>OY728157.1:18590121-28590121 GCA_963277665.1 Viscum album | reverse complement strand
GAAAGTCTGGATCTCCTCCAATATCCATAGGAGTTTCTTCCTCTTCTGCTTCTTCTTCTTCTTCTTCTGACTCATCGTTGTACTCGGGTTCCTCTTCATCAGGTCCTAAACCTGGATCTCTTTTATCCTTTGGAATTGAAGGATAATCCACAAGATTAAATTTATCATACACCTTCTGGTCATCACTGACCCATTCTCCTTTCACGGGTTCCAATTGATTTTCATGTACTTACAAACTGTAGTAGTGATACAGAAGTTATTCTTAACTACAACTGCCTCATTCTGAGACTCAGCTATCCCTTTCACTTTTATCATCACAGAGATCATTTTGGCAAAGAATAAAGCATTAGTCTTTGATTTCGGCCTAATCATGTCTTCCATTTGACTCAACAACAATCTTCACAGATTAACTTTCACACCATGTCTTAACAGATGTAGAAGATAAATATCTTGATATCTTAGATTAGAAAAATATCCTCTCCTAAGTATCAAAACATGTTGAACAAATTTGAAAAGCAATCTGTTCTCTCCATCCAATTCAGTAGAAACCACATGCCTTTGACTTCCATTACCCGTTAGTTCTTTTAAATAGGACTCATAGTCAAAGATGTTGCTGGTAGGTGGAATTTCTCTTGAGACATACCCGGATACACCTTCATGCGGGACTTTTAAACATTCTTCCCACTCTACTGAAGAAATCGACATTTCTTTTCAATTTAAAAAAGTACTTACCCGATTCTCATTCTCAGACTTCTCGAAGCTTACGAATTCGTAGAACTGTTTCACTAACTTTGGTTAGTAGGGACCATTGTTATTTGAAAAACAATCTACCCATCTCTAATCTTTCAGAATTGCAAGCACCAACGACTTGCTTGGTAGCAGCCAATCTACGCATAGCTCCTTTTCAATCACAATATCTCTATTCTGCAAATGAGGGTTTACTGGTCACTTTCCCGACATAGTTCTGACATTACTTCCACGAGCTTCTTGCTACACTTTCTGCTTCTTTGTTTTAGGCTCTACACTGTCATCTCTGCTCGTAGGAATCTTGGTTTTTTCCATCGCGGATTTAGGGTTCTCAGTCGATTAGGGATCTAAGATTCAAAGGTGAAAGGTTTTGGGTCCGGTGGAGTGAGAAGCGGTTTAGGCTTAGTTTTATCATGTAGGAATCATAAATAAAGTAAAATAACAAAAAATAAAATAAAATGATTCATATTCTTGGTGGCAGACAGAAGTTTTAAAACATTTCATCAGTGAGAATTGATCATCGGTGAGAATTTCAACATTGGTGAGAATTGATCATCGCTGAGAATTTCAACATCGGTGAGAATTGATCATCGGTGAGAATTTCAACATCGGTGAGAGTTGATCATCGGTGAGAATTTCAACATCGGTGAGAATTTCAACATCGGTGAGAATTTCAACATCGGTGAGAATTTCAACATCGGTGAGAATTGATCATCGGTGAGAATTTCAACATCGGTGAGTAATTGATCATCGGTGAGAATTTCAACATCGGTGAGAAATTGATCATCGGTGAGAATTTCAACATCGGTGAGAATTGATCATCCCCAGCTCGTGCCTAATGTAACTTAACCTATCAGAATTTAAAGGTTTAGTGAAAATATCGGCCAATTGATGTTCAGTGCCAATAAATTCAAGAGTAATATCACCTTTTTGATAATGATCTCTTAGAAAATGATGTCTTACATCTATGTGTTTGGTTCTAGAGTGAGATACAGGGTTCTTAGATATGTTTATCGCACTAGTGTTGTCATACTTAATTGAAACATGTTTAAACTCAAATCCATAGTCTAATAAAGTGTGTTTCATCCACAGAATTTTTGCACAGCAACTACCAGCTGCTATATACTCTGCTTCGGCAGTCGACAATGCAACTGAGTTCTGTTTCTTACTACACCATGACACTAGGGATTTTCCAAGTAAATGACATGTTCTAGATGTGCTCTTCCATTCTAACTTACATTCAACAAAGTCATCATCTGAATAGATAGTTAGGTCAAATGATTGTCCTTTTGGATAAAACAAACCTAAATGTACAGTATGCTTAAGATATTTAAAAATCCTTTTTACAGCCAGTATGTGTGATTCTTTAGGACTAGCTTTAAATCTAGCGCACATACATACACTGAACATAATGTCTGGTCAACTAGAAGTAAGATAAAGTAGGCTCCCAATCATACCTCTGTAATTGGTTTGATCCACTGGTTTCCCAGCTTCATCTCTATCCAACTTACAGGTAGTACTCCTAGGTGTATCATTTTCCTTAATACTATCCAATCCAAAACGTTTTAAAAGATCTTTTGTATATTTACTTTGATTTAGAATAATTCCATCTCTAGTTTGAAAAATTTGAAAACCAAGAAAATACATAAGCTCTCCCATTAAGCTCATTTCAAATTCATTTTGCATATTTTTTGAAAAAGAAGTACATAGAGAGTGTTTAGAAGATCCAAATATAATATCATCAACATAGATTTGTACAACTAAAAAATCTTTAGAAATTCTTTTAATAAAAAGAGTTGGACCAGAAATCCCTTTAGTAAAACCTTTTGAAATAAGAAAATTGCTGAGTCTATCATACCAAGCTCCTGGAGCTTGTTTTAAACCATATAAATCACTAGAATGTTTAAAAAATTGATTTGGAAAATTAGGGTTTGTAAATCCAGGTGGTTGTTCCACAAAAACATCTTCAATTATAAAACCATTTAGAAATGCACTTTTGACATCCATTTGATATAACTTGAAATTCAGATGTGATGCATATGCAAGTAAGATCCTAATATCTTCTAGTCGAGCTACAGGTGCAAAAGTTTCTCCATAGTCTATACCCTCTTCTTGACTATATCCCTGTGCAACTAGTCTAGCTTTGTTTCTAACTATGTTTTCTGATTCATCAACTTTATTTCTAAAAACCCATTTTGTGCCTATTGTCAAGGTGTCCTTGGGTCTGTCAACTAATTCCTAGACTTTGTTTCATTCAAATTGATTCAACTCTTCTTGCATGGATATTACCCAGAATTCATCATTGATAGCATCATTGATATTTTTGGGTTCTAGCTGTGACAGAAAAGCTTGATGTTCAACCCGATTCCTTAGAGAAGCTCTAGTTTGTGTTCCTCTATCAAGATTACCAACAACAACATCTAAAGGATGATTATTTAGAATCTTAGTCGATTTGGTAAAGGTTAGACTAGAAACTTCAGGTTCATCTATAGGTTCGGGTTCAACAGAAGCAGATTCTGGAAAAAGTCCAGAACTAGATGTTTTTATAACAGGTTCTTTAGATTTACCATTAAGGTCCAGAATAGACAAATCTTCTTCAAGATTCTCAAGAGAGGTTTTAGGCTCATGTGGATCAGTTTCATCGAATTTGATGTGAACAAATTCTTCCACACATTTGGTTATCTTATTGAAAAATCTATAAGCTTTACTTGAAATAGAGTAACCCAGAAAAATTCCTTCATTGCTTTTGGGAGCAAACTTGTCCAGATTATCTTTAGTATTAAGTATAATGACTTTGCAACCAAAAACTCAGAAGTAATTAACCTTAGGCTTTCTATTGTTCCACAACTCATAAAGGGTTTTCTTAAGAACAGGTCTGATCAAGACTCTATTGATAACATAACAAGCTGTATTAACAACTTCAGCCCAAAAGTAAATAGGCAGTTCATATTCATTGAGCATGGTTCTAGCTATTTCTTAAAGGGTTCGGTTTCTCCTTTCTACTACACCAATTTGTTGGGGTGTCCTAGGGGCAGAGAAATTGTGACTATAGCCATTGTGTGAGCAATAAGATTCAAACTCATGATTTTCAAACTCACGACCATGATCACTTCTTAGGGTTTTAGTCTTAAGTCCACTATGGTTCTCTACAGACTTGGAATATTTAATAAAGTAAGGACACGCATTACTTTTGTGAGCTAGAAAGTATACCCAAGTATATCTAGAAAAGTCATCTACAAGGACATAGACATAATGCTTCCCATTTAAACTAGAAACTCTTGATGGTCCAAACAAATCCATGTGAACCAACTCAAGTGGTTGAGAAGTTGAGACTTCTTTCTTTTATTTAAAATAAAATTTGTGTTGTTTTCCATTTTGACAGGGATTAAACACTTTGTCATTTGGGAATTCTAATTTAGGTAAGTCTCTAACTAAGTTTTTCCTAGCCAGTTTTCTGAGTGAGTGAATGTTGCAGTGTCCTAATCTTCTGTGCCATAGCCAAGATTCTTTATGAAAAGCATTAAAACAAGAAATATTTTGTTTGGCTAAAGAATTTAAATCAACAGCATAAACATTTTCATTCCTTAGAGTAGAAAATACTAATGAATTTTTGGAGTTAAAAACATCACACAAGTCATTTTCAAACTTAAAATTGAAACCATCGTCACATAATTGAGATATACTAAGCAAGTTATATTTAAGTCCATCAACGAATAAAACTTTAGAAATTAATACTGAGTCAGTGTTACCAATCTGGCCTAGGACGATTATTTTTCCTTTAGAGTTGTCACCAAGGGTGACATGACCCCCATCAACCTTTATTAAGCTCTTGAAGCAAGAATAATCTCCAGTCATGTGTCTTGAGCACCCACTATCTAAATACCATATCTTTTTGTGACAGCTCTTCAAGCAGGTCTCCTATAAAACAGATTTATGTAGGAAATGACTTTGGTACCCAGATTTTCTTGGGTCCAGATAGGTTAGCAATCAGGGCTTTAGGTACCCAGATTTGTTTTATTGGTTTTATACACTTAACAGAAGTAACAGATTTTTAAAGATAGACTTTATTTGGTCTATAACCATATGAATATCCTGTTGAGGCATATTAATTTCCAAAACTGGAGCTAGCAATATTTTTTTCAGACTTTGGAATAAATCAGGTTTTGGTGAACTGTCTCTGTCCTGGTTGGTATCCTAAACCAGTAGCATATCTAGGTGCAACTTGCTTTCCTAGCATTTGAGTTAGAGCATCCTTTCCATTTGTGAATTTTTCTAAATCCTTTCTAAGTTTCTCATTTGACAGTTTCAGTTCTATATTTTCCTTTAGTAGTTGAGCATTCTTTTCCTTTTCTATATCAAGATCAGATTTATGCTTAACACTTAAAGCATACTGTTTCTTTAAACCATTGTATTTGTCATTAAGCTCATTACAGGTTTCTTCCAACATATCACAGTACTCAAATAGTTCAGATTTTGACATGTTTTCCGAATCAGAATCATCTCCTGAATAAAATGAATTTAAAACAGGAGTGTGAGATGTTACCTCAGAAGTATTTGTCATGAAACACATGTTGGCTCGATTTCTTTCAGAGTATGAAGATTCGGCTTCACTAGTGCTGTCTTCTGAAGCACTCCAGGTGGCCTTCTTGGCTTTCTTGTACTTCTAGTTTTTGTAATCATATTTCTTTTTGAATATTAACTTTGGACAGTCTGCTTTGATATGTCCTTTTCGCTTGCATTCATAGCAGACAACTTCATCAGTCCTGTCAGCCTTCTTCCAATCCTTTTTCCATTTGCCTTGTTGATCATACTTTCCTTTGTAATTCGTTTTCCTAAAGAATTTCTTTTTCCTATAAAACTTCTTGAATTTCTTGGCTATTTGAGCCATCTCGTCATCACTGTCAGATTCTGAATTTTCACTCGTTGAACTCTCAGTCTCCATTTGTAGTTTATCCTTGTCTTTACTCTTAAAGGCAGTAGTTTTAAACGCTACAGATTTTCTTTTGGGTTCCTCATCTTCTTCTTTATTTACTTTAAGCTCTTCTTCATACATCATCAGCTTACCAATTAACTCCTTGACAGGAAGTGCTCCAATGTTACAGGATTCTCTAATTGAAATGGATGTACCTCTCCATCTATCGGGCAAACATCTCAGTATTCTCATAATTTTTTCTTTTGCAGGAACAATCTTTCCGAGTGAGCTCATTGTGTTTACTATCTCATTGAACCTGAGATACATGTCAGAAATAGGTTCATCAGGCTTCATTTTGAAATTATCATATTTAATAGTATAAGTGTTTAATCTCATTTCTTTAACATTAGTTGTTCCTTCATGAGAAACCTCCAAGGTATCCCAAATTTCAAAAGCAGTTTTACATGTAGAAATTCTATTAAATTCTTCATCTCCTAGAGCATAGTACAGAGCATTCATAGCTTTACAATTATTATTGTAAGCAATCTTTGTAGGTTCATCCCAAGTATATCTATCAGTAGTGGGAACATTATATTCAGATTCAATAGCAGTCCAAATATCAAAACTCATGCTTTCTAGATGAATTTTCATTTTATGTTTCCACTAAGCATAGTTATTTCCATTAAAGAAAGGTGGCCAGTTAGTAGCATCACCCTCCAGTCTATTATCCATTATAAACAAAATTTAAAGAGATTAAAATTTAGAAATAACAAAAAATTTAAAAACTTTAAAATACAACTAAAATCACAGTTGAAAACAGAGTAATTTAGAAGGTATTAATAACCCTCTGATACCAAATGTTGGTCGGAGTGGACACTCAAGAGGGGGGTTAATTGAGTTCCAATTAAAATTTCTGATAAAAACAATTTCTATTAAAAACCCCAATTTCAAAAACAGATTAAACTGTAGTGAATTTATACAGATTATAAAGGTTCAATTTGTTTCTCAAAGATTGATCAGTTCTCAGTTAACTTAATCTTATGATTAATTTAACTTTTGAAACTAACTTACTGGTTTACAATAAATATAAACACTTGCGAGTTTAACTATCAAAGTAGCCTTGAAAATAAATTATATTTCAAAGTAATAGTAGCGGAATATGAAATTGATATGTATTGTATGGATATAAACTTTAACTAAAAACGCAGAGCAGTTAACCAAGAGGTTCAGTCACAAGTCGAGACTTAGTCCTCTCAAAAGTTTATATAAGGATGATCCACACCCTGGATCGGGGTTCAACAGTTTACAACTGTCCAGGTCCAAGACCTCTACCACTATTATCCATGGGAAACAAAACAACATCAACCAGCTGTCTAGGTCACACACAACCTCTACCACTATCCACAGTGGAAAATAGAATGAAAAGATAGTGAGCGAGGATTTACAAATCCTCCAGTTATGGTTTAGGAGACAGTGTGTGTAAAACACAACAGATAACACACACTTCTCGTAATGTAAAATGTAAATCACAGAGATAAATATTTAGAGATTAGAAATGGCTTTAGTGATCTTCGTGCAGCTCTTGACTCATTTTGTTGATTAGAATTCGTTCTGAGTCTTCTTCTGGTTTTTGTCTGGAAAATAGAGTACCATCTGCTTCCTTGACTTCCAGGTTCAGCTTGCTTATCGGCTCAAAGAATGATGAGTTTTTTGTGGTTCTTCTTTAGCATAGATTGCTTGATGTATGCTCTATGTTCTGGTGGCTGGTAGTAGTAGTCTCGTGATTGCAAGTCTGATCTTGGCACGTTTTGAGATTGATCACAAGTGTGTTCTATGTGCTTGATCTCTTAAAGTCTATTTTCTCTCACCCTGTTTTTTGATACATACACGATGTCCTCTTTATACCCATTTTGTCTTTTTGAGAAGAAGGAATGATTATACTTTTAAATCGTACTTGGTACGGTTTCCTGAAATGGCAACATAAATCATTTAATAACATTAAATTCATCAAAAGTAACATATATAACCGTTAGTATAATAAACAAACAGTGTCGAGGATATAGGATTTGACTCCGCAGTTCATTATAGGTAGCCCTTTGTTTGTAGACGTGTACGGTTGACATAGTGTAGGGATCTTCCATCGGTAGCTCTTCAAACTCTTATCGGTGGCTCTTATCGGTAGCTCTTATCGGTAGCTCTCTGTGCATCGGTAGCTCTGGCTATCGGTAGCTCTGGCTATCGGTAGCTCTGGCTATCGGTAGCTCTGGCTATCGGTAGCTCTGGCTATCGGTAGCTCTGGCTATCGGTAGCTCTGGCTATCTGTAGCTCTGGCTATTTGTAGCTCTGGATTTTATGCAAACCACATCTAATTGACTTATAATTGTTTCAAAGCTTGTATAAACAAGGATAATCGAGATTAACATAAATCAGAGATTATTTAAACATTATTATTAACTTGATCACTGATTTGAAAGAATTAAAATGTAGATCATCAGTAATTGAGAATAGCATAATATATGAACACATAATTGGGATTATCAAAACAGGTGAGGTCAACAAAATGGAAATACATGTATCTAATAAAATATAATTGGTTTATAATAGAAAATAATTCTTAATGGATGTAAATTGAGATGAAATTCCCTTTGTACTCAGGTAACATATAAATTTATAGACCGAAATGTTATGGTCATAGAATTAAGAATTTAAATACCATTAAAAAATATAATAATTAATGATTTAGTATATCAGAAATTGGAGTAGGTACACTCTAAAAATGAATTAAGTGATATGAATGATGTATTCCTCACGAATAGAGATGTTATATATGAATCATGTTCCTTAACAATCCTTTCATTGTGTGGTATTTTTCAACTAGTATAGTGTTTTAAAATATGTTACTAACTTATGACATATCTATAATAATGTTTATAATATAATATATTTAGTTCTTAACATATATTATTTCCCATTTTTAACAGCCATTAACTTTTTTAAATATCTATGGGGCTAACAACATAACTTTCTAAAGTATGTATTAACATATGATTTTTGGATTCTATTAATTATATAATGATTTAATCATATAAATTTTGTTAAAAATAAATTTATTATCATATACATTTAGCATATATGTATTTATAGTAGTCCACAATTTTTGGAAAAATGAAATGACGTGAACCATTATTGGAGGTGGTAGGTTGTATGTTTGTATAAAAACAAACATCATTTATTTATTGTATTAAAAGAATGAAAAATAAATGATATATATTTATATTATAATTATAGTATCATATATATTTTATATATGTTTCACAAGTTTATTGAAACCTCCCTTTATGCATTCTATGTACGTCAAGAGTGAGTTATAATGCATTGAGTGGGCGGTATTCAACACTTTCCCAATTGAAATTATCATATTTACACAAGATGGAAAGCATAAAGGTATTTAAAAATTATAAATTAAATAATGATTAATAGTTTATAGTTATCATATATATCATATATAAATAGATTTTGTATCATAATAGCCAATACGAAAGGTGGTAAAGAAGTAGTTGACAATCATCATTTCGTGAGGCACTACTACATAATACACTGAATCAGTATGTTCATCAACCCTTTGATAAAGCTCTATGTAATTTCATGTATAAACCATTAAATAAAGAATTCTTAGTATATTTATGATACTATTATACAATATAAACATTGAATATACCAATTTTATGTGGTGGATAAGGGAAATGAAATTTTAGATCTGGAGAGAAGA
The DNA here is from genome assembly GCA_963277665.1 of Viscum album. Lineage (NCBI taxonomy): Eukaryota > Viridiplantae > Streptophyta > Magnoliopsida > Santalales > Viscaceae > Viscum > Viscum album. The sequence continues at coordinate 28,580,693 of OY728157.1, read as the reverse complement.
CGTTACATCTTAATCGGGTAACTCCTGATGAATTATATCAAAATGCTTCCATTGATTTTATAATTCCATAATTTATAATTCAAGGATGATGAGGGGAATACTGGGAGACTATTTTGTGTGATTTTTTATGAGCCAATATGGCTTGAGTGGTGAGAGGAAGGGGTAGAGTTCTTGCTTCATTATAGTGGAGGTGTAGTGGAACTCTTGGGAATACCAACATGTATTCAAAAATGGGAGATCTACCTTCCCTAATGTGCAAAAAAATAGACATATAATGTATTAATGGAGAATAATGGACTATTAAACCCTCTATAATATCAAAATTATGGGCACTTTATTATTTTGTTCCTTAACATCTATTATTCTCAAGTTTTATAAATTTAGTTTTATTTAAATAATATTGTTTTACAACAAACGTAAAATAACCATTATGAAGAAAAATGTTATATTTTTAAGATGATAGAGTGAAAAAAATTATTCATATTATCTATAATTTATATAAAAAAATCCCATGGGTTTTTAAAATTATTTTTTATACCACATCATGTGACTCACTAAAACTCTTCGTATACCTGGTACGTGTTTATAATGTTTTAACAATATATAGGTCAATATGATAATTAAAAAAGACAAATTTTTTGTTTAGTATACAATTTTTAAATTTATTAACACTTAAAATAAATTTTTAGGATATTTTATTAGGATTAAATTTAAATAATTTAATAAAATATCATTTATTAGAAAATAACAATAATGTCAATTTTGACTCTATTTATTAAATTGTTATTTTAAAATTTCAATAAAATATTGGATTTCAAATATATTATCTTTGAAGATATTTAACTAGATATAAACAATTATAAATAATAATTAATGAAAATAATTTAATAAATGTACATTAATTTTAAAAATTATAGTATAATTTATTTTTTTCTTTTTAAATAAATAATCATTACTTTTTCATTTCATAAAACATTTATGTAACTAAAACATCTCTACCAATTACTGATAAACTATTTTTTTTAAATAACCAACTTATCCTTTAAAATTATATGTATAAACTCAAATATGATTTTTTTTCATATATCAAGGATATATAAATGTCAATGGTAAAGAAAGTTCCCTTTTTTCTTTTTTTTTTCATACTTAAACATTTATATAGAGATCATCTAATTAATAATATCCCAATAACCTCTAAAATTTGCAACAAGTGGTTATATTGTAGACGTATTCTAACCTAATTGATTTTGGAAATGTTTTCATGTCATTTTGGTCCTTATTACTTAGGTTTGGTCCCTTATTAACCTTGATCTTACAATAATAAATATAATTAATTTTAATCATTATCACTATTTTTTTAAAAAAATATCATCATAATAGGACTAAAATATTGTAATGATTACAACTATTTATTTCCATTTATAAATATTCAAATAAAAGATGTTGGAAAATTATTATTAACACTTATCCCATACATGAGGTGGGAAATATGGGTTTTAAAGTAAAAACATTCAAAAGGTCAATATGTATTTATATCTATGATAAAAATGATTCCAATGAATTAAATTTTATTACTTTTTGAATAAATTTTCTATTGATATATTAAAAACAAATTAAAAATATAATATAATAGTAATCATTACTTAAATAAAAAGACGATTTGAAACAAAATTGCAATAATTTTTACTATTCATCAAAAATGGAGGTTCTTATAAAAATCCCAAAAATTAACCCTATGATAATTTCCATATTTTAAATTGAAAAAAATGATAATTTTTAAAAATTACATACATAATAGTTTTTAAATTGTTTTAATATAGTTTCACCTTTAAAAGGTTGTTGAAATCAAAATAACATGTAACAAAAGATAATTTTGTGTTGTTTATAGCACCAGAATAACATGGTGTTGTTTATAGAGAGACCAAAATAATATTTACTCAAATGTGAAAATATTTTAATTTCATTAGGTGTTAAACTTATCATATATAGTAGCCTTCTTCCTATATCATATATTTTTTATTTTAGTTTCCTTTTATACCGTTCGATTTGGACAATGTTTACAAAGTGTTTATGGCCCTTATAAACATAATCAGCCACTCATACGTATATGAATTTTTAGTGGAAATTGTGGATGGAATCATGGAATTCCCCAAGACAAGTGAATATCATATAAACCCTCTTCAAATCATCCTTATTACACTAATACATTGTATAATATATTCCATGCTTCATAAATGTTATTTTATGATTGAAAATGTAAAATTCATGGGTCGAATCAACTATGAAGAACATAGGTTAGTGGAACTATAAAAAGTTGTACTAGTTGGGGCCTAGAATCATCCCTATAATGTTTCTGATATTCAATGCCTTTTTGTTTGGTGGGATAGTATCTATTGTTCCTTAAAGACTTTTCTTATTTTCCAGCACCACTCTTTGGACTAACTAAGATTTTCATCATGCTTGAGAGGACTGAATCAGGTGTGTATAGATACTTTAAATTACAAAAGTGGGTGACTAATACAATGATTTTAATCCGAATATAATTTGCGAAGGAATATGTGAATATTTATTTATGTTTCAAGTGGTGGGAGTAAAATTTTATTTATTAAGGATAACCGATTTTTGGCATATAGGTCATGACATATGTTGTCTCATGAGTGAATTTACGTTATACATGATATTTAGTAAGATGTAGTGTTTTATACATTAATTATTATGAGGAATTACTTGTTTAGAGAATGGATTATAGTGTATTTCAATTATAAAACCCATAACTACATCTTATCCCAGGGTGATTTGAATAATTGGTAGGTAATATTTGTTTGGTACATCCATTGAATATATTTGGAGCTTCTCTACAAACAAGGATTGGGAAATAGTTCTTTACATTATTTGAGTTAGAAGAATCAATAACAGGAAGTTGATGAAAGTAGTTCTCTGTAGAGTATGATGGAATTTTTTAATAATATTATTCTAGTGGTTCATGATGGATATGTCTAGGTGATAGTTACATATATAGAAGTTGATTTTATAATTCTAATTTATAACCAGGAGAGATAGTATAAGGATATGATGGGGTTGGTCTTGATTAAAATTATTGATTGTAGGTAGTCACCTTTCAGTTGGACTGTTGATTATGATGAGACCGTTTATGTTCGAGAGAATTTTTTGTGAGAATTTGTATATGAGAAGAGTGTGTGTGTTATTTTCATGCTTTGAAATGGGAGGTCCACCTTGTTTTAACCCAAATATGTCATTATCTTCATAGAAAATATTAGTTTATGTGGATGAAGAATTAGGTTGCATGTTTTGTTATTATATTCTACAAATTTATATAGCTGAAGTCCAAGAATCAGTGACTAGATTGATTTCATTAGATAATTCCCTTTATGGAATGGAAGTGGGGATATTATATGATGTATTAGATTATAGGACATAGATTAATTTGTTGGGAGAATAATGTGATATGGATAGTTGTGGATCAGTTGACCAAGGTGGACAATTTCTTACTGATTTGAGGTATATTTAATATGAATTTGTTGTGTGTTTTTTATCTTTGGGAGATAATATGGTCTGATGGAGTACTTTAGATAGTATTTTGGAATTTGGATCAACATTTTACAGTGTTCTTCCTGCAATGGTTATAGATTCCGATTAATATATTTGTTTTTATGAGTATGTATTTCCACCCATAGATTTATGGGATGTAAGCGAGTATTGATTAGGTGTTATAGGACATGTTGAGGGCATGTTTTCAAGAATTTTATGGATAATTTTAGATGCACATGCAGCCTATTAATTATTCCTATACAAATAGGTAACATGAGACTTTTTAGATGACACCATATGAGGCTCTCTATGATAGGTAGTGTGGTTATTTTTTAGTTTGGATGAAGTATAAGGGATCATAGTGTTTGGGAACAAGTCTTCTTCATGAAAAATCATAGTATGTTCAATTTATTCAGAAACATATGGATACATCTCAAATTATGGTTAAGTTATATGATGATCAATGTCATCAACCTATTGGTTTTTTTTGGTTGTTTGTGTGTTTCTTTTTGTTGTCTCTATGGTTGGGTCACCATTGGATTTACAAAAATGTTGTGTTGGTTCCCATGTATATGGTCCATTCGATACTATGCAGTGTATCATACAGGTGGTATACTGATTGGAACTTCCACATTGGTATTTTGAAATGAAATATATTGTTCAATTTTCTATTCTTTAGAAGTATCACCCTAACCCTTCTCATTTTATAGATTCTGAGGTTGTTGAGCATAAATATGTTGCATCCTTTAAGGACCACCAAGGTCATATTGTGTATCATAGTGAGAATGTCTAGAGGTGAAATATTTTTCCCTTGGATTGAGTGTTATAGATGTAGGGATACATTAAGGAAGTGAAATGGGATAACGAGACTAACTTGAGGGACCAATGGATGATCAGTATATCATAATTGCTTAACGATGTATGGGTGTGTGGATCTATAGAGATCTGTTTTATGTTTGGGAGGATATATAGGATCTTATACATCTAATGGGTAACATTATTGTTTAAATATAGGATTAAATTCCCTCAAGATTGTTAATTTAATTTTTCCTATGTCTATGAGTTTACTCGGGGGTGTTTCATGGGTTAGGGACATAAAAGATGTGGTAACATGGCCATCCGGTGCATGTTCCTTTGTTGACACTAAGTTATTAGTAATAAGACGCCTTTACCATGGTTTCCTAAAGGATGGGACACATTATGTGAATGATTGAAGGGGGTGGTGAAACTCTATAGGCATTGACCATGCCATTACACATGGATACCACATGGGTTTTAAATATGTGAGGCTCTCTAAGAAACCGTGAAACAAAGGCCACCAGTTGGACAGAGGGTTCAGTACCTTTTGTGTATGCTTTGGCCAATAGTGTGGCCAAAAAATGATCCCCAATAATGTGGGTATATTTTCATTTCTCTCCCACGAGATTTATGTTTTCTAACCAGATTTTTATCCCCATTTCTCTTTCTATGGCCACAGGTGGGGCACCCATACACTTAAAAATTATAATGATCGATCTCCCTCATTACACAGTAATTTGGAGTGCCATTGGGTGAAGACTAAAACCCCAAGTGATTTAAACACTCATCATCCTTAATTTTTCTATATTAGGGATTATGTAATTGTTCATATTCTTAATATGCACTAAAATAATTTGTTACAGTGGATCCTAGGTTGGGAATTTATATTTTCATTATTTACGAATTAATAGTAAAGTATAAGAAAGTGTCTTCTTAAGAATATATGTAAGTGGTCCACATGTTATATCCCATAGTCTTATTGTATGGATTTTGAGTATATAGTTTTTCTATTATACCTTCTTTTTTTGTTTGATGTACAGAGCAATAATTGATAAATTGGTTGGATTAATGATAACATGATCCCATCATGTTACCTGTGAAATGCATTAAGGATTATTAGACATTGAAGAAGGCCAACCATAGGGTTTTCTACATTAATTAACATTTTTAGTTTAATTAATTATTAATATTAAGGTTTAATGAGATAGAACCTATGATAGTAATTTTTATCATGATAATACATGATTATTATATGAACCCTAAAATAATTGTGTTTTTATGTTAACATAGATTGTGAAATGAAATTTATGATAATTTTCTTTTCTCGAAAACATTAATTTATATGGTGTTTAGCATAATAGAATAGTATAAAATGAATTATGTGGGTAATTGATATGTCAGATAATGGGTTGTGGAAGATAAAGATAATATGTGATAATCTGTTATGAACTACGGTTTGTAAATTGTAAATGTATTAAATGAGTGATGGTTTGTAATCGGTATATGTGTCCAATTCTTGAGGAATTTGGTGAATAGGACTTGGTGGTGTGTGGGGTATTGGACATGAGGATATACCACCAAGGGTCGGGTTCGACTAAGGCCTTATACCTTACCCCTATAATTCAAGGTATAGTGAATACAACTAATGATCAATTAACCTTAGAAATGAATGGGTTATGAATTGTTGGACCACATATTGAAGGTACTTTTATCAATCTTTTGTGGCATGTGTCACTAGTGACATAGGGAAATTTTTTTACCCATTTTACATAGTTTTTATGACCATACTTAGAAGAAGTGTAATTGATGAAAATGGATTATCCATTCAACAAATAATGTAAGTGGCTAAATTGAATCTCGATAATTAATTGAACCTGATTTATCTTTTTTTATCTTGATATTAATGTTGTACATGAATACACTATTTGTTTAGACTAGATATTTTGTAGAAATTGTTCATGGTTGTCTAATGTGGTTTATATTTACACGCCATTTTGTTGTAGTATTCATATTATAAATTTATCATCTTGGATATCTTTAGTTTCATGCCACACTGAGCTTAAATGAACAATGATATACAGTTAAATATTAACCTAATTATTAGAATATTAATTTGACCATTAACAATGTTAATCCGAACAAAATAATAATAACCTCAAATATAAATGTCTATTTGAAATTTTGGTATTTGTTAAAGAATATTATTAAATATTTATACCATTGAATGAGTAATTCAATATATTAAAAATGATAAATTAAATGTTGGTATTTTTATAAAATATAAAATATTATAATTAATATAATAGTTTTATAGAAAATATATTTCTTAAAATAGATTAAGAAATTATTTTTTATTCATTTATGATTTTGAGATAATTTTATGAGCCTGTAATTAATATTTCAAAGTGTTATAAAATCCAATATAATTTTAAAATCAAATTTTTTTGTAAAATTTGATGTTTTTATTTAAAAATTAATTTTCTCATATTCAGAAAAGTATTTTCAATAAATGCAATTTTTTTTGAAATATAAAATTTGTACAAAAAATAGGATCATTTTTTGGGATTTTTGTGAAATAGGTGAAATTATTTTTAATTGTTAAATACATTAATTTTATGAATTTAACATTATGAGTAGATAAATGAATTTGTTAGTCATGGTTGACAGTTGTACAATGTAAGATTACATTATATCAAAATCAATTTACGTAGTAATTTTATTTTGTTATAATAATCTATACAATTCATAATCTTGGTCCAAAATAACAAATGGATGAAAAAATTAATTAAAAAACACATGTCTCCCCCACTGTAAATATCATCACAAACCCCCCTTATCCTAAAACCTTTTAAACATTGGATATTTATAATATTCAAACTAATTACACCCCCAAATATATATTCCCAAAATTTTAGTCAATCCTGCCTCACCAAAAGACAAATTACTCAGTCCTTAATGAAGTTCCCAAGGATAAAATATACAAGAGTTAAAATTCTCTTTCTTTGTCTTTTAATTTCTTAATTTCTTTTATATTTTTATACACATCTAACAAACTATATAAAAACATGAATTATAACAATAATATCATATATATTCTATAACTTTATTTTGTTCATGATATTTCCATCCTAAAATTGTTCCCCTCTATCTTTTAATCCAAAAATTTAATCATATTCTGGGAAGTGTTGATTTACTGGTGTCGTGGATGACAGGTTTTCATTTTCCATTACCCCTTTCAAAGATGGTCATAATACTATTATTATGGGTAAATGTGATTTTAATATTCATAATATATATTATATAATGATATATAACCAATATATAATCATGTTATTAAATAAAATTTAATATGTTCATGATGGTAATAAAAAACCATGAAAATATATTAAAAAACAATTAATTAATGTTTTTTGTTATTAATAATCCACATAACATATATCTAAAAGATAAAAAAGAACATTTAAACATGTTTAATTTAATTAATATCGTATTATTTATATTTTGGATAATTATTTTCATCATACACGAACATCCACACATGTATACAAGTGAACCGATCATGTAAAACCAGACAACAAACACATCTGTAATGATGAAATTGAACAATATAACTCATAAAATTGGAAATAAATAAATTTAATTAGACTATAACAAATCATATATATATATATATAATGAATAGTTGTTGAATTTATTAATTAATTAATAACATATTATTATATTTAAAATTAAGATACATTATAGAACCGTTTGAGATATAAGGTAATGGATTCTCTCTAAACCACCACTATTCATTTGGTATACACATTATCCCTCTATACCCCAATGAAGTTATTAATTATTTTTATGTACTCTTCCTAAAATCTTATTTCTCCACAAATATTTACCTAGATCAATTATTATTTTCTTGATGGGGAAATACCAGCATTATATTGTCCCTTTTTAATTCCATCAAATAAGAATGTTCCATTAAAATGAACTTCCCAATTTCATACCCATTTCCAAGTACACATTATAATTTGTTTTAAGAATACTATGTTTTTTATAAAAAGAACACAATATTTAATACAATTATATCTTTTTTCATAAATGGTTTTATATAAAAATGATTCATTTTCCATTTTAATGACTCTTTTATATTTCCCCTAAAACTGCACTGAATTGTTTCATTTATAATGTTTCTCAAACACATTGTTTAAATGTTTTCACATAATTTTGGAATAAATTATAATTATATATATCTGTTTCCAATAATGAATATCCATTTACAATTTAAATCCATTCTTTAATGGAACACCTTATTAAACGCTGATATTTTATTCAATTTAACATGATTATGATACCCATTTCTTTACATTGGTAACAATTTTGATAATTTATTATTATTATTTGAGCTTGATATATTATAATGACATGAAAAATATTTTATTGAAAGGGATATGCCCATTTTTAGGGGATTTAATATCTTAATACCATTTTTGACATTGTAATGGAAATTTTATGAATAAAATTACCGATTGGGGAAATTCTTAACATTTCATATGCTATTTTCTATGTGAATTTATATGGTGATTATTTTTTCACCCATATATATTATGAATGAAATGAACATAGAATTTTTCTAGAGGTTCCCTCTATACCCCTTTGATTCATCCTTATTTCTGAAGAGACAAACTATACTAGGTTTTTGGGAGAGCACATACACATCTATGTTTAAAACTTTACCATGGTCTTGATGGAATATTTATAAGGTCCCACATTATGCATTCTAACATTATTTGTTAGTTATTTATAATCTATGTGACTTTTTGACTAATATAACTTCTATATTAATGTATTTTTATTATTTCATTATTTATATTTAGTTACATAATCATCATCTATTCTTACCATATTATACTCAAGATTATGTTTTGATATGTATCATTTTTAGTTATTAATCTTCCATAATTTTTTAGCTTTACTTATGATATATTACACTATACTGGTTATCCATACTAATCATATGAGATATCTCCTTTCTTATGGTTTTTTCGCCCAATACACCATGATGTATATTATGTTTGAAATTTAGGGATAATCTAGGTGAATAGGGATGGTTTCAAAAGAGTTTATATTTTTTATTTTATTCCATGCTTTATTGTAACAGTTGTTTCTTATATAGTATTCCAAAACAACCCAACTATTATTTCCAATGTGATGTGTTCACTTTTACATAATACCAATTTAATAAATTAATTCACTAGATCCAATCCACTAGGGTCATGTCCATTATATGGACTCACACCATGCTCGGGCCACCATAGTGTACCCATGTATACATCATGGATATATGTCAGGATAAGGGTAAAGTCTCTATGCTATATGATTGATTTACGTACATTATGTGTATGAAATATGGGTATGGACTAGTAGTAGGACATGTTTTGGGGATTTTTCTACTTTTAATGATTTTGATTATCTTTGCATATGTTAATGTAAGACAAGGAATATATAATTTACTTTATCATTGTGGGGATTTACGTAGTTTTAGGTAATGGATTTATGATTCATGTGTAATATTTTTTAATTTCCTTTAGTTCTCATTTTTTAGAATGGGTTAGTCTGATAAAGAGTGTTTACTATACCTATATAATTCAATAGATAAACGATAGTAGTCAGAAGCCTCTACCATACATGGAGATACAACTAAGGTCATGTTGAAACTCGGATTGAGGTACTAGTTTAGTGGAACCATGGTCTGGTTTGTTACAATATATATCATTAAAAACACTATAAGTTGTAAAGGATTATTTCTAACCATGCACAAGTTGTACCACATGTATGTAGGTGTACATTCACCCAACATGTCTCCAAATTTACTATCAACTTGCATGTTCTAAGAAACATCACAATTCTAGTAAATAAAAATCACATAGTAAATATTAGGAATTTTTTTGCCATAAAATATAGTTGGGAATAACCATTTATCTCACACTAAATCTCACCTGGTTACTCATGTCATCGTCAGTGGATGTTGGTTTCTCTCATGGAAACATCGTTAACATGAAAATAATATAGAAAAAAAGGAATTAAACAAATTAGTTGTATACATCCAACCATCACATAACACATTCTGTTATGACCCCCTAATAAATAACAAAAATATAATTCATAATTCATACTACCATCAACAAAAAAATAAGTGAATAGAAAATGGGCAAGAAAAATGTCTGAAATGGGTGTAACAATAAATCAACAAAAAATTCTTGTCATATGGGGCCAATTGGTCCATTAAATAATAATATTTAATTAAAATTATTATAATTACACATTATAAAAAAACATTTACTAAGATTATAACCAATTTAAATCAAAAGAAACACCAAACCATAACAGCATTTGAATTCAAGATTCACAAAGAAATAAAATAAATAAATAGGACTATTATTAAAATGAATGAATGCATTTTAAAAAATAAAACTAAAAACATTTATAGTTATATCATTTCAAAAACCATCATGAATGATAATTTTTTTTGATAACCCCATCATTTTAATTTTATAAAAAGTATTGAAATCATAAAATAGAATTTTAAATAAAATATCCCTTAATTAATTAATTTCACCCATTTTTTTATAAACGAAAAAAAACACTAGGAAACCATTGAAAAATAAAATTTAGATATCAGGTATATATTTAATAAAATATAAATTTTCATTTTAAAAATATAATTTAGTTATCCATCAAATTAATGTAAATTTAATATAAACTCTATCATTAAGAGAAGATACAATGTGTCCTACAATAGATACAATTTGAATATGACTATTAATATGGACTAAAACCCATACACAAAAACATCTATAGTTTGAAAACAAACCTATACATAATAAAAAATATATATATAATAATATTATAGAATATTTCATTAATATAATGAAACCATGATAAATAATAATACGAATAATATACCATTGAAATTATTTTATAATTATCCATAAAGAACTCCATATCTACCATGGATGGCTTTGAAAGAGAAATATAGGTGTCTAAGAGGCACATAAGTTAGGGAAAATAAATAAAGGAATCTATCATAGTATACCTCAAATAAAATGGAATTAAATTTACATGTATACCAAATAATGAGTTGTTATCATAATTTACATTATTAGTTTACAAATCATTATAGTGGCCAAGTGATTGATACTCCTTAAACATAAATATATCACTAATTTCCTATTATATAGTTTGTTAGATATTGAGAATAATCAAGTGACTATGTAAAATAACAAAAAAAAATCTCTAGGTTTCACCTCAATAATCTCTAAACTATTATAAGAGATTAACAGTAATCATTATTTAAATGAAAAGACGATTTTTTACAAATTTGCAGTAATTTTTACAATTCATCAAAAAAAAATGGTGGTTCTTATAAAAATACCAAAACATTACCCTATAGTAATTTCCATATTTTAAATTTAAAAATTATTATTGTTTTTAAATATAACATACATAATAGTTTCCAAATTTAGTTTTAATATAGGTTCACCTTTAAAAGTATGTTGAACTCAGTCTGACATGTATAACAAGATTATTTTGTATTATTTTTAGCATCAGAATAACAAGTTGTAGTTTTTTTAGAGACCAAAATAATATTTATTCAAATGTGAAAATATTTAAATTAATTTAGGTGTTAAACATATCATATATATTTGACTTCTTTCTGTATCATATATAGTTAATTTTATTTTCCTTTTATATCGTTTGAATTGGACAATTATTGGAAAGTGTTTATGGCCCTTATAAACCCAATCATTCAGTCATACCTATATCAATTTTCAATGGTCATTGTGGATGGAATATTAGTATTCTCCAAGACCAATGTAGATCATTTCAAACCTCTTCCAATTGTCATGATTACCCTAACAGATAGTATAATATATTCTAAGCTTCATACGTGTTATTATATGATCGACAATGTACACTTCATGGGTCACATCAACTATGAAGAACATGGGTCAGCGGAACTAGAGAAAGTTGAAGTAGTTGTGTCCTAGAATCATCCCAGGAATGTTTTCGATATTCAAAGCTTTTTTTGGGTGGGATAGTATCAATTTTTCATCAAAGACATTTCTTACATTCCAGCACCACATTTTTGATTAACCAAGATTTTCATCATGTTTTATAGGATTGAATTATGTGAGTATAGATACTTGGAATTTCAAAAGTGGGTGACTACTACATTGATTTTAGTCAGACCATAATTTGGGAAGGAATATGTCATTATTTATTTATGTTACCAATGGTGGGAGTAGAATATTATTTATTAAGGGTGATTGATTTGTGGAATATAGGTCATGACATAGGAGATCTCATGAATCAATTTACCCTATACATGATCTTGAGTAATCTGTAGTGGTATAGACATTAAAGAGTATTGTGGATTACTTGTTTGGAGAATGGATTACAATGTATTACAATTATAAAACCCATAAATACATCTTATACCAGGGTGATTTGAATTTTTAGTAGGTAATATTGGTTTGGTATATTCATTGGATATATTTTGAGTTGTTCTATATACATGGATTAGGAAGTAGTTATTTACATGAAATGAGTTAGAAGAATAAAACTTAGACAGTTCATGAATGTTGTTCTGAGTAGAGTATGATGGAATTGTTTAATAATATTCATCTATTGGTTCATGATGGACAAGACCATGTGATCCTTACGTATGTAGAAGTTGATTTTATAATTATAATATATAACCAAGTGAAATACTATAAGTATATTAAGGGTTTAGTCATGATTCAAATTATTGATTGTAGGTAGTCACCTTTCAGTTGGACTATTGATTGTGATGAGACTGTTTATGTTCGAGGGCATTTTTGTGTGTGAAATTGTATATTTAATGAGTTGATGTATTATTATCATGCTTCAAAATTAGAGGTCAATCTTGTTTTAAGAAAAATGTATCATATTCTTCATAATTTTTTTTGTGTCGATGGATGAAGAACAAGGTTGCATGTTTTGTTTATTCTATGCTACACATACTGTAAGTGAATTCTGAGCATCGATGGCTAGGTTGTTTGCTTTAGATAATTCCCATTATGGAAGGAATTAGAGGTATTTTAGGATGTATTAGATGCTAGGACATAGATTATTTTTTTGGGAGAATACAGTGATATGGATAACTGTGGATCAGTTGACCAAGGTGGACAATGTCTTTCTGATTTGAGGTATATTTAATATTGATTTGTTGTTTTTTTTATATTTTAGATAAAATACAGCTGGATGGATTACATTAAATAGTATTTTGGGATTTGTATCGACATTTTACATTGTTCTTCATGAAATGGTCGTGGATTTTGATTGGTATCATCATGTTTATGAGTATATACTTCCACCCACAAATTGATAGGATGTGATAGAGTAGTGATTAGGTGTTATAGGACATGTTGAGGGAATATTTCTTGTTCTTTTTTGGATAATTTTGGATGCTCTTAAAGCCTATTGATTATTCCAATACTAATAGGTATCATGAGACTATTCAGACGACACCATATAATGCTCTCTATGATAGGTAGTGTGTCTATTTTACATGTTGGATGAAGTACAGAGGATTAGAGTGTTTGGGACGAAGCCTTATTCAAGATACATCATATTATGCTCAATTTATTCAGAAACATATGGACACATATCAAAATATGGGTAAGTCATATGATTATCAATGTCATAAACCTATTGGGGTTTTTTGGCTGTTTGTGGTTTTTTTTTGGTTTCTACAAGGTTGGGTTACCATTGGATTTAGAGGCAAGTTGTGTTGGTTCCCATTTATATGTTCCATTTGAGACTATGGAGAGTATTGTACTACTGGATTACTGATTGGAGCTTCCACACTGGTATTGTGAAATGAAACATATATTTCAATTTTATATTCTTCAGAAGTATCACCCTATCCCTTCTCATGTGAAATATTGTGAGGTTGTTGAACATAAAGATGTTGTATCCTTTCATGAAAATCGAGGTCATATATTGTATCATAGTGAGAATGTGTTCGGAAAAAATCCCACAAGGCATCATTGAAGCATTTTTAGGTGATTGTGTTTGTTGACATAGTGGACATTTGTGATGTGATTACTGACAAAGAAAACCATGACATAAAAATTTGTTGACAAAGGGGTTTTCATGTTGGCATGTTGAGCTCAAGGGCTATGGTTAACGATCAATGTTTGATTCAAGAATGTCGATAAAGGAATGGATGATCTGGAGGTGGTACAAAAAGAGCAGAAACATGTTGATGCCGTTTTACAGTGTTTTCCAAATTTTTGGGCCTGAAAATCGACAAATGGAGAAAAGTTGTTTCCAAAAAAGGGTCTTGTGTGACATGGTCTTGAAGGTGGTGAAACTTTCCCACCCTATTTTTTTCATGATCAGAACAACAAAATATGGCAAAGGGAGAAGGGCGCCCATGTTTTATGGTTGGTCGCGCAAGTGGTTTGCGTGTAGAGACCTGCATGCCAAGACTTTCATGCCGAAACTTGCGCACCGAGGCGAGACGTGCATGCCATTGTACAGGGTGTCCAAATACCTATAAATACAGGTTTACCCCTCATCATTCTGTGAAGAGTTCAACACTTCGTAAAATAAGAGCTCCCGTTTCATAGGTGTGGTGGTCGCACAAGTGGTGTGTGGTCGTGCAAGTAGAGGTTGCGCGATAGGTGATAGTTGTGCATCCAAGGTGGTCTTATCGAGGAAGGAAGAGAGTCGTGATGGTTTTCAGAAGATGAAGAAGGCGTCGCGTAGGTGGTTTGGTGACACTTGTGTTCCAGTTTTTGAAGAAGCGTGAGTGTTGTTGGTTGTGTGCCAATATTGGTTTGGGCGTAAAAAGGTGTTTGTCACACAAGTTTTGAGGTAGAGAAGCTTGTGTCGTGCAAGTGGATGAGGTGGACTTGCGTGCTAGTTTTGACCTGCACACTGAGACCTGTGCGCCATCTTAGAGAAGGGCTCCAAGTAAGGTTGATTCCTGATAGTGATTCAGGGCTGCGTGAAAGCTGGAAAATTTCCTGATACCTTCAATGCAATGTGAGATTAATCTATGAGTGAAAGTTGAACTTCAACAGAGCATCTACATACAACAGAGGATGCATTTATTAGTGATAATGAAGAGACATACAAGTCTATAAAATGTGTGTGGATCATTTCCAGAGCAGTGAGAAAGGGAAGAGGAAGACGGTGATCCTCTCCACTGGTAGTGATCCAGAGAGAGAGATTTAGGGAGTGACCCTTGGGAAAGCAGTGAACTGACCCTAAACATTGTAAAGGGAGTGAGCCTGGGAATAGAAGTGATATACCCCAAACCTTATAAATATCAGTGTGCTTATAGAGGATTTGGTACACCGGCACATTGTCGGTGTATTCTCCTTGGACGTAGCCCCATGAGGGTGAACCAGGAAAAAATTATTGTGTCATATGTATGCTTTACATTCTGTTTATATTGTATAATGGGAAAAAAGAGAGCATAGTGTTTCTTAACTGCGAAATGAGATCAGAATGGGCTTTAATTTTAAATTAGTCATACCCTGATTCACCCCCTCCCCCTCTCAGGGTATTCATCCTTGTGGACCTAACAATTGGTATCAGAGGGAGTTTGATATTTGTTCTTCCCTCAATGGAGGTCACCTATCATAAAGGGCTTTCAATCGTCGATGAGAAAAATTTTCATCTATGGAAGAATCAGATTCAATACTACTTATGATCTTTGGGAATGGATTTATTCACAACATCAATGCATGTCATAACATCTGATTTTAATAGTGGTTCTTTTTCAAAAGCTGAGGGTAGAGAGTTGGATGTTGATTCCAAAGCAATCAATTCCCTAGAAATATCCCCATCCAATCCTATCTATACAAAGGTGATTTATTTCAAAATGTCACATGCCATGTGGGAGAAGTTATTTAATATATATGAAGGGGATGCAATGTTTAGATAGGAAAAGCTGCAAGTGTTGTGGAAAAAGTATGAAGGTCTAAGAATGAACCTGAATGAATCTATTGATGCATTCTTTTAAATGGTATATGTTGTTTTAGAAGACATGAGAGGTCTTGGAGAGGTTATTGAAGATATAAAAATTGTGAAGCGTATCCTGAGAAAACTTCCACCTCGGTTTAATCCGAAAGTTTCTGTTTTGGATGATAAAGACCCGAAAGACATGACATTGGATAACCTGCAGATCACCCTTGTTTCATATGAAATGAGAAATGATGATAATGACGCTGTGGAAAAGGGGAAATCCAAAGATTATTAATTTAAGTCCATAAAGAAGCTCAACATTGAAGATTCTTAGGAGGATGATGAAACAGATGAGGCAATGCCATTCCTCTCCTCAAATCTTCAAATAGGGAAAGAAGTTCCAAGGGAAACTTACACTTGCTTGCTTTAGATGTGGAAAATGGGGTCAGCTTGCCGCAAGGTTCCCCAAAAAGTTTTAAGAAGAAAATGATGAAGATGAAGTTGAAATTCTCAATATGATATCATCATCCTATGTGAAAGGGAAGAAGCAGTTCAAGAGAAATTTCTTCATAAAAAAAGAATTTTCTTTTTCATGAAATTTACAGTTTAGATGAGTTTGAGGTTGAAAAGGTGGAGGAGATTAAAAATTACATAGATCACGGAGAAAATGCTATGGTATCAGTTGTTGGTAGTTCTCAAGTGAAAAATGAAACCGAAGGTAATGAAGAAGAAGATGAAGTTGAAGGAAGAGTGGATATGCAAACTGAGTTAGAGGCTGCTCTTAAGGAGATAGATATTTGGAGAGCTAAAACAAAGAAAGATAACAAAGTTGTTTATGATGTCAAACTCTATATGCTACAGTAGGAAGATGAGTAGTCTAAGTTGATGAAAGAAATTGAGAAACTCAAGTTATCAAAACAAGAGAACTCAGAATTAGTTAGTGATTATATTATTAAGATTGAAGAACAGAAAACAGATATCGATGGCCTGAATAGAAAAGTTAATGGTCAATTCAAGTGTATCAAAGAGCTTAAATAAGAAGTGGTCAGTCTACAAAGAAAAATGAAGGATAAAAAACTCTTGACTCCCAATATGATTTCAAGAAATTAGGTCATTTAGAGTACAGAAAAGATTATATAGGAGGCTAGTAGTTTAACAGGAAAGAAGCAGAAATCGAGCACAAATACTTAGGCTGAATTGGGGTCTGATCGAAAACAAAAACTGTAAATATTGATATCAGACCGCAAGAACCCATTCCGAGAGTGAAGGTAGATTTGGTTACGAAATATAATATTAGCAGATCCTGAGGGATAACTAGCAGTGCAGAAGTGACACATAGGAATGCTCCTTACATTAGGTGCTATTGTGGTGGAAAGATGGGACACTCAAAAAATGTGTGTTCTATAGACAAGATATACCAAAGGTAATAAGAACAACAGTGGATTCCAAACAGAGATCAATATTATAGAACATCCTTTCAAGGTCATTGTTTTTTTTGTGGAGAATTTAGGAACATGGCTAGATATTGAACATCAATCATTCATTGAAATGTGCCGAAACAAAACTCAAGCAGTCATAAGCAAGAAGTTAGGGAATTGGCAAGTGAGCTGAAAACACAAAATCGATTTGTAGCTATACATGATGAATCAGGTCTGTCACACTCTAAAGAAGATAAACATCTCCAAACCACACCAAGTGTGAAGTTAAAGACATGGATCAAAAAGGAAAAGGATGAGAATGAAGTAGTTTCATAAATTACCCTTAATGATTCTGATATTTCAGGAGTATGGATCCTTGACAGTGGTTGCACTTCCCATATGACATGCAACATGGATCTCATTACAAGCATTAAATATTAAAAAGAAGGTGTTGTCAAGTTTGGGAACGTTGAAGGGATGAAGATTATTGGTTCTGAAAAGGATATATTTGGGGGAAAAGAAATGAGACGTGTTGATATCTTGGTAGTGGAGTGCCTCACTTACAAAATGCCTAATGTCAGTCAACTATTTGACTATGGGCACACTATCCGATTAACCAAGAAGATGTGTGTTATGAAAGGAAATGGTGGAGCAGTTGTTCTGTAGGGAAAATTGACAAAGGGAAATCCTTACATTGTAAGTGGGGAAAAAGATATGTGTCTCTTATCCAGTGAGGAAGAAAACAAGTTGTGGCATACATGACATGGTCATCTATGCCAACCATAAATGGAAGATCTTATAAAGTGTGATGCTACTAGAGACCTTCAAAAATTATCACGTGATCTCACTCATACATGAGATGCTTTCAAACAAGGGAAGATCGTCAGAAGGACATATAAGCCAAAGGAACAAAAATCAACCAAAGTTCTCGAATTGGTTCATGAATATGTTTGTGGACCTATCTCACCATGAGCCATAAATGGGATAAGTACTATGTATTTTTCATTGATGATTATAGAAGAATGTCTTTGGTATTTGTCATTACCCATACGACAAAAGTGATTAGTTGTATCAAGCAGTATAAGAGGTAATCAGAAAGGATGCTTGGGCAGAAAATTCTGAAGTTTCGTACTTATAACGGTACAGAATTCACAAATATTAAAGTTAAAGAATATCTCGAGAAACATGGGATAAGGAATCAAGTTTCATCAGTGACAAATCCCCAATATAATGGAGTAGTTGAATGGAGAAATCAAATCATCGACAACATGTCCAGAACAAATCTTATTGAAAAGGACATACTGGAGAAATTTTGTAAGGAAGCATTTTTGACATCGGTCTATATTTGAAACAGGTCTATGTTGTGTCCGAAAGAGGGGAAGACTTCATACAAAATGTGGTACAGAAATAATCCTACATTGAAATACATTTGAATATTTGGAATTAGGTGCATCATTCTCAACAATGGAAACAACAGGATGTTTGAGTCAAGATGAGATGAGGGAATATAAATTGTCTACTCCGGGAAAAGGAATGCATATAAACTCTACAACAAAAGTCTGGGAAAAATTGTTGAAAGAAATGATGTAACTATAGTTGAAAATGAACATTACACTCAACGACCCAGTGAAAATTTTCGAGATGATTGTGATGAGGAGGTAAGAAACACAGGGGGAGTAGAAGTGGTAGAGGCTGACTCAGAAGAAGATACTGATGATGTGAAAGACGAAACAAAATCTGAATCTGCTAAGAAGCTAAATTGTCGAGTTGAAATTGATAGGAAAAATATCATTGGTGATCAGACAGCTCCAATTCAGACTCAAAGAATGAAATCATCACAAAAAATCGTTTTTATCTCAGGTGGAGCCGAAATGTTTTTCCAATGTCTCTGAAGATGAGTACTGTGTTCAGGCTATGAAAGAATAATTAGATCAGATTGAGAAGAATCATACTTGGGAGATTGTTTCAAGGCCAGTAGATAAGAACGTAATCGGGACTAAATGGGTTTTTTGCAACAAGATGAATGAAGATGGTGCAATAATCTGATACAAAGCACGACTGGTATGTAATGGATACACCCAGATAGAGGGCATTGATGTTAATGAGAAATTTTCACTAGTTGCAAGGCTAGATACAATCAGATTATTTCAATCCATAGCAGTGCAAAGAAAGTTCAATGTGTTCCAGATGGATGTCAAATCTGCATTTCTAAATGGGTATCTGGAAGAAGAGGTGTACATTGTGCAGCCAGATGGTTTTCTCATTCAGGAAGATGATAATAAAGTTTTTCAGCTAAAGAAGGCGTTGTATGGGCTGAAAGAAGCACCAAGAGCATGGTACTAAAGGCTTGACCAGTATTTGAAGAAGCTTAGTTTCCAGTGTGGTGGAGATGATTACAATCTATATTTCAAGAAAACTAGTAATCAAAGGATGTTGGTGCTAGTTTATGTCGATGACATAATCTTTGGGGGATCAGATGAAGCTCAGTGCATATAGTTTTCCAAATTCATGAAATGTGAGTTTGAAATGTCAATGATTGGAGATCTAACATTTTTCCTTGGACTACAGGTGTCATAACGAAAGAATGGTACATTAATTTCTCAATCCAAATAAACCAAGGAGGTTATAAAAAGTTTTAGAATGAAAAATTAGAAGGAGATGAAGACTCCATTTTCTACCCAGACGAAACTGTCCAAAGATGAGGACGGAATGGCAGTTAATATGACAGAATATAGGCTAATTATTGGAAGCTTGTTGTACCTGACCACAACAAGGCCTGACATTTTTTTCACCACATGCCAAGCAGCGAGATATCAGAGTAATCCCAAGGAAATCCACACGGTCATAGTGAAAAAAATACTTCGGAATATCAAAGCCACCATTAATTTAGGTCTGATGTATAATGACAAATCTCTATCAGGGTTATTGGGTTACACAGATGCAGATTGGGCCGGATCAGGAGATGAAATAAAATCAACATCAGGAGGAGCATCCTATCTTGGTGGACTATGTATTTCATGGCTAAGAAAGAAGCAATATTTCATTTCATTGAGCACCGTGGAAGTTGAGTATATTGAGGCTACTAAAGCATGCAAAAAGTTATTATGGATGATGTTGCAGCTTGAAGACATTGGATTTGAAGTGAAGTCTCTGATCAGAATCCAATGCGATAACTCAAGTTCTGTCAATCTTAGAAAAATTCTCGTCCTCCATTCAAGGAAAAACCACATTGAGATAAAGTATCATTTTATCAAGGAGAAGGTTGAGAAGGGAATCATGGAGTTGGTGTAAGTGCCTACAGAGCTAGAGGTTGTAGAAATTCTGACAAAGGCCTTACCCAAGGAAGCTTTTGAGAGGCATCAACTGGCTCTGGAAGATCAGTCAACTCCCCACACTAGAAAGATTTTGGATGTGGAACACCCCCCTATCCCCGAGGTATGATGTGTGTTTTTACCTAATGTGCTGATATGTGTTCTCTACTATGTTACAGACTACAAAGGAGTAACCTTTGGGTTCATTGACAAAGGAGGAGAAAATAGTGATTGTTCATGGGAGAGAGAGTGTGGCTATTTGATAAATCATGACAGATGTGGGGAGAATCTGATAGGTGGAGCAGTGAGATCGGGGGAGCAATGAGAAAGGGGGATCATATTAAAACTGAAGATGCTTGAAGTGATCGATCAAAGAATATATATCAAGATGGATGAGGATCGTGATGAATGCAGAAGAGTGGTGTTGGGATAGTATAAGAATATTTCCAAAAATTGGTATTAGTTTGCTGTCAACAGTGGGTGTTAGAGATGAAGTGATTCATTGATGAAATTTTCATTTACTCTTGTTTATCACTCTGAGCATTGCTCATGTGGGCTTAGAGTATGTGTTGAGTAAATCCTTGATCGCTATCAAAATTGCAATAGGCGAGTGATGGCTAATGAATTAACGATGAATCTTTTTATGGAATAGTTGTCAACAAACCCAAAGGGGGAGATTGTTGGGGAAAATCCCTTAAGGCATCATTGAATCATTTTTGAGGTGATTTTGTTTGTTGAAAAAGTGGAAATCTATGTTGTGATTGTTGACTAGGAAAACCATGACATACAAATTTGTTGACAAAGGGGGTTTCATGGTGGCATGTTGATTTCAAGGGCTATGGGTAATGATCCACGTATAATTAAAGAATTTCGACAAAGGAATGAATGATCTGGAGGCGGTAAAAAAAGAGTAGATACAAGTTGGCACCATT
This sequence comes from Viscum album, assembly GCA_963277665.1. Taxonomy (NCBI): domain Eukaryota; kingdom Viridiplantae; phylum Streptophyta; class Magnoliopsida; order Santalales; family Viscaceae; genus Viscum; species Viscum album. The sequence goes on along the minus strand of OY728157.1, from coordinate 28,558,691 downwards.
TTGCAGTGTTTTCCAAATTTTTGGGCTTGTAAATTGACAAACGGAGAAAAGTGGTTATGGAAAAAGGGACTTGCGCACCGTGGTCATAAAGGTGGAGAAACTTGCACACCCTATGTTTTTCATGATTAGAACATCAAAATATGGAAATGTGATAAGGGATCCCAAGTTTTATGGTTGGTCGGGCAAGTGGTTTGTGCATCGAGACCTACGCGCCATCGCACAGGGTGTCCAAATGATTATAAATAGAAGTCGATCCCTCCTCATTCGGTGAAGAGTTCAACACTTAGAAAAATCAGAGCTCCCATCGTGTAGGAGTGGTGGTCATGCAAGTGGTGTGTGGTCGCACAAGTAGAAGTTGCATGCCAAGTGATAGTTGTGCGTCTAAGGAGGTCTCGATGAGGAAGGAAGAGAGTTGCGCAGGTTTTGAGAAGAAGAGAATGTGTCACGCAAGTGGTTTGGTGATACTTTCATGCCAGTTTTTGAAGAAGCACGAAATTTGTTGTTTTTGCGCCAATATTATCTTGGGCATAAAAGGGTGTGTGTCGCACAAGTTTGGAGTTGAAAAGCTTGTGTCGCCCAAGTCGTTGAGGTGGACTTACGCATCCGTTTTGACTTCGACGCTGAGACCTGCATGCCATATTAGATAAGGGAGCCAAATATTGTTGATTTCTGACAGTGATTCAAGACTTCTTGAATGATAGATGATTACCCGATACCTTCGGTGCAAAGTGAGATTAATATACGGGTGAAAGTTGAACTTCAACAGAGCATCTACATACAACAGAGGATGCATTCATTAATGATAATGAAAAGACCTACAAGTCTATAAATTGTGAGTGGATCCTTTCCAGAGGAGTGAGCAAAGGAAGAGGAAGAAGGTGATACTCTCTACCGGAAGTGATCTAGAGAGAGAGAGACAGGGAGTGACCGTTGGGAAAGCAGTGAGCTGAACCTAAACATTGTTAAGGCATTGAGACTAATAATATATGTGATCTATGCCAAACCTTGTAAATAGCAGTGTGCTTATATTGGATTTGGTACATCGACACATTTCCCGTGTATGCTCCTTGGACGTAGCTTAGTGAGGGTGAACCAAATAAAATTGTTGTGTCCTGTGCATGCTTTACTATATGTTTATATTGTCAAACGAGAAAGGGAGAGAAGAGTGTTTTTCTTAACAGTGAAACAAGATCAGAACGAGATTTAATTTCTAATATGTCATACAATGATTCACCCCCCACTTAGGGTATTCAGCCTTGTCGACCTAACAGAATGTCTAGAGGGGAAATATTTTTCCCTTGGTTTGAGTGTTGTAGATGTAGGGAGACATTAAAGAAGTTACATGGGATAATGAGACTAATATAAGGGACTAGTGGATAGTCAGTATATCATTAAGGATTAACGATGTTTGGGTGTTTGGCTTTATGGAGATCTGTTTTATGTTCGGGAGGGTGTAGGATCTTATACATATAATGGGTAACATTATTGTTTAAATATTGGATTAAATTACCTAGATATATTTAATGTAATTTTTCCAATGTCTATGATGTTACTCGAGGGTGTTTCATGGGTTTGGGACATAAAAGACATGGTAATAGGGCCATCTTGTGCATGTTCCATTATTGACACCTACTCAATTGTAACTAGATTCCTTTACCATGGTTTCCAAGAGAAGGGGTCACATTCTATGAAATGAATAAAGGGGGTGGTGAAACCGTGCTATCATTGACCAACCCATTAAACATTGATACCACATGGGTTTTCAATTTGTGAGGCTGTCTAAGAAATCGTGAAACATAGTCCACTAGTTGGACAGAGGGTTCGACATATTTCATGCATGCTTTGGCCAATAGTGTGGTGAAACCATGTCCCCATGTAATGTGGGTAAATTTTCCATTTCTCTCACATGGTATTTATGTTTTCTCACCATATTTTCTTTCCCATTTCTCTTTATATTTCCATGGGTGGTTCACCCTTACTCTAAAATATTATAATGATCGATCTCCCTCATTTCACAAAAATTTGGAGTGCCATTGGGGGAATACTAAAACCCCAAGTTATTAAAACACTCATCGTCCTTAATATATTTATATTAGCAATTATGTAATTTTTTTTATTCTTAATATGCACTAAAATAATATTTTACAGTGGATCCTAGGTTGAGAATTTCTATTTCATCTATTTATGAATCAATGGAAATGGTTAAGTGAGTGTCTTCTTAAGAATATATGTAGGCGGTCCACATGTTATATCCCATAGTCTTATTATATGGATTTTTTTATGTAGTTTTTCCAATATACATTTTTATTTTTTATTTGATGTACATAGTAAGAATTGATAAATTATTTGGATTAATGATAACATGATCCCCTCATGTTCCCTATAAAATTAATTAAGGCTGATTAGACTACGAAAGATTCCAACCATGGGGTTTTCTGTATTCATTAAGATTGGTTAGTTTAATTAATTATTAATATGAAGGTTTTATGAGATATAACCTATGATTGTAATTTTTATCACCATAATATAGTCTTATTGTAGGAACCATATAATAATTTTCTTTACTATGTTTACATGTATTGTGAAATGAAATTGTTTTTAATTATCTTTAGTCGAAAACATCAAATTATAGGGTGTTTAGCATAATAGAATAATATAAAATGAATTATGTGGGTAATTGATATGTCGGATAATTGGTGGTGAAACATAATGATAATATGTGATAATGAGTTATGAACTATGGTTTGTAAATGGTAAATGTATTAAATCAGTGATGGATTGTAATCAATGGATGTGTTAAATGCTTGAGGAATTAGGTGAACATGACATGGTGGTATGTGGGGTATTGGAAATGATGATCTCCCCCCAAACGTTGGGATTAACTAAGGCCTTATTCCTCAACCCTATAATTCATGGTTTAGGGAGTACAACTAAGGATCAATTCCCCTTACAAATTCATGGGATATGAATAACTGGACCACGTATTTGTGGTATGTTTTATCAATGTTTTGTGGCATGTGTCACTAGTGACGTAGGGAACATAATTTTTACCCATTTTAAATAGTTTTATGACAGTCTAATGATGAATTTTAATTAATGAAAATGGATAAACCATTCAAAAAATTATGTAAGTGGGTAAATTGAACCTCGATAACTAATTGATCCTGATTTTTTTTCTTATTATTAACCTAGTACATGAATACACTATTTTTTATACTAGATATTTTGTAGAAATTTTTCATGGTTGTCTAATGTGTTTTACATTTACACGCCATGTTGTTGTGGTATTCATATTGTAAATTAATCATCTAGGATAAATTATGTTTCATGAAACACTGCGCATAAACGAACAATGATATACAATTAAATATTAACATAATTATTAGAATACTAATGTGGCCATTATGAATATTAATCTGACCAATTGAATAATAAACTCATATATAAATGTATATTTGAAATTTTGGTTTCACTTAATGAATATTATGATATATTTATACCATTGAATAAGTAATTAAATATATTAAAAATGATAAATTAAGTGTTCGTATTTTTATAAAATGTAAAGTACTGTAAATCATAAAATACTTTTAAAGAAAATATATTTCCTAAAATAGATTGATAAATTACTGTTTATTAATTTATGATTTTGAAATAACTTTATGATCATGTAATTAATATTTCAAAGTGTAATAAAATCAGTTGTTATTTTAAAATCAATTTTTTTGGAAAAATTGATGTTTTTATTTAAAAATTAAATTTCTCATATTGAGAAAATTGTTTTCAATAAAGGGAAATATTTTTTGAAATATAAAATTTGTACAAAAATTAGGGTCATTTTTTTGCATTTTTCTAAAACATCTGAAACTTATTTGAATAGTTAAATACATTAATTTGTGGTATTTAACATTATAATAAAAACTGAATTTTTGGGTTTTGGTTGAGAGATGTATGGCGTAAACTTCAATTATATCAAACTCAATTGATGTAGTAATTTTATTTAGTAATAATAATCCCTAATATTCATAATCTTGGTCGAAAATAACAAACTAATGAATAAAATAATTAAAAAACACATGTCTCTCCCACTAAAGATAACATCACAACCCCCTTATCCTTAAATATTATAAAAATTGTATATTTATTATATTCAAACTAATTACACCACCAAATATATATTCCCCAAATTCTTGTCAATATTTCCCCACAAAAAGATAAATTCCCCTTTTTTTAATGATGTTCTCAAGTATAGAATATACAAGAGTTGAAATTCTATTTCATTGTATTTTAATTTTTTAATTTCTTTTAAATTTTTATACTCAACTTACCTGCTATCTAAAAACATAAATTATTACTAAAATATCATATATATTCTGTAATATTATTATTTTTCATTAAATATCCATCCTAAAATCGTTCCACTCTCTTTTAATCCAAAAATGAAATCATCTTCTAGGATGTGTGGATTTATCGTTGTCGTGGATGATGTATTTTCATTTTCCATTACCACTTTAAAATATGTCCATAAGACCATTATTATGGGTTAATGTGATTTTACTATATATAATATATATAATATATGTTATATAAAGAATATAGAATCATGTTATTAAATAAAATTTAATATGTTCATGATGGTAATGAAAAACCACAAAAATATATTAAAACTTTTTAATTAATGTTTTTTCTTATAAATAATATACATACCATATATAAAAAAGATAAAAAAGAACATATAAACTTTTTGAATTTAATAAATATCATATTATTTATATTTTGGATAATTATTTTTAACTTACAGGAACATCCACACATGTATACATGTGAGCTGATCATGTAAAACCAGACAACTGAAACTTCTGTAATGATGAAATTGAACACTATAACACATAAAAATGGATATAAATAAAGTTAATTAAATTATAAAGAATAATATATGTATATTGAAAAGTTTTTGAATTTAGTAATTAATTAATATCATATTTTTATATAGGAAATTAGGATAAATTATATTACAATTTGAGATATAAGGTAATGGATTCTCTCTAAAACACCACTATTCATTTGGGATACACTTTCTCCCTCTATACCCCAATGAAGGTATTAATTATTTTTATTTACTCTTCCAACAATTTTTTTTCTCCAAAAATATTTACCAAGATCAATTATTATTTTCTTGATGGGGAAATACCAGCATATTATGGTCCCTTTTCAATTCCTTCTAATAATAAAGCTCCATTAAAAGGAACTTCCCATTTTTATACCCATTTCCAAGAACAAATTATAATCTGTTTTAAGAATCCAATATTTCTTCTCAAAATAAATCAATATTTTTTATAATTCTATCTTTTTTCATAATAGGTTTTATATAAAAATGAATTATTTTTCGTTTTAAAGACTTTTTATATTTTCTCTTAAACTGTACTAGATTGTATCCTTTATAATGTTACTCAAACCCACTTTTTACATGTTTTCACATCATTTTGGAATAAATTATAATTATATATGTCTATTTCCCTAATTAATATCCATTTGTAATTTAAATCCATTCTTTAATGGACCCCATTATTAAATGATGACATTTATGCCATTTAACATGATTATGATAACCATTACATTACATTGGTAACCCTTTTCATAATATATTATGATTAATTGAGGTTGATATATTGTAATAGCATCTAAAATATTTCATTGAAAGGGATATGATCATTTTTTAAGGAATGTACTATCTTTATTCCATTTTCGATACAGTAATTGATATTTTAATAATATAATTACGGATTGGGGAAATTTTTTACATTTAATATTCTATTTTCAATGTGAATGTATATGGTGATTAAATTTTAACCCTTCCATATTTTGAATGAAATGAACATAGTATGTTTCTAGAGGGGCCCTCTATATCCCCTTGATTCATAATTAGTTCTGAAGAGACAAGATATACTGGGTTTTGGCTGAGGACTTACACATTTATGTTGACAACTTTTCCATTGTCTTGATGAAATATTTTTTAGGTCCCACATTATGCATTCCAACATTATTTGACAATTATTTATAATCCATGTGACTGTTTGACTGATATAATATCAATATTAATGTATATTTACGATTTCATTATTTATATTTTGTTACATAATCATCTTCTATTCATAACATATTATACTCAAGATTATGTTAGGATGTGTATCATTTTTTGTTATTAAACAACCATAATTTATTAGTTTTTTATGATATCTTCTGCTATATTGGTTATCCATAAAACTTATCTAATCACTCCCCTTTATTATTGTTTTTTCTCCAAATACACCATGATGTATATTATTTTTGACATGTAGGGATAATCTAGGAGAATATGGATTTTTTCAAAAGAGTTTATATTTTTTTTATTTCATTTAATTCTTTATTTTAATAATTTTCTTTTATATAGTATTCCAAAAAAACCAAAATATTTGTTCTTATATGATGTGATCTCTTTTACATAATACCAATTTAATAAATTAATTCACTAGATCCAATCCACTAGGGTCATGGCGTTTACATAGACTTACACATAGCTCATGCCACCATAGTGTACCTGAGTATACATTATGGATATATGTTAGGATAATTATAGAGTCTTTATGCTAGATGGTTGATTTAGGTATATTGTGTGTATGAAATATGGGTATGGACTAGTAGATGGACCCGTTTTGGGGATTTTTCTACTTTTCATGATTTTGATTTTCCTTGAATATGTTTATGTAAGACATGTCATATAAAATTTAATTTATAGTTGTGGGATTTAATGTAGTTTTGGGTAATGGATTTATGATTCATGTATATTATTTTTTTAATTTCCGTTACTTCCCATTTTTTTAGTGTGGTTTAGTCTGATAAAAAGGGTATACTATACCCATATAATTCAATAGACCCACGCTAGTAGTCAGAAGCATCTATCATACAGGGAGATGCACCTAAGGTCATGTGGAAACTCAAATTGAGGTACTAGATTAGTGGCACCATGGTAAGGTATGTTATAATATATATCATGAAAAAAAAACTATAAGATGTAAAGGAGTATTTCTAACCATGAAAAAGGTGAGCAACATGTATGCAGGTGTGTAGTCACCCAACATGTCCCCAAATTTACTATCAACTTGCATGTTTTAATAAACATCACAAGGCTAGTAAAAAAAATCACCTAGTAAATATTAGAAAATGTGTAACCCTGAAATATAGTGGAAAAAATCCATTTATCTCCCACTAAATTTTCCTTGGTTACTCATTTCATCATTAATGGATGTTTGTTGCACTCAAGGAAACATCGTTACTTAAAAATCAAACAAAAAAAGGAATAAAAAAATTAGTTATATACATCCAACAATAACACAACCCATTCGATTATGACCCCCTAATTGAACACAGAAATAAAAATCATAATTCATCCTACAATCTACACAAGAAAAAATGAATAATAAATGGTCATGAACAATGCCCTAAATGGGTGTAACCATAAATCAACAAAACATTCTTGTTATATGGGTCCAATTGGGCCATTAAATAATAATTTGCAATTAAATTATTAGAATTACACATTTAAAAAAACATAAAATAAGTGTAAAACCATTTTGAATATAAAGAAACACCGAACCATAACATTATTTAAATACATGATTCACTACGAAATAAAATAAATAAATAAGAATATTTTTAAAATGAATTAATTCCTTAAAAAACACAAAACTTTTATATTTATTTCATTTCTGAAACCATCATGAATGATAAGTTTTTTTGATAAACCAATCATTGTATTTTTATAAAAACTATTGAATTATAAATTAGAATTTGTAATCAAAGATCCCTTAATTAATTAATTTCACCAATTTTTTCCAAATGAAAAAACAAAACACTAAGAAAACACTGAAAAATAAAATTTAGATATCGTGTATATCATTAATACAATATAAATAGATATTTTAAAAATATTATTGAGGTATCTATGAAATTAATGGAAATATAATATTAACACCATTCTTAAGAGAATAAACAGTGTGTAATATAATAGAGAAAATTTGAATGTCACTATTAATATGGATAAAAACCCTTACATAAAAAATACACAGTTTGAAAACAAAATTATACATAATAAAAAATATACTTTGAAAATAATATTGGAGAATATTTTACTAATATAAGGAAACAAAGATAAATGATAATTAAAATAATATACCATTGAATTTATTAAAAAAAATTGTCCATGAATGAACTCTATATCTACTATGGATGGTTTTGAAAGACGAATATAGGTGTAAGAGAGGCACATAAGTAGGGGAAAATAAATAAAGGCATCCATCAGAGGATAACACAGATAAAGTGGAAATAAATTTACATATATACCAAATAATGAGTTGTTAGTATAATTTACATTAATGGTATTTAAATAATTATATTGGCCAAGTTATTACTACTCTAAAAACCTAAACAACTCACTTATTTCATATTATATAGACTGTTAGATATTGATAATAAACAAGAGACTATGTAAAATAGAAAAAAAATATCTAGGTTTCAACTCAATAATATCTAAAATATTATAAGATATTAACCAGATAATCATAAATATCTAACATGTCTCTAGATGTTTAAAAATAGGTTATAACCCTTGGGGAAACATATAATATAGAAATAACAATTTAATTATCTATTTTTATTATAATAATAAAATTTATTTTATATGATATAATTAGTTTTCATATAACTATAGTTGTAAACCGAATTTATATAAGGTTATATACAAATCAAATATTTTAATCATCTTATCTAAGGTAACACTATTTCTACTCATGAAATAATCAATTGAAAGTTCATTTATGTATCGTTTATATACATCTCCAATTAATTTCCATTTTATAATTATATGTTTTATATAAAATATATAGAATAAACAGACATATAAAACATTAAAATTTCCATTACAACCTAATGATTAGTTTCTTTATTGAAAGTAATTATTCAATGTGAATTATTATATTGAAGAGTTGTTAGATCCTCAATATTTGTGTTTAGTATCATATGAATAACGCACCTACTTGAATTACATATAATAATTTTATTCAAGTATAATAAAGTAATTTTTATTATATGCTAATGTAAAGTACACAGAAAATAAGATTCATCATTAACTATTATCATGGAATTTAAATAAATTTGTCTCGTTATTTGTAAACATAATAGATCATACTTTATGAGAAATCATAGAATTTTTATTTTTTTAACTAAGTCGCTAATTTTTTTTTAATTTTTTTTTAATTTAATATAATAGAATATTAAATGATATAAATTTATAAGAAAATTAAAAAACGGTTTCTTTGAAAAATATATATAATTAGATAAAAAATTCCGCATTCACAATCCCATAACTAAATAAACCCATGTAATATGATCACTTCAAACCCCTAGTGAATAATCATTAACATATTTTGTTGATGTTCTCGATCCATACAAGGTAATGTGTTGATATAACTATTAGAAACAATAGAAGAAAGTAGACCACTTATTTATATAATAAAAATATTTTTTTCCAGACCAAATTGGGTACCTTTTTTAAAGATAATGTTAAAAAATAATCACATTTATATATTTGATATATATACCATTCCATGGATATTTATAATTGGAATGGGTGTCCTTATAATTATTTCGAAAATATTTTTCTATGAATATTCCACATTGATAAATCAATATATCTTCAAATTACTCATAAGTATGCCACCAAGATATATTTGTGTTAGATTATGATTCTAGGATATTGATAAATAAATTGTTGGATAAAAGGAATATAAATATTATTTATATTCTCATAATATACCATTAAAAATAAATCAACATGAAATGGACATTTAATCCCATTTCATCACATAAAAAACATCTCAGAATGACTGACAACATTGTTTTTTTGGAATTTAATGAATATTGAGTTATTGTTCAAGATGATGTGATTACAATATGATTAAATTAATTAAAAATGATTATTGGGGTTTATAGGTGTTTTAAATGATTAATGGATGCTTCTAAAGGTAATATATAAGGTTTAGGTGAATCGAAATAATTTTTTTGGTATTTGATAGATTAAAAAATAAATGATGTTTTCATTTGAAAGACACAAGTTATCCAGTAATATGAAATTAGGAAGTTGGTTATGAAACCAGAGAGTGTCCAATTAACTATATACGAAATAATGTGATTACATTTATATATTAATTAAATAATAGACAAGTTATATATAAAATTATCAAGTGGTATGTATTAGTTGAACGAACACTTTCAAAAAAATTGTCTCACAACCATTTTTTATTATCATTCCCCTCTCAAAATTACATAATTGTGGGTTATTGGGGTAGGGGTCCCCAAACATAATGTCCAATTTGGTTGTGTCTATCACTGGGATCTGTGTTATGATTCTTTATATAATACATCTTTATATATTATTTTTTTTCTTCTAGAGTTATGTATTTTACCATGATTGTACTATGCCTTAATAGAATCATGAGGATTGAACATGGATTTGATTAATGGATGGTAGATGATTGCAAGACTGGACGATCTTATAATTTTTCACATATTTAAAAATATTCTTAGTGTAATTTTCTAACACACCTACTAGGGTGTGATAATGTGAAAAAAAGGAATACAAAAATTCGATTTTTTTCATATAATCATTTACCACTCATTTTGATAAAATCATATGATTTTTGTTAAGACTATGATAACATATAGATTTATCGTCTCATAAACCCCTATATAATTATAATATCGTATGTTAATATCCCATGTACAATTAAATGGTTTGACCCATCCCTGGAATCCAATTTCTTTCCAGGAATAGGATGTCCACATGAAACAATACCCATAATAATATTATCATAAATAATTTATCTAGGGGATTTGTATCATCATGAAACCATGCACACCATGTACATAGTTATGAGGTCACTATATCATAAATTTTATCTAATTTTCATCTAAAATTATATTCCTAGTTATTATTTTTTCTTTCCATTAGCTGTATGAAATTTCATACAATGAGTACATATAGTTTTGATATTTCTACATTTTTCATTTAACTATGATAATGATATACTAAAGTCCTCCAAAATGATCAATTATATGTAATCAATTTCCTCCTCAAACTAATATAAATTTTATATTCACTATGATTGGGTTAATTTACCATATAATTCTCTCAATATTGTCATAGTGTATGAAAAATTATGTTGTCAAAAAAGTTTTGATCACTAGGCTATAAATAACATTACCCCAAATTCTTTTTGAATATATTTTTCAACGTATTCCATTTATACAAGATATTAATACTTCACAAATATGTATTTCTTTTATGAAACAATCAATTAAATGGAAACAACAAAATTTAATGTTTCATTCTCTCATTTTTTTAAAGTGAATGAATCACACTCAAAAAAACATATAGAATAATATCATGAGGTCCCACATAAATTTTTATTTCTCCTATATTATATCTTTGAAATTATTACACAAATCAAATTTAGTGGTCCTTTAATGAATCATCAATTTATTATTAGTTGGACAAAATTTTAATCATTCATTACACTTGTTTTTTGATGTTTTGAAAATTAATAAAAATAATACGAAAAATATCATTTATTTAAATCAAATGATATAAAATTTTAGAATGAAACTCATATGGTAGTGATCATAAAATTCTACTATGAATGGAATATATATTTTTGGAAAATCAAATAATTTCCTTTTTTATGTACTCTCATAGTGGTTTTTTCTTGGTTAGAGACTCAATGGTATATAGTGACAGAAAAGGCATACACATAGTTGCAGAGGCTTAAGCTAGATAAATTAAAATAATATAGAAATATGGTTTTGATTAATGGATTATTATATACATTAAAATACTTACATTATTATTTAAATTACATTTTATTTCTTACATTATTATCATTAAAAAATTAAATCCAAAATATTAATTATATCTAAAAAATAATTCACTAACATATAGTTTAGAGGTTCATTTAATATTCTAAACTACCCTAAACCACTATAAACCACTCGTAAAACATTATAACCATGGGAAGGTATTTATTTATCTTTATTAATAACCTTATATGAATTTATATTATCTTTTATCATATAAAACAATAAAGTAAGATGTTTCAAGTATGATCACATCCTATAATATTATTTCATCACTTGATGAATAATCAAGAGTTATCAAAGATTCTTTTTACTTATTTGTAGTAGTAGAAATTGATAATTAAATTATGATAGTTCCACTAACTATTTTCTATCTAGTATCTCTAATTATCTATCCATATAATAATATTAAAAAAAATTCAGGAGGTTCACTAAAGGAATAACATCATCCAAATTCTAAATCTGGTAAAAATCAATATTCTTTCCATTAGTACATGTATTGATTCCATGATGATAAATAAAAACACAATCTTCACTTTTTGTGAAATACCTTTAAACCTATCAAAAAATATATTCCATGACTACTAACATATTATTTATTAATTTAAGAACATATTAATTTGGTAGTTTTATTTATATATAATCTAACTATATTTTTATTTTCAAAAAATCATATGAATAATATCCAATTTTTTTGGGACAATCCAATTGGTAAACCATTTTATTAGTTAATACATTGAAATATACACAACATAATGAATATTAATAAAAATATTTCTATAATCAATTTATAAGTACCATAAAATTTTTATGATTTTTGACAACAATTAATTAATTCTATATTTTCATCTAATTATAAATCAATTAGATTAATATTTTTTGATTTAATGTGTTCTATTGTTATTAGACATAGTGTATTTTCAAGATTTTAACTCACCATGTTGCATGGGGTTTGTTTTGAATTTTTGAATGAATATTGTGGTCTGTTTATATTACATCTCATGAAATAATTATGAATTATTTTTGAATTAAATAAATAAATAAATATTTATTTATTATTATTAAATATTGGAGTTTTTAAAGGGATAATGGATTAAGATTATTGACAATCAATAATAGGGTTTGGTAGAGCACAAAGATGGAGGTAAAGTATGGATTAGGGTATAACGCAAATTTTGATGTCTGTGGACCAAAATCTTTCCTGTTATATACGTAAATACATTAATTATTTTATAATTATGTAGAGGTTTATGGGTTTTCAAGACATGATTAAAAACATAGGGGTGACATACTAATGACATCACATGATATTAATTTAATGTCATATAATTGATATTATACATTATCATTTTGACCTATATTCCCTTATAATATTGTTGGCATGGGAGCAATAAATTAATTTATAGTGACAACTTTTGGTGGTTATGGGATTATGAATTGATAAAGTGTCTTAGACAAGTATTATATGTCATTTTCTGATTCTGCATTAATATTATTACGTACTAGGTAAATTATTACATGTAGTTTCTTCGAAATCATATTCTTATTTTAATTATGATAACTCGAAAGTTGAATGTATAATCCATAGAGAGACATCTGTAATGTCAACGAGTAGGATTTGTCATGGGAGATCATAATTACTTAAATATATAAAACAAAATTCATCAAATATTTATGACCAGTGCTGTCCTACGCAATTTCTAGTGTATTAGTTTGATGATGAATGTTAACAAAGAAGTGGTGTTAGTAATATGTATTAGTTTTTAGGTTATCTATGGAAAAATACATGATAACTATGATAAATAATATTTGAGGGTCATTACATAGTAATGTTGATTCCATGAATATGATATGATAATTAATCCAAATGTTTTATGTGTTTTTATCAATGAGCCTAATCGGTTGACAAGCAAGTTGAGCTTGAAATTTTTGGTTCATTCATTAAAAAAATATATTTTTTAGCTATATCATAGATCATGAGATTGTGATTCTAGGCACTATTACCTTGGGGGTTTAGAGAGACAATAGAAAAAATTGCATATTTTTTCACTAATACCTATATTTTGATAGCGAGTGATTGAAAATTATGATCAAATGGTTCAAGGTGAGATTGACATCACACGAGTGATTTTGATGTATATGATGAATTACTATAGATATATGTTTAATGGATGGATTACATTCACTCTACAATTTATAATTTTTACAATGTATATTCAAATAAGAGTTGTTTCCAACCATGATGCACTTCTCTTAGAATGTTATATTAGGTATGATTCACATCGTCTATGAGTTATATTTTCATGCGGGACCCATATCCCCATGTAGTGCATCATTTCAATATTCAATACACCTTAATATTTAATTCATATCTATTTGATAGTGTGACAATAAAAAATTGACATTAAATAGAAAGGGTTGTTATGAAAATAAAATTTAAAATTCCTAAGAGATGTGAATATATTATTAATATTTTATCTGATTTGGGGACTATATAATCATGTATAGGTTAACTATAATAATGTTATGATGGATTCAGTGAAAACTAAAACTTTTGATCATTGTATGGAAATAATATATTTTCATCCTAACTTGCTTCATTTGGTTTTTTATTATATTATTTTGGGATTATTTTATTAAAATATCCTATATTATGATTGGGATGTTTAAACATGATACTAGAAATGGAAGAAAGAATAATTATAGAACCATTACATTATATTATACATCTCTTTGAGGTTATATGTGTGTATTTTTTCATATTAAATAATTTCATTAAATTTAAAAATTTATGAATATATATAATTTTTTTAAGTTACATAAATCATTGGTGGCATAGAAGTGAGTTTCTTAATCACATTATTTATATTCACCCTAAAGGATTTGTATATTGTGGTTTTGAGTTGTTGACATCACAAGGATACTAGTTCGAATGATCATGATTTATGGTTTTATCATGATTATTTTATAGAATAATGGAAATTTTTTGAGGATATTATTGTATATTCATTATTTTAATGTATATTTCAATATTATATATGATCTTAACTATTTTTAGATATTGTAATGATATATAGTTGTTGGATTTATATGATAATATAATTTATATAAAGGGTTCATATTTATTTTTATGCCTTCTATTGTAAACAAATTAATTTTTTTCACTCCTATAATTTTTCATAGGATTATAACTAGCCTATAAACTTCTATATTTGTTTTATCTATTCCTCAAAACCAATTGGATTCCCAAACAAGCGGGAAAGAAATCTCATTTTCATATGGAATATGACAATTTCTATTTTATGTGATGACTGATCTAAGGGAATTATGATGTGAAATAAACACATTTTTTATATATTCCCTATTATTTAAGATGTAGTAGAAGAATATAGTGTTGGATTGATCGTATAATTAATTCATTAATTTGGTCTATCTACAAACTAAATGAGTGGAATCCCATTTTTTGGGAATTGGGGTTGTCTTTTTTTGTTTTTTATTAATGTTGATTTGAACCTTTCCAAATATGATATTTTAAACTATTTATTCATTTGTTATATTCATTATCTAGACTATCTTGTGTCATATATATGAACATAATTTTTTGATTTATATTCTCATTAGATTTGAATTCTTATGTTGGATTATAAAAATTAATTCAAGAGTTGTTATGATTATTTAATGAAGAAGGAATATTATTTTTGCAAATTTAGAAATTAAATAAGTGTTGTAATCTATTTAATAACACAAAACATTAAGGAAATTGTATATAATAATTTCATTATGATGATGAATTTTAGATGATGACCATAGACTATACAACGAGGGTATTGTGTGAGATGTTATATATAAGATTAAAAAAGATTCAATATTTTTATATGTATTGACCTATACTAATTTGGTTGAAAACATAGTTATTGTTATATATAACATGGCCTATATTATATTATTTTCAATGTAAATGGTTGGAAAACCTATATTCAATATTAATTATATCTTTATATAGGTAATTCTAGTAAAATAATAGAATAACTGAATATTAAACAGATAATTTATCGATATGGATGATTTTTGAGAGTATCACATGAATTTTGGGTAGCTTAATTATGTGGATTATCAATGATTATTTCAATATTTATAGATTAATCATGTTAAAATAATGAATCATTGGTGATGTGTGATTACTTATTTTGTTAGTACAGTTATACCATTTGCTTGAATATGGGATCCAAAAATGACTATTCTATCATGAGATAGACAATATTGACACACATAGAAATTGTTGAGGCCAAAGCCTCATTTATTATTAAATCCAATCAATGAACTCTTTAACTATGTAGAGGGAGACCCATTACATAGCTCGAAGGCCTTGTGGGTATTTAGGCCATTATATGGCCCTTAGGCCAAATTTTTTTTCAAGGCCCATTCTCTAAATAGAATTGTTATAGTACCCGTTTGCTATAGAACCACACAGTACCCTCCACTGCTGTAGTGCTCTTCCGCAGCAATAGTAACCCGCTGCTGGTAAAGTGCCCGCTGCTGCTGTAGTATGATAATGTACTACTATAATACCTACACACAATGGGATTTGAACCCCCATTTTTCATGTAGGATTACAGGGTGCTTACCACTGAGACAAACCCCAAATACATTGACACACATAGAATACATATAATGTATTTTATATAGTACTACATCTATTGGATCAATGAGATACAAATGGTAGTTGAATGATACTATTCTTTGTGTAGATTATAATAAGGTTGTATACCTTTCGATGATTGGGATTTAATAGATGGAAGTGATTTATATCCTCTATTTTGAGATATGTTTCCTGAATTCTCCCATACTATTTGAATAATAGAGTTTCTGTTTAATCTATATTTGTGGTATATAGTCAATATATAAACACTTCCAAGACTAATGATAGTGAGATTAATATTTCATTAAGTCTGATATTTTTCTATAATGTGTTTAATATGTAGATAATGGTTTTTTAGAAATCACGGAAATATAGATATTGGGTTATAAAGGATACATTACAACTGAGTTGATACTCATAATATTTATTTTTAATTCATATTGAGATATAATATAACACCTTCCTAATATAATTTTTAGTCTATTCATGGATGAGTTTCTAGTCCCATGAGATCCACATGTTGTATAAGATATTATGGGATGTATATTAGTGATGATTGGGTCTAAAATATTAATTTTTTCCTCTCATCTAGAAGATATGTATTGAGATGGTTTTTTATATAAAAGGAGTATAGTACTTTTGTGTGTCCAACTATAAAATGACCACTCACTGTTTTGATACATTTTTTCATTATTTGAAAGGAGTCATGGGAGTCATCTTATGGTGCTATGATAAATAAGGGAATTGAAGTGTATGATCTACAATTGGAAATCCATAAATTGATTAGAGAGAACAAGTTGAAAAAGGGATTAATCATGAAGAATATGAGCTATGTAGTGTATGTATTAAAATGTCCAAGAAGTCATGAAAAATGTGATTATATTTATATGGTCATCTAGAAAGTCTTTATATAAGAAATAATTTTTAATTTCAAAATATGTGAGATTAATTATTTGATTATTGAAATTTATAACAATTGGTTTACTCATTGTAATTTTGGAAAATATGAGGGTGTGAATCAACTATTCTAAACTAAAAATTATTGAGATTATTATACATCTTGCATGACGATATAGAGATCATTGTGAGTTAGAAGATCAAAATATTTTTCAAATGATTGAGGACCCTAACGGTGGGTTAAATCCACTAGGGTAATATGTCATGGGGATGAATCATCATTGAGATTTTCTAAAGTGTCATAGAGCATTGTTAGGACCTAGTTCTATTAACATGTATCTTAGATGATTTTTGATATAAATTAATGCATCTTGTATGTATTATCACTATATTAATGCTGAGTTATTTTCATATGAGTTATTATAGAATATGGAGGATAAAAATTAAATTAGGGTGAAAAATCTATTGACGGATAGAGAGGTGATATCCTTTTTAATTGTAATACTTTTTATGAAACGTTGGTTGACATGTATCATTAAATAATAATAGATTTAGTTTTTCTTCAAATATGGTTTATGAATATTAGTGTTCAAATTTTAGGGTGTTTGAAAATTTTATATATTTGGGTATTGATCAGGGAAGATAATGCATGGTTAATGTGTTAGGAATATGATTAGTTATGAACTATATGATAATAATAAATCAAATAAAAAAATTTATGTTTAAGAAAAATGACATGTGTGATATCATAATTTATAAAATTTATATACTCCTGGATGAAATGATTCATCTTATAGTTTTGTTAGGATTCATTATGTGGAAGATGTCTTGAGTGGTAGTTTGAAACCTTCCAAAAATAGTTTTATTGAGATAAATATCATGTGATTGATGGTTTAACCTTACATAAAATACAAAATTAATAGTTTTAGAGCCATACTTTTTAAAAATAATTTTATCTCACCTATTTGGTAATAATTTTTAGGATAATTTATTTATAATCTAATGGATTTTTTGGAAAATGGGTTTTCTGGAGGTAGTTTTTTCATTAGGGAAACAATTGGGGTGTTCTTTACATAAAGTAGTGCTATAACAAGGAAATTTAAAAAAATAATAATTTTTTGGATTATCTATTTTTGTTTTTTTATAGAAAACTAAATATCTATTGTTTTATAGTGAGAAGATGAAATATAAATAAATAGTGGAATATATGTAATTTAAAAATGAAAAAAAACATTATTACCATTTATTTAATTTTATAATATTGAAGAATCATGTCATATAAAAAAGTCATAATTTTTGGAGTTTTTAATGAACCACACAATTGTGTATTTTTTTATATGAAGAAAACATATGTTATAATGGATTTAAAGAACTTTCTATTTCAAATGATAAAAATTTTAAAATCAATTGATCAATAATGAAGGGTTTTAAATGATTAACTGTAGTTTGTAGGTTATTATATTTTTTGTTTGAGGACCCAAAATGAAATTGATGTTTGTTTTGGTGGAATAAAAATTTATGATAGAAAGCTGCAACAAGATATCAGATTTTATGTCACATGAAAATCGGTATTATGTAGAGAGTCATAGGGGTAATAATTTTTTCCTTATTCTTAATTACGTGGCAAGCTATCTTGGGTAATTTTATTAATAATAGGCTGAATATCCCAATTTGACAGACTAAGATTATATGACATAAGAGATTCTTTGGTAATTTCATTATTATAGAAGTAGAATAATATTTAAATATATATTACTTGTGGTTAGAGTGGTTATTAATCATGATGGACATGTTGACTGGTTTATTCATCTCAATTTCCCTTTATATAAACACATTATAATATTAAGAACTAATTTCGGATTTATATACTTTATAAAAGAACCAAAAAATTTTATTTTTATACTAAATAATTGAATTTATGTAATTTAAAGAGCTATATTATTTTCATGAATCCAAATAATTTATTTAAAATATTAATTATATAAATTAGTGTTTTCATCTAATTTATTATTCATTTAGATATGATTGATGATATGAAAATAATAATGATTTATTTTTTCATACTGATCCATGGAAATTTTATATTTATATCCTTATAAATTCATGGTATATAACATTATAATTAAAATTATTTAATCATATAGATTTTTTCTAATGAAATTGATGTGGCATGTGTTTATCATCCTAAATTGTTTTATTTTGGACATATGATATTTTATATAACTATATTCAACTATAATAGGTATATAATAACTATTTTATAATATTAATATTGAGTCTAAATAAGTTCAATCTGTTAATGTTTTTAATTTTTTTCATTTCATTCCAGAGGATCAATAATCAAATGTTACTAATTGGTAAGCATTTTATATTACAATGTAACTTTTATGCGGATTTTTATGGCTAAATTATGATGATAATATTATATTTTATATCTTTCCCAAATAATATTTTTTTCCATATCTCATAGTTCTTTTGGTTATTAAATTTATTTTATTTATTTTCCGATCATTATAAAATCAAGAGACTAAAATAATTTTATTAAAGAAAACCAACATAATTTCTATAATCTGTAGGAAATAATATTTTCAATGTCTATATTATTAGTAAAATGTTTCAAAAAATTTATTACCGTTTATTAATGATTTTATTAATTCATTTTATTAAAATTAGAATTTTCATACCATTATTTAGATGGAACCTTCTTTATCATTTTATTAATATTTTATATTATAATTTGTACACAAAATGTTATTGTAATATTTGATATCATATTTACCATAAGAAATAATTAACTATCTTTAATGAATATTCATTTCATTACTAATTTGAAAACATGTATCATTTGTTATTTTGAGTTAAAATTTATTATTTAATGATTATGATAGTTTTTTGGATTCTAAAACATTTATTTCCAATGAAAATGATATTTTCCTCAAGAAATGTTCCATTTATCTATTAAAAGTATTTTTATCTATAACATATATATATATTTCTTATGGATTAAATGGGATTTGATCTAATGTTAAAATATTTATTTTTTCAATATATTGATAATGATAATGATGATTAAATTATTCTAAATCATGTATATTTTATGGTGGATAATAATTGATGATATATTTATTGATTTATGATCTAGTAGAACACATATGTAATGATTTAATTATGTGAATGGTGGGCCTAGAAATATATAGGCCTATGATGCATAGTGTGATAAAGGATATATCATTACATGACAATGAGGTAAATGGGGAGGGTTCATAATTGAGTAATGGAAATTTTCCAAAAAAAGTTTCCTATGATAGAACCATGCCTAATGAAATGAGGGAATTAGTAGTGTATTGAATTAAATATGATAATCATGGTAGTGAATGAAGAATAGGAAATTGATTATATATTTCAATATACATTTAAAATAATATTTCGTATTCATGTGATATGTTTTCATGCCTTGGGATTGATTATTACTGCTTTTGTACTCTTATATCATATAAATTATGAATGATAAATTAATACATCTTGTTTCAAGATTATGATATAGGAATTTTGGGGTATGATTATTTAATAATATGATCAAGCCCTCAAATAAGGGTTCTAGTTAGGGTAGTCCTAATGGTAAATTATATAAATCAATTATCTACATGTTTTTTAATTATCCCTATTTACAATGCCACTAAACATTTATAGTCATTACCTAGATCATATTGATAGGTTATGGAAATTTCTCTGTATAAGTTGTAAAATTTAAAATATAAATGATATTGTTCAACATTGTTTTCATTGGGAAAAGGATAATTGACTTTTGGAAACATTGATATGAAATTATTATCGGTATCTCTTTTCATTATACAATGTGTACGAGAACATCCAATGTTTTTTAATAAATGATGTATTTGTTTCCTAGGTAAATACATCCATGATTGGATACTCCATGAAGATGTGTTCATAGAATAAATTCATGTAGGCATATTAACCCCAATTAGGGAAAGCTGAATATATGATGACCATCATTTTTATTCACAGTGAATAAGAATCTACTATAGAAATTTTTTAACACTGTTAGGGGATATTATTAGTTTAATTAAAATTTTATTTAAGTTTCATTATAATTTAATTGAATATATAATGCCATGGATGGCCAATAATAATCCTAGGGTGTCATAGATTAAAAATATATTGTCTGGATTTTGACATCTCATTAATGATTCTCATGGTTATATGAATTCACAATATGATTAATGCATCTCACACAATGATTTTTGGTTTCATTCATTATCTTGAACTAAACAAAATTGTGCTAACACAAAATATGATAGAAAATTAAATTATTTTAACCTAGAGAAACAAAATAATATGTGACATTGAATAAAAAATCATGTTATTATGCTTATATAAAATTCTTAAGAAATTAATAATTAAAATAATAGAAATTGGAAAAGTAGGGGAAAAATAATTAATAAAATTTTCATGACTCAACCTGTACTTTCATTATGTTGGTCCATTGATCCAAAATTTTTGGAGTAATGTATTAATTCCACTAAGAAATCTAATTAGTCATAAATTGTATGAAAATAGTATGAATTTTTTTTTGGATTCATGAAGTGACGTTCTTGGAATACAAGATTTCTGAGCATGGATTATCAATTGATCCAAAGAAGGTGAATGAAATATTTTCATTGAAACAACCCAAAAATGAATTTGAAATTCAGAATTTCCTTGATGTTGTTGGATATTACACAATGTTTTTTAAGTATTTCACTAATAAATAATCTCTTTTGATAGATCATTCCATGAATTCATTGAAAATTTACTTGGTATGTGATGGTTCATTATAAGTTTGATGAATTAAAATTACATTTGATAGTATCACCTATTCTGATCTTACCTGAGCCTAGTAAAGGGTTGAATTCTTCTTTTTTTACTTTCTTGTGATGGTTTGGATTGAATTTTTATATAGTATAGAAATATGGTATCATAAAACTCTCATCAGCTTTTACATCATAAGAAGAATTACCCCACTCATGATTTACAATAGGATGTAGTTATTCATGAACATACATTTTTGTGGTAGTATCCTTTTGGAGAGAGGTTTATGGTCTTTTCTGAAAATAAGTGTTTGAACTATATATCTTCTCATATAGAATTGAATAATAGATAGATATGATGGTTGGAATATCTTCAAATGATTGAAATTGATGTCACATAAACTCGAGGGAAGGGTAACGTAATTTGAGAAACTTTTAGAAGGAATATACTATCGTAAGAAGTTATAGAATTGATGGAGTAGTGCATCCTCATGGGGATTTTCACTCATTTTAACATAGATGATCATAATAATGTTTTAGGTATGGTTCTGACCAGTTTTCAGTTAACATCATCTACCCTAGGGTCTATTCTACAGAGAAAATATTAATTTGCTGAGTTTTAAAATATCCAAAAGAATACATTAGGGTGGGGAGACTATTTAAAGTTGGTTTCATTCTTCAGATCATATGCTCATCTTTGAGAAGTGGGTTGTGTTCATATAATCAATTCATATTTTAGTCCTGCTAACTATCATATCTTCTCAAGGGACATTCACACATGCACTTCAAATCTATATTTTGACCTGATATTGAGATTCTAGTGGTCGGGAATGAAGAATTTCATTAAAGACTATGTTCCCATTGTTACACATGCAAGATGATAAAAGCAGTACATTATGAACCATATAGTTTTCCTAATGATCATTCTGATTTGGTCTATAAATTGGATGAGGTTTTAGTGGATGTTTTCATTTCGATTTACATGGAATTCACAAGGTAAAAATTATATCTAAGTAGTTGTTGATTGCTTAACGTAGTCTTCACATTTCATTCTGATCAAGGATGCCATTAATGATGAAGATATATGTATGATGTATGTGTAGGAGATATTATGGTTATATTAAATTTCATATTCCATTATTTCAGATTGGATCCTAGGTTTACCTAGAGATTCGAGACGAGTCTTGAAGAAGAAATGTGAACTCAGATCAAATTGAGAACAACATACCATCCACATACATATGGTCATATAGGGCATGTGATTCAGATGATGGAGGATATGCTTCATACCAAAGTCATGGATTCCATTGGATCATGAGATAACCCTGGTGGGCTGGTTGATTTTTTTAAATAATAGTTATTAGTCAATGATAAGAATGGACCCCCTTAAGGAAATATATAGTCTCTTGTGTAGATAACCTCTTTGTTAGGTAGAGGTGGGAGAAGTATTTAATGTTGGGAACAGTTTAGTGCTAGAGATTTTATCAATGATTTAGGATTTACATTGATATCTAATTATATAATATTATCGAAATAAATCATATAACGGTCGATGGAATAATCATGTGGAGTTTTTTGTTGGTGATTTTTTTTCTAGAAATTTTCTCTTAGGTTGTCTCACCATTTTTTTGGAACATTGGGAATGCTTTATCTATGATATGATTTACCATTTTGGTCAATGAGAATCATGGAATATTCACATATCAGTTAGAATATCTAGTTTAGATTAAGGATATTCATGATGTTTTCTATATATCATAGCTTATGTAATGATATCATATTCGTGCTCATGTTCTGTGTTGGGAATAAATTAATTTGGAGCCATATGTTTTTATTTTGAGGAAACTAGTTAAGATCATTGAATGTCAAGTGATATAATTGTGTTTGAAATAGATTCAATTAATTAGAGTTCTATGGAAACACTAGTCAGATATTCATGATACATGGTAATGGGAGTCATTTATGATGGAGCAATGGCCTCATAAATATTCCAGGGATTTAATCATTCACATGACATCTTCAGGGCAAAAAGTATTTATGGTGGGGATATTGTAACATACAATTAATAAATTTTTATGTATCCCTAAAACCATGTCATGGTTTTCAATTTTTCATTGTTCGTATACTATCAAGAATAAATTTGGAGTATAACTATAATGGTGAAGTTAAATATTTTTCAGACTCTTATTTTTAACTGGATTTTTCTAAAGGATGCAAGATTATTTCACAGAGTGTAAATAAGAAACATGATGTGTAAGAGTTGTTGGATGTATGTTATGAAATAATTCAAATTGTGAGTGGTTACATGATGTGGAGATAACATACACAATTTATATTAGTCAAAGGTCATATTTGTAATTCGAGGTGATGGTTTTTGTAGCATATGTGTGTCTTTTGGTGTTACACATCATGTAATCAGGACACACGTCATGTAACATCCTTTGTATAGTTTTTAATATAGGAGTTCAATATATTTTGTTTTGGTTTATCCTCCATAATCACTTTTTCATTAATGGGAAATATTCCATGTTTATTTTTGGATAGTTATATCCTTCTAGATTTACCTGTATGACATTTAATCTCTATTTCCATTATAGTGTGTCTCTCGGGGTAAGTGACCTTTTTGGATTGACATCACAATTGATAATCGTCGTGCCCTTGGGTTGTGTTATCAGAGATTTTGGTCTAAGCTGAATTTTCTTCTTGTATTATTCTTGATTTATTCTGTGATCTCTTTTTTGAGACCATTGCTTTGTTGGTCAGGGTAGAAAAGGCATTCATTCATGATGTAAGTGGGATTTCTCCATTGCTCTGACCACTTTTTTCTAAATTGAATTAAATTTGTGATGATTATTAGATTCTAATAAAATTATTCAAGTGGTTTGTCTTAAATGGTTGTTTGATACCATTTCAGGAATGTGTGGCCTGATTTTTGAGTGGTTGGTTCTATCTCTAGCCAATGATGATGATCCATGTAGGTCTTTCTTAAAAAATTGATTCATACCTGGAATTGGTAAGACTATTTTGTCTGTGATAAAGGAATTTTTTTATAAATTTTTTTTCCATATTAATTAATAAATAGAATGGAAATGTGTATTTTTTAAAAATGGAAAATTGTTGTTTAGAATGGATTTACAGTATATCTGAAAAATTAAGGTGATTGTGAAAACAAGAACATTTGATACCATGGGTACTAGGTGGAATGTTTAGCATAAGGTCATCACCCAAAGTCAGTGTTCACTTTTTGGGGTGTTCCTCTTGAAAAACATCATAGATTAATTTTATCTAGGTTTAAAAATAATGTTGGGATTCACATTCTGGGGTGTCTCCTAGGTTGTAAAGTATAAATTTTTGGATTCAGGTACTATAGTGAAGTATTATTTGATTTATTTGTATGAGTATTTATTTGTGTGAACTATTTCATTTCAAGGTGTTATGATACCTATGATACTACAATTGTTTTTTATTTCATGGATACATACTATTTTATCATTGATATGCTTGTTGATGCTTTTGAAATATAATATGTAAAATGATCTTTGAAATTGATAAACCATTTCTATTTTAGAACTATGATAATTTGGGTATTATTTACCATGTTTTCTATAAAACTATTTTACTACTTATCATGCCATTTTTATCTAAAATGAGCACATAAGAATTTTAATACAAATACTTGTTATGTTAAACCTATGTGGGATCTGGTTGATTTTTATTGCGCACACCCTATGCTCATCAATAATGGTGCATAGTCTATTCTATGTCATCCATTGTATGGAATGACAAGGTGCCACAGTGATGTGTTGATGTTTCGTGTTAGTTGGGGTCAATATTTTGTGGTGTGTATGTGGGTGGTCTTATATGCCATCGTGTGGAGTACCGATTTTGTTTCGATCCTCTACAGTGAGAATTTTGTTTTATATTTTGACATACTTATACAGTTGTTTTGTTTCTATTGTCTTCTTATGCTGATTTCATTTGATTCATAGACCTGTGTTTTATTTTTATTTTCTAGGTGTATATATTCCAAGCACTGTACAGGTTGGGTTGTATCATTCCCACAAGTTTTTTATTCAATGAATAGGTTCTTTCAACCATCCTGTAGGGATCAAGAATTCCCCTCGAGTATGTGGCGGATTAGGTCATGTGTCAGTTTTGAGGTAAAATCAGTTATGTTCATTAAAAACACTTATTAAAAGAATGAAGAATTTTTTTACAAATTAAATGGAAAATAACTAGGATACCCAACCATGAAGACATATAATCTCAATTTTTGGGAGGAAAACACAAGCCGAATAGTGGAGGGACTCAAATATGGGATAATGAGATCCCAATTACAATATATTGTTATTATAAAACATAAAACCAATGTAATCCCACATGTTTTATATCTATTGATCCTGGATAATATGATTGATAAGGGGTAAAAATAGGAATACGTAGAAACAAATACTACACTTGAACCACCATAATGATTAATAAATTAATCAAACAACAAATGAGTTTATGAAAAAGGAATTTGTCCAAGGAGAACCCCTACGTTATCATAGGTCAATAAAACATTGTGGAAGAAGATATAATAATTAAAACGTGTAATTTATTTAATAATTAATAACAACCCATATTGTTTCATAGGTTCAATGAATCCTCTAATGAGACTGTGGCTCTTATCTTCAATCCTATAGAAAACCAAGAGCTCCAATGTCCATATTTTAAAGACCACACCTTCTTCATACGTACAATAATTTATTTCAACACCTCTATCAACTATGATAAGAACATAAAACCTATCTATACAGTAGAGAATATCCAAAAATTAACATTTATGTTTGCTACAACATTTCCCTTACCCTACGTGGAAATTATCTGAGTAATTTATATGGTATTTAATGATTATATGTGCTGGGTGTTTTCCCCTTGATCCTATTTCTAATTAATGTATCATAAAAATAAATTTACAATTTATTTTAAAAATAAGTATATTAATTCATAAATTTATGTTTTTTGGAACATACACAGAGAATTATTTCTTCATTACTACTAAAGTATATTAACTATTAATCTCGTTGATGATTCAATTTTATTATAATAGATAATAAAGATGTTATTCATTTAGTTTCATTAATAAAACATGAGGAGTAATTTGAGAGTCTTGTTATTTTATTAAGGAAATATCCAATATAATCACAAACATTGGTTTCAACTCTAGTAATTCTCCCACTATTTTCATAAATGGTTTTATTGATATAATTATGTTAAAATTGTTATATAGAACGCATCCCATCTCATATATTTTTATTCTTTGTTATTTAGTTTAAGAGAATTTGTGTCCATCATTTTTCAACATCACCTTATAAATAATAAGAAATACAGAAAACATTCTCATTATGTGGATAATTAATAATGAATAAATAAATTTTAAATATAAATGTCCTATTTCTCTATAATTAGTGGTGTGTGAGGCAGAATAAATGATTTCATATATTGTTTCATAAATGAATTTATATAATAACAATCCTTACATATTTAATTATGTATATCAACATTCATTTCATTGTTACTTATAGAATTGTATAGTAGAGATAAAATAATCATAATACTTATCACTCATACTCCCAACTTATTACATTTTTTCTTGGGAAATTTATTACATATAAAATCATATCCATTATTAGTAACTCCCCACATTGAACTAACAATTTCATTAAAAAAAATTACTTTAGGAAAGATAATATTTGAATATATTTGTTCACAAATAGATAAATATTATTTTATAAATGAATTTAACACAAATGACCTATCAAGTCAAAAATATATATTTCTATGATTCAATCAATTTTATGTATGGTCAATTATAACTAGGATCTATAACGATACTATATAAAAACCAAAAAATATATTATAAATTTTGTGTTAATTTCCCATGATTATACCATGATATTATAAATGTATTTTTTTCAAATTTTCATCATTTAAAATCACTCTATAGTGTTCGACATAATACAAAATGGACCTTCTCAATGTGATTATATTTTATTTAATTGATGCCATATCATTAAATTAAATGATAATATACTAAAGTGTTGTTTTTTATAACCTTCCAAAAACCTTTTTTTTTGTAAATAATATCATATGTTTTAAATTAAATAATGTTTTCCTTTATGAATTCACTGATGTCTTCTAAAATCAATACCCAATAAAATGAAAATAATATCCAACAACAAAAAATACCTAAATTTAAATTAAATAAGGAAATTGAGTGTACACATATACTTAATTTATATTCATTATATATGATACAAAATTATTAATCACAAATATTATTCCAATCAGAGGACCCAAATAATAATTTTATTTTCGATCTTATATACATAAAAAATTTATTTTACATAAAATTAAAACATTCCTCCATTAGCATAACCCAATATACCACCATAAATATTTATTATAGGTTATTATAATATCGATAACCTATAGAATTGAAATATAATAAATGGGTGAGATAATATTAATAGTGAAGATAATTATACGATGTAATAATTTATTATCCTCTGTGTGAATAATATAATCATTTTGTAATTAGTTTATTTTAAAAATCTATAAAAATAATATATAATACATAAATTAAATGGCATTAAAATTATAACCCAAGGAATAAGAATATATGAAGAATAGAATACACATGTCATTATAACTTGTGAAACTAGTAGAATATATCAGTATAGAATAAACATAATAATTGAAATCATTACACAATGGCATAGAAATTTACACCCATATATCACATAATATAGTGGGTATGGAATTCACTTATTTTATTCCAAAATATATTGGGTACAAAATTCATGTCCCGCTTCCCAATAACATTTGAATGAGATATCAAATAGTAACATATGAAATGGAGGGAAAAATAGGTCTTAACCATCATATAGAGGAAAACGATACATATTGGTACAAGATAACATGAATTAAATATAGTTCCAAACATAACAATATTAACACATAGAAAAGTGAAACTTTTAATAAAAACAATCATATGAACATTATTAATACATATACTGAAAAAACATAGATAGAAAATATCGACCATATTCGAATTTATACATTATAAACATTTTTTTTATTTTGATATAGATGAAATAAATTTAATAGAATAAAAAATAATTTGTAGAATTAATAAGAAACATTCATAATATTTTTATCTAATTTTAGATGAAATTTAGGAAAAATTGGAATTTAAATTTCTTTTAAATAATACTAATTGGGGATAGGTTGTCTCTTATTGATACATATTTATGAAGATGGAAAATTAATTAGCATGGACAATTTTAAGAAAGAATTTAGATAAAATTTGAAGTTTGATTTTAACAACCATACTGAAAACTATAAAATAGGATTTATTTTATAGTAAATAAATTTTTCATTGAAACATAGCTTATGTTATAATAATTTTTCACATAATAAAATCAATCACTATAAATATGGATTATTGTCATTGGTGATAAAATTATCTACAAAAAATAATATAGTTTCTTATTAAAATTATCACATGCTGTGAATTATGAACAAAAATGAGAAGTGAAATGTTATGATAAATTATAATCCTCATGAAAATAAAAACAAAATGAAAAATATAGGTCTTTTAATAACATTCAAAAAATACCTCAAACGTATACTTAATCATATCAATCTTAATTAAATTGATACTCGAAATGAAACCATATATGATTAATACAAAATTAAATAGAAGATATATATAATGAATTTATAATAAATATAGTAATAAAAGAATAATATTGTCTAACCATGTTGATATTTAGAATCATTTTTAATCATTCAATATTCATTCATTGGATATATATCATTTATTTACATAATATGTTGTTAGTAATTTTTATTTTTTCTAACATGATTATTGAATGTGAAATAAAAAAGAATCCATTTATACCATATTCATAGTCATGAGATTAGAAAATATTGTGAAATAATTATGTTCCAATATTTTATGTATCCCAATCCTTATTTATTGGAATAAAATTTTATTCTTTGAGATAACAAGATCTTAAAAGAGCTTTTTTAGTTAATTTACTAATATCAATAGATTGCATTAAAACAATCATCAATTTTATTTATCTCCCTTTATAAACAACATGATTATATATAATATTTCAAAGAATAATATTTACTCACTAAATAATAAAAATTTAACTACAATAAATGTTAGTTCTTCAAAATAAAAAAACATTAATAACAGTACTATTCCACATTTAACACAACCAATTAACACATTTTTCATTACATTAATGTTAAATATACATAATATTTATTCCATAATTATAAAATAAGACAAAAAATAATTTAATTTTCATTATATAATAAATGGATATATATTGATCAATAATGATGTGGAAAAATGGAAATATTATTATATAGGAGCAGATGATATTGAGTATTGTTTTATTTAATCCTATAACCCCACTTAATTTAGAATGGGTTTGTGAAATATATATGGACCAAAATATCAATAATCATTGAGAAAACTATTTAGAGAGTAAATGTGGAATATTATAGGGGTAAATTGGAATGTTATTATTTCTGGGTGTGGGGGAGGGTTGTTGGTTCATTTATATGTCATGTGAACGAATTTTTTAAAATATTCATAACATCATATTAATGAAATGTAATTTCCAATAAAAGGATTCTACTATAGTATATAAAATTGGATAGATGATGAGTATTGGTAAATCCATTTCTCTTACAAATTTTTTTTGGTATTATTTGACGTATTTTCAATATTTTCAACATTATAAATATATTTTATATAAATTAGTTTTTTAGTCGTATGCCATTAATCATCCTCTATAACAAAATTTTTTGACCGGTAATTCCATTTAAATTATTTTATAATTATTATATATTTATTTAATATACAATAAATATTTTATAACATTAAATTTCTATAAGTAAATAAAAAAATTAAAATAAACAACATACTACACATGAAAAATGGTATGGAGAAAAATATCTCATATTTTCTAAAATGTAAAATAATGGACTTTAATTTAAAAATGATATTTTATGTTGTATAATTTTACATATTAAATATTTATTTTCTAGGATTCTTTTTATAAATTATAATTTTAAAATATATTATAATGATGCCATACCAGTCGTGGTATTTGTAAAAATGGAACTTTAAAAAATTCACGTGCACATTAATCTGTTGAGAAAAATACCAAAAAGTATTCTAAACTAATAGATTTCCGTTAAATAAATGTATTAATTTATTTTTCAAAAATTGAATTTAAAATTTATTTTTTATATTATTTTATGTTAATATAAAATAATGAAAAATAGTTTTATATAAATATAATTTTCAAATGTTAACCATTTTTTTAATTATTTAAATGAAATTTTAATATAATTTTTTTAATATATTATTCATACCAATAATATAATTTCATTAATATAAATATATTACACATTTTTAAATAATATAAACAAAAATACTGTATAAAAATAATTTTAGAAAAAAATATACATTTAAGAATAAAATGAACTTATATGTTATTTGGTGATACTAATTGATTTACATCATGTAATTATTAATAAAAGTTTGAAATATTATTATTTCTACTCATATATCAAAATTTTCATATATCTAATTATACTCAAACAATTAATGGTTATTGTATGATGGTTATGCTTTTCTTAATAAAATGTGTCATTGTTTATTTTGGATGGACGAATCTTGCTAAAAAAATTTATAACAAATAGTTTATTAAGAAGGAATATTCCCCAAAATTATTGGTCATTATATGGATCATGTAGATAGTGGAAATTTCTAATAAAAAATATGTTTCCCTTGATTGTTAGAAATGAATTTATTCTATAAAAGTTGAGGTTTTTCCTGCATTTTATCACTCTTATAATCACTCTAACGAACATAACATTTAATTATGAACATATTCACATGTCATTAGATTCATATAAATTGTATGTAATGATTACTGATGATATCAATGTGAGTTTTAATAGTTAATTAATGTTATCCATTCATAAATATCATTAACATGATTAATGGACATTATAATTGTAATTTGAATTTATAAGGACCAACAACATATTCCAAATGTGGATAATAAACATAAAGAGACATAATTATAAACATATCAGGATACATTTTAGCATAATATCTTAGTATAACTTTAGTTTTTGAATATGTTAAAATATTTTGATAAAAAAGTTTTATATCAATTAACCTTTTTGGAGGAGTTCTTAAATTCCATATATTGTGAATATATTAATTTTAATTTTAATAAAAATGTTCAATGTAACATTTTATTCACATTATAGTGACACCGAAATTTCATACATTAACACAACAATGTATTGCAGTAATATTCATTACTTATTAATATGATACATTCCATATAAATAGTGTTTTAGTTTATTTGGTAACATCAAGAAAAACTCAATTTTTAAAAATAATAAATACAACTTTTCCCATTTTTTCCAAAAAAGAATCCTTCATATAAAATTAATTATTAAAAATATTAATTGGCCCTCCCTAGTTTCATTGGTCCAAAATCATCTCAAATCATGTTTAATCATGTCTTATGTCTTATGTAAAAATATTCATATATATTATTATCTACGATCAACTATAATATTAACATATTCTGTAATTTTTTTTAAAAAATGACAGGATAATAGAAAAAAATGGCCATGAATGACTCACTGATATCATGACTCATCGACAGAAGTATGAGCTTTTGATAGATGAGTCACTAAAAAAGTATGACCTACCAAAAGATGAGTCGCTGAATGAAGTATGAGCTACTGATAGATGAGTCACCAATTGATGTATGGTCAGCCGAAATATGAGTCACCAACATCAATGACTCACTGACATTTCTACAAATCAAAGGGTTGAGTAATTTATATAATTTTGTGTCACTAATAGTCTGAATTACTGAAAACACAACATACTGATAGAACAACCTACTAATATAAGGGATCCCCAACACATCGTCCTATATATAGAAGAACCTACTGACAGTAGGACTCACTAACAAAACAACTATCTGATATAAGGGCATACCGACATATGGACTTAGTGATAGAATGAATTTTCTATCAACACATAGAAAATTATATTTACTTTTAAAGAAAAAATTTATTCTAATAGTCATATTTATAATACATATTACTGTCTATTAGATAATTGGAATTTTCAGTCTTTTGTAGACATATTCAGAGACCAGTATGTGGTACGAGGAAACCCTCATGTCGAGAATCATTCCATTTTTCGACCATTGTTGTATAAAAAAAATTCATCTAAGAAAAAAGTGATGTATCCATATAGATATAACATATAATGAAGAGAAAACCATATACAAGAAAAAAAAATAATTATTTCAAAATGTGAACATGGATGTATTCACTATCAACTAAAAATAACAAAATCCTTGGTGCCTCAAACCCTTATGATGAGAGCCTTCGAGGAGCATCACAACTCACTAGAAACAAGAACACAATGCTTCCATGACACTCTGTTTTGGTGTCTGTTTCCAGAAGTAGACGCTATCTTCATATTTGATACATAGTAAATTTCCAGAATCTTTAAGGACATCACACAAAGAATTGGAAACCACTTCTCAGTATTTATTCACTTTTTTGTATATTCGTACTATTATTTCGATTAGTATGTGTGTTTGTGTCAAAAAATACGTATTTTCTCTTGAGGTAAGTTATACGATACAAGATAAGCTCATTTAATCATCTTTCTACAACACTTTTCACCCACATATGACCATGTAAGAGTTCCCTACATGACCCGGTTGTATTTTGTTTCCCATGAATATTTTTGGTAGTGGTCTATTTGACATAGATATCCTTGTGTGGTGTTTTCTTCCGAGATCCAAGTCGTGGATCAATTTTAGTAATATAATCTTCTTGGTTCTAGGTGATCACCAAGTTAATAAGACTCTTCATCTACTTGAGACTGATCCTTTGGTTCTTATCTATTGTGTTTTCAAAATTAATATCCTATGTTTTCACAAAGAGTTTATAAAACTAAATATTATATTGATAGTTATTCATAATTAGGGATTATAACTATTTTTTTGTTATTAATTTACGTAAAAAGTTATAACAATTATGAAAATTATGGTAACTAAGAATTAATAATTCTTTTTAAAAGTAAAATGAACATTCAAAAGATTTATAAACATGCTTCTTTGGTTAATAGGGATATTAAAATTTTGAAATGGGTTAATTTTTTAAATATGTTTTGTAATAGAAATTTTTCTAGGAAATCAATTCACCCCCTCATGAGTTTCCTTTTTTGACCATCATTTGGGATTATAGTATTGTTTTTAATATTTTATTTCCAATTATTTCAATGATTTTTTAAATATTTCAAACTATTATTGTTTTAGTGTTTTAAAGATCTTTAAATTTCTATTAGTTCTAAAATTCTCGATATTTACAAACCATATTTTTATTGTTTATAATGGATAATATATTTAAAGGTGTTGATACCAATAGAACTACATTTTTAATGGAACTAATTAAGCTCATTGTAAGAGTAATATGATAAATAATTTATAATATAAGTGTTTTCCAATCTGGTCGTCAATTATATATGAATATCTGATTTTTTCTACTGCTAGAAATATGTGTGATGAACCTAAAAAATCTACTTTCAAGAATAACTTCAAAAAATGAATTCCATATATTTTTACTTAGGAGATTATTAATTCAATAGGATATATACTTTAAAAAATCCCATGAAATTTGGGATACTCTAACTATTTCACATGAAGGAACCACTAATGTTAATGAAATGAGACTCAATACATAAGCTATAAAATATGATTACTTCAAAATGAATCCTAATGAAACTATCTAATAAAATTATCATAGTATTAATGAAAGTTTTAATATTTTGATATCTATGGGAAAGGATGTCACAAATATGGAAAATATCAAGTGAATTATCAGATGTCTACAAGGTAGATGGAGAGGAACCTCACTGTCAATTAGATAATATTTTAATATTAGTATGTTTACAGTCAAGGAGATGATAGGTAAGTTGATTATGTATGAGGAAGAATTTAATATCAAATAGAAGGGGATGATAAACCAAAGAGAAAGTTAGTGGCTTCCAAGATAACTGCTTCAAAACAAAATGAAAAGGGGAAGGAACAAACTCAATCTAACAATTCAAGAAATGAATAATCACCGTATGAAAATGATAAGAATATGGCTCAATAGCCAAAATGTATAAATTTATTTATTGATATATGATGTTATTTAGGACTCCTAGCTAGAAATAAGAATGTATCTATATTAGAAACTAGAAGAATTAATAAAAGAGAGGTCATAACTCTAATGAGATTGTATATAATGAATGTAAGAGAAGATGACCTATAAAGGCTGACTGTCCTAAAATAACATGCATGAAGAAATATTAGGTGAAATATAAATGGTATAAGAATAAATTCCTCCTCAAGTTCTTATGAGAATTTCTCTAGTGAGTTAGAGTCTTCATAAGAGGAGACAAGTGACAAAGCTGATAACTTATTCATGAAAAACA
Source organism: Viscum album (assembly GCA_963277665.1). NCBI lineage: Eukaryota > Viridiplantae > Streptophyta > Magnoliopsida > Santalales > Viscaceae > Viscum > Viscum album. The sequence goes on along the minus strand of OY728157.1, from coordinate 28,522,798 downwards.
CTTATAAGTTATGCCTCGAATCTCCCTTACAAAATTCACAATTTTCTGGAGATTAATCAGATTCTAAAAACCTGTCCAATGAGGAAATTTATGAGTAATACAAAATGCATGAAGACACTAGAAATGAATTAAATGATAAATATAATGTTTTGATGAAACAATATTCCTTCACCACTACTGTTAAATCTAAGCTTACTATAGAGAAAAATAACAATCCTCAATTTTGTAATGAAAATAATGATCTTGAATTATCAAATGAGTTGTTAAAAAGTGACATAATTTTTTTTACAAATGGAGGAAACACTCCCACTCAAATTCATGGTAAATTGGTTTAACCAAAATTTTCTACAAGTATAGTTTATCAGCTGGGACAAAGGAAAATTTTTTCAAAATAATTTTTTATCAAAAACATGAAAAGTTTGCTTTGTACCTAGTTTTGAAAGATCTTCTTCATGTTCTTAGAGTAGATAATATTTTTCCTATTCTATTTCTGCCATACCAAATAAATTATATGTTTTAAATAAATTACAAACTATTTATAGGAAACCCATGAAGTATGTATGGGTAACCTAAGAAATAATTACTAATAATACTTGACCCAAGAATGTTTAGGTACCGAAATATTTTCTTGTTTGAAATCTATTTTTTGAAATATTATTACAAAGATCCTGTAAAATATTATTTAACTTGGATAGTGGATGTTCAAGACACATGATAGGGGACTACTCGAGCTTTAAGAATCATGTAATTATTGATTGTGGGAATGTAACATTAAATGAAAATGCTTAAGGAAAAGTAATTGGTCTTAGACCAATCGATAATACTTATTCAATTTTAATTTCCAAAGAAATTTTTTTGATGGATTAAAGTACAATATGCTCTATATCTCTTAGTTATTTGATAATTACTTCAATGTTAAATTTTAAAATGATGAATTTAATTTTTATTAATTATAAAAATGAGTTACTATTTTATTTTATTACCAATGATAATGTTTATGATGTGAACATGGATGTAACACCCCAATAATCCATAGTACGCTTCTCTTTGAATAATGAAATAGCTTGAAATTTACGTAACATCGAGTTGTAGCACACCATGACCAATCAAACTAGCTGTTAAAAAAAATTTGTGAAGAGTAATTCAAAATTTTTGAATTTTTAAAAATTTTATTTTTTAAAATGGAACCCATTTTTTGATCCTGAATATCAAAATTATCTTATGGTGAGTTTTTGGTCTTTTTTTGAAAAAATTCATTATTTTTTGAATAGTGAAAAACACTAAATTATTGTTTAAAACCATCTATTATTTTTGTAATTATTTCATTTATTTAAATTTATTTTAAATTAAAATAGATACATAATACCTATATTAGTCCAATTTAATTCATTTGAGTTATTTTATAATAATATTAGATATATAAAATTTAATTGAAAGTTTTGGCGCCTTTTACCCACAATCTAGATCATTTGAAAATTTTCATAAAATGCAATTTTTTACCAATTATATGAATTTAATTTAAAAAATTTAAGAGACACAGTTTAAATAATTATAAAAAATATGGTTCAATAGGATGAAAATAAATATTGGCTAATATTAACTTTTGAATTTTATTGCCATATTTAAAAGTAAATAGGGTAATTAATATTAAAAATGATATTATAATTACCCTAAAACATGACTAAATTTTACTAGATAAGTGTCTTTCAACCAAAATCAAAAATAATAATTAAATATGATTAATTTTAATCCACTATGATTAGATTATGAAATTTAATATATTTTATTTATGGAAGTGTTAAAAGTGTAAATTCAAATTTTAATAACTAAAAAAATTTAATATAGGGTTATACAAAAGATAAATTTGCCTATAAATATACATTTGAAATATAAAATGATTTACTTTATAAGGGTATTTTACTTATAATTTTTTGACATTAAATAATTAAAATTATTTATGACACAATGATGATGGAGTAATTACCTTATTAATGTATGATTAAAATAATTGAGATTATAAATATTTTTATAAATGAAAATTGGGAATTTTGATTCATTAATTGAATTTTATAGGTTAATATTACATTGTATGGTTGATTCAGTGATTTTTTTTCGAATTAATAAATTTGTTATGACATTCGCAAAAACCAAATACTAAATAGTGTTAAAATTTACGTAAATGAGTTTTTAAAACATATACAATTTTAATAAATCTTATAATATTCTAAAAATATAATGTTCATCCAAAGGACTTATGTAATGACAGATATGTAATTAATGAACTAATTGAGGTACTCTTTGGCATTTTGTATTAATTTTATTAACCATGTAATATCAAAATACAAGAAGACATAGTAAAAGTTAAACTACTTATCTAAAAGTCAAATCTAAAAGATAACATTAAAATGGTGACATAAACATTATAAAATATTTTGGATGATAGTTTTTCGATGCATACCCACCTTAGCCTCAAAATAAATCTATTTGAATCTATTAGACACTGAAAATTATTTTGTAATAAAATAATATTTCAAGCTCATCCTAATGTGCCCCTCACCTCTCTTATAAAAGTGTACTTCCCCCACGCTTAAAATCACACCTCTAAGCCATTTGGAATGGAAAACCCCTTATAAATTCTCATATCAACACCCCTCACTTAAATATTGAGGCCTTACATTGATCATAAATCCATCCTATGGAGTACGTTTGTTCAAATAAAAAGAAAAAACCCGAAGAAGATGTAATTATTTCATCACCTATTTCAAATTTTGTTTCTTCCTCAACATCCACTTTCTATGTTGTTTCTATTCCAAAATAATAACTCCATTACCTTATAAATACTATGATGTTATTATAAATATGGTGCATGTAACACCCTAAGATTTTATGAGAAATATTATTAATTTCTTTGATGTCTTGTGTGGTACACAACACCAAGATTATCATGCGCTATACGCAACACCGTATTAGCTTGTAGTATATCCAACAATATTCTTGGCATGCATTACACGTAAGAGAAACCTTCCTCGATATCTTGCGTTGTACTCAATAGTGAGATTCACTAAACAATGATATGTTATTAAAATATTTTATAAAGTAGCCGTTATGAATAGTAATAACGACTTTTTGATTTTTTTTAAAATTTTAACTTTTAAAATGGAATTAATTTTTGAATTCGGAATATCGAAATTATCCTAGGGTGAATTTTGGTTATTTTTCTGAAATCTTTCAATTTTTGATGAATAGTGAAAACATTGAGTTGTTGGTTAAAACTGAATTTTTTTTAAATAATCATTTATGTTATTTAAATTTATTTTAGGTCAGAATAGATACATAATACCTATATACGTTCAATGTTATTCATTGGAGTCATTTTATAATAATTTTAGATATATAAAAATTTATTCAACTTTTGACCGTCTTTTACGAACCTCCTATGAGAATATGAAAATTTAAATAAGACATAATTTTACCGATTCTGAGAGTAAAATTTTAAAAATCCAAGTGACACGGTTGATATTAGTAAGTAAAATTTGGTTCAATTTGATGAAAATATTGTTTGTTGAATAGTAACTTTTTACTTTTATTTACCACGGTTAAAAGTAAATAGGGTAATTAAGGGTAAAAATTATATCATTATTACCCTAACACATGTCCTAATTCTATTGGATAAGTTTAATTCGACCGAAAACAACCACATGAATAATATATTACCCATTAGATCCACTTTGATTTGATTAGGGCATTTATTATTATTTAATTCATAGAAGAGTTAAAAGAGTTAAAATCAATGTTTAAAAAGTAAAAAATTTCAAATATATGGTTATACATAAGATAAATTCGACTATAAATATTTATTAGAAATATAAAAATATTTCCTACTTAATGGTATTTTATTAATAATTTTTAGACATTAAATAGTATAATTTATTTATGACATGATGATGATACAATAATTACCTTATTAATTAAATATTAACATAATTGATATTATAAAAACCCAAATAAATGAATTATGAGACTTTTTATGAGTTACACTAATTTTATAGGTTAATATAACATATTAGGGTTGGTTAGATGAATTTTATTCAAAGTAATAATGCTGTTATGAATTTAGCAAAAACAAAATACCCAAAAGATTCAAATTTGACATAAAAGAGTTTTTAAAACAAATATTAAATAATGACCTGATATTATCTTCCTAAAAATATAAAGACCGGAAAAAGGATTTATATAATAATATATATATATATATATATATGACATTAATGAACCAATTGCGGTTTTATTATCTGTTTATTGTATGTTTATTAACCATATAGTGTAAGAATACAAGAAGACATGGTAAAGTTAAATTTTTTAACTTATAGTTAAATCTAAATGATAAGGTTAAATTGGAAACCGAAACTTGTCTAAAACCTATTTATTGATTGGATCACAACCCATCCCCACCCTATCCTCGAAATAAGTCACATTGTAGCCATTATAAACTGAATATAATTTATTATAATATAATATTTTAATTTTTTTATTAGGTGCCCCTCACATCTCTTTTAAAAGGGAACTCCCTCATCTCTAACATTCACTCCTCCCAAGCCATTTGTCTTAGCCAAAACCTGCCCAAATACCCTTTCAACTATACTCCCTTCATCCTAGAGGCACTTATTTAGTCAGAAATCCATCCAAAGGATCCCTATTGATCAAATCAAAAGAGAGAACCTGAAGAAGTGGTAAATATCTCACCACCCATTTCAAGTTCTTTTCTTATTCCACTTCCTCCTTATTTGTTGTTTCCATTCTAAAATAATAACTCTAGTATCATATACATACTTTGATTTTATTATAAAAATGGTACAACCATATTAGTTATTTTACCCATCCTATGAATGAATAAGTGACCACACGTGCGTACGTACGGCTTACCGTCTCCACGTCAGGGTGTAGTTTGTTATTCTAACATTTCCTCACTTGGATGGGTATAATAATGAATATAAATGATATAAATAATAAATATATAATTATTATAATTCATTATATATTATATACCATCCAATTATATACAATTTTAATATGAAAAGTATGATATATTTGTTCGTGTGTACGTACGGATTACAGTCTCCACGAATGCGATGAGATTCATTCTCCATGTTAACCATTAAAGAATGATTATAAAGTATATATAATATTTACTCATGAAATAAATGAAATAATAATGATACTTGATTTATGTATATATATATATATGTCATTTACAAACATTCAATTTAATATGGAAACAAAAACATCCTTAATGAGTACGTACGACCTACTGTCTCCATGAACGGTGTATTTCATTCAACATATCAACATGTTATATATTTTATATTCTGAATATATAATATATATGAATCATGTTTTATATTCTGAATGTAAATAAATTATTATATAATTATTGATATCAAGAACAACAAGTCCAAACACGTACAATAAATGAAACGATTTTACCCAAAACACTGCATTAACATGGAATTTACAAAAGAACGAGTAATATAAAGTCATAAGTGAATCATATATGATATCATAAATATTATTATGGTTCTGTTACAAGTTGATAATATGTTTAAACCTACTATATAGGAGATCCGGACATGTATGGATGAAATTGGACCTAAGGTAAGGGATGATTATTCCAATCTCATTCTTATCCGAGATTGTTTATTCGTAAGTATTTACTGGGGTTATTGTTATCATCCATGTCCATGTTTTATAAAAATATTTTCATGTATGTTTAAAGACCATTTTACCCATTTTCTACTTTTACCACATGTTATGGAATCAATCATTCTTTTTTTATAATATGAGGAACTTTTTGACTTTTCTGGGAAAAGTAAGAGGAGAAAGTTTTTTTAACATATACTGCATGAATTTATTGTTAAGGTTTCATAACGCATAATTTTCATGAAGATTAATCTACAGTATTTAATTATAATTTTAAACAAAATCCTTTTCTTTTAAAATTTAATGGCATTTTCTGAAAAGAAAATTATTTTGAAGAAGAATGGATATTTTCCTCAAGAATTTACATCAAGAGTTTTGTTAAAACTATTATCCATCTAAGATGACATTATTTATTATGATTATGTTTCAAGTATAATTTATCTATTTTTTACATGGTTTGATTCTTCTTATGATGAACTGATATCCAGTTTTTATATGTATAATGTTATGATGGGATAATATTTAGGAAACCCATTTTATACTTTGGGTTATGATGAATGATTTATGTTTATTTTGTAAAACAAGTAAGAAAGATTTCATTATGAGATGGGTGGGACCTATATATCCCTATAATGCATTGGGAAAAGATTTATATCTCATAAGACAGACATGGATGGAATGAAAATTTTATCTGGTTCAGTGATACATGACTGGAACGAGGAGTGAACTGGATTCAGTAAGGGACATTGTCCACTATGATGGTCTTCACAGCAAGGACTTGGCTACTATTGAAATCATATCATGTGCATAATGTATTTCCAAAAGTACATGTTTTATTCCCATGTTATTTTACTATGGATAATTTTCCTTTATGATATATTCCATGTGTACTTCCATGATTTATTTCATTGATCATGATTTTGATGTTTAGATTTTATGTTCACATTTTGGCATTCAAATGTTTATTTATTGTTTTGTGGTCTATATGATTACCCTTATTGAGCATTGGAGCTCACCCTTTTTTTATTTTATTTACCCCAGGATATTATGAAATATTTTAGGTAAGAATACAAAAGTGGAAGATATTTATTGGAGATGTTGAAGATCATTCACCATGATTAGAAGATTGTTTTTCTGAGTTTCCAAAGACACTAAACTATTACAGTCATTGTGTATTTGAATTTGTTAAGTATTAAGTATACCGCAAAATAAATGTAATGCCTATGTTCTTCAAGTACAGGTCTCAATAGTTGTAATCAGAGAAAAGGTTTAGTTAACCTTTGGAATATAGGATGCAAAAACTTTAGTGAAATCCCTAGAGATATTTCTACGGTATGTCTAGGGATGTATCTATGTTTTTGTAGAAGTATAGGTTATACTATAAGAATTATGTTAACGATCTTATAATTAATCCTAATATGTATGAGATTTAAGGTACTCCACTTGATTATTTTGTTTTCCTAGTATGTTTTTTTCCTCTCACGCTTTTATTTATGGGTTTTAGATAATGGTTGGAACCTAAAGGAACCATGTTAATGATCAATGCACTTGGAAATGCAATGATTTTCCTCATAAACAAACCAATGTTATGGGAGATGGAGTGAAAAATCTTATTTTCATACTTACACAAGCTATGAATCATTCGGGACTTCCAAATGAGCATAGAAGGGAACAATATTCTATTGAGTCCATCATGAGGAAACGCCCCTTATTTCTGTTGGTCTTCTGATCCACTTGTTGCTGAACAATGGATCAGTGCCATTGAAAAGATATTTTCCATACATTTTCTTTTCAGGGCATGATAAAGTCATTTCAACTGTTTACCATTTAGAAGGTGAAGCAGAACAGTGGTGGACTCTAATTAAGAATACAAGGCCCCAATATGAAATTGAATCCCTGAAATGGGATGAGTTCAATAAATTATTTTTCAATAAGTACTTTTCTCGTATTCTTTGAACAAAGATTGGAAAGGAGTTCCTTTAACTTAAGTAATAGGATGATGAATCTGTTGGTATATACAAGGATATTTTCACAAGGCCTGCAAAGTTTAAATCTGGCTTTATCATCCAACCTGAAATTAAAGTAGATCGATTCTTTTGTGGCTTAAAACCAAGTCTTGGAAGGGTCTTAGCTATAAGAGACTTCAGTAGCTGTGAAGAAATTGTGCGTTGTGATATCATGGTAGAACTGGAAGTTGGTGTATCATATCAATCTCTTAGTTTTGACAAGAAATAAAAGATGGAGTTCATGGGAAAATATCAGAACATTTGTGAAAAAAGGCGAATGTTTCTCTATGCTCAAAGTGTGGAAAGAAGCATGGTGGAGGTTGTATAAAAGGTACTAGAAAATGTTTCAAGTGTGGAAAAGAATGTTATCGAGCATCTGAGTGAAGAAGTATTGGTAAAAAGTTATCTAATTGTGTGAATAGAGAAAATACTACAGAGAACGCACCACCAACACTTCAATGATACACGTTCTAGGAAATGGGGAATTATGCTAATCAATTCCCTAATCCAAGGGTTAATGATGATCGACATGAGAAATCTCTTAAGGAAAATGAAAAAGGGAAGTCACATGTTTGTCACTATTTGTGATGTTGAGTATGAAAATGATTTTTCAGAATGATTAAGTGTGTATGTAATGGGATTTCAAAATAGTATCATGGAATCTCACATATAGTATCGTGGAATTTGGGAATATCTATGTATTGTTCATAAATAATTGTATGGTTCTGGTAACCATGAAAAGTGATTGAATTAATTTAGGAAAGAATATGATCTGTGCATAATGAAGGGATAAAGAGAAAATAATATGTTTGATAGTATTAATGAGCTCATGACTGATATAAGGACAATGTGATATCATGGATTGAGTATATAGAAATTTTTGGAATTTGGTATGTGGAAAGAGTTGACTTTTGACAGCATTCAGGTTTTCACAAAGATTCTATATTAATTCATGATTCAAGAGAATACATGATTAAGGTATTCACATGTTTGGAATGTGTCCAACAAGATACATCTTATGATCTATGGTGGTCAATGATGCTATTCATATGATCGGTAGATGACCTTTCTAGTAATCATTTTTTTATACTATGAGCTTGGAAAAGAAGTATTTTGGGTAAGCCTAATGATTGGATTGAATTAGGTTAGACATCATATAGTATTGTTTAAGGCTATAAGTTTTTCCATATAATTTCTGGAATGTTATAATGGTATAGTTTTTGAAAAAGGACAACCCTCTGGATGGGAGACAACCCATCGCATCAGACAAGGATACGAGAATCAAACCTACAACTGAAGTGTGACATGCCTTTATCGCCTACTACTGGCCTACATGAAGTCCCTGGTTCGTAGAAATTAGTTTTATTTTATTAAGTTGTATGCTATATAACTTATAATCCCATTTTAAGAAAAATATACAATTAATCTCCCCAAGGACTAACTTATGTATATTTAATAACTTTTGTGAACTTTTTGTTTGAGGCAGATGGAATGACCTATCATTTTATCGCATGATCTGCTAACACTTCAAGAATGACAAATTCAACATCATTTCATTAAAAGATGAAGTGAAAATTGTTAAAGGAATAACCAATGGTGAGATTATACCAAAATCAATTATGTATTTCTTCTAATTATAATTTTTTTCAACATTAGTGAAATGATCTTGAAAACAAAAAAAGTTGTCCTAGATGGTACCTTAGATCATCACAAATATATGGCTTTGTGATTGTTGGATTTTTCATAGCCATGTTCTCTACCACTGTCCATGAGATCTTGATGGTCATATTTCTCTTCTATATCCATATTATCACCTATGTTATTCTATATGGAAACCCTATTATGAGTTAATTTGGGTAACCATTACGTTTCATACATTAGTTTTTAAAATTAAGTATTATTATTCCTTTTTACGATGTGGGTTTCTATGAATGTAACTTTCAATTAGTAATCCATTTATAACCCCAACGAATTTCAAAGGTGAAATTCATTTTCAGGGGGGGTAGAATTTAACACCCCGAGATTTTATAAGAAATATTATTAATTTCTTTGATGTCTTGTGTTGTATGCTACAGTATGATTATCATGTTCTATACAAAACACCGTATTAGATTTTATTATATGCAACGCTATTCTTGGCTTTCATTACATGCAAGAGAAACCTTCCTTGATAGCTTGCGTTGTATGCAATACTGAGATTCACTAAACAATGATATGTTATTAAATTATTATATAAACTAGCTGTTATGAATAGTAATACCCACTTCTTAAAATTTTATAAATTTACCTTTCTAAATGGACATAATTTTTGGATTCAAAATATCAAAAATAGCTTAGGGTGAATTTTGGTATTTTTCGGAAAACATTCTATTTTTGACGAATAGTGAAAACACTGTGTTATTGGTTAAGATCGATTTTTTTATTTAAATAATAATTTATTTTATTTACATTTATTTTAGGTCAAAATAGATACATAATACCAATATATGTTAAATGTAATTCAGTGGAGTCATTTTATAATAAATTTAGATATATAAAAATTTTATTGAACATTTGACCGTCTTTTACCCACCTACTTGAAGATTATGAAAATTTACATAAAACATAATTTTACCGCTTCTGTGAGAGGAATTTCAAAAATCAGAGATACCAATTTGATATTAGTATTAAATTGTGGTTCAATAAGATAAAAATAATTTTTTGTCGACAGTAAATTTTTACTTTTATCTACCACGGTTAAAAGTAAATAGGGTAATTAAGGGTAAAATTGATATTATTACTACCCAAAAAATGTCCTAATTCTATTGGTTAAGTGTAATTTGACCAAAAAAAACCTTAGGAATAAAATATTACACTTTAGGTCCACTTGGATTATATTAAGACATTTATTATTATTTAATTTAAAGTAGAGTTAAAAGAGTTATAATCAATGTTTAGTAAGTAAAACATTTTAATATAGGGTTATACCTAAGAGAAATTTGACTATAAATATTCATTATAAATATAATAATATTTCGTACATAATGGTATTTTATTTATAATTTTTATAGATTAAGTAATTTAATTTATTTATGACACAATGATGATGCAGTAATTACCTTATTAATTAAATATTAACATAATTGATATTATAAATACCCAAATAAATGTAAATTGAGACTTTTTATGAGTTAAACTATTTTTCTAGGTTAATATAACATATTAGGGTTGTTTTATGAATTTTTTTGATCTATTAATGCTATTATGAATTTAGAAAAAAAATACCAAATAGTGTCAAAATTGACATAAAAGAGTTTTTAAAAGAAATATTAAATTATTAATTTATATGGTATTCGTAAAAATATAAGCTTAAGAAAAATACTTTTATAATAATATATATGACATTACAGAACCAATTGGGGTTCTATTTTCAGTTTATAGTATTTTTATTAACCATATAGTGTAAGAATACAAGAAAACACTCTTAAAGATAAATAAATTAACTTAGAGTTAAATCTAAATGAAAAGGTTAAAATGGAAACCTAAACTTGTATAAAACCTATTGGTTGAGAGGATTTAGACCCATCCCCACCCTGGGCTCTAAATAAGTCACTTTGGAGCAATTATAAACCGAATATAAATTTATTATTAAATAATAGTTTATGTTTTTTCAATAGTGCCCCTCACATCTCTTATAAATGGGCAATCCTCTTCTCTCATATTCAATCCTCCAAAGCCACTTGTCTCAGCCCATCCTAGCCCAAATACGCTCTAATCTATCCTCCCTTTATCCTAGTGGCATTACATTAGTCATAAAGTCAGCCTAATGAATCCTTTTGATCAAATCAAAAGGAAGAACCCGAAGAAGAGGTAAATATCTCACCACCTATTTCATGTTCCTTTCTTCTTCCACTTCCTCCTTCTTTGTTGTTTCCATTATAAAATAATAAATATAATACATTATATATATTGTGATGTTTTTATAAAAATTTTACAAAATATTATTTATTTTATCTTTTTTATGAATGAATAAGTCATCACATGTGCGTACGTACGACTTACCGTCTCCAAGTCATGGTGTAGTTTGTTATTCAAACATTTCAACATTTGGATGGGTATAATAATGAGTATAAATGATGTAAATAATAAATAAAACATTGTAAGGATTCATTATATATGATATACCATCCAATTATATATGATTTTAATATCAAAAGAATGATATTTTCGCTCGTGCATACGTACGGACTACCGTCTCCACGAATGCGATGAGATTCATTCTCCACGTTAACCATTAAAGATTGATTATAAATTATATATAATAATTAATCATGAAATACATGAAATAATAATTCTACTGGATATATATATATATATATATATATATATATATTTCATTTACTTCCATTCAATTTAATAAGGAAAGAAAAACAGTGTTCACGCGTACATTCGGCGTACCGTCTCCATGAACGGTGTATTTCATTCAATTTATCGATCTATTATATATTTCATATTCTGAATATATATTATACGTAAATCATTTCATAAATTCAGGAAGTAATTAAACCATGATATAAGTAATGATATCAAGAACAACAAGTCCAAACACGTATGATAAATGAACCGATTTTACCCAAAACGCTGCTTTGACATGAAATTTACAAAAGAACGGGTAATATAAAGTCATAAATGAATCATATATAATATAATAAATATTATTATTGTTCATTTACAGGTTAATAATATGTTTAAACCCACTATACTATATAATCAGACATGTACGGAAGAAATTGGACCTATAGTAAGGGATAATTATTTCAATCACGTTCTTATCCGAGATTGTTTATTCGTAAGTATTTACTGGGGTTATTGTTATCATCCATGTCCATGTTTTATAAAAAAATTTAATTTATGTTTAAATTTCTTTTTACCCATTTTTTACTTTTACCATATGTTATGTAAAGAATCATTCTTTTGTTTACCATACGAGGATCATTTTGACTTTTCTGGAAAAAATACGAGGAGAATGTTTTTTCAACTTATACCGCATGAATTGATTTTTACGGTTCAATAAAGCCTAATTTTCATGATTCCTCCTCTACTATATTTAATGATTATTTTCTATAAAATAATTTTATTTTATAATTTAATGGCATTTTGTGAAAAGAAAATGATTTTGAAATAGAAAGGATATTTTACTCATGAATTCATTTCAAGAGTTTTGTCATAACTATTTTCCATCTAAGATGACATTATATAGTATGATTATGTTTCATGTATAATGTATCTATTATTTACATGGTTTGATTATTATTATGATGAAATGATATTCATTTTTTATATGGATTTTTTTTATAATGGGATGATATTTATGAAACGCATTTTCTTCTTTGGGGTATGATGAATGATTTATGTTTAATTTGTTGCACAAGTAAGAATGATTTCATTATGTGATGGGTGGGACCTATATCAAAATTTAATGAATTGGGTAAAGATATAAATATCATGAGATATACATGGTTGGAATGAATGTTAATCTGGTTCAGTGATAGAGGACTGGAATGAGGAGTGAACTCAATTCAGTAAGGGACTTTGTCCACTGTGATAGTCTTGGAAGCAATGCCTTGGATACTATGGAAATCATATTATGTGCATAATGGTTTTCCACAATTACATGATTTATTCCAATGTTACTTTACTATGAAAAATATTCCACTATGATATATTCCTTACGTACTTCCACGATTTATTTCATTTCTCAATATTTTAATGTTTTGATTTTATGTTCATGTTCTTGCATTCAAATGTTTATGGATTGTTTTGTGTTATATATTCTTACCCTTACTGAGAATTTGAGCTCAAAATTTTTATGTTTTCTTTTCCCCAGGGTATAAAAAAGGTTTTAGGTAAAAAAACGGGGGGATGATCTTTATGGGAGATGTTTAATATCGTTCACCATGATCAGAAGATTATTTTTCCGAGTTTCCAAAGACACTAAAATATTACGGTCCTTTTTTGTTTTCTTTTGTTACGTGTTAAGTATTCCGAAAATGAATTGTAATTTCTAGGTTCGTCAAGTAAGGTTCTCTAAAGTACAACCATATTCATTATTCTATCCATCCTATGAATGAAAAAGTCATCATACATGCGTATGTACAACTTACAGTCTCCACATCATGGTATTGTTTGTAATTCTACACTTCATTATTTGGATGGGTATGCTAATGACTATAATTGATGAAAATAATAAATATAACATTTTAATTATTATTTAAATATAATATAATATCCAATTACATGTGATTTTACCATCAACATATTGATATTTTTTATTCTGTATACATATGATTTACCATCTCCACGACGTGATAAGATTTCTTTACCCATTGTAACCATTCAAGAATAATTTTCAGTTGATGATTCAAAATAATTTTTAAGAACTTAATAAAATTATATATATAAATCAAATACATCTTATACATAACAAAAATTACTTACTTAATATAATATATAATGTAAAATGAATCAGTTAACACCAGAAACAATGATACTACAGAAATATTGTTAACAAAGAAATATTAGAGGACCATATATGATATTATATATATGTATTTTGTTCTTGTATAATTTAATAACAATGATTTAAAAATTATAAATTAGATTAATGTACCCTTATCTAAGGAAAATTACAATGTAATTATTAATTTTACAATATCTTAAATATATGAGGTTGTTTGTATGCAAGTATCTACTGGGAAATCTTTATCATCAACATCTGTGCTTCTTAAAAATGTATTTCAAAACCTTTTTACTGATTCATAGTATATGGGTGATAGAAATTGAAACCATTGTTTTACTTTTTTATAAACTTTTTTTGAAATTAATCATTCGGTTTTTTTCCAAACTAGGTACTTTGTGACCTTTTCAACAAAATAAGGAAAGAATTTTTTTTGACCTTTTCAGTGGGTGTGGCTATTTTCCGCCATTATATCACCTTTAAAGCTTCCCTCACATGCTTATAAGAATATTTTCATAATAAATGGTTTATTTTATAATTACATTACATTTTAATGGTTTCAAAATAGAAAAACGTATTACTCTCAAATTGTTTTGATTTCTTCTATGTCAATATCTTTTGTTGGATTTTAAGCTTGTTTAAAGATGTTTTATTATTATACAATATTCCAAATTATATTAATGGTTTATTGATGTGTTTGAATGTGGATGTGCTATTTTTATACCATTCATGGTTTCTGGTTAATGTATTGACATTTCATATGATAGTTTTAATATGAATGTTTATGTTATGTTTCAGCCTTTTCATATAAAGAATACATTGGACTTATTAAGTGACGGTTAGGGCCTTCTATAGCCCCTCAATGAATCGGTATGTCTCATAAGACAAATTAGTGTCTTGAAACAAGGACTTTACAAAAGATTAATTTATTTTCTTGGTATGAGGGTTTGACTATGTGGTTATGATGTGCGATATTATGCATTCCATCGTAATGAAATTAGCTATTTATATTACATGTGATTATTCATCTAGTAGAATATCTATGTGAATAAGTAAATGGAATTATTTGATTTATATTTCCCATATTATGCAAATGTTTATGTTTAAAAGGCATGTGATTTAGTTTTATACTTTTCCATGAATGTTTATGCTTAATTATGAAATTTTTCACAATATTTTTATCCTTACTGAGAATATATTCTCACCCATTAAGTTTTACTTTCCTATGATTCGAAGAAGTATATTACAATTAACCAGCAGGAATAGGATAAGGGATATGATCATGTCAAATGAGACATGATTTTTTTTTTAATTTCATAATGTAATTTAATACATATGTAAGTATGTAGTACTTACAAGGCTACTAAATTGATATGTATTTCAGACTTGATCTCATGTGATCATGCCAATGTTTTGTAATAATGCATCAACATTGGGTAACTACGGTCAGGTCATTAAATTTGGTATTAGAGGATGTTTAGTACAATCAATGGAAACTATATTTTGAAAAACTATGATTAGATAACATTACCCTAAGATAATGTTTTTGGATTAGTATAGAATAACTTTCTAGATTTTTGGTAATTTAGAAAAAAATTTATTATCCATGAAACACATCCCTGTCTAGTTAAGAGAAGGTAGAGGTGGCTCTGGCATAGATATATCTAGGGGTAAAACCCAAAAAACAGCATTGAGATAGACTCCAATAGGAACTGGTGCATGAAAATGTGCTTTCCTACACTCTTGGTTACGACCCTTCTGGGGGTTATTCTTTGGATAATTTACATTTTCTCTAAAAAACATTATAAAGTATTTATGAGTAAATAATTTCTTAATGAAAACATTTTAATTAATATGTATTATATGCACAAACTGTTCAATTTATGTTATGTATTTCACTAGTTAGGAATTATATATTGTGATTCTTAAAATAATCTAGTGTATGTCGTTGTCTTGAAATGGAACCTCTTGGAAGTAATAGAAACCATATCAATGCACGTAATACTTGTAGGTATTTCCCATTTACATAAGATGATTAAACTGGATATGGTGATGCAACTAGTGTTGAAAAGCTTATAACCATACTAAGACAACTCACTGTGGTTATGAATAACAATCATACTGTATGGATCACCCAAATCCACAATAATGAGAATAAATGCTAGACATCTTCACAAGGAAACAACCAAAAAAATTTATTGGGACTACAAAAAAATTTTAGGTGAGTAATAGATAAGTTCCATTGAAATAATATTTAATTCTTTGGGATTATCCGAAAACAAAAAGTGGTCATGTCAGTTTATCACCTCATAGAATATGCATAACAATGGTGTTCATTAATTAAAAACATAAAGGAGGAAGATTAAGTATCAAATATGGAATGGATGGAGTTAAAAGATCCTTTCATAGAAAAATAAATTCTTGATGAAGCTCGAGATGATATTGAATGGAAATTTCTGAGTTCGAGGAAAAAGGAGGATAAGAATTTCACAGAGTATGAGGCTAACATTACAAGGTCATCATAGCATGCTACCGATTATATACGTAACTCAATAAGTAATAGTGATAGACTATTTGATGGGTTAAATAAATGTCTCTATAAATCATTTATCTCACAATCCTTATCATCATACGAAGATATAGTCTCATGTTCTATCAAGACAGAAAAATAATTCTCTAAGTCTTATTACTTTAATGAAAAGCAAATGAATAAGAGATCTAATGAAAACTTTGGAAATTGAAATAAAAGGAAGAAAAGAAAAGGTTGGATTTCCGCCCTGCAGTGAATGTTGGAAGAAAGACCCTGATATTTTTTAAAGGGGATTGGAGTTTGCTACAAGTGTGGATAAAAATGCCACCAAGCTTGTGATTGTGAGGGAAAAAGATGTTGTAAATGATGAATTCAACAACATTAGAGAAATGGATGATTATCCAAATTCATTTTCTAAGATCTAAGGAATCTTACATCAGAAATGTCAAAGGGAGAAAGGACAAGATTATGTGATCACTAATGCAGAAGATGAATCTCCAAATGACATGGTGGGATGTACTTTAATCATTTACTCTAATTTATCCAAAGTTTTATTTGATTATGTATCATCACATTCTTTCAAATCTACCATGTTTTCCAAGAAAAGTAGATATTTAAAATTTGATTTAACTAGGGATTTGTTAGTCAAAACTATTAAGAGAAGTATTATTGTAACAATGTTTATTGAATTAGTTATCATTATTGAAAATAATCATGATTTATCTGCAGATCTCATCATCATACACTTGATTAAATATGATATAATCCTCAGTATGGATTGGATTTTGGACCATGATGTTAAAATGCTTTGTAAGAAGCAGGAGGTTACAATTTTTTTCTAATGATAAGTAATACCTTATCTTTAGATGAGAAACATCACCATTTGATTCTCATCTTGATCCACCACCAATAGCTCTACTAAATTCAATTATTGGGGGGGGGGAGTGAAATAACTATGGATGAGGAAAATAAAGTTAAATAGAGTATTTAATTATTGTTCAGGAATATGTTGATGTGTTTCTAGAGGATTTACCTAGACATCCTCCAGAATGGGAAATTGAATTTTCCATTGACATAATTCCTAGTTCAAGACCCATATCAAACACACATTATATAATGGACATGATAGAATTATTGGAACAAAATCAACAACTATAGTAATTAAGTAATAAGGTATTTTTTCCCTAGTGGTTCTCAATGGGGAGCCCTTGTTCATTTTGTTAAGAATAAAGATGGATCTATGAGGTTGTGCATAGACATCATGAATATCAATAATAAAACAATAAAGAAAAAATATTCCCTACCTTGCATTCATCATTTATTTGATCAACTTAATGGATCTCAACATTTTTTAAATATTAACCTTCTATCTGGATACCATCAGTTGTGCATGAAAAATGAAGACGTTCTAAAGACATCATTTCGAACTAAGAATGGGCATTATGAGTTTATAGTAATGCCTTTTGGACTGACTAATTCACCCTATGTTTTCATGGATCTATTGAATGAATTTTTATATGAATATAATGATGAATTTTTAGGGATATTAATTGATAATATTTTGGTATTATCAAAATGCTATGATGATCATGGAAATCACAAGTGCACTATTCGAAAGACTCTTAAAAGAAATGAATTATATAAAAAGTCTAGATAGTGTGAATTATGGATTCATGAGATTTCATTTCAGGGAAATATTGTCTCTACGGATGGAATCTCTCTTGATCCTTCAATGAAAAGAGAAATCCATGAATATCCAGGACTGATGAGCATAACTAATATATCAAGGATTATTTTCTCAGCAGTTTACTATCAGCGTTTCATCTAGAATATTTCTCGATTAGCTAAACCATTAACCAAGACTACATGTAATGGGTTAAATGTTTCTGGGAAAAAATAATGTGAAGAATGTATTTAATAATTGAAGACAATTTTATTAAATGCTTTTATATTGACGATACCATCAGGGAATGATGGGTTTTTTATTTATAGTGGTGCATCAATGAATGGAATTGTTTTTCCCTTATGCAGAATGATAGATTTATTTCCTATGCATCACAGTAGATAAAAATTCATGAAAAAACTATCATGATCATGATCTTGAGTTAGAAGCTGTAATAATTTTTTTGAAGATATAGAGACACTATTTTTATAAGGAAAAAGTGAGATACAAACTAATCAAAAGTTTTTGAAGTATTTTTTCTCATAGAAATAACTCAATATGAGGAAAAGGCGATGGGTTGAACTACTCAAGGATTATGATTTCACAATACACTAGCACCCGAGGAAGGAAAATAAGGTGGCATATTCTTTGAAAATAAAGGATCATGGAATTATGAAAATGATAAGGGTTGATAGGGATCCTATATT
Organism: Viscum album; assembly: GCA_963277665.1. Lineage (NCBI taxonomy): Eukaryota > Viridiplantae > Streptophyta > Magnoliopsida > Santalales > Viscaceae > Viscum > Viscum album. Next base: position 28,503,699 of record OY728157.1, on the reverse strand, counting down.
CATGGATATAGAAAATATGGTTATGGGAATAATAATGGAAGGTAAAACATCGATACTTTTTCAAAGTATTGTCAAACCGTTTTTACTAGAAAGGATATAAAGATAACAGACTTATGATTATGAGTTTTAAAATATAATTAATGCTGTGAAATATAAGATATTGATTGAATTTTTATATGGAAAGGAATTTTGAAATTTGGAAAGACGATTTGTTTTCATGATATACCAGATCTAAAAAGATAATTGTTGGATGATTCTTAAAGCTCCAATTTCTCAATAAAACATGGTAACACTAAGATGTATAGAGACTTGAGGGAATGGTTTTGGTGGGACAAAATGAAGAGGTAGATTTCTGGTTATGTGTCAAGTTGTATGGTTCGTTAAAAAGTGATGGCTGGAAGACAACATCCCAAAGGATTCATGCAACCTCTTCCCATACATGATTTAAATGGTATGATATTATGACGGAATTAGTCATGGGGCTACCAAAGTTTCCTAGAAGGAATGATTCAATATTGGTCATTGTTTATCATCTTAAAAATTCAGCACATATTCTAGCTATAAGGGAAGATTTACAACTTGATCATTTAGCGAGGATATATATTAATGAAGTTGAAAGACTTCATGGTGTACCCATATTGATTTTTTCAAATCATGATCCATATTTTACATTAAGATTCTGGAAAAGTCATCAGAAATCCTTAGATACTGAACATTGTTTGAGAACTACCTACCATCCTCAAACTGATGGACTATCATAACAGACTATTCAAACCATAAAATACATGTTGAGATCTTGATCACTTGACATTCATGGTATGTTGGATTAGTATTTATCTCTGGTATAATTTTCCTATAATAACAGCTTCCATTAAAGTATTCAAATGGAACCATATGAAGTGTTATATGGAATGATATGCCTCACACCAACATCATGAGATGATGCTAGTGAAGGAAAACATGTAGTCCCAGAACATGTTGAGTAAACAATGGAAAAGGTCGAGATTATCCAATCACACTTCAAAGTAACTCAATGTAGGAAAAAGATATACGCCCATAACTGAAATACGGATTTTCAATTTCAAGTTGGATATCCTGTATTCTTGAAGGTATATCAATTGAAGGGTGATATAAGATTCTATAAGATGTGTAAGAATGGACATGTATGAGTCACTCATATGATGACCCACAGACAGATGTAAGAGCTACCGACTGATGAGTGACCAACAGAAGTAGTAGCTACTAACAAATTATTCTCCAATAAAAATGGATTACCGACGCATCAACCAACCAATAGGGTGAGTCATTGATAAAAGTTCGATTCACTAATAGTATAACATGCCAACATAATAATTTACTTATAGAAAAACCTACAAACAGAAGGACCCACCAACACAGCAACCTACTGAAAGGACCTACCCACAGATGGAATCACCAACATATCAACTTACTGAATGAAGGACTTACTACCACATCAACCAACCAAAGGAAGGACCTACTGACAGATGTAAATACTGACATAATGACCTACCATTCAACACATTGAAAATTCAAATTTTTTATGAAATTCATATTAATTTTAATGGTCAAATTTATGAAACATAGTACTGTCTATTATAATAATGAACTTTTCTCTCTTTGTAGACATTTTTAGAGAGCAGTATGAGGTATATGGAATCTCTCTTATTAAGGATCATTCCAATTATCGACTTATGTAATATATAAAAAAGTTACCTAAGAAAAAATTGTAGAAAGTATATAGTGATATCTTACGAGGTGGAGAAAAAAATATAAGTGTAGAACAATCATTCATTCTAGATATGAACATGGAAGGATTTGCTGTGAACTAAAAATTCCAAAATCCTTGGTGCATAAAACTGTAATAAAGATCACCTTCTTGGAGTATCGCAACTCACTAAAAATTAGAACAAAAATCTTCCATGCCACTCTAATTTTTTTGGATTCTAGAAGTGGATTGGATCATTACATATGGTACACCGATGAAGTCTATAAGCTTTAAGCACATCACATATGGTTTTCAAAATAATTTCTCAATATTTATTCTCTTTGTGAAAAATATTACTATTCATTCATGTAGTGTGTGTGTTTATATCACAAAAATATATTATCTCCTATGATAAGATGGAGGATACAATATATCTTCACTCACTCAACTTTCTACAAAAATTTTCACACGTGTATAACTGATGAAGATGTCCTTGTGTCTCCTGGTTGTATATTTTTCCAAAAAATAACAATGGTAGAGATCTACTTTACCTAGAAAACATTATGTGCTATTGTGTATCCCGATCTAGGGTGTTGATCAAGATTATCAATATAAAATTCTTGGTGGTAGGTGACCAGTAATTGTATATGAAATGTTGTATACAGGAGGCTGAATGACTTTTTTTTATCCGATATAGTTTTCATATTTAGTTTTCTCTATTTTCACACATATTTCTTAAAACTAAATATTACTTTGATAGTAATAAGTACTAGAAAGGGGGTAATTCTCCACTCATATATTTCCATGGTTTAGAAAAACTATTGGTATATCTCATTTCTTATTATCTATTCCCAAAGTTTTAAAAAAAACCATGGGAGAACAATACCCAATTCACCGAATACCATCTCACTCCTCATCCCTCTTCGATCATGCTCCACCACTCTCCCATCGTGCTCCTCTTTACCATCGCTTCCATCACCCACTTTCATCACACTTTTCCTCTCTTACCCTACTCTTAGACCTCCCCTCCCCTCCCCGACCACAACCTCCCATCCATCCGACCTCCACTGCTCGGCCCTCTCCTCCCCTTGCCAACCTCCACCTCCCGTCCATCCAACCACCGCGTCCTGACCATCTCCTCCCCTCCCCATCCTCCACCTCTAATCTGACCTCCCTCTCAGGAATTTCCTCATATTCAATGTCCCGGACTCCACCTCCATACCCCTAGCCCCATCGACACCCCCTCTTGGATCCCCCTCCACCGGGCCTTGTCCCCCACATCAACATCCCCCAACTTTAGCAATGTCTCATCCTGGACTCTACCTCCCTACTCCCAGCTCCAGCATCAATGTATGAAATTTATTCTATCTGTTTTTCATTATATTATATATAAATTTAGTTGAGGTTTTATTGAAATGAAAATAGAGAAAAATCTTGAATGTACTAAACCATTATTTTTAATATTTTTAACATTTTCATCATTATGTTTCCTAGGTGACTATAAATCATTTTCTTTTAACTCCATGAAAATAAATAATGTATTTTATGTTTTGATGGTTAAATATATATGTTTATTTCATAAATATTAACTATGTCTAGGGAAACATTTTGTTTTGAATGGTGAATCTGTTTGATCTCAATGGAATCTTGGTTATAGTTTATTGAACTGAGGTGGACATTAATATCCAATCCTCCGACATAGGGGAGAGAACCTAATCCTAAAAGGGAATCCATGGAGGTACATACTTGAATCCTTTCACATTGGTTAATTCCCTCTTATCCCCCCCTCAATTCACACAATCCTCATCGGTTTTTTTTGTTTTGGAATGACTTTTCAGTGTTTGAGATCCATTCCGTTGTGTTGGTTTTTTGAGATATTTTCTATCAAACATATCATGCATTTATAATGAAAATTATGAATGACTTCAACATATGTGTATGATCAACATGTGAAACCTGGGAGAGTTTTGGAGTAAAATGGTGATTCTAAGGAGCAATATTCCCTACTCTTTTTTCTATTAGATGAGTGGATGAACTGGAATTAGTGGTTGTTTGGTCTCATATATTTCATGCCTTTCAGCCTCTATATATTTTCTAATGTTCTTGAATCTGGTGATTCATGCGTTGAAATATATTCCTTTTGAAATTTCTATATTTTGATCCCAAGAATTCAGATCTATTCAAAAAAAATTCAGAGTTCATAAGCATTTTGTTGATGTATTTAGGGTGTTCTTATAGGCTGATTAGTTGGAAATGACAAGGAAGAACCCCATTCAGGATAGATTATGTATTTAATCAAGACTATATGAAACTATTCGAGATTTCATTTAGTTTTTTTTATTATGTAAATGGTCTTATTTCTATGATTGTGTATAGAGGTAATTCTATTTATTTTCATCACTTCGACCTTTTAGAGAATCACATGGATTGATGTCTCAAAATTCATATAGTGTTTTGATATAAACTTCCTTTCTATTTTTTGATGAATGTTGATTGTCCTATATAGTCTATTTCTAATTCTATTCTTGAATTAGAATTATTTGTTGTTGTTCTGGAGCTAAGGATGGAGGCTCTTGCACAACATTAGAAGCTGGGTGGTGGATTTGGCAGGTGAGAAAGTGGTGGAAAAGATCCCCCTCGAATCTGTATACTAGTGTTGAAGTGATTTCACCAACTAATTATGGTGTAGCGAGTCTAGGATTTTAATTTGGTATGGGGGAACTATTAATCCTCCTTAAAATATATTGTTGGAGTTAATATATAAAGGGAATTTGATATTTTTTATGAATCTCATGATGGCATGGAGTAATGTAGGATACTTTAAAAAAGCCTAGGTAAAATTTTTCCTCACTCAGGGGGAAGGATCTAATGGTAGTAGTTCTCCCTTATGGCGTGCAGTGATGGGAGATAGAATCTCACTAGCCTTCTCTGTAATGAGTTTTCCTAGTATTAATGATACTACACTTTTTAGTGGGAGGGCATCTAAATTTATTACACAAAATAGTGTAGGAATTTGTTCACAGGATTCTAGAATTACTATTACAGGGTGACCCATATCTTTATAGGAATCCATTCTAATAGAATCTAAGATAGGGGTAGTTCTGGAAGTAGGGGAAACTATTAGGGAGGAGTATTGACATATGTTTTCATCGAATGATAAATAGATTAAATTTATGTTTAAAAAAAGTATTAAGAAAATATTAGGGGTGGAACGGTAATTTTACTATAGTATCCAACTTCAAATTTTTTTTTTGAAGGTTTCTTTGGTTCCATATTTTGATATTTACCCCAAGTCAGATTTTTTATATAAAATAGAGTGTCAAGGATCATCAGAAATAATATAAAAATATAATATATTATTTTTAGTCCATGCATTGTATGTTTTTTAAGTTTCTTATATATCTTAAATAGAGTCTCATATTGAGAAACCAAGATAGTGATTGAATCTGTAATGTGAATTTTACCAAATTCATGGATTAATATTCATTTTAATTGGGACTCTTGGGTGCTTTCGGTCATGAGATGATTAATTAATGAATGTAATTATTTAATTAATTGGTTATTATACTAAGAAACCCATTAATTTCATTATTTAATCCATATTATGAAATATCCCTAGGGTTAGTTGTTCTATGACCACTTGAACCTCAGATAGAGAGAAAGATGAATACGGAGTAAGGGATTGGTGATGATGAAAAATTAGGGAAGAAATATCAATTTTTTAGTGATGTCAATAAAAAGTACCTTGTTTTTGAAGAAAAATCAAATCAAAATCATTTCACCATCATGTTAGGGAATTTATATATATGGATTTATCCCAATTTTTTCTTGATTTGAACAGGGAATAGTATTCCGTAAATTGTATCAATATTTTGGTAGCATATAGCATTTTTATCTAATTATATTTGGTTGAAATTATCATATTGGGATAACTCATATTGGGACTTGAAATTACATCTTCTTTTATTTATTGTCTGTGAACGTAGATGATTCATGATCATACAGGATAATCATTTCCATTATTGTGGTTTCTTCTATTTCTCTAACAGTTCTTTACTTTTTCATCACTATCTTTAGATTTTATTTGATAATTCAACCATTATCAAAGATTGATTTTATTGTACAATTAAAATTGAATCCATATATTTACATTGTGTGTTTTACATGTATGATTATGACATGATGTTGGATTATTGGATAATATAAAATCGGATATGGGTGTCTTCATTTGGGGTTTCTTCTTGAATAACAAATATGCGCATCCACAAGATTGTGATACGAATCATCTATCTAGGTACCAAAGGATAGAAACCAATTTAAATAGGTGGCATTATCATTTTTAACATGTCCAATGGAAATTCAAGTGATATATGAGGGAAAATAAGAGGAAGTAAAAATGAATCAATCACTAGAGTAATGTTTATATCATAGATCCCAACAACATGGATTATAGTTCCAAATAACACAACTCATCTACTTTGGTATGTACCATAGAAAGGGATTCTATGATATATTAAATACAACACATCATGAGGTTAAATTAATCAATATGTTACCCTTATCTATATTTTTTTGTATACAGAATACACACCCAAGAAGCCCATGTAGCCTCAAAAACAATGAAGCATAATACCACATTCCATTTTCTATGATAGGACATGACCAGTGAAGATGGGGAACCATCAAACTATCCCTATGGATCCTACAAACCATGTTCACCTATCCAAAAATATTATAGTCATATTTCTACATCCCCTTATTGGGTTTGTACATGGTCTATCAATTTCAAAAGGGATATATGATGATTACCTTGGGAACACATAGTATACCTATTCCAAGACTATATGTTGACCTAGAATCAACATTCAGGATTATAGTTTTACATATAAGTAGTACCTTAAAAGTGACCTTAACACATTGGATATGATGGTGGAGCTACATATGTAGATAGATATTTGGAATGTTCGAAAACAAGCGTGATCCATCGTATTAGAATTATTGTAAACTATCTTATCTATTAATAATTCTTGGTAAATGGAATCCCTCCTTGATGATAATGTTACATTAGATAATAGTTTCATCTCACAATTCCTAGGAAGGGTTAGAAATTTACCCCATGGGTTATGGGCATAAGATCCTCTACCTATAGATCATATAGGTTTGGCATTCCTCCCACCATTAGGGGGTGTGATATCCTCCGTATATGTATTGTGTATTACCCTTGTCTAAAGAGCTTGGGTGGGGAGTGGGATCCCCCACAAGATTCAGTATTCCCACTTAACTACTTGGGGAATGATATCTTATTCTATGGGTACAGAGATGTTACATGTGTCTATTATTTAGATATATAACTTATGGTTATTATGGATGTTATATAGGCTTGGTTTCCCCCTATCTTGAGGAACATAATTTAAAAATAGAAGGCCTCCTCTTCATGGGTATTGGAAGTGAAATGGATATTTAGAATCAGTGAAGTATAAACCTCTATAAGACTCATGATTCCTTGATACCCTGAGGTTTTCCTTTGATATGTTGTATACAACTAGCTAATGAACTCAAACTTCCTAGAACATTCCGTGTTCAGAGAACCTCATGTTTCTCATGTAAAGTTAGATTTAATAATTGTAGTTGTATCACCAGGACTATAGTATTTCCCTGGGACTTCTAGTGCTTAGTAATATTTTGAATATTATTTATTGAAATAATTTAAACTAAAATTTGGTAATGGAATCTATTAGCTTAATTGGTGTTATGTGTCTCCTATTCATCCACAACTTATAGTCATCTCATTATAGGAGTCGAGATGGATTATTACTTTATGATTCTTTTACTGTTTTTGGGGAATACTACTGAGTATGTGTATAGTCATCCATATATGATCCTTATCCCCACATTTGTTGTGTCTGTGGAGATGGAGCACAGGTTCATATATTTTTTGGGAGGTACGGAGTAGGTGTCGATTGCTCGAGGATGTTGTCTGGTGATACTTATCAAGGTGTTATAGAGCATGATTTTTTTGTGGTTGTGATTGTGAAAAAAATTGGACTATGATACAATAGTTTATATAAATTGGTGGAGAATTTTAGATACATATATTTCAGAAGCTTTTTAGATGTACTTTTATATTTTATTTACCTTGTGGGTTTCTCTTTCAATTTTTTTCTCAAGTATGTTATATTTACTTTTATGTAGATCATTTAGGTACATCCTACTATGGTTTTGGTGATATGTTTCTATTACAGGTTTTAAAGGATATGGAGTCCCATATTTTGATATATTACTAAGAAGTTATAATAACTATCCCCTGGACAATTAGAATCAAGCATGCGGTGAAATTTCCGACTATGTAATGGATTAGGAAGTTCATTGATGGGGCATGTCATGTTAGGAGGCCTCGATTATTGGAAACAATATGAAGGACTGTATGATGACCATTCATATAATGATAGGGAATAATGGAAAGTGGTGGAATACAGAATGAATAAGAAAAATTAATGGTGGTAAGGATCAGTTAATGATCAAATATGGGTGGGGAAGTATGATATTGAAGGATTTCCTTCCCACGACGCTCACTTTAGTGATGAAGATACATCAATGGTGTTTTTTTGTTATGAAAAATAAATGTAATTAGAATAAAAAACCATAAAATGTTAAAGAATTCATAAATAAGGAAAGAAGTTATTTAGGAATAAGGATGAATATCTTTTCTAAAACCTTGATTAACAATGTCAATGGAAACATTTACTAGGATTAAGGGGAATGATAAAAATCCCTTGAGCCTAGAAAACCTGTTCTAAATGATGTTCTCATGGATGATTTAGTGGCCTTAGAAGATCAAATACCAACTGATAATGAAGGGAAAAAATGTAGTTAGGATAATATATAAGTTTATCTAACTCCAATTGTCTAAGACAATAACATACAAAGAACATAAACATGAAATATTATCGAAGGGAAATCATTCTAGTACTATAAAAAAATTTAATGGTTTTTAGTTGGACCATAGAGGAAAAGATTGAACTGATCCAAAAAATAATTTGAATATTATTATATAATCTATGAAATATATAAAGACATTGATAATCAATCCTTCCCCAAAGGATATTGATTGAATATAAAATCAAATAATAGAATTTGATACTTATGGGGAAAAATAGTGGATCAAGAAACAATATCAACTTTTAGTCCATGAGTATTTAATGAAGGGAATACTATCATGAAATATTATATCAAGACCTAGGACAAGATGGCCTATTTTTATCAGGAACTTAGTAAAGATGATCCAAAAAATAGGTTCATTTATATTACATATTGATTATAAAGGGTGCAAGACTCCAATATTTTAATTTTTTTAGACTAGTCTAATGATGCCCTATATAATTTATTTTCATGTCTGGATTTAACTTTTTTTGTGGGCTAACAGAAAACCAATATATGTGGTCTTCCTAAAAATAAAAAAATATTTAATTGATGGTTTGATTAAAGGTAATTATATGAGGAAATAATTATTATATAATTAAGAAAATATTTGATTAAAAATGTTTTTTTATGAAATTATAATAAAAATGGGAATTTGAGATTTCAAAGAAGTTTATACACTATTATTATTTTAAATAAGATGATCATTATTTAATAAATTATTTTAGTTGATTTACCAAGTTAATTTTGGACTATAATAAATGGGTAAATATTAATTAAATTAAAATGATGAAAATTGATATATGATTTTAAATTATGACCTGTCAATTGTTTGAGTTACATGAATAAAGTTATGTGAATGCTAAATATAACATTCTCTCTCAATAAAACTCATATGTGAGCCTTTCCATTCTTCCTAACCCATTATTCTTGTCTAAACTGAACGAACCATCTTTGAAATTTAGAGGAATGGTAGTAATATAACCCATAACTTACGATGGATGTATTCCAACAAAATAGATCAAGACAAATCCAATTAACCCATCATTCAAAATCAAATAAGGGTACGCCATAAGAATCTAAAATATTAATCTATGACATTTGATACAAAAGTCATTACCTAAATACCAAGGGAGATTCCCCTGGCCATTTCCCTTCAATTACCCTCATATTCCATTCTTATGAGAACCCTAATCATGGTGTTTGTAAAATTTAGTGTTCGATTTTAATCTAAAAACATTTATTTGATTTATCAGTTGATTTTAAATTCAATTATTTTTCCAAAATTACCTTTTCCTTTTTAAGAGTCTTATTGTGTCTTGTTCCACTTTTTATGTAGTAGGTGTTTTTAGTTAATTATTTTATTAAAAAAATTGTTGATGTGATTTAGTTTGTTAAATTCATATTATATTTTATTTATACCAATATTTTATACCCATTATTGTTTTTTATAAATTATCTAAATTATTTTCATTAATTCTTAGAGATGAAGTGGTTTTCATTAAATTTTTCCGCACATTGAATTAAAATTTTACCCATTGAAAATATTAAATTACATGAATATGGAGATCATTTAAAATATTTTTTATGATGGATGAATGTTTTTATCTCTCCCTTTCTTTTGAAATGAAATAACCCATGTTTAAGGGTGTTTTTTAATTTTAAATGATGATTTTTTTTATTACACCTAAGGGATGGAATTTTTTTTATCTCTCCCTTAGTTAAACTATAATGACACATACCACACTATCATAGACATGAATCCTTTCTTGGCCCATTATAGTTTACCTTATTGATCATCCCTTTATAGGATAGAGGTAAGAATTTAATCTCTGATACTGAAAGGGTTGAAAATGGTTATAAAAATAAAGGTACTTCCAATACAAATGTTAATTAAATGTTAAGTTTTTATCTTCTAATTGTTTTATTTTCTATAGTACATATCAGTTTTTTAATTATATTATACATTATTGATTAGAATATAACTTCTATTTTTCTTGTTATAGAAGAGATCAAAGATGGATTTTTCGTACCGATAGGATTTCAACAGCGTTTCACAATAATTTGGATAATTTTGTAGATATTTTATTTGACAATGATTCAGATGGAAGTTGTGTATAGTTTCCATGCTATAAATGTGTTGGAATAACATGCTTAATCCAAGAAGAAGTTAGCTACCATATAATGAAATTTGGATTTCAAACAAACTATTATATTTGGTATCACCATGGAGAGATGACTCAATATTATAATGGTCATGAACAAAATGAAAGAAGTGGATAGGAGAATTTAATATTCGATCGATATCCATTTGTCCTTCATCCCAATAGAGATAGTATTCCAAAGCAAGAAGAAAATGATATCAATAGACATGCTGAAAATACTGAAGATGATGATGAGAGAGTGAAAATTTTATTGCATGATGCCAGATATCTAGTATATTAGTAATGTTCTAAAAGGACCATGTTTGAATTTTTAATGTGGTTATATCATAAGAAATCCATGTATGGAATTTCTAATACAACTATTTATTACATTCTTACATTTTGTAAGGAAATTCTTCCTGATGGTGTAGATATTCCATCAAATCATTAGATGGCTTGGAAGATTATTATGTATCTTGGATTTGATACTAATAATGTTCATGCGTGTCCGAAATATTGTAGTTAATTTTTGGAGGAAACAACTGGCCATAATGACTATAAAAACAGTGGTACGTCTCGATGGAAGACCATTGTAGATGGAACACCATCTAGTGTGGAACAAATAGTCATGTGTCACTTTCCATTGATTCTCATTATTCAAAATCTATTCATGTCTATAGAAATCCCAGAAAATATGTGACGACATGATGCTGAGAGAATTAATGTTAATGATGATTTGGTTCATCCTACAGAAGGATTAGTATGGCATAAATTTGATGCACAACATCCTTATTTTGTAGCAGATGTGTGTAATGGTAGGTTGGGTCTATACTGTGATGGTTTTAATCTATTTGGTTAGATGCATACTTCTCACAGCATGTGACCTGTTATTATTCATGTTTATAATTATCTACCATGGATGTGTATGAAAAAACCATTCACTTTATTGAGTATACTCATATTTGGACCTTTTGATCCCGGTAATGATATATATTTCTACATGCAACCTTTAATAAGAGAGTTGAAACAACTTTGGTATTTGGGTGTGCAGACATTCGATGCTTCTTCAATGATTACATGTCAGATGTGTGTTGCCCTTCTTTAGAACATTAATGATTTCCATGCTCATGAAATGATGTCGGGTTGGAGCACAAATGGAAAACATTCATGTCCTATTTTTATGAAGAATACATGACCGAGAAGGATAAAATATCTTGGTAGTTTCAGTTTCATGGGGCATCGATGATTCTTGTCAATAGATCATCAATACTGGATGAATCGTTTGAGGTTTAATAAAACAATTGAGACAGAAAAACCACCTCAACATATGTTAGGAATAAATGTGCTTAAAGAATTAAAAGATATTAGTTTTTCATTAGGTAATGTTCATTTGAAATCTATAAAGAGAAATAATATTGACACTATAACCACATACAAATGGAAAGAGATATGTTTAATTTTTAATTTCCATATTTTTCTACAAATTTGTTATCTCTTTGTTTAGATGTAATGCATATTTAAAAAAATATGTGTGAACTTTTTCTTGAAATTCATCTGATTATAAAGTGGAAGACCAAATATGACTTCCGATCTCTTCAAGACATGTAGGATTGGGGTATTCAACCAGAACCGCATCTTGTGTGTATCAGTGAAAACAAATGAAAAAATCATTAGGCTTAATATGTGATGAAACTATTAGTGATAGAACAATTTCTTGCAGTATTAGAGAATATCATGGTTCCTGATGGTTATTCAAGAAACATATCTAAACGAGTCAACAAAAGATATGTGGAACTAAAATCTCTAAAAACTCATGATTATAACATCCTTCTTCTTAAATTGATTCCAATAAAAATTCGGAATTTCCTATCTAAGAATGTATGGGTGAATGTGATTATCTTGTGACATTTTATAAAGACATTGGTGCTAAATGGTTTTCCATGTCATTCTTGATACAAATATATCTGGATGCCCCATTAATTTTATGTGAGATGGAAAAGATTTTAAATTCACTATTTTTATCTTGAATGTTGCATTTAACAGTTCACCTTCCAACTGAAACATTTCTTGGAGGACCAGTTTATTTTCAGTGGATTTATCATACTGAAAGAAATATGTTCAGAAGGAAATCATATGTTCGAATTAAGAAATATCCGGAAGGGTCGATTGTGAGTGTTTATCTGGGTTCAGAATGTATGGATTTTTTTTCAATGTATTTTTATGATGTCGCCACAAGACATAATCAGACTATGTGAAATGAAGTTGACCAATATGGGGAAATTGAGCCCCTGTTTCCATCTCTTACGCAAATAAGAGGAATTTTTCGGTCTTATACATTTGCTACATTGAGCCCTAAATAGCTGGATGAGGAACATTGTACATTCTAGTTTAGTTGTGGTTTTTTCGATGACTATATAAAGTAAGTAATTTGTTTATTTATATGTAATCTCATATTATGGAATTTCACATCTACCATACACATTTATTATGATTTTATCTAGGGAACGAAAAGAAATTATAAGTAGAGTTGATTGATATTTGTCTTTGAGAAGAAGAGAGGCTTTGAATAGCCTTGTGTTTCTGGCTTGGTAGAAATAAAATTTAACACCATTACATCAATTAGTTTAAAATATAGATATCCATTTAATTGTATTATTAATATATATTTCATGTGTTGAGTTTACCTATTGACATTGTTTCTGAAGAACTGAGAGCATTGGATTTTGGATTTAATTCATTGTTTCGTGAATGTAATTCATTAATAATAAATTTGTATAATTTTGTTTCAATGTTTCGAGTGGTGAAAATGAGAACACAACATGATGGTGTTATGTTAACCGCTATAATGGATTTTTATGCCATTATATCAGATTGTCGTCGTTGATATGAAGATGTGTATTATTATGGTGTAGTTGATAAAATATTGTTATTGGATTACTACTCTCAATGTAGAGTCTCTATGATGAAATGTAAATGGTTTGATTCAATGAGATGGCATGGAAAATTTATGGATTAATGTGGATTCAGAGTTATTGAAATGATTGTATGCCTGCATACCGATGAACCATACATTTTGGAATCAATGAAAAAAAAAGTGTTTTATTTAAAAGATCTTATGAGACCTACTTATGGTGTCATTAATAACATAATCCCCAAACATATTTTTCATGATGCTGGTGATTAAATTTCCACCATTGACATCCCCATTGTTGTTGGCAAAAATTTTGCATATGATGAATCAAATTTGGAAATTGTGACAGTTCATGTAGAACATGATGTAGTGAGCTTTAATATACAGAAGAAACCATATATGTTTACAGTTTATTCAATTTATATTGACAAGAGTTTTTCAGGTTAGTATTAATTTAATCACAATAATTATGTTCAGTTTGGAATGAAATGTTTGTTTATTATATTTTCTTGGGTCATCTCATAGAATCATTTTTATTTCAATGTAAAAAATTTGTTTAAGACTAATTTTTTTTAATAAATGAACATGGTAATGTAATTTTAAAAACTATGTTCACTATTTCATTATAATCAATTGTACTATTAGTAATTAAAAGAAGTCAAATTTGTTCATCTCTTTAATTGAGGATAGACGTAAGTTGTATGCCTAATTTGTAAAAAATATTTCTAAAAACATTAAATTTCATTCTTATTTAGATTATGACAAATACTACAGAAGTTAGAAGAAAGCGACTATTTGATCCTGAAAGACCAGGGTGTGAGCTTGTGTTTCATTCAATTCTATTAGTGAGTCTTATAATTGTAATTTGTTTTTTTTTGAATTACATATAATTTCATGTTGATATTATTTATCAACTTTTTTAGGGACATTCAGTTCCACCAGATTTGAATCATAATCCAGTTAGAATGGGTATGGGTGGGGATGCTTCTAGACCTACACAGAGCACCTGTCATACCCATTTCCATAGTGACCTACCATCGAAGACCACTTCCACCACACCTTTCCATCCTCCTCATCAGTCATTGGGGATGTTTTTTTCCATGCCTCCATCATCATCTCAGCTACACTCTTATTCACATAACATGGCTTTTCCCATATTCAGGGATGATCCCACTAATGCCTCCATCATCTCATTTTGACTCTTTATCCCATAAGATGACTACACTACCTTCACAAATATTTCCACCTTTATCATATCCATATCTAATGATGTATACCCCATCCTTCTTCCCATATACTTCCATATCTAATCCATATCCAATTCCTACCGTCCATCCAACATCTGATGAGTTCGTTCCATTAGCTTCCACTCTAGTGCATGAAGGTCACCCAGAGCATGCACTAGAACTGAAACATCCAAAAGAGGGTACTGAGTTAGGAGAACCCACATATCCATAATAGTCTATTGAGCAATCTTCATAATGTTTTTTGATTATAAATGTTTAAAATTATATCACTTCGTTTTTTTCGTGTTGTGTCGTGACATAATTGTTCTCCCCCCACTATTTTCTAATTAAGTGGGATCTTCTAATAGGTGTTGACAGCACACTCAGATGAAGGATGTTTAGAATTTGTAGAAATAGCTAATGGTGGATTATAATGGCCAACTCAGATGGTAGGTCCAACTCCAACATAGTGTAGAAGTTTCATGGTGACTTTGGCCAAGTATCAAGATATCATTTCGGTTGAACTGGGTCATAGAGATGTATCAGTAAGGAGACTAAGGACAAAATTTGGAACAAATATGGGCATGAAAATTATATAATGTCATATCTATAATATTACTGTATTCAAATGAAATAACATGATCATTGCTGATTCGGTTTTACATTGACAAAGGAAAAGATTCTAAGACATTATGGTTGATGGATATTGGGGAGTTATAGTGATCTTACAAGCATGATTTGTATGTTGGTTGGAAGAGGAGGGTTTGTACTGACATAGAGGGGGTATCCATATTCCCTAACTATCCCAAAAGTCATTATGAAAAAATTATTGCACATTGGAAGACTCATAAGTTTAAGGTAATCTCAATCTTCAATGGTTGGAATATAAAATTAAATTCGTATTAATTTTATTGGAATATTTTTAGGAAGAGTCAGTGGAAAACATAAATAATAAGGATTCAATGACATATTTTCACACATTGGGGAGCAATACAGTGCCTGATCATGAAAAGAACTAGGTAATTTAATCGGGTGTTTTGATGTTAAACAAAATGTTCTACTGAAAATATTATTGAATAGAAATAGGCTATATTTGAGAATTTATCATATATGGAACTAATATTGATTTGTACATTTCTCATTTTTATTATGCTAAATTGGGCATTGAAGGTCATGTACCTCCTGGTAAATTATTTCCCTCCAGTAAAAAGAAATAATATGGAAGTGCAAAAAATGCATAGACACAAGATAAAATTGAAAGGTTTTTTATTTATATTTTAAATAGTTATATTTAATTCATAATTTAATATATTTAAAATTTCAATAGTCTACCATGGAGGCCCTCGATGGTAATGAAGATTACCACTTCGAGACACATTATCATTTATGTCTGGTATTATGTGAGGAGCACCTGGAGAGAGTATGATGTTTACCAGGGAAAAACATCATCCCCTGTATGTATTGGTCATCCTTGGGAACCGATCAAAAATAAAAGACCTCTAGTATAGAAATATCTCATGCTGAAGTAGCTAAGGCAAAGAAAATACTTTTAGAGGAGCATGAATGAAGTAAGTTGAAGACTGAAAATTTCATAAATGTTATAGTAGTTTTGAGTCTGTCACTTCAATTAGAGGCTCTTGCTTATTTAGAATCCTATATGGAATTGATGCACTCATTAAATGATGTGTCAGGTGAAGACAATGAGGTTCGTAATGGCAATGAAGCGGGTGGCGATAGTGCTATTGGTGTTTAGGATGTTATTGATGTTGTTGTTGGTGATGAGGCTGTTGACGATGTTGTTGATGATGATGACGATGTTGATGATGTTAGACATGGAAATGGGGATGGTGATGTTAGTTTTCGGGGGATATTAATCTTCTCCATTTTTTAGTTTGTATGGAGACTTATGTATGTACTTTAATAACATGAATTGAATTTTTTTATAATTGAGAATGGTTAAATTTTTTTCTTCCAAAACATTCTGCATAAATTATCACAAGAATTTTCATAATGCTAACATTAGAATAAATAGTCAAGAATATTGGTATGATATTCCCTGACTACCATTTAATACATAGATCTAAATGATATCCCATATAGTGACATTAGATTCCATTTATTATCTCTTCATTTTTTATAATTCATAGAATTAACTAGTCTAAATTAATGTATGTAATAAAGGAATATATTATTGAGTTATTATTTCTAAAATTTTCATTTTGTGAAATATGATGTTGTTCAATTGATTGATCTGGTTGGGCTTTTTTAGATCCCATGTCCCTCAATGATATTGTACGTGCTAGAGATTTATTTGGTTTTATAGGTAGCTTTTTAGTAATGGTGTAGGGGGAAGGGGGCCGGGTGCAGGGGGTGGGGGTGGGGCTGGGTGCAGGGGAGTGGGGAAGGGGGCTACGTGCACGGGGTGGGGGGAGGGTGGCTACGTGTAGGGGTGGGGTTGGGTCATGGGGGGATAGGTGGTGGGGTGCAGGGCGTGGTTTAGGGGGATGGGTGTTGTGGGTTTGGGATGGGTGCATGGGGAGGGTGGCCAGGGGTAGTGGGCGTGTAGGTGGGGGGTGCAGGAGGTGGGGATGGGTGTAGGGGGATGGGGGCTGGGTACTGGGGCGTGGGTCTTGGTGAAAGGGTGTAGGGTAAGTGGGGGTGTAGTTGGGTGGGGGGGCAGTGGGTTTCCCACAACTAAGAGATTCAGTGAGCAAGGCGATCACAATATTTTTGGTCAAAATCAGGTAATCCATACATATATTTTTCTATCAATTTTTTTGATGATAGATTTTTTATCTTACCTGTAAATTCATGAGCTTCTTGAGCATTCATCAATTGTTTGTCTGTATACCCCTCTTATCCCCCCACTCATTGTAGTTTGGTTCTATTTTAATGTTGATACATAATTTTAGGCCATGTTTGTAAGTTTTCATTTAATGTGATAGAATGATAATTAATGGAACCTTATGTAATGAAATAATAAGAAAAGAAATTGAATTAAATTCCCAATTGTATGGTAGTTTCATGATATAATGGATTGGCCTTACCAAATCATTATATAAAATTTATCATAATGTAAAATGTAGAACATGTTATATGATGCCATTATTATCTTTCAAAGATAAATTTATTTTCTCCTCCTATCTAATATAAGGATTCCTTTTCATTACATCTTTTTTCAAGAAATCATGTGATCCCAGTGCGAAACATGGAAGGTATAATGCACCGAATGTTATTACATTGTATTCCAAGGAATTAGGAGGGGAAAGAATAGAACAATATTGCATAACTGACACATTATGAATGATTATTATTGGCTTCAACATAAAAAATGGTTGGTTTTACAACCCTATGATCAATAATAATAAGGTTAGGCCATCTCACATCATTCTAGCATGTACTCTTCCATTTGTTTTACTTTCCATTGAGGATTTCTTGGTTAATGAAGTTACATAAGATATTGATGAAAATAATTACAGATCATATGTAATCCCACACTTTTTGTAAAAAATTGAACATGTTATATGATTCCATTGATACAAAAATAATCATGTGATTATTTTGTATATCATTTAAACAAAAATTAAATGATTTTCAGGATGTATGAAATATTTTGACAGGTCATTTGATCTTGTCAATGACATGAAGCATGATGTTCGTGATGGAAACTGATCATTAGAGGGAAAAAAGAATGCAAGGTAATTCTTTTTATATAGCCATGGATACTTTTTTTTCATTTTTGTGGTTTTTTTCTATTCAACTCAATGTTCATGGAAATTTTGTAAGCTCATGTTGGACTATATCTTTGAATGTGTTTGGTTTCATGAAGTTATTTGCATCATGGTTGCGGGTTTGGGATTCCATGGATATTTTCTTGCCTGAAGGTATGTTTCATTAAGGCTTGTTTTTTACGAGTGTTTTCAAAGAATTATCATTTTTTTACTATCTATGATTATATTTAGTATGCTATGTGTGAATATTTTTTAAAATATAATGAATATTACATTTAAACTTCTCATAGCACAATAAAAGAAACACCATTCAATTTTTATTCAAATGAACATGTATGCATAATAAAATCTACAACCAGGTAAAAGTATGGAAATGAATTATTCATATAGTATAAACACCATTATATTTGTATTTGAATCATATTAATTTTATCATGTAAATTTGAAGGGCTACAAGAAGACAATGGTATGGTGATATCAACATATATGGCTATTTCATGAGTGAATTTTTTAGAAAGGAAAAGAAGACTATGGATTTAATTTCCATAAAATGGTAACTAAAATCGGATTTACCCCATGTAGTAATACTTTTAATAATATTACAAAATTTCTCTACCAATATAATAAAATTTTAGTGGTGTCATAGTTCTTTCTTCTGCATATATCTATGCATCCAAAAACAAAATTTTCTTTCATTTACTCTTTTTATTTCTACTTACTTCAATGAAAAAATGTTGGATGAGGCTCCGGTGTATTAGAAAATATTGAATTTTTATAGGATAATATTTTTTATCCTGTTATTTCAACTAATAAATCCCACACTAGTGAAAAAAATGTCACCGTGTCTTCTTACATTAAGGTGAATCCCAACAACATCTATAATTCATTAAAGTCATTTGAAATTGATTCCAAAGGAGTGAGCATTTGTCAAAAATGAATAAGATTTGTCTTTGGTTCTAATTTTGTGCTATGATTCAAACAAAGAAATACCAATCTATATTTTTTTTCATGGATTTTTAATGATTATTAAGCTTTGTTATATTTTAAGATCTTCCTATAAAAGCTTCTCCTACCTTGAATGGGTAGTCTACTCTATAAAAAAGAAATTTTTTCTACCGTTGTCGTTATTGAGAGTGATTCCTCTAGTTAATATAATGTGATTATGATTAATATGTGAGGGTTCTTGTTATTTATCATGCATTATAAAAATATTTCTAGTGGTTTTCATTTTTATTTATTTTATATAAACATTGACATTCTAGCCACTGATTGTGCATTTGATTTTTTTGTGTAGAAAATATTACCTGAGAAATCACTTGGAACTATGATTAAAAGTAAACCATATACTCTTCTTGAAAAAAAGGTATTTAGTGATAAAGAAGAAATATATATCTTTAATGATGTTTCTTATATGCTAGTGAGTACAGATGATTTTATTTTTATCTGTACTAATATTTCATTTAAAAAAATCATTCTCATAATTAGTGTGCTTGAATGAAATAGATTTTTAAGGTACATTTTTTATGAGTGTTTTCAATTACTTTATTGGGTTTTTTCTATATATGATTATATTTATTATTCTATGTGTGTATATTGTTTAAAATAAAATGAATATTACATTCAAACTACACATAGCACAATAAAAGAAATGCCATTAAATTTTTATTCAAATGAATGTGTATGCATAATGAACTCTACAAAAAGATTAATCTATGGAAATGAATTATGAATATAGTTTAAAAACCTTTAAATTGGTATTAAAATCATATTAATTCTATTCTGTACATGTGTAGGGAAACAAGAATACAAGGGTGTGCCGATATCATCATATATGACTATGATATGCAATTTTTCTAAAAAAAATGAAAATATGGCCTTGACATTAATTTCTATAGAATGATGACTAAAATTTTCTTTACCCCAATGATTATTACTTGAAATAAGATTATAAAATATATCTAAAGACAGAATCAAATTGTTGTGGGGTCATATTTCCTTCAGCTACTTCTAACTATGGGTCAAAAAACCAATTTTTTTTCATTTACTAGGTTGATTGATGCTTACTACAATGAAGGAAGGATGGATGAGGCTGTTGTGTATTGGCCTTGAATTTATTTACCTAGGATACTATTTTAAATATTGATGTTTCCACAAATCCATCCCACACTTGTGCTAAAAATGTACCTATTTATTCTGATATGAAACTGAAGGCCAACAACAGCTCTGACTGTCAAGTTCATCTGAAAGTGATTCTGAAAGAGTGAGCATTTATCATATATAAATAGGAGTGGTATATGGTTCTCCTTTATTAGTATTCTACTAAAAACCATTACCAATATCAATTATTATTTTTCAATATTTTTAATGATTATTAAACAATGTTCTGTTTTAGCAGCCTCCTGCCAAAGCTTCTCCTACATTGAAGGGGAATTCTACTCTCTAAAATAGTCATCTTTTATACCTGTAAGGTTTCTGAGAGAATTGATTAATCAGGTTCATCTAATGTGTTTTTCATGAAGATGTGAGGGTTGTTACTAATTCTGTTGAATTACTTACATAGGGCCAGTGGTTTTTAGTTTGATAAATTTTATATAATCTTTGAAATTTAGGCCACCACTTGTGCTTTTGATGTTTTTATGTATGAAAAATTACATTAAAAATTAATTGGAAATATAATAAAAAGTAAACCATCATGACTCCATGAATAAAAATATGATTCTAGTGATGATTTATATATAGATATCATTGATAATAATTCTTATAAGCTGGTGAGTACTGATGATTTTATCTTTATCTATATTTTACAACTACATGCCTCGCATGATGAAGGGGGTACCAGTAGACTAGTTTCAAATGAAAGTTGTGTTGGGGGATTAAAGTTTATCAATATTCTCTAATAGATTCATGTTCTAAATATATTAAATGAATTTTTTACAAAATTTTCAACTGTAATACTATTTTTTTCAGTTGATCTAAAATAAATTGCATGCTTTGTGATTATTTTGCAAGACAAATGAGTAAATTTTTGACACAGTCCTCCATTTTTGGTATTACAAATTGTGAGAGCTAAAAGATTAGTCTGTTATTACTCCTATATTATTTAATATAGGAATTTCTATAACATTAAACATATAATAATTTTTCTAATCCTGTTATGATGGTTTTTGTTATTTTTAGTAGCAACATTAAACAAAAGGAAAATGATGATCAATCCCAATATTCCAATATTTGACCCACAAAAAACAAGTTTGAATACATATTTACAATATTATCAATATAATAAGACTTGTAGAGGATAGGTATCAACTATTACATTACAACAACAAATACAATAATTTTTATATTAGGAGTTCTTACACCAGCAACCCATAATAAAAATAATGTTTACACTAGACAAGTTTACATATTTATACAATTAGCTTCATTAGTAGAAAAATTACACTAGCATTTCATACAAGAGTAGTATTCACACTAGAAATGATTATAATAACATCATTACAGTAAAATTGCTTAATATATAAGTTCTTAGACTAGAAATTCATGCACTAGAACAGTTCATAGAAACATTAACTATACAAACACCTTCATAGTGAAAATTACTAGGAAATACAATGGTGAAAAATCTGGGAAACATAGGACGAATATTTCTAGATATATCTCTGGAATGACATGTGTATCTCAATCACTGGTGCTGGAAAAGATGACAGGGGGTGTTGGGGGTGCTAGGGAAGGGGGGAGGGGTGTGTGTTGTGGGATGGGGGTGTTGGGGTGTGCTGGGTGGGGGGGGGGGGGCTGGTGTTGAAGAAGAGGGACGGGGTGTGCTGGGGAAGAGGAAAGGGATGTGTGAAGGGGGTGGGGGTGAGGGGCCCGGGGGTCCAGGGGAGAAGGGTTGTCTGGGAGTATGCAGCGGCCAGGAGGGGGGCAGTCCTAGAGTGTGCAGGGAGGGGTCAGGGTGCATGGGTAGGGGGTGTTAGGGGTGCAAGGGGGTTTTGTCAAGAGGGGATATTGGGGGTGTGCCAAGGGGGAGGGCATGTGATGGGGGGGGGGGTATTTCGAGGGGGAATGTGGGTGTGTTGGGTGGGGGTCACAAGTATTCTGGGGGGATGGTGTGGGGGAAGAGGGCAAGGGTGTGTAGGGGGGAAGGGTGTGGTGGTTCAGGGGGAGGGGGGTTGTCCTGTAGTGTGCAGAGGGAAGGCATGGGGTAGTCTGGAGTGTGTAGGGAGGGGGATAGGTGTAGGGGGAGTTGGGTTGGGAAGGATAGGGGTGTAAGGGGGGGGGGTGCAAGTGGGTTCTGTCCAGAGGGGAGAGTGGGGGTGTGAAAAGGGGGAGGGGATGTGTTGTGGGGTTCTATCTAGGAGGAATGGGGTTCTCAGTGGGGCGGGGGGGGGGGGGCTCTTGCTGGGGTAGGGGAAGGGGATTGTGCAGGGGGGTGGGGGTGGGGGCATGGGTGTGGGGGTGTAGTTTGAGGGGGCTATCTAGGAGTGTGCAGGGGGGGAGGGAGGTAGTCCAAGAGTGTGTTGGGAGGGGGAATGTTGAAGGGGGAGGGGGGTTGTCCAAGAGGGGGTGTTGGGGGGTGTAAAGGGGATATGTCCAAAGGGGATATTGGGGGTATGAAAATGGGGAGGGGATGTATAGGGGGGATATTCAGGGGGAATAGAGGGGTTTTTGGGGATATCCAGGGGAAGAGTGGGGGGTGTACATGGGGGTCATTCTTGGTGAGAAGGGAGGTGTTGCGGGAGGTGTCGAGGGATTGAGTGGGGGTGTGCAAGGGGAATAGGGTGTGATGGGGGTGTCTGTTTAGGGGGGAATAGAGGGGCTTTAGGGTGAGGGTGGGTGTGTTCCAGGGCAAAGGTGGTGTGCTGGGGTTGGTTTGTCTAGTGGGGAATTGGGCGTAGGAGAAGAGTGGGTTGTGTGTAATGAGGTAGGGTTGTGCTGGGGGTCTGTCTAGGGGGGAAGGGAGTGGCTTTAGGGGGTTTGTCTAGTCGGATGATTCTATTTCTAGGAAAATAATCTATACCCATGGTTTCAGAACCGCGGGTAAATATGCTACTGTTGTACTCTCTATACCCACAGTTCTTAAACCGTGGTTAAATATACAACTGTAGAATCCTCCATACCTATAGTTTACATAACTGTGGGTATCTAATTTCTACTATAAAAATGTATCCCCATTGTTTCCCAGAATAGTGGGTAAGTTGAAATTTCAGTTGGCTATACCCACGGTTTCAGTAAAACCCGTGGGTGTACGGAAACCCCAACGCCTCAGGAGCCCACAGTTCATGAAACCATGGTTATAGCCTATACCCACAGCTTAATGGGATATACCAACCATTTCTAATTGTGGGTATTGGTCACCTTTCACTTAGTGTAATCTTATTTTGTGTTTATAACTATTTTGGATTTATTAAATTACTTTATAATGTTATAAAAATCGTTCAAATTTCTGTAAATGGGAATTAATCAATATTTTGATAAATTAATTGTACATTCAAAACACTATTAAATATAATACTTTGGTTAGTTGGGCTATTAATAATTTAAAATGGGATAATTTATTAAATAAGGGTTTTAATAGAAATTTTGTTGTTAACTCAATTCAACCCCTCCTGAGTGTCCTACTATGACCATAACGATTCATTATAACATAGGAAAATGAAATATAAGAAAAATAGATCTAAAATTTTCAAATGTGTAAACAAAACATATATAAATAATTGAAAATAAAAATATATTTTTATTATAACATGTGTTTAAAATTAAAAAAACATGACCATTAATTCATAGTCCATAATCAAAAATGATTGAATGTTGTTTTATCAATAAAAAGTAAATATTACCTATGTGTGATAAATGAATAATAAAATGTACATAAAACTAAGAGCCTATAATAAGGATAATTGATAATCTTATATAATACACTTAATTGTAAAATGAAATTTACTAATAGAAGGATCACAACATAAGTTGTCATCGTATATTTATTTCCCTCTATATTCCACCAATTCCTTAATCGAGGTTCACTCCCATGACTATCATAATGAAAAATGCCCCTTACTAAACTAGTTGTTCTCTCTATTGTAGTCGATACAATATAATTTGATATCTCTAATCACCCAATGAATTTGTGGAATATAATTCAAAATCTACCAATCAAACAACGAAAAATAAATATTTGTGTTCATTGAGATCATTAAATATTCATCATATCATTAGATGATAACTAATAGAATGGATATAGGTTTCACAAATATTTCATCTTAAAAATAAAAGACCAAATAGATAATAACTAAATATGTAAATGTTGGACCTTATCCACTTAATATCAAAAAAATAATAACTAGATATTTTCATTGAAAAAAATAACATCAGAATTCCCCTAGAACATTTCGTTTGGAAAATACCCTTTTAATAAGAAATCAATTATTTCAAAAAATATATATTAAGAATTAAATTTTCCATGAAAATAGAAATTTAAATATATATATATATATATAAGTATTTAAATAAAATAATATTCATCATTGTGGGGAGTATCATTCATGTGGTGTACATTAAATAAAACGTTCCTTTAACATATTAATTCAAAAGAAAAACCTTCCATATATCGATAGTGATATTATATTTATTTTTAATCCAGAGTTTAGAAAGGATAATATAGTTTATATGAAATGTATATTGTCATTGGATAATATAAAAATAATTGTAATTAATATATGGACATGGATGAATAGATTCCCAACTGAAGAGAGAAATAGTTTCTTTTCATTAAAAATACTCATTCAATCTCATAGATACAAAATGATGGTAAAAAATAATTAAAATAATATAGATAAATATCTTAAATATAATAAAATATAAAATATTGTTGACATATTGATCATATAAATTTATCATAGGAAATATTATTCATTAAAAATCATGATGATAAATGTTTTTTTATCTTAAAACCCTCATTATAGAGGTAGCATTTGACTCATATGATAGGAATGTCTTCATAGATTGGGACTTACAGGATTGGGAGATAGCGAGTCTTATGGATAGCAAGTATATGATGGTTTGTTTTTTTCAGAGGCAGATCTCATCAAGGCCCGGTCATGGGTACCTCGCAACATTAATGGATTCATATTTGAACTATTCAAGTGGTCCTTCGATTTTCATTTGAAGTGTGATCCTCCTAATATGGAGACTTGAGAAATATTTACCAATTTTATCATACCATTTGTATACCCTTGTATTATGAATAAGCTAGGGAATCTAATTGGTAGATACATGTTCTTAGATAGTCGAATAGAGGAACTTTGTCATCCTGTCAATATATGTGTCTGTGTAGAAATGGATCTGTCTAAAGATCCTTTTGAGTATATGTGGATTACATTTGATGAGGATTATAGTTGCAAATAATGGTTGGTATATGAAACATGGATTTATTTCTACTCTGGAGGCAAGTTCCATGGACAATCGAAGGAAGACTATTATAGGGGGTCTCGGTTGACCATGTAGAGGAGGGTCAATAGTTGCAGCATGGAGTCTGAGGTGTTTAGTGAGGTTGAGATGATGGAGAAGTGGCCTACTATTTTTTATGCTTATTTAATAAGGGGTGAATTATATAGTATTATAAAGGAGATGCAATGTTTCAGAGACCTATGAATTTTAAATGTGTCAACTGAGGAAGGGATTGGCTGCACATCCCACCCTCTATCACCATTGAAGATGGAATTGGTGCCTCAGGTCAACCAGATGGGTTCTCATGTTATTAGCAGGTTGAGGAAGTACATGTCTAGACCATCCTCCTACAATACGCTTCACCTTATTGATAGTGTGTGGGAGGGTAGACTGGTATAGAATGATGCGACTCAAGTTGAAAACTAGGTTAATGTGAGTAAAGATGTGGCAACGAAGATGTCAGATAACCTGAGAAATATTTTTGAAGGACTTGTAGTGGTATCTCCCATAGCAGGGGGAACCGATGCAATAGATTCTTCTAGGATACCTTCTTATGCATATGTTTCTCAGTTTTGGAAAGGGTCCTAAGGCAGAGGACAACTGGGTAAATAACACTCAGATGCAGGATGTACCCAGAAAACTGGGGACATTGGAGATTGGTGGGGGAAGATAAAATTAGAGTTTGACCATATCCTCGATTAATATGGGTAATCATTTGTTGGATTGGGATCCCACACTCTTGATCCAATGTCAACTAGTGTAGACTTTCCCTTTGGTACATATTATTTGGGTAGGGATAGTGATAGCCACCCTCAATGGACAATAAAAAAGGAGGTTCTAGTAGAGGGCTTCATAGCCCACGTAAAAAAGAACGGGAAAATGAATATAGGAACCCGAGTAGCTGTATTGTCTGCAAGATGTGAAAATCCAAATTCCGCATGGACTACTCACACTACCGAATACATATGGAGACAATATTAGATAAAAATGGTGTTAACATGGCATTGGAGTGTGAGTATTATAAAAAAGCACATGTGAAGGAGGTTATATTGAATTTGGAAGGTGTAAGTGGAACAACGGAAGGTCTTAAGCATAAGGATCATGGCCAGAAAAAGAAGGATGATAGATTTTAATAATAGTATCAGACTCAGGAAGACCTGGCAGATTTTTCCCCTCTAACTACTCTTCAAGGGATATTTATAAATAAATCTAATAGGGGTGAAGCAATGGTTATCACATATGGACTGCTATAGGGTGATGACATAGAGAACACGGAAAAACCATGTGACCTTCTTATGCACTCTGAGGAAGAGTGGCTAGAAAAAGTCTTCATATTTATTACTTCTAAAGAGGATGTTGTATGGATGAATGGAGAACTGATTCATGTTGACACTAACAGGGATCAGAGTGACTGGTTCATTAAGAAATAGTTATTCATATCTAGAGGATTCAACACTAATAAGATCATAGTGGAAGAGTTCATGCAGACATGGGACAAATTGGCCTTCCAATTTTAATATAGTATCTGAGATGATCCCGATAAAAAGGTAACCTAATATTCATGGATATTATATAGGGATGGTTCTTATAATATGCTAATGTATGACTTTAATGATTCGTCCATCTACTATAATGTTTGACATTTTTGTTTTCACTTGATGTTTTCACACTTTTTCCATAAAAGTGTTCTTAATTAATATGTTATCATTGTATGGATGACTATTGAGCACTCTAACTTACTCTATAAGAAATTCATATTATTTTTAGCGAATTAAAATAACCATATTATAATATAAAATATTTTATATGATCCACTTATTTCATTTAAACAATTTTTTTAAAAAATACTATATTAATGACATCATTTTTGGTGTTAACTACTCTATTTTAACTTTATGTGGTATTATTGACATTTCTATGCTTTCACAGGAATCAGGTTTCCTTAATCTAATATAATGTTATCAATGATGTAAATATTAAATATATTATTCATATACTTTATTATAAACATTCATATGTTGTGGTGTTATAAAATGAATTATATCACATCATGGAGACTACAATCCGTACATACAAAAGTGTTACGAATCTACTTTTTATTTGTTAAAATAAAAGATATGTGTATGATAATTCAAATTTCTATAAATTTTATTTTATCATATATATATATAATTAATTTTCATTAAATATGACATTTTCACTAGCTATGTAAATTATAAATGATTAACAATTCAAATTTCATCGTAGAGGTGGTAGGCCATAAATAAGCATGATAAATGTTATCATTGAATAATATATTAGATTATGAGAATATAGATATTTTATTATAATAAATGAATAATATCTATATCAGACATAAAATATAGAAATGGAAAACAAATAATAACTAAAATATAAGATTTATTGTGATGGAAAATGAATTGTTTTTCTACAGAGATGTGTGAGTCCAAATATATGTATGAGTGATACAATCATCCCCAATTTGATTGATATTTTCTTTAAAATGGTTTGAAATCCAATAAAAATATTCTTATTATATTAATTATTATATATTCATGATGTTTTGATATATTAATTATGTTCAAAAAAGGTTTATGAAAATGTAAATAAGAATAACTTTTGTAAAATTTATACCTATTATAACAGAGATTTCATTTGTCTTACAAAAAAATATGTGAAGGAGTTATCTTATGATAATAATATGTTATCAATAGTATATCAAAGATTTTATAAGATGAAATTTATATAGGTATATTATTACCTCTATGGATCAAATTTTTGTGTATAACACATGAGAAGCTGTTGAATTAAATAATTGTGGGAAGGAACACACATGAAATTACATAGTAGATTTCAATTATGTATGGTAAATTTAATTCAAATATGACTAATAATTGATATCTTTTCCAATTATTGATAATATTAAATAGAATAATCTTTATAAATTTTTTGATATTCTTGGGGAAATTTAATACCCATATTTTTTTGTTTAATCTTCGATAAAGTTTCCTTATCTATAACTACAGAAACATGATTTTATTTTTTTCCTATTTTGGGTGACACAAATATATTATTACTATATTATAAAATATCAATTATGATGATCAAAATTGTGGAATCCATTTTACATGATTTAATTTCCATAAATGAAATAATATAATATTTAATAATATATAGAAAATGATATTCATATCATCAAATTAAATTTAAAAAACTAATACGAAAATTATAGTTAAAAGGAGTATAAAATGAAACAAAAACTAATTTTTTTTAAAAACTAATATTTCTATATGAATATTTATACCAAATAATTTTTAATTATTCATTTTACATTAATAAGTATATTTAATATATTTATAATTAAATAATTATTTTTTCCTAAATTTTTAAAAACTATTTGTACTATTGAATTTATTTTCTAGATCATATATTTGTGTTATACCACATATCATAAAGACTTGGGGTTTCATTTAAATAATATAAAAATAAATAAATTTTATATAAATATATTTTTATTCAAAAATACAAGGGAGTAAGAGTTTCCCATAAAAAAATAATTACATCAATAAAATTTCCTCTGTAATTGAGGGTTCAATATTTGAAAACACCATTCATGTAAACTAACACTGAAAAAAGGGAAAATAAAACCAAAATTGAAAAGTAATATTAGTTAACATAATGGTCCCCTAAAATAACATAAAATCTGGAACCCATAATTAGAGAGACATAATAGGAAGTGTAACTATAGACATGGACGATAAAGGTATGTTCAGTTTAAAAATAGATAGTGATAGAGAAAAAGGTCATGATAATTTTAAGGAATAAAATGCCATAGCAAAGACAGGGTGGAAAATTACCATCGACTCCTTATAAACAATTTGAATTAGGAAAACAATTTCATTTTGGTGATTATTTTCCCATAGTTAAGGAATTCATTTTCCATGGTCTATAATAAAATAAACCTATATGATTTTATTAATCCCATAAATGAAGTATCATTATTTCATTATTAATTTTTACTATATTTCTTATCACATCATCAATATTATAATAGTTTGAGTTTTATGTTTCTAGAGAAGAAAAATTAACTTTAATTTTTGTTTGTATTCCTAAAAGAATAAATTGACATTTAGTTATCCTATAAATATTTATCATATATAATAAGGTTATAAATTGTAATCCAATGTGGGAAAATTTTCCTTTTTTGGAATAATTTGTTAATATCGGAAATGTAAATAGTAAACCACAATTAACAACAATTATAATTACATAAATATTTCAGTATAATACTCCCTAAAAATATTATTCATAGAATGTGAAGCCAAAAAAATATATTATAAATAGATTGGAAAAGTAGTAAAATAATTTTAACATTAGTTATTAAACAATATTAGTTGACATATAATGTCACATATCAAACATTTGATTATGCTTATCATGTATTGTCCAATGATATTATAGTAACATAAATGAAAATAAATCCTTAATTAAAACATATACGAATCCAAAAAAAAATAATCATATCTTTGTTATTATGAAAAATCAATTTATATCAAATATATTCCATAAAATTGAAAAAAATATAAAACAATCAATGTCATCACAAATAATAATTTTATTAAATAATTAATAAATTTCAATGTCACTTAAACTATCCGATTTAAAATACCATTATTATTTATCACATTACACAAGAAAATTATCATCTCAACCATGGGGTCATTTTATGTCTTATTTATATTCCATTCATGTTTAAAAAAATTAAAATTCTAACATCAAAAAAACTTAGGTTATTAGTACCAATCAATGTAACCCTTAAAACACTTAATGAAAACCATTTACAAATCAATCCATAGATGTGTGATTATTTTTATATTAAGAATTTAATTAAACAAATCATTTATATCATAGTCTTCAGAACCCAATAAATAAAAATTTAAATTATTACATAGAAATATTTATGATAATAAAACCCCTTTGTTAGCTAATGATTTACAAATTTGATTGGAAAATTATCAATGATAAATAACTTTTTTCCATATATAAAACAATGATATATAAAAAGTACCTGGGGATGTAAATTACATCTCCCAATTGAAAAATTCATTTCACCCAACAATTATGTTCACTATTACCAAATGTCTCGTATAAAAAAAATTATTCTTATTCCATTGATAAATTTACAAGAGTAATTACTCACATATTTTCTACAAATACGAAGATGATTTTTTGTGAAATATAATCATTAAACTACATTATTCAATTATATTGTTCATTCAAATGTTTACACATATTGAATTAGGTAATATTATTCTGAGATATGTTCTTATAAATAACCATATGAATTCTTATTTTCTCATAAATTTTCTTTGATTTACAGGGGTGTTCATTGCATCACCTATCACAATATGTGTTATGAATATTCCTATTAGTTTCATCAATTAACTATATCAGAATTTATAGTCTGATTAAGAGTGTCAATTATCCAATTAATCATATAAATTAATTCATTGTGTGTATAAATAATGACTCATAAATCCCAATTTATGACACCTTATTCTTAATTTAGGTCATAATTGGTCATTTTTTAAACAAATTCTTTATAGTATATCATAAATAAAATGTGAATTAACATGAGAATTTTAATGAGGATATTAAGTCCATGTTTTATGTAATATCCATTTCACCATTCACTAGAATGATATAAAATATATACTCGACCAACAATCATCAAGGATATTACATCTAGATACAATTGTGACTAAAAATAAATCCAATATTAATTTTGAAAGATGGATTTATAGTATGAAAAAATATAATATATCCATATTATTAATAATTGTATATGTTATCATAAACATAAATATATCATAATGGTTCTCAATAATGTTTCATTATTCTAGTATTCAAATTATACTAATTTTGTCTTATATATAATATAAGGCATCAACCTTAAATGTTACTTAATCATGAGATAAGTCAACAATTTGAATTTAATTCACATTGATGATATTCTCAGGTTTAGAGATGTATATAATTAGGTCATAAATCACACATAAAAACATAAATATTACAAGTATACACAACTTATAACTATCCATATTTCTAATTAGACAAAAATTGTTTAAATATAAACATAGTGTGTTTAATGTTTAAACAACATGAATTTTCGTTGATCCAATCCTTGATTCTATTCTTCTTTAAGTCTTCTGAAAAACATTTCAAAACTTCGGATGAGAAAAAATATCTCAGTAAGGTGTACATAAAGAAGGAAAACTATTAGGCATGAAAAAAATTTAATCCATTGCTACTTTATCATTAAATAATACATTCGACCTTTAAGAAGTAGTAAATATACTTCACCAAAAACAAGCGCATTTCTTACCATTTTTGTAACAAAAAGATAACAATGATTCCCCTAAAAAACATATAACATATAATGGAATCATGGTACATAAACAAAATAAAATTGAATAATTGTTTGTCCGACATTTAAATATATCACTAAATTGAATACCATATTGCCGACTCACATACCCATTGCATTGGAGGTTATAACATAACCATTCAACCTTGGTTTATCATAGAACCACCTTTCTTTGGTTTATCACATAATAATATATCTTTTCTCTATAGTGTAACGACCCATTAAATGTCTATGAACCATTATATAATCACAACATGTAAAAGATAAAAATAATATATATGTCACTCATAAAATTTCATTTTAAATCACAAGAAATAATTTCATTAAATTTAAATAATAATTAAACTTTAAAAACAATTTTCAAAACCAAAACACATAAAAATAGAATTATTTTATTTTATTTTAAAAAAAAATACATCTAAAAGAGGAAGTCAAATATCAAATACCAATTATGGAGGTAGAAAGTCATTTTCACCATGTACGTTAAAAATATTCCTTTTTTTCTTTTAGTAAAATTCTTCATAGAAAAAGATACATTTTGAATGATATTAAAAGTATAATGTGTTTATTATAAATATTATAAATAATATCATGTTTACATTAAAATATTCCTCAATGAAAGGAGATTGGGACGAAGTACTTTACCTTGAATCTAACTTGGCTCTTTTGTTCATTACATTCGTGAATAATATATTTCTATTAATTTATACATACTTCAGAAATTTTTTCAAGAATATTATTTATTTTATATTTCTTATTATAATTTTACATTAATTACATAATTATTTATGTTCATATCGATCATATTATTGATATTCACCACTTGAGTCAACAATGAACTTTTTTTTATATAAATAGCCCTTGTGGTCAAATTCCATCATCTCAAGAATATTATTCAATATTAAAATATCATATATATCAATTATATATGTATTTATATTTTTCCATTGTAGTTTGAGATAAGAAATGAAATGCACCATTAATGAAGATGGTAGGTCATACGTATGACTGTTCACCACTTTCATTTCTTTTTAATATTAAATGACTGAAAACTAAATTATACATAGTTATACTATAATTTATGTATAAAATCTATTTTATATATTTTACATATTTTCATAAATTACATCCTTTTTATGATCCATGTATGGAATGAATGAGTCATATCACTTTGAGGGGGCGGTAGTCCACACTTCCTAAAACGAAATTATCATACTAACACATTATAGAAAGCATAAACATATGTAATAAAAAAATTACCAAATTATGGATACAATATAAATTATATATATATATATATACATTTCCATCATAAGGACCACCATTATAGGTGGTGGGAGAAAATGTGAACAATAATCATTTCATGAGGCACCAGTTTTCCACCCATAATAATAGTATGTTCTATATTAATGAAAAGGATGTGTGTGTAAGGGTAGGTCAAAAACAAATTATAAAACATGATATTGTATTTTGGATAATGGTTTTTTTTTTAAAAAATGAATAAAGATAGGTTAGGGAGACGGTGATAGAAAATAAATGAATGGAGCTTCAGAGAAGATGTTACCTCAAATTCAAGTAACTACTTTGGATTTGAGCCAAAGGATTCCTTCTATTTCATTGTGACCATGTAAAAGATTAAAGGAGGATATAACGGATGTTAGGATAATTTTTATGAATAATTTGGAAGATCCAAGGGGCTTCAGTGCTGTGAGTAAGTGGGTAGAGTTGGTGGCCTTTTTTTAGAGGGTGGAGGTCACTTTATGAATGACTTGAAATATTATTTTATTAAAAAATTATTTTCAAATTATAATAGTTCAAAAAAGATATATTTCTATTATAATATGATTTAGTGTGTAATTACTCTTAACCAATAGGTTTTCTACTAGTTTAGTTCAAAAAATTAACATTATCTTTTATCTTTAACCCTTAGCTAAAAACATAACTTATTACCATGTCTTCTTGTATTTTCCTAATATATGGTTACAATAGTTACTATAAAATTACCAGAGATCCAAAATTGTATAAATAATGAAATTTTTAACATTATAGATGTTAGTTGGCCGAATCGTGGAATTTTAAAACTATTATATCATTTAATAAAATTGTATTTTTTTTAAAAACTATTTTTTTTAATTTTTAACACTATTTTGTAATTGATATTTTTAAAGTCGTCAAATTTATTTACATCATAAAAATGTACTAACACATCCATAACATGCCAATTTCATTCAAAAAATCATATAATGTAATCAAAAGTTTCAAATTAGTTTTATTTCAATATTTATAGTTTCATTTATAGGAATATTTCGTTAATAAGGTAATCATTGTATTATCATTATTTCATCATTAAATTTATTTATTTAATGTATATATAATTATAAATAAAATACAAAAATGTATGAAATGTTTTTTTCTTTTTATGACTATATATTTTCATAAATATCAATTTTATACCCCTATATTAATTTTGTTTTTGTAAGAAGATACATGTTTATGTTATATTTCTCTTTATATTACATTAGTTATTATAACACGTCATTACCTTATCCAAGTAGCCATATGGGGTCCTAAAATCAGCCCAAGGATGCCAATGGTCATACATATCTCATACAATAGGATTATGACATGTGTTAGGGCTGTTTTATATTATTATAATTTTAATTTTTTACCCTTATTTACCTTATTTACCCTTTAAATAGGGAAAAGAAAAATAGTTACTTATGTTACTATTCATAATGTCCAAAAAAATAAAAGATATCTATTTACAAAATTCGGATATTCTAATCATAAATATAGAATACCTGTTTCCAAATTCAAAAATCATAAATTATAGTAATTAATGTAATGTTAGTTCCTGTTGTCAAATTCAGAAAGAAGGTTTTTAAGAAGTAAAAACTATCAAAATATTGACACGTGTTTATATCCAATTTAAATTTGAAATTAATTCCAAAAACCAATATTTGATTAAATTTTAAAAATATAATCCTATTAAAAATAAAATCTAATTAAATATATAATCTAACTATATAAATTAATTACACAAAAAGTAGTTCTGAATAAATATTTAAAATTCACCATTATTCATTAAAAAATGATTTTTAATAGAAAAATATCAATAATTTCAACCAAATTAAATTTCAAATTTAATATTTCAAAGAAGAAGTTTATTTTTTCAAATAAAAGATATAAAAGTCATAGAAACTAGATTTATAAATAGTTCACCATTAAAATATGGTAAAATTATCATCTAAAAATATTATAGTATTTTGTGCATAAAATTGGATTCATTCACAATTAAGCTTCTAAAAATAATTGGATAGATGTAAAAACAGTTAAAAACATGTGCAATAATAATTTAGTTTGTTCTATTCATTCTCTCCAACACAATGGTTAGGTGTTAACTACCATTTAAAATAATAACAATAATAATATTTTATTATATTTTAGTATAAATCAATGTTCTACGCAACGCAAAAATTTGGAGAAACCTATTATTTCATGTGGGTATTCTATTGGAAAATGAGTTCCATTTAATATAAAACTAATATCCTATTCACAAATATTAAGAGATATGAAAATGTATTACACTATAAATACCTAGTATTTTAAATCTTTCCCCCATTAGGAAAATTGCGTCCCTGAAATATTATTTACTTATTAAATTAGTGGGGGTATTTCTCCTTATAGAATTTTTTGATTCCCACATTTCCTATTAATCCATATGGTTTATCCACTAAAAATATACCTAATAAATCACTGAATTAAAAAATGTAATCTCTCTATGGTAAATAATCTGTACTAGTTATTCCTCATAAGAAATATTTTCTACCAACTGAACTACCTATGGACTCAAAACGTGAGATGGATTCATCATATACATTCAATTAACATTTAAACATGAAAAATGTTATGTACATTGGATAAATATTGAGGTAAATCCACCATATAGGCAACTGATCCAACTTTCTATAGCCTTTCATATGGTCTAATGAACCACAGACTCATAAATCCCTTCTCCCCAAAAACATGTCAAACATTTCCATGGAGAAACAATGAGAAAGACATGATCACCTAACTTGAAAAAAAGATCCTTCCTCTAGTTATCTGTGTAAAATTTCTATCTGCTCTGAGCCATCCTCAGGTGCTTCTGAAAGAACTGAACATTTTATGCCATCTAATCTACAAATCCTAGTCCCAGAAAAATCTTTTCACCGAAATTATCCCAAAAGCTAGAGTTTAACACCAATTTCAATATAATGCGTCAAATGGTGACATTGATATACTAGAATGAAAACTATTATTATAAGAAAAATCAACCAATGAAAGATTTTGATCCAAAATTCCTTATTCAACAATTGATTAATCATATGGAATATCCTCCAAGGTCTTAATTGTTTGTTCTGACTTATCATCTTGTAACGCCACAACCCTAGTTACCCAGAGTCGGTGCATTATTAAATATCATTGGCATGATCACAAAAGATCAAATCTCGAAAGATCGATTAGTTTAGTAGCCTTGGAATCGATAGATATATTCATAAGTCTTACATTACATAATAATGTAAAAAAAACTACAACAACATCTTGTCTTCATATCCCCTCATACAATCCATGCACGTCATTCAGAAAATACTTCTTCACATCCTGGGAGAAATAAAACATTGAAAGGGGTGAGCTCAAATGCTCAGTAAGGATAACAATACAGTTGAAACATTTATAAATAAGCATAAATATTTATGGAAATGTATAACTAAAACAAAATCCTTTTTAAACTTGAACTTCAGCAAAATATGGTATAAATAAAATGAAATAATTTCATTTACTTATTCACATGGATATTCTACTAGTCGAATAATCATATGAAATATCAATAACCACTTTCATAATGATGGAATGAATAATTCCAGGCTATCATAACCACATAGTCAAGGCCTTGTGCCAATAATACAAATATGATTTTGTCAAGGCCTTGTTCCAAGATACTATTTTGTCTCATGATACCTACCAATGCATCAAGGAGCTATAGCGGGCTCCACTCTTCACTTATTAAGTCCAATACATTCCTCATATGAACAGGTTTAAACATGACATAAACATTCGTATTAAAACTAGCATATGAAATGACAATACTTTCTCCATAAACTATGAATGGTATAAAAAATAAAACATCCACAGTAAAACATATCTCAAAACCTTCAATACAATATAGATGTTTTGTATCATAATAAATCAACTTCAAATAAGCTTAAAATCCATCAAAGGATATTGACATAGATGAAATCAAAACCAATTTTAGAGAAATATATCTTTCTATTTTTTAATCATTTAGGACTCACATAATTTAAAAAGGAAGAAATTTAAAGACATTTTTGAATCAAACTGTCTCATACCACATTGAATCTTTTAAAAAGAATTATCATTTCAAAACATTAATTGTCCATATAAATAAATATTTAAAATTTTTTAGAAAAAATGGACATTATTTAAAAGGGTTTAGAAAGATAAATCTTTATAAAATTTAAAATGATGCTCTCATTAAATATAACCTCCAAAAAACCAAAAAAGATTCCTTTCAATTTTTTTTTAAATATGGGTATCTATGATAAGAATTTCCCAAGAAAATTCTTACACATGAACAATCTCAGATAATAATGAGATGGAGGATATAACCATTACCAATTTGATAACTTACAAAACATACACCCGATGAAAGAAGTATCATGAAATGAATATGTAAATAAACATAAATTAAAGTTTATTACACAATGAATATAATTATGGGCAGTACATACAGCACACAAAAGTTAATAGTGGTAATATGGCTTGAATCTCACGGGAATAAGGAGTGAGATGAAAACCTCTTTACCTTGCACTTTCCTTTAGTCGAGGGTATGTTTAACCTCCTGTATGAAGACTATAGTATGTAATTAAATTATACCATAACTCTATTAATATTTATGATATCATACATTATTAATTTATGAATTTATACTATCCATTTAATAATAATTTCCATGTTATATTAATATTTCAGGTAATAATCGCTTTTTTTATCGTACGTGTTTTATCTTGTAACTCTTGATTGTATCACATAGATAATGATTTAAATACTTCCAGAATATAAATCATGATTTATATATCATATATATTTATAATATACATATGTATAATATACATATATATTAAATGGAAAACACTGTTTATGGAGACCATAGTCCATATGTATGCGTAAACGCTGCTTCTTTTTTCATATAGTATTGAACGGAAGTTAGTGAATAATCTATATGTAAGTACATAAATACTTATATATATATATATATACAGAAGAATTATTATGTCATATATTACATACTTATTAGTAATATATATTTTTATAATCGTTGATGAATGGTGAACTTGGAAATGAATATTATAGCGTCATGGAGAAGGTAATCCGTACGTACGCATGAGTGAAAATATCATTCTTTTGGTATTAAAATGTTATATAATTTTATGGTATATCATATATGCATAATCTTTATCATGTTATATGTATTATTTTCGTCAAATACACATTATTATTATACCCATCCAAATAATAATGTATTGAATACCAATTACACCACGACGTGGAGACAGTTAGCCGTACGTACACACGTATGGTGGCATTTCATTCATAGGGTGGATAGAATAATGAATTCAGTTTTACCATAATTATAATAACATCAAATTATATAAATGATACTAGACTTATTATTATATAATGGAAACAACAAAGAAAAATGAAGTGGATGAAGAATGAAACTTGAATGAGGGTGGTGAAATCATTACCTCATCTTCAGGTTCTTCCTTTTTATTTGATAAAACATTATCCTTATGTAAAGTCCCAGAAATTTCAAGAAATTTTTTTTCTTAATTTTCTTTGGGATTTTACAAGAACACAGTTTCTGACGGCACCTTATTTGGAGGCCCGGTGTGCTTGGAATCAATTTTAGAAGTTTAGCTCGGGTACGTTCATTGAACGAATGAGCGGGGTTTTTTTAACTTTTGAACCGGTGCTCGGAATCGAAATCTGAGGTCATCGATGAAACCGCAACGCCGGTAATGGCATATAAAGACCTTTTCCAGAGTTGTGTTTTCTCAAGAAGAGTTGTTCAGTTTTGTGGATAATGACTTTCAAGAAATGAAATTTTGCAACTAATTTTATTTCATTAAAGGGGTTAAATCCTAAGGATAAATGTTGGGTGAACCTAACTACCTATGTGAGGAAATATGTGAGGTGGGGCCCGCATGAACCCCACCCCTTGACATTCGTTAATCCTCCTCTAACTCCCCCATTAAGTGGGTGACCTCACATCTTCCATAACTCTCTCCAACCCCCTTGACACCCCTCAAATTTTTAATGTGCCAAGACCTTAATTCATTTTATTGAATTGAGTTTTTAAATTTTTAACTCTTGTCATGACATAATAAAATAAGTGGAGCTTATTTTATTATTGGGTTAATTTTGTGGTGTTAAGGTTTGGGATAGAATTCTCAAAAGCAAGAGGAAACTTTATCTTCTTCATTGGAGAACGCGAAGAATGTGAAGACCCCGACGAAGAACGCTATCACCGCAAGGAGTGATCTTCGTGCCTTTCTTTTCCTCTCCGCAGCTGGTGTGAGATGTTGCTCCACCTCGGACGATCTCCGTCAAGTGCATATGGAGTTTTACCTCATGACACCGTTTCCACGACGCTCTTCGATCGTCAACCGTTGTTGAGGTAGGGGTTTTATTATTTTGTTCGTGAATATTCGAACGTTCTTCGTTAATCTTAGCCACTTGCTATCGATTTACGGGAGGGGGCTGGACCGCACAAACACGGCTGACCCTCCTCCCTTATTTCTGTTGTTGACCTTGTTGTGGTTTGGAACTGAGATGGTGTGGTGTCGTTGCACTGCACGGGATCATGCGGCAAAGTTGTGTGGTGCCGTCACGCCGCGCCGATGAAGACGAACAAGGTCGCGGCGCCGTCGTGCCGCACCGGAGAATCACGAAAACACCGCGACCGGAGCGGTGCCACAGCGGAGGAGCGCGGCACCGTCACGCCGCGCCGGTCGGACCAAGGTCGCGGAGGAACAGGGAGCAGCATCCGATTTCCATCCGCCGGCGTCGGAGCAGGGGAATGGGACCGCGCTGGTCTTGTGGTGCAGCAGCTGGCCGGCCGGAGCTAGCCGGCCGAACAGTCGGAAAACCGGGGGTTTGAAACCCCCGACAGGAAGGTGGAGCGGCCCCCACGTGGGGGGGGGGGGGGCATTTAATTGAGCAGGGGGGCTGTCGTACCGGCCGGGCCGGGCCATTCCCAAGTGGGCGGATCCTGGACCTGGTTCGGGCTGACCCAAGGGGTCTCGGGCCGGGTCGGTCTGGGCCCGAAACCCCCATTTTCGGACCTCTTCCGGTCTTTTGCCCATAACATGGGCTACGGACCTCTGATCGACGCACCGTCAGCAGCGATGCGATCCTTGGATCGAGGAGGTAATTTTTTTTATATTACACTCAGGGTTTCGGAGAACTTTACGTATGGCCGGGTTGGTTCAATCACGAACCAACCGGGCCCTCGGACCGGAAACGCTTATATCTCGAGTTCCGGACGTCTGGTTGACATGTCGTCAACTTTGTTGGATTCCTCTTGATGAGACAAAACTTTTGGCATGCTTCACCTAAATTTTGGATGCAGTTGGATTGTGGACAAGTTAGATTGTACCCAAAATCCAACCGGGCCCCTTAAACGGAAAAGCTGATAAATTTCAGATTGGACGTTCGTTTGACGAACCGTCAGCAGCGTTGGTGATCACATTGAGAAACAGTCCCTTTGAGTATAACATATGAGAGTTCGGGGTATAGTTGAGATACATCCGAGTTGGTTCTCTCACGAAACCAACCGGGCCCCTCGGACGAAAAGGCTAATAACTCACAGACCGGGCGTCCGTTTGACGCGCCGTCTGTTGCATTGAGACCTCTATGACAAGGCGGTCCTTTGGGATACTTCTTCATGGTAATTTGTGATATTTGGAGTATCGACCTATAGCTCATGGAGAGGACCCTCCCGGAGAGGAGCGTACGGAGTACGGAGACCGTGTAGCAGGCTAAGACATGATGACTGCTTGTCCGATTCGATTTAGAGTGACTAGAATAGCCCAATGGGAAGTACTACTTTGTGATGTGGAAGACCCATGACAGAGGAGCACTACTTTGTGAGGTGGCAGACCCGCGGTACTCGATAGGAGGAGTACCTCCGTAGGCTATGAGGGAGAGCACTACTGTGTGAGGTGGCAGACCCATGGTGGAGGAGCACTACTGTGGTAGGTGGCTGACCCTCCGTACTCGACAGGAGGAGTACCTAAGCCGTCTTAGGTTAGTGAGCAGTACCTCGAAGTCGTGACAGGATCACTGTACTTTCCATATACAGAGTTCTTCAGCAGTTACGGTTTCGATAATGAAAATCGTTGTTTGAGCTGAGTCAATGAGCTTTGTTTTTTCCACATGACTTAGATGGGACACTTGATCACTTAGGTACATGTATGGGCATATACCTAGGTAGTGGTTATCCGTTGAATTCATAACCTTTTTGTTTCTTCATGATTGAGTTGGGTTAATTGGTAACATTGGTATAAGTATGGGCTTATACCTATGTAAGGGTTATCTATTGAGATCCTTCATTGTGGTTATCCTTGTTGGATTTAGTGAGACTTTGAGGGTCTCGGGGTCCCTACTGAGTATCGTATACTCACCCCTGCACGGGATATGCCCGCACTTTGTTGTGTTGGTTTCCGACGTCGGGCAGCGCTGACAGAGGCCGAGTGTTCGAGGACTGGATGGTACCCGGAGGTGGACCTCACGACGAGTCAGTATCCGGAGGGGGAATTCACGATGAGATGACATTCGGAGGAGGTTGATAGGCGAGAGTGTTGTGGAGGCTATCTATAGCTACCCTTCAGGTAGGATCTGTGGTGGACGATCCAGGAGCTGGGCTATCTCTACCTACCCTTCAGGTAGGATCCGAGGAGGATGACCAGGAGCTGCTTCCATTCTTCTAGCTTTTTGTCTTTTTCTATTGTACTTTTGTTCAGTTGTAGCTGTAATTTCGATTGGGTTTGTATTGTGGCCCATTTACTTTTAAGCACTTCCTTTTTGTATTTAGTGTATTAATTATGCTTGTACTCTGTGGTGTTTTGTTTACTTTTATAAAGGCAATGCCTTCCTAGTTATCAGGAATTACGCCTTTGGTGCTAGTTGCCAGCCCCTGACCTATTGATGGCGGGCTTGGGGTAGTCACGGCATGGGCCTCAAGGGTGGGTCGTGACAAATTGGTATCAGAGGAGTCAGTTATACCGCAAGACTTATAACTCTGATATTTTCTTTCTGTGATGCAATAGTGTTAAGGGTACTAAGTGTGGTTTTCAGTTCATGGAGTCTAGTGTCGGTTCGGCGGCCGACGTATCCGTACACAAGGACCCTGACTACTGATTTCTGACATTGTGCATGAAAACACTTATTGCCTTTGTGTTTCCAAAAGTTTAAATGTTAGCTCAAATCAGGTCAGCTCGCCAGTTATAAATCGTTTGAACATGTCACGTTTGTTTCTTTCAGGATGCCTCCCCGCAGATGACTAGCTAGAGCCCCGAAATTTGTACGTTCTGACAGCCCACCGAGCGATGTGGCCTTAGTAAAGGGCCCTATCCCAGTTGAGGCACCAGCGGAGGAACCAGCGGTACTACTACCCACTGGGCCACTGATGCCACCAACCCCAGCAGTAGAGGGTGCAAGTCGCTTGATCGAACTGCACGAGTTCCAGCACCAGAGGCCACCCAGGTTCAGTGGAGAGACGGAACCACAGGCGGGTGAGGATTGGCTGGAGGCTGTGGTGAGAGTTTTCAGGCTAGTGGGGATGCCAGCAGGCTTCATGGTGATCCTTTCTTCCAGCCTTCTTCAGGAAGCATCATGCAGATGGTGGAGCCTGA
Organism: Viscum album; assembly: GCA_963277665.1. Classification (NCBI taxonomy): domain Eukaryota; kingdom Viridiplantae; phylum Streptophyta; class Magnoliopsida; order Santalales; family Viscaceae; genus Viscum; species Viscum album. The sequence goes on along the minus strand of OY728157.1, from coordinate 28,460,193 downwards.
TGCTTCAGATGCATGACGAGGTGACACTTCTGTGGTCAGACTTCGAGACCCTGTTCCGGGCAGAGTCTGTACCAGCCACCCTTCGAGCAGTGCGTATATAAGAGCTGGTGCATCTACAATAGGGTAGAATGACGGTAGCGCAGTACTCGGTGGGGTTCACAGACCTCTCGCACTACTCCACGGATATGGTACAGGACCCATTCATCGGGGCCTGAACCTTCGATCAGGGGCTCAGTCGAGAGATTAGAGCTTATGTTGTTTCTCACAGCATCCCGACGCAGACATGGGTATTGGAGCGAGCCCTCTTATTAGAGAGTTCCCTTGCTGAGCAGTCTCCAGCAGCAGAACCCACCAATAGCCAGCATACAGAGGAGTCTTCTGTAGCAGGCAGTAGACAGATGACGTAGAGGTCCAAGAGGACCAGTCCTACAAGTGGTCGACCGCATGACTCAGGGTCGGTAGTGCGAGGCACCAAGGCGAACGACAGAGCCAGACCTGCCATGCAGTGTTACTCCTGCGGCAGGATTGGTCACATGGCACATGACTGTCCAACCCGACATGTAGATGGACTACAGTTAAATGAAGAACCTCACAGGCAGAGGCAGAGGTTTGATCGAGGCGGAGTGCTAGGAGGAGAAGGCCGAGGGAGGGGAGCTTGCCGTGCAGCTGGAGGTGGAAGACGCTACGAGGTGTTGCCACCACCACCACTAAGAGGTCCACCACGACCATAGTGAACAGGTGGACATGGGAGAGCTCAGCTTCAGGCAGCTAAAGCATACGACTACGGAGCTCCGGAAGCAAGTGGACAGGAGCGGAACTAGTGGTTTCCTTTTGTTCATCGTACATATAGTTCCATGTTGTTGTTACATTTGTGACTTTGTACTATGAGATTCAATAATAAAAAGACACTTATCTTTTTGACATTTTCTTCCATCCTTTTTTTGTACTAAGAGGTTCCGGTTTAAACTGTTTACTTGACCCTCACTTCCGAGATTCCTACTGGAGGAGACCCAGTTACCTCACGCTGATGTCGAAAGTGTGACTCGACCCTTAGAGGCGAGAGTGAAGGTTGGACCACATGGTAGTAACGTCGAGGCCTTACGACGTCATACATGGCATGAATACATCATTCATGTCAGGATTGACTGTATTAGGCAAAGAACGTGGTTCTTCCATGGGATGAGACCTGATTTCTATTATCGAAAAAGAAGAAATCATAGCAGCTCTTGTGGGACCAGAGATGGTCTAGGACATGACAGAGAAGGTCTAGGTCATCCAAGAGTGGATAAGGACAGCTTAGAGCCGACAGAAGACTTATGCTGATAAGAGGCAGTGACCACTTGAGTTTGAGGATGGCGACCACATTTTCTTATGGGTCTCACCTCGATGTGGAATTACGGAGATTTGGCTGAGGCGGCAAGTTATCTACGCGCTTCATAGGACCCTTCAAGGTCCTCAGTAGGGTAGGCGAGGTGGTTTATCGCCTGAACTTTCCACCTCAGTTGCACCGGGTGCATGAAATCATCCACGTACCTCGGCTGAGGATATACGTGCATGATCCTTCCCACATCATCGACCTCAAGGAGTTGGACGTCGATGACATGGTGACATGCGCGAAGATTTCAGTAGGGGTTGAGGATTGATAGGAGCGGGTCCTATAATGACGGTTGAATCCCCTTGTACGCTTTCGTTGGCAGCGCATAAACCCCCAGGGGGGCACCTGGGAGCGGAAGGCTCAGATGAGTTCTCAGTACCGCTTTTGTATCCATTGTTTGTGTTAAAGCTTTTCGGGGACGTAAATCCCTTAGGGGCGAGTAATGTAAAGACCTGGAAATTTCAAGGAAATTTTTTTCTTAATTTTCTTTGGGATTTTACAAGAACGCAATTTCTGACGGCACCTGATTCCGAGCCCCGGTGTTCCCGGAATCAATATCCGAAGTTCAGCTCGGGTATGTTCAGTGAAAAAACGAGCGGGTTTTTCTACCTTTTGAACCAGTGCTCAGAATCGAAATTTTAGGGCACCGATGAAACCGCAGTGCCGGTAATTGCTTAAAAAGACCTTTTCCGAAGTTTTTCTTGCTCAGGAAGAGTTGTTTAGTTTTGTGAATAATGACTTCCCAGAAATGAAATTTGTGCAACTAATTTTATTTCTTTAAAGTGGTTAAATCCTAAGGATAGAGGTTGGGTGTACCTAACTACCTAAGTGAGGATAAATGTGAGGTGAGTCCCACACGAACCCCAGACCTTCACATTCCTTAAACCTCCTCTAACCCCCCCATTAAGTGGGTGACCTCTCATCTTCCATATCTCTCTCCAACCCCCCTTGACACCCCTCATATTTTTAATGTGGAAAGTCCATAATTCAATTTATTGAATTGAGTTTTTAAATTATAAATTATTGGAATGACTTAACAAAATAATTGGAGATTATTTTATAATTGGGTTTGTTTTGTGGTGTTAAGGTTTGGGAGAGAATTCTCAAAATCTAGAGGAAACTTTATCTTCTTTGTTGGAGAACGCGAACAACGTCATGACCCTGACGAAGAACGCCGTCACCGCATGGAGTGATCGTCGTGCCTTTTTTCTCCTCTCCACAGCCAGTGTGAGACACTGCTCCACCTCGGACAATCTTCGTCAAGTGCATACGGAGTTTTACATCGCGACGCCTTTTCCACGACACTCTTCAATCGTCAACCATTGTTGAGGTAGGGGTTTTATTATTTTGTTCGTGAATATTCAAATGTTCTTCGTTAATCTTAGCTGCTTGCTATCGATTAACGGGAGGTGTCCATACCGCACAAACACGGCTGACCCTCCTCCCTTATTTTTGTTGTTGACCATGTGGTGGTTTGGAACGGAGATGGGGCGGTGCCGTTGCAACGCGTGGGATTGTGCGGCAAGGATGTGTGGCGCCGTCGCGCCACGCCGATGAAGACGAACAATGTTGTGGCGCCGTCGCGGCGCGCCGGAGAATCATGAAAACACGGTGGCCGGAGCGGAGCCACGACGGAGGTGCGTGGCACCGTCGCACCATGCCGGTCGGACCAAGGCCGCGACTTTAGGCCGTGGCTGAGCAGGGAGCAGCGGCTGATTTCCGGTCGCCAGCGTCGGAGCAGGGGGACGGGACCGTGTCGGTCTCGTGGTGCAGTAGCCAGCCGGCCGGAGCGGGCCGACCGGAGAGGGGGAAAACCGGGGGTTTGAAACCCCCAGCTGGAAGGTGGAGCGGCCCCCACGTGGGGGGGGGGGCATTTAATTGAGCAGGGGGCACCCCCCCCCCCCCCCCCCGTGTCTGCCCAGCTCGGTTTCACCGAGATGGCTAGCGGACCGCCCCAGTACGCTGGGCCGGGCCGCGCCAGCTGGGTCGGGCCGCATCCAAGTGGGCCGGTCCTGGACCCGGTTCGGGCCGACCCAGGGGGTCTTGGGCCGGGTCGGGCCGCACTCGAAACCCCCATTTTTGGACCTCTTCTGGTCGTTTTCCAATAACCTAGGCTACAAACCTCTGATCGATGCACCGTTAGATGTGATGTGATCCTTGGATCCAGATGATTGTTTTGGTATATTACACTCAGGGTTTTGGAAAACCTTGGGTACGACTGGGTTGATTCAATCATGAAACCAACCGGGCCCTCAGAGCGGAAACACTTATATCTTGAGCTCCGGATGTCTGATTGATGTGTCGTTGACTTTGTTGGATTTCTGTTGATGAGGCAATACTTTTTCAATGCTTAACCTGAATTTTGGATGCAGTTGGATAGTGGCCGTGTTGGATTGTACCTGAAATCCAACCTGGCCCCTGGAACGGAAAAGCAGATAACTTTCAGACCGGACGTCCGTTTGACGAACCGTCAGTGGCGTTGGTGATCACGTTGAGAAACGGTCCCTTTGAGTATACCCTATGAGAGTTCAGGGTACAATTGAGATACGACCGGGTAAGTTCGCTCACGAAACCAACCGGGCCCCAGGGACGAAAAGGCTAATAACTCACAGACCGGGCGTCCGTTTGACACGCCGTCTGTTGCGTTGAGACCCCTATGACAAGGCGGTCTGTTGACATACTTCTTCGTGGGACATTGTGATACTTGGAGTATCGAAATATATCTCTTGGAGAGGACCATCACGGAGACGAGCGTACGTAGTATGGAGACCGTGTAGCTGGATGATACCTGATGACTGCTTGTCTGATTCGATTCGGAGTGACTAGCATAGCCCAGTTGGGAGAACTACATTGTGAGGTGACAGACCCATGGCGGAGGAGCACTACGTTGTGAGGTGGCAGACCCGCAGTACTCGATAGGAGGAGTACCTCTGTATGCTATGAGGGGGAGCACTACTATGTGAGGTGGCAGAAACATGGCGGAGGAGCACTAATATGTGAGGTGGAAGACCCGCGGTACTCGACAGGAGTAGTACCTCAACAGTCTTAGGTTAGTGACCAGTACCTCGGAGTCATGACAGGATCACTGTACTTTCCAGAGATGGATCTCTTCAGCAGTTACGGTTTCGATAATGAAAATACTGGTTTGAGCTGAGTCAATGACCTTTGTGTTTTTCCACATGACTGAGGTGGGACACTTGATCAGTTAGTTATATGTATAGGCATATACCTAGGTAGTGGTTATCCATTGACTTCATAACCATTGTGTTTCCTTGTGATTGAGATGGGTTACTTGATAACTTAGGTATAAGTATGGGCTTATACCTAAGTAAGGGTTATCTATTGAGATCCTTCTTTGTGGTTATCCTTGTTGGATTTAGTGAGACCTTGATGGTCTCGGGGTCCCTACTGAGTATCGTATACTCACCCCTGCACGGGCTATGTCTTCACTTCGTTGTGTTGGTTGCAGACGTCGGGTAGTGCTGACAGAGGCTGAGTGATCGAGGACTGGACGGTACCCGAAGGTGGACCTCACGACGAGTTAGTAACCGGAGGTGGACTTCACTATGAGACGACACTTGGAGGAGGTTGATAGGCAAGAGAGTTGTGGAGGCTATCTATACCTACCCTTCTGGTAGGATCCGCGGTGGATGATCTAGAAATTGATCTATCTGTACCTACCCTTTAGGTAAGATCCAAGGAGGATGACCCAGGAGCTGCTTCCATTATTCAAGCTGTTTGTCTTTTTCTGTTGTACTTTTGTTCAGTTGTAGCTGTACTTTTGATTGGGTTTGTATTCTGTCCCATTTACTTTTCATCACTTCCTTTTTGTATTTAGTGTATTACTTCCGCTTGTACTCTGTGGTGTTTAGTTTACTTTCTTAAAGGCAACGACTTCCCAATTATCGGGAATTACGCCTTTGGTGCTAGTCACCAGCCCCCAGCCTATGGAAGGCGGGCTTGGGGTAGTCACGACACGGGCCTCGAGGGCGGGTCGTGACACATTAGGTTAGATTTCCGATCAAACTAAGGCCTATAGGGTTAAGGTAAGATAGTTTAGAGGGTATTTGGGCATGTTTGTGACTATCCAAATGTCTAAGAAGGTGTTTGTTATAGTGAAGGTGGAGTTCCCATTTATTAGTGTAGTGAGGGGCACCTTAGAAAAAACATAAAATATTATTTTATAATAAATTCATATAAGGTTATTAATGGATCAAAATTGATTTATTTATAGGTTAAGGTAGGTATGGGGTGAAATCCGCTCAACCAATATGTTTCAGATTGTTTTGGGTCACTTTATTAACATTATCTTTTAGTTTTAACTCTTAGTTAATTAGTTTGACATTTACCATATCACATTGTATTTCTATATTATATGGTTAATAAACTTACTATATACTTCCATGTGACCCCCAAGTGGTCCATTAATGATACATATAACATTACATAATTTATTTGTCCGAACCTTATATTTTTAGGAATAGAATATCAATTAATAATATAATATTTGTTTTAAAAACAAATTTTCTTAATTTTGACACTATTGACTAATGGATTTTTGTTAAAGTCATAAAAACATTATTTATAACGACCCATACTTTACATACATTTTTACTACTTCAAAATTGAAGCACACTTATTACAACATATGACAAAACCACAAAGGACCGTATAGGTATAGTGTCTTTAGAAACTGGGAAACATAAACAACTGGTTCATAAATCTTCTACAGTGTCTCTCATTTATTTCATCATATCTAGGGTCCCTTTTAGCATATTCTACTTAATATCCATCTTCCTGACCTGGGGAAAAGAAAACATAAAAGGGTGAGCTCAAATGCTCAGCAAGGGCAAATAAAGGAAATAAAAATCATATCATATCTTTTTTCAAAATCAAAACCTGCAAAAGAGATCATAATATCTTATCATGGAAGAATTCATAGAAGTGAAAATGAGATCCCCATAATCATAACATAAAACTTCAAACTTTGTGGCATGCACACATAATCATGGAAATCATTTCTTGTTAGTCATGACTCATTGCCAAGACTATCTTAGTGGACAAAGTCCCTTTCTGAACCGAGTTCACTCCTCGTTTCAGTCCTGTATCACTGAACCGAAATAACCTTCCGTTCCAGCCATGTCTATCTCATGAGATATAAAATCTTTACCCAATTCATTGGAGGGAGATATAGGTCCCACCCATCTTATAATTAATCCTTTCTTATGTGTGCCACATAATCATAAAACATACATCATCGCATAACACATGTAACAAAGATGGGATTCTTGAAACATCATGACATCATAAATCAATTCATATAAGATAAAGGAATTAATAAAAATAATTCCATCACAACATGATCAAATCAATTTAATAATAGGGATAAAAACAGAACCCTTTATTATCTTAGATGGAAAATAATTTTGATGAAACACTTGAACTCCATTCTTGAGGAAAATATCCTTTCTTCTTCAAAAACATTTTTCCTTTCATAACATGTCATATAACTTTAAAATAAAAGAAGTTGATTAAAAATAAACTTGAGAACTTGTAAAGGAAGCTTCTTGGAAATAATGTTTTAAAAATCTATTCATGCCGTATAAGTTAAAAAAACATTCTTCGTACTTTTGTCGGAAAAGTCAAAAAGTACCTCGTACGAAAAACGACAAAAGATTCCTTTCATACATATTACTAAAAACTCACCGAAGGGTAAAAATGGATTTAAACAATTGTAGGTGGATGGAAATAATATTACATATTGATGAAACATGGATGTGGATGATAAAATACACCCCAGTAAGTACTTACGAATAAACAATCTCGGATAAAAATGAGATTGTGATATTTCCCTTACCTTAGGTCCGATTTGCTTTGTTCGTGTCCGAAGCTCCTGTATAATGGTTTAAATAATGTTATTGACTTATTGCAGAATCATACATATTGATATGATATCATATATGGTCATATTATTAGCTTCTTGTTAGTAATATTTCATTGTTACTTGTTACTCGGGTCTTTATAACTTTTTGTTCTTATGCGTGTTTTGTTGAATAAATTCTTATTCTTATCTTTAGGTTATAGATAATTCATTTCCAGAATGGTATTAGTGTATTATATACCATATTCATTCATTCAATTCATTTATATAATCATTATGAAATGAAGATCATGTAGAACGAGTCGCATCACATCGTGGAGACGGTATTCCGTACGTACGCACGAGTGATGATATCGTTCCTATGATCGTGGAATTGTATTGGAGTATATATATATTATTTCAGTATCAATATTACTTCATAATAATCATATATAGTTACTCATTACACCATTATACCCATCCTTGTAAGGTGATGGTGGAAAATAGATTACACCACGGCGTGGAGACGGTATTCCATACGTACGCACGCGCGGTGATTTCATTTTTCCGTAGGATGGATAGAAGGTAAATTAGGGTTGTTTCATATTTATAATAACATATAAGTATGTAAGTAATACTTATGTTATTACTTTATCATGAAACAACTAAAGAAGAAGAAGTTGAAGAAGAAAGAAATTGAAAAGATCGGTAATGGATATTACCTCTTCTTTGGAACGCCTCTTTGAATCCTCCACTTAAGGAACTAAGATTGGTCTTTGGAGAATACCAGGACATCTAGGATTATTCTAGGGAAGTGGAGAGGAGAAAATGGCAGGGGTTGGCCGAGCTTGAGTGCTCAAATTGGTGTGAGGAGGAGGGGGAGGAGGTGCCCTTTTATAAGGGAGGAGAGGGGCACCTTAGGAATATCTCAAAATATTATTTTATATTAAAGTCAAAATCGGTTTATAATGGTTCCAAAGGGTCTTATTTCGAAGATAAAGTGGGGATGGGTCGAAAGCCTATCAACCAATAGGATTTAAACATGTTTAGGGTATTATTTTAACCTTGTCAATTAGATTTAACTCTAAGTTAATTAATTTAACTTTTACCGTGTCTTTTTGTTTTCTTTCACTATATGGTTAATACACTTACTATAACATGCCAAAAGAACCCCAAATTGTTTATTATTAATATATATATCCTTATCTAAGTCATTTGGCCGAACCTTAGATTTTTAGGAATAAAATAACAATTAATAATATAATATTTGATTTAAAAACTATTTTGTGTCAATTTTGACACTATTTGATATATGATTTTTTTGAAAGTCATAACAGAATTATATTTTCGAAACAAGTTGTTTAAATCAACACTAATATATCATAGTAACCTAGAAAATTAGTGGAATTCATAAAAATTCTCAAATTACATTTATTTTGGTGTTTATAACATCAATTATGTCAATATTTCATTAATAAGATAATTACTGCATCATCTTTGTGTCATAAATAAATTAAATTATTTGATGTCTAAAAATTACAAATAAAATATAATCATGTAGGAAATCTTTTTAGCTTTCTAATGAATATTTACAATTGAATTTATCTTATGTATAACCCCATATTATAAATTATTTATTATTAAACTTTGATTTTAACTATTTTAACCGTTCATTAAATAAATAAATAATAAATGTCCTAATCTAATCCAAGTGGGCCTAAATGGTCATATTTTATTCATAAGGATGTTTTTGCTCGAATTACACTTATACAATAGAATTAGGACATGTGTTAGGGTAATATTAATATCATATTTACCCTTAGTTACCCTATTTACTATTAACCGCGGTAAAAAAAAGTAAAAAGTTACTATTCACCAAAAATTATTTTTATCTCATTGAACCACATTTTACTTACTGATATCAACCGTGTCTGTCGGATTTTCGAAATTCCATTCACAGAAGCGGTAAAATTAAGTTTTATGCAAAATTCAGTTTTTAACCTACCACTTAGTGGTTTCACTATTCATCAAAAATTGAAAGTTTTCAGAAAAATACCAAAATTTCACCTTAGGCTAATTTCGATATTCTGAGTCCAAAAATGAAGTCCATTTTGAAAAATAAAATTTATAAAATTTTAAAAAGTGGTTATTACTATTCATAACGGCTAGTTTTAATAGCATATTGTTGTTTAGTGAAACTCGGTATTGCGTACGACGCAAGCTATCGAGGAAGGTCGCGATTGCGTGTAAAGCAAGCCAAACAAGTGTTGTGTAGAAAAATATTCCTTTGATGATTTATATAACGTAAAAGTCTCGGGTGTTACATTCTACCCCCCTTAAAAAGAATTTCGCCCTCGAAATTCGTCACTTTGCAACAAACAGATGAGGACACTTCTCCCTCATCATATCCTCAAGCTCCCATGTAGCTTCTTCAAATTGGTGGTTTCTCCATAAAACTTTCACCAAGCGAGTGGTCTTGTTTCGTAGGACTTTTTCACTACGATCCAGAATCTCTATCGGCTGTTCTTCATAAGAAAGATCTTGCTCCAGCGGTACAACTTCTGAGTTGAGTACATGTGAAGGATCTGGTATGTACTTTCTCAGGAGAGATACATGGAACACATCGTGAACTTGAGAGAGATTCGGTGGAAGCGCCAATCGGTAAGCTACCTTCCCAACACGATCCAGTATTTCAAAAGGACCGATATATCTAGGGCTCAACTTCCCCTTCTTTCCAAATCTCATAACCCTCTTCCAGGGAGATATTCGTAAGAACACTTTATCACCCACTTCAAACTCTAGGTATTTTCTTCGGTTGTCGGCATAACTTTTCTGTCGACTCTGAGCTGCTCTTATGTGTTGTTGAATAGATCTGACCTTTTCTGCCATTTCATCCACGAGATCAGGTCCTAATAGCTTTCTTTCCCCAACTTCATCCCAGCAAGTTGGAGTCCTGCATTTCATTCCATAGAGAGCTTCATAAGGAGCCATCTGAATACTGGAGTGAAAGCTATTATTATAAGAAAATTCTACCAAAGGTAGGTGTTGATCCCAACCTCCTTTGAAATCCATAGAGCAAGCTCTCAACATATCTTCTAGGGTTTGAATTGTTCTCTCAGACTGACCATCTGTCTGGGGATGATAAGCAGTGCTGAAACTCAACTCTGTATCCAGAGTATGCTGAAGACTTTGCCAGAACTTCGAGGTAAATCTCGGATCCCGATCAGATATAATAGAAAGTGGTACTCCATGTAATCTTACCACTTCCTTTACATATATCCTGGCAAGCTGATCTAGAGAGAAATCCTCTCTAATAGGAATGAAGTGTGCAGACTTTGTAAGACGATCAACTATGACCCAGATAGCATTATTGCCTTTAGATGTTTTAGGAAGTCCTGTGACAAAGTCCATAGTGATGTTTTCCCATTTCCATTTGGGTATGGGTAATGGTTGTAACATCCCCTTAGACTTCTGTCTCTCAGCTTTAACTTGTTGACAAACCAAGCATCGAGAGACATATTCAGCAACATCTCTTTTCATGCCATCCCACCAGAAGTACTCTTTCAGGTCCCTATACATCTTCGTGCTTCCAGGATGAATAGAGAATGAAGAACTATGAGCCTCATCCAGCAGCTCCTTCTTTAATTCGGGGATGGGAGGAACACAAACCCGATTCCTGAACTTTATTATCCCATCACAATCAAGGTTGAATTCAGGAACATTTCTCACCTTCTTTTGTAACTCGACATCTTCTTTCTGTGCCTCTTTAATCTTCACATGTATAGATGGTTGAACATTCATTTGAGAAAGATAAGATTTTTCCCCTTCCATTATAATTCCAAGATCAATCCTTTGTAAATCCATAAATATTGGATCTTTTGTGATCCTCATCATGGATAAACTAGCATGGTCTTGTCGACTTAATGCATCTGCCACCTTGTTTGCTTTCCCACGGTGGTAATGGATTGAGCAGTCATAATCCTTAATCAGCTCCAACCATCTTCTTTGACGCATATTCAACTCCTTTTGTGTGAAAATATACTTTAAACTTTTATGATCAGTATAAATATCACACCTTTCACCATAAAGGTAATGCCTCCAAATCTTTAATGCAAAGATTACCGCAGCCAACTCCAAATCATGTGTTGGGTAATTTTGCTCATGGATTTTCAACTATCGTGAGGCATAAGCTATCACCATATCATTTTGCATAAGAACACACCTGAATCCCTTCTTGGATGCATCACTGTAGATCACAAACCTTTCTCCACTACAAGGCAGTGTGAGCACAGGTGCACTGGATAACCTTCTTTTCAACTCCTTGAAATTCTCTTCACATTCCTCTGTCCAGACAAACTTAACTCCTTTCCGAGTCAACTTGGTGAGTGGATTAGATAATCGTGAAAAATCTTTTACAAAACGTCGATAATATCCAGCCAAACCAAGAAAACTTCGGATCTCAGTTACTGTTGTTGGTCTCGACCATCTTTCGATAACCTCTGTTTTTGCTGGATCCACAGATATCCCCTCTTTTGAGATTATATGACCCAAAAATGCAACTTTTTGAAGCCAAAATTCACACTTGGTAAATTTGGCATAAAGCTTCTCCTTTCTCAGGGTCTTCAATATAATTCTCAAGTGATCTTCATGCTCTTCCTTGCTCTTTGAATAGACAAGAATATCGTCTATAAAGACTACCACAAATTGATCAAGATAGTCTCTAAAGACTCTATTCATTAGATCCATGAAGATAGCAGGGGCATTAGTAAGACCAAATGGCATCACTATAAATTCATAGTGTCCATACCTTGTACGGAAAGCCGTCTTTGGTATATCCTCCCTTTTGACCCTTAATTGATGATACCCTGAACGAAGATCAATCTTGGAAAAGTATTGAGCTCCGCATAGTTGGTCAAATAAGTCATCAATGCGTGGGAGAGGATATTTGTTCTTGATAGTGATCTTGTTAAGTTCTCGATAATCAATGCAGAGTCTCATTGATCCATCTTTCTTCTTAACAAATAGAATAGGTGCTCCCCAAGGTGACGCACTAGGGCGTATGAATCCCTTATCAAGATTCTCTTGGAGTTTCTTCTTCAATTCCTGCAACTCAATTGGGGCCATTCTATAAGGTGTCTTTGAAATAGGCAAAGCACCCGGTACGAGTTCTATTGAAAACTCAACTTCACGATTTGGTGGAAGACCCGGCAATTCCTCCAGAAAGACATCATCAAACTCCCGTACAATGGGCATATTCTTAATCGTGAGTTTCTCTCCAACCATTTTAGATAAATAACCTTCATTTAGTGGAATCAATACCCATAAGATGGAAGAAATTTCCACTGGAAGGTTATGTTCATCCTTGCATTGATAGACGATCGTAGATTGATCTGGAATATGAAATGTGACTTCCCTTCTTTGGCAATTGATATGAGCTCCATGTAGAGAAAGCCAATCCATGCCAAGAATCACATCAAATTCCACTAAAGGAAGGATCACAAGATTTGCAGGAAGCACATTCCCACAAACTTCGATCGGAGAAGAATTATAAACTTTTGATGCGATTGATGTGCCATTAGGTGTTGTCACAGCTAACTCAACATCTAATTGTTGAGGTAATACAGTGAACCCCTTAGAAAAGTCTTCAGAAATAAAAGAGTGGGTGGATCCAGAATCAAATAAAACATTTGCTACTTTAGAGTGTATGGTAAGTGTACCTTTCACCACATCGTTATCGTACTCCACATCGCTGATAGAAATTGCATGTGACTTTCCTTTGTCTTTAGCCTTAAGAGTTTGTTGACGTCGACCATCATCATCAACCCTTGGATTTGGGCATTGATTGGCATAATGCCCCATCTCCTTTCACTTGAAACATTGAAGTGTAGTAGGTTCATTCTGTGTATGCCTTCCTTTGTTTGCATCATTAGACATCTTCTTCCCATTATCACGGCATTTAAATGCCCTATGACCTTCCTTTCCACATTTAAAACATTTACTTGTCCCTTTAAGACAACTCCCTCCATGTTTCTTTCCACACTTTGAGCATAAGGGAAAGTTCATCTTCTTTTCCGTGTGCTCTTTAGATGTTTCTTTGAATTCCATCTTCCTCTTCTTATCAAACCCATGTGACTGATGGGTTACTCCAATCTCCATTTCGACTTTGAGAGCACATCGAACGATTTCCTCGTAGCTATTGAAGTCCCTTATGGCTAACGCCCTTCTAAGACTTGGTTTTAAGCCACTAAAGAATCGATCGATCTTACTCTCAGGTTGGATAATAATACCAGAAGCGTACCTTGCAAGTCTTGTAAAATTTGCTTCATAGGTACTAACAGATTCATCATCCCTTTGCTTCAGTTCAAGGAACTCTTTCTCCATCTTTGTTCGGAGAATACGAGGGAAGTACTTATTGAAAAATAAGTTCTTGAACTCGTCCCATTCCATAGACTCAATTTCATCCCTTTGCCTCATATTCTTAACAAGATTCCACCATTGATCCGCATCTCCTTCCAAACGATACACTGCTAGGATGACTTTATCATGCTCAGAACATTGAAGAACTGAAAATATCTTTTCAGTAGTACTAATCCATTGTTCAGCAACTAATGGATCAGTAGACCCGCTGAAAGAAGGTGGACGCTGCCTCATGAAGGATTCAACAGAATGTTGCTCCCTCCTTTGTTCTTTTGGAAATCCTGCATGATTTATAGCTTGAGAATGTTGTGTGAGCATGGCTACAAGATTTTGCATTCCAGCTCCCATATCGTTTGGTTGCTCAGGTGGACAATCATTGCATTGCCCATCGCATTCCGCATTAACATGGTTCCTTCGGGTTCCAGCCATTAACTAAAACCAAGAAGAATAGTGTGAGAAACACTAATTATAATAGGAAACCACATAATTCAAGAATAAAATTTTCATGCTTATGGTCTTATCCTAGGTTATTCATGGCCATTTCTAAGATTGTGTTCTATGCTTAGACTTATCCTTAGGGTTCTTACTAAGGCTTTCACATCCTAGTTTCCAAAGGATGACTACAACCTCCCTCTGATACCAACTATAACGACCCATACTTTACATACATTGTTACTACTTCAAAATTGAAGCACACTTATTACAACATATGACAAAACCACAAAGGACCGTATAGGTATAGTGTCTTTAGAAACTGGGAAACATAAACAACTGGTTCATAAATCTTCTACAGTGTCTCCCATTAATTTCATCATACCTAGGGTCCCTTTTAGCATATTCTACTTAACATCCATCTTCCTGACCTGGGGAAAAGAAAACATAAAAGGGTGAGCTCAAATGCTCAGCAAGGGCAAATAAAGGAAATAAAAATCATATCATATCTTTTTTGAAAATCAAAACCTGCAAAAGAGATCATAATATCTTATCATGGAAGAATTCATAGAAGTGAAAATGAGATCCCCATAATCATAACATAAAACTTGAAACTTTGTGGCATGCACACATACTCATGGAAATCATTTCTTGTTAGTCATGACTCATTGCCAAGACTATCTTAGTGGACAAAGTCCCTTTCTGAACCGAGTTCACTCCTCGTTTCAGTCCTGTATCACTGAACCGAAATAACCTTCCGTTCCAGCCATGTCTATCTCATGAGATATAAAATCTTTACCCAATGCATTGGAGGGACATATAGGTCCCACCCATCTTATAATTAATCCTTTCTTATGTGTGCCACATAATCATAAAACATACATCATCGCATAACACATGTAACAAAGATGGGATTCTTGAAACATCATGACATCATAAATCAATTCATATAAGATAAAGGAATTCATAAAAATAATTCCATCACAACATGATCAAATCAATTTAATAATAGGGATAAAAACAGAACCCTTTATTATCTTAGATGGAAAATAATTTTGATGAAACACTTGAACTCCATTCTTGAGGAAAATATCCTTTCTTCTTCAAAAACATTTTTCCTTTCATAACATGTCATATAACTTTAAAATAAAAGAAGTTGATTAAAAATAAACTTGAGAACTTGTAAAGGAAGCTTCTTGGAAATAATGTTTTAAAAATCTATTCATGCCGTATAAGTTAAAAAAAACATTCTTTGTACTTTTGTCGGAAAAGTCAAAAAGTACCTCGTACGATAAACGACAAAAGATTCCTTTCATACATATTACTAAAAACTCACCGAAGGGTAAAAATGGATTTAAACAATTGTAGGTGGATGGAAATAATATTACATATTGATGAAACATGGATTTGGATGATAAAATACACCCCAGTAAGTACTTACGAATAAACAATCTCGGATAAAAATGAGATTGTGATATTTCCCTTACCTTAGGTCCGATTTGCTTTGTTCGTGTCCGAAGCTCCTGTATAATGGTTTAAATAATGTTATTGACTTATTCCAGAATCATACATATTGATATGATATCATATATGGTCATATTATTAGCTTCTTGTTAGTAATATTTCATTGTTACTTGTTACTCGGGTCTTTATAACTTTTTGTTATTATGCGTGTTTTGTTGAATAAATTCTTATTCTTATATTTAGGTTATAGATAATTCATTTCCAGAATGGTATTAGTGTAGTATATACCATATTCATTCATTCAATTAATTTATATAATCATTATTAAATGAAGATCATGTAGAACGAGTCGCATCACATCGTGGAGACGGTATTCCGTACGTACGCACGAGTGGTGATATCGTTCCTATGATCGTGGAATTGTATTGGAGTATATATATATTATTTCAGTATCAATATTACTTCATATTAATCATATATAGTTACTCATTACACCATTATACCCATCCTTGTAAGGTGATGGTGGAAAATAGATTACACCACGGCGTGGAGACGATATTCCGTACGTACGCACGCGCGGTGATTTCATTTTTCCGTAGGATGGATAGAAGGTGAATTAGGGTTGTTTCATATTTATAATAACATATCATTATGTAAGTAATACTGATGTTATTACTTTATCATGAAACAACTAAAGAAGAAGAAGTTGAAGAAGAAAGAAATTGAAAAGATCGGTAATGGATATTACCTCTTCTTTGGAACGCCTCTTTGAATCCTCCACTTAAGGAACTAAGATTGGTCTTTGGAGAAGACCAGGACCTCTAGGATTATTCTAGGGAAGTGGAGAGGAGAAAATGGCAGGGGTTGGCCGAGCTTGAGTGCTCAAATTGGTGTGAGGAGGAGGGGGAGGAGGTGCCCTTTTATAAGGGAGGAGAGGGGCACCTTAGGAATATCTCAAAATATTATTTTATATTAAAGTCAAAATCGGTTTATAATGGTTCCAAAGGGTCTTATTTCGAAGATAAAGTGGGGATGGGAAGAAATCCTATCAACCAATAGGATTTAAACAAGTTTAGGGTTTTATTTTAACCTTATCAATTAGATTTAACTCTAAGTTAATTAATTTAACTTTTACCGTGTCTTTTTGTTTTCTTTCACTATATGGTTAATACACTTACTATAACATGCCAAACGAACCCAAAATTGTTTATTATTAATATATATATCATTATCTAAGTCATTTGGCCGAACCTTAGATTTTTAGAAATAAAATAACAATTAATAATATAATATTTGATTTAAAAACTATTTTGTGTCAATTTTGACACTATTTGATATATGATTTTTTGGAAAGTCATAACAGAATTATATGTTCGAAACAAGTTGATTAAATCAACACTAATATATCATAGTAACCTATAAAATTAGTGGAATTCATAAAAATTCTCAAATTACATTTATTTTGGTGTTTATAACATCAATTATGTCAATATTTCATTAATAAGATAATTACTGCATCATCTTTGTGTCATAAATAAATTAAATTATTTGATGTCTAAAAATTACAAATAAAATATAATAATGTAGGAAATCTTTTTAGCTTTCTAATGAATATTTACAATTGAATTTATCTTATGCATAACCCCATATTAAAAATGATTTACTTATTAAACTTTGATTTTAACTATTTTAACCCTTCTTTAAATAAATAAATAATAAATGTCCTAATCTAATCCAAGTGGGCCTAAATGGTCATATTTTATTCATAAGGTTGTTTTTGGTCGAATTACACTTATCCAATAGAATTAGGACATGTGTTAGAGTAATATTAATATCATATTTACCCTTAGTTACCCTATTTACTATTAACCGCGGGAAAAAAAAGTAAAAAG
Organism: Viscum album; assembly: GCA_963277665.1. Classification (NCBI taxonomy): domain Eukaryota; kingdom Viridiplantae; phylum Streptophyta; class Magnoliopsida; order Santalales; family Viscaceae; genus Viscum; species Viscum album. The sequence goes on along the minus strand of OY728157.1, from coordinate 28,442,753 downwards.
TTACTATTCACCAAAAATTATTTTTATCTCATTGAACCACATTTTACTTACTGATATCAACCGTATCTGTCGGATTTTCGAAATTTCATTCACAGAAGCGGTAAAATTATGTTTTATGCAAAATACAGTTTTTAACCTACCACTTAGTGGTTTCACTATTCATCAAAAATTGAAAGTTTTCAGAAAAATACCAAAATTTCACCTTAGGCTAATTTCGATATTCTGAGTCCAAAAATGAAGTCCATTTTGAAAAATAAAATTTATAAAATTTTAAAAAGTGGTTATTACTATTCATAACGGCTAGTTTTAATAGCATATTGTTGTTTAGTGAAACTCGGTATTGCGTACGACGCAAGCTATCGAGGAAGGTCGCGATTGCGTGTAAAGCAAGCCAAGCAAGTGTTGTGTAGAAAAAGATTCCTTTGATGATTTATATAACGTAAAAGTCTCGGGTGTTACATTATTAATTCGAACCAAATTCATTTAAGAAATCCTAACGTGTCATATTAACCAATAAAATTCGTTTATGTCATCAAAACCTTCAAATTATATTTATTTTAACATTTATAATACCAATTATTTGATTCATTCATTAATAAGTAAAATACTACATCATTATTGTGTCATAAATAAATTTAATTATTAAATTTCTAAAAAATTTAAATAAAATACCATTATGTAGGAAATTGATTTATCTTTATAATGAATATTTATAGTCTAAAATATGACTTATATAACCCTATTTAATTTTTTTTTCAAAATGATAAATGCTTATGTGATTTTTGTATTTACTTTAACTTAATTAATATAAAGTGTCATTATCACTTACAAGTGGATCCATCAGGTCCCAAAATTGACCCAAAGATTCCCATAATTGAAACTTTATCAACCAATAGGGTTAATACACGTTTTAGAGTAATATATTATTTTCATAATAATATCTTCTTACCCTTATTTAACAGATTACCCTTTAACCATGGTAAATAAAATATTTACCGAAATAATTATTCAATATATCTAAAAATATAAGTTACTTATTTACACAATTAGGGACTACAAATTCTAAATATGGAATCCATTTTTCGAAATTCAAACACTGAAGTTGCAGAAATAATTTAAAATTAATTCCCGCTGTCAAAACAAAAAGCGTGTTTTTAAAAAATAATAACTATCAAAAGATTGACACTTGTTTATATCCAGTTTAAATGTAAAATTACTTTTACTGACCAAAATTGTTTTAAATGGTAAAAATATATTATAAATGTTCTTTAAAAACACTCAAATTCAAAATTTATCAGTATTAATTATTTCTATTAAAAAAGTTGTTTTTAATTAAAATTTAGAAATTATCACTATTCATCGAAATAAAAAAGTTATCAGAATTGTACCAAAAATTAACCCTAAGCTAATTTCGATTTTATAAATCCAAAAATGAAGTCTATTTTGAAGGAATAAATTTATAAAATTTCAAAAAGTGTGCATTACATTTCAAAACGGCTAGTTTGATTGGTTGTGGTGTGTGTTAGAACTCGAAGTTGCGTACAACACACACTACTATATTATTCAAAGAGAAGCGTATCACGGAAGCTTGGGGTGTTACATTCTCATGTCCTTCAATAAATTGATTCCTCGCAATTTGAAATTATTTTTCAAATATAAAAGTTTGAAAATAGAAAATACCTTTGGGAAAACCCAAATCGGAAATTAGGATTATAATATTTATTCTCAATAAGTTGAAAAGGGAAGTGAAAGGGTCACCGCCAAATTATGATCTCTATTAGGATAACATTGGTGTAAATTGAAGACATATAAGTTTAGGAAAAACTTAAATATTTATAGGTAGTGATTGAGGTCATCAATCACAAACAAGTATAAAATTGAGGGCCTTAAATTCATCAATCTATGATGATTTAAAATACCATCGGTTCAACAAAACATATGGTATTATGATAACACATTTTTGGTTTTATGATCTCTTTACTAAAGTATAGGAATTAATTTCTTCATAGAATAATTGAAGAAGAAAAATATATACTTGACAAGTAGAGTCCCATCCTTTTACTAATTTCTACCACAAACTCATCATTCACTCTAAAAGATAATAGAACTTAAAAATAATATTCTATTTATCCTATTTGTATAGGGTAAAAAAATTGAATTTATAATTCATCTACCAGAATAATTTTTTTAAATAAAGACAACATTATTCAATCCAGGATATCATGTTGTCTAGTGGTAGGTGATACAACCTTGTCACCCTTCAGTTGTGACTTCAAGTCTCATGACCTTACCGGACACGACAGGTTGCTGCCCGACCTCCAGGTTGTCCTTTTATGGCAATCCAAAAATAATCTCAAGTTAGAATTATCCAAAATACTTCTGTCCAAACTCACAGTCCAAACATTATAAAGAAGGTAAACACAATGAAGTTCCTTTTTTCCGTGTAATAACATCTGAACCCCATCATCATATATTATTTTAAAACACTATAACATCCTAAATTACCATAAAACCTTATTGATTACATTCATGCTCCCTTATTCCTTATAGAATACTGGATATACTCCTTCTATCAAAAAATGTTTTAAACTCCCAAAATGATGGAATATACAAATCATTAATCTGTTTCAAGGTAGTCATGAATATCCAATATAATTTATCCAAATCAAACAAGTATTATTCCAAAATCCCTACATCATTATCCGAACCATGTTATGGTTTATTTTTAGCTCAAACATATATTTTCCAAAAATTTAACATGTTATTGAGTCACCTTTCTTGGTTCCACACAATCTCATGTCCTTAATGAAATAGTACCACAGTACAATACTTATATACTCCATAATTATTATAACCAGTACATTGTTGATACAACATTCAAATGACATAATTCTCTAATAAGAACATAAGAACTCTAATCATTCCTCCTCATCTATAGTAGTATCATAATGGGATTATTATCCAATAGCATCATTCGGGGCATACTTTGATGATTTGGACATTGGTTCATGTAGTGTCCCAACTCCTTGTAGTTGAATCATTGTACATTTGCATCCTTTTTCTTACCCTTGTAGTCTCGTACATGGTGTACTTTTTTTCAACAATTATAACAAACTCTCATTCCCTTCAGGTATGTTCCAGGGTGTTTCATCCAACAGTTATCACATATGGGAAAATTATTCTTCTCCCTCTTCCCTTTATCCATATTTCTCTCTTCCATCCTTTTCATCTCTTGATTCCCTTCAAAGCCATAAGACTCATGGAATTCTTTACTTATCTTATTAACACATGATACGATTTCTTCATATATTGAAAAAATTTGAGAGACTATTTCCTTTCTAAATATTTTCATAATACTGTGGAAGATATAATCCTTCTTACTCTTTGGATCATATGTATTAATAGAGTTCATATTAAATCTACTGGGCACCATTTCTATACAATGACATACACTAGGCCAGTTTATGAATTGCATTGAATAATTCCAAACTTGTAAAATACCTAATGTAAATTAAATAGTTTATAGATATAATCCACAATCATAAAAATGATTTATTCGAGTATGTATATACTCAATATCCCTTCATAATGGTTTTTAAAGAAAATGAGAATTATCCTAAGCATATCCCCTAGGAGGGTCGTAACCAAGAGTGCAGCAAGGCCCGTTGTCGTGCACCAGTTCCCGTTCGAGTATAGCTCAAAGAAGTGTTTTCGGGTTTTACCCCTAGGTACATCTGTTCCAAAGCCTCCCTTACCTGCTCATATACACATAGGGATGTGTTGACTGGAAAACTCACAAAATATCTACAGTACCAAAATTCTATGAAGTTCTTCTATATTAATCCTCAACGTCTCTCTTTGGGATAAGTGCTCTAATCAGTGTTTATCTAAATCTAGTTTCCAAGGTTATTTCTAAAATTCCTCTAATACCAACTATAACACCCTGACCCCAGTTACCCAGAGTCACTGCATTATAAATTAACATTGGCATGATCACAAAAGATCATGTCTTGAAATACCAATTAGTTTAGTAGCCTTGGAATCACAAGATATATTCATAAGACTTACATTATTTCACAAAGTCAAAAAAACTCCAACAAAATATTCTCTTCATATCCCCGCATACTATCCCAGTAGGTCATTCATAAAACACTTCTTTACATCCTAGAAAAAATAAAACATTGAAAGGGGTGAGTGAAAATTGCTCAGTAATGATAACAATATAGAAGAAACTTTCTTAAATAAGAATAATCATTTATGGAAATGTATAACTAAAACAAAATCCTTTTAAACATGAAATTTTGCATAATATGGTATAAATAAAATGAAATAATTCCATTTACTTATTCACATGGATATTCTACAAGTCAAATAATCACATTCAATATCAATAACCACTTTCATAATGATGGAATTCATATTATGAGACTATCATAACCACATAGTCAAGGCCTTGTGCCAAGACTACAAATATGATTTTGTCAAGACCTTGTTCCAAGACACTAGTTTGTCTCATGAGACTTACCGATGCATCAAGGAGCTATAGCAGGCTCCACCTGTCACTTATTAAGTCCAATGCATTTTTCATATAAATAGGTTTAAACAGAACATAAATATTGGTATTAAAAGTAGAATACGAAATGTCAATACTTTCTCTATAAACCATAAATGGTATAAAAAATAACAAATCCACAGTCAAACATATCACCAAACCTTCAATAAAATATGGATGATTTATATCATAATAAATCAACTTCAAGTAGGCTTAAAATCCATCAAAGGATGTTGACATAGATGAAATCAAAACCCCTTTTAGAGAAATATCTCTTTCTATTTTGAAATCATCTAAGAGTCTCATAATTTAGAAAGGAATAAATTTAAAGATATTTTTGAATCAAAGTGCCACATACCACTTTGAGACTTATAAAAATAATTATCATTTCAAAACATTCATGACCATATTAAAAAATCCTTAAAATCGTTTTGAAAAAATGGACATTAATTACAAGGTTCTATAAAGATAAATCTTTAAAAAATTTAAAATGATGATATAGTTAAATAGACCTTCCCCAAAAAACTTAAAATATTCCTTTTGAAAACATTTATTTGAAATGTGGGTATCTGTGATAATTATGTCCCAAAAAATACTTATACATGAATAATCTCTGATAATAATGAGATTGAAGAAATAACCCTTACCGATTTGGTAACGTACAAAACATACACCCCATGAAATATGTATCAAACAATGAATATGTAAATACACATAAATTAAAGTTTATTACACAATGAATACAATTATGGGTAGTACATACACCACACAAAAGGTAATAGTGGCAATATGGCATGAATATCACGGGAATAAGGAGTGAGATGAAAACCCCTTACCTTGCACTTTTCTTTAGTCGAGGGTACGTTTAACCAATTGTATGAAGACTATAGTATGTTATTCAATTATAAAAGAACTATATTAATATTTATTCTGTAATACATTAAACATTTATGACTTTATACTAACCATTTAATATTAATTTCCTTGTTATATTAATATTTCGGGTAATAATCACTTTCTTTATCGTACGTGTTTTTACTTGTTACTCTTGATTGTATCACATAGATCATGATTTAAATAATTAAAAAATATAAATAATGATTTATATATCATATATATTTAGAATATATATATGTATGATATACATATATATGAAATGGAAAACACCGTTTATGGAGAGGGTAGTCCATACGTACGCATAAATGTTGTTTCTGTTTTCATACAGTATTGAACAGAAGTAAGTGAATAAGATATATGTAAGTACATAAATACTTATATATATAAATATATATATCTCCAGTAGAATTACTATGTCATATATTACATACTTATTATTAATATATATTTTCATAGTCATCGATGAATGGTGAACTTGGAAATGAATCTCAACGCATCGTGGAGACGGCAATCCGTACGTACACACGAGTGAAAATATCATTCTTTTGATATTAAAATAATATGTAATTGGATGTTATATCATTTATACAGAATCCTTATCATGTTATATTTATTAATTACATCAAATACACATAATTATTGTAACCATCCAAATAAAATGTATTGAATAACAATTACACCACGGCGTGGAGACGGTAAGCCGTATGTACGCACGTATGGTGACATGTCAATCAAAGGGTGGAGAGAATAATTAATTTGGTTGTACCATAATTATAATAACATCATATTGTATAGAAGATACTAGAGTTATGATTTTAGAATGTAAAAAACAAATAAAAAGTAAGTGGATGAAGAATGGAACTTGAAAGAGGTTTGTGAAATCATTACCTCTTCTTCAAGTTCTCCCTTTTGATTTGATCAAAAGGGCTCCATAGGATGGCTTTAGGATCACACTAAGGCTTCTAGGTATAAGGGAGGATAGTATAGAGGGTATTTTTGCAGGGGTTTTCTGAGCAAAATGGATTAGAATGTGTGAATTAGAGTGAAGGGGGAGGGCACTTTTATAAGAGGGGTGAGGGGAATCTTAGGAAAAACATAAAATATTATTTTATAATAAATTCATATACGGTTTATAATGGCTCAAAATTGATTTATTTCTAGGATAAGGTGGGTATGGTTATAAATCCACTCAACCAATAATTTTTAGACTGGTTTTGGTAACTTTATTAACCTTATATTTTAGTTTTAACTCTTAGTTAATTAGTTTGACATTTACCATGTCACTTATATTTTTTTATTATATGGTTAATAAACATAACATATACATCCAAGAGACCCCCAAGTGGTCCATTATTGATACACCTATCATTATATAAGTCCTTTTTCCACTCATTATATTTTTAGAAATAGAATATCAATTAATAATATAATATTTGTTTTAAAATTTCATTTATGATAATTTTGACACTATTCACTAATTGATTTTTGTTAAAATAATAATGACATTAATAATTAGAAAAAAATCATTTAAGTAATAAAACAGGTCATATTAACCAATGAAATTATTTTTTGACATCAAAACTTTAAAATTATATTTATTTTAACATTTATAATACCAATTATTTGATTCTTTCATTAATTAAGAAAACACTGCATCATTATTGTGTCATAAATAAATTTAATTATTCAATGTGTAAAAATTATAAATAAAATACTCTTATATAGGAAATATTTTAATCATTATAATGAATATTTATTGTCGAAAATATTACATATATAACCCTATTTTAAAAAAAATCTAAAACATATATGCTTATGTCATTTTTGTGATTACATTAACTTACTTAGTATAATGTGTCATTATCACTTACAAAGGGATCCAAGGGGTCCCAAAATCAACCCAAATATTCCCATGGTCTAAAATGTATCAACCATTAGGGTTAGGACACGTTTTAGGGTAATTTTTTATTATTATAATATTATTATTTTACCCTTATTTACCAGATTTACCCTTTATCCATGATAAATAAAATATTTACCGAAGTAATTATTCGAAATGTATAAAAAAATTTACCTTTTTACACATTTTGGGCCTCCTGATTCAAAATATTGAATCCATTTTTCTATTTTTAAAACACAGAAGTGGCAGAAATTAATTTAAAAATAATTCCCTCTTTTAAAACAAAAAGTATGTTTTAAGAAATAATAACTATCAAAAGTTTGACACTTTTTTATGTCTGGTTTAAATTTTAAATTACGTCCAATGAACAATATTGTATTAAATGGTATAAATATATTCTAAATATACTTTAACACCACTCAAATTCATAATTTATCACTATTAATTATTTCGATTAAAAAATTTGTTTTTATTTAAAATTTAGTAATTATAACTATTCATCAAAATATGAATGGTATTAGAAATGTACCATAAATTCACCCTAAGATAATTTTGATATTCAGAATCCAAAAATTAAGTCCATTTTGAAAGATAAAATTTATAAAATATCAAAAAGGGTTCATTACTATTCATAACGGCAAGTTTGATTGGTTCTGGTGTGTGTTAGAACTCGAAGTTTTGTACAACACACGCTACTGTATTATTCAAAGAGAAGTGTTACGTGGAAGCTTGGGGTGTTACACATCTGATTAAGGATGAAAAAATATACTATAATTTAATTTATTTCTAAAGGAATTCTAAAAAAATTCTAAAATTTAAAATTGAATCTAGGATCATGATAAGATACAAAGGAGAGAGGAACTCGATGTAACCTAAATATCTTTTTAAAATACAACTGATAATGTTGATCTAGAGATATGGTATCCCAAATTTGAATAAAATCATGATAATTAGTCAATCATTCAACAATATGCCATAATACATTGTTACATAGGTAAGTCTTTGGTGATCCCACTACAAAATCCATGGATTTATTTTCATATTTACACTCTAGCACGGGAATAATATGAATCATCACTCTTGGTAACTATTGTTCTACATTAACCTATTGACGATTCAAACACTTTCTAAGAAAGTTAGAATTATCTCTTTTCATTCCATCTGACCAGTAATCCTCCCAAAGAACAATGTTCATCTTAGTACTTCCATGATGAAATGAAACATAGAACAATAAAAATTACAAAACAACCCTTTCTTCTAAAATGAGTCTCAAGTCACAAATAATATCTCTCCAAACAACAAAACATAATATTTATAAGTGTTAAATTCATGTAAATTACCCTTCTGAATAAATTCTATCATTTCCTATAAGTCACTCTCTTCAATCTAATATTTCTTAATTATTTCTGATAAAGATGATTTCACTAAAACATGTAAAAACAAGGGAATTCCCTACACCAAATACTTCCAATTGTAAATTTATCTAATCTAAAACCAAAGGATCTCATTTCAAATTTATCATGGTTAATCTGGAATTACTCTTTTGAATCAAAGAATTAGCCACATTATTTACATTTCTTGGATGGTAATGAACCATGAAATAATAACTCTTGATTAATTACATCCAAATATTCTATCTATTGTTTAATTTTTTCTGAGTGAATATATGTTTCAAAAAAATTTGATCAGTATATATTTCATTCTATATGCCATACAGATGATGCCTCTAAAATTTTAAAGAAAACAATAGAGTATTATTCCAAATCATGTGTGGTAATATAACTGACGAAGATTCAACTAACATGGATCATAATAAATTACCTTATCACTCTCAATTAAAGCACAACTAGGTCCAATCAATGAAGCATCACAGTAGAGATCAAATTCACTATTCCTAGAATGCAGGAAAAAAAATTGGGGTGGTTACCAATTTACTTTTATGTTCTAAAAACCAATCTAAACAATTTTTTATCCAGATGAACCTATCAACCTTACATTTTATCATATTCAGTGGCTTAGATAACTGATATAAGTTTTCAAAAAACTATCTATAATAACCCACAAATCCATGAAAACTATGTATCTCTATGATATTGGTAGGTATTTTCCACTCTTCAACATCTTTTGTTTTAGAAGGGTCAACAATTATGCAATATTTAAAAAAATATGACAAAGGAAATATATTTTTTCACCCAAAATTCATTACTAAAAATTACATTCAATTTATTTTCTTTTATGGTTTGAAAAATTCCAATGTTACTTTCATGTTCCACTCAGCATTTAGAATATTCCAAAATATCATCCGTTAACACAACAAAAAATAGATTAAAAAATTGATGAAAGGACCCATTACGGAGATTCATAAATACAACAGGTGCATTAGATAAACCAATGTTCATAACTAAAAACTCAAAATTTCCATATCAAAATTGTAATGTTGTATTTTGAATGTTATCTACCTTCACCTTGAGTTTATAGTACCCGGACCTCAAATCAAACATCGAAAAATAATGAGCTTCCATGAGATGATCAATCAAATCATCGATATGAGGTAATAATTACTTGTTCATAATACCGATGTGATTCAAGGATCATTAATCGATACATAGTCTTATAGAACAATTTTTCTTTTTCATAGATAATATTGGATCCCCCCAAGGTGAAATAGAAAGTCGAATGAAACCTTTATCAAGTAATTTTTTCAACTGTTTATTTTTTCAATTCTACCAGTAATTCTTGAGCCATTCGATAAGGGGGTTTAGAGATATTATTAGAATCATGAAATAAATCTATAATAAATTAAACCTATCGATTGGGAACAATACTATGAAATTCATTATGAAAAAATAATGTGATTTCATTCACTACTAGAAAGTCACTAATCAAAACTGTTTATTTCTTTCAAAAACATGAACTAGATAACACTCAATTCCATTTTTAATTAATCTTCCAGATTCTTGGTATGTCATCAAATGTATGAAATCATTTAATATAACATTCTGTTTTTTATAATCAATTTTATCAAGGTAAACCGAATTCCAATCCATACCCAAAATGATATCAAATTCCACATTCAGAAGATCATCAGAAAAATTTATGATAGACCATCACACTAATGAAAATAGGAATATTCCTATAAATCTGGGCTACTCTAATACTTCCACCTCGAGTATTTACGAAATGTTCTAGATCAAATTAATGAGGTTCTATTTTTAAATTACTTTAAAAGCCCTCATAAATTAATGAATGTGAAGATCTACAATCCAATAGTGTATTGTCTTATTTTGGAGAAACTTGTAACATACCTGTCAACAATTCAATTGATGGTCCCACAATAACCGAAGTAATAGAAATTGATATTTCCATGCCCTTCATTTTTCGATATTTCTAGTTTCCACCATAGATAATTAACATTAGACATAGATTGTCATAATTTCCTATCACACTAAAATTAAAAAATCTTACCACTGGTGTTTCATTGACTACCTGACCATCTTCCTTATAGTATGGATATATATGACCATCCTTACCACATCGGTAGTAATTCCCAGACTTTGAGAGGCATTCTCCTAGATGTTTTTTTACCAGTCTTCTCACAAGTTGATAATTTAGTTTTTTTACCTACAGACTTCATTGAATTTTTATTTCACATTTCCTACTCACTGGATTGAATATTTTTCTCCTCATAGAACTCAAACTCATTAGAAAACACCATTTTGACCATCTCATCACATTAGAATAATCTCTCATATCTTTTGAACTCAATATAATCTAACACACTTCTATATGTCAAATTTCATCCTTAGTAAAACTAGTTCAACTTACTATCAATATCCCTAATAATGTTCAGGATGAACCTTGAAAAATATTGGAATGTTTATTCATGTGCTGCCAAATAATCTTCCTCCATTTGTCTCAATTCCATGAATTTCATTTCCACCGAATGTTCAACACCCTTAGGAAAAAAATTTCTCATGGAATATATTCATAAATTTACACCATTCCATGGCTTAAATCTATTCACTTCCTATAATATTTTTAATCATCGACCAATATTGATCTGCACAAATTTCTAAATGATAAACTACAAGACTATAATTTTGATTGACTGAACAATCCATTATATCAAAATTCTTTCCCAGTTATACAAACCACCCTACATCTTTCATAGGTTTAGATGATCCTATAAATGATATGGGACGTTACCCCATGAAATGATCTATGATTGATATATGCCTTGGAAGTTGGTCTAGTTGGTCTCATGCATAGACACCACAATATTTATTTCCCGAGTCAACGAATCTGTCACTCCAACAAATTTTTTGGTTCTAATTCTGTCCATCTCAGGATGTTTATTTGGAATGACATTTCCCTATGTATTCCTTCCCAACATAGCTTCCCTCTTTCCTCTATGGAAAATAATTCAGAACAAACATATCATAGTCAAAGAAAATGGTAATCATAATATGCTATATCATTTTAACAATAATTTAAAAATAATTTATGGATATTCTATGAACAATATTCTAACTCTTCATTTTATATAAAATGACCTCTGATACCAACTATAAGTACCCAAAAATAAATGTTACCAAAAGCATGAGATAATTCTACAAGTTTTCTTTAATTCACTATGAGGAACTTTTTATTTTTAGAGATTTAGAGAATTAGTTCATTAATCATACATAACAAATTAAATATTATATTTAGACACTTCTATGAAGAATCCATTTTTCCCATAAAATTAAAACATTTTAAAAAGAAACATGGTTTATTTCATGTTTAAACAACATGAATTTTTCTTGATCCCATCATTGACTCTATTTATCTAAACATCATGTGAAATACATTTAAAGACATGAGATAAGCATAAAAATCCAATTAATGGATTCATAATGAATGAAAACTATTAATCTTTTGGAAACATGTAAACAATGAATACTTTTTCACAATGTAATACTTTTCACCTTTAAGATTTAGTAAATATACATCACTAAATATAAGATAATTCTTTACCCCTTTTATGGTCATATTATTACCATAACACCCAGACAAATAAACATATAATATATAATGGTAACTTTGGACATAAACACTCGTATATTGAATAATCATACTATCGACTTCCACATATATTACTAAATGAGATTATCATACAACCCACATCCAACCCCAGTGAATTGAAGGTTATAACGTAACCACCCATCCTTGGGTTATCAAGGAACCACCCATATACGGTTTATCACATAACCACCCATCATTTGTTTATCACTTAACCACTCATCAAATGTCCATTTACCATTATATAATCATAAAAAATAGTAGAATGCAATTTTATTATTTAACTCATAAAATTACATTTAAAATCATTTGAAGATATTGAAATAGTAAATCCACATTCAAAACCATTTTCAATTCCAAAACACCAAAAAAATGTAATAAGGTATTTTTGTTCCTCTTAAAAACATTAAAGGTTATAGAGGAAGACAAATATAAAATAATAGTAATGGTGGTGGAAAGGTCATTGTCGTCATGTACATAGAAAACAATCCTTATTTTTGTTTAGTAAAACAATTCAAAGAAAATGATTCATTTTTAATGAAATTAAAATTAAATGGGTATATTATACACCATATATATAATGTCATGTATATATTAGAATATGCCTTAATGAAGGGATATTGGAATGAAGTCTCTTACCACTAATATGACTTGTCTCGTTTGTCCTTTAGATTCTAGAATAATAAAAAAAGGATAATTTAAACTTTCTTCATAACCATTTAAAATTTTATTATTCATTCTATATTAGATATTACAAATTTATAAAATTATATAGTTATTTATGTTTCTATCTATCATTTTTGTAAATATTCAGTACTTGAGTCAAAAAATGACCTTATTTTGATGTAAATTTTCCATGTTGTAAAATTAAATCATCTCAAAAATATTATTCCTGACATAAATATCATATATATCAATTATATATGTATTTAGAATAGTCCATAACATTTGGATATATGAAATAAATTGCACTGTTCATGGTGATGGTAGATCATACATATTCAAGAACACTACATTCATTTATTTGTCTTATTAATGGAATAAAAACTAAATGATACAGGGTTATAATAATATTTATTTATATTATTTATGTTATATATTTTAATAATGTTTATTAACTCCATCCTTTATACATTTCAAGTATGTAACAAATGATTCATATAACTTTGAGGGGCGGTAGTCCACACATCCCCAAATCAAATTACCATATTTACACATTATGGAAAACATAAAGGTATATATTCAATATAAAAATTAATGAATAATATAAAAAATATAAATATAATATATATAATATATAAATACATTTACATCATAGTGGATACCATGATAGGTGGTAGGAGAATATTTGAACAATCATTATTTCGTGAGGCATTAGTTCGCCATAAACGGAAACAATATATTCTATTTCCATTAGATAAAGGTGTGAGTAAGAGTGGGTATAAAATCATGAATAGAAACATTGTTTTATATTTAGGAAACTTGAGTTGTTATAAAATAATGGAATAAAGATAGGTTGAGGGGTGGGAGAAGGAAAATATATGAAAGGGGCTTGAGAGAAGATGTTACCTCAGTATCATGTAACTCTTTTTGTTTTAAGAAAAAAGGCTTCCGTGATTTTCCTTATTTCAAATGTAAGGCTTCTGGGATGAAATTATGGTAGTTGGGAGATAATTTATGAATACATAGTACAATAAAATGGGATTTATTTGTGTGAGTATGTGGGTAGAGGTGGTGACCTTTTATAAGAGGGAGGATGGGCGCTTTAGGGAAGTCTTGTAATATTATTTTATTAAAATTGGATTTTAAATATATAATAGTTCCAAAATGATATATTTATGGGATATGATTTTTGTTGGTCTAAATCCTCTCAACAAATATGTTTTATAAAAGTAGAGTTCATAAAATTAACGTTATCTTTTAGCTTTTACCCTTAGTTAATCACATTTACTCTTACTATGTCTTCTTGTATTTTCATAATATATGTTTTCTATAGTTACTATAAAATCCCAAGAGATCAAGAAGTGGATCATCAATGAAATTTGAAACAATATATAAGACATTTGGATGAATTTTGGATTTTTATAGGCGTTATATCATTTAATAAAATAGTGTTTGTTTTAAAAACGAATTCATGTCAGTTGTGACACTATTTATTACTTGATTTTTGATAAAGTTAGAAAAAAATTATTTCTCAAAAAATATTCATTAAAGCATCCCTAAAATGTCAATTTCATAAAAAAAATCATGTATGGCATCAAAATTTTCAAATTACATTTATTTAAACATTTATAATATAATTTATTTGAATATTTAATAAATAAAGTAATCATTACATCATTGTTATTCCAAAAATAAATTTATTTATTTATAGTATAAAAAATTATAAATAAAATTCCATGATGTATTAATACTTTTTTATTTCTAATTAATATTTTATTTTATATAAATATGTTTTATAATCCAATATAAATGTTTTTTAGCAATCAAATGATTATATTATATTTCACTAACTTAAAAAATAATTATAATAAAATGTTATTATCACAACAATGTGGCTACATGGGGTACTAATATCAACCCAAGGAGGATCATGTTCAACATTTTCTCATAAAATAGTACAAGGACACATGTTAGGGTAGTTTTATATAATTATAATGCAATATGTTTCCATTATTTACCTGATTTGTGCTTTAACCATGGTAAATAACAACGATTTATTAAATTACTATTCATAATGTCCAAAAATAAAAGGTACCTATTTACACAATTTAGACCTTATAATTAAAAATAATAAATAAATTAATCATAATTAAAAACACATAATTTGTAGTAATTAATTTAAAATTAAATCATGATGTCAAACCCCAAATGTGGGCTTCTAAGAATTGAAAACTATCAGAAGATTGACATGTTTTTACATCTAATTTAAATGTGAACATACATCAAATACAAATTATAGTATTAAATTATAAAAACACAATACAATTAAAAAATAAATCCATTTAATCATACAATATAACTATATAAATATATTAGACGAAGAGGCAGTTTTGAATTCAAATTCAATATTTTTCACTATTCATTAAAATGTGAATTTTATAAAAAAAATACAAAACATTCGATGAAATAAATTTTTCATGTTTCTATTTCAAATAAGAAGTTAATTATTTAAAACAAAACATATTAATGTAAGAAAAATCACATTTAAAAATGGTTTTCCATCAACAGACGGTAAACATATCTTTTAATAATATTATTGTATTTTACGCTTAAAATTGTATTCATTATCATTTTATGCCTCTAAAATTTATTGGATAAATGTAAAAACATTTAAACAGCATGTGAAGTCATCTTTTGGTTAGTTCTGGTCATTTAATCCAATAAAATGTCTAGCCGTTAACAACCAATTAAAATAATAATAATATTATTATATTATTTTTCGGTATAACTCAATGTTGTGTGCAATGTATGATTTTTGAGATACCCATTGTTCCATGTTGAGTACACTATATAAAAATAATCACCATTATCATAAATTTAATATCATATTCACAAAAATTAAAATACATGAAAATGTATTATCCTATAATTACCTTGGAGGTTACATATAAACTGTAGTAGCCCTATCTATTAATACAAAAACGAAACATACTAAAAATAGATAACTAAATTAATATTTATATTAACCAATCCAAAATCATTATGGTTTATATTATTTTTATAATAATAATATTAAAAAACAAGTATATAAAAGATCTATACCATTTCCCATTTTGTTATCCAAAACTATCACCCCTATTAGGCATATCATACATAAAACCATTATCTATTTCATGTGGAAGCGTAACATAAGAACGATTGAGATGAAATTATCAGTAAGATTATTCACAAAATATTTTAATTAATTCTCAGTTAAAAGGTATAATTGAACAAGAAAATGGTCTTCACAATATTTTATCATACTCATGAATTTATTGATCACAATCATGAAACATAAATAAAACATTTGAAAATAAAAAATAAGACAACAATAGAGTATGAAATTTGTAATTACTAGCATGTTCCATGTTAAAATATCAAAAGTATAAAAAACATGTATATGAAAAAAATAATAAAAAAATCATATCTATATTCAAGGATCATGTCCAAGACTATCATAGAGTGTTTAATTCACTCCCATTACATATTTAACTTTATCAACATTTACTCGGAAGAATATCTTGCTGTAGAATATCCACTAGTAAAATAGTTTCACACCACATTCAAACCCAAATTATCTCATGAGATATCAATATTTGAAAATTTTAGTGGACATTTATAAGAAATTTTGTGCAAGTACCACATAAGGAAATCTACACATATTTTTTCCAAAATATCAAGATATAATATTTATATCATCAAATCATAACATGTGTAGCATACATGTGTTTCATAGAAATTTTGATATAATATTTATAAAAATTATAGATAAAGAATTAGGTATTAAAAAATGTATCATATCACTAATTTTTAGAACAATTTACTGTATATGAATCATTTTGGTATCAATAAAATTAGGTATTTATATCTTTGTATAGAGAGACACATTACATATCTCATAGACTCTATTCCATGTGTCACATGCCCATGGATTGAGCTCCAACTATTTTTTCATGCCTATATCGTCCTTCCAATGTCACTAGGCATGCATTATGTTAGAATAAAAAATGAATAATATATAAGATTTGTTGTATAAATGTATAGGAAAAATTGTTTTTCATATTTATATATATTATCTTAGTAGATTAATATTCTTTCTATTATTCAAAAAAACACAAGGTTTATATAAAATATTAATGTATTTGTAAATAGGGTTTTAAAAAAACTGGTTCTTAAGTGAAAAACATTGTATGCCACCAAGTTCTCCATAATGAGAACCCCTCTTTTATATATTGTGCATAATACCCAAATTCCATAAATTATAAAAGGAATCATAAAAAGGGTTAGATCATGGCACATGAAATGATAAAAAATGAGATAAATATTATGAAACAATAATGAGAAGATTATATGTATAACATCCCGATCATTTTATACATATTATTGCATGAATTTGTGAATAATTTAACGTCAATTTATAAGACAAGGGTCATAATGTCTTGTGTCATGGGAAACTATACACATCTTGAAACAAAAATAAAACATTGTTTATTTAATATTCAAAACAGGCTCCTATATCCATTTTAGTCCTTATATCTTCATAAGACAACCTGGGGAACACATGAACAAAAGTGATGAGCTAAAAATACCATTAAGGAAATATGAATAGGAATAAAACAAAGCACATGGGTTATAAAAAATAACATGATGATATAATGGAATTGACTATAAAGAAACATAATGAATAAAAATATGTATAACATGGGAACATGTAACTAAGAATGTGGATAAAATATAAAATTTTATGAACATGATTCAAAGTTAACCATCATGACTATATCAATGGTTCATTAGGTCCCACACATGAATCATCTTAACTAAATATGCCAACATTATGTCACATGAGACTATAACTTACCCAATGTACTGGAGTGCTATCTAGGTGCACCAATAATTACATGTTCACGAATATGTGTCCCACAATACTTTTCGTAAATAAAGAATCAAACATTAAAATAATTTTTATCAATGAAATTAATTAGGTATGAAAATCTTGTGAACGAAATAACAAAAGAAAATATCATTATTGTCTTAATGAAAAAAAGAATTTATATCATACATGGACATTAATAAAGAAAAAATATTTATATATCAGGATATATGACGTCAATCATATTATAAAACATGTAATATTATGGTTTATGAAACTTTATAAATAAAAACTTTTATTGCGGTTTATGGAAAATAATAGAGACAGTCTTAAAATAAAAATAAATAATTGATTTTATAACACAATAACTGAACCAATATTATTTTACATGATAAATTTTTTTAATTTAATAAAATAATGGTGCCTTGAAATAAATTATTTATATTACATAAATGTGTTACAATTTCTGGAAGTTCCCTTTAATTTGGCTTTCAAATTAGAAGCAACAGAGAAGTGAACCTTTTTAAAATATATATTTCCCTATAGAATATTGATTATTAGATCTACATACATGATTTTCTAACATATTAACATTATTTAGAGTATGTTCAAAAATTTAAAGAAACATTACATTTTGCTAAAAATAAATAAAGAGTAGCTCAATGTAAAATTTGAGGATCAGGTAGAATCCCTTACCTTAAGTCTGAATCTACTATTCACGTGATAATAATGAAATAGATTATCAACTAAAATATATTAATTAATTAATTAATAACACTTTATAAATTTATTTTATTTATTTGATTTTTTTAATTCATTCATGGCCTTTTTATGGGTTATGATATTTACTCTCATCATTCGAGAGTGTTGGTTTCCCTAGATATCATGATCTGTTTACATGTATACATGAATGGGAAATCATTTAAAATTGGAATTGGTGTCCATAATTTATGTTAAATATTACTAACTAACAAAAATAATATTAAATGGTCGTATAAGTTATATTATTTTGTTACACTTATTAATGGTACATTTTTTACCTTTTCATGGTTTTCAATTTTCATTATCATGGTTTGGTATAGAATGAAATGAGAGGATACTTGTAATGGCGATGTTATAGATATGATGTAATTTCTTACTTCAAGCCTATAGATTGTATATCCTTCTGGATAATTACATGACATATAACATGGTTACATGATGTGTAACTCATAATGGAAAATAAATCTATTTTTAATTGAAATATGATATTTTTTTCGGCCATTATGTGACTTATCAATTACAGGACGTGTAATTGGTTTACATGTTTCTTAATTTTGGGGTGTCAAATTTTAAGAAAATATCCCAACATTTTTCTTTTTTTCTCCTTCCATGGTCCCTTCCTCTCAACCAAGATTCTTCCCCATGGGATTTTGTGATTCATCCAATCCCTTTGTGTATTATCATTTGGAGATTGATCCTTGTTCATGTCACTATGTGAAATATAGGGTAAGAATTATCTCCCATTCCTAATCTATATTCTCTTATACTTTTATATATCATCTAGGTGTGGATGGATCTAAAGTATATGCCTATGAATCTTATTTCTAGGGGTATTAATAGATCTTACATACCTTCTTTATTAATGGTTGAACCCATTGTGGTAATGTGTGGCCCTTGTTTTGAGGAATGTGGTTTCATCTCCAGCTTATGATTGATAAACCTAATAATTCCATTTTTATACATTGATATATATATATATATATAAATTACTAGGAAATTGGCATGATTTTTTTATGTCTTTGGAAAATGAAATTTGATGAAATTTGAGGTTTTTATGGTTTTTATAAATAGAATTAAATTGGGAATTTTCAAAACATCGATATATTTTTGAAAAAATATCAGGTTTGGTTACCCTACTAAATGTAGAATTTCATAAATGGTTTTGAAATTGTTTTAAAAAAATATTTAGGTGATTGTGAAAATGGGAAAATGGTTTACCTTCCTTACTTGGTGGATGGTTTAGCTTTAGGCCATTATCCATTAGGGGGGTTCACTGTATGGGTGTTCTTCTATCCCTAGAGTGTAAACTATTTGTTATAGGTACATACATGATGTTGTAGATTCACATTTATTAGTAAAGCCCTATTCATGGATTATAGATCAATGGATTCAGGTACTGTAGTTCATTGGTAATTGATTTTTGGGTATTAGTACACTCCTACCTAACCTATTGCATTCAATGGTGTTCTGATACCTTTGATACATCTATTGTTTTCCAATATGTGCCTTTGAATGGTTTTATCCTTGATATGCATGTTGATTCTTTTGAAACCTAAAATATAACGATTTCTTTGAAATTTATATTTTTTTTAGTTTGTGGTAAAGGGGAATGTTTACCATGTTTTCTAAAAAAATTCACAATATGTTACGATTCCATGTTTTATTAGAAATGAGAAAATGAAAATATTTATATAGGGACTTTTTATGGGTAATGTTGGTGGGGACCTACTCAACATGTTACCTTGCAATCTACTCTCCCCGTTTTCAGCATGTAGACTATTATATGTATTTCGATGGTGGGTAGGGGAAGGTGACATAGTGAGGAAGTAGGATATCATGTGTGTTGTGTTGCGTAGTTGGTGGTGAAATGAGGGGAGGTTTCCCACACTATCACATAGATTAGTTTCTTGTTTAAGTGGTACATTATAGTTGTACATATCTCTTTGAGTTTGTAGCTACTTAAATGGTTTCATTGTTTCTACCATCTTCATATAGTAATGACCCATATATATATATATTATAAGTTAATATTTGTTTCTTCTTTGAGTATTTATATATATTTCCTTTTTCATTGTTTAGGTTAGGTGAAATCAATCCACTTGTGGGTTGTTCGATGACCGAGTTCTAGTTTCGAGCCCACAGGTATAAGGAACACCATTCAGGTATGTAAATGATTGGGTCGAGTTCCAGGTTTCAGGGTAACCACGGTTGGTTCATTATAAAAAAGTATTAGAGGATGTCTGTCCCCAAGAGTCATTTCCTTGTCACGTCTACTACACTAAAGATATTATTTTCAGACTTAATACTTATGTTGTGATATGTACCTACCCAACTCTTATTATGATGAGACTTAGGATTCCATGGAACATTTGGATATGTGACAAAAGTGTATGGTTTTGTTTTAAATATCAGTTTCATTTTAGGGGATTCTTGGTTTAAATTGTGATTTACTCTATTATCTGATCATTCCTTCTATTTTTGTGTGCAATAGTATACCTATGAGATGTCTTCATTGAGTTCCTATGGAAGGTGAAACAGATGCTCCAAAAGAAAATCATCCAATAGATAATAATCTCATTGACTTCATAGTAAGAGAAATTCATTATATTAATTGAAACAGACCCTAAGTAGAGAATTAAATTGATGAGGTACAACCATATATTAGTGGAGATTTATATTGATCATGTGAAGTCATTCATGAGAATCCATTGTACCATGATGAAATGAATGAACATAAATAAGTGGATAAATGTATGCATTGGATTGGTCAAATTTTTGACGATATAGAGACACATGAAAATATAATGGTTTCATGTGATGTATTCAGGCATGAGGGTTCTGGTAAGTGACGGTGGGATTCTTTAGTCCAGGAAGATATGCCTCTGGAGTTCTATTGGAATGATTCCAATCCCCTATTTTCCAATAGTTTTTTCTATAGTCACTATCTGTGGATAAATCTCTAGAGTTCCTCTCTTTGCGGCATAGATAGTGTTCTATGTCAATAAACACCATCCACTTTGCTGAGCTTGTATATTTTTCTCTAGATATGATAAATAATGACCAGTATAAGGCTCAAATGTACCTAAATTGTTTGTTACCAGATATCGTATCCTAAGTATTTGTGTTAAATATTTTAACCTATGTAAGATGATTAATGAAACCATTAGGTATGAGATGAATATCGTAGGAAACATTGACTTTTCCACATTCTCTCTTACATCCAGTGGAGGTTTTAGCTTTAGGGATGAGAGGAAGAGGAAGTTGTAACATCATCATCAGAGTAGTGTAAGTCAATCTTAGTAGTGAGTCTCCACTAAAACAACTTATACATCTAGTAGTGTACATACATCTTACTATTAGTGTTGAGACATTGGACACTACATTCACTATCTTTCTATGACCATAAAGACATGAAACATCGTTGGGAATGTTCCTCATTTACAACGCTTTAGATAGGCTATGTCAATGCCTCATTATAGTTAGGGTTTCTTGGCTCCTGAGGTGACTTCAAGGTAGTCATATGCCTCGATGAATACATGTATCTATCCATATGAATTATGATTAAAGCACATTCACAAAGCTTATTTTTGTCCAGTGAAAGTTGATGGATGTCCAGTTATAATTATAGGTACTATCAATGTTTTCTCTTATGTACTGATTTATTTATTTGATACTAGTTACTCTCACTCATTTTTATCTACAAGTTTCTTTCAATATTCATAAACTTAAAATATAACTAATTAAATTTTTTGGAGTTATAGACACCCAATGGTAAGAACAAAGAGCAGGTGTTTCATTTTCCTTCGTGTTTATTAACAATATATCATACAAATCTATTCTCAGATTTTATCAATCTTGATTTGGATCTATTTGAATTCATCATATGTACAGATTGGAAAGTTTATCATAAAGATGAGGTTGATTTTTATCATCAGTGTGTTTCACATGAGGTTGCCGATGTGTGCCCTCATGTATTTTATGTGGAGTGGGACTTAATGTTTTGTCGTGCAACACCTTACTAACTAGAGCTCATGACTTTTATCTCAACTAGTGATATTAACCTCAAAGAAGTTTCTTCTATTTTTGATCATAACATAGTGGTTTTGGACATTTCTCATGTACTATTAGATGACTTATCCAGTCTTATTATAAATATATTGGTAGAGTGTAGTGTTGAATTGGTCACATGGAAGTAGTAGATATCGATACATTCTTTTCATATGACACCAATGAAGATGAAAGTGCTTATGGTTCAGCTTGATCACCTATTGGAAAAAAGTTTAGTTAACCCCAGTGTTTCTCCGTGGGAAGCCCCTATGATATTTTCTAATAAGGTAGAAGGTTCACTTCATTTATTTTGTGGATAATTGGATATTGAACCGAGTAACTGTTAATAACAAGTATCCATGGACCTATATGGATTATTTTTTGATCATTTATTGGGGGGAAGGCGGCTTTTTATGTATGATCATCAGTCAGTTTATCATCAACTCAGATTTTAGATGTTTGACAAACCAAATATATATTTCATGAATTGGTATTTCCATTATGATTTTTTGGAGATGAATTTTTGTCAAACTATCTCTCTTAATGTTTCTGTGTCATTGATTAATTGTTTATGTAACAGCCCGAGATTTTATGAAAAATATTCTTTTTATTTCACTAATGTCTTGTGTTGTACACTACACCAAAAGGAGCTTTCACAACACGCATCCTTGACTTGCCTTGCATTACACGCAATCGCAACCTTCCTCGATAGCGTGTGTAGTACGCAATACTGAGTTTCACGAAACAACGATATGCTATTAAAATATTATTAAAACTAGCCGTTATGAATAGTAATAACCACTTTTTAAAATTCTGTTTATCTTATATTTCAAAATGAACTTTATTTTTGGTTTCGGAGTATCGAATTTAGCCTAAGGTGAAATTTTGGTACTTTTCGGATAACTTTCATATTCTGATGAATAGTGAAAATTATTAATTATAATTAAAAAACAACTTTTTTAATCGAAATAATTAATAGTGATAAATTACTAATTTGAGTGGTTTTAAAGTATATTTAGAATATATTTTTACAATTTAATTCAATGTTGGTCATTGGTTGTAATTTCACATTTAACCAGACATAATCAAGTGTCAATCTTTTGATAGAAATTGTTTCTTAAAAACAAGCTATTTGTCTTAACAGCGGGATTTAATTATAAAATTAATTAATTCAACTTCTATGTTATGAATTTGGTAAAATAGACTTCATTTTTGAATTCGGAATATGAAATATAGCTTAGGATGAAATTTTGGCATTTTTCTGAAAACCTTCATTTTTTTATGAATAGTGAAACTACTAAGTGGTAGTTAAAAAATTGAATTTTTCATAAAACCTAATTTTACCGCTTCTGTGAATGGAATTTCAAAAATCCGACAGACACGGTTGATATCAGTAAGTAAAATGTGGTTCAATGAGACAAAAATAATTTTTTGGTGAATAGTAACTTTTTACTTTTTTTTACCGCTGTTAATAGTAAATAGAGTAACTAAGGGTAAATATGATATTACTATTACCCTAACACATGTCCTAATTCTATTGGACAAGTTTAATTCGACCAAAAATAAGCTTAGGAATAAAATATGACCATTTAGGCCCACTTGGATTAGATTAGGACATTTATTATTATTTAATTCAAAGAAGAGTTAAAAGAGTTAAAATCAATGTTTATTTACTAAAACATTTTTAATATAGGGTTATACAAGAGATAAATTAGATTGGAAATATTCATTAGAAATCTAAAAAGATTTCCTACATAATGGTATTTTATTTTTAATTTTTATACATCAAATAATTTAATTTATTTATGACACAAAGATGATGCAGTAATTATCTTATTAGTGAAATATTGACATAATTGATGTTATAAACACCAAACTTAATGTAATTTGAGACTTTTTATGAATTCCAAAAATTTTCTAGGTTACTATGATATATTAGTGTTGATTTAATAAACTTGGTCCGAACATATAAATCTGTTAGGACTTTCACAAAAATCATATATCAAATAGTGTCAAAATTGACACAAAATAGTTTTTAAATCAAATATTATATTATTAATTGTTATTTTATTCCTAAAAATCTAAGGTTCGGCCAAATGACTTAGATAAGGATATATATATTAATAATAAACAATTTGGGGTTCGTTTGGCATGTTATAGTAAGTGTATTAACCATATAGTGTAAGAAAACAAAAAGACACGGTAAAAGTTAAATTATTTAACTTAGGGTTAAATCTAATTGATAAGGTTAAAATAATACCCTAAACTTGTCTAAATCCTATTGGATGATAGGATTTCGACCCATCCCCACTTTAGCTTCGAAATAAGACCCTTTGGAACCATTATAAACCGATTTTGACTTTAATATAAAATAATATTTTGAGATATTTCTAAGGTGCCCCTCTCCTCCCTTATAAAAGGGCACCTCCTCTCCCTTCTCCTCACACCAAATTGAGCACTCAAGCTCGGCCAAACCCTGCCATTTTCTCCTCTCCACTTCCCTAGAATAATCCTAGAGGTCCTGGTCTTCTTCAAAGACCAATCTTAGTTCCCTAAGTGGAGGATTCAAAGAGGTGTTCCAAAGAAGAGGTAATATCCATTACCGATCTTTTCAATTTCTTTCTTCTTCCACTTCTTCTTCTTTAGTTGTTTCATTATGAAGTAATAACATCAGTATCACTCATATACTGATATGTTATTATAAGTATGAAACAACCCTATTTCACCATCTATCCATCCTACGGAAAAAGAAATCACCGCGCGTGCGTACGTACGGAATACCGTCTCCACGCCGTGGTGTAATCTATTTTCCACCACCACCTTACATGGATGGGTATAATGGTGTAAAGAATAACTATACATAGTTATTACAACATCATATTGATTCTGATATATTGTATAATCCACTCCAATTCAATTCAATATTTATGGAAATGATATCATCGCTCGTGCGTACGTACGGACTACCGTCTCCACGACGCGATGAGATTCATTCTCCTTGTTAACCATTTAAGAATGAAAATAAAGTATATATAAAAAAATAATAATGAAATATATGACATTATAAAGCTACTGGATTTATGTATATATATGTATATGTATGTCATCTACTTACATCCATTCAAGACAATAATGAAAGGAAAACAGCGTTCATGCGTACGTACGGACTACCGTCTCCATGAACGGTGTTTTTCATTTCATTTATCTATCTATTATATATATATATATTGAATATATATGATATTTTATATTCTGGAAGTAAGTAAATCATGATATAAGTAATAATAATGTCAAGAAAAACAAGTCAAAACAACTACGATAAATGAAACGATTTTACCCAAAACGCTTCTTTAACATGGAGTTTACAAAAGAACGGGTAATATAATGTCATAAGTGAACCATATATGATATCATAACAATGAATATGATTCTGTAATAAGTCAATGACATTATTTAAACCATTATACAGGAGCTTCGGACACGTACAAAGCAAATCAGACCTAAGGTAAGGGAAATATCACAATCTCATTTTTATCCGAGATTGTTTATTCGTAAGTATTTACTGGGGTGTATTTTATCATCAACATCCATGTTTCATCAAAATGTAATATTATTTCCATCCACCTACAATTGTTTAAAACCATTTTTACCCTTCGGTGAGTTTTTAGTAATATGTATGAAAGGAATCTTTTGTCGTATGAGGTACTTTTTGACTTTTCCGACAAAAGTACGAAGAATGTTTTTTAAACTTATACGGCATGAATGGATTTTTAAAACATTATTTCCAAGAAACTTCCTTTACAAGTTTTCAAGTTTATTTTTAATCAACTTCTTTTATTTTAAAGTTGTATGACATGTTTTGAAAGAAAAAAATGTTTTTGAAGAAGAAAGGATATTTTCCTCAAGAATGAAGTTCAAGTATTTTATCAAAATTATTTTCCATCTAAGATAATAAAAGGGTTCTGTTTTTATCCCTATTATTACATTGAGTTGATCATGTTGTGATGGAATTATTTTTATGAATTCCTTTATCTTATATGAATTGATTTATGATGTCATGATGTTTCAAGAATCCCATTTCTGTTACATGTGTTATGCGATGATGTATGATTTATGATTATGTGGCACACATAAGAAAGGATTCATTATAAGATGGGTGGGACCTATATCTCCCTCCAATGCATTGGGTAAAGATTTTATATCTCATGAGATAGACATGGCTGAAATGGTAGGTTATACCGGTTCAGTGAAACAGGACTGAAACGAGGGTTACTCGATTCAGAAAGGGACTTTGTCCACTAAGATAGTCTTGGCAATTAGTCTTGACTAACAAGAAATGATTCTCTATGATTATGTGTGTATGACACAAAGATTCATGTTTTAATTTATGATTATTGTGATTTCATTTCACTACTATGATTTATCCCATGTTATGAAATTATTCTCTCTTTTGCAGGTTAAGATTTCCAAAAGTTATGTTCTTATGAATATGATGTGATTGATTTTTATTTTGTATACCCTTACTGAGCATTTGAGCTCACCCTTTTATGTTTTCCTTTCCCCAGGATATAAAGAAAGGTTTTAGGTAAAAAAAAGGGAAGATCTTTATGGGAGATATTGATGATCTTTCACCACGATTAGAAGATTACGTTCCGAGTTTCCAAGGACACTAAACTATTACGATCCTTGTGTGTGTGTGTTTTTGTTATGTACTAAGTATTCCGCAAAAGTAATGTAAAGTCTATGTACGTCAGGCTTCGGGTCTCTACAGTTGGTATCAGAGGAAAGGTTTAGTCAACCTTTGGAAACTAGGATGCGAAAACGTTAGTGAGATCCCTAGAGATATTTCTAAGGTATGTCTAGGGATGTCCCTAAGGTTAAGTATACGTATAGGTTATAGTACTATAATTATGCTAACGATCATAGAATTAAACCTAAGATGTTAGATATTGAAGGTACTCCCCCTTTATTATGTTGTTTTCCCTAGCATGATTTTTGCCTCTCACACTATTCTTTTTGGGTTTTAGACGATGGCTGGAACCCGAAGGAACCGTGTTGATCAATGCAATGGACAATGCAATGATTGTCCTCCTGAACAAACAAATGTTATGGGAGACGGAGTGCAAAATCTTATTGCTATACTTACACAAGCTATGAATCATTCTGGACTTCCAAATGAGCAGAGAAGGGAACAATATTCTATTGAGTCCTTCATGAGGCAACGTCCACCTTCTTTCAGTGGGTCTTCTGATCCACTTGTTGCTGAACAATGGATCAGTACCACTGAAAAGATATTTTCAGTTCTTCAATGTTCTGAACATGATAAAGTCATCTTAGCAGTATATTGTTTGGAAGGTGAAGCTGATCAATGGTGGAATCTTATCAAGAATACGAGGCCAAGAGATGAAATTGAGTCAATGGAATGGGACGAGTTCAAGAACTTATTTTTCAATAAGTACTTCCCTCGTATTCTTCGAACAAAGATGGAGGAGGAGTTTCTTGAACTAAAGCAAAAGGATGATGAATCTGTTGGTATATACGAAGCGAATTTTACAAGACTTGCAAGGTATGCATCTGGCATTATCATCCAACCTGAAAGTAAAGTTGATCGATTTTTCAGTGGCTTAAAACCAAGTCTTCGAAGGGCATTAGCTATAAGAGACTTCAGTAGCTATGAAGAAATTGTGTGTTGTGCTATCAAGGTAGAAATGGAAGTTGGTGTTACATATCCATCTCATGGTTTTGACAAAAAACGAAAGATGGAGTTCAAGGAGAAATCTCAGAATTATGGTGAAAAGAAGATGAATGTTTCCTTATGCACAAAGTGTGGAAAGAAGCATGGTGGAGATTGTCTTAAAGGGACTAGAAAACGTTTTAAGTGTGGAAAAGAAGGTCATCGAGCAGCTGAGTGTCGAAGTAATGGAAAAAGGGTTTCTAATGATGTAAATAAAGCAAGCGCTGCAGAGAACGCACCACCAACACTTCAATGCTTCAAGTGCAAGAAAATGGGGCATTATGCTAATAAATGCCCTAATCCAAGGGTTAGTGATGATCAACATGAGCAACCACTGAAGGCAAAGGACAAAGGGAAGCCACATGCGATCACTATTGGCAATGTTGAATATGACAACGATGTGGTGGAATGGTTAAGTGTTTATGTAATGGGATTTCGAAATAATGTTGTATTATTGAGTATTGAAATATTTATTGATGTGGTATTCAAAGTGATTGATATATTTTGGAAATAAGATGATATGCGCATAATGAAGGGAAAATGAGAAAATGAAATGTTTAATAGTATTCATGAGCTCATGATTGATATAAGGACTAAGTGATATCATGGTTTGAGTATATAGAATTTTGAGGATTTTGGTATGTGGAAAGTGTTAACTTTAAACTGCATTCATGTTTTCACTATGGTATTCAAGAGAATACATGATTAAGGACTTTGAATGATTGGAATGTGACCAACAAAACATATCTTATGATATATGGGAGTGGACTGCAGTATTATGGATAAGCCTAAAGATTGGAATGGATTATGTTGGACATAAGTGAGTATTGTTTAAGGATATAAGTTTTTTTTCTCGATATTATTGATGGGATGTTATAGTAATGTAGTTTTAGAAAAAGGACAACCTGCAGGACGGGCGACAACCCATCGCGTCGGACAAGGCTGTGGGAATCGAACCCACAACCGAAGTGCGACTGGCCTTTATCGCCTACCACTGGCCTACAGGAAGTCCCTGTTTAGTAGAAACTAGTTTTATTATATTAAGCAGTATGATATATGAAGTATAAGTCCATTTTAGGAACCATATATGATTAATCTCACTATAGATCGACTTATGCATATAATTTTTACTAACCTTTTGTTTGAGACAGATGGAATGACTCTTCATTCTATCACATGATCTGCTAACACTTCACGAATAACAAATTCAACTTCATTTATTTAAGAGATGAAGTGGAAATTGTTCAAGGCACGAACAATAGTGAGATTGTACCAAAATAAAGTAAGTATTTATTCTAATTC
Source organism: Viscum album (assembly GCA_963277665.1). Classification (NCBI taxonomy): domain Eukaryota; kingdom Viridiplantae; phylum Streptophyta; class Magnoliopsida; order Santalales; family Viscaceae; genus Viscum; species Viscum album. The sequence continues at coordinate 28,412,926 of OY728157.1, read as the reverse complement.
AAATTTTCAACTTTAGGTAAATGATCTTGAAAACCAAAAATGTTGTCCTAGTGATCTTATACCTGATGAATCAGATGGTGCCTTATATCATCACAAATCTATGGATTTGTGATTACTGGATTTTCCATAGCCATGTTCTCTACCACTCTCCATCAGAACATGATGGTTAGATTTCTCTTCCATATCCATATTTTTACCTATGTGGAAACCCAGCGATTAGTTTATTTGGGTAATCGTTACATTTCATACTTTAGTTTTTAAAGCCAAGTTTTTGTATTCCTTTTTACGATGTGGGATTCTATTAAAGAATCTTTCGGATAGTAAACCATTTATAACCCCGACGAATTTCGAGGGCGAAATTCATTTTAAGGGGGGTAGAATGTAACAGCCCGAGATTTTATGAAAAATATTCTTTTTATTTCACTAATGTCTTGTGTTGTACGCTAAACCAAAAGGAGCTTTCACAACACGCATCCTTGACTTGCCTTGCATTACACGCAATCGCAACCTTCCTCGATAGCGTGTGTAGTACGCAATACTGAGTTTCACGAAACAACGATATGCTATTAAAATATTATTAAAACTAGCCGTTATGAATAGTAATAACCACTTTTTAAAATTCTGTAAATCTTAAATTTCAAAATGAACTTCATTTTTGGATTCGGAGTATCGAATTTAGACTAAGGTGAAATTTTGGTACTTTTCGGATAACTTTCATATTCTGATGAATAGTGAAAATTATTAATTATAATTAAAAAAAAACTTTTTTAATCGAAATAATTAATAGTGATAAATTACTAATTTGAGTGGTTTTAAAGTATATTTAGAATATATTTTTACAATTTAATTCAATGTTGGTCATTGTTTGTAATTTCACATTTAAACCAGACATAATCAAGTGTCAATCTTTTGATAGAAATTGTTTCTTAAAAACACGCTATTTGTCTTAACAGCGGGATTTAATTATAAAATTAATTAATTCAACTTCTATGTTATGAATTTGGTAAAATAGACTTCATTTTTGAATTCGGAATATGAAATATAGCTTAGGATGAAATTTTGGCATTTTTCTGAAAACCTTCATTTTTTGATGAATAGTGAAACTACTAAGTGGTAGTTAAAAAATTGAATTTTTCATAAAACATAATTTTACCGCTTCTGTGAATGGAATTTCAAAAATCCGACAGACACGGTTGATATCAGTAAGTAAAATGTGGTTCAATGAGATAAAAATAATTTTTTGGTGAATAGTAACTTTTTACTTTTTTTTACCGCTGTTAATAGTAAATAGGGTAACTAAGGGTAAATATGATATTACTATTACCCTAACACATGTCCTAATTCTATTGGACAAGTGTAATTCGACCAAAAATAAGCTTAGGAATAAAATATGACCATTTAGGCCCCCTTGGATTAGATTAGGACATTTATTATTATTTAATTCAAAGAAGAGTTAAAAGAGTTAAAATCAAAGTTTATTTACTAAAACATTTTTCATATAGGGTTATACATAAGATAAATTAGATTGTAAATATTAATTAGAAAGATAAAAAGATTTCCTACATAATGGTATTTTATTTGTAATTTTTAGACATCAAATAATTTAATTTATTTATGACACAAAGATGATGCAGTAATTATCTTATTAGTGAAATATTGACATAATTGATGTTATAAACACCAAACGGAATGTAATTTGAGACTTTTTATGAATTCCACAAATTTTATAGGTTACTATGACATATTAGTGTTGATTTAATAAACTTGGTTCGAACATATAATTCTGTTATGACTTTCACAAAAATCATATATCAAATAGTGTCAAAATTGACACAAAATAGTTTTTAAATCAAATAATATATTATTAATTGTTATTTTATTCCTAAAAATCTAAGGTTCGGCCAAATGACTTAGATAAGGATATATATATTAATAATAAACAATTTGGGGTTCGTTTGGCATGTTATAGTAAGTGTATTAACCATATAGTGTAAGAAAACAAAAAGACACGGTAAAAGTTAAATTATTTAACTTAGGGTTAAATCTAATTGATAAGGGTAAAATAATACCCTAATCTTGTCTAAATCCTACTGGATGATAGGATTTCGACCCATCCCCACTTTAGCTTCGAAATAAGACCCTTTGGAACCATTATAAACCGATTTTGACTTTAATATAAAATAATATTTTGAGATATTCCTAAGGTGCCCCTCTCCTCCCTTATAAAAGGGCACCTCCTCCCCCTCCTCCTCACACCAAATTGAGCACTCAAGCTCGGCCAAACCCTGCCATTTTCTCCTCTCCACTTACCTAGAATAATATTAGAGGTCCTGGTCTTCTTCAAAGACCAATCTTAGTTACCTAAGTGGAGGATTCAAAGAGGTGTTCCAAAGAAGAGGTAATATCCATTACCGATCTTTTGAATTTCTTTCTTCTTCAACTTCTTCTTCTTTAGTTGTTTCATTATGAAGTAATAACATCAGTATCACTCATATACTGATATGTTATTATAAGAATGAAACAACCCTATTTCACCATCTATCCATCCTACGGAAAAAGAAATCACCGCGCGTGCGTACGTACAGAATACCGTCTCCACGCCGTGGTGTAATCTATTTTCCACCACCACCTTACATGGATGGGTATAATGGTGTAAAGAATAACTATACATAGTTATTACAACATCATATTGATTCTGATATATTGTATAATCCACTCCAATTCAATTCAATATTTATGGAAATGATATCATCGCTCGTGCGTACGTACGGACTACCGTCTCCACGACGCGATGAGATTCATTCTCCTTGTTAACCATTTAAGAATGAAAATAAAGTATATATAAAAAAATAATAATGAAATATATGAAATTATAAAGCTACTGGATTTATGTATATATATGTATATGTATGTCATCTACTTACTTCCATTCAAGACAATAATGAAAGGAAAACAGCGTTCATGCGTACGTACGGACTACCGTCTCCATGAACGGTGTTTTTCATTTCATTTATCTATCTATTATATATATATATTGAATATATATGATATTTTATATTCTGGAAGTAAGTAAATCATGATATAAGTAATAATAATGTCAAGAAAAACAAGTCAAAACACCTACGATAAATGAAACGATTTTACCCAAAACGCTTCTTTAACATGGAGTTTACAAAAGAACAGGTAATGTAATGTCATAAGTGAACCATATATGATATCATAACAATGAATATGATTCTGTAATAAGTCAATGACATTATTTAAACCATTATACAGGAGCTTCGGACACGTACAAAGCAAATCGGACCTAAGGTAAGGGAAATATCACAATCTCATTTTTATCCGAGATTGTTTATTCGTAAGTATTTACTGGGGTGTATTTTATCATCCACATACATGTTTCATCAAAATGTAATATTATTTCCATCCACCTACAATTGTTTAAAACCATTTTTACCCTTCGGTGAGTTTTTAGTAATATGTATGAAAGGAATCTTTTGTCGTACGAGGTACTTTTTGTCTTTTCCGACAAAAGTACGAAGAATGTTTTTTAAACTTATACGGCATGAATGGATTTTTAAAACATTATTTCCAAGAAACTTCCTTTACAAGTTTTCAAGTTTATTTTTAATCAACTTCTTTTATTTTAAAGTTGTATGACATGTTATGAAAGAAAAAAATGTTTTTGAAGAAGAAAGGATATTTTCCTCAAAAATGAAGTTCATGTATTTTATCAAAATTATTTTCCATCTAAGATAATAAAAGGGTTCTGTTTTTATCCCTATTATTAAATTGATTTGATCATGTAGTGATGGAATTATTTTTATGAATTCCTTTATCTTATATGAATTGATTTATGATGTCATGATGTTTCAAGAATCCCATTTCTGTTACATGTGTTATGCGATGATGTATGATTTATGATTATGTGGAACACATAAGAAAGGATTCATTATAAGATGGGTGGGACCTATATCTCCCTCCAATGCATTGGGTAAAGATTTTATATCTCATGAGATAGACATGGCTGAAATGGTAGGTTATACCGGTTCAGTGAAACAGGACTGAAACGAGGGTTACTCGATTCAGAAAGGGACTTTGTCCACTAAGATAGTCTTGGCAATTAGTCTTGACTAACAAGAAATGATTCTCTATGATTATGTGTGTATGCCACAAAGTTTCATGTTTTAAGTTATGATTATTGTGATTTCATTTCACTACTATGATTTATCCCATGTTATGAAATTATGCTCTCTTTTGCAGGTTAAGATTTCCAAAAGTTATGTTCTTATGAATATGATGTGATTGATTTTTATTTTGTATACCCTTACTGAGCATTTGAGCTCACCCTTTTATGTTTTCTTTTCCCCAGGATATAAAGAAAGGTTTTAGGTAAAAAAAAAAGGGAAGATCTTTATGGCAGATATTGAAGATCTTTCACCACGATTAGAAGATTACGTTCCGAGTTTCCAAAGACACTAAACTATTACGATCCTTGTGTGTGTGTGTTTTTGTTATGTACTAAGTATTCCGCAAAAGTAATGTAAAGTCTATGTACGTCAGGCTTCGGGTCTCTACAGTTTATTCCAACAATATCTTAACAATTTTAGGGTAGTGTTCATGGATGATATTATTGTTTATTGGAAATATGAGGTTGTGGATGAGCGCCATCTAATTTTTTGTTTAAGAAATTATGCGAATTCCCTATTTTTAGGGAAATATTTAAGAAATATATTTCTATATTCAAGAATGATGTTCTTCTAGAAAATGATTTCTGAACAGGGCTTATTAGTTGGCAACAAATTGGAAAATGTTGTCTTTCTAGGGAATGAACCACATAATTTATTCGATATTCCGTGTTTCATGGGTCTTTAAAGATATTATCCATGGTTTGTTAATTATTTGTATAAAAATTTACTAGCATTGACTTATTATACAATGAATGATGAAATATTAACATGGGATATGATGTTTTAGCCTTCATCTAGTGAATTTAATCAAATTCTAACATCAAATCGTATCCTGATGTTACCTGATCATGATAAAGGAGACATATTATTTTTGATGATTTAAGAGATGGTTTGGGTTTTATGATTATGCATATTGATCATGTGGTGAATTATTTTTCTTTTCAACTTTGACAACATGAGAATTATTACACCAATCATGACATAGATCTTTTCCCTGGTATGCATGTGCTTAATTATTGGAGTCACCATCTTTTTTTGGAGAGTCACAATTTTTTTTTGATCGTATGATTCTAATCTATATATTTTCTCAGAAAGGGATTAATCCTATATAAAGATGAAATTTAGAATACATTCATAAGTTTTACATCAATATTTCCTCCACCCTGGGGATGGGTAATATCATTGAGGATGATTTGAGTAGGAATTTTCCAAACTAACCAGTGAAAGAATCATCAAAATTGTGTAACCTGATTGATATTTTATCATAGTAACAAGATAAAATCCCAAAATATAGGGAATGTGTTTTTTAACCACTTTTCATTTTAACTCCACTTATCTCACACTGATTATTCAGAAAAATAAGATTTATAATGAGTACTATGGAATTAGAGAATCGCATAATGGTCGGAAGACCATTGTGGGGTGGTCATTCTCCAAAGGAAATTTTATTTGTTTCTGGATTTTTTGGGAACCATAGTTGGTAAAGATATTTGATATGGGGGGTTTTTCATAGTTCTTAGTGGGATGTTCACCCATTAAATATGAAGATCCTACTTGTGAAAAATAATATTTAACATTGATTTTTTTAAATATGACATCAGTTTTTAATCGACATATATAAATACAATGTAAAAATTAGGTTTTTAGAATTGGTTTTTAAAAATACAATGAGAAAAAATGACATTCATCATACTATTCTGAATTGACTAATTACATAAACTAATACAAAAAACCCAAATTTGGTTTGATTTTTTGCATGAGTTTTCATGAAAACAGATGTTTAAAGTTAAAAAAATTTAGATATATTTAAATTTTACAACCCTTTAATTAAAATAATCTCTATAATAGAAAAATAGTATACTGCAATAAAACGACATGTGTCATCAGCTAAAAATATATAGAAACATACATACTTTCATTTAGTTAATCAAAAATATTTCTATGAATTTTAATTATATATAAGACTTAATAAATACCTTAAATTTACAACATAATCTTTATTGGTTATTGTTGAAGCATTCGTTTGATATCATTATGTTCAAACACCTTTTATAACAAAAAAATTATCTTTATGATCATATTTTATTTGGAAAATGTATTAATAATAAGAAACATAAGAATAAACAAACCTTATATCCTAATAATACAAAACAAATAGTTTAAAAATAAATATCAAAGTTGTTTAAGTTCTTATTACATGTAAAAAACAACATCATTCAATGTGTACATTGAATTTGACCAATATAAGATTAACAACTAATACCATGAAAGAAAATATAAAATAATTAATATGAAAGCTTTATCATAATCCGTCTTTAGCGCAATTGTGATTATATCATAATTTAATTGTTGAACATAATAACCACAGTCAAAATATCCATGTTTATGATGAAATTGTAGTTAATAATAAAATAACATGATAATAATAAAAAATACATATCATTCAATATAAAAATGAAAATATTGTATAATATAAAAAATAATAATCTTTATTTTCACAAAGATCATTAAATTTGGATTCTGTTGAGAAGTGATTATTGTTGAATTTTTTCTATGAACAATATTTTCATATATATTAACTAATAATATATTTATAAAAAATAAGTATTAATCATAATGATCATATAAATAACAAATTGAAAATACTTGCCTATGAAGATTTAAAATTTTGTACTAACGTCACATAATAATGGGAAAACTCAACATAATGTTTTTTCAATTGGGTAGAATATACCTAACATACAATGCCCCTACAATAAAAGAAGTAAAAATTTAATGAAATTATAATAAGAATTTGTTCTTAGTAATGTTTCCACTCTTACCCTTCAAGAAATTGTATAAACCAACACCAAATATCCATCATTGACAATCTTTCAAATATGTATGCCACTCAATTTTCTATTGACACATATTGAACATCCATTGACATAAATTATGGATCTATAAAAACATAAAAAAGTGTAATGTCATTTCAAAAAAGTATCATTTGTATAAACCTAATTAAAAAAATTAATATAGTTAGAAAATTGAAACCATCATTTATTTAATCTATAAAAAATGAAATGTAAATTTACATACATGGAATACAACATCAAAACATTCACATTGAAATCATTAAAATCAATTATATCCATGATAACATTGGGTAATAGTCTCTATATATAGTCTCCTCCACATATATCAGATTCCATCCAAAACTCATAGATATTTTCTAATGTGGATGAAATGTGAGATAATTTATCTCCCCTATAAAAAATTTCTGATGTATCTACCATTGTTTTTTAAGTAGATTTTGTTTCAATTTTTCCATTTAATTCTATTTTTGATACTATTATATAATATATATGTCATAAAACATATTAATTAATATTCAATCTGATGTAATTAATATTTTAAAAACCAAATACTTCTTATGAAATATGATGAATAAGGCTATATGGTCAAGGTATTAAATGACCCATATTATACCAAACTCTAGTAATCCCTATTTTAAGGAATGGTAGTAGAGAAATATGATCAATAATATCATGTATCGATACTCTAGCCTTACCTATATGAATAGGTTGGTGATGTAAAAAATTCACCATAAATATAATGATTCCAAATGCAATAATATGTACATCAGGATCTCTTACATTCAACACAAATTATAAGGTTTCGACTGAGTGAGGTGGTGTGGGATATGAGTAGGTCTGCTAGGAAGGCTAGGTGGATAGGGAAAGTTGTGAAAATAGTGAATATCTCATCATTTGATATAACAAATCCTACTATAGAGCTTCTTGGATTTGATCACCCTTGGATTATTTCAAATATTTCAGTTGATATTTTTAGGATTCAATTTCTAGGGCTCTTGATTGTTTACTTTTATTGTCCAAAAATTGTTTGAATAATAACACCACACTCATATCCTGCTACATGGTCATGGTGTTCTGGATTTCCTAATGTAGTGGCTTGGATTTCCATCATACCCTCAATGATAAATGTTCCAAATGTCAATTTGTCATTAGGTTCATCTTGAAATGAAAAACGAAAATGGCATACTATAATTTTTTAAATCTAATTTTAAAATGTTAATTAAATAATAATTATTTTCCTTATAATTATTTATACTAATTTATTAGATTTATTTGTAATAAATTTCCCATTTTTCATCCTCATGCACTTTTCCATTTCTCATAGTGGGTGGGTGGAGATGGGGGGCCAAATTAGACATCATTAGTACAACTAGTGGTGCGACCACATAGTCCTTCAAACATTTCCTTAGTCATTTTTTCTCAAATAAATGATACCCTCCACATGATAATGTCTGAATTAAAAATTATAATGCTTGATGTCTTGATAAGAATTCATATAGGCGTATTATTAAAACATTAATCTAATAAGTAATTCGGATTATATATAATAAATATTATGATACAATACAATATAATTATTATACGTGAAATGTTTCAACATTTTGGGTAGAAACAAATTTAATCCATGAATCTTCCTATACTAATTGATTCATGAAGAATGGGAATTCATTTTTCCTCATTCTAAACACATAATAGTTTGTTATTTTCATTCATAAGTCCCTCCATCGACCCACTACCAAAGTAAGATAACTTTTTTAAGTGCTTTTTTTTAAATTGAATGTCATATGCCATTGAATATCATAAATATTTGTCATTTAAAATATATAATATTCTAAAAATGAGAAAAAATAAATCATTTGGGATATATTTTCTTCATGGCCACCAAAAGCTGATCTATCACCATCATGTCAACAAACATCCAATCATGTTGTAAAATACTAATCCTACAACATCTCTGGATACTGATAAACCAGATAAATTGTGTTTCATTTGGGCCAATTGCGTTATTATTATAATAAAAATGAATATTTGATTGATCCTCTACACAAGAAAGTGATAGATTTTTTAAAATTGTAATTCCACATTTACCAACTTGATAATTCAGTTTCTAACTACTAATAGAAGAAGACACTCCTACTTATGTCACATGAGCAGTCCTGAATTTTTTGTTCTTGTAAATTAATAGTTTTATTTCTGTAACTATGAATATTAAGGGATATTTAATAATATATAATATTTCAAATACCTTGGTGTATGTACCTCTTTTTTTGTCTCTGTATCCGTTATTGTAATGGTGAAATGTAATGAAATTATTGTGTACCAAAATAATATAAGATAAATCAGTAATTAGAAATAAATAAAAAAAGAAAATATTTTACTAAATGAAGTGGTATTCTTGTATATGTTTAAAAAAATAATGATGTTATAATTCATAACCAAAATATATATACAATTTGAACAATTATATATAAACATTACTTCTATAAAGATAAAATAATTATAAAATTTAAATATATAAGTTTTAAAAGGTATTCTCATATGTTTAATGTAAAACAAAATATAAATATGTAAAATGTGTAATTTAATGTTTTCTTATAACCCTTCTACAATGATCATTTTATATTGCATTCAATATGTCTGTATTATAGTCATTTTTATCCAAAAATTGTGTAATAGACAAAGAAGGATCATAAAAATTAATAACATCAACATCATACTCATCATCCAGATGGATTCTTTTCCCTTACAAAACTATTGACCATTTTTCATTTGATGGATCGATGAAATAAAATATTTTATTTTCATGGGAGGCCATAATAAATGTTTCAACATTGCATATTTTTTTAAAAAAATTGACCACTTTAAACCCATATTCACCATGTTTCAAGAAACTATTACTTGAAACACAATTACACATAAACACGATAACCTGATATTTAGTATAATTAATTAACCATATGTCTTCATGAACTGAAAAATTTGGCATTGATGTAGAAATTGGGATTTTATCTTTTTAACTCGAAAAAAGAAGGGCATCATCCATGACCATTAGACCACTGTTTTGAGTGGTACACTTATCATCCATATTCATTGTGTAGAATGTATAACCATTAATTTCTAAACTAGTACATGTGATGCCATTAATAGATGGTCAACCTACCAACTATTTTAATTTTTTTTATTCATAGATATCTGTGATGACTTTATCTCTAGACCATGAGTAAAATGAATTTTTATGCTCAATTATCATCCAATTTTCATTTCTCCTTGAATATCATAACATTAATTATGTAATATGTGATTATATAAATGATTGAACATCATTTTTATTATAAAAAATGTTAATATTTTACTCCATCGCTTCATCATGTGGAATGATCACTACCATTAAGCCTTGAATTGTTCTAGATTCACTATCAAATGTAATATGATGAGATATATGGAGAACAATATTCTCCAATTAATCAAAATAATAAGTATATAACTTAGTCACATCTTCTGATACATAGTTTTGAACAATATAGGCCTCTGGTCGAAAAATATTTTTAACATATCCATTCAATATTTTCATATATCATTCAAAATGATACATCAATCATAAATAACCAAGAAAACATATTCTTATCCCATTCATAGAATGAATCACTGGATGGAACCTTATAAAAGAAAACATATTTGAGAGATTTATTTCTAGTTGAAAATGAATAAAACTTACTTCATTCTCAAACACATCTATCAAAATTTTATCAAATTTGTTTTTACAAATGGATTTTAAAAAACTACACAACCTGATGATCGTCTTTCATACTGCTATAAGAAATATAATATGTAATGTGGATGGTAGAAGATATTTCATAAATACATTTCAATCATTATATTTCATACCTATTAACATAAAATCATTAAATAAAACAAAATTCTTCGCATTTGAATAATTAAAATGAGGTGCTTTAATACCATTAAGATAGTAAAAAAATAATCTTCTCAATCAACCTTAATGTTTGAAAATATAAAGGTATATATGTTATGATTCCTTTCATAGTGGGACCTAACTCCAATCATATTCCCATTGATATCAAGTAAAATATTGAAAACAATCCATTTTACTTCTTTATTTTTATTTCTATCGATGTTCTTATCAAACTATCACATTTGTTTTTACTAACATGTATATCATTGATGCAATGTTTTATCTCTAAAAATCAGTAAAAACGTTTCTTGTAAAAGGGAGAGTGTTTCTTCGTGATAATTTTTTTAAATATTAGAACATATTTTGTTTTTAAATGTTGAGTCAACATTTTTCATCCTTTTGTAATATACTGTTTATGATAATGGTCTAGGGGGAAGGTTTTATTCCTATATACCCTTCAATTAGTTTTTCAATATGTGATATGTATGATAAAATGGAAAATATCATCAATATCTCATCTACACTATCATTCTCCCATTCTGAAATTGATAATATGACGTATCTTCTTCAAAAATTAGACATGTTTTATTATCCATAAAACTATTTCCAGAAAAGTTTTTATATGAAGGAATGTTGTTTATAGTAAACATTATCATATGACAGAAAAGAAAATACTCTATCTTGTATGCATCGAATACATTAACTCATGTCTCCCACAATATTTTCAAATCATCAATAAATCATTAACGATACACATCAATATCATTTCACAGCACTTTTGGTCCTAAAATCATCAATCTCAACATAACATAATTTTTATTTATACATAGATTTGGCGGAATGTAGTATACTACCAAAAAAAGGCCATGAATAATATTGGTTTAAAAGGCTCTAATATTGATTCATTTCATCAGTATAGGATCTCATTCAAGTTATATATAATAAACATCCAAAATCAATACATTATTTATCAAATCTCTTCCAATATGGTGAATCAGTATGGTGGCATAAGTTACCACCATAGATTCAATCATTGTAATTCTATATTATCCTTTTGAATCAATTGAGTATGAAAATAGATTCTTTAAATGAATAATAATTTGAAGGATCCAAATTACATTAGTAGGATCATTGATTCTGTTACCTATGAAATAATCACAAGCGAGTTATCAAAATTGTATGTATGAATTTTTGGATGATACATTAGAATATACAAAATTGATTTTTCATGATGATAGATTTCAGTACCTCAGAATGAATCCGTTTTGACCTTTTCATCCATCTAATACCGTGACGTCCCACTTGTAAGAAAACATGATAAATATTTATTTACATTCATATAAAACATAGAATCATTAAGAAAAGCATGTTTTATTTTATACCACAATACCATTGGGAATAATATTTTCTCTGACTCATAATTAGAATCTAAGAGCATGTTTCCTTATTTATGTATCTCTTATAAATTCCAAAATAAGTTTTGAATATTTAATCACACCCCCATTTATTTCTTTTAAGATAATAAATATCAAAACAGCTGATTACACTATATATTTACTATAACCTGGGAATAATGGTTTCTAAGAATCTTCTTATAGTTGTTCAACAATTGTTTTATATAATTTTAACACATAAATCAGGTATCAATTACTCAATACGATCCTTTATCCCATTAAGAATATTTTCATTAACATTTAATGTTTAATTTTCAATTCATTCACAATGCTAGGTCCAACGTGTATAATTATTGCTAAAACCATATCAAATTAGATGATACTTGATTTATGTGGAGTTTAACATTCTCGTACATAAACACTCCATGCATTGAATGAAAAAACCCTATTTTTTAGGCTTCTTTTTTGAATTTTCGAGGAAATAATAATCTCATTTTTTTTTCATATTTTCTAGTTTTTATTCATAAATTTATCCAATTATGATCTATTAAATACATAATAGCAAAATATATTTAGTGAATATATTAAATAAAATAATAAATTAAATATATATATATATATAGATAAATTTTAATACTATAAACATACATTATAAATGATTGGAAGTCATACATGAAATATTAATTATTAGTAGGAAAAAAAGAAATACTAATATACTACAAAAATTTAATATGAGTGATGTTTCATGCAGATCCATAAGTGGACGAATTTTTTAGAATAAAAAATTACAAATATCGCAACTAATTTCAAATGATAGAAATATATATATAAATATATATATATATACATATAAAACATATATACATTTAAATAAATAAATAAATATATATATATAATAAATTTTGAACACAACAAAAATTAATCCAAAAAACTATGATCTAGAGAGAGATATCAATAAGTATTAGTAATAAAAAAGTAATTTACTCTAGGTATTTATTTTTTTAAAATAAATAATTATAAAAAATTATGGATGTCTATTTTAAATGAATAAAGATATTTCATTCACGTTTTTATAGATTTATATAATGACGGTCAAAAAACAGTTCTTTTATTCTTCCAAAATTACTCATAATAGAAATCAATATTCTTCTTAGTTATAATATATAACATTACAATTTAATAATACCATCAATTAAATAACTTATATAATCAATAAAACATTTACAAAAATTTATAATTTAATGTCAATTGAATACAAAAATATAAATGAGTGAATAAAATTTGTTACTAACAGATAACGAATTTATCTAAAAAAATTAAAAACTACTTACAGATTTTGGAGTTCGGAAGTAAAATATTGAACTTTAAAATATTTAATATTCTTGAATTCATTAGTAGAAAGAATAGTAAAACAAATTATTTAAAAATTTTAAAAAAACACATAAAAATAATAAAAAAACCTCTAATAGTGGGGCTGCTCGACCATAATAGGGTTTCCAAAGAAGAAATATATTGGTTATATCCCATTATGTCATTAGAAAGAAAAAACCCAATCCATTAAATTCTAGCATTTTCAAAAAAAAAATGAAAAAAATGCACAAAAAAACATACAATCTATCTAAGAGCAGGTCATAAAATGTGTATAGATATGAAATAAATACCTGAATCGTGAATCAAAAAATGATTTGATGGTAACAAAAATAATGAAAATATGATTCCAATATAAAATACCACAATACTTATCTCATTCCTGTCATTCACCCATGGAAAAATCATAGGTCGGGAATAAAAATAGCCCGCAATAAACCAAATAAGGGATCTATTTTAGGGCTTTTTAAAAAAAAGTAAAAACATTGGTTATTACTAAATCATGCATTAAATAATTTATTTGTTAGGGTTTATATTTTATAAAACCCATTCCAAATATCTATGAAGTGTTATTTTGAGAATCAGTGTTTAACAAAACTGACACAAAAAGAAACATTTATTATGCCCGCTTGTAAGAAAAATGCACTCATATACTTATTTCTCAGCAATGAATTATTAATAATAGACATCGAAAATGTAACTATATATTATTTCACATAGGTTACTCTAATAATCATTAAGAAAATATAAATTTTTCACTATTATAGCATCAGTTATGTAGAAATGATGTTATAAGTGAAATGATAAAATAAAATTTTACACAAGTGTGTTCTATGACATGCTAGAAAATTTTGGTATCTCGGTATAATATGGCCATTTCCTAGTTTTTCACTCATATTTATACATCCCAGTTGGTGAAATATGAGCATTAAAAACGCTTTATATATATTCAATCACTTGTATCCCCTACTTAGAGTTAGGGTGAGATATATATGGACATTGTTGTTGTGTTTCATCATATGATGAAAACTATGAATTATATTTGGGGTTTGATCGATAGACTGATGAATTATTCTCAATTTATACCCATTTTGGATACAACCATTGTTCAATAGTTGGGATATATATATGTGAATGAGATTTTATTGTTTCATATAGTTTCATCAACTAATAATTATGATCTAGATCACTAATTTAGTTATCAATTTTGGAACGACCTTTAATAGACATTTGGTTATCAGGTTTGTTTGAGTGTCGAATACCTTTCATTTTTGGATGGATAGATTGAAAAATCCATACATATTATTAGGGATATAATTATCTCCTATAATATTGACATTGGTTGGGTGTGGGATGATGATTGGAAAAGTTGGTTTTTTATATAGAAATATATACCAATCCTAAATCACATTTGATAATTTTGAGTCCTTATATTATCATCCATGTAAATAATCATTTTTTTGTTCATAGATTGGGTGATGTTAATTGTTTGGACCAAAGTCCATTCAATATACAACATCCAATTTTCATTTGATTCCTTAGAGGATGTTTATGAAAAAGAGAAGGTATAAATATATTATTGATAATCATCATCAAGAAATAGAGTATTGAGTTGGTGACCAAGTTTTCTTGATAGTTTCACCTCATTTATTTCATCAATGGATTTGATGAAAAGGGAAAAATTACCCCCATTTCATGGGATCTTTTGTGCTTGTAGATTATGTGGGGAATGTTATTTACCATTTAGAACATCCACCATATCTTAAATATATATATAATATGTTGCATGAATCCCATATCCGAATGTATTTATCATATTCATCTCATGTTTTGAGTTGGTGTGATCTTCATGTTGAGATTGAATTATCTCTGACCAACAAGATAGTCTGGATAGTAAATTCTTATTCCATGGAATATTGTTCTAGGATGATACTTTTGGATCAAGTGTGATCAAATAACAATTGAAATTCTCATGAAACATTAGAGCTTGACACGATGATGAGAGCTAAGGGTCCTCATATTTTTATCATGGAGGTTTCTTTTTAGTATTTATGGGTGCATAATGTTTTTAATCTTTAGAGGTTATAACATCCCATTACATTTATGAAAGGTGATTTTTTTAAAAAAAATCATGGTTTTCATTTTTTATTTTCTTGTTAGGGCTGAGAAGGAAATGAGATGATAATTATAATAGATAATTCAAAGAGTTGGTGGAATTTTTAGCACATTTACTACTGATATTGTAGCCTATATGGGAATTAAATGACGTTTAATTGGGTGAGATGATGTGTAACTCATAAATTATACTAGTTCCAATTTTATTCAAAGGACATGGGGTTTAGGGATTTTTAGTGACTTATCAATTACACAATGTTTAATTTGGTAAAATTTCATGGAATTTCATGATAATTTCATGTATGT
Organism: Viscum album; assembly: GCA_963277665.1. NCBI lineage: Eukaryota > Viridiplantae > Streptophyta > Magnoliopsida > Santalales > Viscaceae > Viscum > Viscum album. The sequence goes on along the minus strand of OY728157.1, from coordinate 28,396,788 downwards.
GTGTATAATGAATAATTTTTCTTTTTATATTCAACTAGTTCCCATTACCTCAGCCTAGATCCTTCCATTATTGATTTTGGGAGCCCTTCGATCCTCCTGGTCATTTTTTACACTGATTGATCCTTGTTCTGGTACTTTCCTGAAAAATTGAGTATGTTCTCCCTCCATTTATTAAAATCTTATCCCATAAATATTTATAGATCATGTAGGAATGGAAGTATTTAAACTCTATATTATTGAATATTGTTTATAGGGTGAGTTCATGGATCTTCCACTCCTTTGTAATTGTTGGTGGATCTCGTTAGAGGCTTGTGAAACCTGAGTGTTTTGGTAATGTGTTCCATCTCTAACATATGCTTGATAAAAAATATAGTTTCATATTTATAATTTTATTTTAAAAAATTTATTATATTATTTTCATGACTTTGGTATATTTTTTAAAATATTTTGATGCAATTTATTTCCTTTTTATTTTGATAATTTGATTGAATAGTGGCATTCCATAGCATTGAATGATTTGTGAAAAATAAGAGTTTAGGACTAAAAAATTTATTATAGAATTTTATAAATGTAATTGAAGTTGTTTTAAAAAACTTTATGATTATTGTGAAAAATAGAACTTGGGATGCACTGGCCACTTGGTGGAATGTTTTTCTTGGGACCATCATCCATTGTGGGGGATCACTTTCTCAGTGTTCCTCTTATCCTTGAGTTTAGATTATTTTATATGGTTATGTAAATGATGTTGGGGTTTCACTTTCTTAGTTGTATCCTAGGTCTTTGAGTGTAGGTCATTGTCTTCAGGTATCATAGTGCACTGATCATAGATTTATTTGTTATGAGTAGTTTAATGCCTGACTTTTTTTCCCTTATTATGATGATACATGTGTTTATTCTTTTGTTTTTTATATTTCATGGATTGGAATTGTTTTAGACTTGATATTCATGTTGATTCTAGTGAAAATTGATATAAAAATGGTCTCTGAAATTGGTATACTTGCATTTGTTTTAGAACTTCTGAAAAGTGCATTTTTTACCATGTATTCTATAAAATAGATTTAATATGTATCATGCCATGTTTTATTTGAAATGATAATATTTGAAAAGATATAAAGATACTTATTATGTTTCACCATGGTGGGATCCTACTAATCCTATTCACCCAAACATTATACACCCCTTTTTTGGTGTGTGGAAGATAGTATTAATTTCAAACCTAGGAAATTGAAGGTTCCATAGTGATGAGGTAGGATCACTTGTTAGTTAATTTGGGTAGTTTTTTGTGATATTGTGAGAGTTTTTCACCAATATAACATGTATTAGTTTCTTCGTTCCATTTTCCTTTATAGTTTTACTTTTTTTCTTTGAGTTCATAACTAATTTATTGGATTTTTTTCCTCTATCATTATATATTCATGTAAAAAACATATAAATTAGTATTCTACTATTTATTTATTCATTCAGTTTCAATATAAATATATATATATCCTTGTTCTACGTTCAGTTTGGGATAAATAATTCCTGTGGTGTGTTGTTCGATGCCAGAGTGCTTGTAGTCAGCCTGTGGGCATGAGGAGTTCCCTTGGGTAAGTAATTGATCTGGTTGGGTTCTATATTTGAGGGTATCCTGGGTTGCTTCAATACATAAGTCAGTTGGTAATTTTCATTGAGGATAAATAATTTCAGAAGATGTTAACGGTTCACATTTATATAATTTAGGAAATTTTCTATCATGAAAAACTAGTTTTGTTATGTTTATTAGTATATTTTATATATAATGATTCAATAACTCTAAATACTTTATATTATATATATTATAATATGTTCTAACCATAAAAATGGTTTTATGAGTAGTCCTAAATGAGGTAATAAATATTGAGAACTTTTTCATCCTTAATTATGATAAATTAACACATCATAGATGAGGATTTAATTTTTAGTAAAAAAGAGAGGGAAAAGAGATCATGATGACTTACTCCATTAGAAAAATAAAATTACATTTTATGTATGTTATTTTAGTTAATACATCATTTTTTAGAGGGTTGCTGAATAAAAAATTGGATATGAAATCATCATGAAATGAAATTAAATGAACTGAAATTTAATATTACATCCTCAATCATTTTTCTTGAGAAATTTTTTTTTGGGATTTTATAGGAATTTTTCTAAGACCAAAGGATCCATGTAATGGGGTAAGGTATTCAGAATTTATTTGATTATAATTTGAATAATTTATAATTTTATATTGTTGTGAGGGGGACTAGTGGTGTTGGGTGGTATTTATATGAGAGGATGGGGGAATTTATCATTATTTTATTCATTATTATATTATATTTCCACAACACTATTAATAGTTTGAGAATTACCACCAAAAAAGTTAAAACAATTAAGTATTATGTGATATTTGTGGATTACATCATCCATACATCATATATTACTACAAAATTCAAGAATTTTACTTTCATCATAAATTATCATATTTTACTGTTCATTAAATATTCACGTAGTTTAGATTATATTTAAAAAATCACCATGACCATTTTTCAACAATTAGAATTAAAAAATGAACTGAAAATTCTAAAAATATGTTTATACATTGGGTAAATTTATTTTTTTAATTAAAATATTCATTTACTATGAAAATAGAAATATTAACATTTTAACTCGTTTTGTAAAAGTTTTAAAAATTAATTGAGGTCACATAAAATTATAGTATAATCATAATATAAGAAAATATTAATTTGTGTATGAATTTATGTAAATAATATTTTTTAAAAACATTATGTTAATTAAAAAAATTAAAATAAACAGTTCAATTTTAAAAAATACTAATAATTAATTAATAATTATTAAATAAATTATTTAATTATACTATGATATAATTATATCATATTATTATTTATAAAATGGATACATTTTATTTCTACCTTCATAAGTTAGTATACTATTCTATTGTCAAGTTTAGCATTCATACGAGTCACATTACTATTCAACGGTCAAGATACTATTTCTTCATTATAGGTTCCTTGACATCTAGAAATACCTGTTATTTCGTTCCTTTTTCATTTATAATGAATTTTGTGTGTTATTTATTTGAGTTTGTATGATATATTAAATATGAAATAAATATAAGTAGGGAATTTCCATTGATAAAATTTTGAGTTATTACATTCTTCCCGCTTATGAAATTTTACCCTCAAAATTTTGTTATACGTTCCATGTTGAAAGTAGGTGTCGGTACATCTACTTTATATCTTCCATAGGATCCCTTGATTCATATTCATACTTATGGTTCTAACATATTTCATTATCCCGGTGAGTTGTCTTGTTGAGAAGAACTTTTTATCTTAGATTCAAGATCTTCATTGTATGCTCCTCGAATGAGGGATCATTTTCAAGCTTTACAACAACTGAATTTATGAAATGAAAAGGATATAATATGTACATACTCTAGAGGTATACCTATAATACATAGTGTTTTTGAGACATGGTAGGTGGATGTTTTATTTAGTATTCTATTACTCTATCATGACTATGAATCTCAAAGAGGGTGATGTACCTAGGACAAAGCTATCCTTTGCATCCAAATATCATCATCCTCTTCAATGGTAATATGAATTAGAATAACAGGTCTCCAACCATAATCTCATGGACTCGGTGATGATTGAAAACATAGATTATATGTTTTCTTTTGTCTTCGTTGATGTGATACAAAATGGTTTTCATATTCTCCATCACTTTGATACCATTTCGAGACCAAACATCTTACATTCAAAGAAACCATTATAGAATGGTAGTGTTTTTTATCATTTCTGACAAAGGAATTCATATAGAAAAATTTTTATTTAGTAGTGGAAAATATTGTTGAATGATAATTTGACCACTGCTTGATGTATTTCCAATCCTCTTTTCATGTACATATAACACAAATTTAATTAGTGTTCCAGTGTCTTAATAGTCCAGTCAAAGTGGAATTCAGTTTGATGATGATAGGATTTACTTATGCTTGACATAGTTTTTAGATGATTTCTAAGACTTTTCTTGAACTTGGATGAAAATATAAATTCTCGATCATATATAATCAATAATGGTAATCCATCTATCCTTACCACTTATCTAATTTATATCCATTAATCTTAATATTTTGAGAAGTTCTATGGAATTTCAATAATCTGTTATGTCTTTTATTATGATCCAAAAGAACCCATATAAAATTATTTCCTCTAGATATCTTTCTATTCCTATTGATAATATACATGGGGATGTTTTCCAACATCAATGCTGGAATGGGTTTTGGTTTCATAATTGATTTATAATATTTAATTTCAGCCTCCAAATTCATAAATAAAAATATATTTTGATTTATATTCAGTGATATCTATTTTCATATTTTCCCACAAGTAGTTTTTGTGGATATATTAATACACATTTATTCTTCCTTGGGGAATTGGGATGATTGATCTATGTGTGTAATTAAGAATCTATATCATTATATCAGGATTAGAAGGTAGACATTGTTATGAAAAAAAATCCCACTACTCCTTCCCCGTCCATTTGGAACACGTAGGATTTCCTTTTATTGATAACTTCCTTATTTTATAATGTCACATCATTTCATAGAGAATCATTTATTTTTTCTATGAGGTATGGTTAATGAGAAATTTGAGAATGTATTGATGATGTTACTTCCATAAATAATATCATATCAATCCTTTTATGTTCTATGAATATTGTATCCTTCTAAATTATATTCATTGTTGAAGTTGTATGATTATTTTTTATTATAAAATCTGCTAAGTTATTTTATTTTGTAGGATGGTAGTGTATTTAGAAGCTCAAATACATGATGGGGTTTAAAAATATTCCCTTTATTATATTAGGATCAATTTTTGAATATATATTCCATAATTTTAAGATTAGTATAGATTTCAATATTCTCCACATATGTATAATGCACCCATATTATCAACACAGGGATCCTAGATACCAACCCCATATCAATCATCATATAGTATTTCTCTTTAATTTTAAAATTCCGTTAGGTGTGGGATATAACATTATCAATTTGAAATAGGAAACAACCTAACACTCACATTGATTCATCATTATACACCACAAGGATTTCCCCACTTATTGGTAGTGTGAGCACCAGTATAGTGATAAAACTCTTTTTCAAATATTTATACAGTCTTCATATTAAATTGTCTAGAAAAAAATATCTTGATTTTTATTCATCTTGGTTGTTATGTCTGGAAATTGTAATAATTTTTTCATAAGTCACTAATAGTACCTTTCTAGAGTAAAGAAGCTGTAGATCTCTATTATATATTTTGAACAGGGGCACTCTTAGTTTTCCATTGCCTTTTAAAGTTCCATAATTATGTATTTTTTTGGTTTTTACATTCCAGAAGAATGATAAGTTATCCATTCGGAACACATATTTCACGAACATTGCAAAAATTTTATCCATTTGAAATGTTTTTTACATATTATTCAATGTCTCCTCACATTCCTCCATGTTAATTGAGTATGTCGATATATCATCAATAAGGAATACGAAAAATTGTTCAATAAAATCTATAAAGACCATTTACATCACATTCATGAAAATTACTATAGCATTAACGATATTGAAGGGAATCATTATAAACTCACTATGTTTATTTCCTCATTCGAAAGGTAGACTTGGGGATATCTTCTTTCCTTACCTTTAGCAGCTGATATCCCAACTAAAGGTCCACCTTAGAGAAATAATGAGAACCACTTAGCTGATCAAATAGTTATTCTATAAATGAAATGGAATACATGTTCTTTATCATGATTTTGTTGAGAGCATGGTTATAAATGCATATATGCATCAGTCCATCCACATTCTTGATGAAGAGGACTAGTGCACACCTTGTTGAAGCCCTTGGGAATATAAAACCCTTGTCCAAATTCTCTTTCAACTTCTTATTTACTTATTATATCTCAATGATGGCCATTATATAAGTTTCAGTTGAAATATGTAGTGATTCAAGATTTTGTTTAATTAAGAACTCAACCACTATATAAGGAGGAAGACTGAGCAACTCATCAGTGAATAAATTATTGTAATCCATCACAATGGGCATGTATTTGATCATGATTTTCTCTTATTTCCCAATCATTTGAGATAGTTATTTTTTTTACATATATCACAAAATACATATTTGAGATGATGATTTTGGTGGAGATTCATCTTTCCCAATAAAATTGTTTATAATTGAGGTATTCTTAGGGATATGAAGAGAGATATCTCTTTCCTAATATTTTATGTTTGATTTATATAAATATAGACAATATAAGACGAATATAGAATCAAAATCTACCAGAAGAATTATTACCGGATTTCTAGGGAGGTTCACTACATATATATTTACCTAGAAGGTGCAATGAACACTGGATGCAATAATTTCCCAGTTTTCTATTATCATAGATTACAAAATATCCAAATTTTGTGGTGCTGATTTAATAGTTCTACTAAACTATTAATATATGAATGAATTTGTAGAACTAGAATCAAATAGTACATTTGATATTCTTGAATGAAGAAATAGTGTACATATCACAACCTACTTTTTTGGCTCCACCATTTCTAAAGTGATATCATATTCCTTATCTTTCATCCATAGAGGTAGTTTATATTAATTTCCCATATCATACCTTGGAATAGTTCAATGGAGTACATAATGCATTAGTTCAATAAAGTTGAAATAGTACATTGTATGTTATTTATTGATATGAACCTTTATTTATTAATATTCATTATAGGGATTATTCATATTATTTGGGGATTTATTAATAATATCCCATTCTATTCCACATTTGGAACATATTTTTATTCCCATTAAAAGTTTCTAGGATTATTATTCCAACACTTCTGTCATGGGGGATGTTGTGTCTTCATTATATTATGTGATATATCAACTAATGCACCTATATTAGACACTATTTTCATATTCTTGTCACAAATCCCAGATTACCAATGAAATACTCATTTCTCTTTTTCAATCGAAAGGTAATAATTGATAATCTCATCATAACTATTGAACTCACGAATCACCAATTCCTTTCATAGAATCCACATTAGTCTGTTAAAGAAGTGATTAATATTGATTTTTATGTTCATGGTAATGAAAAAGTCAGGTCTTGAAATCATTGTTATGATTTCCTCATATACACTTATAGAGTCATCTTATTAGTGCTTTAGTATGAGGAATTATCATTCTATCTTGAGATGGGGCACTTAAATAAAATATTTTTTGGATGATAAATATTGAATTACTACCAATCAATGGAATCTATTTACACTTAAGACTTTGTATTCATTATTAGTGTGCACTATTAATCGTCTTCCTTATATAAAATATATACTGGTAGAATAAATTTCTCTTCATTAGCAAACTATAGGATAGATAATATATTCTCAATGGAATTAATCTATTCTTCGGTGAGGAGGTGATATGATAAAACACTAAACATGGAAGACCTTGTTTGCATGAAGGTTTCAAAAGAAAAATTATTTTTATTAGTATAATGTATATATTCAACACAAATCATGTTATCAATCATTACATGATCTAAATGATCATGTACTATTATAATATTTTGATATCATATTCCAAACTCATTGGGAATATCATTAGGGGAATCATCACATTTCTTATAAAAATTAATATTTGAATGATTTATTATATTTCCAAATACTAAAAAATAAAAATAAGTCACAATTATAAGTCCTGAATAATTATCTAAAAAGAATATAAAAAATAAAAACTGAAGGTAGAAGGATAAACTAGTAAATGAAATGTATATCCTAAATTGTGATTACCTATGATTCACTCTAGTGTTTCCCTAGTGATATAATTACCCCAAAGGATTCTAATAATGAAATATAATCCTAATATCCCAAAATAACTAGACCATTCTCTGATACCAATTAGATCATCCCTATTCATTTACACACATTATCAGATAATTTTTATCATAATTCAACATAAAATTACACGACAAGGATCATAAATTCTATTGTTTTTGAAGATTATGTACACTATGTAACCAAAATAAAATCATCTTTTATTTATTTTCATAATGAGATCTTAAATCCACCTGATCTCTTATATATTCATAGGATAACATGTGGAGTAGGTGAAAAAATGGAAGTGATAAAAAACTAGTGTGGTAATAAGCGTAAGAATAAAACAGAGCACATGGGTTATAAGACATAACATGATGAAATAAAAACATGGAACATGAATAAAAATAAAGAATAATAACCTGCATAAAATTGGAACATATAACCATGGAATAATAGGAATATGTCAATAAGATTTAAAATGACATAAACATCATTCAATGATAACTTCTAAGTCTATATCACATTGTGGATAATGTCTAATAATAAAATCATGTTCACCCCATATCCCATTATGACATATAATGAGACTAAACATTACCGAATGAATTGAAGTGATATCTATGATCACTCATCATAATATTTCCATAAACATTTTTTCCACATGAATAAACTTATATAAGGAATCAAACATAAACATTAGGGTTTCCCATGCAATGGATTGGGTATCCTAATGACGTCAATGGCATAAAAAAGAGAATATCATAATTTTGTTCTTGAAATAAATATGTAAGTCATACATGGACATTAATATGGTAATATTGGAACATAATATTAAATTTTAGGTTAAACTATTATGAAAACATGTAAAAATATGGTTTAAGAAACATTAGTAAAAATATATTTTACTGTGTTTAAGGAAAATATTAAAGCATATTTATAAATGAAAAGGTATAATTATATGTATAAACTAGAATTGAACTGAGATTTTTATTCATGATAAAAATTATGTTTTTTGGGAAAATATTATAAATTATTATAGATTGTACAAAAAAATGGGTAATAAGTTGGGAAGTTTCATTTAATCACTATTTCTTATCGGGAAGAACAGAGAAAGAATATTTTTTAAAACATGTATTCCCACAAAAAAGAAGGTTGATATGAACTGGATTCCTGTGTTTTGAACATATAGAAATAATTTATATGAATAAAAAAAATTAAACAATAAATTTAGGTAAATAGAGAGAAAGAGCATCTCAAAGAAAAAATGGAGGTTCATGTATAATTCCTTACCTTATGTATGATAGTGTTCTTCACTTAATCAGAATTAACTGGGTAATCAAATTAAATTTATTTCATTATAAATTTAAAAAATTCTATAAATTTATTTGGTTCAATATAATTTTATAATGTTAATTTATATCCTTTTTGATAGGTTCTTGAATTTAATTTCATCATTCGGAAACATTGATTTCCTTGGTTTTCATGATAACTTTACTACTATACATGTATGGAAAATCATATAAAATGAGAATGGATGTGAAAAATGGATGTTATATTTTATTAATAAAAAATATGACTAAAAATGATAATATATTTAATTTGGTAATTTGGGGTAATGATTAATCATTAGATAAGATGTTAATTATATTTGTTTGGATGATTTTGGCATTTTTTTCGATAATCATGAAGAAGTTTTGTTTTATTAAATAATATCATTTCTATAATGGTTCTTGACAATTAAATAGGCTATAATTCATATATTGTCATCTATTTTAACCATAAAACTGGATTTATGAGAATTCCTTATTAAGGGAATTGAAATATAAAACATTTTTTGCCATGAATGTGATAAATTAATACATATTAAACAATGCTTTCATATTTCGTGCAAAAAGAGTGGGAAATGAAATGATGACAGATTATTCCATTAATATTATAAAAATCTAGTATATGTAAGGTATGGGAGTTGTCATAATATTTTTATAATGGTAGTTTATGATAAAAAAATTAAATAAATTAACTTGAAATGAAATCAAATAAAAAAGAGGATTTTACCTCTTGAATCATTCTTCTTGAGAACCTCATTAAGGGGATAAGGTTTGTTCTTTTTTTGAGACCAAAGGAACATAGATATGGGGGAGGTGTTTGGTTGGATATTTTAGTTAAATTTTGATATGTCTTCAATCTTTAGAGGTGTGATGAGATGACGTGGAGGGGGTGGTATTAATAGGGGAGAATAGTGTTATTTTCTCATTATATTATTCATTTGTTTTTTATTTTTCTTAAATACCATGTATATAGTGAGTATTATCATGAAAAGTATATAAAAATGATGTATAGTTATATATTTTGTACATACATCATCTATATATTATCTATGACAATATAATTCATGTCTTTAGTTTTTATTGTAACTTTTCATATCTTACTATCCATTAAAAATTCATATATTTTAGAAAAATCCAAAAAATTCACCCAAACCATTTTTTGACGTTTATTAAATAAATTGAACTCCATTTTGTTAAAATACTTTTCTAAATAGGATAAATTTAATTTTTAATTGAAACAATCTTTTAATTGGAAAATAAAAATTTAAAAATATAACTAATTGTGTGACACTTTTAAAAATTAAATATAGCATCATTAAATTAGCATATAATCATAATCTATAAAAATATTAATTTATGAATAAATTTTATAGAACTTAATTTAATTCTAAAAATTTATTATTTATTATTTATTTTAAAATAAACACTTTTGTTTCACAATTATATCAACCCTTAATTAATAATTTATACACCATTTATTTACTGTTACATTTATATAATAATATAACATATTCATTTGTAATAAGGATTTTGTTATACCTTCATAGGTGATGATAATATTCTATTTTCCATAATCTTAACCCACTCTCACTAATTTAACATATTCATAAACTCTTCTATTTATCATGATTTTTGTGAGTTTTGTTTGGGGTTGCTTTGGGTAATAATTTAATGATTTTTATAAATTCTGTACGACTACACCATTGGTGCATTTTTCTGCATCTTGTGCATGCACTTAAAGGAAATTTTGCAACATTTTTTGTGGTATTTTTCATAGTTGTTAAAGGTTACTCAAGTAGTTACCCTGATTAATAGATATCATATGGACCATTTAAAATAGTTACATTCCTTGTAAATGGGTTGCCTAAAAATTTTGACTCTATCAAAGAAACCATACATACATGGTTGTATTTAATGCGATTTTTTATTAGAAATTACCAAACCCCACTTTTAGGCCACTTAATGATAGGTACATCCCCAAAACCAATATATTCTATCATTTTTTCTCCCAAAAAAGAGATCTGGCCCCTCATGTTTTATTGGGAATCAATTCAATGCTATATGAACACTGTTTATTCTTCTCTTGGTTAGTTTCCTAACCCTATTATCATTCTCCAACTATCTCTCCCCTCCTTCTGAGGGTACAATGGTGCTCTGTGTTTCATTGTGGATCTAATTCCCACTATTTTGGATCTAAACCCATGTTGGATTTGTAATAACCCGGTTTTTGGCTATAAAGGACTTTGTAATACTCTTGATGTTATTCCAGAATAGCACCTTCAGACGGCGTGCTATTTCGAGCCCCGGTGTGGCCGGAATTAAATTTTTTGTGCGTTCAAACTGGACACGCCAAATTCTTGGGATACCTCCTAAATGAACATCCAGATCGGAAATCTGAGTGCATAGATGGGCCCGGAATGGGGTGTTTACCCTAGGAACGACATAAATCATGTCGGTGTGGGACTTTTGGACCCCTCACCCGTTATCGGAATGTGAAATGGATAAATTAAATAATTAATTTTTTATTTTAATGGTTAAGCTCATGTATCTCTCAAATGGTGGCTCTGATTGGAAAACTAAGGGTGCCTTTGAGTCCGGAGCATGTTTTTTACCCTAGGAGAGGTGTAAGCTTCGCGAGCGCGAGTCTTCGGTGAAAAATGGACCCAGGGGCGTTTTCGTAATTTAGCGACCTGTGGCGTTGTTTTTATAGCTTTTGAACGCGGCCTCAGAATAAAATTACGAGAACTCCGTTGCATTTAAAGCGCGGTTTTAGCCTGGGGGAGGCTTAATCCTGACCCCATTGGGAGTTCGGGTACGGGGCAGCGGGAGGGTGTTTAAGTTAATTAATTTATTTAATTAACCTAACCCCCCCTCTTCTCTTCTCCCTCATTTCCCCCTCCCCCTGGCAAGATTCTCCCCTCTCCTCCTCCACTACGGCAAGGCGGCTCCGTCGAGGTGACTCCGGCGAGTCACGACCACTCCGGTGGGTCAACGGCGAAGCATTGGGCAATGCCCAAGAGATATGAGGTTTTTTTCTCTGTTTTTTTTAATTCTTGAATTCTTTGATCCCAAATTATACTATCAAATTACTGCCCAATCTTTGAGCAAGGACCATAGATTAGTAGAGCTCGATCCAAGCTTTCCGACACATCTTTCGGATTTGAATTCCGAGCTCTAAGGTGTCCGCAGCGGCCCGACGACATTTCAAGGTGGTTTTGGAGTTTGATGGCCGGAGTGGCAGTTTCCAGCAGTCGGCATGGTTTTCTAGCGAGCTCCGGAGGGTGTAGAGGCTCCAGGATGCGGCTCCGGCCGGCGGCCGGCACGGACAGCGGCGAGGTGGGCGACTCCGGCGGGGTCACCGGGCGGCGGGCGCCGGTGTAGGGCAAAAGGGGGAGGGGGCTGCAAGGCACGCAGCCCGGTGAGGCGCGACCGCGACCCGCATAACGCGGGTCACTACGGGGAACAAGACCGGCCACGAGGGCTGGTCAGGGGCGGTGATGGGGCCCACGGAGAGCCGCGAGAGCCACGGGCCGCGCGGCCAGCCTGTGCGGGCCGACCCAAAGGGGTTTTTCCCTTTAAAAATTCGGACGTGCGTATATTTTTCTATGGATGTCCGTTCCGCGTGTCGTCTACGGTAGTGCGGACCTCACATCAAGGCGAACCTTTTTGAGATAGTCTCAGGGGAGAGACATGACATTAAGTGGATGAGCATTTTTTTCTCAGTGGTTATTGTTTTGGACGGCGCTGACATATCTGATTTCCGAATTGAGCACCGTCAGTGGCATTGTGACCCTGGCATTGAGCCGGAGTTTTCTAGTATGGTTTCGGGCCCCGAAACCAGAGTTGAGGCATGGGCCCAACGGCCCGTCCTTCGAGCTGCGAGCAGCATTTAAAGACTTTTTCATCGAACGTCTGTTTGGGGTGTGCGACCAGTCGATTTTGGGTGCTTTTCCGAGGGGATTTCTTTGGTGCCATCCGCCCTCCCTGATTCAGCACGATAATGCGAGCCCCACGAGGGTCATTTTGGGAGTTGGCGGTGATTTATGACTTTATCATCAGGTATCCATTTTGGACAAGTGAGTAGTCCATCTTGTGTAATTTTTTGAGATGATCGCAATGGTGTGATCCGTTTGTTGTGTTTCAGGACCAGGATGCGGGTCCCACGTAGCACTGCTCGATTGCGGTGCGCCGGAATGCATCTTTTTCTCCGGATATCGTTTCCACTCAAGTGAGTAGTCATTTTGACGTGGTTTCCCGAGGGGATCGCAATTTTGAGATGCACCCGACTATTTTCGGGGCGGAGGATCCGGACCACGGGACGCCGTTCGGGCGTAAAGCGATGTCAGACAACTTTTCCGTCAAATATTTGTTGGAGGTGAGTAATTAGTCTATCTCGCATGTTTTTCCATTAGGATTATAATGATGTATTCCATTTAGGTGTGCAGAGCTTCTTACACGATATTATTAAATGTGAAAATATGAATGTGCCCTAGTGGCATTTCTTCTACCGTGTTTGTAGCGGTCCCTTGGTATGTGATTGTGTTCACTCCTGGGAGAGGGATGTTGGAGTTTAAAGAGATGTAGTTGGCTATTCCTAAGCTGATGAGGTGGAAAGTTGGAGTTGTTATGTTTACGCTCTTTGTGTTGACATTGGGTTCCGTGTGCACGATAGCCTTTGGGCTGGAAACGTGGTGTACTCTAGGAGTATATGGGAACGCTTGGAGGTACATGTGGTTATTTGTACCTGAGAACGTTTTTGCGCTTGGTTGGAGTTGACTAGGGACCACACGTCGTGTGGGCCCCATGTGCATGTCATGTTCTGCTTTGTGTACCCCTGACCTCTCATGACGCAGATGGTCCTCCTGTTCACGATTGTTTAGACCAGCAGGGTTATGTGGTTTCCCCTGGTTTTGTTTTGGAGTTGGGTGGTTGCACGATACCCACTCCGAGTTCTGTTGGCCAGGGTTTTACCGTCTAGTAGGGATGGCCAGAGCAGTTCCAGGTTTACCCTCCAACAGAGACTGGGCAGTGGGTTGCTCATCGAATTCTGGGGTTTACCCTCCAGAAGAGACTGGGCAGTGGGTCACCCGACACTCTTAGGGTTTACCCTCGAGCAGAGACTGGGTAGTGGGTCACCAGACACTCTTAGGGTTTACCCTCGAGTAGAGACTAAGCAGTGGGTCACCCGATGACCTCTTAGGTTTTACCCTCCAGCAGAGACTGGGAAGTGGGTCACCTAACGTTGCTTGAGGGTCTACCCTCTAGTATGGCTAGGCAATGGGTCGCCCGTCGCCTTGTTCCAGGTCTACCCTCCAGCAGGGTCGGGCAGTGGGTCGCACTTCATCTTGTTCCAGGTCTACCATCCAGCAGGGTTGGGCAGTGGGTCGCCTGTCGACTTATTCCTGGTCTACCCGCTACCAGGGCTGGGCAGTGGGTCGCCTGTTGGCATTTTAGACTCAGTTCCTTCTACAAGGTTAGTCTGTGGCTTTTCTCCAGGACTATTAGAGCGGGACCCTTGGTTGTACGGGTCAATGATGTGACAGCTTCGCCTTCATGAATACTTCTCAATTGTATGTCAGTGATGATGTGTAGTGGACTTTCCCCCAGAACTCTCAAGAATGATGGGCACTTTCCCCACCAAGACGTGTCCTTGTGATGCGACCTAAATCTATGCGGGTGAGTTAGTGCAACCCAATGAAGATAGTGTCGAGGTGTGGTGATTTGAGCCCTTGGTTTGCAGTTCGGGACAGACGTGTGGGACACTAGGCATCGATGATGGTTACTTCTGAGACTGATGGTGACTCACTTTCTTGGGCTGAGCTACGGGACAGAGATCCTCATATGATCTTATTTGGGTTTCTTGACAGAGCATATATATATGTATATACCTTGTTTTAGTACCCAATCCTTGGGTTTTGGTTACTCTCCCTCTAGGAAGGGCGAAGACACCCGGGGTATGCCACATGCTTTCCGTGTCCAGATTCTCATGGTTGGATGAGTCTACTCTTCTGTTATATGTAGCGAAGACTCAATGAGAAGTTCATCTTCTCACTGTTTCCATCTCCTTGTGTTTGGATGAGTCTTCTTCCTTTCTCTTATTGGGTTGATATGTAATCTTTATTGTACCCTTTACTGCACTCTTAGTGGTACTCCTTTACATTTCCTATTCAATCTACTACTCACCCTTCGGTACCTCCTTTGTTGCTCCCTTGAGCCTTCAGGGTATCCTACTGAGTATTTTTATACTCACCCCTGCTTGGGCTTTTCCCGCACTTGATGTGCCCTTACAGATGATAGACAAGTTGGTCGTGACTTTAGAGGAGCGTAAGAGTTCAGGATCTTTGACCGCATGCGGCAGTCGGAGTCGGGTTCCAGGTGGCAAACCCTTCCAGTCATTTTTCTTTTGTTACTTGTTGTCGGGTTATGGAACCTTTTCTGGTTGGGCTTCTGTTTTTCCTCTTTTCTTTCCATTTTACCTTTAGCTTTTACTTTGTACTTTTAGAGTTCGATGCACATTGTGGTTTATTTATAGTAGTTGCACTTTTCTTTACCTGTCTCTTCTTTTACTCTGCACTTTTTCATTGACTGTTCTACGTGTCTGTGTCTACAGGTACTTAGGAAAAGGGCTCCCCGAGTTGTATAGCCTTCAGCACTGGTTGCCAACCCCTGGCCTATGGAGGCAGGCTTGGGGTAGTTGCGGCTCGAGCCTGGGTAGGGTCAGGTCATGAAAAAGTGGTATCAGAGGTTGTTCGTCCCTCGGTACATTGTTCGGATATCCCTAAAAAGGAATTGGCTGGGATTTATGGCAACAGTGTTAATGTTTCTTGAGAGCGTCTCTCAGGCTAGTGAGTCCAGTGATGGTGTGGTGGCCGACATATCCTTCCACTAGGACCCTGATAACCCACTTGTCGACTCGGCATGGTGAGACACTTGTGGTAAAGAAAATTGGTTTGCACATCACTTAGGATTAAGCCTTTGACTTCCCTTCTTGGGTCATCACCCCATTGTTGTTACTATTACAAACATATATGCTAATCTGACCGCGACACTCCTTGAAAATAATCAGGACTTTTTCGTGAAGAAAGTCAGCCAGGATACCATCTTTAGTTCATGACGATGACCCAGTGAGCTAAGAGGCCTCAGTACAGGACCCATCATGCGATACCCTTTATCCGGGTGGGCTGGTAGTAGCACCCCCACCTTTTGAGAAGCAGACATCTTTAGCAGAGCAGGCTGAGCTTGAGTGCAGGTTGAGCGCGCTCCGCGAGTTCCAGCGGGAGAGACCGCTGAGGTTCCGTGGTGAGACAGACCCTCAGGAAGCAGAGGTTTGGCTAGAGACAGTGGTTCAACTCTTCAGGCTTGTGAAGACGCCAACAGATCTTATGGTGGCTTTGGATTCCATCCTTTTCCGCGGAGAAGCTTGGCGTTGGTGGATTCTCGTTACTCAGTCCTTGACGAGTCGTCGCTTTCATGGGGTGACTTTCAGTTTTTGTTTCATGAGAAGTTTTTCCCCTCCTTCTTATAGTTCGATTGGATTCAAGAGCTCGTGCAGTTTCAGCAGGGAGGGATGATGGTGGCTGAGTACGCCACTAGATTCCCAGACCATGCACACTTTTACCCGGACTTGGTCCATGACGACAACATCCGAGATTATAGGTTTGAGCAGGGTCTCCGCCGAGGGATTTGTGTTGTCATAGGACCCTTGGGAATTTCCAAATATTCTAGGGTGCTAGATCAGGCACAGGTGAGAGTGAGATTCCTGTCACGTTCTGGAGTTGGTGGTGGAAACAGGCACATTGGAGCCGAGACGTCTGTCGCAGTTAGCAGGCATCGACAAGCAGAACCTCCATGTAGGTGGCTTTCCGACAACTGGACATATGGGTGTGGTCGTACACCACAGTGGCGTCGGAGGAAACCAGTGCAGCCCAGAGAGCGTCGGTGCTATGCTTGTGATGGGTGAGGTCACCTGGCGTGGCACTGCCCGACTAACCATGTGGAGAGCTTTGGGAAGGCAGCAGGTGCACCACCACGGCAGAGGTAGCCCAGTGATCAGAGTAAAGCCCGAAGAGGTGGTGCTAGCAGGGGATCGAGAGAAATTGGTTTGGGTGAATGACTTTATGAGGTCTTCCCATCACCCCCAGGCGGTCCACGCCAGGCTTTGGGAGCTGACAGTTGGGACCACAGACAGTCGCGAGCTTTGGATGTCTCTAACCCTACAGAGCATGAGGTGATAAGAAGTATGATCTACAACACTTCTACTTTTTGCAGTAAAATTGATAGACTCTATGTGAGAAATGATTTTCCCACTTCACCTTGTTTGAGATGTCACCAGGGTTGCGTGGGCGCTGGTGTAACCCTGTGTTGGTAAGGTAAAAGGAGTGGGACCATTCTCTTTAGTCGATGGTGTTGACTCATTCACTTTCGAGCATGTAAGAGGGTCTTGGTTGTGGGACATAGACTGTGAGATATTGCATGACCATATATCATTGCGTGTTTCACCATATGGATATTCTGAAGGAGGGAATCACAGGGCCTTGTTCCAAGTGCGGGTGGTGATTCCAGTCGCGGCATGCGACGTATAGGTTCGGTCGGGGTGGTGAGCAATCCCTGAGGTCCATCCGACCGTTTCAGACCATGAAAAGGGATGGCAAGGTTCCCTACCACCTTGACATAACCCCAAAGGCTGGAGTGGGTGCATGATGTCTCCCACATGACTCACCCGATAAGAATTGTGTGTGCCCATATGCACGACATCGGCAAGGTAAGACCTCGCGTGAATAGATCAAATCCTTTGGTCTGTGTGCGGTGACACGGTACTGTGCATTAGATCTTATGGGTACGAGAGTGCCATGTGTGGGCTTACTACCCTAAGTGGTTCCCTGTTTTTTCTTTTCATGGACGAAAATAATTAAGTATGGAATGATTTAAGAACCTGGTTTTTTTCTATAAATGACATTGGAATATTCTTGATGTTATTCCAGAGAAGCGCCTTAAGACGGCGTGCGATTCTGAGCCCCTGTGTGGCGGGAATTAAATTTCCAGTGCGTTCACACTGTGCACGCCAAATAAATTGTATAACTCCTAAAAGGAGATCTGGATAGGGAATCCGAGTGTATGGATGGGTACAGAATGGGATGTTTACCCTATGAATGACATAAATCATGTTGGTGCGGGACGTTTGGACCCCTCGCCTGCTATCGGAACATCAAAACAAATAAATTAAACAAATAATTTATTTTTTTAATGGTTAAGCTCATGTATCTCTAAAACGGTAGCCTGGATTGGAAAACCGAGGGCGCTGTTGAGTCCGGAGTGTGCCGTTAACCCTAGGAGAGGTTTACGTTTCGCAGGCGCGTGTCTTCGGTGTAAAATGGCCCCAGGGGCATCTTGGTAATTTAGTGACCCATGGCGTTGTTTTTATAAGTTTTTAACTGGGCCTCAGATTGAAATTCTGAGACTGCCATTGTGCTCATAGCGTGATTTTTACCCTAGGGGAGGCTTAATCCCAACCCCGTCGGGAGTTCGGGTACAGGGCTGTGGGAGGGTGTTTCAGTTAATTAATTTATTTAATTAACCTAACCCCCCCCCCCCCCCTTCTCTCCTCCCTCATTTCCCCCTCCCCTGGAATGATTCTCCCCTCTCCTCCTCCACTCCGGCGAGGTGGATCTGGCGAGGTGACTCCGGTGAGGTGCGGCCACTCCGGCGGGTCAATGGCGGAGCATCGGCTACACTCAAGAGGTAGGAGGTTTCGTTTCTGTTTTTTTTAATTCCCACATTTATTGAGCACAAATTATACTGCCGAATTTTGGCTCGATCTTTGAGCAAATCCCATAGATTAGTAGAGCTCGAACAGAGCTTTCCGACGCATCCTTCAGATTTGAATTTCGAGCCTTGAGGAGTCCGTAGTTGTCCGGCAATGTTCCAGGGTTTTTTTGGGGTTTGATGGCCGGACCGACGGTTTCAGGCAGTCGGCAAGGCGGTCTGGCGAGCTCCGGCATGTGGAGCAGCTCCAGGCGGTGGATTTGATAGGCTGCCGGCATGGACAGCTATGAGGAAGGGGACTTCAGAGGGGTCCCAGGGGTAGCAGGTGCTGGCGTAGGGAAAAGGAGGAGGGGGCTGCGAGGCGCGTGGCCCCGTGCGGGGCGACCGTGACCCGCATAACACGGGTCGCTGCGGGGAACTAGACCGGCCACGGGGGCCGATCGGGGGTGGCGACATGGCCCGCGGAGAGCCGCGGGAGCCACGGGGCATGGAGGCCTAAGTCGAGCAAGGCAGAGGCCGCGTAGCAGGCCCGTGGGCCGGCATGGCGGAGCGGGCCAGCTGGGGCGGGCCGGTCCGGCCTAAATGGGGTTTTCCCCTTAAAAATTCAAACACCGGTATCTTTTTCTACAAATGTCCATTTCGTGTGCCGTTTGTGGAAGCACATATCTCGCGTCAAGGAGAACCATTTTGATATAGTCTTGGGAATTTTTTATTCCCAATACTAGGGGCTTTGGGGCATGACACGATGTTAAGTGGACGAGCGTTTTTTTCTCGGGGGTACTTGTTTTGGACAGCGCAGACATATCTAATGTCTGAATTGAGCGCCGTCACTGGCATTACGACCTTAGCATTGAGCCAGAGTTTTCCAGTATGGATTCGGTCCCCAAACCCTTAGTTGAGGCATGGGCCCCTCAGCCCGTCCATCGGGCTGCGAGCATCATTTAGAGACTTTTTCATCGGACATCTATTCGGGGTGTGCAACCGGTCAATTCTGGGAGTTTTTCCGAGGGGATTGCAATGGTGCAATCTGCCCGCCCTAGTTCAGCACGATGGTGCGGGCCCCATGAGGGCCATTTTGGGAGTTGGCGTTGATTACCAGCTTTATCACCAGGTTTCCATTTTGGACAAGTGAATAGTCCATCTTCTGTACATTTTCGAGAGGATTGAAACGGTGTGATCCGTTTTTTGTGTATCGGGAGAAAGATGCGGGTCCCATGTAGCACTGCTCGTGTGCGGTGTGCCAGAATGCATCTTTTTCTCTGGATATCCATTCCACTCTAGTGAGCAGTCCTTTTGACGTGTTTTCCCAAGGGGATTGCAATGGTGCGATGCGCCCGACTATTTTCGGGGCTGAGGCTCGGGACCACGGGACGCCATTTGGGCGTAAAGCAGTGTCGGACGACTTTTCTGTCGGATATCCGTTGCAGTCAAGTAAGTAGTTGATCTCTCATGTTTTTCCATGAGAATTACAATGGTGTATTCCGTTCAGGCATGTGGAGCTTCGTACGTGATCTTATTAAATGTGGATATATGAAGGTCCCCTGGTTGAGGTTCATCTAGCATGTATGTGGCGGACCATTGGCATGTGATCGTGTTCCCCCCTGGGATAGTGATTTTGGTTTTTAAAGAGATATAGTTGGCCCTACCTGGTCTGATGAGGTGGCTAGTTGGAGTTGTTACATTTACGCTCTATGTGTTGACGATGGGTGTCATGTGCACGACAGCCTTTGTGCGGGAAATGTGGTGTACTCTGGGAGTATATGGGAACGCTTGGAGGTACATGTGGTTGTTTGTACATGAGAACGTATATATGCTTGGTTGTAGTTGACTAAGGGCCACACGTCATGTGGGCCCCATATGTGTGTCATGTTCTGCTTTACGTACCCTTGACCTCTCACGACGTAGAGGGTCCTCCTGTTTACGATGGTTTAGACCAGAAATGTTGAGTGGTTTCCCCTAGTTTTGTCCCGGTGTTGGGTGGTTGCACGATACCCACTCCGAGTTCTATTAGATAGTGTTTTACCATCTAGTAGGGATGGCCAGAGTAGTTTCGGGTTTACCCTCCAGTAGAGACAGGGCTGTGGGTCATCCGACACTCTTAGGGTTTACCCTCTAGTATAGACTGGAAAGTGGGTCACCCGACGACCTCTTAGGGTTTACTCTCCAGTAGAGACTGGACAGTGGGTCACCCGATGATGCTTGAAGGTCTACCCTTCAGCAGGGCTGGGTAGTGGGTCGCTCGTCATCTTGTTCTAGGTCTACCCTCCAACAGGGTTGGGCAGTGGGTCACCGGTCATTTTGTTCCAGTTCTACCCTCCACCAGGGCTGTGGAGTGGCTCTCCTGTCAACCTATTCCAGGCATACCCTCCAGCAGGGCTGGGAAGTGGGTCACCTAATGATGTATTATGAATTAACATCTAACATGGTTGGGAAGTGGGTCACCTATTGGAATTACATACTCAGTCCTTTCTACAAGGCTAATATGTGGGTTTTCTCTATGACTATCACTGCGGGACCCTTGGTTGTACGGGTTAGTGATGTGACAGCTTTGCCTTCAAGAAGACTTCTCGATTTTATGTCAGTGATGAGGTGTAGTTGACTTTCCCCCAAAACTCTCAAGAACGATGGGCACTTTCTCCACTAAGGTGTGTCCTTGTGAAGTGACCTAAAACCATGCATGCGAGTTAGTTCCGCCCAAAGTGGATAGTGTCGAGGTGTGGTGATTTGAGCCCATGGCTTGCAGTTCAGGATAGACGTATGGGACATTGGGCATCGATGATGGTTACTTCTGAGACTGATGGCGACTCACTTTCTTGCGATGAGCTACGGGATGGAGATCCCCTTATGATCTTGTTTGGGTTTCTTGACAGAGTATATATATATGTATATACCTTGTTCCAGTACACACTCCTTGGGTTTTGGTTACTCTCCCTCTAGGAGAGGCGATGACGCGCGGCTTATGCCACGTGCATTTCGTGTATAGCTTCTTGTGGTTGGACGAGTCTACTCTCCTACTATAGGTAGCGAAGACTCGACGAGATGTCCATCTTCTCCCCATTTCCAGCTCCTTGTGTTTGGATGAGTCTTCTTCCTTTCTATTGTTGGGTTGAGCTGGACTCTTTACTGTAAACTTTACGACACTCTTGGTTGTACTCCATTACTTTTCCTTTTCGATCTACTTCTCACCCTTCGGTACCTCATTATTTTCTCCCTCGAGCCTTCAGGGTATCCTACTAAGTATTTTTATACTCACCCCTACTTGGGATTTTCCCGCACTTGGTTTTCCCTTGTAGACGATGGAATGATTGGTCGTGACATCAGCAGATCTTAGGAGTTCAGGATCTTGGACCGCGTGCGGTGGTCAGAGTCGGGTTCCAGGTGGGGGACCCTTCCATCCGTTCTTCTTTTGTTACCTGTTGCCGGGTTTTGGCACCTTTTCTAGTTGGTCGCATGTTTTTTCACTTTTCATTTCTGTTTAACTTTAGCTTATACATTGTACTTTTAAAGGTCGATGCACATAGTGGTTTATTTATAGAAGTTTCCTTTTTTGTTAATTTTCTCTTCTTTTACTTTGAACTTTTTCATTTAGTGTGATGCACGTGTTTTTGTGTACAAGTAAATAGGAAAAGGCCTCCCTGAGTTGTATAGTCATTGGCGCTGATCGCTAGCCCCTTCCCTATGGAGGCAGGCTTGGGGTAGTTGTGGCTCGATGATACTTCTACCCGTCGAGCCACCGATGCCACCAGCCCCAGCCTCTGAGAGTTCACATGACCTTAGTTCACTACACGAGTTTCAGCATCAGAGACCACCCAGGTTCCGTGGGGAGACAGACCCTCAGGCATCCGAGGATTGGCTGGAGGCTGTTGTATGAGTTTTTAGGTTAGTGGGGACACCAGCTGACCTCATGGTGATCTTTGCAGGGGGTCTTTGGCACGCGGCTGCAGGTTGATGGTGGAGCCTGATGTTCTAGGTGCACGGTGAGGAATCATTAATTTGGATAGACTAGGAGAGCCTCTTCCGCTTAGAGTTCATCCCAACCACCCTCCATGTGGTTCGCATTCATGTGGAACTATAACTGCGGCAGGGCAACATTACAGTATCCCAATACTCGGCGAGATTTACCGATCTCTCTCACTACACCACGGACATGGTACGAGACCCATTCTTCTGGGCCTAGACCATCGATCAAGGACTGAGGCATGAGATTAGGGATTCGATGATCTCCCTCAGCATTCAAACGTAGGTAGGAGTAATGGAACGATCCCTTCTTGTAGGGAGATTTCTTTACTGAGCCTACACTAGCAGCGAGACCTACTGCAGGGTGACACCTAGTGGAGTCTTCTACAGCTGGCAGTCGACAGATGTCACAGGGGTCCAAGAGGACCAGACCATCAGGAGGATGACCTTAGGATACTGGCTTAGTGGTTTGGGGAACATGGTGCAGAGCCAGCCTTCCAAGGAGCAGACAGTGCTATGCATGCGGCGGGCATGGCCACATGGCTCGTGACTGCCCGACTCGCCATACAGAAAAGCAGCAGATGGTTGAGGGACCACCCAGGCAGGGGAAGAGGTTCGATAGTGGCGGTCCGCATGGAGAAGTTGGATGAGGCAGATGACTTGGCCGAGCGTCAGGTGGTGGACGACGTTTTGAGACTCTACAACCACCACCACTAGGAGGTCCACCCCGACCACAGGGAGCTGGCGGACAGAGGCAGGCACAGCTTCAGGCAGGGGAGGCATACGACCACGGTGCATCAGAGATGATTCGAGGTACTATATGTGTCTACTCCACCCTTGCTGCAGTTCTTTTAGACACAGGAGCGAGTTATTCTTTCACTGCCGATGCCCTTGTTCAGAGTTCAGATATTCCGATGGAGTTGTTGGCTCAATCATTATGGCTAGAGACTCCTACGAGAGAAGACTCGATGATTATGCACTGGTGCAGGTAGTGTGAGCTTACTCTAGGAGGGGAGAGCTTAGGTTGGGATCTTCTTGTAGCAGTCTCAAGGACTTATGACGTCATCTTGGGCATGGATTGGTTATCTACAGTTCATGCTCAGATAGACTGTATTAGGAACAAGGTGCGGTGTGTTTGCACCGATGGAAGCAGGTTCACCTTCACCGGCGAGAAGGGATCCTTTACAGCACAGGATGGACTCACACAGAGGAGAGGACCGTCGATCACTGATTAGTTGGCTAGCCTCATCCTAGGAGCAATTGATGTGCGGATTCCGAGTTTCCCTGTTTTGGTGGATCAGTATGCGCACATTTTTCCTGACGACGTTCCCAGACTACCTCCTCACAGAGAAGTAGACTTCTATATTGACATGTACCCTGGGATTGCCCCAGTATGTACTCCAGTGAATTAGATGTCTCCCACTAAGCTTCGAGAGCTACGGGTACAAATGGAGGACTTGAAGGCCAAGGGATTTATTCGACCCAGTGTTTCACCCTGGGCTTCCCCGCTTTTGTTCGGCAAGAAGGCGAACGGGAGCTTGCGACTGTGTGTCGATTGTCATCGCCTGAACCAGGTGACCATGAAGAACAAGTATCCACTTCTGAGGATCGACGACCTATTCGATCAGCTCACGGGAGCACGATGGTTCTTGAAGATAGATCTCAGTCCAGGTTATCAGCAGCTCAGAGTTTGAGACGGGGATGTGCTAAAGATGGACATTAGGTGTCGATATGGCCACTATGAGTTCTTGGTTATGCCTTTTGGCATAACCAATGTTCCAGTAGTGTTCATGAGTCTAATGAATATGATCTTCTAGCCTTACCTCGATCGATTTGTCGTAGTCTTCATCAATGAAATATTGATTTACTCGACTACTGAGGAGGAGCATGCCTGCCATTTGAGGGTTGTACTGGGCACACTCTAAGAGTACCATCTTTATGGTAAGATCTTGAAGTGTCATCTCTGAATACGTGAGGTCCACGTCTTAGGACACATCATATATGAGGCGGTATTTGCGGTGTATCCTACCAAGATTGAGGCAGTGATATCTTGGGAGCCACCCAGGAGTGTGACGGAGGTGCGTAGTTTCCTAGGTTTGGCGGGGTACTACCGAAGATTTTTTTTCCAAACTTCTCCAGAGTTTCAGTGCCTCTTTTAGCTTTGACAAAGAAGGGGAGACCCTTCGTGTGGTCAGATAGATGTCAGCAGAGCTTCCAGGAGCTGAGACAGAGATTGACCAGTGCACCCATCTTGAGGCTACCTGAGGAGGGAGTAGGGTACGTCGTCTACATCAATGAATTAGGGACCGGACATGGGTGTGTCTTGATGTAGGAGTGGGAAATGATCGCCTATGGATCACGAAAGTTGAGGCAGCACAAGCAGAACTATGCGACCCATGACCTGGAGTTAGCAGCAGCGGTATTCGCCTTGAACATGTGGCAGCACTATCTGATGGGTGAGTGCTTTATAGTCTATTCGTACCTCCAGAGTCTCAGGTAAATCGTCTCATAGAAGGACCTAAACCTGAGACAACGATGATGGCTCGTGTTCCTCCAGGACTATTAAATTTAGATAGTCTATACTCATGGGAAGGGGAACGTAGTAGATGATGCTCTCAGCAAGAGGACATGCATTCAACTTCTTGGAGAGGTGACAGAGCAGTTATCCGCTTTGCAGATATCCTTCATGGATAGGGACGAGGCAGCCTTCTTTCAGTCGCTCATAGTCACACCTCTACTTCTTCAGCGGGTTAGAGAGGCACATCATGTAGACGTTGATTGTGAGATGCAACGTGCACAGATTTCCACAGGACATGAACCTGATGGTTTTTCTATAGGAGGAGAGCACGTCATCCTTTTCAGAGTACGTACAATGGTACCAGCTGCATTACAGGAGGAGGTGCTGAGAGAGTTTCACACATACCCTTTAGCAGTACATCCAAAAGTGGCGAAGATGTACCAGTATCTCAGATGACAACACTTATAAGGCCCCATCCTTAAACCTTACTTAATCTTGAGTTAATACAATATTACACATTGAGGATATTTTCAGTTTTAGAGTTTTAGACAATTATATCATAAACATTCATTACATTCCACATTTAAACAAAGTGGTTACATAAAAGATAGTATTCATTTTTTCCCATCAACAGAAACATATTTAAAATAAAACATGGATTCTTTCTTGACACTTCCTTGACACTATCATCATATCATGTACTTCTCCCTTGACCTGTCAAAAACATTTAAAAAACTTGGGATGAGCATAAAAAGCTCATTAAGGGATATAAAAATATATGGAAAGGAAACATGAGTACATGTACACATAAGAATCAATGAAATCATACGTTACTCATAAAACATAAGCACTTTAACATACCTCATTAAATCATGAATAAATCATAGAAATCATAAAACATAAAGGTAACATGAGTCATTCATAACATTATTACGTTGGGAGTAACCCTCTTGGTTACATTTGGAATACCCACCACAGTATATTCCCTAAATATCATTGGAGAAACATTAACGTTTCACTCCTTCGCGTTACCCAATGAATTGGAGAGCTATATCGGGCTCACCCGCCCTTATTTTATCAATGAACCACCCGTCTTCATAACAATTCCCAAGAACCATAACATAATCTTATCACATAAAACATGCATAAAGGAAACATAACATTTCCACCTTTGAAAAACAAGATATCAATACAACACATTGATATAAAAACACTATGAAAACCATTTTCAATACCAAAATAAAATTAAATTAAAACATAGTATTTATTTTTCTTTTAAAAAGAAGGTATGGCTTGTAGAGGAAGCCGAAACTCAAATAATGGTCACAGCGACAGAAAATTTGTTGTCGCCGCATATGTACGACAAAAAAAACATTCCTTTTGTCGTTTAGTAAAATTCTTCGTATAAAAAAGATTCCTTTTGAATAAGCATAAAAGTCAAAGGGGTTTATACACCGTATAAAAGAAAGTTTTGTATAGAACAAAATATGCCTCAATGAAAAGAGATTGAGATGGATTCCCATACAAAGACGGTATCCTTGCTTTAAGGATAAATCAATTACATAATTATGTGTGACAAATGAATACACAAAATATAAGTGGTTATTAAGTGTAAAACAATCAGAGGTTATTAACACATATTCATATAATGACATATTCAAGGAGTACAAGTTTATCCCAAATAATCAAATTTGGGTTAAGAAGTTCCCTTGCAAAAATTTGACAGCCTAACGACGTCACTACAAAATTCAGAAAATGAGTTGATGAGATATTAAAAGGATATCTCATCACATAGACATAAAATTTAAATCAATAAGGATATATAATAACATATCCCAACATAATAGTATGTGAATTAAAAGACATAACAAAAGAAGTCTTTTAAAAAGAGGAGGGTGAAAGGTTCCCTTACCGACATGGGTATCTTTCGAAACATACGCCCCGTGAAAGAAGGACAATACAACATTGATGTAAAAACTCATAAATGAAACTATATTACTCAATGAGTAAAATAATGGGCAGTACATAGACCACTAAAAGGAAATTGTGGAAAATGTAGCATAAATCTCATGGGAATAAATGTGAGATGAAAAATCCCTTACAAAAACTCTACAGCCTAACGGCGCCACTTAAAACATACAAAAATGGATTGATGAGATCAAATAGGGTCTCTCATCATATTAACATAATGTTTACTAAAAGAGTAATATAAAAGAACATCCACCAACAAAACAAAGAGGAGCTTAAAAGAAGTGACATAAAGGAGAGTACTTAAAATGAAAGAGAGAGGTTAGATCTCTTACGAAAATTTGGGAGCCTATCGACGCCACTCAAAACATCCAAAATGGATTGATGAGAGAGAATAGGGTCTCTAATAATATGAACATAAAAATTACAATAAGATTAATATAAAATAACATCCCCATAACATGAAATATGAGCTTTATAAGGAATGACATAAAAGAGCGTACTTAAAAAGAAAGAGAGGAGCAGGATCCCTTACCTCAAGTCCAACTTGTCTTGTTCGTTTCTTTATATTCCTGAATAATAAACTTTGGTCAATTTATAATTTCTTAAGGACCTCCTATAAAGATTATTATTCAGTTCATATCACATATTTTAATGTTATAATAATTTTTTAATAATATGAGTTCATATCAGACGTTTTTGTCGATGTTTGGTACATGAGTCAAAAATGAACTTGATTGAAAAATAATTATCCATGTAGTTATAAGTAAATAATTTCCAAAATAGTATTAATTATTAAAATATCATATATTTCCAGTACATATTAATTTTATACTATTCCATATCATTTTAAGATAAAAAATGAAAAGCGCCGTTCATGGAGACGTTAGGCCGTAAGTACGCATGAACGCTACTTTAATTTTTTCTCTGTCATATTAATGGAATTAAAAATAAATGATATATATATATATATTATAATTCCAGAATAATATATATGTTATATAGGTCACATAAGGTCATTAATTTCATTCTTTATACATTCCATGTATTGCATGTATGAGTCACATCACTTGAGGGGGCGGTAGTCCACACTTCCTCATATGAAATTATCGCATTTACACAACATGAAAAGAATAATGGTATGGTTTAAATATAAAATAAAGAAGAATATAGTAAACATAAATACCATATATATCATATATAAAATACATTTAAATCATAATGGTCAACTTTAATGTTGTTAAAAGAATATTGAATGATCATCGTTTCGTGAGGCAGAAATTCACCAACCACTGAAATAGTATGTTATTTAACCATTAGACGAAGGTGTGTGTAAGTGTAGCACGAATACATCTTATAAAAACATCCTATTATATTAAATATACTGTATTTTTTACAAAAGAAATGAATAAAAAGAGTTTATGGGGTTGGAGAAGAAAAATAAACCAAAAGGACACAAGTGAAGACATTACCTTAAAATCGGGTAACTCCCTTTGGTTTGAGCTCAAAGGCTTCCTTGGGAAGACTTATGCCCAAAGTGAGGCTTCAAGGAGTTAGAGAGGGATGTGTAGAGACAAAATGGGCAGGGGTGGGCCTATCCAAAGGCTTTGGAAGTGTGGGTAAAGAGGTAGAGGTGGGGGCCTTTTATAAGAGGAGAGGAGGGGCACTCTTGGAAAGTAATGAAATGTTACTTTATTTTAGAATGAGTTTCGGATTTTAATGGTCCCACATTGATGTGTTTTGAGGATAAGGTGATACGGGTTATAAATTCACCCATCTAATAGGTTTTTAACATGTGCAGATCTTAGATTTTACATTATCTATCCATTTTATTTAAATCGTTAAATAATGAGTTCATCGATGCATCATCATGATGTCATAAATAATTTAATTTATTTAATGTCTAAAAATTATAAAAAAATACTATGATGTAGGAAATCTTTTTATATTTCCAATTACTATTTATATTCAAAACTCTGACTTGTATAACCCTATGTAAAAATTGTTTTAGTAAAACATCTCATTTTTGTGTCATTTTTTACTTCAACATTAAATAAAAAGGTATTTATGTCATTTTCCAACCAAAGTGGCTCCATGGGGTCCCCAAGTTGACCCATGGATTGACTTGGCCGGCCATGACACATCTAATGAGGGTAGTACATGTGTCTAGGTCATTTCATTTTATTAAAACATTATTTTTACCTTAAACTACACTAATTACATCTAATCGCGATTAAAAACTTAATAAGTTACTATTCACCAAAAAATTATTTTAATCACATTGAACTGCATTTTACTTATTAATGACAACCATGTATGTTGGATTTTTTAAATTCAAAACAAAAAGATGGAAAAATTTTCATTTAAATGGAAAATCAGTTTTTATAAGTACCACTTAGTGGTTTCACTATTCATAAAAAATTGGAGTTTTTCAAAAAATTACCAAAAATTCACCCTAAGATATATTTGATATTAAAAATTAAAAAATAATGTCTATTTTACAAAATTCCAAACATATAAGTTGTATTAATTAATTTAACAATTAATTCCCGCTGTCAAAACAAATAGCGTGTTTTGATGAAACAAAATGTATCACAAGATTGACACTAGTTTAAGTCCAATTTCAATGTGAAATTAATTCCAACGACCACTATTGGATTAAATGGTAAAAGTATATTCTAATTTCACTTTAAAACCAATTCAAAAGATAATATAATCATAAAAATAAATTAAATTAAAAAGAGGTTTTGAATAAAAATACAACATTTTTAACTATTCATTAAAAATTGAACTTTTTCGGAAAAATACCAAAAAATTACACAAAGTAAATTTTGATGTCCCGATTCTAAAGAAGAATTTTATTTTGTCAAATATAACACATAAAATTGTCAAAAAGTGGATTTAAAAGAGGTTCGCCATCAAAAGGCGGTTAATCGACCTTTTAAAAATATTAGAATGTTTACGCTTAAAATTGGATTAATTCGCATTTTCAATCCTCTAACATTTATTGAAAAAAGTAAAAATATTTGACAAACATATATAATAATTCTGTAGTTAGTTCTGTTCATTCCGGTCATTACAACGGCCAGTCGTTAACTACTATTTAAAATAATATAATTTTATTATTAGAGTACAACGTAAGATTCCCAAGAAACTCGTTGTTGCGTGTTGGGTACGCCATCGAGCATAGCGTCCCCTTTAAAGTAATATTAATATTTTAGTCACAAATTTGGATAAATGTGAAAATGTCATACTCTTTATTTACCTGGGGTGTTACATCCTTCCCCCCTTTTGGGAATTGCGTCCTCGCAATTTTAAAATTGGGCTTGGAAACATCCTTGAAAGTCCCACATCGGAACAAGAGTCGGTAAAATAATCACTTTAAAATAAAGGAATATAAGTACAGAGGTCACCCATGTTAACCCATACTAGGATTCCATTTAGGAAAACATGGACATGGGAGAGAAATTATAGGGTCATGTTCTGATGGAGAGTGATATGAAACATGTTTAGGAGAAAGTTAACCACATGAAAATCACAAACTTGTGATGGGTTAAACGGTATTCGATTCCCCAGTAGGAAAAGTTAATAGAAAAATATTTTGTTTTAAGTTACTTTTTATTGAGGAATTTATTCATAAGGAAACATAATCACTTATCATGTTGACTTTTAACTTTTATTATATTTCTTACACAAACTCATATTTTCTCCAAAAGATGAGTATTTAGGAAGACTTGTTCACATTAAGAGTACTATAATCAACTTATAGAGAATCACCTAATCCACAAAAGAGAACTATATACTTCCCATGTCTTTAGACATTAACCAAAACCAAAACCAAAAAGGATAGTACAAGATCAGATAATCCAGAAAAGGATAACCCTTTATAAAAAGAAAATCTATTCTTAATCTCCAAAATTTGTCCAACAAAACCCAAAGTTCAATGAGGACCATTCGATAAACAATTTATCCATAAAATTCTTCAAAGTAAACCAAACTAATATTGAAACCCAAATATTTGAAGGATTTAGTCACATAGTCTTCTAAGTTAAATCGTAACATTTATCTCTAAACAACATTAGTTGCTCTTAATGTATCGTGTTGAAAATTAATTAACCTAATCACATATCCTCCATGATAGGTTAATAAATTTCCATAGATAACCCAAAACAAACTTACTCTTAACTCATAAAATCATCAAACTAAAAAGAATCAGTCAAACTAACCAGGGACTTCATGTAGTCTAGTGGTAGGCGATAAATACCACTCGCACTTTGGTTGTGGGTTCGATTCCTGTAGCTTTTCCCAACACGACGGGTTGTAACTGGGTCAGCGTGTTGTCCTTTTTCCAAAAATATATAATTCTTAAAACATTCCCCAAAACGAGATAAAATCATCAAAAATAATCATAACATATTTTAAACTCAAGTTTATCTCATGCCTTTCATTTTCCATCATAACATATAATAACCCATAATTACCTCAAATGTAAGGATAATATAAACTCTAATGGTTGCCTTTATAATTATTACCTGAACTTCCACATCGATTGGTCATCTCATACAAGATGCATTATAGTACATACTAAGGTTCAAGTGGTTGATCATGAATCCTTGATAGTTGGTTTGGAACAACCACGAGTTTCCTCATTGAATCCCCCATTTTATCTAGTATCCTAATCAGTGAACCACCACAATTTTCTTCAAACCAATTGTCTCTTTGGTGCCTCCTAGATCCATCCATTCACTAAAAACAGAAATGTCAGTGTGAGTATATCAAAAAAACCATCATGTACTAATGATTAAGGTAAACAATAAGATATACTTACTCATTCACTTTATCTAAAACTAGGACTCTTTCTGAAATCCTATCCATTATGGTACTGTCACTTATGATTAGAGAATACCTTAACCTCAAAAGTTATCTAAAATGACCTTTGATACCAACTATAAGGTCCCAGCCTTAAACCTTACTTAATCTTGAGTTAATACAAGATTACACATTAAGGATCTTTTTTAGGTTTAGAGTTTTAGATAATTAGATCATAAACATGCATTACATTCAACATTTAAACAATGTGGTTACATAAAAGATAGTATTAATTTTTTCCCATCAACGGAAACATATTTAAAATAAAACATGGATTCTTTCTTGAAACTTCCTTGACAATATCATCATATCATGTACCTTTCCCTTGACCTGTGAAAAACATTTTAAAAAACATGGGATGAGCATAAAAAGCTCAGTAAGGGTTATAAAAATATATGGAAAGGAAACATGAGTACATGTACACCTAAGAATCAATGAAATCATACTATACTCATAAAACATAACCACATTAACATACCTCATCAAATCATGAATAAATCATAGAAATCATAATACATAAAGGTAACTTGAGGCATTCATAACATTCTTACGTAGGGAGTAACCCTCTTGGTTACGTTTGGAATACCCACCACAATATATTCCCTAAATTTTTTTGGAGAAACCTTAACGTTTCACTCTTTCACGTTACCCAATGCATTGGAGAGCTATATCGGGCTCACCCGCCATTATTTTATCACAGAACCACCCATCTTCATAACAATGCCCAAGAACCATAACATAATCTTATCACATAAAACATGCATAAAGGAAACATAACATTTCCACCTTTCAATAACAAAATATCAATACAACACATTGATATAAAAATACTATGAAAACCATTTTCAATACCAAAATAAAAGAAAATTACAACATGGTATTTATTTTTCTTTTAAAAAGAAGGTATGGATTGTAGAGGAATCCAAAACTCAAATAATCTTCATGGCGGTGGAAAATTCATTGTCTCCGCATACGTACGACAAAAAAACATTCCTTTTGTTGTTTAGTAAGACGCTTCTTATAAAAAATATTCCTTTTGAATAAGCATAAAATTCAAATGGGTTTATGCATCGTATAAAAGAAAGTTGTGTATAAAACAAAATATCACTCAATGAAAGGAGATTGAGACGGATTCCCATACAAAGACGATATCCTTGGTTTAAGGATAAATCAATTACATAATTATGTGTGAAAAAAGAATACACCAAATATAAGTGGATATTAAGTGTAAAAAAATCAGAGGTTATTCACACATATTCAAAGAACGACATATTCAAGGAGTACAAGTTTATCCCAACGAATCAAATTTGCGTCAAGAAGTTCCCTTGCAAAAATTTGACAGCCTAACGGCGTCACTACAAAATTCAAAAAATGAGTTGATGAGAGATAAAAAGGATATCTCATCACATGGAAATAAAATTTAAATCAATAAGGATATAGAAGAACATATCCCAACATAATAGTATGTGAATTAAAATACATAACAAAAGAAGTCTTTTAAAAAGAGGAGGGTGAAAGGTTCCCTTACAGACATTGGTATCTTTCGAAACATACACCCTGTGAAAGAAGGACAATACAACATTGATGTAAATACTCATATGTGAAATTATATTAATCAATTATTAAAATAATGGGCATTACATACACCACTCAATGGAAATTGTGGCAAATGTAGCATAAATCTCACGAGAATAAAAGTGAGATGAAAAATCCCTTACGAAAACTCGGCAGCCTAACGATGCCACTTAAAACTTACAAAAATGGATTGATGAGATCAAATAGGGTCTCTCATCATATTAACAAAAAGTTTACAAAAAGAGGAATATAAAATAACATCCACCAACATAACAAAGGTGAGCTTAAAAGAAGTGACATAAAGGAGAGTACTTAAAAAGAAAGAGAGAGGTTAGATCTCTTACGAAAATTCGGCAGCCTAACAGCGCCACTCAAAACATACAAAATGGATTGATGAGAGAGAATATGGTCTCTCATCATATGAACATAAAAATTCTAGTAACATTAATATAAAATAACATCCCCAAAACAAGAAATATGATCTTTAAAAGGAATGGCATAAAAGAGCGTACTTATAAAGAAAGAGAGGAGTAGGATCCCTTACCTCAAGTCCAACTTGTCTTGTTCGTTTCTTTATATTCCTGAATAATAAACATTGGTCAATTTATAATTGCATAATTAACTCCTATAAATATTATTATTCAGTTCATATCACATATTTTAATGTTATAATAACTGGTTAATAATATGAGTTTATATTAGACGTTTTTGTCGATGTTTGGTACATGAGTCAAAAATGAACTTGATTGAAAAATGATTGTCCATGTAGTTATAAGTAAATAATTTCCAGAATATTATTAATGATTAAAATATCATATATATCAAGTACATATTCATTTTATACTATTCCATATCATTTGGAGATAAAAACAAAAAGCACCGTTCATGGAGACGGTATGCCGTAAGTACGCATGACTGCTACTTTCATTTTTTCTCTGTCATATTAATGGAATTAAAAATAAATGATATATATATTATAATTACAGTATAATATATATGTTATATAGGTCACATATGTTAATTAATTTCATTCTTTATACATTCCATGTATTGCATGTACTAGTCATATCACTTGAGGGGGCGGTAGTCCACACTTCCTCATATGAAATTATCGCATTTACACAACATGAAAAGAATAAAGGTATAGTTTAAATATAAAATACAGAAGCATATAGTAAAAATAAATACCATATATATCATATATAAAATATAGTCAAATCATAATGGCCACCTTTAATGGTGTTTAAAGAATATTGAACAATCATCGTTTCGTGTGGCAGAAAATCGCCAACCACAGAAACAGTATGTTCTTTAACCATTAGACGAAGTTGTGTGTAAGTGTAGCTCAAATAATTCTTATAAAAACATCCTAGTATATTTAAGATACTGTATTTGTTACAAAAAAAGTTAATAAAAAGAGTTTAGGTGGTTGGAGAAGCCAAATAAAACAAAAGGACACAAGTGAAGACATTACCTTAAAATCGGGTAACTCTCTTTGGTTTGCGCTCAAAGGCTTCCTTGGGAAGACTTATGCCCAAATTGAGGCTTCAAGGAGTTAGAGAGGGACGTGGAGAGACAAAATGGCCAAGGGGTGGGCCGAGCCAAAGGCTTTGGAAGTGTGGGTAAGGAGGTAGAGGTGGGGGCCTTTTATAAGAGGAGAGGAGGGGCACTCTTGGAAAGTAAAGAAATGTTACTTTATTTTAGAATGAGTTTTGAATTTTAATGGTCCTAAATTGATGTGTTTCGAGGATAAGGTGATACGGGTTCAATATCCACCCATCCAATAGGTTTTCTACATGTGTAGGTCTTATATTTTACATTATCCTTCCATTTTATTTAAATCGTTAAATAATGAGGTCGTCGCTGCATCATCCTGATGTCATAAATAATATAATTTATTTAATGTCTAAAAATTAAAAAAAAAAACAATGATGTCAGAAATCTTATTATATTTCCAATTATTATTTACAGTCAAAACTCGGACTTGTATAAACCCATGTAAAAATTGTTTTAGTAAAACATCTCATGTTTGTGTCATTTTTTACTTTAACATTAAATAAAAAGGTATTTATGTCATTTTCCGACCAAAGTGGCTCCATGGGGTCCCCAAGTTGACCCATGGATTTTCCTGGTCTTAAATGACACATAAAATTAGGGTAGTACATGTGTCTAGGTCATTTCATTTTATTAAAACAATATTTTTACCTTAAACTCTACTAATTACATCTAATCGCGATTAAAAACTTAATAAGTTACTATTCACCAAAAAATTATTTTAATCCATTGAACCACATTTTACTTCTTAATGACAACCATGTATGTCGGATTTTTTATATTGAAAACACAAAGATGGAAAAATTTCATTTAAACGGAAAATCAGTTTCTATAACTACGACTTAGTGGTTTCACTATTCATAAAAAATTGGAGTTTTTCAAAAAATTACCAAAAATTCATCCTAAGCTATATTTGATATTCCAAATTCAAAAATTATGTCTATATTAGAAAATTTAAAACATATAAGTTGCATTAATTAATTTAATAATTAATTCCCGCTGTCAAAACAAATAGCGTGTTTTTATGAAACAAAATGTATCAAAAGATTGACAGTAGTTTAAGTTCGATTTCAAAGTGAAATTAATTCCAACAACCAATATTGGATTAAATGGTAAAAATATATTCTAATTTCAATTTAAAACCAATTCTAAAGATAATCTAATCATATAAATAACTTAGATTAAAAAGAGGTTTTGAATTAAAATACAACATTTTTCACTATTCATTAAAAATTAAGCTTTTTCGGAAAAATACCAAAAATTTACACAATGTAAATTTTGATGTCCCGATTCTAAAGAAGAATTTTATTTTGTCAAATATAACACATAAAATTTTCAAAAAGTGGATTTAAAAGAGGTTCTCCATCAAAAGGCGGTTAATCGACCTTTTAAAGAATATTAGAATGTTTATGCTTAAAATTGGATTCATTCGGATTTTTAATCCTCTAACATTTATTTCAAAAAGTCAAAAGATTTGACAAACATATATAATTATTTTGTAGTTAGTTCTGTTCATTCCTGCCATTACAACGGCCAGTCGTTAACTACTATTTAAAATAATATTATTTTATTATTAGAGTGCAATGTAAGATTGCCAAGAAACACGTTGTTGCGTGTTGTGTACGCCATCGAGCATAAAGTCCCCTTTAAAGTAAAATTAATATTTTATTCACAAATATGGATAAATTTGAAAATGTCATTCTCTTTATTTACCTGGGGTGTTACAGCACTGGTGGTCGGGTATGAAGAAGGTTGTGGCATAGTTCGTTTCTCGATGCCTCACCTGCCAGCAGGTGAAGGCGGAGCACCAGGTACCAGCAGGCTTGGTGCAGTCCTTGGAGGTCCTAGAGTGGAAGTGGGATGGGATATCTATGGATTTCGTGAATGGGCTTCCATGTAGTTCCAGAGGTCACGACTCCATTTGTGTTATTGTCAACCGACTCACCATGTCGGCCCACTTCATACCCATCTGATATAAGGGCTCAGTAGAGATCTTGGGATTCCTCTACATTCATAAGATTATACGGCTTCATGGTGTGCCATCATCTATCATCTCCAATCAAGATGCTCTCTTTACTTCCCGGCTTTGGAAGGGGTTACATGAGGCATTTGGGACGCAACTACGCCTGAGCACCTCCTTTCACCCTCAGACGGATGGCCAGACGGAGAGGACCATTCCGACTCTCGAGGACATGCTCCATTCATGTGTTCTAGACTATGGTCATAGGTGGGAGGCTCACATACATTTGGTGGAGTTTGCGTACAACAATAGCTACCAATCCCCCATCAGGATGGCACCATACGAGGCATTGTACGTACGACCTTGCAGATCACCTCTGTGCTGGACAGACCCTGGGGAGTTAACACATATGGGACCAGAGATGGTCCAAGCCACGACAGAGAAGGTCCAGGTCATCCAGGAGTGGATGGGGACAACTTAGAGCCGACAGAAGTCTTATGCTGACAGGAGGTGAATACCACTAGTGTTCGAGGATGGCGACCACGTTTTCTTACGGGTCTCACCTAGACGAGGGTTATGGAGGTTTGGGCAGGGAGGAAAGTTATCTCCACACTTCATCGGACCATTCCTGGTTCTCAGCATGATAGGCGAGGTGGCTTATCGTCTGGCTCTACCACCTCAGTTGCATCGGGTGCATGACGTCTTCCAAGTATCTTAGCTGAGGAGATACGTGTACAACCCGAAACATATCATTAACCATTGGGAGCTGGACATCGATGACGGTGTGACTTTTGCGAAGGTCCCAGTGGAGATCGAGGATCGAAAGGAGTGGGTCCTACGTGGGCGGTCGATTTCTCTAGTGCGCATCAGGTGGCAGTACGAGAACCTCCGGTAGAGAACATGGGAGTGAGAGGCTCAGATGCATGCTCAGTACCCTCATTTGTTTCCTTAGTTTCTGATGTATCATTACTGGGACGTAAAGCCCTGAGGTGGGAGTAGTGTAAAGACCCGTAAATTTAATGTATATTTTTTCTTAATTTCATGGGATTTTACGAGTACACGGTTTTTGACGGAACCTGATTCCGAGGCCCGGTGTGCCCGGAATCAATTTCCAATGTTTAGCTCAGGTACGTTCAGTGAACAAATGAGCGGGTTTTTCAAAATTTTTAACCGGTGCTCGGAATTGAAATCCGAAGGCACCGATGAAAAGGGATCACCGATAATTTCTTACGAAGACCTTTTCTAGAGTTCCGTTTGCTCGGGAAGAGTTGTTAAAAAATGGATAAAGTTTAATGTGAAATAAAAATTGTGTTACAATTTTATTTCACATCCAAGTGGGTAAACCCCATGTATGGGAGTTGAGTGGGATCCACTTGAACCTAATTCCTCTTGTTAAAATATTAGTGAGGTGGGGCCCACAGGAGCCCCACCGCTTCAAATTAACCTAACTCCCCTTCCAAATTCATGATGCTAACTTACCCCTTCATTTAATTTAGACAACTCTAGATTTAATGAATGAAATGAATTGAACTTTTAAATTATGAAAGGTTTGGCAAAGTAAAAATAAAATAAGGTGTAGCTTATTTTATTTTGGGGAGTGGATGTGTTGTGTGGAGATTGGAGAGAGGAAGAGTTCTACACATTGAAGAACTTCATCTTCCGACTTGTAGAACGTGAAGAACACTGACACACGGTTCTATCTTCTCTCCACGTCAAAGAAAGGGAGACGTCACTTCCTCCTCGAACATTCCCTGTCGACGTACATGGATCCTCACCCGCGACACTGTATTCCATGACACGAGATTCCTTGAACTTCTTTGAGGTAGGGGTGTGTTTTGAATTTAGAAATATTGTGTTTCCTTCCATGTTGATGTTTCTCTCTAAACCTTTTGCTATCAAACTAATGTGGAAGGAACTAGACAAAACTAAAATGGTCTGATTCCTCCGCCGTTCTTGTTGTATGGTGTTCTCCAACAGTTCTTGAGCGGTGAATCAAGGCGAGTTTTAGGAGCTGATCAGAGGCTCAAAAACATCGGAAATGGCCTTAGAACATTTGGTCGAACTAGTAACTAGAGTTTTGTAGCAAACGGATCATAGAAACAAAGGACGGATGCCTCGGGAGGCGTTCTGTCTAGAGGCGTCGTTTCTGGAAAATTCTAGAATACATGGAGTGTTCTTTCAAAGCACACACTTTGTAGTACAAGCATTCAGTGACAGATGTAATGGACATCAGAAGAAGTGACACACGGCGTGTGACCCCGTTCACATGGCGTGTACTATCCACATAGTTTGACAGAGGAGTCTTCAGTGGACATGGTGTGTATTCAAAGGAAATACACCGACACCGATAGAACTACACAACTAAGAGGCACGAAGTATACTTCCTTCACCGTGGCAGATGCAGCTTCGGGATGACTCAGCGTGTATTCTCGTAATACACGGTCATGAGGTGGAGTACACGAGAATGTACTCTACCACACGGCCATGCATGGCTAGTGTACATGAATCCATCCCCAGATGTTTGGACATGGCGTGTAACCATACGACACGCCATGTATTTAGTTTTAACACGAACAACCCTACGACATGACCTGTGGTACATGGACAGTCCCAAAGGACTAAAGACACTGGGTGTAACCATACCACACGTCGTGTACATTTTTTATTTACACGACCAACCCAGCGCATGGGCCATTTCACATGGTCAGTACCCAGTATCTGATGACACGGAATGTATCGCTTACCTATACGCCGTGTACTTTAGGAAAATGGATTGGTTGTCTTGTTCTCCGTGACTTGGGAACGTTTCACTTGGTTTTCCCCTATGATGTGGGACGGAACTACGGGATACATTAACTTTGGTCTTCATGACAGTTGATGTATCCACCCCTTTGACTCGAGGAGCGGCCCCTATCGGAATCGCGTAT
The DNA here is from genome assembly GCA_963277665.1 of Viscum album. NCBI lineage: Eukaryota > Viridiplantae > Streptophyta > Magnoliopsida > Santalales > Viscaceae > Viscum > Viscum album. Next base: position 28,356,491 of record OY728157.1, on the reverse strand, counting down.
GCAGTGTGCAGGAACCCTAGAGCTGGCTGCGACTTTGACGACAATGATGACTGTACTGGGATCCTCTGTGGGTTCGGCAGCGACGACGACTGTACTGGAATCCTCCATGGGTTCGATGACAATGTCTACTTTTCTTGTATCCTATGTGGTTCTGGCAGTATTTGACTAATTTTCTTGTATCCTATGTGGGTCTGGCAGTATTTGACTCTGTACTTGTATCATATGTGGTTCTGGCAGAGTAGCTAGTCTGGTATCCTTTGTGGGTCCGACAGATTAGCTGGTCTTGTATCCTATGTGGGTCCGACATCATAGATGAATCAGTGGCTACATCTGATCATCTCTATCTCCTTATGAATAATTATACATGTGTGATCTGAGTCTTGATTTTCGATCTTTATCATCGATATGATTGACTTGTTATTCTGTGTGGATTAAGTTATGCTTTCCTGTGTGGATTAAGTTTTACTTTCATGTGTAGACTGAGTCATACTTGGGCTCATGTTCTAGATCCGAGATGGAATTGATGACTTAGGTATATGTATGGGCATATACCTAAGTAGAGATGGTTGTTACTTCATGATTCTATCCTTCCTTTGTGGTTTATCCTTGTTGGATTTTAGGAGACCTTCAGGGATCTCGGGGTCCCTACTGAGTAGCGTATACTCATCCCTACATGGGTTGTGCATGCATTACGTTGTGTTGGATGCAGATGAAGGACAACATTGATTGAGGTGGGAGCTCATGGAGCTGGATGGTACCTAGAGGTGGATCACTGGACGAGACGTACATCGGAACAGACGACAGGAGCCAAGGAGCATAGGAGACTATATGTACCCACCCTTCAGGTGGGATTTCGAGAGGATGACTCAGACTCACAGCTTTACTTTTCTATTGTTGTACTTCCTTTTCAGTTGTACTTTACTTTCAGTTGGGTTTGTATTGTGGCCCATTTACTTTCCAGCATTTACTTTTATACTCAGTTTACTTAGTGTTTACTTCAGCTTGCATACTCTGTGGTTTTTGTTTACTTTCAAAAGGCAATGCCTTCATTTTTTTCTGTATTTACGCCTTTGGTGCTATTCTCCAACCCCTGGACTATGGAAGGCGGGCTTGGGGTAGTCACGGCATGGGCCCCGAGGACGGGTCAAGACACAAGGCATTGAAATGAAATGGTTTCCAAAACAATATCGTTATAAAATTATTAACCCATGTAAATGAAATGGGTGGAATTATAATATCATAGAAACATAATTTTCATTTGGGAATGAAATGGGTTAAATAAAAATATACACAGCACAATACTTACCCATGGAAACAGTTGGTTCAAAACTATATCTTTTAATTAACATTAACTCATGGAAATGAAAAGGGTTCCATAAAAATCTAGTTAGGTAATTACTAAACCATGTATGATAAATGGGTTCCATAAAAATATCATTAGAATATGATTAACCCATTGAAAATAAATGGGTTTCATAATAATCTCTTTAGATCATGATTAAAAAATGATACATAAATTGGTTGAAAAAAAATCTCTTCGAATCACGGTTTTTTCATGGAAAATAAATAGATTCCATAAAAATCTATTTATAAAATCATAACTATTCAATTAAAGAATTTGTATGGTATCAATAATAAAATTACTCAATGGTGGATAATTAACACAAATGGTTTTTAACATTTCTTAATTGAAATGCCATTAAAATGTCATTAAAATATTCTTGAGAAATATAATCAATATACATTCCAATGTGTACCATACCACATTGGAACATGTGAATATATAAACCTAATAATAATTAAATTAATTTTATAATATAATTATAAATTTATATTCATGACATATCATGAAAAATTATATTTATACCCATCTATTTAAATAATATAGGTGTATAATATATCAAACGTCTCAATGAAATAAAAGTGATTAAAAAAATCATTACTGATTTGGTAACACTGAAATTGGGAACCACATGAAAGTGATATAATAAAAAATATAAGTAAAAACTAATAAATTTAATGATAATAACCATAAAATATATTCATTGTATGTATATACACCACAGACTAAAAATTATTGGTGATTATGTTATAAATATCACAGAAATAAAAGTGAGATTAGAAAACCTCCTAAAAATGAGTTATCATATGAACAGGAAACCCCAAAAAGTAATAATAATAAAATTATTCACTTAAATAAGATAAATATATAATAATTAATGATATAAAATACAAAAAGTCATAAAATATATCACACTACTAAAAATAGGTGGTGAATATGTAATATTCCTTATGAAATTAATAGTGAGACAATAATCCCTTACCCTAATTATGATTTGTCATGGTTGTCGTATAAATTTCAGAATAATAAACACAATATAATTATATAATTTTTTTAAACTTTATAATTTCAATCATTACATTTATAACACTTATTCAACTATATTAATAATAAAGTTTATATCATGCTTTTTGAAAATATTCAATTTATTTGTCCAAAACAAATTTGGTAGGTCGCCAATGGTCAAAGGGTTCATCATTTAAACAGATCAAGAATTGAAAACATGAATAATTATAAAATTATATAATCATTTATAAAATTCATATAAAGTAGGAATTATGGTTATGAAAAAATAATAAATTTTACAATCATGAATACGGTTGGTCATACGTACGCATTAGTAATGCTCAACTTTTACAATGGTCGTTAGGAGGAAAATGAAAGCAACATTAAACAAAAAAATATTATAATTATTTAATCAATAAAAAATAAATTAAATATTTATAAATATATATAATTTCATTGATTTTAGTGTAATTACATTACATCTAGGAGGTGATAGTCCACACATCCATAAACGATGTATTCACTTTTTAGTGTGTGAAAATGGTAATAATGAAAATTTTATATTATATATCAAAAAAGATAATTTTGTAATAAATATAACATATATTTAATTTATTATCCTTATTTTTAATAAGGAAAAATCATTTATACATTCCATTTAATGTGTAAACGTATCACATCGCCTTGAGGATGTAGTAGTCCACGTGACCACAAATGATGATATCGTATTTATAGAAAAACAAAATAAAATGTATGTTTATATTAAAATCATAAAAGTAATAATAAAAAAATATCATTTATATATCATATTATAATAGTGTTTTCATCATATTTCATGATCATGATAGATGGTAATGAAAAAATGAATTGCATCGTTATAAGAAGTGGTAGTTCACCGTAAATGAATTGTAGTTTTGTTAACAATTTGAAAAAAGTTTCTATAGGTTTTGGTGAAATCCATAAAAGAAGAAAATATATTTATATTTATAATACTATTATTATATAATAATGTAAAAATAATAATTTTAGGTGTGGGAATGAACAAATCAAATGTGATGGATTAAAAATATTACACGTTTGTCGGGTAACTCCTTTTGGTTTACACCAAATGACTCCATTAAATTATGTAATGAATAAATTGATATATATATATATATATATATAATGAGATGAGGGATTTTGGGAGATTATTTATTCATGGTTTTTATGATTCAAAGGGCATGATATGTTAGATGAAAAAAGGAGATGGAGGATTTTAAACATGGAGGTAGTAGACACACATGGAATTTTTGAAAAGAATTATGTGCTTCACATATTGTTTTCTAAAAAGATGCATCAATAAAAAGACACATTAGATTTATAAGGGGATAAATCATAAAATAGACCTAGTATTGTTATTTTACTTATGTAGGTACACTTTTGTATTTAATGATTAAATTTTAATTACTAAGATATATTATTTTGACCGTAATCATGGTAATAAATATTAATTACATATGTCTAATATTATGGGAAAAATAATTCCAATTTATTTTTAAATATAAAATATTCTGAATAAAAATATTTAATCCAACATTCCAAAATATAATAGAATAATTGGATGAAAATTTTAAAAAATAATCACGTAGTAAGGAGAACCAAGTAGTTTTAACTGTAAAAAAGTACAAAATGTTTCCATGTTTTTAAATCTAAATTCAATATAAAATTCTCAATAAGGAACTAAATTGGTTTAAAATATATAAAATTCATCAAATTATTATTTAAAATCAATTAATAATATAATCTAACACTATATATTATTTAGAAATAAAATTAGATTTCATTTAAAATTATGTGTTATTCGATATTCATCAAATTTGAAACATGTCAAAAAAATAAAAAACTTTTACACCAAGTATGATTGGATATTATTAATTTTAAAAAATATGTTTACACGGAAAAATTAAAATAAAATTGTTTAAAAAATTGTATTTAAAATATGTTCTCCATTAAAAGGTTGTAAAAATTCCCTTAAAAATATAAAAATATTCATGCTAAATATTTGTTTTATTACTATATTCATACTATCAAACATGTTAGATAAAATAATTTTTTTTAATATAGGAAATATAAATTTAATTAAAATCATTCTTTAATAATTATTAAATAAATTTATTATAGTAAAACAAAACTCTAGTAAAAAATATGGTTTCATAAAAAACATCCATTTTATTCAATTGGTCATAATAGTATTTTAAAATTTATTTTTACATGTTAATTGATTTTATAAACATGTATAATCAATTATTTTATAATTTATTTTATCATATTTATTCCCACCATTCTATTGTCTATGTGATAACTATTATGTTTATTGAATAATATTAATAGTATATAGTTGTATATTATGACCCGGGATTGTGTGTGACCTTAGTCATGATAGGTAATCAAGGTGGTTTAAAATTAAATATAAAAAGTCTGTTTCTTGTGATGAATGATAAATGTTTCATTTCATGTAACAAATATATTTATGAATTTATATTATTTAGAATGAATTTATTTCATGAAATCTCGCCATGTAAAAAAATATTTATCTTTCGTAAACATTATGATGTTCATATATATATATATATTCTCAATGTATATAATAGGATTATGTAACCAAATGTATGTTTTAATAAATTTCTTTTCTATGGTATTTACTAAATATAATATGATACGAACTATAAATTTACTTACATTGGTGACCTGGAACAGATTGTAAAATTATTAAAACAGAAATAAAAATGTGCAGGGTCCTAATGGACTGTGTATTTTATTTTTTATCAAACTTGATCCATACATGACCATTTCAATGAATTTTATTATAGAAAAAGCAATGTAATTTTTGATTGAGAATCAATTATTCCTCATAGATTGTCCCTGTATATCAATTACATAAAACAACATGATATCATAGAAAAATACAAAACATTATAAAGGGGTTAAAAGGAATGACTAGTATGTGTATTTTTATAACAGAAGTTATTATTAGTAAACAATGAAAACATTATATTTTGATAAATAATTAAATTAAATTCCATTTATTATATAAACTAACTATAATATAAAATAAAGATATGATTATTAATTAATTCCTCATAAAAAACCACATAATCTTGAAACATATCCCTAAATATATTTAATAATAAAATAACCACATGGAAATTAATAACAGGTCTCATAACGATGGAATGGAAAATTCTAGACAACTAAATATTATTGTCAAGTCCTTTCAAAATAAAACATATATATATGGGTAGAAACAAATCTAATTGGTCCCACAAATTATTCTTTTGATATGGGTGAATGCATCATGGGACTATCTATTACTAGGAACGACCCAAATCATGAATTTTTTTACAAATTCATAATATGAATGCGGTGAAACATATTGAAAATTTTCATTATACTGAAAAAATAACACATGTAATGTTACTAAATATAGTAAAAAGGAAAATTATTATAAACCATCCAATATAAAATGGGTAATATTAATAAAACTATATATAATCAGTCATACTAATAATAAACCATATTAAGAAATAATAAGGGTTATATTAATAAAATATATTCCTAATGGATAATAATTACAGTAATGTGCTGATGTCATTGTTGAATAAAAAACTATAAGACTGTGATTAATGTTATTTTGATTGAAATGAAATATTCAAATTAAAATTATATATTTCAAAACTAAAATTTAAAAAAATTGGAAATTACCTTTGTATAAGTTAATTTTTTTAGAATATGTTCTTGTAATTATGGTAGGAAATTTTTTCCATGTTGTAAATGTTATAATATATTTTAAATAATTATTTTTTGTTAAAATCAAAATATGACATGGATATTAAGGGAAAATTATTCCTGATAAAAAAGAGATATGAATTAATTAAAAATATTTCATAAAACAGTTCGATAACCAATGATTGGAAAAATAGAACTATTAAATGAATAAATAACTATTAAACAAATGATAGGGAAATATATTCTATTTATTATAGAAGTTAAAAATAATTCCCAAAAGGGGATCTTAATCGAAAACTATCTTGGATAATAACCCGATTTTTATATAAATTCATACATCATTGGTATCATGTTAATGATAATAAAGATGAAATAAATTATATAAAATGAAACCTAAAATTACATGAAATGATATATATTATTAATATAGTCTATATAAATTGTTATTATATACAACACACAATGTAATACACAGTGAATAAGGTGTTTTCCTTATAGAAGTAATTAAGAGACTAGGAACCCTTAAATGATGTATGACATCTATCACATATGAAATTACCTAAATTGTAATTAATATAGAATTTATATATGTCTATAAAAAAATAATTATATTTTATCACACCATTTATTATTTACATAAATTATTTCATTACATTTTTTTCAATTTTTATTAAAATCAGAGTATTAGGTGAAAATTACTTCATTTTTCAGGTTTGTTATAGTTCAATAATTTTGGTGAAATAAATATGATCATATTAACATCATATAAAGAACATTAACCTTAAAATTAATATCTAATATATTAATTAATTTTTTTAATATAATATATTAATGGTAAATATAGAACATGGATCATTCCATTCATTGTTTTGGTAGGTTGTATATACACAAGGATGTTGGTTCAATTTTCCCGTTAGAGGTAATGAAAATAAAATAAAAAACAATAATTAATTTATTTAATATATTTTTATTAAATATATATTAACTTATTAATATGAATTTAAATAACAAATAAAAACATTTCACGTCACTACATGGTGGTATTATTAAACATGTATGCATTAGTGACATTATTGTTTAATAATTTATTACAAAATAGGGAGATATGTGTGATGTTTTATTTCATGAATTATGGTTATATTTTTAATATCACATTTTACATTACCTTAATCCTTAAAAAAAATCCATGTAATGTATATGGGAAAAGAGAATCACATCACATCGTTGGTGGTTGTCCATCTTACACATGAGTCCATATATCATCTCCCCCATGGAATAGAATGTATGATAGAATATGTGATATACTGATTTCATAAGTGTAAATATATAAATAAAATCCAATAAATATTTTAAATAGATAATTATATCTATCATTAAATGGATGTTATGAAAAAACAATTACTTCTGTTCATGAGGCTGCAGTCTGACGTACACATGATCGATAGTTTCATTTTCTATTTCGAAAAATTGAAGACAGATCTGGTGCATTCCATTAACCTAATAAAATATAATTATTTATAACATAATGGAGTTATTATTTTATCAGGGACTAAGAAATATTTAAGAATTTTTAAGAATAGATAAAACTAAAAATGATGCCAAATAATTTTATCTCTTCTTATAGGAGCCTCTTAATATTAATTGAAAAATCCGTCTTATGAGGTATTCCTAGTAAAACTACTAACAATATGATTTTTTAAAGAATAAATTATGGTATTTGGGAACTTATTTTTGGAAGAAAATTATAGGGGTATTTCATAATGAGATAACATGGGATATCCATTTATATTTGAGGAGAGGGAATATATGGAATATTTGAAGAGAAAAAGAAATATTCATTATTTCACATTAAAAAATACATCAAAATGGGTCATCCTGATGATATTATGGTTATATTATCTAAATATTTCCATAAAATGGGTTTTTGAAAACTTTTTGGACATTTTATTTATTATCAACCGTGTTCAATGACATGGTAAATCCAATTTTACCTTATCCATGATACTAATTTTGTTTTGATTTTCAGTATTCATTATTGTAAAAAAGTATTTCTACATTATTAGACAATAAAAATTATTTTTATAAAAAATATGGAATCTATTTTAAAAAAATTACATTCATATAAGTTTATGAATTCAATTCAAATTAATCCGCATAAGGAAAAAATTAGTGTGTTATAAAATCAAATATTTTAATAAGAATATAATTTTTCAGTAATAAAATTTAGTAAAAATAATTAAAATGAACTTAATTAGTTAAATTTTATTAATTTCTAAAAAAATTACATTTAAATGAATTAAAAAAAATGACATTTATAATAATTTAATAAAATATCCAGTTTTCAAGGACAGATCAGATTATTTACCATTAACAAAAAATATATAATTTCATAAATTTGTCATATAATAATCCAAAACTATTTTGAAAAGTAGATTTCAAAAACTAATATTAGTTTTCCCAATATATTTTTATTGTTATAATTAATTATTCTTAAATTATGTGACTAATGTGAAACTAATATTTTTTTTGAAAAATATTAGTTTTTTGAAATCATAAAATTCTTTATAAAAAAGCCGTTATTTAGTTTTTCATCAATATTTTACAATTTAATATATTTTATACATTTTAAAAACATATTTAATTTTTATAATTTAGTTACTATATTAATACACTATATCATAATAAACATGTTGTAATGGTCATGTTTATAAAATAATATTTTAATAGAGTGTCACATTCCATTTAATCCTAGTTAATCATGCATCATGATAGATAAAATTTGTTGAATTGATTCAGGTATTAATAATTCATAAACTCTTAGAATGTTATATCTTATTATAGGGTTAGTGTTTCATGCCAAACACACTATCACACATGATTTCCATCTTTTAAAATATCAAATTGTTACATTTAAAAACCTAAAAATTACCCCAAAATGTCTTATTTTTAAACGATATATGATACAAGTTCAAAATGTAGAGGTCCAATATGAGTTGGATAGTTTTTCGGTCAATTTAACCCTTATAATTATCATTTCCACCCCAATTAAACAAGTTTAATCCTTAACTATGGTAATAAAAATTAATTTTTTAAAAAAGCCATTAAGAACAAAAGTTATGTAATGTATATTATATAATATTTTATATAATGATTCAAAATATAGAATACATATTACGAAAGTCATTTCAATGAATTCACAATATTTAATTTTATATAAAATATGAAAACATGATTATATTGTATTTTTTTCAAATAAAAACTATTCATTAGTATAAAGTGTATTAATATCACAATTCACATTGAAATTTATTCATATTAACTGAATTGGATATATGATAATATATTTTCACCTATTTTACTTCTAAAAAATTCTTAATATAAAATTTAACAACATAATACTTTAACAGAAAATGGTGTTTATAAAAAAAATGATTTTTATTTTATTCATCGTAAATTAATCTTTCCATAAAATTATTCAATCATAATTATATAATAATTTTAACATGTTTATTTAAGAAATTATATTATGTTTCGAAAACAAATTCTATAAAAGGAGAAAATTACTAATTTATTATTTTTCAACAAAAACAAAATGAAATAATTTTCTTAAAAAAATATTTTCTTTGAATATATACAATTTTTAATAATTAAAGTATCTCCTATAAATTTATTTTCTATATTATAAAACATTAATAAATTATTTTCAAAATGGTCTATTTAATTTCAATCTCAAAATTTTGTGTCTAGGTTCTAATGTTCATCTTTATATAAAAACATTTTTTTGAATATAATGGTTCATCACACCTTTTTATTATTTGAAACCTAAGATATTGATAAATTAATTTTACTATATAAAATATTTTCTAAAATAAATTTCTTTTTCATGAAGATAATTTATGATGATGGGGAATTTAGTCCATGCGGTTTTTGTCAAAAAATGTCACATTTTTTTTGTAAAAACATAAAATTAACATCTTGTGAAAATGAAAAGATATATCCTGAAATAGAATATTGTTATTAAATAAATATATATGAATAAAAGTGAATAATATTTTTATACTTGTAAAAAAATTATTGGGAACACGTTAATGAACATACGGACATGGAAGAAAATATTACAAATCGAAGGGAAAAATATCATCGAACATAATTAAAAACAATCTTTGGAACTCATGGGTATTGACATGGGAAAAAGTAAATGAAGGAGTGGAATATATAGAAATAAAAAGGTGTAGGAAGTAATATATAATATATGGGATAGTTAGTTCATAGAATTTTATCATTTAAAAATAATAAATATAAATAACCCAATTAGCAAATTAACTATTTTACACTAATCCCATACCATGGTAGTAACATTTATTTAGTAACCCCAATGATTGAAATAAAATGAAATTAAACATGAAATATGTTAAACACAAGGATATTCATTATTAAATAATTAAATGACTATGTAGATACACCAAATAAAATAATATAAGTCTATAACATTAAACCATCCTCAATTTAACAAATTTTAGAAGAATAACCCATATGGATTTAGAAATTTTATTAATGAATGTATTTCAGAGAATGAAAATAAAATTGTATGGTAATTACAATTAAATAAATAATAAATTATTCAAAAAAAAATTATTCTAATATATGTACATAATATAAATAATAATTTTTTTTAAAAACATTATACATGTATCAATGGAGTGATATTGAGAATAAATCATTACCTCAAGTACATATTACTTTATTAGAACACTATAATCATGAATAATGAATTTAAATTTATTATAGTTATAAAAAATAACAATATTAATGGATATAATATCATATATGGTCTACATATATCATTTGAACACAAGTGTATTGACAATTAATAGCTAATGTTAAGATTTTTGTAGTTAACTTATTCATTTTCCATCTATGTTTTAGTTTTTTAGTAAAAATAAATGTGCATTGGTCATGGATAAAGAATAAGTATATTTTTATTCATGATATATATATACTATATAACCATTATGTTCATAATTAAAAAAAATTATTAAGTGGTTATAAAAAATATTTAAATCTATTGATGGAGATGGATTTTTTTACATATAGATGAGTAATATTTTCAATTTATATGGACAGAATAAGAGAATAGTATATAAAATTTCACAATTCTAAAATTGTTATTATATCTTAAATATCGTATGTTTTTATTAATTGTATCATATTACTATCCAACATAATCAAAACTAGTTAACAAACTACATAATTTTATGGTGGTGGTAGTCCAAAATACATACAAGTGATGTTATCATCTACTCGTGGATCAAAATTTAAGAAAAAATGTAAGATATTATTGTTATATAATAATAATATTGTCATTTATATAATTTATTAACATTAATCCCATATTTTAACAATATAATAATAATTTTCATGGAAAATTTTTTGTATCGCAAAATAGTGTGGGCTGTCCATACCGAAAATGAGTGATAATTTCATTTATCATTTGATTTAGAATAAGTAGAATATTTTGTTTTATAATAACAAAAATATATCATTATTTGATGATAATGTAATCATCGTGCTATTGCAGATGGGACATGTTTATCAAATATATAGGAATTAATGAATTATAATGTGTTTTGTTGTGATGTATACATCTCCCTAAGAAGGCCTCCTTTAGATTACACCTTAATACAAGAATGTTTGGCCTCTGGAAAAAACATAACCTCTAGGATGAATGAAATTATCTTATGGGGAATTTTGAGCTTGACCTAGGAGTGATTTATAGCTCAAATTGTTTCAATAATGGAGAAGAGGGTTTTCCTTTTATACGAGATATGAGGGACACACATGGAATTTCATCGTACATGTGACATATATATTTTCATATTAAACAAAACTTGGTTGAAAATAGAAATTGATTCATAGTGTTGATATTATAATGTTAAAATCTATTAATATAGTAGTAATAATATATTCGAGTGTTTAAATAAAACCCATATCTCTTGGTTTGAACCCCCTAAGTAAACCCAATTTAACCATAAAAATGGTAAAACAAATTTACTATTTTTAATAATCTACGATACCAAAAAATATATTTCATCAATAATAGTATATTTATAATTATTATTTATCATATGAAATTAAATTTTTCATATTAAATTTTTTAATATGAAAAATTTATTTTAAAATTATCATGAATCATCTAATAAAAACCAATTTTAGAAAAACGATTATTAATAAAGAAAAAAAATTTATATATTACATTACTTGTAAAACCCAAAAAAATAATTTTTGTTATATATTAATTATTATTTTATCTCTAAATTTCAACAAAATCCATAAATAATTTTACATTATTATAAAATATTTTGATAAAAATACATTTCATGCATAAAAATATTTTTTAGGTAAATTTTTTTTCTGACCAAGAAAACATATATCGAAATCTTGTATAATAATGTTTGTTTTGTAATAATTTATGTGAATTCCAATTAAATGGGGATATTTATAATTATAAAATTATAAAAATACTGGTAGTTTTAACTGATATGAAATTATAGGTCTTTTAAAAATCAGTATTTTTCAATATTCAAAAATAAATAAATCATTCATGTGAAATCATAAATATTTATTCCAATGATTTTTTTGATATGATATTTTAAAAATGATATTAATTTCATAAAATTTAATTTCTATAAATTTTATTAAATTAATTATATTTTTTTCATATAAATTTCAAAAAATAAATCTTTTACGAAAATAAATTTTTTAATCATAAAATGTTTTTACATATAAATGAATACACATTTAATAAAAATCAATAAATAATTTTTCATTATGTGAAACATTGATGATTATTTATTATAATGTATTTGGTTCAATTAATACATTATAATTTAATGGATATTTAATAATGTTTTTCTATATCAGGTAACATATAAACTTGATGATGTGCATAAGGAATGATTCGTAACAAATTCATTTTAATTAGTTAAAAATATATACTAAAATATCAAAATTTGTCACAATTTATGACCAAGACAAGTTTTATTTATATTATCTATAATGTAAAAATAAACATAATTTGTATCATTATGAGTATGGTTACATCAACAAAAAATAATGTAAAATTAAAATAGGTGTAATATTTTATATTAATTTATGATAATTAAAACAAAATGGTATCATGATGATTAATTTATGGATAAAGATGTCACCATGAATATTATGGAATTCATATAATAATTTTACAAGTTAAAAAACTATTTAATGGTAAATATATATGATAAATTCAATTTGGGTGGTTTTATTGTGGAACTATATTAAAAATTTTACTAGTTTATCAACTAATGAAAAAAATGATGACATTGATCAACAAAATGACTATTTTGGATAAAAAATAGATAATGTACAAGAAGTGGAGGAAAATATCTATATGTTTGTGGAATGAAAATTCATCACTGAATATTAATTTTATCTCAAATGATATATGAACTCTTTTAATGATAAAACAATAAAGAGACGAAGACATCTCAGATGTAATATTGGTTAATTATTCTAAAGATAAATAAAAAAATTATAACCTTTCAACATGTGAAGATGAATGAAAAAGGGATGAAATTTTGAAAGAAAAGTATATAAGGAAATACATGAAATTGGGGATATATGTCTTATAGTGATTGAATTTAAATAAAATAATGAAGGGAATGTAAGCTTATTGAATATTCATAATGAATATCTTAAAATATACAATAATGAATCCAATGATAAATATATATTTATATAGTAGTAGGGTATAAGTGGGAAATACTATATCCCAATTAAATTAAAAAATAAAAATAATATATTGTTTTTATTTAAAAAATAAATTATTTTGTGTATTTGAGTTTAATTAACCTGAGATAATGTTTCTAATTCCAAAAAATCATTCAAAAAATAAAAAATTGAAATTTAATATTATATAATGGTGATTATGAATTCATTTAATGAAATATTAATATATTATAAATCAAAATTTAGTAATGTCTGTATTTATTTTATACCTTATAAAATATTGTTGTAATGTCTAATATTAAAAAAACAGTTTTGGTATTGAAAAAATGGATATATTGTGAATACATGACCAATGATAAAAAACCATCATCATTATTTTTTTATGGAATTTGTATGGAATGTGAGGATTTTTAAAAAGTGATTTTAAGGTAATTAATAAAGTAAAATCCAATTTGGAGGAAGATATTCTTATGAATTGGTATATTATGGAGAATAAAAAATGATTAAATCAAAAGATAAATCATTCTGTTGGTTATTAAGAATAACATTTTCAACATTGGAGATATTTTTGGGAAAAATAACATTAGTGTTCTAATGTATACTACCATAAGTAATGTCTTTCATTAAATAAAATAAAATATTTAAATTGACACCCTAGTTTGAGGAGTATTCAATTTGATGATATGAGAGGAAACAGATAAAATGTATTATAATGATGAAAAAATATATAATTTCATTATATTCACTTGATAAAATATTTTGGACATGTGAACAGGGAATAAAAATATCCAAAAAATATATTTTCACACAATAAATGTTGTTGACGAGGAATAAAGAATAAAAATATTTATTAGTAAGAGTGATTATGTAAAACCCCATGTTTTAATGAATTTTTACTTTTTCAAATATGTTAAATTTAATTTTTATCCGCTATTACACTAAACACCATGATACTATTTTGTTACAAAAAACATTATATTAAACTTAGGCTACACTCAACATTGGATTACCATGCATTATACAAAACACTATGTTTTAAAAAAACCATAATTTAATATTATTATTTTTATTCATACAACATCATTTTAACCTAAGAGCTAATATTTTAGAGTGGAATAGTAATCATTAATTTGAAAATACTATGACTAATTTTTTTATATAAATAAAATAAAAAGAAATAATTATTTAATATTCATTAAATTTGTTATATGTTTTGATAGACTATTTTCCAAAAAAAAAATTAATAATCATTTATGTGAAAATTTAAAAAACACATTTTTTAAAAACGTTTAAAAAAATTATTTTGATGAAGTTAAATAATTTTTAAAAAATTAATAAAGTTTAACATTTTTACGCTAAATTTATTCTATTTTTTTTAAAATTAATTTTTATGAATACTACAAAATAATGAATTTAATTGAAAAATGCATTTTTATTAAATTTACTGATAATGTTAAATTATATTTTAATTAAATTTTAATTGAAAATTAGATCAATTATAAATCCATCATTCTAGTTTAGTTAGTTAGTATTTATTTCACATTGAATTTTGATATTGCAACTTAATAATATTCTAAATATTTTCACTTCAAAAATATGATTTCTCATCATATTTCTAGGATTAATTTTCAATTAAAAATTCTACATATATAAAAGTAATTTTGAAAAAAAGATTTAATATTTTTAATAATAATAATATATATTACAACCAATATAATTTTTCTCCAAAATGAATACTAACACTAGTAAAAAATTACATATCACGGTATTTGTAAAACTAGATTTAGCATGCGTTAATCAAAATTTATATTTGTTAGAAATTACCCAAAACATGTAAAAAAATAATGTCCAATTTAGTAACTTAAATAATCTATTATTTTTTATTGTTCATTATTGGACCCATGTTAAATTAATTAAATGTTGGAGTAATTCCACCATTCAAAAAAATTTAAGTGTGCCACTAACATCAACTATAATAGGAATCCAATTCCATGGTCATCTTCACACCATAATACCAACGGTTCAGCCATGAATATCCAAAATACCTTTCACAATTCCCTAATATCATCTAGAATTCCAAATATTGTTTCTTAATCCTCCATAAGAGGGATCTTTGTGAAAACATAATAAAAATGGGTTTAGAGAGAATATGGGATATATATAAAAATATTATTCAAAATTAATAATTTTTCTCTTAGGTTTTTTATTCCAATCCATCATAAAATGGGGAAAACATTAATGTGTTCATATGATCTACAGTCTCCATGAGTAGTGTATTTCAATTTCTATCAATTAATGTTTTGTGTTACTCAAAATAAAAAATATACATAATATATATGACATTTATAGAATTGTTAAAATTATATATATTATAAAATCATGATTAATTTAACAGGACAAAAAATTATATATCAATGAATATATGAAAAATATAGAAATTATTAAATGAAACATAACATTTAAGAAGAAGTTATTAATAAACAAGTAATAAAAGGTCATAAGAAAACAATCTATGTTAGGATATATATAAATATGGTTACAAAATACATTTATAATAAAATTATATTGAATAAATAGGATTTTTTAATTTGTATTATTAATGAAAAGTCTTAAAGAAAGGGATTGTGTCTCCATATTCTCTTATTGAGACATACATTATCTAATATACTTATATTATGTGATTATGTGTATATAAAACCCCTGGAAATTTAATATGGTGAATTTATTTATCATCATGATATTTTTTTTCATTATATGTTTTTGAATAATGAGTACTATGATTCAATGTTACTAATGTGTAAATTGTTTAATTTTATAATCTCATCATTTATTTAGAATGTTATATATTTTGTATACTATTATAAATTCATATCATCAACCACTCCAAAAACACATGAATTTTTGTCACCTCAGGTTATTAATGATATTTTAATGTAATAGTTCATGTTTTCCACCATTTGTTAGATAATTTAATTTAGAAATTGTTTTACAGAAAATCATACAATATTATTATACTTGGATAGAAATTTATATAATTCAAGAACAATGTTTTCAAAAAATTTATTTTTTTAAAATTTCAACTATGATTCATTAAAGTAAATTTTAACCTTTTATAATTTTCTAAAAAAATTGAACGATTTTTTTTTTCATTTTTAAAAAAAGAAATATGGATGTTAATTAAAATGTGAAGATTTTTTTAACATGTACAATAAGAAAAAACATATTATATTCAATAACATTATTTTAATTGAATAATTTTTTTTAAATTTTCATGGTTATATAAAATTTAAAATATCTTAAAATATATTAAATTTTAATTTTTTTTTAAAATACAAAAGCGTGTTTACCTCATAAAAGGATTTTGATTAGTGATATAATACATTTTCATTCTATGATGACATCCATTGATGAAACTTATTTAACACAAGATATATAATGCAAGGATACCATTATTATTCATTATTAGAACGATTTTCTTATGATGGTATTATGTTTATGAAATAGTTTGTCCACTATAGGTTATATGACGATAATTGAAATGAACTAAACATTAAATAAAATTACACTTATTATTTAAAATAAATGGATTCCTAAGTATTTTTTTATAGAAAACAAATAAAATTATATTTTTATTTATATCCTTTATATTATAAAAGATAATAATAAAATAGTATCACTGATAATATAGTCATTGAATTGCGATCAGATGAATAATAAAGTTTAGGGTTTTTAGAAATCCATTTTTTCACTAGGAATAGAAGTAATAGAATCAAATAGAAGGATCATACCCTTTGAATCCCATTTATCAGAGCTTATAAAGTAGATATAATCACTAGGATTTTCCTTAGATATAGCCCATGATTATATTAATGAACAAATGCATGATTGAAACCGTTTACATGAGAAGATCAGTTTCATCACGATCATGGACCAAACAATTTACGCAAACCGACCACATGGATGTCTCAATATCACACGCTATACCCTTTGGGAGTTTACTATAATATTAAATAAGTATGAATGAATAATATGAGAATAAGAATATTTATTAATTTCAATTTAATAAAGTTCAAATTGTATTATTTTCTTTAATTTGTAAATTTTTTTTATTTTTAGACAATACAACTTAAATTGTAATTTTAATTATTATTCAATTCCAATTATGATGATTTTTTTAGGAATTTATGTATTTCTGAAATAAAATATATTTTAATAAAATATTAATTTTATATGATGTTCATTTTATAAAAATTGTCATATAAGTTTTATAAAGTCAAATTTAATTTTTATATAGTTTTTAAAAAATTAATTATTATTAACCCAACATATCTCAACAATTGTCAATTCTTATTTTAAAATTGATAGTACATATATTTAGGTAAATTAATTTTTTTAAATGAATTATATTTTTGGAATAAAAATTAAAAAAGTATCTGATTGTGTGTATTTAATAATTTTATACTATAGGGAAATATTTTGGAGAAAATTTACTAACATATAAATTTAAAGTGTTTATTGTGACATAATAATGACCCAAAATTTATTTAATAAATTATATAAAATTTATATATGACAAAATTTATTTTTACCTATAATATATTGTTGTTTTATGTTACTTTTATTTATTTTTAAAGAAACTATGAGTCATCCAAAACCAATAATAAATGTATTGTTTATAAGATATTTTTTTAAGTGTGTGACTCGCTTCCATATAAATATTGGCATTTTATTATAAATTTCGTCATTTTTAATTATAAAATAATTAAATACACAACACATTGTGAAAAAATGAGAAAAGACTTTGATACAGATTTTGGTTTAGTTTATTATACTATATAGAGTAAAAAACATATGTTTGAGAAAAAATGAAGAACACCCCACTCATTCCCTATATTAACCTACCCAATAACAAAATTTTATTCATTTATAATCCTTATAGGATATCCTTAATCAACCATATATTATCTATAGTCCTCCCATTATTCCCCAATCTTTCAATATATTCCTCCCGAGCATTTGAAGTCACACTCTCATGGTATTGGTTATTTTGTTTCTCTTATTTATTCACCAATCTTCTATATGTTATGATCTTTTAAACAATTTATAATTTTGGTATATGCTCTCCCAAAACCCCCTTACAACCCCAATAATTCCTAAATGTTGTGATTTCCCTTCCACTATCATTAATCACTTCCATTATCATTTATATTCCCCCATTATACTGCTGAAATATAACAGTGAATTTCCTTTCTAGGAAAATGGTTATTGAATACCCATACATAATGCCGATCAAGGGTGATTATCATTGTTAACATATACATATATGATTGGGTACATACAAGTATTTATTACACACCTATATTCATATAATAAAATATAAAGATGAATGAATCCATGTTGTATTATCTATGTATCAAACATAAGAATGAGAATGAAATGAATGTAATGGGTATGCTTATAATTATATATCACTCCTATAAATTGGGAAATGTTTTAGTATAATGAAAAATAATTTAGGATATTAGAGCATGACCCTAATCTATCATTGGTATTTTTCCATCATCATGTCTTTGAATTATTCCTTACATTTGTTTATGATGTTGTGTTTTATGTTGTTTCCAAATTTCATGTGCTTCATTTATGTTATTAAACTATATAAGGAATCCTTATTAATGATTTTGATTCTCACCACTTTTATATACCATTGGTATTTTTATTTTCTAAAATGTATTAATTTATTCTTGTTATTACGTTTTTATTCCATTACTAGCCATTATATCCCACACATTTTTATCAATATCGCCATGTTATCACATACTGTGTGAAGTATTATTGAATAATATTATCATGAAAAAGATTTTTTCAATAAAAATGATGAATTTCATGTTCAAACATGTTATGTAATGTACCTAATTTATATTCTAAATATACCTCTCAGACATTCGATTTGTATTAAATTAAATCTTATGTAATAACCCCTGAATTATTTTTTTAATAAAGAGAATGGTTGATATTTTTGTTAATAAGAAAAATATTAGATATTTTGGGGACATGGATTATGAAACTCTAGAAAAATACCTTGAGATACGACTAATTATATGATAAAATCCTTAAATTAATGTAAATATAGTTTAAGTGGTATCTCTATAAAATAAATCAATATATGGATACTACAAGTGAATGTGGCTCTAGAACAAATTTAAATTAGTGTAATACCGTAAACAATTAGTTGATCTGGGGTGAACTAAGAATTTCATTTATAATTTGGGACTTACTTCAGACCTAGTTGGTACACATGGGGTATATTAATGAGATGTGGTCTAATGAATTAAGTAAAATATAGTTCAATAAAAAAAATTCATCGCACTACTCATAATAAAATTAAATGTAATTTTATTTACCTCAAGAAAAAAATATTGAATAAGATAGAGATTATGATGAAAACTCACAATACGTTCCCTATATGCCTCTGGTTTTGTTATTTACCAAAAAAATAAGGTACACTGCTTCTCTAGTAAAATAAAAACTACTATACGAAAATTCCTATCGATTAGAGACCTTGAATGATATGAGGAAATTTTAGGAAGTTACCTTAAATTCAAAATATATAATGAGTAATATAAAGTTTATTATAGGTATAATAAAATGATAATGGATTTTAACTCCATAATAAAAATGAAAAAATATAATAGTGCCATGAAATTTCAACATCTCGCTTCTCAATGGTGTTGAAAGAAGCAGAAAATAAATTTCCAAAGGTGGTGGATAATTTAATTGTGGTGACGAAGGGAATCAAGATTAATATTAATGAAGAGAGGACCCCACTAATGTGATCGAGTAAAAAAATTATTTGAACCACCCTCAGTGCATTTTTCATTTCTTCTACTGTATTGAATGATGTATTTTTTCAAAAAAAATTAAAATATCATAGAGTTATTGTAAAAAATTATCTATTTATAATGTTGAAATGGTGATCTTTTTTCATCACAAATACTAATGTCAATATCCACAAAAATGTGGTCATTGGTACACTAATTATTCTTTCAAGAATAGTCACTGTACATTTTGATATTATTTTTTTACATTCCTTCATATAAAAAAAGTTTAGTAGAATTATTCAAACACCACCCAAAAGCATAGAAGTAGGGTTGTCAATGAAAATAAAAAATTGGCCAATTAGTTCATCCAATGTATATAACTACTCCCATATCAATATATTTTGGATTAATCTCATAGGTATCCTTTTGATAATCACATTTGGGAAGTTTTATGCAATTATCTATATTGATAGACTTTCTATATGTAGATGCATCATAAATTTCTTTTCCAAATAAATAAAACTTTTTATCAAGAAAAGAAATTGATCATATAAAAATAAATGGAATAGGATGAATCATAATTATATCCAACATATCCAAAATGTATATTTCTTCCCTATATGAAAATTTTTTTATAAATAATGATTTTGTTTATGAATAGTATCATCCTTGATGAAATGCGCATTTGGAAGGTATACACTTATCTGTTTCGAATGAATTTTATATTCTTTATTCTGGCCAAATGGTTAAAATTTAAATAAATATTTCACATTTTATGTCAGAATTATCCAAAAAACATGTATAAAATTTATTTGTTATAACTCAAGATCATAAAAAAACAAATACAAGAGAATTTAGATAGAGGGTTCATATTCCTATGTTCTTCACCATGGGATAAACCAGTACACATTATCATAATGAATGATGGGTCAATTATCCTTTTTAGTGATTTTCTTGAGCAATAAAATATCATGATAATGAATAAGAATACTCATCCATGGTATCATAACATGTTCAATTAGCTATGTGGAGCAAAAAAAATCACCAATTCAGATCATTGGTTGTGGTATTACAATGTCAGGTTGAAGAGGGAAAATATAATGAGGATTTTTTTATAATGTATGGGCACTAGAAGGTCATAGTAACTCCATTTCAACTCACTAATTCACCAACAATAGTTATAGACATGATGTATAGAGTCACTATATATAAACCAATCATATTTATGGTTTTCTTCATAGTTGATAATATAATATCATCCAAATGAATGGTTGAGTGTGAATATCATCTGAGCACTGTTGTAATGTCATTAAAAAGGATATGATTTATGTGAAGTAAAGTATCTATTATTTCTATTTTAAGGATGCTTCATTATTGTGTAATATTATCACAATCCTTTGGATATCAGTGGACCCTTCAAAGACTGAGGAAATTGGAATATGGTTACGGCCAACATTTGGGAGAAATATCTGTAGTTTCCATAGAATAGTTGTGAAAATCATAGGATTATTTAAATTTAATCAATATTTTCAATACCATAAACAATTATTAATCATAAGGGAGTTATGTTACATTGTAATTTTGAATGCGAATAGATCATTAAAGTGTTGGAAATGAGGCTTATTACTGCACTTGTACTCACACAAACCACAACTGTAGAACATTTTTTTTGTATTTATTGATATTATAAATAATGTATTGGGCTCTCTGTTAATGAGAAAGGAAAATTTTAAAGCCTATGATTAATGTTGGATGAATTTTAATGAATATAACAACCCAGTGCATGATTTTTAGTAGGCTTCAGTGATCTTAAATTTTAAAATAAAGCATCACTATATCATTAGGAAGAAGAGTGGAATATATATGGCATACGAAAGCCTCAAGTATATATTCAAATGGAAATAGAGGAATATGCACCAATGAAGACGGTGGTATATAATCAAATACTATGACTTGTAAATTCATTACCATCATGGGAAAGAAAATAAATTGGAATATTATCCACCTATAAAGTATATGAATATCCAATTAATGATTAAAATTTAGAGATCTCTAATATTCATACATTTTGAATGGATTGAAATGGGAATCATAATATAAGGAAAAATGTCAATCATTTCACAAATTATTTACAAACCATCCCTTATACAGAGGATAAAAATTGTGTAGTGATATGATGCTAGAATTCAGGAAAAAGTGGAAGTTATAAGTAATTGGAAATCCTTAGGGTCCAATTTTAATGACCAATGAGTTTTAATATTGTGTTCATGAAATTATGTACTATAAAATACTATGTTAATGAAGGATCTGTTGGATGATGAAAATTTTTCAACCATGTACATCAATCATGAAAGCACGATGATGTTTTGAGTTCTCTTAGAGAACTATTTTTAGGAAAATATGTAGAATAATATCATGGAATATATATCAATATTTCTTCCATATTAGAAAGTGATGGAAGAAAGGTAAAAATCCAAGTGTACGGTTCAAAAATTATCTATACATGAATAGACATGGGAAAAATCACCATTGAAATTTTCACCGGTATTCTAAATACATAATGTTGAAAGGACGATATATGAATTTTTCTAGATCGATTTAGAAAAACTGCTCACTTCATTGAAATTTTAGTAGTTTTCTCACTCGATTTACATGAGAGGACTTATATTAGATATGTGATGAGGTTATATGTAACCCCACCATCAATTATATCTGATCATGATCATAAACATAACTCTATGTTCAGTGAGAGTATTCAACATTCTTTAATTACTTTTTGGAACTTTATCATGATTTATCACCCAAAAAATGATAGATAGCTTCAGTAGAATATATTGAAATGTTATGAACTGATGAGATAATTTTCAATTGAAATAAAATATGTAATTGATCAAAATATTCATCTAGTGGAGTTCTCATAAAATTATAGTGTCCAGTCAACCATCCATGTGGCTCCCTATGAAGCCCATTAAGGGAAGAGGTACAGAAAAACAACATGTTGTGATGAATATGGGGATCTAAAATAGCTAGGGTTTTAAATGGAATTGAAATCGAGGAAAAGATAAATAACATCACTAAACACTTCAAGGATGATCATAAATGACATAATTGCAAGGATGAAAATCATTGATGAGAACTATAGTCTAATGGTAGTGACATGGTATTTCTACAAATGTATTTGTATAGGAAATTCATGGGATTTGGGATTTGGGATGATTATTCCAAGACACATCTTTCTTTTGTGAGATCCTTGATCTCATTGGTTCATGCATATATCGACTAGAACTCCCACATAACTGATCTCTATTATTATATGTAATAAACATATCCTTGTTGAGGAATTACATACAACACCACTCACATTTACTCAATACAAAGTTTTTACCATTATAGAATTACCATTTTCATGAGGAGCTGTCGGTGATGATATTAGACTATAAATAAGGAGTTGTATGAAATAAGGCAATGCACCAGGTCAAATTACTATAACGAAATCAAAATTTTGTAAAAGTGATGTGAAAACTATAGGAAGTGATGAAATAGAATCTCCTTCAACCATTTTATTGTGTGAAATGTAATTTTCAAGGGGTAATTTGTAAAGGGTAAAGAATTTTAATGACCCATAAATTTGTAAATTAAATTCAATTTATGATTTAAATTGGATAAATTATTATGTATTATGGTTATACATAACACATCCACTTATTTGGTTTTATTTTTACTATCATTTTTAATATAACATTATGAATCATTACCGTTAATGAATAATTGTTTAATAATGATCCCATTACTAGCATAAATATATGGGTTTAAAAAATCTAATTGAAATTGATAAAAGATGTGATGGAATATACCACTAGTATCCTACATTATGATGTCCACTAATTAGAGATCAAAAAATAAAAAAAACATGATTGATTTTTTAACTTGATCATTCCCAAGAATTGATCCAATAGCATAATCATGATATAAATATTTTACTTTATAATTTCAAGCTCTTTTAAATCACGAAACATTACCTATATGATGAACTACCCCATTATAGTCTCATAGTTTCACACCTTAGCATTACTTTTTAATCTATTTTTTTATGGTTTATGTGTCAAAAACATAATTATATGAATATATATATTGTTTTTTTATTTAATGATATTTATGTTTTATTTTAATCATTTCATTATAAATTCTTTTAATTTTAATACATTCAAATAGAAAATGAATTTTATTAATTAATATTCAATTTCAATTATGATGTTTATTTTGATAAATAAACACTTTTTGAAATAAATAATATTATAATAAAATATTATTTTTAATTAATTTTTATAAAATTCGTGGTGTCAAATTATTTTTGGGAAGTCAAATGTAATTTTTATAAGGGTTAAAAATCTATTATTGTAAAAAAATCACCATTTACCAATATATACAGATTCTTATTTTTAATGTAAAAATACACATATTAATAAAACTATTATGATAAATTAAATAATATAATTTTAATTATAATGTCTAAATTATCGAATGGACAAATTCACATAATATTTTGAGACATTCTAATTTTGAGGTAAAATTAAATATTATATGTATATACACACACAATATGTATTATAACATCACGATGATTTAAAATTGATTTAATAAATACAAAAAAGGTTATCCACCAGCATATCTATGTCATGACATTAAAATAAGATTATTTTATGTTTTTTGGAATAAATTTCAAAACCCTTTATGAACCATACACAACCATTAATACATTATATTATTTTTAAATAATTTTATTAAGAATACCGCTCCCATACCATGAGAAAGGGACCAGTTTTATCATATTGGTACCTTAGAATTAAAAATAATTAATTAGAATCCTTTTTTGTATAATCCTTGGTAAAAAAATATGGGAAGTGTTGCTGTTTTGGTTATTTTTTTATGAAGAGTCCAAAACGTATGTTTCAGAAATGATAACGAATTTTCCACTACTTTTTCTATATAAAACCATACATGGCACCATTTAAGTTCACTAAAAATCTTTATATAACGTCCTTACTCTACCCTCCCATAATTGTATTCCTGCCAATGTTCCACAAAACTCTCGAGAAGCTCCTCTAAAGCATTTGGTGTCACAATCTCAAGGTAAGGGTTCTTTTATTTCTTATCTTTATTAAAGTATCTTCTTTAGATTATTTGATTTTCTACAATTGAAAAAGTTCAGATATTCTCTTTCATACCCCATTAATGAAATATGATTCGTAAATGATTATAGACCCATTTCACTCACATTTATCACTTCCATGAACATTAATATGACCATATGATTCGTTCAAAGCTACTTTAAGGAATTCCATGTGAAAAAAATGTGTATGGAATACCCATAGCCTATTTATATTTGGTTTTTTCAACTTTGTGAACATATACTAATTTTATATTTGACTTACATGTATTTATTCCACACCCCACTATTACTGATAAAAAATTATGATGAATTAATCCATGTTGTATGATATAAGTGGCCCATAAAATCATGAGACTAAAATGAATGTGATGGTTGCGCCTAGAATTACGTAGTGTTGTAATGCATTAGGTATTTTTTAATTCTCATGAAGATTCATTCAAGGGATAATAGAGTGAACCTAATCAATCATGGATCTTTTTCCATCATAATGTCTTGGCATTTTTCCCTAACCTATGTTTATGATATAATTTTTTATATTGGTTCCACATTTCCCATGTTCCAATCATTTTTTCATGCTAAATCATGTATCAATGTTCATGTTTATGATTCTCAACCCATTTATGGCCTTTTTATGAACCTATTTTCTATAGTGTGTCAATTTATTCATTTTATGCCATGTTTATTCCTTTATTATGTTTTATATCTCACCCTATTGTTATATATATTTTTAGATTATCCAATTTAGTGTTATTTATGAGGGAATGATATGATTTTGTTACAAATAATTTCAATAATGATTATTTATATCATGTTTCTATTTGTTAGATAATGTACATTAATCCAAAATACACTAGACTTCTCAATCATTAGTGTTACATTATATAAAGAACCAAAATATTATCAATGAATTTTCTAACTTATTGTAGTTATGTAATATAGTATAATCACATAAAATAAAATTAGTAAAGACAATTAAACAACATTATTAAATGAAATATTAAATTTTATTTGTCATCGACACATAATTTTTCTAATTCTATGATCTAAATTTCGAAAGTCTTACACACACAGTTGTGATCAGTAATATGCTTTGAGTTCGATTGGAAAAACATAATTTGTGGTCAATAGTAACATATCTTTATGAATAGTAATTTTAATTTATGAAATGTAATATGAGCCTTATGAATATTAAATTTTCCATGTAAATTGGAACCTTACCCATGGTAGTATAAATAAAATTTATCCATAATATAAGTGACAATATGATATTATTATATTATAGTGTTGGTATTTTTGAAGGGAATGTATATTTAATGAATAATTTAATAATTAATAATATAATTTTTTATATTATCTATGCTTAAAAGAATTATTTTGATGTGTTTTGATTATGTTATTATTTTATGATTCCTTAATTAATTTTTCAAAGAGTTAGAAAATGATTTTTAAATTTAGAATTTCTATTTTTAAAATAAATAATTATTTTAATTAATTATTTATGTACTATTATATTGATAATTACTTTCATAATTAGGAGTTCATTTTTGAAATCTACACATCAAAAAATGGTCAACGTGAATTTTTGATATTATATCTAAAATCCAATAATTTTGTTGATTAGTTATTTCAATAATTTACAAAATATACTAAATAATTGAATTTCCCCATTATACGTGAGTTATGGATAATGTAAATGGCCATTGGATCAAACTCACATTCCATTACTATATTATTTAGTCAGGTAATCATCACTATTTCTTGTTTTTATCGAAATAACAAATTAATGAATATAATATTTATAAAACCCATCTTCTATCATTTATAAATACTACCCCTCATGACCTCATTTACTCACATCTCTCAATCCTTGTTCCGAATCTAATTTCTATTAAAATCCCTTCCCAAAATGCTCCCCAACATCCATTAGGTCTTTTTCACATAAAAAAACAAAATTTATCCCTTAATGAGGATCTCAAAGAAGATTTATTCAAGAGGTAATTTGTCTATTTTTATTCATCAAATTTTATTTCAAATTTCATTTTTTATTCTCTTATCCGCATCTACCCTTATAAAAATATTATGATAACTCCAGAATGATTGATATACTGGTATTCTATCAATTTAATTTAATATTTATCCATTATAATCCTCCATATCTCTATTTGTTTTTAAAAATGAAATTGTCGCTCGTTATATTTTAATTTACCTACATTATAGGAGATGCACTTCCATTTTCCTTCAACACCTTCAAGATTTTCAATAAAACAACTAAATGATTGAAAATATAGTTTTATATTTTTTTTAACACATTTTATGTTTTAGAGAAAAAATGTATACATAATACTATATTATAAAACTACCCATGTTCGTTGGGATCCAAAAACCAAACACATTAACCTAAAACGATCATCATTAAATTTAAACTAATGGTCAATCCTCTTAGTATATAACAAAATTAATTAAAAGGTTATAAAATATTGTGTAATATCATTAATAATAAGTAATGTCAATTTTGGATGAATATCCATGTTTTACATGAACTTCCATTCATTTGTTCAAGGAAACCGTTCAGGAAAACTTAGAAAAGAACATTCCTAAACAATGAAGTTAATCTCTAATAATTCCTATAAAATCATATAATAAAACCATAATAAATCAAATTCATGTATAAAAAGTTTTATAATTGATAATTAATGACTCCAATGTCATTATATAGGATATGTAAGTGATGAATCTGCACAAATATAAGTAAGGGGAATTCTAGAACACAACATTATATCTTCAAGTTCTCTACATTAACTCCATTTTTAGTATGGTTATTCCTTGAAATTCATATTCTAATTATATTAAAATTTATTTTATATATCATTTTTCCATTGTAGTTTATGTTAAACAAAATGTTTTTAAAAAATTACTCTTCTTTCAAAAAAAAACACATTTAGTTCTCCCTCTAGGTTGATGGTTCTTGTATCAATTAAGTTATTCCATCATTCATTTGGGAACCCAAATTTCAAGAATGTGTTATTTATGATGGAAAATAAATTTCCTTCCATGGTTGTTTTATCTTCATTATTGTCATATGTTTAATGTGGCATGCATGATAATGTAAATGTTATGATGTGATGGGTACACCCAAAATTATATAGCGCAATAAAAATGCAATGATCTGAGGGGTGAAACCAGAATTATATAGTGCTCCAATGCATTGGGTAATTTGAAGAAACTCCAGAGTAAAGTGAAATGTTCATGAAAATGATATTATCATTATTCACAACTACGTGTTGTAGCTGACCACTAAGATATTCTATTTTATTTTTAGTCATTTCCACATTCCATGCAATTTTGTAATGTGTCTCATTATTATTATTATGATGATGATGTTACGCTCACCCCATTAATCATGGCTTCATGTAGTTATATATCCTTTTACATGTCTTTTGATCACATCATTTTTATGTTTTTCCTTAGATGACTATTTTTACTAAGGATATGTCAAGAGTCAATATGAATCTAGAGAATGATGAATTAAATAAATGTTTATGTTTTATGTCGTAAAATATTTGTATTGTTTTAGTTATCTCAAGAAACTGATCCTTTGGATCCTTGTATTATAATGGTATTATGTTTTATGTCATTAAAATTATGTAAATATAATGTAAGAAAATCATGGTTTCTATTGTCAGTATCAGAGGCCCAATTTATATAATATAGGAATTATGAGTATAAAACCATAGAAAAACATGATATTGAAACTAGGTATGTGAAAGAACACATAATGATTTTATAAATATTAGAATCACATATGATATTATTTTAGGTTTAATTAAAGAAAGTAATAACACATTTTTTCAAGAATTTTTGACATACATTATGTTTTAACCATTTCAATTTTAGAAAATGGTGGGATCTAGGAGAAACCAGGCCAAAAATTGGTGTAAGTGACCATCCATGTATTGCATGAATGGTATTTCCAATGACATTATAGGTGTAGTTCAAATCATCATGGATATTCTTATACAGTTTTCTTAGGTTAATAATAATAAAATAAATAAAGTGGAACATAATCCTTAACCCACGAGTTATCAACTAGCTGTTGAGTGTTTTATGTGGAAACAACCACCATCATTCAGTAGATCTTTTGATCTAGTAGTTATGGAAATTTTGGTCAACATGATATAGAAGATATTATATATTCTTTACTATTCCATGATGGATATGGTTATTATTTCTCTTTATCATCTCAGAACTGATTCTGAACAATAGTGGGCTTTGATTATAAACACCAAGTTGAGCCGTGAAATTGAAGAGAAGGAGTGGGAATAGATTAAGATAGAGTTTTATAACTTGTATTTCTCCTGATATCTTCATATTAATATGAATATATCATTTATAGAGCTTGAGAAAAAGGATGGAGAATCTTTCATAGTCTACGAAGTCAATATAACAAATCTTGCAAGGTATGCATTCAGATCTATTTTCAATCATGATAGAAATACTGATAGATTCTTTAGTGGATTAAAACCACGCCTATGAATGGATCATGAAATTAGAGACTTTGAGAATTATGAATATGTTGTTCGATGTGATCTCAAAGTGGATATGGGGTTTGGAGAATGTCCCCATGGATATAGTGATAAGAAACAAAATATGGAGTTTCATACTAGAATATATAATGAGAATGTTGCAAATAAAACTCAACAACCCATATGTAAAAAACGAGAAATGAAACATCATATGAATTTCCTAAAATGAATGGGGAAATGCTTCAAGTTTGGGAAATAATTTCACCAATCTTATGGATGTAAAAAATACATGAGAACATTGGAGAATGTGGTGGAGGAAAGGATACAACCACTCATGGTCCAAATCTACAACTATAGGGAAAAAGGGAACTATAGAAGCTAATGCACTAAACCTCAAGTACTTGTGGGTAATCATCCTCAGCATCCACCGAAGGAAAAAGTTAAAGGGAATGATTATTCCACCACTATTGTGAAGGATGAGCAAGAATATGAAGTCATACAAGGTATAATTACTTTTAAAAAAAGAATATAATAAGTATTATTTGATTATGGTTCTACACATTCCATTATAAATTTAATTTTTTAAAGAACTATAGAATTGGAGACATAAAACCCTGATGTAATGATATCTATAAAAACACAAAGTGCATCAATAATTAAATCCCATCAATTGGATCCTTAACCTATTGTCTTATGTGGGATGATTCTTATAGAAAATCATGTTCTATATCCCATAGTGGAATATTATGTTGTAATGGTAATATATTGGATCATGTTATATATTGTTCATATCAAATGTTGGGAAAAAGAAATATCTTTTCATATTCCAAACCATCCTGTGATCCTCTCAAAATACATGGATGATCATGGATCTCCTTTGTAAAATCCATCAATGGTGTGGGTGTTGATTTACAGTGAAGAAGTGTATCTCGCTCAATAGATGAGTCAAAGGAAGTTATCTACTTAGGGGAAATTCCTATCGAGTGGGAAATTAGTGATGCATTTCCAGAAAATAAACCCATGCCTCCCGTAGATTGTGAGGTAGTGTTATCAATAGAAATAATACCCTGAGCTACTCTTATCTTAATGCGTCCCTATAGGATTGCTTCTATTGAACTGGAGGCATTGAAGATGCATCTTCAAGATCATTTGGAAGAAGGGTTCGTACTCCTTAATACATCACCTTATGGTGCACCGGTGAACTCTATAATAAAGAAGGATCCAACAAAACAATTGTGTTTCAATTATTGTGAACCCAAAAAAATATTCATAAATAACAAGTATCCTCTCCTAATGTTTGACAACATTTTAATCAGGTACAATGAGCTCAGTACTTATCAAATGAGGAACTTCGTTCCAGATATCATCAACTAAAGGTCATAAAAGAAGATATATAGAAGACTTCCTTCCATTAAATGTATGGTAACTATGCTTTTTTGGAAATTCCCTTAGGAGTTACTAATTCCCTTTAAATATTCTTGTAATTGATGAATAGAGTCTTTGGACATTACCTCAACTTAAATTCGGTAGTGTTTATTGGTGGTATTGTCATCTAATCCAAGAGAATTGTGGAACATGAAGAACATAAAAGTCTTGTGATGGAGACATTTAGAAAGGATATGTTGTATGCAATGTTCATCAAGTTCTACTTTTGGATGAATCAAGTCATGTTCGGGGGACTTGTGATCACATGTAAAGGTATGATTGTGGACCCCAAAAAAATAATGTTGATTGAGGAGTGAAAAAAACAATCAAGTGTCATAGAAAACCATAGTTTTCATCGATTATCTAGGTACTGCATATGTTTTGTGTGATATTTGTCATGATTTTCAAGCATTCTAACTAATATAATAAGAATATTTTTAAGGTATATTTGGATATAAAAATGTGAAGAAAGCTACAAGGAGATAAAGATAAGGCTAATCAAAAAACATGTACTCACATTATGAGGAATTTGATAATGTTTTGTGATATACATTGATGATTTTAGGAAATTCATGGGTTGTTTAATCAGAAAAATTATTATGTGATAGAATATGCCTCATGGAATCTGATGATCCATGAGATGATATACCGAATACATGATTTAATGCTATAAGCTATGAATTTTCTTTGAAAATCTAGCAGTAGTACTTCAATGGCGAGAAATGTGATATATATTTATATAAAAATAGCCTAAAGTATATATTTACAAAAAAGGATCTCAACATGCATCAAAGGATATGGTTAGAGATAATAAAATACTATATTTTCTCAATTCACTATCATAATAGAAAGGTGAATAATGTAGTAGATGCCCTTAGTAGAAAAGAACATTGTACTCTACCCATGATGAAGTTTCAGGAAGACTCTATATTCATGGATATGAAAACAATGGATTTTGAATTCATAATTGAATGGAATACATACTACCTTGCCCAAATTATTTCCCAATAATCTATCCAGTTGATAATTAAGGGGGCACAAAGAGATGATAAAGATTTGTGAAAGAGGGTGAATGCAGTAAAGGAAGTGAAGTAACCTATGTTCTGTATCGACGATGATGTTGTGATTTGGTTTGGAACACAACTTTGTGTTCATTCATCATAAGGGATACAAAATAAACTATTTGATAATTCACTTATCTCCCAGTTCTCTATCCATACCTGTAGCAGCAAGTTGTACCATATTCTATGAGAACACTTCTGGTGTGGAAAAATAAAGAAGGTTATTGGTGAGTATATCTGAAAGTGCATGATATTTCATCAAGATGAATAAGTGTAAAAAATTTACAAATGGATGATGAAACCATTTTAAATACCCATTTGAAAATGGGAGAATGTCACTATGGCCTTTTTCATGGGTCTTTGGAATAAATCCATCGATAATAATGTTATATGGGTTGTGGTAAACTAACTCACCAGGACAACCCACATTGTCATTATTTGAGAAGATCACACTCTGGATCAATTTGAATATATATATATATATATATATATATATATATGAAGGAAGTTTTGAGACTATATTGGGTTCCACTCTCAATTTTCATTGATAGTGATCCATGTATCACATCTAAATTCTAGTGGAGCCTCCAATATTCCTTGAGTACTGAAATTAATTTCAGCATCGTCTGTCACTCCCAAACTGATGGAAAATATAAAAAGGCTATTTAGATGACAGATGATATGCTGATATCATGTTATGAATAATTAAAATTTTATTGGGATTAGAACATTCCATTGATTGTGTTCTCACACAGTAATAGATTTCACTAGAGTTTTCTGATGGCTCTATATAAAGCTCTGTAGGGAAAGTGATGTTGAACTACAACATGTTGGGAAAATGTTATGGAAAGAAATCTATGTGGACCTAATCCTTTGAGAGAGATGAAAATGAAGGTTCAAGTCTAAAAGAAAAATATCAATGCTTCTCAGAGTCAGAAAAATAACTATAATGACAACCATCGACGATGGATGAGCGTAATACGGTTTAGAATTAAAGGGAAGCTAAGCCCATGGAACATTTTCCCCTTTTAGATCCTGAACTATATATGAATTTTACACTATCAGCTTTAACTTCTTATTAATTTGGCACAATATCATAATTTCCTTCATGTAACACTCATGTGGATGTATAGACCAAATCCCTCACTTGCACTGAACTCAAAGGTGGTACAGTTGGAATATAATCTTTCCTATGAGGTGCATCTAGTAATGATTCTAGACCCGAATGATAAGGTTTAGGACACAAGGAAACCAACTGTGTAATAGTGTTGTACAGGAACAATATTCATGAATAAGAAGTTTGGGAAGTAGAGGATATGATGATGGATATGTACCATCACTTTTTTATGTAAAACAAAACTTTGAGGGAAAAATTTCCAAAGTGGGGAAAAATGCAACGACCCAAAATATTATCAATGAATTTTACCTATTCATGTAGTAATGTAATTTATTATAATCACATAAAATCACATTATGATACACAATCCCAAATCATTCTGAAATGAATTACTAGATTCAAAGTTTACTTTAAATAAAATTTTCCAATTCTGTGATTTGAATTTCAAAAAACATGACATACAAAATTGAAATCAGTGAGATATTTGGAGCCTAATAATAAAAACATAAATTATTGAGAATAGAAACATACCATTATGACTAGTAATGTAACCCTTAAGGATAGTAATATGTCCCTTTTGAGTATTAAAATTCCCATATAAATAGGAACCTTACTAATGGTAGTATAAATAAAGTTTATCCATCCTATAAGTGAAAATATTATATAATTATATTATAGTTTTGGTATTTTTTTTAGTCATGAATATTTAATTATAAATTTAATATTTTAAAAGAAACAATATTTTCATAAAATATTTTCATAATCTTGTATTTTAATTTCATATTATTATAAGATAATTTTATGACACCTTAATTAAATTTTCAAAGAGTTAGAAAAGTAGTTTTAGTTTCCAAATATATATTTCTTAACTAAATTATGATTTAAATTATAAATTAAATTATTCCTATATAGATAATTATTACCATAAAATGGAGTTCATATTTTTTATTTTACACATCAAAAATTTATTAGGGTGATTATTTTATATTTATCCAAAATACATTAATTTGTGTTGAATAATGAAATACAATAATTTACAAAATATGCATAATAAATTAATTTTTGCATAATGCATGAGTCATGGAAGATATTAATTAAAATTGAATTTAAAAAACATTCCTTTATTACTTTATCAATTCATTTAATTACCCAGATTTCTTTTCATGTGGATAAATATAAAATTAATCAATATAATATTTAGAAAACACCTCTCCCCTCCATGATAAATACCATCCATCACAACCACATTTCCTCACTCCTGTCAAGCCTTTTTCCTACTCCAATATCTGATAAAATATATTCCCATGTTTCTCCCCCACGTCCATCTTCCTATGGTCTCATAAAAATTCCAAAACCTCTCCCTCAAAGAGACTCTTAAAAAAGATATATTCAAGAGGAAATTTCACTCTCTTTTCATTCATTTTCCTTTCCAATTTTAGGTTTATTATTATACTTATGCCCAACTTCTCTTATCCAAATTATAGGATAACTCCCATATGATTCATATAATGTTATTATTTCATATTTATGTAATTTTAATCATTATAGTTTTCCATCTATATCTTTGTTTATAAAAATGAAATTGTCACTAGTGATGTGTCAATTTACCTACATATTGGGCGATGCACTTCCATTTTTCATAAACATCTTCAAGTCTGTAAAAATATTAAATGGTTGAATAAATATTTTAATATCTATTTTGTTCCACATTTATGTTTTATAATAAACTTTTAGGCATAATACTAAATGGAAAAACAAAACATGTTTCTTGTAATCAAAATACTGTTGAAATTACCCATGAATGATCATCATTAAATTTTAACAAAAGAGTCATCATCATCGTATATAAAAAATTTCATTATAAAATAATATAAACATCTTTAATATTATTAAAAACATTTAATATCAATTCTTGATGTTTATCCTTGTATAACGCAAACTTTCATTCATGTGATCAAGTAAACCATCCATAAAACTAATGAAAAAGAGTATTACCAAACAATGAATTTAAACTATATAACTATTAATAAGGCCTATAAAAGAACAAAATAAAAACATAGTGAATCATATTAATGTATAAAAGGTAGTAAAATTCTTGATTAACTAATCATATTTAATTATAAAAGTCATTAAAGTGATGAATCTTTTCAAATACAAGGTAAGGAGAATTCTAGAACCCAGCTTTCTTTTATTAGTGTTTCCCTCATTCACTCCATTTTAAGTATGTTAATTCTATAAAATAATTTATTCATCACTATATTACCTTTTCTCGGATATACATGTTTTCAACTGGAGTTTATTTCAATCCTAATGTTTTCCTAATGAACTATTGTTTCAAAAACACACATTTCTCTTTTCACTCGAGGGTGATGGTTCTTAAATCAAGTATGTTTTTCCCACATTAATTTTTTATCCCAAAGATCCTGAACGTATGATTTATTAAGTGAAACACATTCCTTTACATGGGTTATTTTATGCTCATTATTTAAAATTTTCTATTTTTTAGTCATGATAAGTTAAATGTTATGATGTGATGGGTTTTCCCAGAATTATATATTAGAATGAAAATATAATGATGTGATGGGTGTTTTTGGAATTATATAGCACTCCAATTTATTAGGTATTGTGAAGAACCTCATGAGTAATGTAAAATATGTGTGAACCAGCTTCTAGATTTGTTCAATACTATTTTTTGTAGTTGACCACTAAAACATAATGTTTAATTTATATGCATCATCACATTACATGATATTATATACTGCTTCTTCCCAAGATAATTATAATGATGTTATGCTCACCCCATGTTTCAATCTATGATGTTCTTTTCTATCCTTTTACTACAATTTTACCTCACCCATTTTTGATGTATTTCCATTGTTTATTACCTATAGTAAGGTAAATTAAAGATAAAATAAAAATATAGAGAATAAGTAATTAAATAAATGTTTACATTTTATGTTGTAATAGTTAGGTATGGACTTAGTTTTCAGGAAAAAAAAATAGACCACTGAATCCTCATGTGGTAAAGATTTATGTTGTTTATTATTAAAATTCTTTAAAATTAATGTTTTAAAATCATGATCAATATAAATTATGTGTAATCATAATTAATAAAACCTTAATTAATGTGAAATACAGATCATGTTTTTTATATTAAAATTCGGATGAATCATGCCACTTTTAACATAGGTTATGATATGATTAATGGATGAAATGATTATGAAACATGTCTCTTTTCTAAATTTTAGGATATGATAAAAATTTCACAAAATCCATTAGTTTAAATGGTTATAATATAATTACTATTTAATAATCTGGTTGCACAAATAATATGTTATTTAATATGAGATTGTTAGGATCTATACCTTCCTCTAATACAATGGGTAATGATTTATATCTCAACAGATAAACAAGAATGGAATAGGGAGTGAACGATATTTAATAAGTGTCTTTTTCCACAATGAATGTTTGTTGAGTGATCATTGAATACTATTATGGTTTGGAGAGTGGACTTATTCCACTATGATAACCATGGCCATGGAGCTTGACTATCTTGGAAGTGATATTCTATGCTTATGTGAATGATGGAAATCTATGAATTATGTGACATTGAAGATATCAGGGATTGTGTTCATTGATTACATTATTATTAATGTCTTTTAAACATCCTATAATAATCCATGACTAAATATTATGATCATAGATATATAGATCATATTTATGAGATGTTTTTATGATTTTCTCATAAACATATGATAATTCTATTCTTATGTTTCCCTATTGTTTTCCCTTAATGATCATATGAGCTCACACATTGTTATTTCTCCTTTAACCATATTATGATTAACATTATTTAATATGTTATATCTATAGAGGGTATTATTTTTGTAGATCATTTTGTTAGATGATGTTTTTGACATATGAACATATTGATTGGTATTCTATGTCTCTAAAGGCACTATACTGTTACAATCCTCTTCAGTGAGTTTGTGTAATTAAATGATTATAAACAAAAATAGAATTAATGTATATGTAAGTTATGACATGGCCTCTATAGTTGGAAAATGAGGATTTTATTAGTTATTATTTGGAATATTGATTGATAATACCATAAGGATATCACTAAATAAATGTTAAGTAATAAAACTTTTCATAAGGTACTGTATAAGAAAAGTCCTATAATTCAGGTAAAGTATAAAGTGAGTGGTATTCATGAAATTACATAGCAACCAATATAATAAATGACTATTTTTCTCCCAAACATAGGTACATCGCAGTAATAACTTTAAAAATGTTTCATTTAACTATACATAATCATCACTTAGTGAACAATAATAGGCTTTACTGCACACAAAGTTCGACAGTCACAGGTGATGCATTTATGAAATTCACAAACACATTATAACCCATAATAAAGTATTTATAAAGATACTGACTACTGATTAATATGTATAAAACTAATCGATAATATATTAAATAAGGTTTCATGATTTATATACCATAATGTTTTTTAATGGATGTGAGGTTCACCATCATGATTATTGTTTTATACACTTTTCACTTTGTTTTAGTCATTTATATTAACCGTTGGTTACAATGTAAATGATGTGTGTGATATAGAATGTAATTATTATTCTCTAAAGAAACCAAATTTTGTGTGATCCTGAATGATAAATATCATACCTCTGCTCACACAACATTCTCATGATATGAATCATGATGGACCTTTAAATGAACTATGGAGGGAAGAACATTCTGTTGATTAATTCAAGAGGTATATCGAACATTTTTTGTCTGTTATATCATATAATTGTTTTTTCAACAATAGTAAGAACCATTGAGATGTTATTTTCCACTATCTAGTGCTTGAAACACAACAGTTTCATTTTTTTCCCTTCCATTTTGAATTTTATGTGGATAAATGGTGGAATATTATCAATAATATGATTGAAAAGAATAATACTGACTTCTTGGATTGAGATGAGTACAATTACTCATTTTTCATTAATAAAAATACAATTATTTATTAAAAAATTATAGATAAGATTTTCCTTGATTTAAATATAAATAATTCTGAACCTATTAGTACCATGGAGGATAATTTTACTAGAAATATATATTTTGTTTATATTATTATAATTCTACATAAAACTGTGGTCTATAAATTAAATAGTGGCATAAAACGGAGTCCCTAACATGTGATAGTCATAAGATAATTTAGAAGTTATGATGATAATTTTTGATGTTCTATCATGGTAGAAATGGAGTTGGTAGTTTCATATAAATCTTATAGATTTAATTAGTAGATAAAAAAGTAATTAAAGGACAATCTATGTACTATGGAGAGAGGTATATGATATTTCATTTATACTATAAGTGTATGTTAAAGCAATTAGGATATTTTCTTGATGGGACTACTAAATTTTTTATGTGTTATGGGAAATTTCATTTTGTAATTGATTTATAATTTGGATGTAATAAGTTACCTAACAATATGAATAGAGATAAATACTCATATAATGAACCCACCATTCTATAATGTTTCAAATACAAGGAGATTATTCATTATAATAACTAGTGCCCAAATAAATGGGTAATTATGATTATTGATGTCATAATCCTCTTAATTCAATAAAAAAAGAATATCTAAAGTTATCTCTTGGACTAATGAAAGATTTTATAATGAAATGGTAGAAGTTACACTTACAATCCACTCTAGAAATACTATTTTCTTATTAATATGTAAATATACCAATTCATTCTGATTTAATGTGTTCCATATGAGTATTAGGATTCCAACAAAACCATTAAATGTTTAATTTTTATCCAAAACCCCAAATGGTATTATGATGACATATAAATTTTATGATTCCACTCCATTTTCAATTTGTAAGACTGCTCTTCCTAAAAATCATTTTATTCTTCATTTGGATTAATTTGATGATATACTGGGTATAGTTTAAAATTCTCTAAAAATATTCCCACATCAATTTTTGGTGAAGGAATGTGACATTTGAAACTCCAAAAGAACCTATGATCATCAATAAATGTGATGAAATGTATGATCATTTGGTGGATATCATTTCCACTATAAATTTCTTGGTTACCATTCATAAGGGTTTTTTTATATCAAATGGTTGGAGGTAAACATAACATTAATGATGTTATTATTGTAAGTGACTTTTTTTATATCATTACTAATGGGTTTCCAACCATTGAACAAAATTTTTAATATAGTTTCTCAATTTAAAACTAATATAATACAATACTAATTTCAAAATGATCTTACAGAATGATCCAAATTGAGTTATTTGAATAGAAGAAGAACCTATGGAAAACCATGAAATGGGAGTCATTCAAAAAAATGTATCCCCATGGGTTACACCTATAAATTTTGTTAAAAATAGATATGGCTATATGAGTCTTCTCATGGATTATTGAGATATTAAAGAGACAACTATTAATACAAAGTATTATATTCCTTGTATTGATGACTTATTTCATGAAGATCATGAAACTCAAAACTGTTCATAAATTGAATGTAATTGTGGAAATAATCATTTTATTTTCAATATATATAATATATCTATGATTTTTTTTTTAAATTTGATGAAAATATTAATATATAGATATTAAGTTCATTCTGACTAATTACCCCTATATCATGGTGGATTTAATCAATAGAGTCTTCATAGATTACCATGATCGCTTTATTGAAGTATATATTTTTGATATTATTATATATTCAAAGACATGGTAAGTGAATTAATAAAAATGATGAATTTTAAAATATATCCAAAGTAAGGATGAAATATATTTAAATTTAAAAAAATTGAATTATAGCAGATGAAGGTTTCATTTTTTGGTCCTATAATTTCATGAAAGGGTATATGAGTGGATGCATCAATGACAGTGGTTATTGAATGTTGTCCTTGAACAACCTTGGTGAATGATATCTATAGTGTTCGTGGATGATCAAGATACTATTTATTGTTTTTTATAATTAATTATGACTAATAAATCATCTAACCATGTTAAAAAGGAAGGTATCAATGTTCCTCAGGATATATGAATGTGATGATAAAGTCAAGGAATTAAAGAGAAGATTTGACAATGCACATATGAATTCATTACACTGTATTAGGGAATGGATTCTAATATATATTTAAGCATAAAATAAGGAATTTGGATATTTTGATATGTATAAAGACATGCTTATAATAGAAAAGTCATATAAATTAATGAATAATGAAAAAAATTACCCATATCAAGACATAAAGCTTGATGTGGTATGTTTTTCATTAATGAAATAGAGGAATTATAATTATTCATACAAATATTATTTATTAATGAATCTTAAATGTTAAATATACATATTCACATATATGGAGATAAATAATAAAAATGAATATGGTTAGATATGATTATGTGTTATATCTACGTAGTATACTTCAACCTTGACAAAGTGAACGAGGTGACTGATGCATTGTTTTCAAAGGATCAGACAACCTTATTCATGATGAGGATTATAAAAGATCCAATATTTATATGATTAGAATGGATGGATTTTTAAATCCTTAAGAAAAGGGAGAAATATTTTGTTGGTCCATTTAATGTTAATACATATATCTAAGTGAATATCAATGTGGGGTAAAACAAATATATATGGAGAAAATAGAAGGTTAAAATTGTTCCTTAGTATAATGACAATCATTATGGAATGATAATCTTAATGAACCAATAATCTGTTGTTTCCATACAAAATTTTGATAATTGGTTATTACAAGAATCTCATAGTCCTTCACTATTTTTTCGTCTTTGATGTATGAAGTTGTATACATATTTCAATAAGTTTTTATTGTGTGATTTCATGATGAGATATATAATATATTTTGTATCTTTCATCATGGAATTTTAGGAATTTATGTTTGAGATACAAATTTCTATGGGGATGTTATATCCATTAACCGTTCAATAATGAAAAAGTGTAAACTGTAACATCAATTATGATGATGGACTCCTTAAAATGTATATAGGGAATATAGTTAGGTGGGTTGTAATAATTCACATTATAATTTTGTGGCAATTCATTTCAACTGGAAAATAATTATATCTAGAAGAGTTTTCCAAGATATAAATTACATAATTGGAAGGGTTTCACAGAGTATCACATTACATTGTGTATTATTGTGATCCAAGGTTTACAAATAATTTTTATCGAATTCTTCATCATGATCTTGATAAAGTGTTGAGATTATTCAGTATGTATCATGATGAAGATCAAATTTTCAGATATTTTATACATTAATTCATTTTTTATAATCCCACAATAGTGTTATTATATGGGTAATTGTCACATTTTTAGGTTTTAGGGTTATTTTGAGCGTAAATGCAAAAATGGCCAAATTCTCCTATATTGAAAGATTGTTTTCACAGGGGTATTTTGGTCATTTCCCATTAAAAATAAGTCCAAATTTTATGATTAAATTTATTTTAGAATCCTTATTTAATTTTCTTTTTTTTTTTCTGCACTAGGGGCTGAATCGATCATCTAGTTGCTGTAATAATTCCATGATATTGAATAGTTTTCTGGGCTGACAGAATGGGCCCCACCAATATAACAGATGGATAACGTGGCACAGACACCTTTAAATTCATTTATTCCTACTAGAAGAAAATATCATTTATTAAGTCGCGTCCATGATGAATTTGAAGTCAAAATACCCTCATTAAGGCATTACGGGAAGGCTCACAACATGTGGAAGATGAAACATCTCAGCAGGAAGAAACGGTTCAATTGGGTAATAAATTCATAGAATCAAGAAAATTTATCAAAAATGGCTCATATTCTTTGTAGATATGGGAAATAAAATGTGGAACAACCTTTTTTAATGAATAAATGTGTAAATCGATGGTTTGGAGGGAAATAATGTCACAGGAAGTTGAAGAATTGAAAATTCGGTGAGTCAAATGGCCATATTTAATGTCTCAGATTTAATCGATCAAAAATCCTACATAAAATGGCCAAAAAATATCATATTTTTCAGGGTGAATGTAATAGACACTATGGAACATCTTTTATGAAGAAACCTGTTACAAATTCTGCCATTCAATGGGACATTCATGCAGCATCATTTGGAGGATTATTTTGGAGAGAATTCTTTCACCTCATCTCCCTATAAATATGTATCCTCACCCCTTCTCAAAGCATTGGAACTTCTATGAGGACATTTTTTATGGTTTCGTAGTTTTTTCATTCTTTATTATAATTATAATGTTTTAATTTATAATATTATTCTTCTTCATACCTCATTCTTCCATTTTTACTTTTATTTGTTTCTCCAACTGTATTCTCTTCTAACACAATGAGAATGGGGAACTAACCTCAATGTTTGTTCAAGTTGGATAATGGGGGATGATTGAGTTTCATTGTGCTTAAATTTTAATCTCTTTATTTAATTATAAGAATTTAGGTGGTGGTTAAATTGATCTTGTTGTGCGATTGCCCCATTTTCTCTACCACCGAGTTCTTCTTCTCATTCAACATTTATCTTTCAATTCACTATCTATGGCATGCATACAATGGAGTATGGCTTGGTTAGTGATGGTCGACAAAGAGATCTCCTAGCCGACATTAGGAAGAGTATTTCCCCACATGTAGATATCTCAGTGTTAGGGAAATAACATTTTGAATAATAGGGTGTAGTGTGATAGATCTTGATCACTACATTGAATTGATATTGAAAATATTTTAAAAAACAATGAAATCAACCATTATGATCCCCCAAGAACAAATGTCTTATTTCTTATTTTTAACATCATATTTTTTCATTATATATATATACACATTCATATTGTATTCAAATTTCAAACTCATCTTTATATTATAAATTAGTTAAAAATAAATAGTGAAAATATAATTTTGGTGTTGTGTAAGTTTCCTCCTTGAGACTAACCCTGAGAGTGCCCTATATTGCATTCTTAGGAAAATAATATTTTGATTGGGGATCTACGACAAATTACCATGAATCAAATTTTCACCTTTTCTGGGGAGGCGCAACACTTGCACACACCATTTTTCATAAAAAAAATCATAAATTTCAAAAAATTAATTTTTTTTTGTTCATGATGTATTTCAATGGTGATTATTCTGCATGGACTGACCAATATCAGTTTCCAGAAGAAGATTGAAATGATATTGAAGCTATGTTTCAAAGGATTAGTACAATCGTGGAAAAATTGGAGAGTCAAATAGAGTTGATTGCTGAATATGTACATGCATGTTAAGAGAAACCCAAACCCAATCCTCAGCCAGAACCTGAACCAAAA
This sequence comes from Viscum album, assembly GCA_963277665.1. Taxonomy (NCBI): domain Eukaryota; kingdom Viridiplantae; phylum Streptophyta; class Magnoliopsida; order Santalales; family Viscaceae; genus Viscum; species Viscum album. Next base: position 28,312,172 of record OY728157.1, on the reverse strand, counting down.
CGAGTGGTGGAATAGATTTCACCAATCATTGTTTATGTAAAATAACCTGAGGAAGGTGAGAAGGAGATACTAAAGGAGTTAATCATATCATCTCGTACTCAACCATTGCTCGAGGAGGTCCCTAATGTACCCATTCCAGCAGATTCACTTATGGGAGATCAAATTTTTTTGGAAGAATCGTGGAATAACTTTGTAGATGATAACCTGAAAATTGATCTTCCTATCTTTGATATTGAACAATCAACACCTTTTGACCTTGCTTTTTCATTGGAAGATGATGAAGAAGATTTACCTATTGAGATGTAAGTTCCAATGGTCTTTCCTGAAGAGATCAATTTCATAGCTGACATACTTGAAAGGGAATATTTCTTGATTGATTCTTTATGTTTTAATTTTATTCAAAATGAATTCATTTCCGACTTCTCCTTCCCTGAAATTTCTTATACAACAAATATTGATCAGGCCTTGTATGTTGATGATGATACCCCGAAAGTGGTGGTGATCGAGAAAGAGAAGTCGGCAAAGCTGGTGGTGGTGCGACTATCTCCTCTACATCAACGTTCATATCCTATGGAGGAGGACACCACAAATGTTCACAGGGAGAACCCCAATTTTCTATTCCCTCCCACTCTTGATCTTAAATTCGATCTATATTCTTTCCTGAGGGTTGGAAACATTATTATCAAATTTTGGGTTATCTACTTTCAGGGTTTAATCATAGACATTGGGAAAACTCACATTTGGCGGTTCATCTCAAAGAAACCACACCCACCTTATGAATGGAGATAATCCACTGAAACTTCCTGAATATGGGCAGTAAAACCCTAGCACCTGCTTAGGGGTCTAAACTAAGAATTATCTATTTTCTTTTCACTTTATTATTCTTTTTATTTATTTTTCTTATGTATTTTCATTAATTTCTTGTAATCTTAAAGTGGCTGCTTCTAGGAGCATAACTCAAGGATCCACTTTTAAAATAATGTCATGTTGTATATTTCCTTCCATTTTATTTTCTACCTTTATATTTATATTTTGTTGAGTTGAAATAAGGGGTAGTTAAATTTATGTTTGGGGGAGTGTCAACATGCTTAGTTATTTTTGTGTTGTTTTCATTTTTGTTTATTATATTTTTAGGATTTTTTATCTTTAACGAATATTATTATCAATTTTCACACATCAATTTATTTTGAAAGAGTTGAAATGATTTTTGAAATAATAGATTTTAAATGATTGTTGATATGAATTCTTTTCCCATGAATTGAAATTTCATAAATTTTAATGATTTTGACTGATTTTTTAAATCCATGCCCATGAAACACTGACTCAAAATATTTTTCCAATCCTGTGAGTTATTCTAAACCACTTTTACATATTCTTCATAATACTCGCACTTTCTTGAGGGAATCATGAATTTTGTCTGAGAACCAGAATTTGTGAATATTCTCTTTCTAAGATTTTGATTTCATGGAATGTATTTGAAATGATTGGGGAATCTCTTTGGATAACCACAATTTATCTTGAGACCCACCTTTACATTTATCCTTCATAATCCCTTAGATGACATTAATTTCCTTATAGGTTTAAGCCACATTACAAGCCAATTTTTCTTTACCTACCTACACTTTTAGTATTTATGCATGGATATTTCAAGTTTTAGTGTGGCGGAAGGGCCTTTCGTGTGCGTTCATTGGGATGTGTATCATTTATGGGTGGTTTGAGGTGTTTGTTAATACATTGAGCATTGGATGATAAGATAATTGGGTATGTGCCGTCATTTTATTGTGCTTTATTTGTTTCAGCTATTTCTCCATAAAAAAAATAAAAAATATAGATGAGCTTGAATTTTTCATTGTACATTATTTTATGACTCATTTAACTCTCAAAAATCAAGGGCATGAATTGTCATTCATTCATTGAGTTCAAATTTTCAGCTCATCGTCTATGAAAAAGAAAAAGGAAATAAAGAAAAAAAGTTGTGCGTTTCTGGAGCTTTGAAAAAAAGGAGAACATAGATGATATCATTCATTATAATCACTTCTCGTCTCATGTACCCTATCATAAAAGGGTGTGGTGTTGTTTATCAGATTTTCAAGTGGGATTGAGTGAGTAATTTACTATGTTTTCCCTTGAATTAATTATGCATTGTACTTAAATGTTCAACCTCCTCTTTCTAGCCTGAAACATTTTCAATCATTTTCCCACCATACCTAAAACACATAATCATTTGAACCTTTAATAAGATCCCTCAGGATTAAATTAATTTTCATGTTTCAGGCTGTGGATAAATGAGAATTTTCACAAACCAACGGTGATACATGCGATTTTCAAGTATGAGTATAACTCTATATTCAATTTCTTTTGAGTGAGGAGTGACATAAAAATCAATGTGAGGTAGGTTGTGATTGGGTCAAGGATTGATTTATTAGGTAGAAAAAATTTTAATGATTTAAATGAAAATGATAGAGGCTTGTTTTTCATGTATAATAATGATGTACTTCTATTTTGGATAAGATCATTGATATTTCCTCATTTTGGATTATTGTGTGAATTTGATTTGGATGTAAGATGATTGCCCAGGAGTACAATGCTTAAGTGTGGGGGAGTGATGAAGCTCAAATTTTCATATATTTTATACTTTAATTCATTTTTTATAATCCCACCATACTGTTATTGTATGTGTAATTGTCAAATTTTAAGGTTTTAGTTTTATTTTGAGCGTAAATGAGAAAATTTCCAAATTCTGCAATTTTAACAGATTGATTTCACAGGGGTATTTTGTTCATTTAGAATTAAATATATGTCCAAATTGAATAGTTAAAATTTTTATAGAATCATTATTTAATTTAATTCATGTTTTTCTTCTCGAGCAAGGGCTGAATCGATCATCTAGTGGTTGTAAAAAATCAATGAAGTTGAAGAGTTTTCCAGGCGGACAGAATGGGACCCATCAATGTAAAAGATTTATAACTCGGAACAATCAACTTAGAATTCATTTATTCCTTCTAGAAAGATAATAGAATTTATTAAGGCACGTCCATGATGAATTTCAAGTTAAAATACCCTCATTAAGGCATTATGGGAACACTCACAACATTGGAAGATGAAACATCTCACCAGGCAGAAATGGTTCAATTGGGTAATAAATTCATAGTATCAAGAAACATCATCCAAAATGGCTCAAATTTTGTGTAGTAACGAGAAATTACATGTGGAACAACTTTTGTTAAGGAAGAAACGTGTAAATCGACGGTATCGAGGGAAATAATGTCATAGGAAGTTGAAGAATTGAAAATTCGGCGAGTCAAATGGGAAGATTAAATGTATTGGATTGAATCTAACATAAATCGTACATAAAATGGCCTATAAATCTCATATTTGGAGGGTGAATGAAGGAGACATTATGGAACATCTTTTATGAATAATCCTATTGCAAATTCCTCCATTCAATGGTACATCCACTTGGTATTATTTGGAGGATTATTTTGGAGATAAGTCATTCACCTCATCTCCCTAAAAATATGCCTCCTCACCTCTTCTCAAAGAATTGGAACTTCTATGGGGCCATTTTTTATTGTTTTTTAGTTTCTTTTCTTATGTAGTATATTTATAATGTTTTTATTTATTTTATTATTATTCTTCATACATCATTCTTCCATTTTTACTTTTATTTGTTTCTCCCACCGTATTCTCTTCTTACACCATGAGAATGAAGAACTAACCTTGATGTTTGTTCAAGGGGGAGAATGGTGGATGAGTGAGGTTCATTGTACATAAATTTTAATCGCTTTATTTAATTTTTAGGATTTATGTGGTTGTTAAATTGATTATGGTGTGTGATTGCCCCATTTTCTCTACCACCGAGTTCTTCTTCTTATTCAACATTTATCCTTCCCTTCACTATCTAAGTCATGCATACGATAGAGTATGGCTTGGGTAGTGATGGTCGGAAAAGATATCTCCTAGCTAACATTAGGATGATTATTTCCCCACATGAAAATATCTCGGTGTTGGGGAAATATCATTACATATAAGAGGGCGTAGTGTAAAAGATCTTGATCACTACACTGAATTGATATTGAAAATATTTTAATAAACAATGATATCAACCATTATGATCCCCCAAGTACAAATGTCTTATATCTTATTTTTAACATCAATTTGTTTTCATTATATATATATACATTCATATTTTATGAATATTTTAAACTCATCTTTTTATTATATATTAGTTAGAAAATAAATAGTGATAATAGAATTTTGGTGTTGTGTAAGTTTCCTCCTTTAGACCGACCCTGAGAGTGCACTATATTGAATTCTTAGGTAAATAATATTTAGATCGAGGATCTACGGAAAATTTCTGCGTATCAATTAAACCACACTTAACACACCTCATTAATTAAACAAGTTGTCAAATTAAAAGAGAGGAGTTAAATGGGAGTTTTACGGGGAGATGACGAGTTAGGCTTCGTGTGGGCCCCACCACACTTAATACTCTCAAGGGAGGTTAAGTGGATGTGGGTCCCACCTCTAACTCCGTTTAGGAGGATATAACCAACATGGTTAAAAATAAAAAGTGTTTCCACATTTTATTTAACTTCATTTTAATTCCCCCAAAACTAAATCTCAACCCGCATAAAACGCAACCTCGGAAAAGGTCTCCTTAAGCGAATATCGGCGCTGCGAGTTCATTGGTGCCCTCAGAATTCGATTCTGGGCACCGGTTCAAAAGTTAGAAATTCCCGCTCGTTCGTTCACTGAACGTACGCACCAAACTTCGGGAATTGATTCCGGGCACACCGGGCCTCGGAATCAGGTGCCGTCAGAAACTATGTTCTTGTAAAATTCCATATAAAATTAAAAACAAATTTTCCTTGAAATTTCCAGGTCTTTACATAAAACATATTAACAACAACAAAAAAATTACAAAAAAAATTTCATTATTCAATGATATAATCTTATAATCCTTAAATTGTTTTCAAAAATCTAACTGAGGAATGATTTTGGGGAAATCTTAAATTTGATTAGTATAAAAGAGGCAACGTTAATCAATGTTTGTTTTTTTGATTATTTCTGCTTCCAAAATAATAAATTCATTTCGAAATTTTTGATATTCTAATGTAATATTATTATATATAATTATATGTTTTCATATTTTTTTTAATAACCAACAACCATCTCCACATCTGTCAAATGGTTTAAAAAATCATATTTGATTTGTAAATTGGAAATGTTCCCAGCAAACTCGTGTAATTTGTTTTTCAATTAACACCATTACATTATTAACATAATGACATATTTATTATTTATATAATATATATATATATATATATGATATCATTGTATTTATTAACTATTATATCAAACATCACTTCACAGTATTTATTTTTTTTGAATATAATAACATCGCTTGTCTGTATGTTGGACTACAACCTCATGAAGTGATTTAATTCATTCATGCTATAAATTGAAGGTAATATAGATTGGTTTAATTAAAAAAAGTTATATATATTACATATAAATTATTCTATAATTATAATATATAATTTTATTAATATCAAAATAATCTATGACTAAAATGGATACATTGTTCATGAATATATTCAGTCTACCATCTCCATGAAGAGTGTGTTTAATTTCATACCCCTAAGATTTTTGGATTAATATAAATACATATATACATAAAATATATGATATATATGTCATGTATTTAATTCTTGCGATGATGAAATAATATTCAATTTAAGAGGGCCATAAATCAAAAATCAAAAAATATAGGATAATCTAAGATATTATTGCATAAAACACCACAATAACTTGGAATTATTAATTAATAGGTGGTATATCGTCATAATAAAATCATATATGCATATATTTGTGTGTGTGTGTGTAAATGTTTTGGTAAATAATATATGTATAATAATCAATAATGTATTTTATAGGATGATTTAATGGGTATGATAGATGTTAAGACATTTGGTAAGGGATTTTTTTTCATTTTTTCTTCATTGAGATATATGTTATGTTATGCACCAATATTCACTAAAAAGGTGCATATATAGCCCCATGACCTGTAATATCTTTTATTTAATTATCCTTATTTTATTATATGTTTCATATTATGTTATTTATATAAGGGTCTTATGTTTCAAAGTTACGATAGTGGTAATTATTTTATGCTACAATCTGATCATTTTTATATTGTTTATAATTATGTTTATAATGATAAAAATGTTATGAATAATTTCTCAATAAACTCATGAATTTTATTCTCTTATATATATTCTTGTTATTTTAGATTAATATAACCATTTTCAACTCATTAGTAGTTAAAATAAAAGTAAAATATTTTTATGAATATCACAACTATGAATAATTTTGGACAAAAATATGTTCTCACTCAAAAAAATAACTTATAAAAAAATTTATAAATGTTATTTATTATTCTTTTAATTCTAAAATAATTTTTACCCAATTTTTACTTTTTATCATATATTCAATTAATGTAATAATCAATTCCATTTAGAAAAATGTACATTTTTTACTTTTAGGGAAATATAAATGGGCATTTTTTTCACATGTACAAAAAAATATATCCTTTCATAAATAATATTATTTTTATTTAATCCTCCATTATTGGGTTTCAATTTAAATTTCAAACAAAACTATTTTAATTTATATATGCTATCAAAAATATTTCAATGAAAAAATGTTATTTTCCAATAAAATGTTTAATATGACTGCTCAAAGTCGTTTTCCATATATGAGTACATATATTAATGTGACATATGACTTATTGGAGATATTATCCAAGAATACCATTTTTATTCTTTCTCATATTGGTTTATATTAATGATTGCATAATGTTTATGAAACTCATTTCTATTGGACATGTTTTACTATGATGACAATATTATGAAAACAAAATATTTTTTTCCATGTTAGGTGTTTTTATGAAAAAATGAAATGACATTAAAACCGTCAACATTTATATAGTTTTTTATATGACAAAACATTTCTGAAACTCATTTCAATTATTGAGTTATTAAATGAAGAATTTTTTATGATATCAATTCATATATACATGTGGTTTTCATTATGAGATAGGTGGGACCGATATCTCCTACAAATGAATTGGGTAAGGATTTAACTCTCCAGAGATATATTGAACTTTTAACATTTCATGCTTTTATAAAAGAAATTCTTTTTTTGAGGTCATACATAATACGCCACAACAATAATAAACAAACTAAATATTATTAGTTAAATATTAACATAATAAACTATATGTTAGAATTGTGGTTATTAATAGTATTAACATAATTATTAAAATAGGATTTTCACATATATATATAATTAATTCATTTGTGACCAATTAATTATAATTAAAAATTAACATGTTTGATAATAAAAAAAATAAAATTTTTAAAAACAATTTAAATGTGAACAGGTTAGATTATAAAATAATTATATCACAATTATTGGATTCTCTTAATTATATATATGTGTATAATATTAATTATAATTTCTGACATTCACCATATATGTTTTCTAGACATGATATAAAAACAAATTACACATAAAAGTGGTATTTTAAAAAAAGACAGTTTTTCCTCCTTTTGATGGGGAAATTAATTTAAATCGAGTTTTTTACACATTAACAAATTTTATTTGAAAAAATGATAATCTTATATTATATGAAATTAAAAAAAATTGTTTTGTTTAAAGTTTTTATTTTTATCACAACTATCAATTATTGAAGAATATTGAAAAATTATAGAAATTTAATTGAAAATGTTTATTTATTATAAATAATTTATAGTGGTAAATTATATTCTATATTAAAATTAATATATAATTAGGTCAATATTTAATCATCTAATATTGTTACGGTCATTGGAATCCATTTAACATTGAATTTCGATATAAAAACATTAAATGTTTTTTGAACATTTGACAATAAAACCATATTTTATTAAACTACCAATGGGATTTAAATTATATTAATAATATAAAATTCGGTTTTTTGATATTTTAAAAAAAATATTCCATATTTTTAATCATAAGGGAAAAATGTAGTTAATTGGCCCCTTTTAGTTTTTCAAAATATATAAATAGTATATGTAGTAATATTTTTAGCAAATAAATCTAAATCTTGTAATTAAGGGTAAAAATAATATTATCAATTTTATAAGATTACCCTAAAACATATCTTGATTTCATTTTATGAGTTTTTTTTCAAAAACAATACTTGGGAAATAATTATAACCTTTGGAAGCAATATAGAAAGGACTAGAACATTTATAATATTATATTCAATGAAAATTAAATTTTGTCGAATTTTTTTTAATAAGTAAAATATTTTTACTATGGGGATATATAATGGAAATGTTAAAAAAATATTATTTTTGATGGTGAAATGTTTATATTTACCATGATAATTTATGTGAAATTATTAGTGATAAAATATTTAAATTAAACAGTTGCATAACATTGATGTAGTAATAGTTTAATTAAAGTAAATATCGAATAAATGATTTTAAAAATAAAATAATAAATAAAATTATACATTAATAGTTTAATTGAAGATTTTTTTTGATGAATTTGAAATATTAGTTTTGGTTTCTATCTATTCTTTATAATTTATCTCTTTTTAAAAAAACTAAACATCATGTAATGAATACATTCGGAATTTACATTATTTATAAGATAAAATGAATAATATTTTATTAAATTATTGAATATTTCTCAACCTATAAATCTCATAATACATATTTCTATATATATTAGTATTACACCAATGATTTTTTTTTATAATTTTAATTTAATTATTAAAACCATCAATGTGTAAATTACCAGATTTCATTGTATGAGTTAAAATGAATAAATTTTTATTAAAACCAAATGATTATGATGATTTTTTGAAAACAAGAATAATTTTCATTTAATTTTATAATTAGGACATAAAATCCTCATATCATTAGTATACAATAGATTTTAACATTTTAGAAAAAAAATGTATTTATATTAATTGAATATTCCTATGAATTCCAAGAGTTCCCCTCCACTCTCTTATAAAAGGTCACCCCATACTCTATTTTCATCACATGTCAAAATCATATTTGTTATTCCCATTTATACATGAATTCATTCCAATAATCCCTTCCCACATTATAATGGCTTTATTTTTGGATGAAACCCTTCTGAAAATAGTTTGTTAATAAAATGAGTTCATTAAAAGGAGAAGTATGATTTTTAATCAAGTCTTTGTGTTTTATATCATCTTTTAATTATATAAAATATTCATCCTCCATGATGAATGAAATATATGTATCTTAAAGTTACTGATAAATTATTATTTTAATATCATCATCTAAATCCATCTCCACTTCCATCAAATAGGAAAAGAATTAATCATTTTTGCATATGGAGTAATACCAACAAATAAAACAATTTAATACATTCTCTATCACCATTCCAAAAAACTAGGAATAAGAATTTAATAAATGATTACATATGACATTAATGAAAATATAATCATTATTAAATTTAATATGTCCTTTTATTACTTACCATTACTTGCATTAAAAATGGATAATGTCATTTGTATATACATGTAAACTATCACCTCCCTGAAGCGATGTTTTTAATTTTTCATAACCACATCACATGGATGATATATATTATTATATTTAAATGTTTTTTATGATATTATTGAAATTATTATCATTTTGTAAAGTTAAATATATATATATATATATATATATTTGAAATGATATTGAATAATGGAAAAGTTATTCATGCGTATATAAATAATATCATCTCTTTGATTCTATCATAGTTCACATTTGATAACCATAAAGAATAGTTTGATTTAAATGTATAATTTATTTATAATAATTTTTATAACTTCATGAATATAAATCATAAGATAATGGAATTATGAGAACTTGATTATATATATCATTCTGAAACATTTTAGTGTCAATTACTAAATATCATCAAAACATCCAACATGATATTAAATAATTGAGTAATTTTTATAAAATGGTAATAAGTGAGATAAATGGAATATATACCATTAAAAGGTTTATGATGAATGTAAATACATAAAATATGTTTATTATTTTGGAATGTTAAATGACACACGTAATGAATCAAATTTAAGGAAGGGAACTTTATCTCAGTTTTCTATTATTGAGGAATATTTTGATGTTATAAACACTTATTCAGGCTTGAAATGTGTATATCCCTCCATTGACACTCTATATCATGAATTTTCTCTATTATCATGATATATGAGATCATGTATAATGTTATTTGTTATTTATTTATATGATACAAATAATTCAAAGTTGTATGGGACACTTTGGTATTGAATCATATACAATTTTTTTTTTCTGATTTCATTTCAAAGTCTTTTCCTCCAAGAAATTTTCTAAAAATTATTATATATATAAATTATATTTTATTTATATATTTATTTTCATACAAAAAATTCATAAAATAATATTTGTACATGATTATACCTAATTCTTTCCAAATAATAAAAGGAATGTACTATTCATATTATAAATGTAGATAATTACTTGGCAAATAAATGGAGAATTATTTTATATTTGTATTCATTTTCAATATTTAATGATTAATTAAAAACCATAAAAATATTTTCAGAAATTATGTATTATAAATGGGCCACAAATATAATGGAGTATTGTGTGTTGAGAATGTGAATTTGGAAGATAATTTTATTTTAATATCGGAAACTGATTTGCATTAATATAAAAAGGTGTTTTTCAAATGAGGGAATGATTTATTACATTTTGAGGTTCTTGGATATTAAAAAATATGGTGTTCTTAGATATAGTTGAGTGACCCCTTCAAACATAAACAATGGGTTCACCCAGATATCTCTCTAATGTATTGGGTGTCAGAGCCTGTCCCTCGGGTCATGTGTCGTGACATACCCAAGCCCGCCTACCGAAGGCCAGGGGTTGGCGACATGCACTGAAGTCATCATCCTTCATGTGGGAGGCATTTTCGTGGATACCTGTATATACATGTAGTCACAAAAAAACCAAAAATCTAAAATGTGAACACTGAGTAATCTGAAAACAGAGTAGAATAGAACGTAAAGCACTGAGTGGTGTAACCGGGCTAGTATAGAATCCCAACAAAAGAACATAAAACAATAAGGTACAAAGGGTGCACTGGAGACCATCAGTAGTAGATCCCACCTGAGCGGTTTAGTAATAAAGATACTAGAAGACGATGTAGTATGTCATATCTTCTTGGTCCTACTAGACCCCTAATGGTCATACGCCCCCATGTCCACTATTGTAACATCATTTGGTGCCGAATCCCTAATCACCTGTATAAAAATGTCCAATGTCTGCACCAGACACAACACATGCGGGTGAAGCCCATTTAGGGTTGATTAACTCATAACATAGTTGGGGACCTTGAGACCCTCTATGGTCTTTCAGATATCCACAAAGAAAAATACAACAATACAACCACAATTTAAAACCAAAAGATTATGCATAGATTGCTCTACTAAAGTATAAGTTATTTCATATACCTAGGTCATCCAGATATACTTGTCTTAGCCACAATGAAACACAAGGCCCCTACCTCAAGTCATTTCCATGATTTCCAAAGATGTCTCAAGTCATAAATCAGTGATTAGGAGTACACACTTCAGGAATTGGTCATCCCTGATGGAACCTGTCTGAGAGATGTACTCTATCAGGTACAAATCATCCATTACTAATGGAAATTATGAAGGGACGTGCTCCATCAAGATCATTCATCTAGAAATACCACTATTTCTTGACACAAGTGTTCTCGCAGTGACGCTCTTTCACCCGAGGCAGGACCAAGGGAAACCAAGTGAAGAGGCCCACTCCTCGACACTGCATTCAGTTGGGGGGAGCACTGCTCCAGTCTAACCCATGATATCTTAGTATCTCCAGTAATAAGATTCCCACACCTCAGTCCATTGAGGGAATACTAACATCTACCCTGGGTATTGAATATATAATGTGGAGGGGCGTGATCCTCATAACTGTGTCCTGTAATCGATGGGGCCTCCGCTCCCCAAAAGGACCCGCTCCCCTTCACAACTCGGAGATAAGGGAGGACTACTCCAATAGCGAGGACCTGCACCCTACCCAATCGGGAAGTACAACACTGAAAGTTAGTCCACTATGTGGGACCTACCATTAGTATGTCATGGGAGTACCATCCCCATGCTAGATAACCTGCACCCTGGAATGGTAGGGGAGTATCGACTTTGTTGTACCTCTACATTTGTGGTCCAACACCCTAGGTTGATTGGATAGTACCTACTCCTAACATAGAGGACCCGCAACCTACCCAGTAGGGGATTAACTTACTCAATGTGAGTTATGATTGGATAACTCAATCCCTAGTACAATTGGGTAGTACCGACTGAAAAGATAGGAAAACCATCCCAGTGGATAATGAACCTGCACACATTATGTGGGGTGTCCCGTCTCTACCAGAGCAGAGGAGTATAGAATACCCACGCCTTGAGTCATCATGGAAGTAGCCATCCTAACTCACACTCACAGACACACCCTAGTTCTGTTCCATGGTTTATTGGGAATACCTCAACTTCAATTAAGTTCCACACGAGAATATCCTGATGATCTGTCCTGTCATAAGGGTTCAAACACAATAGACGACGCACCTACGAGACATCTGGTCTGAAAGTTATAGGCATTTTAGTGTCGAGGGCCTGGTTGGATTCAGGTACGATCCAACCCATCAGAAATATAAATTTCTCCAAATGTCATGTGGAGTATCTCAGAATGACCTCTTCATCCTTAGGGTTCTGACACCACAAATGGTTCCTCAAATAGATGTCTGGTTAAAGAGATACGCTTGTTTAAGTGAAATGAGCCATAAGTGGGTCTGAGTCTGATCCGACATGGACGAAGGGGCTGGTCTCAGCCCATTTCTCTTAGGCTTGGTCTAACATAATGGGCCACAAATTTGTCTTAGCCAACCCTACTGGGCGATGCCCACCGAGTTACAGAATCTCTCGGCCCACTGGCCGAACATAGGGGATCACTCCCCTCCCGAACGGCCGAAGATGTTTGGGTATTCAATGTCAATGTGTCAGGTGGGACCGAATCTCTTGGCCAATCCATGTGCACCGGCCTAATAAAGACCCACATGTGTGGGTCTGCTCCCCGAAGTGGCTTAATACTATAGTTGTCCTCTACAGAGCACTGTCGCAGCACGCCGCCATGATTAAATGTAGCGCCAGATGGCGCCACACCAAATGGTCGGTCCACGTGGACCGACCATCTACAGACCCGCATGGGTGGGTCTGCCATCCAACTTATCTCAATGTCACAACCTTCCACCATGGTTCACCACCCTTCTTCAACATGTCTGGAGCTGGATGACAGCCCCTTGTCTGTCGCAGCACCTTCGGGCACCGCCGTACCATTGCGGTCAGCGGGTGGTGGTCACCGCCTCCCTCCGTCACCAGTCCCACCTTGTGTTGTCGTCACATAGTCTCCTCTTCTGGTTTCCCATGTAGAACGAAACCGTAATAGGTTCAGTGGAGGTTCGGAATTGTGCGCTTTCAGGCCACACCCAACTCATTCGAATTATAAAATGAGAAGGATTATTAGATTAAAAAACTCCAATAATAGAACACCCCATTACCCCCCCCCCCCCCGTGCATTAAAGAGGGAAACATAGGTAAACCCATTGGATGTATGACCCATTTTCTTCATAATATTCATGAACAAGGAAATAATAAGAATAATAAAAAAAATAACCCACAACCTTTTAATCGTTGGAAGGATCTGTGGATGAAGAAGAAGTGTATGTGTCTGAAGGTGTTCATCGAAGCATGTCGTCACCCATAGATTCCTCCAACATCTATCGCTCGAAGCATCATTCTAGTATGGAGTATGTTTTCACTCCACTTCATCAGAGGTTCCCCTCCTACATTCCAAAAACCTGTTCCCATGATTCGTTTAAATAGAGTGGAGGATACGATGAACACACCACACAATTAATGAGGTTTATTAATGAATATAATTAATGAACCTCTTTAATTATCACAACAGTGTGGTTAAACATTGATTTAAATCACCCAACAACGTGGTTATAGAAATTATGAGTCATGCCATTAAATGGTTATGACATTACACAGTGGTCCCAACACTGTTGGTCTAACGGTGTCACAATGAAAAAAAATAATGAAAATGTTATTTAATTAATTTTTTGTAATGTCCAAAAATTAAATTGTTCATTAGTACCTTTTCAGTAGAAGTAAAAATCACCTCAAGCGAATCCCATCACAACTGATTCAAAGATTCTCTTGGATTTTTAATCTGAGCACTAGTTCAAATGGTAGAAATCACCGCTTGTATGTTTAATAAACCAGCCTTAAAAAAATATCAAAAAATTATTAACAGTCACCCTCGACCCATGCTGGTGATGGTTGGGCTCTTCCTGAGGGGAATACATCCTCACAAGCTTAATGGTACTCTCAGATTTTTACTCCACGTTTCAATTAAGAAGTTATAGATTTTCTAATAAAATAATTGTTAACTAATTTTTTTATTGATAAATACTAACTTCCCATGGTGGCCCACGTTGCCCAATCTTAGTATCTGCCTAAGGAAAGAATTAAATCTTGAGCTTATCGGTGGTCTAAAATTTTAATCTGAGTCACCATTTTTGAGTTATAAGCATTTAAAAAATAAAATAATTTTATTTACGATTATGCCATTTTTGGTGTTTCTCAATATGGGCATGCACATACTACATTTAATGTTCCTAGGTTAAACCCACCATCTTGAACGCATTGGTGCCCTCAGATTTCGGTTTCGGGAACCCTTTTAAGAGTTTTTATACTTTTTCAGGAAAACTGATCGCACGTGCTATTTAAAGCAGAAATTTTTTCCGACAGATCATTCCAGGCACTCTGTGCATCAAATCCATGTTCCGTCAAATTTCACAGTCTCAAAATAATTCAATATTAATAACAGGGTTTATATAAAAATTTTGAGATGTTATATTGGTTGCTTTCGATATGGATGTTGACCATATAGTTATTCAATTTATATGGTTTTATAAGTGTTAAAAAGGGTTATATATGATAATTTCCTAAGGAACCTACATAATTTTTCAAGGTGGTGTAATGAGTTTTTATGAAAATTTTGTAATTTAGTTTTATGTTTTCACATGACTAATAATTTAAATTCTTTATGTACCATACATTTCTATTTCTACTCATCCCATGTTTTAAAATGTTATTTATGGGATTTAAGGTGGAGTATGAAAAGGATGAGATCAAGGGTTAATTTTGAAGAATTTTTATAATGATTACCATGTTTTATTCTATGTGTACCCTTTGCTGAAAAAATTAACTGTGGGTATCTGTGTTAATTTTAATTTAAATGTTTACATTGTAAGATCTTTTCATAGACCTCTAAACCCCTAATATTAAAATATACATGAATATAAAATCTACTTCAAAGACTGGACTATGTAATGATTAATGTTAGGGACTTCTAGTTAGTATCAAAGAATGGTATAGTTAATATTAGAGTTTTTGATGATATTTAATAAAAAATTAAAAGTTTTATATATCCATAATGGTTAGCATGTTGGGAAGAGTAATTATTATTTTATATGAATTCAATGTGTTGGAGATAACCTGAATATATATATATATTTTAGAGTTTATCATCCTCATAAGATGGTATATCATTATTTTATTTCTCATAGTAACCTTTATGGTTTTAGTTAATGGATAGATCCTCTAGGAATCAAGGTAATAATAAATGTGAAAAATTATTTGGTGGTTCACTATATAAGAAACTAAATGAAATGGGGGTTGAAATGATAACGTATATGGTTATTTTAAACCATCTATCAGGAGTAATAATTTGTGTCATTAAATATTTTTAGTTTTCTAGTTCATCATAAATTAGAGAAATGAATACCTATGGATGTTTTGGTAAAAATTCTAATAAATGTGAATATACTTTTCAATGATGTGGATATAAACCTCATGTAAATTTTTTTAATGTTATGGGAATAGGTTTTAGATGTTATAAAATAGGTTATAACGTAATAATATTCCAAAAAAATGGAAGCATTCTAATGACTCTATTAATTATAAAGATGTTCTTCCTGAGTTAATAATTATATGCTCTAAATTTTGGTAGTATGTACATTATGAAAACTGATTTCTTATGTAGAAGTATCATGAATGATATCATAAGTAACATGCATAAATTTTTTAGGAATACCACGTTCCATTAAAATTCTTGTTTTTGAAACTAGAAATGACATTTCTATGGTATGTATTATTTCATGGTTAGTGTTTTAACATTATTAATTCAAGGGTTACAATTTATTTATATGTTTGCGGAAAATATGTTTTATTGAATAAGGTGGAAAATCACATTTAAGGGATTATGAAGAATGATTAATGATTAAGGTGACAATATATAATAATTTTAAGTGTTATGTTTGATATAAGGATACTGAAATGTTTAAATGTATTAGTACTCTTCTGATGATGTTAGTACAATAGAAGACATTTTTTTACACATTTTTGTATGTAAACCATATGTTTGTTATGTGAAAATGATATTTCTTGGAAGAGTTGCGTTTTCTTATGTGAACATAACTATAAATATTCTGATAACCTTTAGGGTTTCTATGATCATTGATTTTGAGTAAATTATGGGATATTAAATTTCTATAGAAAAATGAGTGGTACAAGAAAAAATTTGATATAAAGACATGTTAAAGTTATTTAGATGATTTTATCATATTCTATAAATCTTATAATAATTATATAGTTCTAGAAAAAGAAAAAACACCATGATAGGTGACAACCAATTGTGTCTGGTAAGGCTATAAGAATTAAACCCAAAACCAAAGGGAGAGAATGATTTATTCCTAACACTAGCCAACACAAGGTCTTTATTAGTGTAAAAATTCATTTTTTTAGTTAAGATATTTGATTGATGACGAATATGTCTATTTTGGGAACATATGTTTTATCGAATAAATACACATGGGATTGGAAAATCATCTGAGGATAAAGTTATTAATGTTATTCTAGAATATGATAACTATTTCGAGAACCCAATTATGATTATTGTAAATAGAGAATGATAACATTTTATTTGATAAATAAAATTTAAATATTATTTTTGGGGAATATAATTTTTTGTAGTGGAATTTTGGGGATTATAGTTATTTATTGAAATCATTTCAGTATCATTATAATTATTTGGACAATTAAATTTATGTATAATACTTTATGAGTAATTAATTTTACTTGGATATTATTATTATAATTTATCATGGAATAATATGTGATAAAATCATTCTCGATTATTTGAATAAATATTAGAATGAATTATATAGAAAATTTAATGGATAATTATTTATCATAGGTCTTTGTATATCATTTAGTATTACAATTGATTTTAGGATATTTCTTTTTTACACTATAATTTTTTATTATTTCTATGAATTTTCTTGTCTTATACTAACCATTTTGGTGATGGATAATGTCTCACAATCGATTAAATAAATAGTTAATATTTTTTAATTATCGGATTTTCTAATGGTTTATTATTGATTTTTAGGCAAGAAAATTTTATATTCACTAATCATCAATTGGAAAATAAGATGAGTTTATTATAGATATTTATTAAATGAAGAAACTATATATTTCTTATAAGCATTCTTCCTTATGATAATATTCTTGGTATTAATATAATTATTCAAATATATGAAATAGATTTTAAAGAAATACTTTATCCATTTACTTTTCTAAATTTGTAATCAATGACCTTCAAAACCATCACAAATTTATGTATTTGTGATTGTTAACTTACTAATGACCATGTTCTAAATCGAAAAATTTCTTGACATGATTATTATTTTCCTCTTCCAATTCCATGTTTTCCTACATGGAACCCTAGTATGTATTATCTCTGATAACCATCATACTTCTCTTTCTTTTTCTTACTTGTTGTTTAACGATTGAATAATTTTTTTTCTCAAAATAACATTGTAACTATTAGAAATATAATTTTTTTTAAAAACCATTATTTATTTATAAAATTTTAATTTTAAAATTACAATTGATTTTATGAAACATTGAAAAATTAATTAAGGTCACATTAAGTTTCTAATAATCACAAGAGAAAAAATGATAATATATGAACCTATTTTCAAAAAAACAAATTTTTATCTAAACTATGTTTTTAATTTTATATGTGTACATAAAATATAAGGCTTATAAAAATACCAACACTTAATTTGTCATTTTGAGAAAAAAAATTACTTCATCCATGGTATAAATATATTATATTTTTATTTTTATAATCATTGAAATTTATTTATAATTTCATAGGTGATATTATTTTTATTGGCCATATGTCTATCCTTAACAGTCATATTACTAGTCTGACTATTGTGTTAATATTTAATAGTATATCATGGTTCATTTAACCTTTGTGTTTTAGACAACGTATGCTATATAAGATGTTAAATTTAAAAGAGGAATACCATAAAATCATAACATGTAAAATTCTCTCATCCTATAATAAATTGTTTCATATAAATTAAAAGTTTACTTCTAAAAAAATTGATACATGAAATTTTTTTATTGTGGAACACACATAGATAATAATTAAAATTTAACATTATATTAATAAGAGGGAAAGGGATATTTCAAGGCCACCATTAAAATAAACATTCTAATACGATAAAATTATTGATAATGGATAATATGTACTTAGAAAAGATATCTAACTATCACATTATATTGATGGGTGATGGAAACCATGGCCTTTAGAAACCCAACCATAATAAAATAATAAATTTGTGACCAGTTAAAAAATATATTTATTTTATAGTAATAAAAATAAATGGATAAGGTTGTGGTTCCAAATATGTTTTCCTAAATTTGAGGATTATATTACTATTCATTGAATAAAATAGGAAAATAGACATACAAGATTATCTTCCATGAAATAATCACATCCATTTGTTGTTGGTCGATATTATGACTAAAAATGGATATTTAAAAAAATTCATTTATTGACCAAAATTAATGAGTCACATGGTCCATAGGTCATTAATTCATCATTTAAGGGACTATTAATACTAAAAAAATGATAGAATGCGTTATTAAATAAATAAAATGCTTATTTTAGTCCATTCAATAATTAATTAATTGTAAGTCTTTTACAAAACTTGTTTTTCCAATTTCTACAACAACAAAAAATTTACAATGACATTATATTTCCAAAATAAACATAGCATAAGATTTACCCAATTAATTTATGTAATATTTTCACATACTAAATATATTAATACCATAATATCGTTTAATCATGCCTAATTCCATGAGTAAAATCATATGATTTCCAAAATAATTTTTCCATCCATTCATCAAATAATTATAGCATAAATAATTTGAACTCTAACAACCTTAATGGTAAAAAATACTATCCAATAAGATTTAATTTATTAAAATCTCAATTCCAATAATGTATATAGGGTTATCATCCCCAAGACAAAAGATTCCAAAATGATCCACTTTCCACGACATCGATTCTCTTAATTATTAATACTATTCATCACATGTTTCAAATTCCATAATGAAGAAGTATTGTAGAAAAATACATATATATCTCCTGATTATTATAACCATATCATTATTGATGACATACTAAAACAAAATAATTCATTAATCAGATAATAAAAATATTAATTATTACACACCAAGTTTTGTAACAATATAAGTTTGACTATGATTCATTTTCTTCTTCCGAGCTATATTCCCTTCACGCATTATATATTTGTTTTCACAGTGACCCTTTTTCATAAATTTGAATAATATGATTTATAATTTATTTACATTTCAATCAAAATCATGGTTTTCTTTATCAAAACAATTTTCAAGAAAAATAACTGGTTTCAATGATAAACAAAACCGTGTTGCATTAATGTTTTAGTTGAGCCTCAACAGCCAAGAAAACCTATTCCAACATATAATACCCCAACATACCACAATAAAAAACACACAAGAGCAACAAACATGTCATCCCGACCACATAAAACTAGGAATCCATTCCTCCATGTCAGGATAATATTTTCATTGGGTGGTATTGGCTTATCTTTATGTGTTTAATAATTTCTCAATTAAGGTTTATTAATTAGAAAAAAATTCCTACAATTTTCACATGATAGGACATTGTCACACATTATGGAATAATGATGAAAATCAACTCATAGAGGACATGCTTCAAGTATCACATTACGAAGAAAAACAAAAGAAATACTCAAAAAAATCTTTGTATGGGCATTCATCACTATCTTCCAATCCCATGAACACTCCTCTAGGCCATCTGGATACTTAAATAGATGAACCAATGGAATGTTCCATCGACAATGAACCATTTTCTAAGGATCATGGATTTCATTTAGCCGCATCTTGTATGTTTCATCATCTAAGATTTCCAACTCTCCACAGTTGAAGACACGGGATTCATCATGAAGATTCTGAAGAATTTGGGATACATGGAAGACATTGTGGATCCTCTATAACTATTATGGAAACACCAACTAGTACACCACTTAAGAAACTCATCCCAACACATCGAAGGGTCTGATGAACTAGGGGGAAATCTTACTCCCAATACCAAACCTGAACTACCCATGTCGAGGGTAAACCATCAAGAACATGTGGTCCCTACCATCAAGCAACAAGGACCACCTTCTACAATCAGTATATAACTTTTTAGTTATGTTCTACTTTCACTATCTCATGAACAAGTCGAACCTTTCCTGTCATCTTCTACACCTCCTGAAGACTATGAATAGTTGTCTCACAACTGCTTTCTAGAAAAATGAAGAACATTATGGTTACCCATACAACACCTAAAACAAATCCAAGAAAATTGAAGATTGATTGTTTTTTATTTAAGATAAATCTACCAAGGGAATGTGTCATAATCAATATCTGCCAATTTCATAAACATATGCACACAACATGTCCTCTAATGTATGGATATTCTTCTATATCTACCTATTAGTCTGAGTGTGGAAAGCAATGTTGAGGCATAACTGAGTTCCAAAATCATGATGCATTGCCCGCCTAACCCATGATGTGATATACATATCTAGATAAGAGATGGTGGATCAGGGAACACCATGCATATACACCACCTCCCCCACATACCTCATAACAAGTGAATCCACTAGGTCCGACTCCTTAGTTTCTAATAAGTGGACCAAATTTCTCATCCAATCCACCACTACCCAGATAGAATCACAGCCTCCATAGGACATGGGTAACCTAGTGATGAAATCCATTGATATTTCATACCACTTCTACTCACAGACATCTAAGGGTTGCAACAAACCACTAGAAACATGGTTCTTAGCCTTCACCTGCTGGCACACCTAACAAATCACCACAAACTCTTCTATTTCCCATTTCAAATCGGGATACCAGAACTGCGCTATCAAGTGATGATACATATGGGAAACACCTACGTACTGGACAAAGGGTGAATTATAGAACTCAAAGAGGACTCCCACATGGATCTACATTGGATTAAACAACCTCCCATTGAACAAAAACTAATTCTGACTATCCTTTGACCATCCATCTAGAACATATCCTTGGTTTACATGAACGCAAATCACCTCGGCCTTTGAGTATCCCAATTGTGACTCTTATGCTTGATATTTTATAGAATATTACTCTTTCATCTAAAATAGTAAGCCTATATCTCCTTCCATTCATGAATCTATGTTTAAGGACACCAACTCCTCAATTACATTCCCTAAATCAACAAATTCTAAAAATAAATCCTAATGTATCTTCTGGTTCAATGAATTATCCACAGAATTACCCTCTTCCTTTTGTTTAATTGAACTCCAAGTCATATTCCAATATAAACTCAATCCACCACTGTTTTCACGAGTTTAGATCTCACTGTAAAAAGATATACTTCCAGCTCCTGTGATATGTGAATACCATAATGTAATCCCCAATGGGGTAATATTTCCAAAACCATAGCATGAACACGATTGATAATAGATTTAGATCATGGGTATCATAGTTACATTGGTGGGGAATTTACTACCCCAACCCGTATGATATGAATTCATGTTGTTGTATTAGCACAAACCCAAATCCAAGACACGATGCATTAAAAAAATCATCAAACACAATCCCTTATTATAGAAACTAGAGCACTGGATCACTTACTAACATCTCCTCCAGTTATCTAAATTCTGAATGAAACATCTCACCACATGAAAAGTCCTTGTCATTTCTAGTCTGAGCTATCAACGAGGCTGCCACATTAGAGAAATTGGGTAAAACCCTCTATAAAACGACTTCCATGAGAATGAAGCTATGAATCTTTCCCACATTCATGGGTTCTTCCCATGAAACAAATACCATGAACTTTGACAAGTCCTCTTCTATACCCTACATAGAAACCCCAAGACCAAATAAAAATACACCTCTAGTGTCTAAATCATGATCTTGGAAAATGTACCATAGATATGGTGGTTGTGAAGGACTTTCTAGATGGTCTTGAGATGCTTGGTATGATCATCCTCTAATATCGAGTATATCAAGATTTCATAGATGAATTCGATGAAAAACCAGTCCATTAACTCATGGTAAAATAGAGTTCATGTGCCTTATTAACACTATTCATGTGTTCATAACACCAAACATCATTACCCCAAACATTATGTTACCATACCTACCTTTTAAATTAGTATTTGGATTATGATTTTATTTCCCACTCAACTGCTCATATCCAAACCACACATCTATCATAAAAATCCAAATTTCTTCTCTTAGATGGTCTAAACGAACAACTAACCTTGGAAACTATAATGGTTCATGGCCATAACCTACTTTATTCTTCTGTAGTTTATGCACAACCTTAGACCAACATCCACCATCTTTTCAAACCAGACTGGAGCACCCCATGTTGCCACACCGGGCTTGATAAATCCCCTCTTCATCAAATAATCAATATGCATAATCAAATCCCACAGCTGGAAAGGTGTCATCAGGTAATGATCATTTCAAATCAGAAAAGAACTAAGCATTGAGTCTATCTTGAACACAACATCACATTATGGGGGAATAGTTACAACCTCATCAAGAAAAAGATAAACGAACTCCTAAAAAACATTGGGAAACTCCCCCATATCATCATCATCTTATTAAACTGATTTCTCGGACAATAATGAAATAAGTGGTTCAATATAATGTTTACCTATATGAAAACTCCATTTTCCAATGAAAGCCACACATCGGCCATCCATCTCTGAAAACCCGACTATCTTTTAGAGGTATTCAATAATAGAGTGCATAGAATACAACCATTCGATGCTGAGAATGACATCATATATTTTCATCTATAGCATGTGATGATCTCAATGGGATTGATGTAGTCCCATCATCAGTCATCATCCATAACACACATCAAACAAGCAGGTCTAACTTTTAAATGACATAGTCAACCCTAGGAGAATGGGAAGATCATTAATGTTTAGTCCCATAGCTTGTGATGGACCATGTGAAATAAAGATGTTTGATCTTCCTAAATCAAACAATGTGGAAGAGATTGTACGGAAAAAAATGATAATACCTCAAATGATATTTGGCCCCAATAGAACAGATGAATCGACAATGTGAAAATGGCAACACACATCTCCTCCTCCCCTCTATTGATGACCACTGTCATGGCCCGCCTTCACTAAAAGGAGGGAAGTGACAGAAGATAGACATACCCTTCCTTATTTATGTTGAAGGAGAGATAATGACCCCTGAGACCCGACTTCAATAGGTCCCGGAGTGGCGACTAGCACCAAGGGTATAGAATCACACACATGATGGAAGGCATTACCCTATGTATTTTAATATGATCTGGAGATAAGATAACAACCACAACACCACCGAAGCTGAATGTAAAGGTAATAATTAAAGTAAACCATTCCCATATGAATGTTCAAAAGTAAAAGATACAAGACACAAGAACTACAAATGTTATGTTCCAAAAAAAGAAAAATGACAACAACAACCACCCCAACGTCCGAGCTAGTATGGCCCAACACGATCCCTAAAATCGTCCTGGAAACCTGAAAGTAGTTTCATATACATAGGGTGAGCATACATGTATACTATGTAAGGAAATCCAAGAATCTCATGCACAAGTGGGGATGCATTCAAATTCCATGTGAGAAATGATACAACCAAAGCACCTAGCGAGGAACAATATACACCCAAGCCTCACCAAGGCACCATCCCCAAATAACGCAAGTCAAGTAATATATAGTAATAGCACATTGATGTTTGAGTACCCCGCACCACTTTCCCACTAGTTATTGAAGAGAACCTATAAATCAAACCAATACCAATATTCTCACCACAGTCCCACTGCCACACCCCATCCGCACACACATGGGCCACAACTACTATCCCACCCACAAACACCTAGGCCACAAAAACGATCCCTCCCGCAAACACCTGGTCCACAACAACCATCACACCCACAGACTCCAGGGTCATAACAACCATCCAGTCTACAGACACGTGGGCCCCAACAACTATCCCGCCTTGCCTTAAGACACTTGGGCCACATCCCGAAGATACTTGGGAAACAACCTTCCCGCAAACACCTGGGCTAACCACCACAACCACCCTGCAAAAGATTCATGGGCTAAAAATGGATATAAATCCATCACAACCTACCAGAAGAGTCTTGGGATATTCGGGAAAGGAGCAGAAGAGGAGCTAATAGCAGTCCACTCATAGGAGTGTTGGAAAAAACACTCTCCCCCATGAATTGGGGGTGAACGACACTAAGTGCTCAACTTGGGTGGGGCACGAATAAGAAAAAATAAAAACAAAATATATATGTATATTTAACAAGAAATCATCCCAACATAGGGTTCCCAAAACATACCCAAGAATAACACCCTTGTTAATATTCATTCATAAAAGAAGCCACAACCCCTCACCACCAAGTCACAACTCATTCCCAAAACCAATTCCCCATTTAACCCATTCTTAGATTCATGTTCAATTTATCCCATTTATGTTGATTCTGCACTACTGGGAAACTAACAGGCTTAACCACAAGTTAGGAAAAGAGAAATAGTCAACAACAATTTATGCATTCACACCCTCTTCTCTTGTGAAGTCACAAAAAAGGGATATGTTGGATCCCTAGATGTACTGGAACCAAAGTAGGCTTCAAGATACAGCCCCACATTCCCAAATCCATGAACCATTGATATGCCAATAGTAGAGGATTCCTCCACAATTCATATCACAAGAAGAGCAACTACACAGTTTCAGACTCACATCCATGAGGATCCCATCATCACCAACATCACCCCATAGGAAATCAAGTAGAACAACACACCTACTACCAAAATAGAGTGGGAAACTTCCAGGTTCAAGAACATCATTCATTATTTTCATCTTTTTGTTGGATAGTCTGGGTGATCACAAAGGGATTCTTGTTTTACTAAACATCCATTTAAACCAAAATAAGTTTAGGGGACTAACCAATTCTATGTTATAGTTATATAGTCCTCTCAAAAGACAATCGTTCATTAAGATGCATGGAAAGACCACCAACGACCATGATTTTCAGTGTGCAAGAGCACATACATTTCACAACATATATCAACATAAAAGAGTACAACAGGACATAGATTACACCCCCTACATTCTTTAAAGGCCCATTCATTATCTTCATTATGTTTGGTTTCATCAATCCCCATAGAAACAATAGCATACCCACCTCACATGATACACAGTAAGGAGAGATGAAGGAAAAACCCTACTTGGATTATCAAATGTCGATGTTCTTCTCCACGCGCTAAGAATATGGGATGCATTAATTGTAGGGGAGGAACATCAGGGACTCCAATGGTGAGAGGAAAAGATTCGATAGAGGCGCACAACTTGCCTCGGGAAGGGAGACTCCAAACGCACTGGGAAAAAAGGAGGCCTTCCAAATGGAATATGAAGAAGAAATTCTCGTGCGATATATAGATAAGATCCCATTGTTATGAGATATGGGTATTTAAATGGAATTAAAGTCGGATATTGGTTCCCCACACGGTTGGGTGGTTACACATGATGAGAATAATTGTTATTTAATGATCCCCATCGGAAAAGGTGGTAACAGCTGTGATTTTAGAGGATTTTATATAAACTGAGGGCCAAGATACGCGAAAACACAGCTGGGTCCATTGGGGGTCTCCCCACCATAGGAATTTAAACACTGACTAAGGGCTTAAAAACAGCCTTGAACCACTCCCAAAAGGTTAAAAAGGGCCTAAAATTGGTGTTACAGGAGAAACTGCTGAAGAAAAACCTGACAAGGCCGGGGGCACTGATCTTCCCACACAGACCGATCATTCGCACAATTCAGTTACCCACTAATCATTTCACACACTGATTCGTGACACACCGATCGCATCACATCGATCAGGGCACACCGATCAGTCGCACGCCGATCGGTCGCACACCGATCGGATGAACACCAATCAGTGTCCCACAGATCGGGCGCACGCTGATCGGCCACACACCGATAGGCCGTACGTTGATCGGGAACCCACAAATTGGTCATGCTGATGGGGCATGCACCGATCAGTTTCACACTAATCTGCCACCCACCGATCGGTCGCACACTGATCGGTCACACACTGATCGGTCGCACCGATCGACCACACACCGATCGGTTGCATGCCGAACGGTCGCACAGGTCGAACACCGATCGGTCGCACCCACCGAGACGCCATCCTTAGGATCCAAATTTTGGCAAAGGGGTGGACCATGAGGGTCTGGTGAATTACATCAGATACCTCTCAAACTATTTTCACCCTCGATAATTAAAACCAAGATATAAGAAAATAGAGTGTCTGAACAACCACCTCAAAAAATACCACTCAGGAATGAACATCATTGACATCTAGAAACACATCTTCCAAAATAAACCATGCAACATTAAGGGGTAAAGCTATCCAGCCATGTGGGTTACAAAGTTTCTTCTTTCATGTCATGATACTACCTGCTTTGGGTGGTACTGACTCGCCCGCATGGGTTTAATCACATACACATTAATGCATCTGGATTAGGGATCAGGTCCTCCCCTCCCCGCATTCAGGATATCTCCCATGAATTTAGAGAATAAGGAAAATCATACATTTCCTATTTAATAAGGTAATGTATTCCATCACAAACAAGTAAAAAAAAGGGACATAACTCAAAAGAGCTCTGGGTACTGGGCACACATCTGTGTCTCCCATCCCCAGGTACTTTCCTTAAGCCCGACATGCCTCCACAACACACGAACCAAAGGGATGGTTCATCCTCAGAGTACCTTATCCTCATGATCCATGATTCTCACCGGTATTTCCACAATGGTCACGTCGTCCTCGATATCCTGCTTTCCCCAATCAAGGACATGTGAATCGTCTTGTAGATACTGTCGTAGTTGGGACACATGGAATAAATCATGTATCCTTAGTAGCGGTGGTTGTAACGCTAGCTGATAAGCAAATTCTCAGATCCACTAAAACACTTCGAAGGGTCTCATGAATCTGGGAGAAAGCTTACTCCCCCTACCGAACCTCCGTTGTCCACTCCGATGGGAGACCTTCAAGAATACGTGGTCCCTGACCTCAAA
Source organism: Viscum album (assembly GCA_963277665.1). Lineage (NCBI taxonomy): Eukaryota > Viridiplantae > Streptophyta > Magnoliopsida > Santalales > Viscaceae > Viscum > Viscum album. The sequence continues at coordinate 28,284,399 of OY728157.1, read as the reverse complement.
CTCCTTGGGTCTACTCCTATTATCTACATATGACTTCTAATGGTCCTGTGCCGCCATCATTCTCTACCATATAAGCGGAACCTTCTCTGTCATGCTCTACACCACATCCGGGCCAAAAACACTTATTTCCCCAACCTCGGTCCAGCACACGGTTGAGCGACATGGCCTTCTGTACACGGGTTCGAACGGAGCCAAGCCAATGGTAGAGTGATATCTATTTTTGAAGGAAAACTGTAACAAAGGCAACTATCACACCCACAGTCCCTCAAAATCCAGTATAAATTCCCACTACATATCCTCCATTGAATGGATGGTGTGCTCTTTCTGTCCATCTATCTGGGGATAGAATGTAGTTCTAAGACGAAGTTGGGTGTGAAAAGCATGCTGCAATCCTCTCCATACTTTTGAGGTAAACCGTGCATCCCTATCCAGGACGATGGATCTCGGAACACCATGAAACCGAACCACCTCATCCACATACCTCCGTGCTAAGGCATCCGCTATTCCTGATTCCTTGATCTCTAGAAAGTGAGCTGCTTTTATCAACTAGTCAACCACTACCCAGATATCCTCGCACCCTCCTTGAACCTTGGGTATCCCTTTGATGAAATCCATTGAGATTTCATCCCACTTCCACTTGGAGTAATCTTAAGGTTGCAGCAGACCGCCCGGAACACGTTGTTCTGCCTTCACCTGCTGACACACTGTGAACTTGGCCACAAACTCTGCCACCACCCGCTTTACCCAGGGCCACCAAAATTGACCCCTCAAGCCCCGATACATGTGGAAACTCCCGGATTCACTGCTAGGGATGAGTTGTGGAACTCACCAAGAACCCTTCTGCGCATCATCTCTGGGACAAACAACTTCCCTTGGAAAAGAATTTGGTTCTAACCATCCTCCGTCCACCCTTCCAGAGTATCACCTTGGTTAACTCGGTCAAGAATCACTTCACTTTCTGAGTCTCCCCACTGGGACTCCTCTACCTGCCGCAACATGTATGTCTGCACTATCATCTGATACAGGTAACCTCTACCACTATCTATCCTTGCATCCAGGTACAGGGCAGCCAACTCCTCCATTGCCTTCCATGCATCTTCTGACTTCCTAACCGCATCCGTCCTTGACTTCCTACTCAAGGAATCAACCACCATATCCGCCTTTACTGAGGTGTAGGAAATCACAAAGTCGTATTCCTAAAGGAAAATCACCCACATACGTTGCTGTGAATTTAGGTCCCACTGGGAGAAGATATACTCCAATATTTTTTGAACAGAGAAGACCACGAAGTGCTCCCCGATGAGGTCATGCTCCCACATCTTTAGTGCAAAAAAACGACCTCCACAAGATCGAGGTCATGGGTGGAATAATCACACTCAAGGGGATGTAACTACCAAGACCCATAGGAGATCACCCCTTGTCACTACATCAACAAACATCCAAGCCCTTGTCCAAAAGCATCACAAAACACCTCATATGCTGCCCCTTGTTCTGGAAACCTCAACACTAGGGGACTCACCAACTTCTCCTTCTGATAGCTGAAGGCTGGTTCGCACTACCTAATCCACACGAAAGCCTGGTCCTTCATGGTCAAGGCATTCAAACGGGCCGTAACTCGAGAGAAGTTGGGGACAAACCTCTAGTAGTAACTTGCTGGCCCAAGGAAACTACAAACCACTACAACATTCTTAGGTGTTTCCAAAGAAAAAACTGCCACAACCTTCGACGGGTCCACCACTATTCCCTGCTCGGACACCACGTTCCCAAGTATGTGCGGTTATTGCATCCAGAACTTGCACTTGGACAACATCCCATAGAGTTTGTGATGTCGGAGGACTTATAAAACCATTCTACAGTGCTCAACGTCATACTCCTATGATCATGACTAGATTAGGATGTCGTCAATAAACACGAATATGAACTGGTCTAGATATTCCTAAAAGGAAGAGTTCTTGAGCCCCATGGATACGACTGGAGCATTCGTAATGCCGAACGGCATGACCAAAAACGTCAAGGGCCCATATTTGCACCTGAAGGTAGTCTTGTAGATATCGCCCCCCTTCACCCTCACTTTGTGATATCCAGACCGCTGATCGATCTTTGAGAACCAACCTGTTTTCCTCTGATGATCAAAGAGATCATCTATCCTCAAAAAAGGGTAGCGATTCTTGACCGTCACTTGATTCAGCTTCCTATAATATATGCACAGTCTTAGACCACCATCCTATTTCTTCAAAAACAAGACAGGAGCACCCCATGGTGACACACTTGTTAGAACAAAACCCTTCTTCATCAGATCATCAATATAGATCTGCATCTCCTTCAACCTCGAAGGTTCCATCATGTAGAGAGTCATCAAAATCGGACGGGCACCAGGTTGTAATTCTATCCCGAACTCAACATAACGTCGAGGGGGTAGAGTCACCACCTCTTCCGGGAAGACATCCATGAACTCACTGAGGATCCTTGCGACTTCTACTATCTCTGCATCCACTGAATATATTGATAGTTCAGCTACCAAGGAAAAGAGGGGCTCCTCTCGCCTTCTGATTTTCTAGAATCCCTGCTCATCGATTAAAGTTACACGTTGACCGCACAAATCTGAAAACACAACCTTTTCTTGGAGGAATTCAATGATGGAACATACAGAGAACAACCAGTCAATGCCTTGGATATCATCTTATGGATGTATCTGCAACAGTACAAGATCCTTGATAGAATGATGTGGCCCTATAATCAGTCTAAACCCTCAGAAAACATAAGACATGTCGGCCTGACCTCTGACTATCATGCTCAGCACCAGGGGTGCTGAAAGTCTCTCGATGTCTAAACCCAGGGCACGAGCAAAACTGGCTGTATCAAAGGAGTGGGAAGCTCTTGTATCGAACAATGAATATGAAAGGGTACTAAAAAAGCTGATTTTAACTTGAACAACTTCTGGCCCTGCTATAATTGCTGCCTCCGTGGCATGAAACTGCCCACGCCCCGATCCACAACTTCTCAGCTGTCGGCTGCCTTCCCGATGAAGCCCAGATCATGGTCCCTGAGGAGCCTGCGACGTCCTCCCTTAGAGGAGTGAGAGCTTGATATCCCTACTATTTCTCAATGGTCTTGGTTATAAACTGCTATTGCTGGGGCGGGTGCAGCACTGGTCCACCCCCATTGTACTGCACTCTTTCTGGGCACTGATTCCAAAAGTTTCCATGGCTCCCACAGATGAAGCACCTCTGTCCTGGTCCTGAATGGAAAGGGTGAGGGCCAATAGATCGGAACTGGAACTGCTGAGGCATGCTCCCTACTGGTCGAAACCTAGAGGGTCCTAATGCTAGAGGCCTACCGCTGACATATTTCCCCTTTGATGAACCCAAATTGATTCACTCTCACGATATACCTCGTAGCGTGTGCATCCTATCCACCAGTTCGACCTTCTTCTAGACCACCAAGTACGTCGGTTGGGTGAAGGGAGTTACAACATACTAGATAGAAGGTCAAAGTGCCTCCTCTAAACATCTCACTCGAGGCTCCTTATCCAGAAAGTGTTTCGGAGCAAAGCACAGGAGATCCTTGAACTGGATCCCTAACTCCCTTACTCACATTCTCCCTTGCTAGAGGGAGAGCAGCTCCTGCCTCTTTTTAGCCTTCATTATGGAAGAGAAGAATTCCGCCCATAACTCCTTCTCAAAGTCAGCCCACACAAACTCAGCCTTTTACTTTTCACCAAGGTAAAGTGTCCACCACTGACGCGCTACTCCCCGCATCTGGATGATGTCCAGAAGAACCCAGTACTCCATCAGAGCCTGATTCAAGTCAAAATATATCACTAGCTCCTCAAGCCAACTCTCTGTCTCGATATCTAAGATGTTTCCCTTGTACTTACCTAGGGTCTACCACTGAAAGGCAAGAAGTTCCCTCTGCCATTGATCATCATCCTCCTCTCATTCAGCCCTCTATCGATCAGCCAAAACAACCTCTGGGGCCTCAATCTTCCACACCACTCATGGCCGTCTCCCAGGTGCCATAGCTGTAAGGTAAACAAGAAATGCCTAATCCCGAGTAGTGTAGAAGATTCAAGTTTTCTTAGACTTTTTGTTCATTTTAAATTACCAAAATACCCATGAAACACAATGAACCCAAGTCATTATAATGCATGTACCTTCCATATGGTCTCTACCCAACAAGTAGTGTAGCCTCACTTGGCTGTTCGGTAGGTCCAGAGTCCTTGCATCAGGTCACGGGGGGCCCTAAAATCCTGTGTCCTAGCCTATTTTCCCAAGCCCATTTCACGCACCAAGATCACCAAACACTATTTCCCTACCATCCCATGCAATCCTTAGTGTGCCTAACTCCAGAATCAATCCAATATCTCAACCTCTGAGCCTCTGATACCATTCTATCACGACCCACCTTCACCAAAAGGAGGGAAGGAAAAATAGATTTTCAGACCCTTCTTTAAGTTGAATGAGAGATAATGACCCCTGATCCCCTCCTTCAATAGGTCCTAGAGTGGCGACTAGCACCAAGGGTATAGAATCACACACATGATGGAATACATTACCCTTTGTATTTTAATTGCATCATGAGATAAGATAGAAACCCCAACAACACCACAGATGAAAGTAAAGGTAAAACTGAAATTAAATCATTACCATATGAAGGTTCAAATGTAAATGATACAATCCACAAGAACTCCAAAAGTAAAGTTCCAAAAAATAAAGAAAAACGACAACAGAAACCACCCCAACTTCTGAGCTAGTACGACCCATCACGATCCAAAAAAATCCTTCTAGAAACACGAAAGCAGTTTTATATACATAGGTTGAGAATACAAGTATAATCAATAAGCAAAACCAAGACTCCCGCGCACAAGTGGGGAGGAATTCTAATGCCCTGTGAGAAAGGATACAACCAAAGCACCTAGCAAGGAAAACTATCCACCCAAGCCTCACTAAGGCACACTCCCCAAATTATGCAAGTCAAGTAGAGTATAGTAATTTCATATCGATGTTTGGGTACCCCGCGCCACTTTCCCACTAGTTATTGAAGACATCCTACACATTGAACCAATCCCGCCATTCTCACTGCAGTCCCACTGTCATACCCCGCCCGCACACACCTGGGCCAGAACAACCATCCTGCCTTCAAACACCCGGGCCACAACAACCATCTCGCCCACAAACACCTGAGCCACAATAACCATCCCGCTCGTAGACACTTGGGCAACAATAACCGTCCCGCCCACAGACACATGGGTCACAAAAACTATCACGCTTCGCCCGAAGACACCTGGACCTCATCCCGAAGATACCTGGGAAACAAACTGCCTGCAAACACCTAGGCCAACAACCACAACTACCCTGCCTGAAGATTCTTAGGCTAATAATGGACTTCAGGCCATCACAACCTCCCTGAAGAGTCATAGGCTATTTGGGAAAGGGAGAAGAAGAGGAGATAATTACAAGACACTCATATGAGTGTTGGAAAAAACACCCTCCCCCATGAAATGGGTGGGTTCGGCACTATGCCCTTAACTTGGGTGGGACACAAATAAGAAAACATAAAACTACAGATATATATATAGTTAACAACCACTCATCCTAACATAGGGTTCCCAATGACAACCCAAGTATAACACCCTTATTACTATTCATTCATAAATGAAGCCACAGCACTCAAGGCCGAGTCAGAACTCATTCCCAAAACCAATTCCCCATTTAAGACATTCTTAGCTTCATGTTCAAGTGATCCCATTTAAGTAAATTCTACACTACTGAGAAACTAACAGGCGTAACCACATACCAGGAAAAGAGAAACTATCAACAACAATTTAAGCATTTACACTCGGTTCTCTTATTAATTCACAACAACAATGGGATAAGTGAGATCCCTAGAAGTATTGGAACCAAAGGATACTTCATGATACAGCCCCACATCCCCAAATCCATGGACCAATGTTATTGTTGGTCGGAGTGGTTTACTCAAGAGGGCGGTGAATTGAGTACCAATTAAAATTTCTGTATTTAAAAACAGTGTCTTAAAGACCCCCATATAAAATAATAAATTAAACTATAGTGAATTTATATTAAAGCAGAGGTTCTGTCAGATTCTCAAGGGATTGATTAATTCCCAGTTAATCAACACAGGAGTGTGTGATTATCTTTTGAAACTAACTTACTAATATACACTAAACATAAACACTTGCTAATTTAATTATCAAAGTAACTTTAAAAACAGTATTAGTTTTAAAGTGATTAGAAGCGGAATAAAACTTTGAAAGAGATGGCACAACAATGTAACCAAGAGGTTCAGTCTCAAGCCGAGACTTAGTCCTCTCAAAAGTTTATATAAAAATGATCCACACCCTTGATCGGGGTTCAACAGTTTACAACTGTCCAGGTCCAAGACCTCTACCACTGTTCTTCGTGGGAAACAGTACAACAACAACCAGCTGTCCAGGTCACACACGACCTCTACCACTGTTATTCGTGGGAAAGAAAGAATGAAAGAGTTTGGTAAGTATTTACAAATCCTTCAGTTTGAGTACATGAGACAGTGTATGTGTTAGATATAGCAGATAACACACACTGCTCGAAAAGAGTAATAATAAATCACAGAACAAGAGTTGTAGAGTTTAGAAGTGGTTCTGGTGATTTCAGTGTAGCTCTGGACTTCTTTGGATTCGATCAGAAGTGAGTTTGAGTCCTCTTCTCGTTTCTGTTTGAGAAACAGAGTGTCGTATGCTCCAGGTTCGTAGGTAGTGAGATGTAGTCGATGAAGCTCTTTGGTATTCTTTTGAATGCACAGAACTCTTCTTGAGTAGGCTTGATTGTATATGTGATTCTGTCTTGCTTGGTTCTTCTTGTATGCACAGAGCTTTATTGAGTATATCGTATGTCTTTCGTGTCTCTGTGTGTGTTGTCTCGCTTATCTCTTCAGCAGAGTCTTCTTGTATTTATGTCACGTGCAACAGGAGACAGAAGAGATTTCCTTTCTGCAGGTACGAGGTACGGGTTCCTGACATCCGACAACCTTTATCAGATATTTGACAAATCATTAAAATGTACATTATATGACCGTTGGATAGATTAAATAAAGATAAATAAAGAAATTCAAATAGTGCGTCGAGTGATCGGTGGGTGATCAGCATCGGTAGCTTGGACATCGGTAGCTTGAACATCGGTAGCTCAATGTCATTAGTTGCTTTGACTCTATCGGTGGCTCTATGCGTCGGTTGGTACATGATTGTATCGGTGACTTTTTTTATCGGTAGCTCCATTCGTCGGTAGCTGCATGCGTCGGTAGCTTCATGCGTCAGTAGCTTCATGCGTCAGTAGCTTCATGCGTGTATCGGTAGCTTCATGCGTGTATCGGTAACTTTGAGTCTGTCAGTAGCTTTGTCCATCGGTGACTCTTATTCCATCGGTAGCTATTTATACTTACACCGGTAGCTCTATGTTTGTATCGGTAGCTGTCTGTAAGTCAGTAGCTTACATTTAAAAGCACATCGGTAGCTGTGTGTTAAGTCTATCGGTAGCTCTGAGTTAAGTCTATCGGTAGCTCTGAGTTAAGTCTATCGGTAGACTAAGTCTATCGGTAGACTGGTTACCGGAAGCTCTTTATCAGTAGCTATAGATAGATTACTTATCTGTTTTATGCAGAACACATCCGATTGTGTTAGAATCAATTTATAACTTGTATGAACATGGATAAATGAGGATTAACATATTCCAAAGACTATTTTAAAAATTATTATTGGTTTGATCACATATTTGAACGAATTAAAGTATAGATCAATGATACTTAAAAATATCATAGAGAGTGAAAACATAATTGGGATTTTCAACACATATGAATACATGATTGAGATTATCAAAACAGGTGAGGTCAACAATCTCCCCCTATTTGATAATCACAATTTATGATATGGGCATTTAACATAGTGAAAATATAATGGTAAAGAGTATAATATTGAAATCAATTTTCTTATTGAAAATAGCATCAGAGATAATAAAAATAGTATGATATAGACATAAGTTATCAGAGGTAACAATCATAAGGTACTAAATAGACATAAATTATCAGAGGGAAAAATGAAGAGAAGGGTAAAGTGTCTCCCCTTATTCCTTATTTTTCTCCATTGAAAATATTTTTCATTCTCCTTGGTCTCCCCCTTATTCTCACATTTTGTTCTCCCCCTTATTCTCCTTATTATTCTCCCCCTTTGTGATAATCAAAAACTGGGAAAGCATATATATAGGAGACAAATAAATCATGAGAAGTAAAAGGAGTTCTTCTGTATTAGAGTAGTCAAAAAGTACAAAAAAAAAAGGTTACAAATGAATTCCTATAAAAAATCCTAGCCACTGGATCATTCCACTTCTTCCACGTGAGATTTTCCTTTGGGATCAGAAGAAGGTTCGGGTGGTGAGGATGTAGGTGAAGGTTTTGGAATCCCAGAAAAGATCAAAGGAGGCTGGGCCACTGACACAGAGTCAGGCCTGTAGGTTGAAGATATTTGGGTGATCATCGGTGTCAGGCTGCGAATAGCTTGAGCAGGAGTCAGCTGGACTGTGGAAGCAGCTGAGGCAGAAGCAGGCAAAGCCGGAGGTATGATGACTGGTCTGGCATCAACATGCAAGAAGGGCAGCGGTAGATTTCTAAAATCCATAATAATTCCTCCTCCTCTTTCCATAGTAGAGATGAAATCATCTTTGTTCTCCATGAATTTCTCTAAGGCAGGAGTCAGTTCTCTTAGCTTGCTCACTTGTTCTCTGAAATCTTGAGTGACTGGTGGTAGCTTCATGTTTTCCAACATCAGCTTGAAGTGGTGTTCGAGTTGATGCTTGGTGAAAACTTTGGTGAAGTAGTAGTCCACTTTGCTTTTTATGGCTTCCTGAGAGGCAGAGGCTTCTCTCATATAGTCTTGAACAATCTTCATTATTTCTCTGGCAGAATCTCTTGTAGAAAGCACCACTCGGCTCAACTCTGATGAGTCCATAGAGCCACTGGTTGAAATAGAGCCAATCTCCTCCCTCAACATTGCTCGAACTTGATTCAGGTCAACTGATAGTTTGGATGTGAGAGGGCCAAGAGAGAAGGAAACAGTTTCTTTAAAACTCTTAGACAAACCACTGATTAGGCTTTGAACTTGAGAGTCTTGTAATTGAACATGATCCTTCACTGAGGTTTTGAAACTTTCAAACACCGAGACAAACTGGCTTACTACACTCTTCACATAAGCTAGGTCCTTGTCAGCTTGAGACTTGGAGCTCATATAAGAATCCAAAGCAGCAACTGATGTCTTGAGAGCTTCCAGATCTGATTCGATTCTTGAAGACTGAGTCTGGAACTCTTTCACTTCTTCCATAATCTCAGACATAAAAGAAGATAAATTACAAGCCAGAGATAGCTCGAAAGATCTCTCTAACATTTTCATTTCTTCATAAAAGCTTTGCTTTATCTCAGCAACTGATACACTGAATGATTCTTTCAGCTCATTCTTCATGGATTCAAGATCAGATTTAGAAACAAAATCATTTGAGACAACTGTGGCAGATCCTCTTGCTGAGGCCAAACTAACTACAGAGTCAGTCATTATTGAATTAATTGAGGAAGCAAGAGAGGTTTCCATTAACTTCACTTCTTTAACAAAACTGGTTTTGAGGTCCTCTTTAATCTTATTCAAATCATGAAATCTGACCACATCATCTGGCAACATCTCAGAGGCAAGATCATAATTGGTCTTCGGTCTATTCATACACACCTCATTATCTGAATCTGGATAATCCAATCCACAGACTATAAACCCTGGTTCTTCTACCCAGTCTCCAAGTTCAACAGCTACTGTAACTTTTCCAAGCACAAACTGATGCTCCCCCTCAATGGGTGCATTCTCATGTATCACAACAGCATTTGGTGATGGATTCTCTTCATCAGAATCTTCCACAACAACTTCCATCTCAGCAGCAGTAAGGAGGTTTTCTGAAACAGGTACAACTTCTTCTGTAACTCTTTCTACTTCATCAGAAGGCATAGCTGAGTTTCCAATCAAAGGGATCATACTTAAACTACCAGAAGCAGACAATTCAGATACATTTTCCTTTTCCTCTTCTTCTTGGTGAGGTACAGACTGGTCTTCCTCATGAATAGATACAATTTCATCTACCTTTCCTTTCCTAGAATAAATCAATTCTGCAACAGGACTTGGGGGCAAGTCTGGATCTCCTCCAACATCCATGGGAGTTTCTTCTTCTTCTTCTTCTGTTTCATCACTATAAACAGGTTCCTCTTCATCATGTCTCAGACTCGGATCTCTCATATCCTTTGGTCTTGAGGGATGATCCACAGGATTAAACATGTCATAGATCTTCTGATCATCACTGACCCATTCTCCCTTCCATGGGTTCCAGTTAATTTTCATGTACTTACACACAGTCGAGGTGATGCAGAAATTGTTCTTGACTACTACTGTCTCATCCTGAGACTCAGCTATTCCTTTCACTTTTATCATCACTGAAATCAGCTTGGCAAAGAACAAAGCATTAGTCTTTGACTTTGGTCTAATCATGTCTTCCATTTGAAGCATTAGCAATCTGCACAGATTTATCTTCACACCATGTCTTAGAAAATGAAGAAGATAGATATCTTGATATCTCATATTTGCAAAATCTCCTCGCCTCGGTATCAACACATGCTGAACAAACTTGAAAAGCAGTCGATTTTCTCCATCCATTTCAGCAGCAACCACTTGCCTTTGATTTCCATTAGCAGTCAGTTCTTTTAAGGCGGTTTCATAATCAAAGATGTCACTGCTAGGTGGCATTTCTCTTGATACATACCCAGAGACACCTTCATGTGGTACTTTCAAACTCTCATCCCACTCTACTGAAGAAAAAGACATCTCTTTTCCATTTACAAAAGAGCTTACTCGATTCTCATTTTCAGACTTCTCAAAGGTTACAAACTCATAGAACTGTTTTACCAACTTCGGGTAGTATGGGCCATTGTTATTCGAGAAACAATCCACCCATTTCTGGTCCTCCAGAATCTCGAGTACTAACGATTTGCTAGGCAGTAGCCATTCCATGCACAGTTCCTTTTCGATTACTATGTCTCTATTCTGCAAGTGAGGATTCACTGGTCACCTTCCCGATCTAGTTCTGACTTCACTAACACTGGATTTATGCTGTGTCTTCTGCTTCTTAGCGTTTGGTTCTACTCTTTCATCTCTGACGATAGGAAGCTTGGTTTTTTCCATCACGGGTTTAGGGTTCTTGGTCGATTTGGGAGCTAAGGTTCGAAGGTGAGAGATTTTGAGCTCGGTGAGGTAAGAAGTGGCTTAGACTGAGTTTTATCATTTAGGAATTCCAAATAAACAACTAAAATAGAGTAATAAAATAAAATAAAACGATTCGTATTCTTGGCGGCAGGCAGAAGTTTTAAAACCTTGCATCGGTGTGAGTTAATCATCGGTGAGAAAAACAAATCGGTGAGAGTTGTACATCGGTGAGAATTTCTACGTCGGTGACAATTTTCACGTCGGTGACAATTGTCACGTCGGTGAGAATTTCACATCAGTGAAAATTTTCACGTCGGTGAGAATTTCACATCAGTGACAATTTTCACGTCGGTGAGAATTTCATATCAGTGACAATTTTCACACCGGTTGTGATTAAACATTCCCAGTTCGTGTCTTATGTAACTTAACCTATCCGAAATTAAAGGTTAAGAGAATATATCAGCCAATTGATGTTCGGTGCCAATAAATTCAAGAGAAATATCACCTTTTTGATAGTGATCTCTTAGGAAATGGTGTCTTACATCTATGTTTTTGGTTCTAGAGTGAGATACAGGATTCTTAGAGATGTTTATTACACTGGTGTTATCACAGTTGATTGAAACATGTTTAAAAACATATCCATAGTCCAAAAGAGTGTGTTTCATCCACAGAATTTGTGCACAGCAACTACCAGCAGCTATATATTCTGCTTCGGCAGTAGATAATGCAACTGAGTTCTGTTTCTTACTACACCAAGAAACTAAGGATTTTCCAAGCAAATGACATGTTCCTGATGTGCTTTTTCTATCTAACTTACAACCAGCAAAGTAAGCTTCTGAATAACTCATTAACTCAAAGGATTGTCCTTTTGGGTAAAACAAACCTAAGTTAACTGTGTGTTTGAGATATTTAAAAATTCTTTTAACAGCAAGCAAATGAGATTCTTTTGGATTAGCTTGAAATCTGGCACACATACACACACTAAACATAATATCAGGTCGACTAGTAGTAAGATAAAGTAAACTACCAATCATACCTCTGTAATTGGTTTGATCAACTGGTTTCCCAGTTTCATCTGCATCCAATTTACAGGTAGTACTCATAGGAGTTTCACTTCCCTTGATACTATCTAGACCAAAACGTTTTAAAAGATCCTTTGTATATTTACTTTGATTCAAAATAATACCATTTTCATTTTGAAATACTTGAAATCCAAGAAAGTACTTAATCTCTCCCATTAAGCTCATTTCACTTCATTTTGCATACTTTTTGAAAAATCAGTACATAAAGAGTGTTTAGAAGACCCAAAAATAATATCATCAACATATATTTGTACAACTAAAACATCTTTAGAAATTATTTTAATGAAAAGAGTTGGATCAACAATCCCTTTAGTAAAACCTTTTGAAATAAGGAAATTGCTAAGTCTATCATACCAAGCTCTTGGAGCTTGTTTCAAACCATACAAATCTTTAGAAAGTTTAATAACTTGATTTGGAAAATGGGGGTTAGTAAATCCAGGTGGTTGTTCTACAAAAACATCTTCAATTATAAAACCATTTAGAAAAGCACTTTTGACATCCATTTGATATAACTTGAAATCCAGATGTGCAGCATATGCAAGTAAGATCCTAATGTCTTCTAGTCTAGCTACATGTGAAAAAGTTTCCTCATAGTCTATACCTTCTTCTTGACTATATCCTTGTGCAACTAGTCTAGCTTTGTTTCTAACTATATTTCCAGATTTATCTACTTTATTTCTAAAAACCCATTTTGTGCCTATTGTCAAAGTGTCCTTAGGTCTGTCAACTAATTCCCAGACTTTGTTTCTTTCAAACTGATTTAATTCTTCCTACATAGCTATTACCCAGAATTCGTCATTGATAGCATCATTGATATTTTTGGGTTCTAGTTGTGAAAGAAAATCTTGATGTTCAACCTGGTTTCTTAGAGAAGCTCTAGTTTGTGTTCCTCTATCAATATTACCAACAACAGCTTCTAAAGGATGATTCTTTAGAATCCTCGTTGATCTGGAAAAGGTTGGACTAGAAATTTCAGGTTCATCTATAGGTTCGGGTTCAACAGAAGCAGATTCTGGAAAAAGTCCAGAACTGGATGTTTTAACTACAGGTCCATTGTACTTATCATTGAGAATCAAACCAGAGAGATCATCTTCATGAGAGATTTTAGGTTCATGTGGATCAGTTTCATCAAATTTGATGTGAACAGATTCTTCCACACATTTGGTTTTCTTATTGAATAATCTATAGGCTTTACTTGAAATAGAGTAACCCAGAAAAATTCCTTCATCACTTTTGGAAGCAAACTTATCCAGATTATCTTTAGTATTCAGAATAAATACTTTGCAACCAAAAACTTTAAAGTAATTACCCTTAGGCTTTCTATTGTTCCACAATTCATAAGGGGTTTTCTTAAGAACAGGTCTGATTAAGACTCTATTAATGACATAACAAGCTATATTTACAGCTTCAGCCCAAAAATAAATAGGTAGGTCATATTCATTGAGCATGGTTCTAGCAATTTCTTGTAGGGTTCTGTTTCTTCTTTCTACTACACCATTCTGTTGGGGTGTGCTAGGGGCAGAAAAGTTATGAGTGTAGCCATTGTGTGAGCAATAAGATTCAAAATCTTGATTTTCAAACTCACGACCATGATCACTCCTCAAAGTTTTAATCTTAAGTCCACTAAGGTTCTCTACAGACTTGGAGTATTTGACAAAGTAAGAACAATCTTCACTTTTGTGAGCTAGAAAATATACCCAAGTATATCTAGAAAAGTCATCTACAAGAACATAAACATAGTGCTTCCCATTTAAACTAGAAACTCTTGATGGTCCAAACAAATCCATGTGAACCAATTCAAGTGGTTGAGAAGTCGAAACTTCTTTCTTTGATTTAAACGAAACTTTGTGTTGTTTTCCCTTTTGACAGGGGTTACACACTCTATCATTTGGAAATTCTAATTTAGGTAGGTCTCTAACTAGGTTTTTCCTAGAAAGTTTTCTAACTGAGTGAATGTTGCAATGTCCTAATCTTCTGTGCCATAGCCATGATTCTTTATGAAAAGCATTCAAACAAGTAATATTCTGCTTAGCTAAAGAATTCATATTAACAGCATAAACATTCTCATTTCTTAAGGTAGAAAATACCAAAACATTCTTAGAATTAAAAACATTGCAAGAATCATTTTCAAATTTAACATGAAAACCATCATCACATAACTGAGAAATACTTAATAAATTGTATTTAAGGCCATCGACAAATAAAACTTTAGAAATCAAAATTGAATCAGTGTTACCAATCTGGCCTAGGCCGATGATTTTTCCTTTTGAATTATCACCAAAGGTGACAAAGCCTCCATCAACTTTTATTAAACTCTTAAAACAAGAGAAGTCTCCTGACATATGTCTTGAACATCCACAGTCCAAATACCAGGTCTCTTTACAGGAGCTCTTCAAGCAAGTTCCCTTAGAGGTGTTTGTCATAAAACACATGTTGGCTTGATTCCTTTCAGAGTCTGAAGATTCAGCTTCACTTGTGCTGTCTTATGAAGCACTCCAAGTAGCCTTCATGGCTTTCTTAAACTTATTGTCCTTATTCTTTGAAGTTGAGGATTTGAAAGCGACAGACTTTCTTGCAGGTTCATTTTCTTCCTCTTTGTTCACTTTATGCTCTTCTTCATACATCATCAGCTTTCCAATTAGTTCCTTGACAGGTAGAGCAGCAATGTCACATGATTCTATGATTGATACAGATGTGCCTCTCCATCTATCAGGTAGACACCTCAAAATTCTCATAATTTGTTCCTTCGATGAGACATCCTTTCCCAGCGAGATCATTGTATTGACAATTTCATTGAACCTGAGATACATGTCAGAAATGAGTTCATCAGGCTTCATTTTAAAATTATCATACTTGATAGTATAAGTGTTAAATCTCATTTCATTAACATTCGTTGTTCCTTCATGAGAAACAGCTAAAGTATCCCAAATTTCATAAGCAGTTTTACAAGAAGAAATTCTATTAAATTCTTCATCTCCTAGAGCACAGTACAAGGCATTCATAGCTTTACAGTGGTTATTGTAAACAGTCTTTGTAGGTTCATCCCAAGTACATCTAGCAGTAGTGGGAATTTTGTATTTTGATTCAATAGCAGTCCAAATATCAAAACCTATGCTTTCAAGATAAATTTTCATTTTCAGTTTCCACTGAGCATAATTGGTTCCATTGAAGAAAGGTGGCCGGTTAGTAGCAGCACCCTCAAGTCTATTGTCCATAATGAGAAAATTTTAAAGAGATAAAAATTTAGATATAACAGAAATTTTAAGAACTTTAAAATACAACTAAAATCACAGTTCAAAAGCAGAGTACGGTTAGAAAGTATTTTTAATCCTCTGATACCAAGTGTTGGTCGGAGTGGTTTACTCAAGAGGGGGGTGAATTGAGTACCAATTAAAATTTCTGTATTTAAAAACAGTGTCTTAAAGACCCCCAGATAAAATAATAAATTAAACTATAGTGAATTTATATTAAAGCAGAGGTTCTGTCAGATTCTCAAGGGATTGATTAATTCCCAGTTAATCAACACAGGAGTGTGTGATTATCTTTTGAAACTAACTTACTAATCTACACTTAACATAAACACTTGCTAATTTAATTATCAAAGTAACTTTAAAAATAGTATTAGTTTTAAAGTGATTAGCAGTGGAATAAAACATTGAAAGAGATGGCACAACAATGTAACCAAGAGGTTCAGTCTCAAGCCGAGACTTAGTCCTCTCAAAAGTTTATATAAAAATGATCCACACCCTGGATCGGGGTTCAACAGTTTACAAGTGTCCAGGTCCAAGACCTCTACCACTGTTCTTCGTGGGAAACAGTACAACATCAACCAGCTGTCCAGGTCACACACGACCTCTACCACTGTTATTCGTGGGAAAGAAAGAATGAAAGAGTTTGGTAAGGATTTACAAATCCTTCAGTTTGAGTACAGGATACAGTGTATGTGTTAGATACAGCAGATAACACACACTGCTCGAAAAAAGTAATAATAAATCACAGAACAAGAGTTGTAGAGTTTAGAAGTGGTTCTGGTGATTTCAGTGTAGCTCTGGACTTCTTTGTATTCGATCAGAAGTGAGTTTGAGTCCTCTTCTCGTTTCTGTTTGAGAAACAGAGTGTCGTATGCTCCAGGTTCGTAGGTAGTGAGATGTAGTCGATGAAGCTCTTTGGTATTCTTTTGAATGCACATAACTCTTCTTGAGTAGGCTTGATTGTATATGTGATTCTGTCTTGCTTGGTTCTTCTTGTATGCACAGAGCTTTATTGAGTATATCGTATGTCTTCCTTGTCTCTGTGTGTATTGTCTCGCTTATCTCTTCAGCAGAGTCTTCTTGTATTTATGTCACGTGCAACAGGAGACAGAAGAGATTTCCTTTCTGCAGGTATGAGGTACGGGTTCCTGACATCCGACAACCTTTATCAGATATTTGACAAATCATTAAAATGTACATGATATGACCGTTGGATAGATTAAATAAAGATAAATAAAGAAATTCAAACAGTGCGTCGAGTGATCGGTAGGTGATCATCATCGGTAGCATGGACATCGGTAGCTTGAACATCGGTAGCTCAATGTCATTAGTTGCTTTGACTCTATCGGTGGCTCTATGCATTGGTTGGTACATGCTTGTATCGGTGACTTTGTTTATCGGTAGCTCCATTCGTTAGTAGATGCATGCGTCGGTAGCTTCATGCGTCGGTAGCTTCATGCGTCGGTAGCTTCATGCGTGTATCGGTAGCTTCATGCGTGTATCGGTAAATTTGAGTCTGTCAGTAGCTTTGTCCATCGGTGACTCTTATTCCATCGGTAGCTATTTATACTTACACCGGTAGCTCTATGTTTGTATCGGTAGATGTCTGTAAGTCAGTAGCTTACATTTAAAAGCACATCGGTAGCTGTGTGTTAAGTCTATCGGTAGCTCTGAGTTAAGTCTATCGGTAGCTCTGAGTTAAGTCTATCGGTAGACTAAGTCTATCAGTAGACTGGTTACCGGTAGCTCTTTATCAGTAGCTATAGACAGATTACTTATTTGTTTTATGCAGAACACATCTGATTGTGTTAGAATCAATTTATAACTTGTATGAACATGGATAAATGAGGATTAACATATTCCAAAGACTATTTTAAAAATTATTATTGGTTTGATCACATATTTGAAAGAATTAAAGTATAGATCAATGATACTTAAAAATATCATAGAGAGTGAAAACATAATTGGGATTTTCAACACATATGAATACATGATTGAGATTATCAAAACAGGTGAGGTCAACAGTTATGATAACAGGAGAAGATTCCACCACAATTCGTATCACAAGAAAAGAAACCACACAGTTTTAGACACACAAACAAGAGGATCCCATCCTCCCCCACATCAACCCATAGGTAATCAAGCAGAACAACTCACATACTACCAAAACAGAGTGGGAAACTTCCAGGTTCCAGCACATCATTCATTATTTTATTCTTTCTATTGGTTAGCTAGGGTGATCACACAAGGATTCTTGTTTTACGGAACATCCATTTAAAACAAACCGAGTTTTCGTGAGTAACCAATTCCATGTAACAATTATATAGTCCTCCCAAAAGACAATGGTTCATTAAGATGCAAGTAAAAACCTCCAACAGCCATGATTTTCAGTGAGCATGAGACCATACAGTTCACAACATATGTCAACATAAAAGAGTACAACAGTACATCGATCCCACCCTCTTCATTCCTTAAAGGTCTGTTAATGTTCTTCATTAAGTTTGGTTTCATAAATCCCCACAGAAACAATAGCATACCCACCACACATGATACACAGTAATGATAGACGAATGAAAAACCCGACTTGGATGATCAAAGATCAAAGTTATTCTCCACACACCAAGAACAGGGGATGTACGACTTACAGGGGAGGAATGTCAGGGACTCCAAGGGCGAGCGGAAAAGAATCGGCATGGGCACACCACTTTCCTGAGGAAGGGAGACTCCAACCGCACTGGGAAGAAAAGGAGTCCAACCAAAAGAAAGAAGAAGAAGAAATTACAATGTGATATATAGATAAGATCTCTTTGTTATGGAATATAGGGATTTGAATGGATTTAATGTCGGATCGTGGTTCCCCATGCAGTTGGGTGGTTACACACATTGGGATGAATTGTTATTTATTGATCCCCATCGGAAAAGGTGGTAACTGCTATGATTTTAAATGATTTTATATAAACGGTGGGGCATGATACATGGACACACAGCTGGGTCCGTTGGGGGTCACCCCACCCTTAGGAATTTAAACATTTATTAAGGGGTTAAAAACGGCCTTGAAACACTATCAAAAGGTTATAAAGGGCCGAAAAGTGGTGTTAAGAGAGAAACTGCCAAAGAAAAACATGACTTGGCCGGGTGGCACCGATCGTGCCACACACACCGATCTTAACACTGATCGGTCGCACCGATCTGTGACACACCGATCGCGTCACACCAGTCGGTGGGGCACTGATCGCGTCACACCGATCAGGTGAAAACTGATCGGTCGCACGCCGATCGGTCGCATGCTGATCAGCCCCACGCCGATCGGTCACCCACCGATCGGTCGTACGCCGATCACCCGATCACCGATCAGTCGCTCACCGATCGGTCGCTCACCGATCAGTCGCTCACCGATCGGTCGCATAGGTCGCACACCGATCGGTCACACCCACCGAGACGCCACACTTAGGATCCAGATTTTCGAAAAGGGGTGGACCATGAGGGTCTAGGGAATTACAAGAACCTACTCAACCATACCTGGTAAGAGGTCTCTAAAGACCACAATGAGGCAAGACTCTACCTTCTCCATATCTTCTTGGTGGAGCATGAGGCTGTTGTCCCTACTGCTAAAACTTCCCTATCCACAACTGCTACTAAGGTGGCCACCAGACCATCCCACCTCCACCATACTAAGCTCAACCAGCAACTAGGAACTAAATCTAGTTATTCCGATGAACTCTACAGGTAAAACACACTTTCCCTAGGCCTAAAATATATGCATGAGGACTTGATGTTCAAAACAAGAATTTCCGAGGTCACCTCATCTCTAAATTGGACCGTGATGGCCTTAGATCTTGAGGACTACTAATTATGAACCTTCCATTTGAATTTTAGGATAACTCCCCTATTTTGGTATATCAAGTGAGCATTCTCAACCACATCCTCTTTCTTTTGAACATCCATGTATGTCAGGAAAGTAACAGGGTTAAATGCATACTAGAGGGGATGCTGAAGTGACTCCTCTAGGCACCTCACACGAGACTCCTAATATGGATAGAGATCTAGTGAAAAATGAGAGAGATCATTGAACATGATCTCCACCCTCATAAAATAAAATTCCCCTAATAAAATTAAATTATATCTTGCATCTTTTCATCCTTCATGGAGGATGTAAGGATTTATTCTTAGAACTCCATATCGAAGTCACCCGACAACACATCAGACACTTTCCTCTCTCCTAGGTTTAATTTCCACCACTAAAATGTAGATCCCCATATCTGTATCACTACCACTGAAAACCAGTACTCCACCATAGCCCAGATCAAGATGATAGTGATTATTATCTCATCGATCCAATACTCTATATCCATGTCTGAAACACATCACTATTACATTCATAGAGACTGTTTCTAGAAATAACATAATTATTTATGCAACTAGTCATCTTCCTCTTCCAGTTCAACCATTTTTCGATCAATCGGGATGGACTGATGATCCTCTACTTCCTTTAATATACAAGGATAAAAACAATGTTACATAACTGTAAAAAGGTAAATAAGAAAATCCTAATCCTAAGTAGTATATGTTTTTATTTAACATTTATTTTAACTCAATTTAATTATTTTTTATTTTATATTTCCCAAAACCACCCATATCAAAAACAAAAAAGAAGACAATATGATTCATATACCTTTCATAGGGTCTCTAACCAAAAAACAGTGTAGCTTCACATGGTATTTTGGTTGGCTCAGAGCTATTTCATACAATCATCAGGGGGCTTAAAATCCCATTTCCAAGTAACTTTTCCCTAGACTATGTGACACATTAAGATCACGTAAAACTGTTTCCCTACCAACCCATGAAATCCTCACTACGCCTAACTCCAAACCGAATCCTATATATTAACCAACACCTTTGATACCATTCTGTCATGACCAAATCCCTCTAAAGATTCCCCTCCTCATCTAGCAATGGAGAAAGTAGGATAATGAATCATGAGTCCTACCTACATTAGGACCACTAGCGGAGACCAAAACCAAGTTTATATAAACCTCACAGAAGTGAGAGGGAATATAATTTTTATAATAACCATGATCAAGAGATAAGATGTATCATCCTCAGGAAAACTCCATGAAAATATATATCAACATTAAAACCAATATCTACTCCACATGCATGTTTAAAATATAATTGGTACAAGTGAATGAGTCTACAAAGTAAATACCAAATGAAATGTTAAGAATTGTCACAATAATAATCCCCAACACTCGAGATAGTAATCCCTAGAAAGGTGTACAATGTCCCCTTAGAAACATGAAATAAGTTTTATATTTGAGGGTGGGAAAACAAGTCTACTTAGTTGCAAAAAAACAAATTATATTATGCACAATTGGAGAAGCATACTAATTCCACTATGACAAATTACATTATCGAGCATTTCCTAACAATGTATAATACCCACCCCAACCACAGTAAATGAACACCCATCATAAAATAAAAGTCAAGTAAATTAGTATAAAAACATAAGAGATAGAGTACCCCACAACACTTTCTCCCTAATTAACCACTCTCACACCCTAACAAAAAATGTCAGGGTACTCCCACGTATTTATAAAGTACCATGTCACAACCTGCACAAACACACATAGGCCACCCACCACATCACTTCCTTCATGAAAATCCATGGGCCACATACCATAACAAATCATTCCTGAAGACACTAGGGCCACATACCCCCGCCCCCACATCCCACCCACAGAAATCGTATCCAAAACATATTTCATCTTGATGACACTTGGGAAACCACATCTCGCTTGATCTTAAAGACACATGGGAAACCAAAACTCATCTGGACACTCCTGATCCCCAAAAACCACAACATTCCAGAATGATCTTTGTCTACAACCACCTAGAGGAGCGAACATGGAAGATTGGGTTGCCAACAATCCATCATCTAACTGAGATATTTGGGGAAGACACCCTCGCCTGAAATAATAGGGGTGTTTGGCACGTGGTTCTCAATTATGATGGGTATATATTGGAATAAAAAAGATGTATAACTGAGTGTATTTGTATATATGCAACAAGCACTCGTCCCATCTCGTGGGTTCTCAATCAAACAATCAACCACCCTATGATACTGCCAACTCTTCTGCAACTGCTAAATTCATTTATTAACACCATTTATAATCACATCGAATGATAATAAATGAATACCATTCACAATAACCATCAATGAAATACATTCCCAAGACCAATTCGTTTAACGATTTATCATTTTTATTAAACAATACATTTAGTAATTACATCCCTACCACGAAAACTAATAGGAACAACACAAGAAACATTTCTCTGAAGGAAAAGAGTAACAAATCATTCCAAAAAATCGACCACATATCCAAACAACCTACATCACCTTTCATTTACATTTAAAACACATAACAACGACGACCATCAAAATTCTTTAACAACATTATGACCAATCCATCCTCTCAAAAAAAACCCAACAATCATTCAACCCACACAACACATCATATAACTTCCAAAAATAATATCCCCACTATATAACAACACCACACCTATCACAGTAGGAACCTAAATGTAAAACAACCCAAACCGGAAGCCCCCCATCTCAACCACTACCCATCCATTCCACAATCAGTCAATATCTCAACCTAAGATTCCATTACACAACTCATACCTTACCAATTTATTTTAATTATACCAATACTAGTATAACACTATGCACAAGTAAGAACAAAACCACACAAAACACACGACGAAACCAAATATGGCAGGGTGTATTCATATTTATCAAACACTCATTCTATAATACAACATTGATAATTAAGGGGTTATCACAGAGGATGTTCCATCCTAATAATCCATTAATTAAAAAAATACATGTGGTGGATAAATTAAATATGTACATCCATTCAACACATGATCACAAACAAGCCCTCACAAGTCATTCTGAGTGAAAAAACAAATACAACCAACGACCACGAATTTTTGTAGGCATATAGCCTACATAGATCAAAATTTCAACTTATAATAAAACATAACATAAATAATATTTTACTCAATCCTCCATTTTTATGTTTGTGTCAAATCATTAATCTTCATTATATTGGTATCTTAAATATTCTCAATGGATACATTCATACACGAATCCTACATGAAACAAAAATAAATAGGAACCATGGGATCCCTACCTTGAGAAACAGATAATCAAAAAATCCTCCCTATTCCAAAAAATGGGAGAGAAATTATATATGGAAATATGATCCATGGTTACAACATAGTCTCGTACATCCTTGGGGAAGAGAGGTTCTGGGATTCTTAGGTACCTAGTGCAATGAGAATAATGGATCCAAGGAATGGTGACCGAATTAAAAGGACTAGATCTTAGACTCAAGGGATATGAAACTATTGGAACTCCACATTAAAAGTAAATTATGACCATGAATGTTTACTAAAATAATGTCTCCCTATCATTAGGAACTTAAATATGTAATTTTTATCTATTAAAACAACTTCAAAAATACATAAACATGGTTTTAAACTCATTTTTTCAAATAATATTTTAAAGTGGAAAATATAGAAAAGATATTTGAACCCAATTTTTTTGAAAAATGTAAGAATTGAATCACCATTGAGAGTCACCAATGGGTGAGTCACCGAAGATAGATACCTATGGTGATTCATAGTTTGGTGAGCTACCGCTAGGGCTCATTTTCAACAAGTCACCGACACAAATCACTGTCACTGAGTCACTGACCCAACTCACCGTCAGTGAGTCAATGACAGAAGTCAAGGATGCAACTCATCATCTACATGTCACCGATATGAATGACCGTAAGTGAGTCACAAATTTTTCCCACTATTATTGATTCACCAACAAGACTCACCGTTGGGATGACTTACCATCTCCACCCATCGTAAGTGGCTCATCGTTGTGAGTAACTACTGCATGCCACCATTCTTAACCTCCTGTTCGGACTCACCCCTGTGACCTATCGATTGATGACCCATCATCAGAAGAGCTGCCATTAGTGACTCATCGTCATTAATCACTTTTAGAAAAAATTATTTTATGGATATCTTTTGAAATGAGTCGGCGTTACCTCCCCCAAATTCTCACACACTAAATTTTAACAATGTAATTGATCAGGGAGGTTCAGGACATTACAAACAGTATAATAATTATACATAGATTATTTTAGTATAATGTTGCACCCATTTTATATATCTGTAATACTTATTTTGAAATGATAAAATCACGGGTGTGTCTATGTGGACAACCACCTCCATTGAGCGATATGATTGGGTTTTCATATCAAAATTACATGTATTTTCATTAGTATAAATATAATTTATATATTTTAAATTATGAATACAATATTGTATTTTTAATGGTGAAAAAATATACCATTCTTTCATTAAATCAATTGAAATGTTAAAAAAACCATGCATACATACACATTCTCATCTATATGATGTAATGTCATTCATTTTTTATCAACAATTTATATAAAATCAAATGAAAGATTATATAATGAAAAAATATGACACATATGAAATTATTGTGACTATGAAGTTGATTAATAAATGAACATCATGTATGTAAACAAATTCTTTAATTGAAGTAACTTTGAATAAGGATTGATTTTCCATAGATAATTCGTTTAATTGAAAATAATTAAAGAAATGATAAATAGAAATTTTAATTTATTTGAGTGAATAATAATTTATTTATGAATGAAGTTCTAAAATAGTATTATAATAGAAAAAAAATTATATTAATGATTTTTTAATATAAATGAAATACTATCGATCTTGGGTTAATGGTTAATGTTATAATTAAATTTATTGTATGGATTATTTATCCTAATTCTCTATTGTGAAAATATATATTTTTCTTATACATTAAACCACATAAAGTTTACTCCCATTTTGAAATTAATTAACATGATAATACTATTTTTCATCTATGTTCCTATAAATTTTTATTTTTAAGAGAACCAAAACTTATTTTCACTTTAATCTTAGAACTATTACTAACATATCAATCCTAATTTTATTTTATTTAACAATGTTATTTAAAATTATAAAACTATATATTATATTACTTATCCCAAATATCAATTTAAATTGTAATTATTAAAGAGTGATTATGTTTCCTAAAAATTTGTTTTAATTAATATTTAACAAAAAATATCAAATGAATAATTATTTTATATTTTACCACACAATGAAATATTTCATACTATCATAAGTTGTTATTTCATTCAAATTTACATCACATATTTCAATTGACAAATTATATAAAATATATTATATAAAATATTCCCAGAAATTATATTTTTAAAATTTATAAAATCTGGAGGTTGTATTCCTATTTTTCAAAATAAATTTCATGTGATCAACAATATTTATTATTTATGACGCCAAAAACAAATATAATGGTAAATACATTAAATAAATAAAATATTTTATTTATAAAATTAATTATGTTATTTAGGATTATATTTTTAGGTAATTAAGAAACACAATTAACTAATAAAACTCATATACTTTTAAACTAATTTATCTTTCCCATTCCCTAATAATACTAACTTTTTATCAATAAGATGAATTTAAAATATCCCAGAAGTTAATTTCCAAAGATACCATACACTCCATATTGTAAAAATTACCTTTCTTTAGATACCTTGGAAATTGAAAAAAATCAACTCATATGCATTGTAAGGGAAATCCTAATGGATAAAAATCAATGATCATAGGTGACCATAGGTTTAGAATATTGATATAATGAAAATGTTAAATAACTTATTACCTAAAAAAATTAGTCCTAAATTACATATAATTGTGTTAAATAAAATAATATACTAATCAAAATAGTTAGTTATGAAATTGTTGAAATGAGAATATGACATAGCAATGATAATCAATAGAAAACTATTTAAAATAATTCAAATTTGGAACAAATAATACTAGGAACATTACATTCTTAGGCCACACAACCAGTGCCTACAATTATAGAAAAATAAAAATGTACATGAGAGTACATTATCTAATGAGATATACTCAGTAAAATTTTTTTTGTGGATGATATATTACATCACGCATTATAATTCATATTTATGAGTTAAAAAAAATCAATTTTTACACCATAATGAACACATGGATACAAAATGGGTTTACTAAAAATTTTGATGAAGTTATTTAAATTTTGTATGAAAAATAACCCCGTTAATTAATATTGGATAAATTCTACACATCATAAAAACCACTTTTATTGAAAATGGGGATTATTAAGCTTATATTTAAGAACAAGTTGGATGATTGCTGGTTTAAGTGAAATTGAGTTACTTTATATAAAGAGATCATTTAATTATCCTAATAAGTCATCAAATATGTTCAACACATATATAAAGGATATACAGATAAGAAATTTATTCACCATAATATATTGATGTTTAGATTTTATGAGAAAACCATCAATCAAATGTATCACAAATAGGGTATTTCTTATAGGAAAGGCTTTTGAAGATAATTTTTAGTTATATACCGAAAGTGATTATGTGGTGAGAAGGTTGGGATTCTGAATTTATCAAAAGGAGAACTAAAATAAATTTTCCAAAAAGAGAATGATATTATATTCTTGAAAAAAGGATAATTAACATGTGTGAAAAAGAGAACTCTAAAGGATGTTCAAATTGTTGAAAACAACCGTGGAAAATAATGTTTCAAATGTTATCTCACAATAATGTATTAGGAATCTCATTTTTCTAAATCATTAGTTCAATAAAGATAAAAATAAAACTATTTATTTTTTAAAGAATAAATAATGTTTGATAAATAATTTTAGTCCAAAAACAATTTAATTTGGAAAAAAATATCTGAAATATTAAAATAACTTTTAGAAATAATTTCAAGTATTTATATAAAAAAAGTGTTATATAAAATTATTAATTTATAAATTTTTATTCAAATTATTTTGAAATAATTTAACCATTTAAAATAATAATATCTAATAATAAATATTTAAAAATTACATAATTTTTCCTAAAAGAAATGTGGAAAGAATGATAAAAAATCTGAGAAATCATGTAAATTATCCTTTTTAATATTTTGAAATTAAAATTGTTTCAAACCATCACTGTAAAATATGTAACATATCACTAATTATATTAAATATTTTTCTTACCAATGAAGAACATATAATAACATATAATTCAATATTAGGGAGGGATAAACCAAGAATTATATAGTAATGTCTAATATAAAACATTTCAAATCAAATAAAAGAAATTTTACTAATCAACATCAATTAAGGAAATCAAACACATTTAAAGTATAAAAAAATAGTTTTATATGGTAAAAATGTAAGAATTATAATAACAGAAGAATGTAATATAAAAACACACAATTTACATAAATTATATTAAATATTTTCAATTCAAAATCTAAAAATCAATAAATGAAAATTATGTTATCAAAAATTATTATGTCAGGGGTATACCTTAATTCAATATAAGATTAATGAAATTAAAAAGATGTGGATTATTATAATTTGCTGATGATAATGAAATAATGTAGAGAATATGCCTGAGATAAAAAAATAAATATAACACTATACAATGGAACCACAATGGTTGACATATAACGCATCATAAATAATGATAATTGAGAACAAGAAAACATGAAAGGATCATGTAAAAAATTAGTGAAAACACTATAAAAGAGTGGAATTGTAATCGTATCAACCATTAAATGAATAAAAGATAATTAGTTATATAATAAATCATATAATAAATTTGTAAACCACATATGTGAGGTTTGGTTCATATTACCTTACATCTATCATGGAGTGGAATTTCAGATGTTAAATAATTACCCAATCCATAATTCATTCAATACATGAAGTTATTTTTATAAATAATTAAATTAATGTCATTAAATAAAAATTAGTGATCCATTTATATATAACCCAAAGTATTTATTAATTATTTTATTAAAAACTAAAAATTTATTTTATATTTTTTAATATAATCAACATTAATTTTTCTTTACATACATGAAACTATGTTACCTATTGGAATTTATTATTCCATTTATGGCCATGTTTTACAAAGAATCAATATAAAATTAACATTATTGTTAAGTATATCATCTAACTGTTAGAATGGTGGGTATGAATATGATTAACAAAAAAATAAAATATATATTCTAAACATTTTTATAAACCATATCCATATGTTGTTCTATACTGGTGTAATTTTTCCTCTTTCTTGCTGTGAATCATTGTTTTATTTTGGGATTGTTTTCAGAATTTTCCTAGTAGTTTCCAATTTATCTCCATCGAATAAAACATATAAAAGTTCACCCACAACCATCATACCATCACACATCCCATGAATGTTGGCTCAAAAAAAATATAACCCTCCCTAACAATTTTATTAACATTCTAGATCTGTTTTCCTCAAAAAAATTCCAACACTAGTTTCCATAATAAGATATCCAAAAATTGTTTATCATAGAGGCTTAATTTAACTTAAAAATATATTTCATTTTCATTATTATATTTAAAAATTAAATTGTATATTGACACATTTAGTATTACAATAATAGATTCTATCATATTCATGGATGTTCTTATCATGATGTCATAATATTTTTGAACACCACATCAATCAAATTGGTTATGAAATCATCATTTGTGTGTATAACATACTACCAAATTGCGAACCGATTTCATTATATTATCAATTAAAAACACTCATAGTTGTAATAAATGATTTAATTATTTGTTATATAATATATTAATGATATTATTATGGTAATTTAATTATTATACCCCACATACCTTCATTCATTCTAGTTTGTGGAAATATTCTAAAGTCGCTCATGTATATGGTAGAATGCCACCTTGTTATGTGATGTGATTCAATCACATTTTACAAGGAAGGTATTAAGTACTGGTTTAGTGATAATATGTTATATTTATTACATAATAAATATTATATATGTTTAATATATGATTTAGTTTTCTTACTTACAATCCAATAAGAAAATGGTAATGGCCTTGATGCATATACACTGGTTGTTTTCTCCATGAATGATGTATTTCATTTTCCGTCAATGAATTTTATTGATTACACTAAATAAGTATTTAATTAATATATTGGTTATCTATATAATGGTAAAAATTCATCATATGTTGTAGTCATTATCAAATTAATAGGACTAAAAATAAAAACAAAACAAAACCTTTTTGAAAAAAAAAACAGTTATTTCCGAAAACATGACATTAACATCGAATTTTTAATAAACATTAAATAATATAAAATAAAAAATTCATATATTTTTTGATATATAATGTTTTCTTTATATGTTCTATAAAAACCATATATTTATTATATATGAGTTTGGAGCATGTTTGATAGAATTCAGGACATAAGGTAAAGGATTTGCTGGTATCTTTTTTACGTCAATAGACACATGGCACAATCACAACCTATTTCTACAATTTGGTATGCATAATTTCCATGATTTTATATTATGAAAATTCTACACAAATTATGGGTTTTGAAATATCATTTTTTATCATCCTATTAGTGGTTTTTCAATTAAAATGATAAAAATTTATAAGTTATTTTTGTCTCAATTTGACTTGTTTGGGAAAATAGTTATATTATGTACTTATAATAATTCTTGAGTTATATATAATACCCCTTTGAAATATTTTAACATAAACTTTCTTATAATAATGAATTTTTTGTTTCATTTTATGATATTATTTTATTGGTCATTTTATACAATAATACTAATATATAATTGTTTAATGCTACTGTCTCATTAATTATTTTGATTGTTATTATTAATCTCATAATGTTGAAATATTATTGTCAATATCTTATGAAATTAAATAATTTTTAACTTATATAATTATTTAATTTTATAAAATGTAATACATTTTTTTCTTTTCTTTATACACTCATTAGTTAAAAATGTACTATTTTATGAAAAGCCAACTTTTTTCGTGAACATCACTTTTTCATAAAAAATTGATTACAAAAAGGTTTTCAAATTTATTTTTTATAATTCATTAAAATTTTTCATTGAAGAAAATTTTATTAATGATTTAATATTTTAGAAAAATT
The DNA here is from genome assembly GCA_963277665.1 of Viscum album. NCBI lineage: Eukaryota > Viridiplantae > Streptophyta > Magnoliopsida > Santalales > Viscaceae > Viscum > Viscum album. Next base: position 28,254,641 of record OY728157.1, on the reverse strand, counting down.
TAAATGAAAAATTAATTTCATTTTCTAAAACATTTTTCATTTGTTTTACAAAAATTTTGAATGGAAAAATTGTTTTATCATATACAGTATGTATGAAAAACCAATCATCATGACCATTATTTTCATTTATTATTTATTAAAATGTTTTATAAGCTATATTAAAATAAAATTATTTTGATATAGTACTATGTTTTATAAAAACTCAACGATAAATTGATTTTTTCCATGAAATTTTTTAAATGATTTTAAATTAATTATTTGTTTGTTATTAATGTATCATTCAGAGGAAGTGATTTTCAAAATGATTTATGTTTTAAAAATTAATTATCATTGAATGGTTATTTAACATGAGAAATGTTCCAACATATATTTCTAAATCTATCTCTTTCTAAGAACCCATCTTATGAGCTAATTAATGAATTACAAAGGATATGAACCAAGGATAACATTTTTATTCATTCTCTGGATGGTTTTTAATTATAAGGGAAATATATTTTTTATATCGATTTATTATCCACATGTTATACCATATGTAAATACGTATTAAAGAATATTTTATTCATGTGTAATATTATGATTAAATCATTATAAAACCATTATATATTCAATTGGTTATGATAAGATGAAATATTTATGATACCTATTTCATTTAATGGGTTATTATATATTAAATTTTTATGATCGTGTGTTTTATGTAAGAATGGTTTTATATAGGTTATGGGTCAGACCTTTATCTCCATCTAATGAATTTTATATCATTTTATATCTCATGACATAATAATTGGGAATTTGTCGATCTAATTAGTCACTATATTAAATTTATGATTCATGATGAAAAATATTAAAAAGGTGTGTCCTGGTCTATAATAATAAGTATGGGTGTCCGGATAAATAAAGGGAAATAGGTGTGTCCTGATCCATAATGGGAAATATGTTCATTCTCAACAAACATAATAAATATGTGATATGTCCAAATCCCCTACATGTATGGTCTTGGTAGTTTACATTGAAATATAAAATCTTTTTCTGAATTAATGATAGTTTCACACATTTATGACTTTAAATAGTGGTTATAAATTGATTTATGAGGAAATATATCACTTATAGGCCACTTTTTGAAAAATGATAACACTTTTTTGCCTGAATATTAATTATGATTCATTATTGGTTATGTATGATATTTTCATTTAATGTTCATTATGAAATTCCCACTTGATTATCTTAGAATTTCGTATGATCATAGAATTATTTCTCTTAAAATTACCCTTACTAAACAACTAATATTACATTCTAATATGTTTACATTACATAGTTTGTGGTGAAAGGTTTTATATAAGTTATTTATTGGATGTGTACTAAATGCGAATATCATTTTCGGAAATAATTGAGTTCTTTTTTGTAGAATATTATACTATCTTCTATTTTTCCAAATGTAGTAAACTATAATATTCCTCAATAATTTTATTTTAAATATATTCAATATTCTTATAATAATTCATAATAATCATTTATGAGAATATTGGGTTTCTATTGTTGGTTTATTACAATAAATTTAGTAAACCATTATAAAAATTGTTGAGAAAATATTTGTGAGAAACCTATATGCCTGATAGAGGACAACACATATGATGAGTCATTGTATAGGCCTAAATATTTCCTAGAATTTTGGAAAATTATAGAGTGGGTGGTATTCTAGGAATAATTTTCAAACATGATATTACATGTTGATGTAGCTCTATTAGAAATGTACTAGGGGTTAACAACCCAAATTTTTTTTGAGATAGAATCAATTGGTTATTATTTCAAAACAATGGTCCCTTCTATACAACAACATTGACCATACTCATGGATATATTTTGTAAATTCATAAACAATTTTTAAACCATAAATAATTAATTAAACAGTAGCTGACTATGAGTGTACTAAGATTAACATATGATTTCATAGATTAAGACTAATATTTCATTATTCAGAAATACTATATGTAATTTTTAATGTTAATATAATTTTCCCCCATGATTAGAATTTCTCACACTCCATAGTATGATTTTAATCAATAGATGGAACATGAAGGATCATTATTAGTGATGAATGTAATGGAATATTTAATGATATTCCTTCGGAGAACACAAATGATATAGGTCCTGGAATGATTTTTTTTGAAATTCTCAAAAACATTATAATGATATGAATCTTGTTAAACAACACAATGATAAAAATTGTAAACAAAACATGTAATAAGTTCATCATTAGGAAACATAAATCTTAGGTTAGTTAATATAATCATCCAATATTATTTTGAAAATGGATATGTACCACTAAAATGATATTTTATTATTATTAGTGTTTATATCATGAAAATTACATTTAGGAAAATATTTTGATGGTTAAAAATATCAGCTGTGTAATGTTTTTTAGAAAATGTGTGAGCATGATTAAATTAAAACAATGGAATATGAATTGTTTTATATGTAATCATTAGTTATGTATATTAAATAATTTTTTTTTGAAAATATACATTTATGTAATTATTTTAATATAATAAAATGGATATTGAATTTTCTTGTACATATGAACCAAATTTTCCAAGATTATTATAGTACATTTATTTTTTAATCATAAGTACTGAATTAAAAATCAATCAATTATTTAGTGTTGTGGTCATATGTCTTTAAAAGTTAATTTCTATAAGATACTATAGTATCCATGATGTTGGGTCTTGATGTGAACATATCATATAAATGGAAATTAGATATTCTTCAAATTAATATTGTTCTAATAATTTATGGATGAACAATTATCATGAAAACTAAATTGGTGGGGGTAAATTATAGTAATTTTTATTCTTGAAATATGAGAATATGAATTGGGGGAATTTGATTGCTGAAATAGAGAGATGGTTTAAATGTGTAATGGTTGGTCCTAAATTCTATGAATATAGAAATGCAATTATTCGACTATTTATTCTATGGAGGAGAAGAGGAAACTGACTAATGAACCACCCACAACAAAGTTTTCATATGGGTTGAATTTGGTAATTATTATAATCAATAACACAATACATCTACAAATGTGGATGATAAGACACAAAAAGAACTAATGAAAAAGAATCAAGGGTATGGTTAAACATTTATAATGGATAATCAACATCATGATAATTTGAGGACACATATACACTCATCATTGGTTTGTAATTTCATGTTTGATTTTAAGTTAATGATCCCCATTCAAAAATCATTGTTTATACATTAGAGAAATATCATGTTATTATATCTTTCAACTTGATTTATAAGAAATAGAAATATCATTTGATATTTAATGAATATAGATATGAAAATAATAGTTCAATGGAAACATTTTTTATATCATAACATATTTTATAAGGAATAATTGGTAAATTATTTTTTGGAATTGTATATTTATCCAGGAAATATTATCATATGGTTAATTTATATCATCATCAGATTATGTGATTAAGGATGATGAAAATACATTTCCACCCTTATTGTGGTTCTTACCAGATCGGAGTTCAATGTGATTACCAATCTGTCTATAGAGAATTTTTGAGGTGAAAAAGTTTGGTTTTAATTATGTTCTAAAAATAACATTACATAAGGAGTAATTGTTTCACAATTTTTAGATAAATGTTTAAAGGTAAGGGTAACCTTTAGTGCTAATTTATCATATTATGGATAATATGGGTAGTATAGGATATCATTATGGTTTAATCATGCCTCATTTACAATAGAGATAATTTTTCATTGGATCCTATTTATACAATATACGTTATTTAAATTGTATGTTTTCTAGGAGAGACACAATCAATGGTATCGGGTCTGGATATGTTGTTTTTTATTATTATTTTGGAGAATAAATAAGCAATATATTGATATAGAGTTTTTTTATCACTATGTTTAATAATAAGATACTTGGTCTGTCTAGGTGAACAATTCAACCCCTAGAGGATATGTAGATATTTTTTTTATTTCAAAATAATTTTGTGTTAAAAAAACATCCAAAAGTTGAGGTTTATTGCAATCATTTATATCACTAGATCTTTCTTATGGATATTTATAATAGCCATAATGGAATTAAGTGTATAACAACAATGTATACGAATAAAATAGGAGAAATAATTCTATTAGTACCTGAGAAAGCAATCGACATGGAAGAGAGGGTTAGAGAAATTCAACAACATATAAGGGAAAAAATATAATTGAAATATCACATTGATATTCCTCAAGGAAATATATAATATGATGTTAGTGCGAAGGTCATTCTAAAAATTTCTCCATTAAATAATGAATGTTAAAATAATCCCTTGTTATTTATGTCTCACTAAATATTTGATCATATCAACATATTAAGTTATGTACTCGTGATTCAACCAATCATAAATCATGTCCACGATTTCTACTCTATTTTTATCCTAATAAAAGATATACCTAATCCCACACATATACTAAACTAAATGGTCATACTATTAGAGAACTATATTACTTATAAAGAAATACATGTGGTGTTTCGAGATCATACAACAAATGTTATATTAAAAACACCACCCACCTATTATTATATTGGTTTATAATACAATTTATTAGGAATCATGGATGCAACATTGGGATATGTTAAGGGAAAATTATCCTGATTTATTTATATCATTATGAATAATTTTGAGGGAGAAATTGATTTTAAGGTGGGTAGAATGTCACCCCCTTAATTTTTATGAATTCAATTTTTTTGAAAAAAATGAATTTTCATGATATAATGAATTAAACATGAAACTAATGTTAATGTTTCAATATAAAAAAATTTGATTCCTCAATATCTTCTATTACATGAAAGATTGTTTTTACATAACAATTATATACTTTTATCATTATAAATTTATATATCTCATAGGAATTCAAATGAAATATATGAATATTATGAAAAAATATTTTTTTAAACAAATTTATTAATTATCATTTGAAAATATATATAGTACGATTCATTAATTGTAAAATAGCTGTTTTTTGAAAAATAGTTTTTTCCTTCATAAATATGTTGTATCCGCGCTTTGCACCAATATTTATGAAATAGATATCTACCAATTTTAAATAATTTATTTGAAAAAATAAAAATTATTTTTCAAATCAGAAAAAAAAATTATTTTACGATAATTTTTTTGTATTCGTATGAAAATATTTTTTATGAATAGTGAAAAATATTAAATATTAATTAAAAACTAAATTTTCATTTTATTTTTTTATATAGTTAAATTAATTTGAAATTATTTTTAATGTGAAAGTTGGTAAAATATACATAAATTAATCCTCCTTACTTGTAAATAAATTTCATATTGATTTTTTTTATAAAATCTTTTTATACATTTGTATGTTTTCCCTTTATAAACATTCATTCGAATCACATCCGTGGGATGAATTTTAAAATTTAATTTTCAATTTTTTGAATTTATATATGAAAAATTTATTGCATATTTGAAATCTACGTAATTTATATTTTCTAATAATTTCAACCGAATTTTTTCTTAAATGAATATTGAAGAAATGAAAAATTAATTACAATAGTTACTGTATCAATGGGATTACCATGGGGTTAAAATAAGAAGATACATGTTTAAATGACTTAACGATTTATAAAAATATTATTCTATGGACATAATTCGACCTTATTTGACACATTTAGAAACCTATGAAATTTTTTTTTTGACTTTTTATTTGTAAAAAATTTCATAGTTTGTAGTCATTTAGGAAATTTCATGTAATTTTCATGTGAGTTCCACGGTCCCAGATATAAAAGGCCACCTCCACCCATAAAATATTTTCACCTTGAAAGAGAATTGGATTTATAGAATCCTAAATAATTATCTCACCAAAATTTATATTTATATTATGGTGTTTCTGGTATTTCCAATAAACCAACACTAGGTTAGTAAGTATAATACCCAAATGAAATTTCATCTGTTGAGGGTAATTATCGAAACATGAAATTTCATTTACATTATTATTTTACTCACATAAAATTATGAATTAGACATATAATGTAACAAATAAAATATATAATATATTCTAGGAAGTTATTATATTTATCAAATAAAATGAATCTATCTCAACATTCATCAAACAAGTTACAAAATCAGCATCGGTGTTAATAGCGTACCACCACCCCATGTACTGTGGTTTTTAATTTTCCCATTACCATCTATAAATGATGGAAATAATGGTGTTTTTATATTTTATATAGTTTATTTACGATATTATTATTCTCATTTTATTATTATACCACACATAACTTCATCAATTCTATTTTTATGAATATGTTAGCATTTCTCATGTTTACGACGTTCTACCACCTAAAAATGATATGATTATCCAAAAAAATTTGTTATCAAGGATGATTTTAATCAACGTATGTATTATATATGATGTTATAATTATTTATAAATTTTATTATATCCTCAAACATACTTTCATTCAATCTCCAAAAAATGGATGTCATGTATATGAATGATTTACCTTCTTAATTGATGGTGTATTAAATTTTTCTTCACTAAACATTATGGTTTACATCAAATACATACATATTGAATGTATATGATTTTTATATAATATATAAAATTATTTATATGAATAAATCATGATTAATTAATGAGTAAAACAAATAAATTACCAAATCATAGACAAAATATAAAGTATATTTTACCCAAAATGTGACCATAACATATAATTGTAAATAAATAAGAAATTAAATGTCAAAAGAAAATAATATATCCTATGAAATATATAAATGATATTTTTTAATTGGTGAAAAAAATTATTATATTTATTATACAATTGTATTTAATGTGTATTTCATAATTCAAGATGTATGTTAAGGGATTTTTGTCACATTTTACTTCTATGAGACACATTCTACATTCATTATGAATTTCATTAAGTGGATTTTGTACTTAAAAGTAATTTTTTTGTTATTATGTTCATTTTATATGTATTTTTAAAACTATTCTATGATATTTATATATGGGTGTTTTTAGTTCAAAAGATAACCAATCGATGAGGGCTATTTCTTAATTTAACTTCTTTGGGAAATATTTCATGTTATGAACATACCATATTATGTTTTAATTTGTCACCACTTAAATTTAATATCCTTAATATCCATATTTTTATTTTATTTTATTATTACTTTAATGATATTATTTAATGGGTTTTATCAATCACTTTAAAAAATGTGGTAAAATTATTTTGTTTAAATCTTATTGTTTATCGAGATTGATTATGATTATACATCCAATGATGAAATCATATGATACATCTCACAGAAACCCATGAATATTATTCTACAATTTTTATAGCATGAGATAATTTGTTACATCTTAATATTCATCAATTGGTGTTATCAATATTTCACAAATATCTTTTTAATAAAATCATAATTTTGGTTGAAAAACATATTCTCTTCAAAAACCATTTTTTCCGTATATTTTTTGAATAAAATTTAAACCATTAAATTTAAATGGTTTACTAGTGAATTTTTACCCATGTTTTAATTTTTACCAAATGTTTTAAAATAAGTAAAAATATTATTTAAAAAACAATCATGTCTATATTTTATTGAAAATTTAAATGGAATCATTTTATTAATGTGTCTAAAATGAAAAAAACATCCCATGAACATTACTAATATTATATATAAAGATTTTTTGTATTTTTTTCTATGTAATTTTAAAATAAATGTATTTTAAATATCTTTTGTTTATTTATTTTTCAAATAGAATGTAATATTTCATCATGATATTTTGTAATTATTTTAATATGATTTTATATTATGTTTCCAATGTTATTTTTAATGAATATGTATTTGAAAATGTTTTATGATTGAAAAAATTGATTTAAAATAATTCTTATTTTCTTTATTAAATTTTCCATGTGATCATACAAAATATTTTTTCTATCAAAGATGAAATAATTTGATATAATTTCGGATTTATTATGAATTTTTACCAAGTATTCCTTTCATATTATTTCAATCAATGGTTTTTATTTGTGATGATATGTTATTTATGAAGGCAATTTCTAAAATGTGTAATAAAATGTGGAAATTCAAGTGAAACAAGTTTCTTTTAATGCTTTATGGTATAATGAACTGATTAGGAAGCTAGACTTTTTTCAAGAGACATCGATTTCATGAAAAGTTTATCATCGCCATTTCATCAAATGGTTTATTAAATGATAAATTTCAATGATCTTTTTGAATAAATTAATGTTATTTTTATTTTTTTACACGTGTGACCTACATCTCCCTCCATTTCATATTTAAAATAATTATATATATATATCATGAATTAGCAATGTAAACAAGCCTTTGGTATTAATTCATTATGTGAAATAGGCATGTCTTGTTCTAATATAGGAAACTAGTGTATCCCAATCTACTATAGAAAATTTCTATGTCATTGTATACTATAGGAAACCAGTGTGTCATGATCAATAGAAGAAATAAGTGGGTCCAAATCCATAGTGGGAAATAGGTGAGTCCAAATCCACAATATTGATAATTTTTATAATTGACATTGAAACATGAGATGTGTTTCCATATTTTTGATAGTGACCTAATTTTGTGAAATGAGTTGATGGTATATTATTTATTTGTTATGAATTATAACTCTTATGTTAACTTTTTTATGATATGATAATGTTTTATTTCTTGTCTAGTTTTTATATTCAATGAGAGGCTGGGTGTGATTTTTTTTGTAATTATCATGGTCAAACACATTTTTATTTATCTTATGATTTGATATGATTATATATTAAAATATATTATATTTACCCTTATACAGAATATAGTCAAAAAATTATAATTTTTTATTTACACATGATATGATGAAGGGTTTTATGTAGGGTATGTCTATGAATAATAATAATAAATTAGACGATACTTGGGGTAATAATTAAATTTCATTTAGTGGGTTAGAGGACTATATTCCAATTTTCAAAAGGAACAAAACTACTTTGGTTCTCTGGCATGTATTTTTCAAATGTATTAAATATTTATATAAGAAGAGTAATACCAATGTGTTAGAAGATTTGGTCTCTAAAATATTTATAAATACCATCACTTATACTCTTCAATTAAAATTTGTACCTTAATATATAAATTTCATAGTTTTTACATATATTTTACATAGTTTGTAGTTAATATGTATCTATTAGAAATAACATGATGTTTGTATAAAAAATTGTTTAAAAAATACGTTTTACATAATATATGGTACATTTATAAATTATTATTTTATTTTTATGAAGATGTAATTTCATTCAATTGTTGTTTTAGATTCGAACCATGACAATGAAATCAGGGATGATTATGTTTTGTTGGTTTTAAATGAATTAAGGTTGTATTATTAATTAATGAGTTAGATGTTTATATAACAATTACATAATACAAAAATTATAACATATTTAAATAATTTTTTAATAATAAATAAGTTTTCAAATCATTCATTGTATTTGTTATTAGTATTTTACATGTATGTAGTAAAACCGATCCAAACATGAACCTACGATTATTAATTGATCATTATTATCTAGATTAGTATTTATATCATTATACAAGAAAACTAATAATTTAATTTTAATATCATTATGGAGATATAGATTAATTTTAAATATTTATAAAGGTAACATATTTATATAAAACCAATAAATATAAATAATAGATTACTTTCCTCTGAGATCAATTATTTTGAATGATTAAACAAAAAATAATTTTCTACAGATAATATCATTAATAGTTTCTAAAACGAGCTATAAAAATTTTAATTGTTGTAAGAGGCATAATATTTATCATTTAATACCATATTCACGACTATATATTTATGGTGATGATGAGAAATTAATAATGGAAATCGATCATTCAAAAGAGTCGATTGTCTAAGAGTACACAGGGTTGATGATTTCATTTACCATTAATTGGAAGATAAAAGTAATTATTTTATACATCAGGATAATAAACTCAATATTAATATCAAAATTAATAATTAAATTATAATTTTATTCAATACTAGTACATCATTGAAAGAAAAAACATAATGAATCATAGAGGTGGTATTTTTTCACTACACTAGAGTTATGGGATCATTTTTCATAACAAAAACAAATTGATAATTTATTTGTACAATATTATAATGATATACATTATGTAAACAATATCTACGTATTTATATATGTATTTTAAAATTATAAATATAAATTGAAAATAGAAATTAAGAGTGTTAAGTAAAAATGAATTCTAATAATGAGAACATTGTGTTTCCTCATAAGTTCAAAAGTAAATGGACAAAAAAAGATAATATATTTTTATAAAAAACATAATATAGGTAAATAATTATATATGTTTATGAAAAATGGATGGGATTTGTCTATAAATATAATTTTTTTGTTTCCTTTAAGGGTTTGTGATATAACTACTTTATAATTAGTGAGAATAGAATTTTTATAATTATTTCAATATAATATTAAGATATCACTGTTTAATAATTTCATTTTCCTAAAAAATAAATAATATTTGATTGGTGAATATATAAGGTAAATTCAACCCTCATCCACTATATTTTCTACATATATTAATCATGTTTCAATGAAATTAAACCATAAATGATTTCTTTTTCAATTTTAACTTTTACTACCGTAACAAGTTTTTACCTAAGGTAAATTATTAATTATTCCCAAAAATAATTATTTCCTAGTTATATTATTCATAAAAACACATTCAAAAATTTATATCCAATTCATTTATGTCAAAATTTAATAGAGATAAATGTTAATTTCTTTCAAAAAATGAATAATTTATTAATATTTTTTGAGAAAGTATTACAAAAACTATAAAATATTTGATACAAGTCATTAAATAAAAATATTCAATTTTAAAATTATATTTTTACTTATAAAATAAATATTTTTTCTAAAAAAATATTTCATGAACATGAAAATTCATACTTATATACATAAATTTTCATAAAACCCACAGTATTATTAGAGTAGTTATATTGAACTAGTCACCTTGAAAACAATTGGTTCATAAAAACTACAAAAAAAAAATTCTATTATTATATTATTATCATTATACAATAAATGAATATATTTCTATCAAATAATTTTTTTAAAATTTATAAATTAAAGACGAAATTTTTTTAAAAACTTTTATGAAACAATTTCTTATTAGAAAAATTCCTTTAAAACCCCATTTTATTTTAATATTATTCTATATATATTCATCAATAATATCATATTTTTTTATTAAATTATAAATAAAAAAATTATTTATTTTGATAATAATTTATCAATGACCAATAATATTTATTAATTAAAAATAAAATACCTTATTTTTAAAGGGACCCACATAAGAAATTCCTTATTTAATAATACTAATCAATGAAAAATATTACAATGTAATTACTTAAATTGTGTGTTTTATTTTTATTGACTAATATTTATATTATTCGGGTTAATATAATATGTTTAATTCAGTTTATTTATTATTATACTTATATGTATGTTGAATGTGACACATGATATTGAAGATGGTATTAATTTAATGGATCAAGAATCATGGGTCATAACACTCTACCATGATCAAATTAATTTTTTCCTCTAATTTTTAATTATTATACACTCATTTATGTAGAATTGGATATTCATGACATATTTATTAATATATATATATATAATAAATAATTTTAAACTTACATTACTGTGGAAGCATGATCAAAATACAAATGTTTTCTTATAAAAAATTGATTATTTATACAATAATTACATATTGTAAAATATATAAAGTTCAACGTACTATTTGAATCTCACTAACGATAAATAGTTTTGTAATAATATTTTCCATAAAAGTATTCCCTTATATTTGATTAATAGTTTAAAAAATCATACACTATTTAAAATTATTCCAAAAATTAGATACAATTCTTCAATTATATAATTATTTTAATATAAATCCCAAGGATCCATCTACTGAATGTGTAACAAAAAGTTTCAAAATTTCTAAACTCGTTTTTACGTCATCTTAAATCCTACATTAAATATTGTATTGTTCATACCTCAATCAAGTGTCATTCAATATTTTTCTACAACAAATATCAGTAAAATTATATCACCCTATGGTTACCAGTACTATTTAATAAAATATTTAAATTTCATAAATTAGAAATAATAAATAATAATCCTCATATAATTTATGTAGTCTATAGTAACAATATGAGTACACCAAAATATCACACATTATTAGAAATATCTAAATTCGTCTATATTTATTATTTATTATGATATTATCATAACAACATAAACTAAGACCAAGAGACTCTATTTTTAATCATATATTAGGATTTTTCCATTTCATAATACACCCATATTTTTCAAACTAGCATAGGGGTTTCTTGATACACACCGTATTCACCTTCATTTTGATTAATTTCTTTTAACAATAATCTAATGCTAATTTTTATTATAAAATAATGGCTTGTATTTATAGGAAAATATCCATCTAAAGAAATCTTCTGTTTTGAAGGTATTGTTTTTTAATATTTAATACTATTTGTTCAACCTGTGATGCTATTCTTTCAACCCTCAGTGTTCCATGGAAATTTTCATACTAGTAATTCATCATCATATTTCATAATAATATGTTGTTATTCATCATAACGGTTCATAATGGACGTGTTAATTAATAAATCATATCACCATGTATTTTCTGATTAATATTTTATTTTTGGCCTATAGTTATTTTAATTGGTCATTATTATATTGATATGTAACTAAACCTCTTTGGGGTATTTACATATAGTTACAACTATTTTAGAGATGACATATTATAACAACCCTTGTCTTCAATTAACATTAATACCTGAATTATGAATAAAATTTACAATAAATATATACCCTCTGATCGAGATGCCTAGTGTATTTGGGAATTAGCTACATTGAAGAAAATTCTAAAAGTTTAAAAAACAACATCTTTATCGAAAACGACTTTCACATGTTCACACATAAAACGTCTTGGGATATGTTAGGGACATACTTGTGCAATGGGTGATATCTAAATCATAATATGTATGTAATAATGTCATATTGGAATACATGTTATACAATAGTAATATAAATGGGAAATAAATTGAATGTGAATAATAAGTCATGATATAACATGATAATCATAACATGTGAAATATGTTGACAACATATAAAAATGAATAATAAATATAGGCCAATGTTAATTAAAAATACATCATGCTAAAAACTTCCTGTAATGGAATCATCTTTACTCCATATCCCACCTTGAAGTCTCATGTGACTAAATATTACCCAATATATTATATTTCTATATTTTTATGTGTGCTACCATCACATTAACTTTGTTCTCAAACTTATATTTTCCACATTTATCATACAACATGAAATAATTCTTCCTCATATTTTTTTACAAGATCATTGATTATGGAAAAAATTCATTAATGTCCCATGTTAATGAATTTTCTGTGAATAAAGAGGAATAATTTAGAGACCCAAAGCTTGATTTACATGGACAATGCATTACTTTTTCATAATACTTAATACATAACAAAAACAGACACCGAAGGACCGTAGTAGTTTAGTGTCTTTGGAATCTCAGAATATAATCTTCTAATCATGGTGAAAGATCTTCAATATCTCCCATTAAGATCTTCCCCTTTTGTTTCCTTTCCTAAAACCTTTCTTTATATCCTGGGGAAAAGATATCATATAAAGGGTGATCTCAAATGGACAGTAAGGGTAATCATGGAGAAAATTAAACAAATCATATACATTTGAACATAAAAACATGAACATAGTGTTTAAACATTGAAATCTTGCGCAGTGACATAAAACATGGAAATACGTAAACCATAGATCATAATGGGACATCAATCATGATAAAATAGATTGTAAATGAAACTTGTCATTGTGGAAAAACATTAATCACATGATATGATTTCCATAGTAGCCTATGCATTGCTGCCAAGACCATCTTAGTGGACAAAGTCCCTTACTGAAACAGGTTTACCATCCATTTCAGCCATTTCTATCTCATGAGATATAAATCTTTACCCAATTCATTGGAGGGAGATATAGGTCCCACCCATCTCATAATTAAATCTTTCTTTTGTGTGCCACAAAATTAACATACAACATTCATAATAACCCAATGAATAAAATGGGTTTCATAAACACCATTACATCATAACATAATCCTTAAAAAAAAGATGTGATTTCATAATAAGAGAAGTGAAATCATGTAAATCATAGAGACATTATACATGAAACATACACATATGAAATAATGTCATCTTATATGGAAAATGGTTTTGATGAAGCACTTTAAATGAATTCCTGAGGAAAATATCCTTTCTTCCTGAAAATCATTTTCTTTTCACAAAATTGCATTCAATTTTAAAAGAAGAATATTTTGTTGAAAATAGTCATTAAATCTTGAAGAGTAATCTTCCTCAAAATATGGCGTTATGAAACCATAAAAATCCGTTCATGCTTTATAAGTTAAAAAAACATTTTTCTCGTACTTTTTCTGGAAAAGTAAAAAAATTACCTCGTATGGAAAAAAAATATTCCTTATATACTATGTAGTAAATGTAAAAAATGGGTAAAAAGGACATTAAAAATACATGAAAACGTTTTTATAAAACTTGGACATGGATGATAAATATAACCCCAGTAAATACTTACGTATAAGCAATCTCAGATAGAAAACAATTAAGATTGCAACATTAACCTTTACCTTAGGTCCGATATGCTTTCTACGTATCCGAACCTCCTGTATAATGATTCAAATAATATCATTTACTTATTAAAGAATTATATTCATTGTTAGTATATCATATATGGTTCACTTATGACTTTATATTACCCTTTCTTTTCCAAATTCCATGTTAAAAAGCATTTTCGGTAAAATCATTTCATTTGTCGTCCGTGTTTTGACATGTAATTATTAATATGATTACTTAGATCATGATTACTTAATTCAAGAATATAAAACATGATTTACATACAATATATATTCTGAATATACATATATATAATAGATCGATAAATAGAAAGAAATACACCGTTCATAGAGACGGTAGGTCGTACGTATGCATGAACACTGTTTTTGTTTCCTTATTTAATTGAATGGAATTAAGTAGAAGAAATAAATAAATATATACATAAATCCAATAGCATTATTATGTCATATATTTCATGATTACTTATTATATATACTTTATAATCATTATTGAATTGTTAACATGGAAAATGAATCTCATCGCATCGTGGAGACGGTAATCTGTACGTACGCACGAGCGATGATATCGTTCCCATATTTATTGAATGGAATTGTAGTGAATGATATAATATCCTAGAATCAGTATGATTTTATAATAATAATATGTAGTTATTCTTTACACCATTATACCCGTCCAAGTAAGGTAGTGGTGGAAAAATAGATTACGCCACGACATGGAGACGGTATTCCGTACGCACGCACGTGCGGTGATTTCGTTTTCCATAGGATGGATAAAAGGTGAAATGTATTTGTTTAATATTTATAATAACATATAATTATATGAGTGATAATTTTGTTATTAAAATATAATGAAACAACTAATGAAGAGGAGGTAGAAGAAGAAACACATTTGAAAGAATCGGTAACGGATATTACCTCTTCTTCGACACGTCTCTTTTGGAACCTCCTCTCAGGGCACTAAAATTGATCTTTGAAGAATACCAGGACCTCTAGTATGTTTCTAAGGAGGATGAGAAGGGAAATAGGCAGGGATCTTCCAAGCATGAAGACTCTAAATTGTGTAAAGTAGAGAGGGAGGAAGTGCCCTTTTATAAGGGAGGAGAGGGGCACCTTTGGAATCCTAAAAAATATTAGATTAATATAAATTCAAACCCCACATAAAAACCTCAAAAAATGACTCAATTATACGATTAGATGAGATAGGATTTTAATCTCATCAACCAATAAAATTTAGACATGTTTTGATCTTATTTTAAACCTTATCATTTTGATTTATCTTTATTTAATCTATTTAATTTTATTTGTGGTAATAAAATTCTAAAATTTAAATGGTTATAAATAATCACTTATGTGTTTTTAAGTTTCCATAATTGCATAATTTATTAAATTTTAGATTATATAAATTTTAATTTAAATTTTTTAAAAAATACATTGATTTTAAAAAAAATTATAATATGTAATTTTTATAAAATAATAATAGTGTAAATTTTGACACTATTCATTTGTTTGAATTGAAATATAATATATACTGAATATATGTTTGAAATAAAAGATTTAATAGATTAATAACATGTCATATTTATCTGTAAAATTATGGGAGCACATTAAATAGATCATATAATATTTATTTTAATACTTTTAAAATCATTTATTTGATATTTCAATCAATAAAATAATTTCAACATCCCTATTGTGTCATAATTAATGATAATTATTTAATCCCTAAAAATTATAAATAAATCCATATGATTTTGATAATTTTAATATCTTTCTAGGGACTATTTATATCTGATGTTTTATGATGTGTATCACTAAATTATAATTATTACACTTATAAGATTTAAGAGAGTGACATGTTGTCACTTACTTTGGTTTTAATAATAATTATATTATTTCATGGTCAAAAGTCCATGAAATGAATCTAGTCTGACCCTTAGGTGATATGGGTCGACTTTTATTCATCCAATACAATTTTGGAAAGTGTTAGGGTATTTTTATAATCTTATTTTTACCCTTAATTACTAGATTTAACTTTAATTGTAGTAAATAAAAATTACTGTAGTTACTATTCATAATATCAAAAAAAAGTAACATATTAACATAATTTGGACCCACTAAATTCAAATATGGAATCAATTTTTCAATATTCAAAACACAGAAGTTTCAATAATTAATTTTAAATTAATCCCGTTGTTAAGAAAATGAGTTTTAAAAGTTTAAATATTGCAAAAGATTAAAATGATTTTGCATAAGAATTCCATGTAAAATCAATGCTAATTGAAATAAATTATATTAAATTGTAAAAATATATTCTATTTATACTTTAAAATCATTCAATATTATAATTTAACCATATAAATTATTAAGATGAAAAAATTTGTTTTTAATTAAAATATAGCGTGTTTTAACTATTCATTAATATATGAAAGTCATCAGAATAATATGAAAATTTTATCGAAAGTAAATTTGTATATCCTAAATCAAAATAAAAACTAAATTTTGTCAAATTAAACTTATAAAAATGTTAAAAACTAGATTTAAAGTAGGTGCACCATCAAAAGGTGGCAAAACTGCATTTTTTTTAAAAATACTGATTTTACCCGAAAAAATTATTTTATTCACATACCATGTTCTTTAAAATGTGTAAGATGAAATTATAATGTTATAACATTAAAAATGTAGTTAATACTAATTATAACAGCTAGTTCATAATAATATTATAACTATATATTTTTGTTCAGTGAAACCCGGTATTACGTACAGCACATGCTATCGAGGAAGGTCACGATTGCATGTAATGCAAGCCAAGTCCGGGTTGCGTACAATGAAAGCTAATACAGTGATACGTATAGTGCATGATAATCTTGGTGTAGCGTACAATAGAAGATATGAATGAAATTTAAAAAAAGAATATATCTCATAAAATCTTGGGGTGTAACATTCTACCCCCTTAAAATGATTGTTTGCCTCGAAATTCGTCAGGGTTATAAATTGTTTACCACTTCAATGTTTCATTTGTAAAAACCCACATCGTAAAAGGAATACTAAAACAAAATTTTTAAAAGTGTTGTATGGAACATAACGGTTACCCAAATTAACTCATCATTGGGTTTCCACGTATGAGAACATATGTGAAAATATGGATATGGAAATGAAATCTAACCATCAAGTTCTGATGGAGAGTGGTAGAGAACATGGCTATGAAAAAGCCAACAATCACAAAGACACAAATTTGTGATGATCTAAGGTATCATATGATTCATCATATATAAGGGCACTAGGACAACATTTTTGGTTTTCAAGATCATTTCCCTAAAGTTGAATAATTTGAATTAGAAGAAATACATACAT
Organism: Viscum album; assembly: GCA_963277665.1. Lineage (NCBI taxonomy): Eukaryota > Viridiplantae > Streptophyta > Magnoliopsida > Santalales > Viscaceae > Viscum > Viscum album. The sequence continues at coordinate 28,236,470 of OY728157.1, read as the reverse complement.
TATTTAGATATAATCTCACCGTTGTTCATGACATGAACAATTTACACATCATCTCTTAAAGAAATGAAGTTGAATTTCTCATTCGTGAAGTGTTAGAAGATCATGTGATAGAATGATGGGTCATTCCATCTGTTTCAAATAGAAGGATAGAAAGAGTTATATACTTAAGTTCATCTATCATATATCGTTCCAAAAATGGACTTCTACTTCATCTATCATAACTCTTAATAAAATAAAAATAGTTTCTACTAACCAGGTACTTCTTGTAGGCTAGTGGTAGGTAATAAAGGCCTGTCGAGGTTCGGTTGTGGGTTCGATTCTCGCAACCTTGTCCGACACGACGGGTTTTCACCCGTCCTATAGGTTGTCCTTTTTCTAAAACTATACAATTATAACATTACAGCAATAATATCGAAAAATTTTCTATCCTTAAACAATACTATCTTATGTCCATCATATTCTATTCCAATCATTATGCTTATATATATGTCTAATCTCATAGTATAAAGAAAAATATTAGTAGAAATGTCATCTATCGAGCATGTGAATACCTTCATTTATCCACCATATATCATAAGATATATCTTGTTGGTCACATTCCAAACATGTGAATACCTTAAACATGTATTCTTTTGAAACATGAATTACCATAGAACCGTAGTGAAAGCATGAGTGCTGTCAAAAGTTAAATCGTACCACATACCAAAATCCCAAAAAATTTATATACTCAAACCATGATATCACTTAGTCTATATATCAATGATGAGCTCATGAAGACTATCAAACAATTTATTTTCTCCTTATCCCTTCATTATGCACATATCATCTGCTTTAAAAATTATTTGAATCACTTTTCATGGTTAACAGTACCATATAATTATTGAAAACCATAAAAAACTAATACATAGATATTCCAATATTCCACAGTACTATAAATTAGATTCCACAACATTATTTTGGAAGCTCCTTACATAAACACATAATCATTCAATTACATCATTGTCATACTCAACATTTCCAATTGTGATCACATGTGACTTCCCTTTATCCTTTGCCTTATTTGGTTTCTCACGTTGATCATCATTTACCCTTGGATTAGGGCATTGATTAACATAATGCCCCATTTCCTTTCACTTGAAGCATTGAAGTGTTGGTGGTGCATTCTCTGCAGTATTTTCTTTATTCATATCATTAGAAACCCTTTTCCCATTACATCGACACTCCACTTCTCGATGACCTTCTTTTCCACACATGAAACATTTTCTAGTACCTTTTAGACAATCTTCACCATGCTTCTTTCCACACTTTGAGCATAAAGTAACATTCATCTTTTTTTCACCATTGTTCTGAGATTTTTCCTTAAACTCCACCTTTCGTTTCTGGTCAAAACCATGAGATGGATATGTAACACCAATTTCTAGTTCTATCTTGATGGCACAAATTACAATTTCTTTATATCTATTGAAGTATCTTATAGCTAATGCGCTTCGAAGACCTTGTTTTATTCCACTGAACAATCGATCAACATTCATTTTAGGTTGAATGATAAATCCAGATGCATACCTTGAAAGCCTTGTAAAAGTTTCCTCGTATATACCAACAGATTCATCATCCTTTTGATTAAGTTAAAGAAACTCCTTCTCCATAATTGTTCGAAGAATATGAGGGAAGTACATATTGAATAATAAGTTCTTGAACTCGTCCCATTCCAGGGACACAATTTCATCTCTTTGCCTCATATTCCTGATAAGATTCCACCATTTATCAACATCACCTTCCAAACGATATACTGCTAAGATGACTTTATCATGCTCAGAACATTGTGGAACTGAAAATATATTTTCAGTGGTACTGATCCATTGTTCAACCACTAATGGATCAGAAGACCCACTGAATGAAGGTGGACGCTGCCTCAAGAAGGATTCAATAGAATGTTTCTCTATTAAATGCTCATTTAGAATTCTAGAATGATACATAGCTTTTTTAAGTAGATAAATAAGATTGTGAACTCCATATCCTATAACTTTTGTTTGTTTAGGAGGACAATCATTACATCTTCCATTACACTGATCAACCCGGTTCTTTCGGGTTCCATCCATCGTCTAAAACCCAAAAAAGAATAGCGTGAGGCAAACATCATGATAGGGAAAACAAAATAATAAAGGAGGAGTACCTTCTATATCTAACATCCTAGGTTTAATTCCAATATCATTACCATAATTCTAGGACTATAACTTATACTTATACATAACCTTAGGGACTTCCCAAGACATACCTTAGAAATTTCTCTAGGGATCTCACTAAAGTTATCACATCAATGTTTCCAAAGAATGACTAAACCTATCCTATAATACCAACTATAGAGGCCCAAATCATTACGTACATGGACATTACATTAATTTTGTGGAATACATAACACATAACAAAAACAGACACCAAAGGACCGTAATAGTTTAGTGTATTTGGAAACATGAAATATAATATTCTAATCATGGTGAAAGATCTTAAATATCTCCCATAAAGTTCTTCCCCTTATGTTTCCTTACCTAAAACCTTTATTTATATCCTGGGGAAAAGATAACATATAAAGGGTGAGATCAAATGCTCAGTAAGGGTAAGCATGGAGAAAATAAAACAACCCATATACATTTGAACATAAAAACATGAACATAATGTTTAAACATCAAAATCATGAGCAGTGACATAAAACATGGCAGTATTTAAGGAATAGATCATAATGTAACATAAATCATGATAAAATATCTTGTAAACAAAACATTTAATTGTGGAAAAACATTAAGCACATGATATGTTTTCCATAGTAGCCAAGGCAATGCTGCCAGGACCATCTTAGTGGACAATGTCCTTTACTGAATCGGGTTTACTTGTCGTTTCATCCATGTCTACCTCATGAGATATAAATATCTACCCAATGCATTAGAGGGAGATATAGGTCCCAACCATATCATAATGAAATCATTCTTTCATGTGCCACAAAATAAACATGCATCATTCATAATAACCCAAAGAATAAAATGGGTTTCATAAACATCATTTCATCATAACGTAATCCATATAAAAAATGGATATAATTTCATCATAAGAGAAGTGAAATAATGTAAATCATAGAGACATTATACTTGAAACATACACATATGAAATAATGTCATCTTAGATGGAAAATGCTTTTGATAAAGCACTTGAAATGAATTCTTGAGGAAAATATCCTTTCTTCTTGAAAATCATTTTCTTTTCACAAAATTCCATTCAATTTTAAAAGAAAAGTATTTTGTTGAAAATAGTCATGAAATATTGTAGAGTAAGCTTCATAAAAATAAGGTGTTATGAAACTGTAAAAATCTGTTCATGTCGTATAAGTTAAAAAAAACATTCTTCTCGTACTTTTGCTGGAAAAGTCAAAAAAGTACCTCGTATGGTAAAAAAAGATTCCTTACATACCATGTCATAAAAGACAAAAATGGGTAAAAAGGACTTTAAACATATATGAAAACATTTTTATAAAACCTGGACATGGATGATAAATATAACCCAAGTAAATACTTATGTATAAGCAATCTAGGATAGAAAATAATTGAGATTGCAACATTATCCCTTACCTTAGGTCCAATATGATTTGTATGTATCCAAACCTCCTATATAATGATTTAAATAATGTCATTGACTTATTAATGAATCATGTTCATTGTTATGATATCATATATGGTTCACTTATGACTTTATATTACTCGTTCTTTTGTAAATTCCCTATTAAAGAGCATTTTGGGTAAAATCGTTTCATTTGTTGTCCGTGTTATGACTTTTAATTATTCATATGATTACATAGATCATGATTAATTAATTACAGAATATACATATATATAATAGATCGATAAATGGAAAGAAATACACTATTCATAGAGACGGTAGGCCGTACGTACGCATGAACGCTCTTTTCGTTTTCTTATTGAATTGAAAGGAATTAAGAAGATGACATACATATGTATATATATATATATACATAAATCCAATAGAATTATTATGTCATATTTTTCATGATTACTTATTATATATACTTTTTAATCATTCTTGAATTGTTATTATGGAAAATGAATCTCATCGCGTCGGGGAAACGGTAATCCGTACGTACGCACGAGCGCTGATATCATTCCCATATATATTGAATGGAATTGGAGTGAATGATATAATATATAAGAATCAGTATGATGTTATAATAATTATATGTAGTTATTCTCTACAGCATTATACCCATCCATCTAAGGTGGTGGTGGAAAAAGAGATTACACCCCGGTGTGGAGATGGTATTCCACACGTACGCACACATGGTGATTTCAATTTCCTTAGGATTGACAGAAGGTGAAATGGGGTTGTTTTATATTTATAATAACATATAATTATATGAGTTATACTTATGTTATTACAATATAATGAAACAACAAAAGAAGAGGAGGTAGAAGAATAAATAAATTTGAATGAATCGGTAACGGATATTACCTCTTCTTCGACACGTCTCTTTGAAACCTGCACTTTGGGCACTAAAATTGGTATTTGAAGAAGACCAAGTCCTCTAGTATGTTGATAAAAAGGTTTGTAAGGGAAATGGGTAGGGTTTGGCCGATCATGAAGGCTCAAAATTGTGTAAAGAGGAGAGGGAAGAGGTGCCCTTTTAAAAGGTAGGAGAGGGGCACCTTTGGAATCCTAAAAAATATTAGTTTAATATAAATTCAAACCCCAAATAAAAACCTCCAAAAATGACTCAATTATAATATTATATGATATAGGGTTTTAATTTCATCAACCAATCAAATTTAGACATGTTTTGATCTTATTTTAAACCTTATCATTTTGATTTATCCTTATTTAATCTATTTAATTTTATTTGTAATAATAAAATTCTAAATTTTAAATGGTTATAAATAATAACTTATGTGTGGTTAATTTTATATAATTGGATAATTTGTAAAATTTTCGACTATATAAATTTTAATTTATAAATTTTAAATATTTCTTTTAATTTTAAACAATTTTATAATATGTAATTTTTATAAAATAACAATAGTGTCAATTTTGACACTATTCATTTGTTTGAATTTAAATAAAATATATAATAAATATGCGTTCGAATTAAAAGATTTAATAGATTAATAACATGTCATATTTATCTATAAAATTAGTGGAGCACATTAAATAGTTCATATAATATTTATTTTAAAACTTCTAAAATAATTTATTTGAAATTTCAATCAATAAAATAATTTCAACATCACTATTGCGTCATAATTAATGATAATTATTTAATCTCTAAAAATTATAAATAAATTTATATGATGTAGATAAATTTACTAAATTTCTATGGAATATTTATATCCTATGTTTTATGATGTTTATCACTAAATTAAAATTATTACACTTATAAGATTTGAGAGAGGGACATGTTGTCACTATCTTTGGTTTTAATAATAATTATATTATTTCATGGTCAAAATTCCATGAAATGAATCTATTATAACCCTTTGGTGATATGGGTCGACTTGTATTCATCCAAAATGATTTCAGAAAATGTTAGGGTAATTTTATAACCTTATTTTTACCCTTAATTAACAGATTTACCTTTAACCGTAGTAAATAAAAATTATTGTAGTTACTATTCATAATAACAAAAAAATAAAAGCAACATATTAACATAATTTGGACCCACTGAATTGAAACATGGAATCCATTTTTCAAAAGTCAAATCACAGAAGTTGCAGTAATTAATTTAAAATTAATCATGTTGTTAAGAAAATGAGTTTTAAAAGTTAAAACATTACAAAAGATTGAAATGATTTTACCTATGAATTCCATGTAAAATCAATTCTAATGACATAAATTATATTAAATGGTAAAAATATATTCTATTTATACTTTCAAATAATTATATATTATAATTTAAAGATATAAATTATTAAGATGAAAAAAGTTGTTTTTAATTAAAATATAGCATGTTTTTACTATTCATTAAAATATAAAAGTTATTAGAATAATATGAAAATTTTATCCAAAGTAAATTTTTATATGATGATTCCAAAGAAGAATTTTTTTTTTCAAATTGAACTTATTAAAATTCCAAAAACTATATTTGAAGTGGGTGCGCCATCAAAAGGTGGCAAAATTGTATTTTTTTGAAAAATACTCATTTTTCCTGAAAATTTTATTTTTTTCCCATACCATGTTCTATAAAATGTGTAAGATGAAATAATAATGTTATGACATTAAAAATGTATTTAATACTATTCATAACTCCTAGTTCATAATAATATTATATCCATATATCGTTGTTTAGTGAAACCTGGTATTGCGTACAACACACGCTATCGACGAAGGTCGTGATTGCATGTAATGCAAGCCAAGTCAGGGTTGGGAACACTGCAAGCTAATACAATGTTGTGTATAGAGAAAGATAATCTTGGTGTATCTTACAATAGAAGATATAATAGAAATTTTAAAAAATAATATATCTCATAAAATCTCTGGGTGTTACAAATAACCTTCAATGGAGTTGGGTATGGTATCCACTACACAATTTTTTCCCAATGAAATCACTTTAAAATTTCATCTACATAATAATCAAACATACAAACTCTGAAAAAGTGTGTGTGGTAGAAAAATTGGCCCATCATTTTTCTATATATAATGGCTATTAAAATGGACATTGAATGATATATCCAAAAATTTCGAATTGGAAATATAATGCACAAGATAATAAATAAACATGAATAATGAAGATAAGTTGAGGATCTATTACTATAGTATGCCACACCTAAATCATGGGTGAGACTTCATGCAATATTTGTAAAACTATTGAGGACTATAGTGAGTGGAGGTATGTTTACATATGTTTTCTATAGAGATTGACTGAAGTGAAATGGGAGCTCTGGTGGATTATATAAGAAATGAGGAGGATTTCATTATCATTCAGGATTTTAACTCTACATAAAAAAATTAAAAACTATAAAAACAATCCCATTGTTTTTAACAAATTGTATTGGTTTTAATTATTTTATAATTAATTGGTCTTGACATAGTAACATAATTTCCATTCATATGCAGAGGTGAGTCTCACTAATAATGAAGTGGTTTTAAAATGCTAAATTTTATTAATTATTTTGGAGGATTAATAATGTATTAAAAAATTAATCAAATAATAATAAAAAATTATTATTTGAAATAAAAAACAGATATATGACCACATATACCTTTTACTATATGTATTACATCACTTTTGGGTCATTTTGATCTCTTAATACATGAGTAATATTTATACGATCTTTAATTTCTATCCATAAAATTTGAATGTGGCAGAAAATTATAAACAATTCACCATTGGATTATTTCAGAATTCTAATTATGAAAATATAATTCAATTTATATAAATTATTTTATATGACTGTGAATTTTTACTTTTCAAATAAATATGACATATATTATCAAATTCTTGGTTTTTTATAATAAAAGTTCCCTAACACCTAGAAAAGTTACATTTGAATTAAAAAACATTATCTAATCATTTATAAAAAGATAGAAATAAAATGTTATTAAATTATTATTCAGTAAATAAATAATTAAATTTGAAAAAATAAATTCCTTAATAGAATTTGGATATTACACAAAATATAATTTTGTTATTTTATTAAAATTCAAATGAAAATAATATGTAAAGTTACAATAATATGATGAAAATACATTGATTACTCTATAAAAAATAATATAAATAATCATATTTTTAGGGTCTTAATACATATCACTTTCATATAATTGAAAATATCCTTAGTGTAAGGTTTGAAATTGTTATCCTTTCATTGGTTGTTTTGACAAACATGGTTTGGTTCAGGATCTCGCTGAGATAAAACATATCCCTCAAATGGGTTCTCTCATGCTTGTGCTATTGGATCTCAGTAGGGTTTGGACAAGGGAAAATAACAATGATGATAACATACACAAAAGCATTGATAAATGGGCTACATATGGTACAATTCTACTGGTTCATTAAATCAATTCAATTGACATTGTCAGTTGGATTTGTATACACCCAATATTTATAACAATCATGTGATCAATGTTTGACATCTATATTATTAATGAAAAGGATAAATACAATTATTTTAATTATAATATAATATAATAAAACCAAATATCTTCATGTATTTTCAACAACCAATTTACATAAAATGAAATTTAATTAAAATATCAAGTGAAATTTTATTTATATCTGTTCATGTTATTAAAAAAATCCACCTTTTAGAAATTTCACCATTGAAATTTTCCATTCCCATTGTAAAATAGATTTGGGTGAAATTATTCATCACTTAAACTAGTTCCCATTTTGCTTCAACAAACTTTTGGTCTCCCCAGAACATATTGACATGTTGTATTTTCTTATTTCATAAAACGTTTTATCTATGATCAATGATTATCACTAGTTTCACTTCAACAGATATTAAATTTTAAAATGCTACCACTTTTTGATTGAGTACAATCCTAGGGTCTATTATGTTCTTTTTCTTGATTTATACTTGGAATACATAATGTTCATGAGATAGTTTTGTTAGGAGTTTAAGTCAGTATGCCACTAATCTGTTGCCATAATAAATATTCATGGGGAGGATTTGTCTTGAACTAAGCTTACCCTTATTCCCAAATCTCATAAATGTCATACATGGATATATATAGAGAAATAAATTGTATTAAACATCAATCTCTAGGTCTTGTCTGTGATTTTCATCATAATACTTTTGTTGACACTGACCACCATTGATGTGTTGTTGAATAATCTTAACCTTCATCTATTGCTATGTAAATATATAATTTTTTATTTTGTTATCTATATATATTCCACACCTCTCATAAAAGAGAAAACACCACATTATTTTCATAGGAATTATCACAACATCCACTGTAGGCCATGCATTGCGTATTTATATTTGTGAACATTCATATGAAATTACGAATAGGCTTCAACTTTCTAAATCATCATTAACACTGATCCCAATCCCATATTCAATGTGTCACTAAATACCATGAAACCTTTTATACTAGTGGGATGTGTTGGACTATGTGAAATGTTAGTACACATTTTCAACCATTCCATGCTCTCTTGAAATTAATAATTCTAGGAAAAAATTAATCCATTCCAAGATAGACTTGTAAGGGGGTTTGAAAACGGTGATAATGTTCTCCCAAATTAGGGATAATACAGAGCTAACCCATAGAGACTAATGATATATGAAAAAAAATCTGCGTTCATCCTTAAATTTCATCCATCTTATTAGTGTCCACAGATATCCCATTTGTGGTAATGATATTCTTTAATAAGGAAACTTATTTTTGAATGAAGTCACATTTATTGTACTTTGCATAAAAATTTTCCTTTTGGAGGGTTATAGACATAATTTTTAAATACTCATCATTATCTTCCTTTCATTTAGATTATATTATAATATCATCTCGAAATACAATCACAAATTTTTTGATGTTATCTATAATAACATTATATGTCTAGTCAATGATGATTTCTGGATCATTATTGTAAGGAACCAATTTTTTACAGTGGTATGTATCCATTAAACTTTTATCTAAATATCTACTTTGGACCTCATTTGAACACTCAATGGGTTAGAAAAGGTCTCAGGGGTGTATGGGGAATTTTTGGATCCTAGAACCCATCTTTTAAAAAAATTGGACATGTCACATGTTTAGCTCACATTTTGAACATGGTTGGGATAACCGTAAAAATTGAAATATCCCAAGAGAACCGAATCACATGGTTTGGACAAGGCCATGTAGCCTAACCCTTCACCTTCCCCTTCACCCTAGGTAAAAATTCACGGTTACCACATGGTTTTTATAACCATGCAGGAAAACCATGCATAGGATATTTTTATAGGTAATTTTAGAAATTATTCCTTAATGATCTATTAACCCTTCTTCTTCCTCCTACTAAATGTTCATACAAGATTATCCTATTTATCTATCAATTTGGATATTTTTTATGGATAAATATATTTATTGGAAGATCCCTTTCATACAAGATCTATTTGAGCTTCTGTTCAAAATGTTTTTTGTGCAACGGTATATACTCAAGTCTGTTTAAGCTTTTCCACTACTCAATTGCACTCATCCATGTTTTCTGGGAATGCTTGTTTTATCCATTTATTAGATCTAATATGTTCTAATCCAAATAAATGGTTAATCATAAATGAGGAGAGTCGTACAATTCTAAGATGGGTCATCTATAGCTCATACATAAAATTCATTGATTTTAGAATTTTCAGGTGGGGCCCATCAATTTCATCATTTTCTATTTATTTAATTTTGATTCCACCCATATAATCATTTTAATGATATGTTAATTCTATTTCAAATTGGGTGATTAATTGTTGGTGGTTATTCCCATTAGTCCATTCTTCCCATGTTCAGAATTATGCCATAATTTGTGTTTTAGTGTTTTGACACGTTTGAGCCACCGTTCGGGTTTTCATTGGCTACCTTCCAATTGGTATGAATTTCTATATTAATTTTTTTTTTATAATGACAATTTCATAATAGAAGTTACAATGTCTGATCACCACTTGACCGTTCAAACGTAAGAGCTGCAATTTGGTGATAAAATGTAAAATTTGAATGGGAACGTACTCTATGTTTATGAGTTGTAATTAAATGTAAAGGAATAGTAGGTTTCAAATTTGTATAACCCCTTTCAATATTAAGGGAAGGTAGAGGAATGATCCTTGAATATGGAATATGTTTTAAATGGATTAAAGGAATGGTTGAATGCTACTTGGACATGACACAATAATGAAAGGAAAGGCATCAAAAAATGAAATTTTACATGACTTAAATATTAAACAAGAGTGGTGTGACTCCAGATCGCCTTGGACTCTGATTGGAGAGTTCCACGAGCACTCGGGAACCCCATTTCGATTCAAGGATAACACTTGCTTAGGTTGAGAACCATCTAGATCTCGATCCTTGTCTATTCATTGGAATACTCTTATTAAATCCTTCAAACCCTTCAATATTATTACTAGATGCCTTATATATAATCCTTGGAACCATCATTGACAAGTAGGTTTCCTGGTTAAAGCCCATTGAGCCTTGACATTTCATAGCATCATTTAACCTTTGATTAACTCCTAAGGCTCAGTAGGTTCCTCATTGTGGAATGTTATGTGCTATAATCCTCGGATTACACACTTACCCCATTTTAAGATATAATAATATATTATTTGGTGTCGCACCCCAAGCTTCCATGGTACGTTTCCCTTGGAATAATACATTATCTTGCATTATACGCAACTTCGAGATTCTAATAGACCACAACCATTCAAACTAGCCATTATGAATAGTCATACCCACTTTTTGAAAATTTATAAATTGTATTTTTCAAAATGGGCATCATGTTTGAATTTGAAATAGTGAAATTATCTTTGGGTTAATTTTTGGTATTTTTCAGAAAACAATCAATTTTAGATGAATAGAGAAAAACACTATGTTATTGGTTAAAACCGACTATTTGTTTAAATAATTATATATTTTATTCAAATTTGTTTTAGGTAAAAATAGATACATAATACATATATTAGTTAAATGTAATTCATTATATTCATTTTAATATAATCTTAGATATATATAAAATTTATTGATCTTTTTAGCATCTTTTGACCACCTTCTAGGGGAATTTACAAATTTTCATAAGACATAATATTACCACTTCTGTGAGTTTAATTTAAAAAATATTAGAGACACAGTTGACATCAGTATGTAAAATGTGGTTCAATAAGATGAAAATAATTTTTTGGTGAATAGTAATTTTTTACTTTTATTCACCACAGTTAAAAGTAAAAAGGGTAATTAAGGGTAAAATGATATTATAATTACTCTAAAATGTCCTAATTCTAATTGATAAGTGTGAGTAGATCATAAAAAATGTTTGGTATAAAACATGATATTCGTTGTTCCACTTGGATTATATTAGGACATTTATTATTATTATATTTAAAGAAGAGTTAAAAGGGTTAAATTCAATGTTTAATAACAAAACATTTTTTATTTAAGATAGTACATATGATAAATTTGACAATAAATATTCATTATAAAGATAAAAATATTTCTTACATAATGGTATTTTATTTAAAAAATTTAGAAATTAAATTATTTAATTTATTAATGATAGAATGATTATGCAGTAATTACCTTATTAATGAAATATTAAGATAATTGATATTTTAAATATCCAAATAAATGTAATTTGAGACCTTTAATGAATTACAATAATTTTATAGGTTAATATGTCATGCTAGGGTTGATTTAATTTTTTTTGAAGTAATCATTCTTTTTTGATTTTCACGAAAACGAAGTATTAAATATTATCCAAAATGACAAAATTGAGTTTTTAAAACAAAAACTATATTATTAATTGATATAATATTCCTATAAATATACTGTTTGGACAAAGAGCATAGATAAGGTTATATATTTTAATAATTAACCACATGGGGTTCTCTTGTCTTGTTATAGTATGTTTATTATCCATATAATATAAAAATACAAAGAGACATGGTAAATGTCAAACTATTTTACTTAGAGATAAATCTAAAAGATAAGGTTAATATGGTGACCTAAACCGACCTAAACCTATTGGTTGAGAGTTTTTCGACCTATACCCACCTTATTGTCGAAATAATTCATTTTGGAGACATTATAAAACTAAAATGATTTTATTATAAAATAATATTTAAATATTTTCTTAAACAGACCCTCACCTCTCTTATAAAAGGCTATTTCAGCTTCTATTAATTTCACACTTCCAAATCCATTTGGCTCGAGCATCCCTTGCCCAAATATCCTCCCAACATTCCTCCCTTAATCTTAGACGCCATCATTTGGTCATAAAGCCAACCAATGTATCCCTTTTCATCAAATCAAGTGGAAGAACTCGAAGAAGAGGTAAATATTTCATCCCATCTTCTATGTTCTTTTATACGTCCACTTCCACTTTATTTATTTTTCCATTCTAAAATAATAACTATAGTATCTTATATATAATTTGATTATTATTATAAAAATTGTATAACCATATTCATTATTATATCTATCATATAAATGATATTGTCACCATACGTGCGTATGTACGACATACCATCTCCAAGTCGTGGTGCTGTTTGTTATTCAAACACTTCATTATATGGATGGGTATAATAATTAGTATAACTGATGTAAATAATAAATATAATGTGTTAATTATTCTTTAAATATGATATATCATTTAATTACATACTATTTTATCATCAGTAAAATGATATTTTCCCTCGTGCATATGTACAGATTACCATCTCCACGAACACGATGTGATTCTTTCCCCATCGTAATTATTCAAGAATAATTATCATTTTATGATTATAAAGAAATTTTAGGAACATAATATCAATCTGTATATGAATCGAATATATATTATCCCTAACAAACAAGGCTTATGTAACCAACAACATAATGGAATGAAAATTATTTAACTCGTGAAATGATGATACTACTGAAATATTATTAACAAAGAAATATTAGATGATTATATAAGATATCATATTTATGTATATAGTTCTTGTATAATTTAAGAACAATATTTTAACTATTATACAACAGGATAACATTCCATCGACGAATGAAATGTACAATTTAAGGGTTAATTTCACAATCTCTTTATTATCTGAGGTTATTTTTACCGAAGTATATATTAGGCCCTCTTTATTATCCACATCCATGTTTTCTTAAAAATATATTTGAAAACATTTTTACTATTTAGTAGAAAATGGGGTAAATTCATTTACACCCTTATTTGACCTTATATTTTTTGAAAGAAATCTTTCTGTCAATTTCCAAACAATGTACATTATGACCTTTTTCGACAAAATTAAGGTATAAATGAATTTTTTATCTTATATAGCGGTTGTGGCTATTTTCCACTGTTATATCACCGTAAAAGCTTCCCTTAGAAGCTTATAAGAATATTTTCAAAATAAAAGTTTTCTATTATTATTACATGACATCTAAATGATTATCAAAATAGAAAGAGATATTTCTCTAAAAAAGTTTTGATTTTATCTATGTCAACATTCGTTTATGGATTTTAAACCTGTTTGATGTTGATTTATTTATGATAAAAATATTCCATATTTTAATGAAGGTTTTGTAATTTATTGGACAGTGGATGTGTTATTTTTATACCATTCATGGTTTATTGATAATTTATTGACATTTTGTATGCTAGTTTTAATATGAATGTTTATGTTATGTATAAACCTTTTCATATGATGAATGCATTGGACTTAGTAAGTGATGGGTGGAGCCCACTATATCTCTTAGATGAATCGGTAGGTCTCACGAGACAAACTAGTGTCTTGGAACAAGGCCTTGACATAATCTTATTTTCATTCTTGGCACAAGCCCTTGACTATATAGTTATGAAGTCTGGCATTATGCATTCTATCATTATGAATGTGGCTATTGATATTGCATGTGCTTATTTGATGAGTATAATATACATTTGATTATTTAAATGGAATTATTCAATTTTATCTTTTCCATATTATTCATATGTATATGTTTAAAAATATTTTGTTTTAGTTTTATACATTTTCGTTAATGTTTATGTTTATTTATGAAATTTTCTAATATATTGTTATCCTTACTGAGAATCTAAGTTATCCCCTTTCAATGTTGTATTTTTCCAATGATATGAAGAAGTATTTCATGGTTGAACAGAAAGGATAGGATAAGGAAATAAGTGTGTTAAAAAGGGCAAAAATGTTTATAATATTTTTTTCATCATTATATAAGGTAAAACTTATGAATTTATGTAGTACTTCCAAGGATACTAAACTTATCGGTCTTTCGAGAGATGATTCAATTTTTAATGCCATTTTATGAAATATTGTACTGACTCTAAGAAACTGGTGTTGGGGAGTTATATATGGTATCATTTTATGTTTAGTAAACACCATGGAAACTAGATTTAGAAAAACTCTTATTAGAGAACACTACCCAAAGATAAACTTTGAGGATTAGTATAGAAGAACATACTAGAATTTTGGTACTATATAGATATTTTGTGAGTCTTACAAAAAATAAATCCCTATCTAGATACGATCAAGCAGAGGCAGCTCTGGCACAAATGTACCTAGGGGTAAAACCCCAAAAAAGTGCATTGATCTAGACTCGAACGGGAACTGGTGCTCGATAACAAGCAATGCTGCACTTTTCTTTACGACACTCCAGGGGGATATGCTTAGGATAATTCCCATTTTCGTTTCAAATCCTTATGAATGGTTTTAGAGTATATACATTCTCAAAGAAAAAATTATTACAATTATGGATTATATCCATAAACTGTTCAATTTATTTTAAATGTTTTACGTGTTTCGAATTATGTATTGTAATTCATAAAAAAATATAGTGTATACTGTTGTTTTGAAATGGTTCCTAGTGGAAGGAATGGAAACTGTATCAACCAACATAATCCATGTAAGGATTTCACTCCTACGCAAGATAATTATAGTGGAGCCGGTGATGCAACTGGTGCAGATGAGCTTATCATTATACTGGGACAACTCACTCAGGTTATGAAAAATAACCTAACCTATATGAGTACCCTGATTTACAACATTGAGGATCAATGTTAGACTACTTCATGAGGAAACAACCACTAAAATTGAATGTGAATACAAATAAATTAGTAGCTGAGTAATGGATAAGTTCCTTAGGGAAAATATTTCAAGCATTGGGGACTGGCGAAAGGGAAAAAGTTTTCAGGGCAGTTTATCGCCTCAGGGGAGATGTAGGTCAATAGTGTTCATTAATCCCAAACATAAAAAATATGAACAAATATTAAACATGAAATTGATGGATTTTAATGATATTTTCTTAGAAAAATAATTTTCTCATGACCATCAAGCAGAGATTGAAAGACAATTTCTTAGTCTATGGCCAAAGGAGGATGAGAATGTTGCAATATATGAGGCTAACATTACAAGGTTAGAAAGGGATGATGCAGATTATATATGTAACCCAAGAAGTATGATTTTTTGTTTATTTTATGGGATAAAAACATTTCTCCATAGAGCATTAGTCTCATAATCCATTTCGTCATATGAAGATACTGTACCATGTGCTATCAAGATAGAAATGGAATTCTCTATGTCATACGACTTTAATGCAAAGCAAGAGAATAAGAGATTTGCTGAACACTCTGGAAATGAATATAATGTGATGAAGGGAAATTTTGAATACTCATCCTGGGGTAAATGTGAGAAGAAACACCCTGGTACTTTCCTAAATGGAATGATAGTCTCTTACAGGAGTGGTGAAAAGGCCACCAAGCTCTTGATTTCAAGGGGAATAAATGGGCACTCAATTTTGAATACTATAATTATATAGAAAAGTCTCATTTTTCAAATTAATGGCTTAATAATCAAAGGAACATACCGCAGAAATGGCCACGGGAGCAAGGCCATACTTTTGTGATCACTAATGCTGAGGTTGATGCTCCAACAGACATAGTGGAAGGTAATTTAATGGTTTCCTCATGTTTATCCAAAGTTTTATTTGATTCTGGATCATCACATTATTTCATATCATCCATATTTGCTATGAAAATTTTATATTTTCAATTTGACTATACAATATAGTTGTCAGTCAAAACATCAAAAGGATGAATCGTCATAATAATGTTATGTGAATCAGTTCCTATTAGAGCATATAAATTTTCATTATATGTGGATATCGTCATCATACCCATGATTGAATTTGATATAATCCTTTGAATTTTTTGGATTTTAGACCATGATGTGAAAATTTATTGTAAGAATAAGGAGGTTAAATTTTTTGATAATGATATAGAGTAACTTATATTTAGTGCAGAAATGTCACCACTTGATTCTTATCTAGATACACCCCCTTTAGCTCTACTAATCTCAATTATTGGAAAGGAAGAGAATGAAATAATTATTGTTGAGGAAAAGAATGTTCTAATAGATGACGTACCTATTTTTTCATGAATATGTTGATGTGTTTCCAGGGGATCTACCTAGACATCCTCCAGAATGAGAAATTGAGTTTTCATTTGATTTAATTCCTAGTTCCAAGCCCATATCAATGAACCCTTATAGAATGGCCATTATATATTTAGTGGAACTAAATAAAAAACTATAGGAATTGAGAAATAGGGGATTAATTTGCCCATGTGTTTCTCTATGGGGAGCACCTATCCTTTTTGTTATGAAGGATGATGGATCTATGAGGTCGTGCATTGATAACAGGGAGATCAATGCTATAACAATAAAGAACAAGTATCTATTACCTTTAATTGATTATTACTTCAACCAACTTCATGGAGTTCAATATTTTTTAACATTGACCTTCGATCTAGATATCATCAGTTGTGTGTGAAGAAGGAATACAATCAGAAAACACCATTTCGAACCCGGTATAGGCTTTACGAGTTTAAAGTAATGCATTTTCCATTGACTAATGCACAATATATCTTCATAGATCTAATGAATAGGTTTTTCAAGTAATATCTTGATGAATTTGAAGTGGTATTTATTTATTATATCATAGTATAATCCAAAATCTATGAAGATCATGAAAATCATTGGCGCATTATTATAAATACTCTGAGTTGAAATGAATTACATGTGATGTTTAACATGGGTGAACTCTAGCTCCAAGATATTTATTTTCTTATTCGTATTATCTCTAAAGATAGAATATATGTTGATCCTTCTATGAACAAGGAAATCTTTGAATGGCCAATGCTGATGAGTATAACTGAGTTACACAGTTTTATTGGTTTAGCAGGTTATTATCAACATTTCGTCCAGAATTTCTCCCTATTTTGTAATCCATTAAGCAAGATCACACGAAAAGAGTTAATTTTTTTTGTACACAAGTGTGTGAAGAATGATTTTAATAACATCATATAATATTATTCAATGAACATATCTTGACTCTACAATCAGGGAACAATGGGTTTGTTATTTATTGTGATGCTTCAATGAAAGAACTTATTTGTGTACTTATACAGAATGATAGTGTTATTGACTATACATCTGACAACTAAAAATTCCTGAGCCAAACTATCCTAATCATGATCATAATTTAGCATCAATAACCTTTTCTCTGAAAATGTGGTGACACTATCTCCATGGAGAAAATATTGTGATTTATACTAATCATAAGAGTTTCAAGTATATTTTCGTATTTAAATAATTCAACATGAGGAAAATGAGATGGCTTGAACTAGTCAAGGATTATGATTTCACTATACTCCACCTCCCGAGGAAGGAAATTAAAGAGGAAGATTCTTTAAGAAGAAAGGATCATAGGGTTTTGAACAAGATGATAGTTAAAAGGGTTACTATCTTCATGGATCTAGTAATGATGGATTTGTGAATAACCAAGGATGGTGAAAGATGAAACAATTTCCAGAACATCATTTATAGAAAGGGTAAAGATTTCTCAGACATATGATGATGAGTTTCAAAATAAGATTAATGCTGTGAATGATGGTAGATTGAGCGACTTCATATATGAAGATGGAATTATGAAATTTGGGAAGAGACTTTGTATTCCTGATATACTTGATCTAAAAAGGGAATTATTGGATGATGTTCATTGCGCCAATTTATTTATACACATTGGTAACACCAATTCACTCTTAGATGGTGTATATATTGTCCTTTCACATATTATATCATGAATCCATTTATTATCATGATATTTTAATGTTTTTATTAAATGCTATTCCTTAATTATTTGTATTCAAGAGTCCCTCATTTCGTTAAAAAATCGTTATCTAAAATATCATTTTAAATGTTTTAAAGATTTATTATTCTACATATTTATCTTTAATTTCCATTTTTTAAAAATGGTTTTCATTATTTATTTATATGGACATTAATGTTTTGAAATTATAATTCCATTAAAAGATACAAAGTGGTATTTGAAACTTTGATTCAGAAATCTCTTTTTAAATGGCTTATGAAAATTGATTGATTATTTCAATAACTTGAAATAACTTCTTGTGGATTCAAATGAAATGTTATTAGTGAAATGTATATATTTGAAATATTTTATGTGTAGTGATGGTACTTGGACATTTTATGGGTGGTTACGTGATAAACCATATGATGGGTGGTGTTGTGAAAACTAGGACGGGTGGTTACATTATAACCTCCAATGCATTGGGTATGGAAGTCGGCCATATGCCTATTCTATTTAGTGATTTGTGTGGAAGTTGACCGTATGGTTATTCCATTTATGTATGTTTCTGTCCCAAGTTACCTTTATTTATTATGTGTTCTCTATATGGGTTTTATGTAATCTTTTGGTAACAAAAGGGTAAGTAGTGATCTTTTATTTAGTGAAGAGTATTTACCACTTCATAAAGGTGAAAAGTAATACTTATGTTAATGTATTCATGGTTTACTTGTTGTTTTGAGAAATTAACATTTTTACTCTTTTGTTTATCCCTTAATAAACTTGTTAAGATCATCCCATGTTTTGAATTGTTTTCACAGGACTTAAAGATGAATAGGGTCATGGATAGGATAATATAAATTTCATGCCGTCTAAAACATGCAACTAGACATGAATCTTTTTTTCAAGAGTTTTTATTTTATGAAAAAAATGGAATATTTGTAGAAGGTTATACTTTGTAATCATTTGAGATGTAATATTTATGTCCTAATTCTCTAAAACACTTAACCTGAAATGATCCTCAATGTGAATTATTTATTCAATTCAATATTATGTAATGTTTAAGGCCGGGTCCTTATAGTTGGTTTTAGAGGTCTGTTTAGAAAACTTTAGGGATTAAGAGTTTTCGATAGACATCTGGTTAGTTGCTATGTCTATTATAGTAGTTGAATCATTATTTTATAACTTTATAAGATCAAGAAACGTCAGTTACAAATTGAAGGAGGAGGATCTCAAATGACATTCCTATCTCTTCTTGATGACATGCTTGCAATAATTGTTTCCAAAGTCATATTTTGATGATTGTGAAACTTTTTCTAGAATACAACTCACTTGAAAGCAGTTGATTGAGATATAAAACACCTCAACTATTCCTCGTTATCATCTTGGATCATGGGTTGTATTTAGGAAAATCCTATTTTAACAATATTCTCATATTTTCAAGAAAGGTAAATATTTTGAAGGCATTTTCAAATATTTTACCTTATCACAATATTTTTAAGCATATTATGATTTTACAAATGGTGATGAAGATGGAGACCATTTTAAAAATAATTTATATTTGATTTTACAATATAGTATCTCAAAACATAGCTGTGATAATTTAAAAGGACCATTAATTGAATGTTTCCACTCAAATTTGGCCCGACTGTTTTATAGAAATCATGTTTTATCAGATGTTTTGAAATTATATGTCATACATGATTAATTTACAGAACTGTTTTTCTGTGAAAACCCATATGACTCATGTTGTACAAGGTGTATTTGGATGGAAGAAGAAAATTTTTGTAAAGGATATCAAAATCATTGTTGTGATGCATGGACCATCTACCTATTTGAACAAGATGACGACGAAACCAAAATGACACCACGATCTAGGTATGATGTTCTTCATTTTGGATATCATTTTATTTTATCATATGATGATGACAAAAGACATCAAGAATTAAGATGTCAAGATTATAATGAATTTGGATGAAAATTATAGGTATAAGTAAACCATTGAGGATAAAACATGTTATGGTTATTTTTGAGTTTTTTTAAAAAGGATAACTCGTAGGATGGGTGACAACCCGTCCCATCCGGCAATGCTGTAGGAATAGAACCCACAACCGAAGGGGGACAAGGGTGCATCACCTACCACTAGCCTACGTGAAGTCCCTGGTAAGTATAGATCATTATTTTGGTAAAATGTATTTATGGAATAAGAATAAGTTGATTTTTTGAACTTTTGTTTTATCAAATGGATATACATAGTATAGAAAAATGATTTAGTGATTAAATGATAAAGGTGGTTGTGCAAGAAATTCTCCCTTTTGAGAAAAACACTATATTCCTAAGGATGATTGAATACTATGGATTTCAATTGTTTAATAATGGTTGAAATTTTATTTTGGAAGAATATATTTTTTTTTTGTGGACATATGACGACATGGTTTATTTATGAAAATGATTAAACTATCATGAAGAACATTTGATTTGGTTTATTAATTTTGAATATGAGACTTTATAAGTAATTATTGTTATTTAGAGATAAATGTTATCTTATAATACTGTGTAATTACATCCTCATGAGATTTGGGTTTCAATCTTAGTTTGGATCACATTTGATGAATTTTGGGAATTTTTTTTTAAAGGTCTTTATTGAACTTCGGTTTTTTTGAAAAAATTTGGATATTAAGAGTAGTTTTTCTTTTTTAAAGAGATTATCCTTTTTGGGTATTATCTGATCTCGCACTAACAATTTTGGTTTTAGATGATGCTTAAATACAAGGGAAATATATAGTTCTTCTTTTGTGAATTATGTGATTCTCTTGATGATGATTCTTGTGATTTTGATGTGAACAAATATTTTAGAATGCTCCTTGTTTGGAGAAAAGATATGTTTTGGTAGAAACTTATTGAAGGATGAAACTATACTTGAAGGTAAGTATATTTCCTTATGTACTTATTATATATAGTAAATTAATTCCTCCAAATTATGAAAATGAATGTAAGATAAAAAAAATTTACGTTTCCAACTGGGTAATCAAATAACATTTAACAAATCATCTGTTTGTAATTTTCTAGTGGTTAAATTTCTCCAAATCATTTTTTCTATAACTCTACATCCGAAAATTACCATTTTTCCTCTCTTCCATATCAATGTTTTCCTACATGGAGCCCTAGTACGGGTTCTCTCGGGTGACCATCATACTTTTCTTTCTTTCTTTTAAAGTGATAGTTTTACTGACTCTTTTCTAATGTGGGACTTTTAATGAAGTTTACAATCCCAGTTTTAAAATTGTGAGGACTCAACTCTTAAAAGGGGGGAGGGATGTAACATCCTAGGTAAATAAAGAATAATACATATTTCATATTTATTAATATTTGTGAATTAAATATTAATTTTACTTTAATGGGGTTTCTATGTTTGGTAGCTTACCCGATACACAACAACTAGTTTCTTTGAAATCATATGTTGCACACTAATAATATAATATTATTATTTTAAATGGTAGTTAACTCCTAGACGTTGTATCAGAGAGAATTAAAAAACTAACTATAATATGATTATATAGGTTTGTTAAATATATTTACATTTATCCAAAAAAGATATATTCTTAAAATGTGAATGAATCTAATTTTAAGCATAATTTACATAAAAAGGCTGATTCACCGCCTTTTAATAGAGAACCCTATTTAAATATAATTTTGGTCACTTTAATACAATCTATTTGACCAAATTAAAATCTTCTTTTTAATTGAGACATCAGAATTTACTTTGGGTAATTTTTTGGAATTTTTCTGATAATGATCATTTTCTAATGAATAGTGAAAAATATTATTTTTTATTTGAAAATTGTGTTTTAATCTAATTTATTTATATGGTTAGATTATATTTTTAATTATTTCTAAATTTTAATTAGAATAAATTTTTACCATTTAATCCGATGTTGCTAATTAGAATAAATTTCACTTTGAAATTGGATATAAACAAGTGTCAATCTTTTGATAGTTATTGTTTCTTAAAAACACATTATTTGTTTTATCAACGGGAATTAATTTTAAATAAACTAATTACATTTCTATGTTTTTAATTTATCAAAATAAACCACATTTTCAAATTTGTAATATGAAATAGAGCATAGGCTGAATTTTGGGTTTTTTTGAAAAACATCAATTTTTGAGGAATAGTAAAACCACTTAGTAGTGGTAAAAAACAAATTTTTAATTTAAATGAAATTTTACCACTTCTCTGAATTTAATTTCAAAAATCCGACATACATGGTTGTTATCAAGAAGTAAAATTTGGTTCGATATGATGAAAATAATTTTTGGTAAATAGTAACTTTCGACTTTTATTTACCCCGTTACAGATAAATAGGGAAATTCAAGGTAAAAAGAATATTATAATAATTCCAAATTAACTTAAAACATTTCCAAACCATATTGTATGAGTAAGGGCCGACCATGGGCATCTTTTGGTCTATTTTAGTTCCCCATGGAGCCACTTATGGAAGATAATGACACTTTAGATTAATTAATTTAATGTAAATACAAATATGATATAAACTAATATGTCATTGTAAATTAATTTTTACATGATGTTATATAAGTTATATTTTCAACTATAAATATTAATTATAAAGAATAAAATATTTCCTACATCATTGTATTTTGTTTAGAATATTTAGAAATCAAATAAATTAAATTATTTATGACACAATAATGATGCAATATTTACCTCATTAATAAATGATTTAAATAAATAAGATTATAATGTTTAAAATATTTTTTAAAACGTGTCCAATTCTGATTAGATGATTTTATTTCTAATTTTACTCATCTAATCTTCTACTTTGATTATTTATGGACCTTTAGAATCCGAATATCATTATATAATAAAATAATATTTTCACACTTTCCTAAAGAGCCTCCCTAGCCTTATAAAAGGATACCACTTATAACCAATTCCTCACACCTATCATGTATTCTGGATCATCCAACTTCTCTCAAATTAAGCTCCCTACATCCCTCTACTCTTCCTATAAGCCTTAACTTTTCCATAAGGCACTTCAAGAAGTCCTTTGGTTCAAACCAAAGGGAGTTACCCAAATTAAAGGTAACAGTTTCTCTTAAATTGTTTTCTTTTATTTTACTTCTCCAACCCATAAACTCTTCTTATTACATTAATTTGTAACAAAACCAGTATACCAAATATTATAGTATGTTTTTATGAGAAGGATTCGAACTACACGTACACACACCGCCATCTAATGGGTGGAAAACATAATATTTCTGTGGATGGAAAACTAACGCCTCACGAAACGATGATTGTTCAAATATCTCTAACCACCTATGATGGTAGCCAGTATTATAGAATTGTGTTTATATATGATATAAATTATGTTTTTGTTTTCATTATTCTTATGTATTTTTTCTTTTATATTAGTACTTTATGGTTTCCATAGTGGGTAAATACGATAATATCATGAGAGGAACTGTGGACTACCGCCCCCTCAAAGTAATATGACTTGTTAATGCCTTATGTGGGACATATAAAGGATGGAGTTAATAATATCGTATATGATATTATACTGGAATTATAATATAACTATGTATCATTATGTTTTTAATTCCATTAAAATAATAAATAGAAATGGATGTATTGTTCATGCGTACGTACGACTTACCGTCTCAATGAACGGTGCATTTCATTTCTTACCTATAAATGTTATGTACTATTATAAATACATGTATAAACAGGATATATATTATATATATGATATATAAATCAATAATATAATTATTATGATAATGGATATATTACCACATGAACAACTTGTAATTATAAGGTGTTCATTTTTTTTACTGAATTACCAAATGTCGACAGAACGACCGTTATTATCTTAAATGAAAACATAATGTTTATAACATGGTAACAAGTAATATAAAAGGAATAAAAACTTTAAAAAGGTTCTTAATAAATTAGAAATTAACATTAGTTTATTATTCATGATATTAAAGAATGAACGGTTCAAGTCGGACACAAGGTAAGGGTTTTTTCTTATCTCACTTTTAATTCCATGAGATTTCCATTGTTCTCCCCTTATTCATTGCATGTGGTGTATTGTGTACTTCCATTTGATATATATTATCATGTTTCTCATTATATTCATGGTATTCTGCGATTAGTTTTGTGGTTATTAAATTTTGGTTATGCTGCTTAGTTGATTACAACGTGGTAAAGGGTTTCATCTCACTTTTTATTCCCGTGAAATTGATGTTATATTTTCCAACATTTCAATTTTGTGTGTTGTATGTACTGCCCAAGATTGTACTATTTTATTAATATACCATCATTTATGAGTATTTAAATCTTCATTTTATGATCCTTCTTTCATGTGTCATAGGTTTTGTATGTTACCAAATCAGCAAGGGAATCATTCACCCTTCTCTTTTTAAAAGACTTTTTTTGCTGTGTCTTTTAATTTAAATATTATTGTGTTGGGATTTGTTCTTTTTTATGATTACTGATGTAAAAATTATTTCCAATTTATGAGATACCCTTTTTTCTCATCAACTCATTTTCTGAATTTTAAAAGTGATGTTGTTAGGCTGTCGAATTTTTACAAGGGAACTTCTTAACCCAATTTCAATTCTTTGGGTTAAACTTGTACTTATTGAATATGTCATCCTATGAATATGTGTAAATGACCTATGATTGTATTACACATAATATCCATATATATTGGGTGTATTTATATTTTTCACACATATTTATGATATTGATTTATCTCTAATTTAAGGATTCCATATTTATAAAGGATTTCATCTCAATTTACATTTCCATTAAGACGTCATTGTTGTTACGCACCAATTCACTCTTATATGGTGTATATAATTTCCTATGAAATATTATATCATAAATCCCTTAATTCTCATTATTTTATAATGTTTTTATTAAATGTTATTCCACAGTTATTTGTATTCATGAGTATCTCATTTTGTTAAAAACTCTTTAACTAAAATATCATTTTAATTGTTTTAAAGATTTATTATTTTAAATCTTCATATTTAATTTCCATTATTTAAAAATGGTTTTCAGTATTTATTTATATGGAAATTAATGTTTTAAAATTATAATTACATTAAAATCTTCAAACTTTTATGGGGAAATTTGATTCAAAAATCACTTTATAAATGGTTTATGAAAATGGATTGATTATTTCAATATCATGAAATTACTTCTTGTGACTTCAAATAAAATGTTATTAGAGGAATGTTTATATTCTCAATATTTTATTGTTCTGTGATGGTACATGGACATTTGATAGGTGGTTACATGGTAAACCATAGGACTGGTGGTTCTGTGAAAACCAGGATGGGTGGTTACGTTATAACCTCCGATGAATTGTGTATGGAATTTGGTCGTATGGCTATTCCATTTAGTGATATGTGTGGGAAGTCGACATTATGGTTATTCCATTTATGTATGTTTATGGCCAAAGTTACCTTTATTTTTTATGTGTTACTTATATGGATTTTATGGTAATATTTTGTTTACAAATGGGTAAGTAGTGATCTTTTATTCAGTGAAGAGTATTTACTACATCATAAAGGTGAAAAGTATTACTTATGTTAAAGTATTCATGGTTTACTTGTTGTATTGAAAAACTAACAGTTTTACTCTTTTGTGTATCCCTTACTGAACATTTTATACTCATCCCAGGTTTTGAAATGTTTTTATAGGACTTAAAGATGAATAAGGTCAAGGATGAGATAACGGAAAAGTCATGATCTCTAAATCATGGTACTAAACATGAATTTTTTTTCAAGAGTATTTATTTTATGAAAAAAATGGAAACTATGTAGAAGTGTCTACTTTGTAATATTTTGAGATGTAATATTTATGTACTAATTCTCTAAAACTCTAAAAATGAAAAGATCCTCAATGTGAATTATTCATTTAATTCAACATTCTGTAATGTTTATGGCCAGATCCTTATAGAGATAGAACTATTGGTTTTTTTTTGAAATTAAATCCCTATATTTTTATCTTAGTGTATTTGGATTTGGATAATTTTTACATTGTTGAAAAATCCCTGAAAACACGGTATTTATCTAGTGTCAATCAAGAACTACTATATGATAATAGGCATTGATCATCACCTAGTTTGATACTACCATAGAAATTTGTTTGGAAATTGGAAATCAATTTTAAAAAAATAAAAAATAATTTAAATAGATGTTGAGATGAGTAACTATAGAAAACATACAGTTTCATATATAAAAAATGTGGTTCCATGATTTCAAAATCCATTATGTAATATTTAATGATTATTTTTTCATCAAATATCATTATTGAAACGCACATTATTTTTTGTTTTAGTAAATGGTGGAAACCATAACACCTCTATTAAAAAGTAATACGATGTGAAATTTGATTATGGGAATCCCTGTGGGATTATAACTATAGTAAGGATGATTGTGATAATCCCAAATCAGTTATCCGATTAAATGATTAACAAAATGCACTACAAATAACTCTTGCACTCAAAAATGAAGAGAAGGATAGAGTTTGTTGGGATTTTGGGTTGTGGAGACCATGAATGAATGTATATTAAATTCAGTATATACCACTAATCATAAAGTAATGAATCAAGGGAGAGCCTCAAAGATATGATAACATGTTTTTTATGGAAAATAATGACAAAAATAATGTAATTGAAAAAGATATTTCATATTTTTGGTTAACGTATTGGATAGAAATAATAATCTTCCTATGGTATCATGGAATGTTTGATTTTCTAAATTTATAAATAATTGAAATTTTTCAATCTATGTTGGAAGGGGATATCTTGTAATGTGAAACAAAATTTTTATTTGTGTAATGATTTTTCCATTTCTGAAGAGCGACTAGAAATTAAATATGTACAGAAAGAGTTATAATTGAATAATATAATAAATACCAATTGATCGATTGATACTTAGTGGGTATGATTTAAGTATTTATGTATTTTGATTCAATAAATATCAAATATATAAGGATATTTAAATATATGATTTTCCTGGTCTATTTGAATGAGTGTATGGAATGATACTAAAGAAAAAAAATATGCTCAATAGAATGGTGGAAAATTATTGAAAACACATTATTATAGGAATAATAATTAATTATTTGTTACTTATTTTGATATAATATTTTTAGGATAATGAGATGAGTTATTTAGAAAATTAAATTAGACAATGTTTATGACCATGATATTGATTAATTATTTTTCAAAAATATGGTTTATGTTATAATTGATTTAGTTTAAAACAATATTAGAATTATGGAATATATTAAATAATAAATTATTTTATTAATGTGATGATATTTAATTCATTTATTCATTGAGATTCTATAGAAATTATGTTAATTAACATGTTTGTAGAGAATTCTTGATGAAGGTATTGATATGTTTGGTATTTGAAAATCAAGAGCTAGTTTTGAAAATATGGGGGATTTAATTCAATATGGTTTTATAAATAATTAAAACCTTATTTATAATGTTTTGTGATTAATTATTTTTTATTTTTTATTATTATAAACATTTATTATTTTTTATATTTTTATTTTTGGGGTATTTTTAGGGAATAATTTATATTTTTTCTATCTGAAGACATATGCATATTAGATAACCTCTTCTAAAAAAATTATAATAAATTTTTTTTATTATATTTATGGATCATATGAACCATTTAATATTTAGGAATAAAAATTTTGACCTCCCTTCATGGAATATGATAAGATATATAAATTTATCAACCCAAAACCAAAGGGAAATATTATGCTTATAAAATTGAATAAAATCAAGTAAGTGTATCATCTCATTAAAATCATTATAATTAGGAAAGGGATCCTGAGAAATAAATGTTGTCTTATAATAACTATTTTTATGATATGAATCAACATTTTCATGATTCATTGCCTTTTTTATTTTTTATTTTTGTATTTCTCTTGACCAAGTTCTCTATCACATTGAATCACTATTTGGCTTCTATATATAATTTCTTGTCTATGTTATCACTTCTTACCTATGTTTACCATTTTTGAAACCCAGTGTGTTTTATAGTGGGAGAATTATTAACATCATATTTCTTATTTCAAAAAGGACACATTATTAAAATAATTTATGGTGTTGGATTCTATTATGTAATTTTCAAATGTTAAACCATTCATGACTAGGATAAATTTTGATGGAAAATTAATATTTTAATGGTGGTAAACTATTACCCCTTGAGATTTTGTGGAATATTATATATAATTTTTTTAATTATTTAGATATTTTTCTTTACATGGGACACATTTTTTATCTTAAGTTACACGAAACGTTGAATTGAGTTTTCATTACAGTCATCCATGATCTTAACATGAATTACACAAAACACTAGGTTCAAATGAAAAATGAAATATATTAAAATATATTTAATTAATAATATTATTTTCAAATAGTTTATACATGAGATATTTTAAATAATACTAATTAAATATTAAAGTATATTTTATAATTTTTTTAAAAAATTAAATAATGTTTTTCTAATTAATATTAAATGAAAATGAAACCATTTTAAAAATAAAAGGAAAACCTTCTAGGAAAAATTAAAAGTATATGAATTATATTTTTTATATTAATAAATTAATCACATCAAACATAGATAATTATTTTTAAAAATATAAAATATTAAAACTCAATTTTTTTAACATTTATCAAATATTACTTCTATGAAATAGTTTAAAATAAATAAATTTATATGCTTAGACCCAGATATCTCTAAAAACTTGTTTTTCACCTATTTATGGAATAGTTATTTTAAAGAAAAATGATTCCACTTTTACAAATTAATTATATTAAAAAAAATTTAAGAAACAAGTATATAAAAATTATCATTGGGTGAATTGTTTTATCTTTTTTGAATGGTTTCATTTATTTGAATGGAGAAAAATACTAAATTTTAATTTATAAAATTAATTTCAGGTGAATTATTTAAATAGTAAAATTATAGTTTATATTCTATTAACGTATAAATTGCCGATAACTCATTTAATATTAAAATATTGGTTATTTTAATAAATATATTATTTAAAATGAATATAATAACATAGGAAGCACTTGAACATTTTCATGTTAAGGTAGATCTTTTTCATTGCTTCCATGGATTGTTTTTAAAAGTAAATTCTTCAAATTTTTTGAATTTAATTTGAAAATGGGGATTCCATTTTGGAAATTAGATACAATTATAATATAAAATTATTTTATTTCTATATATTAATATAATTATTACAAAAAAATAAAAAATTAATTATCTATATTAAGGTTAAAACTACTTTTGGTGCTTTACATGCATCAATTTTAAAAGTAATTTTACACACACATGTCAATTTTTTTAAATGATATGGTTTTAATATTACTAATAATTTAGTATAAATTATATAATAAATCTCCTTTATTAATACTATAAAATTATAAATTTCCTCTTTAGGAAAAAATATATTGATTCCTACTGAAAAACCTAGAAGGAACTCATTTAGTTAATTTAACAACTAAGGATATACAAGCTAAAATTGTGCATATTATTTGTGGGAGAGACTTTTGAAGACCAATTCTTCAATACCCAATATTATTAATAACTTTTAAAGACACAGTAGTTAATGGATACCTCAAAATAATCAATATGTTTTGGTATTTACAAAAAAACACCCACCTCACTTATAAAATGCCAACCCTTCTCCTCTATTCTACACTCATTCAATCCTCATAGAATCAAAAAAAAAGTTAACATCGAAAATTAAATCCCCTACCACTAAAATACTTATATTGTGTATCAATCCAACCTAATATGGGTTTATTGAAAGCTATTGGAGGATTCCCGAAGAAAATGCAATATTCTTCAACATGGATTATAATTTTATTTCATTATCAATATATTTTAATTATGAATATACAATGATTATATGAAAATATTAGAATATTTCTAATAGTTACGGGTTATTATGTTAATTATATGAGATACAAAAAAAAAATAAACTTTCATCAAATGGGTTATAAAATCATCATTACTGTGTACGATGGACTATCACATCGCGAATCGATGTCATAGGTTTTTCCATTATCCCGTATCAAGGTTAGAAATAATTATGTATTTATTGAGTTAAATGATAGTCATTACATAATATTTATTCTGGAATTATTATACCACAAATTCCTTCATAGTTTCCATTTTTTGGGAATATAATAACGTCTTTCATGTGTACAACATATTATTCCCTCACCAACTGATGTTGTTTATTCAAGATTTAAATATGATGTATTAAGGATGTGGTTAATTAAAATATGTGATATATATGTAATAAAAATGATAATAAAATAACAACATATATTTATATAATATTCATTCCATTATATCGATATTACAAGAAAATGAAATACAGTGGTCCTACGTTTTTACAAACTACATTTTCCATGAATAGCGGATTTAATTTCATATTAGTAAATTAAGGGATTGCTCTAAATTGATTTATGCAAATATTTATATTATATTTATATCATGGTGAATATTTTTTGTATCAGGAAAAAAATATGTAATTATGGGGACAAAAAAACTCATAATTAATATACGTGGAAATAAGTGTTTATTATCAAAAACATAACATCAAAAGGGAAATGAAAATAAAAGAATAAAAGGGTAATAATAAAATTGTAAATATAGAGATATATATAATTATAATTATGTAATAGACCTATTATGAACTTGTATTTGTTATAAATTTGTTTTGAATGTGTTTAACAGATGGCAAGACTTAATGTAATGAATTTCTATCTCAATTTTATTCTTTGTGAGACATATACCATATACAACACATTTTTCCTTTCATTTGTGTATATACTACACATGAATTTATTTTATGATGCTTCTATGAAATATAATATTTATTTAAAAATACTTTTTAGTATCTATCTTTCTTATGTTTTAGAGTTGAGATGTTATCATACTAGTATGATATTTTTTCATGAATGTTACTTATTTGAGACATATGTTATGTTAGAAACCTATATTCATTCACAAGGTGTAAATACAGACCCTTTCACCAATAATATAATTAATCAATTTATCCTCATGGTTTTTTTTGGATTCATTTAATTTTAGTCCTTCATTTGGACTATGATTCTGTGTTACAAAAGTATTACTGATTTTATGTTGCAAGACTATTATCTGTCAGGATTGTTTGTGATCATGTCTCCAATGATTAAATATAGTGATATACCTTTCAATAAATATAATTATTTTCTTATTATATGGTTATTCATTATGTAATAATATGATGGAAATTTTTTTGACTCATTTGTACTTAGTATAATTAATAATCTTTTCTATGAAAAAAAGGCATTATTTCACTCTCCAGTCATAAATATGTTTCGTTCGAAAACAATTTTATATAAAAATCTTTTTCAAATTTTTTAAATTAATAGTGAAGATAATTTTTTTGGAAAATGATTTCTATAATTTTTTGTCTTTTAAAATGTTTTTTAAATTTTTAACAATAAATCCTTTGTATGTTTTGGTGTTTATTTTCAATGAAATTGGTTTTCAAGAGGTCATATTATATAAATATAGTATATTTACTATGGAATGGTTATCTTCCACAAAAAATTAATTACCATTTAAATCAATATTTATAATATTTCAGAATTATATTCAATGAAAAAAGACATTAGATTTTTTAGTTTCTGAATAAAATAATTCAAATAAAAAAAATATATTTTCCCAAGAAATATAAATATTATCTTATATATAATATAATATGATTAGAATTTTATTTTTAAAGAAAAATTTTTGCAATTTTTTTTAATTTTTCATACGAGTATTTCAAATAATAAACACTATTTGACAGAAGAAATGATACAAATTATTTTTATAAATTCTATATATTTTATCATGGCTATTTTCAATGAAAAATGATGTCAAAATCTACAAGTTTTTAAAATTATTTTCTCAAAGAGGAAATGATATTTTCTTGATGAAAATATCTAAATGGTATTTAAAAATTATTTTATATTTACGGCGACATCTATTGGTTTTACCTATGCCTTACTAAGTATATAATATAAGCATCACATTCATCTTCCTTCTCTATATTATTTATAATTTGATGGCTAGATATTTATGAAACTTATTCTTCATTAACTGGTTATATAGTGATAACATTATTATAACACCCCGACCCAAGTTACCCAGAGTTGGTGTAATATTTCATAGCATTGGCATGATCCGAAAAGATCAAGTCTCAAAAGACATATTAGTTTAGTAGCCTTTGAAGTACTAGATACATTCATAAGGTTCACATTACATCATAAAATAGAAAACTATGACAAATTTTTTCCATGGAAAACATTGAGATCACATAGACTATCCCTACATGTCTATCATAATATAATTCTTTGCATCCTGGGAAAATTAATACATTGAAAGGGGTGAGCTCAGATGCTTAGTAAGGATGAAAATATAGCAGATTCATTCATAAATAAACATAAACATTTATGGTAATGTATAAAACTAAAACAAAATACTTTTAAATATAAACATAAACATAATAAAGAAAATATAAATCAAAATAATTCAATTTATTTACTCACATGGATATTCTACTAGTTGAATAATCACTGGAAATATCAATAGCCACTTTCATAGTGATGGAATGCATAATGCCAGACTTTCATAACCACATAGTCAGTGCCTTAGGCCATGACTACAAATAAGATTTTGTCAAGGCCTTGTGCCAAGACACTATTTTGTCTCATGAGACCTACCGATGCATCAAGAAGGTATAGCATGATCCACCTGTCACATACTATGATGAATTCATTCCTTATATAAAAATGTTTAAACATAACAGAAACATTCATGTTAAAACTAACATAGGAAATGTCAATAGTTTATCCATAAACCATGAATGGTATAAAAATTATAGATCCATAGTCAAACATATCACAAAACCTTCAATACAATATGGATTTTTTATATCATAATAAATCAACTTCAAATAATCTTAAAATCCATCAATGGATGTTGACAATGATAAAATCAAATCATTTTTTTAGAGAAATATCGCTTTCTTTTTTGAAATCATTTAAGAGACACATAATTTATAATGAAAACATTTATATTGGAAATATTCTTATAAGCTTGTAATGGAATATTCTATGATGTTATAATGTTGTAAAATAGCCGCACATGTTGTATAAGATAAAAAAACATGCTTACAATAATTTTGTCAAAAAGGTTTTAAAGAACCTTATTTGGAAAATGACTAAAATATTCCTTTATAAACATCTTATAAAAGTCAAAAAAAATGGTATAAATGAATTTAACACATAGTCCAGTAAATAGTAAGAATGTTTTGAAATACATTTTGAAGAAACATGGATGTAGATGATAAAGAGGCCCCATTAGATACTTATGTAAATACAACCTTGAATAATAAAGATATTGTGAAATTGACCCTTAACTTGTTCTTTTACTTGGTTGAGGGTAGGTTGAACTCCTATATAATGGTGATATAATTGTTATTAAATTATACAAGAATAATATATATTAATATGATATCATATATGATATTTTAACATTTCTTTGTTAATAATATCTTAGTATTATCATTGTTTTGGGTGTTAACAGATTAGTTTTCCATTATATTCTTTATTATGTGAGTCATATTTTTTATGTATGGGATGTATCTTATTCATATCCAAAATTATATCATGTCTTTAAAAATTATTTTTAATCATAAAATGAAAATTATTATTGAATGGATACGATGAGGAATGAATCTCATCGCGTTCATGGAGACGGTAATCCGTACGTACGCACGAGTGACAATATCATTCTTTTGATATTAAAATAATATATAATTGTATGGTATATCATATATACAGAATCATTAACATGTTATATTTATTATTTACATCTATTACACATCATTATTATAACCATCCAAATAATAATGTGTCAAATAACAATTAAACCACGACGTGGAGACGGTATGTCGTACGTACGAACGTCTGGTGACATGTCATTCAAAGGATATATAGAATAATGAATTTGGTTGTAATATATTTATAATAACATAAAATTATATAAAATATACTAGAGTTAATATTTTATAATAGAAATAACAAAGAAAAAGGAAGTGGAAGACGAAAGGAACTTGAAAGAGGTGATGAAATATTTGTCTCTTCTTCGGGTTCTTCGTTTTTATTTGATCAAAAGGGCTCCTTGGATTGGATTTATGACTAAAGGAAGGCCTCTAGGATGAAGGTAGGATAGTTGAGAGGTTATTTAGGAATATTTTGGCGGAGAAAAATGGCTTTTAAGGTGTGAATTAGAGAGAAGGGAGAGTGACCTTTTATAAGAGGGGTGAGGGGCACCTTAGGAAAATCTAGAAATATTATTTAATTATAAAATACATTTAGGTTTATAATGTCTCAAAAATAGATTATTTAAATTATAAGGTGCTTATGGGTCTAAAACCACTCAACAAATATGTTTTAGATAGGTTTGTGTCACTATATTATCTTTATCATTTAGATTTAACTCTTAGTTAAATAATTTGACATTTACAATGTCTCTTTGTATTTTTAAATTATATGGTTAATAAACATAATATATACTTCCAAGCGAACCCCAGGTGGTTAGTTAGTGATATAACTATCATTATATAGGTCCTTTGGCCTATCCTTATATTTTCAGTAATATAATAACAATTAATAACAAAATATTTTTTTTAAAAACACTTTTATGTCTATTTTGGGACTATTTGGTTTTTTGTAAAATTCATAACAGAATTATTACATTGAAAAAAAATTCATCGAACCATCTCTAACATGTCATACTAATATATAAAATTAGTTTAATTCATTAAAAGTCTCAAATTACATTTATTTTTATATTTATAATATCAATTATTTTAATATTTCATTAATTAGGTAATTACTGCATCATGAATGTGTCATAAATAAATTAGATTATTTAAAGTATAAAAAAGACAAATAAAATACCATTATGTAGGAAATCACATTAGATATCTGATGAATATTTATAGTCATATTTATCTTATGTTTAACCATATATTAAAAAAATATTTATTAAACTTTTATTTTAAATCTTTTAACTCTTCTTTGAATTAAATAATAATAAATGTCCTAATCAAATCCATGTCGACCAAAGAGGCTCGTATTTTATTCCTAATGTAGTTTTTGGTATAATTATACTTATCCAATAAAATTAGGACATGTGTAAGGGTAATAATAATATAATTTTTACCCTTAATTACCCTATTTAATTTTAACTGTGGTAAATAAAAGAAAAAAGTTACTATTCATAAAAAATATTTTCATCTTATTGAACCACATTTTAATTAAAGATATCAACCGCATATTTTGGATTTTCAAAATTCAACTCAAAGAAGTGGTAAAATTATGTATTATGTAAATTTTCAAATTCATCAAGGAGGTGGGTAAAAACGGTGAAAAGTTCAATAAATTTATATATATATATATAATTATTATAAACTAACTACAATGAATTACATTAGACATATATAGGTATTATGTATCTATTTTGACATAAAATAAATTTGAATAAAATAAATTTGAATAAAATAAATAATTATTTATATAAAAATTCGGTTTTAAACTATAATTGAGTGTTTTTTCACTATTCATCAAAAATTAAATGTTTTTAGAAATGTACCAAAAATTTACCCTATACTAATTTCGATATTACAAATCCAAAAATGATGTCCATTTTTTAAGATAAAATTTATAAAATTTTAGAATGTGGGTATCACTATTCATAACGGCTAGTTTGATTGGTTGTGCTGTGTTAGAGCTTGAAGTTGCATCCAATACACGCTACTGTATTATTCAAAGAGAAACGTACCATGGAAGATTAGGGTGTTACATTATAATGAAACCATATTCATTTTATGGGATATTCTATAGTGAAATTATTTTGAAACATGACACTTTTCAACATGTTATGATATTATGAAATATTTATGAAACCCAATACATTTTATAGGTTATTATATGATTCCCACATAACATAGTGTGTCCCATCTAAATATGGTATTCATTATTTAACATGTGGGACTTATTTATCCCCAAAATTCATTATATCTACATATATATATATATATATCTTAGGAGAAATAATTGACTTCAATAGAGAATCAAGCTGGTTATGTAAGGTACTTTGTCCCATATTATGGTTTTCAAAGTGAACCATGAATTTTAAAATGTTATGTGTCGACCAGTCTACCTTGTACATATTGTTTTTTTTTAACCAAATTACATGGTCATGATGTATGTGTGAACCTAAATACATGTTCGTAATGTTATGGATGAACAACATTACATGTCCATAATGTAATATGTGAAACTAATTTCAAGTTTAGAATGTTATTTATGAACTTGATTACATGTTCAAAATGATAAGGGTGGAATTTTTATTCATTTACATAAAGTTATGTGTGGACCTAGTTTAATTTCCATAAGTTTGTGCAATATCTCAAAATCATGTTCATAACTTAATGACTGAACATATTTCTATTTACATATGTTCAAATTATTATAAGATGATATGTATGCCAATTTTTTTTTATGAAAATATTATGCACTATTGTCTCATATTTTTTGATTCACTTATAATTGTTAATTTTTTTCATACAAGCACTTTTAAATTAATCATGTTAATGATCAATGGAATGGTTGGTTTAGAATTAAAAACATATTTTCATTTTCAAATAATAATAATATTATTTTATGCCTTCATGTGATCATGAATTTTTATCTCTTATGTTTACCCCTAATGAATATATGATCTCATCCATTCTTATATTTCATTCCCTATGTTATGAAGAATGGTTTAGGTATGGTATTCCTATGAGGTGTGTTGTTTTATAGGATAATTGTTGGAAATTTTTAAATAATTGAGAAAATTATATGATTATGTTCAGTGTTTCCAAAGCCACTAAAATATTTTTATAAATGGTTGTGTTGTTTTGTAATGTAGTGAATATTCATATAAAATGATTTTTTATCCATGTATGATAATACTTCTATGCTAAATTCAATAGAAAATGAATGTCTTAGTTATCTGTTGGAAACAATTATGTTAAAATATTTGTGATATCCTTTGGGGAATTTCTAATGATACATATTGTAGAGTCTTTATGGATAAGTCTAAATATGATTTAATATTTAGGAATATTTCCTTGATATTTGGTACAAGATTTAGTGGGTGGTTTACAAGATATTACATCACCAAATTTGAAATACTAGTGTATGTGGATCTAGAATAGATTTACCTACGGGTAAAAACAAAAAGAAATATTATTATATACTCGATTCTAAACTGGTGCATAATAATGGGACTTGCTACACACATGTTTTGAAACTACAAATGGATATTCTTTAAAAATTAAAAAACACATTATGAACCATCATGAAGGATTTAGAAATATGATGAATAAAAAAATATGATATACCTATGGTGTCAATGACATAATAGTTTATCCATTATTTAGACATCCATGAATTTATTTCTCATGATTATGTGAATTCTCAAAATGATATGTGTTTCCCAGATTACACAATTTTTTTTAGTAAATGAAGGTAACTAGAAGGAAGTCATTTAACAATGTATGTTTCAAAAAAAAATTAATGAGTATCTGAAATGGATGATAAATAGAATAATGAATATTATGGTCATGTGTAATAAGATATAATATGACATGTTTTAAAATGTTTTACTTAACCAAATATTCGACACATCAA
The DNA here is from genome assembly GCA_963277665.1 of Viscum album. Classification (NCBI taxonomy): domain Eukaryota; kingdom Viridiplantae; phylum Streptophyta; class Magnoliopsida; order Santalales; family Viscaceae; genus Viscum; species Viscum album. The sequence continues at coordinate 28,197,807 of OY728157.1, read as the reverse complement.
TTATGAGATGGATATTGTTCAATGAGATTTGGATAATTAGAGACCATGGAGGAAAGAAGATTCAATTCTATATCTATTATAAATATGGAAAGAGGCACTCAAAGGAATATATCAAAGGAATGAAAAAATGTTTTACATATGTTAAATAAGGTCACATGTAAAGTAATATCGATAAAAAATTAAATTATTCTTTCAATGGAATGGATCATAATAATTATTATCCGATGGTATCATTGAATGGAGAATATTTTAAATGTAGTCAGAATCAGCATTTTGGATATTGATTTCCTATGGGAAAATTGAGTGAAGTGAATCTAAAAGTTAATTCAGGTAATGGATTTTCTACTGATGATAATGATAAAAGAGATGATATATTAAATTAATGTTGTATAAGTAAATATGATGATGAATCTAGGTTATGTTTTTTGAGATGGAATGTGTTTGAATGGTATTTTTTCTGGGATTCAAACATTATGAATTATATAATGACTGTTCAGTATAAGTTTTTGATAAGCATTTGAATGAGTTTTTGACATGATGATGATGAAAATGATAATTTATTTAATGGAATGGATATATATTTCATAAAAAATATATGATATATTGAATGATAATAACTATCATGAACCATCCTAGTGGGGCCCGTGTCACAGCTCCCCAAGCCTGCATCCAAAAGGCTAGGGGGTGGTGACTATCACTGAGTAGAAATATAAATAACATTGCAGGAACTACTTATGTACCTATATGTACACAAGAATCTCCAAGACCACAAATGATGAAATGTAGAAAACTAATAATGAACAAATTCATTCATACCACTATACCTAACAACACAGCATGACCTGAATGTAAAGAATTGAAAAGAAGACAGGGCTATAATAAAATACCACAGAAACCAAAAATTCTATTAAATAAAAAGTTCATACAGTAACAAAATAGGTATTTGGAATACTTACTAAATCCATAAGAACACCTTCGTCTACCTGAAATCACAACGCTATGTTTGGTATTGTTCTGTTTAAGGGTTGGTCATGTGCACATGATACGACAAGCGAGGGAAAAGCCCGTGAAGTAGTGAGTATAATAATACTAAATAGAAATACCTAAATCCATAAATAATTACAGAAAATATGAGGTATATTAAGCTTCATAGAGTATATTTCAACAAAAATATAATATGAATATACAGAAATACTCAAACCAAGACATGTAGTTTAGAGGTAAGTCACAACTACTGTATACCTGCACTAGGGATTCAACTCAAATATTCCATGAAGCACTTAACCAAGACAACACACTCTTATGTATGATATCGCTAATAATATTCATTCAAGAAGTATTTCTGGTCAATATCATTCATGAGATAGATACACTAATATATCTAAAGAGAGATATAATACTATATATGGGGATCACATGTAGGGCCATGGGGTGACACAAACAACTCCATCTAGATTAACATGATATATAAAGGATCGAAACATGGTGAATTTAGTCACATAAATACCAAGGAACCAACAAAGGTCATGAATAATTAATAGAGGATCCTACTTTGGGCCCCTAAGAGGGGATTCAAAGAACTATATCCAGGAATAACTACTTAAGGGATCGTACTCCAATGAGTAAGAAAAAATACACCTAAACCTTCAGGGAAAGTATCAGTGGAATGAACCCTAATGAATCTTGTCAAAGATAAGATGTACAATAGATTCAATCCATATAGAAAAGTGTACATGGTGTGTGATAGGGTCACACATCAATTCCCTTGATACAGGGTACTTCTCATGTACAATGGGATAAGACTTTTGGAACATGTCTTTTAGAAGATGGGTGCATGCCTTGTAGAAGTCTCACATGAAGTGTCCATCCATTTGGGGTCCACCCATGTACTCTAGTCATGTGCTCGTACATGGTGTCAAATTGTGTTTTGATACCTGTGTAGCAATACATGGGGTTACCCATGTAACAAGTTTGGGCCAATACATGTGGTGGTGTACATGCCATGTAGGAAACTCGTGTACTCCAACATGTGTTTGTTTATCTCTCGAGATACATATATTCTTGTGAAAGTTCTCAAATTCTGTGTGATAGGGGTCACACACCGAGTGAAAATTTACTTCCTCTCAAAATCCTTACTGCTGCTGAGTGGGAGACACAAGTTTTGTATCCCAATGTTACATGTAGTATTGATCCCAACTTCCCTGAAACCATTATTATTTTTCTACATTATTAATGTGATCCTTTGGTGTTTCATCCAATTCTATGTTCCCCTGAAAAAGAAAGGATCCAATGTAGTCTCTCTATTACAACATTGAATTAGTGGGTCTCAGGCTTTTAATTGGCTTCAAAAACCATTTCTGATGACACCCACAAAAATATCACGAATAATGATATCTCTCTATTCCCTTTAATCCATCCATAGAAATAATCTTGTAACCATTTTTTAGTCATCCTGATACGAGATCTTCAATCTCGGATCACTTCTCCAAGAAACTATGGAAAATGATCATCCATTCATATTCCAATAAGAATAATGAACTCCAATAATATTGAGGGTGAAAAAAAATGAGAAACCCAAGGAACAAACCTCACCCATTTTTTGTTGTAGGATCAACACATTACTGGAAGAATGGTCATGAAATAAAAATCAATTCTTTTTCAACATTCACTGATAAAATACCACAATCAAACCCATCACACTGAAATAATCAAACTATAGATCAGCCTAATAGTTTCTGGGTCGGCATTCATAATTGAATCATAAAATAGAGAAAGAAAAAAAATAAAACAATATACCTTAGATGTAAAGACCAGAAGCTTAATGTACATGGACATTACATTACATTTGCGGAATACTTAGTACATACCAAAAAACACACACACAAGGATCGTAATAGTTTAGTATCTTTGGAAACTCGTAACGTAATCTTATAATCGTGGTGAAAGATCTTCAATATCTCCAATAAAGATCTTCCCTTTTTTTACCTAAAACCTTACTTTATATCCTGGGGAAAAGAAAACATAAAAGGGTGAGCTCAAATTCTCAGTAAGGGTATACAAAAGAAAAATCAATCACATCATATTCATAAGAACATAACTTTTGGAAATATTAACCTGCAAAATAGAGCATAATTTCATAACATGGGATAAATCATGGTAGTGAAATGAAATCCCAATAATCATAACTTAAAACATGAAACTTTATGGCATACACACATAATCATATAGAATCATTTCTTGTTAGTCAAGACTCATTTCCAAGAATATCTTAGTGGACAAAGTCCCTTTCTGAATCGAGTAACCCTCGTTTCAGTCCTGTTTCACTGAACCGGTATAACCTACCATTTCAGTCATGTCTATCTCATGAGATATAAAATCTTTACCCAATGCATTGGAGGGAGATATAGATCCCACCCATCTCATAATGATACCATTTTTATGTGTGCCACAAAATCATATACCATACATCATTGCATACCCATGTTATAAAAATGGGAATCATAAAGATCATGACATCATAAAACAATTCATATACGATAAATGGATTCATAAAAATAATTCCATCACAACATAATCAAATCAATGTTATAATAGGGATAAAAACAGAACCCTATGTTATCTTAGATGGAATATAATTTTGATAAAACACTTGAAATGAATTCTTGAGGAAAATATCCTTTCTTCTTCAAAATCAATTTCTTTTCACAAAACGTCATGCAATTTTAAAAGAAAGAGATTTTATTGAAAATAGTCATGAAATATTCTGGAGGAAGCTCATGAAAATAAGGATTTATAAAACCGTAAAAATCCGTTCGTGCCGTTTAAGTTAAAAAAACATTCTTCTCATACTTTGTCGGAAAAGTAAAAAAGTACCTCGTACGAAAAACGACAAAAGATTCCTTTCATACGTATTACTAAAAACTCACCTAAGGGTAAAAATGGATTTAAAAAAATTTTAGGTGGATGGAAATAATATTACATATTGATGAAACATGGATGTGGATGATAAAATACACCCCAGTAAATACTTACGAATAAACAATCTCGGATAAAAATGAGATTGTGATATTTTCCCTTACCTTAGGTCCGATTTGCTTCGTATGTGTCCGAACCTCATGTATAATGATTTAAATAATGTCATTGACTTATTACAGAATCATATTCATTGTTATTATATCATATATGGTTCACTTATGACATTATATTACCCGTTCTTTTGTAAATTCCATGTTAAAGAAGCATTTTGGGTAAAATCGTTTCATTTATTGTAGGTGTTTTGACTTGTTGTTCTTGACATTATTATTACTTATATCATGATTTACTTACTTCCAGAATATAAAATATGATTTATATATCATATATATTCAGTATATATATATATAATAGATAGATAAATGAAATGAAAAACACCGTTCATGGAGACGGTAGTCCGTACGTACGCATGAACGATGTTTCCCTTTCCTTATTGTCATGAATGGAAGTAAGTAGATGAAATACATATATATATATATACATAAATCCAGTAGCTTTATAATGTCATATATTTCATTATTATTTCTTATATATACTTTATAATCATTCTTAAATGGTTAACATGGAGAATGAATCTCATCGCGTCGTGGAGACGGTAGTCCGTACGTACACACGAGCGATGATATCATTTCCATAAATATTGAATTGAATTGGAGTGGATTATACAATGTATCAGAATCAATATGATGTTTTAATAACTATGTATAGTTATTCTTTACACCATTATACCCATCCATGTAAGGTGGTGGTGGAAAATAGATTACACCACGGCGTGGAGACGGTATTCCGTACGTACGCACGCGTGGTGATTTCTTTTTCCGTAGGATGGATAGATGGTGAAATAGGGTTGTTTCATACTTATAATAACATATAAGTATATGAGTGATACTGATGTTATTACTTCATAATGAAACAACCTAAGAATAATAAGTGGAAGAAGAAATAAAGATGAAAGAATTGGTAACAGTAATTACCTCTTCTTTGAAGCGCCTCTTTGAGGCCTCCTCTTAGGGCACTAAAATTGGTCTTTGAGGAATACCAGAACCTCTAGGATGTTTCTAGGGAAGTGTAGAAGTGATTTTTTCAGGGGTTGGCCGATCTTGAGTGCTCAAATAGGTGTGAGGAGGAGGGGGAGGAGGTGTCCTTTTATAAGGGAGGAGAGGGGCACATTAGGAATACCTCAAAATATTATTTTATATTAATGTCAAAATAGGTTTATAATGGTTCCAAAGGGTCTTATTTCGAAGCTAAAGTGGGTATGGGTCGAAATCCTATCAACCAATAGGATTTAGACAAGTTTAGGGTATTATATTAACCTTATCAATTAGATTTAACTCTAAGTTAAATAATTTAACTTTTACCGTGTCTTTTTGTTTTCTTTCACTATATGGTTAATACACTTACTATAACATGCCAAACGAACCCCAAATTGTTTATTATTAATATATATATCCTTATCTAAGTCATTTGGCCGAACCTTAGATTTTTAGGAATCAAATAACAATTAATAATATTTTATTTTATTTAAAAACAATTTTGTGTCAATTTTTACACTATTTGATATATGATTTTTGTGAAAGTCATAACAGAATTATATGTTCGAACCAAGTTGATTAAATCAACACTAATATATCATAGTAACCTAAAAAATTAGTGGAATACATAAAAAGTCTCAAATTACTTTCATTTGAGCATTTATAACATCAATTATGTTAATATTTCTTTAAAAGGGTAATAACTGCATCATCGTTGTGTCATAAATAAATTAATTTATTTAAAGTCTAAAAATTATAAATAAAATATCATTATGTGGGAAATATTTTTATCTTTCTTATGAATATTTATAGTCTAATTTATCTTATGTATAACCCCATATTAAAAATGTTTTAGTTATTAAACTTTGATTTTAACTATTTTAACTATTCATTAAATAAAATAATATTAAATGTCATTATCTAATCCAAGTGGACCTAAATGGTGATATTATATTCATAAGGTTATTTTTGGTCGAATTACACTTATCCAATAGAATTAGGACATGTTTTAGGGTAATAGTAATATCATATTTACCATTAGTTACCCTATTTACTTTTAACCGTGGTAAAAAAAAAGTAAAAAGTTACTATTCACCAAAAATTATTTTCATCTCATTGAACCACATTTTAGTCCTTGATATTAACCTTGTCTCTCGGATTTTCGAAATTCTATCACAGAAGGGGTAAAATTAAGTTTTATGCAAAATTCAGTTTTTAACCTACCACTTAGTGGTTTCACTATTCATCGAAAATTGAAAGTTTTCAGAAAAATACCAAAAATTAGGCCTAAGCTATATTTGATATTATGAACTCAAAAATGATGTCTATTTTACCAAATTCAAAACATATCAGTTACATTAACTAATTTAAAAATTAATTCTCGTCGTCAAAACATATAGCGTGTTTTTAAGAGATAATAACTATCAAAAGATTGACACTAGTTTATAACTGGTTTAAATGTGAAATTACATGAAATGACCAAAAATGTATTAAATTGTAAAACTATATTCTAAATATACTTTAAAACCACTCAAATTAATAATTTATCACTATTAATTATTTCGATTAAAAAAGTTGTTTTTAATTAAAATTTAGTAATTTTCACTATTCATCAGAATATGAAAGTTATCCGAAAAGTACCAAAATTTCACCTTAGGCTAAATTCGATACTCCTAATCCAAAAATGAAGTCCATTTTGAGAGCTAAAATTTCTAAAATTTTAAAAGGTGGTTATTACTATTCATAATGGCTAGTTATAATAATATTTTAATAGCATATCGTTGTTTAGTGAAACTCGGTATTGCGTACTACACACGCTATCGAGGAAGGTCGCGATTGAGTGTAATGCAAGGAAAGTCAAGGATGCGTGTTGTGCAAGCTCCTTTTGGTGTAGCGTACAACCCAAGACATTAGTGAAATAAAAAAAAGAATATTTTTCATAAAATCTCGGGCCGTTACATTCTACCGCCCTTAAAATGAATTTCGCCCTAGAAATTCGTCGGGGTTATAAATGGTTTACTATTCGAAAGTTTCCTTAATAGAAACCCACATTGTAAAAAGGAATACTGAAACTTGGCTTTAAAAAATAATGTATTAAATGTAACGATTACCCAAATAAACTAATCACTGGGTTTCCACATAGGTGAAAATATGGATATGGAAGAGAAATCTAACCATCATGTTCTGATGGAGAGTGGTAGAGAACATGGCTATGGAAAATCCAGTAATCACAAATCCATAAATTTGTGATGATCTAAGGTACCATCTGATTCATCAGGTATAAGATCACTAGGACAACATTTTTGGTTTTCAAGATCATTTCCCTAAAGTTGAAAATATGAATTAGAATAAATATTTTCTTTATTTTGGTACAATCTCACTGTTGTTCATGCCTTGAACAATTTCCACTTCATCTCTTAAATAAATGAAGTTGAATTTGTTATTCGTGAAGTGTTAACAGATCATGTGATAGAATGACGGGTCATTCCATCTGTCTCAAACAAAAGGTTAGCAAAAATTATATACATAAGTCGATCTATAGTGAGATTAATCACATATGCTTCCTAAAAGGGACTTATACTTCATATATCATACTGCTTAATATAATAAAACTAGTTTCTACTAAACAGGGACTTCCTGTAGGCCAATGGTAGGCGATAAAGGCCAGTCGCACTTCGGTTGTGGGTTCGATTCCCACAGCCTTGTCCGAAGCGATGGGTTGTCGCCCGTCCTGCAGGTTGTCTTTTTTCTAAAACTACATTACTATAACATTCCATCAATAATATCGAAAAAAACATTTATCCTTAAACAATACTCACTTATGTCCGACATAATCCATTTCAATCTTTAGGCTTATCCATAATACTGCAGTCCACTCTCATAACATAGTGAAAACGATTACCAGAGATTTAATACCATCGTTGATCCCCATATATCATAAGATATGTTTTTCTGGTCACATTCCAAACATTAAAAGTCCTTAATCATGTATTCTCTTGAATACCTTAGTGAAAAAATGAATGCAGTTTAAAGTTAACACTTTCCACATACCAAAATCCTCAAAATTCTATATACTCAAACCATGATATCACTTAGTCCTTATATCAATCATGAGCTCATTAATACTATTAAACATTTCATTTTCTCGTATTCCCTTCATTATGCGCATATCATCTTATTTCCAAAAAAATATCTCAATCACTTTGAATACCACATCAATAAATATTGCAATACTCAATGATACAACATTATTTTGGAATCCCATTACATAAACACTTAATCATTCCACCACATCGTTGTCATATTCAACATTGCCAATAGTGATCGCATGTGACTTCACTTTGTCCTTTGCCTTCATTGGTTGCTCATGTTTATCATCACTAACCCTTGGATTAGGGAATTTATTATCATAATGCCCCATTTATTTGCACTTGAAGCATTGAAGTGTTGGTGGTGCGTTCTCTGCAGTGTTTGCTTTATTCACATCATTAGAAACCCATTTTCCATTACTTCGACACTCAGCTGCTCAATGACCTTCTTTTCCACACTTAAAACATTTTCTAGTCCCTTTAAGACAATCTCCACCATGCTTCTTTCCACACTTTGTGCATAAGCAAACATTCATATTCTTTTCACCATTATTCTGAGATTTCTCCTTGAACTCCATCTTTCGTTTCTTGTCAAAACCATGAGATGGATATGTAACACCAACTTCCATTTCTACCTTGATAGCACAACGCACAATTTCTTCATAGCTACTGAAGTCTCTTATAGCTAATGACCTTCGAAGAATTGGTTTTAAGCCACTGAAAAATCGATCAACTTTACATTCAGGTTGGATGATAATGCCAGATGCATACCTTGCAAGTCTTGTAAAATTCGCTTCGTATATACCAACAGATTCATCATCCTTTTGCTTTAGTTCAAGAAACTCCTTCTCCATCGTTGTTCGAAGAATACGAGGGAAGTACTTATTTAAAAATAAGTTCTTGAACTCGTCCCATTCCATGGACTCAATTTCATCTCTTTGCCTTGTATTCTTGATAAGATTCCACCATTGATCAGCTTCACCTTCCAAATGATATACAGCTAAGATGACTTTATCATGTTCAGAACATTGAAGAACTGCAAATATCTTTTCAGTGGTACTGATCCATTGTTCAGCAACAAGTGGATTAGAAGACCCACTGAAAGAAGGTGGACGTTGCCTCATGAAGGACTCAATAGAATATTGTTCCCTTCTCTGCTCATTTGGAAGTCCAGAATGATTCATAGCTTGTGTAAGTATAGCAATAAGATTTTGCACTCCATCTCCTATAACATTTGTTTGTTCAAGAGGACAATCATTGCATTGTCCATTGCATTGATCAACACGGTTCCTTCGGGTTCCATCCATCGTCTAAAACCCAAAAAGAATAGTGTGAGAGGCAAAAATCATGCTAGGGAAAACAACATAATAAAGGGGGAGTACCTTCAATATCTAACATCTTAGGTTTAATTCTATGATCGTTAGCGTAGTTCTATTACTATAACCTATACGTATACTTAACCTTAGGGACATCCCTAGACATACCGTAGAAATATCTCTAGGGATCTCACTAACATTTTCGCATCCTAGTTTCCAAAGGTTGACTAAACCTTTCCTCTGATACCAACTGTAAAGACCCGAAGCTTAACGTACATGGAAATTACATTACATTTGCGGAATACTTAGTACATAACAGAAAACACACACACAAGGATCGTAATAGTTTAGTGTCTTTGGAAACTCGGAACGTAATCTTCTAATCGTGGTGAAAGATCTTCAATATTTCCCATAAATATCTTCCCTTTTTTTACCTAAAACCTTTCTTTATATCCTGGGGAAAAGAAAAAATAAAAGGGTGATCTCAAATGCTCAGTAAGGGTATACAAAAGAAAAATCAATCACATCATATTCATAAGAACATAACTTTTGGAAATCTTAACATGCAAAAGAGAGCATAATTTCATAACATTGGATAAATCATGGCAGTGAAATGAAATCCCAATAATCATAACTTAAAACATGAAACTTTGTGGCATACACACATATTCATATAGAATCATTTCTTGTTAGTCAAGACTCATTGCCAACACTATCTTAGTGGACAAAGTCCCTTTCTGAATCGAGTAACCCTCGTTTCAGTCCTGTTTCACTGAACCAGTATAACCTACCATTTCTGCCATGTCTATATCATGAGATATAAAATCTTTACCCAATGCATTGGAGGGAGATATAGGTCCCACCCATCTCATAATGATACCATTCTTATGTGTTCCACAAAATCATATACCATACATCATTGCATACCCATGTAATAAAAATGGGAATCATAAACATCATGACATCATAAAACAATTCATATACGATAAAGGGATTCATAAAAATAATTCCATCACAACATAATCAAATCAATGTAATAATAGGGATAAAAACAGAACCCTATGTTATCTTAGATGGAAAATAATTTTGATAAAACACTTGAAATGAATTCTTGAGGAAAATATCCTTTCATCTTCAAAATCAATTTCTTTTCACAAAACGTCATGAAATTTTAAAAGAAAGAGATTTTATTGAAAATAGTCATGAAATATTTTGGAGGAAGCTTCATGAAAATAAGGCTTTATAAAACCGTAAAAATCCATTCGTTCCATTTAAGATAAAAAAACATTCTTCTCGTACTTTGTCGGAAAAGTCAAAAAGCACCTCGTAAGAAAAACGACAAAAGATTCCTTTCATACATATTACTAAAAACTCACCTAAGGGTAAAAATGGATTTTAAAAAATTGTAGGTGGATGGAAATAATATTACATATTGATGAAACATGGATGTGGATGATAAAATACACCCTAGTAAATACTTACGAATAAACAATCTCGGATAAAAATGAGATTGTGATATTTTCCCTTACCTTAGGTCCGATTTGCTTCGTATGTGTCCGAACCTCCTGTATAATGATTTAAATAATGTCACTGACTTATTAAAGAATCATATTCATTGTTATTATATCATATATGGTTCACTTATGACATTATATTACCCGTTCTTTTGTAAATTCCATGTTAAAGAAGCGTTTTGGGTAAAATCGTTTCATTTATCGTAGGTGTTTTGACTTGTTGTTCTTGACATTATTATTACTTATATCATGATTTACTTACTTCCAGAATATAAAATATGATTTATATATCATATATATTCAGTATATATATATATATATAATAGATAGATAAATGAAATGAAAAACACCGTTCATGGAGACGGTAGTCCGTACGTACGCATGAATGCTGTTTTCCTTTCCTTATTGTTTTGAATGGAAGTAAGTAGATGACATACATATATATATATACATAAATCCAGTAGCTTTATAATGTCATATATTTCATTATTATTTCTTATATATACTTTATAATCATTCTTAAATGGTTAACATGGAGAATGAATCTGATCGCGTCGTGGAGACGGTAGTCCGTACGTACGCACGAGCGATGATATCATTTCCATAAATATTGAATTGAATTGGAGTGGATTATAAAATGTATCAGAATCAATATGATGTTGTAATAACTATGTATAGTTATTCTTTACACCATTATACCCATCCATGTAAGGTGGTGGTGGAAAATAGATTACACCACGGCGTGGAGACGGTATTCCGTACGTACGCATGCGCGGTGATTTCTTTTTCCGTAGGATGGATAGATGGTGAAATAGGGTTGTTTCATACTTATAATAAAATATCAGTATATTAGTGATACTGATGTTATTACTTCATAATGAAAAAACCTAAGAAGAATAAGTGGAAGAAGAAATAAAGATGAAAGAATTGGTAACGGTAATTACCTCTTCTTTGAAGCGCCTCTTTGAGACCTCCTCTTAGGGAACTAAAATTGGTCTTTGAGGAAGACCAGAACTTCTAGGATGTTTCTAGGGAAGTGGAGAAGAGATTTTGGCAGGGGTTGTCCGAGCTTGAGTGCTCAAATTTGTGTGAGGAGGAGGGGGAGGAGGTGTCCTTTTATAAGGGAGGAGAGGGGCACCTTAGGAATACCTCAAAATATTATTTTATATTAATGTCAAAATCGGTTTATAATGGTTCAAAAGGGTCTTATTTCGAATCTAAAGTGGGGATGGGTCTATATACTATCAAACAATAGTATTTAGACAAGTTTATGGTATTTTTTTAACCTTATCAATTAGATTTAACTCTATGTTAAATAATTTAACTTTTACCCTGTCTTTTTGTTTTCTTTCACTATATGGTTAATACACTTACTATAACATGCCAAAAGAACCCCAAATTGTTTATTATTAATATATATATCCTTATCTAAGTCTTTTGGCCGAACCTTAGATTTTTAGGAATAAAATAGCAATTAATAATATAATATTTGATTTAAAAACTATTTTGTGTCAATTTTGACACTATTTGATATATGATATTTGTGAAAGTCATAACATAATTATATGTTCGAACCAAGTTGATTAAATCAACAATAATATGTCATAGGAACCTAGATAATTAGTGGAATTTATAAAAAATTCTCAAATTACATTCATTTGAGCATTTATAACATCAATTATGTTAATATTTCCTTAAAAGGGTAATTACTGCATCATCGTTGTGTCATAAATAAATTAATTTATTTAAAGTATAAAAATTATAAATAAAATATCATTATGTAGGAAATCTTTTTAGCTTTCTAATGAATATTTATAGTCGAATTTATCTTATGTATAACCCCATATTAAAAATGTTTTAGTTATTACACTTTGATTTTAACTATTTTAACTATTCATTAAATAAAATAATATTAAATGTCATAATCTAATCCAAGTGGACCTAAATGGTCATATTATATTCATAAGGTTGTTTTTGGTCGAATTACACTTATCCAATAGAATTAGGACATGTGTTAGGGTAATAGTAATGTCATATTTACCCTTACTTACCCTATTTATTTTTAACCGTGGTAAAAAAAAGTAAAAAGTTACTATTCACCAAAAATTATTTTCTTCTCATTGAACCAAATTTTAGTCCTTCATATTAATCGTGTCTCTCGGATTTTCGAAATTACATTCACAGAAGCGGTAAAATTAAGTTTTATGCAAAATTCAGTTTTTAACCTACCACTTAGTGGTTTCACTATTCATCGAAAATTGAAAGTTTTCAGAAAAATACCAAAAATTAGGCCTAAGCTATATTTGATATTATGAACTCAAAAATGATGTCTATTTTACCAAATTAAAAACATATCAGTTTCATTAACTAATTTAAAAATTAATTCTCGTCGTCAAAACAAATAGCGTGTTTTTAAAAGATAATAACTATCAAAAGATTGACACTAGTTTATAACTGGTTTAAATGTGAAATTACATCCAATGACCAAAATTGTATTAAATTGTAAAAATATTTTCTAAATATACTTTAAAACCACTCAAATTAATAATTTATCACTATTAATTATTTCGATTAAAAAAGTTGTTTTTAATTAAAATTTAGTAATTTTCACTATTCATCAGAATATGAAAGTTATTCGAAAAGTACCAAAATTTCACCTTAGGCTAAATTCGATACTCCTAATCCAAAAATGAAGTCCATTTTGAGAGATAAAATTTCTAAAATTTTAAAAGGTGGTTATTACTATTCATAACGGCTTGTTATAATAATATTTTAATAGTATATCGTTGTTTAGTGAAACTCGGTATTGCGTACTACACACGCTATCGAGGAAGGTCGCGATTGCCTGTAATGCAAGGCAAGTCAAAGATACGTGTTGTGCAAGCTCCTTTTGGTGTTGCGTACAACACAAGACATTAGTGAAATAAAAAAGAGAATATTTTTCATAAAATCTCGGGCTGTTACATTAGAGGTGAATTGTTAGAATAAGAGGATCAATCATCGTATCACATCTGTTGCCAAGATCCATCAAACAACAACATCTGTCGACCTTCAATCAAATCTATATCACTTTTTATGTTTTGAGAGTTGTCCAGGGTATGTTATAATGCCTCAAGAATATTCCAGGGTTATGATCCTAACCACGGATCCCTTATTAAATGGCTAAAAATAAATAATTGTCACTGTGTCTCTACAGAATGTTATAATAAAATAAATATTTCAATTTATTTTTATAATTAAAATACCAAAAAAAATCTTTTCACATTTTAACCACACCGACTAATATTAGGTAGCACCTAGGGTAAGCTTCCTACTATAAACACAATGGTTCCCTCAGATTTTTGATATGTGAGGAAATTTAGAAGTAATCCTACATTTTCAATAAAATGGTGCCCGTATGATATTTAAAATTTTAAAATATTTCATAAATTTTTCATGGGAATAATAGGACACAAGATAAAATATCGTTTCAGCACCTGGTACCAAATTTATTCCGTATAATATTTAGAAATACTACACAAGTATTCTCAGGGATTACATTCTCCCCACATTGGGGATGTACGTCCAAAAAAATAGGATATACAAAAAGAAGATGGTACGGAGCATGCATTTGATAATCCTACTCCCAATTACTCTCTATGTGATTCTTGTGCTTCCACTAGACGTACAGTTAATGAATTTCTCACCCATGTAGGATCCTCTACTTTTGATCCTCAATCTCCACTGGGTAGTCGGGAAAATATTCTCCAACATCAATGTCACTACTACCAAGCATTCCATGAATAAATATTTTATTTTTCAGTTTCAGATTAAAACAATGATAAATGGAATATTTATAAGCACTAAAGAAACCCCTAATAAATTTTTCATTTTATCAAGGATTTTATTTTAGTGATGATAAAGGAAACATCTATTCGCACATTATTATTATTAGTGATAAAGAGTACCCTTTATTAGTGATTTATTTTCAGCAATGATTATGGTTATACTTTATGAGGGAATTATTATTAGAACTGATAAAGGTTACACTTTATAGATGCTTTATGTTTTGTGCGGATAAATATTTCATTCAACAATGAATTTTTATCACTGATAAAATGATATATTTAAATAAATAGAAAATAAAAAAGTTGTTTATAATTTTTTTCAAATTTTACTAATTAAATAATTATTGATCAAAATGAATTTAATTTATTATAAATAATTAAATATTAATCATTTTAGTAATTTGATAATTATGATAATAAATGTTTTCCAGAGGTATAGATTAAATATATATATTTATATTATTGTTTATTAATATTATTAAGATAATAGAAAATGTTGATGTGCTTTAAATTAAATTTTCATATATTTATTGGACAATGGTATAAAATAAAAATTTTTACAATTTAAAAATAATGACTAGTTTCATATTAATCAATATATAATTGAATGTTGATTGATTTTTCAATTTAATATAGATCAAATGCATGTTATATTGATTTCATATATATATATAATTAATTCATTTTTATATAAAAAATGCACACGCACAGAACATATCCATTTTTTCAATTTTGTTAAAGTGTTCCTATATTCATAATTTATTTAATTTCAATCATTTTGTACATTTATTCTTGCACTCAAAATTAATAATTCATTAATAATTTTAAATATAAATATATATATATTTCAAATATGTATGAATAAATATATAATTACAAAAATAATTATATATATACAAATGTACATTCATATTATTTAGACAAGAATATATTTATAATTAAAAATTATATTTTCGAAATGAGTTTATATTGTTCTAAATATAAAATTATGTATATTTAAATAATTTATAAATTTATAATAACTTTTTATAAATAATTAATACATGTACTATATTTATATGTATATATATTTATTAAATATATATATGTACAATCATATTAATATATATATTGATTCAGATAAATTTTTTTAAAAAAATTCTTTTATATTTATAAATAAATATTTATATGAATATTATAAATATATTTTAAAAGGAATATATTTAATATATTTAAAAATATATATATTTATTAATAATTAATAGACTATTACATGCTTTAAATTTTAATTATAATTATAAATCCTTTAAAATAACTACAGTAATAAATTCTCAGAAATGAATAATAATAATTATTATTATTTTGGCACTAATAAAATATTCATTTATCACCATTATAAGTATAGCATTGGTACATGTGTCAAGATCTATTCTAAAAACACTAATCATTTAAAAAATTGTCGCGATATAGAAGGTTTCCACTGATGCCACCAACTGTCGGCACTCCCGCTCAATGAATCATTGGTTTAATCACACCACTTGACTACCTTCAAACATCTAATCTAAAATATGAATAGCATGAAATATTTTCATTAACCAAGAAAGGTAGGAAAACAAATTTTCATTGTGTATTATAGGTTTCATTTTGGATTTCCTTATTTATGATTTCATTATGATCCACTGATTATGATTTGTTTGTGGTCTATTGTTTAGGGAACAGTTTGAGGTCCATTGTTTGCAATGACGATGAATATATGATATGTTTTTTATATCTAACACTAAACCTTTGATTTATTCATTGTTTTTTACTTCTATGTTTTATATGTTATTAGTAAATAATTTTTACGTATTTGTATATAAATTGTAGAAATGTTCTTGGTATACTCTTTTTTATAGACTACTAATTTGAGGCACATTGGAGGTTCACAATGGATTATATAAATTCTGACACTTTTCAAGGACACTTTAGTGTATATTCAACTTTATGTGCTATTTTTTTGGGAAAAAGTTATTGGATTTATGTATATTCATCTATTGGTAACTTGTATCATAATATCTAGTTCCGATTATAATTCACTATGATCCTTAGTTTTCATTTTGAGTAGATTCAAAAGGGTCATCCCTAGTTATGCACACGAGATTTTATCCCATCAACCCTTTACATTTAAAATCATTACAGTTCCATTAGTTCACACTATGTTTGAATATCATGTTTTTATCAATTTTCTATTTATTATAGACTATAAGTGAGTGAGTTTTTATATTTTAGTGACATGTGTGCATGCCTATATGGATATAGCATCATTTATTTCAATATATTTATATCTAACATGTATTCCTTTATCGGGAAATAATGATTTTGGGTCTGCATGTTAATTGACCACAAGTTTCATGATAGAAATTTTTATTCACAATTGGTACTATTTATTTCTATATTTTCTGGGTACCAACTACCATTTATGGGGTTTTCCACCAATTTTTAAACAGTATTTTAGTGGTTTAATGATGTGTTAGATGTCATAAGATGATATGGACGGGTGTTGTTTGTGTAATTCTGGCTAGGGTAATTAAACTATGCATTGTTTAGTTTACACCAATAAAATTAAGTGATAATATCATATACTATCTACCATTATTACCATCTATTTTTTCAAATTCCAAAATCCCTTAATATTTGATATTTATTATCGTTGTGCACATATATTCTATTAGAAATGATCTATCTTTCCCATATTATAATTGATTATAACATTCATTTTGGATAATAAATATCTTATCTATATTTATTTATATATTGAATAAAATTAATCGTTCATGAACTCAATATGATGGAGTAACATTATATTTATAGAACTACATGGTCTTCTGAAATATATGCTACCATTAGATAACGAACCACCATGCTGAACATATGATTCTAAATGAGTGTTACATTCAATGGGAATGATATCTAAAAAAACACATGCATGTAAAAAATATTCAATGTTGTTTTGTAAGGACCATGAACTACTTATCAAATTCTATATATGTGGATTATATCAATACATGAAAAATTAATCATGTACTTCAATATATATGGTACCTTCCTATAATTACACAGTTTAGAAGATTATACAGATGTCAGGAAACCACAAGACAATTATGATGGTAGGAATATAAAATAAATAAAGATTAGAACCTACATCATCCTACTGATTCTCCCATGTAGAAGAATATTGATTTTGAGATTCCTGAATTTGGAGATGATCTGAGAAACATTATTCATGTATTACTTATAGATGGAAGAAATCCTTTTCAGGTACATAATAGTAATCATAGTAAGTGGTACATCATGTTAGTCAACTATAACATTCCAATATGGTTATACATAAAGTTCATATACAATATGTTGTCTCTTCTTTTATTAGGAGCAATGCAACCCAGAAATGGTATTGATGTCTCAATGTCTTCATTGATCAATGATCTAAAATTAATATGGGATAAAAGTTATATAATGTATGATGCTCATAGATGTGATGAATTAGAATAGAGGGAAATGTTGTATGGAATGATAAATGAATTCTCATCTCATGAACATTTATCTGTCTATTACATTAAAGTCATATTGGTGTGTCCCATTTTTAAAAAACACACAAACTCAGTTCTGTACAATCATTCTACACAAAATTTTATGTTCCTATTTTGTTTCTTCTTGGACAACATAAACTACAATCCCAGATGACACAAACTGATCGGAATACTAGACAAGGTAAAACACCATCTCCTGCAATGTGTAATCAATCTTACAAAAAATTAAAAAAGATTGACACTATTCATAGTAAACAATTTTTAAAAAACCTTATAAAATCAGGTTGTTAGAAGGGATAAAATTAATTTGAATTTCCATATTAATTTTTTTAATCATAATTTTTCTTAATGACATGTATTTGTAGGAAAATGTATTTGATAGTGTTAGTAGAACATTACAAAATTTTCCTAATGAAACAAAATATAGAATCAAGGATGGGTTGGATTTCATTGAAATTGTTATACGAGATGATTTGGCGGCAGTGAAGTGTAATAGGTTATTTTTTATTCCTCTAATATCTTACACTCTATCCAAATAGAAATTATTACAATATGGGATTTCCATATGAGTGTAATAGTGGAGGACCATAAAACACCCTGAGAGGGGATGGATGAATCAGGGCTGTCGATTTTTTCTTTTTAATGTTGTGGATATTGTTTCCATATTAGTAGGAACTTGTTAAAATCATTCAGTCAGATGAATGAAAGGATATGACATGAAACTTAATTATTTATCTTGAATGGGATATATATAAGGAGTATGTGCCTATAGTGTGTCAGTCATACCAATATCCACTAATCTTCACAATTTGTGGAGTATAAGAGTTTGGTCACGTTCACACGGTTCTAGGAACAATTCCCATAAAAAGATGAGGGTTGGCTCACTACTTCCATTAGAAAAATTCTGTAAACTCCTACTAGATCACTTGTATGAGATAAATATATGTCATTTCATCGACTTGAAGGTTTCTTTTATAGATTGACATTGATTTCTTTATCTCTATCCAGCATGAGACATTGCATGCATTAAAGACCTAAGTATATTCTCACTGAAATCCATGAATAATCAACACTGATACTCAAAAAAACCATTAAAAAAACCCCCTTTACAAATCTCAATTATTCATAGGGAACACCCCAACACAATGATCAACCATTCATATAGCTCTCTACCTCGTAGAGCACAACCCTTCACGGAGCTCACTTCCTTATAGAGAGACCTACCCCGCAAAGCTCAGTGAGTTAATGTGGAACACCCCATCTGCATGAATATCTCATGAATTAGAAGAATTAGAATAATTCAAGACATTAATTTTCTATCAACAAAGCTCAATCTCACTGAGAAAAGTCTTCTTCATGAATCACCCCTTGCTTCACTTTGTCAAAGTGATCCAAAATATTCTCTCTTCAAATCATGCGGAATAAAGAGGGATAGACTCTTATTTATAGGCATAGTTGAATGTGGATCTCATATTATACATAAATGAAATATGTATTGGCCAAAAAACCTCTTTTTGGATAATCTATCTCTTCACAATGCTCTTCATAACTACAGAGATCACCGTTAAAACCATTTGCACTATCGCAAAGCACAACTGCAGAGAATGTCTCGTAATGGCAGAGCACACCATCACAATCTTCATGTCTTCTAAAAACACACATTATGAATCCCATATTTTCCAAATTAATTACTATTCTATATATCAATGAGACTTTAATGAATAATCCACTTTTCACAATGATTTCCATTCCCCAAAATTTAGACCCTAATAATTTGGAAAAAAATACAAAAATTCATCACCTTAAAAACTAATTACAACTTGTACTATATGATCCATTTCCTTTAAATCTCCCTTATCGTCTATTAGAGGGTTGAAATCAAACACAATCCATGCTCCTTTTTCAGAAAAAATCAACATTGATTCCATCAAATAGATCCATAGGTATATTAGTCAAATATCTATAATGTCAAGTCAATGAATAATATGAAGTTACAAGGAATAAAATAACACAACTGTCATGTTTTGATGAAAAATTTATTGCCTATTTCTTTTAGTTCCATTATTCCTAAAAATTTAAGACATACATTAACTTGACTCTTATTATTGTTTAAATCCATGTTTAGTAATGTTCGTGACCCAATGAATTTTCTTATCATGAATAAGGAGATATCGATAATATTATGTGAATTATAAATGTTCTTACCACCATAATTCTTTAATATAATGGTCTACATGATGGCTCACTTGTTCAGACAAGTTCAACTAGGTGGTCCTATTCATTACAGATTGAGGTACCACATTGAATAATATATGAATGTTTTAAAATGGTGTGTCAGGAATCGAAGTCATAGACAAGGTTATGTTACACAATGATATATTTTTAAGAAGTCATTAAATTATATACATATTTCCCATCAAATTTTGGTAGCATTGGTCTTCTAATGTCTCGTAACATTGAATTCCTTATCGGAGAAGGGATTTATGGAAGAGAAGTTATTGAAATTTTCTTGAAAGAGTGAGATCATCAAAATATTACATACTAAATAATAGCAAAGATGATGATACATATTTTGAATCCCAAAAGAAATTCATAGATATTTGAATCTATTAAGGGATGAATTTTGGAAATTAGATAAAAATAAAAAATAGTTTATATGACGGTATAGAGATCAAATGTTTATGGAGTTATCTGAAAATATGAATTCTATTATTGAATGACTTCAATGGCTAGCCGTAGGACCAAATGATAATGTTATATCTTACAACGGGATGGTAATAAATTGTTATACATTCTATACTAAAGAACACTATGACTTTACTATGAATAAAAACTGTGGTTTTATGCATGTGGAAGAAGTGATGTACGTATCTGGTTCCTAGGAAAGAAATCCAATTTATGCCAATATGAAATATTGTTTCATTATTATACAGATATACATGTTGTATTATACACCAATTCATGTGCCTATTTTTTTTTATTGAAAATGGGTTCTAAATATAAATTGATTCAATATTGATGATATGGAATTTGAGGAAGGTGAATTTCATTTTAGAAGGGGAAAAGACAAGATATTCGTAATTGTATCAAGTAGGGAAAATATTTTATATCTCTGAAAAAAAACTAATTAGTCTATTATCCTAATAATGACTAAAAATGTAAATCCAGAATAAAATTAAATTGAGGATGACCCTTATATTGAGTCATCATAATCATTTGATATTATTCCCAATGTAGAAAAGTATTTTAACATAGAGGGGACCGTAAAGAGAGAATTTGGATTCTCAAAAGAGGAACCAAATTCATGAAACGTTTAATGAAAAGAAAAAGAGTTCAATGATAAGATAAAATTGTTTTTTAATATATTATTTTCTTCTTCATAATATTATATGTTCTCTAATGCACTATAATTATCTAAAGAAAACAATTGAATTCTCAAGTTGACAATGTCTTCTGCACATGAAGATGTCACTTGTCACTCAGATGAAAAAACATTAATAACAAAAACTGTTTCGATAGATACAAAATTTATTGTTATGATATACATTCTCTATTTTATCAAATAATTATATAATATAAATATGATTTTATTTTCATTATTATTCATAGTGTTAAGTTATTTTAGAATATATTTTTTTCAATGTGTCGATACTTTGTAAGATGTCCAACGATATTGTCTCTACTCAATCAGATGGGTAATCTTGATGTTTAAAAAGTAAAATCATTTTACATTGAACTGATTTATTGATTTATATATATGTTTAATTTTTTTCATCATAGCATTACTCACATAAAAACTTATTTTAAATAAGAGTTCATTCTTTTGTTCATGTTGGGATTCCATGTCTAACATTCATGGACCTTATCTCTTAAATTTTTTTACCCCTATAGGGGTTTATTTTTCACTTTCTTTCATGTTATCTCCACTAACTTTTAAAGAAGAGAAAGAACATTCCATATGATCAATAATGTAGGTAATTATGATGTTTCAACTACAAAATCATTGTCCATACAATAAATTTATTACTTCATATGTATGATTAATTAAGTTCTTTTTAGTATTACTCACAAAAAAATGTTTTCTATTATAGGAATATTCATTGGTTCTAATAGGGGTGAACTTTCGAAAATTCAAACTCCATATCCCTTATAACATTTTCAACCATACAATGGTGCATTTATAAATTTATTTCTTGTTATCTCTACTTATTTTGTAGGAAGATCAATGATGTTTCCTCTTCTCAATTAAATTCTTCATATTTATTTTTTCATTTTAAAATCATTGTATATAGAATTAATTTATTGTTTCATATGAATGATTAATTTATATTTTTATTACTCACATCATAATTTATTTATTATAATGGTGCATACTTCTATTCATGTTTCAGTACTCTGTCCATCTTTTATCCCATTACATAGTAATACTTCCACAAGATTATTCTCTTAAAAAACCATTCAATCCTATAGTGATTACATTTATCACTTTATTTCAGGTTCCCTATAATACTCAATCACATAGGTAATACTGATAACTGTACAATAAAATCATGTTTCAAATATGTAATGTATTATTTCATATTTTTTTAGTTTATTTATTTTTAGAATTATTCATAATAATTTTTATTTACAAATAAGTGGATTTTGTTTTGGGTTGAGTTGGTTTGTTCACAACCACTCATGCAATGTTGGAAATTTGTTAAAAATTCAATGGAAATCAGAGTAATATTCATTGTTAGTATTGTTTTTGAATGTGTGTAATGATTTTTATATATGTAATTGTATAATTTAATGTATGAAATGTATATACTATTGTTTTTGATGCATTAATGTTTTAAAAATCAGTTCGTTTGAATTTTTTATTGGAACTAGATTTTTGTTGATATCTGATTTATTTTTGGGGTTTTTTTGGTGTTATAATGTGTTGTAACAACTTATTGGAGGGAATCCGTGTATCATCTGAAACACCCCAACCCATCTAAATTGGATCTAGTGAATTACTATGTACATTGGCATAGTTAGAAGGAATTAAATCTTTGAGGAACGATCAGTTTAGTTGTATTGAAGAAAATAGATACATATATGTTACTCAAATTAAATTGTAAAATGTTAAAAAATACAATACATAACATAAACTAGAAAACAGCATCCACAATAACTCAATAAATGATCTCCTCTACAACACCTTTTGAATGTAAAAAATATAAGGCATGAGCTCAAACACTTAGTAAGGTTTTCAAATAGTTTAATCATGAATCAATAATAACTGAATCATAATAAATTTGACATAATCAATATGGCATGGTGAATAAATGAAAAACTAACGCCTTCAATAAATTGAGAATGAAACTATATCAATAGATTTTTTTCATAGTGAAAACCACTAGGATAATAATAAATGATAATGAATAAAAATAATTCTTATTAATTGGAAGTCATGTATCTAGCAGATGATACCATATTACCGTTAAAACAATGTCTTTCTATGGGTAGTATCCCATCTAATTTTTGGAAACAAATTCGAAGGGTTTGTCACCAAACTGATTGACTCATGAGACTGGTCAATGCATCGAGGTACTATAGTGGGCCCCACCCACCAATGCATATCCAAAAAATTATTTATAAATATATATTCAATACTAGATCAATATACCTTTACATTATCAACAGTGAATTGAGGATATGGATTCATAAATTCTTCCCTAGTTGAAAACAAAATTCAAAATATACTGCTTATGTAAACTGGTATACAACTTAGAAAATAATCATATCCATGATATAAAAATATGGATATTTAAAATGAATATTATTTCAAATGAAATTTTCTCTCAAATTGGCAGTAGGTACACCAAATAATAATTATTAGGTTCAAAATACAATGTAATTCACAACGAAATGGATAATTGACACAAATCCCATTACCACAATGTAATCAATATTTTTTAGTGACAAGAATTAATAATTATCAAATTAATCATTGAATACAATGGACATAAAGAGAATCATGATATTATATAACAAATGGCATCACATATACACCACATTCAAGAAATAAGGGGCGAACATTAGAAATCTCACAAAAATGAAGGTAAGATGAGAAAACCCCTTACAAACATTTTGGCTTGGTAACAGGTGTTCTTGAGAGGGATTAATTAGTGGTAAATTGGATTCCCATTATTTATATATCATTCGGGAATTATGGGGGAGGATAAAAAACATACCCTATCATTAGGTATCAAAGGGCACAACATAGGGGAAATTCTAGAAAAACAGTGACAGAGAGGATCTCTTACAATGAAAGAATAATCAGATTGAGGACTAATAAATGACATTATGATTTCTGAAAAAACATAAAATGTAACTCCCTAACCCCAGTTACCAAGATTCGGTGCATTATTAGATAACATTGGCATGATCACAAAATATCAAGTCTTAAAAGGCCGATTAGTTTAGTTGACCTGGAAACACTAGATATATTCATAAGTCATACATTACATCATAAAGTAAAAAAAACTACAACAACATCTTGTCATCATATCCCCCCATACTATTCCTATAGGTCATTCATAAATTACTTCTTTACATCCTGGGAAAAATAAAACATTGAAAGGGGTGAGCTCAGATGCTCAATAAGGATAACAATATAGCGGAAACATTCATAAATAAGCATAAACATTTAAGGAAATGTTTAACTAAAACAAAAGCCTTTTAAACTTGAACTTTAGCATAATATGGAAAAGATAAAATGAAATAATTCCATTTACTTATTCACATGGATATTCTACTAGTTGAATAATCACATGCAATATCAATAACCACTTTCATAAGGATGGAATGCATAATGCCAGACTATCATAACCACATAGCCAAGTCCTCTTACCAAAACTACAAATAAGATTTTGTCAAGGCCTTGTTCCAAGACACGAGTTTGTCTCATGAGACCTACCAATTCATATAGGAGCTATAGCGGGCTCCACCCATCACTTACTAAGTCCAACACATTCCTCATATGAAAAGGTATAAACATAACATTAACTTTCGTATTAATACTAGCATATGAAATGTAAATAATTTCTCCATAAACCATTAATGGTTTAAAAATAATACATCCACAGTCAAACATAACACAAAACCTTCAATACAATATGGATGTTTTGTATCATAATAAATCAACTTCAAATAAGCTTAAAATCCATCAATGGATGTAGACATAGATGAAATCAAAACTATTTGAGGGAAATATCTCTTTTTTTGAAATCATTTAAAAGTCACATAATTATAAAATAAAAAATTTACTTTGAAAATATTCTTATAGTCTTTTAAGGGAAGCTTCTAAGATTTTATAACTATAGAAAATAGCTTCACCCACCATATAAGTTAAAAAAAGACAATCGTACTTTAATTCTGTCGAAAAGGTTAAAAAGGACCTTCTTTGGAAAACGACGGAAAGATTACTTTATAAATTTAATATAAAAAGTATAAAAAGGGTATAAATGACTTTAACCAATATTCTATAAAATATTAAGAATGTTTTTAAATACATTTTTAAGAAACATGGATGTGGATGATAAAGAGGTCCCAGTAGATAATTACGTATAAACAACCTCGGATAATGAAGAGATTGTGAAATAAACCATTACCTTGTAATTTTCCTTGTTCGAGGGTAGGTTAATCACCTTTATAATGGTGAAATACTTATTATTAAATTATAAAGAAGTCATTTAAATAAATATGATATCATATATGATCTTTTAACATCACTTTGTTAATAATATCTTAGTATTATCGTTGTTTCGGTTGTTAACTTACTCGTCTTCTTTAATATGTTTTGTTACATAAGACGTGCTTGTTATGAATAGTTTGTATCTTATTCATATACAGAATTATATCATGTCCTTAAACATTATTTTTAATCATAAAATGATAATTATACTTGAATTGATACAATAGAGAGTGAATCTCATCTCGTTCGTGGAGACGGTAGTCCGTATGTACGCACGAGTGATAATATCATTCTTTTGATATTAAAATAATATATAATTGGATTTTATATCAAATATACAGAATCATTATAATGTTATATATGTTATTAACATGAATTAAACATCATTATTATACCCATCCAAATAATAATGTAGGGAATAACAATGACACCACGATGTGGAGACGGTAGGCAGTACATACACACATATGGTGACATGTCATTAAAAGGATGGATATAATACTGAATATGGTTGTAAAATATATATAATAACATCACAATATATAGAATATACTGTAGTTATTATTTTAGAATGGAAATAACAAATAAAGAATAAGTTGAAGAAGAAAGGAACTTCAAAGATGGTGGTGAAAACATTACATCTTCTTCAGGTTCTTCCTTTTGATTTGATCAAAAGGGCTTCTTAGGTTGGCTTTTTGATCAAACTAAGTCCTCTATATAGAAGTGAGGCAAGTTTAGAGAATAATTCGTCAGGATTTGGTCGAATGAAAAGGCTTTCATGGTGTGAATAATATGTTTGAAGTGGTGTCCTTTTATAAGGGGGAGGAGGTGCTCTTTTGGAAAAACATAAATTATTATTTTATAATAAATTCATATTCATTTTCTAATGATTCCAAAGTGGATTATTCAAATTATATGGTGAGTATGGGTATAAATTCTTTCAACTAATTTATTTTAGATAGGTTTGTGTCATTATATTAATCTTATCTTTTAGTTTTAACTCTTATTTAATTAGTTTGACACTTACCATGTCACTTTGTATTCTTATATTATATAGTTAAAAACATACTATATACATCCAAGAGACCACCAATTAGTCTATTAATGACACACCTATCATGATATAAGTCCTTTTTCGGAACCATATATTTTTAGGAATAGAATATCAATTAATAATATAATATTTGTTTTAAAAACTCTTATATGTCAATTTTGACACTATTGGGTATTTTGTTTTTGATAATTTCATAAAATCATTATTAAATCGAAAAATATTTATATAACCACTCATAATATGTCATATTAACATAGAAAATTAGTTTAATTCATATAACGTCACAAATTACCTTTATTTTGATATTTATAATATCAATTATTTTAATATTTCATTTATTAAGTAATTACTTCATCACCTTTGTGTCATAAATAAATAGAATTATTTAATGTCTAAAATTTATAAATAAAAAACCATTATGTAGGAAATATTTTTATCTTTCTAATTAATATTTACAATTGAATTTATCTTATGTATAACCCAATATTAAAGATGTTTTAGTAATTAAACTTTGATTTTAACTCTTTTAAATCTTATTTGAATTAAATATTAATAATTGTCCTAATCTAATCCAAGTGGACCTAAATGATAATATTTTATTCCTAAGGTTGTTTTTGGTCTAGATACACTTTTCCAATAGAATTAGTACATGTGTTAGGGTAATATTAATATCATTTTTACCCTTAATTACCCTATTAACTTTTAACCGTGGTAAATATAATTAAAAAGTTGCCCTTCACCAAAAATTATTTTCATCTCATTAAACCACATATTAATCCTTGATATTAACCATGTCTCTCAGATTTTCAGAAATACACTCACAGAAGTGGTAACTTTATGTTTTATGTGAATTTCCAAATTCTTCTAGGTGGTGGGTAAAAAATAGTGAAAGTTGAATAAAATTTTTATATATCTAAAATATTCTAAACTAACTCTAATGAATTATATTGAACTTATGTATTTATTATGTAACTATTTTGACATTAATTAAATTTAAATAAAATAAATATTTATTTAAATAAAAATTTGGTTTTAAACTATAACTCAGTGTTTTTCACTATTCATCAAAAATTGTATTTTTTCTGAAAAATACCATAAATTGACTCTAAGATAATTTTGATATTACGAATCCTAAAATGAAGTCCCTTTTGAAAGATAAAATTTTTAAAATTTCAAAAGGTGGGTATTACTATTAAAAACACCTAGTTTGATTGGTTTTGGTGTGTGTTAGAACTCGAAGTTGCATACAACATACACTACTATATTATTCAAAAAGAAGCGTACTGTGGAAGCTTGGGGTGTTAAATTATCCCCTCCATCAAGTAATTTCATCATCAAAATTTCTAGAATACTACCACATAAAAAGACTTGGGTGGTTCTTCATCATAATTTTCTCATGTTCCCACGTTGCCTCTTCCATCTTATGGTTTCTCCATAGAACTTTTACCAGACGAGTCGTCCGGTTTCTCAGCACTTGTTCTCTTGTATCAAGTTTCCTGACGGGCTCTTCGTAATAATACATATCGGGTTCCAGTTCTAATTCCTCATAAGTTAGTACATGTGTTGGGTCAGAAATGTATTTTCTCAACAGTGATACGTGGAACCCATCGTGAACTTTGGAGAGGCTTGGAGGCATTGCCAACCGGTAAGCTACAACCCCAATTTATTCTAGAATATCAAAGGGTCTGATGTACCTGGTAGTCAATTTACCCTTATTATAGAAACGTATAACTCCCTTCCATGGAGATACCTTCAAGAAAACATGATCTCTTACCTGAAATTACAAATCCTTCCTTTGGTTATCGTCATAGCTCTTATGCCTACTTTTAGCAGGTTGGATGTGGTTTTGGATGGACTTACCTTTTCCATCGTTTCCTCCACCAGCTCTAGGCCTACATGTTTTCTTTCCCCAACATCATTCCAACAGGTTGGTGTGTGACATCTCTATCCGTATGAAACTTTATATAGTGTGATCTGAATACTTTAATAGAAGCTATTATTATATGAAAATTCCACCAAAGGTAAATATTGATCCCACATACCATGAAAGTCAAGTGAGCATGATCTCAACATGTCTTCTAAGGTTTGAATAGTTCATTCTAATTGTCCATTAATTTGGGGGTGGTAGAAAGTGCTCAAACGAAGTTCAGTATCTAGGGTTTTCTGAAGACCTTTCTAGTATCTTTATGTAAAATGGGGATCAAGATCAGAAAAAATCAATAGGGGTGCTCCATTAAGTCTCTCGATTTCATTTATATATAGTCTTTCTAGACATTCCAGTGGTAGATCTTCTCTTATAGCAAGAAAATGTGCTAACTTAGTAAGAGGATCAATAATAACCCATATTGCATCATTCCTTCTAGGAGTCTTTGGTAGCCCCATGACAAACTCCATCGTAATATTATCCCATTTCCACTCCGGTAAGGGAAGAGGTTGCAATACTCATTCAGGATATTTCCTTTCATCTTTCACTTGTTGACAAACTATACATCTTGACACAAAATCAGAAATCTCCTTCTTCATTTTGTCCCACCAAAAATGTTCCTTCAAATCTCTATACATTTTAGTGCTCCCATGGTGTATAGAGAAATTCTAACTATGAGCATCATCCAATAATTCCATTTATAGATCAGGTATTTCAGGAACAGAAATTCTCTTCCCAAATTTCAAAATTCCATCTTCATACACAAAGTCTCTCAATCTCCCATCATTCACAGCTTTAATCTTTTTTTGAAACTCTTCATCACCGGTCTGAGAACTCTTTATCCTTTCTTGTAAATATGGTTTGGAAACCATTTGAAAAAGTTTCGATGTTTCACCTTCTATGATAATTCCCATATCCATCTTCACAAGATCAATGAAAATAGGATCCCTTCCATTTCTCATAATTTTCAAAACTCCATGATATTTTCTGCTCAAAGCATCTGCCACCTTATTTGCATTCCCTGGGTGGTAGTGTATCATCCAATCATATTCCTTGAGTAGTTCAAGCCATCATCTTTGCCTCATGTTGAGTTCTTTCTTGGAGAAAATGTACTTCAAACTCTTGTGATCAGTATAAATCTCACATTTTTCACCATAGAGATAATATCTCTATATCTTCAAAGCAAAGATTACAATAGCTAACTCATTATCATGAGTATGATAGTTTTTCTCATGATTTTTTATCTATCGTGATGCATAGGAAATAACCCTATCATTCATCATAAAGACACAACCATGTTCTTTATTCGATGCATCACTATAAATAAAGAACCCATCATTCCTCGATGGTAGAGTCAAAATAGGGGAATTGACTAATCTTCTCTTCAGTTCTTCAGAACATTATTCACACTCTTTTTTCCAAACAAATTTAACCCCTTTACGTGTGAGCTTCATTAATGGGTTAGCCAATTGGGAAAAATTCTGGATGAAACACTGATAATAACCTCTTAAACCAATAAAACTACGTACCTCAGTTATACTCATCGGGGCTGGCTAATCATGGATTGCCTTGGTCTTAGAAGGATCAACAGAGATTCCATCCCTATAGACAATATGGACAAGAAAAGAAATCTCCTGAAGCTAGAATTCACACTTGCTAAACTTCCCATATAATTCATGTTTCATAAGAGTTTTCAAGATAATGCTCAAGTTATTTTCATGTTCTTCGTAGCTTTTAGAATATACCAAAATATCATCAATAAAAACCACTACAAAATCAAAGAGATATTCCTTGAAAACCCCGTTCATTAGATCCATGAAAACAGAGGGTGCATTATTCATCCCAAACGACATTACTGTAAACTCATAATGCGCGTACCTGGTTTGAAATGTTGTCTTCAGAATATCTTCCTTCTTCACACACAACTGATAGTATCCAGATCAAAGTTAAATCTTTGAAAAGTATTGAGCACCATGCAGTTGGTCAAATAAATCATCAATGCAAGGTAGGGGATACTTGTTCTTTATTGTTATTGCATTGATTTCCCTGTAGTTGATACATAACCTCATAGATCCATCTTTATTCTTAAAAAAGGACAGGGGATCCCGTTGGAGAAACACTAGGGTGATTAAATCCTTTATTACTCAATTCCTCTAGTTGTTTCATTAGTTCAAATAATTCCACCATGGTCATTCTATAAGGGGTCTTCCATATGGTCCTTGATCTCGGAATTAAATCAATGGAAAACTCAATTTCTCGTTCTGGAGGATGTCCAGGTAAATCTTCCAAAAACAGATCTACATATGCTCTCATAATTGGCATATATTCAATTTTAACATTCCTTTCCTTTCCCACAGTCATTTAATTCTCTTCCTCTCCAATAATTGAATTTAGTTGATCTACTTGGGGTGGATCTAGGTAAGAATTAGATGGTGATGATTACACACTAAAGATAAGGTGTTCCTTACTATCATCATCAAAAATAGTAACCTCCTTCTTCTTACAATAAATGTTTTCATCATGGCGTGGAAGCAAATCGATATCGAGGATTATATCAAATTCAATCATAGGTATGACGATGAGATATGCAGATAAAGAACATTTATGTGCTCTACTGGGGACTAATTCACAAAACATTGTTGCAATGATACTTCCCTTAGGAGTTTTAACTAACAACTCCCTTGTTAAATCAAATTTTAAATAGCTAATATTTTAGAAAACAGGGAAGATAGGAAACAATGCGATGATCCAGAATCAAATAATTCATTTTCTAAACTTGGGGAAACCATTAGATTACCTGCCACCACGTCCTTCAGAGATTCTACCTCAGCAGTAGTGATAGCATAAGCGTGGCCTTGATCCCTTGGACTTTTCTAAGTTATGTTCCCCTGATGCTTAAGAGATTTATTTACATGATGTCCCATATATCTGCAGTTGTAGCATTGAAAATCGGAAGCTTATTTCTACCCCTTTAAATTACGAGCTTGGTGGCGTTTTTCACCACACTTTTAACAGACTCCAATTCCATTCATGCAAGTACTATGGTGTTCCTTCCCACATTTACTATAGGATGAATATTCAACTTTTCCCTTCTTTCCCTTATTTCCATTCCCAGAGTGATCAGCAGATACCTTCTTCACTTCTTTTCTTTAAAGTCATAAGACATAGAGAATTATTTTCCTGTCTTGATAGCACATGAGACAATATCTTCATATGACGAGAAGGATTGTGACACAAATGCTGGATGAATAAATTTTTTTAACCTATTAAATAAACAATCAATCTTACCTCATGGGTTATGTATATAACCTCTAGAATACCTTTCTATCCTTGTAATGTTAGCCTCATACTTTGTGACATTATCATCCTCCTTTTGTCTTAGACTCAAAAATTGTCTTTCCATATCTACTCAATGGTCACGAGGAAATAATTTTTCTATGAAAATATCTTTGAAATCTCTCCATTCCATATTTGATACTTCATCATCTTCCTTTGTTTTTTGTATCAATGACCACCATTGATCAGCATCTCCAGTGAGGTGATAAACATCCATGATAACTTTCTCCCTTTCACTACTCCCCAAATCCTGAAATATTTTTTCTAGGGAACTTATCCATTGTTCAGCAACAAATGGATTTCTACTCCCATTGAATGTTGCTGGTTTTGGCCTCCTGAAGTGATATAACATTGATCATCCACATTGTGGATCAGGGTGCTCCATACGGGTAGGGTTTTTATTCATAACCTCAGCGAGTTGTCCCAGTATGGTGATTAGCTAATCAGCACCAGTTGCATCACCAGCTCCACTATAATTATCTTGAGTAGAAGGGAAATCCGAATATGGAGTGCATGCATTGATACAATTTTCATTTCTTCCACTAGGCGCCATTTCTAAACAATGGAATAAACTAGATCAGTTTATGAATCTAAATACATAATTCCATACTTGTAAAACACTTAACATAAATGGAACTGTTTATGGATATAATCCATAATCTTAAAAATGATTTCATTGAGGAAGTAAATACTCATAAACCCTTCATAATGGTTTGTAAATAAAATTATAATTATCCTAATCATATCCCCTGGGAGTGTCGTAAGAAAGAGTGCAGCAAAGCCCGTTGTCGTGCACCAGTTCTCGTTCGAGTCTTGTTCAAAGTGGTGTTTTCGGGTTTTACCCCTAGGTACATCTGAGCCAGAGCCTCCTCTACCAAATCATATCCAGAGAGGTATGTATTGCATAGAAAACTCACAAAATATATAGAATACCAATATTCTAGGAAGTTCTTCTATACTAATCATCAAAGTCAATCTTTGGTCTATGTTCTGAAATCAGAGTTTATCTAAATCTAGTTTCCAAGGTTTGTACTAAACGTCCTCTGATACAAACTTTAACGCCCCGACCCTAGTTACCCGGAGATGGTGCATTATTACATAACATTGGAATGATCATAAAAGATCATGTATCAAAATACCTCTTAGTTTTGTAGTCTTGGAAACACAAGATATATTCATAGGTCTTACATTACATCATAATGTAAAAAAAACTGAAACAACATCTTGTCTTCATATCCCCTCATACTATTACTGCAGTTCATTCATAAATTACTTCTTCACACCCTGGGAAAAATAAAACATTGAAAGGGGTGAGCTCAGATGGTTAGTAAGGATAACAATACAGTGGAAACTTTCATAAATAAGCATAAACATTTAAGGCAATGTATAACTAAAACAAAAGCCTTTTAAACATGAACATCAGCATAACATGGAAAAGATAAAATGAAATAATTCCATTTAATTATTCCTATGGATATTCTACTAGTCGAATAATCACATGCAATATCAATAACCACTTTCATAATGATGGAATGCATAATCCCAGACAATCATAACCACATATCCAAGGCATCGTGCCAACACTACAAATATGATTTTGCCAATGCATTGTTCCAAGATAGTAGTTTGTCTCATGAGACCTACCGATGAATCTAGGAGCTATATCGGGCTCCACCCATCACTTACTATGTCCAATGTATTCCTCATATGAATAGGTTTAAAAATAACATAAACATTCATATTAAAACTAACATACGAAATGTAAATACTTTCTCCATAAAGTATGAATGGTATAAAAATAACACATCCACAGAAAAACATATCACAAAACCTTCAATACAATATAGATGTTTTTTATCATAATAAATCAACTTCAAATAATCTTAAAATCCATCAATGGATGTTGACATAGAAGAAATCAAAACTATTTGAGAGAAATATCTCTTTTTTTTAAATCATTTAAAAGTCATATAATTATAAAATAAAAAACATACTTTGAAAATATTATTATAATCTTGTAAGGGAAGCTTCGATGATTATATAATGGCAGAAAATAGCAGTGCCCACCGTATAAGTTAAAAAATGACATTTTACCTAAATTCTGTCGAAAAGGTTAAAAATGACCTTTTTTGGGAAAACGAAGGATAGATTCCTTTATAAATTTCTTATAAAAATTCAAAAGTGGGTATAAATTACTTTAACTAATCTTCTGTAAAATAGTTAGAATGTTTCGAAATACATTATTAAGAAACAAAGATGTGGACGATAAAGATGACCCAATAGATAATTACGTATAAACAACCTCGGATAATGAATATATTGTAAAATAAAACCTTACCTTCAACATTTCTTTGGTCGAGGGTAGGTTAAACTCATCTATAATGGTTAAATAACTGTTATTAAATTAAACAAGAATCATTTAAATTAATATGATATCATATATGATCTTTTAATATTTCATTGTTAATAATATCTTAGTATTATCGTTGTTTCGGGTGTTAACTGACTTATTTTCTTTTATATGTTTTGTTACATAAGCCGTGTTTTTTATGAATAGGGTGTAACTGATTCATATCCAAAATGATATCAAGTCCTTAAACATTATTTTTAATCATAAAATGATAGTAATACTTGAATGGATATGATGGAGAGTGAATCTCATCGCGTTCGTGGAGACGGTAGTCCGTACGTACGCACGAGTGATAATATCATTCTTTTGATATTAAAATAATATATAATTGGATGTAATATAATATACAAAGAAGTATTATAATGTTATATCTATTATTTACATGAATTAAACATCATTATTATCCCCATTCAAATTATAATATATTGAATAACAATTACACCCTGACGTGCAGACGGTAGGCCGTACGTACACACGTTTGGTGACATGTCATTAAAAGGATGGATAGAATACTAAATATGGTTGTACCATATTTATAATAACATCATAGTATATAGAAGATACTAGAGTTATTATTTTAGAATGTATATAACAAATAAAGAAGATGTTGAAGAAGAAAGGTACTTGAAAGATGGTGGTGAAAACATTACATCTTCTTCGGGTTCTTCCTTTAGATTTGATCAAAATGGTTCTTTAGGTTAGCTTTCAGGTCAAACTAAGGCCTCTAGGTTGAATTTAGGTAAGTTGAAAGAATAATTGGTCAGGGTTTAGCTGAACCAAAAGGCTTTGATGGTGTGAAAAATTGGTTAGAAGTGGTGTCATTTTATAATGGGGAGGAGGGGCTCTTTAGGAAAATCATAATGTATTATCATATAATAAATTCATATTCGGTTTCTAATGGCTCCAAAGTGTATTATTCAAAGAATAAGGTGGGTATGGTTTTAAATCCTTTCAACCAACATATTTTAGACAGGTTTGGGTCATTATATTAACCTTATCTTTTAGTTTTAACTCTTAGATAATTAGTTTGACATTTACCATGTCACTTTGTATTTTAATATTATATAGTTAATTAACATACTATATACATCCAATAGACCACCAAGTGGCCCATTAATGATACACCTCTCATGATATAAGTCCTTTGTCCAATCCTTAGATATATAGGAATAGAATATCAATTAATAATATAATATATTTTTTTAAAAACACTTTCATGTTAATTTTGACACTATTGGGTATTTTGTTTTTGATTATTTCAAAACATCATTATTAATTCGAAAAATATTTATTTAACCCATAATAATATGTCATATTAACCTATAAATTCAGTTTAATTCATAAAAAGTCTCTAATTACCTATATTTTGATATTTATAATATAATTTATTTTTATATTTCATTAATTATGTAATTACTTCATCACCATTGTGTCACAACTAAATTAAATTATATAAAGTCTATCATTTATAAATAAAATACCGTTATGTATGAAATCTTTTTTATCTCCCTAATGAATATTTAAAATTCAATTTATCTTATGTATAATCCAATATTAAAAATGTTTTAGTAATTAAACTATGATTTTAACTCTTTTAACTCTTTTTTGAATTAAATAATAATAAATGTCCTAATCTAATCCAAGTAGACCTAAATGATAATATTTTATTCCTAAGGTTGTTTTTGGTCAAGATACACTTGTACAACAGAATTAAGACATTTTTTAGGGTAATATTAATATCATTTTTACCCTTAATTACCCTATTTACTTTTAATCGTGGAAAATAAAAGTAAAAAAGTTACTATTCACCAAAAATTATTTTCTTCTCATTGAACCACATTTTACTCCTTGATATTAACCATGTCTCTCATATTATCGATATTACACTCACAGAAGCAGTAAAATTATGTTTTATGTAAATTTCTGTATTCTCCTAGGAGGTGGGTAAAAGATAGTGAAAAGTTCAATAAAATTTTTATATAAAAAAATCATTCTAAACTAACTTCAATTAATTACATTGAACTTATATAGGTATTATGTATCTATTTTTACATTACTTAAATTTTAATAATATAAATAATTATTTAAAAAAAATTCGGTTTTAAACTATAACTCAATGTTTTTTTCACTATTCATAAAAAATTGAATGTTTTCGGACATATACCAAAAATTTAACCTAAGAGAATTTTGATATTCTAAATCCAAAAATGAAGTCTATTTTGAACGATAAAATTTATAAAATTTCAAAAGTGCGTATTAATCTTCATAACGGTTGGTTTGATTAGTTGTGGTGTGTGTTAGAACTTGAAGTTGCGTACAACACACGCTACTGTATTATTCAAAAAGAAGCGTACTGTGAAAGCTTGATGTTTTACATAAACCCCCACAATAAATGTGGTTTTAAAGAATAAAACAATCATAGGTAATTCACACATATTCTAGGAAAATACATAACCAATGAAAAAGATGTTTAACTCATTTATGGAAATTGAATGAAGATATCCCTTACAAAGGATTATCATTAGATTAAGGATAAATAAATGAAATAACTATGTGTGACAAACATAAAACCACACAATAAAAGCGAATATACCAAATAAAATAATCATAGGTCATTCACACATATTCTGGGAATGACATGACCAAGGAAAAAGATGTTTAACTCATGAATGGAAATTGATATAAGATCCCTTACCTTATGCTCAAAGGTGTTATTGATTGTTCTTAATGACCAGAATAATCATATTTATAATTATTAATTCATAATTATATAACCTCATAAAAATGTAATTGATATGTTATAACCTTATTATGTTAATTAAAGGATTTTTTTAGTGGGTTTAGGAGATTCAATTTTATTGTTTTGGAAGAAATTTCTTACTTGGGTTTCAAGACCCGTTTATTTGTATTCATGAATGGATTTTCATTTGAAATGTGGATAAAAATACATAATTTTTTATATATAATATTATTTAAATTAATGTGATATAAATGATCTTATAATGATTTTGGATATAAATTGAGGATGAATCATTAGTTAAAAGTTGTTGATAATTGCTTGGATTTAGTTTGGCGGTTTTGTGCCCAATGAATTTGTTTTGTATTATTATTCCATATTATGAGTGTGTAAGGATTATAGAACATTAAACCAGATAAAATACATATATTATAATCTAGTTCATCCATTTAAAATATTTCATGACTAGTCTTGAACATAGTAATGAAAATTAGAAACATGTCTTCCTTGAGTGTTTTAAATTAACACATATCGGACGGTGTTTTCATTTATATTATAAAAGGAAGGGAAAAAGAGATATTATGATTAAATATTAAATTAACATAATGAAAATATTGTACAGGTATGGTACTTGAACTATAATGGAATTTAGACGAGGGGAGGTTAGAAGAGAGAAAAAAATAATTGAAATTTGTAAAAGAAATTGAATGAAAAGAGAAGAGAGGAAAACCACTTGAGTAATCCTCCTTGAGATTCTCCTTAAGGTATTTTTGGGACTTTTTGTGAGACAAGATGATCTTGGACATGAGTATAGGGTTTTAGAAGAATATTTTAATAAAATTATTCAAGGATTTAAGATAGAGCGGTGTGAGAGGAAGAGGGGGTGAGGGTGGTTTATATTGTTGAGGGGAGAGGGGATGTCTCTATATTATATTCATTAATTTATTATTTCTCCACATGAAAAAGAATTGTGAGTAATCCATGTCCAATAATAATAATTTTATCATGTGAATCTGAAACAATTGGGCTTATATTAGTAGAACATTATACATGAATCTATAATTAGTATATTTAGCTTATTTTGTAAATTATGGTATTTCACTATTCAAAAAAATTCATGTAGTTCAAAAAAATACCAAAAATTAAACTTATTCATTTTTCAATGTGTAGAATCGAAAATTGAATTTGATGTTTCAAAAATAATTTTCTATATATGATTAATGAAATATATCATTAAAATATTTATTTAATCGAAAAATATAACACTTAAAATGTTCATCTTTATTTTAATGGTGCCTAAATTTATTTCTACATTCATGAGTATGGATACCATTCTCAAAAGTCATATTACATTTCAAAACGCTATGTTACTATTCAAAAAGGTCTTCACTATTCATAAGGGTGGGTTATTATTCACTGAAAATTATGCTACTTCCATCAGACTCTAAATAACGTAATGATCACAACCGTGTGTTCCAGATTTCCAAAATTCAAATAACATAGTTAGAATATTTATGTTTAATGGATTGGTTATAAATAAGTGTCTTTTTTAGAGACTCAGGATTACATGCAATATTTATTAAATTTAATTGGAAATTCATGGTGTGTTACATTATCCCCACCTTCAGGGAATTTCATCCTCACAATTTTATTTACTTATTAAAAATATTGAGGGTACCTTGATCATGGTGTCCATCTGGTTTCATCATCATCTTTACTCATGTAAATAGAATGTCCTTCCATTGCAACTATGATTTAGAGATCCTTCAAAATAATTTGTTTCTTTCATCCAGATACACCTTATACCACTTGGGTAATATGGGTGTTCAGAAAAAAAATATTTTCAGAAAATAATCATGTATGAAAAATAATTTCAAAACATATGATAAAACATGATTTTTATAAAACAGTTTGACCAAATTTGAGTTGAATCATTCAATCTATGGTCCTTTTAAAATTCCAAAAGTATGTACTGAAATCTTATATTTCTAAAGAAAATATCAATAATTTGAACAAGGGTATCCTTCTTCATCAACTTTTTCAAAATAATAATATGCTTCAAAATAATGTGATAAGGTAATATAATGGAAAATTTCTTGATAATATTTACATTTTAGGAAAATATGATATTATTGATAAAATAGGATTTGATTAAATACAACCCCTGATCAATGATGGGATCAAGGTATAGTAGAGGTGTTTGATATCTCAAACAATTTCTTACATGTGAGTTGTATGTAAGAAAATGATTCAGAATTTTTTGGACATGACATTGAAATAAGTATTGCAAGCCAGTCCTGAGGAATGGATAGAAATGTCATTTAAAATCCACCTCCTACCATTTGTAAATGAATTACCTTGATCTGAAATGTTATAAAAGAAGGATTTAATATAAAGAATATACATAGATACTAACCATATGTTTAACAAAAACACATAATCACAGGTGTTTTATATGAGTATTGATTTAACTTATTCTATTTGGAGCCATTTCTAAATAATGGAATACACTAGATTTGGTTATGAATCTTAAACAAAAGGGTACTTAACAAAGAATTGCATTCTTTTCATAGCTAATCTCATAAACATGGTTTATCTGA
This sequence comes from Viscum album, assembly GCA_963277665.1. Lineage (NCBI taxonomy): Eukaryota > Viridiplantae > Streptophyta > Magnoliopsida > Santalales > Viscaceae > Viscum > Viscum album. The sequence continues at coordinate 28,157,666 of OY728157.1, read as the reverse complement.
GGAAAGATTTACATTTCAACCCTTCATAATGTCTAATAAAGAAAATATGAATTATCCTAAGAAAATCCCTCATAATTTTCATAAGAAAGAAGGTAGCATAGCCCATTGTTGTGTACCTGGACACCACAGGTCAGACCTGAAAATCCTTGTCGGAGCTGTTACTCCTAGGTATATCTTTGCTCGAGCCACCTATACCTAAATGTATCCAGGTAGGGATGTATTGCATGAAAGATCCACATAATTGTTTCCTTAACAAAATCTCGGGATGTTCTTGTATGGTTTTCCTCAAATACTACCATTGGTATTTTTCCCTAATCTACGTTTTCTAATCTAGTTTCCATGTTTGATTCTAAACTTCCTCTGACACCAACTGTAACACCCCGTCCCCTCTAGACCAGAGTTGGTGTATTACTAAGTACATTTTCATGGTTATAAGGAAATAAATCCTGACGGAATGATCATTTTAGTAGTCTTGAAGAAACTATATATATATATATATGTATCTTAAATTACATTGGAAAAGGTTACAAAATACAATAAATAACAAAAACTAAAAACAACATCACCAAGAACTCAATAAATTTTATTTTGTTAATCACATGTTAAAGGTAAACAATGAAAGAAAAGATATCAAATGCTTAGTAAGGGTTAAAAATAGAATAAGAATGAATCAATAATAACTGAATTGTACAAAAAATTACATAATCAATATGGCATGGTAAACAAATAGAAAACTCATGCCATTAATTAACTGAGAATGAAACTGCATCCATAGGTTTTTTCTTAGTGAAAACCACATCGAATGTAATAAGTGATAATTAATAAAAATAATTCTTATTAATTTTATGTCATGTATTTGGCACATGATACCATTATACCATTAAAATAGTTTATATTTGTGTATAGAAACAGGTCTGATTTTTAGAAACAAACTGGAATGGTTTGTCACTAAACTAATTGTCTCATGAGACCTACTAATGCATCAAGGGGTAGTAGCATGACCCACCCTCTTCTACATGTCTATATAATTTTTATACATAGATTCAATACATGATCCATATGACTTTACTTTATCTACATACAATAGAAGATACTGATTCCTCAATACATCCATAATTAAAAACAAAATTCTAAATTTAAACCATTTCTAAAATGGTAAACAGGGTAGAAATTAATCATATCCATTAAATGAGAATATGGATATTTAAATGGAATATAATTTCAAATGAAAATTTATCTCAAATGGGTAGTAGGTACACCATATAATAATTATATGGTTCACAATACCTAGTAAGTCACAACAAAATGGAAAATTTAGACAAAGCCCATTACCACATTGTAATCAATTATATTGTGTGACCTAGAGTTAGTATTTATAAAATGAATCATTTGATACAATGAACATAGATAGAATCATGAAATATATATCAAATGGATGTGCACATACTCCTCATTCATGAAATATGTGGCAAACATTAGAAATCTCATAGAAATGAAGGTGAGACGAGAAAAAACCTTACAAACATTTTAGACTGGTAATGAGTTTTCTTATGATGGTTAATGAGAGATAAATGGGTATCCCATTATATATATATATAATAAGGAAATTATGGGGGTGGTATGAAAACATACACAATCATTATAAATAAAAGGGAACACCATTGGGGAAATACTTGAACTAATGTGAGAGAGAGGATCCATTACAAAGAACGTATCATTAGATTGAGGAAAAATCAATGACATAACAATGTTTGAAAAACATAAACCCAAACAATAAAATTGGATATACATAATAAAACAATCAATATTCATTCATAAATATTCTGGGAAATACATAACCAATGAAAATGATGTTTTACTCAAGAATGGGAATTTAGTTAAAGTAGCCCTTACAAAGAATATATCATTATATTGAGGGAATATCAATGACATAACACTGTGTGATGAACAAAAACCCAGAAAATAAATGTTTATATAAAGAATAAACCAATCATATGTCATTCAGACAAATTATAGGACAATAATAACAAATGTAAAAGATGTTTAACACATGAATGGAAATTGAGTTTAGATATCCCTTCCCTTATGCTCGAAGGTGTCCTTGATCGTTGTTAATGACTTTAATAATAAAATATATATTCATTAATTAATTTTAACATAACCTCAAAAACATTTAATTGATATTTTATAACATTATTATGTTCATTAATGGCCATTTTTATGGCTTTAAGAGATTCTAATTTATTGTTTTGGAAGCATCTACTTGGTTTTCATGACCAGTTTACTTGTATTCATGAATAGAAGAACATTTCAAATGTGGATAGACATATAGAATTATTAAAATATAATATTAGTGACTCTAAAGAGATATAAATGATATTATATTCATTCTGGTTATATACTTGAGGATGAATGATTAGTTAAAAGTTATTCAGAAACGCTTAGATTTAGCTTGGCAGGTTTTTGCACAATGAACATGTTTTGTATTATTATTCCATATTATGAGTGTGTTATAATCCCAGAACATTAGACAAGATAAAATATATATTTAATTAATGGTTTCAAACATTTATAAGGTTTCATGACCTGTATTGAACATAGTAATGAAAATTGAAAACCCATCTTCCTTTAGTGGGATAAATAAACACATCTTGGACAGTGCTTTCATTTATAATATAAAAGGAAGGGAAAAAAGATATTATGATGATGTATTCCATTAGAATATTGAAAATATATTAAATATATGTTATTATAATTATCATGAAATTTTTACAAGCAGAAGTGAGATGATAGAATAATAGAAATAAACTTTTCCAAAGAAATTGAATGTTAAGAGAAAAGAGGTTCAGCTGTTGAGTACTTCATCTTCAGAATCTCTTTGTAGCCTTTTTTTCATTTTGGTGAGTCCATGTGGTCTTTGACGTAGGTAGAGGGTTTGAAAATAGTATTTGGAATAATTTAGGTAGGGTTTTAAGCTTGATTGGTGTGGGAAGAAGTGGGGGTGAGGGGTGGGGTATATAATGGAGGGGAGAGGGGATTCCTCTATATTATATTCATTAAGTTATTATTTCTCTACAATACATGGAATAGTGAGTCTTCTATGCCCTAGAATAGTAATCGTATCATGTTAATATGAATAAATTGTGCCTACATCAGCATAACATAATAAATTACTCTATTATTAATTTATTGAGCTTATTTTGTAAATTATAGTATTTCACTATTCATTAAAAATTCAAGTATTTCAGAAAAATACCAAAAATTCACCCATTCAATATATTAAAATGTATAATCCAAAAAATGAAGTCCATTTTTTGAAAAATAGTAATCTAAATATGATAAATTAATAAATTAATTAAAATAATTATTTAATCGAAAAATATATACACATAAAAAATTCAACTTTATTTTAATGGTGCCTAAATTAATTTATAAATTCATGGGTATGGATACCATTCATAAGAGTCATATTACTATTTATAAGGGTATGTTATTATTCATAAGGATAGGTTACAATTCATAAGTGTAGGTTACTATTCACAAAAAATTATATTAATTATTTTAAACTCTAAATAACTTACTAATCGCGACTCTGTATGTCAGATTTCCAAAATTCAAATCACAGAGCTGGAAAATTTAAGTTCATTGGAAAGTTTATAATGATGTGGGTTTTTGAATAGAATCGTTGTTTCATGCATTCTATATTAAATATATTTGTAAATTTTGGGGTGTTACGTCATCCCATTTAAAATTACAGATAAAAGTCATTTATTAGTGCTTCTATAATTTCTGATAAATGGTTCCTTTAGCAGTGCTTAATTAAAGTGATGATAAATCATTATTTTATTAGGACTAGAATGGTGTGTGAATTTAGTTCAATAAGATACATTTTTAACGATGATGGTATTGGGCGTTAACCATGACTACTATGATGTGATGCATGTACTTGTCTTTCATGAATAAAATTTTATGTGTGAACCTAAATGAATGTTTATTTTATTATTTTTGATCCTGAATACATGTTTACAGTTAGATTATTGATTTAGAATACATGTTCATACTATTATTCATGAACATGATTTCATGATTAAAATTTTATGAACAAATCAGAAATCATGTTCTAAATGTTATGCATGGACATATCATTCTTATTCATATTGTTATGTGTTGACTTAGTTGCATGTACATATGTTTATGAGATGTCCTGATTTCATGTTCTATGTGTAATGAGTGAACAATGTTCTATTTATACAAGTTCACAATGTTATAATATGATGTTTATTCAAAAAATATGTGCTTTATGGGAATGTTATTATCGGAGGGATAATTTTTTTTGATTTCCTTTGGATTCAGGTCTCATAAATAGAAAATCATTATGTTGTGACTCATACTTATGAACTATGATACGATTGTTAAGAACACAAATCTTTTTATTTTCACATACACTAATTCATGGATTATTATATAATATGATAATTGATTTATATCTATTATGATTACCCTTACAAATAATATAAGATCACCATTTTGTTATGAATTCTTATCCAATTTTGAATGAATTGATGGGGTATATTAAGCCTACAAGGATTACTATGTGATAAGATCTTGGTTATGGATTTTAAAGATCATTCACCAAATTAGATGATAATCTTCCATGTTTCTAAATACACTAACCTATTTTAGTCCTTTGGTGAATATTTCTATAATGAATTTATTATTAATATAAAAATATGTAATATCCATGTATAAGAGTCATTAGATACTATTTCAATCGACCATAAATCATTAGGAATTCCAAATTAAGTGATAGATGATTTCTGAACAAGAGGAAAAAATTGTATTAGACATTTATTAAATTATGTCTGAATGTTGTTAATGATCATATCTCCATTGTAATACTGGATTATAATAAAGATGCTGAAATAGATGTAAAACATACTTGGATATGTATGCTTTGAATGTCATTAGACAAAAATTTATTAAGTATTTAATTGTTTAATAACATGGGCTCAATATCCAAAAGTAAATATTTTTAGATTTATTTCTAATTAATTAATGAAACAAAAATTACATAATAATAAATTATTTTAAAAATGAAAATGAAATATTTTTTGAATACATAATGAAAATTATAAAATTTATTTTTTACAATAATGTAAAATATAATCATACTTGTGACATTAATATGTAATATCTGAATTTTTATTTTTATTTTATATAAATTATTTAATTTAAAAAATATCAAATAATTGATGTTGAAAAATTATAAAATAATACATGAAATTTAGACGAAAATATATATACATTTGATAATTAAAGAAGAGATCATTTTTTATACATTAGAAATGTGTTTATTAGAAACTGAAAATGTAAAAAAGAGTAATTTAATATTTTTTAATTAAATATTAATTATTAAATATTATATTTATTTTTATAAAATACCATATAATAGAATATTATGTTGGATGACCCATGAATGTTTGCAAATAGTTCATGATACAATATTATAATTTTTAAAAAGTAGATTTTGTAATCAATATTATTTATGGGATACATACTCCATGGAGATGGAATATTTTTAAATGGGGGTTTAACAGAAAAAATTAATAAACTAGAGAAAATATCATGATATAATAAATGGTTATAATGTACATAACTTATATTATTTATATTCATGTGGTCGATCATAACAAAATGAATGAAAAATTATTTAACAATTATTATGAACATGGTAACACATGAGTCATAATTTATTAATATAAAATTTAATTATTTTTATTTATATAACCCATGATTGATAAGGAAATAATTTATAGAACAACAATGTGATTTTAAATGTGTGGTATTTTATAAAATGTAAACATAGTTCTTAACATGTTACCACTCTCAATGAATCAAAATTTACAGTTATTAATAATTATAACATGAGTAACATAATATTTAAAACTCCATGAATGTGGATATTATAATTAAAAATAAAATAAAATACTTTTTTAATTGTTTGTGAAATGAATTCTCAAAAAGGGAGTTAGTACCCCCAAAAAATGAAATTTAGTGAATAATACAAATATTTTCTTAAAGAGATGAATTAGAGATGAAAACCCATATCTTGGGCCCATTTAATATTCCAAATCCCGTAAAGCTAATGAATAATTTAATTATTTTTATTGAATGCATTCCAAGGTACCATATTCCACCATAAACCCTTTATAATATTTAATTTTAAATCATTCGAAATATATAAATAATATTTTCATTTTATTTATTTCCAACACCAACTGTATTCTCTCATCATAGCTTGGAAAAACTTATGTACACATTGTGTTTGTGTCTATAAATTTTCCAATTTACTTCATTAATAAATTAAATAGGGTAATTAACTAAATTTTTAATGAATTTTTATATTTAAAAAAATTTATTTTGTGGATCTTATTTATAAAACCCATGAATTTGATAACAATGATGATCTTGTTTTGGTGAATCTCAAATAACAAATGGTGTTTTCATAGTGAATGTGTTCAATGAATATATACAATCACCATAACTATAAAATAAATAGTATATACTTATTTATATCACATTTTACCTTTAAATATAATATTATAGTCATTAATGATTTAAATTCATTTAATTTTCCAAGTAAGTGGTTTAACCGACCCAAACCTGAACAAACAAATTTTATTTCATGATTATGAAGTATTTTATTGATAATTTAATAAAAATTGATGAATATTGATTGTATTTGTTGTTTTTAGAGGTAAATATAATAATTTTATTTCATTATAATGTTAGGATAATTCAGATAAATAAAATTTATAGAAATAAGAGATCATATTCCTCTTAGTTCATATATTTTGAATGACTGATTTAAAAAAAATATTTCATGATAATTTAATTGATATGTTATGATACATGATATATGTCATGACCCATCCAAATAGGACCCATGTCATGAATCCCCATGCAAAACTCTAATAGGATAGGTATAGAGACTATTTTTAAGTAGGCAAATCACGAACATGTGAGGACGTAGCCTATGTTTATGTTCAGACACACACACACATCTCGAAGCCCAAAAAATGATGAAATGTAAAAGCACTTAAACAACCTAGCATGCGTATACCAATATACAACGTTCATAGTAAAAAAAGATGTAATGGGATTAATAAATGTATAAATACTAGCCCACCAAAAAGAGTCTAAAAACATATAAAACCTGAATGTGCATATTGGTACTACTATCAATCTACCCCAAGAAAAACATTGGTCTTTGTGGCTCACATAGAATTGGATTATATGGTTATATTTACGGAATTATCCAATGATTGATATTATTCATAAGAAATGACACTTGTGGCTAAAAGATAGGAACATGGGAGTATAATGATACCCAATAAGACACCCTAAAACTATATAACAATTAACAAATGGATAATAGTTTTCTGTACAAGGGTATATTCACAAACAACTAATAACCAAAATGTATTGGTATACCCAACAATGAAAGAAAATATCAAGTTAAATTCACAACATTAAAGGAATCATTGTATTCTATATTGACTGTTCCACATATAAATTTTATTGGAGAATGAAATCCATTAGTTATATAGCACAAATGATGTCCATTTGAAATGTGTCCCTTATCAGGTCTCATCATTGGAAGTATACTCTATAAGTCTAAAGAGATATGATAGACATATGAGGATCTATCCCAAGGCCATGGGGTAATCCAATAAATCAATATACATTATCCATCTATGTAATAGATCATGTCGAATGTAGTTTTGGTCCTAAAAATATAGTAAAATGAATCATGGTTATGAAGATGATTTAGGATCTCACTCCAAGGAACATGGAAGGATTCAAACAACTCTATATAAGTATTCAAGATGAAGAAATTGTTGTCCTCTATATAAGAGTTGATTCTTTACAATCCCTATGTGAATGGATATAGTGAACACACCATAAGGAATATTGTCCTTGATATAGAGGAAGACTTCTAAATTATTTTTTTAAGGAGTACACATCATGTACTAGGAGTACATGGAATTTGACTTTGGTGTTGGGTCCTTCCCCAATAAAACAGATAATTCCTATGTCCATGTATATGTACATGGTGTTCCCATTATCATGTACATGTTCCTATTTACATGAATATGGCTATTTCTATGTAGATATGTCATGGTAATGTCCATGTATGAGTACATAGTGTGCCAATGACTGTGTAATTTTTATGTTGTCCAAGTGCACGAATATTCACATTTAGATCTAGCCTGACCATTTTTGTCTGAGAGTATATGGCATTCCTATTTCCATGTACTCAATGACCCTGTCCATATATACTAAAAGATATACATGGAGCCAACTAGGAATGGTAAAGCACCATGTTACATGGTCACCTACCATTTGATAGTTATACTCTTATGAAAAACCTTGTAGCTGATGAGAGGTTAGCGATGTTGAGTTTCTTAAGAACAGAAGCTCAGTAATGCAGATATCATCAAAATTCTATCTCCGATATAACATGTTTTCTCATCTCATGTGCCCTGTGATCCAGTAAATTGCCATTCCAAAACACTATATTATCATTGTTTTAGCCTTTCATTCATCAAATAATTGAAATATGATCTTCCAACCCTATTCGAAAAGTCCATTGCATTACATTCATATACACAAACCAAAATAGATTAATTATATATCAACATCATCTGATCTAGTACCTATCTGATCATCACATGACCACCACATTGTATTGGTCTCAGATATACAATATCAAATTATTGCATTATGAAATTTGTGTAAAATAATAAATTCATCATAGTTTTTATGACCTTGTTATTATAGAATATCTAATGATTAACGAGAAATTGGATTTAAAATAAAAAATAAAATCCATGAGTCAGGGTCCTCTTGTAATTATTTTCTAAACCTTGAGATTCTACCATTAGTATGATAAATGTAGAGATAATCAATAAACACTTATAATCCCCCATAATTCCTAAAAAAAATAAACTAAACTCACATAACAAAAAATCTGATAATCAATTCAATATATAATTTATTTATTTTTTCATTTTTACAATCTTCGAACATTAAGACTTAAAAAAATAACTAAATTTAGATCAAATAATAATGATGTATTGTGATGTAATGTGATCGAAGGTGAGATCCTTTGATTGTATCATGCACTGGTCATTCATCCACAATTCAATTTTTTCCTCTGAAAAAATATCCATCAATGATTTCCAATGTCATACAACCTATTTTCATGGTTATGCATATAACCAAATTTATTTTTAAAGAATTATTATATAGTGAATTAGTAGGTCATTGTTTCATAACATATTAAATAAATTATATTTATTTAATTATTTGTTATGCATTATGATGATTAATTTCCCACAAATTAACCATTATGAAAATTCTAATGTCCATCCTAAGGTGAAAAAATTATTGAACACAATGGTGCCATCATATTTCATATCTAGGCCTTCATTTGACACTTATTCCAAATTCCCATGAAAATTGTATACCTGTTTATCTAATACATTGAATATATTTAAAATATTTATTTTTATAACGGTTGGAATCATAATCACACGACATGTCATCACCTAATCTCAAAAATAATCTATACAAGCTATCAAATAACACATTGAAAACCAGATTTGTTACATTCTCCTAACTATAGGGATTTAGATCCCAAGAAAATAAAACATGTTTCAACACAAATAAACATGGATAATGAGTATGAATTTTAGACTCTTTGACCATGGTTCCCTACTAAATATTATCATGCTACCATCAGGAACACACTCAAGTAACCACTCATACATGATGGATCCCTCCTTCCATTACTCAATCTCCATGGGGTTCTCAACAAAGTTATATGTATCCTTGATCTCTAAATGGCCCCAATCTATAAAATGTGATGGGTATTTCACATAAATGCCCAATTGTGACATGTATAAAATTCCATGTTCTATGTATAAATAAGGTGTTATAGATAAGTAGTTCTCCACCCCATCATCTCTATTATGTATCTAGAAAGGGTCAATTTTTTGAGGATATAGCTTGCCTCCCTGACCATATATCTGTAATCCACATCGAGTTGGAACCTATTTAACCACATTTTATCCCAACTCAAACTATAGTGTAATCCATCATCTGTATTCAATAGAGTTATGATGGATTTGTGTGATCCCCGTAAATTGTTAGATGATCTACACCAACTCATTAGCAACTCAAACATACATTGGGATAAAGAGTGCCAACTATCCTGGGATGTTCAAATAAAGAGGTGAAATGTTGGGAAACCCATAGAATTTATCTAATTCTTCCATACCAATGGTTTAATTTTAGATTGTTTTACTCAATCGCCATTAAATGTAGTCGATCATCCCAACTATGGAAAAGGACCAAAATCAAAGCATGCAACATGTTCTCCAAGGCCAAAATTGTCCAATGCAAATACCCATCAGTCAGGGTAAAATCAATGAAGAAACATAAATAATTATCAAATTAATCCTACAATCTATTCAATAACTATCATTTTACTTGAGAATCATGGTTAGAAATTACCATCGTGGGAGATATATGGAGCTGGAATATCTCATATATGTAGATGTGTCCCATGTTCAATATTGAAATCTACTCTTAGATAGATATGATGTGTGTAACATGGTGAGTAGATCTACAATCACATAGATGGAATCATGTCCTCGGGATGTATGTAGTAATCTAATGTTGATTACCAAGGTAATCACATTCCTATTCAACTTTGGAACCTCATGGGGTTGAGCTAAACATGATAGAACACAATGATCTGTGTTCACTTGATAAAAAATAAGGCATCAAGAGACAAAACAGAAACTACCTTCTTAAACCATATTCCCCAATATAATGTTGCATGTCTTGGTATATGTTTTCCTAAATTGGATGTACTAGATAAAGAGATGACTGAAACTCTCTTAAAACTACCTCCAACATAATCAATGGTACCATAAATTTTCCTTATAAAAGAAACAAATTACGAGACATTATAAAATATATAAATAGAATGTCTGGAGGATATCATTGTATGTATGCACTCATAGTTGGTATCCCAAATTTAATTTTCCCTGACTCAGTGTAATAGTAGTGGGGTAATAATGATAAAGTAGAGTTATTCTTATACATCTCCTTCCATAATGGATATCTATAATGATTCCTACTACTCTAACACCTCTCTCATTTTCTATAAACCAAATAATATTCTGAGAGAATATGCTACCATGTTACCCTTCAAAGGATTATAGAAAATATTGATGTAATTTTACTTGAGTAACGGTATCCAATTCTTATGTTTCAAGACAAAATCATTCTATTATGATATATACTTATGCCACTTTTGATCATAATATACAATAAACAACATTCCAATTAGATACATTTGCAACATCATTAATGTGAAGACATGTGTTGATAACTCGTGATTGTTGGTCATATAGTTCAACAAATATAGTCTCAAAAGACATAGAACATATTCAATAATATCCATTATAAATATAATAAAACCTCTTAGAATTGTTACTGATGCATCACAAAATACTACGTATCGATACCCTCATCTACTAATCTCATGATGGGATTAGTCATCAATATCTACCTCATCCCCCAAAAATCCAAATAGAACATCTCATTCCACATGAATGGAGAAAACTTTTGAGTGAAAGATACCATGGTGGATGATATCCATGTTTATTTATTTATTATTATTTAGTAATATTTTACAAACTATTGGACTCTATACACCACAATCACACTCTTTGGTGGTTTCTCGGATCATAATGTGTTGACTGTTTTCATATCCAATGCCACACCATTTGTGTATATAACATGTCCCAGAAAAATGACATCCAAAATCCAAAACTGGAACTTCCAGAGCTTCCTATAATGTGTGTTCTATCAATGTAATTCTGGAACCATCCTTACAGATATCACATGCTCCTCCCAAGATTCTAAGTACACATGGATATCATTGATGAAGACTACCACAAACCAATATAATATGGGAGCAATGATCAGGTTCTTGAGTCCCATGAACATTAATGGTGTATTATTTATGGAAAAGGGAATTACCAAGTTCTCGAAGAGGATATAGGTAAAACTGAATATATTCATCAGTATATCATCATCATATACTCACAATTGGTAATAGTATAACAATATATTATCATTCAAGAACCATCATGCTACTCTTAACTAATGAAAGTGGTCATCGACCCTTAATAGTTGATACATGTTCTCCAATGTTGCCTACACCAAGCATTGTATTCTAATTATAACCTTAATGTCTCATCTGCATTTTTGGAAAACAAAACTGGGATTCCTAGGGTAAATAATTGGGTATAGAAAATTCTTACCTCTACATATCATAAAATGGAGCCCTCATCTTGTAGAGCTCCACGAGAGACATTAGATATGTTGGTGTAGATATTGGGTCCATCCCTAAGTGTAGACCAATGCAGTGGTCTATCTATTAGCCGGGAGGAAAGACTGAAACATTCTAGTTAAACATATCATCATACACTAGAATCACTATATAGAATTAAAAAATCACAACATCGATGGAACAAAGTATTATATTATCCAATTAGTGAGTAACCATCTCCACCCTTGTTTACATGAGTTCATATTGTGCTTTATGGGTCTCATTTTCACCCAAAAAAGAAAACCTATTACTAACTATAATGATATAATGAATAGTACCTCAAAAATATATGATTTGGTCATAAACTATATTAAATCAGTCTTTACCTAAGATGACATCATAAGGCCTCATCTCTACTATAATTAGATCCCACCATAAACACCCACCTCTATGATCTAAGTGACAATGGCTCACATGTGTGTTCTTAACAACATTGTTACCTATTTCACATCAATCCAATATTTATTAAATAAAATTAAACATAATAAAACATTAATGATCAATATTTATAGAATATTATGAATGTAGGTATAATAAATAAAGAATTAAACTATTAAAATCTTTATATTTATTGTAAACATTATTAACATACTTGGACTTAGAGCATCATGAGATAACCTCTAGAAATACATAAGAAAGTGATAATTTATAAATCCAGTATGATAATAATAATGGAAGAAGGTAATAAATTTTATACAATACTCATATAAATTGGGAATAAAAGGAACTCTAATAATAAGGAATGATATAGCATGATAATTATAGCATGTGAAATGTTGTAAAAACATAAAATAATGAATGATAAACATAGGCCATGGATAAATACCATGAAATCATGACATACAATGTCAAATGATGGAATTAAGATCACTCTATATCCCAAAATTATAGAAATTTTGACTAAAAATTAACAAATTCATTGAAGTACAATATAATTCTTGGTGCACCCATCACACTCATTTCATTCTCCTGATTATGTTCTCCACATAAGTCATTCAACATAATTTCATTCATACTCATATTTTATTCAAAGAACGAGGAGTGCGGAATAAATACATTTATGTCACATTAAAATGATTTATATGTTTATATATGTGAATACCTTTCATATGAAATGGGTATGGTATAAACTACACAATTTTTTTAATGGATAATTACTTGAATTTTTAGTTGCATAAGAGTGTCACATAAAAAGTTATAAAATGGGTGGATGAGTAAGAAAGGGTTATTTATTAATTATAATAATAATTCCATGGTAATGTTGACATGGAAAGATATATCCCAACATTACGAATTTGAAATTGAAGGCATAATTTAATAAAGAATCCGGAATAAATAAGAGAGGGCGTGGAACCCTTACTTGAGTGTGTGACATCTAATGCTCCAGAGAGGCTTCTTGAGAGAATTTAAATAACATTCAATGAAACTAGAGTGTTAATGGAAGAGTATTTATGTTCTCCAAATTGTTTTATTGACGATAAATTTGTGCATGGGTGATTTTATATTATAAATGAATTAGATTTCTTTAAAATTTAGAGTTAGGACTATACTAAATAAAATAACCAAAACCACAAACCATTACACAGTTTTTCTCTTAGATTAATACATATGTTATTGGATATCATTATTTTGTATTCCCAAGGGCCAATACTAATAAAATAATTGCATCCCTTATGTTGATATGAGTCACACTATTAGATAAATAAATGATTTTCCACCATTAAAATATATTAATGGGTTTGGAGGATTCATAATGGAATTATAAAATTAATCAAAAAAACATGAAATATCATTAAATTAAAGGTAAAAAATATTTTTGACCTTTTAGACAATTAATTTTATTTATTAAAACATTTTTTTCATTATTATATCATAATAAATGACATATATATATATATATATGGTATTTAACTTTTAACTATAAATTTGGCCATATTAGACAAATATGGAAAATTCACTATTATATAATTTCAATGTTTTTATTTAAAAAAAAATATTAATTATATATATATAATTTTAATAATTTCTTAATTTTTTTTTAAAAAATAATATTTATATTTGTTATGAAATGTGTAGTTTTTTTTGACAATAACATTTTTTGGACCCTTATAAAAATTATATATGAATTCACACAAAAAAATAAGATAATTTATGTTTAATATTAATTATGTGATAATATAATTATTAAAATATTTTTCAATTAATATAAATTGATTAATTAATAAAAAAATATTCATTAAATCAATTATAATATTACTCTAAATACAATTCTTGTCTTATTATATCAAAAACAAAAACAAAATCATTTATAATTTAAAATTAATATGTTTAAAATACATTAATTATTATATATAAAATAATATTCATTTGACTATTTATAGTGTATTGATAAATATCCCATTAACACTCTATGTATAAGTTGTGTGACATCATCTCTTTCATGGGGGCATTCGAGAACATGGTTTGGTCCGCGATTTCGATGATCATGGGCATCTATTATAAACATATTCTATCATTATTATGTTGCGAGATCTCATCCTGGATATAGTCATGGGTAAATCCTAGATATGTTATATCCCTCATAAACTGTAATAAATCTTCATTGTAGGGTAAAATCATATTGGTTGAGGACACCACTTTCCTTTGTCCTTATCAATGAGATTTTCTAAAACCCTATATTTATACTAATCATGTGACAACATTTCAATGGATATATTATCAGTGGTAATGATACTTAATAACCTTTTAAATCCAATTATATTTAATAATAAAAAATATGTTCATCTTTTTTTAGAATCATATTACAAAGAATGACATTGAATTAAACCAGAAGTGGAATTTTATGTATAACAGTTTGGGTCCTTACATTATTCCCCCATAAAACATTTCTCCCTCAAAATTTTCATTTCCCACAATAAACAGATGTTGATATCTTTATTTCCTCACATACTCTGATTCCCTCATCACTTCATCAAACATTTGGTCTCTCCACATTCCTTTTAATGGTCTGTTGTCAATTTTTATATAAATTTTTCTCTATGATATATGATTTTCAATGGATTCTATTAATAAAAATATCACTATGCTATGGTACCACATCTATATTGATTAAATGTGATGGGTCTAGTATTTACATACTTACGGTGGACACATGGAATAAATCACATACTTTAGATAGGTTAGGTTTGAGTGGATTTCACTTGGACACTACTCTAATGTAATCAATGATATCGAATTGGTTGATGTATCTTATACTGTTATTTCCATGAATCCAAAATCACATCACATTATTCCATGTAGAAATGAAATGTTATACAACGTCTCCAACATCATTTTCTAGGTCTCACTTATGATTTTCATCATAGTGCTTTTGTCGACTATGAGTAGCTATGACATACTACTATATGGTCATATCCTTATCCACTATTTAATCAACCATTAAATTTAATAGGATTTTTTTATTCAAATATACATCACATCATGTAGGTTTTCTATAGTTCTTACAAAAATTGGCTTTATATAGATACAATTGGATGCTCTAGTGGAAATTGTTGTTGTAAGAGAACTTGAGGAGAGGTAAATATTAATCTAATCCTCTAACTTCAATTGATCATTTTTTTAAACATATGATCTACTGTATGGATTATATAGAACACCCCTTTTCATACATTAACATTACCTAACATTTTCATAATACTTAATACATTATACAAATAGACCCCCAATTAACTTACTATTATAGTGCCTTTGGAAACAATGAAACATAATCCTTGATACATAAGTGAGCTAAATTTTTAGGTTCTTATGGGCTATAAACCGTATTAGACACATCAAGCATAATACATATCTTTATAACCTTGGTAATGAAAGATAAAAAGTGTGATCTTAGATTCTATGTAAGGGAAACAAGGGAGATATGAATGAATAATCATGGGCATAAGGGTATGAGAACAAGATCATTAAAATATTAAATCATACGCTATATATCAAGGATCGTAGGCATAAAACATGGCATAGATCTTGGAAGTTCATAAGACATGAATAATAAAGAATTATAGAACATAAACCATTAATGAATAACCTAATAATATAACATGGAATTGTTGCAGACACAAAAACATATAGTATTATTTCCATAGTATCCAAGGCATCATTTCGAAGACCATATTAGTCATACAGGGTCACTCCACATACCATATTTCAAGTAAAGGTTCACTCTAATGGCCATATTATTATAATGAGTTCACTAAAAATACCATCTTGGTTGTCTTGGTTCATTCTCATGACCATATTACTATTCTAGGTTCACTCCAAATACCATCTTAGTCTATCTAATGAAATATAAATCATTACCAAATGAATTGGGGGGAGATAATATTCCAAAAAATTTCAAAGTAAAATAATAAATATATGTGCCACAGGATCATAAATAATCATTTCATAACCAAATTAATGAAATAGGTATTATAAAATATTAATGATATCAAAATTGGTGGAAAATGGCAGGTATTATTTTCATTTTATCAAAACAATAACCCATGAAAAAAGTGTGTTTCAAAATCATGTATTCCATGAATGAGAGAAGTGTTTTATAAAAATTATTCCATCAAAAAATAATATATTATGAGAAAAAATATTAATGGAAATGTTGAATAATTTCCCCAGGAAGGAATGAGTAACATCAATAGATATTATCATAGATGGGAAATATGTTTGAGTGATATTTTAAAATCATTTATTCATGAAAAAATCATTTCGTAATTGAAAAAAACATTTTTAAACAAAAAAAAATTTTGATAGTATTTTTCATATAAAATAGATTTAATGACATATAATTAAATAATTCAAAACCAAAAAACATTTTTCAAACCCTTTTTCATTGAAAATTACAATTAATGATCTTTAGAAGTCATTTTTTGAAAAATTATTGAAAACAAGGTTTTTAAATACAATTAATTTTCGACTAAAGAGGGAAATGATTTGATTCTACAAGAAAACTATATATTATGTTTTAGATAGTGGAAAATTATAATATTATCTGATTATATATTTAATATAAGTATAAGATGAAAATTCATGAGTGTTATTATGAGATAGACCACAAGATTACATTAATTGTAGCAAATCATATAAAAACTCAAAAATCAATGAGATTGTATCAACAAACACATAAAACGTGGTAACATGGGAACATACTCTAATTGTAAAAAATTAAATTAAATTAATCTTAGATTATCATGAAATTAATTATATTCTAGATATAACATGAAAAGTATAATTATATACACCTCGAAAATTAATTTAAGAGAATATATAAACATAAGTCTCATAGATAGAATATTCAGACAAAACTATTTTTATGATTTGGTAACATTTGAAACAGAATGAAAAATAGATCAAAAATTGGATTTTATAATACTAAAAAATTAATGTATAAGATAATAATAATAAATATAGGGATTGTAAATACAACACCATAAAATATCTTGAGTTATGCTTAAGGCATGTATCTCACAGAAATAGAAGTGAGATGAAATTCCCTAACATTGTGTCTTCACTGTCATCGTAATCATTCAAAAATCTTGTATAATAAATATATTTTCATATTAATATAAAAAAATTATTTTTTATATATAATACCACATATGGTCTGATTATTCCTTTATATAACCCCTTTGTTAACAATTCTATGACAAGGTTTCAGTTTGGGTAATATCTGTATTGTTCTTTGTATGTGTCTTAATTTGTTATTTCGTTTGTACATATACTAATATCATGATTTTAATAATTTAAAACACGATATACATACCTTTTAGATTTAATATATTTTTATTATAATAATCTATATAAAATAAAATTATGAAATTTTATACACCGTTCATGGAGATGGTGGGTCGTACGTACACATGAACATTATTTCTGTTTAATAGTAGTACTGAAAGAATGTAATAAAATGAAATGTATGAATATAAATATATATATATATATATATATTATAATTATTATATCATATATATCTCAAATATTATATAAAACCATCCGTAATACATTCCATGTAGTTTTTGAATGAATCACATCGATTTGAGGGGCCGGTAGTCAGTACTACCTCCAAAAATTATCATATTTACAAAATTGGAATGTATAATGATATTTATTGTAAAGGAATTAGAAAATCATAAATACCTAATATATTCAATATATAACATATATAAATTTATTTTCTACGTAATTTTCTCCATGTTATGTGGTAAAGGAAATATGAATAATCATCGTTTCCTGAGGAAATAGTTCTCTCTACTGGTAAACAATATATTTGTTACCCATTGGAAGGAAGTGTGTGTAAGTGTAGGTATAAAAATACCGCAAAAATTTAATAGTATATTTAATATAATGGGGTTTTTATACTTTCAAAGAATAAATATAATGTAGGGGTGTAGAACAAAAATAAATTAATGGATCTTGACAGAAGATGTTAACTATTAATAGGGTAATTGCTTTTGGTGTCATCCTAATTCAATCCATAGATATATTTCTACCCAATGGGAGGATTCCAAGATAATGGGAAAGATTTATTTCAGTTTATTAGGAATATATTTTCTTATCCTAAGAGTTTTTATATGTGTTAAGAAGAAGGATAGGTGGTGGACTTTTATAATGTAGGAGGAGTGGCACTCTTGAATCATTTTGGAAAAGGGAAACAACACCCTCATTTTTTTATTGATTGTAGATCAAATAACTATACAAAGTAGATAAATGGATGGATAAGGTATAAATATGTCCATAAAATGGATTTTTGACATTTTTATAGGTCTTTTTGGATCTTATGATTATGGTTTAGTCCCTTATAAGGCTAAATTTAACTTTTAATCGTTGAAATTAATAATATTCACTATAACTAATAATTTTTTTTTAAAACTATGATGCCATAATTATTAAAGATAAAATTTTATTTTTTAAAATATTAAATCCATTTGGAAATATTTTAATCACATAAATAGTAGAAAATAATTGAAAATTTATCCCTCAATCAAGTCGGCAATGCAGGTTTTTAAAGTAACGACATTCAAAAACATTATATCTCTATTTACCAATGTTTAATGTGAAAAATATTTCAATTACATAAATTGAATTAGTTGATAAAGATATTATATAATGAAATTTTAAAACCAATTTAAAATATAATTTATTCTTATAAATAAAATATATTTAAAAATTGTTTTTAATTAAAATTTGATAATTTTCACTATTCTTACAAAAATGATGTTTCATATAAAAATAACCAAAATATCTCCATAATATAATTTTGATGTTATAAATTAAAAAATGGATTTTACATTATGAAATTCTTATTCTAATTGATTGTTGAATTAATTTTAGTATAATTTTATAGAAGGAAACTAAAATAAGTTCATTTGAGATAATGGTTTTTTAAAACATATCAGGTCATTACAAAATATTATATCAATCATTATCAATATGTTTTATTTATATATTAAAATATTAAAAATATTGGAAAATTATTTATTATCAATAATATAACTATTCTTAATTTATATTTTATAATTATTGCATTTAAATAATTATTTGAATAAGATGATGATTTATAGAAACATTATTGTTGCTTGTAACATATGCCAAGTTAGTGTTTCATGTAACATATTCCATGTAAGTGTTTCATGTAACATATTCCAAGTATATGTTTCATGTAACATACAACAATTTGATGTTATATATAATTTATGCTGAGTTAGTGGCATGTGAATGTAATTTTTTTACTTAGTGAATTTCATGAGCTAAATGATAGTATAATTATTTTGAGAAAAAATGGTCCAAAAAACTTATTGTGTTACATTATACCACAAATAGAATTTCTTATAGTGCTTGAAATTCACTATTCATGTGATAAAAATGGAGATACTTCTGCTTCATCATATTTTCATGTTCACAAAAATCTTCCCTTGAATTGGGTTCTCCAAATAAAACTATGACCAAGTGAGTGGTCTTGATTTGTAGAACATTATTTTTATAATCCATAATTTGAAAAGTTTTTTCATCATATAAAAACTCATACTCCAGCAGTATGACATATATGTTGCTTACATGTGAATGGGAAATATTGTACTTTTTCCAAAAGATATATGTATAACAAATCATATACTTGATAGATATTTGGAGGATGTCTAATGTGATAGGATACCATCCAGATACAATCATGAATCTCAATGTGACATGTATTCCTGGGGTTTAGTTTCCATTTCTTCCTGAATCTCATAAAATTTTTCCAGGGTAATATTCATAGAAAATATTTTAACCAACATTGAATTTTAGATCATTCCATAGGTAATAATCGCATCATTTGTACCGAATTTGACCTATCTTGATATGATTCTGAATGTTTCTAACCTTCTTGACCATTTCTTGAGCGATCTCACCCTGCATGTTGGAGATTTTTACAATCATCCCAAATATGGTTTCACATTTTGATATCATAATTCATGAATGAAAGCTAATGTTGTATGGAAAAACATTTTGGGGAATTTGTTGATCTCAGCAACCTTTGAAATCAAGATAAAAATATTTTAACATATTCTCTATTGTTTTAATTTTTCTTTCATAATTACTATCTATTTGAGGATGTTAAGTAGTGTTAAAACTCAATTTTCATCATGTTCTTATGTAGGACATCCCATAAACTTTGATATGAATCTTGGATCTGGATCTGATACAACATAATATGGTACTCTAAGAAACTATACAACTTCATTATTTATATTATCAAAATCAGATCTATAGGGAATTATTTTTTGATAGCGATGTAGTTTAACGATTTAGTACGATAATCTACTACCACGCCTATTACATTAAACCATTTAGAGTCACTAGGTAGGAAAATGAATAAATACATAGTGATGTTCTATCCTTTACATTCTAGTATTGATCATGGATGAAACACCCCCTTTGACTTTTGTATTTTACCTTAACCTGTTTTCATACCATGAAACGAGAAACAAACTCTATGATATATCACTTTATTTCATCCCACATGTAATATTATTTCAAATCCAAATACATATTCATACATCTAGGATTAATATAGAATGGAAAACTATGGGCGTCTTCTAATACATCCTTCTTTGAATACGGAATGCATGAAACACATTCATAGTTCATGAGCCTCAACAACACATTTTGATCATGGTGAACTCCTAATAATTTGTAGCATTCTTTTTTAGTTTTACAGTTTCTTTCTATGCCTCCTTATTCTTCACATGGATAGACTCCTGAAATTTCATTTTAGAAAGATATTATTTTTCCCTTCCTACAAAATTTATAGATCCATCCATTGAAAATTTCTGAAATATTGGCTCATTAAAGATCATCATCATGGATAAGCAAGAACGTTATTTCTAACTCAAAACATCAACAACCTTGTTTGGTTTCCTAGTGTGGTAATGTACTGAGCAGTAAAAACCTTTTATCAAATCTATCCATTTTCTCTAGAGCGTGTTCAAATCTGTCTATGTGAATATATATATATATATATCATATTTTTATGATTAGTTTATATATCACACTTTTTATCATAAACATAATGCCTCTATATCTATAATGAAAAAATTACAGTTTATAACTCCAAATCATGTGTCGGTTAATTTTTCGCATGAATCACAAATTGTTGTGAGGCATTAGCGATAACCACGTTATTCTACATAAGATCAAATCTGAAACCATTTCTGGAATTATTAATATAAATTACAAACTGAATTCCACTACAAGGAAATTGAAGCACTGGTTCACTAACTAATTTTCGCTATAGTTACCTAAAACATTCATCACATTGATCTATCAAGAGAAACAAAACACCCCTCTGAGTTAACATGGTTACTTGATTAGAAAGTCATCATAATGAATCACCGAACCATCAATAATATCTAGAAAAGCCAAGAAATCTTTATATTATATGAACTGTTCTTTGTATTATTCATCATTCAACTGCCTCCTTATTTGATGGATCTACTATTATAATATATATTTAGATTATGTGACAAAATAATAAAACATTTTCAGAAAAAATTCACATTTAATAAATTACTCATGTATTTTATCATTCCATGTGGTCTTTAGTACAATATCAAGTGATCTTCATGCTCTTCCTTTCGCTTTGAATAGATAGAAATATCATCAATAAATACTACCATAAACTGATCCAGGTAATCTCTAAAGAATCTATTCCTAAAATCCATTATGATTACAGAGGAATTAGTATGACTAAAAAGAATCACAATATATTCATTTTTTCCATACCATAAACGGAATGTCGTCTTAAATATATCCTCCTTATTAAACCTCAATTGATGATATCCAGAATGGAGGTCAATCATGGAAATGTATTGAGCATCATGATGTTGATCAAACATGTTTTAAATTCTTGGAAGATGATACATTTTATTTCTTTTCATCTTGTTAGACACGTTATAATTAATGTAGATCCTCATTGATCCATCCCTCTTACTCACTAAAAGAACCCATGCACCATAGGATGACACAATTTTCCAAATGAATCCCTTATCCAGGATTGTGTGGTGTTTCATCATGAATGCCTACAAATAAATCATGTCCATTTTCTATAGAGTCTTTTATATTGGAGTTGAACCGGGTATGAATTCTATTTACAACTCAATATCAACTTTGGGGGATTTATAAGATACTATTTTGGATTGACATCCTTAAATTTTTAAACAATATGAAGATCATGGATGTCAATTTTCTACGCAACCATTAGATATAAAACACCCTTTTTAATGGTATTTATGACCCATACACTAGGTGTAATATCCAAAAATAGTTCATTCTAATTGTCATGTTGATTAATCATCATTGGTGTGTCTAAAATATGAAATATTATTTCCCTTCATTGAGTATTTATGTGGGATCTATGAAGTTAAATAAAGTGGATGCCTAATATGACATCAAATTCAAACAAATTATGAATGAAAAAATATATAGGAATCTCGTTCCCACATACATCAACCTGATAAGAGTAATAAACATTAAATGAAATTGCCACACCATTTGGGGTTATCCATTATAATTACACATTAAACTATTTTGGTTTAGTGATAAAACCCTACGAAAATTCATTAGATATAATAGATTTTATAAATATTGAACCCTATATGAAATTATAAGTTCTAGAATGAATGTTATGTATACCATTAATCCCATAGTTACCACACCCATCATCAATAATAGTTATTTCATGTGATTTCTCTTTATTCCTTATCTTAGGAGGTTTCTGACATCATCCCTCATCACCAACCCTTCAATATTGGAAATTATTAGCATAATGCATATTATTGTTACTCTTATTGCACCAAATAATGGGTGGAGAATTCTCTGCCTCTTTTCCCGATAAAAAATATTAGCTATCTTACTCATATTACATTGGGAATAAAAATACAAATGGTCTTCCCATACACACGTAACACATTTATTATAACCTTTATGTTAATATAATCCATGCATGTTCCCAAACATAGAATATTAAGGGAATCTCATATTCTTATATTCATGGATTTTTAAATTTCCCTTTAAACTCCATCAACATTTTCTTGTCCTATCTATGAACTTGATACATGACTCTAACCTTCATTTGGAACATTATTACACAACAAACAATCTCTTTGTAGTTTATATTTAATCTTATGACCACCATCCTTTTGAGACTTTTATTTAATCCATTGAGGAAGCTATCATCCAAACATTCAGGATGGATTATAATTCCGGAATTGTACATCACAAGTCTAATGAAATTATCCTCGTAGATACCAAAATATTCATCATCTATTTATTTAAACTCATGAAAAAATTTTACATTCAAGTTACGATGAATCCAGGGGATTTACTTGTTGAAAAATAGGTTCTCGAACACATACCAATCCATGGATTCATTAGCATTTTTCTCTTGCATATTCTTGATTAGAGTCCACCACAGGTCATGCTCACCTTACAACGGAAAGGATTTCAAAATGAATTTAACATGTGCCAAACAAAGTATAGTGGAAAATATCTTTTCCGTAATATTAATCCGTTATTCAAGAAAAAGGGGATCAGAGGTCCTCTAAAAGAAGGATGATGTTTCTTGATGAATGAATCAACAAAATTTTATTCCCTTATTTTCTCATTTGGAATTCCATCAAGATTCATAGAATGATAATTTTATGTTAGAATATTTATGTGGATTTTCATTCTATATATCATAGTTTTCGGTAACTCAGGAGGACAATCACTTCATTTTCCATCACATACACCATTAACATGGTTCTTTCAGGTTCCATCTATTTACAAAAACAAAAACCATAGGGAATGAAATAATTATCTATTCAAGGAAACACATACACATGAAAAAAGTCATGTATATGATTTGTAAATTATGACACCTTCTGTAATCTATGATTCCATTTGATTATTCCATGTTATTTTCTAGAAAAAGTCTTTTTAAATCATTCGGGCTGGTTACTGAAGATTTTTTGAATTACCAAAGCATATTCCCCATGAGGCTCAAACAATGTTGGTAGTGAGGCCAATTTATATGTACCAGAAACCCTTAGTCAGGCCCAGAACAACCTGTTAGTTTTGATACCCATAGGTTTTTATGTTCTAGAAGCAACACACACTTGTAGTATCAAGACAAGGATATATTTCTATGAAACCATCCATTATATCATTTACCAAATGTCATGTAAATTTTCCAATACTTTTACTAATCCATATTCTTATCCATAGACATGTCCTTAGGGATATCAGGATGTTTTTCTCATCCTGGACTCCAAAGGTAAACTAAAAAATTTATCTTATAAAAACTATAGTAACCAACTCTTTTCATATATTAATATCACATAACATTTTCAAAATACTTAAAACATTATACAAATAGACATCAAAGGACCATACAACTCTAGTACCCACAAAAACAGGTAAACATATACATTGACACATATGTTTGCTAAATTATCTCCCATTATGTTCATCCTGAATATTTCCCTTTTAAAAAACATTAAAAAAATAATACATGCCTTTATTATATGAAGAAGGAAACATAAAAAAGAGGTTATATCAGATACCTGGTAATGGTTAAAAGGAGATATTTTTAATCAAAATCATGAACACAAGGGATTGAGAACATGATCATAAAATAGAAGATCATACCCTAAATATCATATATATTGTGCATGGAACATGGAATGGGGATTGGCAGTTCAGAAGACATTAATCATAAATAATTGATAAACATAATCCATGAATAAATAATATAGGAATAAAACAAGGTTTTATGTATAGAAAAAATCATCTAATATGATTTCCTTTGTATCCCAGGAAACACTATAGATATTGTATTAGTAGTATAGGTTTAATCTGTGTACCATCTTGGTAGTCAGGGTTCACTCCCATAGACATATTATTAGAATGAGTTCACTCCTCATATTGTATTTGTATTCATAGCTATCTTATTAGTCTAGGTTCATTCCCAATACCATATTAGTAAATCTCATGATACATAAATCTTTACCAAATTTATTGGAGGGAGATATAGGTTTCTCCCATATCATAGTGAAATCGTACATAACTGTTCCATAAGATTATAAATAATCATATCATTACACAAGAAACAAAATGGGTATTATAAAATTTTGTTAATATAATACTATATTGAGAAGGAAATATTTCATAATCACATCATCATAAACATAACCTGCGAAAAGAATCTAGTTTCAAAAGAAGATAACTTGTGTAAGATAAATGGGTTTCAAAAACATCATAACATAAAAAAATAATCTATTTAGATAAATAATATGAATAGAAATGTTGAATTATTTCCCCCGAAAAGAAATAGTAACAATTTTTTTTTCATTCTTGATAAATAACATTAATGGGTCTTTTAAAAACGTTTCATAATGAAAATATCCATTCTACATTGAAAATCATTTATTAAAACAAAAAACCATCCAAATATATTTTTCATTGAAAATATTTTTAAAAAAATTAAAGGAAGCATTAAATTCATTAATAATTTATATAAATATTCTTCCCGTGAATATTTTAATTAAATATCTTTTGAAAAAGTTTCTTAAAATATGGCTTTTGAATACATTATATTTCTGACTGAAGAGAGATACTATCGGATTTTACATAAATTTTTATTATGTACCAAAGTGTTTAAAACTAGAACTAATACAATATGATATCACGAATAACCATAAGAGTATAAAATTCATTTGTTTTATTAATATATAGATCATGATATTTCATTAATTTATTTATAATCATTAACAATCTTGAAAAGTGATTATATTATTTTAATAAAATTGTTTTACTTTGTTATAGTGGATCATACACTCCATTTAGGAAAAAGAAAACTCCATGAAGCATTAAATGTTATCAAATAAATATATTTATTATGTAACACCTAAAATGGAAGTATATACACCTTTAATAAGAATTTAGTTTCAAAACAATACATGAGTCTCAAATATGGAAAATTAAGACAAAACTATTTTACCGATTTGGTAACATTTGAATAATAATCCACATGAAAGAATGATAAAAAAGGATATTTGAATACCCATTAATTTATGTATCAGATATATATAAATCATTCTTGGTTAGTACACACACCATATAGAATAGGTGAGTGGGTATTAAATTATGATCTCAAGGAAATAAATTTTGGATGAATTTTCCAAAACTTACGTGAGATGAAATTCCTTTACCTTACGTCTTGTCTCTCATCGTAAACTCATACAAACCACATATATGATTAATATAAGTCTATTATATATCTTTCACATAACCATATCATTTTATCTAAGACTTTATGTTTTTTTATTATGAATATATATTACATGTTGTTGACAATTCTATGTCATTGATTTAATTCAGGTAATATCTACACAGTTCTTTTGGTGTTCCTTAATTTGTTATTTCATTGATCCTTATACATACATAATGATTCATATAATATTAATATTTACATAAATAACTTTTATTTTAATTATATGTTCATTATAATAATCTATATAATATATAATAAAAAATTAAAAACACCATTTTTGGAGAGGTATGTTGTATGTACACATGAACGTTTTCTACATTTACTAATTTTATTGAAAGAATGTAAGTAAATGAAATATGTGTATATATGTATATATAATATTTTAAATGTATCATTATTATATAATATATATAATATAGGTTCACAAAACCCATCCTTAATACATTCCATGTTCATTGTGAATGAATCAGATCATTTTGAGGGTGTGATAGTTCACATTTACTCAAACGAAATTATCGTATTAACAATAAATTGAAACTATAATGATATATATTTTAAAATGATTAAATAATATTAAATATATATTAAATATAATATATAACCTAAATGAACATGTTATTCATCATAATTTCCACCATGATAGGTAGTAATTGAAAAATGAACAAACATCATTTCGTGAGGTTGTAGTTTGCAGTACATGAAAAAAGTATGTTCATTACCCATTAGATAGAATTGTGTTTATGTTTAGGATCAAACATTATCAAAAAAATAATATTATATTGAAAATACTATTTTTTTATAAAGTAATTCAACAGATATAGTATATGGTGGGGAATGAAAATAAATGAAAGGTGCTAGAAAGAAGGTGTTAGCTCTTTATAAGGTAACTTATAATCTTTTCTATGAAAATGATTCATTGGATTTATTTCTAAAAAATGTGTGGAATATAAAACTAAGGGATTAGTGTTGGTAAGTGGATTTATTAGATCTTCATGGAGACTAATTTGTTTTATATAAGTGAAGAAAAGGGAGAGGTGGTGCCCTTTTATAATGGAAGAGTGGCACGCTTGTTGTATTTTTGGAAAAGGGAAACCCCACCCACGTTTTTTATTGAAATAGGATGAAATAATAAACCAAACATGGTAAAATGGGGAATTTGATCTAAATATCACCGTCCAATGTCTTTTGAAAATGATTATAGGTTTTTTTGGTTCATAAGGTTATAGTTAAGTCCCTTATTAAGATAATTTAACCTTAATCATTTTAATTAATTATTATCACATTTACTAATATTTTTGGTCAAAAACTATGTTGAACATATTGTAAATTAAATTATTTTGATTATAAAGATGGAATCTATTGTACTAATTTATAATGACATATTTGGTAGAAAATAATTTAAAATTAATCCTAACGTTATGTCGACAATGCGTGGTTTTAAAAAAACAATCAAAATGTGTTATGTTTTTATACACAAGTTAAAATTGAAAAAGTTATAAAAGACCTAAATTGTAATATTTGATAAAAATATTAACTAAAAAACATATAAAACATTTTAAAATTTAATTTATACATATAAAAAAATTATATGAAAAATCAGTTTTCGATTAAAATATAGTATGTCTAACTTATCATCTAAAAAAGAAAATTCCAAAAAAAAATCACTATATCTCTACCTAAGATAATTTAGATATTCTAAATTAAAAATTGATGTTTATTTTATCAAATTATATTTATGAATATTCCTAGTTTTAGTTTTAGTTTTTTACATATAAGGATATTAAAAAATATCCATTTGAGAAGCTGATATCTTAAAACATATAGTGACTTTACCAAAACAAACGTATGATTCATGATCAATGTATTTAATTTTTATATAAAAACTATAAAAATATATTAAAAGTAGTTATGAAAATTCATATAACCATTTTTAACATATATTTTATTATTATATCATTTATATAACAATAATAATAAAATTATGTTTCATAGAAAAATCAGTGTAGCATGTAACATATGCCATATCAGTGTTGTATATCACAAAAGACTACTCAGTGTTTCATTTAACATATGACAAGAAGATGTTCTATGTAAAGTACATTGAGTTGATGTTATATGTAATGTACTATGATTCCGTACCATGTCGAAGGAATGACTAACCTAGTCATTGCAAGAGATAAATGAAAATTTACATTATTCAAGGAAAAAAGGTCTGTAAAATGTATGCTGATACACAGATACAATGATCATATTAGACACCAGTTTGATGATTAGAGGACATAGGGATGTTCAAATCAGTATTTAAATCATTTCTGATATTTTCCAATAAAATGGTGGTGAATCTATATCCCTGATCACATATAAATGATTATTATACTCTGTGTATCCGTACCAAATCACTAATGTATTTTGGGAATGTTGATCTTGTGACAAGTCCTAAAAAATGAAAATGAAGTGTGGAGACTTTTTTTGATGATACACCGAATCCCATATAGAATTATTTCCTCAGGATTTCTTCAGAAGTTCAGTGAAGACATCCATAGTAACTTTTTTCCATTTCCTTATTCGTATGGGTAATGGTTGTTGCATCCCTATAGAATTTTTCCTTTCAGCCGTCACTTGTAGAATACCATGTAAATTGATATATATATATATATATATGTATATATGTATATATTTATAAATCAACTTCTTCATAATGTATGACCTATATTTCATTTTGATATCTCGATATATTTTTGTTCTTCCATGATGGATATTGTATGTTGAGCGATGTTAATCATTCAATAGCTCATTATTTAACTGAATAATTCATGATAGTCATAGTTTTATCCCAAAAATAAAACACCTTATTCATTAATATTGATCTATATTCATTTCAATTTTCTTATACATTCCACATTTTTATGAATTCCAACATCACATATTTTTGAATCCTTTAACATCTCCAGAAGAGATGTCTTAAAATCATTTGTGAATGCAATGATGATATTCCTTCTATTATGGTTCCCATTTTCATGCATTTAAAATATTGAGAGACATGATCCCTCTGAATTCTCATAAATGAAATAATTGCTCTACGCATTATACATTGTTAATCTTCCTCTTTAGTAACATTAACTTTATAGTAGTGGATTGATTTGGAAAATTCCATGATCAGCTCTAACCATCTTCATCAGTTCATATTCAGATCATTCTATGTGAATTTGTATATGAGGCTTTGGTGATCTATATATATATATCACACACCTCTATAAATATATAATGCTACCATATCTTCAAAGTAGATATCAATAAAACCAATTCTATATCATTTGTTACATTGTTCTATTTGTGAAGTTTTAAATACATTGAATCATACCCTATTACTGTTTCATTTCGTATTAACACATATCACAAGCCCTTATTCTAAGAATCATTGAGTACCATGAAAATTTCTCAACTAGTACTATGTGTTAGTTCATTTTTTCTGTTTATTATCCTTTATAAACTCCTACAATCTCTATTAAAATTCATCATTCAAAAGAATTGTGACCCCATTCTTAGTTAACTATGTAAAAGGGTTTGAAAACTGTGAGAAATTTATCAATAATATATTAAAATACCCAACAATTTAAAAGCCACAACATATTTTTATCAAAAATATTTTCCTCATTCATCATTAAATATCATTTAGCATTGAAGAGTACACTTATATCTTAATTATTTTTATGATATTCCACATGAATGATATATCATTTCGCTAGAACACAAATTTATTATACTTTTAATAAGTAATCTCCTTTTATAGGTTCATTTTTCATTGTGTTTATATTCTCCTCATCCTCCTTATACACCTATGTTATTTCTGATTATATTATAGTATCATCAATAAAGACTTCCAAATGAATTGATGTATTCTCTAAAGACTCAATTAATCATGTCAATAATGATTTATAAAGAATTATTAAGTACAAAAGACAATACTATGAACTCATAGTTCCCATACCATATATGAAATGTGGTCTCAGAGTTTTCATCATACATCATCCTTACGTGATAACATCTCAATTGAAGATCCACCATCGAGTTGTTTTTTTTTTCATGAAGGTGATCTAAAAGTTATCCAATCTATGGAATATGAAACTTTTAATTTAGAATGATCTTATTAATTTTATTCTAATCAATGTAAATGTGCGTTGACTTATACTTCATCTTGAAAAATAATATTGGTGAACCCTATTGTGAAGCCCTTGGGATTATAAACTGTTTATCTTGATGCTCATATAGTTGTTTCATCACCTCTTCATGTTTCACAATTACCATTATACACAAAGTCATAGAAAATGGTAACACCCTAGGTATAATATTTATTGAAAATTCATCATCTCAACTAGGAGGAATATTGAGAAATTCTTTAGGAAACACAACAACATCTTATCACAAAATTTGAATGACTTAAAGTATGAGTATTTACTTATACACTATAATTTGATTTAGATATACTTTCTTATAAGAAAATGATATCAATTCATGACATATTTGTGATAAATTTGATTCATCATTCCCCTCTAACTTTTCTAGAATCATGGGTCAATTTCAAATACCTAGAGTGATTTCTTTCTCATAGAAATTTATGTTGGATATATATAATCAAATATTATCCTTCTCATAATTTAAACAAATTCCACCAAAGGGAGTATTAAAACGAGTGTTGGAAATTTTTTCTCAAAAACATAGATAGGGGATGTGTTATATTATTCGGATAATATAATTTTCCCATTTTTTATTTTCACCAATTACTCTAATTCCATTATTTTTAGATGAATTTTAATAGTTTTATTAATGATTTATTATATGAAGGAATAAATAGAACCAGAATAAAAATGTATGTTTTCTATTATGGAATAAATAACTAGGATACAAATCACAATGTCACATTTTGGATAGACCTTGGTGTGTGTGATAAAAAAATCCCACCCTTGATTCCGTGAAGTTTGTTATATATCTCTTAAAACCCATGGATTTTTTCATTTTTTCTAAGTGACCTAATTTATTGAAGTTGGTATAATAAACAATTCACTAAGGGTTTAAATGATAATTTTGTTCCTCCATAAAATTATGGGGTTTCTCACAATATCATTCACTATCTAGGTGACCATCCTTATCCTGGACAAAGAATTTCATTGTCCCCTATAGGAAATTAATGGGGTGTTTCTTTCTACATCATTGATAAGTGGGAGGTTGAAATTTCATTGGACCACTATATTTCCCCAATGGACCACCATAATTAAACACCAATTTCAATTTCTTATCCCCATGATACCCTTGAAATTCTTCAATATCCGTTTTGACATTGAGGGATTATCAGAAAATTCCTTATAGCTATCAAAGTCTTGTGTCACTAAGTATTTTTATATACATGTCTTTTCCCACAAAAAAAAATTTAATCCATGAATTACTTTTTAATAACAAAGTGAGTGGTGTATTGTGAGTGTATTTACATGTTTATATCATATTCACTGATATATTCATCATCATTATTTAGGAGACTAAGGAAATACCATTCTATTTTATGTCTGAGAGAGTAAAGAAAATATTATTCCAAAAAAATATACATAATTATTTCTACCCAATTGCTTAAATCTCTTCCTCATTCTTTGTATTGCTGAAAAATGTCCATTTATGATAATATACTCTCTCTCCAACTATTAAATTTCAAGTTGAATATTATCTTATTCTCAACGTTGAAGGATAGATAATATCTTATCAATGGACTTGGTCCATTCTTCTGTGATTAAGGAATCTGATGATCGAGTGAATTTTATCGTCCATTGTTGCTTAAAGGAATCAATTAACACTTGTTATTTCATTAGGGTATTTGAAACTCCAACTCACCATTGTTTTTATTCAATTTATGATTCATTTGACAATGTATCTTCACTATTTTTTCTATTCTAACTTGTATTGTAGTGAGAATCTTATTTAGGAACTCATCACATTTCCCATAACATTGGTTGTTTAATAGATTACTCAAATTTTGTCCAATGGATTGAATAAAAGAAAAACAAGGGGTTAAAATTTTTAAATTATTAAAAACATAATGGGGGAACCTAATTAAATTAAAGGGATAACATATAAATTAAATATATTTCATTGACATTAGGATTTATAGTCTCCAATATAGGTTTTCCATGACAAATTACCTAATATATATTCTTAGGGAATTTTTTTTATTCCTTTGTTAATGGTTTATAACGATCTTATGAATTTATATAATCATATGCCCTGATATTTTCTTACTAGGTACAAAGTAAGGGCCATTTTCATGTACCAGGATACACCAATTTAGGATAGACACACCTTGTCAGAGTTGTTACCCCTAAGACCATATTTTATAGAAACACATCCAATTGTATGATCGATACATAAATGTATTCACTCAATAAAGTAGATACTACATACTTAACAAAATTAATAAATTTTTTATTACACAAATTCTTATCCATTATTATTTCAATAGTGTTTTCTAATCCTAATCCCAAAAAATTACTTACGTTTACCACTGTTACCAAAAATAACTAACCTTCTCTTTATTTTACATTAATTGAAGACTTGTTTCATAAAATTAAATTTAATTGGGCCTAAAATATTTAGAGGTATAATATCTATGGTAATAACATATATTATATTATAGTTTAACATAAGAAAAAAATATTTTTATTGAAAACATCCTTATCATGCTCTCACTTAAAACAACATGCCATATCCAAGGTACATAACTAATTAATGAGTGATCTATAATAACAAGTAAGGGAATAAAAATGCCAAAATTTCATACGTGTTATTAAATAGGAATATCAATGGAGAATAAAATGAATGTGAATAATAATTCTTCATACAACATCAAAATCAAAACATGGAAAATGTGGTGATAAATTAAAGAAACTGCATCAGAAACATATGTCATGGAAAGCTTCCATGAACTCATAAAGGAGAAATTACCTTAATGAAATTAGATTCACCTTATATTCTAACATGATGTCTCATGAGACTAAACATTTCCCAATGTATTCAAGTGCTATATAATTCTAGGTGTACACATCACATTAATTTCATTCTAATGTTTAAGTATTCCACATAGATCATACTACACTGATTCAGTCTTGATAATATTTTATTTGATGATCATGATGTATTGAATTAATACATCTAAAACCCAATTATAATATGTATGTGTGTATATAGGTGAATACCCGTCATATGAAATGGGTTTGGTATTCACCACACAATTGTTCTATCATGCAAAAATCACTATTAAATTTTTGGCATCACAACAACGTCAGTTACAAATTCATAAAAATGGTTTCTGGGAGAGAAAGGGTTCTATCAAATTTTAGACATAAAATGGGATGTAATAGAGACATGTAATGATATCTTCCAACAGTTTTAATTTGAAATTGAAGGAATATGAAAATTAAGAAACATGAATGTTGAAGAGAAGGTGAGGATCCCTTACATGAGTGTGTGACTCTAAATTCATGGGAGGATCTTTTGGAGAGATCGGGGGTTCCTTAATAGGAATATTGGTAGTAGTGGTTAGTGTATGAAAATTATCCAATATGTTAGGGTTATTCCAAATAAGATTATTTTTGGGATTATATAGGAAATGTGGGAGATATCATTACTATTTTTTTAATCTATATAATAAAAAACCAAAACCACTAAAAACTACAATATTTTTTACCCATGGTTTATTATAAATTGGATCTGTCATCAATATTTTATAATTCCATGGGCCTAAATTAATAAAATAATTCCCTTCAATATGTGGGGTTTAGCCACACTCGTAATGAAACTATTTTAAAACCTTAAAATATGTTAATGGTTTTGAAAGATTCAATATTCCTTATTATATTAAACAAAAAACATAAAATACTAATATTTTAAAAATATATATATTTGGTCTTGGATAACATTAATAATTTAAATGAAATAACTTTTGGGTCATTATGATTTCACAATTCATTAGGTATATTTTTATAGTATTAAATTTTTACCCAAAAATTCAATTGTCTTAATAAATAATGATAGATTCACCCTATGTTAATTTAGATCATCTAATTCCTAAAATAATATAGTTTTTATCTAAATAATTATATAAATATCTGAATTTATACATCTAAAATAACATCAACTTTTATTAATAATTTTACTATAATAAAAAATAATAGTTTTGGAATGCCTATAAAAATTACATTTGAATTCACCAAAATTAAATGATAATTTATATTTAATAAAAGTTATTTAATAATAATATATTTTTAAAATATTATGTATTTCAAAAAAATTAATAAATTCATAAAAATAACTTCCATAATTGAATTTGAATATTACTCCAAATATAATTTGTGTCTTTTTGTAGCAAAATTAAAATCAAAATAATTTAAAAAGAAATAATATTTTGTTGAAAAATAAAATAATATTATATAAAAAATAATGTAAATAATCATATTTATAGGGAATTGATACATAACCCTTTGATATCCTATTAATTTTTATAAGATTATGGTGTTTGATAGTGAGAATTTCATGGGGTTGTTCAGCGAACACGGTTTGGGTCATGATCTCGATAATCTTTAACTTCTCCCATAAATGGTTTTTCTTAGGCTATTGTTATTGGATATCAGATTGGTCTTTGTCATGGAAAACCCTAGAGATGTTTTCTCCCATATAAAATCTAGTAAATTAGCTTCATAGCATAAGATCATACTATCTGAGGAAATCACCTTCCTTTTTCTTTTTTAATTTGGTTGTTTAAAACCATATATTCATACTAATGATCTATCAATGTTATAAGATTTTATTAACAATGGTGTTTATACTAAAATATATGTTAAATAAAATACAATTTAATAAAATATATTATCCAAATATGTTTTTTATAACCATATTACATAATATGAAAATTAATTTAAACAAAATGGTTATTTTATTTATAACTGTTTGGGTCATTACAATGTTGTCGACTAGCCATCTCATGTTAGTGTCACTAAGTGATATGTTTGATTATATTTCTCTACCATAATCTCTATTTCTCTAAATAAATATGTGTAAATAAATAAATAAAAATTACATGTCTTTATAAGTACTACAGATAATCTATAAACATGATATTTTTTTCCTCGAATAATTCCTGAGGCATTTGGGCCTTAAGACATAACTACCTACAACATCCCCCACCATTTTACATGAGCTCCCTATGCGTGGAATCGAACACCTAGTCATTCTGGTGGTAATATTTTATTGTTCTTCACTCCTTCAACTATTCTCCCCACTCCTCTCGATATTCTCTACCCTGTTGAATTGTCTAATAATGTAGTTGGTTTTTTCATTGTATCACACCTATTGATTCCTTTTCACCTATATAGAAGGTCAGATAATATTATGCCACATGTCCCATTACATCATATAATTAGACACACCTATTAGTGCGATAAACAGACCCACAATTTCATCCTTGTAGAATATATGGTTTATCCTAGTACTTCCCCATAAAATTTAACAAAGGCCTATATCACTAAGACTGACAACCACTTCTTATTTTTGAGGCATATCCTTCTGTCTTCCCACTATTAGCAACCAAAATCTGTGGATACTCATCTTGGAAACAGTCAACCCCCAAATCTCTCTCTATAACCCCATCATAAGTAAGAATCAATAGAGTTATAACAAAGGATTATATGTCTCTACATTGTCCTTTCTTGATGGTATGTTCTCGAATGAATTGTTCCGGAACCGTTTCCATCAACTACCAAGATAGGACGGTGAACCTCAATGGATTCTTATCTTTAGTCATGATTCCTTAATTATTTTGTCGGTGATAAAGGATATAGGGATACCTTAGTTTAGATAAAGATATCTCCTCTCTTAAAATGATTTTTAATTTTTATGATGATAGTGTTTCATCATTTTATTACATGGTTATTAGACCCCGACATCATCATACTGATCCACGAAAGAGGCTTGCTTCTATGACTTTCATCTTATTTATGGGTGTCCTGAAAAGATAAAACAAAATAATGTCACTTCTTAATGAAACCCCTGAACCACCTATGGGTTAAGAACTCCATAGATCTTAATGGGTCGTTGTTGCCGGAACTCATGAAGTGATCTCATCCTATGCACCTCATCTGATGGTACTACAAGAATCATATACTACTCTACAGGTGGTGGTATATCTTGTGAACCACGTGGAAGTAACATCTCTAGATGTGGAACATGTATTTATATATCATCAATGATGGGATTATCCTCATGATCCTAAAGCATAATCCTAGATAGAGTTGATCATTGAGACATATGTAAAGTAAATAAGATGAAGTATATTCAATGAGTATATATTGATACATGAATAAAGAAGGGAATGGAAAACTAAACCCACTTATATATGATGCATGAACCATTGTTTTACATGATACCAGTATTATCATGTACAAAGTTGAAGGGTGTGTTATTAGAGTAATATTAAATGGATATGTCATCCACCTCACAAACAAATGAATCTCTGGAATGACTGAAAATATTGAAACACTATTCTCAGTTTTCACAATATAATATCAAAGTCCCATGTGCTAAGGTATAATTGAAATCCTCAATGCCACCTTATTTTAAGCTATCTGAATGGGTAGAACACCATTACACCCTAAGAAAACTCCCAATAGTCATGGGGAACAAGACTAACATTGAGTAGGCATATCAGTAAAATGGGAATCATTAGACTAAATACATGATCACACACACATATTTTCCTAAAAATACAGAGTAGAAATTTGAAAAAAACAGAAAACCCTTTAATTTATACATATATATCCTATAACCATGTTATGAAAAGATGTAATCTAAAGTAAACATGGAAAAATTAAATCCCCCTAAATTAGATATTATTCAAGTCTAAGAAAAATGTAATGATGGGGAATACCAACAAGATACTAACAAACCACACAATACTCTATCTTGATAACAATGCACTATATATTCCTGGTATGTATTGGACTCTTGGAAATCTTCGATCTTCTTCCCATGTCATAAAAAGTGCCAAAATATTTCTAGTTTGGGTGTGTATAATAGTACCAAGTACGACTCCTCAAAACTAAAAATAACAAACCAAAAGCATAATTGTATGATCTAAAAAATTATATACCTATAAGACATATAACAAGAAGATCCAAATGTGATCAACAGTGAAAAATCACCTCAATTAAAAGTGACAACCGAAAAAATCTGATTCCAGCTTGAAACATCGACATAATCCTCATCTAGGAGAAAACACTCCCTAAATTAGATAACACTAGTGAAATCCATCAGAGAGGTAGTGATTTTAGGGAATTTTCATTAGATGTATATACTGAATGTCATAAGAGATATGATACATCGATGAGGATCCCTAACAAGACCATAAATAATAATGAAAAACTAAATGTAAATTAACATTCTATGTAGTGGATCGAAACCTGTGTATTATTGGTCATGTTGATTCCAAGAACATTACCTGGGAAAAGTATATGACTGAGGATCTTACACACGGACTAACAAAATGATTCTAACAATTCTATATATGATGTTAGGATGAAGGTATTTTTGTTCTATCTATAGGAGGTAATTCAAAAATAACCCTCAGGTAATAGATATAGGTAAGGCACACAAATAAAACATGTCCATGATTCGGAAGAAAATGGATCCAATAAAGGTATTTAGGAGTAGGTGGCAGGTTTCTTTGGCACTAGGTCAAACTTCTGTTAACAAATATTTATGGGTGTGTGTATAGAAGTACATGACAAGCCCCTTCCTATTTACATATTCACATATCCATGTTCATGTATATGCCCATGTAGCTCTTGGATAGTTATGTACGTGTAAGATTACATGTCATTATGATTCCCTTATAATTCATCCCATGTTCATGTATATGGTTGTTCCCATTTTTCTTTATATAGGTCATGTCTGTATAGAGTTACACGAAATTTCCTTGGCCAGGTACTCTTAGATCGTGTCTTTATATTGATCGAGGAACACACCAATCTGACCGGGAATGGTCACATGCTATGTGACATTGTCACACTATACATGATACATGTCATCCTCTCAAAACCATAGTATCCATATAGATGTTTCCAAATATAGTTTCCTCTAATATATAAGTCAAATAGTGTTGAATTTACATGAATACCTTTAATGGAATACTGAATCTTACCTTATCCTTGACCATTATTCCAACCATTCCCCATTTGAGAACCATATTGTATCATCATACCTAAATTATCTTAATCAAATCATTATAATGAAGAAAAAAATTACATTTAGAAATATCATTCGAACATCGTTTATCAATACACGCAGAAGAACGCAGAAATGGGATATATGCATCATCTAATCCAATGAAGCCCCCATTTTTACATGATCATCACGTCGTATGAGGATCATATCTATTATATTGAATCCTTTAACCATCAAATGTATGCGAAAAATTTGAATAATTATACATCATAGAACCATTTTCAATGTAAATTAATCGTGATAATTGGAAAAAGGGACATATATACACAATGAAAATCCATGACCAACACACCTCAGTAGGTTTTTAGGTCAGCATTGATTCATTATCATTAGAATGATAATTAAATAGTTAATTGAATAAAAAAATCAATTCTCTTAATTCATTAATAATTCTACCTCAGACCTGTAATACACAAGATCTGTGAATAAATTAAATAGTTAATTGATTAAAAATCATCATTAGAAAAAAAAACATGAAGGAATAAAATTTTTCATTAATACTACATATATTAGGATCAATTCTTGATGAATAGTACAACTTTACTATGATATTTAGAGAGATCCAATGATTCTGTCTTACACATTCCATTGATCATCAACCCAGTTTTCAACCACCTATGGAGTCTCTATCTATGCTCTCCAATGGATCACTAATGATTTTTATTGTTATGTAGATAGCCTTGAATATATCCCATGAGATTTATTATATAGTTAATTATTATGATGTTTTATCACATTGTATTAAAAAATAATTATATTATTGTTAATCCCTACTCTCGATGAATTTTCCAAAAACAATATGATAAAAATAAATTATTTCATGCCTACGGTAAAAAACATGTTCTAAAATCATATGTTCCCTCATATTTTTTTAATGGGCCCCAATTAGTGATTTACTAATATTTTTCAAAAAAAATCCATTCACATTATATTTAATATATTTCATACATTTAAAATATTTATTGCAGGAACACGGAGCCTCTGAATCAAACAGTTTTAAACATTTGGTCTAAATGATAATCTATAAAGTATCCAAAAATAGTACATGGTAAATCCAAATAACTATGACAAAACATAACCTTCAATAAATCATTACAATCATATTTATCCAATACTACAATAATAATGACCACCTATATAAGACTGTGATAAAATAAAAAATGGAAATAAATTTTTATATGTATGTAATAATCTCTAGGAATAGGTTCTTGACAATATCATTAACCTTGTAATATGATAAATTCAATAAAATGTGTTATTTTCTTCTATTAAACAAATGATATAAATTAAAAAATTATTTTATAAATTCCATCACTATAAAAACCTTGTATGGTGGTTAAGGAATTGAATAACATTCAATTATGAATGTCATAGGTATCCTAATACAAAAATTAAAATTTAATTATTTTAAAGGAAATGTAAAATATTTTTAATGATTATTACCTTATCATGAAAAAATTCTTCGTATTAAAAATATTTAATTCATTACATTTGAATATGAATTATATAAATAGATATAAATAATTTAAATTAAAATAGTTAAGTAAAAATAAATAGTCACGCTGAAGAAATTGAGATTTATTTGGAAGATCCCTTAGAAAATCGCTGAATAAGATAATATATGATGACAATAAGAATAAATGAGTGAAATGGTAATTCATTTGATGTAAAATTTTATATTTTTTAGATTAAATATTTATTTATAAGAGTTCCATTAACCTTTTTATAGATGACCCTTTAAGGTAGTTAGAATCGAATTTGTATAAATATTTTAACATCATATGAAGGGATCACATGTTAAAAATGTCATGTTGATCCAAAATTTGATAAATCATTTTTTTATGTAGGAGGAAAGGTCTAATAAAACATAATCCAATAAATTATAGAAAATTATTAATATTACTTCGAGAATTTACCTTTTGAATTATTTATATTACAATTTTTTCATTTACTGTAGTAACTAGTTTTTAAATAATTTTACATACTCATTTTTTTTTAAATAAATCCTTCTTATGTTAGATAAAAAAACATTGAAAATAAAAAAGACCAAATATTAATTTAATAATATGACCATGATTTTAAATAATATTTTTAACATATTTAATAATTATTTGGCCCTATAAAAATGTTTTATTAAATTAAAATTTCTTAATTATACAATAATATTGAAATTAAATTAGTTCTATTATAAAAATAATATAATACACTATTTTAAATAAATTCTATATTGGTGAGAAATTATTATGAAAAAGTAATACTTCAAAAATATTGATAATTAAATAAATTGTAATTTATTTGAAAACAAATTAAGAACTTATATATTTGCTTTTAAATGAAAATACAACATATTAAAAAAATTATTTTTTTAAAAAACATTCATTTTTTAATTGTCAAGATTGTTTATTCTTATTTTTTATAAATTTCTGTCACGACCCATCCTCGGGACCCGTGCCGTGACTACACCAAACCCGACTTCCATAGGTCAGGGGCTGGCGACTAGCACCAAGGCATAAATACTGACAAAAGGGGAAGGCATTGCATTTATAAAGTAAACAAACACCACATAGTAAGAAAGAAGAAATAAACAATATGTAAACTGAGTACAATAGTAAGTGCGGAAAGTAAATGGTCCAGAATACAAACCGAAAATGAAAGTAAAGTACGACTGGAAAGAAAGTACAGAAACTAAAAATTAAAGCAGCAACGTCAAGCCGTCCACTAGAAGTCCCACTTGAAGGGTGGGTACAGATAGTCTCCTCAGCTCCTCAGGTCCAGCCGTCTGCTCCGTGTACGTCCCTCCCAGTGGTCCACCTCCAGGTATTGACTTACTCCATAAGCCTCAATCACGATCAGCGTTGTCCGTCATATGCATCCAACACAACGTAGTGCGGGCATAGCCCATGCAGGGATGAGTATACGCTACTCAGTAGGGACCCCGAGACCCCCAAAGGTCTCCCAGAATCCACAAAAGATAATCCACAAAGGAAAGATACAATCACAATGTAACAACCAACTCTACATAGGTATGTGCCCATACATATACCTAAGTCATGAATTCCAGTTCAACTCCAACATTCATGCCCATGTTCGATCACGTCCACACAGGATAGTACAACCCAATCCACACAGGAAAGCACAACCCAATCCACATAGGAAAAACCCAACCCAATCTACAATGGAAAGCAAGTCAATCATATCGAAGATAATGATTGAAAGTCAAGACTCAACTCTCACAGGTATAAATCATTTGTAAAGCAAAAGGAGATGATCAGATGTAGTTACTGATTCATCTTGATGGGCCCCACGTATGATACTAGACCTGCTAAGCTATCGGACCCATGTAGGATACTAGTCTAGCTACTCTGTTGGACCCACATAGGATTAAAGTACACTAGTCGTCACCACCGAACTCACGGAGGATTCCAGTACGAAAGTCTTCACCGTCGAACTCGTGGAGGATTCCAGTATGGTTGTAATCGTCGTCGAACCAATGGGGATTCCAGTACAAAAGTCTTCACTGTCGAACACACGGAGGATTCCAGTATGGTTGTTGTCATCGTCGAACCCATAGAGGATTCCAGTATGAAAGTATTCACCGTCGAACCCACGGAGGATTTCAGTGCAGTCGGCGTCGCAGTCACAACCACCTATAGGGTTCCCGCACACAGCACGCTCGTTTCCGAGAGGTTCCACTCCACGAGCCAAGGGGGTCGATACAAAAATTGAATCATAGTCTGGAGTTGATGTATCCCAAAGTTACGTCTCGTCGATAGGAACTCAACACGACAGATGACGCGTCAATCAGACGCCCAGTCTGAGTGTAATTGGCCTTTTCTTCCCAGGGGCCCGGTTGGTTTTTAAGTCAAAAACAACCCGACTGTAATCCAACTACGTCCAAACCTCGAGCGAAGTAAGCCAAAAGGTCTGTCTCACTAAGAGGAATCCAACAAAGTCTACGGCACGTCAATCAGACATCCAAAGCTCAAGTTATAAGTGTTTCTGCTCTGAGGGCCTAGTTGGTTTCGCCTTCAAACCAACCCGGATGTACACAAAGTTCACCAAAACCTTGAGTGTAATATATGGAAACGACCGTCTTGATCCAAGTATCGCATCGCAACTGACGGTGCGTCGATCAGAGGTTCGTAGACCATGTTATGGGCAATTGACTGAAGGTGGTCCGAAGTGGGGGTCTGGGCCCGGTCCGTCCCGGCCCAACCCCCACCTAGGCCAGTCCGGACCGGGTTGACCTGACCCGGGTCCGGGTCTGGCCCACGCGGGCGCGAACCGACCTGGTCCACGTGACCCGCCCCGG
Organism: Viscum album; assembly: GCA_963277665.1. NCBI lineage: Eukaryota > Viridiplantae > Streptophyta > Magnoliopsida > Santalales > Viscaceae > Viscum > Viscum album. The sequence goes on along the minus strand of OY728157.1, from coordinate 28,113,734 downwards.
CCCGGCCGTGGGGCCTGTTGGCTCGTCCAGCGGGCCGAGATGGGGGGGGAGGGGGAGGACGCGGTCCCCCCTTTGCCAGCGGACGCAACGCTGGGTGCTGCGTCTCTACCGGACCCAGCGTGGCTGCAAGATCCGATCATTTCACCGCCGCCGCACCGGCGTAGCGCGCCGGCAGCACCTTCCGCGGACCACCGGACGCATTCCGGTGGTCCGTTTTTTCCGCAGTCTATGCCTGCGGCTCTCTCGGGTCTCATAGATTACTGCGAAGGGTTCAAAACGCCTTTACGGCCCGTTTCATCATCACCTGTCGATCCTCACACCAACAATCAAACTGTGGTGGGTTGTCGGGCCGTGTTTGTTCGGCCCGCGCCCTCCATGTTAGGTGTTATCATTTGGAAAAAAAATCAACACATTATTTTAAGACATAACAAGGAACAAATTTAATCAATTAAATTTGAACTCAAACCCCTACCTCGAAGAAGTCATCAGAAGAAGATTCTCACAGAAAATGGCATCGTGAGGATTGTTCATTGACGACGTTGGCGAGCATCCAAGAAAAGGATGTCGTCTCACACCGGCTACAGAGAAGGGAGAGATTGGCACTTCTTCGCTCCTTGGATCTCTGGCGTTCTTCGTGTTTTTCAACGAGGATTCACGTTCTTCAAGACTAGAGCCCTCCTCTCAAAAAGAACCCCACACAATGATTCCAATCCCAAATAAAATAAGACCTCATCTTATTTTATTCACACACACACATGCCAACATTAATTTTAAAATCAAAATATCTCATTCAATTAATTGACTTAATTGAAGAGAATTTAATAATCAAATTAATTTTGAGGGTTGACTTGTCATTAAATTTGGGGTGTGGGTCAGTTACAAATAAATGGGGGTTTTCCAACTAAATGGGAGGTTTGAGGAAACTGAAATGTTGGGGCTTGTTTGGTCCCCACCCCAACTTCCCTGCATCTTCCTTTTCCACAACTCTTAACCATCGGTAAAGAATTAAAAATAAATTGTAAAACAATTTTATTTTTAATCCTCATATTTTTAATATCTCCTCCCGAGAAAATGAATCTCCAGGAAAAGTTTTCCTATGAAATTACCGGCGCTGTGATTCCATCGGTGCCCTCGTATTTCGATTCTGATCACCAGTTCAAAAGTTAAGAAAACCTGCTCGTCCTGTCACTGAACGCACCCAAGCTACACTTAGGAAATTGAATCTGGGCATGTAAGAACCCGGTTTTTGCTGAGAAAGACTTTGGAATACTTTTGATAATATTCCAGAGCAGTTCCATCAGACGGCGTGCGATTCTGAGCCCCGGAGTGGCCGGAATTAAATTTTCAGTGCGTTCACACTGGATACGCTAAATAAATGAGATAAATCCTAAACGGAGTTTCAGATCAGAGATCCGACTATACATATGGGTCCTAAATGGGGTGTTTACCCTAGGAAAGACATAAAAATGGTCGGCGCGGGATGTTTGGAACCCTCGCTCGCTTTCAGAAGTTTAAACGGATAAATTAATTAATTAATTAATTCGTTTAATGGCGAAACGCTAGTATCTCTTAAACGGTGGCTCGGATTGGAAAACCAAAGGCACCGTTGAGTCTGGAGCGTGCCGTTAACCTTAGGAGGGGTGTATGTTTCACGGGCGCGGGCCGTTTGTGAAAAATGGCCCTAGGGGCGTTTTCGTAATTTAGCAGCTCCGGACATTAAATTTTATAACTTTTGAAAGGAGTCTCGGATTAAAATTCCAAGACCGCCGTTGTGCTCAGGAGGTGTTGTTTACCCTAGGGGAGGCTTAACCTCGACCCCTTCTGGAGTTCGGGTTCGGGCCCACGGGCGGGTAGTTAAGCGTTTTCTATTTAAACGCTTAACACACCCCCACTCCCTCTTCTTCTTCCTCAAAACCTCCTCCCCCTCTTTCACCTCCGGCGATGCAGATCCGGCGAGGCGAGATCCGGCGAGGCGACTCCGGAAAGGTGCGGTGGTGCCGTCGGATCGACGCGAAGCTCCGGGCGAAGCCCAGCGAGGTAGGCAGTGTTCGTTTGCGTTTTAAATCCCGAACCCCTCTTGGAATCCTAATTTTTGTGTCTAATTGCTGCCCGATCTTCGATCCAAGCCTGTAGTCTCGTAGTATAATTCATGAGCTTTCCATCGCATCTTTCGGATTTAAAATCCGACTTCGCAGTCGATCGCAAAGGTTCGCCGAATGTTGCGGGAAATTCCGGTTTTCTGGGTGTTCCGGCGGTCCGAGGCGCGGCGGGGCATGGCGGTGGCGGCGGCGCTTGGTGGTGGCGGCGGCGCTTGGCGGTGGCGGTGGGGTTTCTTTTCCAGGCGGCGGCGGCGAGGCCGGCTTCAGTGGAGGTCGGCGCTGGGGCGGGCGGCCTGGGCAGCCGGTTGACGGCGAGGGCGAGGCCGAGCTCGCCGGGGGTAGGGGAGGACCGGGGCCGCTGCGCGACCCCGCAGCGGAGACACGACCCGCGCTTTGCGGGTCGTTGCGCAGCAGACGACCAGCCACGAAAGCCGGTCCTCGTGGACCGAGGGTCAACGGCCGGCCCGCGCAGCAGAGCCGCGGGTCGGCCCTCCAAATCAAGCCGGCCGGCACGAGCCGACCCATGCCGAGCGGACCGGCCGGCCCAGGCCGGTCCGGTCCGAGGGAATCTGTTTCCCCCTCTTCGGACGCCCGTAATTTTCATTACGGGTGTCCGATTTGCAAGCCGTCTGCGGCAAAGCCTTCCTGGAATCGAGGCGGACATGTTGAGATAGTTTCGGGAATTTTTTTAATTCTCGAAACGAGGGGTCGTGGAGGCGCGACGTGTCCTTTAGTGGACGAGCGTTTTTTCAGGAATCTTGTTTTGGAAGCCGCGGACGCGTCCGACGTCCGTTTTGAGCGCCGTCAGCGGCGTTGCGACTCTGGCATTGAGGCGGAGATTTCTAGGGTGGTTTCAGGTGTCGGGACTGGGTTTGAGGCGCTGGCCCCACGGCCCGTCCTTTGAGATGCGGGCAGCGTTTCACGACTTTTTCCTCGGACGTCCGTTCAGGGCGTGCGAGCAGTCGATGTTGGGTGTTTTTCCGAGGGCAACGCGTTGGCGCAGTCTGCCCGCTATAATTCCGCATGATCATGTGGGCCCCATGAGGGCCGTTTTGGGAGTTGACGGTGATTTCCAGCTTTATCACCGGGCGACTGTTTTGGACAAGTGAATAGTCCATTTCGTGTACTTTTTCGAGAGGATCGCAACGGTGCGATTCGTTCGTTGAGTTTTGGGACCGAGATGCGGGTCCCAAGTGGCACCGCTCGTGTGCGGTGCGCCGGGTTGCACCTTTTTCTCCGGATATCCGTTGCACTCAAGTGACTAGTGCTTTTGACGTGATTTTTCGAGAGCATTGTGATTGTGATGTTCGGCCGACCTTTTTGGGGACGTGGTGTGGGTCCCACCCGACCCGGCTACGGTGAATAGTTCCCTTTTCACCGGGTGTCCGTTTTGGGTGATTGAGTACTCAATCCCGAGTGTTTTTCCGAGGGGATCGCAGTGGCGTGATCCGTTGGTTCAGTTTCAGGATCTTGAGGTGGGCTCCACATGGGTTTGGTTTCGGTGAATAGTACCTTTTTCACCGGTTGACCGTTTGAGGCGAATGAGTAGTCTAACACGCGTGTTTTTTCGCAAGGATTACAACAGTGTGATCTGTTTGTCTGTACGGGGCCTCTTGTGAAATCTTGTTAAATGTAGAAGCATGAAAGGTGCTACAGTGGTGGTTCACCCTACTTTTCTTGTAGCGGACCTTTGGCGAGTAATCACGTGCACTCCCGTGTGAGAGATGTAAATGCTTGAGGTAACGTGGTTGGCCGTGCCTGGGCCTTTGAGGTGGAGTTGTTACGTCACGCCTTCACGTTGACGTTGGGTGCTGTGTGCACGATATCCCTTGGGCTGGAGACGTGGTATACTCTGGGAGTATACGAGAGCGCTTGGAGGTACGTGTGGTTCGTACCTGAGACGTTTGTGTGCTTGGTTGGGGTTAACTTGGGGCCACACGTCGTGTGGGCCCCACGTGCGTGACGGGTTCTGCTTTGCGTACTTAGACCTCCCGCGGCATGGAGTGTCCCTCTGTGTGTTTGTTTGACCAGTAGGGTTTAGTGGTCTCCCCCTGGTTTCGTTCTCGATGGATTGGCTGGTAGCTATGCTAGCCACCCAGTCTGCATTTGGTTGGCCAGTGTTGTACCCTTCAGTGGATGTGGCCAGAGCAGTTCAGAGTTTTACCCTCCAGTGGGACTGGGTAGTGGGTTACTTATCGGCTTTTAGGGTCTACCCTCAAGCAGAGACTGGGCAGCGGGTCACCCGACACATAGGGTCTACCCTCCTACAGAGACTGGGCAGTGGGTCACCCGAAGACCTCTTAGGGACTACCCTCCAGCAGGGCTGGGCAGTGGGTCACCCGTCGTCTAGTTCCAGGTCTAACCTCTAGCAAGGCTAGGCAGTGGGTCACCTGTCGACTTATTCCAGGTCTACCCTCCAGCGAGGCTGGGCTGTGGGTCGCCTAATGATGTAATTTGGTTTACCCTCCAACGGGGCTGGGCAGTGGGTCGCCTGATGATGTAATTTGGTTTACCCTCCAGCGGGGCTGGGTAGTGGGTCGCCTGATGACGTATTATGGTTTACCCTCCAGCGGGGCTGGGCAGTGGGTCACCCAGTATCTTATTTTGGTTTACCCTCCAGCAGGGCAGGGCAGTGGGTCGCCTAATGATGTAATAGGTTTTACCCTCCGGCAGGGCTGGGCAGTGGGTCACCTGATATCTGGTTATGAATTACCCTCCAGCGGGGCTGGGCAGTGGGTCTTTTCTTGGCATTCTAGACTCAATCCTTTCTACTAGGCTAGTCTGTGGCTTTTCCTCCGTGTTTACCAGATCGAGACCCTTGGTTGTATGGGTCGGTGATGGAACAACTTTAGCTTTGAGGAGACCTTTCGACTGCAGGGCAGTGACGAGGTGTGGTTTGACTTTCCCTAGAACTCTCAAGTACGAGGGGCACTTTCCCCACCGAGACACGTTCTTGTGACGCGATCTAAAACCGTTCGGGCGTGTCAGTGCCTCCCAAAGCGGATAGTCTCGAGGTGCGGTTATTGAGCCCCTTGGCTTGTGGTTCGGGGTAGACGTGCGGGATGCTGGGAATCGATGGAGTTTCTTCTGGGACTGTTGGATACACTTTCTTGGGCTGAGCTACGGGACAGAGATCCCTTTATGAGCTTGTTCGGGCATCTTGGTAGAGCATATATATGTATATACCTTGTACGAGTACCCACTCCTTGGGTTTTGGCTACTCTCCTTCTAGGAGAGGCGAAGACGCGCGGGGTATGCCACGTGCTTTCCGTGTCTAGCTTCTTGTGGTTGGATGAGTCTACTCTCCTACTATAGGTAGTAAAGACTCTATAGGAAGTTCATCTTCTCGCCGTTTCCAGCTCATAGTGCCTGGATGAGTCTACTTCCTTTCTCTTGTTGGTTTGAGCTGGACTCTTTACTGCACCCTCGGTTGTACTCCTCTACTTTTCTGTTCGCTCTACCGCTTACCCTTCGGTACCTCCTTTGTTTCTCCCTCGAGCCTTCGGGTATCCTAATGAGTATTTTTATACTCACACCGTCTTGGGCTTTGCCCGCACTTGGTGTGACCTTGCAGACGACGGACAGGTGGAGCATGACTTCACTGGAGCGTAGGAGCTTAGGAGCTTGGGCCGCGTGTGGTGGTCGTGGTCGGGTTCCAGGTGGGAGACCCGTCAGCTGTTTCTTTTTGTTTACCTGTTGCCGGGTTGTGGGACTTTTCTGGTTGGGCGTGTGATTTGTCCCTTTTTCCTTTTCAGCACTTTTCTTGTACTTTTAGAGGTCGATGCACTTTGTGGTATTTATATAGCAGTTTCCCTTTTCTTTACTTTTATTTTCTTTTACTCTGTACTTTTTCATTGAGTTTGTTGCGTGTGTGTGTAGAGGTTCTTAGGCAAAGGCCTCCCCGATTTAGTGTTCCTTCGGCGCTGGTCGCCAGCCCCTGGCCTATGGAGGTGGGCTTGGGGTAGTTGCAGCTCGAGCCCGGGTAGGGTCGAGTCGTGACAAAGTTGTATCAGAGGTGGTTCCTTCCTTGGGACGTTTTGCGGACGTCCCAAAAAGAGTAATTGGTTGGGATTTAGGGAAACTGTGTTAACGTGTCTCGAGAGCGGCTCTCAGGCCAGGGAGTCCAGTGATGGTGCGGCGGCCGACATATCCATTCACCAGTACCTTGATAATCCGCTTGTCGACTCGGCATGCTAAGACACTTGTGGCAGGGAAAATTTGTTTGTGCATCACATAGGACTGAGTCTTGACTGTCCTTCTTGAGTCATCTCCCCATTGTGGTTGTTGTGGTATATACATATATACTCATCTGACCGCGGCACTCCTTGATAATATTCAGGATGTCTCCGCGAGGACAGCAAGCCAGGATACCAGCTTTGGTTCGTGACGAAGACCTTGTCAGCTACAAGGACGCAGTACAGGACCCATCATGCGAGCCCCTTTCACCGGGTGGGCTGGTAGCAGCACCCCCACCTGTTGAGCAGCCGACAGTTTCAGCAGAGCAGGCTGAGCTTGAGCGCTGGTTGAGCGCGCTACGTGGGTTCCAGCGGCGAAGACCGCTAAGGTTCGGTTGTGATCCAGACCCTCAGGCATGAGAGGTTTGGCTCGAGGCAGTGGTTTGCCTTTTCAGGCTTGTGCAGACGCTGACAGATCAGAGAGTGGATTTGGCAGGCGCCCTTTTTCCTGGAGCAGCTTGGCGTTTGTGGTGTCTGGTGACTCGGTTTCATGACGAGTCGTCACTTTCATGGGGAGACTTTCAGTTGTTGTTTTGTGAGGAGTTTTCCCCTCCTTCTTGCGCTCTGTTCGGAATCAGGAGCTCCTGTAGTTTCAGCAGGGAGGGATGACGGTGGCTGAGTACACAGCTAGTTTTGCAGAACGTGCACGCTTTTACCCAGACTTGGTCCATGACGACAACTTCCGAGTGCAGAAGATTGAGCAGGGTCTCCGCCGAGAGATTTGTGCTGTCATGGTACCCTTGGGCATTACCACATATGTCAGGGTGCCAGAGCAGGCGTTGGTGACAGAGGGCTTCCTGTCACATTCTAGAGTTGATGGTGGCAGCATGCACGTCGGAGACGGGACGTCTGCTATAGCTAGCAGGCACCGGAGGACAGGATCTCGATGCAGGTGGCCTTCCCACGGCCGGTTTCGGAGACGTGGTTGTAGACCACTGTGGCAAAAATGTGTAGGGCCTCAGTCGAGGATGCCCTTCCGTGAGTGGATCTCGGGTTGTGGTCGTACACCACAGTGGCGCCGGAGGGCACCAGGGTATCCCAGAGAGCGCCGGTTCTATGCTTGTGAAAGGCGAGGTCACTTGGCATGGGACTTCCTGACCCGAGTTGCTGAGAGCTTCGGGCAGGCAGCAGGCGCACCACCACGGCAGGGGCAGCGCCGTGATCGGAGTAGTGCCCAGAGAGGTGATGATAGCGGAGGAGCAAGAGGATCTGGAGGTGGGGGACGACGTTACGAGGTCATCCCATCACCACTAGGTGGTATACGTCAGGCTCCGAGAGCTTACAGTTGGGACTGCGGGTAGTCGCAAGCTTTGGGTGTCTACGATCCTGCAGAGCATGGGATGGTGATAGGTACACCTTGCAACTCTTCTACTTTTTTTTGCAGTAGAATTGCTGGGCTCTGCATGTGAAAGGATTTTCTCCTTGCTCCTTGTTTGGGGTTTCACTAGGGCGACGCAGGGCGTCGGGTGTAACCCTGTGTTGGTAAGGAAAAAGGTGTGAGACCTTTTCCTTTAGTCGATGGTGTTGGCTCCTTCGCCTGTTGAGCGTGTAAGAGAGCATCAACTGTGGAATCTTGCGTGATCAGATATCCTTTGGTGTTCCACCATATGGATATTCTGAAGGAGGGAATCACCGGGCCTTGTTTCAGGTGCAGGCAGTGATTCCAGTCGTGGCATGCGACGTAGAGGTTTGGTCGGGGAGGTGAGCTACCCTCGAGGGCCTTCTGGCCGTTTGAGACTGTGCAAAGGGATGGTGAGGTTCCCTATCACCTTGCCCTAACCCCAATGACTGGAGTGGGCCCACGACATCGGAGAGGGCCGACCTAGCGTGAACAGATCAATCTGTTGGTCTGTGTGTAGTGACGTAGAGTTGTGTGTGGGTTCTTCTGGGTATGAGAAAGCCAGGTGTGGGCTTAGTACCCTGTGTTGCTCCCTAGTTTTTCTTTTCGAGGACGTAAATTTTGGAGGATGGAATGATGTAAGAACCCTATTTTTGCTGATAAAGACTTTGGAATACTCTTGATAATATTCCAGAGCAGTGCCTTCAGACGGCGTGCGATTCCGAGCCCCAGAGTGGCCGAAATTAAATTTTCAGTGCGTTCACATTGGATATGCTAAATAAATCATATAACTCCTAAATGGAGTTCCGGATCAAAGATCCAAGTGTACAGATGGGTCCGGAATGGGGTTTTTACCCCAGTAACGACATAAAGCTGGTCGGCGCGGGATGTTTGGACCCCTCGCTCACTTTCGGAAGGTTAAACGGATAAATTAATTAATTAATTTATTCATTTAATGGAAAAACGCTAGTATCTCTTAAACGGTGGCTCGGATTGGAAAGCCGAGAGCACCGTTGTGTTTGTAGCATGTCGTTTACCCTAGTAGGGGTGTAAGTTTCGCGGGCGCGGGCCGTTTGTGAAAAATGGCCCCAGGGGCGTTTTCGTAATTTAGCGGCTTCGGACGTTAAATTTTATAACTTTTGAACGGGGTCTCGGATTAAAATTCAGAGACCACCGTTGTGCTTGGGAGGTGTTTTTTACCCTAGGGGAGGCTTAACCTCGACCCCGTCGGGAGTTCTGGTTCGGCTCGACGGGCGGGTAGTTAAGCTTTTTCTATTTAAACGCTTAACACACCCCCAATCCCTCTTCTTCTTCCTCAAACCATCCTCCCCCTCCTTCACCTCCGGCGATGCAGCTCTGGCAAGGCGAGCTACGACGAGGCGACTCCAGTAAGGTGCGGTGGTGCCGGCGGATCGACGTGAAGCTCCGGGCAATGCCCAGTGAGGTAGGCGTGTTCGTTTGCGTTTTAAATCCCGAACCCCTCTTTGAATCCTAATTTTAGTGTCTAATTGCAGCCCGATCTTTGATCCAGGCCCGTAGTCTCTTAGTATAATTCATGAGCTTTCCATCGCATCTTTCGTATTTAAAATCCGACTTCGGAGTCGATCGCAAAGGTTCGCCGAATGTTGCGGGAAATTCGGGTTTTCTGGGTGTTCTGGCGGTCCGAGGCGCGGCGGCGCATGGCGGTGGCGGCGGTGCTTGGCGGTGGCGGCGGCGCTTGGTGGTGGCGGTGGCAGCGGCGCTTTGCGATGGCGGCGGCGCTCGGTGGTGGCGGCGGCGCTTGGTGGTGGCGGCGTCGCTTGGCAGTGGCGGCGGCGGTTTCTTTTCCAGGCGGCGGCGGCAAGGCTGATTTTAGCAGAGGTCGGCGCTGGGGCGGGCGGCCTGGGCAGCCGGGTGACGGCGAGGGCGAGGCCTAGCTCGCCGGGGGCAGGGGAGGACCGGGGTCGCCGCGCGACCCCGAAACGGAGACACGACCCCCGCTTTGCGGGTCGTTGCGCAGCAGACGACCGGCCACGAAGCCGATCCCCATGGAAAGAGGTTCCACGGCCGGCCCGCGTGGCAGAGCTGTGGGCCGGCGCTCCAAATCGAGCCGGCTGACGTGAGCCGGCCCAGGCCGAGCGGACCGGCCGGCCCAGGCCGATCCAGTCTGAGGGAATCCGTTTCCCCCTCTTCGGACGCCCGTAATTTTCATTACGGGTGTCCGATTTGCAAACCGTCTGCGGCAGAGCCTTCCTGGTGTTGAGGCAGACATGTTGAGATAGTTTCGGGAATCTTTTTAATTCCCGAAACGAGGGGCCGTGGAGGCGCGACATGTTCTTTAGTGGACGAGCGTTTTTCCGGGAATCTTGTTTTGGATGGCACGGACGCGTCCGACGTCCGTTTTGAGCGCTGTCAGCGGCGTTGCGACCCTGCAACTAAGGCGGACATTACTAGGGTGGTTTCGGGTGTTGGGTTTGTGTTTGAGGAGCGGGCCCCACGACCCGTCCTTTGAGCTGCGGGCAGCGTTTCACGAATTTTTCCTCGGATGTCCGTTCGGGGCGTGCGAGCAGGCGATGTTGGGTGTTTTTCTGAGGGCAACGCGTTGGCGCAGTCTGCCCGCTATAATTCCGCACGATGGTGCAGGCCCCGCGAGGGCCATTTTGGGAGTTGACGGTGATTTCCAGCTTTATCACCGGGTGACCGTTTTTGACAAGTGAATAGTCCATTTCATGTACTTTTTTGAGAGGATCGCAACGGTGTGATCCGTTCGTTGAGTTTCTGGACCAGGATGTGGGTCCCATGTGGCACCGCTCGTGTGCGATGCGCCGGGATGCACCTTTTTCTCCGGATATCTGTTGCACTCAAGTGAGTAGTGGTTTTGATGTGCTTTTTCGAGAGCATTGTGATGGTGCAGTTCACCTGACCTTTTTGAGGACGTGGTGTGGGTCCCACCTGACCCGGCTATGGTGAATAGTTCCCTTTTCACCAGGTGTCCATTTTGGGCGATTGAGTACTCAATCCCGTGTGTTTTTCCGAGGGGATCACAGTGGCGTGATCTGTTGGTTCAGTTTCGGGATCTTGAGGTGGGATCCACACGGGTTTGGTTTCAGTGAATAGTACCTTATTCACCGGTTGACTGTTTCAGGCGAGTGAGTAGTCTAACTCACGTGTTTTTCCACAAGGATTACAACGGTGTGATCCGTTTGGCTGTACGGAGCATCTTGCACAATCTTGTTAAATGTAGAAGCATGAAAGGTGCTCCAGTGGTAGTTCACCCTACTTTGCTTGTAGTGGACCTTTGGCGAGTAATCACGTGCACTCCCGTGTGAGTGATGTAAATGCTTGAGGTAACGTGGTTGGCCATGCCTGGGCCTTTGAGGTGGAGTTGTTACGTCACGCCTTCGCGTTGACGTTGGGTGCCGTGTGCATGATAACCCTTGGGCTGGAGATGTGGTATACTCTGGGAGTATACAAAAGAGATTGGAGGTACGTGTGGTTCATACCTGAGACGTTCGTGCGCTTGGTTGGGGTTGAATTGGGGCCACACGTCATGTGGGCCCCACGTGCGTGTCGGGTTCTGCTTTGCGTACTTGGACCTCTCCCGGCATGGAGGGTCCCTCTGTGTGTTTTTTTGACCAGCAGGGTTGAGTGGTCTCCCCCTGGTTTCGTTCTCGATGGATTGGCCGGTAGTAGTGCTAGCCACCCAGTGCTGGAACAGGCGCTGAACCCCTCAGTGTGAGTTGTGCTGGAGTTGGGTGGTTGCATGATACCCAATCCACGTTTGGTTGGCCAGTTTTGTACCATTCAGTGGATGTGCCCATAGAAATTCTGAGCTTTACCCTCCAACAGGGTTGGGCAGTCGGTTACTCATAGGCTTTTAGGGTCTACCCTCCAGCAGATACTAGGCAGTGGGTCACCCGATGACCTCTTAGGGCCTACCCTCCAGCAGGGCTAGGTAGTGGGTCACTCGTCGTCTAGTTCCAGGTCTACCCTCCAGCAAGGCTGGGCAGTGGGTCGCCTGTCAACTTATTCTAGGTCTACCCTCTAGCGGGGCTAGGCAGTGGGTTGCCTGATGATGTAATTTGGTTTACCCTCCAGCGGGGCTGGGCAGTGGGTCTCCTGATGATGTAATTTGGTTTACCCTCCAGTGGGGCTGGGCAGTGGGTCGCCTGATGACGTATTATGGTTTACCCTCCAGCAGGGCTGGGCAGTGGGTCACCTAGTATATTATTTTGGTTTACCTTCCAGCGGGGCTGGGCAGTGGGTAGCCTGATTATATATTAGGGTTTACCCTCCAGCAGGGCTGGGCAGTGGGTCACCCGATATTTGGTTATGAATTACCCTCCAGCGGGGCTAGGCATTGGGTCTTTTTCTGGAATTCCAGACTCAGTCCTTTCTACAAGGCTAGTCTGTGGATTTTCTTCCGTGTTTACTGGAGCGGGACCCTTGGTTGTACGGCTCGGTGATGGAACAGATTTAGCTTTGAGGAGACCTCTCGACTACAGGGCAGTGACGAGGTGTGGTTTGACTTTCCCTAGAACTCTCAAGTATGAGGAGAACTTTACCCACCGAGACGCCTTCTTGTGACGCGATCTAAAACCGTGCGGGCGAGTCAGTGCCGCCCAAAGCGGATAGTGTCAAGGTGCGGTGATTGAGCTCCTTGGCTTGCGGTTCGGGGTAGATGTGCGGGATGCTGGGAATCGATGGAGTTTCTTCTGGGGCTATTGGATACTCTTTCTTGGGATGAGCTACGGGACGGAGATCCCCTTACGAGCTTGTTTGGGCTTCTTGGCAGAGCATATATATGTATATACCTCGTACGAGTACCCACTCCTTGGGTTTTGGCTACTCTCCTTCCAGGAGAGGCGAAGACGCGCAGGGTATGCCACGTGCTTTCCGTGTCTAGCTTCTCGTGGTTGGATGAGTCTACTCTCCTGCTATAGGTAGTGAAGACTCGACGGGAAGTTCATCTTCTTGCCGTTTCCAGCTCCTAGTGCCTGGACGAGTCTACTTCCTTTCTCTTGTTGGGTTGAGCTGGACTCTTTACTGCACCCTCGGTTGTACTCCACTACTTTTTTGTTCCCTCTACCGCTCACCCTTTGGTACCTCCTTTGTTGCTCCCTCGAGCCTTTGGGGTATCCTACTGAGTATTTTTATACTCACCCCTGCTTGAGCTTTTCCCGCACTTGGTGTGCCCTTGCAGATGACGGACAGGTGGAGTGTGACTTTAGTGGAGCGTAGGAGCTTGGGAGCTTGGACCGAATACAGTGGTCGTGGCTGGGTTCCAGGTGGGAGACCCGTCAGCTGTTTCTTTTTGTTTACCTGTTGCCGGGTTGTGGCACTTTTCTTGGTTGGGCGTGTGATTTGCCCCTTTTTCCTTTTCAGCACATTGCTTGTACTTGTAGAGGTCGATGCAAATTGTGGTATTTATATAGAAGTTTCCCTTTTCTTTGCTTGTCTTTTCTTTTACTCTGCACTTTTGCATTGAGTTTGCTGCGTGTGGGTGTACAGGTGCTTAGGCAAAGGCCTCCCCGAGTTAGTGTGCCTTCGGTAATGGTCGCCAGCCCCTGGCCTATGGAGGCGGGCTTGGGGTAATTGCGGCTCGAGCCCGGGTAGGTTCGGGTCGTGACAGGGCACACCGGGCCTCAGAATCAGGTGTCGTCAGAAACTTCATAGTCGTAAAATCCCAAAAACAATTAAGAATAAAATTTCTCTTGAAATTTATGGGTCTTTACATTACTCCCACCTCAGGGCTTTATGTCCCCATAAAGATACAACATAAACTAGGGGAACAAATGAGGGTACTGAGCATGCATCTGAGCCTCCCGCTCCCAAGTGCTTTTCTGAAGGTTTCCGTGCTGTCGTCTGATGCGCAACAGAGGAATCGACCGCCCACGTAGGACCCACTCCTATCGATCCTCGATCTCCACCGGGACCACAACAAAAGTCTCCCCATCGTCAAAGTCCATCTCCCCATGGTCGATGATATGTGTCAAGTCATTCATGTATCTCCTAAGCTGAGATACATGGAAGACATCATGCACCTGGTGCAATTGAAGTGGATGGGTCAAGCTGTAACACCCCGAGATTTTATGAAAAATACTCTTTTATTTTCATTAATGTATTTTGTTGTATGCTACACCAAGATTACCTTGCGCTATACGCAACACTGTATTATCTTGTAGTATACGCAACACTATTCTTGGATCGTATTACACACAATTTTGATAATATTTATTCTACGCAACATTGAGTATATATATATATATATATTCATTGTATAAATGAAATATTGTTGGATTATGTTATACAAAACACCGATGGATTCTTTGTACAACACGCAACACTGACGTGGCTTGCATTACACGCAAGCGCGACCTTCCGCGATAGCGTGTGTTGTACGCAATACCGAGTTTTTCTAAACAATGATATGCTATTAAAATATTATTAAAACTAGCCGTTATGAATAGTAATAACCACTTTTTGAAATTTTTTAAATTTTATTTTTCAAAATGGACTTATTTTTGGGATTCGGAATATCGAAATTAGCTTAGGGTGAAATTTTGGTACTTTTCGGATAACTTTCTTTTTCTGATGAATAGTGAAAATTACTAAATTTTAATTAAAAACAACCTTTTTAATCAAAATAATTAATAGTGATAAATTATTAATTTGAGTGGTTTTAAAGTATATTTAGAATATATTTCTACAATTTAATACAATGTTGGTCATTGGTTGTAATTTCACATTTAAACCAGACATAAACAAATGTCAATCTTCTGATATTTATTTTCTCTTAAGAACACGCTATTTGTTTTGACGACGAGAATTAATTTTTAAATTAAGTAATGAAACTGATATTTTTTTAATTTGGTAAATTATAAATCATTTTTCAGTTCATAATATCAAATATATCTTAGGCGTAATTTTTTGTATTTTTCTAGAAACTTTCATTTTTTTGATTAATAGTGAAACCACTAAGTGGTAGTTAAAAAAATGAATTTATCAAAAAACTTAATTTTACTGTTTCTTTGAGTGGAATTTAAAAAATCCAAGAGACATGGCTGATGTCATTAAGTAAAATGTGATTCAATGAGATGAAAATAATTTTTTGAGAATAGTAACTTTTCACTTTTTTACCACGGTTAAAAGTAAATAGGGTAATTACGGGTAAAGATGATATTATTATTACCCTAACACATGTCCTAATTCTATTGGATAAGTGTAATTCGACCAAAAACAACCTTAGGAATAAAATATGACCATTTAGGCCCACATGGATTAGATTCTGACATTTATTATTAAATTATTTAAAGAAGGGTTAAAAAGTTTAAATCAAAGTTTAATAAGTATATCATTTTTAATATAGGGTTTTACATAAGATAAATTAGACTATAAATATTAATTAGAAATATAAAAAGGATTCCTACATAATTGTATTTTATTTTTAATTTTTATACATTAAATAATTTAATTTATTTATGACACAAAGATGATGCAGTAATTATCGTATTAATGAAATATTGACATAATTGATGTTATAAATACCAAAATAAATGTAATAAGAGAGTTTTTATGAATTACAATAATTTTATAGGTTAATATGACATGTTAGTACTGATATAATTAACTTTTTTAGAACTAATCAGTCTGTTATGACTTTTACAAAAATCAATTACCTAATAGGGTCAAAATTGACATAAAATAGTTTTTAAAAAAAATATTATATTATTAATTGTTATTTTATTCATAAAAATATAAGGTTCGTCCAAATGACTTATCTAAGGTTATATATAGTAATAATAAACAACTTGGTGTTCTTGTGGCTTCTTATTGTATGTTTATTAACCTTATAGTGTAAGAACAAAAAAAGACATGGTAAAAGTAAAATTATCTATCTTAATGTTAAATCTAAATGATAAGGTTAAAATAGGAACCTAAACCTGTCTAAATTCTATTGGATGAGAGGATTTCGAACCATCCCCACCTTTGCTTAGAAATAAATCAATTATGAGCTATTTAAAACCGAATTTGGCTTTATAATAATATAATATTTTTAGTTATTCCAAAGGTGCCCCTCTCCTCCCTTATAAAAGAGCACCTCCTCCCTCTCTTTCTCACACCACTTTGAGCTTCATGCTCGGCCAATACCTGCCAAATTATCTTCTCCACTTCCCTAGAAACATCCTAGAGGTCCTGGGATTATTCAAAGACCAAATTTCAGTGCCCTAAAAGGAGGTCTGAAAGAGGCGCTTCAAAGAAGAGGTAATGTCCGTTACCGATTCTTTCAACTTTATTTCTTCTTCCACTTCTTCTTCTTTAGTTGTTTCATTATGAAGTAATAACATCATTATCACTCATATAATTATATGTTATTATAAGTATGAAACAACCCTTTTTCACCATCTATCCATCCTACGGAAAACGAAATCATCACGCGTGCGTACGTACGGAATACCGTCTCCACGCCGTGGTGTAATCTGTTTTTCCAACACCACCTTACTTGGATGGATATAATGGTGTAAATAATAACTATACATAGTTATTATAACAACATACTGATTCAGATATATTGTATCATCCACTCTAATTCAATTCAATGATTATGGAAATGATATCATCGCTCGTGCGTATGTACGGAATACCGTCTCCACAACGCGATGAGATTCACTCTCCATGTTAACCATACATGAATGATCATAAAGATTATTTAATGAATAATAATGAAATATATGAAATAATAATGCTACTAGATTTATGCATATATATATATATGTCGTCTATTTAGTTTCATTCAATTTAATAAGGAAACGAAAACAACGTTCATGCGTACGTACGGCCTACCGTCTCCATAAACGGTGTATTTCATTCCTTTTATCGACCTACAATATATATATGTATATGATTAATATATGTAAATCATGTTTTTCATTCTCAAATTATGTAAATCAGGATATAAGTAATAATATCAAGAACGACAAGTCAAAACACATACGATAAATGAAACGATTTTACCCAAAACGCTGCTTTAACATGGAATTTACAAAAGAACGGGTAATATAAAGTCATAAGTGAAACATATATGATATCATAACAATGAATATGATTCTTTAAAAAGTCAATGACATTATTTAAATCATTATACAGGAGGTTCGGATACGTACGAAGCATATCGGACCTAAGGTAAGGGATAAATTTTCAATCTCATTTTTATCCGAGATTGCTTATACGTAAGTATTTACTGGGGTTACGTTTATCATCCATGACCATGTTTTCTAAAAATTATTTCATAAAATGTTTACCATTATTCCAAGGATTTTTAAAGTCATTTTTACCCTTTATTGACTTTTTACCACATTGTATGAATGGAATCTTTCCTTTGGTTACCATATAAGGTACTTTTTTACTTTTCTGACAAATGTACGAGGATAATGTTATTTTTAACTTATACGGCGTGAACAGATTTTTACGATTTCATAACGCCTCATTTTCAAGAATATTCCTCTACAAGATTGCATTATTATTTTCAATAAAACCCTTATCTTTTAAAATTTCATGGAATAAAGTGAAAAGAAAATTATTTTAAAAATGAAAGGATATTTTCCTCAAGAATTAATTTCAAGTGTTTTGTCTAAACTATTTTCCATCTAAGATGAAATTATTTCATATGTGTATGTTTCAAGTAAAATTTCTCTATGATTTAAATGGTTTCAATTTTCTTACGATGAAATGATATCAATTTTTTATGGATTATGTTATGATAGCATGATGTTTAAGAATCCCATTTTATTTCATGGGTTATGCTATGATGTATGATTTATGATTTTGTGGCACACGAAAGAATGATTTCATTATGAGATGGGTGGAACCTATATCTCCCTCCAATTCATTGGTTAAAGATTTATATCTCATGAGATAGACATGGCTGGAACGGAATGTTAAACCGGTTCAGTAATACAGGACTCGAATGAGAAGTGAACTCGATTCAAGAAAGGGACTTTGTCCACTAAGATGGTCATGGCAGCAATGCCTTGGCTACTATGGAAATCATATCATGTGCTTAATGGTTTCCAAAATTACATGTTTTATTCCCATTCTATTTTATCATTCTTAATGTCTCTTTATGATCTATGCCTTATGTACTTCCATGTTTTATGTCATTGCTCAAGCTTTTGATGTTTAAACATTATGTTCATGTTTTTATGTTCAAATATATATGGTATGTTTTATTTTATCCATGGTTACCCTTACTGGGAATTTGAGATCACCCTTTTTATGTTTGCTTTTCCCCAGGATATAAAGAAAGGTTTTAGGTAAGAAAAAAAAGGGAAGATCTTTATGGGAGATATTGACGATCTTTCACCACGATTAGAAGATTACGTTCCATGTTTCCAAAGACACTAAACTATTATGATACTTGTGTGTCTGTTATTGTTATGTATTAAGTATTCCGCTAAAGTAATTTAATATCCATGTACATCAAGATTTGGGTCTCTACACAAGCGGTAAACCCCCTCGCCTACCCTGTTGAGGACCTAGAAGGGTCTGAAGAAGCGTGAAGATAACTTGCCGCCCTGGCCAAAACTCTCTAATCCACGTCGAGATGAGACCCATAGGAAAACGTGGTCATCATCCTCAAACTCTAGTGGTCTCCACCTCCTGTCAGCATAAGACTTTTGTCGGCTCTGAGCTATCCTCATCCACTCCTGGATCACTTGGACCTTCTCTGGTCCTACAAGAGCTTCTATGATTTCTTCTTTGCCGATAAGAGAAATCTGGTCTCATCCCCTGGTTGAACCATGTTCTTTGCCTAATATAGTCAATCCTTACATGGATGATACTAATCCATACCAAGGATGATGTCGTAAGGCCTCGACACTAATACCAAGAGATCCAACCATTACTCTCGCCTCCAAGGGTTGAGTCACACTGTCGGAATCAATGTGTGGTCATAGAGTCTTCTCTAGTAGATATCTCAAAATTGAGGTTCAAGTCAATAGTTTTAAAGTGGAACCTCTTAGTAACAACTACATAAAAAGGACGGGGAAAAAATTTCAGAAGAACAAGTGTCTTTTATTACTGCAGCTCAAGGTAGAAAGACACATAACATCAACAAAGCTAGAAGCAACATAAACAAAAGTCCCGATGTCTTGAGCTAGTCTCGCTCCTGTCCATCTGACCCCAGAGCTTAATTGTCGTATGCCTCAGCTGCCTATACCTGAGCTCTCCCCTGTCCACTCGTTCCCTACGGTCGGGGTGGTATTCCTGGTGGTGGTGGTGGTGGGGCCTCAAAGCATCGCCCACCACCCGCTGCTTGGCCAGCTCCTCTGCCTCGTCCGCCTACTCCCTATGGACCGCCATGGTCGAACCTCTGCCTGGGAGGTCCATCTACTGCATGCTGATCATCATCAGGATGAGTCGGGCAGTCTCGAGCCATGTGAGCCTATCCGTCACATACGTAACACAACATGCTCCTCGTGTAGATGGCTCTCCTTCGTGTTTCCCGCACAACCAAATCTGCATCTGGAGATTGCTCATCTGATGGTATGGCCCGTTTGGACCTCTACTTCATTTGTCGACTGCATGTTGTGGAAGACTCCGCTCTGTGCCGTCCTAAGGTGGGTCTCGATGCTGATGGCTGCTCGGCGAGAAAAAACTTTACTAGAAGGTCTCTCTCCAACACCCCTGCCTGCGTCGGAATGTTGAGGGAGATCATCGAAGCCCCGATCTCATGCCTCAGTCTCTACTCAAAGTTTCGGGCCCAGTATAACGGGTCCCAAACCATATCTGTGGAGTATCACAAGAGATCAGTAAACCTCACTGAGTACTGGGCCACGGTCATGCTGCCCTACTGCAGTTGTAGTAGCTTCTAAATGCGCACCACATGGAATGTGGCTGAGACAAACTCTGAGTAGAAGAGGCTCTCAAAGTCCGTCCAGAGGACAGATTCCTCGTCTTTCACCTGGAGCATCAACCTCCACCATCTGCATGATGTTGCGTGCAGGAGGCTCACTGGAAGGATCACCATGAGGTCAACCGGGGTCCCCACTAACCTAAAAACTTCAACTACAGCCTCCAGCCAATCCTCAGCTGCCTGAGTGTCTGTCTCCCCCACGGAACCTGGGTGGCCTCTGACGCTGGAACTCATGCAGTGCACCAAAGTGACATGCACTCTCAGCGGCTGGGGCTGGTGGCATCAGTGGGTCGACGGGTAGAGGTACTGCCGGTGCCTCTGCTGAAAAAGGGCCCTGCATCGAGGCATCGTCGCTCGGTGGGCTGTTGTCTCGTACAAAGCTCTGAACCCTAGCTGGATGCCGTCGTGGGGACATCCTGAAAAGAAATTGGTGTGCTACGGTCAAAACAATATACCTAGTGAGCTGACACAAAGTAAACACAAAGAAATTTATTGAAACACACATGCAATCAATGTTTTCATGCACTGAATCGGAAATCAGAAGTCAGGGTCCTAGTGTATGGATATGTCGGTCGTCGTACCAACACTGGACTCCCTGGACTGATAATCACACTGAATACCCTTAACACTATTGCTTCACACATAAGAAAGATCAGAGTCCTGAGTTCTACGGTAGAACCGAACTCCTCTGATACCAATTTGTCACGACCCGTCCTCGGGACCTGTACCGTGACTACCCAAAGCGCGCCTTCCATAGGCCATGGGCTATCTACTAGCACCAAGGCGTAAATCCCGAAAAAAGGGGAAGACATTTCCTTTATAAAGTAAACAAACACCACAGAGTAAGCAAGAAGAAGTAAACACTAAGTAAACTGAGTACAATAGTATGTGCAGAAAGTAAATGGGCAAGAATAAAAACCCAAACTGAAAGTAAAGTTCAACTAAAAAGAAATTACAGCAATAGAAAAGTAAAGTAGAAACGTCGAGCCGTCCACTAAAAGTCCCACCTGAATAGTGGGTATAGATGGTATCCTCAGCTCCTCGGGTCCAGTCGTCCGCTCCGTGTACGTCCTGTCTAGTGGTCCACCTCCAGGTACCAACTTGCTCCACAAGCCTCAATCACGATCAGCGTTGTCCATCGTATCCATCCATCACAACGTAGTGCGGGCATAGCCCGTGCAGGGGTGAGTATACGCTACTCATTAGGGACGCCGATACCCCTGAAGGTCTCCCAGAATTCACAAAGGATAATCCACAAAGGAAAGATACAATCATGAAGTAACAACAAACTCTACTTTGGTATGTTCCGATACATATACCTAAGTCATCAATTCTAGTTCGTCTCCAACATCGGTTCCCAAGTTCGATCACGTCCACACAGGATAGTACAACCCAATCCACACATGAAATCATAACCCAATCCACATAGGAAAACACAGCCCAATCCACAAAGGAAAGCAAGTCAATCATATCGGAGATAATGATTGAAATTCAAGACTCATCTCACACAGTTATACTTCATTTGTAATGAAAAAGGAGATGATGAGATGTAGTTACTGATTCATCTAGTTGGGACCCACGTAGGATACTAGACCAGCTAAGCTGTCGGACCCACGTAGGATACTAGTCCATCTACTCTGTCAGACCCACGTAGGATAAAAGTACAATAGTCGTCACCACCGTACCCATGGAGGATTCCAGTACGAAAGTCTTCACCTTCGAACCCATGAAGTACTCCAGTATGGTTGTCATTTTCATCGATCCCATAGAAGATTCTAGTACGAATGTCTTACCCATCGAAACCATGGAGGATTTCAGTACAGTTGTCATCGCAGTCCCGGCCAGCTCTATGGTTCCCGCACACAGCACGCTCGTTTTTGGGAGGGTCCGCTCCATGATCCAAGGGGGTTGATACATCAACTGACATGTATTATAGATTTTATGTATCCCAAAGTTTTGTCTTGTCTATAGGAACTCAACATGACAGACGACGCGTCAATCAGACGCCCGGTCTGAGAGTTATTGGCTTTTTCGTCCCAAGGCTCAGGTTGGTTTTTTTAAGTCAAAACCAACCCAATCATACTCCAACTACATCCAAACCTCGAGCAGAATATTCCAAAAGGTTCTTCTCACTAAGAGGATTCCAACAAAGTCGACAGAACGTCAATCGGATGTCCGGAGCTCATGTTATAAGTGTTTCCACTCTGAGGGCCTGGTTGGTTTCACATTTGAACCGACCCGGCCGTATCCAAAGTTCTCTGAAACCTTCAGTGTAATATGCCGAAACGACCCCCTCGATCCAAGGATCGCATCGCAACTTACTGTGTGTCGATATGAGGTCCGTATCCAACGTTATGGTCAATTGACCGAAGGTGGTCCGAAGTGGGGGTCTGGGCCTGGTTTGTCCTAGGCCAACCCCGACCTGGGCTGGTCCGGACCGAGTCGACACGAACCGGGTCTGGGTCTGGCCCTGCCTGGTCCGGACCGGCCGGGCGCGACCTGTCCTGGTCCGCTCGACCCGCCCCGACCCAGCCGGGGGGTGCGCCAGCTCGGCAAGCAGGCCGAGTTGGGGGGGGGGGGGGCAGACGTGGTTCCCCTTTTTCCAGCAGAAGCGGCGCTAGGCACTGCGTCTCCCCCGGATCCCGAACGACCGCGAGATCTAGTCATTCCTCCACTAACGGGGCGCCACAGCCTCCAGGCGACCGGAAGCACCTTCCTCAGACCACCGGACGTGCTCCGGTGGTCCGTTTTGCCCGCCGTCTGCGCCTGCGGCTCTCCCAGGACCTTTAGATTACTGCGAAGGGTTCAAAACTCCTTTGTGGCCAGCTTCGTCGTCAATCGTCGATCCACACACCAACAATCAAACTATGGTGGGTTTTCGGGCCGTGTTTGTTCGGCCTGCGCCCTCCGCGTTCAGTGTTATCATTTTGAAAAATAAATCAACACATGATTTCAAGACATAACATGGCACAAATTTAATCAATTAAATTTGAACTCAAACCCCTACCTCGAAAAGGTCGTCAGAAGAAGGTTGTTGCGGAAAACAGTGTCCCAAGGGTGGTTCGTTGATGGAATTGGCGAGCGTCCAAGAAAAGGATGTCTTCTCACACTAGCTACAGAGAAGGGAGAGATTGGCATGCCGTCTCTCCTTGGTGCTCCAACATTCTTCACGTTCTTCAACGAGGATGAACATTATTCAAGACTAGAGACCTCCTCTCCAAAAGAACCCCACACTATGATTCCAACCCCAAATAAAATAATTCCTCGTCTTATTTTATTCACACACAAACATTACAACATTAATTTGAAAATCAAAAGATCTCATTCAATTTATTGAATTAATTGATGAGCGTTTAATAATCAAATTAATATTGAGGGTTGACTTGTCATTAAATTTGGTGTGTGGGTGAGTTACAAATTAATGGGGGTTTGCCAACTTAATGGGATGTTTGAGGAAATTGAAAAGGTGGGGCTCGTGTGGGCTCACCCCAACTTCATTGCATCTTCTTTTTCCACAACGCTTAACCATATGTAAAGAAATAAAAATAAATTGTAAAACAATTTTATTTTTATTCCTCAAATTTTTAACATCTCCTCCCGAGAAAACGCAACTCTAGGAAAAGTCTTCCTATGCAATTAACAGCACTACGATTCCATCGGTACCCTCGGATTTCGATTCCAATCACCGGTTCAAAAGTTAGGAAAACCCGCTCGTTCGTTCACTGAACGTACCCAAGCTAAACTTCAGAAACTGATTTCGGGCACACCGGGCCTCAGAATTAGGTGCCGTCAGAAACTGCGTACTCATAATATCCCAATGAAAATTAAGAAAAAAAATTCCCTTGAAATTTATGGGTCTTTAAAATTTATAAATAAATGAAGATAGATATAATAGTAAAAAAATATGAATGTTACTTATTATGAAAATCCTTTAACTATGGACAATTTAGTTTGTTAAATATTTATATAATTCCATTATTTTAAATTTTTCATCAAAACTAATTTTTTTCATTTTAAATATTATTCAAAAAACAGATTATAATGTAATTATGTTGGTTGATGTGTTAAAATTTTACTTACTAATAATTATAATCTTTATATAATATTAATATTTCAGGGGTTTTTGGTTCTATGTATCATTTGTTCGATATTGCATATGGCATAAGCTATTGAATATAATATTAATTTAAAGGATACAAAATCAATGGTAATAAATATATAATCTATGTACACATTATTTAAGGTTAGTCACAATAAAGTTGGTATATTATATCATCAAACAAACTACCTTAATTCTCTATAATCTTATTATGATTCTAATTTAAGGATTATTCTATGACATATTTTTCTTTCCCAATAATTAATAAATGGAAGTTGATATGTTTATTAAACTCAATTATTTTAAAAAATTTATGTTATGAATAAATTGTGATTGTTTTTATGATATTATAGAGAACATATGTATGTTCCTCATTATTTATTGGGTGAACATAGAATTATACAACCCTCTAATTCTTTAAGAAAATATTGATATCTCATGAGAAAATATGGGCTATAATATAGAGTGAACCCATATAAATAAGGTAAATTATCCAATATTGTAGTCTTTAGAGGGATCAATGGTTATGTAAATAATGAAATATGGGATTTACTTAACAATTAATTATTTTATTAGAAAAGATTCATGAAAAATTAAACTATTTTATATGATTATGTGTATGATAGAATAATATATCTCAGAAATATGATTGGTTTTCCTGTTTTATGAAAAATATGTGATGATTCAAAATATATGAACTATCTGTATTGTTATAAAAAATTATTTTGAAATTATTCAGGATTAAATATCATTTGTTGTACAGCTTTAACATTTTTATGGTATGATCTTATTATCCAACACTATTTCTTATATTATGACCACATAAGATAATTAATCAATTTATAATATTTTTACACATAATAAAAATATAAAATTATCTTTTATTATATTTCCAATCCAATTGATATATAGAATGGTTTTATGTAGGGTTAATCTATGAGGATAAACATGTCAAAAGGACATTCTGGGTGAATATGAAGATATTTCATGAATTAAAAGGATTATGTTTCATATATCTAAATTAATAGAATATTTATAGTTCATGGGACAATATTTTTATGAGTTATATTGATTAAAAATATAAAATTGTGTAATATGTACATATTTTATTCATGTTTCACAACATATTATCTTCAAATTCTTTACAATATGAATTCATTCATTATTATGAATGAACCGATTCAGGAATTGTGCAACTCATCATACATTTTAATGTTTCCATTTTAATTACAATTTACATCTTGTATGTATGATTTATTACATATAATACTCTAATTTAATTTCATTATATTAACATAAATATTCTTCATAGATGTTGATAAAAAAATTAAATTACTCAATACTCTTAATAATTATATTATAGATATTTTTAGTTATTGGGTTAGTTTATCCATCCATATATATGATCATATAATTTTATTATCAAATTAACAATGGATAATTATGATGAAATAACAAAAATAATAATATATCTAATTATTTGGTAGAATATAATTCAAATATATGTCTAAATGGATGAAAAAATATTGTTCAATATTAATAAACTCGTTGATATTGGAAAATTATGAAGAAAAATTTTCATAATGAATACAGTTTCTTGAAAAAACCACATTTTTTATATCACAATAATATCAAGAAACCTAAATAATTGGAAAATAATGTGTCCACTATCATTTCTAATCTTTAAATTATTAAAATTATATTAATGAATAGGGATATAAATTTTAGTCACAAAACATGTACAAATTTTCAATAGTTATAAACCTCAAAAGATTAAAATAAATAATATATAACTAATATATTTGGTGTGAATAATTATATTTTGTGATAATAAATGGATATTTATTTTAATAGTATATGTAAATATGTTATTAATATGATCATGTTAATAAAATCAGTTTTCAATGAACTTTTGTGGTTTTCATGATTTATTATATGTGATTTTATTATAATCTCAACTTCAATTCCATATATCAATGCATATGTTTTCATAATGAGAAATCTTATAAAATATCCAAAAACTAAAAAAAAATTCTAATCCGTTTGGATTATCCAGAGTTTGATATTTCCCCTCACCAATTCAATTTCCCTACAGCTCAAAAACAACATGATTTGATTCTCTTAATAGAATCATAAATTACCACTTTTTTCAGTCAATAATATTTCTCTTCTATGTATGTGTTCTATATATTTTATTTATGTATTTCTCTATATTCAATTTAATTATATATGATGACATTATTAAATTATTTAATGTTATATAATAAATAAATTTTAATTATCAAAATTTCATATGTTTTTTACCTCCAACATTTACTCTCTTTACAAAAGTGTGAAGTTGACCTTAATATTTCTTACGTTCAAAATGAATTCGTTTTCCTGGTTTTATAAAACAATTACTAATGCATAATCTTAGTGTTACATTAATTTTACATAGTAATAATATTTTTCTATTCCCATTTTTTAAAAAAAACTATTAAATGAAATGTACATTTAATAAATTTTTCAATACTATTTTCTATTACTCTTATAAAAATGTTTTTAATAAATGTCAAAAACCTTATAAATTTCTTATGGTTAACTGGAAATGTGTTATATGATCCATCGACCTTTATTTGTTTGATAAATTATGAATATTCAATGTTATAGTATTCATTAAACTTTTTAATTAATAAATATTCAATTAAAATAGGATTGAATTGTGAAATATTTGATGACCATATGGGAACAAATATTTTTTTTATCATTATCAAATAGGTGGGTTCATTTTAATCATCTAATTAAATGGGTAATTTTTTATATCACATGATATTAGGAAGGGGATAAGTTTAGTTATTTAAAATTCACTATGTGATGGGATGTGGGAGCTTATTTGATGTCCTAAATTCGAATTGAATGTGGTTAGCCTGGATAATATTATTTGAATATCTTTGTGGATGTATAATTGATATATATTATGATTCCCCTAATAATGGTTGGAATATTTTATTATGCAATTAAATGAATTTATTGTTATTTTAAGGCCTCATGAATTTAGATTCATGTTTCCACACAACAATGATTAAGGTTTAATGTTTTTATTAAAGCATATTGGATTAAAAAAATTAATTATACATGGATGTATAATCTTATATTTTATTGAATATAGTTTATTATGTTCACATAACCATATATAATTCATAGTATAACTTATATTTCTTATTGATGATTGTTATGTTTACTATTACATAGAATTTGAGCCCACCCTTTCTTATTTTATATTTCCCCAGTTAGTGAAGAATAAAATAATCAATGATACGATATAAGGGTATCATGCGAGAAGAATTATTATGCTATATGTAGATTATATTTAAAATTTATTTTTATCATATCTAATACCTAAAAACACTTTAACTTTAAGTTCATCTATGTGATTTATTATTATAGATAATAATTATTAATTTCAAATTATCTACTCTCTATGTCTTTTTTTATCAGGTCTGATGAGTTTTTATTAGAGTTGGGTTTATCTATCTTTTGTGTATTACGGTATAATTATTAAGTTAATATCACCAAAAATTGGATATTTGGAACCAAAAATACGTTATGGGTGAACATAAAATGACATGGTTGTACTAAAGAATTCAAATTTTTGGACCTATGATATATTTTTTATCATATCATTTAAACTCTGGTTATTGTTTATAAATAAAAATGATAACTATTTTTATTATTTCATTACTGAATCTTGGGGGAATAATGGTAACAAAAATTGTGATATAATATTAAATGAATACAACAATGATCAACCCAATTGGATGGATGATGTAGTGTAATTTTTTTGAAAATTAATGTTTAACTGTATATTATATAAATGATATAACTCATGCCTATCTCCTTCATGATTTATGGAAGATAAAAATATTTATTATGTTCTTCATGAGGAAATTATCATCCACCTTTAATGGGCCTTATAAAATATATAAATCTATTAAATGTGTAACACATTAGATATTATATTTTCTATTATTTAATGATTTGGTATGGATGTTGTGTAATATCTATTTATGATTTGTAAGACGAGGATAATAAAATGTAGAATATAAATAAGAATACAATTGAAGATGAATAAATTTATTATATTTAATTAACTGGATATATAATACAAATATTTACAATTTATTTAGCCAAAAATCATACTATAAAAATATACTCAGAATTCCTGGTGATGTAATATATAGAGGTTGATTTAATATTTATTATATATGATTATGATGTGACAGTCAAACTGAAAGATGAAAGACCTATAGTATTAAAATAAATGGAATTCAATTCCACTAAAAATTATGAGATATATTGACATAGTTTTGATGCAGAAAATTTGAAATAAAAATGTATTTATCTTTTTTCTATTAAATTTAATCCGGGAAATGGGAGATTTGAAGAAAGGAATTCTATGAACAATTTACAATGACCTCGAGTTGAGAAAATTACTTCTCAGTTCTCAAATAATTCGTGAGGATTTATGTGAAGCATGATCCACAAAAAATCCTTATAAAAGGTTCCCCTAAAATCGATACCTCAAGTCAATATAAATATAATGGAGAAAGAGTTTCATTGATAAAGAATTACATGATGATAATGTCTTTTTATATGATTTTAAACCAGAGTTTAAGTCTGAAACACAAAAATCCATGATTTTTCAAGTCGAAAAGGTATATCAATCATATGAGAAAGTTACAATGTTGATTGGTGTTTTGGATCTCATGGTGGAACTTTATTTTTCATTTTATAATATTGGCATTAAAAGAAAAAAGAAACATATATATGTGAGTACTTCAAGAAGAGTCATTACAGTATGTTGATCGGCATGAAGTATAAAATTATGAACTAGAAGAAAGGGAAGAAGGTAATTTAACTACTTTAGAAATCTCAAACAAGTTGTGGAATTTAAGATCATGATTAAAAATAATGAAAAATTAACCGATGACCTTACATACAAACTAGAGGAGCACTATGGGAAAAATGGGTATTTGCGACGGGTTATTTGCGACGGGAATAAATCCCGTCGCAAATAGTCCCGTGAAAAACTTATTTGTGACGGGGGTATTTACCCGTCGCAAATAATTAGGCTTTTGTGACGGGATTGCTTTCCCCGTCGCAAATAGTTTTCCCGCGATGCGCGCCAAATCGCGGGAAAACTATTTGCGACGGGGGAATATACCCGTCGCAAATAACCGGCGGCGGTAAAAGGTATTTGCGACGGGAATATTCCCCCGTCGCAAATAACTATTTACTCGCTGACCGTAATAAATGTTGGCTAAGGTATTTGCGACGGGACCCGTCGCAAATAACACTATTTGCGACGGGAATCCCATCGCAAATGGACCCGTCGCAAATAATCTAACCTATAAATACCCCCATCTTTTTTTTCAAATCATTCTCATTCTCTATCTTCTCCTGCTCTCAAACTTGTGTTTCTAAAGTTTAGTTTTTCTTCAGTTTAAATTTTTTCTTCGGAGCTGATATTAAAGTTTTGAAGAACGATCAGAGCAGATCAGTTTTCAAGGTATTTATGTTCATTTTAATTTAATATTTATTTTTAATTTATTATTAGTTTCAATTATTCTTAATTAGTTGTAATTTAATTATGTTTATATTGTTTTCTTACTTAATAAATTTAAATTATTAGTATTGTTCATAGTTAATGGTAATTAGGAATAATTAGTAATAATTTTTAATAATTAAGAATAAATATTAATAATTAGTAATAAATACCAATAATTAGGAATAAAAACATTATTACATTATTAGTATATTTTATTATTAATATTAAAATAATATAATTTTTATATATATACAATTCTTTTTTCATCTGTGTGTTGACTGTCTTCACATGTATTATTTGTATGTGGAGATAGAAAACGCACAGATGAAAAAAGAATTGTATATAAATCAGAAAATTATATTATTTTAATATTAATAATAAAATATACTAATAATGTTATTCTTTGTAATTATTGGTAATTATTCCTAATTATTGGTAATTATTTATTTAATTACTAATAATTAGGAACAATTATCAATAATTATCAATAATTAAGAATATTTAGTAATAATTAGTAATAATTAACAATAATTAGTAATAATTAGTAATAATTATCAATAATTAGTAATAATTAGTAATAATTACCAATAAGTAGTAATAATTAGTAATAACTACCAATCAGTAGTAATAATTAGTAATAATTACCAATAAGTAGTAATAATTAGTAATAATTACCAATAAGTAGTAATAATTACCAATAACTAGTAATAATTATGTATAATTTGGAATAATTACCAATAATTAACAATAATTAGTAATAATTAGTAATAATTAGTAATAATTACCAATAATTACCAATAATTACCAATAATTAGTAATAATTACCAATAATTGCCAATAATTGCCAATAACTACCAATAATTAGGAATAATTAGGAATAATTAGGAATAATTAGGAATATTTAGGAATAATTAGGAATAATTAGGAATAATTAGGAATAATTAGGAATAATTAGGAATAATTATCAATAATTATCAATAATTATCAATAATTATCAATAATTAGGAATAATTAGGAACAATTATCCATAATTAGGAATAATTAGGAAGAATTATCAATAATTAACAATAATTATCAATAATTACCAATAATTTCCAATAATTAGCAATAATTAACAATAATTAACAATAATTAACAATAATTACCAATAATTACCAATAATTAAAAAAAATTACCAATAATTACCAATAATTTCAATAATTAGTAATAATTAGTAATAAATACCTAAAATTAGGAAAAATTAGAAAAAATTAGGAAAAATTAGAAAAAATTAAGAAAAATTAAGAAAAATTAGGAAAAATTCTCAATAATTAGTAATAATTACCAATAATTAGTAATAATTACCTATAATTAGTATTAATTACCAATAATTAGTATTAATTACCAATAATTAGTATTAATTACCAATAATTAGTAATAATTAGGATTAATTAACAATAATTAGTAATAATTATCAATAATTAACCATAATTAGTAATAATTAACAATAATTATTAATAATTACCAATAATTACCAATATTTAGTAATAATTAACAATAATTGCCAATAATTACCAATATTTAGTAATAATTAACAATAATTGCCAATAATTACCAATAATTGCCAATAATTACCAATAATTAGTAATAATTATGAATAATTAGTAATAATTACGAATAATTAGTAATAATTACGAATAATTAGTAATAATTACGAATAATTAGTAATAATTACGAATAATTAGTAATAATTACCAATAATGAGTAATAATTACTAATAATTATCAATAATTACTAATAATTGTCAATAATTACTAATAATTATCAATAATTACTAATAATTAGTAATAATTAATAATAATTAGCAATAATTACTAATAATTAGTAATAATTAGTAATAATTAGTAATAATTAGTAATTATTAGTAATAATTAGGAATAATTAGTATTAATTAGGAATAATTAGTATTAATTAGGAATAATTAGTAATAATTACCAATAATTAGTAATAATTATTATTAATTACCAATAATTAGTATTAATTACCAATAATTAGTATTAATTACCAATAATTAGTATTAATTAGCAATAATTAGTATTAATTACCAATAATTAGTATTAATTACCAATAATCACCAATAATTACCAATAATCACTAATAATTACCAATAATTACCAATATTTTCCAATATTTTCCAATAATTTCCAATATTTACCAATATTTTCCAATAATTACCAATAATTACCAATATTTTCCAATAATTACCAATATTTACCAATAATTACCAATATTTAACAATAATTACCAATATTTACCAATAATTAGGAATAATTACCAAAAATTATGAATAACTACCAATAATTTGGAATAATTACCAATAATTTGGAATAATTACCAATAATTTGGAATAATTACCAATAATTTGAAATAATTACCAATAATTAGGAATAATTACCTTATTACATTATTTGTATATTTTATTATTAATATTAAAATAATATAATTTTCTATATTATATACAATTCTCTTTTCTTCTGTGTTTTTTCTGTCTCCACATGTAATATTGGCATTATTTTTCAAAATTATCAACCTACTCGCCAATGGAGAGGTGAAAGTGAATGTCAATATTACATGTGGAGACAGAATGTGAAACACACAGATGAAAGGATAATTGTATATAATATAGAAAATTGTATTATTTTAAAATTAATAATAAAATATACTAATAATGTAATGATGCTATTATTATATAATTAATATTTATGAAAAAAAATTATATTAGTATTATTAAAAAAAATAAAAAATCAATATAATATTAAAATTATCAATATTTGTAACAGGTTTTGCTTTATTCTCAATATATTCAATCCTTGCTTGTGTTTTTTCTAACAAATTATTCAAAACCAGTACTGCTTTTATATTTTATAGAATAATATGGAACAACGAGGTCATCAACAGTCATTATTAGATGACCGCATATGGATAAATCAACATAGAAATCCAAATGGTTCTGGTTTAAATCCAGTATATATAGAGGGTGTGGAGATTTTTTTATCATTTGCGGCATCAAATCCAGAATTTGTTTCAGAAGGAAAGATAAAATGCCCTTATAGAAAATGTGCATTGAGAACGTTTGACACGTTTGACAAAGTGGGGGAACATCTCTTGCGTTTTGGTTTTCAAGCAGATTATGTTTTTTGGTATCAACACGGTGAACGCAGTTCTAGAGCAGGTGATACCAACTTGATTCCGGATCCATCCCAATTTCAAGATTTAGTACATGATGTTGCAGGTTCATCTGTTCAACATACAGAAACTCCGGATGATATAGCTTCAAATCCTGAGTTGGGACCGTCTGAATTTTATGAGTTGTTGAAGTCTGCTGAGGATACATTATATCCTGGCTACAAGATGAGAAAATTAGAAGCAGTTGCAAAATTTATGGCTATCAAATCAGATAACGGAATGTCAAACACCTATTTTGACCAGATATTTTCTTTGCTGAAAACACTGTTACCCGAAGGAAATGTTTTACATGCAAATTACTATGAAAGTAAGAGGTTGGTTTGAAATTTGGGACTTACTTGTCAGAAGATTCATGCATGTTCAAATGACTGCATTTTATATTCTGGGGAAAATGAGTCGTTGGATAGTTGACCCACATGTGGGCAACTGAGATATAAAGAAGGACAACACGGGAAGTCTGGTTTGATTCCTGTAAAATAGTTGAGATATTTTCCGCTTACATCCAGACTTCAGCGTTTATTCATGTCTAAGAATACAGCGACAATGATGTCATGGCATAAAGAGAATAGTTCAACCGATAAAAGCTTGAATCATCCAGCCGATGGTGGTTCATGGAAACATTTTGATAGAGTGCATCCATCCTTTGCTTTAGAAGCTAGAAATGTTCAACTGGGCCTTTCCACTGATGGTTTCTGTCCGTTTGGATCTTATGGTAGTCAATATTCATGTTGGTCTGTTTTTTTAACTCCGTACAATTTACCTCCATGGATGTTGATGAAGGAGCCATATATCCTTTTGACTTTACTAATTCCAGGACATCCGAAGAAAAATATTGATGTTTATTTGAAGCCATTGATTGATGAATTAAATTTATTGTGGAGTACTGGTGTCAGTACATATGATGTTGCAATGAAACAGAATTTCATACTGAGAGCAGCATTGATGTGGACAATAAGTGACTTCCCGGCTTATGGGATGTTATCTGGCTGGAGTACACATGGTCAGAAATCATGTCCTTACTGTATGGGAGAGAACAAAGCATTTATGCTCATTCATGGAAAGAAACCTTGTTATTTTGACTATCATCGCTGATTTCTTCCAGCTGATCATCCTTTTTGCAGAAACAGATCTCATTTCAGAAAAGGAACAGCTGAAAGGGATGGACCTCCAAAAATGCTATCAGGTTCGGAGTTAAAATCAGTTGTATTTTCATTACCTCCCATCACTTTTGGTCCCACAATAAACCAACAGAAAATTTCTGGTTTTGGGAAAGAACACAATTGGATTAAACGTAGCATATTTTGGGATTTTCCATATTGGTCTGATTTGTTGGTCCGACACATGTTATATGTCATGCATATTGAGAAGAACTGTTTTGATAATTTGTTTCATACAGTTTTGGATACGCCAGGAAAGAGCAAAGACAATGTAAATGCACGTTTAGATCTTGCCCAAATTTGCAGGCGTCCAGAATTGGAACTATTTGAGAATGTCAGAACAGAAAGGTTACTGAAACCAAAAGCATCTCATACACTGTCTAAACAAAACCGTTTATTATTTTGTCAGTGGATTGCAGATTTGAGACTTCCAGATGGCTATGCTTCCAATTTGGGTAGATGTGTAAAGAATGGTCATATTACTGGATTAAAAAGTCATGATTGTCATGTTATAATAGAGAGACTTCTACCCATTGGATTAAGAGGTCTGTTGAATTCTTTGATTTGGGATTCCATAACAGAGATGTCTCATTTTTTTTCGGGAAATTTGTGCGGCTACGGAAGATTATGATTCTCTAAGCAAACTTGAAAAAGATGTTGTTGTAATTATATGTAAACTGGAAAAAATATTTCTGCCGTCTTTCTTCGACTCAATGGAACATTTGATGTTACATTTTCCATATGAAGCCAAATGTGGAGGTCCGGTACAGTTTCGATGGATGTACCCATTTGAAAGATGCATGCAAAAATTGAAAAGAAATGTACGCAACAAAGCATCTGTTGAAGGATCTATTGCAGAAGCTTATTTGCAAGAGGAAATATCTTTTTTCTGCTCCCATTATTTTGAATCTGAGTATCCTTCAAAACACAACCGAATGGGACGTAATGAGAGGAAATATCTTTTTTTCTTCTCCCATTATTTTAAATGTAAAAGTGTTCTCGCAGTAAATGAACCATTCTTATTGGCTCAACAGGCATATCAAGTTTATTATGCAAAGTACTGTGCAACATCAAGAGACTTGACTGATTAGTGGAGTGTAATAAAAATAAAAATTCGAGACAATCAGTTTAGTCAAAGTGAATGTGCTTTCACTGATGTGCAAAGAATTGATGTTTTTCAAGAGAGTACTCAAAATCAATCTTTCTTACAAAGAGATATGAGTATCGATGACGACACCCCACATTTAAGAGTCGGTGATGACGATGATGTTAATGATGTCACACATGAATTTGAAATGGTAAGAGATGAAGCAACTGCAACTCGAATGGATATCGATGATGTTGAGGAGGAATATGAAGATAACATTGACATATATGAAGATGATGATGAAGATGAACACTTATAGAATTCCATGGTATTTATATACAATCTTAATATGTATATATGTATATATAATAGTAATTATCAATTATTTGCTAACATTGACATTTTCTGTTTCAGATGGACGAGGCCACATTTCGTACGTTGGCGGATGCTGACCTGCCTTTCGATGCGGATGAGTTGCTGGCAGATGACCCTCAGCCTGTAGGCCCTCCAGGGAGTACGCGGAGGGGGCGCGGTCTTGCACGATTGATGA
Organism: Viscum album; assembly: GCA_963277665.1. Taxonomy (NCBI): domain Eukaryota; kingdom Viridiplantae; phylum Streptophyta; class Magnoliopsida; order Santalales; family Viscaceae; genus Viscum; species Viscum album. The sequence continues at coordinate 28,078,463 of OY728157.1, read as the reverse complement.
TTCCTGACCCCGTCCCCGAGCGACGTCCACGTCTTGGGTTTGATCCGCGCACCCGGAGGTGTGATAACCTGTGTAATAACCTGTGAATTTGACTAAGATTTCATTAATCCATTCACATAATAAATGTTTATTATTTTTTTTTTCAGTTTTTCGCATATAGCAGTCGGACAGGGCAGCACTATTTTGCGCAACTATTTTTCTCAGCCGTGGACCACATGGGAGCAGATTCCCATTGATGTGCAGCAGGCCATGTTCGGCCATTGGTTGGTACGTACATAAATAAATATTTTTTATTTTGAAAATTATCTCATTTCTAACTTGATATTTTAATTTATTTATAGGGTTTATGGTATCCGATCGAGGATACCATGCGTGACGCCATCCACGAGGCATGGGAGGTGGCCATGCGTGATCGGCTTCGTCAGTTTTTGAACAATTTAAGAAAAGCTGTGATGAAGAAAACAGGAGTGTCAGAGTTTGATGAGTCATGTAGAGCACACCGACCAGAGTATATTTAATCCCATGTATGGGATGGATTATGTGCGCACTGGTTGAGTGGTGCCTTTCAGAGGAGATCATCGGTGGGGAGGCAGAATCGGGGGAGGCATGAGGTGACTCATTGAGCTGGGAGTCGTTCTTTCAGTACTCATAGACAACATCTGGTACGTACATTATTTATAAATATTTTATATAACTATAAATATTAACAGTTTATTTTTTATTCTTATAGGCTGTCGAGCACCCCGATATTACAGAGTACGACGTATATCGGAGGATGTATAGTGATCCTGCTACTGGGGAGCTCAGAGGTGATCGTCAGCATCACATAGTGGTCAGTATTATTTGTTTTCAAGTTTAAAAATTAACTGCATATAATATATTCACAATTTTAATTTTAAATTGCAACTATAGGAGTCATATGAGGCCGCAGTGGCACAGGACCGGCCTGAGAGTCAGGCCGAGTCATCAGATCAGACCACTGCCCGTCAGTTTGATGAGGCGGCATGGATGCAGGCCACCCAGTATGCCTTCGAGAAGGGCCGGGTAGTTGGTATCGGCTCTCGACTGACTCCCGGGGATTATTATGGCAGTGCTGCGATGTCGGCGTCCAGCTCGAGAGGAGCTCGTGCATCTTCTTCTACACAGTATGAGGATCAGTTGCGATCTCAGACTTCACAGATAGAGAGTCTCCGACAGGAGCAGGAGCAGATGCGTCAGCAGCATGAGGAGAAGCGTCGACGCCAGCAGCAGCTGTACGAGGAGCAGGCGAGTCGGTGGCAGCTGCAGCATCAGGAGCAGATGGAGTACATGCGCCGACTCACTCATGCTTTAGGGATGGAGTTTCCTCCACCACCATCTGCAGATCCCCCACCTCCCCCCCTCCCCCCCTCCTTCAGATTAGAGTTTGTATTTCTGTTATAAAATTTGTGAAATCAAAATATTTTTTTTTTCTATTTGTAGTTTCTGTCTCATTATAAAATATTAATAATATTATATTTTTAAATAACAATATTAATATGAATAATAATATTATTTATATTTTATAATATTAAATTTTATATATATATTAAAATTTTATATATATATTAAAATTTTATATATACATTAAAATTTTATATATATATTAAAATTTTATATATATATTAAAATTTTATATATATATTAAAATTTTATAATATTATAATTTAATTATTTTTTTTGTAATACTTGAATTATTTTAATATTTGAATGTAAAATAAATCTGTTATTTTTATATTAATTAAAACAACTTATTAATATTTTTTTTATTTATGAATTATAATTCTAATATTATTATATTAATTAAATCATTTATTAATATTCTATTATTTTTTATTTTTGAATTATAATTCTACTATTATTATAGTAATTAAAATAATTTATTATTTTCATTTGTAAATTATAATTCTATTATTATATTAATTAAAATAATTTGTTAATAATTTATTTTTTTTATTTTTTTATAGTATTTGCGACGGGATACTATGCCCGTCGCAAATACTAGTAAAAAAATATGAATGTTACTTATTATGAAAATCCTTTAACTATGGACAATTTAGTTTGTTAAATATTTATATAATTCCATTATTTTAAATTTTTCATCAAAACTAATTTTTTTCATTTTAAATATTATTCAAAAAACAGAGTATAATGTAATTATGTTGGTTGATGTGTTAAAATTTTACTTACTAATAATTATAATCTTTATATAATATTAATATTTCAGGGGTTTTGGTTCTATGTATCATTTGTTCGATATTGCATATGGCATAAGCTATTGAATATAATATTAATTTAAAGGATACAAAATCAATGGTAATAAATATATAATCTATGTACACATTCTTTAAGGTTAGTCACAATAATGTTGGTATATTATATCATCAAACAAACTACCTTAATTCTCTATAATCTTATTATGATGCTAATTTAAGGATTATTCTATGACATATTTTTCTTTCCCAATAATTAATAAATGGAAGTTGATATGTTTATTAAACTCAATTATTTTAAAAAATTTATGTTATAAATAAATTGTGATTGTTTTTATGATATTATAGAGAACATATGTATGTTCCTCATTATTTATTGGGTGATCACAGAATTATACAACCCTCTAATTCTTTAAGAAAATATTGATATCTCATGAGAAAATATGGGCTATAATATAGAGTGAACCCATATCAATAAGGTACATTATCCAATATTATAGTCTTTGGAGGGATCAATGGTTATGTAAATAATGAAATATGGGATTTACCTAACAATTAATTATTTTATTAGAAAAGATTCATGAAAAATTAAACTATTTTATATGATTATGTGTATGATAGAATAATATATCTCAGAAATATGATTGGTTTTCCTGGTTTATGAAAAATATGTGATGATTCATAATATATGAACTATCTGTATTGTTATAAAAAATTATTTTGAAATTATTCTGGATTAAATATCATTTGTTGTACAGCTTTAACATTTTTATGGTATGATCTTATTATCCAACACTATTTCTTATATTATGACCACATAAGATAATTAATCAATTTATAATATTTTTACACATAATAAAAATATAAAATTATCTTTTATTATATTTCCATTCCAATTGATATATAGAATGGTTTTATGTAGGGTTAATCTATGAGGATAAACATGTCAAAAGGACATTCTGGGTGAATATAAAGATATTTCATGAATTAAAAGGATTATGTTTCATATATCTAAATTCATAGAATATTTATAGTTCATGGGACAATATTTTTATGAGTTATATTGATTATTCATATAAAATTGTGTAATATGTACATATTTTATTCATGTTTCACAACATATTATCTTCAAATTCTTTACAATATGAATTCATTCATTATTATGAATGAACAGATTCAGGAATTGTGCAACTCATCATACATTTTAATGTTTCCATTTCAATTACAATTTACATCTTCTATGTATGATTTATTACATATAATACTCTAATTTAATGTCATTATATTAACATAAATATTCTTCATAGATGTTGATAAAGCAATTAAATTACTCAATACTCTTAATAATTATATTATATATATTTTTAGTTATTGGGTTAGTTTATCCATCCATATATATGATCATATAATTTTATTATCAAATTAACAATGGATAATTATGATGAAATAACAAAAATAATAATATATCTAATTATTTTGTAGAATATAATTCAAATATATGTCTAAATGGATGAAAAAATATTTATCAATATTAATAAACTCATTGATATTGGAAAATTATGAAGAAAAATTTTCATAATGAATACAGTTTCTTGAAAAAACTACATTTTTTATATCATAATAATATCAAGAAACATAAATAATTGGAAAATAATGTGTCCACTATCATTTATAATCTTGAAATTATTAAAATTATATTAATGAATAGGGATATAAATTTTAGTCACAAAACATGTACAAATTTTCAATAGTTATAAACCTCAAAAGATTAAAATAAATAATATATAACTAATATATTTGGTGTGAATAATTATATTTTGTGATAATAAATGGATATTTATTTTAATAGTATATGTAAATATGTTATTAATATGATCATGTTAATAAAATCAGTTGTCAATGAACTTTTGTGGTTTTCATGATTTATTATATGTGATTTTATTATAATCTCAACTTCAATTCCATATATCAATGCATATGTTTTCATAATGAGAAATCTTATAAAATATCCAAAAACTAAAAAAAAAATCTAATCCGTTTGGATTATCAAGAGTTTGATATTTCCCCTCACCAATTCAATTTCCCTACAGCTCAAAAACAACATGATTTGATTCTTTTAATAGAATCATAAATTACCACTTTTTTTCAGTCAATAATATTTCTCTTCTATGTATGTGTTCTATATATTTTATTTATGTATTTCTCTATATTCAATTTAATTATATATGATGACATTATTAAATTATTTAATGTTATATAATAAATAAATTTTAATTATCAAATTTTCATATGTTTTTTACCTCCAACATTTACTCTCTTTACAAAAGTGTGAAATGTCTAATGATTATATTTTAATATCATTATTCTTTTAGTAAAATGAAATTTCTATTATATAACAATATATTCATAATCATTTATTTTTTATGTCATGTTCATGTTTTTGTTAGTTCAACACCATACATGAATAATGTTATACCAACATCACCATTTTTCCAACATATGAGTATCAAGAAATTGAAACTAATAATATGTTCAAATAAAGATGTAATAAATTTCATAAATATGGTTCTGAATTGATAAATTATATTTCTATTTTTATTTTGAATAATACATTTTAGCATATCTATTAATATATTTAGAGATATGAATTGAGAATACATGATGTTCTAATAGTCAGGGAGTCTAGAAGTTATATTTTTATGATATTAAATACATTAATATCATGAATGTATAGGATTCAATTAAATGGAAAGTCAATAAAATGGTGTCTCATATTATAAATCATATGTCATTTTTTGAGATCAAAACGAGTGGTTTAACATAGGCGTGACATACTCTTTTTTAGAATCCTGTGTTTAGTTAAAATCTATCAAAGGATCATATGAAGAATAAATTACATCACGATCTTTGGAGGAGGTCTGTTTATAATATTTTCGTTTTGTTTATTTTCTCTCACAATTCCACATGAGATCATTGATTCAATATCCTTTTTTCATATAATTCATTGAATACCCTATGAAATATTATTGGGTATTTTTCTATTAGCGCAATAGATAGGTACCATAGTTTTGGGAAGGGTTTTTTGATAAATTGGTTTTGGAAATAGATAATGGTTATAGATCGACATATAGGTCGGGATTTGGTGTTCACGTATTTTTTTGGAGAAGTTGAATGGAATTGCAATAGTTTTCTACCATGTGATGTTCCTATTTGGAATATGATGATAAGGAAACAGTAGGAATCTGTTTTACAATAGATGAGTTCTTTATATGGAATTATGGGTAGTGTCTTCATAATCAGAATATGTGTGATATATTACATGGGTTCTATGAAAATATCAAATAAAATATATAGTCTTATGAACATGGACCATGTAGAATTCAATTTTCTGTGTTATGGTGTCCATGCAGAGATATGTATGACACAACATGTAAGACATGTGACATTTCATGTGACACTTATACAAATATTTCATCATATATAGGGTGTAAAAACCTATGAATCCGTGTAGTTTTTTACACTGGGTCAAAAAACATGGATGGTTTGGCATGTACATGGATTAAATTCCCAGGTGTCCATGTGGCCCCACAAGCCATGAACATGGGACGTTGACGAGTAATCATGAGTACAAAAGAGGAGCTTCATACATATACATGTCTACATATTTAGGTAATTCCTAGTATACATGGTCACCATAAGATAGAACATTGAGTTTTTGGGAATCATATAAAAATTATTTATCCCTACATACCATGTATTATAAAAAACATTAACTAAATGTGAGTTATTGTCATGTGCATTGTTAGGCATTGTGAGACATCATATAACCCTAATGAAATAATGTGTTCTCATCATCATTTATACATCATATTAATTTTCCTTTTTTCATGTTCATTATGATATTCTATGATATTTTATTGACTAGTATCAATTGAGTGTGTATCGTTGGTCCATTTCTATGAGGGTTTGGCATAAAAAATCATCCACATTATCGGAGGATTCCAAATCTACAGATTCTTCATTGTCCGTGTAGTTTTGGCGAGTTCCCTTATTATGGATTGAGACATCTTAGTCATACTATATGAAGATTAGTATGACATATAGTCCTGATAAAAATACCACATAAACCATAGAGATATTTATCATGTATCACCTCAAGATCCCTAAAGATATTCTCAGTTACTTCATTTTTTTGATATATTTTTGGATCTTTCATTAAAAACTCACACAATAATTAATACGCTATATTGGATGATGTTTCATGTTTAGTAAAGTGACCCCTAGTGAGATCTAGTCATTTAACCAAATCTTTATATCAATATCTGATCTTTAGGATTGATTATATTTTAATAGAGTTTGTATCTTAGATAAAACCCCTCTATTTTTTATATTTATATTCTAGTGTGTGTTTTCTCAATTCACTTCAATTTTTTTTAGTATAAACTATAGTCATGATCATCAGACCATATGCCCATCATTGACATAGAGAATTTATATATATATAATTCCAAAAAAGATACTCATATCCTTATTTTTTTCCTTAAGTAGGTATTTTGGAATTAAAGATACTAGAATGATCATGGATATTGATCCCCTATATAGAGGACGTACCTAGTGGGATCTGGTTTCCACCCAAAGATACATAAGAATTTACCCATTTCTATGTATTGAAATATTATCATTCACATGTGGGATTTTTCAGATGTTGTCGTTATATCATATGATCCAAATTTTCATACATAGTACTTCTTGTTGTATAAAACTGATGAGAATGAACTATAGGATGTGTATCAAAATTTGAAATATAGCTCAGGCAATGGTTCCTTGAAACTAATCAATAACATGGAACAACAAGGGAATCTATGTCAAAATGTGTTCGAGACATTTGATGAGTATATGTTTTTATCACTGTATCTGAGATATACCTAGTTAACATTATTTCTCATATATTGTTTACCATAAATTTTTTATGATCAAAATACTCATTATTCATTAGGTTTTGTGTCATTAGGATTTCAAACTGTGTATTATTATATTAACCCCTACATGGGATCTTTCTAATCATGTCATGTCTTTTTGAGATGACTATCATTTTTAGGCATACATGGAGAAATCAGTGTAGTTGTAGTATAGTTTTGATAGAAAAACATATTAATGTTCTAGTTTTTCATTTGACAAATTTCCCCTCCTTCTAATAGGTTGGAAAGGGATTTCTAGTTTTTTGTGGTCTTTTATTTAGACCATTTTTATATTTACAATACATTATTATATACTCTAATTGTTGGATTATATACGTATGGATGCATTTTTATTTTTTTTACATGAGGTTATTGTATAGTATTGTTGATTATTTGGTTTGTAATGGTAGATTAAGAAGAGGCCTCTCTTTATTTATATTTCTTCATAGAACTTGTCTTCAACATTTGACCTTTGGACGTGACATTTGGGTTGTTGTTAATAAAAGTTCTGTCGGCCAAGAAAGTCATGATGGGTTGGTACATAATAGATTTGTCTCATAGGTGGTTTTATAATGTTATTGGAGTTTATTTTGTTCATATATATAAGGTTTAGTTTACGAACAGGGTGTAAAATGTAAATATGTTGACAGTTTATATTTCAGGTTAGGGACTCCAATGTTGGTGTAGAGGATGCTGTATCAATTCAGTAGGAAAATTAAAACATACATTTTTTATAATATATTTAGTCATTGGTTTCATAGAACATAATTTTACAAGAATCATATAAGAATAGGTTTTGTTTTCCATGTCATTTTTTAGTTTTTGCACCGGAAATAATCATTGACTCTGGTACTTCTTATCTCATATATGACATTTCCAGGAAAATATTTAGTCAGGATTACATAGTATAGTTGATAGTATGCCCTGATGTGTGTGTATTCCTACCTTTGATAGCATATTCCAGAGGAAACCATTCTTCGCGATGGTCAATATATTGTGGTTTATTGTGTTTATTAGTTTGATGACCGTCCTCCTATTTTTTAGGTGCATACATCATGTCAGAATGATTTATGAATGGTTATTTTTATGCATTCTGAGGATACATAGTATTGGATTGTTTATGAAGAGATTTTTTTGTATTTAACACCTTGGATGTAGGGTTATCATGACCCACCAACAGCAAGAATGTGAAGCATGTAACAATGAATTAGCAACCTTCATTCAAGAAAACATTAGGTACATCCCATTTCACAATTTCATGATCCATTCTATGAATGTTGTGTAAGTGAACATATTGTGATGGAGTACCCTAACCATCATATTCAGTTAGAAATGATGAATATTAACTGCACATGTAGAGGTACTAGTTGGTGCATAGAGTTTCATGTTTTAGAGAAGATGATAAATTATATATGGGATAAGTATGAGGTGGATTTCTATTTGGTTTTATGCTAGCAACACCACCCATATATAGAACAATCAAGGATACAAAATAAAATGGTCAAGATAATCTCTATTCACAGGAAATAAAAGTTCTTTTTCCTATGGATCTATTAGTGTTTCATGGTATAATCTATGATACTTCTACTCTGGTTGAAGTATTTTTGGATAGAGGTACTAGAAATTCATTTTCTTTTAGTTTTTGATTCTTTTCCAGGGAGACATAGTCTGTTAAAAAGAACTATGAAGATGATGTTTAATGTGACATTGGACATTCACAGATGTGGAAAATTTCCACACCATGATGAGTTATTAATAGATGATCTAACAATTGGGAAGGTGACGCAATTTCTCACAATTAATATAGTGTATAGATGTGTTAAATGATTTCCTATAACATTTTATTGTGGTATTTTTGATATGATCAAACTTAGGATCAATATATAGTTTCAGTAAATATATTGTAAATAGAATATATGAGTTCCAATTAGTAAGGGATAATTGAGTATTAAACTAGCGTTTGTGGTACAAAGTGATTCTTCACTATCCTAGTTTCAGTTTTCACCCAATTTCATATCTCACATACCTATATGCATATCATATATTAAAGGGTTTGTTATTATAAAATATATTTTATCTCTACCCTTATTAGAGAATCCAAATGTGAGACTAACTCATTGAAAACTTTTAAAGGTAGTTAGAAATGAATCTAAGAAGATAAAAAGATTTTTGTGGAATCTCTTTATATTGGTATCATGAACCTGTACTATTTTCATAAATGTGTACTATTTTCTTAACTAAAATTCTATTTTATATACTAATGGTGATTATCCGAGTGATTTCAGTTTATAAATATTTAGATTTCTATATTTGATATTATGTTATCCAATAAGAGCATGAGCAGATCATGTATCATTGGTTTCTACTGAATTCCTATCATTTCACTCTTAATACCTTTTAGGGTTGAAGATGTTATGAGATATTTTTTTCATACAGTGGTTGTAGAGTTTGAAGTTTTATTTCCATGGGAAATGTTGAGTTTATCCCCACAAAGATATTTATTCTTCTACGAGGACTAGATGCAATGTCGTCACTTGATTTTGGTGATTGAATTTAATATATAACCTATTGAGATTTTTCAAGTGAATATGTCATTGGGATATTGAAATGAAATGGTTTCTGTAAGGCACACAATATTCACCAATGAAGCCATTAGTTTTCATATGATAGGATAATGAGTCCATGATTTTGGTTTGTTATAGCTGTCACATGATTTAGGATGCACGAGGGAGTGTATACATTCCTATAAATCATTGAGGTAATTGAATAAAATTTGGGTAGAAGTTTCTCTCGGGGTTTGATATCGATATTGGTTACCACCCGCTCTAGTTTTAGAGTATAATTTACTTGAAAAGTATATCAAAACCACAATAGATATTTTGAGTTCACATTTATACCATTATGTATTTTATTAAAAACTGGTACAATTGTATGTCTTTGGAATTATATCCCTAACAAATTATGGATTAGTTTTTAATAGGTTTCTTTGATTTTATACATATGTTCATGGAATCTATGTTATTGTACACCAGATAGTGGAGGTTGAGTTTTTATCAACAATATTTAGTTTTTCACCATCCATTTCAGTAGTTATCTAATAAGGTAAATGCATCACATATTGTTTGGGATATTTTACGTGATAAGATACCCACTCGATATGTGTAATATGGATTTTTCGTTGTTTGGAAACCTATTATTATTGTTTTAGGATAATTGGTGACACTAGTAACTCTATGGAAGAAGGTGTCAAGGTGGTTAATTTTCCTTATCATTAAATGTGGTGGATGTAAGGATGTATAGAGATATCATGATATTAGCTAGAAATCCAAGAGAGTTGCAGAAACATTTCCTGATAAACAATTTGTTTCTTACAAGACTGAGCGTTATGGAAAATAGATAATTTTGGAGAGATTTGGACACATATACATGAAGGTAGTACTCTAGATTCATGGAATTCCTGAGACTGTTATTACATGTTTGGAGTAATTATTCATTGTCTGATCATGTAGAGGATGCATGAAGTCTTCGGGGACTTAGTTGCAGTTGAGAATATTATTTTACCCTTGTCGAAATTCCTAGTAAAGTCAGCCACTTAGGTTCTGGTAACCATGTTTTGGGTTTTCATGTTAGGTTTGAGCCATAGATAAGACTATTTTCTACAACCAGTGGAGTGTTCATATCATGATTATTACCACTACTCCTTTTATGTAAAATCATTTTCATTCCATGTTGATGGACTTTACAGGTGACTCTTATACCTGTTAGAGCCAATGAGTGACAATACGAGGGTCCTATTTTTCCACATTGATGGTAGTAAAGGTGAATTTACTATAAGGGGATATGTTGGAATCTGAAAAAACATTTTTATTTTACTCAAAACAAATGTAGAAGGTCGTTTTATGTTAGGAGTTGCATCATTTTAGCCATTGTGATATGCTATATACATGGATCATATTCACTTTCTTTTTTCAAATAATGTTCCTGTAAGGATGTTGGTATATAATTAAACACTATGACCATAGTAGTTTTTATTTATTGGTTTTATCAACATATCAAAACTAGTGGGGTAGGTGAAATACTCATTGTAGGATATTGACCTCAGTAATCTAGGCCATGGGAGTGTATATTCTATTTTCAAGGAGCTAGTGGTGTTTTGAAGTAGATTGAGATGATCCTTTCTGGCAAAGGGACTTCTCAGTTTTGTGCTCACAAATATCACCTAAAACTATTGGGAATGCTTTTTGGTGTTCGATAGGTAGTAAAAATATCAATATGAAGGATTTTTTATTTATGTTTTACTTTTTTAGAGAAAAACATCTTTGGGGATGGGAATATTATGATGTTTCATTTTGTATTTTTTATTTTATTGATTATTTATTGAAAATTTTTGGATCATGGAGATTCAAGGACATGGGTTTACGAATCGTAGTGATCCAATGATATTTATTTTAATGATTCAAAATATATTAATACCATGTTCTTGCAGTTTTCCTAAAAAGAATAATAACAACAAAACAAAGCCTCGGATTCGAAATCGGATACCACTAATATCTTTAAAAAATAGGGATTACCATAAGTATGAAATAATAAATATTGTAATTGGATATTTGTTTAAAATAAATCAAATGTTAAAATAATAAATTATATAAAATAATGTTATTTATTTATTATGTTGACACATAATCCTAGTTTTCTATTATATATGCACTCTTACACCCTTTACTATGGAAGGATTCATATTCTCTATAATTGAAAGGATAGAGTAGATAAATGTTGTCGGGAATCAAGATCATGGATCAAAAATAGGAGTACTATATGGAACACCAACAACAACACAATATATCTAGTTTTTCAATAATAATGGTGTTCTACCATTATTTTAAATTGTTTGAACCAAATCAATATTGGATGTTGTTTCATGTTGATTTTTCCTATTTGGATTTACCAATGATGAACATGAATTAATAATCTAACTAAATTTATTCATTGATAAACTATATAATCTATGTACTTTCTTTATATTAATGTGGTATATCAATTGATATTGTTTGGTTTTTATAAATTTTTTCTATATTCAACCAACGATAATCAATAGAGTCCTATATGATAAATAATTGAGGTACATTATTAATTTATTTCATTTTATCATTTTTCACTCACTATTATACATATGTTAATAATTGGATTTTTTTCTGTATAAAAAATTAATGAATATATAGTGAACAATATATTTCCATTCGGTTATAAGGAAAAAGGATTGAAACTATATGATAGGGACAATGTAATGACAATATGGTTGTTGTATGTAATGATATAAGTAGATCCACAGAAGAAAAAATAGTTCATGATTCCATATTTGGTACATAGTATTGGTGAGTGATGGTTGATGGTGTCTAATAATTTCTTATTATATCATGAGTCTGGTGATTTGGTGATGATTATTATTATTGAGTAGAGATCTATGTTCCTTCAGTAAGAACATTGGTGGAAATAGAAAAATTGAGAGGATTGTGAGGTCTTTTGTGGGTTCTATGAAAAATCATACTAAATGGAATTTGGACCTATGACCACCCAAAATATAGTCCCCACAATATGGTTCAATGGTTTCCAAGTATTGATAATTAACAAAAGATGTGTGACACATTGTAGACTACCAAAACATGTATACGATGTACACACTGAATAAAAAATTTATTATTTGATGCCATTTGTTTCACGTAACACTCCATTTGTTTCATGGAATATGTCTTGGACTGTTAAGGGTGTACATGGTCAGGTGCCCAGGTGGACCCCCACTCTGTGTTCATGGGATGTACATGGGCTGACTAAAGTACATGGGGAGTGTCATGTACTCGGACATGGATAAGTATACATATATAGCCTAGTGTAGATGGGAACATGAATATATAATATAGATTGTTGGGACAACATCTAAATTCCATGTTCCCATGGGAAAATCAATGTATTATGGAAAATTGAATACCCTTAAATAAAGATTAATGGGAAGATGTAGTCATAGAGAAACATATTTTTTATCCCCTGTGAAACACCATGTACACATTTTGGAAAGGGGTTTATTCCACTTTCTCCTTAGCGAATCTATATTTTGAGAGTATTAATGCTTACGGGGACTATAACAGGTTTAGTGTATACCCATGGTTCATTACTATCAGGATTCAATAGAGTATCCCTAACCATCATAGGATGTTGACTCATATATAGCTTTTGGATTATCACTATGGTGTGGGTGATTTCCTTAATTATAGAGTAATTTGGTTGTGTCCACTATTATAAGGGTTTTTAGGGTATATGGTCATGATAATTTGACCTTAGACACCTTAATAACATTAATAATATATCTATTTTGTAGTCCTAGATAAATCGTTAGGATATATGTGTTCTCTCTATGTAGGTTTTCAGGAATTTATGTCACAAACACATACATGGATGTCAATAAACTATTATAGAGGATGATTCCTACTGGTTATGGTGTCCCATGAGTGATATCTGGGTAGTGGTCATCAATAATTGAATTGACATATGATCATGATAATAATGAATTTCTTTTATTGGGTGTGTGTCTTGGATTAACCATCTATGTTTTCATTTTGATTCTTCAAGAATGATTCATCCAAGTATGCTTCTAGGGGTTAGTATTTCATACTCTCATGGGAATAATATATCATTACCATTAGTTAAAATAAGGATTTTATCTCTCAATGAGCTCCATAGAAAACCATATTTCCTTTTTATTTTCATTTACTGGGTTTGTGTAATTGACATGACCATCAATTACACAATAACCAATCACGTATCTATGAGGGTGTTTAAAATAGGATATTTTGTTCCCCCAGGGATCCTTAGAAATTTTCCCATTATTTCTTATTGAGATATTGTATTTTCAATGGGGTATGAATTCTATTTATTTTTTTCCTCTAATGATTCCTCTCATTTTCTGTTATGAGTCATATTAAATTTCCTAGAAAAGTATGCCCTCTAGGATGAGTATTCTTAGTTGTAGTATATCTCATGGAGCAGTTCCTCTTGTACGTACATTACATTGATTTTGAATGTGGATCAATGGATTCAAGTGGTTGATACCTCTTCATACACAAAGTCTTTTATGTGTATCTTTTTGATAACTTTAGTTTATTCTATGTCATATATTTTTTTCGTATTCTTATTTTTGATATTCTTAATACTACTATTTCTTTATGTATGGTTATTAAATTGTGTTATACTATGTATTATTTTAGAAACCCCTACATGGGATATTCCTATACATGTTATTTATTTTGAGGTAAAATTTTCTTATTTGTGTACTTGAAGGACCTAATTCATGAGGATAATTTTGGCAGAAAAAATATAGAGGAGTGTAACAATTTTTAATTTTACAAAAATCCCATCCATCCAAGTAGGGTTTGAGTTATTTTAAAGTTTAATTTTGGAAAATAATTATCCAACTATTCTGATTTTTATGAAATTATATATTTGATTTATTTTGGGATTATTGATATATGAAATATTTTTTATCATCTATTTTATAATTAATAATTGTTGGTACTTGGAATGATTGGGTGCATAAATAAATATTTGGAAAGGGCCTCACCTTTTTTATATTAATTCATGATTCATATCTCGAGAACAAGGTCTATGGGTGAACGATTGGCGTAGTTGTTCCTCAGACCTACACTATCCTTGTAGGCCCCAATGGGCCATGCCTTGACATGAAATAAAAATTATTGATCAATATTTTGTGACACATTATTATCAGAAAATTACCTGAAAGCTCTTAATTCAGGTATCCATTATCATTTATCACACACGTTGTTTTATATATAATGAACATGATATTATATATATCAATAGAATAAATTGATTTCACATCCTTGAATAATATTTTAATTATGTACATGTATAAATGAATGTGGACTATAAACGCTATTATGATAGTATAACGAATAGATTGAAACTAATAACATTTGAGATGTAATGAAATAAAAACTAAATAATATATGTGTCCTAAATTATTTTAATTTATAACTATAAATTTCAAAAAAATGATGATTTTTGCCACAAAATTTATTTAGAAGCTTGTGTTTAGTATATTGGAGGTTAAAGCATTATTATCTATTCTAGGAATTAAGTGAAGGGTTTTATTTTCAATATCAAATACAATATAAAATTATTATGATTTAAATTTATTATATTGAAATTGTATGACATTACTCCATAAAACCACCAATATTTTACATTTCCTTTTTTCAATAGTTTTATATGTTTTCCATTAATTTCACATTACTGATGGTCTATAAAAAACCATAGAAATTCATCCAACGGATTTAGAAAAGTCATCATTATTTTATATGGAATATTTTCTAGTACATTCCATCATTATTTTTTTGTATGAATGAAAATTTATTTTCTTCTATTATTTCGTGATTCCTTTTACTAAGGGATTTACATTCATTATAAAATAAATAATATTTCATTTTTCATATGGTTTTTTCTTCAATCATTGATTGTTTTCTCATTTTTTATTATTATTATACCATTTTCCACCATGATGATTTATTTTATTTTCTTCATTTTATATAAATGTTTCATAATGAGGCTTATTATGAATTACTTATTTATTTAAAATTCAATACGAAATTAAATATTTTTTTATTGTTTTCAAATTAAAAAAATATTTTTCAAATTAATATTATATTAATTATTATTTTGAAATTTCTTTTTCTACTGTTCATATAAGTTTGTTTTTTATCAATGTCAATTCCCAATATTCTTTCTTATGCTTTATTAGTAAAATACAATATTGATATCATTGGTCATAATTCTCTTGGTGGATTACTATTATATTATTTAAATACTTTAAATATACACAATTACATTCCAAAATTTAATAAAGATATGATGAAATGTATAGTTTTTTACATGATTATATAGAAAACCAATGTATGGGTTTATAATTTTATTCTAGGACGTCTGTTATTAACAAATTGTGAATCAAGAAATGTTATATCTCATTAGATAAAAATTAGATAAGGGTGGTTTACCAAAGGACAGATGTGTTTATCATGGATACATTATACGATGGGATGATGGTTAGCATAAAAAATTATGTTGTGACTAACTTGGTGGATTTCATTAACATAAATTTTAATTTATATAATCCTATTAAATCTACATTCTAATGTTATTCAGTTTACCTAGGTGTAGTCATTATGGACTATAATTATTGACTCCTGTATTAAAACACCTATGAATCATGTATTTTGATATGATAAAAGTATTATGTCATTATTATTATTTAATGATAAATGGTTAGGTTCTCTTATATAATTTCCATGCATAATTATTATGTTCTCATAAAAGTACACTCATCTTAATCTCATTTATGATTTTTTATTAATTTAAATTATGTTTTGATTTACCACAAAGTGGATATTACACTATCTTATGATTATTTTCCTGGGATATGAAGGAAAATAAAATTAATGATCTCCTTAAAGGGTTTCATATGAGAATATTATTTTTGGGATATATGAATGATACAATAAAATATGTTTCCTAGGTATGTAAAATTCAATTACACTAAAAATTTCCATTATATTTCATTATTTATTGTGATATTAAATGAAAATTAAATGAACATTATATTATATATAAGTATGTTTCCTTCGTTCACCACACCATCCATCTGTATGTGGGAAATTTCCCCTACCCAGGTCAAAAACTATTAAGATTATATAAAAATTGGGATACACATACACAGTGTGATTATAACTCTATATTCCATCAGTATTGGTGACCCTAAAAATAATTGTTTGTTATATTCATTAAGGAAATGTTAGGATCATAATATTATAATACATAAAACAAAAGAGAACAATTTCATTATTCATTGCTAATGAGCCCCCTAAGGGATACCATACATGCTTTATCCCATATTCATATGAAATTAAATAAAACGCCATATGTGAAATAGATCAAGAGAATATTTCATTCAAGAAATACTAATTTATATATCTATATATAGTCATTCATAATTCATTACTTCTAATTAAATTATTATTGTCTCAGAGTAAAACATTGAGTTATTTGTTGGAATTCCATCCTATAAATCAATAAAACAAAACCTTTTGGAATTATATTTGATTTTCAAAACAAATATTATGAAAATAAAATTTTTCTAATTTCATTATTATTATACATTTTATTGATAATTATGTTCCATAACTAATTGGGAATTACATTTCCCAGTTGTGGGAATGAAATACAAATCTATAGGGTTATCAAATACTTATGTGTGGTCTCCTCTAAAAATTTTATTTATGAAAATGGTTACTGTAAAAGCACATTAGTTTATATAAAAAACTATGTTGGATAGAACAATATATACACAACTCATCATCAAAACAACATGTGAAATATATAATAGTTATAACATAGATTTTATATGTGTGGTTGGGATTAGTAATAAATTACTTTTGATATATATATATATATATTTAAATTTACTAATATATATTTATTATTGATAAATTTTTCCTAAATAACAACTCAATTTTATGTATTGTAATATTATTTTTGAATAATAAGTTTTCTTCAAAACAAAATTATAAGTATTCATCAAAAAAATGTCAATGAGATTATTGAAATGAAAGAAATATTATTCGATTAAAAAAATAATTTTTGAATTATCATATCAAAAATTAATTTTATGGAAATTTAGTTATTTTTTAAAAAATATTCATTTTTCATTGAATAGTTAAAAATAATGATTTTTGCAAATTTTTCATCATTTTATTAAAAAAAATTAATTAAATATTATAGTTTATTTATATATGAATTGTGAGATAAAATGATATATTTATTCTATAGATATATTAAATCCACATAATTACATTTGAAACATAAATATATTTAAATTTTCTATAAGATAATTATTCTATTTCAAAATTGGTTACTCAAAAAAAACTGTTTTATTATGCATAACATTTCAACATGATAATTAATTAAAAAACTCCTAATGAGGAACGTTTTAAAGGAAATTTATATAATATATATTAATGAATATTAATTTCAATTCTTAAAATTATTATAATTATCCACATAATTGATATAACCTAATAATTTTCTTGAAAAATTCACAATGTGATATCATTCTTTTTCTCCCGATCTACATGTTTAGTTATAAATTATATGATTCCATTTTTGTTAATTGTGTTTTGTAAAATTTATTATATTTTTGGTATCATATTTTTTTATTATCTAATAATGTCATCATAATCTTTGACCACACTGAATATTGAAAATAATTTCATATTATTTCATATTGTAAATGTGGAAATGATATTATTAAGGGTTAAAATAAACCTATAAGATTCAAAATGACTAAGAAACATGTGAATAACAATTTTATAAACATATTTGGACATTATAAAAACTATTCCTATATAATAGACCATTTTGATACTTTTTCATAATGAAAAACATGTGTTTTAAATTTTGTCCCTATAAAATTTCAAGTTTGTCACAAACCATTCTTATAAAAGACCACCACCACTTCTCTATTATTAAATAATTCAACATCATTTCCCTCACCCAATTATGTCCCATGTATATTACTTACATTCATAACCATGAAAAAGAATCCATTGTTTCAACAAAAAAACTATCATAGGGAGAAAATTGTTTTCGACATATGTATGTGGCTTGAAGATGAGGTATTATGATGAACCAAGCATATTTATTTTATTTATTTCATTTATTTTTACACTTAATTAAAACATTTTAAAACTATTATTAAATAATAATACTTGTATATCTAACACATTTATATGTTATTATTTTAATTTAATAACCTAAATGAATATCATCTTCCATCAAATGGGAAATGAAATCATCATTCTTGTGTACAATAAAGTATTGCCTCATGAACTGATGTAATTTATTTTCCATCACTGCCTATTGTGGCTTATTATAATGATGTTTTTAAATTATAAATGATATAAAAGAAATATTTATACTTTTGAAATTATTATATCACGTATATCTTCATACATTCCATTCTATGGGGGTTACGATGACATCGCTCTTGTGTATGACATTATACTACCTAATAAAGTGATGTGAATCATTTATCTCCAATGCTTTACATGAAATGTAATATAATTAATTTTAAGGTATAAATGGGATTAAATGATTTGTCAAATATAATAATAAAATAATTATTATGATGAAATGATAATATATCATTAAATTTCTCACACTACACAATGATAATGTCATTCAATGACATGTGGACTACATCCTCTACAAAGAGATGTGATTCTTTTTTCCTCACCAAATCACATAGATTAAATATAGAGGTATAAGTAATGAAATAATATTATATTTAATATATAATTATCATACATGATATTTAAAATAATTCATACTTTCTTTTACACATTATTATTGAATAATGGAAATGTTACTCATGCATAAAAATGACCAACTATCTCTATGATCATAATGTACTTCAATTTTCATAAAAAAATTCATGATTGTTTTTAAAAATTATAATTGATTTATATATATGATTATTGTTTTAGAATTATTCTTATAAATATTTTTATATAACAGACACTTTTACCAGGTTCAACAAACCAACTCAGTTTTGAAATAATTAACTGATCCTCCCCAAACACGTAATGTAGAAAAAACTAAATAAGTATTTTAATATGTTATAATATATATATATATATATAATAATTTAAATAAGTATAATGTATTGTTTCTTTAAATATTTAATAATAAATGAAATAATTTATGTAATATTATTTTATATGAGTTAATGGAAACATACTGAATGGTTGGACTTAGGGATAGGGTTTTTTGTGTCACAAGTTATTTCAATGAGACATATTCCATATTTAACACTTTCATTAGTTGTGTGTGGTATATACTACCCAAATTAAATTTAATAACATATATTCTTCATAAATCATATTATTTTACAAATCTATTTGAATTACTCCATTCTAGGTGAATTGGAATGAAATTTAATTTGGGGTAAAGAATTTATAAACTCAATTTCATTTTATTAGGTGAGAATAAATTTTCACTATCATTATTATGTGATGAATATATGTGTATTAAATAATGTTTTTTTATTTTATATTTAAAAATATGTAATGTGGATTAAATTTGCAAAATTTTATTGATTCCATGATTAAATATCATATTCAATGATGTGATTTCATTTCAGGTTTATTCACAGAATATTTTCACTCATTGAGTCATATATTAATGATATAATTCCATATTCATTTTTTAGGTTTATATAGATCCCTTGGAAATTTTATATCATTGTAATTACTATTTTCATGATTTTTAATGTATCATGTGGTGGTATTATCACATTAGGATTATGAATAACGAGTTATAAATGTAGAAAAGGTTTTCTAATAAAATATTCATGCTTTTTAGACTATTTTTGTTCAATGTTGTTTTAGAAAAAATAATGTCATCATATTTTCGTAAACCAAACATATAATATTATCCTATGTTAATGAATTTGGATCACATCAATAATTTTAATTTAATCTCTTATTTATTAATAAAACATCACATAAGTCATTTATATTTGATATTTATGAATTATTTTCTTTTCCAAAGGGTATAATTGTCATCAATATCATGGTTTTATAGTCTAGTTGCATTTTTTTCTAAAAATAAATCATTTCATAAATCCAATTTAGATGCCTAATTACCTAATATTAAATAGTTTAAAATGTACATTTCATAATGTTTTCCAAAATGGTCATATTAAACCCTATAATTGTTCATAAAATATTTTAGCCCTAATTTTTCATTCTAGGCCATTTTTTAATGAATTTAGGGATGGGGTTTTTATTGGAAAAATTTATAATTGGTTAAAAATGTGATTGATAATTTATTAATAGTAATTATATGGTTTTGAAAAAAATAATTTTTTATTATGATTTAATTTAGATAGATTTATATAATTGTTAGTAATTTACTTTTATTTAATTTATTTATGTATATAAAAATTATATTTAGGTGCGATATATTAGACATTATAAATAATATTATAAACATATATAAATAGGTATATTTACATGTGCCATGTAAAAATTAAAGAATTTGAAATATTTTTTAACATATATGATTGATATAAATACATTATTTTGTTATATAACACATGAGTGTGTGGGTTTCATTGTTCTATTTCACACATAAACCAGTTTATGTTAACCTGTCTATATAGATTTTTTATGAATAGAGAAGTGTCTATATTTATTCACACACATGTGTGTGTGTGTAAATTCATTTTTTTCCATATATCGTTATATCCATATGGTATGATATGTATTGGAAATCTCTCTCTCTCTATATATATATATATGTATATATATATTATTTTTTTTAAAAAATCAATATATATATACATTTATGTGTTATATCTACTTAAATATTTTAAAATTAAGGGCATAAAGATAGTCATCAGGGAGGGAATGAAGAGTTAGAGGGGTAAAAATATATTAGGGAGAGATTATGGATAAATTTATTAAAAATAATAAAATGTGAGAATATTAAAACATTTAAATAATATAGATATTTGAATAGATTTTAGATAGAGTTCAAAGGGTTATTTAATAAACATATAGTAGTGGTATAAATTAATGAGAGATGATTTTTGATATTTAGAATTAAATATGGGGGATATGATGTTCAAAAATCGAGAAAAAAATGTTTCAAAATTTCCCAAATTATCTCCACTAAATATCCATCAATAACAATAAGATTGATGTACCATTAGTTATATTAGTTTCATTATAGATAGTTGAAGGTTAGAACCTATTTTTTATCAAGAATCAAGTTATCATTTATTATTTTTAATAATTTTTTTTGTATAAATTTATATTGTTTAATATAGATAATCTAGTGATTATAGATTCATGTTGGGCCTCGTCGATGTTGTTTCTTATATTTTACAGACATGAAAATCGAGGAACGGAATCCTTTATTTTTCACATAGTATATCAGGTTGGAGGCTATTCACTTTTTTTCATATGTGTGAAGTAGTTATGAATAAGCTTTATTATGAGAATTAAATTATTTGATGAAATTGATTGTAAATATTTTACTTTCAATAATATTTTATACGATTTCATCATGCTTTGGATAATTGGATCCATATAATGTATCATCTCATTTATATATAATTATTATACTTATTATTTCATGTTGTATTAAATTATATAGTTGTAAGATTATCCATGATGGTGAACGTGATAATCACATAAATTTAAATATTATTATTTCCATAAAATGGTAGATATCACATGTTTTTTATTGTGTCATAATATATCTTAAGAGAATATAATTGTTTCATTCCATGCTAAAAGTCAGGGTGGTTGGAAGATTTTTGTTTGTAATTTAATATTTGTGGTGGAAGCTTGATTGTTGTGGTTATTTTACATCACTTTAAAAATAATTAGTTAATCATTTATTTTATTCCAATTAAACTATTGAAATGTGATATATGACATGTGTGTGAATGGACATAAATAAATTAATGGAATGTGTTGAAATTAAAATTTCTTTATAAACCAAAACAATATTATATTGATGTGATGTATTATTGTAAAATTAGGATGATGATAATGGAATTTTTTGTGTTTTGAAAGATGCCTAGGTAGTAATTAAATTATAAAAAATAGATAAATTTTAACGGTATGGGTTCAAGTGGAAAATGAATCCTTGAAATGATAAAAGAATATGGGTCTAATTTTGTTATTGATATAATCATATTGAAATGGTGATGAATTAATTAAGTTAATATTCTAGATAGATATTTGGTTGATATGGTTAACAAACTCTAATTTTGATATGGGATGTGTTTCTTATTATTGTTGATTCTCTATATAAAATAATGGGGTTATTTTGGTTATTTTTGTTAATTTGGAATTCTAGAATTTTTACTAATTTTATAAGTTTATTTTAGAATTTTGAAATGTGGATTATGGCATAATGTTCTATGTTATGCATTTACATATGGTAGAAAATGTGGGGAGGTTGTGAGTTTTTTGTTGATAGGGATATAATACCTTAGGTCAGCAGTGTGTGAAAAAAATATTATTTATAATTCAATATATATTTTGATTTATATACACACCACACCCACATAATGCTCTTTTTTATGACACATGTATTTTCACATGGTGGTGTATTTCATATCATCTAGGTGATGGTGATGGATAGTCAGATATGAATTATTTCATGCTACATTTTCAATGTGAGTAGATATTTAAAGGTTTGGATGGGAAGAAGAATGTTAGTTCCCTAGATGATGACCCATGTGTCTTCTAGTGATATGAGATGTGGCCATGTTGGGGGTTTGTGGCACATGGGAGTTCATCTGAGCTATGGTTTGATGGTTTAGTGGGGAATTATCCCTAGTTTCTTCAACTAATTTGTGACTTGACCATGCTATGGTATATTTTATTCTAATGAGATGGTTGTGCAAGGATGTATGATTTTTGTGTGAGATAGTTTAAAATAATTGGGAAAGTGGTAAGAGGTATCCATTACTAAAATTATTCTTATTAAGTTATTATAATAGGATTTCATTAATTAATGACATTACCTTTGTGATGTTGTACTGGATAGTTCACCATTTTTTTTGTTCTATTATTTTCTCACATGTCCATTTATATGAATCATTCAAATGATCACAAGAAAAATTGGTTATCCTTCTGAGTAAACTTTTATTCTCATGCTACATATGTTAAATAATTTTCATGTGTCTAGGTGATATATTTTTTTCATGTTGAACATTACTATCATTATCCATTGGATAGTTTGTGCGTTTCTCCATTAAATATCCTCCTGGGCATTTACCTTGGAAAATTTTACCTATATATGATTTTTTATACGTGATTTGTAGGATTTATTTGGATTATTTTTATATTATGTGATGGATATTAATGTTTATGATTCCTCTTATATCTAGATAAAATATTATTACAGAGGTAATGTCTCCCATTTTATGAAATTTGTGTGCCAACTTTACTAGTATCTAAACCAAGTCCTCCTGCAAATAGTTTTCATGGGTTATTATCTCTCCCCCATCATTGCAATATATTTGGGTGTATGGGGCCATTATATACTGGTTTTGGTGTTGTTTTTTGAGAGTTATGATGGATTTAATAGTTATGAACTATAATGATTACATGGTTCAATATAGAAATAGTGTTACATTACATTGATTCCTGACATAGGAAACGAAGGTTGATTAAGACAAAATAATTTAAGGAACCCTTGTGATCCATTCCAAGGACACGGATCCCCCCAAATGACATGGTGAGATTGAGACACTATCTTGGTAGAGTCTTATGAAAGGTACATGCATGATGGTTGATTGCACTTCTGATTAAATGAGGTTAATCCAAGAAGATAAGTAAATTGATTAAATTTATTTGAAACTATTTGTGTCTTTATCTAACTTTTCCAATGATATATTATCTATAAAATAATTATTTATTAATGAATCAATCAATCAATCTGAATTAATTGATTAAAATAATGGTTAAATAGTGTGAACTATTTTATTGAAACAATTTTTATTCCAGAAATTTTTGTATCCATTATTATTATAGAATGATTATAAATTAATTGAATTTTGATTACATTACTAAAATATATAAAATTACATCATGAATTCATAATGATTTAAATTATTATTGAATAATTCTTAGTGATTTTTTTAGAAATAACTTTTTACTATTCAAAACACATAAAAATCAGGTTACCTTGAATAGATTTCATATAGTCATGAGAAAATTAATTATTTTTAAATACTGATTTTAATTATAATTTTAGTACCCCTCGTATCTGTTATGTAACATTTAAATGAATATTTTTAAGTAATTGTGAATTTTTAGAGAGTGTGGTATGTGTTCAATATGTTTTGGAGCTAATGTAGATGTGAACTGGTTGTGCAAGGTTTGTCTAAACCGTGCAGATATTATAAGTGAAACCGTGCACATATGAGATTTCAGGTAATATATTCTCCTCGGTTTGAGCCAGGTTTGGGATACCATGTTAGGAGTCTAGGTATAGGTTTCCTTAAGGATGTATTTAATATGTAGTTAGTGCATAGTTAGTCAAATCAAGCAGTGTAACCGTGCGCTGGTAAAAATTATGATACTATTTTTTATGATCCTCACAATGTTTTCTCTTATATAGTCGTTTTTTCTCATAAATGACCCTACTTATTGAATTATTTTTATTAAAGGTTGGGGAACATATTCCAAATCATTTATGATCTTATTAGGAGCCCTCCCTAAGCGTTTTCAATCCAGATTTTCATGGTAAGTATCGTTCTCCACTGTTCATATCTCATTTGTTAGATATGCCTAGATCTTCTTCTCTTCCCCTCTTTATATTTCACATCTACACAAATAATGTGTATAAATATGATGGGGGATTTTAAAATTGATGTTATTAGTGTACGTTGATGGAAATAGAAGAGATGTAAGGCTATTGTTTATGGTATTTCATCATGGTTATCTGATCTTTCTTCATCCCCGATCATTTTACATAAAAACCAGCACATTGGGTGGCTTCACCCTTATCCCAATTTTCAATAATTGATTGTATTAGTTTTAAATTGGTTAAATTAAATTAAATTTATTATTAAATCTTGGTTAAAAGCAAGGAATTAATCCTTTTTAGTGATGATTTATTGTTTTTGTGAAATTGTGTAATCTCGGTAAATTATTTTGAATGTATTATTAGTTTCACAAATATAAAATAGTGATTTTAAAAGGTGATTTTTCTGTAATATCTAAATGGTTTGTTTGGAATGATTATTTCAATTAAAAATGTGTTTGATTGAAATGTTTTAGCATAGAAATTTATTTCTTGGGAAAATGGTTTTTAATAAAAATGTGATTTTATTGAAAAGTTATTTTGTATGATCCTTGGGCATATTGGTTTGTGAGTTCATATTGAATATACCAGTATTGGATGAAATCTGACATTTTTCTTGGTTTTAAAGGGTTAATGGCACATGGGCTATAATTACACTTTAACGGACTTGTAGATCTATGAGAAACATCTCATGAGAATTGAACTGTCAAAGTGTAGCATGCATGGTTGGTTGTGTGGATGTGTGGAAGAGATTGTGTATTCCAAAATAACATTGAGAAAAGTTTTTAATTTTTTGTTTAGTTTTTAAAAAAAATAGATTTCATGGATGTTTGTTTTAATTTCACATGTATTCTTTTGGTTATAAAAGGTTTTTGAATATTGTTTATATGTATTTATAAACTATCTTGAGAAATTGTTTATTATAAACAATTTTATGTAAATTTTTCCCACTCTTCTATCCTATATGATTGAGTATGGATGTAATTGGGGAATACCTACCATGTTGTAATCATAGTAATGCTTTAGTAGTGATGTTTTTTTGTAGATTATATCTTCATGGTCATGGGAAAATAAAACGTATCACATCTTTTTAGCACCACCTCATGATACATGGGTTGTTTGGTGATTGTAAATATTGGAGGATTAAGATCATAGAGTATCATGGTCTACATTGAGTCTTTAGTTGTTCATACACTTTTAAATTTTATATTATATTTTTATTTTTCTATGGTAAATTTTGACATGATTTTGAGATAAATAAAGGGCTTGAGTTGTCTTTATTTTATTCATGCATCAATTAATCAGATGTTTGGTTATGGTCTATTGATTCAATAGATTTATTACTAAATTGTAAGTCACCCACTTGTATTTGAAACCCTTTGGCATTTATTTACATCCATGGGCATATTAGGGATTTCTCTTAATTCCATTTAATGATTCATTATAATCTCATTCTAATGGAAATAAGCGAGGAATTACAAA
The DNA here is from genome assembly GCA_963277665.1 of Viscum album. NCBI lineage: Eukaryota > Viridiplantae > Streptophyta > Magnoliopsida > Santalales > Viscaceae > Viscum > Viscum album. Next base: position 28,051,342 of record OY728157.1, on the reverse strand, counting down.
TGGTATCAACTTTTTCAGTCTTTGCATAAAAAGTAGTTTTTTTCTTGGTCTTTGAGTAGAATTTTTTCATATCTATTACTTTTGTTCTGATCATATAAAGGATTCATATTTTTGGTACCTTAAATGTAGATCATAAATGTATGTATTAAACCTTTTTCTAATGAATTTAGAGTTATTGAGGATTTGGGTACATATTAGTTTTGGAAACAACTATAGGATTTTGGAATCTCTTTGTCATGGGTTTGCCAATGAGATAATAATGACATGTATTATATTGGAATAACTTCCCACAAGGATAGCATACTTAATTTTCATAAGTGATATATGATTTGTAAAAATGTGTAAATTTTTTATAAATGATGAAATTCATTCCAAAATAATGACTTCAAAATTGTGAATGATTGATGTATTTTGAAAATGGTTTGATTTTTGAAAGAATGAATGGTTTTTAAAAAATGGATGAATATAGAAATTTAGTGTTTGAAAATAGTGATGTGATATTTGATGTGATATAATTTTAAATGATAATCCATAAGTTTCTATGAAGTAATACTACCAAGTTGTTGTTTGTTTAGAAAACTTCACATTGTAAGTGACATAGAAACCAAACGAAATAACCTATGGAGAATGTGGATGATCATGTACCATAGGTGAACAAGAATTTGGTTAAACGTATATTAAAACCCTTTCATGTTGTGGATACAAGAAACCAAACTGATTAGGGAAGATAGGTAGATTATTTCATCTTGTTAATGAAGCAAAATCCACCCATCTTTTGGGGTGATTCTGAACTAGAAACGGTTGAGGTTTGGATAAATATGATGCTATTTATCTTTGAGGTCATCAGCTCACCAATGAATATAAATGTCTAGTTGGACACGTATATTCAAATGGATCTCAAATTATTGTGGATGGAACTAGTGTTTCTGGTTAAAGTGGATATACGTCTATGCTGGGATGATTTTGTGGAATTTCTTAACAAGCAATTCTATCTTCATAAGTTTATGATAAAGAGGATGATATGAATCTTTATTATGAAGTAGGTAAATATCTATGTCACTAATTATGTGGATAAATTCATGATTTTAGTGTACTTTTCACCCAAATTTGTAGCGACAATGTCCTTAATGGCACATATATTCAAACTAGTCCAAAGGTAGGATATTACCTAAAATATTGTTGGGCTCTATATTATAGATTATAGAGATATGGTTAATAGAGAGATATTGGTTTCCTGAGACATCTCAAGATATGTGGGTGGAAGAATATGATGGTACCAATGGGAAATGTTGTGAACTCGAATGATGGGATAAAGCAGAAGATGGACACCTATTTGCAAGGTTGGTGTGGAACTCTGAATCAGACGACTGGATTAGTAAATCTTCCTCTACCGAAAATGATCCAAGTGGGTTTCTACCAACATGGCTCCTTTGACCACATAATGTGGGATTGTAAAGTACTATAAAGAGCATGAAATAATTGTACAAGATGGGAATTTTTATTCAATTTCGTCACTATTTGTAGAGTAATGGGGTTGAATAATCCTCTGACCTTTGGAAAGAATCATATGATTTGACAAGACGGGGATAGTAGAATCAATATTATTATTATAGAAGACCCATCCATTATGATTCTCAAAATTCAATAACACCTAAAAAGGGAAACTTTAGCAAGGTAACAATGAGTACAGTAAAGTGATTAAGTAATTGTATAGTGTTGAGAAGATTATTGTGGATTATTAAGATGGACAATATATAGTGATTGGATTGATTATTTTTAATTCTACCCTTATGAAAATGTAGTTTGATATTGGTTAATCAAAATATTTCATTGATTGTCATGTTGTTGATATGATATGGTTAAAACATGAGTTGATTTCCAATGTGTTAAAATTGAAATCTCCCCTGATTAAAAGAGAATTTCATTCCTTTTGTGTAGAAAATTATCTATAATTACTGATGGAGATGATGTAAAATAGGACTTCTCAGTGTTAAGGATATATGTATATGATGTAATCCTAGGAACGTATTAGATGACAATGTTTAAGCCTCACATATATTACTATATAATGAAGATTAGTTTCATAACAAATGACGATGTCAAGCATATCTTTAGAGGATAGGGGGTTAAAAAGAAAGGTGCAATGGGCTTGTTGGAACTAGTTGTGGGGATGATCTCTTACTAGTTGGCGGTGTTAACATTGGAATCAGTTAAAGTAAATGAATAAAATAGTTTTTCAGGAGTTCAGGATCAATTTCTCTATGACTTTCCAAGGATCATCTTAGGGTTACAACTTATATAAGAATTTATTTTTACGTTTGATATCCTTGCGGGGGCCAGTCATATTTCCCTTCTATATAATAGGATTGAACCAACTGAAATACAGGAATTGAAAGTGTTGTTGGAGTAAATGGATAGGACTATTTTCATTCATCAAAGTACATCACTGTTAGAATCACTAGTCTTGATCGTGAATAATGAATATGGAACACTTTTGGTATGCATGTTTTTCATAAGCTTAATCATATTACAATAAAGAATTGGTATCAAATTCCACACATATATGATCTGTTTAATCAATTTTGGGGAGATCAATGGTTATTTAAAATTTAAATGTGAAGAAGATACCATCAATTTTGAGTTCAGAAGGAACATATTCTAATAATAGATTTAATAAGAAGTTATGGGAACTTTCAATATGTTTTCATGCCTTTCAGTCTTATGAATGCATAAAATTCCATTATAGAATTGATGAATCATATATTTTAGAGAATTCAATATTCATTTGTTGTGGTATTTTGTGATGACATATTGGTGTATTCAAGGACAAGGTATGGTCCTGAGAAAGACATCATTATAGTGATTGGAATCATGAGAGACCATTTATTATCTTTCAAATTTCAATGTGTCATTTTTTAATATAATAGGTATGCTTTATTATCCATGTGATTTCTAAAAATAGAATTTCATTGGACACAAAAAAGATAGAAACTGTAATCTCATAGAAACCACTAAAAAGAATATTTGAAATATGAAATTTTGTTATCTTATATGGTTATTAATAACTCTTTTTGTGTGAATTTTTGCGACTAAATTATCCATTTATTTCCTCGAAAAAGAAAAATACTCCATTCTAGTGGTCTGTGGAATGTTATATGTCTTTCCAATAGTTGATAGTTCATCTTATATCATCACATATCTTGATATTTTCATAATTATCATAGGGATATGTGGATTAATGTGATGTGGTTGGTTCAGTTTTGGGTTGTGTTCTCATGCAAGGAAACTAGGATGTGGCTTATTGTTTAAGAAATTTTAGTGTTTATGTGATTAATTACCAAATACATGACTTGTAATTAGCTTATATTGTACAGTATTTGATGACATGGTGTCAATATCTCATTGGTTATATATTTTTTTTGTGTTCACTGATCATAGATTCCAGAAAAACAATTCTCAGACTGAGATTTTATATGAGGAAAAGGAGATAGATGGAGTACCTTCATATGATTGACTTTTACATGATGTAAACAAAAGGGAAAGTTAATTCTGTGATAGATGAATTAATCATAATGTCATGCAATTTGTGGGTAAAATAGCCTTCATATGAATAGAAGTTGATATTCCTCCTAGGAAACATGCATGTGGAATGTAAAGACTGAGGAGATGTGGTGGTGTTATTTTCAGTTGTAGAGCTTCCTCATTTGGTAAATATGTTAATGTGGAAGAAATGTTTGATGAATAATGCTAGGTTATGAGTTCAAAACTCAATTTAGGAAATACTATTCAGGGCTAAGAAATTTATGAGAGGTTGGTTTTGTGTTTCATAGATTAGATGGTTGTACCTAAGGCTTGTTAGGATCAAATTATTAAGGCTTACTATCATTTATGATGGGTTATAAGTCCTGGTACATAGAACATGTCTAAGTAATTGAAGGTGAAGATTCAGTGGAGTTACATGAATGGGAAAGTGGATGAGTTTATATCAACGTGATTAACTTGATAGAAATTTAAGGAAAATCATCAAAGTCCAATGGGAATGTTTCAATCCTAACCTATCCCAGTTTGTAAATGGGAGATGATTTCTATGGATTTTGTTACAGGCCTCCAAAAAATGGTTTGGAAACATAATTTCATATGGGTGATAGTATATCATCGTACCAGGTTTTCTCATTTCATATGTATTCGTGAAACTCAGGTGGATGGATATTTTTCTTAAATCTATTTCGAAGGAAATTCTAAATAGAAATGTTGTACTAGTTTCAATCATGGATGATGGAGATGTGAGGTTTAAGTCTCATTTTTAGAAATCCTTACAGAATTCCCTTCTCTTTCAGTTTACTATGAGTATGGTGTATAATCCTCAGATGGATGGGCATTTTGGAAGGAAGATAAAGTTGTGGGAAAACATGTTGAGGGATTGTGTAATAGATTTTGGTGGATAATGGTAAGGGAACATACCCATAGTGGTCTTCTTGTAAAATAATATTTATCAAGCATCGATACATATGGACCGGTTTGGAACACTATATGGATGTCCTTGTCACTTTCTACTGCGCTGGGTAGAAATAGAGGATACTTCCCAAGTTAGGCCAATTATTGTCCAAGAAACAACGCAGAGGATTTTTTTATCAGAAAGAGGATGGAGACAACTCAGAGTCACCATAAAATTTAGGTGGATCATTACTCAATACAATTTTCATTCACGACGAGTAATCATGTGTTCTTGAGTATCACTCCATGGCCTGGACATCATCGTTTTGGGAATTTGGAGAGGTTATCTCCTCAATACAATGGAAATTTAGAGATATAAGAATGGGTTACAGAGAAGGAATATTGGTTTTCATTTCCACCACGGTTTATTTTAGTGAATAATGTGTTCCACTATCTTAGTTGAGGAAGTATCAGCCAGATCCTGACTGTGTGATCAGATGGGATATCAATGGCCAAGATCCAGATGGTTTATTGGTAGATATCTTTGCATGGATTGTGGATTGGAATTAGAAATTCATTTATGGAAAATTAATCGGTCTAGTGTAGGATTAAGGGAATCATGGTTAGATTCAAGAAGAGACTTTGAAATGTGATAAGGAAATGAAAATGCTATGGCCAGAACTCTTTCAGGGATGTAAGGGTGTTCTATATTATAAGGATGGAATGACCAATGGTTGGAGGAATGTTGTACTCCTCATTATTTTTATGTAACACTTTATATATATAGTATATGTAAGGGTGGTGTTTAAGAGTCATTTATAAACATTCAATATGTTTTTTGGGCAAATGTAGATGTGCATGGGATGCACACAGTTTTTCTAAACCGTGCATATATTTTATGAGAAACATTGTACAGTTGCTGTTTTGAGGTAGTAACTTCATCATAGATTAAATATAGTTAGGAATAATTTTCAAAGATACATTTCAATGATTTATTTGTGGTAGAAACCAACACATGGTTAGCGCACATTTTTTTTAATTGTGTATTCTAACTGTGCTTAGGGGAATAGAGAGATCCTATTTTTTAGGATCATAGTCGTCTTTTCTCCTACTTGTTTGCTTTTTCTCCTTAATGGCCTTAATTTCTAAACTGTCTCCATTAATGGTTGGGGAAACTCTCTAAAGTGTTTTTAAATCGATATGGATCCCTCCCTTAATGTTTTTTGATCCTGATTGTTTTGGTAAGTGAATTTTATCACTCTTCTTGTCTCTTTTCATATATGTACCTAGATCTACATAGATCTAATTATCCCCTCATATTTATTTTCCAGATATACTCTGGATATGGGATGATTTATGTTTGGGGAATAAAAATATGATGATATTTGGGTTCTTCGATGGAAGGAGAAGAGATCTAAAGGTGTTTTATTGAATTTATATCCGGTTGCATGGGCGTTCATCATCCCTTGTTGGTTTTCGTCAAAATCATTGAGGTAGCTGGATCAAATCTCATATAATTTTTCTATAATTTATAGGATTATTTTCGAATTGATTAAATTGATTGGTATTTATTTTCCAATCATGGATCAGTGCATGTAATAAATCATCTTTAGTGATGATTTATCTTTTTTGTGAAGTTGTGTAATCTCGGTGAATTGTAGTCCAAATATTTTTCATATCATGAATTTAAAATGGTGATTTTAAATTATATTGTTTTTTGGAATTTCTAAATGGGTTTTTGTGAATGGGGTTTTCAATAAAATCTACATTTAATTGAAATGTATTAGCTTAGAAATATTTATGATAGAAAAATGGTTTTCAAAAATAGATTTTTTATTGAAATGTTGTTTTTTGGAAATATTCATAAACATATTAAAGTTATATTTAATATTTCATATATGGACCTTGCTTGGAATATGACCTTCTACTTAGTGCCAAAGTTTTAATGGATAATATAATATAATTACATTGTGATGACTTGGTAGATCGATAAGAAATCACTCATTCGTATGGAACTGTCAGCGTATATCATGCTTGGTTGGTTCTGTGGATGTGTGGAATAGATTTGGTATGATAAAATAATAATGAGAAATGGTTCTAATAATTTCTTTCGTTGTTTTTTGGACAAATAACATGAAGGACAAATTTTTTCAATTTAAATTTTGTGATTTTGGGAATAAATGGTTTTCAAAATTTGATTATATATAGTTATAAATTGTTTTGGGAAATTTTTTATTATAAACTATTTTACCAAAATGTTTCGAAATATTATATCATAGAGGAATCAGTAGGGAAGTCATTAGAGGAAAAACAACTATGTTTTATACTTACCCATGTATTGGATCTTTGGTGATTTTGTAGATGTTTTTTCTATCATGAAATAGGAAAATATAAATTATCCCATGTTTCAAGAACCACCTTGCGATACATGGGATAATTAACAATTTTGGAGCATAGAGATTATGTATTATTGAGCCTTTTCAAATTTTTGGTGTCGTTATTTCATCATATACTATATAATTTGATTTTTTTCATAGTCTTCTATTGTGGTACTTGTTGATCTGGTTTTGAGATAAATTAGGTGGTTGAGTTTTCTTTAATTTTTTCATGAATCAAATATTGAGCTATATGGTTATGGTTTGATGATTTAATTGTTTTATTCCTTAAGGGTAAATCATCCCCCACTTTTATTTGAATCTGTTAGGAATTTATTTCTAGCCTTTAGTATATTGGTATGTCACTTCAGGCCAAGTAATGATTTGTTCTATTCTCAAGTAAATGGGAATAAGCGGGTAATTACAATTATGGTTCCCATGTTAGTTAAAATTTAATGTGTCTCTTTCCTTTTGAATTGTTTCAATATAATGTGTTATGGACATGTTTTAAAACATGGTTTCTGACATTTAAATTCTTAATTATCATAAAATTACCATCTTTATTGTTGATAATTGCATTGAATTTAGAATCCATACAAGATTATCATATTTTTTATTTTTTTTATTGTTGCATTTCTATGGTATAAATTTGATCATATTTCACGTAAATGTGATGGGATTGAAATCCTGGGGATATTTTCTCTACAATTTATAAAATGAATATCAATATTTGTGGTATTTTTTTGGAAGATAAAAAAATTTAAATGATTAATATTATTCCTGTAATACTAATATGATTTTTTAGGTATTTAAATGGCCATTCCTCACAAGTTAATCTATGAGTTGTTTGTTATGAAAACCATGCTGAAATTTCCAAACTGCCATGTGGTTATTAGTGTAATTCTACTATGTGAATCTTATACATGTAACATGTTTCGTATTTTCTATTTAAAAATTAATGTAAAATCATGTCACTATTATTTAAGTATATAAGAATGTTTTCTTGGGAAATTAAATGATTAATTTGTTTTGTTAGATTAGTATAAATCAAGAAACATAGTAACACTACATGTGTATTTTTAAATTTTTGATAGTTATAATGTTTTAATTTGATAATTATGAAAAAATTGATTGTTTGTATTGGGTATTTTTAAATAACTCAACAACCTATCATTTTATAATATCTAGATGATTTTTGATATGTGATTTTATTTTTTGGATGGTTGATTATTGAATGATTCATTGATGTGAGGATATTCCTTACAAAAGTGATCTATTATAAGACACCAGGATTTTACTATGATTAATTTGATAATGATAACCTTTACATGAATTATTTATTATGGTAACCATGAATTTAATGAATAATCACTTAGATATGGAATATGAAGAAGTCCCCCATATTAAATTTTAATTTTTGTGAGAATATCTATACTATATATCTAGATGATGAAAAATATTCCCCAAAATATTTTGAGGAAGGAATATATATTTGATAACTGTGGTTGTTAAAATTGTGTTTCCAAATGAAATTCATTAATAAAAGCATGAAACCTACAAAAAGTGGAATCTGGATCCCTAATAGATATGTGTTTTATAATGATGTAATTAAAATGTTTCAGGTGAGTCAATGTCACCCAATGAGGAAAATATTATAACATTACAAAGATAATTATTTTAATTTTGTTCATGGGTGATGATTTGGGATGATAATAGTAAAATATGGTTTGGGAAATTTTGTAGGATGATAAAGATATTATGGTTATATGAAATGGGTTTCAGGTTTTGGATGGTAAATTGGATTGGTGATGTGACCATAAGAATTTTATATTGTACATTTACATTGGTCGGTGAACCTAGATAGTGGTTGTGTTTTGAAGTGGTGTTGATATTTGGTCGATGAGACATGTTGTTTTTGTTGTCAATGGGATTGTGTTATGTTTTTATGGGATTTCATTTATGGAATATTGCATCTATAATAATATTTTTTATCACTACAACTCAGCTATAAAATAAATTTGTTTTAGAAAATCATGAATTTGATAATGTTGGGCACGCCACCCACACCTAATTCATTTTTCATGAATGATGTGATAATTTTTTAACACACATATATATAGATATAATTTTGTTTTTATATATAGATATTATTTTTATTAAATGATTTATACACTGAAACTTATAAATAAGGGGATATAATTTCCAAATTAAGATATACTATATGATGAAACATTTTAAAAATTAATGGGTGTGTCAGTGCCACCAAATGTGAAATCTATCATATTGTCATGGATAAATTACATTTATTTTTTATGTTTTATAATGTTCTATGTATATTGATATGATTTCGTGTGTAGGTTGAGAAATGATATGTGAAACTTTTTTGTGGGTTTGATCAGTGAAAATAAAGTCTTTTTAACAATCATGGGAAAATGTTTAATGCTATAAAAAATGTGTTACACCATACACATATCATGTTTATCTTTAATTACATATGAAAAATTTGTGACACTTGAAATTTAATTTAAAATTAAATGGTGTATATTATGAAACCCTTAAAAGTGATATATTTTAAATAAACTATTTAATTATTTCTAGATAATTTTCTTAAGTTGGGGTAATGGTTTGAAGAAAGATTTTGAAAGATTTTGATAAATGGTGTGATATGTATCAAGGTTTGAGATGGGAAGATTTAAAATTAGTGGAATAGTTTTTGAAAAATAAAATACATAATTTTAGTTTTTGAAATGAATGATGTGAAATTATGAGATATAACCTTAAATTTAATGTCAATAAAATAATTTAGTTGTGTTTTAAAAAAATTACCTAAATTAAAAAGTGATATAATGACATAGTTTGGAGATATAATATTTTAGAATGGCAGATTTTTGTATTTAAATTTGTAATTTATAACACATTTTATCAATATAATTTAATATAAAATTAGCCAAATAATTCATTGATATGTTATACCTCATTTTTTAGGGCCATCTGTATGGCCATTTCTGTGATTATCTATCATTATTTGGGAATGAGAATACTATATTTGTGGTCAAAATATAATTTTATCTATACCATTTTTTTTTATGATGAATTATTTGATCTTATATTGATATATGATATGTATTTACTCTATTGGCGCAAAAATTTATTTACATATTTACTTGTATTTGATAGGTATCTCCCCCAAGAGATTGATTTTACTATTATTTGTGGAATTACTATAATTCTCCATGGTGTTTTATTTTTTCGAAATTTGTTGACAAACTTGACTGAAATCTCAAGGGATTGTTATTTTGAGGACCATTTTCTTTTCCATTAATAGTTTGTTTCATTCATACTGGTAATTGTTTTTTATGTATCTAATATAAAGGTAAGTAAAATTATAGAAACTTTAGGTGTTATTTTAGATAATTTCTTAGTGAATCTATCATGATTAATTTTTTGAAAAAAATATTTAAAGATGATTAACATGGGTTTTATAATTTATTAAATGTATTTTCAAATATTTGAAATATATTTTTTATGTTTTCCAAAATATATAATTTAAGAAGATCATTTTAATTGTAAAAAATTTCATATTATTGAAATTAAATATGTTTTCCAAAATTCATGTTGGGTTAGATATTATAATTATAAAAAAATCTATTATGTACATGTTTACATATGTATATTTATATGTGTCACGCTGTCATTAAAAGTTTCAAATTTTTTTTGTTGATATAATTATATATACAAACAATGTACTATTATGTAATACATGTGTGTGTGTGTTTCAGTATTCAATTTTTTCATAAATGAATATATATATATATGTATATATATTTTAATTTTTTATACATATAAAATTGTGTATATTTGAATGTAAAAACATACACATGCATCGGTGTGTGTGTGTGTGTAAACATATATATTTATTGTGTATATATATATATTATATATAAATATTTATTTATTGTATATATATATATATATTTTCCTATATATATATATACGGATTGTTTTATGTTCAATATATATAAGTACATCATGATTTGGTTTAGACAACAGATGATCTATATACAATTATATTTTTTTAATTAATTTATCCACAAGTTAATAATGAAATAAATAGAATAATTAGAGAGGTAAATAATAGATTGAGGTGTCAAAATAGATGGGAGGGCGATTGTTGTTTATGGTATTTCAAAAAAGATTACAACATTTAAGCATTAAAACATTTAAAAAAAGATGAATATTTAAAAAGATTTGATAGAAATGGTGAAAGTGATAATTGATAAAAAAAATTAAATGTGATGAATTTATGAGAGAGGAATCATGTGATATAGAATTAGATAAGGAAGATAGGAGGTGAAAAAAACCGAGTAAATAAAGAACCCAAAATTGTCATCTTCTCTTAACCATATATCCATCAGTGCTAATCGGATTGATATTTCATCAGTTCTATTGGATTCATATTAGTGAGTTGAAGGTACGATCCTAGTTTTTTTCATATGAATTGGCATATAAATTCCATTATTAATTAAAATTTATTTTCAAATTTAAATTGTTGATGATAGAGAATAATGACATTGTAGCATTATGTTCGGCCTTGATAATATTATTATCATCTATGATGGGCCATAAAATTATACTATGGAATACTAAATTTCTAAAATATTGTGTCATGTGGGAGGGGTGAAATTATTTTTTTATTTTTGGAGAATATTTCATCCATAATATTAAGAAATATAATTAAATTTTTAAATGGAATTGTTGGTGAAAAAGTGCATTTCGGCTTTAATTTAAATGATTATTTTTTATTTCATCTAATTGTTTGCATATAAATAATTATAAAATTCATAAATAATTTTTATCCTCATTATCACATGGTTTTATATGTTATATAATTGATACAATATGCAACAGTTTGAAACTGATAATCACATGATGTTAATTATTATTGTTTTACATAAAAAAATAGATTTCATGATTTTTCAAGTGTTATAATATAGATAAAGTGATTTTATATGTCTTATGGGTTGATGATAATAATAGTTTTTTGAAGCCTTTGTTATTGTCAATTTTATATATGTTTTAGAACATTGAAGTGCGATAATATTTGGAATTAGATTAAATTGAATTGTATAATCAATTATATGTGGCTAATAAATTGGTTTCCCTTGGATTTATGACTTGTGTGATAATTTCCTTAAACAATTTTTTGGAATGTGATAGAGTCCATTTTTCCTAAATTTTAATAATTTTATGTTTGTGTGATTTGTGGTTGTGATATAATGTGGTTGAGAAGAGATTGGTTTTTGTTGTGAAATATTACAATGTAATAATGAATTTAAATGTAAATTCTAAAATATAATGGAATGGGATTTAGTGTATAATGATTTATTGAAGTGATAAAGGAATTTTTGTTTAATGGTGTTGTTGAATAATGGTAAATGAAAAGGGGGTGAAAAAACATGTGGAATGGGATGGATGGATAATAGGATAAAATGGTTAATAAACACAAGTTTTTTAATAGTATGTGTTACTAAATATTGTTAATTAATGATGAAAAATAAATTGTGGTTGATTGGAGAAGGATGTTAAATGATAATTCAATTAATTAGCTTGATTGGACAATGTATGGGTGAAATGTTCAATGTGGATTGTGGATTATTATGTGGTGTTATAAAATTAGAGGTGCTAGTAAATGTGCGGTTGTATTTTTTTTGGCAATATGGTTGAAGAAAACATTGGGATTTGATGTAATAATATTATATATACTAATAAATTACTTGTTATATCAATATGCACCAACTCTGATCGAGAACTATGCGTTGACACATGTATCTTGAAGAAGGTGGTGTTTATCCCAGCATCCTAATGATGAAGATGAATGGATGGATACTCTATATTTCACATTCTCTCTTATGGGAGATTAGATATGAAGTGTATAGGATTTTTGGTGGGTTTTTAGTGAACTATGTGACAGCCTAGGTCTTCTTATATGATATGTGGTGGATAGTCCTATGTAGAAGTATACCATGTGTGTTAATCTTAGATAAGATGTGATCACTCTATACGATGGCGGCCCTGATATCATCACAAGGGATATGTTATGGCTATTTCCTGGGAATATTATGGTGGGGGTCATGTATAGTAGGATGAGGTAACAAGGTTGATGTCCTTAATATTTATGAAATCCTATTACAATCATATAGAAAAAAGTTGTGATGTGATGGCCCATATGACTTCAGTTGGGATGAGATGTAACTATGTTATAGAGAGGTGGCCCTAGTGTCTCAAGTAATATTTTGATGTAACTATTTTATTGGGTACTAATATATGTAATTCAGATGATATGATACTTCCACAATTTATGATGTTGGGATGTGAGAGAATAAATTTATTGGTAATGTGGTGTTGGGTACCCATTATTGATATGCTAACAATTATGTTATTATACATGGAGTATGTAATTTGGTGGGAATTCAATGGTGAGGACAAGATGGATATTTTACCCCTTTAGGGGTTATTGGTTCTCGTATATTCGCAGGGGTATATTGGTATTCTTCTTTTAACATGTTCATGATAGAATATCATCATATTACTTAGTATACATGTATTCTTACACTAGGATTATTAACTGATTTTTAGGTTTCTAGTTGAAGTATGTGTATTGTGGTGGACATTATAAACACACACAATTTTACATTAGTTTTTTATTGCCATATATTTTCTTTTGGGTATTTAATTTAGATACTTTTACATATATCTATTTATTTATACATGAATTGCGGGATGTATTTGGTTTCTGTTTATATTTTTATAGAGTTTTTAGTGTATGAATAATATTATATTCTAATGATTTGTTATTAATGAAGATAATTTCTACCATTTTATGATAATTTTATACCCTCGGTGTTGGTATCCAACCTGGGGACACCTCGAGGATGGACTCGAGGGGGGGGGGGGTTCATTATATTATTTCTCCCAATGTGGAATCATTTTTTGGAGGGGTAATGAATGCAATATTTTTCAAAATGGGTTAACAAATTAATCTTTTTCCCATTTATAACATGATGATATTTTATATCCATTTTGTCCATTATTTTCTTTCATGATTCATATAAATTATTCATTGTTTTCTGAATGAAAATGAATTTTGAATTTTTTTTGTCAATCCATAGTTTTTTAAAATGATTCTCAAAATGAAAATGATAATGCTCTAAAATTTTTTTGGTTATGACCTCTCAATTGTATTTAAATACATCAATTTCAAGAACCCTTATTGTTACCTATTACCTAATGGGTTTGTTTTCCAATGATACAGTCCTCATTATTTTTATAGATGGATTTCGATTATATCAAATTGATTATTATGGAACCTATTTATATTTTTTGGGGTAAAACGTTATGAATTTAATGATGAATTTTCTTGAATATTATGATGAAATTAAATAAATATGAACTTTATTCGTGTTGTTAAGCTGCAATGTTTCTTATATGATGCTTTCCCCCAAATTCCATCATGTTGGATTGTTGTACTTTATTCGATGGGTGGGTCCAAATTGTGCTCCAATGCATTGGGTATAGAATTTGACTGTATGGTTATTCTTTAATATGATTTGCATATGCTTCCTATATGGGTCTTATGATGATAATGTCCCAATATAAAAGGAAATTTTTGTATGACTTAAATGAGAAATAATATTATCGTTTGATCAAGATTTATATCACATATCTCATGATTATTGATTTTGAGTAGTATTTCTTATATTAAATCATTATTCCACGTTTTCGATTTTTATTAATCAATTATTTATGTATATGAATATTCCAATTCTATGGTCTGATTTTTTATTTTTTCACCATACAATTATTCTCTTCATATTCTTAATATATCATTTTATTTTTAATGAATATGTTTACCGTACTGAGAATTTGAGCTCAGCCTTATTATGTTTCCGTTTTTCCATGTATAATTAATGACATTGAATGATTTACGTATATACTGGATTTAATTGGATAATGATTATGGCTTAATATGAAGTAGGAGATGTAGGGTTGAGTGAGAGAAGTGATGAGATAATGAGAGATATATTTTTTATGTATGAATTTTTATTAATTCATTAAATCTAAAAAACTGAAATGTTATTGAGAATATAAGTGATATAATTTCCCATTTTGATGCTCTATGTTTTGGATGGTGAAAACTGGGACACTATAATCTATTTGAAAAAAACAAAATAATTTTTTTTATTTTAGTCCCATATCATTTATTGAGGTTTTTGGGTTGTTATATTTGGTATTAGAAGTGATTTTAGATAACTTTGTAGATTATAATGTTATTAGCGTAATAGAAATTGATAACACCATTAGTTAATGAGATTTATTTTAGTCATAAATTTTAGGTAATTGACAACATTTAGGGTTTATGGAACACATATATATTTTGTAAAATATTTTTTTTCTAAATTAATTTATTCATTTCGATATTTTTCATTACATAAAATATAAAATATTTCACTTGTTATATGAATCAATCAATATTTGAATTTTGTAAGACGTAAAACCATGTTGAAATTTTACTACATTAAACATATTGATTAGACTGTGGTACACACTACACTACTATGACATCTCGACTTAGGTACCACTGAACAGTTCCCCGAGCCTATTGGCCACATGCCCTCAAGTGCACCTCCTTGTATACTAGAGGGTGACAACTAGCAACGAGGGTCTGGAAAGCCAGTATTAGAGAGATTGTATCCTCTTTCATCATCATAAAAACACTAATGGAAGTAAACAACGACAATGAAGTGTGGAAGCCTATAAATAATTAGTATAACATGATGTCATATGACAGTCAAACAGGAAAATACAATACTCAACTTGAAGGTAAAACAAGAGATGCCAATGCATCTGTCAAGTGTCTACAATTACACTAAAGGTAAAGAATCAACAACTACCAATAGAGTCTCGAACAACATTTGGGTACCTGTCCCTTACTCCAATCCAAAATAACAACCTATCCATGTGCCTTTCTCTTATTGTGTCCTACAACAACAACGTCTACTTTAGTACCGAACATGCATCCAATATTGGGTGTGAGTACAACTCAGTAGGCCACCACCAATGATGTCATAATTGAGTTTGATCTAATGTTAGTGCGTGGAGTTCTATGATGAAATAAATGCATTGAAAAATTAAATAGTTATCACATAGACATTTAATCTTTATTCATCACATTTGGACTAGTTTAAATTCATGTTTCCAATTTGAATCGTCATTCATTATTATCATTCATTCATTGAAGGTTTTTATGCCATGTCCCTCAAATCTTATTATGTGTAGGTATCCATGCCTATCACTCTATATCTCATTCAGAATAGGTTGTTATGTCTAGCACTCCATATTCTAATTTGGTGTAGGACTTCATGCATAGCATCCCATATCTCATGATTGGATTACTAATGGGGAGGAATTCCATGTCTAAGTCCAAAAATTTTAATCGGTCTACAAAACCATATCTATCACTACAAAAATATTACCCATTTAATCATTCATTAATTCACTTGAATTATTCACATAATTCCATTACTAATCTGATTATTAGTTAATCATTTCAAAGGACATTACTTAAGAGAAAAATTATCTAAGCACATTGAACATTGTTAATTCATCAACTAATTAATCAATCAACAAAATTCTCACTCCAAAATTAATTATTCACAATTAAATATTGATATCAAATCTCAACTTATCATAATTAATTCTTGCAATTAATTATCTTTAATCAACATCAAAGTATTTTCTTATTTCTCTAAATTTATTTATCTTTCAAATCCAAAAATAATTTCATAATTAATTTTCCTCAATTAATTGTCTCAACAAAATGAATTTATTATGTCAATTAAAATATCTCCACCCATACCAAATATACAGAATATATCTTTGGGAAACCCCCTTCATTGGTTTTTTGATTCATTTATCATTTAATCACCAAGGAAATAAAAAGTCAATTCCACATTCCTAATTACTCCAATTTAGGAAATCAATCATCAAGAGAGTCTAGAAAATTCAACAATCACATTCACATATCATATTCGTGACAAAGGAAGTTTGATTTATACCACCTACCATAGTTTTTTTATTGTTGTAAGTCCAATGGAATTTTTAATAATCCAAGCGGCACAACGTCATCAATCAAGATTTGGTTCTTAATCCCTAAACTGAAATTAAGATCAAATGCATGAAGATCATGAAAATCTAGATCTAGATCCACATTCCTAGATCTAGGTCTCAACGCATAGGTTTATATCCATGGAAATGGTGGAAATATTCCATGAAAAATCAAGGAAAGATTGTGGAATGAATGGGAGAAGTAATAGGATGAAATATACTTACTGAGAAGGGAGAGGATCATCAATCTTGGTTTTTGATCGGAAAGAATGTTGTTCAAATCACCATATAATCAATTTGGAAGGCTCTCAGAACGCCTAGAATTTGTCAAGCCTAAGCCATGGTAGAAATATTGGAGTCTTAAGGGGTTCAGGAGGTTATACAAATGATTTTCAGGTAATTTAATCCAAGAACATGAATTTCTAGGAAGGGGCACACAACAATAGAAAAATCTGCACCAACCGTTCCAACCACATGGTCTAGGTTGGTATGGTTGGAATGGATTGGCTGCACGGTTTGTCATACTGTGGGTAAACCGTGTGAACCTCTATGTCCATTTTCACCACCTTGGAAAATATTGGTCGCACGGTTTGTAAAAACATGTGCAAACCATGCACATGCCATTATCATTTAGTTTTCCTTAAATGTTCACCCAAACACCCCCGAATCAACTACTCCAAAACTATGGTACCTAAAATCATAATTTTTTTTGAAATCATGCATGATATGACACAAAAAATAATAGGATCATAAAATCTCCCAACCTTATAACACCTCGTTTTGAACTGCACTCTCGATTACCTATAAGATTCCGAGAAAAAATATTAATCCATTGAGCCCTCATTCTTTCTTCCCATTCCCATGTTTCCTCTTCAGAAAGTCCACGATTCCATAACACATATACTAATGACATGGTCTTTCCCCGTAACACTTTATCACAGCAACCCAACACACATAACAGATACTTCTCAATGGATGCATCTATCTTGAGGTAAAACTATTCCATAACAATTACATGTGAAGGGTTGGGGTGATACCAGTAATGTTTTGACACATAGAAAACATCATTAATAGCACTGGATTTCTGTGGAAGGGCTGATCAGTATGCCACTGGCTCAATTCTCTCTAGTACGTCAAATTGTCTTACAAACCACTTTACCAACATTCCCTACCTCTGTATCCTATGATCACCCAATCTAGGAAACACTCTAAGGGACACACAATCTCTAAAAATAAACTATATGATTCATCTCTATCTATCAGCATATGAAATCATCCTACACTAATCCATAGCCATACGTTTCTGAATCCAATGCACTTCATCAGCTATCTCCTAAATGAGACATTGTCCCAATATCTCTGAGTCACCTGCCACTAGCCAACATTGTGGTGATCTACGAGGTCTAAAATAATGTTCCTCATATGTTTACTTTTTTATAGTTTAATTATTACAATTTGTATATGAAAACTCCACTAAAGACAAGTGACACTCCCAAGAACCCCCAAAGTCAAGAACACATGGCCATGACATATCCTCTAAAACCTATACGGTACACTCTGATTACTCATCTATTTGTGTATGGAAGGCCATACAAAAAAACCAGAGTACCATGCACCATGTGTAATCCCTTCCAAAAGTGTGAAGTAAGGAAGAAATCATGATCTGAAAGAATAGTCTGTGGCACCCCATGAAAACAAACAATATCACGTACATACAGTTCTCCTAATTGTTCTTTTGTAAATGATTCCCTGATAGATATGAAATGTGATACCATCATTAGTCAATCCAAAATGGCCCAAATAACATAATTCATCCTCTGTAAATTTTGAGGACCTACCATGAAATCCATAGTCATGTTATCTCACATCCATTTCGGAATAGAAAACGGCTCCAACAAGCCACCTGGTCATTGATACCTAGGCTTTACCTACTAATAGGCTAAACATCTTATTTCGAACCCTTTTATCCCATTTTTCAGGCATGGACACCAAAACTATCATCATAGTTCATGGTTCATTTTTTCACCCTATGATGTACCACCCTTTTGAGGCCATAAATTCTCACATGAATTCCTCACTCATACTCATAGGCACAACATCCATATTTTTCACATAGAACGTCTCATCCTAATCTATTATCTAGTTTTATGGTGTCTCCCCACAATCAAAGCTTTCCCTTGTGGAAAAACTTCTTGGATACATTTACTGCTTATCTCTTATACATCTCAAGAGTGTAGACACCACTTCTAATGAAACCTTCATCATCCTCTTTTTACTCTCTTGAATTACCAAATTAATTTCTGCCAGAAAAGTCATCATATCCCACTCTCCACTTGACTCATATACCAAATCAGATTTAGTTTTCCTACTCAATGAATAATCCACACTGTTCTCTTTTCTATATGTATATGCCAGTTCAAAATTCAAGGACTGCATATACTCAACCCACATTCGCTACAGCAGATTAATGTAGCGCTGTGAAAAGATATACATTATGCTTTTGTGATTTGTAAAATCCGTAAACATTTCACCCAAATGATAGTGTCTCTAACACATAGGAGAATAAACTACTAATTCTTGATTGAGGTCATGTGTATGGTAATTTAGTTCATGTGGCCTCAGCTGCTGAGACCCATAAGTAATGACATGATCTCCTGGCATCATGATATCTCTGAATATGATACAAGAACCATCAAAATACACCTTTTACTCCTTACCCAACTTAGGTAAGATAAAAATTGGTGCTGATTTATAGCGCTTCTTTAGCTCTGGGATATAATTCATGCAGGATTCTATCCAATCAATATTTACCCCTTCCTTTTCCAAACCTAAAAGCAGTGCTGCCAATCAGGAAAATTCATGAATCAACCTCCTGTAGTAACAAGTTAATCCCAAAAAAACATTAGATATAAAAACCTTTCATGGGGTTTTCCCCACAAACCACATCCTTCACTTTTTCTAGGTCCACATACAAACCTTCATTGTGGATGATATGACCCTAAAAGTGCACACTTTCAATCACGAAATAACATTTAGATAGCTTGGGGTATAGTTGGTGCTCTCTTAGTGTACCCAGAATGATGTCTATATTTTGGCTATGATTGTCAAGAGTCATAGAGTACACCAAGATTCCATCCACAACAACCACCACAAAGTAATATAATTACGAATGAAAGATCATATTCATGAAGGCCATGAACAATGATGGATGGTCTGTCAACCCAAGCAGCATTAGAAAAAACTCATACAAGTCATACTAGCTTATAAAATAAGTTCTTCATATATCAGAAGGTTGAAATCGCACCTGAAGATACATAGATATATGATCGATACATGAGAATATACATGATTCCTTTATCTGGACAAATAGATCATCGATATGAGGAAGTGGATATCAGTTCATCATGGTCGTTTTATTCATCATCCTGTAAACAACACACAAGTGAAAACTTCTTCCTACCTTCTTTGTAAACAAAATTGCTGACCTAATGGCCACATACTTGATTATATAATCCATTTATCCTCAAACTCCTCCAAATGTGTTTTGAGATCCGGAAGCTCAGTTGGTTCTATTATGTAAGGTGTAATAGATACTATCTCAACCTCAGGCATGAGCTCAATAGAGAATTCCACATCTCTCTTAGGTGGAAACCTAAAAAATTATTTAGGAAAGGCATCCAGAAACAGTTCTACTATTGGTGGAGGTACATTTCTCTACCACTCCCATTATCTAGAATAAAACTAGCAACTAGGGATATGGTCTCTCCATGTTTCTGAGTAATTTTCCTACTTCTGCCTGGATATCCCATTCTTCACAAAAGACATATTGGTCACCCTTAGAAGATACAAATGTAATTGTCTTATGGTAACAATCTACATGTGCTTAGTAAGCGACTAGCTAGTCTATAACAATAATTAAGTTGAAGCCTGTAATATAAAGGACAATGATATCCCAAAGAAAACAATACTCTCTAATCTATATGGAACATCCGTCTCATTAACAGATATCCCTAGACTATGTTCCCAATGGTGTATCGATATTGATCACCCCTCTCAGAGAGACCACCCCTAGGATCAAACAATTAACAAGATTTGCATATATAAATAAATGAGAGGAACCAGTATCAAACAATAAAAAAGAAAAAGTAGAAGCAAATAGAATAGTACCTCTCACTATCGATGGACCGAACTCTCTCTCCACAAACGTAGGCAGCACTGAATATAACTATCCATCCCCACTTCTCTATGGTGTCATGTGACTCCCTTTAGTAGCACCACTTTGTGGATACATGTGATCATACCCTGAATCCCCACATCCACTTCTTATATCACCTCACCGAGTATAACTCTAGATTCTTGACCTATATGGTGTAGAATATCCCTACCCATGCTCTGAATTTGAGTAGCTTCTTCCTCAGAAATAGCTTTCCACTACTTCTGGCAGAACTTGTGTAGGTACCCCATCTTTCCACAATAGAGTCACTCCACTGGTGGTCGACCAAAATGTGTACAATAGTGTCCATGCCAACCCCACTTGGGGAAAATCCCATTATTTAGATCCATTGCATCTATTCCTCATGACTATCTACCTTTCATTCCATTGTCCTATCTATGGTACTTGTAACGGCACTTCCTACTCTCGGAAGGCACAATCCATGACTGTCCAGTCATGGCTACATGTCTAGTACTAGATGCATCCTTCAGGTTCCCCTATGAAATGAGAGCCAGATTAACAACTTTTGATAATTTCTTTAGGGTAAATATATATAACTAGAATGTAATTTCACAAAAAAGTCTATCCTAAAATCATTTTTCTTAGAAAGCATCATCTTCTACAAAATATTGAGAAAAACATTGTAAATCTATGAATTGTTAAGTGTAATCCATTAGGTAAATTCTTGCTTGATTTAGATACATAAAACCTAAATTCTTATCTTATCTCAGTGTCTTTGGATATAAGTGCTCAAAAAATTCCTTCTATAACATATATTCAGCCTATCAAGATTGTACCTAAATGTCCCACTAGCACTTCATGGACCCCTGTAGCATATAAGCAACCAACCTGACCATCCTCCTAGCTAGTGTCTATAAATGGTTATGTATCTTATCTAGGGATTAAATAGCTAATTCATCTCCCATGTTTATAACCTCTCCAAAAATTGTAGGATTGTGATGCAGATGGAACTCCCTTGTTAACTCTGACAAGTTTTTCAGAACCTGCCCGAGGTCACTCACAATGAATTATAAGGAACAAGAAAAGTTTTCCCATAATGGTTCCCCTTCCTCCTCATGTTTCACTAATGGTGAGTGTAGATCCTTTTTTGGAAGCTTTTTCTGGGTCATAACCCTTAGTCTCTCCCAAAAAAAGCATCATGGAGTCATATCTCTATAAATATGAACACCCATAGAAATTTTTTTAAAATTCAATTAATAAGATAAACTAACATAACATGTTTCAACGTGCCATTTCCCTCTTTTTATCACCACATGGTCCACAAAAAGGACTTATGAAAGCCCTTAACCACCCTACTCTTAGGTATTAGTTAACTAGGGTACATACATTCTAATTAATTAATTTAATAATTAATTAATCAAATTATGATAATTTAATTATTACAGTAATTAATTAATTAATGATACACATTTCATCATTCATGGTTCTCATTAGACAACCATTTATTCTAATTTTTCATCATTATTTCAATATCACAATATCTAAAAGTTATTCATGTTCAACAACATACCCAAAACCTATTCTCCTGTGAGTGCCTATAATGTTGCATGTCACAACAACCCAGAGTACGTAGAATGATGAATGCAGAATCAAGTATCATGAAACATTATGAAATGAATAAAAAATCAATAAATATCAATAAAATATCAAATCACAACACATGTGCATCACCCAAGGTTAAATAATATTAAACTGTAATAATAATCAAAAATCACAACAATCCCACCCCGAGTACTCGGATTTCCCCACATACAAGGGTTTGCTACTCCCATGCATGATCCCATTACCAAGCCAAGAATCATCCTAGTACCCTCTTTTCCTTTACAAAAATTGTAATAAAAAAGAAGAATAAATAAAAGAAAACTTATCTGATACCACTTTGTGACATCCCCATCTGGGTTCCACAAAAAGGTGCCCCAACCCAGTTGGCAACATGCCCTCAAACGCGGCTCCCCATATGCCTGAGGGTGCTTACTAGCAGCGAGGGTCTATTAAGATAGTCATGGGGACATTATACCCTCTTTCATTAGAATAAAATCACCAATAGAAGTAAAAAATAATTAACATGTGCAGAAGAATATAAATAACTATAATAATTTTATGTCATATGATAGTCAAATAAGAAATTAAAATACTCAACTTGTAGGTAAAAAATTTTATGAAATTGAAAGTGTGAATTGTCTATCATTATACTAAATGTAAAGAAACAAAATCTCCGAAGATATTCCAGAACCACATTTGGTTCCCTCTCCCATTCTCCAATCCTAATAAAAAACATATCCTATGGCCTTGCCCTTATCTTTTACTAAACAAATAAGTTTACTCGGGTACTCATCATACGACCAGAATATGGTGTGAGTAAAACTCCATAGGCCACCACCAACAATTTCTAAAATGAGTCCTATCAAAAGGTAATTCATGAAGTTCTATATTTCTATGAATACAATGCATAATTAAATATTTGTCACATTGCCCATTGATATATAAACCTCACATTTTTACCAGTTTCAATTCATTATTCCCATTAGAATCATCATTCATTATAATCATTTATTTGTTGTAGGTTGGCATTCGTATAACCTAAAATATCATTAAGTATAGGTCCCCATTCCTACCAATCTATATCTCATTCGGTGTAAGTTTTTTTGCCTTGCACCCCATAATCACATTTGGCATAGGTCATCAAGCCCAGAAACCATTATCTCATGCTTGGATGAATATTAGGGAGGAACAACATGTCCATGTCCTAGCATATAATCTGTCTAGAACAGAATGTCTAGCAACACAAAAATCTAAGTCATTTAATCATTATACAATTCACAAGAATTACCCACAACATTCTATTATAAGTACAACAATTAGTTATAAATATCAAAGGCCATTAGTTAAATTAACAATTAACTAATTATATAACCCATTAATTATCTCATCATTTAATTAATCCATCAACACAATTCTAATTCCATAATTAATTCTTCAAAATTAATTATTCATGTCAAATCAGAACATATCAAAAATAATTCTTATAATTAGGTTTCTTTGATCAACATCATGGGACATAATTAATTATCATATTTAATTTTCTCATATTACCAAACATCATTTCATAATTTATTACCCCCAATTAGTTATCTCAACATAATTACTTTAAAATTTAAATTACAATATCTCAACCCATAAAAAGTCTTCAAAATATCTATTTGGACAAACCCCTTCTATTTTTATGTAATTCAACTATCAATTAATCACCAAGGAAATCACATGTCAATTATATATTCCTAATTATCCCAATTTAGGGAATCAATAATCAAGAGAATCTAGAAAATTAATAAACTCACATTCACAAATCAAATTAAGCACTATGGGAGTTTGATTTAGACCACCTACCTCAGTTTATTGATGGATATTAGCCCAATTAAAATCCACAAAATCCAAGCGGCGCAATGTAGTCTATCAATCATTTAACCTAATTTGCTAAACCAAAATTAATATCAAAGCCATCTAGAAATTTAAAATCTAGATCTAGATCCACAATCATAGATCAATACCTCAAATAATATGTTTATATCCATGAAAATAGTGTAAATATTTCATGAAAAGATCAAGGAATGATAGTGGAATGAACTGGAGAAGTAATGGGATGGAATCCACTAAATAGGAACAGAGTAGATCATTAATATGGGATTACGATCTCAAAGCATGATGTTCAAGTCACCTTGGAAAACACCCTGTAACGACCCAAAGTATTTAAAAAGAATTTCCCATCTTATAAATATGACATAAAAATACATGAAAACTCAACATAGTGAACCACTAAGTGCTAAGTGACCTTTAAATATATGTTTGTCACTAATGTGCTTTGAATTTCAAAAAACCTAACAAACACAGTTCTATTCAAGAAGATATGTTGAGTTTAATAGAACAAAATTAATTTTTTGGAAAATAGTAACATACACTTATGAATAGTAAATTTATGTAAATAATAGTAACCGTTCCATTAAATAATTAATTAAAATTTAGGCATCTTATACCTGACAATTTGACTGTAGTAAAAGTATTGGTATTTATGAAATTCATAAATAATTTATTTTTATTAATTAAACATTTTAAAAAGAAAATATATTCTTGAAAAGATTTCATAAATTAAAAAATCTATGTCCTATAGATTTATGATAATTTTGTAAGACCTCAAGTAATTTTTGAATGCATTATAAAATCAGTTATAAAAACTGTATTTTTCAAGTAAATTATGATTTTAATTAAAAATTAAATTAATCATATTTAGAAAATTATTTATGAAAAATAGGCTTCAGTTTTGGATTTTAAATTTTCATAAATGTTTGGGGTGAATTTTTGGTATTTTTCTGAAATACATGAATTTTTTATGAATAGTGAAATACCATAATTTAAAAAATAATCTAAATATACTAATTATAAAGCCATGAGCAATATTCTGCTGATGTAATCCCACTTGGATAGGTATCACATGATAAAATTACTATTCTTGGTCATGGAATACTCACTACTACTTGTCTTGACAGAAAAAATAAACTAATGAATTTTATATTAAGAAAACTCCACTCCCCTCTACTATAAAAACCACCCTTCACACCCACATTTCCTCCCACCTCTCAAGCTACAAGACTTCTCTAAAATCTTCCCAAAACTCTTCCATATTCTCTCTCCAACATTCAAGAGATTATGGTAACATTAAAAGACCAATCCTAGCTTCTTTATGGTGGATCTCAAGAGGAGGATTTAAGTGGTAATTTCTCTCCCTCTTCTCCTTTAATTTCCTTTCATGTTCAAGTTAATTTCTTGATCTCACCCTACCTATATTCTTCCAAATGGTATTGTAACTAAATTATTAAACATCTACATTATTTTTATTATGCTAATGGTATATTATATCATCAAACCACCTTTCCCTCTTCCTTTAATTTTTTTAAAGAGAACATTGTTTGTGAGGTGTTAATTTATCAGCTTCAAGAACAACATGTTTTATTGTTACATTTCTACATTCAGATCTGGTCATGAAACCATTTTTATGGTTTAACCAGAATATTTTATATGTATTATCTCCTATTTAACGTTCTGGGACAAACTTATGACCATAATTCTTGTGATAAAATAAGACATGTTCATTATGATCGAAAAACATCTCAAATTATCCCAAAAAATCATCATTTAATTCATATCTAATGATTAATCCACATTGATCTAACAAAATTCATTATAATATCATTAATAATATTTTAATATCATTAATAACATGTAATATTAGTTCTTTATGTTTACCCATGTTCTACCCGAAATTCAATTTAAGAATACAAGTGAACCAGTCAAGAAAACCCTAAAAAAACATTTCCGAACAATGGGTTTTTAACTCTATTACTCATCCAAAGGCACATAAAATCACTTAATGAAACCATAATGAACTATATTAATGTACACAAGGTTCTAGATTTCTAATTAATGAATATAATGTCATTATACATGACATTAATGAGAAGGAATCATTCGGATAAAAGGTAAGGAGAAACTCTCCAACCCAACTTTCATCCTTCAGGTTCTCACTCATTAAATCCATTTTTTATATGGTTACTCCTTAAAGATCACTTGTTCATCATTTTCTTTCCTTTTCTAGGATATTCATTTTTTTCTTGGGTTTTTTATGTCAAACCAAATCTTTTCCAAAACAACTATTCTTTTAAGAACATGCCATTTACATCTCTCTCAAAGTGGACAGTTCTTCTAACATGTATGTTATTCCCTCTCTCTTTTGGGAACCCAATACTTATGAATGAGTTCTTATGAGATGTAACCCATTCCTTTACATGGGTTAGTTATGTTCACTTCTGATGTGAATTCCATGTGGAACGCTTGATAATGATAATTTTATGATGCGACGGGTGCGCCCACAATTATATAGCGCAATATGAATGTTTAAATGTGATGGGTGCGCCCAAAATTATACAGCGCTCCAAGGCATTGGGTAAATAATGGATATCATGAGTAAATGTGAAATTATGTGTGAACAAGATTCTAGATTAGTTCACATGTATGTGTGGTAGTTAACCACTAAGACATGATGATTCATTTTTATGCATTACCACATTTCAAGTGTTTTATTTATGGTCTTATCATGTTCATGATCTTTTTCTTATGTCATTATAATATTCATCCATTGCTATATTCTTCTTATCTATCCTATTACAATGCTTTTAGCTCACCCCTTTTGATGTAAATCCTTAGGTGGCTACATGTACTAAGGAGAGGACAAGTGAAAATATGAATCTAGAGAAGAATAAATTAAATAAATGTTTATTCTTGATGTTGTAATTGTTATGTATGGTCTTAGTTTTTCCAAGACACCAAACCATTAGATCCTCTATTTTTAATACTACTATGTTTTTTATCTTTAAATTGATGTAATAGTTATGTAAGAAAAGGAAGGGTCTCTATAGTTTCTATCAGAGTAAAGGTTTAGCTAATTTGGGAATTAGGATTCGTGAACCCTAGAGAAAACCTAAAGCATGACACTAAGTACAAATATATACACAGGAAAATTTAAATAGAGATCCCATATGTTATCTTTTTGGTATAAATTTTTTAAATGGATAATTTATTCATGACTTGTTTTCTTATTTTTTGTTCTTTCCTTTTCTATTTAAGGAAATTGTGTGAACCAGGAGAAATTAGGCCAACAACTCCTGTGTGGTCCAATGCAACGATTTCCTGAATGACATCCCCAATAATTTGGGAGGTGGAGTTCAAAACTTCAGGGTGATTCTTACGCAATTATATCAGGTTTTGAATAATAACCATAATAATGTAGAACATCCTCCTTCAACAAATAGGGATAAACTTTCTATCAGATGTTTTATTCGTCAATAACCACCAATGTTTAATGGATCTTCTTCTTCAGTAGATGAGGAATAGTGGGTCAACTCCATGAGTAAGATCTTTTCTTTTCTTCACTATTCTGATATGGTGAAGGTGACCCTAGTCGTTTATCGTCTAGATGGAGAAGCCAATAA
The DNA here is from genome assembly GCA_963277665.1 of Viscum album. Classification (NCBI taxonomy): domain Eukaryota; kingdom Viridiplantae; phylum Streptophyta; class Magnoliopsida; order Santalales; family Viscaceae; genus Viscum; species Viscum album. The sequence continues at coordinate 28,023,095 of OY728157.1, read as the reverse complement.
ATGGTGGTATTCGATTAAGAACACAACGAAAAGGTAAGAAATTGAAGAGATAGAATGGGAAGACTTTCAAATAATGATTTTTAAGAAGTATTTCCCAAGAACTCCTCGCACAAAGATGGAGGGAAAATTCATAGAGCTCAAGAAAAAATAAAGAGAATCTGTCACAACCTATGAAGCGAATTTTACAAGGCTTTCAAGGTACGGTTCATGTTTTGTCATCAACAATAATTGAAAAATTTATAGAATCTTTATTGTATTAAAACCAAAACATTAAATGTATCTTGTAATTCGAGACTTTGGGAGTTATAAAAATGTTTATCGATTTGATCTCAAAGTGGAGATGGAGTTCGGAGAATTGACTCATGGCTATGGTGATATGAAACGAAAGATGGAGTTTCTAGCTAGTGGATATAATGACAAAGGTGGGAAGAAAACTCAATGACCCACATTCCAAAAATGTGGGATGTTATAACACATAAATAGCCTCAAAGGGATAAGGAAGTGCTTCATGTGTATGAAAGAGGGACACCATTTTCAATAGAGTCAAAAAGACACAAAAAGGTTTGAGAGTGTGGCAGAAGAAAGGAGTGAACCCCTCATGGTTTAATGCAACAACTATAGGGAGCTAGGTCACCATAAAAGTTAGTGCACTAAACCTCGAGTTCCCGAGGGTAATAAATGTCAGAAAACCCCCAATGACAAAGTAACAAGGGAAGGCTTATGCCATCACTACTTCAGATGTGGATCATGATAATGAAGTCGTATAAGGTAAAATTCCTATTCACTCAAGAATGGAAAAAGTCTTATTTTATTCTGGTTCAATGTATTCATTTTAATCTTTCATATTTTTGAGAACTAAAGAATAGAATCCCTGAAACCTTGATGTATATATATTTGTAAAAACACCAAGTGGGTCAATCATTGCAACCCAAGTGTTTGACTAATCTCTTATTGGCGTATGTGGGAATATTCTTCCAGCGAATATTATAATACTTCATTTGGTGGAATTTGATGCTATAATGGGAATGGATTGGCTCTCGTTATATAGAGCACATATCAACTGTTGGGAAAAGGAAACATCATTCAATATTCTGAACCATCCCATTCTCCTCTACAAATGCAAGGAAGATCATGAACCTCCTTTGAAAAATCCTTCAATGGTGTGGGTGTTGATTCCCTTTGAATAATCCTACCTCGCCTAAATGGTTGAGTCGAAGGAATATTCCAACCTTGAGGAAAATCCCATTGTGAGGGAATATGATGATGTATTTCCTGAAGAGTTACTGTAACGGCCCAAACATTCAAAATAGTATATAAACTTATTCGTAACGATTTAATAATGATGTTAATGGTTACTGTAGAAAGAGGAGTCGATGGCTTCTTCCAGTAGACTCAAACCATATGAAGCCCACTTACCAGAGCTTGGGAAGGAGTTGGAATCTTTAGGCTTCTCTTTGGACCAAGACCAAGACGAAATCCAGCGTGTCAATCTTGAATGGAAACACCTACCGGAGAAGTTCATGTTAGTAGAGATTACTACTAGGGAAATGTTATCTGATCCTCCCTCAGATTCTCTCACCATAGCACACCTTACACTTAGGTCATATGCCGGTGTTATAAGGGGCTATGTAACGAGACCCTAGCTTCTTTGTGTAATCCTTTGGGATGAATAAATTGTGATTTCTTCCTTTAGTGATGTTTGTGAAATTTCAGTTGTTCGGATAATTTTAGGATATATTTTATTGATGATTTTTGAAAAAAAGGGATATTTTAAAATATTTATGTAAACCATAAATAATTAATGATGTGTAATGATTTTCAAAAAATGGTATTCTGCAAAAGTGTTCAGTACATAATTTAGAGTCTAATAAGATCATCTTAATTATTGATGAATAGTAAAGTATGAATAGTGATTTTACGCTTAGAATTAGTAATGTGACCAAATGGATTACTAATTTCACTCAAAGAAAGTTTTAATGTAAATTAGTCACATAGATTAAGTAATGTGATTCAATAAAATGGGTAAATAACAGTTTCATAAATTATTAATCAAGTATTAGTTTTTTGGGATGAATTGTGTTTTTTCATTATGAATTAAATTAAAAATATTTAGAAAAATATTTTTTATAAAATGGACATTATTTTTGAACTCAGAGCACCGATATTATGTTATGGTAATTTTTGGGGTTTTTTCTAAAGAAATGAATTTTCGGTGAATAGTGTTTTTATTTAAAAAATAAATTAAAAATATTTAGAAAATTATTTTTATAAAATGGAGTTCATATTTTTAATCAGAGCGTCGATTTTTTGTTAAGGTGAAATTTTGGGATTTTTCTAAGAAAGATGAATTTTCAGTGAATAGTAAAAAATACAGTTTTAGGGTTTCGGTATGTTTATTTACATCATAACTATGTCATGATTATTTCATTAGATATTTTAAGGGTTGGCCGACCTTAGTTGATGAATTATTGTTTTGGGGGCCCCATGTGGCCAAACATCATGGGAAATATCATGAGAGAGCACATGGTTTTGAGTAAAGCACTTGTGAGGTGTCCCTTGGCCATTAATGCCTTGTCCCCTCACTTTCCCTATAAATACCAAGCCCTCCTCTCATCATTTCGACTCAAAAATCATCCTCAACTATGTTACGGTCTCCTTACCTCCCAAGGAGTCCTCCCAAGGTGCCCCCAAGCCCTCAAGGTCCAAACCTTTGAGTTTTAAGAGTTACGTTTTAAGGTAAGGGATCCGACCTCTCTCTTCTTTTTCAAGTAATCTCTTTTATGTCATTTCTTTTATAATCCATGTTATTATGTTGGATAATGTTCTTATATATTCATATTACTTCCCTTTTCATGTTCATATGATGAGAGACCCCATCTTTCTCTCATCAAGTTGTTTTAATAATATTTAAGTGGCGTTGTTAGGCTGTCGAATTTTAAGGGGATTCTTTCACCCTTCTCATTCTTTTCAATGTTCTACTTTCATGTCAAGTCTTTCAAGTTGTTTTTTAATTATGTTGGGGTATGATATATATATATATATCATACTGAACTCTTATTTTCACATTATTATGGACCCTATTTTATCTTTTCAATTCATTTTTTGTAGAAGTTTAAGTGACGCCGTTAGGCTGCAGAATTTTCATAAGAGAAATCTAATTTTTGTCTTCCTTCCATGTTCTTCATTTCAATTGGTATGTACTTAAAATTTCATTACCATGTTCATATGTCCTTAATATTCTGTCCCTCTACTGTTTTATGGGTCATTTTCAAATGTTTTACCCATGTCCCCTCTCTTTTCAATGTTTTCTAAAACCCCAAAACATAGCCGTTATGCTGCAGAATTTTCGTCTCAAAATGCCTCTCTTTTCTCAAACTTATTTTATGTTATAAAGTGAATACTAAAAGCTCTTATTTCTAAAGTGGTATTCACATATATATCAAAATGTTCTATTTTAAATTCTGGGATTTACATACATGAAACCTGCTTTCTTTTTCCGTGGGTTTAAAGTGACATAAAGATCATGTCTTTAAAGGAGTTTTTAAAACGTTATGATTATGAAATGAAACCCATTTGTTTTATGCTATATGGGTTGTTTATGAAATGATTGATGATGATATATGTGTCTCACATGATAATAAAGACATGTCAAGGGTGCACCCATATAGCGCTCCAATGCATTGGGTAAAGACTTAATCTCTAGAGATGACTTTTTAGACTGATACCTTGGTGAATAACCTTGGTAATTTTTAATGACACCTTGGGGATGGACCTTGGTGAAACGAAATGATTGTCAATATTAAATGTTGCATCCACATATTCAAGTTATGAATTTTTTTTATTATGATATGCCTGACTATTTATTTCTCATGCCTTAAAGTTCTTTTCATGACCTTATTGAAGTATCTCAAGTTCACATGTAAAATGTTTCTCTTGTTTCCCTTACTAGGCCTTCTGCTCACCCTTTCTTTTGATGTATGTCCACAGGTTATGAGATGCTGTAATGAACCAAGTATGAACTTATGGAGAAGCCTTTCAAGTGTTTAAGAAGAATGTTTTATGTTGTTTTCATGTATTATGTTCCTTGTTTCCAAGACACTAAACCTTAAATATCCTCAGTTCCGTGTAATGAATTGAAAGTTTATGTTATAAAAAGATGGGATGTTATAGTTGGTATCAAAGGATGGTTTAGTTATTTGTGGAAATTAGGATATAAAAACTTTAGGAAGAACCCTATAGAAAAGTTTAAATATAGGAAAACTTCTTGGTATTTTGGTAAGTATTGAGTGAGTGGTTTATCAAAAAAACACATCCCTGTCTGGATACGAGCAGGTAAAGGTGGCTCTGGCACAAATGTACATAGGGGTAAAACCCGAAAACACCGCTCTGAGCTAGACTCAAATGGGAACTGGTTTACGATAATGGGATTTGCTGCACTCTTGGTTACGACACTCCCGGGGGATATGTTTGGTTAATCACAAGATTTTTATGAATCATTATGAAGGAATTATAGAGAAGTGTAATTGTCTAAGAATGAAGTCTTAATTAATAGATTTATAAATGAAATAAGTTTCTTACTAAGGTTTTTTTCTTTTAGAAAATGGAGGGCAATAGGAGGAACCATGTCGATGGTGACCGCAATGCCCCATGTGCTGACGACCCTCCTATTGAAGCCGGAATGGAAACATTCATGTGAATGATGAACCAACAGACTCAAGTTATGAGTAATAACTTGAATCAAGCTGAGAGGCCGATCTCACCATGAATGGAACAACACTCTGTTGAGTCCTTGATGCTTCAACTACCACCATCATTCCGTGGATCTACTGACCCATTGGTTTCAGATCAATGGATAAGCTCTATTGAAAAGATCTTTTCTGTACTCCATTGTTCGGAACAAGAAAATGCCACCCTTGCTGTTTATCACCTAGAGGGAGAAGCTGATCATTGGTGGTCACAGGTCAAAAACACAAATCCTTGAAGAGAAATGGAAGCTATGGAGTGGGAAGAGTTTTGGGGAATACTCTTTAACAAGTATTTCCCTCGATCCATGAGAACGTGAATGGAGAAAGAGTTTCTCGAGCTGAAGCAGAAGGAGAACGAATCTGTCGGAAGCTATGAGATGAACTTCACTCGACATTCACGATATACCTCTAGCTTTTCCATGGATCCAAGTGGGAAGGTTGATAGATTTTTCAGTGGGCTGAGACCTCATCTACGGAAGAATTTTTCCAACCGGGACTACAATAGCTTCGAGGAGATCGTGTGGAGTGCAATGAAAGTCGACCTGGAGTTTGGTGAGACGCAGTGGTCTCATAAATCAAATTAAAAGAAGAGATCATTAGATCCCAGTTTAGGGAAGACATTTCATCAGGGAAGAGGTGGAAGGAAAATGAAACTTACCACATGCAATAAATGTGGGAAGAAGCATCCGAGGAACTGCTTGGTCAGAAGTGGAAAGTGCTACAAGTTTGGAAGAGGAGGCCATATTGCACGGAATTGTCGTAGCGAGGTGAAGCCTCAACTCCCCAACACTAACTATAGAGGAAAGATGGTTATGGCCTTACTCTAAGTCCATTGCTTCACATGTGGACAACTTGGGCACTATGGTAATCTCTTTCCAAATCCAAGGGAAGTGGAGGGGAATCACCATCGACCTCAGCAAAGGCTAGGGGAGCAAGGTCGTGCTTTTGCTATCACGACAACTGAAGTTGAATCTCCGAATGACGTGGTAGAAGGTAATCTATTTGTCCTCTCAAAACTAGAAACTACTTTGTTTGCTTTTTGTTCTGCACATTCCTTTATTTCCTCCATGTTTGCAAAGAATATAGAATCAATCCCTGAATTGCTTGAGGTAGAGTTGTAAGTCAAGACTCCAAGTGGGATTATCCATGCATCAACAGTGTTTAGAGACACTAGTTTTTACTTTAGTGAGCACAATCTTATCACAAGTCTAGTAGTCATTCCCATGTTGGAATTCGATGTTATACTAGGGATGGACTGGCTCTCAAAGTATAATGCTAAGATAAAATGCAGAAGTAAGGAAATCTCAGTAGTCTTGAATGAACGACCTACAGTTATCTTCCAAGGAGAGATATCCTGAACTGATCTTTATCTAGAAGTACCTCCTATAGCTTTCTTTATGGAGTTAATAGGTGATGATGAAGAAGGAAAAGGGAGCATAAAAATAGAAGATGTTCCGATTGTTCAGGAATATATGGATATATTTTTTGAGGAGTTACCTGGACCTCCCCCAGAAAGAGAGGTAGAGTTCTACATTGAACTCATACCTGGGTCTCAAATGATATCAAAGAATCCGTATAAAATGTAAAATGTGGAGCTATAAGAGTTAAAGAAACAACTCCAAGACTTGTTGGAGAAGGGGTTTATCCGACCGAGTGTGTCTCCTTGGGGGGCACCAGTTATCTTTGTGAAGAAGAAGGATGGATCAATGTGGCTATGCATTGATTATAGAGAACTGAACGTGATCACAGTGAAGAACAGATATCCTCTTCCAAGAATTGATGATTTATTTGACCAACTTCATGGGGCTCAATTCTTCTCTAATATTGATCTTCGGTCTGGTTATCATCAACTGAGGGTTAAGAAGGAAGATGTTCCAAAGACTGCCTTCCGATCAAGATATGGGCATTATGAGTTTAGTGTTATGCCCTTCGGCTTGACTAATGCTCCTGTTATCTTCATGGATTTGATGAATAGAGTCTTTAAGGACTACCTTGATAACATTGTGGTAGTTTTTATTGATGATATTTTGATATATTCAAAAATTCATGAGGAGCATAAAGATCATCTGAGGGTTATTTTGAAAACTCTGCGGAAGGAGAGGCTCTTTGGAAAGTTCAGCATATGTGAGTTTTGGTTACAACAAGTGGCTTTCCTCGGGCACATCGTAACCAATGAAGGAATCTCGATTGACCCTGAAAAGACAATGGTTGTGGAGGAGTGGCCTCAACCCACAACAATAACTGATATTCATAGTTTCCTTGGTTTAGAGAGATATTATAGGAGGTTTGTGAAAAACTATTCATGGATTTCTAATCCACTAACCAAGTTGACTCAAAAAGGGGTTAAGTTCATCTGGACAAAGGAATGCGAGGAATGTTTCCATGAACTGAAGAAGAGATTGGTTACTGCACCTGTTTTAACACTGCCCTCTATCGGAGAAGGATTCGTTATTTTTAGTGATGCATCTCTGAAAGGGCTTGGGTGCGTCCTCATGCAAAATGACAAGGTAATTGCTTATGCATCTCGACAGTTGAATATTCATGAGCAGAATTATCCTACGCTTGATCTAGTGCTGGCGGTAGTTGTTTTTTCTCTAAAGATATGGAAGCACTATCTTTAAGGGGAGAAATGTGATATATACACTGACCACCAATGTCTAAAGTATATTTTCACATAGAAAGAATTGAACATGAGGCAAAGGAGATGGTTGGAGCTTATTAAATACTATGATTGTTCATTTCATTATCACCCTGGTAGAGCAAACAAATTCACGGATGCGTTAAGCAGGAAAGACCCTGTTGTTCTGGATACAATGAGGATCCTAGGAGATCCCTTGATTAAAGATCTAGTAAAACTAGACATGGGAATTATAAGGAAAGGGACATCGTCAACCCTATCCCAAATGAGTTCTCAACCTTCATTACTAGATAAGATCAAGAATTCTCAAAAAGAAGATCCTTTGCAGCAGGAGAAGTTTGAGGTAGTAAAGGATGGGAATTTCCCTGACTTCAATATTGATCAAGAAGGTGTATTGAAATTTTGTACAAGACTATGTGTTCCATCTATTCCGGAGATAAAGAAAGAACTGATGGATGAAGCTCATAGCTCTACTATCTCTATACATCCGAGAAGCACTAAGATGTATAGAGACCTTCGTGATCATTATTGGTGGGGTAACATGAAGAGGGAGATTTCTGACTACACTACAAGGTGCTTGGTGTGTCAGCAAGTAAAGGCAGAATGACAACTTCTTAAGGGGGTATTACAACTGCCACCCATACCAGTATGGAAGTGGGATAATATCACTATGGACTTTGTAACTGGTCTCCCAAAAACATCCAAAGGAAACAATGTGATATGGGTTATTGTGGACCGTCTCACCAAGACCGCCCATTTTATCTCTATTCGGGTAGATTTCTCTCTGGATAAACTTGCCAAGATATACGTAAAGGAAGTGGTTAGGATGCATGGGGTACCACTATCCATCGTGTTTGATCGTGATCCAAGATTCACATCAAAATTCTGGAGAAGTATTCAACATGCTCTGAATACTGAATTGAATTTTAGTACGGCCTATCATCCTCAATCTGATGGCCAATCTGAAAGGACTATTCACACACTCGAAGACATGCTGATATTATGCTCAATGAAATTTAAAGGTGGATGGGATCAACACCTCTCATTAGTGGAGTTCTCCTATAAAAACAGCTTCCATTCGAGTATTTAGATGGCATCCTATGAAGCTCTGTATGGAAAGCGATGTAGAACTTCTACTTGTTGGGATGAAAATGGTGAGAGAAAGCTTCTTGGGCCTGATCTTGTGCAAGAGATGACAGAACAGGTCCATTCCATCCAACAACACATAAATGTTGCTCAGAGTCGGCAGAAGAGCTATGCTGACAATCGTCAAAGGGACTTGGAGTTTGGTGTTGGTGACAAAGTCTTCCTTAGAATTTCTCCATGGAAGAGAGTCATGCGGTTTGGGAAGAAAGGGAAGCTCAGCCCTAGGTACATTGGACCCTATGAAATCCTTGATCGCATAGTAGTAGTGGCATATCATCTATCACTTCCACCGAACCTAGCTCAAGTTCACAATGTCTTCCATGTATCTCTCTTGAGGAAGTACATACCCGACCCTTTGCATGTACTGAACCCAGAGGTGGTACAACTGGAACATGACCTCTCTTATGAGGAGCGGCCAATGGAGATCTTAGACCGTAGAGACAAGGTTCTACGAAACAAGACTACCCACCTTGTGAAAGTGTTGTGGAGGGATCATAAATATGAAGATGTGACTTGGGAGCCTTAGGAAACGATGAAGCAAAAGTACCCTCACCTTTTCGACTAGGCCTCAAGTATAAATTTCGAGGACGAAATTTCTTAAGGGGGGAAGAATGTAACGTCCCAAACTTTTTAAATAGTATATTAACTTACTCTTAATGATTTAATAAAGATGTTAATGGTTAATGTAGAAAGAGGAGTCGATGGCTTCTTCCAGTAGACTCGAACATTATGAAGCCCACTTATCAGAGCTTGGGAAGGAGGTGGCATCTTTGGGCTTCACTTTGGATTAAGCCCAAGCCGAACTCTAGCGTGTCAAGCTTGAACAGAAATTCCTACGGGATAAGTTCAAGTTAGTAGAGATTACTACTAGGGCAATGTTATCTGAGCCTCCCTCAGATTCTCTCACCATAGCAACCTTACACTTAGGTCATATGCTGGTGTTATAAGGGGCTATGTGACGAGACCCTAGCTTCTTTGTGTAATCCTTTGGGATAAATAAATTGAGATTTCTTCCTTTAGTGATGTTTGTAAAATTTCAATTGTTCGGATAATTTTAAGATATATTTTATTGATGAATTTTGAAAAAAAAGGATATTTTAAAATATTTATGTAAACCATAAATAATTAATGATGTGTAATGATTTTCAAAAAATGGTCCTCTACAAAAGTGTTCAGTAAGGAATTTGGAGTCAAATAAGATCAACTTAATTTTGGATGAATAGTAAATTATGAATAGTGATTTTACGCTTAGGATTAGTAATGTGACCAAATGGATTAGTAATTTCACTCAAAGAAAGTTTTAATATAAATTAGACACATAGATTAAGTAATGTGATTCAATAAAATGGGTAAATAACGGTTTCATAAATTATTAATCAAGTATTAGTTTTTTGGGATGAATAGTGTTTTTTATTTAAAAATTAAATTAAAAATATTTAGAAAAATATTTTTATAAAATGGACTTTATTTTAGAACTCAGAGCACCGATATTATGTTATGCTAATTTTTGGGGTTTTTTTCTAAAGAAATGAATTTTCGGTGAATAGTGTTTTTATTTAAAAATTAAATTAAAAATATTTAGAAAAATATTTTTATTAAATGGAGTTCATATTTGTAATCAGAGCGTTGATATTTGGTTAAGGTGAAATGTTGAGATATTTCTGAGAAAGATGAATTTTCAGTGAATAGTAAAAATACAGTTTTAGGGCTTCTGTATGTTTAATGACATCATAACAGTGTCATGATGGTGTCATGAGATATTTTAAGGGTTGGACGACCTTAGGTGATTAATTATTGTTTTGGGGGCCCCATGTGGCCTAACTTCATGGGAAATATCATGAGAGAGCACATGGTTTTGAGTAAAGAACTTGTGAGGTGTCCCTTGGCCATTAATGCCTTGTCCCCTCACATTCCCTATAAATACCAAGCCCTCCTATCATCCTTTCGACTGAAAAACCATCCTCAACGACGTTCTGGACTCCTTACCTCCCAAGGAGTCCTCCCAAGGTGCCCCCAAGCCCTCAAGGTCCAAACCTTTGAGTTTTAAGAGCTACATTTTAAGGTAAGGGATCCGACCTCTCTCTTCTTTTTCAAGTAATCTCTTTTATGTAATTTCTTTTATACTCCATGTTCTTATGTTGGAGGATGTTCTTATATATTCATATTACTTTCCTTTTCATGTTCATATTATGAGAGACCCCATCTTTCTCTCATCATTTCTTTTTAATAATGTTTAAGTGGCGTCGTTAGGCTGTCGAATTTTAAGGGGATTCTTTCACACTTCTCATTTTTTTCAAAGTTCTACTTTCATGTCAAGTCTTTCAAGTTCCTTTTTAATCATGTTGTGGTATGATCTCTATATCTATCATACTTAACTCTTATGTTCATATGATGAGGGACCCTATTTGATCTTTTTAGTTCTTTTTTTTATGTTTAAGTGACGCCGTTTGGCTGCCGAATTTTCGATAGAGAAATCTAATTTTTGTCTTCCTTCCATGTTTTTCATTTCAAATGGTATGTCCTTAAACTTTCATTACCATGTTTATATGTCCTTATTATTCTGTACCTATTCTATTTTATGGGTCATTTATGAATGTTTGACCCATGTCCCCTCTCTTTTCAATGTTTTCTAAAACCCCAAAACATAGCCATTGTGCTGCAGAATTTTCGTCTCAAAATGCCTCTCTCTTTTCTCAAAATTTTTTTATGTTATAAAGTGAATACTCAAAGCTCTTATTTCTACAGGGGTATTCACATATATATCAAAATGTTCTATTTTAAATTCTGGGATTTACATACATGAAACCCTCTTTTTTTTCATGGGTTTAAAGTGACATAAAGATCATGTCTTTAAAGTAGTTTTTAAAATGTTATGATTATGAAATGAAACCCATTTGTTTTATGCTATATGGGATGTTTCTGAAATGATTTATGATGATATATGTGGATGACATGATAATAAAGACATGTCAAGGGTGCGCCAAGATAGCGCTCCAATGCATTGGGTAACGACTTAATCTCTAGAGATGACTTTTTAGACTGATACCTTAGTGAATAACCTTGGTAATTTTTAATGACACCTTGGGGATGGACCTTGGTGAAATGAAATGATTGTCAATATTAAATGTTGCAGCCACATCTTCAAGTTATGAAAAATGTTATTTTTACTATGATATGCCTCGCGATTTCTTTCTCATGCCTTAAAGTTCTTTTCCTGACCTTATTGAAGTATCTCAAGTTCACATGTAAAATGTTTCTCTTGTTTCCCTTATTGTGCCTTCTGCTCACCCTTTCTTTTGATATATATCCCCAGGTTATGAGATGCAGTAATGAACCTAGGATTAACATAAGGAGAAGCATTTCAAGTGTTTAAGGAGAATGTATTATATTGTTTTCATGTATTATGTTCCTTGTTTCCAAGACACTAAACCTTAAAGATCCTCAGTTCCATGTAATGAAATTAATGTTTATGTTATAAAAATAAGGGATGCAATAGTTACCCAGAACTCCCCTAGATCTTGAGTTAGAGTTCTCAATTGAACTCAAACATAGAGCTAATCCTATCTCGAAGAGTCCCTATAGGATGGCTTCTATCAAACTGGAGGAATTAAAGAAGCAGATGAAAGAGAATCTGGGAAAAGGGTTCATACACCCTAGTGCATCACCTTGGGGTGTGCCAATGCTCTTTATAACAAAGAATGATGGAACAATGTGGCTGTGTATCGATTATCGGGAACTCAACAAGATCTCCATAGTCAACAATTATCCTCTTCCAAAGATTTATGACTTGTTCAATCAGCTAAGAGGTTATCAATTCTTCTAAAAGGTGGATCTTTATTCTGGATATCATCAGATAATGTTAGAGATGGAAAATATTCAGAAGACTGCCTTTCGATCAAGGTATGGGCACTATGAGTATTGTGTGATGGCCTTCGGACATAATAATTCCCCTGAAATCGTTATGTATTTGATGAATGGAGTCTTTATACATTACCTCAATAAATTTGTGGTATTGTTTTTTGATGATATTCTCATCTACTTCAAGTCCATGGAGGAACACGAAGAACATCTAAGACATGTGTTGGAGACATTATGAAAGGAGAAGTTGTACGCCAACTTTATCAAGTGTGAATTTTTATTGAAGCAAGTCATGTTCTTATGACATGTGATATCAAGTGAGGGAATTTCTGTGGATGCTTCAAAAAAGGCGATTGAGGAATGGACAAGGCCCGCTAGTGTCACAAAAATCCATAGTTTTCTTGGATTAGCTAAGTACTATTGATGTTTTTTGAGAAACTTATCACGATTGTCAAGCCCGCTAACTATGTTAACAAGGAAAGGGGTAAAGTTAGTTTGGACGAAAGAATGTGAGGGAAGATTCAAGGAGATAAACAGAAGGCTGATCAGTGCAGTTGTACTCACACATCTAAAAAGTGGAGAACGTTTTGTGATATATAGTGATGGTTAAATGAAAGGCTTCAGTTGTTCACTCATGCTAAATGACAATGTGATAGCCTACGCCTCATGGCAGTTGGAGATCCATCAGCAGAATTACACAACCCATGATCTAGAGCTGGTAGCCATCATTTTTTTCTTGAATATATGGTGTCACTACCTTTATGGAGAGAAGTGTGACATATACACCGACCACAAGAGCCTAAAGTATATATTCACACAAAAGGAGATCAACATGTGTCAAAATATATGGTAATAGATAATCAAGGATTATGATTTCTCTATTCGCTATCATCCTTGAAAGGTTAACAAGGTTGCTGATTCTTTATGAAGAATATAACCTGCTACTCAATCCATGCTACAGATTCAGAAAAACCCCATATTCTTGGATATGAAAATAATGGATTCGGAAATCATAAGGGTAGGTGATACATCCTACCTTGCCCAAATTATTGTGTAACTATCCATCCTGGATAATATGATGGATGATCAAAGGGATGATATGGAGATACAAAAGAGGGCGAATGCAGTAAAGGAAGGGAAGTTGTGAAAGATCCATATTGATGGGGATGGTGTGATTCTGTTTGGAACGCGGCTTTGTGTGCCTTCATCACCCGAGATAAAGAAGGAGATATTGGACAATGCACATAGCTCAACATTATCTATCCATTCATGGATAATCATGATGTACCATGATCTCTGAGAACACTTCAGGTAGGATAATAGGAAGAAAGAGATTGTGCATATATATCAAGGTTCTTGGTATGGCGGTAAGTTAATTCTAAGTGAAAAAAGTCCAAAGGTATGATGCATCCATTGCATATACCCATGTGTAAATGGGAAAATGTAACTAAGGACATTGTCCCGGGTCTCCAAAAGAAGTCTAAGGGAAATAATGCTATATGGGTTGTGGTTGACCGACTCACCATGACTGCCCATTTTATCGCTATTCGAGAAGATCTCTCACTTGAACAACATGAAATGATATATGTGAAGGATGTGTTAATACTGTATGGAGTTCCACTCTTGATTGTCTGTGACCATGATCCGAGGATTACATCTATATTTTGGAGGATTATTCCACATGTTTTGAGCACTAAATTAAATTTCAGAATGGCCTATCACCCCCAAACTGATGGACATTCTGAAAAAAACTTTTTAGATGCTTGAAGATTGATAAGATCAATCTCTCTTGAATTCAAAGGTTGTTGGGATCAGCATCTGCCATTGGTTGAGTTCTCATACAATAATATCTTCCACTAGAGTTTTCATATGGCTCTATAAAAATCTTGGTATGGAAAGCAATGTAAAACTTCAACCAGTTGGGATGAAGTTGGAGAATGAAAGCTACTTCACTACTAGAAATTCGGGCTATAGCCACGGTTCTAAACCGTGTCTATAGGCCCTAAAACTGTGGTTATAGGTAATATCCACGGTTTATCAAACCGTGGCTAAGTTTGGCGTGGCTATAGGCCTAGACCTATAGCCACGGTTCCAAACCGTGGCTTTAACACTATAGCCACGGTTACACCCGTTGCTATAGTAAAGGCCGGACAGACTTAATTGCAACAGTTTAAAACCGTGGCATTATGTCTATAGCCACGGTTAATAACTGTGGTAATAAACCAATAGCCACGGTTTAAATTGTGTCTATAGGGTGTCCAAATCCATAAAAAATACCCCCCAACCCCCCACCCCCCCCCCCCCCCCCCGACACCCCCTGGACACCCCCTCGACATCCCCTGGACACCCCCCTGGACACCCACTGCCACCACCCTGCCACCCCCTGCCAGTCCCCCTACCACCCCCCTGCCAGTCCCCCTGCCCCCTGCCACTCCCTGCTAGTCCCTCCTGCCCCCTGCTAGTCCCCCCTGCCCCATGCTAGTCCCCCCTACCACCCCTACTTGTCCCCCTGCCAGCCCCCCCCTACCCCCTACTTGTCCCCCTGCCAGCCCCCCCCCCCTCCCCCTGCCTGGACACCCCTCCCCCATGCTGGACACCCCTCCCCCCTACCTGGACACCCCTCCCCCCCTGCTGGACACCCCTTCCCCCTTCTGGAAAGCCCCTCCCCCTGCCTGGACACCCCTCCACCCTGCCTGGACACCCCTCCCCCCTACCACTCCCATGCTTGTCCCCCTGCCTTTTCCCCCACTGCCCCATGATAGTCCCCCCTGCCAGCCCCCCTGCCCCCTGCCCCTTCTAGTTCCCCCCTACCACCCCCTGCTTGCCCCCCTGCCAACCAGCCCCCCTGCCCCTGCCAGTCCCCCCTGCCACCCCCTGCCAGTCCCCCCTACTAGTCCCCCTGCCAGCCCCCCCTGCCCCCTGCCACCCCCTGCCCCCTGATAGTCCCCCTGCCCCCTGCTAGGCCCCCTTCCCCCTGCTAGGCCCCCTTCTAGGCCCCCTGTCAGTCCCCTGCTAGTCCCCCTTCCCATTGATCTCATAACCAAGTTTATCTGATCTGATAACCACAACATCTTCAGCACTGCCAGATTTAGGTTTAACAGGTACCAATTCACCAATTCTGACATGTTTAGCAGCATGAGATAAGACAGCAACAGACTGAACTACATCAGATTTACAGACCATGTTTAGCACCCCTCCCCCTGCTGGACACCCCCCTGCCTGGACAGCACACCCCCCTCCCTGGACAGCACCCCCCTCCCTCCCCCTGGACACTGGACTCCCATGCATATTTACCCCTGCTGGACACTGGACCCCTACTGGACACTGGACCCATACTCCCCCACCCCCACCCCTACTAGCCCCCTTGTACCCCTACTAGACACAGGACTCCCCCTGGAAACTAGTTCTTAGGATTCCCAAATCATATTTACCCCTATTGGACACTGGACTCCCCCCTGGACACTGGACTCCCCCTGCATATTTACCCCTACTGGACACTGGCCCCCTGCTATAGGTTATTAGTAGGACCACCCCATACTATAGGTTCTTAGTAGGACTTGGGAAACACTTGAATCAAAATTCCAAAGTAGCTATATATGAGTAATCTAGGAAAACCTACATATAATAAGTCTAGAAAATAAAACAGAATAAACTATAAAATGTTTATGGAAATAAAATAAAACATATTTGAAATTGGAAAACATTACCAGAAAACTGTTTATCAACTAAACAAACTACTTGGTGAAATCATGGTCACACATGCTCATCCTCAGATAAAACTTGCTTCCATTTCATGTAGTACTGCATTAAACAAAACATTGGAATTATGATTTGAAATAGAGTTACCAGATTTTATAGCACCGTGCTCACTATCTATAGGTGGTGAAATAGTTATACCTGGTTCCTGTGAAGTATCTGTGGGATGTTTTATGATACTTTCTAGATTTGTACAGCACTACATTTTCTCTATAGAGACATTCATAACCTGCATTGGCTTAGGTTCCTAGACAGCCCTCTTACACCCCCTTGAAACCCCCTGAACATCCCCCTTGAACACCCCCCTGCACCCCCCATTCCCCCCTTAGTCCCCCATGCCCCCCTGCACCCCACTGGACAGCCCCCATGCCCCAACTGGACAGCCCCACTGGACACCCCCTGCACCCCTTGGACAGCCCTCCCCCCTGCCGGACACCCCTCCCCCCTTCTTGGACAGCCCCTCCCCCTGCTGGACACCCCTCCCCCTACTGGACACCCCTTCCCCCTGCCGCCTGCCCCCTGCACCCCACTGGATAGCCCCCATGCACCAACTGGATAGCCCCACTGGGCACACATCCACCCCTGAAGATCTACCCCTGAATGTTGATTTCCAAAATGAGGCTACCCTCTTAGTGGATCATGTCAAAGATTATTAGAAAACATATTTTGATGGTGATTTTCAAAGATCGACTGAAATAATGCTTAATAATTCCAATCTTAATTGAGTAGGCCAGGTGGATGTATATATCACACCAACACAAGACGTCCAATCATACTTTTTCCTATTTTTATAAGGTTTCACTGATGATGAGGCAAATTATTAGGATCTCATTACTGGTCATCAGTTATCAGATGATATTTATTTTCCCCAAATGGATATTAAGGGAGAATCCATGTTAGCCCTCAAATATATTAATGGTCACCCGAGGATGGGAGTCCATCGGGGGAGGCGCGGTTGTCCGGGGAGGAGAGGTCGTTGGGAGGAGGGGAGTGCGTCGGGGGAGTAGGGGAGTCTGTCAGCATCGGGGGAGGCGCTGTCGTCCGGGGAGGGGGGGGGGGGGCGCGGTCTTCTGGGGAGGGGAGTGCGTCGGCGGAGGGGAGTGAGTTGGGGAGGGTTCTGTAGGAGGAGCCCGAGAGAATATTGGCCAAATCACACATATATCCACAGATGAATTTTCATCCATTGGTATAACCATGATATAGCCACTGAGAACAACACAGAACAAACATTTCTTGGCACATATTATTTGTGAAATAGGTGGAAGGAATACAAGTTGAAGATGTATACAAGGTGTGCTGAAGGTTGATAGAAACAGAGGACACACATTTTGTTAGGAATAAAATTGAGAGAGGAGAAATACAAGAAGGTAAAATGGTAAATTTATGTATTGAGAGAAAGCAGTATAGAGAGAGAGAGAGAGAGTTACAGTTTGGGGGAGAAGAGGAAGAAGTGGAAGAACAATTCGCCGAGTCCTTGCATAATCTGTTGAAGGACCATTCGCCGAGTCCTTGGATAATCTGTTGAAGTCCAAAAAAGAATACCAGAAATAGACACCACTGCTGGACATCCCTCCCCCTGGATCACCACCCCTGGACACCCCTGGACCACCCCCCTGGAAACCCCTCCCCCATGCTGGGCACCCCTTTCCCATGCTTGGAGAAACCCTCCCCCTGCTGGACACCCCTCCCCCTGCTTGACACCCCTGCCCCCTGCCCCTGCCCCCCTGCCCCCTGACCCTGGACACCCCAGGACAGACCCCCCCAGACCCTGGACACCCCTGCCTGTCTTGCCCCCCCCCCAGACCCTGGACACCCCAGGACAGACCCCACCCCCAGAACCTGGACAGCCCCCCAGACCATGGACACCCCCCAGAACCTACCCCCCCCCCCCACTCCCAGACCCCCCAGGACAGACCCCCCCCCAGACCCTGGACATCCTAGGATAGACCCCCCCCATTGGACCCCCTAGACACCCCATCGACAGACCCCCTAGGACAGCCCCCAGACCCTGGACACCCCAGGACAGACCCCCCCCCCCACTGGACCCCCTAGACAACAGATGGATGTCATGGGCTATTGCTAAAAGACAGAATCCGGCTGCTGAAATCAGCAGTAAGTAAGAAGAGGTAAATGAAGAAAAATGAATAAAATTTTCCCAATATACTTGGGAAATTTTATTCATCAGTAGGAAGAAGAACAGAATAACAGTAGCTGAGAGTTCCTTCCCTGGAGGGGGAGAATGATTTTTTACATAGGATCTGTCTGATATTTAATCGAAGAAAGAGGGAGATGAAATTATGTACCTCATTACAAGTGGAAGCATCCAAAAAATTCTCTTCCAATGGAATAAAATATTACCAAAAAATATATAAACCTTATCTCTCCTCTTGTGGCTTCCCGGTGTCCAGGTGGTTAATAATTTGGTTGAGGTGAGGTTGTGGACTCATGGGTGCAAGCATGAAGGAAACTAATTTGGATTGTATTTTAAGTAGGCTGCTCTTGTTTTTCTGAAGTGGCAGGGCTAATTGGGTCTAAAATAAGTGATTTGGAATAGGAATTTATATGAGGGCTTCAAATCTTATGGGGTCTGGTTTAATTGGTTAGAATTGGGTGAGGTTTGGAATGGTTTTAAAGTGGGATGCCTGGTGGAAAATGTGGGGTTGGTGGATTAGAAGTTGAGAGGTGGGTAGGCCTGATTGGTGGTCAAGTTGTGGATGGGTTGCCTAGGTGGATTGAAAAATGGTGGGGGATTGGGAAGGAGTTCATAGTGGCTAAATTGAAGTGGGATCTTGGAATTGTAGTAGGTCTTGAGTTTGGATTTTTTAGTGAGAGTGGAAATGGCCCTGGAATAGCTGGTTTTATTTTGGTGGGTTGGCCATGGGATTTTTTATAGTGCATCGAAAAATAGTCACTAGCAGGGCTTGGTTTGGTGTGAAATTCAGTCAAATTGTTGTGGGAACCATCACAACAGGCTGATGCGGTTCAGACGACATGTGAAGAGGATGAGGATGATCTGGTTCGGACAACATGTGAAGAGGATGAGAAAAAAAAAGAATTACCGAATGAATATTATGTGATACATTTACAATAAAATATGCCAGACAATTCCAAACCAATGTTTTCAGTTGAATTGAGCCTTTTTACCACCTGCTATGCACATTTTGTGGAAAGATGGATGAGAGGAAGCACTGAGGGGAGATATAGTTTAGGAATGAGGAAATACGAAAAATTATAGAGCTAACCATTCAATGTTTCTATAAGGAGGAGTAACTGCCGCAGGGTGTCGTCCTGGAGCAGGGCCAAATCACGGCGTGACCGCGGCGTGACAGCGGCGTGACCGCGGCGTGACCGCGGCGTGACCGTGGCGTTACCGCCGCAGGGTGTCGTCCTGGAGTTGTAACCGCCGCAGGGTGTCGTCCTGGAGCAGAGCCAAATCAGGGCATGACCGCGGTGTGACCGCCACAGGGTGTCGTCTTGGAGGAGTAACCGCCGCCGGGTGTCGTCCTGAAGCAGGGCCAAATCACGGTGTAACCGCGGCGTGACCGCGGGGTGACCGCGGCGTGACTGCTATGTGACCGCGGCGTGACCGCCGCAGGGTGTCGTCCTGGAGGAGTAACCACCGCAGGGTGTCATCCTGGAGCAGGGCCAAATCACGGCGTGACCGCGGCGTGACCGCGGCGTGACCGCGGCCTGACCGAGGCGTGACCGCGACATGACCGCAGCATGACCGCGGCGTGACCGCGGCATGACCGCCGCAGGGTGTCGTCCTGGAGGAGTAACCGCCACAGGGTGTCATCCAGGAGCGGGGCCAAATCACGGCGTGACAGCGGCGTGACCGCGGCGTGACCGTGGCGTGATCGCGGCGTGACCACGGGGTGACCGCGGCATGACCACGACATGACCGCGGCGTGACCGCAGCGTGACCACAACGTGTTGGCCCGTTCCAGCGACATCCACGTGGCAACATCTTCCACTTAGTTTCAAATAGGTTGATATGGATGGCATGAGAAGATGTTTTCTCAGAAGATTTAAAGAAATTAATGCTAATCTGTGATGACTAGAGGATTGGATGACCCCTGATATACCTAATTCGGTGAGGTTTGGAGATCTAGAAATGTGTATGAATATCTAGAGGATTATCCCATGGGATCAGGAAAATCACATGTTACATAACATGTAATCTGACATTACTGGTACTGTGGTACCCCTGGGCTGTGGAACTGGGCTTTTGGTTGGATTTAAATATCACATGCCATGTGACATGGTCACACAACATGGGACCCATCTTAAAAGTCTAACGACACTTAAAGATTGTCTTGGTTGAAACTACTGTTTTAATAAAAAGAGGGAAACCCCCTACATGGATATAAAAATGGTCATGTACGATGTGTGTTTTATGACTAACAATGACATCAAGTATAAGGAAAACATCAATGCCATAATGTTAAGCAAGGTATTCCACTCTGAGTTTTCACAGACAGCGCACCTCCATTGGAGGGGTTTTATTACAAAACCAGGACTTATTTATCAAACGAAACAATTATCTGAACAAACACTTATCCAAGAATTGCAATTTAATATAAACATGAAAAATTAAGAAGGCAACTAAATGCAATTTAAAACATTCTCGAATTAAATGGGCTAAGAGAGGGACCCTACCTCAACCTCATAGCAACAAAAATGAAATTCTGTATAGAAACGAATCAATTACATAGAATAAAATCATGAGAATAAAATACCATATTCAAGATATACATTCCCAGGGGATATGGATTCCTGTATAAAGAACCAAACTAGTTAGTCTGCATAGATGCTAGTAGCAGCCATGATTAAAAATAGCACAAGATAACACATAACATTCTAAGTGCAGGAAAACAAAATTTGATATATCAAATGAACAAAGTGTACCACTCTTCGCTTGTATGCATGGAACTGTTCCACTAAATCAACAATAACTTCCTGATTGAGACCCTGCAGGAAAACACAAACATTACCAGTAGCTAAGGTAGAGATTTCCATTGAAAACTCAAAAAGCTTTTACACGTGAATAATTCATTAGTTTCAAATTCCAGAACATTTTATCAGAAATGCAATCACACCTGCCCCCCACTATTTTTTCTTGGGGCTGATGGAGTTTCCCTGGACTTGAGATTAGTACTTTTCAAGGAATCCTTTATTCGTTGGGAAATGGTAGATAAATATCGTTCCCCACCTGTATACATCAACAAGACGAATTGTGTTGACATCTCGTCATGGGGATTGTTGATGCACATGGAAAAAAATAGAATGCATGTTTCCAGAACAACAGAAATTCAAAAACAACAAAATAAAAAAAATAGAATGCAATAGAACAAACAAAAATAATAACTAATCAAAAACAGAATGTAAAAACAGAATAAAATAGAACAAACAAAATAATGAAAACAGAATGCATGTCTGGACACCCCCACCCCTGCAATGAAATATTTTTTCAAGATGATGAAGAATCGCAAAGAGTTTATGTTAAAAGTGTTTGAAAATGTTGTTAAAAAAGTGATCCATTTTTTGGAGAAATTTCATAAAGTATCCATGAATGTCATTGATGCTCAGTTGGAAGTGGAGATTAAGAAAATAAAAGAGTTTAACGACTCTTTATTTGAGAGATGCCAAATGCGAGGATCACCCCCTGTCCCCCTGCCACCCCCCTATATAGATTCCCTTACACCCCCTGCACATCCCACCTTGCACCCCCCTGCACATCCCCCCTTGCACCCTTGCACATCCCCCCTCCCCCTAGACAACCCCCCTGGACACCCCTCCCTCCCCCTAGAAAACCTTCCTGGACACCCCTCCCTCCCCCCTAGACCCCATGGCAAGTGCAGAATTGTATAGAAATTTTGCAACCCATCCTCTATTAATACTTCGTTGAAAGATTCTCTGAAAGGGAAAAATATTAATACCAAACACTATGTTAGAGAAAAATACAAAGAAGGTTAAAAAGAGGTCACCTGGGATAACATTTCTGCTACTAGTAAATCCTAGGAAGACATAGTAGAGGAATAAGAATCCCAAGGACGTGTTCATGCTGAAACTGGTATAGGATTATATTCTCTCTTTTTCTTTAAATCTGCAGTCTGAATCCCTCTTCTGGAGTTCATTACCTCAGAATTATTAAAAACAGTTGATATAGATGATAGACTTGCAGCTGAATTTTCTCAGGCTGCTCTCTCTATGCAATTGTCAGAGCACACACCTTCTCAACATATAAACATCAGTATAAAAGATTCATACCCTATAATGAAAGGATTACAAACTAGGGAAGATTATTTTAGGTTGGGGATCCACCTCACTATAAAGAAAGTTTATTCTACCAACAATTCCAACAAGAGAGAGTTGAGAAGCTCTAATTAAAAAAGTAAAACTGAGAAATAACAGAAAGGGGGACTTTCCCCTATTCAGAAACAAAGATGTGTATCCTCTTCTAGAATTTCTAGGGGCTAGACAACCCTAGAACATTATGTTGCCTTAGGCTTCTTGTGAGTAAACGGATACCTGATTTCATTGGCATCTCTGAGCTAAAATCTAATAACATCACTTATGGTTCTTTTTTTCCCAAAATGGTAATTGTTTTCTATGTTCTGTGAAAGATATCACTAGTATTGAAATAATTTTCTTGGTTTTCCATCATAATGTTACTAATCCTTCCATTTTTTGAGTGGACAACCAAATTATCACTTGCACCTTCCTTAACGAGGGTCAGATATCTTTTTGTTATATGGTTTATGCTTCCTACTGTTACATTAATCGAAGAACTCATTGGAAACACATGAATGAGATTTCAAGAGTTATATTAGATCCCTCGGTTATAATGGGAGATTCCAATGCTATTTTACATGCATATGAAAACATTGGACATGTTTCAAATGCTACTACAATGAGATATTTCAAAGCTTGTATTGAGGAATTAAAACATATTGAAACCAATATGATTGGTGCCAAATACACTTGGTATAGGAGGAATCTAAATGGAAGTAGGGCCTGTAGGGATGACCTTGCCTTTGGTAATCACTCTCTTCATGGAAGTTGGAAAACCATCTCTTGTGTCACTCTAGTAAAGCACAATTCTGATCACCATCCAATTCTTATAACCTTCATTGCTAAGGGGGACAATCTAACAATTCCCTATATGTTTAATAATTCTTGGATCATCCAATTCTTACAACCTTCAGATGCATTCCCTGAAATTTGGAATACACTCAACCACTCAATGATTACCTTCTTAGATATTATCCACCAAGGAAAAGAGTAAAATTAAGGATACACTGCAACCACATACTGAAGTGGTTGAACCCCTTACACATGAGGAATGATTTTCTCAATAGGTAGAAGATTTCAAATAATTGAGATGAATCAATGAATAACTTCTCTGAGGTAGCGTTCCTGCTGGATATATTCTATAAGCAGATCCTCAACTCGTACTCCCAACTTGAGAACCTTATCAAAGAGGGTTCTCTACCGCAACTAGAATTAAGATGAAACACCCTTTCAACATGGGGTACCAACAACCAACATACATAAATCAAGAAATAGAAAATAGAGAGTTACGAACATTTTTTACACAACCAAAACATGTCTGGGATCATCATTACAGACCTCACCCTATAGGTTACACATGACATATACTAATAGGGCAGCCACATTTTACTCTAAATGTTGTTGCACCTATTCATGCTCCTTCTCAACTAGACATTTCTCAAGGGATCATAAAAACTATTGATTCTCTAATGGATTGATTAGAATCCATAGAGGTATAGTGGGAATTGGTACAACTATAAAACAAGCCTTACCCTAAAGGGGGTGATCTGAATTTTCCCCACTAAATTTGGGAAAGACTACATTTTCCATTTTCAATGGTTTAGGGGACCCAAAGAAGAATTTGACCCATTTTTGTCCCGTTGTGATTCCATGATAGGGACCGCTAAAAAATAAGTAGTGAAACCCAA
This sequence comes from Viscum album, assembly GCA_963277665.1. Taxonomy (NCBI): domain Eukaryota; kingdom Viridiplantae; phylum Streptophyta; class Magnoliopsida; order Santalales; family Viscaceae; genus Viscum; species Viscum album. The sequence continues at coordinate 27,998,970 of OY728157.1, read as the reverse complement.
GAAATTTATACAGAAATTATAGGGACCAAAATTTGTAGGGTACACCGGTTCATCGACTCAATCAATTACAGGGTGGGATGATCTCTATTGGATGTTTCTGTTCCAATTCAGCTTGATTCTATAGAAGAAAACCATACTAAATCTCTCAAACTACAAATGGTAGGATAATGAGAGGGTTTTATATTTCATTTCATGGTGAAAGGAGTTGACATACTCCTTAGGCCAACAATTTCTTCAAGAATATTTTTTGTTCATCTGTATATAGAATCTTCATTATGATTTTCACATACCACTCACCCATGTTAAATATATAGGAGTGTTTTGGGATCTTTCCACAATTTAATAAATAAGGGAAGAATTCATAGCATGAACCAAGTCTAAGTCCTATTTAATTCCCCCTGCTGGACACCCCTCCGCCCCCCTGCCCCCCTACTGGACATCCCCTCCCCCTGCCTGGACACCCCTCCCCCCTGCTGGGCACCCCTCCCCCCTACTGTACACCCCTCCCCCGTGCTGGACACCCCTCCCCCTGCTGGACAGCCCCTCCCCCCAACCTGGACAACCCCTCCCCCGGCCTGGACACCCCTCCCCCCTGCTGGACAACCCCTCCCCCTGCCTGGACACCCCTCCCCCCTGCTGGATACCCCTCCCCCTGCTGGACAGCCCGCCCCTTGCTGAACAGCCCTCCCCCCTGCTGGACAGCCCTCCCCCCTGCTGGACAGCCCTCCCCACTACTGGACAGCCCCCCCTGCGGGACAGCCCACCCCCTGCCGGACAGCCCTCCCCCTGCCGTACAACCCCTCCCCCCGAACACCCCTCTCCCCTGCCCCCCCTCCACCCTTCCCCCTGCACCCCTCCACCCGGCCCCCTGCCCCCCTCCGCCCAGCCCCCTATCATACTTCAATACATCCCAAAGATATTATCAAAAACACTTCAAGACATAAAATGACTATTTTCAACAAATATAACAAAAGACCAAAATATATGATGCAAGAACCACAAATAAAAGACCCCTCTCAACATATATAATGTAGTATGGTAAAAAGAAATAAATGAACTTACCAACATGTTACCATCATACAAAATGGTGCCTTAAGAGTACTTTGGGAGCATATTTCTTTTTCACCCTAAGCCAATATTTTACCTACAAGAAATAAAGAAAAAAAGATCAAAATACATCAGAAGAAATTATGTAGAGAATAAATAATTGATAAGAAATATATTTCTGTTTATGTTCCTGAATACAAACATGTATCCTGCAAAAATAGTAGACGTAAGAACCACAAATCAAAGCTTACTTGAGAGGAAAATGTTTTGTTTTGAAAAGTTACTATTAGAAATTAGAGGATCAAAAATTTCATCACCAGTTGCACCCTATCTTCATCAAACTTTAAAAGGTTTATGGAAGAAAGAAGGTGATACAATCATATCGAGCACAACAATTGAGTACCATAGAATTCAGCTCATAAAAAAGATTTTAGAATTGCAACAATAAAACTATGATTAAATTTTTATTTTATGTTTGTAAAACTACATGTGAACAAAATAATATGTTAATATCACTCTAATCAAAACCAATAACTGAGAAGTGAAGTTCACATAGATTCCCATTACCAAGAATGGATGTTCTCCCTTGCTTTTCGGTTGCATGCCAACGTGCCCGCATTAGAACCAACACCAACCACCTCGTCCTGTGGTAGAAATGATTAATTAGATATATGCATCAATTTGTAACAATAATGAATTTTTTTATCAAATTACAAACAAAGAATATAACTAATATATTAAAAACAAAATATATGACGAACATAGAGTTCAAACAATCACACAAAATGCATGAATGATACCCACTAGTTACTATATTAACAACTTCAACACATATTCATGGGTTTTAAAGTAGATCCATGTTAACATTTGAAGTTTAAAAATGATTTTCAGTAAAAAATTAAAATAAGCATACACACCAGAATTTCAATACTCAAAGGTAGTAAAAAAGGAAGCAACAACCAACAGATTTAACAAGATGATTTCAGCATAAAAAATTTATTAAAAGGAAACTTCCAACCATTTATTTCACCTAAAAAAAGAATTGAATTTTCATGTTTAAGTAGAAAAATCACAAAATTTAAACTATTACTCCCATGGTGTAGATTCTCTATTCATTTGAGATCATTAGAAAAAAAATTCCCTTCTTTTCTTGTTGACTAAATACCTTTGATTTCCAAAATTTCATCTCCTATAAGTGTAAACATAAACATTAATATATAAAATTTAAAGTCCAAAATAGAAAAAATTTTGTGCTTTAATTTAAAGATTTGGTATTGTTTGTGGATCATGGTCAGTGCATCCTATAATGGAGATGATATTGGATTCGATAGAGTAGATGATGGAATTGTTTCTACGATAATTAGAACTCATGGAAATGAAGATAGATGAAGCGCTACAGCCATCCGAGTAGTATCGAGTGTAGGAAAAATGCTTGAAGGGGCTATCAATTAGAAGAATCAAAGAATTATTATCTAGTAAACACTGCGAAAAATAGAAGAATCGAAGCACCCATAATTAACACACCTGTGCGAGGAGGGCGCGGCGAGGAGGGCGCGGCGCGGAGGGCGCGGCGCGGAGGAGGCGTCAGCGAGGAGGCGTCGGGGAGGAGGGCGTGGCGAGGAGGCGTCGGCGAGGAGGGCGCGATGAGGAGGGCGCGGAGAGGAGGAGGGCGCAGCGAGGAGGGCGCGATGAGGAGGGCGTGGCGTGGAGGAGGCGTCAGCGAGGAGTCGTCGGGGAGGAGGGTGTGGCGAGGAGGCGTCGGCGAGGAGGGCGCGGCGAGGAGGAGGGCGCGGCGAGGAGGGCGCGATGAGGAGGGTGCGGCACGGAGGAGGCATCGGCGAGGAGGCTTCGGGGAGGAAGAGGGCACGGCGAGGAGGAGGAATCGCGAGGGGGGGGAGAAGTATCCCGATAGGTTTGGGAAAAAAACGGGGCTGCTACATATAGCCACGGATGAAGATATTAACGTGGCAATATATAAGATATAGTCACAGAACTATAGAACCGTGGCTATAGGTCTGTGGCTATAGGTCAGATTTGTAGTAGTGCTTGGACCCGATATTGTGCAAGAGAAGACAGAGAAGGTTGAATTCATCCAAAAACCTATCACAACTTCTAAAAGTTAGAAAAAGATCTATGCCGACAACTGTCGAAGAAACTTGGAGTTTGACATTGGAGATAAAGTCTTCCTTAGAATATAACCATGGAAGAGAGTCATGCAGTTTTGAAATAAAGGGAAGATAAGCCCATGGAACATTGTCCCCTTTGATATTGTCGACTGCATTGGATTCATGGACAATCGTCTTGAAATGCCACCAAAAATTTCTCATGTTTAAGATGTGTTTCATGTAACACTACGAAGGAAGTACTAACCAAAACCCTCAATTTTACTAAACATAGAGGTGGAGCGTCCAGATGATGATCTCTCCTATGAGGATCAACTATTAATGATTTTGGATCGGAGAGATAAGGTTCTACGCAACAAGACAACCAATATTTTCACAGTGTTGTGGAGGAACCATAAGTTTTAGGAAGAAAATTGGGAACCATAAGAGGCAATGAGGGAGAAGTACCCTCACCTGTTTTTGTAAAGCATAATTTTGAGGGCGAAATTTCATAAGGGGAGAAGAATGTAACGATTCAAAGTTATTCAATGGAATTTCCCTTCTTATAAATATATCATAAAATCACATGAAAACACAACCTAATTTACTAATAAGATCTAAGAGACCTTTAAACATAAGTTTGTCACTTATGTGTTTTTAATTTGGAAAAAACGTATATACTCGGTTGAGTTCAAGAAAATTTTTGGAGTCTAATAGAAAAAAATAATTTTTTTGGAATAGTAACATACCCTTATAAATAGTAAATTGCTCAAAATAATAGTAACCTTAACCTTGAATAATTAAATAACTTTTAGGCATCTTATATGTGAAAATTTGACTATAGTAAAAGTATTGGTATTTTTATAAGTCATAAATAATAGATTTTAATTAATTAATTGATTTGAAATGAAAATATATTCTTAAAAAGTGTTCTTAAATTAACAAATCAATGTGTTGTAGATTTAAGATAATTTTGTAATACCTCATGTAATTTTTAAAAGCATTATGAAATCAGTTTTAAATACGGTATTTTTCAAATAAATTATGATTTTAATTAATAATTAAATTAATCTTATTTAGAAACTTATTTTTGAAAAATGGAATTCATTTTTGTATTCTACACATTCAAAAATGGTTGGGGTGAGTTTTCTGTGTTTTTTTGAAATACATGAATTTTTAATGAATAATGAAATACCATATTTTAAAAAATAAGCTAAATAAGCTAACTATAGAGTCATGTGTGATGTTCTGCTGATTTTCATCCACTTGGTTCGGTATCACATGATAAAATTACTATTATTGGTCATGGAATTATAACTATTCCTTGTCTTGTGATGAAATAATAAACCAATAAATTTTACATTAAGAAAACCCATCTCCCCTACACTATAAAAACCACCCTTCATACCCCCATTTACTCACACCTGTCATTCTCCAAGACTTCTCTAAACTCTGCCCAAACATCTTTCTAAGGCCCCCTCCCATGTTCAATAGCTTCTAGTCTGATCAAAATATAAAGCCTATCTTTTTTATGGAGGATCTCAAGAGGAGGGTTTAAGAGGAAATTTATTTGCCTCTTCTCCTTTAATTTACATTCAAGTTCAAGTTCATTTCTTGATCTCTCCACACCTATATTCAACCAAATGATATTATAACTCAAGTATTATACAAGTACATGAATTTTATGATTATAATGGGATATTATATCATCCAAACCCCTTTCATTCTTCCATTTATTTTATTAAAGAGAATGTTGTTCTTGAGGTGTTAATTTATCACCTTCTAGAATGGAATGTTTTTTTCCATTTATACCTTCAGATATTCTAATGAAACTGTTTTTATGGTCAAACCAGAATATTTTATATGTATTGTCTCATATTTAATGTTATGGGAATAACTTATGACCATATTACTAGTGATAAAACAAGACATGTTCATTATGATCGAAAAACTGCTCAATTTATCCAAAACAATCATCAATTAATTATTATCTAATAATTCATCCACATGGATCTAATATAATTCATTATAACATCATTAAAACTCATTTAGTATCATTAATAACATGTAATATCAGTTCTGGATGTTTACCCACGTTCTACCTGAAATTCATTTTAAGAATACAAGTGAACCAGTCAAGATAACCATAAAAACAAACATTCCCGAACAATGTTTTTTAAACTCTATAACTCATCCAAAGGCTCATAAAATCACTTAATAAAACCATATTTTACCATATTAATTTACACAAGGTTATGGATTTCTAATTAATGAATATAATGTTATTATACAAGATATTAAAGAGAAGGAAGCACTCAGATACAAGGTTAGGGGAAATTCTCGAACCCAACATTCATCCTTAAGGTTCTCCCTCTTTCACTCCATTTTTGATATGGTTACTCCTTAAAGATAATTTTTTAATCATTGTCTTTAATTATATATAATATACCTGTTTTCTCTGGTTTTTTAGGTCATACAACATTTTTTCCAAAAGATCTGTTATTTTAAGAACACACCTTTTGCTTCTCTCTCAAAGTGGACGGTTCTTCTAACATGTATGTTATTCCATATTTCTTCTAGGAAAACAATTTTTATTAATTTGTTATTATGATATACAACCTATTATATCCCATGGGTTAGTTATGTCGCATTTTATATATGTTCCATGTGGAAAACATGACAATGATAATGTTTTGAGGTGACGGGTGTGCCCAGAATTATATAGCGCAATATGAATGTTTGAATGTGATGGGTGCACCTAGAATTATACAATGCTCCAATGATTTGGGTATAGTAATGAATCTCATGAATAAATGTGAAATGATGTGAGAACAGGATGCTAGCTTGGTTCACAAGTATGTGTGGTATTTAACCACTAAGACATGATGTTTAATTTTTATGCATTGACACATTTCATGTCTTTTAGAAATGCTCCTCTCATGTTCATGATCTTTTTATTATGTCATGATTATGCTCACCCCAATATATATTCATCATTCCTATCCTCTTACTATGATTTTATCTCACCCCTTTTGATTTATATCTTTATGTGGCTACATGTACTAAGGAGAGTACAAGTGCCAATAAGAAGCTAGAGAAAAAGAAATTAAATAAATGATAATGCATGATGTTGTAATTGTTATGTATGGTCCTAGTTTTCCCAAGAAACTAAACCTTTATATCCTTTTTGTGTAATACTATTATGTTTTTTATATTTAAAATGATGAAATAATAATGTAAGAAAAGGCAGGGTCTCTATAGTTGGTATTAGAGTAAAGGTTTAGTTAATTTGGGAATTAGGATTAGTGAACCCTAGAGAAAACCAATAGCATGAGACTAAGTACAAATATACACACAAGAAAATTTACTTAGGGATCCCATATGTTATGTTTTTGGTATAAATTGTTTAAATTAATAAGTTATTCCTTACTTGTTTACTTACGATTTGTTCTATCATTTTCTATTTTTGGAAATGGTGGGAACTAGGAGAAATCAAGCCAACAAATCATTCGAGGGCCAAAGCAATGATTGCCCAAACAACATCCCCAATGATTTGAGAGGTGGAGTTTAAAACTTCATGGCGATTCTTACCCAATTATCTCCGGTTATGAACATTAACAATAATAATGGGGAACATTCTCCTTAAACAATGAGGGAGAAACATGCTATCGAATGTTTTATGTGGCAATGACCACCAACGTTTAAGTGATCTTATGATCCACTAGCTATGGATTAGTGGGTCAACTCCATTGAGAATATCTTTTCTATTCTTAACTGTTCTAAGACTGAGAAGGTGACCCTATCCATTTATCATATAGATGGAGAATCCCATCAATGGTGGTATTTGATTAAGAACACAAAGTCAAAGGAATATATTGAAGATATGTAATGGTAAGACTTTAAGATAATTGTTTCCGATGTTTTTTTCGGGGTGCGTGTGTCTATCTCACTTGGGGACAATGGGCCTAGTTTTTTTTTCCAACATTCCCACATTCCAAATTCTAGTGGCATTCGTTCCTTATTCAGGGATGTTTGCTCCTTGATCAAAACGAGATGATGGGATGTTGGATCTTCCATCTGAGGATTCCTCCTCAGAACTCATCACCTAATTCGGGTCTCCCTAATAGAATTAAGACGTTTTTCGTGAAACTCTTCCTGGCGCCATGTCTTCAGGGACACTAGTTAATTACACATCTTCTATCAGGAAATTCCATGGCGTCAGGTCAGGGTAGCAACCTTCTGTTAGGATAGTAGTCACATTGGGCATCACTAGCATGTCTGGACACTGGGGAATTTGCCTATATTTCTCTTGTCTCTTATTATAAGGATTATCGATGGCACGGATGCCTGAGGCATCCCCCATCAAACTCGGTTAATCATATTACATGGTCATGTATCCGAGGTTTTCCCCAGATTCCCATGATTAACACATGGTATTCCACAAGTTTAGTGTCATGAAGGGACACATCGGGATGATCAGAACACTGACAATAGTAGGTCAGATGGAGGAACCCCCTAGAGGGAATGCCGATATTGGGGCCAACATGTGGGTGGTTTCCCGAATGATGTTTAATGGAATGGGGAATGAGGTGGTGTGATCCCACCGGGATGTGGTGGCCCAGGTAAGGATCATGATGAATGATGGAAGGTTCCATGAAGGGGATAGTGAATGGGATGGAACCGTCATGAGGATGATTATGGGTTTGGGCTTTTACCTTGAAGAGGATTACAACGTATCATCATGGAAGGTTATCAAAGTCCATGTAGTTCATATGACGAAGAGATACCACTGATTGGGGTTCAACAAATTTTCTCTAGATGGGGTCGCAATGGCTTACTGCTGGATAATGTCACAACGGATTACCGCTGGATTGGGCCCGTAGTTTAACGTCATGTAGGATGGGGGAATACCGACATTGAAATGGGTAGGAACTGCTGCGTGTTGGACTTGAACCTCAGGGAGGCTTCCTACGTACCTTTCCATAGCGAGGATCAAATACCTCGTCGTTCATGTGGTGGAATTTGGAGCTTATGCTCTAAGGTGGCCCATGTGGTTGGTAAAAAATCTTGCATAAGGACCAGGGGTCCAGGTGGATGGTGGGCTGGAACCTGAGATAGGCTTTCTACATACCTTGCCTAAGCAATGATCAATGTCCTCATTGTTCGGATGGGGTTGGTGAATCGAAGTGAAGGTGGACCTGGGGTGCAATGGTTGTTTGGCATGAACCTCGTGGAGGCTTCCTACGTACCCTGCCTTGGCAAGGATAAAATACCTCATAGTTTATGGTTTTGTTGAACTGATAGGAATGGGGTCAAAGTGAACTGGTGTGGATGGGCTTGAACCTCCGGGAAGCATTCAAAATATCCTACCTTCACAAGGATCAAAGTCCACATAGTTCAGGGTATGACATGGGGATTACACTCTAGGATGCCTAGGGTGTTGGTGAACCAATGTGAAGATGGTAGGAACAACTAGGTGTTGGGCTTGAACCTCAGGTAGGCTTCCAACATACCTTGTCTTGGAGAAGATCAAAGACCACATAGTTCATGTATGGGGAATGGGGCATACACTCTAGGTTTCCTAGCATGGATTTCATGGTCGGTGCTTGATCTAAGCCCATGTGAGTCATGCTCAGTGTGAGAAACAAGAGACAACAGAGACCTGGCGATCACATCGCGAAAGGTGCGTCTCTAGGAAGTGGAGTGGGGAATGAAAGTGATCATAGCCCAAAGAAAAAATAAGGGCTTATTCGTGGTTAGCAGCACGAAGAGGTTGGGACTTACTCTCAGAGGGAGGCCCAATGGTGACAAAGTGCAGTGGGAGAGGGATTTGGGACTAACGAAAGGAGAAGAATTGTTCCCCATGACGCCCTTTTATGGCCATGGGAATCGAAGAATAAAGGAGGAGCATGGATCCTGCCTCCAATAATAATTATAGGGGCTTACACTGATATGGTTTCCAATTCCCTATGGAAAACACCACACCCATAAAGAGGATATCATCCCCTATATAGACTAGTGGTCATAGAGAATGTCCAAGGTGGGGGTAACCTGTGTGTGAGGCACGGGGAAATGTCAAAGTTTAATGTCATGTACTGAGGACGAAGGCTCTTGGCTGTTTAACATCATGTAGCTTAGACGATGTTGGTTTTCTCCACACAAATAAGACATACATAACCGGCACCGTCTGCTCCTTGGTGCAGAGAGGGGACACGCAAAGCCGTGGTGTGGGGGTGTCATGGAGAGAACAATCGAGGATCCCATGTTAGCCTGGCTATGTGATGAAGAAATTTCAATTATCGTGCCTATGCAAATAATCATGAGGCAAAGCAACGCAACGCGCAGTATCATCCAGGGGACTTTGAAGTCACATCGCACAAACTGGGAGGGTTTCATGAGAAAAGCAATTGGAAAGGAGAGGGGTTCATTGGAAGGGACCTTGTAAATCACTATTTCTCCACATGGTGGTGGGCACTTGCGAAGGGGTGTGCTTCGCGAAGTTGGGTGCCTCAGCCTAAGCATAAGGAAGAGGTGCTTATGGGGGGTTCTTCGTGAAGTGGAAAGGCATTCGCGGATCACTTCCCCATAGAGCAATGGTTCTTCAGAAAGCAAGGTGTCATGAAGCAATGTGCTTCTCAAATTATAGTGAACCTACCTTTGCATGTGGATCATGTGTACATGAAGGGTCTTTTTCAAATCATAAAGTCCCTTCGACAGCCCGGGTCCCCTTGGGGATCCCCTTCCTTCGCGGAGGCCCTTAGGCTGCACAAAAGGCATCCCTCTCGGATGAGGGGATTAAAGTAAAGAAAAGGGGAGGTACATTGTAGAGCAAAATTACCGCGCACATCTCATAGTTCACAGAGCAGAAGCATGATTCGTGATTCAGGAGCTAGAAAGTTGAAAGGTCGGATTATTCATCATTTTAACTTGGGGTGAGGCTGGTATTTATAGAGGATATATGCCGTGAAGCAGTTCACACTTGGTTCAAAGAGGAATTTGTTTTCATTGCGGCGGGTCATGACCGTCAAGGTCAGCCAGAAAGCGTTACCACCTCCTCGCTTCGGTAATGGCACGAACGTCAAGGGTGGCCAAGGAGCATTACCACCTCCTTGCTTCTTAGTGGGTCACAAACGTCAAGGTTGGTCATGGAGTGTTAGTGCCTCCTAGCTTTGCGGTGGCCGCAGTGCTGGGGGGACTCCATGAAATAGCTTTGTGAGGCAGTCAACGATTCCTTCTTTTTTGTGTCTTCTCCATCCCGATTTCTTGCGCCAACAAATTCCCCCCTTCATACATGGATCTATGGAGATATCAATGGTTGGTATATAAGGGAAATTATTAAAACCCTCGGTCATTCGTGATTTTGGATCATGAAGAGGGCTCGCGAGGCAGATAGAGAATGCGCTGGCTGATTGCGATACAAATCTCGGTGCGAACTAGACACGCGGTGAATATACAAAGGTCGTCGCCTATAAATGGGGGAGATGACCTCTATTTTGTATCTTTTCATCTCTGTAGTTTTGGAATTCAGTGCTCTCACTTAACGAAGCTCCACATAATCCTCGACTACTTTATGTGATTTGGGACTTCACTTTGTGGCGCACAATGAGTTTTTGTCTCCACTACAGTGCTTCATGATCTCATGCTTAAAGGCATAGCCAGGACTCCGCGAATAGGCTTCGCAAACTCTCTCAACAAACCAGCTTCTCGAATGCTCTGCATGAATGAGCTTCGTGAACCAAACCGAAAATATTCCTAGTTCAAGAACTAAATGGCCCACCATGACACTTCCAAGGGGTTTCTTGAGAATGCCGCCCAATGGGATGAGATGGAGAATAGTCTGGGTCTCGTTGAGTTAGTCCATAGCCACTCGGACTATAGTTCATTAGTGGATCTGCTATCAGAGAGCTAGGAGAAATACCTGTTGTGTAGGAGGTTTCCCTTGTATGGATTTGTCCGGAGGGATGACGTCTTCATCCCTAAAACAAGAAGGGACCAACCATCTTACTACTTTTGGAGCACGTCGTTCCAGCCCCAATGGTTCAGGGTGGCTGATGGCCATGCCCGGGAGGATTGCACACTTGTCAATGCTGATTGCATATACAACCACCTGAATAAAATCGATGGGAAGGCATTGTAGCTGGAGCTTCCTCCTCCCTTTTACCACATGATACTAAAGGAATAATTGTGGAACCTGAGGAAGGGGTGGTCCGCGGAATGGGACCTATGCCAGGGTGGCAACATCACAACGATCGAGCCTGGGCCTACTGTGTAGGCACCTCATGTGAGGAGTTTGGGACTAAGCAGTGGAGAGTGGTTTTTTATGAGGCAGCCTAGGCATCTCAATTCCACATATATGAACCAAAACTGTTGATTCTAGTTCTATGGAGCATACGTTCATCGAGGACCAATACCTTCCACTAACACCATGAAGAGGTCGGTATCTGCTTGTGGGATGTCCACCAGATCTCTGGGGTCCTGATATTGGGGGTGATGTATGATGAATTCATCCCAGTAATGAGTGCGTGGGAGGGTCCATAACAAATTCCACAGCTGGCGATGGCGCTGATAGAACTTGTGACTAGGGAGGACAAAGAGGCAGTAAGGGATGTCCACTTCAGGCAGTGGATCAAGCAATTCTTGAACTTCTCGGAAAATAGTTTGTTTCCAGTGAGGCCTCAAACTTGTCCAAAGTGGGATCAATGATGCAAGTAATAGTTATACTGGTAGCTTTTTGGGGACAAACATTGGGAGATGTTAGGATTCAACATCAACAACGAGCAACAACCTATAGTTATGCTGGTGGCATACATCACATCACTGATCTGTGGTTGGATCCTACCAGTTAGGGATACCAACACGGGATTACGCCCAAGAACATTCATCATGGTTTCCACATTGACAACAGGAGGGCGGGTCAACCTAGGAATCACGATGCTCGAAAAGATGTAAAAGGTGTTATAGAATATCAGCGAGGGAAAAGGGACACAAAGGGTATGTGGGCCATTCCACCACCTGTATGGGTGGATAGCAGCACATATCAGGGGGGGTTTACGAATACCCAAACCCTATCTCTCATGAAGTCTCAATCTTCTGCCAATCAATCCTAAATGTTTCTGAGAGATTTCCATCCATATTAACTGCACCATCTGTTCTGGACCGAGTGTGGATTGTGGAGGAATTCAATTTCCACACATTTCCAGTGCCGATGGGGATATTTACTGATGACAGATGGGGGACAGAAGGGCATCGGGAGTATCTCTTGGCCTTTTGAGGTGGAGTCCTGGGGGCGAGGGTGGACCGTGAGCCACTCTGCGAGCCATACAACCCACACCAGTTTGCACGGAAATTCCAGTGTATGCAGAGGATGACCCCACAGGTCTATCTAGAGGTCGTCTATGAAGAACACCCATGCGTGATGAGGCAGATGTGGCTCATGTTCACACGAGAAGATGGGAAAATGCAGAACGATTTTCCTCTGCCGACCATAGTCCTCGAGCTGGTAAAAGAATATGCCAAAATCTTAGAGGCGGCCTACCTGGGGGTGATGTTGAAGCATCCAACCATTCGGGTCAGTGATGGTGTGCTTTCCTGACCTCGGGGCCAGGCCCGAATGGTAGCAAAGGAATCCTGCAATGGCGGGGCTGTCGTGGTGGTGAGGCCCCCACCAGTTGAGGGTGAAGTAGTAGTCATAGATCCTACAATGGTAGCAGACCCGGTGGTTCTAGCAAAACAGAGCCATCTAGAGGGGAGGCCGGGGACATCGACATACCGGTGTATGCTGTTTTCCTGGAGGTCTGGGACATCTGAGAAGTCAACAATCAATTATTCAGCCTCACCGAGTTTTGGAAACACCTGAACCATCTCAGGATGGATTTACCATGGATATAACCTTTCTGGGCCGGCATTACGGTGCCCCAAGTGGAGGCAGAGCGGTACCTAGCAGAGCTGAAAGTCATTATGAACTCTCAGGGTACCCTGCACCTGATAAAAGACTGGGTTAGGGTTCCTTTGGATCATATTGACCCTCCAAAACTAACAACTTCGGAATGGAGAGAGATATTCCCTCTACCGAAAGAATCAGACAAGTCCTCATGGGGAGACAAGGCCGGTAGAGGGAGCATGTTGGAGGAGGGTGAAGTCGGTGATTATTCCTATGATCTCCAAGATTTCACGAAGGCCCTCGAGGTAAAATCCCAACTTCCTTCCTCAGGGTCTGCTCATAGGTTACTCTGGATTCCTTATCAGCATCTTCACTGTACAGGAGGACCCTGTGCATTGATATGATTCTCACCCTTTAGTGGGTGCAATGCAGGTCAATCAGGATCCAGACCCATGGCTGCATCAACATCCATGTCTCCTGAGGATAGGACACCTGAGGTGGCTCCACTGGAGTTCCCAGACCTTCCAACCATATACAGGGGGCCATTTTTTGGGGTCCCAATGATGTCCACTCAATAAAAAGAGCTGAAATTTGATCTCTGTAAGTCTCCTCTACCAAATTTACGACTTCTATCCCCTGACCACATTAACTGACATTCACGTCCCATTATTTGGCATGTACAATCCTTCAGTTGGCCTGGGCTGCTACGTTGAGGTTGGTCGGGACTTCTGGTAGCGCCCTTCCCAGATGCATGCCAATGTTCATGGAGATGTACATCCAACCTAACCGAACTGTAGTGCTCCCAATCACTGGAAGGAATGCTAGTGGGACTACGCCTGAGGTTATTGAGGAGGGATCTGATGATGAGGATCAACTGGACAGTTCAAGTCCCACCACACTTGATCGAACACTAGAAGTGGACCCTAATAAGGAGTTCCTATGGGCATTCCCTTCATATGAACCTGCCAACCGCACTGACTGGGACGAGACTGCCTCTGATGAAGAGGAAAACAAAATAGTCAGTCGCCAATCATGGAAGCTGATCATGTGTTTCATCAATAACACCCACAAGCATTATGGTTGGAAGAGATGGATACACTTCTCTTGTGGCTACGTGAACTGTGCCCCTGGGGGTGGAATCCCAGTGCCCTCCCATGCTCATCCGAGATCATATGGCGTAAATGATTTGTGAGTATGATTGTGGCCTCAATGTGGGTTGGAAACAGAGGATGAAAGTGAACATCAAGATGCTCTAGGAGACCGAAAATGAGGTTGAACGGTTGCAAGCCTCGGCAGATGAGCATTCTGCTTCTCCTGATGAGAAATCAGAGCTCGTCTCTCGACTGAAATCCCAGCTGGCGGAGGCCGAAGAGGGCATGAAGTGAGCCTATAAAGAGATGACTGTTATCCCGACCGGCGTGGAGCCAGCATGGGTCGCGGCAGGTGAATTGCACCTCATCCCTAATAAGGAAGTGCAAAAGGTAAATATGAATCAGCAAATTTTAGATGCCACAATTGAGAGGGTGGTAGAGATACAACGTTCCTTTGATGAGGTCAATCCATCCATGGGAGGAATATACCATCGAGTACTACAATCCGCATAACATTTCAACATACATTCATGATTTTATTAATTTATGCTAACTACCAACATGTGATTCATTATTTGTGTTAGTTTATCACATCCCCATGGTCTTCGTGGAGTGTCCCTTGATCAATACCTAATATCACGTGGGTCGGGCACGGTGTGAGAAACATGGGACGACCACCTTATCACTCTAGTTCAACATGGGAGTGAAAACCAAGTCTCAGGTATCTAAGGGCTTAGACAACAAATCCGGATTCTTGGAAAGGAAGGGGGAAAGGCCTGGATGGAGAGGGATGATCTCGGCACAACCGTATTGACATTTTTGTGATGTGCTCTTATGCATGAGTGTGGAAATGCCAGGGGCATTGGAATCAGTCCAAATATAAGGGGATTAAAAAATGTAAATTATGATCCCTCCCATTTGGAACACTATAGGGAGTGGTGAGATAATAAAGTAAAATTGCTTACCATTTTCTAATAACAACATCCTTATTGCATTTCCCTGATATGGGGATAACAAATGAAGGCACACCGCTGAACATGTTTGAAACACGGGGCCTGACTCAAAATGTCATTCATTATCCTTATGGAACGTTAGCCCAGGATAGTAGGTGATACATAGGCTAAGAATCCATACAATTCGAGGGTAATTCTAGACGTGAAAGGGGATGAGGGTCCGAAAAAGGGTCATGCAATGCATGGAATGTTCAGTGACAGTTTGTTCAAACAGAATCCAACACTATTGAAATTATGCCACCGCGGTGGAAGCACATTATATGGGTTCATCAGATTGATCATGGATCATTCATACCATTATGTAGGGCCTATCTGGTGGTGGACCTATTGCTCTCCAATTTCATCGTGGGGAATCCCAAACTTGTTCATCGAAAATCTGTAGTTACCTACTTCCCCACGAGGGGTCAGGCCAGGGGGCCAGAAATGGGAAGGAATGGGATTTATGATCCCTGGGGATGGACCCAAGGAAAAATTCCTTGGAGTCTCTACGTATCGCATGAGGACATAAATCAAGCCATACGTAGTTCTGGATGCATAGCTTAATATCATGCGGGATGATGAAAAGTCGGGCTACACTGGTGCACATCCTACCAAATATAATAATCCAACGTAATTCGTGCTCAATGTGGGAAATAATAAGTACTGTTAGGACATTCCTAAAACAGGAAGGAAAATGTTAGGGTGAAGGTATGCTTGGTTAATGTCGGCACAATGATGTAAACATTTCTTTTTAGTGCACCTAGATGTGCGAAGATGTAGTGCTGAGTATGTCAGAATTCCACTTGAACATAAAGAAGTGGAAATGTGTCAATCATGATGCTCAAAATATGGATCAGATAGATAGTGGTGTGACGATGAGGGATAACTATTGACCATATTTGAAACACAATATCCATATCACATTATCCTAGAATGGGGATAGACAAATGATGGTCGATGGCTGACCATGTTCAAAACACGGGACCTATCGCAAATGTCATCCAAGATCTTTAGGAACGTTGGCCTGAATGGATAGGTGAGAGGAGGAAGAATGACACCAGGCCGTGAGGGGGGTCCCTTCAGATATGGAATATGATGAAGATCCAAATAGCAATTTCTTGAATCATGTACATGGATTTAGGGTAATGTCCCCATGAAAATTCCACACTTCAGGCACTTTATCAAAATGCATCTGAATATGACAACGAGGCGTGTTAGTTTTAGGGAGTCCAGTCCCTAACAATAGGGAGAAATTTATTTAGGGGCATAGAACTTTGACCATAGAGGGTTAGAAATGTGGTAGGCACATGGTGGAGTAATTATAAAACCCAGCATGAATGGGAACCTTGGGTTCCAACCACCATGTGTTCCTTGTAGAGGTTTTAGGTCGAGGGACCAAAAATGAGAGTTAAGCTGGGCCTGAGGAAAAATGCACAAAATTACTATACATCTTATGAGAATGAGAATCAATCCATACGTAGTTCTAATGAGTTTCATGGTATGGTTCTAAAGCCAAGAAAAAAAATGGTGTGTGGTTGTATCCCCCACACTAAAACAAGTGGTATTTGATGTATCGTGTTTTTCCTTTGTGGTGGATGTTTTCTTTGTGAAGAGACAATCCTAGGATGAAAAGTCATAGCAGTGCCACAAGAATCAAGCCATATGTATTCATTGACGAATTGTATGGCATGTGACCGATACCAAACATGGTGTCTAGGACATCATGATGCAGTGTCGTTTTTCGTCGTGCGACCAGGATGATAATATCACAGTACAGGGTCATGTGATGGGACAATGAAGCATAGTTTCACTTCATATGGCCTAGATTTATATAAGAGAGGTTAGGTTTAGGAAGGGAATGCACATGGTTCAGTAAAACATACCCGGCATAGAGGAGGACATGATCCCACATCACACCACGTGTGATTCTATAAGGGAAGCCTCAGGCCAAGGATCCGGGGATGACTAGAATAAAAGGGGCAGGAGAGACCAGTTATCCATTGAGTTTGGACCGAAGACAAGATATCTAGGTGTTCCTACATATTCCACAAGAATGGTAATCAAGATCTATGTAGTTATAGAAGAGATCATATTTTACAGTCATAGTGATCAGACCAGAGAGGAGTGAAAACCTTCCAAGTGAGCGCATACCTCAACCCGATACCTAAGAACACACGAGTCAAAATCTATGCAGGAAACAAGGGAGGAAGAGGTTTATTGAAATACCTAGAACTCACGTGAAAGGTAAATTAGTGAAAATCCTTGAATGTTTCCCTTACCATAGCTTTGATCTCCTAACTTGCTAATGTTCGCTGAGGGATACTTCCAGGAGTGTCAAAATTTTATTTGTACAATATGGCGTGGAAAAGATGTGAATCATGTAACCAACATTGAAGGCTTGATGTTGCTAGCATGATGATGAAGGATAATTGTTGACCTTGTTCGAAACACATCATCCCTATTCCATTAGCCTGAAATATGGATAAAAAAATGAGCATCGACCGCAAACCATATTCGCAACGTCGGACTTGTATCAATTTTTTTTCTGAATCCCTCGAGGAAATTGGCTTGTGATTGTAGGATATACCTTAGGACTAGCATCCAGGCTATTTGGGGGTCCATTTGGGTGTGAAAATGTGACTAAAGACCTAATTAAGTGGAACACGAAGCCTGAGAAACGGGTGAAAGCATGTCCAAGTAGAGTCCGACATTCCTGGTACTAAACCAGAGTACCCTTGGGCACATTGGCGGATAGCCGAAAGAGGGCTGAGGGGCCAGGATAATAGGGATACCCCAATGAGATGTGGCTGGACCTGAAGAAGAGATGATCAGACAGTCCTACGTATCCCATGAGAATGGGAACCAAGCCATACATAGTTCATGAAGGCACATAGGTGTGAGATTCCCAGACGAGGGGGGTGTACGGCACAACGAGTAACCCGACATGAATGAGGAAATAATCCCATACCACATCATACAACCCTAAATAGGAACATGGACTAGGGGCTTGAAAAGTCCAAGGGGCCCAATGATGGGCCTCAGATTGGATGGAACTACAAGTTTGTAGTTTAATGTCTTGCAGTGAGGATGAAGATAGGTGTAGGATACCCCAAACTTGGGAGGTGTACGACACAACAAATAACCCGATGTGAATGAGGACATAATCCCATACCCTACCATACAGTCAGGGTAAGAACTTGGGCCGGTGCCCAAGAAGGCCAAGGGGCCTAATGCTGGGCCATGGTCAGAAAGGTCCGACCAGTTTGCAGTTTAACATCTTGCAGTGAGGACGAAGAGAGGATAAGGTATCTCATCCGGGGATGTGTACAACATGGCAGGTAACCCGACATGAATGAAGATATAATCTCATACAACAACATACAATCCTAAATAGGATCTTAGGGCATGGTCCCTAAGAGGCCAAGGGGCCTGAGGATAGTCCTCGGAAGAGAAGCTGTATGTTCTCTTGTGTAGTTACCACCTCATCATAACTCCTAAGCCCACGTGAGTTGTGATCGGTGTGGGTAACAAAGATCTGGTCTCATCTCTCCCCATCATATGGGGTCTTATAGCTATCATTTCTTGAAGGGAGTTTGTCTCTTGGAGATTTAATAGGGTATAATGAACAACTAAAATCAATGATTGGGACATCTTGGAGTGGTTCTAATGACACATGATAGCTGTTGTCCATGTTTGAAACACAACGTCCCCATAGTGACTTGAAATGTGAACAATAAATGTGCATCGACCACTGACCATATTCACAATGTGGGACTTATATAGGCATGTTGCTCAACATCCTTGAGGGCGTTGGCCTGAAGTGGAAGGAGAACCCATAGGCCAAGCATCCATGCCATTCGGAAGACGTTCTGGATGGGAAGGATGATGGATTCCCTATCAAAAGAAGTGGGCGAAGCATAGTCGTAACAATACATTTTAAAGTCAAGCAAGGTGGTGAAAAATGTGGGAATCTATGGGGAGCGAGACGTACGACAGAATCAACATGTCCTCACCATGTATTGTGGAAAAAACCTATACCAGACCATGTGTCCTGACCCAAGGGGAGATTATGATGTTTTGGGGCTGGGCCGACATCCAATATTTATGGGTTTTCCTACGTATTCCTTGAGGATGGGATTCAATCCACACGTAGTTCTTGAAGGCCATGTAGCATAACGTTGTGTAGTTAAGACGTGGGAGAATAGAATAACGAGGGAGTACATGGTGAAATTTTTATAAATCCCATATGAATGAGGCTAAGGACTCTTACACCACACCACATGAGGACCCAGTGGGAGGAATATACCCAAGGGGGATAGTTAAAAAGTATTGTTTTGGGGATGGGATCAAGACGAGGCATCTGAGTGTTCCTACATATCCCATAAGGATGGGAATAAATTTGTACGCAGTTCTTGTGAAAAAAAATAATATCTTGCAGGATGATCCACAATTTAATGTCATGTAGGACTACACAATTTAAGGTCATGTCAGATCGATGTTCAGTTTAGGGTCATGTGAGAGAATCCGGTTTAAGGTCCGTAAGACCAGCATGGACATTAGGGTCATGCATGACCATCCATTTTAAGGTCATGCAGGACTAGGGTGCAGTTTAGGGTCATGCGAGACCATCTAGTTTAAGGTTTTATAGGACCAATGTGCAGTTTAGTGTCATGATGGACCATCCAGTTTAAGGTTGTGTAGTACCAGCTGTGGCTCAGGCAATGTATTTCTTGATGAACTTGCAATTGGTGGGAGGATTTATAATCTCACCATCCATGGTCACCAGGGAGTATGCTCCATTGGGGTAAACCCTATGAATTATGTCAGGTCCTTCCCATTTGGGCTCCAACATGGGTGGTTTCCTTCATGAGATCATTCGCGCCCTGAGGGCCAATACCAAGTAACCTTGTAGGAAAGAGTGCAGGCTAACCTTCTTGTTGAAGGACCTAGCTGTCTTATTCTGAATCCTTTCCACATTGTGCAGGACACAAAGCCTATTGTCGTCGAGGGCTTCTAATTCAGCCAGGCGAATTTCGGCTACCTTATCTACCGTATGTTAGTCATAGACCATTGTGCGTACCAAATGTAGTTGGATCTGGATGGGTAGGACAGCCTCAGCTCTGTACACTAGGGAATATGGGGTCAATTGGGTTGGAATTACCAATTGTCATCCCATAGGCCTAGAGGCCATTGGGGAGCTTGTCTGTCCAACTCTTCTTGTTCTGACCAACCATTTTCTACAAAATTTTAGAGATCGTTTTTTTGAATTCCTCGATCATTCCATATTCCTAAAAATGATAGCGGGTGGTATGGATCAAACGAATGTTGTACATGGAATACAATTTCTTCATCTTGGATGTGCGGAAGTTGGTGTTGTTATCGGTGAGGACGGCATGAGGGACCCCAAAATGGGAAATGATATTGGAGCTCATGAAGTAAACAATAGAATGGGCCTTGACCTCCTTGAGCGGAACTGCTTCTACGCACTTAGAAAAGAAATCTGTGGTGGTTAGGATAAACCTGCACTAGCATGATGTCACTGGTGAGTATGGTCTCATGACATTGAGTCCCCACACAGCAAATGTCCAATAGTACGTGGTGGAGTGAAGAGGTTCCGGGGGATGATGCATGATGTTAGAATTAATTTTTCATGTGTGAAATCTGTTGTCGAACTCAATAAAATCATGGTTCATGGATGACCAGAAGTACCCTAGTCTCCAAATCTGATGGGACAGCTTCGGCCCACCATGGTGAGCCCCACCAGAATCGCTGTGAACATCATTCATGACCTGAAAAATCCTGACTCCTTGGATTCGACAAAGCTGTACACCATCAAACCCGTGCTTGTAGAGGATATTTTCAAAACTATGACCACTCTGGATGGTAAATTATAGTGTGCGACATTAGATTCACTTGCACTTGGCACAATCAGTCGGGAGGCATCCATTTTTGAGATACGTGACAAAAGGGACTCTCTAGTTTGGGGTCTCTTCAACCACTACATCAGAGAGACCTGGGGGTCCTAACGTGGAGGACCCAGTGATAAGATGACTTACTCGCATGCCATCATAAACATCTGGGTGATGGGGGAAATGACTCTCTAGTGGGCCACGTGTATAATCAGATCATCCTGCTCTGGTTCTGTAAGTGATGCAGTCAGGCCGTCTGGGGCATCATCTTGACCATTTTGAGATAGAGGGACATGAGTAACTTCCAGCTGAGATGGAAACTGGTCCATTAGTAGGAGGGTTCAATCCAACAATGGTACGAGCTCTGGATTTCTGACGATGTAGTAACCACTGACTTTCTCGAGGACATGTTATGAATCCCCTTTCACATGTATATGGGTACTTCGATCTCGAGGGGTAGCTCAAGGCCAGTGATAAAAGCCTGATACTCTTCCTCGTTGATGGTGCATCCTTTCAACAATAGGAAGGAGTATGGCAGGATGGCATGTTCCAGTGTAATAAAGACAATACCCAAGCCTACTATGTTGATCCTAGGATCTTGAGTCGCCTTCCAGTGGGGCTCCAGGATTCACCATCAACGTGCATCTATGAAGATGGGATGGTATGATCTACCAAGAGGATTGCCTCATCGAGAATTTCCTAGTCTAGGGACTAGGATATGGAGGTCAGATGAGCAGCAAGAAAATATTCAATTGCTTGTCACATTATAGCTTTCTAAAGAATGAACCTGATGTCAAACTACTAGAGGATTACTTCCCACCGTGATAGACGACCAGTCAACGTGGGGCGGTTTAGGATTTACATTAGCAGGTCTAACCGAGACACCAACTCTACGTCATGGTGCTGTAGGTAATGTCGCAACTTCTGTACTACGAATACTAGTGCTTGGTAGATTCTTTCGATGAGGGAGTATCTAGTCTCTGCATCGATGAGCATATAAATGAGACAGTAGAGTCTGTTTTATGCCCCCTAATTGTTCTACTGGGTGAGATGGGCACTGAGAGATCATTACAGGGCATGCTCATTCAAGATCAGTAGTTTTATGGAGACGTGTGGCATCAGGACCGAAGGCTAGAGAAGATACTGCTTGATTTACTCAAATGTGGTCTGTTTGGATTAATCCCACTCGTAGGCGGGGCCTTTTTTCATGTTCTGAGAAGAGGGCTTAAACATGCCGTCTAGATTTTCAATGAATTGGCGTATATAGGCTAAGTGGCATTGAAAACCTCGAAGATCCTAAATACTGCTCAGGGGAGGCATCTGATTGTTGGCCTTGATCTTCTCTAGGTCGATATTGATGCCCCGGTACATGAAAACAATTCCATGAAACTTCCTAAAGGGGGCCCTGAAGGCACATTTCCGCAGTTTCATCTTTCGATGGTGGGAATGGAGGATGCCGAACACTTTCTCAAGGTCTTTCAGATGGTCCTAGCGCTTGTGATATTTGACCACCAGATCTTCCACATAGCATTCCTCCAATATCCCAAAGATTGTTTTGAATATGTGGTCAATATCCTACTGATAGGTGGCACCTGCATTCTTCAGGCGGAAGGGCATAACCTGGTAACAGAATGTACCTTGGGGCACCCTGAAAGTTGTGGAATCTTCATCCATGGGGGCCATCCGGATCTAATTATATCCAGAGTACTATTGCATGAACGAGAGGGCCTCAAACCCAACAATAGCATCAATTAAACATTATATCACTGTAAAGGGAAATTCATCCTTCAGGAAGTGATGGTTGAGATCCTGGAAGTCGATGCAGACTCTGATCTATCATTTCTTCTTCATAATCAGCACAATGTTGGCTAGCCACATGGGGTACTAGACCTCCTTGACAATGTTGGCTCCGATGACCTCGTCAACTTCAGCCTCAACCATGGAACCATGAGAAGGGTGCATCTTCTTGGGATGCTTCATGAACCCGCAATGATTTTTTGGGGGTTTTGGCCTCTAATAGATGGATCGGGAAGACATATGTATCGTCTAGACCTTCACAGGGGTCAGTTGTGACTATGACGAGCTCAACCTCACTCACCTCAATCTGTTTATCTTTGGTCTTGTAATAGTCAGCATCCATATACCAGGCTTCACAAGAGGAAAAAGGAGATGCATCGCCTTGGAGTACCCATACTCGACCATTTATGGAGTACTTGAGGAACTGTGATACGATGAGGGTACCTCCGCGTATAGGTGAAGCCATGGTCTTCCCATCAATGCATTGTACGTGGAGTCCTTGGAGACAACCATAAACTCAGTAATGGAAACCAGGACACCGAACTAGGTCTCCAAACAGATCTTACCGATTGGGGTCTGCTATGTCATGTTGTATCCCTGGATTCTGAAATTGGAGGGAGTCATGTCCTCTTTAGATAACCCTAGCTTCCACAGTGTCTGAGTCTGGAAAAGGTTAATCTCAGAACTGGTGTCAATGAGACAATGGTGAACCTACACGCCATTAAATTGGTTGGTGATGTATAGTGGGAGTATGTAACCCTATATGGGAGGGCCTTTATCCTCTACCGAGAATGAAATGTTGGCCTGAGATTCAGTGTTCTTGACCGCTTCAGCATGAAAGGCTTATGCAGCTGCTTCCTGCATCTCAAACTGGAGGGGGATTGATAAAGCCTCAGAGAGGGCCTCCTGAATATTTGGCAACAAGCGAAAGGCTTTAATGATGGATGGCCTTGATTGGATGCTGGCGAGGTGCTTGGGAACATCATATTTACCCGCTATGAATGAACTTATGCTTGCAAGAGGCCGCTCTGTGACTGGAAGCAAAGCAGGCCCTACCGGCTGGCTTGTGAGGGTCATGTTCCATTGTTCACAAGTTGAAGCCTGGGGAGTAACCATTGAATGAGGACCAGACTACTGAGATCATCCTGTAGCCAGTGGAGGGTGGTCACATCCTGTATGAGTTAGCTCTGCCTGATCCAATAACACAAACGGTGGTGGATGCAGACCTGGCGACACCAGATGAAGAGGGTGGAAATGATGAGTTCTGTGCTGGGCCAGCTGTATGGTCTCAGTGGAATGCATGACTTGGCTGGAGATACAAACTGATGTGCCCTGATGACCAATATGGCCACGGCTCTGCCGACGTTGACGTCAACTGGGGACGTTGTGGAGGTTCCCCTCGCACTCCTCATTGTCAAGAGTCATATATAGGTTTACCAAATCCCTGCTATTAATAGAAGCATACCATTAACTTTAATATGAAGTTTCATCAACTACTGGGAAGATTATGGGGGGAATACCCATCTACAGGGGCATAATGTCATTGATAGTGTGGTATGACAATGGCATTGGCAGGGCACGTTGATTTCCCTTCTTCCACTGAGGCCTGCTCTTCTGGGAAGATGTTGGCTGAGATGATGATGTAGAAATGGTGACCACATCTTTTGAAGGATCCAGCTAATTTAGGCGTGCCCGGATGATACCGTGGGACTGAAAAAACATTTACCGATCCATCTAGTCATCATACTTCGGGGACTCGTGGTTGGAAACCTGATGCCACTCACCTCCGTTGTTGCTACTACTGTCTGGCCTTACAAAGACACCCCACCACTTGTTCTGGGGCTAGTCCTTGTCTGACTATGTTGTTATCAACCTGGCCTTGCATCCAGTCTTTAAACACATAGCACTGCTTGAGGGTGTTCCCCAAAATCCGATGATAAGGGAAGTAGTTGGGAAAATCAGTGAGATTCGCCTCTTCTGACCATATGCACTCAGGCAAGCGTATAATCCCCTGGTCTAAGGTTCTAAGGAAGTAACCAGGGACCCTATTCTCATTGAAAAAGTATGTCAGATTTCTCTTATCTGGGAAGGGGTTCCTTGGAGCCTGGCCCTGACGAGGTGCTGGCGGCGCCGTTCGAGGAGGCAGAGCCTGATTATCCCACATGGGTGGTGGCGGGACATTACGTGGGGGAACCTGCCGATTATGAGGAGGACACTGCTGAGCTGGAGGTTGCGCCTGAGGAGGAGGGCCTCTACAAGGCTATAGGGCTATTTCCACTGGTAGAAATTCTTGTTTCCTGTGGACTTCTATTTGGGCCACTATAGTGGGCTCGGCTCTAGAAGCCCTTCATACTGGAATTACATGAGGCAATAGACAAGACTGGATCGCCTATTTCATGGCTTCCCCCAGGAGTTGGGCCTTATCGAAGATGTCTCGGAATCCTCCAGTGTAGTTCTAGGTGATCAGGAAGGGAACCAATTTCGACATGACGTTTTTTACGCACATGGTCAATAGATGCTCTTGAGTTAGTGGAATATCATGGTAGTATGGGATCCCCTTCAACCGGGCGATAATGTTCATGACTCGCTCATCAGGCCTTTTTTTCACATGAAGATGTTTTCGATGCTCGTTTACATTGTGGTGGAACTAAACTGGTAGAGGAATTTCATGTGAAGGTCCTCCTAGTTGTTTATGGATCTGACAGGGAGCTAGTTATATGTCACGATTTACGGCCCCTCCAGTGTCTAAACAAGACAGGAGAGCTTGGCAGCCTCCTGCTGCGCTGGAGGCCCTAACATGAACCCACACCTTGAGTTGAAGTGGTCCAGGTGCTGTGGCGAGTCCCCTATCCCGTTAAAGGGGGAGAATGTGGGATTTTTGAAACCCGTAGGTGCCGACATGTCATCCACCAATGCCTGATATGGATATCCATCTGGTGGGATTGTCACCTGTCATGTTTCCAATGCCTCAAGGCGGGCTATGAGTGCTGAAATTGGATCATCTGGGTGGGGGTTCCTGTCTTGAAGGGGATCCCTAACAACGAACATGTTGTCGGGTTCATCAACAAAATAGATAGGCTCAGCGGCTCATGGTGTGGCTGGTGGAGCGACCCCTAGGGCAGTCGGGGGATCCAGAGTGGGATTCAACGGATTTTAATGCCGTTTAGGAGGGTTTGGAGAGACATACCATGCCCTCGTGTCATGAGCTCCAAATTCCTCTCTATCTGTGGGAGCGGCCTGATCATTGTTTCCTGTGGAAGCCCACCAAGGGTAAGTTGTTTCTACCCCTACTGCCCTGTCCTAGGATCACCGTAGTGGGCTGTCACTCTGTAGCGTGTTCAGCCATGAGTTCATTGACCAACTTCTTCAACATAGCATGTTTCTAGTGCAACGTGGTCTTCTAAGGGGTTCTCCTCCATCTTCTCCACTGAAATGGATGGGTCGGACTGTATGACATCTCCTACGTGCTCTTAGCCATTACCGAAATTCGGGCTGAGTACCAATTCCTTAGATGGTGCAGGGAGACCATGTAGGTTCTTCTACTAATGAGTAATCCTCAACAAAGGGTCCAACATAGGTGGCAAACCCTCAAGGGGTAAGTCTCCATCATGAAGCTCCATCTTGTCCTCCTTGTCCATTATGTCGACCATGATGACTGTGACCCTTCCTGAGGGCATGTCCTCAATATCACATAGAAATTCGAGATACATCAAAATAGGACTAAAGTGGAAGGATACATACTGCCCCGGCCACATATTTTCATGTGAGGGGATGTAACCCTGATAATTTTGCAGAGTATCTTGATACTCTGAACGCATTGGTGTTGTAGGGCCTCATGATGACCTGGTTACTCGGGAAGCTGGGCCATAGGGAGTGCAACCAGATCAACCAGACGACATTTCTCACTGATTTCTTCGAAATGCATTTGTATCCTTAGATAAACCACAAACTGATAAAGAAGACTTAAATGTGTTTCCCAGAGGGTTTAGCGGAAACAATCAACTTTGTCTGGGGTGAGGGATTCTGGTATAGAGAAATCATGTGCTGCCATGGGCCAGAACTTCTCAGGGAAGTGGTCCACTGTGAGGAAGTTCCCGAAGCTCCTCGGCTCAAATTCAGGGTCTGACCCTTGATTGCCCCACTCGTCAACTGGGGGTAGCTAAGGAACTAATAGTGGTACTGAGGTAGACTATAGAGACAACAGGCTGGCTGGTGGAGAGTATAGTAAGCGGGTCGACTGACCACTGATTCTAGGTCTTTCCTTCGAAGAGTGTAGTGACCTGGCTGCTACATCACGATAAGATGGGATGATGACCGCCATTCCTGGGTCAGGTTCTAGGGTTACTAGTGATAGGCCGCGATGCTTCTCTCCTGCCATTGTTCCTCAGAATATATCTATGTGATCTCTTGTAAAGGTAGAGAGCACTTTCAATTATTATGGTGTTGATTAAATGACCATAACCTGTGGGGTCACCTTATTTTCATCCTCCTGTATGTACCTGTGGTGGGAGGTGAGAATCAAATGAACCTTTCATTCTAGGATTACTAGGCTGATGCGCATTGTTCCTCCCCCATCCCTTGACGCAAATGAGCGAGGGGTGGTTTCCCGAGCTGAGTCGTATATCACTTCAGAGTCTGAAAATTGGACAAGTTTGATCTCCATCCAGACCTTCTCAGAATTATTCTTATGGCAGCGATGGCCCACCTTCTTACCCTTGGGTGGATCCTTGGGCCTAGATGGATTTATGACACAGGGTCCTTCATCCACACTACTGCCAGGGAGAAGAGTGTTTCCATCTGAGAAAGTTGGGGTGTGAGGAGCACCGGGACAAATGTCGAAGGGGACATGGGGAGGACCTCCATGGATAGATCTAGAGTTGGAAAGCCACCGCTGGAACTGGAAGGAGCATGGTGAGTGACTCCATGCTTGGTGCGGGTGGAGCGAGTTTGGCCTTCACCCCTCTATTTTCTGGGTGAGGAAGACCTTCACCAGCAGCTGAGAGGATGCAGGGAAGATCCCAACATTGGAGAGAGGCCGGAAGGGAAAGGTCCCTACACCGGTGGTCAGGAGCAGGAGGAACGACTTCATATCTAGTGTAATGGGCACGGGAGAGGCTTCTCTGTTGAGTATAACTACCATGGGGTAGACCTTCATTCGGATTGGGGGTGGCACAGGGAGAACCTCCATGATGAACCCCAATGCGGGGATGGCCCACACACTCTATATTAGTGGTGCTGGGAGGACCTCCGTACGTGGTGGAATCACTGCGGGATGGTTTGCGGCGACCACTACTCATTCCTGGGACTAGGAGAGTCGATACGGTGTGCCCATGGGGTTGTTGGGGCCTCGATATCGGATTGGCATATAAATTCCCTTGCTCAGTGTTTGCAGGTACATGATTGTATGTGTCGGCCGTGGCTCGGTCCATGGTAGTTGTCGACATTGACACTTCTTGGAAGGAATCCTCCTCAACTTGCACCCGACGCTGACGTTGGTTCGAACGAACTAGTGCTGGTGGTGTAGGTGCCTAGATTACCTACTACTCGTCCACCAAGACTGGGCAACGACACCGACGTGACCATGTGGGAGCCCGCGCTGGGAGCCCCTGGAATGGGACTCTAACAGGGCTGGGCCAGACAACATTTAACTCATCAGTATAAGGCATGGAGTCGTCAAAGTGCTCTAGGGATAGGCTCCGGAAGTGGTTGTATGTTGGGGTGTGGAGCAATGGCTCCATTCGTGGCCCTCATGGGTGATATTTATAGTGAGGCAAAGATGCCTCTAGGTCCAGAAGCGCCATGTCCCGTGTAGGGATGATGACCTCCTCTTCATAATGATGCACGAATTCGTTAATTACCCTACTATGGGTAACTTATTATGGCAGAGAGGGGGTGTGGGATCCCTATGGTTGTAGATGCATAGGACGTTGTGGAAGATGTGAAGCCACGTGGAGCGGTTCTGCTAGCGCTTCCCCAGCCACTGTGTATAAGGGAAGGCGATGATCGCGTTTTGGAGGTAGCAAGTTCCTATTTAGGGCTGTACGGTGTGTTATGGGATTATGTCCTCATTTACTTCGGGTTACATGCCATTATTTACACCCCCTCATTATAGTATCTTATCCCTATGTGCCATCCTCATGGGATACGTAGGAACGCCCGATTGTTTAGACATTGGGTCTAGACCCATCTCTCAGAAATCTACCCTTCAACCTGGCCCTATGGCCTACCATTTTAAAGGGAGTGGATTATATGGTGTGGCATGGAATTATGTCCTCATTCACGTCAGGTTTACTATTTTTGTTTCTAATGCTTTCACTAGGGTGCGTGAGTCGGTATCAGTTGGGGACAAGGGGCGCAGTTTTGGTTGCCCGACATTCCCGCTTTCCAAAGGCAGGCAACATCCATTCCTTAATCACGGATGTTTACTCCTTGATTGAAATGGGATGATGGGATATTGGTTCTTCCTTCCATGGATTCCTCCTCGGAACTCATCACCTAGTTAGGGTCTCCCTCTTAGACTTAAAAACGTTGTTCGTGAAACTCTTCCTGGTGCCATATTTTCATGGACACCAGTTAATTATACTGCTTATTTCATGACATTCCAAGGGGTCCAGTTAGGGATGAAACCATCAGTTATGATAGTAGTCATGTTGGGCATCACTAGCGTGTATGGACACCAGGGAATTGGCATGTCTGTACTACCTCCCTTATTGTATGGCTTTTCGAGGGCATGGAAGCCTGAGGCATACCACATCGAATGCGGGAAATTATATTCCCTAGGGATGTATCTGAGTTTTTCATTAGCATTTAATTTTTAACACAGGGTATGCTGTAAGATTAATGTCCAATGTGGATGGAATGAGCTGATCAGAACACTGACTATAGTGGATCATATGAAGGATCCCCCTAGAGGAAACGATGATATTGGGGCCATCATGTTGGTGGTTTTTTTAATGCTATTAAATGGATTGGGGAATGGGGTGGTGTGATCCCACTGGGATGTGGCGGCCTGGGTAAGTATCAGGGTGGATGATGGAAGGTTCCATGAAGGGGATGGTGAATGGGATGGAACCGTCAAGAGTATGATTATTCTTTTGGGCTTGACCCATGAAGAGGCTTCATACGTATCCCCGTGGAAGGGAATAAAAGTCCACATAGTTCATATGATGACATCTTACCACTGATTGGGGTTCAACGGCTTGATGCTGGCTGGGTTCGCAATGGCTTATCGCTGGATATGGTCACAACGGCTTACCGCTGGATGAGTCCTGTAGTTTAATGTCATGCAGGTTGGGGGTGGGCTGACGTTGAAAGGTGTTAGAACTTCTGGGTGTTGGGATTGAACCTCAGGGAGGCTTCCTGCATACCTTTCCTTAGTAAGGATCAAAGACCTCATAGTTCATGTGGGGGAATTTGGGGCTTATCCTTCGAGGCATCCCATGGCGTCAGTGAACTGACATGAATAAGGACATGCGTTCCATGTGGATGGTTGGCCTGATCCATATGGAGGCTTCCTACGTACCTTTCCTTCACAAAGAACAAAGTTCTCGTAGTTTGGATGGGGTTGGTGAACCGACGTGAAGGTTGACCTGGGGTCCAATAGTTTTTGGGATTGAACCTCGTGGAGGGTTCTTATGCACCCTGACTTGGCGAGGATCAAATTCCTTGTAGTTAATGGTTTTGGTGAATCGATGTGAATGGGGTTGGAACGACAAGGTTTTTTTGGGCTTTACCTCAGGTAGGATTCCTACATACCATGCCTTGGCAAAGATAAAAGTCAACATAGTTCAGGGGGTGGCATGAGGAATACACTCTAGGCTCCCAGGGTGATGGTGAACCGACATGCAGATAGTCGGAATGACTAGGTGTTGGGCTTGAACCTCTGGGAGTCTTCCTATGTACCTATCCTTAACGAGGACCAATGACCTCGTAGATCATGTACGGGGCATGGGGATTACACTCTAGGCTGCCCGAGGTGTATGTCATGGTCGGTGCTCTCTCTAGGCCCACGTGAGTCATGCTTAGTGTGAGAAAAAAGAGACAGCAGAGACCTGACAATCACGTCGTGAACGGTATGTCCATGGGATGTGGAGTGCGGCTTACACGTGATCGCAGCCCAAAGAGGAAACATGGGATTATGCGTGGTTTGCAGCCCGATGAGGTTGGGAATTACTCCAGGAGGGAGGCCCAATGGCGACAAAGCGCAACAAGAGATAGATTTGGTACTTAAGAAAGGAGAATCACCATTCCCCATCTCACCCTTTGCTGGCCTTGGGGAACTAAGAAGAAAGGAGGAGTAGGGATGTTGCATCCTAGAAGAAAACTAGGTGTTTACATTGAGATGGTTGCCCTTTCCCACGAACAGACACCACTCCCATAAGGAGGATATCATCTCATGTGGAGACCAGTGGGCATGGAGATTGTCCAAGGTGGGGGTACCCCATGTGTGAGGCTTGATGAGAGGTCATAGTTTAATGTCATGTACTAAGGACGAAGGTGCTTGGCAATTTAATGTCCTGGAGCTCAGATGAAATGGTTCTACTCTGCACCCCTAGGATATACATAACCGCTACCCTCTTCTCCATGGTGTAGAGAGGGGATAGGCAAAGCCATGCGAAGCGGGTGACATGGAGTGAACAATCGAGTGGACCATATTAGTGTGGATATGAGAAAAAGAAATAGCCATTTGCGTGCCTATGCAAGGTAGAATGAGGAAAAGTAACGTAACATGCGCTATCATCTAGTGGACATTGAAGTCACATCGTGCAATCATGGAGGGTAGTATGGGATAATGAACTGCAAAGTAAAGGGGTTCACAGGTAGGGGCCTTGTGAAGCTCTATTGCTCTGCATGGAGGATGGAACTTGCGAAGTGGTGTGCTTCATGGAGTGGGGTGCCTCAGCCTGAGCATAGGGCGGAGGTGTATATGGGAAATGTTTCTCGAAGTGTAAAGGCATTCACAGAGCACTACTTCATAGAGAAAAGGTTCCTCATGAAGCAGGGTGTCGTAAATCAATGTGCTTCACGATGTATAGTGAACCTGCCTTTTCATGTGTATCATATGTACATGGAGATTGTTTCACAATGAATAAATTCCCCACGATGACCCAAGTACCCTTGGGGATCCCCTTCCTTTGTGGAGGCCTTAGGATTCACAAAAGGCATCCCTCTCCGAAGAGGGGATTAAAACAAGGAAAAGGGGAGGTACTTCATAGAGAAAAAGTACCTCAGATAGCTCATGGTTTGCAGTGCAGAAGGGTGCTACGCGATTCGGGAGCTAGGAAGTCGAAAGGTCGGATTTTCCATTATTTGAACTTGGGTTGAGGATGGTATTTTTAGGGGAGAGGTGCCACAAATCAGCGTGCGCTTGGTTTGAAGAGTAATTCATTTTCTTCATGGTGTGTTGCGAATGTCAAGGGCAGTCAAGGAGCATTACCGGCTCCTTGCTTCACGGTAGGTGCGAACTTCAAGGGAGATCGTAGAGCGTTTCCACCTCCTTGCTTCGCGGCATATCACAAACGTCAAGGGAGGTCATAGAGCGTTACTGCCTCCTTGTTGTATGGCGGCCGTGGTGTTGGGGGGACTTCGTGAAATTGCTTCGTGAGGTAGTCAATGGTGCCTTCTTTTTGGGTTCTTCTCCGTTATGAATTTTGGCACCAACAATAATGTTTATTAACAAGTATTTACAAATAAATCTTTGAAAAAAATAGAGAATGAATTTATAGAGCTCATGAAAATAGAAGGAGATTCGGTCACAACCTATGATGTGAATTTCACAATGCATGAAAGGTACGCTTCATGTTTTTCTATTCAAAATGAATGCAAAATTGATAGATTATTTAGTGGATTAAAAGCACACCTTCAAAAGGCTCTTACAATTTGAGACTTTGGAAATTATGAAGAAGTTGTTTGATGTTCTCTCAAAGAGAATATGAAGTTATGAGAATGGTCCCATGGAATTGGTGATATGAAACAAGATATGGAGTTTCAATCTGGAGGATCTATGACAAAGGTTGGATGAAAACTCAATGACCCACATGCCAAAAATGATTGTTGTTGAACCATGGGAACTGCCTCAATGGGATGGGGAAGTGCGTCATGTTTGGGAAAGAAGGACCACATGGTCATGAGTGTCGAAAAGGCACAAAAAGGTAGGAGAATGTGGCAGAAGAAATGAGAGAACCACTCATGGGTCAATGCTACAACTGTAGGGAGCTAGGGAACTATGCAATTCAGTGCACTAATCATCGCGTTCTAGAGGGTAATCAATGTCAGCAACCACCAATGCCAAAGCACAAAAAAGAAAGGCTTATTCCATCACTACTTCAGAGGTGGATCATTATAATGAATTCGTACAAGGTACACTTCCAATTCACTCAAGAATGGAAAAATTATTATTTGATTCTAGTTTTACGCATTCCTTTATATCATGAAACTTTGCTAGAACTATAAAATCGAAGCTCTGAAACCTTGAAGTAGATATATCTATAAAAAACCAGGTGGTGCAATCATATCAACAAAATTGTTTAACTCCATTTCTATTGGCTTATGTGGGAAGATTCTTCTAGCGAATCTTGTATTGCATTGGTGGAATTTGATGTTAAAATGGGAATGGATTGGATCTCGTTATATAGAGCACATATCAACTATCGGTAAAAGGAAATATCTTTCCATATTCCGAACCATACCATGATCCTCTACAAATGCATGGAAGATCATGAACATCCTTTGAAAAATCCTTCAATGGTGTGGGTGTTGATTCCATATGAAGAAGCATACCTCTCCGAAATGGTTGAGTTGAATGAATGTTCCACCCTTGAGGAAATTCCTATTACGAGGGAATACGACGATGTTTTTTATTAAGAGTTACCCAGAATTCCCCTAGATCATGAGGTGGAGTTCTCAATTGAACTCATATCAAGAGCTACTCCTATCTTAAAGTTTCCCTATAGGATGGCTCCTATCGAACTGGATGAGTTAAACATTTAGATGCAAGAGCATCTGGACAAAGGGTTCATACGCCCTAGTGCATCACCTTGGGGTTCTCTAGTGCTATTTGTGAACAAGAATTCTGGAACAATGCAGCTGTGTATTGATTATCGGGAACTCAACAATATCACTATAATTAAAAAGTATCCTTTTCCAAGGATCAATGACTTGTTTGATCAATTAATAGGTGCTCAACACTTCTCCAAGGTGGATATGAATTCTATATATCATAGGTAAAGGTGATGAAGGAAAATATTCAGAAGACTGCCTTATGAACATTGTATGGGCACTATGAGTATTTGGTGATGCCCTTAGGACATACTAATTCCCCATAAATCGTCATTGATCTGATTAATTGTGTCTTTAGAGATCTCCTCGAAAAAAATTTGGTAGTATTTATTGATGATATTCTCATCTACTCCAACAGAATGGAGGAACATGAAAAATATCTAAGACTTGTGTTGGTGACATTAAAAAAGTCGATGTTGTACGCCATGTTCAGCACGTGTGACTTTTGGATGATTCAAGTCATGTTCTTGGGACATGTGATCACAAGTGAGGGAATTTATCTGGATCCTTCAAAAAAAATGGCAATTGAGGAATCGCCCAAGCCCTCTAGTGTCACAAAAATATGTAGTTTTATTGAAGTAGCTGGGTAGTACCGACATTTAGTGAGAAACTTCTCATGATTGTCATGACCTCTAACTAAGTTAACAAGGAAAGAGGTAAAGTATGTCTGGATGGGAGAATGCGAGGGAGGATTCATGGAGCTTAAGAGAAGGCTAATCACTGCACCTGTACTCACACTACTGAAAAGTGGAGAAGTGTTTGTGATATACAGTGAGTCTTCAAAGAATGTATTGGGTTGTGTACTCATGAAATATGACAATTTGACAACATATGCCTCCTGGATGTTGAAGATTAATGAGATGAACTACCCAACACATGATATAGAGTTGGCATCCATGATTTTTGCCTTGAAAATCTGGTGGCACTACCTTTATGGTGAGAAGTGTGACATATAAACCAACCACAAGAGTCTAATGTATATATTCACACAAAAGGATCCCAACATGCATTAAAGGAGATGGTTAGAGCTAATGAATTATTATGATTGCTCTATTCACTATCATCTTGGTAAGGTGAACAATGTTCCTGATGCTCTAAGGAGAAAATAACCTTCTAATCTATCCATGAGGTAGATTGATAAAGACCATATCTTCTTGGATATGTAAATAATTGATTTAGACAACACAAGGGAAGGGGATAAAACCCACCTTTCCCTAATTATTGTGCAACCATCCATCTAGGAGATGATTAAGGAAGCACAAAGGGATGATGTGGAGATACAAAAGAGGATGAATGTAGTAAAGAAAGAGAAGTTGTAGGAGTTCCAAATCAATGGTGATGGTGTGATTTGGTTTGGAAAGTAGCTTTGTGTGCCTTCATCACCTGGGATAAAGAATGGGCTATTGGACAATGCACATAGCTCAACATTATCTATCCATCTTGGGAGTACCAAGATGTACCGTGATCTCTGAGAACACTTCAGGTGGGATAACATGAATAAGAAGATTGCAAAATATATATCATGGTTCTTGGTATGTCAGAAAGCTAATGTTGAGTGACAAAAGTCCACAGGTATGATGCAGCCATTTCTTATACCCATGTGGAAATGGGAAAATGTTACTATTGACTTTGCCACAGGTCTCCCAAAGATATCGAAGGTAAATAATGCAATATGTGTTGTGGTTGAATGACTCATGATGAATCCCCATTTTATCACTATTCGGGAATATCTCTCGCTTGAACAACATGAAAAGTTATATGTGAAGAAATTGGTGAGACTACATGGAGTTCCACTCTAGATTGTCTCTGACTGTGATCCAAGGTTCACATCTAAATTCTGGAGGACTCTTAAATATTTTTCGAGCACTGATTTAAATTTCAGCACAGCCTATCACCCCCAAACTGATGGCCAATCTTAATGGACTATTCAGACACATGAAGATATGTTAGAGCCTATTATTGTTAATTCAAAGGTGGTTGGGATCAACATCTCCCATTGGTTGAGTTCCCATACAATAATAGCTTCCACTCGAGTATTTATATGTCCCCATATGAAGCATTTTATGGGAAGCGATGTAGAATAACCGCCTGTTGGGAAGAAGTTGGAGAATGAAAGCTACTTGGACCCAATGTTGTGTAAGATATAACAGAGAAGGTTGAAGTTATCTAGATAGACATCACAACTGGTCAATGTCGGCAAATGAGCTATACTGGCAACCATCAAAGGAACATGGAGATTGACATTGGAGATAAATTCTTCCTTAGAATATCACAATGGAAAAGAGTTATGTGGTTTGGAAAAAAAGGGAAGCTAAGATTAAGGTACAATGGAACCTTTGAGATCCTTGACTGTATAGGATCCCTAGACTATCATCCTGCACTTCCACCAAATATGGCACAAAATCATGATGTGTTTCATGTATCACTACTGAGGATGTAAATACCAGACCCCTCACGTGTACAAAACTCAGTGGTACTATAGTTGGAAGATGATATCTGTTATGAGGAGCAGCTAGTAAAGATTCTGGATCAGAGAGATAAGGTTTAATGAAACAAGACAACCCATCTAGTCAAATTATTGTGGAGGAACCATAAGTTTGATGAAGCTACATGGGAACCCGAAGAGGCGATGAAGTAGAATTACCCTCACATGTTAATGTAAAACGAAATTTTGATGGCGATATTTCATAAGGGGGGAAGAATGTAATGACCCATATTTTTTCAAGGTAATTTTCCTTCTTATAAATTTGTCATAAAATCACATGAAAACACAACATAATGAACTATTGAGTGCTAAGTGACCTTTAAACGTATCTTTTTCACTTATATGTTTTTAATTTAGAAAAAACTGACATACACGGTTGTGCTCAAGATTATTTTTGGAGTCTAAAAAATGAAAAATATTTTTTTGTTGAATAGTAACATACCCTTATGGATAGATAATTTCCCAAATTAATAGTATCCTTACCATTGAATAATTGAATAAATTTTAGGAATCTTATAAGTGAAAATTTGACTATAGTAAATGTATTTGTATTTATGTAAGTCATAAATAATTTATTTTAATTAATTAATTAATCTTAAAGGTATATATACTCTTAAATTGTTTTATAAATTAACAAATACATGTCTTATAGATTTAAGATAATTTTTTAAGACCTCAAGTAATTTTTGAAAGCCTAATAAAATCAGTTTTAAAAAATGTATTTTTCAAGTGAATTATGATTTTAATTAAAAATGAAATTATTTATATTTAGAAAATTATTTTTCGAAAATGGACTTCAATTTTGGATTCTACATGTCCAAAAATGGTTGGGGGTGAATTTTTGGTATTTTTATTAAATACTTGAAATTTTCATGAATAGTGAAGTACCATAATTTAGAAAATCAGCTAAATAAGTTAATTATAGATTCATGTGTGATTTTCTACTGATGTAATCCCACTTGGTTTGGGATCCAATAATAATATTACTATTCTGGGTCATGGAATACTCACTATTCATTGTCTTTTGGGGATATAATAAACTCATGAATTTTATATTAAGAAAACCGCTCTCCCCTCTACTATAAAAATCACCCATCACACCCTCATTTCCTCACACCTCTCAAGCTCCAAGCATTCTATAAAATCTTCCCTAACATCTTCTCTAGCCCCTCTACCACGTTTAAGAGCTTCTAGTCTCATAAAAAGACCAAACATAGCTTCCTTTAGGAGGATCTCAAGAAGAGGATTTTTGAGGTATTTTCTCTCCCTCTTCTCCTTTAATTTCCATTCATGTTCATGTTTAGTTCTTGATATCTCTCCACATATATTCATCCAAATAGTATTTTAAAACCAGTTTTATACATGAAATTTAATGTTATGATGATAATGGGTTATTATATGATCCATCCCCTTTCCCTCTTCCTTTTATTTTATTAAAGATATCGTTTTTTGTGAGGTGTTAATTTATCACCTTCAAGAACGAAATGTATTCTTCTTCCATTTCTACCTTTATATCTAGTCATGAAACCATTTTTAGGGTTGAACCAGAATATTTTATATGTGTAATCTCTTATTTAATTTTCTGTGACTAACTTATGACAATATTACTAGTGATAAAATAAGATGTGTTCATTATGATAAAAAAACTCCTCAAATTATCCCAGACAATCATCAATTAATTATTATCTAAAGATTCATCCACATGGATCTAATATAATTCATTATAATATCATTAAAACTCATATTATATCATTATTAACATGTAATATCAGTTTTGGATGTTTACCAATGTTCTACCTGAACATCAATTTAAGAATACAAGTGAACCACTCAAGAAAACCAAATAAACAACCATTCCGGAACAAAGTTTTTTTGTAAAGTCCCAGAAATTTGAAGGAATTTTTTTTTCGTAATTTTTTTTGAATTTTGCGAGTGCGCGGTTTTAGAAAGCACCTGATTTTGAGGCCCGGTGTGCCTGAAATCAATTTCCGAAGTTTAGCTCCGATACATTCAGTGAAAGAACGAGTGGGTTTATCTATCTTTTGAACCGGTGCTCGAAATTGAAATCTGAGGGCACCGATGAAACTGCAGTGGCAGTATTTGCTTAAGAGGACTTTTTTCGGAGGTGCGTTTTCTCAGGAGGAGTTGTTTAAAATTGAGGATTAAATGTGAAGTGAATAAAATTTTTGGTACAAATTTTATTTCTAATCTAAGTCGTTATATCCTTAGTATGGGAGTTAGGGTGGGACCCACTAGCTCTTAACTACTCTTGTTAGGATATTTGTGAGGTGGGGCCTACACGAGCCCCACCCCTTCACATTCCATTAACTCCCTAACTCCCCCCTTTATGTGAGTAACTCATCCCTATCACCCTCATTAACCAGAAAGGTCTGGACCAGGCGGAAGCCTGATCCCGAAAATTTATTAAGAAAAAAGTGCAGGTAAAGACAGAATAAAACAGTGCTACATTACATCAAACCCATACTCATCCCTCTCCCTATCATCGCATAACTCATCTCCAGGATCAGCAGACTCCCAATCTGAAGATTCATACCTCCGCATCATCTCAAGGTACATGTTTTTCTTCCTAAGCATCTCCTCAGACATCTTCTCCTTGATTTTCCGTGTCCCACTATGTCCATTATCCACCTTAGGAGACCCTCCCCTTCGCTTGCCACTATTCCCATTTGCATGAACAATTTCTTGTGACCCTTCATTCTTGTACGCAGACCTCGTCGCCATTGGTTTGGGTAGGTCCTTGTAGTCCCTCCGTGTCTTCCTCCTACTTTTGGTTTTCCCCTCCACTTCCTTGCTTAGGGGTTCATGAAGTCCATGCTTGACAACATCAATGTAGGATGCTTTGTGGTTATGTAGCTCCTTCTCTTGCAAGGGGTAACCATGTGATTCCACAACACATCCATCGTCAACCTTACTGCTCATACTCAAGTCATTCATAATTCTTCCAACAACCTGACTAACTTTCGGATTTTCCATCACCATTGCTTCTTTTGTCATGACAAGATCATGTTCACTGCCTTCTGCCACCATAGAACCATGCTGCTGTTCAGCCACACCATTCATGTCCAAACTACCTTGACAAACCTGCCCATGATAAGCTGCCAAAACCCCATTCACCTCCTTTGAGATCTCCTTGATCTGCTCATCAGAAACCCCTACACTTTTACCAATTTTTACCTGCTCCATCCCAGGTGAGACATGAGGCTGTCCACCAGAATCACCTATGGTCAGAACAGCTGATCTCTCCATCACATGGACAGTGATGGCATCTTCATGAGATGGGAGACACTGAAGTGCCTCCTCTTCTATTGGTTCATCCTCCTTCTGATCATTATCCATCAAAACAGCAAACTGATTTTCCGAACAGTTTATCAAACCATCATCATTAACCTGTACCATGATAGGAGATCTCTGCCCTGTAGATTTACTCCCACTATAAGCCTGATTTTTCCCCAGTCCCCTGCCCATATACAGCACAGCAGACTCACCAGCCTTCATCCCCTCTTTATCAGAAAACTCCATTACTTCTTTCCCCTTTCTGTTAGCAATTTTCATTGAACCCTCATCTTCCTGCATTGAGTCCTCCATACCTCTCTTACCTCCATTTGGCAGTTCTCCTGCCTGGATCTCCTGCCCCACACACATTCCTGAAGAAACCTCAACATGACCCTGGTTATTTACCATATCATCAACCACTGGGGCTTGTCCTATCACCCTCATTAAGCTTTCCAACATAACACCAAATTTAATTAGACAACTCATGTTTAATTAATTAAGTGAGTTGTCTTTGAATTTTAAAATTAAAATGCATGGCATGAAGTAATAAAATAAGATAACTCTTATTTTATTTTGGGGGTTAGTTGTGGTGTGAAGATATTGGGGGAGAGAGATATATTCTCTGGGAGGAGTTCATCTTCTTCACTGAAGAACTCCAAGACTCCGAGGAAGAGAAACGACTCAGTGACTCTGGTTTTTCCATCCCCTTTCACCTTTGCGACAAGGGAGGAGACACTGAAGCGGGAGTTCTCCAACGATGCACTTCCTTTTCATTTCTCCGTGACGAAAAGGGGAGACGCCCCATTCTCCTCGGACATTCTTCGTCGATGTCTAAGGAACTTCACCCCGTGATGTCGTTCTCCATGACGGCTGTCGTTCGATAATCTTCGTTGAAGTAGGGGATTAATTTTAGAATGATATTATTCTGATGGTTGATTCCTTCTAAAACAAAGAATGCAGATCAAATCATCGTCATGATGATCCCCGAATGTTATTATTTGTAGGATTAGAATATTTAATTACAGGAGTATAGTTGGGAACTAGGTTCTATTTTAATTTATTAAAATTGTGCCTTGTTAAGTTTTTGAGATCATGTGTTGATTATTTCCAATTGATAACACCTAACATGGAGGGTGTGGGCTGAACAAACATGGCCCGACAACCCTCTGAAGATTGTTTGTTGATGTGAATATTGAAGGGCGACGATGAAATGGGCCGCAATGGTGATTTGAAGTCTCTGTAGTGAAGTTCGGGACCCGTATTGACCTTAGGCGCAGACAGCGGGCAAAACGAACCACTGGTTCACATCCGGTGGTCTGCAGAAAGCGGTGGCGGTGCGCCGCCGGAGAAGACTGCTGCGGCGGACCAGAACTGTAAATTCGTTCCGGATGGGGGGGGGGGGAAACTCTAAAGACATTCCGGTTCATTGTCATCCTAGGAAAACAGTTCCCCCCCCACTTCGCATCCGCTCGGCCATGCTGGCCGAGCCTCAACCGGCTGGGTCGGGCCGCCAGTGCCAGGCCGGATCACGCCCAACCGGGCTAGACCCGGACCTGAGTCAGATCGCCCCGGTTCTGGCTGACCCAGGGGTATTTGGGCCGGGTTGGACTGGGCCCAACCCCCCTATTTTCGGACCTCCTTCAGTTAAACACCCATATCATGAGCTATGGACATCCGATCAACGAAACGTCCATTGAGTTGGAATCCTTGGATCAAGAAAATCATTTTAGTATATTACACTCGATGTTTCAGTGAAGTATTGGTACAACCAGGTTGGTTCGAACTCGAAACCAACTGGGCCCTCGGAGCGGAAATGCTTATAACTTGAGCTTCGGATGTCCGATTGATGTGCCGTAGACTTAGTTGGGTTACTCTTAATGAGAAAGACCATTTGGCATACTTCACCTGAGGTTAGGACACAGTTGGAGTATGGATGGGTTGGATAGTACCGGAAATCCAACCGGGCCCCTCGAACGGAAAAGTCGATAACTATCAGACCAGAAGTCCGTTTGAAGAACCGTCAGAGGCGCTGGTAATCATGTTGAGAAATGGTCCCTATGAGTATACCCTATGAGATTTCGGGGTACAGTTGAGATACAGTCACGTTGGTTCGTACATGAAACCAACCGGGCCCCCGGGATGAAAAAGCTAATAACACATAGACCGGGTATCCGATTGACGCGCCGTATGTTGTGTTGAGATTCCTATGACATGGCAGACCTTTAGGATACTACTTAGTGAAACTTTGTGATACTTGGAGTATTGACCAGTAGCTCGTGGAGCAGACCCTCTTGGTGATGAGCGAGTGGAGTGTAGAGACCTAGTATCTGGCTGAGACTTGACGACTACTGATCGATCGACTCGGAATGATTCCGATAGACCAGTGGGGAGCACTTGGTTATAGCAGGAGACCCATAGTGTAGGAGCTCTTGGTTATAGCAGCAGACCATCAGTACTCGACAGAAGGAGTACCTCTGTAGGGAATGAGGGGGTGCTCTTGGTTTTTGCGATTGACCCATGGTGGGAAGTGCTTGGTTGTAGCAGCAAGCCCAATATACTCGACAGGTAGAGTACTTCAGCAGTCCAAGGTTAGTGGGAAACATTTCGTAATAGTGGAAGACCCACTGTACTCAACAGAGGAGGGGTTCTCCAGCAGCCGTGGTTTCAACATCATGAATAAAATCCTGGTTTGAGCTGAGTCAATGACCTTTGTGTTTTCCTCATGATTGAGATGGGTTACATGATAACTTAGGTATATGTATTGGCATATACCTAAGTAGTGGTTATCTGTTGATTTAATATATGTGTGGTAACTCATGATTGAGATTGGTTACTTGATAACATAGGTATATGTATGGGCTTATACCTATGTAAGGATTTTCTGTTAGATCCTTTTTATGGTTATCCTTGTTGGATTTAGTGAGACCTTGAGGGTCTTGGGGTCCCTATTTAGTATCATTATACTCACCCCTGCACGGGCTATGCCCGCACCTCGTTGTGTAGGATGTAGAAAACAGACACTCCTGATGGAGGTCGAGTGTTCGAGGACTGGACGGTACCCAGAGCTGGACCTCACGACGAGTCAGTATCCAGAGGTGGATTTCATGATGAGATGATACTCGGAGGAGTTTGACGGGTGAGAGCGTTGAGGAGGCTATCTGTACCTACCCTTTAGTTAGGATCCGTGTTGGGCGATCCAGGATCTGTGCTATCTGTACCTACCCTCCATGTAGGATCTGAGGTGGATGACCCAGGAGCTGCTTCTATTTTTTTTCCAGCTATTGTCTTTTCTGTTGTACTTTCGTTCAGTTGTAGTTGTACTTTTCAGTTGGGTTTGTATTCTGGCCCTTTACTTTTCATCACTTTCTTTTGTACTTAGTCAATTACTTATGCTTGTACTCTATTTGGTTGTGTTTATGATTTGTAAAGTCAATGCCTTACCAGTTTACAGGATTTACACCTTAGGTGCTAGTCACCAGCCCCTGGCCTATGGAAGGCGGGCTTGGGGTATTCACGGCACGGGCCCCGAGGGCAGGTCATGACATTTTTAAACTGTATAACTCATCCAAAGGCATATAAAATCACTTAATTAAACAATAGTGAACCATATTTATGTAAAAAAGGTTTTGGATTTCTCATTAATGAATATAATGTCATTATATAGGATAATAAAGATAAGGAAGCATTCAGATACAAGGTAAGGGTAAATTCTCGAACCAAACATTCGTCCTTCGGGTTCTCCCTCTTTCACTCCATTCTTAACATGGTTACTCCATAAAGATAATTTTTTCTTCATTGTCATTCCATTTCTTGGAAATTCATGTTTTTCATTGATTTATTTTGTAATTTTTTTCCCAAAATAACTCTTCTTTTAAGAACACACAATTTACATCTCTCTCAAAGTGGACGGTTCTTGGAACCTGTATGTTATTACGTCTTTATTTTGGGAACCCAATGTTTATGAATGAATTATTATGAGATGTGACCCATTCATTTCCATGGGTTAGTTATGTTCACTTTTGATATATGTTCCATGTGGAAGGCAAGATAATTATAATGTTATTATGTGACAGGTGCAC
The DNA here is from genome assembly GCA_963277665.1 of Viscum album. NCBI lineage: Eukaryota > Viridiplantae > Streptophyta > Magnoliopsida > Santalales > Viscaceae > Viscum > Viscum album. The sequence continues at coordinate 27,955,236 of OY728157.1, read as the reverse complement.
CTGGAATTATATAGCGCAATATGAATGTTTGAATGTGACTGGTGCACTCTCAATTATACAGCACTCCAATTCATTGGGTAAAGTGATAAATCTCATGAGTAAATGAAAAATTATTTTTGAAAAAGATGCTAACTTGGTTCCCAACTATGTGTGGTAGTTAACCACAAAGAGATGATGTTTCATTTTTATGCATTTCCACATTACAAGTCTTTTATTTATGCTCCACTTATGTTCATGATCATTTGCTTATATCATGATTATGCTCACATCATACTATATTCTTATTATCTTTCTTGTTACTAGGCTTTTAGCTCACCCCTTTTGATGTATATCCTCAGGTGGCTACATTTTTTAAGGAGAGGACAAGTGCCAATAAGAAGATAGAGAAGAGGAAATTAAATAAATGTTTATGATTGATGTTGTAGTTTGTTATGTGTGGTCCAAGTTATCCCAAGATAATGAACCATTGAATCTTCTATGTGTAAAACTATTATGTTATTTATTTTTAAATGTTTTTGTAGTATTGTCAGAAAAGTAATGGTCTATATAACCCCTAAAGTCTATGGAACATCTTGAATTTGTCATGAACAAGACAATGTAAAAATGTTGGAGTCATGGGCGGTTCAGCTGGTTTTAAAAAATATTTTAGAATATTTTTATATGTGTGAATGGTTTCATGGGAAGAGGCATGTGGTTAGGGAAAACTGTTCCCCAACCATGCAGACCCCTCTATCTAGGTTTTCAGAGTGGCCACAGTTTGGTCGCACAATTTGTCAAACGGTGCACAATCTATGATGACCACTTTTCCAATTTTTGTATGTTTGGAATGGTTTGGTTACACTATTTTGTAAACTGTGCGAAAACAATGGACAACCCACTATCCTTTATTTTTCATTAAAAGTTTACCCGAATGCACCCTGACACACTACTCTAAAACAAAGGTACATAAAATTTTAAAGATGTTCCTAAAAGTGTGCCTAAGATGACTTTTAAAAAGTCCAAGATCTTAAAACTATAAATTTCTTTTTTTAGAAACAATGTTGATTTCTTTTGATAGATTTCATTATATGCAAATCTGAGTCTTACCTAACTATAGTATATTTTTAAAATATTATTATTTAATACATTGTCATATAACTTATGTGTTTAATTATAATTTTTACGAGTTTGAACTGACATATGAAAATATATTATTTATTAAAATATATTATGAATTCACAAGTTACCAATTAATTAAATTTCAAAATATACATTAATTGAATACAAAAGAAATATTTTTATATTTAATCTTATATATGTGTTTTTCTTAATAAATTAAAATATTTATAATTAATAAATTGTATTAAATATATATATATTATATATTAAATAAAATATTTATAATATTCATCTGATTGATTTTACATTTATAGGATAAGAACAAATATTTTTTTCTCACAAACCCATTTATTTTTCAAATGGGTAATTTTATCAACTTTTAATGGAAAACATTTTTTAAATCCAATTTTTTACACTTTTTTATTTTCAATTGGGCAAGATAAACTCCTTAATAAAAATTTAAATATAAAAATTTACTTCAAATTATTTTTTGAATTTTTCTGATAATTTTCATTATTTTATAAATAGTGAAAAATAGTAAGCATCAATTGAAAACAATGGTTTTGAAAAGAATAATTTCTATTGTAAAATTATTATGTTAATTGGTTATAAAATATATTTATAATAATTTTATTCTATTAATCAATAGTTTGTTATTGAAATAGATCTATTATATATACTAAAGTTTGTGTCTACCTTTACACATGGCTCGTCCATATTATTTTTAACATATGTGTCTGCCTCCCCTTCATTTCCAATCTCTATACCCACTATATATTTTTTCCCAATTTCTCCCCCACCCTTATATAGCATCCCCCAAAGACATCTTCACCCCACGTTTACCTCATCCCCATCCCTCTAGCCTCCTTCCCCCCATCTCATCCTAATTCACGCACCCTTCTCTGCCTCACCCTCTCTGCCTCTGTCTTTACTTCCACTAACACCTCACTACATCACTACCATTCATCCCCACCTCATTTATGAATTCTTACCTCTATTATGAATCATATTTACACATACTAACCATTTCTACCTTTGCCTCAGCCACATTACCTCGATGTCTCACCAACACACATCCCCACCTCCACCTTGAATCACCACTTAACCACCTCCGCCTCCTCAACGTAGCCCCACCATTTTACCTCCAACATTTCCTCTGGTGTTTGTTCATGAGAAATATGGATTTATATTTTTTTGGATCTTGGTAGGATTTTTTCACATTCCCCGTCATTTATTTCTACAATTCCCTCTCTTGGATACTTCATGGCTTCTTCAAAATCTAATCCCGAGGGGTACTTCTACTGGAAACCTTTCACAGCCTTCGGTAACCCATGTATGTCTTTAACGTGATGTGTATTCATATTATTCATTCAAATGTATTGAGAATAAAAAAATATAGATATTCTATAAATGATTTCATTTTTAATTCATTCACACATATTATGTGTTATGTTTTCAACATAGAGACTTCGAATTGGATTGGTAACAATATATGGTGTTATGGGCTCAAAAGAATGGATCGTCTATGAGAATGTTGAAAATAGTTGTATTTGAGAAGTTCTTGTTTCAATATCACTAAAATTTAATCCATGAGGAACCATTGAACTCCCAAAATGTTCATAAGGATGATAGGGAGGAATAAAATTCAATGAAACTTGAACCTAGGAAGCACCATCATGATGCAGCATTCTTAATCAATATTGAAGATGTGAAATTTGATAATTTGATGCTTTGTATTGGAAATGATATAGGACGAATGGATTTTGATGTTGAGGGAGAAACATTGGATTGAGTCTGGAAATTAGGTTTCCCATGGATTGAATGTTTGGAAATCGGTAATAAATTGATTTATTTAGGAATGATTTGTATAAATGTTAATGTAGAATAGCAGATTCTTGTAAATAAAGAGGTTATTATATGGGATATGGGGTGAAATGTTAGGTAGATTGAATTTTTTTAAGAAACTCATGCTGATTTTAAGTTGATTTAACTACTTTTGTTTTGTAGACAACTATAAATTCTAGTAAGGGTATGGAATTATTTAGACCTAAAACGTTTGGGAAATTATTAGAGCGGTTTAGTAAGACTCGCCTGTAGGTGACCTGGTAATGTTATGGGATGATTAGATTGAGGAGGTTCTACCACAAACGATGCATATGGATTACTCTAAAGATGATTCCACTATAACTATGTCATGCACTAAAGTTGTTATTGATAAGTACTTCCTCTAAAACAATCATAAGGGTAAGAATCAAGTCATTAATAATGAGGGATTGATGCTTTAACAATCGAAAATATCTAGACCTCACAAAAATTACATTGGTATATAATGATTATCCATTTAATTATAATTTTCATGTTCATCCATTTTTTATTATGTACTTATTTTTATTTATTTAATATTTATTCATAAAATTCGTTAATTATTTTATTTTTAATTGCTTTCCTCTTTACATTATATTGTGATATGTATTCAAATCTACTGTTGTTTTAATAAGAAAGAAAATCAAAACTTCTAATCATTTATAACTCATTATTATGCATAATAATAGAATTTTATTGACAGTATAATTACAGTGAATATAATATTTAATTAATTAGTCCGTTATAACTAATGTAGAATTCAATAGATTATTTTGTCTATTTTTTTTTTCTGTAAACAATTTTGTAATGTCAACATTAAAAAATGGAAAAAATCAGAAATTATAATTCTTAAATATGATGAATTATATTGATTAGGTTAAACAGAAACACATTCAAATGAAAATAATAAAATAAAAACTTGATTTAATATATAGGGAGTTAGTTAGTTATACTTTAACAATTTATAGGTATAAGTATTATTATTTTATTGTATTAAACTATTACAATTGAGTTCTTTGCATTCAGTTTCATTTAAAATCTTCCATAAGATATAATGATTATACAAAGCGTTTCTTTAAATTTATTATATTTTTTTTATCAAAAGTTGGAAATTTTATATATTTAGTGAAATAAAAAATTCCTTTCAACTAATATTATATACATATATATCTATTATTCATTGTATTTACTAAATTATTTTACAGCTTCATCCACATGTCAACACCATATTGCCTGTGATGAGGTTATTATACCGTCGCGACACTCAACTATAAGAAAATGACTTTTCCTATTTCCCCTCCCTAATTATTATTTCACTCCCAACTCTAAAACGCATCTTGAATTCCTCCCCAACCTTTACCCCGACTACCCTTACCACAAAACTCCTCCCCCCATCCACAACTCAGCATATGTTCCTTAACGTCTGCATCCCCACCTCTACCTCCTCCACTGCCTCTACCTTAATCCATTAATCTACTAATTCCGATGCCTAGGTCGTAGCCTCCTACTATTCCACCACTATCACCACCGCATCCCCCTCATCTTCATAATTCCTTTCCTCATACTCCTCCACCATTTCCGCCATTACATGTGACTCCGACTCTACTACAACCCGAGCATTCCTCCTCCTTACCTTCTGGTTTCACCCCTCCAACAAATTTCAGCCCCTCATCCATGGTCTCCGACTCTATCTGGAATTTTTAGGATCATGTTCCCTTATATTTTCTTTTTGAAATTTCATTTTATGGACTTTTCAATGACATGTCTCTATCTAACAAGGAATATTCAATTTTTCACCAAATTATTTCCTGAAATTCATTTTTTTTAATTTTTTTTAAATAAACATATTGTGAATCACCTATTAATATTATATTATTATTATTATTTTATTTATTTTAAATATATATGTTAATATATTATATGTTGATTAAAAATTTAAATGGTTTGTTAATAAATTATTTTTTTCATAAAGGGTCTAGATACATCAACATGTTTGTTGTCAATGCTGCTTTCTTACCTAATAGGGGTTTACAATATAAGACTCATCATAGGTGGTTACAAATAGGGGTTTGGGGAACTGGAAGATATATTTCTACGAGTGGAATTACAATAAGTATGGATTATGTTACAATGTATCGTTCAGTTTTGGGGCAATAGAAGATATATCACTACAACTTGTCTCACAATAAGTATGTATTATCTTAAAATAGTTCAATTAGTTTATTCTAAATCTATTCCAATCATGATTATGATATTTCCATAAAATAATTCAACACTATGATAACATGTATATATAAATTCCCTTAATTTTAAATATTTTAGTTCCATCTACTCTAATAAAATTCGTAACAATCTCAGAATATGAAAAATTCATTTTGTTACCTAATGTAAAATTTCATTATCATAACGATTTTTTCTAGTGATTATACATCCTAACAATTCTTTTCAAGAACTAATACAAGGTCATCATAATTCCCAATGGTATGCATTTTTTTTATTCTTTTTTATAACATTATTTCATCGTGAAGTTTGGTTTTTTTCATTGAACATGTTCATATTTATTATTTTTTTACATAGAAAAATATTAATTAACAATGTAATAGATTTAAATAATAAATACATTATTATATTTCGTCATTATTATATTTATTTTTTGTTTGAAATATTTTCAGTACAATTTTATTTTTTTGTTATTGTAGGCCATGTTCATATTTGTTCATAACAGATCCTTTTTTACATGATGATGTTTATTATTTGTTTCTTATGGGGAATGAAATGAATAAATCATTGTAAGAGGTGTGTAAATATAAACTATGTGATCCAAGTTTCTTTGGCTGAAAAAATGGTCTCTGTGATGAATGACAACCCACCATCAAACACTATAGTGATCAAAATGGATTGTGCTAAAAATATTAGTAGTATGTTATTAAATATATTAATGTCACATTTATGGTCACTAATATAAAAATATTATTATTTATTAAATTTTATTCATACTAATAATGGCTTGAAGATTATTCGATTTTTAGTAAATTCCTACATGTGATTCAACTAATGTTCAGATATGGCTATCCAATTCTAGAAACCTAAAAATCCAAGTGATTTATTCTATACAAAAATCATGTAGAAATTATTTGGATCCAATTATCCTCTACTTGGTTATTAATGTTATTTAGATTCATTTCTACTTTATAAAAAAATTGTAAATATAAATTTTTAATTATTGTTCATGTATTTGTATATTTATGATCTTATATTTTAAGTGAACACCAATATCATCATTCAAACATATTAATTTTACATCAATGTCACTTAAGACTGCATATTAATCTACAATAATATTTCATATAAATTATTATATGATAAATAAAATCTATAGATGTTTAGAGGTAATTTCAACCATCATGCAGTTTTCAATTCATTGCAAAATTAAATCTAAATTTGTTTCAATTTCCATTTTTAATAGGGTTTACTTTTCAATATCATCTTCCAAAATATTTATCTAGTCTTCTAACTACTACAATTTTATTAAGACTTAAAATATGATTCCATTTAATGAGTACTAAAAAATTATCTTTATTTTATTTGATTCTGATTGTTGATATATTGGTATTCTACCCCATTATTTTAATCACAACTATTTTAGTATTAATATAACAAATAATATTTATTATTGGTTTTTCCCCACTAAATATATTTTTTGTAGATTCCATTTTGATTATTTAAATAATATTCTCTAATTTTTATTATTATATTCCAATAGAACAAAAACCCGAATTGATTAAGTATATGAAACTATAGTTAATCTTGTTGAATAATGGTTCTTACTATTTCTTTTTTTAGAATCCATTCACCAATATGATTATGAAATAATTGTTTATTTCTATTTGTTTTCCTTTTTTTAGTTTGAATTCACACTTTATATAATACATCTTTCCTAATGGAATAACTATGATAAATGTTTCTATTGTATTTTTTTTATTTCAATTTATTCATTATAATTTACACTATATAATATACATTCATTATTTTTTTTATAAAAACCATTATTCATTTATTCAATAATATTTATACATATAGTACATAAGATGTTATAATGTCTATATTTATATAATACATATTCATTATGGATAAATTGATCATAATTTTAAAAAAATTTAAATTTTAAATATAGATGTACAAAATATCTTATATGTAATACTCATTTCAAGTAAACTGATAATACATTGAATGAAATATGAATAATATTATATAAGTCTTCGATAAATAATATGAAGTGTCTCTATAAATTTTATTCAAATAAATTATCTATAACAAGATTCTCATCTGTATAATAACTAAAATATTTCATTATTTTTAAGATACATATTCCTCTATTTTCAAAATATTTATCATATATTTCTTGTATTATAAACTACAATGGTGAATTAGCGATATGTGGTTTGGAGTGTGATATATGTTTCCTTTTAATTCTGGAAAAAAATTCATGGAACTCATTAATCATTACTATCGTAGACATTTAAAGATTTGGATCCAGTGATTTCTCAAAATCTACAATCTCAAGATGACATTCATCACTTTTAATAGTGGTTAGGATTTTATATTCAAATTAATTTTTGTTGGCCTTATTTTTCATATGATTATATATTTAAAATTTTTCATTTATGATTCCCTATTCACCTAGAAAAGCTAAAAAAATCCTCCTTTTTTTCAAGATTTTATAGTGAAATTTGGTATTTTTATCTCTCATTTGATATTTTCCTCACATGTTTTTGGAAATTTAACTGTCTCAACTCTAACATGCAGAAATATAAATTGTTAATTTTTATACTCTACTCAAAAAATACAATATGGGGTTATCCTAGAATGGTCCGCATAATTGTATGTAAGAAATTTGTTTATATGTTTAATTAAAATCATATATCAATCATGTATTGAGATTATACATGGTGTACATTTTAGTTTCTTAAAAATCAACTAATAAAAATATAAATTCTATTGTTATTGAGTGAACACATCTACCACGACACCTATGGATGCAATATGTTATTAAAACATCATTTATGTTCTTCATATTTAGTTAGGTATATATTTTTCATTAAATTATATATTTTTCTAACCATATTACAATCACAAATTAATTTTTAAAATATAAAAATACTATGATGCTGAATTTTGATCAAAAATATAATTACATAACTTCACCAGGTATATCATCCTTGTATTAACCGTTGGTTTTATTTCTTTTTCAATTTTAATTTATTTCATAACATTTATATGTATAAATATTTATATATCATTAATAGGTTCATGTATCAGATATTTCCATTCGTGTTCCTCACTATAATCTTAGTTTCTTTCAACCTTATACATTACACCAAAGAGACATCTAAATAAATATGGTCAAACACATCAATTTCTAGATTTTGAAAAAAAACATGCATTTAGTTTTTTTAATAAATTATTCAATGTTACTCTTTTGTTAAATGTAATTGACTAATAATGCTTCCACTATCAATTTAAGTATTTGAATTACCCTATCACTCCTTACAAATTTGGTCTCATTGATTTTAATTCTAAATATATTTTTTTCTATTTAACACCATTTGAGATAATATTGGTGAACAATTCATTGTCCTTCACATTAAACATAATGTATGGATTCCATTTGAAATCAATTATTCTACATCACTGTTATATTATTTTCATTCAACCTTAGGTATCATATCATAGTGAAATATAATATAAAATGGTAACGTCCATCATCAACTTGATTATGAAGGCATGGATCATATAATTTCATTATTATGTTTATCAATGTATTTCTTTTGATGAATGGGTTTGAAAAATAGTGCTTCCACTTACACTTTTAGTAGTAGAATTACCCTATAAATGCTTATTCAATTTGACTAATTGATTTTAATTCAAATATTATCTGATTCAATTTCACACCATCCAAGCTAAGTTGGATGAAATAGTTATCAACATACACATCAAACACAATGTATGAGATCCGTTGTCATTCAATTATTCTACTTCAACATTATCATCAGGACTTTCAAACCCAAATATTACACTGGAGAGACTTGTAATATCAAATGTCCACATCCATAAATTTTCGGATTATAATGGTTTAAGTCACATTTACTTTTATTTGTAATTTGTTCAATTTATTTCTTTAGGTAAACAGAGTTAAGAATAACTACTTATACTAAAACTCTGATGAGAATAATTACCCTAGAATTATTTACAGATTTGGTCTCATTGATTTTATCTATAAATATTATTTGATTAATTTTCATAGAGCCCAAGCTAACAAAGATGAAAAAATCATAATCATTCACATCAAAAACAATTAATGCAATCTATTTTGTATTCTCTAGTAGGGAAAATACACTTTAAGAAATAATTGTCAGTTGAATGGTTGATTACATAGAACCTTCGTTTTCTTTTATCTGATCAATAAAAATTATGTTGTTAATAAAATAGGACTTGTTATTATAATTCAAATTCATATTTATATTATCTTTTTAGCGAACTTGTTATACCATAATAATAATAATATAGATGATTCAAAATACCTATAGTTGTTTATATGATTCATTCGAATCCGTAATTATAAAACATCAACACATCAATTGTAGTCTCTGTGGTAGAAAATGAAATATATCTCCATGAAGAAAAAAAATCATGGTTTAATTGGAATTAAATTTAATATCCTTAAATGGCCTCGTCATTATAAATAATTGTTTCTATTTAACAAATTATGAATTGGTAAAATTTGAAAAAAAATTATATACTAATGGATATATAGTTCCACAACTTTTCATGGTGTACAGAAGATAAATTATAGTACTCCATTTTGATAAAAAAAATGTTTCAATTGGAACAAAGACTTCTCCTAAAAAATACATCATGATTTAGGTAAACGTTTTAGTTATCTTAAAAACCATATCACATTTTTTTGAAAACTATATCAAATTTTATATTAAATTATTTGAGGAGGATTATATAAGGTTTCTTCCTACCGTTAGAATAGGTGTTGATTTTTGTTGAAATATAGAAACATATTAATTTGATGTGGTTTTTAAGATGGGTTTTTTTGATATTTTTCTTATAATATATTTATATTTTACATAGGATGGTTTTATATGAGATTTTTTAGGTCTAGGATTGGGAATGATAGATTAATGGATATTATATGAGGTTGGTTTTTCACTTTTTTTAAAATGTGTTTTATAAAAAAATGACATACCTTTTCCATCCAAGTGTCATAAAAAATAAATTCTATATTCTGTCCTCGTCACTATGGGTTTTTATTCCCTTATATATTCAATTCCACATCCCTCCATTTTCAAATTTATTCATTTTGTTACCTATAACCATATTACACTTCTTCATATACATTATGGTTATTATATTTTCAATGTACTATCACATTATCCCTAAACCTCAGATATTATGTACCTTTCAATTTATAATTCATTGGGATTTTTTACAATGACAAAATATCTATTACTACATTAATCAACTTCACTCCTTAAATTATCTTCTTGCCCTGAAGATATGTGATCCAATTTTAATGTATATTGTGGAATGATAATATATATATTTTATGGTTCAAAGTAATATGAATTTTTTTTCAATGTTTATTTTTTTACATTCACTATCAATATGACTGGTATTGTTAATATGTTGAATCATTTGTATACATGTTTCTAGATAGTATATTATGTTCGCAATTTTTTCATGGATTTCATTTCAAATCCATTGTTACTATGTTGTTTTCACTTTCAATATGTTATCTTCACTTAATATTTAATCCAATGTATATGTGTTTCTATTGAAATTCATTATATTGTTTTCACTAATAGTATTTTAATTATTAGTATGTTCTGTTTAGACAAAAAATATGTTTACAAGAACTATTAGTATGTTGAATCCACAATATATGTTCATTTTCTATATATATGTTTCCATTCCCTTTTATAAATTTCTATTCACTTTTAGTATATTGAAAATAGTTTATATAATTTGTTATGAACTAAAAACATATTTATGTGATTCATATAATAGAATACACTGAAACCAACATTTTAGGATATTTTATTGAATCATCCAGTTGTTCATTCCTTTGGGATATGGAGTAAACCTTAATTTTCAACAAATGTGGTCCTTATCAGGCTTACAATGAAGATTCAATGATGGATCACAAATCACTTTAGTGATGTTGTATGATTGAAAGTGTGAAACGACCATTGTATATTGTATATTTGGGATTGTTATTTTTGTTTTATTACCTTTTTTAAAATTAATATCAATTATAAACAATGTAATGCTGAGGATTTTATGTTAACAGAAGATCCATGACAACCAGTTAGTGCTCTGACAATAATTTACACTGTAATATGAATAATGATTACATTCTTCTTCTATTTATTCTTTTTAATTTAGAAAAATTATATTTTACTTTTTATAAGTAAAACAATAGTAAAATAAAATGACTATTACATGATGGGAATTATAATAGTTTTAATGGGAAATTTGTGCTCAATGATACCATCCTTTATATGGATGGCTTAAGTGCATTGATTCCTTCTGTAGAGGTGCCATTGAACATTTGTATCATTAGAGACACCATCCTAGTACACCTCAGTGGCCTCTTGAAGTGCGGGGACATTTATACTCTAGAGCCTTCGATCAGTTCTGAATTCCTGTGGAATCTCCCTCCCCAACATATAGACCTGAATATTTTATAGAAATAACTCCATGCTATTCTAGTACATCATGATCTCTTCCAACAACACCATCTCTGGCTAGAAGAAATGTTGTTTGTAATGAATTCTAGTTTCATGAGAAGACTTCTATGTAGCTTTGGAACCCATATGCTTTTAGTGTGTATTGACTATTTGTAGATTTCCTTGCACTATTCTTGTTGTGTGTCGTCACTCTCATTCAAAAGAAAGATGTTTTTTTCAAATAATAAATTTGTGGATGTTAGTGATTATTCATTTATTGATCCCATATTTTATTCCGTGATTCAAAGAGTTTGGATTGAATAATATCATAAGGAGTGATCTGCAATGTGATTAATGAAAATTGTATTGTATACAGTATAACATTTCTACTAGATTTATTATATGGTTGGGATGTGAATTATGGATACCATTGTTCAAATGATAGATTTTGGATACTATGTTCTGAATGGGTATATAGATGGTGATTTTTTTATGCTTGACTAAACATATTCAATTTTAGGATACTATGAATCTATATTGTGGTTCCAAATCTAATTAATTGTATTTTGACTTAATTTTTTAACAATTTTATTTGATGGTTAAAATATATGATATTTATAAAAGATATGTCACCCTATAATATTTTAAATTTTCATTGAATGTATTTTTATTCTTATTTTTTTCTTACATTGAGAGTGTCATGTTTAAATAGTGTATTTATGTTTACTTATTGTTGTTAGACTAGTGGCTCATGTTGATAATTAGGTCTCCTAAAATTTCATGGCATCAATCATTTTTTAATAACTTGTGTAAATAATAAATATAATTTTATATAAAATTTATTCTTCTAGCCAAACATGTATGGATTTAGTGTTTTTACACACTCTATAATACTATGTCTACATGGTTATAATTTTTTAAATTTATGAATAATTATAGTTTTATTTTTTTATTTTTTATTAGAGTTTGGAATTTTTTAGTTTCGAGCATTGAATGGATAGTTACATTTTTACTTTATGTATCACATCTAGTATTATTTCATGGATTGTTGGTATACAGATCAATGCCAACATACGTATTAGAGTTATTATGTTTTATAAGATGGTTCATAAACAATATCCACATCATAAAAATATACTTTTTCATCTTCTATTTTACACAAACATTTAGGATGAGTTGTATATGTATTAAATAAAAAATTCTAATGTTTTATTTATATATGAATAGTTAAAATTTATATGATTAATTAATAATAGTAATAAATCTGTAAAAAATAATTATATCTTTTAATGTATAACAATATTAATATTTAAATATAATCAATTACATCTATAAAATTCAAATCCTACATCAATCACTTTTTGTAAAATATCTTCATAAATTATATAATGAATTCAAAATGCATTACTTCTAGTAGTAGTTTACTATTCCCTTTTGGCCTCATCTACATTATAAAATTTCATATAATATTATTCATATTGTATAAATAAATTATTTATGCTAAAATTGATTTAATTTATATAGAACTATTCATATAGATTCCTATCAATAGTTATATAGAATTATTTTAGCTACATGTTTCTCCACCATCTTTCTCTCAATTCAATGTGTCATAAGAACCCCACTCATTTCATCACTTCCAATTTCCTAAAACTCTTTAAATGAGTGAAAAATATTATATATATCATAAAAAATGATCTAAATAAGAAATTCAATAAACATCAATGTTTGATCTAATGAAAAATTGAATAAACAAACGAAAAACAAATTACATGGTTCATCTATTTTTGTGATTGAATTTTTGTGTATCAAATATTATTTACACTTAGGATTATATATCATCATATATTTCACAATTGTAATTGTTTAATGACAATAAATTATGAATTTTTGAAAGAAACTATGTATTTTTAATGATTATTCCACAAAAACACATTGTTTAGGTAATAGATTAACATTAAATATCGATAAAAACATTTAAATCGTCTCCATTTTTTTAAAATTAATAACCCATTTTCTCAACCAGTTAAATATTTTAATTTCAAAATAATTACTTATTCTTATATTTATAGAATTTTAAAAAGAGGATTACATATTTTAATTAGTGATTCCAAATTTTGTAAATATCTTTCTTTTATTTTTTTATATTAAGTGTAAATTTAGTAATATTTTTACTTCGACGATGAAGGGAAAATAATCTAATTATGGGTAAATATTTTCTTATAAAATTACATTAAAACATGTCTTAATTTTATTGGACGAGATATTTTAGACCATAATCCTAATTGGTCCATTTTTATGGCCTCTTGAAGCCTCTTCAATGACTTGAATTCTTTTATAGTGTTTTATTCTAATTGATGTCCAAAATGTCACACTATTGTTTTAATAAGTACTACATTTTTATTATATATATATTTATTCAATATTTTTGACAATATATAATAATATTAAAGATATAATGTTAATATTCATAATGATAACTAATATTTAATATTAATTTAATAAATATTTGAAATAATGTATGGCACAAAGATGATGTAGTAGATGTTTAATTATTGGAATAATCAAATATGTTTTTTTAAATATTAAAGAAATATAATATGAAATAATTAATGACATCCATGTTTTTTTCGACAAACATTGCATGTTTTTTATAATTCATAATATTTTTTTAATATAATAACTTGTAATTATATTATTATAAATGATAGGTAATTAATAGTGTCAAAATTATTTTTATTGAAATCTAATAACAATTATCATTTTATTAAATGATATAATATTTATAAAAATATAACATTTAGAAAAATAATTAGGATAATTCCTAAAATGAACATAATGACTAATTTGGTGTTCTATTGAATTTTTTTATAACTATATGAACCCTCAATGTCTAAATTACATGTTGTCACAATAAGCGTTAAAGCGATAAATTAAGGGTTAAATACACAATATAAGGGAAATAATATAGCCTAAACATGTAATAATTTATTTGGGAGATATAATTTATATATATCCTCATTTTATCATTAACAAAAATCTCACATTGGATCCATTTGGACTTAAGAATTAATTTTAATTAATTTATTATTTTAGGAGATTCCAAGAGTTCCCCTCCACTCTCATTTAAAATGGCACATATCCTTATATTTTATTCACAAATCTAAAGACATTTTCATCATCCAAAATATATACACGTCTCTTAAAAACATTATTTTTTTAATCCTATATTCCTTACATTGATCATAAATCAAACTATGATAGTCATTTTGTACATATAAAAAAGAAATACCCAATAAAGATGTTGCATTCATCAACATACCTTTAAATTTTATTTCTTCTATAAAATCCATAATTTTTTTTTTGATTTAAACATTATATTATATCCCCATTATCCAAAATATAAGATGAAATTCTAATATTAATGTATTTAGCTACACTAACAAACACTTTCATCTAATGGGAATCAAATCTACATTTCTTGTGTACAAAAAAACAACCAACTCAGGAAATGATATTTGTTTTCCAGTAACCACATATTGGTTGGAAATTATGATGGAAAAACTTAATTTTTAAGACATATATGATATATAAGATATATTTATATTTTATTAATTATAATATCAGATGTACTTTTTCACAACATAATATTTTTTAACATCATAAAGACACTCGAGAGTACGTGGATCTACCATCTACATAAAACAATTTGATTCTTTATTCATCTATATTACATGGATGTTAATAATAATGACACTTTTTAAAGATATATATATTCAATATGACATAAAAATTAATGTACAATGACAATAAATCTTATATTTTCTTCCCTTTTAACCTTGAAAGAAAATGGAAAAAACGTCATTCTTATATATGACATACCGTATCCATGAATTGGGTCTTCCATCTCATATATATATCTAATAAAAATTATTATAAATGATTATATAGTCAATATATATATGATATATATTTTGTGTTTTAAATTATAGAAATCTGTAAATCTTGATTTATGTAAGAGTATAAAGAGTGAAAATTACAAACATGTACAATAAAAAAAGAATTTATTACATGAAAGTTTACTTTAGCTTGGGAATTGTAAATGAATGGGTAATAGAAATCCACAGGTAGATAATATAAAGAATTATATTTATAAATATGATCCATTGGTTGATGTATAATAATCCTATATTAATTATATATGATGTTTTGACTTGTGTGAGTGAAATCATGACTTAAGGTAATCATATTTATGTCACACTATTATTTATGTGAGATACATGACCTATTTACTACATGATTGTTAATTGATATGAATATAATTAACTATGAAGAGTTATATAAATAATTTACATTATTAAAAACATTAAAAAATTTAATTTACTTTATTTTTAGGGGCTACATTATTTTAATGATACACAAGTATGAAGGGATTTATGTCTCAATTTTATTTGTGTTGGGAACATGTCTTAGACACTTCTTGATTATTGTACATGGTTTAGATAATTCTCATGAACATATTTTTTGAGTATTGTAATTAATATTTTGGGAATTTATATATCAAATTTATGTTATCTATTTCATTGGGTTTATGGATCAAAATTTACAAAATAGTTAAGGTATTTTTGGGTCAATTTTCACTATGGATACATATGTTATATTATGAACCTATATTATTATAGGAGGTGTATATAGATCCATTTGAAATGTTGTATCATTAATCCAAATTTTTCATGATATTTTTGGCATCATGTAATTTTATTCTCTCTCCAAGATGATTTCATTGTTCCTTCAATATAATATTATTAAAAATATTTTCAAAAGTTCATAAATTTTATATTAAAATATTTAAATAAAATGTATTTTTATGATGTATAAAATAGTTTTATATATTTATTTATAATTTTTCTAGGTTATTTTAAATGAAAAATTATTTATAATTTACTTTTTATTATTTTAAAATCATTTTTATGAGAGGAAATGATACTTTTGTCCTAAAATTTTATAAAATAAATTTTCATAATTATTTTTCAACTAAAAGGACAAATGTTTTCACTGTTTCGGAATTGATTGGGATATGAGGCATCAATTCCATTCAAATTATTTCATGGATAGTTTATATTATAATGTAATGATTTTTATGAAACATATTTATATTCCATGGTTTTTGTTATAATTGAATGTTTTTATGAATCCCTTTTCATTCCATGGATTTAGATATGATGAACGATATCTGTTATTGTGAAACACATATATATGTTTTTTATTATGATATCGGTGGGACCAAAATACCCCTATAATTAAATTGGAAGATACATATGTTTTTGGAACTCATTTTGTAAAATGAAGGGGATATCATGCCTAGAATAAGAGGGTACAAGGGAATACATCCAAACACGAAAACAAGAGGGTACATACGAGGGTATCCCATTCCGGACGCAACTACATATTTGTTAAGATAGATTCTACAATGTTTCCATTGACTTTTAAGGTATCCACGGTATAGGGTTTTTATATGTTTATGTGTTTGGAAGAAAAATTCATTTTCTTATTCATATGTTATACTTTAGTGGATTATTACCTTCATTTACATATGATTCCTGTCTTATGAACTGAAAATAATTATTCCATGATTCCTGTTTTCGATCATTGATATGTAGGATATGATATTATACTAGTAACTATAATCATTTTATACAATTATTTTAATGATATTATCATTTTATTTATTTATCAATATTTGATAATTGGAACTGACCCATATCATATGTTTTCCTTCCATATGTTTTTAAGAAAGGTTAGTAACTAAAATTTCAAATGGGTAGCATTGTTGTGTTAATCATTGGTGATATATCACCGAGTTAGAAAATTTTTGTTCCAAGATTCCCAAGAAACTAATATTATGTGGTCTTTGGGAATATATATATTTTAAATATTTTATGTATTCCTCAAAATTGATGTTTTTTCTTGAATTTGATTCCAATATTGTTATTGTTAGTATCAAAAAATATGTCTCCTCGTCCTTTGGAAAATGTATAAGAAAACATTAGTGAGATGCCTTGGGGAATATCTATGGATATGTATAGAGATGTTTCTATGGATAAGATTAAGGATGAGGAAAATTATCAGAAAATGTTCTGGTATTTTGATAAATGATAGAGCAAGTGGAATCCTAGTACTACATCCTTAACTGGATACTAAAAGTGGATGTGACTCACGAACAAATGTATCTTGAGGTACTAACTCCAAAAATGTGTGTCAGGCTTGAATCGAATGCATCATTGTACATGAAAGTAGGCCTTACTAGACACTTTGTTTGACACTCCCTAGGTGTACCACCCCATAATTCCATGCTATGATTTACATTGAATAATGCAATAGCTAGCGTTGTACGCAATTAAGAGTTTTAACACCCCACGACCAATCAAAATAGCTGTTATGAATAGTAATACCCACTTTTTGATATTTTATAAATTTTATTTTTTAAAATAGACTTCATTTTTGGATTCATATTATCAAAATTATCTTATAATAAATTTTTTTGTATTTTTCTGAAAACATTTAATTTTTTATGAATAGTGAAAAACACTACATTATTGTTCAAAACCAACTTTTTATTTAAATTACTAGTTATTTTATTTGAATTTTATCTGGAAAAAATCAATATATAATACCAATAGGTGTTCATTGTAAATAATTTGAGTCATTTTACAATAATATTGTATATATAAAATTTTATTGAACTTTTTACTGACTTTTACCCACCTTATAGGCGCATTTGAAAATTTGCATAAAACGTAACTTTACCGCTTCTATGAATTGAATTTAAAAAATCCGATAGACATGGTTGACATTAGTAAGTAAAATTTGATTCAACAATGTGAAAATATTTTTGTGAATAGTAACTGTTGACTTTTTTTTACCACACTTAAATGTAAAGAGGGTAATTCATTATAAAACAATTATATTATAATTATCCTAAAACATGTTCTAATTCTTTTGGATATATGTATTTCAACAAACAAACCTTATTGATATAAAATTATCCTTTTGTTCTACTTGAATTAGATTATGACATTTGTGTATTATTTTATTTAATGAGGAGTTAAAAATATTAAATTCAATGTTGAAAGACTAACCCATTTTTAATATATTATTATACATAATATAAATTCGACTATATAATCTCATTAGAAAGATAAAATAATTATCTACATAATGGTATTTTATTTATAATTTTTAGAAATTACATAATTAAATTTATTTATGAGACAGCGATGATGCTGTAATTAACTAATTAATGAATGATTAAAATAATTGATATTGTAAATATCCAAATAAATGTAAATTGAGACTTTTGTTGAATTAAACAAATTAAATAGGTTAATATGATGTTTTATGTTTGATTAAATATTTTTTTCCGAAGTGATGATGTTTTTACGACTTTAACAAAAACAAAATACCAAACACTCAAAATTGACATAAATGAGTTTTTAAAACAAATCATATATCTTTAATTATATAATATTTCAAAAAAATTAAGGATTTCCCAAAGGAATTAGAAAATGATAGATATATCAATTATTAACTACTTGGGGTTCTCTTCTATGTTTATAGTTATATTATTAACCATTCATTATAATAATATTATAATACATGGTAAAAGTTAACCTATTTAACTAGAAGTTAAATCTAAAATATAAGGGTAATATGGTGACATAAACCTATCTAAAACCAACTGGTTGAACGTTTTTTGACCTAGACTCACTATATCCACGAAATAAGTTTTTTGGTGCCATTATAAATAGAATATGATTGTATAAAAAATTATCATTTCACGATTTTCTGAAAGTGACCCACACCTCACACATAAAAGGGTACATCCCCTTATCTCAAAAGAAAACCTCCTAAGACATTTAGATCCGAAAAAACCTACTCAAATGTCCTATAAAATACCATTAATTCATCCTAGATGCCTTATATTGATCAAAATCTAACCTAAGGATCTATTTTAATCAAATCTAAAGAAATCACCTGAAGAAGAGATAAGAATTTATCACCTCTTTCAAAGTTCATTTCTTCTTACACTTCCACTTTATTTGTGTCTTAAATTAAAAACTAACAACTCCAATAAATTTTACATACATTTATGTTATTATAAAGATAGTACTACCATATTCATTATTCTATATGTTCTATGAATGACAACATCACCATACGTGCGTATGTACGGCTTACCGTATCCACGTTGTGGTGTAGTTTGTTATTTAAAACATCATTATTTGGATGGGTATAAAAATGAATATAATTGATGTAAATAATAAGTATTACATAATAATGGTTCTGTATATATGATATACCATATAATTACATATTATTTCACCATCAATAAAATGATACTATCACTCGTGCGTACGTACGGATTACCGTCTCCACGAACGCGATAAAATTCATTCCCCATCATAAATATTCAAGAATAATATTGATTTTATGATTAAAAATAATGTTTTATAAACAAATATCATTCTGAATATGAATAAAATACATAATAGCAATAACAAACAAGACTTTCATACCAAAACATATAAATGAAAACGAATCAGTTAACATCCAAAACAATGATACTTCTAAAATATTATTAACAAATCAATATTAGAAGATAATATATGATAACATATTTTTGTATGTGGTTAATGTTTAATTTAAAAAACTTCATTTACCTATTATACATGATTTTAACATACCCTCGACCAAGAAAAAGTATAAAGAAATGGTTAATTTTAAAATTTCTTTATAATATGAGGTTGTTTATACGTGAGTATCTACTGGGACCTATTTATCATCCACGCACATGATTCATAAAAATGTATTTCAAAAAATTATTTCTATTTTTAAGTCTATTTGTTTAATTCATTTATAACCTTGTTTGAATTTTTATGAAAAATTTATAAATGAATCTTTTCGTTGTTTTCCAAACAAGGTATATTATGACCTTTTTGACAAAATAAGGTAAGAATGTTCTTTAACATATATTGTGGGTGCAGCAATATTCTACTGTTTTAACACATTCAACGCTTCCCAAACAAGCATAAAATAATATTTCCAAAATAAATGTTTTCTTTTATAATTAGGTTTCTTTTAAATGATTTCAAAATAGAAAGAGATATTTCTCTAAAATAGTTTTTTATTTTATCTTTGTAAACATCCTTTGATGGATTTTACACTTGTTTGAAATTGATTTATTAAGATAAAAATATTCCATATTGTATTGATGTTTTTTATATGTTTGACTATTTTTGTTTTATTTTTTACTATTCATGGTTTATGGATAACGTATTAACATTTCATATGCTAGTTTTAATACAAATGTTTATGTTATGTTTCAACCATTTTCACATGAGGAATGCACTGGACTTAGTAAGTGATGGGTGGAACCCAATATAGCACATAGATGCATTGGTAGGTCTCATGATACAAACTATTGTCTTGGAAAAAGTTCTTGAAATAGTTTTATTTCTTTTCTTGGCACGAGGCCTACACTAGGTGGTTATGATGTATGATGTTAGGCATTCCATCATTATGAAGTTGGCTATTGATATTGCAAGTGATTATTCGACAAGTATAATTTCTATGTGAATAGGTAAATGTAGTTATTTGATTTCTGTTTTCCATATTATGATGAATTTTATGTTTAAATGGATTAGGTTTTAGTATTAAACATTCCCTTAAAAGTTTATTCTTATTTATGGAAGATTCCACTATATTGTTATCCTTACTGAGCATCTGAGCTCACCCATATTTATGTATTATTTTTCCCATAATGTGAAGAAGTATTTTATGTTTGACCTTTGGGGATTGAATAAAGGATATAAGTGTGGTCAGAGGGGATAAAATTTTTTATTTGTTTTTATTTCAAGATGTAATGTAAAACATATGTATTTATCTAGTACATCCATAGTTACTAAACAGATCAGCCTTTCGAGACTTGGAAACTTGTGATCATTCCAATGTTATGTAATAATGCACCAACTATGGGTAACTAGGGTCAGGGAATTATAGTTGTTATCAGAGGATGTTTAGAACAAACCTTGGGAGCTAGATTTAAAAATTCTCTAACTAGAGAACATTACTCAAAGATAGACTTTGAGGATTAGTATAGAATAACATTATAGAGATTTGGTAATGTATAGATTTTTTGTATTTCTAAGAAATATATCCATGTATGGATATGATCTGGTAGAGGAAGATTTTCCACTGATGTACCTAGGATTGAAAACTCGGACCAAAAGTAATGTGCCTTACCAGGAGTATCCTGGTACATGATAAAAGACTTTGTTTCACTATTGGTTATGAAACTCCCATGGGATATTCATAAGAAAATTTATATTTTCATTACAAACCATTATGAAGTTTTTATGAGTATATAGATCCTCAATTTTTTTTTTATGATTATGGATTATATCCATAAATTGGTCAATTTATGCTAAGTGTTTAATAAGTTTGGAATTATGTATTAAGATTTGTAAACTAATCTAGTATATGGCATTGTTTATAAATGGTTCCTAGGGGAAGGAATGTAAATTGTAACAGTGAATGTAATCCATGTAGGGATTCCCCTCATACACATTATAATTATAGTGGATATGGTGATGCCACTAGAGCGGATCCACTTATCACCATACAAGGACAACATACATATGTTATGAATTATAACTTTACTCGTATGGAGATCTATAATCCATAATGTGGAAGATCAATGTTAGACTTCCTCATGAGGAAACAAACACAAACAATCAGTGGGACTAAAAATCCATTTATTGCAGATCAATGGATAAGTTCCTTAGAGAACATATTCATTATTTGGGGAGTAGAGAAAAGGAAAAAGTTGTCGTGGATGTTTATTACCAGGCAATAGATGTAGATCAATTGTGGTAATTATTTAAAAACACAAATGAGGATGAAGAATTATCAAATATGTAATGCTGTGATATTAAAGATCTTTTCATAGAAAAATACTTTCCTCGTGACCATCGAGCGGATATGGAAAAACAATTTCTGAGTATGAGGCAAAAGGAGGATGAGAATGTCGCAAAGTATGAGGCTAAAATTAAAAGGTTTGAACGACATGCAGTAGATTATATTTATAACCCAATGATTACGATTGAACGATTAATTGATGGGTTAAAAACATTTCTCTGTCGAGAATTACTCTCACAATTCTTTTAATCATACAAATATATTGTCTCATGATCTATCAAGACAAAAAAATAATTCTCTATGTCTTATGAATTTAAAGAAAATAAATAGGAGCAGAGATCTGATGAAAATATTTAAAATGCAAATAAGTGGAAGAATGGGAAAGCTGAATATCAATCATGCAGTAAATGTGGGATTAAACACCAAAGTACTTGCCTAAAGGTAATGGGAGTCTGTTACAAGTGTGTTTAAAAAGGCCACCAAGCTCGTGATTTCAAGGGAACTAAATAGGTTGTCAACATTGAATGCTTCAATTGTAGAGAAAATGGGAATTATGAAAATTAATTTCATATGCATCATGGAATAATATATATAAAAAGACATTAGAGCAAGGCCAATTTTATAAAATAACTACTGATGAGGTTGAAGCTCTGAATAACTTGGTGGAAGGTAATTTTATGGTTTCCTAAAATTTATCCAATGATATCTTTTATTTTGGACCATCACATTGTTTCATATCTTCCTGTTTTTTAATGATAATTTGATACCACTAATTTGATTAAACAATGGAGTTGTTTGTAAAAACTCTTAAGGTATGTATCATTGCAACAAAGTTTTTTTAATCTGTTCCCATTAGAGCACATAAAAATTACTGATCATTTGATCTCATCATCATACATGTGATTGAATTTGATTTAATCCTCCATATGGATTGGATTTCAGACAATGATGCCAAAATATATTGAAATAAGAAGTATGTTACAATTCTTGATGATGATTAAAAATACCTTATCTTTAGAGTAGAAACATCATCATTTGATTCTAATCTAGATCCACCCATAGTATCTCTACTAAATTAAATTATTAGGTTGGAAGAGAACAAAATAACTATATGTGAGGAATATAATTTTCTAATATAGGATAAACCTATTGTGAG
The DNA here is from genome assembly GCA_963277665.1 of Viscum album. NCBI lineage: Eukaryota > Viridiplantae > Streptophyta > Magnoliopsida > Santalales > Viscaceae > Viscum > Viscum album. Next base: position 27,931,404 of record OY728157.1, on the reverse strand, counting down.
AGAATATGTTGATTTTTTTCTAGAGGATATAACTAGACATCCTCCAGAATGAGAATGATTGTTTGTCATTGATTTAATTCCTGGTTCATAGCCCATATCGAAGAATCCTTATAGATTGGACATTGGAGAATTATTGGAACTGTAGAAACAACTACGGTAATTGTGTGATAAGGGATTTATTCTCCCTAGTGATTCTCGATGGGGTGCCCATGTTCTTTTTGTTATGAAGAATGGTGGATCTATGAGACTATGAATTGACTACAGGGAGATCGATGCTATACAAATTAAGAACAAGTATACCCAACCTCACCTTGATGATTTATTTGATCAACATCATGATGCTCAATATTTTTAAAATATTGATCTTCGATCTATATATCATCAGTTTTGTGTGAAGAAGGAAGACATTCCAAAGACAGCATTTCGAACCACGTACAGGCATTACGAGTTTAGTGTAATGCCTTTTGGACAGACTAATTAACCCTCAGTTTAAATAGATCTAATAAATAGGGGTTTCAAGGCATATCATGGTGACTATTTAGTGGTATTTATTTTTGATATATTGGTATACTTCAAAATCTAAAAAGATCATGAAAATCACATGCTCATTATTCTAAAGACTTTTAGATGAAATGAATTATATGGGTTGTTTAACAACTGTGAATTATGGATTTAGTAAATTTCATTTGATGGATATATTGTCTCTAAGCATGGAATATCTTTTGATCCCTCTAAGACAAGAGCAAAAACAAAATGGCCAAAACCGATGAGTATAACTGAGGTACACAGTTTTGTTGGTTTAGCAGGTTATTATCAGAGTTTCATCCAAAATTTTTCTTGATTAGAAAACCCATTAACCAATCTCACAGGTAAAGGGGTTAAATTTCATTAGAGATAATATTGTGAAAAATTATTTGAAGAACTAAAAAGAAGGTTATTCAATTCTTCTATATAGACTCTACCATCGGGGAATGATGGTTTTGTTATTTATAGTGATCAATCAATGAATGGACATCATTGTGTCCTAATGCAGAATGATAGATCTATTGTATATGCATCACGATAGCAAAAAAATCATGAACAAAACTACCCCACTCATGATCTTGAGTTAGAAGTTGTATTTTTTTCTTTGAAGATATCGTGACAATATATTTGGGGTGAAAACGTGATATATATACCCATCACTAGTGCTTAAAATATATTTTCATAGAAAAAGAACTCAACATGAGGCAAATGAAATGTATCAAACTACTAAATAAATATGATATCACAATACACTACCTCCCAGAAAAGGAAAATAAGTTGGAAAAGGAATTAAAAATGATCATTGAGTTATGAACAAGATGTGAATTTAAAGGGATCCTATGTATATGGTTTTAGTAAAAATGTGTATGGTAATAATCATGTGAGGTGAAACATCGATTCTTTTTTAAATAGTTTCCAATCCCTTTTTACTAGAAAGGGTAAAAAGTTCTCAAACTGATGATGAGGATTTTCAAAATAAAATTAATGCTATGAATGATAGGAGATTGATTGACTTTATATATGATGATGGAATTGTGAAATTTTGGATGAGACTTCATGTACCTGACATACCTGATCTAAAAGGAACTTTTTGATGTTGATCATAGATCCAATTTCTCTAAACCCACTGGTAGCACTACGATGTATAGCGATTTGAAGGAACATTTTTGGTGGAACAACATAAAGAAAGAGATTGCTTATTATGTTTCCATATTTATGGATTCCCAATAGGTTATGTTTGGAAGACAACATCATATAGGATTCATGAAACCTATTCGCATACCTGAGTGGAAATGGGATGATATTACAATGAAAATTTTCATGGGGATAACAATGACTCCTAGAAAAAATGATGTGATTTGGGACATTGTTGATCATGTAACCAATTATGCACATTTTGATGCTATAAGAGAATATTTCGAACTTAATGTCTACAAATAATATATATTAATTTAGTTGTAAGACTTCATGGTGTACCCCTATCAATTGATTCTGATCGTGATCCCCATTTTACATCAAGATTCAGGAAAAGTCTTCAGAAGGCACTGGATACTGAACTTCATTTGGGAACTACCTACCTCTATCAAACTATGGGATAATAATAATAGACTATTCAATCTTTAGAATACATGTTGAGATAATTCTCATTTGAAATTGAAGGTATGTGGGATCAATATTTATCTCTAGTATAATTTTCCAATAACAATAACTTCCATTCATGTATTTAGGTGGAACCACATGAAACATTACATGGAAAGAGATTTCACACAGTAACTTATAGGGATGATGTTGGTGAAAAAAAAATCCTAGTCCCATAAATTTTTGTTGAAAAAATGAAAAATGTGAAGGTTATCCAAACCGACATCAAAGCTCCTCAAAGTAGGTAAATAATCTACGACGATAACCGAAGGAAGGATTAGGTATTTCAAGTAGGAGATTTTGTTGTCTTAAAGTTATCTCTACAGAAGGGTATTATACAATTCGGTGAGAAGGGTAAATTGAGTCTCTGGTACATCAGACCTTTCGAAATTCTAGAATGAATCAGAGTTCCAGCTTATCGTTTAGAAATGCCACCAAGTTTCTCTAAATTTCATGACGTGTTCCACATTTCACTGTTGAGAAAATAAATTCCTGACCCAAAACATGTAATCACCTATGAGGAAATAGAACTGGAACCCGACCATTCATATTACAAAGATCCTATTGAATTCTTGATATGAGAGAAAAAGTGTTGGGAAACCGGATGACTCATCTGGTAAAAGTTCTATGGAGAAATCATGAGATGGAAGAGGCAACTTGGGAACCCAATGAACATATGATGAAGAACCAACCAAAACTTTTTATGTAGTAATATTCTAGAAATTTTTAGTATTATATTATGTTAATGAGGGGAAAATGTTACCCCCCAAGAATTCATGGTACATTTCCCTTTGATTAATGCCATATATTGCGTGATACTTAATTTGGAGTTTTAACACACCTCATCCAATCAAACTAGGCATTATGAATACTAAAACCCACTTTTTTTTAAATTTTTCTAAATTTTATTTTTCAAAATGGAAATAACTTCTAGATTCGGAATATCACAATTAGATTAGGGTGAATTTTTGTAATTTTTATGAAAATATTCAATTTTTCTATAAATAATGAAAACCACTGCCTTATTGTTTAAAACTAAATTTATATTTAAATAATTAGTTATTTTATTTAAATTTATATTAGGGTAAAATAGATACATATCACCTATATATTTTCATTGTAATTTATTGGGTTCATTTTATAATAATATTATATATATAATTTTATTAAACTTTTTACGCTCTTTTACCCACCTTTTAGGTGCATTTTCTAATTTGCATAAAATGTAAATTTTCCACATATGTGAATTGAATTTCAAAAATCTGAGACACATAGTTGAAATAAGTAAGTAAAATTTCATTCAATAAGATAAAAATAATTTTTGTGGCATAATAACTTATGACTTTTATTTAACATGGTTAAAAGTAAATAGGGTAATTAAAGGTAAAAAAGATAATATAATTATCCTAACACATGTTATAATTTTATTAGATAAGTGTATTTAAACAAAAACCAACCATGAGAATAAAATATTATTATTTTGGTCTTATTGGATTAGATTATGGAATTTAATATTATTTTATTTAAAGAAGAGTTAATAGTATAAAATTCAATATTTAATAACTAAAGCATTTTTAATATAGGGTTATACATAAGAACAATTCAACTATAAATATTAATTAGAAAGCTAAAGATGTTTCCTATATAATGAAGTTTTATTTATATTTTTTGAAAATTAAATAATTAAATTTATTTTTCAGACAATGATGATGCAATAATTACTTTATTATTGAAATATTAAAATAATTGATATTATAAATATCCAAATAAATGTAAATTTAGCATTTTGATAAATTCTAGTAATTTTATAGGTTTATATGACATGTTAGGGTTTATTAAATAATTTTTTATTCTAAGTTATGATGTATTCATGACTTTCTCAAAAAAAATACCAAATAGTGTAAATGTTTACATAAATGAGTTTCTTTAAAAAAATATTATATTATTAATTGATATAATATTCATAAAAATCTAAGCCTCAACCAAAGGACAATGATTAGGTTATAAATATCAATAATGATATACTTAGGGTTATATTATCTTATTTTTTTTGTTTATTAACCATTTAATATAATAATACAAGAATACATGGTAAAAGTTAATTTATTTTACATGGTGTTAAATCTAAAAGACAAAATTAATATGGTGACCTAAACCTGTCCAAAACATATAGGTTGATATTTTATTGACCCATCCCCACCTTTTCATTGAAATAAATAATTTTGGAGCCACTATAAACCAAATATTATTTTAGAATAAAATAATATTTAATGTTTTTTCTAAAGTGACACTCACCTCTCTTATAAAATGGTACTTCCACTTCTCTCAAAATAACATCTCCAAATCCATTTATCTCGGCCAAAACCTACTCTAATATCCCCCCAAATACCATATCTTCATTCTAGATGCCTTACATTGATCAGAAACCAACCTAAGGAGCCCTTTTGATCAAATCAAAAAGAAGCACTTGAAGAAGATGTAATAATTTTATCACCTCTTTTAATTTTCATTTCTTCTTCCACATCATTTTTCTTTATTGTTTCCTAACCAAAATAATAACTCTAGGGACTTATAAATAATGTGATGTTATTAAAAATATTCTACAACCATATTAATTATTATATCTTTCATATAAATGAAAATGTCACCATACGTGCGTACGTACGGCTTACCGTCTCAAAGTCATGGTGTAGTTTGTTATTCAATACTTCATTATTTGGATGGGTATAATAATGAGTATAATTTATGTAAATAATAAATATAACATATTAATGATTATTTACATATGATATACCATCCAATTTCATAATATTTCACCATCAATAGAATGATATTTTTTTCTCATGTGTACGTAAGGAATACACTCTCCATGAACGCGATAAAATTCATTCATCATCATAACCGTTCAAGAATTTTTTTCATTTTACAATTAAAAATAATTTTTATGAATTTAATATCATTCTGTATATGTGTCAAATACATTCTATCCAAAACAAATATGACTTTCGTTCCAAAATATATAAAGGAAAATGTATTAGTTAACACCCGAAACAATGATACAACTAAAATATTATTAACAAAGTAATATTAGAAGATCATATATGATATCATATTTATGTATTTAGTTATTGTTTAATTTAATTAAAATTATTTCAATATTTTTTCAGTAGGTAATCACACCCTCAACGAAGGAAATGTACACGGTAAAGGCTAATTTTACAATCTCTTTATTATTAGAGGTTGTTTAGTCGTGAGTATCTATTGTGACATCTCTATCATCGACATATGTGTTTCCTAAAAATGTATTTCAAAACATTTTTACTATTTCGTAGACTATGAGTTAAATTAATTTATACCCTTGTATGACTTTTTATAAAATTTATATAAAGGAATCTTTCTGTCATTTTCCAAACAAGGTACTTTATGACCTTTTCGGAAAATTAAAGTAATAATGTCTTTTTTATATATACGTTGTGTGTGGAAATTTTCCACCATTATAAAATCATCAATGCATCCTCAAAATCATATTATAATATTTTCAACATAATATTTTTATTTTATAATTATGTGTCTTTTAAATGATTTCAATATAGAATGATCTATTTCCCTAAAATAGTTTTGATATCATCTATGTGAACATCCTTTGATAGATTTTACAGTTATTTGAAGTTGATTGATTAAGATACAATTCTTCTATATTGTATTGAAGGTTTTGTGATATGTTTGACTGTGGATGTGTTATTTTTATACCATTCATGGTTTATAGGTAAAGTATTAAAATTTCATATGCTAGTTTTAATATGAATGTTTATTTTATGCTTCAACCTTTTCATATGAGGAATGCATTGGACTTAGTAAGTGGTGAGTGGAACCCACTATAGCTCATCGATGCATTAGTAGATTTCATGAGACAAACTAGTGTCTTAGCACAAGGCCTTTAGAAAATATTTTTTGTAGTCTTGGAATGAGGCCTTGACTATGTGGTTGTGATGTCTGACATTATGCAATCCATCATTATAAAATTGGTTAATTATATTTCATGTGATTATTTGACGATTAGAATATCCATGAGAATAATTAAATAGAATTTTTTGATTTATATTTTCCATATTATGTTAATTTTTAAGATTAAAAGGATTTTGCTTTATGTTTAAATGGATTTTTTTTCAATGAGGAAATGATATTTTCTACAAATAATGATTTAAAAATATTATTAAAATATTATTTTACATCTAATATGAAATATAATTATTTAGGTTATGCTTTATTGAAGATATGATCCAGGAAAAGCATTCATAGTATTTATTGAATGGTTTATGAATATTATTGAATGGTATTCAGATAACATATTTCATTTCCATTGGATATGTTATTATTGAATAATTTTTGTGAAACCAATTCCAATTTATGGATTCAGATATATTTGATGATTTACGTTCTTATAGAAAACCTATATATGTTATTATTATTATGTGATGGGTTGGGCCTATATCTACCTCTATGAAATTGGGATATGATAAATCTAATAAGAGCTCAATGGGTGTATAAGAGGGAATCCCAAGCATGGAATAGAAGGGTACATATGAGGGCATCCCATGAATGAGACAAGAGGGTGCCCAAGAAGGAATCTCTGGCCCAAAGTAGGTACATGAGGGGTTATACTATTCCTAACATGTTAGAAATTTCAAGGATGGTATACTTGACATAGGGGTTTTATATGATTTTTTGAATGACCCAATTCTATGTTTTATGCATATGTTCTTCTTTCATGGAATATTTTTTCCATTTACTTATGATTCATCTCTTTTTGAATTTAAATAGTTATTCCATGATTCATGATTAAGATCGTTGATATGTAGGGTGTGATATTCTAATTATCATGATCACGTTATCAAAGCCTTATGTTCATGATATGCTTATGCATTTCCCTTATTTAACCTTACTGAGCATTTGAGATCACCCCTTTCTTATGTTTTGCATACCATGGTTTTGAAGCATGGTTTTTATATAGAATTTATAAGGAGGGAAAAACATTGTGGGAACAATAAAAGATATTTCATTGAGTGAGAATATTTTTTTCCGTTATTGAAAATTAAAAAAAATTATATGTTCATTGGGAATCTATTTTTTTAATATTTTAAGTATCCCTCACAATTAATGAAATGTCTATGTATGTCAGGAATAGGTTCTAATAGTTTATGTGATAATTTATGATTAATGGTATTTTGTTGATTTTTATCATTTTATTCAGATTGATATAAAGATATAATTTATGGAAAAAGGACAGCCTGATGATCAGGTGTCAACCCATCACATAATTAATGGTCATTGGGCTTGAACCAAAAAATGATGGGTGATAAGGGTGTATGTCCCACAACTATACAATTAGATTTCTTGGTTATCATAGAATCATTATTTTTTATGAATACAATTTTAAAGATAATGATATTTTTTTATTATCATAACATATTTTTATCATTTATAATATAGTGATATTGAATGTGATTTGTTTATTAGGTGATTACCATTATTTTTATTGGATATCATTAGATTTATTCGTCCATATTTTTATATTCTAAATATTTTTTGAGTCTGTTTATAATGAATTATGAAATATATTGATATTACATTTTATGGTTATGTGTTATGTTAAAAATCATATTTTAGTTTTTCAGACATAAAATCCATTATTAAATACTTGTTTTTATACAAAAATATGAGATTATGTTAAAGGGTTGAAATAATAGTCATCATGTAAGTATATTTCCTTATGATCCTATGGAATATGGAATAATAATTCATTTATAATTTGGAAAAGATGATGAAAATTTTTTTTTCCTATTACTATCATTTTAATTGTGTTAAGGATTTTTTTCAATATACTTTGGTCAATGGTTTTTTGGTTATTAAATTTATCTTTATAATTCAAATTCTTATAATCGATGATATCTATCACACTATATTATTATATGTGAATTACTATTTTATCTCCTGTAAAAATTATTATATCTTATCAACGTTCTCATATTATGGAAGTCTAGAATGTTTTATCTATATAACCCTTATAAATAAACGTCTTTCTAATAATGAGGATTTTTTGAAATCAATTTTTATAAAGTGGGTTTCTAAAATAAGTATTATAAAAATTAAAAGCCTCTAACTACCATTGTAATGTTCAAATTATAAGGATTTAATTGATTAAATTTTCTCTTGGAGACTATGTAACACAAAAATATTTAATAAATAAATACCATGTTTCATAGAATATTCAACAGGAAACACTATGATTAAATGACCAACAAAATCTATAACTATTATAACATTTTTGTTAAATTAGATTGTATGATGATTAGTAGCTACATTATGATATATATATATATAATATTATTATATATTAGTAAATAATCAATCATCCCTTATTAAATTAATTATATTCTTAAAAACATATCTTAAAATATGATTTTGTTGATTTAAATAAAATTCAAGATAAATAGTTTTCATGGATATATTTATTATAAAATTGATATTTTTTTAACTCGAAATATGAACATTAACGATGCATGAATTTTTTTTCATAAAATAACGATTTTTCATTCAATAGTGAAAAATACCAATTTTTGTACAAATTTAATTTCGTTTAATAGAATTACATTAATGTAAAAGTAAAATCTATTGAATTTTTTTTCTCAAACCAAATTAGTAGTATTCAATTATATTAAATCTACTTTATTTGTTATGAATCATTTTTATATTGGATTCTTATATAATTCTTTTGTTTTAAAATGGGTGTTTCTAAAAATATTAAAGTGAAGAATATTTATCGATATTAAGTAATTAATAAAACCCATAATGAGAAACCATTATGTTATATTTATAAATTTAATATCTATAAATATAAATATAAATTCAAATAATTATTTTTATTAGTCATTGTATTGATACACAATTTTTTTTAAAAAGAAACTTTTTAAAATCCCACATATTTATAGTGTCTGGTGGTTTTGTTTTAATAAATTTTTTACAAATTCTTGGATTCAAATTTGTTAATGATATTCCTTATTTTAAATTTATATTTTTAATATTTTCATAAAAGAAAAAAAAATTTATTACCAAAATTAATAATGAAAATAATTAAAATTTATAAATGTTGTTAAGGTGATAATGGTTTTGTATGTGGGCCATACTGAATTGATAATGGTAAATATGGCCTAACATTATTTATAAATCCTATTATATGGACAAATATAGATTATATAAAAACATTATTTTGAATGGACCATTTTTTCCAATTGGCTTCTATAAAATGTGGCTATAGCATTTAGAAAACTAAACATCTACCACTACCCTAACTTATAAAAGGCCTCCCACTATCTACTACAATTTTATATAGAAAATCACTGGGTATCAATAAATAAAAACTGAAATATATTTCTTACATACCTATAGAATACCTTGAGCTATTTTATTGGTCCTAAATACATCATAGAAAATCATATGGTTCATACCATTCAGGTTTTCTCAAAAACAAATCCATGTAGAACCAAGAATTGTTATTTTATTTCTTCTTCTACCTCCTTAACATATTCATAAATTATTATTAGATAATAAAACTGTTATATATTATATATTGATTTGTTATTATTTTAATTCCCTCAATTAAATCGTTATCTTCATTAATCATATGGGATACAAAATCATCATTTTTGTTTTTTGATAACTGTATACTCATGAACCGATGTCATTTTATTCCCATAATACCTCTCATGGATTATTTTAATGATATATTAAATATATATATATATATATTATTTTGATCAAATTTATCCATATGTAGTTATTTTATCAAAAATAACTTCTTAATTTCCATTTTATGGGGTATATGACAATGTTTCTTGTGTGTTTGGAAGACTACCTCTTCACTAAGTTTTGTGAACCATCATTCACTAACAAATTATATTAAATATAATAATGATTAAGTTAATTAAAATATTTTTTATAGATGACATAATAATTATTTTAAGGACATATTTAACATTCATAAACTATATTATATATATTATTTCATACACATAAAAATAATATCATCTTTCATCAACTTGTGGACCACCTCCTCCATGAAGTGATGCGATTCTTCTTTCATCACTAAATCAAATAGATGATATATATATATATATGTATCCATAAATAACTAATAATTTATTTATTATATTATTATAATACATTAAATCTGATATATTAAAATATTCATTTCAAATTTATCATTGAAAAAGGGAAAATGATTCTCATACGTATGTACGAAAATCATTCTCCATGATTATAATTATGTTTATTTTTCATAAGCATATTTAATTATTGGTTTTATAAAATAATTTTTTTTCAAAAAATAGTATAATTATCTTATTATTTGTATTCTATTTTTTAAATAGTTACCACTTTTACAACAATCAACACAAAATAATAATTTTTCAAACAATGAACCAAATGTATTCAAACATAGGGTGTGGACTAAAATGATTATGTATTTTAAGTTGTATTTAAACATTAAAAATTTATATTCATTATGTATAGTGTATTAGAACATAAAATTTTTCTTAATAAATTAAATATATTATATATTATCAATATATATGTTTTAAATGAAACATTTGGAAAGTTTGGACTCAATGCAAGGGTTTTAACATCTCATATTTTATTTATGTGAGCCATATTACATATTAAAAACCTGGTTTTAATACTTGGTCTATATAAAAAATATTTTAAGTTTTATAACATGAATCCACAAGACATTATGGTTTGTTTATTTTTTATTTGAATTATTTTATTCATAGGGGATTAACTTGACATTTACCATGGGGTAAATATTTTGATAACTCAATTCCATTTCATTAAGTAATAATACAACTTCATTGACATTAAAATTTCATTAATATGTTTTTAATGAATATTAATTATCATATTATATATTTCAACTTATATTATGTGGTTTAAATTTTATACCCATTATTAACTCATCAATTAATTCTAAAATTGAAGGGTTTGATTTTTGTTAGTCTGATTCTTCGAGAATTTTCAATCATTCATATAGACTATTATAATATGTATTGATATTCAATTTTGGGGTGGGTATTCATTTCACTTACATTTTATATCATCAAAGTACATATTTTCATGATAATTAATATATTTATTTTTTATTATTTCATGGGGATTATGGTTTAAGAGTTATATTAGTGGAAAATGCTTTATGTTACAATATTAATTGTTTAAAAAAATAAGGATGAATGTTATATTAGTGGAAGTAACGTAATATTATGTTCTTGAACCACATATCTTTTATTCTCATTTTGATATTATTATCATAAATAATTACTTTTTATTTCTTTACTTATCAATGAATTAAATATCATAGAAGTCACTAGTAAGTTATAATTATGAAGTATTTTGTTTTATTTATGTTTTCATTATTATACATATCTATAATTTTAGAAATTTATTCATTTATTTTATTTTTTAAAAAATAAATAACATCATAAATCCGTTTTAAAAGATATTTTATCTTATTTTTAAAAGAATTTAAATATGTCATTTTTTAATGTTTTTCAAAAGGGTGATTTTTTCACTATAATTACAAAATGTTTTGAAACATGAATTTATTTTTCCCGGTAGTTAAATGAATGGATTTTTCACAACATCATGTTTATGTTTCCATTGATGTTTCATATATATATTTCAAAAAAAAATTCATGGAAAATCATTTACAAAATTTTTTGTGAACAATTTTTTTGGAAAATTTATATTCAAAATATAATTAATTTTTTAATACAAAATTTTCTAATGACATTTTTATGGTATTTATATTCCCCAACATCAATAAGCAAAGTTGTTTTTTATGATAAAATGGGAATATTTTTTTAATGTTTTTATCCTCGTTATTTTCCTATTTGTATTATGCTTGATTCAAAGAGATCATTATGTAATCCATTTATTTACCTTCAGTCATGTCATGTTATGACATCAGTAATCGTTTATTAGTGGGGTTTATAATGAAAGTAATCCTATAAGGACTTTATTGATTGAATGTTTCATTGATATTTCTTATATGGTTTTCTCTCTCTAGTTGAAAATGTTGAGTCCGTTATAGAATATATGATTATTGCGCCAATATATATATCTAGAATACATTAGATATGGAAGTGGAACATATGGTTATTCCATTTGTAAGGGTAATATAAAAATATTTCCACATGTTATGGAAAAAATTGTATTATTATTGAAATGATCAATAAACGATTCCATTGAATAGATTCATATAGTAAGGCTAGTGATTATAGATCATTATGGATATTGCCATTGTGAAGGGATTATTACATGGTTTTATTTTTCATTTTCAAGGTATTGATGAATATTTATATTCTTATTCAATGAACATGCACTTTTATCCTATCATTATAAATTTACGATATTATTATACTCAATGAAGAAACTTAATTGATAATGAATATGTTTATCTGTAATGATAATTTGATCTCACCCATATTATATTTTTACATACCTATGTTATAAAGAGTTATGTTAAATTATTTATGTCTATAGGGGTTTCCTATTGATAATAACAATAACATAATATGAAATATTGAATGTTGGGTGAAGTGGGATAACCTATCATTTAAAGAAAAGTTTATTTTTTATCTTTTAGATTTTCCTAATTTTCAAAGACTCTAAACCTAAATGGTATTTCATAATGTATGTGACCCAATTTTCCCTTATGATGTTTTATATTATGGATTGAGTAGTATTGTAAACATTTATTGGTATAAAATCATGAAATTTAATTTTTAGGATTTTAATATCTACTCTTCAAATGTTGGTTTGGGGATTAATAAGATCAATTTATGATACCATAATCTGTTATATCATATTGTTATTGTAATTTTCAATATAAAAAGTTATGTCATCCTATACCAAAGGTAATATATGTTTATATATAAATGTGATCAAATTCTAAAAATATATTATTGGAAGTGATTTATCATTCCACAATAAATAAACGTCAATACATTAGGAGATGAAATCCCCAAATATTAACTACAACATTCTATAATAATAAAATGAAAAATTATTATAAACAATTCATGATATTATGGGTTTAACATTAAATGATATTTAAATTTACTATAAGGTTATGTGTCACATTCAGAACCCCATTTTTAATTTCTAGTATCTATGATATTACAAAATGTAACCATGAGTTATAATCATAAGAAACGAACAACTATGAAACACATAATAGTAATCTGAATCCATATTATGTAACCTAAATCCCCTCTTACAAGGGATGCCCATGATACCACATATATAAATGAAATCAACTTTATCAATTCAGAATAAAATAATAAATCAAGGGTTATCTATAATAATTTTTATTATAGTAATTTCAATTTAGTATCCATTGACATGTTGCATAATTATTTATATTAGGTCTATGGAAATAATTGATGATAAATAACAATTAAATCAGATAGAAGATAGCTCACTTCCCCTACAAACATTATACTATTTAATATAACATAATAGACCTTTTTCATTCTATGATAACAAAAAATTCCTTGAAAATAGTTCATATCACACTATTCATGAAAGAATATATAAAAAACTGGGAATTTTTTTAAGCCACAAACCTTGGCATAATGAAAATTCTCCTCATATAAGATCATCATCAATAGAGTGAATTCCAAAATTCTAATATAAATTAAAAAATTATTGATATACATCATATATTTTATATCACTGAGAGAAATAATTATACATGGAGGTAAATATATTTTCATACCTATATCAATATATAATAATGGAGTACACTTCAATAGAATATCACATGAAGGGGGAAATGACTTTTATAACGAAATAAAAAATGATATGGGTTTTAATCATCTTGTTGCTTGTTGAAAAAAATAAACTATTATTTTTTTATTATAAATAAAAATAATAATTATGAGAAAATTATATGAATTGATATGGTGGTGTAACATTAGTGGTAATGATGCTAATCCTCATCCAATTGTATAGTTATTGGATGAACCCCAATGTCACAAAACGAATCTGGTCACCATAATTTCTAGCAGAAAACACGGAACCTGGAAAGGCCCAAAGGGTGTTCCCTATATCCATAGGCTAGACCAAGTTCCTGGGTATCATAAATAATGGTTTGGGATTTATTTTCCCGAATTAGGATGCATAAAACAACAAAAATACAATCAATAAGAAGAATATAAAATTTAATTCCAAAAAATCATAAATTATAATTTTAGAACTGAATAAGAGGTTTTAACATGACATAAGGGGTCCCAAACTAAAAAATTAGAAGAAAATATAACCTAAAGACCACCACATTATTAGGGGTCATCACCCAGAATCTATCTCTGCAACACCGCACAACAGAAACAACTATAAACCCGAACATCCATCTCTGAAAGTAATTCCCTTACACACATCAATCATTACGAAGGCTACATAAAACAAAAATTGTAAGTAGGGTGTGAGAAAAGTCTATATAAGATACCTCCCAAATATTTCATGTGAAAATAAATATAATATAGTAAGATTTCAAGTTTTATAAATGAATAATGGTTGTAATAATTTCTAAAGGTTCATCTTTTATATGAAAATAGTATTCAATGTGGGAAACTTTATGTAATATGTACATTTAAATAAAACATGTATGATACTGGAATATCCTTCAAAACACACTATAAAACAATGATAAATGTCAAATAGTCAATGATCACTCAACACGGGAACCCCCTAGGTACATCAAATATTTTTGTTAAAGTAACCATAACAATATGTTTTCTCATGAACAAGGAACTAGTATGGGAATAACCAATATCCTTTTGGTCCCCAACAGCATAATAATAATTATTTTTTTATGGTATTCATATTCAAACATGTTGTGTGAAATAGGGACAAAACCACTCTGGATCTCTAGAAAAAAAGTACACGACCACCCACCAAGATACCTGGGTTTCCCTCTATGTGGTCAAACAAGTTCCACATGTTAAAAAATTTTATTTACACATAAAGATACCAGTTCTAGTGATACACACTCATAAAAAATAGCTATATATTATTTCCACCATTTGTATATCTCAAACTAATGCTTAAAATTTCCATAAAATATTAATAAAATATTTCACAAAACATTAATATTAAAATCCATTTAAAATCAACACATTCTAATAATATACCAAACCAATCTTTTAATCAATAAAAAATTTTAATATATCCATTCCATTAATTATAAAACAACACCAATTGGTGAAACATGGAATGCACATGTAAAAAAACCCATTTTCACACAAAATTTGCACTTAAACATCAACATCTTTTATAATTCTACACAAAACTATTTTCGCACTAAAAATAATTAGAGGAAGATTAAAAAAATTAAATCCAACAAGAAAAATCATTATATAATGTATCTACATGTATTAACCTACTATATATTTTAAAACCCTCAAATCCTTGTGTGGAACATCAACTTCACCACCATCGCATCACAAGGTAGTTAAAATGAACCTAAAAACAAAATATTGGACCAAGAAACTCAAAATAAAACCCATGGTTATAAGACCTAGATTTTGGACATGAGAAAATTCATGAATAAAAGATGAAACCCTGAGAAAATTGAAGAAACAATAATCAAATGGGTGGAAAATGAGAGAAATATCACTTAATTGAGAATCCTTGAATAAATATCTAAAAATAGACCAGTAGGTGAATATGTGAACTACCAAAAAATCATGTGTGGTTCAAATAAGGAAGAGTATATCATGTAGGAACTGAAAGGATATAGCATAGGGTGTAACAAGTATCTGATGTTTGTGATAGGGGGTGGGTATTATCAATCATAGTTTTGAAGGTGTTGTTGTGTAGTCTAACAAACTATTGACGGATGATGGGATCAAAGGGGTATAACCATGTTTTAATTTCGGGGTGTAACCGATTACTATTAAAATCCTTGTTTTGTTATAATAGATGATCCATGTTGGGGGGATAACCAACACGGCATGTAGAATTCCTTTGTATTAAACTGTGTGAATTCATGTATATTATGTTTTCCTGGTATTTTATTTCATTTAGGATGAGGTTGAGTATAAAAGATGAGTGATCTTGATTTTAACCAGTCATTGATGACACATCAGGAATAAATATTTTTTTTAAAAAAATAATACCATTGATTCACCACCACCACCCCACTTAGTGGTATATAATTATCAATGTACATTTAAAATTCTTTAAACCATGTGAAAAAATCCCCGTAAAACATTTTCCAAATGACCATGGTGGCATAAGGATCCTTATGATGAAATATATGACGTAAATATTTCATAACATCCCCTAATGTACCATAAATCCTACCTCATTTATACTAAGACACCCCATATACTTTCTAACATCGAGGAAAGATACACAACATGAACCATTGATAACACTTTTTCATGAACCAAACTTGATAAAATTGTCTCCTAATAACTAAGAAGTCGTTAACATGGCTGAAATGGTATACCCAATCTCCACTAGATAGGAAATGGGACCTCATATCATATAATTAACAAGAGGGAATGATTTTTCCAGAAAAACATAATAAAAAATCATTCATTTTGGTATGATCAATGTTCTAATGTGAGAATGTGATGAAAATTTTGTCAACCAATACCCAAATGATAAATCATCAAAAGAAACCATGTTTTCAGTGATAATAACATATAAAAAATCAATGAAAATTGTGGACCACATATCAACCATCCACTACTAGCATGTTGGGTCACAATGAACAAGAACATCCACCACCACTAAGTGGAACATTATGTTTTCTCAGAACATGCATAATATAATCTAAAACCACCTGATAGAAAATTTAGGCTGTGAGAATTAATTCATAGCAAGGGGTTAATGAATGTTCAATAATAAATTTCTTAATAATTAATGTAAATATAAATTCAATGTTTACAGAACATCTCATTTCATAGATTTCAGACATTTTTAAGAAATTGATATTTCTTTTAAAAAATTTATTTGGTATATCAAAACATTATTATATAAATATGTCATGTAATGAATTTATATAAAACTATTATAATAAAAAAATGTATATAAATATATGGATTATAATAATAAAATTATTTATATTATATATATTTATTAACCCCTATGATATATTAGTATTTGTTAGGATGATCCTCACAATAATAATATTTGATCTCATCTCACTATGTCAACACATCCCTTAGATCATGTTGGAAATACTCATCACCTTGTTGGTGAAAAAATCATACTTAAATATTTTTATGTTAGTTATTTCCTCAAAATAGATATTTATATGGTACAATACTTGTTTTCATGTCCTAATTACACATTTATACCCATGAATACATCTACATTATTCAATCAATCATGGGGAAACAAATACTTTCATATTATTTCAATA
Organism: Viscum album; assembly: GCA_963277665.1. Taxonomy (NCBI): domain Eukaryota; kingdom Viridiplantae; phylum Streptophyta; class Magnoliopsida; order Santalales; family Viscaceae; genus Viscum; species Viscum album. Next base: position 27,913,754 of record OY728157.1, on the reverse strand, counting down.
AAATAATCTAATTTTAGTTTCCAATATGACTTTATCATTTCAAATGAAAAAAATATTTTTTTCATCAATTGATTCCTTTTAAAATCATGTTTCAATTTAATGAAATTTTCTCTAATCAAATCATTAAATTAATTTTCCATATGAAGAAACCAATTTTCTCAAATCAGCCAAACAATTCCCAGCCTATTAAAACATGGTGTTTTTAAAAATATCCATTCATTTTTGAAAATTCAACATCAATCACCTCAAGTACATGTTTTTATCCAATTTACATCTTGTTTTAAAATCAATAAATAAATAAAATGGATATATTTTTTGGGAAAAAATATATGGAACCACAAAACATTATTCAAGGATCAAACGATAAAATACACAAATTAAAAAACCAACAGATAGTTGAAGGCTTGGAAGATCATAGAGAAATTCTATAAACATCATCCAAAAAATTGAATATCTTATCCATCAATAAAATGGTGATTGATCACACTTGTGGAAAGATAAGGTTGAATGAGGAAACCCTGAAATGAGGATAGATTTCATTCTAGTGAAGAATCAATTCCTTCCACCATATCGTTTATCAATGATGAAAGGAGATCAATGGAGATAAAATATATCCTTGGTGCCTCGAAGATACTAATATATAATATAGTGTTGAGTTAGGGACAATTAAATATAAATAAGGTCATAGGTGATTTCTATCATTAAAAACATAACCCATTCATAAACACTGACGGTTATAGTGTAGATGGGATGAAAATACACACACCTTATTGAAACATAGTCAACCCATTCCCCAGCCACCCCATCTCAACTGAACATCTAAAAACTCACCAAAGACCTCTCCAAAATCTATTTCACTGAGGGAAATGTTACATATCATTATTATAACTAGGAATTTTATATACCCATATAATATATGGCACAAAAATTTTCTAATCATGGGTTTTTGGGTCTGCTGGGCCTCTATGGTGAAACTATGTCAAAATTGGTTTTGGGTCTAAAAAAACACCATTAAGAATCCTTATTTCAATACTTCATGGTCCATGATATAGATTCACATCGTCACCCATTCTCCACAACACAACTCCCAACTAAAACATTTATAAATGGACTCCATTAATTCAAACAAAAATACATCCCAAATCATTATGTGATATTATCCAAAAAATCACTCCATACTCAATTTTTTTTATAATGATCACATAAAAGTAATGAAAAAAATCATGGCTCAATAATTATGTGATTAATGGTAATTAAATGATACATACATATCCAATTATTTTATTAGTTGGATAATTCATTAAAATAATTTAGACTCATTGTAAGAAGATATTTTGTTCCCCATATATAGAATTAGTATCTTTATTCATACTATGAATTATTATGGTATCTACTACTGGATCTATAACAATATTCTAAATTCAATCAATATTTTATAAAAAACATAATCAATATTTCATATATATTCAATAAATTATATCATTTCATTATTATCAGTAACATAAAATATATTTTAAACCTTATGATAAATGATATGTGTTTGTCTATTGACGATATTAATTTATATACTATTGATAGATTAATTCATAAAATTACAATTATCAAATATATGATCTAATAATGTAAACTGTCTTTTTTAGTGAATAATATACCTCTTCATTTGAAATACTTGAAGTTATTTTTTATTCCTTTCGTTATAGGATTCGTAATGTTTTCTATTTAGAAACTCGTGAAATAAAACAACATTTATAGTGTAATAAGATGTCATAAGTTATTAATTTCCAAATTGGATGGAAGTATTATATAAAAAATTTACAGAGAGTAATTATTTGAAATCCTCAATTCTTATACTCAATTACATATTTATGTTATAGAGTCCTTACTAAAAAATTTATTTTTACACTTTTTTTTAAATAAATGATGTTATTGTAAAATTATTAAATGATCAATTGGGATTGATATAATTGGTAGGCCATTTTTATTTTGAAAAATAATAAGAACACATTTAAAAATTTAGTGATTCTATCCTAATTAAATAAAAATTTTCCTTTGTAAACTTTATATAAACATCAACTGAGGCATACAAATATTTCCTTCTATTAATGTTATACGAATATGTAGGTCTAAATGATCCTTATGGTCACATGAGTATCATTACTGATTTTTAGACTCCCCGGTATGTTTAATTATAGAATTATATTAATTACTATATTGGTAATTTGGGAAAACACATGAATAATAGTACTTATTTTATAGAATGTACATCGCTTCTTCTTCCCATGAATATTTTGTTATGTTCTATACATTATATTTTCCTAATATCTAATTTTAGTTCCAAATAATATCCTAAACATCACATAGATAATGAATATTTAGTTATGTATTCTTATCTAGAATGAGATTGTAAATATTATACTTTGGATCAATCAATTTAAAGTGAACTCCTTATAAACAAATGATAAAGTGTCATTAATTCTTGTAGAAAATAGAGTATCCCTCCTCAGATAGGTATCATATTTTAATTAAATTGTATTTAATTCTGATGAAAAATAGAAAACATTAAATTAATTTATCACTATAAAATAATCAACAACAACACACACAACATATCCTTTCACATATCAGTCAAATGAAACACATCCATAATTTTTTCTCCACAAAATTATATAATCTATATTAGATGTATACACTAAAATTGGTTGTGGGGTGGTGAATTATAGTTTTAAATGAACATGTGGTTCTATTTATCCCCTTCAGTGTAGTTTGATAACAAAATTGATCCTCCAATAAAAATGATAACAGTAAATTTGTGTATTTATTTAAGAAGAAATAAAAAAAATCTAAGAAATTCAACATCATCATGTAAAAGTAATATATATTATCATTCTAATGTATTAAAAAAATGAAATGAGTGTCAAATTAAAAATTAAATACTACCAAATGGATATTTCAAAATAATATGAATTTTTTTATCCAGTAAGGAACACTATAAAAATAAAAATATATATATTCTTTTTAATAAAAATTGTTTTTAATATATTCTAAACCCAAAAATACATTGAATAAAACCCATAAAATTTTTTACTATCTTCTAATCCCATATTCCCTTCTTCTAGATGATAAAATTAATAATTTTTTACCTTATTAAGTCTTAAAAAATTTCAATATATACAATCTTCGCACCATGAAATATATATCATTATTATAAGAATCACCATATATAGTCAATTTTATAAATCAAATAATTCAATGGATTGTATCAAATTAAAAAATGAAATACTAAAAAATCATAAGTCCTATTAAAAATATTCAAAAATAAAATGGGATTTTAATCGAATGGTTCTTGAGGAAGAATGATATTTCATAACTTCAATGATATTAGATAATTTTAAAGAAACATGTATTGCCACTCTATCTTCCGAATTATAATGGGAACCTTATCAATATAATTATTGTAAAATTAAATATCTGGGTTCCATGTTATCATTATTCATTTTAAATATACATAACTTTCTATTTCACAATACACTTATGATAGTAACTCCAAAATTCATCTTATAGTTTACATATTCTAAAATAAATATATTCATCGTAGATTAGATTAATGTAATCTCTCATGAATCATGAAATCACTAGGTTTCAATATTTGCTTCCCTATAATTTAAATAATTAAAAATTTTGTTCTTCAAAATAAAAATAAGAATAAAATAACTTATAATATATATTTAATTGGTTAAAATTGATTATATATTTTCAAATAAAATGAATCATGTAATGCATGTGCTCAAAAATAAAATCCTTTTTAAATGTATATAATAAGTCTTATAATTTAAAAAATGTATTAAATATTTTTTTGGACATTCACAGCATGTTCCCATGAATCAAATTTCATCTCCCTTGACATTAAATAATAAGAAAATAAATTATCAGATATAAAACACTATTTACAAAAGAAAAAAACCATCCTTTCTATCTTTTGAAAAAATGTATCTAATATAACTCCCAACTCCTCTCTTTTTATAATAATAATAAAATTTATTTTTCTCAATTTTCAACCATGTTCTACATTTTTATATTTTAATAACTTTTAGAAATTACTTATTATTTTCTTACTTTCAAATTGATTTATAAAAATTGATATATTGAGGAAATAAATTAAAATATATTTTTTAAAGAATAACTCTCAACCAATATTATATAATAAAATTATAGTAATATAATATTATGTGAAAACAATAAAATATATATTATCAAAAATTAATCAACTAAAATTTATATTCTAAAACATTTATGATCTTCTAAATATATGGATTTTGAGAGGAAAATATACCTTGATGATTTTATCTTATATTGTATTAGAATAATTTATAAAATTGTTTCAAAAAGAAAATATGCATTTTAGTAAGAGACTAATGTATATAATATTTAACGAATAATATTTTATTTAGGAATATAAGAATAAATTTATCTAGGAAAATGACTTCCAATGAATGTTAATATTCAATGAAATAATATAAACTAAATATGAAAACATTTTCATCACCAATTAATGAGTACTATTTCAATATGAGGTTATTGATTTAATAGAAATTCTAATGAACATCTTATTACACATAACATTTCCATTTTATTTTGTATGTATATTAATCTATCATAAATATATTATTCTTAAAAATATAAGAAAATATATTATTATATCTATTAATTTTAGAGATAATCATTTCTTCTTTGGGATAATACCTAAATAAATAGTGCCTTAAATCTATGTTAGATAGAGATGTGTGATGTTCAGAATTCTTGAAAAATTCAATCAAACATTTATTGTCAAAAATGATTAATTTTAATTTTTAAACATGGAAAAATTGATTTTGAGCTAAATCATAAACACTTCTACATAAAAATTCCCTATTGCTAAAAATATGTTATTATTAGTAGAATTTAAAACATAGTTTTGTGTCAATATGGACCAAAAAACAATAGTATCTTCTATTTAATGAACCATTTTTAAGTCCACTTTTTTACAACCTACACCCTCTAATGTAAGGATTTTTATAAATCATATATAAATTTCAATTTTTGTTTGAAAACAATATAATGTAATATTAAATTTCAATATGTTAAAAAAATATTTTTTATTATTATAAATTGTGATTCCAATTGGTTCACGTTGAATCCCTCAGAATAACACACAAACAATTTCATATTTAGTGTTATTTTCATAAGATAATGAATTATTTTACCATATCTCCATATCATATTTAATCATTCGATTTGATATATTCAATAAGATCAATTTTTATAGAAGATGGAATCTGATTACATATTCATATTGAATTTTCTAAAAAAAATATTTCGGTACATAAATAATATATTTATGTTGAGTTTAATTACGTTTCCCCAATTTACTAAGAATTATGAACTACATAAAATGTTATTTTCTTTCAATGGGGACAATAAAAATTATCATTTCATATGTTCTTGTTGGATTCCTCATTTGTTAATCATGTTTTAATGATCACAAATCCTATTGTTGTTAATTAATCTCAATCTTAATTGCACATCTTTCTAATGCTCTTCAATCTCAATAATAACTACACATCATGTTTTAATGATAACAAATCATATGGATGTTAATTACTCTCTTTATTATTTACAAGTCTTATGCATGATCACAAATCTCACATATATTATCACACCTTTATAGTTGTGATTCAAGCTCTTTTACTCTATAATGATTAAACTTAATCCATATTCTGCATATTACTGTCGAATTCCAAATACAGATATTTGTCTAAGTATGGAGACATCGTGAAGTACTCACCGTGACCCAGACACCGTGAAGGACTCACCATGACCCAGACACCGTGAAGGACTCACCATGACCCAAACACCGTGAAGGACAAACCATGACATACACACTGTGAAGGAAAAACTGTGATCCAGACACCACGACATGGTCATACCATGAAGCTCATACCTTGATGCTCATACTGTGAAGAAGACATCATTTACATAATCATTGTGACACTGTTTCTTAAGTTTTTGTCTATATTATTTAAATAATGATAACAGTAATATTTGATGTTTTTAATGCAATTAATGTTATTTAATGATAGTTGTTGGCATGTCAGGAAACGGTATCTCGTACCTATAAAAAGGGAATCATTCCTACCGTCAGAACGAGTGGAATATAAGGAAGATTAAGATGCATTACACGTGCAAGTAGTGAAGCGGCATGCAAGTGTGAATATAAAATGATAAGAACTTACATACACTTGAGATCACTATGCTGAACAAGAAGAACAATCCTGAACAAGAAGGATATTTAAAGTCCTTCAAAGAACTCTCATGAATTCGATCCAACACATTTGAAGAACACACGACGAATCAAGAGATCATCCTCACCCCTAAAGAAGACAAGATGACTATGATACTCTATTTTTCAACAGAAAACCAGAGGACTCAGATGCATTACTGCTGAATCCAACGAGTCCAGAGCTGCATTGATAATCACTAGAGCTTTCTAAACACTCATCTATCTTCTCTACGTGATTTATTTATTAACTTTTGAGCAGTGTGGTGTACTCTCTATATCTTATAAACACACTGTCTCCTGCATTGAACTGGAGGATATCAAAATCCTCACTCCAAATATCTTAACTCTTGTTTACCCATGTCAACTATGGAAGAGGTTCTTGTATGGCCTGGTCATTGTTTTTTCCCATGAAGAACAGTGGTAGAGGTCCCTACGTGGCCTGGACAGTATTGTAAACTGTTGTCTACCCTGATCCAGGATGTGGATCAAATTTATATAAATTTGAGCGGACTATGTCTCGGCTTGAGACTAAACCTATTGTTATATCTGCTGTGAATCTATAGTTTAAGTTCAAATTTTACTACATATATCTTATTTATTCTGCTGCTGTTACTTTGAAATACAAAACTATTTTAAAGCTACTTTTATAGTTAAATTATCAAGTGCTTACACTTATTATAAATCAGTAGATTAGTTTCAAAAGTTATTTTGATCTTGTGGTTAAATTAACTGAGACCTAATCAATCTTTGAGAAGCTATGTGAACATTTACAATCTGTATATATTCATTACAGTTTATCTTATTTTATAAATAGGGGGATTTTAAATAGACAATATTTTAACAGAAATTTTAATTGGAACTCAAATCACCCCCCTCTTGAGTATCCACTCTGACCAACATTTGGTATCATAGGTTTTTTTTGTTTAAGGATTTTTTAAATACTCTATTTTTCAACTGTGATTTTAGTTTCGTCTGTAAAGATCTTAAATTTCTGTTAGTTCAAAATTTTATCTCTTTAAATTATCTTTCTAAAATCATGCTATGGACAATAGACTAGATGGTGCTGCTACTAAAAGGCCACCTTTCATCAATGGTACAAACTATGCTCAGTGGAAACTTAATATGAAAATTCATTTAGAAAGCATGGGTTTTGATATCTGGACTACTATAGAATCCCAATATAAACTTCCAGAAACTAAAAGAAAAACTTGGGATGAACCTACAAAAACTACCTACAATAATAATTGTAAATCTAGGAATGCCTTGTACTGTGCTTTAAAAGATGAAGAGTTTAATAGAATTTCTGCCTGCAAAACTGCTTTTGAAATTTGGGATAATTTGGGTGTTTCTCATAAAGGAACAACCAATGTTAAAGAAATTAGATTAAATACTTATACTATTAAATATGATAATTTTTAAATGAAGACTGATGAACCTATTTCTGATTTGTATCTCAGGTTTAATGAGATAGTCAATACAATTAATTCACATGGTAAGGTTGTTCCAGCAACGGAACAAATTATGAGAATCTTGAGATGTTTACCAAACCGATGGAGAGGCACCTCTGTCTCAATCAGAGATTCATGTGACATTGCTTCTCTACCTATCAATGAACTCATTGGTAAGCTTATGATGTATGAGGAAGAACTCAATGTGATTAAAGAGGAAGACGATGAACCTAAGAGGAAATTAGTGGCTTTCAAGACTACTGCTTCAAGGACCAAGGACAAAGATAAATCTCAAGTACCTACTGAAATTTCAACCAATGAAAATTCAGACTCTGAGAGTGATTCTGAAACGGCTCAGATAGCCAGAAGGTTTAAGATGTTATATAGGAAGAAGAAATTTTTCGAAAATAAAATTACATAGGAAAGTATGACAATAAGGGACATTGGAATAAGGATTGGAAAAAGCCATATCAAAGTGATGAAGTTGTTTTCTATGAGTGAAAAAAGAAAGGACACATTAAAGTAGACCGCACAAAGCTAAAATTCAATAAAAAATATCATTACAAGGACATTAAGTACAAAAATGCTATGAAGGCTACATGGAGTGCTTATGAAGATAGCACAAGTGAATCTGAAATGTCTGATTCTGAAAAGAATCGTGCCAACATGTGTTTCATGACAAACACATCTGAGGTAACCTCAAATACTCCTATTTTAAATTCTTATTATTCTGGAGATGATGCAGAATCTGATTCTGATTCTGAAAGAATAACTAGTAAATAATTGTTTGAATATTGTAATATTTTGGAAGAGACATGAAATGAACCTAAGGATAAATACAAATCATTAAAGAAACAGCATGTTCTCACTTCTACTGTTAAAACCGAACTTACTATTGAAAAATAGAGAAATGATCAACTGTTAAAGGAGAACACTAAACTGAAAATGTCAAATGGAGAAACTTAGAAAAGTCATAGAGATATTCACAAATGGAAAAGATACACTAAATCGAATGCTAGGAAACCAATTTCCACCAAAATACACTACTAGAATAGGCTACAAACCTGGACAGAGACAGATTATTAAGAATAGATTTGTTCCTAAATCTGGACATATAACTGCTAGTACAAGATCTGGACATTCATATGCTTCAACTATTTATTCACATAGTTATAAATCAAATAAAGTTTATATTTCACAATATTTTGATTCTGTAAATTATATGAGACCCATAAGACAAATGTGGGTACCGAAAGATTTGATTGCTAACCTGTCTGGACCCAAGAAGATTTGGGTACCAAAATCATTTCCTATTTAAATCTGTTTTGTAGGAAACCTGCTTGAAGAGTTCCCACAAGAAGACATGGTATCTAGATAGTAGATTTTCAAGACATATGTCTGGGGGATTACTCGTGCTTCAAGATTTTAATAAAGGTTGATGGATGGCATGTCACCTTTGGTGATAATTCTATAGGAAATATCATCGGCCTAGGCCAAATTTGTAATACTAATTCAGTTTTAATTTCTAATGTTTTTTTTGTTGATGTACTTAAATATAATCTGTTAATTATTTCTCAATTTTTCGATGATGGGTTTAATGTTAAATTTGAAAATTATTCTCGTAATGTTTTTAATTCTAAAAACATTTTAGTCTTTTCTGCTCTAAGAAATTAAAATGTTTATGTAGTTGATTTAAATTCCTTATCCAAACAAAATGTTACCTATTTAAATTCTTTTCATAAAGAATCTTGGTTATGGAATAGAATATTAGGACACTACAATATACACTCACTCAGAAAATGAACTAGGAAAAATTTAGTTAGAGACTTACCTATACTTGAGTTTCCAAATGACAAAGTTTGTAATCCCTGTCAAAAGGGAAAGCAACATAATGTTTTTTTTAAATCAAAGAAAGAAGTTTCAACTTCTCAACCTCTTGAGTTGGTTCACATGGACTTGTTTGGACCATCTAGAGTTTCTAGCGTAATGGGAAACACTATGTCTATGTTCTAGTAGATGACGTTTCTAGATATACATGGGTATACTTCTTAGCTCAAAAAAGTAAAGCTTGTTCTTACTTTGTTAAAAACATCAAATATATAGAAAATCTTAGTGGACTTAAGATTAAAACCCTAAGAAGTGATCATGGCCGTGAGTTTGAAAATCATGAATTTGAATCCTATTGCTCACAAAATATCTATATTCATAACTTTTCGTCTCCTAGGACACCTCATCAGAATGGTGTAGTAGAAAGAAGAAATACAACCCTGCAAGAAATTGCTAGAAATATGCTTAATGAATATGACCTGCCGATTTACTTTTGGGATGAAGGTGTGAATACAACTTTTTATATTATTAATAGAGTCTTGATTAGACCTGTTCTTAAGAAGACCCCATAGGAGTTGTGGAACAATAGAAAACCTAAAGTTAGTTACTTTAGAGTCTTTGGCTGCAAAGTTTTTGTTCTCAATACAAAAGATAATCTTGATAAGTTTTCTTCTAAGAGTGATGAAGGAATATTTTTCGGATATTATTTAACCAGCAAAGCCTATAGAGTATTTAATAAGAGAACCAAGTGTGTGGAAGAATCTGTTCACATCAAATTTGATGAAACTGTTCCACAAGATCCTAAAACCTCTCTTGAAAATCTTGAAGAAGATTTATCTGTTCGGGAACTTAATGACAAATATAATAAACCTACTATAAAGACAACCATTTCTGGACTTATTCCATAATCTGTTCCTAATAAACCCGAACCTAGAGAAGAACCTGAAATTTCGAGTCCTACCTTTACTAGGTCATCTAAAATTCTAAAGAATCATCCTTTAGATGTTGTTGTAAGAAATCCTGATAGAGGGACACAGACTAGAGCTTCTCTTAGAAATCATGTTGAACATCAAGCCTTCTTGTCATAGATTGAACCTAAATAAATTGATGATGCTATTAATGATGAATTTTGGGTAATTTCTATGCATGAAGAACTCAATCAATTTGAAAGAAATAAAGTTTGGAATCCTGTTGAAAGACCTAAGGACACTTTCACAATAGGCACAAAATGGGTTTTTAGAAATAAAGTAGATGAATCTGGAAACATAGTTAGAAATAAAGCTAGGTTAGTTGCGCAAGGCTATAGTCAAATGAGGATAATTTTTCTCCAGTAGCCTGATTAGAAGCCATTGGGATTTTACTTGCTTATGCTGCACATCTAAATTTCAAAATATATCAAATGGATGTCAAGAGTGAATTCTTGAATGGATATATTGCTGAGGATGTTTTTGTTGAACAACTACCTAGATTTTCAAACCCTCATTTTCCAAATCATATTTTTCATTTATCGAAAGATTGATATGGTTTGAAGCAAGCTCCAAGAGCTTGGTATGATAGATTAAGTACTTTTCTAATTTCTGAAAGTTTTACAAAAGGAATAGTTGATCATACTTTGTTTATAAATCGAATTTCTAAATATGTTTGAGATGTAAAAATTTATGTAGATGATATTATTTTTTGGATATTCAAAAACTATATTATGTACTGATTTTTCTAAAATGATGCAAAATGAATTTGAAATGAGTTTAATGGTTGAACATAAATTCTTTCTTGGATTTCAAATCTTTCAAAATGATGATGTAATTATCTTAACTCAAAGTAAATATACTAGATATCTTTTAAAAAGTTTTCGATTGGATAGCACAAAAGGTAGTGACACTCCCATGAGTACGACCTGTAAGATGGATCGTGATGAAAATGGAAAATCTGTTGATCAAACCACTTATAGAGGAATGATTGTAAGTCTACTCTACCTAACTGCTAGTCGTCCTGATATTATGGATAGTGCGTGTATGTGTGATCTTTTTCAAGAAAATCCTAAAGAGTCACATTAGAATTCTTTAATGATAATTTTCAAGTACCTCAAGCATACTCCCAATTTAGGACTATTCTATCCCAAAGGACAATCATTTGAATCCGTTGGTTATTCTGATTCTGATTTTGCTGGATGTAAGTTAGACAGAAAAAGCACCTCTGGAACATGTCACCTTTTAGGCAAGTCACTAGTATCATGGTGTATTAAGAAACAAAACTTGGTTGCATTATCTACTGCAGAAGTTGAATACATAGCTGCTGGCAGTTGTTGTGCACAAATTTTGTGGATGAAACACACATTACTAGACTATGGATATCAATTCAGACATGTCCCAATAAATTGTGACAACACAAGTTCTATTAACAATTCTAGGAATCCTATTTCTAATTCTAGGACAAAGCATATTGATGTAAGACATCACTTTTTGAGGGATAATTATCAAAAAGGTGATATCACTTTGTAATTCATTGGTATTGAATATCAAATTGCTGATATATTCACTAAACCATTAAATTCTAAAAGATTAGACTACATCATACATGATCATGGTATGATTAATCATTATTAAATATCTTATTGATCTTAATGTTTAATACTTTACTATATTTTACTTTATGGTTTCATGGTCACTATTTCTAAGTTACTGTTTTATGCTCATGGCATGTCAACTCATTGTCTCACCGTGATGACTACCAACTGTCTCACCGTGATGACTTGTTTTCATCACACCGTAATGCCTACTCACGGTCTCACCGTGAAGATTTATTTTTATTCTTATTTTAACCCGTATCGTCGTAATTTTTTTTTCACCGCTATTTTTCCCGGAATTTTGTTTTTATGACGTTTGACATTCCCAAATGATAAAACATAAGGGTTTCATTCAATTCCTTACCCGAACTCTCTCCTGAACCTTCTCTTCCCTCTCACCTGAACCTTCAATGAATGCCAAGGATTAAGCGTCCATCCTCACCTTCGTCTGAAAAGCTCCACTCTAAGAAACATAAGAGGATACTGAGGATAGCTCCCAAAGGACCTCTAAACCCAAACCTGGTAAGCCATACAATTGTACCTGAAATGGAGGTTTTTCCAGAGTGGTTACTATATAGAAGCTCTTTAGTTTTGAAATTTTTAAGAGAACAAGGATGGATTGAATGGTTCGATGGACCGAATAGACCGATTTCCCGAGATTAGTATCTCAATTATATCAGTATGTGAAGTTTTCTTATGATTTTGGAGAAAGCGTTATGGTGACAAGCTAGATAAATGGTCAGAAGTGCTCTTTCTCTTCGAGGTTGTGTGCTGCATGCCTAAGAATTCCACATGAAGGATTTTGTGAAGATTACCAGAGAGACCCTCCTACAACAACCGACATCATTGACCTAGAGACAGATTTGGAAAACCTGACAAGAAATGGCACCAAGCGAAGGGCCATAGCTAATGAATTAGATGGGGAGACTAGACTTCTATTCAAGTTTGTTCAGAATTTGATTAGTCCAAGAAAAGGAGATTTTGCTGTGATGAAGTATCAGGATGTGTTCCGGATTCATCTGTTGAAGAATGGCTATAAGATCAGCCTGTGCAAGTATGTTATCAACCATATCTTTGAGCTGATCAATGTCACTTCCATATCCACCTCTTTGTTTTACTCAAGGATGATTTCAGCTATGTTAGTTGCAAAAGGGATGGTTGGACTGAATGAAGAAAATTTAGAGGACATTGATTACTGCATACCCATTCCTATCATCAGAAGGATGAAGATTATCTGGAACCCCTGGAAGAAGCAATCAGTTGAGGATAGTGATCAAATGTATAAAAAGTTTAATCTTATTAACTATCAAAAAAGGCCTAAAAATCTATCTGATTCTGGTTTGGAACCAGAGGAAGTGTCTATGTATTCATAAGAAGAAGAAGAAGAGGATGTAACAGCTGAAGTATCTCCTAGAGAAGAAGCTATAATACCTCCAATGGAAACAGCTCCTTTTAAAAAAGAAAGGACTGTTGTCCTTGCTGTTATACCTAATGAAATACCTCAAGGAGAGGAAGTTGGTGTTAGTTTGAGAGAAGAGGATGTTCCTGCTTCAAGTGGTGATGTAAATCCAGAAGCTAATCCTAATGCTTAAAGGAAATAGGTTTTTCCTGATTCAGAACATCAAGCAACCTTAGAGGAAAATACTATTGAAGAGGATCTTTCTGTTGAGAAAGAAGCAAGTCTGGAAGCTCAACTAGTGGAACAATATGTTCTAGAGATTATTCCCTCTGTTGAAGAGAGGATGGAAATTGCCTTCCATCTAGTAAGGCAAGAGTTTGCTGAAGTGATTAGAGATGATCCTGTGGATTTTTTCCATGTTCCTGAGCCTCAAGAATCTGAAAGGGATGCACAATTTGAGGGGGAGGAACCTCAAAACCTTGAGATTACAGAAGCTGGACACGCTGAAGCCTTTCAACCTTCTGTCTCATACTCTGTGCACACCCGATTTTTTTCTAAGATTTTATAATGTGAATGACTCACAAAAAGTGACTACAACTAGAATGGATCTTTCTTCTCTGTTTCAACTGAAGTCTATAGCTCATCCAGAACCAAAACCAGAGCCCCAACCTCAATCTGAATCAGAATATGAGTCTGAAGATGACTTTGAGCCTCAACCAGATCTTGAACCACTACCTTTACCTGCACCCTTACCTGAGCATCACTCCTTTGTGACCATAGATGATCTGAAAGTTTATGGAGAGACTTTTTTAGCTGGATTTGAGAAAATTGTCTCCACTCAACCTCGTCCAGTGACTGAGTTAAGTCAAGAAGATGCATCAATTATCTTGGAAAATATTATCTTGCATATTCAACCAAGGATGATCCGAGAAATTCAAGAAGTCAGAGTACATAATAAGCTTCTGAATGCTGATGTTGCAAATCTGAAAAATATGGTAGCATGTTTGCAGAATGAGTTATCTTTTAGATCAGAGCCGGCACTTGTTTCTGCCCTTGCACATGTTATTGATTCTCCTGAGCCATCTGATTCCCTCCTTTCTAGGGAGATTGTGTATCAAGTTCATCCATATCTACATTATTTTGATGAGATGATTGGAAAAAGACACAACAAGATGCTGGAACGCATGAGAGAGCTTGTGGAAAATTTGAATAAGCTTATAGATGAATACACTGGATGCCTGCAAAAAGTTCTGAAACAACTAAAAGTTCTAACAGAAGCTGTTAAGGCTTCACCAGCTTCTGGTCAGACCTCCACATCTTCTTTGGATGATTCTATGCTGAGATCCATAATTAAGGAAGAACTTCAGAGTGCCTTCAGTGGCTTGGATCTATCCTCTTTGACAAAAGTGGTTAAGAACAGTGATAAAGCATTGGGCTTGGTTAGGATTCATTCTAAGATTTCCCATGATGCTCAACAAGAGATCACCAAGAAAATAGATTTGTATCTCTCTAGGATTTTCTCTAAAAGTGATATGACAGATCACTTTAGATATCTTGTGGAAAATTTGAGAATCCCTCCGGTGACTCAAGCTTTTCAAGCTCAAGTTCAAAAACTTGCAGATTTCACAAGATTGTTTGACATATTTCTAGAGAATAAGGATGATTTTGAAAAGGCTATGCAATATGGTGGTGAAATCATTACTGATTTCATAAATATTTTGATGTCGTATCTTCATGTGCAGAGCACTGCTATAGTTTCTCCAGCTGTTGCACCCCTTAGACCTGGTCTACCTACCTTAGCCTCAACTTCCTTGACAGTCATCCAAGATCTTTCTCAGATCCGGCTAGTCATTCTTGACCAACCTAAGCCTAGATCTTCAAATACTCCCACTTTGGCTCCATCTGTTTTTGAAGTTCTACCCTTACCCTCTTTTTCTACCACATCTATGCATTCTTCCACTACATCACCAGCTCCTGCTGTTGATAAAGGAAATGAAAAGATGGATCCCTGAAGAGTCTAGCGACTATTTTCTTTTTGATGGGATGTATTTTCTTGTTTACTGTTTGTACTTCTCCTGTATGTTCTAATCTGAACGCTTTGTTTAATGAAAAATGCCGAGTTTCATTTCATTTTCTATACTTTTTGATAATCCCAAAAGGGGGAGAAATCTCTACAAGTATAAATGGGGGAGAAAAACTACAAGTGTCAGTTCTATATTTTGTTTCTATGATAGTATCTTTAATGTTACATGTCATTTATATTCTGCCTATATATGATTTGTGATCATCAAAAGGGGGGAGATTGTTGGACTCCTCATGTGTTAATCATGTTTTGATGATCACAAATCATATTACTATTAATTAATCTCAATATTCATTGCACATCTTGCTAGTGCTCTTCAATCTCAATAATAACTCCACATCATATTTTAATGATAACAAATCTTATAGAGTTTAATTACTCTATTTATTATTTACAAGTCTTATGCATGATCAAAAATCTGACATATATTATCACACCTTTATACTTGTGATTCAAGCTCTTTTACTCTCTAATGATTAAACATAATCCATATTCTGCATATTACTGTCTAAGTACAAATACCGATATTTGTCTAAGTATGGAGACACCGTGAAGGACTCACCGTGACCCAGACACCGTGAAGGACTCACCATGACCCAGACACTGTGAAGGACTCACCGTGACATAGACACCGTGAAGGACAAACCGTGACCCAGACACCATGAAGGAAAAACTGTGATCCAGAAACCATGAAATGGTCATAATGTGAAGCTCAAACCATGAAGCTCATACCGTGAAGAAGACACCGTTTACATAATCATTGTGAAACCGTTTATTAACTTTTTGTCTATATTATTTAAATAATGCTAACGGTCATATTTGATGTTTTTAATGAAATTAATGTTATTTAATGATAGTTGTTGGCATGTCAGGAAACCGTATCACGTACCTATGAAAAGGGAATCATTCCTACCGCCAGAATGAGTGGAATATAAGGTAGATTAAGATGCAGTACACGTGCAAGTAGTGAAGCGGTGTGCAAGTGTGAATATACAACGAGAAGAACTTACATACACTTGAGAGCACTGTTCTGAACAAGCAGAACACTCATGAACAAGAAGGAGATTTCATGTCCTTCAAGGAACTCTCATGAATGAAATCCAACACATCTGAAGAACACACGACGAATCAAGAGATCATCTTCACCCCTGAAGAAGACAAGATGACTACGATATTATATTTTTTCAATAGAAAAACCAGATAAGGAATCAGAAGAATTCATGCTGAATCCAACGAGTCTAGAGTTGCATTGATAATCACTACATATTTCAAAACTCTCATCTATCTTCTCTACGTGATTTATTTCTTAACTTTTGAGCAGTGTGGTGTACTCTGTATATCTTATACACACACTATCTCCTACACTGAACTGGAGGATATCAAAATCCTCACTCCAAATCTCTTAACTCTTGTTTACCCACATCAACTGTGGAAGAGGTCCTTATGTGGCCTAGTCTTTGTTTTGTTTCCCACGAAGAACAGTGGTAGTGTTCCCTACATGGCCTGTACAGTTTGGTAAACTGTTGTTAACCCCGATCCAGGGTGTGGATCAAATTTATATAAATTTGAGTGGACTATGTATCGGCTTGATACTGAACCTCTTGTTATATCTGATATGCATCTATATTTTAAGTTCAAAGTTTACTCCATATATCTTATTTATTCCGCTGCGGATACTTTGAAATACAAAACTATTTTAAAGCTACTTTGATAGTACAATTATCAAGTGTTTACACTTATTGTAAATCAGTAGATTGATTTCAAAAGTTAGTTTGATCTTGTGGTTAAATTAACTGAGACCTAATCAATCTTTGAGAAGCTAAGTGAACCTTTACAATCTGTATAAATTCACTACAGTTTAAATTATTTTATAAATCAGGGGATTTTAAATAGACAATATTTTAAAAGAAATTTTAATTGGAACTCAATTCACCCCCCTCTTGAGTATCCACTCCGACCAACAGTTTTGATAATATATAGCAATTGTAGTTGTTATTTGAAAAATTGAAATTTTCATTGAATAAAATTCCAATAACAATATATTATTTTAATGACATTTTTATGAAAAGTAAAGGATCATAATTTCCCTTAAAAAATTAATTTTATGTAATAATTTTTAATACTTTTCATATCAAGATCACTGATCAATATTTATTTCACAGATTTAATTGGTGAATTTGAATAAATTTTGTTAAAATTTATTATTTTCATAAATAGGTGTTTCTTAATATAAACTAAATATTTCAATAGTATATTAATTTAATCACATATAAAATACATTTAAAATAATATTAAATTTAGATAAGCTATTTAAACATTTTACATATTGAAATATTCAAATATAGATATTTGACTGAAATTTTTCACATTATTTATTCCATAATCATGTAAATATCCTATTGAAAAAACTAATGATTTAGTATTTAATTTTATTTTATTTTCATTGAAATTTTATTTTAAAAAATATCACTCCAATGAACATTTTTACTATTCTAATATCAAAGTATTTCTCGAAATGATTGAATTATAATTAGTTTAGAACATAAAACATGTACATTTAAAAACATTTAACAACTCATGAAACATATTCCATTTTTTATTGAATTAGTATTATAATTTATAATTCCCACATATATTTCTTGATTAACATCTAATTCTGACTAATTTAATTACATATTTATTTTTTTCATCAATCTTTTGACATTTATGGTTATCCATTTCATTGGTAATATTTTTTGTTCATCTTCATCCATTTATATTATGAATTTTGTTATAACGTATTATATATATAGAAATTCAATTGATGTAACTATAACATGGTTAACTAAAATTGGCTATGAATAAGATCCTAATTAACATATTAAATATAATAGAAAATATCATCTATGTGATTAATACTCTGACATTCTATAAAAAATAAAACTCTTACATTCTAGAAATTTTATGTTAATAATATTCAAAAAATATTTTCAATTGTTGAACCCTATATATCACCCAATTGTTATTTAATCTCCCTATAAAATATCTTCATAATTTTTGGATAATTTTTTTGATGTAGATCAATAATTTTAATATGATAAAATTTTAAACAATGAAATTGAATTACTTCTGTTTTCTATTTTATGGTGAAAAACTCAAATATAGTTTTTTCATGAAAGTGTTAATGTAAAAATAAATTTATGTTATATGTAGAAAAACCCATTTCTTAATCAAATTATTTTTTAAAAATAATTTATTACCTAAATAATGTTTGATAAATGTATTTAATAACACTATTTCATCATTTTTCAACAAAAAGTTTTTAGTCCTCTTTGTGATGAAATGTTCTAAGTTATGTCCTTCCTATTATTAAAAATTCAAAATCATAGTTCGAAAACTCAAAATCAAAATCCCTCTAAACCACAATCATATGTATTTGTTATTAACTTACAATAAACTAAAAATGTTTTTTTAAATTATACAGTTAAATATATTTAGGTCTTAAAATAATTCACATGTAAAATTATTATAATCATCAGTAATGTCATTCCAAAAAAATTTTCTCCAACACTCTATTTTTCGTTTGATAATTTAAATACTTGTGTACTAACTACTGTGATATGAATGGTGAAATTTCTCATTTAGTTTTAATAACATACTTATATTTCCTAATAAATTTATAAGGATCAAAGTCTGCAGTATATTTGAAATTAATTTCATAGAGTTCTCTAAAATGTAATTTCCTAGGTATTTTCTAAATGATTTAATTGATAAAGATTCAAAATGATCTAATCCAATACTAAGTGAAATATTTTATTATGCATAAATTTTGATAATTTCGATGTCATAATTAATCTATGTTATGTTTATAATCATTTTCATTATTATTAATAGATAGAATTAAAGTATGTTCCAAAATATAAAGTGTTAAATTATTTATTAATGAAATTCACAAGGTAGACCTCATCAAAAAGTGGTTTAATAATGATAAGTATTTTCTTATGTCCTTGAATATTTAGTAAATTTTAGAAAATTTTCTATGAAAATATAGATCACTGATTCAACAAATTTCACCACGTGTCCTACCACCCATAATGATTCATTATATGATAAACTATTTTTCAAATTTATGTTTGACTTTTCACCCATCATATTTTAAATTCAATCACTATATATATACAATTTAGTGTATTTTATAATACATATCATTCTTAATGGGTAAAAATATATTCTTGTTGACCTTACATTTTCAGTTCACGTGACATTAGAAAATGTGTTTCTACCACCCACATCAACCCAAATATACTATATTGAAAAAATTGTTGAAAATTAAAAATAAATTCTTTCTAAAAAATAGTTATACATAGTATGAATAACTATACTATACATTTAAACCCATTTATAATTTTTAAGAAAGGGTGAAAAATGGGTACAAAATAATAGGATCAAAATATTTATTTAGTATATTTAAATCCATTTTGACAATATTTCTATAACGTTTTAGTATTCCATATATTTTTAAGAATATTGTTTAACATATTTCAAGTTAATAAATAGTTTATTTGATATGGTAACTCTAGAGTTATGTTTAAGAACCAAAATAAAATATTCATGAATTGGATAATAATTTGACATAGAATCTATTTCTGATTTGAGTATAGAATCATCATTATTAAAATTATATTTTGTTAAAATTAATAATGTTTTCTTCTTCATGAACATATTTATTTTCAAAAAATTTTATCTTCTATTTCAATATAAATAATATATAATAATATTTTAGAAAAAATCTATGTATAATTCTCATCATCTGAAATATTGAATTTTATGTATATGATATGGTATATAATGTAACATTAGATGTATTTGTTAATTTATAATGGAATTGTATAATTTTATTAAATTATAATGTTAACTTTCCAATGATACATTTTTTCTCAATTCAAAATATATGAATAAAATCCAATGATATTCTTAGAATCAATTGAATTATCTTATAATGTTACATGAATAGAAACCTCACTTCAATATAACTCTTAGTTTCCTATACATTTAATAACTTGTTACTTGTACACATAAAACAATTCTACGATTTTGTATCATTCTACCAAAATTTGGGAATAAATTTTATAATATGACCAATATATTAATATTTATAATGAATAGAAAATGATTTGTCTATTTTTAACTTTTTTTATATTTTCTATCAATCTAATGTGTATATCAATAGTTTTAATTTCGGAAAATAATATTTATTCTTCTAGAATTTTTGGAGTTTTAATTATTACTATCATATAAAAATCATCGTTCTTAATGCATTAATTTATTTTTTGTTATATGAAATTTAGAATCATTTCTGCATAAATTAAATGAATAAGATGTAGAATTATGGGATATAGATGAATATTCAATTCAATTATTTATTTTCGATTTATTAATATCCCTCATTAATCTTCACTGATATTTTATAAAGGTATTAATCAATTAATGTAGATATATAATATAGAAATGTTTAGTATCATATACTAATGTTCCCTAAAATTCAAACCCCATAAGATTGGCATCAATAACTTCTTCAACATGTTGATCATCTATTAATTATTATTCACTCAAGGGTTTAAAATTTCAAAATAGTCAAAATTAGATGATATATTTTAGTTACTTCATCACACTATTGGAATAGAAAATAAAAATATACATCTCCCAACATAGCTCTTCATTTATCGAGCTCCGTCAATATTACAAATTCTGTAACGTGTAACAACATCCAAAATATACTTCCTAACTATAAAAATGATGCAATATTATAGATATTTATATTCATCAATCATTATAGATCAATTCCTAAACTATGATTTATTGATATTCAGCCTTTTATTAATTTGAAAAATGAACAACATCATTTGATAAAACCTCAAAATATCCATTCATCATTTGAATGTCTTCAATAATAGTATTAATGATAAATTATTTCATAAATTTAAAAGAATATTCACAATCTATTCCATAAATTAATGATTTTTATATTATATTTAAATTATCATGATATCCAATTAAATGTTTTCCCATGAAAAAATAAATTATTTTACTAAAACATAGTTATAGATAAATTAAAAAATGAGTGAATTTTCTATTTAACTAAAATATCATAAAAATAATAAAAATTACAAGTGTTGAATTTTGGTTGCTCTTAAAACCTAGTCTATATATACTATAATAATAAGTGATGTCTATATTTTTTAAAAATTTGTTATACTAAAAACCCGTTAAAGGGATGAATTGTATTTAAAATTATTAATTACATTTTCCTTTCTCACTATTTTTTATGTGGATCAGATAATATATCTTCTTAATTTAATGAAAAAAATCACGAGTAAATATATTTATATATAATAAATATTAAAAAAATACTATATTAAGTTCATGACTATCAGATGAATTTAATACTTATAGTGGAGGAATTGTTTAAAAATTGTCTAAAATATGGTATCCCAATTCACACAAACCTTAAAGGAAAATATAAAATCTTTATTACTTATCCATTAATTGAAGGAAATTTTATAAAAATGAATTTTTGTAAGTATTATTTCAATCCAATTATAAGTTATGTATTTATATCCATGAAATCCCATTATATTATAAAAATAAAATATTTATGACTTCATACTCTCTGAATAAATTGATCCATATGGTAAAATGATCATAATTTAAGCCCCCACATTCCACATATGTGTTTTTAGTATACATAATTCACAAAAAAAAAAGATTATTATTTTTATCTATGTACCTCAATATCTGTGATTATATGAAAACATTTATTATAAGGAAAAATATTAATTATAAAAGGAATATCACAAGGAATAGATGATCTTAGCTAAAAAACTAAAAAATAAACATTATAATGATGAGATAAAACCACAAGAAAACAATAAATTATGGAGGTATAATGGGATCAACAATATTAAATGAATCATGTAACACCACCACATCTCCACAATTTTATAAAACTATTTATAGGGTTCATGGTAACTTACACTAACATTTGAATTTCACATTCTTTAGTTTTAGCTATAATTGTATCTGAATATTCTTCATAATCAACTGATAAAAATATCATAGATAAGTATATTTCGAGGATTTCATTCCATCATTTATACTTTGATAATACATATTATAATTTTAATTCAGTTGTAATCGTCGGATCCAAATATTTCCATACATCATTCTATGTAAATTCAACAACATAAAATTACATTTCAATCACAGATAAATAAAAAAATAACTTCATACAAAAAATTCATATGATTTTCTTAGTAATATTTTTTAAAAAATATTTATGTGAAATGTTGACTCATCACTATTTACATTTTTGTACATGTCGAGTAATGATTTTTTCGTTTAGCATCATAAAAACTGAAATCCATAATTATTTTTTGTTATTGATGCTCATCCAATTCTCCTAAAATTAATGAAATTTTATATTTTTACACAGACCTTCCTTTTTGAAGTAATATGAGAAATTTGTTATTCAGAACTCTTATAATCTCCAAAAAGTGGGTTTTCTAAAAATATAACTTCATTATAAAATTAATTCATATATGTTTCTGCAATGTGAATTTTTTTAAATTAAAACAATTTCCTGTGACCTCCCCTATGATATTTAGAATAGAATGGTGTACTCACTGAATCAAAATAGTTATACTCGAAATATAACATTCTTGAATTAAAAAAAGAAACATGTTTTAGTTGGATTGAACTATCACTGAATATTCTAAAAATTTATTAAATATGAATTAATTTCTAATTGAATAAAATTTTCGATATAATCTTTAGATTTATTTTTGACAAATTGAATAAGAACAATTTAATATATAATAAATGTTAGTAAAAATTTAACAAATATATTAGTTTCAAAATTTTATTACATGTTTAAAAATGATCTAGCTTAGCTAGATCATATTAATTCATTAAATAATTTTAAAATTTCACTATTATATTTCTATATTAAATCATTTCATAAAATGTTGTAGTATAATGTATATCATATGAGGTCAAAAAGAAATTAGAATCTATTATAAAAATAGAAAAAAATTTGATGATTCCTTTATGTTGAAACATAATTTATTCTAAAGTATGTAAATGTAAAAACATGTATCCCCATTTCTATCATCACATTATGATCTATTTATTTGATGGTATAGAACACACACATACACACTAAATGTGTCCCTAATTTCTATTGAAATATTTCTTATTTCCTATATTGATAATATTTATTGGTTCCTAATAATTTTCCAACTATCTTGGAATACTTAGTCAATTATATCCTAGATTAATGTATTCTAAATTAATAAGATTACAAAATATTCTATTTTTTCCTTCTTTTCATATATTTCTTTCAAGAAATTTTAATGATCATTACTGATGTTCTTCAAAATGATAATATTATTCAATCACCTCACATGTTTTTGAAAATTCATTAAAAGTATGTTGAAAAATCTAATACTCTAATATTGTATTGAAATGTTATTTAATATTAAAGGTACCTAACTATTATCACTTGATGTTAAGACTCATGAAGTATTAGTTGATAAATAATTCATTTTCATTTAATTTTCATTCTCTAAACCATAGATAAATACAATCTCTAATTTTCTAAATGTTATTATATGGTCATCTAGATTTATTTATTTAATATATTTCATATTACATGAAGCTAATGTTTTTTATTTCTGTTCATTCTGATGTATGTCAATCATATTATAAATAATTTTTATATATATAAACACTTAATAACTATGATATTTTATACTATTAACAATCTTAACAGAACAATGAAGAATTTAGGATACTAATTGTTATAGAATAAATTAAAAATCCAAATATTCCAAAAAATAAATAAATATTAAACTCACTAAGATATTATATGTACCACCATTTTTGATTTCCAGAAGTATTCTAGTTCCATTAATTGTTTAATATGTAATATGAAGACCACAAATGTCCTCTATAATGTAAAAAAGAAAAAATTTCTAGAATTTTAAATTTAACTTGTAATTTAGTACATCATCTGTATTAAAACCAATAATTCCCTTATTTAAAATCCTAATATTAGAGATCATTGTTTTATATGGATAACCAAAGTTTGAATAAAATATTTAATTTTATGATCTCTTTTATAATAAAAATTTCATAATCAAAAAATATATGGAAGACATAGATTTATATGCTTCAATTATTTTTATAGTAAATATATAATAATATATTTATCTTTTGTCTATGATAATAAGTTGTAATGGATAAAAACAAAGAAAAATATTTTCATATGAAAAGGTATATAATTCCCTATATATGAAATGTTATCTTGGATATAACTACATAATGATGGGGGTTTAATTGAAGTTCAAACAATTGAATAATACTCTTATTATCAAAAATGTAAATTATACAAATGTTATAAAAATGAAAAAATTAGAATATAATAAAAAATTTAAAGTGATTCATGTATCCAAAATTAAATCACCATGAATATATTATCTCACCTTAGGTAAATAATGTAATAAAATTTTTAAAAAATATTGATAAAAATTAATCATGTTCTTAATGATAATTCTCAATAATCATCATTAATTAATTTTATAATCGAAAGAAACCAGTACCACATAAAGTTAGTATTCACATGTACTTCAAAGAATTAGATGGATCAATACATAGATCTATGTAATACATGATTTTTAGTTGTTAATTTTTCAATTAACTTGATAAAAACATTCATTTCATGGAATAAAATGCTTCAACGAGAGAATGATAACTATAGAATACTTTACCCCCAATCACCATTTCAAAAAATGAAATTAATGGAAATTCCTTCATTAGAAATCATTGAACTAAATATTAAAAATCATAACATTTATAACACAAAAATAACATCAATAAATATTTATTATAATAAATGAAATTAAACTGAAAATATTTTACATAATATACATCAAATGCATATGAAATATGCATTTAACTAAAAAAATATTACAACAAATATTCCATAAAAACTATTTTAGTGTTTGAAAAATGATATAAGATTCATTTTTATTCATTCCTCACTCTTAGTATTTAGAAAATGATTATATTATATTGGATGATATTTTTTGGAACATGTTAATATTGTAGAAACAAGTAGTGTAAACATAGCCAATAGAAAATTATAAATCATTAATTTTTCTTCATAAAAATTGAACTGACATATCATCATTTATGTTCATGTAATATCAATAAAATCTCAATCATTTTTTCATTTGAATACTCATATATAAGTAAATTTCCCTACATAATTTTGTGATTCGTTTTTTTACTCAATCCCCACAAGTATAACTTATGTACTCATTGATACAATGACTGGGATGATCATCATTAGTGTATTGTCTCTGTAAAACATAATGGGGTTCCTCAATAATATAAAGAAATTGTGTGTAGTTCTCACTTGTATTATTCAGCCATAATTTTGGGGGAATATTATGATATTATTATTTAGAGTTATTATTAGAAATGGGCCTCTATTTTTGGTGTTATATTATATAGAATATCAACTTTATATTGTTAAATGACATATTTATTTTAAAAAAAATACTGATAATGATATTTGGTTGTTATAAACCATCTATGATTTCATTATTTTGATGGATTAACAATTATTTGGTTATTGTATCACCATAGACATGACTAGCCTTAATAATATAAAAAAGATACATTATTTAATTATGTAATTACAATTATAAAAAAACCATGTTTTGGGACACTCGTGAATTAAATTATCATTATTTTTTCCCATCTGGTGGACTATAAATTTTCATATATTGGTAAATGCTGAATATTATTCTTCCTTTAATCATATTTTATAAGATATTTTTGTATTTCAGATAAATTTAGTCCGTAGGATAATTATATGTTCTTTAGGAATGTTTCATTAGGAGTATAACAATGCATTTATCATTCTTTAAAATATTTTACCACACATCTATATAGATATATGTATTTCTATAACAATATCAGTTCGACATTAGATAAATATTGGGGATGATTTCTTGGATGGAAAAAATAATTTAAATAATTATTGAATTATTTTTTTCTATCACGTTTAGATTTATGGTAACATTATTAAATTTTGTTAGATGATCTCTCACATTCAACGGAATATGTTAGTTAATCCTCCCCAATAGAAGGGGTCTTAAACTAGCGAGAAGTATTCTGGATAGTGGTTATATGGTTTATCTAAGGTTATTGTACATCAATTCCCTCCATCTATAGCTAAATTATCTCATCCACCAACTGATTTATTTTACTATCTCTGGTTTTATCAAATATAGTTTTATTATCCCGTAATGCCTCCAAAAGATTGGACGGTTCTATTCTGATATCCATCGAGGTTTATTAATTTGGTGCATATCAACATCAACATCAATTATTTAAATTGGACAATATTCCTTTACTGGACAAGATTTTTTTTCATGAATCCATAAAAATGTTATCATTTATACAAGGAAATTATGGCAATAGGAAACATTAATTTACAATATACCTTTTATTGATGTAAAAATTTCTAATGATATAATCCAAAACATTTTAATGGATGTCAAATCTATGTTTTATTTGTACAGTAATAGTGAAGTTGATTAGTTGGTTATTTTATAACCCACCAATACTAGTTCTGTAACCTCAATATTAGAAGATTTCTCTATGGATACATGTGTTCATTATTAGAATGATGATAGATCATTTCTTTCATCCCATGTTTTTATAGTAAATCCTTTACTCTATTTAAGGGTAGTCATCAAAATAAGATATCTTAGACTATTTGGAATATAAACAATAAAAACTATATGATACATATTTCCTTGTTCTCATATATTTCTAGTAGTTTTCGTATTTAATATTACTATAAAAATGATTTATTTTGGAGGAAAATCATTTTCTCAAGTTATGGTGATGCTGATGAATCCACTAAATGTTTTCAAAACATAAATTTTTTTATGTTTTCTCAAATTTCAAATACCAGGGGATTTGTTTACAAATTGAGTGTTAACATAAAATTAAATTGGTGTCTATATTCAACATTAATTATCCTAAATTATTGTAGTTGGAACATAAGGAGGATGATCATTAATTATTTTTAACCATATTTCAATTATTCCAATACATGTTTTATTTTCCCAAATATTGGGAAACTATGATTAGTAAAATATATGATGATTTAGTAGAATTAGAAAATGATTCTCTTCAGTAAATAATATGTAAATGATTATATCTAAATGTGGAGATTTTATTCAAAAATATGTGTACATGGTTAAACAAGAGAAAATTATTTTTCATAATTTACCAAAATTCATCTTTAAGACATCTCCATATATAATAGAGGGTTTTTTACATTATTTATAAATAAAATCCTAAAAATAGTGGTTTTTGTATTTTAAAAATACATTGGAAGATTTTAATACTATAATAATATCAACTATAATGGTTGATATATGAATCTCTTGTGGGAATATTACATCATGTAAAAATCCCAATGGATAAAAAATGGTGTGACTTTATCATGAAATCTACCATTAATTTATTTATTGGATTAACTATTTTATTGGAATGAATGGTATTTTATTACCACAGTGCGGTTTGGATAAATATATACTAGCTATTGAACATAATTTAATTTTTAACAAGAAAGCACATTGTTTCAATTAGTCATAATTATGGGTCATCAAAGAATGGTTTTTCATTCATTTTTAAAATATTAATTTATGGACATTTTTAGAATTCCCAAGCTATTATTTAAAAAAAAGTATAATAAATATTATTACATAATAATTGAAAGATTATATCAATTAGGCTGATGGAAATTAAATTATTTCATTAGAGATTAACACTATGCATAGGAACCAATGTTTTGTGTATAACTACTAGGAAATTGTGGGTATTTCCTTAAATTAGATATTTATTTATTCTCTCATGTGAATTGAAGAGAAATTGGTAAGTGATATGTCCCATTTATTTAATTGAAATAAGGTGATCAAAATAAATACTATTTAAATATATGCATTGAATTGAAAATATTTGGAGATATTAAATCTACAAAATGAAGATTTATTCATTGAGTAATATTTTATCATTATTGATGGCTTTGATGTTTTTTAGGATTCTATATGAAATCGTAATGTTATTTCTTAATCATACCTCTATGTCCAAGATAATAATATTATGGGATTAATAATAAATTTTTCATCCTAAATTTGTAACATTATCATGTTTCTTCCAAGTTGATTATTGTAAAAATTAAAATTTATAGAATCTTTTATCTATTGAGGTATAGATAGTTCTTCATGAATATTTGGTTTCCTAAAATTATTCTTACTATTATCATTTTATATCATCATGGGGGAAATTTATTAGTACAATGATATATTTATTTATGTAGAAATATTATTTTATACATTGAAGAAATGAATAAAGTTATTATTCCTAAAATCAAGCACCATTATCTTTTACACTAACCAATAATCAATTGAAATTTCCTGTAATTTTTTTATATACTATTTTAGTCATAGGAATGAATCTCTCTCCTATGTTTTCATCTCAAAAGAATAATAAAATTTTATATTCCAAAATATAATATAACTACTAATTGGTTGTTCTAAATAAGAATGTCTATGTTTTCTAACATTAAGATTTCATTGATAATAAAAGGATCAAGAATTTTGATTTAATAAAAATATAAAAAAAACTAGATTGATAATTCTATGTTTTTTAATGTGATTCACTAAACAATAATGTGACTAACTTTTAAGTTGGTTTACCACTTCCTGGATGTTAATCTCATAATATTCTTGCATGTAAATATTTATTTTATATGTTAGAGTCCATTGAAATGGTGGGCCTTTAGCCATACACATATTTTTCATTCATGAATATTTGGTTACATATAAGATGAATTTATTTTTGGAGGAAAGAAATAGGTTTTGGGAGGGGTTCATTGTAGATTATTATGTATCCCTATGTCTCTCACATATAATATAATAGTTCATCCCCATATTCTGTGACTTCAATGTAGTTATTCGTGTATAAAATCACGAATCTTCATAAAATTGGTTGTTTACAGATTTTCCAAAACATGAAATCTAAAAAATTGTATATTCTTAAGGGAAATATATTTAAATATAGGATGTAACTCATTGTGGGAGAGAATATTATTAGAAAGAGATAATTCCCTTATGATTACATTATGATCCCCTTGATCTAAGAAAAATAAAAAATGAAACATTTTTATTGGAGATTTTAGGATTTTTTACAACATATAGAACAAATATATAAACTATTATCACCATGTAGTGTGGTTACATTTATCAAAATATTAATGGTCTCCCTTTATATTAATTTACATTTTTTCATTGTAGTGACTAATTCATTCATAAAATAATAGTTTTTGATTTTCATAGATTTTATATGGGATAGAGGGAGGGAAAACCAACTCTGTTTGTTTAAATGAATTATCAATCACATCATACATAACAAGGTTGTATTGATACACAATGGTTTGAAAATATAATATATTCTCTTCGGGAAATGGTCACATTTTATTTTCTAATGAAATTATCTCTTTGTTTGTTGTTCAGTCATGTAAAATTTGAATATTTATCCGATATAAAATCATATAAATTGGGGGTTAAATTCAATAAGTTATTATTGTCAATACTTCATACATCATTTTTAGTAAATGTTATATTCGGTTTTTATGTGTTATATATTTATACAATGACTGGTGAATGAGTATATAACATCACATCCAATGGTTTTTTAAAGAGAAACATTTAATTAGAGGGGAACATTCATATAAATATTTTATTTATATTTACACTTATGAGGACTAATAATCTATTCCAAATTACATTAATCGACCATATTTTAAGGATCAGTTGTAATATATATCATGAGAAAATATTCAGTTTCCTGCCTCTATAAATAGATGTTTCTACATGAGTCTTAAACTAATGTGTAATTACATTATTTTTACTATTATATGATTTGGAATATTATAACTATATTTTCATAGTTAATCATAAAATTAATAAGTAAATAATAACCATGTAAATATGTTCTAGTGTCCTAAGAAATTTTTTTGGACATCTTGGGTCAATAAATCTAAAACCATTTCTCATTTCAAGCCATATTCATTTTTTTGGATCCTTATGAGCCACATGAATATTAATATTTCTATGACCGGGACTGTTCATTGGTGTGGATAACCATAGTTGACCATTTTCCCCTTTTTTGATTGAAACCTAACCAATTCTATGTTGTATTCTATGGTGAGTTAAAAAATAAAACATTTTTCCCATCACTATTATTGATCTCCATACATTGTGTCCTAGCTTCAAATGATCAATATCATGAAACCAATTTTTTTGTTATGGTGATGGTTCATATGATATTCATAATTTCTTATTTAGCTATTAGGAATCAAAGGAATTATAATTTTAATATAAATGAAATAGACCCCCATTATTGTGAGTTCTTATTTGACTTTATATCTTCCCTTCAACAATTTGTTCATGTTACCTATTTTTCATGGAACTTAATTAGATCAAGGTGATGTATAATATATTTATATAACCTTGGATAAGAAAAAAAAATCCAAATTTTTGTATAAAGGGAGTTACATCCATCTTATGTGGACAACTGCAACTTGTGAGAAAGAGGCTTGTTCATGCTGAATAATGGTTGATTTTATTAAGGATCCATGGGGGCGTTAGTGATTTAACCATGTTACTTTTTTTCAAATATTTTTTATGGTTGTTAATAAAATGGCCAATTGAATCTAATGTACTAATTTATTTTGTGATTATCCCCTTTTGATGATTTAAATTATTATCCAAATTTTATTTAATTATCTATAAATTTATGAATAATTTATTTATTTTACCAATTAAATATTTGATTTGAAATAGAACACATTTTTTGATATTTCATTTATAGAATATATTTATCCTCCCATTTCTTTGTGCTCCATAAATGATTGGAAAATGATAATGTTCATATCTTGATTTTTACTTTTTTCATGTCATTATAAATCGTTTCATATTTCATCAAAGTATTTTTATTGACCTTTGATATGATTATATCGTAGTACTTGTTATATGCTTTGATTTAAACTGTGTTATTGCTAATAATTTTTGAGGGTATATAGTTTTAATTACTGATACGATGAAAGAGTGATAATGATGATGGAAATATGGTGAACATATGTGAGACAATGGATTTTTGAGCTATATCATGTGGGTTTATCTATGCATACTTATTACAATTATGAAATCAATAAGTCACACATAATACACAAGAATTATAGGTGTGACCCATGTCAGATGAAATGTTAACATGAGCATAGGTATAGATGGGATGAATTTCTAGAGGTCTATGCAATTATTACAAATACAGTGAGTAGTTTATTCCTATGGTAATAATTTCCTTATAAAAATATTACATATCAATACACACTGTGAATATTCCATTTCAATATTAACATGTCCAAGATACCATCATGAGTGTGTTTCATCAAACCATTTTAATTTAGGTGTTCTCCCTTCATTATTTCCCAGCGATGAACTAATGATACAACCCATGCTTAGTATATGATGACTGATACACAATTCTATAGATTACTATATTGAGTCAATTATACTTCAATATAACCCATCTTGAGAAACGTTATCTACCTATTTTATATGATTTAATGGTATTAAAAGAATGATATATAGTGCATGTGATCAACTTCATAGTGGGTTTTTGTTTATAAGTCCATGTTTCCACATTCATTTTTGGAATTATCCCCTTACTATGAATCATATTAATGTGAATTTAATCTATGTTGTAAAAACCAATAGTATGTATATTGAGATGGTATTTTTGAGTATGATATACTCAATAATACAAAATGTAGGAACTAAATAAAAAGATATACTATATGAAGTATCTAAAGATGCTCAAAATACAAGAGGGGGTGAATTGTATAATTTTTAAAAATTCCATTGGATCTTTTAACGATGATTTTTTTTGTACGATTAAACAAGGTAATTCACAAAACCTCTAGATCTATAAACTTCCTAGAATTAAGAAATATGATTTTGAGAATGAAATTGTAGAAAACTGATTCCGGAAATAAAATATAATGAATGTTTACAAAGATAAAGATTCTACCTTAAAGAATATAGAATCTAACTAAACCTGAGTACAAGTGTAAGGAAGTATAAGATAGTTATACTTTCCTCAACAATACAAATGCAGCAGAAAACTTGTAACAAAACAAGTAACGAGAAGTAAAACTTTTAACCCAAAGAGAATGGTATCCAACATCCTTGGATAATGGTTCCATGATTTATACTTTCAAGAAAGTATATCTTACCCACACCAAGGTAAGTCCTCAATATGAATATCGGATCATGTCTTGCTATCCCCTCAAGCCCTCAACTTCAAGATAGTCGGCCGATCTGTCTTCCTCAGCAAGAAATCCCTCAACATCACAATAGTTGCCACCTCTGTCTTCCTGTAACGACCCAATGTTTCATTAATGGAAAATCCCTCCTGATCCTGTTAAATGTCTCTTTATGACAAATGTTTTTATTAGATGTTAACTTCTTTTGTTTCGTGTTAAGAATTTTGACCATTGTTAATATAGCCTTTGAACAGTGATCACATGATTAGTATAAATGTAAGGCTTTAAAGAACCCAATTTTAACTCAGACAAAGGAAGCGATGGCCTCATCCAGTAGAATTGCCCCAAATGAAGCCCATTTGTCGGAGCTCGGAAAAGAGGTGGTGTCTTTGGGCTTCGCCCTTGACTAATCCCAAGCTGAGCTTCATTATTTCAAGCTCGAACGTGACTGTCTACAGGAAAAGTGGAAGTTGATTGAAATTACCACTGGAGCGATGATATCTGAGCCGCCCCAAGAGTCTGTCACCATTGCACACCTTACACTTAGGTCTTATGTGGTTGTTTTAAGGGGTTATCTATCAAATAAGTATAACTATGTTCATGTACATTATTTTTGTATATAATAATGAATATAATTTTTAGTCATTTTTTGATACATTGTAAATAGTTTTTAAAGTACAAATGGTGTTTTTAATTATTATTTAATTAAGAAATATATTTTATTTAATTAAGGTATTTTGAATTAAATAATATTTTAAAAAAATATTATTATTAATATTAAATTAATTTTTATTAAATATAAATGATCATATAAATTTATGAATGCAATTAAAATTTTTATTAAGGTTTGAAAGCCATTTCTGTCAAAACCCGTAAATTTTCGATAAATGTTGCTCATCATTTTAAAAGTAAAAATTAACATATTTAGAAATTTTTTAGATAAAATAAATGTCTTTTCTGGAATCAGGACGTCGAAATTATTCAACGGTGAATTTTTCATAATTTTCTGAGACAGTCAAATTTTTGGGTAAAAATTAAATACCATTTAATTATATAATTTGTTTTATGACATCATAATGACCCAATGGTGATGTAATAAAATACCATAATCCTTATGTTCGGACAATATATGTCTTTTCATTAAAATATTGTGATTTTGGGTTTGTTTGACTTACTTTTCAAAGCATTTATGAACCCCTCAAGACTTATTCAACACTTTTCCTTTTTAAATTAATTTCCATGGGAGTGTGACTCACATCCTCATAAGAAACCCTAATTTTTTAATAAGTTCTGAACATGGCCTTGTAAAATATTGTTTTCCTCTTTTCTTTTCCAGAAACCATGGGAAAATACCATGGGATGATTTGTGGTTTTGATTATTTTAATATAAGGGGTCCCAAACCTAAATAATAAATAATTCTCTCACCTTTCCCATATAAACCCACCCAAGCTCCCACTTCCTCCTCATTAAAATCCCTTGGAGATCGTCCAACCTCTTCCCTACTCTCTCTAGAATCCTCCCAAGGTGCCCCAAGCTCCCAAGAAGCCTCTCATAATCCTCTCTCTAGCCTTTGGAAGAACACTTCCAAGTAAGGGTTTTTTCTTCCTTTCTCATTTTGTCAATTTTTATTTAAGTTGTATTTCCCTTTTAATTTCAATTATGAATTTTGGGGTATGGTTTCGAACCTCCCCCATACTTACCTCTTATTGTTTGAATGATGGTAGACCCCTTTCTCTCTCATTAAATGGATCCCATGTACACTCGTTACTATGCCGAAATTCCGAAAGGAACTTCTCTCTCTTCTTTTACATTCAAGCAATACTTTTGTATCATGAATCTAAATTCCTTTTCAATTGTTGGGACATGTATCTATATGACCTCCTCAATTTCCATTACATTTAAATATGATGAGTAACCCCTTTCTCTCTCATCAACCATTTTTATGAATTCTTATGTCA
The DNA here is from genome assembly GCA_963277665.1 of Viscum album. NCBI lineage: Eukaryota > Viridiplantae > Streptophyta > Magnoliopsida > Santalales > Viscaceae > Viscum > Viscum album. The sequence continues at coordinate 27,878,710 of OY728157.1, read as the reverse complement.
TGCCGTTACGCTGCCGAAATTGCACCGATTTTCTAAGCCAATGTCATTGTGTAGTGAATACCGTGCCCTTTTCTCCATCAAGGGTATTCAACATTATGCAAATTTACTTATTGATTATAAAGTTTCATGTAATAATTCCACATTCCTTTATCATGGAATAAATGATTATGTTTTATGAATCCATGTTTTATGATCCATGTGGAACACTTATGCATGAAATGAAATGTTTAAGAAGGGTGCGCCCTTATAGCGCTCCAATGAATTGGGTAAAGCATAGTATCATGATACGTCAAGTGAAATGAGTGTTGACTCATTCTATTTCAAGTGAAACGAGGATTTACTCGTTCTTCATGTGCAATGAGGGTTTACTCATGCTTCATGTGCAATGAGCCACGAATCATGCTAATTCAATGTTAAGTGTTGTTACCACATTTCCAAGTTATGATTATCATGCTTTATCATGACTTTATGTTAATGTTTCTTTTATGCTCTATTGGTATGCCTATTGTCTAAAATGTATTGTACTCCTCATGTTATTCCATGTGTACTCCCTTACTGGGCTTTATAGCACACCCTTTTCTTATACATGTGCTCAGGTTATCCCATGCAATGCTAAGTACGAGGGAATGTAGTGGTCATATAAAGGATGTTTTCAATAAAGATGTTGTATTTCATGTTTTAAGTAATTAGGTAATGATCCTAATCCTCAAAGACACTAAACCTCTCGATCTTCTTTGTTGTATCAAGTGAAGTTTTATTTAATGAATCATGATTAAGTTGTAATAAAAAGATGGGTTGTCATAGTTTGTATCAAAGGATAGGTTTTGTTATTTTTGGGATTAGGAAACCCTAGTAAAGCCTTGGATACAAGACTATGTATAATAAAAACATCCCTAAGTTATGGTAAAAACTATGTAATTGGTTTATCAAACAAATACATCCCTGTCTGGATACGAGCAGGTAGAGGCGGCTCTGGAACAGATGTGTCCTAGGGGTAAAACCCGAAAACACCGCTTTGAGCTAGACTCGAACGGGAACTGGTGCACGAAAACGGGCATTGATGCACTCTTGGTTACGACACTGTCAGAGGATATGTTTTGATAAATTCACAATCTAGGTATGAACCCTTATTAAAGGAAAAATTCCCCTAAGAATATATGTTAGAAAGTAGACCATGAAAAGCCTGGATTGAAGCCTATAGACTAATGAGTTAAAGAAATTAAAGTTTATTTATAAGTCATCAACTTTTGTCTTTGGATTACCCTTTATGTGTTACCCCTAAAGTTCCTTTTATTCCAGAAAATGGCCGATAGTAGGAGGACTCGGGCTAACAACCGTTGTGAAGATCAGTGTGATGATTGTACTAATGAGATGTCCAATCCAATGGGAGCGGGAATCATGAACTTTTTCACACTTCTCTCTCAGCTAACTCAAGTTTTGAATAGAAACACGGGTCAATAGGAACGTCCAAACCCCCCTAAGAAGGAACAAGTCTCTATCGAGAGCTTCATGAGGCAAAGGCCTCCAACTTTTAGTGGATCATCCGATCCCAAGATCGCTGAACAATGGATCAACTCCATTGAAAAGATATTCTCCATCCTCCAATGTTCTGAACAAGAGAAGGTTCTCCTGGCGGCTTTTTGTATGGAGGGTGAAGCTGATCAATGGTGGACATTGATCAAAAATACAAAGCTTGAGGAGGAGATCAAGGCTTTGGAATGGAAGGAATTCTGGAAGATGGTTTTCGATAAATATTTTATGCGCACCCTCCGTCTTAAGATGGAAAGGGACTTCCTTTCCCTCAAGAAAAAAGTTGAAGAATCTATGGGAGCGTACGAGGCAAACTTCAAAAGGCTTGCACTATACGCTTCCAGCTATGTCGTTACCCCCTAATGAAAGGTTAACCGCTTCTTTGGTGGGCTGAATCCTAGCTTGTGGAAATTATTAGTGATTCGTGACTTCGATAGCTATGAGGAAATTTTCCGATGTGACCTCATGTTCGAAATGGAGATCAGAGAATCACAGGGGTATCATGGGGACAAGAAGCATAAGGTGGACTTCAATTCTGGTGGTCCGATGGATAAATCCAACGGTGCTAAGAAGTTCTAGCACCCCACATGCCAGAAGTGCGGAAAGAAGCTCCCTAGAAATTTCCTTAAGGGGGCGAGAAAATGATTCAACTATGGAAGAGAAGGGAACCTAGCTATTAAATGTCGGCATGAAGGACCCGCGACTGCGACAGAGGAGAGGAACGCTCCGTTCAAACCTCAACACATTTTTCAATGCAATAAATGCAAAGAGCCGGGTCATTTTGCAAATCAGTTCCCTAATCCAACGGTTATCAGAGGCAACCAAAAACCTCCAAGATAGCAAGGAAGAGCTTTTGCCATCACTTATGCCGAAGTGAACCCCGACAACTAAGTGGTGATAGTTACGCTAGTTATTCATTCAATAAAAGCGAACGTACTTTTTGATTCAGGTTCTATGCATTCTTTTATATCTCAAAAGTTTAGTAGAACAATCCCAGCACCACCACGAATCATGGAAGTAATGATGTCGGTGAGTACAACAAATGGGGCAATCATTGCATCCCATGAATATAAGTCCTCCCCTGTTATAATCTTTGGATTGAATTTCCCAGCGAACCTCTTCATACTTCCTTTGGTGGAATTTGATGCAATTCTTGGCATGGATTGTCTTTCCTTATTTAGAGCCAAAATAAATTATCAGGAGAGGGAAATCACACTCCATATGGAGAATCGACCCCCGATTCTTTACAAGTGTTAGGAGGAAGATGAATCTCATTCAGCTCCATCATCTCAAGCATGGATATTACTGCCCTATGAGCACGCATATCTGGCTCAGATGATTGAGTCCAAAGAAGAAACCATCCTTGAAGAAATGCCTATTGTGAGGGAATTCGCGGAAGTGTTTCCCGAGGAACTACCTGGTCTTCCTCCTATAAGAGATGTTGAGTTCTCAATTGAACTTATACCTGGGGCATTACCAATATCCAAGACTCCATATAGAATGGCTGTTGTTGATCTTGAAGAGCTGAAGAAACAACTACAGGAGAATCTGGATAAAGGGTTTATACACCCAAGTGCTTCACCATGGGGTGCACCAGTCCTCTTCGTCAAGAAGAAGGATGGGTCAATGCGGCTTTGCATCAATTATCATGAACTTAACAAAATCATGATAAAGAACAAGTATCCACTAACACAAATTGATGACTTCATCAATCAGTTGCATGGAGCACAATACTTCTCCAAGGTGGACTTTCGGTCGTTATATTATCAAGTAAGGGTGAAGATGGAAGATATTCCCAAGACTGCTTTTCGTACAAGGTACGAGCACTATGAATTAATAGTAATGCCTTTTGGACTCACAAATGATCCAGAAATATTCATGAACTTGATGAATAGAGTGTTTATAAATTACCTTGAAAAATTTGTGGTAGTCTTTATAGATGATATTATAATATACTCCAAAACCAAGGAGGACCATGAGGAGAATTTAAGAACTGTACTAGAGACTTTGTGAAATGAGATGCTCTATGAAAAGTACAGCAAGTGTATGTTCTGTTTAAAGGATGTCTCATTCTTGGGCCATATCATCACAAGTAATGGGATATCTGTGGACCCCTCCAAAACAGATGCAATTGAGGGATGATCGAGGCCAACATCGGTAACGGATATTCGTAGCTTCTTGGGGTTATCTGGATATTATCGACGACTTGTGAGAAATTTCTCACGATTTTCCAACCCTCTTACCAAGCTAACTCGAAAGGGAGTAATGTTTTCTTGGAGTGATGAATGCGAAGAAAGCTTCATGGAGTTGAAAAGGAAGCTTATCATTACACCCGTGCTCACTTTACCCACAAGTGGGGAACTTTTTGTGGTATTCAGTGATGCCTCAAAGAAGGGCTTATGCTGTGTGCTGATGCAGAATGATAAAGTGATATCCTATGCCTCAAGGCAGTTGAAAATACATGATAAAAACTATCCAACGCATGATCTGGAGTTGGCGGCGGTGATCTCTGCCTTCAAAATCTGGCGACATTATCTCTATGGAGAGAAATGTTAGATATATATTGACCACAAGAGTCTTAAATATATATTCACACAGAAAGATCTTAATATGGGCTAGAGAATATGGATCGAGCTCATCAAGGATTATGACTGTTCAGTAAATTACCACCCTGGGAAAGCGAACAAGGTGGCAGATACCCTAAGTCGAAAGGATCTAGCAATTCTATCAATGATGAGAATTGAGAAGGATCCAATCTTCTTAGACTTTATGAAGATGGGTGTGGGAATCATAAAGAAGGGAAAATCATCAATCCTTTGACAAATGATTTCTCAAACATCACTTTTGTAAAGGTTAAAGGATGCTCAAAAGGATGATGTGGGAATTCAAGAAAAAGTGGAAGCTATCAAAAAGGGGAAATCCTCGGAGTTTAATGTTAATGAAGATGGAATTGTGCAGTTTGTGGAAAGACTATGTGTTCCATCAAGTCTAGAGCTAAAGAAGGAAGTTTTGGATGATGCACATAGTACAATTTTCTCTATTCACCCAGGGAGCACAAAGATGTATCGAGATCTATGAGAAAACTTTTGGTGGGATAATATGAAGAAGGAGATCGCCGAATATACATCAAAGTGCCTGGTGTGCCAGCAAGTGAAGGAAGAGAGGCGGAAGTGTAAGGGGATGATGCAACCATTACCCATACCAGAATGGAAATGGGAGAACATCACCATGGACTTTGTCACCAGACTTCCGAGGACATCCAAAGGAAACAATGCAATCTGGGTTGTTGTGGATCGTCTTAAAAAGACTGCACACTTCATTTTTATTCGATAGGATTTCTCATTAGATCAACTGGCACATATATATATTAGGGAAGTGGTAAGGTTTCATGGAGTACCGCTATCTATTGTGTCCGATCGAGATCCAAGATTCACCTCTAAGTTTTGGAAGAGTCTTCAACATGATCTGAATACTGAACTGAACTTTAGTGCGGCCTATCATCCTCAAACTGATGGCCAATCAGAGAGGACTATCCAAACACTTGGGGATATGTTGATATCATGGTCAATTGACTTTAAAGGGGGATGGGATCAACATATTCCTCTGGTTCAGTTCTCTTATAATAACAGTTTCCACTCGAGCATCCAAATGGCACCATATGATGCCCTTTATCGGAAAAGGTGCAGAACACCGACATGTTGGGATGAGGTCGGTGAACACAAGCTGCTTGGACCAGAAATGGTCGAAGAAATTGTGGAGAAGTTTAAAGCCATTCAGAAGCATATCAAGGCATCCTAGAGTCGACAGAAGAGTTATGCAAATAATCGTCAATGAGACCTTGAGTTTAAAGTTGGAGACATGGTGTTTTTATGCATATCTCCAGGGAAGAAGGTCATGAGGTTTGGAAAGAAAGGGCGGTTAAGTCCAAGGTACATAGGCCCTTCGAGATTCTTGATCGTGTTGGGGCTGGGGCCTATCGACTAGCACTTCCACCTACTATGGACAAGGTGCATGATGTCTTTCATGTATCCCTCTTAAGGAAGTACATACCGGAACCTTCACATATACTCACTTCCGAGGTGGTACAATTGGAACATGATCTTTCTTTTGAGGAGAAACCAGTGAATATCTTAGATCGTAAAGAAAAATTTCTACGAAATAAGACAATGCCCCTCGTCAAGGTATTGTGGATAAACCACATGTTTGAAGAAGTGACTTGGGAGTCAGAGGATATGATGAATCTGAGTTACCCACATTTGTTTTAGTATGGTAAAAGGAAAATTTCGAGGGTGAAATTTCTTAAGGGGGGAATATTGTAATGACCCAAAGTTTCATTAATGCAAAATCCATCTTGATCCAGTTAAATGTCTCTTTATGAAAAATTTTTTTTTAAGATGTCAACTTCTTTGGATTCATGTTAAGAATTTTGACCATTGTTAATATAGCCATTGAACAGTGATCACATGATTCGTATAAATGTAAGGCTTTAACAAACCCAATTTTTACTCAGACAAAGGAAGCGATGGCCTCATCCAGTAGAATTTCCTCATACGAAGCCCATTTGTCGGAGCTCGGAAAAGAGGTGGCATCTTTGGGATTCACCCTTGACCAAGCCCAAGCTGAGCTTCATTATGTCAAGCTCGAATATGACCGTCTACGGGAAAAGTGGAAGTTGATTGAAATTACCACTCGAGCGATGTTATCCGAGCCGCCCCAAGAGTCTATCACCATTGCACACCTTACCCTTAGGTCTTATGTGGCTGTTTTAAGGGGTTATGTAACAAATAAGTAGTACTATGTTCATGTACATTATTTTTGTATATAATAATGAATATAATTTCTAGTCATTTTTGATACATTGTAAATAGTTTTTAAAGTACAAGTGGTGTTTTTAATTATTATTTAATTAAGAAATCTATTTTATTAAATTAAGGGATTTTTGAATTAAATAATATTTTATTAAAATATTATTATTAATATTAAATTAATTTTTATGAAATATAAATGATCATATAAATTTATGAATGCAATTAAAATTTTTATTAAGGTTTGAAAGCCATTTCTGTCAAAACCCGTGAATTTTTTATAAATGTTGGTTTTTATTTTAAAAGTAAAAATTAACATTATTAGAATTTTTGTAGATAAAATAAATTTCATTTCTGGAATCAGGATGTCGAAATTATCCAACGGTTAATTTTTCATAATTTTCTGAGACAATAAAATTTTTGGGTAAAAATTAAATACCATTTAATTATATAATGTGTTTTATGACATCATAATTACTCATTGGTGATGTAATAAAATACCATAATACTTATTTTCGGCCAATATATGTTTTATCATTAAAATAATGTGATTTTGGGTTTGTTTGACTTACTTTTCAAAGCATTAATGAACCCCTCAAGACTTATTCAACACTTTGCCTTTTAAAATTAATTTCCATGGGAGTGTGACTCAACTCCACATAAGAAACCCTAAGTTTTTAATAAGTTCGGACCTTGTCCTTGTAAAATATTGTTTCCCTCCTTCCATTTCCAGAAACCATGGGCAAATACCATGGGTTGATTTGTGGTTTGGATTATTTTAATATAAGGGGTCCCAAACCTAAATAATAAAGAATTCTCTCACCTTTCCTATATAAACCCACCCAAGCCCCCACTTCCTCCTCACTAAAATCCCTTGGAGTTCGTCCAACCTATGCCCTACTCTCACTAGAATCCTCCCAATGTGCCCCAAGCTCCCAATAGGGCTCTCACAATCCTCTCTCTAGCCTTTGGAAGCACACTTCAAAGTAAGGGTTTTTTCTTCCTTTCTCATTTTTGTCAATTTTTCTTTAAGTTGTATTACCCTTTGAATTTCAATTATGAATGTTGGGGTATGGTTTCGCACCACCCCCATAATTCCCTATTATTGTTTTAATGATGTGATTACCCTTTCTTTCTGATTAAATGCGTCTCATGTACACCAGTTACTATGCCGAAATTCCGAAAGGAACTTCTCTCTCTTCTTTTACATTCAAGCAATACTTTTGTATCATGAATCTAAATTCCTTTTCAATTGTTGGGACATGTATCTATATGACCTAATTACTGTCCATTACATGTAAATATGATTATGAACCCCTTTCTCTCTCATCCACCATTTTTATGAATTCTTATGTCACGCCGTTACGCTGCCGAAATCGCACCGATTTTTTAAGCCAATGTCATTGTGTAGTGAATACCATGCCATTTCTCCATCAAGGGTATTCACCTTTATGAAAATTTACTTATTGATTATAAAGTCTCATGTATGAATTCCACATTCCATTATCATGGAATAAATGATTATGTTTTATGAATCTATGTTTTATGATCCACGTGGCACACTTATGCATAAAATGAAATGTATAAGAAGGTTGCGCCCTTATAGAGCTCCAATGCATTGGGTAAAGTATAGTATCTTGATACATCAAGTGAAATGAGTGTTGACTCGTGCTAATTCAAGTGCAACGAGGGTTTACTCGTGCTTCATGTGCAATGAGGGTTTACTCATGCTCTATGTGCAATGAGCCACGACTCATGCTAATTCAATGTTAAGTGTTGTTGCCACATTTCTATGTTATGATTATCATGCTTTATCATGCCTTTATGGTCATGTTTCTATTTTTCTCTATTGATATACCTATTGTATAACATATATTGTACTCCTCATGTTATTCCATGTGTACTCCCTTACTGGGCTTTATAGCTCACCCTTTTCTTATGCATGTCCTCATGTTATCCCATGAAATGCTAAGTATGAGGGAATGTAGTGGTCATGTAAAGGAAGTTTTCAATAAAGATGTTGTATTTCATGTTTTAAGTTTTTATGTAATGATACTAAGCCCCAAAGACACTAAACCTCTCTATATTATTTGTTGTATCAAGTGACGTTTTATGTAATGAATCATGCTTAAGTTGTAATACAAAGCAGGGTGGTCATACTTCCTATCCCCAGAAGCCCTCGATTGAACACATCAACAATCAGAGTCGCACAAAGAAAATCTGGACAACAAGATCAGTATGCACAAAGCAATAATGCCTCTCTCCCTAGAAATAACATTAGAAGCATGTAATATCTAGATATATCATCATGTTATGGGTTCTTTCAAATGGGCTCTTCTTTATAGGCATGGCTTTAATGGTCATCTACCTCCTCCAACGGTCATATTGTTCCTTGAATTTTAGAGGGACATGTGCACATGTCACTCAAACAACGGTTAGTTATTAACTGAAAGCACGACATCGTTTTATAACAAAACAAGTGTAAGAAAAAATATGGTTACATAAAAAAAGAAATATTTGGAATGTAAGGAAATATGAAATTTCAAAGTCTAACCAAAATTGAATTCAGAGTCTTGAATACAAGGATATTCAGATTCTGTTTTCATGGAACTCAGAACCAGAAATCTATAGAATTCTGGAGTATGAATTTCAAGGAAATTCAAAGTCTGTATTCACATGAATTCAGAACCAGAACATAGAATGTTCGGACTTAGAGTTCATAATAATTCGTAGTTAGAACTCATAAGAGTTCAGAGTCTGTATTCAGAAAACTCAGAGTCGGAACATGAAAAAGATTGTAACCAGAATTTGTATTCAGAATTTGATGTCAGGACTCAGAAGAGTTTGTATCCAGAATTCATAATCAGAATTCGGAGTCAGAACTTCAGAAGAGTTCGTAACCAGAATTCGTAATCAGAATTCTGAGAATTCGGATTCTAAAACAAAATGCTTCATATCTTGGTATTCATTGGATTCCGAGTTTTTGGTTTCAAACCAAATTTTACTCTTAGAAAAATTATTATATGAACAATGAAAACATTGTAACAATAAATTTAATTGGGGAAGGAAATTTTTCCTTATAGAAGTAAAACATAGGGTAAAATGAAAATTTTCTCGAGATAAGGTGTTTGTGATTTTCAAAATAAGGTGAATAGTAAAGTCATAAGGAACCCTTAACGACTCAACAACCTCCCCAAGTATGGATGAATGGAATATTCATAAGGAAAACCATATTGACTCAAAAATCTCCACCTTTTTGGAAAGCACAAACATTTTTAATAAAAAGAACATAAGGACTTAAAAAAATTTCATGAATTTGAAATAAAACTTATCTCCCTTTTTATATGGACAAAGATGAGTACAACTAACTCCCCCTTTTGCTTTGGAACACTAAGGATCATATTATAGATTTCTAGAAAATGATTTTTCATTTTATTGAGTATAGAAATATCTGTATGAAAATTCCCCCTTAGATAAACCCCCCTTACTTAGGGATATTTCTTCTCTACTTAGAATTCTTTTTCCTTTCTCCCCCTTTGTGATTTTCAAATGGAATTTGAGGGAATAGAAAATACATGGTACCTGAAATATTATTACAAACATCTAATCAAAAAATAGAAACCACAATTTTATTATGATTGAATGAATTTGTACAAGGGAAAAAATACAACTAATGATCAGATTGATCTATTTTCATTCCATGGGTATCAGCTTCTTGAAAATGGTTTTTAGCTTCTTTAGCTCCTTGTGATATTTCTCTGCATGATTCTATAAGGCATTGATCCCATCATCCTGAGCCTTCAAGGAATCATCCTGAGTATTCAACAAGTCATCTTGCTTCACTAAATTCTCGTCAATCTTGATTCAGAGATCCCTTTATGTTTTCAATCTATGGACAACATAATTCACCTTCCCATCCAGATCTTGGACATCCTAAATCTGAGTATTCTATTCAAGGATTATCTTTTCCTCAACGCTAGTTGTGAGATCCTTCATTATTCTATATTGAGTATCAAAAATTTCCTAAACATCACCTTGAATGTCATCAAGCTCCCTAAATTCTTCAACTACATTTCCTGACCAACTGAATTTTTTTTAAGATTTTGTTGTGGGAATCGTAGTTGATAAGGAAGTTATTATAATCAGACTCAATCTTTATACACCAATCCATCACCATAGATACCAAATTTTATTTCTGATTCATATTATTTTGAATCATTTTACATCTGGAGTTAATGGTTATAAAGATCAATATGGTGTTCACGAGATTTTTCATATATTGAATGACAAAATCATGTCCTAAAGCTGATGACTCCAAATATGACACTTTTCTAGGTAATCATTGTAACACCCCGAGCTTCCACGATACGCTTCTCATTCAATAATGCAATAGCTTGCATTGTACGCATGTTCGAGTTCTAACACACCGCAACTAATCAAAGTAGCCGTTATGAATAGTAATAACCACCATTTAAATTTATAGAAATTTTATATTTCAAAATGTACTTCATTTTTGTATTCCTAATATTGAAATTAGCCTATGTTGAGTTTTTTGTAATTTTCCGAGAACTTCCAAATTTTTATGAATAGTTAAAAATACTTAAAACAACTTTTTTAATAAAAATAATTAATAGTGATAAATTTTACTATTTAGTGGTTTTAAAGTATAATTGTAATATATTTTTATCATTTTATCCAATGGTGGTCATTAGAATTAATTTGACATTGAAATTGGACATAAACAATTGCCAATCTTTTGATATAAATTGTTTCTTAAAAACACGTTATTTGTTGTAACAGAGGGAATTAATTATAAAATTAATTAATACAACTTATATGATTGGAATTTTGTAAAATAGACATCATTTTTGAATTCGGAATATCAATTATATCTTAGGGTGAAATTTTGGCCTTATTCTGAAAAACTTCAATTTTTGATGAATAGTGAAACCACTAAGTGGTAGTTAAATAACTGATTTTTCGTTTAAATGAAATATTACCACTTCTGTGATTTGATTTTCAAATATCCGACATACATGGTTGTCATTAAGAAGTAAAATGTGGTTCAATGAGATTAAAATAATTTTTTGGTGAATAGTAACTTTTAAGTTCTTAATCGCGTTTAGAGGTAATTAGTGTAGTTTAAGGTACAAATAATGTTTTTATAATATGAGATGAGCATGACACTTGTCCTAATCCTATTGGATGAGTCATGGCCGACCAAGACAACCCATGGGTCAACTTGGGGACCCCATGGAGTCACTTTAGTTGGAAAATGACATTAATATATATTTATTTAATGTTAAAATTAAATTGACACAAACATGAGTTGTTTTACTAAAACAGTTTTTAAGTGGGGTTACACAAGTCCATATTTTGATTATAAATATTAAATAGAAATCTAAAAAGATTTCCTACATCATAGTATTTTTTTTATAATTTTTAGACATTAAATAAATTAAATTATTTTTGACATCATGATGATGCAGTGATGACCTCATTATTTAACGATTTAAATAAAATGAGAAGATAATGCAAAATCCAAGGCTTAAACTTGTCCAAAGCCTATTGGATGAAGATATTTCGAAACCTTATCACCTTAGCCTCTAATTATATAAGTGTGGGACCTTTAGAATCCGAAAAGCATTGTGAAATAATGTAACATTTCAATCTTTCCAAAAGTGCCCCTCCTCTCCACTTATAAAAGGCCCCCAACTCTCCCACTCATTTACACTTTCAAGCCATTTGGCTCGGCCAACCTCTGCCCAAATACTCTCCCAACACTCCTCCCTTACTCATAGAAGCCTCACTTTTGGCAGAACTCTTCCCAAGGAAGCCTTTGGATCAAATCAAAAAGAGTTACCCGATTTTGAGGTAATGTCTTTTCTAATGTTGTTTTGTTTTATTTTTCTTCTCCAACCCCCTAAACTCTTTTTATTCATTTCTTTTGTAACAACACCAGTATACTCAATATACTAGGATGTTTTTATAAGAAGGATTCGAGCTACACTTACACACACCTACATTTAATGGTTAAAGAACATACGGTTTCTGTGGATGGCGAATTTCTGCCTCACGAAACGATGATTGTTCAACACTCATATAACACCTTCAAAGGTGGCCATTAAGATGTCACTATATTTATATATGATATATAATGTGTTTATGTTTTACTTATGCTTCTGTATTTCTCATTTATGGCTTAATTTATGATTTCCATTATGGGTAAAACGCGATAATTTCATTTTAGGAAGTGCGGACTACCGCCCCCTCAAAGTGATTTGAATCGTTAATGCCATATGTGGGATGTATAAAGGATGGAGTAAATGGTATTATACACTATATTATACTGGAATTATATTATACATTTATATCATTATGATTTAGTTCCATTAAATATGAAATTGAAATGAAAGTGGCGTTCATGCGTACGTACGGCTTACCGTCTCCATGAACGGTGCATTTCATTTCTTACCTCTAAATGTTACGTAATATTATAAATGAATGTATATACTGGATATATAAGATATATATGACATGTAAATCATGAATATAATTCTGGATATAATGGATATTTCACCACATAAACAACTTGTAATTATAAGAAGCTTATTGTTGACTCAAGTACCAAAGATCGACAAAACGACCGTTATTAACTTAAATAATTACATAATGTTCATATCATTGTAATAAGTGATATAATAAGGATAATTAAATTGAAAATAGTTCTTAATAAGGTATATATTAACTCTAGTTTATTATTCAGGAGGTTAAAGAACGGTTGAGTCAAGTCAGACACGAGGTAAGGGAACTTCTTAACCCAATTTCCATTCTTTGGGTTAATCTCCTACTTTCAAATTATGTCATGATGTTATTATGTCCTATTTTGTATTTTTACTTTCTTTATGTGTACCTATAGTGAATACACATAATATATCTATTTTATTTTAAAAATGATCTTTTTAAGGACTTCGTCTCAATCTCCTTTCATTGAGGCATATTTTGTTTTATACACAAATTTCTTTTATACGGTGTATAAACCCCTTTGACTTTTACGTTTATTCAAAAGGAATCTTTTTTATACGAAGTGTTTTACTAAACGACAAAAAGGGAATGTTGTTCTTTCCGTACATATGCGGCGACAATGACTTCTCCGCCGCCGTGACCATTATTTTAGTTTCGGCTTCCTTTTCAAGCCATACCTTTTTTTAAAAGAAAAATAAATACAATGTTTTATCTTTCTTTTATTTTGGTATTGAAAATGGTATTAAAAGCATTTTTTTTATATCAATGTGTTGTATTGAAATCTTGTGATTGAAATGTGGAAATGTTATGTTTCCTTTATGCATGTTTTATGTGATACGATTATGTTATGGTTTATGATATGTTTAAACCTATTCATATGAGGAATGCATTGGACTTAATAAGTGACGGGTGGAGCCCGCTATAGCTCCTCGATGCATCGGCAGGTCTCATGAGACAAACTAGTGTCTTGGCACAAGGCCTTGACAAAATCTTATTTGTAGTCTTGGCACGAGGCCTTGGCTATGTGGTTATGATAGTCTGGCATTATGCATTCCATCATTATGAAAGTGGTTATTGATATTGCATGTGATTATTCGACCAGTAGAATATCCATGTGAAGAAGTAAATGGCATTATCTCATTTTAATTTTTCCATATTATGTTGATGTTCAAGTTTAAAAGGCTTTTGTTTTAGTTATACATTGCCTTAAATGCTTATGTTTTCTTATAAAATCTTCCGCAATATTGTTATCCTTATTGACCATCTGAGCTCACCCCTTTCAATGTTTTAATATTTTCCAGGATGTGAAGAAGTATTTTATGAATGACCTGCAGGGATAGTTAGAAGAGGATATGAGTGTGGACTATGAAGACTTTGTTATTGTAGTTTTACACTTTATGATGTAATGTAACGTTTATGAATGTATCTAGTGTTTCCAAGGCTACTAAACTAATCGGTCTTTCGAGACTTGATCTTTTGTGAACATGCCAATGTTACGAAGTAATGCACCGACTCTAGGTAGCTGGGGTCGGGGCGTTACAGTTGGTATCAGAGGCAGTTTAGTACTAACCCTGGAAGCTAGATTTAGATAAACTCTGATTAGAGCACATAGCCCAAAGATAGACTTTGAGGATTAGTATAGAAGAACTTTCTAGAATTTTGGTATTATAGAGATGTTATGAGTTTTCCGAGCAATACATCCCTGTCTGGATACGAGCAGGTAGAGGCGGCTCTGGCACAGATGTACCTAGGGGTAAAACCCGAAAACACCGCTTTGAGCTAGACTCGAACGGGAACTGGTGCACGACAACGGGCCTTGCTGCACTCTTGGTTACGACACTCCCGAGGGATATGCATAGGATAATTCTCATTTTATTTACAAACCACTATGAAGGGTTATGAGTATATACTTTCTCAAAGAAAACATTTCTTTTTATGATTATGGATTATATCCATAAATAGTTCAATTTATGTAAAGTGTTTTACAAGTATGGAATTATGTATTTTGATTCATAAACTAATCTAGTTTATGCCATTGTTTAGAAATGGCGCCTAGTGGAAGGAATGGAAACCGTATCAATGCACGAACTCCGTGTAGGGATTGCCCTCCTGATCAAGATAATTATTGTGGATCTGGAGATACAACTGGTACTGATCAACTTATTACCATACTGGGACAACTCACTCAGGTTATGAATAATAACCTTACTCGTATGGAGCACCCTGATCCGCAACGTGGAGGATCAATGTTAGACCGCTTCATGAGGCAACAACCACCAACCTTCAATGGGAGTACAAATCCTATAGTAGCTGAGCAATGGATAAATTCCTTAGAGAAAATATTCCATGCCTTGGGGAGTAGTGAAAGGGAGAAGGTTGTCATGGCAGTTTACCGCCTCACTGGAGATGCCGATCAGTGGTGGTCGCTGATTCAAAACACAAAGGAAGATGATAACGTATCGAATATGGAATGGAGGGAGTTCAAAGATCTTTTCTTAGAAAAATACTTTCCTCGTGACCATCGAGCAGATATGGAAAGGCAATTTCTGAGTCTGAGGCAGAAGGAGGATGAGAATGTCGCAAAGTATGAGGCTAACTTTACAAGGTTAGCGAGGCATGCTGCCGATTATATACATAACCCAAGGAGTAAGATTGATCGTTTCTTTGATGGGTTAAAACCATTTCTCCGTCGAGCTTTGGTATCACAATCCTTCTCATCATACAAAGATATTGTCTCGTGTGCTGTCAAGACAGAAAACGAATTCTCTAAGTCTTATGACAACAAAGTAAAGCAAGAGAAGAAGAGAACGGTGGAACAAGAGACAGATAAAGGGAAAAAGGGAAAGAAGGATTTTCCATTATGTGATAATTGTGGGAAGAATCACCCTGGTACTTGCCTAAAAGGAATGGGAGTTTGTTATAAATGTGGAGAAAAGGGTCACCAGGCTCGTGATTGTAAGGGAAAGAAAGAGGCTGTCAAAGTTGAATGCTACAATTGTAGAGAAATGGGTCATTATGCAAATGAATGTCCTAAGCGTCAGGGAAACTTACCTCAGAAAAGGCCAAGGGATCAAGGAAAATCTTATGCTGTTACTACAGTTGAAGCAGAATAACTAATGTATTTGTGCTTTTGGACTCAAGGATTATATTCTGGTTATAAGAATAATGTAATATATATATATGGATTGTACTGCAGTACTTTTTGATTTCAGTAAGGTTTTAATATGATTAAGGTAATCATATTTTTAGTATGTGACAATAAGAGAAACTTTTCTTTGTTTGGGGAATCTGATGTTACAATTGATTTTGGAATTTAGAGACCTTTTAGAGAAAGTCTGGATGAAGGTATTTTGGATAACTATAAAGGTTGGAGTGGATTAATTTGAACTTTGGATAGTATTGTTTAAGGTTAAAACATTTATGAAGATTATTTTTGGAATAGTATAGTACTATATTTTTAGGAAAAGGACAACCTGCAGGGTGGGGAATAACCCGTCGCGTCGGACACAGCTGCAGGAATCGAACCCACAACCATAGTGCAACAAGCCTTTATTTCCTACCACTAGCCTACAGGAAGTCCCTGGTTATTACAAAATAGTTTTACTAATCTAAATGGTATGTGTTAACATTTTGAAACTTATACAATTAGGATAAATAGAATATTTTTGAGTTCTGTTACCATTTCGAGTAAAAGTTGGGTTTGTGGTAAAAATTTATTAACGAATGAAAGTATACATAACAAGTATGTATATTCCCTTACGTTATTGGTAAATCTCATAAATAAATTCCTCAACATTATAAAAGGTAACTTAAAACAAAAATGTTGTCGGTTAACTTTTCCAACTGGGGATTCAATGACCGTTTAACCAATCACAAGTTTGTGATTTTCTTATGGTTAAACTTTCTCCTAATCCTGTTTTCTATAACTCTCCATCAGACCTTGATGGTTTGTTTTTCTTCCATATCCATATTTTCATAGAATCCTAGAATGGGCTATATCGGGTGACCTTTGTACTTATCCTGCTTTCTTTTAATGTTATATATTTATTAACCTTATTTCCGATGTGGGTTTTCCACAAAGGTATTTTCTATTTTCAACCTTTTATTATCAAAGAAAAATTTCAAATTGCGAGGACGCAATTTATTGAAGGAGGGGAGAATGTAACACCCAGAGCTTCCACGATACGCTTCTCATTCAATAATGCAATAGCTTGAATTGTACGCAAGTTCGAGTTCTAACACACCGAAACTAATCAAAGTAGCCGTTATGAATAGTAATAACCACCTTTTAAATTTATAGAAATTTTATATTTCAAAATGGACTTCATTTTTGTATTCCTAATATTGAAATTAGCCTATGTTGAATTTTTTGTAATTTTCCGAGAACTTCCAAATTTTTATGAATAGTGAAAAATACATAAAACAACTTTTTTAATAAAAATAATTAATAGTGATAAATTTTACTATTTAGTGGTTTTAAAGTATAATTGGAATATATTTTTTTCATTTTATCCAATGGTGGTCATTAGAATTAATTTGACATTGAAATTGGACATAAACAATTGCCAATCTTTTGATATAAATTGTTTCTTAAAAACACGCTATTTGTTGTAACAGTGGGAATTAATTATAAAATTAATTAATACAACTTATATGTTTGGAATTTTGTAAAATAGACATCATTTTTGAATTCGGAATATCAATTATATCTTAGGGTGAAATTTTGGCCTTATTCTGAAAAACTTCAATTTTTGATGAATAGTGAAACCACTAAGTGGTAGTTAAATAACTGATTTTTCGTTTAAATGAAATATTACCACTTCTGTGATTTGATTTTCAAATATCCGACATACATGGTTGTCATTAAGAAGTAAAATGTGGTTCAATGAGATTAAAATAATTTTTTGGTGAATAGTAACTTTTAAGTTCTTAATCACGATTAGAGGTAATTAGTGTAGTTTAAGGTACAAATAATGTTTTTATAATATGAGATGAGCATGACACTTGTCCTACTCCTATTGGATGAGTCATGGCCGACCAAGACAACCCATGGGTCAACTTGGGGACCCCATGGAGCCACTTTAGTTGGAAAATGACATTAATATATATTTATTTAATGTTAAAATTAAATTGACACAAACATGAGTTGTTTTACTAAAACAGTTTTTAAGTAGGGTTACACAAGTCCAAATTTTGATTATAAATATTCATTAGAAAGCTAAATAGATTTCCTACATCATAGTATTTTTTTATAATTTTTAGACATTAAATAAATTAAATTATTTTTGACATCATGATGATGCAGTGATGACCACATTATTTAACGATTTAAATAAAATGAGAAGATAATGCAAAATCCAAGGCTTACACTTGTCCAAAGCCTATTTTATGAAGATATTTCGAAACCTTATAACCTTAGCCTCTAATTATATAAGTGTGGGACCTTTAGAATCCGAAAAGCATTGTGAAATAATGTAACATTTCAATCTTTCCAAAACTGCCCCTCCTCTCCACTTATAAAAGGCCCCCACCTCTCCAACCACATTTACACTTTCAAGCCATTTGGCTCGGCCAAACTCTGCCCAAATACTCTCCCAACATTACTCCCTTACTCATAGAAGCCTCACTTTGGGCAGAACTCTTCCCAAGGAAGCCTTTGGCTCAAATCAAAAAGAGTTACCCGATTTTGAGGTAATGTCTTTTCTAATGTTGTTTTGTTTTATTTTTCTTCTCCAACCCCCTAAACTCTTTTTATTCATTTCTTTTGTAACAACACCAGTATCCTAAATATACTAGGATGTTGTTATAAGAAGTATTCGAGCTACACTTACACACACCTACATTTAATGGTTAAAGAACATACGGTTTCTGTGGATGGCGAATTTCTGCCTCACGAAACGATGATTGTTCAACACTCATATAACACCTTCAAAGGTGGCCATTAAGATGTCACTATATTTATATATGATATATAATGTGTTTATGTTTTACTTATGCTTCTTTATTTCTTATTTATGGCTTACTTTATGATTTCCATTATGGGTAAAACACGATAATTTCATTTTAGGAAGTGCGGACTACCGCCCCCTCAAAGTGATTTGAATCATTAATTCCATATGTGGGATGTATAAAGGATGGAGTAAATGGTATTATACACTATATTATACTGGAATTATATTATACATTTATATCATTATGATTTAGTTCCATTAAATATGAAATTGAAATGAAAGTGGTGTTCATGCGTACGTACGGCTTACCGTCTCCATGAACGGTGCATTTCATTTCTTACCTCTAAATGTTACGTAATATTATAAATGAATGTATATACTGGATATATAAGATATATATGACATCTAAATCATGAATATAATTCTGGATATAATGGATATTTCACCACATAAACAACTTGTAACTATAAGAAGCTTATTGTTGACTCAAGTACCAAAGATCGACAAAACGACCGTTATTAACTTAAATAATTACATAATGTTCATATCATTGTAATAAGTGATATAATAAGGATAATGAAATTGAAAATGGTTCTTAATAAGGTATATATTAACTCTAGTTTATTATTCAGGAGGTTAAAGAACGGTTGAGTCAAGTCAGACACGAGGTAAGGGAACTTCTTAACCCAATTTCCATTCTTTGGGTTAATCTCCTACTTTCAAATTATGTCATGATGTTATTATGTCCTATTTTGTATTTTTACTTTCTTTATGTGTACCTATAGTGAATACACATAATATATCTATTTTATTTTAAAAATGAACTTTTTAAGGACTTCGTCTCAATCTCCTTTCATTGAGGCATATTTTGTTTTATACACAAATTTCTTTTATACGGTGTATAAACCCCTTTGACTTTTACGTTTATTCAAAAGGAATCTTTTTTATACGAAGTGTTTTACTAAACGACAAAAAGGGAATGTTGTTCTTTCCGTACATATGCGGCGACAATGACTTCTCCGCCGCCGTGACCATTATTTGAGTTTCGGCTTCCTTTACAAGCCATACCTTTTTTTAAAAGAAAAATAAATACAATGTTTTATCTTTCTTTTATTTTGGTATTGAAAATGGTATTAAAATCATTTTTTTTATATCAATGTGTTTTATTGAAATATTGTGATTGAAATGTGGAAATGTTATGTTTCCTTTATGCATGTTTTATGTGATACGATTATGTTATGGTTTATGATATGTTTAAACCTATTCATATGAGGAATGCATTGGACTTAATAAGTGACGGGTGGAGCCCGCTATAGCTCCTCGATGCATCGGCAGGTCTCATGAGACAAACTAGTGTCTTGGCACAAGGCCTTGACAAAATCTTATTTGTAGTCTTGGCACGAGGCCTTGGCTATGTGGTTATGATAGTCTGGTATTATGCATTCCATCATTATGAAAGTGGTTATTGATATTGCATGTGATTATTCGACCAGTAGAATATCCATGTGAAGAAGTAAATGGCATTATCTCATTTTACTTTTTCCATATTATGTTGATGTTCAAGTTTAAAAGGCTTTTGTTTTAGTTATACATTGCCTTAAATGCTTATGTTTTCTTATAAAAGTTTCCGCAATATTGTTATCCTTATTGAGCATCTGAGCTCACCCCTTTCAATGTTTTAATATTTTCCAGGATGTGAAGAAGTATTTTATGAATGACCTGCAGGGATAGTCAGAAGAGGATATGAGTGTGGACTATGAAGACTTTGTTATTGTAGTTTTACACTTTATGATGTAATGTAACGTTTATGAATGTATCTAGTGTTTCCAAGGCTACTAAACTAATCGGTCTTTCGAGACTTGATCTTTTGTGATCATGCCAATGTTACGAAGTAATGCACCGACTCTAGGTAGCTGGGGTCGCGGCGTTACAATGATTCTTCCTATAGATCAACCAGCTTCTTCATAAAGGATGTACCAGAACCCTTCTTCCTCAAAATTTCTTTCGTTGGAGTATCAACAACCACTTTTTCCCCTTGTTGGTTCTCGGAATAGCTTCTTTATCTGGAGACTCATGCTCACTTTGAAAATACTGAACAACTCTATCTTCATCAATTTTTCGTTTCTTTTCTCCTGTAAGAACCCGGATCTTCATTCAGGTATGTTTTTCAATTTTTCTAGAGTTTTTATGAAAAATGGATTTTATGGAAATTTTCAAAGTAAATGCCATGTACTTTCTGAGTACACGTCATGTACTCTGATCCTGCTCGAAGACATGTGTTGGTCGTGCCGTGCCACACACACGGTGTGTAGGGGTGACGTGGATGCCGATTTTGGTGGAGTACGGAAGGGACCCAGAACATGCCGTGTACTCTAAAAGTACACGCCGTGTACTTTCTTTTTTTCACTAAACGGACCGGAGTCCCTCCTAACCCCAATTTTCATCTTCTTCTCCAGTTTTTGTCCACCTAAGAGCAACTGTACGGCCAGATGTTCAACGAGATCCCACATCGCCATCCATTCTCCGATTCAAGCATTCTAGATTGCGTTGGAAGCACAGTGGTGAATTATTCCTTCTGCTTGAGCCTTGTTTCATGATTACTCCTTGTTTTCAAGATATCGTAGGTTGAGCGTTTTGTGCATTTTATCAGATCTACGCCGTTCTAAGGGGGATCTGTCATCGTGGATCGCATATATCGATTACCTAGGATCGAGGTAGGTGGTTTCTGCCTTTCCGTAGAAATTTGATGAATATTTTGTGTAAATTCCACTAATATCCTTGAACGGGGTATTGTGTGTTCCTATTTTTCCCTTGTTGTATTGACATATTTTATTGATTGCTAGAGTAGATATTTTTCCTGTGATTATGGTAGCTTTACTGTACCATGAATTTTTTCTATTCATGTTCTGTCTGTTTGGCGTTTTTCTAGTTTCCATGCCTAGTTGTAGGATTGTGGACTGCTGCCTTGTTTTGTGGTTGAGCCTTAGTTGATATCCAAGTAGTTTTTGAGGTTACATGGATGATGTATACGGGTGATGATCTTTTTTAGTTTCACTCAGGACTATGAGAACCTAGAGTAGTATACCAAAGGGAGAATTGACGGAAGGGATTCTCTAGAGTGTCTTTTAATTACAATAAGAGACCATAGGGGGAATTGAAGTTGAGTGATTCCTTAGAGATTTTTTAGTTCCTTAACGCAGGACACATAGGGAATAGATGTTGAGTGCTTCCCCAGAGATCCTTTATCATGATACGAGACTATATTAAGAATTGACAGTGAGTGATTCCCCAGAGAGTCTACTTATTTTCACAACTGAACCAGAGTGGTTAGATTGTGTGTGACACCTAGAGGGTTGCTAGTACTTATAGGTTGAACCATAGGGGTTAGGCTGTGAGAGCTACCCATAGGGTTACCTTTTTTCCTTTGTTGCTGGTTGTTTAGTTGTGATCTTCTTTTGATGGAATTTCGGATTGTATCTTCTTGTGCTTTCCTGTTTACTGCTTCTTGTTTTATTACATGCCTTGTATTCATTGACTGTTAAGAAAAAATAATTGGGTGATTGCCTACTGGTATTGTATATCACACCCTATTTGGGCCATGATTTTGGGCCCAAGCAGACTATGTAGCTATAGGTATAGATAAGGTCAAGTGCCCTTCTACTTTAGGTTCGTGATTACACAAGAGTTGGAGAGCCTGGGATCGAGCCGGGGCTCGCGATGCTGAAGAGTTTATTTTTTGCTTGTGCACTTGTTTTCAGTTCTATTCCAACACGTTGTTGTGTTTGATGCATTCCATAGATATTTGTACCTACTGCATCATTGTCATCATTTCTATATGTATTCATTGTTTCTGCTGTTTTTTTCCTTCTGGTATGTATGTTGTTACTGATTTCGCTGTTGACTGTTGTTTTTCCGCTGTATACCTTACCAAATGAGGGCATAGTTTCTCCACCGACTCACCAAGTCCCTCGCTGCTAGTCAGCAGCCTCTAGAGTTTGAGGAAATGCACTTGAGGTTATGTGGCGAACCAGGTATGGGGTACCAGTGGAGGGGCTCTAGATTCGGGTCGTTACAAAGTGGTTTCAGAGCAGTTCTTTTCTCTTTCTTTACTATTTGGAGTCTTTATACAGGGATAAGACGGATTTGGTACTTGGTATTATGTTGTGCTCGAGAGTAGCTAACCCATGTACAGGGAAATGCCATACTACTTTGTTAATTGCAGTTTGTTGGTTTTGAGTTTTATGGTTGATATGTTTTCACCTAGAGTGATTCGCATGAATTGTGCAGTTATTTTTTTGATATTTCGGTTCTATTTATGTCTAAACTCGATGAGATGAGGGTATTCCATCTCATGCATCATGTAATCACTTCTATAAATCACATGTCATGCATTCTTTCCATGCCATCTAGGGTTCATTAGTGATGGCATGCTGTTGTGATTGGCCTTGTGTAGATTATGCATGTTGTTGTGATAGATTCTTGATATAATCACTGCTGTTATTTTAGAGAGCTGTTTTTTCCTTGTATGTGACTACATGAGATGTCGAGCTTTGATTCGCGGGGAGTATGGGCACTAGCGGATCAGAATTTGGCACCTCTTTCCCTTGTTTCTAGTGTTTCTGGGAGTCTGAGCAGTTTCTGAGCTACTGCCCAGAAAAACCTAGAATACACTGTGTGTACTTTTTGGATACACGCCGTGTAGTTTTCAGGCCATGTCATTGACCGTGTGAGCAGAACACGGTGTCTTGAAAGTATCTTTAGGAACTCACCGTGTATGGTTGGTACACACCGTGTATGTTCGGAGCCGTGTACCCGGCCGTGTCACTAATAACACGGGTCGGGGAAGCTCGGGTAGAACACACTGAGTCCAGAGGGAACACGCCGTGTAGACTTCTCCAGGTACCTGGCCATGTGACGAACAATATGGGACGATGTCACCATGCCTATACACGTTGTGTTTGTTTGGAACATGCCATATAAGGTTCAGCCGTGTAGACGGCCGTGTGTTTGACAACACAGGTCGCCGAAGCCATGTGCACAACACGCCATGTCTGTAGTAAACACGCCGTGTAGTCTCAGTTTATGAAAAACCGTGTGGGTTAGCCATGTAAGGAGACTCGTGCTGGGGAACAGTGTTCAAGTACATGACGTGTGTGGGTTCAACACGCCGTGTAGTTTGAAGTGTACACAACTTATATGGGAGGAGTACACACCCATGTCAGTGGGTTAAGAAGACACGCTATGTAGTTTTATACACCCCATGTATTCGTATTTTGAAAACTTGTGTGTTTGTCTTCCCCTGTTTCCATTTTGTACTCCTATGTTCTATGTCCTTGGTTTCCTGATCTAATGTGTTCTTTTGATCTTTCCGAGCTATGCCTCTGTGACGTCCTCCGGTCATACGTTTGTCGTCGGGCAGTGATCAGACGAAAGATAGGGCTGATCAGGGACTTCCTACCGATCCTTCAGTCGGGCCAGCCTTGGCACCGGCTGTTATACCAGTTGCATGTGTAGATGCATAGTTCATGGAAGGTTTCATGAGGATGATGCAGGCCTTCTAGAGAGCTCTGCCTCCTGCCACATCTATGGAAGATTTTACAAGGGTTTTTTTAGCAGCACAATCATTCCATGTTCTCGGGGGAAGGAGGACCTCAGGCTGCAGAGTCATGTCTGTATTCCATGATAACTATCTTCGAGCATCTAGAGACTCCTCCAGAGAGGCGAGTTAAGCTCTCCACCTACATGCTCCGAGACTCCACCAAGAGGTGGTGGTATGTGATCCTGCAGGCCGGTCCACAACAGGCTATGGCTTGGGAGGAGTTCTAGTGCGTGTTCTATGAATATTTCTACCCTGAGACCCTGAGGGCCGACCGAGCCTGGGAGTTCATGAGCTTAGAGAAGGGTAATCATTCTGTCATGGAGTATTCCCCTTGTTTCACTGAGATGCAGTGCTTTACGCCCCTTTGGGACGGGAGTGGGGTGTTCCTAACAAGGATGTTTGAGGATGGTCTCAGGCAGGAGATATGCGCACAGGTGAACATCTTACAGCTGACTTCCATTACTTCCATCATCAACCAGGCACTAATTGCGGAGCGCAATATGAGAGACTCTGGAGCTGCGAGCCAGAACAGTTCTTCTTCCAAAGCTAGTCTTCCTCTTGATGACAACAAGAAGCATCGTAGAGAACTTACGCGCGATGATCCGAGTAAGCGAGATGCATCGTCAGGTGGCTAGGTGACATGCTACCAGTGTGGCCGGTTAGGGCACACGAGGCCGTAGTGCCAGAGGGACCCCGTGGAGTGCCGATCTTTCAGCAAGATGGGTCACCTTCAGCATTTCTTCTAGGTCTTCTCACCAGCAGCTGGTGATCGGGGTTCTTCCATGACTCCTCATTCAGGAGAAGCACCACCAGTTTCTCACTAGTGGGGGAACTGGAGTTCTCCCGGCCGTTCGGGCTGAGGTGGAGGTCGAGGCCATGGAGGTCAACCACTAGTTCCTCAGCACCAGTAGGGAGGTTTAGCTCAGAGTGGTCAGCTAGGGGCACAAGGTTGTGGTACAGTCCAGTCCTTCGCCATGGAGCAGACCGATCAAGAGCAGGATCCCAGACCTTCTACTGTTCGAGGTACAGTTTTAGTATCCTCAGATTTATCTTCATCCCTTTTTGATACTAGTGCTACGCATAGCTTTATCTCTGTTGCTGTTGTGGATAGCCTTGGACTCTTTATCTCTTCTTCTGCCGACTCGTTGACACTAGACACACCCTTGGGGACGAGAACATCTTATGTACGCCAGTGTAGAGAGTTCCCTCTCGAGGTTGCATGGTGTCACTTCTTATGGGATCTCTTTGTCCTAGAGATGATAAGCTATGATATCATCCTCAGCATGGACTGGTTGATTCCCTTCCAGGAAGTCATCGACTACTATCGTCGTAGAGTGAGTTTCGTCTCACTAGAGGGTGAATCTTTTCTACATAGAGGCGAATGGGACGTTCGGGCGAGTCGGGTGGGACTCGAGCATCTGGGGCAAGGAGGGGTGACGACCCAGATTGCAAGTCATTATCTGGATGATCATGGGACTCCACAGTTGGATTTTCCGCCAGTGGTGGATCGCTTCAGGGACATCTTTCTAGAGGAATTTTTAGTTTTCCCCCAGAGCATGAGGTAGACTTCTCTATTGAGCTCATGCCATGAGCGACGCCGGTGTCCATTCCTCCCTATAGGATGGCAACAACTGAATTGCAGGAGCTCAAGAATCTGTTGGAGGAGCTACAATCTAAGGGTTTCATCTGACCCAGTACTTCTCCTTGGGGTTCTCTTGTCCTGTTTTCAAAGAAGGTAGATGGTACCCTTCAGTTTTTTGTGGATTATCGGAAGTTTATCCAGTTGACGATCAACAACCGATATCCTTTTCTGAGAATTGACGACCTTTTCTATCAGCTTCAAGGAGTGCGGGTGTTCTTGAAGATTTACTTGAGGTCTTGTTATCTTCAGTTGCATGTTAGACCATCAGATATACCTCTGACAGCCTTCAGGAGTAGGTATGGTCTATACGAGTATACAATGATGACGTTCGGTCTCACGAACGCACCTGAAGTTTTTATGGCACCGATGAACCGAGTGTTCCATCCTTACTTGGACTCCTTTGTAATGGTATTCATGGATGATATATTGTTGTACTCTCATACTCGACACGACCATGCCACACATCTTGAGATCATTCTGAGTACACTGAGAGAGCATCGGCTTTATGCTAAACTCTCGATGTGCCACTTCTGGATGGATCAGATTCACTTCTTGGGTCACGTCATCTCAGAGGTAGGAGTATCAGTGGATCCAGAGAAAGTGAGAGCTGTAGTTTCCTGGGAGCAGCCGAAAAACATCTTAGAGGTACGGAGTTTCCTAGGGCTGGCTGGATACTACAAATGCTTCATTAAAGACTTTTCTCCTCTATCAGCACCTTTGATATGTCTGACCAATAAGGGAGCGAAGTTATTATTGTCAGATTCTTGTGAGTCAGCCTCTCAGGAGCTGAAAGGGAGGTTGACGTCAGAACCGATACTAGTCTTGCTGGAGCCAGGAAAGAACTACATTGTTTACTATGATGCTTCAGGTATCAGGCTGTGACCTGTTCTTATGCAGGGGGATGGGGTCGTTGCGTAAGGGTCCCGGTAGTTGAGGCCACATGAGAGGAACTACCCTACGCATGATCTGGAGCAGGCATCTATTGTTCATGACTTACGTTGTTGGAGACAATATCTGCTTGGAGAGCACTTTGTGGTCTTCACTAACCACAAGAGTCTCAAGTATATTTTTACTCATCAGGATATGAACCTGAGACAGCTCAGGTGGGTCAAGTACCTTCAGTCTTTTGATTTCGAGCTTTCTTATACGCCGGGGAAGGGAAACATAGTGGAATATACGCTGAGTAAGAGAACTCAGAATCCGGAAATTCAGAAGTCCGACAGTGAGTGGCAGCTGATGGCCTTGTTCTCTGAGATGCATCTAGAGGTTCACGATAGACAGGGACATACATTCATATCTTCTATAGGTGTTACCTCTACATTCCTGATCGAGTACGGATGAGGAATCTATCCGACTCTGAAGGCTTAGTCCTGTGGGAGAGTGTGTCAGGATAGGACCCTCTTCCCTGATGGGCAGTGGGCAAGGATTAGATCTTGCGTTTCCAGAAAAGTGTGTGGATGTCAGCAGACATATGCAAGGAGCTGATGCGGGATTTTCATTCCTCAGTTTGGGCAGTTCATCCTGGAATTAGCAAGATGTATCAGGATCTTCATCACCAGTACTGGTGGCCAGGTATGAAGAAGGATGTTGTTGGCTTCTTCATGACATTTTCTACTTGTCAACAGGTGAAGCCAGAGCATCAACGACCAGCAGGCCTTTTATAGCAGTTACCCATTCCTGAGTGGAAGTGGAATGATGTTGCAATGGACTTCGTGACTCGGTTGCCGAGGATGCCTCGAGGGAATCATGTTGTTTGGGTTTTCGTCAAAAGGATTACGAAGGTTGCACAGTTCTTGCCGATTAAGAAGATCTTCAGTGTTAATGATCTGGTGAAACTTTTCATCCGAGAGATCGTTTTCTACATGGAGTTCCACACTCCATTGTTTCCGACAGGGATGTGACCCTTACCTCTCAGTTCTGGAAGGTACTTCAGAAGGCCTTGGTTAAACAGGTACTTTTGAGTACTGCATACCATCCCCAGACTCATGGCCAGTCTGAGCGCACAATCCAGGTTCTTGAGGATAGGATCCAAGCTTACATCCTAGACTTTGGTGGTTCTTGGGAGAAGCATATTTTTCTGGTGGAGTTCTCCTATAACAACAGTTTCTAGGCAACCATTTAGATGGAACCATATGATTCATTTTACGGTAGGCCATGCCGATCCCCCTTATGCTGGTTGGAGGTAGGAGAGGTAGCTTCTCTGGGACCTCGTCTCGTTCAGGAGACCACAAAATAGATAGAGCTGATTTGGAAGAGGATGGCTACGGCACAGTCTCAACAGAAGTCTTATGCTGATCAGCAGAGATGACCTCTGGAGTTCGAGGTTGGGGATCAGGTGTTCCAGCGCATCGCACTGAGGCTGGGACACAATAGTATTCGGAGACAGGGTAAGCTTTCACCGTGGTACGTCAGACCATTTGAGGTCGTGGGGAGAGTGGGACCGGTCTCCTATCGGTTGCAGCTACCTAAGAGGAATCATCCCATGCATGATGTCTTCCACATCTCTCAACTCTGATGTAACTTTTCAGATCCGTCTCACACCTTTCAGCCTGAGGAAGTCATCTTGAAGTAGATGCGTCATTCTAGGAGCATCCTATCTGGATTGTCAATCGCAGTATGAAGGTCCTCTGTGGGAGGTCTGTTACTCTGGTACAAGTTCTATGGCATCACATGCGAGTAAAAGATGAGACCTGGGAGAGGGAGGCCGATGTACGATCGTAGTGTCCGGAACTGTTCAGGGATTCCTCTTCTACGCCCCGTTGGGGAAATTTGGGGACAAATTTCATTTAGGGGGGATGTTTGTAAGAACCTGGATCTTCATTCAGGTATGTTTTTCCTTTTTTTCTAGAGTTTTTATGAAAAATGTATTTTCTAGAAATTTTCAAAGTACACGCCGTGTACTCTGATCCGGCTCGAAGCTGTGTGCTGGACCTACCGGACCACACACAGAGTGTGTAGGGGTGACGTGGATGCCGATTTTGGAGGAGTATAGAAGAGACCTAGTACACGATGTGTACTCTAAAAGTACACGCTGTGTACTTTCTTTTTTTTTCACTAAACGGACCAGGGTCACGCCTAACCCCAATTTTCATCTTCTTCTCCATTTTTCGTCCTCCCGAGAGTGACCGTACGACCGGATCTTCGACGAGCTCCTGTCTCGCCATCTGTTCTCCGATTCGAGCACGGTCGATTGCGTTGGAAGCGTAATGGTGAGTTCTTCCTTCTTCTTGATCCTTGTTTCTTAAATCCTCCATGTTTTCAAGATATCATAGTTTGATTATTTTGTGCATTTTCACAGATCTACGTCATTCTAAGGGGGATCTGTCGTCATGGTTCACGAATACCGATCTCCTAGGATAAAGGTAGGTGGTTTGTACCTTTCTATAGAAAGTTGATGAATATTTTGTGAAAATTTCACCAATACCCTTGAACGGGGTATTGTGTGTTCCAGTTTTTTCATTGTTGTATTGCCCTATTTTCTGGATTGCTAGAGTATATGTTTTGCCTGTGATTATGGTAGCTTTACTGTACCTTGAATGTTTGATATGCTTGTTCTGTCTGTTTGGCATTTTTTTCAGTTTCCATGCCTAGTTGTAGGATTGTGGACTGCTACCTTGTTTTTCTGCTGAGCCTTAGTTGATAACCAAGTAGTTTTTGAGGTTACATGGAAGATGTACACGCGTGATGAGCATGTTTAGTTTCACTCAGGATTGTGAGAACCTAGAGTAGGATACCAAAGGGGGAATTGATGGAAGGGCTTCTCCAGAGTGTCTTTTAATTACGATACGAGAACAGATGGGGAATTGACGTTGAGTGCATCCTCAAAGAGTCTGTAATTCCCCGACGTGGGTCACAGGGGGAATAGACGTTGATTGCTTCCCCAGAGATCCTTTAGAACGATACGAGACTATATGGGGAATCGATTGTGAGTGCTTCCCTAGAGAGTATACTTATTTTCATAACTGAACCAGAGTGGTGAGACTGTGTGTTCCACCTAGAGGGTTGCTAGTACTTATAGGTTGAACCATGGGGGTCAGGCTGTGAGAGCTACCCAGAGGGTTGCATTTTTCCATTGTTACTGGTTGTTTACTTGTTCTCTTATTTTGTTCGAACTGTGGATTGTAGATGCTTGTGCTTTCCTATTTACTGCTTCCTGTTTTATTACTTACCTTGTATTCATTGACTG
Organism: Viscum album; assembly: GCA_963277665.1. NCBI lineage: Eukaryota > Viridiplantae > Streptophyta > Magnoliopsida > Santalales > Viscaceae > Viscum > Viscum album. Next base: position 27,848,472 of record OY728157.1, on the reverse strand, counting down.
TTAGGCACAAATATTTGGGTGATTGACTACTGGGGTTGTATCTCACACCCTGTTTGGGCCATGCTTTTGTGCCCAAGAAGACTATGTTGCTGCTGGTATAGATAAGGGCAAGTGACCTTCTACTTCACGTTCTTGATTGCAATGGAGCTGGAGAGCATGGGACCGAGCCGGGGCTCGCGATGCTGAGGATTTTATTTTGTTTTTCTTTTATCACTTGTTTTCTATTGTATTCCATCACGTTGTTGTGTTTGATTCATTCCATAAATACTTGTACCTGCTGCATCATTGTCATCATGGCAATATATATGCACTGCTTCCGTTGTTTGGTTCATGCTGCTATGTATGTTGTTACTGCTTCCACTGTTGACTGTTGTTTTTTCGATGTATACCTTACCAAATGAGGGCATAGTTTTCCCACTGACTCACCAAGGCCCTCGATGCTAGTCGGTAGCCTCTGGAATTCGGGGAAACGGGCTTGAGGTTATGTGGCAAACCGGGTACGGGGCACCAATGGAGGGGCTCCAGATTGGGGTCGTTTCAGCTCCTGCCTCAATATCAACTAGATGAATAAAGTCATGATTATGAATCTCTTCCTCATATAATTTGTTAAATTCCTCTTTAGCTTCTTCATCAAACCTAGGATTAGAATGTATTGAAGATTCATCTTGAGATGTCCGGATGGACAATTTCTCAGAATCACTTTCGTTTTAATGAAATTCTTCAACTTTCTATATCAGGACTTTTGTTTCAGAACTGCTTTACTGCTATTACACTTCTTCTACAGTTTCCTTATCTTCAAAAATCATCTCTTGGACTTTTTATAGAGTCATAAACTTCTTCCTCGAAGTCTTAGGTAGAGACTCAAATAAGAATTATTTCGATACTAGAATGTTCTAAGAAGCAATTTCAGTGTCTCTCAAAAGAGATTGGAAAATTTAAGCCTCAAATTTTTTTTCCTTAAGATTATTATCTTTGTCTTGATTATCAAATTCTTCACAAGTCTTTTCTTTTAGGGACTTGGACTCACCAGGATCGAGCCCAAACTGTGGTTCTCATTCCTTCTGATTCATTTTATCCTCTCTCCATTGGGTTGATACCTCATCTGGATAGGAATTATACTTCTTGGGTTTGTGAGGTGCGGATTGAGTATCATTGGCCTTAGAGGTTTTCTCTTTTTCATCCACTTCCATCATCTTTCTTTTTTTTCGAACCTTCTTCGACGGTTCATCCACTTCTGCATTTTTCAGAACGGCTTCTGCTTCATCCAATGGTAGATCATAAAACTCTCTTGAATCATTAGAAAGAACGACATTCATTCTTTTCAAAGTTTCATCACTAAAGAAAATAACATTAAAATTACTCAGCTTGGAACTGCAAGGAATCATGAAGGACTCAAGACACTGAATAATCAACTTGGAGAGTACGGAAAGATACATGATTATCTGTGCTCTTAGATTTCCATTTTTGATATTCTCTATCGTAATGAAAATATGTTTCATCAGATTGAACTTCCTTAGATTTACTAAAAAATCTAAGATATACATATCACTTTTCTTTAGGGTGTCCTTGTATCCCTTTCTCGGTACGATAAAACCCTGAACCCATAACTCAAGGATCCGATTTTTGGTAGACAAATGATCAATTTTTAGTGTCATGAAATCTGTATTTCTAAGACACTCTATAGCTTTCACTTTGATAAAACATCCTCGATCATTCGGTAATTTTTTAGAAAAAAAATTATGCTTCTCCCTCTTAGGATAACCATACCAAGCAAGCAGCCTTGGTGTAATAAAGTGAATAGGTTTTTCCATAACTCATAAAATGAAAACTCATATCTCCATTCATCCTTAATGAAACAAACTAACTAAAAAATTAAAAATGGTTTGATCCAGATACACAACATCATGAGATCTTTTCTTTGATATGAATACACTCTCCCATCCATTAAGATTTATATTCTCTGAAATAATAAAATATTACTTATTGAAGAAGTTTGTGTGCACCAACCTCGCCCTATAAACTTGACACTCCATAATCGACTTGAAAGAATACATCTCTTGAGAAGGAACTTCACCGGACATTCATAATTGAGAAACCTTTGAAAATATGGAAAGGGCTTTTGATGTGGGGCAGAGCTTCGACATACAGAAGCTTGAAAACTGATGTGGGACAACCATAGAGTTCCCCTTTTATAGATGTTGATGTAATGGTTCATCTTCCTATCTGAATCCAATGGATTAGAATTCTTCTAACAAGATTTGACAGTTGAGATGATCACCACAAGGAAAAAATTTCTAGTATATGATCTTTTTTGGTTCTTAAAATAAAACATTCAGATTTAAGGAAACAAGAATCTGAGAAAATTTAAAAAAACAAAAGAAAGTACCAGTATGTTAAAGATGATTACGAAAACTAATGAAAAATTATACTTTTGGATTGTCAAGAAAATTATTCGTATTGAGGAGAAATTCTTCTTGACGAAATTTATATTTCAAAAAATTTTATTATGAAAAACAAAAAACATCAAAAACACTATTTGGAAAATTTTCATTATGAAAATTAAAAAACATTACAAAAATCGTGGAAAACATTATTACAAAATCCTTGAAAAACTTCATTACGAAAAACAGAAAAACTACATTACGAAAAATATGAAAAACATCATTATGAAAATAATAAAAAACATCATTATGAAAAACATGAAAATCCTCATTACAAAAAACATGAAAAACTTCATTATGAAAAGAGTGAAAAACTTCATTTCTAAAACCATAAAAAACATCACTAAGAAAATCATGAAAACCATCATTATGAAAAAAAATGAAAAAAATTATAGTGAAAAACATGAAAAAATTCATTATAAAAAACATGAAAAACATATTTTCGAAAAATATGAACAACTTCATTACGAAAAATAAGAAAAAAATCAGGAAAATTTACTCCCCCTATAAAAAAGAGTTTATTAGTATAAGTAGATTGATTCAATAAATAGTTTTCAAGGATGATTACCTAATGGTTATCATTCCTAACTTCTGTTTAATGTATTCAAATCTATCATATGGTAATGATTTTGTGAAAATATCAGCATGTTAATCTTGCATTCCAATAAATTGAAAAATAAAATCTCCTTTTTGTTTGTGATCCCTAAGAAAGTGATGTCTAATATCTATGTGTTTTGCATGAGTGTGATGTGAAAGGTTTTTACTAAGGGAAATGGAACTTGTATTATCACACAAAATTTGTGTTTTGGTAAAACTCTTACTATAGTCTGTGAGTGCGTGTTTCACCCACAACACTTGAGCACAAAAACATCATGCTGCTACATATTCATCTTCAACAGTGGAAAGTGCTATTGAGTGTTGCTTCTTCCATGAACAAGAAACTAATTAATCTCTTATGAAATAAAATGTTCCAGATGCACTCTTTCTATCCATTCTACATCCACCAAAGTCAGTATCTAAATAAGTATTCATAACAAAATCATTTCCAGAAGTATATAAATGTCCAAAATCAATGGTTCCCTTTAAGTAGAGAAAAATTATTTTCACTTCCATTAAATGAGATTCCTTAGGATTGGATTGATATATTGCACATAAGAATACTGAAAACATCATGTATGGATGACTAGCTATCAAGTAAAGTAAACTTTCTATCATAACACTAGAGGATGTTTGATCTACTGGTTTCGTAGTTTTATCATGATCAAGTTTGTTTGAGGTACCAATGGGAGTACTTATACTCTTAGTGTTGTCATATCCATTCATTTTAATATGATCTTTAATATAATTAAATTAGGTTATATAGATTCTTTCTTGTTTTTGAGAAATTTGGAAACCACAAAAAATGTTAACTCACCCATCATACTCATTTCAAACTCATATTTCCTTATATCCACAAATAAATCAGTTAAATATTGCTGAGTTGAACCAAATATAATGTAATCAACATAAATTTGAACAATCAAAACGTTTTTGTTATCATTATTTATAAAAAGGGTTGGATAATCATTTTCCTTTACATTATTATATTAAAGAAAAAAATCTTGTAAGTCTATCATACATGGCTCTATGGGGCTTGCATAGGTCCATACAAATCTTGGGTATGTCTATAAACATGATCAGGATATTTTTTATCCTAAAAAACAGGAGTTTGGTTAACAAATACATCTTCTTGAACATAACCGTTAAGGAAAGCATATTTCACATCCATTTGAAAATGTTTTAAATTGAAGAAGGATTTTAAGGCTAGTAAGATATGAATATATTCATTTCTAGCCGCTGGAGCATAGGTTTCTTCATAATCTAATCACTTTTGTTGATTATAGTCTTTAGCAACTAATCTAGCTTTATTTCTTTCAATGATTCATTTTCATCACAATTATTTCTGAAGACCAATTTTACACCAATAACAGAAGTTTCATTAGTTCTTTCTACTATGGTCCATAATTTATTCCTTTAGAATTCATTTAGCTCATCTTTCTTGGCTTTTATCCAATCATCATCACCTAATGCTTTATTAGTGCTTTTTGGTTCTAATTGGGAATGTAATGCTTGATGTTCTACATTATTTACTAAGGAACTTCTAGTCCTTGTAGGTTGATTCACATCACCAATGATTCTATCTCTAGGATGATTCTTTAGAAACAACTGATTTGGGTTTTGTAAAACCTATTCATCAACATAGGTTAGGAAATCCTCTTGGGTAATGCTTCAGAAACATTTTCTTGGGCATTTTCCTTATCAGAATGATCTCTTAACAAAGGTTGATAATTATTTTTCGATAACACATCCGAAGATGTAGGTTGAGGTTGTTTAAAAACAAAAGGATCAGTTTCATCAAATTTCACATGTACTGTTTCGTCAACAGTACAAGTGTTTTTATTGAAAACACTATAATCCTTAAAAGTTGTGGAGTATCCTAAAAAAATTCCTTCATCAGATTTTTGTGCGAATTTGTGTAGATTATATTTAGTATTCAGGATGAATAATTTGCAACCAAAATCATGAAGTAAGAAAGTCTAGGTTTTCGACCATTCCATAACTAATAAGGATTTTTATTAAGAAAAGGTCTAATTAAAACTAAATTTATATTATAACAAGAAGTACATACAACTTTGTCCCAAAAATGTTTGGCTACAGAATATTCACTCAACGTGGTTCTTATTTTCTCTGGAATAATTTTATTTCTTTTTTCAACAACACCTTTCTATGGAGGAGTTCTTAGTGTTGATAAGTAATGATTAAATCCTTTTCTTCTACAAAAAGATTCAAAATCATAATTTTGAAATTCTCCTCCATAATCACTATGAATTGTTATCAATGGAATGTTTTTATCATTATTGACATCGGATCTAAAACAGTTGATATAAGAAAAATCTTCTGACTTGTTTTCTAGAAAATAGACGCACGTAAATCCAGTGTAATCATTAACCATGAAAAATACATTAAACATGCCTCCAATGCATCCCGTTATTGTAAGAGCAAAGAGATCCATATTCACTAACTGTGATGCATTAGTATTTGAGACTACGCCGATTGATTTAAATCTAGATTTATGTTTCTTTCCATATTGAAAGGGATCCCAAACTTTTGAAGAATCAAATCTAAGCACTGATATATCCTTAAATAATTATTTCTTAATGATATTTCATAAGTTCCTATGGTCACAATGTCTTATACTTCAATTCCATAAACAAAAATGATCTTCCATTACACTAATTCAAGGTTGATCTTGGCTTCTATGTTCTTCCGAGTTTAGTGGCTAAACATTCTCTTGCCTATGGGCAGAAATAAAGTGTGTACTAAGCACTTGTCATTCCTAAAATATATAAGGCAACCTTCATCACATAATTGACTTATGCTAATGAGGTTGTGATTAAGACCCTTAAGAAACAAAAAATTTGAAATCAATGTTTTTCCAAGAAAAACAATGTTATCTATACCAATAATTTCTCACTGGGCATTATCTCTGAAAGTTAATTTTCCTCCATTCGTGTTGATAATATTTTCAAAATAGTTTTTGTGACCAGTCATATGCCGTAAACATCCATATCCATGTACCAAGTTTTACAGTAGGTACCTTCTCTATTTTCTTGAAAATAAGAAAAAGTTAGGTTTTCAGAATCCAAACATTCTTGGATCCAGAAATTTCAGAAAGCAATATTCTAGGTACCCACATCTTTTTTGAAAATTAGGCTTTATGAAATCCTAATGATTGGGTTTTGTTTAGAGATCAAATCTTTGCCTAGTGTTCACCACACTGACACTTAGTGCAGAATAGAACTCTTTTTAGAACAAAATAAATTTTTCTAAATAATGGATTATATATAGTATAACCAAAACCAGAACTATTCCTTAAGGGCCGGATTTGAGAATGCATTTTATCAAAAAATTTCTTACCTTTTGTAAAGATTGAAAAACACTTCCTCAAGGAAAATATTTTGCATTTCAGTTTGATAACCAAGTTCATGTATTCTAAAAAATTTGATTTCGAACTACAGTTAGGATCGAAAAAGTTTTTCTTAGAAACTATGTTTTCTAGATCTTTATAATGTTTATTCTTCTCAGAATTTACTTCCTCGTGATTTTTTGAAATAGTTTCAATATACACATTTTTCTTATCAATATCATTAAAAATATTTGATATTTCCTTAGTAAGAATAGTATTCCTAGATTTTTCCTTTTCAATTTTTTTCATGAGTTTTTAATTCTCAATATCATGAAGTTTGTAAAAACAAGAATTTCATTCATAGGAAGGTAAAGTATTATCTTTAATAGAAGAGTATTATTCATCATAAGAGTTATAATATTTAATATCATTAGCATTCAATGATATATTGGTCATAGATTCAGCATTGTGTACATTAGACATAAAGTAACGATTATCAATAGGTAGTCTGGCTAATAGACCAAGATTCTTTTGTACAGAAGACTCATAATCTGAAGATTAATCTAAAAAGTAACCAACACTGGAACTCCAAGTGTCATTATATTTCAAGACTTTCTTAGCATTCACCTTGTAATACATATTTTCGTTTCTCTTAGAATGCTTTTTCATTCTTACTTTTCTCTTGAGCATGGGGTAATTAGGCCTTATATGTCAGGCTCTCTTACATTCATAAAATGTAAATTTTGAATCTTTATTATCTTACCTTTCCTTCTTCTTGTATCTGGATTAAATTTTCCTCTGTCCGGTTATCTTGTTCATCCTTCGAGCAAGATTTTCTAACTCATTCTATGAGAATTCACTTCCACAATATTCGTACTAAATAATAACCTTCTTATATTTTCATCTAGTAAAACTCTCCGGAGTCTTAGCTTTCATAGGATTTGAAGTAGTAGTAAAATAAACACTATCATTTCCATTATTCATCATTACATTATCAGCATCTCTCTTCATTCTAGTCTCATGTTGGAGAAGAGTTCCAAAGATTTCGTCAAGAGTAATCTGGGTAAACTTTTCATTCTCATCAATAGCAGTCCTCTTGGATTCAACTCATTTGGAATGATGTCTATGATCTTATCAACAAGAGATTTATTATATAATCCCTTTTCACCCATGGATTGTAAACTATTCATGATTGTCATGAAACTTTTTTGTACCTTACTTATGGTTTCTCCATAGGGATAGTTAAAGCCATGGTATTCATCTCTGAACATAGCTCTTCTAGTTTCAATAACATTGGAACCAATGTGTGTAACTTCATTTTTCTTCCATATATTGTTTGCTGCTTCACAAAATGAAAATTGGATATACATATTTCTTATCATGGAACAAAGTAATGTATTTCATACTTTATAATTCAGTTGATATTCAGGCTTTTTTTGGGTTGGAGAAGGTAATAACTTCTTTTTCATGGATTTTATATCCACTAGTAAGTATAAAAAAATTAACAACTCTAGTATTGATAATGAAATTCTTCATTAGATCTCTCCAATATTCATAATCATTTCCATAAAATATAGGTGGTCTAGTTGGATTGATATTTCCTATGGAACAAACATTGATTCATGTCATCTTAAAGAATGTTCTTTCCAAAAAAACTTGTTAATGGAAATAGTTTGTAAACAAGGAAAATATAGACCAAGAGTATATCTATGAAAAAATGAATCTTAACTATACGATTCTGAAAAACTTATTTTGAAAAATATTATTTTGAAAAAATAGAAGAAGAAGATGAATAATCTTCTAAATCTAATCGTGAGATTAATTCAGATTGAACCAAAATTCTGAATCCAATTGTTTAATTGATTCCTAGTATGAGGTTACCAACCTCTGATACCAATTGTTGATATATTATGTTTGAGTATGATATACTGTATAATACCAAATTTAGGATCGAAATAAAAACAGATACTATAGAGAGTATCTAATGATGCTCAAAATTCAAGAGGTGCGTGAATTGTATACTTTTTAACAATTCTTTTGGAACTTTTAATGATGATTATGTTTAAAAAGTTAAAATAAGGTAATTCAAAAAACCCTAAATCTATAAACATTCCATAATCAAGAAATGTGATAACATGAAATCAATTCTGGAAAAGTGATTCCAAAAATGAAACTTAATGAATGTATACAAAGATAAAGATTATACCTTAAAATGTATTGAATCTGTCTAAATCATATTACAAGTGTAAGGAAGTATAAGATAGTCATACTTTCCATAACAATACAAATATAGAGGAAAATTTGTATCAAGACATGTAACGAGAAGTAAATCTTTTAACCCAACAAGAAGGGTATCCAACAACCTTGGATAAAAGTTCCTTGATTTAATGATTCAAGAAAGTCTATCTTACCCACACCAGGGTAAGCCCTCGATATGATGATCATATTCTGTTTTTCTATCCCTGAAATCCCTCAACTACACGGTAGTCAGCAACTCTGTCTTCCTCAGCAAGGAAGCCCCCAACTTCATGGTAGTCGTCACCTCTATCTTCATATCCTCGGAAGCCCTCGATTGTACACAGCAACAATCAGAGTCGCACAAAGAAAATTTGAACAAGTAGTTCAGTACGCACAAAGAAATAAATCCTCTCTCTCTATAAATCATTTCAACAGCATGTAATCTCTAGATTGATCAATTTGTTATGAGTTCATTCAAATGAGATCCTATTTATAGGCACGACTTCAACGGTTGGCTCCCTCCTCTAATGGTCATATTGTTCCTTGAATTCTAGAGAGACTTGTGCACATGTCACTCAAAGAACGGTTTGATAGTAACTGGAAGCATGGCATCATTTTATAAAAAAACAAGTGTAATTAAAAATATGGTTACATAACTAAAATGAATTATTTGAAGTGTATGGAAATATGAATATTCGGAGTCTAACCAAAATTGAATTCTGAGTCTATAATACAAGGATATTCGGATTCTGTTTTATAGGAATTCCGAACCAGAACTCTATAGAATTCCAGATTCTAAATTTCAAGGAAATTCAGAGTCTAGATTCACAAGAATTAAGAACCAAAACATACAATGTTCAGAGTCAGAGCTCATACGAATTCAGAGTTAGAACTCAGAAGAGTTTGGAGTCTGTATTCAATGAACTCGAAGTCGGAACATGAAAACGTTTGTAACCAGAATTCATGTTCAGAATTTGGAGTCGGGACTCAGAAGAGTTAGTATCTATAATTCGTAATCTGAATTTGGAGTCAGAACATCAGAAGAGTTTGTAACAAGAATTTGTAATCATAATTTTGAGAATTCAGATTCTAAAATAGAATGCTTCATATCTAGGTATTCATAGGATTATGAGGTTTTGGTTTTAAAATGAATTTTAAAATTAGAAAAATTATGATACGAACAATGAAAACATGGTAAAGATAAATTTCCATGGGGAAGGAAATTTTTCCTTATAAAAGTAAAACACATGGTAAAATGAAATTTTCCTTGAGATAAGATGTTTGTGATTTTTAAAACAAGAGGAATTGTAAAGTCATAGAGAAACCTTAATGACTCAACAACCTCCCCAAGTATAAAGGAATGGAAAATTCATAAAGAAAAACTTATTGACTAAACAATGTGTTCTATTGAATGAATATTATTGTGGATTTTTGATAATATTCCCTACACTATGAGAAAGAAAATACATCACCAGGAGATATAGATTCATCCAATGATCAAAATTTGACATCCCATTTTTATTTTATCCTGTATATTTTCAATTTGGAATGAATCCCACATTAATTCATTAGGTTTGGTGATTTTGATTATATTATTAGGTACTTTTATACCCCCCGACATGAGAACTTCGTGTGTCTGTTGTGACTTGCGCCTATAAGAGTCTTTTTGATAATCTCTTTGTTGTACCATTGATTTTTTGAGCATATCCGGGGTAGAATAACCGCAAAAGTGTCACATAGTTGTATATTTGTATCTGAAACCATTAATTTAGAGAAAATAATATTTTTTATAAATTTTATATATATCATAAAATATTAATATAGTAAATTTTCAAACACTATGTTGGGTATTTATGAAATTCGTGTTTTTACCATGTCAATTATTTAAATTTAAGAAATATACCGGGGTAATGAAAAGTTTATGTATGTACATGTACATGAGGGAACGTACTGATAAGTTTTTGATTTTCACACAATGTGATAGTTTTTAGACACTATCACATTGGATGTATGGATGGGTTGTAACTCTTGGAATACTTTTTTGTTGGTGTGCCTCTTTGTTTTAGATTATAATATATTTTTATCAAGGAAGGATGACATTGGATCTAAGTTTAGAGATATTTTTGAAGTCGTGATTATATAGGGAACTAAAAAAATAATGTTAAAGTGTATCATATATGGTTCATAGGAATTAGAATATTTTGATGGATTATTATGAAATATATCCATTCATAGGGACTCTGATACCTACATTTCTACATTATAAATGTAGGAACAGGTTATAGAGGAAATATATATACATGCATTTTATTTTAATTTTTGAGTTTATTATATTTTCATCTCTACATATAATATCTTTTGACCGTTGAGTATCTTCACTATTTTATGATTCATATACAAAAAATCTTGTAAGGATTCAATGATATGATCATTATGATGATCCCCTTATTTCTAGATCCTTGGACTAGGGAACCCTATAAGAGGTTGTTCCTTTGGATGGTTTTCTAGTAGTTCCACTACCCATTTAGATGTGAGTTTCTTGAGTAATACCATAATATGATTCACGTTTGATTAGATTATTACATGAGTTCCAAATAAATATAATATATAGTTTTTGGGGACATCTATTACCCACATTTATCATTGGACTCACTCACCTTGGTAATGTTAGTTTTCCTCCATGTTTGGAATGATCATGAAAATATTGTCGTCCTATCAGTGATCTTAATCCATTACCAATATGAGATATAGTGTGGATTGATGATGTATATTAATGATTAGGGTACCCTCAAATGTGTATTGTATTTGTGGAATTTTAAAGAGGAATTTTATCTACTGACATTTGCAGGTAGTATATATCAAGGATCTTATAGAGCTTGTATAGGGAAATAGGATAGTTTCATAGTATGATTTTACATTCCCCAACCACTAATGCTATTACATGGATATCGTTTTTGATAGATATTTCTTAGAACATACCATTTAATAATTCTATTATTGTGATATCTCATATTAAGTAGTATCTCAATGGATCCCCTCAAATATTGGGATGAAATTGAATTCCCTAGTTGTAGAGATCTTATTATTAATGTAGATTATAGATGTATGTCCTTAAAAGTGTCCTCAATGGAGATGAGCCCTACCAAACTATGATTTCTTTTATAACTCTATGTTTTAGTCTTATGAGTTTTTTTGGAGTTGTTTAATGATTTAAAGTTCTCTACTTGGAGTTCCCAAGGTGATTTATGTCATCTATGGTGGAAGTCGTTCTTCTCCTATTATGGGAAAGGGTCTATCATGTGGGATTTCCAAAAAACACTTGAATAATATATAGAGATAGATAATGGATAATGAATAAATATTAACATCTTTATTATAGAGATATGTGGCATGGTTAATGTGTAAGACGATCAAGAAGAGTTGTTGGAGTTGATTGATGTTATGATATTTTTCCTCCTCAAACACACAGAGGTCGTCCATTATTGGAAAATTAAGTCAATGGGATTGTTTGTGTAATATTACTGGTAGTTGAATAATATTACCTATATGTTATAGGGATGATCAAGGTAAGAATATGTGACTTTACTACAATTTTTTTATTTTCATGGTCATTGGTATGAGCCATTCATTCCATTTCGAATCACTTTTTTTGAGACCTAGTGATTTCGGAGTCTGGGGATCAATTATTTTTTTTGACTTGAGACATATAAATAGAGTGATTTTGTTTTCACACACTTTTTTTGAATGTGTTACTTGATTCTCAGTGGTTTTATAATCATATGTGGTCTGATGATATCTACGATGAGACATTATGACATCAATATATTTATGGAATATATATTTATAGTACCGGTATAGATTTCCAATTTAAGGTGCTTGGTGTGGAATTTTTAAGTGTATAAGAACATATATTAGACTATTTGTTGAAAATTAATTCAATTTTGAGGAGGATGGGAACCTATGGATTATAATACAATAGATTTTAAATCATTTAGAATGTATTATTCCAAGAATGATAGATGTAATGACCAATTTTTTTAATTAATTGTGGAGGACTTTGAGGAAGTCTTCCCTAAGGAATTTTCGGGATTTCCTCAACATAATTTGATCAATAAATTCATTTTCCTACTCCATGGAATATAATAATATATAGAGAAATATAAGGAATTGTCACTGTAGTGCTTCAGATTTGATTGTGCGGTTGGAGAATCTTTAGATAAATTAGATTCTCACACCTAGTATAACTCTGAGGTAGATATAATTTGTTTTTATAAGAAGGATGATGGGGTATTGAAACATATCATGGATTTTATTTCCTGTACCACGTGAGTATAAATAATATATATCCCGAATTGAGAATCAATTTTCTCTTCGATTATCAAAAAGTGGTGAAAATATTCATGAAAATTAATCTATGGTCATTTTATCACGGACACGTAGATTGATATGTGTATTTAAAAAATATGTCCATTCAATATCTCTGTCAAAATTTTCTATACACTATGAGGACCTCCTTTTTGAAAAATCACTAGGTTTTTTCATTATTCTCATGACATGAATCGTTAGTACCATCTATAATATATTCATTATGAACGGTGCAGAGAAAATCCCCATATACGTATTGTCAATGGTGGAGAACATGAGAATTTTTAGGCTATTAGTAGTCACACTCCAAGAGAAAAAACATTATATGATTCCCACAATTTTTTAGGTCTATATTGGAGAGTTACTCTCCATGGGACTCATTTTCATAGAGAATGGAGTATTAAGGGTCCCTAAAAAGAGAAATGTTGCTCATGAATGGTATCCTATAAAATGTGTGCTTGGGGTATGATTAATCCGTAGGTAGTCTAGATATTATTGATGATTCATTCATGAATTTTCAAGAATAATTTTCTTTATGACAATGTTGAGCCAAAAGGGGGATACATTCTTATTAACTAAGAAATATTGATAGCATTATAGTTATTTTATAATGATTTTGGAGAGATCTCACATTGGTAGACTTCTAGAAGAAGGTGCAGCGTATATGATGTTTTTTTATTCATCCATAGATATAATATTTTATTTTAGATTTATATAATGTTCATTATTGCATAGATGCCTCATTATCATCTCCCATATGATATTAATTATAAGACCCATGATTTGAATGTGGAAGATGTAATATTTTCTATGAAAACCCGGATACATTGTCTTATAAGAGAGTGATTAAACATTGATTCTAGTCATTACTATCCTAGGTATGTTAAATCCCATATATATATATTAACATTAATCGATGTAAATGGTGGTATTTACTCTAATACAATGATTTTTAGGGATTAAATCAAAATACAAAATGGGAAATGGTTTTCAATTTTCATTGTCGGTATTCATGTTTACTGTTGTTGAGTGATGAAACATAAATTTTTTCCACTTTGTAGTTGAATCATGTAGATGAGGGTGGGACCAAATACCTAAAGTTAGTGTTTAATACCAAGCCACATATCTCATGCTCCAAGGAATAATAATTTTAATATATTTATTATGAGGTATTATAAGACCATATATTCACTGAAAATTCTCTTGATGGTTTTTCTGAAGTAGGGGAGCATACTTTAATATTCCCAAGAAAAACAATGGTACAAACCATGATTCATGAGGATGTACTATATGATATTTATTAATTCCTCATAGAAATATTTCAAGGATTTATTAATATTTACGAACACCTATAAAATTATTTTTGGTTTCCAATGATTATATTTTTTCTTCCAGATATCATGTCTTGATAACTCACTTGAATGTTGGTGATGGTATATCTTCAGGTAGTAATAGATTTATACCCACTTCAATATGATCTATAGTTGAAGTGGAATGATGTTGAAATTTATTTCCTTACTAGACATACATTATTACTTATTGGATAACAAATTATTATGTTGTTTATAGTGAAACAGAAAAAAACATTGACTTATTATCCATTTGATAGAAACATTCAGGTGGGTGTATGTCAATCTACAATTTCATCAAATTATCAAAATTCTAAAGGTTACTGTTATGATATTTTTAAACTATTGTTACTTCTTCAAACCTAGTATTTTCAGACTTTTATATGATGATTTTGGTACAATTTTTTTTATGAGCATGACATTCCACAACCAGATACACAACTCGATAGAGTAGAACAATTGGTTTCTTGATGAAATACTAAAGTATGTCTTGATTGGTTTTTTACATAACTGAAAGGATCAGCTAAACATGGTAGAGTTTTTTTACTTAAATAGTTTTGATACCACCATTACAATTTCACCATTATATTATATGTGAGTTAGATCAAGTCGGTCACCATATTCAAGAAAAATATAGGGTAAAACCTTTATAAGATCCTAGTTCATGAATTCATTGATAAAAAATGCTTAGATCATATAGGAGTGGATCATGGTTATATATTTCTTACATAAATCATTTTTAGACTAGTGATACAGTCTATATATATCATATTATAGAGACAATGTTTTATAGAATGAATCACAACATTGATTAATATTGTGAAGTGAGTGAGGTGGATATAGTCTTATGAGGTTCATTGGTCCTTTCTAGATATTGTTTAGAGAACAAAAGGGGGTATAATTATTTCCCCTACCACCATATTTAAACTGGCCGAATGTCATTTTAAATTTCTCCCCATTGATGAGAAATATTCATAAACCATCACATGATAATTATTGGGGAGATAAACAAAATACTGGTGGAGATACCTTATTAGAGTATCAAATAGTGTTGAGGATCTAAGTGAGAATACTCTTTATGGGAGATTGAATACCTTAGTGTACCTTGATTGGTGGAATGGGAACATCTAGGATAAATCTTGGGAGTTGTAAGACTATTTTTGTGTATATTAATCTCACATGTTTGAATATATTTTTTATTTTTAGGATGAGAATTCATTTGGTTGTGATAATATAATAAACTGGTTTTTCTATTTTTTTCTTTAGAAAATGGTTAATGATATTTCCCAAATATAGTAAAATGTATGAATGTATTTCTATTCCCCTTGAATGTTATTTTGTGTTTTAGTGGTGTTTTGGGGATTTTTACTGTTGTAGGATGATCACCACACGCTGGTGTTTACAGTTCCAATCCTTAGTGACCTCCCTATATGACTCAAGAAAATTAAATGGTCTTGTGGGGGAATGGTATTTGGTGTTGGTCATTAGAGGATCTCATGAGGACCATCAATTAAACCATCATTACAACTCTTATGGTGGATGTCATGGTGATAGAATATGGACATTCATTTTCACACACACTAGATGGCGAGTCATGTATTTTTTCCTAGCTCGAAACTGTCATCATCATCATGGATTAGGTAGAGGATATGGTTTAGGAAATGGTGATAGTCAATCTGAATTTAATAATGGTTTTTTGTTGCATAAGTATTTTTTGGAGTTAGAAATCATAATGATAACACATGGAACGTAAAAATTGATGAGTTTTAATTAAATTTTTAGACGTAGATTTACATTATAATTTGGCATTCTTACTTCCACATTGTAATCAATATGACCATTGAAATTTATAGAATCACTAAATAAATGAGGCTGTAAAATAAAATCATCTTTATTGGGGATACATTGGGAGGGCCATCTAGAATTTATAAAAGATTGTTTCTAGGGATATAAATTCTTCTTCATGGTTAACAATGATTAATGTAAATGAGTATTCATTGATCCAGTAGAGAGTAAAACATGTTGTTATTCTTTGATACTTGAATATGTTTTCTACCACATTATTCAATCGAATACGAATTAGGGATTTTTATTTTTAATTTTTTGACACATACCTGATTTTTTGATGAACATAAATTAATTTTAAAAAATATATATTCATGAATAATAAATGTTTAATTTACCGATTATACATCAATTTTTACTATAATTTCATATTTTATATTTATTTTTGGAATATTTTATATCGTATATATTATTAGGATTCCAGAACATGTTTCCAAAATAGCATGGCTTCAATATGATGTTCACATTTCTATTAGATTTCTTTCTCCATACATTTAGTATCTATCATTTTAATTAAATCATATTGAAAATTGGAATATATCAAGGAACCCATTCCATTGTGATATTGACTATATGTTTGTATAATTTTCTAATATCGGACTTCTGATGATAATGGTGTCTTGATGAAGTCGTTATTATTATGATGAGAATTCCATGTTGTTTTGTGTGACATTTGTTTTATGGGACACATCTTACTGGTGTTCCATTATAAATGTTACATAATAATGAGGTTAGAAAAATATATATAATCATTGGGAATTTGTATTGAGACCCATGTGGATACAAGGAAGGATGTTTGATGTGTCTAGATGAATATAATATTTTGATTTTTTATTGAATAATGAAAGAAATAGTGGTTATTATTTTTGAACAAATGACATATTGAGAACTCCATGTGATGAATGAACCATATGGCTAAGAAATAATGGAACAAGCATGTAATTTTTCTACATTCCATGTTACTCATATTGGTTCCTTAATATTATAATGTTCTTGTTCCCTGAAACTATATTTATGTGGGTATGATTACTTAATTACCTCCCCAAAAGGCTCTAGGTTGGTTCTCATACTATGATGTAGATAAGAGATCCCCTGTTTAGGAAAATAAAAGATAGAGTCTACTATAACATAGTGTTTCAAAATTTATAATGCTCTAATTTTTTACTATTGATGTTAGTTCATTCATCCCATTTATAGAATGTAGGACATGTGAACCCCTTCCTAGTGAATTAATCTAGGTAGGGGAATGTATCAACCGAATACCCTAGGAATGATCCCATATATTTTTTTGATATGATTTCCACCAATGCTGAAATGTTCATTGGGGTTTATTCCCTCACACAGATTTTAACATTGATACTTTAGATGAATACCTAGGATGTTAGTGAGTAAATACATCATCCTCAAATTTGGATTCTAGTATTGACCATATCATTGTCTTAAATTTTTATTTCCTCCTCTTATTTTTGATTTAGAGTGGAATAAAATAGTAATGAGTTTTTTTTCTCGAGGACCTCCTATTGGTTTTTTTAGACTCACTATAGCATGGGCTAGGCCTACACAAGTCATGTATAATGTATCTGATATTACTTTTGTGGGAGTCATACATGGACTCAGAATGGAGGTGATTTTTTGGGATATACTTGTAGAGACCCGAAACCTGACGTACATTGACATTACATTACTTTTGCGGAATACTTAGTACATAACAAAAACACACACACAAGGATCGTAATAGTTTAGTGTCTTTGGAAAATCGGAATAAAATCTTCTAATCGTGGTGAAAGATCTTCAACATCTCCCATAAAGATCTTCCTTTTTTTTACCTAAAACCTTTCTTTATATCCTGGGGAAAAGAAAACAAAAAAGGGTGAGCTCAAATGCTCAGTAAGGGTAAACAAAAGAAATATCAATCACATCGTATTCATAAGAACATAACATTTTGGAAATCATAACCTGCAAAAGAGAGCATAATTTCATAACATGGGATAAATCATGGTAGTGAAATGTAATCAAAATAATCATAACTTAAAACATGAAACTTTGTGGCATTCACACATAATCATAGAGAATCATTTCTTGTTAGTCAAGACTCATTTCCAAGACTATCTTAGTGGACAAAGTCCCTTTCTGAATCGAGTAACCCTCGTTTCAGTCCTGTTTCACTGAACCGGTATAACCTACCATTCCAGCCATGTCTATCTCATGAGATATAAATTCTTTACCCAATGCATTGGAGGGAGATATAGGTCCCACCCATCTTATAATGAATCCTTTCTTATGTGTGCCACATAATCATAAATCATAATTCATCGCATAACCCATGTAATAAAAATGGGATTCTTAAACAACATGACATCATAAAACAATTCATATAAGATAAAGGAATTCATAAACATAATTCCATCACAACATAGTCAAATCAATGTAAAAATATGGATAGAAACAGAACCCTTTATTATCTTAGATGGAAATTAATTTTGATAAAACACTTGAAATGAATTCTTGAGGAAATTATCCTTTCTTCTTCAAAATCAATTTCTTTTCACAAAACATCATGCAATTTTAAAAGAAAGAGATTTTATTAAAAATAGTCATGAAATCTTTTGGAGGAAGCTTCATGAAAATAAGTCTTTATAAAACCGTAAAAATCCATTCGTGCCGTTTAAGTTAAAAAAACATTCTTCGTACTTTTGTCGGAAAAGTCAAAAAAGTACCTCGTACGAAAAACGAAAAAAAATATTCCTTTCATATCCTTTACTAAAAACTCATCGAAGGGTAAAATTGGATTTAAACAATTTTAAGTGGATGGAAAAAATATTATATATTGAAGGAACATGGATGTGGATGATAAAATACACCCCAGTAAATACTTACGAATAAACAATCTCGGATAAAAATGAGATTGTGATATTTCCCTTACCTTAGGTCCGATTTGCTTTGTACGTGTCCGAAGCTCCTGTATAATGGTTTAAATAATGTCATTGACTTATTACAGAATCATATTCATTGTTATGATATCATATATGGTTCACTTATGACATTATATTACCAGTTCTTTTGTAAATTCCATGTTAAAGAAGCGTTTTGGGTAAAATCGTTTCTTTTATCGTAGGTGTTTTGACTTGTTGTTCTTGACATTATTATTACTTATATCATGATTTACTTACTTCCAGAATATAAAATATGATTTATATATCATATATATTCAGTATATATATATATATAATAGATAGATAAATGAAATGAAAAACACCGTTCATGGAGACGGTAGTCCGTACGTACGCATGAACGCTGTTTTCCTTTCCCTATTGTCTTGAATGGAAGTAAGTAGATGACATACATATATATATATACATAAATCCAGTAGCTTTATAATGTCATATATTTCATTATTATTTCTTATATATACTTTATAATCATTCATAAATGGTTAACATGGAGAATGAATCTCATCGCGTCGTGGAGACGGTAGTCCGTACGTACGCACGAGCGATGATATCATTTCCATAAATATTGAACTGAATTGGAGTGGATTATAAAATATATCAGAATCAATATGATGTTTTAATAACTATATATAGTTATTCTTTACACCATTATACCCATCCATGTAAGGTGGTGGTGGAAAATAGATTACACCACGGCGTGGAGACGGTATTCCGTACGTACGCACGCGCGGTGATTTCTTTTTCCATAGGATAGATAGATGGTGAAATAGGGTTGTTTCATACTTATAATAACATATCAGTATATGAGTGATACTGATGTTATTACTTTATAATGAAACAACCTAAGAAGAAGAAGTGGAAGAAGAAATAAAGATGAAAGAATTGGTAACGGTAATTACCTCTTCTTTGAAGCGCCTTTTGGAGACCTCCTCTTAGGGAACTAAAATTGGTCTTTGAGGATGACCAGAACCTCTAGGATGTTGCTAGGGAAGTGGAGAAGAGATTTTGGCAGGGGTTGGCCGAGCTTGAGTGCTCAAATTGGTGTGAGGAGTAGGGGGAGGAGGTGCCCTTTTATAAGGGAGGAGAGGGGCACCTTAGGAATATCTCAAAATATTATTTTATATTAAAGTAAAAATAGGTTTATAATGGTTCCAAAGGGTCTTATTTCGAAGCTAAAGTGGGGATGGGTCGAAATCCTATCAACCAATAGGATTTAGACAAGTTTAGGTTCTTATTTTAACCTTATCAATTAGATTTAACTCTAAGTTAAATAATTTAACTTTTACCGTGTCTTTTTGTTTTCTTTCACTATATGGTTAATACACTTACTATAACATGCCAAACGAACCCCAAATTGTTTATTATTAATATATATATCCTTATCTAAGTCATTTGGCCGAACCTTAGATTTTTAGGAATAAAATAACAATTAATAATATAATATTTGATTTAAAAACTATTTTGTGTCAATTTTGACACTATTTGATATATGATTTTTGTGAAAGTCATAACAGAATTATATGTTCGAACCAAGTTTAATAAATCAATACTAATATATCATAGTAACCTAGAAAATTAGTGGAATTCATAAAAAGACTCAAATTACATTCATTTGATTTATAACATCAATTATGTTAATATTTCCTTAAAAGGGTAATTACTGCATCATCGTTGTGTCATAAATAAATTAATTTATTTAAAGTCTAAAAATTATAAATAAAATATCATTATATAGGAAATCTTTTTATCTTTCTAATGAATATTTATAGTCGAATTTATCTTATGTATAACCCCATATTAAAAATGTTTTAGTGAATAAACTTTGATTTTAACTCTTTTAACTCTTCTTTGAATTAAATAATAATAAATGTCCTAATCTAATCCAAGTGGGCCTAAATGATAATATTTTACACTTAAGGTTGTTTTTGGTCGAGATACACTTTACCAATAGAATTAGTACATGTGTTAGGGTAATATTAATATCATTCTTACCCTTAATTACCCTATTTACTTTTAACCGTGGTAAATAAAAGTAAAAAGTTACTATTCACCAAAAATTATTTTCATCTCATTGAACCGCATTTTACTTACTGACATCAACCGTGTCTCTCGGATTTTTGAAATTCCATTCACAGAAGCGGTAAAATTAAGTTTTATGAAAAATTCAGTTTTTTTTAACTACCACTTAGTAGTTTCACTATTTATCAAAAAATGAAGGTTTTCAGAAAAATGCCAAAATTTCATCCTAAGCTATATTTCATATTTCGAATTCAAAAATGAAGTCTATTTTACCAAATTCATAACATAGTAGTTGCATTAATTAATTTTATAATTAAATCCCACAAATAGCGTGTTTTTAAGAAACAATATCTATCAAAAGATTGACACTTGTTTATGTCTGGTTTAAATGTGCAATTACATCCAATGACCAACATTGTATTAAATTGTAAAAATATATTCTAAATATACTTTAAAACTACTCCAATTAATAATTTATCACTATTAATAATTTCGATTAAAAAAGTTGTTTTTTAATTATAATTTAGTAATTTTCACTATTCATCAGAATATGAAAGTTATCCGAAATGTACCAAAATTTCACCTTAGGCTAAATTCGATACTCCGAATCCAAAAATGAAGTTCATTTTGAAAAATAAGATTTACAGAATTTTAAAAAGTGGTTATTACTATTCATACCGGCTAGTTTTAATAATATTTTAATAGCATATCATTGTTTAGTGAAACTCGGTATTGCGTATTACACACGCTATCGAGGAAGGTCGCGATTGCGTGTAATGCAAGGCAAGTCAAGGATGCGTGTTGTGCAAGCTCCTTTTGGTGTAGCGTACAACACAAGACATTAATAAAATTAAAAAGAATATTTTTTATAAAATCTTGGGCTGTTACATTCTACCCCCCTTAAAATGAATTTCGCCCTTGAAATTCGTCGGGGTTATAAATGGTTTACTATTTGAAAGTTTCTTTAATAGAAACCCACATCGTAAAAAGGAATATCAAAACCAATCTTTAAAAACAAAAGTATGAAACGTAACGGTTACCCAAATAAACTAATCATTGGGTTTCCACATAGGTGAAAATATGGATATGGAAGAGAAATCTAACCATCATGTTCTGATGGAGAGTGGTAGAGAACATGGCTATGGAAAAGCCAATAATCACAAATCCATAAATTTGTGACGATCTAAGGTAGCATCCGATTCATCAGGTATAAGATCACTAGGACAACATTTTTGGTTTTCAAGATCATTTCCCTAAAGTTGAAAATTTGAATTGGAATAAATACTTTCTTTATTTTGGTACAATATCACTATTGTTCGTGCCTAGAAAAATTTCCACTTCATCTCTTAAATAAATGAAGTTGAATTTGTTATTCGTGAAGTGTTAGCAGATCATGTGATAGAATGACGGGTCATTCCATCTGTCTCAAACAAAAGGTTAGCAAAAATTATATACATAAGTCGATCTATAGTGAGATTAATCATATATAGTTCCTAAAATGGACTTATACTTCATATATCATACTGCTTAATATAATAAAACTAGTTTCTACTAAACAGGGACTTCCTGTAGGCTAGTGGTAGGCAATAAAGGCCAGTCGCACTTCGGTTGTGGGTTCGATTCCCACAGCCTTGTCCGAAGCGATGGGCTGTCGCCCGTCCTGCAGGTTGTCCTTTTTCTAAAACTATATTACTATAACATCCCATAAATAATATCGAAAAAACTTCTATCCTTAAACAATACTAACTTATGTCCAACATAATCCATTCCAATCTTTAGTCCTATCCATAATATTGCAGTCCATTCTCATAACATAGTGAAAATGATTACCAGAGATTTAATACCATGGTTGATCCCCATATATCATAAGATATATCTTGTTGGACACATTCCAAACATTGAAAGGCCTTAATCTTGTACTCTCTTGAATACCCATTGAACCTTAGTGAAAACTTGAATGCAGTTAAAAGTTAACACTTTCCACATACCAAAATCCTCAAAATTCAATATACTCAAACCATGATATCACTTAGTCCTTATATCAATCATGAGCTCATGAATACTGTTAAACATTTGGTTTTCTCGTTTTCCCTTCATTATGCGCATATCATCTTATTTCCAAAAATATCTCAATCACTTTGAATACCACATTAGACCAATACATAAATACTTTACGATACAACATTATTTTGGAATCCCATTACATAAACACTTAATCATTCCACCACATCGTTATCATATTCAACATCGCCAATAGTGATCGCATGTTACTTCCCTTTGTCCTTTGCCTTAAGTGGTTGCTCATGTCGATCATCACTAACCCTTGGATTAGGGAATTTATTAGCATAATGTCCCATCTCCTTTCACTTAAAGCATTGAAGTGTTGGTTGTGCGTTCTCTGTAGTGTTTGCTTTATTCACTTCATTAGAATCCCTTTTTCCATTACTTCGACACTCAGCTGCTCGATGACCTTCTTTTCCACACTTAAAACATTTTCTACTCCCTTTAAGACAATCTCCACCATGCTTCTTTCCACACTTTGTGCATACGGAAACATTCATCTTCTTTTCACCATTATTCTGAGATTTCTCCTTGAACTCCATCTTTCGTTTCTTGTCAAAACCATGAGATGGATATGTAACACCAACTTCCATTTCTACCTTGATAGCACAACGCACAATTTCTTCCTAGCTACTGAAGTCTCTTATAGCTAATTCCCTTCGAAGACTTGGTTTTAAGCCACTGAAAAATCGATCAACTTTACTTTCAGGTTGGATGATAATGCCAGATGCATACCTTGCAAGTCTTGTAAAATTCGCTTCGTATATACCAACAGATTCATCATCCTTTTGCTTTAGTTCAAGAAACTCCTTCTCCATCTTCGTTCGAAGAATACGAGGGAAGTACTTACTGAAAAACAAGTTCTTGAACTCGTCCCATTCCATGGAATCAATTTCATCTCTTTGCCTCGTATTCTTGATAAGATTCCACCATTGATCAGCTTCACCTTCCAAACGATATACTGCTAAGATGACTTTATCATGTTCAGAACATTGAAGAACTGAAAATATCTTTTCAGTAGTACTAATCCATTGTTCAGCAACTAATGGATCAGTAGACCCACTGAAAGAAGGCGGACGCTGCCTCATGAAGGATTCAACAGAATGTTGCTCCTTCCTTTGCTCGTTTGGAAGTCCTGCATGATTCATAGCTTGAGAAAGTTGTGTGAGCATGGCTACAAGATTTTGCATTCCAGCTCCCATATCGTTTGGTTGCTCAGGGGGACAATCATTGCATTGTCCATTGCATTGATCAACATGGTTCCTTCGGGTTCCAGCCATCGTCTAAAACCCCAAAAGAATAGTGTGAGAGGCAAAAATCATGCTAGGGAAAACAACATAATAAAGGGGTAGTACCCTCAATATCTAACATCTTAGGTTAAATTCTAAGATCGTTAGAGAAATTCTAGGACTATAACCTATACATATACTTAACCTTAGAGACATCCCTAGACATACCTTAGAAATATCTCTAGGGATCTCACTAACATTTTCGCATCCTAGTTTCCAAAGGTTGACTAAACCTTTCCTTTGATACCAACTGTAGAGACCCGAAACCTGACGTACATTGACATTACATTACTTTTTCAGAATACTTATTACATAACAAAAACACACACACAAGGATCGTAATAGTTTAGTGTCTTTGGAAACTCAGAATAAAATCTTCTAATCGTGGTGAAAGATCATCAACATCTCCCATAAAGATCTTCCTTTTTTTTTACCTAAAACCTTTCTTTATATCCTGGGGAAAAGAAAACATAAAAGGGTGAGCTCAAATGCTCAGTAAGGGTAAACAAAAGAAATATCAATCACATCGTATTCATAAGAACATAACATTTTGGAAATCATAACCTGCAAAAGAGAGCATAATTTCATAACATGGGATAAATCATGGTAGTGAAATGTAATCAAAATAATCATAACTTAAAACATGAAACTTTGTGGCATTCACACATAATCATAGAGAATCATTTCTTGTTAGTCAAGACTCATTGCCAAGACTATCTTAGTGGACAAAGTCCCTTTCTGAATCGAGTAACCCTCGTTTCAGTCCAGTTTCACTAAACCGGTATAACCTACCATTCCAGCCATGTCTATCTCATGAGATATAAAATCTTTACCCAATGCATTGGAGGGAGATATAGGTCCCACCCATCTTATAATGAATCCTTTCTTATGTGTGCCACATAATCATAAATCATAATTCATCGCATAACCCATGTAATAAAAATGGGATTCTTAAACAACATGACATCATAAAACAATTCATATAAGATAAAGGAATTCATAAACATAATTCCATCACAACATAGTCAAATCAATGTAAAAATATGGATAGAAACAGAACCCTTTATTATCTTAGATGGAAAATAATTTTGATAAAACACTTGAAATGAATTCTTGAGGAAAATATCTTTTCTTCTTCAAAATCAATTTCTTTTCACAAAACATCATGCAATTTTAAAAGAAAGAGATTTTATTAAAAATAGTCATGAAATCTTTTGGAGGAAGCTTCATGAAAATAAGGCTTTATAAAACCGTAAAAATCCATTCGTGCCGTTTAAGTTAAAAAAACATTCTTCGTACTTTTGTCGGAAAAGTCAAAAAAGTACCTCGTACGAAAAACGAAAAAAAATATTCCTTTCATATCCTTTACTAAAAACTCATCGAAGGGTAAAATTGGATTTAAACAATTTTAAGTGGATGGAAAAAATATTATATATTGAAGGAACATGGATGTGGATGATAAAATACACCCCAGTAAATACTTACGAATAAACAATCTCGGATAAAAATGAGATTGTGATATTTCCCTTACCTTAGGTCCGATTTGCTTTGTACGTGTCCGAAGCTCCTGTATAATGGTTTAAATAATGTCATTGACTTATTACAGAATCATATTCATTGTTATTATATCATATATGGTTCACTTATGACATTATATTACCCGTTCTTTTGTAAATTCCATGTTAAAGAAGCGTTTTGGGTAAAATCGTTTCTTTTATCGTAGGTGTTTTGACTTGTTGTTCTTGACATTATTATTACTTATATCATGATTTACTTACTTCCAGAATATAAAATATGATTTATATATCATATATATTCAGTATATATATATATATATAATAGATAGATAAATGAAATGAAAAACACCGTTCATGGAGACGGTAGTCCGTACGTACGCATGAACGCTGTTTTCCTTTCCCTATTGTCTTGAATGGAAGTAAGTAGATGACATACATATATATATATACATAAATCCAGTAGCTTTATAATGTCATATATTTCATTATTATTTCTTATATATACTTTATAATCATTCTTAAATGGTTAACATGGAGAATGAATCTCATCACGTCGTGGAGACGGTAGTCCGTACGTACGCACGAGCGATGATATCATTTCCATAAATATTGAATTGAATTGGAGTGGATTATAAAATATATCAGAATCAATATGATGTTTTAATAACTATGTATAGTTATTCTTTACACCATTATACCCATCCATGTAAGGTGGTGGTGGAAAATAGATTACACCACGGCGTGGAGACGGTATTCCGTACGTACGCACGCGCGGTGATTTCTTTTTCCGTAGGATAGATAGATGGTGAAATAGGGTTGTTTCATACTTATAATAACATATCAGTATATGAGTGATACTTATGTTATTACTTCATAATGAATCAACCTAAGAAGAAGAAGTGGAAGAAGAAATAAAGATGAAAGAATTGGTAACGGTAATTACCTCTTCTTTGAAGCGCCTTTTGGAGACCTCCTCTTAGGGAACTAAAATTGGTCTTTGAGGAAGACCAGAACCTCTAGGATGTTGCTAGGGAAGTGGAGAAGAGATTTTGGCAGGGGTTGGCCGAGCTTGAGTTCTCAAATTGGTGTGAGGAGGAGGGGGAGGAGGTGCCCTTTTATAAGGGAGGAGAGGGGCACCTTAGGAATATCTCAAAATATTATTTTATATTAAAGTAAAAATAGGTTTATAATGGTTCCAAAGGGTCTTATTTCGAAGCTAAAGTGGGGATGGGTCGAAATCCTATCAAACAATAGGATTTAGACAAGTTTAGGTTCTTATTTTAACCTTATCAATTAGATTTAACTCTAAGTTAAATAATTTTACTTTTACCGTGTCTTTTTGTTTTCTTTCACTATATGGTTAATACACTTACTATAACATGCCAAACGAACCCCAAATTGTTTATTATTAATATATATATCCTTATCTAAGTCATTTGGCCGAACCTTAGATTTTTAGGAATAAAATAACAATTAATAATATAATATTTGATTTAAAAACTATTTTGTGTCAATTTTGACACTATTTGATATATGATTTTTGTGAAAGTCATAACAGAATTATATGTTCGAACCAAGTTGATTAAATCAATACTAATATATCATAGTAACCTAGAAAATTAGTTGAATTCATAAAAAGTCTCAAATTACATTCATTTGAGTATTTATAACATCAATTATGTTAATATTTCCTTAAAAGGGTAATTACTGCATCATCGTTGTGTCATAAATAAATTAATTTATTTAAAGTCTAAAAATTATAAATAAAATATCATTATATAGGAAATCTTTTTAGATTTCTAATGAATATTTATAGTCGAATTTATCTTATGTATCACCCCATATTAAAAATGTTTTAGTGAATAAACTTTGATTTTAACTCTTTTAACTCTTCTTTGAATTAAATAATAATAAATGTCCTAATCTAATCCAAGTGGGCCTAAATGATAATATTTTACACTTAAGGTTGTTTTTGGTCGAGATACACTTGTCCAATAGAATTAGGACATGTGTTAGGGTAATATTAATATCATTCTTACCCTTAATTACCCTATTTACTTTTAACCGTGGTAAATAAAAGTAAAAAGTTACTATTCACCAAAAATTATTTTCATCTCATTGAACCGCATTTTACTTACTGACATCAACCGTGTCTCTCGGATTTTTGAAATTCCATTCACAGAAGTGGTAAAATTAAGTTTTATGAAAAATTCAGTTTTTTTTAACTACCACTTAGTAGTTTCACTATTTATCAAAAAATGAAGGTTTTCAGAAAAATGCCAAAATTTCATCCTATGCTATATTTCATATTCCGAATTCAAAAATGAAGTCTATTTTACCAAATTCATAACATAGAAGTTGAATTAATTAATTTTATAATTAAATCCCACAAATAGCGTGTTTTTAAGAAACAATATCTATCAAAAGATTGACACTTGTTTATGTCTGGTTTAAATGTGCAATTACATCCAATGACCAACATTGTATTAAATTGTAAAAATATATTCTAAATATACTTTAAAACTACTCCAATTAATAATTTATCACTATTAATAATTTCGATTAAAAAATTTGTTTTTTAATTATAATTTAGTAATTTTCACTATTCATCAGAATATGAAAGTTATCCGAAATGTACCAAAATTTCACCTTAGGCTAAATTCGATACTCCGAATCCAAAAATGAAGTTCATTTTGAAAAATAAGATTTACAGAATTTTAAAAAGTGGTTATTACTATTCATACCGGCTAGTTTTAATAATATTTTAATAGCATATCGTTGTTTAGTGAAACTCGGTATTGCGTATTACACACGCTATTGAGGAAGGTCGTGATTGCATGTAATGCAAGGCAAGTCAAGGATGCGTGTTGTGAAAGCTCCTTTTGGTGTAGCGTACAACACAAGACATTAATAAAATTAAAAAGAATATTTTTTATAAAATCTTGGGCTGTTACAATACTGATTTTAGAACATCGGCATTATTATTTTTTGTTACTGTTTTCCTTTAATTAGAGGTTTATACACTTATATTTTTTCTATTATTTTTTGACCATTTGTATCCTTATGTACAATTTTTCCAAACACCACTCTGGGTTTTGATGTTATGTGTTCATTTATATTATTATTCAATTTCTTTTTCATGTTATACTAGTATATGTAGATTAATTAATGTGTATATGTACATTAAGGTATGGCCTCCCGTTATTGTGATATACATACACAACTCATGCCTCTAGCCCCCTATAATATTTTTTTAGGATTTGGGTGTCACAATCAACTAACCATCAGATTGGCAGGACATGGGGGGTTGGGTCATGAAACGAAGGATCATTTTGGATCCCTTATACATAATTTTTACATCACCAATAAATTATCATCTGTATGTGCTAGACTGAACTAAATTCACTACACGTGGATATTGTTATCTATAGTATAGGAATTTATTTGTCTTCATCATATTGTTATTACTTCAATTTAGTGAAGTCTATAAACCACTTATTAACAAAATTATTATTAGATTTTATCCTATGGAATATCATTGTACATATTATTAATGGAATTCTATATTATTATATATTGATTAACCTCAAGTACGCATGCTCATACACTCATTGATCAACTATAAAAGTATCTAATAAAGTAGTTTGTTTAAATTTGATTGTAACTAGTGTTGGTTTAGATCTTATGAAATCCAACATATTTTTCTGTTCCATAATTACTTGGTATAATTAAAATAATTCATTAATATACATTCCCATTACCTTATATGTTTTAGTTTTTAAAAAATTTGACCAAAACTTTGACTAAACATTCACATTTACAACTAATATAATTTTTTTCGAATATATAATAAACATCATAGTTCATACAAATTATCAAACATCACGACCAATTTCTCTATGTATGATACTATATAGAACACCTAAAATATATTGAATGTCATCCTATTCTATGGAAATGGAATCATCACAACAAGGATTTCTCAAATTATATATATTTATACACATAATAAAAAACAATAAATTATATTCAAATTTATTAATACATAAAAATATGTAAAATTTGGATTCATAAGAATGTTATAAGTAATAAATCATGTATAAAAAATCACATCATAATAATGTAAAATAACAACATACCAAATAATCAACTCCATTAAGATGAATCCCATTATTAACATGTCCAAAAGGTATATTAAAATATTATATAGTCATTATATAATAAAATAAATGTGTGTAATATCATATAAATGTATAATAAACAATGAATATACCATCCTATAAAGAAAAGGAATCATAAAATTATTTCATAATAATGACCAAATGACACATTTATAGAAAACTCAGTATTCCCACACCATATTATATAATGAGATACATTGCATAACCTATTAATTTGAGGACGGTATACCATCCCATGTAACATTATTAAGAATTATGATAACAATGAAAAAACCATACCTCGGCATAGATAATGAACCTATTGAAATAAGGGTTTCCAATACCTCTAATGTGGGAACACATATAAATAATATTTATAATTCCATCAGTAAACATGGTAAAACCATGAAAAATGAAACTAGTGAAAAATTATATAAAATAAATTTATTTGTAGATATCCTTTAGTGATTTATTTGGAATGTAAACAATATTATTAGAAGGTATAAGATTTAGTTAATAATTTATTTGTTAAATTATCTTATGGAATCTGGGTTAACAACCATCGATAAATGAATTGAAGAAAATAGTTTTTCCATAGAGTGTTCATTGGATGAAAATTGGGTCTATTCAATGTTGATGGTTCAGATTGAAAAATATAGTTAGTATTTTATGTTTGTATAATATTATTGGATTATTATAATAGTTTAAAAATATGTATTAATTACCAAATTGATAAAATGATAAAATAAATAATCTCTTGAGGAATTAATTGAACAGTCAATCTCTTATAAATTCACTACTGGCTAACATGGAAATTGAATTTTAAATATTGGGGGAATTTGAATCAACAAATTTTATAAAAAAATTATAAATACTCAATTCACCCCAACCTGAGTAATCTACTCCTACAAACATTTTTTATCAATGTTTGTTTAGTTTTTGAATCTTCAATTTTGAATTCTTTTTCAAATAATTTCATCATTGATTTTACTTGGATTTCAAATATCATAAAATTTCTTTTAGTTATAAATTTTTATCTCAATAAAATATTTTCAAAATTTTATTACAGATAATAGACTATAAGGGGCTTCTACCAACATTCCACCATTATTTAATAAAATAAATTATGGCCAATAGAAAAATATGATGAAAATTCATTTATAATGTATGAGTTTCAAAATTTTCTCCTCAATTGTAGATGAGGATAAGATTCCTTTAACATATAGAACTACTTGGGATAACCCATCTAATACCTCTTATAACAATAACTATAAAGCCTTCAATATCTTAGATTTATTTTTTAGAGATGAGTAATTCAAAAAAAAATTACATGTAAAACAACCCATGAAATTTGGGATAGATTGTCTATTTCACATGAAGTAACTTCTAGTGGTAAGAAAATGAGACTTAACACATATATTATTTAATATTATAACATTAAGATGGAACCTGATGAGCCTATTTTTCCACTTGATGTTTCTTCCTCCTGAATGCGCACACCCTTTTGGTGCTAGTGGAAAATGTCGATCCTTCATCGATAAAAGGTATGATCTACCTTTGTTCTAGTGTTATCTTAAATCCTTATCCTTCTCCTTCTACTTACCTTATTATGGAATTTTATCTCCATGATTCTAATGAAGTTTTATTTCCTGTCGGATAGTGTGATCGTGATGCGACATCCTCGGGTGGATGCAATTGTCACGAGGAAGGAGATCTTAATCCATTGTGTGGATCATTCTAGTAAAAAGAAATTCAATGACCATTTGAGGTAGGGGATTTGTTGCTTCTCTATTATTTTACGTGAAAATGTTGAGATAGCATGTTTAAACCCATAAGATCAAAATGGAATTGACATATTAAATATTTGAAGAGGATAAATAAATTGATATCAATAGTATGTTATTGCCTCTTGTTTTGATGGATAGTGTGATATCAATGCTTGATTTTTTTATCTTTTTATTCTTGATGGAATTGACAATGAACATGATGCTAGAATTAAATGAATTTTTTTTGATAGTGATAAAGAGGCATATAAATGAATCCATTTGTTATTGTTGTAATTTTATTTTAATCAAATTGATGCAGTAAGCATGTTTAACCAATTTTTGATAAATTATTGTTTATGATTCACATAGTTGTGACACAAAAATAATAAATCAGTTATTTATAGATGGATTAAATGTATTGTTTTTTTATAATAGATAATGCCTCGTAGGGTTAAGAGTTACCCTCTTATAATGTTAATGACTAAGAGCCCAGTTTATATGATATTGGTTTTCCTATTGCTTATGTTTTGATAAGTGGGGGATGGTAGGCCTATTGGTTGGGGATATAGTTGGCTCCTATAGTGGTGAGATGCATCAGTTTATGCATATGGGTTTCAGGGAGGACACTGGGGACGATGAAATATGCTATATGTGAATTTTTGGATGCTTGCTGATTATTGTTGGTTGTTTATCTTCTATAATTTCCCCACTGCTCAAGGCTGCTCCTTTCCTTACCCTTCTTCCAAAAGGTTTAAAGACACAAAGGGTAAGTCATGTGCTTTGCGTGTTTAGCTTTCCGAGGGATGTTGGGGCTATGATGTTTCTATAGGTGGAAAATACTCGATAGGTAGTTCATCTAAAAACCGTGTTCAGCCACATGTGTATAGAAGCGTGGATTTTCTTCTCTCGAATTATTAGGAATATGGGAATGTAATACTGTCGATAAATTATTGAATAATTGAGGTTAACCCATGGGGTTTGGGATTGCTGGGATGCAACACATAGGATTACATTTTAATGTAACAATGGACTTTGGGAGTGATGTTAATGAAATATGATGTGGAAATTATTAATGGTCAATGAATTCTTAAATAATTAATTATCATAAATTATAACCTATAAAAAAGGGAATGAATTAATGTAATAATTCACTTTAAAGGGTTGTGACCTTATTGGAATCCTAGTCTTAGATGTGGTAGCTGAGATTCTTAGAGTTGTTAGCTGTAGTTATTTTTATGACTAGGTTATTCCCAATGTGTGGTTTTGAGCTATAATATATTCTATAATCTTGTGTTTTTATATGCTACTCCACTTTGTCAGTAAATGAAACTGGCACCCTGGTGATTCTAATCTATAAGGGGGGGTGTTTTCCCCAACATTCTTGTTAGAGGATGGATGGACGACTACCCCCTTTGGCCCAGCACACTTCTCTTGGTGGTTACTTGGGATGGAAGGAACATCGGTTAGTTTTCCCGATATATGTGAGTAGAGGGTTTTAATGGCATGTGGTTTTTCATACATTTATATTCTAAATATAGTTTCTTATGGACTAATATATGGCTAACGTGTAAAGGATGAGATGGATTGAGGATCCTTACTTGGTGTATGGGTTGTATTTTCTTGGGGTGTAATGTTTGACATATGATACACATTATCTGAGATGTGGGGGCTTTCAAAAACTACCTGGTTACTTTTCTTATGTAGACAAGGTGGTTTTTTTTCACAAGGTGTATGTTTTGGTGCTTCGAACAGGTGTTTGTGGGAAATCCTTTTTGGAAAGAGATGGCTTTGGACGCGTGACATTGTGGAAAAGAGGAACAGCAGTGGGGATGTAGTAGTAGGGTACCCTTTTTATTTTTAATTATATTATATACTATTGTATGTGATGCTTGGTGAGAGTAGCCATGTTGAGGCTGGGAACTATGTTTACCTGTTTAGGGGATGATTTATTTTCACTTGTTGGTCACTGTTCTTTAGCTTTATTTCCTTACTTTTTCATGAGAGGCTCTAGGGAGAATCCTACCATGCATACTATTATACTCACCCTATGTATGTATATATAATTTTTTTCAGTTCACTAGGATCAGTATTGATATCAGGCTAGTTTCTACTAGATTGGGGTTGCATGAGTAGTTCGGGATTGTGGATGACTCTATTTTTACATTCCATTGATATTTGAAGTTTTCCAATTTCAGTTTTAGTTGTTTTACATGACATTATATATGTGTACTTGGGATTTCATTTATATTGTTTTATTAGTTGGAGATTGTTGGTGTCTATCATATCTCTATATTTTGCATTTGTTCTGTTATAGGTTAATGTATCCCATTTGCGTGATTACTATACCCAAGGTGATAATCGCCAACCTGGGGCCTACTATAGGTGGGTCTCGATGTTCATTGTCTTTATTTTCACATTTCCAGACAAGGAGGGGAACACCTTGTGGGTAGGTGGTAGTGACAGAGTGGAATCAGAGGTCTGGTTGAGGTATAGGATGGAGTTTGGTCATAGGCATAGGTTAGAATGCATGGGTGGGTTGGGAAACTCTGTCAGTCATGTTTAGAATGTGACGTATACACTAGATTCCAACTCATACATAGGAATTTAGGTCCCCCTATGATTTGAATTACAGACCTTTAAGTTTAATGTGTCTATTAATGAGGTGATACAACTTTCAAGGTAGAGGCCTATGAAAGGATCATGCATCCTTATTCCTAGTTCATGTGATTGAATGCATAGACCTTCGGATAGGTTAACCTAAAATGAATAAACGAAAAAAATTAATTAATTAATGTTGAGTCTTCCATATTCAATGTTTAGGATCTTTAGCACATTGTTATTTTTAAGGTATGGCTCTGAGTCGATGTCCTTATCAGGTTCGTGTAAAATATGTCAAGTAGGTTTTTCCAATAGATCACCATAGGGTAGAAGTCGATGATAATGAAACTTGGAAAAGGGAACAAAGAGTGTTTTAGCTCCATAGTATACAGAAGTAAGAGGGGTTTGTTTCAGATGCAGTCACAGAATAATTGATGGAGGGGTTCAAGATATGATTTAGTTTGATCCGTGATCGAAAGGAACACTGGGTGTCCTCGGTAGTGAAGATGCTATGTGGAGATGTGTGGCAATGGTGGTTCTTATTCCTAGGGGACTGTGAGTACTCGATGATCTCATGGGAGGTGTTATGAGAAAATTTTAGAGTCAGGTTTATTTCTTTGACCTCGAAGGCATCTAGTCTCTAGAAGCTTCTTACCCATTGATACGGGTTCTCCTGTAATGACCCACCAATTCTCATTGGCTTGAGAGCTCAACGAGTCATTACTCAGCCTTAAGTGACATCCCCAAGGTGCCAAAGTCTTGCCATTATTGTCAAAGGGTTTCAGACAAGTGGGGGATGATTTACCCTTTTTGAACACTCCACAAAACCAACATCCATAGCAAGACTAAACAACTAAATGATGAATGATAATAAATCCAAAAATTCTACTATTTATTTATCAAAAACCAACCAAGAGTACCACAATGGAAACCAACACTAAATCAGAGTAAACAGCGGAAAGACAATCTAAAAGACCACAAGATGACAACCCAACTCCATGCCCCATAGGATCCAAGCTCCAACATCACGAACCAGCCTAAGTGTCATGAACCAGTGTCCTAATCATGTGATACTTTACCTTTTCCAACGTCCCAGTATATGAAATCTGCAAAAGCACCAACGTGCCAAAGTAGGGGGTGAGTAATGATACTCAGTAGGTTTTCCTTGATGACTTCACAACCCATGACTCTAGGATAAAACATGTTAGCACATTTATATAAAACAATTTATATAAAACAATTCAAATACAGTTCACAATATAGCAAATTCCATGTCAGATCCATTTTTCCGTCAAATATCATTTTCCAACAAAGCAACCAAGAAATGTTTCCCAATCAAATTCACATTTCCATTTTGGCACTTTGATTCCATTTCACAAATCCACACAACCAACCATTTCACAACCCATGAAATCCACTATTCACGAATCGTTATGACAGTTTCATACTCATGAGTGGTCTCTCGTTGATCTACTAAGTCTTCACAAGGTAATTATTCCCCATGTTCCATTGCACTTTTGGCACCGAGCACAAGGTCATATATCAACCAAGCCTCATAAATGTAATATGAGCACACACACCAAGTACGCCCAAAAACCACACCATTTCAACCATGCTAAAACCATTTCTATAAAACACCTTTTTTATTGAAATCCTTTTTCCCAAATATGATTTTCCAAATCCCACAAATCCATATTTTATTAAAACAATTTTAAAATCATGAAACAAAAAGACTTTTCAGAAACCCATCTATCAATTTAAAAAATTTCATCAAAACCCATAAATCATCACTAAAGAAGATTTATAAAATTGTTTTCACCCCAATTTCACAATCAAAACCAAGTGATAAAATCAATTTGAACTAATCCTTCATGTTCTAAGAAAGAGTAATCGAGAGTGAAGACACCTACCTCAACAGTTTGGGTGAAACCAACTGACGGACGAAGAACTCCAAGAACGCCATATGAAAACTACAAAACCCTCCTTAGATCTCTTCTCATAACACAACCAAGACCAAAAAATGTCATATATGGCATCCACACCATTAGATATACCCATAACGGTCGTAGAACTATTAAAACGAGAGAAGAGGAGAAGTAGATCTAAGTAGATCT
The DNA here is from genome assembly GCA_963277665.1 of Viscum album. Lineage (NCBI taxonomy): Eukaryota > Viridiplantae > Streptophyta > Magnoliopsida > Santalales > Viscaceae > Viscum > Viscum album. Next base: position 27,811,813 of record OY728157.1, on the reverse strand, counting down.
AAGAAACCGATCATGAATGATCATATACCTTGAGAATTCGGCTTCGATTCGCCAAGAGAAGCCTTCAGATCGCCTCCAGAATGCTTAGGAGAAGCCTTCCAACCTTCAAGGGAGAGTAATCCTGAGATAGGGACACATAGAAGGTTTAAACAAGTAAATTTAATGAAAAAAGATTTAGATCTACAATTTTATGATCTAACTTTATGTGACCGCATAGTTAGTTCGCACTGTTTGACAAACTTTGCGATAATCATGTGTTGGCTACTACCTCAGCAACCCTTCTCGCATGGTTTGGATGCACGGTTAGACAAACTATCCACTGATTGTGTGGAAGCCACTGCCTCCAATACCCTCTTCGCACAGTTTGGCCGCACGGTTTGAGAAACTGTGCACCGACCGTGCGACTTAGCATTTGCCTCAAAACATTATGCCAAGTTCTCCAGAGTCTCCCATTCAACACCCTTAACATTAAAACCATGAAAAGTATCAAGAGCAGGGTCAAATACCAGAAACAGAGGGTACTACATTCTCCCCACCATTGTCCTTTCCATCCCTAGAAAGTAGAAAACCACAGCTTGACTGAAAGAGTTCTGGCCACTGCTCCTTCATTTATTTCTTGTGTTCCCATGTCCCTTCCTGAATCTGACCATGAATCCATAAAACCCGCACTAGACCGGTGCTTTTTCCACACAAGAATTTATATTTCCTATCCACTATCCATATCAGTATATGTATCAATGAAGAATCCGACTCTAGGTCAATGTGATCCCATCTGATCACATGGTCAGGGTCTGGTTGATACTTCTTTAACTGAGATACGTGGAACATATTGTGCACTATATTGAACCATGGTGGTAATGAAAACTGATACACCATCTCGCTAACCCGTTCTAGTATCTCTAAAGGGCCTATATATTGAGGAGATGATTTTCCCTACTTCCCAAACCAACGTTGTCAAAACCTTAGAGATATTTTCAAAAAGGCATGATTACTCACTGCAAACGACAACGGTCTTCGGCGATGATCCGCATAAGATTTCTGACGACTCTGAGCAACCTCCATCCTCTTTCTAATCAACTGGATCTTCACTGTTTTTTCTTGGACCAGTTTTGGACCAACTAGTGATGTCTCACCTGTTTCCACCCAATAATGTGGTGAACGACATGGATGCCCATACAATGCTTCAAACGGAGCCATGCATATTGAGGCCTGATAACTGTTATTGTATGAGAACTTTACTAAGGGTATATGATCCTCCCATGAGCCACAAAAATCCATTACACAAACCCACAACATGTCTTCCAATGTCTGTATGGTCCTCTCAGATTTCCCATCTATGTGAGGATGATACGCCGTGCTCATAGTCAACTGATTCCCAAGGGCAGGTTGTAAGGATTTCCATAAACGATATGTGAAACTTAGATCTCTATCTGAGACGATAGACACTGGTACACCATGTTTTTTTACCACTTCCCAGATATAGATTTTTGAATGGTATTCCACCGTATGGGTTTCACGAATTGCGATGAAATGGGATGACTTGTGTAGACGATACACTATCACCCAAATGGCATCGTGTTTCCAGACATTTCATGGAAGACCTGTAACAAAATCTATTTCTATCTGCTCTCATTTCAACACCGGGATAGTTAATGACTATAACATACCAGCTAGTCTCTGATTCTCTACATTAACCTGCTGACAAGTTAAGCATCGCGAGACAAATTCGGCTACCTTCCTTTTCATGCAGCTCCACCAAAACAGTGCCTTTAACAACTTATACATCTTCTGTGTACCCGGATGTACAACCCATCTTGAATGGTGGTAATCATTATGAAGTTGTTCTTGAAAAACTATTGGTAAAACCATCCGATCTATGAAACAAAAAACTGAACCCGCTTCAAGTTTCCATCCATCAATGGTCTCCCAAACCTTGAGTTTTGAACTCATTATCAGACATTCCAGATCAGATGTTTGTGCCTTTTTGACCACTTTTACCAGTTCAAGAACTGGCTTACTTGAATAGAAAGCTGCAACATCACCTCAGTTTTCATGTTCCACATGCATGTCGGCTAATACTAACATCAACTGCCATTCATCTGAAGCTTCTTTCTCCAAATGACCATATGACTTTCTGCTTAATGCATCAGCCACCAAATTTCCCTTACCCAGTGTATACATCAAGTCAAATTCGAACACTTGAATGTATTCCATCTATATTCTCTCCATCAGATTCAAATCTCTTTGTGAGGAAATGTGTTTCGGGCTTTTGTGATCTGTAAATATAGTCAATTTCTCACAAAATAGATAATGATTCCTTGTATTCATGGCACGAACAACTACATCTAACTCCAAATCGTGTGTTGGGTAATTCTTCTCATGCACCCTCATCTTCCATGAAACATAAGAAACAAAATGGTCTCCATGCATGAGAACACAACCCAACCCCATTACCGTAGCGTCACAACACACCACATACCCTTTTCCTGATTCCTGAAAAATCATGATGGGTGCTGATGTAAGACGAAATTTCAACTCTTGAAAAGATCTCTGAAATTCATCAGTCCATTGAAATGCATTGATTTTCATTGTCAAAGCTATCATGGGCTAAGATAATAATGAGAATTCATGCACAAAGCTTCGGTAATAACCAGCTAGACCAAGGAAACATCATATTTCAAATAAATTCTTCAGCAGCTTCCATGAAAGAATAGCTTCTATCTTTTCTGGATCCACTAAAACAATTTTATTAGAAACAACGTGGCACAGAAAAAGTACCTATTGTATCCAAAAATCACACATTGATAATTTGTCATAAAACTGATCGTCCCACAAGATTTCCAACACTATCGCTAAGAGTTGCTCATGCTCAGCCCTTGTTCTGGAATACACCAATATATCATCCACAAACACCACAACAAAAGAATCCAGATATGGCTGAAATATCTGATTCATCAAATCCATGACAACCGCGGGTGTATTCATAACACCAAAAGGCATGACTGCATATTCGTAGTGTCCATATCTACTTCTGAAGGCTTTCTTCGGAATATCCTCCTTCCAAACTCGCAACTGGTGATATCCTGACCGTATTTTAATTTTGGAGAACCACTGAGATCCCCACAATTGATCAAACATGTCAGCAATGCATGGAAGTGGATATCTATTCATTATCATAACCTGGTTAAGTTTATGATAATCCACGCATAGCCTCAAAGTTCCATCTGCTTTCTTTACAAAAAAAACTGGTGCAGCCCACGAAGACTTTCTTGTCCAAATGAAACCTTTTCTTTCCAGATCCTTTAACTTCACCTTCAATTCCTTTAACTCCATTGGTTCCATCCTATAAGATGTAAGTGAGATAGGACTGGTCCCTGAAAGGAGATCAATCGTAAACTCCACTTCTCTTACTGGTGGTAACCCTGAGAGGTTTTCTGAAAAAACATCAGGAAATTGAACCACCACAGCTGGAAAACATTTTTCCGCGATCTCTTCCAATGTTGACACAGTCAACACTTCCAATTGGTAAGAGATAGTTCCCACCATTGGTGCCAACAAGCTCTTTGCACCTTTCTTTACCATCCTCTCTCCTCTGAAGAGATGGTTGATTCCATCCTCCATTGTGAAACTAACCGTTCTCCCATAATAGTCAATGTGAGCCTTAAAAATTGTCAACCAATCCATACCCAGGATTATATCATAGACATCCATTTCTGACATGGATTTATCCAATTTCAGCTTAGCTTCATCCATCGTTATATCACATCCTTTACACACGAAGGCTTGGCATTCTCTTTCACCCAGAAGAGTTTGTAGTTTTAACACAGAAGGCATTAACTCATGTTTTAAGTTTATAAAATCAGCAATACGAGAAGCAAGAAATGAATGGGTTGTGGAAGTATTGAAGAAAACATTCATGATGGTAGAATACAAAAGAATCGTACCTCTCACTATAGATGGTCCAGCTTGATCATCCACAATCACCTGTTCCGCTCCATACAGTTGCTTTGTTGCTGCACTTTCTTCCTTATTTCCTTGTTGAGATTTCCATGCTTGTGGTGTCATGGTATTCCTAGAATCACCATAACTTGCTTTGTTCTGCTGGCGAGGCTGATTTTTCTATCCTCGCTCTGTCGAAGAATAAGATGCTTGTGACACCTTGGAAGTGTCATGCGCACCCGACCTGGGAGTACTGTGACAGTATTGCTGATGATGCCCCATCTTGTTTCAATTGTGACGTGCTTTTGGTGGTGTAGTACATTCACGTTTCATGTGGTCAATCATGCCACATTGAAAGCAACCCACTTTACTCTGGGGTCGTGGAGGAATGTTGACTGATCTCGTTGTCTGGTTCTGATTCGTAATCCCACCATGGAAGTAGGTATCCCTTTTCCGCTTGTTTCCAACATTAATGTCCCCACCTATTCCTGTGGGTATCATAATGCTTCCTCCTATCGATCCAGAGATATCACGTTCAACAATCGTTGCTCTGTTCACTATCTTTGTATAATTCGTTATACAGAGCACCACAATTTTTGATTGAATGTCCTAACTTAGCTCCGATTTGAAGATGCGAACCGTCAAAGAAGCACTTGCCACAAACTCTGGTGCAAAATGAAATAAACTCATGAACTTGGCCACATACTCTGTTACAGAGAGTATTTATTGTTTCAATCAGAAGAAGTCATTCGTTTTCTGGATCTTGAACGATTGAGGATAGAATTGTTTGTTAAAAAATTCTTCAAAATCCTCCCTTTTAAGTACTTCATCCAATTTAGCCTGCACCGCTAAATCCCACCACTGACGTGCAAGATCCTCAAGCATGTACGTCTACAACTTTACATTCAACTCTACTAGTTTGCCGATGAAATTGAATATATGATTCATCCTGCTTAGCCACACCTCCACCTTCCCGGGTTCAGCATCACCCCGAAAGATGGGTGGATTATACTTCTAGAACTGGACAGAGTGGTCTACATTCCTTGACTCATCCATCTGATTCCCTGTGTCCATAGCCTAGAATTCCTTAATGACACTCTGAAGCAACTCTTGCTTCACACATGGTTCAGGAGCAGCCACATTCTCAACAGCTTCTTCCATTTGGTTTCAAGGACGTCTAACAAGTGCCATTTTTCATAAATCACGCTTTTGTATCAAACCATAATCCATTTCTAAAAATGGTTCATGAAATCCTAGTGGGAATTCATTCCTCTATAATTCATGTCACGCTCATCTCATTGGCTAAACCCATGACAATGAGATTACCAGCATTCTAGAAGTGTATCAAAACACTTATGTACACAACACCTTGGTAACTTGAAGTTCAACATAAACAGGTTAGCAACATCCTTTTATTCTATACATTTTAATTTCTGACAATCCTACTCATGTATAAGATGATCACCCAAGTAAAAGACAAAAACGAATTTCAACTCCAAGACCATGAACATCGATGACTACTTGTTAGGCAGAGACCGGACAAGCTGATACCATTTGTAATGACCTGCCAATTCTCATTGGCTTGAGAGCTCAACGAGTCATTACTCGGCCTTATGTGATATCACCAAGGCGTAAGAGGCTGGAAATTAATGACGAAGGGTTTCAAACAAATGGGGGACGATTTACCCTTTTAGAACACTCCAAAAAACCAACAACCATAACCAGACTAAACAATTAAATGATGCATGATAAGAACTCAGAAAATTCAACCATTTATTTATAAAAAAAAGCAAGAGTACCACAATGGAAACCAATACTAACTCTGAGTAAACTGCGGAAAGACAAACTAAAAGACCACAAGACGACAACCCATCTACATGCTCCACAAGCCCCAAGCTCCAACATCACGAACCAGCCCAGGTATTACGAAGCAGTGCTCTAAACATGTGACACTTTACCTTTGCCAATGTCCCGGTATATGACATCTGCAAAAGCACCAACATGCCAATGAAGGGGGTGAGTAATGATACTCAATAGGTTTTCCCCGATGACTTCCCAACCCATGCCTCTAGGATAAAAGATGTTAGCACATTGATATAAAATAATATATATAAAACAATTTCAAAACTATTCACAATATAGAAAATTCCTTTTCAATGCCATTTTTCCAACAAAAAACATTTTCCATTAAATCTAACAAGCAAAGTTTCCCAATAAAAATCACATTTCCATTTTTGGCACTTTAATCCCATTTCAAAAATCCACACAACCAACCATTTCACAACCTGTGAAATCCACTATGCATGCATCATTATGACAGTTCCATACTCATGAGCGGACTCTTGTTGATCTACCAAGTCTTCCCAAGGTAATTATTCCCCATGTCCCATTACACTTTTGGAACTGAGCATAAGGTCATATTTCAACCAAGTCTCGTAAATGCAATATGAACACACACACTATGTACGCACAAAAACCACACCATTTAAACCGTGCTAAAACCATTCTGATAAAACCCCATTTTTATTAAAAACCTTTTTCCCACAAACCATTTTCCAAATCCCACAGATCCATATTTTAAATTCAAAATTTTTATATCAGGAAACCAAAACACTTTTCACAAATCAATCTTTCAACTTCCACAATTTCATCAAAACCCATAAATCATCCCTAAAGTATATCTATAACATGATTTTCACCCCAATTTCACAATCAAAACAAGATATAAAATCAATTTGAACTAAGAATTCACGTTCTATGAAAGAGGAATCGAGCGTGAATCCACCTACCTTAACAATTTGGGTGAAACCAACCGACGGACGATGAACACCAAGAACGCTAGGTCAAAACTCCAAAAACCCAACATAAATATCTTCACCTAACACAACCAAGACCAAAACATGTCATATTCGAAATCCACACCATTAGATCTACCCATAACAGGTTTAGATCTAAGAAAACGTGAGAACGGGAGAAGTAGATCTAAGAATATCTGTGAAACAGATCAAGAATGATCAGATACCTTAAGAATTCGACTTTGATTTTCCAGGAGAAGCCGTCGAATCGCCTCCAGAACACTTGGGAAATTTTTTCCAACCTTCAAGGGATAGTAATCCCAAGTTAGGGCCACATAAGAGGTTTAAACAAAGAAATTAAAGGCAAAACAAGTTAGACCCACAATTTTAGGATCTAACTTTAAGTGAACGCATGGTTAGTCCGCATGGTTTGACAAACCGTGTGATAACCGTGCGTTGAATACCAGATCGGCCACCCTTCTCACATGGTTTGGATGCACGGTTAGACAAACCGTGCACTGACTGTGTGGAAGCCACTACCTCCAATACCCACTTCGTGTGGTTTTCCGCACGGTTAGACCAACCGTGTGCTGGCTGTGTGACTTCCCATTTTTCTCAAAACATCATTACAAGTTCTCCCGACTCTACCATTCAACACCCTTAACATTAAAACCATGAAAATCATCAAGAAAGGGGTTACACACCAGAAACTGAGGGTACTATAGCTCTAGTGTGCGAGTGTTTGGAATCTATTTTAGGATCCTTTTATGATATGCTTCGGACCTGTTTCAAGATGAGGTAGCTAGGGAGAGGAATTTTAAGGAGGCTTTCCATCAAGATATTCTACACGAGGTCACCCCATTTATGATGTTGACATATCATGAGGTTTTTGAGAGGGTATAGGTCGTCGATAAGACATTGTGTTGAACTATATCATCACGAGAGGCGAGTCATCATGATTCCTCATGATGTAGAGCAGAGGAATGAGGTTCCCAGTTTTCATGAAAGAAGAGTTTATGTTCAGGTTGGGGTAGGTCCCAACCCTCAGCATCTCGTTTCTCTGGGGTCCAAAGCTCCCAGGACTCTTCCAAGGGATCAGGTGCTTGTTTTTCTTGTGGAGGGAGAGGTCATCAGTAATGAGAGTGCCTGACCATTTTGAATTGTCATCATGCACTATGTGTTCTGTTCCAGGATCCTCCGTTGAAGCTGTTGCAGCTGAGGCATCACAAGCAGGTTTCACCAGCATGGGATTAGTAGAGGGTAGATGGGTCAGAAAGAGGAAAACCATGTGATTCTCCCCATCCTCATAGAGAAGATCATGGACGAGGTGGTGGTCATCATCAGATTCAGAGAGGCTGTGGAAGAGGTCGTGGTCAACTTCATTCCTTAGCGTTGCCAATGCTAGGAAATCCATACATCATTCGAGGTACCCATTTCTTGTTTTATACATTGGATTATTCCTTGTTTGATTCAGTATCAACACACACCTTCATAGCACATACCCTTGTCCAGGATTGGGAACATGAGGTAGAGAGGCTTCCTGTGCCCTTGTCATTTACTGTGTAAGTTGGAGGTCGAGCTGACTTGTTTGAAGAATATAGAGAGTGTGAAATAGTTATGGGGAAGAACCACTTGTGGGGAGATTTCCTTTGTTTATGGATATAACAATATGATTTCATTATCGACATGGATTACTTGTATTAGGTGTACGATATTATATATGGCTTCATGAGGTAGGTTGTGTTCTTCAATGTGGATGGAGAGCTAATGAATTTTTTTTGCAAGCGAGGCCCTCGGAATGGTCAGAGGCGTGTTATGTCTTTATCATATTTGATTACTGAGCAAATGTAGATTTCTTTAGAGGTTCAACTTTTGGTAGTTATTACGGTCATAGAAGAGTACCCTAATGTCTTTCCAGAAGGGTTTGAAAAATTACCCCCTCAATATTAGATCGATTATAGGATAAATATAAAACTAGGAGAGGCTTTTATCTTTATGTCTCCATATATGATGGCCCCTAATGTGTTTTGAGAGCTACATATATATCTTCATGGTATTTTATATTACGGTATTATTCAGCCTAATGCGACGTCGTGGGGTGCACCGGTTTTGTTCATGAAAAAGGATGATGACAGTTTGAGGTTTTATATCGATTATCATCACATAAACAAAGTGAGAGTGAAGAGTCGCTATCCATTTCCATAGATTTATGATTTATTCAATCAACTGAAGGGTGGAATTTGGTTCTCAATAATCGATATGTGGTCAAGATATCATAAGATGTGTGTGAAGTATGAGGATATCCTGATGACTACTTTCTATTGTAGTCATGGGCATTACTAGTTCATTGTAATGATGTTTGGTGTGAAAAATGCTTCTACGGTTTTCATGGGATTTATGAACGTGGTGTTCTGTGAGTTACTAGATAAATTCATATTGGTTTTCATCGATGAATTCATTTTGAACTACATGTCTGAAGAGGAGCATGTAGATCATCTACAAGCCTTTTTTGGAGTTCTTTTTCAAAATCAACTATTTGGGGAGTTCCATAAGTGTGAGATACGGGATCGAGAAGTGTGTTTTATGGGGAATGGTGTGTGTTGCTCCGACGATTTCGTCGGGGCACGCACATCCGTCTGTGGGGAGGATGCGCTGCTTGTTCCCCTACATTCCCGCTTTCCAATGGCAGGCGGCATCCTTTCCTGGTTCAGGGACGTCTGCTCCTTGATCGAAACCGGGATGATGGGATGTCGGTTCTTCCTTCCGTGGATTCCTCCTCAGAGATCATCACCTAGTCCAGGTCTCCCTTATAGATTTAAGATGTGTTCGTGAAGCTCATTCCCAGTGCCATATCTACATGGACGCCAGTTATTTACGCTGCTTCCGTCAAGACGCTCCAAGGGGTCTTGTCGAGGTAGAAACCTTCGGTGAGGAGAATGGTCATGTTGGGGGGTCGTTGGCATGTCTGTCTTTGGTCCCTCATCACAGGGCTTCACGAGGGTGCGGAAGCCCGAGGCATCCCACATCAAACGCGGGGGATGTGAACGATCTGAGGTTTTTCTCAGCTTCCCATGTTTAACACAGGGTATGTCGCGAGTTTAACATCTTTAGGAGACGGATCGGGTTGAAGGAACCCAGGGGGAACACCGATGTTGGGGCCATCATGTGGGCGGCTTCCCAGATATCATGGAGTGGGATGGGGTGGCATGATCTCACCGGGATGTGGCGGCCCGGGTAAGGATCAGGACGGATGGTGGAGTGAGACATGGGGCTTACGTTCTAAGATGGCCCAAGAGGGGTAATACAGTTGAACTTCATGTGGGACGAGATATAGTTTAACGTCATGCTGGATGGGATACAGTTTAACGTCATGCGGGACGGGATACTGTTTAGCGTCATACGGGACGAGATACAGTTTAACGTCATGCAGGACGGGATACAGTTTAACGTCATGCGGGACATGATACAATTTAACGTCATGCGGGACGAGGGGTTTGAGGGTTATGCTATGAGGCGGCCCATGGTGGTCAGGGAACTGACATGGAGAGGTCAGGATGACCGGGTGGTGGTCTTGAACCTCGTGGAGGCTTCCGACGTACAATGCGTTAGCACGGATCAAAGTCCACATAGTTCGCTGGGATGGGGCTTACGCTCTAGGGCGGCCCAAGAGGATGTCATGGTCGATGCGCACTCTAAGCCCACGCGAGTCATGATTGCTGTGGGAAACAAGAGGCGGCATGTACCAGACGATCACGTCGCGAAGGGTGCGTCCATGAGAAGCGGGATGGGGCTTACGCGTTGAGAGGCCCAAAGAGGAAAAATGGGCTTATGCGTGGTTAGCGGCCCATGGTGTCGGGGCTTACTCCAGGGTGTAGGCCCATGGTGCGACAAAGCGCAGTGGGAAAAGGACTCCACTGGCCTTGGTAGGGGGGAAGTACAGAGATGAACAGGAGCAGTCATCCGTAAGAAAGGCTAGGGGCTTACGCTCTGAGGCGGCCCTTCCCCCGCGGACAAATGCCACTCCAACAAAGAGGATCTCATTCCATGTGATAAAGATTCCATTCTTGTGGAGACGAGAGGCGTAAAAAATGTCCGAGGTGGGGGGACCCTGCGTGCAAAGCACGGGGTCGGACCACAGTTTAACGTCATGTGTTAAAAACAAGGTGCTTAGAAGTTTAACGTCCTGCAGATTGGAAGAGGTGGGTTTTCTCCACACCCATAGGGCTGACATGCCCAATGCCCTCTACCCCTTGTGGGAGGGAAGGCATCGGCAAGGCCATAGTGAAGGGGGGGGGGGTCATAGGGCGAACCATCAGGGGGTCCACGTTAGTGTGGCTATGCGAAGAAGTAATAGACGTTAGCATGCCTATGCGGAGAAGCATAAGGCAAAGCAAAACAACGGGAAACATGACCCAAGGGACCTTGAGGTTACTTCGCATGAGCTTGGAAGGCCGTACGGGAAAACAACGCATGGTGCGCATGCACGACAGGGGAGACATCAGGTGCCGGTGCAGGGGGCAGCCAAGGGGCGTCAAGGTGAGGGGTCCTAGGTTTACGCGCAAAAGGGAAGGTTTGCGCTAAAAACACCGAGACGATGCACAATTGGAGAAAGGGAATTGCGCGCAGAGAGGAAATTATGCACAGGGTTTTGCACGCACAACAGGGTTTTAAACACACGAGACACAGATTGCGTGTATGTCTGGAACCCGGGGGAGGGGGAAAATTCACTGAAGCTGGTGAAGTTCCTCTCAAAGGCGAACTCCGATGAAAGGTTGCGCGAAATGAGGGATTACCTAGAAGTCATCTTGCGCGCGGGGGGAGCCGAATTGCGAGCACGAGAGTTGCTTCGGATTCGTCAACCCCCAAACCATTCGAGGTCACCTTCTATTTATAGGCGACCTCCGGCGCCAAATCCAGGTGGCGCGCGAAATGATTGCGCGACAGGGGCGACGACGCGAAATTATCAACCATGCGGGACGTGGGTGAGAAATTATTACGCGCCGGGATTGGGACTTTTCGCAAATCCCTGGTTTCCTTTCACGTGGTACATTTTTCCGCGCACTTCACCCAATTTTTCGCGCACCACTTCCCGGGCCTCCAGATTAGGCCTCTGATTCCGAATATGACTTCGCTTCATCGTTTCGAAACTTCCTCCGAGAGTTACGGACTTTTTTCAGCGTCAACAAATTCCCCCCCTTGGAATTGGATCAGCGAGATATCACAACGATCAGATTCCAATGGAAACGCTGAAACACCGAAATGCTGAGTCTCCTGGTCAAGTTGCGCGCAAAATTCCGATGGGGCGCGCAAAACCAATGAACGTGAGCAGAATCCACTTTCTGCGCGGCGCGGAACCCTGGCCTCACCTATAAAAAGAGGAACTGGGTCCCAAATCCCTGCATCCGCTTTTTCCACGTGATAATCTCATTGCACTCGTGCGAGAAATCGCTTCTGCGGCTACACATAAAAACGCTCTGGCAGCGCGGAATTCAATATGAAATTCGGCCGTGATTTGGCGCTTGTTCGGGATTTTCCACGCTTCGCGTGCTGATTGCGTGCTCATCTCCAGGATTTCACGCAACTCATTCAGATTTCACGCAGAACTCTCCGATTCCGCGCACTGCATCCTGATTTCTCCCAACTCCCGAAAGATTTGAGATGGCTGCAAACCGAGTTGATGAGGGGGAAGCCGCTACCCGTAGGACAAAAATGGCGGCGAACGAGGAGGTTTATGGCGCCAAGGTGATTTTCTCCATCAATATGACCTTGTTAAATCTACTAACTCTGGCCCAGAAGACATACCCCTTGTCGGACAACCTCCCGCTCTGGAATTTTGGCATCCTGGAGGAGGTTCCACTACCGGGCTTCGAGGTGGACACACTGCGGTCTTGGGTGACTCGGGAGGATGAACATCCTCGCTACAACATCACCAATAACAGCCATCCTTCCAGGGAAACCAAACATATAGACTTATATTTCCTAAACCCAAGGACTAGGACTATTACTGGGGATGAGCCTGTGGTAGAGGATTCTCCGGCCCTCTACGTGAGCACGTTCCGTCAGAGCATCACAGATGACATGAAGGGCTGGATGAAGGATTGGGACCTGCGGTCCAGGGGAAACTTCACCAGCAAATGGGCCTGGGCATTCTGGGTCCTCCATACCTGTGACCAGTTCGGGGACGAACTGTGGTATATCATCCTGTTCGAGGCGATATGGACATCACAGTTTCACTTCCACCACAAGCCTGAACTCGGATCGGAGCTATTCACCCGGTGGTTTCCTGACACCAACACATTCCAACTTCATCATGGGGAAGTCAGCATCAGTCTCTGGGACGTTCACTGCATTGGAGGTATCCCACTGGAAGGTTACCAATACGGCGAGTTCGTTCCTCCAAAGAGCACCTGGGGAGACAGGTCCCGGAAGCCTATGCTGACGCGGCACCTGTTGGAGCTGGCCAAAGAGAGGCTGGGGGTCAAGGACTTCCTGAAGGATGTCGCCTTCAAGGGATGGTTCAGCCTGTTCCTTGAGAAGGATCCCGTCGTCAAGATGCCAGGACGGGGCAAACGGTGCCCAACCGCGACTCATAGGAGTAGGGATGGGTCATACTGGAGGACCCTGGAGGCGGGGCAATACAAATCATGGGGCTACCGCGTCATTGAGGCCTGGGACCCGAACGTCCGATATGCCAGGTTCCTTTTCGCCTTCCTGAGCAGGTGGCACTTGCCGGTGCAGGACGCGAGGATGGGCGTCCGCCCAACAACATTAGTGATGGTGGCCTCCATGGCCGCAAACAAACGGCTCAACTTGGGAATCCCCATAATGGCCAAGCTGTATACCATCCTGGGGTGCATCTCACGAGGGGGGGTCACCTCGGAGAGTATGTGGTCCCTTCCAGATCTTCCACGACTGGGTGGCGGCTCATCTTATCAGGTACACATTCCCAAACGCCGTCCGTCCTCCAGGAAATGGTCTGCAACCATCCTTGATAAATATCACAGGGGTGGCGCCGAGGACGCTCAATGAGGAGGGCGTGAGGATCCGTATTGGAAACCATGCCAACTTCAACTTTAGCCCGTTCCCCACCCCAGTCGGCTAGCTGGTGGACAACGTTCAAGGCTCTCTGGAACAGCAGGAATACTTCCAGAGCATTCGAGGTGGGGTAATCGTGGCTCGGATCGATAGGAAGGTGATCTGCAAGCCTTACGTACCATCTCGATTCACCAGGCAGTTCGGGTGCCTCCATCGAATGCCGAAGAAGGTATTGACGGCTGTCTGGCAGGAGAAGAATCCATTTGTCCTGCGCCAGATGTGGTTGATGTTGAACACCTTCGGTTCTGGTGATGTCGTCACTCTTCCTCCCGCCGGGGTCGATGCCGGCCTAGCAACTGAATACGCCGAACACTGGACCATTGCGTACAATGAGAGGCTATTACGCCAGTGCGTCCGGAAACTCAAGGTTACTCGCGCAGAAACCGGGCAACGGGAAAGAAGGAATGGTGCCATCATAAGGGGAGGACCGAGGGCGTGTCAGGCAGCGAGGCCTGCTCAGGCCGGGACTTCGGCAGCGGGAACATCACATGGTGATGCCACATCCTCGTTACCCATAGGGGGGTCACATATGTCGGCCAGTGAACTGCCCAGGAAGCAGATAAGATATCTGCTCGAACCTTCCCAAGATGCGATTCTCCTAGCACTGTGGTCGGCCTAGATGACCCTACGACAATCGCTGAGTGTTGAACCCATCTGGCAGAAGATAATGCAAAATGGGATCCAACTGCCAGAGGTCATGCTCATTCGAATTACCGACCGAGTAAACATCCATCGGCGGCATGCTTATCTGATGGCCATGGATGCATACGCACGCCAGATGGGGCGGCCTGTAGAGCCACCTTTCCTAGTGAAAGTGATGCTCGGCCAGGAGCATGATCCGGAAGCGATGCCGCCGGGAGAAAGTGACAGTGACGAGGAGCCGGAGGGGGAGGAGGAAAACAGAGAGGATGAAGGCGAGGGAGAAGACGAAGAAGAAGAGCCTGAAGGTGAGGGGTCACAAGGGGCGACCTACCAAGGGAGTCTCCGAGAGAATGGAGAGATTTACGACTCTGATTTCGACATAACCGAGATTCTTGAGGTTTTTCTCTGTCTTCATTCATTTCTCTTATTCATCTGTTCTCCTTTACAACTTCTAACTCACTTCCCCATCCTACTCAGGAGAAGTTGAGCGTTGGACGGGCGTCCCCACAAGAGGAGGGAGGAGAGGAACCAGTGGGACATGATGGGGATCCGACAACCATCATTGAATTAACACGCGCGGAGGGTTACCCCCTTACGTTGGCTCCTGCAGCGACCGAAACAATGGGGACCGACGCTCTGGATTCCTGTAAGTCTCCCGCTTCACTACTGGAACTTTGTGGAAAATGATCCTGTCTGACCAGCGTATGCCTTGGGCAGTGATCTCAACACTGGAGGCACGTCAGGCTGCGGAGCCGGGGCCGTCCGCGAGTGGACCAGCGGCGGACTTGCCACCTCGTTCGGAACATGCTCTCTGCACTGAGTCGGCCCCGACAATTGATGAATAGGGGGCGGAAGACATCAGCGACGCTATTCCTGAGACGAGGTCGGAAGTTGGTGGAGGCATCATTGCTACTGGTTCAAGAGAAGAAGGGTGCCAGAACATCGAGGATTCTATTCCTCACGAAGACAACCCTAGGGCGGAACCTGATGCCAATCTGCTGGCTTCCTTCCCCATATACCAACCCGCTAACCCTGAGGAGATAGATGACTCAGACTCAGAGGCAACCGAGGAGAGCCGGATGACACGACACAAAGGGTGGAAGTGTATCCAACGCTTCCTCAGGCAGCCCCGGTCGGATTGGTTGAGGCGGATGGGATCACTTTAGACCTGGCTGCACTTCCTGTGCACTGGAGGGGCTGACGCTCAACATCTTCATCTAATGTTCCATGATTACATGGCTGAGAAGATTCACGAGAGCAGCCGACGCACCGATATTGCCCAGTGCCGGGAAGGATCGGCGAGCGCTCAAGTGCTGCTGAGGGAAGAGCAGGAAGTCTAGCACCTCGAAGGGAAGGTGACAGATAAGGAGGCCTTCATCGCAACACGCTCAGTGCTCGTGGAGCAACTGACGGCCCAGCTGGCTGATGTGCAGGAACAACTGGTGGAGGCGAGTCACCAGATGACAGTACCTCGAATCGAGCGGGCGCATGCACAAGCTAGGGATGGCGAGCTGCGCTCTGTGGTGGCTGATGAGGAGAGAGTCTTCAAAGAGCAAGAAGCGGTCCTCGTGGCTACCAGCCAAAGGGTAGCGGCGCTGGAAAGATCGCTTCAGCACGCTGATCCCTAAGGGTATTGTTTTTTCCATCTCATGAACTTTTTTTCTTGTACTGCTCATCGTCTCAATCTAATATATGGCCAAATCCACTCATTTGTACCCTTGGTTTAATGCGCTAAACCATCATTTCAAAATAAATAACAACTCACCCCTAGGCTCCTGTGGGTCGTGCCCAACGCGAGAAGCAGAAGATGCTAGTGCCATCATTTCGTTGAACTGTGGGGCATTGACCAAGCTTCGGGCATCCAAAATTGGGCAAGGACTTCTGAGGAGACCTTGGGCCGATTGATGTGTCGACTTCTCAATGTGCTCTAACACATGAGCGGGGCGATGCCGGGGGAATTGAAATCCATCTGAACATAGGGGGATGGAGAAGAAGGGTGAATCATGCGGCCCAAATTTGGAATACATTGGGGCACAACGATGGAGGATAACTATCAACCGTGGCAGAGACACGACATCCATATCATGTTGGCCTGGAATGAAGACAATAAATGAGGGCTGACCACTGACCATGTTCTCAACATGGGGCCTGACTCAAATATCGTCGGTCAGTTTTCCGGAACGTTGGCTTAGGACAGTAGGCGGACCGTAGGTCAAGCATCCATACTGTTAGGGGGTCCTGTCAAACATGACAGGAAATATGGATCCGAATAAGGGGGGATGAAAAGTGTGGAAGGTGGAGTGGTGGTTTGTTTTAATAGATTCCAACACTCCCGAAATCATGCCCCCATGGCGAAGGCGCATTAGGCGGACATACCGACTAGATCCCGGGTCATCCCAATTTCCAAGCAGGACCTCTTTGGTGAGAGAACTGTCACTTCCCATTATTACCACGGGGCATCCCGAACCTGGTCGGGGTAGATGTCCCGATAACCCCACTTCCCATGAAGTCGGGCCGAGGTGCCGACAATAAGCAAGGATGGGGTTCAGTAATCCCTGGGGCTGGACCCAAGACGAAATTTTCGGGCGGTCCTGCGTATCTCATTAGGATAAGAATAAAGCCACACGTAGTTCTTGGAAGCATCTTAGTTTAAGGTCTTAGATCTTGGACAATGAATGGGTAAGGGGAGAAATGGACACATGGCAAGGCAGTTACAAAACCTGATGTGAATGAGGTCATAATCTCTACTTACCATGTGCTTTTTGGGGAAATTCTCGAGTCGAGGGACCGAACATGAAGCCGGGATGATATCATCACAGTTTAAGGTTGTAAGGTTTGGACCAACAACACAGTTTAAGGTCGTAGGGTTTGGACCAGTAGCATAGTTTAAGGTCGTATGGTTTGGACCAGCAGCACAGTTTATGGTCATATGGTTTGGAACAACATCAAAGATTAAGGTCATATGGTTGGGACCAGCAGCACAGTTTAAGGTCATATGGTTTGGACCAACATCACAGTTTAAGGTCTTATGGTTTGGATCATCTGAGATAGGAGCCTCGGGCCAAAGGGGCCTACGAGGGTTCAACAATCAGGGGGGCAGAAGATGCTAGATCCCAACTATGATGGGCCCGAAACACAATGTTTGGGAGACTCCTCGTTCCCCATGGGGATGAAGGTCAAGCTGCATGCAACCTATAAAGAAGAGACCCAAGCACATACTCTAGCGCTCCGATCGTGGGAGCCCCGAGAGACACCGTTATGTAGATCGGTCTCTCTGATGTGTGGGGGTATACTGAGGGTTAGTACAAGGAGTGTCGAGATTCCACCTTGACACAGTGGGGTGGAACATGACATGAACCATGCCACCAACATTCAGGGCCCGGGGAAGCCGGCGTGATGACTTAGGATTACTGCTGACCATGTTCGCAATGCAGCATCCTGTCGTGTTAGCCATGGGGACAAACAAATGAGCATCAACTGCTGACCATGTTCACAACGCAGGATTCGTATCAATTTGTTGTCTGAAACCCTTGGGGGCATGGGCCCATGACGGTGGAGAGCACTTAGGCTTTGTATCCAGGCCGTTCTTGGGGGTCCCTCTGGGTGTGAAGGATGATGGGTGACCGAATGAAGGGGAACATGAATCTTGGCAAGTGGATGGAACTTGCCTAAGTCAAATCTGGCACTCCAAGTCCAAGACTAGAGTACCCTGACCACATCAGCAGACCACTGGAAAGGGTCAGAGGGATCAATCTGAGAGCGGCCAAAAGATGGCGGATCCCCGGGCAAAATAGGGGGCGTAATGCCAAACACCCTGGGAATCGGGAGATCATGGGATCTCCTAAGAGATGGGGCTGGACCTGACATCTAGGTGATCAGGCAGTCCTACGTATCCCATAAGGATAGGAATCAAGCCATAAATAGATCTAGAACGGTGCCTTTTAATTCCATTGGACATAGGAGGGCTAAATCCTAAGGACAGGGTGCGCGTGGTGCAGCTATTGCAAACCCAAAGTGAATGAGGACATAATATCACACCACACCACGCGATCATATGGTCATGGTCCCAAAGGCGAGACAGACGCGACAATGGACCTCAAGATGGACCCAAAGACGAAAGGTCTGGGCGGTCCTACGTATCCCATTAGGATGTGAATCAAGATAGACGTAGTTCAGGCAATACAGTTTAACGTCATGTTGGACAAAATATTGATCTTAGTTTTAGGTCTTAGAGCTCGGTCCATGGTGATCTTAGTTTTATGTCGTAGAACGTGGACCAAGGTGATATTAGTTTTAGGTCATAGAGCTCGGACCATGGTGATCTTAGTTTTAGGTCTTAGAGATCGGACCAAGGTGTAGTTTAGGGTCATGCAGGACCATACAGTTTAAGGACATGCAGGACCATACAGTTTAAGGTCGTGCAGGACCGTACAGTTTAAGGTCATGCAAGACCATACAGTTTAAGGTCATGGAGGACCATACAGTTTAATGTCATGCAGGACCATACAGTTTCAGGTCATGCAGGACCCTATAGTTTAAGATCATGCAGGACCATACAGTTTAAGGTCAATCCGGACCATACAATTTAAGGTCATGAAGGACCATACAGTTTAAGGTCATGCAGGACCATGTGGTTAGGAAAAGTACTTCTTGAGGAACCTGGCATTGGTGGGAGGAGTGATACACTCACCATCCATAGTCACCAGGGAATATGCGCCATTGGGATAGATCTTTTGGACAATAAAAGGCCCCTACCACTTGGGCTCCAACTTGGGTGGTTTCCTGCCAGAAATCATTGGTGCTCTGAGAGCCAGCACCAAGTCACCTTGCAGGAAGGAGTTGAGGTGAACCTTCTTATCGAAAGCTCGAGCCATCCTGCTCTGATTCCTTTCCATGTTATGTAAAGCACGAAGCCTACTTCCTTCCAGCGCTTCCAATTCGGCTAGATGGATCTCACCAACTCTATCCAGCACATGCTGGTTGTAGACTGTCGTGTGCAATGAGGGCAGTTGGGCCTCGATGGGTAGGACGTCCTCAGCTCTGTATACCAGGGAATACGGAGTCACCTGGGTGGAATTGCGAGTCGTCGTCCTATAATCCCAGAGGGCATTGGGGAGCTTGTTCGGACAACTTTTCTTGTTCTCAACAACCATTTTTTGCAGAATTTTAGAGAGGGTTTTGTTAAACGCCTAAATCTGTCAATTCATTTGCGCATGATAGTGGGAGGTGTAGTTAGAGAGAATGTTGTACTTGGCGTAGAACTTTTCAGCTCGGCCGATCAGATGTTGGTTCCGTTATCCATGAGGATAGAGTTAGGTATTCCAAACCGGTAGATGATATTGGAGCTCACGAAGTAGGCGATAGAACCAGCCTTGACTTCCCTGAGTCTGGCTGCCTCTTCCCACTTTGCCAAAAAATCCGTAGCGGTTAAGATGAACCGGCACTGGCGGGCCATTTCCGGCGGGTAAGGCCCTACGACATCCAACCCCCAGACTGCAAAGGTCCATGAATACATAGTAGTATGGAGAGGCTCTGGTGGCCGATGCACAAAGTTAACATGAACTTGGCACGCATGACACCTCTTGGTGTACCCGATGTAGTTGTGGATCATGGAGGGCAAGATGTATCCCAACCTCCGAATCTAGTGGGACAACTTCGACCTGGCCTGGTGGGCGCCACAGGAACCAACGTGTACTTCTTGCATGACCTGTGGGATCTCAGCTCCAGGAAGACAACTAAGGAGAACACCGTCAAAAACGCGACTATAAAGGTGCTACTCACGACTAGGACTCCTTTGAAGGGTGAACTGTGGTGCGCGGCGCCGGATTCGTTCGTGCTCTGCTCCGTCCATCGGAAGATTGTCGTGTCAGAGATATTCAACCAAGGGTGTCCTCCAGTTAGGAACTGTCTCGATCACCACGCCTGATGCCCCAGGGGGTCCTGACGTAGGGGCACCAGCGGTGAGATGGTTTGTAACACCCCGAGATTTTATGAAAAATATTCTTTTAATTTCATTAATGTATTGTGTTGTATGCTACACCAATATTACCTTGGGCTATACGCAACACCGTGTTAGCTTGCAGTATATGCAACACTATTCTTGGATCATGTTACACAAAATTTTGATAATAGTTATTCTACGCAACATTGAGTATATATATATATATTCAATTTATAGATGACATATGGTTGGATTATGTTATACAAAACAACGAAGGATTCTTGCACAACACGCAACCCTGACTTGGCTTGCATTACACGCAATCACGACCTTCCTCGATAGCGTGTGTTGTACGCAATACGGGGTTTTACTAAACAACAATATATTATTATAATATTATTATGAACTAGCTGTTATGAATAGTATTAACTAAATTTTGAATTTTATAACATTATTATTCATCTTACACATTTTCTAGAACATGGTATAAGAACAAAATAAATTTTTCGGGTAAAATAAGTATTTTTCAAAAAATGCAGTTTTGCCGCCTTTTTATGGCACACCCACTTTAAATCTAGTTTTTGACATGTTTATATGTTCATTTTGACAAAAAAAAATCTTTTTTGGAATCATGAAATAAAAATTTACTTTGGATAAATTTTTCATATTATTCTGGTAACATTCTTATTTTGATGAATAGTAAAAACACAGTATATTTTAATTAAAAACAACTTTTTTTATCAAAAAAATTTATATGGTTAAATTATAATATTGAATGGTTTTAAAGTATAAATAGAATATATTTTTACCATTTAATATAATGTATGTCATTAGCATTGATTCTACCTTGAATTCGTATGATAAATCAATTCAATCTTTTGCAATGTTTTAAAGAAAAACCCATTTTCTTTCGACAACGGGATTAATTTTAATTTAATTTCTGCAACTTTTTTGTATTGAATTTGGAAAAATGGATTCCATATTTGGAATCAGTGGTTCCAAATTATGTTAATAAGCTACTTTTTATAGTAACTACGGTAAATTTTATTTACCATAGTTAAAGGTAAATCAGGTAATTAAGGGTAAATAGAATATTATAAAATTACCCTAACACATGTCAAAATCCTATTATAGGACTAAAAGTCGACCCACATCACCTAAGGGTCGTATTAGATTCATTTAATGGACTTTTTTTTCATGAAAATAATTTAATTATTATTAAAACCAAAGAATTTGACAACATATCACTTTCTTAAATCTTATAAGTATAATAATTTTAATTTAGTGATAAGCTTAATGAAATTTAGAACATGAATAGTCTACAGAAATATAATACAATTATCTACATCATAGGAATTTATTTATAATTTTTAGGGATTAAATAATTATCATTTATTATGACACAAAGATGATTCAGTAATTATCTTATTAATGAAATATTGACATAATTGATGTTATAAATAAACAAATAAATGTAATTTAAGACTTTTTATGAATTAAAATAATATTATAGGTTAATAAGACATGTTAGTATTGATTTAATTAATTTTTTTCAAACTAATCATTCTGTTATGATTTTCAAAAAAATCAATTACTAAATAGTGTCAAAATTGACAAAAAATAGTTTTTAAAACAAATATTATATTATTAATTGGTTCAGTCAAATGTCTTAGATAAGGTTATATATATTAATATTAAACAACTTGGGTGTTCGTTTGGATTCTTATAGTAAGTTTATTAACCTTATGGTATAAGAACGCAAGACGACACGGTAAAAGTAAAATTATTCAACTTAATGTTAAATCTAAATGATAAGGTTAAAATAGGAACCTAAACTTGTCTAAATTCTATTGGATGAGAGTATTTCGACCCATCCCAACCTTAGATTCTAAATTAATCAATTTGGATATATTTAAAACCGAATTTGGATTTATAATAAAATAATAGTTTTTGTTATTCCAAAGGTACCCCTCTCCTCCCTTATAAAAGGGCACCTCCTCCCTCTCTTCCTCACACCACTTTGAGCCTTCAAGCTCGGCCAAACCCAGCCAAATTCACTTCTCCACTTCCCTATAAACATCCTAGAGGTTATGGTATTCCTCAAAGACCAATTTTAGTGCCTAAAAGGAGATCTCAAAGAGGCGCTTCAAAGAAGAGGTAATGTACGTTACCGATTCTTTCATCTTTATTTCTTCTTCCACTTCTTATTCTTAGGTTGTTTCATTATGAAGTATTAACATCAGTATCACTTATATACTGATATTTTATTATAATTATGAAACAACCTTATTTCACCATCTATCCATCCTACAGAAAATGAAATCACCGTGCGTGCGTACGTACGGAATACCGTCTCCACGCCGTGGTGCAATCTATTTTCCACCACCACCTTACATGGATGGGTATAATGGTGTACATAATAACTATATATGATTAATGTAAAGTGATATTGATTCTGAAATAGTATTCATACACTCCAATACAATTCCACGATCATGAGAACGATATCATCGCTTTGCGTACGTACGGACTACGGTCTCCACGATGCGATGAGATTCATTATCCACGTTAACCATTCATGAATGATTATAAAGTATATATAATAATTAATAATGAAATATATGACATAATAATGATTCGGGATTTATTTTTATATATATATGTCATCTACTTAATTCCATTCAACTCAATAAGGAAAAGAAAACAGCGTTCATGCGTACGTATGGTCTACCGTCTCCATGAACGGTGTATTTCTTTCCATTTACTGATTTATTATATATATGTATATTATTAATATATATTATATATAAATCATGTTTTATATTCTATAATTAAGTAATCATGATCTAAGTAGTCATATGAATAATTACAAGTCAAAACACGGACGACAAATGAAACGATTTTACCCAAAACGCTCTTTAACATGGAATTTACAAAAGAACGGGTAATATAAAGCCATAAGTGAACCATATATGATATCATAACAATGATTATGATTATATAATAAGTCAATGACCTTATTTAAATCATTATACAGGAGGTTCGGACACATACGAAGCAAATCGGACCTAAGGTAAGGAAAATATCACAATCTCATTTTTATCCGAGATTGTTTATACTTTGGTATTTACTAGGGTGTATTTTATCATCCAAATCCATGTTTCATCAATATTTAATATTGTTTCCATCCACATACAATTTTTTAAATCCAATTTTACCCTTTGGTGTGTTTTTAGTAAAAGATATGAAAGGAATCTTTTTTCGTTTTTCGTACGAGGTACTTTTTGACTTTTCCGAAAAAAGTACGAGAAGAATGTTTTTTTAACTTATACGGCATGAATGGATTTTTAAAACATTATTTCCAAGAAGATCCCTTTAAAAGTTTTAAAGTTTATTTTTAATCAACTTCTTTTAGTTTAAAATTGTATGACATGTTAAGAAAGGAAAATATTTTTGAATTTGAAAGGATATTTTCCTCAAGAATGGAGTTCAAGTGTTTTATCAAAATTATTTTCCATCTAAGATAATATAGGGTTCTGTTTATATCTCTATTATTACATTGATTTGATTAGGTTGTGATGGAATTATTTTTATGAATTCCTTTCTCTAATATGAATTGTTTTATGATGTCATGTTGTTTAAGAATCCCATTTTTATTACATGGGTTATGCAATGATGTATGATTTAAGATTTTGTGGCACACATATGAATGGTATCATTATGAGGTGGGTGGGACCTATATCTCCCTCCAATGCATTGGGTAAAGATTTTATATCTCATGAGATAGACATGGCTGGAATGGTAGGTTATACCAGTTCAGTGAAACAGGACTGAAATGAGGAGTGAACTCGGTTCAGAAAGGGACTTTGTCCACTAAGATAGTCTTGGAAATGAGTCTTGACTAATAAGAAATGATTCTCTATGATTATGTGTGTATGCCACAAAGTTTCATGATTTAAGTTATGATTATTGGGATTTCATTTCACTACTATGATTTATCCCATGTTATGAAATTATGCTCTCTTTTGCAGGTTAATATATCCAAAATGTTATGTTATTATGATGTGATTGATATTTCTTTTATTTACCATTTCTGAGCATTTGAGCTCACCCTTTTATGTTATCTTTTCCCCAGGATATAAAGAATGGTTTTAGGTAAAAAAAGGAAGATCTTTATGGGAGATGTCGATGATCATTCACCATGATTAGAAGATTATATTCCGAGTTTCCAAAGACACTAAACTATTATGATCCTTGTGTGCGTGTTTTTGTTATGTAATAAATATTCTGCAAAAGTAACGTAATGTCCATGTACGTCAGGCTTCGTGTCTCTACAGTTGGTATAAGAGGAAAGGTTTAGTCAACCTTTGGAAACTAGGATGCGAAAAAGTTAGTGAGATCCCTAGAGATATTTCTAAGGTATGTCTAGGAATGTCCCTAAGGATAAGTATACGTATAGGATATAGTCCTAGAACTATGGTAACGATATTAGATTAAACCAAAGATGTTAGATATTGAAGTTAATCCCCCTTTATTATGATTTTTTCCACTCACACTTTTCTTTTTGGGTTTTAGAAAATGGTTGGAAACAGGAAGATTCACGATAATGGAGGATATAACAGACAATGGAATGATATTATTCATGAGAAACCAAATGAAACTGGATTTAGAAGTCCACACATCATTATTATGCCGAATCATCAATCTCATAATATGATCAATAAACTCAAATGTTGTACGTTTCCTGACTCGGCTAATAAGAGAAAGATGGAGTTTCATGATGATCATAGAGGAAAGAAAGTTCAATTTCCCCTATGTAAGTCATGTGGGAAGAGGCATCAAGGAGAATGTTTCAAAGGAACTGGAAGATGCTTTGGGTGTGGAAAAGAAGGACATAAAGCCAATAAGTGCAAAGGAAAAAGTTCAGTTAACACCATGGATGAGGATAATGGTATTCCTACAACATCAACAATGGTTAAATGTTTTAAATGTGGAATGTACGGTCATTATGCAAACCAATGCCCTAAGGGAAAGTCTCATGAAGAGAATCAGTATGGTCGTATGGGTAGTATTTATGTTGATGATGATGATGGGTCTACAAATGATATGTGAGATGAAAGAATTGTTGAAGCTCGGTCAATGGTTTAAAAAGGTAGTGGATTTATTACATGTTTATCAAGTGTAATGTTGTATAAGTAATCTCATGGTACAATGGAATAAAGAGACATCTAAGGATCATTACATTGTTTTATTTCCTTGAGTTTTGAAAGTGTATAATTAATGCTACCAGTATCCATGAAAGGTTATTCATATATTTTTGGAATATAGAGGATATGCGCATAATGAAGGGATAAGGAGAAAATTAAATGTTTGATAGTATTCATGAGCTCATGACTGATATAAGGAGAAGGTTATATCATGGTTTGAGTATATAGAATTTTTGGATTTTGGTATGTGGAAAGAGTTAACTTTTGATAGCATTCATGTTTTCACTAGGGGTTAATGGGTATTCATTTTTCAAGAGAATACATGATTAAGGTATTCACATGATTGGAATGTGACCAACAAGATATATGGGGGATAAATGATGGTATTCACATGCCTGGTTGATGAAATTTCAAATAATCATTTTCTTTATACTATGAGATTGGACCTAAGTATTTTAGATAAGCCTAAATATTGGAATGGATTATGTTGGACATAAGTTAGTATTGTTTAAGGATGAATTTTTTTTGATATTATTGATGTGATGTTTTAGTAATGTAGTTTTAGAAAAAGGACAACCTGCAGGACAGGCGACATCCCCTCGCGTCGGACATGGCTGTTGGAATCGAACCCACAACCGAAGTGTGACTGGCCTTTATCACCTACCACTGGCCTATAGGAAGTCCCTGTTTAGTAGAAACTAGTTTTATTATATTAAGCAGTATTATATTTGAATTATAAGTCCATTTTAGGAACCATATATGATTAATCTCACTATAGATGGACTTATGTATTTTTGATAACTTTTCTAACCTTTTTTTGAAACAGATGGAATGACCCGTCATTCTATAACATGATCTATTAACACTTCATGAATAACAAATTCAACTTTATTTCATTAAGAGATGAAGTGGAAATTGTTCAAAGCACGAACAACAGTGAGATTGTACCAAAATAAAGTAAGTATTTATTCTAATTCAAAATATTCAACTTTAGGGAAATGATCTTAAAAAACCAGAAAAATGTTGTCCTGGTGCCCTTATATCTGATGAATCTGATGGTACCATAGATCATAACAAATTTATGGTTTTGTGATTGCTGGCTTTTCCATAGCCATGTTCTCTACCACTCTCTATCAGAACATGATGGTTAGATTTTTCTTCCATATCCATATTTTCACCTATGTTCTCCTACGTGGAAACCCAGTGATGAGTTAATTTGGGTAACCATTACATTTCATACTCTAGTTTTTAAATACATGTTTTGGTATTCCTTTTTACGATGTGGGTTTCTATTAAACAAACTTTCGAGTAGTAAACCATTTATATCCCCGACGAATTTCGAGGGTGAAATTAATTTTAAGGGGGGTAGAATGTAACACCCTGATATTTTATGAAAAATATTCCTTTAATTTCATTAATGTCTTATGTTGTATTCTACACCAAGATTAACTTGCGCTATACGCAACACCGTATTAGCTTGCAGTATACGCAACACTATTCTTGGATCATGTTACACACAATTTTGATAATAGTTATTCTACACATCATTGAGTATATATATATATTTATATTCAATTTATAGATGAAATATGGTTGGATTGTGTTATACTAAACAACGAATGATTCTTGCACAACACGCAACCCTGACTTGGCTTGCATTACACGCAATCATGACCTTCCTCGATAGCGTGTGTTGTACGCAATACCGGGTTTTACTAAACAACAATATATTATTATAATATTATTATGAACTAGCCGTTAAGAATAGTATTAACTAAATTTTGAATTTTATAACATTATTATTCATCTTCCACATTTTCTAGAATATGGTATAAAAACAAAATAATTTTTTCGGGTAAAATAAGTATTTTTCAAAAAATGCAGTTTTGCCGCCTTTTGATGGCGCACCCACTTTAAATCTAGTTTTTGACATGTTTATAAGTTCATTTTGACAAAATAAAATTCTTCTTTGGAATCATGAAAAAAAATTTACTTTGGATAAATGTTTCATATTACTCTGGTAACTTTCATATTTTGAGGAATAGTAAAAACACACTATATTTTAATTAAAAACAAATTTTTTTATCGCAATAATTTATATGGTTATATTATAATGTTGAATGGTTTTAAAGTATAAATAGAATATATTTTTACCATTTAATATAATGTATGTCATTACCATTGATTCTACCTTGAATTCGTAGGATAAATCAATTCAATGTTTTGCTATGTTTTAAAGAAAAACCAGTTTTCTTTCGACAACGGGATTAATTTGAATTTAATTTATGAAACCTTTGTGTATTGAATTTGGAAAAATGGATTCCATATTTGGAATAATTGGATCCAAATTATGTTAATAAGCTACTTTTTATAGTAACTATGGTAAATTTTATTTACCATAGTTAAAGTTAAATCGGGTAATTAAGGGTAAATATAATATTATAAAATTACCCTAACACATGTCAAAATATTATTTGATGACTAAAAGTCGACCCATATCACCTAAGGGTCGGATTATATTAATTTAATGGACTTTTGTTCATGAAAATAATTTAATTATTATTAAAACCAAAGAATGTGACAACATGTCACTTTCATAAATCTTATAAGTACAATAATTTTAATTTAGTTATAAACTTCATGAAACTTAGAACATGAATAGTCTACAGAAAGATAATAGAATTATCTAGATCATAGGAATTTATTTATAATTTTTAGGGATTAAATAATTATCATTTATAATGACACAAATATGATGTAGTAATTATCTTATTAATGAAATATTGACATAATTGATGTTATAAATACCCAAATAAATGTAATTTAAGACTTTTTATGAATTAAACTAATTTTATAGGTTAATATGACATGTTAGTATTGATTTAATTAATTTTTTTCGAACTAATAATTCTGTTATGATTTTCACAAAAATAAATTACTAAATAGTTTCAAAATTGACAAAAAATAGTTTTTAAAACAAATATTATATTATTAATTGGTTCGGTCAAATGTATTAGATAAGGTTATATATATTAATAGTAAACAACTTGGGGGTTATTTTGGCTTCTTATAGTAAGTGTATTAACCTTATAGTATAAGAATACAAGAAGACACAGTAAAAGTAAAATTATTTAACTTAATGTTAAATCTAAATGATAAGGTTATAATAGGAACCTAAACTTGTCTAAATTCTATTAGATGAGAGTATTTCGACCCATACCCACCTTATCTTAGAAATAAATCAAATTGGAGCTATTTAAAACCGAATTTGGATTTATAATAAAATAATAGTTTTAGATATTCCAAAGGTACCCCTCTCCTCCCTTATAAAAGGGCACCTCCTCCCTCTCTTCCTCACACCACTTTGAGCCTTAAAGCTCAGCGAACCCCTGCCAAATTCCCTTATACACTTCCCTAGTAACATTCCATAGGTTATGGTATTCCTCAAAGACCAATTTTAGTGCCCTAAAAGGAGATCTCAAAGAAGCGCTTTAAAGAAGAGGTAATGTACGTTACCGATTCTTTCATCTTTATTTCTTCTTCCACTTCTTCTCGTTCGGTTGTTTCATTATGAAGTAATAACATCAGTATCACTTATATACTGATATTTTATTATAATTATGAAACAACCTTATTTCACCATCTATCCATCCTACGGAAAACGAAATCACCGCGCGTGCGTACGTACGGAATACCGTCTCCACGTCGTGGTGTAATCTATTTTCCACCACCACCTTACTTGGATTGGTATAATGGTGTACATAATAACTATATATGATTATTGTAAAGTGATATTGATTCTGAAATAGTATACATACACTCCAATATAATTCCACGATCATGAGAACGATATCATCGCTCGTGCATACGTACGGACTACCGTCTCCACGACGCGATGAGATTCATTCTCCACGTTAACCATTCATGAATGATTATAAAGTATATATAATAATTAATAATGAAATATATGACATAATAATGACTATGGATTTTTGTGTATATATATGTATGTCATCTACTTAATTCTATTCAACTCAATAAGGAAAAGAAAACAGCGTTCATGCGTACGTACGGTCTACCATCTCCATGAACGGTGTATTTCTTTCCATTTACTGATTTATTATATATATGTATATTATGAATATATATTATATATAAATCATTTTTTATATTCTGGAATTAATTAATCATTATCTAAGTAATCATACGAATAATTACAAGTCAAAACACGGACGACAAATGAAACGATTTTACCCAAAACGCTCTTTAACATGGAATTTACAAAACAACGGGTAATATAAAGCCATAAGTGAACCATATATGATATCATAACAATGAGTATGATTCTGGAATAAGTCAATGACCTTATTTAAATCATTATACAGGAGTTTCGGACACATACGAAGCAAATTGGACCAAAGGTAAGGAAAATATCACAATCTCATTTTTATCCGAGATTGTTTATACTTTGGTATTTACTGGGGTGTATTTTATCATCCACATCCATATTTCCACAATATGTAAAATTGTTTCCATCCACCTAAAATTGTTTAAATCCAATTTTACCCTTTGGTGAGTTTTTAGTAAATGATATGAAAGGAATCTTTTGTCGTTTTTCGTACGAGGTATTTTTTTACTTTTCCGACAAAAGTACGAGAAGAATGTTTTTTTAACTTATACGGCATGAATGTATTTTTAAAAAATTATTTCCAAGAAGCTTCCTTTACAAGTTTTCATGTTTATTTTTAATCAACTTCTTTTAGTTTAAAATTGTATGACATGTTAAGAAAGGAAAATGTTTTTGAATTTGAAAGGATATTTTCCTCAAGAATGGATTTCAAGTGTTTTATCAAAATTATTTTACATATAAGATAATATAGGGATCTGTTTATATCTCTATTATTACATTGATTTGAATATGTTGTGATGGAATTATTTTTATGAATTCCTTTATCTTATATGAATTGTTTTATGATGTCATGTTGTTTAAGAATCCCATTTTTATTACATGGGTTATGCAATGATGTATGATTTAAGATTTTGTGGCACACATAAGAATGGTATCATTATGAGGTGGGTGGGACCTATATCTCCCTCCAATTCATTGGGTAAAGATTTTATATCTCATGAGATAGACATGGATAGAATGGTAGTTTATACCGGTTCAGTGAAACAGGACTGAAACGAGGAGTGAACTCGGTTCAGAAATGGACTTTCTCCACTAAGATAGTTTTGGAAATGAGTCTTGACTAATAAGAAATGATTATCTATGATTATGTGTGTTTTCCACAAGGTTTCATGATTTAAGTTATGATTATTGGGATTTAGTTTCACTACTATGATTTATCCCATGTTATGAAATTATGCTCTCTTTTTTAGGTTAAGATTTCCAAAATGTTATGTTCTTATGATGTGATTGATATTTCTTTTGTTTACCATTACTGAGCATTTGAGCTCACCATTTTATGTTTTCTTTTCCCTAAGATATAAAGAAAGGGTTTAGGTAAAAAAAGGAAGATCTTTATGGGAGATGTTGATGATCTTTCACCATGATTAGAAGATTATATTCTGAGTTTCCAAAGACACAAAACTATTATGATCCTTTTGTGTGTGTTTTTGTTATGTATTAAGTATTCCGAAAAAGTAATGTAATGTAATGTACGTCAGGCTTCGTGTCTCTACATGGTTCACTCGTGGGCCACGATCGCCCTATGGGGTAACATGAGCAATGACTCTCCGGTGCGCGACATGGATGATTAGGTCATCCTATTCAGGCTCCGTGAGTGATGCGGCCAGGCTGGCCAAAGAATCTGCTCGACTGTTCTGCGACCGGGGAACATGAATGGAATCTGTTCGGGAGGAGAACTTAGCCATTAGATGGAGGGTGCACTCCAGCAACGACATGAGTTCTGGCTTCCTCACAGAATAGCCATCATTAACCTTCTTGATGACTAGCTCAGAGTCCCCTTTTACATACAAGTGGGGTACGTTATCCTCCAGAGGCAACTCGAGGCCAGTGAGGAGGGCATGATATTCTGCCTCATTGTTGGTGAAGCCTTCTGACAACAATAATGAATATGGCAGAACGACTTGCTCCGGGGTGATGAAGATGATACCTAGGCCCACTCTATTAAGCCTAGGATCATTGAGCCTTCTACCGATAAGGCTTCGGGAGGCGCCGTCAATGTGCATCTGCCAGCATGGGGTGGCATGATCGACTAAGAGGATTGCCTCATTGGGAAAGCCCAAATCCAGTGGCTGGTCCGCAGAGGTTGGGTGGGCAGCTAAGAAGTCTTCCAACGTCTGTCCTTAGACGGCCTTCTGAGGTTCGAACCTAATGTCGAACTGCTGGAGGATCACCGCCCAGTGTGCCAATCAGTCGGTCAACATAGGCCAGCTCAGGATGTATTTCAACGGGTCTACTCAAGATACTAGTTGTACCTCATGGTGCTGCAAGTAGTGCCACAATTTCTGTATGGCGAATACGAGTTCCAGACAGCTCTTCTCGATTGGAGAATATCTAATTTCTGCAACGAGGAGCATGCGACTGAGGTAGTAGAGGCTATTCTCTGTTCCATCGTTGTTCTTCTGGGCGAGAAGGGCACCGAGGGATCGCTCCAGAGCGGTCACGTAAAGGACCAACGGCTTTCCGGGAATGGGTGGCATCAGGATCGGAGGTTGAAGCAGATACTGCTTGATTTTTTCAAAAGCAGTCTGACACTCTTCGTCCCACCCATAGGTGGCGCCATTCTCCATGAGCCGGGAGAAGGGCTTACACTTGCCGGCTAGATTCTCAATAAATCGGTGTATATAGGCTAAGTGGGATTGGAGGCCTCGAAGCTCCTGAATATTATTCAGGGCAGGCATCTGGCTGATGGCCTTGATCTTCTCGGGGTCGATCTCGATACCTCGATACCTAACAATGAAGCCAAGAAACTTTCCGGAGGTGACCCCGAAGGCACACTTCAACGGGTTCATCTTCAAGTGGCGAGAACTGAGGAAACCAAACAATTTCTCAAGGTCTTTGAGATGGTCCCGGCACTGATGAGATTTAACCACCACGTCATCTACGTAGCATTCCACCAGTGTCCCGAGGATCGGCTTGAATATGCGGTGCATAGCCTGTTGATAGGTGGCACCCGCATTCTTTAGGCCGAAGGGCATAACCCGGTAGTGGAAAGTACCCTAGGGGGCCCTGAAGGTAGTGAACTCTTCATCCTCGGGGGCCATCTAGATCTAGTTGTACCCGGAGTTCCCATCCATGAAAGAGAGGTCTTGAAACCCGATCGTTGCATCGATCAACAGCTCTGTCACGGGAAGGGGGAATTCATCCTTCGGACAGTGGAGATTAAGATCGCGGAAGTCAATGAAAACCATGATCTGCCTGTTCTTCTTCCTGACGGTCACAATGATGGCTAGCCTCCTGGGGTACTGGACATACTTGACAAAGTTGGACTTAATGAGCTTATCAACTTTGGCCTCAACCATGACACCATGAAAGGGGTGCATTTTTTTGGGAGGCTGCTTGAACCAATGATGGTTTGTTGGGAGGCCAAGGCTGTGGATGGATACTTGGGGATCTAGTCCCGGAATCTCATCATAACTCCAGGAAAACACATCATGGTGCTATTTGAGGAAGTCTATATACTATTTCCGTTCCTCGGGAGGCATAGCGGTGCTGACCAATGTGGGTCTCGGGTCCGCCTCACTACCGAGGTTCACCTGTACTAACTCCTCGATCGTGGTGGAGATTCCCTCCTCAAAGGCAGGAGGATCATCGTCCATGTATTCTTCTCTTCTTGTGGAAGGATCGTCCACGGGGGAAGCCATCTCAGGGCTGCTCGAACCTGATGGGGAGCTGGCACCGGCTTGGCCGGCAGAGGTCGTCATGACGGGAGACTCATGCACTACGGAGACCATGGCGACGAAGGCAGTTGATCCAATCCCATCTGGCCTTCAGCCCAAGGGGCCACGCATTATGACATCAAAGCAGTAGTCACGCGTTGTCTTGAGCCGGTCGATTCCGGCCTGGCGAAGCAGACACATATGATGTATTGCTGTTTCCATGAGCCCAACATCCCGATATCGTACAAGGGTAGGAGGCTCGGGGATCACCTGAGCCTGGTTGGTGTAAGAGTACGAGGTGATTTCCCACCATCGCTTAGACCCAGAAATATGCCTTCCTCTGGTACCCGAGACAACAAAGCACTCTCCCATATCGAGAGTCGTGGCCTCCAACCGATGGATTGGGAAGAAATATGCGTCATCCAAACATGCCCAGGGATCACTCGCGACAGCGGCGGGCTCAACCTCACCTACCAGGAATTTATTGTCCTTTCTCTTGTAATAGTCAGCGTCTAGGTAACGAGCTTCACAAGAGGCAAACGGAGACGCATCTCTTTGGAGCACACCCACTCGACCCTTAAGGGAGTTTTTGAGGCACTGATGGTATGATGAGGGAACCGCTGCGTGAAGATGGAGCCACGGCCTGCGCATCAATGTGTTGTAGGTAGTGTCCTGAGAGACAACCATGAATTCAGTATTGGCAATTAAGCCGCCGAACTGGGTCTTCAGACGAGTCTTGCCGGGTAGAGTTTGCTCGGTCCTGTCATACCCCTGGATTCTGATGTCGGAGGGAGTTAAATCATCCTCAAACAACCCCAGTTTTCACAGTGTCCGAGTTGGGATCAAGTTAATCCCAGAACACGTGTCGAAAAGACAGCGATAGACTTCCATGCCATTGAACTGGCTGGTGATGTACAATGGGCAGATGTGCCCCTGTATGGTAGGGTTTTCATCTTCACTGGAGAATGAGATAACCGCCTGACATTCAGCATCCTCAATCACCTCGGTGTGGAAGACTTCTACGACTGCTGCCTCCATTTCAAACTAGAGGGGGCTCCTTAGAGCCTCGACGAGCGCCTCACGCATTTCAGACCAGAGGCGAAGGGATTCAAGGATGGAAAGCCTTGCCGGAATGGTGGCCAAATGCTTCAAGACATCATACTTTCGTGCCAAATGCGAGCTTCTGCTTATAGGAGGTCGCTCTGCGATTGGGGGCATGACGGGCCCTGCTGGCGTGGCCGGTGACTGACTGGTACTAGGCACGACCCACTATTCACTAGCTGAAGCCTGAGAGGTGACTTTCATTCTACGACCAGAAGGCCATAGTCGGCCGGTGATAGGGCTGGGCTGGTTGCGACGTGGGAAGGCTGTTCTGCCCAATCCAGCAACACAAAAGGTGGTGAAAGCGAACCTGTTGTCACCGGGTGAGGGAGCCGTGAGTGCTTCTCTCTGTACTGGGCTTGCTGCCAGGTCTCGGTAGCGTGCACAACCTGACTGGAGGTGACGACTGTCGTGCCCCGGTGATTCACGTAACCATGGCTCCGTCGACGTTGGCGACGACTGGGGACATTGGGGAAGTCCACCTAGCGCTCCTCGTCGTCGGGAGCCAAAAAGGGATTTACCAACTCTACGGTGTTAACCGAAGCGTACCCTGGTCTTTCGGGGAGGACCACCTGGCGCTCCTCAACGTCAGGAGCCAAAAAGGGATTTACCAACTCTACTGTGTTATCCGAAGCGTACCCTGGGCTTTCGGGGAGGTCCACCTGGCGCTTCTCGTCATCGAGAGCCAAAAAGGGATTTACCAACTCTATAGTGTTAACCGAAGTGTACCCTGGGCTTTCGAGTAGATCCACCTGACGCTCCTCGTCGTCGGGAGCCAAAAATGGATTTACCAACTCTACGGTGTTAACCGAAGCATACCCCAGGCTTTCACTCGAGGAGTCATCCACTACCAGACAGGGTCTCAGTGGGATCCCCATTTCTGGGGGCATGAAATCGCCAAGCGTGTGAGAAGATGACGACAATGGCAGGGCGCGTTCTTTCTTCATGCACCGCCGCCTGCTCTTCTGGGGAGAAGTAGGCTGGGACGACGATGCCAAAGCGGCGCTCGCAGACTCCGAGGGCTCTGGATGGCTCAGGCGGGCACGGATGATGCCATGGGCACGGGCGACCGTCCTGCAGGCCATCCAGTCATTATACTTTCGGGACCCAAGGTGGGAAAACTATTCCCACCCATCCCCGTTGTCACTACTACCATCTGATCCCACGAAGACACCTGCCACATGTGCTGGTTCTGGGCCCAACCTGACTATGTTGTTGTCAATCTAGTCTTGGAGCCAGTCCTTGAACACATAGCATTGCTGGATGGTGTTTCCCAGGATCCAGTGATAAGGGAAGTAGTTAGGGTGATCGTTGAGACAGGCCTCTTCTGGCTTCTGGCACTCAGGCAGTCGCTCGATCCTCTTCTCTAAGGCGCTGCGGAAATAACCGGGGACCTGGGCCTCACCAAACGAGTAAGTATGGTTCCTTCTGTCTGGAAAGTGGGCTCTTGGGGGCTGACCATGACCAGGGGCCGGAGGAGCAGGCCGAGGAGGCGGAGCCGGATTGCCTCACCTAGTTGGTGGCGGTGCATTACATGGAGGCGCCTGCCGATTTTGAGGCGGTCGCTACTAGGCCGGAGTCTGTGCCCGTGGGGGTGGACCCCTATGAGCATACTGAGCTGGCCTCACTGGCAGCAACTCTAGCTGTCTGGGGGCCTCTATCTGAGCCAGAACAGTGGGCTCGGCTCTGGCGTCCCTCCTTGCAGAGATTATAGGAGGCAGCGGGCGTGCCGGACCGGCATATTGTAGGGCTTCTTCGTGGCACTGAGCCTTGTCCGAGAAGTCCCGGAACCCTCCAGGGTAATTCTGCATGATCAGAGAAGGAACCAACTCCGCCTTGACGTTACCTACACACATCGTCCGTAATTTCTCCTTTGTAAGTGGCATGTCAACGGAGTATGTGAGCCCCTTCCACCGGGCGACGAAGTCCATGACTCACTCGTCGGGCCTTTGCTTGCACCTGAAGAGGACTGCAATGTTTATCTTCCGGGTTGTGGAACAAAACTGGTAGAGGAATTGCCGGCGAAGGTCCTCCTAGCTAGTCACAGATCCAACAGGGAGCTGGCTGTACCAGGCGAATGCTAGTCCTTCTAGTGTCTGAACGAAGCACCGGAGCTTGGCAGACTCCTGCTACGCCGGAGTCCCTAACATTGGCCCGCACCTCGAGTTGAAGTGGGCCAACTGTTGTGGTGGGTCTCTGGTCCCGTTAAAGGGGGAAAAAGTGGGGTTCCCAAATCCCGGCAGAGCCGGCATGTAACACCTCGAGATTTTATGAAAAATATTCTTTTTAATTTCATTAATGTCTTGTGTTGTACGCTACACCAGAATGAGCTTGCACAACACACATCCTTGACTTTCCTTTCATTACACGCAATCGCGACCTTCCTTGATAGCGTGTGTAGTACGCAATACCGAGTTTCACTAAACAATGATATGCTATTAAAATATTATTAAAACTAGCCGTTATGAATAGTAATAACCACTTTTTGAAATTTTGTAAATTTTATTTTTCAAAATGGACTTCATTTTTAGATTCTGAATATCGAAATTAGCTTAGGGTATACTTTTGGTAATTTCCAGATAACTTTCATATTTTGATGAATAGTGAAAATTTCTAAATTTTAATTGAAAACAACTTTTTCAATCGAAATAATTAATAGTGATAAATTATTAATTTGAGTGGTTTTAAAGTATATTTTGATTATATTTTTACAATTTAATACAATGTTGGTCATTGGATGTAATTTCACATTTAAACCAGTTATAAACAAGTGTCAATCTTTTGATAGTTATTATCTCTTAAAAACACGCTATTTGTTGTGACGACGGAAATTAATTTTTAAATTAGTTAATGTAACTGATATGTTTTGAATTTGGTAAAATAGACATCATTTTTGAGTTCATAATATCAAATATTTCTTAGGCCTAATTTTTGTAATTTTTCTGAAAATTTTCAATTTTTGATGAATAGTGAAACCACTAAGTGGTAGTTAAAAAAACTGAATTGTTCATAAAACGTAATTTTACCGCTTCTGTGAGTGGAATTTCAAAAATCCGAGAGACACGGTTGATGTCAGTAAGTAAAATGTGGTTCAATGAGATGAAAATAATATTTTGGTGAATAGTAACTTTTTACTTTTTTTTCCACGGTTAAAAGTAAATAGGGTAATTAAGGGTAGAATTGATATTATTATTACCCTTACACATGTCCTAATTCTATTGGACAAGTTTAATTCGACCAAAAACAAACTTAGGAATAAAATATGACCATTTAGGCCCACTTGGATTAGATTAGGACATTTATTGTTAATTTATTTAAAGAAGGGTTAAAATAGTTAAAATCAAAGTTTAATAACTAAATCATTTTTAATATGGGGTTATAAATAAGATAAATTCGACTATAAATATTCATTAGAAAGATAAAAAGATTTAATACATAATGGTATTTTATTTGTAATTTTTAGACATTAAATAATTTAATTTATTTATGACACAACGATGATGCAATAATTATCTTATTAATGAAATATTGACATAATTGATGTTATAAATACCCAAATAAATATAATTTGAGACTTTTTATGAATTAAACTAATTTTATAGGTTAATATGACATGTTTGTATATTTTAAATTAACTTTTTTCGAACTAATCATTCTGTTATAATGTTCACAAAAATCAATTACTAAATAGTGTCAAAATTGACATAAAATAGTTTTTAAAAAAAATATTATATTATTAATTGTTATTTTATTCCTAAAAATCTAAGGATTGGCAAAATGACTTAGATAAGGTTATATATATTAATAATAAACAACTTGGGGTTATTTTGTCTTGATATAGTATGTTTATTAACCTTATAGTATAAGAACACAAGAAGACACGGTAAAAGTAAAATTATTTAACTTAATGTTAAATCTAAATGATAAGGTTAAAATAGGAACCTAAACTTGTCTAAATTCTATTGGATGAAAGGATTTCGACCCATCCCCACTTTATCTTAGAAATAAATAAATTTGGAGCTATTTAAAACCGAATTTGGCTTTATAATAAAATAATATTTTTAGTTATTCCAAAGGTGCCCCTCTCCTCCCTTATAAAAGGGAACCTCCTCCCTCTCTTCCTCACACAACATTGAGCCTTCAAGCTCGGCCAAACCCTTCCAAATTCTCTTCTCCACTTCCCTAGAAACATCCTAGAGGTTCTGGTCTTCCTCAAAGACCAATTTTAGTGCCCTAAGAGGAGGTCTCAATGAGGCGTTTCAAAGAAGAGGTAATTTCTGTTACCGATTCTTTCACCTTTATTTCTTCTTCCACTTCTTCTTCATAGGTTGTTTTCATTTTGAAGTAATAACATCAGTATCACTCATATACTTATATGTTATTATAAGTATAAAACAATCCTATTTCACCATCTATCAATCCTACGGAAAACAAAATCACTGCGCGTGCGTACGTACGGAATACCGTCTCCACGCCGTGGTGAAATCTATTTTCCACCACCACCTTACTTGGATGGGTATAATGGTGTAAATAATTACTATATATTATTATTTTAAAGTGATATTTACTCAGAAATAGTATACATACACTCCAATATAGTCCCACGATCATGAGAACGATATCATCGCTCGTGCGTACGTACGGACTACCGTCTCCACGACGCGATGAGATTCCTTCTCCACTTTAACCATTCATAAATGATTATAAAGTATATATAATACGTAATAATGAAATATATGACATAATAATGATACTAGATTTATGTGTATATATATGTATGTCATCTACTTAATTCCGTTCAACTCAATAAGGAAACAAAAACAGCGTTCATGTGTACGTACGGTCTACCGTCTCAATGAACGGTGTATTTCTTTACATTTACTGATTTATTATATATATGTATATTCTGAATATATATTATATTTAAATCATGTTTTATATTCTGTAATTAATTAATCATGATCTAAGTAATCATATGAATAATTACAAATCAAAACACGGATGACAAATGAAACAATTTTACCCAAAACGCTCTTTAACATGGAATTTACAAAAGAACGGGTAATATAAAGTCATAAGTGAACCATATATGATATCATAACAATAAGTATGATTCTGGAATATGTCAATGACATTATTTAAATCATTATACATGAGGTTTGGACACTTACGAAGCAAATCAGACCTAAGGTAAGGGAAAAATCACAATTTCATTTTTATCCGAGATTGTTTATACTTTGGTTTTTATTGGGGTGTATTTTATCATCCACATCCATGTTTCCTCAATATGTAATATTATTTCCATCCATATACAATTTTTTTATATCCAATTTTACCCTTAGGTGGGTTTTTAGTAAAATATATGAAAGGAATCTTTTGTCGTTTTTCGTACGAGGTACTTTTTTGACTTTTCTGACAAAAGTACGAGAAGAATGTTTTTTTAACTTATACGGCATGAATAGATTTTTAAAACATTATTTCCAAGAAGCTTCCATTACAAGTTTTCAAGTTTATTTTTAATCAACTTCTTTTAGTTTAATATTTTATGACATGTTAAGAAAAGAAAATGTTTTTGAAGTAGAAAGGATATTTTCCTCAAGAATAAAGTTCAAGAGTTTTATCAAAATTATTTTCCATCTAAGATATAAAGGGTTCTGTCTCTATCCCTATTATTACATTGATTTGATTATGTTGTGATGGAAATATTTTTATGAATTCCTTTATCTTATATGAATTTTTTTATGATGTCATGATGTTTAAGATTCCCATTTTTATTACATGGGTTATGCAATGATGTATGATTTATCATTTTGTGTCACACATAAGAATGGTATCATTATGAGATGGGTGGGACC
This sequence comes from Viscum album, assembly GCA_963277665.1. NCBI lineage: Eukaryota > Viridiplantae > Streptophyta > Magnoliopsida > Santalales > Viscaceae > Viscum > Viscum album. Next base: position 27,771,393 of record OY728157.1, on the reverse strand, counting down.
TATATCTCCCTCCAATGAATTGGGTAAAGATTTTATATCTCATGAGATAGACATGGATGGAATGGTAGGTTATATCGGTTCAGTGAAACAGTACTGAAACGAGGGTGACTCGGTTCAGAAAGGGACATTGTCCACTAAGATATTCTTGGAAATGAGTCTTGACTAATAAGAAATGATTCTCTATGATTATGTGTGTATGCCACAAAGTTTAATGTTTTATGTTATGATTATTGTGATTACGTTATACTACCATGATTTATCTCAGGTTATGAAATTATGATCTCTTTTACAGGATAAGATTTCCAAAAGTTAGGTGCTTATGTATATGATGTGATTGATATTTCTTTTGTTTACCCTTACTGAGCATTTGAGCTCACCCTTTTATGTTTACTTTTCCCCAGGATATAAAGAAAGGTTTTAGGTATAAAAAAAGTAAGATCTTTATGGAAGATGCTGAATATCTTTCACCAAGATTAAAAGATTATATTCCGAGTTTCCAAAGACACTAAACTATTATGATACTTGTGTGTGTGTTTTTGTTATGTAATTTTTATTCCGCAAATGTAATGTATTGTCAATGTACGTCAAGCTTCGGGTCTCTACAGTTGGTATCAGAGGAAAGGTTTAGTCAACCTTTGGAAACTAGGATGCGAAAACGTTAGTGAGATCCCTAGAGATATTTCTAAGGTATGTCTAGGGATGTCCCTAAGGACAAGTATACGTATAGGATACAGTCCTAGAACTACGGTAACGATCATAGAATTTAACCTAAGATGTTAGATATTGAGGACACTCCCCCTTTATTATGTTGTTTTCCCTAGCATGATTTTTGCCTCTCACACTATTCTTTTTGGGTTTTAGACGATGGCTGGAACCCGAAGGAAACGTGTTGATCAATGCAATGGACAATGCAATGATTGTCCTCCTGAACAAAAAAATGTTATGGGAGATGGAGTGAAAAATCTTATTGCTATGCTTACACAAGCTATGAATCATTCTGGACATCCAAATGAGCAGAGAAGGGAACAATATTCTATTGAGTCCTTCATGAGGCAACGTCAACCTTCTTTCAGTGGGTCTTCTGATCCACTTGTTGTTGAAAAATGGATCATTACCACTGAAAAGATATTTTTAGTTCTTCAATGTTCTGAACATGATAAAGTCATCTTAGCAGTATATCGTTTGGAAGGTGAAGCTGATCAATGGTGGAATCTTATCAAGAATATGAGGCAAAGAGATGAAATTGAGTCCATGGAATGGGATGAGTTCAAGAACTTATTTTTCAATAAGTACTTCCCTCGTATTCTTCGAACAAATATGGAGAAGGAGTTTCTTGAACTAAAGCAAAAGGATGATGAATCTGATGGTATATACGAAGGGAATTTTACAAGAGTTGCAAGGTATGCATCTGGCATTATCATCCAACCTGAAAGTAAAGTTGATCGATTTTTCAGTGGATTAAAACCATGTATTCAAAGGGAATTAGCTATAAGAGACTTCAGTAGCTATGAAGAAATTGTGTGTTGTGCTATCAAGGTAGAAATGGAAGTTAGTCTTACATATCCATCTCATGGTTTTGACAAGAAACGAAATATGGAGTTCAAGGAGAAATCTTAAAATAATGGTGAATAGAAGATGAATGTTTCCTTATGCACTAAGTGTGGAAAGAAGTATGGTGGAGATTGTCTTAAAGGGACTAGAAAATGTTTTAAGTGTGGAAAAGAAGGTCATCGAGCAGCTGAGTGTCGATGTAATGGAAAAAAGGGTTTCTAATGATGGGAATAAAGAAAAGACTGCAGAGAACACACCACCAACACTTCAATGCTTCAAGTGCAAGGAAATGGGGCATTATGCTAATAAATGCCCTAATCCAAAGGTTAGTGATGATTGACATGAGCAACCGCTTAAGGAAAAGGACAAAGGGAAGTCACATGCGATCACTATTGGAGATGTTGAATATGACAACGATGTGGTGGAATGATTAAGTGTATATGTAATGGGATTCCAAAATAATGTTGTATCATAATGTATTGGAATATTTATGTATTGGTATATTGTGGTTTTCAATGGTACCGGTAACCATGGAATGTGATTCTGATATTTTTGGAAAAAAAAGATGATATGCACATAATGAAGGGATAAGGAGAAAATGAAATGTTTGACAGTATTCATGAGCTCATGATTGATATAAGGACTAAGTGATATCATAGTTTGAGTATATAGAATTTTGAGGATTTTGGTATGTGGAAGGTGTTAACTTTTAACTGCATTCATGTTTTCACTACGGTTCAATGGGTATTCAAGAGAATACATGATTAAGGACTTTGAATGTTTGGAATGTGACCAACAAAACATATCTTATGATATATGGGGATCAAAGATGGTATTAAATCTCTGGTAATCATTTTCACTATGTTATGAGAGTGGACTGCAGTATTACGGATAAGCCTAAAGATTGGAATGGATTATGTTGGACATAAGTTAGTATTGTTTAAGGATAGAAGTTTTTTTGATATTATTGATGGGATTTTATAGTAATATAGCTTTAGAAAAAGGACAACATGCAGGACGGGCGACAGCCCATCGCGTTGGACAAGGTTGTGGGAATCGAACCCACAACCGTAGTGCGACTGGCCTTTATCGCCTACCACTGGCCTACAAGAAGTCCCTGTTTAGTATAAACTAGTTTTATTATATTAAGCAGTATGATATATGAAGTATAAGTCAATTTTAGGAACCATATAGGATTAATCTCACTATAGAATGACTTATGTATATTTAATAACTTTTGCTAACCTTTTGTTTGAGACAGATGGAATGACCTGTCATTCTATGACATGATCTGCTAACACATCACGAATGAAAAATTCAACTTCATTTCATTAAGAGATGAAGTGGAAATTGTCCAAAGAACGAAAAACGGTGAGACTATAGCAAAATCACGAAAGTATTTCTTCTAATTCCAGTTTCATCAACTTTAGGGAAATGATCTTGAAAACCAAAAATGTTGTCTTAGTGCTCTTATATCTGATGAATCAGATGGTACCTTAGATCGTCACAAATTTATGGATTTGTGATTGCTAGCTTTTCCATAGCCATGTTCTCTACCACTCTCCATCAGAACATGATGGTTAGATTTCTCTTCCATATCCATATTTTCACCTATGTGGAAACCCAGTGATTAGTTTATTTGGGTAACCGTTACATTTCATAATTTTGTTTTTAAAGATTGGTTTGGGTATTCCTTTTTACGCTGTGGGTTTCTATTAAAGAAACTTTAGAATAGTAAACCATTTATAACCCTGACGAATTTCGAGGGCGAAATTCATTTTAAGGGGGGTAGAATGTAACACCCCGAGATTTTATGAAAAATATTATTTTTAATTTCATTAATGTCTTGTGTTGTACGCTACACCAAAAGGAGATTTCACAACACACATCCTTGGCTTGCCTTTCATTACACGCAATCGTGACCTTCCTTGATAGCGTGTGTAGTACACAATACCGAGTTTCACTAAACAACGATATGCTATTAAAATATTATTAAAACTAGTCGTTATGAATAGTAATAACCACTTTTTGAAATTTTGTAAATTTTATTTTTCAAAATGGACTTCATTTTTGGATTCGGAATATCGAAATTAGCTTAGGGTATAATTTTGGTAATTTTCAGATAACTTTCATATTTTGATGAATAGTGAAAATTACAAAATTTTAATTAAAAACAACTTTTTCAATCAAAATAATTAATAGTGATAAATTATTAATTTGAGTGGTTTTAAAGTATATTTAGAATATATTTTTACAATTTAATACAATGTTGGTCATTGGATGTAATTTCACATTTAAACCAGTTATAAACAAGTGTCAATCTTTTGATAGTTATTATCTCTTAAAAACATTCTATTTGTTTTGACGACGGGAATTAATTTTTAAATTAGTTAATATAACTGATATGTTTTGAATTTAGTAAAATACACATCATTTTTTACTTCATAATATCAAATATTTCTTAGGCCTAATTTTTGGTATTTTTCTGAAAACTTTCAATTTTTGATGAATAGTGAAACCACTAAGTGGTAGTTAAAAAAACTGAATTTTTCATAAAACTTAATTTTACCGCTTCTGTGAGTGGAATTTCAAAACTCCGAGAGACATGGTTGATGTTAGTAAGTAAAATGTGGTTCAATGAGATGAAAATAATTTTTTGGTGAATAGTAACTTTTTACTTTTTTTTACCATGGTTAAAATTAAATAGGGTAGTTAAGGGTAGAAATGATATTATTATTACCCTAACACATGTACTAATTCTATTGGACAAGTTTAATTCGACCAAAAACAAACTTAGAAATAAAATATGACCATTTAGGCTCACTTGGATTAGATTAGGACATTTATTGTTAATTTATATAAAGAAGGGTTAAAATAGTTAAAATCAAAGTTTATTAATTAAATCATTTTTAATATAGGGTTATACATAAGATAAATTCGACTATAAATATTCATTAGAAAGATAAGAAGAGAAAATACATAATGATATTTTATTTCTAATTTTTAGACATTAAATAATTTAATTTATTTATGACACAACAATGATGCAGTAATTATCTTATTAATGAAATATTGACATAATTGATGTTATAAATACCCAAATAAATATAATTTGAGACTTTTTATGAATTACACTAATTTTCTAGGTTAATATGACATGTTAGTATAGTTTAAATTAACGTTGTTCGAACTAATCATTCTATTATGATTTTCACAAAAATCAATTACTAAATAGTGTCAAAATTGACATAAAATAGTTTTTAAAACAAATATTATATTATTAATTGTTATTTTATTCCTAAAAATCTAAGGTTCGGCCAAATGACTTAGATAAGGTTATATATATTAATAATAAACAACTTGAGGTTATTTTGGCTTGATATAGTAAGTTTATTAACCTTATAGTATAAGAACACAAGAAGACACGATAAAAGTAAAATTATTTAACTTAATGTTAAATATAAATGATAAGGTTAAAATAGGAACCTAAACTTGTCTAAATTCTATTTGATTAGAGGTTTTCGACCCATCCCCACCTTATCTTCGAAATAAATCAATTTGGAGATATTTAAAACCGAATTTGGCATTATAATAAAATAATATTTTTAGTTATTCCAAAGGTGCCTCTCTCCTCCCTTATAAAAGGGAACCTCCTCCCTCTCTTCCTCACACAACTTTGAGCCTTCAAGCTCGGAAAACCCCTGCCAAATTCTCTTCTCCACTTCCCTAGAAACATCTTAGAGGTTTTGGTCTTCCTCAAAGACCAATTTTAGTGCCCTAAGAGGAGGTCTCAAAGAGGCGTTTCAAAGAAGAGGTAATTTTCGTTAACGATTTTTTCACCTTTATTTCTTCTTCCACTTCTTCTTCTTAGGTTGTTTAATTATGAAGTAATAACATCAGTATCACTCATATACTGATATGTTATAATAAGTATAAAACAATCCTATTTCACCATCTATCCATCCTACGGAAAACGAAATCACCGCGCGTGCGTACGTACGGAATACCGTCTCCACGCCGTGGTGAAATCTATTTTCCACCACCACCTTACTCGGATGGGTATAATGGTGTAAATAATAACTATATATTATTATTTTAAAGTGATATTGATTCTGAAATAGTATACATACACTCCAATATAGTCCCACGATCATGAGAACGATATCATCGCTCGTGCGTACGTACGGACTACCGTCTCCACGACGAGATGAGATTCATTCTCCACCTTAACCATTAATGAATGATTATAAAGTATATATAATAATTAATCATGAAATATATGACATAATAATGATACTGGATTTATGTGTATATATATGTATGTCATCTACTTAATTCCGTTCAACTCAATAAGGAAACGAAAACAGCGTTCATGCATACGTACGGCCTACCGTCTCCATGAACGGTGTATTTCTTTACATTTACTGATTTATTATATATATGTATATTCTGAATATATATTATATTTAAATCATGTTTTATATTCTTTAATTAAGTAATCATGATCTAAGTAATCATATGAATAATTACAAGTCAAAACACGGATGACAAATTAAACAATTTTACCAAAAACGCTCTTTAATATGGAATTTACAAAAGAACGGGTAATATAAACTCATAAGTGAACCATATATGATATCATAACAATGAGAATGATTCTGGAATAAGTCAATGACATTATTTAAATCATTATACAGGAGGTTTGGACACTTACGAAGCAAATCAGACCTAAGGTAAGGGAAAAATCACAATCTCATTTTTATCCGAGATTGTTTATACTTTGGTTTTTACTAGGGTGTATTTTATCATCCACATCCATGTTTCCTAAATATGTAATGTTATTTCCATCCATATAAAAATTTTTTAAATCCAATTTTACCCTTAGGTGGGGTTTTAGTAAAATATATGAAAGGAATCTTTTTCCGTTTTTCGTACGAGGTACTTTTTGACTTTTCCGACAAAAGTACGAGAAGAATGTTTTTTTAACTTATACGGCATGAATGGATTTTTAAAACATTATTTCCAAGAATCTTCCTTTACAAGTTTTCACATTTATTTTTAATCAACTTCTTTTAGTTCAAAATTGTATTTCATGTTAAGAAAGGAAATTTTTTTTGAAGTATAAAGGATATTTTCCTCAAGAATGAAGTTCAAGAGTTTTATCGAAATTATTTTCAATCTATGATAATAAAGGGTTCTGTATCTATCCCTATTATTACATTGATTTGATTATGTTGTGATGGAAATATTTTTATGAATTTCTTTATGTTATATGAATTGTTTTATGATGTCATGATGTTTAAGATTCCCATTTTTATTACACGGGTTATGCAATGATGTATGATTTATGATTTTATGGCACACATAAGAATGGTATCATTATGAGATGGGTGGGACCTATATCACCCTCAAATGAATTGGGTAAAGATTTTATATCTCATGAGATAGACATGGCTGGAATGGTAGGTTATACCGGTTCAGTGAAACAGGACTGAAACGAGGGTGACTCGGTTCAGAAAGGGACATTGTCCACTAAGATAGTCTTGGCAATGAGTCTTGACTAATAAGAAATGATTCTCTATGATTATGTGTGTATGCCACAAAGTTTAATGTTTTATGTTATGATTATTGTGATTACATTGCACTGCCATGAGTTATCCCAGGTTATGAAATTATGATCTCTTTTACAGGTTAAGATTTCAAAAAGTTATGTGCTTATGTATATGATGTGATTGATATTTCTTTTGTTTACCCATACTGAGCATTTGAGCTCACCCTTTTATGTTTACTTTTTACCCAGGATATAAAGAAAGGCTTTAGGTATAATGAAAAAGGATGATCTTTATGGGAGATGTTGAAGATCTTTCACCAGGATTAGAAGATTATATTCCGAGTTTCCAAAGACACTAAACTATTACGATCCTTGTGTGTGTGTTTTTGTTATGTACTAAGTATTCCGCAAATGTAATGTATTATCAATGTACATCAAGCTTCGGGTCTCTACACGGCATGTCATCCACCCATGCTGGGTATGGCTTGCCGTCCGGTGGGATTGACACCTGCCGAGTTTCCAGGGCCTCCAAGCGGGCGATGAGTACTTCCATCAGATCATACGGATGCGGATTCCTATCCTGACGGAGATCTCTAACCACAAGTTCATATCCAAGATCTTCAATATGGTAGTCGCACTCTGCGGCTCACGGGGCAGCTGGTGAAGTGACTCTCGGGGCGGCAGGAGGAAACCGAGCAGGGTCCCCCAGGTGGTCTCTCCGCTTGGGAGGGTTCGGCGAAACATATCGCACCCTCTTGCCATGGGTTCCAGTGTCTCCCCTGTCGGCGAACACGACATGGTCACGATTGCCCGGGGGGATCTCAAAAAGTGGTATATGCTCCTGCCCCTGCTGTCTTGGTCTAGGGTTGTCGTAGTCAGTCCGCCGCTCTGCAATGCGTTCCGCTAAGAGCTCATCAACCAGCCTCTTTTTTCTTAGCTAGCTGTTGGCGCAGCGTGGCCTTCTTGGCACCTTCTTATACCTTCTGCACCGAGGCAGATGGTTCGGAGAGTTTTACAGACCCGACAGGCACTTTACGCTTGCCGATGTTTCGGCCCAGCGCCAGTGCCTCTGTGGGCACAGGAAGACCTAGGAGACTCCTCTATTGGCGAGTAATCCTCCCATATGGGTCCATTAGAGGCCTTTACTAGGGGGGGGGGGTGAGTCCCCGTCGAGGGGCTCCACAACGTTTCCCTCATCTGAAAGGTCAGCCATGTTGACTGCCACTGCCCTTGGCGATGTTCCCTCAGGGCCGCCCAGTGGATCGGGCTGTCGGCTGATCGCACAGAAGAGGAGAGCAGCGTACTGCCCCCATCCGCGGATGTGCTCATGGGGGGTGGCCTCCTCAATAACTTTGCGGAGTACATGAAATATCTGGATGCATTTTTGTTAGAGGACCTCGTGGTGGTCCAGCGACTCGGGGAGCCAGACCGCTGGGAGTGCTGCTAGGTCGACCCGGCGGCACTGCTCACCGATATCCTTGAGATGCGCTTGGATCCCGGGATAAGGTGCTAGCTGACGGCGAAGGCGGGAGAGAGTCACCCGATGAATCTGGCGGAAGCACTCAAACTCTCCCGGTGTGAGTGACTCTGGCACATCAAAATCTGATTCTGCGACCGACCAAAACTTCTCAGGGAAGTGGCCCGCTGCAAGAACGGTCCAGAAGATCCACGGCTCCAGTTCGGGGTCCGGAACTTGCCACCCCTACTTGTCCACCGAGGAACGTCAGGGAACTGGAAATGGTGTCGAGGCAGGTCGTCAGGCCGGTGGGCTGGCCGACGGGGAATACGGCAAACATGCCGATTGGCCGCCGATCCCTGGGACATCCTCCAGGGGATGTCGTGCCCTGGCTGCCACATCACGAAAGGATGGGCTGACGAATGGGCCTCCTATCACATCGTCAGTGCTCGCCGAGTGTGTGTCGCCTTGCGACTCTTCTGTCGGTCCCCAGAAAAGTTCCTCACCCTCCCTAACAGGGGCGGGAGGTGCTTCTGAGGAGGCCAGTGGAAACTGCGGGCTTGATCCTCGACAGTACTCCAAGTCCTCATCCTCCTAGATATACCTTCGAAGGCAGGAGGGAATCATATGAATCTCGCATTCAGGGAGTGCGATAATGATGCGCCGTGTCCCCATCCCTTCCCTCAACTCAAAGGGTTGGGGGGAGTTTCCATCGTCGATTCGTACTCCTCCTCGGAATCCGAGAAATAGACTGGTCTAATTTCTGTCCGGACTCCCTTGACATTCCTCCTGCGGCGACGACGCCCGAGATTCCTACCCTTGGGTAGCTCCCTAGGGTAAGGATGATTTCCTTCATTGGGTCCCCCGACCACAGTAGAGCTGGGGCGGAGGGGACTGAAGGCCGGGGTGCGAGAAGCACCGAGACAGATGTTGAAAGGGACATGGGGAGGACCTCTATGTGAGTGAACGACTAGATACAAAACGACTCCATACTCACGGCCGACGGTAGGGGGAGTGACCTCATACCCCATGTAGTGGGCGCCGGAAAGAGTTATACACAGAGCATAGCCATCGTGAAGAAGCTTTCGGCTTTCCAGATTAGTGGCACAGAATGAGCCTTCATGGTGAGCGACACTACCGTGGGTTGGTCCGCAGTGGCCATTGCTAGTGTCCGCGACTGGGAGATTCAACCCAACATGCTTGTAGGGCGGTCGGGGTTTCGATCCAAGTCAAGCACGTGGCTACCCCTTCTCAACGTGTGCGGGGATCTCTTAACAAGAGTCAGTAGTGGCTCGGGCCACAGTGGTTGCTGATGTTGATGCCCCGGGACGGGCATTCTCTCCCGCTCACACGTGACGCTGACGTCGAGTCAGATGGGTTGGAACCGGTGGTGCAGGAATGAAGATTTCCTACTCCTCGGCTCGGGGAGTCGGTCAGCGGCGTTGACGCAGCCTGGCGGGGGTTCTTTCCATTAACCCCTGGGACGGATCGCCGATTTGATGGACCCGGACATCCCCCACCTCATTAGCGTAGGGGAGGGATGTGTCAAGGCGCTCTGGGGATAGGCTTCCGAAGCGGTTGAACATCGGCATGGGGAGCATCAGCTCCCTGCATGGCCCTCGAGGGCGACGATGGTGGTGAGGTGCAGCCACCTCTAGATCCAAACGGGCCATGCCCCTGGCGGGGATGATCCCTTCCTCGTCATACCTACGAACCAGGTCATTGATCACCCTCCTATTTATGATTTCTGATGGGGGGAGGGGGTGCAAGCTCCCAACTGCTATGGTCGTCGAAGTCGAAACGACCGTGGAATAGGTGGGACCGCGCGGGGTAGCCACTTCGGCACTGCCAATGCCCCTGCGCCGATGGGCAGGTGGGGATCGAGCTCCGAATGCAGTGATCTGATTCATGGAAGCATGGAGATGAACCCATTAGCATCAACAGGAAAGGAGATCAACAACCAAGGCCCAGTGTCATTACATCTTCCATGGTCGGTGAGAGGGATCCATGCTGACGACGTCGCAAAATGGAGTGGTCAACGTCATGACGGCCTCGACCCCTGGCGGGTTCGCATCCCGGTGAGGGTTACCCGGACCTGGTGACTTGCTAATCTTCTGATGCACCAATGGATACCATTCCCCGTATTGAGGAGAAGAGCTTCACGTCGGGTTCACCATTTTTTTGCTCCGACGCTTTCGCCGGGGTGCGCGCATCTGTCTGTGGGGAGGACACGCTGCTTGTTGCCCCGTATTCCCGCTTTCCAAAGGCGGGTGGAATCTGTTCCATGTTCAGTGATGTCTACTCCTTGATCGAAACCAGGATGATGGGATGTCGATTCTTCCTTCCGTAGATTCCTCCTCGAAGCTCATCACCTAGTCCGGGTCTCCCTCCTAGATTTAAAATGGGTTCGTGTAGCTCATTTCCGGTGCCATATCTACATGGACACCAGTTAATTACGATGCTTCCGTCAAGATTCTCCAAGGGGTCTTGTTAGGGAAGAAACCTTCGGTGAGGAGAATGGTCACGTTGGGGTGTCGTTGGCATGTCTTTCTTTGGTCCCTCATCACAGGGCTTCTCGAGGGTGCGGAAGCCCGAGGCATCCCACATCAAAAACGGGGAATGTGCACCATCTGAAGTTTTCCTCAGCTTCCCATGTTTAACACGGGGTATATCATGAGTTTAACGTCTTTCGGAGACGGATCGGGTTGAAGGACCCCCAGGGGGAACACCGATGTTGGGGCCAGCACATGGGCAGCTTCCCAGATATCATGGAGTGGGATGGGGTTGCATGATCTCACCGGGATGTGGTGTCCCGGGTAAGGTTCAGGATGGATGGTGGAGTGAGACATGTGGCTGATGTTCTGAGACAGCCCAAGAGGGGGAATACATTTTAACGTCATGCGGGATGAGATACAGTTTAACGTCATATAGGACGGGATATAGTTTAACATCATGCGGGACGGGATAGATTTTAACGTCATGCGGGATGTGATACAATTTAACGTCATGCGGGACGGGATACAGTTTAACGTCATGCAGGACGGGATATAGTTTGACATCATGCGTGATGAGGGGTTTGGGGATTACGCTCTGAGGCGGCCCATGGTGGTCAGGGAACCGACATGGAGAGGTCGGGACGACCGAGTGGTGGGCTTGAACCTCGTGGAGGCTTCCTACGTACCTTGTGTTAGCACGGATCAAAGTCCACGAAGTTCGCGGGGATGGGGCTTACGCTATGGGGCAGCCCAAGAGGATGTCATGGTCGATGCGCACTCTAAGCCCACGTGAGACATGCTCGGTGTGGGAAACAAGAGGCGGCATGGACCAGACAATCACGTCGCGAAGGGTGCGTCCGTGAGAAGTGGAATGGGGCTTACGCATTGAGCGGACCAAAGAGGAAATAGGGGATTACCCGTGGTAAGAGGCCCTTGGTGTCGGGGCTTACTCCAGGGTGGAGGCCCGTGGTGCGACAAAGCGCAGTGGGAAACGGACTCCACTGGCCTTGGCAGGGGGGGAAGTACGGAGATGCACGGGTGCAGTCATCTGTAAGAAAGGCTAGGGGCTTACGCTCTAAGGCGACCCTTCCCCCGCGGACAAAACCTCTCCGACAAGGAGGATCTCATTACTTGTGAGGAATATTCCATTCCTGTGGAGATGAGAGGCGTAAAAAATGTCCGAGCTGGGGGGGACCTACGTGCGAAGCATGGGGTTGGACCACATTTTAACGTCATGTGTTAAGGACGAGGTGCTTAGCACTTTAACGTCCTGCAGCTTGGATGAGGTGGGTTTTCTACACACCCCTAGGGCTTACAAGCCAAATGCCCTCTACCCCTTGTGGGAGGGAAGGCATCGGCAAGGCCATAGTGAAGGGGGGCCGTAGGGTGAACCACCGGGGGGTCCACGTTAGTGTGGCTATGCGAAGAAGCAATAGCCATTAGCATGCCTATGCGGAGAAGCATAAGGCAAAGAAACGTAACGGGAAACACAGCCCAAGGGACCTTGAGGTTACTTCGCACGAGCCTGGAAGGCCGTACGGGAAAACAACGCATGGCGCGCATGCCTGGCAGGGGAGACATCAGGTGCTGGTGCAGGGGGCATCCAAGGTGTGTCATGGTGAGTGGTCCTAGGCTTTGCACACAAAAGGGAGGGTTTGCGCGCAAAACACTAGGACAACGCGCAATTGGAGGAAGGGAATTGCGCGCGGAGAGATAATTACGCGCAGGGTTTTGCATGCACGGTAGGGTATTGCACGCACGTGACACGGATTGCGTGCAAGGCTGGAACTCGAGGGAGGGGGAAAATTCATTGAAGCCGGTGGAGTTGCGCACAAAGGTGAACTCCGGGGCAAGGTTGCACGAAATGAGGGATTACCTGGAAGTCATCTTGCGCGTGGGGGGAGCCAAATTGCACGCACGAGAGTCGCTTCGGATTCCTCAACCCACAAACTGGTCGGGGTCACCATCTATTTATAGGCGACCTCTAGCGCGGAATCTATACGACACGCGAAATGATTGCGCGACAGGGGAGGCAGCGCGAAATTATCAATTGCACAGGACGCGGGTGCAAATTTGTTACACGTCGGCTCCGGGAGTTTTCACAAATCCCAGGTTGCATTTCGCACGGGACATTTTCCATGCTCTTCACCAATTTTTTCACACACCACTTCCCGGGCCTCCGGATCGGGCCTCTGATTCCGAATATGACTCCGCTTCTTCATTTCGAAACTTCCTCCGAGAGTTACAACTTTTTTTCAGCGTCAATAGTGTGTCCAAGAAGATAGTATCAATGTATGCATATATGATAGAATATGTTGTGTCTTGGGCATCCCCCAAGAGAGTGGTGGAGGTGTGATGTTTCTTTGGTCATGCAATAAACTATAAGAGGTTTTTAATCAATTTCTCTCAGGTTCTGACTCCTCTAACATCACTGACCCCAAAGGATCCATCATTAATGTGGAATAATCATTATCTAGAAGCCTTCATAAATCTACAGAAGATGATAGTATGTTATACAGTTCTTTTTCACCTAGCATAGGGAGTTTAGGTTGATTCTTTCTATGATGCTTCACATCTGGGGTTAAGATGTGTTCTAATGTAGTAGAGATCAGCTGGGAATTAGTAGTTTCATCCCTATGTATTTAACATTAACACCCATGATCTTGAGTTGGATGTTGTGGTGTTTTCTCTTATGTTGTAGAGACATTACCTCATTAGAGAGCGCTTTTTTGATTTTCACTTATCATACGAGTCTGATTTATGTATTCTCCCAGCATTACCTGATCCTATGACAACATTTGTGGATGGAGATCCTACAAGAATAATAATTTGATATATCTTTTACACCTAGAACTGGGAATGTTGTAGCTGATGCACTAAGCATGAATTCACGTAAAGATTATGTGCATGAATCTTGTGATTCCTAGAGAGTTATGGAAGAACAATAAACATTACATTTCGATATGGGAGTAGTTGGGGGTAGAGGTTATCACTTCTATATGAGGGTGTAGTTATCATTGGTTTAGTAGGTGGAATAGTCGCAGTTGGGGGATCTTGAGGTTGAATTATGGAGAGACCATGATTTTTGTGGTGAGGCCCCAAATGGTTGGTCTGGGGATGAACAACACTGAGTGGTATATCATAGAATGAAATTTGTTCCTTGGGTGATGTACATGAAATTTATTTTAGAGTTCCATAGTTCTCCTTTAGTAGTGCATCCTGGCGTGACAATGATATATCTAAGCTTGATTAGTCAGCTTTGGTGGCTTGGGTTAAAGCATGCAGTTGCAGAGTTTTGGTCTCAATGTTTGGTCTGCCAGATGGGGAAGGCAACGAACCATGTCCCCTGTGGTTTTCTCTAGCCTTTGGATAACCTCGAGTGGAAGTGGGTTGACAAATCAATGGATTTCTTCATAGGGATACCCAAGACTCAAGGAGGCTACGATGCTATCTAGGTAGTGGTGGATCGACTGACGAAATCTACTCTCTTCATGGCGATCAAGGAGCCCAGTCCAGTGAGTGTCGTAGCATAGAGGTACCTAGATGAGGTGGTTCAGTTTCATGGGGTTACGAGTACCATTGTCTCATACTGGGATATATGGTTTATCCCACATGTTTTAAGGGGATTCCCGCATGGTTTTGGAACCTAGCTATGCCTTTGCACTGCCATCCACCACTAGACAGATGAGCAGACCGAGCAGACTATCGAGATGTTAGAGGACATGCTACGGGAATGTGTTTTAGAATTTTTGGGATCATGGGTAAAACACTTACCTCTTGTAGAGTTTTCGAACTACAAAACCTATCACTCTACCATTGGCAACTCAACATTTGAGGACTTGTATTGAAGATCGTGTTCTTCACCCATGTGCTCGACCGAGGTTGGTGAGGCATGTGTTCTTGGGTTAGAGGTGGTGCATAGAACCATATAGAATGTTCATCTTGTGCATGACAGGATGAAGATAGACCAGTATTGGCATAATTCATATTCTGATCATTGTAGGAGGCCTTTAGATTTTTAGGTCAGGGATCATGTGTTCTTAATGGATTCCCCTCATCATGGGTAACGATGTTTTGGTCACAGGAGTATGCTTTATGCTCGGTTTGTTCTCCTTGTTGAATTTTTGGCTTGTGTTGGTGTCGTGGTGTATCAGATGGCACTTCCCCAAGATAAGATCTGGATACATGAAGTATTCTATGTATCCCAACTCCGTTATTATCTTCATTACGACTTACATGTCATTTATTGGAGCGAGATCGATGTTGAAGATGATGCAACCTTCGAGGAGAATTCGGTATGGAACCATCAGCACAAAGATAATGTGTTTCATGGGCATTCGATTTCCCATGGTTCATGATTTTTGGCGACACTGTGGTTTCGAGGAGAGTACTTTGAAGTGGGAGTCCTAGTTGTGTGTGTAGTACCCAGATCTATTAAAGATGTTGTGCCGAGTTTTTCCTTGATACTTTCATTTCTGTACCTTCGATGTGATGTTATGATTTACTTCTTTGGATATATAATGTATGTTATTTCATTCTCTAAAGTATATTATGTGTCCTAATGTGTGGGGATGGAAGGACATGACTCCTAATCAGAATGTGTTAATGTGAATGTGATTAATTCTTTGCGGGCGAGTCAGTGTTGCCCAAAACGGATAATATTCTGACATATAAGAAAGAACTACATGACCCATCTTTTGGGATAGTGTTATTTCTGGGGTTGGTGTAGATCTATAAATGTGATAAATCTTGGGGGGTGCTCTTGGATATCGATATTTTTTTCTAGCCTTCAAACAACGCAGGGTAATTTTCCCCTAAGAGGTATCATACGAGGTTGTTGTTTGGACCCCTCATTTCTTATAGGTTGGTTATGAATTCATGGGGACGAGAATGTTTTAAAAGGTATCTAATGTAATGAAACATACCTATTTGGTAAATTATTTTGTTGAAATCTAGTTTTAGTGGTGTTCTGGGAGGTTAAGGTGACTTATCCCAACACATTGCCAAATCTTTAGTTCATCATTAGTGGTTCTAGAATAGTAGACTATTTCCAACAAGACCCTTCCTATAGTAGAATTTAAACAGAATACTTCCAACATCAGCCGTACAATATCATCCTCCCAATAGAAACCGTCCAACATCATCCTTTTAAACATCAACCCTTTTCTTTTTCCAAATTTATAGTTCATGAAAAGTGTGTCCAACTTCCTATAGTTTCTCTCCATTGACGTTTATTTTGATGAAGAAAGCATTTAATTCCATGTTTTAAAAACTATACTTCTTATTCCAAGGACATAACACATAATTTAGTTTTCGTAAGGCTTGGGATGCTTTTTTATGGTCAAACCACATTGTTTAATGTGATCCACATTTAATGGAAAATATACTGTATCTTAAACCTACCTCGTAAATCTTCTAAAGGGATGATATATCTTCCTCTATTATTTTACCTTATCATTCCCTAGTGTATGATGATCATAAATTTCTTTCTTCCCATTGGAGCGGTGTGTTTACACTACATTCCTCAGATCATTTCCCCCTTGAAGATTCCTCCTACTACATGTGCACCCCCTTTTTTGTGCAAGTTGAAAGTATTGATCCTTCATTAAGAGAATGTATGATCTACCACTATTATTTTGTTTTTTTCAATCATTCAACTCAGGATTCTCCAAACCATGCTATATAATGTGATCTTCATGGTTCTAATAGAGTTTTTTTGGTTTTCAGATGGTTCGGTTCTTCCACAACGTCCTCGAGTGGATACAGTTGTCATGGGGTAGGATATCGTAATCTGTTGTGTGACTCGATCTCGAATAACGAACATCAAGAACTGTTTGAGGTAGGGGATTCATTTATTCTCTATTATTTTACGTGAAAATGTATAATTAACATGTTTTAGCCCACTAGATCACAATGGAATTGACATTTAAATATATGAACCAGATAAATAAATTTATATTGATCATATGTTATTGGAACTTGTTTTCATAGATAGTGTAATAGCTATGATTTCTTTGTTTAGATATTTCATCTTGATGGATATTGGTAATGAACATAATGCAATAATTAATGTTTAATTGTCTGGATAAATATAGAGGCTTATAATTGAATCCAGTTGTTGTTGATGTAATTAGATGTGAATAAAATTGATGTAGTAAGAATGTTTAATCAATTTGTGATGGATTATTGTCTGTTTTTATCATACTTTGAACCTATAAATAATAAATCAATTATTTCTAGATGTATTAAATGGATGGTTTTTTTATAATATAAAATGCCTTGTAGAGTTCTGAGTTACCCTATTTCATTTTTAATTACTAAGAGCTTAGTTGATATAAATATTGTTTTAATGATGATTCTGTAGAGATATGTGTTGGCATGTTGGCCTATTGGTTGTGCCAATAGTTGAAGCATAGAGTCGTGAGATGCATAAGTTTATGCATGTGGATGTTATGGAGGACAATGGGGATAATGAAGAGGGTTAGATGTGTATTTCTGAATTCTTACTGATTCTTATTGGTTGATTATATTCTTTACATTCCCCACTACTCAAAGAAGTTGGATTTTCATTCCCTCCATCCATAAGGGGTGAAGATAGGCAGGGTATTCCATGTGCTTTCTATGTTTTGATTCTAAAGGGAGGACTGGTCTATGCTCTTGATGTAGGTGAAAAATACTCAAAGGGTAGTTCACCTACTCAACTTGTTTAACCCCTTGGGATTATAAGCATAAAATGTTTATCTATAATGACTAGGATTTTGGGAAACTAATATTGTTAATAAATGATTGAATAAATTATGTTAACCCATGGTGTTAGAGCTTTCTGGGACGCAACACCGAGGATTCAATTTTAAAGGAACATTGTACTTTGGGTGTGATGATAATGAAATATAATGTGGAAATTTTTTAGGGTTGATTAATGTTTAAATAATTAATTAACATAAAGTGTAACTAATAAAAAATGGAATAGAGTAATGTAATAGTGATCATTAAATTGTCGTGCACTTATAGGATACCTAGTCTTAGAAGTGGCAGTCGGGAGTCTGAGAGATATTAGCTACAGTTGAGTCTAAGACTAGCTCATGCCCATAGTGTGGTTGTGAGATATAGTATATTCGTTACTATTTGTGTTCCTAAATGCTACCCCACCTCGTTAGTTAGGGAAATTGACACCCTCAGGATTCTGTTCTCGAGGGGTGTTTTCCCCAATATTATGGTGGGGTATAGATGGCTTACTACCCCTTTTGGCCCTGCTCTCTTCTCATTGTATTTACTTTTACGTGCATGCACAACGGTTAGGTTTCCCTATATATGTCTATAGATGGTTGTAATGGATTGTGGTTATTCACACATATATATTATGGATATAATTTATTATGATCTACTATTGCTGTAATGTGTATAAGTTGTGATGGCTTCAGGATCATTACTCACTGTATAGACTCTAATCGCTTGAGGTATAATTTCAGATGAATGATACATGTTATGTGAAGTGTGGTGGCTCCCAAATACAACTTGATTACATTTTGTATGTGTACGTGGGGGTTTTTCTGCACAGGGTGCATGTTGTGGTGCTTCATCCAGTTATCTGCGAGCAATGCTTTTTGGAGGGTGATAGCTTAGGACATGCAACTTTGAGGGAAAGTGGAAAACTATTGTTGAAGTATTAGTGGGATGACCATTATATTAATTATTATATTATATATTTTTTATGTGATACTTTGTGCAAGTATCCATGGTGAGGCTGGTAACTTAGTATAACTGTTTATGTGAGAAGTTAGTTTCAAATATTGTTCATTGAGCATTAGAACGATTTCATTACTTTTTCACGAGAGGCACCAGTTAGGATCCTACTAAGTATACTATTATACTCACCCTTTGTATATATATACCATATTATTCTGGTCACTTGAATCTAGTTGGAGATCAACCTGGTTTCTACTAGTTTGGGGTTTCAAGAGCATTTCGGGCTTATGGTTGCTGGTGTTTTTTTAATCTATTGGTACATGAATTTTTCCCTCTCAGTTATAGTTGCTTTTAATGAAATTACATATGTGTAATTGGAATTTCTATTATATTGTTGTCTAAGTTGGGTTTGTTGGTGTCAGTCTTATCTCTCACTTTCTCATGTGTTCTCTTAATGGTTAATTCCCCCCATTGGTAGGTTTACTATACCCTTACTGTTAGTTGCCATCCCGCGGCCTAATAGAGGTTGGAATAGGGGCCATTATCTCTTATTTGACTTTTCCAGTCCATGAGGTGTGCACCTTGTGGGGAGGGGGTCCTGAAAGAGTGGTATGAGACGTCTGCTCAAGGGATAAGGTGTAGTTTTGTGTTCGACATAAGTGAGGTTGCATGTTTTGATAGTGTAATGATGTCATTAAAGTTTAACAAGTTATGTAAACACTAGAGACTGGCTGATATATAGGTGTTTTGGGCCCCCTATGATCTGATGCAGAAGTGTCTACTAAATGATGTAGTACGAGTTGCAGTGTAGATACTTAGGAAAGGATCATGAGTCATTCTACTTTGTTCCTATGTTTGAATTGATAGACCTTGGAAAGGGTTAACATAAATTGAATAAAAAAGCTAGTTAATTAATTTTGAGTCGTCCATATTTTAGTTTTAAGAGCTCTAACTTTTTGTTATATTTCAGATTTGGCTCTAAGTCAATGTCCTCATCTGGTTCACCTAGAAGAAGTAAAGCATGTTGCGCCAGCAGATCACCACATGGTAGATGTTGACTATGAAACTTTGCGAAGGAAACTCCGAGAGTTTTAGTGCTAGAGTCTGTATAAGTACGAGAGATATTTTTCATATGAATTCATAGAAGAATTTTTGATTGAGTTTGAGATAGGCTTCAGTTCAATCCATGCTCGGATAAAGAAATAGATGTCCTTGGTTGTGACGATACTACATGGAAAAATGAGGCAGTGGTGGTTCACATTCCTTGGGGATTAAGAGGAGTCGATGATCTCATGAGAGGAGTTCCAAGACATGTTTAGAGACATGTTTCATTCTTTGAGTACCAAGGTTCCCACCACAAAGAGATTCTTACACTTCGACAAAAGATATCTAGTGTGCGGGAGTTTAGATACTGTTTCAAGAACATTTGACTATATTCATTGGACCTGATTCTAGATGATGAGGCCAGGGAGAGGCTTTTCATGGTGGCTTTGCATCCAGAGATCTACTTCTAGGTCACACGATTTATGATAAATATATATCATGAGGTTCTAACCAGGGTAGAGGTCATCGAAAGGCCATTTCCCAGAACTAGATCATCATGTGAGGGGAGTCATCATGATTCCTCACGAAGTAGAGACATGGTCTGTGGTTCCTGAATTTCCTGGATGAAGGTATTCCATTCAACAGAGGGTGGGTCCCATCCTTCATCATTTCATTTATCGAGGGGTAGTGGCTCATAGATTTATTCCAAGGGATAGAGTGCTTTTTCTTCTTGTGTAGTGCACATTCATCAGCAGTGAGTGTGCCTGACCATTCAAAACATTTATCGTGCACCTAGTGTTCAACTCCTGGTTCCTCCATTGAGGAAGTTCTAGCTGAGGCAGCTACAGCAGGTTGAAGCAGCCTAGGATTAACAAAAGTTGGATGGTTTAGGTAGAGGATAGATGTGTGACTCTCCCAATACTTATAGAGAAGAGAGGGTCCATGGTGGTGTTCCTCATCAGGGTTAGATATGTCGTGGTGGAGGTTGTGTTCAGTTTCATGCTTTATCATTTCTCGCACCTGGAAAGCCAGACATCATTCTTGGTACCCTTTTGCTATTTTTTTATTTTCGTGTATGCCTTTTTTATAAAAAATTGACACTCTCCTTTATGTCACATAAAATTTTCCATGATTTGGGACATACGGTAGAGAGGATTCTAGTTCCCCTGGCCTTAAAAATGCTAGTTGGAGGTCGAGATGGTCAGTTTGTAGTATGTAAGGACTGTGAGCTAGTTCTGGGGTAGCACATCTTAGGGGGATATTTCATATGTTTATGTATAAAACGATATAATGTCATT
Organism: Viscum album; assembly: GCA_963277665.1. Lineage (NCBI taxonomy): Eukaryota > Viridiplantae > Streptophyta > Magnoliopsida > Santalales > Viscaceae > Viscum > Viscum album. Next base: position 27,750,312 of record OY728157.1, on the reverse strand, counting down.
ATGGACATGGATTGGTTGTTTTCAGTCCAGTCAATCATGGTATGCCTCATGAGGCATGTTGTTTTCGTCGATGCAGATGGAGAGCCAGTGGTGTTTATTGGCGAGCGAGACCCTGAAATGGGCCAGATGTGTGTTCCTTCCTTATCAACCCTAATGGTTGAGATTATGCTGAGTTCTTTTTAGGTTCATCATTTGGGACTTCATAGCATCATAGAAGAGTACCCTAATTTCATTCCATAATAGGTTGTAGCATTACCCTATCATGAGAGATTGCGTTGGGGATTGAGCTATAACAACGAGTGACTCCAATATCTATATCTCCATATAGGATACCCCTTTTTGAGTTAAGGGGATACATATACTTCATGATGGTCAGTTATTATACAGTTTTTATATCTGAGTGTGTCACAATGATGTGAATTGGTTTGGTTCGTAAATAAGGATGAGAACAATTTGAGGTTATATATCGATTATAACCACTAATCAATCTGACAATGAAGAATCTCCATCCTCTTTTATTTATTTATGATCTATTCGATCAACTAAAGGGAACATGTTGGTACTCAAATATCTACTAGAGGTCGGGATATCATCAGATGCATGTGTAGGATGAGGATATCCAGAAGATTATTTTTTATGTTTTCATAGGAATTAAGAGTTTGTTTCAATGTTGTTTGGTGTAACAAATGTTATATCTCTGTTCATGGGATTGACGAATGTAATGTTTTTTGAGTTCCAATATATGTTTTTGGTCATTATATTCGACGAAATCTTTGTGTACACGATGTTTGAGGAGGAGCATGAAAAGTATCTACATGTTGTTTAGGGTGTTCTCTGTCAATATCATATGGTAGGGAAGTTGTCGAAGTGTGAGTTTTTTTGATTTAGAAGTCCATTTCATGCGGAATTTTTTTTCATAGTAAGTATTATTTTTGGATCCATAAAAGATAAAAGCGGTTGTGTCTTAGGAATTCCCGAAGACAGTGGTAGAGGTGTGATGATTACTTGGTCATGCAGGCTACTACAGGAGGTTCGTAGCCGATTTCTCCTGGGTTGTGACTACTCTGACAACATTGACCAAGAAGGATCAATAATTCCTGTGGACTGATCAATCTTAGTATGTTTTTGAGTATCTAAAGGATAATATAATAAGTGATCCAGTACTTTGTCTTCTAAAAGAGGGAGTTCAATTTGATGTTATCAGTGATGCATTGCCTCATGGGTTAGGTTGTGGTATGATGTAGTCGATATCAGTTGTTTCTATGGGTCTTAGCAGTTGCGTCCCCATAAAGTTAACTACAAAACACATGATATTGAGTTTGTAGCCATGGTGTTTGATCTAAATTTGTGGAGAAATTACCACATTTGAGAGCACATGGTGGTTTTCACCGATCATCAGAGTCTGTAGTATGTTTTCTCCTAGTGGGACTTGAAGTTATGGCAATGTTAGTGGATGAAGTTCTTACAGGAATATGAGATTAAAATATCATTGACCCCTTGGAAGGGGAATGTTGTAGCTGATGCACTGAATAGGAAGTCACATAGTATTGATGAGCATGAATCTAGTGATTCCTAGAGATTTATGGATGAAATATATACATTATATCTTGATATGGGAGAAGTTGGGGGAAGTGGTTGTCTTTTCCACATGATGGTATAGTCATCTCTACTGCAGTAGGTGGAAGATTCTATGCTGGGGGATAATGAGGTTGAGGTCGGGAGAGACAGTGTTGTATGTGGCGAGGCCCCTTTTGGTTGTTCATAGGATGAACAACACCGAGTGTTGTATCAAGAAAGTATTGTTATTCCATTCAAAATGCATGAGATGGTTCATAGAGAGTTCATAGTTCTATAATAGCTGTGTATGCTGGCGTGAAAAAGAGGTTTCATTCCTTGTGGAGTCAATTTTGGTGTCCTTGGTTGAAGCATGTAGTTTTCATTGTTTGTTTCTTGATGTTTGATCTTCCAAAAGTTGAAGGTCGAGCATTACATCATAGGTGGTCTGCTCCATCCAATAGATGCACCCAAGTGGAAATGAGATGAAATATAAATGTATTCCTTCACAGGGCTTCCAAGGACTCAAGGAGGATATGATGTTATATGGGTAGTGGTGGATCAGCTGATAAAATCATCTCACTTCTTGGCGATCAATGATTCGAGCCTGGTGAGTGCCTTAGTACATAGGTGCGTTGATGAGGAGTTGTGGTTGCATGGAGTTCCAAGGTAAAATGTCTCATACCGACATACATGGTCTAATGCACGAGTATGGAGGGGATTTCAGAATGCTTTTGGAACCCAATTACAAATTAGCATTGCCTTCCTCCCCCAGACTGATGGGCTGATAGAGCAGACTATCCGAACTATGGAGAACATGCTACGGGTATGTGTTTAGAATTTTGCAGGATCATGGGTATGACACTTTCCTATGATAGATTTTTCCTACAACAACACTTATCACTTTACTATTGGCATGGAACCATTCTAGGATTTGTGTGGAAGGCAATTTATGTCAACCATGTACTAATTAGATATTGGTGAGGTAGGATTACATAGGTCAGAGGTGGTGGAGAGAATTCCTAAGAATGTTCAGCTTGTGTGTGAGAGGATGAAGAAAACTCAGGTCCGGTAGAAGTCATATTTCAATTGTAGGAGGAGGCCTTTAGAGTTCACGGACTAGACCATGTTTTCATAAAGGATTCTCCTCATTGAGGGAAGTGAATGTTCAATCCCATTAGTAAGCTTTTTCCCCAGTTTGATGGTCCTTTTGGGGTTTTGGCTCATCATGGAGTCGTGGCATATTTTATAGCACTTCCCCTGCAAATGATCCAGACAAATGATATCTTACATGTATCATAAATTCACTTTTATTTTCATGATGACTCTCACATCCTCGATTGGAGTGAGATCGATGTTGATGATGATGCGACCCTCAAGGAGTGACCGTTAGAGATCCTGGACTGCAAAGTGATTGTGTTGTGTTGGAGTTCTATTTCCCTTGGTTTTGGTCTTGTGGAGACATGGTGGTGTCAAGTATGGTAAAATGGAGTGGGTGTCCTAGATGCATGTTCAATACCTAGAGCCGTTTAAAGTTGTTGTGCTGAGTTTTTCATTCATTTTTTCATTTATGAACTTTTTATGTGATTTTATTCTTGATTTTTTTTGTATATAGAATGTTGTTTTAATTATTCTTTATATGTGTGTGATGTGTTTGAATTTTTGGGGAATGGAGGACCTAAACCTTAATTAGGACATATTTATGTGGTTGTGATTAATCATGTGCAGATGAGTCAGTGCTACCCAAATCAGAAAATATCCGAACATTTAAAAAGAAACACATTAACCCATGTGTGGGGGTTGTGTAATCATTGGGGTTGGTGTAGCTGTTTAAATGTTATACCTCATTGGGGGACTATTCTGAGATTTCGGGTTTTTTTCATCTTTTGAACTACTTAGGGTGGGCTTCCCTCTGAGAGGTATCTTTAAAGGTGGATGTTCAGACCCCTCTATTCATCTGGGATGGATTTGAATTCTATTGGATGGGAATGTATTGATAGGTATCTAATGTAATGGGTTGGAACCTTTAGGTTTATTAAATTTCTACAATCAAGTGTTACAGGTGTTTTGGGAGGTCAATGTGACTTATTCCCAACACTATTCCAAAATTGATGTTCAGGAACAGTGTTTTCAGAACAGTATGCTTTTTCCAACAACAGCCTTCTAACAACAACCTTCCAACAGTAGCCTTCTAACACCAGCTTTCCAACCTCATCCTTTGAATAGAAACCTTCCAACAGTGTCTTTCTAATATAATCCTTCGAATAGAATCCTTATAACATCAGCCTTTCAACAGAAGCCTTCCCGCCATAGCCTTGTAAAAATAACCATTTTCCTTTTCAAAATTTCTAGAAATGAATAGTGTTTCCAGCTTCCTACAGTTTCACCCCTTTGACGACTTCATTGATGTAAAAAGAATTTAAAGCATCGTTATAAGGACTCTAAGGACAATTCAATGTCCATAATTACTATTTTAATTTACCTAAGTCTCAGGATTCTTCTACTAGGTCAAACCACATGGTTTATTATGATCTGCTTCTAATGGATAATCTTGGGTATCTTAATTCTACTCTATAAATCTTTTAAAGGGATGATATATCTTCAACCCTTGTTTTACCATCATGTTACATGGTGAGAGATGCTCAAATATTTCTTTCGTACAATATGATCAGTGTGATCGATCCTTAATCCTCAAATAATTTCCCCTTGATTTTTCATATGGATGCATGCATACCCCTTTTTTGGTGCAAGTAGCTAGTGTCTATCCTTCATCGATAGAAGATATTATCTAGCTATGTTCTTTTGTTTTCTACAATACTTATCCTCCTATTTATCCTTACCATGCTATAGAATGTGATATCCATTCTTCTATTTCTATTTTCTTGGATTTTGGTTGGTGCGGTCGTGTCGTGGCATCCTCTGGTGGATACAGTTGTCACGAGGGAGGAGATCACAATCCATTGTGTGGCTCGTTCTTGTCTAACGAATATAATGACCTGTTTGGGGCAGGGGATTCGTTTCTTCTCTATTATTTTACGTGAAAATAGAGAGTTAGCTTGTTTTATCCCACTGGATCACAATGAAATTGACATATTAAATATTTGTACGAAATAACTAAATTGATATCGATCATATGTTACTGCTTTTTTTTGCTTGATAGTGTGATATCTATGTTTTATTTGTTTAGATTTTTATTATAGATATAAATTGGTAATGAACATAAAGCTGGAATTAATTGATAATTGTTTTGATAATGATAAAAAAATAATGTAATTGAATCTGGTTGTTGTTGTGGAATTTTGATGTTAATCAAATTGATGTAGTATGAATTTTTAATCAATTTTTGATATCTTATTGTTTAGGTTTATAGTATTTGGAACTGTCATATTATTAATCAGTTATTTATAGATGGATTAAATGGATCGTGGTTTGATAATAGGTAATTCCTTGTAGGGTTTTGTGTTACCCTCTTGCTTGCTTAAGGGATAAGAGCCCTACTGATATGATGTTTGTTTTCCTGTGAATGTGTCGTGATATGAGGGGCAGGGAGGCCTATTGGTTGTGGAAACAGTGGATGCCTAGAGTGGTGAGATGCATCAGTTTATACATATGGTTGTTGGGGAGGACACCAAGGATGAAGAAACATATTAATGTGATTATTTGTATGCTTTCTGATTCTCGTTGGTTGTTTATCTTCATTTCATTCGCCACTACTCAAGGGTTATATCATGCTTTCCCTTTTTCAAAAAGTGGCGATGATGCGTGGGGTTTTCCTCATTCATTATATGTTTATCATCATGAAGGAAGATTGGTCTAAACTCTTTCTATAGGTGGAAAATACCCAATGGGTAGTTTACTTACTCACCATGTTTATCCCCTTGTGTTTCTTATCTTAGAATGATTTTATAGAATACATTGGAATATGGGAATGTAATTTTGTTAATAAATGATTGTATAAATGAAGTTAACCCATAGGGTTAGAGATCTTTATGATGCAATGGGGAGGTTGAAATTTTGAAGGAACATTGGACTTTGGATGTGTTACTAATGAAATATAATGTGGAAAATTTTAATGGTTAATTAATGTTTAAAGAATTAATTAATCTAAGGTGTAACTGATAAAAAAGGGAATGAAGTAATGTAATATTTCTCTTTAAATGGTTGTGCGCTTAGACGATAACTAGTCTTAGAAGTGGTAGTAAGGAGTCCGAGAGATGTTTCCTACAGTTGAGTTTATGACTAGGTCATACCCATAGTGTGGGTTTGAGCTATAGTATATTCTATACTTTTTTTGTTAGTATAGGCTATACTACCCCATCTTTTAGGGAAACTGACACCCCCGGGATTCTAAGACCTGGGGTTTTCTTCATCGCCATTATGGTGGTAGGATGGAAGGATGACTACCCCCTTTTCCCCCACTCTCTTCTCTTTGTAGTTACTTTTTATCACAGGAACAATAGTTAGTTTTCCCCATTTATTTGTGCAGAGGGCTATAATTTCTTATGGTTATTCACACACTTATATTCTGGATATAGTTTCCAATGTACTATTATAGGATTAATGTGTATACAATGTAATGTCATGAATACCTTACTCTATGTATGGGATGTGATTGAATGAGGTATAATAGGCGATGCATGATACATGTTATGTGAGCTATGGTGGCTCGAAGAAACAACTGGGTTACTTTTCATATGTAGACGCGGTGTTATTTTTCATGAGGTGCATGTTGTGGTCCTTCTCCTAGGTATTTGTGAGAATGAATTTTTCGAGAGAGATTTATTAGTACACGTGACATTGGGGAAATGTGGAAAAGTCACGGGGAAGTAGAAGCAGGGTACCCTTGATATTATTTATAATATTATATAATCTTGTATGAGATACTTGGTGAGAGTTGCAATAGTGAGGCTGGGAACATAGTATACCTATTTAGGTGATGAGTTAGTTTGAATTGTTTTTCACTGTGCTTTAGCATTTTTTCATTACATTTTCACAGAGGATCTGTGGAGGATCAAACTAAGTATGATTTTATAGTAACCTTATGTATATATATAAACTGTTTTTCAGGTCACCTGAAGCAATTTGGAGATCAATTTTGTTTCTTCTTGCTTGGGGTTGTTGGAGCTGTTCAGGATTATGGTTGCTATTGTTTTTACTTTCTTTTTTTACTTGCAGTTTTCCCCTTTCAGTTGTAGTAGTTTTTAAAGACATAAAATCTATGTAATTGGGATTTCTTTTAAATTTTTTTTCTGAGATGTAGTTGTTTGAGGTCTATCTTATCACTCTCTTCTTCATGTTTTCTCTTAGATGGAAATTTCTCCCATTTGTGTGTTTATTAAACCCTTGTTGATAGTCACCAACCCAGGGCCCATTGGATGTTGGACTGGGGTGTCATTATATCTCTTCTCTCATTACTGGCCCAGGAGGGGTACACCTTTTCGAGAGGGGGTCATGACAAATTTGTTACCAATATGTACTTCTATTCTAAAACCACAACCATTTGTGGTATACAGATTGAGATATATCTCTTCTAAATCACTCACTCAATCCTTTTCAAAAAATTTAGGGCATTTTCCTATCTCATTAATTTTCATTAGACATATCCTTAGACTTGACCACAGGGTTGTCACTATGGTTTTATCATCCTAGTTCCCAAAAGATATCTTATTTTCTTTCTATGATACAAATTTTAATGACCCTCATTTTTCTTATATTAAAATTAAATAAACTTCTCATAAAACATAATACATTAAACAAATAGTTAACTAAGACCATTATAGTCTACTCCATTTGGAAAAATAGAAACCCAAAAACCGGTATTTAATTGTGCTTCATTGTCTCCCACATGGTTCTTCTTAACTAACACCCTTTATAAAAACATCATTATTAATACATAACTTCTTAATCAGGGAAGGGAAAAACAAAAATGGCCATTTTAAATACAATGTGGGGGGAAATAAATTGGCATGTGAGAATAAACAAGATCATATGGTAATGATAAATAGATCATATTATTAGAAGAACACACCCTACAAATAATATGATCATAAACATGACTCATGGAAAAAATCATGGCAGTTCATAAGACATGATTCATAAAAAAAATAATGAAATTAATATTTGAAAGAACAACATATGACTAAGACATGGATCTGTGGAAGAAAAATAATCATTTAAAATTATTTCCAAAATAATCTTTTTATTACTATCAAGACCATCTTGGTAGTAAGGTTTCATTTACCAGGCCTTCTTTGTTGTCATGTTTCACTCTCATGGATATCTTTTTCGTGTGAGTTCACTCCTAATACCTTGTTTGTTGTCATATTTAACTCACATTTCCATCGTAGCAGTCAATGTTCACTCCCAAGATCATCGTAGTCTATCTCATATGATATAAATTATTAACCAATAAATTTTAGGGAGATGTACATGTAAAACATCTCATAATGAAATCATACAAACATGGGACCCAAAATCATAAAAATCATATCATAAACCATTAAATGAAATTAGAATCATAAAAACGTAGTTATATCATAACCTATGGAAATGATACAGGTTTCATAATCATCTCATCAAAATCATTTCCCATAAAAATAAGTGAGTTTGAAAAGTATATAACCTATGAAAGGGAAACATATTTAATAAACATCATGATATAAAAACATAAACCATTTAAAAAAGTATTACTAATGGAAACCATGATTTAATTCACAAAAAAAATTATGAGTAATAGTAATCGATTTCAAATTAGATTCTAAATAATTTTCAAATTTCTTTTAAAGAAAAATCACAAGGAAAATACCATTTCTACATTGAATAAATATTTTTAAATTCCTCATCCGATTTTTCAGATAATTTCATGGAAAATATATTTGAAAAAATATAAAAGAAACTTTCAAAACCAAAATGAAATTTTAAAATAATATTTCTATAAAAGATTCCTTAAATATCCTTAAAAATAATTTTAAAACATTTTTTTTGGTAAGCATGGTTTTTGAAATATAATATTTATTTGTTTAAGAGAGATATATAGTCTGATTTTATTAATAACATTTTATTTATTATTATAAGTACCAATGTGTGGGAAAAGTGAACTAATAAATGAAGATATCATGGGAAAGTATATGATATTATATTTTATTTATGTTCTTGAGATATGTATAAAAATATTTAAATAATAGAATAATAATTTTTTATATTCTTGAAACGTGATGAGATTGTTTCAATGAACTCTGATCACATGGTAACTTTTAACTATATTTCCCATGTAATAAAATGAAATTTTATGATGCATAGAATATCACATAAATAAATAGATTCATGATATAACATTTTAAATCTAAGTATGTACTCCTCAAAAAATAATGTAGGATCATTAAAAAACATGTTTCCTATTGAAGGAAATGATACAAAACAATATTATCAATTTGTTAGCTTCTGAAACATAAAACCCATGGAAGAAATATAATAAAATGGATATGTAAATAACCATAAAATTATTAATAATTATTATATAATACATTCATGAATACTATATACACTATTCAATGCAAATGAGTGGTGAACATGTCAGGTATCTCACAAATATAAAATGTGAGACAAAAACCCCTTAACTTAGGTCTTAAATTTAAGCATACTAAATAAAACCACCATTATAATAAATATAAAATTATTATTAATATATTAAATATACATATTACAATATATAATACCATATATGTTTTTATTATGAAATTATATTATATCCGTGATAACAATTCCATGTTATGTTTATACTTTAGGTAATATTCGATTTGTTTTTCACAGGTGTCTTAATTTGTTATATATTTGCTCCATACACTTTTATAATGACTTCCAAAATTTAATAAATAATATAAATATAGTTAATATTTATTAAACATTAATTATAATAATATTATATATATATGTATAAAATGTAATAAACTATTCATGCAAACGATAGGCTGTATATACGCATGAATGACATTTTTGTATTATTGTCATATTGAATGAAAGTAAGTAAATACAATATACATATATATTAATATATCATCATCATAGTAGAATATTTATGATATATATCATATATTTTAACTAAAAAATAATAACATATTCCATATATGTGCGAATGAATCACTTCACTTTGAGGAGGCAGTAGTCCACATGTCTACAAACAACATAATTGTATTTATTCAAGAAGGAAATTATAATGGTATTGGTCCTAAAATAAATAAATAAGAATAAAGAAGTAGTAGATGTAATATATATCATTTAAAAATAATTTAGCATTCATAATTCTCAACCATGAAGGGTGGTAAATGAAAAAAGAGCAATCGTTTTCTTTGAGGCAGTAGTCCACCATACAAAATAATAGTACATTCACTACCCATTAGATGTAATTGTATGTAATTTTTGGTAAAACCCTCAATATGAAAAATTCTAATAAAATATTGGATATTTTTTCTACTAATTTTACATAGAATAAATAATTTTTAGGGAGGTGAATAGTGGAAGTAGAACTAATTATCTTTGGGAATTATGTTACATCTTCTTTGGGTAACTCCTTTTCCTTTGCCCCAGAGGTGTTCCTTATATTGTATTATTACAAACGTGGATTATAGGATGAGGTATGTGATTTTGAAGATCTATTTTTCCAAATAATGATAGATACAGAGAGTCCTTTATATTTGTGAGGATGTGGTATGAGAGGTGGCCTTTTAGAGTATAAGAGTAGTGGCACTCTTGTAAATTTTTTAAATGAAATTAAACACATGTTTTTTCCTTGTAAAGTGAATACAATAATGGAAAATATTCAATAAAATGTATTATATATTAGAAATAAGATTAGTAATTGGATTTTTGAAAATTATTTAGTTTTTGTTGGGCCTACAGATTAATTATTTGGTCTTAATGAAGATAATTTTTCTCCCAATCCCAATAACTAATTTCAATCACTTTCCATATTTTTTTCAGTAAAGATATAATTTAACCATATTTGAAATTTTAAATTATTATAATTTCATGTATTTAATACATTTTTCCATATTATAATCATTTTAGTGGATGAAATTAATTTAAATTTTATTCTGTACAAGGGATGACAGTGTGGTTTTCTAAATAAAAATAATCAAAAGTTTTCTATATTCTTAATCCAATTTCAATGTAGAATAGTTTAAAATGAAATAAATTTATTTTATTTATTTATTTTTTGTTTACATATAGTTTAAAATAAAATTTAAATAAAAATTTACTAGATACATATGTTATATTAAAAATTAGTTATGAATTAAAATTTAGTATTTTTCACAATTCATCCAAAAATGTTGTCTCTCTAGATAATACAAAAAATTCACCCTAATATAATTTTGAAATTATAAATTCTTAAATGAATGTTATATCTTCAAATTAAATATAAATTTTTTTCTAAAACTAATTTTATTCTTTTTCAGAAATGGACACAAAAAACTATTCATTTGAGAAAATATTATTTCTATAAATATAAAAACATTATAAGAAATTAAATTTTTCATTAACAATGTTATTTATTTATATGAAAAAATTATGATTAATATATGAAATTTAATTATTAATATTATTTTTTCTATGTTAAATTTCTAGGTTACAACTATCTTGTTTAGATAATTATAATAAGAAAATGTTGTTACATAGAATCCTAGTGTTGGGTGAAATGTGAACCATGTTGTTGTAGCATGTTACACAATCCATATTGGATCCATGTGAAAGGATTTTTTACCTTAGTGAAATGAAATACATCGATAAAAAATAATTTATTTCATAAATTAAAAATGGTTAATAAAAACATGCAGTGTTACAGTTCCCTTATGTTTTATACCTAACTTGTCGCATGTGTGTAGTTTTTATTTCATTATTTATCTTCCATGATCAAAATTATTCATCAATATACTCTCCAATACTCCTCTATTTAAATTCTACCAATTAATCTAGTGTGTCCCTTAGTGCTCCATTCCACTATTCATAAGAAAAAATAATACATCATTATAGATTTCGTAGTCTCAATTTTCTAGATTCCTCCATTGGCGGGGGAATATTCCACCAAAAACCAATCATAGTTTCCCATAGAACTGTGACAATAATATAGGTGTATCAAGAAATACATTTAGTTTTATTTTCAAGGAATCCCACTAATTAATTTTTCCTCTAACTAAACTATATGAGTACTTCCAACATCTTCATTCTCAAAGAATTGTAAAAATAGATTTTAAAAAAGATTATCCAAAACTCTTAATATTGTATATAAATGATCATTAAACTATGATTCTTGATCTTAATAATTTACCACTACAAAAATAGAAAATCCTTCATATATTGAAACATCCAAATGATATTTACCTATATATAAATAGTTTATTATGTAAAATTATAGTTTTATAGATATAATACATTATTATACAATTAATTGATCGATGGATGCACAGATAAATGGTGTTTGTTTACTTCTAAATTGCTCAACTAGAAGTCAGTCCCTCAAAGCTGAATATAGGTTCTATATAAGATTCCGGTTATTATACAGGACTTAGGATAATTTATTCATAATCCTTATGGTGTTTTCAATTCCATATTTAATCACATAAGGAATTTTTTCTTTTTAATAACTATTTCATTCATCCTCAACGCGGTTCCCACAATTTCCTATATTTTTTATAAAAAAATAAAATAGTTGTGTAAATTGTGTCATAGTATGAAATATTGTAATTCAAATAAAATTTAATTCAAAAACAACAATCTTAAATTAAATTTTTGTCTAATACAGATTACATTTTCTACACATTCATCAAAATGGTCAATAAAAAGAATATAATTAAACCATTTTTCCCTCGAGACTGTGAAACTAGTTTTTTATGCAATGCCCCTTTATCATTCACCTAGTTATGGATGATTTTATACCTATTAACATTTTTTTAATTCCTTTACAAACAATGAACATTACTAGATCCCCATTAAATTATAGTATCTAGAGAAATGGTTTTTTTCTTTAAAACCAGCATATTTATAAAATCCAAAACATTATGATGTTCAACATTATTCAGATTTATCTTTAGTGTTCTCACGTTCATTTTCTAGTCAAAATTTCAACAAATAATGAATCATTCATTTCAAAAAAACCTAGGAATAATTATCTTTAAGATATAAAATTTTCATTACATGATATAATATTTGACAATATAGAGGATCATTGGTATTTTAGTTTCATAGATATTAAGAACAAAATACATTAAAAATAATCATTATTCTAATACACTTGAACGGATTATTCATTGATTCATTCTAGGTTAATTTTAATTCATCTCACTACTTGAGGACACACATCAATATAAATGGGTGGGAATAATTCCATGTAAGATAACTAAAAATTATTTTATTTGTTGTAATAAATATGAATAACAATATGGATAGGTCATAAAAATAGGGGGCATATCCGAATAAAATTATGATAAACAATAACATTGAAATGTAGTCAAAATCTATGAATTATACATTCATTATCAAATCCCCAAGGATTGTCACCAACATGTCATACAATGTTTATTCAACAAGGTATCAAAAAACATGTGATATTTTGAGACAAATTCCTTGCCCAATTCATTAGAGTGCTATCAGGGCTCACCCTTTATATGTATAGATCATTGTGTTCCATATTGAGTATAAGAAATTTTTTCATTAAAGGCCCGTGGGAAATAATGATTGGTTTTCATGTAGAAGTCGTGAAATTCATAAATCTTCAAAGACATATAATTGAATAATTTTTACAAAGTAAAAAAATTAATGTGGGTTTAATGTTTTTAATCTCCCAATTAATGAAACATGGATACATATAGGGTAATAACAATTAATAGAAAAATGTTTTCTTAATTTAAAACCTATTATTATCCTATTAAAATAAATTAAAATTAAAGGAATGATGAAAATAACATAACCAATATGAAAACATTATTATTGAATATGGTTGATTATAAGGTATGGATGTAAATTACTAGTATAAAAATATTTGAAAGTAAGTGAATTAATTTTATGGATTTAATAAAAATAATATAAAATTACCTAAAAAAATGGATGTACGTGAATCGTAAGTAGGAAAGAGTAATAAAATTAAAATAAAATGATGTATACTTCAATGATCATTGTGAGGGATCCTTATGATCATAAAAAAATAATAGAGGGATCTTTTTCTTTTAAAATGACAAAAAATTCATGGATCAAGTGTATATAGAGTTGAGGAATATAGTAAATTTATATTAAATGTGGTGGAATTGTTAAAAACAATTATATAAATTTATTGGAAATCGTAGATGTGGAAAATAAATAACTATTGGTATACCCTTGTTTTATTCTCATGGATTTATAATTTAAGTCATGTTGTATAATATATTGATGAATTTGAACCTAAACCAAAATTTTTACAAATTTATTAATATGTAAAAATTAATATTCTCGAAAATAAAATTCTTGAAATGATAATTTCTATATAAAATTTGTAAAATTATTTATAGTATAGGAATTTTTTTGATTAAATTATAATAATACATATTAATGAAATTATATATTTTTCCATGAAATTAATTAAAATAATTATTACATCACATCAATATATCTTTTATACCATACGATATACCGTATATTATACTATCTTTTAAAAATCACCCAAAAATGTTATTACCTCATAGAATACTTTTGAATACAACAACTTTTATTTTCAGTCCAATATTTCAAATAATATCATCTATATTATTAGGAAAATATAAAATATCTAATAATTTAGTATTTATTTTCAAAAAAAATATTATTTAATGTAACCACTCAATTTTACTATATTTTCACATTTCAATAAATTATTAAAATTAGTCATATTTTCATTTAAATAAATTTTAAATATATTTTGTTATTTTCATCATGTTATAAAATAATATTTTTTTAAATTGTTTTAATGGAAATTATAGAAAATTTTATTTCCATAAAAACGAAATCCTAAAATTTTTGTAAATAAATCTATTTATCAAAAGATATACTAATATGAATATTATATAAAACTGTGACACTAATTAGAACTTGTATAATCTATAATATAATTAATTCATTCATAAAATATTTACACCTTGGCTCATATTGGAATGGGATAAAGAACCACTTGGTATATTGTCATAGTTTTTATGGGTACTCTGAGTGACTGATGTAGTTTCTTGTGGTGGATTGGCCAAAATTAATCTAGTTTTGATCTACACAGGCTAAAAATTATTTAATATGAAATTTCACAACAAACTCAAATGTTGATGATCTTCAATTTATTGAATAAGATCAAACCCCTTAAAATATTCTTCCACTACTAGCTAAAAAAATTGTTCTTCATAAGGCATGATTCTACTAGGTGAAAACACCATTTCACCATCTTTAATTATATTAAATCTCAACATTATGGATAATATTATGTAACACTAATTATTTCATTAAAAAAACTACATTTGTAATGCCCCGACCCCAGTTACCTAGAGTCTGTGCTTTATTAAATAACAATTGCATGATCACAAGAAAGATCAAGTCTCGAAAGACTGATTAGTTTAATATCCTTGGAAACACTAGATATATTCGTAAAGTTTACATTACATCATAAAATGAAAACTACAACAACATAGTCTCTATAGTCAACACTCATATCCCCACATACTATCCCAGCAGGTCATTCATAAATTACTTCTTCACATCGTGGAAAAAATAAAACATTGAAAGGGGTGAGCTCAAATGCCCAGTAAGGATAACAATATAGCGGAAACTTTCATAAATAAGAATAAACATGTAAGGCAATGCATAACTAAAACAAAATCCTTTTATAATTGAACTTTAACATAATATGGCAGAAATAAAATGAAATAATGCCATTTACTTATTTACATGGATATTCTACTAATCAAATAATCACATGAAATATCAATAACCACTTTCATAATGATGGAATGCATAATTTCAGACTATCATAACCACATAGACAAGGCCTCGTGCCAAGACTAAAAATAAGATTTTGTCAAGGCCTTGTGACAAGACATTAGTTTGTCTCATGAGACATACTGATGCATCGAGGAGCTATATCGGGCTCCACCCGTCACTTATTAAGTCCAATTCATTCCTCGTATGAACAAGTTTAAACATAACATAAACATTCGTATTAAAACTAGCATTCGAATGGTAAATACTTCATCCATAAACCATGAATGGTATAAAAATAACACATCTAAATTCAAACATATCACAAAACCTTCAATACAATATAAAAGTTTTGTATCATAATAAATCAACTTCAAATAAGCTTAAAATCCATCAAAGGATGTTCTTATAGATGAAATCAAAACTATTTGAGAGAAATATCTCTTTTTTTGAATTCATTTAAAAGTCACATAATTATAAAATAAAACATTTTCATTGAAATTTTTTTTATAATCTTTTAAGGGAAGCTTTGAAGATTTTATAACGGTGGAAAATATCATCACCCACCGTATAAATTAAAAAAACATTCATACCTTAATTCTGTCGGAAAGGTTAAAAAGAACATTTTTTGGAAAATGACGGAAAGATTCCTTTATAAACCTCTTATAAAAATTTAAAAAAGAGTATAAATGAATTTAACCTATATTCTAGTAAATAGTAAAAATGTTTTGAAATACATTTTTATGAAACATGGATGTAGATGATAAAGAAGTCCAAGTAGATTATTACGTATAAACAACCTCAGATAATGAAGAGATTGGGAAATAAACCCTTACCATGTACTTTTCCTTGTTTGGGGGTAGGTTAACCTCTTGTATAATGGTGAAATAATTGTTATTAAATTATACAATAATCATATACATTAATATGATATCATATATGATCTCTTAATGTAACAGCCCGAGTTTTTATGAAAAATATTCTTTTTAATTTTATTAATGTCTTGTGTTATACGCTACACCAAAAGGAGCTTTCACAATACACATCTCTGGGCTGGCTTGAATTATACGCAATCACGACCTTCCACGATAGCGTGTGTTGTAGGCAACACCGAGTTTCGCTAAACACCGATATGCTATTAAGATATTATTAAAACTAGCCGTTATGAATAGTTATAACCACTTTTTGAAATATTTTAAGTTTTATTTTTCAAAATGGAATTCATTTTTGGATTCGTAATATCGAAATTAGCTTAGGGTGAAATTTTGGTACTTTTCGGATAACTTTCATATTCTGATGAATAGTGAAAATTACTAAATTTTAATTAAAAACAACTTTTTTAATAGAAATAATTAATAGTGATAAATTATTAATTTGAGTGGTTTTAAAGTTTATTTAGAATATATTTTTACAATTTAATACAATGTTGGTCATTGGATGTAATTTCACATTTAAACCAGTTATAAACTAGTGTCAATCTTTTGATAGATATTGTTTCTTAAAAACACGCTATTTGTTTTAACAGCGGGATTTATTTATAAAATTAATTAATACAACTTCTATGTTATGAATTTGGTAAAATAGACATCATTTTTGAATTCGGAATATGAAATATAGCTTAGGATGAAATTTTGGCATTGTTATGAAAAACATCAATTTTCGATGAATAGTGAAACTACTAAGTGGTAGTTAAAAACTGTATTTTGCATAAAACTTAATTTTACCGCTTCTGTGAATGGAATTTTGAAACTCCGACT
This sequence comes from Viscum album, assembly GCA_963277665.1. Classification (NCBI taxonomy): domain Eukaryota; kingdom Viridiplantae; phylum Streptophyta; class Magnoliopsida; order Santalales; family Viscaceae; genus Viscum; species Viscum album. Next base: position 27,733,045 of record OY728157.1, on the reverse strand, counting down.
GACACGGTTGATATCAGTAAGTAAAATTTGGTTCAATGAGATAAAAATAATTTTTTTGGTGAATAGTAACTTTTTATTTGTTTTACCGCGGTTAAAAATAAATAGGGTAATTAAGGGTAAAAATGATATTAATATTACCCTAACACATGTCTTAATACTATTGGACAAGTGTATCTCGACCAAAAACAACCTTAAGTGTAAAATATTATCATTTAGGCCCACTTGGATTAGATTAGGACATTTATTATTATTTAATTCAAAGAAGAGTTAAAAGAGTCAAAATCAAAGTTTATTTACTAAAACATTTTTAATATAGGGTTATACATAAGATAAATTCGATTGTAAAGATTCATTAGAAAGACAAAAACATTTCCTACATAATTGTATTTTATTTGTAATTTTTAGGCATCAAATATGTTAATTTATTTATGACACAAAGATGATGCAGTAATTATCTTATTTATGAAATATTGACATAATTGATGTTATAAACACCAAAATAAATGTAATTTGAGACTTTTTATGAATTACACTAATTTTCTAGGTTACTAGGATATATTAATGTTGATTTAATCAACTTTTTTCGAACATATAATTCTGTTATGACTTTCACAAAAATCATATATCAAATACTGTCAAAATTGACACAAAATAGTTTTTAAATGAAATATTATATTATTAATTGTTATTTTGTTCCTAAAAATCTAAGGTTCGGCAAAATGACTTAGATAAGGATATATATATTAATAATAAAAAATTTGGGGTTAGTTTGGCATGTTATAGTAAGTGTATTAACCATATAGTGAAAGAAAACAAAAAGACACGGTAAAAGTTAAATTATTTAACTTAGAGTTAAATCTAATTGATAAGGTTAAAATAATACCCTCAACTTGTCTAAATCCAATTTGTTGATAGGATTTCGACCCATCCCCACTTTAGCTTCAAAATAAGACCCTTTGGAACCATTATAAACCGATTTTGACTTTAATATAAAATAATATTTTGAGATATTCCTAAGGTGCCCCTCTCCTCCCTTATAAAAGGACACCTCCTCCCCCCTCCTCCTCACACCAATTTGAGCACTCAAGCTCGGCCAACCCCAGCCAAAATCTCTTCTCTACTTCCCTAGTATCATCCAAGAGGTACTGGTCTTCTTAAAATACCATCCTTAGTTCTTTAAGTGGAGGTTAAGAAAAGGCGCGTCAAAAAGAGGTAATATCCATTACCGATCTTTTTCAATTTCTTTCTTCTTAAACTTCTTCTTCTTTAGTTGTTTCATGATAAAGTAATAACATCAGTATTTCTTATATACTGATATGTTATTATAAATACGAAACAACTCTAATTAGCCTTCTATCCATCCTACGGAAAAAGGAAATCACCGTGTGTGCGTACGTACGGAGTACCGTCTCCACGCCGTGGTGTAATCTATTTTCCACCACCACCTTACATGGATGGGTATAATGGTGTAAAGAAAAACTATACATAGTTATTACAACATCATATTGATTCTGATATATTGTATAATCCACTCCTATTCAATTCAATAATTATGGAAATGATATCATCGCTCGTGCGTACGTACGGACTACCGTCTCCACGACACGATGAGATTCATTCTCCATGTTAACCATTTAAGAATGATTATAAAGTATATATAATATGTACTAATGAAATATATGGAATAATAATTATTCTGGATTTATTTATATATTTATATGTATGTCATGTACTTAATTCCATTCAATTCAATAAGGAAACGAAAACAGTGTTCATGCGTACGTACGGACTACCGTCTCCATGAACGGTGTATTTCTTCCCATTTAATGATTTATTATATATATGTATATCCTGAATATATATATATAAATCATGTTTTCTGTTCTGGAATTAAGTAATCATCATCTAAGTAATCATATGAATAATTACAAGTTAAAAACACGAACGACAAATGAAACAATTTTACCCAAAAGGCTTCTTTAACATTGAATTTACAAAAGAACGGGTAATATAATGTCATAAGTGAACCATATATGATATCATAAAAATTAATATGATTCTGTAATAAGTCAATGACATTATTTAAATCATTATACAGGAGGTTCAGACACATACGAAGCAAATCGGACCTAAGGTAAGGGAAAATATCACAATCTCATTTTTATCCGAGATTGTTTATACTTTAGTATTTACTGGGGTGTATTTTATCATCCACATCCATGTTTCCTTAATATGTAATATTATTTCCATACACCTACAAATTTTTAAATCCAATTTTACCCTTCGGTGAGTTTTTAGTAAAGAATATGAAAGGAATATTTTGTCGTTTTTCGTACGAGGTACTTTTTGACTTTTCCGACAAAAGTATGAAGAATGTATTTTTAACTTATACGGCATGAATGGATTTTTAAAAAATTATTTCCAAGAAACTTCCTTTACAAGTTTTCAAGTTTATTTCTAATCAACTTCTTTTATTTTAATTTCGTATGACATGTTATGAAAGGAAAAATGTTTTTGAAGTAGAAAGGATATTTTCCTCAAGAATGGACTTCAAGTATTTTATCAAAATTATTTTCCATATAAGATAATAAAAGGGTTCTGTTTTTATCCCTATTATTACATGGATTTGATTATGTTGTGATGGAAATATTTTTATGAATTCCTTTATCTTATATGGATTGTTTTATGATGTCATGTTGTTTAAGAATCTCATTTTTTTACATGGTTTATGCAATGATGTATGGTTTATGATTATGTGGCACACATAAGACAGGATTCATTATAAGATGGGTGGGACCTATATCTCCCTCCAATGCATTGGGTAAAGATTTTATATCTCATGAGATAGACATGGATGGAATGGTAGGTTATACCGGTTCAGTGAAACAGGACTGAAACGAGGGTGACTCGATTCAGAAAGGGACATTGTCCACTAAGATAGTCTTGGCAATGAGTCTTGACTAACAAGAAATGATTCTCTATGATTATGTGTGTATGCCACGAATTTTCATGTTTTATGTTTTGATTATTTGGATTTTATTTCACTACTATGATTTATCCCATGTTATGAAATTATGCTCTCGTTTGCAGGTTAAGATTTCAAAAAGTTATGTTCTTATGAATATGATGTGATTGATTTCTCTTTTGTTTACCCTTACTGAGCATTTGAGCTCACCCTTTTATGTTTTCTTTTCCCCAGGATATAAAGAAAGGTGTTAGGTAAAAAAAAAGAGGAAGATCTTTATGGGATATATTGAAGATCTTTCACCAGGATTAGAAGATTATACTCCGAGTTTCCAAAGACACTAAACTATTACGATCCTTGTGTGTGTGTTTTTGTTATGTACTAAGTATTCCGCAAATGTAATGTAATGTCAATGTACGTCATGCTTCAGGTCTCTACAGTTGGTAACAGAGGAAAGGTTTAGTCAACCTTTGGAAACCTCTGATGCGAAAACATTAGTGAGATCCCTAGAGATATTTCTAAGGTATGTCTAGGGATGTCCCTAAGGATAAGTATACGTATAGGATATAATCCTAGAACTACGATAACGATCTTATAATTTAACCTAAGATGTTAGATATTAAGGGTACTCCCCCTTTACTATGTTGTTTTCCCTAGCATTATTTTGCCTCTCACACTATTCTGTTTGGGTTTTAGAAAATGGCTGGAAACAAGATGTTTCACGATAATGGAGGATATGATGGACAATGGAATGATATTATTCATAATGAAATGGGATTTGGAAGTCCAATCATCATTATTATGCCGAATCAGCAATCTCATAATATGATCAATAAAGTAAAATTTGGTAAGTTTCCCGACTCGACTAATAAGAGAAAGATGGAGTTCCATGATGATCATAGAGGAAAGAAAGTTCAATTTCCCCTATGTAAATCATGTGGGAAGAGGCATCAAGGAGAATGTTTCAAGGGAACTCGAAGATGCTTTGGGTGTGGAAAAGAAGGACACAAAGCAAGTAAGTGCAATGGAAAAGGGAAGGTTAACACCATGGATGAGGATAATGGTATTGCTACGACATCAAAAATGGTTAAGTGTTTTAAATGTGGAATGTATGGGCATTATGCAAACCAATGCCCTAAGGGAAAGTCTCATGAAGAGAATCAGTATGGCCATATGGGTAGTATTTATGTTGATGATGATGAAGAGACTACAAATGATATGTGATATGAAAGAATTGTTGAAGCTCGGTCAATGGTTTAAGAAGGTAGTGGAATGATTACATGATTATCAAGTGTAATGTTGTATAAATAATATCATGGTACTATGGAATAAAGAGACATTTAAGGATTGTTACACTGTTGTCTTTCCTTGAGTTTTGAAAGTGTATGATTAATGTTACCAGTATCCATGAAAGGTTATTCAGATAGTTTTGGAATGTAGATGATATGCGCATAATGAAGGGATAAGGAGAAAATTAAATGTTTGATAGTATTCATGAGCTCATGATTGATATAAGGACTATGTGATATCATGGTTTGAGTATATAGAATTTTGAGGATTTTGGTATGTGGAAAGAGTTAACTTTTAATAGAATTCATTTTTTCAATAAGGTTCAATGGGTATTCAAGAGAGTACAAGATTATGGCCTTTGAATGTTTGGAATGTGACCAACAAAACATATCTTATGATGTATGGGGTTCAACGATGGTATTAAATCTCTGGTAATCGTTTTCACTATGTGGACTGCAGTATTATGGATACGCCTAAAGACTAGAATGGATTATGTTGGACATAAAATAGTATTGTTTAAGGATAGAAGTTCATTTTTTGATATTATTGATGGGATGTTATAGTAATGTAGTTTTAGAAAAAGGACAACCTGCTGGACGGGAGACAGCCCATCGCTTCGGACAAGGCCGTGGGAATCGAACCCACAACCGTAGTGCGACTGGCCTTTATCGCCTACCACTAGCCTACAGGAAGTCCATGTTTAGAAGAAACTAGTTTTATTATATTATGCAGTATGATATATGAAGTATAAGTCCATTTTAGGAACCATATGTGATTAATCTCACTATAGATCGACTTATGTATATAATTTTTGCTAACCTTTTTGTTTGAGACAGATGGAATGACCCGTCATTCTATCACATGATCTGCTAACACTTCACGAAGAACAAATTCAACTTCATTTATTTAAGAGATGAAGTGAAAATTGTTCAAGGCACGAACAACAGTGATATTGTACCAAAATAAAGAAAGTATTTATTCTAATTCAAATTTTCAACTTTAGGGAAATGATCTTGAAAACCAAAAATGTTGTCCTAGTGATCTTATACCTAATGAATCAGATGGTACCTTAGATCGTCACAAATTTATGGATTTTTGATTACTGGATTTTCCATAGCAATGTTCTCTACCACTCTCTATCAGAACATGATGGTTAGATTTCTCTTCCATATCCATATTTTCACATATGTGGAAACCCAGTGATTAGTTTATTTGGGTAATCGTTACATTTCATACTTTAGTTTTTAAAGCCAAGTTTTGGTATTCCTTTTTACGATGTGTATTTCTATTAATGAAAATTTCGAATAGTAAACCATTTATAACCCCGACGAATTTCGAGGGAGAAATTCATTTTAAGGGGGGTAGAATGTAACAGCCCGAGATTTTATGAAAAATATTCTTTTTAATTTTATTAATGTCTTGTGTTATACGCTACACCAAAAGGAGCTTTCACAATACACATCTCTGACCTGGCTTGAATTATACGCAATCACGACCTTCCACGATAGCGTGTGTTGTACGCAACACCGAGTTTCGCTAAACAACGATATGCTATTAAGATATTATTAAAAATAGCCATTATGAATAGAAATAACCAATTTTTGAAATTTTGTAAGTTTTATTTTTCAAAATGGAATTCATTTTTGGATTCGTAATATCAAAATTAGCTTAGGGTGAAATTTTGGTACTTTTCGGATAACTTTCATATTCTGATGAATAGTGAAGATTACTAAATTTTAATTAAAAACAACTTTTTTAATCGAAATAATTAATAGTGATAAATTATTAATTTTAGTGGTTTTAAAGTATATTTAGAATATATTTTTACAATTTAATACAATGTTGGTCATTGGATGTAATTTCACATTTAAACCAGTTATAAACTAGTGTCAATCTTTTGATAGATATTGTTTCTTAAAAACACGCTATTTGTTTTAACAGCGGGATTTAATTATAAAATTAATTAATGCAACTTCTATGTTATGAATTTGGTAAAATAGACTTCATTTTTGAATTCGGAATATGAAATATAGCTTAGGATGAAATTTTGGCATTGTTCTGAAAAACATCAATTTTTGATGAATAGTGAAACTACTAAGTGGTAGTTAAAAACTGAATTTTTCATAAAACTTAATTTTACCGCTTTTGTGAATGGAATTTCGAAAATCTGACAGACACGGTTGATATCAGTAAGTAAAATGTGGTTCAATGAGATAAAAATAATTTTTTGGTGAATAGTAACTTTTTATTTTTTTTACCGCGGTTAAAAGTAAATAGGGTAATTAAGGGTAAAAATGATATTAATATTACCCTAACACATGTCCTAATACTATTGTACAAGTGTATCTCGACCAAAAACAACCTTAAGTGTAAAATATTATCATTTAGGCCCACTTGGATTAGATTAGGACATTTATTATTATTTAATTCAAAGAAGAGTTAAAAGAGTCAAAATCAAAGTTTATTTACTAAAACATTTTTAATATAGGGTTATACATAAGATAAATTCGATTGTAAATATTCATTAGAAAGATAAGAACATTTCCTACATAATGGTATTTTATTTGTAATTTTTAGACATCATATAAGTTAATTTATTTATGACACAAAGATGATAGAATAATTATCTTATTTATGAAATATTGACATAATTGATGTTATAAACACCAAAATAAATGTAATTTGAGACTTTTTATGAATTCCACTAATTTTCTAGGTTACTATGATATATTAGTGTTGATTTAATCAACTTTGTTCGAACATATAATTCTGTTATGACTTTCACAAAATTCATATATCAAATACTGTCAAAATTGACACAAAATAGTTTTTAAATGAAATATTATATTATTAATTGTTATTTTGTTCCTAAAAATCTAAGCATCGGCTAAATGACTTAGATAAGGATATATATATTAATAATAAACCAGTTGGTGTTCTTTTGGCATGTTATAGTAAGTGTATTAACCATATAGTGAAAGAAAACAAAAAGACACGGTAAAAGTTAAATTATTTAACTTAGAGTTAAATCTAATTGATAAGGTTAAAATAATACCCTAAACTTGTCTAAATCCTATTTGTTGATATGATTTAGACCCATCCCCACTTTAGATTCAAAATAATACCCTTTGAAACCATTATAAACCGATTTTGACTTTAATATAAAATAATATTTTGAGATATTCCTAAGGTGCCTCTCTCCTCCCTTATAAAAGGACACCTCCTCCCCCCTCCTCCTCACACCAATTTGAGCACTAAAGCTCGGAAAACCCCTGCCAAAATCTCTTCTCTACATCCCTAGTATCATCCAAGAGGTCCTGGTCCTCTTCAAAGACCATACATAGTTCTTTTAGTGGAGGTTAAGAAAAGGCGCGTCAAAAAGAGGTAATATCCATTACCGATCTTTTTCAATTTCATTCTTCTTCAACTTCTTCTTCTTTAGTTGTTTCATGATAAAGTAATAACATCAGTATTTCTTATATACTGATATGTTATTATAAATATTAAACAACTCTAATTAACCTTCTATCCATCCTACGAAAAAAAGAAATCACCGCGCGTGCGTACGTACGGAATACCGTCTCCACGCCGTGGTGTACTCTATTTTCCACCACCACCTTACATGAATGGGTATAATGGTGTAAAGAATAACTATACATAGTTCTTACAACATCATATTGATTCTGATATATTTTATAATCCACTCCAATTCAATTCAATAATTATGGAAATGATATCATCTCTCATGCGTACGTACAAACTACCGTCTCCACGACGCGATGAGATTCATTCTCCATGTCAACCATTTAAGAATGATTATAAATTATATATAATATGTACTAATAAAATATATGGCATAATAATGATTCTGGATTTATTTATATATTTATATTTATGTCATGTACTTAATTCCATTCAATTCAATAAGGAAACGAAAACAGCGTTCATGCATACGTACGGACTACCATCTCCATGAACGGTGTATTTCTTCCCATTTAATGATTTATTATATATATGTATATCCTGAATATATAAATATAAATCATGTTTTATGTTCTAGAATTAAGTAATCATGATCTAAGTAATCATATGAATAATTACAAGTTAAAAACACGAACGACAAATGAAACGATTTTACCCAAAAGGCTTTTTTAACATGGAATTTACAAAAGAACGGGTAATATAATGTCATAAGTGAACCATATATGATATCATAACAATTAATATGATTCTGTAATAAGTCAATGACATTATTTAAATCATTATACAGGAGGTTCGGACACATACGTAGCAAATCGGACCTAAGGTAAGGGAAAATATCACAATCTCATTTTTATCCGAGATTGTTTATACTTTAGTATTTACTGGGGTGTATTTTATCATCCAAATCCATGTTTCCTAAATATGTAATATTATTTCCATCCACCTACAAATTTATAAATCCAATTTTACCCTTCGGTGAGTTTTTAGTAAAGATTATGAAAGGAATCTTTTGTCGTTTTTCGTACGAGGTACTTTTTGACTCTTCCGACAAAAGTACAAAGAATGTTTTTTTTAACTTATACGACATGAATGGATTTTTAAAACATTATTTCCAATAAACATCCTTTATAAGTTTTCAAGTTTATTTCTAATAAACTTCTTTTATTTTAAAGTCGTATGACATGTTATGAAAGGAAAAATGTTTTTGAAGTAGAAAGGATATTTTCCTCAAGAATGGACTTCAAGTATTTTATCAAAATTATTTTCCATATAAGATAATAAAAGGGTTTGGTTTTTATCCCTATTATTACATGTATTTGATTATGTTGTGATGGAAATATTTTTATGAATTCCTTTATCTTATATGGATTGTTTTATGATGTCATGTTGTTTAAGAATCCCATTTTTTTACATGGTTTATGCAATGATGTATGGTTTATGATTATGTGGCACACATAAGAAAGGATTCATTATAAGATGGGTGGGACCTACATCTCCCTCCAATGCATTGGGTAAAGATTTTATATCTCATGAGATAGACATGGCTGGAATGGTAGGTTATACCGGTTCAGTGAAATAGGACTGAAACGAGGGGGACTCGATTCAGAAAGGGACATTGTCCACTAAGATAGTCTTGGCAGGGAGTCTTGACTAACAAGAAATGATTCTATATGATTATGTGTGTATGCCACGAAGTTTCATGTTTTAAGTTATGATTATTGGGATTTTATTTCACTACTATGATTTATCCCATGTTATGAAATTATGCTCTCTTTTGCAGGTTAAGATTTCAAAAAGTTATGTTCTTATGAATATGATGTGATTGATTTATCTTTTGTTTACCCTTACTGAGCATTTGAGATCACCCTTTTATGTTTTCTTTTCCCCAGGATATAAAGAAAGGTCTTAGGTAAAAAAAGAGGAAGATCTTTATGGGATATATTGAAGATCTTTCACCAGGATTAGAAGATTATACTCCGAGTTTGCAAAGACACTAAACTATTACGATCCTTGTGTGTGTGTTTTTGTTATGTACTAAGTATTCCACAAATGTAATGTAATGTCAATGTACGTCAGGTACGGGTCTCTACACTTAACATAGATTTGTTAACAATATCTTAGTATTATCATTGTTTCAGGTGTTAACGTACTCGTTTTCTTTTATATGATTTGTTACATAAGTCGTGTTTGTTATGGATAGGTTGTATCTTATTTATATCCAGAATTATATCAAGTCCTTAAACATTATTTTTAATCATTAAATGAGAATTAGTCTTGAATTGATACGATGGAGAATGAATCTCATCGTGTTCGTGGAGACTGTAGTCCGTATGTACGCATGAGCGACAATGTCATTCTTTTGATATTAAAATAATATTTAATTGGATGTTATATCATATATAAAGAATCATTATCATGTTATATATTATTATTTACATTAATTACACATCATTATTATACCCATCCAAATAATAATATATTGAATAACAATTACCCCACGACGTGGAGACGGTAAGCTGTACGTACGCATGTATGGTGACATGTCATTCAAAGGATGGATAGAATACTGAATATGGTTGTACCAAATTTAGAATAACATTAAATTATATATAATAATCTGTAGTTATTATTTTATAATGGTAATTACAATGAAATAAGAAGTGGAAGAAGAAAGGAACTTTAAAGAGGGTGGTGAAAACATTACCTCTTATTCGGGTTCTTCCTTTTGATTTGATCAAAAGGACTCTTTAGGTTTGATTTATGTCTAAATGAAGGCCTCTAAGATGAATTGAGTGAATTTGAGAGAGTATTTGGGCAGGGTTTGGCTGAACCAAAAGGATTTGAAGGTGTGAATTAATAAGAAGGCGGAGTGACCTTTTATAAGAGGGGTGAGGGGCACCTTTGGAAAAGCTAGAAATATTATTTTATAATAAATTCATATTCGGTTTCTAATGGATCCAAAGTGGATTATTTAAATTTTAAGGGTGGTATAGGTCGAAAACCACTCAATCAATAGGTTTTACACAGGTTTGGGTCACTATAATAACCTTATCTTTTAGTTTTATCTTTTAGTTAATTAGTTTAACAATAACCAAGTCACTTTGTATTTTTATATTATATATATAATAAAGATACTACATACATAAAAGAGACCAAAAATTGGTCAATTAATGATACACCTATCATGATATAAGGCTCTTGGCAGTACCTTATATTTTTAGGAATTTAATATCAATTACTAGTATAATATTTGTTTTAAAAACTCTTTTATGTCAATTTTGACACTATTCAATAATTGATTTTTTTAAAACACATAATAGAATTATTACGTAGAACAAAGATAATTAAATAAATCCTAACATGTCATATTAACCCATAAAATTATTGGTATTTATAAAAAGTCTCAAATTACATTTATTTGGGTATTTATAATATCAATTATTCTAATTTTTCATTAATTAGGTAATTACTGCATCACCATTGTGTCATAAATAAATTAAATTATTTAATGTATAAAAATTATAAATAAAATACCATTATGTATAAAATCGTTTTATCTTTCTAATTAATATTTATAGTTGAAATTAAAACATATATATCCCTATGTAAAAATTGTTTTACTAAAAGATATATGCTTGTGTCATTTTTGTATTTATTTTATCTTAATTAAAATAAAGTATCCCTATCACCTAGAAGTGGCTCTATGGGGTCCCAAAATCCACCCAAATATACCCATGGTCGAACATGTATCCACCACAAATTTTAGGATACGTTTTAGGGTAATTTAGTATTATTATAATATTATTTTTAACCCTTACATACCGGATTTACTCTTTAACCATGGTAAATAAATATTTTACCAAAGTAAATATTCAAAATGTCTAAAAATAAAAGATAACTATTTACACAATTTGGAAATCCTGTTTCCAAAAATGGAATCCATTTTTTCAAATTCAAAACACAGGAGTGGGATAAATTAATTTAAAATTAATTCCTGATGTCAAAACAATACGCGTGTTTTTAAGATATAATAACTATCAAAAGATTGATACTTGTTCATGTCTGGTTTAATTTTGAAATAATGTACAATGACAAACATTGTATTAAATGGTAAAAATATATTCTAAATATACTTTAAAACCGATCAATTTCATAACTTAACACTATTAATTATTTTGATTAAAAAATTTGTTTTTAATTAAAATTTAGTAATTTTCACTATTAATCAAAATATAAAAGTTATCCAAAAGTATAAAAATTTTACCTTAGGATAAATTAGATACTCTAAATCCAAAAACGATTTCCATTTTGAGAGATAAAATTTATAAAATTTAAAAAATTAGGTATTACTATTCATAACGGCTTGTTTTATTGGTTGTGGTGTGTGTTAGAACTTGAAGTTGCGTATAACACACAATACTGTATTATTCAAAGAGAAGTGTACCGTGGATGCTTGGGGTGTTACATTCTCCCCACCTTCAATTATTTTCATCCTCGAAATTTCTAGAATATTATTTCATAAAAAGACTCGGTTGGTTCTTCATCGTAAGTTCCTCGGGTTCCCACATTGCCTCTTCCATCTTATGGTTTCTCCATAGAACTTTTACCGAATGAGTCGTCTAGTTTCTCAGCACATGTTCTCTTGCATCAAGAATCCTGCTGGGCTCTTCTCAATAAGACAGATCGGGTTCCAGTTCTAATTCCTCATAGGTGAGTACATGCGTTTGGTCAGGCATGTATTTCCTCAACAGAGATATGTGGAACACATCGTAAACTTTGAAGAGACTTGGCGACATTGTCAAATGGTAAGCTACAAACCCAATTCGTTCTAGAATTTCGAAAAGAACAATGTACCTAGGACTCAATTTACCCTTCTTACCAAAATGTATAACTCCCTTCCATGGAGATACCTTCATGTGAACATGATCACCGACTTGAAATTCCAAATCCTTCCTTCGATTATCGGCAAAGATCTTCTTCCTAATTTGAGAATCTTTGATATGGTTTTGGATTACCTTCACCTTTTCCATCGTTCCTCCACCAGTTCTAGACCTACAAGTTTTATTTCACCAACATCATCCCAAATGGTTGGTGTGCGACATCTCTTTCCATATAAAGCATCATATGGTGCCATCTGAATACTTGAATGGAAGCTATTTTTATAGGAAAATTCTACCAGAGGTAAATATTGATCCCGCATACCCTGAAAGTCAAGTGAGCATGATCTTAACATGTCTTCTAAGGTTTGAATAGTCTATTCTGATTGTCCGTCTGTTTGAGGGTGGTTGGCAGTGCTCAAACAAAGTTCAGTATCCAAGGCCTTCTAAAGACTTTTACAGAATCTTGAAGTAAAACGGGGATCACGATCAGAAAAAATTGATAGGGGTACTCCATGAAGTTTCACCACTTCATTAATATATAGTCTTGCTAGACGTTCCAGTGGTAGATATTCTCTTATATCAATAAAATGTGCTGACTTGGTAAGACGATCAACAATAACCCATATTGCATCGTTCCATCTAAGAGTTTATGGTATCCCCATAACAAAGTCCATCGTAATATTTACCCATTTCCACTCTGGTATGGGAAGAGGTTGCATGACTTTTCCATGCTGTTTCCATCCAGCTTTCACTTGTTAAAAAACCATACATCTTAACACAAAATCAGAAATCTCCATCTTCATGTTGTCCCACCAAAAATGTTCCTTCAAATCTCTATAGATTGGGTGCTCCCATGGTGTATAGAGAAATTGGAACTATGAGCATCGTATAGAAATTCCCTTTTTATATCAGGTTTATCAGGAACACAATGTCTCTTCCCAAATTTCAAAATTCCATCTTCATGCACAATGTCTCTAAATATCCCTTCATTCAGAGCTTTAATCTTCTTTTGAAATTCTTCATCATCAGTCTAATAACTCTTAATCCTTTCTAGTAAAGATGGTTTGGTAGTCGTTTGAAAAAGTATTGATGTTTCACCTTCCATGGTAATTTCCATATTCATCATCACTAGATCCATGAAAATTGGATCCCTTTCAATTCTCATCATGTTCAAAACTCCATGATCATTTCTGCTCAAAGCATCTTCCACCTTATTTTCCTTCCCTAGGTGGTAGTGTATCGTGCAATCATAATCCTTGAGTAGTTCAAGCCATCTACTTTTCCTCATGTTGAGTTCTTTTTTTGAGAAGATATATTTCAAACTCTTGTGATCAGTATAAATCTCACATTTTTTACCATAGAGGTAGTGCCTCCATGTCTTCAAAGAAAAGATCATAGCTGATAAATCGAGATCTTGAGTAGGATAGTTTTGCTCATTAATTTTCATCTGTCGTGATGCATAGGCAATAAACCTATCATTCTACATAAGGACACAACCAAGTCCTTTCTTCGATGCGTCACTATAAATAATGAACCCATCATTCCCCGATGGTAGAGTTAGCATAGAAGAATTGAATAATCATCTCTTTAGTTCTTCAAAACATTCTTCACATTCTTTGGTCCAAACAAATTTAACCCCTTTATGTGTGAGCTTCATTAATGGGATATCCAATCGGGAAAAATTCTGGACGAAATGTCGATAATAACCTACCAATCCAATAAAACTGCATACCTCAGTTATACTCGTAGGTGCATGCCATTCTTGGATTTCCTTGGTCTTAGAAGGATCAACAGAGATTCCATCTTTAGGGACAATATGGCCATGAAAAGAAATATTCTGAATCTATAATTCACACTTGATAAACTTCCCATATAATTCATGTCTTCTCAAAATTCTTTAGGATAATGTGCCAGTGATTTTCATGATCTTCGTAGCTTTTGGAGTATGCCTAGATATCATCAATAAATACCTCCACATATTGATTGAGATATTCCTTGAAATCACTATTCATTATATCCATGAATACATAGGGTGCATTAGTCAGCCCAAAAGGCATTACCATAAACTCGTAATGCATGTACCTTGTTCGAAATGATGTCTTCAGAATGTCTTCCGTCTTCACACACAACTGATGGTATCCAGATCAAAGGTCAATATTTGAAAAGTATTGAGCTCCATGTAGTTGTTCAAATAAATAATCAATGCAAGGAAGGGGATACTAGTTCTTTATTGTTATAGCATTGATCTCCCTATAGTCGATACATAACCTTATAGATCCATCTTTCTTTTTAACAAAAATAACAGGGGATACCCATGGAGAAACACTATGGCGAATAAATACCTTATTACTCAATTACTCTAGTTGTTTCTTTAGTTCAACTAATTCCATAGTGGCCATTCTATAAGGGTTCTTCGATATAGGCCTTGATCTAGGAATTAAATCAATGGAAAACTGAAATTCTCATTCTAGAGGATGTCCAGGTAAATCTTCTAGAAACACATCTACATATTCATTCACAATAGGTACATACTATATTTGAACATTCCTTTCCTCACCCACAGTAATTTCATTCTCTTACTCCCCAATAATTGAATTTAGTTGAGCTACTGGGGGTGGATCTAGATAAGAATTAGGTGGTGATGATTATGCTCTAAAGATAAGGTGTTCCATATCATCATCATCAAATATCTTAACCTCTTTCTTATTACAATAAATCTTGGAATCATGGTCTAAAAGCTAATCCATATCAAGGATTATATCCAACTCAATCATAAGTATGACGATGAGATCTGCAGATAAAGAACATTTATGTGCTCTAATGGGGACTGATTCACAAAATATTGTTTCAATGATATTTCACATAGGAGTTTTAACTGACAACTACCTTGTTAAATCAAATTGGAAATATCTAATATTCTTATCAAACTGAGAAGATATGAAAAAATGTGATGATCTAAAATCAAATAATGCATTTTCTAAACTTGAGGAAACCATTAAATTACTTACCACCATGTCTTTCAAAGTTTCTACCTCAGTAGTAGTGATAGCATAAGCTTGGCCTTGATCCCTCAACTTTTTCTGAGGTAAGTTCCCCTGACTCTTAGGACAATCATTTGCATAATGTCCCATCTCCCTACAATTGTTGAATTGGACATCGGTAGCTTCCTTCTTCCCCTTGCAATCACGAGTTTGGTGGCCTTTTTCACCACACTTGTAATAGACACCCATTCTTTTAAGCAAGTACCAGGGTGTTTCTTCCCATATTTACAACAGGATGGATATTCAACTTTTCCCTTCTTCCCCTTATTTCTATTCCAAGATTGATCAGTAGATCTCTTGTTCTCTTTCTTTGATTTAATGTTATAAGACTTAGAGAATTCTTTTTCTATCTTGATAGAACATGAGACAATGTTTTCGTACGATGACAAGGATTGTGAGACTAATGCTCGATGGAGAAATGGTTTTAACCCATCAAAGAAATGATCAATCTTACTTCTTGGGTTACGTATATAATCTCAAGTATACCTTGATAACCTTGAATGTTATCCTCATACTTTGCGACATTCTCATCCTCCTTTTGTCTCATACTTAGAAATTGTCATTCCATATCTGCTCGATGGTCTCGAGGAAAGTATTTTTCTAAAAATAGATCTTTGAACTCCCTCCATTTCATATTTGATACTCCATCATCTTCTTTTGTGTTTTGAATCAATGACCACCATTGATCAGCATCTCCAGTGTGGCGATAAACTACCATGATAACTTTTCCCCTTTCACTATTTCCCAAAGACTGTGATATTATTTCTAGGGAATTTATCGATTGCTCAGTTACTAAGGGATTTGTACTCCCATTGAATAGTGGTTGTTGTTGCCTCATGAAGTGATCTAACATTGATGCTCCATGCTGCAGATCATGGTGCTCTATATGTGTAAGGTTATTATTGATAATCTGAGTGAGTTGTCCCAGTATGGTGATTAGCTAATCAGCACCATTTGCATCACCAGCTCCACTATAATTATCTTGAGCAAGAGGGAAATCCTTACATGGAGTGCGTGCATTGATACAAATTCTATTTGTTCCACTAGGTTCCATTTCTAAACAATGGCATAAACTTGATAAGTTTATGAATCAAATACAAAACTTCATACTTATAAAACACTTAACATAAATTGAACTATTTATGGATATAATCAATAATCATAAAAAAACTCTTTGGGGAATTATATACTCATAAACCCTTCATAATTATTTGTAATGAAAATGAGAGTTATCATAAGCATATCCCCCGGGAGTGTCGTAACCAATAGTAAAGCAAGGCCCTTTCTCGTGCACCAGTTCCCGTTCGAGTCTAGCTCAATGTGGTGTTTTTAGGTTTTACCACTAGGTACATCTGTGCCAGAGCCACCTCTACCTTCTCGTATCTAGACAAGGATGTATTACTTAAAAAACTCACAAAATATCTACAATACCAAAATTTAGGAAGTTCTTCTATACTAATCCTCGAAGTCCATCTTAGGTCTATGTGCTCTAATCAGAGTTTATCTAAATATAGCTTCCAAAGTTTGTACTAAACATCCTCTGATACCAAAAATAACTCCCCGAACCTAGTTACCCAGAGTCGGTGAATTATTACATAACATTGGCCTGATAACATGATTGATCAAGTCTGGAAAGACCGATTAGTTTAGTAGCCTTGGAAACACTAGACATATTCATAAAGTTTACATTACATCATAAAATGAAAACTACAACAACATAGTCTCCATATCCCGCACTCATATCCCCGCATACTATCCAGCAAGTCATTCATAAATTACTTTTTCACATCCTGGGAAAAATAAAACATTGAAAGGGGTGATCTCAAATGCCCAGTAAGGATAACAATATAGCTAAAACTTTCATTAATATGAATAAAAATTTAAGGAAATGTATAAATAAAACAAAAGCCTTTTAAACATGAAATTCAGCATAATATGGAAGAAATAAAATAAAATAAGGCCATTTACTTATTCACATGGATATTCTACTAATCGAATAATCACATGCAATGTAACACCCGAGAAATTTATGTTATAAATCATCAAAGGAATCTTTTTCTACACAACAATTGCTTGGCTTGCTTTACACGCAATCGCGATCTTCCTCGATAGCTTGCGTCGTACGCAATACCGAGTTTCACTAAACAACAATATGCTATTAAAACTAGCCGTTATGAATAGTAATAACCACTTTTTGAAATTTTATAAATTTTATTTTTCAAAATGGACTTCATTTTTGGACTCAGAATATCGAAATTAGCCTAGGGTGAAATTTTGGTATTTTTCTGAAAACTTTCAATTTTTGATGAATAGTGAAACCACTAAGTGGTAGGTTAAAAACTGAATTTTGCATAAAACTTAATTTTACCGCTTCTGTGAATGGAATTTCGAAAATCCGAGAGACACGGTTAATATCAAGGACTAAAATGTGGTTCAATGAGATGAAAATAATTTTTGGTGAATAGTAACTTTTTACCGCGGTTAATAGTAAATAGGGTAACTAAGGGTAAATATGATATCAATACTACCCTAACCCATGTCCTAATTCTATTGGACAAGTGTAATTCGACCAAAAACAAACTTAGGAATAAAATATGACCATTTAGGCCCACTTGGATTAGATTAGGACATTTATTATTAATTTATTTAAAGAAGGGTTAAAATAGTTAAAATCAATGTTTAATAAGTAAATCATTTTTAATATGGGGTTATACATAAGATAAATTCGATTGTAAATATTCATTAGAAATCTAAAAATATTTCCTACATGATGGTATTTTATTTGTAATTTTTAGACATCAAATAATTTAATTTATTTATGACACAAAGATGATGCAGTAATTATCTTATTAATGAAATATTGACATAATTGATACTATAAATACCAAAATAAATGTAATTTAAGACTTTTTATGAATTCCACTAATTTTCTAGGTTACTATGATATATTAGTGTTGATTTAATCAACTTGGTTCGAACATATAATTCTGATATGACTTTCACAAAAATCATATATCAAATAGTGTCAAAATTGACACAAAATAGTTTTTAAATCAAATATTATATTATTAATTGTTATTTTATTTCTAAAAATCTAAGGTTCGGCCAAATGACTTAGATAAGGATATATATATTAATAATAAACAATTTGGGGTTCGTTTGGCATGTTATAGTAAGTGTATTAACCATATAGTGAAAGAAAACAAAAAGACACGGTAAAAGTTAAATTAATTAACTTAGAGTTAAATCTAATTGATAAGGTTAAAATAATACCCCAAACATGTCTAAATCCTATTGGTTGATAGGATTTCGACCCATCCCCACCTTATCTTCGAAATAAGACCCTTTGGAACCATTATAAACCGATTTTGACTTTAATATAAAATAATATTTTGAGATATTCCTAAGGTGCCGCTCTCCTCCCTTATAAAAGGGCACCTCCTCCCCCTCCTCCTCACACCAATTTGAGCACTCAAGCTTGGCCAACCCCTGCCATTTTCTCCTCTCCACTTCCCTAGAATAATCCGAGAGGTCCTGGTCTTCTCCAAAGACCAATCTTAGTTCCTTAAGTGGAAGATTCAAAGAGGCGTTCCAAAGAAGAGGTAATATCCATTACCGATCTTTTCAATTTCTTTCTTCTTCAACTTCTTCTTCTTTAGTTGTTTCATGATAAAGTAATAACATCAGTATTACGTACATACTGATATGTCATTATAAATATGAAACAATCCTAATTCACCTTCTATCCATCCTACGGAAAAATGAAATCACCGCGCGTGCGTACGTACGGAATACCGTCTCCACGCCGTGGTGTAATCTATTTTCCACCATCACCTTACAAGGATGGGTATAATGGTGTAATGAGTAACTATATATGATTATTATGAAGTAATATTGATACTGAAATAATATATATATACTCCAATACAATTCCCCGATCATAGGAACGATATCATTACTCGTGCATACGTACGGAATACCGTCTCCACGATGTGATGCGACTCGTTCTACATGATCTTCATTTCATAATGATTATATAAATGAATTGAATGAATGAATATGGTATATACTACACTAATACCATTATGGAAATGAATTATCTATAACCTAAAATTAAGAATAAGAATTTATTCGACAAAACACGCATAAGAACAAAAAGTTATAAAGACCCGAGTAACAAGTAACAATGAAATATTACTAACAAGAAGCTAATAATATGACCATATATGATCTCATATCAATATGTATGATTCTGGAATAAGTCAATAACATTATTTAAACCATTATACAGGAGCTTCGGACACGAAAAAAGCAAATCGGACCTAAGGTAAGGGAAATATCACAATCTCATTTTTATCCGAGATTGTTTATTCGTAAGTATTTACTGGGGTGTATTTTATCATCCACATCCATGTTCCCTCAATATGTAATATTGTTTCTATCCACTTCCAATAGTTTAAATCCAATTTTACCCTTAGGTGAGTTTTTAGTAAAGAATATGAAAGGAATCTTTTGTCGTTTTTCCGTACGAGGTACTTTTTGACTTTTCCGACAAAAGTACGAAGAATGTTTTTTTAACTTATACGACAAGAATGGATTTTTAAAACATTATTTCCAAGAAGCTTCCTTTAAAAGTTTTCAAGTTTATTTTTAATCAACTTCTTTTAGTTTAAAGTTGTATGACATGTTAAGAAATGTAAAATGTTTTTGAAAAAGAAAAGATATTTTCCTCAAGAATGAAGTCCAAGTGTTTTATCAAAATTATTTTCCATCTAAGATAATAAAGGGTTCTGTTTCTATCCCTATTATTACATGGATTTGATTATGTTGTGATGGAAATATTTTTATGAATTCCTTTATCTTATATGAATTGTTTTATGATGTCATGTTGTTTAAGAATCCCATTTTTATTACATGGGTTACGTTATGATGTATGGTTTATGATTATGTGGCACACATAAGAAAGGATTCATTATAAGATGGGTGGGACCTATGTCTCCCTCCAATGCATTGGGTAATGATTTTATATCTCATGAGATAGACATGGCTGGAACGAATGGTTATTTCGGTTTAGTGATACAGGACTGAAACGAGGAGTGAACTCGGTTCAGAAAGGGACTTTGTCCACTAAGATAGTCTGGTCAATGAGTCATGACTAACAAGAAATGATTTTCCATGATTATGTGTGCATGCCACAAAGTTTCAAGTTTTATGTTATGATTATGGGGATCTCATTTTCACTTCTATGATTTATTCCATGTTAAGATATTATGATCTCTTTTGCAGGTTTTGATTTTCAAAAAGATATGATATGATTTTTATTTCCTTTATTTTCCCTTGCTGAGCATTTGAGCTCACCCTTTTATGTTTTCTTTTCCCCAGGTCAGGAAGATGGATATTAAGTAGAATATGCTAAAAGGGACCCTAGATATGATGAAATAAATGGGAGACACTGTAGAAGATTTATGAACCAGTTGTTCATGTTTCCCAGTTTCTAAAGACACTATACCTATACGGTCCTTTGTGGTTTTGTCATATGTTGTAATAAGTGTACTTCAATTTTGAAGTATTAACAATGTATGTAAAGTATGGGTCGTTATAGTTGGTATTAGAGGAAAGGTATAGTCAACCTTTGGAAACTAGGATGTGAAAGCCTTAGTAAGAACCCTAAGGATAAGTCTAAGCATAGAACACAATCTTAGTGTTTTAGAAATGGCCTTGAATAACCTTGGATAAGACCTTAAGCATGAAAATTTTATTCTTGAATTATGTGGTTTCCTATTATAATTAGTGTTTCTCACACTATTCTTCTTGGTTTTAGTCAATGGCTGGAACCCGAAGGAACTGTGTTAATGCGGAATGCGATGGGCAATGCAATGATTGTCCCCCTGAGCAACCAAACGATATGGGAGCTGGAATGAAAAATCTTGTAGCCATGCTCACACAACTTTCTCAAGCTATGAATCATGCAGGATTTCCAAACGAACAAAGGAGGGAGCAACATTCTGTTGAATCCTTCATGAGGCAGCGTCCACCTTCTTTCAGCGGGTCTACTGATCCATTAGTTGCTGAACAATGGATTAGTACTACTGAAAAGATATTTTCAGTTCTTCAATGTTCTGAGCATGATAAAGTCATCCTAGCAGTGTATCGTTTGGAAGGAGATGCTGATCAATGGTGGAATCTTGTTAAGAATACAAGGCAAAGGTATGAAATTGAGTCTATGGAATGGGACGAGTTCAAGAACTTATTTTTCAATAAGTACTTCCCTCGTATTCTCCGAACAAAGATGGAGAAAGAGTTCCTTGAACTGAAGCAAAGGGATGATGAATCTGTTGGTACCTATGAAGCAAATTTTACAAGACTTGCAAGGTATGCTTCTGGTATTACTATCCAACCTGAGAGTAAGATCGATCGATTCTTTAGTGGCTTAAAACCAAGTCTTCGAAGGGCGTTAGCCATAAGGGACTTCAATAGCTACGAGGAAATCGTTCGATGTGCTCTCAAAGTAGAGATGGAGATTGGAGTAACCCATCAGTCGCATGGGTTTGATATGAAGAGGAAGATGGAATTCAAAGGAAACTCTAAAGAGCACACTGAAAAGAAGATGAACTTTCCCTTATGCTCAAAGTGTGGAAAGAAACATGGAGGGAGTTGTCTTAAAGGGACAAGTAAATGTTTTAAATGTGGAAAAGAAGGTCATCGGGCATTTGAATGCCGTGATAATGGGAAGAAGATGTCTAATGACGCAAACAAAGGAAGGGATACACAGAATGAACCTACTACACTTCAATGTTTCAAGTGCAAGGAGATGGGGCATTATGCCAATCAATGCACATATCCAAGGGTTGATGATGATGGTCGACGTCAACAAACTCTTAAGGCTAAAGACAAAGGAAAGTCACATGCAATTTCTATCAGCGATGTGGAGTACGATAACGATGTGGTGAAAGGTACACTTACCATCCACTCTAAAGTAGCATATGTTTTATTTGATTCTGGATCCACCCACTCTTTTATTTCTGAAGACTTTTCTAAGGGTATCACCGTATTACCTCAACAATTAGATGTTGAGTTAGCTGTGACAACACCTAATGGCACATCAATCGCATCAAAAGTTTATAATTCTTCTCCGATCGAAGTTTGTGGGAAAGTGCTTCCTACAAATCTTGTGATCCTTCCTTTAGTGGAATTTGATGTGATTCTTGGCATGGATTGGCTTTCTCTACATGGAGCTCATATCGATTGCCAAAGAAGGGAAGTCACATTTCATATTCCAGATCAATCTACGATCGTATATCAATGCAAGGATGAACATAACCTTCCAGTGGAAATTTCTTCCATATTATGGGTATTGATTCCACTAAATGAAGGTTATTTATCTCAAATGGTTGGTGAGAAACTCACAATTAAGAATATGCCCATTGTACGGGAGTTTGATGATGTCTTTCCGGAGGAATTGCCGGGTCTTCCACCAAATCGTGAAGTTGAGTTTTCAATAGAACTCGTACCGGGTGCTTTGCCTATTTCAAAGACACCTTATAGAATGACCCCAATTGAGTTGCAGGAATTGAAGAAGCAACTCCAAGAGAATCTTGATAAGGGATTCATACGCCCTAGTGCGTCACCTTGGGGAGCACCTGTTCTATTTGTAAAGAAGAAAGATGGATCAATGAGACTCTGCATTGATTATCGAGAACTTAACAAGATCACTATCAAGAACAAATATCCTCTCCCACGCATTGATGACTTATTTGACCAACTACGCGGAGCTCAATACTTTTCCAAGATTGATCTCCGTTCAGGGTATCATCAATTAAGGGTCAAAAGGGAGGATATACCAAAGACGGCTTTCCGTACAAGGTATGGACAGTATGAATTTATAGTGATGCCATTTGGTCTTACTAATGCCCCTGCTATCTTCATGGATCTAATGAATAGAGTCTTTAGAGACTATCTTGATCAATTTGCGGTAGTCTTTATAGACGATATTCTTGTCTATTCAAAGAGCAAGGAAGAGCATGAAGATAACTTGAGAATTATATTGAAGACCCTGAGAAAGGAGAAGCTTTATGCCAAATTTACCAAGTGTGAATTTTGGCTTCAAAAAGTTGCATTTTTGGGTCACATAATCTCAAAAGAGGGGATATCTGTGGATCCAGCAAAAACAGAGGTTATCGAAAGATGGTCAATACCAACAACAGTAACTGAGATCCGAAGTTTTCTTGGTTTGGCTGGATATTATCGACGTTTTGTAAAAGATTTTTCACGATTATCTAATCCAATCACCATGTTGACTCGGAAAGGAGTTAAGTTTGTCTGGACAGAGGAATGTGAAGAGAATTTCAAGGAGTTGAAAAGAAGGTTATCCAGTGCACCTGTGCTCACACTGCCTTGTAGTGGAGAAAGGTTTGTGATCTACAGTGATGCATCCAAGAAGGGATTGGGGTGTGTTCTTATGCAAAATGATATGGTGATAGCTTATGCCTCACGACAGTTGAAAATCCATGAGAAAAATTACCCAACACATGATTTGGAGTTGGCTGCGGTAATCTTTGCATTAAAGATTTGGAGGCATTACCTTTATGGTGAAAGGTGTGATATTTATACTGATCATAAAAGTTTAAAGTATATTTTCACACAAAAGGAGTTGAATATGCGTCAAAGAAGATGATTGGAGCTAATTAAGGATTATGACTGCTCAATCCATTACCACCCTGGGAAAGCAAACAAGGTGGCAGATGCATTAAGTCGACAAGACCATGCTAGTTTATCCATGATGAGGATCACAAAAGATCCAATATTTATGGATTTACAAAGGATGGATCTTGGAATTATAATGGAAGGGGAAAAATCTTATCTTTCTCAAATGAATGTTCAACCATCTATACATGTGAAGATTAAAGAGGCACAGAAAGAAGATGTCGAGTTACAAAAGAAGGTGAGAAATGTTCCTGAATTCAACCTTGATTGTGATGGGATAATAAAGTTCAGGAATCGGGTTTGCGTTCCTCCCATCCCCGAATTAAAGAATGAGCTGCTGGATGAGGCTCATAGTTCATCATTCTCTATTCATCCTGGAAGCACGAAGATGTATAGGGACCTGAAAGAGTACTTCTGGTGGGATGGCATGAAAAGAGATGTTGCTGAATATGTCTCTCGATGCTTGGTTTGTCAACAAGTTAAAGCTGAGAGACAGAAGTCTAAGGGGATGTTACAACCATTACCCATACCCGAATGGAAATGGGAAAACATCACTATGGACTTTGTCACAGGACTTCCTAAAACATCCAAAGGAAATAATGCTATCTGGGTCATAGTTGATCGTCTTACAAAGTCTGCACACTTCATTGCTATTAGAGAGGATTTCTCTCTAGATCATCTTGCCAGGATATATGTAAAGGAAGTGGTAAGATTGCATGGAGTACCACTTTCTATTATATCTGATCGAGATCTGAGATTTACCTCGAAGTTCTGGCGAAGTCTTCAGCATACTCTGGATACAGAGTTGAGTTTCAGCACTGCTTATCATCCCCAGACAGACGGTCAGTCTGAGAGAACAATTCAAACCCTAGAAGATATGTTGAGAGCTTGCTCTATGGATTTCAAAGGAGGTTGGGATCAACACCTACCTTTGGTGGAATTTTCTTATAATAATAGCTTTCACTCCAGTATTCAGATGGCTCCTTATGAAGCTCTCTATGGAAAGAAATGCAGGACTCCAACTTGCTGGGATGAAGTTGGGGAAAGAAAGCTATTAGGACCTGATCTCGTTGATGAAATGGCAGAAAAGGTTAGATCTATTCAACAACACATAAGAGCAGCTCAGAGTTGACAGAAAAGTTATGCCGACAACCGAAGAAAAGACCTAGAGTTTGAAGTAGGCGATAAAGTGTTCTTACGAATATCTCCCTGGAAGAGGGTTATGAGATTTGGAAAGAAGGGGAAGTTGAGCCCTAGATATATCGGTCCTTTTGAAATACTGGATCGTGTTGGGAAGGTAGCTTACTGATTGGCGCTTCCACCGAATCTCTCTCAAGTTCACGATGTGTTCCACGTATCTCTCCTGAGAAAGTACATACCAGATCCTTCACATGTACTCAGCTCAGAAGTTGTACCGTTGGAGCAAGATCTTTCTTATGAAGAACAGCCGATAGAGATTCTGGATCGTAGCGAAAATGTCCTACGAAACAAGACCACTCGCTTAGTGAAAGTTTTATGGAGGAACCACCAACTTCAAGAAGCTAAATGGGAGCTCGAGGATATGATGAGGGAGAAGTATCCTCATCTGTTTGTAACAAAGTGACGAATTTCGAGGGCGAAATTCTTTTTAAGCGGGGTAGAATGTAACACCCGAGACTTTTATGTTATAAATCATCAAAGGAATCTTTTTCTACACAACACTTGCTTGGCTTGCTTTACACGCAATCACGATCTTCCTCGATAGCTTGCGTCGTACGCAATACCGAGTTTCACTAAACAACAATATGCTATTAAAACTAGCCGTTATGAATAGTAATAACCACTTTTTGAAATTTTATAAATTTTATTTTTCAAAATGGACTTCATTTTTGGACTCAGAATATCGAAATTAGCCTAGGGTGAAATTTTGGTATTTTTCTGAAAACTTTCAATTTTTGATGAATAGTGAAACCACTAAGTGGTAGGTTAAAAACTGAATTTTGCATAAAACTTAATTTTACCGCTTCTGTGAATGGAATTTCGAAAATCCGAGAGACACAGTTAATATCAAGGACTAAAATGTGGTTCAATGAGATGAAAATAATTTTTGGTGAATAGTAACTTTTTACCGCGGTTAATAGTAAATAGGGTAACTAAGGGTAAATATGATATCAATATTACCCTAACACATGTCCTAATTCTATTGGACAAGTGTAATTCGACCAAAAACAAACTTAGGAATAAAATATGACCATTTAGGCCCACTTGGATTAGATTAGGACATTTATTATTAATTTATTTAAAGAAGGGTTAAAATAGTTAAAATCAAAGTTTAATAAGTAAATTATTTTTAATATGGGGTTATACATAAGATAAATTCGATTGTAAATATTAATTAGAAAGATAAAAAGATTTCCTACATGATGGTATTTTATTTGTAATTTTTAGACATCAAATAATTTAATTTATTTATGACACAAAGATGATCCAGTAATTATCTTATTAATGAAATATTGACATAATTGATAATATAAATACCAAAATAAATGTAATTTAAGACTTTTTATGAATTCCACTAATTTTCAAGGTTACTATGATATATTAGTGTTGATTTAATCAACTTTGTTTGAACATATAATTCTGATATGACTTTCACAAAAATCATATATCAAATAGTGTCAAAATTGACACAAAATAGTTTTTAAATCAAATATTATATTATTAATTGTTATTTTATTCCAAAAAATCTAAGGTTCGGCCAAATGACTTAGATAAGGATATATATATTAATAATAAACAATTTGGGGTTCGTTTGGAATGTTATAGTAAGTGTATTAACCATATAGTGAAAGAAAACAAAAAGACACGGTAAAAGTTAAATTAATTAACTTAGAGTTAAATCTAATTGATAAGGTTAAAATAATACCCCAAACATGTCTAAATCCTATTGGTTGATAGGATTTCGACCCATCCCCACCTTATCTTCTAAATAAGACACTTTGGAACCATTATAAACCGATTTTGACTTTAATATAAAATAATATTTTGAGATATTCCTAAGGTGCCCCTCTCCTCCCTTATAAAAGGGCACCTCCTCCCCCTCCTCCTCACACCAATTTGAGCACTCAAGCTCGGCCAACCCCTGCCATTTTCTCCTCTCCACTTCCCTAGAATAATCCTAGAGGTCCTGGTTCTCTCCAAAGACCAATCTTAGTTCCTTAAGTGGAAGATTCAAAGAGGCATTCCAAAGAAGAGGTAATATCCATTACCGATCTTTTCAATTTCTTTCTTCTTCAACTTCTTCTTCTTTAGTTGTTTCATGATAAATTAATAACATCAGTATTACGTACATACTGATATGTTATTATAAATATGAAACAACCCTAATTCACCTTCTATCCATCCTACGGAAAAATGAAATCACCGCGCGTGCGTACGTACGGAATACCGTCTCCACGCCGTGGTGTAATCTATTTTCCACCATCACCTTACAAGGATGGGTATAATGGTGTAATTAGTAACTATATATGATTATTATGAAGTAATATTGATACTGAAATAATATATATATACTCCAATACAATTCCACGATCATAGGAACGATATCATCACTCGTGCGTACGTACGGAATATCGTCTCCACGATGTGATGCGACTCGTTCTACATGATCTTCATTTCATAATGATTATATAAATGAATTGAATGAATTAATATGGTATATACTACACTAATACCATTCTGGAAATGAATTATCTATAACCTAAAGATAAGAATAAGAATTTATTCGACAAAACACGCATAAGAACAAAAAGTTATAAAGACCCGAGTAACAAGTAACAATGAAATATTACTAACTAGAAGCTAATAATATGACCATATATGATCTCATATCAATATGTATGATTCTGGAATAAGTCAATAACATTATTTAAACCATTATACAGGAGCTTCGGACACGAACAAAGCAAATCGGACCTAAGGTAAGGGAAATATCACAATCTCATTTTTATCCGAGATTGTTTATTCGTAAGTATTTACTGGGGTGTATTTTATCATCCACATCCATGTTCCCTAAATATGTAATATTGTTTCCATCCACTTCAAATAGTTTAAATCCAATTTTACCCTTAGGTGAGTTTTTAGTAAATAATATGAAAGGAATCTTTTGTCGTTTTTCCGTACGAGGTACTTTTTGACTTTTCCGACAAAAGTACGAAGAATGTTTTTTTTAACTTATACGACAAGAATGGATTTTTAAAACATTATTTCCAAGAATCTTCCTTTAAAAGTTTTCAAGTTTATTTTTAATCAACTTCTTTTAGTTTAAAGTTGTATGACATGTTAAGAAATGTAAAATGTTTTTGAAAAAGAAAGGATATTTTCCTCAAGAATGAAGTTCAAGTGTTTTATCAAAATTATTTTCCATCTAAGATAATAAAGGGTTCTGTTTCTATCCCTATTATTACATGGATTTGATTATGTTGTGATGGAAATATTTTTATGAATTCCTTTATCTTATATGAATTGTTTTATGATGTCATGTTGTTTAAGAATCCCATTTTTATTACATGGGTTACGTTATGATGTATGGTTTATGATTATGTGGCACACATAAGAAAGGATTCATTATAAGATGGGTGGGACCTATATCTCCCTCCAATGCATTGGGTAATGATTTTATATCTCATGAGATAGACATGGCTGGAACGGAAGGTTATTTCGGTTCAGTGATACAGGACTGAAACGAGGAGTGAACTCGGTTCAGAAAGGGACTTTGTCCACTAAGATAGTCTTGGAAATGAGTCATGACTAACAAGAAATGATTTTCCATGATTATGTGTGCATGCCACAAAGTTTCAAGTTTTATGTTATGATTATGGGGATCTCATTTTCACTTCTATGATTTATTCCATGTTAAGATATTATGATCTCTTTTGCAGGTTTTGATTTTCAAAAAGATATGATATGATTTTTATTTCCTTTATTTGCCCTTGCTGAGCATTTGAGCTCACCCTTTTATGTTTTCTATTCCCCAGGTCAGGAAGATGGATATTAAGTAGAATATGCTAAAAGGGACCCTAGATATGATGAAATAAATGGGAGACACTGTAGAAGATTTATGAACCAGTTGTTTATGTTTCCCAGTTTCTAAAGACACTATACCTATACGGTCCTTTGTGGTTTTGTCATATGTTGTAATAAGTGTACTTCAATTTTGAAGTATTAACAATGTATGTAAAGTATGGGTCGTTATATGCAATATCAATAACCACTTTCATAATGATGGAATTCATAATTCCAGACTATCATAACCACATAGCCAATGCATCATGCCAAGACTACAAATAAGATTTTTTCAAGGCCTTTTCCCAAGACACTAGTTTGTCTCTTGAGACCCACCGATGCATTGAGGAGCTATAGCGGCCTCCACCTATCACTTATTAAGTCCAATCCATTCCTCATATGAACAGGTTTAAACATAACATAAAAATTCGTATTAAAACTAGAATACAAAATGTAAATACTAATCCATAAACCATGAATGGTATGAAAATAACACATCCACAGTCAAACATATCACAAAACCTTCAATAAAATATTGAAGTTTTGTATCATAATAAATCAACTTCAAATAATCTTAAAAATCCATCAAAGGATGTTGACATTGATGAAATCAAAACCATTTTAGAGAAATATCTCTCTTTTTTAATTAATTTAAGTCACATAATTATAAAATAAAACATTTACAGTGAATTTTTTTTATAATCTTATAAGGGAAGCTTCAAAGATTTTATAATGGCGGAAAATATCTACACCCGCCGTATAAGTTAAAAAAACATTTTTATCTTAATTTTGTCGAAAATGTTAAAAAAGACCTTGTTTGGAAAACGACGGAAGGATTCCTTTATTAACCTCTTATAAAAAGTCAAACAAAGGTATAAATGACTTTAACCCATATTCTAGTAAATAGTAAAAATGTTTTGAAATACATTATTAAGAAACATGGATGCGGATGATAAAGAAGTCCCAGTAGATTATTACAAATAAACAACCTCAGATAATGAAGAGATTGCAAACTAAACCCTTACCGTGTACTTTTCCATGGTTGGGGGTAGGTTAAACTCTTGTATAATGGTGAAATAATTGTTATTAAATTATACAAGAGTCATATACATAAATATGATATCATATATGATCTATTAACATTGATTTGTTAACAATATCTTAGTATTATCATTGTTTCGGGTGTTAACTTAGTCGTTTTCTTTTATATGTTTTGTTATGTAAGCCGTGTTTGTTATGGGTAGGTTGTATCTTATTTATATCCAGAATGATATCAAGTCCTTAAACATTATTTTTAATCATTAAATGAGAATTAGTTTGGAATGGATACGATGGAGAATGAATCTCATCGCGTTCGTGGAGACGGTAGTCCGTACGTACGCACGAGCGACAATATCATTCTTTTGATGTTAAATTAATATTTAACTGAATGGTATATCATATATACAGAATCCTTATCATGTTATAATTATTATTTACATTAATTACACATCATTATTATACTCATCCAAATATTAATATATAGAATAACAATTACACCACGACGTGGAGACGGTAAGCCATACGTACGCACATATGGTGACATGTCATTCAGAGGATGGATAGAATACTGAATATGGTTGTACCATATTTATAATAACATAAAAGTATATATAATATACTGGAGTTATTATTTTTTAATGTTAATAACAAATAATGAAGAAGTGGAAGAAGAAAGGATATTTAAAGAGGGTGGTGAAAACATTACCTCTTCTTCGGGTTCTTCCTTTTGATTTGATAAAAAGGACCCCTTAGGTTGGATTTCTGTCTAATGTAAGGCCTCTAGGATGAAGTAAGAAATTTTGAGAGTGTATTTGGGAAGGGTTTGGCCGAACCAAAAGGCTTTGAAGGTGTGAATTAATGGTACGGGTGAGTTCCCTTTTATAAGAGGGGTGAGGGGCACCTTTGGAAAAGCTAGAAATATTATTTTATAATAAATTTATATTTAGTTTATAATGGCTCCAAAGAGGATTATTTAAAGGTTATGGTGGGGATAGGTCATAATACACTCATAAAATTTGTTTTAGACTTGTTTGGGTCACTATATTAACCTTATCTTTTTGTTTTAACTCTTAGTTAATTAGTTTAACAATTACCATGTCACTTTGTATTTTTTTATTATATAGTTAATAAATAAACAATATACATCCAAGAGACCCCCAAGTGGTCCATTAGCGATACACCTATCATGATATTAGTCTCTTGGCCGATCCTTAGATTTTTAGGAATTTAATATCATTTAATATTAGAATATTTGTTTTAAAAACTCTTTTATGTCAATTTTGAAACTATTTAATAATTGATTTTTTGTAAAAATCATAACAAAATGATTACTTCGAGAAAAGTTAATTAAATCAATCCTAAAATTTCATATTAACCTAGAAAATTATTTTTATTTATAAAAGTATCAAATTACATTTATTTTGGTGTTTATAATATCAATTATTCTAATTTTTCATTAATTGGGTAATTACTGCATCACCATTGTGTCATAAATAAAGTAAATTATATAATGTATAAGAATTATAAATAAAAACAATTATGTAGGAAATATTTTTAACTTTTTAATGAATATTTCTAGTCAAAAATCAAACATATATATCACTATGTAAAATAGTTTTTCTAAATGATATATGCTTATGTCATTTTTGTATTTATATTAACTTAATTAAAATAAAGTGTCCCTATCACCTACAAGTGGCTCCATGGGGTCCTAAAATCGACCCAAAGATGCCCATGGTCAGACATGTATCAACCAATAATGTTAGGACACGTTTTAGGGTAATTTTGTATTATTATAATATTATTTTTTAACCCTTATTTACCGGATTTACCTTTTAACCTTAGTAAATAAATTTTTTACTGAAGTAATTATTCAAAATTTCTAAAAAAAAGTTTCATATTTACACAATTTGGAAATCCTAATTCCAAATATGGAATCCATTTTTCAAAATTCAAAACACTGAAGTGGCAGAAAATAATTTAAAATTAATTCCAGTTGTCAAAACAGAAAGCGTGTTTTTATGATACGATAACTATCAAAAGATTGAAACATGTTTATGCCCGATATAGTTGTGAAATTATGTTTAATGACAAAAATTGTATTAAATGGTAAAAATATATTCTAAATATACATTAAAACCACTCAAATTCATAAATTATCACTATTAATTATTTTGATTAAAAAAGTTGTTTTTAATTAAAATTTAGTAATTTTCACTATTCAACAAAATATAAAGGTTATCTGGAAAGTACCAAAATATCACCTTAGGCTAAATTCGATACTCTGAATCCAAAAATAAGTCCATTTTGAGAGATAAAAATTATAAAATTTCAAAATGTAGGTATTACTATTCATAACAGCTAGTTTGATTGGTTGTGGTGTGTGTTAGAACTTGAAGTTGTGTATAACACACACTACTGTATTATTCAAAGAGAAGCGTACCATGGAAGCTTGGAGTGTTACAACATTAGAATTAGTTGTAATTCCTAATGGTCATATTGAATAATATTCATAAAATTGTAAGGTAATGGTTAGACCATTATGGGTCACATTTATGATTACATCCTTTATATATAACACTAAACATTGATATTTACTACTGAAATCAAATTTTAAACAATCTATTTTATAATTACTAGAATATTTCTAATTTTTTCCCATTTAATAGTATACATGGATGATGAACTCATCTATTATGACTTCATTCTTATTATGTATAGTATTATGTTGTTGTTATTTTTTGGTTTTTATAAAACCGTTTCTGTGATAAATATAGTAATAGTTGTTATTGCATGAAAATTATTATTACATTTTACTCAAAATTTTATATTGTATAAATTCATTGTGAAATTTATGATTTTTGTATTCATGAATATGATTATTTCAATATATATCCAAATAATTAATTTTTAGACCCTTATAATCACATTGCCTAATAATCATTATAGATATCTTGAATAGAGACTTTAGAGACTACATTGAAAAAAATTGGTTATGTTTATTGATTATTTTATTATATTTTTCTTAATTTAAGTGGAAAATGTTGGGAAAATAAATATTTTTCTAATGATATTTAAAAAGTAAATGTTTTTAAAATAATAATAAATTGGTTTTTTGGGATGGGGGAAGTTTCATTCATGGGTTGTTACACCTAGATATTTTGGGATATTTTTTTAAATTCATTTAATATTTTTGAAATTTTTTCTTTTTAATTAATCTCTTAATTTTAATTGTATTTCATTATAAACAACAACATGTTAATCTTGTTCTATATGCATTACTTAAATTAACTTATGGTTTACATAATACCGAGTTTTACTACCATTTAATGGTGTACCTATTTTTAAAACTAACTTTTGAAACATTTACGAATTTTATTTTTTAAAGATAAAATTATTTTTTGAATTAAAATTGTTATAATTATATTAGTGTCAATTTCTGTGACTTTTATGAGGAATTTAATTCATGATTAATATTAAAAAATACAATATTTTAGTTAAAATCTGAATCTTCATTAAAATATTTATTAATTTTAAATTATATTTTAAATTTGATTTATAAATTTAAAATATATCAAATATATATATATATTAATTCAATTTTTTTCAATAGAATCATAATTATTTTATAATTATATATATAAAAATTTGAACTTTTTAATGTTTAACTTTAAAATCCTGCTTTTGGGCCACGTCTACAATAATAGTGTTAAGGTTTATTTTCCCAAATTTGTGATTATAATTCTCAAAACCCACCATAAAAGTAATATTATATATAATATTTATGGTCTAATAATATCAATGTATTTTTTGACCAAAATCTATAGTGATAGTAAATAAAATTAATTACACCAATTAAGGTCAAATTAAGCTTAATATGGGACTAAAACCCAATCTTAAGTACCAAAATGACATAAGAACATGCCCAAAAGACATTAGATGAAAATTCTTGAAACATATACAATGAATGATTTAATTTTTCTGGTTATTTTGATATTATTATATAGATAATTCAATACATAAAATGTTAAGTAATGAAAAAAGTCCAAAAGGGTACATTCCTCTCCTAGATGATGTGGAGGGGTGGTTTCATGTGTGTGAGTTTTTGGTCATTTAAGGTAATCTATTATGTTGTGTATTTTAATTTTTTCCATGAGAATACAGGTCATGTAAGGGTTCCCATTCAATCCATAAACGACGTATTATTGATAATAAATAAAAAGTAGTCTTTTGGGGAATTCAGGTATTCCAGAACATTCCTTACCTTTAAATTTTATAAAATATTTTGATATGTAAAAAACATCATATATTTTGTTAAAAAAATAATTTAGAAGGATAAATGAGTTTTATTATCATAATAATTTAACATTAATATTTATATATGATTTAGTGACTTAAAATTATTATGAACCCCCCCCCCCCCAACATATTGATTATTTAGTTGATAACTAGCAAAAATAAATGATACAATAGATATTATGAGTGATGTAAATCAATATAATTATTGAATCTATTTATTTTTATACATTAATATGTAATTTTTCACATATTAATACTCAATAAATGCTAATTTAAATAGTTTTTAGATATTTTTAAATTATAATTAAATCAATATTATCAAAATTGACATTAATATTATATTAAAATAAAAGATATTTTACTAAATTATTTAAAATTAATATAAATACAATATTTGGCCAAGTGACTTGTATGTTTCATTAAATATTAAATATTTTCTATTGAAACATAAATTCATCTTTTATAAATTACATATTTTCCCATTGATTGATAAAATATTTTTAGCATGATCCTGGTTTAATTTGTGTTTTTGCGGGTCACATGCGATGGTTTTGAAACGATTTAACAAAAAATGATATTGTTATATTATAAATATGATATAAATTGAAAAATTTACTGGATATATATTTTATAATAAATATAACTTAATTTTAGCCTTAATGATCAAATACATGGGTTGGAAAACTAGATGGTTTAATTAAATCATAAATGACAAAATAAAGGAATCCTAGTAGTTAAAGAACCAAATTATTAAAATGGAATTATTTTTTTATGGTGGAAGTTTTTATTTACCATTATACACATTTACTACTTTATTTTTTTTATTTTGGAGTCACATTATATATGATATACCTCCAATTAATGAATACCTTTTTTGTATTTACAAGAGTGCCACTCCACTTCCACAATAAAAAGAAAACCACTCTCCCACTTACTCACACCTCCAAAATAACATAGGATGGGTAAGGATCTACCCAATACTCTAAAAAAACTATATTACTCATTTGATTCTCCATTTTAATAGAAATACTTCCAATTAATCCCTTCGGTAAAATCTAAAAGGAAGTATCAGATTAAGTGGTAACTCCCTCCATCAAGATCCATTATTTTATTTCCATTCCTAAATCCATAAAATCTTCCTATTAATTGAATGTAAAAAACTAAAATATTTTCAATATACTACAACTTTATTACTATAACATTTATACCTACAATTATACACACTTCCACCTAATTGGTGATAATCATATTGTTTACATGTACAACAAACTACGTCCTCACAAAATGTTGATTGTTTATTTTTACCTTTACCACCTCCCATGGTTGACATTATGATGTAAAATCTATTTATAAATGATATTTTTTATATTAGTAATGTAATTATTAGTAATTAATTTTTATTTTATCATATCCTTATGCATTCCATCTTTTGGAAAGATTATAGTGTCGTTTGGGGAGTTGTCAGCTACCACCCCCTTAAAGCGATGTGATTCGTTCGCACAGATCATGGATTGTTTTAAAGACATGTTTAGTGAAACTATATGATATATATTATATAATAATTATACTATAATTACTTTAAATACTTATATAAACATAAAAATTGTTCATTTATTTTCTTTCATTTAATACATCTATGAAATAAAAGTAGCATGCATGCGTATTTACGCCATATATTCACCATGAATAGTATATTACATATAATAATTCAATATTATATATTATTATAACAAATATAATGAATATAAATTATATTTATATAATAGTTTACATTCTTTAAATCAGTATATAATTATATTTTTCAATTATATAACAAATTAATACATAAGCGAACAACAATGAAAATATTTCGTGAAGCGTAACCTTAACATAAAATTGAAAAGAATAGGGAAATATAAAGTCATAATAAATACATATGGTGTATTATATATAATAATAAATTTTTTTATTATATTAATAATAAATTTAAATTAATTATATAAGAAACATGAATGAGTACAAAAAGAGTTAATACACAATGTAAGGGAATTTCATCTCACTTTTTATTTCTATAAGATAAAGGTCATATTCACAACACATTTATTTTGTGTGGTGGGTATAATGCCCCTAAATGAATTATATGATAAATAAAAATTTATTTCTGACTAATTACTATTTAATTTTATAATCTTCCTTCAATGGGGATAATTTTTCAATAGTTACCAAATTGGTAAAGAAACATGGCCCAATATGCCATCTTTTAGACACATGCCCAATTTTGCACAAATATAATTCAATGAGGTGTATATTCTTAATTCTAAATGTTATATAATTAATATATTATTTTTTTATGATATGTTAATATAAATATAATTTTATTCATTCCATTGTTTTGTGATTCAATGTTTCGAAATTGGTATCATTTTATATCTACATCTAACCATTTATCGAGATTGTTTGTGTTTATGACTCTGTTGAAGAACTATTTTGATACATATATCAATAACGCTCATTAAAATTATTAAAAACTAATAATTTTTGATATATTTGTGTATTTTTACCACTTTTTATCTCTTTGGTACATAATATAATAATGAGAAATAGTTTTTAGGAATATATGACTTTACCACTCTATTTGTTTGAAAATCATTGTTCTTTAAAACTATGAATTTAAAAAGAATTTTGAAAAAAAATTCTAAAAGTGTTTTATGTAATTTCCAATACTTATTTAAAATTTTTCAAAAATAATGAAATGAAAAAATTTTCAAAACATTTTCAATAAATATTTACATGTTTTTAATTTAATTACAAAGAATTAGATTTCACACCATTTTCATAAATTGATTATTTCATTTCAAATAAATTTCAATGAAATGGTCTTCAGAAATTTTTCACGCTTTATTTATAAGTGTTTATTGTATATTAGAATAAATTGTTTGAATATTTTTTATAGTCTAACTTTGTATTTTTTAAATGTATTTCCAAATAATTTTTTTTCAAAAAAAGTTCAATATTTTTTTTAATTTTTTGAATTTTTTTAATGAAATAGGTATTTAAATTTTTTTGAATATTATATTATATGTTTACAAGAAAAATGGTTTTCAAAATATATATCTTCTACCTTTATAAATTTTTGAGTATAATAGTTTTCAACATGATTTCAAGATTATTTTATATGTTCTATAGGAAAAAGATTATTAAAATTTCCTTAGGACCTCAATATTATGTTTTAAGGTTTTTATTAATGAAAAAAGGGTTTCAAATGTTTTATGTTTTAAAAATTATTTTTTAATGAAAAAAATGAAATTTTCCCAAGGAAATGTTTTCAAAATATTATTTCATGTTATTTTCACTCTAAGATGACATCTATTCTTGTTACTCATGACCTTATAAGAAATAATTCAAAAGAACAATTCATATTCTATTTTTACATGGTTTTGATTTTTATGGAATGCTATTAATTATACCTATTAATCATAAGTGAGTTTTATACTTGTGATACCCAATTCATTTCACAGGTTATGCTTTGATAAAATGATTATGGATCCTATCTTTTTTCCATAGGTTATGATGACATTAACTTTTATTGTTACCCTTTTAAATTCAAGGGATATAATTTGATGATTATAGAACCCATATTTTTTTATGTGTCACAATCTGAAGAATTTATAAATATATTGTTGAAAATATTTTAATTCTTTTATTATGAGATACGTGGTGCATATATCTTCCTACAATTAACTGGGTAATATTATATATGTCCTGATATAAAGATGTTAATCATGTCGACGGGCTTGATCAAGTATGGGTAGAGGGGGAAACACAATCCCATATAAGGATTGGACTATGACTGGGGATGGTTCTGTATTCCACCTAGTAGGTGTAGTCACCATGAATATGGATGATTGGTAAAACTCGATTCACATTAAGAAGATGGTAAATCCCAATCCCAATAAAGGAAAGAACTACAAATGGGGTTAGTGGTGTGTCCCTCTTAGTAGGAACATTTCCCATGAAGTTCCTTTATATGTTATAAAAATTATTTAGGACTTATAAAGAATTATATCACATGTTTATGCATGCCCCAATTTCATGTCTTCTTCTAATGTTATGATTTTAAGAATTATGGTCTTTATTTTCATTTGATTCATGTATTATGAACTAGAAAAATCAAAGAAATTATTAATTTATATGATCTTCTCTAAGATAGGTATGATCTCTTAATGATATGATCACATTCTCATACCCATCTGTTCATCTTTATGCTTACATGTATTCATTGTTTACATTTTCTAAGCAATTTAGCTCACCCCTTTTAATGTTTCCTTCCCTAGGCTCTAAAAATATGTTCTTAGTATGATGCTTCTAAGAAGGGTGGTATTCAAGAAGAACCTAGTGGGATATTTTATATCTCATTAATGACCTAATATTTATGTTTCCATGTTTCTATAGGAGCTAGACATATTACTGTCCTTAGGCATCTCTTTATATAATTTTTAATGTATTCGAAAAAAGTTGTGCAATTTTAATGTTTTTCATGACTAGTTATTTATACGTGGTATCAGACGGATGGATTAGTTAACCATTGGAAACTAACATGAGAAAAATTTGGTGAGTTACCTAAGGATAATTATAAGGATATATCTACGTATTTCTCAAATGATAAAATTAAGAATTAGATAATGTTTAGAAGAATGTCATGGAATTTTGGTAAAAGGATGGAGTGAGTTGTTTATAGAAATAAATAATTGTCCTGATAATAAAAGTGATTGTGAATCTAGGAAATATGAATCTAGGGGTATGAACTCTAACAAGATGTCTGCGACCTAACTTGGGGTGTTTTGGTACATGTAACAGGCCATTCTACACACCTGGTTTTGAACACCAGTGGGATATGATTTGGAAATTCACAAACTCTTCATGAACCAATATTGAGGATTTGAATAGATGATGAATATGAATAACCTAGGGTAAACCTATTTTTTCATATAATAAGGAAGGTTCCATAACATAGACATCTTATAATTTTCTTTTAATTATAATGTGGTTCCTCTCTATTGTAATAATTTATTATTCAATTATTTTAGGTTTAATACAATGGAGGGAATCATAAGAGGCAATATTAACATTGAATATAATGTGAAAATATACTAATGATCTATCTAATAGAATGAATACTGGTGTGAAATATATTGTGATCATGCATAAACAATTTTAAAATATCATGATACAAAAAATTTACCTTAGTTGCCTCTCGAACACACCAAATAAGGGAAGTAAGGTGTTCACTAAGAGTTATGGAAACAATAACAGTGGAGGAATGCAGATTTGGATTCATTTTGGTCAAAGATGTTGAAGGAATCACCTATGTAAAAATCATTCATAAAAAAACGTGGTTTTACTATTTAAAAGTGGTACACAAAGAATTTAATTGGAATGGAAAAATTACAAATTATGTTAATGAAATGGATGAGAATGATAAACTATGTAAGGTATTTTAGATTTCTGATTGCATTAAATGTTCTATGTATGGGAAGAAGGATGATAAATATCTAATGAGGAAGTCTCTAGAATAGAATCAGAATGGTGGTGCATGTAATCATTTTCCACTTAATGATGAAGTGGTTGGGAATGACAAATGAATTTTATGGGTTGTTTTAATAGTATTATTGATTTACATGATTATATTGATTTTAATAAATTTTTATAGATGATTCATATTTCATATAATTTATAATAGGTATCGGGGAATAATTTGATAATGAATGAATAATCGTTGAAGAATTTTTTTTGATTATTTAAGTTTATATGTTATGGAATCCAAGGATTATATTATACAATTCATGTATTATATAACTATTTTAAAATATGTTCTTTTAGAATTTTAATATATATTTTGAATGGTTCTACGGATGTAGAAACATGACTTCATGGTTACATGATATTTTTATTAGTTAAAGGTAAGCCTTAATTAATTTCTGATGTTGAGATAATGATGTTTGGATAATTATATATTCTATATTAATAAATAAATTGGATGTTTTGGATTACCCATGAACTGACTATTGAAAAAGTGGAATATGTCATCAAGGATGATGTTTACAACATCATATGATTAAATAATATATCTATTATGAATTTTAATAAGGAATCATGAGTGTTTTCTTGACGGATTTATGGAAATTTAGTTTTCCACTATGTCTCAAGGGAATATAAAAAGAGGGCATTCCCATGTTGGTAATCTTACAACCAAGTGTTACTTTTTGATATATGAGGGATCAATGTTACTCAAATTTCATGACCTTATTTCTAATGTTTTGTATTTTCAAAATTTGTAAGGGTTATAAGGTTAACAATTTATGAAAATATTATGAAAAATATTCAGGAGATGTTTATGAGAATAAACTATTATATTTAAACATTATGATTTATGAATAATGGATAACCATCTCTGAAAATATTATGTTGATTTTTACTAAAGGGATATGTTATAATATATCATATATATCATGATATGTTAATACTTCATGAATAAAAAATTTACATTCATTTCGTGGAATGGGTGATTTTGTTGAAGTCGATCAAGTCATCCCAAAGGGTATGGTATTTCTAAAATCATTTAAGTATATCTTCTCAGGAAAATTCTTCAACCATATGGAGAGAATCCTGAAACCAAAATGTTTATCACA
The DNA here is from genome assembly GCA_963277665.1 of Viscum album. Classification (NCBI taxonomy): domain Eukaryota; kingdom Viridiplantae; phylum Streptophyta; class Magnoliopsida; order Santalales; family Viscaceae; genus Viscum; species Viscum album. The sequence goes on along the minus strand of OY728157.1, from coordinate 27,691,632 downwards.
GTACATTTTTTTCTGATGAATAAAATAGTTCCATTGATAATATATGATTTCTTCATTATTATTTTTAGTATTCTTCTAATATATTTCTCTATCACTATCTAATAGAATATGATAGTTAGATTTCTCTTCCACATCCAGGTTCTCACTTGCCACCTGTGTTCTCCTAAATGTAAACCCATCTATGTGTTACTCTAGGTAACTGTTATGTTTCCAACATAAATTTTTTTAAGGTTGTTTTGGGGTTTTTTTACAATGTGGGTTTCTAATAAAATAACATAAAATTATTACACAATTGATAACCCAAAAAAATTTAGTTAGACTAATCAATTTAAGGGGTAGATAATGTTACACCATGGGAGTTTGTGAATTTTTTACTGAATTAATTTAATATTTTTTATATTTTTATTTGTTTTCATGATGCTAAAAATTTATTTTTTCCTTTCATTATATGAAACAAAATATTAATCTTTTGATGCACGCAACACTTTCGTTAGCTTGCGACACACAAAAGAATTATTTTTTACACCTTATAATAGAACACCTATTATTAAAATTAAAAATTCCACACATTAATGAATTTTATTTTTAATAATGAACATTAACATTGAATTAAAAATCTCTAATTTAGATTGGGGTGAATTTAATATATTTTTCTGACAGACTTCCTTTTTGATGAATAGTGGAAATATTATATTTTAGTTTAATACCAGATTTTTGTTTAAATAATTATAAATATTAAATTATATTTTAATTTGTTTTATAAATTTAAAATATATAAACATTAAATATTTTATTCCAATGTTGGTCATTGTAATCATTTCTATATTAAAATTAGAAATACAAACTTATCGAACTGTGGAACATTTTATTTAAAAAAAACAGCTTTCTCCCCATGTCTGTTGGAATAGAGTTCAACTTAATTTTCCCAAATTTGTGATTTTAATATTGAAAAAAGAACATATAAGGTTTTATTATAATTAATATTTGAGGTCTAATAATATAAAATTATATTTTTGATCAGAAAGATTACATGTACTGATTAAAATTAACAACAGTGATTGTGTTAAAATTCAGTTTATTAAGGGAATATAACGTTATATTTAAGAACATGTTAACCTGTAAACATGTAAAAAGGAAATTTTATACCAATAATTCAAAAATAAACCATATTTTATAAATTTTATGTGTTATTATTATATTATTAGATTCACATGCCTATAAAAAAGGATTATTATGGAAAAAGACTAAACAAAACATTTCGTACATTTAACATTTATAAAACATTGAGATATTTGAAAACCATAATATTTTATTATATTCATATAATTATGAATAAAAAATGGTTTATTATTATTATAATAATATAACAAATGTTTTCATTAAAGATTTAATTTGTTAACATGCTTAAAAAACACCAACATAGTGATTACTTACTTAATAGTTAACTAACATAAATTATATTATAAATAGTAAAAGTGAAGTAAATTTGTAGAATTATTATGAATAATTGTTTTTTTAGAATAAAATATCATGTAAAAAAAATTAAAATTAATATATTTTAATTAAAATATTGTTTAGATATTTTAAAATTAAATTTAAATAAATAATTTCCATGTTTTCTTTAATGTTATTTTCTAATAAATGAAGTTTCAATAAATGATTTAAAATTTATAAAAATTCTATATTATTCAAAATGAATATTATATTTTAATAAATAATAAATATTTTCTACAAATGGAACAATTCATCTTTAATAATTAACATGTCTAACCATATATTTTTAAAACATTTTTTTCATGGTCCCAGACTAAGAAGTGGTTTTACACGTCACAAGCATATATTCTCAAATTAATTTAAAAAACACATGACATTTTAATTTTATATTTTATATATAATCTTTATAATTATTATTCTATATATTTTCTAATTAATATCAATTTATGTTATTATAGTTGGTTAAATTACATTGCTTAGAAAAGGAGATTCTTTAATAAAAAAATGATAAAATTGGTGAATAATATAAGTTAATGAACCAAACTACTAAAACGAACAATGTTTTGTGTGTTGGAAAATTTTTCACAAATTATTTCCAATTAATAATAATTTTTTTTTCATTTTTGCAGAACATATTATATGGTATACATTCTATTAATGAATAGATTTTGGTATTTACAAGTGTGTTACTCACCTTCCACTATAAAACGAAAGAACACCCCCAATTCCTAAAACCTCTAAAACCACTTAAGATCTACAAATATCATAAAAATAAAATTACCCACAATAAATTTTTTTACCTTGAATCCAGAATTTTGGGAATTTGTTTACCGAATCCCTTTGGTGAAAACCAAAGGGAGTTACGTAATTAAAAGGATACACCATAAATCAATCTCCTTTATTTTATTTTCATTCTCTACTCAGTAAACTCATTTTATAATATTATTGTATTAAAAAATCTATTATCCCAAATATAGATGGACATTTTATTGTAATTTTTAATGTAAAATTACACGCACTTTCATCTAAAGGGTACGGAATATACTTTTTATGTGTACAATGAACTACCACCTCATAAAAAATGATTGTTAATTTTTCCTTTATCGCCTCTCGTGGTGGACATTATAAGGGAAACTCAATTGGTATAAGATATGTTTGATAATAATAAATAATTTATTCTAATATATATTTTTTAAAACATACCCTTATTTTTTACATCTATTTTAATATGAAAGTTTGAGGATGTGTGGACTACAACCCCCTAAACGTGATGTGATTCTTCCACACAATACATGGAATGTATTGTGGTTATTTATAGTGAAGATATATGATATATATGAAAAAATAATGATACATTACTGATATTATATACATATTTATATATTTACATATATAAATATATATGTCTACATATATATAATTTACATTCATTCTTTTAATATGTCAATAAAACAGAATCATCAGTCATGCATATATACAGTCTACCACTTCATGAATGGTGTATTCTATTTCATAATATTATATAATATAGATTATTATAATACAAATATACTGAATATAAATGATATTTACATAATTTATAACATTCTTTAAATAATGATATATGTATAAGGATAGAAGATATATCAAATTTTGAAATAAGTTGAAAACAATGTTTCTGTTACCCAATGCACAACTTTAACATGAAATTGATAACAAGTAGCTAAAATAATGTCATAATATAACAACATATGGTATTATATATAAAAATATGGATTTATATAAGACATGTAAAAAACATAAATTTATTTTACCAGATGTGAGAATGTGTAGGACGTGAGCCAAGACAAAAGCTAAGGAAACTTCATCTCATTTTTTTCTGGGAGATACAAGCCTTATTCACTGATCATCTATTTTTTGTTGTTTTTATAATACCCATGAATATATTCTATCATTACTATAAATAATTTTATGATTATTTAAATATACATGTTATTCTCTTACATTCATGGTTTTTATTTTTCAAAAATTAACAAATTGGTAAAGAATTTGTGTCTCAATTTTCCTTCATTGAGACACATGTCATGTTTTTCCCCAAAATATTACCATGAGGTTTATATACTACTGTTTATAGGTTATATCATGAATACATTTAATTTCAGGATATGTTAAAATAAATTTAATATTATCCTTTATTTTCTGATTAAATTCAATTTTATAAATTGGATCAATTTATATCTAAAATGTCACCATTTATCAAGATTACTTGTGATTATTATTCTTTGAAATATACATTTTGATCTAACTCTCATGAAAACTCAAAATATTTCTTCATCTCTTATTATTTGTCATCCTTTCATGTATTTGTCCAATTTTACACTCTTTTCTACATAATATGATAGTGAATTTTTTTTCTTAATATCTGACATTACCTGCCACATTGACTAGAAATATGTGATCTTTCTAAACCTTGATATCAAAAATCATTTTGAAAAAACATATTTTAAAAAAAATATGTTATTTTAATTCCCCTTTTATATGTTTCAAAAATTATTTTCAATTTAGATGTTATAAAAAATCCAGAATTATTTATATTTTTTCAATGTATTTTCAAACAAATGGTTTTTAAATTTTTCTTTAGTTTTCAAGTCTTTTCAAAAAATCTGTGTTAAAACGTTTTTAAAATTTCGTTATAAGTTCTCGAAGTATTTTAATGAAATGGTTTTGATAAAAATTTAAGATATCATTGAATGTTTTAAACATAATTTCAATGAAATGGGTATTAAAATATTTTTATGCTTTACTTGTCATTTCCCATATTGTTTTTGAAGAACAAGGTTTTTAAATTTACTTGAAACTTATTTAATATGTTTTCATGAAAAATATTTTTAAAATTTTTAAATATTCTTTTTTATGATATTGATGAAAATAGTTCTCAAGAATATTTCATGATTATATTATATCTTCTCAAGGAAATGGGTTTTCAAAATATTCATAATTCTATGTTATGATTTTTTAATGTTATCATTAATGAAATTTTTTTGAAAGGTTAATTGTTTTTTTTTGAAAGAATAAATGTAACTTCCATGAATAATTTTTTTGATAATATATTTCCATTTTAATTTTATCTAATATGACATCGATTGATGTAACTCATTTCCTTCTGTAATATTATTCAATGGATCCATTTATAGGAATTTTTAAATTTTTTATATTCTAATGGCATGATTTTTATGAACCCACTCATCTTCCATAGGTTTTACACTTGTGAATCTGACGTCCTTTCATGGGTTACGATTTGATGAAATTATTATAATAACAATCACTTTCACATAGGTTATGATGTTATGAAATTTTAATGATTCCCATTTAAAATCATAGGTCATGATTTTATTTCTATATAATCCTTCTCTTTTTATAGGTCATGATATGTTGACATTTTTTTATCTTGTGGCACAAGTAAGAATTTATTTTATTAGATTTTTAGGACCTATATCTATATATAATTCATTATGTAATGATTTATATCTCATGAGATAATGATTTTAATTATTTTGAGGGGATTGATCCACTATTATAAGATTGGGAAACAATATCCCTAATAAAAAAATGACAGTGACTAGGGATGGTGTTATGTCTTGCCCAGTAGGATTAATCACCATGAATACAGATGATGGTAAAACCTAACCCACTATAGGAATAATAATAATCTTGATCCCATACTAGTAAAGAACTATGAATGGGGATGGTGGTGTGTCCTACCCAATAGGTACAATTCCCTAGAAGTTACAAGATAAGTTCTATAAATGCTTCTTGACTTATATGGATTGATAACACATGTTTATGCATTCCATAATTAGATTTCTTATTCCAATTAAATTATTTTTATTATTATTTTCCTTATTTATTTGTGATTCATGTCTCATGAACTTCTACGATCTATTCCATTATTCATGTTCATTATATATGATATGGATGGTTTGTTCTGCAAATGTTATGATCCCATTCTCATACACATATTCACATGTTTATGCTTACATGTATTCCTTGTTTCCCATTATTGAGAATTTTGGCTCATCCATTTTTATCATTCCTACCCCATGTTTTGAATATATATATTATTTATGATGTGTCTAATAATGGTGATGGTAATGAAGATCCCAATAAGAGAAAATATAGATTTATACTGTACTAGTATTTATGTTTCAATTATTACAAATTCAATAGGCCAATTACTTTTTATGGACACCTATGTATATAATTTTTAATGTATTATGTAAATTATATGAAATGTTAATTTATGTAAAAGTGGGATACTATACGAGTTGTTATATCACCTCCAAAGGAGTGACCCAGGATAACATATATATTATAAATTATTTATTTCAATGGAAAATACATTAGGTATCTATGATCTATAATGATATTATCATAATTGTGATGACCAATGCCCATGTTAACTTGGAAGGGAGTTATTATATTCACCAATGGATGTGATGTATGCTTATAGAGTGAAAATAGACATATCACTACACTTGTTCCTACACAATCTTGAAGTGTTAGAATTTTTTGTTACAAAATGATTCCGATAATCAATACATGGGTGGTGTACCCCTAAAAATGATAATGTTATAGACTATTAATCAAGGAAATAGAAATTTAACAAGAACAACTATTCAATGCATGATTTGGAGTTATGTTTATTAATCAACTCATTTATGATGTGGATACCATATCTATATGGGAAGTTGTGTGAAATATATTTATATCATAAGATTCAAAAATACATATTCACACATAAGGATCATATTATGATCTATATATCATATTTATATATGATTAATGAAAATTATATTTCCATCCATTTCTATAATAGGATGGACAAATAAAGTGTTAGATTGTATATAATAAAAGGATCCTGGAATCATATCAATGATGTGAATTGAGAAGGATCCAATCATCATAGACATGAATATGATGGAAAATGAAGTCATAAAGGAATGGTAAACATTATACGTAGATAAAATTAATTATCAACCATCCCTTTTTGAGATGTTATAAGATTAAAAAAATATTTATGGGGAAATACAAAAAAATGTGGTATCTATATGAAAATATAAATCCTAAGTGTACACAATTGCTGAAGAATATTTTAGAATATTTTTTTTCACAACATTGTGTAGGATCATAGCCTTAGTTGAAGAATGATATATTTAATGATTCACATAAGTTTTCCTTCTCTCTCAATCAAAGGATAAAATATATCTAAAGTTATTATCAAAGTAACTAATGGAAGGACAATATGAATCTAGATATATTTTAATATATATCAACTTGTATGGTATATTAGCATGTGAAGTAAAAATCATAAAATTTAAAAAAAATTCTACAAATAGAAAAATAACTTAATTGATATTAGATAAAATTCCCATATATATTATCATAAGCCTTCTAGAAATTGATAAATAAAATAAGCATATATGGGTTTTCATGATTTTATTACAAAAAAATATAACTTTATTCCAACCTATGATTAACTCTCACTCGATGAAAATGAAAATATATAAATCAGGGAAATTGTGTGGCTTCATTGAATGAAAAAATATATTATACCATACTCAGATCTAATTTTTACAAATACATGAAAAGTATATTAAAATCCAAAAACACTATGTATATCTTCAGTGAAACATATCACCGATAAACTCATTTCAATACATAGCAGACTATCTAAAAACATGTGTTCATGCTTACGGATAAAACAATAGGCTTCAAAGGAAGAAGAGATCAATATCATCCCTTTGTCAAGTTATAATATAATAATATCATCAACTCCATTATCATAATTTATCTATGTAGATTCATTTTTAGAATGATATGTCGGAATCCAATGTGGTCACATGATGTTGTTTAACACAAGGAGATGTGAGAAAAAATGGTTACTAAAATGGTAAAAAAAACATGAACATTCACTAAAATATAACAAAAATTGAGAGTTGAGAGAATTTTAGTGATAAAAACATTGGATAGCACTTTATTTTATGGTTGGAGATATAGTTTTGATCAAAATATACTCGTGAAAGAAACTCTATTGGGTAGTGAAGAAGGGAATGTTAAGAAGTAGGTCATTCTCCCTATTGTGGATTCTTGATCACATAGATGTTCAATACCCTTTAATGGAAATAGAAGAAAACCTATGGAATGTACATTAGCTATTACACATATCCATCATAATAATTTATATATAACAACCCTCACATGAATGTAATTCATAGGTTGTACATCTAGAAAACGATCTATTTTAAGAGTATTTGGGGATGATCATGGACCTTGTAGAAAAATGTATACATATCAGGACAATTCATATAGTAAATTTATTGTAACCAAATTATCTACATGAGGCGAAATATTTATTTTAAGGACCAATATAATTGACGCTACCAAACCTGTTTTTATTTTATTGGGTAAAATAAAAGTTTTCGGTGGAAATATCTTATAGGAGTAATAATAAAAAGACATTCAAAATTATTAATTTAATTTACATTGTGATTATATTATTGTAACATATTTATTAATTTATTGTTATGTTTAGAATATTGACAAATTTTTGTTCAATAATATATTTATTATATTAATTTTAAAATTAAATATAATGAATAAAATTTTCTATAATAATTAACTATAATATAATGGGATATAAAATGGGAAACAAGGTAACTATAATATGAAATTATGGATCTCATAAATCAACAATATTAATTTCACTCATGATAAAAAATAATTCTTTTAATAATGAAATTTTATAAAAAAATATTAATTTTGTAAATGAAAACATTTATAACCTCTCTAGAAAATAGAAGTGGGTGATGTGTTTATGAACCAAAATGTTTTTATTGAAGGTAATGATTTTATATGATGATTATAAATGTTAAACATGGAATAATAATTTGAAAATTGATGTATTTATATGTCCATTGAGAATATTAACATCAATTTCATATTATACTAAATAATGTATTTGTAACTAATTATCCATTTATCTTATAAATGAAAAAATGAAATACTTATATCATGATTCATGTAAATAAATGTTTTAAAAATTGATATGTAAGTGGATGTATTTGAATAAATCCTATAAGTTTTATTTTCTTTTTTATAATAAATATAATGATTTGAAATAAAATATATTTTCTTAAAAATGGTTCTTCAAATAATAATATAATTAATTATAATGAAAATATAATTTTATTAAAACATATGTAATTTTTTAAAAGGTACAAAAAATAACGATAATAAAAAATTTGATATTTTTAAAGTTATTGAGGATTTTAATTATAAATTAAATTATAATTTTCATAAATAGTGTTTTCCATAAAAATATTATTTACTCGAATCTAAATTCATTGAAAAATTTTAGGTGATTTTTTTCTTTCCTAAAGTTGTTGATTATTTGGAAATAGGGAAATGGGCCACGAAATTGTAAATTACTTTTTATGAAATATGAAAGCACAAATGAGTCATGGATATTATAAGTGACCATTATATCTACCTCACATGCACTAATTAATCTGTATATTCATAAGATCATCACTATTGGTAGTATTAAAAAATATTATATTAATTAATATCATAATCTAAAAACCCTATCCTATGAGTATAAATACAACCCCTTATTGTCACCCATTATATTCTATGGAGATATAAAAAAATTAGAAATTTCTATTCCAAATCCTCTGCCAATCATGTGAGGTGTTTTGGGCTTACCAAAATAGATAATTAAAGAAACCTAACTGGTTTTCTAAAATGATACATCAAAAGCACAAAGTAAAACCTTCAAAAAATATTTTAAAAATTTTCATCCACGTCATCATAAAAAAACATGAAATATAGATTCCAAAATCCTGAATATTATTATATTTATTGTAATTATATATTAGTCATTTTCTAATGTCATATACTTCAATTATATGTAAAAAATGTTGTTCACAATATTTCCAACTCACTTCTACCATTATCAACATAATTTTTTTTTCTCTAACACCATCATGGTTGGGTACATAAAAAATATTATGGTAAAATATATTGATAATAAGTATATTATATATTATTTTTTATATATATTAAAAATATATATTATTAAATTAAAATAACCTTATTAATGTTGGTCTCTAAAACCATTAAAATGAACTCACAATATGAAGTCAATTTTTGTACTAACTAAATCATCTGTCTTTCAGAACACATGTATATTTTTCCAAATATATCGATTATTATGTGTTCATGAAAATCATTTTATTTCACTTCTACAGTTTTAGTCGAAATTGACCAGAACTAAAACTAATATCAACTAACTAAAAAGACCATTGGACCATGAAATGAATGTCCTCAAGATAGTAATTATAGACATGGTCACTCAATTAATATTATCAAAAATAATAAAAAAATATTTATATAAAATATATAATTTCAATAATGTTAAAAATAATATTTGTAATAAATTTAACATTATTATCCATTATTTTATGTAAACATTAATAACTAATTACAATATCATGTATATGATTTTTTGAACAACAATTATTTATATTTGGTTATTCCTTTAACTTAACAAATCACATAATAACACTATTATAGTCATGTATTTATTTCATATTGTAAATATATATATTGGGTAATAATATAAATATATATATACATATATATATAAATTTCACTTTTGGTGATTTATATGTTTTTATGCATCTCTCTCAATTTCCCATGTTATTAAAACCCAATTAAAAAGTGCTACTATTTTTCATACCCCGTTTAATGTAACACACCAAAAAAATTTATACCAATAATTGGATGAAATAAATATCATAATATTATAAAAAATGGGAGTTATTCATTAATTTTATGTAAATTAATATTATATTTCCCATATTTAATGAATCATTTCATTTTCTATAAAACCCATATTTAGGGAAATAGTTCCAAAGATTTCTATCTACTCAATTTCACATATTCCGTTCAAATGTAAAATATTTATTATGGACTATAATTTTATTCAACATCTAAACATCCATAACGGTAATAATCCATTATTTCAAGGAACCCATTTTGATATTCCAACTGTTTATGCTCAATGTCATCATTACATAAACTATTTTGTTCCATGGATAATTGTTATGTTTCTACCTCGATGTTCATATCCTTTTATGGATAACCTATTCATTTATGTGTCATTGTGGATGCACCTAGATTGATCTAAAATGCATTATGTAGTGTTTATATCTCATGGGAATATATTTATGGAATTTTGGAGTAAACCTATGCCAGGTTGGAACAATTTTCCACCATTGCATGTTTTTCTCTATGTGAGGCCCGAAATTTGATCATGTCATTTTTATTGTCGTTATAACATTACTATGGTTACATGAAATATATGTTCATCATAATAATTTCGTGTTTCAATATGATTATTCATGTTACATGAAATTATGATATTTTTATATTCCACATGACTCACATGTTATTGTTATTTATTATTCATATTCCTATTCTGAGAATATTTGGTCACCCCATTTTGTAATAATTCCACGATTTATACCGTATTTTGTAGGAGAAAATAGATTTTAGTATCACATTATGGATTTTTAATAATTATGAATCATATTTTTCTTATATTTATTTGTCAAGATTCTAATATTCAAAAGACATAATAACTATAGATATATGGGGTGTGTTTATTGGATATTTATGATAAAAATAATAAAAGTTTTTAATTTTTAATTTTTGGTCCAAACGTAATCTCATGATATAGTAGAAGCATAACCATGGGGTATCTATTTAGGGTGTCTCATGAAAGTGAGGGGGGAGTCATAAAAAGGCAGTAAGATTTAGAGTTTTCTTGTGAATGATGAGGTCCCTAACAAGAAGGGGTCGCTTAGGGGATCATGGAAATTGGAAGAAGATTCTATGATGGGTGATTGCATCATATAGAATATAGATATTTAGGGTGCAAAAACTATGGGAAAAATAAAAAAATAATTTTAATTAATGGGTTGACACATGATGTTTTTATATGGTTTAAAACCCCAATAGAAATCATGACTCCTAAAAATGACTCTAAAAATTTCCATTCATAATAACATCTATAATAAATCATTTTTCAAAATAACATGCCCTAACCCCGAAAAGTGCCACTACTATGGGACAACACCCCATTTCTTTTCTTTTTTCATCCCTTTCCAAAATTTGATATCTAGTACTGCTCTAATTTATTAATTTGAACAAGTTAAAATTATTTACTAAAATTTATTGAATAAAAAGTAATCAAAATATAAAATAAATAATATTAAAATAACATATTTAAAAAGATGTTTTATAACATCCCCAACATAACTCTTCCTTCCCCTAGAAATAAATTATCCATTTATAGAAAATAATTATTTAATAATCTCCCACACCATAAGGAACTATCGGGGATATGATGTGACCATAAAACATCGTTAAAATGATAATAAATTAAGAAAACTACTAGTCCAGATACTATGATCAAATATTCATGAAACAACTAACACCTCTGAGGAGAATATCAACTGTAATAAAGGAATTGAATCCTCATTAAAAATATTTAATAATTTTGTATCTCCACTATTTATACTATATATGATGTTGGTTGTTAGTAACATACACTCCATTAAATGAGATCTAAAATGGGAGAAGACTTCAATAACCTAAAAAATATAGAATTTTTTACCTAAAGAAAAGAAACAACGCAATATAATTCATTAAGTAGTTATGTTGAATGCTTCCAAGAAATTAAAAATAAAATGAAATAGTAAATAATGAACATAAATCATACTCATTATATATTCAGGTTCAGATGGAATATAATGAACCCAAATCATACCTTCATAATCAATTTACATAATGTATATAAGGACATCCCATTGAAAATTCCCAACATAATTACACAACTAAGCCAATATAATTTTTATATTACCCATTAATGGATAAAAAACCATTAATACGTTGGTCTGGGGCCTCGATCGACCATCCCACCTCTTGAAAGGGCCCGTTTGACAATATGGATGTTATGATAACAACACCAATGTAACACCCCAATGGTTTATAAGTAAACATAATATTGAATGAATGAAACACCGAGTCTCTATAGAACACAACATTGTTATAACCTAGCTAGTATACCTAATTTTCCCACCACTATAATTTGAATTTTAAAAAATTGATATAATCATTTGTGTTCAGTAAGATATGTAGAGTCTAATAAGGCAAACATAATTTTTGGTGAATTGTATCATACCCATATGAATAGTAATATGAACCTTAAGAATACTAAATAATATTATTTTATTATGGAAATAAGGTAATGAGATCTTAATTCAATAATGACGGAGATATAAGTCAAATTATTGTATTGAAAGTGTTATTTGTTGAATAAATTATGTTTTTAAATATAAAATAAATAAATCATATTCACAAATTTATTTTCAAAAAATGGTGTTAAATTTTTAATTCTACTTGTTAAATAAAGGTTTTCATTGATTTTTTTTATTTTTCTGATACACTTGAATTTTTTAAGAATAGTAAAATATGGTAATTTACCATATATATAAATTATTAGTTAAGTTATCTATTTATAGCATTGTAGATTAGGTAAGAAAAAATGGTTTGAACTCGCATGACTTAATTACTATTATAGGTAACATGAATCAACACTATTGGTTGTCTTGGTGGAAATAATGAAATAATGAATAAAGATAATAAAAAATCATCCCTCTCCTCCAAAATAACCCCATCCCATTCTCTATTCTCTACACTCCTATATAGCCATGTGACATTTTTAATTTCTACTCAAATCTCATCCCAAGACCAATACCCACATCAAAAAACCCATAGTCTCATAAAAATTACACAACCTTGAACCTAGAAAGGCTCTCAAGGAGCATAACATAAATAGGTAAATTAATCTTTTCATTTATTTTATTTTGAGTTCCTTCCTTTTTTATTTATTTCTTCCTCTCTTTTCATCCAAATATAATTATAACACATTCATGTATGGAGTGTTTTCAAATTCTATTACCATATTTAATTCTGGCCATGAGACCATTTTGTTTGTAGAACCAGACTATAGTAAAAGTATTATAACTTATGTATGGGTCATTAATATTTTTGTATACATGATATTAATTTATAAATAAAAATGATTTGTCTTGTGATCCAAAATTGCCAATTAACCCTAACAATTATCATTAACGTTTTATATAATGATTCATATTAAATAAAAATAACCAAATGAATTTTATAACCATTTAATATGCTAGATGTTAGAAAATAAAATATAACATCAATTCTATACAAATATTCTCATCTTACATGTTTGTCGTTACATGTATATATTTAAACCAGTCATGAAAATCATGGATGAAAATTCTCCCAAATAATAAAATTTAACCTCTTAAACTCCTCAAGAAGGCCATGACTAAACTTAATAAGGATATAATAAATAAAATAAAAATTTAAGAGGTTATCCATGTGTTAATTATTAAATTTTATTTCGTTATCTAGGACTCTATGATCTTGGGAAAAACACCATCAGACATAATGTAAGGGTTTTTTATTCAAAACATCTTTTTTCTTTTGGGATACTCATATTATATAATTATGTCAAATAAATTCATATTTATTATTATATATTCCTTGTAAATTATCTTATGATGTTAAATATAAGTGTGGAAAATAAAATCCTACTTTCATTATTGGGGAGATATTTATGTTTTAAAAGGATATTTCAAAAATATTTCATGAAATTCAAGCCTCATTCAAAGTAATTTCTCTAATTCAAACCCTTTTTCAAGGGAACTCTATAATATGTTTTTAGGAAATATTATATTCTAAAATTACTCAGTTTATTATGAATATTATATATTACATAACTTCTATTTTTAAACTATAACTTTTCCTAATGAACTCTTGTTTTAAAATAAAGAGTATTTATCCAAAGAATTACACGATGATTTTATATCAGTATCATTATTTGTTTTGAAACACTTTTTAATAATTATATATTACTGGGATTAATATTTTATGAAATAATCTAAAATATTTAATTGAATGTTTTATGATTAGACTGACTATGGATGTTCTATCATAAAACCATTCAAGAATTTACTTTAAATGTTTGATAATTATGTTTAATGTTTTGGGAATGCATTCTACATTCAATATGTCAGTTTCACTATGAAATTATATGTTTTATATTTTTAACCACATTCATATTATGAATTCATTTGAAAAATTATGTTTTGGTTGTTTCCTGAAATATACCCTCAATACATTAGTTATTCTCATGAGACAAACTGTAGTCTTTCCATAAGGCCTAGAAAAAATGATTATTTTTGGATTTCCCATGAAACCTTTATGGTATGGTTATGATGTTCCAAATTATGTATTCCCACTTTATGAAACTAGTAATTGAATGTTCATGATGTTATTTGAGTAGTATAATACCACGAATTATTCTTTATTAAGCCATTATTTTTTCAGATCTCATTCATCCCATAATGTTCTCAATTTCATTTTTAATGTCATGTGTTTTTAGTTATTCACCTTCCAAATGTTTATGTTTGTGACTTATTCTTCTGTATTTCAATCCCTTACTAAGAATTTGATCTCACCCTTGTTCTTATGATTTATTTTTCCAGGACATGAATAGGTATATTATTAATGGAATATAGATATGACATTGGAGTTATGGATGTTGTCAAAGTAATTTATATATTTGTTTTCCATTCAAGTTGTAACGTTGAAAATCTTTATATATATGGTTTTTCAAAACTACTAAACTATTTATTCCTTCAGGATATGAATTTATTATAATTTATCAAAAATAAATGAATTATGGCATCAACTCCATGAAACTGGGGATGTGTCAATATAGTTTATATCAGAAGAAATTTAGTTGAAAACATGCAAACTAGATTTAGAAAATGTATATTAGGGAAAAAATGAAACCTGTAATTTGAGGATAAACATACATGAATTTTCTGTAATTTTGGTAAGGAATAGATTATGTTTATCATTATAGAAATTATATCCATGTTTGTATGTTAAAAGTAGATTTGGTTCTATAATAGATGTACCTAGAATTAATAACAATGACCAGATGTTTTGGGCCTGACCTAGGGTATCCTGGTAAATGACAACAGGCCTTATTAAGCACCTTGTTTGAAACTCTCATGGGATATGCTTAGGGTAATATAAATTTTCATTACAATCCCTTTTGAAGGATTTAAATATAAAATTTTCATCAAATAAACCATGTTTTTGATTATGAACTTAGCTATGTAGAATATTTAAATTTATAATATGTATCTTTCTACATTGAAATTAAACATTGTGATTTATAATATAATCTAGTGTATCCAATTATTTAGAAATGGTTCTTAGTTGACAGAATGGAAACCGCATGAGGGACTGTGTCCCATGTAGTTATTTCCCTCTAATTCAGGATAATGACATTAACTCTGGTGCTATGATTAGTGCTGAGAAACATATAACTAGAATGGTACTGTTCAATCATGTTATGAACAATAAACATACCCATATGGATCATCCTAACACAAAATGTGGAAGATCATTGTTTAACATCTTTATGAAACAACATCCTCCATCATTTAATGGTATAAAAAACCATTTGTTATAGAGAAGTGGATAAATTCATTATGTAAGATATTTCACACATTGGGATGTAATGGAATAGATGAGGTTTTTATGTCAATTTATTATCTCTTAGGAGATCCAGATTACTAGTTCTCATTAATTCAAAAAAAAAATGGTTGAGTAAGAAATGGAGGAAACATAATGGAGCTATTTTATGGAAGTATTCTTAGGAAAATACATATGTCTTGAAAAACGGTCATATATGGAAAGGATGATTATGAATCTGAGAAAAAATTAGATAATAATATTGTAATGTGTGAATCTAAAATCAAATGGTTATCAAGACATACTGAAGACTATATACGTAATCCAAAGAGTAAGATTGATCAATTATTTTATTGTTTAAAACCATTCATCTATAGGGCTCTAGTATCCCAATTTTTGTCATCATATGATTATATAGTCTCTCAAGATATCAAGACAAAAAAAATTCCATGTTATATGATTTTAAGTGAAATCACGAGAAGAAGAGGACTAATGAGAACTCTAGAAAAGGATATAAGGAAATGCGGTAGAAGGTAAGAGTAGACCTTCTAACCTATTATAATTATTTAAAGACACATAATGGAACTTTCTGGAAGGGTATGAGTGTTTTATACATGTGTGGATAAACATGCATCCTATACTGGGATTGTATGGTGAAGAAAGAAGCAACCAAATTTCAATGATAGAATTTGAAGGATATGAGACATTATGCAAATAGTTTTCCTAGGCATCAAGGAAACGTTCCCCAAAGAAGGCCAACAGTGTAAGGAATGTATTATGTGATCACAACTAATGATATTGAAGTTCCAAATGATGTGGTGGTAGGTTCATTAAATGTTTCCTAAAAAATATCCATTAATGTATTTGATTTTGGATCATCTCATTCTTTCATATCTTCCGAATTTCCCATGAAAATAAAATATTTCAAATATTATTTGACAATGGATTTATTTATAAAAACTCTGAAGGGATGTATCATTGCAACAAAGATGTGTCAGAATTTCCCTATTATTTCATAGAAACATAATTTTCCTGCTGATATTATTATTATACCAATGATTGAATTTGATAAAATCCTCGATATAGAATTTATTTTGAATCATGGTGGAAAAATAAAAAGTAGGAAGAAGGAGGTTTTCAACATTATTGAATGATGTGGAATCCATTATCTTTAGGGAAGAAACACTACCATCTGGTTTTCATCTTGATCCATCCTCAGTAGCTCTATTGAATTAAATTATTAGGTAGGATAGGAAATATATATATTTGAGTGAGGAAATAAATTTTTGAATCGAGGATGTACCTATTTTTCAATAATATTTTTATATTTTTTCAGACGATTTACACGGACATCTCCCAGAGTGCAAGGTTGAGTTCTCAGTTGATTTATTTCCTAGTTCAAGGCCTATATCAAAGACTCCATACAAAATTTCCTTTGTGGAATTTGTATAACTAAATAAAAAACTAGAGTAATTTAGTGATAAAGGATTTATACCCCTTAGCGTCTCTCTATGGGGATCCCCTGTTATGTTTTTAAAATAATGAATAATATATGAGGTTGTGCATTAACTAGAGGTAGATCAATGATGTAATAATAAATATCAGGTTTTACATACCTTGAATAAATTATTTATTTCATCAATTTCATTGATCCCAATATTTTTTAAATATTTTCCTTCGATATGGATATCATCAATTGTTTTTTAGGAAGGAATATATTCCAAAGACATCATTTTGAACCATCTATAGGCATTATGAGTTTATAGAAATTCTATTTTGATGGACTGATGCACCATATGCTTTCATGGATCTAATTAATAGGGTTTTCAAAAAATATATTTATTAATTTGTTGTTGTATTTATTAATGATATATTATTGTACACCAAAAGAAAAAAAATTCATAAATATCACTTGCGCATTATTCTAAAGACTCATGAAGGAATTAATTATATGGTATATTTAGAAATGTGTGGATTTTGGATTAAACAATATTTCAATTCTTATAAATATTATCTCTAATGATAGAATATTCATTGATCTTATGACTTAAAAGGTTTTTTAGTATTGGGATACTCAAAACAATAGAATTGAGGTACATTGTTTTATTTGTTTAGCAGGATGTTATCTGCATTTCATTTAGAAATTCACTCGTTTAGCCAACCCGTTATCCAAGCGTACTCCCAAATGGTTGATGTTTCTATTGAAAAAAGAATTAGAGTAATGATTCGAAGAATTAAAGAGGGTATTATTGAAATCTGTAAGCCTATCTCTACCATTAGGGAATTATGATTTTGTGATCTATAGTTATGCATCAAGGAAAAAATATTTTTTAAGAGGTGGTGCCTCTTTTAATGACCAAGGAACATTTTATTGATAAAAAAAGGTAAGGGATTAAATTTTTTTGAAATTTCTAACCTTATTACAGTCCTTTTAATAAAAAGGGAGTGATTCGTCAGGAAAATCATCCATCCGGGTAACATCTTGGTTGACCCCCTTATTAGAGAGACTATCAGCAACCATGTTCGCTTCACGGAAAACATGTGTGGCAATGTAGTTGAGATCCATGAGCGAAGAAAGACATTTAATCCATAGAAAGGTGAGCGGCCAAGCAAGGTGCACCACTCCTTTATAGATAGCTTTAACAACATTGGTTGAATCACTTTCAATCCACAGCTGGTTCCAACCCTTTTTCTTGGAAAAATCCACTGCATGAATCACTCCCAACATTTCCGCATCCAAAGTTGTGGCCGCACCACATCCACCAAAAAAGAAGCCAAGGAATCTGCCAAGAAAGTCTCTGAAGATGGCACGGCATCCTGCTGAACCCATATTTCCTCTAGAAGCGCCATCTACATTCACTTGGATACATCCTGGAAGCGCAACTTTCCAGATGACCTCAACTGTGCATCGAGGTTGCCTATAAGATCCCCCAATCCGAAGACGTCAAAGGATCTCAAAGTCACCAACAGAGTTGTCACAATGATCTTTATGAAGAGTGGCATCATCCTTAATGGCAATGAGAATACACATTTTACCTTCATTGAGACTGAATGAGAAATTATTATGAATAAAATTATTTCTATCATACCGGAGCCCATTAAGTAGTTCCTCCACCGCAGTCAGAAAGAGATTATCGACCTGCATAGAAGAGTCCCAATTAACACAAAGCTGCAATTGAGAGCTGATATTAGTGGGGAATGACCATATGCAACCAAAAATGTCAAAATTATAATTCCAATGAGCTGCAGCTGTAGCAAAAGACAAGAACCAATGATTAGCATCCTCACAGTGTTGATTGCAAAGATGACATCTCAAACAAAGAGAAATCCCAAATAATTGAAGGCACACTTCTATAGGGACCCTATTATGGGCGATATGAAAAATATGAGTAAGTATCGAGGGATTAATCCATGTTTTGTTAAAAACATTCATCCACAAAAAATTAGATACCGAATTGGTGAAATTGTTATTGTAGAAGCTTTTGGAATCAAGGACTCCATCAAAGGTAGGTTCCCAAATGTGGAAACCATCTGTTTTAGTGATGGAGTAATTATCAACGTTGTGATTGATTTGATTTGGAAGGGAGATGATATGGGAGTTAGAAACATCCCTAATAGTGGAGTTGGTGTTTCCTGGAGTAATGGTGGAAGTCAGAATGGATATTAGAGGGACAACAGTCCAGTTGTCTATCCAGAAATTCAAAGAGGAATTTTCACTAACCATCCATCTAGAGTTGTTCACGATATTAAGGAATGAAGCAAAAGTGGATGTCCAGATGGATGAAAAAGTATAAACCATGTTTCTATTCCGAATCTTGGTAACAAATCTTTTATTGAGGATGTCCTAGGCGTCAGAGTTGTTATGGATCAGATTCCGAGTCAGCTTAGATTGAAAATATTCATTGAAAAGTTCAAGATTATTCATACCAAGGCCACCCTTGTCCAGGGGTTTACAACAAGTGACCCAAATTATGGTAACAAGTTTCCTTTCAACCGTACTACCAGACCAAACAAAATTTTTAAAGCAGACATTGATTTTTTTGAGAAGACCGGCAGGCCAGTTGTAAAACATCATTGAGTATACCATCTTGGAAACAATTTTATACATAACAAGACAAACCCTGCCAGCCATCGAAAGATATTTACCCATCCAAGATGAAAGTTCTTTGATTATTTTATCCACAATTTTGTGGAAATAACTGGATTTCGGACTTCCCCAAAAGATAGGAACACCCAGGTATGTGAAGGGGAAAGAGCCTTATTGGATTCCTAAATAATTAATAACATGAAATATATTGTTGGGAGAAAATTTATTTCAAAATAAAACAAAAGATTTACTCCATCTAATCGCTTGGCCGGAAATATCTTCATAATGAGCTAGGGAATTTTTTAGGTTTTGGATGTTCTTTTTATCACCTTTTAAAAAGAGAATAATATCATCAGCATATAAAAGTTGGGAAGGAACGTCTAAACTTCTAGTGGCATGAATGGGCTTAATCTTGTTTTGGGCCACCAGGATTGTAAGAATTCTACTTAAGTAATCTTTTGCAATAGAAAAAAGAATGGCCAAAAGCGGATCACCTTGCCTAACCCCCTTGGAGCATTTAAAAAAGCATTTAGGTGACCCATGGACCAGTACATGTATGGAAGCTGAATCGAATTAGGTGCGAATCAGGGAAATAAAAGAATAATTAAAACCAAATCTCTTGAGGACCTTTAGAATAAATCCCCAGTCCATGGTGTCAAAAGCTTTCTTGATGTAAATTTTAATGGCCACACTACCAGCTCAAGCAACTTTATTCAGTATATTAGTACATTTAGAAGCAAGGCATATACAATCTTGAATAGTTCTACCCTTGATAAATCCAAATTGATTCCGAGATACAATTTTTTTAGAAATGGAAGTGAGTCTATTAGAAAGGAGTTTTTCAATAATTTTATAGATCGTGTTGATAAGGGAAATAGGTCGAAAAAGATGAATCTCATCGGCATTGTCCACTTTCGGAATAAGAGTAAGAAATTGAGCATTTATTCTAGGAGGAATAAAACCATTGGAGAAGAAGGAAGTAACCATTTTACAAAAATCCACATGGATGAGATCCCAGTATTGTTGAAAGAAACCATTGTTGAAACCATTAGGCCCCGAGGCACTATCAGGGTTGAGACTGAACACAGTGTCCTTGATCTCATGGTCCATAGGAACTCTTAATAGATGATCATTGTCCTCAGAAGTTACCATATTAGGTATAATGTTTGGTACAATCTCCTTACTAATCTTCAAACCATTGAACAAATTATGTAAATAATAAAAAAATGATTATAAATGGCATCCTCATTGTCAAGGAGAGTGTCATCCACTCTAAGAAAGGCAAGGGGCCTATAAGTTTTCCTGATTCTTTGACGTGATTTATAGAATTTATTATTCCTATCCACATCTGATAGCCATTTTGTTTTGAAGATTTGATTTTTCATATTTTCTTTGAGCTTTAGGAGAGTGTTAAGTTTCAAAGAAGTTGTGATTTCAGCTTGGGGGTCAAGAGAAAAATCCGAGCAAGTGTTGGAGCTTTGAATACTAATAAGGTCATTTTTCAAAGAGGAGATGTCTGCATCAAGATGTTTAGTTTTAAAAAAACACCAACCTTTGATATGGTTTTTTGGATGTTTTAGTTTAGTAATGAAAGAAAAAGCATCATTTTGTTGTCTCATTCCATCCTAGAAAGATTTTATCATGTTAGCACAGTCTGGATCAGCATCCCAAGTATTGTTAAATTTAAAAGGGATGGGAGATTTTAATCCCTTGGAGGATAATCTAACAAGAATGGGGTGATTATCAGAGTTAATCATAGGTAGGGTAATGATAGATATGAAATCCATTTATCAAGAGAAATAGAATTTGTGAAGGCCTTGTCCAGTTTACTAGCCATAACCCTATTAAGGCATTTTCTATACCAAGTGTACATGGAACCAGTGAGATTGATTTCAATAAGTTCCCAATCCTCAATGGACACTTTAAATTCACTAGTTGAGATATGAGAGTGTGAAGGTCCAATCTTTTCACTTGTAAAGAGAATGGAATTAAAATCACCAAGCACACACCAGGGATCTTGAACTGATCTAGAGAGAGAATAGAGGTAACTCCAAAGGGATCATCATTTTTGGTATCTATTCCTAGCATTAATCATAGTGCAGAAATTATGAATACCAGCAAGGGAAAATTCACAAGTAAACATTTGATCAGAAGTTTGGACAACATTAACAGATTGCAATGATGAGTGATAAAAAACCCAAAGGGTTTCAGAGGAAGATCCTTCCTTATAGGCACCAAGGAAATTATAATCAAAAGATCACAAGTGTAAGTATTACGCAAGGAAATTAATTTTAGGCTCAACAATAGCAAATAATTTTGGTTTATGGTTTAAAATAAATTTTTTAAGCACAATAGAGGTGTCAGAGTTGGTTATACCCTGACAATTCCAAAATAAGCAATTCATTTAAACCTGCGTTTGGAGTTTGAACTCCCTTTTTTTGCTCCACCAGATCCCTTCTTCCTTGATGACCTTCTGGGATCAAGAGAGGATGTTGGAGTGGATTTCATTCCCTATTTCTCCTTAGGAGAAGTAACATATAGAGTAGATAAAATTTTATCCTCATCAACTTTATTTTTCTACAAAGAGATTGTGGACCCATGTGGGGGTGCCAAACAATATTTTAGAGGAAAATTAGGTGTGAGGGTTTCAGGGTTTCTTGAGGAAACAACCACAGTGGCTATGGAACCCACTGCAACTATCTGCTCAGATAAGCATGTCACCTTGGGGGTGTTGAACATTTCATTTGTCACAGGCTGAGCGAGCTGAACCCGGACATTTAAGGAAACTAAGTCTTTATCAATAGGCTGAACACCCACTGCACTAGAATTTTCATTATCAGCAGCCTTGGAAGTGGGATGAAAATCCACAGCTCTTGTAAAAACCTTAACAAGGTTTGTGTCAGTGGGTTATGGACCCACTGAATTAGAAAAATCAATGTTAATAGACTTGGAAGAAGGATGTGAATCAACTAGAGTAATGGAATCCAAATCATCTGGGAAAATGGAAGTTTAAAGAGTACCTTTTGTCACACCCATGGATTTCATACCTGCCACAGAACCCTTGATCTGCTTATCAGCAACCTCTGGAACATCAACACAAGTCTCAGTTTGAAGGCCATAACCTAAAGAGTCTTGATGGCAATCCATTCTTGACTGATCAAGAATGAATCACCCCATATGTTCAATCTCCTCCCTGAGAATAAAATCAATTTTTGAAATCACAGGATCATCCACATGCACCACTTCCTAGAGACCAACACCCGAAGCCACAACCGCATCAGAGTGGAGGCTCCGCCCTATAGATATCTCCAAGACAGAGAGGTCCTGCCCAGTAGCCTGACCCCGATCGACAACCAGCTAGTCCACACCCAACATGATTCGGCCTGAGTCAGAACCTTTAGATGAAACCAAAGGCTGCTCAAGGATGGCTCGCACCATAGTCTCAATCTCGGCCATAAGCATAGCGTCAACATCCTCAGTCTCTTCCTCCTCTGCCAAATTGGACCACTTCACACCAGAGGTTTCCCCCACACGTGGTAACTTCATTACCCATCTTTCATCTTTTTTCGTGATATTATGTTGCATCCCAGAGGCAATAGGTGGAGCTTTATTCTTCCGTCTAGCCTGAGTCCACCCATCTTCCATAGCTTGATCATCACAAGTTCCTAATTGACTCTTCATCACACGACAATTCCCGTGGGAGTGACTAACTATCTTGCAGAGATCAGAGAAGGATGGAAGATGTTCGTATTCCAGATGAACATTCATTTTGTATTCATTTTCATTAAAAACAATTGAGTCTGGAAGGTTGTTTCCAAGATCGACCTCCACCATCACCCTCACGTACAAACCAATCTCAGCATTGATCTTTTGGTGGTCGATCTTCAATGGGGTTCCGATGCACGAGGCGAGGTCGTTTAGAATTTTGGGGTGCCAAAAGAAAAAAAAATCAAACCATGTAAATGCACCCAGATTTGAGTCGTCGTGTTTCTGTGGGTGTGAGGATTGAAAGATAAATCCCATTCAGATATAGGAAGAGTCTCTAGTTTCAACTAGACATTACCAATGCTTCATATGCGGTCGAGCTCCGCCTGCGAGCTTAAGAGAACATGGAAGTTACCACGTCCAATCGGAACGAGCTTCCATTTGTTGAAGCCCCATATATGCGAGATTCTTGGTTTGAGATCCATGTTCGTCCATGGCTTGTCTCCCTTCAGATATGAAATGCCCCCAAGAACCGAGAATTTACAAATTTGAGATCGCTGCTTCAACGCCTCCGAATCTGTCTCCACCACGAGTCATCTGTCCTCTAATTTCTTATAGACTAGTGATTTACAATATGTGGTAGAGAAAAGATATGTTCCCTTTAGCTCATCAAGGAAAAAAACTAGTTTAGGTTTTTCCTTTGATATGATTTTGTATCTCTGTGCATCGCTTACATTGTCCTCGAAAATAGAGAAAAGATGCGAATTGAAGTGACCGGGAACAAGGAAAGAAGAAGCCATGAGATTAAGAACAATCAATCGGGGAAGAGAAAGATCTAATCCTCCACGGTTCTAGAGTGATATGGTCTGCCATCTCACTAAAAACCAACTCTCCCTAGTGGTAAAGGTAAATACATGGTTGTGTAATTATTCATAATGATATAGTTATTTCTTTTGAATCAAGGTAGATAAAAATTCACGAAGAAACTATCATACTCGTGATATTGAGTATGATACTATGATATTTAATCTAAAAATATAGATACTATATAAGGCCCCATCCCTAAAACATACTTAATCTTGTGTTATTACAAGATTACACATTGAGGATCATTTCAGGTTTAGAGTTTTAGATAATTTGATCATAAAACATGCATTACATTCCACATTTATACAAAGTGGTTACATAAAAGATAGTATTCATTTTTCCCATCAACGGTATCATATTTGAAATAAAACATGGATTCTTTATTGACACTTCCTTGACACTATCATCATATCATGTACCATTCCCTTGACCTGTGAAAAACATTTCAAAAACATGGGATTAGCATTAAAATCTCAGTAAGGTTTATGAAAAGTATGGAAAGGAAACATAAGTACATATATACAAAAGAATGAAATCATAAATTACCCATAAAAGATAATCACTTTAACATACCTCATAAAATCATGAATAAATCATAGAAATCATAAGACATAAAGGTAACTTGATGCATTCATAACATTCTTACGTCGGGAGTAACCCTCTTGGTCATGTTTGGAATACCCATCACAGTATATTCCCAAAATCTCTTCTGTGAAACCTTAACGTTTAACTCCTCCGTGTTACCCAATGCATTGGAGAGCTATATCGGGCTCACCCACCCTTAGTTTATCACGGAACCACCCGACTTCATAAACAATGCCCAAGAACCATAACATAATCATAGAACATAACTTAAGCATAAAGGAAAGGTAACATTCCCACATTTCAATAAAAATATAACATTTTAAGATAATGAATCCATTCTAAAAACCATTTTCAAAACCATTTAAAACATTTAATAAGGAGATTTTTGAATCAAAGTGTCCCATACCACTTTGAAGTTTTTAAAATTTTAAACCATTAAAATCCATAATAATAAATCCTTAAAGCCATTTTTAAAACATGGATATTAATGAGAAATATTTATAATAATAAATCATTAAAACATTTAAAATGATATTTTAGTTAAAGGGTTTTTAACAAAATGAGAGACACTTGAATACAATAATTGAGGAATAAAATTTAATCAAAACATTATAATATCATGAGAATAAATGGATTCATGATATAATATTCCAAACGACAGTATATACACTATATAAGAGTGAACTGGTGCATAACAACAATAAAGTCTCAATAGAAATGTAAAATGAGATGAAATCCATTATAAAGAAGGTATCTTTAAATTAAGGATAAATCAATCTCATAACTATGTGTGAAAAATATAAATACACCCAATATAATTGGATATTAAGTGTAAAATAATCAAAGGTCATTCACACATATCCAAAGGATGACATATTAAATAACTACATGTTGAACCCAATGAAATCGAAATTGGGTTAAAAAGTTCCCTTGACAGCCTAACGGCGTCACAACATATTTTAGAAAAAGAGTTGATGAGAGAGATAAAGGGTATCTCATAACATGGACATAAAATTTACGGCAATAAGGATATATAAGAACATATCCCTACATAATAAGATGAAAATTAAAAGACATAACAAAAGAAGTCTTTTAAAAAGAGGAGGGTGAAAGGTTCCCTTACCGATTTGGGTAACTTTCGAAACGTACACCCTATGAAAGAAGGACTATAAAACATTGATGTAAATACTCATAAACAAAGGTTTCTTACACAAATAGTAGAATAATAGACATTAAATACACCACTAAAAAGGAAATATTAGCAAATGTAGCATGAATCTCACGAAAACACAACGTGAGATAAAAAGCCCCTTACGAAATTTCGACAGCCTAACGACACCAATTAAAACTTACAAAAATGGATTTATGAGATTAAATAGGGTCTCTTATTATATGAACATAAAAATTACAGAATTTGGAATATAAAATAACATCCCCAAGAATAAGAAAGTTGAGCTTAAAAGAAATTACATAAAAGAGAGTACTTAAAAAGGAAGAGAGAGGTAGGATCCCTTACCTCTGGTCCAACTTGACTCGATCATTCTTTAACCTCTTGAATAATAAACTTGAGTTAATTTATACTTTCTTAAGAACCTTTTTCAAGTTCATTATTCCTTTTATATCACTTATTACCATACTATGAACACTATGTAATTATTTAAGTTAATAATGGTCGTTTTGTAGATCATTGCCACTTGAGTCAAAAATAAACTCTTTATAATTATAATTTGTTCATGTGGTAAAATATATATTACATACAGAATTATATTCATTATGTAGATATCATATATATCATATATATCCATTATATACATGCATTTATAATATTACATAACATTTAGAGGTAAGAAATGAAATGCACCGTTCATGGAGACGGTAAGCCGTACGTAAGCATGAACGCTACTTCCATTTATATTTCTTATTTAATGGATTTAAAACATAATGATACATAATAGTATTATAATTATAGTATGGTATCATATATAATATCATTAAATCTATCCATTATACGTACCACATATGGTATTAAGGAATCGAATCTCTTTGAGGGGGTAGTAGTCCGCATTTCCTAAAATGAAGATATCGCGTTCAACCATAATAGAAACCATAAAGGTATGCCATAAATGAAAAATATAAAATATTAAGTAAAACATAAACACATTATATATCATATATAAATATAGTGACATCATAATGACCACTTTTTAGGGTATTAAAAGAATATTGAACAATCATCGTTTCGTGAGGCGGAAATTCACCATCCACAAAAACAGTGTGTTCTTTAACCATTAATGTAGGTGTGTGTAAGTGTACCAAGAATACTTCTTACAAAAACATCCTAGTATTTTTAAGACACTGGAGTTGTTACAAAATAAATGAATAAAAAGATTTTATGGGTTTGGAGAAGCAAAATAAAACAAAAGAACACAAGTGAAGACATTACCTAAAAATCAGGTATCTCTCTTTGATTTGAGCTCAAAGGATTCCTTGGGAAGACTTATGCCCAAAGTGAGGATTCTAGGAGTAATATAAGTATGTGGAGAGACAAAAGGATCATTGTTTGGCTGAGACAAAGGCATTAGAGGTGTGGGTATGGTGGTAGAGGTGGGGTCCTTTTATAAGAGGAGAGGAGGGGCACTCTTGGAAAGTTGCAAAATGTTACTTTATTTTCAAATGAGTTTTGGATTTTAAAGGACCCACATTGATGTATTTAGAGGATAAGGTGGTAAGGGTTCGAAATATACTCATCCAATAGGTTTTTGACAAGTTTAATTTGTAGTTTTAACATTATCATTTCATTTTATTTAAA
This sequence comes from Viscum album, assembly GCA_963277665.1. Classification (NCBI taxonomy): domain Eukaryota; kingdom Viridiplantae; phylum Streptophyta; class Magnoliopsida; order Santalales; family Viscaceae; genus Viscum; species Viscum album. Next base: position 27,663,394 of record OY728157.1, on the reverse strand, counting down.
TCCATTATTAATGAGGTAATCGATGCAACATCATGATGTCATAAATAATTTAACTTATTTAATATCTAAAAATTATAAAAAAAACTATCATGATGTATGAAATATTTTTATCTTTCTAATTAATATTTATAGTAAAAAATATGACTTGTATAACCCCATTTAAAAATTGTTTTAGTAAAACAGCTCATGCTTGCGACATTTTTATTTTAACTTTAAATAAAAAGTTATTTATGTCATTTTCCAACCATAGTGGCTCCATGGGGTCCCCAAGTTGACCCATGGATTTTCTTGTTCGACCATGACACATCCAATGATGGTAGGACAAGTTTCTAGGACATTTCATATTATTAAAACAATATTTTTACCTTAAATAACTCTAATTACCTCTAATCACGATTAAAAACTTAAAAGTTACTATTCACCAAAAAATGATTTTAATCCCATTGAACCAAATTTTACATCCTAATGACAACCATGTATGTCAGATTTTAGAAATTCCAATCACAAAAGAGGTGAAGTTTCATTTAAACGAAAAATCAATTTTTAAACTACCACTTAGTGGTTTCACTATTCATCACAAATTGAAGTTTTTCAGAAAAATATCAAAAATTAACCCTAAGCTATATTTGATATTCCGAATTCAAAAATGATGTATATTTTAAAAAATTCAAAACATATAAGTTTCATTAATTGATTTACTAATTAATTCCAATTTTCAAAACAACTAGCGTGTTTTTAAGAAACAATATATATTAAAAGATTGACACTAGTTTAAGTCCAATTTCAAAGTGAAATTAATTCCAATGACCACTATGGGATTAAATGGTAAAAATATATTCTAATTTCACTTTAAAAACAATTAAAAAGATAATATAATCATATAAATAAATTAGATTAAAAAGAGGGTTTGAATTAAAATACAACATTTTTCACCATTCATTAAAAATGAACTTTATCAGAAAAATAACAAAAATTTACACAAAGTAAATTTTGATGTCCCGATTCTAAAGAAGAATTTTATTTTGTCAAATATAACACATAAAATTGTCAAAAGGTGGATTTAAAAGAGGTTCACCATCAAAAGGCGGTTAATCGACCTTTTAAAGATTATTAGAATGTTTACAGTTAAAATTGGATTCATTCGCTTTTTTAATCCTCTAACATTTATTGTAAAAAGTAAAAATATTTGAAAAACATATATAATCATTTTGTAGTTAGTTATGTTCATTCCTGCCATTAGAATGGCTATGCATTAACTACCATTTAAAATAATATTATCTTGTTATTAGAGTGCAACATAAGATTCCCAAGAAACTTGTTGTTGTGTATTGGGTACGCCATCAAGCATAGCGTCCCCTTTAAAGTAATATTAATATTTTATTCAAAAATATGGATAAATATGAAAATGTGATATTCTTTATTTACCTGGGGTGTTACATCCTTCCCCCCTTTTGGGAATTTCATCCTTTCAATTTTAAAATTGGGCTTGGAAGCTTCATTGAAAATCCCAAATCAGAACAAGTGTCTGTAAAACTATCACTTTAAAAGAAAGGGAGAGAAGTACAAATGTCAGCCGAGTTAACCCATACTAGGATTCCAAGTATGAAAATATATATACGGAGGAAAAATAAAAGGGTCATGTTCTGATGGAGAGTGATAGTAAACATGCCTAGGAGAAAGTTAACAACAAGAAAATCACAAAATTGTGATGGGTTAAACGGTATTTGATTCCCCAGTAGGAAAAATTAACAGACAACATTTTTGTTTTAAGTTACTTTTCATTAAGGAATTTACTTTTGGGCTTAACTAAATCATAATGAAACATACTTACTTGTCACTTAGACTTTCAACTTTTACTAGATTCCTTAATCAAAATCACATTTTCTCCAAAAGAAGAGTATTTAGGAAGACTTGTTCACATTAAGAGTACTATAATAATGTTCTTGAGAATCACATAATCCACAAAAGAGAACTATAAATTTCCCATGTCTTTATATCTCAACCAAAACCAAACCAGAAAGTTTAGTAAGAGATCAGATAATACCCAAAAAGGATATTTTGTTTTACAAAAAGAAAAACTACTCCTAATCTCCAAAATTTGTCAAAACAAAACCCAAAGATCTCAAAGACCATTCAATAAACATCTATCCATAAAATTCAAAAAAGTAAACCAAACTAATATTGAAACCCAAATCTCTGAAGGATTTAATCACATAGTCTCCTAAGATAAATTTTAACATTTTTCTCCAAAATAACATCAGTTACTCTTACAGTCTCATAATGAAAAGTAATTAACCTAATCACATATCCTCCATGATAGGCTAATCATTTAAATTGATAACCAAAAATCAACTTACTATTAATTCATAAAATCATCCAACAAAAAATAATCATTCAAACTAACCAGGGACTTCACGTAGTCTAGTGGTAGGCTATAAATACCAGTTGCACTTTGTTTGTGGGTTCGATTCACATAGCTTCGTCCGACGTGACGGTTTGTCACACGGTGTACATGTTGTCCATTTTTCAAAACTATATAATTATTAAAACATCCCCCCAAAAAAGATAAAATCTTCAAAAAACAACCATAACATATTTTAACCACAATGGTTATCTAATAACTTCCATTCTACAACCCAAAATGTATTAATGTAATTTCCTCCAATTCAAGGATTATATAAACCCAAATGGTTCTTTATAACTATATCCACATAATAAAGGATAATTATTCCTTGAATAAAATTTTCATATATCAAACATCAGGGTTACTATAAAAAGTCTTCTAATGTAACCCCATCATCAAAATACATCTAATAATTTCACCATCCTAAAATCTACCATAACTCTTGAATCCCTTATATGATGACTTCTTACTCATTAAACATTATTCATGATCCATTAGCCATTAATTTTCAACTTATTATGAAATACTTCTTTCCTACAAACAAAATCATGAATCATATCCAAAGATTCGAATAATAGGAAGACATATGTTAAGAAATAATTCATACCTTTCATTATTCATTGTCATGTTTTTCATCCTCAATTGGAATGGAATTATGTATTGGTAAATTAATATTTGTACGATCATGGTGACTTCATTCCCGAAACTTCTTCGTAGGACATGTGTTTTCATAATGACCATGCACACCACATTTAAAACATTAAATTGATCCTTTAGAAAGAACTTCTTTCCCTTTCCAAGAGTCAACTAGATGCTTCCTTTTTCCATGGCAGGTTCTTGCTTTATGAACTTCATTTCTACATCTATAGAATCTTTATATCCCTTTGAAACATTTTCCTATGTGTTTCATTCCACATATTTGACACATAAGTTTTTGAACATACTTAACTTTATGATTATTACCTGAACATCCGTTGGGATTTGTTTCTCGCATATACGATGCCTTATAAAAATCACTAAGGTTCAGGTGGTCAATCATGACTCCAGATAGTGGGTTGAGAATAACCACAAGAGTTCTCATTGTAGCTCCCATATCATTCAGTTGTTATTTCATAAAACCGTCACATTTTTCTTCAAATCCACTGTTACTTTGGTGCCTGCTAGATCTATCCATTTACTAAAACCAAAAAGGTCAGTGTGCGTATATCTGTAAAATCATCAAATAATAAAGATGAAGATAAACACCAAGATATATTTATCCAAGTTATCTCAAAATCATTATAACATTCATGAAAAACAGTGAATCCATCTAATATACTAACCATTGTGGTTATACACAACTTGTAACTTTTTCATAAACAACACTCTAACTTCTAAAGTTATCTAAACTGACATTTGATACCAACTATAAGGACCCATCCTTAAAGCTTACATAATCATGAGTAATTACAAGATTACACGTTGAGGAACTTTTCAGGTTTAGAGTATTAGAGAATTAGATCATAAAACTTGCATTACATTTCACATTTAAAAAAAGTGGTTACATAAAAGATAGTATTCATTTTTCCCATCAACAGTAACATATTTAAAATAAAACATGGATTCTTTCTTGACACTTCCTTGACACTATCATCATATCATGTACCATTCCCTTGACCTGTGAAAAACATTTCAATGACATGGGATTAGCATAAAACGATCCGTAAGGGTTATAAAAAGTATGGAAAGGAAACATGAGTACATATATACATAATAACGAAATCATACTTTACCTATAAAACATAAGCACTTTAACATACCTCATAAACTCATGAATAAATCATAGAAATCATAAGACATAAAGGAAACTTGAGGCATTCATAACATTCTTACGTAGGGAGTAACTCTCTTGGTTAGGTTTGGAATACCCATCATAGTATATCCCCAAAATCTCTTCAGAGAAACCTTAAAATTTAACTCCTTCGCGTTACCCAATGCATTGGAGAGATATATCGGGCTCACCCGCCCTTAGTTTATCACGGAACCACCCGTCTTCATAAACAATGCCCATGAACCATAACATAATCATAACACATAACTGAATCATAAAGTAAAGATAACATTCCCACATTGCAATAACAATATAACATTTTAAGATAATGAATCCATTCTAAAAACCATTTTCAAAACCATTTAAAACATTTAATAAAGGGATTTTTGAATAAAAGTGTCCCATACCACTTTGAAGTTTTTAACATTTTAAACTATTAATATCTATATAAATAAATCCTTAGAACCATTTTTAAATCATGGATTTTAATGAGAAATATTTATAAGAATAAATCATTAAAACATTTAAAATGATATTTTAGTTAAAGGGTTTTTAACAAAATGAGAGACACTTGAATACAATAATTGAGGAATAAAATTTAATAAAAACTTTATAATATCATGAGAATAAAGGGATTCATGATATAATATTCCAAAGGATAGTATATACACCATATAAGAGTGAAGTGGTGCATAACAACAATGAAGTATCAATAGAAATGTAATATGAGATGAAATCCATTATAAAGAAGGTATCCTTAAATTAAGGGTAAATCAATCTCATAGCTATGTGTGAAAAATATAAATACACCCTATATAATTGGATATTAAGTGTAAAATAATAAAAGGTAATTCACACATATTCAAATGATGACATATTCAATATCTACATGTTGAACCCAAAGAAATCGAAATTGGGTTAAGAAGTTCCCTTGACAGCCAAACAACGTCACATCATGTTTTAGAAAAAGAGTTGATGAGAGAGATAAAAGGTATCTCATCACTTGGAAATAAAATTTATGGCAATAAGGATATATAAGATCATATCCGTACATAATAACATAAAAATTAAAAGACATAACAAAAGATGTCTTTTAAAAAGAGGAGTGTGAAAGGTTGCCTTACCGATTTGGGTAACTTTCAAAATGAACACACCATGAAAGAAGGACTATAAAACATTTATGTAAATAATCATAAACGAAAGTATGTTACACAAATATTAGAATAATGGAATGTACATACACCACTCAAAAGGAAATGTTGGAAAATGTAGCATGAATCTCACGAAAACACAAAGTGAGATAAAAAGCCCCTTACGAAATTTTTGCAGCCTAGCGGCACCAATTAAAAGTTCCAAAAATGGATCTATGAGATCAAATATAGTATCTCATAATATGAATATAAAAAGTACATAATGTGGAAAATAAAATAACATCCCCAAACACAAGAAAGATTGGCTTAAAAGAAATGACATAAAAGAGAGTACTTAAAAAGGAAGGGAGAGGTAGGATCCCTTACCTCAGGTCCGACTTGACTCGATCATTATTTAACATCATGAATAACATCCCCATGTTATGAACACTATGTAATTATTTAAGTTAATAGTGGTCGTTTTGTAGATCATTGCCACTTGAGTCAAAAATAAACTCTTTATAATTACAAGTTGTTCATGTGGTAAAATATATATTATATCCAAAATTATATTCATTATGTAGATATCATATATATCATATATATCCATTATATACAAGAATTTATAATATTACATAACATTTAGAGGTAAGAAATGAAATGCACCGTTCATGGAGACGGTAAGCCGTACGTACGCATGAACGCTACTTCCATTTATATTTCTTATTTCATGGATTTAAAAGATAATGATGCATAATAGTATTATAATTCCAGTATCGTATCATATATAATATCATTAAATCTATCCTTTATATGTACCACATATGGTATTAACAAATCAAATCACTTTTAGGGGGCGGTAGTCCGCACTTCCTAAAATGAAGATATCGCGTTTAACCATAGTGGAAACCATAAAGGTATGCCATAAATGAGAAATACATAAGCTTTTGTAAAACATAAACATATTATATATCATATATAAATATAGTGACATCTTAATGGCCACTTTTGAGGGTGTTAAAAGAATATTGAACAATCATCCTTTCATGAGGCAGATATTCATCATCCACAGAAACAATATGTTCTTTAACCATTACATGTAGGTGTGTGTATGTGTACCTCGAATACTTATTATAAAAACGTCCTAGTATATTGAATATATTGTAGTTGTTACAAAATAAATGAATAAAAATATTTTAGGGGGTTGGAGAAGAAAAATAAAACAAAAGAACACAAGTGAAGACATTACATTAAAATCTGGTATCTCTCTTTGATTTGTTCTCAAACGATTCCTTGGGAAGACTTCTGCCCAAAGTGAGGTTTCTAAGAGTACGAGAGGGATGTGGAGAGAAAAAATGAGTAGGGGTTGCCCGATCCAAATGCTTGAGAAGTGTGGGTAAGGTGGTAGAGGTTGGGGCCTTTTATAAGAGGAGAGGAGGGGCACTCTTGGAAAGTTACAAAATGTTACTTTATTTTCAAATGCGTTTCGGTTTTTAAAGGTCCTAAATTGATGTATTTCGAGGATACGGTAGTAAGGGTTCGAAATATACTCATCCAATAGGTTTTTGACAAATGTAAGTTATAGTTTTAACATTATCGTTTCATTTTATTTAAATCCTTTATTAATGAGGTAATCGCTGCATCATCATAATGTCATAAATAATTTACATTATTTAATGTCTAAAAATTTAAAAAAAATATCATGATATAGGAAATATTTTTAGATTTCTAATGAATATTTATAGTAAAAAATATGACTTTTATAACCCCATTTAAAAATAGTTTTAGTAAAAGAGATCATGCTTGTGGCATTTTTATTTTAACTTTAAATAAAAAGTTATTTATGTCATTTTACAATCAAAGTGGATCCATGGGGTCCCCAAGTTGACCCATGGATTTTCTTGGTCGTCCATGACACATCAAATGAGGGTAGAACATGTTTCTAGGTCATTTCATATTATTAAAACTTAATTTTTACCTTAAATTACACTAATTACCTCTAATCGCGATTTAAAAACTAAAAGTTACTATTCACCAAAAAATTATTTTAATCCCATTGAACCACATTTTACATCCTAATGAAAACCATGTATGTAGGATTTTTGAAATTCAAATCATAGAATTGGTGAAGTTTCATTTAAATTAAAAATCAGTTTTTAAACTACCACTTAGTGGTCTCATTATTCATCAAAAATTGAAGTTTTTCAGAAAAATACCAAAAATTCACCCTAAGCTGTATTTGATATTCCGAATTCAAAAATGATGTCTATTTTACAAAATTAAAAACATATAAGTTGCATTAGTTAATTTAATAATTAATTCCCGTTGTCAAAACAAATAGCGTGTTTTTAAGAAACAATATCTATTCAAAGATTGACACTAGTTTAATTCAAATTTCAAAGTGAAATTAATTCTAATGACCACTATTGGATTAAAAGTTAAAAATATATTTTAATTTCACTTTAAAAACAATTCAGAAGATAATATAGTCATATAAATAAATTAGATTAAAAAGAGTTTTTGACTTTAAATACAACATTTTTCACTATTCATTAAAAATGAACTTTATCGGAAACATACCAAAAATTTACAAAAAGTAAATTTTGAGGTCCCGATTCTAAAGAAAAATTTTATTTTGTCAAATATAACACATAAAATTTTCAAAAGGTGGATTTAAAAGAGGTTCTCCATCAAATGGCGGTTAATCGACCTTTTAAATATTTTTAGAATGTTTACGCTTAAAATTGGATTCATTCGCATTTTTAATCCTCTAACATTTATTGTAAAAAGAAAAAAATATTTGACAAACATATATAATCATTTTTAGTTAGTTCTGTTCATTCCCGCCATTACAACGGCAAGGTGTTAACTACCATTTAAAATAATATTATTTTGTTATTAGAGTACAACGTAAGATTCCCAAGAAACTTGTTGTTGCGTATTGGGTATGCCATCGAGCATAGAATCCCCTTTAAAGTAATATTAATATTTTATTCAGAAATGTGGATAAATATGAAAATGTCATATTCTTTATTTACCTGGGGTGTTACATACTCTATCTCTATAGTGAATGATTTGAGTTATATATCTATCACAAGATTCTGAAATATATCTTTTGACAGAATTAAATCAATGTGAATAAAGGCGATGGATCAAACTACTCAATGATTATGATTGTTCCATTAATTACCACCCATGAAAGGGAAATATGGTTGATCATTAATTGATCCATAAGGATCATGGTGTTTTAAACATAATGAGGATTTAAAGGGACCATATATTCATTTATCTAGTTAGGATATACATTAGAATTATCAAAGAAGGTGAAACATCATTATTTTTTCTAGTAGTTTCCAATCCATATTTTTCTAATCGAATTCAAGGATCATAGACATATGAAATTAGTATATAATATATACTTATTTCTGTGGGAGATGGGAAGTTACAAGACTTCGTATATAAAGATAGAATTCTGAAATTTTGGAAGAGGCCATTTCTTCCAGCTATAAATGAGCTAAAAAGGGATTTATTGGATGATGCCACAATTTGAATTTCCCTATACATACTTGTAGCACCAATATGAATAGATATTTTATGGAACATTTTCAATGGGATTATATGATGTGGGAAATTATAGATTTTGTTTCAATATTTTTTGTTTGTCAACATGTGAATGATGAATGAAAACATCCTAGAGGATTAATGCAACCCCTACATATAGTTAAATGGAAATGGGTAGACATCACCATGGATTTTTCACCAGATTACCCAATGAACCATGAAATAATGTTGAAATATGGGTAACAGTGGATTGAATTACTAAATCTACACATTTCATCAATATAAGGGAGGATTTTTCACTAGATCCCCTTTCACTTTGCTATATCAATGAAGATTTAAGACATCATGGAGAACCTATATAAATATTTTTATATTGAAATCCTTGATATACATCAGAATTTTGAAAAATTCATTCGAAGTATTCAGATATTATGCTTTGATTGAATACATATTATCACCCACAAACTAATGGGATACCAAAAAGGATGATCAAAACATTAGAATACATGTTGATATCATGCTCACTTGATTTTAGTAGTTTGTGGGATCTATATTTACCAACGGTATAGTTTTTATATTTTGATTGATTCCATTCTGTAATTCAAATGTCACCATATGAAGCATTGAATTGAAAGATATTTCTTACACCAACATGTTGGGTTTAAGTTAGTGAAATGATATTTTTTGATCAAGAAGATGTGGAGGATGCCAAATCAAAGGAAAAGACTATTAAAAACCATATCAAAGCGTGTCCATGAATAAAAAAGAGATATGATTATAATCAATGGAATGATTTAGAATTTCATGTTGTATATAATGTTTTTAGAAAAGTATCTCCATGGAAGGGTGTTATAATATTTTCTACAAAATGGAATTTGACCCCTAGGTAAAAAATACCTTTGGAAATTTTAGAGAGAGTATGAGCTATGGATTATCATTTGGAAATTCCTCCAGTCTTCTCAAAACTAAAATATGTTTTTCCATATTTCGTTGTTTATAAATTAAATGCTTGACCCAACACATGTCCTCGCTTCTGAAGGAATAGAATTAGAACCTTACTTATCTTTCTACGAAGATCCTTTCCAGATTCTAGGCCCTAAGGGACATGTGTTGAGGAATTAGACATCATGACTGGTAAAGGTAATTTTGAAAAATCATTATACCGAATAAGAAACATGGTATCCTAAGAAGTATATGATGAAGAATTACCCAAACTATTTTTTGAGCTAATATTCTTGGAAAATAAAGGAGAAAATATTTGTAAGGGGGTGGAGAATGTAACACCGCAATAATTTATAAATAAATTTAATATTGAATGAATGAAAAATTGAGTCTCTAAAAGACACCACATTGTTATAACCTTTCCAGTAAACATAATATTTACACCTCTATGATTTGAATTTTAAAAATCATAAATACACAGTTGCATTTGGTAAGATATTTAGAGATTCATAATTAAAAACATAATTTTTAATGAATTGTAAAAAACCCTTATGAATAATAATATGATTAATAATATGACCATTAAGAATAGTACAACATACTATTATTTTATTATCTTATGGTTTTAAGAAAACGAGATCCTGATTTAGTTTTCATAGAAATATAAAATGAATTATAGTATTAAAAGTATTATTTTAATAAATTATTTTCTTATTTACAAATTAAAATAATCATATATGGTAAATTATTTTCAAAAAATGAAGTCCATTTTTGAATTATACACATCAAAAAAGGGATTGGATTGAAGTTTAGGATTTTTCTAAATTAATTTTGTTTTTTATAAATAATATAACATTGTAATGATGTATATATATAATTAGTTAAATTTAATATTCCTAGAATCATGGATGATATAAGAATTCATGGTTCGATCTTGCAAGAACGTATTACTATTCTGGGTCAAAAACAATTTGTTACTATTTAAAATGATTCATAATTTATTTCTAAAAAATATTAATTATTTAAATTTATTTTATTTATCTCTAATAAATGAAATTGTCATCATATTGTTAGTATTATTTGTACCTTGTAAAATAATGGATAAAATATAATGGTATTGTAAAAAAATTAATTTTATTGAATTTTGTCACTAAAATGAGGTGTTTTTTACATCTCAAGATGTCACATATAATTAATTTATTTAAAGCAATATACCTCATAAAATCCAGGCATTTTACCTTATTCTCTCTAAACAAAATCATCCTTTAATATTTGTGGAATTACCCTCTGAAAATGATGAGGGTAGTTCTTCTTCATAACATAATCTATTTCCCACCTGACCAAATCCATTTTTTTGATTCCTTCAATTTTCCTTTACTAGTCATCTGGCATGTTTCCTAAAAAAATTTTTCTCTATTATCATGAATATGGGTACATTCATTATAATAAGATAGATCATCTACCTATAATTTTTTTAATAGGTGAGTATAAGTTTTGGGATTGGAATTTAGATTGTAAACATTTATATATGAATCATTTCATGTACATTTGAGAGACATGGTTAAGCATCCAAATAATAAGAATCACCTCAAATTATTTCAAGTAATTTAATGTGTCTGATGTAAACGTGGTTAGTTTCCCTAGTAAAATAACCATATAACATTTTTCAATGGATTTACATTTAACAAAACATGTTCTCTATCATTAAATACAAAATATTTCCTTATATTATAGGTATACATATTTTTTCTCAGTTGATCTACTTTATTGTGGTCATATGTATCCTTTAAATTGTTTTTATCCTTTAAAATTACTTATATGTGTGATTTTTATTTATTAAAAATCATTCCATAATGTTTAAGAATGGATTATCTTACCATATATTACTTCATATTTTTTTATTTTGAATATTTGGACTATAAACTAATGTCATTGATAAAATACACCAATATAAATATTTATTCCATGTACCTTGAAATAATATTGATCATAAACTCAACAAGTCTCTCATTTTTTGTAAAATCCATTTAGATTATCCATTAGGATAATGATGGTAGGTAGTGTTCAAATGAAGCTCAATATCTAGAGACTTTTGAACAATTTTTTTCAGGGATTTATTTAAAATGGGTATCAAGACCACAAATTATCGAAGATTCTATTCCGTAAAAGAAAAAAATATCATTAATATAGACACTTTCAAGGTTTTAAAGTGTAAATAATCACATATAGTGATAAAATGTAATCATTTTGTTCAGCGATCAATTATAACCCATACTGTTGCATTATTTTTCTATTAAATTGTTTTCAAACGTGAAAATACATATTAATTTCATCTCATTTACAAAATAGAATATGAATATATTGAATAACTTCTCTTGGATATTATCCCATATCATTATCATGTGGAAAACCCAAACCCATGGAAACATAATTATAAATTTATAACTCTAGGTTATCCCACCTATTTTTTTCCCTTATATACTTATACATATTTGGGAAACCATGGAATATAGGGGAATTCATGCTATGAGAATCATCCGAAAATAAGATTATTACCACTATATATATATGGAATATATAATATATATCCTAATATCAGACCATCATCATCATAAGAATGTTGTCTCATTATCCATCATCCACATTATTAATTTTATACTAAACATTATCTTTATCAGGATGAGAACATTATTTTTATACCAATTATGATGAATTTATAATAATTTAAAATATTATTTATGTAACCTTTTCTTTAATAATTATCAACTCCATATTTACACTATTTAGGTACATAGGCTCTCTCTCAATCATGATTTATTTTACAACCCAATTATATATCAAAATCATTGCATATGATGCGTTTTTTTCTTTCTTTACATGGTATCATATTGGGAAATCATAATACTTTAGTATATCAAGTAGTTAACTATGTCACATTCAAATATAATTCTATGAAAAATATATATTTTATGATTTTATGGTATATATATATATATATCATTTATTTCACCATTAACCAAAGGTCTCCATATCATCGAATAAAAATCTACAACATCCAACTATAGATTGTGGGTTGGATAGTTTTGTTCGTGAATATTCACATTCCTTGTTGCATATGAAATATCATGGCCTACATTCATTTTTTACCTAACTAAGTTCCTTAATTAATCAAAATATATCACTCACCATTCAATTTTACATAGTAGAGACAAAATCACTACATTGACCAATATAATCTCTAGTTAATAAAATATTTATTCAAAATTCTATGTCAATACATAATTATCCCCTTTATATGTACGATTAGTCAACCTATTTTCCACATGAGAGAAATTATGAGTGAATCATATATAGTATTATGTTAATCCAATGAAACAACATTCCATAGTTTTGATTTTTGGTTTCCTCTATTATCTTTCACCCTTTTTCTTCATAGTATCATATGAGATTCCATCATTGGAAAAGTATTTCCGTTGAATGAAACTTCATTATTCTAAAAACACACTTACTAAGTTTCACATATAAATCATTCCTTCATGGAGTCTCTGTAATTTTTAAAATATTATTATCATAGTCCAACTAGGTATTAAAATAATCTAAGATAAAATAAATTTATTCCAAAAGAACATCAAGATATTACTTGAATAATTTATTCATTATATATATAATAATTTGTGGTTAATTAATAAAAATAATATTATTGTATCACATCGTCCATTAATCATTCATAAATCTATCTTTATAATGATTTTCTTATTTACTCTCAATTAATAATAACCACAATGTATGTAAATACTTGAAAACTATAGATATCTATGCATTTTATCAAATAGTTATTTAACGAGATGATGATAATACTTTTTTATTAACATAATAGAAAATATTTCCATATAATAAATGAAAAAGATAAAGGATAAATACTTAATATTCATAATAATAACATGGACTCCCCATTTAAATTCATTAGTGAGAATAAATCATTTATTTAACAACTCTAGTAATAGTTTCATCAACTCTAACAATTCCATATTTTTCATTCTATAGGGATTCATTTGTATTATTCTTAAAACAAGGGTGAAATGATTCTAATAGTCAATTTCATACAATGGGGTTGTTCTAGGATATTCCTCATGAAAAAATTCAATTTATTCATGTAAAACTAGTGCATACATAATTTTGAAATTTTATTATCCATCCCAACATTTTTATTTATATAATTCCCCATGATCTAATTTAGTAGAGATATTATGGGTAGTTAAAAATATTTCATAGGTGATGATGTCCCTCCACTAATGATATGGATTTATATATCTTCATCACAAATAATAATTGATTCATCATTCAAAAAAATTTTGAATCAAATTTGGAATTTCTATCGATAACAATCACAATATAAATGATAAATATATTTATGATAATAATGTTGGAAAATAAATCATTCTTACGGGTTGTAATGGGTAAATCCTGACATATCCTTTTAACATTGAGACATACACTATGAGTATTGACTAAGAAACCATAAAAACGTTATTTGGAAGTAAATAATTCTATAGGAAAATATAGAAGATATAAAAGAGTGAGAGGAACTTGAATAAAATCAATAAAAAGGTAATTTTGAACTTATTATTAATGTTCCAACTAAAACTTCATTGGGTACATCCACCTATGTTTTAGTAATAAGAAAATTATGGAATTATTCCCTTGGAAATTTTATAGTATATTCCATTTAAACATAGGGAATTTTTTCATACTACCATATACAATAACAATTTCGACACTAAATATTTATTTTTTTCATCCCAATGACTTATTTATTCAAATGACTATTTTATATGCACATAAAATATATTCTCAAGTTATTAAAGAAAGTCATTGAATTACTATTTTCAAATTCCTCATATGTTTTAGAAATTTTCATTATCTTATTATTCAAATAATACATAATTTATTTTTCTGAATCAACCCTGTATTTTTTTGATTTCCCTAGGACATGGTTGATCGATATAATTTATTCTCTCTTTTTATAGAACATAAAACTACATCTGCATATAAAGTATAAGTGTGAGAAACCATATCCTTTGTTGGAATTTTTATATGACCTTAAATGGGATGGTCAATATTTCACTACATATTACATATATAATATGTGGAATATATGTCTACCCATGTATGGGTATCTTTATAATCAGTTATATAATTATCTTCCTTTTTTACTTATGATGAGAATATTTCACATCATTTATGTTTTTTCTCACTTGGAAAATATTTTATGATAAATTTCCCATTAAAATATTTTCATTCAGTGAGTATTATTTTCATATACCCCCAAGTATTATCGGTTTACTAACCCTATTCTTAAATCATGCCTTGATACAATACACTGTGTTTATAACCTTTTGGTTTTATCACATAAAAATTCTATAACGTTCTTATCCAATGGATGAATCGATACCTCTACAAATATTTTTCAAGAATTACCTCTATTTGATTGGGTGTTATGTCCCATAAAAAAATCCATAATATGATAATATAATTTTGGAATAGGTTTCTTGGTTCAAGAATTTATTTCTCATGACCAAATTAATCTACCATAATATATCCATAATTTTCCCATTTCTAATACATGATATATTATCTTACTATATAGATAAATATATACAATATTCATGAATATTGATATATTTTCCTCTAAATAACCATTCTTTTTTAATGGTATATATTGGATTATCACCCAAAATTATGAATTTTAGATAATAATGTATAATTCTAAATAGGTTGTAACAAATAACAAAAATAAAAACTTATGAATTTTTTATCTCATAATAAAAATGTTGGATATAATGGGGATATAATTATTTCAAATACTTTAAAATGTTTTGTAAATAAAATTTTAATTATCCTTGGAATATATATTGGGATTTTCAAACTAGGTGCGAAGTTAGGACCCTTTTCCGGTAATTGGTGATGATCATGTTAATCCCAATGCACTGATTTTTCAAATTATAACACCTAGGAACCGTTGTTCTAGAACAACATCCACTTATAATATCCATATATGGAATTATTACTTGGATAAACCACATAATATCTTTCTTATATATGTATTAGTATGTCCTTCTATATATATATAAAGTGAATCATAGTGTAATGTTCCAAAATAAAATTTTTCCACAGACAAGATGAAATTGATTATTCTGAATATCCTTTGATACCAGCTTTAACCTCCACAACTTCAGTACCATGGATCAGATGACTACATTATTACATTTCATAAATATAAGTGGTAAAATCACGAATCAGCAATTAGTTGTGGTGTTTTTGAAAAAAGGATAGATACATAATACCAATATTACTTACAAAAATAAAATGAAATGAGTTAAAAAATTTATCATTATGAATCATTGAACCCATTCCAATAATTCTTCTTCCTATCCCTGAGAATGGAATCAAAATAAGGGTTATCTCTTATTCTAATTAAGGATTACAAATAGTTGATGCTATAATTAATCAATAAAGAATAGTCAATATGGGAATGTAAATTATTAAACACACCTTCCATTAAATCAAAGTCATTAATAACATAACCAGATAAGGCCTAATAAATATTCCATGGTAAATAATTGAACACACATGACATTTACTAAATAAAATTAGAATGAATTTTTTTTGTTGGTAAAATCCCCGAAAAAAATTCACGGATAATAATAATAAATAAATTATCGATGAATGAAATATTAATTATTCTAAATCATTATCTAACACATCATGAATCCTTTAATATCATGTTCATTCAAAATATATTTTAAATCTACTTGGTAAAAACTATTTTTTATGAAAAATAATTTTATTCTATGAGTCATGGTGATGTGTTGAGGGGATATCAATAATAAACCCCATATATATATATCTATATTTATTTATTTATTAAAAAATAATTTTATATTGAATAATATATTCAATTCATGTGTCAATATTCCTCATTATCAAATATCTTTATTTATTTTTCAGTATTGATTTATAAATATTTTTTTTACTTAATCAAATAACATTATTAGTAAAAAAAGTAAATAAAAATTCTATATGCCTTAGGTAATAAAAATATTAGCCATTTGAGAATATGAATATATATGTGAAATGAAATTTCCAATGATAATTGATATCAAGAGTGTTATTTTTTCAAGAGAAGTTTTACAATCTCAAAAGAATGTAAGGTTTTATAATAACGTTTACCGCTGAGTAATTTTCATTTAAAATAAACATCAACGAAATAATTAAAATTTACACCTATAATATACTGTATTAATAGGAATTTTTTATATAATATTTTAAAGGGTTTTTATATTGTCCATATAAATTAACTACGTCGATAACCATATGGTATGCATAAATGTTTAGAAATTGAGATAGATACCCTTACCTCAGAAACTCCATTAGTCGAATTTTTTTAATGAATTTTATAATGTATTTTTGTGATTAATTAATTTATAAAATATACCAAAATTTTATTCATAATATCATATATATAATCCTATTATATTATATTACCGCAAATTGGTTAATAATATTTCATTCTTTCTATTTTTTCATTTTTAATTAGAACATCTTATCATGTGTGTTTTGTAATAGATGTTCCCATTCTTTTAAAATGATACAATTAAAAAATATACATAATAGACATAATTTTATAAATATCATATTTACCTAATATAAAAATTATTATAAAAACTCTTATAATTCAATCATGGAATATTATTCACAACGTCTTATGGAGAATTTTGGTCATACACACGCATGTGAAACAATTTCATTACCTTTACAGGTGACACGGTAAGAAATTGGTTGATATTTTTAAATAATATAATCAATTTAATAACACAAATATCATAGATATTAATAATTTTTATCCTTTTAGGACTCCATTTAATGCCTAACCAACAAAAATTTGATTAACTTATTGTGGTTTTTGTCTACTATACACATGAGCAATGATATAATATTTTAATCATAAAAGAATGTTATTATATATTTGTGAAATTAAAATGAATGAATAATATTTATATCATTAATATTATTTATAAATGTCAATTATTCCATTATATCCATTATTGATAGTTGTTTATGGAATTAAGAGACATCATTATGTGAGGCGGTAGTCCACCATACACATTATTGACGATTTTGTTTCCCATTTAATAAAAGTGGAGATGGAAAATTAGAATTACATAATAAAAATCTCATATCATTATATTGGAGATTATTTTTTTATTATATTGGCTGTTTTAGGAAAAAAATTATATCAAATGATAAGAAATAAAATCATCAAGCTTTATAATGATAATTACTATATCTTCGGGAAACCACCTTTGGAAATCCTCTATAGGTAGTTGTGATGTTATTTTTGGTGAAACAAAAACTCTATAATATTTCTATATATTTTTTAATTATATTTGGCAGGTTTTTGAAGATCCAAATGGGATTGGGGGATGTGAAGTTGTGAAGCTGGATTCTTCCTTTTTGAAAGTGGGGAAATGGGTCCCCCTTGAATATTACATGGAAATTTCCCAAATAAATAACAACTGATAATTTCATTCACATAAAAAAAGATATCCAATAACCTCAATATATAAATTTTTTTAGGAAAAGTTAAGAAATTGAGAAAATTGAATTTTTAAAAAGTTTTAAGGTCATTTTTACCTATATCTTATTAGTTTAACGCCTTGGAAAACCTGTTATTACCTTAACTGCCATAATAAATTTTTACCATTTTCACTATTTATATTGTAAAAATATTATGCTGTCCATATAAGATATTATTATTAATTATGAATAAATATTTGGAATTTTTTTTATAAATTCAATTCAAAAAAGAGGCATAATCCGAATTTAAATTCTACCCGCAGACAAAACATATAATTCTGTTTTGATAGAAAAAATCTCATAATTTTTTATTATTTTAATAAAATAATAAAAATTAAAATAATTCCACTCAAATAAATTAAATTTATCTTAATATGAATGATATAATTTTAATGTTAACCCAAATTAATCTATAATTTTAATTTGTTATTTTTTAAAATGAAAAAAAATTGAAATTTGAATTATATTTTCTATATACATTGAAAAATGATACTTTTAATAAAAATAGAAAAAATTAAATCTATGATAATTATTAGATTATGATTTTCAAAATGAATATAATTTAAAAATAATAATATTTATGTTATTTAGAAATATAAATAAATCGTATGTGAAGTAGAAGTGATGAAACTATTTTAATTAAAAAATTATTTTCCCAAGAAACATATATTTTAATGTGAAACGATTCAAATTTTTCCTAATTAATATATATCAATCTAATTTTATTATTACCTGTATAAACCATGTACAATTTTAATTATTTAAAAATTATTAATACCAAAAAAATGAATGATTATGTTATAAAAATCATGTTTACGTATATTTTTTAGTACTGTAAATTTATTTATTAAATATGTTTCATCCATCCAATGTTACCAAATAGATTAAATTTATTTAAAATGAATTAATTTTTATAGTACCATGTAGTTACATGTTAATATTTATTTTAACATGAAGGTGATCAATAAATATTGTTCTTGGTTTTGGGTATCATCTACTATAATAATAGAATGCTAATATTCAAATGAAAAAATTTCAAATGAGGGGTGGATTTCAAGAATATATATTAATTCCAATTGGATTAAATGATTGACCCTATGATACAAATTGATATGATTAATAGGGTATTTACAGTTTATATTGAAATTTTCAATATGATATTTACTGAATGTATATTTATTTTTTCTAAAATATATGATGATAAAAGTTTTCCATTTTTGAATCATTCTAAAGACCCATATAATAAAACGTGTTTTATGGGAAATAACGAAACTGTGATTTTTTTCCTACATTATAATTCATATATTTATTATTTCCCTCTATGGATATAATATAATTTCACTCTAATAAGATAATTTTAGTAAGAAAATGATAATTTTCAATGAATATAAATAAGGCACGTATTTTCCGTGGATTAAGATGACAGTATCAACTATTCTTTCATAAAATATCATACTATTTATCATGATAGATCATTTTAAAGGTAATGTGGTCAATTTAAAATGGTAAAAAATAATGTAATAACTTATATTGGATAATTATATTAGAGATTAGTTGATTCCATGATATTTAAAATTAAATTTAATTAGTGATAAATTTGAGATATATAGTAATGTGAAAAATATTGTAATTATGTCTTCCTTATACATATTCATAGATTTATTTCATATAGATCAAGTATGTTAGTGATTAATGAATAGAATTATAAAACCCATTACTTTTTTGGTATCCCTAATAAATAATATTTTAATATGAAGTAGTTGTCATTATGGAGAAAAATATAAAATATATAAAAATTAGAAATTATTGAAATATATATTCTCCACGAAAGGGATGAAAGTGTGGAAAGGGGGTGGGCCTTAAATATATAAATATTTTATATTTTCTAAAAAAACTACTAAAATGGGAAGGAAAATAAAGTGGATGATGGGGTAATTGGGAATGATAAGGTGTTATTGAAAAAATGAATATTAGAATGTTATTATATTAATTTATATATTATATTTGTTAATGATAATCATTATGGAAGGGGAAATACGAAATTAATTCAAAATGACTTCTAAACCATATTTATTCGAGTGAATAAAAACATCCCATAATGATGATAATATTATTTAATAGAAAACTAAACACTGTAATGATGGTAAGTTATTATATATCATATATGAATATGGAATAATTATATTTTGAAATTGTTAGCCTTTTTAGTGATGTAATGGTATTATATGAGAATAATTAAGTGAAACTAATTGCTTACAATTCCCTACACAGCCTGGTAGCACCAAAATGTATCATAACAAAATGAAACAGTTTATGGTGTATTTTATGAAATAGGAAATTATATAATATATATTACGATGATTGTTTTCACAATAGAAATATACAATGTGTGGATATTCTTATTATGGCATGAAACCTATACATACTATTATGTAAAATTTTTATGCAAAAATAATATATCAAAACTCATATAATGGATTACTCCATATGGATAATTATTTAAAATATAAATGAGTTTATATAATTATATAGTCAATGGGATGATATACCAATGGATTTCCTCATGTATTTCTATATTCATGAAGTTTTTAGGCATTTTAGGGAACCTATTTCCATTGTAAAATATCATGATCTGATTTTTTACATAAAATTATGGAAGAGTTTCAAATTAATGTTAACATCGATGATCAATTGAGTATATATTTCCTTCCACAATGCGATGTATTGTCTAAAATAGATATTCAAACTTTATATTATATGTTAAGGTCATGCTATGTTGATATTCAAGGTATATGTGATCATTATTTATCATTACAGGATTACAAATAAAATAATTTAATTCATTAAATTATTAAAATGGATCCACATGAAGAATTTTTTTGGAAAATATTTCACACACCAACCTGATTATATGATGATTCAAAAAGGAATATTTTACGAGAATAATACAATGAGGATATAATTATGTATTGGATGGCTATTTAGAGTAACATTAAAGAACCTCACTGTTATAATAATGAACATGATTATTACCAAAGTGGGACTTTATAATTTAATGTAGGAGATTGTTTTTCATAACTGGATTTTCATGGAACGGTGTTGTTGGGTTTCAATAAAAATGGAGACTACGTCTTAGTTACATAGAGACTTTTATATTCTAAAAATAATTGGAGATACGGATTAATATTTGAAAATCCCACCAAGCATCTATAATTTTCTTGAGCTAATTGATATCTCAATTTTAGTTATGTTCATGACACACCCCATGAAAGTGTTCAAGTACAAGAAATTTTTTTTGAACCATAATTATATATCATTAGAGATCATATCCTAACTTTTGAAAACTAAGAACAATTTTCTAATAATAAAATGTCTAAATTAGTGAATGTAATTTAGAGAAATCATTAGATAGTAGAGGAAATTTTGGAATATGGGGAATTAATAATGAAAAATAAAAAGAATTATGTTCTAAAATTAATATTAATATAACTTTTTAGGACTACATTTTTTATTATTGGATGAATGTATCACATTAGCATTAATTAGACCATGGAAAATATATTATTCTAATAAATGTATCGAATAATTAACATAGTATTATTCATTAATATGACTAAGAAAATTAGAATTTTTTTAATTTAATTTCATAAATTGAATATCTTTTTTTAATTAATCATGGAAAATTTATATTAGGTTGGTGTTTTTATATTTTCTAGAATTTATTTTTCGAGGTGAATATTAAATGATTCTTATTTTATCAAAAACATCTCATTAATGACATTAGAATTTTATAAGAGTAACATTATCTTCCATAAAACATATTTTTTCATCTTAATATATTTTTTAATAATTTTTTTAATAAAATAGAATTATTAATGTAGAAATACATGATAGAAATTTTCGAAATTTAGGTAACGTTTTCTAGGAATATAAATACCATTTTTACATCTTTTATAAAAATAAATTTTTAAATGTTATAATGTTTATTTTATGTTGTCTTAAAGAAAAATATGTGTAATATTATTTAACATATTAAAGTAATTCCGTTTATTCAATTTTATTCATCATTTTTCTTTAATATCATTTTTATCTGTGAAACAAATGATATTATTAACATGGTTTTCTTTATGTTTTATTGCAAAATATTACAATTATTTTTTATCAAATATGAAAAGTGTATCATGAAAATTTGAATAAATATTTTGAATTATAATAATTATATATATTTAATAATTTCAAATTATTTTTTTGGTCTCATTGAATTGAAATCATGATAAATATTTACCCCTGTGGTTAAGGGTAGAAGGAATCAAA
The DNA here is from genome assembly GCA_963277665.1 of Viscum album. Taxonomy (NCBI): domain Eukaryota; kingdom Viridiplantae; phylum Streptophyta; class Magnoliopsida; order Santalales; family Viscaceae; genus Viscum; species Viscum album. The sequence goes on along the minus strand of OY728157.1, from coordinate 27,640,596 downwards.
ATTGAAAAAATTAGTCATATAATGATTGATGAATACAAAAAAATACTATATTAAATATCCATAGGTTTCTAGATTAAAACATTATCATTAAAATAATATATACTATAATAGTTTAGATAATCTTGTGTTATGAAATTAATATATTATATAACAATGATTTATTTGTTTACATGTTTTGCACCAACAACAATTATTAATTGGATCCCCCTATTATATCACATCTTCAAAACACGAGCATCTGAATTAACTCCATCCCCACCCAAATGCATTAAAAATATACTATAGAATTCATTATTGGGCTTAGTCTCCACAAATGACTAATTCAATATTGATTAAGGTGTCATTCAAAGGAGTTTCACAAAAGAAGCATTATATTTTATAACTCAATCATTTTTTAGATCCTTTTATCACAAACGTCTACCAAATAATCAATAAGAATAGTAAATTGATTAAATAAGAATATTAACCATACATATATGTTCTTATGTTAGTGTTAAAAAAATTCACATCCTTTTTTTCAATGTAATATGACTACATATGTTTTACATATATACGAGTTAGTATATTGTCATAATATTATTTTCAGTTTTTCTTCATAAATTTAATAATTTTTTAAAAAATGAATAAATTATAAATATATATTATTTTTTTTGAATATTAGTGATTCTATTAATATATGAATTCATATAACTTCTTTACATTCCATCAATTAGAAAATTAAAATTTCTCTCTTACAAGTATGTGGACTACTACCTCCATAGTGGTATATGATAATTTTTTCTATAAATAAAACATAGAGATGATTATAAATATAAATATTTAAATAAATATATTCATGAAAATTTTAAAAATATATAGATTATGGAATCATTTTATAACTCCTTTAAACATGGAAATTATACGATTGTGCTCTTCGATAAATTTGTCGAAAAAACTATTTGGTTAACATAAACAATATGTCTTGAATAAATAGGATTAAAATTATAAATAATAGAAAAATTAAATGTAGATATTTAATAAAAAGATTTTAAAAAATATATTTAATTAATTTAATATTTTTATATATGTGGGTTAAACAATCACATCAGTATACAGACCCAAGGTAAGGAATTTTAGTTATAATTTCATATTAATTCAATATTTATTTTGTTCATATTCTTTCTTGGATAATTATATTATCCAAATCCATTAACATATATCTCTATATTATTATCCTGTGGAAATGTTCTAGGGTTTTACAATTATTTCCTATTTGACCTATTTTTTTTATCTTTTATCAATAATTATTATTCATGAAAGATACATTCATTTAAGAATTCATGTTTTAATATTCTCAATCCAATTAGTATTCTTCCATTTCAAGGGTATTTTAAATAATTTGGGAATTTTATTCTAATGTTAATAATTATTTCATTCCATTTCCAACTATATATGATTTTATATTCAACTTTCTAAAGGGAATATTCAAGTTCATTTCTAGAATGTTTATTTATTATTTTTTAATAAAAATGTAAAATAAACTATTTTAAATTATTACACAAAAAATCTAATTCCCTATCATTAAAAATTATTATTTCAATTTTATATTAGTTGAAAAATATTATCGTTATTTTCAAATAAAATAAATATTTGAATATCTTATGAATTTTTTCTTTATAGTGACACATAATTGAAATGGTATTATATTATTATTGTGATAAAATGAAAATTGAATTTTATTTACAACATTTCTCGTTCAAAAATATAAAATAATATTATTTAAAATAATTTGATCATATGTTTGTTAACATTTTAATAATTATTTGATTGATTGAAAAAAATAAAGTTGATGAATTGTTAGAATTATTCCATCCTTTAGTGCATCATATTTTTTTGGTCATTAATACTGCATGATCATAATTCTTACCACCATTAATAATTTCATCTAACCAAATAACTATCTACATGATATTTTTTATTGGATTTATATAGTTTATTTTATTGATAATTTATATTAACATAACTTCGGCTCATTTAAATATATGACATTATCAAAAGATTCCATATTATAATGATTATTTAATTTCATGTGGAAATATTTCTTTTTACTGATTCCATGACGATTAATGTTTATTCAAATATCATCAAATGATGTAATGTTATTTATATTTTAATATATAAGAATTTAATTTCATATTAAAGTTATGGGTGGGACATAGGTATATATATCCCATGGATTCATCATTAGGACTCATAAGATAAAACATCAAGAGTTCCATATTATATGGTTATCTAGTTTATATATAATAATTAATTATTAATTTTCTAGATGGTTCGTTGATGGTATAGTTCATGATAACATTTTTGATGCCTTGTAATGACTCTAGTTATCCCATGCATTACTTTTGTAATATAGGTTGAAATATTTTTTATTCTAATAACTGAGTAATCATGGGATTCTAGGGCCTAAGGTTCCTCTATTTTTTATTTAATAATTATAAAATATATTTTATCACTCATACATAGTTCTTTAGTGAAAGGGTGATATCTCTTTATCAGTGTCTTGGATCAATGATATAAAAAATGTATCATTTTATAATGTGGTAATTTTCCAATGAGATGTAAAAATTTTTCTCTACATCGGTTTCTAGGTTGAGTTCGTGTTAGAGGGTTTTAAAATAAATGATAATTATTTTGAAAAAATAAAATTAATAAAATATCCTGTCAGTGGGATTAGATTTTCAACAAAAGAGAGGAGTAGCCCCCTCCTCCACATACATGACAGATTACTATGTCCAAACTAAGGCAAGATGGTTTCATCAATCCATTATTTTTTAGATGATATTCCCTTGATCGATGACCTATAGGTTATGGGTGTTGTTTCAGAGCTAATGCCTAGAAATATCTCCACAAGGTTAGAATATTTATGATTTTTACTTGAAGAACCCCTTTAATTCATTTTTAGTTTTGTGGAGCCATTTTATGACTTTTAATTATTCCCTTGGGGTATATATATGGGTTTTGGATTAAACTAGGGAGTTTTGGTGGCTTGTTGGGAATACTAATTTATAATTTTTGAACCCACAATGTATTGTATTGGATCAGACACCGTGTTTTGATCTTCTTCAGGGAGGATGCAATTTTAGAACTATACACCATGTATTAAGGGAACTATCTGTCTAGTGATCTCTTGTCTCATGGTCAAGGGACCCGGTAATACATGTCATGTGTATGATTCATACATTTGTTATGGATATACCATGTTTTTATAATGTAGTTTTTTCTTATATTGATTAATTTATGTCTGGTTTTTATGGCTAGGTTTTATTTTTAGTTTATTTGGTTGATTCTTTTTATTTGGATTAAATTATGTCTCAGTTTTTTGTATGGGTTTTATGTTCAATTACAATTAATCATGTCTAATCAATTCAATTATTTTTATTTATGATTTAATTTTTGTAATTATGATTATCTATGATAACATTTATGTTTAACAAATTATGTTAATATTTATTTTTAATGACATCCCATAGAGAAATATTTTCAATTTATGATAGACTAACACCGATAGAAGAATGAGATACTGATAGTTCAAATGAGTCACCAATAGTGCAAGACAACTCACCTGTAGACAACTCACCAATAGTGGAATCGACACTATGAAAATTAAACCATCTCACGGAAAGTTCAAAGGACCTACATACATAGGGGCTTATAGATGTAAGGACCAACCGATGCACAGACCTACTGATTCATAGACTTACTTATTCAAGGACCTACCAACAATGGACATACCGATGTAAGGACTTACTAATGCATGGTACTACCGATGAAGTGACTCACCATCAGTTTAAATGAGTCTACGAAACAATGAGTCACTGATGCATGGAAAGGACGATAAAATGACACACTAATGAAATTTTTCACTAATATAAGGAGATACCAATAGAGGACTCACATAAATACTATTTAATGTTCCTTTTTTAATATTACTTCTAATGGTAATATTTTGATTGTTTTAATGTGACAGAATAATTTAATGCACTTTTTGCAGACATCTTAAATGAGGGTGTCAGAAATATAAGGTACAATATCTTCACAAACATGCATATTGATAGGATTCGATAATATATATACAATGACTAGCGCATGGAATATATACACACAAATAACATAAATGGGGACACATATACATATAGTAGCAGACTCACATGAGCAACATGTTGAAAGGAAGAACACATGAGAAATCGTCATTTCAGGTAGCTGTGAACTAGAGAATTATTTTTACATTAATGTTATAACATCTCTAAAATATGTAATAAGTACTACATTGAATATCATATCATCTTCTTGGATGATAAATCATAGTGCTCTGAAACACTCTATTTCAGTGTCTTCTTCTAGAAGAGGTCTCCATCTTCAACTCTAATACATCGAAGAGTCTAGATCTGAATTTCATAACACACAAATCCATCTAAACTCTATCTTATAATTACAGCTTTGTTTTGTATCTTTTTAGTGCATTTTAGAGTGTCATGTTAATATTTCCATAAAACACACACTATCTCATACACTGAACAAGAGGATACTGGATATCCTCACCCAAAAATATTTTTAATCTTTTTTTATCTCATGATAATCCATGTAAGAGTATATGTGTGACTTAGTTGTTCTTTATTCCCACGAAGAACAATGGTAGAGGTCTTTTGACCTGGAGAGTCTGTGTACTATTGTGTTAACCATAATCCAAGGTGTTGATCAAAGCTTTATCTATACAGACTTTTTGGTTGAACGTGATCACCTAGTGGAGAGGACCAAGACTCATCTTATGATTGAACTTATTGTTTTTTATCCGCTATGATTTCAATTTTTTTCACTATTTTAAAATATACTTCAGAAATTGAAATTTCAAATTGATAGTTAGTAGTGGCTAGTGTTTATAACTATATTGTCTTATTATATTAGTTGAAAAAGATGTATCAATATCTCATATTATTACAAAAGATAAATAACCCATCCATTGAGAAATATGTTGAATAACAAGTTATTATTAAATTCAACACTTTTATTTATTGGAATGTTATGTTTTCTACTAGGGTAATATTTTTAAAATAAAAAATTTAACATAAATTTCCATAGGAACTCAATTCACCCACCCAATTTTGTGTCCTATTATGACAAACATTGGGTATCAGAGGATTGTTTTTTTACTTTTTTTAATAGGGTAAAAGTTCTCAATTATGTTAAACTATGATTTTAGTTTGATTTTAATGATCCCTAATTTTATATTACATCTAAATTTTTATCTTTTTAAAAATTTATTTTTTTGAATAAAAAAAATATTGCAAGGTGTTTCTACAAGGAGACCTCCTTACTTCAAAGAAACTAATTATGCTTAGTGGATGATTAAGATATAAATAAACAAAGAAATTATGGGGTTTGATATTTGGAAAATAATAGAAGAAAAATACGAAATACCTAAAACTACAAGAAAAATATGGATTGAGGAAACAAAGTTTCCTTATAATAACAATTCAAAATCTATGAATGGTCTATTTTGTGCATTAGGGAAAGAGGAATTTAATATGATGTCTTCTTGTAAATCAATCTATGAAATTTGGGACACATTAGACATATCACATTAAGGAACTACTAATGTTTAATAAATGAGACTTAACACTTATACTATTACATATTATAATATTTAGATGAAGCATAATGAGCCTATTTATGACATATATCTCATGGTTAATGAAATTTTGAACACAATTATCTATGAGGTAGTCGCTATTATATAGAAGGATAAAATCACTGAAATACTCAAATGCTTACTAGATATATGGAGAGGTACATCTATATCAATTTGGGAATAATGTGAAATCAGTAAGTTTCTAGTAAAGGATCTGATAAGAAATTTGATGACGTATGAGGAAGTAATAAAAGTTAAAAAAACAAGAGGTTTATGAACCCCAAAAAACCACAATATTTCATATATAGTATCTCCATGGAGAACTACGAAGCCCTAGTTTAATCATAAAGTTCATCTGATGGAAAGTAATAAATAGAAAGTGATGAAGAGATAACTAAAATATCTAAAAAGTTTTTTAAATTTTATAAAATGATGAAATTTCCCATAAAGCCCAACTATAGACCAAAAAAATATCATACGGTCCACTATAAAAAAATTGTAAAAAAATTGAAACATAAAATGAAATAATCTATCATGAATGAAAAATAATGGTACATGTAATGATTGATTGTCCTAATAAAAAGTACAAGAAGAAGTATGATGATAAGGAAAAAGAGTATAAAAATGATATGAAGGAATCATAGAGTGCTTATGAGGACATCTAAAGTTACATAGATTCCTCTAATTAATTAAATTATAATAAAGAAAATATTCATTTTATGAAAAATTCATCTTAGGTGACAGTAAACTCTCCTAAACATAATTCTTACCATTCTAGTGGTGTAAGTTATTTTGAAAGTATAAATAATTTGGAAATTTTGGAAAATTATAAAATGCAGGAAGACACATGTAATGAACTAAAAAGTAAATAAAAATCCTTAAATAAACATCATGCTTTGAATACCACTACTAAATCTGAACTTGTTGATGAAAAAGTGAAAAATGCACAACTGCTCAAGGAAAACACAGAATATAAATTGTCTAATGGACAATTAAAAAAAGATGTAGAATTATTTACCAATGGAAATGAAATATTAGTTCAAATACTTATTACAAAAGAATCTCCTAAGTATACTTCTAGAATAGGACACCAACTAAGAAAGACGAAAATGTCTGAAACTTATTTTGTATCAAAATCTAGAAAATCTAGTTTTATACATAGTTCTGGAAAATTTATAGATGTTCTAGATAGGAAAAATATTCTACTATTATATGATTTCTTGGACCAAATAAATACTATTTTTAAAATACTTCATATACTATTTATAAGAATCCCTTTAAGAAAATGTTGGTTCCCAAAGCCCTTATTACTAATGTCAATGGACCCAGCCATGTCTAGGTTTCAAAATCATATATTATCTAATCTGTTTTTGTATGAAATATTTTTGAAGAGCTCCTTCAAATGATTATGTCACTTGGAAATTGGATGTTCCAGACACATGATAGAAGGATAGTCATTTTCAATAAATTCATACAGATTGATGGTGGGATTGTTCGTTTTGGTGACAATGCTAATGGAAAAATACTTGTCCTTGGCTAGGAAGGTAACTCTAGGTCAATTTTAGTTTATAATTTACTTATTGTTGATGGATTAAAATACAATATAATTAGTATCTATCAGTTATGTGATGATGGTTTTAATGATAAATTTGAAAACTATACATGCAATGATTTGGAATAGGGGTCTAGGACACAAAAAAATACAATCACATAGAATGATTACACTAAAATGATTATTCAAGGATCTACCGAAAATTGATTTACAAAATGACAATGAATTTTATCATGTTCAAAATGGAAAACATAATAAAATATCTTTCAAACTAAAGAATTTTGTTTTAACTTCCGATCCTTTAAAATTGGGTCACATGGACTTTTTTAGACATTTGATAATTTCATGTATTAGTGGAATTCCCTCTAACTATGTTTTGTAGATGACTACTATGGATATATATGGAACATATTCTCGGAACACAAAAGTGAATCTTTTTCTAATTTAACAATGTATTCTATGAATTTATAAAATCATAATGGTCTTAAATTTTAAACTCAATGATGTGAAAATGTCCATGAGTTTGAGAACCAAGTGTTTGAATCTTTTTTCCCACAAAATGGATATAGTTATAACCTATCTACTCCATGTACACCCTATAAAAAATGGAGTTGTAGAAGGAGAAATATAACTATTTAAGAAATTTTTAGAACATTGCTTACTAAGTACGACCAACCTATATAATTTTTAGAAGAAGCTGTTAATACAGCATGTAATATATTTAATAGTGTCTTAACTAGACCTATCATTAAAATAACCCCTTATGATTTGTGGAACTATAGAAAACCCAAGGTTAACAAATTCAATGTTTTTGGTTGTATAGTTTATATTCCTAACAGTAAGGATAATCTAGAAAAAATTTCCTCTATGAGTGACAAAGGAATTTTCCTAGGTTATTGAATATTTAGTAAATCCCGTAAATTCCTCAATAAGAGAACCAAATGTTTTGAAGAAGTTGTACAGGTTATGTATGAAGAGACAGATCCCCATGATCCAAAGTCATCTCTAGATAATCATGATTATGATATGTCAAATTTAGACATCAATACTAAATCATCTAACTATCTTGTGGAGAAATATATTAAAACATCTAATTCTATTAATTGTCTAGATTCTAGTCATTAGGAACCTAAAAATATTGAATAATGTGATGTGACTAGACCATCATTTTCTATACCTTTAGTAAATGTTTTGAACAATCCTTTAGATGTTAATGTTAGAGATTTAGAAAAATGGAACTCAGACTTGATATTCTCTGAAAAATCTGGTCAAACATAAAGCTTTTCTTTCACAAATTTAATTGATGAACATTAATGATGCTATAAATTATGAGGGTTGTGTTATGTCTACGCAAGAATAATTAAATCCGTTTGAAGGAAACAAAGTATGTATACTTATAGATAAACTCAAATACACATTGAATATATGAACTAAATGGGTGTTTAAGAATAATGTAGATGAAGCATGTAGCTTAGTTAGAAACAATGCTATATTGGTTTCACAGGGTTATAGTCGGGAATGGATTGAATAATAGTAAACCACTACACCAAATGCTAGACATGATCCCATTAGATTCTTTCTTTCTTATTCATGACATCTATAATTCAATATTTATCAAATGGATGGAAATGTGTGAATTTTTAAAAGGATAAATAATTAAGGATTTCATTTTTGAAAACCCCCTAGTATTAGAAATACCAACATTCAATTTTATGTTTTTAAATTAAAAAAATCATTATTAGTCATAATGAAATCTCCAAGTGATAGGTATGATAAGCACATAACTATTCATATTTCTAATGGTTTTACAAAATGTGATTATGATCTTATAATTTTTTAAAAATGAATTTACCAAGATGTTTTAGTACTAAAAATTTATGTATATGATATTATAAATTGATACTCTTAGAAATCATTTTGTGATGATTTTTCAAAAAATGATGCAAAGTGAATTTGATATGAGTTTAATGGGTGAACAGAAGTTATTTCATGCATTTAAAATATTTCAATGTAAATAATGAATTGATTTTAATCAAAGTAAATATACTATGGATATTTTAAAAATATTTGTCTTTTAATTAAATTAGAGTGGTGACACTCCACTGAGTACCTATTTTATATTAAACCTTAATGTTGATAGTAAATTTGTTGATCAAACCACATATAGATAAATTATTGGTAGTTTACTCTACTTAACTAAATGTAGGCCATATATTATATTTATTGTGTTCTTGTGTGAATGCTTTTAGGAAAACCCAAAATATTTTCAATTAAAATCTATTAAAAGAATTTCTAAATACCACAAATATATAAAAAATATTTGACCATTATAACTGATAGTAAAACATTTTTATTTTTTATGTTATTCTTATGTGGAGTTTTGTAGCTGTAATTTAGATAGAAAGAGCTCCTCTGGCACAAGTCAGTATTTGGGAAAGTCTCTAGTTTTATGGTGGTGAAAGAAACAAAATTATGTAGCATTGTCTTCTACCAAAGATGAATACAAAGCTTCTACTAATTGTTGTGCACAAAATTTATGGATGAAACACACATTACTATACTACGGACATCAATTAACACATGTCCCTATAAATTGTGACTACACAAGTGCTATTAATATTTCGAAGAATCCTATTTCACATTCTATGATATTACACAGTGCTGTTAGACATCACTTTTTGAGAGACCATTATATAAAATGTGATATAACATTAGAATTCATTGGCACTGAATATTATCTTGCTGTCATTTTCACAAATCCATTGAATATAGAAATAATGAACTACATGAGACATGAGTTATGAATAATCACTATATAGGACCTTATGTTGTTATTCTATCGATAATTATATGTGATGTTGTCATACTGAAACTAGAAATGTCACAACCCGATCGGGTTTGACACACAAATTGCACAAGACATATAAAACCATGAAACAACACGTAGTTTGACTCTAGGGATAGTTAGTGTCGGGGGCTTGGTTCGAGTGCAACCTGCTTGACTGTGCACATGACAGCAAGTGAGCCGTGCTATTTCCCAACATCGTAAAAATAAGTAAATAAATTAAATAAAGGGAAAGTGAAATAAAATGAAGTAAAATAATTTTTTTTAATAAAATAGGGTTTGATAAAAGAATGTTTAATCATAAAATAATAATAGTATTGTAGTTTTAATAATAATGATATCATTATTTTGATTTTTATTATTATTATTATTACTATTATTATTATTATTATTAATAATATTATTATTATTTAGATATTTAATTTTTGATTTATTATTATTACTATTATTTACCAATATTATTATTATATATATATAACCCTACCCTTGCCCAAATCATCTCGTCGCCCCCTCCCCGGAATTTATTTTATGTTTTTAGAAAAAAATATTTTCCAGAAAACCATTATGGCAAAAAAAAATTTAAAAATGCACCTCAAAGGTGGCATCCTGGATGCCGCCTTTGCGCTGCGGGTAGAAGGTGGCATCCGCGATACCGCCTTTCTCCAAAAAAAATCTTTTTTCGAAAATTTTTATTTTTATTTTATTTTTATTTCTTTTGTTTATATATATATATATATAAACAAAACAAAAAATTTCAGCAGAATTTATCTTCTATTAAAGATCCTGTGCTACAGCCGTTACAGCAGTCTGGATTCTGGCATAAACTCTTACCCAGGCCTCCCTTTTATAAGAGGGCTTGCCCTGAAAATATTTCTGCATTTTCGATGTGGGATTCAGGTTCTACCTTTACTGCGCAGTACATTCTGCATTTCCGATGTGGGATTCTGTTTCAAGTACATGACTTTGAAATACAATAAAATATAAACTATAAGGCCAATATAAATGATATTTTAAACATTGATTAAACATATAATAAATAGTTGAAAATAAAAAGAATTTCCTAAAAAATGTTGATGAAAAATAATCTATAACCTTTCAAAACTGCCTACTTGAAACATAAAAATGTTTCAAATATGTGAATTTGAAAGACTGAAAATATAAACTATAAAAAAAATATAATTGAAACTTTGAACATTGATTAAACATATAATAAATAGTTGAAAACAAAATAAATTTCCAAAAAAATGTTGATGAAAAGTAAATTACATGCTTTCAAAACCGCATACATGAGACTTAATATTTTTCATGTGTGTGAATTGGAAAGACCATAAAACATAAAATAGAAGACCAATATAAATGAAATGTTAAACATTGATTAAACATATAAGAAATAGTTGAAAACAAAAGAAATTTCCAAACAAATGATAATGAAAAATAATTTATAAGCATTCAAAACCGCCTACTTGAAACATAAAAATGTTTCAAGTACGTGACTTTGAAAGATTATAATTATATTTCTAATTAACTAATTAATTAATTATTATATAATTAATTATTAATAATATTAACAACTTAACTACTTATTTATTAATTTAATAGTTAAATAAATTATTACATGTTTAATGAATAATTATAATGAATAATTATATTACTAATTAACTATTATATAATTAATTATTAATAATATTAATTTAATACTTATTAATTAATTATATAATAGTTAATTAGTAATATAATTATTCATTATAATTATTCATTAGTAATTATTAAAAATTATTATATAATAAATAAGAAGTTAATTAGTAATATATTTATTCATTATAATTAATCATTATAACTATTAATTATTATTTATTATTGATATAATTCTTAATTATTAATATAATGATTAATTATATAATTAGTAACTATATAATAAATAATTACTTATATAGTAATATCATTATTAATTAAATAATAATTAAATAGATAATTATAAATAAGATAATTAATTATAATCAGTAATTATAATTTTTAATTAGTAATTATTAATAGATAATTATGTAAAAATTAATTAGTTAATTTGTAATATTATTATTAATTATATAAAAATTAATTAGTAAATTTGTAATTTGATTTTTAATTATAATTATTCATTATAATAATCAATTAGTAAATTTTTAATATGATTTATAATTATAATTATTCATGATAATTATTAATTAGTAATTAATAATAATTAATTATATAAAAATTAGTTATTTAATTTGTAATATTATTATTAATTATATAATAATAAATTACTAAAATAGTAATATAATTTTTAATTACATTTATTCATTATAATTATTAATTATTAATTAGTAATTAGTAATGAGTAATTAGTAATTATTAAGTATTAATTAGTTAATTAGTAATATAAATATTAATTATAATTAGTCAATATAATTATTAATTATTAATTATTAATAATTAATTATATAATAGTTAGTTAGTTCATTAGTTATATAATTATTAATTATATAACAATTAATTAGTAAATTAGTAATATAATTTTTAATTACATTTATTCATTATAATTTTTAATTATTAATTAGTAATTATTAATAATTAAATATGTCAATATTAATTAGTTAATTAGTAATATTATCATTTATTATATAATAATTAATTAGTAATATAATTGTTACATATATAATAAATATTTAGTTAATTAGAAATACAATTAATAATTATAACTAATCAATTAGTAATTAGTAATTATTAATTATTAATTAGTTAATTAGTAATATAAATATTTATTATAATTTTTCATTATAATTAGTAATTAGTAATTACTAATTATTAATAAGTAATTAGTAGTTATTAATTAGTTAATTAGTATTATAAATATTAATTATAACTATTCATTAAATTATTAATTATTAAGTATTACTCATTAATTATAACTTATATAATAATTAATTAGTTAATTATTAATATAATTATAAATTATATAATAATTAATTAGTTAATTAGTAATATAATTATAATCTTTCAAAGTCACGTACTTGAAACATTTTTAAGTTTCAAGTAGGCGGTTTGGAATGCATATAAATTATTTTTCGTTAACATTTTTTTGGAAATTTATTTTGTTTTCAACTATTTCATATATGTTTAATCAATGTTTAACGTTTCATTTATATTGGTCTTCTATTTTATGTTTTAAAATCTTTCCAATTCACACACTTGAAAAATTTTAAGTTTCAAGTATGCGATTTTGAAAGCTTATAAATTAATTTTCATCAACATTTTTTAGGAAATTTCTTTTCTTTTCAACTATTTATTACATGTTTAATCCATGTTTAATGTTTCAATTATATTCGTTTTATAGTTTATATTTTACAGTCTTTCAAATTCACGTATTTGAAACATTTTTAAGTTTCAAGTAGGCGGTTTTGAAAGGTTATAGATTATTTTTCATCAACATTTTTGAGGAAATTATTTTTGTTTTCAACTATTTATTATATGTTTAATAAATGTTTAAAATTTCATTTATACTGGCCTTATAGTTTATATTTTATTGTATTTCAAAGTCACGTACTTGAAACAGAATCCCACATCGGAAATGTAGAATGTACTGCGCAGTAAAGGTAGAACCTGAATCCCACATCGAAAATGCAGAATGATTTTCAGGGCAAGCCCTCATATAAAAGGGACGTCTGGGTAAGAGTATCTTTCAGAATCCAGACTGTTGTAATGGCTGTAGCGCTGGATCTTTAATAGCAGAGATATTCTGCTGATTTTTTATGTTTTGTTTATATATATATATATATATATATAAACAAAAAAAACAAAAAACAAAAATAAAAAGTTTCAAAAAAAAGATTTTTTTAGGAGAAAGGCCGAATCTCGGATGCCGCCTTTCACCCACAGTGCAAAGTCGACATCGCAGATTCCTCCTTGCCCCCAAAATGTAAAGGCGACATCCGAGATGCTACCTTTGAGGTTCATTTTTTTTTAAAAAATTTCCCTAAGCGTTTTCTAGAACATATTTTTTATAAAAAACGTAAAAAAAATCATCCCCCCTCCCCCCATTTTCCCTCTCCACAGTGGCGCTACACACGAACCCCAGCCACCTAACCACTAGCTCCGCCAGCCTTGGCTCTGCTCGCAGATCCAAGTTGGCCTCCAGTCCCGGCTGCTGCAGTCTCCGGCATGCGGCGCGACCCTCCACCCCGAGTTTCCTCCTTGCCCCGGCTCCAGCAGATCACTCCCCACCCGACTGCCACAACCCTCCGCACCCTAGGCCACACCTCCTATCGTGCACCCTCTCCCTGACGACACCCCACTCAGGCAGGACACCCTCTCTGATGCACAACTTTAGTCGAACCCCCCTCCCCCTTGTTTGGTGCCTCCCTCGCAAGATGAAAAAAAAATCCCCAGCCTGACTCCGCTTTCGCATGAAATTCCTTTAGTAGTCTCCCCTCCTCTCTACGACGTGTCGCCCGCCCCCCCCATTTTCCTATGGGCAAGTATTAATCCGTTTTGTGATTCTTATTTAGGGTTTTCATTTTTGAACAAATCCTAATGTATTTGGGTCTATGTTCGGTTTATTTTTCTTTGCTGCTAGGTGTTTCAAATGGTCTTGCGGGGTGTACTCTTCCTACTTTGAAGGTTTCGTCCATATCACGCACCATTGAGGTAGATGAATATCGATTCTCCCTCATTCTACGCAATCCTTCGGTGCTTTCATTGCTTTAAATATTATTTTTACATAATTCACTACTTAATGATATATCTAATTAGTCCATTGTGATGTTTATGTATTATTATAGCATGTTAAAAATTAATTCTGTAGTGTTTCTTGTTTATGTTTGTGCATGCTAAGGCCTAATTTCGTATTAATCACATAGTGAATTATCGTGATGTTTTCTTGAGAGTATAATTTGTTAAAACAATATTTCAAAGTGAATCTCCAATTATTCCAATGTGTGTATGTGTAATGTGTTTTTGGTTAAATTTCATTTATGTTTTATATAGATAAAATAAATGGTTTATGTGGTGCGTAATATTTTTCAGAAGTGTCTTGACATGATTCTATATTGAAAATGTAATTTTCTAAATGATATGGTTATGTTTTCAGGTGCGCTTCATTAGTGTACTTATTGGAAGTGTTTTTAAGACTATGAAAAATGTTTGAAATGTGTTTTGAAGGGAACAAGATATGAAAATGCATTGATAGTGTGTTTTTACAAAGGGTTTTCATGAAATGAGTAATTATTGGTAAAAGAATTTGAAAAGAGTTTTCTTTGTGTCTTGTAATTCTTGTCGTGTCACTAGATGTTTACACACCCATGGGTTTATGACGTGCACACATGGGGGTGTCATCAAAGGAAGGTGATGCATTAAATTGGTATTTCCTTGAAAACTTGTTTTCCTAAATGGTTTTTTAAATGATGTTGGTTTCTCCATGTTATTTAATTTGATCTTGGGTGACTTCGTGGCGGTGCGCACAAAAAAAACATAGATACGTATGTGTATATGTGTATATATATATATATATCTCTTCCATGCACATATTACCTCATTGCTCGGGGAATACGTTCAAAGGATTAAGGGTATATATATATATATAATATAATTTATGTGTGTGCTAGTGTGGGCGTTTTCGTCCGAAGCATCTAGAGATGAAGTGTCTTGGCTCGGTCGACATCCTTCTCTGAGGTAAGTATCCCTATGCGTTTTCCTTTAAATTCGAGAATAATTTAATTCTTGATTTTAACGCCTAGTTATAATATTAATTATTGATATACAACTATTCATAAATTGCATTCCCTGAATTAGAGTGGTTTATTTCTTATAGTGGGTTTCAATAAATGGTTTGATCGTGTTTTCACATTAGTTACCAGATTAAAAGATCCTTTGGACTTTGTGAATATGTCTTAGATTTAAAATTATAGTTTTCATTTCTGAAATGGTTCTCCAAGTGCATTTCTGGTTTTCAAAGTTGTGTCTGTGTAATTCTTAAGAAATGGTTTGGCATGTGAACATCATGTGAGGCCAGATTGGAACTTTTGTAAAACTATTTATAAAAAACATTTCTCCTCGTATGTGGTCCCTTTCTTTGGTTGAGTTATATGTTATGGGGGTCCACTGTGTAGGACTTCCATATATTCAATGGTAGGAAGGCGAGGGACATATTCCATGGGGTGGCTCGAGGTGTTGCATGATGTGAAATATTATTATATATATATATACTATGATTGGATTCTTGAATGGCATCATTAGGCCCACCCCCATTCTAAATACATGATACATGGGAACCTGGAATATTGAGAAAATATTTTGAGAATGATTTCTGCACTGGTAGGTTATGGTACTGAATAGTGGCCCATAGTAGGTGGATATATTGGGTTTATTACTATGGGAATTTTCCCTCATCGTGCTAGAGAAAGTATGGTCAAGCGTATTGGGCATTATGATTTTATTGTGTGTGACATGTCAATGAAGAAGAGGTCTCATGTATTAGAGTCTTCTGGATTATTCTTATCCTCCTGGGTTCACCTATGTCTACTCAGATTTGGTTCTAGAAGTAGTGATTATGATGCATTTGTGTATACCTACATTTCCATTGCTGTGTGTTTTATTTTGTGCATTTTTGAATATTTTGTTTCTTGGAAGTGGTAAACTGGTTTTGATTAGTTTTCTAAAAATGGTTTTCAAATGAAATGGTTTACTCTTATTTGTACAAATATGAAAATATAAACAACAGTTTCCATTTGTAAAAGTCTAATGTCTCAATAAAATATTGATTTGGGTTTTGAAAAATGAATAAGGGAAATCAATCATACTTTGCTTTTGAGTAACATGTAGAAAGCCTTACTTTTATATATTGTATTACAAACCTGGAATTGATTGATCATTTATTTAAAGGAAATGAATATGGGAATTGATTTTTTGGGAATGCCGAATGTGTTTTATTACTCACGCCTTATGTTTTACCTCTTTTTTTTAGTGTTGGATGTGGGTCCTAGCATGTATTCAGTCGCCATAGCGCGATGTTGGTTTGAGGTTGGTGGTGACCCATATGGTCACATGGAGGTATGTACGACATTGTTTTCTCACTGATCCTAGTTATCATTTCCATTGATAATTTTTTCTTTATTTATTTTTCTTTCATTTATGGGACAAATAGTTCCCACTTGTTTAGTTTTGATGCTTGAAAGTAGTTGTCAACCTGTGGGGATTGGGAACGCCCCTCGGGCCATGTCCTCGGCCAAGTCGGGTGACCGGATCAGGGTCGACCCGGTTTGGTTCCTGACAAAATAGTATCAGAGGACGGTTCTTGTGTTTTTGGTTGTCCAGTAAAAGGAGATTAGGACTGTCAGAGCTCATGAGGTAGGTTGCGGTTCGATGCATGATCACCACTGCTCGTAACGAGACATGAGTTATCAGGGGTAGTCTGGGTTTGGGGTTTTCTGTCTTTGTTTTGGACTGATGGATTACAATAGAGGTGAATTGGTATCACGCTGTGACCCCACATGGAGTTCTGACCCATGTGGAGCCCATGTGCCCGATTCAAGGTCCTCTTGTGTTATGTCCTACATGGGGCATGGCTAACTACCATGTCGTCGGGTTAGGCATAAGCACTAGTTCCACAATCCGGTTGTCCATTTCTAGGTGTTCATTGTCTTGATTTTGGTTGGTTTTAATTTGTTTTTGGAAATTAATGAGGGTTTTAATTGAAAAGGTTCTTTCTCTAATGGTTTTATAATCGGTAAAAAGGAGTTTTCCTTCAAGTTGTTTTGAAATTAGTGAATTGGGTTTTTAAAGAGAAAATTTTTTAATTGGGAAATTTTTTGCATATGTTTGGATTTAGTAATGGATCAGAAAGTGAAACCCTTGGTATTCCTTAGGATCATCCCCATATATGTGGGTAGATATGTGATGTGCACATTGAGACATATGTACAAGTGATTTGAGTGGAAAAAGGGTTGAAAGCTTATGAAGCAGTTCACAGGATGCCATGGGTGGGGTTTTGGAATCTATTGCTTGGCTTGATTTTTATAAAATGGACTTGAATGAAAAAGTGCATTTCGGATGTGGTTTTTCTTCCAAATTAGGGTTTTGTATTTTGAAAATTGTATTTTTCTTGTGTTTTTGTGTATGCTTAATTTATGATTCTATTACTCATGGCACGTGGTGTTGATTTTGGTTGTGTTTACTTTTTTCAAAATTCCTGGCCAGTTGTCTTAGCTCAGGGTGTTTCTTTTGATTGAGTTTTAGCTTGATGAAAGTTTCGATTTTTTTACGAGTTTTTCTTAATATGCCACCCAGAAATTTCTTCAAAATTATTTAATGAGTCGTGCCCAATTATTTTCTATATAGATTTTTTCTTGTGTTTCGATCCATTCAGGGTCCGTTAGGGGTATTGAAGCAGTTTGAGGGGAGTAGAGCATATCTTCAGGTGGTTGGGGACTCCCGAAATTATTAGAGTTCATACTTTCTTAGGTATAGTGGATGGTCCAGCCTTGGACCAATGTGGGTGTATGTCTTATCATCCGTGGAGTTGGGATGATGTTAGAGGCGTTAAAGTTTTTCTGCATTCAATGCATCACACATCAGGAGTTGAAGGAGAAAATAGGTGAGAGTGCATCCGTAGTTAACAAGGATAGTGGTTGGTGAATTCATGTGTTGTCCACATTAAGGAGTCGACATCTGGAGTGCAAGTGCTTGGAAAATTAGGTGCCACTCGTCATTAATTAGGGTTCCCCATTTTTCGATTGGGGTCTATGTGAGGAACCTACCTATGAAGAAATATTTTTTTGTCGACGTCGACTTGTGGGTCAACAAACTACTTTCTATTGTGCCAATTGTTTTACCAGTTTGAGCATCCCTAGTTATCTTGTCTCATCCCTCCAATTTCCTGCTTTTGTGTGACCATTCGGGCCACTGGGAAAGGTTCTAAAATAAGTGTCGTTTGAAGGATTATTTATCAGGGGATGCTCGTGTCTGACTTTGAGGCATAAGATGATTCAGCCATCAGTTCCCCAGCCTCAAGTCTTGGGGTGATGTTTTCACACAGTCAGGGAACCAGAGGCATGTGAGACCTTCACTTTTTTCATTGTCTTTTTTCTTAGAATGGATACATTTATGATTTCCTTGTCCTTGTTTTCCAACTATTGAACATTTATCTTTTGTGGTAATAGTGTGATGAACTTATTATTTCATGATCGTAGAATTTTCTTTCTTCTAAATGTGGTCTCTAGAATTTTTGGTTTTCATAAATGTGTATTTGGCCCTTATGTGGGTTGGTCCTGATTTCATTAGTGATCATTTGGAGATGTGAGTGTTGGGGGGTTTTAGCTTATATCGAGAGTTCTAGGTTTCAGTAGAGGCGTTGCCTCTCTTGTACAAAGGTAGTTGAATGTGTTGAGAGTTTTGTATTAGTGTGGGGAATTCTTAGTTCCAGTGGTGTTTTTATTGGGAGTTCCTTGTTCACAAGCCCTGATATGTCGGGTGACCATGTAGTGGTTTTCTGTTTAAATTTCAACATTCATGTTCATCTCATGTGGAGAAATCTGTTAGTTCAGGTTGGGAGATCACGTGTTACCCTCTCCTGGGGTTGGAGTGCATGGGTTATAAGGTATCCATGTTAGACTATCCGGTGTGCTTTAGAGAACCCTCTATTGTTCTCCCCTCATTTTATGTCAGGGTTTCTTCGTGAATGGTTGGGTGTGACTTGTAGAGTGAATCGTCAAACCGAGGATCTTGATTTTCCTTTTATTTTCTCTATTCAGGCACTGACTCAAGCTTTGGATTTCTTTTGACTTAGGGGCATTCTATGGGAAGAAAGTGTCTGTGGAGGGGAGAATTGTCACACCCTGACCGGGATTGATGTGTGACTTGCGCGTGTCTTATAAAACCGTGCAACAACATGTAGATTGAATCTATGGATGGTTAGTGTCGGGGGCATAGTTCGAGTGCAACCTGCTCGACCGCGCACTTGACGGCACGCGAGCCATGCAATTTCACAACATCTAATAAATAAATAAATAAATAAATTTAAGGGAAAGTGAAATTAAATTAAGTAAAATAAAAAAAATAATTATAGATTTTGAAAAAAGAATGTTTAAGCCTAAAATAATAATAATATTATAGTTTTAATAACAAAAATATCATGTTTTTTGTTGTTATTATTATTATTATTATTACTATTATTATTATTTTTAAGATTATTATTATTATTTGGATTTTTAATTTTGGTTTTATTATTATTATTATTATCATTATTACTGTAATAATACTTTAATTATTATATATAAAAAACCATACCCTTGACCAACTCACCCCGTCGCCCCAACCACCCATTTTCCCTCTGCGCAGTGGCACTACACCCGATCCCCAGCCACCTCGCCTCTTGCTCTGCCGGGCTCGCCTCTACTCACAGATCTATGTCAGCCTCCTATCCCGGCTGCTCCACTACCCAACATGCGGTGCGACCCAACACCTAGAGCCACCTCCTTGCAACTGCTGCCGATCTCCCCGTAACCGACCTCCTCTACCATTCTCACCCTAGGCCACAACTCCTATAGCGCACCCACCCCCGACGACACCCCACTCAGGCCGGACCCCCTCTCGGATGCGTAGCATTTTCCAAACCCCCCCTTTTTTCGGCGCCTCCCTCTCCAGTAGAAAAAACATCCCCGTCCAGACTCCTCTTCGGAGCGCAATGCCTCTGACAGTAGCCCCTCCTCGCCACAACATGTCCCCCGCCCCCTCTTTTCCTACCGGCAAATATTAATCCATTTTTCGATTCCTATTTGGGGTTTTTTTATTTTTGAATGAATCCTAATGGATTGGGTCTATATTCGGTTCGTTTTTCTTGGATGCTAGGTGTTGCGAATCGTCTTGCAGGATGTACTCTTCCTCCTCTGATGGTTTCTTCACAATTGTGAAACTTTGAGGTAGATGAATATGTATTCTACCTCTTTCAGAAAATTATTTTGGTTCTTTTGTTGCTTTAAATATAATTTTTACTTAATTCAATGATTAATGATATATCTAATTAGTCCAATATGATGTTTATGGATTATTATAGCATGTTAAAAATAGTTTTTGTAGTTTTTCTTGTTTATGTTTGTGTGTGATAATACCCATTTTTGTTATAATTATTTAGTAAATTATCTTGATGTTTTCTTGAGAGTATAATTTTTTAAAACTATATTTTGAAGAGAATCTACAATTTTCCAAATGTGTGTGTGTGTCTAGTGTTGTAGGTTAAATGTCATTTGGGTTTTTTATAGTTAAATTAGATGTTTTCTGTGGTGTGTTATATTTTTCAGAAGTGTCTTGACATGAGTATATAGTGAAAAATTATTTTTCTAAATGATGTGGTTATGTTTTCAGGTGCGATTCATTAGGGTACTTCTTGGAAGTGTTTTTAGGACTATGTAAAATGTGTTAAATGTTTTTTCAAGGGAACATGATATGCGAAAGCAGTGATAGAGGGTTTTTACCAAGGGGTCTCATGAAATGACTAATTGTCGGTAAAAGCAATTGAAATTTTATTCTATGTGTCTTGGAATGATTGGTGTATCACAAGATGTTGACACACCCATGGGTGTACAAGGTGAACACATGGGGGTGTCATCAAAGGAAGGTGATGCTTTAAATTTTCATTTCCTTGAAAACGTGTTTTCTTAAATGGTTTTTTTAAATGATATTGGTTTCTATAGGTTTTTTATTTAGTGATTGGGTGGCTTCTTGGTGGTGTGCACACCCACATACATAGGTACGTGTGTGTATATGTATATATATATCTTCCTTTAACATATTCCCTCATGGCTTGGGGAATATGTTCAAAGGATTATGGGTATATATATATGTAATAGAATGTATGTGTGTGCTAGTGTGGGTGTTTTCTTCCGAAGCATCAAGAGATGAAGTGTCTCTGCTCAACCCGCTTCCTTCTCTGAGGTAGGTCTCCCTAAGAATTTTCTATTAAATTCAAGAACTATTTATTTCTTGCATTTTGCAACGAGTTATAATATTAATTATTGATATATAACTATTGGTAAATTTTCTGCCATGAATTGGAGTGGTTTATTTCTTGTATTGGGTTGCAATAAATGGTTTGATCATGTTTTCACATTAATTACCCGATAAAATAAACCTTTAGCCTTTGTAAACATGTTTTAGATTTAAAATTTTGGATTGGGTTTCTAAAATGGGTTTTTAAGTGTATTCCTGGTTTTCAAAGTGGTGTGTGTGTAATTTTTTTGAAATGGTTTGGCGTGAGAAAATCATGTGAGGCTGGGTTGGAACTTTTGTAAAACAAGTTATAAAAAAGAAAATTATCCTATAAAGTGGTCCCTTACTTGGGTTGAGTAATATGTTATGGGTGTCCACTGTGTAGGACTTCCTTGTGATCAATGGTAGGAAGGCGAGGGACATATTCCTTAGGGTGGCTTTGTCTGTTTCACGTTGTGCCATATTTATATATATATACTGTGATTGGATGCTCGGATGGAATCGGTATGCCCACCCCCATTATAAATACACGAGACATGGGAACCTGGAATATTGAGAGAATATAATGAGAATGATTGTTGCACTGGTAGATTATGGTACTGACCAATTTCCCATAGTAGGTGGATATATTGGGTTTATTATGATGGTATTTTTCCCTCGGCCTGCCTAAGAACGGATTGTTGAGCATATTGGTCGTTTTGATTTCATCTTGTGTGGCATGTCAATGAGGATGAGGTCTCATGTATTGGTGTCTTCTGGAATATTCTCGATCTCCTTTGTTCACCTATGTCTTCTCATATTTTGTGGCTTGTAGTAGTGATTTTGATGCTTATGTGTATACCTACAATTCCCCTACATGGTGTATTATTTTGTGCATTTTTGTATATTGTTTTCCATTGAAGGTGTTAAACTGGTTTTGATTATGTTTATAAAAATGATTCTCAAATGATTGGGTTTACTCCTCTTTTTACAAATCTGAAAATATAAACAACACTTTTCCTTTGAAAATGCTAATGTCTCACTAAAAGATTGATTGTGGTTTTGAGAAACGAATAAGGGCAATGAATCGTACTTTTCTTTTGAGTAACATATAGAATGCCTTACTTTTATATATTGTATTTCTAACCTGGAATTGATGGATATTTTATTTGAAAGAAAATGCATATTAGAATAGATTTTTTGGGAATTCCTGCTGAGTTTTATTATTCACACTAATTGTTTTACCATTGTTTTTTTATCCATGGGTGTCGCGCCTTGATTGGATTCAATTGTCATAGTGAAAGTTTGGGTTAAGGATGGTGGTGACACATAAGGTCATATAGAGGTATGCATGACATTTTTTCTCATTACATCTGGTTTTCGTTTCCATTTTTCAGTTTTATTTAATTATTTGTCTTTCATTAGTGGGCCAAATAGTTCCCATTTGTTTAGTTTTGATGTCCGATACTAGTTGTCAGCCCATGGGGATCGGGAACGCCCCTCAGGCCATGTCGCGGACCAACTCGGGTGACGGGTTCAGGGTCGACCTAGGTTGGTTCATGACAAAATGGTATCAGAGAAATGTTCTTGTGATTTGGGTAGTTAGGTAGAAGGAGATTAGGACTTTTAGAGCTCACGAGGTAGAATTCCAGTCAGTGTTTGATCACTACCGCTCGTGGCGAGACCTGAGTTATTAGGGGTAGTCTAGGATTCCGTTTTTTTTTTGTCTTTTTTAGGATTGATGGATGACAATAGAGGTGACATGGTGTTATGTTGTAACCCCACATGAAATAGTGACCCATGTGGAGCCCAGGTGTCCGATTTAAGGTCATCTAGAGTTATGTCTTACTTGGGGCATGGCTCACTACCATGTCTCTGGGTTGTGAATAAGCACTAGTTCCTCATTCAGGTTGTCCATTGTTGGTTATGATTTGTCTTGATTTGTTCAGTTTTATTGTGTTTTTCGAAATGAAGGTGGTTTTGAATTGAAAAGGTTCTTTCTCTAATGGTTTTAAAAATGGTAAAAATGAGTTTTCTTTCGATTTGTTTTGAAATTGGTGAGGAGGGTTTTTAAAGAGTAAGTGTTTCAATTTGGAAATTTTTTTCTTATGTTTGTATTTGGTGATGGAACGGAAAATGAAACCCTTGTTACTCCATAGGATTGTCTTCATATGAGTGGGTAGATACATGAAGTTCACATTGACACATATGTATATGTGATTTGAGTGGAAAAAGGGATGAAGGCTTATGCGGCAGTTCAACGGATTCCATGGGTGGAGTTTTGGAATTTAAGGCTTGGCATGATTTTTCTAAAATGGACATCAATGAATAGGTGATTTCGAGACTTGGGTTTTCTTCCAAAGTGGGGTTTGGTATTTTGAAAAGTTGATTTTTCTTGTGTTTGTGTAAGTTTGATTTTAGGGTCTGTTACCCTTGGCTCAGGGTGTTTATTTTGGTTGTGTTTATTCTTGTTCGGAATTCCAGGCTGGTTTTCTTAGCTCGTGGTATTTTTTTTGTTGAGTTTTAGCTTGATTCCAGTTTCGATTTTGTTTTCCATGTTGTTCCGAATATGCCACCCAGAAATGTCCTCACAATTTGTTAATGAGCCGTGCCCAATTCTGGTTTCTATATTCTTTTTCTTGTCCTTCGATGCATTTAGCGTTCGTTAAGGGTAGTGAAGCGGTTTCAGGGGAGTAGATCTTGTCTTCAGGTGGTTGGGGACTCCCGAGTTCATTATATTTTATCTTGTCTTGGGTTCAGTGGATGGTCCAACCTGGGACCAATGGGGGTGGATGAATTATCATCCTTGGAGTCGGGATGATGTGGGAGGTGTTAAAGATCATCTCTATTCAATGGATCATACTTGAGGATTTGAAGGTGAAAAGAGGTTAGAGATCGTCTGTAGTTAACAAGGCTAGTGGTTGGTGAAGGAATGTGTTGGACACTTTAAGGAGTTGACATCTTGAGCGCAAGTGCATGGAAAATCTGGAACCTCTCGTCATTCATAATGGTTCTCCATTTTGTGAGTGGTGTATAGGAGGTGAACATACCTCTGAAGAAATCCCTTTTTGTCAGTGTTGACATGTGGTTCTTCAAACTTCATTCTTATGTGCCATCAGTGTTACCGGTTTGAGCATCCTAAGCCATCTTGTCTCATCGCTCTGATGTCCTGCTATTGTGTGACCGTTCGGGCCACTGTGAAAGGTTCCAAAATAAGTGTCGTTTGAAGGAGTCATCATTGGGGGATGCTTGTGTTTGAATGTGAGGCATAAAATGATTTAGCCATCCGAGCCCCAGCCTCAGGTCTCGGGGTGAATCTTGCTCATAGTCAGGGCGGCAGAGTTATGTGAGACCATAACTTGGTTCTTTATCATTAGACTTAGAATAGAGATATTCAAGATTTCCTTGTACTTGTTTTCCCACTTTTGTAAGTTTATATTTTCTGGTTATAGTATTAGGAACATATTCTTTCATGATCATAGCAGTTGTGTTCTTCTGAATGTGGTCTCTATAATTGTTGTTTTACTTAAAAGTGTATTTGGCCATTATGCGGGTTGGTCCGAATTTCATTAGTGATCATTTGGAGATGTGAGTGTTGGGGTTTTTGGAATGTGTCGATATTTTTAGGTTTTAGTGGAGGAGGTGTGTCTCTTGTAGTAAGGGAGTTGGATGTGTTGAGAGTTTTAGATTAGTGTGGAGAATTATTATTTCTAGTGGTGTTGTTATAGGGAGTTCCTTTTTCTGGTGCCCTGATATGTCAGGTGACCATGTAGTGGTTTTCCTTTTAAATTTCAACGGTCATGTTCAACTCATGTGGAGAAGTCAGTTAATTCGGGTTGGGTGTTCTCGTGTTATCCTCTCCTCAGCTTGGTGTGCATGGGTTTTAAGGTTTACATGTTAGTTGAGCCCTTGTGGTGGGAATAACCCTCTTTTGTTCTCCCCTCGTTTTATGTCAGGATTTCATCATGACCGGTCGAGTGTGACTTGTAGAGTGAATCGTCTACCCGAGGTTCTTGATTTTCCTTTTTTTTCTCTGTTCGGGCATAGACCCAAGCAAGAGATTTCTTATGACATGGTGACATTCTGGGGGAAGAAAGTGTCTGTGGTTGGAAGAATTGTCACACCTAGACCATGTTTGACGCACGACTTATAAAATAGTGCGACAACACATAGTTTGACACTATGAACGGTTAGTGTCGGTGGCATGGTTTGAGTGCAACCTGCTCGACTACGCACTTGACGGCACACGATCTGTGCTATTTCCCAACATCCGAAAAATAAGTAAATTAATTAATTAAAGGGAAATTGAAATGAAATTAAGTAAATTAAAAAAATTTAATTAAATAGAGTTTGATAAAAAAAATGTTTAAGCATAAAATAATTATTTTATTTTATTTTTAATAATAAAGATATCATTATTTTGGTTGATTTTTTTTATTATTATTACTATTATTATTATTATTATTATTATTATTAAGATTATTATTATTATTTGGTTTTTTAATTCTGGTTTTATTATTAATATTTTTTGTATTATTGTAATAATACTATAGTTATTATATATATAAAATCCCTACCCATTCCCAACTCATCCCATCGCCTCCACCCCCCCATTTTGCCTCTACGCAATGGAACTACACCCGAACCCCAGCCACCTCACCGCCAGCTCCTTTGGCCTCACCTCCGCTCACGAATCCAAGCCTTCCTCTTATCCATGTGGATCTACTACCCGACATGCGGCATGACCCGCCACCCCGGGCTGCCTCCCAGCACCGGCTCTAGAGGATCTCCCCAAACCAACCTCTACTGCCCTCCTCAACATATGACACACCTCCTACGGTGCTCCCTCTCCCCGAAGACACCCCACTCATGCCGAACCCCCTCTCCAATGCGCAGCTTTGGCCAAACCCCCCTTTGTTCGGATCCTCCCTCACCAGCTGCAAAAACCTTTCTGGCCGGACTCCTCTTCGGCATGCAACACCTCCGGATGTTTCCCCTCCTCACCGTGTTATATTCACCACCCCATCTTTTCCTACTAGCTAATATTAATCCGTTTTCAAATTCCTATTTTCAGTTTTTATTTATGAACGAATCCTAATAGATTATGTCTACATTAGGTTCGTTTTTCTTGGATTCTAGGTGTTGCGAATGGTCTCATGGGTGTACTCTTACTCCTCCAAAGGTTTATTCGCAATCACGCGCCTTTGAGTTATATGAATATGTATTCTACCTTTTTCAGAGCAATCCATTGGTGCTTGTGTTGCGTTAAGTATTATTTTTACTTAATTCAAAGCATAATGATATATCTAATTAGTCCATTATGATGATTATGGATTATTATAGCTTGTTAAAAATAGTTATTGTAGTGTTTTTTGTTTATATTTGTGCATTCTAATGCCCAATTTTATTTTAATCACTTAGTGAATTATCGTGATGTTTTCTTGAGAATATTATTTTTTAAAACTATATTTCGATGTTAATCTCCAATTTTTCTAATGTGCGTATGTGTCAACTGTTTTTGGTTAAATGCCATTTGGTTTTTGTATAGTGAAATTAGATGTTTTATGTGGTGCATAATATTTTTCATAAGTTTCTTGACATGAGTATATAGTGAAAAAGTATTTCTATAAACGATACGGTTATGTTTTCAGGTGTGCATCATTAGGGTAATTCATTGAAGTGTTTTTAGGAAAATAAAAAATGTGCGAAATGTGTTTTCAATGAACTTGATATGTGAATTCCTTAATAGTGGGTTTTTACAAAGGGGTTTCATGAAATGAATAATTATCGGTAAAAGTATTTGAAAAGTGTTTTCTCTCTATCTTGTAATTCTTGTTGTGTCACTAGATGTTGACACACCCATTGGTGCACTAGGTGTACACATGGGGGTGTCATCAAAGGAAGGTGATGCTTTAAATTCGTATTTCCTTGAAAACATGTTTTCCTAAATGTTTATTTAAACGATTTTGGTTTCTCTAGGTTATTTAATTAGAGCATGGGTGACTTCTTGGTGGTGCGCACACAAACATACATAGGTACGTATGTGTGAATGTATATATATATATATATATCTTCCTTTCACATATTCCCTCATGGCGTGGGGAATATGTTCAAAGGATTAAGGATATATATATATATAATAGAATGTATGTGTGTGCTAGTGTGGGAGTTTTTTTCAGAAGCTTCAATAGATGAAGTATCTCAGCTCAGCTGGCTTCTTCTCTGAGGTAGGCCTCCCTATGCAGTTTCCTTTAAATTCAAGAATAATATATTTCTTTCTTTTTTCACCTAGTTCTAATATTAATTATTGATATATAACTGTTTGTAAATTGTATTCCCTAAATTGGACTTGTCTATTTCTAGTAGTGGGTTGCAATAAATGGTTTTATCGTGTTTCCACATTAATTACCTGATTAAAGGACCCTTTCTCCATTGTGAACATGTTTTAGATATAAAAATATGGTTTGGGATTTTGAAATGTGTTTCGAAGTATATTTATGGTTTTTAATGTGGTGTGTGTGTAATTTTGAAGAAATGGTTTGGCATGAGAAAATCATGTCTAGCCCATGTGGAACTTTTGTAAAACATGTCATAAAAAGAAAATTCTCCTCAGATGTGGTCCCTTACATTAGTTGAGTTATATGTTCTGGGGGTCCATTGTGTAGGACTTCCCTGTGATCAATGGTATGAAGGCGGGGGACATATTTCTTCGGATGGATCGAGGTGTTACATGTTGTGCTATATTATTATATATATACTGTGATTGGATGATCGAATAACATTGGTAGGCCCACCCCCTTTCTAAATACATGATACATGGGAAACTAGCATATTGAGAGAATATTTTGAAAATGACTGCTGCACTGGTAGGTTATGGTACATACCAGTGGCCCAGAGTAGGTGGATATATTGGGATTATTACTATGAGATTTTACACTCAGCCTTCCTGAGAAAGGATTCTCGAGCATATTGGTCATTTTGATTTCATTGTGTGTGACATGTCTATGAGGATGAGGTCTCATGTATTGGTTTCTTCTGGATTATTCTCGATATCTTGGGTTCACCAATGTCTACTCAGATTCTTTTTGCTTTCCGCAGTTATTATGTTTCTTATGTGTATACCTACATTTCCCTTGCTCTATGTTTTATTAAATGCATTTTTGTATATTTTTTTCCATGGAATGTGGTGTGCTGGTTATGATTATGTTTCTAAAAATGGTTTTCAAATGAAAGGTTTTACTCCTTTTTATAAAAATCTGAAAATATAAACAACACATTACCTTTGAAAATGCTAATGTCTCACTAAAATATTGGTTTGGGTTTTTAGAAATGAATAAGCGTAATGACTTGTTCTTTTCTTTTGAGTGACATGTAGAAATCCATGCTTTTATATATTCTATATCAAACCTGGAATTGATGGATCATTTATTTAAAGGAAATGTATATGGGAATGGATTGATTGGGTATTCCTACTGAGTTTTATTACTCACCCCTATAGTTTTACATTTGTTTTTTTATGCATGGGTGCGGCGCATTGCTTGGATTCAGTCACCATAGCAGAATGTTGGTTTGAGGTTGGTGGTGACCCATAGGGTCACATCAAAGTATGTACGACTTTTTTTTCACGCTGCTCCTAGTCTTCATTTCCTTTTTTTAGTTTTTTATATTTATTTTTATTTCATTTATGGGTTAAATCATTCCCACATATTTATTTTTGATTCCCTTCATTAGTTGTCAGCCCATGGGGATTGGGAACACCCCTCGGGCCATGTCATAGGCCAACATGGGTGACCGGTTTAGCGACAACCCGGGTTGGTTTGTGATAGGAAATGTCAAACTGATAGTGTCATGCCAACACTGATGATATAAAGGGGACAATTTTATTCCCACCCCAAAAAAATTTTCATATAGACATAGTTTTCATACCAACCTAGTTGTCATGCCAACACAGTAGTCATGCCAACACAGTAGTCCTGCATACACAGTTTTGATGCCGACATCGAGTCATTGTCATGCTGATACTCAATGATGTCGACACTAAAGGGTTATCATGCTGATGCCAATAGTGTTATACAAAATCTTTCATGTCGACACAAATGACTCACTATTTTTAATTTTTTTTATTTTTCCAAAAAAAACATTGTTTTAGTAATTTTGTTGAACCCGGTTCATGATTTCACAATTTTTTGATTTCTAAATCCATAAATGATATAAATTTGAGTTGATTCACTCTACTCCCATACACACACACACACACACACACACACACTAAATCATACATTTCCCTCTCTATCACCAACAAATCTCTTTCTAACCTTCAAACTGAACTGTTATAACGACACATGAGAAGAGAGCTCTTGAAGGTGGTGAGTATTGTGCAGCTAAGAAATAGAGAGGGGAATTAACAAAATATTCTGACCAGTGAATCCATCTTCAGAAAACCATATAGTTACTCTAGAAAGTGAGGTTATTGCAGAATGGTTGTTAGAGGGATATTATTTACTTCTCAGGGTGTTACATGATCAAGGATGGCATAATTGGTTCTCAGATTATGAATGACCCATCTACCAGAATCTAGTTCATGAATTTTACATGAATATGCAGTTCATGTTGGAAGAAATTTATATGTCATGGATTATGTCCATAGTGGATGGAAAGATAATTTATTTTTATTCAAGAAAATTGGATGAATATCTTCAATCCCGCCATAATTTTATTATTATTATTGTTAATGTATCTCTACACCTAAGAGTGATATTTTCTACTTTGAGATAGCTCTGAAGGATCTTACATATAATGATGATAACAAGATACCCATTGCTACAAATTTGTATGGGGAGTGTAAAATATAGTTCTTGTTTATTCAACAACAGATCTATACAAAGAAAAGAGACTTTTTACCTCTAAATTATTGTGATTTATAAATGGTTTAACTTCAATGAAAATGTTTTGAGGTAAATACGTGTAGATACCATGACGTGAACATAGATGAAATGATCATGAATTCTTGAAAAAAAAACTTCTCTATTTTATCTATGTTTAATATCAACTGTGATAAAATAGAATGGTTGTTTTAGTGAAGGATATGATGTTATTTCATAGTGTAGTGGGATTTTCCTCAGTAATAAGATCGGTAAGTTGAGGAAGATCAATAGGAATCCAGGAAGAATGAATGGGTCTGAGATGAATATAAGATATACGATAAGATCAATCAAGTGGACCATCCAACATGGCCTACAAATATGGTTAATCTGGGTCTGGGACCAGATGATTATGTTGTTTACACATCAATAGAAGAATAATATCCTTCCACACCAGTTAGATATCAAGGGTCACATAACCATGATAGGAGTGATCCTATCACTACTGAAGCTAAAAAATGTTTTTCTTTTTAGAACTCCTAGTCATCTGCATGCCTTTCCATGTGATGTTACCACACATTAAGACAATGGTGATGATGAGATAAAAGTCTCATGAATTTTGGAATATGTATATAGATCTAGTGGATATAATTAAGATGAAAAAGGAAGTGAAAATGTTGAAAGTGGAAGAAGCAGATCCTATGTTAGTGAAGAGGAAGAAGTTGTAGAAAAGTATTTTAGAAATTGAAGTGGAGAGAAAGTCTTTGAACATGATGATTATAACGGCAGTGAATGTGATGGTGACCATCATAATTATGATCATGGTGGATACGTAGATATGGTTGAAGAATTTATTCATGAATGATTGGAATAACCTCTTGAATTAATTTTTGAGGAATGATAATATTTTGATGATCATGATAAAGTGTATGATCTGTTAATTCCTACACCTCCATAAGTATATGAAATAAGGATACCTCATGATGAAGGTGAGAAACCAATTACGAGAGATCTGATTGAGGGGGATCCTCAAGAAATGATATATCAAGATAATGGGGAGCATCAAGATGGAAGAGTGAGACATGATAGTCTTAATACTATGGTTGAAGATGTTCTGTTTGATTGGGAAAGAAATCACAAGTACATTGCATTGGGATTGGATTATGAATACATGGATGATGAGGTATTTGTACATGTTTCCAACGAATCAATGGATGAGACCCCTCCTAGTGACTCTGACACTAAAGATAATTTTATAATACTTAAGTATGAAATTTCTTCGTCAGTATTTGTATCAGTTCAATCTCATATGGTCCAAGAGATTCAACAAAGTAGAATGTAAAACACTGAGTTGATTGATGAATTACATGCTCTCATATCATCAATACAAGAAATTATATAGTTTTAGAAATCTATTTTTGTTACAAGTCATACGGTAGATTTGAGGGAGGCTGATGAATCTAATGTTTCAAAGAAACCGATAAATGATATTCAACCAAACATAATCACAAATTTTGAGAAACTTTTTACAAATACATCCATGTCGAGAAAAGAAATGACTTTAATTTTTTTCTGTAGTAAATTATTTGATTTCATAGTTTATAGGATGTGTGGAGATTATTATTAATGCTTCGAATATTCATACTTCAACTCTTACAATTGTTCCATCTACCCCTGGTCATTCATCTCAAGCTTTATACATTGATGTTGCGAGAAATATTTTTATAGAAGGTCATCATGATATATTTTATACTTATTTATTGGCCAACATTTAAAATGATTGAGAATAATAGTGACCATGTTGATGATATGGTCAGACTATATTCTATGAGTGATGATACCTACAAGGCTCTAATCACAGAAAAGGTGGATTAAAATTTAAAGAATGTCATTTCCAAGAATCAGTTGACCTGACTTTTTATTTATTTGACAGATATCCTTTCATTACCTCTAGTGACCAGAGCCTTCAAAGACCTAGTAAATAAATTAAATTACATAACACCTCTTTTGGAAAAATTCGTAGAGAATAAAAAATCTGTTGTGAATGATGTGAAGTATGGTGGTGAAATCACTGAAGATTTCTTAAACATATTTAAATTATACAATCATTTGAAAAGTGATACAATTGTAGTGCCTACTACTACACCTATTGGACCTTCTAGATTAGTTCCTCCACCTCAGATGTCCATTTCTCATGACTTGACTCAAATTCATCCCGTGATCCATGAGTTGACTCAACCTCTTGTGTTGTCACAACTGAAACCAATCCTTTCACCTAACATGCTAGAAGGAGTGATCTTACATTTTCTAAAAATTTCTTCAGACACTCTAGCTTCTATGACACCACCTATTTGACCAACTATTAACCCCTCTAACAAGTGGAAGGAACCTCTTAATCATGAGCAGTATTGAGGATAACACTCTGAAACAGTTGTGGGATTTCCATTTTTTGTATATCCTTGAATATTGTTTTACATTGTTCTTCCTTGATTAAAGATATTTTGGGCTACTTTCAATAATATATTTTTGTTCTCTATCTTACTCCCTGATATATCATATTATTTTTCTTCCCTTTCATTGATTATTTTATTATTTGATACCATTTTCAAGCTTTGATATTCTCAAAAGAGGTAGAATATATTAGAATTATCTTTTTTTACTTTACCATAGATATCACACTTATGTAATTTATTTATCTTTTGATACAATTACTATTTATATTACCAATGTACCTTATCTATAGATTGAGAAAATTCATCAATAATAGGAAATGATAAGAATAATGATTTTATTCAATATAATATTATATTTCTAAATAATGTCATGATTTGTGATCATAAAAAATGGGGAGACTCATGGACCATAGGAGAATATTTGACACCTTCTCTAGTAATAATGGTTTTAATAATCACAAATAATTTAAATTCATATTAACCATGTTAAATCACATCAATCATCTTTATTTATGTTTCCAAATGTGTAATTATGATAATCTATGCCCACATATGTCTTTAACACGTTATTTAAATATTTGTACTGTATGATTGTCCATGAAGAAATATTTTTAATGCATGATAGACAGACACTGACAGAAGAGATGAGATACCGACAGTTCAACTGAGTCACTAATAGTGTAAAATGACTAACCACTATATGACTTACTGATAGTTCAATTGACGCATAGAAAAACTGACTTCCTCACCAATAGTTCAAAAGATATATGATATTGTGTCCTTCTAATGTAAGGACCTACAGATTCAATGAACTACCGATGCAAGGACCTACCAAGGCAAGGGCGTATCGATTAAAGGACCTTTTGACACAATGACCTGTCGATGCAAGGACTTACTGACGATTGGTGCTGCTGATGCTAGGAATCACCAGTTGTTAAAATGAGTCACTAATGTAATGAGTCACCATTGCATGGTCAGACCAACAGAATGACACGACAACGTAATGAATCACCAATAAAAGGAGATACTGAAAGAGGACTCAATGATACATTGTTTGATATTCATTTAATTTAAAATTACATCTAACAGTCATATTTTGAGTGTTTTAATGCTATTAATTATTTAAATTCATTTTTGCAGACATATTATATGATCATGTCAGAAATACGACGTATAGTATCTACCTCAAACATGTGAATTATTGGGATGAAATAATATATATATATATATATATATAGAAGAGGGCATGAAAGATATACACACCAACAAACCAAAAGGGGTCATTCTTACACACAATAGAACACCCAATCAAGCAACATACATAAAGGAAAAATACATGAGCAACTCATAATTTCTTCTTTCTGTAAACATGAGAAATATTCCTTATAAATGTTAAAATATCTCTAAAACATCCATCAAATCCTATGGAGAAGATCATTATATATTCCTAGAATAAAGAACACAATGCTATAAGACCCTCTATTTTAGTGGCTTCTTTCAAAAGAGTAATCCAGCATCAACTCTGATACATCAAATAGTCCGGACCTGAACTACATAACACACAAATCTATATAAACTATATCTGATAAATATTTCACTTTTTTGTACATTTTGTTTACATTTTCGAGTAGTGTGTCCTTCTATCTATAGAAAAACATTGTTTCTAGTAGTGAATAAGAGGATTCTAGATATCCTTACACAACTATCTTTTTACACCTCTTTATCCATCAAAGAAGTGTGTAAGAGGTCTTGTGTGACCTGGTAGAATTTTGTTCTGATGAAGAATAGTGGCAGAGGTATTTTGACTTGAAAAGTCTATATACTATTGTGTTAACCCCGATCTAGTGTGAGGATCAAAACCAATATCAATATACACTTATTGGTTGTAGGTGACCACCTCGTGTAGAAGATAAAGTCTCATCTTGAGACTGCATATCTTGTTTTTTTAACCACCGTTTATTCAAATTTAGTTTTTTATTTTTACATGTAGTTCAAAAAACTAAATTTCAACTTGATAGTTAGTATTGGATAGTATTTATAACTATTTTGGGTTTTTAGATTTTTTTCAAAAGTTGTTTTAAATTCTCATATTGTTACACCTGAGAAATAATAAATATTCTGATAAAATATTTTAACATTTAGACTAATTTAAATTGACTACATTTAATTACTGACCTATTTTATTAAAATGGGAAAACATTTTTAAAATAATATCTTTAAACTAAATTTTTATAGAAACTCAATTCACCACCTCTTGAGTGTCCTACTGGAATAAACATGGTGGAAAAGTGTTTTGTAGAGATGATTGGGAAGATTTTTGTGAAAACTATTGAGTTTTTTTATGAGGGTAAGTGGGAATGTGATTTTCTCTTTTCTAAAGAATAATTATTGATTTTTTTAATTACAAAATTATTTCAATAATTTGAATACAAACTCAATTAATTTGGATAAAAATTTGAGAAATAATTGATTGGGATGTTATATGGTTGATTCCAACCTCATTCACTCAATAAATACCAATTTTTTACTGGTTAGATCCTTTACCTATTATAGAACATAATTTTAACATTTTTATATTAAATGAATTAATATGTTTTGACATAATAAATTATTCATTTAGTTGTAAAATAAAATTGATTATTATTATATTTTATCAACATTATAATTCAATATATTTAATATATTTTTTCATAAAAATTTTAAATGTGATTAAAATTAAGAGTAACATATCAAAAATATAGGGTATTAGAAACATTTTTTAAAAATATATATATAAATTATGATCTAAAAAAATACGAATTTTGAAACATAATATATAGAACACATCATTTTTAACATTTAATGAAGAATATGTTTCATAAATTATTATTCTTGCATAAAATTTTTCCATTGGGTATTAATTATTATTTACCATTACACTATTCAATGATCAAAATCATGTGTCAATAAATCAATTTTTAAATACTATATGCATTACACAAGAACCAAATAAGTAGATCAACAATTATTAACAACACTCTTAATGATCAACAATTAAATGAATTATATTTACCACATTTAGAAAGTCATAATCAATTCGATCATGTCATTGTGAATAAAATTTCATATTAATGAATGTAAAATACTTAATTCTTGTTTTTTAATGATAATATTATATCATAAATTCCCATCAAGAAGCATTCATTAATAATGGATTCAAGGAATATTTTTATGTAAATTAAAATATATTTGAAATGTTTCCCACTCAATAAAGGATCATTAATATACTAGATCTATCCAATATCAATTACTAAAATCTAATCACAAGGTTTTAAATCATCATATCCAAATTTAAAAATAAAATTACTGATGCTTTAAATGTAGAAACAATCATTTCATGTCTCTTATAGAATTATATTTCATCTAGTGTGAATAAAGTTAAAAAAATATTTATCAAAATTACATATAATGCACCATATAAATATATTTTTAACATAAGAAACAATATGAATTAATCACACATTTTAAATCCTTCATCAATAGATTTTTTTTGTTTATTCATAAACTATTGTCTGAAAAATTATTGTGATGAAACATTTTAAAAAACCATCTAAACTATTTCCAAGATTATTTTAGTTGTCATATCTAGCACAAAGAAAATTATCACTTATTAATAAACACGAATCATTATATATTGAAGCAAGTCATGTAGTAATTATGAAATAATTTAGTTATCTTAACATATCACAAAATTTATCATAATGATATTTTATCTACCCTACATAATTTCATTTGTTATTATTTCAAATATTGAATTGAAATTCTCCACATTACCTGGTTTAAATATCCTATAGTATATAAAAAACTCATCAATTACCAAAAACATATCAATATAAAACACTCAAAACTAAATTCATTCATATGTATTTTAATACATATGGAAATTAGTTTCTTTCAATGTTTTATGTAATTAATGAATTATATTACAATAAAAAAATATAAGAACATATACCATCATAGTAGATATTATATTAACACACTAATGAAGGGATAATTTTTACCATACCATTATATATTACTCATTATGAAAACTTTTACCCCCTATATTACAATATAGTACATCAAGAAATAATGCCTCGTGATAGGAGAAGTATTTTCCATTTTCATATTCATTAATCGATAATATTATTTACAAATAAAAACCATTATTTCATGTAACATGGAGTTCATTAAATCATATTTAATAGGGTTCTTTTTGTTCTCTATACCAGAACAAATTAATCCATCAATTAAAACATCCATTATTCATATACCATTCCAAATTCACTACCATGACTGTTAAACCAATTCACCAAGTCATTTAACAGGCCTAGAGTCCCCACATCAGGAAATGGGGGAATGAAAAAAAATACTTTTCCATATCAGGTCTTATTGGTCCATGCTAGGGACCAAACCTTGCTAAAAACATTTACATTAATACAAAAATTGTCCTCAAAGTTCCTATAACGACCCATACTTTACATACATTGTTAATACATCAAAATTAAAGTACAATTATTACAACATATAACAAAACCATGAATGGACCGTATAGGTATAGTGTCTTTAGAAACTGGGAAACATAAACAACTGGTTCAAAAATCAACTACGTTGTCTCCCATTTATTTCATCATATATAGAGTCCCTTTTGGAATGTTATACTTAATACCCTTTATTCAGACCTGGGGAAAATAAAACATACAACACGGTGAACTCAAATTCTCCGTAAGGATAAACAAAAGAAATCTCAATCATATCATATTCATAAGAACAAAACATTTTGAAAATCTTAACCTGCAAAAGAGATCATAATATCATGTCATGGGATAAATCATAGTAATGAAAAGTAATCCCAAATAATGATAACATAAAACATGAAACTTTGTGTAATACACACATAATCATAGAAAATCATTTCATTTTAGTCAAGAATCATTTCCAATACTATCATAGCAGGAAAATCCATTACTGAACCGAGTTTACTCATCGTTCCAGTCCCGTATCACTGAACCAGATTAACATTCCATTCCAGCCATGTCTATCTCATGAGATATAAATATTTACCCAATTAATTGGAGGGAGATATCGTTCCCACCCATCTCATAATGAAACCATTCTTATGTGTTCCACAAAATCAAAAAAAATCATACATCATAGCATAACCCATGTAATAAAAATGGCAGTCTTAAACATCATGCCATCAAAAAATGATCCATATAAGATAAAAGTACATCATAAAATTAATTACATCAAACATAATCAAATCAATGTTCAAATAAGGATAGAAACAAAACCCTATATTATCTTAGAAGGAAAATAATTTTGATAAAACACATGACCTCCATTCTTGAGGAAAATATCCTTTCTACTTCAAAAACATTTTTCCATTCTTAACATGTCATTAAATTTTAAACTAAAAGAAGTCGATTAAAAATAAAAATGAAAACTTGTAACGTAAGATTCATGGAAATAATGTTCTAAAAGTCCATTCATGTCATATAAGTTAAAAAAACATTCTTCTCGTACTTTGGCCGAAAAAGTCAAAAAGTACCTCATACTAAAAACGACAAAAGATTCCTTTCATATCTTTTACTAAAAACTAACCAAAGTGTAAAATTGGATTTAAACAATTTTAGGAGGATAGAAAAAATATTAAATATTGAGGAAACATGGATGTGGATGTTAAATATTCCCCAGTAATTTCTGAAGTATAAACAATCTCTAATAAAAAATGAGATTGCGATATTTTCCCTTACCTTAGGTCTGATATACTTTGTACATGTCCGAACCTCTAGTATAATGATTTAAATA
Organism: Viscum album; assembly: GCA_963277665.1. Taxonomy (NCBI): domain Eukaryota; kingdom Viridiplantae; phylum Streptophyta; class Magnoliopsida; order Santalales; family Viscaceae; genus Viscum; species Viscum album. Next base: position 27,601,415 of record OY728157.1, on the reverse strand, counting down.
ATGTCATTGACTTATTAATGAATCATACTCACTGTTATGATATCTTATATGTTCATATTCTTATCATCTTATTAGTAATATTTCATTGCTACTTGTTCTTTGGGTGTTTATTGCTTAATGTTCTTATGTATGTTTTGGCGAATAAATTCTTATTCTTATTTTTTAGGATATAGATACATAATTTTCAGAATATTATTAGTGTAATATATATCAAATTTATTCATTAAATTCATTTATATAATCATTATGCAATGAAGATCATGTGGAACGAGTCACATCACATCGTGGAGACGGTTGGCCGTATGTACGCACGAGCGATGATATCAATCCCAGGATCGTGGAATTGTAATGAAGTGTATGTATACTATTTCATAATCAATATCACTTTACAGTAATCAAATTTAGATATTTTTTACACCATTATACCCATCCAAGTAAGGTGGTGGTGGAAAATAGATTACACCACGGTGTGGAGACAGTATTCGGTACGTACTCACGCGTGGTGATTTCATTTTTTGTATGGCAGATAGAAGGTGGAATAGGGTTGTTTCATATTTATAATATCATATCAGTATATGAGTGATACTGATGTTATTACTTCATAATGAAACAACTAAACAAGAATAAGTAGAAGAAGAAATAAATTTGAAAGAATTGTTAACGGATATTACCTCTTCTTCGACACGCCTCTTTGAAACCTCCACTTACGGCTCTATGATTGTTCATTGAAGTAAACCAGGACCTATAGGATGTTTCTAGAGATGTTGAGAAGATATATAGTTAGGGTTTGGCCGAGTATGAAGGCTCAATGTGGTGTGAAGAGGAGAGGGAGGAGGTTCCCTTTTATAAGGAAGTAGAGGGGCACCTTTGGAAAGTGTGAAAATATTATTTTATTATAAACTTATCATCGGTTTAAAAAGGTCCAAAAATCATTAAAGATGAATATAAGATGACTCATGGTAGAAATAAAATCATCCAATCAGAATTGGACTTGTTTGGAAAATATTTTGATCATTATAATATTATTTATTTAAATCATTTTGTAATGAAGTAAATATTGCATCATTATTGTGCCATAAATAAATTTATTTATTTGATGTCTAAAAATTATAAAAAAATATCATCATGTATTAAATCTTTTCATATTTATTGTGAATATTTATAGCAGAAAATCTAATTTATATAACCCCCAATAAATATTAATTACTAAAAGATTTTTGTTATTGTCAATTTTGTCTTTACAGTAAAATAATTAATCCAAATTGTCGTTATCACTACCAAGTGGCTCAATGGGGCCCAAAATCGACCCAAGGATGCCCATGGTCGGCCACTACTCATACAATAAGCTTAGGACAAGTTTCAAGGTAATTATGAGTTATTATTATATTCTTTTAACCTTGAATTACCCTATTTACCTTTAACTGCAGTAAATAAAAATTACCGAAGTTACTATTCATAATATCAAAAAAATAACCTATTAACATAATTTGGACCCACTATTTCCAAATATGGATTCCATTTTTCAAAATTCAAAACATAGAAGTTGCAGTAATTAATTTAAAATTAATCCTGCTGTTAAGAAATCGGGTTTTAAAAGCTAAAACATTGCCAATGATTGAAATGTTTTTAACTAAGAATTCAATATAAAATCAATGATACTGACATAAATTATATTAAATAGTAAAAATATAATATATTTATACATTAAAACCATTCAATATTATAATTTAACCATATAAATTATTGCGACGAAAAAAGTTGTTTTTAATTAAAATATAGCGTGTTTTTACTATTTATCAAAATATGAAATTTATCAGAATAATATGAAAAATTTATCAAAAGTAAATTTTTATTTTATGATTCCAAAGAATAATTTTATTTTTTCAAATTGAACTTATAAACATGTCAAAAACTATATTTAAAATGGTTTCGCCATCAAAAGGCGGTTATACTACATTTTTTAAAAAATACTTCTTTTATCCGAAAAACTAATTTTGTTTTCATACCTCATTCTAGAAAATGTGTAGGATGAATTATAATGTTATAAAATTCAAAATTAAGTTAATACTATTCATAACGGCTAGTTTATAATATTATAATAATATAACGTTGTTTAGTGAAACTCGGTATTGCGTACTACACACGCTATCATGGAAGGTCGTGATTACGTGTAACGCAAGCCAAGATAATGTTGTGTGCAGTGAAAGATTCCTTTGCGTATAACATAAGAAATAAAAAATATTCTCATAAAATATCAGGGTGTTACATTCTACCCCCCTTAAAAAGAATTTTTCCCTCGAAATTCATCACTTCGAAAAAAACAAATTAAGATACATCTCCCTCATCATATCCTCATGTTCCCATGTAGCTTCTTTTAATTGGTGGTTCCTCCATAAAACATTAACCAAGCGAGTGGTCTTGTTTTGTAGAACTATTTCGCTACGATCCAGAATCTCAATTGGTTGTTCTTCATAAGAAATATCATTCTCTATCTGTACAACATCTGAGCTTAGTACATTTGAAGGATCAGGTATTTACTTTCTCAGTAGAGATACATGGAACACATCATGAACTTGAGAGAGATTCGGTGGAAGCTCAAATTGGTAAGCTACCTTCCCAACGTGATCTAGTATTTTGAAAGGACCGATATACCTAGGGCTCAACTCTCCCTTCTTCCAAAATCTCATTACTCTCTTCTAGGGAGATATTCGTAAGAACACTTTGTCACCCACTTCAAACTGTAAGTCTTTTCTTTGGTTGTCAGCATAACTTTTTTGTCGACTCTGAGCTACTCTAATGTGTTATTGAATACATAGGAATTTTTCAGCCATCTCATCAACAAGATCAGGTCCTGATAGCATTATTTCCCTAACTTCATCCCAGCAAGTTGGAGTTCTGCATTTCTTTTCATAGAGAGCTTCATAAGAAGCCATCTGAATACTCGAGTGAAAGATATTATTATAGGAAAAGTTCACCAAAGGTATGTGTTGATCCCAACCAGCTTTGAAATACATAGATCAAGCTCTTAACATGTCTTATAGAGTTTAAATTGTCCCCTCAAACTGACCATCTGTTTGAGGATGATAAGCAGTGCTGAAAACAAACTCTATATCTAGAGTATGCTGAAGACTTATCTAGAATTTCGAGGTAAACCTCAGATCCTGATCATATATAATGGAAAGTGGTACTCCATGCAATCTTACCACTTCCTTTACATATATCCTGGCAAGCTGATCTAGAGAGAAATCTTCCCTAATAGCAATGAAATGTGTCGACTTCGTATGATGATCAACTATAACCCAGATAGCATTATTCCCTTTAGATGTTTTAGGAAGTCCAGTGAAAAATTCCATAGTGATGTTTTCAAATTTCCATTATGGTATGGGAAATGGTTGTAACATCCCTTTAGACATCTGTTTCTCAGCTTTAACTTTCTAACAAACCAAGCATCGGGAGACATATTTAGCAATATCTCTTTTTATGCCATCCCACCAGAGGTACTATTTCAGGTCCCTATACATCTTCGTGCTTCTAGGATTAATAGAGAATGAAGAACTGTGAGCCTCATCCAATAGCTCCTTCGTTAATTCTGCGATGTGAGGAACACAAACCTGATTCCTGAACCTTATTATCCCATCACAATCAAGGTTGAATTCAGGAACATCTCTCACTTTCTTTTGTACCTCAACATCTATTTTTTTGCATATTTAATCTTCACTTGTATAGATGGTTGAACATTCATTTGACAAATATAATATTTTCCCCCTTCAATTATAATTCCAAGATTCATACCTTGTAAATCCATACATATTGGATCTTTTGTGATCCTCATCATGGATATTCTAGCATGGTCTTGTCGAATTAATGCATCTTCCACCTTATTTTCATTCTCATGGTGATATTGAATTGAGCAGTCGTAATCCTTAATCAGCTCCAACCATCTTCTTTGGTGCATATTCAGCTCCTTTTGAGTGAAAATATACTTTAAACTTTTATGATCAGTATAAATATCACACTTTCACCATAAAGACAATACCTCCAAATCTTTAATGCAAATATTACCGCAGCTAACTCCAAATCCTAAGTTGGGTAATTTTTTTCATGGATTTTCAACTGTCGTGAGGCATAAGCTATCAGCATATCATTTTGCATGAGAACATAACCCAATCCATTCTTGTATGCATCACTATAGATCACAGACCTTTCTCCAGTACAAGGTAGTGTGAGCACAGGTGCACTGGATAACCTTCTTTTCAACTCCTTGAAATTCCCTTCACACTCCTCCGTCCACACGAACATAACTCCTTTTTGAGTTAACCTGGTGAGTGGATTAGATAATTGTGAAAAATCTTTCACAAAACGTCGATAATATCCATCCCAACCAAGAAAACATCAGATCTCAGTTATTTTTGTTGGTCTCGACCATCTTACGATAACCTCTGTTTTCACTGGATCCACAGATTTCTCCTCTTTAGAGATTATGTGACCTAAAAATGTAACTTTTTGAAGCCAAAATTCACACTTGGTAAATTTTTCATAATGCTTCTCCTTTATCAGGGTCTTCAAAACAATTCTCAAGTGATCTTAATGTTCTTCCTTCCTCTTTGAATAGACAAGAATATCGTCTAAAATGACTACCACAAACTAATCAAGTGGCCTCTAAAGACTATATTCATTAGATCCATGAAGATAGTAGGGGCATTAGTAAGACAGAATGACATCACTATAAATTCATATTGTCCATACCTTGTACGGAACACTGTCTTTGGTATATCCTCCCTTTTGACCCTTAATTGATGATACCCTGAACAAATATCAAACATGGAAAAGTATTGAGCTATGCGTAGTTGATCAAATAAGTCATCAATGTGTCAGAGAGGATATTTCTTCTTGATAATGATCTTTTTTGGTTCTCGATAATAAATGCAGAGTCGCATTGATCCATCTTTATTCTTAACAAATAGAACAGGTTCTCCCCAAGGTGATGCACTAGGGCGTATGAATCCTTTATTAATATTCTCTTGGAGTTTCTCCATAAATTCCTATAACTCAATTGCGGCCATTCTATATGGTGTCTTTGAAATAGGCATAACACCTGGTATAAGTACTATTGAAAACTCAACTTCTCGATTTGGTGGAAGACTTGGCAATTCCTCCGGAAAGACATCATCAAACTCCCGTACAATGGGCATATTCTTAATCGTGAGTTTCTCTCCATCCATTTGAGATAAATAACCTTCATTTATTAGAATCAAGACCCATAAGATGGATGAAATTTCCACTGGAAGGTTATATTCATCCTTGCATCGATAGGTGATCATAAATTGATCATGAATATGAAATGTGACTTTCCTTCTTGGGAAATCGATATGATCTCCATATAAAGAAATCCAAACAATGCCAAGAATCACATCAAATTCCATTATATGAAGAATCACATGATTTGAAGGAATCACTTTCCCACAAACGTCAATTGGAGAAGAATTGTAATCTTTTGATGCTAATGTTGTGACATTAGGAGTTGTCAAAGATAACTCAACATCTAATTGTTGAGCTAATATGGTGATACCCTTAGAAAATTCCGCAGAAAAAAAGAGTGGGTTGAACCAGAATCAAATGAAACATTTTCTACTTTAGAGTGGATGGTAAGTGTACCTTTCACCACATCGTTATTGTACTCCACATCGCCGATAGTAATTGCATGTGACATTCCTTTGTCTTTGGCCTTAAGAGTTTGTTGACATCGATCATCATCAACAACCATTGGATTAAGGAATTGATTAGAATAATTCTCCATTTCCTTGCACTTGAATCATTTATGTTTTGGAGGTGAATTTTGTGTATCCGTTTATTTGTTCTCATCATTAGATATCTTCTTCCCATTATTTCGACATTAAATTGCCCGATGACCTTCTTTTCAACACTTAAATCATTTGCTTGTCCCTTTAAGACAATTCCCTCCATGTTTCTTTACACAATTTGAGAATAAAGGAAAACCCATCTTCATTTCAGTGTGGACTTTAGATTTCCATTTGAATTACATTTTCCTCTTCTTATCAAACCCATATGACTGATGGGTTACTCCAATATCCATCTCAAACTTGAGAGCACAACGAACAATTTCCTCCTAGCTATTGGAGTCCCTTATGGCTATTGCCCTTCGATGACTTGGTTTTAAGCCACTATAGAATCGATCGATCTTACTCTCAGGTTGGATAATAATCCCAGAAGTGTACCTTGCAAGCCTTGTAAAATTATCTTTGTAGATACCAACAGATTCGTCATCCTTTTTCTTTAGTTCAAGAAACTCCTTCTCCATCTTTGTTCGAAAATACAAGGGATGTATTTATTGAAAAATAAGTCCATGACATCATCCTATTCCATGGACTCAATTTCATCCCCTTGCCTCGTATTTTTAATAAGATTCCACAATTGATCAGCTTCACCTTCCATATGATATACATCTAAGATGACTTTATCATGTTCAGAACATTGTAGAACTAAAAATATATTTTAAGTGGTACTAATCCATTGTTCAGCCACTAATGTATCAGAAGACCCGCTGAATGAAGGTGGACGCTGCCTCATGAATGATTCAACATAATGTTTCTCCTTCCTTTTCACGTTTAGAAGTCCTACATGGTTCATAGATTGAGAAAGTTTTGTGAGCATGGACACAAGATTTGGCATTCCAGCTCCCATAACGTTCGGTTGATCAGGGGGACAATCATTGCATTGCCTATCACATTCCACATTAACACGGTTCATTCGGGTTCTAGCCATTCACTAAAACCAAGAAGAATAGTGTGAGCAACACTAATTATAATAGAAAAACCACATAATCATGAATAAAATTTCACACTTAAGGTCTTATCATAGGTTGTTCATGTCCATTTCTACAACACTAATATTGTGTTCAATGCTTAGACATATCCTTAGGGTCCTTACTAGGTCTTTCACATCCTAGTTCCCAATGGTTGACTATAACTTTCCTCTTATACCAACTATAACAACCCATATATTACATACATTGTTAATACTTCAAAATTTAAGTACACTTATTACAACATATAACAAAACCATTAAAGGACCGTATTGGTATAGTGTCTTTAGAAACTAGGAAACATAAAAAACTGGTTCATAAATCATCTACGTTGTCTCCCATTTATTTCATCATATCTAGAGTACCTTTTGGAATATTCTACTTAATACACTTAATTCAGACCTGGGGAAAAAAAATCATACAAAAGGGTCATCTCAAATGCTCAGTAAGGGTATACAAAATAAATATCAATCATAACATATTCATAAGAACAAAACATTTTGAAAATATTAACATGTAAAAGAGATCATAATATCATGTCATGGGATAAATCATAGTAATAAAAATTAATCTCAAATAATCATAAATTAAAACATGAAACACTATGGCATACACACATAATCATAGAAAATCATTTCATTTTATTCAAGACTCATTGCGAAGACTATCATAGCGGACAGATTCCATTACTGAACTGAGTTCACTCCTCGTTCCAGTCCTGTATCACTGAACCGGATTAACTTTCTATTCCAGCCATGTCTATCTCATGAGATATAAATCATTACCCAATGCATTAGAAGGACATATAGGTCCCACCCATCTCATAATTAAACCACTCTTATGTGTGCCACAAAATCAAAAAAAATCATACATCATAGCATAACCCATTTAATAAAAATGGGATTCTTAAACATCATGCTATCAAAACATGATCCATATAAGATAAAAGGACATCATAATATTAATTCCATCATAATATAATCAAATAAATATAAAAATTGGGATATAATCAGAACCCTATATTATCTTAGATGGAAAATAATTTTGATAAAACACTTGAACTACATTCTTTAGGAAAATAACCTTTCTACTTCAAAATCATCTTTCCTTTCATAACATGTCATAAAATTTTAAACTAAAATAAGTTGACTAAAAATAAACTAGAAAACATGTAAAGGAAGCTTCATCTAAATAATGTTCTAAAAAACCATTCATGCCGTATAAGTTATAAAATCATTTTTCTCGTACTTTGGATGGAAAAGTCAAAAAGTACCTCATCTTAAAAACAACAAAATATTCCTTTAATATCTTTTACTAAAAACTCACCGAAGGGTAAAATTGGATTAAAAAAATTGTAGGATTATATAAATAATATTACATATTGAGGAAACATGGATGCAGATGATAAACATTCCCCAGTAATTTTTGAAGTATAAACATTCTCGGATAAAAAATGAGATTGCGATATTTTCCCTTACCCTAGGTCCGATATGCTTTGTACGTGTACGAAACTCATGTATAATGATTTAAATAATGTCATTGAATTATTACAGAATCATAATCATTGTTATGATATCATATATGTTCATATTCTTATCTTCTTATTAGTAATATTTCATTGCTACTTGTTATTCGGGTTTTTATTGCTTTATGTTCTTATGTGTGTTTTGTCAAATAAATTCTTATTATTTTTTTTAGGTTATAGATACCTCATTTTCATAATGTTATTAGTGTAATATATATCATATTTATTCATTTAATTCATTTATATAATCATTATGCAATGAAGATCATGTAGAACGAGTCACATCACATCGTGGAGACGGTAGGCCGAATGTACGCACGAGCGATGATATCATTCCCATGATTGTGGAATTTTATTGAAGTGTATGTATACTATTATAGAATTAATATCGCTTTACAATAATCATATTTTTTTTACACCATTATAACCATCCAAGTAACGTGGTGGTGGAAAACAGATTACACCACGACGTGGAGACGATATTCCATACGTATGTACGTGTGTTAATTTCGTTTTCCGTTGGATGGATAGAAGGTGAAATAGGGTTGTTTCATATTTATAATAACATATAAGTTTATTAGTGATACATATATTATTACTTCATAATGAAACAACTAAATAAGAAGAAGTAGAAGAAGAAATGAATTTGAAAGAATTGGTAATGGATATTACATCTTCTTCGACACACCTCTTTGAAACCTCCACTTCGGGCACTATGATTGGTCTTTTATGTAGTCCACGACCTCTATGATGATTCTAGGGAAGTGGAGATGATATATAGTCAGGGGTTGTCCAAGCATGAAGGCTCAATGTGGTGTGAGGAGGAGAGGGAGGAGGTTCACTTTTATAAGGGAGGAGAGGGGCACCTTTAGAATGTGTAAAAATATTATTTTTTTATAAACGTATCCTCAGTTTCAAAAGATCAAAAAATCATTAAATATGAATATAAGATGACTCATGGTCGAAATAAAATCATCCAATGAGAATTGGACATGTTTTGTAAAATATTTTAATCATTATAATCTTATTTATTTAATTCATTTAGTAATGAGGTAAATACTGCATCATTATTGTGCCATAAATAATATAATTTATATGATGTATAAAAATTATAAAATAAATATCATCATGTATGAAATCGTTTTATCTTTCCAATTAAAATTTATAGTCGAACATATAATTTATATAACCCCATATAAAAATTAATTACTTAATTATTTTTGTTAATGTCAATTTTGTATTTACATTAAATTATTTAATCCAAATTGTAATTATCACTACCAAGTGGCTCAATGGGGTACCAAAATCGACCCAATGATTCCCATGGTCTGCCACTACTCATCAAATAAGCTTAGGACAGGTGTCAAGGTAATTTTGAATTATTGTAATATTCTTTTAACCTTGAATTACCCTATTTACCTTTAACCGTAGTAAATAAAAATTACAGTATTTACTATTCATAATATAAAAAAAGTAACCTATTAATATAATTTGGACCCACTGATTCCAAATATGGTATCAATTATTTAAAATTCAAAACAAATAAGTTTCAGAAATTAATTTAAAATTAATCCTGTTGTTAAGAAAACAGGTTTTAAAAGTTAAAACATTACCAAAGATTGAAATGATTTTACCTATGAATTCAATGTAAAATTAATGCTACAGACATAAATTATATTAAATAGTAAAAATATATTGTATTTATACATTAAAAAAATTCATTATTATAATTTACCCATATAAAATATTGTGATGAAAAAAGCTGTTTTTAATTAAAATATAGCTTGTTTTTACAATTCATCAAAATATGAAAGTTACCAGAATAGTATGAAAAATTTATCAAAAGTAAATTTTTATTTCCTGATTCTAAAGAAGAATTTTATTTTGTTAAATTTAACTTATTATAATTTCAATTACTAAATTTAAATTGGTGCGCCATTAAAAGGCGGTAATACTGCATTGTGTGAAAAATACTTCTTTTATCTGAAAAACTGATTTTGTTTTTATACCTCATTCTAGAAACGTGTAAGATGAATTATAATGTTATAAAATTAAAATTTTAGTTAATAATATTCATAACATAAAGTTTGTAATATTATAATAATATATCATTGTTTTGTGAAACTCGGTATTGTGTACTACACACGCTATCGAGGAAGGTCGTGATTGCGTGTAACGCAAGCCAAGATTGTGTTGTGTGCAGTGAAAGATTCCATTGCGTATAAAAAAGAAATAAAAAAATATTTCTCATAAATTCTTCGGGTGGTATAGTTCCTAACCCCATGCTATATTATAACTATCAGTCAAAAAAATTTCTAACACACCGTTAGATTGTTTACTAACAACAATATCTATATCGTTATTTCCATAAAGGTTGATATATATTTACTATGACTGGAACCTCCTGTATTCCACAAGTTGTTGAATATAACATAGGGTAAAATTAATAACACACTTATGTGAGTTATTACACTCCATAAATAAGTTTAATTCAATGATATGATATCAACCCCCAAACAACACTGTCACATAGTATTAATGGGGATTCCAAACATTAAAAAATATAAGGGAAAATTTGAAATTAATATAAATAAATGTATCAATGGGACTCACCAAATGAAAATCATATGGTAGTCAATATATAAAATCTATAATATCCAATATTGTAATGTGATACATATTATGTAAAGTACTCTTATAAAAAACTGTTTTCATATTTACATGGTGATATTTAAATTTATACTATTTATAATAATATAGAATAACTCTCCTAAACATGTGAGTAAAAAATAATAATGCACCTTTGAGAAAATAGTATATCAAACATGCACCTATACTAGTCAACTAACATATCCCATTCATAAAAATGATCGTTCCCTGAATAATTAATAAAAGTAGGATTATTGTACTGACCAAAAATGAATGAATGATTTTTTATAACCATTTAGTGAAAAAAAATTCAAATCACCCTCCATCATTAGAAGAAATATATTCATATACATTTTAAGAATAAAAATAACATAACATTATAACATTAAGGTCGTATGGGATAAATAAAAACCTACACCACCCTCAAAATTTCTAGACTCATGTTATAGCCTTAGTCAATGTCCACATTTCATAACCTAATCTCATTGTCACATCTCAGATAAAAAAAAGATAGTTATCATGAATGTGAAATTAATCATATTCACTCCCTACTTCTACCACATATGACCCCACAACATGTCACATCTTCATTTTCACTAGGAAATCACTAAAAATAAACCATCGTCAATGGGTGATATCTGACCTAAACATATCATCAGTAGTTGATCTCTAGCACCAACATATTATCGTCAGTACTATTGATGAAATAAAAAGGAATATGGGGTATCCAACAGTCAGATTGTGCATAATCATTTATATAATAGATAACACTAGGGAACCTAAAAAATCTAGTTGGTACGATTATCCAAATCATGTGGGTAATGAATGAAAATAATTTCAGAGACATGAGAAAAAACAATAAAGACCAACTAGTGGACTTCTACAAGATCTCCAACATGTCTCACAATATCATCATAGAATATCATAATATATAAAACCATTTATAATTATCACTTATGAATCACACTAAATAAAAAAATACACAAGATAGAGAATATAACATTCAAATTACATGTTCCAGAAATTAAATAATTATTTATTTTTCACTAACTACCATTTAAACTACCATTACATTTCACAATAACTAAAACCATTCATTTATCATTCAATTAAATTAATCTAATTATCACCAATCATCATCAGAAAGTTTTTATTTAAATCCATTCAATTTTTATTCAGTCTTTGTATTTCAAAATATTCACAAGTATTATAATGAAACTAACACATCCATAATAAACTATAAGTCCTCAAAAATATATACATCAATTATATGACACAATAGATTCCAATCCATCACCACATCCCAAAATTCATCCCATTAAAACAAAATGGAAAAAAAAAATTAGAACTAAATCACATCACATCATCCCTCATCACATCTAATTCAAAAAAACCATAGCCTCATTACCACCACAATCCACCTTGATATTGATCCCCACCAACTACAGTAAAAGTTCGAAAAGATTCCCACACATCACTAAAGTAAATGAACCAGAAACATAAACAAACATTATCACATTTTCTCACATTCAAAAACCTTTACTTATGTTCAGGGTCTTCCGCAACATCACTTATTCTTTATCAAGCATATTATAATCGAATTCTTGAATTGCAAAGCCAATCATATCATTAAACATATATAAGTGATTTTACACTTCTAATAATGGTGGTATCAATTAAAAATCACAAAGATGGTATAATTATTAATATTAATAAATGTACAATGACGGATCCCAATAATGGTCATTTCAATAAATAGAAAACATAATGTATTATAATAGGAAATTACCTAAAAATAGAAAACATATTTTTTTACCATCAATTCCATTAAATTTTAGACAATTCAATTAGATTTATTTATAAATATAACCCCCATTATCCACCGATTATAATTCCAAAGCATGAAATCCTAACACATACTCCTATAAAAGGGAATAGTAAGAACCCCCTCCCACAGACAAAGAATTCCAATTGATTGTGTATGGTTGAATCATGTGGATGAAAAATACCAATTAGAAAAATTTGTGGAAACAACATTATCATCCTCTAGAATATATGAACCATCAATAACCCTCCGTTTCACTACCCAAATCGTCCATTTCATTGATTGAATCCTCCATATAATAAATAATATAGAAGGAAATAATGGGAGAAATTTGGAAACTCACTAAAAATTGCTGATTAATGTTATAAGGATGTAAAGGATGAAATCTCATAAGATTTGGGATAAATACCTATAAAATATTATTATTAGTAAACAGAAATCAAGAATAATTTATTGACCATAATAGGGTTGGAAAGGGGGTCTAAATGTTTTTTTCAATATACATTAAATGACACAATGGGACATCATCAATTACTTTCAATGTTTTGTGTAGTTAATGAATTATATTACATCCAAAAAATATTAGCACATATACCATCACAATAATGATTTTATAATCACAGAAAAACACAGATCCTTTTCACCATATCTATATTTTACACATTATGAAACACTATATCACCTACATTATAATATAATAATTCATAAAATAATGCCTCATAAAAGGAGAAATATTTCCTATTTTTATATTCATTAATCTTAAAAATAAATAAAAAATAAAAAATGCATATTACATGTAATAGGGAATTCATTAAATCATATTTAATAGGGTTATATTATTTGTTCATATCATAATAAATTGATCGTAAAATCAAAACATCCCTGATTCATATACCATTCATAATTTTGTACCATGAATATAGAACCACTTCACCTAGAATTTGATAATTCTTGATTCCCACAAATGAAAATGGATGGGGGGAGAAAAAAATCATATTTTATATCTTGTCTCCCTAGTCCATGCCATGGACTAAATTCTACAAGAAACATTTCCCTTCTAACCAAAATTGTACTCAAAGTGCATGACACCATGCACTATCATATATATCAATAAAGACATTTATTAGATGCTATTAGTGTCATTCTAAACAAGGATATCCCTATTAGTGTATAAATGAAGGATGATATATATATTTACCATGATTCCCTCATCCAGAAATCCACATGTTTGTGTCTATCACATATGGTAAAATGAATATAATTGAAATTGGAGTTATTTCACTCAATAAAAAAGTAGGATTCATGGATAGGAAATCAACCACCAAACAACCCCATCATGTAATATTCATGAGGTTACAAAACCATAAAACAATTCAAGGACAATTTGATATTAATATAAATAAATTTATCCATGTGAATCAATAAATTAAAATCATATGGCAGTGAATCATTAAAATCTTTTATATCCAATATATTAATTTTATACACACTCTATAAAGAACTACTATGAAGAAAAAAATAGTTTTCATATATGTACGGTGGTATTTAAATTTATACAATATAGGATAATATAGAAGGACTCTGTTGGTCATGTGAGTAAACAATAATAATGCATTATTGAAAAAATAGTAGATCAAAAATGAACCTAAACTGGTCAACTAACATATCCCATTCTTACAAATAAAGATTCCCCAAATAATGTATCCAAAGTTTTAGAATTGTATAGAATGAACATAAATGAATGAATTTTCATAACCATTTAGTTACATAACATTAAAATATAACTACCCACAATTAGAAGTAATACATTCTTATCCATTTTGAGAATAAAAAATCACTTAAATTTATTACATTGTTGTTGGATGGGATAAATACAAACCTACACCACCCTCAAAAAGATAATCCTCATAATCTAGAATCATTCAACGTACACATATAATAACATAATATCATTGTCAAATCTCTTATAAAAATAATTATGTTATCATGAATTTGAAATTAACCATATTCATTCCCTCCATCTACTTCATATGACCCCACCACTTCTCTCTTCATCGTTATCACTAAGACATCAGTGGCACTAACCCATCATCACTGTGTGATATCCAACATTAACCTATAATCTATAGTTGATCACAAGCTCCCACATGTTATCATTAGTACTATAGATGATATAGTAAGGAATATGGGGTATTAGACAATCAGTTATTGCACCGTCATGGATGTTATGGATGACACAAAGGAACCTAAAATATCATGTTGGTAGGATTATCCAATTCTTGTGGGAAATAAATAGAAATAATGTCACATTCATGATAAACAAAAAAAGTACCAATCAGTACATTTTTCGAATATCACCAATGTGTCTCACAAATCATCATAGAATATCATAATATATAATACTATTTAAAGACATCATTGATTCATCACACTAAAAAAATAATTCAAAAGTCACCTAATAAAACATTTAAATTACATGTTCAACAAATTCCATAATTATTGAGTTTCCACTAATGAATGTTTTACCTTCCATTTCATTTCACATTAACTAAACTAATTAATTTATCATTCAATTCATTTAGTCAAATTACCAAAAATATACTTCAGTGCATTATTATTTAAATCCATCCCCTGAATTTTCAGTATCTTTATTTCAAAATCATTACATTTATTATAAGGAATCTAACACAACCAAAATACACAATAGGTCATCAAAAATATATCAGCCAATTATACATAAAAATAGATTCCAATCCATCAACACATCCAAAATTTCATCCCACTATAAACACATTCCAAAAAACTCATAAATCAATCACTTCACAACATCCCTCATGACATCCAATTCAAGAAAATCATGGCGTCATTACAACCACATTCCACCTCAATCATTATCACCACCAGTAATGGTAAAGGGTTGAAACGATTCCCACAAATCACAAAACTAAATAAAAAAGACACTTTAACAAATTTCATCACATTTCAACACATAAATAAACCTTAACATCAGTTCATGGTATTTTACAACGTAACATATTATTTTTCCTATATTTTATAATATATTTCTTAAATTGCATGGCCAATAATTTCATTAATCATATATAAGAGATTTCACACTTATAACAATGGTGATATTTATAAAAAATTATAAAGAGGTTATAATTCATCATATTATTAAAATTAAAATGATCATTCCCATCATTGGTCATTTCTATAAATAGAAACCAGAAAGTATCATAATATGAAATTTCTAAATAAAAATAAATCATATGTGATTACCCAGAATTCTGAGAAATTTTAGACTATAAAATTCAATATATTTACAATTTTAACCCAGATTATCCCCACATTGGATTTCAAAATCATGAAATCCCAACACATAAACAGAAAAATAGACAAAGTAAGAAACCCCTTCCACAAATAAATCTTTCCTATTCATTGTGTATGGAAAAAGAAAGTCGATGAAAAATACCAATAAAAAAATTCATGGAAAAATATCTATCGTCCTCCAACATATAATAACCATCCATAAACCTATATTTCACAAAAGAAACCATTAATATACATGACCACAACCTCCCTGAAATGAATTCCTGGGAAGGAAATAACGAGAGAAATAAGGAAACTCATTAAAATATTGCTGACGATTTATATACGGATGTAATGGATCAATTCTCATAAGAATAACGATAAATAAAAATAAAATATTATTAGTAGTATAATTGAATTGTAGAAAAATTGTTGACAATAATAGGGATTGAAAGGGGTGTTAAAAATTGTTTCACTATATATTTTTAAACATACAATGGAACATTATCGGATCCCATCACATATTCACCCTCGACCCTCTATCCACAAAATCTAACAATTAACATCATATATAGTTCTTGTATACCAAAATAAAATTTTATAGACCAACCATATAAATGTGTTACAACTAAACTGAAATTAACAGTTATAATAAAATAAAAAAACTTGAGCCTTCACGCCATAAAACACCTAGTACGCTGAAAACAAAACACCTTGATAATACTACCCTCAATACCCCATGACATCATAAATCTGACCCAAAAAACATCCATTGAAAATATTTCCTCCATATAGTAGGTGAGATGAGAATAATATAATCAAAAAACATTTCTATACAACTTCACATATGTGGATACACTACAATCCTTCTATACTCTTTAACTTGGGAGAAAAAAATTAACAAATAAATAATATATTATCCCTTATAGAATTCTATCATTAAATCATTGTCACCATGAAGTTGAATCATTTTGAATATAAATCCACTACTCTAGATCCTAAATTTCCTCCTCACCTCACTCACATATACCCTAGACACCTTTACCACTTATGTCATCATTATGTAATATTCTTGATGTTCCCCATAATTATACATGTGGAATTTTATTTTATATATATATATATAATTAAAAAAATAATAAAATTAATTTTTAATGTTTATTCTATTATGATTACTTTTTATATTCATTGAATGATAATATATAATTCATTATTGCGTGTTCGAGGTAACACCTTCTTATTTCATTGATTTACCATGAAAATAATGAGGAATTTTATTTTCGATATAAAATTGATATCAATATGTTTTATAATGGAGTTATTATTTAATATTTTAAGGATAATTATTAATAGTTATAAATGGAAATTTAGTGATTCTCTATGTACATTTTCAACTAAGACTGTTAAACGTTAACTCAAGTCTATATAATATTATATTGTTTCTTACTATATAACAAACATCATCTAACATTTTTTATGGGATGAGGTAACTATACTAAAATAGTGTAGATAATGAGTGTTTACATATAAAAATATTAAAATTGATGAGTTTTCAAGAATTGTTTAGGCAAATACTATAAAAAATAAATACTTAGGTATAAAATCTGACCCAATAACAATATGTTTCTATTAGGTTGAATATTTTTGATATTATGTATTCCCATAACTAAAACAAATATATTATTTTTTATACTTGATTGGACATCTCTAAATATTTTAGTGGGATTATATACCATAATGAAAATGTAATTTTTAAGGAAAATACGTTTCTTAAATTATGAAACTGAATAATAATTATTGGAATAACCGTAAAACATTAAATATTGTCAAATTGAAGTTACAAAAATTTGAACAATAAAAAATATTAATTTCACTCATATATTAATATTATTATTAATAATCAATAGTATCCCTTGGAAATTTACTTTAATGATTATTATGAAGAAATTTTCATTTTCCATAATGTTATTCAAATTTTTTGAAACATTTATTATATTAAAAATATATGATAAATCTATTATTTTATTTTGAAATATAATATATATTTGGAAAAATCATTACATTCTTCAATTTTCATTCAACAATTACATAATAATTGAATTAGTAACAATATAAATATATTTCAGCATAGATGAATAATTTAGGAAATCTTCTAAACATCCATATTAAAATAATATATCATGACTAAAATTTATTAAAATTTTAAATATATTACATTTTTTCCCCTTGATGGAAAATTGTAATTAAAAAATTGGACATTTCATTTTCCAAATCATAATATATCAAGCATTCCGTGTAATTTATTAATTAAAAGATAAATTTATTTTTTTCATTTAAGAAGGAAGATGTTGATTAATTTGGATAAATGGTTTTTATATATGTGTTATATATATATATCTATTTGTTTGTGTGATAATATGATAATATATTTAGAATTCCATCTTCCCAGTATGTCATATTTTCCCTCATTTCTCAAAAATTTAAATTTTATATCTTGTAAACTCTTAATTAAATATTTTCTTATTTTTTTCTCATCTTAGTAGCATTACAATATGAAACGAGGTAACTATTTCCAAATAAATCTTGATTCTATTCAGTGTCAAGATCCCAATTTATAATATATCATCAAAATAATATTTTTATATTCACTTTACTTAATAAAAACTCATCCTCCATAAATATAATTTAAATAAGAAGATTCATTCATGGAAAATTCTTGTCTCATGTTTATTCTGAAATTTTTTTCATACTCCATTATGTGAGGGTTAGTTTGACTCATTCATATATTTTTATATTAAATTAATACTTTCTCACATATTCAGTTATATTTATTTTATTCTATTTTTATTTCTTTTAGGAAAAATATATGTCTAATTTTTTGATATTTTTTCCATGTTATAAATTAATGATATAATATAGAGAATCATTGACTATCGATTGTAAAATTCATTACTACTAAATTATGTTATCATAAATCTATATTATCAATATTATATTAATAATTCACATGATTTATATTGATGAAAACAGTATTCAACAACCAAAATTATAATCACAAAGAAATTATAGTGGTTTAATAATATTTATCATGAAAAAATAATATGACTACATGAATCTCACGAATCATTTAAAAAATCCATGATGTGGTAAAAAATAATTTTTGACGACATATATATCTTCATAAATCCAGATGATCATTGTTTATACATTTTTTTAATTTCAATAAAATACTATTAAATGGTTATGGTGGAGGTATTTCAAAATTTTGATAAATCACCAAAATCTTATGAAAACTATAGTTATTGCAAGAATTTATCCAAAACCCATAAATTAGGATTGGTACCCATTACTCCAAAAAAAATTTAAATCACATCAAAATAAAGATAAACACCCATAATATGAGACAAAACACCAAAAAGAAAATCCACATCATCTTATTTTATAATGAAATAAAATTCTTCTTTTATATAGTCCATACACTCAAGAGAGGGGAATCAAATAATTTATTTAAATAAATTATGTTTTTAAAAAGAAAATTTTTTGGGGACCACCATATGAGATAAACTATAATTGAGGAACATAATTGACTAGTGTCTCAATATTACCCTTAACACACTACATTTTTGTAGTCAGCCCAAATTTAAAATTTACAATTCAAATGTGACCTACTAATAGAGAGGATATGCTTTGAAAATTAAATTATTGATGTCATCCATGATTCCTAAATTCGTCTATTCACAAATAATCCATCCTCATAGATCCTTTTTTAACTATTTTTTATCGATGATACAATAAAATAAATACTTTTTGAACATATAATAAATTGTTGTAACTCTTTCAGAATTAATACAAAGAGACTCTATCCATGATGAGGTTTAACAACATTAAATTAAGAGATATCCCAAATTTCATCCACATTAAGTATTACTAATATATATAATAAAAAATCACAATTATACATCATTCATCAAAATGATTTATTTAATATTTGGTAATGTATTTTCAAAACATTAGTAGAAATTTGTGGCATGTCATCTTTGGGAATCATGTTTCTTATACTACATTGAGGGGTGAGAAAAATAGTATATAGAGAAACTTATCTGAGTTGATTCAATTATAATTACAATATAATTTTATTTGGTTCGAGTCCCAATATATTTTTGATGATCTCTAGGAAAATAGAACATAGGTTTATCAGAATTTGGAGGCTTTATCTCAAAATCTGATTCATGGACATTAATGAATTTTTCAACTCTAAAATAATGAATTTTCTATTATATATTTATTTTTTAAATTAGACCAAAAATAAAATATATATATATAACTAAGTAGTGTTGATTGAACATTACAATTATGATTTCATCCTTATGATTCTCTACTATTTTAACAGACATAGTACAACACATAAAATTGAAATTCCATCATCCATCGACACTAAATCCTAAACATCATAATTTTCCATGTTATCATTAATGTGCCTACCAAATTCATTGTATCCCCTTGGGTAATAATTATTAACTATTAACTTATATATCATAATGATTACCAATGTTTTATGGGATCTAAGACCACATATACTAGATTAATCAATTTCCATCATTCGCGTTTAACATGAAAAATTCCATGAGTTTTATTTTTAATTCAATTTTGATATCGAACCTATATTGGATTAGATAAATTTCTTTTAATGATAACCTATTATCCTCCATGATCCCTTAGAAAAAAACAACATATTACCAGAGAGTTGAGGAAATATTTAATTGAAGAAGAAGATTGGGAATATAGATCCAAGTAGCAATAAATATACTATCCATAAATTCATGAAACGTTGGAGTCTATAACATCAAACTGAAATGACAAGATAAAAATAAAATTTATATGAATATATGTAGTGGATGTGTTTAACTCATATATTCATATTATAGAAGTTATTAAAACCTTGATATGCCCACAACAAGCCATTTCATCAAAATGAAATAAATAAACAAAATTCTTTTTGAAATTATTTGTTGATGTAATTTCATGATGAACATTTTCAAATAGTGGGAAGTATATCAAAACTATAACTATATCACTCAAGAATGCATATTTATCCAACAATATGGGACAATTCATAGAATATATAATACGTAGATAATATATTAACAATTATGTGATAAAGTGTGTTTCATTTCAAAGTGTTAAAATGAGACATCACAAGAATTCCTAAAAATGAACTCACATAGTTGTATCCCTCCCTTAATGAAATCCCTCCCATTAATTCCATCATTCATGGAATGATAATGGTTTTATTATCCAAAAATAATTCCTATAGCATCATAAATGTGTTGATATTTATTGATGTATATAATATTTAAGGATGAATAATTTTTTTAGAAAAATATTACTTTATATTATTTGTTTTTTATCATATTTAATTTCATAAATATATAATATTTGAATAAAATTTTTCATCCATTAAGAATAACCTACAAATTTTTTTTGATATTCATTCCCCAATTTTGATAAAAATTATAATTTAAATATATTTTTTATAATATTGAGAATAATAAAAAACATAAACAAATTATTTTAGTTTATTATTTGATGAATATAATAATGAATATTTATTAAAAAATAAATTTAAATAGAATTTGAGAATGAAAATATACTTGATTTTATTTTACATTTTGGTTTAGGGAAATATGATTTTTTTTATTTTTTTTATTCATTATTTTTTTATTGGGGAAATTTTATAATATAACAACCTAGTATCAATTGATGAAAATAAATATTTAAAAAAAATCTGGAAATTTATTAATAGTTTCGAAATATTATTATTTAAAATCCAATTATATAAATAGTACCAATTGAAATTATATTGATAATTATTTGTCATTATCAATGGTTTCTCCTGAATCAATAATATTGATAAAAAATATTATTTATTATATTATTATATATTATCAACATCCTTAATTGATATTTGTTTGAAATTATACCCTCAAGTAGATGTTAGTATTATAATATATCATAAATGAGATGGTAGAGTTGTATTACATTGATAATCTAACATAGGATAGTAAATTAATTTTACTCGTTAGTGAGGATAAATAATTATCATCATGATAAATAAATCTATTCTTTTTTTACATGATCATCATTGTTGAAAAATAATGAATTATTATTGATATCCATGTAATCTAATGAATTAATTAATCATGTTATATTAATGAAATTAAATTTTCATTATTTATTTCATTGAATTTATTAAAATTATTTATATAAATTATGTTAATAAAATATTAGTTTTTTACATTAATATTAGATATTATTTAATATATGATCAAACTGTTTCATTAAGTTAATATTAAAAAAATATGATTTATAATAATCATTGAGTTGAGGGTTATGTTTTGACTAAATAAATAAATTATCAATATTTTTCCCCTTTTATATATACATTGTGATCAAAATATATGAAGGATCCACTCCCAATTAAATTTATTTTAAAATTTTTAGGATAAACAATTCAAAATGGAAATTATCATATAAGTGTTCGAATTAATAACTTATAAATATGTTCTAAATACGTTGATAAATTGATTATCTTACTCTAAATTTAGTAATTTTAATTATAAATTTTGGTATTTTATATTAATTAATTATATTTTACTACTTGATAAATGTTTTTAAAGGGAAATCCAAAAATAATCTATATTATTTTTTATGTAGAATTATTTTTATAAAATTTAATTTAATTTCAATGTTTTTAAAGAACTTGTATATTTTTATTGTTAATAAAAACATAAAAATATAGTCTATGATCATGTATAAAACGTTATTTTGTTTATAATTACTCAATGTCTATAAAATTGAAAATATATATCTCCCAAGAATATAAATATCTCTATAATAATATTTTCCAAAAACAATTTGAAGGATTATATTGATATTTAATATTTTAATCTATATATATATATATATATACTGAACTAAATCATATTTATTAAACATACATTATATTTATCCTAACACATTCAATATATGATATAAATTTTAATTATATTTGGGGGAATCTTTGTTGATTATATATATATATATATATATATATATATATATATTTTGAGCATCTATTTATTGACAATGAAATAGACATCCATCAATAGAAGAATCAAGAATTTAATTTTAGGATCGATTTTTGTATACTAAATATTCTTATTAATTGAATTTTTTTCTATCATATTCTATTAATTTTTTCCAATGTCTAATATAAAAACATAATATGGGTTACTAGAAATGTGTTTCATACCAAGTAAAATTATTTATATCATCCAAAAATATATTTTATTTGGACATCAAATATTTATTTAATTTATTTATTTCTATTTTTATATAGGTTCACAAACCTACCAATCTATTAAAGATTCGTATTTAACGGTCACATGTAACATTTATTGTTAGAGGATATAATTCACATGTATTATGTATTAGTTAAAATAAATAGTTTATATAACATAAATTATAAGAAATAGAATTTTATAACCATGATATCTGATACACTATACTTATATGAATAATTATTTTATAAAGTGATTTAAATTTATAGTCCCATTTTACACACAATGTGTGTTACTGAATTGGTTTTATGACTTAAATTTTTTTTATCATTGGAATGAAATAAAAACATTTTCTATTTAAGATGAATTGAATTATAATGATGTCAATTTGTTTCAATAATATAAATAATGTAAAACTGATACGAGATAAATTATGAAATATCATCAATTACTATAAAATATTTATTTCAATTTTTGATTTATTCTAACACTCATTGATGAAAATTAATCTTGAGAGATGTTTCCATCAAAATAATAGTCACGACCCGTCCTCGGGCTCGTGCCGTGACTACCCCAAGCCCGCCTTCCATAGGGCAGGTGCTGGTGACTAGCACCAAAGGCGTAAATACCGATAACTGGGAAGGCATTGCCTTATATAAGTAAAAAAACACCACAGAGTACAAGCGGAAGCAAAACACTAAGTACAAAAGAAAGTGCTGAAAAGAAAATGGGCCAGAATACAAACCCAAATGAAAGTACAACTACAACTGAACAAGTACAATAGAAAAATACAAAAGCTGGAAGAACGAAAGCGGCTCTTGGGTCATCCTCATCGGATCCTACCTGAAGGGTAGGTACAGATGGCGCAGCTCCTGGACCATCCACCATGGATCCTACCTGAAGGGTAGGTATAGATAGCCTCCACAACACTCTCGCCCGTCAACCTCCTCCGAGTGTCGTCTCACCGTGAAGCCCACCTCCAGATACTGACTCTTCGTGTAGTCCACCTCTGGGTACCGTCCAGTCTTCGAACAGTCGGCCTCCGTTAGCACTTTGCGTCGTCTGCAACCAACACAACAAGGTGCGGGCATAGCCCGTCCAGGGGTGAGTATAACGATACTCAGTAGGGACCCCGAGACCCTCAAGGTCTCACTAAAACCAACAATGATAACCACAGGAAGATCTCAATAGATAACCTCTACATAGGTATATGCCCATACATATAACTAAGTTATCAAGCAACTCATCTCAATCATGAGGAAACACAAAGATCATGAAGTATTAGCTCAAACCAGGATTTTCATTATCGAAACCGTAACTGCTGAAGAGCCCCGTCTCTGGAGTGTACAGTGGTCCTGTCATGACTCCGAGGTACTGCTCACTAACCTAAGACTGCTGAGGTACTCCTCCTTTCGAGTACTGTGGGCCTTCTGCTACAACCAAGCGCTTCCCACCATGGGTCTGCCGCTACAACCAAGCGCTCCCCCTCATAGCCTCAAGAGGTACTCCTTCTGTTGAGTACCGTGGGTCTGCCGCTACAACCAAGAACTCCTCCACCGTGGGTCTGCCGCTACAACCATGCGCTCCCCCTCATAGCCTCAATAGGTACTTCTTCTGTTGAGTACCACGGGTCTGCCGCTACAACCAAGCGCTCCTCCACCATGGGTCTTCCGCTACAACCAAGAGCTCCCCCTTATATCCTTCAGAGGTACTCCTTCTGTTGAGTACCGCGGGTCTGCCGCTACAAACAAGCGCTCCTTCTCCATGGGTCTACCGCTACAACCAAGCGCTCCCCACTGGGCTATCCGAAACACACGGAGTCGATCGGTCAAGCAGTCGTCAGGTCTCAGCCGGCTACATGGTCTTCGTATTCCGCACGCTCGTCTCCGGGAGGGTCTGCTCCACGAGCTGCTGGTCGACACTACAAGTATAAAAAGGCTCCACGAAGAAGTATCTCAAGGGACCCCCTCATCACAGGGGTCTCGACACAACAGACGGCGCGTCAATCAGACGCCCGGTCTGTGAGTTACTAGAATTTTAGTCCCCGAGGCCTATTTGGTTTCGTGAGAAAACCAACATGGTCGTAACTCAACTATACCCCGAACTCTCATAGGGTATACTCATAGGGATCGTTTCTCAACAAGATCACCAACGCCGCTGACGGTTCGTCAAATGGACGGCTGGTCTGAAAGATAACAGCTTTCCCGTTCCAAGGGCCCAGTTGGATTTCGGGTACAATCCAACCCGGCCACTATCCAACAGCAACCAAAACTCAGGCGAAGTATGCCAAAAGATTTTCCTCATCAAGAGTAATTCAACGAGATAGACGGTGCGTCAATCGGACGCCCGGTCTGTGAGTTATTGGCCTTTTCGTTCCAGGGGCCCGGTTGGTTTCGTGAGCGAACCAACCCAACCGCACTCCGACGACATCCAAACCTCGAGCGGAGTAAGCCAAAAGATTTGTCTCACTTAGAGGAATCCATCAAGGTTGACGGCACGTCAATCGGACATCCGGAGCTCATGATAAAAGCATTTCCACTCCGAGTGCCCGGTTGGTTTCGTATCCGAACCAACCAGGCTGAACCCAATGTATTTCGAAACCTTGAGTGAGAAATACCAAAACGACCGTCTCATTCTAAAGATTGCTATGCAACTAACGGTACGTCGATCGGAGGTATGTAGCCCAAGATATGGGCAAACAACCAATGAGGGTCTGAAAATGGGGGTTCTAGGCCCGGACCCACCCGGCCCAACCCCCCCCCCCCCCCATGGGTCGACCCGACCCGGGTCCGGGTCTAACACGGTTGGGTGTGAATCGGTCCGGCCAGGGCGGCCCGGCCTGGCCTGGGCGCGACCCGGCCCGGCGGGTCGGCTCAGCCTGGCGCGGCCGAGCGGCCAAGCGAGGGAACCATGGCCCCCACGCGGGGGCCGCTCCGCAGTACCGGGACGTGGCATAAGCCGCGTCCTGCCTCCTAGTTCCACACGGCCGCGGAACCGCCTTGCCGTCGCGGCTTTAGTCACGACGGGGATTGCCGGCGGCGCGCCGGGCGCCGCTGACGGCGGAAGTTACCGCGGGCCACCGGATGCACTCCGGTGGTCCGTTTTGCGTGCGGTCATCGCCAGTGGTCCACCCAGGACCCTATCTTCACTACAAGGCCCTCAAACTCCATAGCGGCCTGCTTCGTCGACGTCTGTCGATCTGCACATCAATAAACAAGCTGCGGAGGGTTTTCGGGCCGTGTTTGTTTGGCATGCACCCTCCGTGTTAGGTGTTATCAATTGGAAAATAATAAACACATGATTTTAATCATTGATGAGGGTATAATTTATCCAAAATAAATTATACAAACATCTTGCAATCAAAATACCCACGCACGAGAGTATAAAATTTGAATGCGCGGCATGACGATGTCGCACATTCTTGCCGCTCGATCCCGCACGGCGTGACGATGTCGCGCATCCTTGCCGCTCGATCTCGCACGGTGCAACGACACCGCGTCAATTTCATTCGATCCACAATAACAAGAAAAAAAAGGGAGGGGGACGACCATGTTTGTTCGGTCCGGCCTCCTCCCGTTAACTAATATCATGTGGTCCAAATATCGCGGATAAAGGATGGAAGATAATCACGTAAGGAAAATCACGTAAACCCCCTACCTCAAGATGTCGATCAAAGATTGTCGCGGGGATGGATCACTGTGGAAGAATCATCGCAGAGGGAGAACTGTTGGCGTCACGTTGTCGATCTCCGAGGGTTTTGTGTTCTTCATCGCCCTTCATCAGAGGCCGGCGTTCTTCGCGTTTTTCGCGTTCTTCGCATTATTCATGAAGGAGGATGACGATCTTCTAGCTTCTCCCAATTCTCTCAACAAGCAACCCTTAAGAGAAAACAAGTATTGGTCTTATTTTATTCTCATGCCGATATTTAGAAAATTCTAAGTTAAGTAACGAACCATTAATTCGATGAATTAATGGCACGACATGACTGCCCAATTAATTGGGGTGTTTAGAATTTTAAGAAAACACATCGGTTGACCTTATTTAAAAAGGGTTTTCGCGGGTGCGTTTTTTAGAGGAAAAGAAACGGTGGGGCTCATGTAGGCCCCACCTTAAAAATATCCTACCATGATGTAGGATATTTTTGATTTTCACCCTATCCACTTCAACCCAGCTTAAGTAGCTTTAATTGTCTTTAAGTGGCTTTAAGTGAAATAAAATAAAGTTGTTGCACAACTTTATTTTATTTTCTTCACTTAACCCCAAAAATTTAAAAACCACACCTGAGCAAACGCAAATCCGGAAAAAGTGTTTCTAAGCAAATACCGGAACTACGATTCCATCGGTGCCCTCAGAATTTGATTCCGAGCACCAGTTCAAAAGTTAGAAATTCCCACACTTTCGTTCTCTGAAAGTAACCGAGCTAAACTTCGGAAAATGATTCCGGGCACACCGGGCCTCGAAATTAGGCGCCGTCAGAAACTGCGTTCTTGTAAAATCCCAATGAAAATCTTGAAAAAATTTCCCTTGAAATTTCCGGGTCTTTACGATACTCCCACTTCAGGGCTTTACGTACTCGTAACGTTGTAACACAAACTCGGGTCACAAAAGCGGTACAAAGCACGCATCTGAGTCTTCCGCTCCCATGTGCTCACCCGGAGGTTCCTATACTGCCAGAGAAAGTGTACCCGAGGAATCGACCGTCCTCATATGATCCGCTCCTGTCGATCCTCGATCCCCACTGGAACCTCCATGAAAGACACCCCATTGCCATCGTCCAGCTCCTCATGGTCGATGATATGCGAAGGGATGAGCACGTATCTCCTCAGTTGAGATACATGGAAGTCTTAGTTCACCCGGTGCAACTGAGGTGGATGGGTCAAGCGGTAAACGACCCCGCCTACCCAGCTGAGGACCTATAAAGGTCCGCTGAACCTCAGAGATATCTTGCTGCCTTGGCCACATCTCCGTAAACCTTGTTGAGGTGAGACCCGTATAAGGACGTGATCGCCATTCTCGAACTCATGAGGCCTCCAATTCCTGCTAGAACTGAAACTCAAAACGACTGCTGCCACGAGGGTAAAGTTGACCGACTCAAGAGTGATCGGTCAAACCCTCCTGAGCATGAGTTTATCCTGTGCTGCCTGGGGTTTCCTTTTCTCCGACCAAGGAAAACCCATCCCGACGTCGTAGTTAAACCACAAACTTTTTTCCTAATACCATCAATTTGTGTATGAACTGTGATTTCCCAGTCCGTACTCAAACCAACGTCGTAAGGCCTCGATGCTGCCACCATGAGATTCCAACCGAGACTCTCGCCTCAAGGGTCTGACCACACCGTTGGTGTAAGTGTGATTATCGAGTCTCCTCCCAAGGTATCTCCAGACGTGAGGGTCAAGTCCACGGCTTACTAGAAACTCTAGGTCTGGAACAAGATTTGTGAAAGCAAGGAATGATTCATATCAACATCCGTTACTACAGCAACTAGTAGTGGACACAGACTGTCCCTTGAATCATTTTTACAGCCATTAGGTCACACTCCTTGACCACATGCATCCGCACTCTTCTTCCACCCTCCAGCTCCCTGAGCCTGGCGGGGATAACTAAGGCGGGTGGTTGTAGCATGTTAGGATGTACACCACCTCATGCTACTCTCTTAGCTCTACCTCCACGCCTACCGCTTCATAGAATTATCTCTCTTTAAAGCTTCCTCTTGTTGAAACATTTAACACGGCCGGGTCTCTAAGACTGGCACCCGTTTTCCTGTTTTTTACTGCACTGTGCAGTCTTCATCCACTCCTGGATGATCTGCACCTTCTTTGTTTACGATCTGGAAGAGCTGCTAAAATTTCTCCTTTTCCGAAAAGCGAAACTCAGCCTCATCCCCTGGATGAACCACACCCATTGCCTAATATAGTCAATCCAGACATGAATGATGTATTCATGCCATGGATGACGTCGTAAGGCCTCGACGTAACTACCAAGAGATCCAACTGTCACTCTCGCCTCCAAGGGTCGAGTCACACTGTCGGCATCAGTGCGAGGTAACTGGGTCTCCTCCAGTAGAAATCTCGAAAGTGAGGGTCAAGTCAACAGTCTTAACCAGGACCACTTAGTATCAACCAAACAAAAAGTACAGGAAAGAAAAGATCACAAGATAAGTGTCTTTTTATTATTGCAGCTCATAGTACAAGGACACGAATACAACAGAAACATGGAACTAGAAGTACAAAGGACGTATCCACTAGTTCCTCTCCTATACACTTGCTCCCGGAGCTCTACTACCTTGTCCACTACTCGGCTGTTGCTCAAGCACCCGCCGCTGCATCTGTCTCGGTGGCTCCTCCAAAGCCTGCGAAACAACTGTTCGAGGGGTCGGACAGTCACGTGCCAGGTGATGCTTCCCGCCGCATTCATAACACTTCCTGCTCCTCGTACGACTGGATATGGTCCTCTTGGACCTCTACATCATCTGTCTACTGCCCACAGATGACTCGGCTACTGATCAAAACCCCTGCGGCAAAGGCAGATGCTTTTGTACACGCTCGGGGTGTAGAGCTACTAGCACAAACTCCACCATGAAGAAGGTCTCGAAGTCTTCATATGCGGAGTTCATCCCATCGCAAAACTGTAAAAAGTGGCTCCACCACCTTCCTGATGCTGCCTGAAGAAGGCTGGCAGCAAAGATCACCATGAAGTCTACCGGCGTCCCCACTAGCCTGAAGACTCTCACCAGAGCCACCAGCCAATCCTCAGCCGCCTGCAGGTCCGTATCTCCCTAGAACCTGGGTGGCCTCTGGCGTTGGAACTCGTGCAATGCACTCAAGTGGCATGCATCACCTACTGCTGGGGCTGGTGGCATCGTTGGCCCAATGTATGGTAGTACCACTGGTGCCTCCGTTGGTGCCTCAACTGCAAGAGGGCCCTATACCGAAGCCTCGTCGCTCGGCAGGCTGTCAGTACGCACATCCCTCTGGGCTGTAGATGGTCGTCCGAGAAAAGGTATCCTGAAAGAAACAATGTGACATGGTCAAACATTTATACCTGGTGAGCTGACCTGGTTTGAGCTGACATTTAAAAACTTCTGGAAACACACACACAATCAGTGTTTTCGCGCAAAAAGTCGGAAATCAGTTGTCAGGGTCCTGGTGTATGGATACGTCGGCCGCCCACACCAACACTGGACTCCCTGAACTGAAGACCACACTCAGTACTCTTAACACTATTGCTTCACAGAAAGAAAATATCAGAGTTATAATTTGTGTGGTAGAACCGACTCCTCTGATACCAATTTTTCACGACCCGTCCTCGGGCCCGTGTCGTGACTACCCCAAACCCGCCTTCCATAGGCCAGGGGCTGGCGACTAGCACCAAAGGCGTAAATCCAGATAACTGGGAAGGCATTTCCTTTATAGAAGTAAACAAAACACCAGAGAGTACAAGCAGAAGAAAAACACTAAGTACAAAAGAAAGTGCTGAAAAGAAAATGGGCTAGAATACAAACCCAAATGAAAGTACAACTACAACTGAACAAGTACAACAGAAAAAGACAACAGCTGGAAAAACAGAAACAGCTTTTGGGTTGTCCTCCTCGGATCCTACCTAAAGGGTAGGTACAGATGGCGCAGCTCCTGGATCATCAACCATGGATCCTACCTGAAGGGTAGGTATAGATAGCCTCCACAACGCTCTCGCCCTTCAACCTCCTCCGAGTATCGTCTCGCCGTGAAGTCCACCTCTAGATACTGACTCGTCGTGTAGTCCACCTCCGGGTACCATCCATTCTTCGAACACTCGGCCTCCGTCAGCACTGTTCGTCGTTTGTAACCAACACAACAAGGTGCGGGCATAGCCCGTGCAGGGGTGAGTATAACGATACTTAGTAGGGACCCTGAGACCCTCAAGGTCTCACTAAAACCAACAATGATAACCACAAGAAGATCTCAACAAATAACCTCTACTTAGGTATATGCCCATACATATACCTAAGTTTTCAAGTAACTCATCTCAATCATGAGGAAACACAAAGATCATAAAGTATCAGCTCGAACCAGGATTTTCATTATCGAAACCGTAACTGCTGAAGAGCCCCGACTCTGGAGTGTACAGTGGTCCTGTCACGACTCCGGGGTACTGCTCACTAACCTAAGACTGCTGAGGTATTACTCCTGTCGAGTAATATGGGCCTGCTGCTACAACCAAGCGCTTCCCACCATGGGTCTGCCGCTACTACCAAGCGCTCCACCTCATAGCCTCAAGAGGTACTCCTTCTGTTGAGTACCGCGGGTCAGCCGCTACAACCAAGTGCTCCTCCGCTGTGGGTCTGCCACTACAACCAGGCGCTCCCCCTCATAGCCTCAAGAGGTACTCCTTCTGTTGAGTACCGCGGGTCTGCCGCTACAACCAAGCGCTCCACCGCCGTGGGTCTGCCGCTACAGCCAAGCGCTCCCCCTTATAGCCTCCATGGGTACTCCTTCTGTTGAGTACTGCGGGTCTGCCGCTACAACCAAGCGCTGCTCCTCCATGGGTCTGCTACTACAACCAAGAACTCCCCACTGGGTTATCCAAAACACACTGGGTCAATCAGTCAAGCAGTCGTCATGTCTCAGCCGGATACACGGTCTCCTTATTCCTCACGCTCGTCTCCGGGAGGGTCCGCTCCACGAGCATCTGGTCGATACTATAAGTTCCACAAGGCTCCACGAAGAAGTATTTCAAGGGACCGCCTCATCACAGGGGTCTCAACACAACTGACGACGCGTCAATCGGACACCCGGTCTGTGAGTTACTTGCCTTTTCGTCCCCGGGGCCTGGTTGGTTTCGTGAGCAAACCAACCTGGCCGTAACTAAACTGTACCCCGAACTCTCATAGGGTATACTCATAGGGACCGTTTCTCAATTAGATCACCAACGCCGCTGACGGTTCGTCAAATGAACGTCTGGTCTGAAAGATAACAGCTTTCCCGTTCCAAGGGCCAGGTTGGATTTCGGGTACAATCCAACCCGGCCACAATCCAACAGCAACCAAAACTCAGGCGATGTATGCCAAAAGTTCCGCCTCATCAAGAGTAATTCAACGAGACAGACGACGCATCAATCGGACGCACGGTCTGTGAGTTATTGGATTTTTCGTTCCAGGGGCCCGGTTGGTTTCGTGAGAGAACCAACCCGACCGCACTCCGACGGCATCCAAACCTCGAGTGGAGTAAGCCAAAAGATCCATCTCACGTAGAGGAATTAATCAAGGTCGATGGAACGTCAATCGGACATCGGGAGCGCAAGATATAAGCATTTCCGCTCAGAGGGCCCGGTTGGTTTCGTATCCGAACCAACCTGGCCGAACCCAAGGTATTCCGAAACCTTGAGTGCGATATACCGAAACGACCGTCTCATTCCAAGGATCGCTAGACAACTAACGGTACGTCGATCGGAGGTCTGTAGCCTAAGATATGGGCAAACGAGCAAATATGGTCTGAAAACGGGGGGTCTGGGCCCGGCCCCACCCCCTGGGCCGGCCCGAACCGGGTCGACCTAACCCGGGTCCGGGTCCGACCCGGTTGGGCGCGACCCGGCCCGGTGGGTCGGCTCAGCTCGGCTCGGCCGAGCGGCCGAGTGAGGGAACCGCGGCCCCCGCGCGGGGCCGCTCTGTAGTACCCGGATGCGGCTTAAGCCCCGTCCCGCCTCCCGGTTCCGCGTGGCCGAAGAACTGCCTCGCCGCCGCGGCTTGAGGCGCGGCGGGTTTTGCCGGCGGCGCGCCGACGGGAGTTTCCGCGGACCACCAGACGCACTCCGGTGGTCCGTTTTGCGTGCGGTCTTCGCCAGTGGTCCACTAGTGACCCGATCTTCACTACAAGGCACTCAAACGCCATAGCGGCCTGCTTCGTCGTCATCCGTCGATCCGCACATCAATAAACAAGCTGCGGAGGGTTGTTGGGCCGTGTTTGTTCGGCCCGCGACCTCCGCGTTAGGTGTTATCAATTGGAAAATAATAAACACATGATTTTAATCATTGATGAGGGTATAATTTATCCAAAATAAATTATACGAACAACTTGCAATCATAATACCCACACACGAGAGTTTAAAATTTGAATGCACGGCGTGACGATACCGCACATTCTTTCCGCTCGATCCCGCGCGGCGTGATGATGTCACACATCCTTGCCACTCGATCCCGCGCGGTGCGACGACACCACGTCAATTTCATTCAATCCAAAACAACAAGAAAAAAAGGGAGGGGGATGGCCGTGTTTGTGCAGTCCAGCCTCCTCCCACTAACTGATATCATGCGGTCCAAATATCGCGGATAAAAGACGGAAGAGAATCACGTAAGGAAAATCATGTAAACCCCCTACCTCAAGTTGTCGATCAAATATTTTCACGGGGGTGGATTGTCGTGGAAGAAGCATCGCAGAGGGAGAACTATTAGCGTCACATCGTCGATATCCGAGGGTTTTGTGTTCTTCGTCGCCCTTCGTCGGAGGCCGGCGTTCATCGCGTTCTTCGCGTTCTTCACGTTCTTCACGTAATTCACGAAGGAGGATGAAGATCTTCTAGCTTCTCCCAATTCTCTCAACAAGCAACCCTTAAGAGAAAACAAGTATTGGTCTTATTTTATTCTCATCCCAATATTTAGAAAATTCTAAGTTAAGTAACGAACCATTAATTCGATGAATTAATGGTACGACTTGACTTCCCAATTAATAGGGGCGTTTAGAAATTTAAGAAAACGCGTCGGTTGACCTTATTTAAAAAGGTTTTCGCGGGTGCATTATTTAGGGGAAAAGAAACAGTGGGGCTCGTGCGGGCCCCACCTCACAAATATCCTACCAAGAGGGGGGATATTTTGGATTTGCACCGTTTCCACTTTAACCCAGCTTAAGTAGCTTTAAGTGGCTATAATTGGCTTTTATTGAAATAAAATAAAGTTGTCACACCACTTTGTTTTATATTCTTCACTTAACCCCAAATATTTAAAAACCACACCCGAGTAAACGCAAATCCGGAAAAGGCGTTTCTAAGCAAATATCGGCGCTGCAATTCCATCGGTGCCCTCAGAATTTGATTCTGATCACCAGTTCAAAAGTTAGAAATTCTCGCTCGTTCGTTCACTGAACGTACCTGAGCTAATCTTCGGAAAATGATTCCGGGCACACCGGGCCTCAGAATTAGGCGCCGTCAGAATCTGTGTTCTTGTAAAATCCCAAAGAAAATTTAGAAAAAATTTCCCTTCAATTTTCCGGGTCTTTACAATAATTATCCAAAGTTTGAATAAATAAGTGATATATTCAAAAATAAATAATTGAATTTGTCATCCATACGAGTAATAAACTTGAGTGAAAATGAAATTCATACATTAATGAGTATAATTATGATAAAAAAATACAGTAGCAGTATATGAATCCCTATTTTGTTAATTTATAAATTTTCCTTGTAGTATATATATATGAATTACTAATATATTTGATATAGAAAATGAAATTTATAACTTATACAGAGAGCATTATAAACTAATATATTATGTGGATTTAATCATTCCTAGATAATTTTTATATTTATTCCCAATGACATCATATCATCTGTCAACTCTTTAAATTCAAAAAATTAGTTATCTTCTCTGAAATGTATGATAAATCTCACCATTATATTTGATACAAATTATGTGTAATAATATATAATATTTATTAGAGTCTCATGTGGTATATATATATAAGTCATAATGTTATATAAAAATTATAAAAATAGAAA
The DNA here is from genome assembly GCA_963277665.1 of Viscum album. Classification (NCBI taxonomy): domain Eukaryota; kingdom Viridiplantae; phylum Streptophyta; class Magnoliopsida; order Santalales; family Viscaceae; genus Viscum; species Viscum album. Next base: position 27,566,220 of record OY728157.1, on the reverse strand, counting down.
TTTTATCCTCAATAAAATAATCTATCATTTCAATTATTTTTGATTTATTGTTTTACATTTTATTCCATATTTGTTTTATATCAATTTCCATTGAAATTAAAATTTAATTCAAAATGACATTGCAACTCGAATTTTAAAATACATAATGTTTTCAAAAAGTTTCATTTCACCATTTTTGAAAAGTAATATTTATGTAGAATTTTCTTCATTACATTATTTAACATTGTATCCTCTATCCCCAAAAATATCAAACTTCCTCCAAAATCAACACATATTTACCTAGAACATAACCTCAACCCTATATTCATGAAGTTTATGGAACTTTCGATACATCACCAACCATCAACAAGGGTAAAAGTAATATTTTTACATAATCTTTATATCATATTTAATATGAATTTTTTAGTAAATTTTTTTAAAATATTTGAAATAATTAATTTTAACATATTTATGTTAATATTTTTAATGAGGTTTTTTATATTTTAAAATATTTCCTTGAATATTTTGTTTTTGTGAAAAGTTTTATTCTACAAAAATATTTTAATTATTATTTTAATAATAGTTAGTTAAAAATATAAATTAATTTAAATGATATTATGAAATTATAAATAAATTAATAAAAAATTACTTTTATAGATCAATTTTGTGAGTAAAATAAACTAGAACATTTTTAAAAAATAATTATCTATTGATAGATTAATAATTATATGAAAAACGAATACATGAGAAATAAATGTATAGAAAAATAGTCAAGATTACTAAAAATTTTAATTTTTTATAATTTATTTCTATAATGAAATTAGATAATTTTTAAAGTATATAAATATATTAAATTATAATTTTAATTATGACTCCCAAAAATAAAATAAAATAAAAATATGTTCATTTAAATATACATATATTATAATATAGTGAAATTATATGTAATGATGAATATAATGGATATTAAAAATATGACATTCATAGAATAAAATGAAAACATGAATAAAAATAAGGTAAATAAAGTTTTAAAAATATAAAATTTATACATAATCAAAATCAGAAAAATAAATTATTGTTATTTTATATTCATATAAAAATGAATAAATATGAAATAATTTCCAACACATAATATTTTGATTTTAAATTTTTTATTAATTTTTTAGAATTATTTATTTTATAAATAATTTAATGTTATTATAGAAATATTTGAAATGCTTTTTTGGTGGATAATTTTAGATTACATTTTTTTAATATAAATAAATTTTTAAATAGAAAAATATTAAATTAAAAATAATTTTTAGATATATTAAAATTTGAATTAGTAATAGGAGTAAATGTTTTTAATTAAAATAATAACTTAATAAGAGTTATTGAATTTATTATTATGAGTGTTAATAAATAATAGAATTTAAATATATAAAATACATGTTGAAAAATAATCTATAACACTAAATATATAGTTTTTAAAAATCACAACAATTTTTAAAAAATATATATATTGATAAAAAATAAAAATAAATATAAAATAAATATTTATAAATGAATAATTAAAATGGAAAATTTTGAAAATTAAATTGTTGGGAAATATATAAAGTATATTTTTGTTTAATTTCCAATTATTTCTATGTAAGACACCGAAAATTTTCTATAATTATTTTCGGTGCCAAACACTATGACGTCATGAAATTGTGAGGCCTAGTGTGCACGAAATTAATATTTGTTTTATATTAAATATATTAAATTTCACACCACTGATTTTTCTCTATTATAGATGATTAAATTCTGAATAGGGGACCATCTAATTATTTTGAGGAAAAAGTTGCATTCATAATATGATTTTCAGCGTAGATATGACATAAACATTAGTAGTGTGAGGCATTGGTGAAAAACTCATCACAAGCATAGAATATATGAAATGAATTAATTAAATTTAATATTTTCAAAATTGAAATGGTGTACTAGATTCTCATTTTAATTTTCTATTATGGAATAATTTTTGGGATATCTGTGTAACCGTTTATATTTAGTTGTGTTGTTGGTGAGTCGGTTAAAGTAGTTTTCATGGAAAATGTGATGCATGTCCATGATCGACAATCAATGTGTGACAAAATTCAATTGTCTCACCAACTACAACCACAAGGATTCTTTATTTTCCATTGATTGATTTAATGAGATTTAGTATGTTTTTTTTGTGCAATCATCGTTGTTTTGTTACTCCTAGATGAACAAAAATCAAACGCCTACTGGATTGATTAACATATCAGTTGTTTTGCATGTATGGATATAATTTTGGGATATAGTGACAATATATTATTTTATTTGTTAATTTATATATATATTAATATTTAATTAATTAAAAAATGTATTGAGTCATAATTGAAAAATGACGAGGTTTTTTCATTTCTCATTTGTTTTATGGTTTTCTAGTTCCATTCTATGTGCACCCATCATTGGAAATTTTATTAGCCTATAATTAGATGAATATCTAATGACCATTCATTGTGAATTTATTATTTGGTTTAATAGATCATTACCATGGGTTGATAATATATTTGATGATGTGATTATGGTACACAACTATTACATCAATGGATCTGAAGCTATTCATAGTTTTTAATCATTTTTTTGGCATACGACACAAGAGAGTTCAGATAGTGGGTGTTTTTGAGCATTAGAAATGGATGTATTCTAACTATTGGAAATATTTAGGTCTGATAAACCTTAAATACATGACATACGATGCGATTTATGGTAGAATAAATATTTAAAGGGTCCTTAATGAATATTTTGTATCTTTATGTGGGTTAGGTGAAAAACATACTAGTGTGAATGTAGTCACATGAACACAAGATGTGTAGCATCTTCCATGTGGTGTTAGGGTTTTATTGTGGTGAAATTTATAACATTTTGGGTGGCCCATTTCATAGGCCATGTGACTCGTGTCACAGACCGTGTGACCCTCGTACGAATTCTCGACATTAAAATTGATTAAATTTAATGGAGGTATGCTGGAGTTTTATGTAATGTGATATAGACCCCTTTCCATGTACACCATTGAAGGGGGGTCAACGTGTATAGGATGTAAACTACTATGAGATCGTGTGTTCCTCTAGACATTTTATGGCGATAAACACACCATTTACTTGTGAATGTACATTGGAATATATAGCAAGCATGCTGAGTTCAAGCACATAAACCTACATGTCGTGTACCTTAGGGATGCACTGTATATTGTGGAAAAGTACATGATGTGTGATAATGAGACATGGGAAGTTCCAAACATAATGGGACACTCCATATAGCCCTATTTACATATCATTTACTCCATTGATATCATTTGTTTCATCCTTCTCAGCTCATCTTCATTGTAAGCTAATGTGGTATACCTTGGATCTATAACAGTTGAATGTGTTCCCATATTATATTCCTATGAGGTTGGGTGTGGCAACACATTCCCGTAATATTTGTTGATCACACCACATCTTCCTACGATTTTTCCAATTCATGTGAGATCCCTTATTTTGGATTGAGTTGACTCAAAACTCTTCAACTACTAACCCTATATCTGGAAACATGTATCCCTATGATATCCTCATATAAATCATTATTTTACTTCATGTTACGTTAAATGGTGTTTTTTTTTAATTTTCATGACCAATATTTACTCTGTATATAATCCCTAAACATGGAGGCATTTTCTAGTAGGGTATGGTGTCCCCCCCCACAAGCCCATGGAGTTGATCTTTTATATGTGTATTGATATCAAATCATTCCATTCGGGTGTAGTTTGATCTATCATGTATCACGTTTGAACTTTCACAATTTCCATTTATTCGAAACCTGGAATGCATGACCATTAAGAAGAGTTTAGTCAGTGGATGTATAGCTGAACGAGTTTTTTCTATCAGATGATTTTTATGGTATGTTTGAGAAGTTATTCTATGCGGTCTTTAGAGTTGTGATCATACTTAATGGAAGTGTGTTTTTGTTTGGTATATGAGTATGTCATTGTTATATGTTTTGTATACATATATCTATGCACATATGATTGTTATTCATTTTTCATTGGTATTGATTAATTCAGTCTGTCCTACTTGGTATTATTATACTCACCCATTAACTAGGTCTGATCACACGTGACATGTATTATACAGATGAACAACCTTTTTCTAGAGTCCATGGTAGACTAGGTGTAGGTGGAGCTAGTACGGGCCATACAATCCAAGTTGTATTCTAGTGTTCTATTTGACAACAGTCTTGTCCTTCCAAGTAGGTTGAGCTCATCATTCTTGCTTTCATAGCATGCATTTCGCCCCTTTTTATGACTTCATGTTTTTTAATAGTAAACATCAAGGATTATATATGTTTTCATTCATTATTTTTAGTTTTTTAAATTTTTGAATTGTTTGGCCTTAGAGATGTGTGTGTGTATGATGGTTTTAAAGGATAATTCCTACCATGTATATAATATGCATTCATTTCATCTGTTTCTAGCCCATGTCATATTATTGATGTGTTTGTGGTAGTTTCATCTCTAGACACATCAATTAAAGGAATGAAGGAATGGTATTAGAGGAGTACCCAACCTTAATTGTTACCACACCTCCTAAGATTTGGATTAGAGTTTATATTTATTTTTTTCAAGCTCTAAGGTTTGGATTTAAAACTAGGGAAGTAATATTTATGTTTCGTGAGTTTTTCTCTCAAACCACGGTGTCCATTTCATTTAGTGGATAGTTTATCCATTAACCGACTCCATAATAACCTTATTATTTATATCCATGATGTGGAAACAAGTTCGAGTGAATAATTTTTTTAAGAACCTGGTTCTTATTTTTTAGGTACGAGCATCTTATTTTTCCTTTTCTGTAAGTGTTTTTGAGAAAATATGGAAAATGGGGAAATCTTGAATTTTGGAGCTACATGCCGTGTACTTTATCCACACGTCGTGTACTTTTGGCCGTGTAGGGATGAGTACACGGGGCGTGTATCCATGCCGGTGACGAAGGGTGTAGGAACCGACTACACGCCGTGTAGTGGTACCTTCCACACCGTGTAGTCAGTCGGCAGGTTTAAACAGTAAGGCAGTGGCATCGCCACTATCTGGGTGACAGTACATGCCATGTACTCGAGAGTACATGTCGTGTACTCATGTCGATGGATGAACAATGTGGCGGTGCCGCCAAATGAATAGTTAAATGAAGGGATTAAACACCGTGTACTTTGAAGTACATGCCATGTACTTTGTTTTTTCAGCTAAAAATAGGTAGTAGCCTCCTCATTTGGTAGAGGAGACACTTGAGCCATTTTGGAGCCAAAGGAGGAGGCCAGATCATTGAAGTTTCACAGGGAGTTCGTCTGGAATCCGATTCAGCTTTGGACGATCTCGTTGGAACCGCACGGGGAAGCCCTCTTTTCTCCTGGTACAGTTCTTGCCAATTCTTCTCCTAATGTATGTTATTTATGTTTTAATGAGATTTTTTATTCGTCAGATCTATGCTGTTCTTGGGCGTTTCTGGAGTCAGTATTCTGTTATAGCGTTCGTTGGCGTATCAGGTAGGTGGCTTGGTGTTTAGTTTTCCAAATGTTGTGTGTTTTGTGCGTTTTTGTTCCAAAAACCCATGTTGGGGTGTCGTGTCGCTGAGGCCGTTTATAAATTTAATACCTATAATTGATTAGGTATTTAATTGTGATAATAAAATACTGGTCAGGATCGTTGCTTGGATCTGGAACCACCCCCGGGGTGTGTTTCTCTGTTTAGCCGTTTGGCCAGGATACCTGAGGGTATGCCTTTAAAGTAGTAATTATAGAATTTCCTTGATAGGAATTGCTTTTTACTGCTTGTTTACCTGTTGGGAATGGCCTGGTTACCTGTTTAGCCTGAGGGAATTTTTTTATTTAGTATGAGGGCGTTGTTGTGTTGTCCTGAGGGCACAACACTATTTATCCTGAGGGATGTAGTATTTCGTATGAGGGAAAACTTTCGTGCCTGGGGCTTGACTTCTGTGCTTGAGGGCGACACTTCCTACGACTGAGGGAAATTTCTATTATGCCTGAGGGCTATACCTACGGGTTGGATTCTACTTACCTGAGGGTAAGGTTTTGTTTGTCTGAGGACGTGGACTATTTTCCTAGAAATGAAATTTGCTGGTTTCTAATATTTAAATGGATTAAATGGATAATGAAATGGAAATATAACTGGTAATTAGTTACTTTTGAGTACTTCTTACTTTATTGCATTTTACTACTACACACTGTTGTTGCACACTTACACGCAGTTGGGCACGTGCCTTTGGTGGGTGCCTACTAAGATATATTTCTCACACCCTGTTTGGGTCACGCTTTCGGCCCAAACAGATTACCTTTCTGTAGGTGTAGATAGGGGCAAGAGTCCCTATACAGGTACTTGACTGTTGCTGAGGAGAAGGAGGGCATGGGACCGAGCCTGGCTCGCGAAGCCGATGATAGCTGTTTTTCTTGTTTTGTTGTACTCTATTTTCTGCTGTACTGTATTGATGTATAACATGTTCTGGATGTTTTCTTAGAACTTGAAACATGTAGCATCATCACTTATATACTGTTTGTTATATCCAATGTTGTAGTTATTTCAGTTGTGTATGTTTACTGCTTCCGCTGTTTGTTGTATGTTTATTTTGGTATTCCGCTGCCCTACAATTTGACAAATGAGGGCATAGTTTCCCCACTATCAGACCAGGGCCCTCGCTGCTAGTCGGCAGCCTCTGGTGTTTGGGGAAATGCGCTTGAGGTCACGTGGAGAACCGGGCTCGGGGCACCCGTTGTGTGGATCCTAGGTCCGAGACTTTACAAAGTGGTATCAAAGAGGTTTCTTTTCTTTGACTTACTATTTGAAGTCGTAGTCTGGGATAAGACAGAAAGATAGTTGGTAATAAGTTGTGACCGGGCGTAGCTAACCCGTGTACAGGGAAAAGCCAGTCTACCTCATATTTTCATTCTTTTGATTGTGCAATTTTACGGTCGATATGTTTTCATCATTGGGTGAAGAACTTGGATTGTGCTGTTTATATTTTATCTATGGGTTCTATTTAGCTTCAACCCGATGAGATGAGGGTATGCTGTCTCAGGCATCATATAGGCACATGCTAGATATCACATTCCATGCATAGTTTCCATTCCATGTAGGTGCATTAGAATTTTCAGGTTTTTGTGATAGTTGTGTGCTAATTAAGCATGCTGTTGTGATAGCTGCTTGATAAATACCTTCCTTGTGATATGGTGTTTGTGTTTGAGCCTGTTTATAGAATGGACGCCAAACCTTGGTTTTTGGGGATTATGGGCCCCCATTGACTGGAATTTGGTGGATCATTGACTGTTATAAGTTATAACACAGATAAGATGTCAAACTTTGATTTGTGGGGAGTATGGGCCCCCACGGGTCGGAATTTGACACATAGGGGTTGGTTTTTAGTATTTTATGAGTTCTAGGGATGTTTTTGAGGCATAATCTCCAAAAAACCCATAATACACGCCGTGTCGGACCTCATAAACGTTGTGTGTGTTCTTCTGTTTGGGAAGAAAAATGAACTTTTTGAGTACACGCCGTGTACCTCGAGTACATGTCGTGTAGTCTCTTCACGTGTCACAAACTATGTGGGTGGCGACACGGGGTAGGGAAGGGCTTGGGTAAAACATGCCGTGTAGTTTTTTACATGTCGTGTCGTGTTGACCCGGAGTCCAGCCATGTAACAATCAACACGGGTCGGTGAACTCCTTGACAGAACACACCGTGTCAGTTATAGACACGCCGTGTAGTGTGACCTGGGGACTCAGCTGTGTAACTAACAACATGGGCCAGTGTCACCTCTCCTGGGACACACCGTGTAGTATTGTCTGAGGACAGACCATGTGGAGTTAGCTGTGTGGCTGGTAAATGGGGTGTTGTACACGCTGTGTACGGGTGTAACCCACCGTATAGAGTCAATCCAAGTAGTCGGCCGTGTCATAGACGACACGAGCAGTTGGAAAATAACACCATACACGCCGTGTAGTTTTTTGGAACGGAAGCCATGTGGCTTAGCCGTGTAGAAGGACCCGGGCTGGGGAAAGGAAGTCAAGTACACGTCGTGTAGTCAGTGTACACGCCGTGTAGTCTTGTTTGGAAAATTATGAAACACCTTCTTCATTTGTTCCATTTGTGGTTCCTTCATTTCAGTCTTAATAATCTTGAATCTGAGGCGTGATTTTGACCTTGTAGAGTCATGCAGCCTAGACAACGGCGAGTTGTTCGCCAGGAGAGCGGCGACAATTATACTCCGGAGATGGTGGGCCATGGGCTACCAGTTGATCCACCAGCAGAGCCAGATGCGGCACCAGCTGTTATTCCAGACACAGGAGCGGAGACGCAGTTTTGTGAAGGCTTATTGCGGTTCATGCAGACCTTTCAGGGAGCACCGCAGGCTGCCACATATATGGCCGAGCAGACGCGTATCTTTCAGCAGTAGCATACAACTACGTTTTCAGGGGATAGCGGACCACAGGCTGCAGAGTCTTGGCTAGGATCGATTCAGAATATTTTCGAGTATCTTGAGACGCTTCTAGGCCGGAGGGTCAAGCTCGCGACTTACATACTACGTGATTCCGCCAATAGGTGGTGGGATGTTACCACCCTGTCAAAGCATCACAGGGGCATGGTGTGGGAAGATTTTTAGGAAGTCTTCTATGACTTCTTCTTTCCCGAGACACTGAGGGAAGATAGAGCTAGAGAGTTCATGAATCTGCAGTAGGGCGCTGTGTCTATGATGGACTATTCTGCTCGTTTTATGGAGCTTCGGCGTTTTTCACTCGTGCTGGTGGGTGATGAGATGTTGAGAGCCAGATGTTCTGAGGATGATATTCAGTATGACATCCGAGCACTGGTGAATGTTTTCAGGTTGCCTACTGTACACGCGATTGTGAACCGGGCATTAATTACAGAGATGAACCTACGGGAATCGAGTGGTGTGGGCCAGGGCAGTTCAGCACCAGTTACTGGTACTATTTCTGCTGGCAAGAAGAAGAGACAGACAAAATTCTCTCAGGGCAGCAGTACCAGCCAGCCAGCTTCTTCAGGTGGACCGGTCAGGTGCTACTAGTGTGGAAGAGAGGGGCACAAGAAGATGCAGTGTCCATGAGACCCAGTGGAGTGCTGAGCTTGTGGAAATATGGGTCATCTGCAGCACTTTTGCAGGACGTTTCTACAAGTGGCTAGTTAGAGGGGTTCTGCATAGACTCCGCGTGCGGGAGCAGGACCAGTGGCTTCTTACTAGTCAGGGAACTGGAATATGTCAGGGCGTGCAGGAAGAGATGGTGGTCATGGTCGTGGTAGCCAAACACCAGGATCTCAGAGGCAACAGGGCGGGACAGCTCAGGGTATCCAGGCTGTGTCGTAGGGCCGCGACACTGGGCATGCATATGCAGTGCAACAGACCCAGTAGGAGCAGGATCCCATACCTTCTACATTCATAGGTACTATTCTAGTAGCTTTTGTCTTGTCTTCAGTACTTTTTGATATGGGTGCTACACATAGTTTTATATCTTTACCCATTGTGGGGATCCTTGGGCTTGGTGTTTCTACTTGTTCTGATATCTTGACGCTAGAAACTCTGTTGGGGACTAGGAAGGTTGGTGTGCGTTAGTGTAAGGAGAGCCCCCTTGAGGTTGGTGGGTGTTACTTCCTTTGGGACCTCTTTTTCCTGGAAATGACGACCTATGACATCATTCTCAGGATGGACTGGTTGGTTCCTTTACGAGCCTTTGTAGACTGCTATCGTCGCAGGGTGCGTTTCACGTCACCAGAGAGAGGGGAGTTTCTATACAAGGGAGAGTGGGATGTTCAGGCGAGTCAAGATAGACCAGAGCATCATGGGCGAGGTGGAGTCACAACCCAGATTGCGGGCTTATATCTGGATGACCAGGGGACTTGTCAGACATATTTCCCTCCAGTTGTCGATCGTTTCAGGGATGTCTTCCCGGACGACTTTTCAGGTCTACCTCCAGTGCGTGAGGTGGATTTCTCTATTGAGCTAGTGCCAGGAGCAGCACCGGTGTCCATTCCTCCTTATAGGATGGCGTCGCCTGAGTTGTAGGAGCTCAAGAGGCAGTTAGAGGAGTTGCAGGAAAAGGGTTTTATCCAACCTAGTACTTCTCCTTGGGGTTCTCCAGTCCTTTTTGTGAAGAAGGTGGATGGTACCCTCAGACTTTGTGTGGATTATCGGAATCTGAACCAGTTGACAGCTAAGAACCGATATCCCTTGCCAAGAATAGATGATCTGTTTGATCATCTTCATGGAGCACGAGTGTTCTCGAAGATTGACTTGAGATTCAGATATCATCAGCTGCGCGTTAGACCATCTGATATACCTCTCGCAGCTTTTAGGAGTATGTATGGTCTATATGAGTATACAGTTATGCCGTTCAGACTCACGAACACGCCAGCATTTTTCATGGATCTGATGAATCATGTGTTCCATCCGTATCTTGATTCATTTGTGGTAGTATTCGTGGATGACATCTTGGTGTACTCTCACACTCGACACGACCATGACACCCATCTTGAGATCGTATTGAGTACACTGAGAGAGCATCAGATATATGCCAAGCTCTCAAAGTGCCACTTTTGGATGGACCAGATTCACTTCCTAGGTCATATCATCTCAGAGGCAGGAGTTGTAGTGGACCCAGAGATGGTGAGACCAGTAGTTTCCTGGGAGAATCCCAAGAACGTGTTTGAGATACAAAGTTTATTTGGGCTGGCTGGTTAATACAGGCGCTTCATACAGGACTTCTCCCGCTTACCAGCACCGTTGACAGGTATGACTAAGAAGGGTGTGAAGTTCATTTGGTCAGAAGCTTGTGAAACAAGTTTTCAGGACCTGAAGGGAAGGTTGACATCAGCACCGATCCTGATACTCCCAGAGTAGGGGAAGAGCTATACAGTTTACTATGATGCATCAGGGATTAGGCTGGGAGGCGTTTTGATGCAGGTTGACCGACTTGTTGCGTATGGGTCTCGGCAGTTGAGGCCACATGAGAGGAATTATCCGACGCATGATCTCGAGTTGGCTACAGTTGTCCATGCGTTGCGCTATTGGAGACATTACCTGTTGGGAGAGCATTTTTTGGTTTTCACCAACCACAAAAGCCTCAAGTATATCTTTTCTCAACGTGAACTGAATCTGAGGAAGAGAAGGTGGGTTGAGTACCTACAGTCCATTGATTTTGAGCTTACCTACACACCTAGTAAAGGTAATGCAGTAGCTGATGCACTGAGTAAGAAGACTCAGATACAGGCAGTGCAAGAGGCCAGTAGTGAGTCGGAGCTTATGGCTTTGTTCTCTGAGATGCATCTGGAGGTGCATTACAGTCAGGGGAAGACTTATCTTTCCTCGTAAGCTATGACTTCTACCCTCTTGGAAAGAGTGAGGATGAGGCCACTATCGGTTTCAGAAGGCCTAGTTCTACGGGATTCGGTGGCAAGTGAGGACCCTCCTCCCGGTTAGACGATAGGCGATGATGAGGTTTTGTATTTCGATGGACGAGTATGGGTTCCAATGGATATACGCGAGGAGCTGATGCGGGAGTTTCATGCTTCAGCGTGGGCAGTTCATCCCGGGGTTACCAAGATGTACCGAGACTTGAGACGTCAGTACTGGTGGCCGGGTATGAAGAGAGAGATAGCTGGTTTTGTTACGAGATGTTCCACATGTCAGTAGGTGAAGGTAGAGCATCAGAGACCAGCTGGTCTGTTACAACAGTTTCCCATTCCGGAGTGAAAATGGGATGATGTCGCGATGGATTTCGTGAAGGGTTTTCTGAGGTCACCTCGAGGCAATGACGCCATGTGGGTTGTTGTGGACAAACTCACAAAGGTAGCTCACTTCATTCCAATCAACGAGACCTTTGGTGTGGACGAGCTCAGATGGTTGTATATCCGAGAGATTGTACGTCTGCATGGGGTGCCTCGTTCTGTCGTTTCAGATAGGGACGCCCACTGTATGTCTCGTTTCTAGAAGAGTTTTCAGAGGGCGCTGGGTACACAGGTGCTTTTGAGCACATCATACCACCCTCAGACAGATGTCCAGTCAGAGCGGACGATACAAGTGCAAGAGGACATGCTGCGCGCATGCGTCCTAGACTTTGGGGGCTTGTGGTAGAAGCATATACCCTTAGTCGAGTTTGCCTATAACAATAGTTTTCAGGAAACTATTGAGATGGAACCATATGAGGCTTTATATGGTAGGCCATGTCGATCACCTTTGTGCTGGTTAGAGGCAGGTGAGGCAGCTTTACTGGGGCTACAGCTCGTGCGGGAGACATCTGAGCAGGTCCAGTTGATTCGGAAGCGGATGGCTACTGCGCAGTCTCTTCAGAAGTCTTATGATGATTGTCGTAGATGTCCTTTGGAGTTCGTGGTCAGAGATCAGGTTTTCTTTCATGTTTTGCCGAGCCAGGGTCACAAACGGATCAGGAGACATGGTATGCTTTCACCGAGGTATGTGGGACCATTTGAGATTCTGGAGAGAGTCGGGCTGGTTGCCTATCGGTTGCAGTTACCGCAGCGGTATCGAGCCATGAAGGACGTCTTCCGTGTGTCTCAGTTGCGTGACTACCATTCAGACCTGTCTCACACCATTCATCCAGGGGAGGTAGAGCTTCATCATGATGTGTCCTTTGAGGAGCATCTGATCCGTATCGTTGATAGGAGCACGAAGGTTCTCCGAGGCCGGTCAGTTCCTCTCGTACGGGTGTTATGTCAGCATGGTCGAGTGCAGGATGAGACCTGGGAGCGGGAGGCCGAGGTACGTTCTCAGTGGCCAGAGCAATTATGAGCTTTATCTTCACCACCCTTGGAAGGGAAATTTGGAGACAAATTTCTATAAGGGGGGAAGTTTGTAAGAACCCAGTTCTTATTTTTGAGGTACGTGCTTCTTTCTTTCCCTTTTCCTTAAGTGTTTTTGAGAAAATATGGAAAATGGGGAAAATCCTGAATTTTTGAACTACACGCCATGTACTTTATCCACACGCTGTGTACTTTTGGCCTTGTAGGGATGAGAATACGAGGTGTGTAGCCATGTCGGTGATGAAGGGTGTAGGAACTGACTAGACGCCGTGTAGTGGTACCTTACACGCCGTGTAGTCAGTCGGCAGGTTTAAATAGTAATGCAGTGGCGTCGCCGCCAGCTGGGTGACTGTACACGCCGTGTACTCGAGAGTACATGTCGTGTACTCATGTCGACGGATGAAAAATGTGGTGGTGCTGCCAAATAAACAGTTAAATGAAGGGAGTACACTCCGTGTACTTTGATGTACACACCGTGTACTTTGTTTTTTCGGCTTAAAACAGGCAGTAGCCTCCTCATTTGGCAGAGGAGGCACTTGAGCCATTTTAGAGCCAAAGAAGGAGGTCAGATCTTTGAAGGTCTACTGGGTGTTCATCTGGAATCCGATTCAGCTTCGGACGATCTCGTTGGAACCGCATGGGTATGACCTATCCTCTCCTGGTACCGTTATTTCCAATTCTCTTCCTAACGTATGTTATTTACGTTTGAATGAGTTTTTTTCTTCATCAGATCTACGCCGTTCTTGGGCATTTATGGAGTTGGCATTCGGGTATAGCATTCGTTGGCGTATAAGGTAGGTGGCTTGGTGTTTAGTTTTCCAACTGTTGTGTGTTTTGTGCATTTTTATGCCACGAATACATGTTGGGGTGTCGTTTGGCTGAGTCCATTTCTATATTTAGTACCTATAATTGATTAGGTATTTAACTATGATAATAAAATGCTGGTCGGGATCGTTCATGGATCCGGAACCACCCCCAGGGTGGGTTTCTCTGTTTAGCTATTTGTCCAGGATACCTGAGGGTATGCCTTTAAAGTAGTAATTGTAGAATTTCCTTGAGAGGAATTGCTTGTTAATGCTTGCTTACCTATTGGGCATGGCCCGGTTACTTGTTTAGCCTGAGGGAATTTTTGTATTTAGCCTGAGGGCATTGTTGTGATTGGCCTAAGGGCACTGCACTATTTAGCTCGAGGGATATAGTTCTTCACCTGAGGGAAACCTTTCGTGCTTGAGAGCTTGACTTCTGTGCATGAGGGCGACACTTCCTACGCCTGAGGGCAATTTCTGTTATGCCTGAGTGCTATACCTGCGGGTTGGATTCTACTTACCTGAGGGTAAGGTTTTGTTTGTCTGAGGACGTGGACTGTTTTCCTTGAAATGCATTGTGGTGGTTTATAATATTTAAATGGATTAAATGGATAACTAAATGGAAATAAAACTGCTAATTTTTTACTTTTAAGTACTTCTTACTTTATTGCATTTTACTACTGCACACTGTTGTTGAACGCTTACATGCAGTTGGGCACATGCCTTTGGTGGGTGCCTACTAAGATATATTTCTCACACCCTGTTTGGGTCAAGCTTTCGGCCCAAAAACATTACGTTGCTGCAGGAGTAGATAGGGGCAAGAGTCCCTATACAGGTACTTGACTATTGCTGAGGAGAAGGAGGGCATGGGACCGAGCCTAGGCTCACGATGCCGCTGCTAGCTGTTTTTCTTGTTTTACTGTACTCTGTTTTCTGTTGTACTGTATTGATGTATAACATGTTCTGGCTGCTTTCATAGATCTTGAAATATGTGGCATCATCACTTATATACTGTTGGTTATATCCACTGCTTTAGTTATTTGAGTTGTGTATGTTTACTGCTTCCGCTGTTTGTTGTATGTTTATTTCGGTATTCCGCTGCGCTACACTTTGACAAATGAGGGCATAGTTTCCCCACTATCAGACCCGGGCCTTCGATGCTAGTCGACAGCCTCTGGAATTTGGGGAAATGCGCTTGAGGTCACGTTGCGAACCAGGCTCGGGGCACCCATTGCGTGGCACCCAGGTCCGGGACTTTACAATTTGGAACATCCATCATATGAAATTTGTTGTGGTATTGATGCCATTGAGTCAACTTACTACATATAAATAATGATAATGGTGAGTCATAATAAACATAATGGTTCATCTATTGTGATATCATTCTAGGATTCTGAGACACATTCTATTGACATATATGTTAGTTATTAGGTTCTAGTTTAGGGACCCACTAATTCTTTATTTTTCTTCAGGTGGGTGATCTGATGTGCTACCACCTATTGGGAAGAACATGGATCATTTTATAGATGAGGGAGATGATACTCTGCGTGTTTCATAGATAGTTTTTCTATTATGATTGGAAAATATAATGCACAGGCATGACATGTTTTAAATATTATAACAACAAAGAATGTTAAGGTTCCACATTGAGATGTAACCTTATGTGGTTGATGATCGAATCATGGTACTTTTTTGGTTGTTAGAATTTCTGTATCCTGAATGATATGATGTTTGTTATTTCAATACATTACCTCAATGTTGTAGTAGTAGGATTTAATGATTCTTGATGATGAAAGACATATACTTAGTTTTCATTATGATTTCCTGAGTTAGAGATCTCTTAAGTGACATGGTAGGCCAAACCAACTTCTTGGGTGATGAATGATAGGTTTGAGACCATGCTGCAAATGTACCGCTTGTTGATACCCCTCTATTGTGGTGGTCCTAGCAATAATAATTTTACCATTTGATGGGATTTTTTGGTAGATCCATTTTTTAGTGATGGATGATGTATTTTTTACATAAAAGGAAGTGGAAAACTTCACCCACAGATATGCCTTCATGAAACTCCATAATAATAGTGTAGGTGAGTTAGTGAGACCCTAAAAGATATTATCTAGGTGTAGGGGAATGGATTCTATGAATTGTGTGTTTGAGGTCATTGTTTGTGAGGAGGTTTCATAGAAATCCATTATTGTGGTAAAATGATACAATATGGAATTAATGATTTCCAAGTAGTGGGTGATCATGGTCACTTGAGTCCATTTTGATGCGAGAAATATGTCTTCAATACCCCAACTAAAATTTCCAACATCGATTTTTTATCCACTTTTCTATCTATGTATCCCATGTTTCATATATATTTATACTATTGGAGCCTGTTTTTCATGAATCATATGTTAGAGGCTCCATCATATATGATCGATTATTGCATGATTTTGAAAATAGTGTCACCTGAATCTAAGAGGTGAGAGAGATCCTCACATGAAAACCATTTAGTAGGCGATGTTGGACCATATGATGTTTTCCTTAGTATATATATGTTTCCAACCATTCAGGATCAAATTATTACTAAATGAGGGTGTTTTAGTTCTTCTTGATTTTTGAAATAGAGTTTCCTCCATAGATAAGGAGTGATCATATGATAGAATGACATGATCTTCTTCACATTTGATAACATCCATTTCTTAATAACTTATCATGTATTACCCTTCAATTATTAGTTTCAATGAGAATATAGTTCATGTGATGGTGGTGGGGATAATGCTTGTTCATCATGGGGATTCTATTGGTTGAACATTCATATATGGTTTTCATTGTGCATAGACTTACACAATGGATGTACCAATATCTAATAGATTATATCAGATTACCCCTAGTATCTATAATATATAAACGTAAAATTATAGAAGTCTAAAGATAAGAGGGATTTGTAAGGCCCAATGTTTCTTTGGTAATCCCTATATTTTTCTCCTCATGGTGGGTGATAGATTTAGGTTTGATTTGGATTGTTGTCACTTGGGCCCGACAGCACAAGGGTATATATCCAATCATGATGATTTAAGAGACATTGTCCTAGTGGATGTAGGAATGTTGGATATATGAGTTGTCTTTGAGAGAGGCCATTAATGTATCATTATGGGTAAAATCTTCACCATATGTTTCTTATTAATGATATTTATGTTGTTTTTAGATAGTGTTTATTACCTTTACTGAGTTGTATGCCAATGAAAAATTACCTAACATATGTACTATGTCCATAAACCATACAGATCGGTCCATGATATTATCTATCTGTGAAATCCATAAGTCTCCATAGTTATATATTGAGAATGTGATCCCCATGAGAATGGTTGAACACATATTTTATGTGTGATAGTCATATGGATGATCAGAGTGTTCCAGATCATGATTCAATATTCCACATCATGATATTATTTATATCAACTATGAGAGGGATAATTGACCGTAAAGTGTTTAAGGAGGAATGAGATTGAGGTCCACGTATGGTGTTGTCATTGACAGATATAATCAAATTGTGTTTTTTCGTCCGCTATTGCCGATAATAATGGTGGAACAATTTACCAATTTCAATTGACAATTATTGTTGTGGGATGGTGCATTGTACCTATAATTGGTGGCTGATACCCCTTCACATCCTTAATCTGTTAGGGTTATTACTTCATATTAAAAAATAGGATAATTTTCTTGATCATGTATCCAATGGATACAATCTAGATGGAAATCAATGAAGGACTCGACCATATAATCCATTTAGAGGTATGGATGGTGATTCAGGTCATGATACCGAAATATGTTCTAAGGATATTGGTTTCCCTTAATAGTACATCAAGTGGGGTTGAAGATGT
The DNA here is from genome assembly GCA_963277665.1 of Viscum album. Classification (NCBI taxonomy): domain Eukaryota; kingdom Viridiplantae; phylum Streptophyta; class Magnoliopsida; order Santalales; family Viscaceae; genus Viscum; species Viscum album. The sequence continues at coordinate 27,548,707 of OY728157.1, read as the reverse complement.
TCCACTATATCAAGGAATTGGTTTGGAATCCAACAGATTTATAGTGAGTTTCTTAGTTAAAATATTTTTGTTTTGGTTGCCTAGGGGTGATGACTGACAATTCATTGTGGAGTTCTCAGGACACTTGTGCGTGTGGTAGATAGAATGGAATTATGGAATTTCATTAATGATTGATAGTGACTAATATTCCAAACTCAAAACAAGATTATTGATTGTTTTAACTAAGCCCTCGGGGGCTCAATTGAAGTTAAATACAGTGTTTTAACCCAGCTAGCGGGCCAAGTGGAATGCATCGTTCAGGTTCTGGTGAACATTCTTCATGTTTTTATGTCAGTTTTGAGCACCAGTTGGGAATATCAGCTACCACCATTGGGGTTATCTTATCATGAGTATTTCCACTCCACCACTATAGATGAATAATTTGAGGGAATATACCAGAGACATTATGTGACCATATTATTCTCATCGGAGCCAGAGGATAATACTTCTTTTGTCCTATATTTTTTGAATGTGATGGTTTTAAAGGGGTAAATTTTATCTATAAGAGAATGATGAATTGTAGATGATTTTCATGAGTCCTTAGTGTAATATTGTTGGAGGATTTTGGATTTTTTGAGTTATATCTTCTTATCCAGGATGGTAGGCTATCGTTGGGAGTCATAAGAACATAAATTTCAAAGTATTGTGTTGGGTTATTGATTTGGTGTACCACATAACTCAATGGACTTAGTAAATCTAGCATGATTGGTGTTCTACACATGTCCTAGATGATGTGGTATTTGGGATACTTATTCTACGACATTAACCAGGATGAGTTGATCTATGGTATTGTAGATTCCTTTTCACGGAGCCCATTATTTTATAGAATGTTAGAATAAATACCCTTATGGATAATTTTATATTCCTTGGAGGTCTATTTATAACAGCATTGGGAACCGTTGGGATTGCTTGTAGGATCCTGATGTTCAGTTAAGAGCTTAGTATCCCCACCATTTTCATAATTTTTTTAGGGATGAAATTCCACGGTTGATGGAAAAATTAAATATTTCATTTCATTCAACATACAACTTTGTAACAATTTTAATAATATTTACGGATCCATGTGCTGAGGTAATGTGAATGGAATTATATTAATAATATTCTAAATATCACATGTGTTAAATTTTTATTGAAATAGTTTAAGTACTGAATTAGTTCCTTAATTAAAAATATGATGTCACCTTGGTGTTCAAAATACGTGTTTTACTCTAGACATGAAATAACCTCAATTGTAGTGGGTAGTTTTTGAAAAAGTAATCACTCATGAAAAACGAATAAAATAAATAAATAAATTTCATGTATTTGATCATTAACATATATACCCAAATTATCCAATAAATATGATGTTATGGGAAAAAATTACGGATATCTCCACATTGAAGAAGATTTTGAGGATCCATTGGTGGGTGTTCCAATAGGGATGAACATACAAATCAAAGATCTACAATAGGTGTGCGACAAAATTCAACAATCTCTCCAAGGAAAATGAAAATAAAAATCATTCCTTGTAACAAATTCATCCAAAGTGAGTTAGGTTATTTTATTTTTTTATTTATTAAAATTTATAAATCATTTTATGAATTTAAATTAGTCGACCAATGGACTAATTCTTAGATTTGATATTTTTCATGTATAGATTTAATTTTGTGTTTTGGGGATAATATTTCATATTTATTTATGTTGATTCATATACATATGCATACATATTTTATATGAATATGTATCAAGGAGAAAATGAAAAATGGATGAGTTTAATTTTCCCCTCTTATATTTTATGGTTTACTCTCCCCATTCAATAGGTGTCCGTCATTGGAAATTTCACTAGAATGAAATTAAAAAATGCCATGTGGAAGATCATTCTTCATTAAATATTTTGTGCAACGGATCCATCTTGTGGGTTTGTATTGATATTAAAATATTTGATGCCATTATATAACTATGAATGTCATGGGTCTAGAATAGATTGGAGTGGTTATTCACAGTTTTGTTGTGTTACCCATGAGAGAAATGATGGCGGGTGTCCCTGAGCATTTGATAGGGACATATTTTGGCCATTGATGAGAGGGATTTCTACTCAAACATATATTTGATACCAATTTCATAATTCAAGGAGGAATATTTTTTTGTGTTTTTTATAAATACACATGAAGACTTCTATGGTTTTTTTAAAAAAATACAATAAGGAGTGTAGTCCCCTTTACATGCACTATGTAGCCTCCTCCATGTGGTTCTAGGGTTTTAGAATGGATAATAGTATAACATGCCATGTGTCCCTTTTCACATTCCATATGACCCTCATCTGATTACTCAATATCCAATTGGAGTACCCATCATGGTGGTAGAGTGGATTTTCATGTCGTGTGGTCAATACCACAAGCCTTTTACAACCCGAAATGTTGCCTAGTGGGTATAAGGAGTACACACCCTGAATATCATGTGTTCCAACACACTCTTTTTGGTTATCCACAAATCATGTACAAGGTAAAGTAAACTGTCATGTATGGATACATGTTGAGTTCCATACCATCCACTTATATTTCTGTCACCTCATGGAAAAACGTTGTATTGTTGAAATTGCATGTCATGAATGTGTGAGACATATGTAGTTAAAGATATAGTGATACATACCATGTTACTTCAAGGACATGCCATGTTATCCTTTGAGGAGATGTTGGCTTCCTCCTTCTCATCATAGAGTTTTTTTAATATTGATTGATCTACAATAACTAATTATTGGTTGAGTGTTTTCCCTTGGTCTATTTCTATGAGGGTTCTGTGTTCCATCATATACCCATCGTAATTAGTGATACTATTGCACCTTTTTATGATTAGTATAATGCAGGTGAGTTTCCTAATTCCGAACTGTGTTTAGTAAGACTGATTTTACTACACACAATGTTTCTTGGAGCATGTATCCCTTTGAGTGGCCCAAAGCGATCATCCATTCCTTAGTGTTACCATATATGAGGTTTTTATAATTGGAATGACCAATAGCTACATGGGAGTGGCACAATGTCATGATTTTTTTAAAGAAGATCATGGTTTCCCCTAGTGATCATAGAGTATTTACCCCAAATCGTGGTATCTAGAACTAATCATTCTAATAAGGATTATTCTAATCAAGTGTGTATCTTAGATTAAACATATGTGTTCCCATTGTCTCGAGACCTAGAGAGAATGACCTATAGGATGATTTTAATCTATAGATTTATAGCTAATGGAGTTTGTTCTTCTTGAAAAGTTTTATATGGAGCATTTGAGCATGAATCATAGACTATATCCATTTGTTTATATTAATATCACAGAATGTGTCTTTTTTGCGTATATATTGGTTTTCATGTTATATATTTTGTACACAGATAGCTATGTAGAGCAGACAGTCACTCTTGATGCATTATGCTTGGTTATTTTTGGGTTTCCTACTATGTATTATCATAATCACACATTCAATGGGCCTTCCCACATGTGACATTTCATATGCAGTCGATAGACATTATTGTGAAGTATATGGTGTACTAGGTGCATGTGGAGCTAGTTTGGGATAGAAATACCGAGGTGTGTACCATTCTGGAAATTGAAAGATGTCCCCCCTTCTAATAAGGTTGAACATTACTTTATAGTTTTGGATGGGCTTGATTTTTTTCCAATTATATTCATTCCAATACATTTTTTGTACAATGATAGTGGCATTATAGATGTATTACTGCATTTTTCTGTTTTTTACATTTAAATATTGTATGCTCTTTGAGGCGTGTGAATGAAAACATGTAATTTTGGAAAATGGCTCCCATGTCTATGATATGCCTTCCTTGAAATAGTCACCAGCCCCTAGCCATATAAAGGTAGGCTTGGGGTAGTTGTTCCCTCACACCCATCAGTTCTAGTCATAACATTATTAATATATATAATATATATATATAAATTATTTTAAAATATAATAATAAATTGTTAAATTTTAAATAATGTTTGGAAATTGATATTATAGATCATTTTACATTATATAATGTCGCGGAATATATATATTTAATATAAATATTATTTTTAATAAAATATTAACACATTTATATCAATAATGGTGAGTATTCACATAATTCATATGAACATAAAACTGCTTCCTCATTTTATATTGTCATATATAATATGGAAATAAAAAATACAATTTGTGTCAGTATTATTATTATTGTTTTGGAAGGAATTAATTAATTTATATATATTTTTTAATAATTAATATTTATAAAAATAAACCATTAAATGTTATTGAATGATTATATATATAATATAATTACAATATATTGATACAATTTGTGAATGGTTCATTCATTATTTTTTTCCTTCCATTTTATATTTCTTTCTAACAAAACGGTGAAGGTAATTTAAAAACAAGGTCACTAAATTCAATATATAAAATTGGGAATGCATTCCACACTACTACATATGTGTAAATGTGGTCCATAGACACACCTCCCATATTTTAAGGGTAAATATGTGTACATATTTACTCACACACACACAAACATATATATATTGGATTCATTACAAATATGAAAACCCAATCCTCTACTCATAGAATTCCATACATGGTTAATGTAATGTTTAAGGAACCCGATTATAAAAATTATTAAGTAATAGTATTGAATTAATGAAACACCTATAAGAACCTCGATCATATTTTCCATCCATATTACAAGTAAATAAAATATATAACAATAAAAAAAGTTCAATGTGAAACAACAACAATCCCATCAACACTAACAAACAAATTTTCCCAAGTTCTTCCAAATTATTTTTGTTAATCTATATAGGCATAAAAAATTATTAAATTGTATAATAATGCGAGATACATTATAAACTAAATGAAAATTTCATGAATATTAATGAATGAGGAATTATAATCAATGGTTCATGCAACTACATTTTCACAGAATTGAAAAAATTTGCATTGTGCATCATCATAAATATTAAATCTATGAAAATTAATTGTTATTATACAGATCATTCACATTTTTCCACTTGATAAATAAAATGTAATTAATATGGAAAAAATACATATATTCATTATAATAATAAATAAATATATCCATAATCCCACCATAGACGAATTCATTTATGCAAGTCTTTGGATTTAGACAACTCAATATAGTATCCATCGAATTGAAGTATATATCTATGATATCATAGTTTATCCATCCATTCCATTAATTCTTGTATGATTAATATTTATCATCCCATATATGTGTGATATGTTTTAAATGAAAATAACAACAACAACAACAACAACATAATAATAATAATAATAATAATAATAATATTCTATCACATAAAATATTACAATTCATAAATTGAAATTCTCATATGAAAAAATCCTTATGAGTAGATGAAGGATTAAAAGTTGATACATTCCCCTAAGAAGATTAAAGAATACAGATGTCCACTAATATAATACAAACTATCAATATAAAAATATATTTTTCATTGATATTGGTGTTGTGGTATGGATATTTTAGATATTTAGTTATTCATTTTTCACCTTAATCCCAGATCCATGGGAGAGAAATAGGGAATCCATTTGTTGAATCATTAGCAATCCAGAATCTAAAAAAGTAGTTGAAATAAAAAATAATTTTCATCAAAAAATATTACAATAATAAAATAGTGGGGGAAAGAGGGTGTAATATATAATATAAATATATAATTATATCAAAATACATTTATTGAGAACAAATATTAGGAAATGATTTCCTATCATTAAAAATATATCTTGAAAGCATAATTATTATTTGTAAAAAATGTGAAGAATTACACATATGTTACTTCAAAATTAATAATTTCATTTTACAAAATCCTAAGAAAAATAATTTTTCTCATTAAATATAATTATTTTTATTAATTTAATTGTAATTGAACTGACATTGTATGTTATATTGCACATAATAAAAATGAATCCATTTTCTTATTACAAAAATGAGTCATCAACAAATAAATTGGCCACCATCTTCCAAATTTTAATATTATTTTAAAATAAACTATACATATAATTTATTACATTATTTTTAACAAAATGATTAATGTTATAATTCTATTATTAATCATGAAAATCAAATACATCCCTTGTGTAATCACTAAACTCAGATAATCAAATTTGTACAGTTTTTTATATTTGTGAGTACAAATTTTATTGAGGTTTGTAAAGAATAATCAGTTACCTAAGTCATATAAATCATTATTATATGATATTCAGTAAATATTTTTTATCTAAAAATTTAAAAAATTATATTCTGTATACTACAAGGATCATGGTATTAGGTAGAGTTAAATACAAATGTAATGCTTTGAAAAAGTAATTTCTACATACTCATATATGAATTGAAGTTGTTATTTGTAACGACCCAAATTTTTTCAATGGAAATTCTTTTCTTAAAATTATGCCATAAAATAACATGAAAACACACCATAATGAACTACTAAGTGATAAGTGACCTTTAAACATAAGTCTGTCACTTCTGTGTATGGAATTGTTAAATTCTAACATACACAATTGTGTTTAAGATGATTTTTAGAGTCTAGTAAAACAAAAAATAATTTTTGGTGAATAGTAACCAAACCTTATGAATAGTAACATACCCTTATGAATAATGATATACCATAATTAATAGTAACATTACTTATGATAGTATAAAAATATTATTCAATGAAGTTATGATGTACCTATATTTTCGAATAAGTAAATGAATGTTTTAAAATCGTTTTTTAGTAATAACCCATCATTTTAATTAAATATTAAATAAATATTATTTATAATATTATTTATGAAAAATTGAATTCATTTTCAGATTCTACTTGTCGAAAAATGGTCGTGGTAATTTTTTTGGATTTTTCTGAAATACTTGAAATTTTGATGAATAGTGAAATACCGTAATTTACAAAAATAAGCTAAATAAGCTAATTATAGAGTCATGTGTCATGTTCTGCTAATGTAAGCCGACTTGGTTCATGATCACATGATAAAATAACTATTATTGGTCATTAAAGACTCTTGATTCCATGTCATAGGGTAAATGAATAGACTATTGAATTTTATATTTAGGAAACCCCTCTCCCCTCCACTATAAAAACCACCGTTCACACATTCATTTAATCACACCTCTCAAGCTCCAATCCCTCTCTAAACACTGGACAAACATATTCCCTTGACCCTGTCCCATGTTCTAGAGCTTTTTTTCTCATGAAAATACCATGCCTATCTTCTTTAAGGAGAATCTCAAGAGGATGATTTAAGAGGTAAATTCTATCCCTCTTCTCCTTTAATTTCCTTTCAAGTTCAAGTTCATTTGTTGATATATTCCCACCTATATTCATCCAAATGTTATTTTGACTATAGTATTATAAATATAATTTCATTATATATTTCTAATGAGATATTATATCATCCAACCACCTTTCTCTATTTGTTTTATTTTATTAAAGAGAACGTTGTTCGAGAGGTGTTAATTTATCACTATCAAGAACAAAAAGTTTTATTCTTCTATTTAAACCTTAATATCTGGTCATGAAACAATTTTTATGGTTGAACCAGAAAATTGTATATTTATTATCTCCTATTTTATGTTCCTAAACTAATTTATGACCATATTTCCAGTGATAGAATAAAACAAGTTCATTATGATCGAAAAATCGCACAAATTTACCCAAAAAATCGTCATTTAATTCTCACCTAATGATTCTTCCAAATGGATATAATATAATTTATTATAAGATAATTAAAAATCATGTAATATAATTAATAAAATGTAGTATCATTTCTGGATGTTTACCCATGTTCTACCCAAACATCAATTTAAGAATACAAGTGAACCACTCAAGAAAACCATAAAAACAAACATTCCCAAATATTGTTTTAAAACTCTATAACTCTTAAAAAGGAACATAAAATTACATAATGAAAGAATAATGAACCATATTAATGTCAAAAATGTTTTTATTTCCACTTAATGAATATAATGTCATTATATTGGACGTTAAATTGAATGAAGCATTCAGATACAGGGTAAGGGGAAATTCTCGAACCCAATTTTATTTCTTCGGGTTCTCCCTCTTCCACTCCATTTTTGATATGGTTACTCCTTAAAGATCATTTTTTAATAATTTTATTTCCATTTATATGATCTACATGTTTACCAATACATTTGATGTCCAAAAAAATGTTTCCCAAAAGAAATCTTCTTTTAAGAACTCACCTTTTACTTCTCATTCAAGGTTGACGGTTCTTGTATCAAGTATGTTATTCCCTCTTTGTTTCTGGAACCCAATGCTTATGATTGTGTAATTATGAGATATAACCTATTACATTATATGTATTATTTGTGTTCACTTTTGATATATGATCCATGTGGCACGCATGATGATGATAATGTTATGATGTGAGGGGTGCACCTGGAATTTTATTGCGCAATATGAATGATTGAATGTGATGGGTGCACTCGGAATTATATAGTGCTCAAATGCATTGGGTAAAGTGATGAATATCAAGATTTATGTCAAATTATGTGTGAACATGATACTAGATTGGTTCACAAGTAGGTGTGGTAGTTAACCACTAATACATGTTGTTTCATTTTTAGGTATTGCCGCATTTCAAGTATTATGTTTATTCTTCTTCTCATGTTCATGATATTTTTGCCATGTTATTATTATTCTCACCCAATTATATATTGTTCCTATATATCCTATTACTAGGATTCTTTCTCACCCCTTTTGATGTATATCCTCAAGAGGCTACATGTACTAAAGAGAGGACAAGTGATAATAAGAAGCAAGAGAAGAAGAAATTTAATAAATGATTACACATGATGTTGTAATTGTTATGTATAGTCAATGTTTTCCCAATACACTAATCCATTGGATCCATTATGTGTAGAACTATTATGTTGTTCAACTTTAAAATTATGTAATATTAATGTAAGAAATGTAAGGGTCACTATAGTTGGTATCAGAGGATAAGTTTAGTTAATTTGGGAATTTTGATTATACAACCCCAGAGAAAAACTATAGCATGAGACTAAGTAAAAATTTGCACAAAATAATGTTTACATAGGGATACCATATGTTATGTTTTGGGTATATATTGTTTAAATTAATAAGTTATTCATAACTTGTTTACTTATTTTTTGTTATAACCCTTTTATATTTTAGAAAATGGTGGGAAAAAGGAGAAATTAGGCCAACAACTCATGTGAGGGTCAATAAAACGATTGCCCGAATGACATCCCCAATGTTTTGGGAGGTAAAGTTCAAAAAATCATGGATATTCTTACCCAATTATCTCAGGTTATGAACAATAACCATAATAATGGGGAACATCCTCCTTCACCAAAGACAGAGCAACTTGCTATCAAATGTTTTCTGCAGCAACGACCACCGACGTTTAGTGGATCTTCTGATCCACTAGTGTCGGAGTAGTGGGACAACTCCATGGAGAAGATCTTTTCTATTCATCAATGTTCTGAGATGTGGAAGGTGACTAAATCCATATATTATCTAGATATAGATGCCAATAAATGGTGGTATTTGATTCAGAACACCAAACCATGGGCGGAAATTGAAGATATGGAATGGGAAAATTTTATGATAATGTTTCTTAATATGTATTTCCCACAAAATCTTCGTACATAGATGGAGAGAAAATTCATAGAGCTCAAGAAAAAATAAGGAGAGCCTATCATAACCTATGAAGCGAATTTCACAAGGCTTGTAAGGTAATCTTCAGTTTTTGTTATCAACAATGATAGAAATATTGATCGATTATTTAGTGGATTAAGACCACACCTTCAAAATACTCTTGCAATTAAAGACTTTGGGAGATATGAAGAAGTTGTTCGATGTGCCCTCAAAGTGGAGATAGAGTTTGGAGAATAGTTCCATGACTATGGTGATATGAAACGAAAGACACAGATTCATGCTGGTGGATTTAATGATAACGGTGGGAAGATAACTCAATGACCCACATGCCAAAAATGTAGAAAGTTGAACAATGGTAACTGCCTCAATGGGACGACGAAATTCTTTATGTGTGGGAAGGAAGGACACCATGCTCAAGAGTGTCGAAAAGACATGAAAGGAAGGTGAATGTGGTAGAAGAAAGGAGAGAACCACTCATGGTTCAATTCTACAATTTTAATGAGCTAGGGAACTATGTATGTAAGTTCACTAAACCTCGGGTTCTTGAGGGTAATCAACATCAGCAACCACCAATGCCAAAGGAACAAGGGAAGGCTTATGCCATCACTACTGCAGAGGTAGAGAATGATAATGAAGTCGTACAACATTCACATTCTATTAACTCAATAGTGGAAAATGTATTATTTGATTATGGTTATACACATTCCTTTATATCTTTAATGTATTCTAAAACTACAGAATCGAAGCCCCGAAACCATGAAGTAGAGATAACTGTAAAAATACCATGTAGTAAAATCATTGCAACCCAAGGGTTTGAATCTTCTCCTTTTGGCGTATGTGGGAATATTCTTATGGTAAATCTCATAATACATCCCTTGGTGGAATTAGATGCTATAATGGGAATGGATTGGGTCTCGTAATGTAGAGAACATATAAACTAACGGAAAAAAATGCCTTTTTATATTCCGAACCATCCCATTCTACTCTACATATGAAAGGAAGATCATGAATCTCCTTTCCAAAACCCTTCAATGGTGTGGGTGTTGATTCCCTATGAAGAATATTACCTCACCCAAGTGGTGTTGTTGAAGGAAAGTTCCAACCTTAATGAAATGCTCATCATGAGGGAATACATAGATGTATTTCTGAAAGGGTTACCTAGAATTCCCCTAGATCGTGAGGTAGAGTTCTCAATTTAATTCATATCTAGAGTTACTCATATATCTAAGTGTCTCTATAGGATGGATCCTATCGAACTAGAGGATTTAAGGAAGCAACTACAAGTGCATCTGGACAAAGGGTTCATACGTCCTAATGAATCACCTTGGGGTGAACCAGTGCTCTTTATAAAGACGATGGATGGAACAATGCAGTTGTGTATCGATTATTGGGAACTCATCAAGATCACCATAACTAACAAGTATCCACTCCCAGGGATTAATGAATTGTCCGACAAGTTAAGAGGATCTCAATAGTTCACAAAGTTAGATCATCATTCTGGATATCATCAGGTAAAGGTGAAGAAGAAAGATATTTAGAAGACTGCCTTCCGTACAAGGTATGGTCACTATGAGTTTTTGGTGATTACCTTTGGACTTTATAATTCCCATGAAATCTTCATGGGTTTGATGAATAGAGTCTTTAGACATTACCTCGACAAATTTGTTGTAGTGTTTATCGATGATATTCTCATCTACTACAAGATCATGGAGGAACATGAATAAAATCTAAGACTTATGTTGGCGAAATTGATAAAGGATAAGTTGTATGCCAAGTTCAGAAAGTGTGACTTTTGGATGAAACAAGTCATGTTCTTTGGACATGTGATCACAAGTGTAGGAATTTCTATGGATCCTTCAAAGAAAAAGGTGATTGAGGAATGGACAAGGACCTCTATAGTCACAACAATCCGTCGTTTTCGTTGATTAGCTGGGTACTACCGATGTTTTGTGAGAAACATCTCATGATTATCATGATGGAAAACTAAGTTAACAAGGAAAGGGTTAAAGTATGTCTGGACATATGAATGTAAGGTAATCTTCATGAAGCTAATGAGAAGGCTGATCACTACACCTTTACTCGCACTACCAAAAAGTGGAGAATGTTTTGTGATATAAAGTGATGCTTCAAAGAAAGGCTTGGTTTTCATACTCATGGAAAATGATAATGTGATAGCCTATGCCTCACGACAATTGAATATCCATGAGCAGAACTACCCGATGCATGATCTAGAGCTGGCAGCCGTGATTTTTGGTTTGAAAATCTGGAGACACTACCTTTATGGTGAGATGTGTGACATATACACTGACCAAAAGAGCCTAAAGTATATATTCACACAAATGGAGATTGACATACATCAAAGTATATGGTTATAGATAATCAAGGATTATGAATGCTCTATTCAATACCATCCTGGAATGAAGAACAAGGTAGATGATGCTCTATGTAGAAAAGAACCCACTACTCTATCCATGTTATGGATTGAGAAATTCCATATCTTCTTAGATATGCAAAAAATGGATTTGGAAATTATAAGGGATGGGGATACATCCTACCTTGCGCAAATGATTGCGCAACCATCCATCCATGAGATGATTAAGGAAGTACAAAGGGATGATGTGGAGATACCAAGGAGGGTGAATCTAGTAAAGGAAGGGAAGATGCTAGAGTTCCATATTGGTGATGATGGTGTGATTCAGTTTGTAACGCGGATTTGTGTGCCTTCATTACCTGGGATAAAGAAAGAGATTTTGGATAATGAACATAGATAAACATTCTCTATCCGTCCTGGGAGTACCAAAATGAAATGTGTTCTCTAGAAATACTTCTGGTGGGATAACATGAAGAAAGGTATTGCAGAATATATATCAAGTTGCTTGATATGTCAGCAAGTTGTTGCGGAGCGACAAAAGTACAAAGGTATGATGCAGTCATTGCCTATACCCATGTGGAAATGGGAAAATGTTATTATGGACATTGTCACGGGTCATCGAATGTCATTGAAGGGTAATAATGTGATAAGGGTTGTGGTTGACCGAATCACCAAGACTTCCTATTTTATTGTTATTCGGGAAGATCTCTCGCATGAAAAACATGCAATGATATATGTGAAGGAATTGATGAGACTGCACAGTGTTCCACTCTCAATTGTCTCTAACCATGATCCAAGGTTCACATCTAAATTATAGAGAAGCATTCTACATGCTTTGAGTACTAAATTAAATTTCAGCATGGCCTATCACCCCCAATCTTATGGCTAGTCTGAAAGATCTATTCACACTCTTGAGGATATGCTAAGAGCCTACTTTGTAGAATTCAAAGGTGGATGGTTTCAGCATATCCCATTGGTTGAGTTATCATACAACAATAGCTTTAATAAGAGTTATTCACATGGATCCATATAAATCTATGTATGGAAAGCGATGTATAAGTCTAACCTATTGGGATGAAGAAGGATAAAGAAAGCTACTTGGACCCGAACTTGTTCAAGAGATGACAGAGAAGGTTCAAGTCATCCAGAAACACATCAAAGCTACCCAAAGTTGGCAGAAGTCCTATGCTCACAACCGTTGAAGGGATATGTAGTTTGACGTTGGATAAAAAATCGTCCTTCGAATATCTCCATGGAAGTGAATCATGTGATTCTGGAATAACGGGAAGCTAGTCCAAGGTATATTGGCCCCTTTGAGATCCTTGACCGCATAAGAGCCGTGGAATATAGGCTTGCACTTCCAGAAAATATGGCTTGACTTCATGATTTTTTTCACATATCACTCTTGAGGAAGTACATACCTGATCCCTCACATGTACTAAACTCAGAGGTGGTGTAGCTGGAAGAGCATATCTCTTATGAGGAGCCGCCAGTAAAGATTCTGGAATTGAGAGATAAGGTTCTACGCAACAAGACAACCCATCTTGTCAATGTGTTCTAGAGGAACCATAAGCTTGAGGAAGAAACATGGTAACTAGAAGAGGCAATGAATGAAAAACACCCTCACCTGTTTGTGTAAAGTGAAATTACTTGGGTGAAATTTCTTAAGGGGGGAAGAAAGTAATGACCCAAAGTTTTTCAATGGAAATTCCTGTAACATTCCGGACCCAGGTGCCATGCAACGAGTGCCTCAAATCCGGTTCACCACGTGACCTCATGTGCATTTCCCCAAATGCCAGAGGCTGCCGACTAGCAGTGAGGGCCCAAGTCTGATAGTGGGGAAACTATGCCCTCATTTGTCAAAGTGTAGCGCAGCGGAATACAAAATAAACCATAAAACCAAAAACGGAAGTAGTAAAACATACCCAAATTAACAAACAACAGTAGTGGATATAACCAACAGTATATAAATGATGATGCAACATGTCTCATGTTCTATGAAAAACAGCCATAACATGTTATACATCAATACGATACAACCAAAAGCAGAGTACTGCAAAACAAGGCAAAACCGCTGACAGTGGCATCGCGAGCCTAGGCTTGGTACCATGCCCTCTTATTCCTCAGCAGCAATCATGTACCTGTATAGGGACTCTTGCCCCTATCTAAACCTTCATAAACTTAATCTGCTTGGGCCGAAAAGCGTGACCCAAACAGGGTGTGAGAAATATATCTCAGTAGGTACCCACCAAATGCCCATGCCCAACTGCGTGTAAGCATGAAACAACAGTGAGTAATAGTAAAATGAAATAAAGTAAGCATTACTGATAAGTAACTAACTTAACAACTTAATTACCATTTTATTATTCATTTAATCCATTAAATATTAGAAATCACCACAGTTCATTTCAAAATAAATAGTCCACATACTCAGACAAGCAAAACCTTACCCTCAGGTAAGAAGAATCCAACCCGCAGATATAGCCTGCAGGCATAATAGAATTTTCCCTCAGGCGTAGGAAGTGTCGCCCTCAGGCATAGAAGTCATGCCCTCAGGCACTAACGGTTTCCCTTAGTCGAAATAACTACAACCCTTAGGTTAAACAGTGAAGTGCCCTCAGGCTAATCACAACAACGCCCCCTGGCCGAACAGGTAACCGGGCCATGACCAATAGTTAAACAAGCAGTAACAAGAAATTCCTCTCAAGGCAATTCTACAATTACTACTTTGAAGGCATACCCTCAGGTATGCTGGCCAAACGGCTAAACAGTGGAACACACTTCCGGGGTGGTTCCAGATCCAAGCAACGATCCCATCCAGCATTTTTTATATCATAATTAAATACCCAATCAATTCTATGTGTTAAATATACCAATGGCCTCAGCCACACGACACCCAAACATGGGTTCGTGGCAAAAAAATGCTCAAAACACAAACAATTGGAAAACTAAACACCAAGCCATCTACCATAAGCACCAACGAACGTTATACCCGAACACTGACTCCAAAAATGAATATGAATGGTGTAGATATGATGAAGAACAAAACCCATTTATACGTAAATAACATACGTTAAGAGATGAATTGGTAACCAAAACGCTAGGAGAAGAGAGGACTTACCTGCGTGGTTCCAATGAGACTGTCCGAGGCAGAATCCGATTCTGGACGAACACCCGGCGGATCTTCAATGGTCCAACCCCCTCATTTGGCTCATAAACGGCTCAAATCCCTCCTCTGCCAAATGAGGAGGCTACTACCTATTTTAAGTTGAAAAAAAGTACACGACATGTAATTCCATGTACACGGTGTGTACTCCTTTCATTTTACTGTTCACCTGGCAGCTTTCCGCCAGTACATCACTATTCACCTACCAACAAGAGTACACGACATGTACTCCTGAGTACACTGCATGTACTGCCGCCCAGCTGGCAGCTACTTCACCACCTTAAAGCTTTGTCCTACCGATTAACTACACGGCGTGTAAAGGACCACTACACGGCGTGTAGTCGGTTCCTACACCCTTTGTCGCCGGCAAGGCTACATGCCCCATGTACTCATCCCTACACGACCAGAAGTACACGGCGTGTGAAAAAAGTACACGGCGTGTAGTTACAAAATTTATGATTTTTCCCCATTTTCCATCTTTTATTTAAAAAACTTAAGGAAAATGAAAAACAAGAAGCTCGTACCTCAAAGAGAGGAACCAGGTTCTTACAAACTTCCCCCCTTATACCAATTCGTCCCCGAATTTCCCTTCCAAGGGTGGAGAAGATATAACCATGAACAACACTGGCCAATGAACACGTACGACGGCCTCCTGCTCCTAGGTCTCGCCCTGCACTCGGCCATGTAGCCATGGCACCCGTACGAGAGGAACTGTCCGGCCTCGAAGAACCTTCGTGCTCCTGTCAATGATAGAATTCAGATTATTCTCAAAGGACGAATCTGCCTCCAGCTCAACCTCCTAAGGCTAAAAAATGTGAGGCAGGTCTGAATGAAGGCGACACAACTGAGATACGTGGATGACGTCGTGCATGGCTCGGTACCGCTGTAGTAACCGCAACCGATAAGCAACCAGCCCGACTCTCTCATGAATCTCAAATAGTCCCACATACCGTAGTGAAATTTTACCCTATCTACTGATCCTCTTGTGTCCCAGCCTCAGCGAAACACGCAAGAAAACTTGATTCCCGACCACGAACTCCAAAGGACATCTATAGCAATCAACATAAGATTTCTGACGAGACTGCGTAGTAGCGATCCGCTTCTGAATCAACTGGACCTTCTCAGAAGTCTCATGCACGAGACATGGTCCCAACAAAGCTGCCTCACCTGCCTCTAACCATCACAAGGGTGATCGGCACAACCTACCGTATAATGCCTCGTATGGTTCCATATAAATAGTCTCATTTTTCGATTGTTATATGAAAACTTGACTAAGCATATATGTTTCTCCCAAGAGCCCCCAAATTCTAGTTCGCATGCACACAACATGTCCTCTAGAACCTGTATCGTACACTATGACTGGCCATCTGTCTGATGGGGGTATGCTATGCTTAGAAGCTCCTGTGTACCCAATGCCCTCTAAAAACTCTTCCAGAATTGAGAGGTAAATCAGACGTCCCTATCTGAAACGATAGAATGAGGGACCCCATGAAGACGTACAATCTCTCGGATATACAGTATTCTGATCTCATCAACAACGAAGGTTTCCTTGATTGGAAAGAAGTGGGCTACCTTCGTGATTATTTCCACAACAACCCACACGACATCGTTTCCACGAGGTGACCATGGAAACCTAGTCACGAAATCCATCGCGACATCATCCCATTTCCACTCCGAAATGGGTAACTGTTGTAATAGTCTAGCTGGTCTCTGATGCTCCACCTTCACCTGCTGATAGGTGGAACATCTCATAATGAAACAAGATATATCTCTTTTCATACCCGGCCACCAATACTGACATCTCAAGTCACGGTACATCTTGGTGACCCCGGGATGAACTACCCAAGCTGAAGAATGAATCTCTCACATCATCTCCTCATGTATATCCCCTGGAACCCATACTCGTCCATGGAAATGAAAAACCTCATCATCGCATATCATCCACCCAGAAGAAGGGTCCCCACTTCCCACCGACTCCCGTAGAACTAGGCCTTTTGGATCTGATAGCTGCCCCATCCTCAATCTGTCCACGAGGGTAGAAGTCACAACTAAAGATGAAAGATAAGTCTTCCCCTCACTGTCGTGCACCTCCAGATGCATCTCAGAGAACAAGGCCATGAGCTTCCACTCACCACTAGCCTCCTACACTGCCTGTATCTGAGTCTTCCTACTCAGTGCATCAGCTACTCCTTTACCTTTACCAGGTGTATAGGAAAGATCAAAATCGAAGGACTGTAGGTACTCGACCCACCTTTGCTTCCTCAGATTCATGTCACGCTATGTAAATATGTACTTGAGGCTTTTGTGGTCGGTGAAAACCACAAAATGCTCCCCCAATAGATAATTTCTTCAATAGTGCAATGCATGAACAACTGATTCTAACTCGAGATCATGCGTCTGGCAATTCCTCTCATCTGGCCTCAACTGCCGAGAATCGTATGCCACAACTCAGTCTCCCTGCATCAACACTGCTCCCAGCCCAATACCTGATGCATCACACTAAACTGTATAGATCTTCCCATGCTCTGGGAGTATTAGGATCGGTGCTGATGTCTACCTTCCCTTCAGGTCCTGAAAATCTGTCTCACAAGCTTCCAACCAAACAAACTTCACACCCTTCTTAGTCATACCTATAAACGGTGCTGCTAAGTGGGAGAAGTCCTATATGAAACGCCTGTAGTAATCAGTGAGCCCTACGAAACTCCGTATCTCAAACATGTTCTTAGGCTTCTCCTAGGAAACTACTGCTCTCAGCTTCTCTGGGTCTGTTGAAACTCCACCTCGGAGATGATATGACACAAGAAGTGAATCTGTTCCATACAAAAGTGGCACTTTGAGATCTTAGCATTTAGCTGATGCTCTCTCATTGTACTCAATACGATATCAATATGGGTGGAATGGTCGTGTCGAGTGTGAGAGTGCACGAAGATGTCATCCACGAATACTACCACAAAAGAATCAAGAAACAGATGCAGCACATGATTCATCAGATCCATGAAAACCATTGGTGCATTCGTGATTCCGAACGGCATAACTGTATACTTGTATCGACCATACCTACTCTTGGAAGCTGTGAGAGGTATATCAGATGGTCTAATGCGCAGCTGATGATATCCTGACCTCAAATCTATCTTCTAGAACACTCGTGATCTATGAATCTGATAAAAAAGACCATCAATCCTCGGTAAGGGATATCTGTTCTTAACCATAAACTGGTTCAGCTTCCTATAATCCATGCAAAGTCTAAGGGTACCGTCCACCTTCTTTGCAAAAAGGACCGACGAACCCCAAGGAGAAGTACTAGGTCGGATAATTCCCTTTTCCTACAACTCCTCCAACTGCCTCTTGAGATCCTGCAACTTAGGTGTAGCCATCCTATAAGGAGGAATGGACACCAGTGCTACTCCTGGAACAAGTTCAATGGAGAAATCCACCTCTCTCTCCGGAGGTAGACCCGAAAATTCTTCCAGGGAGACATCCCTGAAACGATCAACAACAAAAGGGAAATATATATGACAAGTACCCTAGTCATCCAGATATAAGCACTCAATCTCGGCTATGACTCCACCTTGCCCACGATGCTCTAGTCTATCTTGACTCGCCTGAACATCCCATTCGCCCTTGTATAAAACTCTCCGCCCTATTGTGACATGAAACGCACCCTGTGATGATAGCAGTCTACAATGTCTTGAAAGGGAACCAACCAATCCATTCCGAGAATGACGTCATATCTTGTCATCTCTTGGACATAGAGGACCCCAAGGAAGTGACACCCACCAACCTGAAGGGGGCACTCCTTTCACTGACGCACAGCAGCCGTTCTAGTCCACAACGAAGTGTCTAGCATCATGATAATAGAAGATGAAGAAACACAGAGCCCAAGGCCCTCCACAATGGGTACAGATATGAAACTATGTGTAGCACCCATATCAAAAATTACTGAAGATATGATATAAGATTCTAAAATAGTACCCTTGACTGTAGAAGGTCCGGGATCCTGCTCCTGCTGGGCCTGGTGCACTCATATGCCTGCCCAGTGCTGCGGCCCTACAACACAGCATAGCTACCCTGAGCTGTCCTGCCTTGCTGCCTCTGAGATCTGGGTGTTTCGATAACATGGCCACGACCACCATCTCTGCTTGCATGCCCTGGGATATTCTAGTTCCCCCACTGGTAATAAGACACTGGTCCCGCTCCCATTAAACAAAAATACACGGCATGTATATAATCTACACGGTGTGTATGGTGTTATTTTACAACTGCCTGTGTCGCTTGTGACACGACCGACTACTCGGCTTGGAACGACATGGCGTGTTACACCCGCACACGACATGTGCTTCACCACATTTCCCCACCCACCCGGCTAAGTCCACACGGTCTGTCATCGGACAAGACTACACGGCATGTCCCAAAAGGTACACGGCGTATTCATGGAACGGTGACATCGACCCATGTTGTTAGTTACACGGCCGAGTCCTCAGGTCACACTACATGGCATGTTCATTATTGACATGAAATGTTCTGTGCAGGAGTTCACCAACCCGTGTTGTTAGTTACATGTCCGGACTCCGGGTCAATACTACACGATTTGTATATCATGTACATGACATGTTTTACCCAAGCCTTCCCTACCCCGTGTTGTCTCCCACACGGTTTGTGACATGGGAAGAGACTACACGGCGTGTACTCAAAGTAGACAGCGTGAACTTAAAAAAAAATTCCTTCCTAAATAGAAGGTCATACACGGCGTGTGTAAAAATACTACATGGCATGTATACTGGGTTTCTGGACAGTATGCCTCCAAAACTATCCCGGAACCCAGAAAACACTAAAAAACAACACCTAATTGTCAAATTCCGACCCGTGAGGTCCCATACTCCCCACAAATCAAAGTTTGACATCTTATCTATGTTATAACTAATAAAAATTCAATGATCCACCAAATTCCGGTCAATGGGGGCCCATACTCCTCAAAAGCCAATGTTTGGTGTCCATTCTATAAACATGCTTTCACAAAAATTACCCTATCAAATAGCTGGTATTTTTTTCAGTGTAGCTATGACAACATCATGCTTTTCTAGCACAAATACTATCATAACAACATGTAATTTCTAATGCACCTACATGGCTTAGAACTATGCATGGAATGTGATTTCTAGAATGTGCCTAAATGATGCATGAGATGGCATACCATCATCTCATCGGGTTGCAACTAAATAGAACCCATTGATGAAATATAAACATCACAATGCTAGTGCGTCACCCAACGGTGAAATCATATCAACAGGAAAATTTGAAAAATCAGTAAAATTGAAAAATACAAGGTAGACTGGCTTTTCCCTATACAAGGGTTAGCTACGCCCATGCACAACTTATTACCAGCTACCATTCGTCATATCCCTGACTACGACTCCAAATAGTAAGTCAATGAAAAGAACCTTCCTCTGATACCACTTTGTAACATCCATGACCCGGGTGCCACACAATGGGTGCCCCGAATCCGGTTGGCCACGTGACCTCAAGAACATTTCCCCAAAGGCTAGAGGCTGCCGACTAGTAGCAAGGACCAAGGTCTGATAGTGGGGAAACTATGCCCTCATTTGTCAAAGTGTAACATAGAGGAATAAAAAATAAAACATACAAAAAACAGTGGAAGCAGTAAACCATACACTACTGAAATAAAAAACAGCAGTGGATATAACCAAAAGTATATCAATGATGATGCTACATGTCTCAAGTTCTAAGAAAACAGCCAGAACATGTTATACATCAATACGATACAACCAAAAGCTGAGTACAGCAATACAAGGAAAAACAGCTGGCAGCGGCTTCGCGAGCCTAGGTTCGGTCCCATGACCTCATATTCCTCAGCAGCAATCATGTACCTGTATAGGGACTCATGCCCCTATCTACACCTGCAACAACATAATCTGTTTGGGCCGAAAAGCATGACTCAAGCAGGGTGTGGGTAATATATCTCAGTAGGCACCCACCAAAGGCTCGTGCCCAACTACGTGTAAGCATGTAACAACAATGTGCAATAGTAAAATGCAATAAATTAAGCAGTACTGAAAAGTAACTAACTTAACAATTTAATTTGCATTTAATTAATCATTTAATCAATTAAATATTAGAAATCACCACAGGGAATTTATAAGTAAATAGTCCACGTCCTCAGACAAGATAAACCTTACACTCAGGTAAGCATAATCCAAACCGCATGTGTAGCCCGCAGGCGTAACAGAATTTTCCCTCAGGCGTAGGAAGTGTTTCCCTCGGGCAAAGAAGTCAAGCCCTCAGGCACGAAAGGTTTCCCTCAGGTGAAATAACTATAGCCCTTTGGCTAAACAGTGCAGTTCTCTCAGGCTAATCACAACAACGCCCCCAAGCCAAATAGGTAACTAGGCCATGCCCAAAAGATAAACAAGCATTAAAAAGCAATTCCTCTAAAGGAAATTCTACAATTACTACATTTAAGGCATACCCTCAGGTATCCTAGCCAAACGGCTAAATAGTGGAACACACCCCCAGGGTGGTTCTGGATCCAAGCAACGATCCCAACTAGCATTCTTAATATCATAATTAAATGCCTAATCAATTTAATGTGTTTAATATAGCAACGACCTCAGCCACATGACACCCCAACATGGGTTCGTGGCACAAAAACGCACAAAAGACACAGAAGTTTGAAACCTAAACACCAAGCCACCTACCTTAAATGCCAACAGACATTATACCAGAACGCCGACTCCAGAAACGCCCAAGAACAACATAGATCTGATGAAGAACAAAACCCATTCAAATGTAAATAACTTACATTAGGAGAATAATTGGTAATCAACACGCTATGAGAAGAGAGGGATTACCCGCGTAGTTCCAACGAGATCGTTTGAGGTGGAATCCGATTCCAAACGATCATCTGGCGGATCTTCAAAGGTCTGGCCTCCTCCTTTGGCTCAAAAACGGCTCAAATGCATCCTATGCCAAATGAGGAGGCTACTGCCTGTTTTAAGCTGAAAAAACAAAGTACAGGGTGCGTACTTCCATGTACACGGCGTTTACTCCTTTCATTTAACTGTTCACCTAGCGGTTTTCCACCAGCGCAACACTGTTCACCTGCGACAAGAGTACACGACATGTACTCCTGACTACATGGCGTGTACTATCGCCCAGCTGGCGGCTACTTCTCCACCTTACAACTTTGTCCTGCTGACTGACTACATGGCGTGTAAAGGACCACTAAACAGCGTGTAGTCGGTTCCTACACCCTTTGCCACCGGCAAGGATACACGCCCTGTGTACTCATCCCTACACGACCGGAAGTTCACGGCGTGTGAAAAAAGTACACGGCATGTAGTTCCAAAATTTAGGATTTTTTCCCATTTTCCATATTTTATTTAAAACACTTTAGGAAAAGAAAAAAGAAGAAGCTCGTACCTCGAAGAGAAGAACCGGGTTCTTTCAATTCCCTTCTTATAATTATATTATAAAATAACATGAAAACACAACATAATAAACAAAAATGTGATAAGTTTCCTTTAAACATATGTTTGTCACTTTTGTGTTTGGAATTTTGAAAATCTGACATACACAGTTGTGATGAAGATAATTTTTGGAGTATAATAAAACAAAAATAATTTTTGATAAATAGTAATCTACCCCTATGAATAGTAGTATACCCTTATAAATTGTTATATACCCTAATTAATAGAAACCTTTCCTATGATAGTATATGAATAATATTCAAGTGAAAGTATGATGTACCTATATTTTAAAATAATTAACTAGATGTTTTAAAACCGTTTTTAGTAATAAACCATGACTTTCATAAAATATTAAATTAATCATATTTAGAAAATTATTTTTGAAAAATTGACTTCATTTTTGGATTCTACATGTCAAAAAATGGTTGGGGTAAATTTTTTGGATTTTTCTGAAATACTTGAATTTTTTAGGAATAGTGAAATACCGTAATTTACAAAATTAGGCTAAATAAGCTAATTATAGATACATGTGTGATGTTCGGAAGATGTAAGCCCACTTGGATTGGGATCACATGATAAAATTAATACTATTGGTCATTCATGAATCTCTATTCCTTATCTTAGGAGAAATTAATAAACTAATCAATTTTATTTTAAGGAATCCACTCTCCGATCCACTATAAAAACCACCCTTCACACCCACATTTCATCACACCTATAAAGCTCAAATACGTCTCTTAAATCTTCCCAAATATCATCCCTATCCCCTATCCCATGTTAAATATTTTTTGGTCTTAAGAAAATACCAAGACTAGCTTCGTTAAATTGAATCTCAAGAGGAGAATCTAAGAGATAATTTCTCTCCCACTTCTCCTTTAATTTCAATTCAAGTTCAAATTAATTTCTTGATCTCTCCCCAACAATATTCTTCAAATTGGTATTTTAACTCCATTATTATACATATACTATAATTTTATGTTTCTAATGCGATATTATATCATCCTACCCCCTTTCCCTCTTCCTTTGTTTTTATTAAAGAGAACATTTTTCATGTGGTGTTAATTTATCACCTTCACGAATGACGAGTTTTCCCCTTCAATTTCTACCATCATAACTGGTCATGAAACCTTTTTTATAGTGGATCAAAAACAGGTTATATTTATTATCTCATATTTAATGTTTTGCAACTAAATTATGACCATATTACTAGTGATAAAATAAAACAAGTTCATTAGGATCGAAAAATCGCTCAAATTAACCCAAATAACCACTATTTAATTCTTATCTAATGATTCAACCAAATGGATATAATATAATTCATTATAGGATCATTAAAAATACCATAATATCATTAATAACATGTAATATAATTCCTATATGTTTACCCATGTTCTACCCAACCATCAATTTAAGAGTACAAGTGAACCACTCAAGAAAACCATAAAAAACATTCCTGAATAATTTTTTTTAAACTCTATAACTCATCAAAAGGAACATAAAATCACTTAATGAAACCATAATGAACCATATTAATTTACACTAGGTTATGGATTTCTAATTAATGAATATAATGTCATTGTACAGGACAGTAAAGAGAAGGAAGAATTCAGATGCAAGGTAAGGGGAAATTCTCAAATCCAATATTCTTTCTTCGGGCTCTCCCTCTGTCACTTCATTTTTTGATATGGTTACTCATTAAAGATAATTTTTTCATCATTTTCGTTACTTTTATGGGAAATACATGTTTACCACTATTGTTTATCTCAAACAAAATTTTTTCCAGAAGAACACATATATTTCTTCTTATTCAATGTTGATGGTTCTTATATCAAGTATGTTATTACCTATTTGTTTTGGGAACCCAATGTTTATGAATGTGTTCTTATGAGATGTAACAAATTTCATTCCATGGGTTATCTATGTTCACTTTTGATATATGTTCCATGTGTCAAGCATGTGGATGATAATGTTACGATGTGACGGGTGCACCCGGAATTATACAGCGCTCCAATGCATTGAATAAACTTATGAATTTCATGAGTAAATGTGAAATGATGTGTGAACAAGATGCTAGATTTTTTCAAAAGTATTTTTATTATTTCGCCACTATGACATGATGTTTCATTTTTATTCATTTCCACATTTCAAGTATTATATTTATGCTTCCTCTCATGTTCAGGATCTTTTTCCCATGTAATTATTATGCTCACCCATGCTATATTTTTCTTATCTATCCTCTTAATGGGATTCTAGCTCACCCCTTTTTATGTATATCCTCATGTGGCTACATGTACTAAGGAGAAGACAATTTCCAAAAAGAAGTTACATAATAATAAATTAAATAAATATTTATGCTTGATGTTGTAATTGTTATGTATGGTCTTAGTTTTCACAAGACACTAAACCTTTGGATCTTCTATGTGTAATACTATTATGTTTTTATCTTAAAATGATGTAATAGAAATTTAAGAAAAGGTAGGGTAACTATATTATCTCCTAAAATGAGGTTTTCACATTAATATCTATATGAAAAAACAGGATGACACCCACAATCCCTCTTCATTTCTATAAACTAGTTTTCGCATTAATTATTCCCTTTATTCATATAGACGACCTTCTAGTTCCTGAATCAAACCAATATTTCACCCTATAGTAATACATATATACATGGGATTCAATTTATTAATAATGATTAGATGAACAATTTTTATATTATCTTCTCACATTTACTTTTGGATGTCTCCATGTATTTCTTATATAGTCATTAAATATGATTATTGCCTATAATCTTTAGTGTTCTAAACAACAACATAATCAATCCCCATAGATTCCAATGAATTTTCTATGTTATTTTCATTTGATATAAAATTAGATTAAAAGAATTTTAATATTATACAACAATTACAATTTTCAAAATAGTTTTCCAGATAATACATTTTTTCTAAAATCACAAAAATGAACAGAATAATTGTACATTTTGTTCAGGATACTTACACTTTCCAGATAATACATTATCAAAATGAGGATAGATTATTTTTTGTAGATTTATTTGCAAATATTTATATTTCAATATTATTTATTCCATAATAACCATAATGAGGAAGAATATTTATAAATATAACATGTTTCATGTTTTTAGTTATATTAAATCGGAACATATAGAAAATTATTTTTTTATCAAATTAATATTAAGTTATACTTAATATATGGTCTTATATTTTTGATATATTGATATCAATTAAGATTTTTTTGAGGTTTTAGAAAAATTATATAAATTAATAATCATGAAAAAGTGATAAATTTGAAAAATACAAATTTATATATTAATGGATTGAATATTTAAATATATGACTTAGATTCCTATTTTCTATTATTATTATTTTAGAAATTCCTCAATATCAGAATAGAAAATCATCAATCTTCTATCATTCTTTAAAGAGTATAATGTGGCTTGGTTTCATGTAATTAAATTAAAAAAAATATCACAAATATATTTGGTATAACATTTTTTATAATATAATACAATAATAATAGTAATATTTTTATTTATTATTACTGCTACACATCATAAAAATAACAAATACTCTTTATTACACTAAACACACTGAAATAGTGTTAAAATTACACACCCATGTCATAAATTCAATTAGGGATTGCAATTTTAATTTTGGAATCAAATCATTTGTAATATTTTCAATAATATCCATATAAATTGAAAAATATAACTACAAATCATTATAGTCAATGATGTAGAGACTATATATTCAATTAAGGGAAAACATGAATTTTAAATCCATTACACCTTATAAATTTTGTTCATCAAAATGAAAAATGGATATAACATAGGAGAAAATTAAGATGTATTCCAAAAGTGAAGCAATGGTGATAATGGTAATGAATTTCATCATCATTATCCCTAGTCCTCCCCTAAATTTCATCTTATTTCTATTGAACCTAGACTAGAAATATAATTTCCATAAAAAAAATTCCTGGTAATACTGAATTATAATCAGATTATCTTTAAAATTATATTCTTCATACAAACTTTTGTCTCCATGAGCCATAATAGAAAATATTTCAGGAAGATGTATTTATATCAAATACACATTAACAAAAAACAAGTTATATATCCATAATGAGGTGGAAATTTCCCCTAACGAATCCAAAATAAAACTTAATCTAGAATCATGGTTCTATTATTCCTAATAGAAGCATTCTCATCCGCTAAGACATGTATTTTTTATGTATTGATAATCGTCCATAATCCAATTCCATCATCATTGAATTCAAGTTGAATATTCCTATGATAATAACGTGATTTATAATGAATATATGAATTTAGTATAATATATTTAATGAATAGAATATCAATTTTATGTCATTAATCCTCCATAGCCTAAAATTTTCTAAATCTATTTTATTTTTCACTGCATGTGGGATATACATCGAGTCTTGTAAAAATGATTTAAATGGAATTATACCAATACTGGAGTGATATTTATTATTGTATAAGATCTTAAATAAAGGAAATGTTCTATCTATGAAACTAAGAAAATCTATGTCACATTGTAACGTCATAGTCCAAACCAGGATCATGATATTTTCCACTTTAGCACAAGCCCATATGGTTTTTCTTCCCATAGGATATGGCCCTTAGAGATCAACTAGGAAAATTCATCATGATGGAAGAGTTATCCACACATCCTTTTAAAGGGATGTTTCTTTCTCCTCATATTACCATGTGAGGTACACATATTCAACTCCCCCCGAATTGACCATAATCCTTTCCAAAACATTAAATGGGAATTGTATTTACTAAGATTTTTAATGTCATGTGTTTTGAACCAAGGTAACTTTCAGAGGAATAATAAATTTCTCATTTACAGGACATGCTATTTTTGAAAATGATTTTTAGAGAGATTTTTTAAGAGTTATGAAACCATTATGGGATGTGTTATTTTAAAATTAATTGAAATAATTAATTTCAATGGAAAATAAGATAAATAATTTCAATATAAATAAATTCTAAGTAAAAAAAATTTAATTATAATAATAATAATTTTATTAATTGTTATTATTATTATGTGTTATTATTATTAGTAGTAACATTATTTTTTTTTAGGATTTAATAAAACACCAATGAGAGTCTCATATCCTCCCCTTACCCAATACGTGTGATTCCCCTGGCCAAATCCCCAATAGTGAAACCCCCTGCTCCAACAGGTCCTCCTTCGATCGACAATTTCTACTAGTTTCCTCACAACTTCTCTTAGATTAATTAAATTCATGATCTTTGGATCCCCCTTCTCTATTTTTTGGATTGTTTTTTGAATTCCAACTCCCTTTTTTAGTTACGAAAAAATATTGGTGGAGGCTGACATGATTTTCAACTTTCTTCTGATGTTAGGGTTTATGTAGTGTCGATAAAAACTGCCATGTTTGTATTCCAACATCCACTATATAATTTGAAGAAGATCAGTTCATTTATGAACTATATCATCCCATCGAGGTGGTGGTTTCATCAATTTTATTGTTTCAATCCACTTTTACTGTGATCTAGAAATGTTTTTGACTCGCTAAAAATTTATTTATACTGTGTTGGGATGTACCGTATTGTTTCATCTTACCACCTCTGTAAGAGGTATTCTTATTTATCCACTTCTTAGTTAATGACCATCCAATTTAGAGTCTTGAGGAATTTATGGGTTCTATGCAATTTTATTGTGTTGGATTGATCCTTTCCAATATTATGTTTTTTGGTTCATTAAATTATTATTGTGAATTTTGACAATCTGTGAAGACACTCACACATACATAGGTTTATATATATATATTTGTTGTATGTATTTCTTCATGATGAGTGTAATACATTTTTATATTAATGGATATGTATGTGTATAAATGTATATGTGTTTAGGATTGGGGTTGTATTTTGTTATTGCCACAATATTTTACAAGTGCCGAGTGTAATCTTAGTCTAATACTTATGGTATGATCCCTTTACATTCCCTTTTATAATTTATAATGCATTAATTAACTACATTCATGTTCTATTCATTTTAAATCAATTTTTTTATATTTATGGTGGGTTTTTCTAAATTTATTCCCTTAGTGAATTGGAATTAATTCTTAAATAAGATAAATTATTTGTTTGATAAACAATGTAATGGTTTTATAGTAATTCCCCTACATTAGAGGTGTGATTTCATAAATATAAAAATAAGTGATAGTTGTTTAGATCATGCTTATATAAGTTTTGGATTTTCCATCTGACCTCTTGTTAGTGCTTCTTATGTGGAAGTTAGTATTTTCCTATTTTAATAATGTGAATTTCTTTTCACGCCTGGCTAGTTTAATAACATATATTATTCTCCGAGTTTAAAATGAAAAAGAATAAATTGGCAGGAACATTCATATTTTTAATTTAATATTCACTACATATGAGAACATTTTGGTTTGAGTGGTGGAAAAATGTGTAGGTGTCCTAAACAATAATTTTTTTTATGTTAACATTAATTAATATAAATGTGATTTATGTGGGTGTTCTAAGCCAAATAAAATTTGTCCGAGTTAATAATTTATAGTATAAGAAATATATTTCAACACACTAGAATGCCTCACAAAACCAAATAAAACAAATTATCCTTATTAATTTATAATTTATAGTTCAAAAAGTTCATTGGGTTTTTGTTGGGTACATAAGAAAGTAGAATGATTCCTCCAACAAATTGATAGGTTTGAAAGTATAGAAAATTATTAATACATGGATTGATTAAAAATAAAATCATATAAAAATTTTGATTTTTTTTTATTTTGAGATTAGAATTTTTTAATGTCATAATAATAAATTGTGTGATTTTTTATGGTCGAATTACCTTAGAAAACTGGTTATTTATCATTAGAAAATGTATGGTTGATGGATTAATTAAAAAATATTGATATAATTATGATATAATTAGTGTCCTATATTAATGAACTATACATGATGATAGATGAATATTTTTTATAAATTTAATATTTTGTCTTATGATGATAAATTTACTATGTTTGATAGTATAATTGAGTTTTTTGTGCATAGATTTTGAGATTCTGTTATATCCATGTGATTAAAAAATTAGGGGTTGATATTTTTTTAGGTTGAGTTTTATGGATATGAATCATGTGTGATGTGACATTTGGAGAATTAGTATGTGTTTTCATACCTCACTCTAGTTAGGTGCGCTGATATTGAATGAATGAGGGTATATTATATGTTTATGTCGAATTCATGAGGGATAGATGCACAATAACACGATACCTTAGGTTGGTATTATAGTTATACCTAAGTGTGAGAAGTTGGATAACTTGTGGACTAGAATCCAATTACTATTAAGGGAAAATATTTTGGATACCTTGAGGGATAAATTCTAGTTTAGTTTGAGGGTATGTTCTTGGTTAACCTGAGGGAAATGATTTTATGTTTATGTTATATTATAAGTGATTCATCCTTGACATTAGATTCTACCACTGATTTGGGTTATCATTCAATATGAATGAGGATATACCAATATAGATTGATATCCATCTTTTGACAAAGTTGGTTGTATGTTATGAAGGTCACTTTAATATCTCATACCATGTTTCAAATATTATATTTGTTATCACATAACATTTATAATGTGTGTCTCACTATCATATATTATTAATTTCCAAAAATATATTGTGAATGAAACCATGACAGCAACACTTTTATGATTTATATCTCACACCCTTCTTGTAAACCACTTGGCACCTGAGTATATCTTATTTATTTCAGGTCATTGTATTCATTGCTTGTGTTGTGTTGTTTACATGGGAGTTATGGATCACATGACTAGGATATCACTCAGGATGATCAAGGGATTGATTTTGTGATTTTATTTTCATTGGTTAATTTGTACTAATTTAAATTGTATCATCATCTAACATACAAGAAGTGTGGTTTTTAATTCATTTATTTATTATCTCCACTATTTCATATTTTTTATTATTTGATAAAATCACTATGATACTCTAATCTGGAGGGTGTATTCTGCCCACTGTCCCATCAATATACCCTCACTTTTAGTCGACAACCTCTAGCATTTTGAGAGGCACACATGTGAAAATATGACTAACTGGTTTGGCCATTGTCTTAGTAGTGAATGAGTTTGTTACATTATAAAGTGTTATCATAGGGTAGGTATGTTTTCTGATTGTATTACTTTTTTGGGATGGTAGATAGGTGGCTAATAAATTTTCATCATCTGGTTAATAGTCATATCTGGGACTGGTCAACCCACATGTGTGAAATGACCTTTTGTCCAGATATGGGATGTTGTTCGTGTTGTTTGTTGTTATAGTTGTATTTGATTTCACCTCGAGTGATTAATATAATTTTCACTACTTCTGATTTATAGAATTTCTTATATTATTACACTTGGCTTGGTTAGGTAAGGATGAATAATAGAATAAATCATAATAGGCAGATATTAATTGACATTTTATGGAATAAACATACCATGTAGTATTACTTTATATGGCTTATTAATTTGATTGTTTGCCTTTCTGAATATTACATTATTTTTCATACTTTATAATTCTTATATAGATAACTTTATTTGGTGTTTAATTTTCGATTTTTTTACATGATTTAGTGTTTATATTACATGTTTTAATGTAATAGAATGCTCCTCTATGTTTAATATTAGATGACATTAATGTTTTTTTTATAGATATAAATGGTTATAAGATATTTTTATAATATAAAATGATTCTAAATTAAAAAAGAAAAATGATTATTTGATTCTATTAATGTGACAAAACTTTTCAACAAATCACGTGTATTTGTGGTTTAGGAATTTGAAATTGAAAAATCATGAAATGAATCTTTTTTAATCTTACAATTGTGCATTTTGTGATGGTTTTAAAATAAGTGTTGTTTAAATATGATCAGAATGAACAAGTCCCCTTTCTTAAATACAGAAAATTACCCATGGTGGTTTATTGAGGAATGTATATTGTGAGATAAAAATTAATGGGATTCTATAATATTAATAATTAATCAAATCTTATTTAGTTTCATTCAAAATAACCCATGTTGGCTTATGGTAACCCTCATCTGTATCCTATCTGTTAAAAGCGATTTATGTTGAAAAATTGCATAACATTTGATAGAAATCAAATTAACCTAAAATGATCAAAAATATGTTTCCTAAAACATTATTTTTATGCCTAGAACATTTGTTTAAAATATTTTATCTATCTAGATATTAAATGTGAATAACTTTAGAGGAATTAAAATAGAACCCATGGTGGTTTATTTTATTTCATCCCCTGTAAAGTTGTATGTGGAGATTTTCTTTTTGAGTAACCATGGAAGAAAAATGGGAGAATTTTATTTTGGCCTTATTTATTTTTAGAAATGGTTTATACAGTAGGCTCTTGAGCTTGTTGATATTCATATTTTCATGACCTAGTTGTAGAGATGATTCTCATTCTCTCTTATTTGGATAGAATGTGGTAAGTACAACACTTTTTAAATGAAATTCATTTCCAATTTCATGTGTTTTCTAATGATTGAGTCAATTTGGGTGCCATTATTCCTTTAAGACATTGAATTTTCTTGGAAACCCTTCTTTGGGTGGCTGGTCATGGAATCGTTGAAATTTTCAATGGGCATGATTATCAAGTAATGCTTGTATTCAAACAGTTATACATTCCTCAAATATGGACAACATCTTCATTGGTGGATTGACCTGTTCTTCCTCCTATGTGATTGATAAAATGATGTTCAATTTTCTCATAAAATCTCAGGGTATTATGCATCGTTATATGTAGTACCCATCATGTGTCTAAAGAAATAACAACCCCGTTGGGTATGGTAGCTTTGTTGACCCTTTCATTTTCAGTTATAGTCTTAGGTTAACGCTAAGGAATACTAAACTGGAATAATGAAATAATGTTAATTCAAATGATCAAGATGAATTTCAGATACTCTAGTGTATTTACATTTCGATTGAAATATATTTTTGTTTCATAGCAATTGTTCAAACGTTTTCTTTATGGAATTTCAGATTAAGTTCTCTTTTAAGCAACTAGTATATGAATTTATTTTGATTACTAGGGCGCTCCTAATGTGGGGACTATCATATAATTTCTTTTAAAAACATTCCCTTATAGGTAAAAGGAACAAAACTATTGAACACCATTAGAGAATGGTTGGGCCTACATAATTCACATGAGGATATTCAAATTTAAATCATATTAGTGATTTTTTGGAAGAAAGAAATTATTGTGGTTCTGAAGTGTATGAATGCATGGATAAAAATTGTTGGTTGTGGGGTAGAAATTAATGGTTAAGCTTGAACGATCATGGGATTCCTCCGGTGGTAGTGGCCCACTGATCAGTTTATAGAGATGCATCTATAGGTGAAGTTATGATTATTGGAAGGTATTAACCAATAGTAGTTCGTCAATTTTATTTTTTAAAATAATTAATATCCTTTTAGTGTACTCTTACTTTAGAGATTAATGTATCATGTATCATGACTTCTTCAATGATACTCAAAGGGAGAATTGGACCTATACTTTGGTAAAACATTAAAATATATAGTGCTTATTGAGTGGTAATTTATTAGTGTTTCATGCTAAACCCATGGTTCTTATCAAGGAATGGTTAGTCAAGAGAGATACATGGTTTCCCATGTCTGAATACCTTATATTGACTCTCGGAAACCATTTGATACCTTTGAATCAACCTAGAGGCAAATTATTGTTACTGATCAGTCAATGTTCTGAAGTGGATGTCTTGACTCTATACCAACATATTACCCATAAACAATGATTGTAGACTACATTTTGATAGTTCTTCAAACTCGAGTAGTTCCAATATGAGGTTATCCTGGACTTTTTATAAGGATCAGTGATGCTTAAATCATGGAAAATCCCCAGAATTTAGGATTGGGCATTGGTGGATTTTGTTATGGTGAATGTGAGATAACTTGGAAGAACACATCAATTTTCATATATGTAAATCACTATTCATTTATTCCAAGCATCTTTTTTATTGGTCATCTAGAGTGGATTGATTTGTTATCTATATTGTTTAATGGAATAGTAAGTGAATGACACTTTCTGGAACTTTGTTAGGTAAGATGAGTATAGTTTGGGTTAGCCTGGGATTTTCAATAAAACATAACTTGACATGGGATTTTTGGTAGATTGGGGATCATACATTTAAACTATTTTGGAAATCAAGTGAGAAATTTCATTATATGGCCTAAGGGAATTCCTTACAGGAAATTATCTTATTCGAATGGTGTTGTAACATGGAATTTTTTCAATTTAAAATGTTAAATCCAACTGTGGGAAGTACCATTTTTCATATGTTTAGTGACACGATGACGAGATCATGTCTCCAACAGAACAAGAATAGGTAAATTCCATGTCCCTTTTTAGTTGGAAAATAATACATTCCAATGGTTTTGACTGCTTAAGCATCATGTGTTTATGATGTGATGAAAGGTGGTTTGGGGTTTTTAATATGTAACCCACCTTTTTGAATGCAACCTCAAAACCCCTACATGATAGATGATGTTTTCATTGTTCCTATAGATTATTTAAAGATGAAAAGTTTTATGCTGTTAAGGTTGTAATGAACCATGTTTGGATCTATGTTAAATTTCATGGTAATTTGTAATTTTTTGATTACATGATGAGTAGTTTTTGAATCCACGTTTCAGAAAAAATTTTCGAGAGTTAGAACACCATTATGTGATGTGTTTTTTTAATGAAATTAAAATAATTAATTTCAACGGAAAAATAGTTAATTGAAAATAAATGGTATATAATAATATAATTAATTGTTTTAATAATAATAATAATATTTATTTTTATTATTTTTAATTATTATTATTTTTAGTATGTATTGTCATTATCAATATTATCATTATCATTATTAGTATTTAGGTTTTAAGGAAAACCCAAAATGGGTCATCTCGCCTCATCTTAAACTATAAGTGTGGAATCTCCCATTGCAAAACCGCCAAGCATGAGACCCCCCTCTCCTCTGGCTCCTCCCTCAATCGATCATTTCCTCCAGTTTCTTCACGACTTCTGTTCAATACCTCATGGTCAGGATCATAGGTTATTTCTTCACCCACAATTTTCCAATTTTTTGACCTCTCCACCCTTTTTGTTATTGGGTGACACCCTTTGTTGGAGCCTAATCGAATTTTCATGTTTCCTTGTAGTGTTATGGTATGTGGAACATAAATTAGGACTCCCATGTTCAAATTTCGACATCAACCACCTACTGTAAAGTGGATTGGTTCATTTCGGATCCTCATCATCACTTCGAGGTGAGGGATTTTTCCATTACATTTTTTCCATCCTCATTAAGTAGGATCATGAAGTATTTTTTACTCTTTAATAATTTATTAGTAGTTCGTTGGGTTGTACCATGTTTTTCTGTCTTGTTTCATCCATTTTAGGTGAGGTTCATTATCTGCTTCCATGTTTCACAACATTTAATTTATGTTCTGGAGGTGTATATTGGTTCATGGTAATTTTATTGAGGTTCATTGAACCTTGTCGTTGTATTTTTATGGTTCTTGTAATTGTTTTATTTGATTTCGATTGTCGATGATGACGCTCGCGCACATACGTAGTTATGTGTATATATATACATGTATGTATGTATATATATATATATCTTACACATATGAATTCCCTCATGGAGGGTGGAATAATTTATTTGGATTAAAGGATATGTGAATATTAATCCTTATATATGTCTATTTGTATGTGGGTGTGGGGTGGCATCAAGTGGTCACT
This sequence comes from Viscum album, assembly GCA_963277665.1. Taxonomy (NCBI): domain Eukaryota; kingdom Viridiplantae; phylum Streptophyta; class Magnoliopsida; order Santalales; family Viscaceae; genus Viscum; species Viscum album. The sequence goes on along the minus strand of OY728157.1, from coordinate 27,513,138 downwards.
CCCAAATATGGAAAATGATGAGTGTAGGATTATTCTCCTTCTTGAGGTAGGATCCCTTTCAGTTCCCTTATAAATTTGATTATGCATTATATAATTAATGGCATGTTCATCATACATTTAATTGACGCTTTTCAGTGAATGGAAGCCTTTTCTAAAATTTATTACATGGTGAATTAGAATTAATGATTAAATAAGACAAATTATTATTTTGAAATAAAATTCAGGATTTTATAATAAAACATATACATCGGTGGTGTGCTATCATCATGAAAAAAATAGTGGTAATTGTCTATTTAATGATTATCTTTGGTTTGGGTTTTCCATCTTCCATCCTGTTAGTTCTTATTATATGGGAAGTTAGTATTTTACTGATTTTAATAATGTGAATTGTTTTCTACTGCTCAATTAGTTTAATGAATAGAAAATAAATTTTATTTTTGAAATAGAACTAAATAGTGTTGCACGACCACACATATTGTTAATTTATATACACTAATTATGTGAATGTAAATGTTTAAAAGGATAAAATATATGTAGTATTTTTAAAATATGTATTTTTTTATATTTAATTGAATTATATTTAATGGGATTGATGAGGGTTGTATAAACCAAATACATTCTGTCTGATATAATTAATTAATGTTTATGCAATATATTTGGTCATTATAAAATGATGTGTGTGACCAAATAAATGGAATAATCCTTACAAAATTTTAATTTTTCATTTCAAACATTCCCTTAGGTTCTTTTGGGACCCCAGGTAAGGAGACTGAGTCCTAGAACCAACTAATATGTGGTCCATCCTCTAAAATAATTAAGACATGATATGTTTCACACTAAATCATCATATGAAATTGGATAAACTGTTAGATAGATGTCTTAGACATTTGAAGTGGAATAATATTAAATTTTTTAATTTTAATTATAGATTATCCTTGGATAAAAATGTTAATTAATATTAACAACTATAGGTTTTATGGATTAATTAAAAAGGTTTTAAATAATTATAATGATAATTCAGAACATGGATTAATGAGAAGAACTGGTTGACAGATGATAATTTTCTATAAATTGATTTGTTTGTCTGATGATGAAAAAAACGGTATGTTTGATTATAGAATTTAGTTTCTTCTTCCATTGATTTTGAGCTTATGTGATGTTGATGTGGTTAAAACCTGACATTTTGACATTGTTTGGCATTATGAGATTTATGGATACGACTCATGTTTAATGTGATTCCTAAAGGCTTGTGGCATTTTTTTGTACTACCTAAGGGATATGCACACTGGTACTGAATGCCTGAGGGAATATTATATGTTTATGTAAGATGCATGAGGGATATATACACAATCACATAATTCATGAATGAAATATTTTAGTTTTACATGATTATTGTATTTTCGATACCGTATGAGAGATATTATAGTTATGCATAAGGGAGAGATTTTGGATAACCCAAGGAAGAGATTCTAGTTATGTGTTAGGGTGAGGTTTTGGTTATGCTTAGGGTAGAGATTGTCTGTTTTTTATGTATTCTAAAAGATTCATCCTCTATTGCATATTTTTCCAATGATTTTGTGGATCCTTCATGATGTAGGGGGATCTACTCATATACATAGATATCATTCTTAGGACTATGTATGTGGTATGGGATGGGTGTACATTTTTTGATCCCAGAGTAAGTTGAGGTAATTTAATTTCTTATATATTAGAACCAATAATGTTTGGAACACAATAATTTATTATATGTTTCATAGAATTTATTGGGATAGATTCCATAAGTGTCGGGCTGCTAGGATTTCAATGTCACACCCTTCTTGAGAACCATTTTCCAACCGAGTGTATCTTCAAGACCACATGTATTTGGATTCATTTCATGTGATGTGTTGTGTACATTTGATTTATGTAGAAGATGATGGGTATCTCAATCATGATTCTCAAGGTTTTGATCACAAGGTTTTCATTAATTATGACAATTTGTAATGCTTGGACTAGTAGAATCATTTTACAAACATACAATATTGTAATTCAGTGTTGGCCATTTTTTTTATGTAATTTATTAATCTTCTATTGTACTTTTTCTTTCCGTTATTTTCTATTTCCATTGTTTCTTGTTTTTTCTTATCTAACAATCCCATTATGTTACTCTAATCTAGATGGTATAGTCTCCCTGCCATACCATCAATAGACTGTCACTACTAGTCAACTTCCTCTGGCATACATGGATATATATTTGAGTTCATGTTACCCACATGTGACCCACCTTTTTATTAGTTAGATAGTTTGGGGTATTACTCACATACCCCCTAAATATTCAATATAGATGGAATATTCCTCAAAATACAATTATCGATATTTGAATAAATACTTATTCTGATCCATAAGATCATAAAAATGGAATGATATAACAAACTATAAATGTTCAATGTATGTTTCATTTGTTAAATGATATTATCCATAAAATCATCCAATTCCTCCATATTGGATCCTTAACATAAAAAATCATTTAATAATATTGTCGATTATATTTCAAATGTTGTATGAAATAAGAATATTTCATTAGTTTGACAATATTAAATCAAATACCATGAAAAAATCTTTAAATTTATGGATGAAAAAAATTAAAAATTCATTGACATGTTTTGAATCAAAGACTTTTGACTATGATGGGATAACATCAATCTTGTTGGGAATTATTTTTTTCCATTACTAAATAAAAAATACTATTAATGACTTGGAATTTATAATCATCATTATTCAACACAAGATGCAAAAAATTTATCCTTACACCAAGAAAAAACATTTATCTGCATGGGTGTACCACTAAATGATTATTTGGAAACTTGTATAACTATTTTTTATCAGGAAATATAATTATAAAAAATAATTTCATATAAAATCTGTGTTCCACATTTGACTCCTCAAAATATTTGGGACCTTTTTTCAAATGAATGAAGTTTATTTCATATATTGCATTATCGTAAGATAAATATTCTTTTTATATATAATCAGCTTGAAATAAGTTACACACAACACCAAATTGTCATATGTAGCTTGGAACACCAAATTTTCATACATTACATGCAACGCTGATTTGGAGTACGTTACACACAACACTAAGTTACTATAAAAGATTTTTTTATTTATAATTATTTAAATAAGACAATTAATACATAAAAATTAGATATGGTTATGTTAACAGAAATAAATATTTTCAATATTTTTTTAAAATTGTTATATATATATAATTATTATTAATGATGAATGATATAATTTTTGGTAATGTCCTTATAAGTTTAGAAATAATAGTTTCCAAACAAAACTAATATTCATATCCTTCAATGGAAAATAATAAAATTATTACTAAACAAACATATAAATTTATTATGATAAAATCAAATTAATATTTTTATCAGAATTTATAATTTTTCTTAGGATAATATTTTGGTTTTTTTTAAAACCATTTTTGATGAATACTGAAAATTACTGACTTTTAATTCAAAAAATTCTTTTCATCTTAATTATTAATAATTATAAATTATATTTTAAATTAGTTTAAATGTTTAATTAGATCATATTTTTATCAATTAATCCAATTTAGGTCATTGCAACCCATTTCACATTGAAATTGAATGTTAAAAAAAGAAAACATTTTATCATTTTTACTTAAATAACCCTTAGTGTCATCCCTTCAGCATGATTAAATGTAAAGTAAAATTTTCCAATTATGTGTTAGGAATTAAGAAATACAGATTGCATATCTGAATTATGAATAAATTTTAATGAATAGTTTTTTCAATATAGTTTTTGCACAAAAATATTTGTTAATGTATTGAAAATTAATTACAATGATTAAGAAAAAAATTAGCTTAGCAAAGAAATGAATCATAAAATTAAGCCCCAAAAGATCATAGTAACATTCCAAAAACCGATTTTATAGATGTGATTAATAAATTCACCTTATATTATGGAGTTTTTATGCCTTTTTTATGGTAACATCATGGGTACAGTTAAATTGTTATAAAAAATACCCAACGACTCATTTTCCTCCCCTATAAATGGCCAAAACCTCTCTCGCTTCCTCACACATCTCAAACAAAATAGGTTTGTCCAAGATCTTCTAGAATACATCCCAACAACACCATTCTTCAATGAAACTTCTATATTGTCATAAATACTTCTATATAATCCCTTTTGTGTAATGAAAAAAGAGCTAACTGATTAAGAGGTGACACCCTCCCTCACGATCCTTTCTTTTATTTCCATTATCCACTTGCTAAACTCTTCTTATTCAATTAATGTTTAACAAAATAAATACCATAAATTTACTATGATTATTTATTATATTTTTTCAGCCCACACATACACACAATTTTATATAATGGGTAATGAACATATTCTTTCGGTGTATAGAGAACAACCGCTACACGAAATAGTTATTGTTCACATTTTTCCATTACCATATTTAATGATGGAAATTATGATGTGAATATATATTAATATATGATATGTATTTTATTTTTAATGTATTTTTTTTAGTTTTTATTTATATCACACATTTATGGTTTCAATATTTTGTAAATAAGATAATTTCGTTTGAGGAATTGTGGAATATTTCCCTCAAAGCAATGTGATTCATTCACATAATATATGGAATTAATTAGGGATTTTTTAGTGATAATATATGGTATATATTAAATATTAATGAATCATTAATGATATTATATACATATTGAAATATATTTAAATTTATTTCTATATTTCAGTAGGATAATAAAATGGAAATAATGTTCAGGCATAAGTTTGACTTATCATCTCCATTAACAATTTATTAAATTTAACAGTTCCATATTATAAATATTATTAGAAATAAAATTAATTAATTAAATTATATTTAGATAATATTTTAAATTATCTAAATGATGATTTATCTATATTGTACAAATATAGAAAAAATTAATACATATGCACAAAAAAAACTAGATATTACACGAAGTGAAACCATAACACAGAATTGCTAATAGGAGGATAATACAAAGTCATAATAAAACCACCTATGTTATTAGATATAAAAATATGGTTATGTTATATATATAATAAAAATATATTTATTATATATGTTTTATGTATGAGTATGATGAGAGTAAATACACAAAGTAAGAGAATTTCATCTCACCGTTTATTTCTGTGAGATACATTCTTAATTCACCACACATTCTTTTTGTGTCATGTGTATACATCCCATGTATTATTATATGATTCTTATATTCGAATTTATGGTTATTTTTATATCAATTTGATGATTCAACCCAAAATCTAGTTTATTTCAAAAACCATGACTTAAAAAATGATTTCAAAACAATTTTCAAATGAACATCAAATATCATTTTAGAGGAATAATTGAATTTTAAAAAGGTAAAAGACTTCCAAAACAATATAAATAATTATGTCTTTTCAATGAAATTAGTTACAAACACATTTTCTAGATTATAATATATGTTATCATGGAAAATAATTTTCAGAAAATTTTGATGCTTTATAATATTTCAATGAATATTCAATGAAATGGTTTCATAATATTTTTGGGATTATTAAAGAACATTTCATGGAAAATGGTTTTACAAAGCATTTCCAGATTTATATAATTTTGAAATTCTTTTAATGAAATAGTTATGAAAACAATATCATGATTCATTTAAATGTTTTTAAGGAATATGGTTTTGAAAAAATTTTATGTTTCAAAAATAAATTTCCACAAAAAGAGGATATTCACCACAAAAATGATTTTTAAAATCATTCAATATTATTTGTCATATAATATTATATATTTGGGAGTCACCCTTGAATTTTTTTGGAAAATATTCAATTTATACATTCATATTCTTTATTGAGTTGTTTATGTTTTTATGGAATGATTCTTATAAAACCTATTAATCCTTCAAGAGTCAAATTCCATTGAAACCGACTTCTTTGCATGGGTTATGGGTTAAGGAAATCACTAGGAAACCTATCTATTTTATATATGTTACGATGTGATGAAATGACAATGAATAAAATTTCATTTCATTGATTCTAATATGATATTTGTTAAACCCATCTCTTTATATGGGTCATGATATAATGAATTTTTTATTAACATGTGAAACATTTAAGAATTATTTTATTATGAGATATGTAGGACCTATATATCCATCTAATTCATTGGGTAGAGAGAAATTTTTTATTCTAACAATGTTTACACAAGAGTAAATCCCATGTGTGAAGTATGAGGGTACATGGGAAGACATCACAACACTTATACATAAAGTTACAAGGGAGGACATCCCCAGCCCAATAAAAGATAGTACACCTGATGACATTCCATGACCAAAACAAAATGGTACAATTGAGGGAACCCCAATACCAAATAAATTACATAGGATATCATCCCAAGACTAAATTGTTATTATGTTATTTGTAGGAATACATTATAGATGGTACTTTATAATCTTATGTGTATTCCACAATTCCAAGATTTATTAATATGTTATGATTCCAAAGATTATGTTACACATTTCCTTATGATTAATATATTATTATCATCAAATTATTATGAAATAGATCATGTTTATTATCTTTTTATTTGAAAGGTATGATCTTTTACCATTATTATCACATTCTCACGCACTTATGAAATTTTTTATGTTTAAATATATCCTTTATTTACCCTTACTGAGCATCTGAGATCACCCATTTTTATGATTCCTCCACCAATATACGATGATATGTATTAATTATTTAGTTACTATGATGGTTCATAGAAGTTAAGAACGTAGTGGGAGATAATTTAGATTACTCATTACCAATTTTTTTATTTCCATGTCTCCAAAATAACTAAACTAATATGCCCTTTTGGTGTTTTTTATTTAAAGTTTTTAGTATTCTGAAAAATATATGTCATGTATATATACATTAAGACTCATTATTTATATTTGGTATAAAATAATTGATTTAGTTATCCTTTGGTAACTGGGATGAGTAAATATTAGTCATAACCCTAATGACATGTATAAGGATAAAACTATGGATTATGAAAAGTATAGGAAAATATACTGGAATTTTAGTAAAGGATAGAGTGACTGTTTTCTTATAAGAAAATAACATTATAGATAATAAAAGTTGATTTCTCTCTATCATAGATGTACCTACGTGTAATAACATTGATAATATGTCTTGGACCTAACAAGGGTAATCTGGTACATTATAATTGTCCTTGCTGCACACCTGGATTGACACTCTCAGGGGATATTATTTGAGAATTCAAAAAACCTTCACAATCCATAATGAATGGTTTAAAAATAAGTAGGCTATGATTAACCTAATATAAAAATATGGGGCCCCAGGAAAATTAATGTGGTATGATTTAGAAATATTATAAGTATGATTTTATGATTATGTGGTTTTCATATATGATATATGTTCCTCACCATATTCATTCTTGTTTAATTCAATGGATAGAACATAAATGTACATGGTTAACATTGAATGTTTTATATGTGGAATTTATGGTAATTTTAAACATCTATATCCAAAGAAGAAATCTAGTAAAAATAGTCAGGATGGTGGTATGAGTACATATTATACTTATGATGATAAAGAGACCACAAATAACATCTGAATGGTATGTAATGTTCTTCTGGTTTTCTAAAATGAACATAAGATTAATGATTCTATTATATTTGAGGATCCTTAATAAATGATTCATATTTCATATTATAGGAAATATTAATTACTTAATATATTCATGAAACCTCATTAATGGAAAATGAATAATGTTGGATGGATGAAGTATTTATGATTTAAAATTTAATGATTATGTTATTTAAACCATGAAATATTTGATTTTTTAATAGAAGTTCCCTCTATGTATGGAAATGGTAAATTTTAATGGTGATTAATACATAGAAAATTGATATCTTTATTAAGGAAAGGTAAACCTTAATGTGATCTGGATGTTGATAAAATTAAATTTATATTGGATTAAGAGATGATTGATTTGGATAATGAAAAATCTATAAAAGTGATTAACCTAGAACTGATTATTAAAAGGATTAATTATTGGTAAATGTCATCATTGATTATGTTTACTACTTTTTGGAATTATTTTATTTATCTAATAAACATTGCAATATATAAGCAAGCATGTTTTCTAAAATTATTTTTGGTATTCAGGTGATTACCATAGTAAAAGAGAATATATGATAATGTTATTCACCTGTTTGGAATGAGACAACCATGAGCTACCTTATGATATATAGTGGATCAAATATAATATGTTTTATTGTAAATAATTATAAGGCATTTGGTTTTTATCATTCAAAAGGGTTGTATAGTAACCGTTCAAAAAAAATGATAATCTTTAGTGGATGTATTTATGTATTGAGATTGTATGGAAATCCATGGTAAAAAGGATATTTATCAATTAACCTTATTTCAAGGGTTCCAATCACAGTTTTTTGGAAATTATATTAGTTTTCATTAAATGATATCTTATATTTTGGGTGGTTTCCAATAATGTCTTACAAGGTCGCTAGTCTTGAATCTATGAAAGAAGTGTGATCAGGGTTTCATTCCTACCACTAGACTATGTCATGTCGTGGTCAATGTATACTTATTTTTTATGAATATTTAACTATGAAGAAATATTTGTGTTAATTTTTTTGTGAAGTAATTATTTTATTAAAAATATTGATTTTTTATAATTAATAACGATAGAAAGTAATATTTTTCATTCTTTTATGTTCCTTAAAATAATCTAAAAGTTTATTTTTTTTGAATTGGATATCTAATTTGATTTCATGGAATCCATTTTGTGAGGTATTGGAGGAATTATAATTAGAATAAATAACAACCAAAGAACTAAATTTTTTAATAGTAATACATCATGTTTGTATATTTGTTTATACTCTATGTTAATAAATGGATTATTGAAACATAGGACACTGATAAAAAATGTGTTGTCTTAACACTATACTTTTTTGTACTGATGGCCTTTTAAATCATCCAAGATTTAATATGTGGAGTCCTTAAACATGTCATTGATTTTTCACTTCATTCATATTGATTAACTCAATAAACCCTTATAAATTGTTTTCCCCCATGTCTAGTCTTCATTCCCAACTTATGGTATCCTATTGGACACCTTGTTATATTTTAATTTGTGTAATCATTATGATTACAACATTTCCTTTTTTAGTGAATATTTCATATAAATTTTTATGATGTGGGTTTCCCTGAGTGAAACTTCAATGTATTAATCATTTTATATCCCAGATGGATTTTAAAGGAAAAATCATTTTATGGGGGGTAGAATGTAACGTCCCAAGAGTTTGGGACATTTTTTCAATGAATTTACTTTAATTAGTATATTTTAGTCAACTATATCAATTACTCCTTTAAAATATTACTGACCGTGTGTATGTTTCAAAAAAAACACTAACTTATTATACATTACACCCTACACTAGCACGACAAATGTAAAGTCCCATAAATATCATGGGAATTTCATTCTTAAATTTGTTTGGGATTTTATGAGTACGCAGTTTCTGAAATCACCTCATTCCGAGGCCCGGTGTGCCCGGAATCATTTTCCGAAGTTTAGCTTGTGTATGTTAAGTGAATGAACGAGCGGGTTTTCCAAACATTGAACCGGTGCTCGGAATCAAAACCGAAGGGCACCGATGAAACCACAATGCCGATAATTTCTTACGAACACCTTTTCTGGAGTTGCATTTTCTCAGGTGAGGTTATTAAAAAAATGGGTTAAATGAAGAGTGAAATATAAATTTGTGCTACAATTTTTATTTTATATTCAATGTAGTTATAACCTATGCATGGAAGTTGAAGTGGGATCCACACCATCCTAACTCCACTTGCTAGAATATTAGTGAGGCGGGGCCGACACGAGCCCCGCCCCTTCAATTCCTTTAAACATACCTCTTGTAATTTATTGTGTAACACACCAGCTCCCCCAAATTAATGACATGTCAACTCTCGCAATTAATTGGATTGTTAAATGCTCTTCAATTAATTGAAATAACTGAATGAGTTCATTTGGATTTCAAATTAATGTTTGCAGGTGTGTGTGTGAATAAAATAAGACAAGATCTTATTTCGTGGGGGGTTTATTTGTTTGGTGGAAGAGAGGGGAGAACTCTTGCGGTCTTGAAGGACATCTTCTTCCTCATTGAAGAACACGAAGAACGCTGGAGCCCCAAGAAGTGACAGCGTGCCGATCTCTCCCTTCTCTGCAACCAGTGTGGGATGAAATTCTCTTCTTGGACGCTTGCCAACACCGTCAACAAACAACCCTCGCGATGCAGTTTCCCGCGGCAATCTTCTTTCGACGACTTCTTCAAGGTAGGGGTTTTAAGTTCACATTTAATGGATTAAATTTGTGCTTGTTTGTCGAAGTTGTTTTATTTTGGGCACCTTTTATCAAATTAATGGGAGGAGGTTAGACCGCATGAACACGGCCGATCCTCCTCCCCCTTTGTTGATGTTCACCGTTGCGGTTTGTGATGAAGGCAGCGCGGTACAAAGGCACCACACGGGAATGAGGAGTACCACCACTGCGAAGGACTGTGGTGTCGTCGCGCCGCGCCATTGAGGCTGAAAGAGGCCGGGACCATAGCGGCGTCGCGGTGTAGCCACGCCCATCAGACAAAGAGCGCAGCCTATGGCCGTAGTGCTGTAGGGTAGGGCGGCCAGAAATCTGGACTCCGGCGCAAGGGAAGGCGGGACCCGCGGGGGGGTCCCGCGGCAGCTCACTGGCAGGCCATCACGGCCGGCCGGAATCGGGAAGGGCCGGGGGTTGTAACCCTCAGCGGCTAGCAATGTGGAGGGCCCCCACGTGGGGGTCGCCATTACAAAACGAGGGGGGTAGCACCCCCCTCCTTTCTACGTCCGCTCGGCCAGCGATGAGCCGCCCAGGACGGACCGGGCGCACCAGGCCGGGCCGGGCCGTGCCAGCGGGGTCGGGCCACGCCAGCCGGGTTGGGACATTCCCTAAGGGTCTGGACCAGACCTGGGTCGGGTCGACCCAGTTCGGGCCGACCCAGGGGGTTCTGGGCCGAGTCGGTCCGGGCCCAAACACCCCTAAAATCGGTCAGATTCGTTGAAACGCCCATAACTTGGGAAACATACCTCCGATCGAAGCAAAATCAGTTTAAATGTGATCCTTTGAGCAAGACGGTCGTTTTGGTATATTAAAGTCAATGTTTTAGAGAACTTTGGGTATGGTCGGGTTTGTTCGAACATGAAACCAACTGAGCCTTCAGATCAGAAACATTTATAACTTGAACTCTGGACGTCTTATTGATGTACCGTCAACTTTGTTGTTTTTCTTCTTAGTGAGATAGTTCTTTTGGATTACTCTGTTTGAGGTTTGGACACAGTTGGAGTACGATCGGGTTGGTTTTGACATAAAAACCAACCGGGCCCCTGGGACGATAAATCCAATAACTCTCAGACTGGGCGTCCGATTGACACGCCTTCAGTCGTGTTGAGTTCCTATTGACGAGACAGAACTTTGGGATATAACAACTCCAAACTACGTGTCAGGTAATGTATCGACCCCCATTGGCTCGTGGAGCGGACCCTCCTGGAGTCGATCTTGCCGTTTGCGGGAACCCTAGAGCTGGATGCGGCTGCGACGACGATGACAACTATACTGGGATCCTCCGTGGGTTCGGAAGCAACGACGACCGTACTAAAATCCTCCGTGGGTTTGACAGCAAGGACTACTGTTCTTGTATCCTTTGTGGGTCTGGCAGTACGTGACTACTATTCTTGTATCATACGTGGGTCCGACAGCTTAGATGAATCTGTGGCTACATCTGATCATCTCTATCACCTTACGAAGAGTATACCTGTGGGAGATGGGTCTTGATTTTCAATCAATATCTTCGATATGATTGTTTTGTTATCCTGTGTGGATTGGTTTGTGTTATCCTCTGTGGATTGGATTGTTCTATCTTGTGTGGACTAGATCGAACATGGGCTCGGATATTGAAGTCGAACTGCAATTGATGACCTAGGAATATGTATGGGCATATACCTAAGTATATTTGGTTGTAACTTCGTGTTTGTATTTATCCTTTGTGGATTCTGGGAGACCTTCGGGGGACTTGGGGTCCCTACTAAGTAGAGTTTACACACCCCTACACGGGCTATGCCCGCACTACGTTGTGTTGGATGCAGACGACGGACTGTGCTGATCGTGGTTGAGGCTTGTGGAGCAAGTCGGTACCTGGAGGTGGACCACTGGGCGAGACATACATGGAGTGGACGACTGGACCCGAGGAGCTGAGGAGGCTATCTGTAACCACCTTTCAGGTGGGATTTCCAGTGGACGACTCGGCGTTGCTATACTTTCTTTTTAGTTGTATTTTACTTTCATTTGGGTTTGTATTATGACCCATTTACTTTCCATCACTTACAATTGTACCTAGTTTACTTAGTATTTACTTCATCTTGCTTACTCTGTGGTGTTTATTTACTTTATAAAGGTAATGGATTCCCTTTTTATCGGGATTTTCACCTTTGGTGCTAGTCACCAGCCCCTGGCCTATGGAAGGCAGGCATGGGGTAGTCACGGAACGGGCCCCGAGGATGGGTCGTGACAACATAGGTTACACACAACACCGACTTGGTGTAAGTTACACAGAAAACTGAGTGTATACGAAACATCATTGTATAGTTATAATTATTTAATTGAGATAATTATAACCTATTCATTTAAAATAGTAATATGAATAGTAATAACTAATTTTAAAATATTTTTATAATTGTTTCATATAAATTAAAAATATTGAAAATGATAGAAATAATTTTTGGTAAAGTCCTTATATGCTTAAAAATACTAATTTCTAAAATAAATTGATTTTCTTATGATTTTATGAGAAACGAAAACAATTTATTTTAGAAACATATGAAAATTGTAATATGATTAAATAAACTATATTTTTTTATTTTATAATATCAAATTTATCACTAGTTTGATTTATAGAATTTTTTAAGAAGCATCATTTTTTGATGAATTGTGAAAATAATCTAATTTTAATTCAAAACATATTTTTCATTTGATTTATTTTTAATGATAAATTATATTTTAATTTTATTATAATGTTTAATAAAATTATATCATTATAGATTAATTGAATTTTACTACAACCAATTTCAAATTGAATTGTGATATAAGTACATAAAAACATATGGTCATTTTTACTTTAACACCATATTGTGTTGTCCAACCACCATGATTAAATTCTAATTAATTTTCACCACTTATATGTTTAGAATTTTAAAAAAATGGATTAAATATTTTATAAAAAAATAATATATAATGTATAATATTTTTAACATACATTTTGACAAAAAAATATTTATTAAATTCATTAAAATTAATAACAAGAATTAAGACAAAATTTAGATAACAAATAACTAAACCATATGAATTAGGCCCAAAACATACTAGAAACTTGTTTAGACCCCATTATATAGCCATTAATCTTCCATCAACCTTAAATAATTGATTTATATTATTTTTAAAGTCTTTTTTATGTAATAACAAGGTTACACATAACTATTTTTAAAAAATACCATGTGAGTACTTTTTCTCCTTTATAAAAGGCCTCCACTTCTCTTACATCTACAAACCTCTCAAAAAACATAGTATCATTAGTGGTATTTCAAATACGCATCGCAAAATAAACTCAATTCCTAAGTTAATCTGACCTTTGGCCATAAATACATCCAAGGAATCCCTTTAATGCATATCCAAAGGAGTTACCGGGTTAATATGTAACACACTCCCTCAAGCTCCATTGTTTTTTTCAATTATATACTCTCTAAAATTAGAATTTTAAATTATTTTATAAAAAAATACGATAAAAAAATTAATAATTTTTTTTATTTTTTAGATTTAAAATTACACAAAAATAATTCTAATGGGGAACACATATATTGTATATGTGTATGTAAAACTATCGCCTCACAAAATGATGATTGTTCACATTTCATTTGCCATATTTTTTGTGGAAATTATGATGAAAACTATACATTTATATTTTATGTAGGATAATATTAATTTATGTATTCTTATGTAATTTTAATTTATAAAAGAACTTATGTATTTCAATTTTTTTAAATAAAATATTGTAGTTTGAAAAAGTGTGGACTATTGCCCCCTCATTGCGATCTGATTCAGTAAAACACTACATGGAATGTTGTAAGGATATTTATAATGAGATTTTAAAATAAATATGAATTTATAATTATAATATAATAATTTTATATACATATATACATAAATTGAATCGTATTTCAATGATTTATTATGAGAAAAAAATGAAACATCGTTCACGCGTACGTTGAGCCTACCGTCTCCATGAACGATGTATTCAATTTTATACATCGATATTATATATATTATTTTGATTTAAATATACTGAATTTATACATTATTTATGTAATATTTTACATTCTTTAAATCATGATACATGTATAAGGACCAAATATATAACAAATTAATACACATGCAAAAAACAGTGTGGATATTAGTCGACAAAAAAAATTAACATAATATTGATTATAGGTGGGTAATATAAAGCCATAATAAAACCATATATTGTTTTATAAATATGAATATGGTTCGTTTATATATGTATAATTAACTTATATGAATTATATATGATTTTCTTATGAGTAAGATGAGAGTCAAGACACAACGAAATGGAATTACATCTCACATTTTATATATGTGAGCTACCAACTTCATTCACCACCCATTACTTTTATGTGATGTGTATACATACCAATAATGTATTATATAATAATTATTCATAAATTTATAGTTATTTACATATTACTTCCCTGAAATTAATTTTATGGATTTATTGTTTCAAAAGCTACCAAATCCGCCAATTTTTTTGTTGTAAATTTTCCTTTATTGAGACACGTGTTTTGTAATAAAGGTGTATTATTTTTCAATTTTTAAATACATCCATTTGAAATTTTATATGATGAATATATTTATTTTATGATATTTTAATATCATTATAATATAATTTCCATACATTTAGTGTATGACCCAATGATACCAAGTGATTAGTGTTTTTTTAAATAACCTCAATGTGTTTCAAGATTATATATGTTTATCATTTGTTTGAGGAAATATTATGATCCTTATCATAATAAATATCATGAATTTAATTACCCTTAGTTGACTCAAGAAATATTCATATATTTCTACAATGTTTCAACTAATTAGTAAATTATATTATTATGAATGTGTTTTTATGAAAGGTTGACTTTACCTCTATCTTTGGTCAGAAGTATATTTTATTTCAAAAAGAATGATTTAAAAAATGTTATCGAATGATTTATAATGATTTTTTTAGTATAAAAGATTTTTTATAATGATAAATTGATTTCAAAACATTTGAAATGTATATGTACTTTTAAATAAATGATTTTCAAAATAAATTTCTATTTTCATTTAGCATTTTTCGAGGAAATGGTATTCAAATCATTATAAAGAACTATAAATTTTCAATGCATTTTTGATGACATGGTTTTCAAAATAGTTAAATAATACATTTTTATGTTTTTAATGAATATTTCAAACCAAATAATTCAATATTTATTTTTTTCCAATGAAATTTCAATAAAATGGTTTTCAAAACAATTTCGTTCTTATTTTATATGTTTTCCAGGAAAATGATTTTGAAAAGGTATTATTTTTTGGAAAAAAAATAAATAAGAAAGGATAATCTCATCTAGAAATGTTTTTCAGATAAATTTAAAAATTCATTCAAATAGAATATGACATATGATGGTGTTACTCATGTCTTTCTAGGGAAATTATTCAATGTTTCCACTAATATTCATTCATTAGTGGTTTATTTTTTGATAGAATTATTTTTATGAAACCAGTTACTTTTCAATTGGTCATATTCATTAAAAAATCACTTATTTTCATTGCTTATTAGATTTTTAAATGGTTACAAAACCAATCTATATTCAATATGATACTATGTGATGAAATTTTCATGATATCCCTTTAATTTAATGTGTTATGATTTATATTTATAAAATCTATCTCTTTTTATGGGTCCTGATATAATTAATGTTCTATTATCGTGTTGAACATGTGTAAACGATTTTATTATGATATAGTAGGGACCTACTTGACCCTCCAATGCACTAGGTAATGATAAATTTTTTATGAGCTCATAGGGTGGCCAGTAGGGCATGTCATGCCCCAAACAAGATGGTATACAAGATGACATCCCAAGCCCAGAACAAGAGGGCACATGGGAAGACATCACAAGCCGAAAAAATGATTATAAATGTGAGGACATCCCAATCCCAAAACAACAGGGAACATGGGTGGGAATATAAATTCTAATAAATAACTCTAGTGATTATCCCAAAACTCTGTTTTTTAAATATTCATGGTATGAATCCTTGACATAGGGGTTTTATTAGATTATGTATTTGTAATAGATAGATGTTCTATTCCTATGTTATTTTTTCATGTATTTTGTTCTTAATTTACTTATGATTCATGTCTTATGATCATCCAGTCATTATTTCATGATTCATGTTTGTGATCTAATGATTTTTATGGTTGGATCTTCGAACATTATGATAACATTCTCATACCATTATCCTCATTTTTAGGCTTATATATATCCCTTATTTACCCTTACTAAGAATCAGAACTCAACACCTTTTTTGTTTCCTTCCGATGCTTTAAATATATTTATTAATTATAGTGTTTCAAATATAGGTTCTAGATATGAGTATACTAGTGGGGGATAATGTATCTCACTAATTTAAAATAGTTTACATTTCCATGTTTCCAGAAGAACTAAACTAATACTATCATTGGGTGTTTGTTCTTTTGATATTTAATGTATTCAGAAAAAGTTATTTAGTTGATATATATGGTAGAATTGGTATGTTATACCAATTTTTTTTCAACACTCTTATTTCTAGCTATGAATTATATGATCATTCAAATCCATGAATATTTTTTCACCAAAGACTTCCATAAATGATTATTATCTTAATATTCAAATGGCTTCTCTTAGTTAATTGAGGTTCCATATCCCAATCATCTATTAATATATCCTCTAATTATCATGGTATCTCTATATCATATATATTTATGATAACATCAATATGAGAACAAATCTCAATTCCATATAGAGATAAGATGCCTATAACATTATTTATTAACTCAAGCTCCACATGAATGAATATCAATATCCAATCTAGAATATTGAAAAATAAAGTGTAATGAATAGAAAATTTATCAAATTTATGCTTATGTTTTATAATTTTGAATCTACTATCCTCCAATGAGAATAATTTTCCTATATCTATCTCACATATAAAAAATTGAAAAATTATATCACACAAGTCTCCATATAATACATATACATAAGGACGACACCACTGAACATTATCAGTAGATATTAATCATTATGTATATTTATTATAAGTATGATGGCCATTATATAAATTTTTTTAATCCACTATGACAAAAAATGTGTTCTATAAATACTATTTAGTCAATTTATCCAAATTAATCCCCATAAAGGTCATGCTATATTGTATACCAATGATCTGAAACTTATTTATAACATCCATAAAAATGTGTGATCTCCCTTAAGAATATGTAACAATGTCTTGTCGTTGTGTCTAGAAATAAGGAATCTATATAATAATGGTAAGAAAATACTATGTGATGAAACCATATCAATATAAAAGAATAAATACCTTGGAAAATTTATTATACAAACCATCTAACAATATGAAGTTTGAAATAGTAATCATACAATTATTGAAATATCATAATGAAATTCGAAATGTAATCATGTACAAATATTACATAAATAAAATAGATAAAATTATAATATTTATTTTGTGAGATAAGTAAAATCCTATAATAAAAAATATACTGACTCTCAAAACTACTCAAATATTCCTATAATAATATGTTTCCATAAAAGGTATAATCATACATGTACACAAATATGGATGAATAATAAATATCATTACACCACTGTTAATAATTGTAATTTTCCTTTAATTTTATAAAATATGAATGAATTATTAATTAATATTGTGTATAAATAATAAATAAATTCTATAAGATATTATCATTGAACATAATAATACAGTAAATTCTTATAATTCCATGTTCATTATCATTGTTTACACATGATAAACTAAATCTTTTGAATAATTTTTGATAATATAAAAATTCCTCATTTTAGTTATAATAATAAAAATCTCTTTCATGAAAAACTAATTGTATATGAATCACCATTTTTCAATATTAAATATTATCCATCTAATTAGATGCTAGAGCTGTGATATAATAAAATAGGGGTTCCTATAACATCCAAGATACTCAATATCATAAACAATTAATATCAATTATACATTAAAAATGGAGTTATTATAATAAATTTTTTACTGATATAATCTCAAATCCATTTACACTTTTATCAGTTGATAATGATCCTCATATTCATAATTTTGAGATGATATCATAGTACATATCTCAACCTATTGGAGAAATGTAAATTGAATCAATGTATCTACATATCCCATAATTGGGAAATAAAATATTATTTACTATACTAAAACCCAATTATTGCTGGTTAATGGTAGATAAAAATTGGTGAAATAATTATTAATATAATAAAAAAATAAAATCCATTAATGGTGTGCATAATTTTACAAACTGATTGGGGGAAGTTATTGAGTTATGTATTTGATATACATCATGAATTAATAATAAATGGGGATACATAGAGTTAATCAAGAATACTGTATTGTGAATAAGTTATTGAACATTAAATATAGGATTGGAATACAATCAAATATATCCTTATTTTTGTTTATATGATGTTTATATAAAAAAAATTATAATACATTAATATTATACCATTATAGAATGTCATACTATTATTTTGATTGGCTTTTTAGGTTTTGATTATTACAAATAATCTTATAGAATAATTTTAATAAAACTATGGATAAATGGAATACAATGGCATTAATATTGCCTATGTATAACATAATTATTGAATGATGGAATATAATATGATGTGGTTGGTTTATGTTTGGGATCATATTATATTTACATCGAATAAAACATGGTATATTTTTTCCGTTTCTCTGCAAAATGTTTTCCATTAATAGACTTAGGGAATTTTCTGTCGTATATTGTAATGTGCTGAACATTTATTCTCAGATTTTATATGGTAATTAATGACTTTTTACACTATTTGGATCATATTTTCATTAAATATTATTCTATAACCCCAATACATTATAAAATAATAATTTAGAATCTCACCTGTGTATATAGGATACATTAATGTTGTTGAATTTCTAACAAATACATAATAACTAGTCTATTGATGATATAACTAGAAAAAAATACATCACAACATTCACTCATTAATAACAGATTGGATTATTGGTTTGTATATATTTACATAAAAAATTTATAATAATTATAATCCATTTAGTTTAATATTAATATTATATTCTTGTATACTTCACCACAATATGATGTTTAAAAGTATTATAAATATGACGAGATTCACGCTAAAAAATATATGATGTTGCTTTTAGATCATGTCCCAATATTTTTTATGGAATTACTAATATATATTTTTTGTTATTGAGTAGATGGAAAGTAGTTCACAATTAATATAAATTTTAATGGAACCAGAGGAGCTATCTTATGATCGATCAGTGTGAGTACATATATGAAGACTCCTCTTCTAAAAGCAATTACAAAGCAACTACTTCTTCCTAATTTCATATTCATTTTAATAATATGAAAAGATTATACAATTCATATTCAAAATTATCATTCACCAAGTATTAACTAACCATTAACAAGTTGACATGAAAAATGGTAAACCCCTATTTTGTGTGTGTTATATTCCTTTCATTCCATTATCATTACACAATTTAATTGAATAATAATTACAGTAAATACTAATGGGTTAATATTATCGTAGATTTTGGGTATTTGTAATAATTGATCCCCCCCCAACAATAGTGATGATAAAATATGTCATGTGAAAGACACATGTAATAAAAGAATATTGTAGTGGTTTCTAGTATTTTACAAATAGATATAAGTTGTTAAATATTTTTATTTTTAAAGGATATAAAAATGTATAAAAAAATTTTAAATAAGGGATTTAAAATTGTTGATGCAATGATATTCAATCTATTAAAGTATATTACATTCTTAAATTTCTAACTCATTACAAGAATATATTTCACAACATAGATAATGGTGAACACATCACTGAATTTGGTACATCTTACACCTTTTTTAATGAGAATAATATTGATTTATTATTGTCATCTATTCAAATTAATTCTGTTATATTGATATTATGTTCATAAGTAGATATTTAAGGAATTAAATGGTAAATGGTTAAAAATGTTATTCCTTATGGTGGATTATTCTATGCTCAAGCATTTAAAATTGTGTTTGGACCTTTTTGATGAATTTATATGTCTTTATTGAATGTTATGAGGTCAAATATAATTTTTTATTTCATTATTATAGATTTAATGGTATTTTGGAAGGAAGGTAAAAAATTAGGTAGAATGTTGTCTCAAAATTAAGGCCCACGTGGTCTCCACTATTTGTTTTTTGGGGGAAAATATATTTTAAAGGACAGAAAAATGAGTTATGGTGTCTCCTATCATGGTACTGTTAGATACTACTAAATTTTGATAATTACGTACAATTACTTTTATAGATAAATCACTAACGTATCCTGAATGGGGGCCTTGAAAATACACATCCCCCATCAAATTCAAGATTCACATGTGGTCTTCTATGGACCACTAATTTTCATCTTCCTTTCCATAGATGAAGTGTTATTCAAGGATGATTTTTCATCTAATTCTAGGGAAAATACATTATTATTATCTTATATACATTCTCATTGTCTTCTAACCTGTTTAAAAATTTTCGATATTGAATTTTTGAGTTTTAATTGCAACAAATAATAATTAAATCATAATAAAAATTTGTTTTTCCACTTACAGTTATGAAAATAAATCATTTATAGTATTTTCAATTTATATTACATAATAATTTTCTATGATATGTTTATGTATGGGATTAACATGGTATTTATAGCTCTTAAGGTTAAATTGTGTGATGTTATTGTTGGATTAAATTTTATATTGTGTACAATCTTTTTTAAGGTGAATTTTATGATTTACCTGTATAGATTTTATTAGTGTTTTCTGAAACATTGAAAAATATATTTTTTGGGTTTTGGGTTTCATTGTGTTTAGGATCCTTATTATTTTTCCTAAGTGATACTATGATGTTGTTATGGAATGTGTTCATATTCTATAAGTACTTTTTATTATTAGTTTGTCTCTGATATTGAAGTGTTTTCTTGACTATTCTTTCTATATCTTCCATTTGGTTTTTACAAAATAAATTTAAATCCAATAATATTGGAAATTAATAAATTATAGTTTCTCATAGATATTTAATAAATAATAAAACATATTTAATAAGTGTTTTAATTTTTAATATTTAATATAAATCCATAATATCTTGATTTATTTATAATCATTATTAATATATGTTATGTTTTATGGGGTTTTTATAGAAATAGTAATTAATGATGGATTGATCCTTATAAGTTACAAAAAACACAAGAATATAGGCATATATTCGAAACAATTGGACTTAAAATATGTAGAATTTTTTTTATAATATGTATGAGAATAAATATAAATTATTAAGTTTTTTTCAATCATAAACCTACTAAGTACCTATTTTGGATTGGAATCATTCTATACACTAAAGAATATGCTTTTCCCATTTTATATAGATAATTTTCTTATGTCTGAACTATATATCTTAATTGTAAAAATTGAAATATATATAAAGATGAAAAAATGATTAATCATTAAACCGCACATAACTTATTGTTATTAATATTATTTTGTGGAAAAATTATGGGTGGTGTGATGTAGTTTTTATATGTGATTCCAATTGAAAAATAAAATGGATTTTCAGTTTATCATGTTTAAAAATTCATGAAGTCTATCATTATAATGTAAAAATATATGATAATATATATATATAAATATTTATTACAGAAATTGTTTCATTTACTAAATTATTCTTAATTTTTCTCTCATTTTGTTTTTATTAATCTGAATTTTTATTAAATTTAATTTTAATTTTACGTTTTAAACATCATCCCCTTGGATTTTATAAATCATGGTTTTTACTAAATATTAGTCATATAATGTGTTTCTTTAAAATATTAATGAGTTTTTTCATCCTAAAGAGGAATCATGAAACTATAATTTAATTTAATCAATGAAATAAACTTTATGCCCTTTATATATGGATATTAATTACCCATGATTTCCAAATCGGTAATAGTTTTATACATTACCTTTGAAACATGAAGAAAATTTACACCATTTTAGATAAATTTTAATGATCTATCAACTATTTAAAATGACAGTATCCTAGTTTATTATTATTTTATTAAACAAAAATCCTATGTGGTTCAATTACAAAGTCTCAATAATTTTTGACTAATTCATAATTATATAATAATTTTGATGTAGCCTATTCCTTAAAAACTATAATTCCTTCAATAAATATTTTTATTAGTCTTATGTTCAATTGTATTTGTAAATATATTGATCCTGACTATATTTTTATATTTAATAAATCATGTAATCCCATATTATTCAACACATTATAAATTATATCATTGTAATGGACATTTGAGAGTAGATATAGTTTTTATCATATTAATTCGAATTATGATAGGGATTTTATTTCTAATAATGTGAATATGTATCAACTTGTTAACATATATTGTATCATTAGTACCATGATAATGTACTCTTAATATGGTGATTTTTTTGATGTTTTTGTGTGGGATAAAAATTACTAAAATCATTAAAATGATTGTATATATTATTTTTCAGACTCGTTATACCCATTTTTTATATCAAATGACCATATATGAGATTACTCGTACTTTATATGTGTAATTTTACTATTAGGACAAGTCTCTTTGATGATGAATTCCTTAAAAACTTATATGAATATGTACACATGTGTTTTATATTTATATGGATTGTAAAAACTAATAATAAGAGAATTAATTTATTATCTTTTCACATTTTTAATGAGGCACTCTGTAGTTTTTATGAACATATACCATCATTGTCTAAGGTTTCGTTAGGTGTAGCTAGTTACAATCTATTAAATATCATTATTTTGATCCATTGATATATCTTGTGTATTTAAAATCAAACAATGTTTTGTATTTGTATGTAATTTTTTTGATTGTTTAATGCATACATATATAATATAATTATTTTTTGGAGACACGTTTTTTGGTTCCCTACAATGTATCTTATGCCTACACACTAAATGGACCCATTGGTGGACACAAAACCCCAATTATTAATTTTATTAATATGGAATGAAATTATAGTATAAATTTTGGAAACATGATCAATATCACATGGTTGTTTGAAACACACTTAGATTTTATGAGAAATATTCATTTTAATTTATTTTATGTCTTGTGTTGTATGTTACACCAAGGTTATCTTGAGCTATACGCAACACCGTATTATCTTGAAGTATACACAACACTATTCTTGGATCATGTTATACAAAATTTCAAGTTCGTTTAATAGAAGATATTCTAAGAAACATTGAGTGTATATATATATATATATTAAATGTACAAATAATTGTTTTTTGTATTCTATTATACACAACAACAAATGAGTCTTTCACTATACACATCCTTGACTTGGCTTTCTTTACACATAATCATGACCTTCCACGATAGCGTGTGTTGTACGCAATACCGAGTTTCACTAAAAATGATATGATATAAAAATATTATATAAAATAGCTGTTATGAATAGTATTACCAACTTTCTGAAATTTTATAAATTTTATATTTCAAAATGGACTTCATTTTTTTTATTCGGAATATCAAAATTAGCATAGGGTGAAATTTTCATATTTTTCTGAAAACTTTCAATTTTTTATGAATAGTCTAAACACTGAGTTATTATTTAAAAATGACTTTTTATTTAAATAATAACTTATTATATTTTAATTTATTTTAGGTAAAAATAGATACATAATACTTATATATGTTCAATGTAATTCAATGGAGTCATTTTATAATAATTTTATATATATAAATTTTATTGAAGTTTTCACTGTCTTTTACCCACCTCCTAGGAGCATTTACAATTGTACATAAAACATAATTTTTCCACTTCTGTGAGTTTAATTTCTAAAATCTGAGAGACACAGTTAATATCAAGGAGTAAAATGTGGTTCAATAAGATAATTTTTTTTGTTGAATAGTACGTTTTTACTTCTATTTACCACGGTTAAAAGTAAATAGGGTAATTAAGGGTAAAAATGATATTATTGTTACACTAATACATGTACTAATTCTATTGTATTAGTGTAAATCTACCATAAAACAACCTTAGGAATAAAATATTACCCTTTAGGTTCACTTGGATTACATAAGGACACTTATTATTATTTTATTTAAAGAAGAGTTAAAATAGTTAAAATGAATGTTTAATAACTAAAAAAATTATAATATAGGGTTATACATAAGATAAATTAGACTATAAATATTCATTATAAAGATACAAATATTTCCTACATAATGGTATTTTATTTATAAATTTTAGACATTGTATAATTTTATTTATATATGACACAATGATGATGAAGTAATTACCTTATTAATGAAATATTATCATAATTGACGTTATAAATACCCAAATAAATGGAATTTGAGACTATTTATGAATTAAAATAATTTTAGAGATTAATATGACATGTTAGTATTGATTTTATTAATTTTTTTCGAACTAATAATATTGTTATGGTTTTAAAAAAAATCAATTACCAAATAGTGTCAAAATTTTAATAAAATATGTATTGAAAAAAATATTATATTATTAATTGTTATAATATTCTAAAAAAATATATATCGTTAGGAAATATGACATATATAATGTTATATATATTTATAATTAACCACATGGGGTTTGTTAATCATGTTATAGTATTTTTATTATCCATATAGTGTATAAAAACAAGAAGACACGATAAAAGTTAAATTATTTATCTTAGAGTTAAATCTAAATGACAATGTTAAAATAGTAACCTAAAATTGTATAAAACAAATTTGTTGAGAGTATTTGAAACCATATCAACTTTAGATTAGAAATTAATCAATTTGGAAGTATTATAAACTGAATATGACTTTATTATAAAAAAATATTTTACGTTTTTCCTAAGGTGCCCCTCTCCTCCATTATAAAAGGGAACCTCCTCACTCTTCTATTTACACAATTTTGAGCCTTCATGCTCGGAGAAACCCTAAAAATTTACCTTATAAACTTCCCATGAAACATAATAGAGTTTCTGGTCTCATAAAAAGACTAACTCTAGTGCCCTAATAAGAAGCTTGAAAGAGGTGCGTCGAAGAAGAGGTAATCTCTTCTACCGATTATTTCAAGTTTCATTCTTCTTAAAATTATTCTTCATTAGTTGTTTCATAAAAAAGAAATAACATAAGTAGTAATAATATACTAATATGTTAATATAAATATGAAACCAACCCTTTTCACCTTCTATCCATCCTTCGGAAAATGAAATCACCACGCCTGCGTACGTACGGAATATCGTCTCCACGCTGTGGTGTAATCTGTTCTTCCAACACTACCTTACATGGATGGGTTTAATGGTGGAAAGAATAAATATATATGGTTATTATTACATCATACTGACTTGAGATATTATATCATCCACTACAATTCCATTCAATAATTATGAGAATGATATCATCCCTCATGCGTCCGTACGGATTTCTGCCTCCACGACGCTATGAGATTCATACTCCATGTTAACTATTCAAGAATGATTATAAAGTATATATAATGAATAATAATTTAATATATGACATAATTAAGCTAAAATATTTATTAATATATATATATATATTTCATCTAAAAACGTCAATTAAAGTCAATAAGGAATGGAAAACAACGTTTATGTGTACGTACAACCTACCGTCTCAATGAACTGTATATTTCATTTCATTCATCTAACTATTATATATATAATGAATATATATGATATATAAATCATTATTTAAATGCTTTAATTAAGTAAATATTGATCTATGTAGTAATAATTTCAAGAACAACATGTCCAAACACGTACGATAAATAAAATGATTTTACCCAAAATACTGCTTTAACATGGAATTTACAAAAGAACAGGTAATATAAAGTCATAAGTGAACAATATATGATATCATAACAATGAATATGATTCTATAATACTTAAATGAAATTATTTAAATCATTATACATTAGGTTTGGATACATACAAATCATATCGGACCTAAGTTAAGGGATAACTTTTCAAATCTCATTTTTATCTGAGATTGTTTATTCTTAAGTATTTGGGGTTATTGTTATCATCCATGCCCATGTTTTCTAAAAAACATTCATGTATGTTTAAAGTCATTTTTAACCATTTTTAAATTTCCAGATGTTATTGATGGAATCATACTTTTGTTTAACGTAGGAGTAACTTTATGACTTTTCTGACAAAAGTACGAGGAGAATGTTTTTTTAAGTTATATGTCGTGAATGGATTTTGATGGTTTCATAAAGCCTAATTTTCATTAATATTCATCTACAATATATCATGACTATTTTCAACAAAATCCTTTTATTCTAAAATTTCATGGCATTTTGTGAAAACAAAATGATTTTGAAGAAGAAAGTATGTTTTTATTAAGAATTCATTTCATGTGTTTTATCAAAACAATTTTCCATCTAAGATGACATTATTTCATATGTGTATGTCTCAATTATAATGCCTATATTATTTACATGGTTTTACTTTTCTTATGATGAAATTATATCCATTTGTTTTATATGGATTATGTTATGATGGAATGCTGTTTATGAAACCCATTTTATTCATTGGGTTATGATGAAAGATTTATGTTTATGTTGTGAAACACGTAAGAATGATTTCATTATGAGATGGGTGGGACCTATATCTCCCACTAAATAATTGCATAAATATTTATATCTAATTATATATACATGGATGGAATAGTACATTAATCCGGTTTAGAGATACAGGATTGGAACGAGGAGTGAACTCGATTCAGAAAGGGACTTTGTCCACTAAGATGGTCTTTGAAGCAATTCCTTGGATACTATAGAAATTATATCATGAGATTAATGATTTTTCACTATTATATGTTTTTTTCCCATGATATTTTATCATAATTGATTTTCCATTATGATATATGCCTTACATACTTACAAGATTTATGTATTTTCTCATGAATTTGATGTTTAGATTTTATGTTCATGTTTTTTCTTTAAAAATGTTTATGGATTGTTTTATGTTCTCTATGTTTACCCTATTGAGAATTTGAGCTCAGCCTTTTTATGTTTTCTTTTCCCTAGGATATAAAGAAAGGTTTAAGGTAAGAAAGGGAAGATCATTATAGGAGATGTTAATGATCTTTCACCAAGATTAGAAGACTATGTTCCAAGTTTCCAAAGGCACTAAACTATTACGTTCTTTTGGTGTCTATTTTTGTTATGTATTAGGTATTCCGAAAATGTAATGTAATGTCCATATATGTCAAGATTGTGTCTCTATATTTGGTATCATAGGAAAGGTTTACTTAACCATTGGAAACTAGGATGTGAAAACTTTAGTGAAATACCTAGATATAATTATAAGGTATGTCTAAGGTTATCCCTAAGTATAAGTATACGTATAGGTTATAGTCCTAGAATTACGGTGATGATCATAGAATAAAACCTAAGATGTTATATATTGAAATTAATCCCCCTTTATTATGCTGTTTTTCTAGCATGATTTTTGCCTCTCACACTGTTCTATTTGGGTTTTAGACGATGGTTGGAACCCAAATGAACCATGTTGAACAATGTAATAGACAATGCAATGATTTTCCTCCTGAACAAACCAATGTTATGGGAGATGGAGTGAAAAATCATATTGCTATACTTACACAAGATATGAATCATTCTGGGCTTCCAAATGAGGAGATAATGGAATAATATTCTTTTGAGTCCTTCATGAGGCAACATACACCTTCTTTCAGTGGGTCTTCTGATCCACTTGTTGCTGAATAATGGATTAGTACCATTGAAAATATAATTTCAATACTTCACTATTCGGAACATGAAAAAGTCATTTTTTCTATTTACCAGTTATAAGGTGAAGAAGACCAGTGGTAGACTCTAATTAAGAATACAAGGCCCCAAGATGAAATTGAATCCATGGAATGGGATGAGTTCAAGAACATATTTTTCAATAAATAGTTCCCTCGTATTCATTGAAAAAATATGGAAAAGGAGTTCCTTGAGCTTAAGAAAAAGGATGATGAATTTGTTGGCATATAAGAAGAAAATTTTACAAGGCTTGAAAGGTATGCATCTGGCGTTATCAACTAACCTGAATGTAAAATTGATCGATTCTTCACCTGCTTAAAACCAAGTCTTCTAAGGGCATTAACTATAAGATAATTCAGTACCTATGAAGAAATTGTGTGTTTTCCTATCAAGGTAGAACTGGAAGTTGGTGGTACATATCCATCTCATGGTTTTGACAAGAAATAAAAGATTGAGTTTAAGGAAAAATCTCATAACAATGGTGAAAACAAGGTGAATGTTTCTTTATGCTCAATGTGTGCAAAGAAGCATGGTGGAGAATGTCAAAAATGTAATAGAAAATGTTTCAAGTTTGGAAAAGAAGGTCATCGAGAAGCTGAGTGTCGATGTAATGGGAAATAGATTCTAATGATGTGAATAGAGAAATGACTATAGATAATGCTCCACCAACATGTCAATTCTACAAGTTCAACGAAATGGGCCATTATGCTAATCAATGCACTAATCAAAGGGTTAATGATTATCGACATCAACAACCTCCAAAGGAAAAGGAAAAAAGTATGTCATATGTGAAAACTATTGGTGATGTTGAATATGACAATGATGTGATGGAATAATTAAGTGTTTATGTAATGGGATTCCAAAATAATATTCTAGTATCATGGAATATTGGAATATATATGTATTGGTCTATTTTGGTTTTCAATAATTTTTTGGTACGAGTATCCATGAAATGTGAATGAAATATTTTTGGAAAGTGGATGATATGAACATAATGAAGTGATAAAGGGAAAATGAATTGTTTGATAGTATTCATGAGCTCATGACTGATATAAGGACAAAGTGATATCATGGTTTGAGTATATAGAAATATTGGGATTTTGGTATGTGGAAAGTGTTATCTATTGATAGAATTCATGTTTTCACTAAGGATATATGGTAATTCATGTTTCAAAATAATACATGATTACCGTATTCAAATGTTTGGAATGTGACCAATGTGATATATCTTATGATATATGTGGGATAAATTATTGTATTCACGTGATTGTTATGTGACCTTTTATGTAATAATTTTTATTATACTATGAGATTGTACATATGTATTTTGGATAAGCCTAATGATTGGAATGTATTATATTGGACATCAGATAGTATTATTTAAGGATAGAACTTGTTTTTTGAGATTATTTATGGAATGTTATAAATGTATAGTTTTAGAAAAAGGACAACCCATAGGACGAGAGACAACTCATCGTGTCAGACAACGATGCAGGAATCGAACGCACAACCCAAGTGCGACAGGCATACATCGGCCACCACTGTCCAACAAGAAGTCCCCGGTTAGTATAAAGTAGTTTTATTTTATTAAGTGAAATTATAGATGAAGTATAAGTCCATTTTACCAACCATTAATGATTAATCTCAGCATAGATGGACTTATGTATATTTAATAAATTGTGTTAAACATTTTGCGATAGAAATGGATGGAATGACCTATCGTTCTATCGCATTATCTGCGAAAACTTCACGAAAGAAAAATTCAACTTCATTTCTTTAAGTGATGATGTGGAAATTATTCAAGGAATGACCTACAGTGAGATTGTAACAAAATAAAAAATGTATTTCTTCTAATTACAATTTTTTCACCTTTAGGGAAATGATCTCGAAAACCAAAAATGTTGTCCTATTGCCTTCATACCTGAGGAATCAGATGGTACCTTAGATCATAACTAATTTATGGCTTTGATATTATTCAATTTTTCATATCCATGTTCTCTACCACTCTCCATCAGAACATAATGGTTAGATTTCTCTTCCATATACATATTTTCACCTATGTTCACCTATGTGGAAACCCATTGATTAGTTAATTTGTTTAACTGTTCAGTTTCATAATTTATTTTTCAATGTTAAGTTTTGGTAGTCATTTTATTATGTGGGTTTCTATTAAGGAAACATTCAAGTAGTAAACCATTTATAAACCTGACGAATTTAGAGGGATAAATTCATTTAAATGGAGGTAGAATGTGACACACTGAGATTTTATGAGAAGTATTCTTTTTAATTTATTTGATGTCATTTGTTATATTCTACACCAATATTATCTTATGCTATATGCAACACGGTATTAGCTTTCAGTATACGTAACACAATTCACAGATCATGTTACACAAAATTTAATGTTCGTTTGATAGAAGTTATTCTACACAATATTGAGTGTGTATATATAAATATATTCAATGTATAAATAAAATATGGTTGGATTCTATTATACTCAACAACAAAGGAATCTTTCACTACAATCAACCCTAACTTGTCTTTCTTTACAAGCAATCGCGTCCTTCCACAATAGCGTGTGTTGTACGCAATACCAAGTTCGACTAAACAATGTTATGATATTAAAATATTATATAAACTAGCAGTTATGAATTGTAATACCCAATTTTTCAAATTTTATAAATTTTATCTTTCAAAATGGACTTCATTTTTTGATTCGGCATATCGAAATTATTCTAGGGTGAAATTTTGGTATTTTTCTAAAAACATTCAATTTTTGATGAATAGTGAAAAAACTGAGTTATTGGTTAAAACCGAATTTTTAATTAAATTAAAATTTATTTTATTTAAAATTATTTTAGGTCAAAATGGATACATAATACTTATATATGTTCAATGTAATTCATTGGAGTCATTTTATAATAATGTGAGATATATAAATATTTTATTGAACTTTTCATCCTCTTTTACCCACATCCTAGGAGCATTTGCAATTGTACATATAACATAATTTTACCGCTTCATTGAGATGAATTTTGAAAATTATAGAGACACGGTTAATATTAGGGAGTAAAATGTGGTTCAATAAGTTAAAAATAATTTTGGGTAAATGGTACCTTTTTACTTTTATTTACCATGGTTAAATGTAAATAAGGTGATTAAGGGTAAAAATTATATTATTATTACCCTAAGACATTTACAAATTCGATTGGATAAGTCTAATTTGACCAAAACAACCTTTGGAATAAAATATTTCCCTTTAGGTCCGCATGGATTAGATTAGGACACTTATTATTTTTTTATTTAAAAAAGAGTTGAAAGAGTTAAAATCGGAGTTTTTTAACTAAAATAGTTTTAATATAGGGCTATAAATAAGATAAATTAGACTATAAATATTAATTAGAAAGATAAAAATATTTCCTAAATAATTTTTATTTATTTATAATGTTTAGACATTAAATAATTTAATTTTTTTAATGACACAATGATGATGTAGTAATTAGTAAATTATTGAAATATTAACATAATTGATGTTATAAATACCCAACAAATTTAATTTTAGACTTTATATGAATTAAAATAATTTTATATATTAATATTACATGTTAGTATAAACATAATTAATTTTTTTGAACTAATCATGCTGTTATAGTTTTCAGAAAAATCAATTACCAATATTGTCAAAATTGACTTTAAATAGTTTTTGAAACAAATAAAATATAATTAATTGTTATTTTATTCATAAAAATCTAAGTTTAGGCCAAATGGAATATATAAGCTTATATATATTAATAATTAACCACTTTGGGTTCTATTGGCATGTTATAGTATGTTTATTAACTATATAGTTTAAGAAAACATGAATACACGGTAAAAGTTATATTATTTAACGTAGAGTTAAATCTAAATGATAAAGTTAAAATAGTAACATAAACTTGTGTATAACATATATTTAGGGAGGATATCGACCCATACACTCTTTATATTTTAAATAAATCAATTTGGAGATATTATAAACCGAATATGACTTTATTATAAAATAATATTTTATGTTTTTCTTAAGGTGCCCCTCTCCTCCCTTATAAAAGAGCACCTCCTCCATCTTCTATTTATACCATTTTGGGCCTTCAAATATGGCCAAACCCAGAAAATTTCCTTTCTAAACTTCTCTTGAAACATTAGAGAGGCTCTAGTATCATAAAAAAACCAACTCTAGTGCATTAAAAGGAATCATGAAAGAGGTGCGTCGAAGAAGAGGTAATCTCTTCTACCGATTTTTTCAAGTTTCTTTCTTCTTCAACTTCATATTCTTTAGTTATTTCATTATAAAGTAATAACATAAGTATTAATAGTAAATTTATATATTATTATAAATATTAAACAAAACAATTTCATTTTCTATGCATCCTATGTAAAATGAAATCATCGCGCGTGCGTACGTACGTAATATCGTTTCCTTACTGTGGTGTAATCTGTTTTCCACCACCACCTTACATGGATGGGTATAATGGTGTAAAGAATAAATTTATATGGTTATTATAACATAATAATAATTCTGAGATATTATATCATCCACTCTAATTCTATTCAATTATTATTGGAATGATATCATCGCCCGTGCGTACGTACGGATTACCGTCTCCACGAAGCAATGATATTCATTCTCCATGTTAACCATTCAAGAATGATTATAAAGTATATATAATGAATAATAATGAAATATATAACATAATGAATCTAATAGATTTATATATATATATATATATCATCTACAATCTTCCATTAATGTTAATAAGGAAAGGAAAACACCGTTCATGCGTACGTATGGCCTACCGTCTCCGTGAACGATGTATTTTATTTCATTCATCTATCTATTATATATATATGTACTGAATTTATATGATATATAAATCATGAATTACATTATTGATGAATGTAAATCATTATATAAGTAATAATAATATCTTGAAAAAGAAGTCCAAAAACATACGATAAATAAAACGATTTTACCCAAAATGCTACTTTAACATGGAATGTACAAAAGAAAGGGTAATATAAAGTCATAATTGAATAATATATGATATAATAACATTGAATATTATTTTTTAATAAATAAATTACATTATTTAAATCATTACACATGAGGTTAAGATATGTACGAAGCATATCATACCTAAGGTAAGGGATAACTTTTCCAATCTCATTTTTATCCGAGATTGTTTATTCGTAAGTATTTGGGGTTAATGTTATCATCAATGAACACGATTTAAAAAAAAAATCATGTATTTTTAAAGTCATTTTTACCAATTTTTTAAATTTATCACATGTTATGAAACGAATCTAACTTTTTTAACCACACGAGGAACTTTTTGTCTTTTTGACAAAAGTATGAGGATAATATTTTTTTAACTTATATAGAGTGAATGGATTTTGTTGGGGTCATAATGCCTAATTTTCATGAAGAATCATCTACAATATTTAATTAATATTTTCAACAAAATTCTTTTCTTTTAAAATTTCAATAAATTTTTTGAAAGGAAAATGATTTGGAAGAAGAAAGGATATTTTCATCAAGAATTCATTTCAAGTGTTTTATCAAAACCATTTCCTATCTAAGATGACATTATTTCATATGTGTATGTCTCAAGTATAATGTTTCTATGATTTACATGGTTTATCTTTTCTTATGATGAAATGATATCCATTTTTTTATATGGATTATTTTATTATGGAATGATTTTTATGAGACACATTTTTTTCATTGGGTTATGATGAATGATTTATGTTAATGTTTTGGCACACGTATGAATTATTTCATTATGCGACGGGTGGGACCTATATCTCCCTCCCATGCATTGGTTAATGATTTATATCTCATTAGATAGATATGGCTGTAAAGGTATGTAAATTTTGTTCAGTGATACAGGACTGGAATGAGGAGTGATCTCAATTCATAAAGGGACTTTTTCCACTAAGATAGTATTGGAAACAATGCCTTAGCTACTATGGAAATAATATTTTGTTCTTATTGATTCGAATCAATGAAATATTTTATTCCCATTCTATTTAATCATGATTTACGTTCCTTTATGATTGATACCTTAATTACTTCCATGATTTATGTCATTTATCAAGTTTTTATGTTTAGATTTTATGTTCATGTTTTTTCATTCAAATGTTTATTGATTATTTTATGTTTTCTATGTTTACCCTTACTGAGCATTTGAGCTCACCATTTGTATGTTTTATTTTCCCTTAGATATAAAGAAACGTTTTAAATAAGAAAGGGATGATCTTTATGGGAGATGTTGAAGATCGTTAACCAAGATTAGAATATTATGTTCCATGTTTCCAAATTCACTAAACTATTACGGTTCTTTGGTGTCTGTTTTTGTTATGTATTAGGTATTCTGCAAAAGTAATGTAATTTCCATGGATGTAAAGATTGGGTCTCTACATATTTATACTAGAGAGATCAATTATAAATTTTATTTGTGTTATTTTAGAGGTTGTTCGAGGTCTTAATTGACAAATATCTTATTTTTCATTTATAGATTTCAATGTTATAATATTATAGGATTAAACCATTCCATGTAAATCTTTTTCTGAATTTCAATATAAAAAATATTTTATACATTATTTTATATGGTTATTAGATAGATTTCATTATTATATTATATTTTTTAACTAGTATGGGTTTCATTATATATATATATAACATAAAGAGAAGTCACATCATATCATAGTTAAATAGTATTCATTATTTACTTCTATAAAAATTAGGAAAAGTAAATCCCTAAGAAAATTAAAATACTTTTCACCCTAGTCTCAAATCCCTATGGATAGTGGATCATTTCTGAGGCTATAGCACTGGTGATCCTATAAGGTAATAGATATCAGTAGTGGAGATCATATAAAATATTTTTTGATAGAACCCAATGTGTTACTCTCATCCCATAGAGGGATATATTCTGAATGTGTTGTGTAGGGTAAAATAGTAATTGGATTCTTTAGAAAACATAATTATATCACTGATATTTCTTGTATGATTGAATATACATATTTATTGATTTTTATATGAATATTTTGAGGATAATAAACTGAGAGAAGATGGTTTAGTGGATGGGTACATTATTCGATTGAAAAAAGTATAATATCGATCTATAAATATGATGAATATCTTAATTATTCTATAGTAGTTAAGAAATTTTGGATGATTCTTTCAAAAAAAATCCATGAAATGATCTAAACCATATAAGATTAATAAATGGTTGTGTTTATAACATATAATATCAATAATGACTTGAAAACATTGGATTTTAAAAGTGGAATTGACAAAAATTTATAATTGAATAATGTGTAAATACATTATTCAAATAAATCAAAGGTTTTAAAGAATTTAAATATGGATTTCCTATGAGTATAATATATCTTTTAATGACGATTCATGAAATTTTATGAATTTCCATAATTATTATCTCGTTTTATGAATTTAATAATGTTTAAATACATGAGAAATTTTATCAATAATATTTCATTTATATATATATATAAATAATCATGATTTTTTGAGAATTATTAACACTATTCTAGTGATTATATGTCTCCTTGCCCATAATGTAATCATTTTCTTTAATTTTTTCAAATTTTATAAGTAATTTATATAAAAATAAAATAAAACATGAATAATTACAAACACATGTTTCCCTAGACTCATGTTATTATATTTTTCAGATAAGGAAATAAAAATGAAGAATTAGATTTTTATGTAGAAATTGTAAAATATTTCATCGTTAAATAAATGTTTTCTAAGAAATAATAGACATGAAATGAATAAAATTTTCGAATAGGGAATGAATTATTTTTGAAATGCAATGATTATTTAAAAGTATAAATGATTCCTAAAATGTAAGGGTTATTCATAAGAAAGATACATATTTATTCAAATGGGTAGTGTATTTGTGGGATTTAGAGGATTTTCCCAAGATGTTATATGAGAATTATTTTCACAATTAAGGACCGAAGGACTAGTAGTTTGATTCACTATAGTATGAGACACCATAAGAATGTGTAAAATCAAGAAAAATTAATTCTATTAAAAATATAAAACATGTTGAATAATAACTATTTAATTATGTATAAATTTAAAATCATAGAATAATATTTTAGTTATTTAGTTTTCATATAATAATATTTAATTCTACAACATTAAATTTTACATGGATATATACATAAAATAATAGGGTAATTCCTATGGGTAAATATATAGAGTTGGATTATCCCAGAAACAAAAATCCTTCAATGACAAATTTAAAAATAAATAAAATAATTATTAATATTATAGTCATTATCATTGGATGAGTAATAGAAATTTTGAGTTAAGTGGTGAATGGTGAAATATGATATTAGTATTATTAATAAAGAGAAAAAATTAATATTAGGAATTATGTTTACTAAATTCCTCTGGTAAATATTTTAGTATTATTTTTTCAAAAACTAAAACCCTTGGGGCCATTAGGGAATTATGTTATTTATTCAATAAGGCCATTTAAAATAATGATAACAGTTTATGTTCCTATTATAAATTTTTCATTAGTATTGCTTTTTAAGGTACAGTGAGGAAATCATTTCATCTATCAAAAGAATAATACCCTATGATGTTTAATTGTAAGACCTCAAGAGGGATGTGTGGTCACTATGATATTCCCATTACCAATCCAATGCATATCATTTGAAAATGAGTCATGATCATGATCATTTTTTATTTTAGTTCATTCTATAATATATATCCACCAAAATTATGTATGTTGATCAACCCTAATAAAATACCCTCATCCCATATCGGTCTCTTATGGAATATGAAACATTAAATATGTTATTATATACCTTGAACTCAAGTAGTATTTGGGAATAATTCTACAAATATAAAACCGTATTCATTCTTGTATAGAAACATTGTTCAATATTTTATTTAAATCATCATTATATAAATTAAAAATATACATGAATATAAAATTAATAGGATAAAATATGTATTTAAAATAAGAAAACAGAAATAATAATTCGTAAATATTTCAAAATTATATTTTATGAAAAATATAAAATTTTTATTTAAAACTTATTATCATTACAATATCTTCTAAATCAAATTTTTATCAATTAAAAATTATAATATAATTTAACAAAGACATATGAAATTTCTATGACAGTCGTACTGTTCATAATTGAACATATATTCTATTTTTTAATTAATTAATAATTTTACATATATTATAATGTTATTAAATTTTTTGAGGTATTTTGATAAAATTAATATTAATTTTCTTCTCAACAAAATGAATTATAATATGGTGAAATTTTATAAATTCTTTTACAATTTTTTTTCAAAAGGAGGAAATTTCTATTGTATGGGTACCCCAATTTTTATGAGGTAATTATGATGATAGTGGGATGAAAAAATAATAATAATTCAATAAATATTAAAATTATGTATTATTTCAATTAGTATAAATATTTTTTTTATGAAATTTAAAATTTTTATATAACCTTTTTGATCATGAATATGAATTTTCATCGATATAAAATACTTTGGAATATAAGCCTTTTTGGGGTAGTTTTGAGGTTTCCTATAGTTTTTTTCTTGATATAAACATCCTAAAAAATGTGTGTTATTAATAAATAAGAATAGAAAATTTAATTGATTTAATTCGTAATTAGTTAGAAAAAATAATAAAATTTCCAATATTTTGAACACCAAAACAACCCATATGCAGTGATAAATACACAACAACTAATCCTTAATTCCTATCTCCAAATCTATTGAGCATGAATACCATCTCATTCTTCCATTCAATATTATATCCATGTTGTTTCTATGGATATATCAATTATCTCTCTAGATATGTGAAGATACTTTTAAAAGGAAAGGGATACGCTTTCTCATGTACCATGTCATGTCAACATCCAACCCGGCACCAAACTCAGTCCATACCAAGGCCCAAAGGGCATTCCTGAACCCCAAGGGTTGGCACAAGATCACATGTTTCAAATAAAACATTTGAAAATGATTTACCCAAATTTCCCATATTAAATTGAACA
This sequence comes from Viscum album, assembly GCA_963277665.1. Lineage (NCBI taxonomy): Eukaryota > Viridiplantae > Streptophyta > Magnoliopsida > Santalales > Viscaceae > Viscum > Viscum album. The sequence continues at coordinate 27,474,657 of OY728157.1, read as the reverse complement.
TCAACAACCATTAAACGAGATCTAAGTATCTAAACAATATATTCCCTTAAACATTTCTATATGTTAACTTTACAAACTAATACAAAAACAAAAAACTACGGAAAAGGGGAAACTAAAAAATCTCCCCAAACCATTATGCAATAAGCGTATTAATATAATCAATACACTACCATTGAGATCCACAACCAGAGCCACTAGAAACCCTATCTGCCTACACAACATTACTTTCCTTAACATGAAACAAACAGACAATAAGATAAATATAAACCCACAGTGTATACAGGGTGTGATCCAATGTCTGGTAGGATTCCACCTGGACATAAAGATTTCATTATAATTTTTTTAAAGATAATCTAACAAGATCATTTAAATAAATAATTTTAGAATATTTGAGGAAATAATTTTTGAGGAAAAATTTTAAAGATAATAAACAAAACCACTTACAAAAAAAAATACATAACCATTTTATTTACAGAAAACGTAATTTATAAAATTTTTGACAGACATAAATATCCACACAGAAGAGTTCCACCATATGTCAACGGTTGGAACCCAGTCATTTATAGTAAAGCATAATGGGTAATTCTATAGTGTCAAACTAACTCAAATGGGATAATAGGAACCTCACATCTTAGTGGAAATGTGAAATAGACGCCATGACCATTAGAATTCTCATGAATGGACCACTAATATGGAACACACCCAAAAACCTAGTGATCTCCATTCATCCTTAATTTTAGTTATTGTTCTAATCGCCAATCCCACTATGTGAAACAAGGTTGCAGGAACTTCGGTATCATAAAAAGGCCTTTCCTAGTTTATCCAATTAGTTTCATAAGATTTCATTTTTGTGATCAATCATGTTTCACATGTCAACCCATAACACTTCCCTATTTCATCTACTAATCAATGAATCCCATATCACATGCCACCAGTTACACACCTACTATCCATTTTATAAACATAGGCAAACCAAAACCCTTTATGAATATAAATCACACCTCTCACATAGATTAATAAATCATTTATGATGTTTGTAAAAATAATTCCACGAAGCCCCATAAGGACTTACATAATAAACACACTCAAAATCATCTTTTAAAATTAAATGCACACTAAAACCATTTCACATCATGATTCACAATTCATGAGTAATTTAATAAATCATGTAAACAATTTATATATTATCTAAAAATCTAACATCAACTATTTAGAGAAATAACACCCTCAATTTCAAATCAAATCCATACTAAAACATGGAATCCATTATATAATGAATTTTCTTGTTCATCATTAAAGGTGGGAAATATCTATAAGAAATAAAAAAAATCCATTTCAAATTGTAAACACACTAAAACACCCATAAAAAACATCTCTCACCACTTTTCATTCCCATAAAACCCAAAATGGAACATTACTAGGAAAATAAAAAAATAATTTGGAAACTTTTTTCAGGGTCTAACCACTTAAAAATCAAGATACAATCCGATATATCTTTTTAAAATATCATTCTCATCATTTACACATTTCAAGGATCACAATTAAAGGTGAACAACAAAATCCCACATACCAAAACCATTCATTTATCATTAAAAACGTATTCATTAACTCATTATCCCATCAAGTTCCATTAAAAAAATTAATCTACAAATAACAATAAAACATCCTAAATAACCAAAATGAATCACATGAAAATAATAACCATGTTCGTTTGAAAAACACATTTTCACCACATACGTATGCCATAACACCTCTAAAGTATACTTCACACCACAAAAAAAATGCATTGAACATGTTTAAATAAATTTAACAATAAAATTTACTCATTGATAAATGACAAAGTGTGGACTCACATACCTCATTTGTAGAAATATCCAAATATCATTGTGAAACTCTAATTGCACCTTAATCAAACCCCAATGAAACAAAATTGAACCCTAGTTCAAGTAACATAAGAGACAATGTCATACTTAAACCCAAAAAATGGAACCCAAACCACCCGAAAAACATGAAACCCTAAGGAGAGAGGTAAGTGGAATTCCTAGATTATAAAACATGACAGTGATGCGAATGGAGGGGAAACACATGCTACGGGGGGTTGATAGAGGTTATGGTTGTAGGGGACGGTTGCAATGGAAAAAGGCTTCAGCATAAGGGAAATATTCATCCAGTTATGTGGCCAAGGAGAGGGGAGGGGTGATGCAATTTGCCAGAGGGTGAGCAGGGTGCCGAATAAAGGGCGTTAGAATGTGGTCGTCCAAGGGGAAGGGGAGAGGCATGCTGTATATGGGAGGAGAGGACCAACGGAATAGGTAGGAGAGGAATAAGTAAGGGATGAAAAAATAATGAAAATAAAATATAGAAAAGAAAAAAAAAGTAATGGAAAACATAAAAAATAACTAAAATATTAATAATAATAGTAATAATAATGTAATGATAATATTATCATTAATATTTCTATTCACAATAGTAATAATAATAATAAATAATAATAATATTATTAAAACAATAAATAATTTCATTTCATTTTTCTTATTTCATATTATTTTCTTTTTAATATCATTTATTCAAATATTTTTATTTTGAACATTGGGCAGGTCTTGCGGTTACCTAGGAAAATCCGCATGATTTTCAAACTGTACTCTGCTCATGATTCAAATGTAGTGAAGCTCGAGAAACATGTTTTAAAAAAACTTAAATTTCCAAATTAGAACCCAACCAAAAACCAGGCAGAAAAAATCTAATGCCATAAAATAATAAAAAAATAATTTTCAAAACATAGGGGGAAAATATTCACACTACCATAACACATTCGACACCCGGAATTCCACAACATGGCCTAACCATAATGAAGAAACTAAAATACCTTCACAATCTAAGGGGATTCCCAAAGCCCGACAAACAAGAATGGTCCGGATCAAGATAAAAAAAATAAATAGACATACAAATAAAACATAGGAGACTCAAAAAGGACTCTTATCTATGTGCCACCTTCCCCAAAGATAAAAAACATTCAACTGATCAATCAAAAGAAATGAGATTCCCAAAACACAATAAAACCTCTAACGTCAAACACGAATGACCTCACCAAACGTGTCATGTTCCAGTTTTCTTAAGTAGGAAGTTATAATCAAACAACATATTGATAAATAATCCCATGATTTTAATTTTATTAATTCATTGGGTGTGATACAGTCAAATGTCGACACCTAAAACATAACAGAATCACTGACATGGGCATTCCTGAATGAAATCCCCACTATTAAGAAATGAAATGCCCAATACAGGGTCGGAGGACCAATAAGAGGATACATGAATTCACTACATGTAATAAATAATAGGCTACGTCCTTTTAATTCATTTGAATTTCATGAATAACCATGGTGGTTCTCCCAAAAATAAAGTAAAACAATATTAACTAATGAGAAAAGATGGACAAGGAAATCCTGACATGAGCTAACATGGGAGGTTCCTACACAACCTAATACCCCACTGAAAGAATCATCTTCAATGAAACTACAATCCAAATAGAATAGGTTATGTTTCTCATCCCTCTTACATAATTACCATCCTTAGATGATCCAACCCTGAACCAAAGTCGAAATGGACATACAAGGTTTTTCATTTTTGAACCACCACAAAAAGGGTCACACGCACAATGGTACAAGAACTATGGTTCAAGTAAACAAAACAACCCCACCACCTAATAATGAAGTAGGATCTCTTTCACCCTTAGGGATCACAACATGGAACTTTGGTCCCTTATCCAATTTCCACCAAGTGAGGATATTACAATTAATATCTATCAATGTCATACACTATCATTATTTCCCATGTAGAAAGAATACATTAGACTTTGATCCCTTAAACCCAAGGGGGATCCCAACTATGTGTCTGCTTCACTCCAAGGAATATGCTTGGAGCCCAAATGTTTGAATCATCCCCTACTTATTATTCTAGCCCTAATGACAACTAAACAAAACTTCTACTTCTGGTTCCACACATAACCACATCACAATCCAAATAGTTCCACTGAACATAACACATTATGCCACCTATTTTTCCTCAACATGGAATTTTTCTACAACAAAGAAATAGAATATTCCCATCCACACCACCTTATTTTTGTAAATGAGAAGCAGTAGGAGAAATGACACATAGAAGAAAACATCCTCTAAAATAGTGGAATTGGAATTTTCCCAAAGGAAAACACACATCCCTTAAAACATAGGTTCTAGATATAATGAACATCCTTCACAATTTTAGTCCAGTGAAAACATGACACCACAATGCATCACCATATTTGCATCCTTGAATGAACCCTTTCTTTGAAAAGACCAATGAGAGGTCCAAAGGAACTTTTCAAACATGCCCAACACAAATAATCCAGAATGATTTAATCTTTCCTCAATAAGATTACTTTCACCACTCTCAAATAGGACCATCATACATGGTGCTCTAAAACATCACCTTTGAAGACTAATGAATCTAAAAAAATAGTGGTCTAAATCAACCTACCACAACAACTCTCCCACTTCAAGAAGAACCTATAAACTTTAAATGGGGATATAGTGACAAATTTTTTATGCTTAAAAGGAAAATAATTACATTGATCCATTAGATGGTCTGCCAATGGTGAATCACTAATGGAAACACCTTAAACATTATTTAATTATTTATGGGGGTGTGCACTAGAAAATAATGAAAACAAATCACCCAATGAAATAAGTCCACTGGCCAAGATATACCATAATCAAACACCAATCGTAAAAAGGTAACCACTACAAGGGCTTCCTGAAGCACTTATTAGAAAACTCCAATAACCACACCTTTTAACACCTACATACCAAAAATAACTCAAAATCATGAAACCAGTCAAAAAAATGATTCTAACCTTGAATCACATTGAAAATAATGTTCCCTAATTACAAAGGACCCACCACACAATCACCAGTTATTAAAACACTAAATTTCCCTTAAAAATCATATGTAAAAAAAACAAGGTTGATGGGTTCTACATTCACCAATGGAATCCCATGGGCCTCACACATACATGTGATCATTCCTACTAGGAACCAATTTCTCTTAATCCATATAACCCATGCATATCGTCACCCATGAAAATGGAAATGGCTTGAACAAAAATTCATTCCATTTTTCAAAGCCAATATTCATCCCATGTCCACATAATTTCAGTATCTAATTTCACAAAATCGCTTCAAAACTCATCAAGTTTCACGAAAACCCTATTTTATCAATAACCATTTAATTCGGACTATTTTTTATCCTTTCAAACAACATTTTAAAACAATTTTTTTACTAGAACATAAATTCCAACAACAAATTTTCCCATAAATCATCAAAATTGATTATGAATATTCAATCTCATTGATATTATTCACATTTTTATAGAGTAACTATTTTATGAAAGTCCAATTTTCGAATATCTAATTTAATGTGATTCCAAAACCCCATTTTACACCTTTCCAAATCTGAATCATTTTTCATTAAAAAAATTTCTTTTAAAATTGAATATTAGTGATACATGGGATGACGACAAAGGAAAATAGTTTTGATGGGGGCTAAGACATATGTTTGGTGGCCACACGCCTGTTACACAACCATATTTAAGAGTGTTTTTGGAAAACATCCATGGATCCACATGGATTTCTAGAACCATCGAACTCACTGTGACAATTAACCAAAATATCATTTCATTTTCGGAAATAGTGAATAACTTCAAGGACCAAAATACTCAGATGATACCTAACATCCCCTTGTGACTTGAGTCTAGTCATGAGGTGTGCATGCCAGGAAACACAATCGCAACCAGAACATCATGTCCGGAAAATAATATATCATTTCTACCTAGTCTCCTTCCAAAATAAAAAGACTCAAAATAGAATAACCTTAATATGATACAATTTTATCATTAACCAAGATGGGTCATCATCCATCCCAATTCCCAACTAAGTTTGTAGAAACTCACGAAGGGTGTTGTCGATCCCCACTAACTGGAACAAGTGATTGAGTATCAATTTAAAAAAGTGGGAATAATTTAAAAAATATATAATATTAAAATAACCTAAAAAATCCAAGAAACATGATCTAATACATTTAAACAAAACATGGCATTAACCATTTTTATATTTTATGTTTATAGATAAAGGAATAAAACTCATCAGAAAGGAAAAGTAGAATATCAACTAAAACATTTGAATAATAAGCGGATAAATATCCTCAAGATACCACCACCGATATCCACAACCATAACCACTATGAACCCAATTTTCTGACACTGAAAAACATTCCTTAACATGAAAAAATAGAAGACAAGATCTACATACACCCAATGGTGAATACAAGGTGTGAGCCAATGTATAGTATGATTTCTATAAGTCCCTAGCCTTAAACCTTAGTTAATCTTGAGTTATTACAAGATTACACATTGAGGAATTTTTCAGGTTTAGAGTTTTAGAGAATTAGATCATGAAACTTGCATTACATTCCACATTTAAACAAAGTGGTTACATAAAATACAATATTCATTCTTCCCATAAATGGAAACATATTTAAAATAAAACACTGATTCTTTCTTGACACATCCTTGACACTATCATCACATCATGTACCTTTCCCTTGACCTGTGAAAAACATTTCAAAAACATGGGATGAGCATAAAAAGCTCAGTAAGAGTTATAAAAATATGGAAAGGAAACATGAGTTCATATATACATCTGAATGAAATCAAACTTTACCCAAAAAACATAGGCATATAAAATCATGGTTAAATCATAGAAATCATAAGACATAAAATGTATCTTGAGGCATTCATAACATTCTTACGTAGGGAGTAACCCTCTTGGTTACATTTGGAATACCAACCACAGTATATTCCCTATATCTCTTCGTAGAAACCATAACGTTTCACTCCTTCGCGTTACCCAATGCATTGGAGAGCTATATCGGGCTCACCCGCCCTTAGTTTATCACGGAACCACCCGTTTTCATAACAATGCCCAAGAACCATAACATTAACGTATCACATAAAACATTCATAAAAGAAACATAACATTTCCACATTTAAATCAAAATATAACATTTTAGTATATTGAAATAATGAATCCATTCAAAAAGAAACCATTTCCAAAACCATTTAAAACATTTAATAAAGTGATTTTTGAATCAAAGTGTCCCATACCACCTTGAAGCTTTTAAAATTTTAAACCATTAATATCCATATAAATAAATCCTTAAAACCATTTTGAAAACGTGGATATTAAAAATAAAAAATAATTAATACATTTAAAGCGATATTTTTGTTAAAGGGGTTCTACCAAAATTAGAGACACTTGAATACAATAATTGAGGAAAACATTTAGTCAGAACTTTATAATATCATGAGAATAAATTGATTCCTGATATAATATTCCAATGTACAGTATATACACCATATAAAAGTGAATTGGTGCATAAAAACAATGAAGTCTCAATAGAAATGTCCAATGTGATGAATTCCCTTATAAAGAAGGCATCCTTAAATTACGGATAATTCAATCTCAAAATAATGTGTGAAAAATATAAATACACCCAATATTAGTGGATATTAAGTGTAAAACAATAAATGTCCATTCACACATATTCAAAACATGACATATTCAATAACTACATGTTGAACCCAAAGAAATCGAAATTGGGTTAAAAAGTTCCCTTGGTAAAATTCGACAGCCTAACGACATCAATTCAAAATTCAGAAAATGAGTTGATGAGAGATAAAAAGGGCATCTCATCACATGGACATACAATTTACATCAATAATGATATAAAAGAACATATCCCAACATAATAGAATGTGAATTAAAAGACATACCAAAAGAAGTCTTTTAAAAATAGGAGGGTGAAAGGTCCCCTTACCGAGTTGGGTAACTTTCGAAACGTACACCCCATGGAAGAAGGGTCATACAATGAAGATGTGAATATCCATAAATGAAATTATACTACAAAAAGTGTATACTAATGGTCAGTACATACACCACTCAACAGAAATTTTGGAAAATGTAGCATAATTCTCACGGGAATAAAAGTGAGACGAAAAATACCTTATGAAAACTCGGCAGCCTAACGACGCCACTTAAAACATCCAAAATGGAATGATGTGAGAAAATAGGGTCTCTCATCATATAGAAAAAATTTTTACAGAAAGGGGAATACAAAAGAACATCCCCCAACATAACAAAGAGGAGCCTAAAAGAAGTGACATAAAGGAGAGTACTTAAAAAAGAAAGAGAGAGGTTGGATCTCTTACGAAAATTTGGCAGCTTAACGGCCCCACACAAAACATCCAAAATGGATTTATGATAGAGAATAGGGTCTCCCATCATATGAAAATAAAAATTACAGTAATATTAATATAAAAGAAAATCCCAATCACAATAAATATGAGCTTAGAAGGAATGACATAAAAGAGTGTACTTAAAAAGAAAAAGAGGAGTAGGCTCCCTTACCTCGGGTCCGACTTGACTCGATTGTTCTTTAATCTCCTGAATAATAAACTTGAGTTAACTTATACATCCTTAAGAACATTTTTAAATTTCATTATTCCTTTTATATCACTAATTACCATGTCATAAACATTATGTAATCATTTAAGTTAATAATATTTGTTTTGCCGATATTTGGTTCTTAAGTCGAAAGTGGACTTCTTACATTTACATGTTGTTCGTGTGGCCAAATTTTCATTATATCCAGAATTGTATTCATGATGTAGATATCATATATATCATATATATCCAGTATATTCATGCATTTATAATATTACATAACTTTTAGAGTTAAGAAATGAAATGCACCGTTCATGGAGACGGTAACCCGTACGTACGCATGAATGCTACTTCCATTTCTATTTCATATTTAATGGAATTAAAACATAATGATACATAATAGTATTTTAATTCCAGTATGGTATCATATATAATATCATTAAATATATCATTTATACGTACCACATATGGTATTAACGAATCAAATCACTTTGAGGGGGCGGTGGTCCGCACTTCCTTAAATGAAGATATCGTAATTACCCATAATGGAAACCATAAAGGTATTCCATAAATGAAAAATACATAAGCTTAACTAAAACATAGACATATTATATATCATATATAAATATATTTTTATCTTAATGGCCAACTTTGAAGGTGTTAAAGAATGTTGAACAATCATCGTTTCGGGAGGCAGAAATTCGCCATCCACGGAAACAGTATGTTCTTTAACCATTAGATGTAGGTGTGTGTAAGTGTAGCTCGAATCCTTCTTCTAAAAACATCCTAGTATATTTAAGATAATGGAGTTGTTACAAAAGAAAAGAATAAAACGAGTTTAGGGGGTTGGAGAAGTAAAATAAAACAAAAGGACTCAAGTGAAGACATTACCTTAAAATCGGGTAACATCCATTGATTTGAGCTCAAAGGCTTCCTTGGAAAGGACTATTCCCAAAGTGAGGCTTCAAGGATTTATAGAGAGATGTGGAGAGACAAAATGGTCATGAGTTTGCCGAGCCAAAGGCTTTGGAAGTGTGGGTAAGGAGGTATAGGTGGGGGCCTTTTATAAGAGGAGTGGAGGGGCACTCTTGGAAAGTAAAGAAGAGTCACTTTATTTTAAAATGATATTCAGATATAAGAGGTCCCACATTGATATAATTCGAAGATAAGGTGATAAGGGTTATAAATCCACTCATCCAATAGGTTTTGGACATTTTTAGGTCTTAGATATTACATTATCTTTCAATTTTATTTAAATCATAAAAGAATGAGGTCATCACTGCATCATCATGATGTCATAAATAATTTACTTTATTTAACGTATAAAAATTATAAAAAAATTATTATGATATAGGAAATTTTTTTATCTTTCCAATGACTATTTATATTCAAAAATCTGATTTGTATAACCCCATGTAAAAATTGTTTTAGTAAAACATCTAATGTTTGTGTCATTTTTTACTTTAACATTAAATAAAAATGTATTTATGTCATTTTCCAACCAAAGTGGCTCCATGGGGTCCCCAAGTTGACCCATGGATTTTATTGGTCGGACATGACACATAAAATTATGTTAGGACATGTGTCTAAGTCATTTAGTTTTATTAAAACATTATTCTTACCTTAAACTACACTAATTACCTCTTATCACGATTAAAAACTTAATAAGTTACTATTCACCAAAATATTATTTTAATCCAATTGAACCACATTTTACTTCTTAATGACAACTATGTATGTAATATTTTTTAAATTCAACACAAACTTATGGCAAAATTTCATTTAAACGGAAAATAAATTTTTATAAGTACCACTTAGTGGTTTCACTATTCATAAAAAATTGATGTTTTTTAGAAAAATACCAAAACTTCACCCTAAGATATATTTGATATTCTGAATTAAAAAATGATGTATATTTTAAAAATTTCAAAACATATTAGTTGCATTAATTAATTTAATAATTAATTCCCACTGTCAGAGCAAATAGCGTGTTTTTATGAAACAATAAGTATCAAAAGATTGACACTAGTTTAAGTCTGATTTCAAAGTGAAATTAATTCCAACGACCACTATTGGATTTAATGGTAAAAATATATTATAATTTCACTTTATAACCAATTCAAAAGATAATCTAATCATATAAATAAATTATATTAAAAAGAGGTTTTGAATTAAAATACAACATTTTAAACTATTCATTAAAAAAATGAACTTTATCGGAAAGATACCAAAAATTTACACAAAGTAAATTTTGATGTCCCGATTGTAAAGAAGAGTTTTATTTGGTCCAATAGAATTTATAAGAGTGAACAAAACTATATTTAATGACGGTTTGCCATCAAAAGGCGATAAGTGAACCTTTAGTGAAAACTATGGCATATACGCCTAAAATTGAATTTGTTCCGTATTTTAAGCCTTTATCTTTTATTGAATAAATTGAAAAACATTTAAAAACATATATAATCATATTTTAGTTATTTCTATCCATTACCACCAATAAAATGGCTACATGTTAACTACCATTTAAAATAATATTATTTTATTATTAGAGTGCAACGTAAGATCCCAAGAAACTCATTGTTGCATGTTGGGTACGCCATCGAGCATAGCGTCCCCTTTAAAGTAATATTAATATTTTATTCACAAATATGTATAAATATGAAAATGTCATATTCTTTATTTACCTGGGGTGTTACATCCTTCCCCCCTTTTGGGAATTGCGTCCTCACAATTTTTAAAATTGAGCTTCGAAACATCATTGAAAGTCCCACATCGGAACAAGAGTCTGTAAAACAATAACTTTAAAATAATGAAAGATAAGTACAGAGGTCACCGGAGTTAACCCATAATAGGATTCCGTGTAGGAAAACATGGACATGGAAGAAAAAGAAAAGGTTCATGTTCTTGAGGGAGAGTGATAGTAAACATGTCTAGGAGAAAGTTAACCATAAGAAAATCACAAACATGTGATGTGTTAAAAGGTATTCGATTCCCAAGTAGGAAAAGTTAATAGACAACATTTTTGTTTTAAGTTAATTTTAATTGAGGAATTTATTCATAAAGAAATATAATCACTTATCATGTTGACTTTCAACTCTTATTAGATTCCTTACACAAATTCATATTTTTTCCAAAAGACGAGTATTTAGGAAGACTTGTTCACATTAAGAGTACTATAATCAACTTCTAGAGAATCACCTAATCCACAAAAGAAAACTATATACTTCCCATGTATTTATACTTTAACCAAAAACAAAACCAAAAGGTTAGTACAAGATCAGATAATCCAGAAAAGGATAACCCTTTATAAAAATAAAATCTATTCTTAATCTCCAAAATTTTGTCTAACAAAACCCAAAGTTCAATGAGGACCATCCGATAAACAATTAGTCCATAAAATTATTCAATGTAAACCAAACTAATATTGAAACCCAAATATTTGAAGGATTTAGTCACATAGTCTTCCAAGTTAAATCGTAACATTTATCTCCAAACAACATAAGTTGCTCTTAATGTCTCTTATTGAAAAGTAATTAACCTAATCACATATCCTCCATGATAGGTTAATCATTTCCATAGATAACCCAAAATAAACTTACTCTTGATTCCTAAAATCATCTAACTAAAAATAATCAGTCTAACTAACTACGGACTTCACGTAGTCCAGTGGTAGGCGATAAATACCAGTTGCTCTTTGGTTTTAGGTTTGATTCCCGCAGGTTTGTCCGACGCGACGGGTTGTCACATGGTGTGCGTGTTGTCCTTTTTCCAAAACAATATAATTCTCAAATCATTCCCCAAAAAGAGATAAAATCATCAAAAATAACCATAACATAATTTAACCTCAATTTTATTTCATGCCTTTCACTTTCCATCATAACATATAATAACCCACAATTACCTCAAAAGTACGGATCATATAAACTCTAATGGTTACCTTTATAATTATTACCTGAACTTCCAAATTGATTGGTCATATCGTACATGATGCATTAAATATCATACCAAGGTTCAAGTGGTTGATCTTGAATCATTGCTAGTTGGTTTAGAACAACCACGAGTTTCCTCATTGAATCCCCCATTTCATCCAGTCTCTTAATCAGAGAACCACCACAGTTTCCTTCAAACCTATTGTCACTTTGGTGCCTACAAGATCCATCCATTTACTAAAACCAAAAAGGTGAGTGTGAGTATATCAAAAAAACCATCATGTACTAATGTGGAAGATAGACACTAAGATATACTTAATCATTAACTTTATCTAAAACTAGGAATCTTTCTGAAATCCTAACCATTATGGTAATGTCACTAATGCTTAAAGAATACCCTAACCTCTAATGTTATCTAAACCGACATCTGATACCAACTATAAGTCCCCAGCCTTAAACCTTACTTAATCTTGAGTTATTACAAGATTACACATTGAGGATCTTTTCAGTTTTAGAGTTTTAGAGAATTAGATCATGAAACTTGCATTACATTCCACATTTAAAAAAGTTGTTATATAAAAGACAGTATTCATTCTTCCCATCTACGGAAACATATTTAAAATAAATCATGGATTCTTTCTTGACACATCCTTGACACATCCTTGACACTATCATCACATCATGTACCATTCCATTGACCTGTGAAAAACATTTCAAAAACTTGGGATGGGCATAAAAAGCTCAGAAAGAGTTATAAAAATATGGAAAGGAAACATGAGTTCATATATACATTAGAATGAAATCATACTTTACCCATAAAACATAGGCATATCAAATCATGAATAAATAACAGAAATCATAAGACATAAAAGGTATCCTGAGGCATTCATAACATTCTTACGTAGGGAGTAACCCTCTTGGTTATGTTTGGAATACCCACCACAGTATATTCCCAAAATCTTTTCGGATAAACCTTAACGTTTCACTCCTTCGCGTTACCCAATGCATTGGAGAACTATATCGGGCTCACCCGCCCTTAGTTTATCATGGAACCACCCGTTTTCATAACAATTCCCAAGAACCATAACATAAACGTTTCACATAAAACATGCATAAAGGAAAAATAACATTTCCACATTTAAATCACAATATAACATTTTAGTATATTGAAATAATGAATCCATTCAAAAAGAAACCATTTCCAAAACCATTTCAAACATTTAATAATGATATTTTTGAATCAAAGTGTCCCATACCACCTTGAATTTTTTAAAATTTTAAACCATTAATATCCATATAAATAAATCCTTAAAACCATTTTGAAAACATGGATATTAATAAGAACAAATAATTAAAACATTTAAATCGATATTTTGGTTAAAGGGGTTCTACAAAAATTAGAGACACTTGAATACAATAATTGAGGAATAACATTTAGTCAGAACTTTATAATATCATGAGAATAAATGTATTCATGATATAATATTCCAAAGGACAGTATATACACCGTATAAGAGTGAATTGGTGCATAACAACAATGAAGTCTCAATAGAAATGTCAAATGTGACGAATTCCCTTTTAAAGAAGGTTTCCTTAAATTATGGATAATTCAATCTAAAAATTATGTGTGACAAATATAAATACACCAAATATAAGTGGATATTAAGTGTAAAACAATAAAATGTCATTCACACATATTAAAAAGATGACATATTCAATAACTACATGTTTAACCCAAAGAAATCAAAACTGGGTTAAAAAGTCCCCTTGGTAAAATTCGACAGCCTAACGGCATCACTTCAAAATTCAGAAAATGAGTTGATGAGATATAAAAATGGAATATCATCACTTGGAAATAAAATTCAAATCAATAATTATATAAAAGAACATATCCCAACATAATAGTGTGTGAATTAAAAGACATACCAAAAGAAGTCTTTTAAAAAGAGGAGGGTGAAAGGTCCCCTTACCAAGTTAGGTAACTTTCGAAACGTACACCCCATGGAAGAAGGGTAATTAAATGAAGATGTGAATACCCATAAATGATATTATACTACACAAAGTGTATAATAATGGGCAGTACATACACCACTCAATGGAAATTGTGGAAAATGTAGCATAAATGTCACGAGAATAAAAGTGAGATGAAAATCCCTTACGAAAAATCGGCAGCCTAAAAGCGCCACATAAAACATCAAAAATGGATTGATGAGAGGAAATAGGGTCTCTAATCATATCAACATAAAGTTTACATAAATATTAATACAAAATAACATCCCCTAACATAACAAATAAGATCTTAAAAGAAGTGACATAAAGGAGAGTACCTAAAATGAAAGAGAGAGGTTGGATCTCTTACGAAAATTCGGCAGCCTAACTGCGCCACACAAAACATCCAAAATGGATTGATGAGAGAGAATAGGGTATCTCATCATATGAACATAAAAATTACAGTAAGATTAATACAAAAGAACATCCCAATCACAATAAATATGATCTTATAAGGAATGACATAAAAGAGTGTACTTAAAAAGAAAGAGAGGAGTATGATCCCTTACCTCGGGTCCGACTTGACTCGATCGTTATTTAATCTCCTGAATAATAAACTTGAGTTAATTTATAATTCCTTAAAAACATTTTTCAAGTTCATTATTCCTTTTATATCACTTATTACCATGTCATAAACATTATGTAATCATTTAAGTTAATAATATTTGTTTTGCCGATATTTTGTTCTTAAGTCAAAAGTGGACTTCTTACATTTACATGTTGTTCGTGTGGACAAATTTTCATTATATCCAGAATTTTATTCATGATGTAGATATCATATATATCATATATATCCAGTATATTCATGCATTTATAATATTATATAACATTTATAGTTAAGAAATGAAATGCACCGTTCATGGAGACGGTAAGCCGTACGTACGGATGAACACTACTTCCATTCCTATTTCATATTTAATGGAATTAAAACATAATGATACATAATAGTATTTTAATTCCAGTATGGTATCATATATAATATCATTAAATATATCCATTATATGTACCGCATATGGTATTAACAAATCAAATCACTTTGAGGGGGCGGTGGTCCACATTTCCTTAAATGAAGATATCGTGTTTACCAATAATGGAAACCATAAATGTAAGCCATAAATGAAAAATACAGAAGCTTAAGTAAAACATAAACATATTAGATATCATATATAAATATAGTGTCTTCTTAATGGACACCTTTGAAGGTGTTATAAGAATGTTGATCAATCATCGTTTCGGGAGGCAGAAATTCGCCATCCATGGAAACAGTATGTTCTTTAACCATTAGATGTAGGTGTGTGTAAGTGTAGCTCGAATCCTTCTTATAACAACATCCTAGTATATTGAAGATACTGGAGTTATTACAAAAGAAAATAATAAATAGTGTTTATGTGGTTGGAGAAGTAAAATAAAACAAAAGGACTCAAGTGAAGACATTACCTTAAAATTGGGTAACTTCCTTTGATTTGAGCTCAAAGGCTTCCTTGGAAAGGATTCTGCCCAATGTGAGGATTCAAGGAGTTATAGAGGGATGTGGAGAGACAAAATGGGTAGGGGTTGGCCGAGCCAATGGCTTTGGAAGTGTGGGTAAGGAGGTAGAGGTGGGAGCCTGTTATAAGTGGAGAGGAGGGGCACTCTTGGAAAGTAAAGAAACATCACATGATTTTAAAAAGATATTCGGATTTAAGAGGTCCCACATTGATATAATTCTAGGATAAGGTTATAAGGGTTCTAAATCAACTCATACAATATTTTTTGGACATGTTTAGGTCTTAGATAATACATTATCTTTCCATTTTATTTAAATCGTTAAATAATGAGGTCATCGCTTCATCATCATGATGTCATAAATAATTTAATTTATTTAACGTCTAAATTTTTTTAAAAAATACTGCAAATTAGGAAATCTTTTTATCTTTATAATTACTATTTATAGTCAAAAATCGGATTTGTATAACCCCATGTAAAAATTATTTTAGTAAAACATTTCTTGTTTGTGTCATTTTTACTTTAACATTAAATAAAAAGATATTTATGTCATTTTCCAACCAAAGTGGCTCCATGGGGTCCCCAAGTTGACCCATGGATTGTCATGGTTGGACATGACACATCCAATGAGGGTAGGACATGTGTCTAGGTCATTTCATTTTATTAAAACATTATTCTTATCTTAAACTACACTAATTACCTCTAATCGCGATTAAAAACTTAATAAGTTACTATTCACCAAAAAATTATTTTAATCCCATTGAACCACATTTTACTTCTTAATGACAAAAATGTATATCATATTTTTGAAATTCAACACACAATTATGGCAAAATTTCATTTAAACAGAAAATCAATTTTTATACGTACCACTTAGTGGTTTCACTATTTATCAAAAATTGATGTTTTTCAGAAAAATACCAAAACCTCACCCTATGCTATATTTGATATTCCGAATTCAAAAATGATGTCTATTTTACAAAAATCAAAAAATATTAGTTGCATTAATTAATTTAATAATTAATTCCCATGGTCAGAGGAAATAGCGTGTTTTTATGAAACAATAAGTATCAAAAGATTGACACTAGTTTAAGTCTGATTTCAAAGTGAAATTAATTCCAACGACCACTATTTGATTTATTGGTAAAAAAATATTCTAATTTCACTTTAAAACCAATTCAAAAGATAATATAATCATATAAATAAATTAGATTAAAAAGTGGTTTTGAATTAAAATACAACATTTTACACTATTCATTAAAAAAATGAACTTTATCGGAAAGATACCAAAAATTTACAAAAGTAAATTTTGATGTCCTGATTCTAAAGAAGAGTTTTATTTGGTCCAATATAATGTATACGAGTGAAAAAAACTATATTTAATGACGGTTCACCATCAAAAGGCGATAAGTGAACCTTTAGTGAAAACTAGGGCACATACGCCTAAAATTGAATTCTTTCCGTATTTTAAGCCTTTATCATTTATTGGATAAATGTGAATACATTTAAAAACATATATAATCATATTTTAGTTATTTCTATCCATTCCCTCCAATACAATGGCTACATGTTAACTACCATTTAAAATAATATTATTTTATTATTATAGTGCAACGTAAGATTCCCAAGAAACTCGTTGTTGCGTGTTGGGTACGCCATCGAGCATAGCGTCCCCTTTAAAGTCATATTAATATTTTATTCACAAATATGGATAAATATGAAAATGTAATATTCTTTATTTACTTGGGGTGTTAAAATTCCACCTAGATATAATGATTTCATTCAAAAAAATTTTAAAGATAATATAACATTCTCATTTAAAATAATTATTTCCATAAATTTTTTTGAAATTATTTTTGAGTATATATTTTAATGAAAATTAAAAACAACTTATATTGTTAAAAAATACATAACCCTTTTCTTGATGGAAAATGGAATTTAAAAATTATCACACGCACAGAGCCATCCACACACATGATCTCCACCGTATGCCGATGGTTGGCACCCCATAATATAACAAATAGGATCATGGGTAAATCCCGATGGTCAAACTAGCTAAATAGAGACTCTAGAAACGACAAGTCTATGTGAAAATGTGGTATAGAAACTACGAAAATTAGTGTTATCATGTATGAGCCACTAGTGGGGAACACACTCGTAACCTAGTGGTCTAGAATCAACATCCATATTTAGTTAATGATGTAATCATCAATCTAGCTATGTGAAAATAGGTCTTAGCCACTTCTGTATCACTAGAACATTATTCCAAGTACAATCCACCAAGATACCTAGGATTCCCTTTTTTTCTCAATCAATTTTAACATATCACACTACACAACATTCATATTTCATCAACAAAACAAAGCATCATTTATGAAAATCCACCCCTTACACACCAAAAATACATTTTACAAAAACAACCACACCTAAACCATTTCAAAACATAATTCACACCACTAACATAATTTAATAAACTAGTTACATTTTTTTATAAAAACAATTCCAAGAAGAACCACAAGGCTTTACACAATACATTCACACAAAATACACTTTTAAATTTTATTGTGCACCAAAACCACATTACAATATAATTCACATTACATATATAATTTTATATATTCTTTAAACAGTTTTCAAAACATTTCTAAATATCACTTCAAGGGTTGTCACCAAAAACCCTCAATTTCACAAAGAAATTGCATATTAAAAACAAACACACAACAAATCCACACTAAAACTTCATTTCCACTATTAAAACAATCTTCAATTCATCTTTAATGGTGTACAATAATGCTCATACATCATAAAAATCCATTTTAAATTTTAATTACACCAAAAACACTTGAAAACATTTTTCACACCACTTTTGTAATTCATAAAACCCAAATTTAACATTACCAAAAAATCATATAATTAGTTCCATAATTTTTTTCATGGTGCGACCCTTTCCAAATCAACACACAACAATGTTCCCAATTTGAATCATGTTTTTCATCATTTAGAAAAATTAAAAAATCACTATTAATGGTGAAAACTCAAATCAAACATACAAAAAAAATTCATTTATAATTGAAAATCCATTATTTAACTCATTCTCACCTTAATTTACTTTGAAAACATGAATCAAACACTTCACATTTCCATAAAAACACATTCAAAAATACCTCAAAGAATGACATGAAAAAAATAACCATTTAAATTTGAAAACCCCATTTTCCCCACATACCTATGTCAATCCACAATAAATGTGTACTTCACACAACACAAAAAATTATCAGAACATGAGAAAAAAAAATTATCAAATAAATTAAATCATTAATGAAATTTAAGGCATTGAACCATCTACCTCAGGTGGAAAATTCCAATAAAATTTGCGAAAAACTCAAATAACAACTTAATTTCACCATAAGAAAACCAAATTGAACCCTACATGATCAGAGTTAAAAAATAATGTCATGATTGAACCATAAAAAGAGAACCCACACTGCTGGAAAAACCTGAAACCCTATAGAGTGGTGTAGTATATTTCCTATATTTGATCACGTGATGGTAAGGCCACTAGAGGGGAGCCGCTTGCTAAGGGTGTTCTTTAGAGATTGTGTCGGTAGGGGATCTCACCTCTAGGTGATATTCATGATGGAAAAAGGCCTTCGTTGGAAGGGATATCACAGTCAGGGGGTGCTTCCAAAGAGAGGGGTTGAGTGATGCATGCTGTAGAATATTGATAATTGAGTTGGATAAAGTGCTACATAATGAGGACAAAAAATTGGAGGGAGGTGGCATTCAGAATATGGTAGGAGAGGACTGATGATAAATGGTGTAGAGGAATATAGAAGAGAGTAAACCAATAATGAATAATAATGATAGAAAAAAAATGAAAAAAATGATAATAAAAACCTAAAAAATAAATTTTGATCAAAAAAATTAACAGTAATAATAATTGTTTTATATTAGTAATAATAATAATAATACAAATTATAATAATAATATTCATAAATATTATTTTTATTTTTATTAAAACCATTATTTATTTTATTTTATTTTTCTTCTATTTTTTTATATTTATTTTAATATTTTTCATTCAATTATATTTATTTCATAACTGAGCATGTCATGCACTAACCTAGGAATAATTTCATGATTTCCAAATCATGTTGTACCACAGCGTTGGATGCTGCAAAGCCTGAAACACTAGGTTTTCAATAAAAAATCAAAAATTTAAATCGGGACTCAACCTGAACCCTGATGAAAAATACTCAAATATAGAAAATAATAAAATAAAATAATTTTCAATAGTCATGGTGTGACACTATTCATTGCATTATTCTAGTACTTTCATTGTTTAAATACATTTTAATTTTCAAATAAATATGACTTCCATGCTATATAACAGTTCCATTATTATAAAATTTATTATTTTAAAATAATATATGACCCATCACACTACATTATACCATTTCTTAAGATGTTAATAAGAAATTATATACTTCCATGGTTATTCCTTAAAATTATATTGGTTGTCAAAAACCATCTCTACATCCAGTCAATATTATTAATATAGTCAATGCATTATATATTTCATTGGATGAATCCATGTTTGA
Source organism: Viscum album (assembly GCA_963277665.1). NCBI lineage: Eukaryota > Viridiplantae > Streptophyta > Magnoliopsida > Santalales > Viscaceae > Viscum > Viscum album. Next base: position 27,454,053 of record OY728157.1, on the reverse strand, counting down.
AAACCAAATTACTTATTCATGTGTTATTGTGATGAAATATTTGTTTTCTATATGTGATTCATATGAAAAAATGATAGACATATATACAATGTTACCAGATAATGCTTCAATTCACTGGGTAAAGAGTTAATCTACAAATACGAGCTTATTATGAAAACTTGGATGCATCCTTTCGTAATGTTATATGATAAATCATTAATCAATCTTTTACATATTTTATATGAATCCCTATTATTGAATCATGGTGATATGAATCACTCGCACTTAAATTTTAGCCACATTTTAATTATATGCATATTGTTATTATATTTAAATATTATAATTTGCCTCATTTACAAATATTCATGTTTTTATTCTGAGACACATCTTTCAACAGTAATTTTCATTATTGATCCATTATCAATATTTATCTCTTCCTAGGATTTATGACCACCATAATAATTTTATAAATTTACCTAGTAACTATAATGTAGTGAGGTTATCATGGATTTTTAAATAAAGAATCTATTTAGGTGAGTTGAAAATTTGTTATTGATTTCCTTATGAATCGTGTATGGATTGTACAATATATTTAGTTTATAAAACCATAAGCATTAGAAAGTCCTTAAATGTTATTTATGTAATATTAATTCTATTATATATGTTAAAACTAATGTATTAAATTGTATGTCTTCATAGTTGTAATCTATGGAAATGAATATTTATTTGTGGCGATTAGTTCTAGAAATAAATATTAAAATGCAGGGGGTTAATCCTATATATTAGACAAAATCCTGAAATATTTTTGTATTATATTTAATATGGTATGAATAAATGAAATAAATTTTTTGATTCTATATACTGATTTGAATATAACATTGTTTTACCTAGGGGAGATAAAGATGAAAAATAGATGAATCATTATAATGTTGATCACCACTTAGTGAATGATAAAGGGGCCTTTATGCACACCTAGATTATTATTCTCATGGGATACTTTATTATTTTCCACCTGATATTTACAGACCACTATGAAAGATATATAATCAATTTATATTTATTAAGATCAAACTATATGATCATATACGCATTTTTATAAGAAAATATAATATTAAATTGATTTCTATAAGTATTACAGAATTTTAACGAAATAATAGAAATTATCCAATTTATGTTTTATTATTTTGAAATATGGGTGGTAATGGAAGATACTATGTAAATAATGGATTTGTTGAGAAACTAAAAATAATATACCTAATATAATGGAATCTAGAGTATATAAATTAATGATGATGCTGAATTCGTTAAATAATTTCATGAAGAATAACATTAACCATATGGATAATATAAATTCACTAGGGAAGGACAAACTAAAATTTTATTATTTCTTGTATCAACAACCACATATTTTTAGTGAATATTTTGAACCAATTATCATTGATTTTTTTTAAATTCTTGAGAAAATATATTTTTCTACTTAGTTGTTATGTTTAAGGGAATTCAACCCTAGTGGCATATAACATAGAGGGAGATGTATAAAATCAATGGATTTCAATCAAAAATTCATTGCCAATAGAAGAAAACAATCTATTGAATTGGAGTACTCCAAAAATATCCATTTCAATAATTGTATTCATCACACTATGAAAAATAATATATTGGAAATTCCTTATACTGGTAAAATAATAAATAGAATAAATGAGAAATTATGAGGAGAAAATCAAAGGGAATGACACTTATGTTTCAAATACTATCATCAGTTATAATAGGAATGTAAATAATATTTTTTTAATTGATACCTCAACAAGAGTACTACTGAATAAATCAAGATATTTTTAGCTATTTGAGGATTGTACAATATTCTGTCATGGTTGAAGTGGAGTGCAGAGATTCCTAGTATTATATTAGAAATAATAACATGAATTGAGGTATATTTCATTATTTTGGAGTCAATACTATAATGTAAAGGGAACCGATTAAATTATAATATCCCATTTGAAAGAATGTTGGAAAAGGCCCCCATTATATTATCTTGGTGTATTATAGTAGAATTACAAGTTTGAACTAGATTGAAATAATGATTAAATCACTATTAATGATCAAAAACCAAAATATAACTATGTAAATTACATGGGTAACATTGTGAAGTCATGTATTGTTGTGATATTCATCATATTTTTAGGAAATAGAAAATATTATGAGAACTATAGGAATTTGAGAAAAAATGATTAAAATATTAATCAACAACAGTAGAGAACAATTAATCATGACTTTTCCATTACTATCATGTCGTTTATGGTTGAGAATTAATATTTTATGATAGTAATAACACCTGTGGTTCACTCAAATACTAATAGTACTATATTTAATATTAGTTTAATGCATTCCATTATTCCTTCTATATTTGAAATAATCATATAAATGAACCCAAAGTTATTATGATATTGATGTCTGGTAAATGTAATTATTACTAATTTAATTTTATAAGTCTGTATTGAGATTCAAAAATTATATTAAGTGCATAGAATATAATTGAAATTGTCATAGTGACTAAAAAGGTGTAATGCTATATAATAAATGGCATATTTTAGTTACAAATGTTTAATTTTCGTATTAATTATAAGCGTATGGAGATTTCTGTGATCCAGAGAGGACATGAAATTGATTTCAAAATAGATATTTCTTATGCCTAATTTTCTATGAACTACCGATAGTATTAATCATTAAGAAATTTATTTTTAATGATTGGTATGATTTTTAACGTAAAAAAATAAAATTTGTACCCATTGCATAGAAATTAATTTATTTACATTATAAATAATTCATTTAAACTCCCTTATAATTAGATATAGAATTATCTATAGAAATTATTAAATAATCAAAAAATATATCAAATACACAATATATAATGAAATTTAAGAAGACATATTAAATTAATAAAAAACTATTTGAACGATGAGAGAAGTGTTTTATCCAACTTCGTATGTCTCCATAAAGAGAACCTATTGACTTTTATGTAAGAAGGGTTCCATAATGAAGTTATAAATTTATTATAGTGAAATAAATGGGATCATAAAAATAATTTATACACTCATATGAGAATTGATGAATTATTATACCATATTCACAAAGCTCAATTCTATTTTATATTTGACCACTGATTGTTGTATCATTACATAAGATTGAGGAAATATGATATCACATAGTTATCCTTTTTAACAAGTTATAATAATTATTAGTAAATTGATATTTCTATTGATTTCACTAATATTATTATTATATTTATATATTTTTTAAATAAAATCCATAAGAACTATATTAATTATTCATTAGAGTTCATTCATGATTATATTCTTATTTATTCAAAAAGAAGACACAGTGGATATGAGTGAAACATAACTATAATTTTAAAAACTGAATGGAAATATATGATTTTTATAAAATCAGTAAAAATAATTTCTTATCATAGGAAATGGAAATATTGGGACACATTGTACCTTTTGAATCAATCTTTATGGATTTATATAAGACCAAGGATGTTGAGGAATGAAAACACCTAATAATATTTATATAGATTAATAGCTCCCTTATTTTTTATTGGTTAATATATATTATTTATTAAACTGATATCTTATATATATAATCATTATTCCATTGTAGCTCAATACGAATTTACATTTACCTACATGTGGGAGTTTGAATAATGTTTTTAAGATCTAATGAATAGGTTTTTCAGGGAACTTTTGCTAAATGTACCCTAAAATAGAGATTGATATTATATTTATAGTGATACATCCTTTAATTAAATGGATTCATACTCTAACATAATGAATCATTTATTGAATATTTGACACAATAATTGAATATTTAGGATAATAATTATACTACATATAGCTTAAATTTATATACTGTTATGTTTTATTAAAGGGTATGTAGACACAATCATTATTGGATGAGGTGTGATATATATAAATTCCCAAAAAAATAATGTGAATATTAGATTAGAAGGAAATATTAATGGGACGAATGAGATGGTTGAAGCATTCAAATCATAATGATTATTCTATTCATTATCACCACACTATAGAAATAAAAATGTGAGAGAGACCCCAATATATATTTGAATGACATGGGTTGAAGGATAAATATTTATCAAGGACATATTAAAATGGGAATTAATATAATAAGGGATGGGATATCGATAATACTATCCAAAATTATTTCCTAAATATAGTTACTATAGAAGGTCAAGAAATCACAAAGATAAAAACCTATATCATAAAGGAATATATAGGCTATGAATAATTAGATTCATTATGAGATCATTGTTGATCATGTGGTAGTATTTAGTCTCATTACAAGTTTAAGTATTCCATATAAAAAAGGATTGATAAAATATATAATAGATAAATATTGTATCACTACATTCAGCACACATTCCAAATGAACCGAAATTTAAAGAGATCTGTGAAATAACCTTTAGTATGATGCCATGAACAATGATATTGTTTACTAATTGAAATACAAATTTGTGTGAATAAATGTGAATGGAGAGAAAAAAATATCAAATGATTACTGAAACTACAACCAGTGCCTCTATAAAAGTGGGACATCATTATTATAGACATTTTCATATTATGTCCAATGACATCCAAGTGAAAAAATTCTATCAAGGTAATCATTGAATTATTATTTTATTTATCTATTTTTATTATAATTTGATAGGACTTATTATATATGAACACTATTCTTATTTATATTCATGAAGTAATGAGACATCATGGGGTATCACTTTTAACATTTTTACATGGTTACCCTTTATTCACATCAATATTGTAGATGATTTTTTGAAATACTTTTACTTCCATGGTAATAATAAGAAGATACTATCATACTAAAACTAATTGGAAGTATGAAACTAATATTAAATAATTATAAGATATGCTAATTTTAATCTCATATAATTTTAAAGGGATATGGGACCAACATCATACACTTTTTTAAATCTCTTCTAAAAATATAGGTCTCTTCAGTATTTGAATGACACCATATAATGAAATTTATGAGAGAAGGTGTAAAGTCACAACATGGTCGGATTAATTTGGTGATGGGTGGATAATTAGACTAGAAATTATAAATAAAGCAATATAGAACTAAAATTTGGTGCAAAAATATATCAAAATTACATGAGAATAAAAAATATTTATTATAACAATGAACGAAAATACATAGAATTTAATGATTGGGATTATTTACTATAAAAATGCCCCCATGTAAAGGATTCAACATATTCATTAACAAGGGGAAAGTGTGTTCAAGGAATAATTAGTGATTTGTGATTCCATTACTAGTTAGAGAATTTTGAAATCAGAAACCTCTACCACATTTTATCCATAACAACTATAATTTCTTCGATGTGTCCCTATTACGGATGTGTACTTCTTAAGTAATGAATATAATTGAAAAAAAATGGTTTAAAATTTAATATTACAATTCAAATAATGAATAATTGAACAAAATTATAAATAAAATGGTAAAAGTATTTCGGAACTCTAAACCACTACAACTGAATATATCGTTGGAAATTCACTTGATAGAAAAAACAATCAGCTATCCTGAAGAAGTGAAAAGGAAACAATAACCCAAATTTTTATGATATAATAAAACAGGGGGGAATTTTTTTAATGTTGGGATAAGGTAAAATAAATATGTATTTTTTTTAAATGAAATATTTTTTCTCTATAAGAAATTTTTTTATGATTTCAATATAAGAATATAGTAGCACTGTAGAATTTATTTCACGTTATGTAATTATGTTTAATACCACAAGTATTAATTATATAAGGATATAAACAATGAAAAATATTTTAAGCACAAAGGGGATATTTATACTATTTCTTTATCCCATAATGAGTAGTCCTACAATAATCAAGATATAATAATAGTGATGAATTTGTAATTTGATAAATATTATCAAGGTATTTTTGAAGAATTGGGACTAAAATATTGAATGATAATATATGATATTTTTGGTGAATATATAGGGAAATGGGAAAAGTGGTAAATATGACCACTATGACCATTGGAAAAAGAGAACTATTATAGTCATTTGGGATTTATAAATGTTGGATAATATGTTCACTTGTAAATATAATAACAATTTTAATACACTACAATGTGACTATTGGGATTTTATTATAATTTATAAGGAAGAAACAAGATCCAACACTTGTAATAACATTTGGTATGCGGTTTACATATCTGATCACAAGAGGGAGGTGGAGTTACCGAGATTTTACAACATCCCAAACTAAATCGAGTTTGACAAAATGAGACATGTGATAGATCATTTTTATGATACATTAATGGTAGTAGAGATCACCACCTGAGTGATGTTGGTTGAACTACCATAATATAATACCTTTGAAGCACATCTTACACATAGGGTATATGAAAATGTAGAAAATAAATAATTATTTAGACCAAAATTTTCCTTAAGGTTTTATTATTTAAAAATAAAATATTGGTAACTTTAATCAAACTCTATTTTTCATTATTTTATTATAATTATCACTATACGAATCTAATAATTTACATTTATATTAAATGAATATAATATAAATATATTTATTACAAGGTTTCCAAAATCACTTTTATTGGGAATATGTTTAAATTCTATCATATGATAAAACTAAGAAAATTATATAAAATATAACATTATTGTTTATTCCTATAAAACAGTTTTTATTTAAATATAAATTCTAATAGATTTTATCAATGTCAAATTTAAATTTCATAAGACATGAAATGTTTATTATATCACAAAAACATCTATTGTAGAAAATATTGAATTTTATTAAAACAAAAAATTCAATATTTAATAAAATATTTTGATAAAATAAATATTATTTATGGATTTATTACAAGAAGAATATATAATGTTTAATTTTAATTAATTTTCTAAAAATATTGTTTTTTTGTAAGAAGTTAGAAATTATTATTTTACAAGTAATATATTTTATGAATTAACATTTATATTAGCATGATTAAATAATTTAAATAATATTTTATTCATAAAAATTTTATTTATAGAGTGTATTAAAAAAAATACAAAATATTAAAATTTATTTTGGAATTATTCCATTATTCATTCGAATTAAAATGTTTTTCCTCTTTTAAAATACGTTTTCTGATGCCATCAGTATTGAGGGGTAGTTATTATGTTTACTAATATTTTTATTTTATTTTATTTCAATCCCAATCTTCATGGAACATTATATGTATACAAATTAATAAAAATTTATTTCACCCATTGTGGTTGGTTTACGTAATAAATTGGTAAATATCGTAACCCATAGAGGTCCCCTCATCAAGTATTTCAACTCATCCATTCTCCCTTCACATCCAACTTCAAGTCATTCTATCTTTAATCCCTATCAATTCCCCATAACATGAGTCTTTCCAAAAGTTTTTATATGGTTTGAAAGAGTATCCTTCTATATTATATAATTTACCTTGAATGGTGTTGCATTCTATTCATCTCTCAATTAATTCAATTATATTTCAGTTTTTATGTTTTTTATTTTTTAGTTGATTTTGATTTCGTTATTAAAAATTCATTCTTTTAGTTTCAAAATGTTGTCATTTTGGTGATGCATCAACTATCTCTCACATTAATATCATTATATAAATGGTTAACCAATCACTTTATTTTTCCATGGTTATTAACTAAATTTCCATTCCATTGCATTTTGTCTTGGACACTGAAAAAAAGTTACATTAATTGTTATTCACATCGATGTGATTATATTTATGTGATTATTTTAAACATTATATGAGACCCCTATTCCCTATGAATTGGATAGAATAATGAATTATTTTCATAATATATATGAACTATGAGGCACAAATAATTTAATACAAGTGAGGGGTGTGATAGGGTATCACTCCAATTCATACAGTAAAAAATAGAACTTTAATGAATACATTTTATGATACATTGGCATTATTCGATGGGTGTGTTTTGTGATACCTCAGTGAAAACCCTAGGTAATATGTATTACGATAACATATTTATGAGCCTTGTTGATATGAAAATATTATTTTTATGACTTAACACATTTAAATGTTATGGTTCATGATTTTATATTCATATACTAATGATATACCTCATTTTTTTATATTCATGTGTTTTTTTAAAAACTCATGTGTCAGCAATGATGTTCATTATTTATTTATTTTCATAGTTTTTATAAAACATTGATTTATGATCATCTTATTCATTTGATACATTTCCCATGTATATTATATGTTGTAAAGTGATATAAAATTCAATAATAAATAATATTTTTATTAGATTATATAGTTTAATTATTTATTTTTTATCGTTTTGTAGGTATTTCTTATACTATGTACTTAGTTTTAAAGAAACTAGACCTCAAAATAAATCTAGATGATATTTATGTAATATTTAGTAAAATAATTATGTAGAATATAATATTCGAATTGGAGGTTCATTATAGTATGATTAGTATATAATAAAGTGTAATACATGGGTATGTTGATACCATTATTGTGGTATGTGGAATATTCTTGATTTTTTTAATATTTGTTTATGGGTGTAAGGGATAAATGTTATTATTTTCTCCATAATATGGGGTTTAATCATGAAATATAAATATGGATATCTCTTATAAATATTCAAATTATATGGAGTTTGATAATGATGAAAGATAATTATTTAACAGGAGATAATTTAATGATTTAAATAGTTAAAAGAGATTACATGTAAGACACAAGTGATTGGATTAAATGATTCGTGGTGATACATGTATTTTATTACAAGTATTTATTATCAAGGATTTATTAAACACTAGATTATGTTTCCAAATATGAATAAAAACCCCTTAATTGAATATTCTATGAATGATGTACTATCCCCCGTGATATAAAACATATCATAATGACATGAACCATGAGAAATGTTTACAAGAAATAAACACTACTGATATAGTTATGTTTCCCAGAGGGATGAAGTTACACCAGGAGAGATGAAGCAAAAAAGAAAAAAATCTACACAAGAGTTGTTTTAATGTAAGATCTACTACAATATAATAGTGGTTGATTCGATGTTTGATGATATTATAATCTATCATAGAATTGAATTGGATGTGGGATTCTACGTCTGCACCATCCTTTAAAATTTTATATAGAGTGATTCTATGAACAAATATTTTTTATTTTGGTGACATATAGTAAACTATGTTAACAATTTTATAGTATCACATGGTTATGGTATGTTTGAAAAAAAAATATAGATGCTTTCAGATTTGGAATGAAATTATTTATTAATATATTACCTTGTATCTTATAATTATTTATTTTTGGATTATGTAATTATATAATTTAGACCCATTGTATTATATGATATATGTTTAGTGTCAATGTTTTAAATGGATAAATAATGTAGTATTAAACAAATATGTGTAATTACTGAAAGCATTATGGTTTTATGGAAGTATATATGTAGAATTTAAGTGTTTCATTTTAGTTATAACATTCATACACTTGTATTCCAGTTTTCATTATGGGAATCATTCATAGTGGTCATCTATATTTTGTAAATACAACATGTATATAAACCCTAGAGAATGTATATATATATATATATATATATGTTTTGGAATGTTGGTGAATTCTTGGATATTAAATTAGGTGGATGGTTTTTGGAGTTCTTTTATGAATTGAATATTTGTCTAATGTGATTTCCAATAAATTATTGATTAGAATTATATTTTGATTATAATTTATGCTATTATTTATATGATCATAACATTTAGTGGTCCTCTATTATTTTATGACTATTAAACATTTATTATTTATATTTTATTATATTAGCGGTTTTTGTTATTATAATATATGTTCCAGTGGTATTTTATTGTATTATACTATTACAGTTAGGGTTTTTTAATTATTTATATATTTTATTTATTTTAAATTACAATAACTTCATTTCTACCCATTCTTTGTTTTATGACACTGACCACAATTCAAAATTAATTGTAATATGTAGTAGTCTTCTTCATGTCATATAGAAATATAAAATTTACGTAGACTGGTTTGGGAATGTTAAAATTAATATCCAAAACATTAATTATTACTCAGGGAGTTACATTATGATATGTAACTCATGTATGAATAATACTATTCGGTGATTAATCTAAATAAATTGAAATTTAATCAATCCAAGAAATAGATTGTGTTTATTCCAAGGGGATATTTTTATATTCCAATACTGCACTATTTTATATAAAACAATTTACTTGAATTTCATGATTAATATAATATATTTTATAAATTTTATTCTTTGAATGACAAAATGACACTAAGATTATATTTTTTAATTAAATATTTAGAGATATTTATATATGAGGATTGATTCCAGTTTAGATTAATTTGTGAATAATATCAAATGTGGTTGATTCATTTTGTTAGAAAAATTATATGAAGACTAAATATAATTAAAATTACCATGAATTAAGCTATTTGATGAATGTACTAAATGATATAGATTAGGGATGATCTTCTAAATTAAATATTCTCTCTTAATTATTGGGTTTTTAATAATTTGTTTGATGTTTTATTTTTTTAAATGTAGAATAAAAAAGAATAATATTCAAAATTAGATTAATATTTAAACAATGTATTTTTAGTATTTTTTTCTTCATTTATATGTTATTTTTGTAATATGGTAGTCGGTACATTGATTCATGGTGGAATGAAGAGGACTGTGAAATCAAAATTTTAAATTATCATACTGGTTCCATTTCACATTCTCTAGGTGTAGTGTATAATAGATACAACACAATATAGGTCCATCAAATTTAATTGATCATAAGGAATTCTATGTTTTTACAGCACCTCACGATCTTCTACTTACCACATTGGCAGACATCATTAATTAATTTTTGTTTAAAAAATCTTACATAGTAATTTCATCCCTTGGGAGTGGCTTGTCTAGATCCTGGTGATGGATATAAGATTTTTCTGATAAATAATTATAATTCAATGAGTTTAAACCATGATTGAATGAAATTGAATGGGTTCACAATTACATAGGTGACCCGTGGGATTGTATGTTTCACCACCTCATTCATTAAAAAGATTTAGAAAACATGAGAACACATGTTTTGGGTCTAATTTTATTCATATATTTCATTTATTGAACTTTGATAACATAAATATAATTTGAAGATGTTTAAATTCATTTTATAAAATTTATCATCACATTTGGATAATATAATACAAGGAGGACTCATATGCTTCGGATAACTTATTATCCTGATTACCTATAATATGTCACTTATATTGGTAATGCGGACCCAATATATTATTGAAATTTAATACTTCAAGTGAAAAAAAAATATACATTTTATGCAGTCGTTGATCATTGAATGGAAATAAATGTTTTAAATTTCATTTTTAAATCAATCAACAATTTTATAGGTATGTGACCTGAGTTAAATTGATACATTATGAATCCAAATAAAAGGTAAAGTGGTTATTATTATTCCATATATTACTCATAGTGGTTCATAACGTTATAAGTTAATTAAGGTGACATCTCAATAGGATATATTGTAAATAACTTCGATGAAAAATTTAAAACTAAAGAAACAATAATGTAAAATTCAAAGGAATTATATTAAATATTTTATAAGATGAAATAAAAAATTATACATATATTTTGAAATGATATTGATGGTCTATAAAACTAATAAATGAAATAGAAATATTATGTATTTTTTTATATATATAAAACCCAAATGAATTAAATTCATTTACTTTTAATGAAATAACCTATTAATACACCTTATTGATAGAGTTAAATTAATAATAAGATAAGGTAGAATGGTGTCATAAACATCATAAACTGAAATTATTAATTTTTTTAATATGATGATTGAAAATGATATATTTTTCATTTTTATTCACATAAAATTAAACCAACTTATTAGTGTTTCATGACTAAATGTGGTATTAATGAATCAATTGATTTTAATTTCATCAACTGATATATTCATTTATATGTTCACTAAATAAGTGTTATTTATATTCTTTATAATTCTATGTTTAATATATGAAGAATTTTCAAGTACATTATGGAAAATTTTAATTATTTAATTAAATTGAACACTCAATATTTGATGATTTTTAAATTTCATTGAATTAAAGATATGGACATGAAAAATAATGACAATACTTTCTGAAATATAATGTAAATTAACTTTTAGAATTTAATCAATCAATGTCATACATATTTCGCAGAACTTATTGTATAAATGTATCTTAATTAATGAATTTTTTAATAATATTAATTTAATATATATTTTCATGATTATTAGGTGTTTAGTGTTGTGTTATATGATATTGGTTTTACTATGTATGATATAAATTGAGTTAGTGTATACATTTTTCAATCAATTGATGTAGACTGCAATAATGTTTCTTAATGAGGATTTTAGAGTAAGATATCTATGTAATAGATCAACCAATAATTTTTAATTTCATGAAATGATGATTTTAGGGGATAAGGGATTATTTTTTATAATCATTTCATTTAGTGGGTTTTGAAAATGTTATTTAAATCCAAATGATGAAGTCACTTCTAATTGCAATTATTCTTTGATTTAAATATGGATGGACACTCCTGGTCATGTTTTCTCAGTGTGACTTATAAATGAATAATGTATTTTTATGATGATTTTATAGGACAAAAACTAGATAAATCCATTTAAATTGGTTTATATTTTGATTAAATAGTTTCTTTTTATGGTTTTGTTCCCAAAAAATATGTTTTTATAGTTATGCCAGATACAAATAGGGGGCTGATAGTTGTGAATATGTTGAATAATGTTAGATCATAACTTATTCATGAGGTTCTTTTTGATATATTGTGTTATTAAGAATCTATATTTAGGCAATCTCTATATTAGAGGTAGTTCATATAATATTATTTTTGTAGTCATTGTTGATTTTTTTTCAGCCCAATATGATATCAAGTAAAATATTACTCTTTTGATTCATGTTAATGTGCTGACCTGTAGAGATAATTCAATGTTAATGAAACATCATTCTATCAGTTAGAATAAGTCTGTAATGGCCCATAATTTTTTAAATGTATGGATAATTGGTTTTTAAATTTTAATTCTATTAATGTACATAATATTGATTTTTAATCAATCCAATTAGGTCTTTGGCGCATACAGGGTTTGTTCGGAGCCTGGAGCTCTAAAATGGGAAGAATACTATAAGCCGTAGAGTTTTTCTACTATGGTGGATCCAAGAGTTCATGGGTGTGAAACAAGTTTCACATTGGGAAAATAGACATTTTTCATTTTTTTCACAGAATTAATCTAAACGTACACTTAATCGCCAATGTTCCCCTATGAAGTAGATAACTAAGCACACATTTCACATGATTTGGACGAATTTTTTAGCCAAACTACAATCCATGATATTTTGTTGTGAATGGCCATTCTTCCTATAACATAATTTATAACCTTATTTCATCTTTTTATTTCTTCACCAGTGGACCAACCTCCATTTATCCTCCTTTGAGATAGAATTATTCCCAATCTATGAATTGAAGTAGCTTCTTTGTCTAATATTTGAACTTCAATACATATCATGAATTAGATCCATCTCTGTATGCTCCCATAGTCTCTTAACTCCTATTCAATTTCTCCATTGACTATATGATGACATTTTGGTACAATCACATTTGACCTAATTTTGAGAAATTGGATTATTTCTCATATCTCTTCCAATGTAATCTGAATCGGAGGCCAAAATCAAGTGAGTAGTCATTTATATATCTAAGGTACATACTCACACTATTTTATATTTGAGTTTTGATATTTTGTAATATTTGTTTCAAGTCCCACAATATCCTTTTCCATGAATATCCTTTTAAAGGATTTTTTAATAAAAAATTTACCATTGATTCCTATTATGCACTTATTGACCCTAGATTGGATGTTCATCAATTTTATTCACATTATATGGTCACCCATCATTTGAGCGATGTGGAATTGGCCATTATGGGATATTTTCCTAAAATGTCGGAACACCCTTGTATCATTATTTATAGATATTAAATGAAAATGATCTTGATTAATGTGTATTAAATGAAACCCAAAAAAACTCTAAGGTGTCTATGACTTCTATAATTGGAATTTCCAATATAGAAAATCAACTTATTTATCATGTCACCTCCTTAGTTACCCTTTAATCATATAAATAGGGTTTTCATATTTTAGTTAATTTAATGAGTTGATTGATATTGATCATGCAATATTGATTTTTCAATATTAATTTATCTTAATTAAATAAAATGAATCATTAGATTTAAATGGAATTATATCAAGGAATGGTATGGCCATTCCCTCTAGTTTTTATTGATTATTCATACTATGAAATGTAATGCTTTAATTGGAATTAAAACTGACGAATGTGACATATGAATGGTGTTTCATCTGGTGTTATTCTATAAACATTTATATTCTTTATTTATATGTAATGGCTTGGTAAATATAGTACATGAATGGTATTTAAGAATTGTGAATATTACAAATGAATATGACTTTATAGATGTTGTGATACAATGGTAATGTAATGTTGAGCATCATCATATCACAATCACAAATGCCTATTATTGAGAATGACGTCTTACACCATTGAAACTATTAGGATGGGTGGATTTAGGTGCCTCTTATATTTCATTGGGTGATGACATGATAGATCACTCACCATCTTGAGTTTCTCGAATGACATATCACACTCTCATTGTGATGTAAGGAATGTACAATATTTCATGAGTATATAGGATTGTAATATTTTCCATGGATTTCACAGTTACATGTTGTTCGAGTGAGAACTAATATTTCATGTGTATTTCCACATTAATTCATACATACCCCAATCATATATGGGGATAAAATATATACAATTATATATATATATATATATCTAATATAAATAGTTTCTGATCAGATGAGTACTGATCATCACTTGATGAAGCTAGATCTGTAATGTGCCCTTTAGGAACATGATCCTCTTAGTTATTTTTCTATTATAGGATTGAAAATTAATATTATTTTCATGACTATTGTTTAGTTATAAAAACTCCATGGATTTGACATTGATACAACTTGTGGTGGAGAACTTATTTTTTTATATCACACCCTACTTAGGATTCCATTAGTACTCGAGAAGACTATTTTCTTAAATTTATTGATAAGGGGAATCACCCTGCTATAGGTTGTTGATATTATTATCTTATAGATATACCCTTGTAGATGACGATATAGAATTCACCCAATATTATAGTGGAGTTGTTTTTTTCATTATTAACTTATTGTATAACATGTTTTTATGGATATTTCGGTGTCCCTATCACTATCAGCATTACATGAATTAATGTATCAAACACTTCTAAGAAGATTTTGTGATATATATTCATGTTTTCTACTTATTTAAACTTATGAACTTTTCAATTATATAAGATTTATTCATTCACCAGTTTTATCATTATTATAATGGATAATATTATGCTTCCATTATTGATTCTACATGATTGTATCAAATGTACCACTCTGATATGTTGGAATAGTTTCCCAAATATAAAAAATTCACACACTATATTCTATTCCATATCATCAATCATATTGTGAGGCACACTTGAGGCCATGTGACATGCCGGCTCAGGGAACAGTTTATGCAGACCCTGGTTGTGGATGTTAAAAAGTTGAATCACAGTGGTTCTATTCTTACTTTACTAATTGGAGATAATAGATTTATAATATGAAATTCATGGAACGTGTCCATAAACAAATCTTGGGTGTCCCAAACTCATGTTCATTATAAAGGTTTTGTTTCCTGAATTATAATTTTTATTATACATTGTTATTTTTCTTTTGATATTATTTTACCAATGGTTGACTCACATATCGACTATTGATAATTATAATTTTTATTGGGAATTTGTTTCATCCATGGAATCATGATATGAGGGGATAAAATAGTTATTACATTAATAATCATATGGAACACTATGATTAATATTCCATTCATTTTTCTAAGACACATCTAATTTGAGTGTTTATTTTCTTGTTTCATATTGATAGTGACACGAATATGTATAGAATTGTGATCACTCTTCTTGTCGGATTGAATAACATAATTGATACATAAAATTATTGATAATGTCTCCAATATTGGTATACATATACACAATTATATGGAAATTATGGATCATTGAGCCATGGAACATTCGTCTCATGAGAAAAAAATGTCTAATGGCTTGAGTTGAATTGATATCATATTTTGGTTTATAAATAGTATGGGCACTTGTGGATCAAAAGTGGTATACCATCTGATTAAACCATTTAAATTTATTTACATTACTAAACATGAATAAATATAATACTAAATGACTTATAATGTTAAATTGGTTATCATATATAAAAAAAACACTTAGACCCAAAACTGAACATTTTAGTGGATAATTTAACAACTATAGTGTTCTTATGGTCTATTTTGGTTTCTTTCTATAGTTTATAACTAGCATTTGAAGAATGATGATAGACAAGATCATTCGATAAGAAGGCCTTAGTAATTGTGTTATTTTCATAAAATTAATATTTTAAATTTCATAAATTTATTTTGAGGAGTGGGTTTGGCATTGTAGTGTCATTCTTCCATGATATCCTCCAGTTGCATGCCTTGAAAGTAGGATGGACATGCTTCTGAAGTGACGGGCCCTAAGCCTCTAGTGAAATCCCTATCAATTCCATTTGTGAAACCTAATCCTTGTCTAGATATAGTAACAAAACCGAGTTCTATGGGGAATTCAATGTATGATATAAAAAATGAAAGTTTTATTTCATCTTTCCCTCGATATGGTAGAGTGGAATCATGAGTTTTTAACGAATAATCCTTCCAAATTACAGGAGATATTGTAACTTCTATTGTAGAGTATTTTCTTAAAGGAATATTATATATATTTGAGCATCCTCATAAGCCTCTAGGGTGGAGTTTCAATCTTTCATTGTATATGCTATGTGTTTTAGTAAAGCGTTCATGGGATGTAATCACCATGGAAGGTCGACATTGAGAAACGGTAGATGAAATATTTTAGATTTTCTTCTATGAAAACTTTTTTTCTAAGACTCTTAGGGATGATAAAGAAAAATAATGTATGAACCTAATGTATCAGATCATGTTAGGAATGGAATGTTCTGATCGCTTCAACATGTTGCAGTGGTTCACTCATACTTTGGAAGGCAGTGACCATATTACAATGACGAGATTTAGATAAGGGTTTGTTTACACCATCCAATTGAAGGTCAATTAGTTTTGATTGATTACCATTTCATAGATCCTCATATGAGTCCGTATTACAGAGTAGAAATATAGGGAAATGGATAGTGCGAGTTAGTAAAGTTCAACAACTAATTTTATATGTGGTTCATCTTCTGGGAAGAAGAATTGCACTGAGGTTGCTCTAGGGGGTAGTAGTAACAATGATTATAACATTAAAGCTTCATAGTATTCCAACAAGGTGGAAATCTAGGGCATAATAAACCTCATAACATGTGGGAAGTTGTTGAGTTATGTGGTTGTGGAAGGATGTCCATATTCACCATTTATATAGAACCTTTTGGAGTGTTACTAGTATGAGGGTTTCTACACATTCTCCAGAATAAGTGATGACCCAATAAGATCATGAAAACCAACATGATGTAATATAATCTTCTAGTAAAGCTGAGGTGGAAATTGAGGTAGAGGAAGTCAGAAATATGATTCTAAGCACCAGTAGAGTGGTCTTTCCATGTGTAGTCAAGAAAAAACTCAGGGCGACAATACAAGCTAGTTAAATACATTTTAGCCTATTCTGATGGAGGATAGAACCAAAAGTTATACTATACCTGGTACTAGTATATTTTCCTCTACATTAGATAGCACTTTATCTGGAATAGTTATCTCCATCTCTTTTATATCTGTGGAAATTGTTAAATGTTTGGGCCTCTATTTCGAGAACTACTATGTTGTTAGGATGCTAGATGCCCAATTTGGTATCCATTCAGAGGTTGTTCACCTGTATAGGAATTATTCTGTCATGATTGGAAGCTATTTTCTTTAATTGAATATTTACATCCATGATATCATGTGATTTGACTTAATCATCGGGATGGACCGATCAGTTACCTATCAAGCTCATATTTACTTCTATCATAGATGGTTGTTGTTTTTATCAACAGATAATATTAAAAACATTCTTTAGGAAGAATGGTATGTCAATGAAACATGAGTAAGACCTGAGCAGTTGATGTTGGGTTATGTGACATCTCAAATCACCAGTCTATTCAATGAAGACTTGTTTTCAAAAGCTGTTGTTTTCCTTCTGTTGGGGAGTGTTTTAGGTAAATCCTTCTAGATAAATTCTCTAAATACCTTCAGATCGAGAGGTGAATTTTACTAATGATATATTACCACGAGAAGCACATGTGATATTGCTTCATTATATAATGAATCCTAAGTAGATTTTGGAGATCAAGAAGCAATTGGATTATCTGGAGGATAATGTATTTATATATCCTAACACTTCCTCTTAATGTTCAGCAGTAATTTTATACAAGAATCTATTTGGTATCCTCCAGATCTATGTGGACTAACATCAGTTGAATTAGCTCATGATCAACAATCGTTATCAACTACCTTAAATATATGACATATTTTACAAGATCCCTAGAGTAAAAGTATTTTCAAACCTATATTTTTGTATAGGCTATGATCGTGTGCATTTTAGATCTTCATACAAACCGTGTACATCATTCAATAGTGTGTATGGTCTATACGAGTATCTTTTTAAACCATTCAAACACCAGAACACAGCTACAATATTTATGTCTCATATGAATCTTTTTTAACCCATATCTAGATTCATTTATGGTGGACTTTATTGACGATGTCCTGGAGTATTCACACTCTAGACCCGACTATGCAACCAATATTTATATCTTCATAAATACACTGAGAGAGTTTTAGATATATTTTATGCTCATTAAATGCCCCTTCTTTATTGAAAATGTCTATATCCTGGGTCACCTTATCTCAAAGATATTAGTTTCAGTAGACCCAATGAATGTGAGAGTGGTATTATCTTGGGAGAATCACAAGAGCATCATTAACATTCCAATATTCTTAAGGATTATTAGATATTATATACTTTTATCAATGATTTCTCATTCCCTCCAGTTCCAATTAAATCCTTTAGAAATAAGTGTGTGAAATTTTTATGGTCACAAACTTGTGATGTAGCATTTCATGCATTGAAGGGTCATTTGACATCAATGTTTACAATTATTCTACTAGAGCGAGGCAGTGACATTACCTGGATAGTATTGAATATTTACTAAGAGGGTGGAGGGTCCTGATTTAGAAATATCATTTTCTATTAATTTTATTTGATATAGAAACATCCTTTACCTCCTTTTAATGATTTATTCATCTAGTTAAAAATAAAATAGACAACCACTAGAAGACAAGAATTTATAAGGATCATTGTTCAACAAGTATAAATTGTCCTTGGTATGAAAAATAAATAATCTAATACCACACAATAAATCATAAATAAATCCATCGGTGTGAAATACAACAACTAGGATATTCCCATAAAATCCTATAGCAATATATTCAATAAAATAGTTCATGTTCTTTAAGTGTCATGAAATGATGTAATATAATTTTTTTTATAATCCTGATATGGTTCTTCATGATAAACCTTCAAATATATGATATTGAAATAAAATTCATCAAATTCTTACCCAGATATTGGTAAAAAAATTCCTAGACATTCTTATAATACTAAATCTCATTTCTTGGACCAATTTTCAATTCTAATTTCTCAACACAAAAATAATACTCTATCAAAATACCACTTAAGAAATCATGAACTTCTTATTCCTCAATACAAAAATCCCAATCTTATTGCTCAATCTAATTTCAGAAAACCTATTTATGATATACTATTTTCTTCTTCAGTCTGGCTAACATATTCAAGAAAACACAATCTGAAGACATCATCTAGA
Source organism: Viscum album (assembly GCA_963277665.1). Lineage (NCBI taxonomy): Eukaryota > Viridiplantae > Streptophyta > Magnoliopsida > Santalales > Viscaceae > Viscum > Viscum album. The sequence continues at coordinate 27,433,921 of OY728157.1, read as the reverse complement.
TATAATTTCATAGATTATCTATCTTCTTTCAAGAGTGATGAATGAAACATAATACACAAATGATTGTCGTCCTTTTATAGAAACCCAATGTTTTTTTCATAAGTATTCTAAAAATGTAATCATTCTTCTCCCAATTTCCAAAATCATGAATCTTCCATAACTCCTGGATCATTATATGACGTCGTCACCACATATTGGAATGTTCAAATATCCTTGATTTAAAAATATATCATTGACATCCTCAACACATTATCAAAGAAACAAATCTGGTTGATTTTAGGACCTCTCTTAGTCTTCATCAATGCTTCATACATTCTAACAAAAAATCAGTCTTATTCTGATTCATGAATTTTATTTATGAGTATGATTTTATTAATTTGAAAAAGAGATTCGGTCACACTTATTTTCTTGACCCACTTGAAAAAAATTAGAACTGAAGATATTTCATTATTATTCTCTACACCCCCTAAAAGACTGTATTTCCATTGTGATTTCCTCATTTGGATGGAATCATTTGTTGAAAAATAGTTTTCTCATTACATTGTTCTTCTCCAAATGTTATTGGGAAACCATATGTGTGCTCCTTATGATTCATGACACCAAATCTCATTTTTTTTCATTATGATGGAGATAGAATTTTTTTTCTTCATCAATCACTTCTACTTCTTATATTCTAAATATGATACTAAAGATCATTCAATAACAAAAATATAATTCTATTTCATAATTATGAATCATATCAAATCCATTCTCAAAAGAATTAAATCCATTTCTTTGTGATAGTTACATCCTTCGTGACATTGATTATATCGAAGATAACCTTTATCATTGTATGATTGTATCAATGTATGTATTTTCACTTCCCTATCAGGCAAAAATGTATATCTTTCCAATAAAACCACAAAACAATTGGAAGAACCCTTTCTCACCCTTTTGTTAATGTGGCTTACATATGATTTTCTCCAATGACATATTATATTTTTGGAATATTACTCAACAATGCATCCTCAGATTCATAATTGAACTGTGAGGAATTTTATTCTAATCCTTATTAGGATCAAAACCTCATTTTGGAATCAGGGTGATTCCTATGAGATTTCTATTCAAGAAAAATTATTTATCTAAATTAATTATAATTTCATAATAATTATGATTTTGGATATCTGAATAATATTTTTTAGTACAATTTCTCTAAAAAAAGTAAGGTAATTTATAATTCATTCATTTTTCTTTCATAATAATATAAAATAATTGAATATGATAATCATTATTTTTAATCTTTGTCCTAAAACTATATTTCCTTGGTTTTTTTATTCATCCAAGATTCATAAATAACATATCATTTAACCTAAATTAATATATTAATTGTAGATACCCGAAGCCTAACGTACATGGACATTACATTACTTTTGTGGAATACTTAATACATAACAAAAATATACACACAAGGATCGTAATAGTTTAGTGTCTTTGGAAACTCGGAACGTAATCTTCTAATCCTGGTGAAAGATCTTCAAAATCTCCCACAAAGATCTTCCTTTTTTTATACCTAAAACCTTTCTTTATATCCTGGGGAAAAGAAAACATAAAAGGGTGAGCTCAAATGCTCAGTAAGGGTAAACAAAAGAAATATCAATCACATAATTTTCATAAGAACATAACATTTTTGGAAATCTTAACCTGCAAAAGAGAGCATAATTTCATAACATGGGATAAATCATAGTAGTGAAAATGAAACCCTTACTTAAAACATTACTCATTGTGGAATACACACATAATCATAGAGAATCATTTCTTGTTAGTCAAGACTCATTGCCAAGACTATCTTAGTGGACAAAGTCCCTTTCTGAATCGAGTAATCCTCGTTTCAGTCCTGTTTCACTGAACCGGTATAACCTACCATTCCAGCCATGTCTATCTCATGAGATATGAAATCTTTACCCAATGCATTGGAGGGAGATATAGGTCCCACCCATCGCTTAATGAATCCTTTCTTATGTGTGCCACAAAATCATAAATCATACATCATTGCATAACCCATGTAATAAAAATGGGATTCTTAAACAACATGACATCATAAAACCATTCATATAAGATAAAGGAATTCATAAACATAATTCCATCACAACATAGTAAAATCAATGTAAAAATATGGATAGAAACAGAACCCTTTATTATCTTATATGGAAAATAATTTTGATAAAACACTTGAATTGAATTCTTGAGGAAAATATCCTTTCTTCTTCAAAATCAATTTCTTTTCTCAAATCATCATGCAATTTTAAAAGAAAGAGATTTTATTGAAAATAGTCATGAAATCTTTTAGAGGAAGCTTCATGAAAATAAGGCTTTATAAAACAGTATAAATCCGTTCGTGCCGTATAAGTTAAAAAAAACATTCTTCGTACTTTTGTCGGAAAAGTCAAAAAGTACCTCGTACGAAAAACGACAAAAGATTTCTTTCATATCTTTTACTAAAAACCCACCGAAGGGTAAAATTGGATATAAACTATTGTAGAATTATGGAAATAATATTACATATTGAGGGAACATGGATGTGGATGATAAAATATACCCCAGTGATTACCAAAGTAAAAACAATCTCGGATAAAAGTGAGATTGTGATATTTCCCTTACCTTAGGTCCGACTTGCTTTGTAAGTGTCCGAACCTCCTGTATAATGATTTAAATCATGTTATTGACTTATTACTGAATCATATTCATTGTTATGATATCATATATGGTTCACTTATGACATTATATTACCCGTTCTTTTGTAAATTCCATGTTAAAGAAGCGTTTTGGGTAAAATCGTTTCATTTATCGTAGGTGTTTTGACTTTTTTTTCTAGACATCATTATTACTTATATCATGATTTACTTACTTCAAGAATATAAAATATGATTTATATATCATATATATTCAGTATATATATATATATAATAGGTAGATAAATAAAATGAAAAACACCGTTCATGGAGACGGTAGTCCGTACGTACGCATGAACGCTGTTTTCCTTTCCTTATTGTCTTGAAATGGAAGTAAGTAGATGACATACATATGTATATATATACATAAATCCAGTAGCTTTATAATGTCATATATTTCATTATTATTTCTTATATATACATTATAATCATTCTTAAATGGTTAACATGGATATTGAATCTCATCGCGTCGTGGAGACGGTATTCCGTACGTACGCACGAGCGATGATATCATTTCTATAAATATTGAATTGAATTGGAGTGTATTATACAATATATCAGAATCAATATGATTTTGTAATAACTATGTATAGTTATTCTTTACACCATTATACCCATCCATGTAAGGTGGTGGTGGAAAATAGATTACACCACGGCGTGGAGACGGTATTCCGTACGTACGCACGCGCGGTGATTTGTTTTTCCGTAGGATGGATAGATGGTGAAATAGGGTTGTTTAATACTTATAATAATATATCAGTATATGAGTGATACTGATGTTATTACTTCATAATGAAACAACCTAAGAAGAAGAAGTGGAAGAAGAAATAAAGATGAAAGAATTGGTAACGGTAATTACCTCTTCTTTGAAGTGCCTCTTTGAGACCTTCTCTTAGGGCACTAAAATTGGTCTTTGAGGAAGACCAGAACCTCTAGGATGTTGCTAGGGAAGTGGAGAGGATAAATTGGCAGGGTTTGGCCGAGCTTGAGTGCTCAAATTGGTGTGAGGAGGAGGGGAAGGAGGTGTCCTTTTATAGGGGAGGAGAGGGGCACCTTAGGAATATCTCAAAATATTATTTTATATTAAAGTCAAAATCGGTTTATAATGGTTCCAAAGGGTCTTATTTCGAAGATAAAGTGGGGATGGATCGAAATACTATCAACCAATAGGATTTAGACAAGTTTAGGGTATTATTTTAACCTTATCAATTAGATTTAACTCTAAGTTAAATAATTTAACTTTTACCGTGTCTTTTTGTTTTCTTTCACTATATGGTTAATAAACTTACTATAACATGCCAAAAGAACCCCAAATTGTATATTATTAATACATATATCCTTATTTAAGTCATTTGGCCGAACCTTAGATTTTTAGGAATAAAATAACAATTAATAATATAATATTTGATTTAAAAACTATTTTGTGTCAATTTTGACACTATTTGATATATGATTTTTGTGAAAGTCATAACAGAATTATATGTTCGAACCAAGTTGATTAAATAAACACTAATATATCATAGTAACCTAGAAAATTAGTGGAATTCATAAAAAGTCTTAAATTACATTTATTTTGGTATTTATATTATCAATTATGTCAATATTTCATTAATAAGATAATTACTGCATCATTTTTGTGTCATAAATAAATTATATTATTTGATGTCTAAAAATTACAAATAAAATACCATCATGTAAGAAATCTTTTTATATTTCTAATGAATATTTATAGTCGAATTTATCTTATGTATAACCCCATATTAAAAATGATTTACTTATTAAACTTTGATTTTAACTATTTTAACCCTTCTTTAAATAAATTAATAATAAATATCCTAATCTAATCCAAGTGGGCCTAAATGGTCATATTTTATTCCTAAGTTTGTTTTTGGTCGAATCACACTTGTCCAATAGAATTAGGACATGTGTTAGGGTAATATTAATATCATATTTACCCTTAGTTACCTTATTTACTATTAACCGTGGTAAAAAAAGTAAAAAGTTACTATTCACCAAAAAATTATTTTCATCTCATTGAACCACATTTTAGTCCTTGATATTAACCGTGTCTCTCGGATTTTCGAAATTCCATTCACAGAAGTGGTAAAATTAAGTTTTATGCAAAATTCAGTTTTTAACCTACCACTTAGTAGTTTCACTATTCATCAAAAATTGATGTTTTTCAGAACAATGCCAAAATTTCATCCCAAGCTATATTTCATATTCCGAATTCAAAAATGAAGTCTATTTTACAAAATTCATAAAATAAGAGTTGCATTAATTAATTTTATAATTAAATCCCGCTGTTAAAACAAATAGCGTGTTTTTAAGAAACAATATCTATCAAAAGATTGACACTTGTTTATGTCTAGTTTAAATGTGAAATTACATCCAATGACCAACATTGTATTAAATTGTAAAAATATATTCTAAATATACTTTAAAACCACTCAAATTAATGATTTATCACTATTAATTATTTCGATTAAAAAAAAGTTGTTTTTAATTATAATTTAGTAATTTTCACTATTCATCAGAATATGAAAGTTATCCGAAAAGTACCAAAATTTCACCTTAGGATAAATTCGATACTCCGAATCCAAAAATAAAGTTCATTTTGAAAAATAAGATTTACTGGATTTCAAAAAGTGGTTATTACTATTCATAACGGCTAGTTTTAATAATATTTTTATAGCATATCGTTGTTTAGTGAAACTCGGTATTGCGTACTACACACGCTATCGATGAAGGTCGTGATTGCGTGTAATGCAAGGCAAGTCAAGGATGTGTGTTGGGAAAGCTCCTTTTGGTGTAGCGTACAACACAAGACATTAATAAAATTAAAAAGAATATTTTTTTATAAAATCTTGGGCTGTTACATTCTACCCCCCTTAAAATGAATTTCGCCCTCGAAATTCGTCGGGGTTATAAATGGTTTACTATTTGAAAGTTTCTTTAATAGAAACCCACATCGTAAAAGGGAATACCAAAACTTGGATTTAAAAACTAAAGTATGAAATGTAACGATTACCCAAATAAACTAATCACTGGGTTTCCACATAGGTGAAAATATGGATATGGAAGAGAAATCTAACCATCATGTTCTGATAGAGAGTGGTAGAGAACATGGCTATGGAAAAGCCAGTAATCACAAATCCATAAATTTGTGACGATCTAAGGTACCATCTGATTCATCAGGTATAAGATCAGTAGGACAACATTTTTGGTTTTCAAGATCATTTCCCTAAAGTTGAAAATTTGAATTAGAATAAATACTTACTTTATTTTGATACAATATCACTGTTGTTCGTGCCTTGAACAATTTCCACTACATCTCTTAAATAAATGAAGTTGAATTTGTTATTCGTGAAGTGTTAGCAGATCATGTGATAGAATGACGGGTCATTCCATCTGTCTCAAACAAAAGGTAAGCAAAAGTTATTAAATATACATAAGTCATTCTATAGTGAGATTAATCATATATAGTTCCTAAAATGGACTTATACTTCATATATCATACTGCTTAATATAATAAAACTAGTTTCTACTAAATAGGGACTTCCTGTAGGTCAGTGGTAGGCGATAAAGGCCAGTCGCACTTCGGTTGTGGGTTCAATTCCTACAGCCTTGTCCGAAGCGATGGGCTGTCGCCCGTCCTGCAGGTTGTCCCTTTTTCTAAAACTACGTTACTATAACATCCCATCAATAATATCGAAAATCTTCTATCCTTAAACAATACTAACTTATGTCCAATATAATCCAGTCTAATCTTTAGGCTTATACATAATACTGCAGTCCACTCTCATAATATAGTGACAACGATCACCAGAGATTTAATACTGTCGTTGATCCCCACATATCATAAGATATGTCATGTTGGTCACATTCCAAACATTCAAAGTCCTTAATCGTGTATTCTCTTGAATACCTTAGTGAAAAAATGAGTGCAGTTAAAAGTTAATACTTTCCATATACGAAAATCCTCAAAATTCTATATACTCAAACCATGATATCACTTAGTCCTTATATCAATCATGAGCTCATGAATACTATCAAACATTTAATTTTCTCCTTATCCCTTCATTATGCGCATATCATCTACATTCCAAAAATATCTGAATAACCTTTCATGGATACTGGTAACATTAATCATATACTTTCAAAACACAAGGAAAGACAATAGTGTAACAATCCATAGATGTCTCTTTATTCCAAAATTACACATGATAAACATGTAATCATGCCACTACATTCTCAAACCATTGACCGAGCTTCAAAAATTCTTTCATCTCACATATCATTTGTAGTCTCTTCATCATCATCCACATAAATACTACCCATATGACCATACTGATTCTCTTCATGAATCTTTCCCTTAGGGCATTTGTTTGCATAATGCCCATACATTCCACATTTAAAACACTTAACCATTTTTGATGTCGTAGCAATACCATTATCCTCATCCATGGTGTTAACCGATCCTTTTCCTTTGCACTTACTTGCTTTGTGTCCTTCTTTTCCACACCCAAAGCATCTTCCAGTTCCCTTGAAACATTCTCCTTGATGCCTCTTCCCACATGATTTACATAGGGGAAATTGAACTTTCTTTCCTCTATGATCATCATGGAACTCCGTCTTTCTATTATTAGTCGAGTCAGGAAACTTACCAAATTTTACTTTATTGATCATGTTGTGAGATTGCTGATTCGGCATAATAATGATGTTTGGACATCCAAATCCCATTTCATTTGGTTGCTCATGAAGAATATCATTCCATTGTCCATCATATCCTCCATTATTGTGAATCATCTTGTTTCCAGCCATTTTCTAAAACCCAAACAGAATAGTGTTAGATGCAAAAATCGTAATAAAGAGGGAGTAACTTAAATATCTATCATCTTTGGTTTAATCTAATATCGTTACCATAGTTCTAGAACTATATCCTATACGTATACTTATCCATAGGGGCATCCCTAGACATACCTTAGAAATATCTCTAGGGATCTTACTAACGTTTTCGCGTCCTAGTTTCCAAAGGTTGACTAAACCTTTCCTCTGATACCAACTATAACGGTCTGGAATTAATTCCAGTGGACTATAATTGATACCTATCAGGGCACTCCATGGGCGGCTACACCCCCTGGGCGGGACACACCACCATCCCCAGTGGCAGCCATTTCCTCATGAAGCCCTTGGGCGGAGAGCCATGCTTCGTCCAACGCTCACATGTGAGAGTTCCCAAGGATCGGATACATTCCTAACTACTTTGCCTCTGATACCAACTGTAGAGACCCGAAGCCTAACGTACATGGACATTACATTACTTTTGCGGAATACTTAATACATAACAAAAATATACACACAAGGATCGTAATAGTCTAGTGTCTTTGGAAACTCGGAACGTAATCTTCTAATCCTGGTGAAAGATCTTCAAAATCTCCCACAAAGATCTTCATTTTTTTTACCTAAAACCTTTCTCTATATCCTAGGGAAAAGAAAACATAAAAGGGTGAGCTCAAATGCTCAGTAAGGGTAAACAAAAGAAATATCAATCACATAATTTTCATAAGAACATAACATTTTTGGAAATCTTAACCTGCAAAAGAGAGCATAATTTCATAACATGGGATAAATCACAGTAGTGAAAATGAAACCCTTAATTAAAACATTACTCATTGTGGCATACACACATAATCATAGAGAATCATTTCTTGTTAGTCAAGACTCATTGCCAAGACTATCTTAGTGGACAAAGTCCCTTTCTGAATCGAGTAATCCTCGTTTCAGTCCTGTTTCAATGAACCGGTATAACCTACCATTCCAGCCATGTCTATCTCATGAGATATGAAATCTTTACCCAATGCATTGGAGGGAGATATAGGTCCCACCCATCTCTTAATGAATCCTTTCTTATGTGTGCCACAAAATCATAAATCATACATCATTGCATAACCCATGTAATAAAAATGGGATTCTTAAACAACATGACATCATAAAACCATTCATATAAGATAAAGGAATTCATAAACATAATTCCATCACAACATAGTCAAATCAATGTAAAAATATGGATAGAAATAGAACCCTTTATTATCTTATATGGAAAATAATTTTGATAAAACACTTGAATTGAATTCTTGAGGAAAATATCCTTTCTTCTCCAAAATCAATTTCTTTTCTCAAATCATCATGCAATTTTAAAAGAAAGAGATTTTATTGAAAATAGTCATGAAATCTTTTAGAGGAAGCTTCATGAAAATAAGGCTTTATAAAACAGTATAAATCCGTTCGTGCCGTATAAGTTAAAAAAAACATTCTTCGTACTTTTGTCGGAAAAGTCAAAAAGTACCTCGTACGAAAAACGACAAAAGATTCCTTTCATATCTTTTACTAAAAACCCACCGAAGGGTAAAATTGGATATAAACTATTATAGAATGATGGAAATAATATTACATATTGAGGGAACATGGATGTGGATGATAAAATATACCCCAGTGATTACCAAAGTAAAAACAATCTCGGATAAAAGTGAGATTGTGATATTTCCCTTACCTTAGGTCCGACTTGCTTTGTAAGTGTCTGAACCACCTGTATAATGATTTAAATCGTGTTATTGACTTATTACTGAATCATATTCATTGTTATGATATCATATATGGTTCACTTATGACATTATATTACCCGTTCTTTTGTAAATTCCATGTTAAAGAAGCGTTTTGGGTAAAATCGTTTCATTTATCGTAGGTGTTTTGACTTGTTGTTCTTGACATCATTATTACTTATATCATGATTTACTTACTTCCAGAATATAAAATATGATTTATATATCATATATATTCAGTATATATATATATATAATAGGTAGATAAATAAAATGAAAAACACAGTTCATGGAGACGGTAGTCCGTACGTACGCATGAACGCTGTTTTCCTTTCCTTATTGTCTTGAAATGGAAGTAAGTAGATGACATACATATGTATATATATACATAAATCCAGTAGCTTTATAATTTCATATATTTCATTATTATTTCTTATATATACATTATAATCATTCTTAAATGGTTAACATGGAGAATGAATCTCATCGCGTCGTGGAGACGGTATTCCGTACGTACGCACGAGCGATGATATCATTTCTATAAATATTGAATTGAATTGGAGTGTATTATACAATATATCAGAATCAATATGATTTTGTAATAACTATGTATAGTTATTCTTTACACCATTATACCCATCCATGTAAGGTGGTGGTGGAAAATAGATTACACCACGGCGTGGAGACGGTATTCCGTACGTACGCACGCGCGGTGATTTCTTTTTCCGTAGGATGGATAGATGGTTAAATAGGGTTGTTTCATACTTATAATAAAATATCAGTATATGAGTGATACTGATGTTATTACTTCATAGTGAAACAACCTAAGAAGAAGAAGTGGAAGAAGAAATAAAGATGAAAGAATTGGTAACAGTAATTACCTCTTCTTTGAAGTGCCTCTTTGAGACCTCCTCTTAGGGCACTAAAATTGGTCTTTGAGGAAGATCAGAACCTCTAGGATGTTGCTAGGGAAGTGGAGAGGATAAATTGGCAGGGGTTGGCCGAGCTTGAGTGCTCAAATTGGTGTGAGGAGGAGGGGGAGGAGGTGTCCTTTTATAGGGGAGGAGAGGGGCACCTTAGGAATATCTCAAAATATTATTTTATAATAAAGTAAAAATCGGGTTATAATGGTTCCAAAGGGTCTTATTTCGAAGATAAAGTGGGGATGGGTCGAAATCCTATCAACCAATAGGATTTAGACAAGTTTAGGGTATTATTTTAACCTTATCAATTAGATTTAACTCTAAGTTAAATAATTTAACTTTTACCGTGTCTTTTTGTTTTCTTTCACTATATGGTTAATAAACTTACTATAACATGCCAAACGAACCCCAAATTGTATATTATTAATACATATATCCTTATTTAAGTCATTTGGCCGAACCTTATATTTTTAGGAATAAAATAACAATTAATAATATAATATTTGATTTAAAAACTATTTTGTGTCAATTTTGACACTATTTGATATATGATTTTTGTGAAAGTCATAACAGAATTATATGTTAGAACCAAGTTGATTAAATCAACACTAATATATCATAGTAACCTATAAAATTAGTGTAATTCATAAAAAGTCTTAAATTACATTTATTTTGGTATTTATATTATCAATTATGTCAATATTTCATTAATAAGATAATTACTGCATCATTTTTGTGTCATAAATAAATTATATTATTTGATGTCTAAAAATTACAAATAAAATACCATCATGTAGGAACTCTTTTTAGCTTTCTAATGAATATTTATAGTCGAATTTATCTTATGTATAACCCCATATTAAAAATGATTTACTTATTAAACTTTGATTTTAACTATTTTAACCCTTCTTTAAATAAATTAATAATAAATGTCCTAATCTAATCCAAGTGGGCCTAAATGGTCATATTTTATTCCTGAGTTTGTTTTTGGTCGAATCACACTTGTCCAATAGAATTAGGACATGTGTTAGGGTAATATTAATATCATATTTACCCTTAGTTACCTTATTTACTATTAACCGTGGTAAAAAAAGTAAAAAGTTACTATTCACCAAAAAATTATTTTCATCTCATTGAACCACATTTTAGTCCTTGATATTAACCGTGTCTCTCGGATTTTCGAAATTCCATTCACAGAAGCGGTAAAATTAAGTTTTATCCAAAATTCAGTTTTTAACCTACCACTTAGTAGTTTCACTATTCATCAAAAATTGATGTTTTTCAGAACAATGCCAAAATTTCATCCCAAGCTATATTTCATATTCCGAATTCAAAAATGAAGTCTATTTTACCAAATTCATAACATAAGAGTTGCATTAATTAATTTTATAATTAAATCCCGCTGTTAAAACAAATAGCGTGTTTTTAAGAAACAATATCTATCAAAAGATTGACACTTGTTTATGTCTAGTTTAAATGTGAAATTACATCCAATGACCAACATTGTATTAAATTGTAAAAATATATTCTAAATATACTTTAAAACCACTCAAATTAATGATTTATCACTATTAATTATTTCTATTAAAAAAAATTTGTTTTTAATTATAATTTAGTAATTTTCACTATTCATCAGAATATGAAAGTTATCCGAAAAGTACCAAAATTTCACCTTAGGATAAATTCGATACTCCGAATCCAAAAATAAAGTTCATTTTGAAAAATAAGATTTACTGGATTTCAAAAAGTGGTTATTACTATTCATAACGGCTAGTTTTAATAATATTTTTATAGCATATCGTTGTTTAGTGAAACTCGGTATTGCGTACTACACACACTATCGAGGAAGGTCGCGATTGCGTGTAATGCAAGGCAAGTCAAGGATGTGTGTTGTGCAAGATCCTTTTGGTGTAGCGTACAACACAAGACATTAATAAAATTAAAAAGAATATTTTTTTATAAAATCTTGGGCTGTTACATTAATCATCCTCAATTGTAATATTATATGAGACAACACAATGTAAGAAACATGAATAATTGATAGAAACAATCCATACATCCAAAAGTAGTGACTCATGAAAAATGTTGTCATATTTCATCCCTGAACTTCTTACTCAGCCTTTATTCATCATCATCTCACCACTTATTCCAGATTCCTAGAATACAAAAAAACCCTATAACCAATACGAAAAACAGTTAGAATATTTTACACACATATTAGATCGATTCAAATCATCCCAAAAACTCTCACATTATTCATGTTTCCATAATGATGTGATTATGAATCAATTCACCCATTGAAAATAATATAAAATAACATATGAAATAGGTGAAAAATCCACATACCTCAACCTTGATGAGGATGTGGAAGGATACCAATGTTCTAGTACCCAAGTATAATTCATTTATATCATGTCAATATCTCAATTTATAGACTAAAACCATTCTAGATGATCAAAATACGTATTCATATATTTTCACTAAAATATTAAATACAAATTACTATGTGTATAAAAAATTTACATTCATAATGTTTGAAACACCAGATATTGATCAGCAACAAATTCCTAAGCCACAACTTGCTTCCTCATCCTTGGGTGAGTTATTTTTTGTTTCATCCCCACCACATGAAATAATTGAGTCTAATTTTTCATCCTAAGTAATAATACCACTATTGGGATAATTATCAAAATTATTATCAAAACATTTCGTATCCTACTCAACATCATTATCTGTATATGTCTATTTTTCTTCCTTTTATTTTCAACAACCATCACATCGATAAAATAAAAAATTACTCATATTTTTTATTGAATCACCTATATTATTTTCCATTCAAATAGTATAAAATAAAAATTCCATATTTATCTCTCGGATCAATATTTATGTGGTTTCTAACATTCATCCATATTCTACATGGAATATAAAAATCACTTTAGTGTTTTAAAAAAGATATTTTCTATAAAAACATTCATATGATTTTGTATATGGAAATGGCAAGTACAGTCTTCAGATATGAATATATATATACATTTTCTCATGACTTGTATATAAAACATCTATGAAATAATATGTTTAGGTAACATGGTTCTCCTAATTTCCACCTAACTTCTATTATTCCATTCGATGAACCCATTTTGTTGGGTAGTGTACGGTGAACTGAACACTGGTAAAATAATATGCTTCTCAAGATAAAATTAACATTATTTATTTCAGTACTCATCATAATTATCAATTAATACCTTCATCAATGAATACTCAAATTCTTTCTCAAAATTCATCTAGAAACTATTAATCATTTTCAGAGCATCCGAATTATTGTTTATATACATAACACATGTAATGAGAGAAATGCCATCATTGAAACTAGTGAAATACTTATCAAAATTAGTTTATTTTTTGGTAATTATCCAATATATATCATAATGGATACATCCTAGGGGGTTTTAATAAATCTTAATCGTCTTGTTCCCATAGTTAATAAATTTTCACTTTTGAAAAATAGTGCAGTACCAATTTTTTCTTCTTGACATATCAAGAATATATCAGACAATGACTATATTTGATAATTGGAAGATGATTATTTAACACATATTTCCCATCCATTTAGTCCAAACTAATTTTCTTCCAGCATATCCAAACAATAAGTGTTTCATATTTATCCGACTTGGAACAAGTTTTGTTTGTACATTAGACACTTATAATTATATTTCCATAATCCTCACTTTCCAAAAGAAACACATAATTTCTAAATATTTTAGTGTTACCCTCATCACAATGTTGGGAATCATACAACACGTTCCAAATTATCTTATCAACATATTCTTCTTTTATGGATTTTATATTTTCATTCTCAATGATGGATGATCCGAGATCATTAATTCGTAGTGATTCACCATTGTTGAATGTCATTGTTTATTTATTTGAAGTAATTCAAAGTATTCATAAATTTTATTCCATATAATATGAGAAAAACATACACTGTCAAGAATACATTCTCACTTTTCTTTTTTTAGCTTCTAGAGTAATTTAATCAACAATATCCTTTTAATTCCTTATATCGTCATTCCCATCCTATATCTATGATTTTTTTCAACCCTGGATTTATTACATTACTTTTACATCATCTCTATGATACAAAATACAAACATTACACAAAGAGGATAAAAAGGTTTAGTTTATTTGGAATATTGTGACCATAAATAACATTTACAACAAATGACATTTATTTAATTACTTCTTCTCTAGATTCGTATTGGCTATTGACCTATCTTTAGTACATGTAGTCACAACTGGATATACATAAAACGGGGTGAGCTAATATCCTAGTAAAGGGATATATATTAACAATATAATGATGGGTGATAATAATAATAACATAGGAAAATGATTATGAATATGAGAGGAAGAATAAATAATAGAATTGAAATGTGACAATGCATAAAAATTAATCGTCATGTCTTAGTGGTAAACTACCACTCAATGTTGTGAACAATGCTAGAACCATCTTCAGGCATCAATTCCCTTTAACTTATGGGATTGATAAAACTATCTAATTAATTGGAGCAATGTATAATTCTAGATGCACCCATCGGATAATAACATTCATATTGCACTATATAATTCCTGGCGCACCTGTCACATCATAACATTTACATTTTCATGCATGCCACATAGAACATATGTCGAACATAAACATAAAACAACACAAGGAAATAAATTAATTTTAAGTCATAATTAATAATTTAATAAACATTTGTCTCCAAAAATAAAGAGGGTATAATATTCTTGTCATAGAATAATCATATATGAGTGAAGAAGAAACAATATTTCAGAAGTAAAAAAGATTTTGTTTATTTGAAGGAAGAGTATTTTAGGATGAACATTGGGTTTTTCAAAAAGACAATTAAAAAACCATTATATCACATAATATGTAATATAAGGATGAATAAATTATCCTTAAGGCATATTTATAGTATAAATGGGTTTAAATCGGGAAGATCAATGTATGAGAGTTGGGGTTGAGAATTTCCCCGTACATTGTATTGAAACAGTTTCATAACATTAATGTCAAGTGTAACTAAATTTGATTCATTAATTAAAAAATATATAAAATTTTTTACATTAATGATATTAATTAAGGTTTTATTAAGTTCATTTATCATATTTTTGATGAGTTATAGAGTTTAAATTCATTGTTTGGGAATGTTCATTTTTATAGTTTTATGTTACTGTTCACATGTATTCAGGAATAGAAGTTAATGTAGAACATGTATAAAAATACAGAACTAATATTCCATGTTATTAATGATATTAAATGAGTTTAAATGATCTTATAATTAATTATTTTATATATCATATGGATTAATCATTATATAAGAATTTAATAATGATCATTTGGGTTAAATCAGGTAGATTTTCGACCACAACGAACTTCTTTTCATTAATCCTTTAGAAATATGTACATACGCTAGTTACAAGAAATTAAATTGGATATAACACATATTAAAAAATCATCCATAAAAATGGTTTCATGGCCATATTTGAAATAGGTAATGGAAAAAATAAAACTTTTCGTTCTTGGAGGTGATAAATTAACACCTCTCCCACAATGTCTTCCTTTATAAAATTAAAAGAATAGGAGAAGGGGGTTGTATGATATATTATACAATTATTATATTAATATTAAATTATATTTATGATATTGGAATTATAGTACCATTTGTAATAGGATATGTGGGGATATATTAAGAATAGAACTTGAAATTGAATGGAAATTGAAGGGAATGCGAGAGGAATTTCCTCTTGAATCATGCTCTTTAAATACTCTTTAAAGATCAAAGGAATTGACATTTTATGAGAAAAAAAGTTCTTGTACTTTGGGAGGGGATAGGGAATAGATTTGGGTATATTTTAGATAGGTAATGAATCAAGGAATGTGTGAAAAATTAGGGTGTAAGGGGTGGTATTTGCTGTAGAGGGGAGATAGGTTTTCTCAATATTATATTCATTAATTTATTATTTATCTCCAAGGAAAGTAATTGTTATGATTCCATGAACAATAATAGTAATAAGTTCATGTAATTTCTAGATAATGGCCTCCCATCAGGAATACAACAAATAATGACATCATAATTCTTGAATTTAGCATTTATCCTAAATTATTTTATTTTACTATATTGCAAAAATTCATGTATTTTAAAAAAATCCAAAAATTTAACCCTGAGAGTTATTTGATGTGTATATTCAAAAATTGAACTCCAATTTTCAAAAATAATTTTATAAATAGGATTAATTTAATTTTATATTAAAATCACAATTTACTTGAAAATTTCTGTGCTTAAAACAATAATTTACTAATTCTAAAACACATGTACATCATATTTTAATCAAAATCTTATATATGCTATCATATGTTAGGTTACTATTCATAAGGGTAAGTCAAAATTCATAATGGTAAGTCAATTTTCATAAGGGTAGGTAACTATTCACCAAATATTAGGTTTGTTCCCACAGTCCGCAAAAATCATCCTGGACGCAACCGTGTATGTCATATTTTTGGAAATTCATAACAAATAAGTAGAAGAAAATATGTTTAAAGGTCACATAGTATCTAGTATCATATAAGTCACTATTATTAACAATTTTATTATACTATGAGGAATAATAATAATAATGAAATTACATTGATAAAAACATTGGTTCGTTACATTCTTCCTGACTTATGAAATTTCACCATTGAAATTTCACTTTACATAAAAAGTGAGGGTACTTATCCTTCATCACCTCTTCTGGTTCCCAATATGCTTCTTGGAACATATGGTTCCTTCACAATAATTTTAAAATTTTGGTTGTCTTGTTGCGTATATCCTTATCTCTCCGGTATAGAATCATCAGTAGACTCTCCTATTAAAAGAGATAATATTACAACTGTACCACCTCTGAAATTTGTACATATGAGGGATCTAGTATATACTTCCTCATGAGTAATACGTGAAACAAATCATAAACTTGAGCCATATTTGGTGGATGTTCAAGATGAAAGGCCATGGATCCTATGTGGTAAAGGATATCATTGGGGCCAATGTACATTGGGATAAGATTCCATTTCCATCCAAACCACAAGTCTTTCTTCCATGATAATATTTGAAAGAATACATTATCTCCAACATCAAACTCCAAGTCACTTTGAATGTTGTTTGAATATTTCTTTTGTTGACTGTGAGAATCTTTGATATGTTTATGGATGACTTGAACAATCTCTATTATCTATTTCACAATATCAGTTCCAACTAGATTTCTTTCTCCAACTTCATCCCAATAGGATGAAGTTCTACATCTCTTTCCATATAGAGAAACTTATGGATCCACCTGAATAATCGATTGGAAGTTATTGTTCTATAACAGCTCATCCAATTGGAATTTTTTATCCCATCCACCATTGAATTATAATGATAATGCTCTTATAATGTATTCTAGTTTCTGAATAGTCCATTCATATTATCCATAATTTTGGGGGTGATAGGTTGTGCCGAAATTTAATTCAGTACTCAAAACATGTTAAAGAATCCTCTAGTATTTAGATGTGATCCTTGGATCACAATAAAAAAGAATTGGGATTGGAACATCCTGAAGTATCACAACTTCCATCACATATATATTTAAATGTTTTTTAAGTGAGATATCTTCTTGAATAGCGATAAAACGTTGGTGAGTCATTCAACCACAACCCATAATTCATTAGTCTTCAATGACATCATCGAGAGACCCATGAAAAATTCTATAGTGACATTCTACCATTTCCACATGGGTATAAGAAATGGTTGAATAATCCCTTGGTATTTTTTCACTCTTTTTTAACATTATGACTAGTTAAACATGTTGATATGTACTCCAAAATCTCCTTCATCATGTTGTCCCACCAGAAGTGTTCTCACAGATCTCGGTACATCATGGTGCTACTATGATGTATAAAGAATAATGAGCTATGTGAATATTCCAACAGCTTTTTCTCTCCATCAGTGGATGAAGCCACACAAAGCAACATTCTAAACATAATCACACCATCATAATCAGTATATGAATCATGCATCTTCCCATAATTTACTACATTCAACTTCATTTATAATTATAGATCATCCCTTTGTACCTCCTTAATCAACTCTTGGTTTGATGGTTGCACAATCATTTGGGAAAGGTAGGATGTATCCCCTATGGTTAGGTTTTCAAAATCCATCCTTTGGATATCCAATATGATAAGAACATTCTCAATATATTACATGCATAGAGTATCACACCCTTTTCATCCTATAAAATCATCTTCATTGTTCGTTATTCCAATATTATAGTGAATAGTGAAATTGTTGTCATTGATTGGATCTTACCTTCTCGTTTGATGCATGTTGAGATCATTTTGTATAAATATATACATTATGATCTTGTGGTCACTATATATGTCACACTTCTCAACATAATGTTAGTGCCGCCATATATTCATGGAAAAATCATGGCTGCTAACTCTAGACTGTGCATCAGGTAGTTATTGTCATAGGTCATCAACTGTTGTGAGGCTTAGGCTATCAAATTATTTCTTTTTTCAGAGTACCCAACCCAATCCATTAATTAAATCATCCCTGAATTTAACAAAACATTCTCCACTCTTTGGTCGTGTGAATACATGTGCAGTGATCATCCTTTTATTTTAATCCTTGAAGCATTTCTCACATTCTTCTGTCCAACCCTACATTACCCATTTCCATGTTAACATAGTTGGCGGTCTTGAAAATCATGAGAAATTTTCACTAAACATCGGTAGTTCCTAGGTACCCAATGAAAACAGTGGATTTCCTTGACATTATAGGGTTTGTTCTATTTTTCATGTAAGAAACCAGATCATCATTTCAGGTATCTATCATTAGATTAGGTTGCTTTTTAGGAAAAGGGAAGAAAGGGGAAATCTTACTATTACAGTACGTGTACCTTGTTACCACACATAACCATGTATTGTCCATGTGAAGGCCATGTACCTGGAAATGTAGGGTGGCCTGGAAGGCTGCCTAATGTGGTGGATGGTTGAGGCTAGTACACTACGTGTAAGTTAAATGATAATTCCATGTACTTTTATTTTTATTTTATTAATTGGCTCAGGGTCACACCACATTTCGAGAAATTTTTTTTCTTCCCATGTTTCATACAGGAGAGCAACTTCTAGCCTAAAATCATCAAGCTCCTCTGGTTCCTCTATTTGTGCTCTAATTGAGACATCAATGAGTTCATTGTATTCCAATAGGTGAGTTGTCCATTTACCTTGATACCCTGTCTATAATTTATCCTCTCTCTCTAGTAACCTAGGGTTTATAATTTTTACCCTTTTCAAACATATATGTCTTCATAGGCTGATTCAAGGGCCGACGTTGAATAGTTTTCTTCATACGACATCGAGGTAGGAGGTCTGTGACATTCTTTGGTTTCCTATGGATTATATAATATGTAATTGTAGAATACACTTGTTTAGGGTATTTCTTGTTTTGGAATTTTAACATATTTACTTCCATCTATGGTTTGTTTGATTGATAATGGTTTATTGATTGAGAATAAATTTTACTACCTTGTGTATGGAGGAGTTTCACTTGTTTTTTTTTGTGGTTGTTGGGTCTAAAAAGTAAGTTTGGTTGATTTATTTTCTATTCTTAATGTTATTTATATGGATTTGTTGTTTATATTAAATGCATGTGTTCTTTATTATGAATGTAGGACCAAGGGGAATTGAAAATGAGAGCTTCCAGAAGTAGGGTATTTTAATTATTAAATTTTATTAAGATTGTCTAGAGGTATTGATTATGAGAGTAGACATGGGTCATTGAATAGAGTGGATAAACTATGAGAGCTACCCTATGGGTCATTATTAAAAAAATTAGACCACATGGAATTGATTGTGAGAGCTGCATGGGGCGTCATTATAATGCATGCCAAGGGGGAATTGACCGTGAGTGCTTCCTAGGGGTTTTTTTTAAATGATTAGTTCTATGTGAGACCAAAGGGGATAGACAGTTTGTACACTCCTATAAGGGATTTATTATTTATTGATTTGATGATATGTGAAACTAGAGTGGATTATACTCTTATAAATTTCCCATATGATTTCATGTACTTGATTGTATGATTATGACGAGCCTTCCAAGATAATGCACAAGCTTGGACATGGTCTCTCATGATTATTTAGATGGTCTTTTGAGATGTCTTTTGTTGTATTTATACAAGGGGATATAAAGAATAGGCTATATCATGTGGTTACATTATTCAATGGATAGAATAATTATTACATCTAAATGAATATAATTGAAAAAGGTAGTATTGTTTACATCAATGAACTTCTTAGTTTATTGCTTCATTTTTTGTATATTACCCGCTATAAATATTCCTGAAATGTTAGGCATAGATATTTTTATGGTTTAAAATTTTAATTTATCTCTCACCTTATTTGTATCATGAATTTAAAACCAAATATATTATATGGTTGCAGGTATAGATAATGGTATGATCCCTTCTTAATCATGTATTTGATTGTTTTTGGAGATAGAGAGTGTGGGAGAAAGATGAGGCTTGCGATGCAGATGGACTTTAATTGTTTCATTTGTAATTTGGTTTGGTATTTTATTTCAATTATTTCCAAAAATTTGGTGGATTACCTAGATATATGTGACATTCATGATATATATTTGTTCTTATGTTATTTATTTACTATTAGTCTTCTACAGTTTACTTTTTGTGTTGTATAATTGCTTCCTTTAATGTTTACTATTTTTTTCTACTGCATTACTCTGCCTAGGGGGCATAGTTTCCCAAATATATCACCTAAGGCCCTCATTACTAGTCAGTAGACTTCATATTTCATGGAAATTCACTTGAGTTCATATGACCAACTACTTATGGGGCACCATTGGATGGAACCCAAAACCAGGAAATTACAAATTGGTATCAGTGGCATGTATCAATTATGTTTTTTCATACTATTTGAAGCTCATTGATAGGGCTAGGAACGAATAGGAAGTTGTTCATAATTTTTTCATGGTAGTAGCTAACCTATGTATAGGGAAAAGCATATTTACCTCAAATATATCAATTTTTGTAGTTTTTTAATTATTGCAGTTGATTTGATTTTTCCATTGGGTGACGAACTAGTTTGATGTTGTTATGATTTATATCATTGTGGCTCTAATTATTTTGTGACCTAAAGATATGTGTTTTTTCCATATCATGCTTCATATATTCACTAGTTGAGATCACATTCAATGAATTCATTCCATGCAATTTAGTTTGCGTTACTAATTTCCTTATATTATGACAGATGTTGTGAAATATATGAATTATGTTGTGGTAATTGTATGATTGAAGAGCTACTATATATATAGGGTATTCTAATATATAAATTTTCATTTGTATAGATGCCAAAAATTGGTCCTTAAGGTGTTATGGGCCCTCTTGGATCAGAATTTGATGGAACATGTATGAAAATTGATTGAATTTTTTCAAGTTATGAGATGAATAAGGATTCCAATCATTGATTTGTGGGGAGTATGTGATCTCATGAGATGGAATTTTTTAGGACATGGACATAATTTTATGTTTTCATGGATTCTAGTGATGTTTCAGAGATTTATTATCTGAAAACCCAGACAAAATGGTGTGTGGTGTTATGAACACATGTTATGTGTTCTTCTATTCCCTAAGAAACAAGTTTTTGTAAGAACTCAACTTATACACTTTAATCGTGTGACTGATTGTGTGAGGAGAGACATGGAGTTTGTAAGCTTTTGTTACAAAACTCCATGTTTATATTATACATGACGTGTTATAAAGAATCGTGTAACTGGACATGTGACCAATGACACAGGTGGATGAAATTTTGGTTGTAAAAACCATGTCTAATTTATGCCCACTATTTGAAATCAACATTTTGTCTAACTGTGTGACCAGTGACACGGGTATAAGGAATTGAAGTCGTATATACTATGTCTAGGATGAACACACTATGTAGTTTTACTGAGTAGGGAACTGTGTTTTTTATATGTGTTGAAGAGCACCAGAAGGTGGGAAAATTCAAGTACACACCATGTCATAGGAGGAACATCTCGTGTTTATTGGTGTTACATGACCAGGTTTGGCAGTGGAACATGAAATTTTAGAATATTAAGGGAGCACATTGTGTGGAGGTTATACAAATTGTGTAACCCTGTATTGTAAAACATAAATTTTTTCTTCTCCATTTTAATTTAATGATATTATATGATGTTTTTCTTTGTAATCATGTACGGAGGTGTGCAATTGAACTTGTAGATTCATGTCGCTGAGACATCCTCTAGTCGTATTATAGGTGCATGGAAATCTACAGAAACTATAAATGATAGATCCGAGAAAACAAACAGAACCTCTATTCATGGTCCTCTTGGAACTAGCTCATTTACCAGACATGGGTACTGATTCCTAGTTCTGTGAAGGCTTTATGAGGATGATGTTGACATTCCAGAGAGCACTGCTTCCAACCCCATATATGGGAGAGCTGATGTAGGTGTTCTAGAGCAGTATCCACCAAATTTTTCTAGGGACAGAGGAAAACATGCTACAAAGTCATGGTTGGAGGAAATGAAATCTATCGTCAAGCATCTAGAGATTCCTCAAGATATGATGATGACAGTCTCTATGTACAAGCTATTTTATTCCATCAAGAGATGGTGGGATGTTATATAACAGGCGGGATGTCACTGACATATAGTTTGGTAAGAGTTTCAAAGGATCATCTAGGATTATTTCTATATTGAGACGGTGAGGGCCCATCTAGCATGAGATTTCATGAATTTGGAGTAGGGTGCTCTTTCAGTGATGTACTACTCTTCTCTTTTCATAGAGCTTCAGTGCATCAAAGTTGTTCTAGTATGTGACAAGTAATCTTTAGCTATGTGATTTGATGATGGTCTTAGGTATGACATCTTTTCGTAGGTTAATGTACTCAAGTGGACTTTGGTGTCAACTATAGCGAATCAGGTGCTGATTACTGAGCATAATCTAAGGGTGTTGGTAGATTTGAGCCCAGGCGGATCAAAATCATGGGATGGTAGTGCTTAGATATATAATATGAAGTGTCTCAAAGATATTTCATGTGAAGTATCCTAAGGTATCTTGGTGGTATGATACTAGTGTGGGAAGAGCGAGAATACGAGACCACATTTCCCAGGAGACATAATTGAGTACCGTTCTTGTGGAAAGATGGGTCATCTTGATCATTTTTTCTAGATGTCCACACTATTAGTTAGTGATTGTGGTTCTATTATGACTCCACATTCAGGAGTAGGACCACTAGATTATTATTTGTATAGTAATTGGAGTTTTTCAGGCCATTCAGGGTAAAGAAGAGTCCAAGGACATGGTATTTATTCTACAGGTTTTTAGAGAGCATAGTGTGGATCAGCTCTAGGTAGTCATCCAGGGATGCGAGGCCACATAACATTTATTACTTTTTAGTGGTGTAGATCTAGCAAGGGTAGGATCCATAACCCTCTACGGTTAGAGGTACAATTCACGTTTCCTCAGTTTTAGTTTCTTCTCATTTTGATATGAGGGCTACCCGTTCTTTTATATCTTTTTTTGGTTTTGGAAAGACATTGAGAATATATCCTTACTTATGAAGATTTTACGATTCTAGAAACTCCATTGGGGGTTAGGACGGCTAGTGTATGTTAGTTCAAGGAGTTACCTCTTGAGGTTTGTGGGTGTCACTTCTAATGGAAAATCTATGTCATAGAGATGACATGCTTCAATATCATGCTTGGAATGGAATAGTTAGTCTCTTTTTAGGAATTTGTTGACTTCTATCACTACAGGGTGAGATTCACATTACCACTTTGTGTGTCTTTCATAAAAAAGAGAGGATGGGATGTCAATGATAGAAGAGATGGTCCTGAGAATGTTGTGTTTGGAAGAATTACCACCCATCTTTCTTTTTTATATCTGGATGACCAGGAGTCTGAACAGATGAAATTTCCACCAGTGGTGGATCATTTCAGAGAGGTCATTCTGTGAAACATTTCAGGTTTACCTCTAGAATGAGACATAGATTTCCCTATTGAACATGTTCCGAGAGCAGAACTGGTTTCCATTCTTCCTTATAGAATGGATACACCAATGTTATATGATTTCATGATGTAGTTAGAAGAGTTTCAGGAAAAAAGGCTTTCATCTGACCTAGAACTTCTCCAAGTTGTTCGTCGGTCCATTTTGGGAAGAAGGCAGATGGTACCCTCAAAATTTGTTAGGCTTATTAGAATATATAATAATTCAAGATCAAGAACTTATATCCCTTTTCGACGACAGATGATCTATTTGATCCGCTTTGAGGAGTGTGAAGGTTCTCCATGATTGACATGTGGTCCTATTATCATCAGTTCTACCTTAGACCATCCAATATAACTCTTGCATCCTTTCATAGAATGTGTGGTCTATAGGATAATGTGGTTATTTCATTCATTATCATGAATGCACCAAAGGATTTCATGGAACTAATGAACCGAGTGTTCCACCCTTACATGTAATCCTTTATATCAATATTCATGGATTACATCATGGAGTACTCTCACACTTGACACGACCATGCCAACCATCTTGAAATAGTTTTGAGTAGACTGAGGGAACATTATTTATATACCATTCTCTCAAAATGAAAATTATGGATTGAACATATTCACTTCTATGTACATGTTATCTCAGAGACATGAGTATCAGTAGACCCAATGAAAGTGATAGAGGTAGTTTCTTGGGAGCATCCCAAGAATTTATTTTTGGTGTGGTGTTTTTTGGGAAAATCTATTTATTACAAGACCTTAATATATCACTTTTCATGATTAGCGGATCCACTGATGGTCCTGATGAAGAAGGGTGAGAACTACTTGTGTATGGATTCCTACAATTCACCTTTTCATGAGCTAAAATGGTGATTGACTTCAGCACCAATACTAATTTTTCCAGATCATGGAAAGATTTACGCCATTTACTACGATTTAAAATGTATCCATATAAGAGTAGTTCATATGCAATGGGAAGGATTAGTTGTGTACGGTTTTCTATAGTTGATGAAATATGGGAGGAATTACTTGATGCACGATCTCAAGTAAGATGTAGTTGTTCATGTTTTACACTGTTTTCGACATTATCTATTGGGATATCATTTTTTGTTATAAAATGATCACAAAAGTCTCTAGTATATCTTTACTCAATGTGATCAGAATTTGTGATAGTTAAGGTTGGTTGAGTACATTTTTTTCTTTGACATTGATCTTCCCTACATTCCTGGGAAATGAAACTCAGTGGATGATGCGTTGAACAAGAGGACTCTGATACATGTAGTTCAAGAGGCCAGCTGTGAGTGGAATCGTATGGCTCTGTTCTCTAAGATACATTTGGAAGTGCATAACAGACAAGGGAAAGCATTTTTTTCTTATATAATCTTTACATCTATGTTATTGTGTCAAGTGAGAATGAGGCCTCTATCTAATTCCAAAGGCCTATTCTTATGGGAGAGAAAATGATGAGAGTACCCTACTGTTGGGTGGACCGTATACGAGGATGATATCTTGAATTTTCATGGCAATTTTTTGGTTCCAACAGACATACACAGGGAGTTTATGTGGGATTTTCATTCCTCAATTTGGGTTGTTCATTCTTGTGTCAACAAGGTGTATCATGATCTACACAATCGGTATTGGTTCCTAGGTGTGAAGAGGTTTGTATTTTGATGGATTCTGACACTGATTACCCTCACGGACTTGAGGTTATGTGCACTGTATTGCATAGTTCCCTTGATCCCTACAATTGTATCATTGGACCATGGGTGGTGGTCTCCTTTATTCCATTACATTATAATTTCTTATCATGTGTTTTCGACACTATTATGCTTTGTGGACTTCATTCCAACACATGAAGCATTTCTTTATCCCATTAAGGTAGTTCCCATGATTCTTCTTTCGCCATTTTTGGGATGTGGGTCATTCAGTTTTCATCTGACCTTTATCATTAGATCCCCCAACATAAAACTACATCAATCGATTATTATCACCATAGACATGGGTCCTTTCTCCATACATCATCTCTACTTTAAGGGAACATAGAGATACATATTCATAACTCCGAATGTCTCAAATTTCAAGATCATTTCAAAGATATGGTTTTGATCCACTAAAAATATATCAATTTTTCTTTCATTATTGATAAAAAAACCTTATGTGTACTTATTAAAACCTTGAAAAATTCCATTTATAGGTCGTGAAAGTTTATCCTTCCATTTTTTGGTCTCTATAAATTATCTCCCCATCTTCGTATAATGAGTCCATGGTAAATACTTGTTAAGATACATGATCATAAAGTATTCCAATTCAATCACTTAAACATCATCTCTTGTCTTGTTGTTCTTAATAAATGCCCACCATTGATCGACCTCTCCATATAGAAGATAAGTAGAGAGTGTCACCATCTCCAAATAAAAATAACGAAGCACTAAAAAGGTCTTATCCACAGATTTGAACAACTTTTTGAATACTAGTGGATTAAAAGATACACTAAATATATGTGCTCGTTGCTGCATAAAACACTCAAAAGCTATTTTCTCCCTCACTAGGAAGGAGTACATTCATCATTATTTAGTTTATAAATAATATACTATGATTTTTGGGTTATAATATCCATGAAATTTTGAACTCCACCTACCAATGAATTGGGGATTTTGTTTGAGTAATCATTGAATTGGACCCCACATTAGTGGTTGGCATGTTTTCTCTTGGTTCCCAACATTTTCTAAAATATAAAATGTTTGAACAAAACATATATCAAGGAGTCATGAAAAAATAATTTATTCATTTTTGAAAAAAAATATAAATTCATATCTTATGCAATACCTTTTTATAAAAAAATTTCTTTTGTTCTTATTCTACATAGTCTTAAACCATAGGTTTTTTCTACGTTTTAGTAAACCTAATTCCCAAATTAACTAAATTGTGCCTCTGATACCAACTATAGCAACCCTGATATTATTGTATTAAATTTATATAATTTTATTGATAATAAAATAAAAAAATTACAAATCACATATCTAAAGAATTATTATCCTGGTAAAACATTGACCATGCATAACAATTACAAAACAAAACATTTATTTTAGTCCAACTTCTCTAGATTTTTATTTCCTCTTAAACTCTCCATAGTACATGTAGTCACCTAAGGATATACATCAAAAAGGGGTGGGACAAAATCCCATTATGAAAAAAGATTCAAAATATATAAAAATGGATTAGAATAATCATTAAATTAAAAAAATATTATGGACCAGAAAGGATGCATTAATATGAAACTTGAAATGTGTCAGTGCATAAAAATGAAACATCACATCCTAGTTGTCAAATACCATACCTATTTGTGAACAATGGTAGCATCATGTTCACATAGAGTTTCCCATTAAATCAAGAGATTCATAACCATACCCAATACATTATATGGTTTTATAATTATTGAATCACCCATAAACTTATAATATTCTAATTGTACTATATAACCCTAGGTGCCCACCTCACATCATATCATTTACATTATCATTCATGGCACATAGAACAAATGTCAAACATAAACAAAAAATTACCCATGGAAAGGATTGCGTTTCACATAATAAATAATAAATTGATAAACATTTTTTCCCTATAATTAATAGTGAATCACAATCTTGATAGAGAAAATTCAATATTGTGTGAAGAAAAAATAATCTTTGCGCAGCAAAAAAGACTGGGTCTATTGGAAAGACATGTTATTTTGGAAGAACATTGGGTTTGTCATTAACTCAATTATAAAAAATCTATATATCAGAATAGGTAATATGAGGATGATGAAATGATTGTTAATGATTATTAATACTATGAAATGGTTGAAATAGAGAAACCATAATGTAATAAAGTTGGGTTCGAGAATTTCCCTTTACCTTGTATCTAAATGATTTATTCATTTTATTTGACTATATAAATACATTATATAGATTAATATGATTCATTATTGTTTTTTATTTTCATTTATGGGATTTCAAATGTGTTATATTGTTTAATTTCATTGGTCGGGAACTTTGGTTTATATAGTTTTCTTGAGTGGTTCACATGTATTCATGAATGGAAGTTCGTGTAGACCATGGATAAATACCCATAGCTAATATATAATTTTATTAATGATATTATTGGAGTTTTAATGATCTTATAATGAATTTTGTTATATAACATGTTGATTAATCATTGGATAAGAATTTGATGATGATCGTTTGGGTTAATTCTGGTGGTTTTTTTGACCACAACAAATTTGTTTTCTTTAATAATTTAGTAATATGTACAAAAGTTAGATATATAACCATAAATTGGATATAAAAAATATAAAATAATATGGTTCAACCATAAAAACGGTTTCATGCCATATCTGATAGTGGGAAAGGAAAAAAGAAAAGAATTTGTTCTTGAAGGTGATAAAATATCACCTCATGGACAAAGTAGTCCTTTGTAAAATTAAATAAAGAGGCGAAGGGGGATGGAAGATATATTATCCCATTAACATCATAAAAATATAGTAAATGTACGATACATGAGTTGACATGAAATGTTTTTGAGGATAGGTTGGGAGATATTAATAAAAGAACATGAAATTGAAAGGATATTAAATGGAAAGAGAGAGAGGAATTGCTTCTTCAATCATCCTCTTGGGATCCTCCTTAAAGAACCTAGGATTGGTCTTTGGGTGAGACCAGAATCTCATATAATTGGGGGAGGTTCTAGAGCAGTTTTTTGTGTATATTTTAGACATTTCATGATGATTGAGGGTTTTGATGAAATGAGGGTGTGAGGGGTGGTATTTATAGTGGAGGGGAGAGGGGTTTTCTCAATATTATATTCATTAATATGTTATTTCTCCAGTACAAAATTAGTAATGATGATTCCATGACCAAGAATAGAAATAAGTGCATTTTAGTTCAATATAATGTCCTTACATAATCCATATATCATCTGATGACATCATAATTCTTGTATTTAGCATTTTTTGTAAATTATCGTACTTTACTATTGAAAATATTAGAGTATTATAGGAAAATCCCAAAAAATAATCCTACACATTTTTTGATGGGTAAAATCCCAAAATGAACTCAATTTTTAAAGTAAATATTATAAAATGATTAGTTTTAATTTTAATTTTCATCATATTTTACATGAAAAATACATTTTTTAAAAACTTTATTTACTTATTCCAGAGCATAGGTACATCATACATTCACATAAATCCTATATATATAATATCATATGTAATGTTAATATTTATACGGGTGTGTCAATATTCATAAGGGTAGGTCACTATTAACAGGGGTATGTTACTATTCAACAAAATTTATGTATGTTCCATCAGTCCCAAAAAATCATCCAGGAGGTAACGGTGTATATCAGGTTTTCAAGATTCAAAACATTGGAGAGGAAAATTTTTGTTTAATGGTCACATAGTATTTAGTATCATGAGATTTCATTGTTAATACCAGTTTTATTATAATATAAGTCATAATTAAAACAAGGTAATTCCATTTATTAAACAAGGTTTAGTTACAATTTTTATTAAACTTTTGTTATGAACGTTCCCAAAAAAGAACACCATTAGCATGACTTATGGGATTTTCACATTTTTCAGAAATAGTTTCTAGGGGTGGGAACTTCTTTTAATCTTTTACACCTTCTTTCTTAGGTTTCATTAGAACTACCTTATTTTCCTTCATTTGAAATGGCTGACACTCTCTCAACCCTTTCCTTCCATATCCATTTGAATAGTAGAAATGTTTTTGCTTGAACCAACACATATTTTTTATATGTCAAATCCAACACAGTACTAGAAGTATCTATATAAGGATAATTTTCATCTATAACATTTAGATTGACCAGTGGTGTGAGTATGTTTCTAAGAAACTACTTAACTGAAGAATTTCTTCCACAGACATTTATATCTTCCAATGAAACATTCTTATTCTGATCAGCTGTCATTTTAGTATTATCATATCCATAAGTGATAAAAACCTTTTTGGATATAGGATTATGGGAAGCATCATATTCCTCATATTTGTTGGTATTTTACACAAAAATTACAATCCTTGTTTTCTTCTTCCAAAGAAACATTTCCAACACCCTTCTTCTCAAGAACATCTTCAAATTTCTCAAAAACATCTAAAGGTATCATTTAATGATCCTTATAATGTTTATATTTATCGTAAATTTATCCAACTTTAGAGATATGGTTTTCAAAACATGTACCTCTTTATTCATCTTTTGAATCTTTTTGTTGGATGTGTTCCCATACTTCCTCTTTTGCCTTCAGTTTCACATATATATTCTCATTATTATTTATTTTTATAATAATAGAATTATTCAAATCGTAAATATAATTCATAAACATGACTTCCATATTAGGGAAACCATCTTTCTTACTTGTTTATGAGTTTTCACACTTCCGATTCCTCATTTATTTCTAATTATTTCTATCCTTTATGAGAAAATCATAAAATTTTATTTTAGATGAAATTCTAATTGAGTGTTTACATATTATATATAAAATCTAATTTTGATGCCATTATTATTCACTACTAATATTAAATTATTCTTTCCATCCTTTCTAAAATATTTTTCATATTCAAATTCACAATCTTCTTCTTCACCATTAAAAGATAAGAATATTCTTCATTTGAATTTCAAAAATGATAATATTTACCTTTGTAAAATGATTTATCCTTGTCAACTAGTTTTATCCAATACATTATTAAACATCACCCTTCTTCATCACTATCCTCTTGTATCATTATTAAAGAAAATTTTCCTCAAATTTTCCAATGAATTCATACAGAAAACCAATTATGAGATTTTTTACTTTGTATTTACATATTCATCTTCTATAATTTTTTGAAAATATAAATAATAATGCATCGTGGATTTTACGTAACTCATTTTTGGATTCAGAGTCATAAACAACATCTTCTTCCTAAACCTTCATAGACTATTCTTTCTTGGCATCTTTAAAATACATTTCACTATAACCATTTGTTTTTCATTATTAATTCATCATTTTCTCACTTCATATGTAATGAGAGTACTATTATGATCATCTAGAGATAGTTTTTTAGGATATCTATTTTCTAATGAAGATACATTAGAATCATACATGTTTGGAAGAGTTGTCATCTTTTTTCAACAACTATAGAATCATATAACAGTTGAATAAGACATACAATAATTCAGAAAATGTCATTTACCCTATTAAAGATCTCACCAATTGATTTTTTTCACCCATATTGAGATATTCATATTTTAGCCTCCATATTTGTAAATTTTCATTATTTATATTTTTATTTCAGTCGTAAATGTTTTTAACTTATCCTTGGTGCCTTTGTCAATGTGAACACTTTTCAGTCATAAAAAATCACTTTTAGACAATAGTGAGAGTATTGAATTTTTCTTTATTCCACCATTTTCAAGATCCTTCTTTTCTATAGGTGTATAAAGAAACCTTATCATAAATAAAAGGAAAGCCACCTATTATAGATTCATGAACATTATACCAAAGGGTTAGAAGGTAAGGAATCATTCTACCATTAAATATATGGTTTTTTAGTCATATAAGATCAGAATCCCCATACTATTTAAATTATTCAGATTTTCCAACAAAACATATAATCAAAAAATTAGTATAGTAAAAATTAAATGAACATTCAACTCTGAAACCAATTGAGAATACCCTTCCATGATTCAAGTATCATTGAGAGGGGGTGGGATAAAGCCATGATATCTTTTTCATTTATGTTTCAATAAATTAGAAACATACATCACCATATTTTAAAGATATATTTCTCTCCTAAAAACAAATAGAACATGAAACCATATAAAAAATGAAATTTACAAGGTTCACTACTCCATAAATGTTGTTAGTTCATGTTATTGTTCTTAAATAATCCTATACCACGTAATTCAATAGAAAAAAAAATCATTTTTTGATTAATATAGTATGTATAATATTCCCTTACACTCGTCTAAAACTAGGTTGAATCTAATATTTCTTGTTCTTCAATTGGAAAGATATTATTTAATAAAAAAACTATAAAAAATAATGTTATGGTGGTTCTTGATATACATTAACAGATATGATTTTTCAATTAAATTTATCACTTTCATACCTAGTATTTGGTAAGAAAATCCTAGACATTGTAATGATATTCGGTCTAATTTCATTATCAGATTCAAAATTTTGTTTTCTCAATATGGATATAATACTTTTTTATAATGTCACGACCCGTCCTCGGGGCCCGTGCCGTGACTACCCCAAGCCCGCCTTCCATAGGCCAGGGGCTGGCGACTAGCACCAAGGCGTAAAATCCCAGTAAACAGGGAAGGCATTGCCTTTATATGTAACAACCACACAGAGTCAGCAAGCGGAAAGTAAGTGCAGAAAAGTAAAGGGGGCCGGAAATACAAGCCCAACTGTAAAGTACAACTGAAAAGTAAAGTACAGCTACTGAAGAAAAGACGGCGGCCTCGTGTCGTCCACTGGCAATCCCACCTGAAGGGTGGGTACAGATAGCCTCCAGGCTCCTCGGGTCCCACGTCCGCTCCGAGCACGTCCCGCCCAGTGGTCCACCTCCAGGTACCGTCCTGCTCCACGCCCCAACCGAGATTAGCGCTGTCCGTCGTCTGCAACCAACACAACAAGGTGCGGGCATAGCCCGTGCAGGGGTGAGTACAAGCTACTCAGTAAGGACCCCGAGACCCCGGAAGGTCTCCCGAAATCCACAAAGGATATAGCACAAAAGAAAGATGCAATCACGAAGTAACATCTGACTCGACCTAGGTATATGCCCATACATATACCTATGTCCCCAATTCTAGCTCTGCTCACGAGCTCAAGAACAACCCAATCCACAAAGGAAAGCAAGACTCAAATCCACAAGGAGAGTAAACAGTAAATCCACATAGGATAGTTCAACACAATACACAAAGGAGAGTAAACAGTAAATCCACATAGGATAGTTCAACACAATCCACAAAGGAGAGTAAACATAAGTTTCAGCTCAACCAGGTATTTTCATTATCGAAACCGTAAAAGTTGAAGAGCCCCATCTCTGAAGTGTACAGTGGTCCTGTCACGACTCCGAGGTACTGCTCACTAACCTAAGACTGCTGAAGTACTCCTCCTGTCGAGTACCGCAGGTCTGCTGCCAACTACCGGGCACTCCGTCCGCTGAGGGTCTGCTGCCAAATACCGGGCGCTCACCCAGATAGCCTACTGAGGTACTCCTCCTGTCGAGTACCGCGGGTTTGCCGCCAACTACCAGGCGCTCCGTCCGCCGTGGGTCTGCTTCCAACTACTGGGCGCTCCGTCCACTGGGCTAGTCGACTCACTCCAAGTCGAGTCGGTCAAGCAGTCGTCAGGTCTCAGTCATCTACACGGTCTCCGTACTCCGCACGCACGTCTCCACCGTCGCGGGTCTGTCGCTACAACCAAGCGCACACACTCCGTAGAGTATCGCGGGTCCGCCGCTACAACCAAGCGTTCCACCGCCAAGGGTCTGCTGCTGCATCCAAGCGCACCACCACTGTCAAGTACCACGGGTCCGCCGCTACACCCAAGCGCTCCACCGCTCAAGGGTCTGCTGCTGCATCCAAGCGCACCACCACTGTCAAGTACCACGGGTCCGCCGCTACACCCAAGCGCTCCACCGCTCAAGGTAAAAAGAAGATTCAGCTCACACAGGTTCGGTAGCACTGTTCCACGTAGGATCGCTGAGTGCAGTAGTCGACGTAGTCCACTGAGGATCTCTGCTCTGCCGTCGTCGCAGTCCACGGAGGATCTCTGCTCTGCCGTCGTCGCAGTCCACGGAGGATCTCTGCTCTGTCGTCGAAGCCACAGCCAGCACTAGGGTTCCCGCACATAGCGAGCTCGTTTAGGAGGGTCCGCTTCACGAGCCGAGAGGCTGATACATCAACTGACACTTAGTCCGAAGTTGATGTATCCAAAAGTTCTGTATCGACAACAGGATCTCAACGCAACAGACGGCGCGTCAATCGGACGCTCGGTCTGAGAGTTATTGGCATTTTCGTCTCAGGGGCCCGGTTGGTTTTTAGGGCAAAACCAACCCGACCGTACTCCGCCTGCGTCCGATCCTCGGGCGGAGTATGCCAAAAGTTCCCTCTCACTTAGTGGAAACTACCACAGCTGATGGTACGTCGATCGGACGTCCGTAGCTCAAGTTATGAGCGTTTCCGCTCCGAGGGCCCGGTTGGTTTCGTGTACGAACCAACCCGGCCGAACCCAAAGTCTTCCGAAACCTTGAGTATGATATACCGAAACGACCGTCTCGATCCAAGGATCGCGTAGCCGCTGACGGTTCGTCAATCGGAGGTCCGAGGCCCAAGATATGGGCGAATGACCGAAGAGGGCCCGAAACGGGGGTTCTGGGCCCGGGGCGACCCGGCCCGAACCCCCCCCTGGGTCGGCCGAACCGGGTCGGCCCGACCCGGCCCGACCCGGCTCGGCTTCGGTCGGGTGGCCGAGTGAGCCGCCGCCGCGGGTTTGACCCGCGGCTTTAAGAAAACGCGGCCCCGCGGGGGGGGGGGGGGGGGCGCCTGTCACGCGGACGCGGCCGGGCCGCCGCGTCCCTCCCCGGTTCCGCGCGGCCGCGGAACCGGCCGCCGCCGCCGCGGCTTCAGCCGCGGCGGATGTTCTCTACGGCGGCGCGCCGGGCGCCGCCGCCTCCGGTCGCCGGCGACCCGCAGCGCCGCCGCCTTCCGCGGGCCGCCGGAGTTGCTCCGGTGGCCCGTTTTGCCTCCCGTCTGCGCCGGTGCTCCTCCCGGGGGCCGATCTTCACTGCGGGATCAACAGATCGCCCCTTCCGCGCGGTTCATCGTCGTCCGCCATATCCGCACAACAAAAGAGATCGGCGAGGGTTGCCGGGTCTTGTTCGTTAGACCCGCACCCTCCGCGTTAGTCATAATCAACGGGAGGAAAGGCTACAACAATTTTTAATCAAAGATAAAAATTGTTCACTCCTTTTCTTTTAAACGGCATTTCAATTTTTAATTAATTGAAATTATTCATGCCGGTTCTTTATTCAAAAGAAATAAGAACACAGGAATGAATCATCAAGAAAAAATAAACCCCTACCTTGTCGTCGTCGTCGGACGAGAGGTCGTCGCGGGATCGCTCGTCGCGGAAGAAGGGGGATCGTTGCGTCGTCGCGGTATCCGGCGTCGCATGGTCAATCTCCGGATCAAGAACAAATGGATTTAATTAATTAAATCCGTTGCCATGAATTTTAAAAAAAAAGAGAATTTAAACGATCCGATTCTCACCTCAGTTGCCGAACGAGGATCGGCCGCGGAAGAAGAGGCGTCCCCGAAGAACGTCGCGGGTAAAGCTCGTCGACGTCGCAGATCACGGTGTGCGTCGTCGAATTACGGTCGCCGGCGTTCTTCGCGTTCTTCGCGTTCTTCGCGTTCTTCGTGGGGAGAAGAAGAAACAAAGATTCTCTCAAATCCTTTCAAAGGATTTTTTTAGGTTGGTCTTATTTTATAAACATGCCAACAAACGCAAAAGCGTAAGTAACGACCCATCAGTTCGTTGAATTAATTCAACGAGCGAAACAGCCCATTTAATTCACGAAAGAAACAGCCCATTTAATTCACGAAATAAACAGCCCATTTAATTCACGAAATAAACCGCCCAATTAAATGGTCTGTTAAGAATTTAAGAAAACGCGTCGGTTGACTTTTCAGTTACTTTGACAGGTTTTCGCGGGTGCGTTACTTAGCGAAAGAAACGGCGGGGCTCGTGCGGGCCCCACCTCACAAATATCCTACCAAGGGGGTAGGATATTTCCGGATAGCATCCTATCCAGTTCAACTCAGTTCAAGCCGTCTTTAAGTGGCTTCAAGTGGCTTCCAAGCAGCTTAAGTGAAATAGAATAAAGTTGTCGCACAAACTTTATTTTATTTCTGACTTAAAGCCGCAAAATTTAAAAACCACGTCTGGGCAAACGCAACTCCGGAAGAGGCGTTTCTAAGCAAATACTGGCGCTGCGATTTCATCGGTGCCCTCAGAATTTGATTTCGGGCACCGGTTCAAAAGATAGAAAAACCCGCTCGTCCGTTCACTGAACGTACCCGAGCCAAACTTCGGAAATTGATTCCGGGCACACTGGGCCTTGGAATCAGGTGCCGTCTGAAACTGCGCTCTTGTAAAATTCCAAAGAAAAATAAGAAAAAAAAATTTCCCTTGAAATTTACGGGTCTTTACATTACTCCCACCTCAGGGCTTTACGTCCCCATAAAGATACATCAAAAACTAGGGAAACAAATGAGGGTACTGAGCACGCATCTGAGCCTCCCGCTCCCATGTGATCTCCTGGAGATTCCCGTGCTGCCATCTGATACGCACAAGAGGAATCGATCGCCCACGCAGGACCCGCTCCTGTCGATCCTCTATCTCCACTGGGACCTCCGCAAAAGTCGCCCCATCGTCAACATCAAGCTCCCCATGATCAATGATGTGCGTCGGGTCGTGTACGTATCTCCTCAGCTGAGACACGTGGAAGACGTCGTGCACCCGGTGCAACTGAGGTGGTAGAGCCAGGCGATAAGCCACCTTGCCAATCCTGCTAAGAAACTGGAAGGGTCCGATGAAGCGCGGAGATAACTTGCCGCCTCGGCCAAATCTCCGAATACCACGTCGAGGTGAGACCCGCAAGAAGACGTGGTCGCCATCCTCGAACTCCAGTGGCCTCCGCCTCTTGTCAGCATAAGATTTCTGTCGGCTCTGAGCTGTACTCATCCGCTCCTGGATGACCTGGACCTTCTTTGTCGTGGCCTGGACCATCACAGGTCCCACAAGAGCTGCAAGATTTCTTCTTTGCCGAAAAGAGAAATCTGGTCTCATCCCCTGGATGAACCACATTCTTTGCCTAAAACAGTCAATCCCAACATGGATGATACTAATCCATACCAAGGATGACGTCGTAAGGCCTCGACGCTACTACTAAGAGATTCAACCGTTACTCTCGCCTCCAAGGGTTGAGTCACACTGTCGGCATCAGTGTGTGGTAACTGGGTCTCCTCCAGTAGATGTCTCACAAGTGAGGGTCAAGTCAACAGCCAAAACTGGAATCTCCTAGTAACATCACGAAAGAGGACAGGAACGAAAATATCACAAAGGTATGCATCTTTTATTATTGCAGCTCATATTACAAGACGCTACACAAAAGCAACAAGGAACCAGAAGTACAAAGGATGTATCCACTAGTTCTGCTGCTGTCCATCAGCTCCCAGGGCTCCATGATCGAAGGCCTCGGCTGCCTGAAGCTGAGCTCTCCCCTGCGGTCGGGGTGGACCTCCTGGTGGTGGTGGTGGTAGAG
The DNA here is from genome assembly GCA_963277665.1 of Viscum album. Taxonomy (NCBI): domain Eukaryota; kingdom Viridiplantae; phylum Streptophyta; class Magnoliopsida; order Santalales; family Viscaceae; genus Viscum; species Viscum album. Next base: position 27,396,198 of record OY728157.1, on the reverse strand, counting down.
CCTCAAAGCGTCATCCACCACCTGCTGCTCGGCCAGCTCCTCTACCTCGTCCGTCTCCTCCCTGCAGACCGCCACGGTCAAACCTCTGCCTCTGCCTAGGTTGTTCCTCAACCGTCTGCTGCTCCCCCGCATGGCGGGTCGGGCAGTCATGAGCCATGTGACCAATTCCGCCACAGGAGTAGCACTGCCCACTCTCGGCACGCCTGGCTCTGACTCCACCCCGGCTTCCCCGCACAACTGAGCCTGAGTCGTGCAGTCGGCCACTGGTAGGTCTGTTCTGCCTGGAACCCTGAGTCATCTGTCGGCTACCTGCTACCGAAGACTCCGCTACGTGCCGCCCTGCGGTGGGTCTCTGTGCTGGTGTAGACTCAGCAAGGAAGCTCTCGATCAGAAGGGCCCGCTCTAGTACTCCTGTCTGAGTCGGTATGCTGAGGGAGATCAGCGATGCCCTGATCTCGTGTCTCAAACCCTGCTCGAAGGTCCGGGCCCGGAAGAAGGGGTCCCGTACCATGTCTGTCGAGTACCAAGAAAGGTCGGTGAACCTCGCCGCGTACTGAGCGACCGTCATGCTGCCCTGCCGCAGCTGTAGAAGCTCCTGGATACGCACCGCACGAAGGGTGGCTGGGATGAACTCCGGGCGGAAGAGGCTCTCAAAGTCCGTCCAAAGAAGAGATGCCTCATCGTGCACCTGGAGCATCAAGCTCCACCATCGTCCTGCCGCCGCCTGCAGGAGGCTCGCCGCGAGAATCACCATGAGATCCGCTGGTGTCCTCACTAGCCTAAAGATCCGTACCACCGCCTCTAGCCAGTCTTCGGTGGCCTGGGGGTCTGCCTCACCGCGAAACCTGGGCGGTCGCTGGCTCTGAAACTCGTGCAGTCCCCTGAGGCGACGTCCATCGTCAGCGTCTGGTACTGGTAGCATCGGTGGCTCGGCGGGTAAAGCTACCGCCGGTGCCACTGCTGGAAAAGGGCCCTGCACCGAGGCCTCGTCGCTCGGTGGGCTGCTGTCGCGCCCTACACTCGGAACCCTAGCTAGCTGTCGTCGCGGGGCCATCCTGAAAAGGAGAACAAGAGCACCACAGTCAGAACAGTATACCTGGTGAGCTGGCACAAGTAATCACAAGGAAAACTTGAGACTTTCATAAAGCAGATCAGTATACCCGGTGAGCTGACACAAGTAATCACAAAGAAAACTTGGAACACACACGAAATCAATGTTTTCATGCATTAAGTCGGAAATCAGGAGTCAGGGTCCTGGTGTACGGATACGTCGGCCGCCGCACCAACACTGGGCTCCCTGAACTGATAACCACACTCAATACACTAAACACTATTGCTTCACATAGAATGAAAAGACGATCAGAGTCTGCGGTAGAACCGACCACCTCTGATACCAATTTGTCACGACCCGTCCTCGGGGCCCGTGCCGTGACTACCCCAAGCCCGCCTTCCATAGGCCAGGGGCTGGCGACTAGCACCAAGGCGTAAAATCCCAGTAAACAGGGAAGGCATTGCCTTTATAAGTAACAACCACACAGAGTCAGCAAGTGGAAAGTAAGTGCAGAAAAGTAAAGGGGGCCGGAAATACAAGCCCAACTGTAAAGTACAACTGAAAAGTAAAGTACAGCAACTGAAGAAAAGACGGCGGCCTCGTGTCGTCCACTGGCAATCCCACCTGAAGGGTGGGTACAGATAGCCTCCAGGCTCCTCGGGTCCCACATCCGCTCCGAGCACGTCCCGCCCAGTGGTCCACCTCCAGGTACCGTCCTGCTCCACGCCCCAACCGAGATTAGCGCTGTCCGTCGTCTGCAACCAACACAACAAGGTGCGGGCATAGCCCGTGCAGGGGTGAGTACAAGCTACTCAGTAAGGACCCCGAGACCCCCGAAGGTCTCCCGAAATCCACAAAGGATATAGCACAAAAGAAAGATGCAATCACGAAGTAACATCTTACTCGACTTAGGTATATGCCCATACATATACCTAAGTCCCCAATTCTAGCTCTGCTCACGAGCTCAAGAACAACTCAATCCACAAAGGAAAGCAAGACTCAAATCCACAAGGAGAGTAAACAGTAAATCCACATAGGATAGTTCAACACAATCCACAAAGGAGAGTAAACAGGAAATCCACATAGGATAGTTCAACACAATCCACAAAGGAGAGTAAACATAAGTTTCAGCTCAACCAGGTATTTTCATTATCGAAACCGTAAAAGTTGAAGAGCCCCATCTCTAAAGTGTACAGTGGTCCTGTCACGACTCTGAGGTACTGCTCACTAACCTAAGACTGCTAAAGTACTCCTCCTGTCGAGTACCGCAGGTCTGCTGCCAACTACCGGGCGCTCCGTCCGCTGAGGGTCTGCTGCCAAATACCGGGCGCTCACCCAGATAGCCTACTGAGGTACTCCTCCTGTCGAGTACTGCGGGTTTGCCGCCAACTACCAGGCGCTCCGTCCGCCGTGGGTCTGCTGCCAACTACTGGGCGCTCCGTCCACTGGGCTAGTCGACTCACTCCAAGTCGTGTCGGTCAAGCAGTCGTCAGGTCTCAGTCATCTACACGGTCTCCGTACTCCGCACGCACGTCTCCACCGTCGCGGGTCTGTCGCTACAACCAAGCGCACACACTCCGTAGAGTATCGCGGGTCCGCCGCTACAACCAAGCGTTCCACCGCCAAGGGTCTGCTGCTGCATCCAAGCGCACCACCACTGTCAAGTACCACGGGTCCGCCGCTACACCCAAGCGCTCCACCGCTCAAGGGTCTGCTGCTGCATCCAAGCGCACCACCACTGTCAAGTACCACGGGTCCGCCGCTACACCCAAGCGCTCCACCGCTCAAGGTAAAAAGAAGATTCAGCTCACACAGGTTCGGTAGCACTGTTCCACGTAGGATCGCTGAGTGCAGTAGTCGACGTAGTCCACTGAGGATCTCTGCTCTGCCGTCGTCGCAGTCCACGGAGGATCTCTGCTCTGCCGTCGTCGCAGTCCACGGAGGATCTCTGCTCTGTCGTCGAAGCCACAACCAGCACTAGGGTTCCCGCACATAGCGAGCTCGTTTAGGAGGGTCCGCTTCACGAGCCGAGAGGCTGATACATCAACTGACACTTAGTCCGAAGTTGATGTATCCAAAAGTTCCGTATCGACAACAGGATCTCAACGCAACAGACGACGCGTCAATCGGACGCCCGGTCTGAGAGTTATTGGCATTTTCGTCCCAGGGGCCCGGTTGGTTTTTAGGGCAAAACCAACCCGACCGTACTCCGCCTGCGTCCGATCCTCGGGCGGAGTATGCCAAAAGTTCCGTCTCACTTAGTGGAAACTACCACAGCTGACGGTACGTCGATCGGACGTCCGTAGCTCAAGTTATGAGCGTTTCCGCTCCGAGGGCCCGGTTGGTTTCGTGTACGAACCAACCCGGCCGAACCCAAAGTCTTCCGGAACCTTGAGTATGATATACCGAAACGACCGTCTCGATCCAAGGATCACGTAGCCACTGACGGTTCGTCAATCAGAGGTCCCAGGCCCAAGATATGGGCGAAAGACCGAAGAGGGCCCGAAACGGGGGTTCTGGGCCCGGGGCGACCCGGCCCGAACCCCCCATGGGTCGGCCGTACCGGGTCGGCCCGAACCGGGTCGGCCCGACCGGACCGGCCGGCTCGGCTTCGGCCGAGCGGCCGAGTGAGCCGCCGCCGCGGGTTTGACCCGCGGCTTGAAGAAAACGCGGCCCCGCGGGGGGGGGGGGGGGGGGGGGCGCCTGTCACGCGGACGCGGCCGGGTCGCCGCGTCCCTCCCCGGTTCTGCGCGGCCGCAGAACCGGCCGCCGCCGCCGCGGCTTCAGCCGCGGCGGATGTTCTCCACGGCGGCTCGCCGGGCGCCGCCGCCTCCGGTCGCCGGCGCCGCCTTGCCGGCGACCCGCGCCGCCGCCGCCTTCCGCGGGCCGCCAGAGTTACTCCGGTGGCCCGTTTTGCCTCCCGTCTGCGCCGGTGCTCCTCCCGGGGGCCGATCTTCACTGCGGGATCAACAGATCGCCCCTGCCGCGCGGTTCTTCGTCGTCCGCCATATCCGCACAACAAAAGAGATCGGCGGAGGGTTGCCGGGTCTTATTCGTTAGACCCGCACCCTCCGCGTTAGTCATAATCAACGGGAGGAAAGGCTACAACAATTTTTAATCAAAGATAAAAATTGTTCACTCCTTTTCTTTTAAACGGCATTTCAATTTTTAATTAATTGAAATTATTCATGCCGGTTCTTTATTCAAAATAAATAAGAACACAAGAATGAATCATCAAGAAAAAATAAACCCCTACCTTGTCGTCGTCGTCGGACGAGAGGTCGTCGCGGGATCGCTCGTCGCGGAAGAAGGGGGATCGTTGCGTCGTCGCGGTATCCGGCGTCGCGTCGTCAATCTCCGGATCAAGAACAAACAGATATAATTAATTAAATCCGTTGCCATGAATTTTAAAAAAAAAGAGAATTTAAACGATCCGATTCTCACCTTAGTTGCCGAACGAGGATCGGCCGCGGAAGAAGAGGCGTCGCCGAAGAACGTCGTGGGTAAAGCTCGTCGACGTCGCAGATCACGGTGTGCGTCGTCGAATTCCGGTCGTCGGCGTTCTTCGCGTTCTTCGCGTTCTTCGCGGGGAGAAGAAGAAACAAAGATTCTCTCAAATCCTTTCAAAAGATTTTTTTAGGTTGGTCTTATTTTATAAACATGCCAACAAACGCAAAAGCGTAAGTAACGACCCATCAGTTCGTTGAATTAATTCAACGAGCGAAACAACCCATTTAATTCATGAAAGAAACAGCCCATTTAATTCACGAAATAAACAGCCCATTTAATTCACGAAATAAACCGCCCAATTAAATGGTCTGTTAAGAATTTAAGAAAACACGTCGGTTGACTTTTCAGTTACTTTGATGGGTTTTCGAGGGTGCGTTACTTAGCGAAAGAAACGGCGGGGCTCGTGCGGGCCCCACCTCACAAATATCCTACCAAGGGGGTAGGATATTTCCGGATAGCATCCTATCCAGTTCAACTCAGTTCAAGCCGTCTTTAAGTGGCTTCAAGTGGCTTCCAAGCAGCTTAAGTGAAATAGAATAAAGTTGTCGCACAAACTTTATTTTATTTCTGACTTAAAGCCGCAAAATTTAAAAACCACGTCTGAGCAAACACATCTCCGGAAGAGGCATTTCTAAGCAAATACCGGCTCTGCGATTTCATCGGTGCCCTCAGAATTTGATTCCGGGCACCGGTTCAAAAGATAGAAAAACCCGCTCGTCCGTTCACTGAACGTACCCGAGCCAAACTTCGGAAATTGATTCCGGGCACACCGGGCCTCGGAATCAGGTGCCGTCTGAAACTGCGCTCTTGTAAAATTCCAAAGAAAATTAAGAGAAAAAAAATTTCCCTTGAAATTTACGGGTCTTTACATATAATACCTATGAAACAATATTTAACATATTAATCCTCATTATTAAATTCGAAATCTCATTTATGTGTCTACTTTTGGAAACTATGATTATGATATTCTCCATTATTCTTAGGTCCGGTAAATATCATAAAAAAACATATTCTAGAACCACATTCGTTCCATAATTATATATATTAACTTTCCTATTTCATGAGTGATGCAATTAAAAAAATAAAAAATATATCCTCCTGTTATATATATTAAAAAATGGGTTATCTGGGATTCTGATAAGTTTTACCATCTTCAACAAATTCCAAAAATCTCAAATCAACCTAATCTATAATATATAATTTTAAATTTTTCAATAAAATTTTGAATCATAAAATGTAACACCTTGAGATTTTATGAGATATATTATTTTTAATTTCTTTTATGTCTTATATTATACACTACAACAAGATTATCTTGTACTATATGCAACACTGTATGAGCTTACAGTATACATAACACTAATCTTGGATCGTGTTACACACAATTTCATGTTTGTTTGAAAGTAGTTATTCTACACAACATTTAGTGTATATATATATATATTGATTGTATAAATGAAATATTGTTGGATTTTTTTATACAAAACAACAAAGTATCCTTTCACTACACGCAACACTGACTTGGCTTACATTACACGCAATCACAACCTTCCTCGATAGCGTGTGTTGTACGTAATACCGGGTTTCACTAAACAAAGATATATGGTTATAATATTATTATAAAATATCCATTATGAATAATAGTAAGTAAATTTTGAATTTTATGACATTCTAATTTATCTTACACTTTTTATAGAATATGGTATGAGAACAAACAAATCGGGTCAAATAAGTATTTAAAAAAAGGCATTTTTGCCTCCTTTTGATGGCACACCCATTTTAAATATAAATTTTGACAAGTTTGTAAGTTAAAGTTTACAAAACAGACTTATTCATTTGAATCAGGATATAAAAATTTACATTGGATAAAGTTATGTAATTTTTCTGATAACTTTCATATTTTAATGAATAGTAAAAACACGATATATTTTAATTAAAAACAAATTTTTTCCTCATAATAATTTATATGGTTAAATTAAAATATTCAATGGTTTTAAAGTATAAATATAATATAATTTTACCATTTAATATAATCTATGTCATTAGAATTTATTTTACATTGAATTGATAGGTAAAATCATTTCAATCTTTTGCAATGTTTGATCTTTTAAAACTCATTTTCTTAACAACGAGATTAATTTTACATTAATTTCTGCCACTATTTTGTATTCAATTTAGAAAAATGGATTTCATATATTGAATTAGTGGGTCAAAATTTTGTTAATATGCTACTTTTTATTTTTGGTCATTATGAATAGTAACTACGGTAAATTTTATTTACCATAGTAAAAGGTAAATCAGAAAATTAAGGAAAATTATAATATTATAAAATTACCATAACACTTGAATTAATATAATTGGATGCTTATATTTCGTCCTAAGGAATTTTTGTGTCAAGATTTAATCCATTGGAACCCACTTGGAGGTGATTAAGACCTTTAGTTTATTTTATTTAAAGGAATGTGAAATATGTCTCACTCAACTTTAATAATTAATGTATTTTTTATACATGTTTATATATAATAAAAATTAGATTAGAAAAACTGATATGAAAGATAATTTTTTTTTCTTTATCATGGTAATTTATTTTTAATTTTTAAGATATATTTAATTACCTTAATAGCTTATACATTAATGATGTGGAAATTATTTATTTAGTGAAAAATAATTAATATAGTTTTTATTGAAATAATAATACCCATTAAAATGATCACAAACCAGACAAAAACTTATTGTTAGTGTATATTACACCATAAGCATCCAATGACAGAATATATGAACGTTTGGGGTCCTAAAAAAGTGATTATGACACTGATATTATTTTATTTTAAATGATGTCAAAGTTGTCGCCTTCATAATTTAATAAATATAATATTATAAAAAGTTGGGTGTTTTAGAATATAAATCCAACTAAATGTATTCTTATGAAATCTATAATATTTATCTTTATCCTAGTATTTTATTTATAATTTTTATGCAACAAATAAGTATATTTAATAATTATACAAAAATTTTGTCGAAATTATTTTATTAAGAGAAGTATCTAATAAATGGTTTTATAAATTGTAAAATAAATATTATATGATCTATTTAATGTGATCCACTAATTTTCTAGATGAATATGAAATTTTAGGAACATATTAAATATTTTAGTTCGAATATATCCTCTGTGTGGATTTTATTTAAATTCAAATAATTGAATAGTTTAAAAATTGACACTATTGTTATTTTATAATAATAACATATTATTAAATTGTTTAAAAATCACAAAAAAAATTAAAAATTAAAAATTTAAATTTATATATTCGACAAGTTCATAAAGTATCCAATTATGGAAAATTAAAAAAACATATGTGATTATTTGTAACCATTTAATATTTAAAATTTTATTATCACAAATAAAATTAAATAGATTAAAAAATGATAAATAAAAATGATAAGGTTTAAAATAATATCAAAACATGTCTAAATTTGATAGTTTGATGAGATTACAACCCTATCTCATCTATTCTTCAAATTGAGTCATTTTTGGAGGTTTTTATATGGAGTTTGAATTTATATTAAACTAATATTTTTGAGGATTCCAAAGGTGCCCCTCTCCTCCCTCATAAAAGGGAACCTCCTCCCTCTGCCCTTTAAACAACGTTGAGCCTTCAAGCTCGGCCAACCCCTGCCCATTTCCCTTCTCAACTTCCCTATGAAAATTATAGAGGTTCTGGTCTTCTTCAACGGCCAATTTTAGTGCCCTAAGAGGAGGTTTCAAAGAGGCATGTCGAAGAATAGGAGGTTCGGATACATACGAAGCATATCAGACCTAAGGTAACGGATAATGTTGCAATCTCAATTGTTTTCTATCTGAGATTGATTATACGTAAGTATTTACTGGGGATATATTTATCATACATGTCCATGTTTTATATAAATGTTTTCATGTATGTTTAATTTCATTTTTACCCATTTTTGACTTTTACTACATGGTATGTAAGGAATTTTTTTGTTTGTTTACCATACGAGGTACTTTTTGACTTTTCCAGCAAAGGTATGAGAAGAATGTTTTTTTAACGTATACGGCATGAATATATTTTTACGGTTTCATAACACCTTATTTTCAGGAAGCTTACTATAAAATATTTAATGACTATTTTCAACAAAATATTTTTCTTTTAAAATTGCATGGAATTTGGTGAAAAGAAAATGATTTTGAATAAGAAAGGATATTTTCATCAAGAATTCATTTCAAGTGTTTTATCAATACTATTTCCCATAAAAGATGGAATTATTTCATATGTGTATGTTTCATGTATAATTTATCTATGATTTATATGGTCACACTTTTCTTATGATAAAATGATATCCATTTTTTTGTATGGATTATGTTATGATGGGATGATGTTTATGAAACCCATTTTATACATTGGGTATTGATGTATGATTTATGTTCATATTGTGGAACAAGTAATAATGATTTCATTATGAGATTGGTGGAACCTATATCTCCCTCTAATGCATTGGGTAATGATTTATATCTCATGAGATAGGAATGGCTGGAATGGTATGTTAATGTGGTTCAGTGTTACAGGACAGAAACGAGGAGTGACCTCGATTCAGAAAGGGACATTGTCCACTAAGATTATCTTGGTAGAAATGCCTTGCTTACTATGGAAATCATAACATGTGCTGAATGGTTTCCACATTTATATGTTTTATTACCATTATATTTTATCATGGTTGATGTTCCATTATGATATATGCCTTACGTACTTTCACTATTTATGTCTTTGCTCAAGATTTTGATGTTTAAATTTTATGTTCAAGTTTTTGCTTTCAAATGTTTATGGATTGTTTTCTGTTCTCTATGTTTGGCCTTACTGAGGATTTTAGCACATCCATTTTATGTTTCCTTTCCCCAGGATATAAAGAAAGGTTTTAGGTAAGAAAAAAATGGAAGATCTTTATGGGAGATGTTGAGGATCTTTCATAATGATTAGAATATTATGTTCCAAGTTTCCAAAGGCACTAAACTATTATGGTCCTTTGGTGTCTTTTTTTGTTATGTATTAAGTATTCCGCAAAAGTAATTTAATGTCCCTGTACATCAAGCTTTGGGACTCTACAGTTGGTATTAGAGGAAAGGTTTAGTTAACCTTTGGAAACTAGGATGCGAAAACTTTAGTGAGATCCCTAGAGATATTTCTAAGGTATGTCTAAGGATGTCCCTAAGGTTAAGTATAAGTATAGGTTATAGTCCCAGATTTATTGAAACCATATTAGAATTAAACATAAGATGTCAGATATTGATGGTTCTCCCTCTTTATTATAATTTTTTCCCAGAATTATTTTTGCCTCTCACGCTATTAATTTTGGGTTTCAGAAAATGGATGGAAACAGGAGGATTCACGATAATGGATGATATGATGGACAATGGAATTATATTGTTCACGAGATACCAAATGAAATGGAATTTGGAAGGAGAAACATCGTTATTATTTCTAATCAATAATCTCATAATATGATCAATAATATCAACTTTGGTAAGATTCCTGACTCAGCTAATAAGAGAAAGATGGAGTTTCATGATGATAATAGAGGAAAGAATGTTAAATTACCCTGATGTAAGTCATGTGGGAAGAGGCATCAAGGGTAATGTTTCAACGGAACTGGAAGATGCTTTGGTTGTGGAAAATAAAGACACAAAGCCAGTAATTGGAATGGAAAAGGATCGGTTAACACCATGAACAAGGATAATGGTTTTGCTAAGACATCAACAATGGTTAAATTTATTAAATGTGGAATGTATGAGCATTATGAAAACCAATTCCCTAAGGGAAAGTCTCATGGAAAGAATCAGCATGGATGTATGGGTAGTATTTATGTTGATGATGATGAAGAGACTACAAATGATCTATGAGATGAAAGAATTCTTGAAGCTCAATCAGTGGTTTAAGAAGGTAGTGTAATGATTTACGTTTATGAAGATTTTTGTTGAATAGGTAATGGTATTATGGAATAAAGACACATATAAGGATTGTTACACTATTGTTTTTCATAAAGTATTTGAATGTATATTTTGAATGGTATCAGTAACCATGAAATGTTATTCAGATATTTTTAGAAAGTAGATGATATGCACATAATGAAGGGATAAGGAGATAATGATATTTTTTATAGTATTAATGAGCTCATGACTGATATAAAGACAAATTATATCATGGATAGAGTATATAAAAATTTTGGGATTTTGGTATGTGGAAAGAGGTAACTTTTGACATCATTCATGTTTTCACTAAGGTTAAATGGGTATTCATTTTTCAAAAGAATACATTATTAAAGCATTCGAATGTTTGGAATGTTACAACAAGTGATATCTTATGATATCTGGTGATAAATGACGGTATTTACATGCTTTGTGGATGACCTCTATATCAATATTTTTCTTTAAACTATGAGTTTGGGTAATCCTAATGATTGGAATAGATTAAGTTAGACATCGGATAGTATTTTTAGAGACTAGAACTTTTTTCAATATTATTGATGGAATGTTATAATAATGAACTTTTCGAAAAAGGAAAATCTGCAGGACGGGCGACAACTCATCGTGTCGGACAAGGCTGTGGGAATCGAACCCACAAGCGATGTGTGACTGGCCTTTATCTCCAACCACTGGCCTACAGGAATTCATTGGTTAGTAGAAACTAGTTTTATTATATTAATCAGTATGATATATGATGTATAAGTCCATTATAGGAACCATATACAATTAATCTCAATATAGATGGACTTATAAATATTTATTAACTTTTTCTATCCTTTTTTTTGAGATAGATGGAATGACCTATCATTCTATCACATGATATGCTAACACTTCACAGAAGTCAAATTCAACTTTATTTCATTATGAGATGAAGTGGACAATGTTCAAGGCCCAAACAACAATAAGATTGTACAAAAATCAATTAAATATTTCTTCTAATTCAATAATTATTCAAATTTATGGAAATGATCCTGAAAACAAAAAAAAAATGTTGTCCTAGATTCCTTATATCTGATGAATTAGATGGTACCTTAAATCATCACAAATTTATGGCTCTGTGATTGTTGGATTTTTCATAGCCATGTTCTCTACCACACTCCATCAGAACTTGATGGTTAGATTTTTCACCCATATCCATATTTTCACTTATGTTCTCCTATTTGGAAACCCAGTGATAAGTTACTTTGAGAAATCGTTATGTTTTATACTTTAGTTTTTAAAATTATGTTTTATTATTCATTTTCACAATATGGGTTTCTATAAATAGTAAACGAATTATAACCCCGACGAATTTCGGTGGAGAAATTTATTTTAAGGGGGGTAGAATGTAACACCCCGAGATTTTATGAGATATAATATTTATAATTTCATTAATTTCTTCTATTATACACTACACCGAGATTAGCATGCAATATACACAGCACCGTATAATCTTGCTGTATACGCAACACTAATCTTGGAATGAAATACACACAATTTCAAGTTTGTTTGATAGTAGTTATTCGACCTAAAATTGAGTGTATATGTATATACATTCAACATATAAATGAAATATGGTTGGATTTTGTTATACGCAACAACAAAGTAGTCTTTCACTACACACAACCCTGACTTGTCTTACATTACATGCAATCACAACCTTCTTCAATAGTGTGTGTCGTACGCATAACCGGGATTCACTAAACAAAAATATATGGTAATAATATTATTATGAAATAGAAGTTATGAATAGTTTTAAATAAATTTTGAATTTTATGACATTATAATTCATCTTACACATTTTATAGAGTATGGTATGAGAACAAAATAAATTTTTTTCGGGTAAAATTAGTATTTTTTTAAAATGCAGTTTTGAGGCCTTTTGATGAAACACCCATTTTAAATATAATTTTTGAATAGTTTATAAGTTATATTTTAAAAAATAAACTTCTTATTTTGATTTAGGATATAAAAATTTACATTGGATAATATTTTGATATTTTTCTGATAACTTTCATATTTTAATGAATAGTAAAACATGCGATATTTTTATAAAAAACTACTTTTTTCATCGTAATAATTTATGTGGTAAAATTATAATATTGAATGGTTTAAAAGTATAAATAGAATATATTTTTACCATTTAATATAATGTATGTCATTAGCATTGATTTTACATTGAATTCATAGGTAAAAATATTTCAATCGTTTGCAATGTTTTAACTTTTAAAACACATTTTCATAACAACGGGATTAATTTTAAATTAATTTCTGAAAATATTATGTATTGTATTTAGAAAAATGGAATCCATATTTGGAATCAGTGGGTCCAAATTATGTTAATAGGATAATTTTTATTTTTGGTCATTATGAATAGTAATTACGGTAAATTTTATTTACCTTAGTAAAAGGTAAATTAGGTAATTAAGGGTAAATATAATATTATAAAATTACCTAACACCTGTCTTAATATAATTTGATGCTTATATTTCGCCCTAAGGCATATTTGGGTCGAAATGGAATCCATTGGAACCCACTTGGAGGTGATTAATACCTTAAGTTTAATTTATTTAATGGAAAGTGAAATATGTCTCACTAAACATTAATAATTAAAGTATTTTAATATAGTTTTTTACAGAATATAAATTCAGTTATAAATAGTCATTTGAAATATAAAATGTTTTTCTTTATCATTGTAATTTATTTATAATTTTTAAGAGATATTTAATTTTCTTAATAGCTTATACATTAGTGTTTCAGAAATTATTTATTTAGTGAAAAACAAGTAATATTATTTTTATTTAAATAATCATACCCATTAAAAGGCACATAAACCTGAAAAAAACTTATTTTTAGTGTATATATACACTATAAGAATCCAATGACCGAATATATGACTTTTTGGAGTCTTATAAAAGTGATTATGACACTTATATTATTTTATTTTAAATGATGTCAAAGTTATCACCTTCATTTTTTAATAAATATAATAATTTAAAAAGTTTGGTGTTTTAGAATATAAATCCAACTAAAAGTCTTCTTATGAAATATATAAAATTTATCTTCATCCGAGTATTTTAGTTTTGATTTTTTTGAAACATATATGTATATTTAATTATTATACAAAAATGTTGTACAAATTATTTTATTAAGATAAGTATCAAATAAATGGTTTTACAAATAGTAAAATAAATATTATATGAACTATTTAATGTGATCCACTAATTTTATTGATGAATATGACATGTTAGGAACCTATTAAATATTTTAGTTTTAATATATCCTCTGTGTGGATTTTATTTAAATTCAAATAAATTAATATTTTCAAAATTGACACTATTGTTATTTTAAAAAAATAACATATAATTAAATTGTTTAAAAATCACAAAAATATTTAAAAATTATAATTTGGAATTTATATAGTCGACAAGGTCATAAGGTATCCAATTATGGAAAATTAAAAACACATAAGTGATTATTTATAACCATTTAAAATTTAATATTTTATTATCACAAATAAAATTAAAATGCTAAAAAAGGATAAATCAAAATGATAAGGTTAAAATAAATTCAAAACATGTCTAAATTTTATTGGTTGATGAGATTACAACCCTATATCATATAATATTAGAATTGAGTCATTTTTGAGTTTTTTATGTGTGGTTTAAATTTATATTAAACTAATATTTTTGAGGATTCCAAAGGTCCCCCTCTCCTCCCTTATAAAAGGGAACCTCCTCCCTCTCATCTTTACACAACTTTTATCCTTCAAGCTCGGCCAACCCCTGCCCATTTCCTTTCTCAAATTCCCTATAAATATTCTAGAGGTCCTGGTCTTCTTCAAATAACAATTTTAGTGCCCTAAGAAGAGGTTTCAAAGAGGCGTGTCGAAGAAGAGGAGGTTCAGATACGTACGGAGCATATTAGACCTTAGGTAAGGGATATTGTTGAAATCTCAATTGTTTTCTATCCGTGATATCTTATACGTAATTATTTACTAGGGTTAAATTTATCATCCATGTCCAAGTTTTATAAAAATGTTTTCATGTATGTTTAAAGTCCTTTTTACCCATTGTTGTCTTTTACTACATTGTATGTAAGGAATTTTTTTGTTTACCATATGAGGAACTTTTTGAATTTTCTGGAAGAAGTTTGAGAAGAATGTTTTTTAACATATACAGCATGAACATATATTTATGGTTTCATAACACTTATGTTCATGAAGCTCACACTACAAGATTTAATGAATATTTTCAACAAAATCCATTTCTATTAAAATTCCATGGAATTTTGTGAAAAGAAAATGATTTTTAAGAAAAAGGATATTTTCCTCAAAAATTCATTTCAAGTGTTTTATCAAAACAATTTCCCATAAAAGATGGAATTATATCATATGTGTATGTTTCAAGTATAATTTCTCTATGATTTACATTGTATCACTTTTCTTATGATAAAATGATATCTATTTTTTTGTATGGATTATGTTATGATGGGATGATATTTATGAAACCCATTTTATACTTTGGGTAATGATGAATGATTTATGTTCATGTTGTGGCACATGTAAGAATGATTTCATTGTGAGATGGGTGGGACCAATATCTCCCTCCAATGCATTGGGTAATTATTTATATCTCCTGAGATAAATACGGCTCGAATGGTATGTTAATCCGGTTCAGTGTTACAGGACTGAAACGAGGAGTGAACTCGATTCATAAGGGGACTTTGTCCACTAAGATGGTATTGGAAGCAATGCCTTGGCTACTATGGAAAACATAACATGTGATGAATGGTTTCCATAATTACATGTTTTATTCCCATTCTATTTTATCATGGTTGATGTTCCATTATGATATATGCAATACGTACATCCACGATTTATGTCTTTGCTCAAGATTTTGATTATTAAATTTTATGTTCATGTTATAGAATTAAAATGTGTATGGAATTTTTTATGTTCTCTATGTTTTCCCTTAGTGAGCATTTGAGCTCACCCTTTTTATGTTTTCTTTTCCCTAGGATATAAAGAAATGTTTTAAGTAAGAAAGAAAAGAAAGATATATATGAATATTGTTGAGGATCTTTACCAAGATTAAAAAAATATGTTCCATGTTTCCAAAGGCACTAAACTATTACTGTACATTGGTATCTATTTTTGATACATATGAAGTATTCCGCAAAAGTAATGTAATTTCCATGTACGTCATGATTTGGGTCTCTACATAAAATCCCCTTGATTTTTGAAAATATCTTCGACTTATTCAAAACCATTAAAAATCATCAATTATCATTGAATTTCATATATATATTTGACATGTTATACACTTCATACATTCTAAAATTATATAGTATAATTTGGATTCCTCATATTTAATTCCATATAATATTTATTGTTTATGATAATGAAAAATTTTCACCATTATTTTCTTAACCAGCAAGAATAAAAATAAAACATTAATATATTTTATTATGTTCCTCCACGCCACTTGAAAGACTATCTAACCATTCAAATTTCCAAATTATGATTTATGATTATGTTCAACAAAATTTTCTTCACTAGGTTTCTCTATTTCCAATTTAATAAGGAAAACATATATCTTTTCATTACATCTCATGGAATGAACACTCATTCAAATTTCATCATTATGATTAAGACAAAAGATTCATTCAAATTTATTCAACCACATGTACATATTACATTCTGAATATTATACCAAACATCATTTACCATTATACTTAATTCACTTTTCTTGATTAATAATCAATTCAAATCAATTCTAATAAGATTTAAATATTTTATATTGTATGGAAGACTTTTTTCATGAATTTTATTACATTGATGATCATGGTTTTCATCATTTAACATTACCAGGAAATGTATCTTCATATAGCAATCTTCCGAAAATATTATTTTTTCCAATCAAACATGAATACCAGTGGGAACTCCTATTCTCCTCCTTTCCTTCATATGTATTTCCTCAAAAGCTACCCAATAAAAAATGATATTTTTTAAATAAAAATTAGAAAAGATTTGTCAAATTTATAATGCATCCATGGTGAAGCGGATTTATATACTTATTATGATCATAACCACATTATGGACATATGTGGAGTCTGATTATTCTTTTCTTACATATAACATATACATCTAAATACGATATACAATATTATGATTTCTGTGTTTGAGGATTTTTATATGATATGGGAATATAATTTTAACCAAAAATGTTATTTTATTTCTCCATATTTTATATATCAATGACAACAAAATACACTAACTAAATATGATAATCATCCTTATCATCATGGTCCAAATTGAAATGATCTATACTATTTACAATGGTGCATCAGCTATCGATCATGGAGATATTTTGATGAAGTACGAGTGGTTCATTGTGTATGGGTCTAATCAATTTTGCACCCATGAGTGGAATTACATGCCACATGTCCTTGAGTAATCTACTATAGTTCATTCATTACACTATTGGAGAAAATATCTACATACATAGAGTTTTATTTTATACACTTATTTCCAAATAATAAAGCAGATATTTATGCTATGGGGTCTTTATATCAAATGGCATGGTTGAGTTTTTCACCTAATTACATTTTATTTTTATCTTCCATTCAAAAAATAAATAGGGAGTTTATTGGTTAATGACCTATTACTGAATAATCTATAATATGATTATTAGGAGTCCCATGTTGAATGGAATCTTATGGACTTGTTTTTATAGACACAAGTTAAGGATTTGGGGGACCTTGTTCAGACTTTACACCCAGTAATAACAGTGACATCCACTCATTTAGAATAGGTGGAATAAGATAGAAATATTATCTAAAAGCCTTTATCTAAGGGAAATTGATTTATTTGAAATCACCTATTCAGTTATGAATTTTGACGGGAATGATTCTATGTTATTTTATAGGTATGTATGGGTCCCAACAGACTTTATTGTGGACCTTATGCTGGAAGTCAATGTCTTAGATTTGGTGGCTTACCTAGGTGTCACCAAAATGTATCGAGATCATTAGAGATTGTATTTTCGGACTAATATAAATTTGAGTGTTTTCTGATGTCAACACTTGATGTTCCACCTATCATTTAGTGAATAAGGATCTTTAGCAACTGGATTGTAATTTTCCACCATTTTCTTTCCCCGAGTGGAAACAGTTGGATGTTTTTATGGACTTCATAAATGGTCTACCCATTTCACCTCATGGTAATAATATTTTTTAAAATATAATTAATATTTTGATGATGGTAAAACACTTCTTAAATGTATGACATAACTCCTAGGTAGATGAGCTACTGAGGATGCATGTTAGGTTGGTTGTTTGTCTTCAACGGGCTCCTCCTTCCATCCTTTCTAACAGAGACTCACATTTCACATCATAGTTCTAGAAGGGGTTGCAGAAGGCCTTGGGTACACATGCACTTATGATCACAAACTATAACCCATATATCAATATAACAAAGTTGTGTATGATTAATGTGATATAGGACATGTTATCTACATGTTTCATTGTCATTAAATGTTCTTCGGAGAAACACCTACCTCTTGCGGTGTTCACATATAATAATACCTTCTAGTATACCATTGTGGTGAATCACTATAAAGAATTATATGATAAGCCTTACTGCTCAACTCTATGATTTCTAGAGGAAGGTAAAGCTACTATGCTTAGATCGGTATTCTTCTAGTATAATTCAGATATGTCCAAATTGATTGTAAATCACATGATGATAGATTAGTCCATTCAATAGTTGTATGCCAATAGACACTGGGGACTTCTCGAGTTTGAGGATATATAATAGGTTTTATTGAGAGTCTCATCATGAATTTTCCATAGACATATTTAGAGGTACTGTGTACTATCACCAAGGTTAGTTGGAACCTTTGAGTTTTTGAAATGATCAGATCAGTGGCATACCAAATAGAAAATCCAAATAGATTTCAGTCTAAGAATGATGTTATTCATGAATCTCAGTTGTGTCGATACTATCCAAACCTAAAACTTGTATTTATCTACAATAGGTTGAATTGGATGTTGATTATTTATTTGAGTTGTATCCAATGCATATAAATAATTGGATCCTGAAAACGCCATATTGGAGGTATGTTCCATTGTAATGGGACTTGTGATATCCCGTCAAGGTACATGATTTGTTCTCCAAGTAAGAAGCTGATATATAAGCTCAGTATCCAGAATTATTCATTGACAGTACCTCTTTGACCACATAAGTCCTACATAGGGATGAGTTTCTTCACGTAGAGGATGTTGTAACAAACTCTTTTTTCTTGTAGGTATGAATCCTATAATTTTTCAATTTTAATTAATTAAATGTCCCAAATATTTATTTTTAATTAATAATATATGGTATTGGGTTCATCCAGGGCTCATTCTATGATCGTATCTCTATAATTGGACAGATGTACTATACTGCATGGGTTTTTTACAAATATGTTACATAGGGTGCACAAGCGTCTGGCGAGTTGAAGGTATTTGATAGATCCTTTTTTCACATTTTTCAGAATGTTATTAAAATAATTCACCAAACCATGAAATATGATCCAATGTATAAGTTAACTATGAAAATTTCATGCATGATTGAGCCAAACTGTGAAAAGAAAATTAGTTCCATGATATTTTTTTGGAGAAATCAAAATATTCCCCTCTTTTAAATTGTAACCATATTTCATATTTTATTTTTATCCTCTGGTAGTGCAACCTCAATTTCTCCTCCTTTGAGATCAAATTATTCTCATGATATAAACTGAAGAATCTTCTATATATAGGATTGGTTTTCCAATCATTTGGATGAATTGGAACCATAATAGTAAGCCAACATTGTCTCTTAACTACTATTCATGTTCTCCTTTAAATGCATCACAATATTTAGGTGCAAGATCATTTTCCCTAATTTCTGGGAGATGGACCATTTCTATGTTTTCTTCCAACGTACTATAAAACTGAATCTACAATCATAAGATGAGTCATTTATGTCTTTTAGGTAGGTGTTCATGTCTTTTAACCTTTTTGTTTTTATGTTTCATAGTCATGTCATTTTTTGACACATCATATTTTTCCAACATATCAATTTAATTTATTGATTAATTTAAAATTATCCATTGCATATAATAAATAACATATTGATCATATTTTTGAAATTCATAGTTTTAATGCATAATATATGGTCATCCCTTGGTGGAGACAAGTAAAAATGGCCCTTATGACCAATTTTATTAAAATTCCATAACTCCAATGTAATTTTTGGATTATCATTTAAACGAAATTTTCCTTGATAAATTAGTTCAATGGAACCAAATGCACTACATAGGTGTTTGGATATATTATTATTGGAATTTCCCATGATAGAAATTTTCTTGTTTCAAATGTCATCTCTTTAGTATCCCTTTATTCTTATAAATAGTATTTCCATGTTTTCCTAAATTGACTGAGTTAATTAGAATTGATCATGTGTGTTGATTTTTTCAAAATACTTTTCTGTTCCATAAATAAAATGAATCTTTTGGATTAAATTTAATGACCTCAACAGATAGAAAGTCCAATCCCTCTAGATATTCTAAATCGCTCATATTATGAAATGTAATGATTTATATGAAATTGAAGATGACTAATGGGACATATGATAAGTTTTTACTTGTATATTATGATATCAAATTAAATTTTCATTGTTTATATTTAATTTCAAGGTAAAAATATTAATTGATATGTATTTCCACATGTAGAATATTAAAAATGAGTTCCCATTTTTTGAGGTTGTTAGACAATGATAATTCAATGTTGAGCATGAAAATATCACACTCCCTTATATTTTTTGTTGGGAAAGATGCCTCACACTGTTGAAATTTTTAGGATGGCTCGGTTTACAAGCCACACCACATTCATAGAGTGATGACTTGATGGATCACTCACAATTCTGAGTTTCATGCTTGATGTCTCACACACTTATTGATATTTAGATCATGTAACCTACTTTTTGATCTTATAGGCTCGTTAAACTGGCCCTTGATTAATGAGTTACAGCCCAGTTCATATGGCACTGGTATTCTATGTATATGGACACTTATGTCCATACACACGTGGTACATATAGGTTGATAGAATATATATAGTTGTACTATTAATATATATTATTACGGTACATATAATGTGATTGATCATCTGATTCTCATCCATGATCCGCGATTAAATCTTTCAGGTGTGCTTTAAGAACCTAAGAGGATTGGTTAATTAAATATGAAAAAACAGAAAATTAATTATATTTTCATGCCCACTTTTTAGTTATGTGTACATAATGGATTACACGTTGAAATTGTTCATAGTACCCTATTGAAATTTTAATCTCACACACTACTTGAGCATCCTTTTGTACATAATAAGACTATATTCAAACATGTTTTGAAAATAGAAATCACCTTATTATATGTTGATGATATTTTTATCTTATAGATGAACCCTATGAGAAGAAGACCAAGAACTATCTTAAGATGCAAATAGGTTTTTTTTTCTTTTTGTACTTTTTATATAGCATGTTTGTATGAATGTTCCCCTATCCCACATTTATTATCTACATTCCACACATCAATGTACCAGACCCTTGCTTGTGGATATTGAGATATATATCCAGTTGTTTTGTTTATTAATGCTTCCACACTTCTCTATTATATTAGTTGTATTTATTCTTCATCCACATTGTTATGAATATTATTAATCTGATTCATTCACTGTTGATTCTATATGATTGTGTATAATTTTCCATTGATATGAGTGTATAGTCTCTCCACATTACCACCTTCACACGATCACTAATAGTCAGCAACCTCTGTTGTACGTGTTGGCTCACATGATGCCATATGACCCTCCTTCTCAAGGCATGAATTAAGTGGTCCTCGTGTTACGATGTTACCACATATAAAGAATAATGGTAATGAATTTATTAATATTTTATATGTTACTAGTATGGATTAGTGAGATTATTTATATTTTTCTAGGAAAAATATAGATAGCTTTTTATCCATTTAGGTTGAGAGAATATAATTAAATAATTATTACATTACTATAGTAAAATTATTTAGTAATTTTTAGGGGAATGATTGACTAATTCAAGAATTCATTTATGGACTAATCAGTATTTTGGATAGAAAAAAAGTTTTATTTTGTGAGTTGGAATCCAAGATAAAATGGCCGAATATAATAATATTTGGGAGTATGATTGAACAATTATAAATTTCTTTTCTTATTAAGATATCTAATTAATTATTGACAATAGAGGATATGTTTACTTTTAAACATTTTATTCCAAAATTATTGTAACTATTTTGGATAGATAAAATTCATCATTTATTGTTCTTTCATTACTTTTTCAATACCTAAAACCTTTTTTAGATTTTTATTTTTTATGAAATTTTTTTTATATATGGAATTAATTTTTGAATAGAATAATTAAATCTTATTTTAGTTATTTTTAATTACATACAAAAATACAATATAAAAAAGATAAATCTACTATGTTTTTTCTTTTCTCAGTCGTCTTTTTCAGAAACTATTTAATGAACTAATATATGAATTGTTATGTGACTGTGTTATTATCCTAAAAAATTATTAAATTTGTTATTGTAGAAATAATTTTTGAAATTATTTTCTTTTAAGTAAATATATGATGTTATTTAATAATAACATGATTGGTTGATGGAGATAATGAAGGTTATTTTTGTTAAAAAAATTATTTAATGTCATTAATGTTTTCATTTATAAAATAATTTATAATATGGTAAATAACATTTAACATTGTAATATAAATTTAGATCATTTTTAATGTGTCTTGAAACATTATTAATTAGTTATTTAATAAATAAATAATTTATCTATTTAATATTAATAAAATATTATTGAAAAAAAACTATACTACCCCTTTCAATCTGTTTAGGTTCTCCACGGAAAAGATTCTATTTGGAATGTTTTAACAATTTCCATATTACGTTTGAATTTTCATGGATTGATATAATTTATCAAAGTCACACTTAAATCTAATTATTTATTTTTTGAAATTTTATAAATAATATATTCAATACACTACATTCATATACTCAAACCATTTGTGTCACCCATTCTATATAGTTTTACTACTATATATTATGGAAAATAAAATATATTATGATATAAATGGAATATCAATAGTGTATATTAAAAATGGGAATGATATTGGAAAACATTGATGATTATTAATAGAATTATGATTACAGTTATATGATTTTAATACATTTATATTTATTCTAATTATTTGTTCAATTGATGATATAGAATACACTTTTAGAAGAAGTCCATTTTTCAATGTATATTTATACGATAAAGATATTGATAATATATTTCGATAATTATATGTGTTATATATTATTACATGTAAAATAAATAATAATGATAAATATATCATGTATTAATTTATAGTATTTCATTTATAACACATCATACATTTTGTGTGATATAAAATCCACTAGTTTGAGTTTGAAAATTTTGAGGCAACACTATAGTGACATCATTTATATTAATTAATTTCCTAGAGTCAGTGAATGATGATTACATTATATTATTTTATAATTTTTAAAAAACTAATATTTACATGATGGAAATGATGAAATATTAATATAATAATTCTCAATATTTTCCATAACTCTTTTTAAGAGTCCAATAATAAGACAACAAAATTATTATTTCAAATCTCCCACAGTTTCAAGGAATGAGGTAGAAAATAAGAACCAAAAAAATTACTACCATTATTTCATAAGTATCGAGGATTGAGGATGATGGTAAAAAAAATTATACGTACAATATCTATTTAATGTATATAGGTTTTTGGTAAGATAACCATAGTGTAGTTTTTAAAAAATGGGAAATGGTTGCATAAAATATGAATCATTATATGATGGGATTATAATTTGATAAAAGATATGATATCATTAAATATTATTTCATTAATTTAATTTATATGGATACCAATAATATGTGTGGGATATGAGTCCTAATTTTTTTTAGATATTATGAGGAGATTATATATATTCTTATAGTGTTTGTATGATTACCCCACTATATTTCAAAGGACTATACAAATTCATTATATATGAGTCTATAATTTTTTGAAATATTTAGCATAAAATAATTTTCAATGACTATAAAATTGATCATTTTTAATGGAATTTAGTTATAATTTTAAAACGAACTTTTATCTTGTTATTTAAAATATCAGTTCAGGTTGTGTGGGATGGAGTAATAGGGTTCAATAGGGTAATTTGGATGAACTTTATGTGTCATAATTATTTATTATTCGATAAGTGAGGATTAAAAGTAGAAAAGAGTATGTTTTAGTGTCTTGTATACCATTGTGACATGAGTTGTAATCAGTAAAATTTATTATGGATTAATAGTTCATGTGTAACATTAGATGTTCCTTTATAATTCTTTTAGAGGTATTCCATAACTCCTATGGACTTTCATATTTTTCAGTTAAAAAATTTATTTATGGATGTCTTTTTTCTATCATCTAGTTAACAAATGAACCAACTCCACCACACCAACCTTATAACAAAGGCTAATTCCCTCCATCTTCTCTTCTCCTCATATCTCCTTGTTCCCCTCAACTCTATTGAATATTGAGCTTAGAGTTCTGTGATTTCATTATATTAATTGTTGGTATGATGTCTTACCTGATTCCTATAGGTTCACATTTTCAAATATTTCTATAATTTTTATAAAATGATTTTTTATATTTTAAGTTTCACTATGTATATGGAAAAATAAATCAAATTGGTACAAAATAATTTTTTTTGTTTATTGGGGACCTATGATGGTAATTTAAAATACATTTCTCTAAATATTGATAATAGTGTTTTTAATTTTGGGCCTTTAGTTATTTTATATCATTAAATTTAATTTTGTGATACAATATGGTTAATAAAAATTCGTACCTCTATATAAATCCACTTATCCTTTAGAATGATTTATTTTGTGAATCCAATATAGACTTTTAGGTTTAGGTCTTATTAACTGTGTATGTTTATTGAATTTTATCTTAAGTGTTTTAGTGCTCTCTAAGTTTTCCTCGAAGAATGGTTTATTAAATTATAATGAAAATCTAAATGTATATTCTTATAACCAATTAAAACTAACTTTTTCCAATCTTTTGAATCAAAATCCATAATTTTTCATATCATAAAAAATAACTACCCATATGTCTTAT
Organism: Viscum album; assembly: GCA_963277665.1. Classification (NCBI taxonomy): domain Eukaryota; kingdom Viridiplantae; phylum Streptophyta; class Magnoliopsida; order Santalales; family Viscaceae; genus Viscum; species Viscum album. The sequence continues at coordinate 27,371,368 of OY728157.1, read as the reverse complement.
AAATATATAAAAAAATTTCTCAAAAATTTCCTTGGTATTAAATTAGAACGTTTTTTTATTCCATATTAAATGATTATAATGAATAGATAAATGAATTTTTTATATTCATTTTAAATTTAATAATTTTTTCATAGATTTAGTAACTCTATTTTGTGAAATACTAGGTGTTTAAAATTTATTGATATTGATATATATTTAAATATTATTATATTTTTTTCATTCCCCATGAATTTAGGAGAGTATTTTGTTTTTGCTTTTGAAATTAAGATGAGTGATATAGTCATGATTGGATATTAAAGTTTTTTGGGTGATTGGGGAGTTTTTTAGGGATTAATAAGGATTGACATTAATTTATTTTGTAGCTAAATGAAATATTTTTGTTTTGGAATATGGGATACTACATTAATTATAATGCTTCATTTGGGGGGTCTTTAATTTTTTCATATTGTAAAATATATATTCTCACAATAAAAGTCATCTAGGTAGTTTTTAACATATATAGTCCCAATTTCACATAAAAAACATATTTCCTCCACATCATTCTTAATAATCCCATATGTTACTATACATTGATGGGGTCTCCCACTGTGGAGATTTTCACAAACTAATCTTCATTTTTTGGAGTTTTTGTTTCATGTGATGTAAACACCACTGATTTTGTTCTATAAATGTTCAAGTAGTCAACACAATGATTGGGTCCTTCTAATGCTCCACTACTAAATCCCAATAGTCTTATAAAAATATATATTCATTCTTCTAGATTTTGGTCTTCAAAAAATACATTCATTAATGTCCCTCAAGAGAGATCAAAAATGATGTTTCTTTAAGTGAATATTTTAGTTTTAACCAAGAACATTTGTTTTTATTAACATTTTGATTTACTAAATTACATTATTTATTAATATTTACAATAAAATAATTCCCGTTGTGATTATATACCAAGATATTATTTTTTATGACATAAAATTTATCCATCTATATCTCTATCAAATGATAAATAATTTTATCTCTCATGTGTACAATGGACTACCACATGAAAAAATCATGTAATTTTTTTTCAATCACACCCCTCAGATGGATAATAATAAAAATTATAGATCTATTGAATATATATATGATATTAATTAAATGATTATGTTTCCAAAATTATGTTATAACCTTTACGTTGTTCCATTCCAATGCATTAAAAATGTTTACATTCCTCGTGTGTATGTTTGGATTACCTCTTTCATGAAGAGATGATATTTTTTTCATTTATGAGTTATTTTCATGACAATAAGGGTTTATTTAATCTGTATATATTATATATATTATATGATAATAATTACATATAGATTATCTATAATTTACCTTTATTTAATTCTATCTGTTGAATGTAATAACAATTTTATTAGTAGTATGCCTTACCTTCTCATTAAATTGTTTAATATATATTTCAATCTATATATTCTAAGGATTACTATAAATTAAAATATATTGCATATATATATATAATTACTAAAATTATGGATATGACAGTACCATAATCAATGCAAAATGATTGGAGCTATCAAATAACAATACTGAAAAAAGGGCTATTTGTGTTTCGCCTTTCGTGACGGGTTCTCATAGAAAATGAGCTTTGGCAATGGGGTCCTGTTGCCAATGGATTGTTTCAGAAAAGGCATTTTCAATATTAAAATTTTCAATGGTATGTCACAAGAAGTTATTATTTTCGATAGGTAGTTGTACTGTTGCAAATATGTTTGGCGTGTTTTAAAAAAACAATTAGTGACCAGTCGGCCACCCCTCACAAATAGTTTTCTAGTTTAGTAAAAAATATTTTTTGTGATGGGCCTACCATAAATAGTGGGAAATAATAAAAAACGTAAATTAAATATAAAACATTTTGTAATGGACCGTCATAATTAGTATTTTTGACGAACCATTGTAATTAGTATTTGTGATGGGTCCGTCAAAAATAGTGGAAACAAATAAAAAAAATTTAAAAATATAATTATATAATATAATATTAATATAAATTAAATACTAATATTAGTATTCATATAATAATATTATTTATTTAATAATATCATTATTAATAATATCATTATATTAATAAATAAAAATTAATAATAATATTATTATTAATATAACATTAATTATAAAATAAATAAATAATATAAGAATATTATTATAATTTTTATTAATATGATATTATTATTAATACTAGTAATATAATAAAAACCTCAGTATTCTCAAAAATATATAAATATATAATTAATAAAATAATAAATATAATTAATAAATTAAATAAATAATTTAAATTGTAATAATCACAACAATATAAAAAACACACTATTTGAAACATTAAAAAGTTAATATGAAAAAAACATTAAATTTAAATGATTCATTAGAAAATTAATGAAGATTATTGAGGGTGAGGGTTGTCAGGAGGAGCTGGAGGAGATGGTGGAGGGTACTCTACCCATAAACTACGAGTCAGATGTCACATGCACTCCATATTCTCTTGACCATGCTGATGCCACCATCGACACATCACATCCTGCATCACGTGATAATATTTCAACAACTGTTATTGGAAATCTTCTTGCTATTGCTGCAGCAACTGACGCATATCCTCTGGTTCCCTACACACAGTCTCTAGGAACTCTTAGATTGCATATCCTCCCGATATTGTGCATGGGATGGTGATGAATTTCTGTGAGCTCCTCTCAAGCTGAACGCCAACATCGTTGAGGTGCCATAAAAACCCTAGGGGTCAATCGAGATCTGATACCAGCAACTAGGTGTTTCATGGAGGTATACATGGTCGCCTGTATCCATGATGCCTCATCAAATCGAGGGGCACTGCTCGGACCATCGTTCTTTGCCTGACTCTAATTATGTGTTAGAGATGTTGCGGCCTCATTTGACTCCTTCAATTCTAATTTAAAATTGAAATAGTTTAATTTTTTCTTAGTTAAATTTATTACTCAAAATTAAATTATACTAACCACAAACTAATTCTAGCAAGCAACTCTAATCTCCCATGTGGCTAGATCACAATACATCATCCAACATATTACTCTGTAATATCAGGTTGTGTGACATCCTATATTAATATAAAATAAACCATTTATATTTAATTATTTATAAACTATTTAAAAAAATATTCTTACCATATGCTCCCTATGAATACTATTATAGAAATTATAGAATAAGTTATAAGAGAACTCACAATTCAAATGGTGTAACTTCATCTATGATGAGCTAAATAGATATATGAGCTCTATAATGTTCATCACCTAAAATACAAAATTAAAGAACTACAACAACACCATGTTCGGGTTGATTGAGAACTAATACATTATTTCTCATGTAATTTTCATCATTTCTCTCATTTCAATCCATGTGGTTTGGTTTGGAGAGATATTCAGATTGAAATTAATGAGATTAGAAAAAATAAATTTCTTCTTGTAAATAAGTTTGTTCAATTTATCCTCCAATTAATGCTTTGGAATATACTTTTTCTCAATTTTTTTCAAGAATCCATTGAATGGGTACATCCATCAGAACTATACCTACCCTCCACATTTTTTTTCATGCTGCTAATGTAATATAAACTGTTCCATTGAGTCAAACAAAGACGGTGAGAATCTTTTTTCTAGTTTACATAAAATAAAAAAGACATATTCTTGTAGTTTTCTTAATTGATCGTAGTCTATTGTCTACGCAATAAATTCTTGAAAACATTTTCACATTCCTATTAGCACATCTCAAATAATAAGATTTAACAATCCTCTTAATACACTTGATATTCATATTTCCATTAAAAATTGTCAGTCATGACATTTCAATTTGGTAAAATGACAATTTCTGACACATCTTCCCAAATTGGATGCAAGTCGTCTAGAGGTCTCAAATATTAAATACACTGAAAATTTTAGAATGATATAATCTTTCCCTTACATTTTCTTTTGTCTTAACATGTGTATCCAAAACTCTATAATATAAATTTTCAAAATAGTTCTTCTCAATATGCATCGAATCAATCATGTGATGGACTAATAAACTAGAGAAATTATGAAAATCCCAAAAATTATCATTTTTATAAAATTGTGCTCTATTACAAACCCATAAATTTTATTTTAGTCAATTATTTTTCCAAATATGATGGAATGTAAGGAGAAGACAACAAAATTTAATTCTTTAAAAGATTTCATTGTTGGAGGCCCATATTTTTCAACTATTCCTTTTAAAAAATGGTATTATTTTCTTTGAAAAGGATGATCGGTTGGAAGGAATTTGCAATTGCAGTAAAAAAATTAAAGTTTTTTCTATTGATGAGAATAAAAGTTTTTTTGTCTCTTATATAGTACAATCATGATTTTTCACCATGTATACTTAAGCTAGATAACTTGTCATATAATAGGAAGTAACTAATTATCCACATCAATGTAGCTTTTAGTAAAAAGTTTTGTTTCATAAAAAAATCATATTTTGTAGCACCATTAATCTACAAGATATTTAACTCATCAATAAATGGTTGAAAAATCATCAATATTATTCTTTAAATGAATTATATTTAATATTGTAAAATGGATATATGGATACTTCATCAATATCAATGGAGGTATATTTTACAGAGTTAAAATGAAAGGACAACATGATTACTAACTATAATAAGAACCAATTGGACAGTAACCGTAAGTTGAATAAAACAATAGCACATTTCAGTCTTCTATAGAGAATGACGAATGTACATACTCAAAATTTTTCCATGAGTAACCATAAGAGGGATGATTTGATCTTTTACGAGTTGAAATATTAGTTTTGTGTCATGACATCAATGCTGATATGTTCTATACATAAATAAATAATGAAATCTCGGTGTGAGAGGGAAATATATCATTTTTTGTATGAGAATAAATCAAATATTCCATGGTTGTACTTATTTTTACCATGATTTTACACATGTAGGTAATCTAGATAATGGCTAATTTTTATAATAATATAAGATGCAGTCATTTTAACATACAAGAATCGTGTAATAAACAAGACCCTGTGTAATGACCCAAAGTTTCATTAATGGAAAATCTCTCTTGATATTATTAAATGTCTCTTTATATAAAATGTTTTTATAAGATGTCAACTTCTTTGGTTTTATGTTATGATTTTTGACCGTTGTAAATATAGCCATTGAACAGTAATCACATGATTAGTATAAATATAGGACCTTAACAAATCCAATTTACTCAGACAAAATAAGTGATGGCCTCATCCAGAAGAATTTCCCCATACGAAGCCCATTTGTCAAATCTCGGAAAAGAGGTGGCATCCTTGGGCTTCGCCCTTGACCAATCCCAATATGAGCTTCACCATTTCAAGCTCGAACGAGACCGTCTACGGGAAAAGTGTAAGTTGATAGAGATTACCCCTCGAGCGATGTTATCTGAGCCACCCCAAGAGTCTGTCACCATCGCACACCTTACCTTTAGGTCATATGCGGCTATTTTAAGGGGTTATGGAACAAATATGTAGTACTATGTTCATGTACATTATTTTTGTATATAATAATGAATATAATTTGTAGTCATTTTTGATACATTTTAAATAGTTTTTAAAGTAAAAATGGTGTTTTTAGTTATTATTTAATTAAGAAATATATTTTATTAAATTAAGGGATTTTTTGATTTAAATAATATTTTAATGAAATAATAATAATATTTTTAAATTATTTTTTATTAAATATAAATGATCTTATAATTTTATGAATGCAATTAAAATTTTATATTAAGGTTTGAATGCCATTTCTATCAAAACCCGTTATTTTCGATAAATGTTGGTTTTTATTGTAAAAGTGAAAATTAACATATTTAGAAATTTTTTGAGATAAAATAAATGTCATTTCTGGAATTAGGATGTCGAAATTATCCAACAGTGAAATTTTCATAATTTTTTGAGACAGTCAAATTTTTGGGTAAAAATTAAATACCGTTTAAATATATAATGTGTTTTATGACATCATAATGACCAAATGGTGATGTAATAAAATATCATAATCCTTATGTTCGGCCAATATATGTTTTATCCTTAAAATAATGTGATTTTGGGTTTGTTTGACTTACTTTTCAAAGCATTAATGGACCCCTCAAGACATATTCAACACTTTACCTTTTTAAATTAATTTCCATGGGAGTGTGACTCACCTCTGTATAAGAAACCTTATTATTTTAAGAAGTTCGACCTTGGGCCATATAAAATATTGTTTTCCTCTTCCCTTTTCCAAAAACCATGGGCAAAAACCATGGGTTGGTTTGTTGTTTGGATTAAATTAATGTAAGGGGACCCAAACCTAAATAATAAAGAATTACCTCACCTTTCCTATATAAACGCACCCAAGATCCCACTTCCTCCTCACTAAAACCCCATGGGGTTCGTCCAGACTCTTCCCTATGCTCTCTAGAATCCTCCCAGGGTGCCCCAAGCTGCCCAGAAGCCTCTCACAAGCCTCTCTCTAGCCATTGGAAGCACACTTCCAAGTAAGGGTTTTTTATTCTTTTCTCATTTTTGTCAATTTTCATTAAGTTATATTTCCCTATTAATTTCAATTATGAATACTGGGGTATGGTTTAAAACCTCCCCCATACATCCCTATTATTGTTTGAATGATGGGAGACCACTTTCTCTCTCATTAAATTCCTCCCATGTACACCTGTTACTATGCCGAAATTCCGAAAGGAACTTCTCTCTCTTCTTTTACATTCAAGCAATAATTTTGTATCATGAATCTAAATTCCATTACAATTGTTGGGAAATGTATCTATATGACCTCCTTACTGTCCATTACATGTAAATATGATGAGGAACCCCTTTATCTCTCATCAACCATTTTTTATGAATTCTTATGTCACGTCGTTACGCTGCCGAAATCGGACTGATTTTCTAAGTAAATTCCATTGTGTAGTGGATACCATGCCCATTTCACCATCAAGGGTATCCACCTTTATAATCCTTTAAATATTGATTACAATGTTTCATGTATGAATTAAAAATTCCTTCATCGTGGAATAAATGATTATGTTTTATGAATCCATGTTTTATGATCCATGTGGCACACTAATACATGAAATGAAATGTTTAAGAAAGGTGTGCCCTTATAGCGCTCCAATTCATTGGGTAAAGTATAGTATCATGATACGTCATGTTAAATGAGTGTTGACTCATTCTAACTCATGTGCACTGAGGGTTTACTCGTGCTTTATGTGCAATGAGGATTTACTCATGCTCCATGTGCAATGAGCCTTGGCTCATGCTAATTCCATGTTAAGTGTTGTTGCCACATTTCTATGTTATGATTATCATGCTTTATCATGCCTTTATGTTCATGTTTTTTTCTTATGCCCTGTTGATATGTCTATTGTATAACATTTATTTTACTCCTCATGTTATTCCTTGTGTACTCCCTTACTGGGCTTTATAGCTCACTGCTTTCTTATGCATGTCCTCAGGTTATCCCATGCAATGCTAAGTACGGGGGAATGTAGTGGTCATGTAAAGGATGTTTTCAATAAAGATTTTGTATTTAATGTTTTATGTTTTTATGTAATGATACTAACCCCCAAAGACACAAAACCTCTCGATATTCTTTGTTTTATCAAGTGAAGTTTTATGTAATAAATCATGTTTAAGTTGTAATAAAAAGCAGGGTTGTCATAGTTGGTATCAGAGGATAGGTTTAGTTATTTTTGGGATTATGAATCCCTAGTAAAGCCTTAGATACACGACTAAGAATAATAAAAACATCCCTAAGTTTAGATAAGTGCTACGTAAGTGGTTTATCAAATAAATACATCCCTGTCTGGATACGAGCAGGTAGAGGTGGCTCTGGCACAGATGTATCCTAGGGGTAAAACCCGAAAACACTGCTTTGACCTATACTCGAACGGAAACTGGTGCACAACAACGGTCCTTGCTGCACTCTTGGTTACGACACTCACGAGGGATATGTTTTGATAAATTTACAAGCATAGTATGAACCCTTATTAAGGGAATTAAAAAAAATTCCCCTAAGAATATATGTTAGATAGTAGATCATGAAAATCCTAGATTGAAGCCTATAGAATCACGAGTTAAGGAAACGAACGTTTATTTATAAGTCATCAACTATTGTCATTGGATTAACCTTTAAGTGTTACCCCTAACTTTTCTTTTATTCCAGCCAATTGCCGGTAATAGGAGGACTCAGGCTAACAACAGTTGTGAAGATCAGTGTGATGATTGTACTAATGAGATGCCAAATCCAATGAGAGCGAGAATCGCGTACATTGTCACGCTTCTCTCTCAGCTAACTCAAGTTTTGAATAGAAACATGGGTCAAGAGGAATGTTCAACCCCCTCCCCCCCCCCTCCCTGATTAAAGAAAAAGTCACTATTGAGAGCATCATGAGACAAAGGCCTCCTACTTTTAGTGGATCATTCGATCCCAAGATCACTGAACAATAGATCAAATCCATTGAAAAGAAATTCTCCATCCTCCAATGTTTTGAACAAGATATGGTTCTCCTAAAGGATTATAGTATGGAGGGTGAAGTTGATCAGTGGTGGACGTGGATAAAAAATACGAAGCCTGAGGAGGATATTGAGGCGTTATAATGGAAGGATTTCTGGAAGATGTTTTTCGATAAATATTTTCCGCGCACCCTACGGATTAAGATGGAAAGGGACTTCCTTTCCCATAATAAAAAAGTTGAAGAACTTGTTGGAGCGTATGAGGAAAACTTCACGAGGATTGCACGATACGCTTCCGGTTTTGTCATTACCCCCAAATGAAAGGTTGACCGCTTCTTTGGTGGGCTGAAGCCTATCTTGCGGAAAGCATTAGCGATCCGTGACTTCGACAGCTATGAGGAAATTGTCCGATGTGCCCTCAAGGATGAAATGGAGATCGGGGAATCACATGGGTATCATGGGGATAAGAAGCGTAAGGTGGAATTCAATGCTGGAGGTCTGATGGATAAATCCAATGGTGCTAAGAATATCCAGCACCCCACTTACCAAAATTGCAGAAAGAAGCACCCTGGAAATTTCCTTAAGGGGATGAGAAAGTGATTCCTGTGTGGAAGAGAAGGGCACCTAGTTGTTAACTGTTGGCAAGAAGGACCCGCGGCTGTGACAGAGGAGAGGAACACTCCATTCGAACCTCAATGCGTTGTTCAATGCTACATATGCAAAGAACCGACTCATTTTGTAAATCAGTCCCCTAATCCAAGAGTTATCGGAGGAAACCAACAACCTCCAAGACATTAAGGAAGAGCTTTTTTCCATCACTTCTGCCGAAGTGAACCTCGAAAACGAATTGTAGACATGTATTCTAGTTATTCATCCAATAATAGTGAACATACTTTTTTATTCAGGTTCTACACATTCTTTTATATCTCGAACATTTAGTAGAACAATCCCGGCACCACCACAAATCATGGAAATAAAGATGTCGGTGAGTACAGAAAATGGGGAAATCATTGCATCCCATGAGTATAAGTCCTCTCCTATTATAATATGTGGATGGAATTTCCTAGAAAACCTCGTCATACTCCCTCTAGTTTAATTTGATGCAATTCATGGTATGGATTCTCTTACCTTATATAGAGCAAACATAAATTGTCAGGAGAGGGAAATCACACTCCAGATGGAGAATCAACCCCCAATTCTTTACAAGTGTCAGGAGGAAGATGAATCTCCTTTAGCTCCATCATCTCAAGCATTGATATTACTACCCTATGAGCATGCGTATCTGGCTTAGATGATTAAGTCCAAAGAAGAAACCATCCTTGATGAAATTCCTATTTTGAGGGAATTCGCTGAAGTGTTTCCCAAGGAACTTCTTGGTCTTCCTCCTAGAAGAGATGTTGAGTTCTAAATTGAACTTATACCTGGGGTGTTACCAATATCCAAGACTCCATATAGAATGGCTATTTTTGAGCTTGAAGAGATGAAGAAAAAAATACAGGAAAATCTAGATAAAGGGTTTATACGCCTAAGTGTTTCACCATGGGGTGCACCAGTCCTCTTTGTCAAGAAGAAGGATGGATCAATGCAGCTTTTCATCGATTATCGTGAACTTAAAAAAATCACGATAAAGAACAAGTATCCTCTCCCAAGAATCGATGACTTATTTGATCAGCTGTGTGGAGCATAATACTTCTCCAAGGCGGATTTGCAGTCGGGATATTATCGAGTAAGTGTGAAGAAGGAAGATGTCCCCATGACTGCTTTTCGTACAAGATACGGGCACTGTGAATTCATAGTAATGCCTTTCGGACTCACCAATGATCCAACAATATTCATGGACTTGATGAATAGAGTCTTTAGAGATTACCTTGACAGATTTTTGGTAGTCTTTATAGATGATATTCAAATAAACTCCAAAACCAAGGTGGATCATGAGGAGCATTTAAAAACTGTACTAGAGACTTTGCGCAAGGATAAAATCTATGAAAAGTACAACAAGTGTGAGTTCTTGTTGAAGGAGGTCTCATTATTGGGTCATATCATCACAAGAAATGGAATATCTGTGGACCCCTCCAAAACAGATGCAATCGAGGGATGGCCGAGCCCAACATCGGTAACGGATATCCGTATCTTCTTGGGTTTGCTGGATATTATCGATGATTTGTGAGAAATTTCTCACAATTATCCACCCTACATACCAAGCTAACTTGAAAGGGAGTAAAATTTCTTGGAGTGATTAATGCAAAGAATGCTTCAAGGAGTTGAAAAGGAGGCTTATCACTGCACCTATGTCCACTTTACCCACAAGTGGGGAACTTTTTGTGGTATTCAATGATGCTTTAAAGAAGTTCTTAGGTTGTGTGCTGATGCAAGATGATAATGTGATATCCTATGCCTCAAGGCAGCTGAAAATCCATGAGAGAAACTATCCAACACATGATCTGGACTTGGCGGCTGTGATCTTTGCCTTGAAAATCTGGCGGTATTATCTCAATGGAGAGAAATGTGAGATATATACTGACCACAAGAGTCTTAAATATATATTCACACAGAATGAGCTTAATACTCACCAGATAAGATGGATAGAGATCATCAAAGATTATGAATGTTCAAAACATTACCACCCTGGGAAAGTGAACAAGGTGGAAGATTCCCTAAGTAGAAAGGACCCAACAATTCTATCAATGATGAGAATTGAGAAAGATCCAATCTTCTTAGACTTGATGAAGATAGACATGGGAATCATAAATAAGGGAACATCATCAATCCTTTCACAAATTATTGCCCAAACATCTCTTTTGGAAATGTTAAAGGATGCTCAAAAGGATGATGTGGGGATTCAAGAAAAAGTGGAAGCTATCAAAAAGGGGAAATCATCAGAGTTTAATGTTAATTAAGATGGACTTGTGCGGTTTGGGAAAATACTATGTGTTCCATCAAGTCCGGAGCTGAAGAAGGAACTTTTGGATGATGCACATAGTTCAAATTTATCTATTCACCAAGGGAGAAAAAAGATGTATCGAGATCTCCGAGAAAACTTTTGGTGGGATAATATGAAGAAGGAGATCGCTGAATATACATCAATGTGCCTGGTGTGTCAGCAAGTGAAGGCAGAGAGGTAGAAGTCTAAGGGGATGATGCAACCATTTCCCATACCAGAATAGAAATGGGAGAACATCACCATGGACATTGTCACCAGACTTCCAAGGACATCCAAAGGCAAAAATGCAATCTGGGTTGTTCTGGATCATTTTACAAAGACTGCACACTTCATTGCTATTCGGGAGGATTTCTCATTGGATCAACTGTCACAAATATATATCAGGGAAGTGGTAAGGTTGCATGGTCTACCACTATCTATTGTGTCTAACCAAGATCCATGATTCACCTATATGTTTTGGAAGAGTCTTCAACATGCTCTAAATACTGAACTGAACTTCAATACGGCCTGTCATCCTCAAACTGATGGCCAATTCGAGAAGACTATCCAAACACTTGAGGATATGTTGAGAGCATACTCAATGGACTTTAAAGGAGGATGGGATCAAGATCTTCCTCTGGTTGAGTTCTCTTATAATAGCAGTTTCCACTCGAGCATCCAAATGACACCATATGAAGCCCTATATGGGAAAAGGTACATAACACCGGCATGTTGGGATGAGGCTGGTCAACGTAAGCTGCTTGGACCAGTAATGGTCGAAGAAATGGTGGAGAAGGTGAAAACCATTCAGCAGCATATCATGGCAGCCTAGAGTGGACAGAAGAGTTATGCAGATAGTCGTCGATGAGTCCTTGAGTTTAAAGCTGGAGACATGGTGTTTCTATGCATATATCTGTGGAAAAAGGTCATGTGGTTTGGAATTAAATGGAAGTTAAGTCCAAGGTAAATCATCCCCTTCGAGATTCTTGATTGTGTTGGGGCTATGGCCTATCAACTAGCACTTCCTCCTACCATGGCCAAGGTGCATGATGTCTTTCATGTATCCCCCTTTAAGGAAGTATATACCGGACATTTCACATGTACTCTAATCTGAGGTGGTACAATTGGAAGACGATTTTTCTTATGAGGAGCAACCAGTGAAGATCTTAGATCGTAGAGAAAAAGTTCTATGAAATAAGACAATGCCCCTCGTTAAGGTGTTGTGTAGAAACAACAAGTTTGAAGAAGCGACTTGGGAATCGGAGGATATGATGAAGCTGAGTTACCCACATTTGTTTTAGTGTGGGAAAAGGAAAATTTCAAGGCGAAATTTTTTAAGGGGGGAATATTGTAATGACCCAAAGTTTCATTAATGGAAAATCCATATTGTGCTTATTAAATGTCTCTTTATATAAAATGTCATTATAAGATGTCAACTTCTTTGGTTTTATGTTAAGATTTTTGACCATTGTTAATATAGCTGTTGAACAGTGATCACATGATTAGTATAAATATAGGACCTTAACAAATACAATTTTCTCAGACAAAAGAAGTAATTGCCTCATCTAGTAGAATTGCCCCACACGAAGCCCATTTTTCAGAGCTCGGAAAAAAGGTGGCATCCTTGGGCTTTGACCTTGAGCAAGCCCAAGATGAGCTACACCATGTCAAGCTCAAACGGGACCATCTACAAGAAAAGTGGAAGTTGATATAGATTACCACTTGAGCGTTGTTATCCGAGCCACCCCAAGAGTCTGTCACCATCACACACCTTACCTATAGGTCTTATACAGATATTTTAAGGGGTTATGTAACATATAAGTAGTACTATGTTCATGTACATTATTTTTTTATATAATAATGAATATAATTTCTAGTCATTTTTGATACATTGTAAATAGTTTTTAAAGAACAAATGGTGTTTTTAGTTATTATTTAATTAAGAAATCTATTTTATTAAATTAATAAATTTTTTGAATTAAATAATATTTTAATAAAATAATAGTATTATTATTAAATTAATTTTTATTAAATATAAACGATCTTATAATTTTATGAATGCAATTATAATTTTATATTAAGGTTTGAAAGCCATTTCTGTCAAAACCTATGAATTTTTTATAAATGTTGGTTTTTCTTTTAAAAGTGAAAATTAACATATTTAGAAACTTTTATAGAAAAAATTAATTTCATTTCTGGAATCAGGACGTTGAAATTATCCAACGATGAATTTTTCATAATTTTCTGAGACAGCCAAATTTTTGGGTAAAATATAAATACCGTTTAAATATATAATGTGTTTTATGACATCATAATGACACAATGGTGATGTAATAAAATATCATAATCCTTATGTTTGGCCAAAATTTGTTTTATCATTAAAATAATGCAATTTTGGGTTTGTTTGACTTACTTTTAAAATCATTAATGGACCCCTCAAGACATATTCAACACTTTGCCTTTTTAAATTAATTTCCATGGGAGTGTGACTCACCTCCACATAAGCATTTAAGAAGTTTGGACATGGACCTCATAAAATATTTTTTTCCTCTTACCTTTTCCAAAAACCATGGGAAAAAACATGGGATGGTTTGTGGTTTGGATTAATTTAATGTAAGGGGACCCAAACCTAAATAATAAATAATTCCCTAAACTTTCTTATATTATCCCACACAAGCTCCCACATCCTCCTCACTTAAATAACTTGGTGTTCGTTCAACCTCTGCCCTACTCTTTCTATATTCTTCCCAAGGTGCCCCATGCTCCCAAGAAGCCTCTCACAAGCCTCTCTCTAGCATTTGGAAGCACACTTCCAAGTAAAGGTTTTTTCTTCCTTTCTCATTTTTGTCAATTTTCTTTAAGTTGTATTGCCCTTTTAATTTCAATTATGAATGTTGGGGTAGGGTTTCTTACCTCCCCCGTACTGCCCTCTTATTGTTTGAATGATGGGAGACCCCTTTCTCTCTCATTAAATTCCCCCCATGTACACCTGTTACTATGCCGAAATTCCGAAATGAACTTCTCTCTCTTCTTTTACATTCAAGCAATAATTTTGTATCATGAATCTAAATTCCCTTAAATTTGTTGGGAAATGTTTCTATATGACCTCCTTACTGTCCATTACATGTAAATATGATGAGGAACCCCTTTCTCTCTCATTAACCATTTTTTATGAATTCTTATGTCACGCCATTATGCTGCCGAAATCACACCGATTTTCTAAGACAATGCCATTGTGTAGTGGATACCATGCCCATTTCTCCATAAAGGGTATCAACCTTTATGAACCATTACATATTGATTACAAATTTTCATGTATTAATTCCACATTCCTTTATCATAGAATAAATGATTATGTTTTATAAATCCATGTTTTATGATCCATGTGGTACACATATGCATGAAATAAAATGTTTTTGGAAGGGTGCACCCTTATAGTGCTCTAATGCATTAGGTAAAGTATAGTATCATGTTACGTCATGTGAAATGAGTGTTGAATCATGCTAATTCAAGTGCAACGAGGGTTTACTTGTGCTTTATGTGCGATGAGGATTTACTCATGCTCCATGTGCAATGAGCCTTGGCTCATGCTAATTCCATGTTAAGTGTTGTTGCCACATTTCCATGTTATGATTATCATTCTTTATCATGCCTTTATGTTCATGATTTTTTCTTATTCCCAGTTGATATTCCTATTGTCTAACATGTATTGTACTTCTCATGTTATTCTAAGTGTACTCCCTTACTGGGCTTTATAGCTCACCCTTTTCTTATGCATGTCCTCAGGTTATCCCATGCAATGCTAAGTATGAGGGAATGTAGTTGTAATGTAAAGGATGTTTTCAATAATGATGTTGAATTTCATTTTTTATGTTTTTATGTAATGATCCTAAGCCCCACAGACACAAAAACTATCGATCTTCTTTGTTGTATCATGTGAATCTTTATGTAATAAATCATTTTTAAGTTGTAAAAAAGGCAGGGTTGTCATACCCTGATTACGAACCTAACTCTTTATCTTGTATAAATTTGTAGTAATCACATTTCCTTCAGGTAGAAGTGTTTTTCACATAGATAATATCGAATCAAAACATCCATTTTTCATTCCATTATTTGATTTCATGGCCAAAAAATTAGAAACTTCTTCAAACATTCTTATCTTGGATCTAATATAGATGATATCCACAACAAACCTTAAAAACAAATATAAATGATATAGTTTCATCTCAAGAGTTTAATAAATATCATCCTGAGTTTCAGTTTGTTTAAAATATGGACCTTCCACATCATGTACTAAATTTGGAAATTATACTGGATCTAAATCCAAATTACTGGTTTCTTATTTGGAACTGCATTCACCATGCTGATACAAAAAAACGGTTTAAAACCAAAATGAAGTAAATGACCTTGAAAGTTTTCAAATGTTCCATACATCATCAGGGAACATTTTTTACAATCTAAATTAAATATCTTATATGAAACAAATTTTGGGTTTGATGATGCTAATGATGAGAATGTTTGAACACCCTCAACATATATAGGATTTAAAATAGAACATTTTAGATTCCTTCGAGGATTTATCCAAGAATTATCATTTAATAATGACTGTTATTGACTTCCTTGTTCCATATCTATCAAAAAAATATCAAATAATTAGTTATTTTTTATAATTAGATATGAGATAAACAATATCCAAAAAAGATATGACTATTAAATTATCTTTTCCAAATTTTTTTAATAATTTATAGTATTCTATTATTATTTATACAATATTATATGCTTTTATACTAATCTACATTCATTTAAATTTTTTTTTACTCATTACCACTAATTATAATTTATAACCATTATTTTATAATAGTTAATTTTAGTTACTAGTGGAACAATTTTCAATAGATTGACAGCATCTCTTTTTCCTGATGACTCATCCTCTTACGAATTTCTTCGACAAAAATTACTACGATAATTCACTAATCTCCATGCTCATACATACAGAAATTGATATCTGTATGTCAGATCATACTTTTCATAATGATCTCAGTCAGAGATGATCCACGGAGATGTGTATTTAGGCGAAAGATCCTGTTTCTTTTATGGCTTACCCTCTTACAACATTTTGTAACATATATCAGTATGAAAAATAGGCTATGACATACATAAGATTAGATTTATCATACTGATTTCAGTGGGAGAATGTTTCAATGTGTTGAGGCATCGATCTAAAGGAATTGCACCAATCCGCTAGAAATTGTGCCAGTTTATCACAATGTACATGAATTTATTACAATTGATAAGTAATTAATCCTAATTTTTAGTAATCGTTACTAATTACAACTAATTTTTACTTATTATTAATAATTGTTCCTAATTATTACTAATTGTTACTAATTATTAAGAATTTCTATTAATTATTCCTATTTAAACCTAATTATTACTAATTAATCCTAATTATTACTATTTAATACTAATTATTACTAATTAATCCTAATTATTAATATTTATTAATAATTACATCTAATTACCTTTTAGTATTAAAAATAATTTCTATTTATGACTAATTATTATTAATTATTACAATATATTACTATTTTGTACAATTTAATTTTAATTTTTACTAATTATTAAAAATTATAAAAAATTAATAAAAAATTATTAATATCTATTACTAATTATTATTAATTAATAAAATTTTGCACTATTTATTACAATTTTTTACTAATTATTAGAATTTATTACAATTTATTACTAATTATTGATTATAATTACAAATTTATTACTAATTATTACAGATTTTTAACTAATTATTACTATTTTTTACTAATTATTACATATTTTTACTAATTCTTAACAAATTATTACTAATTATTAAATTATGGTTACTAATTATTACTAATTGTTATGAATTATTACTAATTTACCATAATTATTACTATGTAATTGTAATTATTACTAATTATCCCTAATTATTACTAATTAATCATAATTATAACTAATAAATGATCATTATTAATAAATAATCCTAATTATTACTAATTATTACTGATTATTTATTATTATTAATAATTATTGCTAATTATTTCTAATTATTAAAATTTATTAATAATTATAACAATTTTTAACTAATTAGTAAGTTTTTTTACTAATTATTTCAATTTATTACTAATTAACAGTAATTATTAAAATTTATTAACAATTAATACTAATCATTACAATTTAATACTAATTCTCACTAATTAATCCAAATTAATAATAATAATTATTTATTATTATTAGTTAATCCTAACTAATACTGACTAACCCTTATTATTACTAATTAATACTATTTATTAGAAATTAAACAAAATTATTACAGAATAACATTTATTATTACAAAGTAATCCTAATAACTACTAATTAATCCAAATTATTATTAATTAATCCTACATTTTACTAATTGATCCTAATTATAACTAATTATCCTAGTTATTACAAATTATTGCTAATTAGTACTTATTATTACAAAATATTTATATTTATGACAATTTATTACTAATTATTACTAATTATTACTAATTATTTCTAATCATTTCAAATTATTTCTAGTTAGCAAATACCCATAATTTTTCACAAAAATAAATATTGAAAAAAAACTAATTCTAATTTAATGTTATTGCATCTTAATTAACAAAATTGATGAATAATTTAAATTTAAAAAAATGAGTAAACCATAAAATAATTGATAAATAATTTGAAAATGAGGATTTTGACCTATAAAATCGGCAGATTATGCTCCAATTTAAAAGTTTAAACTATGAAAAAGTATAATATAAAATTTTATAGAAGTAATATACAGTTATGTTTAAATATGAGTATAATGAGTGGGAGACTGGGTGGGGTATATAGAGGTAATTTATTTGCGACCGAACCCCCTGAAAATTCCCACTGGCCACATTTATTACGGTCGAACAATAAAAGTTTATATGTGATGGGGCTTGAGGAAAATTGGTACATGTCAACATACAATTTATGACAGGAGAAGTATTCTGTCATAAATACTTTAAACAACCACATGGCATTTTCGACAGGAATAGAATCCCATCCCAAATACCCCCTCCTCATAATTAGGTGACTATTTCATGCAAAACCATTTGTGACGGGTCTGCCCCCCTCCCCCCCCACAAAATAGCATTATTTACAATGGGCCCCTGACCCATTGTAAATGGCTATTTTTCCCGTACTGTAAATACATACATGAAAAATGAAGAAGTTAATAGAAGATATAATAATTAATGTGAAAAATATAATCAAAATGGGGATAAAATGTAACAAATTGATCATATATTACATATACATTATATATGTTCTTCATCAGTTCAAGTACAATAAATTTAATTTTTTTTACAAGAGGTCAAAATCACTTTCTATGAACATCAAATATAATGTAGTGAATTCAATCACAATTTCCAATCTATTGATAATATTTGTCTTTATACACATGTTTAAATTTTTATGGTGTATATACTAATATTTTGATATAATTAACATGAATATATGAATATTTAGAGTGATTATAGATTCAATTGATGTTACACATTCAAGAGGTATGTTTAAATTAAAATATTATCTTTTTCCCCTTTTTTGTTGGGTATAATTTTCATCCATGACCATACTTTTCATAATTTATTTACAGATTTACTTTTTATATATAGTAATTAATTATTGAAGAAATTTTATGTTACCCTTTTCATACAATATTGATTAGGATGAATCATTCTAATAAATTTTCTAAATAATAATTTTTTCTTTTTTGTAAAAAGTCATGACAAATTTATTTTTAATCATATATAGAATTAATGGACATTCCCACCTCAATAGGTGTTTTATGTCCTGTATCTTGTTATAAATTTAGTCAATGGGTCTACAAATTAATCTTATTAATCTAAAATAATTGTTACTTTTTTTATTTCTGTTAAAAACTATTTTTTAAAAAATGTCATTTCTACAATATCTACTTAAGAATGCCATCTCTAATATTATTATTAATATGAAGGTCATTAACATTCCCTTTAAACATTCTCTTTTTTTTGTGATTTTCCTCTTACAAGGATCCTCAAGGATCCCTCCAAATGGAAGGAAATGATGTTTTCCCCCTCCGCGGATGATGCGCCTACCTAGAAGGACCCATGATCGTCAAAAAACATTACAATATCATTATCTAACTGCTTCACCACCCTTTTTAACCACTATATGAAAGATTATGAGTTGAAAAACCCTATCCATACTCTATACTCTATAACTCTTCCGCATTCTAGAGTACAAACTCGATGACAATACAAGAATTATCAGGTCTCTGTTTTCCCCCAAAATATTCCTTGGATATCATGCTCAAAACCAATATGTCACTAAAATATATGTTAATTATAATGTTTTGGAACCTCCGACGGTAAAGGAGAATGGGTGAAAAATATTATTTCATCATTGAGGATCGGTCTAATATGATGTCCATAGTGGAAATTATAGAGCCTAAATAAAATTTTACCCTGATTTGATCATGTAATAAGAGAATGGGTTTTTATCATTATATGAATGGTCATCCCAGCAACCAGCATGTGTGACTATTCTGTAACTCACTTATTTCAACGAAACATTGTTATGTTTTTAATAATCACCTTACTGCTAAGATCTCCTCAGGAAAGCATATCTCTTATGCATCTGTCTTTTTCAATAAATATGATCCAAAATCTAATGAGTTTCTTTGGAAAAATCTCAGTTCCTTTAATCAGTGAACATTGGTGAAGTTTTTGTGCGGTGAGATCAACAATATTATTTTTCATTATTAAAATAATGAAGTATATACCAGATGTACGAAGTATGGGCATGGATTCTCCTTTGTTTCACATTTCGGTCTTATGGATATGTATTACACGAGGGAAAATTATACATTTGGTAAAAACTAATTGGGAACCAGAAACACTTGGTGTCTCTTGGATAGGTTCTTTTCCAACCTGATATAAATTTACTCTTATTTAACAATCGACTTACATATAAATTCCTTTTCTGATCAATCTATAATACCGAGGAGTTTGGAGTCGCGGGATATGGGGAGGATCTTCTTTTTCACCTATAGTAGATAGAAATAGAACCCCAATTTCCCATAGGAGGTTCTCTCCTCCTTGTATATATCGTCTCAAGGTTATCGATGAGTAGGTTTTCATAATATGTATTGATGAATGAAAGATGCTTTGCAATTGAGGAGTATCAGGTAATAACCCCCCACAAAACTAGTCATACTCTTTAAAAAATAACATTCAATAGATCATGTTAGGACTTGAAGTTGGAGGGAATGAATAAATTTTTTGATCCAATCATCATATGAAGAAACTTCTATAGGATATTCTTTTCACGCAAGAGATCTTGGACATGGAGAAATTCAGAGCTCCTTGGCATCAAGTAGGTGGATGAAACACTTCCTATTTTCATGATTCCATTAATTTTTTTATCATGCATCCACATACCCTCCATGAATATGATTATTTTACAGATAATATTGAAGATTTAGTAGGTATGGACGAAGAAATTTTTTAAATATCTTCTTGCTGGTCCTAATCCTTCCTGAAGGATGGGTACCCTAGAGGGAATTCCAGAATCATTGATAAAATTGCAAGGGTGGTGTTGGAATCCAACAACCATCTCCTAGACACAATTACCAATTAGAAGAGGTTATGGGAGGCTGTGTTGGGGCTTATTTTGGAAGGCTATCTTGGACTAAATTGTTTTATTAGTTCCTTGTATGTGGGAAGAAGAAAATTGTGAAATGATATATTTTTTAGGCAATGAAATATATCTATCATGTTGGATTCGTTCCCCATGTGAATAGCACAACAACCCTTATCCTCATTCCTAATGTCATGGAGCCATTTCCCTTATGAAGTACATGCCTATAAGTATATGTGTCTTTTCTTATAATGTTCTAGCTGATGTTCTTGATCATAGAATATGACAACATATTAAAACATGGTTATCTGAGGAATAACATGGATTTGTGAGGGGAAGGACCAGACAGGGTGAGATATAACTTTTATGATATATGATTGAATAAATCCAATGGAGATATCTAGTCCTAAAAATTAACATCATGGCGGATATGGAGAAAGAGTTTGAAAAACATGATTGATATTTTAATATTAAATTCTTTAAATGGTTGGGTTATTCTTATAGGGATACTAACAAAATTCATAGATATGTAATCTATTCATTTTTTTCTATATTAATCTTAGGTGGGATAATGGTTTTATTAAATTTCATTCATGGTCTTAGACAGGTAGACCCGATGACATGGAGTTTGTTCATATTGACACATGATGCTCTGAGTTGATTACTCGGAAAAATCATTAATGTTTTATTAAACACTTATGTAGAAGTCCTTACATCCATAACTTTTCCAGCCTATTTTTTCATTTGATATATCCCTTTTTAAAAATTGATTATCTTATTATATATGGGGAATTAAAAATACCCTTGATTAGTACTGCAGGTAGAGTGGGAAACTCAGTAATGGAGATTAGTATAATATCTATATCCAGAGGATTTTCAATAAGAGACATGTGTATATAATTGAATTTATCATAGGAATACTTGTTAAGATTCTATCAGTGGACTAATTATGTTCTCCTATCAAATTTGGGAGGCTTCATGTCAAGCATATGGATAGTATGGTGGGTATGAATTCTTCTCGTATTAATAATTGGATGAATTGTTTCCTCTCATTTGGAGGGAGGATAAAACTTGTTAATAGATTTATTTCATTGATACAGAATAATGTTATATCAGTTATAATGGTTCCAAATACATTCATAAGGAATATTTAGATCATCCGGACTTCTATCTTTTTGGACATTAATTTGGTGGTAATGTATCGTTGGGAATCCATATCTCGAATGGATATCCATATAGACGAGGGTGGTGATGAGCTAAGAAGTGTCTCTAATATGATGTAATTTCTTTATGAAAGGTTGTATTATTAGGGTTCCTAAGTCAATACTCAGTGGGACAAGATCATTAAGTATATATATAGTATGACCCTATAAAATTTGAATCACAATGCCTCATTCCAATGAAAGAAAGCTACATTCCACATTTCTGCTGCTTTTGAAGATGCACCATCGGTCATCGACATATTTATTTTGTCATAATAATTGGTTAGGTGGTACTAGAGGATTTCCTAGATTTCATGATACTAATATCCCCTTCACATAGGTGAGTTTTTATCATATCTAAATTTAGGAATTCTTAAAAAAATAACAGAATGATATGTCTCAACTTATCATTCTCTCAGACAAACAGGATTGGAGAACTTTCAAGACATGGTATTTTAGTTCCTTCTTAGTCATGTGTTATAAAACATTTCTCAGGGATTATAATTTTCATGTTATGTGTTGGAAACTCCACTAGTGAAAGTATATTTCACAGAAGTAGAATATTATGATTTGGAGGATATTTCACTATTAAATTTCCACAGATAGGGAGATATAGTTCAAAGGGATCAACATAATTTCTAATTTATCATACTTCTATCCGCAATGAGTTGATTTGACCACCAATATCTTTTTTGAGAGTGAATGGGATAATTATTTCTAGGAGGTAGTGGGAGAATTTAGAGGCTTGACTTCCCTAGATTGTCTTGGCGATTACATTCCTTAGAGTCTATTCCATGAAATGGAAAAATATACCAGGAAGAAGAAGGTGAGATACATAATAATTTAAGTCATTTTCTACTATATTTGAGAGGTGAGGAAAAAGGCAAAACATTAAGGACTTCCTTTCATAATTGTGTGCCAAATTTCTAAAACAATGTTTATGTAATTTGATCTTGGTTACTCTTAAAAATATGTGACCATGCCCCCTCTATGGGAAATGTGTAAAAAAATAAATATCTTCATCATGAATGTAATAGAATGAGTTCTCTAGGGAAATGAATCAATTGTAATCCCACTCTTGATGCGATGAAATTAATCATTGATGGTTCTAGTGTTATGGGGACAGTTAGGGCGGAGGGGTTATGCAAAACTCAAGAAAAAGTATGGTCGCAACTCATAATGAAAAATTTGCAAGAGGAGACTCTATATAGGGAGAGGATTGGGTTCTTCCCCAATAGAATCAATATTGTTTTTCCAAAATAAATTCTTTATATTCTATTGAAACTGAATCTATGTTTTTTAAATCACTCTTGATGAACTTGGATCCACTCCAAACAACATTACTTATCTTATACAGCGATGCATGATTCTCATCAATAGTAGGACAAGATTACACCATTCGTGGCATGTGTGTAAAAATGTATAGACTACCTAGCGTCAAGGTATATTCACGATGCAATATTTTTTCTCCCCAGCATGATGTCTTTTCTGCAATGTGTGATGGTATTTTAAGAGGAGACTCTCTCTGACTCCATTATTTTTATACCCTTGATTTTGGACACGTTTTTGTTCTTGTTGGGGTTTTTATTTTTTTGTTTTTGTATTATTAACATTTATTATTTTAATAAAAAAATAACGTTATATATTATTTACCAAGTATAAATTTTTTATTTTCTTCATATTTTAAATGATTTAATTTGACCATTTAATATATGATGAATGAATTTGATGTGTAGTAATAGGTGGGGCCAAGAATTTTATTGACCCTCAATCCATCGATAGGTCTCATGAGGAAAATTAATTGTCCAAATTACATGGGGATTTATTTATTTAAAATCATGATGTCCAATAATATTAATTTCATCCCTTGATATTTCAGTTGTTATTATCAAGGAAAATTCTACGTTGTTATTATCAATAGAGTCATTTTTCACTCATGTTATTGATTAAATTGAATTGTGTTCAATTTAATTACATTATAATATTTATTATTCTTCATTTAGTAAAAATATATTCCATTATACACTAACCTTATTAATAACATGATCTTCCCAACATTTTATTTATTTTCACCTTGTATAAAGAAGAATTCATAGAATGATTTTTAAGGATTCCAAACATTTCATATTGTTATTTTTAATATTTTATTCCCATTGTAAATTGGGAATAATTTATGTATCTAGTATACTAAGATTACTAATATATTTACCCATTTGGGATGATATTCTACATATTTTTTTGAAATTAAATATATTACCTATGGATTTAGGCTGATGGAATAGGGGTTGTCGTATATAATGTTTAATGGTGTTTAATAATTACAAAGGGAACTTGATTTACCAAAACATCAGATCATAAAATTATGAAATTCATTAAGGATTACTATATTTATATGATAACATTAAAATTTCTTAATCAGTAAAAATTATAATGTTTTCTCATGCAAGAAATCCATGTATGGATTCTGAATTTGGAAAATTATTTTTAATATATGCATCTGGGAGTAATAACACCATGATTTGTTTGTTGTGTATATCTCATCCATTATTCTGGGGTATGGTTATTTTTCCTTTAGTACACATTTTTTTAAAATATTAGAAGATATACATTAGTTTATATGCATTTTAATGATGAAAATTTATAATGGATATGAATAATTAATAACTAGGTATGAGATAGAGTAAACATAAGGTTACATAGACTTAAAATGAAGGTGTGGGAATTTAGACATGTTATGAATGATATTTTAGAATTTCCCACTATGATAGTTTTTCTTCCTTATATGATTTCTAGTTAAAATAAATAGATGGAACCATAAGCAACCAAATAAATGTTTTTTTTTCATAAATAATGTGGTTATTATGTGGAACTAGATGAGATTATTAGAATAGGAAAATATGTTGTGAATAGGCATAATTAGTTATCACTATATAAAATTAATAGCATGTTATGTGTGCATTTCTGTACTCACCAATGATTTGATGGATTGAGTTTAGTTAGAGAATGGGTAGTAGAAGACATGGAATAAAGAACCAAAATTTCATTCATGTTAAACAATTGGAAAGAGTCATCATGGGGAATGTTATATTGGAATTAGTGAATAATTTATTTTTTGAAGATAGAGCACAAATAAATGAATTGTTGAGAAAAAGTGAAGTGTGGAATGATGGTAATTAAATTTATTTTTTAACCACGTGTAGTTCAATGTACCATGTGTGGTGAATATGTGAATTATATTAGTCAAATATCTAATATATTTGTATAATTAAATAATAATGAAGGTCATAAAATTAGTAAATTGGTGATGTGTACGGTTTGAATTTTTTATGTATATAAATTTTTAGAATTATGATATAGAAGGGTCATATATACGATATTATAGCTATAAGAGTGATAAAATAAACATAGATTGTTTCATAGAAGCTTTTCCTTTTGGGTTTTAAAATATATATTAAATAGTTTACATAACCATGAAATGTTATTTAGTGATAAGTTGGATGTTTTGGAGAACAATTGATTGATATATTGACAACACATAAAATGTGCATAATGTTTGATATTATCTCAGATAACATTATGAAGGATATGTTTTGACACATTTGTAGGAAAAACAATTTTCATCATTTATGTTTTATTGGAATTTTTGTTGTGTAAATAACTATTAATATTTTGTGGGAATCATTTTAATGTTATTATTAACCTTTAGGTATAATATTGTTTTTTGGATTTGGTATTTATGGTGTTTTTAATATAAGTGTTAGTATAATTTTATAGTATGTTGTATAAAATATTACATAGGTAAAAAATTGATAAAAATTATTATTGTTTTTTGGATGTTCACCATATTCCTGGGAATGATATTTGTCTTTAAAATCGACATATATCAAGCTATGAGAAAACCCATCACATCTGGAAAAGCCAAGAGGACTGAACCCAAAACCTATTGGTGACCAGGGTGCATCACCGAAAAACTGGCCAAAACGTTGTCTCATTTATATTAGATTTTTATTAAAAATATAATGGTTAATCGATAAATAATAAATTTTCATTTGGAAAATTTTTATGGTCAAACAATTTTTAATTTTTATTCCATGAAACATTATGTTAGGCTGCAATATATATAACCATTATTATTGAAATAAATTATTATTTTTGAAATGTTGTATTTTATATTTGAGTTGTTTGATGATGGTTATCACATAAACATTGTGGTTAACAACTTATTTCATAATGATGATACTGAGATTATTGTCAATATTGGTTTATTTATGTTATATCATTGGATTTATAATTTATTTTTATAGATTAATGTATTGTTTCACCATATTATGGTTTGCTTAAATTTAGTATTATTTAATAATGTGATAAAAGAAATTTATTTTATTAAATATTTTTGTAATATCAAGATATTATTTTGTAGAATATTTGATTAATTACGACATTATTTTAATTTTTCATAAATAAAAAAAATTATCATTATTTACTGATTATTTAGATAAAATGATGTAATTCTTGTGAGAATATATTAACGGATGAAATTCTATTTTCATGTATTTATAATTATATATTTTTTAATTTATATTATGATGTCATTAATCAAATAATGGAATACAGACTTTGAATAAAAAATGCTATTATATTATCTAAATTTATGTATAGACAATTTCTTTCACCCTTCACCATGTGGTGGGTTTTTCCTCTAACATTATTCTTATCAAGATACCTATTATATTTTTTCGGTCATTTTGTGTAAGTATTATCTTAAATGAACATATTTAAACATATCAATAATGTTATCCTATTTTAAAAGCGATTTTGGGATATTCCAAATGTCTTTCATATTTCCATTTCCAACATTATAAGGAGAAGATTTATTATCCTTTTTTACGACGTGGGTTTTTTATAAAATAATACTCAAAACCAGAAAACATGATTTATGAGCAAAAGTTCAACTTAAAAACGAATTTATTGAAATTGTAGAATGTCACTCCCAAATATTTCATAGAACAACTATTCTTATAGTGCAAAAAACTCCCAAAGTCAATATTAAAAAAACTATATTATTTATTTTTTAAATATGATCATTATAAAAACGTCATTCAATTGTTGGGAATGAAAAATATTGGACAAATTATGATATAGTTATAAATGGAATGACCAATAACAATTATTTTATTAGTGACTAGAAAAAATTACACTATTTTCTTAAATGTTGTTTCATGATATAGAAATATTTTTTAATTATAAATATATATTTATATTTTTCTGGGGAAATAAATAAATAAATAAAATAAATGAAATAAATTATATTTTTGAAAATTATAAACATTTTTTTAAAAGTTTATCAATGTTATCATATTGTGAAATTTACATATATTTTTTAAAAAGATTAATTTTTCATTGAATACATAAAAATTCCAAAATTTATCTGAAGAATGTTTATTTTATCTTGTATTTAAAATGTTTCATTTTATTTTAATATATTTTCAAACAGAATTTAGTTCTATAATATTATAAATAGTAGAATTATTGTAGTTATAAATTTTTTAATTTAATTTAGATATATTTGTATATAGAAAATAAATTTTTCGCAAAAAAAAAATTTCATTCGTTTTCCATTTTTATTAAAAATATATATATATATATATATACTTATAGAAATAAAATCCTAAAAAATTGATTGCATAATATTAATTACGATGAAAATTTTCATACATATAATAAATTATTATCGATCTTAATTAATAGATACTATTTGAAATTTTCATCACCATAGTTTGGATAAATCATATAATTAATTTTAATATTAAAATGATAAAGACTATAAAATGTCATATGTATTTATTTAATTTTATTTCATGATTCTATTTCACCTATAATAATCTAATATTATAATATATGATGTTTTATTTAAATTAATCTCAGATTCAGAATTTTATATTAATTATTTAATTAAAAAACAAGAATTTATTTCTATTTATTATATTCTCATTTAAATTTTAGCAGAAGGATAAATAAATGATTTATTTTTTATTTTAATTGGATATTTAAATAATTTTCGACAATGTTAATTTATTTAAAAAATTGGGTGATGAATTAGTTACCTTAATTTCCTATGGTACTTTGATAAATTATTTATTAAAAAATAAAAGAATAAATAAAATATTTTAAAAAATAGAAATGTAATATTGGTTATGTGAGGTACGGTGACCCATTAATTTTCTGGAATGTTATGATACATTGGTGACATTTTATTAGTATATTTTGATATTACATAATTTTATTGATTTATTTGACATAAAATTAAATGAATAATTCAAAAATAACATTAATAATATTTTATATAAGAAATATTTTATTTAATATTTTAAAATTTGTAAATATGTTATGACCACCCAAATGAATTACAAATGGTTGAAAACATCATATCATATCAATTTTTTTAATTTCTATTCTATTATTGTAACATTATTGATGAATCCATAAACCTGTTCTTCTAGATTTAGTATAGTAAAATTAACTTAATTTTTTATAATGAAAACAAAAAAATACACAAAAAAATTACATGTCTAGACTTTTCTGATCTATGTTTGGGAGGATTAGATATATACATTATATTTTATCAGATCTATACAAAAAATAAAATACGTTAACTAAATTGATTTATTTACATGAACTTTTTAATAAAAGATAATGACTTTCAATAATTCTAAATTACTGGGGGAAAATTAATTTAAAACAAAGAGTGACCGTTAAATTTCATTGTAAGGGTTTAAATAAAAGAAAACTCCTTTTAAATATGTTAAATATACAATATAAAAACATTTTATATCAAATATAAAAATTTTATATAATTTAAAAACTTGGTTTTTCATAAAAATTCATAATAAAAAACCATTAAAACCCATTAATATCATTATCATTTTGAAAACCCATTTTAATTGCTTGTTTGAAAAACACATGGATTTTTCCTTATAAAAACATTTGAAAATAATTAATATTTTGGGGATTAAAATGATACATGAAAAATATTATGAAAACCATTTGGGCACTAGGAGTATCACTTATAAAATAGCATCTCCTTAAGTTCATTGGTTCATTTCCCATACATTATCTTCTCAATAGATACACAAGTTCAGAATATCTAGAGACCATCTTTGAAGACCTTCCATTCAAACTCAGGACTCTTAAAATTATTTCAAAATAATACATAAAATATTTTTGTATAAGAATATAAATATAGTAATTCTCATTATGAATAAATATATATTTTCATAAATATATATATAATTTGGATAAATCAACATTTTATGTTAAAATAAACACATGAAAGAAGGTGAAAATATAGATGCATTAAAATTTACACAGATGATCGCATTAATGTTCACAGTAAATCACTATAAATTAATATGATATCTATATATTCAATATTTAATCAAAATAAATTTTTTCCTAAAAAATATATAGATATATTATAAAAATAAAAATTTCAAATTAATTGTGTTACCTTGAGTCTGATCATCACATACGTTACATTATCTTCCTCTAAATTGGAAAATCTCATTTCAAAACACTGTAAGAAAATTAAGAGTGGTTTTATACCTAAAATATGAACACTTGAAAGTGTCTAGGGATGAGTAAAAATGAATTTGTAATGGGATATTTGAGTAATAATGCTCACAGTGATGTAATTAAGTGAAGGTAGGACACCCATTTATAATTGATGTGAGTGGTAATTTGGGATTTCACTAAAATATTAAAATTTAATAACAATAATATAGGTTTAATGACTTAAAAATAACTATAATTCATTGAATTTCACATTTTGGACAAAAAATATCATATATTGTTTTACCATTTTTCTAATTATAAAAAAAATATTTATAAACTATAATTTTTTCCTAATTTCACACTATTCGAAACTACGATACTAAAAACATCAATATCAACTATAAAATTCAAAAACCATATTTTATTATATCCTATAGGTGTAATATTAAACTATCAAATTCATGGATTACTTTAAAAATCAAAAATTACATTTATTTTTAAAATTTTAATATAATTAAATTAATATTTTTGTTAAATTATTAATTACATTATCATCATTGTGATAGCCATTCAGGTATTTATTTGTACTATAAAAACTAAAAAAATTCCTAGAGAATAAAAATTTATTAATTTTCAATTCACTATTTTTTGTAGAATAAATCTTCGATAAAACAATATATTGAAATATTATACTAATTATAATATATAGTTTCAACAACATGACATTCTATAAATTAAATTATTGCAAGGCTCTTAATCATATCCTTGTAGCTCAAAATGCCAATTAATTATATCCTTAGACAATCTTGGTAGATATAAAATCCAAAAAATATTAACAATTTTTCTTTTATCATTTAATGATTCAAATAATTTTAATCAAAATCATGTTATTGGTTTTTCTTCTTCTTTCACAATCAGTGTAAAAGGATTTCATAAGAATTAGTTTTAATTATGTCATATATAATTTATTTTAAAAATTAATACCACTTAAATAAAATAATTATTTTTAATATAATTGTTTTTATTTTTTCATACTGTATAGTTAATCATATGCATGTGAAGACAACTTCTTTAATTTGTTATTTTGAAAATTCCTTCAATGCTTAACCATTTTAATGGAATTTCTGTCGGATTAATATTATATAACACTGAAATTGAAAAATATCTATCAAAAACATCAATTATACATAATAATCAAAAACATATGCCATAAAAATAATTTTTAACACTCAATTAAAATCCATAAGAAACCAATTTTGACATTTCTTACAAATTTCAAACAATACATGATCACTAAAAATGATTTTTAAATATATTCATCAAAAATAAATAATTTAAATTTTATTGTCTATTTATTTTAAAATATCATTAATATAATTCCATATTATACTCAATAAATGAAGATAATCATTTTTATATATTAAATATGTCTCGGAGATTTCTTAAAATAATTTCTTTTAAAATTAAATTATATATTTTACTCAACAGTAAGAATATAATATTTTTAAAATATTAACACAATTTCACTACAGAATAATTTTGATATGATGAATTAAAAAAGAATATTTATTTATAAAAATTCTTTTTGGAAAACCTAAAGAAATTAATGATAACAATAATTCATAATAACAAATAATAATCATTTCTGTAGAAACCGTTTTTCTAAAAAATAATATGACTTTACTAGAAATTATTTTATTATTATATGTTAATTTATTATAAAATTAAATTGAGGTATACCATTATATTTATTTCGTAAATCATTTTTTCCTATTCATTTCGGCTAAGATGAAAATTTCATATTTATATAATAATAATAATTTTTTCGTTTAATCATGATATGATGTTATGTTACCGTTCAAAATATTGGGATGTTATATTCTACCCCCATTAGTGAATTTCACCAACACAATTTGGTCAACATAAAAATAAATATGAGTTTAAATATTGATAATTAATAAAATATAGATCTTATAAGGGTTTTCAATTACCTAGAAGTTCAAATGAAAATTATATCTCGTAGATTTTTTTTGAAAATGACAATGCCTAATATCCAATTTTCTCTAGACTGTTGATATGGTACAATGTTTGAATACCTGAACTAGTGATTTAGTATTCACTTCATAAATATCTGAATAGTTTTTTGTAATTATAATAATTAAATACCTAAAACCTGTTATATTCTAGTACCTTTTCTGGTCAAGGTTTTGGGAGATTAGATAAATACAATAAATTTTATCATAAATGTAAAAAAATAGAAAAAATAACTAAATGGATTTATTTCTGATAATTCTTTATGAAAATAGAATTCCTTCAACTTAACTAATCCTCTAAATAATTAATTTGAAACATAGGGTGAGAATTAAATATCCCTGTATGTGTTTCTAAAAATGAGGTTTAAAATAATATTTAAAACATTTAAAATACTTTAGAAAATATTTAATAATAAATAAAACATATTTGATATAATTTATAAACATGTAAATTAATAAATAAAAATTATAATACAGCTTTAAAATCCATTAAAATACTAATCATTTTGAAAAACCATTTTCAAAAATTCGTTGAAAAACACATGGTTTTCTCCCTAAAAATAATTTTAAAATAATTTATCTTTTTTTGGATTAAAATGATACATAAACAATCTTATGAAACACTTGTTTTGAAAAAACTATATGATTTAGTATTTCTTACCTTGTAGGTAGTGTGGTCCATCCCCATACCTTTTAATATTATAATATACCATAGTTCTTAATTTCAATAAAAAAATTTAGAAGTCCTACCTTTCTCATTCATAACCCACTACAAATATTTTATATTCTTGTATAAATTATTTTCATAGGATAAAATTATTTTTATAATCAATGAATGAATGAATCAATATTTTATTATAATTCAATATATTTTGGAAAAATCTAACATCTATGATGAAATATAGATATATATGATGACCTAAACAAAAATTATTTTAAATTAATAGATATGATTGAATAAAATATCCCAATACGTCACAAAAAATAAAAGATGATTTCCATATATACAATCCTAAAGGAAAGTAAAATATTTTCCTTCAGAATAAATAATTTATATAAGAAAAAATAACATTCAAAATAATCTCATTACCTTGAGTCTCAGTTGTCACATTCATGTACATTAACATCATCTACTTTGGGAAAACCTTTTTCTTAACACCTTAAAACCACCAAGGGTTGTTTTCTACCTAATATATAACAACAATATTGTGTATAAGAATTTTTATTAACTAATTTGAAAATGTATTTTTTAAAAAATAAGGCTGATTTTGATTTAATTATGTGAAAAATGGAGACTCAATTTATAATTGATGTGAGGGGTAATTTAGGAATTATGTAAAATTTTAAAATAAAAGAAGTCTAGTATATGGTCAAAGTCATTCAGAAGGCCTAAAACACATAAAAAATAACATTTGGGAAAATTCATATAAAATTTAGACTTATTAAATACTATAGATTTTTTAAATAATTTAATAATTTACTTTATTCAATAAAAATGTTTTTTTCAAATTAAACTCTATTCAGAACTATAGTTTTAAAAAAGTAAAAAGTATGTGTCTAATTTGAATAAAATATGTTATTTTATCATATATATTTTATATCCATCTATATAATTTATGAATCACATTATGAATCACAAATAATATATATCATAACATTTTAATATATTTTGTTTAATTTTTTACTCTAAATTAATAATTATGGAATCATCACTGAGCAAGCCATTAGGGTATGTAAATTTTTTAGAAAAATTGAACATAAATTTCCACGAATATGATAAATTTATTTTCTTTAAAATAACTATTAATGATAAAATAAATATTCTAAAAAACAATAAATAATGATATTAAATTAATTGAAATTTTTATTCAAAACAACTTGGCCTTGTTTTATATAATTATATTATAAGTATCCAAATCAAATAAATGTGACATAATATGTCCATTAATGAGACCCTTGTAAAATTGTTGTTCATATATAAGCAACCAACAAGATTTATAAATTTTTTGTGTCTTTTAATGGTTGTTACCAATTTATTTAAATCCATTTTATTGATTTCTCTTCTACTTGCATAAGCACTGTATCAGTGTTCCATAAGAGTTAATGTTAATAATTTCACATACAATAATTATAAAATACTATAAAAAAATTGTTAATCTCAATATAATCCTTTAGATTCATTCATTATTTATATTTAATAATATCCAAATTGATATAACATCATTAATTTTTTAAATTGACTATTCCTAACATATGAAAGCATTACAAAGGTATCTCAACAAAATTCATGTTATATAACTCTAAAATTTAAATATATTTTCCAAAAAGAAAAATTATAAATAATAATAAACTAATATGTCATGAAAATAATTGTCATCACTCAATTGTTATCTATAAGGAACCAAATTAGACTTTTCCAACATTATGTAGGCACTACGTTAGTACTGAGTATGATTTATTTATAATTATCAAGAAAAATATATAATTTAGATGGACTAAATTATATTTTGTACAATATATATATTATAATTTAAAATTTTATTCATTATATATCTTAACAAATTTATTTATTTTCAATAAGCCTTAGTGATGTCAGAAAAACCTTTATTTTTATATAAAAATGTATTTTTCACTATTCCCAAAAAAATTAAATATATTAAGATTAATATAAAATTTTTACCATAGACTAATTTTGATATGATGATTTCAAAAATGAACTTAAATTTTCCATAATTGTTTTAAAAAAAATACAGAAATTAATTACAATATTTACTCAAAAAAATTAATAAAAATCATTTTTGAAGAAAACATATTCTTATTGAATAAAATGATTTTACTATGAATTATGTTTTTATTATCTAATTATATTGTAGTTTTTTGTATTGAGTTGTTCCATTATATTTATTTCATAAATTAGTTATTCCATTCCATACCATCCATGTTATAACATTCATATTTATATAATAATATTTATCATTTCGTTTAAGATTGACGTGGCTTTAAATTTCCATTTAATATATCATGATCATACAGTCTTGACCCATAAAGGGAAGAAATATTTTATATTACACCAATTCTCAATAGTTTTAATGGGGGTTAATACTAAAAGTTATTGTTGAAAAAATAACATCAAATAAACTATAAATTACTAGTTTAGACTATTTGACTACTGATTATGTTATCATATAAATATATTTTTTGATCGAAATATAATTTTTATTATATTAATAATTCAGGAAATTCAGGAATTCCCCTCCCCTCACATATAAAAGATGACGCATTCTATCATTTTCATAGCACCACATTGAGAAAATCACATTGTACACACCCTACCCAATATAGTTATTTTCATTCGTAACATTGTTATGGAGTTTCTTTTCATTCAAAGGACTAACACCACTATCCCCATGAGACAAAAAAGGGGTTTCTAAATGGGGAGGTAGGAGTCTTATCCAATCACATTCATTCTTTAATAATTCTTTCCCAAACATCAATTATGTCTAATAAATTAAAATATAATAAAAATAGTATTATCCTTATACTATTATGTTTCTATGTTGATGCCATAAAATTAATCCTTCTCTATCTTCAACTCATGATTTTCCATTTCTCGATCCTAGTAGACAAAAATATATAATCACTTGAAGGAACATGTATGGTGTCACCTAATTGCTTTACTGTGTCTTAATAAGGATTAAATTATATGACTACTCAAAATTTAATCATATTTTTTTCTATTTTAAATAAAATATATATGGATTTATAAATTCATATTAAAAAAATAAAATCTATCAAGTTTAATTGTTGGAAACAATTTAAAAAATGGTTAAATAAACATTTTTATATATAACAGTTTTTATAAATTTGCAAATAATAAGTAATATAGTTTTATATGAAATATAAAATATGTTTGAATAATTCACAAATGAGAAACATGTTCATCTTTTATGAGGTGTGATGGTTCTAGGTTATGGGATCCTAACACAGTTATATAATGATAACAACAATGTGCACACACGACCCTTCAATACTATCCAATGGTGACTAACCGTAATCCAACTAACTATTTTATATTCCAATATGTTTATTTTAGTTATGTAATGTGTCAATATATAGTTAGGTAATTCCTTTAATAGTGTGTTTTACCTTAATAACACAATAACTTCATTGACTTTCCTATTCTATATCAACAATCAATAAAGGGAAAATTATTTCAAAACTATTCAAAATACAATTTCCCAATATTAAATTACAATATATAAAAATTATAGTTAAAAAAATTCACTGGTTATAAATCAATTCTTGTATTTTTTTAAAGATAAAATCAATGTATTATTATAAAAAAATAACACATTTTATCTAAACCAATTTCAATATTCAATTTCACAGAATCAAATTACACAATTTCCATTGAATTCAGATCACGCACCAATTCACTACAATTGGGGGGATTTCCACAATTTCTATTTCAAAATCTATTTAAAATTCAAAATCCACCTGAAATTGGTTTTCAAAAAATAAATTGAATTAAATTTAATTTAAATCCTGAAATTTTGGATTAAATCAATTGTATAATCTTATACGGAACCACCTAACAATACAAAGCCATCATGTTTCAAAAAATTTTAAATTGGAAACTCCAATGAATTATGTCATCAACTATATTATGATATCATAACATAGATTCTAGATCCAAAATAATAAATATTAGAATATTCAATAACATGGGGAACTAAAAAATAATAGGGGAGAGAGAAGGAAAGAGTGAGAGGTTGAGAATCAGAGAAGAAAAATTATTGGGGAGATATAAAATGATATTATCCTAAATTCTATCTTATAAATAAATAGTATAGAGGTGAAAAATGGGTCAATGGGAGATTATAATATTTAGGTGTACATCCAATAACATGATACTGTAGAGAGGGAATCTAAAATATGGTTAAAGAAATTTCAATTTTATTTTGAAATAACCGAATTATGTGCACATTGTTAGCTGGGTAGGGCCCCACAGTCCGTAAAACTGTGAACCCTAAATGTGATCCAAAATAAAAGGAATGATTTATAATAATTTAGAACATTGTTCTTATGTAACACCTAAAACTTCCACGATACACTTCTCTTTCAATAATGCAATAGTTTGCATTGTACGCAAGTTCGAGATTCTAACACACTGCAACCAATCAAAATAGTCGTTATGAATAGTTATACTACCTTTTTGAAATTATATAAATTTAATATTTCAAAATGGACTTTATTTTTGGATTCGTAATATCGAAATTAGCCTATGTTGAATTTTTGGTATTTTTCTAAGAACAACCAATTTTCTATGAATACAGAAAATACTTAAAAACAAATTTTTAAATCAAAATAATTTATAGTGATAAATTATACTATTTAGTTGTTTTAAAGTATAATTAGAATATATTTTTACTATTTTATCCAATTTTGGTCATTAGAATTAATTTCACTTTGAAATTGGACTTAAAAATTGTCATTCTTTTGATATATATTATTTCTTAAAAACACGCTATTTGTTGTGAAAGCAGGAATTAATTATTAAATTAATTAATTCAACTTATATGTTTTGAATTTTTTAAAATAGAAATTATTTTTTAATTAGTAATATAAAATATATATTAGAATGAATTTTTGGTATTTTTCTGAAAAACATCAATTTTTGATGAATAGTGAAACCACTAAGTGGTAGTTTACAAACAAATTTTTCATGTAAATGAAACATTACCACTTCTGTGATTTGATTTTCAAAAATCCGACATACATGGTTTTCATTAAGAAGTAAAATTGTGTTCAACGGGATTAAAATAATTTTTCGGTGAATAGTAACTTTTAAGTTTTATTAATCGCGATTAAAGGTAATTAGTGAAATTTAAGGTATAAATGATATTATAAAAATATAAAAATATCTTGAAACTTGTCTTACACTTATTGGATGAGTTATGGCCGACCACGAAAATCCATGGGTCAACTTGGGGACCCCATGGAGCCACATGGGTGAGAAATGACATTAATAACTTTTTATTTAAAATAAAAATAAAATTGTCACAAACATGTGTTGTTTTACTAAAACAATTATTACATGGGGTTATATCAGTTGAATTTTGTGTATAAATATTAATTGGAAAGATAAAAAAATTTCCTACATCATGGTAATTTTTTTTATAAGTTTTAATCATTAACTAAATTAAATTTTTTATGACACAATAATGATGCAGTGATTACTTCATTAATAAACGATTTAAATAAAATGAAACGATAATGTAAAATATAAGACATAAACTTGTGAAAACCCTATTGTATGAGTATATTTCTAACCCTTATCACCTTATCCTTGATATATATCATTTTGGGACCTTTAAAATCCGAAAATTATTTCATAATAATTTAACATTTCCTGACTTTCCAAGAGTGCCCCTCCTCTCCTCTTATAAAAGGCCCCCACCTCTACCACCTTATTCACACCATAAAAGCCATTTGTCTTGGAAAACCTCTGCCCAAATACTCTCTAAAATTCCCTATATTACTCTTAGATGCCTCACTTTTTGCAGATGTCTTCCCAAGGAAGCCTTTGGCTCAAATAAAAAAGAGTTACCTGATTTTAAGGTAATGTCTTCTCTTATGTTCTTATGTTTTATTTTTCTTCTCCAACCCCTTAAACACTTTTTATTCATTTCTTTTGTAACAAAACTAGTATCTAAAATATACTAGGATGTTTTTATGATATGTATTTTATTTACAATTACACAAAACTTCATTTAATTGTTAAAGAAACTTCTGTTTCTGTGGGTGATGAATTACTGCCTCACGAAACGATGATTGTTCAATCGTCTTTTTACACCATTCATAGTGGCCATTATGATGACACTCATTTAATATATGATATATATATATTATTTTTATTTATTTTTATTCTTCTATATTTCTCATTTATGGAATACCTTTGTGACTTCCATTATGGTTAAACACGATAATTTCATTTTAGGAAGTGTGGACTACCGCCCCCTCAAAGTGATTTGAATCGTTAATGGAATTTGTGGGATATATAAGGGATGGATTAAATGATATTATATATGATATTATTCTGGAATTATAATACACCTTTATATCATTATGATTTCATTACATATTAAATAGAAATTAAAGTAGCGTTCATGCGTACGTATGGCTTACCGTCTCCATGAATGGTGCATTTCATTTCTTACCTCTAAATTTTACATAATATTATGAATGAATGTATATAATGGATATATATGATATATATGATATCTAAATCATGAATATAATTCTCTATATAATGTATATTTTACCGCATGAACAATTTGTAATTATAAGAATGTTTATTTTTGACTCAAGTACAAAAGATCGATAAAATGACCATTATTAACTTAAATAATTACATAATGTTCATAACATGGTAATAAGTAATATAAAAGCAATAATGAACTTGAAAAAGGTTCTTAAGAAAGTTTAAATTAACTCTAGTTTATTATTCATGAGGTTAAAGAATGGGCGAGTCAAGTCAGACACGAGGTAAGGTAACTTCTTAACCCAATTTCTGTTATTTGGGTTAATCTCCTACTTTTTAATTATGTCATGATATTATTATGTCCAATATTGTATTTTTACTTTCTTTATGTGTACTTATAGTGAATACACATAATAGATATATATTATTTAAAAAATGATCTTTGTAAGGGACTTCGTTTCAATCTCCATTCATTGAGGCATAATTTGTTTTATACACACATTTTTTTTATACAGTGTATAAACCCCTTTGACTTTTACATTTATTAAAAATGAGTGTTTTTTATATGAAGCATTTTACTAAAAAACAAAAGGGGATGTTTTTTTGTCTTACGTATGCGGCGACAACGACTTCTCCGCCGCTGTGACCATTATTTGTGTTTCGGCTTCCTCTACAAGCTATAATGTTTTTTAAATGAAAAATAAATACCATGTTTTAATTTTATTTTATTTTGTTATTGAAAATGGGTTTTAAAGTGTCTTTTTATTATATCAATGTGTTTTATTGATATCTTGTGATTGAAATGTGGAAATGTTATGTTTCCTTTATGCATGTTTTATGTGATATGATTATGTTATGGTTTATGATATGTTTAAACCTATTCATATGAGGAATGCATTGGACTTAATAAAGGATGGGTGGAGCCTGCTATAACTCCTCAATGCATAGGTAGGTCTCATGAGACAAAATAGTGTCTTGGCATGAGGCCTTGAAAAAATCTTATTTGTAGTCTTGGCATGAGGCCTTAGCTACGTGGTTATGACAGTCTGGAATTATGCATTCCATCATTAGGAAAGTGGTTATTGATATTGCATGTGATTATTCAACTAGTAGAATATCCATGTGAATAATTAAATGGAATTATTTCATTTTATTTATGAAATATTTTGCTAAAGTACATGTTTAAAAGGCTTTTTTTAGTTATACATTTCCTTAAATGATAATGTTTATTTAGGAATGCTTCTGCTATATTGTTATCCTTACTGAGTATTTGAGCTCACCCCTTCCAATGTTTTAATTTTTCCAAGATGTGAAGAAGTATATTATGAATGACCTGTAGGGATAGTATGAGGGGATATGAAGACAAGATGTTGTTGTAGTATTGTTTAACTTTATGATGTAATGTAAGATTTATGAATGTATCTAGTGTTTCCAAGGCTACTAAACTAATCGACCTTTCAAGACATGATCCTTTGTGATCATGACAATGTTACGAAATAATGAACCGAATCTGGGTAACTGGGTTCGGGGCATTACAGTTGGTATCAGAGGCAGTTAAGTACAAACCTTGGAAGCTAGATTTAGATAAAATCTGATTAGAGAACATATCCCAAAGATAGACTTTAAGGATTAGTGTATAAGAAATTCTTAGAATTTTGGTATTATATAGATTTTGTGAGTATTCCGAGCAATAAATCCTTGTCTGGATACGAGTAGGTAGAGGTGGCTTTGGAATAGATGTACCTAAGGGTAAAACCCGAAAACACCGCTTTGAGATATACTCGAACGGGAACTGGTGAACGACAACGGGCCATGCTGCACTCTTAGTTACGACACTCCCGGGGGATACGCTTAGGATAATTTTCATTTTCTTTACCAACAATTATAAAGAGATTATGAGTATATACATCCTCAAAGAAAACATTTTTTTGATTATGGATTGTATCCACACACTATCGAATTTATGTAAAGTGTTTTACAAGTATGTAATTATGTATTTTGCTTCATAAACTAATCTAGTTTATGCCATTGTTTAGAAATGGCGCCTAGTGGGAGGAATGGAAACCGTATCAATGCACACACTCCATGTAGGGATTTCCCTCCTACTCAAGATAATTATAGTGGAGCTGGTGATACAACTAGTGCTGATCGACTTATGACCATACTCAGACAACTCTCTACGGTTATGAATAATAACCTTACTCGTATGAAGCACCCTAATCCGCAACGTGGAGGATCAATGTTATATCATTTCATGAGGCAGCAACCACCAGCATTTAATCGGAGTACAAACCCCTTAGTAGATGAGAAATGGATAAATTCCTTGGAGAAAATATTCAATGCATTGGGGAGTAGTGAAAGGGAAAATGTTATCATGGCAGTTTACTGCATCACTGGAGATTCCAATCAATGGTGGATGCTTATTCAAAACAAAAAGGAAGATGAAGAGGTATCATGTATGGAATGGTGGGAGTTTAAGGAAATTTTCTTAGAAAAATACGTTCCACATGACTATCAACCAGATATGGAAAGGCAATTTCTGAGTCTGAGGCAGAAGGAGGATGAGAATGTAGCAATGAATGAGGCTAACTTTACAAGGTTAGTGAGAAATGCTCCAGATTATAGACGTAACCCAATAAGTAAGATTGATCGTTTCTTTTATGGGTTAAAACCATTTCTCCGTCGAGCATTAGTCTCACAAACCTTCTAGTTGTACGAAGATATTCTATCATGTGATATCAAGATAGAAAAGGAATTCTCTAAATCTTATGACAATAACAGAAATCAAGAGAAGAAGAGAACGATGGAACAAGTGATAGATAAAGGAAAAAAGAGAATGACAGATTTTCTATTATGCGATAATTATGGGAAGAATCACCCCGGTACTTGCCTAAAGGGAATGGGAGTTTGTTACAAATGTGGAGAAAAAGGTCACCAGGCTCGTGATTGCAAGGAAAAGAAAGAGGCTATCAATGTTGAATACTACAATTATATATAAATGAGGCATTATACAATTGAATGTAATAAGCGTCAGGGAAACGTAACTCAGAAAAGGCCAAGGGATCAAGGCCAATCTTATGCAATTACTGCAGTTGAGGTGGAATAATTAATGTATTGGTGCTTTTGGACTCAAGGATTATATTATGGTTATAAGAATAATGTGATATATATAAGGATTGTAATGAAAAACTTGTTGGTTTCATTAAGGTTTTAATATTATTACGGTAATCATATTTTTAGTATGTGACAATAAGAGAAAGTTTACTTTGTTCGGGGAATCTGATGTTACAATTGATTTTGGAATTTGGAGACCTTTTAGAGAAAGTCTGGACAGAGGTATTTTGGATAACTAAAAAGTTTGGATTGTGTATAGTTGAACTTTGGATTGTATTGTTTAAGGTTAAAACATTTATGAAGATTATTTTTTGGAATATTATTTAGAAAAGGACAACCTACTTGTCGGGGGATAACCCGTCGCGTCGGAGAAAGCTGTAGGAATCGAACCCACATCCATAGTGTTACATGCCATTGTTACATACCACTAGCTTACAGGAAGTCCCTGGTTATTACAAAAAGTTTTCCTAATCTAAATAGTTTGTGTTAATATTTGGAACCATGTACGATTAGGATAAATATAATATTTTTGAGTTCTATTTTCTTTTTGAGTAAAAGATGGGTTTGTGTTAAAAACATATTAATGAATGAAAGTCTACATGACAAGTATGTATATTTCCTTAAGTTCTTAGTAAATCTCTTAAATAAATTCCTCAACATTATGAAAGGAAACTTAAGACAATAACGTTGTCAGTTAACTTTCCCTACTGGGGAATCAATGATCGTTTAACCAATCACATGTTTGTGATTTTCTTGTAGTTAAACTTTCTACTACTCCTGTTTTCTACAACTCTCCATCAGACCTTGATGGTTTGTTTCTCCTCCATATCCATATTTTCATAGAATCCTAGTATGGGCTATCTCGGGTGACCTTTTTACTTTTCTTTCATTCTTTTAAAGTTATATTTTTATTAACCATATTTCTGATGTGGGTTTTCCACAAAAGTATTTTCTATATTCAACTTTTTATTTTCAAATAAAAATTTGAAATTTTTAGGACACAATTTATTGAAGGAGGGGAGAATATAATACCCCAAGCTTCCAAGATACGCTTCTCTTTCAATAATGCAATATCTTGAATTGTACGCCAGTTTGAGATTCTAACACACCACGACCAATCAAAATAGCTATTATGAATTGTAATACTACATTTTTGAAATTATATAAATTTTATATTTCAAAATTGACTTCATTTTTTGATTTGGAATATCGAAATTAGCCTATGTTGAATTTTTGTTATTATTCTGAGAAAATCCATTTTTCTATAAATAGAGAAAATACATAAAAACAAATTTTTTAATCTAAATAATTTATAATGATAAATTATAATATTTCGTGATTTTAAAGTAT
This sequence comes from Viscum album, assembly GCA_963277665.1. Taxonomy (NCBI): domain Eukaryota; kingdom Viridiplantae; phylum Streptophyta; class Magnoliopsida; order Santalales; family Viscaceae; genus Viscum; species Viscum album. The sequence goes on along the minus strand of OY728157.1, from coordinate 27,327,748 downwards.
AATTAGAATATATTTTTACCGTTTTATCCAATGGTGTTCATTAGAATAAATTTCACTTTGAAATTGGATATAAACAATTGTCAATCTTTTGATATATATTGTTTCTTAAAAACACGCTATTTGTTGTGACAGCGAGAATTAATTATTAAATTAATTAATTCAAATTATATGTTTTTAATTTTTTAAAATAGACAGAATGTTTGAATTAGGAATATTAAATATATCTTAGGGTGAATTTTTGGTATTTTTCTGAAAAACATCAATTTTTGATGAATAGTGAAACCACTAAGTGGTAGTTTAAAAAATAATTTTTCATGTAAATGAAATATTACCTCTTCTGTGATTTGATTTTAAAAAATCCGACATACATGGTTGTCATTAGGAAGTAAAATATGGTTCAATGTGATTAAAATAATTTCTCATTGAATAGTAACTTTTATGTTTTATTAATCGCTATTAAAGGTAATTGGTGAAATTTAAGGTAAAAATGATATTATACAAATATAAAAATATCATTACACTTGTCCTAAAATAATTTTATGAGTCATGGCCGACCATGAAAATCCATGGGTCAACTTGGGGACCCCATGGATCTACTTGGGTAAAAAAATTACATTAATAACATTTTATTTAATGTAAAAGTAAATTTGTCACAAACATTTGTATTTTTACTAAAAAAATTATTACATGGGGTAATATAAGTTAACTATTTGACTATAAATATTCATTGGAAATATAAAAATATTTCCTACATCATGTTAATTTTTTTATAATTTTTAGTCATTAAATAAATTAAATTTTTTATGACACAATGATGATGCATCAATTACTTCATTAAATTACAATTTAAATAAAATGAAAAGATAATGTAAAATCTAAGACTTACACTTGTCAAAAACTATTGTATGAATATATTTCGAACCCTTATCACCTTATACTTGAAATATATCATTGTGGGACCTTTAAAATCCCAAACTCTTTTCATAATAATTTATCATTTCATGACTTTCCAAGAGTGCCCTCCTCTCCTCTTATAAAAGGCCCCCACCACTACCACCTTATTCTCACCCTCGAAGACATTTGGATAAACCAAACTCTGCCGAAATACACTCTCAACATCCCTATATTACTCCTAGATGCCTCACTTTGGACATAATTCTTCCCAAGGATTCCTTTGGCTCAAATCAAAAAGAGTTACCCGATTTTAAGGTAATGTGTTCTCTTATGTTCTTTTGTTTTATTTTGCTTCTCCAACCCCTTAAACTCTTTTTATTCCTTTCTTTTGTAACAAAAACAGTATCTAAAAAATACTAGGATGTTTTTATGATTTGTATTTTATTTATGCTTACACAGACCTTTGTCTAATGGTTAAAGAACATATTGTTTCTATGGGTGGCGAATTACTGCCTCCCGAAATGGTGAATGTTCAATCTTCTTTTAACCCCACTCATGGTGGCCATTATTATGACACTATTTTCATAAATGATATATATATTATGTTTATGTTTTCCTTATGCTTTTTTATTTATCATTTATGGAATACCATTATGATTTCCATTATGGGTAAACGCGATAATTTCATTTTCGGAAGTACGGACTACCGCCCCCTAAAAGTGAATTGAATCGTTAATGCCATATATGGGATGTATAAGGGATCATGTAAATGATATAATATATGATATTATACTGGAATTATAATAAACCTTTATATCATTATTATTTCATTAAATAAGAAATACAAATGAAAGTAGTGTTCATGCGTACGTACGGCTTACCATCTCCATGAACGGTTCATTTCATTTCTTACCTCTAAATGTTACGTAATATTATGAATGAATGTTTATAATAGATATATATGATATATATGATATCTAAATCATGAATATAATTCTGGATATAATGGATATTTTACCGCATGAACAACTTGTAATTATAAGAAGTTTATTTTTGACTCAAGTTCCAAAGATCGACAAAATGACCGTTATTAACATAAATAATTACATAATGTTCATAACATGGTAATAAGTAATATACAAGGAATAATGAACTTGATAAAGGTTCTTATGCAAGTTAAAATTAACTCTAGTTTATTATTCAAGAGGTTAAATAACATTCAAGTCATGTCGGACATGAGGTAAGGGAACTTCTTAACCCAATTTCCGTTCTTTGGGTTAATCTCCTACTTTCAAATTATGTCATGATATTATTATGTCCAATCTAGTATGTGTAATTTCATTATGTGTAATAATAGTGAATACATATAATAGATCTATTTTATTTAAAAACTGATCTTTGTAACAGACTTCGTCTCAATTTCCATTCATTGAGGCATAATTTGTATTAAACACAAATTTCATTTATACAGTGTATAAACCCCTTTGACTTTTATGTTTATTCAAAAGGAATCTTTTTTATACGAAGCGTTTTACTAAATGACAAAAGGAAATGTTTTTTTGTCATACGTATGCGGCGACAATGACTTCTCCCCTGCTGTGACCATTATTTGAGTTTCGGCTTCCTCTACAAGCCATAAATTTTTTAAATGAAAAATAAATACCAAGTTTTATTTTTCTTTTATTTAGGTATTGAAAATGGTAATGAAAGTGTTTTTTTATTATATCAATGTTTTTTATTGATATCTTGTGATTAAAATGTGGAAATGTTATGTTTCCTTTATTCATGTTTTATGTGATACGATTATGTTATGGTTTTTGATATGTTTAAACATGTTCATATGAGGAATGCATTGGACTTAATAAGTGATGGGTGAAGCCCACTATAGCTCCTCGATGAATAGGTAGGTCTAATGAGACAAACTAGTGTCTTGTCATGCGACCTTGATAAAATTTTATTTATAGTCTTGGAACAAGGCCTTGGCTACGTGGTTATGATAGTCCGGCATTATGCATTCCATCAGTATGAAAGTGGTTATTGATATTTCATGTCATTATTATAATAGTAGAATATACATGTGAATAAGTAGATGGAATTATTTCATTTTATTTTTGAAATATTATGCTGAAGTTCAAGTTTAAAAGGCTTTTGTTTTAGTTATAAATTGCATTAAATGTTAATGATTATTAACGAAAGCTTCCGCTATATTGTTATCCTTACTGAGCATCTGAGATCACCCCTTCCAATATTTTTATTTTTCCAAGATGTGAAGAAGTATATTATGAATGTCCTGAAGGGATAGTTTGAGGGGATATGAAGACAAGATGTTTTTGTAGTTTTTTTTCTTTATGATGTAATGTAAGACTTATGAATGTATGCAGTGTTTCCAAGGCTACTAAACTAATTGACATTTCGAGACTTGATCTTTTGTGATAATTCCAATGTTACTCAATAATGCACCGACTCTGGGTAACTGGGATCAGGGCGTTAAATCTTAAATCAATTTACCAGATGTGTAACCCATGATACCAGGGTAATCATAATTTTAACTTTCAAAGAACATGGTTTTGGTCAACTGTGAGCCAACATTGCATATCCCATGATCCTCCCAAAATTTTCTTAATTTCACCCAAATCATCTCTTAATGGATCCCATTCAAGGCAAGAAAAAATGTAGTGGTTGATATATACATGAAAATATTAATAGGTTGTTATAAACTACCCACCATAAAAAAAATTCCCCTAGATATCTTGTTAAGAAGATTCCAACTCAAAAATGTTGGGCCTATTATCTTTTATTAGTTCCTATCTCTACCATGATTCGTGGGAATCAAAACAATTATTTCAAAATAGATAAACCAAATGGTATTATCCTACCATGAAATACCTTGGATTTACGATTAAATAACAATAATTTTTTCTTAGTCATAGAAAAATATATCTCAATGTTAATATCACTCTATAATAGAATATGATGTGGAACATAATAATACCTTCAAAGGTGCAATACATGGATCTATCATTCTGATGACTCAATAAAGTTCCATATTAGAAGATTCATTCTCAAAAAAATATGTTGAATTTCCCTTTCCCCTAGGTATAGGTAATGTCTACGTGAAAAGATTTCAGGAGTTCCTCCCAACACCAATGGAGCAATTTCATATTTTTTAAGACATTATATGACTAAAGATCATTTGGTTAGAATATATGGTAAATTGTTCTCCGATAAATAATTCCATAAACACATAATTGAACAGATAATATATTTGAGTTTAAGTCCATGGGTATGATAAATATTCCCAGGGGTGGAATCTTCCATGATTTATAGGTAATGACATGATCACAATACATAATTTTGTGCCCCATGGATGAACATGATGCATCATAGATGTCCAAATTTCCATGCCCAGTTTCTATATGTTTTAACAAAAACAAAGTATTAAAAATACAATTCATCTCAAAAAATGAACATTAAAATTTTAAAACCACTAAAAACATCATTCCCTTCCATGTTTGGAATGTATTTGGTGATTCTAACATTTATAAATACATAAAAATTGATGATAATATCTAGATAAACCTAAGAATCTCTAAATCATGAACACATTCCATGGTTTCTCCCATTTCATAAAATCCATCATCTTATCCGGATAAATTTATATACCATGTTCTAACACCACTATACCATAATAACATCACATTCTAGAGTCCAAAAATCACACTTCAATCTCATGACAAAAATATAGTGATAAATGAAAAATTTTAGAACATATCTATGATGTCTACCATTATCTGTCACATAATTAGATTAAACAAGATTTCATCCACAATAAATACCTTGAAGGAATCAATAAAATAATGGAAAATACAATTCAGTTATTCTAAAAGACTATAGGAGAATTTGAGAGACCTAATGTACTGAAAAGGTACTCCTCTTTAACATACATAATTCAAAAAGAGGATTTTTTAATGTCATATTCATTAATTCTAAACTAGTATAAACTAGACCAATGATAAATATTAGAAAATACCATATCCCTATTAATAGGTAAACCATGCCATCAATCGATGTAAATAGATACTTATTCCTTAATAAAACTCAATTTAGTGTTCAGTAATGAACATTGATGTGAAGTTACCCATAATATCTCATAGGAAAGATAACAGGTGCCCCTAAATGAGACACACACAGGTGTAAAAAAAGTTCTCTAAATGATAATACAACTAAGTATTCAATTCATTCATTTCATCATGTTCAATGTGGTAAAATTGCATCAATCATGGTTTAGTATCATGCAATAAATCAATAGAAAACTATACCTCTATTACTAGTATAAATATGGGGATTTCAAAATAAAAAATCTTAAATAAAACTAAATAAAAACTAAAGGGAGATTATGGATCTTGGATTCTAACTATCAATCAAACAAAAAAATATATATTACATTATAGAATTATATAAAAGATGTCTTGGTAATACTCATCCCCGAGTCCCATTACACTAGGAATATATGACAATCCCAATCAAGAGAATCAAAGGTGACCTACTCGACACTGAAATCTATTCATGATTTATTAAAAAAATATATTCTAATCCAAATAAGACATCTTGAGATTTCATGTTATGAACCAGAAAATCTCTAACTAGAGCAATCATTGTTAATGAGAAAAACATTAATGGACAACAACGACCATATTCACACTTTATTTTGAGAGGTGTAATAGTATCCATTTGGTATGATTAAATCCCCACAAGTTGATTCTAATGATAAAAATTCAATTTTAAATGAATGATTATGATTTAAAAGAATAAAATTAATTAGTAAAAATGATGAATATATAGTTATAGAACCTCTCAAAATATATTAACTTTTATGTTTTTCCTCTGGAGACATTTTCAATATAGGAAGTGGAATCGTTCTAAATGCATGTGGTTGGAAGCCTATATGACACGATGCATGTTATTTCACCAAAGATCATTTTGGATGAAATGATCTCATTGCACTATGTGGAGATGAAATAAAATGATATAACTTGTAAAATGGTCATGAGAATCCAAATGAACCACACTCATGGGATGCCTCATTATATTCTAATTTTGAGTGTGCCAACTTCCAAAGTACTAGAAAATGAAGGGTCTCTACCAGGAACTCCTAGAAGAATATAATAAACCTTCTATAGAAAAACTACATGAGAAGTATAACCCTTTCACATTCCCTATATGGAACTCACATGAACTGCAATAGGGAGATTAAATAACCCCTCTAATCCTGGACATATCATCAATCTCCATGTCAACCGTCAACACTATAACAATCACATTAATATAAGTGGGGATATTGATTAAGAAAATCGTAGAACAAATATCATATTGAAGACTCATATCAAAACATTGTGTCTTAATCATACCATTTGATTCAATATCATGTTTAAACATTAAAATATCATTAATAGAAATATCATATTTTATCATGGTCTTTTTGGCCAGCTCAATTTTAAAAAACTCTATTTCCATACTCAATACAATATACTCAATATTGAAGTAGATAGTGAAATTTTCATTAAATACTTTAAAAAAATTCGTATTTCTTTATTTTCGTCACTATGGTTTCCCAAAATATCAATCTTGTTACCTATTGCATGATGGTAGGACATTTAAACTTTATATAATCATGTGCCTATAATAACTCAAAAATTTACAACTTTTATCACCCAATACATAGGCTCATGAGGTTCATTTGAGCCTGACGTGTTCAGTGGATTCTAGAAATGGAATTATTCATGGAACATCCTGAATACATCCCATTGAGGATATACAATTGGGGCCTAAATTAGAATGGGTTCATGTGCCTGTCACAGATCATGGAAATCGCACAATATAAAAGTAACCCCATTTTGGTCCAAGGGATTATTTTCTCACTATGGTTCATCAACATGTTCCTCCACGATCATATTTTCTTATCATCTTGGATGAATGATGAAATGTAACGTCATCCAACTACATTGAGGATCATAAAAAGGATACTCATATCAATATTCTAGAAATAAGAACAAATGATATTAATCAAATCATATAATAAAATATTTTTTAAATTTTAATTATAAAAAAAATAAAGTAAAATAACTATAAATAACCATCAATATTTATTTCTATAACTCAATATAGTGAGTTAAGGATCACTATAATGAGATATGGCTATGAACTAAATTATTACTACTTCTTATCTCAATAAATTAGAACATAAGGCATAATTACATCATGAAAATATTCATAATCTTTACAATTAGTACCACTTTTCTACGGACCTGCCAGAAAATCATGGTACTCTGATAACTGATCTGACACAGACATTGTTCGAAGGGAATTCTTGGTCTCGACTAGTTGGGTAATATATCGTTCCTTCATATTAGATAACTATAGGAATGACTCTTCCATATTAAAAAATGGATGATAGACATACAAGTAGGTATGGTCAAAAGTAATGTACACTATGACAATAGTACATGAATTAAATTAGGTATATAAACCCAAATAAAACTAAAAATGTACCAGGTCACTCAAATATAACAAACCCAATACCGAATGGATAGAGATCTCCATTCGAAAAGATCAACAACATCTACATCCAAGTGGTTCTAATCCCATGATCAAACCTGTATGAAGGAAATCTACAACCACCATACGGTATTAATTGTGATTCAGCTAAAATTCCAGTAGGGTCTCACCATGGATTCCATATTATTATACATAAAAAATTAAAAATTAATGATTTCATTTATAAATAAAATTGGTTTCTTATTTCAAAAATATATATCAATCGAATAATTCTTTAAACTCCAATTAACGGGAAAATATAAAACAATTTCTCAATAAACAATTCTTTATAAAATATTTTATATGAATTCACAAGGAATGATTAAGTTTGTTTTAATAACAAAGTCATATATATCAAAAAAATCTATAAAATAAGAAACACGGTCTTATTCCATGAGGTATGATATATCTATATTATTGTACAATGGAAAACATATATAATAAGAATAGTATTGTGCACACACATCCCTTCCACAATTGTCAGAGAGAACAATATAACATAACACATCGGATAAGATCAAAAATAGGGTTAGGTTATAGTTGTAACGTGTCAATCCTTTCCTAGTGCATTCCTATCCATGTTTATATATACTTAATAACCCACTAACTACCTACACTACCATGGGATCAAACCACAATCAATAATGGGAAAATTATTTCAATTATGTTCAAAATAAGAGTTCATGATTTTCCACATCAAAAATTCAATTTAACATTATAAAACAATACATAGGTTTTTAATCAAATAATTATATTTTAGAGAAAAATACAAATGTATTTTCATAAAAATAATTTAATACATTTTATCGATAAAAATTCATAAATCATTTTCACAATATAAAAATACAAAATTTCATTTAAATTATAATCACATTGTAACTCACTAGAATATGTTGTTTTCAAAATTCCTCATGGAAAATCAATTTCAAATACAAAATAAAATAGATTTCTGTTTTCAAAATCTAACATCAATTATGTTAAATTTAAATATTGAAATTTAGTATTAAGTAAATTGGTTAAACATATACCGGACCACCAACTAAAACAAATGGATAACTTCTTAAATACCTAAATGATAAAATAAAATGAATAAGGTTAGTGACAAAGATACAAGAATAAACCCAATATTCAAGTTAAAAGTAGATATTAGGTACACTAATGAAATTAGAGCTAAAATCCCATAGGTAGGAGTGAAGGATAGAGCGGGAGGTAATGATTTAAATAATAACTATTATTAGTAAGAGATTGAATGCTGTTCTATGAGAAAAGATATTCATTAGAATTGGTTTTGGAGGAGACAATAAATTTCCTTTAGAGATCCAAATACATAAAATGTAATTAAATCCTTCTCTAGGGTTGATTGGCTATCAAAAATATTGTTCGAGATATATTAAATTAATATTTGTAGTAAAATATTTTTATACACACGGTTAGCGTTGTAGGACTGCATGGTTTTTTAGACCATGCACTCTAACCATATACCCCACTATTTGGGTTCATGGTTTTAACTAGGAGGGAACATCACTTGGTGAAAACCTATTCCAATCATGCACAACCTGATATCCTTTTATATTTTTTAAAATGTCTCCTAAAGCACCCATAAAATAAGACACAACCAAATACTGACTAAAAATATGGGATGCAGTGTACTTGAAAATTGTTACAGTATGTTAAAAATATATATTTTATTTATTAAATAATAATAATTACTGAATTATATGATTTCATGTAACTTATTACCTTCTAATCCATTCAAAAATTATAATTTCACTATTGTGTACATTTGAACTACCACCTCAATGAAGTGATGTGAAACCATTTTTAATTTCTGATCTATATGAATAATAAAAATTTCATATTTTATATATTGATATTTAATATTTATGACATAATAATTTATAGTTATATGATAATTATTTCAATCATTAATTACATTCAAACCATCAACAAGTAGAAACATTACTTGTTTGTTTATAAAGATTACTAACTCCATGATGTGATGTAATTAATTCTTTCATTGAAACATTTTATTATTAGTTATAAATGTTTGTATAATTTTTTTTATTATGATTCATATTACATGATTACAAAACATTATATATTTTAACCCTGATCATTGTTTTCGGATTGTAACTTATGAATCAAAACCTACAAGAATAATGATATAGTTATCACCTAAAATTGTAATTTTAATAAATAATTCATAACAAAGGCTTGATTAAAAGTTATAAAATCTATATAATATGATATTAATGAATATGGAATCTATTTTATATTCACAATATTACATAATTATATATATAAAATATGAATCCATATAAATCATGAGAATACTTGGGGAAAATCTTAATGTCATAATTTCATTTCACTTTATTATTTTATATTCTAAATTTCTATTATGGGATGCTATATAATTCCGACCCCTTATAAAAAAAACATTTTCCTCAAAACTAGTTATTTATGATTATTTATGTATTATTATAATTTTCCTCTTTTGGGAAGTTTATATGAATGAAAAATGGTCTTAATGAAAAATCTTCATTATATAATTTTTGGTCATGAATGTTTTTCTTCCATGATCATGCTCATCCAGATTGTATTATAGTACTTGATAAATATATATTAATTTACATTATAATGTAACATTAATTTATTCTTATATTAATTAAAAAGTATTTTAACATTATCTATTTAAATAAAAATCATGTAAACGACTATTTTATTGAATTTTTAAAAAATCCAAGAAAATTATGCTATTAACTCAAATAATAAAAATAGATGTTCCCAGTATCATGACCATTCATTAGTTTGAATAATCCATTTCATGATTACATGGTTATTTTAAAATAAAATAGATTTATATAAAATCTAGTATTTTTTAGTAAAAACATATCAAAGTATATGGATATTTTTCTAATATTTTCTAATAGTAGTTTTCAAATTATTTAAAAGGAACATTCAATCATTGTGAATATATTTTATGTATTTTTATTCATCCATGGTTATATAATCTAATGAAACCAATAACATTCCATCTTTAGAGTTATTATTAGAATCATATGTAATTAGGACTCTGTAAAACGTATTTCTCTCACATGATTTAATAAATTTATGATGAATCCTTTAGGAATGTCGATTATTTTACACAAGTCATCCTATGATGAAATGATAAGGTTTTTATGAAACTTATTTTCTTTAATGAGTTATAGTGTGATTCTATGATGATGATATTTTTGTTCATGTATATATGGTTTTCATTATGCGATGGGTGGGCCCAAAATATTATATCCCTCAATTTAATATTGTAAAATGAATAACCTTTGAGGATACCATTTATTGTGTCAACCTGGTTAACTTTTAAAAAAAATATTGGACATGATTTTATGTCTATAATGTATTTCATGTACGTATTTTGGTTTCTAAATGATTATACAATGACATAATTTCATGCGCTGAACATAACAACATAACCTGTTAGATTTTATACATGCTCACAATGTTATTTGATTATATCATTCAACAATAATTTGTTTATGATATAATCTCATTGTCCATGACTAAATATTTATTATTCCATACTATAATGAATACTCAATCACTCATGCATTCAAATGGTGTAATAAAATCAATTCTTGTTTATATAAAATCAATTCTTATATAAATAAAGAGAATACTTTTCACAAGGATATTAATGAGCAGTATGATAATTCAATAATCATCATAAAAAATGATTCTATCCAAGTATATTTGTTTATAAAATATAAACATTTAAATGTAAAATGGCATATAATTAAAAAAGGAGATATAGAGATCAAAACCTATAGCTTAAACAGAAAGAGAATATTTGCACGGGTCGCCATTAAAAGGAAATCTGAAGTTGTGAGGCCCACTATTTTGGTATAGAAAGGTGTCTGATGAGATTAACTGGTCCAATCTTCAAGGGATACAGATATCAGTAAGGTCAAATCAGAAGATGAATAATTTTTTTTGATAACATTCTTCAAGCATAACCCTGTAGAAAAACACTTAAAAAACATGCAGAATATTTTAAAAATAACATTGCAGCACTGACATAGTGGAGATATACATAACCCAAAACAAGGGAGCCATAATTAGAGATTCAAAATTGTTTCCCACCCACATACAACCTTAAAATAGTGTCCACCCCCCGGTACACTGTTACTATGTTAGATATTGTTCTTGTAACAGGGAAAACCGTCAATTAACCCTAACTCACTTCTTTCATATATGATCTGAAACCTAGAAAAAATTAAACTACAAAGGGGTAAAGAGGGAAATTATTCAAGGACATCCACCAGCACAGAGAGACCATGTACATGGTTCATGAGACATCTATATATAACGTTGTAGTGAAGAAAACACATAATAGTAAGATGAAAAGTTAAAGAAATCCATAAATGTCCCAAGAAATCAATAAATGTAATGAAACATTAAGGAAAAAATCCCATCATCCCATTAACCAAATGATTGGAATTTCATATATAAAAATAGTATGCGTTTAGTGAATATGATCATTTACAAAATAATTGATGAATAGTGTGTTTACTTATAATAAAAAGGATTGAATTTCCTCTATTAAAAATATCTTCATTTCCATATTTCATGAAAAAAAACAAATATTTCAAACTCAAGAAATGATTATGACTTTCATTTACTCCTTGAATTGTAAACAATAAAAACTAGTTGATTCATTAACTATATATCTTATCTTTCTACAGAATTCATTAGTACAAAAATACTAGGATCAAACCAATTTCTGCCATAGATGAGACATGTACCTTATGTTTCTCCTATATGTCTATTAGTTTTAGACATTAATTCCATCAGAAAATTCAAATTCATCTATATTTATGTTATCCTATATGCAGGGGTGAGAAAAATTAAGGTACGTCTAGAATCTATTAGGCATGACCCACTGATCTACACCATTGCATCTTTAAAAAGATTCATTGAATTTTTTTCTGAGATGAATATCTATTAATGGATACAGATATCACTGAATCAAAACATAATCATATGAAAATACTACCTTATCATGGTTTGGAAAATATTTTCAAAATAGAGATCTTAGAAAAATTTAAAACAAACCAAAATAGAAATTAAAGTCACATCAATATAATGATTATATTTAAAAAATACAAACTCACATGAAACTCATAATAATGATAGAATCCAATGTATATATCATGCATCAGAACATAATTGATCATCAAAATTATCAATGAGGCATGAAAAGAAACATAATTTCACATAAAACAATAAAAGGGGGAAGAAAATATATAAAAATACTGCTTGAAAATGAAGGCACCCACCCAAGCTACAGATACAAGAGTAAAAATATAAGATCAATCATTTGTTTGAAAGGTCAAATGAATAAACAAATTTATACACTTTTTCTTCTAGTAACATTATCTTAACCTACAAAAAAAATTTCAGGTTTCTTATGAACGTTTCATGTAAATTGATTTTATTATTTTGAAATAATCACATGGAAATTGATTGTATGTAAAGTAACCATGAAGTGTTTGGAATGAAAAAAAATGAAATAAAAACATCAAATATTTGTTAATATTGTTGTGTGTGGATACAATATACAATAATTTGGAAACTCATTTTACTAATTGTGTAGAAAATATGTTATTTTTCTTGAACTAAAGCCCACAAAAATGTGGGCTTCACATTATAGTTCACCACAATAACAATAAAATGAAAATAAAAATCAAAAAATTGTATTTCTATTTTATTAGAAACCAACATTAAAAATAAGAAAATGGGAATTATGTTTTACCATGTATTATTAAACTAAAATATGAGTAGAAATAAATATAGATATCAAATTTCTAAAAGAAAATTCAAAACATACATATCAAAGAACACGTTTCAAGCACCTATATGATATATTATAAAAAAATATGATACATCCACACTGTATATAGTAAAGAGTGTTTTAAAAAACAATGTACTGATGTTTGTTTCACAAATACACCCATGGACCAAGATTTCCTTCATATGTGAATATTTTTATAAGCAATAAGTAGTTTTTATTTCATTATTAAGAAATATTGACAAAACATTATAAAAAATTAATATAATTATATGTTATGAAAGAAAAAAATATACATCATAAAAATATGGAAGCCATTATAGTTTCTTGATGATGAGGTGTGATATCAGAGGGGATTCAATCAGTCTATGATAGTCGATGGATGATGATTGTCCATTGATGTCATCAATTAAAACTAATGATATGGATAAAAGAAAATAAATGTTTTCCAAACTGATAAAAAAGATGAAATCACCCTTGGAGTGTTTTACATCATAAATAAAGAATAAAATAATTATTTAAGAAGATAAAGAAAATCGTCTTGGATTGATTTTTAGAAGATAAAAATAATTTCAAACACCAGAGTAATGGAAGAAAATTATATTTTAGCCATGGAATGGAAATTTTGACTGATGAATTATTCTCATATTCATCAGTAATGAACAGTTCTTGAATTATGTGGAATAATAGAAACACAGAAACTAAACCAATCCATGAAAATATTGATTAAAATTTAGAAGAAAGATAATGTCTAAATGGTTAATTATAATGTATATAAACTCTATAAAGGCATTATCTGGTATAAACATCATAGATAATGAATGTACACCAATTCATACAAATAGTCCAGTGATGGATGATATTAAAAAAGGTTATGGATAATATTGAGAAAAGGTCTGAATAATCCATGTGAGGGTAAGCCATCTTTAGTAGAATTAATATAATAAAAGGTTATAGATAATATTGAGAAAAGGTAAGAATTATCCATATGAGGTTAAGATATTTGTTCTTATATTAATATAATGAAATATCACAAATGAAATCAAGTTATGAAACATACATGCATAAGAACATGGGATTTTGTAGTGTAGATTTGGCCGTTTTTCTAGAAAAAAATTCAACAAATTCCATTCAAAAACTATTTTTATTTCATAAGTATTCTAATTCATATATAAGTTTGAAATAAAAGTACTTACCCTGGTAAATTTCAACATTTCCAAACATAATAGGTTGGATCATTATTCCATGATCTATTGAAACATTCTTTAATAGATCACTCAAAATATTAGAGTAATCCTTGTGAGGGTAACCCATATAAGATGAAATAAATATAATGAAATATCACACATGGAATCATGTCATGAAACTTACCTATACAATAACACGAGTGGTTGTAGAAATTTTTTTTTTCTATTTTTCTAGATAAAATCAAACACATCCTATTCAACCTCTGTTTATAAGGAATAAGCATTATAAATCCTTTATAATTATGAAATATAGGTACTTAACCTTGAAAATGACAACATATTCAAACATAATAAATTGGATCTTTCTTCCATGCTTCAGTGAAACTAGCTTCTATTGAACATTCGATTTACAAAAAATAAAAATTATTATGATGCGTCATCAAAGAATTAAATAATCATGTTAGAAATATTTCATATTCATTAACCACTTGATTTGATTATACCACATGGAGCACAATTCATTTGAACATAGCACACTATAAGAATTATAAAAATATATTTTTGATAGGAAACATACATTATAAATAAATATAGGAATAAGTGCTATAAGAATTTTTTGGAAAGTGTTATGAAACAGATCCTTACATTCATTATTAATACATGGAATTGTCATCCTTTTAGAATTCAATACACTGATATCCCATGTATTATATAGCATCTCAAAATAAAAAAATTATGAAAATTGTTTATATGATTTGTAAACATTAGAGATCTGTAATTTTACACATTACATTTGGATTTATGTACCACCTAATCATAAGTGGCAGGGGTGGTTTTAGCTATGTGGATGTATTTAACGATCCTTAATAGGCCCCAAATGCCTGTCCACTTGAAACATGGTAGGTATTATCCACAACATCAATAAAAAATAACCACAACACAAATCAAATAAAAAAACTATTATGTGAGGAAATTAATTATCATTATTAAGAATAATGTAGTTATTAGTGGAATGTGAAAAATTCATTATGGAATAACAAATCTATAAAACACCATTCATAATTATTGAAAAATAAACGTTTTTAACCATCTCAAGTATGTTATCATTATAAAATTCCTTCATTTCACACAGAGAACACTTTATTTCACATAAAGAACACTTCATTTGACCAGAGCATGCTTAAAGTAGTAAAAAAATATATTTTGGGAAGGAAAAATACCTTATAAATACATACAAGAAAAGTGTTATAAGTAGTATTTAAAATGTGTGGCAAACTGACCCTTACCTTCTTTATCCAAACATGGAATTTCTATATTGTTCAAATTTAATACATTGATATCCATAGCTTTAAATAGAATCTTTAAATAGATACATAATTTAAGAAAAAGAGTTTCTAGGAAATGTGAACTTTTTAGATGTGGAATTTCACACAATACCTATGGATTTATATATAACATAATCATAAGGGGACGAAAAAATTCCATCAATTATGGTGTATTTAACGATCCTTAGTAGGCCCCAAATTCCTTTCCACTTGAAACATGGAAGGTAATATCCCCTGACATCCTCAAACAATGACCGGAAAACAAATCAAAGATAAACATAAACAATGACACCATGAAAGTATTAATAATTGGTAAGAATAATACAGTTATTATAAATATGTAATATGTCCTATAAATTATTAATTTATGTTCAAAAACCTTTTTCAGGTAAATAAACAAGTTTATAAAATAGAATCAAGTGGGTAATGGAATGTCTATAAAGCCTGATACAACACACATTGTTTCGTCTAAGAAGAGTAATAGACAATATTTCCAAGTAGTAAAAGTTTTCTATTATCACAAACCAATGTCCAAATGTATAGTATTTGTTGATCAATTAAAATTATTGAATAAATAAATCATGACACCAATATTATACAACAGATAATCCAATAACTCATAAGATCCCAAGTTTCATAATATCTTCACTAACTGACACTCTTAAATTATTTAAAGAAACGTTCGTTATAATCTTGAAATGTCGAGTAAAATGAAGTCATATAGGATTAATTCCCATTGGAAGGGATGATTGAACGTGGAATTAGATCCAAACATAAAAGATCAAATAAGAAAACAATATAAAGAGACTTTTATTATGCACCTTTGCATCATCCACGAAAAAATCCTTTTCAGTGTGTTTTTTGTCATTCATGTGTCTTCCATCCTATTTCTCATTATGAATGAATCATTATCATTTATAGTATAGTAGAATAAAGAATATGGGTGTCTTGAAATTCATTTAGTATAATGGATGGTACTCGATTACCTTGAGATGAGTAGATCTCAAGAAGTTTAATGTAGTTTTAGAATTGGGATCAATTGTTGAAATGGAATGTGAAATCTATTTATCATGTGAGTTATACATTCTTTAGTAATAAGTATGCAATATCATCTACCTAGAGATTCAAAAATTCTTCCATAAAAAGCATAAATATCGTCAAATTAATAAATCAGAAGAAAAATAATATGAATATAAATTCAATCATTATGATGTCTCTATTGAAACAGAATATTAAAATGCAGACCTGAGGCGGAGCAACTAGAGGTAGAGGTCTACTGAGGTGGATCAGACGGAGGGCTATAATGGTGGAGCAGACAGAGGTGGAGGATCCATATGTGGAGTATCCGAAGGCACAATAATCATAGGTGATAGAGACGAACACTAAGATGATGGAGGGGGAGGATCTTGATGATGAGCAGAAGGAAGAGTAACAGACAAAGGTGGAGCAGCCATATGAGAGAGTAACAAAGGAGGGACAGAAAGTGGGAACCATAAGAGGAAATTTTCAAGACGGATGGGAAGAGAAGCACACTGGAACACTAAATGGAGGGGTACCACGATTCTATATGGAGGAGTGATACTTGATTGATGAGGAAAATTATATAGAGGGGAACCACGATTACAAATTGATCCTTGATTCAGGATGGAGGTGATTGAAGAGGGGTCCAAGATTGAAGACGAAACATAGATGGAGGAGAGTTCGGATGGAACACTAGGGTGTGGTCCTTGCGGTCGGGTTCAGTGATAATGGAGGGATGTTTGGAAGGAAAATAGGTGATGTGGCTACATATTTGGCTGAAATGTTTGCCGGATAATGCCAACTTTAGTAAATATATTTATATTGAATATTTATTAGATAAGATAAATCACAACTACATGACACAAAATAACTTTTCAAATATATTGGATATGTAATAATTATGATATTATTATGTTCTAATACCATTAATATCAATTAATATCATGGATTGATATCACCCTTGTTTACCTTATCAAAGAATACAATATTACTAATTTATATGATTTTCATCCCAAGGTTCTAATAGAATGTTTTATATATAATGGGATTAGGGGTGCTAATGTAACGAACGCTGTGGTAGACGTACAATATCATTTTTAAAAGTGGTTTTCTTGTATTGAGAATCAATATATACTTAACCTTTAGGATTATTGGTTATGCATAATAGTTTTATATATGATTATTCATTAAAATTTAGGTAATACATGCCTATTTTATACTTATATCACTTCACAGTGAGGTTATAAAGATAGATTGTTTATCTAATATTTAAATTTGAAAATGAAATTAAAAATTTATATTTATTTATATAATTTATTTAATTAAATCATGTATTTTTAATAAGATAATCATCGAAATTGAACACTTTTTAAGAGTTTATTCATGGGTATGGAAATCTATTGGTTGTTTTCTAGGGGAAATAAATGATATGTTACTAGTTGTAGTCTATTTTTATTCACATTTCCATATATTTGAGAGGAATTAATTAATTATTTTACAACAAAATGTGATGTTCTAGATAATTTTTTATTATTTTTATAATTTTTTGGGATGTAAAATGCATTGAATTTTTTAATGATAATATGGGATTCGATAATAAAATATTATTAAAAAAATTGATGTTATTTTTATATCATATAAGGACCCTTTTTTCAAATTAACCATTAGTTGTAATTTCTTATTTTATTAATTAATAAATAAATTTCATAATGAAATTAATTCAATCAATATTAAAATATTAATTTTTGGAGGTATTTTTTTATTAAGAGATATGCTTAAAAACCTGGATTAATTGAAAAATTACATATATAAATGTTAATATATATTCATTTCCATCTTTGATCACTCCCCAAATATGAGAACAAAAATTATCATAGAATATATTAATAAAAAATTGATGGTATAGGGGATCCAAATATTATTATTGGGATATGAGGTTCAATGATTTGGATGTAATAGGAGTTTATGATGAGATATAATTGAGTTATAATGAGGTGCATCCTACCCACCTCTAGTGTGAAAAAATTTGGTTTTAGGACAATCATGAATGAAAAAAAGCCCGAGAATGAGGAAATAGCTACACTCCTTATTGAATCCAATGAAAAGTACAGAATGTAGTTTACTATATCTTGGGTAACTATTTTTTCATTCTATTGACCCAAATTAGTGAAAAACAAGAAATCAAATTTCATTGACACATTATATCACTGGAGGCTATAGGACTACGAATCACGAACCAGCTAACTATAGCATCGAAGAGGGATCCTTGAGAGGTTAAATATTCACTAGATTGAATATTATTTATTTGTCTGGTAAAATCTATTTCTATTTGATTTTTCTGTTTATTTTTAATAATTTGTTTCTATGGAATGATCAATTAAAACACTTCCATATACCATTATTTTTGGAAAAACTGTGCATAAGGAATTTGATTGTTTTGTTACACTTAGTCCCCATCAATAAATTCATCAATTCATAATATATAGCTTCCATTCATTTCATTATTCTAGTAAGTGACATTTTTAATGTCTTAAAATTAGTGAAAAATTATAATTTTAACTATATTGAAATTATTTTTAATGAATTCAATTTAATAATATTATTAATAAAATAATTTTTAATAAAAATAATGAAAGGAAAAAAATACAAAGTAATAGTTATGGATATTTTTTTTGATCCACACATCATTGTTGAAATTGTTATAATTCAATATTTCAATTATGGGCAGTTTTACTATCAGTATATTTCGAATGAAAAATTTTGTTATGATTTTATTTAATTGTTGTAGATCCATTATAATATTACTCAACAATGGATGTTTAAGAGTTATTAGTCGTATCAAAATTCCATTTTGTATTTCAATATTATTCACAACTCAATTTAATAACTTAATTATCTGTTAAGTGTTTCATTTATTTTTTCATCATTAATAACATAACAATTTACAAGATGTTTTTTTGTTAATAATTATATTTTTCTTTCATTCTAGATAGTTTTCTAGATTCAATTGGTCACTCAAAAATATTTTTGATCTTTTTTATTGTATTTTCCTAAACTGGCACTATACTATTTTAATATAGTATTATAAATAATTAATTTTATAATTCATGACAGCATCCTTAGTAATTTTTTATGTCATTTCTTGGTATTTCAAGAATGACCATGTTTATAAAAATAATATGATGAAATTGTTTGAAAACTATTATCAAAATATTATCCTTAAAAAATTACAAACAATTTTGTATACTCTATTATATGCATATATACAATTAAAAATTAGGAAATCACAGAACCTATGATGCCTAAAATGTATTTTTGAAGAAACAATGTATATCAAAATTGATGATAATAAGTATGTATGGTGTCATAATTATAATTTTGTTCTACAATAGCATTGAGAATAAATTATTTACTAGAATTTATTTGGAGTGTCACAGTTACATATGGTTCCATATAACCCTTTATAAATTATTAATGAACATTTCCCTTGATAAAACAAGATCAAATAATCCTTATAAACTGTGTTTTAATCCTTCAATGGGCTTACTAGTGAATAAATTTATCAATTATTTATATACCATTACAATATGTGGTTGATGATACCACTTATAGAGATATTGAAAAAGAGTTTAAATTAAGCATGTTTAATGTTTTTCTTATGGGTAATACGGTGATATGGTTTCAATTATGTGGGGATGATTTTGTTTGATGAAAATTATCAATAGTAATTTAATTATTTTTTCATATAATTATACAATATGATGATAATGTAAATAAATTATTTATAATATCACTAGTTTAATTAATTTTAAGGGTTGGTCTCTCCATGATTGAGGTGATAGATTTAGTAGAAATTTTATAAAATTTCAAAATAAAAAATTTACTCAACATTTCATCATGGAGTTTTTTTACTATTGACTCAACACATATAAATAATAAATATTTGACCAATTTAGTAGAGGGGAAATTAATGGAATAAATTATTATATACATAAAAATTCCAATAATATTTCAAAAAAATAATAATACATTATTCAACAAGGAGAAACTCCCAACTCAAATATTATATTTATAATATAGAAAACGGTACCTTGACTCTTTTGTTTTACATAGAAACATCAAATCAGAGAGAAGTTATACTCATATTTTATCTTTTTCCATTCACCCACATACTATAATGACATTAAAATACTCTGAACATTCTTAAACATTAAACAATTAATTTGGAATGGAAATAGGATGCAACCTTTGTAATTTCATGGCCCCAATACTAAAATATATGGTTATAGGAATCAAAATACACTCTCATAGAGAGATCCATTAGATTTTAGAGAAGTTGTTTCAAATGGATTTTAACCACATCACAATAAACTATTCCAAAATCAAAACAGTGTTGACTAAACGATATCCAAAACCATTTTTGATGGTATCAAGTATATAATAATACTCATGATGGATTCTCCGGATGCAAGGAACACAACTACTATTGAATCCCATATGACTATATCAAAATGATATAAAAACATGAAAAATAAAATCATTCATATATATTGAGAATTATGGGGAAAATAAAAGACATAAATGAAATGTATAAATAAGAAAAACCCAAGGTAATATATCTTGAAAATAAAAACAACATGTTTAACTAGAACTTATGAGGAATATTGAATAATCCATAGGAATGTTGATAAAAAATTATAATTGAAATTAACATCCAGAATCAACAATTTCAAAAATCTAGAATTATATTCATAAAGGCCAAATTTCAAATAATGCATTAATTTTCTCATTAAAAAGTAGGATAAATGAATAGTAATATTAATATGGATAATGAGAAGGAAATTCTACATGAATAAGTTGGCCGCATATATGTTATCTTGTTGAATTTTTATCCACAAATTCAATTCCACCAATTATATAAATATAAATTCAAAAAATCATAAATTATCTTGTTAATTTTACTTGTAATTCATTTCCATTTGATCATTATATTCATGGAATATTTAGCCCAGATTTTATTATATTCAAAATCTCTCAAAATAACTATTTAGAACATGAAATCATAAGAAGGGTTCCCTACTTACATCATCCTAAAATATTTTAATTCATTCATCAATAATATAATTCATTCCTAAATCTAGGATATACTACATTTATTTATTTATTTTAATTTTAGGAATATTTTACAACTAAATTTCATATATAAACATTGTGAACAAATCTATTTAACTCTATACTTATTCTTTATATTGTGGTGTCTTGTATGACAAAAGGAGAAGACCATTACATTAATACTATATAATTATTCAATCTATGACCTTATAAGTACTATTAATTATTTTATTATAGGTGTTGGAATGTTTTTTATCTATTAATTATCTCATATTAGGAATATATTATGTAATGTTTGTTTATATTTTCTTTGGTATGCATGTCACAAATGGCCTTCTTCAAGATGAGGGAAGGGACAGAGAAGTGACACACCCTCCCTTCTTTAATATGATAGAGTCATAATGACTCCTGAGTCCTACCATCAATAGGTGTCATAGTCGTGACTAGCACCAAGGTTATATAATCTCACACAAAATGGAAGTTATTACGCTCTTTATTAAAAATATAACTGGGATATAAGATCGTAAAAATCCCAAACAACACAAAACATTTATATAATGGAAACCATAATATAACCCATGCATGATTTAAACATAAACTGTGAAAAAAGTACAACCAAAGAAGAAAATCAACTACCAAAACAAATAGACTTTGTCATAGTACGACAATTATCCTGATGCTCGAGCATGTAAAATCCATCACAGTCCTCAAAGTCCTCACAAAAACCTAAAAATAGTTTTATAATGCATTTTGAGCATATAAGTATACTTAGTATGGGATCCAAGTAACTCATCGACAAATGGGAGAAGCATACTAATTACCATTAAAAAAGCAGAAACAAACTGAACCTACCAATGATAAATACTAACCAGCCCAACCTCCCCAAGAACCCTCACAAAATATTGAAATTCATGTTAGGTTATAATATAATCACATTGATGATTTGTGTACTCCTCACCACATTTCTCACTGGTTAACATATCATTCATAATGGATAACATCTTAACCTTACTTTCCATCGACAAATGTAGTACAACTACACATATAACAACAAACACCTGAGCCACAAACAAAATATACCCTACCAGTAGAGACCTGGGTCACAAAAACCAGTCCCCTTACATGAAAAAGTCAATCCCTCATTCAGATGAAACCTAGGAAACCAACTAGGCCCAAAAACTCCTGTTCCCTTCATCCGCAACACAACCTACCTGATGGTTCATGGGATAATAGTTATGCTCAAGGCATTACAATGTTCCTGGATACACTCGGGTGGTATGAATCTTTCTAGGGGTGCATAGAAGAATGTCAGTAATTAGCCACCCATCCTCTCACCGAGATGTTGAGAAATACACCTCCCCCATGAAATAGGGGTGTTCATCACATAGTTCTCAACTAGGGTGGGATGTGTATTAAGAATAACAAGGAAAAACAATTATACAAATTGGTAAACATTCCATTAGTCCATCCTAGGGGGTTTAAAAAACAACTGACCGACATAGAACCACCTTTACTATAACCCAGAAATTCCCAACCACATAATAGCCACAACCAAAGAATAAAACCAAACCAATATTTATTTAATCAATGATCATTAATTTTAAGGAGTTCACTGTGATTAATTATAACACTAACCTGGTTACCATTATCAGAAACCATTCTCAACATTACAAGAAAGTCAAGCAGTCGTCCCACTGTACAAACATCACATAAATAAATTGTAGTCCCACTACAGTAAATCGTTCGATGACCACAACACAAAAAAAATTATTCATAATTCCTAAAAGATCATCCATTCCAAAAATTATTTAATCTCACAACCGGTTATTTTTTCACACCTCCTGTACAACCCCATAAACAAATCCCACAACAAAACGCCAACAAAAAGTAGGCCCGCTACACAAAAAGGCCATACCGCAATCACACAGTCATTCCTCATGTCCAACATCATTCTTGTAACAAGGATAACAATAAAAACTACATAAAACCCCCATGAAGTACAAAACCCAACCAAAAATAGCACACAACAACAACATTAAGCCAAACATATCCAGATTTAACAAGAGGGAATCTTTAATTCCTCTTTAAAAAATAGGGGTGGTCATAGAACATGTTCAATCATGGGGAATCCATTTATTTAACAAAGTGTATTTGATTAAATGGATTTATATTTTCTATTACTCAATGAGTATCAACATGTAGAACTAGATAATCACCAGTGCACAAAAAATGGCCACCAACAACCATGATTTCCAGAATTCCTTATAACCACAACAATTTTTATCAGGAAAAACATGTTAATGAAATAAAATTGAGCTCAACATTTACTCATATTAAATCCCCTTATTGTTATCATAACAGTTCTAGTTATCTTCTTATGATCCCCCCCCCATTTATTACAATTTCTAATGAAATAAAATACTTTTTCTCTCACTAGAATAATTATTTCACCCACCCCACATGATACACAATTAATATGAGATGAAGGAATATCCTTATGTGAAATAACAAAAAAATAAAATTCCCTCCATTCACCAGGAACAAGGGGTGATGACAGCAGTATGAATCATCATGGGAAACTACGAAAAATAGGTCTAGCATTGGTGCACTACTCGTTTTTTGAAGAAAAGTTATCGATTCTCTAAGAGAAAAGATAAGAGAGGTCCTCGGGTGTTAGAAACATCCATATCTTATATCAACTGAAGGAAATGATTATAAAGTCCATTAATGTCATATTGGGGCTAAGATCACATAGTTTTAGTTTTTCAATGTCCCTTGAGCATTTTTATATTAATCAAATAATTTATATCCTTTTAAAAACACTTATAAATTCCCAAACACTGATTCAAACTCTATTTACATAAAATAATACGTAAGAGGGGTGAAACTATAAAAATTGGGAATACTAGAAATGACCCTGATTCTAATGTCGACAATGACACAAATGCTGACACTAATACGGACGATGGCATTGACATCTATACCAACACGAATGTTGATGTTGACGCAGACACTAACACTGACGTCAACACTGACACCGACACCTATTATAAAATAATGACTCACTGACACCAACATAAGAAAAAGACCCACCTACATCCACAGTACTAAATGACCCATAGACACTGATAGTTGAAACTAACTCGCCGACATTGACTGTTCAATATGACCCACCGAAACTGATAGTTCAAAATGACTTACAGACACCGACAGTTAAAAAAGACACACAGATAATGAATATTCCGAAGGACACGCCGACACTGAAGGTTCTAAATGAAATTCCAACACCAATAGTTCATTATTACATGCGAACACTGACAGTTCAAAAGGACACGATGACACTGAATGTTCAAAATGATACCCCGGTAGAAAAAACTGGACTTTTGGTTAATATTCTTGGAACCACTCACAGATAGACCCTAGAACACCCCAAATACTTTATTTTCATGAAGGAATTTCATGGATAATTATGGGTAATTACATCATATACCCCTAAAACCATTCTTAACCTCAAGAATTCAAAACCAAACAAGAGGAAAGGGGAGTTTGAACAATAACCATCTAAGATACGCCACAAGGAAAAACCACTCTATGTTGTTCCAAAACAATAGTTAAAATGATCAAATCCATGAAAACCACCCCATAAACTACCACCCCATGCAACCAAATGACCCTTAATGATCACACTATCCTGACATATGGATTTGGGAGCTCCTTCCTCCTTGTCAATATAATATATCTTTTGGGATGCACTAATTCTCCCATATGGGATTAATCACATCTACATTAAATCAATTTTTTAAGAACTAAGACCTCCCATCCCTATTATTCAGGAATTATCACAAATTGGACAAAATTAAATAACACATTTCATAGATATAAGTTCATTCCTTAAAACATAATAAATGCATAAGGAAAAACACCATAGAAAAACACAGAACATCTATGGGTACTTGGCATGCGTCTCTGCCTCCCGCTCCCAAGTACTCTCCTTGAGTCCACCATACCACCCCAAAAAACTACAAGAGGAATGGTCCACACATGAAAACCATTCTTTTAACGGTCCTGGATCACAAATGGAGGCCCTAAAAAGGTTGTGTTTCCCTTGATATCCAAGTCTCCCTAGACAATGACATGTGTGTCTAACGTAGATATCAATGAAGCTAAGATACATGATTGAAATTGATGACCCCCTACAAGAACAGTGGAAACGCTAACTGATATTCCATGTCGCCAAACACATCGATGGCCTTGATGAAACTAACATAAATCATTATTCCATTACAAAACCTATACTACCGACATCGAGGGGAAACCTTCAAGAACACATGGTTCCCAACTTTAAACTCAAAGTGCCTCCTTTTTTGATCGTCATATGCCTTATACTGGACTTGATCCACCTTCATTATCTCAATCACAAGATGATACTTCTAAATCATGCTCTAAACTATGTCTGGTCCAATAAGGGATAATTCCCCAACCAATGTCCAACACAAGGGAAAACGACATGACCTTCCACACAAAGCCTCAAATGGTGTCTTGCTAATGGTAGAGTGATATTCATAATTCGATGAAAACATTACCCGTGGTAAATGCTATAACCATGATCCCATGAAGTCCATAACACACTCCCATAACATATCCTCTAATATCTGGATGGTCTGCTTTGTCTTCCCATCTGTCTCCAGGTGGAAGGTTGTGTGAAGGATTAACTAGGTACCCAAAGCATGATGTAGTCCCCTCCAGACTCGTGAGGTAACACTTCCATTACGATCCAAGATGATGGATCATTGAACCCTATGTAGATGAACTACATTTTCCACATACCTCCTTGCTATGGAATCCACTTAATTTGACTCATTGACTTCTAGAAAGTGAGGTGATTTCATCAGCTGATCCACCATAGCCCAGATAGCCTCACATCATCTCTAAGGCACAGGTAGTACCATGACTAAATCCATCAATATTTCATCCAATTTATACATGGAGACATCTAAGGGTTGAAACAGGCCTCTCAAAACAATGTTCTCCTCCTTCACTTGATGTCACACTATGCACATTACCACAAACTCTTCCACAACCCACTTCACCCAGGACCACCAAAACTATTCCCTTAGGCCGTCGTATATCTTATAAACTCATGTGTGTCCTACTGGGGCTGATCTATGGAACTAAAAATTAAATTGCTCACACATCACCGCTGGGAAAATTAACTTCGCACAAAAGAGAATTCCATTTATTCCATCCTCTGACCATCTTTCCGAAGAATCACCTTAGTAAACATGATCATGCAACACTTCAGTCTCTATGTCTCCCTAATAAGACTCGTCCTCCTGACACATCAAGGAAGAGTATACTGTCATCTGAAAAAGATAGCCTCTACCACAATCCACCCCATCATCCAGGTGCAAAGCGGCCAACTCCTGTATTTCCTTCCAAGCATTCATGGATTCCTGAACTACCTACTAAACAAATCATCCACCATGTTCCACTTTCCTAAAGTCAAATAGATATCAATGTTGTAGAAATTAATAAAATCCAATCACTTATGCTGCTAAAAGTTCATCTCTTTGGGAGAAAATATACTTCAAGATCTTTTGATCTGTGAAGACCACATTGATCTCCCAAATGAGATAATTCCTCCACAATGTTAGTGTAAACATGACCACTGACTACACCAGATCATTTTTTGCATAGATTCATTCAAGGAGACATAAAATCCTAGACTCATAAGATATAACTTCTCCGTACTACATCAGAACACACCCTATAACTAAGTAAGAGTTGTCACATAACAACTAAAACACCACCCCTTCCATTAGAAACTTGAGAAATAGAGCACTGACTAACCTCCCATTCTGATAGATAAAAGCTACATGACACTGCTCACTCCACAAAATAACCTGGCATTACATAGTTAAGGGTATCAATAGAGTTATAAATCATGATATTTTAGGTATGAACCTCGAATAATATTCCACAAATCTAGGAATCTATTATCCTCTGCCAAATTCTTAGGTGATTCCCATGAAACAATCACTTACAACTATGATGGGTCTACTGTTATCCCTCATCGAGACACCACATGTACATGGAAGTACACCAATATCATCTGAAACCTACACTTGGTTGACTTTCCATAGTGCTACTTGTGTCAGAAGATCTCCAATATAGTCCATAGATGATCAGTGTGCTCCTCCTCTAACCATGAGATGATTAGAAAGTTATCAATGAACACAACAGTAAATCAGTCCAGGAAATCATGAAAATCAGAATTCAGGAGCCCCATGAACTCATTTGGTGCATTCGTAATACCCAATGAAATGACCATGAACTCGAAGTTCCCATTAATATTCCTAAAAGTAGTAATTGGTATGTCACCCTCCTTCACCCTAAATTGGTGATATCTAGAACATAGATAAATCTTGGATATCCAACAGTCTCTACATAACTAGAAAAAAATATTTTCAATCATTGGGAGGGGTTAGCAGTTCTTGAACTTCGCCTATTTTAGCCTTCAGTATTCTACGAGAATTCATATACCAATATTTAGCTTCTTCGCAAACATGATTGGAGCACCCCATAATGTAACAATCCATCAGATATTTCCCTTATTCATTAGGTATTTAATCTGAATCTACCACACCCACAACATAGAAGGTTCCATCCAATATGGATCCGTCTAAATGAGATGGGAACTAGGTTTCATGTCTATTCTAAACTCAATGTTACATCGAGGGGGAAGATCCACAACCTCCTCTAGGAACACATTTAGGAACTCCCTGACAACCCATGAAGCCACCACCATCCACGTAACTTCAAATTCGTCCTACTATACTACCAACATAGATAGAATAGGCGCTTCATGCTAGTTTCCCTCCTAATATCTCTGCTTCCCAACAAATGCTATGCGTTGGTCATCAATATCATAGGACATGATTATTATCAAGATTTATTCGATAATAGTATGCATTGAGAATAACCAGTTGATGCATAAGATAATATCATATGACACTATCTATAAAAGAAGAAGATCTCTACCAGACTGATTTGGCCCCAACATCAGTCTACATCACTTGTAAACAAATAACAAACTAGTCTAACTTCTAACTAGCATTCCCAACCCCAGGGGGACAAGAATTTTCTCTACGTCTACTCCCACATCATGGACCAGAATTTATGAAATGGAGGAGTGTGCAACTCCTAAATAAGAAAAAGAAATAGAAAGTGTTCTAAATAGACTAATCGTACATTGAACAACCTTTTTCCCCGTTGGAACTGCTACCTGAGTGTAATAAAGCCACCCATGCCCAGCTCCTCTTCCAATCAACTATCAGCCACCTCCTGACCACATCATGGTCAATGTCCCTATGGATAACATAATAGTAGGACTCCTTCTACACTGAATTCCTTGTGTGGAGCAAGAGCCTACAATTCATAGTACTGAAAAGGTATGGCAGAAAACTATTACTGAGGTGGGTGATGAACCTACCACCCTCCAATATATTGAGAATGAACTGGAATCTTTCTTCGAAGAATTCAATTACCTCCATAGATAGAGAACTTCATACTAGATCCCATGTGGAAAGGGAGAGGACCAAGAGACCGAAACTAGAACTAATGAGGCCTCCAACCCACTAGCAATACCTATATGACCCTGATGATTGAAAATTTCTACTAACTCAATTCCCCTTTGTTGAACTAATCTTAATCCCCTTTTACGACAATCCTCCTTGTGAGTTCATCCATTCCATTATCTTATCCATTTTCTAAAGTTCTACGTATGTTAGTAGCGTAAAGGGAGTAACATCATAATAGATTTAAAATTAGTGTTCATCCTCCAAGCACCTCGAATGAGAATCCTTGTCTGGAAAGATATCTGAGGAAAAGTGTAAGAGATCCTTGAACATGATCCAAAGATTATTAACTGAAATACTTCCCTACAGAAGGGAGATAATATATGGTCTCTTCTCAGCCTTCATCATTGAGGAAAGGAACTCCACCTAAAAATCATTCTCAATGTCATCCAACAAAACATCGGTCTCTTTCTTCTCCCAATGGAAGAGCATCCACCACTGACATGCCACTCCCCTCATCGGGATCTCTATTAGAGGAACCCAATACACCATCATAGCATGGATCTAGGTAAAGGGGATCACCAGAACCTCATGCTAGCACTACATATATAAGTCTAAAACAATGTCATAATACTTCCCAAGGGTCCACCACTGGAATGCAGGAAGTGTCCTCTCCCACAAGTCATCTTCTTTCTCTGGATCCGCCCTCCCTTAATCAACTAGTTGAGTCTGCTAGGCCTTGACTGTTCACACTACACATGGAAGAATTATGGGTTCCATTTCTATAATGGTTTACAAGGAACTGTTACGCTTTGTTAGTATATAAATATTCTTTTATAATAATTTTTACTCTTCATTTTTTTTATATTCCTAAATCACCCAATACACAGAAGAACACAAGTGGTTATGATTGATGAACCATCCTTGGCGTCTTAACCCCAAAATTAGTGTAGCCTCACATGGTCATTTGTTAGGCTAAGTGCCCTTGCATTGGATCATATGAGCCCTAAAATCATATGTCATAAATGGTATTACCAAGAATATTTCATGTACTAGTATTTCTGAATATTTTTTCCCAACCATCACATGCAATCCGCCCTATACCAAACTTCGAACTCCATCATATCTCTCAACCATTGCCTTTGATATCATTCTGTCATTACCCTCTATCTTCATGATAAGGAAAGGGACTAGAAAGTTCAATGCACTTCCTTCTTCAAGATGAATGAGAGGTAATGACTCCTCGGTCAAGCCTTCAATTGGCCCTTGAGTGGTGACTAACACAAATGGTATATAATCTCACAAAAAAATTAAAGGAATTATCCTTTTTAATGAAAACATTATTGGGAGATAATTTTGTAAAAATACTATACAACACTATTATTTTTTATAATTGAAACCAAAATCCAATCAATGTATGATTTAAATGTAAACTGTGACAAACATACAACCAAATCACCAAACAATGTATATAAAGAAAGAGACTAAGAAGTATCACAAAAAATATCCCAATGCCCAATATTGTAAAATCCAGAATGTAGCTTAATGTCTGACTAGAAACGTGAAACCAGTTTTATAACGTAGGGTAAGCATACAAGTATACTCAGTTGGTGGCCAATGTCACTCGTGCTTTAGTGTGAGAGGAATACTAATGCCCCTATGAATACTACATAAACTAACCACATCTACCAAGGAAAAACACAAACCATTCAATCCACACAAAGGCACTCTAACAAAATAACTCAAGTCAAGTAAGGTTTTAATATTAGCACATCAATGATTTGGGTACCCCGTACCACATTTCCCACAAGTTATATTCCCATTCCTAATGGATAATATTTTTATGATACTTGCCTTCCCTAAATAAATTCCCACTACTCTTCTTCTTGCACCCACTAGGGCCACAAACTGCACATACCATTCACATAGAAACCTTGGTAAAAAAAACCACACCTCTCACTTGAAAACACATGGGACTACTCACAAAGACATTGGGGAAAAAAATTGGCCTACAGACACAAGGTCCCCTCATCCACAACACAACATGCTCAAAGGATCTTGGTAAAATATTAATGATCAAACGTAACTCACTTTTGAAGTTCTTTTGAGAGCGCGTGCGACAACGCTATTTCAAATTGGCGCCGTTGCCGGGGATTGGAGGAAGAGGAGAATTGGTTTCAACCAAATTCTACAACCATTGTAAGAGAGGTAGCTCTTGAAGCAAGGATCCTCTCATCGAAGCCTCCTTCTCTCCTTCATGTTGTAATTGTTTTGTTTGTGTAATAAACTTCTTTGTTCTTCTTTTATTTCTTCTCTTTTCCTATGTTTTATTTAAATTTATTCTTCTCTTAATCTTCCTCTTGGGGCTGGAATTCTTGAGTAGAAGCGATATTGGGTTATACCCATTATAAACCTTTGCACATGCAAAACGCTTCTACGATGATTACGCCACCCATGGAAGAGTAATTTTTAGTGATCGATCTATCTTCTACCCTCTTCATTTAATTATTTTGAATCATTGAGCCTACTGTAATTCACTTAATATGATCCATGAATTATGTTTTTAAATTTTAAGAAACTAAGCAAGCAATTGAACAATTAATACAAAAACACGCGAGGTCGAGATTTTGTGTAAATTGTGAGAGTGCGAGCTTAATCGGTAATACAAGACCACTTGGGATAAATTTGTAGAGTTCAAATATAATCCCTAAACACAACTCATCCTCATTTCCAGAATGGATTTGTTCTCTAATTAACCACTGACCATAAGCTAACCATAGAACAACAATCAAAGCAGGGTTCTGCGATTGCATGTTCCGAAGCTAGCCTAGGGTTTAAGTAATTCCATCTTTGTGGTTAAGTTAATTCTTGTAGGGTTCGAGGGTTAACAAATTAGAGGATCATAATTAAGTGGATATTCATTTAAATGATAATGATTAATATGTAAATGAATAGGTAGAGTTAGATCGATTACGCCTTTTAAAATATTTTCTAAAAAAAACATCTTCTTGTTGTGTTATTTTAATCGGAATTCATTTCAAAACAAAAAAAACAAAAAAAATACAATCTTCTTCCAGCAAACTTCTTCTAGATTCATAAACTATAAACAACACCCATCCTTTTCTAGTAGTGTTTTTATTCTCTTTTATTTTATTTTTATAATACCTCTAATAAGATGTTTTAATTCACTTCCTCCTTTGAGAGACGACCTTGGTTAGCCCCCTATGCTACACCAAGTAAACTAAACATTAGCTTCATAGAGTGTTGTGCTTGGAGTTTTATCCAACGTACTATTTTATTGAATATTTTATTGATAATAAATGATATAATTTCCTCACATTGTGTTAAATATGTTTATTTATAAAATATTTGGGATTTGATCATTCATTTGAAAATTTGGTGAAAATTCCAGTTTTATCCTTAATAGTGCACTGTATTATTTCAAAGATAAATATTTTTATATTTATTATTTGAATTTTACATTTTGTAACAGTATTGATAACTTAATTATCTACAACTTTTATTCAGGACACTAAAGCTAAAGAGTTAATTTGGTTGTTGAAATTGGGCCATGAAGTCAAAGTTGGGCTGGGCTCACCAGAATGGAGAAGGTTCTGTATTTGGGCCATATTCTCTACATACGGGCTTGGATTGAGCCCAAATTTTGAGGAAAGCTCGGGGACATGATGTGGCACAAATCAACCTTCTGGAAGGCCGGTCAATTCACCCGTTTTGGAGGTCAAATGGGCGGTTCAAGTTTCATTTAAATATTTGGCCGAGATTTTGCATTCACACTTGAAACCACTTTAAACCTAGCCTCCCCTCCACTCTATAAATTAGTGATTTTCTCATTTGGAGAGGCTGGTTCGTGCATTGGGAGATTGGAGGCAGAGGATAATTGGTTTCAACCAAATTCTACAACCATTTTAAGAGAGGTAGCTCTTGAAGCAAGGATCCTCTCATCGAAGCCTCCTTCTCTCCTTCATGTTGTAATTGTTTTGTTTGTGTAATAAACTTCTTTGTTCTTCTTTTATTTCTTCTCTTTTCCTCTGTTTTATTTAAATTTATTCTTATCTTAATCTTCCTCTTGGGGCTGAAATTCTTGAGTAGAAGCGATATTGGGTTATACCCATTATAAACCTTTGCACATGCAAAACGCTTCTACGATGATTACGCCACCCATGGAAGAGTAATTTTTAGTGATCGATCTATCTTATACCCTCTTCATTTAATTATTTTGAATAATTGAGCCTACTGTAATTCACTTAATATGATCCATGAATTATGTTTTTAAATTTTAAGAAACTAAGCAAGCAATTGAACAAATAATACAAAAACACGCGATGTCGAGATTTTGTGTAAATTGTGAGAGTGCGAGCTTAATCGGTAATACAAGACCACTTGGGATAAATTTGTAGAGTTCAAATATAATCCCTAAACACAACTCATCCTCATTTCCAGAATGGATTTGTGCTCTAATTAACCACTGACCATAAGCTAACCTTAGAACAACAATCAAAGCAGGGTTCTGCGATTGCATGTTCCGAAGCTAGCCTAGGGTTTAAGTAATTCCATCTTTGTGGTTAAGTTAATTCTTGTAGGGTTCGAGGGTTAACAAATTAGAGGATCATAATTAAGTGGATATTCATTTAAATGATAATGATTAATATGTAAATGAAGAGGTAGAGTTAGATCGATTACTTCTTTTAAAATATTTTCTAAAAAAAACATCTTCTTATTGTGTTATTTTAATCGGAATTCATTTCAAAACAAAAAAAAACAAAAAAAATACAATCTTCTTCCAGCAAACTTCTTCTAGATTCATAAACTATAAACAACCCCCATCCTTTTCTAGTAGTGTTTTTATTCTCTTTTATTTTATTTTTAGAATACCTCTAATAAGATGTTTTAATTCACTTCCTCCTTTGAGAGACGACCTTGGATAGCCCCCTATGCTACACCAAGTAAACTAAACATTAGCTTCATAGAGTGTTGTGCTTGGAGTTTTATCCAACGTAACTCACTTTTAAAGTTCTTTTGAGAGCGCGTGCGGCAACGCTCTTTCAAATTGGCGCCGTTGCCGGGGAGGCAAGTAATTATTTCAACCAACTAGAGGTATTTATTTTATTTTACATTTTATTATTTTCCTCTCTTCTTTCTTCCTTCTTTACCCAATCTGATTTTTCATCCTCTTCTTTTATTTTCTCCGACTTCTTTGTGGACCATCAACTCAAACTTCTCATTTTTATTTTACTATGGTCCACCTTCTTTCTTTTCATTTTTATTTGATCTATGACACGAACTAATCCCGAAGATCTCTTAGATCTTGACCCTGAGATTGAACGTAGCCTTAGGGCACGAATCAGACATTCTCAGTCTACGGGAAGTTTCAACATTCAACCAGTTGGAGAATTACTCCAATATCAGAACATTGAAATTGGAAGCAATTCAAATTCAAACATAAAAGAGGAACCAATGGCTGATAATAATGGAAATGAACTTAATAGAACCATTCGAGAATTGGCTGCACCTGATATTAACTATCAACCAAATTGTATTGCATACCCAAATCTCGAATCGGACTTTGAACTAAAATCAGGGTTAATTCACTTACTTCCAAAGTTTCATGGCCTCTCTGGTGAGGATCCGAATAAACATTTGAAAGAATTTAATGTGGTTTGCTCAACCCTAAAACCTAAAAATGTCTTTGAAGATCAAATCAAACTAAGAGTATTCCCATTCTCACTTGATGGAGCTGCAAAAGATTCGATGTTTTATTTACAACCTGAAGATGTAACTTGTTGGAACGATTTGAAACGACTTTTCTTGCAGAGATTTTTTCCAGCATCGAGGACCACTTCCATTCGTAAGGAGATCTCGGGGATCAAGCAAGCACAAGGGGAGTCCATGTATGAGTATTGGGAGCGATTCAAGAAGTTGTGTGCAAGCTGTCCACATCACCAAATCAGTGAGCAACTCCTCATTCAGTACTTCTATGAAGGACTCACAGCTATGGAGAGAAGCATGGTGGATGCCGCAGCTGGAGGGGCATTGGTGGACAAGACACCAATAGCCGCACGTGCATTGATTGACAAGATGGCCCAAAACTCCCAACAATTTGGCGATAGAGGTACACTACATGTCAGGGGAGTACATCAGGTAAGTCCTTCTTCTCTTGAGAGTCATTTGATTGATACCAAGTTAGAAGAATTGACAACTATGGTAAGGCAGATTGCTTTGGCACAAAAGACATCTTTACCTCCTCCTTCAAGGCCTTGTGGTATTTGCACTGAGACAAGCCACCCAACTGACTGTTGCCCACAACTCCAAGAAACAGAAGATTGTGCAGCAGTGTTCCTTGGGAGACCATATCAGCAGCAGCAGCAACAACCATATCCCCAGAAGAAGTTCGATCCAACATTCAACCAAGGGTGGAAAGATCATCTGGACATGAGGTATGGCTCTGGACAACAACAAAGGCCCCCCTTTCAACAAAACTTCCAGCAGCCTCCACCTTACCAACAGGGTTTCCAACAACCCCAAAGGAGATTTGAAGCTCAAACATCAACAAGTCAGCAACAAGGGAATCTCCAAGCCAAGGTAGACTCTAACACTTATGATCTTTTGAAACAAATTGTTCTTAATCAACAGAGTGAGCTGAAAAGTCAAGGTTCGGAGCTGAGGGAGTTGAAGACTCAAATGAGCCAGATTGCCACCGCCCTCCATGAACTTGTAAGTAAGAATTCTGGAAATCTACCTTCCCAACCCACTCCAAATCCAAAGGGGAATGTTAGTGCCATAACATTGAGAAGTGGGAAGCAAATTAACGATACAACTGTACCTACCATTCCACCGGGATTCACCTCAACTTCAGAGAAGCCACATTCCATACCAACTGATGAACAATCCAAGGAGAAAGATAAAGGTAAGAAAAAGATTGATGATGTTACTCCTAAACCACTTCCTTTTCCAAACAGGGTTGTTCAAACCAAGAAGATGGATGAAGAAGCAATGCAAAAGGAGGTTTTGGACACATTCAAGCGTGTGGAGATCAACATTCCTCTACTCGAAGCCATTAAGCAAATCCCAAGGTATGCCAAATTCTTAAAAGAACATTGTACCAATCGAAGAGGGCTCAAGGGAAATGAGAGGATCAACCTTGGAAGGAATGTCTCAGCACTCATTACACCAACTCTAGCAATGCCAACAAAGTGCAAGGATCCCGGGACATTCACCATCCCATGCACCATAGGGGAGTTTCACTTCTCTGATGCTCATTGTGATTTAGGAGCTTCAATAAATGTGATGCCTCACTCTGTTTTCTCTTCATTGCAGATTGGTGAGCTCAAGCCTACAAGGGTAGTGGTGCAGCTAGCGAATAGAGCTACAGCATATCCGGCTGGTGTCCTTGAAGATGTGTTGGTAAAGGTAAAGGACATGATCTTCCCTGCTGATTTCTATGTACTAAACATGGAAGATGACCATGTAAGTTCTCATGCCCCTATCATTCTTGGTAGACCCTTCCTCAAAACTGCTAAGACCATTATCAATGTTCATGAGGGTACTCATTCCATGGAATTCGGGGATGAAATCGTGAGGTTTAAAATCCTGGATTCTATGAAGTACCCACCAGAGGAACACTCAGTATTCTTTCTCTCTCATTCTGAGTCTCCATGTGATAGTCCCTCTATTTTTGATTCCCAATCTCTTGGGGACTATTCACTTCTTAATGAAATAATGAGTATTGGGTCCAACTTGATGTCTCATTCTACTTCATCCCCTTTAATTCATGATCTTTCTGATGTTGGAATTGGTTCATTTGTCCAATCATATTCGAATTCTGAGCATGTATACTCTGATTATGATATGGCTGCTAATTTTTCTGATGGATTTGATGCATTGTTCTCTCATTCAGATGATATGTATGATTGTGCACAGATGTCTACGCCACTCATGCTTCCATCCATTCAGCAGCCACCATCACTGGAACTAAAGTCATTGCCACCAAATCTCAAATACTCATACTTGTTAAGTGGTGAAAAATTACCTGTTATCATTGCTAACAATCTCTCTTTTGAACATGAAGAAAAACTTTTGAATCTTTTGAGGGAGAACATCAGGGCAATCGAGTGGAACTTGGCTGACATATCAGGTATTAGCCCCTCCATTTGCATGCATAGGATTCTTTTGGAAGATGGAGCTAAACCGGTGAGGCAACCACAAAGGAGACTCAATCCAACCCTTCTGGAGGTTGTTAAAAAAGAGGTTGAAAAATTGCTCGAGGAAGGTATAATCTATCCCATTTCAGATTCTCAGTGGGTAAGTCCTATTCAGGTTGTGCCTAAGAAAAGTGGTGTTACTGTTGTTAAAAATGAGAAAGATGAGTTAGTTCCAATGAGGGTACAAAACAGTTGGCGCGTGTGTATTGATTATAGGAAACTAAATCATTCCACTCGCAAAGATCATTTCCCCCTCCCATTTATTGATCAGATTCTTGAGAGACTAGCTGGGAAGACACACTATTGTTTCTTGGATGGATTTTCTGGATATTTTCAGGTTCCTATAGCTCCGGAGGATCAGGAGAAGACTACATTCACCTGTCCCTTTGGGACATTTGCCTATCGGAGGATGCCATTTGGACTTTGCAATGCCCCAGGTACCTTCCAGAGATGCATGGTGAGTATTTTTTCTGATTTTATTGAGACCTGCATGGAGGTATTTATGGATGATTTTATATTGTATGGATCTTCATTTGATGAATGTCTAAGTAGTTTGGAAAATGTGTTGAATCTTTGTATTGAGAAGAATCTAGTCCTGAACATTGAAAAGTGTCATTTCCTGGTAGAGCATGGCATTGTCTTAGGGCATGTAGTGTCAAAACATGGGATAGAGGTTGATAGATCTAAGGTAGACATCATTTCATCCTTACCCTACCCTTCATGTGTGCGTGATGTTCGATCATTCCTTGGACATGCTGGATTTTATCGACGCTTCATCAGAGATTTTAGTAAGATCGCTCTACCCTTATCTCGATTGCTTCAAAAAGATATTGACTTCAATTTTGATGATTCATGCAGGGTATCATTTGATGAGCTAAAGAAGTGTCTGACCACTCCACCGATCATACAGCCCCCACGGTGGGAGATTCCTTTTGAGCTTATGTGTGACGCCTCCAACTTTGCGGTTGGAGCTGTCTTATCTCAGAGGGTGGAGGGACGTTCACATGTGATCGCCTATGCATTGAGGACACTAGATTCAGCCCAATCAAACTACACCACAACAGAAAAGGAGTTTCTTGCTGTTATATTTGCTTTAGATAAATTTCGTTCATATTTATTGGGCTCTAAAGTAGTTGTTTTTTCTGACCATGCAGCTTTGAGGTACCTCCTAAAGAAGCCAGATGCAAAGCCACGACTTATCCGTTGGATGCTACTTCTTCAAGAGTTTGACCTTGAGATAAAGGACAAGAAGGGGTCAGAGAAATTTGTGGCAGACCACATGAGTAGGCTTACTCACACACTAGAGGGTGACACCTTGGACCAGGTACCACTTCGGGACACTTTCCCCGATGAGCATCTCTATACCATCTCAGGTAAGCATCCTTGGTATGCTGATTTAGTTAATTACATTGTTGGCTCTGAAATCCCAGTAAATTTGAAGAAGCATCAAGTCCAAAAATTAAAAAGTGAGTCTAGGTATTATGTGTGGGATGATCCATACCTCTGGCGCATGTGTAGTGACCAAGTCATTAGGAGGTGTGTTCCCGATCATGAGTTTGAGTCTGTTTTGCATTTCTGTCATACACTTGCTTGTGGTGGACACTTTGGACCCCAACGGACAGCTAGGAAGGTTTTAGACTCAGGATTATATTGGCCTAGTTTATTCCATGATTCCCATGTATTTTGTAAGTCATGCTCTCGTTGCCAACACACTGGAAACATTTCAAGAAGACACGAGATGCCCCAACAACCCATTTTATTCTGTGAGATTTTTGACGTTTGGGGAATTGATTTTATGGGACCTTTTCCTAGTTCATTTGGTTTCTTGTATATCCTTGTTGCTGTCGATTATGTGAGTAAATGGGTGGAGGCCAAGGCCACCAGGACTGACGATTCTCATGTTGTTGTGGATTTTGTCAAAGCACAGATTATTTGCAGGTTTGGAGTACCAAAGGCCATCATCAGTGACCAAGGGACACACTTTTGCAATAGGAATTTTGCTTCCCTCCTTCGAACGTATGGGGTGACACACAAAACATCAACACCATACCACCCCCAAACAAATGGCCAGGCTGAGGTTTCAAATCGTGAGTTGAAACAAATCTTGGAGAAAACCGTGCAGCCAAATAGGAAGGATTAGATCAAGCGCTTGGATGATGCATTGTGGGCTTATAGGACAGCATACAATACCCCCATTGGTATGTCCCCATTTCGTATTGTTTTTGGGAAAGCGTGTCATCTCCCCGTGGAAGTCGAGCATCGGGCATATTGGGCTATAAAGAAATGTAACATGGATTTGGCCCAAGCTGGAATTCAAAGGAAGTTGCAAATTCAAGAGCTTGAGGAGATTCGCCTGTCATCATATGAGAACTCAAGGCTCTACAAGGAAAGATCAAAAGCAGCTCATGACAAAATGATCCAACAAAGGGAGTTTCATATTGGAGACAAAGTCCTTCTCTATAGTTCACGACTGAAGTTGATGCCTGGTAAGTTGCGTTCCAGATGGTTAGGTCCTTATATTGTGTCTAATGTTTTTCCTTATGGTGCAGTGGAGATCACACAAGAGGACACTGGAAGGAGCTTTACAGTCAATGGGCAACGTTTGAAGAGATACATTGAGGGACATCCTACTGATGCAGTGGATTTTATCACACTGCATGACCCCATCATCACTTGATCACATCAGGCTGTTCCTAACCCTTTCACTTTTATATTATTTGTCCTATTTAAAAATTCTGCATTTCATGTGCATATATCATCTCACGGGTTCACATTGAGGACAATGCAATATTTTAAGTGTGGGGGAGGGAACCTTTTAGTTTAGTAATTTCAATTGTTTTCCTGTTAAAAAAAACCAAAAAACAAAAATTGTGTGTTTTTCAAAATTTGTGTGTTTATTTTACAATTTTCTGTGTGTTTTTGAAACTTTTGAGCTGAAATGATTCTCATCACCATTTTTAAATCCATATAAATAAGTGAAACAATTCACCCCTTGAAACTAAGCTTAAATGAATGCTGAAATGACTTTGTTTCAAGTTCAAATATTTAGTAATTTCATGCAAAGTACGCTGAATTTTGAATCCCATGCCAATCTCACTGTCTTTATATTTGAAATCACTTTCCTGTGAGGCTTCTAAACCATTATTTTCATATTCTTTACATTCACCTCACTTCTTGAGAGAGCCAAACCATACTTGATTTAACCAGAATTTGATCTATTCCTGTCAAAACATGAGGGTTTGAGGTACTTGTGTTTAAATGATTGAGGCATTTGTTTGGTATTAAAACCCCTATTTCAAATAATCCTTTTTTATAATGGCCTACCTTGAATATTTAATCCTTGTAGCCCTTAGAATCCATGCACAGCCTGTTAGGTTAAGCCACATTACAAGCCAATTTTCCCTATCCAACCAACTCTTGAAGTGAAATTGCATAATCTAGTTGAGCTTAAGTGTGGGGGAAGCTGTCTTCTGTTGTGCCACCACATTATGTGATACTTTGGGTGGAAAATTAAATTCTGAAGAGATGTGTTTGCTGCTAAAGAAAGTCATTATATTGAAAGCTGTGCCTTTTCTGGAGCTTTCATGACAAGTGAAGCTGTGCCTTTTCTGGAGCTTCTAATTGAGGTGGAAAGCTGTGCCCATCTGGAGCTTTCAAGAAAATCATGTTCTAGAAGATTGACATTTTTTATGCTGAAATGATAAATGGTGTAAACCTTTCATGACTTTTCATGATGATGGAGCTGAATTGATACTATGGGGATTGAAGAGAAGACCATATTTAAGTGAAAATTAGATTAATGCAATTTTGCTTTAAAAGAGTCAAGCCCTCCTCATTCAGCCTCAGAGTTTTTCACATCTTAATCCTACCAACCGAAAGCCACAGAACAACCCTGAAAAGTCCTCATGATAAACATATGTCCTTGACTCACATCGGGTAGCGATGTAGGAATCTATCAAGCCTATGGTGACCCTTGTATGAGTTTGGATGAGAAAGACATTGCAAAAAAATTGATATTTGAGTGATGAGAGAAAATTCAAGCGAGGTAAGTGTTTTGTGCATGGGTGGATAAATGAAGTGGAAATATATTGAATGATATAAATGGAGAACCTGAAATAAGGTTTTTTATGAGGCATGATATCTTTTTTATTCTTGGTGTGAAATTGATTGATCTTAAAGATATGTGTTTTAAAATTGGTTTTGATTTGATATTGATGTTTACTTGATATGAGGTTTTTCCCAGGTGTGCAAAAGGGTAAGTG
Organism: Viscum album; assembly: GCA_963277665.1. Classification (NCBI taxonomy): domain Eukaryota; kingdom Viridiplantae; phylum Streptophyta; class Magnoliopsida; order Santalales; family Viscaceae; genus Viscum; species Viscum album. The sequence goes on along the minus strand of OY728157.1, from coordinate 27,285,713 downwards.
TGGGGGAGTTGATAAAACACTATTTTATTGAATATTTTATTGATAATAAATGATATAATTTCCTCATATTGTGTTAAATATGTTTATTTATAAAATATTTGGGATTTGATCATTCATTTGAAAATTTGGTGAAAATTCCAGTTTTACCCTTAATAGTGCACTGTATTATTTCAAAGATAAATATTTTTATATTTATTATTTGAATTTGAAATTTTTTAACAGTGTTCCTAACTTAATTATCTAAAACTTTTATTCAGGACACTAAAGCTAAAGAGTTAATTGGGTTGTTTAAATTGGGCCATGAAGTCAAAGTTGGGCTGGGCTCGCCAGAATGGAAAAGGTTCTGTATTTGGGCCATATCCTCTACATACGGGCTTGGAGTGAGCCCATATTTTGAGGAAAGCTCGGGGACATGATGTGGCACAAATCACCCTTCCGGAAGGCCGGTCAATTCACGCGTTTTGGAGGTCAAATGGGCGGTGCAAGTTTCATTAAAATATTTGGCCGAGATTTTGCATTCACACTTGAAACCACTTTAAACCTAGCCTCCCCTCCACTCTATAAATTAGTGATTTTCTCATTTGGAGAGGCTGGTTCGTGCATTGGGAGATTGGAGGCAGAGGAGAATTGGTTTCAACCAAATTCTACAACCATTGTAAGAGAGGTAGCTCTTGAAGCAAGGATCCTCTCATCGAAGCCTCCTTCTCTCCTTCATGTTGTAATTGTTTTGTTTGTGTAATAAACTTCTTTGTTCTTCTTTTATTTCTTCTCTTTTCCTCTGTTTTATTTAAATTTATTCTTCTCTTAATCTTCCTCTTGGGGCTGGAATTCTTGAGTAGAAGCGATATTGGGTTATACCCATTATAAACCTTTGCACATGCAAAACGCTTCTACGATGATTACACCACCCATGGAAGAGTAATTTTTAGTGATCGATCTATCTTCTACCCTCTTCATTTAATTATTTTGAATCATTGAGCCTACTGTAATTCACTTAATATGATCCATGAATTATGTTTTTAAATTTTAAGAAACTAAGCAAGCAATTGAACAAATAATATAAAAACACGCGAGGTCGAGATTTTGTGTAAATTGTGAGAGTGCGAGCTTAATCGGTAATACAAGACCACTTGGGATAAATTTGTAGAGTTCAAATATAATCCCTAAACACAACTCATCCTCATTTCCAGAATGGATTTGTCCTCTAATTAACCACTGACCATAAGCTAACCTTAGAACAACAATCAAAGCAGGGTTCTGCGATTGCATGTTCCGAAGCTAGCCTAGGGTTTAAGTAATTCCATCTTTGTGGTTAAGTTAATTCTTGTAGGGTTCGAGGGTTAACAAATCAGAGGATCATAATTAAGTGGATATTCATTTAAATGATAATGATTAATATGTAAATGAAGAGGTAGAGTTAGATCGATTACGCCTTTTAAAATATTTTCTAAAAAAAAACATCTTCTTGTTGTGTTATTTTAATCGGAATTCATTTCAAAACAAAAAAAAACAAAAAAAATACAATCTTCTTCCAGAAAACTTCTTCTAGATTCATAAACTATAAACAACCCCCATCCTTTTTCTAGTAGTGTTTTTATTCTCTTTTATTTTATTTTTAGAATACCTCTAATAAGATGTTTTAATTCACTTCCTCCTTTGAGAGACGACCTTGGTTAGCCCCCTATGCTACACCAAGTAAACTAAACATTAGCTTCATAGAGTGTTGTGCTTGGAGTTTTATCCAACGTAACTCACTTTTGAAGTTCTTTTGAGAGCGCGTGCGACAACGCTCTTTCAATCAATCCATTAATTCCTTCCAAAACAATATTGAGTGATATGAACCTATAATGGGGTGCGAGGATGACTGTTAGTAACCAACCATCCATTCTCTCATTTAGATGATGGGAAAGACAACCACCCCCATGAAATGTTGGTTTTTGTCATGTAGATCTCAAAATTGGTTGGGTTCTTATTTAAAATAACAAGGAACTCAAATTTATCAAATATTGCTGAATAACCACTCAACCAAACCTATGGGTTTCAAACAAACAACTAGCCCACATGAATCCACCTTTGCAGCTAACCCTATATTCGCAACCCCACAATAGCCTAAAAATAAAGAAGAAACCCAAACCCATTTTCATTTCATAACTGATCATTATTTATTAATGAGTTAACAGTAATTAATTACAACACTACCAAGGAAACCAATTACTACAACCATTCTCAACATAACAAGAAAGAAAAACTATAGTCCCTCTGCATAATAAGCACATAAAAACATTGTAATCCCACTACACAATGTCCCTTGATGGAAATAACAAAAAATGTTAGTCCCACTACCTAAAATTTCATCCATTCCAAAAATCAATATATCTCTAAACCTGAGATTACATCACACCTCTTATAAAACCCCATAGAAAAAGCCCAAATCAAAACAACACCAACTAGAAGCCCCGCTGCATAAACATGCCACACCCTAAACACAAAATCATTCCCTATATCCAACCTAGTACTTGTAACAAGGATACCAACAACTACTTCACACTACCCTCATGATGTCTAAAATACAAAAAAACACAACACATAGACACACCATTATAAGAATCATATTCAGATTTAGAAATATGGGTTCTTTAATTACACATTTAATGATAGGGGTGATCATTGAAACAGGTTTCATCGTGGGGAATCCATTTATTGGACCAGTTATACATGATTAAATGGATTTATATTTCTTATTACATACAGAGTATATGCAGAAATATCAATAACTTCAATAGAGAACATTGAAAGGCCAACAATGACCATGATTTTCAAAAGGCCTTATAACGAAAATGATTTAAAACATGAATTAATGGAAATTAAAATAAAACATCTCCCAACACTCATTCTTCTTCAATTTCATTCCTATTTTAGAAAAATTTCACTTTTTATTTTTCATCATCACCTCCCCCCTTATTTATTAATGTTTCTAGATAAATATTTCACAATTTATTATAGAATTTATATAGGGCGGACACATCTTATGATTTTAAGTATTCCTTTAAAAACATTTTCACATATTATGAAGTCTGATACTTTAGTTTGTACTTGCATGTTTCACACTATTTCCATAAAAGTGTTTTATAATAAAAATTTAACATTCATGTCATTTCCTGTAGTTTGATTATTTAAAAGTACCCTGAGCATTAGGATATTAAAAATATAATTAATATCATTTAAAATTCTTGTAGAAATCGCCAAACAAGGTGTCAAATTAAATTTACATCATATAATACATAAGAGGGGAGAAATTGAAAAAGGTGGGAAAACTGGAAATTATGTTGATGCTAATAATGACACTAATGTTGACGCAGATGTGAAAACAGATGTTAATTATTACATCGATGATGACAGAAATGCGTATACTGCCAACGACACTAATGCTGACACTGGTGCTAACATTTCCATTACGTCCGACGCTATTTGTACAAAACCGAATCCTGAACACCGATAATAAAAAATGATTCCCTGACACCGACAGTAAAAAAACAACACACTAACACTGATAGTTCAAAATAAAATAACGACATCGAGAGTTTAAAATGACACACTGACATTGAATGTTCAAAATGACACACCATCACCAACAGTTCAAAAAGGCACATAGACACCGACTATTCAAAATGACATGCCAACACCGATAGTTAAAAATTATAGGAAAAGAAAAATTGTTCAAAATGACACCCCACAATGCTAGTTTAAAATTATACGCTGACACTGATAGTTCGAAATGACAAACCGAAAAAAGATGTACATTTTGGGAAAACTTCTCGAAAAACGTCATAGATAGCCCCCAGAACACCCCAAACACTGGAGTTTCACAAAGGAATGTCTTGGTGAGGTTATGGTCATTATAATGCATTTCCTATAAACACATGTAATTTTGATAATGTATTTAATGTTATTGTATTACTTTTATTTATGGTTGGTATATGAGGGAGATTAATATTTTTAAATCCCATTTAATATAAACATGAGGAGAAATATTAATCTGTTGAGCTATTGTAAATAGATTATAATTTATATAAAATGAATGTAAAATTAATATATTAAAAGGTTTATATGTGATGAAAAAATTTCATTAATCAACAATTCTTGAAGGATGATGTAGTTTGATAATACCTTTAAATAGTACGATGGATAATTTTTTTATCATTTTCATTATATAACTAAGGAACAAATCATTAATTATTATCATAATTCTCTGTGTAAGAAGTTTTACTTATGTAAAGTATTGATTATTATGTATAATGTATCTCTAATTATTTATTTAAATGACCATTAAATACCTTATTCCTCCTAGGCCTCTGAGTCTTCTTTATAATAAATAAAATAATTTTATCAATATTAAAATAGTTCTATATAATTAGAAATATTGAATTTGGATTCAAATTTAATGCATCCATTTATTATTTCATATTTAATATCGATTAATTAAGATGATATATTGTTTTTTTATTAAAAAAGACCAGACATGCCGAAGGATAGAAAATTTTTAATATCAAATGAATAATACCCTCTTATTTCATTAATAAAATTCCATTATATCATTAAAAAACCTTGGGATAGTTTGATTTAGAGGAATAATTCCTCATAGGATCTGGGTTTATTGAGATGGTGTAATTATATTATAAAACTCTAGGATACTATTTCATTTTTCAACCAATTCTTGTATCATCTATCTTTATGATTTTCCAATGAATTGAGGTATTATTGTAATTCAACATGATATAATACAATGAATTTGAGAAGGGATTTTTACCAAATAAAGTTTCATTGTAGAAAATATGAAAAATATTTCTTCCATAACAAAAGATGATTTTCTAATTTCACCTAGTGATCATATTATTAAGACACTTTTCATGAATGAATTTTATTATTTTTATGTTCTATTTCATTATTAAAACATGATTATGGAAAACCAAAATGATAAAGAGAAGCCCATTTTAACATTTCCATTTGGTATATTACCATACGAGAGAGTTATCTATGGCTCCTAGGGTGTCACAAGAACTACTAAAAGGTAAATGATTATTACTATATATTAGATATTTGTGATGGTTATAAAGTTATTTAAATATTATTTTTCAATATTTTCAAACACTTTTTAGATCTTTTTTCATACAATAGCATTTTTTTGGAATATTTTTAAATAGAAAACTTCTTTTTGTGCGGAAACATTAGAATTTATTTTCAATAAAGGGATATTTCAAAATAATGACTATATTGTAAGAATTTATATTAATAAATTGTAAAATTAAATCATTAAATTATTACCCACTTTTTAAAATATTAATATAATTAGAATTTTATTTGGTGCAACAATTTTTTACATAATATTCACCATGTATTTTTCAGAAATCTTAAATCACCCATGTATATTTTTTAATTGATACTCCATTTTTTATGATAGTTTTTTTATACATTTAAATATTCATAAATATAAACATTATAAATAACCATAAATTATCTTGGTATGAAATTACCATTTGTAATAATGTGGGATTCTAGTTAATTTTTAATGAGTGTAGTCTCCATGAAATAGAAAACTGTTGTGTTTTTTATGGAAATGTTTTTGTAGTTTGGGATTTCTTGAAAACTAATTTAATATAATAATTGTTTATCCTTAAAGTGTTTTCTATAATAAAACAAGTTGTATCCATGATTTCTCATATGGATAATCATCTTGAAAAAATTTTATTAATAATGTAAAGATATATAAGATGATAACAATTAATTAACTAATCGCTTTACTTGGATGAATAATACGCAAAATAATTCCTTAAGAGAGATAAATTAATCCATCCTATATGAGATGGAGTTGTATTTTACATATTTTAAGTGTATTTTGTTTTCAAATTATTTTATTTTCATAGAAATTTAAATATTTCGCAATAATAATACACAAAATAAAATAATCAAATTTTTTTATAGAGATAAAATAGTACATCATGGATGAAAATTTACTATATAAGAGAAATTATCACTATATTTTGATGATATCTTCATTTTATGTTGAAACGATACATTTTCATAATAGATCCGACTCTTCAATGTTGGGTGGAATACCAAGGGAGATACAATAATATGCATAATATTTTATGGATTTTTTCTAATGACCCACATAATTCAAGTATTCCAAGAGTCTTTTAATATGCTGTAATATTTGAGAGAGGTTAAAAATAATTGGTTCGAAAAAGGAGAGTACACAAAATGATTGTAATATGTAGAATTTTTCATTATTTAGAATCCATATTTCATGGAAATATTTCACTCATATCATGGGGATCATTAAATTTTTTGGTTTAATCATTGATTCAATTTGGGATTCAGTTGTATAAATCAATAAAAATCCAACATCTAGTGTTATATATTTCATCATTAGAATAATATTTTCAGTTTTTTGGGTACCAATAAAAATAATTACTAATGGAAATGATCATTTAAATAACATTATAATCAATGAAATATATAAATGATATTGTTCTGTTAAAAAATAATGAACTACTTATCACCCAAGGTCTGGTGGATAGTATTAGGTCAGACATATGGATATTAAAAAAATATTGATAAAATTTTTTATACCAGGGGGAATGTCATTAATTAAACTTGAATGAATGCTTTTGGTCCAATAAAAATAAATTTGAATTTCATATAGGAAATTATCTTAATATAAATCATTTTGGGAAAATTTGTCATTTTAATATAGGGAATATTAATAAATATAATTGACTTATCAAGGATTTGAATTGCGATTTCAAGAAAATTGTAGAGAGAAGAAACTCTATTAGAGTATTTTATATGAGAACAGAAGGCCATGTTATAAATATTATGGAATATATATACTAAACTAAGGTTTTATATGACTCCTTCAATTATAATAATTTATATAACGATCTATATAATGTGTAACATTTCAATTACAGGATAAGGATTTTCCCGATGATGAAAATATCTATATTAACATGACCATTTTCTATATTTAGGGTATTGGTTGATAGAGCTATATAGTTTATAGGTGAGAAAAATACAGCATTCATGGTTATATTGGATATATCACAATTTATATGTAGGTGTAGCCCAAGGGATTGGTTTCATGTTATATCCTTTAATCTCAAGAATTATCAAATTTTAACAATTCTATAAAGTCCATGTTTCATTAGATGAAAACCGTGCATAATTTGTTTTGTCTTTTTCTATATTAAAAATCTAGGTTTTTTACATCAACATGGTTTCACTTGTCTTCTCACATTTACATTAACTAATTAACACAATACATGACATAGAGTATTTTCCTTCTTAATGTCGATATGTTACAAACGTGGCTTTTGTTAATGATAGGTTGTTTATGGAAAATTGTTTTCTTATGATCACATAAACACTTGTGAGAATATATATGAACTATATTTTTCTAAATATATAGAATTATATTTGGATAATTATTTCAATTCATGTACCATATGACACACCTTGATAGTTTTTGTTTCGTAGGGGAAATAGTTTCAATGGTCAGTTTGAAAATTACATAATTTCTAGTGTATGGTTTATTATCTTGGATTTAGGGTCAAATGAATATTCTATGGTTTAGTTTGGCCTATTTTTTAAATTTATAAATTTTTCTTATTTTTTCTCATCTTGTAAGTTTCTTCATATGATCAATTTATATACCACATTAGCCGATTGTCGATTAGTTTTTATACTATATGATATGTATGAGCTATTGTTAATATTTTGGTTTTTTCAATGGGTTCAATATGTTTTCAATTTCAAACATGTTTTTACTTCCAATTATTCATGGAGTTAATCAATTGGTCATCACATGACCAAATAGTTTAGTAAATCTATTTTTTATCTGGTAGTTATTTTATATTTATAGTTTCTATTGCACTGTTAGTCAATGATCCAACCATGTTCCCCTAAAGGATAGTTTTACAAACAGAACGTTCTATTATTCTAGTAATATTGAAAAAATAATTCAAAATGACTTCTCAATAATTTTTTTTTTATTTTTTTTGAGATTTTTGTAATTGAAACCTAAATTACATTATTTTTGTTATAAGTAAATATAATAATATTTTCTAATAGAATCTATATATATCTCTTCATTTAAATTATTTATTCAATACGATCAGGTATGTTCATGTATTTTTATTCATTATAATTTTTTTTTGATAAGTATATTTTTAAACATGTACACTGTTAATAATTTAGTGTGTGGGTGTTTCATTGGATATTTGAAATTAATTATAGAATATTGAATTCCTTAATTGGAGTTTGATAATATGATTTATTGGTTCTTTAAAATATAATATTAAAATAATTATATCATTTATTTCAACCAAACTATTCCCCTAGTTTTAACCCATCCCTACCATGTGAACCAATTTTTAGTATGTTACCAATATGTTAACTATTCATTTCATTAGTTTTGTCTAAAAAAATTGATTTGTAATGAATTATTTTGATATGTGGGAAGTATGGTATTTTACACTTTATTATTACCAAATCTATCAATAACTAAACATCAGAACTAAAAATAATAAAAAAAACATGTTTCAATATATCTCAAACAATGAAATCAAAATATGGGACAATGATTGGTTTTAGGTGTGACAATGATTGTTCTTTTTATATATATATATATGTTTCAATGATTGTAGAAATTAATATTACAAGAATTATTTTTATATTTTTTATTCATTATGTTTCATTTTACATTTTATATGGTTAATAATTTTTGTACAGTTTTAATTTAATTTCTTCCATTATTAATATGTTAACATCCATAGCACTCTATGGTCTTGATTGTGAACTTACAATTTTTCCCTCCAGATGAAGTATTATTTCTATAATTTTATTGATTAAATATTATACAAATAATTTAATTATAAAATTATTATCTAAACTAAACTCATATGATCTATATAAAAATATGATTTGAAATTAATATATTTAACTTCATTTTCGTGTTTTTTTTAAAATTAAATATTAGATTTGTTTATTATTCCATTAAATATTCACTCCCTTTTTATACAATCATGGTCTAAATTATTATAAGCTCTTAATTTATGTGCTCAATTTCACATAAGTGTAATGATATGTTTAGATGACTCAGATATATACAAATTAATATGGGGTTGATTCATTATAAATAATTAAATATCAAATAATTTCTTAAATATAATTACATCATTGGATTAAAACAATTTTATTTTGAATGGGATATAACATTAGAAACCATGGAGTGTACATATCAGAAAATAATTTTGAAAACCATTTCATTTTTTAAAAATAGTCATTAAATAATGGATTTTTATTTTATACCATTGTAATGTCTAGACCCGGATTACCCTCAAACCTATAACTAGACTAATCGAATCATTGAATCATGTGCCTCTATCCATATGCGAAAGGCTTCCAAATAGAAATGAGTGTCTATGGATAGTCAGTGGGGAGAATATACCCTCATATTTATAGTGTGAAATAGAAATTGAAAAACACTCAAACAACAGTTGAAGCATATAGAAAACCATAATAAAATGAAAAATGAAAATGTACAAATACAGTTTATACAATGCATGCATGTCATGGTGATATATATTAGAGAGAATTATACAAAACACAATGATTTACATTCCAATAAATATATAAATAAAATACTCAAATTCCTAAGGGAGATCTCCATGAGCATCATGAGGTCCCGCTTATTCCTTTACTCCTAACTCCCAGGTATGAGAAACATCAACAAGAAAATGTCCATAGACCTGAAAATAATACGTCTACACATGTACCATAGTGTAATGGTGGCTGATATAGGTTGTTAGATATAGATCATAGTTGGCTGGGCCCATCATTTTTAGCTAAATATAGATAATGAAATACGACAAACAATGTGTTGATAAAACCAGGCAAGAAGAAAACTAAATAAATAACCAACAACCCATCCAAATTCCAAATTGGAACCTGATAATAATGCCTTCTTTAGCCTGTAGCCAGAATAAGAGTCTGCATAATATTCATACAAGAATATTTATTATGAATAAATACCTTTCAACACATCATCAATTATTCTCTATTTCGTCATTTATTATCTCTATGGTTCCCATGGTTTATTGTACATCAATACTATCTTCGGCTCATGCTAGAATTCTATGCTTTCTTAACATGTCTTTTTTTAATCACATTTATCTCAAGTTTAATCCATTTCTCTCATTCATTTAATAATTCATTATTTTCATTCATTTGGTTTATTAATACCCTATAAAACATCTCAATATTCATTCGGTGTAGATCACCATGTCTAACACACCAATTCTCATATGGTGTAGATCACAATGTCTAACACCCCAATTTTCATCTGGTGTAGATCACCATTTCTAGAACCTTAAATCTATGTGATTTGATAATTATTGGAGAGGATCACTCTTTCCAAGTCCCAATTTCTACATTAGTCTACAATACCTAGTCCATCACCCATATTCTCATTCATTCACATAATTTGATTGTTATTCAGGAGGAACACCATGTCTATGTCCCAACATCTACATTGGTCTAGAACGCCATGTATGGAACCTAATTCTCACTCATTAATTAATTCAAAAATTAATTAATCTCATCTAAATAATTAATTCCTTAATAATTATCCACATTCAATATCTTACTAATATAATGATTCATGAAACATATCAATAACCATTAGTAAACCCCCCAATTAACTAGGTCCATAATTTCATTAATTAAGTCATCACTTAATTAAAATAACACCAATCTCATCCCATAATTAATTCACCACTATTTATTATACAATCTAAATCATAACTCTTCATAATTAATCTCATAATTAATTATCCTAATCAATCATCAAGAAAAATAATTAATCCTTCATTATTTATTTCAACCTAGAAAATTATGCTTATCAAAATTAATCCTTTAATTATTTAACTATATTCTAAACTCAAGAACATAATTTATTGAAAATTAATTATTCCCTTTTGAATCAAATCATTCTATAATTAAATTCCTCAATTAATTATCCAAAACATTATTTTAATAGATCATTTTGATTCTTAAATTTTTTATATAAATTTCAATTCTCTATGTTCATAATTTATTCAAACAATAATTATCATAACTTATTCAATTCACTATCCCATATATAGTTGTCTAATTAATTATTTAAACATATCTCCCCAATACTCATAATTAAATCAAAACCCAAGTGAGTCCATATGTAAAGGGATGAAATTAGAAATCACATCACATCAAGAAAAATGAATATATCAGTCTAAACATCAGGTTATTTTATTGAAGGTAGTGAACCTCTATTTGAGGGGTTTTAATTGAAAAACATGATTATTTAAAGTATCAAATTTTTTAACGCATGGTAGATTATTCCAAAATTTGAGTTCAAATTATCCAAAATCAGTAAAACAACCAAAACTGGATTTTCCAATTAAAGTAAGTTTGATCAACCCACCTCATGTAATTGGTCAGGACAATGCTTTCTAACTCAACCCAAAATGCGCTCATACCCATTCACTTCCAAAATATATTTTGTTTACTCAGAATTGGTCGAATCACCCTACAAAAATAAGTCAAACCCATAATCCGTGAAGAGAGGACAAACCCACCTTCTACGAATTAACTCTAACACAAAAATAATAATATAATATAATTTAAATGGTGTGAATCAATTATTGTGTTTATAAAAATACCCAAAAAAGATGATAGCTAACCAAATCAATAGGAATCTCCACACCATCCCTGATAGTAGTCGAAATAAGGAAAAATCTGTCCCGATACATCATCTGCACCATCTAGAATCAAAAGAAATGAAGATCCCAAATTAACCATGAGCCTTTGTGTTTTGTCCTAATGGTGACAGGGTGAAAGATAGTTGAAATGAACAATGTGAAGAACAAAACATGCATAGATGTACTTTTCATGATGAGGGAGACAACTTCACTAAAGGAACCACCACGATCCAACGCACAAAGAGGTGATAGGAAGAGAGGGTGATGTGCCTCCACCTTGGGAGAATGAGGGGTTGGGGTCGCACCTCACCCTACTGGTCATCTCTCCTTCCTCTTCTATCTCTAAATTATTCAAAATTAAAATAATAATAATTAATATAATAATAATAATAAATATTATTATTATTATATTATTATTATTTAATTGAAATGATTCTTTGATAAACACAAAAACTCCCCCATCACACTTAATTTAATAAAATTCGTCTCCAAAGAATTTAATTTAATGAAATATCGAACTCATCATTATTTAACTAAATTCTCTCAACCTAATTTAATTAAATAAAACCTCTATTTATCATTATATAATTATATTTATCCTAAACTTTAATTTAATAAGATCAAACCCCATATCTTCATTTATTACTCATTTAATTAAATTTAATTCCCCTGGATTTATTTAAATAAATCTCTAACTCATTATTCTTTAATTAAATACATTCAAAATATTTTTAATTAAATAAAACCCTATTTCACATTAGTTAATTAAATTCGTCATAACCATGAGTTTAATTAATTAAAATCCCCCATATCACGACATTTAATTAAATCTCTCTTAGACAAGAAATTAATTAAATAACATAACCTGTAATCCCAAAGCTGGGTAAGGCACATGCTTTGGCTAACATGATTTGGAAAACCATATACCAACCATGAAAAACCATCTATCTAAGGAACCCACTTAGCATGATCTATCCCCCATGTTTTTCCTCACCGTGTGTAGACCTTTCGAGCATCTTTGATTAAGAAAAACACCTCACACGATTTATCTCGCATGATCTTCCTAACCATGTGCAAACCATTCTAGATGATCATTCTCCTAGAATTAAGTAGCTTTGTCTATTATAGAATGTTGTAAGGTTTAATAGGTTGTGTACCCACCGTGTATATTATGGTCTTCCTTAAAATCCGTACATTTCCTGATCCAACACACCCAAATTCCAATCAGTCATCTAGGAAACTACTAAAGCCTTTACCCAAGACTGATATAAACATGTTTAAATGATCGAAACTTGTGATCCTTCATCCCAAGGATTGGGTTTATGATCGACCCATCCAACAAATGAAAAAGATAAAAAACAATCGTATTATAATCTGGTTAAAAAACATGAGACATTTTAATTTAACCACCATAAAAACTTTTCATTCCTAAGAAGCCATTGGGATTTACTATAACATCAACCAACTCACTAGGGTCTTGAATGGTCATTTGAATAGTTGCAGGGAATTTTCAAATACCGAACACACCTTTCCAAAATACTCCATCCCAATGGATAAACACTTTTAAACATAGTCCAAAGCCTTGAATCCAACCCAAAACATCAACACAGAACATTGCCAATGCCATGAAACTAGACACGTGATTCGATCATCGTCTCATAAAATGATATTTTCAACACAAAAAACCCATACTCTCCCATAAACTAGTGACATTCCATTAAAATGATTCCATCACCAACCACATGTAACCCAAGTACTCACCTGACTTATGGTGGCCTATCCATGTTAATCTATCACAAGGCTACTTTAAAACTATCTTTTTCCAACATGAATAAAATTGTAACACTATGTTTCACATATCCAATGTACAACCCAATTAAAAAACACTTTTGGAGTCTAAAAATTATTAAAATAGTAGCACAAAATACAACTGATGTTGTCTATGTGCCTCTAGTATGAAGTTAAGATTGGGGAAATGCTCATCTCATTCGAAAGAGCATACAAAGATTAAAACCCGGTCACCAAAAGGTTAGTAAAACTATCACTGATCTACTATTTACAAAATGGATTTACTTATCCTGTCGGTGAGTTATCAACAAAACCTCAACCCAAATATCACCTATGGAATCCATGTGCCTTCAAATCATACCACTAAAACTCATCAGAATTCATATTGATGTTACACTACCAACCATATGAGTTTCCATGTTATCGAAGAACATATCATTCTCTCTATAGCTCACTCTTTTAAGAACATGTTATGTTCACATGTGACATTCCATGACCACAATCATACATTAACTTCTCTCATGAAAGATAAAACAAAAACCAATTGTGGTGTCAAAACACCTGATACACCAAAAGTTCTCTCAAGCTATGGGATTATCATAACTTAATACCAAGACACTCTATTCTGGGGTTAACCAATGGATGTCTTTAACGGCTAACCACGCTTGTGGCATGTCTAACCAAATGAAAAAATCATTTCCCAATTATTATTCCCTACTCATGAGTCAATATACAATGATAACCCTTCAAAACAAGGGCTTAATTCATTAATCCTAGATTTCATACTATGGAGAATAACACTGAAACTATACCAACTTCCAAATTCTAAAAGTGAAAACAAATCATTAAAAGCTCTATGGGTACAACCTTTCACTTTCTAGTCCCTTACAATGAATATACGTTAACCCTATCCCATGGTTACAAAAAATATAAATCCCATGGATCAAAATCCCACTTTTATTTTTATCCACTTAATTTAATTCACTTATACCACTAAACATTTGAAGAAATTTTATAAGACACATAAGTACAATTCCACAAAAGGAACATGGTTTTCAAACAATGCCTCATAGGACAAACATGCATGCTATAACAAACATCCTCATTAACACTTAACATTCATACTTATTTCATTTTAAACAGGGAATTTGGCATTAAAATTAATATTAATAAGATGTCGATCTATAAAGTTCCCATTTATTCATAACACCTGAGTTCATCAAAAAGTAACCCTATAAAATTTTATTATAACAAAACCCAACACATTAATATTTATAACCATTTTGAAAAAAATTAAGTTTATTCAAGGCTCAGTCAAATTTTTGGCTATCTACCAATCGATAAGTCGCCCACACACCATACCGCTAGTATTTGGATCCAATTTATCTCAACATATTTCCATTTAACATTTTATCATTAATACACAATTATTAATTCTTTGGAAATCATGGGGTTCCATTTTCAAGTTATACGGATCCCATACACCTTACAACTAAAATTGGATCCTATTGGAAATGAAATCAATCAATTTTAGACTCATGCATCTATTTACACATCAAAACATCTCTAGAAAGTTATCATAATAAGTAACGCAACTACATTATTTAATGTTAAAGTATAAAACCACATCAGAACATGTTAATAATTAATTAATCATAGACTATAAACACCTCAATATGTTACAGATAACTCCAAAACATGCTATCAAAAGGGGCATGTTGATGAAAATCAAAACATGGGATCCCACTTGAGGGACACAATCAAAATTAGCACGCATCCTATTAATGAAAAAATATGGAATGCAATATTCATGGAATGTTAATAATTATGTGACAAAGATGAATCATTTAATGATATTTACATTCTATATTAAGAATAGGATTTTTTTATAATTCACAAAATTAATAAGTAGCGAAAAATACTCCAGTCTTTGAAGGTGAAATCATATCAACTGTAATCTCAAATAGCATAATGGTCAATTATTATCCAAGTACACTTGTTCATTTATTATACATGGGGTGATGAGTCCCAATCATTACAATTAACCAAGCACATACACTTTCCTAGTCTATTGTCTACCAACCCAAAACAGAAAGACAATGGAAAAAGATAGAAAACCTAAATCTATGATACCAATTTATAACATCCCGACCTAGCTTACCCTTGAACTAGTAACCGGACTGGTCAATACATGAACTCATCTGTGTCTCCCCATATGCTAGAGGCTACTGACTAGTACTGAGGGTCTATGGATAGTTAGTTGGGAGATTATACTATCATATTTAGTGTGTAAATCATAAATAGATAATAAACTCAGACTATAATGGAAGTATATATAAAATAATAATCAACTGAAGAATAAATATTGTTAACACTAGTTTATACAATGCATGAATGTAATGGTGATATATATTAGAGATCAGTAAACAAAAATTAATGCATTAGATTCAAATAAAGAAATAAATTAAGGACTCAAAGCCCCAAGGGTGATCTCAATGAGAATCCTGATCTCCCACTCGGTCCATTTCTCCTTACTCCCAATTACAAGTACGATCTGTAGGAAATGGTGCACATTCTTGGAAAAAAATAAGTCTAATCGTGTACCACAGTGTAATGGTGGCCCAATATGGTGTAGGATATAATTCTCAAAAGGTCGGGACCACCTATTTCCTTTCTCAATCTAGAAAATTAAATATAAAAAATGGTGGGTATATATAATAATGTTATAAAATACCGTAATAAATAACCCACAACACTCTAGTTTCCAAAGGGACACCTAACGACATGACCTACTTCGTACCATAGTCTGAATAAGAGTTTTCACTAGAATCATACAAGCATATTTTTCAAGCATAAATAACTTTCCACACTTGACCTATTATTTTATATTTAATTAGTTATTTTTTCAATGGTTCCGATGGTTTCCCATACCTTAATACTAACTTCGGGTCATGATGGAATTCTAATCATTCTCAACCTTTATTTTTTTATCATATTTAACTTAGGTTTTGTCCAAATCACTCATTAATTTCACAATTCATTATTGTCATTCATTTGGTGTTTGAATTCAATATTAAACACCCAACTCTCATTTGTTGTAGATATCCAGGTCATACACCTCAATTCTCTTCTAGTATTGGTTGCATTGTATAACACCCCAATTCTCTTCTGGTGAAGATCTACATGTTTAAAACCTTTAATCAATTCACTTAGATAACTATAGGGGAGGAACGTGATGTACATGTCCCAACTTCTACATTGGTATAGGATGCCATGTCTAGCACCCACATTCTAATTCATTTACATAATTTGAAAAATACTAGGGAGGAACAACATGTCCATGTCCCAATATCTACAATGGTCTAGAACGCCATGTATAACACCTAATTCCCATTCATTAATTAATTAAAAAATTAATTAATCCAATATCAATAATTAATTCCTCATGAATAATACACATTCACTCCCTTACTAATCCATGGATTACTGAAACAAATCAAAAACCATTAGTTAACCCTCCAATTAACTATGTCAATTATTCCAATAATTAATTTCTAACAAAATTAATATATTAACACAAATATAATCCCATAATTAATTATTCACGATTAATTATCAAACCCAAATAACAACTCTTCATTATTA
Source organism: Viscum album (assembly GCA_963277665.1). Lineage (NCBI taxonomy): Eukaryota > Viridiplantae > Streptophyta > Magnoliopsida > Santalales > Viscaceae > Viscum > Viscum album. Next base: position 27,268,482 of record OY728157.1, on the reverse strand, counting down.
ATCTCACAATTAATTATCTTAATCAAACATCAAGGAACATAATTAATCCATCATTAATAATTTCAACATAGAAAATTACACATCTAATAATTAATCACTTTATTATTTAGAAATATTTAAAACTCAATAACATAATTAATTCATAATAAATTATTCCATTCTAAATCTCATCATTATATAATTAATTTTCAAAATTAGTTATCCAAAAAATTATGAAAAATCACATAATTAATTCCCAAATTAAATATCTCAATTTGTATTCTCTAGGTTCATAATTAATTCACAAATTCATTATCTTAACTAATCCAATTCATTATCTCTTAATTATTTCTTTTATTCATTATCTCATCTTCTCCCGCCTAATACTCATAATTGATGATCAACCCAAGTGTGTCAATATGTTATGGGCATATATATAAAATCACATAACATCAAGCTAAACTAACATATCAATCTAAACATAATGATTTTAGCTTGAAAAATGTGCACCTCCGTTGGAGGTGTTTTATTACGAAATCATTATTTTTTAATCTAAAAAATTATTTAACATAAGGATGTTCATTCCAGAATTTTGTTCAAATTATAAAGTAGTAGTTAATCGACAAAAACTTTCTTTTTTCAATTATAGAATGGATGAGGACCCTATCATAAATTTTTTTTCAGGCTGATGCATCATAACTCAAATAACAAAGCACTCATGTACACACACTTCTACAATAGTGTTCATGCACCTATAATTTTTCACATCACACTAAAATGATAACTGGCACCCACAACTGGTGCATCAAGGACCATCACACCATCAATTAATTAACCAAAACTCAAATAAATCATATTCTTCTAATTTAAAGGGAAAGAAACAAATTATTGGGTTTATAACCTTCCCCAAAAAATATAGCGGGGAGCAAAGTCAAGAGGAACCGCTAAGACACCAGTGACAGATGTTGAAATACATACCGATGGGTCACATTACATCCTTCGTACAACCTAGAATCAGAAGTTTGGAAGAAACCAAATTAACCACGAGCCATTGTGTTTTGGAATAACAGAGACAAAGCAAGTGAGATAAAAAAGAGTCAAATAGATTAATAGAACATGTAGAGAAGGGAATACCTCAATGATATGAACAAATTTTGTGAATGAACCAATGCAATCATATGCATGTATAGGGGCCAAGATGAGAGGGTTGTGCCCCTAAACCATTGGAGAAAGAGGGGATGTGTTCAATCTTTAGTTGTTGTGTTCCTCTCCCTCCATTTATAACTCTTAATTAAAATAAATTATAATTATAAATGTCAATATAATAATAATAAAATAACCATATTATTATTACTTAATTTAGAATCTTCTTCAATAAACCCCACAACTCCCCCATCAAACATTATTTAATTAAATTCATACCCAATTAATTTATTTAAATTAAATATTAATCCCATAAATATTTAATTAAGTTCTCTCATCAGAATCCAATTAAATAAAACAACCCATTTTTTATTGAATAATGAGAATAATCATAATCAATATTTTTATTATACAAAACCCTAAGTCATAATTGATTCCACATTTAATTAAATTCAATTCACTTGGATTTAATAATATAAAACTCCATCTCATTTCAATTTAATTAAATTTTCTCAATATTAGTTTAATTAAATAAAATCATTTTTTCATAAATTAATAATATTCCTATTTAAAATGAATTTAATTAATTTAAAACCCACATATCACAACAATTAATTAAATTCATCCAAGCCAAGAATTTAAAAAAATAAAGTAACCTGAAACCAAAAACTGGGAAATCCACATGATATGGATATCATGATATGGAAAGCTATGCAGAGCCTTCTATCTTTGTAACCAACTTTACAAGATCTATCACACATGGTTTTCATAACAATTCATAGACCATGAAAGCATCCATGTTCAATACACTCACCTTGCACTGTTTCTCCTTAACGGTTTTCCAAACTATGTGAAAATCATGGTAGTTCCTCTGCCTCCTAGAATTATGATTAATGGTTTCCTATTGTTGTTTTCGTGTTTTAAGAGGTCTTGCACCAACCACGTGCTCCCTATTTTTCATTAAAAACCTTACTTTTCCTAATCTGACACTCCATAATTCTAATCAGTCATCAGGGAAACTCTTCGATCATTTACCAGAGTCTGATATAAACATGTTGAAAGGATACCAACTCACAAACCTTGATCCTAGGGATTTGTTTTATGATATAACAATCCAATAAAATAAAAGGTTCCCAAACTAGCGTATTTTATACCAGTTCAAAATCATAGGACTTTACAACCACTCATAATGATAAATGGAATATTAGGGTAAAAGCGATTCATCATGGTTGTAGAAAATTTAATTTTCATTTTTTTATTAATTTTAAAAAACATTTGGATGGATTAATAAAATATTATATGTCTAAATGAGTTGATAAGTTGAATTTTTAGGTATAATCAATAATTGTTTTTGATTTTGAAATCATTTAATACAATTAATATAAATAGATATTAGGTTCCTACATATAATCCAGTTCTCGGATATAAATATTAAATTCATTAATAAGATATATTTTTTGGGGTTTAAATTATTTATTAATTGATAATACTATTATAGTAATTTTTACATTGGTAATATTGAAAAATAATTCATTAAAAATAAAATATTTATTTTTGAACACCCATTAATTAAAGTAAATTTTTTACTTGATTTTTTGAATTTTTTGAAATCGTTTCTTCTTATTTTCGGCCTGACTACCCTGTCATTATATTTAAACAATTTTTAAATGCCAATATAAATTAAAATAAAAGCTAAAATTATAAACATTTATGCGATGGTAGTGATGAGGAATGATATATATGGATATGTTGGAAGATTCTAGAGGTTATTAGAAAAAGGTGAGAATATTTTATAGAGATACATAAAGTTAATTCCTTCTCATGAGTGTGACTACTGTTTTGAGATTTGGGTAAACCTTGAGTGTTGAAATGAGGACAAAGTGTAGTGACAGTTGAATAATAGGGTGAACATGGATATTTGAGAAGGGAAAATAAAGTAGATATATAATCTAGAGTTTCTATTAAAATGTGCATAATTGGACACACATTTAGATGGAAGGATCATTTATCATTAATATAAATACATCCTACTCGATTGAAAAATAACCATATGGAACACAACTAAGGATATTTATCGTGAATGGGATAATAATAAAAATAACAATTATTATTAAATTTAATTCCTAAAACCACACAATATTTTAGTTTTCTATATTATATATATAATTATTTAATAATAAATTCACCATTTAACTTTTTTCAATAATATTTATTTTCTTAATTATCAACAAGAAATTAGATTGTCCACATTTAACTGACTAACCTTTTATTCCTTATCAATTCATATTTGAACTCATTTCATATAGTAATCCATCATGGAATTAAAATTTTAAATTTTAATTAACTAATTAATTTTTATTATGTTCACATTTTCAAAATATTATTTTGATAATTTCTATTTTAAAATATTAGGAAAATAAATTTTGAAATCCAAAGGATTGAATGACTCCATGGTTGTGTGAATGTTTATTCTATCTAATTTCGTACACTATAAAAATTTTATTATGTTGTGTTTGGTAATTATAATGATGTGGGGTTTAATATTCACTTAAATATTACTTGACATTTTTAGAAAAAAATATTTCATAGTGGATATTGGTTATGTATAGTTTTACTTGATCAGATAGGTCTATGAGTTTTCAGTCAATCAAGATGCACCTTTAATTTCAACTATTAATTAAAATATAATTGATTAATATATTAATTTTATAACATTTCTTCTATTTTTAACATAAATACCCCATCACATGTTTATAGCCTGATTTTGTCATATTTTTTTCCTTCTTTCAAGTATATTCCTACTTTCACTTAGTCACTCAAAAAAATTTATATCCCTTTATAAGGAACGACCATTCATAAGACTATAATAGTTTAAGAATGAATAAAAACAATTAAATTTTAATTTTTGGAAGATTTTATCAGTAATAAAAAAATATATATTACTATATTTTTTACCTATCTATATTGAATAATGATATCGATTTATTTTTTGTTTTAATTATAAACCTTTTATCATGAATTGGTTTTTTTAATTCACATTCTTTTTGAATTATGTTTTACAATACTATTTATTGTAATATTATAATGATAAAAGTACTAATTATGAAAACATCATAAAACAATAAAATTCTACCTAACTATAATTTAGGATTGAAAAAATATTAATCAATAATAATTTAATTTTAAAATAAACATATTATATTCATCAATTATAACATATTTTCAATCCACTACTAAGAATCATTTTGAAATATTTTTGCATAAACTTATACAATTCTAATCATGTCATGTAAGTGTCCCCCATAGGTAATAGTGTCTTCTTATTTTATATATGCCACTTTCTATGTCCTAAAAGTATTGAATTCTCTATATCAACCCACATCATGGCCAATATGTGGAATGAATTTCCAAAATATAATTCTTTAAAAATATGTTATACGTAAATTTATGATATCATTAATTTTATTTTTATCATAAAGTCATTGAATCTAACAGTCCATTAATAATAATTACGTTATTAAATTGAAAATTTATAAATTCAATTATATTAAAAAAGAATAGATATTTTAGTAGACATGGTAAAATAGTTGAATAAATTTTCCCAAATTAGATTGGGAAGCAAATAGTAAACTAAAAAATGAAACATTTAGGTACATTTGAGATCTCACAAAAAAATTACACAACAAATCATGGGTAAAATTAATAAAATAAGTGTTACCTAAACTTTTCAATTTGTGTTGATTATAATGGGTTATTTTATGATTAATAAAGTCATAATAAATATGTATAATTAAATAACAAGTATCAAAATTAATTTATCAATAACATGGGAAAAATAAATACATGGAAAAAAGTTAGTAATCCCATGAAAAATAATAATAAAATTATCAATGAAGGCAATGAAAACTATTGGATTTCATGATTTAATGTATAATCATATATTTAATATCAAGACCTTTTGGAAAGAAAGATTAAAACCATTAATAATGTTTCATTTAATTTGGCCAACCGTTTTTTCTAATGAGACATGTTTGTTCATCGATGGTATATATATTTTTTGGATTGGGAACATGTACACGTGTAATTCCTTAATCATATAATTAATGACCATATTAAATAGACAAACAATATCATTGTTCAAAAAATTCATATTGATTAATGAATAGAAATTATAAACAATTTTCCAGTGAATCAAATATCACATAAAGTAAAACATTGTATGTATAAATGGTATAATGTTTAAAAAATTATGATTATAATTATTAAAAAACCTGTATAATTAAGGGGAATATAATGTTCAATAAACATAATAATTTTTATGTCTAATGACATTAGTAATTTCTATGAGATTAATCCAAATGTGAGATATTATATAGTTGATTGATTACCAAAATTGATTCATTAAATGGAAATATTAAATTGGAAATGGAACATTTAAAAATTGATTTCATTAAATTGACTTTTTTGTGAAATAATTGAAAACATATAGGTAAAGATAAAGTTCCTAAAACATTATATATGAAGGGATGTCCATTAACTTTGTATAAGTGAAAAAATAAATAATTCCTTTTAACATTTTATATTAAATGTTGAAATTGACCCCTTAGGAAAAACATTAAAAATATTCCTTTAATAATATAAAATTCAAGGATAATTTAAAATTTTCAAAAGAAATTGTTTTAATAAATAATTTCTTTTAAAAAATTGGGATATGGAAAAAAATTACATTTGTTCAAAAAAAGGTGAATAAGATCACATTTTAATTTATTCACACTGATTAAAATTGTAAATTAAATTGAATAATTAATAATCTAAACTAAATTTATATTCATTTTAACCATCTAAAATTGGAAGAATTAAAATCTCATAAAAATAAACATGAACATTATAAGAAATACTTCTTAGTTGAGTGTAAAATGAGACCAAATTCATTACCTCATGTTTGAATTACCTCGTATGTTCTAATATCATCCTATAAAAGAAAATAAAATTTATTTATATTATATCTTATACCATATACATATCAATAGATTCATATATGATCCAATTATACATTTTATCAACAATTTTTTAACAAATGTTGTTGTTATTAATTATTTTTTGGGTTTTACGGCTTAATTTTTCTTATAGGATTTGATTTTTTATTTCTGAGCCATGTACATAGATTATTGTACCATAATATATATAATTTTATTCATTATTTAAGTTCTATATATAAATTTTCAATATATATAAACATAGGCTCATCCATAAATTTTATAGATAGAAAATAAAATTACACTCTTCATTGATGTGGTAGATTGTACTTATGCGTGAATATTGTTTTGACATTCCAAACAAAGGAATGAACGTTTGGAAAATAATAATTATCCATTATATAATCATTATTATTTCCTAAATATCAAATTTATAATGTAAAAAATGATTAAAATTATTCTTATTTTTAGGCATGGAATATGTAATCAGAAACATAGATCACATTGCGTCCTCGAAGTGGCAGTCCACACATATGCATGAGCGATGATATAATTTATCAATGGATTTGACAGTATGTGATAGATATGATATTATATTATTGAATGTAAAATTGATTCTAAAATTTAATATAACTTCATTACATTTATTATTATGACTACCAATTTGAGGTGGTTATGGAAAATGAATTACAACATATTGCATGGAATCATTCAATCGTACAGACAGGTGATTAGTTTTTTCCCTATATTTTGTATATATAGATGGAGGAACATTAATTCATCAAAAAAAAATTATATATAATATATATTTGTTTTTATATTTATATAAATTTAAAATAATTCATTGTAGTGATATATGAGATAAAAAATTAATGATATTGGCTAATATGGTAAATTTCACTTTTAGAGAGCTCCTTTGTATCTCATCACAATGACAAATGGGATGGTAATTTGGGAGGAAAAAGTCCTGTAGAGCATGACAATGTTATTTATAAGATCATTTGGATTAGGATGGTAGTTCTAGTTTTCTCAATGTGATATGAATAAAAGAGATATGCAAGGTCATTTTATAAGTTATGGGATGAGGATCTATAGAATTTCATAATATTATAAATAAATATAAATTAATTTTATGTAACAAATGCATTAAATATTTTATTAGCATTGTAAAAAAAATTCTGTAATTATATGATCCTAAAAAATATAAATAAATTATAAAAATAAATAAATCATTAAAATCTATTTATATTCAAACATATATATTATTTATACTTTTGTTTAGAATTTAATAATAATAAAACAAAGATAAATATTTTTTTGACTTTTCATTATATATGATAATATAAACATCCAAATCATAACTAATTTTAAAAAACACATATATTCAAGTATCGGATAGTTATGGACTAATAGGTTCATCCAATGAAATTAAGGCATTTTTTATACTCATTTTATGGTGCCTATTATATTTTTGTGTACATAATTGATTGATTTAGCCTTTCCCAGGTGATAAATATTTTTTATGGTTAGTATTCATATTTACCAAAAATACGGTGGGCCTTTATAGAAAATATGGAGCTACATATTCTAAATATAAAATCTTTTTATCAATAATAAATTTTTACTAGTTAGTGTAATTAATTTAAATTCAAAATGAAAATGAATCAAAGAATTATCTTTTCAAAAAAAATCCCTTTAAGTATAATTTTTTTTTTGAAATTTAATCATCAAAATAATATTATTGATCAAAATTGAATGATTAATGTTCTATGATAACTTATTGTTGTTTTAAATATTATAAAATAAAAATAAATCATTGTAAACTCTTTTATAAAATTCCATATTCCATGAAAATTTATTATATTCTCCTATTCACTAAAAATAAATTGTTCAAGAAAAATAAAACAATTTCACCCATGATAATTTATATATTATTATTTAATAAATATATAATTATGATTATATATTTATATATATTCTATAAAATAATTATAATATCATCTCAAAAAAATTAAAATAGTATTTGAATAAAAAATATTTATTAAGTGTGTAATGATATTAATGAATTTTTATTAACTATTTACTAATAAATAGTCAATGAATTTATATTGACTGGATAATTTTTATTCATTTCATAATTTTTTTAAAACTACTCGTAGCTAAAAATTAAAATTCTAGTATTTAAAATAGTATTATATATATAATATATATATTTTTCTGATTCATTTATGCTCGGTGCTATATATTGTATACATTATCAACATAGTTATCATTTAAAATATCATGGTATTTCATTCTCCCTCAGTTCAATAATTTTACTCATTTCACTTTGAACATAGTATCATTAATCATTGGTTTGACATTGGAAAATGTATATATGGAAGACACACATAATAATTTTTTTGGGAAAATTCCATCCTTAAAACTGGAAATAGAATTTAATTGATAATATACAATAATTAAAATATTGAATCCAAATATATTGAAATTAGTGAAATATGAAAAATATACAAGATAGAGAATTATAAATCTCAGATAATAATAGATAATGATAGAAAATTTAATCATGAAAATGATACGAACCACAATATAATAAATGAATGATGTGTAAAAACATAATTAATTCCTCTGAAACGATGGTAGTAGAAAAAAATTTAAATTCCATTTTCTTATATTTGAGGAACTAAATTCCTATATGAAATAAAAACATATGGTTATATAATTAATTGTTATATATAACTTCATCTTATAATCAATTTCATCAATAATTTCATCTTTTTAATCAAGTGATGATTATTTAGTATGAAATTTTATTATTAAAAAATATCTATAATCAACTGATAATAGATGGAATAACATTTTATTTATTTCAAACGATAAATTTATCTATAAATATCAAATCACTCATGGACATGAAACTCAAGAATAGACATGCAACTAAATCTTCAATAATCAATCTATTCATGGACCATGCATTTATCCACCTTTGTGGTGATGTATGAGTTGAATGTTATTGGTAATGATCTTGACATTAATATGTGGAATTCATTAATTAAAAAATATATTGAATTGATGAAATTATTATATTCCATTAGTGGCATATGTATTCTTATGAAAACATCATGGACGAACTCAGTTGGCTTGAATTATGATTTTTCTCGAGTGATACATGGAATAAAAAAATGTATTCATAAGGGGATTGTCTATTATATATCGAGTGATATATGTATTCAAACGATAATTACATCAATATTCTCAAATGATAAATTGATCACATTTCTATAAGAGTTACATGGTCCCTATTAGTGGACAATGTATAATGTTATAGATTAAAAATTATTTTCTACCCTACCAAGAGTGATAACATGGTTCTTGATTGTTTCCCTATGAATGCGATTGTATTATGCAGTATTATATTTTGATTGGAGTGAGACTTGGATTCAAAAATAGTAATTCCATGGAAGGTCATGGGTTCCAAAATTGATAATGAATGAAATGTCATATATAAGGTGTATGCCAAACCAAGGAACAAGATTAGATTCTGTATTTAAATACAGTTAAGGATGGATTGTTTAGTCAACCATCGATATATGTGCATATGGGTAATGTTGGTATTATTTTTAGGTCTAAGAACATAATTTTTTAATGAGGTATCTTGTTTAAATAATTTTTACATTAAATAAGATTCCATATTTTCATGGATGTTTTCATTTGATTACTTCTTTTATATATTATATTACTTCATGAAAATTCCTTTCATTATATATTCACATAATGATTAAAACCAGAACATGGGTGGTAACCAATTGGGACTATAACTCACACATTTTTTATGATACATTTGGGTACCAATATAGAATATATGATAATATCTATGGATAAGGGTATCCACCCTTGTACAAATTGATTATTTATAGTTTTTAGAAAGATCTTGGTCCAGATTTGAGGGTCACAATCCTAGGAAGAATGATTTTTGATATTTTTTAATTTTGTTACATGTATTTTATATCTATATTATATAGATGTTTTGTTATATTTATTATATAATTATGAAATATATAATCATTTTTTATATGAGGTGGTTTTTAGAATTCATTATATATTTGTCTTATATTGTTTACTTATTGTCTAGTTATTATACTACTTCATCTAATTATAGATTATTGATTATGTGGTTTTACAGTATTTTAGTGAGGTAATAGTATCCCCATAGAATCACATAGTCCATTACTTCTAGTTGGAAGCCTATACCATTTTTGGAAATGTGCCCCATTCCATGTAGACAGTCGGGCTTGGGGAACAATTCAATGGCATCCAGGTTTGGGAGGTTACAAAGTTGTATCATAGAGGTTCGTTTCTAGTTTTATGTAATATTTAGTGACAATAAAAATGTATATAAAGGAATATGGAATTGGTAATGAAATATTCCAACACTTATCTATCCCTCATAAATAATAAATCCAAATTTCCACAAATTAAATAGCGAGTTTCTAAATTTTGACAATTACAATTGATTTGATTCCACCATTAAGAAATTCACTTGAGTTTTGAAGTTATTATTGATATGAAATTAGTTTCTATTATAATTAAACCAGATGATATGAGGGTGTTCCTTTTTATGAATCAAATACATGCATGTTATATTTCACATGTTGTGAACTTTTCTATTCCATTTAAGATGCATTAATAATTTAATGATATTGTGATAGGTGTTGTGATCAACATATACCTAATGTTGTGATTTGTATTTTGGAATGTTTTATGCTGGAATCAGGCAAAATACATTATTTGGTTTCTAAGGAATATATCCCCTATTGAATCATAATTTGTTAGACCATCAAGTCATACATTTATATATATTGTGATACATGGGAAATGATTATAAACTCAAATGATAATGAATATGTGAAATCAATTAAAGATGGAAAAAATTTGAAATCTTGTGAAAATTGAATTCTTATGATATAGAACATGACGTGACCCAACCATAGTAGTTTATTTCTCTTATACAATATTTGTATGACACCTAAAACTATATCATGGAGTAGTAAGATTTGTGCATTTTTATATATGAATATTTTACAAATCATATTTAAATATATATGTTTTTTATTAGAATGTTGGAAAAAAACCAATACTGAGCATTGTGTTTTTCACTGTAGAGGATTCCCAACATAAAGACCTCTAGTCTGACTCTATGATGGTGGTAATGACCAAATTTTGGAGGTTGTGGGCCATAAAATACAAGTAGATCTTGTAGTTGTGTCATCATTAAAACTAGTTGTTGTACCAAACATATGTTTTGAGGAAAAGTTCCATGATGTGTTCTTGTGATTTATGAAGACCATTAAGGGAGCATAATGACCTACCCCAATAATTGAATAGTTTTTTCATGTGTTCTCGTAGAAAAATACAACCATGTTTTCATGGAATGGTGGATCATAGGCTATTGAGTCACCGTTATAAGCCAAACCATCTATCTTCTAGCATCTACTGATGCCTTCTAGGAGGAGGGTCATGATCACTCTGTATATTTTGTGTGATTCTGGAAAGAGATGGTGGGATGTTATAAAAAAAATATCATCATTTGGAGATGACCTAGGGATATTTTCATACGGTCTTCCCTGAATACATAAATCCATTTATGTTGAGGACTTATAGAGTCTTGGAATTATTGCACCTATAGTAGGTCTTACTATATGTTATTGATTACTCAATCCAATTTCAGGAGCTCTATTTATTCACAACAATTTTGATCGGTGAAGTTTTATATAAGGATAATTGATTTAAGGATACCCTATGGTATGACATCCGATCACACGTAAATGTATGCTGACTGAATGCCATTTCAATAATTATGAATTAAATGTTTAGCACTGACTTAACCTGAGAGAGGTTAGGGGGTGTGGCTTATGGATTCATGGTATCTACATCATGCACTGTATAGACCGACAGTAGGAAGCATCATTTAGAGCTTCCAATATGAGATACTAGAATCCAATGCACACATACATGTTTCTAGGTGAGGACATACATTGTGGGAGTCCAGAAGAATAAATACCTTAGTGTTTGAGTTACATAGTCTAGTTTTGATCCAATAACAAGATTGGCCATTTGAATCAATTATGAAGAACTGTCCAACTATAACCAAGTGAGTGAGGGACAACACCAACTCCACATTTAGTAGTAAGATCTACGGATTCTCAAAAAGTAGGGATCTTGAGTAAATTGTGAAGATTATAAAAAGGTTGTTGTCATGGACATGGTTTTCATTAACCAATTTTATAGTGTCAATGGAGAGGATCTTCTCAGGGTAGACATGATATATCACATAGTCACAGTTTAGGGTATAAATACATAGTACAATAGACCCTTGAGAAGTAAGATCTCAGATCTTTTTTTATCATAGGTACTATTCTAGTAGCCTCTACATTAGCAATGCATTTTTCAATATAGGAGCATCATATAGCTTAACATATGAGACCATTGTAGAAATCCTTCAGTGTAGTTTTCAAAATTATTATGAAAATATGATGCATGACAATACATTGGGGATTAGAAATGAGGGTTTACATCAGTGCATGGAGTGAACCACTTAGAATGATGGGTGTCACATGTTACAAGACCACTTTTTATATATGTTGATAGGTTATGATATCATTTTTGAGAGTGAGAGGTTGGTCCCATTTCATGTTTTTGATAACCACTAATGTTGATGTGTGACCATCACATAACAAGTGGAGGAATGTATATACAGAAGGGTGAATGGGATGTCTATGACCACTGAGCAAGACCCTAACATTGTGGGATACATATAATGATATCCCAGATTATGACTGTATATCAGGATGATCAAGATATAGGATAGGATTATTTCCCCCTTCTGTTTGATCATTATAGGGATGTATTACTAAATGCAATTATAGGGTTAAAAATAGCGATAGTGGTAGATTTATCTATTGAGCCTATTCCAAGAGATGCATATGTTTCTATTCCTCCTGTTTTGATGGAAACTACTGAGATGGAAGAGATCAAGATGCATTGAGAGTATTTAATGGAAAAGTAATTTAACTTAGGGTTTACCTCTTTATATGCTTCCATATTCATTCATTCAAATATATTTTGATGGATCCCTTATGTTATGTATTTTTTACTAGATATTTAACTAGATGATGGTTATAAATAGGTATCCTCTTCCTCAGATAGATGAACTCTTCAACTAGCTCCGAGGAGGTCAATTTTTGTCTAAAATATTTAATTGATATGAAATTATCCTCTGGTGTGTGTTAGACTATCAAACATACCTCACATAGCCTTTCATATCAGGTATGGTGTATATGTTTTTTTTCTATGTATTTCGTTCTAATTAATGTGACATAATTCATCATGGAACTGATGAATCAAATTTTCCATCCATATCTAGAATCATTTTTGGGGGTTTCATAGATGATATATTTTTGAATTCTCAAACCATTGAATCCTTTTAAAACAACATTATATCATACTGAATAGACTATGATAGAATCAGTTATATGCTAAAATTATAAATTGACACTTTTTGATGGATCATATTCACTAATTTAATCACATTATCTCATTTAAAGGATTTTCAGTCAACCCGAAGAAGTTGAGAGCCTTAGTTTCCAGGTAGCATCTAGGGAACACCATTGATTTATAGTTTTTTTAGGGCTACAAGGTTAATTCAATAATTTCATAATAGACATCTCACTCCCAGAATAATCTATTAATGGGTTAACTAATAAGTGTTTTATGTATTATGGTTAGATTCTTGAAATAGAACATTTTAGGAGGAAAAAGGGAGATAAACATCTGTATGGATAATAATTTTCCTAGATATAGACAAGAGATAAATTTTTTACTATAATTAATAATGTATCCAGCTTGGATAAGTTCTTATTCACGATGAAAAAGTTGTTTCATACATGTCTCAGTTGTTGTGTGAACGACACATGATATCTAGTTAGTTGAAGTTGTTCATGCATTGAGATGTTGTAACACCCCAAGATTTCATAGTGTGTTATTTCTTCAAAATAATTCAATAACTTTCACTACATGCAACACCATGTTCAAGCACACCATGACTTACCAAACAAGCCGTTCAAAAGAGGTTATGAATAGTATTAGATAAATTTTAATGTTTATATAATCCTTATAATTTTAGAATCCATATTATGAGTTTCTTAGATATAATGTAAGAACAAATTCATTTTCAGTATTTCACTTTTACCAAATTTTAAAAGTGAACCCTTTTTAGATACTATATTTTAAACTTTTTGACTAAATGGGGACATCAAAAATTTAAAATGAAACATCCCAAGCTTCCACGGTACGCTAGCGTGTGTTGTACGCAACACCGAGTTCTAACACACCGTAACCAATCAAACTAGCCGTTATGAATAGTAATACCTACTTTTTGAAATTATATATATTTTATATTTTAAAATGGACTTCATTTTTGGATTCGGAATATCGAATTTAGCCTAAGGTGAAATTTTGGTACATTTCGGATAACTTTCATATTTTGATGAATAGTGAAAATTACTAAATTTTAATTAAAAACAACTTTTTTAATCAAAATAATTAATAGTGATAAATTGTGAATTTGAGTGGTTTTAAAGTATATTTAGAATATATTTTTACCATTTAATATAATGTTGGTCATTGGACATAATTTTACAATTAAACCGAACATAAACAAGTGTCAATCTTTTTATAGTTATTATCTCTTAAAAACACGTTTTTTGTTTTGACAGCGGGAATTAATTTTAAATTAATTTCTGCCACTTATGTGTTTTGAATTTAGGAAAATGGATTCCATATTTGGAATCAGGATGTTCAAATTGTGTAAATAGGTAACTTTTATTTTTAGACATTTTGAATAGTTACTGTGGTAAATATTTTATTTACCATGGTTAAAGGGTAAATCCGGTAAATAAGGGTTAACAAATAATATTATAATAATACAAAATTACCCTAAAACGTGTCTTAACCCTATTGGTTGATACATGGTCGACCATGGGCATCTTTGTGTCAATTTTGGGACCCCATGGATCCACTTGTAAGTGATAATGACACTTTATTTTAATTAAGTTAAAATGAATACAAAAATGACATAAGCTTACATCTTTTAGAAGAACAATTTTTACATAGGGTTATACATGTTGGATTTTCGATTATAAATATTCATTAGAAAGCTAAAAATATTTCCTACATAATTATATTTTATTTATAATTTTTAGACATTAAATAATTTATCTTATATATGACACAATGATGATGTAGTAATTACTATAATAGTGAAAAATTAAAATAATTGATATTATAAATACCCAAATAAATATAATATGAAACTTTTAATGAATTAAACTAATTTTCTAGGATAATATGATATATTAGGATTGATATAATTGACTTTGTTCGAAGTAATCAATCTGTTATGAGTTTCAAAAAAATCAACTATTGAATAGTGTCAAAATTGACATAAAAGAGTTCTTAAAACAAATATTATATTATTAATTGATATTAAATTCCCAAAAATCTAAGGTTCGGCCAAGAGACTTATATTATGATAAGTTAATCATTAATGGACCACTTGGGGGTCTCTTTTATGTATATGGTAAGTCTATTAACCATATAATATAAAAATACAAAGAGACATTGTAAAAGTGAAACTAATTAACTTAGAGTTAATACTTAAAGATAAGGTTAATATAAGTACCCAAACCTGTCTAAATTCTATTGGTTGAGTTGTTTTCGACCTATCCCCACCTTAAACTTTGAATAGTCAATTTTGGAGCCATTAGAAACCGAATATGAATTTATTATAAATTAATATTTCTAGCTTATCCAAAGGTGCCCCTCACCCCTCTTATAAAAAGGCACTCCTCCTTCGCATTTCTTCACACCTCTAAAGCCTTTTGGTTCGGCCAAACTCTGCCCAAATACTCTCCCAACATCCCTCACTACAACCTAGAGGCCTTAGTTTGATCAGAAAGCCAACCTATGGAGCCCTTTTGATCAAATCAAAAGGAAGAACCCGAAGAAGAGGTAATGATTTCACCACCCTTTTCTAAGTTCATTTCTTCTTCCACTTCTTCTTCCTTTGTTCTTACCATTCTGAAATAATAACTCTAGTATCTCACATATACTGTGATGTTATTATAAATATGGTACAATCATATTCAGTATTCTATCCACCCTTTGAATAACATGTCACCATACGTGCGTACGTACGGCTTACCGTCTCCACGTCGTGGTGTAATTGTTATTCAATATAATATTATTTGGATGGGTATAATAATGATGTGTAACTCATGTAAATAATAAATATAACATGTTAATGATTCTGTATATATGATATACCATCCATTTATATATTATTTTAATATCAAAAGAATGATATTGTCGCTCGTGCGTACGTACGGACTACCGTCTCCACGAACGCGATGAGATTCATTCTCCTTCGTATCCATTCAAATATAATTATCATTTGATGATTTAAAAATGATGTTTAAGGACTGTATATCATTCTAGATATGAATAAAGATACAACAACCATGTCTTATGTAACAAAACATATAAAAGAAAATGAGTAAGTTAACTCCCGAAACGACGATAATTCTAAGATATTATTAACAAATCAATGTTAAAAGATCATATATGATATCATATTAATATATATGATTCTTGTATAATTTAATAACAACTATTTCACCATTATACAGGAGGTTAACCTACCCCAACCAAGGAAAAGTACAAGGTAAGGGTTATTTCACAATCTCTTCATTATCCGAGGTTGTATTATACGTAATAATCTACTGGGATCTCTTTATCATCCACATCCATGTTTCTTCGAAATGTATTTCAAAACATTTTTACTATTTACAAGAATATGGGTTAAAGTCATTTATACCCTTGTTTGACTTTTTATAAGAGGTTTATAAAGGAATCTTTCCGTCGTTTTCAAAACAAGGTCCTTTTTAACCTTTTCGACAGAATTGAGGTAAGAATGTTTTTTTTAACTTATACGGCGGGTGCGGTTATTTTCCGCCGTTATAAAATCGTCGAAGCTTCCCATACAAGCTTATAAGAATCTTTTCAAAGAAAATGTTTTATTTTATATGGATCTTAAATGATTTCAAAATAAAAGGAGATATTTCTTTTAAAAGAATTTTGATTTCATCTATGTCAACATCCTTTGATGGATTTTAAGATTATTTGAAGTTGATTTATTATGATACAAAACTTCTATATTGTATTGAAGGTTTTGTGATATGTTTGACTGTGGATGTGCTATTTTTATACCATTCATAGTTTATTGTGAAAGTATTGACATTTCGTATGCTAGTTTTAATACGAATGTTTATGTTATGTTTAAACCTTTTCATATGGGAATGCATTGGACTTAATAAGTGACGGGTGGAGCCCGCTATAGCTCCTCGATGCATCGGTAGGTCTCATGAGACAAACTAGTGTCTTGGCATAAGGCCTTGACAAAATCTTATTTGTAGCCTTGGCACGAGGCCTTGGCTATGTGGTTATGATAGTCTGGCATTATGCATTCCAACATTATGAAAGTGGTTATTGATTTTTGCATGTGATTATTCGATTAGTAGAATATCCATGTGAATAAGTAAATGGCATTATTTCAATTTACTTTTGCCATACCATGTTGAAGTTCAATTTTAAAAGGCTTTTGTTTTAGTAATGCATTGCCTTAAATGTTTATTCTTATTTATGAAAGTTTCCGCTATATTGTTATCCTTACTGGGCATTTGAGCTCACCCCTTTTCTATGTTTCATTTTTCCCCAGGATGTGAAGAAGTAAATTATGAATGACCTGCAGGGATATTATGAGGGGATAGTAGTGTGGATTATGGAGACATTATGTTGTTGTAGTAGTTTTTCATTTTATGATGTAATGTAAAACTTATGAATATATCTAGTGTTTCCAAGGCTACTAAACCAATCGGTCTTTCGAGATTTGATCTTTCTTGTGATCATGCCAATGTTACGAAGTAATGCACCGACTCTGGGTAGCTGGGGTCGGGGCGTTACAGTTGGTATCAGAGGAAGTTTAGTACAAACCTTGGAAGCTAGATTTAGATAAACTCTGATTAGAGCACGTAGACCTAAGATGAACTTTGAGGATTAGTATAGAATAATTTCCTAGAATTTTGGTATTGTAGAGATTTTGTGAGTTTTCCGAGCAATACATCCCTGTCTGGATACGAGCAGGTAGAGGCGGCTCTGGCACAGATGTACCTAGGGGTAAAACCCAAAAACACCGCTTTGAGCTAGACTCGAACGGGAACTGGTGCACGACAACGGGCCTTGCTGCACTCTTGGTTACGACACTCCCGGGGGATATGCTTAGGATAATTCTCATTTTCTTTACAAACCATTATGAAGGGTTTATGAGTATATACTTCCTCAAAGAAAATTTTTTTATGATTATGGATTATATCCATAAATAGTTCAATTTATGTTAAGTGTTTTATAAGTATGAGATTATGTATTTTGACTCATAAACTAATCTAGTTTATGCCATTGTTTAGAAATGGCGCCCAGTAGAAGGAATGATAACTCCAGAAATGCACATGATTCAAAGAGAAGGAAGGATCATATCTCTCATAGTCTTAAGCTAGAATTTATAAGAGAAATAGTCTCCCATGTATTATCATCATATGAAGAAATAATATCATGTGTTGATAAGATAAGTAAAGAGTTTACTGAGTCCTATGGCTTTGAAGGGAAGCAAGAGAAGAAAAGGATGGAAGAGAGAAAGATGGATAAAGGGAAGAGGGAAAAGAAGAATTTTCCCATATGTGGTAACTGTGGAAAGAATCACCCTGGAACTTGCCTGAAAGGAATGGGAGTTTGTTATAAGTGTGGAGGAAAAGGGCACAAAGTACGTGACTGCAAGGGTAAGAAAATGGTTTCAAATGTACAATGCTTCATTTGCAAGGAGTTTGGACACTACGCGAACCTATGTCCTAGTCATCAGACTATGCCACAAATGATGCTATTGGATAATAATCAAGTTATGATACTACCACAGATGAAGAGGAATGATTAGAGTTCTTATGTTGATTATGTCAATTGAGTGTTGTATCAACAACGTACTTGTTACAATAATTATGGAGTATATAAGGATTGTACTGCAGTACTATTTCATTAAGGACTTGAGATTGTGTGGAACAAAGAAAAGTGACTCAATAGCAGGATAAATTTTTGGAAAATATATGGTTGAGAAAATGATAAACCATAATATAGTTCTGATACTGAGGTAGTGATTTTGGAATAATATGTGATTGTTTTGGATAAATTATATTGGATATTCTTGACTACCTTGGAACTGATTAATGATTTGTATATTCCATCATTGTTGGGGTTTAAACCATTTTTGGATTAATGAAGTATATCCAGCATTCTATATGGAATAAGGGAGAATGAATGTAATCAATAAGGAATATGGTAATACATGATGAAGGTATTCATATGCAATTACGGGGTAAAAAGGATCTATATTATGTTTACCTTCCTTATAAATGTTGGACTGTGAGTTTGGAAAGAAGTATTTTGGATAGTTCTAGTTTGGATTATTTTGGATTTCCATAAAAGGACAACCCGGAGGTCGAGCGGCAACCCGTCGCGTCCGGCAAGGCTGCGAGACTTGAACCCGCAAGCGAAGGGCGATAAGGGTGTATCACCTACCACTGGCCCAAGAGATGTCCTGGATTAAATAATGTAGTTTTTATTAAAAGATCTTTTAGATGAATTATAAATTCGTTTATTTTGGAACCCTATACGAATAGTGTAAATAGAATTTTTTTTAACATTCTATTATCTTTTAGAGTGAAAGATGAGTATGTGGTAGAAATTTATTAATGGATAAAACTCTAATTATAATGTAAGTATATCTCCTTATGATCTTAGACAATCTCATAAATAAATTCCTCAATATTAAGAAAAGCAACTTAGAACAAAAATGTTGTCCTAGATGGTACCTTAAATCATCACTAATTTATGGCTTTGGGATTGTTGGCCTTTTCATATCCATGTTCTCTACCACTCTCCATCAGATAATTGATGGTTAGATTTTTCTTCCATATCCATATTTTACTACATGGAACCCTAGTATGTGTTATTTTCGGTAATCTTCATACTTTCGACTCTTTATTTTAAATAGAGGCCTCATTAATTCATTTTTCGATGTGGGATTTCAACTGAGATATTTTGAAACGTCAAAAATGTGTTATCCTAATACCCTATGTTTTGTTGAACCGATGGTATTTCAAATCATCATAGATTGATGAATTTAAGGACCTCAATTTTACACTTGTTTGTGATTGACGACCTCAATCACCACCTATAAATATTTACGTTTTTCCTCCAATTAAATGTCTCTAATTGCCACCAATGTTCTCCTAATCGAGATCATAATTTGGTGGTGACCCTTTGATTTCTCTTTTCCTCATATTAAGACTAAATTTTAGTAACCCAATTTCCGATGTGGGTTTTCCCACAAATATATTATCTATTTTCAACCTTTTTTTTTCGAAGAACAATTTCAAATTGCGAGGACGCAATTTATTGAAGGAGGGGAGAATGTAACACCCCAAGATTTCATAGTGTGTTATTTCTTCAAAATAATTCAATAACTTTCACTACATGCAACACCATGTTCAAGCACACCATGACTTACCAAACAAGCCGTTCAAAAGAGGTTATGAATAGTATTAGATAAATTTTAATGTTTATATAATCCTTATAATTTTAGAATCCATATTATGAGTTTCTTAGATATAATGTAAGAACAAATTCATTTTCAGTATTTCACTTTTACCAAATTTTAAAAGTGAACCCTTTTTAGATACTATATTTTAAACTTTTTGACTAAATGGGGACATCAAAAATTTAAAATGAAACATCCCAAGCTTCCACGGTACGCTAGCGTGTGTTGTACGCAACACCGAGTTCTAACACACCGTAACCAATCAAACTAGCCGTTATGAATAGTAATACCTACTTTTTGAAATTATATATATTTTATATTTTAAAATGGACTTCATTTTTGGATTCGGAATATCGAATTTAGCCTAAGGTGAAATTTTGGTACATTTCGGATAACTTTCATATTTTGATGAATAGTGAAAATTACTAAATTTTAATTAAAAACAACTTTTTTAATCAAAATAATTAATAGTGATAAATTGTGAATTTGAGTGGTTTTAAAGTATATTTAGAATATATTTTTACCATTTAATATAATGTTGGTCATTGGACATAATTTTACAATTAAACCGAACATAAACAAGTGTCAATCTTTTTATAGTTATTATCTCTTAAAAACACGCTTTTTGTTTTGACAGCGGGAATTAATTTTAAATTAATTTCTGCCACTTATGTGTTTTGAATTTAGGAAAATGGATTCCATATTTGGAATCAGGATGTTCAAATTGTGTAAATAGGTAACTTTTATTTTTAGACATTTTGAATAGTTACTGTGGTAAATATTTTATTTACCATGGTTAAAGGGTAAATCCGGTAAATAAGGGTTAAAAAAATAATATTATAATAATACAAAATTACCCTAAAACGTGTCTTAACCCTATTGGTTGATACATGGTCGACCATGGGCATCTTTGTGTCAATTTTGGGACCCCATGGATCCACTTGTAAGTGATAATGACACTTTATTTTAATTAAGTTAAAATGAATACAAAAATGACATAAGCTTACATCTTTTAGAAGAACAATTTTTACATAGGGTTATACATGTTGGATTTTCGATTATAAATATTAATTAGAAAGCTAAAAATATTTCCTACATAATGATATTTTATTTATAATTTTTAGACATTAAATAATTTATCTTATAAATGACACAATGATGATGTAGTAATTACTATAATAGTGAAAAATTAAAATAATTGATATTATAAATACCCAAATAAATATAATATGAAACTTTTAATGAATTAAACTAATTTTCTAAGATAATATGATATATTAGGATTGATATAATTGACTTTGTTCGAAGTAATCAATCTGTTATGAGTTTCAAAAAAATCAACTATTGAATAGTGTCAAAATTGACATAAAAGAGTTCTTAAAACAAATATTATATTATTAATTGATATTAAATTCCTAAAAATATAAGGTTCGGCCAAGAGACTTATATTATGATAAGTTAATCATTAATGGACCACTTGGGGGTCTCTTGTATGTATATGGTAAGTCTATTAACCATATAATATAAAAATACAAAGAGACATTGTAAAAGTGAAACTAATTAACTTAGAGTTAATACTTAACGATAAGGTTAATATAAGTACCCAAACCTGTCTAAATTCTATTGGTTGAGTTGTTTTCGACCTATCCCCACCTTAAACTTTGAATAGTCAATTTTGGAGCCATTAGAAACCGAATATGAATTTATTATAAATTAATATTTCTAGCTTTTCCAAAGGTGCCCCTCACCCCTCTTATAAAAAGGCACTCCTCCTTCTCATTTCTTCACACCTCTAAAGCCTTTTGGTTCGGCCAAACTCTGCCCAAATACTCTCCCAACATCCCTCACTACAACCTAGAGGCCTTATTTTGATCATAAAGCCAACCTATGGAGCCCTTTTGATCAAATCAAAAGGAAGAACCCGAAGAAGAGGTAATGATTTCACCACCCTTTTCTATGTTCATTTCTTCTTCCACTTCTTCTTCCTTTGTTCTTACCATTCTGAAATAATAACTCTAGTATCTCACATATACTGTGATGTTATTATAAATATGGTACAATCATATTCAGTATTCTATCCACCCTTTGAATAACATGTCACCATACGTGCGTACGTACGGCTTACCGTCTCCACGTCGTGGTGTAATTGTTATTCAATATAATATTATTTGGATGGGTATAATAATGATGTGTAACTCATGTAAATAATAAATATAACATGTTAATGATTCTATATATATGATATACCATCCATTTATATATTATTTTAATATCAAAAGAATGATATTGTCGCTCGTGCGTACGTACGGACTACCGTCTCCACGAACGCGATGAGATTCATTCTCCATCGTATCCATTCAAGTATAATTATCATTTGATGATTTAAAAATGATGTTTAAGGACTGTATATCATTCTGGATATGAATAAAGATACAACAACCATGTCTTATGTAACAAAACATATAAAAGAAAATGAGTAAGTTAACTCCCGAAACGACGATAATTCTAAGATATTATTAACAAATCAATGTTAAAAGATCATATATGATATCATATTAATATATATGATTCTTGTATAATTTAATAACAACTATTTCACCATTATACAGGAGGTTAACCTACCCCAACCAAGGAAAAGTACAAGGTAAGAGTTATTTCACAATCTCTTCATTATCCGAGGTTGTATTATACGTAATAATCTACTGGGATCTCTTTATCATCCACATCCATGTTTCTTCGAAATGTATTTCAAAACATTTTTACTATTTACAAGAATATGGTTTAAAGTCATTTATACCCTTGTTTGACTTTTTATAAGAGGTTTATAAAGGAATCTTTCCGTCGTTTTCAAAACAAGGTCCTTTTTAACCTTTTCGACAGAATTGAGGTAAGAATGTTTTTTTTAACTTATACGGCGGGTGCGGTTATTTTCCGCCGTTATAAAATCGTCGAAGCTTCCCATACAAGCTTATAAGAATATTTTCAAAGAAAATTTTTTATTTTATATGGATCTTAAATGATTTCAAAATAAAAGGAGATATTTCTTTTAAAAGAATTTTGATTTCATCTATGTCAACATCCTTTGATGGATTTTAAGATTATTTGAAGTTGATTTATTATGATACAAAACTTCTATATTGTATTGAAGGTTTTGTGATATGTTTGACTGTGGATGTGCTATTTTTATACCATTCATAGTTTATTGTGAAAGTATTGACATTTCGTATGCTAGTTTTAATACGAATGTTTATGTTATGTTTAAACCTTTTCATATGGGAATGCATTGGACTTAATAAGTGACGGGTGGAGCCCGCTATAGCTCCTCGATGCATCGGTAGGTCTCATGAGACAAACTAGTGTCTTGGCACAAGGCCTTGACAAAATCTTATTTGTAGCCTTGGCACGAGGCCTTGGCTATGTGGTTATGATAGTGTGGCATTATGCATTCCAACATTATGAAAGTGGTTATTGATTTTTGCATGTGATTATTCGATTAGTAGAATATCCATGTGAATAAGTAAATGGCATTATTTCATTTTACTTTTGCCATACCATGTTGAAGTTCAATTTTAAAAGGCTTTTGTTTTAGTAATGCATTGCCTTAAATGTTTATTCTTATTTATGAAAGTTTCCGCTATATTGTTATCCTTACTGGGCATTTGAGCTCACCCCTTTTCTATGTTTTATTTTTCCCCAGGATGTGAAGAAGTAAATTATGAATGACCTCCAGGGATATTATGAGGGGATAGTAGTGTGGATTATGGAGACATTATGTTGTTGTTGTAGTTTTTCATTTTATGATGTAATGTAAAACTTATGAATATATCTAGTGTTTCCAAGGCTACTAAACCAAACGGTCTTTCGAGATTTGATCTTTCTTGTGATCATGCCAATGTTACGAAGTAATGCACCGACTCTGGGTAGCTGGGGTCGGGGCGTTACAGATGTAGGATACATTACATATCATGGAGGGTGTTTTGTGGTGTATATGGAGCAAAAAAGACTCAAGTACATTTTAATAGAGAATGATAAAAATCTGAAGTAGGAAAAATGTGCAGAGTACCAACATTATTTCAATATCAAGCTTACCTACATGTCGGGTATGTGTGGTGTAGTGGTCGATGAACTCAACAAGATGACTCTGATACATGTAATTTTGTAGTCCATTATTGAGTGTAATGTAATGGATTTGTTATATGAGATTCACTTGGAGGTGTAAAATATCTAGGGATAAATTTTTCTATCATTATCAGCTATTACCTATACACATCGGGATAGAGTACGAATGCGGTTTCTATCAGACTCTGAGATCCTAGTATTGAATGAGCGTATAGAAGGTGAGGAACCTTAACCTAGTTGGACCATAGGTGATGATGAAATTCAATAATTACATCATCATATATGGGTTTCAACAAGCATATATGATTATATGATATTGTATTTTTATCCTTCATCTTGGGAAGTGCATCCTGAAATCAGAGTGATGTTTTAGTATTTACATCCCCAATATTCTTGAAAGGGTTTGAAAATGGATATAGCTAGTTTTTTAAAAATTTCATCAACTTTTCAGTAGGATAAATTAAAACACAATAGACACACCAGAATATTATAGTAGTAACCCAACCTCATGTTGAAATGGAATGATATTGCGATGGATTGTGTGACCATTTTACCATGGTCATATCAAGGTAATGATTTCAAATGGGTTGTTATTAACATTCTCACCTAGGTTGAAAATTTCTTTCTGTTTAAGGAATCCTCTAGTATGGATTATCTTGGTAGGATATATATCCATGAGAAAGTATGAACTGATAGGGTCCAAAATACTATCATTTTTTAAAGGAACTCTCGATTTACTTCACAATTATATTATTGGCTACATAAGGTGTTAGGTACATAGGTGGATCTGATCACCACATACCACTCCTAAAAAATGGCTAATCTGAGCACATGAATTAGGGTTTGGAGGACTTGATATGAGCATCCATCCTAGATTTTAGGGGATCTTGGGAGATAAATATACCCTTGGTTTAATTCAAATACAATAATAAATTTCAAGATACTATTCATTTTCTGCCTTATAGGGATTGGTACGTTAGGCTATTCCAATTACCACTTTGTTTTTTTACAGGTAGGTGATGCTTCTATGCCTGGACCACATATTGTACATGACACTATAGAGTAGGTGTAGTTGATTCACATGTGGATGGATACTATAAATTCTTGTTAGATATCATACACCAATAATCAATGAAAACCTATTGAGTAAAAGTTTTCAGATTGTGTTTTCTTACATGTATTATGAAGAACGGGATATAGGATGATCAGAGTACATGGTAAACTTTCACTAAGATATGTTTGGCCTTTTAAGACACTGGAATGTGTTTTTTAGGTAGCTGATAGGTTCCAGTTACATGAGAGGTAATGATCCATGCATGATTTCCTCCATGTTTCATTCCTACAACATTATTTTTATACATGTCTCATGTTTTTCCTCCAAATAAGGTTGATTTTCATATTGATGATTCAATTGAGGGTATTTCTATACTAATTAATGAGCATAGAATGAATTTTATATGAGGCCAGTGTATTATTTTGTTACGAGTGCTATGTAATCGCTACTAAGTATAGGATTGGAGATGGGAGTGAGAGGCTGAATTGTGATCATAGTGGCCGATGTTATTCTTAGAAAGGAATTACAACCCATTGGATTAGAATTCAGGCAAACATTAAATTAAGGGGATATGATCCTAGATCTTAATTATTGTAAAAATCAGTTAATCTATATAATTTTTATGTTCACAAGCTTCAATATATCCCCTTTTGAATTTTATTTTAGGTGATAGAGGTATCACAAGTGAATAATGATGGTTTGAAACCACGAACCCCTATTTTTTTGGTAAATTTTCATGGAACATAGTTAGAGAAACCAGTGCAAGTCAAGTTTCACAACCATGCACCTATGTCTGCAATTTATACAGTGGGGGTTTTCATTGTTTTTTCATAGTTACTAAATTCATACAAGAAAATTATTTGGATTCCTATTCTCAAAATCTAGACATGAATGGTCGACACACTATTTTTCAATCCGTGGACTAAAACATTGCAAAGCAGATATGTTGTATAAAATGACAACTTTTCATTTAAAATTATTTAAAACATAGAACTATCTATTTTCTTCCACATATAGAAATTACCCCCCTATGGGATATTTTTTGTGTCTATTAAAGGAATCATGAGATAACCTTCTTCTCATACCAGATTTAAGCACCACATTTCCTATTCAATAAGCACCAATGAGTTCTCAATTTGTTTTTCATTGTTCTTAATTTTCATGGATATCAAATTATATTTTTTTATGGAAGCTAATATACAAAATTAATTGGGTCCTCATATTTTCTACAATTTAATCTTGATGTGATCCATATTAGATTCTGATGTTGGACAAGCAATCAACTACGAACCTATGGTAGGTGGTTTAGTGCCATTTGCTAAATATGATGGGGTTTATATATCTATGTTGTGATGAACATCAAACTTCCAGGTTATTCATTAAATAAAAATCATTCATTGAATTTATAGGCATGGAATCTGAAATTAAATGGCCATGCTAATGTTTTTTATAGATTGAATACCTTGGAAATGGATCCACCCCTTTTGGTGTGTTGATTTGTTGAATTAGATCAGCATGGGTGGATTCTGGAAATAGATACATTTGGGTGTGGCTATATACCCCATTTAATTGGGATGTGAATGGGAATTGGAATTTGTAAATAAAATTAATGAATTGGTTAATGAATTGAATTTTATATCAATTGTAAATTATTTTTATTAATGAGATAGGCATGAATGAACATGACCCTCAGCCATTAGTTTTATAATATCTTGTTAAAGAATTAGTTACATGTCTTTGATTAAGATTCATGTTTCTAAATGGTTTTATATTTATTATGGAAATTCCTATATTAGTTAAATAAAGGAAATACCATGTAACCATTTTTTAGCATGAAACACTTGTTATAATGTTTTTCCCATGTGTGTCATTGAGAGGCATGCATTCTATGCTTGCTCCATGCATTTATATACCATTGACGTGATGTTTGAATTGAATATTCATCATAATGAACTTGATATTAATATATGGAATTTATTAATTGAATATGATATTGAATTTATGAAATGGTTATATTCGACGGGTGACATGGGATTATTAAGAGAATTCCATCGAGGGACTCAATTGGCATGAACTTTGGTTATTCAAGAATGATACATTGATGACCAAGGCTATATTCAAGGGGAGGATAGAAATCTATTTGTCTATTGAAACATGGATTAAAATGATAATTCCATTGAAGGTATACATGTAAAATTTGATCATATTGATACTTGTGATACTTGGTCTTCCTTACAGGACATCCCAGGATGGACTCAAGCATCAATGAATTTATATCACACCTTGAGTGATACCAATATTCTCGAGAGGTTCTATAAATATGGGATTTATGGGTGTTAGTTTATATTATGACTTGAGTGAGAATTTGATACCAGCTTAGGAATATAGAGGATGGTCTTAGGTTCATAAATTTATAATGAATGATATGAAATATATGATGTGTCTTCCAAGAAAAATCATAAAATATGAATCAGTCTGGACTTACACATTAGGGAAAACCTATTTCAGAATGATTGGATAAATGTAATAATAGGGAATGATGAGATTATTGCTAGGTCCTAAAGAATAATAATTGAATTATATTTATTGAATAAATTATTTAATTATAAAATGATAAGCTGCATTTTATGATTTCTAGTTCTGACTAAATTATTTAAATATTACATTGTATCCTTCTTATAGATGGAAATATATATTCACCAACTAATTTTTACCTAACTATAGGTGTTTTCCTATTGAGATTATATCTCACACCCTATTTGGGACACCTTTAGGTAACTTAACAAGCTATGTTTTTTATAGGTATGGATAATGGAAACATCCCATCTATAAGTTATTGATTTTGGATTTGGAGTAGAAGCAAGAGAACAAGATGAGACTCGCGATGTGAGCTGGATAAATATTGAATTTTTTTACTTTTTTACATTTATTTTATATCTTCCTTGTATACATGTGTTTAGATTATTTATTATAGACATATGACATGTGTCATCATTTTGTATATGAGGTGATTTATATAATTGCAAATATATCAGTCTTCCACCATTGACGTACAGTCTGGTCATTATAATACGTTATGTACTCATATACTATTGATTAAACTATGTTATAATTTGTTAATGAGAGAATTTTATCCACATAAACTCATTTGGTCTCTTGATACTAGATGAAAACTTTTGGCCTTTGGGGGGATGCGCTTGTGGTCATTTGGCCAACTATGCTCTGGGAACCTTTTAGGGAAATCTATGTCTGGTATGTTCTATGAGAAAATATAATATATATCATACACTATTGCTCACAACCACACTATGGGTATGACCTAGTATTATAGAAAAATAATGATATCATCTGTCATGACCCGTCCCCTGAGGCATGTGCCGTGACTACCCCAAGTCATCCTTCTATAGGCCAGGGGTTGGCGACTACCACTGGAAAGGTGTATCCCTACAACATGAAGGAATTGCCTTTAAATATACAAACACACATACCAAGAACACGACATAATTCATTCCATGTAGTATTAATGCAATTCATAATGTCTGTACTAAATTTAAATGGGCTAGAATTCAAGCTTAACTGAAAGATACAACTGCAATAGAAAATTGAAAAAAATATCCTAAGATTGTCCACTAAGGATCCTACTAGAAAGGTAGGTATTGGTTATCTCCATATCTCTCCACATCAACCAGTATCCTCTGTGTACCTCATGGTGTTTATAAACATAGGATTTCTAGGTTTTAATCCACACATAATCGCTATTCATTCTTCATGTCTCAGCAAACCACTAGATTCTCCTACATAGTATGATTCATTTTGGGAGGATCCTATCCTGAAGACATCTTTCATATTTAAAATGGAATAATTTCTAATGAAGATGTATCCCAATGATCTGTCATGTCATAAGTGTTCCAATGTAATAGACAATGTGTAAATCAGACACCAAGTTGGAGAGTTATAGGCACATTTGTGCCGAGGGCTAGGGTGGATTTTGATACAGTCCAACCCGTTCGTACTCCACCATTCTCCAAACCGGAATGGGGGAATCTTAAAAGGACCGTCTCTTTCCAAGGATTAATGTGTTATAGGAAATTTTTCATACTGTCATGTGGTTTGTGAGATATAGCCTTTTAAGTGTAACTCGGCTGAAGAGGGTCCGAGTACGATCCGACCTAGTCGAACCGACCCAACCCGCTCCAACCTGGGGTCGACCCGACCCGGTTTGGGTCACCCTGAGTCCAACCTGGCCCCACATGAACCATCTGGGCCGAAACGAGTTGGATGGGCCATGTTCTAGGACCACATGGCCTCAAACTGGCCCGACACACCTCCGTTGGGAGCGGTCTAGAGGGATACCCATCCCATGTGACTGGTGAGGTCAGCCGGCATGGTGGCAGAAGACTCACCTGATTGGAATTGTCTTTCTAGTAATGAACTTGGAAAACCATGTGGCACCACCTCTGCTGGTAGCGAGACTCGTAGAGCATGGGTCCCCTTCACTGTGACTTCATTGATTTGACCACCTCCCGCGGAGCATGATGCCATGTTGTTCCCTACCCATTCTGTCAACCAAGAGCTGAATGCTCTTTCTGTTCTGCCACAACATCATGCGGCACTGCCTCCTTCGGTAGCCAGTGAGTTTCGGCCGCCACCTTCACCTGTCGGGACCTCTCACCACCTTTTCCCATTGGCATCGGTTGTTGGCGCCACCGTGACGGTGCGGTGTGGGCGGATCTTTTACAGGGCTCCGATGATGCTCTAGAACTCTGTTTCCACTCCCATATGTGTGTACGAACCACCCGAGATGCCATCATTACTTTGTGTCTTCCATTTTCAATGTTTAACCAACTTAATAACATCTTACCCTAACGAATGCAATGATAAACAAGAGTAAAAGGGTCATCCCCTTGTTTCTTTGGCCCACACCCTCTGCATTAGCATCATAAAACCGGTGATAATTCATTTTTAAACACACATAATTAATGAAGAAAAAACCAATAGAATTAATCAAGACCAAACCCCCTACCTATAGAATCATTTGAGGTGTCGCGATTGTTGTTGTATAAGAGTCATAATTGGATGAATTCGTTGGTTTTTGTTAATCCAAGATCATTGGCTTCAAAGCTTCCATCGTTCATAGGTGGATGTTTCCACAGTACATCACTAGAGGTTCCTCGATTGATGAAGCCATGTAGAAAACCAAACCTCGAGCCCCATTTAAATAAAGGTGGATGGAATGTAACACATCGAAAGAATTAATGAGATTCATTAATGAGTTTCTAATTAATGACCGCATTATTTCATAATGATGTGGTTACGCAACAGAAGATTCAAGGCATTAAATGGCATGAAAATGATCGGTCCCACCAGCACCACTCAACTGAACGTACAATAACCAAATAATTTTTTTATTACATCATTAAAAGTCGCAAAAACTATTACTTCACCAAATATACTATAGTTAAAGATAATCCTCCCTTAATAGAATCCTAACACTAGAATTTCAACGGTGCCCTTGTATTATTAATCTGAGAACTAGTTCAAAATATAGAAAACACTATCCGCATGTTTACAGAACATACCTTTAAATAAAGTTAAAAAAATTTCTGGGCATATCGTGGCTCAGAATCGAGTGCCATAAATTTTAACATACTAATAATAATCCCAAAAATTTCAAAGAATATAATATGGAATTTCCATGTCCTTACATTCTCCTCACTTTATGGATTTTCATCCCTAAAAGTTACAACAAATCTAGGGGATTAAATGGGGGTACTGAGCACATATCTGATCCTTCCACTCCCATGTGCTAACCTGGAGGTTCACATGCTTCCATCAAACTCACACCACATTAATTGACCACCCTATAATATCCCACTCATATCGATCATCTATCTCTAATGGGAACTCTGCAAACATCGCCCCATCGTCAACGACCATATTATCTCAGTCGAAAATGTGTGCTGGACCACGCACGTTCCTCCTCAGCTGCAACACAAGGAAATAATTTTGCACCTGGTGTATTTGTGTTGAAATCGCTAGATGGTACACCACCTCACCAATTATGCTATGGATCTGGAATGTTCCAATGAACCTAAGATATAGATTTCCATCCCATCCAAAACACTATAATCCTTGTTGGGGTGTGACCTGTAAGAAGACATGGTCTCCCTCCTCATACACTAAGTGCCTCTGTCTCTTTTCGGCATAAGAATTCTACCTACTCTGTATTCTTCATCCACTCCTGGATGATCTTGACATTTTTCACGGTAGCATGTACCATCTCTAGAACGATCTATGATGACTCATCTATGTCTATCCATTATAGAGGTGATCTGCATGTTAGCCCATACATGGCATCAAACAGAGCGATGTCTATGGTGGAGTTTAAACTGTTGTTGTACGTAAACACCATCAATGTTAATTGTTACTCCCAACTACGACCATAAACAAGGATTTAATCACAAAACATTTCAACGATTATTTGTATGGTCCACTCCATTTGACCATATGTCTGAGGATAAAAGACGGTCATCAACCGTAGTTGAGTCCTGAATGCCTCCTCAAAACCCCTTACACAAGAGAGATATAAAACTTGCATCGTGATATGATACAATCATTGATGGAATATACTGGACTCGTACAATCTCCTATATATAGAGACATGCCATGCTCTCTTCTGATCCTTGCTCTCAGATAGATATGAAGTGGGATGACTTGTTAAGTCGGTCAACGATCACCCCAAAGAAATCATAGTGCATGTAGGTACATGATAGATATATCACAAAGTCCATGGATACACCATCCCACTTCCACTTCAGTACCTCAAGTGGATGACCAGTGTTTTTCGGTACACAATACTTAGCCTTAACATGATGACAAGTGATGCATCGAGAAACAAACTCTTCCACTGTTTTCATCATCCCTGGCCACCAGTACTGATGGAAAACATCATGTTTCATCTTCACTACACCATGATGTACCACAAAAGGGGATGTAGGAAACTCTCTTAAAACCTCATCCCAAGGTTCCATTGTTAACATATTTCATCCTATGGATAGGATGACATGTTCCCAACATTCATAAAATCCATCAGGCGGTTGTCCTGAGGATATCTCAGCACATTGGGCCTCATTGTCTACATCTCCATAATGTGCCTCACTAAATCCCTGATGATGTGGGGGAGTAATTATAATAGACTGTAGGTATTTTTATCCATCACTATCCATGACAAATAACGACAATGTGGTTAGCTCCTTTTCATCCTCACTCTGCTTCTATAATAAAGACATCCTGATTAGGGCATCTACTACTAAATTCCCCTTCTGAGGAGTATGTACTATTTCAAAGACGTAGTCCTGGAGGAACTCTATCCATCGTTGTTGTCTCAGGTTTCGGTCCTTCTGAGAGAAGATATATTGGTGACTCTTGAAATAATAGTAGATTGTATAATGTTCTCCCATCAAGTTAGGTCGCCACATATTCACTGCAAAGACCACTGCTGCTGACTCCATGTCATGGGAAGAGTTTCTCTTATTGTATTGTCTCAAATTCCATGATCCATAGGCGATTGATGCATGATTCTACAGTAGTAGACAACCATGTTCGTTCCCTGATGTGCTTCAGTAGAAAACAAACCCAAAACCCTCTTTCAGTAACCACAAGATGGGTGTACTCGTCAGTCTCTTTCTCAGAACCGGAAAATTATGGTGGCATCTCTTTGTCCACATGAAGGTTTATCCCTTCTCTGTCAAAGATGACAAGGCTGCCACAACTGTTGAGAAGTCTGGTAAAAATATCTGGTAGTATACAACCAATCCCCAAAAACTACACACCTCGGTCAAAATCTTGGGTGGGTCGCAAGAAAATAGAACCTCTATCTTCGTCGGGTCAACTACAACTCCCAGCTCCAGGATTATATTCCCTAGGAAGTTGAATTCCTGTATATAGAACTGGAACATTGAGAAATTTACAAAAATATGGTTCTCTTGGTGTGTATCTAGAACTATATATAGGTATATGGTGTGCACATCATCCAATGCCGGGTATATCAATATGTCGTCAATGAAGACCACTATGAAGCAATCAAGGTAATATTGGAAAATCATATTCATGAGCCCCATGAACACTGCCAGAGAATTGTTCATTTTAAATGGAATCACCAAGAACACGAAATGGGTATACCAACATTTTAAGGCCATCTTCAGTAAAACCCCATCCCATACCCTGAGCTGGTGGTAGACTGATCTGAGGTGTGTCTTTGGAAAACATCGATCTCCCATAAACATGTTGAATATATGAAAATCATCAGGATTTGATACATGTTCTTCATGGTCACATTGTTCAGGCACTGATAGTCCACACAATGCCTCTTACTTCCATCTTTCTTCTTGGAGATCAACATTGGGGAAGCCCATAGAGAAACACTGGGAATTATGAACCCCTGCCCCTACAAGTCTTCCAACTATTACTGCAATACACGAAGCTCTGGGGGATCCATCCGATATGATGGTGTAGATATCAGGGTCATCCCTAGGTACAAGTTAATGTTGATGTCTACCACTCTGTGTGGAGTTAATCCTGATACATAATCAGGGAAGACATCAGCATACGGGTCATACACTATAGGATAACTCAGACTCCTCAATCAAATGATCTGATGGCAAGGCCAGCCAACTGATTAGTGACTACATGCACCATCCTCCTAGTAAGTCCATATTCTATTGCAAATATTCCCTCATCACTAGTGAAGGATAAACTAGTACCATCCTCGAAGACACACTGCAAATTGTTCCTAAACCTGTCAATCTGAGCATGGACCATGTATAATCAGTCCATAGAGAAGATGACCATGTAATGCCTTGATGCTGCTACTAGAGATTCTAGATGAATCTATTGCCTACTAGAGTGAGCTCACAATGTCTGAACGAGTGTTTAATCATTTAATCTTCTCCCATTGGAGGCTCTAATCATTAGGATCGAGCCAACATATCCATCAGAATCTACAAGATCCGAAAGAGTGGAGTGGTAATAAAAGTGTGACCGGAACCAATGTCTATAAGAACTATAGCTAGGGTGGAATATACAAAGATCATAATTGTATCTGGGCCGTAGAGGGTTCGGGGTACATAAAACAAAACACGCTACACCATGGGCCGACCAGAACCAGTTCGAGTTCGACACGGGTCCGATCCGGCCTGACACGAACTAGAAGGTCTAGACCGAGTGGGATGGGTCACGGGCATGGCCCCGTTGGGCCGCGGACCGGCCCGGCCCGCCTCGGCTAGGCACGGCCCACCAGGAAACCAGGCCTGGGTTGTTGTTGTGGTACACCTACCGGGTGGTGGACCCCCCTCACGGACATCATTGTCGTTGGGCTGTTGAATAGGCGTTGGCATGTGGTGCTGCCTCAACTGGATGCAGGACCATCCGGGTGCAAGTCCCCTTCTCTGTGGCTTCCAAACCGTGACCACCGTTTGTGGCACATGATGGCATGCCGTTCACCACCAACACGGCTGGTTGAGACCCATACACCCTTGTTGGACATCCATTTTGCCATGCAGCACCACCCCCTTCTGTGGTTGGGGATCACCAGCATTCGCCTTCACCTGCCAGCTCTAGTTTCGTGCCGAAAGTTATTCTGTCAGGCACTGATGATGCTCTGGAGATCAGTTTTCACTCTCATCTATGCCTAAAGGCCATTAAAAATTCCATTATCATAGCATGACCCTCAGATTCTTATTTACGACAAATTTCAAAATTATCTAATGAAGAAAACTGAAATATTCCAAGCAGCAGAGTGTCCAAGCCTTATTAGTTTGGACCGCAAACTCCGCGTTAGCATTATATGAATTGGTTAATAAACAATTCATCAGAGAGATAAATTTAATCCCATTCAGAACATCTTCCATTCAACATGTTTCAAGAACACAAAAATGAAACAATTATTATGAATTTAGAAATAAACAACCCCAACCTCGTGAATCATTCGACGATTTCACATTCTTGGAGGGGATAAGTCCTCCATGTATTAATTCTCTGATGTTTGTTGATCTCAGATCGTTTCTGCCCAAGCTTCCTTCCTCTTTCGGGGGAAGATGTCGTAGTACATCGCCAAAGTTTCCACACAACCATCTCAAAAACATCAACCTCGACTTCAATTAAATAGATGGGGAGGGTGAGTAATGCAACAAAATAATTAAAGAGGTTAATTAATTAATGATCCTATTAATTTCTAATTGTGTTGTTACGAAACTGAAGATGCATGGCATTAAATGGTTGAAAACCCATTAGTCCCCCACCCCCGCTCTATAAGAGGACGGAAAAATAAAATGACAATTTCTATTCTATTTTATTATTTCATTTAATGTCATAAAAAACTATCTTTTTCACCCGACCAACTGTGATCAAAGTTATGCCTCCCTTAAGCAAATTTTGGTGCTTTTGATTCAAGGGTTCCCTCATATTTTTATTCAGAGCATGGTTGAAAATTATAGAAAATGTCGCCCGTACATTTAATAAAAGTACCTTAAAAAAGATCAAAATTCATATATGCGCACACAAGTTCTCAGAATAAAGCACGATAAATTTTTGAAGACTTGTAATAATACTAAATAATTAAAAAACATTAATGGAATTTCTAGGTATTTACATTCTCCGCTCCTAAGAGATTTTCATCCCCAAAATATTCTACAAAACAAGGTGTGTAAATGGGGGTACTGAGTACATATATGAGCCTCCTTCTCACATGTGATCTCCTGGAAATTCACATGCTACCAAAAACACACACTAGTGGAATTGTTTTCCATGAAAGGACCCACTCATGTCCCTCCTCTATCTCCACTGGGAACTCCACCAAAGTCACCACATCATTAATGTCCATCTCTATCAAGTCAAAAACTTGTAGTGGATCATGTATGTACCACCGTAGTCATGACACATGGAAATAATTATTAACATAATGAATCTATGGGGAATGAGCTAGATGGTATTCCACATCTCTACTCTTCTTAGGATCTGGGAAGGTCCGATTAACCTCAAAGATAGATTGATGCCCCATCCAAACCTCTGAAATCCTCATCGGGGTGAGACCTGAAGGAATACATATTCCCACACATAAAACACTAAGGGTCTCTATCTTCTTTCGGCATGAGACTTCTACCTACTATTTGATGTCTTCATCCACTCCTAGATGACCTACACCTTCTCTGTGGTAGGATGTACAAACTTTGGACCCATGACTGATGACTCCTCTAGGTCATTAAATCATAGAGGTGATCTTCATGGTCACTCGTACATGGCCTCAAATGGATCTATGCTGATGGTGGAGTGATAATTTCTGTGTAAGTGTAATCCACCAGTGGTAGGCGGTCCAACCAACTATAGCCAAAATAAATGACACAATCAAGAAGCATGTCCTCGTGTGTCTGAATGGTCTGCTCTGTCTGACCATCTGTTTGAGGGTGAAAGGTGGTTCTCATGCATTGCTGGTTCCCATAAGCTTCCTACAATGCCTGCCACAAATGTTATGTAAAATGTGTGTCCTGATATGATATGATCACTGATGGATCCTCTTGAAGCTGTACAACATATTGAATGTAGATATATCCCAAGTTCTATATTAATTCCTACTCTTATATGGGTATGAATTTGGTCGAATTGGTGAGTCGGTTCACGATTAACCAGATAGAATCCTGGACCCTAGATGTGCGTGATAACCCTATAATGAAGACCATGGATATACTATCCCACGTCCACTATAGTACCTCATGTGGTTGAGAAAAAACCTCCTGGTACCTGATGCTCAAACTTCATTTGCTGACAAGGGAGGCATCGAGAAATGAACACTGCTTCTACATTCTCCATCCCTAGCCACCAGTACTGACACTAGAGGTCCTGGTACTGCTTCACCACAATAGGATGTACCACCAAAATGGATGTATGTAACTCCCTAAACACCTCCTCTGGAAGAATCTTTAGTACTATATTTCATCCTTTGAAATGGATGACATGATCCCCACCTTCCGAAAATCTATCAGGAGCCAGTCTTGAGGATATCTGAGCATGTCAGGCCCTGTTGTCTACGTCCCCAGGTTGTGCCTCCCATACTCACTAATGAAGTGGTGGAGTTACTATCATAGACTGGATATAAGATACTCCATCACTATCTGTGATGGATAACTGGAATGCGGCTAGACTTTATGTCACCTCAATCAGTAACTATAGATTAGACCTCATGATGAGTGAGTCTGATAATACATTCCCATTCCTAGGATCATAGACTATCTCAAAGTCAAAGTCATGGATGAACTCAAGCAATCATCAATATCTCAGGTTCAAGAAAATCTGAAAGAATAGAAACCCGAGATTCCTATGATTTGACTACAATATAAACTTTAACCCATCAAGTAGTGCTTCCCCATATTTAGCACAAAGACCACTGCTGTTAACTCCATGTCATGGGAAGCGTAGTTTCTCTTCTGTTGTTTCAACTACAATTATCCATAGCCAATAATTTTTTACACCTTCATGGGGACAAAACCTAGTTTGTTCCATGATGCATCGATTTTTACTACACACCCAACACCCTCTTCTGGTCGCCTCAAGATGGGGGTAATGTAATGGTTTATTTCTATAACAGGATGGAATTTCCATAAAACCTCAAAACACATAGACCAAGAACAAGAAAATATGAAAACCACATAGAAGTAATATAATAGTAAAATTGTCTACTAAATGTAAAGGGACCAGAATTCATGCCCAACTGAATGATACAACTAAAAAATAAAATAGAAAACAACTCCTCAGATCATTCTCCAAGGATCGTACCAGATGGGTAATTAAAAATCATCTATATAGATCTCTACATTTACTAGTATCCTCCATGTAACACCTGTTCTAATCTCTTATAGTCTTATTTGATCTTATCATCGTTTTCATAAGACACAACAAGATTCAGGTGAATCCCATGCATTGGTGAGTATAACAATACCCAGTAGGGACCCCGAAACCCCCAATGGCCTCTCAAAATTCCACAATGGAAAACCCACAATGATTGATCCCAATCATAATGCACAATGAAAAATGATCAGTTCAAATTAGATATAACTAATGTACTGAAGTATTGATGAATAGTCTTATAGATAGATCATCTTATTCGGTCAAGGGATTTGCTGCTGATCCACACAGGATTGCTCGTTACTAACCCCCGCGGACCCACACAGGATCAGTAGGAAGTAACCCCCACTAATCCACATAGGATCTGACCTGCCCATGATTGATAGGTACTTACCCCTGCTAACCCAGACAATATTTTACTCACACATGATCGGTAGTTTCTAATCCACATAGGATTGCAAGGTGATGATCCACACATGATATCTCAGGGGTTATCCATACAAGTTCGCTAGGTGATGATTTGAAAATGATTTCTAAGTACTGATCCACACAGGATCAATAGGTGTTGATAGACACAGGATCTATAGGTGCTGATCCACATAGAATCGCTAGGTTCTGATTCAAATAGGATCACTATTAATTCTTCACATCTCACCCAACCACTAGATTTCCATAGATAGTATGCTTGATTTCGGGCGGATATGCTCCCCAGGCCATCTATATTATGTTAACCAGCATGAAGCCCCACTAAGAAGTAACACATGTATCAATCATGTCATAAGGGTTCCAACGCAACAGACGGTGCATCAATCGGACCCCCATCTAAGAGTTTTATGTACTTTATTACCGATGCCCCAGTTGGATTAGTGTACGATCGAACCCAAGCGTAATAAAAAATTATTCAAAATTATTTTAGAGTATCTCAAATGGAATATTTCATTCTATGTATTCCATCACTGGAGAAAGTTCATCAAATTGTCTTATGGTTTGCGGGATACAACATTTTATGTGTAATTAGGATAAAGAAGGTCTGGGTCCGGTCCAACCTGGTCAGACCGACCCGACCCGCTCCACCCTGGGGTTGACCCATCCGAGTTCAGGTCGACTCGAGTTTGACCAAGCCTGGACCAAACCAGCTAGGCCAGACCAAGTGTGTTGGGCCAAGGGGTCAACCCGCTAGGACTCGGATAGGCCTGTCAGGTGACCCGACACTGGTGGCTAGCATGGTCCACTAGTCGAATGGCAGACCTCTATCTATAATGCCTTTTCCAATTGAGTAATTTACCAATAGTTCCAAGTGGTGTCGCCTTAGGTGACAGTGGGACTCACGGGGTGTGGGTCCCCTTCGTCGTGCCATCGAAGATGAGGCCCCCTCCCGCGGCACGTGACAATGTGCCGCTCAGTGCCAATGCAGCCAGTCGATAATCGACTTCCCTTGCTTGTCTACAGTGGCTCCGTGCGGCACTGCCTCCTTCCATACCCAGTGATTTTCGGGCACCACCTGGGCTCGCCATCACAAGTCGTCGGCACTGCCTCTCTGGTGGTTCTTTCGCAGGGCTTCGACGATGCACTGGAGCTCTGTTTCGACATTCGTCTACGCCTATGGCCCTCATGGGATGCCACCGCCTCTATGTGCCTTGAGGTTACAAGCTTCCTTCATGTTGAGAAAATCCTCCCCTGATGAACGCAATGATAAACAAGGGGCATAGGATTTGATCCTTGTTCATTTGGCACATGCCCTCCATGTTAGCATAATAACATGGATGAGATAAATTACTCTTCAAACACTCTTAATTAATAAAGTAAAAACCCATAGAAATAATCATGAAAAAACCCTCTACATTGAGAATAGTTGGAGGTGTCATAGTTATGTTAGGAGAAGAGTCATTTTTGGATAAATTCGTCAACGTTCTTCAATCCCAGATTTTTTCTTCCAATGTCTCCTTCTGATGGTGGATGTTGCCATAGTACTTCTCCAAAGTTTCCTCACATGATGAAGTTGTGTCAGAAACCACAACCCGAGAACCATTTAAATAGAGGTTGAGTGTGAGTAACTAATAAAAATATTTAATGAGGTTTATTAATGAGATTCTAATTAATTAACCTCTTAATTCACAATGGTGTGGTTACGTAACTATAGAGACAATACATTAAATGGATTGACAACCCATCAGCACCAACACCACTGCTAATCATGAACAAGGATAATAAAATTAAATTATTTGTAATTAAATTTTTTCTTTAAAATTAACAAAAACTAACTTTTTCACCCAACCTACCGGGGTTGAAGTTAAGAATCCATTAAGAGAATCCAAGCGATGCAGATTCAACGGTGCCCTAAAATTTTTAATCTGAGCACCGGTTTAAAAGATATAATATATGGAACACATGTTTACTATATTTACCTTCAAAAAATATATAAAAATTCGTTCTATTCAGACCATGTCTTAGAATCGAGCACCAAAAATTTTCACAGAATCGTAATAATCCAAAAAAATTAAAATATATATATATATGTCATTTTCATTTATTTCAATCATCTCTTTTACAATCGGTTTTTTAATAAGAATAAGATATCATATAAGAAAAGTAGAATTTAATGTTCTATTTTAAATAATTATTTACCTATTTTTTCTGTTAATTTTGTTAATTAATTTATTATCCTTTAATTCTTCATCTAGGTTATTCTAGATACATTTCATTGTCAATTAAATTAATTTCCATAACCTCCATTTTTTATTCAAAAATAGTACATGGATTATCATGAAAGACTAATTTTCATTTTTATAACACTAACCCCATGGTCTAATTAATTTATTAACCATAATAATATCATTCCATAATTTTCGGGTACTATATAAAACTTTCATAAGATACCATCAATGTTGAAATCAAACACATCTAGGTGACTCAAAGAGTGGAGAATGGAATATATATTAACAAGAAACTCAACCATCATTCATTAAGAATATTAATTATTAATAAGGAATTCATATTTATCACATAAATTGTAATATCGAATTTATCCTATTGAATCATCCGTATTCCATCCTTGAAACCCTAATTCTTATTCCAACACATCATGGTTTCCCATTGTTCTACATGAAACATATCATCTAGGCCTCCATGGCCTTTTCACATTATCTATCATTGGTGAAACGATACAACTCTCAAATCACACAGTGAGACACCATCAAGATGGCTTCACAAGGAATAAATAAAAATATAATATACATTAGTTATAATTGGCCCTAATATAATGAATCCTTCCTTCACATGTAATTGAGTTAGTGTCCCGAAAGATAGAGAATCCATACTGTAATAAAAAACTATAACTCTCTATCCCAATTATTTTATCATTATTAAAAAACCATTTTTATTATATCATGAATGAATAAATTATTTATTAACATATTCTAACAACGATAATCCTAAGGTATCAACTATAAAATATTTCAAAATAATTAAAAATTATCTCTAGTAGAAAACTAGTCTCAACATACTAAGAGAGAAACAATTATCATTTTAAATTATTTTTTATTGATATCTTACATAATAAATAAAATTGTTGATTTTATTTTTCTACTAATTAAACATATATAATAATAAATTAAAAATTACATTTATATCATTTTTATTAATATATAATTGAAAAAAACCATACTACAAACATGAATATTCTTTATTTAACTAATCCAATAAATTGTATAATTCCAATATTTTTATTTACCTATTTCCTCTATTATCAATTGATATTCTAAACAAAAAAAATATGCTATCAAATAATTTTATAGATGTCACACATTCTAGAAAACCAAAACAATAATTTCTGTTAGGGTTAAAGCATCAACATGCTATTGTTGTCCAAAAACAACTCCTTATATAATCTCATTAAATAATTATCTAGTTAATATTATATTTTTACAAGAGGATAAAACATTTTACCTTTATTATATCATGTAAATAAAATTATTCAATATATCCCCTACCTAAAACATCCGGAATTCTTGAATTGGAAATAGAACAGAATCACGGATCTCCAATCACATATCTTATTAAAAATCAATGATATCCAAAGGATGTCTATCCACAAATGCAGCATAAAAAACTATTACAATCTATAATAATACTGGATAAAAAAATAAAAATTATAGAAATATTAATAGAAGGGACCAATATAAACAAGGAGAGATAGCTAGATAATATTTATATTTGTCATCATTGGTAAAAAACGATTGATAAAGGGAAATAGAGAAATAATCCATTTTAATGAAGTTACATAGCCTTTGATTTACTGTCTATGGACTCTTAGGGTTTAGTGTATTGATTTGAGTAATTTATAAGATTAGGAATATTTGGATATTTATTTTCCAATTGAAAGATTCAATACCACATCGTATCCCCTATGACTATGTTGTAGCACTACCTAGCCAATGTAGTCTATGGTGTATCATATGGGACTAAGCCACATATTCTCTCAGGGAATTTGTGTTCCTGGTACCACACATATATCTGAGAAAATGGTATTTGGTATTTATGAAAAAACACTATTCACCCCTTAACAGGACCCCTCCATCCCAAAAAGGGACCATGCCATCACATTTTGAACCATTTTCATGGGGGGAAGTTCATACACATATCTATCCCACTTTTTATAAGGGAAACACTTCAACCTTATCCATACCAAATTAACACTAACACAAGATAACCATTTATGAAGAAAACCAACCCAAACCTATTATTACAGACTCTTTCAACAAATCAATAATTTTGTTAGATGAATTATACAACCAATTTTCAATGAATTAAAACCAACAAATTTTTAAATAATATTTGTAATATCATTTCACCTATTTCACCGTCATCAAAACAACTA
This sequence comes from Viscum album, assembly GCA_963277665.1. Classification (NCBI taxonomy): domain Eukaryota; kingdom Viridiplantae; phylum Streptophyta; class Magnoliopsida; order Santalales; family Viscaceae; genus Viscum; species Viscum album. Next base: position 27,224,683 of record OY728157.1, on the reverse strand, counting down.
ATTTATTTATTTTCACAAACAATCAATAAAGAGGATTTACACCAACATTTCACACCAATTTAAGAATTAAATTCAATTAATAAAATCAATTATAAATAAAACATTTATTTCATACTAATAAGATTAATGAGTGAATTAACCTACCATGCATACATAAGGGAACATGAAGACCCAAAACATTATTCCTCAAACTAGAAAAAAAAATCAAAATATTTACTATAGATAATACTCCCCTATAAAAAATAATATTGTATAATCATTATTTGATAAAAATTTAAATAGATATATCACCAAAGTACTACATCCATGATATAAGTGATGGAAGAAGAAAGATACATAGTGAATCCACAATTAATGAGCACATAACAAGGAATAAGGGCCTCCATTGCACATAAATTTACAAACAGATTGCTCTACATTCAAGAAGAAGTGAATCTCATAACTTGGAAAGGTGATTCATCTGATTTAGGACCTATATAAGCAAAAAATTAATTTCTTAGGGTGTAAATTTGATAAGATCTAAAACATGATGATTTATCTGTTAACATTTGACTATTAGACATCTGGGTTGGAATATTGTCGCACCACCAGTTTCTAGAAATCAAAACATTAATTATATATTTAATGTATATAATGTAGTTGGGTTTAGTTTTAGGTGTGATGGAGGATTTTTTACTGGTTTTGAACATTTTTTTTAGACTTGTGGTTTGATCAATGTTGGTAGAAATGACACACAACCTCTTGGGAAAATATTCAATTGAAACATTGGGCATTTTTTCGGGACCCAGCTTGATGCATTGTTGAAAAACCATGCATCATCCAATGATAAAATATGAATGTGATGGATTAGAGATTTATCATTGTTGGTGAAGATCATTTCTAACCATTCGAACCAACCATTAGAGTAGTGTTTAAATACTGTGGCTAGTTCATAGTTAACATATGAGTTAACTAACATTGAAACATGACCAATAAAAATTATAAATTAGTTACATTTGAGGTAGTTAATTTATTTTTTAGAGCATAATTTTTTTTCCAATTAACATGTATACAATCGAATTAATATACCTCTCAATGTTGTGGTTCCCCAACATCTTGATCTGGGTTGATATGTTTACAATTATAAGCATGTTGGATGCCAATATTCCTTGTTATGTTTTTTTTCATGGAATTTTTCCTTAGTTTTAGTATTCATCCATATATTTTATTTATGGATCTAATTTATTGGGGGTATATTCATGTTATTTCATTGGATTTATTTTTAAATATGTTTTTATGGTCAGGAACATGAATTGATGCCAGTTTTGAAAGTCTACGAAGGTTTTTTGAAGAATTTGCGCCATTCTCGGTTTTGTCAAATGTTTTGGAAATCGGTGGATTCACTATCAACTCCACATAGATAATGATCTAATTGTATGTGTGAATTTTACCAATCTTAACCATGTTAAAATAATGAATCTGTATCCTACTTAAAAAATATAGGATTGGTTTGATCAATTTAATGGATCGTAGTGTTTTTAAAAAAAATAGTGATTGGGATGTTATGATTTGTGGGATCAGAAGGAAGACATTTTGAAGACACCTTTCAAAAGTAGATATAGATATTACAAGTATGTGGTTATGCCTTTTTTTATTATGAAAAAACAAGAATCCTTGTTGGAATTTATGAATCAAATATTTTATTAGTATTTGGATTATTTTTTGGTGGTGTTGGTCGATGAATTAATTTTTTCTTCATGGATATAGTTTGAGAATATGAAACACAAGGAAATGATTTTTGATATTCTTAAAGATCATTTATTATATTATATATTTTCTTAGTGTAATAATTTGTTATTATAGGTACATTTTTAGACCATGTAGCCTCTAATGAAGGATTTTATATTGACACTAAAAAGATAGTGTTTTTGACCACTTTGAAACTAAAATGTCTTGAAAATTCATTGTACATGTTTTATTTATAAGGAATTATTCCAAGACCCCACGCTCTAACGACACGTGTCTTTTAGGCCTGGTGTGCCTGAAATGAAATTTTTTATCAATTTTTATTGTACATTCAATAAAACTATGATGTGATTTTATGTATTTTTAAAGTCACATGGATTGTAAATCGGAGGGCACCGTTGAACTCAGAACGTCGGAATTTACATAGAAATTACATAACCTTGGCTAGTAAGGGTTGTCCAGAAAAAATTATTTTTGGACATGTTGAGAAAAATAATAAAAATAATTATAAAGTAATTAAATTATTTCATTAATCACCATTTGGTGGCGGATGGTGATGCTGTAGTGTACTGACCAGGTAGTGAAAATGCTCATTAATGAGGCTCATTGATATCCCATATCATGCAGCACAATGATGTAATAATTTAAGTGTAACAATATTGTTATTTCATAAATGAAACAACGTAACGACGCAATGTCATATTGTAATAGAACATTGGTGATGTGGTTATTTTTATTATACCAACACATCAGATAATGCAGAATTAAATTATAGGGATCCTCTGATGAACGTTTGAGAGTTTTCATTTCCACTGTAGATTGAAAACTGCTGATGATACATCTTCATCTTCTACGTGCCTCAAAGAACGAAGCCAGAATCGATGTTGACTTCATGAAACATTGATCATGAATGGTTCAGTATTGAACATCAATGAGGTATGGGGTTGTTTAATTTTTTATATTTGTTCCATGTTATTTTTTCAGAAACGATGGACACATATCAAACCACGAACGGGTTGATCCACGATTCTCGCATTTATACATAATGATGACATTTGTTTTGGGATCTTATTATCTAAGGATGAGTAATTATTATTTTTTAATTAAAATATTCAGCCCTCCATTGATTATAATATTCTAACACCAATGGTTCAAACCGAGACAAAAAAGGCCCAAGCCCCTCTCCCTTGGGTGTTCCTCATGGCTAGAATATCAAATCGATGTAAATAGAAATTTGAGAATTTCTTGGTGGAGAAGAAATTTTTAAAAGAGCGAAAGTGAAATATGAATGAAGAAAGACCACTGGTATTGACTCGTTGATCTACTGAAGAGTTCTCTAGTGCGCCATAATGGCGTGTCAGCAAAAGGGATGTGGTTGGCTTGGGCTGTGACACAACTGGAGGAGCCAACGACTAGGCTGGCGACTAGAGGTAGTGGACGAGGTCACTCAACAATGTTAGAGGGGTGTGGATCGAATACCATGATACATCCCACATGGCGGGCTGTGAGTGCTCAATCGTGGTAGAGGAGGTGCCCTATGACGATCTGCAAGGCGATGGTGGAAGAACATTCTTAGAATCTGGCCACATCCCTACGAGGTGGACCAATCCTCCTCTGGAAGACTGGGTGGTGCTTGAACCATCTAGTGGGTGGGACCCACTCAAGAAGGTCGAACACGTGCGCTTCAGGTTTGGTCGGACTAGACCAGTATTTCGGGCAACCCAGTGGGTTGGACTGTTGTCCAACCCGGGCTTGGTCTAGCAAAACCCATTTGGCCAAGCCAACTAACCAAGCAGGAGAAGACAGAAAATGAATCAAACCAGGTCAAGTCAAGTCCATCTAATTAAACCATGTTATGTAGGACCCTTGATCTGAGTTGGATGTGTTGGACCGGGCCCAGACGCAACCGGTCCTTATTTACTAAAACACCTTTATCTCTTAGACTAGGCGTTTGATTGAAGTGGCATTAGTGGCGGTGGGACCATTATAATGATGAGTCCCTTCTAAGTTACTCTATCTGAGTTTTGGAAGAATTTGGAATACTACTAGGTTGGATCTGATTTGAATCCAACCGAGCCCATTTTACAAAAACTCCCAAATCATATAAGTCCATCATCTGTTCGGCATGTTGTCTGTTGTGCTGGGACACATATGATGAGACGATATTTTGGGTTACTCTATGTGGTAATTCACGGTGTTTTAGGTATTAATTATGTCTTGTGAAGTGGATCCTCCCAGAATCAAGCGTTGTTTGTGCAGGAATCCAGTCACTCAATGTGACGTGAAGAAAAAATAGTGATCATGCGTGGGTCAGCACCTACCAATCCTAATAGGTCTATACCAAGAAATTTTGTGTGGTTCAGAGCAAAGCGATTCTTTGGGGGTCAGCACTTAGAGACCCTATTTGGGTAATAAACATAGTTTCTTGATAAAATATTAATATCTTTCATTACAAATCATAATCTTTACATTTGTACTTATGTTATATCTTGTTTGATCTACGTGTTTTAATTTTTTTAATGTGACTAAGAAGTTACAATATGATATTACCTCTATGGTATGATAATTTTTGGTGTAATTCATTATGGTTTATTGAGATACCATCATGGGTATCATGGTTCCTACTGAGTATTATTATAATCACACCATCATGGGTTTTTCCCTCACATGTTGTGTCGTTTGAAGACGAAAGGCAGCCTTGACCAAGACTCTGGGGATCCAGGACTAGATGGTTATCAGAGGTGGATTGGTTGATTTGGTGTGATGTAGTTACATCCAAAAATGATCTATACATATTCTTTATGTAATATCCTTAGCAGACGGCCTCCAGAACATGTACTTAATTTTCTGTACTTATCATTCATAAGAGCTTGTTTTTAGGCCCCATTACTTTTTGTTTACACAGACTACCCTCAATAGTGATACATTGGGGTGGTTGTACAAATTTATTTCAATTGTGGTATTCTTTTTGCAGTATGACCTATCTATGTGTCAGATTATTTGAAGGAAATGTCACGCCTTTGGGGTTATTCCTTTCTGGTTCTATTCACCAGCACCTAGACAATGAATGGCGGGTTTGGGGTAGTCATGAAAATAGCCCTGGGGATAGGTCATGAAAAAATGGTATCAGAGGGAATTTGGTTCTTCTAAAAGAACTATGATTCTATGTTTTTATGAGGAAATACTGTTATGTGTTTTGAGTTCGGATTTTAGGATAACGATTCCATTATTGGTGTGGTGGTAGTTGTATCCATACACCAGGACCCTAGATTATTTTTTCTATATTGATATTGGAAAAGACTACTTTCAAGTGTTTTTGAAATGTTTTTTTTCACTATATATCTTTTGAGTAAGCTCACTAGATACAACTTATTGATAATGGAAGATATATTTCTCATCTGGATGCCTCCTCGAAGATATCCATCAATTATTATAGTGAGATATCATGATGATGGTCCACTTAGCAATGAGGTGATGGTTCCAGGACATATTAGAGTTATAGCACCTTTGGGTAGTGTACCAGCAGCACCACCACGCGAAGAGAAGTAGTTGCAACCCGCCCCACCAGCGGACAATGAAAACCAACTGATCACATTGTATACGTTTTATAGAAAGGGAATTCATGGTTTCAAGGTGAGACAAATCTTTATGTAGTCGAGTATTGGCTAGAGGTAGTTACTTGGGTTTTTTGCCTAGTAGAGAAACTGAAAGACCAGAGGGTTGTTCTACCCACTAGCCTATTTCATGGCATGGTAGGGAGGTAATAGAGCTTGATGCTATAACCACATGAGGAGTCGACCCTTGTTTGGATAGACTTGAGATCCTATTTATAGTGGAGTTCGTACTAGCGACACTACACTCTATGTGTATTCCAGAGTTACTACACCTACAGGAGGGCAGCATGACTATGGCCCGTACTCAGTGAGGTCTAAAAACTTATTCAGCTACTCTACCTTAATGTTATATAGCCATTTTCTTAGGGACAAGACCTTTGATCAGGGACTTTGGTGGGAGACCATGGCATCGATGATTTCGCTCAGCATGTCGGTGCAGGCTAGTGAAAAAGAGAGAGCCCTACTGGTGAAGAGCATCCTAGCCAAGCAGGAACCAACATTGAGGGCCACCACTGGGCTTCAGGTGGTCGATTCATCTACAGTATATAGTATGAAGATGGTGTAAAGGCACCAATAGGCCAAAAGTTTTATAGGACAACCCTATGACATTGGGTCAAAGGTGTAGAGCTTACGAGGAAGAGGAGGTCATCAGAGGGCTAGAGTTTTTTAATCTTTTGGTGGACAGGGTAACATGGATCATTACTATCTAAATCCCCACATGAATGACCGGCATTAAGTTTAGGGATGTCCGAGACAGAGACAAAGGATTGAGAAAGGAGGTCTGCAATGTAGTTTACGTGGAAGGGGAGTATGTCAAGTAGCAGGCGATGTACGGTGGTTCGAGGTACTACCACCACCATCCCAAGAGGCATTACTCGAGCTTCAGGAGTATGTTGATAGGGGTGGGGCCAACATCATGTGATGTAGGCCTACAATGGAAGTGATCTATATATTATTAGAGGTATGATATATGTCTACTCAACGTTAGTTGTAGATCTTATATACACAGGTGCTAGTCACTCCTTCCTTTCCACGACTCTCGTTAGGAGCTCAGAGCTTATGGTGGAGTTGTTTGGTGGATCCTGACGATTACATACTCCTACAAGAGAAGATATGATGATTACACACTAGTTCCGGAAGTGTGAGATTACTCTTTTAGTTGAGATCTTTAATTGAGTTCTCCTAGTAGTACTGTCGTGGCCTTACGACATCATCATGGGTATTGAAAGATTATCCATAGTCCATGCTTAGATCGACTGTTTTAGGAAAAAATTGTTGTCTGTGTTCAAGGATGGGATAATTTTTTTCGTCACAACAGTGAAAGGAAAAATTTCATCATTTCTTAGAAGAGGGTGAAGCCAATCAGTCACCAGTTTTCTAGCCCCACCCTTAGTGCGGTGGACAAGGAGAGTCTAAGATTTCTAGTAGTGGTGGAATAATATGAGGATGTTTTTCTAGAAGATGTCCTATGACTCCCTCCTCGTAGAGAGGTAGAATAATGTATTCACATGTACCCAAGGATGAAACTGATATCCTAAACTTCATGATGGATGGATCCCATGGAGCTTCGTGAGTTGAGGGTTCAACTATAGGACTTTCCATGGAAGGGTTTGTAAAGCCCAATTTTTCTCTATAGGCAACCCCAGGGTTTTTTCCAAGAATTTATACATGACATTGATTCTACACATGGACAAACAACACCTAAATCAAGTTTCCATGATGTATAAGTATCCAATTATATGGATTGATATCATCTTCTACCAGTTGATGGGAGTGATGTGGTTCTCAAAGATAGACAAGAGATCGAGATATCACTAGCATTGGGTACGAGATGAGGATGTACCAAAGACCACCGTCAGGTTCCGTTACGACAACAATAATTTCTTGGTGATAACTTCTGTATTGAGAAACTCCCCAGTTGAGTTCATGGGACTAATTAACAAGATAATTCACACATACCATGACTGTTTTGTTGTGGTCCTCAAGGATGACATCTTAGTGTACTCAATATCGGAGGAGGAGCACACTACTCACCTATGGATAGTCATAGACACACTCTGTGTGCACTAGCTTTATAGTAATCTCTCGAAAATCCAATTATGGATTTTCTAGGTCCACTTCCTGGTACATGTCATCTCAGAGGCTGGAGTTTGTATGGATCCAATGGAAATAGAGGTAGTGCTTGCTAAGAATCCACCCTAGAGTGTGAATGAGGTGCGTAGTTTCCTAAGGTTGGCTGGGTACTATCAGATATTCTTACCCAAAATTTCAAGAGTTGCATCACCCGTTACAGCTTTGGTAAAATAGGGAAAACTCTTCATAAGGATGATGAGATACCAGAAGAGTTTCCATGAGATGAGTAGGATACTAATGAGGAGCTCCATCATGAGACTACTAGTTGAGGGTGTCTTGTATGTAGTCTATTGTGATGCATCAAGGACCATACAATGTCGTGTCCTAATACAAGAGTGATCATTGATCTCCTACATCTATCAATAGTTGAGGTGGCATGGGAAGAACTATGCAACCCATGAGCTAGAGTTAGTATCATTGGTTTATTAATGGAATATTTTGTGAAAATACATCAGGGGTGAACAATTGACAATCTACTCTGACAACAAGAGTCTCATGAATTTATTCTTACAGAAGGCCCTGAAGTTGAGACAGTGGTGATGGCTGGATTTACTCTAGGACTATGACTTTTATATAGTCTCTACTCCAAGGAAGGGGAACGTGGTGGTAGATGCACAGAGTAGGAGGTATGGTTTCGAGCTACTAAGTGAGGTGAAAGACCAGCCAGCTGTGATGCAGATATCCACCGTAGATATTGATGGAGAAGCATATATCCAGTCTATGACTATCACTCCCCCACCCTAACATCGAATAGGGGACGAAAAACTTTTGGAAGTTGACTATGAGGCCTAGCCTGCTCAAATATCTTATGGACATGCTACTAATTGATTTTCGATTTATGGGAAGCACATCAGGCTTTTAAGATGATGCACCTTAGTACCAGTGACATTCTTGGTGGTGGTGTTCTGGGTTCCATACCTCCCCTTTAGTAGTAAATGTTTTTGTGGCAATGATGTACCACGACCTCAGACATCATTACTGGTGGACATGAATGAAGAAAATGGTGTCCAATTTCGTTTTGTGATGCCTTACATGTTACCAAGTGAAAAAAGAGAATCATGTTTCAGCTGGCTAGGCCCAGCCACTCGAGGTACCAGAGTGGAAATGGGATGGTATCTCGATGGACACTATGATGGGTTACCTCTTACTTCAAATGTTCATCATTCCATCTAGGTGATCATTGACTGACTCACCACATCGTCTCACATTCTACCCATCAGAGATAAGTGACTAGTAGAGAGATAGGGATGCCTCTATGGATAAGAAATAATGAACATCCACAGGTTCCTTCGATGACCATCTCAGACCAGGATTCACACTTTACAAAACAGTTGTGGAAGGGGTTATACAAGGCATTCAGGGCTCACCTGCATTTGAGCACATATTTTCATCCCCAGGGAGATGGTTCGATGGAGTGGACCATATAGACCATGGAGGTCGGGATTCATACTTATGTCTGAAATTTTGGTCACAGTTTGGAGGATGAAATTCCACTGTTGCAGTTTTCATACAATAGAAACTTTCCCTCTACCATTGGCATGGAACCATTTGAGGCCTTGTATGTACAACCTTGCAGATCATAACTAAGCTTGACAGACTCAGGGGAGTCGGCAGTCATGGTTGTGGATATGGTACGAGATAACACTATGAAGGAGAAGATCATTATGAGAGGATGATGATTGAACAGATCAGGTATATTTCATAAACCAATATGAGATTCAGACCCTTTTAGTTTTAGGAGGGAGATCATGTATTCCTTCAGGTCTCACAACTACGAGGATTATAGAGATTTGGCTAGGGAGGAATGATATCATTGAGGTTCAGTATGGAATTTCAGACCCGTAGTATAGTTGGAGAGGGGGCATACCACATTTCTCTTCTCTCACAGATTCACCGAGTGCATAATGTTTTTTAGTTGTCAAAGTTGAGGAGATACATGCATTATAAAATGCATTTAATAAACTCGGTCGAGATACACATTGATGATGGGGGTATATTTTGGAGTTCATGGAGGAGATAGATGATCAATGGGAGTGGGTCCTATGTGGGTGGTCGATTCATCTAGTGAGAGTTCGGTGGTTGTATGATAATCTCCATTAGAGAACATGGGAGTGGGAGGCCCTAATTCGTGCTCAGTACAACCATCTGTTTGATTAGTTTTGTTTTGGATTTTGTGGATGTGAAGCCCTAAAGTATAGAGAATGGAATGTGTTATAAATTCAATGTAATGCATTTTATTTATATGGAATTATTATGATATCCCAAACACTAACAACACATGATGCTGAGGCCTAATGAGCATAGAACCTATTTTTCTTCTTTTTCGACTTCGTTCGGTAAACATCAGAACATGGTTTTCAATATTTTGAATCTGCCAATACATCGTAAATCCATGGGCACCATTGATCACGAAACATGGGGATTCTCTTAGAAATGAATTAACCTTGGCTAGTATGGGCCAAGATAAAAAGGTATTTTTTCAGGATTTTTGAGATAAATAATAAAATAATTTAATGGAATTATTTTATTTCATTACTCACCATTGGGTGGAGGATGGAAACGCAACGGTGTAGCGAGAAGAAAATAATAATAATAATTAATGAGGGTCATTGATATCAGGTATCATTCATTATAATTATACAATAAAGTAATCCTAATAGTGACTTTGTTTCATAAATTAAACATCGTAATGACGCAACATCGCAACGTAACGGAAATGCAATGATGTGATTCTATTTATTTAACCATAATGTGGGAGAATATGGAATTAAAATATAGGGATTATCTAATTAACCACCATCATTTTTCCTATCCAATGAAGAATAGTGAACACCAGTGAGACTTCATTGTCTTCGACATGCCTCGATGAATGGACACGAAAGTGTCGTCGACAACATGAAACCTTCAGCATGAATGCTTCATCATTGAATGTCAATGAGGTTGGAGATTTATTAATTCATAAAATATCATTTTTATTCATTTTTTTAAATGATGAACATAGATCAACACATAAGCATGATAATCTGTGATTCATGCATTTATATGGAAGGGGGAATTTTCATTTGGGATTTCATTATTCGTGGTTGAATCATCATTGTTCATAGAATTAAAATCCATGGATCTTCCTTGATTATAATAATCTAATGCAGAGGGCGTGGGATGATAGAAACAAGGCCCGAGACCCTACTATGTGGGTGTTCATCGTTGAAAAACTCTTATATCTATTGAATGTTAGGTTTGAGACCTTTACCACAGAGAGGACATTCCGTAGAGAGCGCTGGAAAATGTAGCATGAAGACATGACCCTTGGTGAAGACCCAGTGATCCACAGAAGAGTCATTGGTTTGTCAGAGATGATGATGAAACCGAATACTATTATATATGGCATGTGGAAGTGGTAACAGGTGTGCAGTGGTGTTTCATGATGGTGTGTCTAGGGAAGGGTCGCAGCCCGCTCAGGTCGCAGAGCAGCGGGAGGTGCTGGCGGTTGGAGGCAATGCACACGGTCTCTCGACCGTGTTGGAGGCCCACAGATGATGCACCATGAAGGGTCTTCCACAGAAGGTCGTGGTTCCATAGCCACGACTGAGGAGACTCCCCGTGGTGACCCATGGGGTGATGGTGGTGGACCGAACGTGGCATCTGGCCACATCCTAGCGAGGCAGACCAGACTGCCTCTAGAGGACTGGGCGGTGCACAAACCACCCAGTACGCCAGAACTGTAACGGTGGGTCGGACCGAAGGATTAGCATACCAGACCCGCATCAGAAGGTCCAAACTGTGCACTTTGGGGCGGGCTGCAATAGATAGGCTCGTCGAGAGACACGGCAGGTAGGACCCTCGACCAACATGGGTTGTGTCTAGCAAGGCTCGTTGGGCCTAGCCCACTGGCCAGGTTGGACAAGACTGACCCCAACCAAGATCAGGTCATGTAAAACCTATTTAATTAATCCTATTAATATGTGATCCTCATGCAGTGTTGGTCGGGTTAGTCCAACTGGGTCAGACTGGGCCCAGATGCAACCTGCCCCTATTTAAAAAAATACATGTATCTCTTAGACCGAGATTCCCATTAATGCTTTGTTTGTGGTGGTGGGACCCTTGCGATAAGGTGGTCCTTATATGATACTGTACATGATCATTGAAAAAAATTTAAATATGACCATGTTGGATCAGACTCAATTCCAATAGGGCCCTTTTACGGAAATTCAAATTTCTTACATGTCGAGCATCTGTTCGATACGTCATCAATTGTGTTGGGACCCATACAACAAGACGGTCCATTGGGTTTCACGATGTGGAAATTTGTGTTGAATGAGGTATGACTAATGTATTTTGGATCTTATCCTCTAGAAATCAAGCATGATAAGTGTGGGAATGCAGTGGAAATATTTGATGCGAAGAAGGAAAAATGATCTTTCATCGGTCAGCATCAAGTGATCCTAAGTGGGTCAGCACCTAGTGATCCTATGTGGGTCTACACCTAGGGATCCTATCTGGGTCAGAACATAGAGATCCTCTATTGGTAGCACCTAGGGATCCTGTTTGTGTCAGCATTTAGAAATCCACATGGGGTCAGCGCCTATTGACCATATGATGTTCAGCAGCAGAGCCTCTCGACAGAATAAGATGATCTAGTTTTATAAAAATTCATATTTACTTATGTACATAAGTTATACATCATGTGGACGTCATAATTTACTTTTTTATATGTGTTTGAGATCTTCCACAGTGGTATTACCATTGTTGCATCTTTTTTTGTGGTGTTTTCTGTCATTTATTACTGAGAGGCCTTCACGAATGTTGGGGTCCCTGGTGAGTATTTTTTTACTCAACCATTCACGTGCTTATACTACACATTTTTTATCTTATTCAAGAGAAAGAAAACCATGACTGGGACATTGGGGAGATAAGATGTGATGGTGCTCGATGGTGGATTGATAGACATGGTGAGCTGTAGTGACATCCAACAAAGAGTTGTACCTACCCATCAGGTAGGATCCTTGGAAGATGACCCCAAGAGATTATACATAATATTCCCTACTTTCCTTTTAGTTGGGAATTTATTCTGGCCCCTTTACTTTATATTTACACACTTTACTCTCGATGGTGATACTTTGGGGTGGTTGTACTATGTTTTTTCCTTAGTGGTTTTCTTTTTTTGGTATGCCCTCTCTGAGTGTTTAATGTTATACAGGTAATGACTTCCATTTTGAGGTTAGGCAATTCTAGTGATAGTCACCAACCCCTAGCCTATGGATGGAGGCCTTGGGGTAGTCACAACGCAGGACCTGGGGGATGTTTATTGATAGAAAATACCAATGAAATTATTTAAAATGCACATTTTACATGTCATTAAAGATTTATTACTTGGGAATTTTCATGAATAAATTCACCAAGGTGTTCCATTTAAAGGTATTAATGAATATCAAAATATTTTTCATGATCCTAATTTTAACAATACATCATCACTAATATGGATATTTATAGAATAATTACATCGTTATGTGGTGTGTAATGATGCTTTGGGATCAGGTTTGGTATGTGTTCTCTTATGGGGATAACATAGGGTTTATTATGTTTGAATACCATTATGGTTTCATGAAAAGAGCATTCCTTCACATGATTGGGAATTAAATGATATCATCCATGGATTGAATACTTTTCTATATTACATAATTGGTGTGATATTTTTGGTGTTTACACATCATAAGAGTTTGAAACTCATGGAAAAAATATTTTTAAATTTTAGACAATGATGATGGGTGGAGTATAAAATTTATTTAATTATATTTGATATATACATTTGGTAAATTAATTTAGAACATAAATTAATGAAGAATAAAGTCATATAATTAGTATGAAAATGTGTCTTCATATCAGTAGAACTTTTTGTTACTGATTGCCGACATGCTCATTTAATTTCCAGACTTAAATACTTTTTCATCGTTCTTTCCTGTTTCATTTATTATATATTTTCAATAATGATAATGATTCATGGGAAAAATATTTATATTTTATTACTATGTTGACAAAACTCAATGGTTGGTAAACCATTTTGGGATAGAATAAAGAAAGAGCATCAATGTTTAGTTTTCGAGATTAGAAGGTCTTCCCTATGGAATTTCTAATACAATATATTCATTATTACCACCATTAAAGATGGTGTATTCACCCCATAATGAAATAAAAATATATGTATTTTAATGAAAAATGATGTTGGGGTGGAATGAAATAGATGGTGGGTGAATTTTCTACGTGAATCCATAATTTTTTCATGGTTTTGGAAAAGCACTAACTAACAATGGGTATGTTATAGTCTTTAAATACTACTATTTAGAAATGGGAGAATATAACCATGGATTTTTCTATTGGTCAACCAATGATGGTTATGAAATATAAATCTATAGGTGATAGTAGATCATCTCATTGATTATAAGGCCCCAGCCTTAAACCTTACTTAATCTTGAGTTATTACAAGATTACACATTGAGGATCATTTTAGGTTTAGAGTTTTAGATAATTAGATCATAAAACATGCATTACATTCCACATTTAAACAAAGTGGTTACATAAAAGATAGTATTCATTTTTCCCATAAACGGAATTTAAAATAAAACATGGATTCTTTCTTGACACATCCTTGACACTATCATCAAATCATGTACCCTTCCCTTGACCTGTGAAGAACATTTCAAAAACATGGGATGAGCATAAAAAGCTCAGTAAGGGATATAAAAATATGGAAAGGAAACATGAGTACATGTACACACAAGAATAAATGAAATCACACTCTACTCATAAAACATAATCACTTTAACATACCTCATCAATTCATGAATAAACCGTAGAAATCATAAGATATAAAGGTAACTTGAGGCATTCATAACATTCTTACGTAGGGAGTAACCCTCGTGGTTACGTTTAGAATATCCATCACATTATATTTCCTAAATCTCTTCGGATAAACCCTAATGTTTAACTCCCTCGCGTCACCCAGTGCATTGGAGAGATATATCGGGCTCACCCCCCCTTAGTTTGTCACAGAACCAACCGTCTTCATAACAATGCCCAAGAATCATAACATAATCGTATCACATAAAACATGCACAAAGGAAAAATAACATTTCCACATTTCAATCACAAGATATCAATAACACATTGATATAATAAAAATGTTATCAAACCCGTTTTCAATACCAAAATAAAAGAAAAGTAAAACATGGTATATATTTTTCTTTTAAAAAAAGGTATGGCTTGTAGAGGAAGCCAAAACTCAAATAATGGTCACGGCGGCAGAGAAGTCGTTGTCGCCGCATATGTACGACAAAAACATTCCATTTTTTCATTTAGTAAAACGCTTCATATAAAAAATATTCCTTTTGGATAACATAAAAGTCAATGTGGTTTATACACCATATAAAAGAAGGTTGTGTATAAAACAAAATATGCCTCAATGAAAGGTGATTGAGACGATGTCCCATACCTCGGGTCTGACTTGACTCGATCATTTTTTAACATCCTGAATAATAAAATTGAGTTAGTTTCTACTTGATTAAGAACCTTTTTTAACTTGAGTATTCCTTTTATATCACTTGTTACCATGTCATGAACACTATGTAATTATTTATGTTATTAATGGTCGTTTTAACTATCATTGGTACTTGAGTCAAAAATAAACTCTTTATAATTACATGTTTTTCATGTATCCATTATATCAAGAGTTATAATAATGATGTAGATATCATATATATCATATATATCATATATATCCAGTATATACATGCATTTATAATATTACATAATCATTTAGAGGTAATAAATGAAATGCACCGTTCATGGAGACGGTAAGCCGTACGTACGCATGAACGCTACTTTCATTTCTATTTCATATTTAATGGAATTAAAACATAATGATACATAATATTATTATAATTCTAGTATTTTATCATATATAATATCATTAAATCTATCCTTTATACGTACCACATATGGTATTAACGAATCAAATCACATTGAGGGGGCAGTAGTCCGCACTTCCTAAAATGAAGATATCACGTTTACCCATAATGGAAACCATAAAGGAATGATATAAATGAAAAATACAGAAGCTTAAGTAAAACATAAACATATTATATTTCATTTATAAATATAGTGTCATCTTAATGGCCACCTTTGATGGTGTTAAAATAATATTGAACAATCAACGTTTCGTGAGGCAGAAATTTGCCATCCACGGAAAGAGCATGTTCTTTAACCATTAAGTGTAGGTGTGTGTAAGTGTAGCTCGGAACCTTCTTATAAAAATATCCTAGTATATGGAAGATACTGGTGTTGTTACAAAAGAAATGAATAAAAAGAGTATAGGGGGTTGGAGAAGCAAAATAAAACATAAGAACACAGGAGAAGATACTACCTTTAAATTGGGTAACTCTTTTTGATTTGAGCTCAATGGATTCCATGGGAAGACTTCTTCCACAATTTAGGATTCTAAAAGTTATAGAGGGATGTGGAGACACAACATGGGCAGGGTTTGGCCGAGCCAAAGGCTTTGGAAGTGTTGTTAAGGTGGTAGAGGTGGGGGCCTTTTATAAGAAGAGAGGAGGGGCACTCTTGGAATGTTAAGAAAAGGTAATTTGTTATAAAATGTTTTTCAGATAAAAATGCCCCACAATTATATATTTCTAGGATAAGGTGATAAGGGTTCTAAATCCACCCATCTAATAGGATTTTGACAAGTGTAGGTCTTATATTTTACATTATATTTTCATTTTATTTAAATTGTTAAATAATTTGGTAATCACTGCATCATCATGGTGTCATAAATAATTTAATTTATTTAATGACTAAAAATTATAAAAAAATACTCTAATTTAGGAAATATTCTTATCCTTCCAATGACTATTTATAGTCAAAAATATGACTTCTATAACCCCATTTAAATTTTTTTTTAGTAAAACAACTCATGTTTGTCTCATTTTTACTTTTACATTAAATAAAAACCATTAGTGTCTTTATCTTACCCAAGTGGCTCAATGGGGTCCCAAAAATCAACCCATGGGTTATCTTGGTCGTCCATGACACATCCAATAAGGGTAGTACATGTGTCTATGTCATTTCATATTATTAAAACATTATTTTTACCTTAAATTACACTAATTCCCTCTAATCGCGAATAAAAACATAAAAGTTACTATTTACCAAGAAATTATTTTAATCCCATTGAGCCAAATTTTACTTCCAAATGAAAACCATGTATGTTGGATTTTTTAAATTAAAAACACAGAGGTGGTAAAATTTCATTTAAACGGAAAATCAGTTTTTATAAGTACCACTTAGTGGTTTCACTATTCATTAAAAATTGATGTTTTTCAGAAAAATACCAAAACATAACCCTAAGATATATTTGTTATTCCGAATTCAAAAATTATATCTTTTTTAAAAAATGAAAATCATATAAGTTACATTAATTAATTTAATAATTAATTCCCGCTGTTAGTGCAAATAGTGTGTTTTTATGAAATAATAAGTATCAAAAGATTGGCACTGGTTTAAGTCCAATTTCAAAGTAAAATTAATTCCAATGACCACTATTGGATTAAATAGTAAAAATATAATCTAATTGAACTTTAAAACTAATTCAAAAGATAATATAATCATATAAATAAATTAGATTAAAAATAGTTTTTGAATTAAATTACAACATTTTTCACTGTTCATTAAAAAAATGAACTTTATCGGAAAAATACCAAAAATTTACCCAAAGTAAATTTAAATGTCCCAATCATGAAGAATATGTTTATTTTGACAAATAGAGCTTATAAAATTGTCAAAATTTTGATTTAAAGATGGTTTTCCATCAAAAGGCAGTAAAACAATCTTTTAAAAATATTAGTGTATTTGATGATTAAGATTGCATTTATTCTCATTTTAAGCCTCTAAAACACTATCTAATTAATTAATAGACATAGATAATAATATCTATTATTAATTACTTACTTGGGATGTTAAATCCTTCCCCCGTTTTGAAAATTACGTCCACAAAATTTATTTACTTATCGAATAAGTGGGGGTATTTAGCCCTCATTTCATTTTCAGATTCCCATGTTGCCTCTTCAATCATGTGGTTTTTCCACAAAATCTTTACCTGCTGAATCGCCTTATTCCGTAACACTTGCCCTCTGTGGTCATGAATATGGACCAGTTGTTCCTCATAAGATAGGTTCTCTTCCAGCTGAACTACCTCTGGACACAAAACATGAGATCGATCTGGCATGTACTTCATTAACATTGAAACAGGAAAAAAATTGTGTGCCTGTGATAAACACGGAGGTAAAGCCATTCAGTAAGAAACTGATCCAACTCACTCCAGAATTTCATATGGTCTAATTAAACTTGGACTTAGCTTTCCTTTCTTACAAATCGCACCACACTTTTCCATGGTGAGACTTTGAGAAAAACATGATCAGCTACCTCAAAAGAGAGATACTTCATCCTATTGTCTGCATAACTCTTCTACCTCCTCTCAGCAGTTCTCATGTGTTTTTGTATCAGCTGAACTTTTTCTACCAACTCTTTTACCAATTTTGGTCCCATCAGCTTCCTTTCACCCACTTCATCCCAGAAAGCTGGAGTTCGACACTGCTTCCCATATAACGCCTCAAATGGTGCCTTCTGTATACTGGAATGAAAACTGTTATTATATGAAAATTCAACCAAGGAAAGATGTTGGTCCCAACTTCCATGATAATCCATCGAACAAGCAAGTAGAATATCCTCCAATGTCTGAATTGTTCGTTTTGACTGCCCATCTGACTGAGGATGAAAAGATGTACTAAAATTTAATTCAGTACCCAACGACTTCTGAAGGTCGTTCCAAAAGTTAGAAGTGAAACTGGGATCACGGTCTGATACAATTAAGAGAGGAACTCCATGTAACATGACTATCTCTTTAAGATACAAACGGGAAAGTTGATCTAGAGAAAAAGTATCTCGTATAGTAAGGAAATGAGCACATTTAGTCAAGCGATCAACAATAACCCAGATTGCATTATTACCTCGAGGTGTCTTCGGCAATCCCATAACAAAGTCCATGGATATATTTTCTCATTTCCACTCTGGCACTAGTATAGGCTGAAGCATCATTTTTGGTAACTGCTGCTCTGCTTTAACCTGTTGACAAGTCAAACACTTCACTGTAAAATCAGCAATATCCCTTTTCATTCCATCCCACCAGTAATACTCCCGAAGATCTCTATACATCTTAGTACTGCCTAGATGAACTGAAAATGGAGAACTATGAGATTCACATAAAAAATATATCTTCAACTGTGAATCACACGGCACACACAATCTCTTCCCAATTCACAAAACACAATCATTATCAATGTTGAATTCAGGCAACTTACCCTTCTGAACCAGCTCTACCTTTTTCTGCAACTCACTGTCTTGCTTCTGTTCTTTCTTGATTCTGTCTGATAGAGAAGATTTCACTGTTACCTAAAACAAAAAAGAATGACATCCTGCACCAAAAACTACTATGCCAAGTTCATCAAATCCTTAACCAAAGTATCATGTTACAAGAACAACATTGTTAATGAAGCATTACATTTTCGACTCAAAGAATCATCCACTTTATTTCCTTTTCACGGATGGTAATGAATTGTACAATGATAATCCTTGATTAGTTCCAAACATCTCCTCTATCTCATTTTAAATTCTTTATGAGTGAATACATACTTTAAAATTTTGTGATTAGTATATATTTCACACTTTACTCCATACAAATGATGCCTCCAAATTTTTAAATAGAAAACAACAACAGCTAATTCCAAATCATGTGTAGGATAATTTACCTCATAAGTTTTCAACTGACGTGAAGAATAAGCAATTACCTGATCATTCTGCATTAGGACACAACCAATTCCTTTCAATGAAGCATCATTGTAGATAACAAACTCACCATTCCTGGAAGGTAGTGCCAAAACTAGAGCATTCTCTAATCTTCTTTTCAACTCCTGAAAACAATCATCACATTCATTTGTCCATATAAACTTAACACCCTTCCGAGTTAGCTTAATCATTGGACTAGATAACCAGAAAAATTTCTAACAAACCTTCGGAAATAGCCTGCCAAACCAAGGATGCTATGAATCTCAGTTACATTTGTGGGTTGTGGCCGTTATTCCAAAACCGTTGTTTTTTGCAGGATCAACCGTTATCCCATCTTTTGAAACAATGTGACCAAGGAAAGAAATTTGTTGCATCCAAAACTCACACTTTCTGAATTTTCCATACAATTTCTTTTCTTTCAAGGTTTGAAAAATAACCCCTAAATGTCTTTCATGCTCTTCTTTAATTTTAGAAAACACCAAAATATCATCAATGAAAACAACCACAAACATATCCAAGAACTCATGGAAAATTCTATTCATTAAGTCCATGAATACAGCAGGTGCATTGGTTAGCCCAAAAGGCATTACTAGAAATTCATAATGGCCATATCTTGTACGGAACATGGTCTTTAGAATATCTTCTTCCTTTACCTTCAACTGATGGTACCCTGATCTCAGGTCAATCTTTGAAAAATACTGAGCTCCCTGGAGCAGATCAAACAAATCATCGATATGAGGCAAAGGATATTTGTTCTTAATAGTGATGTTATTCAAGGATCTATAATTAATGAAAAGTATCATAAACCATCTTTCTTTTTAAAAAATAAAATAGGATCACCCCATGGTGATGTTCTAGGTTGAATGAAACATTTCTCTAATCAAGCTTTCAATAGCTCCTTCAACTCTAAAAGTTCAGTTTGAGCCATTGAATAAGGGGGTTTTGATATTGGCTTAGCATCAGAAACTAAGTCTATAGTACACTCATCTTCCTGATCTGATATTATTCCGGGTAACTCATCAGATAAAACATCAGGATACTCATTTACCACTGGTACATCATTAATAAGAACAGTTCCTTTATTTTCAATGATATGTGCAAAGTAACATTCATTTCCATCTTTTACATGTTTCTCAGCCTCTTGATAAGTTATGAATAGTAAGGGTTCATTATTGTACACAAACTGAAAGTATTTAAGAAAAGAAACTTCTTTAGCATTACAATCAATATTAGCATGGTAAATAGAGAGCCAATCCATACCTAGGATAACATCAAACTCCACTAGAGGTAAAACAATAAGGTTTGAAAGTAGGTTCTTTCCACGGATAAGGATATGAAGATTCTTATAAATTCTTTTTGCATCAACATTTCCCCCATGTGTTTTTATCAAAAGTTCAGAAGTCATTTCTTGAGATGGTAATCCCATTTTACTAGAAAATTTTTCAGAGATGAAAGAATCTGTAGACCCCGAATCAAACAACACACTGGCATGATCTGAAAAAACAAACAACGTACCTGATACAACTTCATTTGAAGGCCCAACATCTGCTGAAGTAGTTGCAAAGGATTTCACCACCCCTTTCCACTTGTATTATAACTGTTTCCCATCACTCGAGCTCTTCGTCGGACACTCATTTGCATAGTGACCCATCTCATTGCACTAAAAACATTTCACTAACTGTAAATAAAATTTGGTCTTACCATCACCTTGATATTTTTATGTGTAATCACGAGCCTTATGTCCCATCTTACCACATCGGTAGCACTTTCCAGAATTCATAATACATTCCCCAGCATGCCTATTCCCACATTTATCACAAACTGGAAACTTAGTTTTCTTACCATCAGACCTTTTTGAATAATTATTTCCTTTCTCCTGCCACTTCTGTCTCTTCTTATGCTGGTTGTTATAGAACACTTGATCATCATAAAACTCCATTTCCACCTTCTCAGCACATCGAACACGCTTTTAATAACTTTTGAAGTCCCAAAAATCCAATGACCTTTGATATTTTGGCATTAATCCTGAGTAAAAACGATTGATTTTACTATCAAGGTATCGGATAAAATTTGGAGCATACCTTTCCAATCGAGTGAACCTTTCTTCATAGGCAGCCACTGAGTCCTCCTCTATCCTCAATTCCAGGAATTATTTTTTCATATTAGTTGAATAGCCTTAGGAAAATACTTCTCATGAAACATACCTTTGAATTCATCCCAGTCGAGAGCATCAATCTCATCAGCGTCCCTAGTATTTTTAACCATCGACCACCACTGATCTGTTTCACCCTCCAAATGGTAAATAGAAAGACTAAACTTTTTATTGTCTGAACATCCCATGACATCGAAAATCTTCTCCAGTTCTTTAATCCACCCTTCAGCTAGCACAGGGTTAGATGATCTTCTGAATGATGGGGGATTTTTCCTCATGAAATGTTCCACCACTGACATGTTCCTCTGTGGTTGATCTGGCTGATCTCGTGCATGGATACCACCACCATTTATCGCTTGAGTAAACTGCTCCATTACTGCAACAAACTGTTCAGTTCCAATTCCGACCATCTCAGGATGCTGATTCAGAAGGTTATTTCCTTCTATATGCCTTCCTAGCACTGATTCCCTGTTTCCTCTGC
Source organism: Viscum album (assembly GCA_963277665.1). Lineage (NCBI taxonomy): Eukaryota > Viridiplantae > Streptophyta > Magnoliopsida > Santalales > Viscaceae > Viscum > Viscum album. The sequence continues at coordinate 27,202,686 of OY728157.1, read as the reverse complement.
GCAAAACCATTCTGAACAAACATGTATTATATGAAGAAACATGGTGATCGTCAAATCCTATATCATTTCAACTTGAACATTAATATATATATATATATATATATTTAGATAACCCTTTAATAAAATTCTAAATCCTAAAGTTTTATAAACCTCCCTCTGATACCAACTATAAGGCCCCATCCATAAACCTTACTTAATATTGAGTTATTACAAGATTACACATTGAGGATCTTTTCAGGATTAGAGTTTTAGAGAATTAGATCATAAAACTTGCATTACATTCCACATTTAAACAAAGTGGTTACATAAAAGATAGTATTCATTTTTCCCATCAACGGAAACATATTTAAAATGAAACATGGATTATTTTTTGAAATTTCCTTGACACTATCATCATATCATGTACCCTTCCCTTGACCTATGAAAAACATTTCAAAAACTTGGGTTGAGCATAAAAAGCTCAGAAAGGGATATAAAAATATGGATTGGAAACATGAGTACATGTATACACAAGAATCAATGAAATCACACTCTACTCATAAAACATAATCACTTTAACATGCCTCATAAATTCATGAATAAATCATAGAAATCGTAAAACATAAAGGTAACTTGAGGCCTTGATAACATTCTTAAGTTGGGAGTAACCCTCTTGGTTACGTTTTGAATTCCAATCACTGTATATTCCCTATATATCTTCGGAGAAACCATAACGTTTAACTCCTTCGCGTTACCCAATGCATTGGAGTGCTATATCGGGCTCACCTTCCCGTAGTTTATCACGGAACCACCCATCTTCATAATAATTCCCAAGAACCATAACATAATCGTATCACATAAAACATGCACAAAGGAAACATAACATTTACACATTTCAATAACAAGATATCAATAACACATTGATATAATAAAAACTTTATCAAAACCATTTTCAATACCAAAATAAAAGAAAAGTAAAACATGGTATATATTTTTCTTTTAAAAAAAGTATGTCTTGTATAGGAAGCTAAAACTCAAATAATGGTCACGGCGGTGGAGAAGTCGTTGTCGCCTCATACATACGACAAAAACATTCCCTTTTGTCATTTAGTAAAACGATTCGTATAAAAAAGATTCTTTTTGGATAACATAAAAGTCAAAGTTGTTTATACACCGTATAAAATAAGGTTGTGTATAAAACAAAATATGCCTCAATAAAAGGAGATTGAGACGAAGTCCCATACCTCGGGTCTGACTTCACTCAATCGTTCTTTATCATCCTGAATAATAAACATGACATAATTTCTACTTGCTTAAGAACCTTTTTCAAGTTCATTATTCCTTTTATATCACTTATTTCCATGTCATGAGCACTATTTAATTATTTATGTTATTAACGGTCGCTTTAACGATCATTGGTACTTGAGTCAAAAATTAACTCTTTATAATTACAAGTTGTTCATGTATCCATTATATCCAGAGTTATACTCATGATTTATATATCATATATATCATATATATCCAGTATATACATGCATTTATAATATTACATAATCATTTAGAGGTAAGAAATGAAATGCACCGTTCATGGAGACGATAAGCCGTACGTACGCATGGACGCTACTTCCATTTATATTTCATATTTAATGGAATTAAAACATAATGATACATAATATTATTATAATTCTAGTATTTTATCATATATAAAATCATTCAATCTATCCTTTATACGTACCACATATGGTATTAACGAATCAAATCACTTTGAGGGGGCGGTAGTCCGCACTTCCTAAAATGATGATTTTGTGTTTACCCATAATGGAAACCATAAAGGTATGCCATAAATGAAAAATACAGAATCTTAAGTAAAACATAAACATATTATATATCATATATAAATATAGTGTCATATTAATGGACACCTTTAAAGGTGTTAAAAGAATATTGAACAATCATCGTTTCGTGAGGCAGAAATTCGCCATGCACGGAAACAATATGTTCTTTAACCATTAGATGTAGGTGTGTGTAAGTGTAGCTCAAATAATTATTATAACAACATACTAGTATATGGAAGATACTGGTGTTGTTATAAAATAAATGAATAAAATGATTTTAGGGGGTGGGAGAAGCAAAATAAAACATAAGAACACAATAGAAGACACTACCTTTAAATCGGGTAACTCTTTTTTATTTGAGCTCAAAGGCTTCCTTGGGAAGACTTATGCCAAAAGTGAGGCTTATAAGAGTTAGATAGGGATGTGGAGAGACAAAATGGGCAGGGGTTGTCCGAACCAAAGGCTTTGGAAGTGTGGGTAAGGTGGTAGAGGTGGGGGACTTTTATAAGAGGAGAGGAGGGGGACTCTTGGAAAGTTAAAAAAATATACTTTGTTATAAAATGATTTTTGGATAAAAATGTCCCACAATTATTAATTTAGAGGATAAGGTGATAATAATTCGAAATCCACCCATCCAATAAGTTTTTGACAAGTGTTTGTCTTATATTTTACATTACATTTTCATTTAATTTAAATCGTTAAATAATGTGTTAATCACTGCATCATCATGGTGTCAAAAATAATTTAATTTATTTAATGTCTAAAAATTATAAAAAAACTCCGATGTAGGAAATATTTTTAGATTTACAATTACTATTTATAGTCACAAATCTGACTTGTATAACCCCATTTAAAATTTGTTTTAGTAAAACAACACATGTTTGGGTCATTTTTATTTTTACATTAAATAAAAAACATTAATGACTTTATCTTAACCAAGTGGCTCCATGGGGTCCTAGAAATCGACCCATTGGTTGTCTTGGTTGGGCATGACACATCCAATAAGGGTAGGACATGTGTATAGGTCATTTAATATTTTTAAAACTTTATTTTTACCTTAAATTACACTAATTACCTCTAATTGCGATTAAAACATAAAAGTTACTATTCACCAAAAAATTATTTTCATCCCATTGAACCACATTTTACTTCATAATGACAACCATTTATATCGGATTTTTGAAATTCAAAACACAGTGGTGGTAAAATTTCATTTAAATGGAAAATCAGTTTTTATAAGTACCACTTAGTGGTTTCAATATTCATCAAAAATTGATGTTTTCAGAAAAATACCAAACATTCACCCTAAGATATATTTGATATTCCAAATTCAAAAATGATGTCTATTTTACAAAATTCAAAACATATATGTTACATTAATTAATTTAATAGTTAATTTCTGCTGTTAAAGAAAATAGCATGCATTTATGAAACAATAAGTATCAAAAGATTGACACTAGTTTAAGTCCAATTTCAAAGTGAAATTAATTCCAACGACCACTATTGGATTATATGGTAAAAATATATTCAAATTGAGCATTAAAACCAATTCAAAAGATAATCTAATTATATGAATAAATTATATTAAAAATAGGTTTTGAATTAAAATAAAACATTTTTCACTATTCATTAAAAAATGAACTTTATCAGAAAAATACCAAAAATTTACCCAATGTAAATTTCAATGTCCCAAACATTAAGAATAATTTTATTTTGAGAAATAGAGCTTATAAAATTTTCAAAAGTTTTATTTATAAATGGTTTGTCATTAAAGGCAGTAAAACAATCTTTTAAAAATATTAGTGTATTTCATGCTTAAGATTGGATTTATTCTCATTTTAAGCCTCTAAAACACTACCTAATTCATTAATAGACATAGGTAAAAATATCTATTTTTCATTACTTACTTGGGATGTTACATTGATAAATAACTTTTCATCCCAATTCATAAATCTTATATGGTGGAGTAATTTTTTAAAACATAAATATGATATGTTTTAAATAGTTTTGATGTATCATTTTTGATCATATCGTATTGAGATCCAAGGATTTTATCACATTTTAAGAAATCTTTTGAGAAAGACTATGGGATTCAGTTGATTATTATCCTATCATGTGGTTCTTTTAAGTGGTGGATAAACTAAAATGACAAAACAAAAATTGGAAGAGATGTTTTGAGTTTGATTAATATATTTTTTAGCACATGGGAGGAGAAAGTAAAATTTTTCAAGTTATCGTATAACAAAAAATATCATCCCAGGATAATAATAGCTCATTTTGAAGAATTATTTTGTATTTATTATCATTATACAATTTTTACTCTACAAATTGGTGAGCCATCATTAGGCATAAAAATTATTACACAGGAGACAAAACATAATATTTAGCAGATCTTGAAATGAATGGATATGGATAAGATTCTTCAAAAATCAAATGTCAATCAATTATGATAGATGATGTTGTTTGAGGAGATTGGTCATATCTTCTTTTGAATCCCTAGAAGACATAGTAATCATGGTTTAAAAAAGCATAAAATTTAATATTCTCGATACATATTACATTTTGAGAAACGTGAATGAGTTTTGGAGTTAGAATATTAGTTTTTTTCACCAATGTTCAGTTAAAAACATGTTTTATGTGTATCAATTATAAATTATAAGCCTAATCATATCCTTGAGATTACTTGTTATCATGTTTTCATAAAGAAGGATTAAGTTTATGCTTTTTTACATTTAGTATTGTGGATAATAATTAGAATATCATTGGTATGAAAATAATAAATCTATTAAATATTTTATTGTAACTTGGTATGATTTTGGAGAAAATAATTAGAGTAATGAGAAGGAAATAATTGATAAATGGTCTAGTTTCTTTCTGAAAAATAGCCATCTTCAACATCCAAGGGATCAAAACTCAAAATGTTGGAGGAATTTTTCACTCACACTCTATGTAAGTGACCCTTCATTTATTAATTATATGTTTATAAAGATATTAGGTAATTTAACATGATGTTTGGAGGGGATTTGGAATGATTTGTGGCATTTGTGGTGGAACATTATTACCGAATTATTTGTATAAATTGTGTAGTATGTCCCAGTAAAACCTGAAATATAAATACTGCAAATTAGGTAGGTTCATGGTTAGGTGTATAGTTCAGTTAATCCAAGTAGATACCTAAAAAATAGTGAATGTGTGGATAGTGGGATTTAGAATACCTTTTGTATGGTTTGTAAAATCATGTGTGTCAACCATGTGTGGGGTGTTATTTTGTTATGGATAACAAATTCATAGGAAATTGATTTCCTAACCATGATCCCTAACAATGTGGAATTAAAATATTGATATTGATTTTGAGGATCTACTGATTTATACAATCATAATTCCTTATTCTCCCATAATCTGACCCTAACCCGATTTCATCTTCCTCCCAAGGCTATGGAGAACCTTTCTCTAGATCATTGAGAGATATGTTAGGGAATCGTGGTGTGTTGGAAGCTGAATACTATGGATTATTCATATTAATAGAGGTTTCCCCTATTTTTTATAATTCCATCCATAAGACTCATGTATCAAATATAGAAGGGATATATCCATTTTTATAACAATCACGATCATATATGTTTGATTTCATTGATGTTAACAACATATAATTTTGATTTTTGGTGTTTCACGTCGTTTTTAAAGAAATTGTGACATTCTTATTTTCACCTAGGATTGAAATGTTGGTCGCTTCACACTTGACTTCACATTGTTAATACTCAATGAATTATATAAAATTTAATTAATTTTTTAATTTTTATTGTGAAATGTATATAAAAATAATATAGAAAACTATTTTCTAATACTTTATGTAATTATAGAATTCTAGTTATTTAATTTAAATTAATATTTTTACATGATTTTAAAATGACGATTTTAAAATGTTTTGTTCTGATTGAATTCATGGAATATATATAACAAAATGTTATAAATGAAATTATTTTTCTATTCAAATGGTTTCTCCTTATTGGTTTTTCATTGTTCTGGAATAAAGTTTTGGCATGTGTTGTCATGATTTTGTGAGAAATAAGGGAATAAAGCTTCTCCATTGAATAGTTAGATGAATAATGTTATAAAAATTTCTCCATGAAAATGGTTCAATAATTGATAACATATTGAACGAAAGATTCACCTCACTAAATTATAAATAGTTCCATGATTTCATGAATCCGTGGATGGGTCGAATGGAATTTGTTATTTCAAAAGAATGTTGAAATAATTTGTAAGTAATGCTTGGTTTCGTACATTAGAAAATATTTTTTAGAAATGGTTAATATTTCGATGTAAACATCGTAAATTTTTTTACATAAATTATTTTATATTAACCTGATAACATGTTCTATCTTATTTTCATGGGAAGGAATTTCATTTGGGGATATCCTATTAAATTTTATACCCACCCATTCTTGATATATTTTTTAAATTTGAAAAATAATTATATTAATTCGTAGGTAATGGAAATATATCTTAGTTATTCATTGATGGACCATGATACCTTGGGAAATGACTATTGACATGGAGATTAGTGCTTATTAAGAGTTGCAACTGGAGGACATGGTTGTATTTGGATTTTGGGTTTTGGTTTGTTCTATATAACCTAATATTAGACATGGTTATAGTTTGGTACTATTTTCAGTTGGTGTTTTATTGAGTTGTATTACATTGTTCACATTCTTTATATAGTTTTTGTCTAGTTATTTTTTTCTAGGGTTATTTGTTTATTTTCAAAAAGAACAGCATACCACAATAGATTAGGAAGCCCTTAACATTTATTTCTATCCTTTTTTGGGGTGGGGGAGTCATCTAAGGCCTCGTAATGTCCTACCCCTTTCTCAATCTATTGAGTATGGGTGGGTTGTCACATCACACAAGGGGATTGGAATTCAAAATTATTAAGTTGTATAGAATATCATAATTCAATTTCTTTTCATTGGGTTATATTACTACCCAGATTTCATTCATATTCATAGATTTGGTTTATGATGAATTTGTATTATTTTATGCTTTAATTAAACATGTTTTATTTTTTAATTTAAATTTGATTAAAATAATAGATTAATAGATTAATTATCACAATAATGTTATGATCTTAAGAGTATTTTATTACACAATATCATGTTAATTAGGATGATTTATGAATGAATTTAAATCAATTCGAATTGTTACATTATTGGTAAATAAAAAAATTAACTTTCTTCATGATGGTAATTTATTAACTTATTCACATTATAGTACTATTTTTCACCTTTTTACTGAAAATGGCTATTTTGTTTCAAAAATCAATCTTTATTTAAATATGTTGTCGAAAAATTCTTATTTTTATAAAATATTCATCAAAAAACATAACCCTCTTCCCAATTATTCATTAAGAAAATTTTTACATATATATATTTTCTAAAAAAAATCAACTGTATATTCATGTCATTTTCAAAATAAGGCACATTTTTTTATAGTAGATAAAATAATTGATATATTTTTATTATTATGTATATCATGGATAGAATATATATCCATCATGACACCAAAATTTTTAAACAATTCTATTATATTTTTGAAATTTTTTTTAAAAAATTATATTCTTATTTTTCTTTTTTTCTTTAAAAATTATTTTAATGTTAAATGAATAGTTCCATCATGAATTTTTTAAATGAATATTTTATTTAATTTTTATTCATTAATGAAACCTACCAATATTTTTCTTTATTCTCCATTATTGATATATTGTATTAATTCCACCCTTATTCATTATATGGATGGATATTGATCATTATGACCAAGAATGGTATGAACATTAATATTTATGATTTTTTTTATATTCCATAGTATTCCCAATATATAGTCACATTTTTTTGATCATTGATCATTAGGTTTCCCATTAAAATACAAGCACTTTATCAAGGATATATTTAATTCATAAGGCCTATATCATTTCAACTTATGGTATTAGATATTTAATTTTATGTATGTATCCTGGGGTATAAAAAGAGATTTGTATTCACTACTAAATAGTGATATCAGATGAGTAGGACAATTTTTTAAAAATTAAATTGATTATTCTACATAAGTGGAATTATTTTGTATGATCAGTGGTAGGTGGGGAACAAAAATATATATCCCTTTATGAATTATTTGTCCCATAATGTGAATAAGTAATATATAATCGAAAAGGTTTCTATAATTTATTTAAACCCATTTTTGAAGGTATAGATGATACTATTATCTTGTGCCTCATAACATGAAAAACATTGATTAAAAATGTATATCATTAAAAAATGAGTATTTATTTTTCACAATATTTTCACCAAGAATACCATTGGATGAATTCCATTATCATAATAATGATTATTTTTAAGATATTTTGAGTTGTATTTAAACCCCTATATATTATGAATTATAATATCATGATAGTTATGTTATTTTAAGAAAATGTGTTTTTAGTTAATCTACTTTCCATTAGATATATTATTATTGATTCATGATAGTTTCTACAACACATAACCAAAGTAGAGTATTTGATTTCTCCCATACATTATTTCCATTTCAAGAATTCATGAAGTAATCTATGAATGGTAAGAAAAAATATTTTTTATGGAATTGAAATATTATATAAAAATTTTATTGTGTTATTATTTTAAAATTGAATATAGAATTCATTTAAGTATTCTTTTTAAAAATTCTATTAAAAAATTCTATACTTGGGAATTGATTCCTTGTATCTATTGACTATATAATAATGTAAACATCAACTCTAAAGAATTATGGTCATATTCATAAGAGTTGATAACAAATAATTATTAGTTGTAACCTAGGGAACTAGTGTCAGGAAAACATAAATTGGAGATATTACTTTTATGATAACCATTGAGAATAGTTATTGAACAATATAAAAAAATTTCATAAGGACGGTATCATGTGGGTTTTCTTATAAAAAATGTTTCAATATTCTACAAGTGGAAATGGTTTTGGTATAGTTTTACATAGAGAAAATAAATCCAGAACGTAACATTTATCTTGACATGATCATCACCTGGTACCTGACGATGGGTGTTATGGAACACCAAGTTTGACAATCCTAGGGTATGTTCATAAAATAAAATAAATTTATTTTAGAAACCAACATGATGGAATTTAATAGAGTATAAAAATAAATTTCCCAATATAAACATATGATTTATTTGATTTAAAAAAATGCGTCAGTATTTACAAATCATATAAAATATTATATGGTTTTCCTATTTTTATTATTATTTCCTACACTGTGCATTTTTTTAAGGCCAATGACTGGAACCCTGATATATAATGAAAATATTGAACATGAAGGACTATTGTGTGAATATGAGCACTGAAAAGGGATGATGATGTGATGGAAATATATTTCTATAATTTCAAATTATTTACCTCAATATATGATTAACATTTAAACATAAAAAAATATTGGACACTCCAATAAAGGGAATGAGGCTTATTTCTATGAGCCCAATTATTAGAGAACATGGACTAATGGATGATAATTTTCCTTGATGCATAAAATGTAGAAGGGTACACTGATGAATGTGTCTTAATGAAATAGAAAAATTATTTCTGTGTAGAATAATAGGGAATAATAGAAATATTATGCATGTAAAATTCTAGATTATAATATATGTTAATATATATAATATTAGATATCCGTTTATAGTTCAATGATTCAATTATGGTGCACCAGGGAATTTCCCAATTAAATTCCATCTTCAAAAGGCAATCCATTAGACTAGGGAAGGATCTATGTTAAAATAAAATAGATGATGTATTCATTCTTATTCCATAATTATATCATAGAATAATTTTTATCATTGTTATATTTTTTATAATAATCATGAATCATAGATTCATTGTGTAAAATTTTACAAGCATGTGTGTATTAATTAACTTAAGAGTTATGGTTACCATCATGGGTCACATGTTTTATTTTTATAATAAGTACAATTTACTAATTAACCCATTGGAATATTTTTGTGTTATGAATTTGACAAGAAGCACAATTTTACTAGAAAACATTTATGGTAAAAAAACCCATTAGGATAGTATTAGTTTTAGTTAAAAAATTATTGATGGCGTTATGCCCTTAAATTTACTGTGGAAAAGGGTAAAGGTATTTTAACACATTATGGTTTATCTTTTCTTCTATTTTTATCAATTATAGGCCTATATTTGATAATTTTATAGTAATATATTTAATAAAAAATTAAAAATGTCCAACATGTTAACTCTAGAGAGTTCCACTTTTTGTGAACCAACAACTGAATGGAAATAAGGGTTTAGTGCCTTCTACCAGCCTCTATGACATCATGGTTAAAAAATAATAATTTTAAGTTAATAAATTTAAAAATTAAATAATATCTATGAATCAATTGTGTTATTTCTGAGGTTTAGATATTAATTTAATACATTTAAAACGTTTTCAAACCATTTTAATTTTTGAAAATTGTCTTTCATAGAGATATTGAATATTTTATAGATATTATGATACATTAAAAGATAATTGAAAAATACTTCCATAAAATATTCTTGTATGGATATTATTTTCTTCATGTAAAAGATTATTTTAAAATATATTGAATCCCAACCAAAGGGAGAAATTGTGCTACTAAAATAGAAACATAACAAGTAAGTATATTTCCTTATTTTATTTCATAGTAAAATAATTATACCACAAAAAAATGTGATCCTAAATTATAATTATAATATTAAAATTTTATATAATGAATAAAATGGTATTTATAATTATAAAATATTTTGGTTATGAGTCCCATAACATTCAAGTGATCCATCACCTTCATATGATAATTGAACTCTATCATTCACAATAATTATTAATTATTTTCATCCATGTCCAGATGTTCACATTAAAATAATGTTCACCTACATAGAAACATTGTGATTTATAATTCCATATGAACTTTTTTACTTCCTTTTTACTCTTATTAATAATATTTTTTAGGAACCTTTTTTATGTTTTTTGTTTTCAAAAGATAAATTTTAAAATTGCAATCCCTTTATTACTATGGTCATTATTAAAATTCAAGACACAATATAATAAATGGGAGAATATTAAAACATAAAATTATAATGGAATTAAATTCTATTTTATAGTGTTTGTGATACCCACCATTGTGCTTAAAAACATTAAAATATATTTATTTAAATTTAATATCTTGGGTAGTTTGTGGAACTTGTAGCCTAGAGTCCAAATAAACTATAATTTAGTACCATATTATAAATAATACCATAATTTGATTTGTAGGATAATAAAAAAATTAATTATGGAAACTATTTTTTCAATCTATAAGATCTGAAATAAGAATCAATTAATAGAAAATTACGTGTTTTTGAAAAAAAAGTATGTTTTCTAAAAGTCAGTTTAGTTTCACTTTGAAAACATAAATGAAATTATTTACAACCAAATTTTTCATATTTATTTTATAAAAGTAACATAATATCTTAAATATAATAATTAAAATTATCTTAAGTTGTATTTTTTGTTTTTTATAAAATGCTACATTTTTCTATGAATTCCGAAAAATACAAATTTTAACTTGATAACTCAATTTTGATAACACTATTAATAAAGGTAAAAATATTTTAAAATTCATTTTAAGAAAAATAATTTAAATAATATTATATAAAATATATATTTAAAATTTAAAATTTTTTATATTGAATTTGGATATAAATATTTTTAATCTTTTGATCATTTTCTCTTTAAAACCCCTTTTTAGTATAACTTAGGTGGTGTTAAATTTATGGGGTATTTTTCGGCTAATTTGAATAGAATTTAGGAAAATGGATTTCATAGTTTATAATAATCATAATTTATATTATATAATATGTTTAAAAAATTGGAGAAATTTAATAGTGAAAACATTCAATATTCATGACCATAGTAATGGTAAAATTGGCATTTTCGTTGTTTAATCTAAAAATATTTTGATTACAATGAAATTTTTTTTTCTAAAATAACTTTTATGTATTTATATTTAACTTATAATATATAATTATATATAATACACCATTTTGACCATTTTTGCTTTGGAAAAATGTGTTTATAACTTTTCCATTTTAAAAATTATAGGTGGGCCTCCAACCTCACTTATAAAAAAGCCACCCCATATCCTTTTTTCATAACAACATTAGAAATTTTTTTCAATAAATTACCTGAAAAATAACCTCCCATGTTCCATGAAATCAACTATTATTACTTTTTATGGACTACAATCTACTCTAGGAATACATAAGTTATAATCGTAAATAGGTACTCTGATTATAGGAAATTTTCCTAACTATTCATGTTTTCTTTATTTATTCTTCCACGTACATCAAATATTATTAAATAATTATTATATATTAGCCACATTATATCCCATATAAACATATTTTATTAGGATTTTTTTATTACCTATATCCTTATCCTCTTCCCCAAAATTGGTAACGATAACTTCACTCATGTGTATAGTGGACTTGCACCTCATTATCCGATACAAGCCATTTTCTATCAAGACCTCTCGAAGTTGGGTATAATGTACTATATAAATGATATATATTACTTTTAAAACTATTATAACTATGGTGTAGTTATATCAAATATATCTTTTTTACATGCCAATTTTATGTGATATGATAACGTCGATCATCGGTTCGATAAACTACCACCACACGAAGTGATGTGATTCCTTTTTTACTAACTCATAACATGGATGGGAATTCAAAGAAATTTAGTGAATATAAGTGAAATTGATGAATTTATTATGATATAATTTAGTAGATATAATTTTGAAAATATCATATATCATTTTATTTGTTACCTTTTTCACTCACTAAATGATGATAATATTGCTTGTGTACATGTGGAATACCAAAATCGTTAAGTGATATGACTCTATTTTCATGCCAAGACCACATAGATGATATATATGTATATAAATTTAAATAAATAATATGGTAATTATAATTTAATTATCTTTTTGTAATGATAAAATATTCCTAAAATCATTTATCAAATGATTATTGAAAAATAAAATAGTTACTCAGGCGTACATATTAAATATAAAACCTAGGATCATGAGGTACAAAATTTCTCAATAATCCCATTAACTATTAGTCATAAAAGTAATATTGATGTATAAATAAGATAACTATCTCATTATTTTTAATCAAGAGATTATGGAACTATATAATATGAAAATAAACCAAAATATTCATGACAATCTATGAATGAAGAAAAGTAGGAAATTAATATTGCATTGTATTAAGTTAGAAACTTGTCTAATCCCAATATATATTAGTTCTGAGTATGTTCATCATGAATGAATTGTGAGGTATTGGGATTTGTCTAAATTTTAATTCATTGAGGCATATTTTTTTTTCATGTAACATAATTTATAATATGTCCATACTACCTCTTTTCATTCTATATCATGAATCCTTAATATTTCATAGTATTTTTTATTCAATTTGAATAATTTCCTACAAGGAAATTTGATTTGAAAATAAATGTTTTAATAAATTTCATAACTAAATTTCGTTTCATTTTATTATATTACTCTACTATAGATCATTATATTAATAGATTATATAAGTGATTAATTTTCATTATCATTGAGAGAATTTATAATTGTACCATATAGATCTATATTTGACACACATAATCAATTAATTAAATGATTATAACTATAAAATTTCGATCATTATGATGGCTTATATCACATTACCTTTTTAATAGGGTGTTTTTGTGCTTGAATTCACATTAAATGAAATTATTTTTTCATTAGGAAATAAACCCAATCATTTTATTCCACTCATTTTATTCATTATAATTTTCAACTAATATTTTTTCAAAACAATCCTATTTAATAGTAAGAATGAAAAGCATTTTCCCTAAAACCATGCTTTATAAAAAATGTAAAAATGTCTTTAAAACCAATAAAAATGATTTATTATCCAAATTTATAACCATTTATACATCATTTAAAAATATTTATTATAAATTATTTTTCAATTTAAAAAGAAGAAATTTTTTTCATTTTCTAAAACTATAGAATATGATATTTATTTAAAATGTATGACATAAATAGAATTTCCAAGGACTGTTAACACAAAATATTTAAGGATTATTTTATAATATTTAAATATGTAATCAATATAATGTATTTTCAAAATATTTTTTGAAATTTTATTTTTGGAAAAAATATATTCTCGATGTATAAATATTCATTTCCTCATAAATTATTTATAGATTTTTTTGGGATTTATACATGTCACGACTAACAACCCATTATTATACGTATACACTACTATAGATATGATTTATTTTTGAAAAAAATATTCATTGTTTTTTTGTTAATGATAGTTTTTTTCCAAGAAAAGATCTTACATTTAGTATCATAATTATTTTTTGTACTCATTAGATTTTTTTAGAAATATTCACTTTTTAGTATCATTGAACATTAATATTCCATAAAATATCTAAATTAGTTTTTTATAATATGATTATTTATTAAATAATATATAATTTATAAATATAGTGTTCATAATTGAATGATTTTATTGATTAAAATATTTATAAATCATTATTATTCACATAATGTAGATTTTTTATAAGAGGTAATATTTTTATTGAATTAAATATATTATCATATATATGTGAAATTATTTATAAAATTAGTCATGCGCATAGCGTTGAATTGTGTATCCCTCAATGTGATGGTATTACCATGTGGTGAATTATCATGCTAGAATTAAAAAAGTTTCAAATTGTATTTTTAAACAGACTATTAAATGTTCTTAATAGATACGGTATCATGTTCTTGGGAACAAAATATCCATTGATAAAGTATTCAGTTCATAATGATTTCCTTAATTCTTATTCTTGATGTAGTGAAAACAATATTGTCTCTAGATGAATTAAATTATCATTTTATTGATTTAATGGATTGTGTTTTCATTTATATACCATTCCATAGTGCTTATTCCTTATCTTATCATGATATTAATGTTATTTAAATAGATTTGTTGTTTGGATATTTACCATTACATGTCATTTATTATTAATGATTCTGGATAGATTCAACTATATATATCAATTTTTTAAAATTTATGTTCATTGTTATTCTTATTACATTCCAAAGAATCCATTAATTGTACACTGATTCATATTCATGTATACTCTATAGAGAATAATCTTATTCATTAAAAAAATGTTGTAAACATTATTAAAAGAAAATAATGTAATAATTTACTATCTCATTTACCAAGACAAATAAACTATTAGGTCTATCGATAAGTTATTCATAATATCTTATACTAATGTAAAAAAGGGGACAACAGCTCTTGGATACTATAGTATGGGTTATTATATGTGATCAGTGTCGAAAAAATTATAGAATTTTATCTTAAATGAAATAAAAATAAATTATCATATTATTTTTAAAAACATTTCCATGTAAATTCTAGATTTAAATTAATATTACATATTTTTAATAAAACATTTTTATATATGTGTTTGATTATTGATCTAAAATATGATACAAGATCAATTTTATTTGATGATGAATTTCATTTTGTTTGTTAAATAAACATATAAGGAATTGAAAATCAATAATTAAAACCAAAAATCATAACTATATTAAAAGAAAAATGATATTATATTGAGAATATATTAATATTATTTCCCAAAGGAACATTTAATATAGTAAATCTCAAAATGTAAGGGAATTTTAACAATATTGCTTCTTGGCATTGGTAACATTTATATCCTATGAAATTGAAATCAATGGTATGATAGGGTACTTAAAATACCACTAATTTAGTTAAGTAATAATCCCAAAAAATCTTTATGTTTTAATTAAACCATATAATGAAATCATGGTTTTTGAAATAAAAAATTTATTAGGAAAAAACAGATTAAGGTAATAAAAACACATTCAGTGATAAAAATATATTATGGGAAAATTAATCATTGATTTTATTATAATTAAGTATTCAAGTAAACATAGAATATTTTGGTCATTATAATAAAGTATTTTTTATAACAATTAATACATATTATCATATACAATGGTGTATAAGCATTTTCCAATTATTCATAATTGAGATAAGAAACATCTTAACACTTGCTATCAGTCATGTCAAACACTCTAAGATCAAATAATTTGAATTGATACTAAAAATAAAAATTCTAACTAAAAAATTCATGATATAATCTATATTAAAGATTCATATACACCATATAATTTAAATTATGTGCATAAATTTAAAATATTTCCCATTTAATTAAAATTGAGAAGAAATCCCTTACCTCTAGTCTATGCATTCCATGTATGTCCTTTATATCCTTTATAGTAAAAAAGTATAAATTATTTTCTTACTTAATATACATTTTTTTTAAATTATTTTATTTTTAAAAATATAGTGTATTTTAATTATACTACAAATTTTATAATTGATCAATTCTACCTGATTTGTTTTTATGAGTTTTGGTTCATAACCTAAAAATGACCCTGCTATATTGGTCTTAATCGAAGGAATATTTCATCCATCATATCAAAATTTATAATGTTACATAATAATTATTTGTTAATAAAATGTTCTTATAAAACCAACATGTTATTTTGATTATAGAAAATGATGTAATTTACAATCATTGAGATGATAGGTCATACGTATTCATGAGTAATTCTTTTTATTTTTCAATGAGAATGAGAAAAAAAGGTATGTTTAATTTTGTAATTTTAGAATTACTATTATATAATAAATATAATATTATTTATTTATGTGAATATATATATATATATACCATCCATGTGGTATGGTAATGAAAAAAGATTCCACATCACTATGTGGCAGTAGTAATCCTCGAGTACATAAAGAATATGTAATACCAAAAAAAATATATGAATATATATATGATGGATATTGGATAATTCATTAACTTAAAAAATATATGAATATATATATGATAATGGTATTACTAATTATTCACATTTAGATATTATTTTATGGAGGTAAAATAAGAAATTATACCAAAACATTCATTTATAATATATACAAAATCATTGGAAAATCTACTATTCTTTACACCTTAAATACTATATAGTGGGTGTTATATTGAATATAAAACATCAAACAATTTGGTAGGGATATTTTTAGTGGATTTTGGTTTTGAATGTCCAAGATATTATGCAGAAATGTTTTGAAAAATAAAAGGGATAAGGTATCATTTTATAATTTTTGGAAAAATAAATCATAAAATTTCCCTATGTTTCAAATTAATAAAAAATAATTTAGGTTTCTAAAAAATGTAATAATAAAAATATATGATGATTAATATTTTAAATAATCAAGTTCAATATAATTTTGTTGATTTTAATATAAATTATCACCTTTATCTCTTTAATTTAACCCTCACATTGCCTATTTTGACAACAACCATGATATAATGTTTTTCTATAGTTTTACGGTATGTAAAATTACTTAAAAAGGACAAGTGACAAATAATTGTACCATGAATGGAATGTTAAAACATATTCCACTAACATGGATGATTATGGGATATTTTTTAGATTTTTAAATAATTTTTTAAAATATTTATTATTATAAAATATCATTGTTAGTATTTTTGGAAACATATAAAATAAAATATTGTTTTATGTGTCTATCACTTTTATTTTTTCCTAGAATTACATTAATTAAAATATAATAAATATTGGGTATTAATATAGTAATAAAATAAAATATATTTATTTTTAGATTTCATATTAATGTATATCTTTCTCATTTACCCCATGGTAAATAAATTGTGACCAGAAAAATCGTAATGAATTTTTCAAAATCTATGGGTTATAATTTTAATTATAAGGTTAAAACTGGATAATAAAAGGGAACATAATGAAATTTTAGACCTTATTAATTTTAAATTTCCCCATTCCTTAATTTTATGTGTCTTGAAATACCATATGAAATATATTTAACTTGAAATAAACTTAATATCATTTTAAGAACTATTCACACAATTTGTCTATAAAAATAACTCAAAATGAATTTAATTCTTATATAATTAATTAAAACATCAAAAATAAAATATTATTAACTATAAAATTAATATGAAAATAATATTCATTCATAAAATATTAATTTTTATATTTTTTAAATTATTAAATTAATTTTTTATTCTTCATATAGAACAACTATGCCAAAGTTCAATATGAATTTAAGATATTTATTTAATCACTAAAAATAATTCCATGATAAAATAAAATATGTTATTATTTTATGAACTAATTAGAAATGAAACTAATTTTTTATTCTACCTTTCTGAAAATAATAAATGTTAACATATAGAGAGATACATTTAGTACTTCATATTTACATAAAATAATATGAATGTTTTAACCAATGGAATGTGGAAATAAATTTATCCATTTTATAATTTCCTGGGATTTTTGAACAAATATAATCATACAATGAAATATAGGCTATTTTGGGTTGATTTTTATACCTTATAATATTATTTTAATCAAGAAATTCCTGATTTTATAGTACCTTTTTGAAATCATATTAATGGTTAATATTCATAATGAAAAAAAAATATCTTATTAATACTATTTGATCATATTATTTATAAATATTGGATAATATTTTAAAGACTAAATTTCATAATGTGGAATAATTAATTTTAAAATAAAATTCAACATGCAGTGAATTTGATTTTTGAAAAATCGGTTTTTAATGCCAAATATGAACTTATAACATAATAATGTATAATGAAAACTCAAATGTTTTTAACTAGATTATATCTAATTAAATTATTTTTATACTAATGTAATATAAAATAAAAGTAATAATTATACATTAAAATGGAATGAAATGATAGTTTTAATTAAATGACATTAATATTGTTCACTAGAAAATAAAACATCACATAAAAATACCAAAATATCAACATAAATTTTTTAATATGATAAATTAAAATATGAAATTGTTTTTATAAAATAAATTGTTCAGTATTCAATGATGATAATTAGAATATTCACAAAAAACTGTAATAAAAATAATTTTTAAGAAAAATTAGTATAAATGTTCATTTCATAAAAATTACATTCTTGTTTAATAAATATCAATCAATAATTTCTTCCTGAAAATAATATATTTATATATAAATACATATCTTATATTTCAATTATTATTATTTCTGACCTCCATTTTAATTTATAGTATATATATAATATTGAATTAATAACATTTCATTCTATGTTTATGCTCTCTACTGAATGCTTTATACCCTATCAAAAACATTTTCATTCAATATCAGGATTTTGCATTCAAATCAACTTAAATAATTTTTTCTTAAATTTTTTTTCATGTGTTCAGTAATCACGAGTTTTAATTTTTGAAATAATTTTTTTTAAAAACCAAATCACTATAATGGTTTATAAAAAGTCCACCTGAATAGAATGAATTATAAGTACCATGGTCACAAGGAAAAAATATAAATGTTTCAGAATAGTATAAAAATAATTAGATGTGAGAATATGAACATGTTGAAAAAAATCCAAATATTTATGGGGAGTTATAAAGAATATTTTTCAAAATAAATTCAATGATCATGAGAATGTTAATAACAGAAAAACAATATACTAATGTGTTGTGAAAGGGTTTATTGATTCATTGCAAATGAATATAATTGGACAATTTTTTATGTTCTAGATATTTTTAATATATTTTATTAATTATATTACACATTAGAATAAAAACACGTGTAAATATAGTTAAATTACATGTATAATATCCCTATTTAATATATTTCGAACATAATTTCATCATTTTCACCAAATGATAAGTGTTTATGTTGAATATTTCATGCCAAAATACGTAAATTAAATATTTAAAAGGTCACATTATTTAAATGCTGATAACATTATATTCATTATGCCTTTAAATAATGACGAAAAACAGAAATGGTTAGCACATGGTTAGATAATTACATAATTTTATACACCATCATGTGATGAAGTAATACATTATTTATTTGAATTTCTACAATAACACCAAATTTCAATATAGTTTATTCAATAAATAATAAAATTAATCCTAATTTATCTCAAAATTAATGAATCAATTAATTTCAATGGTTATATCATAACATTCTACTTAAATCCCTTAAAATTTTAAAACTTACTTATAAAATAATCCTTTATATAACTTCAAATATTAATCCTATGGGATAACTATTCCTCATGCTAATGAAATATCTATAAAAATATCATTAAATCAACATGAATAATTAAAATATAATAGTATATTTTATGAAAATTAAACATAATAACATGAATAAAATTTTGATACTAATAATAATGATAATCATTATCTTGACAATATCCATCTCTATAAATATTACACTATCAAGGAATCTCTATTCAACAATTGAGATTGGTTATATACTATAATCTAATATATCATAATTAAATGAACAAAAATTCAAATAGTAACCAAACATTTATTTGATATCAAAATGGGAATTTATAACTATAAATATATGATCAATATTATGAATATAATTTCATGATATTATTCATAACTATTAATTAATACTCAAAAGGGAAAATAATTGTCTCTAGTTTAATTTTAAAACTACTTTAATGTATCCTTTAACTTTCCAAAATTAGAAATCCCAGAACCGATGATATAATAATAATATTTAAATTTATGAATTTTATACTTTTAAATTTTATTCAAATGTATAAATTTGGTAGAGACAACATCATTAAATAATATTTAATATATGACCTACCCATGTAAATTTTTGGATTAATGTTGTTTAGACTTATTTTAAACTCTTACAGAAAAATGCCCATGTCTTTAAGTGAGAATTACTTCCACAATACACGGTTTTGGTTATTCTAAATTACCTCTTCAAAATATCAATGAAAATTATTTAAAGGTGAATACATTGAATACATGATTAATCTAACACACATCTTTATAAACTTGGGAAATGAAAAAAATAAGAAGTCTGAACTCATGCAACAAGTATGGGTAATCTTAATAATTAAGAATTTAATTTCATCAGTGATTATAAAATGGGAATAATGTTATTATTGCATAATTAATATTTATGGGAATGAACTAATATTATTCATATCCATCCAACATGGATCATAATTCCCATGTAATTTAATAAATATTTATCATATATTTGTGGTCATATAGAGAAACAATTATAATCCAAGTGAGAATAATCCATCTGAAAGGGATCTATTATAAATTTATATCATTCTTATATGAACCTCGTTTGTATTTTGTAACATAAATATAATAACACACATACAATAACTCTATAAAATTTATTAAACTTCATGGTAAACTCGACCAATCTACTATGAGATTCCTATAACAATTTAACAATTTATCTCTACCCATTATATTGGACAGTAATAACATACCCCCAAAGCCTAGGTTTATAACATAACCACTAGTCCATGGTTTATAATGGATATAAAAATATGTGGTTATAACAAAACAACGTGGAATTATAAGTAAAGTATAATTAATTTAACATGAATAAAATCCATATATATTTTATCTCAAAAAATTATCATCGAAAAAATCATTATTCCTTTTAAAAACATGATTATCATATAGAAAATATTATTCTCCAAGAAAGTTTCTCTAAGATAGTCATAATAAATCAAGATATTAATTAAGGATGATATAATTTAATTATATCATTATTGGATCGTGGATTTAATCATGGTTTTTTGACCATAATAAAAAAAGAAAAAATATACCATTATAAATATTTTTGGGGTCGTTACCCTCACAATTTCAGAAATAAAATTTAGAGAAAAAATCACAAATTTTTTTAACATAATTTTCAACAAATATAATCTCATAATAACATTATATTGGATTAAAATAATATAAATTTTATTATTGAAATATAACTTTTACATGTTGTAAATGGGAAAAAACAATCATTAAAAATATTTTGTCAAGACTATCAAAAAAATCCGAGGAAAAAAATGTAAAAAAAAATCATGTGAAAACCATTTCTGAGAATGTAAATGATCATTTAATGTAACTTTAGATAATAATGTATGTTTTTAAAATAAAATCATCATGACATAATTTAAAAAATGTATGTGGAGTCATATTTTTCACTATGTGAAATAATGTACAAGATTTGTATAACTTATAAAAAATATTCATGATGTTTCATTAACTAATAAATATGGTTTTTAAGATAAAAATAAAAAATTAATTTATAACCTAGAATATTAAAATTATGTTGTACATTAAAAAATATCATATTTTTTCCTTATGAATCCATGATTATAAATAAACACAAAAATAATAGAGTTTAAAAAGTAATGTTGTTACATAATTAAATTTTTTTTAATAAAAAATAATTGAATGAAATATTATTATATGGATTGGTAAATACAATGAATTTATTGAATTAAATTATAATTTCATTCCTATATATGTAAGTAATCCATCAAAAAAATAATGGTGCACAATAAGAAACGTGTCTTAGGGAAATGTGATTGAGGCCAAGAAAACCCTTGGGGTTATTATAACTTACGAAGTGATAATCAATTCACGAAGTTTTTTTTAATCCTATAAATACATATTATATAATTATAAATATAAAATAAATTATTGATAAATTCACATCAAATACTTTCTTGGTGAATTCAATGAGACTAAAATATCACTTAATTAATGTAAATTAAAATAAACTACTATTTACCAAAAGGTATCATTCAATTCAAAAAACAATATGATGAAATAATTTAAATTTACACATAAAATAACATGATGTATGAAATATTGGTTATATAACTTGTAAAAGCGTCAAAAATATATTCGTCATAATATAAATTAGGTGCACAACATTAACATATTCCTCAATGAAAGGAAATTTGTACTAAATTCCTTACCACAAGTCCAAAAATTTCATGTGTGTCATCTAAATAATATATAAAAAACTCTATATATATTATGTAATTATTTAATATAGTTTAATAGGTAAATTAACTGTAGAAAAAAATTCATCTATTTCAATAAGATAATAAATTAAATAATCAATTATGTCTGCATTGGTTGTTTAGAGGATGTTGGGTTCAAAAATTCATAATGACTTTTCTATACTAAACATTGTCAATGGGGTATTTATTTATTTTTTAAATTAAAATAATAATGAAATAATAGTGAATTATATAAATTATCTATACCATATACACCATCAATGAATTATTTAAATTAAATATTTAGTTATGTTACATCCATGGAGATGATAGGCCTTATATATTAATTAGTATCACTTTCATTTTTCATAGATCATGAGCGAAATAACATAAGATTTTATTTATAATTAAGTAATTATTTATATATAATAAATTTAATATTATTTATTTAAATACAAATATATGTAGCAATAGTGTGATATATTTAGGAAAGAGGTATCTCATCGCATCGTGGAGGTGGTAATGAATACATACGATTGAACAACATTGCCATTTTAAAATGTTAGTTAATGTAAGAAAACAGATGATATAAAATAATAAAGTACTGATATATATTTCAGGGAAATTAAGTATATACATTAAATATGTCATTATGAATATACATTAGATTTAGTGATGGAAAAATATTTATATTGGTTTTTGAGGTTGTCATCCACCATACACACAATGGATAGATTCATATCCCTTTTTTTGGAAGATAAATAAGGATTTAGTTTATAATATCAATATAATAACATATATTTACATGGATGATATTGGTTCATTTATTAAATCATGTTTGAATAATATTTCAATGATGTATAAGAATACATTTTACTATAACATTCAGTTAGAAGTTATACCTCTTCTTCTAACTACCTCATTTCTGTTACAACTTATTCCCTATAATGTTTTTATTATGAAACAAAATATTTATATTACATGGTAATTTATGGTAGGATGGAATTTTTTTATGTTTCTACAGATAATGTGAGCTCATAAGTTTCATGAAAGACAGTATAGGAGGATACCATTTTTATATGAATGGAGGGGAATCAATGGAATTTCTTAATGTATTAAATTAATATAAGGTATTAAATTAATATAAATTATTTTCATTGACAAATTTGATAAAAATTCATATACATAGATTAAAGGATTATTATTATTCTAAAATTCCAAAAAATATTAAATTTTGGAAATGTTTAGATTATGTTATGAACCTCATCTCATTGATTGAAACCCTCATTAGACCTTTTGATCATTACAATTATACCATTGTTTCCAACTCTTTAGGGGTAATAAAAGTGACTAGAAAACTAAAATTGAACCATAAAAGGATCATGTCTAGTATATTCAACTATATTACATTCACTTGGGTTATAATAGTGTCTTAATGAAATTTATTTCAATTAATAAAATATTGTTTAATATAAAATATTAATCAATTAATTTTTGGAAATACATGAAATATTTTATTATAATATTTTCCAATATAAAGTAAACTTTTGCAGTATAATATTATATAATAATTTAATAGTTTTATAGATAGTTATTATATGAAATAAAAATAGTATATGAGAATTTGACCCCCCAAAACATTATGAAATATTTTTTTTGAAATAAAATCCCTTTGATAGAATTCAAAAACCGAAACCTAAAGTAAAAATAAAATATAATATAGAATATTTTTTTTTAAATTTACATAAAATTTAAGGTTAAAAATATTATTAACAAAACTAATAATGTTGGGATTATATGTAGTTATTAAATAAAATAAGACCACTTTAAAGAAATTGAATTTTTTTAAAACTATATTTTATAAAAGAAGCTTCTCTAACACTTTATTAACATAATCTAAAAATAATTATTTCAAATTTTAGAAAATTTATTTGAAAAAATTAAATCATTTTTTAAGTCCTCATATAGAAACAGCCATTGGGTGATTTTGTTTATTTTTAAAAAATGGTTAATTTTCTAAGGAACGTTTAAAAATTTCAATTATAATTAATAATAGCCACTCCATTTCACTTATTAATAAGGATAAATTATATTATAAATTCATTTCAAATTAATAATAAATAAATAATAATTTTTTTTTATTTGAGAAATATAATTTAATTTTATACAAATTTTTTAACAATAATACCAAATATACTTTTGATAATTTTATCTTATAAATCCTACTTTTTCATCACATCTAAGTGTATAATTTTATATAGGATTATATCACTTTTTTATTGAATTTTGAATAATTTATTTTCAATTTAGAATCAAAATAAATTATATTATCTACTATTTTGAAATATATATTTGAGAATTATGAATATTAAATGTATAAAAAAAATATCTTATATGGAGTTAAAATTGATTTATTGGGGGATTAAACACAATAGATAAGGGTTAAAATTACCTAGGTGCATTTAAAAAAAATTATGGATGTATTACTAATAGATAACCTATAAAGGGTGGTAATTAACCATTTATAATTATTTCAGTATGATAAAATTGTGTGTGTAATTGATTCATTTCGAAATATCATTGTGTTCCCCTCCACCACTTATACATGGCCTCCCACTCCCTTGCCTTATTCACTATAAAAAAGTCATTGGGTTCGACAAATACCATCACAAATCACTTCATTAATCGCCTACCAAAATTCAATATACCTAGTTTGACATGAAATATATCTTATATAGGTTTTTGATGAAAACATAAATAGGTCATCTTAAGAAGAGGTATTGTTCATAAATGATATATTTTATTTTATTTTTCATTATAGTAAACTAAAATATTATTTGAAAGTTATATTATAATATTAAAAGAATGTTATATATATATGTGTTATAATTTTAATTTAATAACACTGATATATATTCTCCTCCTTCAAATGGAAAATGAAATATTCCATCATGTGTGTAGTAGACTACGACATCATGAACTGATGTTACTAATTTTCCACTAACACTAATTAGATGATTAAATAATTATGGATAATATATATATATATATATATAAATATTATGATATTATTATACATTTATAAACATAATTCCACTTGTTATGGAATTACAAATATCATTCATGCTTACATATGACCTACTATCTCCAAGAAATGATACAATCCATTCCTAGTGTTCAAATTTTTATAAATATTTTAAAAGTGTATCTAATAAGAAAAAATATATCTATAAATTTAATATAATTCTGGATATTATGGAAATTTATTACATTCTCAAGAATCAAATCATTTGGGTTAAAACAACCATGAAAAAAAGGCAGGTATCAATTGAAAGAATTTAAATAATGAATAATTATTAACGATCTGTTGATAAGATGTAATAGAGGGATAGTATATAACACTATAAATATTAATATGATATTGGAATAAATATATATCATACATAATACCATTATACATTTGTTTAAATAATCATCCACAAAATGGAAGGGTTGGTTAGGGGACTTCATATCAGATTCCTTCATTAAGTAATATTTTATTTTTTATGTGCCTAATTTCTCTTATGTGGGTTATATATGGAAAATTTAACATGTAATATCATGACTCTGTAATATTTAATGTCTTTTTATGTTAAAATTTTATTCATTTCATCCATAGTGATTTTTCTAAGATGAAACCAAGTGGAATATAATTTCACAACTCAATTTCTCACCACTAAGATATAATACTGATTTGTAATCATTGATATTCCATGATTACATATGTAATGAATTTTAAAAATATTTATTTATATAAACTATATTTATATGTATTATTATTTGACACCCAAAATAATTTCATCGGTTGCTTCTTGGCTACCACATTAAGTTCTCTCTATTGGATCATTTCACAATCTCCATTTAATATGGATTATTTATGCCAGAATTTCCATTAATTAAAATAATTTTATTATTTACAATTAAAGAAGATTTATTTTATTATCGTATATTTGTTGATGATAATTTATTTAATTTAATATTACATGATTTATTAAAAAAACTCTATGTTCTATAGCATTATTGATATGACACATTATGCTTAAACCAATAACAAAATATTATTATTTAAACATTTCTATTATAAATGTTCTATCAAAATGGCGGGTGTGAACAATATTAAATTAGTTATTAAAATATTGTTTACACATGTATATATAATTAATAATTTTAACAATCAATTATAATAGAAAATAAAACCATTTTAATAATAAAATAGTTCTGTTTTAATGAAAAAATATTTAAATGTGCACAATTATATTTTATACAAATAAACAAAAGAATAAATATTGATGGATTATATAAATGGTATTTAAATATAATAAATTAAATATTATTATAATCATTAATATTATGTTTGTCTTATATTCTAGTTAAGAAACAATGTCAAATTTTAGTCATATAAAATTCATTTTTATAAAAATATATTTTATATAGCCTTCTGATCGATCACATGTTTTTATTATTGTTTTTCATATTAATATAACATTTATATAATAAAAATAATATATTATTTAAAATATATGTATTACAATTTAATTTGGATTACGTTTTTGTATTTTCCTATGAAGATTCATGTTTTGAGGAATAAAAAATAACAATTGATTTCAATTGAAAAAAAAACAATTTCATTTAAATAACTCATTGTGCTAAACAATATATTCAATTTGTATAATAGTATATTATGATAAATTTTATATCATTTAATCATATTTTGGTCATTTAATTACATTTTAAATTTTATTTTCATATAAAAACATTTAAATATTTTGAACATTTTCATTACAATAAATTGAATTGCCACCTCATCAAAGAGATTAATTTAAAATTAATTGTATTCCATGTATTGTTTTAAATTTTGAAAAATGGATAAATTATTTGTAAAAATAATGTCCAGGTGTAGTAAATAGGTCCCTTTAATTTTTTTTCATTATGAATAGAAACAAGATTAATTTTTTTATTAACATTTTTATGGTTAAATCAAGTAATTAAGGGTAAAAATAACATTATAAATATTATAAAATTAACCCAAAATATGTTATAATTTTGTTTTATTAATAAATTTTGTATCAGAACAATCCATTTTATGATTTTATGACCACTTGAAGCAATAATAATTATTATAACCCTTTATTGAGTTTTATTTTAATGAAATGTATAAGATGTCATTAATATGATTTAATTACAATATATTTTTTAAGATATGTTTTTATTAGAACATATCATAGACTATAAAAAGTAATTGGAAAGATAAAATAATTACTTTCATAATATTAATCTATTATTATTTTTTTAGGAAATAAATATATAGTGTAAAATATTATACAATAATGAGATCTTAATTATTGATGTGATGGAAATATCAAATAAATGAAATTAAAAAATTAAATTAAATATAATCGGAGATAAATAATTTCAACGATGAGTTTTATAGATGATCATGTCAAAAATAGTGATGTGTTAGAATAATATATCTGTCATTATCATGTTGTCAAGATATTTTTAAAATGACATGTAATTATTAGAGTCAAAATCTATATTAATGATATTTAATTATATGTAATATTTTTTGAAATTGAATAAAATTATTAAAAAAAAATTAAATTCATCCAACGTATTTTAAAAATGCATCAAATGAAATTAATGAATCATTTATGGGACTTTTTTATTTTAAAAGTATCTATATTAAATGTCAATTTTTTATAATATATGTTGTCACGATAAGAGTTATAATTGATAAATAAGGGTTAATGACAAAAGTAAAAAAGATTTAAAATTTGAAAAAATATATAAAAATTGTATTTGATGAATTTATTTCAACTGAAAATAATTATATAATCTAAATTAATAGGTTGTGATCCATTTGGAATATAAAAATAATTTATAATAATTATATATTTTGGTAATTACTTGTGTTCCCCTACCCACTCTTATATAAGAGAACTTATTATTATATTTTCTTCACACATGAAAACATTTTTTTGTCCCATATCTACCCAAATATTTTCATAGAATCTATATACCATTATAAATCTCATATTTTAGGCATAACACCATCCTTAGTGGTCATTGGGTATAAAAAAAGTTATTGTATGGAAAAAATGGTTTTCAATCAATTAATTATTTCGGATTTATTCTACTTCAACAACCATCAACTCATCTTAAACAATGAAGAAATAATAAATCCAATTTCATTAATTTTAATATAATATATTTTTTTAATATCACAACCTAAATCTATCTCCACCTCTATCAAATAGGAAAATAAATAATCAATTGTGAGTATAGTAGAATAAAATCTCCCAATACGGTATAAATCATTTTCCATTACTATCTATTAAGACATTTTATAATTATGGAATTAATATTTTTATATGATATTCATGCAGATTTATTATTACAAATAAATAATATCTCATTTATGTTCATCCCCTTCCAAGAACATAAACAATGATGTTGTCGTTTGTGCGTACTAGTGAACTAAATCATCCATGATGTATTTTGATAGATTTTTCATCCCCAAATCAAATTTATTATATATATAAGTATATATAAATTATTAATAAGATATAAATTTTATTTTGATAATTTTGGAAACATAAAATAATAATTAAATTCATTGCATAGTCATCAAATAAAAACAGAAATGTTACTCAAGTATACGTACGACCCACCTTCTCTATGATCGTAACGATTGTTCATTTTTCATAACCAACATCCATTATTTGTTTTAAATGAATAATTTATATAATAAAATTAATATTATGTAATTATTTTTCAATAGGTGATGTAATTGGGATATCTTTTAAAATTTCATCATGAAAAATTATTTTTGGACCCAAGTATCGAATATATTCAAAAATTACAATGATGGAATAAATAAATATTTATTTCTCATAACATTATATTTACTGATATAAAATAAATAATATTCATTTAAAATTTTATAAACAAAGTAAATAATTAAACTATTTTTTTATTATGGAAGATATAGATTATACGTGACGAGTCTGACGTAAGGAAAGGGATATCATCCCAATTTTATTTCATTGAATCATATATTTATGTTTGGAACCCAAATAAATTTCTATTATGTATATAGATATCCGTTTAAAATTAATAACATTAATTTATTTACTATCATGATATTTAATATTTGGCTTAATATTACTATTTCATGTGGCATACATTTCGATTGATTACAATGTAGAAAGATAATTAATTATGTAATTTTCAATGTTTGGGTCTATAATCAACTTCTTTATTATGTAATTCTAACCATATGTTTGAAATTAATTTTGATTTGGATATTTTTTTTCCCTTTTGTTTATATTCCTTTATAGTTCATACACATATTTGATTAATTTTATAAATTCTCACTTCATGGATGTGATCCTTGTTAGTGACTCGTTAAATTAAACATCAATTTAAATGTTCAAAATATTTGTTCATATAAATATTTCTCTCTCATATGCATTTTTAAAAGATATGTTTTATTAATTTCTCTATATGGGCATGAATATATGAAAATTGAATTTCTAAATACCCAAATAATTATTTCAGAAGAGGATCTTTTTCATGTTTTACATAAGAAACATTCTTATAAACACTTCATTCAAAGATACTCATTCAAATATTTTTAATAAAGAAAAATGAACTATTTGTTAACATATATATATTGAATGAATTTTCCCACTTCCATTTCGCTTTAATTTTCTAATTTTTTCTATATAATTTTAAAATATTATTTTTTTAAAAAGTGTTCTCATTTTTTGAAACGTGACTTTATAAGAATGAAAATTTATTCAAATTCTAAAAGTTATTTTCCTTTTATTCGCGATTTATGTTTTAGGATTATGTTAAATTTTATGGAAAAAGACAATCAGTATATATGGTTCCATGATAAACTATGGGAATGTGATACAGTTATATCTCTATAATGCATTGGGTGATGGCATGATGTTAACCTATAGGGTTTCACATAATATATTAAGGGAACATATTGTGGTAATTATTTGATATGTAACAATGAATTTTAGTCCCTATGTATCCATGAGGGTTTAAATAAATATACTAGTGTTATGAAAAGTATGCCACAATTTATATTTATGATTAATCATTTATATATATATTTATTGAAATATTATGATTTCATGAGGTAAGTTACAGAAATTGTGCTTTATGTGTGATAAATATAACTATGTAAAATTGGTTTTTTGGATTATTTTTATTCATGGACTAATGGTGTATATCTTTATTTATGTCCCTTACTGATCCTTTGGTTATAATCCAATTTTTAGAAAAAAAAATAAAAGGTCTTAATTCTTGTAAGGAAAAAGAAAATTTCTTGATGAATTTATTTAATATAATTACCAAAAATAAATCATGTTTTTTTATTTATTTCCTGAATAATAAATTTGATAATGAGTATAAGTGACCACTTTTAATGTATGGGATTGCATTTATTTTTTTCCTAATTCTCTAAAAATTTAAACTCAATGTATCTATGAATGTAAATTATTGTTTTAAATTTCTATAACATGTAATTCTTAAATCCAGACAATTATAATTCATATCATTATATGTTTTAGTCATCATTGTGTATTGGTATGTTTTCCTAAAATATATGGATATCATCATAAGTTTATAATTTTATGTTTAGTCATATGTTCAACATTATATAAATCATTTTTAGGTATTACGTTGTTAAATTTTATGTTGACTACTAGTAATTTTTTAGAAATTATTTTATTGAAGTAATTATAGTTTATTACATTTTTGGATGAAAAAGGAAATGTTTATGGTAAAATTTGAGGGTAAAACATATTATGGTTATTTTGATGATTTTAAAATATTTTTGGTTATGATAAATTAATTATATAGTTTGAGAAAATGGACAACCATATGACTATGGGATAACCCATCATGTCCATCAAGGCCACAATAATTGAATCCACAACTCAAGGGTGATAAGGGTGAATCTCCTATCAATGGCCTATATGAAATATGGGTTAGTATAAATTTATATTTTTATTTAAATCAGATTATAGAGAAAGGTTTTGTTTATTTTTTATAAATATGTTTTATATAATAGATAACATTGGTATTTGGAAATTTTCTGGGGATTGTGTGATTAATGATATTTCAGAACACATTTACTATTTTTGGAATCCAATAAAAATATGGTAAATATAATACAATGTTGATTTATTTTAAGAGTAATGATTTAATTTTATTTTGGTATCATATTTTAATATATTATTGTTTTTTTTGATTCATGATATTTACATAAATGGTTTTCTAACTAGGATGATTATTAGGTAAAATTATTTTTGGTATAAGTACACCTAATAACATGATATTATTTATAGATAATTGCTAAAAAATTTCTTGGTTAAATATGGGATCAAATCCTATTAGATTTTTGATATCATTGATAGTGTGGATTCTTTTGAGTAATTTTATGGATCGTTATTTATAAAATGTTATATATTGAATTTTGTGTATTCTAATTGAATTTTGAAGAATAAAAGTATCTTTTCATCATATAAAGTATAATTATTTAATGATAATTATCTTATATTATCCAAACCATCTTGTTTTTTGTTAATGTATATAGACATAATGAATATATAGTTATATTTTATAGAATTCTTATTTATAGAAGCTGATTTTAATACTTTATGAATGAAAAAATAATTTGGAACACTAATGTTTTAGAGAAAAAGATCATTTTGTGGTGTAAATTTATTACTAGAAGAAGCTATTGATGTCATGTAAGTATATTTTCTTATGTATACAGTCTATCTAAAAATATTCTTCATCTATAAGATAAGAGATTTAAAAATCACTTTCTTATTTACTATTATCAATAGTATTTTAACCCGTCACATATTTAAGGTTTGTGATGGTGAAAATTCCCATGATCCTGTTCATTACCACTCTATATTAGTATATGAGAGTTAATTTTATCTGGAATTTCAATGTTTTTTACACGGAATCTTTAGATGTGTTATCTTAGGTGACCTTCAAACATCACTCTTTTTGTAAAGTTCATTTTTTTCTTTTTAAATATAGAATTTCAATACATATAATACAAATAGTTCAACCCTGGTATCAGTGAATGAGTTCAATTTATTATGATGATATTTGTTTAAGGGGGGAGAATGTAATATTCCATGATTTTATAAATTTAAGAAAAGGTTCGCAAGAATACATGATACACCACATCGAGCATCAATGAACTACTAAATGTTATTATGTAAATGTTACCATTATATCCTAGCCATTAGAATGGGTGAATGAACAATATTAACCATATTGTGAAAATATTTTTTACACTTGTTTATATAATTAATTATTGGACCAAACAATAATAATATAAAGTCAAACGATTTTTTAAATAAAATGAATTTTTTTAGAAATAATTTAATTATGCACAAATATTTTTACACAAATAAATAAAAAAATCACATTTGTTGGGTTATATTAATTATATTTATCTCTAATATATGCAATAAAATGTTTAAAATTCATATTATGTGGTTTCTAGAAGTTATTTAAGAACAAATAAAATTTTACATATAAATGTTTTTTTTAAAATATCTTTCCACCTGTTGATGGACAAAATTTCACAATACCCGACCCAGAATGTGTACCCCTACAAGGCCGAAAATAGAAAAACATATATATTAAAAAATGAGTGCTTACTCTAGTAGGCCCTGAGATGAGGACTACCACAAACGGTGTAGTAAACATGCAGTTGGAAGATATTATCCTATAGGTGAACACATGCGAAATAGAGTTATAAGATATACTCCAACCAATTTCTACATAGACTCAAATATAAAATAAAATCCATTGAAGACACATGTAATTTTATGCAATAACTACTACAAAAAAAGTAAAATTAGATTTTCAAAAAAGGTATAAAAAGACATCATCAACCAAAAATCCCAAACATCTCCCACTAAACCCCTAGCTATTAGTAAATATCATAATCTAAAACCTGATCCAAATGACATAAAATATTAATTATATATACATATGTTTAACATAAAATTATACTTCATATGATCCTCCCCAAATCCAAAAATTAAAAAATTATATAATTCTTACTAAATCCCAATGAGAAACATACGAATGTTACTCGTCAAATATATAGGTATACAATGTTCCCTGCCTCACCATTGATACTCTAACAATGTTTCTCATTCAAGATCATATAATATAATAATTAATATGATGGGTACTCAGATACCACTTCCCCAATAGTTCTATGCTCTTCCCTAATGTCACTCATCCTGAGCACCTCTCTCCATAAAGTCCCTCACACATACACCTAAGAAAAGCACCCCCACATTCACCACAGGAAACACACCACAATTTCTACATAACCAAAAGTTAACAGGTAGTTTTTGGGAGAAACCCTAGATCAAATAACATGTACCGTTGATCATGTATTATTACAAAGGCCATCACATCATATTAACCAAATAAGGATCCTCCTACAATCACATCTTATATAGTATATACATGTCGTATTCAATTGGAAACAATATCTAGAATATAAGTGTTTGAGATAAGAATAATATAGTATTTTCCTCTACCGACATATATGGAAACAAATAACCATCATGTATACCGGAAAATGTAACTATGAAGGGAAGGGAGTGTGGGAAATGTGGTTAGTCAGTCATCCATCATCCCACTGAGGTTTTGTGGAAAACACATCCCCCCAAAGGCTCAATATCACCAGGGTGATTGTCGCTCGATATGATTTGGAGGATTATCATATAGAAAAAAAATAATTTTATATAATATACAATACAAAAATTCTATGTGAATAACCAAGTCTCAGAATCAACTACAACTAATGTCTCTCAAACACTTGACTTCCACTTCTAAGCCCACATATCCTATAAGTACACAAACAATTAAGTAGCTATAGTAAATTATCTAATTACTTTTAATTAAATATATTATATGATAATTGATTCATTACAATTTATTAACCACTATCATTTTATAAATTACATTACATTCAAATCAGAACAATTTTCTATTCCCTCTAAGAATAAAAAACGACTCTACAACTTCTCAAAATTATAACCTCACCATTTCATCACCGGAAGATCCAAACCCATCGGTTAAAAATTTATTCATTTATTAAAAATAATTCCTTCAATATTACATGTTACTCTAGGAAAACATACTAAGCTACCAAAAAATTCATGAAACTCAACACATATATCTGCCTTAAGCAGTGTGGAATATAAGTTATATAATCCAAATCTCTGGTCTTCAAGAAAAAAATAGAATAAAAAAAGAATCCTAAATTAATATAAATGGGTAATCCAAGCTTCCACATATTCTTTCATCCTTGACGTCCTCCCCAACACCTATATGCATACCCTGATGCATCCCTATGTCAATGGTATCAACTACTTCAACAACAATAGGGACCTCCCTCACAATATACTAAAACATTTTTCTTGAATCATCCATCCCAGGATCACTTCCTTTTTCAGCCTCCCTTCCCCGTATAACACAATAGTCCTCTATGATCATCCATCCCCAATTAATATCACATCTAGGAATCCCATCCCTATATACCATAATAGTCATCCTGTCTCAGCCATCTCTGGCTCACGTAACATCACAACATGTAAGAAACAAACATAAAATCCAAGCTCTTCTCCCTAACCAATGGTTTATGGAATTTACACAAAATGAGATCTCATGGATCCAAATCACAAAGAACAGAAAATTTTAAGATAAAGAGAAACATAGGCCCAAAAAGGCTTTTTTTATTACACAACTATTATTATTCCATAATGAATAAAATGGTTCATTATTTATAGGTTCCAACAATGAGAAAAATAAGCATCAAGAATTCACAAGCATCATAAATTAATTAAAAAATAATAAAACATGAATATAATTACATTCAAAAATAGAATAAAAATGGAAAAAAATTATGATTTAACTAAAAATTCATACTTCAATTAGTTTTATTATCATCAAATTACAACAATAACAACTGGATTCATTAAACATGCCTCTTTAATTTTGTTTCATATTAATTATCAATTTATTCAAGATTTAATTCCTTTACATAATTTCCATCAATAAAAAATGATAATACAAGAATTTCATAGATATTTGACATTGAGACAAAACAAGATGAAAACTATTACAACAATACACCAAAAAAACATTTCTATTCGATAGATAACACTACATTTAATCAGTTTTAAGTAATTGTTAGGAAAGTATCCTTACAATCCAATGAGATAAAAAATTATATCTCTACAATTTTTTAAATAAAAATATGAAACAAATCCCTTAAATCAAAAAGGTGTTAAATTTCATCACAAGAGAACTGACTGACACAACTGATTCAGATTGTCTCTCCTCCACAAACTACTTCAAACAATATTTTCCACCCCAAAAACATGCCCACAAAAAACCAAAATAAATCCTTCAGAAACATGTAGGTCAAGAAAAATTTCTTGGAAAAAGGTAATTGGATGAAATGGTTCAATGAAACAGAAATTACGTGGTAGAACATACATTAGATCCAAGACGACTCGAAAGAGGTAAGCTAAAATTCAATCCTTAATAAAGGAATATCGAAAATTTTAAATAGGTGGTTACCGAGTCACGTGGATCGAGTGAGATATAGGCTACATCAATATTGTTTGACAAGACTTAATAGACGGAATTTTTTAATCCACACTTCATGAGGGATTCACATGACATGTAACCCCTTTATCTTTGCGTAATCTTAAATATTTAGTTCTACAAAGAAAAATATTTGCCTTTTTATTTTATATATTTGTTAACCCATATTCATTACAAGCCTTAAAATAAAATTTCACATTATGTAAAACCATTACAAGTCATTAAATATACCAAATTCCAACTTATTGAAGCTGAATAACTGCAATAAATACTTGCAGACTCATTAAAGTTCCTTGGTCATAGAAAACAGAAAATGGGGCGATCCACATGGATATGGTTCCTTAAATTAGAGACATATCAATAAATTCTCACCCTTAAGAATCCAAAACCAAAATAGAGAGGAATCAGAAATGGGTTCACCTAAATATCCACCCTATGAAATACCTCTCAAGGCCCTCGCCGCCATAAAAAATCATAATGATCATTATGATAATGGAAAAAAATTATTTGATATATCCTCATCTTTCACACACATCCAATTATATTTTGGCCACAAATAAATCATCAATAACCAAATTTCTCCCTTTGAATGATCAAATATATCATCAATACATGGAAGAGAATATTGGATTTTTAAGGTAATATTATTGAATCAGTGATAATTATTGTGACCCTCAATTTTCAAACATTAACATTACATTATATTTTTGTAATACATACAACATTCTCAAAATAGACACCAAAAGATCATACATACCAACTGCATTTGGAAACATTAAAACATACATATAGATAGAGAATTGATGTACATTCTCTCCCACTAGGTTATTATTGACTAACACCCATATTAGAGACATTAAGAATAATACATATATTCACAAAATGTGGAAGGGAAAAAATAAGTGGTGAGAAAATATTCTCAGTAAGGTTAAAGAAGGATGATATTTAAGAAAAATCATGAGAATAAGTGTTTGAGATAATGATGCAGAAAATAAAGGACCATACAATGAATACAAAATATCATAAATATGTTTCATGTAATAAATATTGATTATTCATTAGACATTAATCATAAGTTAATTAATAACATAATCCATCAAAGCCATAAATAAGAATATAACTTGGAATTTTTGAAGATTGATAAGTACATTACATGATTTAAATAGCATAAAATGCATCACTACCGATACTATATTAATAGTATGGGTTCACTCTCTATAAAATCATGTTAGTCATGTTTAACTCCCATTTCGATCATAGTATCATGAGTTTAGTCCTCATTCATTCTTGGTATTCATGTTTCACTCCCATGGCCATCATAGTTGCATGGTTCCACTCCACATACTATATTGGTAGTCTTGGATCACTATCATGGGCATATTAATAGTCATTTTTTACTCCCCAGACATTCTTAATCAATATCATAAGATAAAAATCATTATCCAATGCATTATTTGTAGATATAGTTCTCACCGGTCTCATTATGAAATCATACATATATTTGTGGAAAAATAATAAATAATCAAATAATAACCCATGAAATGAAATGGGTATCTTAATCATATAATCATATCATAACATATGGGAAGGACATTGGCTTCTTAGACGTTTAATCAAATCCTAAACAGTGAAAATGGTCTTGTTTGGTAGAAAACATCCCGTGATACAGAAACATGTTCCATAAACATATTTAAATCAAAACAGAAAACGTTTAGAGAAAGAATATGAATGGGGACTTTATATCATTTCCTAGAATGGAATGAGTATCATCAATACATGTCACCTTATATGGAAGAATAATTTTATCTATCTTTCTAAAACATATCATGAGTAAATTATTCTATCTAATTCAACAAACGTTTTGTAAAACATTAATCTTTTTTAGACCCATTTGAATGAAAATAATCATAAAAATTATACTGATTTTCTAAAAACATTTTCAAAACCATTTTACATGAAAAAATTTAAAATAATCATGAAAATTTTTTGAAAATAATTTTTAATTATAAAATATAAAAAATGTATAAAATCATTCTTAAAAACTATTTTCCATGCAAACATATAAAATAAGTTTGAAATAACATTTGAAAAATGATTTTCTAGAAAAGTAATTTAGAAAAAAAATATTGAAAGCTATTTTAAAACAATCTCATTGAAAATAAATTTTAAAAATAAATTTCATGAAAATTAAACTTTTAAAAATAAGAATGATGTTTAGAGAAATGACGGCGGGAACATCAATGCATTCTGTATGTGGTTAGAATAACATTCCTTTTTCACGGTAAAGGTTAGATAAAAGACTACTTAAAAATTTGATAAAAATATTCCTTTAAAAGAAATTCAAATTAAAAAATTGAAAATTTCATTTTATTAAATATACGAGAATAAAGGAACATTCTTGGAGACCCTTTTTATAAAACATTTTTTTGAAGCAACATTTATTTCCAACAGAAGATATGGTAAGATCAACTTTTCTTGAAAAACACATTATCATGTATTTTATGTAACATAGAGTAAAAGATGGTAAAAATAAATGAATATATCATGAATAAACATGGTATAA
Organism: Viscum album; assembly: GCA_963277665.1. Taxonomy (NCBI): domain Eukaryota; kingdom Viridiplantae; phylum Streptophyta; class Magnoliopsida; order Santalales; family Viscaceae; genus Viscum; species Viscum album. Next base: position 27,163,546 of record OY728157.1, on the reverse strand, counting down.
AAAAATTCATTGAATCTCCTGAGTTATTGACCGTAATAATTCAAAATTGGAACCGTAAGGGAAAAAACTTCAAAATTGTCGAGATTGTTTCAATAAACTATTATCTTTTAATTAAATTAAACCATAATCTGCAGGAAAGAAATTAAAATTAAATGATTCATAAAATAGAATTTAAAAATTATATTCATGATATAATATTAATATTTAATTATGTACCACTCATAAAAAATATAGGTTCATAACATGGAATGTGTCTCGAAGAATAAAAATCAAGACAATAATGTCATAACGATGTCATAACTATTGATACCTAAAAACAATTAATGTATGATAATAAAAAGGCTAGGTAAATAAACATAAATTTTATAATAATAATCATATAATACATTAAGGGTATGTATACACCCCACACAAAATGAATGGGTGGTGAATAAAGAATGTATCTCCCGGAGATAAAAATTGAGATGAAATTCACTTACCTTAAGACATCACTGTCATCATAGCCATTCAAACCTACTGTAAAGTAAATATATTATTAATATAAATATATCACATAACAATATTATTTTATCCAATTCCTTATATACTTTTATTGTTACTTTATATTACCCATATGTAAACTATTCTTTGTTAAGGTTTTAATACTGGTAATATCAGCTTAGTTCTTTACATGTGACTTATTTTTTTAAATCATTAGTCCTTATAAATATACCATGATTTAAAAAATGTAAATCATGATATAAAAAAATTATATATTAAAAAAATTCTAATTATATTAATATATAGAATATATAAGATTGAAATGGAATACAACATTCATTGAGATGGTAGGTCATACGTACGAATAAATGTTGTTTCAGTTTTTATGGTTGTATTGAATGAAATAATGAAAATTAATTATATGTATATATATATTTACGTATATATATCATAAATATATGATAATTATTAAATATTATATATCATATAATTTCATTGAAATTATCCATAATACATTCAACGTTGTCTGTTAAAAAATCGCATCGCTTTGATGGGTAGTATTCCACACTTCCTCAAAAATATTATCATATTACACCAAATGTAATGTATAAATAAATGTGTTTTAAAGTGATTAATAAATCATAAATACATAATAAATTTATTATTTAAAATTCAAAAACTCATATTCTTCTAATTATAACACGATGAGAAGTAGTAATGAAAAAATTAATAATCATGGTATAGTGAGGAAAAAATCATTGTACACATAAACAGTATGTGAGTTACCCATTAGATATAGGTGTGTTTATGTGTATGTAAACCATTAAAATAAATAAAATATTGGTATATATAATATAGAAATGTTTTTAAAAAAACATTTAATAATTACAGTTTAAGGGTGGACAGGAAAAAAAGGAGCTTCAGAGAAAACCTTTCATCTTAATTGGGTAACACATTTTGGTTTTTTCCCAAAGGTATACATGGATTGTTTTCTAAAAAATAGGTGGATTATGGGAAGAAATATATGTATTTTTAGATGTTTATGGTATGTTATTTTTTGAACCTATGTGGTTTGAGAGGTCCGAGGGAGAGGGAGACTTGCTATCCTTTTATAGGGAAGGGAACAGACACACATGTCATTTTTGAAAAAAGGTTAGGTGTGCCCCATTCTTACCAAAAAAAGGTTAAAAATTTATTTAAGGTTCATAGACGAATCATGTCTTTGAAATGGGTTTTGGACAACTTTCAAGGTATTTATAAGTGGTGAATTTTTGGTTTAGTACCTTGTTAACCAAATTTGTCTCTTAATCATTGTAATTAATTTTATTCACTTTCAGTAATATTTTTTCAGCCGAAATCATTTTTCAAATATTTTAAATAAAAAATAATTCTTATTCAAAATTTTAATCAATTTTTTGAAATTATATTCACATAAGTGGTTGAAATTAATTTAAAAATTATCTTGCCGACGGGACGACTGATGGTTTTTAAATAAAAAACATTTATAATTTGGATACATTTTCGTAACCAATTTCAAATTAAAATTGACTAAAAAGAACTATATTAAATTAATTTATAAAATTATTATATAATTAAACATTAAAAATAATATAAAATATATTTTTATCAATTAAATTATTTATATTAAAAATATTTTTGAATTTAAATTATATATTTTAAACTGTCCATTAAAAAATAAAACGATGCATAAATATTCCAAAAATTTATTATGAACAAATTTTTATGATATAAATTAAGATATAATTTTTATTTTGACATATTAAATCTATAAAAGTGCAATAATATATGATTTAAAATTGGTTCCCCATTAAAAGATGGTTAAACTACTTTTATACAAAAATATTTTTTTAAGCATAAAATTGTGCTAGGTCTTATCTTATATATATCAAATATATTGTTTGATTATAAAAATATTTTTCATAATATGTAACATATATTTTGAATTAATATCTTTCAATATTATAAATTAATTAAATTTATTAATATATATCATCTTTTATTGACTATAAATTCTCTTTTATAAAATCAGTACATCTTTATTGATTTGGTTTCTATATTTTTTCTAATTAATAAGTAACCAATGAATTACACTATATATATTCATAAGATACTGAATACTAAAATTTAATGTTTATTGTACATACTATATCCTATTAAATAATATTTGTTTAATATTTAATTATTTTATGGTAACACTTGATCTTGCATGATATACAATCCCTCAAGGAGAGTCTATCGTGCATGTAATGTAATATGACCTTGTTTTTTCATGTTGATAAATCTAAAATTTATGTTGTGTGTAGTTCATGAGTGACATGATATTTTGTTTCATGAAATCCAAACATAGTGATTTAATAATAAAATAAACTATTTTTAGTGTTTCGTGAAATAAAAAATATAAAAAATATTAAATTAATTCAAAAACTACTAATTCAAAAAATCATAGGGTGTAACATTCCGCCCAACATAATGTGAATGTTTCCATCAAATTTCATTTTTTATCAAATTAGTTTTTATTTAATGTTCATTCATATAAACCTACAACATAAAACTAAATATTCAATATTCTTTTAAGAAGGTAATATTGGAAACATAACAGTCACCCAAAAGTAACGTATAACTGGGGTTCCACATAGAAGAACATAGGTGGAATGTGAAAACATGGACTTGGAGTAAAAACATAAATATTCATTGAGAGTGATTGGGGTAATCAAATCACAAATAAGTGAATCATTAATGAATGATTCATAGACTCAACATCATAAATATGTGATGATTTAAAAGGTTTTTGGATCAATAACGATTAATGTAGTTGAACAACACATTTTTTTGATTATTATTTTATCATTGATTAATTCTTTTATTGACCAAGAATGCAAGTAATTATATATATTTATTATATTTGAATAATAAGAATTAGTTATTTGGTTATGCTTTTATCTATTTCTAATTTATCCATTACATCGTGAAATGGATGTTGAGAAATTAACATTGATTCACAAAGACTAAAATAAACATTTATTATGTCATAAAGACTATAAAAGAATAAAATGTATAACAATTTTCCTCTAACAATCCCTAATAATCTATATGATTATTACATTAATTATTGATCATAAAAAGTAATGCTACACTTTCATCATAAATAATTATCCATCAAAAACAATTATATGTTAACCACGACATCTTATAGGATAGTTGTAGGCGTGAAACCCTTATCATCATTCAGTCATGGGTTAATGATCCACGGCCTAACCAAACATGACTTTTTCTCACCCAATATACATTATTTTCTTTTCTATAACCACAGTAATTTATCTTCCAAAATAAATATGATATACATCTTCAAAAAAGGCTAATCACTAAATAGCCATTTAAATAACGTTTTTCATACAATCTCAATAAATAAATACTTCCTCCAATGTTTACCTTTATATATTATTGAATGGGTAAATTTATTACACTTTTAAATAAAAAAACCCAAAACATTAGAAAGAAATTAATTAAATAAACATTGCACATTCCCCTCATATATAAAAAACAATCTCTTTGATTCCAAACTCCAAACATGTGAATACCCTCCTTATATATTCTATTGAATAATGTAACAACCTAAATTACAATAAATATATAACGAAAACACAAATTATTCCTTATTACATTGATTAATAGATAAATTTCATAAATCCAAGAAATTGTAATCATCATCTAGTATAGAATTAACTACTTGTCAACATGCCCATAATTAGTTCAAAGGTAATCAGTACCATCTAATTTATATTTATCAATATTATCTTTGTCCAAAGTACATCATCATAAAATAAGGAACATATATAGGGTTATAATTACCTTAAAAAAATATCACCTTGTCATTAAATATTGTTTACATTCTATTAAAAACATTGAATATAATCATCTAAATCCATAATGAATAACAAAAACTAGAGAGTGCAGTTTTATTTCACCATTAATATGACAATATTCCTGAAACCAAAATACAAATAAACATCAGTTATTCAACTTCATTTATATTTAATATAATTCCTACCTCATCCTATTACTTAATACCTTTTTCATATCACGTTTCTTCTATAGTCTCATCATCATGACTAATATAACAATTACTCGAACCTCCTTGAAGATTCCCTTTATGCGCTTTCCCCTGGGGCACTGAGTTTCCTAAGGACCATTTATTTTAAACATAAATATATCAACCTTTGGTTGTTATATAGGGAATCCAATATTTTCATCTACTTCAACAACTGTACTCTGTATTTTTTTCATTATAGTGAATTTTTCTGTGTCCTTCAATTCCATAGTTAAAAGATCTAATTATTCCTCTTAGACATTAACATAGGTTATTCGTTCCAAATTCATACAACAAATTAAACATAATCTTATTTCCTTCATGATCTCTATTACCCTGACTCTTAGAGAAGTCATTTTTTCTTTTCTTTAGTATGTTTGAGTGTAGGTTAAGTGAATCATTTTTAATCCTATTCCATTAAAATTAATTAGGCTTGATCACAACATCATTCACTCTTTTTATTTTCCAATATTAAATCTCTTTAGGAAATCATCCATCAAATTTAATATTAATCCATTTCCCTCTAGTTCCCTTCACTGAAAAAACATGAAACATATTGTGAGCATTACCTACGACATAAGAAAATGACATAGTCATGAAAATAATCACTTATATGATGTCCAAATCATGAAATATTCCTTAGACAATGAAAACGTATATTTGTCCTATGTTATTAAAAAACATCTATTTTGATCCTTCATGATGGATCATGGAGTTTTTTTTAATTACCAATTCATATACCTCATGAGTGTTGAACTAGGATTGTAGAATTACCCATTTCTGTGTACTATATTACCCCGATTCCGGAATAAAACGTATTTTTAGAGTAGTTACCCCTAGGTAATTCAGTTCTAGATCCACATCAACTTGTAATGTCTAGATAAGGATGTATTTCTTGGAAATCACTCACTCTATAATTCTCCAAAATTTGAATATTGTTTCTTATACTTTTCTTATCATTATAATTATTCTTAGACATGTCTATAGGGTTATCCCTATGGTTTTCACATCTTATCTTCCATAAGGTAACTAGTCCTTTTATCTGGTATCACCAATAAAGGCCCTCACTTTACAAACATTAATTTTTAGTAAATTTTGAAGAAGACTTAAAACATTACACAAATAGAAACAGAAAGAATATTCTAGTCTAGTTTTATTGATAACATAGAAATGTAAACATTCATATATAAGTAATCTCAGTTTCTCAATAAGGGTAAGAAATGGAGACATGTAAGATAAAAGAAGAGCCTAAGGGTATGAGAAACTGATCATTAAAATAGATTATCCTTACCTATATATTGAAAATAATAATCACAAATCATGTAATAACGATTCATAAATAATAAGAAATTACTCTTAGGGAAATAGAAAACATAATCCAATAAATAATAACAAAATAATAAAACATGGAATTGTGGAAAACACATAAGTGTATAACATGAATTTAGTAGTATTTGAAGAATCACTACCCATTTTATTTATGGTATTATGGTTTCACATCCCATACCTTCTTGGTATTCATGGTTCACTCCCATTGCCATATTAATAGCATGATTTCACTTCTCACAATATCATGGTAGTAATAGATCAATCCCATGGCCTTCTTAGTAGTTTGTGTTCACTCCTCATCCCATCATGGTTGTCATGGTTCACTCCTACGACCATCTTATTTTTCAAGGTATTCTCTCAATACAATCTTAAAATATCTCATTAGATATAAATCATTACCCAATGTATTGAATTGATATTTAGTTCCCACCCATCTCATAATGAAATCAAACATACATGTGCCTAAAAATCACAAACAATAATATAATAACTCATGAAATGAAATGGGTATCATTAAATTGTAATAATATCATAATCTATGGTAACGATATGGGTTTAATAGACATTTCATCAAATCCTATCCCATGAAAAGTTGTGGGTTTCATTAAAAACATAATGTGAAAGATAAATGAGTTTCATAAATATTTTGGCATCAAAAAATAAAACATCAAGAGAAATAGTATGAATTTAACCTTTTGATCATTTCCAATAAAGTCATGAGTAACATAAATAGATTTCATCATAGATGGAAAATAATTTGGAAGTATAATTCAAAATAATTTTTTGTCGAATGTGTCATTTATTCTTTATAAATAATATTTTAAAAATATAAATACTTTTGAGATATATTTTCATGATAATAAACATGAAATCATATAAAAAAGAAGGAAAAAATTTTGAAATTCAATTTCATTGAAAACTTATAAATGTATAATGAAATTTTTTTAAAACCATTTTCCTTGAAAAATTATAAAATAATCAAGGATATATTTTGAAAACCTTTTTACTTGAAAACTTATAAAATAATATTGATAAAACATTTGAAAAAAAATCCTTTATTATTAATTTCAAGACATATTAAGAAATTTTTAATTTTTTTGAAACCATTTCATTAAATGTTTATTTTAAAATAACATTTCATAAAATTTAACCTTTTATGTATGCAAAGGTTTCTTTACAAAAATGTTGATGGGTAAGTCTATAAAAGTCATATAAGTTAAGAAAAACATTAAAATACCTGGTAAAATGGTTTAAAAATTACATGATCAGGAAGTGATAAAAATATTCCATTGAAAACATTGGTGAAAGAAACAAGGGGAAAAATTATTTTATTCCTTATAATATAATTGTAGAATTATCGTGGATGCCTTTTTAGACGAATTGGTATATATAGACACAATATTATAGACTGAAGAGAGGTTACTATTGGGATTATGTAAAAACATTCTTATTTTTATTAGGTACCAAAGAGTATAAAAATTATACCAATACATTAATATAATATGAATAACTAGGTTAGAGGAAAATTCATGGTCGATGTAAGGACCCATATTTTTTAATGTAATTTTTTTTATTATATAGAAATTTTCTAAGGTTACAAAATCTGATGATGTTTGACTCTGATGCCCAGTGTGCCCATAATAGAGTTTTTAAACAACCTTAATGTACAATAAGTAAACGAGCGATTGGGAAATCCTTAATTTTGAACTGGTTCTGGGAATTGAAATCAGAGGGCACTATTGAACTCACAGCACCAAAATTTTCTTAAGAGATCCTTATCCTCGACCATAGATGCTAGATTTAGGAAGTTTGTTTTTTCAGTTTTCATGGAGGACTAATAAAATAGATTTAATTTATTTTAAATATCTTCCATCTATCTTTTAGGATTTGGTGGCGGGACCACAAGGGGTGGTCGGGAATTTAATGTTGGCCATCAAATGTTAGGTTAAACAAAAATGAATAACCAATCTACATGCAATTAACGAGGATCATTAATTGAACCAATTAATGAATATATATTAATTTTGTGTTGTAAATAAAACCTCCCTTATTTCCCTCTTTTTAGTTTTCGAATTCATTCGTAATGGGTTGTGTTTTTGGAGAAGATGTTTTCGGGGGAACCTCTTGACATGGAAAGATACTTAAAACAAGAACCATGGACCGTCATTTGGCCATCATTGGAGTATTTCCTTGGGATCAAAGAATGCTAACCCATAATCAAGTGCAGTATTATCCCCAACAACTCTAATTGTAGGGTTTTATATTGTTTAAAATTTAACAGTTTTTGAATCAATTGCCTTCTTCCTTGTTAAGATGCTATCGTGGAGGGCGCGGACCATACCACCAAGCCCTGATCCCTCCACCTCTTGTTTATCATTGTGTTTTACAAGGTTGAAAATTTTGGGCTGGATGAAACCCAAATATGAGGGTCATGCAGTGAAGGGGATGACTTGGGAAGCTCGTAGGTGCGAATGGATGGTAAAATAGACCACTATGGTTCACCCGGGGGACCAGTGGAAGATAACCGGTGTGACATCGGTGCGGCCCTGGTGCGGCGACACTAGAAACCGGTGCTGGTAGGAGATGGCATCTGCCGACACTATTCAACTACAGTGGTGGGGGAGTGCTGTCATTCACCCCCAGAGGATGTCGCGATGGTCAGCAGACGGCCTATAACAACACTACCTTGTCATGAATGGAATGAAGTCCTTGTTTTTTATTGATTTTTTATAACCTCCATTTTAGGGGATGAGGGGAAAACCTAACAAGGCCTGTAGGATCAGATATTAAAAGGAACATAGTCTTAAAAGATTACATAACACAAACGACTTAGGTAATTCAACAAGACTATCTAGAAGGAACCGCCCCTCCCCAGCATCTGCATCAGGATAGTAGCTCTCCACCTTTGCATGGCCTTAGGGCTAGGCTCCCCGTGCAGGAACATGCTAGTCCTGATGGCATAGCTAGACCATCTCATTCTGATAATCCATTTGGCTCTACTCTGGTGAGTGCACCTCCTCTAAATCCTATTTTGGGGATGCTCCATTGTTTGTAGAGTATGTCTAGGACAACTCCATGTGGCCCAAAGGCCTTGATACAAACCTGATTTTATTACAAACATAAACATGATTTATTACATAAACTCTTCACTTAATAAAACATGGATGATCAAGAGGTCTAGTGTATTTTTGGCTTAGTATCATTAAATAACAACTTAAAACATGAAATAAAACATCTTTATTGAAATCTTCCGTTACATGACAACTATATTCTCTCATACCATGCATTACATGGGATAACCTAAGCACATGCATAATAAAAGTGTGAGTTATAAAGCCCAGTAAAGGATTAAACATGGAATATAATTAATAATACAATAAATGATAGAAAATAGGAATGTCAATGGATCACAATAGAATCATGAACATAAAATCATGACAAAACATGATAATCATAAATTGAAATGTGGCAACAACACTTAACATGGAATTAGCCTAAGCCAAGGATAATTGCACATAGAGAATGAGTAAACCCTCATTGCACAAGAAGTACGAGTGAAATCTTGTTTCAATTGAATTAGATTGAGTCAACACCCATTTCACATGATGTATCAGGATACTATACTTTCCCCAATGCATTGGAGCGCTATCAAGGCCCACACTTCTTAAACATTTCATTTCATGCATAAGTGTGACACATCGATCATCCAACATGGAATCAATCATCATAATTTATTATACAATAAAGGGTTGTGAAATAAATACATGAATCTTTATAATCAATAATTAAATGTTCGTAAATGTGAATAACCATGATAAATAAATGTGTATGGTATTCACTAGACAATGACATTGGAATGGAAAATCGTAGTGCAATTTGAATTGCCTAACGGCGTGAAATAAGAACTCATAAAAAATGGTTGGTGAGAGAGAAATTGGTGTCTCATCACATTTACATGAAATTAACTATAATGGGGTCATATAGATACATGTGCCAACAAATTTAATTGAATTTAGATGCATAATTCAAAATAATTACATGGATGTAAAAAATGAGATAGAAATCCCTCACGGAATTTTGGCATGGTAACGAGTGTACACGGGAGGAATTAATGAGAGATAAATGGGTATCCCATCATCCAAAAATGAAGAGGGAATTCTAGGGGAGTTTTAAAATCATACCCCAAAATTTTTAATTTAAAAAAAGGGTAAAACAACTTAAATAAAATTGCACAAAAATGAAAAAGGATGAAATGGGTTACATGGATGTGTGATCCCAAAGGATTGAGAGAGGCCTAAGAGAGGATTTTTTGGAGCATTGTTCACCTTGAGAGGATTCTAGAGACATGAGGGCATGGGTTGGATAAATTACAAATGATTTGAGTGAATAGGAAGTGGGAGCATGGGTGGGTTTATATAAGAAATGAGAGGGAATTCATTATTATTTAGGTTTGGGTTACCACACATTAATCTAATCCCAACAACAAACCATCCAAGGGTTTTTTCCCATGTTTCATTCCAATGGGGATTATAAAACAATATTTTATGACAAAATGTCCAAAATCCTTAAAATATTATTGTTTCTTATGTGGATGTGAGTCACACTTTCAAGGAAATTCATTTGAAAAATGAAAATGTTTTATAACTAATCGATGGTCTACTAAATATTTGTAAAATAAATAAATCAAATCTAAAATCACATTATTTTACTCTTAAAACATTTAATTGATGAAAATAATGTTTACAGTATTTTATTACTTCACTATTGGGTCATTATGATGTCATGAAACACATCATATATTTAAACGGTATTTAATATTTACCCAACAATTTGACTATCTCAGAAAATTTTGAAACATTCACTATTGGATAATTTTTTAATCCTAATTCCAAAAATAAAATTCATTTTATCTAAATAATTATTTCAATGTGTGAATTTTTAATTTTAAAATAAAAAATGACATTTATCAAAAATTCGTGGGTTTGATGAAAACTGCTTTCAAAACATAATAAAAATTAGATTTACAGTCCTCAAATTATATGATCATTTATATTTAATATAATATTATTTAATAATAAAATATTTTTTTAAAGTATTTGTTTAATAAAAAATCCATTAATTCATCAAAATAGAGTTTGTAGTGGACTATTATCTGACAATACTATTTGTTCTTTATAAACTATTTACAATGTAAGAATAATAAAATGAATTTATATTCATTATTATATATAAAATAATTCACATAATCATAGTGTTCTTATTTTGTTTCATAACCCCTTATTACACCCACATAAGACTGAAGGTTGAGGTGCACGACGGTGACAAACTCTTGGGGTGGCTGATATAAAATCGCTCTGGTGGTAGTCGCTATTAACGTCCTTTTCTCCCATAGTCAGTTCATCTCAAGATTGATGTGTTCAAGCACGCCTTGGGATTGGTGAATAGTGACGCCCAATGACCCCACCTCCATTCTGAGCTCTGAAAAATGGGCTTTGTAAGGGGAAAGTCTACTGGATGAGGCCATCACTACCTTTATATGAGAAAATAGTATTCCCTAACACCCTATATTTATACTAATCATGTGATCACTATTCAATGGCTGTATTAACTAAGATGAAAATTCTTTAATGGTATTTTAAAATCCAATACATAAAACCATATATGTGAATATATTTTAAATAACCTCAAGATGACATTAAAATATACCAATTGAAATTTTAATTAATGAATTTTTGGGTCGTTAAAATATTCCCCCCTTAACAAATTTCTGCCTCAAAATTTCCTTTAACATTGTAAGCCATAAATAGGTGTGGGTACATTTCCTTAATTTCTTCAATGTCGTCTTAATTATTTCCTATTATCATTTCCTTCATGTAGAAATAGATCATGCATCACAATGGTACCTCAAGATATTTTCAAAATTATCCACTTTCCTTTTTCCAAAAACACCAAAGGCATCTTAGTTTATATCGATGGAAGAATCGATAAGTCATAAATAATGTATTTCTTATATATAATTTTGAAATATCATACTGAACATGTTTTTATAAAAAATATTACTGATTCATCTTCAAATATTTCAACATTGGATTTTGGTAAATCAGTTTTTGTATTTCTCCAATGGAAAAAAATCTATAATTTGATACATATAGGCTCCTCGAAGGTCACCCCCTTTTTTAGCATGTATAAAATCTTTTATTTCATTATAATTTTCAAATAAGGAGTCGAATATGAAAGGAACCTTATGGTACTTCCCATGCATATCATGGTAAGAAAGTTGAGAGCGCATTATTCCGCAATTGATTGTATGTGATACCTGAAATAATCGTGCAATATTAGATGTATTGGATTCCTCAAAAAGATGTTGGCGGGTAAATTGGATATTTGAAAAATTTTTAAGGTCATTTGAGAATGTCTTCATGATGACCTTTCCAAGTTGTTATTCTGGAAGAGAGAGAAGAGTTGTTCGCAATCTTCCTCATTCCATATTTAAACTATAAAAAATGGAATATAATTAGGGGGTTTGAATACATAGCTATAGGTCATAAAAAGTAAACATTGAACATATAATTATAAACATTTAAAGGATAATTATATCCTAACATGTGACTCTATATGTTTAAATCTTGGTTATCCTCAATCTATTTCATAACATACATTCTTAAAGGATTTTTTTATTCCTAATAATGGTTTATAATAAGCATGTCAATTTAGCAATGAATATCCCCTGAGAGTGACTTAACCAATAGTGTAGTAAGGCCCATTGTCATGTACCAGGATACCCTGGGTGAAACCCGAAACACTTTGTCGTGGTTTTCACCCTCAACTAAATCTGTTCTAGAGTCGCCTCTACATGGTCATATCAAGACAAGGGTGTATTTTCTTGATAAAATACATAATCCATACTAAAAAATGTAGGTATGTTTTAATTATACTTAGTCTTGTATCTAAGGCTTGAGTATGGTTTTAAAATTGCAATCCCAAAAATAACTAAACCTATCCTCTGATACCATCTATAAAAACCCTTCTTTTATTATAAACATGAATATGATTTATTACATAAACTATTCACTTGATACAACATGGATGATGAAAAGGTCTAGTGTCATTTGTTCTTAAAATAATTACCTAAAAACATAAAACATTAAATAAAAACATCTTTATTGAAAACATATTTTACATGACCACTACATTACCTCGTATTTAGCATTGCATGGGATAACCTGAGCACATACATAAAAAAGTCTGAGATATGAAGCCCAGAAAGGGAATAAAAATGGAATAACATGCGAGATGAAATACAAGTTAGACAATAAATATATCTTTGGAGCACAAAATAAACATGAACAAAAAGGCATGATAATGTTGGATAATCATAACATTGATGTGTGGAAACAACACTTAACAAGGAATTAGCATGAGCCAAGGCTCATTGCGCAGGGAGCATGAGTAAACCCTCATTGAACATGAATCATGAGTAAAACCTATTTTCAAATTAATTACTATGATTCATCACCCATTTCACTTGACCTATAATGATACTATACTTTACAGAATGGATTGAAGTGCTATCAGGGCACACCCTTCTTTAACATTTCATTTCATGCATAAGTGTGCAAAATGGATCATCTGACTTGGAATCAATCATCATTATTTATTCCATGATAAAGGTATTTGGAATAAATACATGAATAATTATAATCTAAAAGTAAATGTTCATAAATGTGAATAACCTTGAAAGAGAAATGGGTATGGTATTCACTACACAATGACATTGGCTTGGAAAATCATATTGCAATTTCAACAACATAACAACTTTAAATAAGAACTCGTAAAAAATGGTTGATGAGATAGAAAAGGTCGTCTCATCATATATACATGAAATGTACTGTAAGGGAGGTCATGTATATACATGTCCCAAATAATTTAATGGAGTTTAGATGCAAAATTCGAAATAATAACTTGGATGTAAAAGAGGAGAGAGAAATCCCTCACGAAATTTAGGCATGGTAACTAGTGTACATGGGAGGCATTGATGAAAGATAAAGGGGTATTTCATCATCAAATAATAAATAGGGAAGTATAGGGGAGTTGCTAAATTATACCCAAAATTTTTTTATTGGAAACAATAGGGTAAAACGACTTAATGAAAATTGGACAAAAATGAGAAAATAAGAAATCCCTTACTTGGAAGTGTGATACCAAAGGCTTAGGAGAGGATTGAGAGAAGATTATTGGGAGGTTAGGGCATGTTCAGAAGATTCTAGAGAGATGAAGGAAGGTTTTGGACGAACTCCAAAGGCATTGAGTGGAGAGGAAGAGTGATCATGGGAGTGTTTATATTGGAAAGGTGGGGGGATTTTAAATTATTTAGGTTTGGGTCACCACACATTAAACTAATAAAAACAACAAATTAGACCATGGTTTTTGCCCATGGTTTTTCCAAATAGGTGAAGAAAACAATATTTGTTGAGGAAAATCACCATACATCATAAAATTATAGTGTTGCATATGTGGAGGTGAGTCGCAATTTCAAGTGAAATTCAATTGAAAAGTGAAAATGTATTATAACTCTTGGAGGGTCCACTAATGTTTTGTAAAATAAATCAAAAAAATCTAAAATCACATTATTTTATTGGACAAACATATATAAGACGAACATTAAGTTTATTGTATTTTATTATATCACTATTGGGTGATTATGATGTCATAAAACAGAATATATATTTAAACAGAATTTAATTTTTACCCAAAATTTAGACTATCTCAGAAAATTATGAAAAATTCACCATGGGATATTTCTAACTTCCTGATTTCAAAAATAATATTCATTTTATATAAATAATTTTCTAAAATGTGAAATTTTAATTTTAAAATAAAAAATGACATTTAAAGAAAAATCATGGGTTTTGATAAAAACAGCTTTCAAACCTTTATAAAAATTACACATTGATTCATAATATTATATAATCAATTATATTTATAAAAATTAATTTTTTAATAATAATAATATTATATTAAAATTTTATTTAAATCAAAAAATCAGTATTTCATCAAAATAGATTTGTTAGTTGAAAATTAACTAAAAATACTATTTGTGCTTTAAACACTATTTTCTAAGTAACAATAATAAAATGAAATTATATTCATTATTATATGGAAAATAATGCACTTAATCATAGTGATATGTTATTGTTACATAACCCCTTATAACACCCACATTAGACTGAAAGGCAAGTTGTGCGGTAGTGATAGACTCATGGGGTGACTCATATAACATCGCTCTGGTGGTAATCTCTATTAACATCCATACCTCATGTAGTCAGTTCCACTCAAGCTTAGCAAGTTCAAGCTCAGCCTGGAATTGGTCATGAGTGAATCCTAATGACACCACCTCCTTTCTGAGCTCCAACTAGGGGGCTTCGTATTGGGAGAGTATACGGGATAAGGCTATCACATCCTTTTTCTGAGAAAATTAAATTTGTTAAAGTCCTATATATACTAATCATGTGATTACTCTTCAACCTCTATATTAGCGATGGTCACAATTATTAAATAAATATTGAAATACAAAACATAAAACCAAAAAACTTCATATGTTTTATGTATCCATAAAAAGACATTTACATAGTCAAAGAGGAATTTTCAATAATGATTGATTGGGTCGTTACATGGCTAGCACTAGTCGCCCGCGAATAGTGTGTTGGCATGCCATCACATGCCACCAGAGGAGGTTGAAATGGCTTTTCAATCGTGGAGGTTGCGTAGGGAGGCCGACTATGACAGACCACGACAATGGAGTAACAAGCCATCGCATGCCACTGAAGGTGGTCATGGCTTGATTATAAGATGGAGGAAGGGACCCACTCCATATGGGTCCTGGGGTGACTAGGCAGTACCATGTAGGAGGTCATTCCAAATTTAGGCATAGTTTCACTTAAAATTCCATAACATGAAATCCAGACAATCATTTGATGAACTGTCTATGATGATGAGATCCTTGGAATGAGATGGTCCATTTGGTGTACTCCACTATAATTTTGGATAATTTTGGAGTATGGCCAGGATGAATTGAACCCAAATACAATAGGGCTCTCAGTACTAAAATGATTTTAACTCACATATTGAGCGTCTGATTGATGCGTTGTCTATCACATTGGAACTCTTACGGCATGGCGGTTCATTGGGTTAATCTTTTTGTAGCATAGTAGTGGTGGCGGTATGACTGATATCTTGAGGAGCAGAATATACAAAACTCAAGGGCACATGGTGTGGGGAATTAAATTCTTGGCTGTCATTGGAGAAGCAACCCTATGTGGATCCACATCATAGAAACTCTGTGTGGGTCAACATCCTAGCTACCCGACGAGGACACATTTTAGATTTTCCCATCATTGATAAAAATCTAGTGACTATGTGTGGATCAGCATCGAGCGACCCTATGTGGATCTGTATTCCAGTGACTCTATTTGGATCCACATTCCACTGATTCAGTGTGGATCGACATTGTAGTGAACATATGTGGATCAGCAGTAGCATGACTCGACGAGGACTAGAATTATAGTGTCCCATCATAGAACAATGAATGGAATCCAAGAGTGAGTCGATAATAGATCATCTTCTTTTTGGGTCATTTGTGGAACTTCTAAATGTAATAAAATGATATACATTAAGACTAGTCATCTATATTCTTGATCATTGAGTTGTATACCTGGTGTGAGCTTACTATTCCTTCATGCTTTGTGATTGAGGTATTTATTTGTGATTTTTCCTTCATGGAACACTGGGAGACCATCAGGGGGTCTCGAGGTCCCCACCGATTATTGATATAATCACCCATGAATAGGCTTCGCCATCACCTTTTTTTCATCCTGTGCAGACGATAGACCACCTTGACCGAGGTTTGGGAGCTAGGACAAAACGATGTTCAGAGGTGGACCTTTAGAAGTTGTCTTCCATAGCAGCAACCGACCATGAGTTGTACCTACCCTTTAGGTAGTAACCTTGGAAGAATATTCTGGGAGCTGTTTTTCTGTTGCAGTTGTACTTTTTAGCTGGCCTTGTATTCTGTCCCCCTTTACTTATAGTACTCACCCTTTTTGACTTTCAGTAAAAAAAATTCAATAATTCATTTTTACTGCAAGTGTTGTGCTATTTGTATTCTTGGACTGTGTTTTTGTAGGGTTAAATCCAATGCCTTCTCATTTTTTAGGATTTCCCTTTCAGTGCTAGACTCCAACCCCTAGCCTATTGAAGGATGTCATGGGTAGTCACGACACAGGCCCTGGAGGACGGGTCCTGATAAATTGGTATGAGTGGTGTCAGATCTATTGGAGAAGTAGGACTCAGATCTTTTCATGGACAATACTATTAAGTGTTATGTGTGTGGTTTTCAGTTGGGGGAATCCAGTGTTGATGCGGAGACGGATGTATCCATACACAAAGACGCAGATTTATGAATTCTGACTCATTACATGAAAACACAAATAGTGTGTGTTTTTTAGATGTTTTTCTTTTAGATATCCTTCAAGTCAGCTCACCATGTATTACTTATTCGCTGCGGTTCATTTTTTTCTATCAGGATTCCTCCAAGTAGACATCCATCCAGGGTTCCTGTGAGAGTTTGTAATGACATCTGATTGAGCGATGAGGCTTTGGGGTAGGGCCCTATTACGTTGATAGTATCGTCAGGTGTTGTACCAGCAAGACCACTCCACGTTGGGATATCGTGGACACCAGCCCCACTTAAAAATAGTGCATCTTGACTGAGCGCATTGCACGAGACTCAGCGAGAGACGCCTCTGAGGATCCGAAGCGAGAGGGATCCGCATGCAGGTGAGGACTGGCTTGAAGCTGTGGCGAGAATCTTTCCCTTGGTTGGGACCCCAACTGAGAAGATGGTGATACTATCTGCCAATATTCTCCACGGAGTAGCACGGAGATGGTAGAGCCTAATTCACATGACACACGATGAGGAAACCCTCTCCTAGGTAGATTTTGGGGGCCTTTTTAGGACAGAGTTCATTGCAACGACTCTCTGATCTATGCATATATACGTGTTTCTACACTTTCACCAGGGTAGCCTGACCATGGCCCAGTACTCGGCGAGGTTCAAATAATTCACATGATACAATACCAACATGTTGTGGGACCCATAAATCAGGTCATGGTCCTTTGATCATATAATCTGATGGATGATCAGAGATTTGGTGGTATCTCTCATCATTCTAATGCATGTTGGAGTGATAAAGAGTCAACTCATGGTAGAGAGCTTCCTTTCTGAGAAAACACCGACAAGTAGAACCACCACCAGACGATATAAAGAATATTCATCTATAGCTAGTAGTAGGTAGATGACATAGAGGACCAAGCAGTCCAGGTCACCAGGTGGATGACCCTTGGGCATAGGGTTGGAGGGGAGAGGCTCACGAGATAGAGCATGCCATCATAAGAGCAGACTCTGCTTCACGTGCAGTAGGAATGGTCACATGGCTTGCATCTTCCTATCCAGACACACTAACAACCAGTAGACGGTTGAGGGGCCATTGAGGCAGAGGCATAGATTCGAACAGGGAGGTCTGCAAGTAGTATGATGACATAGCAGAGGAGTTATCCATGCAACAAGTGGTGGGTGGTGATTTTAGGTTCAACCGCCACTACCTCCAGGAGGTCCACCCCAACCACAAGGTGTAGGTGGATAGCGACGAGCTCAGCCCCAGGCAGCTGAGGCCTTTGACAACGATACTTTATAGATGATTGAAGGTACGATCTGTGTCTACTCGAACATATCTTTAGTACTTATAGACATAAGTTTCAGTCTTTGTTTCATTTTCATTTCCCACGTTCGGAGCTCAGAGATTCTGGAGGATCCGTTTGCTCGATCCTTATGAATAGACACTCCTACATGAGGGGATTTGACGAATAACCAATGTTGCTGATATTGTGAGCCTACTCTAGGAGGAAAGTTTATGGGCTATGATCTTCAAGTAGTAGTGTCAAGGATTATGATTTCATCTTCGGTATGTACTGGTTATCTACAGTCCATTCTCAGATTGACTGCATTTAGCGCAAAGTGTATTGTGTCCATGATGATGGGACCCGTTTTTCCATCATCAGTTAGAAGGGAACATTTGTAACACAGGATGGACATACACAGAGGAGGGTTCAACTTATCACACATCAGTAGGCTATCCATACCATTAGATCAGTTGATGTTGAGAATCTAAGCTACCATATAGTGGTGGACCAATATACAGATGACTTCCCTGATGATGTTGCGGGAATACCTCCTCTCATTGAGGTGGAAATCAACATCAACATGTACCCCAGGACGACACTGATAAATAAACCATCATATAGGATGTCTCCCATGGAGAAATGTAAATTACAGGTACAACTGGAGGACTTGCATATGAATGGGTTTAGAAGACCCTGTGTTTCTCCATGGGTAGCACCAATTTTGATTTCCAAAATGGAATATGGATGTTTGAAGCTCTGTGTGGATTAACAGAACATAAACCAGGTAACCATGAAGAATAAGCTTCCACTTCATATGAATGGTGATGTCTTAGATCAGCTGAATAGGGCTCATTGGTTTTTGAAGATAGACATTAGATCATGCTATCATCGGCTCAGGGTACGAGATGAGGATGTGCATAAGTCGACCTTCAGAAGTCGGTATAGCCACAATGAGTACTAGGTTATGTCATTCAGTGTAACCAATGCCCGTGCAGTGTTCATGAGACTCATGAACAATATCTTTAATCCATACAAATATCAGTACATGGTTGTCTTTATTGACAACATCTTGGTGTACCCAGTGATGGTGGAGGAGCATGCCTATCCTATGCAGATAGTTTTAGATACACTCTGAGAGAACTAGTTTTATAGTAATCACTCGATGTGATAGTTATGGATATAGGATGTACACTTTCTAAGACATGTTATCTAAGAGGGTAGAGTTTTAGTGGATCTATGGAAGATAAGATTTTTCTTACAGGGATCCACCCAAGAGTGTAACTAAGGTGCATTGTTTCTGGGGGTTAGCAGGGTAATACTAGAGATTCATACCTGAATTTTACAGAGTTGCTATACCCTTTTCATCATTGAAAATAAAGGGATAGCACTTCGTGTGGATGGATAAATTCCAGTAGAGGATTTCAGAGTTGAGGTAGACACAAATGATTTCCCCCATCTTGAGGCTACCAGAAGCGGGCGTTGGGTATGTAGTCTACTGCGACACATCATGGACCAAACTTCGATATGACCTGATACAGGAGCAAGTAGTGATCACTTATGGTTCAAAAATATTGAGACAACATGAGAAGAACTATGCTACCCATGACATGGAGTTAGTAGAAGTGGTATTATCTTTGAATATGTAAAGACACTACTTGATGGGAAAACATTTTACAGTATACTCTGATCACATGATTCATAGGTATATCTTCTCACAGAATGACCGGAACATGAGATAGTTGTGATAGCTATAGTTCCTCAATGATCATAACTTTGAGATAGTCTATACTACTAGGATGGGGAGTATAGTAGCAGATTCACTCATCAGGAGGTTTGGTCTACAGTTTCTGAGTGAGGTGACAGAGCAGCTAGTCACATGGTATATGTTATTCATGGATAGAGATGGAGTAGATTATCTCCAGTCTATGAGAGTTACTCCCCCACTCGTTCAGTGTGTCAGGGGGAACCACATGGAGAGGTATACTGTGAGGCCTAACATGCTCAGATATCCTTATGATTGGCACCTGATGGATTTTATGAAGGTGGGAAGAACACTATTCTCTTCAAAGGAAGCAATATGGTACCAGTGATGCTTCAGTAGGAGTTGTAGAGGGATTTCAATACATCCCCTTTGGCGGTACGTCCTATTGTGCCAAAGATGTAACAGAACCTCCAACATCAGTACTGGTGACCATGGATAAAGAAAACAGTGGCAGTGTTCATATCACGATAGCTAACTTTTCAGCAAGTAAAGGAAAATCATCCGGTACCGGCATGCTTAGCTCGTCCAAATGAGGTACCGGAGTGGATGTGGGATGGTATATCCCTGGACTTCGTGAGAAGGCTACAATGTCAGTCCAGGGGCCACGATTCCATCTGGGTGATCATTGACATACTCACCATGTCGGCCCACTTCCTACCCATTCTTGTGTAGGGATCAGTATAGATATTTGGATGTATCTACGTTGAAAACATTTTAAGACATTACAAGGATCCAATGATGACCATCTTAGTTCACGACACTCATTTTACATCCTGTTTATAGAAGGGATTGTAGGATTCATTCGGGACTCAGTTATTTTCTAGCACCACATTTCATCCTTAGATAGATATTCATACAGAGTAGACCATTTTGGCACTCAAGGTCATGCTTTGTGCTTGTGTCCTCTATTTTTTCTGTTGTTGAAAAGACCACCTTCCATTGGTGGAGTTCACTTACAACAACAACTATCACTCCACCATCATCATGGAACCCTTTGAGGCCTTGTACGGGTGACATTGCAGATCACCACTATACTAGAAAGACATAGGGAAATCAACACTTATTGGTCTAGAGTTGGTACATGATACTACGGAGAAGGTTATTATCATTCAAGAGCAGATGAATACTGCCCAAAGTAGGAATAAGTCTTATATTGACAGGAGATGGAGACCTCTAGAGTTTGAGAGGGGAGACCATGTCTTCCTATGGGTCTCACCTCAATGAGGATTGCATAGATTTTGTCGGGGCTGCAATCTATATCTAAGGTTCATTGAACCCTTTTTTGTTTCTTAGCAGAGTTGGTGAGGTGGTGTTTCTCTAACCTCTTCCCCCATAGATTCATCGGGTGCATGATGTTTTTCACATGCCGTAGATGAGGAATTATGTGCATGATCAATTTCACATTATCAACTAGGGAGATCTAGACATTGATGATGGGGTGACGTTTACAGAGGTGCCTATAGAGATTGATGATCAAAAAGAGTGGGTCCTTCATAGACGATCGATACAACTACTGCACATTCATTGGCAGCATGGGCACCATTCAGAGAGAACATGGGAGCGGAAATCATAGATTTCTGCTCAGTTCCCCCTTTTTTTCATAGTCTATGTTGTGGATTTTGGGGATGAAAATCCCAATGGTGGGGACAATATAATGGCCCAAATTATTCCATGTAGTTTTTTTATAATATGGAACTATTCAAAATATGCAAAATTGGAAAAAGATTGATTCTAATGCCAGGTTTTCCCAGAATAGATATTATAATCTTATTTAAGGTATTTTCAAAAAATGTGCAACTGAGAAATCCTAACCTTTCATCTAGTGCTCAAATTTAAATATGAGGGCACCGTTGAACTCGCTGCACTGGGATTCGCTTAAAGGAGACTTATCCTTGACCATAGTGGGTTGAGAGATGATGTTTTTTGATGTATATTTAGAGGATTAATAAAATAAATCTTATTTATTTTAAATATCACTACCCTATATTTTAGTATTTGGTGGTGGGGACCAAAAGGGGTGGTCAATCATTTAATTAAGTACATTAAAATCCCAGTTACAATAATATGTGTAACCACCCTACATTCAATCAAGGAGGATCATTAATTGTAGCAATTAATGAATCTCTCTTAATTATGTGTTGTATATATAACCCCACTTCTCTATCTCTTTTTAGTTTCTTAAATCCTTGAAAAAGAGTGGTGTTTTGTAGAGGATGATTTTGGGGGAGCCTCTTGATGATGGACATATCCGTCCAGAAAGAAATAAAGATCTTCGTTTCTACAGCATCGTTGGAGACTTGCATCAGGATCGACGAACACCATTCTATATTCAAACATGGGAATCCCTCTAATGACTCTTGATGTAGGGTTTTTCTTGTTTAAATATCAAGAGTTGTTGAATCAATTACCCTCTTCCTTGTTAAGATTCTTACGTGGAGGGTTCGGGCTAAACGTACAAGTCTGTGTCCCTCCGCCACTTGTTTATCGTTTTTTCTACGCGGGTGAAATTTTTTGCTTGGACTAAAACAAAAAATGAGGGTGATGCAGTGAAGGAGAAGACATGGGAAACCCGTAGGTGGAAAGGGATAGAAAATGGGCCACTAGGGTTAACCTTGTGTCTCACAGATGATCGCTGAAATGGCGGCACTAGCAACATGCGCTAGTAGGTGATGGCAGTGTTCGTCAAAGACCAACCATAAAGATGGTGGCGGCGCAATGTCTCATTCCGTAAGAGGGGAGGCCGTGAAATTCCAGACATGTCAGTTGAGCAAGGTGGAAAGTACCATCCCACCACGGAGGGGGACCCACGACTCAAATCCACAAAAGAGGAAGGGACCTGCTACCAATATGTCATGTTGTAGCCAGGTAGGGCCATGTGGCGCCACCCCTCAATATCCCAAACGACTAAGCCATATAGAAAAAAGGGGGACTTCCCCCCCTTTCCATCTTGGAAGGGCCCACACCCTCTTGTGTTCACAGTTGTGCCCCCTCTTGGATGGGATGCGCCCTATAGCGTGTTGGGATGCGCCATCATGCGGGTAGGGTGACACCCCCTAGGGGTCAGGCCATGCCCCACCAGCTAGTAGGGCTGGACCGCAGGCCAGTAGGCAGATCTCGCCACGGCTTGGTCTAACTGTGACGGCCCAGGCCGGTTCAGACCAGGCCAGGTCAGGCCGTGCAGAACAGCGTCGGGCGTGGTTGGTCCGACCGGGTCGGACTGGACCCAGACCCATCGAAGCCCATTTTAGTTTAAAATTCTATAAAATGTAATCCAAACATTAATTTGAATAATTATATATGGAACTATGATACTTGGAGAGATATGGTCCTTTTGGTATACAAAACTCTAATTTTGGGGAAATTTGGAGTACGATTGGGTTGGATTTAATACGAATCCAACTGATACCTTTATACGAAAACACTTTAAACTGATAGACCTTGTGTCTGATTGATACACCATCTTTCGCAATGGTACCCTTACGACATGTTGGTCCTTTGGGTTACTCCATGTGGAGATTATTTGCGATTGAGGTACCACCAATATCTTGAGGAATTGAATCTACAGAAATCGTGCGCACCAGGTGCAGGGAATCATGTGTCTAGATGTCTTTGGAGTACTGACCTTATATATATCAAAAGAATATTGACCCTGTGTTGATCAGCATTGTAGCTAACTGAAAAGACTATTTTTAGAGCATCCTGTCGAGGATCAGCATGTAGCGACCCAATGTGGATCTGCATCGAGCGGCCTAGTGTGGATTAACATTCCAGTGAGCCTGTTTTGATCAGTATTCTAGGGACCCCGGTGGGATCAATATGCTAGCTACCCTGTGAATATCTATTATAGAATGACTTGATGAGGACCATCCATATACTGGAGATCATGGAATAGTGACATACATACAAGAGTGGATCGATAATAGAACAACTTATTTGTGGATTAGTTGTAGAACTTTTAAAAGGAATAATATGATAAACCTTAAGTGTAATCATCTATATTTCTGATCATCTAGTTGAAATCCAGGTGTGAGTGGACTACTTCTTAATGCATGGTGATTGAGGTTATTCTTTGTAGTTTTTCCTTTTTGGAACTCTGGGAGACCTCTAGTAGTGTTGGTGGCCCTACTGATTATTATTATACTCACCCCTACACAGGTTACGCCCGAACATTATTGTGTCCTGTAAAGATGATGGACATCATTGACCATGGTATAGGAGATAGGTCTAAATGGTGCTCAGATGTGGACCTTTATACCTTACATTCCATAGTGACAACCTACCATGAGTTGTACCTACACTTCAGGTAGGATCCTTGGGGGACGATTCCTAGAGCTGTTTTCTGTTTCTGTTGTAATTTATAGTTGGGCTTGTATTCTGACCCCCATAACTTAAAATAGTCACCATTTTTTACTTTCAGTATACATCTTTTTACTACTATAATTTTACTATTTGGGTAGTGTTCTCTATATTCTTGGACTGTTTTTTGGTAGGATTGAAGGCAATGACTTCCTTTTTTAAGAGAAATGCAATTCGGTGCTAGTCTCCAGCCCCTGGCATAGGGAAGGTAGGAATAAGGTAGTCGCAACATGGGCCCCGAGGGATGGGGCCTGGATTTTGATCATGTGGGATAGATCATAATATATCAACAATTGAAGCATATTCATAAACAATCTCAAAAAGGGATGAGATTTCTTTAATAAACACTTATCACTTAGTGGTATTGACCTGTACTCCCCATGTAAAAAATGTGAAATTACATGAGTATTAAAATATCATGAATTTAATTAGAATCAAGATATAACATTTTAATGTTAGTATGTACAAAAATTATAACAATATAGGTTGATAACATTACTGGTGTCTCAAATATGGTAAATTGAGGAAAAATATGTTACTAATTTGGTATCTTTTGAAATATGATCCCCATGAATAGAGGATAACTGAATCAATATTTATTTTCCTATAAATGTAATTACAAAATCTTATAATAAATTTTTCATAAGTATACACACTACACAGAAGGAATGGGCAGTTAATAAAGCATGTATCTCACAGAAATAAAATGTGTTATGAAATTACCATACCTTCTTTGATGACTCTCATTGTAGTCATACAAAACTCCTATATAATAAATATAATTTTTTTATAAATATACCAAATAAAAATATTATTATATATAATGAATATTCGGGTTTTATTATGTCGTTATATTATTAACTTGTAAATAATTATAGGTTATGGTTTTAGATCAGGAAATATCTACATCATTCATTGCAAGTGTCTTAATTTGGTCTATATTTGGTGACTATACTTATTTCAAAATATCAAAAATTTTAAAAATGATATAAATATCATTTATATATCTTATATTTGTATTATTTTGATCTATATATTATAAATTTATGAAATGGAATACATAGTTAATCGAGATGGTAGGTTGTACTTATGCATGGACGTTGTTTCCATTTTTTGTCATATTGAAAGAACAAAAAACGATATATATGTATATATATATATATATATTTATTCCATTATCATTATAATATAATATATATCATATAATTTCACTAAACACACCATTAATACATTTCATGTAGTGTGTGAATAAATCATATCGCTTTGAGGGGGAGGTGCTCCACACATCCTGAAATGAAATTATTATATTTATAACAAGTGGAAGGTATATAGATAAATGTTTTATAAGGAATAAAAATTATATTATAGGTAATTAATATGATATATAACATATATATAAATATTTTCTATCATAATTTCTATCCTAGGAAATGGTTAATGAAAAAAGTAACAATTATTATTTAGTGTGGTAGTGGTTCTCCATACACGTAAACAGTGTGTTCATTACCAATTAGATGGAGTTGTTTGTATGTTTTTTTAAAACCATTAGCATAAAAATCCTTATATATTTAATATATTGGTGTTTCTATGGAATCACCGAAAATAGATAGTGTGTGGGTATTAGAATAAAAATAAAATAAATAATCCAGAGAGAAGACATTACATCTTATTCCAGTAACTCTTCTTGTATTGTGCCAAAAGGATTCCTTGGATTTATGAATGTAAAATGGGATAATTTTATGATGTATTTAGGGATTATTATATGTTTATTTTATAGATATTGGACTAACCTAAATTTTATTAGGGGTTTGAGGAAGAGGGTGAGGTGGTGGGCTATTACAGGGAAGGTAAATGACACAGTTGGCATTATTTAAAACAAGTACGGTGTACCCACATTTTTACCAAAACAAATGTCATTACAAAACAACATAAATCAATAATGGAAGGTTCGTGGATGAATACTATAAATAAAATGGGTGTTGTTAATATTTATGGTCAGTTCTTGACTCAAATTTATGGTATAGTACATTGTTAACATAGTTTTTCTCTAAATAATTGTAATTAATTTTAATCACTTTCACTAATGTTTTTTGATAAAAAGATGAAATTATTAGACATTATAAATTATTATTATTCTATATATGGAATAAAATTTTTATAATTACAAACATATATGTGGTATAAATTAATTTTAAAAAAAATCACACTAATGGCATGACACTATAGGGGTTTTCTAAAGTAAAACGCCAAAATGTTTAAAATGTTTTTACACCCAATTTGAAATTGATAGTTATTAAAATAATCTATATTATATATATTTATAAAATTATAATCTAATTAAAGTTTAAAACTAATTTGATATAAAATTTATCCTTATAATTGAAATATTTTAAAATGTTGTTTTGATATAAAATTTAGTATTTTTATATGTTCATAAAAAACATAGACATTTTAGAAAAATAACAAAAATTTAACATATCCTAATTTATTTGTTTCAATTTTAAATTAGAAGTTTATTTTGAAACATTATATCTATAAATGTTAAAACAAATTGTATTTAAATATATTTAGAGGATCATTTCAACCTGCTCTAACTGAAGGGTGGATTAATGAACTGGGGAAATTTTCTGATACCATGGGGTGTTTAGAACATCAAAAGGTTAGTCTCGTTGTTTACAGTTTTGATGGAGAAGCTGGATAGTGGTGGTCGATGGTGAAAAATATCAGGGTGAGTGAGGAGATTGATGCTCTTGATTGGGATGAATTCAAATTTTTTGTTTCTTGAGAAATATTTTCCTAAGGTGGTTCATCTTATAATGGAATTACAATTCTTGGAATTGAAGCCGGAGGATGACTCAGTGGTTTCTTATGATGCCAAATTCACTTAAATGGCATTGTATGCTCCAAATTTCCTATGAGATCTTGATAGTAAAATCGACAATTTTTACTCCAGATTAAATACAACGTTTCGAATGTCTTTAGCATATAGTGATTTCAAATGTAATGAAAAACGTGTTCGATGCATGGAGATGATTGAAATGGAGTTTGTAAATGGTTAGGTATTCTTTGAAAAACAACATAAAAAGAGTTCAAGGTGGAAGGTGAAAGGGGAAAACTCTTAAAAAAATTATAATGGTAAGAAACTTAAGTTTAATGATTCTATAAAACTGTGGTAAAAAGAATGTGGGGGAATGTCTTTTGAATTATGGTAAGTGCTACCGATATGGTAAAATGGGACATAAGGCTCATAACTGCAATGAAAAAGAGTAGTGTAATGGTAAGACAAAATCTGATTTACAATCTATAATATGTTTTAAGTGCAATGAAATGGGTCATTATGTAAATGAGTGTCTAATGGAGAACTCAATAGATGGAAAGAAACTAGACTAAAAATAGAAAGGGGTTGTGATGTCATTTCCAACTACTTCAGCAGATGTTGGTCCATCAAATGATGTAGTATTAGGTACAATTTTTTTGTTCAGATTATTCCAATGTGTTGTTTGATTTGGGGCCTACAAATTTGTTCATTTTGAAGAATTTTTCGTTCAGATTTGGAATTCCATATCACGATTTGAATCATGAACTTATGGTAAAAACACTGGGAGGAAATGTTGAAACAAAAAAGAAATTATAATAACATTCATTTCCTTGTGTGCGGAAAGAATCTACCTGTAATCCTTATTGTTTTTCCTCTAGTATACTTTAATGTTATTTTGGGTATGGATTGGCTTCCTGCTTATCAAGCTAAGATTGACTGAAGAGATAAATATGTATATTTTCATAAAGATTTTTAGTTTGAGTAAAAGAATGAACACTTACTCTTGATAACACATCCGAAAGTAGAGAAACTAGTAATATATGGAAATGAATGTTACCTTGGACATATTTTTGATAAGAAAGGAACTATTAAGATTAATGATGTGTCGGTGGTAAATGAATACCTTGTTATTTTTCTTGAGGAGTTGGCATGTATTATACCTGATTGGGAAGTTTAATATACTGTTGACTTAGTTCATGATGCTAAGCCAATTTCAAAACCCCCATATCGAATGAATCCAATTGAACTTTTAGAGTTAAATAAACAATTACAAGTGTTGTTAGATAAATGTTTCATTCGACCGATCACATCCCCATGGGGTGCACCTATATTTTTTGTTAAAAATAAATATTGTTAAATGAGACTTTGCATTGATTATAGAGCATTGAATAACATCAATGTTAAGAAAAAGTATCCATTACTCACATCGATGATTAGTTTGATCAGCTCCAGGGTGCTTAGTATTTTTTGAAGAATGAGTTGAGGTCAGGGTACCATTAGTAGAATCTAAAGAATGCAGACATTCTGATGACTTCATTTCATACTAGATATGGCCATTATGAATTTATAGTTATTCCCTTTGGTTTAACCAATCCACCTACTATATTCATGGATATTATTAATATAATTTTCTGTGAGTTCTTGGATACGTTTTTGTTTGTGTTCATTGATGATATTTTGGTTTATTCTAAAATTAAAAAGGAACATGAAAGTCATTAAATGGTTGTCTTTCAACCCCTAAAAGAAAAAAAACTATTTTGGAATGTTAGAAAATGTGAGTTTTAGTTATCGTAAATTTATTTTCTTGGTCACATTGTATAAAAAAATAGCTCAAATGTTGATCCTACTAAAACAAAAGTTGGTGAATAATGGCCAAGACCCACAAATATAACTAAGATTCATTGTATTCTGGGATTGGCTTGTTATTACTGGAGGTTTGATGAAAATATTGCATGGATATCTTGTCCAATAACTAAGATAACTCGAAATGGTATTATGTTCATTTGGAAAAAAGTATGTGATTACTGTTTTCAGGAATTGAAATGAATATTGGTGAATTATCTAGTTTTGGAACTACCCTCCAGATATGGTGAGTTTGTTATTTACAATGATTCTTCATTGGAAAGACTTGGTTGTGTCCTTATGCAGAATGATTGTAACACCCGAGAATTTTATTAGAAATATTTTGTTTTTATGTTTTATACATCATCAAAAGAATCTATCACTACACACAACACTATCTTGGCTTGCTTTACACGTAATCGCGACCTTCCTCGATAGCATGCATCGTACACAATACAGAGTTTCACTAAACAACGTTATGCTATTGAAATATTATTAAAACTAGCTGTTATGAATAGCAATAACCACTTTTTGAAATTTTATAAATTTTATTTTTCAAAATGGACTTCATTTTTGGATTCGGAATATCGAAATTAGCCTAGGGTAAAATTATGGTGTTTTTCTAAAAACATTCAATTTTTTATGAATACTGAAAACACTGAGTTACTATTTAAAAACCGGATTTTTATTTAAATAATTATATATTTTAATTAAATTTATTTTAGGTCAAAATTGATAAATAATACCTATATAAGTTCAATTCAATTCATTGGAGTCATTTTATAATAATTTTAGATATATAAAACTTTTATTGAACTTTTCACCGTCTTTTACCCACCTCCTAGGAGAATTTGCAAATTTATATAAAACATAAATTTACTGCTTTTGTGAGTGGAATTTCAAAAATCTGAGAGACATGGTTGATGTCAGTAAGTAAAATTTAGTTCAATAAGATAAAAATAATTTTTTTTGAATAGTAACTTTTTACTTTTATTTACCACAGTTAAAATTAAATAGGATAATTAAGGGTAAAAATGATATTATTATTACACTAACACAAGTACTAATTCTATTGGATAAGTGTAATTCGACCAAAAACATCCTTAGAAATCAAATATAACCATTTAGGCCCACTTGGATTAGATTAGGACATTTATTAATAATTTATTTAAAGAAGGGTTAAAATAGTTAAAATCAACATTTAATAAGTAAATAATTTTTAATATAGGGTTATACATATGATAAATTAGACTATAAATATTAATTAGAAATCTAAAACGATTTCCTACATAATGGTTTTTTATTTGTAATTTTTAGACATTAAATAATTTAATTTATTTATGTCACAAAGATGATGCAGTAACTATCTTATTAATGAAATATCGACATAATTGATGTTATAAATACCCAAATAAATGTAATATGAGACTTTTTATGAATTAAATCAATTTTATAGGTTAATATGACATGTTATTATTGATTTATTTAACTTTTTTGAATTAATCATTCTGTTATGATTTTCACAAAAATCAATTACTAAATAGTTTCAAAATTGACATAAAAAAGTTTTTAAAAAAAATATTATATTATTGATTGTTATTTTATTCCTAAAAATCTATGTTTCGGTCAAGTGACTTATATAGGGTTATATATATTAAGACTAAACAACTTGGGGTTCTTTTGTCTTGTTATAGTATGTTTATTAACCATATAGTGTAAGAACACAAAAAGACACGGTAAAAGAAAAATTATCTACTTAAAGTTAAATCTAAATGATAAGGTTATAATAGTAATCTAAACATGTCAAAATTCTATTGGATGAGAGGATTTCGACCCATCCCCGCCTTAGCTTCTAAATAAATCAATTTGGAGCTATTTAAAATGGAATATGGATTTATAATAAAATAATATTTTTAGTTTTTTCAAAGGTGCCCCTCTCCTCCTTTATAAAAGGGTACCTCCTCCCTCTCTTCCTCACACCACTTCGAGCCTTCATGCTCGGCCAAACCATGAACATTTCTCCTCTCCACTTCCCTAGAAACATCCTATTGGTCCTGGTAATCTTCAAAGACCAATTTTAGTTCCCTAAAAGGATGTCTCAAAGAAGCGCTTTAAAGAAGTGGTAATGTCTGTTACTGATTCTTTCAAATTTATTTCTTCTTCACATCGTCTTCATTAGTTGTTTCACTATGAATTAATAACATCAGTATCACTCATATACTGATATGTTATTATAAGTATGAAACAAATCTATTTCACCATCTATCCATCCTACAGAAAATGAAATCACCGCTCGTGCGTACGTACGGAATACCGTATCCACGCCGTGGTGTAATCTATTTTCCACCACCACCTTACTTGGATGGGTATAATGGTGTAAATAATGACTATATATGATTATTGTAAAGTGATATTGATTATGAAATAGTATACATACACTCCAATACAATTCCATGATCATGGGAACGATATCATCGCTCGTGCATACGTATGGAATACCTTCTCCACGATGTGATGCGACTCGTTCTACATGATAATAATTGCATAATGATTATATGAATGAATTTAATGAATGAATATCATATATATTACACTAATAACATTCTGGAATTGAGGCATCTATAACCTAAAAAGAATAATAAGAATTTATTTGACAAAACACGCATAAGAACAAAAAGTAATAAACCCCCGAATAACAAGTAGCAATGAAATATTACTAATAATAAGCTAAGAATATGAGCATATATGATATCATAAAAATAAGTATGACTCTGGAATAAGTCAATAACATTATTTAACTCATTATACAGGAGGTTCAGACACTTATAAAGAAAATCGGACCTAAGGTAAGGGAAAATATCACAATCTCATTTTATCTGAGATTGTTTATACTTTGGTATTTACTGGGGTGTATTTTTTCATCCACACCCATATTTCCTAAATATGTAATATTGTTTCCATCCACCTACAATTTTTTAAATCCAATTTTACCCTCTGGTGAGTTTTTAGTAAAGGATATGAAAGGAATCTTTTTTCGTTTCTCGTACAAGGTACTTTTTGACTTTTCCGACAAAAGTACGAGAAGAATGTTTTTTTAACTTATACGGCATGAATGGATTTTTAAAACAATATTTCCAAGAAGCTTACATTACAATTTTTCATTTTTATTTTTAATCAACTTTTTTTAGTTTATAATTGTATGAAATGTTAAGAAAGGAAAAGTTTTTTTGAAGTAGAGATGATATTTTCCTCAAGAATGGAGTTCAAGTGTTTTATCAAAATTATTTTCCATATAAGATAATACAGGGTTCTGTTTCTATCCCTATTATTACATTGATTTTATTATGTTGTGATGGAATTATTTTTATGAATACCTTTATCTTATATGAATTGTTTTATGATGTCATGATGTTTAAGAATCTCATTTTTATTACATGTGTTACACAATGATGTATGATTTATGATTTTGTGGCACACATAAGAATAGTATCATTATGAGATGGGTGGGACCTATATCTCCCTCCAATTCATTGGGTAAAGATATTATATATCATGAGATAGACATGGCTGGAATGGCAGGTTAAACTGGTTCAGTGAAACATGACTGAAATAAGGAGTGAACTTGGTTCAGAAATGGACTTTGTCCACTAAGATAGTCCTGGAAATGAGTCTTGACTAATAAGAAATGATTCACTATGATTATGTGTGTATGAAACAAAGTATCATGTTTTATGTTTTTATTATTGGTATTACATTTCACTACTACGATTTATCCCATGTTATGAAATTATGATCTCTTTTGCAGGTTAAGATTTCCAAAAGTTATGTTCTTATGTATATGATGTGACTGATATTTTTTTTGTTTACCCTTAATAAGAATTTGAGCTCACCCTTTTGTATGTTTTATTTCCCCAAGTCAGGAAGAAGGTTTTTATGTAGGATATGCCAAAAGGGACTCTAGATATGATGAAATAAATGGGAGGCAAAGTAGATGCTTTATGAACCGGTTGTTTATGTTTCCCAGTTTCTAAAGACTCTATACCTATACGGTCCTTTCCTAGTTTTTTATATGTTATAATCAGTTTGATTAAATTTTGATGTATTAACCATGTATGTAATGTATGGGTCGTTATAGTTGGTATCAGTGGAAAGGTGTAGCCAACCTTTGGAAAGTAGGATGTGAAATCCTTAGTAAGAATCATAAGGATAAGTCTAAGCATAGAACAAAATCTTTGTGTTTTAGAAATGGCCATGAACAACCTATGATTATACCTTAAGTGTGAAATTTTATTCTTGATTATGTGGTTTTCCTATTATAATTAGTGTTACTCAAACTATTCTTCTTGGTTTTAGTCAATGGCTGGAACCCGAAGGAACTGTGTTAATGCAGAATGCGACGGGCAATGCAATGATTGTCCCCCTGAGAAACCAAACATTATGGGAGATATAATGCAAAATCTTGTAGCCATGCTCACACATCATACTCAAGCTGTGAATCATGCAGGACTTCCAAACTAGCAAATGAAGGAGAAACATTCTATTGAATCCTTCATGAGATAATGTCCACCTTCATTCAGCGGGTCTACTGATCCATTAGTTACTGAACAATGGATCAGTACTACTGAAAAGATATTTTCGGTTCTTCAATGTTCTGAACATGATAAAATCATCTTAGCAGTGTATCATTTGGAAGGTGATGCTGATCAATGGTGGAATATTATCAATAATATGAGTCCAAGAGATGAAATTGAGTCCATGGAATGGGATGAGTTCTAGAACATATTTTCCAATAATTACTTCCCTCGTATTATCCGAACAAAGATGGTGAATGAGTTTCATGAACTAGAGGAAAAGGATGATGAATCTATTGGTACATATGAAGAAAATTTTACAAGACGTTCAAGGTATGCTTCTTTTATTATTATCCAACCTGAGAGTAAGATCGATCGATTCTTTAGTGGCTTAAAACCAAGTCTTCGAAGGGCATTGGCCATAAGGGACTTCAATAACTATGAGGAAATCGTTCGATGTTCTCTCAAAGTTGAGATGGATATTGGAGTAACCCATCAGTAATATGGTTTTGATAAGAAGTGGAAAATGGAATTCAAAGGAAAATCTAAAGAGCACACTGAAAAGAAGATGAGCTTCCCCTTATTCACAATGTGTGGAAAGAAACATGGAGGAAGTTGTTTTAAAGGGACAAGTAAATGTTTGAAATGTGGAAAGGAAGGTCATCAAGCATTTGAATGCCGTAATGATGGGAAGAAGATGACTAATGATGAAAACAAAGGGAGGTATACACAGAATGAACCTACTACACTTCAATGTTTCTAGTGGAATGAGATGTGGCATTATGCCAATCAATGCCCAAATCCAAGGGTTGATGATGATGGTCGACGTCAACAAACTCTTAAGGCTAAAGACAAAGGAAATTCACATGCAATTTCTATCAGTGATGTGGAGTATGATAATGATGTGGTGAAAGGTACACTTACCATCCACTCTCAAGTAGCAAATGTTTTATTTGATTCTGGATCCCCTCACTCTTTTATTTCTGAAGAATTTTCTAAGGGTATCACTGTATTACCTCAACAATTAGATGTTGAGTTAGCTATGACGACCCCTAATGGCACAACTGTCGCATCAAAAGTTTATAATTCTTCTCTGATTGATGTTTGTGGGAAAGTGCTTCCTGCAAATCTTGTGATCCTTCCTATAGTGGAATTTGATATGATTCTTGGCATGGATTGGCTTTCTCTATATGGAGATCATATCAATTTCCAAGGAAGGGAAGTCAAATTTCATATTCCAGATCAATCTATGATCGTCTATCAATTAAAGTATGAACATGACCTTCCAGTGGAAATTTCATCCATATTATGGGTCTTGATTCCACTAAATGAAGGTTATTTATCTCAAATGGTTGGTGAGAAACTCATGATTAAGAATATTCCCATTGTACGAAAGTTTTATGATGTCTTTCTAGAGGAATTTCTGGGTCTTCCACAAAATTGTGAAGTTGAGTTTTCAATTGAACTCGTACTGGGTGCTTTGCCTATTTCAAAGACACCTTATAGAATGGCCCCAATTGAGTTGCATGAATTGAAGAAGCAACTCCAAGAGAATCTTGATAAGGGATTCATACTCCCTAGTGCATCACCTTGGGGAGCACCTGTTCTGTTTGTTAAGAAGAAAGATCAATCAATGAGACACTACATTGATTATCGAGAACTTAACAAGATCACTATCAAGAACAAATATCCTCTCCCGTGCATTGATGATTTATTTGACCAACTACGCGGAGCTCAATACTTTTCCAAAGATTGATCTTCGTTCAGGATATCATCAATTAAGGGTCAAAAGGGAGTATATACCAAAGACGACTTTCCGTATAAGGTATGGACACTATGAATTTATAGTGATAACATTTGGTCTTACTAATGCTCCTGCTATCTTCATGGATATGATGAATAGAGTCTTTAGAGATTATCTTGATCAGTTTGTGGTAGTCTTTATAGATGATATTCTTGTATATTAAAATAGCATGGAAGAACATGAAGATCACTTGAGAATTATATTGAAGACCCTGAGAAAGGATAAGCTTTATGCCAAATTTACCAAGTGTGAATTTTGGCTTCAAAGAGTTTCATTTTTGGGTCACATAATCGCAAAAGAGGGGACGTCTGTGGATCCAGTAAAAACAAAGGTTATCGAAAGATGGTCGAGACCAACAACAGTAACTCAAATCCAAATTTTTCATGGTTTGGCTGGATATTATCGAAATTTTGTGAAGGATTTTTCATGATTATCTAATCCACTCACCAGGTTGAGTTGGAATGGAGTTAAGTTTGTTTGGACGGAGGAATGTGAAGTGAATTTCAAGGAGTTAAAAAGAAGGTTATCCAGTGCACCTGTGCTCACACTGCCTTGTAGTGGAGAAATGTTTGTGATCTACAGTGATGCATCCAAGAAGGTATTGGGGTGTGTTATTATGGAAAAGGATATGGTGATAGCTTATGCCTCACGACAGTTTAAAATCCATGAGAAAAATTACCCAACTCATGATTTGGAGTTATCTGTGGTAATCTTTGCATTAAAGATTTGGAGGCATTATCGTTTTGGAGAAAAGTGTGACATTTATACTGATCATAAAAGTTTAATGTATATTTTCACACAAAAAGAGCTGAATATGCGCCAAAGAAGATGGTTGGATCAGATTAAGGATTATGAATGCTCAATCCATTACCACCCTGGGAAAGCAAACAAGGTGGCAGCTGCATTAAGTCGACAAGACCATGCCGGTTTATCCATGATGAGGATCACAAAAGATCCAATATTTATGGATTTACAAAGGATGGATCTTGGAATTATAATGGAAGGGTAAAATTCTTATCTATCTCAAATGAATGTTCAACCATCTATACATGTAAAGATTAAAGAGGCACATAAAGAAGATGTCGAGTTACAAAAGAAGGTGAGAAAATTTCCTAAATTCAACCTTGATTGTGATGGGATAATAAAATTCAGGAATCGGGTTTGTGTTCCTCCCATCCCCAAATTAAAGAAGGAGATACTGGATGAGGCTCATAGTTATTCATTCTCTTTTTATCCTGGAAGCACGAAGATGTATAGGGACCTGAAAGGGTACTTCTAGTGGGATGGCATGAAAAGAGATGTTGATGAATATGTCTCTCGATGCATGGTTTGTCAGCAAGTTAAAGCTGAGAGACAGAAGTCTAAGGGGATGTTACAACCATTACCCATACCCGAATGGAAATAGGAAAACATCACTATGGACATTTTCACAGGACATCCTAAAACATCCAAAGGAAGTAATTCTATCTGGGTCATAGTTGATCGCCTTACAAAGTCTTCACACTTCATTGCTATTAGAGAGGATTTCTCTCTGGATCAGCTTGCCAGGATATATGTAAGGGAAGTGGTAAGATTGCATGGAGTAACACTTTCTATTATATCTGATAGGGATCCGAGGTTTAACTCAAAGTTCTGGCAAAGTCATCAACATACTATGGATACAGAGTTGAGTTTCAGCACTGCTTATCATCCTCGGACAGATGATCAGTCTGAGAGAACAATTCAAACTCTAGAAGATATGTTGAAAGCTTACTCTATATATTTCAAAGGTGGTTGGGATCAACACCTACTTTTGGTGGAATATTCTTATAATAATATCTTTCACTCCAGTATTCATATGGCTCCCTATGAAGATCTCTATGGAGAGAAATGCAGGACTCCAACTTGCTGGGATGAAGTTGGAGAAAGAAAGCTATTAGGACCTGAATTTGTTGATGTGATGGCATAAAAAGTCCGATCTATTCAATAACACATAAGAGCAGCTCAGAGTCGACCAAAAAGTTATACCGACGACCAAATAAAAGACCTAGAGTTTGAAGTGGGTGATAAAGTGTTCTTACGAATATCTCCCTGGAAGAGGGTCATGAGATTTGGAAATAAGGGAAAGTTAATCCCTAGGTATATTAGTCCTTTCGAAATACTGGATCGTGTTGGGAAGGTAGCTTACCGATTGGAGCTTCCACTTAATCTCTCTCAACTTCACAATGTGTTCCATGTATCTCTCATGATAAAGTACATACCTGATCCTTCACATGTACTCAGCTCAGAAGTTGTACCGTTGGAGCAAGATCTTTCTTATGAAGAACAGTCGTTAGAGATTCTGGATCGCAGCGAAAAAGTCCTACGAAACAAGACCACTCAATTGGTGAAAGTTTTATGGAGGAACCTCCAATTAGAATAAGTACATGGGAGCCTAAGGATATGATGAGGGAGAGGTATCCTCATCTGTTTATTACAAAGTGACGAATTTCGAGGGTGAAATTCATTTAAAGGGGGGTAGAATGTAACACCCGAGACTTTTATAAGAAATATTTTGTTTTTATGTTATATACATCAACAAATGAATATATCACTACACACAACACTATCTTAGCTTTCTTTACACGCAATCATGACCTTCCTCGATAGCTTGTGTCGTACGCAATACCGAGTTTCACTAAACAACGATATGCTATTTAAATATTATTAAAACTAGCCGTTCTGAATAGTAATAACCACTTTTTTAAATTTTAAAAATTTTATTTTTCAAAATGGAATTCATTTTTGGATTCATTATATCGAAATTAGCATAGGGTGAAGTTTTGGTATTTTTCTGAAAACTTTCAATTTTTGATGAATAGTGAAAACACTGGGTTACTATTTAAAAACCAACTTTTTATTTAAATAATTATTTATTTTAATTAAATTTATTTTAGGTCAAAATTGAAACATAATACCTATATACGTTCAATGCTATTCCTTGGAGTTATTTTATAATAATTTTAGATATATAAAAATTTTATTGAACTTTTCACCGTCTTTTACCCACCTCCTTGGAGAATTTGCAAATTTACATAAAACATAATGTTACCGCTTCTGTGAGTGGAATTTCAAAAATCTGAGAGACCCAGTTGATTTCAGTAAGTAAAATGTGGTTGAATAAGATAAAAATAATTTTTTTTAATAGTAACTTTTTACTTTTATTTACCACAGTTAAAAGTAAATAGGGTAATGAAGGTTAAAAATAATATTATTATTACACTAACACATGTCCTAATTCAGTGGGATAAGTGTTATTCGACCAAAAATAACCTTATAAATAAAATATTACCATTTATACCCACTTGGATTAGATTAGGACATTTATTATTAATTTATTTAATGAAGGGATAAAATAGTTAAAATCAATGTTTAATAAGTAAATAATTTTTAATATAGGGTTATACAAATGATAAATTCAACTATAAATATTATTTAGAAATATAAAATGATTTCCTACATAATGGTATTTTATTTGTAATTTTTAGACATTATATAATTTAATTTATTTATGACACAATGATGATGTAGTAATTATCTTATTAATGAAATATTGACATAATTGATGTTATAAATACCCAAATAAATGTAATTTGAGACTTTTTATGAATTCCATTAATTTTATAGGTTACTATGAAATGTTAGTATTTATTTTATTATCTTTATTCTAATTAATCATTCTGTTATGATTTTCAAAAAAATCAATTACTAAATAGTGTCAAAATTGACATAAAATTGTTTTTAAAACAAATATTATATTATTGATTGTTATGTTATTCCTAAAAATCAATGGTTCGGCCAAATGACTTAGAAAATATTATATATATTAATAATAGTCAACTTGGGGTTCTTTTGTCTTGTTATAGTATGTTTATTAACCTTATATTGTAAGAACACAAAAAGACACTGTAAAAGAAAAATAATCTAACTTAATGTTAAATCTAAATGATAAGGTTAAAATAGTAAATTAAACGTCCAAATTCTATTGTATGAGAGTATTTCGACCCATCCCCACCTTAATTCGAAATAAATCAATTTGGAGATATTTAAAACCGAATATGGCTTTATAAGAAAATAATATTTTTAGTTTTTCCAAAGGTTCCCCTCTCCTCCCTTATAAAAGGGCACCTCCTCCCTCTCTTCCTCACACCACTTTGAGCCTTCAAGCTCGGCCATACCCTGCCAATTTATCCTCTCCACTTCCCTAGAAACATCCTAGAGGTCATGGTCTTCTTCGAAGACCAATTTTAGTGCCCTAAAATAAAGTCTCAAAGAAGTGCTTTAAAGAAGAGGTAATGTCCATTACCGATTCATTCAACTTTATTTCTTCTTCCACTTCTTCTTCATTAGTTGTTTCATTATGAATTAATAACATAAGTATCACTAATATACTGATATGTTATTATAAGTATGAAACAACCCTATTTCACCATCTATCTATCCTATGGAAAACGAAATCACCGCGCATGTGTACGTACGGAATACTGTCTCCAGGCCGTGGTGTAATCTATTTTCCACCACCACCTTACTTGGATGGGTATAATGGTGTAAATAATGACTATATATTATTATTGTAACGTGATATTGATTCTGAAATAGTATACATACATCTCAATACAATTCCACGATTATGGGAATGATATCATCGCTCGTGCGTACATACGGAATACCGTCTCCACGATGTGATGCGACTCGTTCTACATTATATTCATTGAATAATGATTATATAAATGAATTGAATGAATGAATATGATATATATTACACTAATAAAATTCTGGAAATGAGGTATCTATATCCTAAAAAGTAGAATAAGAATTTATTTGACAGACCATGCATAAGAACAAAAAGTAATAAACACCAGAATAACAAGTAGCAATGAAATATTACTAATAATAAGCTAAGAATATGACCATATATGATATCATAAAACCAATTATGATTCTGGAATAAGTCAATAACATTATTTAAATCATTATACAAAAGGTTCGGACACTTACGAAGAAAATCGGACCTAAGGTAAGGGAAAATATCACAATCTCATTTTATCCGAGATTGTTTATATATTGGTATTTACTGGGGTGTATTTTATCATCCACATCCATGTTTCCTCAATATGTAATATTGTTTCCATCCACGTACAATTGTTTAAATCCAATTTTACCCTTCGGTGAGTTTTTAGTGAAAGATATGAAAGAAATCTTTTGTCGTTTCTCATACGAGGTACATTTTGACTTTTCCGACAAAAGTACGAGAAGAATGTTTTGTAACTTATACGGCATGAATGGATTTTTAAAACATTATTTCCAAGATTCTTCCTTTAAAAGTTTTCAAGTTTATTTTTAATCAACCTATTTTAGTTTAGAATTGAATGACATGTTAAGAAAGGAAATGTTTTTTCGAAGTAGAAAGGATATTTTCCTCAAGAATGGAGTTCAAGTGTTTTATCAAAATTATTTTCCGTCTAAGATAATATA
Organism: Viscum album; assembly: GCA_963277665.1. Taxonomy (NCBI): domain Eukaryota; kingdom Viridiplantae; phylum Streptophyta; class Magnoliopsida; order Santalales; family Viscaceae; genus Viscum; species Viscum album. The sequence goes on along the minus strand of OY728157.1, from coordinate 27,122,245 downwards.
GGGTTCTGTTTCTGTCCCTATTATTACATTGATTTGATTATGTTGTGATGGAATTATTTTTATGAATTCCTTTATCTTATATGAATTGTTTTATGATGTCATGATGTTTAAGAATCCCATTTTTATTACACGGGTTATGCAATGATGTATGATTTATGATTTTGTGGCACACATAAGAATGGTATAATTATGAGATGGGTGGGACCTATATCTCCCTCCAATGCATTGGGTAAAGATTTTATATCTCATGAGATAGACATGGATGGAATGGAAGGTTAAACCGGTTCAGTGAAACACGACTGAAATGAGGAGTGAAATCGGTTCAGAAATGGACTTTGTCCACTAAGATAGTCTTGCCAATGAGTCTGGACTAATAAGAAAACATTCTCTATGATTATGTGTGTATTCCACAAAGTTTCATGTTTTAAGTTATGATTATTGTGATTACATTTCACTACTACGATTTATCCCATGTTATGAAATTATGATCTCTTTTGCAGGTTATGATTTCCAAAAGTTATGTTCTTATGTTTATGATGTGATTGATATTTCTTTTGGTTACCCTTACTGAGAATTTGAGATCACCCTTGTGTATGTTTTATTTCCCCAGGTCAGGAAGATGGTTATTAAGTAGGATATTCCAAAAGGGACTCTAGATATGATGAAGTAAATGGGAGGCAATGTAGATGCTTTATGAACCAGTTGTTTATGTTCCCCAGTTTCTAAATACTCTACACCTATATGGTCCTTTCCTGGTTTTTTATATGTTGTAATATGTGTGCTTCAATTTTGAAGTTTTAACCATGTATGTAATGTCTGGTTTGTTATAATGATCAGGTAATTTCTTATGTTTCACATCTGTTGAATCCTCAGGAGTTAAATTACCCTACACATGATTTGGAATTAGTTTCTATTTTTTTAATTAAAAATATCGATGCATCATTTGTATGGAGTAAAATGTGAAATATGTACCGACCATAAAAGTACTAAGTATATATTGACTCGGAATGAATAGAACATGAGACAGTGGAGATGCTTAGAATTATTCATGGATTATTATTACACTATTCATTATCACACAGGAAAGGAAAAAAGGTGGATTATGCTTTGAGTCGAACAAGTAATGTTTCATTGTCCATGATACATTTGGAACGAGATCCTTTTCTTTTTTTTGTTGAACTATGGCATAAAAGTTGTTGGTGTAGGAAATTAATCTATTTTGTTTTAGGTGTCAATGAAATAATTTCTATCATACATAATAAGTAATTTTCAAAATGAAGTTAGTGTGTTGCTGAAAAAGGTATTTTTTTAGAAGGGAAATTTTCATGAATTTATCACCGATAAAGATTGTGTTTTTGAGGTTTGGGAAGAAATTATGTATGAATAGTGATTCAAAGTTGAAGAATGAGTTGTTATGTGAATTTCATAGTTCTCCATTTTCAGTTAATCGTGGTAATACTAAGATGTACAGAGATATTCGGGATTATTACCGGTGGGATGGAATGAAAAGAGATATTTCTGATTTTATTATGAAGTGTTTTACTTGTCAGCAGGATAAAGCATAACGGCATTTATCGAAATGGACAATTCAGTCTTTACCGATGCCAGAGTGGACGTGGGAAAATATATCCATGGACTTCATTGGGTTATTATAGAAGAAATCTTGAGGTAATAATGCAATATGGGTTATTATTGATCAGTTGACTAAATATTCTTATTTACTTCCTATTCGAGTTACATTCTCTTTAGAAAAACTTTCTCTGTTGTATGTTAAAATGATAGTCAGGTTGCATGGAGTTCCCCTCTCCATTGTATCTAATCATGATCCCATGTTTACTTCTAACTGTTGGAAAGACATTTATAATTCATTGCGTACTGAATTAAATTTTAGTACTACTTTTTATCCGCAATCAGATGGGTAGTCAGAACGAACAATTCAGACCATATAAGATATATGAAGTACTTTTATGACGGATTACCAGGGAAGTTGGGACCAACATCTTTCTTTGGTTGTATTTTCTTATAATAACAGTTTTAATTCAGGTATATAGATGGATACATTTGAGGCATTATATGCGAAGCGGTGTCATACTCAAGAATTTTTGGATTAATAAGGTGAAAAGAAGTTGATGGGACCAGAATTGGTAGAAGAGATAGCAGAAAAAGTTTTGTAGATTCATAATCACATGAGAACAACTCATAGAAGGAAGAAAAGTTATGCAGATATTCGTAGAAACTATCATTCTTTTGAGGTAGGTAACAATGTCTTTCTCAAAGTTTCTTCATGGAAAAGTGTGATGTGTTTTGGTAAGAAAGGAAGGGTGAGTACAAGGTTCATTAGAGCCTATAAATCCTTGATAAATATGGATCATTATCTTATTGAGTGGCTTTACCTCCAGGTTTATCCTTGGCACACAATGTCTTTCATGTTTCAATGTTGTGAATGTATATACTAGATCCATCTCTTGTGTTTAGTCCATAGGTAGTTCTGTTAGAAAAGAATCTATTTTATGAGAAACAACTAGTACAGATTCATTAATGAAGAGATAAATTGTTGTGGAATAAGGTAATTCACCAGGTAAAGGTTATTTGGACCCCATATGGTTGAAGTGGCAATGTGTGAATCTGAAAATGAGGGATAAATACCCCCATTTATTTGATAAGTGAATAAAATTATGAGGAAACAATTTCTAAAAGGGTGGAAGGATGTAACATCCCAGGTAAATAAAGAAATAATACATTTTCATAATTATTCATATTTTTGAATTAAATATTAATTTTACTTTAAAGGGTCTGATATTTTCAATGGCATACCTGATACGCAACAATGGGTTTCATTGAAATCTTACATTGCACACTAATAATATGATTATATTATTTTAAATATAGTTATATCCTAGCTGTTGTATTGGTGGGAATGAATAGATCTAACTGAAATATGTTTCTAAATGTTTTTTAAATGTTTTTACAGTTATACAATAAATTTATATAGGCATAAAATGCGATTTATTCTAATTTTAAGTATAAATACTCTAATATTTTTTTAAAGGCCGACTTACCACCTTTTATGGAATAATCCTCTTTAAATATATTTTTTGTTGAATTTAAATGTTATTTATTTCAAAAAAAATTCTTCTTCAGAATTGGGACATTAATATTTACTTTGGGTAAATTTTTGGTATTTTCTGATAAAATTTATTTTATCACGAATAGTGAAAAATATTGTATTCTAATTTTAAGATACCTATTAAAATAAATAATTTATGTTGTATGATTATATTTTTAATTGGTTTAAAAGTGTAATTATATTTTATTTTTACCATTAAATCCGACATTGGTCATTGGAATTAATTTCAGTTTGAAATTGGACATAAACAAGTGTCAATTTTGATATTTATTGTTTCATAAAAACAAGCTATTTGATTTGACAATGGCAATTAATTTTAAATTAATTAATGAAAATTCTATTTTGTTAATTTGATAAAATATACCTCATTTTATAATTTGGAATATCAAATTTAGCTTAGTTTGAATTTTTATTATTTTTCTGAAAAACATTATTTTTTTTATGAATAGTGAAACCACATTGTAGTAGTTAAAAAACAAACTTTTCATTTAAATAAAAAATATTACAATTTTTGTGAATTGATGTTTGAAAATATGACTTACATGGATTTTATTAGTAAGTAAACCTTTGTTTAATATGATGAAAATACTTTTTTCTCAATAGTAACTTTTTGCCTTTTTTTAAAGTAGTTAAAGGTAAATAGGGTAAATCAAGTCAAAAAAATATCATTATAATACAAAATTACCATAACCCTTGTCTTGAACTTATTGTATGTGTCATGGCCAACCATGGGAATATTTAGGTAAAATTTGGGCCGATGGAGCCACTTCAGTGTGATAATGCAACCTTATATTAAATAATTTAAAGTAATGAGAAAAATTACATAAAGAAATAACTTTTAGTAAATAAATTTTTACATGGGGTTATATCACTGTTCATTTAAAATATAAATATTCATTGGAAGTATAAAAGTATTTCCTATATCATGGTATTTTCTTTATAATTTTTAGACCTCAAATACATAAAATTATTTACGACACATTAATTAGAAGTGTTTACCTCATTAATAAATGACTTAAATAAATAATATTATAAAAATTAAAATAATATTCAAAAACTATCCAATTATTATTTAATGATTTTATTTTGACCATGAGACATATTATCTTCGTTTTTAATATGTATTGTTCCTTTAGAACCTGAAAATTATTATATAATAATATAATATTTTAACACTTTACTAAAGAGCCCATCCACCCCCTTATAAAACGACACAACTTATAACCCATTCCTCACCCATATCAAGGCCATTGTATCATCCAAACACTACCCAAACAATCTCCCAAGATCCTTATCTTCTATGTAGAATCCTTGAATAAAAATTATGGCACTTCAAGAAGTATTTTTGATTCAAACCAAAGGGAGTTACCTGAATTAAAGGTAACCGTTTATCTTAAATTCATTTATTTTATTTTACTTCTCCAACCCCAAAAATCTTATTAATCTTCTATTTTATAACAACACTAGTATCCTCAATATACTTAGATTTTCATATGATCAGTATTTGAACTACACATACACACACATCTATCTAATGGGTAATGAACATATTGTTTCCATGGATGACAATCTAACACCTCACGAAACAATGATTGTTTGATTATCTCCAACCGCCTCTCCGGGAGGCCATTAAGATGGCACTATATTTATATATTCTATATATTAATTTTATTTTTTTTATATTTTTTAGTGTTTTTCAGTTATATCATTCCTTTATGGTTTCTATTATGGGTAAACAGAATAATTTAATTTCTGGAAGTTCGGACTGCCACCCCTCAAAGTTATATGACTCGTTAATAACATAAATGGGATGTAAAAAGGATCGATTTAATGATATAATAAATGATATTATATTGGAATTATAATATACCTATTTAACGTTACTTTTTAATTCCATTAAAATAATAAATAGAAATTAATGTAGCATTCATGCGTACGTATGAGTTACCATCTCCATGAACAGTGCATTTCATTTCATACCTCCAAATGTTATGTACTATCATAAATACAAGTATATATTAGATATATATGTTATATATTATATATAAATCATGAATATAATTCTCGATAAAATTAACTTTTAACCATGTGAACAACATTTAATTATAAGAAGTGCATTTTTGACTCAAGAACCAAATATCGACAAAACATCCATTATTAATTTAAATAATTAAATAATGTTTATAACATGGTATTAAGTGTTATAAATGGAATAATAAACATGAAAAGGGTTATTAATAAAGTATAAATTATCTTTATTTTTTTTTCAGGAAATTAATAAACAAAAGAGTCAAGGAAGATGTGAGGTAAGGGACTTCATCTCAATCCCCTTCCATTGAGGCATATTTTGTTTTAATACACGATTTTCTTTTATAAGTTGTATAAACACATTTGACTTTTCATTTCATTTAAAGGGAATATTTTTCTACAAAGCGTTCTACTAAAAAAATAATGGTTCTTTTTAACATACGTGGTGACAAAAACCTTTCTGCCACCGGGAGTATTATTTGATCTTTGGAATCGTTAACAAGCCATAATGTTTTTAAAAGGAAAATAAATACCATAAACTATTTTACATATTTTGGTATGGAAAATGGTTTTTGTTGATGGATTTTTTATTTCAATATAATTAAATGATATACTGTGATTGAAATGTGGAAATATTATATTTTCTTTTATTTTTATTTTGTGTGATACGGATATGTAATGGTAATTGGGAATTGATTAAGTCTATGGGTGGGTTCGTAATAAAAATAGGGTGGCTAAGCCCGAGATAGCTCTCCAATGCATTGGGAAACATGAGGGAGGTAAACATGAATGTTTCTCCTAAAAGAATTATGGAATATAATGTTATGGAAATTCCAAATGTGACTCCCAACAGAGCTGTGCTAGCTACAATGTATGTATGATATAGATTCCATAATTTACATTTATGATTTATGTTTTCTATGTGTTATTCATAAATCTTATGATTTCATGGGGAATGTTAAAGAGATTATGATATTTATTCAATTATGGACTAATGCTTTCTCTATTTATTTTCGAACCCTTACTGATATTTTTGGGATCATCCCATGTATTGAAATGCTTTCCACAGGACCTGAAGATGAATAGGGTCATGGATGGGATCAATGAAATGTCATGTTGTCTCAAACATGGTATTAGACATGATACTTTTTTCACGAGTTTTTATTTAATGAAAAAATTGAAACTGATTATAAGGATCTACCATGTAATTTTTGAGATATAATGTAATAGTTATGGCCTAATTCTCTAAAAAACTAAACCTAAATTAGATCCTTAATGTGAATTATTCATTTAATTCACGATTATGTAATGTTTAAGGACGAGTACTTATATTTCCACCCCACATACCACAATAGACCTCTATGCTCAACCATCCTAGGATAACATCACATACATGCCTCACACACCACATAATAAAACAACACTCATGTATTATCCTTCATAGGATCACATCACATTCGAGCCACCCAACCCCACATTCCACTACAACCCTTCAGGATCATCCATCACAAGTTCACATCACATCACAAGCTGAAGGAACCAAATAAAGAAACCAATCCCATATCCCTATAGTATGGTATCTAGCCTTTAGAAACACCGATATCTCATGACTCCAAAGTACATTAAACGTTTACATTATAAGGAAAAATAATCTTGTGAGAAAACAAAATAATTTTATATCACAAAACCGGTTCTTATTCAATTAGGAATTAACTGATTCATAATTTACAAGTTCCAACTTCATTAAACCTAACCAAAAATCTATCACAAGTTATAAAAATTGAATAAAAAATTAATTTAACATGCTGATACTTATTTTTCAACACAAATCAACATTATTTTTTTCCATTAACCAATTCAATAAATCATTCACAGTTACATCATTTTCATTATCATAAAATTACAATAGCCACAATGAAATTCATGAAACATTCCTCTTTAATATCAAAGAAAATTAAATAATAAATAATTATGTATTTACATTATTTAAAAAAAATTCCTAATGAAAAACATGATAATCCATGAATGGTATAGATATAACACTATATAGGAAAACAAAATTCAAAATATTTTCATGGTACTAAAAAATAACATGGCCATGTGATTTATATAAGTTCTATTATTCCATTTCAATAATTTTTAGGTCATTTTAATTATTATAAAAGAGAATAAATCATGTTATATAAAAAATTTCAATTAAATAAAGGGAATAAGAAATTATACTACATCCAATGGGTGCCAATGTTTTCCACATGAGAATGGACCAATGTTGCGAATCCTAAACACATATCCCACACAAATTGCATCCACATGAGGATTCTGTGCCACAACTACTCCAACTAACAACTATAAATCACTATAAAAACATGGAGAACATGAACCATCACATAAAAAAGAGTAATTGTAGGAAACAAATCAACTAAACATAAATAATGGAGGTATAACACGTCATGAATTGAAGATGGATCGAATGAGGGAATCTAAAAATCAATCCTTGTCAAAGGATCATCCAAAACATTGAAGGGGGGGTTTCCTAGTCACCAGGAATGAAAGAGGGAGTGGATGTATCCATAGTGTTTAAATAACCTACTTTTAAAAAAAATTAAACCATATAACATTATTTGTTTACATGTTTTGTAATCCCCCTTCACATCGTGTAATCATCATAAATTGTTTCCTCCAAAAACTAGTTCTCTTTATTTTATTTATTTATTTATAAACCCAGATTCATGAAACAACATGAAACCCACATTCTAATCATGTAAAACCTTTAAAGGTTGTCAAATATATTTGATTATATCTTTTATAAATTGTAAAACTCTAGACATCCTTAGATCCTCCTTGGAGAACCGCATTATTTTAAAACACACAAAGGGTTGATCCATATGGATCTGGTCCATTAAAAAATGATATAAATCAAGTATTAAAATAATATTTAAAATATATTTGATAAAATAAAAATTTTAATTTTAATTTAAATATAAAAATTTTAATTTTAATTTAAATATAAAAATTTTCTTTGGTAATATTTTTTGGAATTTTTATGATTAGATTTATGATGTGAAGAATGATGAAAAATACTGGATATTAATTGAAAACAAGTTTTTCAACGAAAAAATTTATTGTGATAAATTATATTATTTATTGGTTATACAGTATAATTAGATAAATTAATTAAAATTTAAACAAATGTAGGTTATTGTAAATAATTTTACATTTAATTGGGATATAATAACATTTTAGTCTTTTAAAAATTTTCACTTTCATAACCCACACCCGCTGTTAACAGGATTGATTTTCATTGAATGTTATCAACATCTATGTTTCTCTAAGGACATGACTATAAATGTTACATAATATAGATACCTTAGAGTAGAATTATTTTTCTCTCAATCCCAAATATATTATAGTTTTATAGTTTTAAATTAGTATTTCATAATTTATACATAACATCACACAAAAATTTATATGGTTACTACTCAAATTGTGTTCATTTTTTCCATACTAAAACATTCAAAATAAAAATGAGTAATTTATATGAAAAATATTCCCAAAATTTATTTTGGATACCTCTTTACTTTTACTCATCCTTAAAAACTATGAAAAATATATTACACACGGAATGAAAAAAATAAAATGTTTCTTATGGGAAATAAAAAAGGAAATAAACTCTTAGTTCATGAATAATTATAAAACACATGAAGGATATATCACTCACCCATAAAGGTCAATTAAGCTTGTAGAAAATATATGTATTTTATGACACATAATATCCACAAAACATATAATTTAGGTATATTGGGAAATTATTCTTATACCATACAAACCTATGATTGTAAGCCTCATGGATATTATATGATTTGTGACCGTCACAACTACATTAAAATGATATCCTTTCTTCTACTTCAGGACATGACTATCGTAGTTACACTTGGAAAAACCATTACGATCAACATACACTATAACTAATTAATTGTAGGTATATCATGGTACTTCCAACATTATTATTATAACATAACCCCCTCATTATCATTAACAATACCGATGCACTAGAAGATATTCATGAAATTTTAATACTTCAATAAGAAACATTCCATGAGAAAAATCACTTATTTCAAAGGATTACAATGAACTTGTAATGGAAAATAATAATTTAAAATAAACTTTTTAATGTGTAAAGGAGGATTCAACACATTAAGGGATCATGAAAATTAAAAAATCATATCATTTCATATAAGTCAAAAAATTATTAAATTTTAATTTGTTCAAAATTGACATTAATTTGGATTATAAATGATATTTCCATATAATATTTTTGAAAGAATTTTTCACATTAACAAAATATCCATGATAATCAGACTAGATTGCTTAATTAAAAAAATTCAAAACCATTTCAACTTATAGATTATTTAATACAACTTATTAATATAATTTCTGGCCATTTTGAGGAGATATAATTATGAGAGTCGTCATTCTTAGAGCACTCATTTGATGGATTTATTGTCTAATCCCTAGAGTATAATTATGGGAGTTCCATAGAAATTGATGAAAATGTATAGAAGTGTAATGAAATGATAATAATATGAATAAAATTGTATAAATGATATTTTATATCAATTTATAATATTTAATGATGATTTATTAGATTAATTTTAATTAAAAAAAGATCAGTTCAATTTTGGTGGTTTTTCTGACATTCTCAAACTAGTTTCATTTTATTTAATATTAAATCTTTTAATTAAATACAAAACATTAAAAAATTTATAATATACATTTTAAAATTTAATTGAACTGTAATAATTGGATTATGACTATAAATTAAAGCATAAAATAAAAATGAAAACTCATCATCCATGAAGATGGTGAATTGACACATCAGGAATAATGTTTTAATTTTCTATAATAAGATGAAAATAGGAGAGGAAAGATAATTTATATTCAATTAACGCTATTAAATAACAGAAAATGACAGATAATAGAGTTAAGGTGTAATTTTTGGTAGTGTTGGTGAGCGGAGGATATTAATGAAATAATGAATGAATGCAAGAATAAAATAAATTAAATGTGAAAGTATAGAGTTTTACTTCATAAATATATCATCCATGAAAATCCCATTAATGAACCATTTTTGTTTTTTTGGGATAATATAATGTGTTGCACAGGGATAAGAGGCTTGTTATGTGGATTGGTTTGAATTTATAAAATCTTCATTGCTTCAGTTGTGTGAGGATACGAGTTGGTGAGGGGTGGTATTTACAAGGAGAAGAGATGGTTTTTTTTGAAAATTATATTCATTAATTTTTAAGTTTTACTTATTAAAATAAATAGTGTATATTATTGATACTAAATATAGTAACTACTGAATTTTATGTCAAAATAATGGGTTCTTACATAAAAATCACTAAAAAAATCGAGTATCTTGCTTATAATGTTAAATACCGTAAATTATCGTTTTTCACTTTTAATTATCATTTAAACTATTGTAAAAAAATTAAAAAAGCCACAGTAACCAATTAATAAAAATTATAATGAACAAAATTTAAACAATTTTATGAAAGTTATTTTATAAATATGAGAAATTTATATATATAATTAAAATATTTATTTATTCAATAATGGTGAATTTTAATATTATATCTAATTTTATGACACATTGAAATATGAATTATTATGCCAAAAAATTATATAATATTTATAATACCAAAAAAATTACTTTATTAATCTATTTCATTCATATAAATGTTCTTTTAAATAATTCAATTAATTATAAAATTTTAAATAAACACATATGTTTCAATCAATACCATCACTTAATATATCAATTATAAAACATTTATTAATTTATTCCTTGATATAAATATATAATATTTTCAATAATGATATTCTATAATTTTACATTTAATTTCATATGTGATTTCTTTGTTATATTAGTATAGATTCTTTAATTAATATAAATAACACTCATTTAAATATACATTTATAATTATTTTTCTTATTTTATTACTGAATAATAATAATTTTTTTATAATTATATAGGTTTTCATATTCTCCAACACTTCTAGGAATTATATCCTTTAAATTTTTATTTAGTTATCCAAACAAATGGGGATAATTTCCACTCACAGATGTTTTAGATTCCCATGTTTCTTATTCAACCATTTTGGTTTCTCCACCAATCCTTAACCTTCTGAATTACAATATTTCGTAATAATTTCTTTAAAAATTCATGAATCCAAATAAGAATTTTCTAATATAAAAGTTTTTCATCAAAATGAAAAATCCTATAGCTAGTATCATGAGATTATTATCACATATACATTCTTATCATGAAATCATGAAAAACATTGTGTACCATGGAATAACTAAGATGCAAATCCAAAAGGTAAGAAACTGATCATACATTCTCAATGAATTCATAGGGTCCAATGAATGGTGGACTCAATATCCCCTCTATAAGAAAACACATTATAGTTTTCTAGGGGAAAACATTAACAATGATATGATGACCAACAATGAAAGAAATCACCTGCCTCCATTTATCCACATAATATATTTTCCTGCTCGATGTTGTTCTCATATATTGGTGGATAATCAGAACGTTCCCTACTATTTCATCTAAAAATTATGGTTTCCTCAATATTATTTTTACTACTTCATTATAATATTATTAATACTTACACCTATTTTCATATAATTCATCAAAATATGGCATATGTATACTGAAATGAAAACTTTTTTCAGAAAACAAAACTAAATAAAGATGCTGATCCCGACAAACCTATACATCTATTGAACAAACATGTATCATGTATTATAATTACAAAATAGTCTTATAATTTAAAAAAAATTAGGATGAATGTTTGCGATGAAATTTAATTAAATGGGCAATTATTTATAGTAGCCTTTCCAAATGATATAAGTGAATCGAGAATCAACGATTTATAAAAAAAAGATTGGAATTAACGATTACCTTAATATTTCATTAAGACATGACTATCAAATCTGCTATAGTGAATTAATATATCAAATAGGAAGAAAGTTTGATTATTTAGTCAGTTTATTTGTAATAAAAAATCACATTTTTATGTAAACAAGTCTTTGGTAGTCCCACATTGAAACCCACGATTATTTTTTCCAATTTCAAGTATAGATCATGAAAATACTGATGCATTCCCATCATCAATTTTCATTCTACTTTAACAAATTGTCCTGTAAAATATAACATATTAAAGTTAGAAATATTCCTTTTCAATCTATCGAATCAGTAATAATTCCAAAATACTTTATACATCATGGTTTATCTAGGATTATCTATAAAAATGACTATGATCTTCAGATAAAAATTAATACCTCTGTTGGGAATCATAAAGATCACATAATCTCTTGAAAAATGTAAAAACTCAATCTTTATCAATGTTAAATTCTGGTAACATTCCCTTTGAATAAAACTCTATCATTTTTTTGTAACTCAAAATATTTCATATATGCTTTCATAATTATATGTAAAACAGAGGATTACAATGACACCTGAAAGAACAATAAAGAATTTTAATCACTAAAAACCTCCAAAAAATAACAAAATCATTAACAAAGGGGTCATGTTCCAAACATATCATGGTTAATGTAGTAAGGATTTTAGAATAAATTAATATTCCACACTTTTCCTTTTTCATTATGTTATTAGATCATGAATTTCTAATACTGTATTAGTTTTTTCCTACTTCACTTCCTCGTGTTCAATTCAATCTATGTTAATATACTCCTCAAACAATTATTGTCTGTATAAATTCAACTTTATAACTTTATTAATATTTTATCCAAATTTTTAATAGGGAAATGAAAACATATAATTCCAAATCATGTGTGGGATAATTTATCGCTTGTTGTTTTAATTACATTGAAGAATATGTAATTACCTAATCATTTAACATCATTATAAAACTTATTACATTCAATAAATAATCACTATAGATGAAAAACTCTCAACTCATTAATGTCAGATCCAAAACAATAGAATTCATAGATATTTTTTATAGCTTCTAAAAACCATCACATTTTTATATAATATAAAATTTAACACCTTTTCATGTTAACATAGTAACCAAGGTAGAAAAAATTGATATGTTTTAGAAAATGCAATGAAATATCTTATTAATCCGTGAAAGAAGTGAATAATAGAAAAAAATTTAGTTCATATTCATTCAACAGTCATTTTTAATTATATCAAATGTTATTATATCATTATTGATAATGTTTGCAAGAAAAGGAAAAATTTTCAACCAAAAATTGCTTTTGAAAATTTCTCTTATATCTTATTTTCATTAAGGGGTTCTAGAACAACACTTAGATTTATTTCATGATCATCATAAATTTTATAATAAACCAAAATATCATCAATAATAATTAAATATCAATATATTCATATATTATTATATTAATCAGATAAATAAACCCAATATAGAATTTTTTTAAACCAAAGGGAAGAATAACACACTAATAATGCACATGTATAGTCCAAAACACTATTTTCTAAATGTAATACCCTTTACTATCCAATAATCCTTACCAAAATAAAAATTAAATTTTAGAAAAAATATTATGATCCTTAGAGATGACACCACTTCATTGAGATGGTGCAACATCTTCTTAAGTACTCACAATGGATTTCACTTCATTTTTCATCTTACATTAAGGATGCTTCTGATAATTTATTACCATAATTTGGTTGGAATGTTCATAATACCTCTTCTAAGAACATTTAAAGTTGTTTACATTATACATATAATAATTAAACATATGTACAGTAAGATAATTTTCATTAAAATCTCAGGTCATATGTACAAAAATTGTCACATTATAAAAACATCTCATATTTATTATGGCATTCCCGAGGGTTCCTTTTAATAAAATTTCAATAAATAAGAAACATTATTTCTATACCATCATATTTATTATATGGATTTTTATGAATTTTTTTATATCTAGACCTTTTAATATTGTTGTATTCAAAGTACACATAATCCTTAGAAAACACAATTAATACCCTCTTAAAACATCTAAAAAATTTCTAATACATTTGAATTCATTGGAATCCAATTCCCTTCAAATATATCCTTCAATACTAATTATAAATTATTGATATAAATGTCAAGATACTAAATAATATTTTTAGAGAACCATGTAAATAGAGTGATATTTTCATCACAAATGTCCACTGAATATTCCTCCGTATGATTAAATTTATGGAATTTTTTTCTATCATAATTTTGAGCCATATAAGAAATATAATTTTCAAGGAAAAAATCCTCAAATTCATCCCATTATAAGGAATAAACCAATTTTATTTACATGATATTTTTTACCTCTTCCCACAACCATTCAGATAGACCTTCATAACAAAAATATAAATACTAAAATTTTGATTATTTTTACACCCAATGAAATCAAATATTTTTTCAATGGATTTTATCCACCTTTCAACTTGCATATGTTCATAATATCTACTAAAATAAGGAGGGCTCCACATGATAAAATGTTTCAGTATCATCATGTTCCATTGTCGTAGATCTAGATATTCTCTTGAATGGATGCCATATAAAATTATAGCCTAAATTAACTAATACATTAATATCGCAGAGTATTTTGATTGAATTCCTACACATTTCTAGTTTCTTATTTTAATTAATATCAACCTCTCAATTCAATTCTACTTCATATTCTATATTTCTTATGTGGACTACCATTCTGAGAAGAAAACAATTAGATGATGAAACATGGACATCATAAAATTATATATAACATCAAAATAAATATATGGTATAATATTTATATGTTATTAAAGAAACATTTCCAAACATGAAATGTTATCTAAACAATTCTCTGCAACCACTTGGATGGACCTGATCATAACTATTATAAATTCTAGTTACGTAACACTAGAATTAATTTTATTTCATTCCTAATGAACTTATAAGATTTTAATATTGATAATTAGGTCATAAATTACATATATCATTACAATATCGAATAATGTTTATACTAGTAAAATTAAATCCATTTTTTTAATAATTTTATTTAAAAAACATAGTTTTTTATGAAATGATTTACAACATTGAACATGATTTTTTTATTTTTGTAACCCAACCATAAACCATGGAAAAACATTTTAAAACAAGTTATGAGAAAAAAATTCTCATAAAGGGATTAAAAGAATGAATTAAACTATTATTCCCTGAATACATATAAACACAAGAAAGATATACTTATCACCCTTAAATGTAACTTGTACATTGTGAAAACATGAGGATTCCATAAAAAATCAAGAATAATAAAATTAACATAAGTAACATGAGGAACAATTATATTATCTTATATACATATGATTATATACCTTATGGATTTAATATGATTTTTAAACCTCACAGATACCTTAAAATGTTATCCATGTGGATACCTTTTGATGTGCATGTCGAAGTTACACATGGAATAATTATTATGATAAACATCCAAAAAACCAATAAATTACTGATATATCATATACCAAAACGTATTTAGTTTATAATAAAACCACCCATAATAATTAAAAATTAAAATGAACCATAACATAATCATAAAACCTGAAAACATTCTTCAGAAAAAAATTATTCTGGAAAATTACTTATTTCAATGGAATACCATGCATAAAATATTTTCATTGAAAAAACCATCTAATACTGTATTGGGTGATTTAAAATAATAAGTTTCTTTGAATATTAGAAAAAACATTCATTTTTTATTTGTTAGATGATATTATATTTTAATATTGTAAAAATATAGATTTTAGGGGATTTTAAAATGAATGTCTATTAACTTATTTTCAAATTTGTTCTGTATTTGTAGTTAATAACTTAGAAAAAAAATTATATTCCTTAATTAAATTATTCAAGAACATTAAAACAAATATATTATTTATTTCCATTTTATTAAGTTCATTTTTGGCTATTTGGATGAGTTATAATCATTAGAATTATTGTTTTAGGAGCATTCATTTCATGGATTTATGGTCGGTAACCTTGAGTATAATTATATGATTTCATGTAAAATGGAATAAAAAATCCTTAAGTGGAATGAAATAGTATTAATAATCAAAGATAATTTTAAATGACTCCATATATCACTTTTTGGATATAATCAATTTTCAGTAGTTAAAATATTGATGATAAAATGGTGGTTTATTTTTCACAGTTTTTGACTATCCCAAAATAGTTACATTATATTTAATATTATGTCTTTAAATTAGATCCAAAACATTAAAAAAGTTATAATATAAATATTAAAATACTGTTTGACTATTAAAATGTTTTTATGTTCAGTATGGAGGGTGTGAATGAAAAATGAAAAATAATTTTCTATGAATGTGGTGAATTGACACACCATGGAAGATGTTTTCATTTTATAGTATTAATGGAGAATAAGTGCGGTTTGATGAAGGGTATAATGATAAAATAAATTTATATTATTATATATTTATGATAATGGATATATAATTTCTTTTTGGATAGGGGTGGAGGGTAAAGATAGAGAAGTAAAAAAAGAAATCAATTAAAAGGGAAAGAAGATGGATTTACTTCTTGAATATAGACACCATGAGAACCTTATAAAGGTTACTAGTAAAGGTTTTTTGTTGAGACATAAAATTATTAGATGTGGGGAAAAAGCATCGTAATGTAATTGCAAAAAATTTAGGGAATATTTATTAATACAGATATGTGAGGAGAAACGATTGTGATAATTTGTATTTATAGTGCGAGGAGTGTCTGTTTTTAAATATTATCTCTAATATCATATTATTTTGGAACAAGACAATCAATAGTGTTTAATATTGTGACTATTTATAGTATATAGTTAATTTAAATTCGATGTAATGGTTTCTTATATCATAAATGTTTCAAAAATAAATTTATTTATATTTTAATGGCAAGCACAGTAAACTATTTTATTTTTCTATTTACCAAATTTGAAATATATTATAAAAATCAAAAATGTACCCCCTAACAAATTTTTTATTATTTCAATTTACTAAATGAGTGAATTTTTCAAATAAAATTATAAATATGGAAAATTTATTTTTGAATTAAAATAATATATTATTTGAAGAATACTAATTTTAATATTATAAATCATTTTATGAATCTATGAATAATAAATTAAGGCCTAAAAATATAACATATAATTTTGTTAAAAATTATATTAAATTAATTTTCCATTTGATGAAATTAAAAATTATTTTAGATCATTATATAAATTAAAAACATGAAAATAAACACTTTTGTTTCACAAAAATATGAGAAATTAATTTATCATTTGAAAACATTTATTTACTTATTCCAAGATATAAAATTATTTTATTTTAATTAATCTGATACCAAAATGTTATTTATAATTTCATGAGTTAAGCTACTATTCTATTAATATGGATTCTATAATTTCTATAAATACCTTATATTCCATTATAAATTTATAATAAATTTAAATATTTAAATATAGATTGTTTTTTTATAATTAAATGGGTTGTTATAGTTTCTATGTTTAAAAAATTTATTTCATATTTAAATTCTTAAAATCCAAATTTATGAAATTGGTCTCTAATGGTTTTGGATAAATGAATAGTTATTTTAGTTATTTTTTAGTACCACATTTATGCGTAAATATAGTAATTAAGGTGAAAAATAATATTATATTTATTATAAACTTGTTCTAAAATTTGTCCTAATTTTACTAAAAGTGAGATTTTCAACCACAATCATCATTGATGCAATTTTATGTCTGCTGGTATCCACATTGACGACTTTATTCCACTTAAAATATTGTATTTTATGGACAAGTCAAATATGTCCTACTTATGTTATAGAAAAAAATTATCTTTTATATACGGTAATTTTTAAGATATTTTTGACAATATATAGTCTTTGGAAATATAATTTGATTAAATTCATAATGGAAATTTATTTTTTATTTTTATGAAAGGAATATTTACATTATGGTATTTAACAATTATAATGCATTAATTTTATAATTAATTGAAATATCAAATAAATGTTATTTAAAATAAAATAATAAATATAATATAATATATTTAATTTAGTAGATTAATTTTATAGATTAATTTTAAATTTATGTTGGGTTTTATTATAATCCATTTATATTTATCACATTTTTATCATATTTTAAAAATTTCACAAAAGTAATATGTGAAAATTGACATTAATTGTTTTTTATAATAAGTAATATTTTCTAAAATGATATAAAATACATAAAAATATAATGTTAGTCCAAATAATTTATACAATGCAAAAAAATTCATACATAAATAATTTATGGGTTGTTTGTAATTTCTAGAATCTATATTAACCCTCAATGTGTGAAAATACATGTCATCATGATATGTTTAAAATGGGGTTAAATAATGGTTATATCCAAAGGATATGGATAAATTATAGTTAAAACATGTCTGCATTGTACTTTATGAGGGTATTTCACTCCAAAATATTTATATATTTGTAATTAATAATTTTGTATCCATTTTTTTATATATAAGTAATTTATATTAATTTAATATATTTCAAAATTCCAAGATATCTTCGGCCATCTCTTATAAAAGGGCACATATTCTTATAATTATTTTAAACATTATAACCTATTTTTTTGGAAAATAAATCCCTAAATTATTTCATAGTTTCCATTAAAATATTATAGGGATCTTATTTCAGACATAACACCATCGTTGGTGGTCTTATTTTTTTAAAAAAAATAGATTTTCTAATGAAGATGTATTGTTTTAATATCGTATTTATGTTTTATTTATTCAATACCTCACTCAAAATATTATTAAAACATTATTAAATAATTAATGATGTACTATAAATATACTGTGGTGTTATTTGGTTAATATCATCACCTAAATCCACATACCCATTCATCAAATAGGAAAATAATTTTTTGTTAATGTGTACGATACACTACCATCTCACAATCAGATATAATATGTTTTACATCATCTTCTCTCAAGAATATTTTAAATGACTGAAATAATATTTATATGTTATTTTTATGACATTTTTATAAATTTTC
Organism: Viscum album; assembly: GCA_963277665.1. NCBI lineage: Eukaryota > Viridiplantae > Streptophyta > Magnoliopsida > Santalales > Viscaceae > Viscum > Viscum album. The sequence goes on along the minus strand of OY728157.1, from coordinate 27,102,981 downwards.
TATAATAAAAATTCATTTAAATTTGTATATTTATATGCACATGAAAATGGAAACATCGTTTAGGCTTATGTTATAACTATTATCTCTATGAAGTTTTATAATCTATTATTCATCACAACATAATATGGATGATATATATAATTATATATAAATTATTAAATATATATAAATGATAATATTATAGTTATATGAAGACATAATGATACTTATCTTCATTCTACTATGATAGTCGAAAAATAGAAACATTACTCATGTTTACCTTTGGCCTACCATCTTCATGATGAAGACATTAGTTTATTTTTATAATGCATTCCATGATTAGTATAAAAATAATAATTGATTTATAAATTTTAGCATTATTAAATGATGATTATTATAGTTCCTGTGAACATATGAAAACATTTACTATTGATGTCATGCAAAATTGATTTTGGAGACAATTATCAAATATCATCAAACCATCTATCCTAATGTTAAATATTTATATATTATTTATTATATTTTAATAAGTGATATAAAAGGAATAATAATTCATAAAAAGATCTAAATTATGTAAATATCTATGCTAATTTAGTTTTTCTACTAATATTAATATTTTACGTGATGAGTCAGACTCAAGGTAAGGGACTACGTCTCAATTTTGATTCATTGGGTATTATTTTGATGTTGTGAACCTAGATTATATTATAATGTGTATCTAATTGTAGAATTGAAATTTTATGTATTGAATATATTTTTTCTAAGGTAATTTAATTTTTTTTAAATGTTAAACATTTTTGTTTAATAAGATTTGACAGATTGAAAGCGTTAAAAGTAATTTTTAACCAATTTTTCATTCTTTTGGATAAAATTCTACATTGTGATTATGTAATTATAAGATTATGTGTGAAATTTATATTGAATATATTTTTTTTAACATTTTATATGTTTATATATAGTGGATAAACATAATCTATTCATTTGGTTAATTAAACTTAGATGATATGATCTTTGTAATTAACTCATTAACTAAATCATCATTTTAAATGTTGTAAATATTTATTCTTAAAAAAATTTCTCTTTGAAGTAAATTTTTTCATTGTTGACTTTAAGTATTTATTTTATGAACCTGAATATCTTAAAATTTAATTTCCTAATATCTCTAAAAAAATTCAGGAAGGGATCTTTTCAGGTTTTATGTATGGTAATTTATTTTTGAAACCTCTTTTAAAGCTATTATTTAAACTATTATTATAAAATCCATAGACAATGTTTTTAACATATATATAATTAATATAATTTTCCACAATATTGTTTATTTAATTTCATACTTCTTCCATTTCATTTTTATAACTTAATATTCAAATATATTTTTTTATTTTTTAATATATATATTTGGAAAAAATGAAAAGTGATTTCAATGTGGGAGAAGTTATTTTTTCTTTTATGAATTTTTTAAATATTGTTCTTATGTTAGTTTTGTTGTGATTGTATTATTATTATATTTGTTTCCATTATAAAATTAGGTTATATTATCTTTTTATAGTTGTCTAATGAATTGGGTAATGGGATGGAGTTAACCCTTTGGATTCCTCCGAAGAGACTAATGCAATATACAACTTCAGATATTCCAAATATCTCTATTAATGTTACTCCCAATATATCAATGGCAGATACAATAAATGTAATATTGATGTGGATTGGATTCTAGAAGTAACCATAATGATTTATGATTGTGATAAATTTTATTTGTGAACATATAATTTCATGAGGTAACTTATTGAGATTATGTTTAATGGGTGAAAGGTATAACTATGTGAAAATGTATTCATGGGTTTATAAGTATTCATGGAATAATGACATATTCTTTTTTCTTATAATCTCAAAAACAATTCTTTTATATGATGATCCCATTTTTTAGAATGTTTTCATTGTTCTAATGATTAGTAAAAACAAAAAATATGTTGACATGAAATTATAGGACAAGTGTCATGAAAATAAATCGTGTCTTATTTTAGAAGGATTTTCTTGGATCCAAAAAATGATATTTTATATAAGTGTCCCCATGTAATGAATAACATTGAATTTTAAACATATTTAAAAATATTATAATTATATAAAATGAATATATCCCTGAATGTTAATTCTTGTTGACAATCATTATAATCTGTAATTTTAATGTTCATGTACTTAAAATGAAATACTTAAATTTTCCTCTGTTTTCAAAATATTGTGATAGATAATTAATTTTTATAAAAATACTTCTTTATTTCACTCTTTTATGTTTAAAATCATTTTTCATTAATAATAATGTTTTTAAACATGCATTCCAAAATGATTTTTTATCATTAAAAAAATTAAATTAATTTTTTACCAATGATTTTCTATTTAAAAAGCGTATTAAAATAATATTAAATCTATTTTCCGAACATGTCCAATTATGATTTTACTATAAAAATTAATCAAAACATTAAAAATATCATTTCAATTCATCATGTAAAATCAAATTTTAAAATATTTATTTTTAAATTTGGAATGAAATTTAAATATAAAATTATCTTTAAAATATTTTTGATCTTATAGTTTTTAAAATAATTCAATGTGAAAATGTTATTTTCCTTAAAAATATTATTACTGAAATATTTTTATTTTTTATATTCATCAACAACATAAAAAAATTGTAAATATGATCTACTAGATATATATTGTATTGTGGTATTCATTAATATTTCTTTCGATGGTTTTAAAATTAGTTTGACCTATGAAGGAAGTAACATTTCATTTTATTATTTCTTTTGTTAAATCGTTATATTTTCCTTAAAATATTTATTCTCTAAATATTTTTTGAAATTTATTACCCCAAAATATCCACATTATTTATCATGGACATACTTAATATATTAAACTTATATCATTTCTAAATATTTAATTTTTCATTAAAATTTACATTATTAACATGGGAAAATATGGTTAAACATTATTCTTTCTATAATAATTTAATATATTTATAGGGAATATTATTTCACAAATTCATCAATCATTTGATATTTATTGAATTAATAGTAAATTAATTTATGTATGTATCTCATTTTAAGATAGCCTCTCAAATAATTAGTAGTCTCATAATATGAATTAGTTGTCTAGATCTTGGTAAATGGGTTTTTTTGTTTATGATCTCTTTTGTTTTAAACTATATTGTGAATTTTCTTGATAGTAATGGTATCCTAAGTACTATGATCATGATTCCTAGTAATTAATAATTTAATTCATTTAGAATTTATTTATTACTATAATTAAAGATATTTTTTAATAATAATTTTCCAAATTAATTTTTTCACAAAATACTTATTGAATAGCATGTGTTTTTAGATATTTACCTCAGAATATTTAGTATTACTTATCTCATAATTATAGTCAAAATATTATGTGGAATTTTTGTTTGTATGTATACCTTTTCATATTTATTATTCCTTGTCAAATCTAGGTAGTGACATTATTTATTAAATTGAATGTGTGTTAACATATTTTGCTTTCTATATTTATTATTTCAGGTCAATTCTTCTTAAATTACACTCGAGTGATTCCTCAATATGTAACTCATATTAGAATTTTCAGAACCATCCTATATTATTCAATTGGTAGGTATTCTAGAAATCTAGTATTAATGATATTATATATTATAAAATAGGGATTAATAGTTTTCCCAAAAAAAATCTATTTTTATTTTACCAATTTCATATAGGAACCATGTATTAAATTGATTATAAATCTTACTATTTTTTTAATTCCTTTAAGGTTTGTTTCCTTGTATCTTATTCCAATGTAATAATGTAGACACTATCTCTGGATTTCTTGTACAAGGACCCAAACTAATTACATTACATAATATTAAATTAAATCAAGGAATCAATTACATTCACATTGAGTATATTATCATTTTTATAGATTTAGAGAATTGAAACATAATACATTCATAACATTACACATTATTACAGAGTAGATACCATAAAAAATATTACTCAATTCTAACAAAATATAATGTTTTCAAATATAAAATGATTTTCTTTGAAAAATCGTCAATCATTTAACATGGCTTCTCATTTCTCCTAGATAACCTTATAACCATTGAAAATCATTTAAAAATCGGATGATAAAAAAATCTCAGTAAGGGATATGAAAATAAAGAAACAATATATTATTCCTTGAATACTTGTAAGATAAAAAATCATTTTCAAAAAGCATACTTGTCCCCCATATATAAATACTTTTTAAAACATTATATTTCCACAAGATTCATTCAAAATACATGAATATTAATATAACCACAAAGGTATCTTGGTGTATCAATAACACAATCTTGTAACCCGCTCATCATCCTTTTAATTTGTAACCCTCTTGGGTACCTTTCAATTTGTGTAACCATTGCAATTACTCTTCGAGTACCCATACGAATGTCCTCCAACATAAACATACCCAAAAAATTGTAGGGATATTTAGGTCCCACCCATCATTATAAATAAATTACAACAACAAGAACATAATCATAAAACATGAATACTTGCATAAAACATTTCTTTTGAATTTTTTAAAATAGAATATTAAAAGAATATTTTAAAACAAAAGTCCATTATAAATATCATATAATTGATGTGAGAATAAGTAGATTGGATGGAATATGTATACACACTATAAATACACATAATTCAACATATTATATTCAAAACCCGTCCCGAAAATAATTTTAATACCACATACAAAATAGAGTAGAATGTTAAACCCAAGAATGGTAATCGAGTTAAGAATATTATTGCCTCAGGTTTATCTTAATCCAAATATATAATGGTTAAAATTGTGTTATTAATATATTAATGAAATATATACATTTTTTAATACCTCATATGGTCATTTCATTACATAATTTTACCATTTATTTGTTAGTATTTTGTCCCAAGAAATGTTTTGGGTGTGTTCATAACATGTTTTCCATGAATGGTACTCGACTGATGTTTTTGTCAATTGGGAGTGAAACTACAAAATAGTAATGGAGTGGTATTTACATATTTAACTAACAATAAATTATACTATTTATAATTTTGAGTTCTTTCATGTAGATGATTCAAAAGTTAAAACAGTAATGATTTTTATTTAGATCATTTTTAGGTTCTTTGATAATAACGACCTCATTTGGTTTTATAAATTAAAACCATGTGTACAAAATAACTAAAGAACCATGGATGATACATTAGACATATATTAAAACATGGATAAAGAATTATAATGGTTTAATGATCAAACTTTAAAGAAATAAATCAAATTAAAATCACATCATTCACAATGTCAGTAATTCAACACATCACAAAAAATAATTTTATTACATGAATAAGTGGGAAAAGAGAAGAAGAATAATGATTATTTTTCCATGAATATGAGAAGATATAGAATATAAATTATTTCTGGAGCATTTATGACTCTTGGATAAGAGGAGTATAAGTGACTATGATAAAAAGCAAAATAAAGGAAACGAAAGAAAAAGACATGAAAAGGAATAACATTTCGTACTATTTGATCTCTTCTCCTTGAGATACTTTATAAGGAATTTGATTTTGGCCTTTGGGTGAGACCAGTAGGTCTTGGAAGTGGGAAATGAGATTGGGGGGGAATTATGTTGAAATTAGACAATTCTCAAGGCCTAAGAGGTGTAGCGGGGAGAGGGGGAAATTGGTAGTATTTATAGTGGAGGAGGAGATAGATTTCACAATATAATTATATTTATTTTATAATTTTTACTCAAGACAAGAAATATTGAGTCTTACAATATGAAAATCATTAATAATGGTATGTGGGTTATGATAATGGGCCAAAATCGGCACCACATCATTGATGACTCCTCCATTATGTAGAAATTCTTTTATTTGTCACATACCAAAATTTCACTATTCACCAAAAATCATGTATTTCAAAAAATTAACAAAAAGACACACAAACCATTTTTTAAGTATAGAATCGAAAAATGAACTTCATTTTATTAAAATAATTTTATAAGTATGAGAGGAATAATTTTTAAATAAAATAATACTTTTATCAGAAAATAATAATTTAAAATAATTTATTTACCTATTCAATTATTTGGGTGCACCATATATTAAATTAATTCATATACTTACACTATAATAGGTTAGGTTACTATTCATAATGGTATGTTACTGTTTATAAGGGTGACATTACTATTCATAAAGGTACATTACTATTCATTAGGGTCAAGTTATTACTCATAATTGTAAATTAGTATTCATAAAGGTACATTATTACATTTACCCCACCTTCTAGAAATTGCATCCTTGCAATTTTTATTTACAAACCCAAAAAAGTGAGGGAAACTTTACCTCATAGGATTTTGATATTCCCATATTGATTCTTTAAGCATGTGGTTCCTCCACAAATCCTTTACCTAGTGGATTACATTATTCTACAATACCTATTCACTTTAATCACGAATATGAACAAGTTTCTTTTATTAAGAAAAGTTTCCTTCTAGCTGAACTGCATCTAGGCTAATGATATGAGTTGAATCTGACACATACAATCTCTACATTGAAGCAAGAAAAAAATTGTGTACCTAAGACAAACTCATAGGCAAATCTACTAACTATGCAACTTTTCCAACAATCTCAATGTTTTTAATAGGTTCGATGAATTTCGGACATAGCGTTTCATTCTTACAAAAATCCATCACACATTTCTAAGGAGAGATTATAATGAAAACACGGTCACCTAACTCAAAAGAGAATTATTTCCTTCTATTTTTTGTATAAATTTTTTTCCATGCTCTGAGTTGTCCTTATGTGTTGCGGGATCATCAACACTTTCTCAGCCACGACTTCTACTAATTATGTCCCCATCAACATTAATTAATCGACTTCATCCCAAAACTCATTAGTCTGACACCTCTTCCCATAAAATGAATAAAAATTTTCCATCTATATACTATAATGAAAATTGTTGTTATTAGAAAACTTAACTAAAGAAAGATGTTGATTCCAACTTCCCTGGTAGTCCATTGCACAAGTTTGAAGCATATCCTCTAATGTCTGAATTGTCCATCCTAATTGGCCATAAGATTATTGATGAAAGGTAGTACTGAAATTTAATTATGGGCTCATTGTCTTCTGAATTACCTTTCAAATGTTAGAATTGAACATATCATACTGGTTAGATACAATGGAAAGAGAAACTCCATTTAACCTGAAAATCTCTTTGACGTACAGTCAAGAATGATAATCCAAAGAAATTGTATCAATGACATATAAGAAATTATAAAGATTTTGTTAACCAATCAACAATAACCCAAATCGAATTACTACCTTGAGAATTCATTGGTAGTCTAACCACAAATTTCCTGGATACATTCTCCCATTACCACTCTAGCACTAGTAAAGGATGGAAAATCCCCTTCTGTAACTTCCACTCTACTTTAACCTGTTGACATATCAAGTAATTCAAAATAAATTCCACAATACCACATTTCATTCATCCCACTCGTAATACCTTCAAAGGTCTTAATACATCTTACTACTACTAGGATGAATTGAAAATGGATAACTATGAGCTTCACACAATAAATATTTCTTCAATTGGAAATCAGAAGGAATAATTTTTTTTTACAAATCATAAAAAACTATCTTTATCAATGTTAAATTCTAGAAACATACCCATTTTAACTAATTATACCTTTTTCTATAGCTCATGGTCTTCCTAAGGAACATGCTTAGTTTTGTCAGATAATGATGATGGCACAGAAACCTGAATCCAAATAGTGTTATGTTTTTCACCGACAACATCTATTCCCAAATTCATTAAATCATTAATCATGGGATCATATTATAAATGTAAAATGGTTAATGATACATGATGTTTTCAACTAATTACATCCACCACTTTGTTTTCTTTTCCCGGATGATAATTGATCGTCGAACGAAAATCCATTATCATTTCAAACAATCCACTCTTCCTCATGATTAGTTTCTTCTGAGTGAATATATACTTACTTCAGACTATTATGGTAAGTATTTATTTGACATTGGGCATCGTATAAATGATTTCTTAAAATTTAAAAAAAAACAGATGCAAATTCTATATGATGAGTGGGATAATTTAAAGCATGATTATTTAGATGTCTTGAAGCATAAGAAAATAATTGATAATTCTCCAACAAAACATAGCCTTGTAACTTCAACGAAGCATCACTCTAGATGAAAGAGTCGCCATTTTGGGAGGGAAAGTCCAATACTCGATCATTCATTAATATCTTTATCAGTTCTTGAAAACAAACAACACATTCTTCTTTAAAATTATATTTAACCACTTGTTTCATTATCTTAGTTAGTTGTCTAGATAACCATTCAATGTTTTTAACAAACTGTCTTTAATAACCTGCTAATCCAAGAGAAATAAAAAAATTTATAACATTTTTGGGTCTCGCCCATTAATCAACCACTCTTGTTATGGTTAGATATACTATTATTCTATCCTTATATATAATGATTCCAAAAAAAGAAATATGTAGCAACCAAAAATTACACTTTCTGAATTTTCCATAAATTGTATTCTCCTTTAAGGTTTGAAAAAAGATCCATTAGATGCTATTCATGCTCTTCTTTACACTTATAAAATAACATATTTTCATAAAAAGAAAAACAAAAAAATTTTATAAGAACTCATGAAATATTCTTTCTATAAGATTCATGAATAAATAAGGTGCATCAGCAAACCCAAATGTCATAACAAAAAATTAATAATGCCAATATCTAGTATGAAAGGTTGTTTTTGGGAAGTAATTGTCATTCGCCATCTATTAATGGAATCTTGATCGCATTTCAATCTTGAAAAACTACTCTTCTCCCTATAGCTAATCAAACAATTCATATATATGATGAAAATGATACTTGTTCATAATAGTGATTTTATTCGAAGCTCTATAATCATTTCATAGACTAATGGAACCATATTTATTTTTTTTAAAAAAATTAAGAGAACCCCATGGTGATGTTCTAGGACAAATGAATCCTTTATCAAAAATAAATCCTTCAACTGATTTTTCAATTTATGATGTTCTATTTAAAAAATACGATATGGGAGTTTGTAAATTGTCTTAACATTTAGAACTAAGTAAATTGTGAATTCAACATCCTAATCATGTATGAAACTAGGTAACACAACATGAAAAAGTATCAAGATATTTATTTACCACTATCACATCATTAATTTGAATAGTACCCTTATTTAAATAATAGAAAAAATATAACTTTCATTTCCATATTTCAATAATTTCTTAGCTTTTTGATATGTCATCAATTTTATCAGTTTGTCCTTGTATAAAAATATAATCTCTTTATAAAAAAATTATTTATCTCAATAGTCAATCAACGTCTGATAATGAAAAAGAAACATTATTCGGAGATTAACATCCAAATAGACTAAGGGAAAACTAAAAGGTTTTTAGGTTATGACGTTCCATAGACTGCAATAGAATGATTCTTATAATTCCCAAATGTAATAATATTTCCCCCTTGTGGTTCATCAATAAGTTCTCGTCTCATTTGTTTATGTGATATTTTCAATTTACCCAAACATTTCTCAAAATTGGTGGAATTTGTAGGCCCCGTATTGAACAAAACATTATAAATAATCTATATAAACCAAATAATTAACATATAAAGCTTCATTAGACATCTCGGCATTTGCATACTTAGTCTCAAATAATATCACTACACCTTTCTTCTTATAGTCTTTCTTCTTTTCGCCATTCAGATTTCTCTTTGGGAAAGAAGTTGCACAATGACCAATCTCACCAAATTTAAAACACTTAAAATTTTTCATATTAGAATTTTTTTTGGATCATTTTCATTACAATTTTTTGGCCATATGTCCAACCATACCTCACCAAAAACACTTCCCAGTTTTGGTATGGCATTCCCCAGGGTGCTTCTTTCCACAAATTTCATAAACTGAAAACTGAATTTTCTTCCAATCATATTTATTTGGATTATTCTTACATATATCATGTCATTTGTACCTCTTATTCTCCATTTTGAAAAATTAATTTCATCATCATAATACTCAATATATACCCTCTCATCACATCGTACAACTTTCACATAACTTTTGAATTCACGGGAGGCTAACACCCTTCAATACATTGGCTTCAATCCTGAGTAAAAGATGTTGATTTTTCTATCAATATCTATAATAAGATGTGGAGCATACCTCACTAGTTGGGTGAAGTTCACATTATACACAAACATTGAATCTCCATCCTTTTACATTAATTCAAGTAATTTTTTCTCCATCCAAAGTCACACCACCGTAGGAAAATATTTTTCAAGGAATAAAATTTTAAATTTATCCCACTCTAAGGCTTCAATATTTTCTATATCCTTGATATTCCTTTGAATTAACACCAATAGATCAAATTAAACTTCAAAAAAAATATTTATAGACTGACCTTTGGATTATCTGAACATCCTATAGCATAGAATATCTATTTAAGTGATTGAATCCATCCTTTAGCAACTAATGGGTCAGAATATCCATCAATGGAAGGCATGCATTTTCTCATAATATGATCCACTATTGTCAAGTTCTGTTGAGGTACCTTTAGTTATTCCCTTGAATGGATTATACCACTATTTATGATCTGCATTTTCTAAGCCATTATTTCCACAAACTACTTGGTCCTAATCCCTACTATATCGGGCTGCAGATTCTGAAGAGCATTGTTCCATCAGTGCCTCTTTTATTAAGCTTCCCTGTAAATTCTAATGAAAACAATTCTGAACAACTTTATCTTAGTCAATAAAATATATAAATATTTAAATGATATAACATTTAAAATTAAACATATAGTAAAAAACATTTAATGTATTATACTGAAAATATCATTACCCCTAATGTTATCTAAACCATCCTCTATTACCAACTATAAGGACCCGACCTTGTTACATTACATAATATTTAATTATGTCTAGAAATCAGTTCCTTTCACGTTGATGATATTTTCAAGATTATAGATTCAGATAAGTGGGACACAATTCATTCATAACAATACACATTATTAATGAGTGGATACCATAAAAAATAGTACTCATTTATCTTAAAATATAAAACGTTTCAAATATAAACAGATTTTCATTAACAAAAAATATATGATTTAACATGGATTCTTATTTCTATTACACATCCATATAAATCATGAAAATAATTTAAAAACATTTGTTTAGAACAAATGATCAGTAAGGGATATGAAAATAAATAAAGAACAAATAAGTCCATGAATACTTGGAACATATGAAATCATTTTAAAAAGTAATACTTGTCACCAATATATACATTCTCAGTGAAACATTAGATTCCAACAAGATTACCAAAATAATATAAGAAACAAAATATAACCATAATGGTATCTTGATAGATTACATACATAGTCTTGTAACCCTCTCGAATACCTTATAATTTTTAACCCTCACGACTACCTTAAAATTTGTCTTACCGTCGCATTTACTCTTAGAGTAAACATATGGAAGACATCCAACATACATGTAACCAATGAATTGGAAGTATATATAGGTCCTAGCCTTCATAAAAATAAATTTCCATGATCCCAAACATAATTTTACATCATTAATAATATCATAAAAACAGATCCTTTGAATTTTGTAAAACGACATATTAAAAGAGGATTTTAAAAATAATTTTCATTATAAAAATCATATAATTGAAGTGGGACTAATTAGGGTGAATGGAATATGAATAACCACTAAAAATAAAAATAATTCAACATATTATATACAAATAACATAAAATAATCAATTTTAATACCTCATAAATAATGAAGTATAATGTTAACCGAAATATTGAAATTGGAATAAAAATTCCCTTACCTTCATTTTATCTTACATCCAACCCATTTAAACCTCTAGTATAATGGATAAAAGAGGGTTATTAATATATTAAATAGAAATATTCATATTTATAATTCCTTATATGATCTTTTCATTACAACATTTCAACCATAATCTATTAATATTTTTTTCCTTGAACTATTATTGGTGTGTTCTTAACATATTGTCCATGATCAGTTCATGATGGATGTTCTTGTCGATTGGGAGTGAAAATAAAAAATTGGAATGGAGTGGTAGTTACATATATTCAGAACCATAAATTACATCATTTATCATTTGGAGTTCTCTCATGAGGGTGATTCGTATGTTAAAACATTAATGATGTTTGTTTAGAACATTTTAGTGGTTCTTTAATAATAATGACTTCATTTAGTTTTATAAATAAAAACCATGTGATAAAAAAATTACAGTACCCTGGATGAGACATAGTACATTTATTATAACATGGTTAAACCAAAACAATGGATTCATGATCATACTTGAATGAATTAATTCAAATCGAAATCACGTCGTCCAGGGTGTCGGTAATTCGACACATCACGGACATTGTTTTTATTCAATGAATATGTTAGAGGGGAGAAGATGAATGATGATGAATCTTCCATCAACATGAGAAAATTTTTAATATAAAATATTTACGGAGATTTTAGGACTCTTGGATAAGATTAGGGAAAGAGACCTTAATAAATGAAAAGGAATGGAATGAAAAACCCATGAAAAATAAGATGATTTCTTACCTCTTGGTCTTTTCTCCTTGAGACCCTCCTTAAGTCCTTCAATTTTTTCCTTTAGTTTAGAATATTAGGACTTGGAAGTGAAAAAAGATATTTGGGTGTGAATTTGGAAGAAATTAGTCAATTATCAATGCTTGATAGGTGTGTGAGGAAATTGGGGAAATGGGTGGTATTTATAGTGGAGGAGGGGAGAGATTTCAAATTATATTAATTATTATTTTATTATTTTACCTCAAGACAAGAAATAAATGGACTTCCAGGACTAAAAATTGTTATAAAGACATGAGGGTTTGTGATAATGGGCCTCCATCAGAACCACATCATCTATGACACCTCCAAGATGCAGATATTCATTTATTTCTCAAATACCCAATATTCACTATTCACATTATTTTGTACATTGGGATCTATAATCGTCCATCAATATTTGAGAATAAATTTATCCAATATGTTCCTAGTTATTTTATATTCTATTTTATTTGTCATATTTTATTTTTACCTAAATTAATATAAATATTATTTTTAAACTTATTATAATTTCTGATTTTTAACAAATGGTATTTCTAAATATCAATCCATTGATTAATGATGTAAATTATAAATATTGAGAATAAAATATATTTAATTTTTAGAGAATATAATAGAAATATATAATAAAACAATTATTTTTTATTAGAAATTATATATGAAAAATAAGACTTATCTTAGAAAATAATGTAACACCTGGAAACATTATGATACCATTGTTTTTAAATAACCTCATCAACATTAAAAGATTTTTGAAACTAGAACCTCGAGTATAAAAGAAAATTAGTATAGAATACCATTAAAACATATCAATTAAATTTTTGGGTACTAATAGTACTATTTAAATAATGAAATTATGGGTTCTCGGTTTATTAGTAGTAAAATAACAAATCATTTAAAATAAAATGAATTGTTTTCTAAAAAATTGTACATTTCAAAAAGTCATTTCACCGATGCTTTTTGCAAATAATTAAAATCTAGTTTTTAACAATTTAAATAAAATATAATATGAAATGAAATAAATTAATTAAATAGTAATATAAAAATTAGAATCGTGTTAATTTTGTGGAATTTTTGGAAATCTTTTAGTTTTCAATGTGTTGTAAAAAATAAGGTTTGTTGTTGAAATTTTCCATTATATTTAACAAATTAATATAGGTAAAGTAAATTTTAAATTATTGAAAAGAAATATGAGTCGAATAATATTACATTTAAACTAATTTAGGTAATTTAATTCTATTTCATATTGAATTTTCATATTCATAACTTCATTACTTAAGGGAATTTATTATTTAGAACCCCACCGTTTCAATTGGCTTGTGGGTGTAATTAGAAATTAGATTCTTCATTTTAAATTAATATAATTTTTAAATACATTATATATTTGAAAATATCCTAATTTATATGATCTTATAAATAAAAAATAAATTTGTACAGTTTGAAGTATTAAAATAAGTAAAAAATTATTTATCACAGTTATGGTAAAGACTATATTTTCAATGGTTAAATTAAAATGTTACGGGTAAAAATGGCCAAAAACATGGTCAAAAAACATTTTATGGTGTTGTTTTGATATAACAATCTATAAGGGTGTATAATAACTAACTTTAGTGTATTATATAATTATATAATTTTGATGTAAGTGATTATTTTCAAAAATTCAAAGTAATTCGTGTCCACAACTAGTAAATTCCCAACACCTCTCCTCCCAACATCACACATCTGAATCCCACTTTTAAAAAATAGGTAACAAAATCACTTACTTACTCCTATCCCAGAAACCTTGAACACTATTTTATTCATAATTAATCCCTTATAATGAATTTGGAGCAAAACTAGTTTGGTCATCTGATGAATTTTCCAAATTATTTGACGAAAATTCTTATTTTATTAAATATTCAACCTACATAAAATCATGTTCAATAATAATAGTATAATAACACCAATATATTCAATATATTAATATTTAATTATGATAATTTCTGGACCATTATCCATAGCCTCCACCATCAAATAGGGAAGGAAATAATTGATCATTTGTTTGGCATACTACAACCTCATTAAATGATGTAATTTGTTTTCCATTAAAGCGTCATAATAATGAATATAATAATTTTTTTAATTTATATATACAATATTATTGATAATATAAAACTTTTCAGTAGATTATATGACATATACCTTCATACATTCAATCTGGATTAAATTTTTATAGTGTCGTTAATGTGTACGACAACCTACCACCTCATGATTTTTTTTTTATTTTTTCACTTACACATTACCTGAAATTTAAGAAGGGTAAATTTATTTAATATATATAATATATATTAAATTATATTTATTATCAAAAATGAAAATATGCAATACTTCCTTCTATTTTCACCATTTAATAAAAGTATAACATAACATGTGGGTACACTAAGGCTACTGTATGTATGATGTAATTTGATCCATTTTATATGATAAATATAATAATACACAATAATTGTAATGGTTGGTGTCCTACTATTCTAGTAAATTATTGGTTCTGGGTGTTGGAGTGTTCGGTGGAGGCTCTAATGATTACTTGAGATGTTCGGTTGCTAAAGGCTACAAGAAGGTGGATTACACATCATGTAACCCAATTACACGATGTGAAAATAGGTTTTATAGCTTCACTATGAAGTTCCATAGTGTTTAGATATTTTACATGGGGTAAAGAAGAGTTCCATTGTATTTAATATTTTTTGGTTATAAAATTAAAATAAAACCAAGAGGTGACAAATTTTTTAGTGAAAACAGAACACCGAGTATTACAGGACATGAAAGGGGATTACATGTCATATAATAAAACAATCATGTGAAATTTTTAAATTATTATTTGGTAAAATACTCATTAATTATTCCTTGATTTTTTCTTATACATCCATAATAACCCTAGGAACCCATAGGAGTCCTTTGAAACCATTCATAAATCCTTAAATTATTAATCCTAGTGGTTGTTTGTTGGTGATCTGTGATCGATCAGCGGGGCGTATTATCTTCTTTCTCATTATTTTCCTCTGGTTATTTCCCTAGGTATTCACTGTTATGGTATGATTTTCTTGAGTTAGTTTTTTTGTAGATTTTTAGTAATATTATTTTTTAGAATTGGTTGATCCGAAATTCTAGAAATGATGTTATATCATTCATGCTTTCCTATAATTAAAAACCTACTCTCTATTACACATATAAACATGATTTATAACATAGATCTGCACTTAAGACAACTCTAAGGATTTTTAGGTCTTGTGTCTTGGGAAATTGTGAACATTACATAAAAACATATAACATAAAACAAAACATCTTAATTGAAATAATATTTTACATTACAACCACATTACTTCATACATATCATTTCATGGGATAAACCGTAGGGCATGCACAAGAAAACGGTGAGCTATGAAGAAAAGTATGGGAGTAAAAAAGAAATAACATGAAGGGTATATTAAATTTTAAAAAATAATAATATAAATGGGGTAAAAGATAAACATGAACATTAATTCATGATAAGCGTGATTATTATAACAATGCAATGTTTCAAAAACATTTAACATGATATTAGCTTGCTCCAAAGATCATTGCACACAAAACATGAGTAAACCCTCCTTACACTTGAATTAGCATGATTAAAACCTCATTTCACTTGAATTATCATGAATAAACCTTCATTTCACATGGTGTATAATTATAATATTATTTACTGAATTAATTGAAGTGCTATTAGGATACACCCTTTATAAACATTTTATTTAATGCATAAGTGTGGCACATGGATCATACAACATGAATTAATTAAACATAATAATTTATTCAATGAATAAGTGATGTGGAATACATATATTAAAGTCCTCAATTAACAAGTACATGTGTATAAATGTGAATACCCTGATACATAAATGGGTATGGTATTCACTTACATGATGATTTTGGCATAAAAATAGTTGGGTAACATCGGAAACATAACGATGTCAAATAGAAATCATAAAATGGGTTGATGAGAAAGAAAAAGAGGTCTCTTTTCATTTATAAATGAAATGTAAAGTAATGGGATCATGTAACATAATATCATAACATATTTAATGCAATTTATATTTACAGTATAAAATAATTTCTTGAATGTAAACGATTATAGAAAAATTACTTACGGAATTCATGCTTGGTAACATTTGGAAATGGGATGAATTAATTGGAATGTAAGGGGTATATAATAATTAAAACATAAAGAGGGATGTTTGGAGTAGGTGAGAAATGTAACCTAAATATTTTTAATTGAAAATACAAGGCTATAACAATATAAAGGAATTTGGACAAAATGGGGAATGATGAATGATGAAATCCCATAATTGTAATTTTGATCCTAAGACTTGGGAGAGACATGAGAGAGATTTTTGGAATCATAGAGTGACTTTTTAGGATTATAGATAGAATAATTCAGATTTCGGTCAAGATGAAAAGGTTTTTAGTGAATTGGGAGGAGACATTGAGTGGGTTTATATAAAAAGAGAGAGGGAAATCTTTAATATTTAGGTCTTGGACAATACATACTAAACTAATCCAAACTAGAAAAAATCAAATTGTATTTTCCCATGGTATTTGAAATAGGGGATTGGAAAAATTTATTCTACAATACCAATGTTAGAACTTAGTAAATATTATACTT
Organism: Viscum album; assembly: GCA_963277665.1. Taxonomy (NCBI): domain Eukaryota; kingdom Viridiplantae; phylum Streptophyta; class Magnoliopsida; order Santalales; family Viscaceae; genus Viscum; species Viscum album. The sequence goes on along the minus strand of OY728157.1, from coordinate 27,085,603 downwards.
CATTATGTGATGGATATTCACATTCTGAAATGAATTTTTTAAAGGATAAAATATATAATAATCCTTGGAGGGTCCACTAAAGCATCATAAAATTAACTAAATAGTATAAAATAATGTTATTTTAAGGGTAAAACATCTATAATAAGAACATCCATATTATTTTATTTTATAAATTAACTATTGGGTCATTATGATTTCATAAAACACATTATATATTTAAACGGTATATAATTTTTTCCCAAAAAATTAGACTATCTATGAAAATTATGAAAAATTCACCATTGGTTAATTTTGAAATCCGGATTCCAAAAATAATATTTATTTAATCTAAATAATTTTATAAATATGTGAAATTCAAATTTTAAAATAAAAACTGACTTTATTGAAAATTCACAGGTATTGACAAAAATAGTTTTCAGACCATAATAAAAATTTCAACTGTATTCATAAAAAAATTATACGATCTATTTTATAAAAAGTAATTAGTACTATGCTTTTATTAAAATATTTCTTAAATCAAAAACATCCATTAATTCATCAAAATATATTTATTAATAGAATATTAACTATAAATACTAATTGTGCTTTAAAACCCATTTACAATGTAACAATAATAAATTGAATATTTATTCTTTATTATATAAAAAACAAATTCACATAATCATAGTGATAATGTCTTGTAATAGTACCCCTTATAACACCCATATAATATATAAGGGTAAGGTGTGAGATGGTTACAAATTATTGGGGTTGCTCATATTACATATTTGTGGTGGTAATATCTATTAACATACACTTCTCCCATAAGACTTTACATTCAAGAATATCATCATGAAGCTCAGCTTGTTATTTTTCAAAATCAAATCCCAGTGATGCTACCTCCTTTATGAGCTCTAAAAATTGTGAGTCATATGGAGCAATTCAAAGGGATGAATAAATCTCTTCCTTATTTGAGTAAATTAGATTTATTAAATTCCTATTTTTATACTAATAATGTGATAATAATTCAATGGTAATATTAGAAATGGTAAAAATTCATAATGGTGTTTTAAAATTAAAAAATAAAAAACCAAGGAAGTTATTTTGTATTATATGCCATTTTACAAAATATGACATTTAAAAAATCTCATAACAATATTCCATGGTGACATGTGGACGAATAACATATCTTCAATATCAAACTCTTGGTCTCATCGATGATTATCAACATAGTGATTTTGTTGACTCAAATGAGCATTAATTTGATGTCAGATGGTCTTAACCATATCTGCCACTTTTTTTAACCATTTCTGGACTAAGGAGATCTCACTCCCTAATATCATTCCAACATTCATGTGTTCTACACCTCTTCCCACAAATATATTCAGTATGATCCCTTGGGCTACGTGATTGGAACTGTGGATATTAGAGAACTCAACCAAAAGAATATGTTGATCCCATACTCCTTTTAAGTTCATTGAGAAATCTCTAAAAATGTCCTCATGTTTTTCGATAGTCCACATATTTTGGAAATCAGTTTGAGGTTGATAAGCCGTACAAATTTTCATCTTTGTTTTTAGAGCGTGTCGGAGACACATTCAAAACATAGAGGTGAATCATGGATATTGATGTGATAATATATATAGTGGTACTCCATAAAACCATACCACTTCTTTAATGTATATCTGTTCACATAGATCTAATGAAAAATACTCATGAATTTCAATGAAGTGTGTAGTCTTTGAAATATGATCCAAAACAACTCAGATATCATTGTTTCCTTTTGATGTCTTCGGATGTCCGGTGACAATGTCTATGCTGATGTTCTCCCATTTCCATGTTTTTATGGGTAATGTTTGCATATTTCCATTAGACTGATACATGTTAGCCTTTACTTGCTAACATACCATGCACATTGATGTATACTCAGTGATCTCCTTCTATAAGGCCCCAGCCTTAAAACTTACTTAATCTTGAGTTATTACAAGATTACACAATGAGGATATTTTCAGGTTCAGAGTATTAGAGAATTAGATCATAAAACTTTCATTACATTCAACATTTAAAAAAAGTGGTTACAGAAAAGATAGTATTCATTTTTCCCATCAGCAGTAACATATTTAAAATAAAACATGGATTCTTTCTTGACACTTCCTTGACACTATCATCATATCATGTACCATTCCCTTGACCTGTGAAAAAAATTTAAAAAAACTTGGGATTAGCATAAAAATCTCAATAAGGGTTATAAAAAGTATGTAAATGAAACATGAGTACATATATACATAAGAATGAAATCATACTTTACCCATAAAACATAAGCACTTTAACATACCTCAAAAAATCATGAATAAACCATAGAAATCACAAAACATAATGGTAACTTCAGGCATTCATAACATTCTTATATATGGAGTAACCCTCTTGGTTACGATTGGAATACCCATAACAGTATATTCCCTAAATCTCTTCCTATAAACCTTAATTTTTAACTCCTTCGCATTACCCAATGCATTGGAGAGTTATATCGGGCTCACCCGCCCTTAGTTTATCACAGAACCACCAGTCTTCATAAAAAATTCCCAAGAACCATAACATAATCATAGAACATAACTTAAGCATAAAGGAAAGATAACATTCCCACATTGCAATAACAATATAACAATTTAAAATAATGAATCCATTTTAAAAACCATTTTCAAAACCATTTAAAACATTTAATAAAGAGATTTTGGAATAAAAGTTTCCCATACCACTATGATTTTTTTAACATTATAAACACTTAATATCCATATAAATAAATCTTTAAAACCATTTTGAAAACATGGATATTAATGAGAAATATTTATAAGAATAAATCATTAAAACATTTAAAACGATATTTTAGTTAAAGTATTTTTAACAAAATGAGAGACACTTGAATACAATAATTGAGGAATAAAATTTAATAAAAACTTTATAATATTATTAGAATAAAGGGATTCATGATATAATATTCCATAGGACATTATATACACCATATAAGAGTGAACTGGGTAACACTTTTTATTTAAGCTCAAAGACTTCCTTGGGAAGGCTTATGCCCAGAGTGAGGCATCTATGAGTAAGAGAGGGATGTGGAGAGACATAATTAGTAGGGTTTGGAATATCCAAAGGCTTGAGAGGTGTGGGTAATGTGGTAGAGGTGGGGTCTTTTATAAGAGGAGAGGAGGGGCACTCTTGGAATGTTACAAAATGTTACTTTATTTTCAAATGAGTTTCGGATTTTAAAGGTCCCAAATTGATGTATTTCGAGGATATGGTGGTAAGGGTTCGAAATATACTCATCCGATAGGCTTTCGACATGTTTATGTTATAGTTTTAACATTATGTTTTCATTTTATTTAAATCCCTTATTAATTAGGTAATCACTGCAGCGTCATGATGTCACAAATAATTTAATTTATTTAATGTATAAAAATTAAATAAAAACTATCAGGATATAGGAAATCTTTTTAGCTTTCTAATAAATATTTATAGTCAAAAATAAGACTTTTATAACCCCATTTAAAAATTGTTTTAGTAAAACAGCTCATGCTTGTGACATTTTTATTTTAACTTTAAATAAAAAGTTAATAATGTCATTTTCCAACCAAAGTGGCTCCATGGGGTCCCCAATTTAACCCATGGATTGTCTCGGTCGTCCATGACACATCCAATGAAGGTAGGACATGTGTCTAGGTCATTTCATATTATTAAATCGTTATTTTTACCTTAAATTACACTAATTACCTCTAATCGCGATTAAAAACTCAAAAGTTACTATTCACCAAAAAATTATTTTAATCCCATTGAACAACATTTCACATACTAATGAAAACCATTTATGTCGGATTTTTGAAATTCAAATCACAGAAGTTGTGAAGTTTCATTTAAACGAAAAATCGATTTTTAAACCACCACTTAGTGGTTTCACTATTCATCAATAATTGATGTTTTTTAGAAAAATTCCAAAAATTCACCCTAAGGTATATTTGATATTCTGAATTAAAAATTGATTTCTATTTTACAAAATTCAAAACATATATGTTGCAATAATTATTTTAATAATTAATTCTCACTTTCAAAACAAATAGCGTGTTTTTAAGAAATAATATCTATTAAAAGATTGATAATAGTTTAAGTCCAATTTCAAAGTGAAATTAATTCCAATGAACAATATTGGATTAAATGGTAAAAATATATTCTAATTTCACTTTAAAAACAATTCAAAAGATAATATAATCATATAAATAAATTAGATTAAAAATAGGTTTTGAATTTAAATACAACATTTTTCACAATTCATTAAAAAATGATCTTTATCGGAAAAATACCAAAAATTTACACAAAGTAAATTTTCATGTCTTGATTATAAAGAATAATTTTATTTTGTCAAATATTACACATAAAATTGTCAAAAGTTAGATTTAAAAGTGGTTCGCCATCAAAAGACGGTTAATCGACTTTTTAAAGATTATTAGAATCTTTACGCTTAAAATTGGATTCATTCGCATTTTTAATCCTCTAACATTAATTGTAAAAAATAAAAATATTTGACAAACATATATAATCATTTTGTAGTTAGTTCTATTCATTCCCACCATTTCAATGGCTAGGCATTAACTACCATTTAAAATAATATTTTTTTGTTATTAGAGTGCAACATAAGATTCCCAAGAAACTTGTTGATGCGTATTGGGTACGCCATCGAGCACAGAGTCCCCTTTAAAATAATATTAATATTTTATTCACAAATATGGATAAATATGAAAATGTCATATTCTTTATTTACCTGGGGTGTTACACCTTCTTCTTGTTATCCCACCAATAAAGCTAGAGGAGATATCAATATATCATTTTGGTTCACGGGTGAATGGAAAAATTTAAACTATATGCATCATCCAGAAGTTTGTTCTTTAATTATGAATTTGATAGAACACATAGTCATAAACCAAATCTCATAATTCCTTATTTATTAACATGGATCTCTGTGGATTTCCCTTTTCCAGTAGTTTCCACTTTTATTTATTCCCACATCATGATTTTGGGTATCCCTTAACCATTTCAAAAGAGACGGTTGATAAATAATTTGGGAAATGGATGATCCTTGTTTGGGCATGTTCAACTCTTCATGTGTGAATATAAACATGAGGCTTCTATGATACAAATATATTTCACACTTATCCCCAATGTGGTACTGTAGCCCTATTTTTAATGTGAATATTACTACAGCCAACTCTAGATCATGTGTTGGATAGTTTTTCAGGAACATTAATTTTATATGAAGCATAGCAATGACTTTTTCATTTTTTACCAACACACAACCCATGCCTTTTTTCGAATAATCACTAAATTCCACAGAAAGATCTTCACTTGGGGATACTGTGAGAATGGGCATAGTGATATGCCTCCATTTCAACACCTTGAAGCACACTTCACATTCATCACTTTTTGAAATCTTGACTCTCTTTTGAGATGGCTTGGTTAGAGGGTATGCAAATCGTGAATCATTTCTCAAAAATTGGTTGTATTATCTAGATATCCCCATGAAGATACACATATCTATCACCGTTTTTTGATAATGTAATCAATTAATTATAGCTATCTTGGATGGATCCATAGATATCCCATTTCTTGTGATGATATGAACCAAGAATGAGACATCGTTTAACCAAAAATTCACACTTGCTGTAATTTTAATTGAGATTTTTCTTTTGCAAGTTCTCTAGTTCAATGCTTAGATTCTCCTCATGTTCCTCCTTGGTTTTGTAATGTATTATAATATTGTATTTTTAAACTACCAAAAATGTTCCAAGGTAATCTCTGAATACACTATTAATCATGTCCATGAAGATTTCTAGATCATTAGTGAGTCTAAAATGAATTACTATAAATGAATAGTGAACGTAACTTTAATGAAAAGTAGTCTTTGGGATATCCTCCTTCATCAACCTTACATGGTAATATCCCAAAAGAAGATCCACCTTGGATAAGTATTGTGATCCATGTAACTAATTGAACATGTCGTTAATTTGGGGAAGATGATACTTGTTCTTTATTGTGATTTGGATGATCTCAAGATAATCAATGAGAAGGTGCATTGAACGAAATTTCTCTGTGACGAATATGACTAGTTCACCCCATGGTGAAGCACTTGGGCATAAAAAACCATTATCTAGATACTCCTATAGTTGTTTATTTTACTATTAATGATCCAATACAACCATTATATATTGATTACTGGATATTATCCAAATCACAGGTATTTGATCAATAGAGAATTCAACCTCCCTTCTATTAGGAAGACTAAAAAATTCCTTGGTAAACACTTCAGTGAATTCCCTCACTATAGGCATGTCGCCAAAGAAGGATGATTCCATATACCCTATTATTTGAGACAAATATTTGTGCTCATATTTTAGTAATATCCACACTTAAGATGATGGTGCTAAAAGATATTCATCCTCCACCATGAACTTGTACAGAATTGGGGGTCGATTCACACTATAGAGAGTGATTTCCCTCTCCTAGGAATGCATATTTTCTCTATATTTGAAAATCCAATCCATGCAATGAATTACAAAAAAATCCACCAGAGTGAGTAGAAAACAGTTTTCTAAGAAGTTCAATACACAAATTCTAATAGGGGAGGAGTTATATCCATGGGATGAAATGATTTCCACATATGTCATTATCATTGATATATCAACTTCTAGAATATTTGTGGCATTGGGATTATTCTACTAAAAATTTGGGATATAAATGAATGTGTAGAACTAGAATCAAAAAATATGTTTTATATTATTGAATGATTAAATCGAGTACATGTCATAGCTTCATTTTCAGGGTCCACTTCAATAGTAGTGATGAAAAAATCTCTCCCATGATTCCTTGGAAGTTGTTAGTTGCCTCCAAAAACCCCTGGAATAGGGAACTGGTTTGCAAAGTTCATTGATTCTGTGCAGTTGAAGCAATGAAAATTTCGTTGTGGGTCGAATAGACCATTTGTCTCCCCTATCATACTAGTGGGTTTCTTATCAGTATTAAATGTACAGTTTAACATCATATCCACACCTAATTCATTTCCTCATCTCCTTTAATAAATTTCTAGGGTGCTTCATTCTGCACCTTCCTCAAGTTGGGTGATGTAATATTTATCACCTTTTGATTTATCCATCAGACTATTAGAATTAATTTCCAATTTCTTATTCTTAACCCCAATATAACCATAAGATTCACCGATCTCTATTTTTTGTTAAGGTCACATCAGACGATTCCCTCATAGATATCGAAGTCACAGATCATAAGGGATTTCTATAGTTAAGGTGTTAGCCCACCAAAGAAGGGGTCAACCTTGAATTTGGGGGTAACGACAAAGCCGGGGGCATATAATGAAAACCTTGTGAGGTTATCATAATATGCTCCAATGGATTCGTCATCATTTTTTTGGGGGTAAAGGAAGGTCCATTTTATCTTAAGTCGAAGGGTGCAAGGAAAAAAATTATCAAATTTTTTTTTCTGAAAATAATTCCATTATTAAGCCTCGATCTCCTCCTTAGGATTCGTTTTTTTATTAATGTCAACCATAGATAATATTCACCCTCCATATGACAAGGAACAATATTTAACATCTATTGTTATGAACATTGAAGGATGGGGATGATACTCTCAATGGAGGTCATCCGTTGTTTGGAGATTGAAGGATCAGATGTTCCATTTAATATAGGAGGCCTTTTTCTGCTAAAGCTGTCAAAAGTGTCTTCTTCATTATGGGGGGGGGGGGTGGAACATTCCTTATAAAACATGTTTTTATTCAAAACCTGAGTTTACTGAGAGAGTATTTTGATAATGATTGTTAATCCCACTCCAATCGGATTAGGCATCACGTTATAAAAATCGTCACATTGATCTCTAGATCGTTTGTTAGCTTGAGTACACCTATTATTGGCCATTGGCTGGAATAAAAGGAAATTTATGGGCAAGACATAATGTAGAATCCAATAAAAAATGGATTGCTGATAAATTTTATTTATTTCCATATCTTATAAATTTATAACCATCAGTCTATGTTATCCATGATCTAATTCCCAACATATATTCTTATGGGAATTTTTTTATTCCATTAATAATTTTTCATCCTAATAATATAAATTTACCAAAGAATATCTGCCAAGAGTGTCTTAGCCAAGAGTTCATCAAGGTTCATTTTCTTGCACCCTTTCCCGTTCAAGTCTAGCTCAAAGTGCAATTTTTTTGTTTTACCACTACAGAAATATATGCACGAGCCACCACTACTTGTTTGTATCTAGATAAGGATGTATTTGTTTGATGATATTCTCAATCCATACTAACCAATATTTCGTGATTCTATTGTGTACATACTCTTATCCCTATGGTGTTTTCAAGGGATTTAAAATCCTAATACAAAAATAACTAATCATAAACTCTCATACCAATTATAAAACCCCATGCTCTTTATTACATACATAAACACGATTTTTTACATAAACTTTCACTTAATATAACTCTGAGGATTGAGCAGTGTAGTGTATAAGGAACTTAGGATCATTACATAACAATATAGAACATAATACACTACATCCTTATTGATAAATTCTTTTACGTGACCACAATATTCCTTCGTACCTAGAATTGTATAGGATAACCTGGGGACATACACAATAAATAGGTGAGATATAAATCCCAGTAAGGGAGTAAACAAGGAATAACATAAATAATATAGTATATGTCATGAAATAAGAATATCATTTAAGAATAAAATTAACATGAACATAAAGTCATGATATATCATGATTATCATAACATAGTAATGTTACAATAACATTTATCATGATATTATCATGATCCAAGGATCATTGCACATGTTGCATGATTAAACCGTCATTATTGATGAATTAGAATGATTAAAACCAAATTTCACTTGAAATAGAATGATTAATCCTTCATTGCACATGGTGTATCATGATAAAATTATTTAACCAATGCATTGGAGTTCTATTAGGGTGCACTCTTTATAAACATTTCAATTCTTGCATAAGTGTGACACATGGATCATAAACATGGATTTAGTAAACATAAAAATTTATTCCACAAATAAGATATCTAAAATAAATAAATATAATTCCTAAATCAACAAGTACATGTTCATAAAGTTGAATTCTCATGATAGATAAATGGATATAGAATTCACTTACATGATGATTTTGGAATGAAAATTTTGGTGTAATTTCGACAGCACGATGACATCAAATAGAAATAATAAAATTGGTTAAAAAGAGATAAAGGGGTAAATAATTATTTAAAAAATAAATTTACACTAATGGGGAAATGTAACATAATATCCCAATATATGAAGTTTAATTTAGATGCATAATATAAAATAATTTCCTGAATTTAAACAAGAAGAGAGAAATTCCTTAGGGAATTTTGGCATTGTAACGCTTGTACATGGGAGTAATTAATTAGAGATAAAGGTGTATATAATCAATAGAACATAATTAGGGATGTATAGAGAAGGTGAGAAATCATAACGAAACATTTTTACTTGAAATATATATATATATAATTAAATTTTGACAAAAATGAGGAAAGAAGAAATCCCTTAAATGGAAGGATGATCCCAATGGCTTCAGAGAGTCTTGAGAGAGGCTTTCTACGAGCATGGGAAATCATGGGATAGATTCTAAAGAGAGGAGGGAATAGGTTTGTAAGGAACCAATGGGTTTTAATAAAGAGGATTGATAGATTGAGTGTGTTTATATAGGAAAATATAGGGAATCTTTTATAATTTTTGTTTTGGACACTAAATATGAAACTAATAAAAAAAATTAATCCTGGGGTTTTTAATAAAGGGGATTGGAAAACATAATTTTATAAGACCAATTTTCAAATTTATTAAAATATTATGCTTCTTTATGAGGAGGTGAGTCATTCTCTCAAAGAATTTTTTTTAAAATGTTAAAGTATTTTATAACCCTAGTAGGGTCTACTAAGGCCTCATATAATTAATCTAACAAATAAAAAAAACATTACTTAAATGTTAAAAAATATATTGGTCAATTAAAAATTTTATAGTATTTTATTTCATCACTATTGGGTTATTATGTTGTTTTAAAACAAATTGTATATTTAAAAAGTATTTAATTTTTACCCTAAAATTAGACATTCCCAGAAATTTATGAAAAAATACATGATGGATAATTTTGAAGTCCTAATTCAAAAAATAATATTCATTTTATCTCAATAATTTTATAAATATGTGAATTTCAAATTTAAAAATAAAAACTGACATCTATAAAAAATTCATTAGTTTTAACAAAAACAAAATCAAACCATATTAATAATTTCAATTTTATTCATAAAGAAAATTATACATTCATTTATATTTAATAAAAATTATTTTAGTAAGAATTTGTATTTTAAAATACTAATTAATTAAAAACAATCCATTAAATCATCAATTAGATTTCTTAATTAAATATGAAATAAAAAAACTATTTCTGCATTAAAAAATATTTACAAAGATAGAATAATAAACAAATATATATTATTTATTCCATTCAAAAATAATCCACATAATCCTAGTGCTAGGGTCTTATTAAAGAACCCCTTATAACACCCGTGTAAAATCTAAAGGTAAAGTGTGTGATATTGTCAAACTCTTTGGGTGGTTCGAATAACATCACTCGGCTGTTAAAATATATTAACTTCAACTTCTTCTCTAGGGGGTTTAATTCATGTTTAACGTGTATAATATTGTCTTGGGATTGGTCAAGATCCAATCCTAGTGACACTACCTCCTTTCCGAGCTCTGACAAATGGGATTTTTATGGATTAGTTTAACTATATGAGGTCATTGCTTCCTTTGTTTGGTTTATTTGGATTTGATAAATACCTATATTTATACAAATCATGTGATCACTATTCAGTGGCTACATTAGAAAAGGTATAAATTTATAATTGTTTATTAAAATCCAAAAACATAAAACCAAAAAAGTGCATATGACTTATATAAAAATTTTACATAATAATAAATTTAATTAAATTAAGAGGAATTTTCATTAATTTTTTTTTTGATGTTATAGTCTTTCCCCTTAATAAATTTCACCCTAATAATTTAATTTTACCACACTAAAAAAATTTAGGGTAACTCTCTTTCATCACTTCCTCTGATTCCCATGTTGATTCTTCAAAATTTTGGTTTCGCCACAATTTCTTGACGAGGGGCAATGTATTATTTCGTAGATATTTTTTCCTACGATCTATGATCATCAACATATTATCTTCATTGGAGTGGTCATTCTCTAATGGTACCACCTCTGGATTGAGTACATGTGATGGGTCAGGTATGTACTTCTTCAAGAGTGATACATGGAATACATCATGAACATGAGATTGGTTTTGTGGGAGAGCTAGTTGATAGACCACTGGTCCAATGAGATCAAGGATCTAAAAAGTGTGGATGATCCTTGAACTAAGCTTTCCATTCTTACAAAATCTCATAAATCTCTTCCATGGTGATATGCGGTGGAATAACACGTCTCTAAAATCAAACTATAGGTCTCATCGATGATTAACATCATAGTTATTTTTTCGAATCTGAGCAGCTTTAATGTGTTGCCGGATGGTCTTAACCTTATGTACCATTTCTTCGACCATTTCTGGACCTAGGAGTTTTTTTCTCCCCATCTGCATTCCAAAATTCATGTGTTCTTCACCTATTCCCATAAAGTTCTTCATATAGATCCATTTGGATTCTTGAGTGGAAACTCTTATTGTAAGATAACTCTACCAAAGGAATATGTAAATCACATCCTCTTTGATTTCCATTGAGCAATCTCTTAACTTGTCCTCAATTGAATGGATAGTCTACTCAGAGTGGCCATCAGTTTAAGGATGATAAGTCGTACTGATGTTTTGCTCATTATTCAAAGCAGGTCGGAGACTCTTCCATAACATTTAATGGAATCTTGGATCTAGATAGGATACAATAGATAGTCTCAGTCCATGAAGAATTACCACTTCGCTAAAGCATATACGTTCCAGTTGATCTAATGAGAACTCCTCTAAAATTTTAATGAATTGTGCAGTCTTTGTAAGACTATTTACAATAACTAAGATATCATTGCTTCCTTTAGATGACCTCAGATGTCTATTGAAAATTTTTATGGTGGTGTTCTCTTATTTCCATGTTGGTATGGGTAATGTTAACATCATCCCCTTATACTTATGCATCTCATCCTTCACTTTCCATCATACAAGGAACCTTGATGTACATTCAACAATTTCCTTCATCATTTATCCAACCAATAATCCTCTTAGATATATCTATACATCTTTGTGTTTCCTGGGTGACTGGAGAAATGTGAACTATGGGAATAATCCAAATGTTCTCTCATTAAATCTAAAATTGATGGAATGCACATTTAGGAACCAAATCTCACAATTCCTTCTTTATTAACATTTAACTATAATTTTTCCCTTCTTTGATATCTTCCCATTTTTTCTGTGTTCCCAAATAATGCCTTTGATCATCCCTGAACCTTTACAAAAGTGACTCTTCAGCAATCATTTGTGAGAGTGTTGATTATTTTCTCTTCTTTATGATTCCCAAGTCCATCTTTAGAAAATCTAAGAAAATTGGATCCTTTTCGATTATCATCAAGGATAGAATAGCTGGGTCCATTATACATAGAGGATCCACCACCATGTTCTCATTCATCGGGAGGTAGTGGATTCAGTAGTCATAGACATTGACCATCTGTAACCATCATTGTTTTTGAATGATCAACTCTTTCTGTGTGAATATATACATGAGGATTTTGTGATATGTATATATTTTACACGTTTTCCCAAAGAGGTAATGTTTCCAAATTTTCAAAGCGGATAATTATACATCTAACTCCATATCATGTGTTGGATAGTTTTTCTCATTAACATTAAATTTCCTTGAATCATAGGCAATGAATTTGTCATTTTTCATCAACACACATCCCATTCCATTCTTCGATGCAACACTAAATATCATGAAATGTTCTCCACTTATGGGTAGTGTGAGAACAAGAACAGTTATAAGCCTCCTTTTCCTATCATAGATGCTCTCTTTGCATTCATCTCTCCATTAAATCCCGAATCCTATCCCATTTAGCATGGTAAGAGGGTTTGAAAATAGTGATAAATTTCCACAAATTAGTGATAATATCCAACTAACCCCAGGATGTTGTGGATATCCATCACTAATGATGGCATCAACCTTCCCTAAATTGGAGTTTTCTTGGATGGATCAATAGATATACCATTGCTTGTGATGATATTACCTATGAATGAGACCTCCTTCAACTATAACTCACTCTTTAGGTACTTTTTAAAGAGCTTATCATTTCTCAAGTTCTATAGTACAGTGCATATATTCTCCTCATGATCCACCTTGGTTTTTTAGTATATAATAATATCATCTATAAGGACTTCCAAATTTTTTGAAAATGTAATCTCTAAAGACTCTATTCATCCAATACATCAATATTTCTAAAAAATTAGTGAGTCTGAATGGAATTAATATGAATTCAATGTGCAAGTACCTTGTATGAAAAACATTCTATTGGATATCCTCCCTCATCACCCTTTATTTGTAATGTCCTGACCATAGATCCACCATGAAGAATTATTTTTCACCATGTAGCTGATCAACAAAGTAATAAATTTGGGGATGTGGATACTGGTTTTATATCATGATTTTGTAAAGCACACGATAATAAATGAAAATGTACATTTACCTATCCATCTTCATGAAAAGGAGGACTGGTGCAACCTATGGGGAAGCATTTGGGTATGTAAACCCTTTATCCAGATTCTCCTGTAGTTGTTTCGTTAACTCCTCATGCTATACAACATCAATCTTATATAGAGTATAATATATTGGAAATTCCCTAGGTATAAGATCAACTGATAATTCAACATCTTATCTAGGAGGAATATAAGATAATTCATTGGGAAACACCTCATATAATTCCCTGACAATACGCATGTCTTAATGGACGATTTCTTCCTTAGACTCAATTATCCAAGAATGATACCTGTGCTCATAGGGAATTAATATACATACTTGAGATGATGGTTCTAAAGATGATTCATCATCCTCCTTGAACTTGTATAGAATTAGGTGTTAATTCTTAATATGGAGAGTGATTTCTCTCTCACATCAATTTATATTGTCTATATATAGGGAAATTCAATCCACATGATGAATTTCATAAAATTCCACCAGATAGAGTATGATGAGATTATCTAGGAAGTTCAATCCACATATTGTAGTAGGAGAGGAGTTATATTCATGGGATGTAAGGATTTCCCTATTTTTTGTTCTCACCGACATCTCTACTTCCATGATATGTGGTGGTGTTGTGATTGTTCTACTATACATTATGTATATAAAAGAATGCATAAAACTTGAATCCAAAAGTAAATTATCTATTATTGAATGAATAACTAGTGTAGCTATCACCACATCATTGTCTATGTATTCTTTGATAGTATTGATGGAAAAAGAGAACTCTTTATTCCTTGGGGGGTTTTGGCGTCCACCTAAAACCCCTGTATTAGGGTACTAGTTTGCAATGTTCTCTGGTTCATTTCAGTTTAAGAAATGATCATTGTATTGAGGGTAGAACGGATTCTTCTTCTCCTCTTTAGAAGCAACATGGTTTAATTGTCATAATTTAATGGCCATGTTTCCTTCTCTTCCACACCTAAAGGATTTCCTCCACCCCTAAAGTCAATTTCTAGGGAAATGTTTTGCGCACCTTTGGTAGTGTGGTACTAGAATTTCATAGCAACATTGCATTTATCAATCAGACTACAAAAATAAAATTCCACATTCTTCATCTTATTCCCATGATACCCCTGAGATTCATTGATCTCCATTTTGACTTTGAGTGATTATCATACAATTTCTTCATATCTATTGAAGTCCTAGATCTGTAGGTCTTTCTGTATGGTAGGTATTCACCCACTAAAGAAGTGGTCAAAAATGCATTTACGGGCAATGACAATGTCGTAGGAATATCGTGAAAGCCTTGTAATATTTTCCTCATACGCTCGGAAGGATACATTGTATTTCATTCTTGAAGGAATTGAATTACATTTCCATTTTATGTTCGAGGGTGCGAAGAAAATATTTATGAATTTTTTTTGAAAATACTTCTATTAAAATGCTTCAATATTCTCCTCAGGATTCATATTATTGATCAGTGTCCACTATTGATCAGCTTCACCCTCCATATGAAAAGTATATAGAAATACCTACACTTGTTCAGAACATTGTAGGATGGAGAAGTTCTTGTCAATGGAGCTGACCCATTGTTCGACAATTGAGAGATCAAATGATTAATTAAAAGTATGAGGCCTTTGTCTCATGAATCACTCAATTACATATAGTTATTTTTTGGGTGGGGGGAGGCATTAATGAGTGATAACGGGGTTTCTCATCATTAAAAAATAAGGAGGGAATTATGGGGGAAGATATTAATCATACCCCAAATTTTTTAATTTCGAATACAAGGGATTAACAATATAAATAAATTAGGAAAAAAATTTGGAAGGAAGAAACACCTTACATGGAAGTGTGATCCCATGTGCTTGGTGGAGGCTTTCAAGAGGCTTCTTAGAAACACGGGGTTCCTTGAAATGATTCTAGAGTGAAGAGGGAATAGGTATGTTTTGATCAAATGGTTTTTAGTGATGATTAGTGGGAGATTGAGTGAATATATATATGAAAAGAGTGGTAATTAATTATTACTTTGTTTTTGGAAACTACATATTAAAATAAGCCAACCCACGAACCAAACCCTAGTTTTTTCACATAGTTTATAACAAAGGTTAGTGGAAAAAATTATATTATATTTCTACGGATCAAACTTATTAAATATTAGGCCTTCTTATGTGATGGTGAGTCACACTATCATTTAAAATATTTAAAAAGTTTAAAATATATTATAAGCCATGGAGGGTCCACTAAGGCTTCATAAAATTAATAAAAAAATTAAAATAACATTACATTAATGATTAAACATATATTGGCTGAAAAAATCTTTGATAGTATGTTATCACTTCACTATTAGGTCATTATGATGTCATAAAATAGATTATATATTTAAATGGTATTTAATTTGTACAGAAAAATTTGACAGTCTCATAAAATTATGAAAAATTAATCATTAGATAATTTTGATGCCTTGATTACTGAAATAACATTCATTTATATAAATAATTTTCTAATTATGTTATTATCAAATTTTAAAATAAAAACAACATTTATTGAAAATTAAGGGGTTTTGAAACAAAATAATTTTTAAAGTTTAATAAAAATTTCAATTGTATTCATAAAAAAATTATACGATTATTTATATTTAATAAAAAGTAATTTATTAATTATATTTTATATAAATATTATTTATTTCCCCAAAATCCATTAATTCATCAAAATATATTCTTTAATTGAATATTAACCAAAAATACTATTTGTGCTTTAAAACCCATTTACAAAGTGATAATAATAATACGAATAAATATTCTTCATTCTATACAAAACTAATGCACATAATCATAGTGAATTGAAATTGTTATATAACCCCTTATAACACCCACATAATATCTAAGGGTAAGGTGTGCGATGTTGAAAGACTCTTAGGGTGTCTCGGATAACATTTTTCAGTTAGTAATCTCAATAAACATCCACTTCTCCAGTAGTCAGTTCCATTCAAGATTAATGTGCTAAATCTCATCTTGGACTTGGTCAAGGGTGAATCCAGTGACACTACCTCCCCTAAGAGATCTAATAAATGGGCTTCATATGGAACAATTCTATGGGGCCAGTCCATCACTTCCTTTGTTTGTGTAAATTGTATTTGTTAAAACCATATATTTATACTAATCATGTGATCACTTTTAAATGAATATACAAACAATGGAAAAAAATCATAAGTGTATATTAAAATCCAAAAACATAAAACCATTTAAGTGAAAATGTCATATATAACCATTTAAATAATGATCCATTTAATCAGATCAAGAGTAATTTTCATTAATAAATATCTTGGACATAACACTTCTTCACCCTCTAGTGTATGGATGAGTTGAAAAGGTCTTTATCATTGGAGTTTTTTCATGTCAATTGTTCTTTTTATTGGAGAGATTAATTTTTTCACCCCTGGACTATTTATGTGAAAGTATAATCAAAGATAACAATTATTTCAATGAAATTGAATGAAAGTGGGGGATTTATTTTCCCTGCGTTTTCATCATTAATATTATGATAGTGATATTGTGATTATATGGTCTTGATGCCCCACTAAATATTGTGGTCGTTGGTGAATTTTTTTGAACTAAATGGGTTTCATGTTTTTTTGGTTCTTATTAAACACTTATATTTTAAAATTGGTTAATCCCAAAAATCAGTCTAATAAATGGATTCCCTTATACAGTTTTTGTGTGATAATGACCTTTAATAAGGAAGTGGAATTGAATAATAGTACCCTTTTCTAAATCTATAAACATGTTATGCAAGGTTTGTGATGGTATATGTGTAATATTTATTAATCAGTGCATGGGAAAAATTAAATGTGAGGTTTTTATTTTGTGATGTGTGGGTACGATCTAGTTTCAACTATACTACATCTATATGCACATTTGTGTGTTGTGGGTTGGTTTCAGGGTTGTTTTGGATTAACATGTTGATGATACATCAACCTGTCCATTTAATAGAATAACAGGTTGAGAGATTAGTTTATTGTGAAATGGATGAGAGCTTTTGTGTAGTGAGGCATTGATTGGTATGTTCGGTGACGTGTTGTTGTGTTTCTTGCAGTGTGTTGTGACTGGTTTTTTCCCATCTTGATGTCAAAGAAATGTTTAAACAATTGGTTACTAATTTTTTGAACATGATTGGGTAGGTTAAGATGAATGAATGAATAAATTATTTGTTAATAAAAAATATTAAAGGATAATTTCATATGTTGGATATTGAAAGGTGGTTTTGGATTTATATGTTGTGTTATACATTTAGAGGTAGAAGCAAAGATGGAAGTGTTGTGAGCTAGTTTTTTGTTGGGACCCCATAGGTTGTGATTGAGTTTTTGTCATCATATATGTATATACATGTATTTACATGAAATTTTAATACACACCCCCACCATAATTGAGAAATGCATGTCAAAAAACCGCATTATCAATGGGGAGAGTATCTTTCTCAAAAATCCTTTGGGGAGGATTGATGGTCGGCCGCATCCTCTTCCTTTGTAGCTCATACAGGTAGTGATAGCCACTGATTATTCATACAGAATGTGTTTTGTTATTCCCAGGTGTGTGCAGGTGAGTTTGTATTTCCTAGGTGTGTTTAGGATGAGATGTGTTGTTCATTCACAGGTGATTTCTGGATGGGATGTGTTGTTCTATTCAATGGATCATTTAGATGATATGTGTTGTGATTTCCCAAGTGTCTTTGAGATGAGATGTGACCTGGTTTCTGTACAAGGTGTGTGTAGGTGGGATGTGATGCGGTCAGTGGCTTCGGTGTTTGAGTGTTCGATGTGATGTTGTTTGTGACTCAGGTTTGTATAGGCTTGATGTGATATGTTTTGTGACACATATTTTTGGGCATGGAATGTTTTTTTGTTTGTGGCTTGGGTGTGTACGGGGGGGTTGTGAGGTGGTTCATTAAGAATCAGTTAGAGGGTAAGGACGTTTGACATTAGGTAGTTGTGACAAATCCGGTGGTAATTTGTTTAGGGTACTAAAATCATGGATTCTCTTACTATATTACATTATTTTACTTGATTTTCTTATTGAGAGTACCATGGTAAAGTTGGGATGACGAGTATATGTCGACTGGTGTGCTTTGGATCTACTATTTTCTCATAGGGGAAATAATACGCTTCCTTCTACATGTAAATGAGAGAAAAAGGTTTTTTCTACTAAGTATACTTTTTATATAAACCTAAATGTATAAAATGTCTTTCAGGTTTCGAATAATAATATGTGGACTGTGTTGGGTGTTACAAGCTTGGAATTTGGGATATTTTTTGTGTCGCTACCTAGCCTTAATTATGGTGCATTTGAGTTTTATTGAATTTGTAATAGTTTCCTTTTAAATATACATGTTGGTTGGATTTATTACTTCATTTATATATTTGTGAAGCTGTTTTAAGGTTGATACATCTCATCTCATGATCTTGTTTTTTAAAAAAGTTAAATTCCTCCCATTTTTTGTGTGATTTTTATAACCATGGTGATGGTCACCATCCAAGGGCCTACTCGAAGAAGGACACATGGGTCATTATCAATCATTCTTCATTACCAACTCAGGATGGAATCTTTAAGATGAGGGCATAGGATAGAGTTGTATCAAATGTGGTGGTGGAGAGATATGATGGAGTTTGGATTTAGAAACAATGATGATTTCATGGGTTGGTGGAGAAATAATGTCAGCTAATCTAGGTGTGTGACATATGCTAAATATGACCAGCTGGGAAAAGGTATTTATGGTTCCCCATGATTTGATGCTAGGACTCTAACCATACCAAACGACTAAGTGAGACTAAATCATTTATAGGGTTGAGACCCTATCAAAGGTACATTCATTATAACGAATTGTGTCCCCTTTTGAATTAGGGTGCATTGTGAAAGATAAAATGGGTTAAATTTAATGAAATGAATTAATCAAGTGAAACATAATATTAAATTACATACAACACAGGCATACGATATCATTGATTTCCCATTTAGTTACGATTACTGTCCATTGTTTTCTTATGGATCAAATAGTTATAGTATAGCTGGAAATCAATTCAATCAATGGAGGGTTGATATAGTGGAGAAGGTTGATGACTGGTAGAGGATGTTGAGTTATTTCCTACAACAAGATTTATGAATGTACAAAGGAAGTATTTCAGACATAGATATATAGAGTTCACATGAGGATCTTTAGATCACATTCAGTTTGATGTGGGCATGGACAGAGTGTTGGGTTCCTTTAGTAGTGACATAAATGTGAGGAGATGAATGTCATGGGTGGATACATTATCTGGGGGATTGGAAGGATGTAGCTATTTTATGGGTTGACTTTGAGAAGGAGTTATGAGAAAAATTCCTATCATTAACAAATAAGGATGTAATGAAGCGGGATCTAATCATCAATTAGCTAGGGAGTATATCGGTATGGGAGATGGTAATTGAGTTCAAGGATCTCCTGCATTTTTTATTGGATAATATTCTAGAAGAGGAGTCGCATGTGATACATCTAGAGGAGGATCTCTCTTCGTCTACCTTCTATGTGGTTACTCCCTTTACATTGCCCACTTACTTGGAGGTATAAAAGAAGGTAGTGGTGGTTGAGATGATTCACTCATGAGGCGGTATAAAGCAAGAAGTTAGCCATTAGAGTTCATCGAGTGGTATGGTTATTAGATGAATGTTTATAGATCTAGGAATTTTGAGGTTCCAACTGGTAAGGAATCAATCTCATAAGCCTCCTTTTCAACCATCTAGTCTTCATTACATTATTGTGAATGTGGGACTGAAGTTTTTCTCCTATAAAGTAAAATAGAAACAAGAAAATCAGTTTCTTGTTGCCATTCAAGCGTAGTATGTGGGTGGTGGAGTAACGACCCAAATCTGGAGCCCCTCAACTAGTGCCCCGTGCCTGGTTCTCCACATGACCTGAATCTCATTTCCCCAAACTCTAGAGGCTGCCGAATAGTATCAAGGGCCTTGGTATGTTATTGGGGAAACTATGCCCTCTTAGGTAACGTATACAAGGTACACGAAATAACAGTCAATAATGGAAGAAGTAAACATCATACAACAACTAAATCTAAACTGCCAAAGTAATGTATAATAAAATAATGAAGCATCATGGTACATGTATCTATGTAAAATAGAAAACACAACAACGTGTTGAAATACAAAGGAGAACTAAGCACTAAAGATAAATAGAAACTCTAGCAGCATCACAAGCCTATGGTTGGTCCTATTCTCTCCAACTCCAACCAGCAATCATGTACCTGAAGTAGAAGGGACACAATCCCTATCCACACCTGCAACCATATAACCTGTTTGGGCCGAAAATTAGGACCCAAAGAGGGTGTCAGACTAATCTTAGTAGGTAATCACCACAAGATCTGTGCCCTACTGATAGTGAGAAATATAGCTAATGTAATGGAAATAAATGATGGAGAGAAACACGAGAACTCTAAGTAAACAATCCTACAAATCTATATTCACATTTATTTAGTAATTTAATTCAGTCATTTAATTATCACCCAATGAATCTAACAACATCTCTATATTCCCAATGCCTAGCAAGTAACACAACTTGTATCTCACCAGACTACCTAACTACAAGTAGTACAAAACACAAGATTGTTCTTTGGAGTGGTGGACTTGTCACATCTAACCAAACAATAATCATGGTGACTCTATGGGTGGCTCACAATGGCAGACCCCTCTAGTCAAGTAAACCTACAATGGCACATACCCTCTATGAATCTCTAACTGTCAATTCCCCTGCGGTCTTGCAATGATATCTATAGACTCTATGAGGAAGAACTTACATCTAATTCCCCCTATAGTCTCAATACGTAAAGATGAACACTCTTAGGATGCAAAAAGTCCCATTCCTAGAGGTCCTGTGAATGATTCTAATTTATAACAGACTATCCAGGGAAGTTGTTAATCGTCAATTCCATTTTTAGTCTACCACACCAGGTTTCCACACCCCTGAGTAGTGTAGTCGTGCGTAATTGACTTTTAGCAGCCCAAAGTAAGCCCAAAAAACTAATTGTCTAATCACTACAATGCATAAAAAGCATATAAATAGAAGGCAATACATGCCATAAATTATATCAAGGCAGGAAAATAGTGAAATAAGGTATGCCTCATAGGCAACATAAGCCAAACGGCGATGAACAACCAAAACAGGGGGAACACCCATGGGATGATCCTCAAACATGCTAGCAAGAAATTATAAATCATCTAATAACCTCAAGAATACATGAAATCTAAGTCATGAAACAATACAGGATCAATACTCTATCCCTAGATACCCGATACGTGGGTATCCGACACTTTTTCACAATAAACTCAAGGACATTCAATGTAGGGAAAATAACCACCTACCTCTATCTTAGAAGATCGATATACTTGAACCGTGTCATGTGAATCATCCTAGAATGGAGAATATCTATAAAAAAATTCAAAAATGTTCAACCTCAGATAACTCTCGCAGGAGAAGGAATCAAGAAACGTGGCCAAAGAAGAACCAAGAACTCACTGTTGTTATTCTATTGCAACCGACAAAGTTCGATTCAGATAACCAGTGATGGATCGGTGGCTCGGAGACAATTCGGCCTCCTCAAATGCTCTGTACATAATTATTCAGAGAATAAGATGAAAATATGATTAATACGCGACCCCAGTACGATTAATGATATAAAAAGAATAATAGTACATGGCATGTACTTCATGAGTACATAGCGTGTACTCGCCCTTTACATACACCGCATTAAGCAGCCTCCATATCACCTATACACACCGTGTTTGTAGCCCGGACACGACAAGCACACGACCTCGCATGAGATCAAAGTACACGGCGTGTTATTATAAAGTACACAACACGTGCTTAGAAAATTTCCAGATTTCCCTATTTTCAAAAAAAAACGACCAGAAAAAGAAAAAAAACTTACCTGAAACAAAGATCCAGATTCTTACAAACTTCCCCACATAAATAAATTCTTCCTTAAATTTCCAAAACAAGGTGGATAAAAAGAAACCTTGATCAACTCTGGCCAATGTGATCGCATATCTGTCTCCCTCTCCGAAGTCTCATCCTGCACACGCCCGTGCTGCCATAGCACCCGTACCAGAGGAACAGACCGACCACGAAGTATCATTGCACTAAGATCATAAATATTGATAGGATGATCCTCAAAATGATGAATCCTGCTCCAGCTCACCCTTCTCCAGTTGAACGACATGAGACAAGTCTGAGAAATATCGTCAAAGATGAGGAACATGAAAGATGTCGTGCATAGCCAGGTACCTCTGAGGTAACTGCAACCTATTAGGAACCAGCCCGACCCTCTCCAGAACCAAAAACGACATGACATATCTTAGTGAATGCTCACTCTGGTTCTGGATCCTCTTGTGTCCCAACATAAGGGTAACACGTAGGAAAACCTGATCTTCGACCATGAACTCCAAAGGTCATCTCTATTGATTAGTATAAGATTTCTTCCGAGACTGGGCAGTAGCCATTATTTTCCAAAACAACTCCACATGTTCTATAGTCTACTGAAAAAGAAGAGGTCCCAACATAGATGCCTCTCCTGCCTCCAGCATACACAAGGGTGATCGGAACAACATACCATACAAAGCCTCATAAGGTGCCATCTAAATAGTTGCATGAAAAATATTATTATAGTAAAACTAAACTAGAGGTATATGTCTAACCCAAGAACCTCCAAAATCAAGGACACATGATCGTAGCATGTCCTATGAACCTATATAGTGCGCTCTGTCTGGCCATCTATCTCAGGATGGTATGATGTACTCAGAAGTACCTTCGTACACAAATCCCACTGTAGTCCTTGCTTGAAATGCAACGTAAAGCGGGCGTCCCTATCTGAAATGATAGTAATCAGAACCCTATGCAAGCGTAAAATCTCACAGACATACAACCATCCAATCTCATTTACACCGAATGACTCCATAATCAGTAAGAAGTGAGAAACCTCTGTGAGCCTATCAATGAAAACCCACACTGCGTCATTCCCTTGAGGATATCTTGGTAACCATGTCACGAAGTCCATCGTGACATCATTCAACTTCCACCCTGGAATGGGTAGCTACTGTAAAAGACCTTCTGGTTACTGGTTCTCTACCTTTACCTATTGATAGGTGGTGTAGATGATGATACATCTTGGTGACGCCAAGATGAACTTCCCAAACCGAGGAATGAATGTCTCGCAACAGCTCCTCGCGTATATCTGCTGGAACCCATAAACGTCCCTGGAAATGAATGATCTCATCCTCGCCCATGGTCTATCTGGGAAGAGGGTCCTCTCCTGACACACTTTCATATAGAACTAGGCCTTCAGAATCTAATAGCGGCTTCATTCAAACTCGGTCAATAAGGGTATAGGTAGCAGCTACATATGAAAGAAATGTCTGGCCCTTTCTTTCATGCACCACTAAATGCATTTCAGAGAATAGATCCATATGATACCACTCTTTGTTGGCATCCTGAACTACCTGTATCTGCATCCTCTTGCTCAGTGCGTCTTCCACAGCGTTGCCTTTCCTAAGCGTATACGCATGATCATAATTGAAATACTGTAGGTACTCAACCCACCTCCGATGTCTCAGATTCATGTCATGGTTCATGAAGATATACTTGAGGATCTTGTGTTATTTATAGACCACAAAATTCTATTATTGACGATAATGTCTCCAACAACACAAAAAATGAACAACTGTAGCCAACTCTAGGTCATGCATATCATAGTTCATCAAATGTGGCCTCAACTGCCGAGATCCATATGCAACAACACGATCCCCCTGCATAAGCAATACTCCGATCCCAATGCCAGATGCATCATAGAAAACTCTATAACTCCTTCCTAGCTTGAGAAAAACTAGAATCAGTACTGAAGTCAATCTCCCCTTACGCTCCTGAAAGGCTAAATCATGGGCTTCTGAACAAACATACATCACCCCCTTCATATTAAATTCCTTCAAAGTCCTTATAGGAATGATAAGTCCTTTATAAACCTCTATTAGTAACCAGTCAGCCCTATCAAACTTCGTACCTCAAAGACGTTCTTCGGCTGCTTCCAAGTGAATACTGCTCTCACCTTCTCCTGGTCTACTGATACTCATGTATCTGAGATGACATGACCCATGATGTGAACCTCATCCATCCAAAAGTGTAAATTTGAGATCATAGCATATAACTGATACTCCCTCAGTGTACTCAAAATGACCTCAAGATCGGTAGCATGGTCATGTCGAGTGTGAGAGTAAACCAAGATGTCGTCCATGAAAACCACCATGAAGGAATCCAAGTATGGATGGAAAACTCTATTCATCAGTGTCATGAAAAGTACTGGTGCTTTCGTGAGTCCAAATGACCTAAATAAATACGCATCCAGACCATACCAGCTCTGGAATGCTGTAAGATGTATATAAAATGGTGTGACGTGCAATTGATGGTAGCTGGATCTCAAGTCGATCTTCAAGAAAACTCTGGATCCTCAAAGCTGATCAATGAGATCATCTATTTGTGGCAATTGATATCGGTTCTTGACGGTCAACTGGTTCAGCTTTTGATAATCCAGACTAAGCCTAAGGGTGTCTTCCTTCTTCACAAACAGGACAGGTGAACCCCAAGGAGAAGTACTGGGTCAGATGAAACCCCTTGCCTAAAACTCCTCCAACTTCTTCATTGCAACTCAGGTTTAGCCACACTATAAGGAGGAATGGACACCGATGCCGCTCATGGATGAAGCTCAATAGAATAGTCTACCTATCGATCAAGAGGAAAAATGGAAAAGTCTTCTGGAAAGACATCTGGAAACCGATTAAACACTAGAGGAATATTTACATGGGAAGTCTCATGGTCATCCAGATATAAGATAGAAACTTGGGCCATAACACCACCCAACCCATGTTTCTCTGTTTTAGTTCTGCTCGCCTGGACATCCCATTCTCCCTTGTAATGAAATGATCTGCCCTCTGATGATGTGAAACTCACCCTATGGCAATATCAATCGACAAATTCCTAGAAAGGAAATAACATGTACATCCCGAGAATGGCATCATAGCATGCCATCTCCAAAACATATAGACTCCGCGAAAAATGACACCCACCAAACTTGTGGGGGAAGTCTAAGCACTGACTGACGCCCGTAGTTCTACTACCGAAAATAGTGTCTAGCATCATCGTATCCTCAGAAGTATAAACAGTAAGTCTAAGGCTTTCCAAAATATGCACATAAATAATTCTATGAGAAGCTCCTGTATCGAAAATTAAAGTGGAAAAAAATGAGGCTACTAAAATCATACCTCGAACTGTAGATGGTCCAGAATCCATCTCCTGATGAATCTTCTCTATAGAAAAATTTTGGCATGTATCGCGGCCCTGTGTAGCAGCCTGTGATCCCGGAGATGACGCTCCTTGAGCCTGACCACTGCATTCATGGCCTCTACCATGGCCTGAATGACATGGAGAACTCCAGTACCCAGTTTTCTGTGGAACTGGTAATCCCGCTCCTGTACGTGGAGTTGAAACTGATCCTCCTTCACTAACCGCAGACAGAAGAACCTTGGAGAAGCACTATAGATGACCCATATTGTCGCAAGATTGACACTCTACTAGGTCCCCCAGGAACTGGAGCTTCTTATTCGAACTTCTTCCACACTGATAACACACCACTTGGTTTCTAGAAGGAAGTTCTCTTCTACCAGATGAAATACCTCACTTCCTCGAGTCACCTCATGTAAACTCTCGGTGGTGCTTCCTGCTCTCTGTCTAGAGAGAATCAGCCCTGGATGATGAACCACCCTGGTTCACAGCTCCAACCTCCCTAAGTTTTGTCTTCGTATTAAGCATCTAGTTGACTATCAGAGTGATATATGTCAACTGAAGATGTTCACATGTGACCTGATGTCCAGTCTGAGGCCTTCCTCAACCTTCCTCGCCAAAAATAGCTCGTCATTACCCAGAATGGGAGGGAAACATTGTAACTCTATAAAGAAGGATGAATACTTTATAACTATGAGAGTACCCTTTGCAGTTTCATGAATACTCTGGCTATGTTAGCCCTTAGAGTCACTAGGTAGAAGTAGTCATCGAATGTATGCTAAAACACATCCCAAGACATAGCCTATTGGCGCCCTGTCTGCGAAACCACATCCCCCCATCTCTTATTAGAATCTCACATCATATAAGTCTCGAGAATCACTATTCTCTCCGGAGGTGTCTCTAGATGCTCGAAGATGGACAACATGGCTTCCAGCCATGACTCCATAGCCTATGGTCCACCATCCCCTTTGAACGTGGAAGGGTGCTACTGCTGAAAAACCCATGTCACCTCTGCCATAGATGGGGCAGGATGATAAGCTCCCTAGAATGTCTGCATGAATCTCATGAAACCCGCTCGAAACTGAGCATTTGTACCAGTTTCTGGATTCACAGCAGCTTCCATGTCCTAAACGATAGTCGGATCTACTGGTATTCCCTGATCTACAGTATCAAGCGTATGGTCAATGCCTGGTTCCTGACGTGAAACAAGAGGACGTCTTGGTGCCATACCAATAAAAGGACAAATGCACGCCTTCATTAACAATGAACACAGATGAATCTTAATAGATAAAAATTGAATATGAGTGATAAAATTTAAAATTTTGGTAAAACATGACTACATGGCATGTATTACTACTACACGACATGTTTCTTAAAAGTTAACCCTAGGCATGTACCTTGGCCATACATGGTTGTGTAAGCCACCCAACTACATAGTGTGTTCTTAAACTACATGGTGTGTACTATCCCTTTTCCTCCATGCTTGTTCACTCCTACATGGATGGGAATACGGACTGTCCCAGCAGGAAACTACATGGAGTGCTTTTCTGCTACACGGTGTGTCATAAAGATCTCCCCCATATCCGTGTCGTTAGTCACGCAGACTAGTACATGGACCACTACTACACAGCGTATCAAATGAGACATTGCGTGTACTTGACATTCCTTACCTGGCCCATGTTGTTAGTGACACGGCCTTACACACGGTTGACACTACATGGTGTTTTCCATACGGACACGGCGTGTACGCCGAAGGTTAACACCAACCCAGGTTGTTGGCTACATGCCCAACTACATGGTCATCTATACACGGCTTGTTCCCAAGGGACACATCGTGCACTTGAAGGAAAACCCCAGCCAGTGTTGTTCATGACACGGCCAGATACTTATTCCAGACTACACGGTGTGGTAAGTTGGTACACGGTGAGTTCCTACAAGAAACTTTCCGACCTCGTGACTCTGCCCAACACAGTCAAGGACACAACAAAAAAAAACATGGTGTGTATTCATGATGTACACACTAGGTATTATGGGTTTTTCGGGAAAATAGCCTTAGAACTGCTCCGGAGCCCAGAAAACCCAAAAAAATCGTTAAGGTTCCAAAATCCTATCATTGGGGGCCCACACTCCCTGTGAATCAAATCATGGCATAATAAAAATGGATATAACAGGTAAACAGTATAACAAACTAAATACCTGTGAAATTCCAATCCTCTAGGGCCCATGACACCTCTAAGAACAACGTTTGGCATCCATGATAAAGAAGCTCCAAAAAAGGAAACCCTATCCACATGGATGGCATTCTATCACAATAGCAATCACAACAGCATGCATCGTCTATCACAATTTCTATCACAACAGCGTGAAATTTCTATTGAGACCTAGATGGCATGGAAAAATGCATGACATGTGATTTTCTAACAAGTGTCTATATGATGCATGAGATGTAATACCCTCATCTCATCGGGTTTCAACAAAATATAACCACAATCATACAAACAGTAATAGAAAAAAACAAGTGAACCACTCAACTATGAAATCAATTAAACTGTAACATTTGAAAAAACTCGAAAATTGCAATATTCGAGGTAAACAGGATTTTTCCCTATAAACGGGAACTAGAACATCCAGGCATAGCTATTTACCATTTACCTATTCCATCGTATCCCTTTCTAATGTCCCTAAATATTAAGTAAATTGAAAAGTAAAGAAACTCCTCTAATGCCACTTTTTAATGACAGGAATCTGGATCCCCTCAACTGGTGCCCCATGCCATGTTCACCACCTGACCTCAAGCGCATTTTCCCAAAATCCAGAAGCCGCCAACTAGCAGTGAGGGCCTTGGTAAGTTATTGGGGAATCTATTCCCTCATTTGGTAAGGTATACAAGGTATAGGAAATAACAGTCAATAATGGAAGAAGTAAACAACATACCACAACTGAAACTAGATAGTGGATGCAATGTATAATAAATTAATGATGCAGCATGGAACATGTATCTATGGATAACAGGAAACACAACAATGTGCTGAAATACAAATAAGAACAAATCACTAAAAGTAAAAAAGCAACACCAGCAGAATCGCAAGCCTAAGCTTGGTCATATACGCTCGAGCTCCAACGAGTAATCATGTGCCTGAAGTAGAAGGGCCACAATCCCTATCCACACTTGCAACCATATAACCTATTTGGGATGAAAAGAAGTACCCAAATAGGGTGTGAGACTAATCCAAGTAGGAAATCACCACAATATCGGTGCCCTACTATCAGTGAGAAATATACCAAAAGTAAAGGAAATAAATGTAGTAGAGAAACATGATTACTCTATGTAAATAATCCTACCAATATACGTTCACATTTCTTTAGTAATTTAATTTAGTCATTTAATTATTAGAAAATGAATCTAATAATAGCTCTAACTTCACAAAGCATAGCTAGTAACATAGCAGGTATCTCAACAGACTACCTAACTATAAGAAGTACAAAACACAAGCTTGTTCTTTGGCTTGGTGGACTCGTCACAACCAACCAAACAATAATCATGGTGACTCTCTAGGTGGCTCACACTGGAAGACCCATCTAGTCATGTAAATATACAAAGGCACAAACACTCTGGGAAGCTATCAGCATCTATTCCCCTGCGGTTTACAAACGATAGCTATAGAATTTATGAGGATGCACTTACATATAATTTCCATATAGTCTTGATACGTAACTAAAGACACTCTAAAGAATCATAATGTCCCCTTCCCATAGGTCCTATGGACAATTCTAATTTATAATAGACTCTCTAGGGTATCCCTTAACTGTCAATACCCTCTTTAGTCTACCACACCTGGTTACCACATCCCTGAGTAGTGTAGCCGTGTGTAATCAACTTTTATAATCCCAAAATAAGCTCAAAAAAAATTTATAAATATCTAAAATGCATCAAAAGCATATAAACAGTAGGAAATACATGCAATCAATTATATCAAAGCAGGAAAAGAATGCAAAAGGTATGCCTCACAGGTAACCTAAACCAAAATGCGATAAACAGCCAAAACAGGAGGAGCACCCATGGGGTTATCCTTCAACTTGCTAGAAATAAATTATAAATCACCTAATAACCTCATGAATACATGAAATCTAAGGAAGATAACAATACATGATAAAATCCCTAAACCAAGATAACTGATACATGGGTATCCGACACTTTTTCACTAAAAACTCAATGAAATTCAATGTAGGGCAACAAACCACCTACCACAATTCTAGGAGATCAATATACATGAACCTAGGCCTGTGAATTATCCTATAATAGAAAATTTCTACAAAAAAGTCTAAAATTTTTAACCTCAGATAACTCTCACAAGAGAAGGAATCAGGAAACGTGGCCAAAGAAGAACCTCGAACTCACCTCTGTGATTCTATTGCAACCGATGGTGTTTGATTCGGATAACCGGTGATAGATCAGTGGCTCAGAGAAGATTCAAACTCATTGGATGCTCTAGATGTAATTAGGAAGAGAAGAAGATGAAAATACGTTTATGACATGACCCTGGTCCGATTAATGAAATAAAAAGAAAATTACTAGGTTTATACTTCATTAGTACATGGCGTGTACTTTCCCTTTCTGTACATTGCATTAAGCAGCCTCCACATCATCGCTACACACCGTGTGTGTGGCCCGGACATGGCCAGTACACGGCCTCATGCAGCATCAAAGTACAGGGCGTGTACTTATAAAGTACATGACGTGTACTTAGAAAATTTATAGATTTCCCTCTTTTCCTAAAAAACGACCAGAAATTGAAAAACATACCCGAAATGAAAATCCGGGTTCTTAAAAACTTCCCCCATTAATGAAATTTGTCCACAAATTTCCCTAACTAGATGGCGAAGAAGAATCCTAGAAAACTATGGCCATTGTGATTGCATATCGGTCTCCCTCTCCCAAGTCTCATCCTAAACACAGTCATACTGCTATAGCACCTGTACCAGAGGAACAGATTGGCCACAATGTATCTTTGTACTACGATCAAAAATCCTAATAGTATGCTCCTCGAACGATGCATCCTACTCCAGATCAACCTCCTCAGGATGGAAGACATGAGACCTGTCTGAGAAATATCATCGAAGCTGAGAATCAAGAAAGAAGTCCTGCATTGCCTGGTACCTCTGAGGTAACTGCAACCCATAAGAAACCAGCCCGACCCTCTCCAGAACCTCAAACGACCTGACATATCTCAGTGAAAGCTTACCCTATCTTCTGATCCTCTTGTGTCCCATCCTCTGGGTAACATGTAGGAAAACATGATATCTGACCATGAACTCCAAAGGAATTCTTTGCTGATCATCATAAGATTTCTTCCAAGACTTTGTAGTATCGATTATTTTATTAATCAACTCCACATATTATGTAGTCTCCTGAACAAGACGAGGTCCGAGCATACCTGCCTCTCCTTCCTCCAGCCAACACAAGGGTGATCGACACATCCTACCATACAAATCCTCTTAAGGTTCCATCTGAATAGTTTCTTGAAACTATTATTATATAAAAACTCCACAAGAGGTTTATGTATCCCACACAAAAATCCAAAATCAAGGACACATGCTCGTAGCATGTCCTCTAGCACCTGTATCTTGTGCTCTAACTGGCCATTTGTCTGAGGATGGTAAGCAATACTCAGAAGTACCTGTGTACCCAAATCCCTCTGTTTTCCTTTCCATAAATTTGACATAAAGTGGGCATCCCTATCTGAAATGATATTACTTGGAACCCCATGCAATCGTACAATCTCATGGACATACAACTGTCATATATCATGAACACTGAATGTCTCCTTAATCCAAAAGAAGTGAAAAACCTTTGTGAGCCAATCAATGACAACCCATACCTCGCCATTCCCTCAAGGTGATCTCAGAAACCCTGTCTCTAAGTCAATTGTGACATTATTCGACTTCCACTCGGGAATTGGTAGCTTCTGTAAAGGCCCTATCGGTCGATGGTGATCTACCATTACCTGCTGATAGGTGGAACATCTCATTGAAAAACTCGCAACATCTATATTCATACCCGGCCAACAATACTGGCGGTGTAGATCACGATACATCCTGGTGATTCCAGGATGAACTACCCAAACTGAGGAATGAAAGTCTCACATCATCTCTTCGCATATATCTGCTGGCACCCATACACGTCCCTGAAAATGCAAGATCTCATCCTTTCCCATAGACCATCTGGGAAGAGGGTCCTCTCCTGAAATGCTTTCCCGTAAGAATAGGCCTTCAGAATCTAATAGCTTCCTATTTCGAACTCAGTCAAGAAGGTTAGAGGTAACAACTATAGAAGAAAGAACAGTCTGACCCTATCCGTCGGCCACCTCCAGATAAATTTCAGAGAACATATCCATAAGCTTCCACTCGATGATGGCTTCCTGAACTACATGTATCTGCATCCTCCTGCTCAGTGCATCTGCCACAACATTGCCTTTACTAGGAAAATAAGCAAGCTCGAAATCGAAAGACTGTAGGTACTCAACCCACCTCCACTATCTCATATTCATGTCACGCTGTGTGAAGATATACTTGAGGCTCTTGTGGTCAGTATACACCACAAAATGATCTACCATAAGATAATTTCACCAACAATGCAAAGCATGAACAACTTCAACCAACTCCAGGTCATGTGTAGGATAGATCATCTAATGTGGCCTCAACTGCAGAGATCCATACTCAACAACACGATCCCCCTGCATAAGAACTGCTCCAAGCCCGATGCCAGATGCATCACAGAAAACTGTATAACTTCTTCTTGGCTACAACAAAACTATAATCGGTGCAGAATTCATTCTCTCCTTCAGCTCTTGGAAGGCTGAATCGCAGGCTTCTGAACAAACATACTTCACCCCCTTCTTAGTCACGCCCATCAATGGAACTGCTAGGCATGAGAAGTCTTGTATAAGCTGCCTATAGTAACCAGCCAACCCAATGAAACTCCGTACCTCGAAGATGTTCTTCAGTTGCTCCCAGGTGACTACTGCACTCACCTTCTCTCGGTCTACTGATACACCTATATCTGAGATGAAATGACCAAGGAAGTGAACCTCATCCCTCCAAAAGTGGCACTTTGAGAGTATAGCATATAACTGAGACTCCCTCAGTGTACTCAAAAAGATCTCAAGATGGGTAGCATGGTCTTGTCGAGTGTGACAGTACACCAAGATGTCCTCCGTGAAAACCACCACAAAGGAATACATGTAAGGATGGAAAACACTGTTCATCAGTGACATGAAATCTACGATCATGTTCATGAGATTGAACTACATAACCAAATACTCATATAGACCATACCTGCTCCAGAAGGCTGTAAAATGTATATCAGATGGTCTGACACACAACTAATGGTAGCCAGATCTCATGTCGATCTTTGAGAACACTATGGATCCTCAAATATGATCAAAGAGATTATATATTCATGGAAATGGATATCGGTTCTTGACCATAAAATGTTTCAACATCCGATAATCTACACAAAACCTAAGGGTGTTGTCTTCCTTCTTCGTAAACAGGACCGGCGAACCCCAAGGAGAAGTACTAGGTTGGATGAAACCCCATTCCTGCAACTCCGCCAACTACTTCTTGAGCTCCTGCAACTCTGGTGTATCCATTCTATAATGAATAATGGACACTAGTGCCTCTCCTGGCACAATATCAAGAGAAAATTATACCTCTCGCTCTATAGGAAAACCTGAAAAGTCTTCTTTAAAGAGATATGGAAAGAGATTAACCACTGGAGGAAGATTTACCTATGAAGTCTCATGTTCATCTAGATATAATATAGAAATCTTGGCAATAACACTTCCCAGCCCTGGATGCTCTAGTCTAACTCTTCTCTCTAGGACATCCCATTCACCCTTGTGAAGAAAAGATCTGCCCTTTGGTGATGTGAAACTCACCCTACGACGACAGAAATCGACAAAGGCCCAGAAGGGAACAAACCAGTCCATCCTAAGAATGAAATCATAGCCTTACATCTCAAAAACATAGAGACTCCATGAAAAACGACACCCAATAACCTTGCGGGGAGGTCTAAGAACTGACACATGCTCGTAGTTCTAATTACCAAGGGAGGGTCTAGCGTCATCATATCCTTAGAATAATAAATAGCAAGTCTAAGTATTTTCACATTATGCACAGAAATAAAGATATGAGAATCTCCTATATCGAAAAGTGCATAAGATAAAACTAAGGCTACTAATATCGTACCACAAACTGTAGAAGGTCAAGGATCCTACTCATGATGAATATGCTCTATAGAAAAATCCAGGTCGGTACTATGGCCCTGCGTAGCAGCCTGAGATCCTGAAGTGGACCCTCTCTAAGCCTGACCACTGCATCAACGGCCTATAACATGGCCTGAACAACCAAAAGAATCCAGACCCCAGTCAGCTGCGGAACTGGTAATCCTGCTCCTGTACGCAGAGTCGAAACTGATCTGCCTTCACTAGCTGCTAGTAGAAGAACCTTGCAGAAACGCTTTCATATGACACATCTTGCCGCAAGATCGACACTCTACTGGATCCCTCGAGCACTAGGGATTATTATGTGCTCATATTACACATTGATAACACACCAATTGGTTGCTATAGCGAAGATCTCGTCTACCCGAAGGAATAAATCACTTTCTCGAGTCACCTCATGTAGAATATCGGTGGTGCTTCCTTCTGTCTGTCTGGAGAGAATCAGCCCTATATACTGAACTGCTCTGGTCCACATCACCAGCCTCCCTTAGGATTCTCTCCGTAATAAGCATCTAGTTGTCTATCAGAGTAAAATAAGTCAACTGAAAGATGTTCACCTATGACCTGATGTCCGGTCTACGGCCTTCCTCAAACATCCTCGCCAAAAAAAGATCGTCATTCCCCATAATAGTAGTGAAATGATGTAACTCTATAAAGAGGAGGAATATTCCATAAATGTGAGAGTACCCAGTTGTAGATTCATGAACTCTCTGGCTCTATCAGCCCTCAAAGTCACCTGGTAGAAGTATTCATAGAACATAATATGAAAGTCATCCCAAGCCATAGCATGTTGGCGCCCTGTCTATGAAACCACATCCCACCATCTATTGGAAGAATATCACAGCATATAAGTCGCGAGATTCACTCTCATCTCTACAGGTGTCTCCAGATGCTCGAAGATGGAGAGCATGGCTTCTAGCCATGACTCCGCAGCCTATGTTCCACCATCCCCTGTGAACGTGGGAAGGTGTTTCTGCTGAAAAAAAGCGTCAGCTATGCCATAGATGGGGTATGATGCTGAGATCCCTGGAAGGTCTGCATGAATATCATGAAACCATATCTAAACTGAGCATTGAAACCAGTGTCTGGAATCACTGCAGGTTCCATGTTCGGAACGATATGAGGAACTACTGGTAGTCCTTGATCTGCATTATCAGGCGTACGGTCACTGACTGGTTTGTGACGTGCAACAAGAGTATGGCCTGTTTCCATAGCTCTGAAAGGTAAAAATCACACCTTCATTAATGATGAACACAGATGAAAAATAAGAGAGAAAAATGGAACAGGAGAGAAAATATTTAAAATTTTGGGAAAACAAGACTACACTTTGTGTAGTTCTACTACACAGCGTGTTTCTTAAAAGTTTACCCTGGGCGTGTCCCTTGTCCATACAAGGCTGTCTAAACCACCTGGCTACACAGCTTGTTCTAAAACTACACAGAATTTACTAACCCTTTTCCTCCCTTCCCATTCACTCCTACACGGCTAAGAACACAGACTATCCCAAAAGAAAACAACATGGTGTGCTTGTCCGCTACACGGTGTGTCCTAAAGGTCTTTCCCTTGTTTGTGTCTTCTATCACATAGACTTGTACACGGACCACTAGTACACAACATGTCAATGGAGACACAACATGGACTTGACATTCCTTACCTAGCCCGTGTTGTTAGTGACATGGCATGACACACGGTCGACACTACATGACGTCTTCCATAGGGACACGACGTGTACGCGGAAGGTTAACACCAACCCATGTTGTTGGCTACACTGCCGAATACAAGGTCAACTATACACGGAGTGTTCCCAATGGACTCGGAGTGCACTTGAAGGAAAAACACGGCCCATGTTGTTTGTGACACATCTAGATACCTATTCCATACTACACAGTGTGCTAAGCTGGTACATGGTGTGTTCCTACAGAAAAATTTACAACCTCGTGTCTCTACCCAACATAGTCAGGGACACGGATAAAAACTACACGATATGTATTCATGATTTACATGCCCTGTATTCTGGGTTTTTTAGGACAGTATCATAAGAACTGCACCATAGCCCAAAAAACACAGAAAAACAAGTATTAAGGTGCGAAATCCAAATCCCT
Source organism: Viscum album (assembly GCA_963277665.1). Taxonomy (NCBI): domain Eukaryota; kingdom Viridiplantae; phylum Streptophyta; class Magnoliopsida; order Santalales; family Viscaceae; genus Viscum; species Viscum album. The sequence continues at coordinate 27,049,064 of OY728157.1, read as the reverse complement.
GGGGGCACATACTCCCTGCGAATCAATTTTTGGAATCATAAAAAATGATATAACAAGTAAACATAATAACAAACTCACGACCTACCAAATTCCATTCCTCGAGGGCCCATAACACCTCTAAGACAAAAGATTGGCATCTATGATAAAGAATCTCTAATCAAAAGATACCATATAAACATGGAAGATATTCTATCACAGAATCTATCACAATAGCATGCATCGTCTATCACAATTTCTATCACAACAACTTGAAAATTTTAATGCAACCAAGATGGTATGGAAAAATACATGACATGTGACTTTCTAAGAAGTTTCTATATGATTCATGAGATGGCATACCCTCTTCTCATATGGTTGCAACAAAATTAAACCACAATCATACAAACAGTAATAACACAAAACAAGTGCACCACACAATAGTGAAATCAATTAAACTGTAACATTTTCAAAAACACTAAAATTGCAATATTCAAGGTAAACTGGCTTTTTCCCAATAAATAGGTTCTATAACTCCCTGACACATCTATTTACCATTTACCAATTCCTTCATATCCTTGTCTAATGTCGCTAAACAGTAAGTCAATATAAAATAAAAGGAACTCCTCTGATACCACTTTGTAATGACCTGAATTTGGAGCCCCTCAACTGGTGCCCCATGCCCGATTTTCCACATGACCTCAAGAACATTTCCCAAAATGCCAGATGATGTCGACTAGTAGTGAGGGACTTGGTAATTTATTGGGGGAAACTATGCCCTCATTTGGTAATTTATACACGGTACATCAAATAATAGTCAATAACAGAAGCAGTAAACATCATAAAATAACTAAAACTAAACAACAGAAAAAATTTATAATAAAATAATGATGCATCACGGTACATGTATCAAAGGAAAATAGAAAAAACAATAACCTGCTGAAATAAAACTGAGAACAAAGCAATAAAAGTAAACATCAACTCCAGCAGAATCGCAAGCCTAAGCACGGTCATATGCTCTCCAGCTCTAACCTTCAATCATGCACCTAAAGTATAAGGGCCACAATACCTATCCACAACTACAACCATATAACCTATTTGGTCTAAAAAACCAGACCCATAAAGGCATTGAGACTAATCCCAGAAAGCAATCTCCACAATATCTATGCCCTACTGTCAGTGAGCAATATAAAAAAAATAAATGAAATAAATGAAGCAGAAAAACATGAGTACTCTAAGTAAACAACCCTACCAATATCCTTTCACATTTATATAGTAATTTATTTTAGTTATTTAATTACCACCCAATGAATCTAATAACATCTCTATATTCCCAAATAATATCAAGTAACACAACAGGTATCTCAACAGACTACCTAACTAAATGCACTAAAAAACACAAGCTTGTTCTCTGGCTTGGTGGACTGGTCACAACCAACAAAAAATAATCATGGTTACTCTCTGGGTGGATCACACTGGCAGACCCTTCTAGTCAAGTAAACAAACAATGTAACAGACACTCTGGGAAGCTCTCACCGTCAATTCCCCAACGGTCTTGCAACGATAGCTATAGACTCTCTGAGGAAGCACTTACGTATAATTCCCCTATAGGCTCGATACATAACTAAGGAAACTCTAATGAAGCACAGATTCCAATTCTTGTAGGTGCTATGAATGATTCTAATTAATAACAGACTCTCCAAGGAACCCTTTAATCGTTAATTCACTCTTTAGTCTAACACACCCGGTTCCCACAGCCCTGAGTAGTGTAGTCGTGCGTAATCGACTTTTATCCGACCAAAGTAATCACAAAAAAATACTTTTATAATAGCTACAATGAATCAAAATCATATAAAAAGCAGGCAATGCATGCAATCAATTACATCAAGGAAAAAAATAATGCAACAAGGTATGCCTCACAGGCAACCTAAGCCAAACAGCGATAAACAATCAAAACAGGGGAACACCCATGGGGTGATCCTAAAACATGCTAGTATTCATTTAATAATCATCTAATAACCTCAAGAATACATGAAATCTAAGGAAGATAACAATACATGATCAAAACCCTAACTTGAGATACTCGATACATGGGTATCCACCACTTTTTCACCCAAAACTCAAAGACATTCAACGTATGGAAACAAACCACCTACCTCGATCCTAGGAGATGGATATACTTGAACCTTGTCATGTGAATCATCCTATAATGGAGATGATCTACAAAAACATCTAAAATTATCAACCTCATATTACTCTCACAAGAGTGGAAATCAAGAAATGTGGCCAATGAAGAACCAAGAAATCACTACTGTGATTCTATTTCAACTGATGTTGTTAGATTTGGATAACCGGTGACGGATCGGTGGTTCGGAAAATATTTGGCCTTCTTAGACACTCTGGATGTAATTAGGTGGAGAAGAAGATGAAAAAAGGTTTAAGACAGGACCCCAATCCTATTAATGAAATAAAAAAAGAAAATTACACGGTGTGTACTTTAGGAGTACACGGAGTGTACTCTCCCTTTCGTTACACCGCATTAAGCGGCCTATACATCACCGCGACACACCGCGTGTGTGGCCCGAACACGACCATCACATGGCCTCATGCGGGATCAATGTACACCGAGTTTACTTATAAAGTACACGACCTGTACTTAGAAAATTTCTAAATTTCCCTCTTTACCTAAAAAAAGACCAGAAAATGAAAAACATACCTGAAACGACGATCCAGGTTCTTACAGGTGGAATTTTTCAGTGCCCGCCAAAGTAGTAGCTTCCAAATAGGTCATTTAAGCAATCGGGGCAATATTCTCATAATCCACCAAGGGGTGACAAAGTAGGTAGGGGCTTACCTCATGATGTTCCGCAAAGACAACAACCAAGGCGTGGTCATGGTGGTGGTCATTTGCAGAGGTGTGGAATATTTGGTCTTGGTTAGTTCTATGTATTTGAGGTAGCAATTATATCTAGGAATAATATTGTCAGAGGAATGGTCAGTTTTTACTACCCATACTTGTGATTTGATTGATTTAGGAGACTTTCACTGTTTTTTTAACATTCTATAACACATTCTATGGGACTATACATAGAAGGGATTCATGTACCCCTAGTGTTTATAATTTAACATTGAGGCCATACCCACTCGTTTGATGTGTGTTGGGGGTGAAGACTAATGAAGGGGAGGCATCAATCCAATGGGGATATCTTATATCAATGGTTTCAACCATACTATGTAAATCTCAGCATCCAACTGATGTATTCCATTCATACTATAGTCAATTTCTTCGAGAGGATAGTTGTGTTTCAGATTTGGATGTTCAATATGTGTTTTCATTAGTGAGAGTGGTTTTTAGGATGGAACCCAGCATGTGGATCCCCTTCTATATTTCATGGTTGATATTTTAGTAGAATTAGTGGATTTTTAAATGGTAAATGTTACTAGATTCATTGGGGAGTTATTAGATGTTTTCCTAAAAGTGGTTGTGATTCTTCCCCCACGACATGATGTTGATTTTGGGATATGCTTATTGCCTAGTGATTCTCATATTTCGATTGCTCCCTATAAAAAAATATATTTCATGGTTGTGGGAGGTGAGGATATAAATATATGATCTATTGCAAAGGGGTTTTATCTATCCTAGTGTGTCATCGTGGGGTTCTCCTGTGTTGTTCACAAAGAAAGAAAATTGTTGTCTGAGGTTTTTCATACACTATATAAGATTGAATCATGTGAGTGTCATGAAAAATTACCCTCTTCCATGGAGAGATGATCATATTAACCAGTTGTGAGGGGAATGCTTGTTTTTTGAGACCAATCTCGGGTTTGGAAATTTCATGTTGATAGTGATGGAGATTGATATCATAATGACTTCTTTCAGTTGAAAGTGTCTGAACTTCCTGTTCATAGTCATGATGTTCTATGTTATAAACACACCAGTCTTGTTCATATGGCATATAAAATCCAACATTCATGAGTTCCAATTTGGGTTCTTCTTTATATTCATCCATGATATCCTGATCTAATCTATGTTAGAGGAGGATAATGCTGATCATTTGAGAAATATCTTGCAGTTTCATCAATGCCACCAATAATACAAAAAGTTTTCAAAGTGTAAGATCAGTACAATAGAGGTTTATTTCCTTGGTCATGTAGAAGCATTGTAGGCTATGACAGTTGACCGATCAAAGGTTGAAGTGGTTATTTCTGGGGAATAAAAAAAATGTGGCAGATTTTTTAATAATTCAAAATCATACAGGATACTATCAGAGGTTTGTACTCGATTAATCTAAAGATGAAACTCGTTTAAAATATAGGACTAGAAAGGTACAAAATTATGTGTGGATTGAACAATTCTTGATAGGGTTTCATGGATCTTATGTCATGTACAAAATGTCATAGAATGTTTTGGTCACTCGTGAGAGGATAAAATCTGCACATGACTTGGAAAATTTGTATGCTGATCGCAGGAGGAAGCCTTTGTAGTTCTAGGTTTGGGACCATGTGTTATTGAAGGAATCAACGTGACATGGGTAATGTAGGTTTGGAAGATGGGGTTTGATTTCACCCAGATTCGTTTGACCCAATGAGGTATTTGACCAGGATGGTTATGTGGCATATCTTTTTTCATTACCACCATATATGGAGAGGATCCACAATGTCTTCGACATCTCATATCTTCATTGGTATATACATAATAAATCCAAAGTCATTTTATAGGGAGAGTTGGATATCAAAGACAACATGACATTTGTGGAGTGTCCTATTGTGATCCAAGATCATCAAGAGAATGTGTTATGTAGATGGACCATTTATTTGGTTCCTATGTTTTGAAGGTGTGGTATCATGATAAGAGTACTTGGGAGAGGAATATACACAATTTTTCCACATAACTAATGTTTTTTTTAGTTTTTACTTATTCTTATTTCATTTTAAATGATATTCTTGAACCTTATTTTAAAAGATATGAGTCGTTTTCCATTGGGATGGGGTTTTTGTGGTGTAACGAGTGATAAGGTCCCACCTTGTGAAAATCATGAGACCATATTCTTAATGAAGGTGTATTAACTAGAGTGAGAATAAACCCATACGGGAATGTAAAATCCTGTTGAGAGTCAATTTCCACCTTGTAACACTTTGAAATATTCCTCTATATATTTCCAGAGTAAGGCGATCAAACAACGTTTGATTCTAAAGCCTCATGTGACCAAAATTATTTTTTAAAAAATTTAACAATATTTTATACTCTAATCATGATATAAATGGGATATCTCCTATTTCATATCATAGATCAAAAATTCGAGGCCAGATTTTTGAGTGGAAAATGATGTTTACCCTAGGTGGGGCATAACAATTGACTGTGTGGGATGCTTATAAAGAAGGCCACCATGGAAACAAATTGCAATTAAAAATAATTATCATAATTACCATACCCTAATGGAGAATCCTATAAATTTGAAACATGGAAGTAGATTTAAAATCTAAGACCAATGTTGGGTTTGGAATGGGATGTTTTGCCTATGGACGACATAAAATAAGGTGGTGTGTGACATTCCGATTACCTGACCATTGGTGGGTTAGTTTAGTTGAAACCCTATACATAATTGTATTTTTCATTAAATAAGGGGTTTATAGGATTAAATTATGGTGAGCCCCTAATTTTTCCTCTTCCTATATAGATGAATCTCTCCCACCCCTTGGCTGATTTAGTGTCATGGCCATAAAGGACCGTAATGATTTCCAACCAAGGATAATCATAAATTCGACGTCGAACCCTTCTAGAGGTTGGTGTTCTTGTATTTTTTTTCAATTTTCAATTATTATGTATTTTCTTGTATTCATTGTTTAGAATAATTATTTTGAAAAATCTGGGCGATTGCCAAATGAACAAGTTCATCGCCTGAACCCCGTTTAATCCCAAATTGCGATGTATTTTTCACCGTTCTTCACAATAAATTTCTCACTACATCAAAGAACCACCTAATCAATACGATGAGGGAGGTTTTGTAATGATTCTGACATAAGGATCCGGAAACCGATATTTTTTTTAACTTATCACCACCAGAGCGGTCCTGGGATCCTATGGAAGGGGAGGAAGGAATGACTCTAACGAGGGCGGTGATTAGCGTTTGGTGCTTGTTGGATGAAAACACTTAGCAGACCAAGGGATGCGAGGGAAAATGACAGTTTGAGAGAAAGGGGACCATTGAAAAGGTAAGGCGATTTTTGGAAAGTATCTGCGGTCAGCAGAGTGCAGCAGATTGTGAGGACAGCGAGTCAGAGTACCAAGTGTGTGGATGAGACTAGGTTACGGTGGAGTGGTGATATGGCATCGCGATCATATTTGAAGGGTAGGGGGACGGTGTCTGACATGTGGTCAGGTGGATCATTGAGGTTGTGACTAAAGAACCGTGGGGAGGAAACGACCCATGATGCATGGGTCTTGCATTGATGCGGAGGGACACCATGTTGGGGGGGAAACATGGTGGTGCACCAATGGGGTAAAAGACTGGAAGCTTTCCAGACTAGGCTGGGCCACTTCGTAGAGGCCAGAACACGCACTAGGTTGTGGGTAGACTATAATGAACTTGGCTGGCCAAGGTGGGCTAGCCCAGATATATTTGTCTAGCCAGTTTGGGCAGAACCATCCCAAATTTGTCTGAAACACCCCAAAATGACCTTTTATCCTAAATGGCATGTTCGTTTGACACAATACCTATGTCCACGAGTCCCTCTCATAGAGGATTACATTTTCATATTGGTTCATGACTATTATGTCATTGTATTGCCTTTCGGATGGACAAAATTAATATGTTTAATAATAATAAAAATTAAATTATTATTATTCAGAAAACATGTTTCAGACATACCATCAGAACATGATGACTGTTTAGCGCCCCATCAATTGTGTCACTAACATTTTCTAAATTTAGAATTTTCAAAGACAGCTTGAGGATGCTTAATATAATATCGATGCATGGGCCCCATGAGGTATGGTTCATATGTGTTGTGGTGAAATGAAAGTTTTTCACCGGTTATCCATTTGGGTGACTGAGTAGTCCATCTCACTTATTCATTTCAAAAGGATCATAATTGTGTGATCCATTCAAATGTAAGAAGACATAATCATAATCTTACTAAAAGTGGAAACCCAAAATATTTATCATTGGAAGGTTCATTCGATCTTTTTAGATGTTGAAGCATCATCATGAAATATTCGATGATAGTAGTGATCTTATGATGTATTTAGTGAATTCTGAGTGGAAACCTCTAGGTAGGTTGGGGTGGGTCCAAAAAACACTAGAGTAGAACCCTAAAATCAGGATGGGGATGGTTCCTCAACCCTTATTTGAGTGGAAACCTATAGCATTGCTGGGTATGGGTCCTCAACGATAATAGAGTGGAACCCTCTAGTCGGGATGGGTATGGGACCCCAACGACACTGGAGTGGAACCCTCCTGTCGGGCATGGAATGGGTCATCAACATTGAGACACGTCCTATAGAGTTTTCTGATCACTGATGAGATAGTCTTTGATTCCACTCTAGAATCATGAGTTAGAGGGGAAATTTCCCCACCAACATGAAACCTTGAGATGTCACATAAAACCATGAAATCTGGACTGACCTCTCCAACGCTGATAGTATCATGTTGTGGTGCTTGAGAACCTTTTGACTCGTAGATCATGGAATATGTTTGATATAACGAGAATCAGTGGTGGAAAATTAAGGTACTATTGGTGACTCTTTACCTAGACAGAGTTTTGAGATGGAGATCCCCTTACTCTCTCGTGTCTTGGATTCTTTGGGTTGGGAATATATAAAATTTTCACTCTATTGCAGTACCAACTTTGTGGGTTCTGGTTACTCTCCTTCCAAGAGAGGCAATGGTTTGAGGGGTATGTCACATGATTTATATGTCTAGTTTCATTGGTTTTACAGAGCCCACTCTCCTAATATATGTGGGGAATAATCAAAGAGATGTTTATCTATTCATTATCCCTAGATCATTGTGATTGGATGAGCAAATTCACTCTCTTGTTATGTTGAGCTTCACTACTTAACTATAACATGTAATATCTATTATATTTCACTTATTATTGTATCTCATACTAATTCCCCTTCTTTTTAAGGCTTCTTAATAGGAATATTAATACTCACACCTGCACGGACTTTTACCAAAAGTATCATGCTCTATTCATATGACGTACATGTCTAACTATGACACCGGAGAATCATAGGAAACATCGAGAGCATTGACCACACATGGTGGCCACATATGGGTTTTGGGGAGTACGACATCATTGATTTTTTTACTTTTTAGTTAGTTTCTAGGTTGGTAGACTTTTCAGTTTGGAATGTATTTTTTCCCTTTTCCTTTCACCATTCATTATTGTATCAATACATTTAATAGTCCATGCAGGTATCATTTACATTATCACTAGGTTTTATATTTAACTTTTCATTTCCCTATGAACTATTGCATAGAGTTGGCTATGTGTGTGGGTGTACAAGTACTTAGGTAGAGGCCTCTACATGTTATTGGGCCTTTGGTGCTAGTCTCCACCCACTGGCCTATGGTGGCGGGCTTGGGGTAGTGAAACCTTGAGGCTGATATGGGTTAGGTCCTGACAAAGTGGTATTAGAGTTAATTCATTCATTGGGATCTTTTTCAGACATTTTCCATTAAGATTATTGGTTTTTTATAGGATAAAAATGTTGATGTGTGTTGGAAGAATCTCTTAAGCAAGGGAGTTTAGTGATGGCATGATGGATGATGTAGCCATTCACTAGGACCTTCATTAACCGCTTCTCAACATGGCATACTGAGACACTTGTTGTAGGGATATTTAGTAAATCAATAATATATGATCAAGTCTTTGACCATCCTTATTGAATCATCTCCCATTGGTTGTTGTTATATATATACATATAAATATAGGATCATCTAACTGTGGTGATCTTTGATGATTATTTAAGATGCCTCCATGCAGACAACTAGAAATTTTACCCACACTGAATTGTGATGAAGACATCATGAGCAATGATTCCTCAGTGAAGGGTCAATCATAAGACCTCCTCCCTCTAGGTATAAAAAACTAAGTACCAACACCTATAGAGAAGCCGATAAAACTAGTAGTATAGGATGAAGACAAGAAAAGGTTGAGTGTTCTTCATGAGTCCCAGCAGGAGAGACCACTGGGTTTTAAATGTGAAACATAACCCCAGGTAGAAGAGGACTAGATAGAGTTAGTAGTACCCCTTTTCAGGCCGGTACATACACCAGTGGACCAAATGGTGTCCATCCTTCTTCTCAGGGTGGTAGGGCACTGGTGGAGTCTGATCACTAAGATGAAGTATTAGACCACTCTCTCATGAGATGATATTTAGTTGTTATTTACCATGTTGTTCTTCCCCTCGTGTATACAATCCATTTGGATATATAATATTATATAGATGATGTAAGGGCCCATGAAAGAGGTTGCTTCCATATCTAGGTTTTTAGATCATACCCACTACTCCCTGGATACGATAATGAAATGTTACTTTGAAGCATAGAAGACTGAGCGGTGTCTTCCACAGGAGATTTGTGTTAGTGTGGTTCCCCTATGCATCCCCACCTATTCAGGGGCGATAGAGAGGTAAATAGTGATAGAAATATTCCATTAAGAGGAGTGAAAACTAGCAGGGACTATGTTTAGTCTCTTTAGAGAAGAGACGTCCATAGTTGGTGGTAGACATCAAGTAGTAGGGAAGTGGAAATTGATATATTACTATGATCAGGTTTAGCCATGTCTTTAGGAGGAACATGGGATATGTTGGGCTTGAGGTCAGACTATATTGGGATGGTGTTTTACATGTGACATGATAGGACACCTAACCAGTGAATACCTGACTCGGCGAGTTGTGTATTCGGGGTTGGAAGTAGGTAGACCATTTTGGTAGAGGCAGCACCATGATCCGGGTGGTCCTCATAGAGGTAATGCTGGAAGTGGTGCATGAGGAACCAGTGGTGGGGGACGATGCTATGATTTTTCCCCACCAACACCATCTGGTGGCCCACGTTAGGCTCAAGGAGCTACCAGTTGGGGAGCATATAGCTATAGGTGATGGACATTCGTGATCCTCTTACACAATAGACGATCTAATGTAAGGTATGTGTTCATTATACACAGTAAATTGTTTTAATAGATTTTGGGGTTATCTAATCATTTATATAGTTACTTCTAGTATGGTAGGTGGATATTTTAATTGAGGCACTCTCATATCATATTTCTCATGACCATCCAATGAGAAGATGATAATCTATGTATTTTGCCTGCTAGTATTGGGAGATTTCATTTGGTGGAGAAATGTTCATGTGGAAGCTGCTAGTAATCATGATGGAACATTTTGGAATCATAATGTGCATGGATTGGCTTTCTTTGGTTCATGCTCATATCGACTATCACTGCAGACTAGTCAGATGTATACAAACTGATGGGATAGGGTTCACCATTCTTGGTGAATGAGGCCGAGTAGAAGGGCAGATGAGTGGTGTGAGTAGGTGACTGCAACCATTTACCCATCAGTTAGTGAGTATTATGCTAGGTTTATAAGACTCTTAATGCACCTGGGATTCATTAGTTCGGGAGGATTACATGAATTACTTCCATTAAGATGTCTTGGGACTACTTCTGAGGTGACAACTAGTGTTTTTCAATGATTTTAATCCAGGGACTGCTTTAATATCATCTGTGGTATATTTTATGGGACCCACTGATCTTCGAGTGATTTTTTTGTAGTTGGAGGACCTTCACAAGAAGGGTTTTACTAGTCTAAGTGTGTCCTCCATGGAATATTTGATTCATATTTTTAATAAGGCATATTTGTGTTTTTAGATTTGGGTGGATTATCATCCCTTGAACTAGGCCGCTATAAATAACAAGTATCCCTTTCCAATGACTGATGACCTCTTCAACCAATTTCGAGGTTTGAGGGGGTTCTCCAAGATAGATATTATATTCAGCTACCACCAACTAGGAGTATGCAAGGCTACTATCCCAAACATGAAATTTCATTGTCATTACAGTCATTAAATGTTTCTGTTGATTCCCATCAGTCTGACAAACTCCCACTACATTTTCATGGAATTAATGAACCAGGTATTCTGTCCATACATGGATCAGTTCATTGTTGTGTTCATAGAAGACATACTCATTTAATCGATGATAGGAGAGAAACATCATGGAATCTAAGGATTTTCTGTGATTTTCTTCTAGAGAACCATATTTATGTTAGGCTCTCCTACTATCAATTGTTGATATGAATGGTTTAGTTTCTATGGAATTCCATTTTTGAAGAGGGATTAGTGATGGATCCCACAAAGATTGAGGCAGTGATTGATTGGGAGCCACCCCAGAATATCTCAATGGTGTAAAGATTCCTTTGTTTTGATAAGAATTATTAGAGGTTTTTGGATGTCTTCACATGGAACACAACCATTTTTACTGCTTTTGACCTAGAAGGGACAATCTTTTACCTGGTCTAAGCAGTTCCAAAAGGCCATTGATGAGTTTAGAAAAAAGTTGATCCCCAATCGAGTTCAATGACTACTAGAGATGGGTGTTGAGTTTTTAGTGTACTAAGAGGCCTCAGAAGCTGGGATTTGTTGCATCCAAATGAAACAATGGGTTTTCCTCATGTATGAGTTGGGGACATTGTGTCTCTATGAGAATAACTATGTGACTCATGACTGGGATCTCACAGTGGTAGTTTTAAACCAAAGGATGTGGAGACACTACCTCTTGGGAGAGAGTATTGTGGTTTACTCAAACCACTAGAGCCCGAGTTTTATCTTTATATATAGATATCTAGACATGAGGCATCGATTCTTGTCAGAGAACCTACAATACTATGACTTTTAAATCATCTATACGTCACGGAACACAAATGCAGTTGCTAATTCCCTTAGTAGAAAGTCATTAGCTTACCTCATGCATGAATATTAAATGTAGTTAGCATCCCTGTTGCTGAACCCAATGGAGTAGGAGGATGCATATTTTCTATAGTGAATAGTGTTAAGGCCTTCGTTCTTTGAGACGGTGAGAGAGAATCAATTGGGAAACATCAGTTGCATGGTTGTTCAGGATCAGATATCCCCAGGTGACACACCTGTGGGTATTATGAGGGATGGAATCACGAGATCTTGTTATAGTGGAGAATAATGATTCCATCCATTATGAGGTAGGAAGTGATGTTAGAGTTCCATAATTCACCCCTAGATATACATCAAGAAGTAGTGATGATTTACATGGATCTTCAGTGGAAGTTCTTGTTGTCGGACATTAGATGAGGCGTTGCTGAGTTTATCTACCAATACATTAAATGTCTGTAGGTGATGGTTGATCATCAGGTTCCAGATGATTTTTTGTATCCTGTCAATATCTCAGAGCAGAAGTGAGATAACATATCCATACACTTTGCTATAGTAAGTCCATGAAAAGTGATGGGACATTACTCCATCTGAGTGAGAGTGGAATAGTTTACCATGTCATTTCACTTCCTTACGATAAGGGATAAATGTTCGGTGGAGAGTTTTGGGTAGTTATACTTGCAGGAGATCATTTTTCCATCACGGAGTACCCTCGACTATTATCTCCAATCATGACATGTGGTTAATGTTATGACTTTAGATAGGCCTTCAAAATGTGTTTGGTGCTTAGTTGTGGATGAGTAGAGGCTCTCTATCGCATAATGATGAGCGAAGAGAGTGCACCATCTGGGTGACAGTGGATATGGTGAGGGCATGTGTTCTAGATTTTATTTGGGACTAAGAGGCACTATACCATTAGTAGATATTATACACAACTAAAACTGCCACTCTATCATCGACATCACACAATATGTCTCCATGTATGAGATACCCTGTAGGTCAACCTTGTGCTAAAAAAACATGTAGAATCATTTTTTGTGGTCCTTGATATGGTTCGAGCCATGATAGAGGGTGAAGGTTATCCATGAAATGATGAAGAAATTCTAGAGAAGACAAAAATATCATGTTGACTGCCAGCGTAGGGCCTTGGAGTTTGAGAAGGGAGACCACATCTTCTTGAGAGTCCTCTCACGATGCGGGATGTGGTGGTTCATCCATGGAGTAAAGCTATCACTGAGGTTCATTGGTCTTTTCAAGATCCTGTGGTGGGTTGGCGAGGTTTCCAACTGCCTTGCCCTACCCCCACGGCTGGAGCAGGTAAACAACGTCTTTTACAAGTCACAGTAGTGAAGATACAAGAAAGATCCTACGCACTTCATCGACGGGGGCGAGCAAAACATCATGTGTGGAGCTACCTTTGTGATGAACCCAATGACAATCATGGATCCGCTAGAGTGAATTTTTCATTGGCATGCCATCCCCTCGGTTTTCTTTTTGAGGCAGCACCGTATCATATAAGAGAGTTCTTAGGAATGGAATGATTAGATGTGGACTATGTATCCCAAGATGTTTTATTTTTTTCCCTTTTTGGGTATGAAAATCATGAAGGATGGAATGTTTTAGAGATATGGTTTTACCCAGTAACATAATGAAATATTACTCAATATACATACAGAGTTAGGCATTCAGATGACGTGTGATTTTGAGGTCTGGTGTGCTCGAAATTAATTTTATAAAAATATTGTGTATATTTTATATTGTGCTTGTGATTAAAATGGGGTACCACTTGAATCATAAATAGGACAAGAAATATGAGTCCATAGTTGTTCTGGAATTTAGGGTTTACACTAGGCAGGGAATAATATTCACCGGTACAAGAATCCTTTGCAAAACATCAATAGGGGAAAAATTTTAAAAAAAATTAACTTAAGTATTCTACCCTGATGCCAAATCTAATAACATTGGAATGGGAGCTCATTATTTAAAATCTGACTCCAGTGTTGAGTTCATATTGAGATGTTTTTCTTAGGTGAGGCATAAAATAATGGGGATTGCCACATTCAGATTATACACCCATTGGTGGGATAGATTAGCTGAAACCATAAACTAAATTGGGTTTTTCATTAAATAAATTAGTTATAGGATTCAATTAGTGTCGTCCCAAACTTTCTCCACCTCTAACAAAGAAGAACCCCTCCCTCCCCATGGTGAATTTTTTGCAATGCCTTGAAGTACTGCAATGAGATCCAACCATGGATGATCATTAATGCCATAAATTTCCATTAACAAGGTAGGTGTTCTTTTAGTTTTCTATAATTTCAAATTCATAAGTTATTTGTGGTTTTAATATTTTAAATTTTTTGTTTAGAACATCCAGGTGATGGCCAATTGAACATAGTCATCGCCCGAACAACATTTAAATCTCGGGATGTGTTGCGTTATTCAACGTTCTTCACCATAAATTTATAGCTGCATCGAATCCCTTTAATATCACTGTGAAATGGGTAGTGTCGTTATGATTACGACCTGAAGATCCTGAAACCAATCTCATTTTGAACGTTTGACCACTAGAGCGGTCCTAGCAGCACGCAGAAGGAGATGTGGTAACGACCCCGAATAATGTGGTGACCATCATATTGGGCGGGCTAGATGGTGGTGTTCGACATAACATGTGGAAGATAGGGTGTGAAGATGTGTGAGATGATGTGGAACGGTTGGAAGGAGTTGTGGTGTCTATGGAGGTTGGGGTTTCAGCATGGTGCAGCAGGTGGCAAGGACCACGAGCCAGAGTACTAGGGTGTGGAGGGGGCCTGGTGACAGTGGAGCGGTGCGGCATCATCGTGAGTTTACCAGTGCGGTAGGGTGTCGATGTCTTGTGTGCTGTTAGAAGGATGAATCAAGGCTACAAATATGTAACTAAAGGCAGAAACGTACCTACAGTGCACAGTTTATGGGTTGTTGCGGAAGGCCACCTGGTTGATGGCAAGTGCGGTGACACGCCTGCGAGAAGGGGGATAGGTAGCTTTACGGACTAGGCGAGGCCATGGTGGATAGGATGGGACATGCGATGGGCTACATACCATCTAAATTAAAATCATGATGTCTTGGGTAGTCTGGCCCATGTGAAGGGGATCACCCAGTTGGGACCGGACCGACCCAAATTGATCTGAAACACCCTCAAAAACCATTTTCTTCTACACGATGAAAATGTTTAACATCATGTCTATGACCAAGGGTCCCTCTCATCAAGGAAATACTTTATTTTTTTAGGAATTTTATGTGTTTTTACTTGTTTTTGGGTTCATGAAACGCCAATGTTTAATAATAATGATTTAATTATTATTATTTTGAAAACTTGTTGCAGACCTTCCTTCTAAAAGAGAGGTCTGTTTGGCACGCCGTTAGTGCCAGCAAAACTCGAGTCAGTGTTCTGACGTTTCACAGAAATTTTTTTGGTGATTAATCTAATGTTGAGGTAAGGGATTAGTGGGGGATGGTTAGCATGTGTTTCGGTAAAATTTACCATTTTTATGGTTATCTATTTGGGGTGAGTAAATAGTCTACTCGCCTATTTTTCTATAAGGATAACATAAATGTGATCATTTTAGATGTCAGAATATTTATTCATGGTCTTAATAAATGTGGAACGATTAAAAGATTAAAAATGGAAGTCCCATTAGATGTGTTCTGATGCCAATAAATCTTCTAGTGGTGGTCGATGACAGTAGTGATCAGACGATTTATTCAGTGACTTCTAAGTGGAACCCTCCATCTATGTAGTGTATGGGTCCACAATGACAATAATATGGAAACCATTAGCTAGTATGGGCATAATTACTCAACCATTTTTTGATTGGAACCCTCCTGTGGGGCTGGGTATAGGACCTCAATAATACTTGAGTGGAACCCTCCAGCTGGGTTATGTATCAGTCCTCAAAAACACTAGAGTAGAAGCCTCCAGCTAGTCTTGGTATGGTACCTCAACATTGATGAATGACCTCATGAATTTTTGGATCAGTGACAAGATTTACAGTGTTTCTACTTGGGAATCATGAGTAATATGGGATAATTTCACCACTAAGATGCATCCTTGAGTCACAATATAAAACAATGCGGTCAAGACATGCCCGTCCATAGAGGATAGTATCAAGGTGAGGTCCTTGAGACCCTTTTTTCTCATAGTTCAGAAAAGATTTTTGAAAAGACGTGCATCAATGGTGGATACCTATGAGACTATTTATGACTCTTTAATTTGGTTGTTCTTTGATATGGAGATCCCATTACTCTCTCGTCTTGGTTACTTTGGATTGGGAATATATATATATTTCAAACTATTTATGTACCCAATTCTTGGTTTTTGGTTACTCTCCTTCCGTGAGAGGAAAGTAAACATTGGGTATGCCCCATACCTTTAATGTCTAGATATTGAGGGTTAGATGAGTCCACTCTCTAGCTATAGGTAGTGAAGACTCTTCGTGAACTTTATTACCACACTGTCTCTAGCTCATTGTGTTTGGATGAGCTACTTCACTTTCATTGTGGTTTGAGCAGCACTCTATTACTATACCATGTCCTGTCTATTGTATTTCATTTCTTGTTGTATATATTACTACTCCCACATATTTTTGGGGAATCCAAATGGGTATATTTATACTCACCCCTGTATGGGATTTTCCTTCACAAATCGGGCTCTATATAGACGACAGACTAGTCTGACCATGATACCGGAGGAGCAGAGCAGACATCGATAGCTTGGACAACACATATTGGTCAAAAATGGGTTTTACGGAGAAGGACTTCTATAGTGGTTTTTACATTTTAGTAAACATTCAGGTTGGGACACTTTTACATCAGTGATGAATTTTACCCCTTTTTCCTCGCATCATTATATGTTTTATCCATATATTTAGTGGTCCATGCATGTATAGTTTACTTTTACACCCAGTTTCATTTATTAGATTTCATTTCCCTCTACACTGTTGCATTGAGTTGGTTGTGTGTGTGTCTCATGGTACATAGGAAAAGGTCTCCCTGAGTTATTATGCCTATGGTACTATTCTCCACCACCTAGACTATGGAGTTTGTCTTGGAGTAGTTTCAGTTCGAGGTCGGTATGGGTCATGTTGTGACACTAATACTAAGATCAGATTGTATCTTGAAATGAAGGATTTGATTCCTTGATTAATTGGTTTGAGAGAGAATGGTTGTTGTTAAATTGTGGTGTTCTTTATTATATATTTGGTTTGTATAGTCAATAGGAGGTGTCCTTAGATGTGGAGGTTTCTACTCAATTTTTAAAGCAACACAGTGTGGTTTATCATAGACTGTAGATGTGTTTTGTTGTTAGAGGTGTTTTAAGTATTGAGAGATCCTTCAGAGGTATCTCGTAGTGTGGTATTTGGGACACTGTTTTGTCTAGGATTTTTTTTGATTCTCAAGGATGAAAATCATTTGAGACATATCAGATGCAATATTTTAGATCCTTCTGATATGTTAATTTTCCATTTGTTGTTTTTTTAGTTTTTAGAGGTCCATTTGATAGTGTATGGATAAGTTCATTTTATAAAGTCTTGGAGTAATGGGATGACACATTATATAACCTGATTACATGACATGAAAATAGGTTTTTCTACTTCATTAGGAAATTTCATTTTGTGTATATATTTTACATAACGTGAAGAAGAGTTTCATGGACTGTAATATTTTAGGGTTATAAAAATAATGTAAAATGAAGAGGCAAGACATTTGTTAGTTATAATCAAACCCCAGGTATTACACGAACTAAAAACGGATTATATGTCATGTAATACCCAAATCACATGTAGTTTTAAAATTAGTTTTCAATCAAAGCCTTATTTTTTTAGACATTCATTTGTTTCATTATCTCATTCCACACAAAAGCTAGTTTCCCTGAGGAGTCCTTCATACCACACTCCACCCTCCTAGACCTATCATTCCCAGGGGATATATTTTTTAAATCCTTGATCAGTTCATGGTTAGTTTTATTCTATTTATCATACATTTCCTCTTTTTATTTACATGTGATTTGATTCCATATTATGGGTTGCCAAGTGTTTGAGTTTGGTTAGTATTTTTATAATCACCTTGTGAAGAATAGTTCATCCACGATTATAATAGTTCAGTTATCCCTTACGGGCATTCTTGATCACACAACAACGCAAGAACGAGTTTAAATAGTTCCTTTGTATAGGATTTACTTTTTTATCTTCAATTATACATAATGTGGGATGGTTTTAATTTTTATATCCTATAGATTATGGTATTTCTAGGATAATATAACTTAAGAATATGTTAAATGAAAACCCTGATGAACAAGAGATATCTAGTATAACAATAAATCCACCAGAAAATTTTACTTTACAATGACATAAGGAGGAATATTGTTAATCCCAATGAATTTAATATATAATTTCCCTTATTAAAAATGTATACTAAATAGATTATCTGGAATGAAATAGACTACCAAAATGAAAAATGATAATTTTAATCATGATACCATTTTAAATATTTAATGTGACTATTATTAATTTATCTTGTATAATATGATGTTATCAAATTATAAAATCAATGAAGAATGAACAAGGAATATTTTTAGAGAAAAAATTCATCAATAATAATATGTTAAAATAAATAAATAATAAATAATATATTTGAATAATTTGGAATGTATTTATTAATAAAATATGTTTTTATGGGATATTAATAATTTTTAAGAAAATAAATATATAACGGTAAAATATAATAAAATATATATTTTATATGTCTAAAATAATGACACTTATATAATTATTAATTTATTACAAATAAAAATATAAATAGTTAATAATAAAAAACATTTTCGAAATAAATAAAATTCTTCATAATATTTTATATTGTTATTTAAATTCAAATCCAAAAAATTTATAATTATAACTTGAAAATATTAATTTCAATATTGAATTCACAAATAATTGATATGTTTATTTCTTTGTATTTCTATATAAACATGGATTTAAAAAACAATACAACAAAATATGTTTTCTAAAAATATTGTGTCTTTATTAATTGATTAAGATATAAGAATAAAATATAATTTATTCATATATTTTATTCTACAATTATGTATATGATATGAAAATTTATTCATTTAGATATATTTTGTCGGATTTAGTGGATTATTTTAGATATTTTTAAACATATGAAATATTTTTTTGACATCTTGTTTTATTCATTATACATTTAACATTTTAATTATAAAAAGGTCACATTTGGATATTCAATATAATGAAATGGTTTTTAAATTTATAATATTAATATAAAAATTATCTAATGATCATGGTTTAATTTTTTTTTCCTATAATATATTTTAAAAATTATTGAAAAATGTTACCATTGTAGAAGTAAATTTGGGAAATATAACTAATATTAAGGATCAAAATAACCCAATTAATAAAATAATGTATCCATATGACATTTTTAGGGGATTATTTATGAAGAGTCATCCTCACTCGATTATTTTACACTTTATAAAATACATTTACATAACAATGGATTCTTTATTATATAATTACAGAAATACCACTATTCATACATATAAAATGAAAAATCCACCACCCCTATAAAAACACTATAAAATTATAAGTTCCCTTGAAATTATTAACATTTTACATCCCCGTGAGTAAATTACCTTGTTTTGGAGGACCTTGATCATTTTAATAGACCTATATACTCTATTTTAACGGGGCACACTGTTTTTTTTTCAAATTATCAATTTGAATATTGGAAATGACAATTTTTTTGTTATTCTATATTTTTATCAACCAAATAGTTATTAAATTTTATAATATAATGGAATATTTAATATTATTATATAAAAAATTAACTATGTTAATGTTAGAACAACTATCTACCCAGTCCCCATTCATGAAAAAATGGGAATTCAAATTTTTGTGTCTTTCAATACTTCCTCTTCCATGGAGAGTCATATTTCTTTTTTTAATAAATTCCATATAAAGATATTTTTAATAGTTAATTTAATGGATAAAAAATTTATTGTTTACATAAAAAATATTCATAAAATATAATCCACATTCTATATTCATTCGGTTTAATGTAAAATGAAATTGTTATCTATGTGTATGGAGAGACTTCCACCTCCATGGAATGATGTAAGTAGTTTATATCTACAATTTTAAATGGATTGTTCTTTTAATGAAATCAATGTAATATATGATATTATTATGTATGAACTATTTTTTAGGATTTTGAATGGTTATAATAATAATTAATTAATTATTAACAAAATAATTCATCATAATTTACCCAAATAGTCTTATCACAACTTCCATAACCATGAATTGGGGATAAAAATTAATATGGAATAGAATTAAACATTTATAAATAATTATAAATAATCTATCCCACTATAATTTTTAATATAGTGAGGATTAAATAATAACAATGAATATTAATCATTATCAACATCCTAAATCATGAACAAAATAATCCAAATTGTGAATAGATGAGAATGAAATTACTATAAATGAAGATTATATAGCATAATATATATAAATGATGGTATAAAATATATTTTTAATGTGATTAATTCTATTACAAGTCATGTTAAAAAACATTCAAGAATTTTGAGAGTTAATATAAGAGTTTCATCTCAATTTATATTCCATAAGACAAGTTTGGAATTGTTATCCTATTTTTCTATACATAGTGTATGTGCATTATATTTGGAATTAATTATAATAATTCCATTTTATTTTTTGTAATTGAATTTCATTTTCATGTATTCCATTTCCCTGGGTTTTGTTTTAATATATACATTGTTCAAAAAGTGTTTAAGATCTCATTTTTTATTTAAGACATATAATATAACATACACCTATTTTACAATATATATATGATATAAATAATACATGTTTGATATATTATATAATGAATAAAATTTATATATTTTAATTAATGCTATATGTTAGGTTTCCATATTCAAAATTTTGTGCTTCAATGGTTACAAAATCCCTAAGTTTATCATCTAAATTTTTATTCTATAAGATATATTCCATAACCAAAAAGTATTTTATTTGTGTTGTTGTGCATATAATTAATATTTTATATATTTCAAAATGGTTAAATTTATATTCATTATATTAAGTGTACCATTTTAAATTATCTCTTTCAATAGATTACAATTAAAACTAACCCAATATTATATGAGTTTCTTTTTCCATTTTGAGAATTATTCGTCATAATAATTTATTTCCATGTTTTAAAATATTTTTCTAACTAAATTAAATTCTCTAAGATTTTTAAAAGAGAAAGATATATTATTATATTTTAAAATTTTATAATCATGACTTTAAAAATTAAAACTTTATTTGAAAATATAATTAAAAGGCCTCTATTTTTAATAAGGAAATATTCTAGGATATAATGTATTCTAAATGTTTTTTCAATGAATATATCAATTTTATAATTTACATCATAACAAATATGTGGTTTTATGTTAATTTTTTTAACCTATATTTAAATCATATTAATATAAGGTATTTAACGAGTTATCATGAATTTAAAAATATAATATTTAATGATTGTCTGCAATGTTATTTATCCAATAATTGAAAAAATTGGGTTCATTAAATATATAATAATCTATTTTTTTCCTCATATTATAGATGTGATATGTTATAATGATACCATCAACCATAAGTATTTAGATGGATTAGGACGTTTTATAAGAATATAATTACAAATCAATCCTTTTTACCATTAATTTAACAATTAATTATTGAAATATGCATTCTTTCATATTTTTTGGGAATATTATGTATTAATTATAATTATGTGATATGTGGTTGTCCATTATATACCTATAATGAAATTTTCCATGATTTATTTTTGATGAGATAATGACATTGTATGAAATTGAATTTATAGTTATATATCATCATAAGAAATGTGTGGGAGTGTATTTATACTTTGATATGATCACAATGACTATGTGTAACTTTAATAAAATGTATTAATGCTCAAATATACTTTGTGTGGGTGTATTTATTAGTACTTATTCTCCTTAGGAATTTATTTTTAGTTTATTTAAAGATATATATAATCAAATAGTCTATGAAAGAGTGCATTTGTGGTGAACTATAATAACATATAATTTTCATTAGTGTATTAACAATTATCTATACCCATAAAGACTATGTGTAAGTGTATTTACAGTCATATATCATTACAAAGACTATGAGTTTGTTTATTTTAGGTTATCCATTGTCATAAATACTCTACATGATTGTAATTATGAATGTCTGTTTGCAAAATGTTCTATTTTTTATTTCTACTCTTATACCACATTTCTGTGTGATATTCCCAAATTATCCTCTAGGGTACATGAATATTATATCAGGAATCTATACTAAAGTACAATGGTATATATATGATAATTTGATATGACATTACCTTTTTGTGCCTTATTAATAGTGTTTATTATTCCATAGTTTTTTAATATGATATTTCTCTCACGATCATGTGTTATCGTATTCATTAGATCTAACCCTTTATGAAATGTTGATATGCTTCACCTCATTGTGTGTTTTAGCTCACCCCTTTCTTATGTTTCAATAAACTTGTTTGTTGAAATTATAATAATATATAGGATTTCTGTAAGGGGATCATGTGTGGTAATATTATAAAGATCTTTCCAAAAAAATATTTTTATATTTATAATATTTTGGGTTAATAAACAGTTAAATTCATAGGTGTTTGATAATATTTTTTGATGTAGCATTTAATTTATAAAAACAATGTCAAATTTATTCTTGATTAAATGTGTTCCCTTCTATTTGTATCAAATCCAATGACTTAAAATTTTATATTTACCAATAGATCAATTAGTTAAATACACATGAGTCTCAGTATCAATATTGGAAGGAAACTTTATATATTGGTAATATTGAGATTTTGTGGTTTCCTATCAATGTCATTCATATCTGTATACCAAAAAAAATATTATGGTTTCTTAGAAATAGATGAAACTCTTGGTAAAAACCCAAAATTGGTTTGGTGGGTTTTAATTTGACCTCTACATATTGCACAAAAAAGGGGACAAACTGCAATCCTAGATATATACTCCATGTGGCTATGTTTTGGTTGATTCTGATTCTCTTTAATATCCATTCAAATGGATTTAAATTTAATTTCATCAAACAATATAAAACTCGTTAGGGAATATAACTAAATTATAATAATACAATGAACAACCAAGGTTATACTAAAAGAGTTATAGGATGATCTAATTAAATCATATATTAACATAATTTATCATATATTGAAATGATTATGTCCCAAGAAATCCATCGCAAATATCCCACACCAAAGAACCACCCATAATACATCTCATTAAAGCCTACCATCGCATGAGTACTCCACTTATTAATCAAAATATTCAGTCACCCTCATTACAACACAATAGCCCATATCATAATATCCCACTATCGGTATTGTCATATATACATTATTTACTTCGGAAACCAAATCATTCTACTAATATACATTATTATCATTTTATTATTGGGAATATAAAACAAAAAACACATAATGGATCTCATATACATATATATTTAATCAAAATATTGACATCAAAGTTCATTTATTTTTATAAATGGAATCAAAGATGAATAAACTCATAACCAATAACATCTAAGAAGTAAAAAAAGTGATATATTCCCATTACCAATTTTTTTTAAAAATATTAACCTTATAATTAAAATACATACTATCTAACCAATGAATGTAAAGTTTATTAAATACACACACATGAACATAAAAATTTTTATAATGGAGAACACATACCTTAATGAATAATTCTATGTTGCTACACACAACAACATGAAGTATAAATTACTAAAATGACATCATCATAATAGGAAACAACAGCATAAAGCTAGAGAAAATAATGTGTACATACAATATTAATCCCAAATAAAACCTAGACTGGAAAAAATTCATCATTGTGAATCATCGAATGATAAATGAATGAAAACAATGGGATCACGAGATGAAATCACCTCTTATTACGAATGATCTACCTCTAGGAGAAAACTGCTAAAGCTGGAGGGAAAGGGGATAAGAGACACACTAAAAATGGCTTTAGATTTTTCAAAAACTGATCTAATATAATGGAATTATAATAACATTATGGGGATCCCTATTTATTTATAATCATACATAAACTCTAAATATTGATATCATGAATTTCACATTCATGTCATGTATTATTGATATCCCCTAAAATTGATACAATGAATCATGTTCAATCATTAATCTGAAAAAAATCCACTACCTTATTAAATTAAATTAATATTCAGGGTGCCTAAACCAGATTAAATTAAAGTCTTGAAATCCATTTAGGTTCATCATAAAAATGACACCCCATTAGACAGAAGTCATCTATCAAATGCTTTTGAAGCTGTGAAATTACCTCCCATGATCAGAATTTCATTTTCACAACATGAATTATCCTAATTAATGAATCACATGTCTTCAAAACTATCTAAATCTCTATGAAAATCCCTATATAACTTCTATCCATAATACTAGAAATGTTATGGGCCAAAAGGCATGACCCTTTACAAATATATAATCTTATGATTCAAAATGAATAATTTTTATGAAGTTCCTCTTTATGATTAATAATATTTTTTGAAACTATAAATATTATGGTAAAATAATTATAATATAGACCGGTGATAGAAATACAATAATAAACCTAATTTATTTAATAACTTATATGAAAATAAAATAATAATAGTTAATAAATAAACTTAAATATCCTTTAGCCACAATTTGTTATTTTAAACTTTCATATAAAATTGTTATTAGAAAATTTCAGTATTTGTGTTTATAAAAACAAACATAATTTTTCAATTAAAATTAACAATACTAGAATCAGAATAAATTTAAGGATTATTTAATGTTGATTAATTCTATGAGGACAGGTGGGAAGAAGAAAATTTTAAAATTCATAATTTTCAATAAACTTATAAGGATATAGTAACAAAATAAAAATTATAAATATTTTTCGTTGATGAAATTTTTGTATTATATTAAAATTTATATATTTCTAAACATTATGTTTTATTTTAAATTTAGTATTTAATATTTTAGAAAATAAAATATATTTTTAATTATATTTTTATACATTTTATATTTATCATTTTTGAATAAATTTTTAGCACATTCATAAATTCACACAAATGAAATGGTTTACATAAATATATTAATAATAAAATATTATAATATAATTATAATCTTTTAATAAAAATATGTTATCATGTTTAGAAACCTACCAGGGTAAGTGTTAGTAATTTTAAAAAGTTCAATATTTTCATAATAAGCATAGATTTAATAAATTAATGTATCTAAATTAGTTGTTTAATATATTCTACATAAAAATAGTCCACCCTTTGTTATCATTATCTTTTGGATCCATGTTCATTGGTTGGTGACTTTAGGTTTAAAATTATTATAATAACACCATTATCCTCAATGATAAAATTAGACGTCCACCACCACTTTTACAAATGCTCTAAAATTAAAATAAAAAATCATCCCATTAAATTTTTATTAAACTATATAATTGTAAAAAAATTTCTATCCCCATTATCATATTAAAATCAAAAAAACTTTTATTTATAATAGTAACTACACGAGAAGGTAAAACACACAACATGAGTACAAGTTAAATCTTTTATTTTCTTAATTTTTGTCAATATTTATAATCACACTATAGTTTTTCCAATGTAGTATAGTAATTTATGTATTATTAATAAATTGAAATGTTATTATTTTATTTTTATTAAATGTATCTACTCTTCCTACTTCATAATAAATCTATAACAACACTCATGCATATGTCTGGACTACCACCTCCATAATGAAACCTATTTCATCTGTTCAAAACTCTTACATGTTGATGTTATATAATATTATTTAATTAATAAAATTTATAATTATAAAAATTTATTGATATTAAATGATGAAACTTTTTCTATATTCCTTCCATTATATTTAAAAAAACAACACCATTTGTCTATATGATTGTAGTATACCACTATGAAATGATAGAATTTATTTTTTATAAACTCTCTATATTGATGTTCCTAAGAATATATTTCAGGAATAAATAAGAAAATATTATATAAATAACAAAATTAGGAAGGATTATATTCATATTAAATTTTTTATTATCCTTCCATATTCATTCATTCAAAAAATTACATATACAATATCACTAATTTCAACAACCTAAATCATGTCTGTGAATATATTGGAATTAAATTTCATTTGTATATTTCATTATAATGAATAAATTATATTACATTGGATTTTGTATGATATATAAACATTGAATCAATGAATGTTAATCCATTTAGGCATTTTAAGAAATCCTGAAACAATCCAAATCAATAAAATGAAATATTGAAAATATAATATAACTAACTAGACAGTCCGTAATAAATCTGTATAAGTGTAAATATTCATTCATTTTAAAAAGATTAATTATGTCTGTGACATAATGGATTTAAATTAATTACATTACATTGACGTTTTAGGTTTAGGGTTTTATAAAATTATGATATCTATTAAGTTATATAGATAATATTGACATAAAATGTAATTTTTTTAACAAAAATATAATCATTATTTTCATAGTCCCATTTCAGTATAGAAATATTTATTTTCATGTCAAAATTTTTGTTTTTGGGGCTAGCCTTAACAAAAGTTAATTCTAATCCTTAGGTACATAGAAACACATTTTAAAATATGGGTTTATAATAACAATGATATGTAAGGAAAATAAAATGATACGAATAACATTTATAAATTTGAAATTAATAAAAAAACTCGTAATAATATTTACATTTTACATGACTAACTTCTGATACAAAATGAATCAATTAAAAACTCAAGAAATAATAATTAAAATAAAAAAAACATAATATAATTCATAAGAATTCATAATACTATACACAAAAGTAATGAATTTTTTACACAAAAACAAACCATTCAACATTGTAAGATAATAAAAACACCATAAAATTACGAATCAAAATTTTACTATTGAAAATAGATTCATTTAAATTAAAATTCATCTATAATCATAGTGAATACATACAGGTAAATTGGGATGTAATTTATAAATCAATGAACCAACAATCATGTTAATTATTAAAAATTACCTAGGGTAACATAAATTAGTTAACTCTATAACATAATTTTAATTAAATATTTTTTCTATATTCTCATTTTTTTAACACAAATCAGCAGACTCATTCGTCTATTCTGAAAAATAATCCCCTTCCTCATTCCTAGTGGAGTAAATCACATCAATTGACTACTTCACTTTAAACAACACATTTTAGGGATTCAATGACCAAACCTATCATATAATTTCCATGTAGAGTCTGGTGTTTTTGAATTGGCATAAAATACGTAATTTTTGGATGTTTTTTATTTATTGGATGGGTTGGTTTAAATACAGAGCCTCAGTATGATGTTCCACAAGTTGGGAATGTTTAATATGTTGATATCGGGCTTCTCTTAAGGATCAATGTTTTTCCCAAGTGTGTCGATGTGTTTTGGGAGAACGAAACCAAGAAACTCAGTTTTTAAAAGGGATGTAGAGGGCGAACAATTTATTTTATAACCGTGTGTCCCATAGAAGTGACCATGCATCTTGATACTTGCATGGCAGTGGCATTCGCACAGGTTGCTGATGGTTATTCAAACCATGTGGGTTATCCATACAGGATACACCACGTGTCTAGTAGTCTACTCACAGGCTATGCATGGTTAGTCAAACCATATAGGTAAGTTGTGCGTGGTACTCTAGGTACCTAGTAGCGGATGCACTATTTGTGCAAGGTCTGTCAGATTGTGCAAGTCAAACTATGAGATTTACCCAGTTCTATGATTTAGTATAAATTATTTATACTTAAAAAAATGTCAAAAGAAAACTCATTAAATGATTCTAATTGAGAGATTTATTTAATTAAATTTAGTTGAAAAGAATTTAATTTAATTATGTGTAAATGTGGATTTTGGGGTCTATCAAAGAATCGATTTATTAAATGATAAAAATAATAACTTTTAGTATAATTATTAAAATTATATTGTAATATTATTAGGTATTTTATTATTATTAGATAGGACCAAGAGTGAATCTCACTTAGCTCCCCCCACCATTATAATGTGAGGCGCAATAGCTTCTCCCCTCTCCCACGGTGATGCACTTGCTACCCCCTCCTCAGCTCCCTCTTCGTACACCAGTCTCCTCCGAATTCATTCATGGATCTTGTCTATCCAGCAAGATTAGACCTTCTCCATGTCTCTTATCCTTTTCATTGGCTATTTCAGCTTCTTCATCACCTAGTTTTTATTGAGGTGAATCCTTAAGTCTATTATTTAATCGATTGGCTTTGTTTCTTCTAGTTCATGGTTATGAAATGGAAGTATCGGGACCCATTGGTCCATATTATAATGACTTCTACTTAAGGAGAAGCATTTAGGCTCGATTTGGATCATTGTTGTCAAATTTAGATAAAGCCATACTCCGATTAATTTGCTTGTAACCCATTAAAATGGGGTCTTGTGGTTTACATTTGTTCCTAGTAATTAATTCGATGTTGTTGATCCTTTCCACGAAAATTTGGAGTTCCAAATCATGTCGTAGGGTGTTGTGATCTATTCCAATTGCGTGTAAATTTTTTTTGAAGTGAATGTACATG
Organism: Viscum album; assembly: GCA_963277665.1. Lineage (NCBI taxonomy): Eukaryota > Viridiplantae > Streptophyta > Magnoliopsida > Santalales > Viscaceae > Viscum > Viscum album. The sequence continues at coordinate 27,020,377 of OY728157.1, read as the reverse complement.
ATGGAACTAATTTTTAGTTAGAATTTTTTTGCCTTGGACGATTCATCGAGGTAATGTCATCAACCATGCTTTAATTAGAAAATTGATGTTTTTGTTGATTTACTACTTTTTTTATATTTGACTAAAATATTAGAAAAAATTATTTATTGGTGTTAAATGATTTTTTAGATTATAAAAACATGTTTTTATAATAAAAACCCACCAACAGAGGTGTGATTCCATCATGAAAATAATATAATGACTAGAATAATATGTTTTCTTAGCCTACTGATATGTATTCTTATATGCTTTTCTAGTCATAGGAATATATTTAAATAATATAAATATGGTTTCTTTATAAAGGATATGTATTTCCTCCTTTATATGTTCACACACTTGGGTTAGTTGGTTATTATGAATTATAGTGGGATTAAATGGGTGGGTAAACACATGTGAAATGAAATAATGTGAATGGAGTTAAATGGGAATGTATTATATGTGATATAAATAAATGTGAACTACAAAAACGAGTGGGAATGCTTCTTGGATACATTGGTTGTGAATGGGGATACAGTTTATGATATCAAAGGTTTTTATTTTGATACCTTGAATAGAAAATTGTTATAATTAATGATGGGATTAATTATGGTTAATTTTGTGGGATAATATGAGATAATTAGTTGTGAATTAATTATGTTATTTAATATTTTTATATAGATTAATTATTAAGGGATTAATTATGTCATATTTAATTTCATACGATGACAGAATTAATTTTGAATTAATTATGTTCCTTTGATAATATGATCTAGATAATTAATTATTGAATTAATAATGGAACGTTGAGATTGTAATAAGATAATTAGTTTTGGAAAATTATTTATGGAATATGAATTAGGATATTGATTTATTATTTAATTAATAATTGATGGTTTAAATAACTTAGTTAATTATTGAGTTAAATAATGGAATAGATGTCTTTACCCAATTGTTGAATTAGAAATTAGATTGGGGTGGATAGTTAATTGGTAATTTAATTTGTTGATATAGAATGGGAACATGGTCATTCTAAATTGAGATGTAAAAAATGGTAACACGGTCATCATGGTATTGAGTAAGAGAATGGGAACATGTTCATTCAATTGTAAAGTATAAAAGGTAACATGGTCATTATGCTTATGAGTATTGATAATGGGAACATGGTCATTCTATTGTGGAGTATGCATTTTAACCTGGTAATCTTACTTATATTATTGTGATATTGGTAATTTTGGAAATAGGGAATTAAAATGTGAAATTAAATAATTGAAATAATAGAACTCTATTTAATGGCCTCACATGAGAATATTTTGATATCCTACATTACATGAAACATGTATTTAGAGATTATATTATGTTTGAATACTTCATACTCTATCATGACCCGAAGAAGTAATTGATAAATACTGTCATCATTATGTACATAGGACTCAGTCATCAGACAATGAATTTATTGAGTTATGATATCACCTTCAATATTTCAGACTTTATCATGAGCAGAAGAAAGTAATAAAATATCATATTAAATATGTAAATATTCATGCTTTGGTATGAGAAAAAGATAAAATAGATGTACGAGTGTCCACAGGACCCCTATAGTTATGAAACGATTAAATAGGGAATAAATGAAAATGTGACAATATTTATTTTTTCTAGATAAAAATTCATATATAGTTTCAATTTATGTTCTTATTTTTGAAAGGAGTAGAAGAAGGTTTTTCCATCAGGTGTCACTATAAAACATGGACAAGTTGTGGTTCATTTACTTAGTTCTATCATTGCTTCGATAAACAAGCACATTGTTAACATTATTTCATTATCTAGATTGAGCTAGATAATAATGGTCCCAACCACATGAGAGTTATATCTCACACCCTATTTGGGCCTCCATTGCACTGGGGTACCTGAGTAGACTCTTCCTGTTAATATGACCTCAGACCTAGCTTTATTTGTTGTACATGTACATAGGAAATTAAAGCAAAGAACCAAGTGGGAGCTCGTGATAATCAGGGAGATCACCGATTGGTATTTTAATCTTTTATTTATTTATTTATTAAAATTTAAAACATATTTTTTGGTTTATTTATTTTAGATATATATCACCATGATATTAAGGCTTTGTACAAATAGGTCTCTTCCAATTTCTTTATTCAGTAGATATATAAATTGTCTTATTCTATTTTAGATATTGCTTTATATTTCATTAATTGTCCTCATTTATTTATATATTGATATTATTACATGAAAAATATGATATCAGGGTATATTCACCTCATTTACAATCTTTACACCAGCGCTGCTAGTCGGCAACCACTAGTGTATGGGTTGTTGTGCTTGAGGTTTTATAGTGACCGGTCCAGCTACTAGTATAATGGTAAGGAAACGCGATACATTACAATGTGGGTATCCGAGGGTAAATTTTTTCCCTTTTCATTCTATTTTGTTTTGGTATATATTATAAAAAAAATGTGTCTTCACTGTATTAATAGATGTTCTTGGGACTGATCGACCCTTGTACGTGGAATGACCATGTGTCATAAGTTTGGAAGTTCTCATTATACTATTTGATGTTATAGTTGAAATGGTTTCACTATGGGTGACTATTTTATTTTCTACTGCACATTGATTTTTGAAATTTAGAAATATTACCAGGCCTGATATGGCACAAAAGTTGCACTACAGGCATCATATATGCACATAGAAATTCACATTCCAAGCAAATGACTTTCCATGTTTTTTAATTAGATGGATTCCTGCTAATTTTTTTGTGTGCCTTGGGTGGAATTCCATGATTATATCTTCTTTACCATGCAATATTGTATAACATTATTTGATTATTATATTAAATTTTTCCTTTTTAATTTGATGGTTTTGATGTTTTTCCATGCTTCTGTGTTGTAGAATGTTTATATGTTACTGCTTATGATAACATGCTAGAGAAGTTTTTAGGTGTAAATAACTTCATGGGTTGAAAATTACTGATTTCATTTATGATGTATTCTAATTTCAATTATAATGTGTATGGGTGCCTTATAACAGTGAAACGGGTATCCTGATTATTTGATCCATTGAAAAAATTGAATTTGAAGCTTGAGTGTAAAAAGTAAATTTATTTGATTAAATGGGAGCCAAATTCCCCCTCTAATGTTTATGGTTACTTTATGGATTAGTAAAAGGACACTCATATCAGTTCTAGGGTTGTTTTTTTATGAACATTGATTTGAATAAATGAGTCCATTAGAGGTTGTGTTCCGATTCAATGGAATTTATATGCTAAATTTCATATTTACGATGAAATGCCACTAGATTTTAAATGATAAATGAGGGATTTTGTTTTATTGGATTATTTTTTCAAGGGGAATTGAATGAAAACCATGTGCCTTGTTGTGAAATATTACTTGTGGGATTGTAAAAATTCTTTAAAATGTTTAATGGTTGAAAAGAACTTATAAAATGGATAAAATAATGAGGTTATTTTCAGAAAAGGGAATTCTATTTTGTGTTAAAATTATACAGTTTCGAAATGTATGGTTTGTATGTGACCTTCCCATGGTAGGTAGCACCATTAGAGGTTGATATACCGTGTTTCCACTGTGATCTATCGACATTGGTGTGGTTTTGGTGTCATTTTATCAAGTAGGAATTTTGCGTTTTAAAATACATCCTTGTGTGGGTGGATTGTCATTGTAATTAGACTCTTGTAATGGGAACTAGGATTGAGGAATGATTGGTTCAGCATGTTAGAAGACTCAGTATGTCACCGTCTATGTTATAATTATTTGTCATGCATTAATGTTGGTTCCTCTAATCTCGGGGTAATATGTGATGACATATGTGGTACCATCGAGTATTTAGTGATGTATCAAGTAGGTTGAGTTATGTATATTCGTGGAAGCTTGTGATGTTAGTGAAATTATTAGGTTAACTCAAAAGTAGATTGATTAGGGTATTGGGGTAAGTTCTTCCCACGACATAAAAATACCTTATATTTCTTGGGTGTTTTTACATGCTAGTTAGTTTAAAATTTCATCCTTCATTCAAGATGTTGAAATCGTGATTATGGTTATTTGAATGTCAAACATGCGTTTGAGGTATTTTTGAACTAAGGTTCTTGAATGTCATTGGTCTTTTCATTAGACCACATGGACTCTCTTAATGTGGATAATGTCAATTTGGTTATAGTGTGCATTTCAATGCTTTCATGGTATCCTGACAACGATATGGTTGGTGGTGTGTAAAAACCATTATAAACTCAATTTTCTTGTAGAAGAGTTTCAGTGTTACGCTTTCAATAAACACAAATTCCTTGTGTGATATTGGCATCGAGGTTCATCAGATGGAACGTCGTCAGGTGAAGTCGAGCATTTTTTTAGGGAGTTTACTCATAATAATTTATATGATATTTTTGTTGATGTGGGTATACATTTAGTATTCTCTTCCGAAAGAGATGAGAATGTCCCATATCATGACCTCATTGTGGAGACACAATGATAGTTACGGTCTTATTCTACACAGGTGTTTTAAAAGATGCTTGGTTGGATAAGTGGTTTTATGTGGGTTGTACACAAGATTCATGGTTCTTTAGTATATTCCTTTATTCATGTTGAGGAACGTCAGTTTTAAAATAACCAAGCGATGTCTTAACAAAGGAATGTCACTGGAGGTCATGTAAGGACATTATTGTACATGCAATTGGTGATGGAATTGTTTTAAATGCACATCACTCATTTTTGTGAAAGTGTGGGTTTATAGGTCAGTGGTGTCTTTCAAGTAAAGATCCATGGATTGGGAAATTGAAATTAAATTCTAATACCAATAGTTGAATCTTCCAGTGATTACGTGGTTGAGGATACAGTGAAGAGATCTTGTTTCAAAAATCCAACCTGATTGTTCAATCAATACTTGACGACACTAGTTGGATGGGTGCTGTTTTTGTGGATCCTAATGGTTTCTTGGTGATGAGATGTTTTAATGTGGGTAGGTTTTAGAGTCCCCTATTTTTGAAATAGTATATAATAATAAATTTTTTTAAATATTTTATTTTTCTATATGGTATAGTTTAAAACCCCAACATGGAGATGATGTTTTGCATGTTGGGACAATTTTAAGTGTTGATATCAGTCTTGGATGAAGGATCTAGAAGTTTCCTAGGATGATCGAAGGGTTTAGGGAGAACCAGAAATATAATCTTAGTTTTTAAAGGAGATAATGAGGGCACATGGTTTGTCAAATATCCATTGGGCCCATAGTAGTGACCGGGAAGCTTGCTACTGGCGAGGAAGTGGAATTCACATGGGATCAACGTAGATAGTAAAACAGTGTGGGTTAGCCACATGAAATACACACGTTATCTGAAACCATTTTTATTGGCTACACATCTTTAGTTAAACTATGCGAGTTAGCTGTGCGAAGTACTACATGTACCTAGAAGTGGAATCACCAGCTGTGCATGGGTTGTTAGACCATGAAAGTAAAACTGTTCGGTTTACCCAATTTTAATATTTGGGTATAATTATTTTAATTAAATTCAAGGTATCAAAATTATTAATTGATTTTAAATAGGGTATTTATTTAATAATATTTATCAAAAAATAAATTAATAAAGTGATGTGTAAATGGGGAGTTTGGGGTTTATTAAAGAAACATTTTAATAAATGAAAATAATAATATTGTTTATTATTATTATTATTTTATTCTAATATTAGTGTTTTTATTATTATTAGAGACGACCAAGAGGGTGTCTCTCCCAATCCTACCCCTCCTTCCTTACGTGAGGAACACTAGCTTCTCATATCTCCCATGGTGTCGTGCGTGCAAGCCCCTCCATCATCTCCCTCTTCGCGCACCCATATCCTCTTAGTTCCTTCACAGATTGTGAACATATCGGTAAGGTGAGAACTTATCTATGTGTCTCCTCCTATGCATCAACCATTTTAGCTTATCCATCACCCAGTTTACATTAGTCTAAAACCCTCAGCTCAGGATTGATTCAGATTTCTCATTTCATCCGGTTCTTGGTTATGCAAAGGTTGTCATGGGACTCGTTAGTCCATATTCCTATGAATTCCACTGAAGGCAAGGATATTGGGATTAATTTGGTCTATAGTGGTGAAATTAGGGTAAGTTAATTTGACTATTAATTGGGATTTTACCTTTTAAATTAGGTTATTATGGATTATATGAGTTACGATTAATTAATTAGATGTGATTTGGTCCATAACACATTAATTTTGGGTGCTCGATATTATTGTTAGGTGGTGAAATCAATTCTAAGTGTGTGAAGGCATTTTTTTTGAAGTGAGTGTATGCATGCAGACTCTCGTTTGATTTAGAAAACATTGTCTTGGAAAATATATTGAGTTAGGGACTCATCCATACTTTAATTAAAAAAATATAGATTTTTTATTTACTTCATCTAATTAATTTAACTGAAATGTTGGAACGAATTATTTATTGGTGTTAAATGAATTTTAGATTACAAAATCACTATTTTTAATAAAATCCCTTAAATGGAGTTGCACACACCTCATGCTAAAAACAAATTTATTTGACTGATCTGTTCTCTTAGCTTGGTTATATGTGTTATCCTATGCTTTTCTACTTAAGGAAAACTTTTAAAATTATAGTAATATGGTTTTCTAATCTAGGATATATATATAATCTTTTAAATGTTGACACAATTAGGTTAAATGGTTCTTATAAATTATTGTTGGATTAATTGTGTGGGTGTAACCTTTTGAAATGAAATAATGTGAACGGTATTAAGTGTGACGATAGTCCATGTGATAGGAATTGATGTGAACTGCGAAAAAAGTTGATATATTTCCTGGATACATGAAATGTGAATAGGGAGACCGATTATAAAACTAAGGATTTTTATTTTGTGACCCGGAATAAATAATTAAGATAATTAATTATGAAATTAATTATGTGGTATTATGTGAGATATGTTGAGATTATTAATTTTGTATTAATTATGTTCATTTATATTTTAATATAGATAACTAATCGATAGAATAATTTTGAGATATTGTATTGGCTATGTTAAAATAAATATTTTGGAATTAATTATGTGCCTTTGATAATATGATCTTGAAAATTAATTTTGGAATTAATTATGGAAAGTTGAGATTATAATGAGATAATTATTTCGAGAAAATTAATTATGGAATATGAATAATGATATTGATTAATTAATTATTGAGTTAATTAATGGAATTATAAATAAAGTTAATTTTTTAGATAACTAATGGAATAGATGTTCATAGATAATTTTTAAATTAGTAATGAGTTTTAGAAGAAAATATAAAATGTAAATTAATGATCTAATAAAGAACGAGAACGTGGTCATTCTAAATTGAGAAGTACGAATGGTAACATGATCATCATAATTATGAGTAAGATAACAGGAACACAGTCATTCTATAAGGATGTATACATGGTTACATGGTAATTATAATTGTGAGTTAAGTGAGTGGGACCATGGTCATTCATTTATGAGGTATGCATGGTATCATGGCCATCTTACATATATGATTATGATATAAGTAATTTTATAAATGGTAAATTTAAATGTAATGTTAAAGAATGGAAATAATGGTACTATGAGTAATGGCCTCACAAAAGAATATTCTGATCACCTATATGAGTCAAAAACAAATATTGATCTATTATATCACCTTAAAATACATTGGACTCTAGCATGTGATGATGAAGGCATTACGATATAATATTATCTATACATAATTCAGACTGAGGCATGAGTTGATGTAGGTATTGATATAGGATATCACCTTCACTATTTCGGATTCTATCTTGATTTGAATTAGGTATTAAGGTTTCATATTACATAGGGAATGCAATTGGATCTAGAATGAGCGTAAGTTAAAATTGACGTACGAATTTCCACGGGGCTGATGATGTTAAGAAATGATAAATTAGAGGATAAATGAAAATGTGACAACAGTTACTTATGCGTAATAAAAATAAATATATACTCCCTATAAACAAAATCTTATCCTATAAATGAGACGAAGAAGGTATCAATGTTATGTGTCTCATAGGAATCTGGATTAGTTTTTGTTAATTTATTTAATTTTTTTATTGCTTCGATATACCTTCACAATGTTAATTGTATTTCATTGTATAGATTATGCTAGAAATGTTTTGTCCCAACCTACTGAGATTTTTATCTCACACTCTATTCAGCCTTCCATTTCACTGTGGTAACCGAGTATACTCTACATGTTTTCAAGACCATGGACCAATATTATTGCTATTTTTTTGTACATGAGAGTTAGGTGAAAGGTACTAAGCATGAACTTGAGATGCTTGTGGATATCTCCCTTGGAGAATTGATTCATTTCGTTATTTATTTATTATGATGTAACCATGATGTTTTTATGGCTTTCATATATGAATCACCATGGAATTTGAGAATTGTATATACTAATATTGGCCATTTTCTTTAGTTAATTGAAATTGAAACTATCTTAATCTATTTGGGTTATTCCAATATACTACTTTCGTTGTTGTCATCAATTTATATATTTTTATACTACATAAAAACACTAATACGATGGTATATTCTCTCTATGGACTATCCATACACCATTACCACTATTTTTATGTATATAACATATGGGTAGGAATGCTTGAGGTCATGTGGTGACTGTTTCGGCTACCGGTTTGATGGTAAGCCAGGCTAGAACATTACATTTCACTTCCCTATAATGGTTAGGGACCACTACCCATTCTATACTTCATTTATAACACAAATGTAACGTGATTTTTTGTAAATAAATTTCTTAAAATAAAATTTTCACCATTCCTTGCATTTATTTTTACTACATTCACATTCCATCCTGAAAATCATATAACTGGATTTTTTGACCATAAGAAAAAACATTTTTAATTTTCTAATATGAGTAAAAAAAATATCCATATTTTTTAAATATTAAAACAAAAAATTACTATAATTATTTTGGAATGTATCTACTTTTATAAATTTTATCATCTTGCAGTTTAATTAGCTAAATAACAAGAGGGAATGATTTTAGAAAAATACATTCTTGTATAATATGTTAAATATTTCTCAATAACACATCTTTTGTAATTATTGAATAAATATTTATATTCAAAATATTGAAGATATTTTTTTAAATAAATATTTAAGGCATATAAATATATTTCAATACTAATTATGATATCTAATTATTCCTAAATAATTTAATTCTTGAAGTATTTAAAAATTAATAGAGGAAAAAAGGATAAACTTTTTATACGAAAATTCACATTCCTCGATCCTGGCATTCTATGAATGTTAATTTATTGAGTTATAATTAAAATTTATTATATAATTAATTTATTAAAAACATGTTTGATATATATTCATTTTTAATAATCCTATTTATTATTCTTATTACCATTATTATATAGTAACAAAATCAATTATGTTCTTTTCACATGTTTTATGGATGTTCAGTTATTATCCTATGTAAACATCGACAAGATGAAAATGGTTAGATGGGTTATCATTATATAATAAACATAATAATAATGAATACTCAATATTCATTTTTATAAATTATTTTTATATCTAGAAACATTCATCATGTCATATATGAAAAAATACATGTCTTTATATAGGTGGTCTTCCACAATTAAGATGAGTAATGAAATGAGTTTTGAATGGATAGATGGGTAAGAATGAATGTAAAAACACATCCTTCTTTAATCATAATAATTTATTGAAAATATTAAATAGTAATTAGAGCCATCTTAATCACCATACAATTTATGTGGTTATGATAATTTAAATAGATAACTTCATAGACATGGTTATACACACGTACACACAAGTGACAATTTCATTTTCTATATGAAAGAAAATGAGATGAAAAGGTGTTATTATATCATCATAATCAAAATTATATAAACTAAGATACATATGATTTCATATTAACATGATTATATATTATTTGATGGACATTGACTACGAAATATACAAGAAAAAACTCTATTATGAGATAAATATACTCTTTGGAAAACTCCCTCTTATTATACCTTATTCCTTTTATGGAAGAAATTTAGTGAGACCAAAATAACTAAGTCATAGGGAGGATGGTTTGGAGGGAATTTTAATAGATCATGGGTAAAATAAACATAACAAGACATCTTAATCGAATAATAGGGTATACAGTTATATATATATATATGTAAGGTTGGTTGTAATATTATCAATATATGTAATTCTAGGATATGATATCAATCTATCAAATTTTACATGTTTCCAATGTTCTATAGATTTTATTAAAAGTAGGAGGAGGTTGATATAAAATCATTAATGAATAATTTGTCATGAATTTAAGGATACCAACCCCATTAAACCATAGTCAGTGTCTACATTTTTAAATTTTCATATGATAATATGAATGATATCTCAAAGAATCATATAGTTTATTAGCCTTTTTAAACTAGATACATACTTGAAATATCATATTTAAATTGAAAAAATAGAATTTTAAATAGTCTTTTCATTGATTGAATCATCATTTCCACTTTTATAACCCTACATATAATTAATTATACACATCATTGCATCCTAGGGAAAGATTCATATGAATGGTTTATTGATAAATAACCATAATCAATATGTAACGGAAAATTACAAAAATAAATTCCATTTAAAAAACAACATTGTTATAATACGATTAGAGTTCATGATCATCAAATAATGACATATAAAAAATAAATTTTTACTGATATATATCCATAGATATTCTACTTAGTAAAATAACCACAAGTACAATAATAAAAATAATAATAATTATGGAATGATAAAAAGATTGTTTCATAAACATACTATAAAGTCAATTCAATAAAGAGTTAAAATGGTTAAAATGAAATTTTATTTAACCAATTGATTTGTCTTATTATACATGTCAATGAATCGAGGGGTTATGTAATTCTAGGTCCTATCCATCAACTATTATGTCTAATAATTGTAAAATATGAATGGTTTGGAATATATTCAGTACAAACACAACTATTTAAAAACTAACATAAGTAATGTTTTAGTCAACCAAAACAAAAATATAATCATAGAAAATTCCTATTAATATGGTGCATGGTTGTAAAATTTTATATCCATAATAGAATTGATAATAAGACATCTAGATAAGTAAAAAGATGGTATCAATAAAAAATATATCCACTGTTTCATAATCATAAAAAATTACATGTCAATGATGATTTGAAATACCCTAAATACCCTTACAAACTTTATTTATGAAAATATTTTTTCCAAATGGAAATATTTTAGAAAAAAAACGTTCAAAATTATTTTTAAATTAATTTTCATTGAAAATAATCACATTATATTTTTCGAATATTATTTATAACATTTATTGTTGATAATTTGTAAAGACCCGTAAAATTCAAGGGAAATTTTTTCTTAATTTTCTTTAAAATTTTACAAGAGCGCGGTTTCAGACGGCACCTGATTTCGAGGCCCGGAGTGCCCGGAATTAATTTCTGAAGTTTGGATCGGGTACGTTCAGTGAACGAATGAGCGGGTATTTCTAACTTTTGATACGGTGCTCGGAATTGAAATCTGAGGGCACCGATGAACTCGCAGCGCCGATATTCTCTTAAAGAGACCTTTTCGGGAGTTGCGTTTGTTTCGGGTTGAAAGTCAGTTTTTGGGAGATTTATAAAAAAAGTTGAATAAAAAGTGTGAATTCTTTTTATTTTACTTTTTGTAGGTTAACTCCTCTCAAAGGTAGTTAGGGGTGGGACCCACACCCACTTAACCTCCCTTGAGAGGATTAAGTGTGGTGGGGCCCACACGAAACCTAAACCTCTCATCTTCCCTCAAACTCCCTTAACCCCTCTTTAATTAACATGACAACTTGTTAATAAATGTGGAGTTATCTCTTATTTGAATTTCAAACCTTTGAAATTCTTTTTGTGAATAAAATAAGACTTTGTCTTATTTTGTTGGGTTAGAACTCTTAGCCATCTTGGAGTGGTTGAGAGCTTTTCTTTCTTCTTCAACCTTGACGAAGAACACGAAAAACTCCGTTCTTCAACGAAGAACTTCTTCGCCGAAGAACACGGTCTTTCCGCGACGCCATATCCGCGACGTGACGTTCTTCTTCCGCATCATCTTTTCCGCGATGAACGCCATCGACAACGACTCTTCCTCCGACGTCAAAGGAATCGACACCGATATTTCCACGACTCCGTCAACATGCGACTATCGAGGTAGGGGTTCTTGAGTTCGTTGTTTCTTTTTTATTTGACTTTCCTCAAGACTTGACGTAGAACGCTCAAGTTCCGACGAAGAACGCCGCTCCGCTCTTCTTCGTCTTCGGTGTCAACGAGAGAGAACACCGCACCTTCCTCGGACAACCTTCGTCGGCGTACAAGGTTTCTCCAACGACGTGCCTCTTCGGACGCGCCTCTTCGTCGTCGAATTTGACGAACGACGACCGCGACGCCCGACCTCCGCGACGTCGTCTTCCGCGGAACGTAGACAAATCTTCGAACCTTATACCAAAGTAGGGGTTGTTGTTTTATTCTTTAATTATTCCATTTCTTGCTCGTGGATCTCATGTCTACGTGAGGCTTTTGAATAATTTATATAAGTGTTATTTTAACGTGAGGGGGCCGGACCGCACGAACACGGCCGAACCCCCCTCCAACGTTCTTGTTTATTATTGCGGGTGGAAGCAAGTGACGTGGTGCCGTCGCACCACGCGGTTTATCGTGCATATATTTTACGCGGAGCCGTCGCGCCACGCCGAGGAAGAATCTTCAAGAACGCGACGCCGTCGCGCCGCGTTGAATGGAATCAGGGCACGACAAAAAGGGGTGCGGTGTCGTCGCACCGCGCCGGACGACGAACACCGCGGCCGGTTCCGGGCCGCGGCGGGACGAGGAGACCGCGGCCGGTTCCGGGCCGCGGCGGAAGAGAAGACCGGCGGCCGGGCCGCCGGCGTCGGAAGCCGAAGGGGGGACCGGAAATTTCCGGTCCCTTTAGAGAAAACCGGTCGGCCAGCTGGCCGGCCGGATATCTTTAAAACCGGGGGAATTAATCCCCCGGCCAACCCTCAAAACCCCCCTCTTTATGAGGGGGGTGGTTTTCTTTGAAGGGAGGGGGGGAAGCAGGCCCCCCGGTTCGCTCAAATCAGGCCCCCCACGTGGGGGGGGGGGGGGCGTTTTAAAAGAAACGGGCGTGGCACAAAGGCCGCGCCGCCCCTCAAAACCGCGGGGGTTTGATCCCCCCCGCGCGGCCTCCATGCAGCGCCAGCCGCCAAGCCATCGCGGCCCGCCGCGGCTCGCCGCGCCGCCGGCCGCCGCGCCGCCGCCGGCCCCCGCGCCGCCCGGGGGGGGGGGGGGGGGGGTCGGGCCGGGTCGGCCCGGACCCGGATCCCCCCGTTTCGAACCAGATTTGGTTTTTGGCCCAGATCTTGAGCCCTGGACCTCCGAATGACGAACCGTCTGCGGAAACGCGATCCTTGGATCGAGACGGTCGTTTCGGTATATCGCACTCAAGGTTTCGGATTACTTTGAGTTCGGCCGGGTTGGTTCGTTCACGAAACCAACCGGGCCTTCGGAGCGGAAACGCTCATATCTTGAGCTACGGACGTCCGATTGACGTGCCGTCAGCTGTATTGTGTTCCTCTTAGTGAGACGGATCTTTTGGCATACTCCTCCCGAGGTTTGGACGCAGGAGGAGTACGGTCGGGTTGGTTTTGCCTTAAAAACCAACCGGGCCCCGGAGACGAAAATGCCAATAACTCTCAGACCGGGCGTCCGATCGACGCACCGTCTGTTGCGTTGAGTTCCTGTTTACGATACGGAACTTTTGGTATCCTTCGCCCGAGTTTTGGATACATATAGTAGTGGCCGGGTTGGATCGCACCAGAAATCCAACCGGGCCCCTGGAACGGAAAAGCTGATATCTTTCAGACAGGACGTCCGTTTGACGAACCGTCAGCGGCGTTGGTGTTTACGTTGAGTAACGGTCCCTTTGAGTATACCCTATGGGAGTTCGGGGTACAGTTGAGATACGGCCGGGATTGGTTTGCTCACGAAACCAACCGGGCCCCCGGGATGAAAAGGCTAATAACTCACAGACCGGGCGTCCGATTGACGCGCCGTCTGTTGCGTTGAGACCCCTATGATGAGGCGGTCCTTTGATACACTTCTTAGCGGGACCTTGTGATACTTGGAGTATCGACCAGTAGCTCGTGGAGCGGACCCTCCCGGAGACGAGCGTGCAGCGTACGGAGACCGTGTAGCCGGCTGAGACCTGACGACTGCTTGACCGACTCGACTTGGAGTGAGTCGACTAGCCCAGTGGACGGAGCGCCCGGTATTTGGCGGCAGACCCACGGCGGACGGAGCGCCTGGTAGTTGGCAGCAAACCCGCGGTACTCGACAGGAGGAGTACCTCAGTAGGCTATCTGGGTGAGCGCCCGGTATTTGGCAGCAGACCCTCAGCGGACGGAGCGCCCGGTAGTTGGCAGCAGACCCGCGGTACTCGACAGGAGGAGTACTTCAGCAGTCTTAGGTTAGTGAGCAGTACCTCGGAGTCGTGACAGAACCACTGTACACTCTAGAGACGGAGCTCTTCAGCAGTTACGGTTTCGATAATGAAAATCCTGGTTTGAGCTGAGACTTTTGACCTTGTGTTTACCTCATGATTGAGATGGGTCACCTGCTAACGTTGGTATATGTATGGGCATATACCTAGGTAGTGGTTATCCGTCGTTTTCACAATCCTTGTGTTTCCTCATGCTTGAGATGGGTTACTCGATGACTTAGGTATATGTATGGGCATATACCTAAGTAGTGTTTATCTAGTTCCATGTTGATGTTGCTTTTGTGTAGCGTCTTGTATTATGAGCTGCAATAATAAAAGATGCATCCTTTGTGATGTTTTCATTCCTGTCCTCTTTTGTGATGTTACTAAGAGGTTCCAGTTGACTGTTGACTTGACCCTCACTTGTGAGACATCTACTGGAGGAGACCAGTTACCACACACTGATGCCGACAGTGTGACTCAACCCTTGGAGGCGAGAGTAACGGTTGAATCTCTTAGTAGTAGCGTCGAGGCCTTACGACGTCATCCTTGGTATGGATTAGTATCATCCATGTTAGGATTGACTGTTTTAGGCAAAGAATGTGGTTCATCCAGGGGATGAGACCAGGTTTCTCTTATCAGAAAAGAAGAAATCTTGCAGCTCTTGTGGGACCAGAGATGGTCCGGGCCACGTCAGAGGAGGTCCATGTCATCCAGGAGCGGATGAGGACAGCACAGAGCCGGCAGAAGTCATACGCTGACAGGAGGCGGAGGCCACTAGAGTTCGAGGATGGTGACCACGTCTTCTTGCGGGTCTCACCTCGACGTGGTATACGGAGATTTGGCTGAGGAGGCAAGTTATCTCCGCGCTTAATCGGACCCTTCCAGGTCCTCTGTAGGGTTGGTGAGGTGGCTTATCACCTGGCTCTACCACCTCAGTTGCACCGGGTGCACGACGTCTTCCACGTGTCTCAGCTGAGGAGATACGTGCACGACCCGACGCACATCCTTGATCATGGGGAGCTTGACGTTGACAATGGGGCGACTTTTACGGAGGTTCCGGTGGAGATAGAGGATCGACAGGAGCGAGTCTTGCTTGGGCGATCGATTCCTCTTGTGCACATCAGATGGCGGCACGGGAATCTCCAGGAGAGCACATGGGAGCGGGAGGCTCAGATGCGTACTCAGTACCCTCATTTTTTTCCCTAGTTTTTGATGTATCTTTACGGGGACGTAAAGCCCTGAGGTGGGAGTAATGTAAAGACCCGTAAAATTCAAGGGAAATTTTTTCTTAATTTTCTTTAAAATTTTACAAGAGCGCGGTTTCAGACGGCACCTGATTTCGAGGCCCGGAGTGCCCAGAATTAATTTCTGAAGTTTGGCTCGGGTACGTTCAGTGAACAAACGAGCGGGTATTTCTAACTTTTGATACGGTGCTCGGAATTGAAATCTGAGGGCACCGATGAACTCGCAGCGCCGATATTCTCTTAAAGAGACCTTTTCGTGAGTTGCGTTTGTTTCGGGTTGAAAGTTAGTTTTTGGGAGATTTATAAAAAAAGTTGAATAAAAAGTGTGAATTCTTTTTATTTTACTTTTTGTAGGTTAACTCCTCTCAAAGGGAGTTAGGGGTGGGACCCACACCCACTTAACCTCCCTTGAGAGGATTAAGTGTGGTGGGGCCCACACGAAACCTAAACCTCTCATATTCCCTCAAACTCCCTTAACCCCTCTTTAATTAACATGACAACTTGTTAATAAATGTGGAGTTATCTCTTATTTGAATTTCAAACCTTTGAAATTCTTTTTGTGAATAAAATAAGACTTTGTCTTATTTTGTTGGGTTAGAACTCTTAGCCATCTTGGAGTGGTTGAGAGCTTTTCTTTCTTCTTCAACCTTGACGAAGAACACGAAGAACGCCGTTCTTCAACGAAGAACTTCTTCGCCGAAGAACACGGTCTTTCCGCGACGCCATATCCGCGACGTGACGTTCTTCTTCCGCATCATCTTTTCCGCGACGAACGCCATCGACAACGACTCTTCCTCCGACGTCAAAGGAATCGACACCGATACTTCCATGACTCCGTCAACGTGAGACTATCGAGGTAGGGGTTCTTGAGTTCGTTGTTTCTTTTTTATTTGACTTTCCTCAAGACTTGACGTAGAACGCTCAAGTTCCGACGAAGAACACCGCTCCGCTCTTCTTCGTCTTCGGTGTCAACGAGAGAGAACACCGCACCTTCCTCGGACAACCTTCGTCGGCGTACAAGGTTTCGCCAACGACGTGCCTCTTCGGACGCGCCTCTTCGTCGTCGAATTTGACGAACGACGACCGCGACGCCCGACCTCCGCGACGTCGTCTTCCGCGGAACATAGACAAATCTTCGAACCTTATACCAAAGTAGGGGTTGTTGTTTTATTCTTTAATTATTCCATTTCTTGCTCGTGGATCGCATGTCTACGTGAGGCTTTTGAATAATTTATATAAGTGTTATTTTAACGTGAGGGGGCCGGACCGCACGAACACGGCCGAACCCCCCTCCAACATTCTTGTTTATTCTTGCGGGTGGAAGCAAGTGGCGTGGTGCTGTCGCACCACGCGGTTGATCGTGCATATATTTTACGTGGAGCCGTCGCGCCACGCCGAGGAAGAATCTTCAAGAACGCGACGCCGTCGCGCCGCGTTGAATGGAATCAGGGCACGGCAAAAAGGGGCGTGATGCCGTCGCACCGCACCGGACGACGAACACCGCGGCCGGTTCCGGGCCGCGGCGGGACGAGGAGACCGCGGCCGGTTCCGGGCCGCGGCGGAAGAGAAGACCGGCGGCCGGGCCGCCGGCGTCGGAAGCCGAAGGGGGGACCGGAAATTTCCTGTCCCGTTAGAGAAAACCGGCCGGCCAGCTGGCCGGCCGGATATCTTTAAAACCGGGGGAATTAATCCCCCGGCCAACCCTCAAAACCCCCCTCTTTATGAGGGGGGCGGTTTTCTTTGAAGGGAGGGGGGGGGGGGGGCAGCCGGCCCCCTGGTTCGCTCAAATCAGGCCCCCCACGTGGGGGGGGGGGCGTTTTAAAAGAAACGGGCGCGGCACAAAGGCCGCACCGCCCGTCAAAACCGCGGGGGTTTGATCCCCCCCGCACGACCTCCATGCGGCGCCAGCCTCCAAGCCACCGCGGCCCGCCGCGGCTCGCCGCGCCGCCGCGCCCCCGTGCCGCCGCCGGCTGCCGCGCCGCCGCCGGCCGCCGCGCTGCCCGGGGGGGGGGGGGGGGGGGGGGGGTCGGGCCGGGTCGGCCCGGACCCGGACCCCCCCGTTTCGAACCAGATTTGGTTTTTGGCCCATATCTTGATCCCCGGAACTCCGAATGACGAACCGTCTGCGGCAACGCGATCATTGGATCGAGATGGTCGTTTCGGTATATCGCACTCAAGGTTTCGGATTACTTTGAGTTCGACCGGGTTGGTTCGTTCACGAAACCAACCGGGCCTTCGGAGCGGAAACGCTCATATTTTGAGCTACGGACGTCCGATTGACGTGCCGTCAGCTGTATTGTGTTCCTCTTAGTGAGACGGATCTTTTGGCATACTACGCCCGAGGTTTGGACGCAGGAGGAGTACGGTGGGGTTGGTTTTGCCTTAAAAACCAACCGGGCCCTGGAGACGAAAATGCCAATAACTCTCAGACCGGGCGTCCGATCGACGCACCGTCTGTTGCGTTGAGTTCCTGTTTACGATACGGAACTTTTGGTATCCTTCGCCCGAGTTTTGGATACAGATAGTAGTGGCCGGGTTGGATCGCACCCGAAATCCAACCGGGCCCCTGGAACGGAAAAGCTGATATCTTTCAGACAGGACGTCTATTTGACGAACCGTCAGCGGCGTTGGTGTTTACGTTGAGTAACGGTCCCTTTGAGTATACCCTATGGGAGTTCGGGGTACAGTTGAGATACGGCCGGGATTGGTTTGCTCACGAAACCAACCGGGCCTCCGGGACGAAAAGGCTAATAACTCACAGACCGGGCGTCCGATTGACGCGCCGTCTGTTGCGTTGAGACCCCTATGATGAGGCGGTCCTTTGAGACACTTCTTCGCGGGACCTTGTGATACTTGGAGTATCGACCAGTAGCTCATGGAGCGGACCCTCCCGGAGACGAGCGTGCAGCGTACGGAGACCGTGTAGCCGGCTGAGACCTGACGACTGCTTGACCGACTCGACTTGGAGTGAGTCGACTAGCCCAGTGGACGGAGCGCCCGGTATTTGGCGGCAGACCCACGGCGGACGGAGCGCCTGGTAGTTGGCAGCAAACCCGCGGTACTCGACAGGAGGAGTACCTCAGTAGGCTATCTGGGTGAGCGCCCGGTATTTGGCAGCAGACCCTCAGCGGACGGAGCGCCCGGTAGTTGGCAGCAGACCCGCGGTACTCGACAGGAGGAGTACTTCAGCAGTCTTAGGTTAGTGAGCAGTACCTCGGAGTCGTGACAGGACCACTGTACACTCTAGAGACGGAGCTCTTCAGCAGTTACGGTTTCGATAATGAAAATCCTGGTTTGAGCTGAGACTTTTGACCTTGTGTTTACCTCATGATTGAGATGGGTCACCTGCTAACGTTGGTATATGTATGGGCATATACCTAGGTAGTGGTTATCCGTCGTTTTCACAATCCTTGTGTTTCCTCATGCTTGAGATGGGTTACTCGATGACTTAGGTATATGTATGGGCATATACCTAAGTAGTGTTTATCTAGTTCCATGTTGATGTTGCTTTTGTGTAGCGTCTTGTATTATGAGCTGCAATAATAAAAGATGCATCCTTTGTGATGTTTTCATTCCTGTCCTCTTTTGTGATGTTACTAAGAGGTTCCAGTTGACTGTTGACTTGACCCTCACTTGTGAGACATCTACTGGAGGAGACCAGTTACCACACACTGATGCCGACAGTGTGACTCAACCCTTGGAGGCGAGAGTAACGGTTGAATCTCTTAGTAGTAGCGTCGAGGCCTTACGACGTCATCCTTGGTATGGATTAGTATCATCCATGTTAGGATTGACTGTTTTAGGCAAAGAATGTGGTTCATCCAGGGGATGAGACCAGGTTTCTCTTATCAGAAAAGAAGAAATCTTGCAGCTCTTGTGGGACCAGAGATGGTCCGGGCCACGTCAGAGGAGGTCCATGTCATCCAGGAGCGGATGAGGACAGCACAGAGCCGGCAGAAGTCATACGCTGAGAGGAGGCGGAGGCCACTAGAGTTCGAGGATGGTGACCACGTCTTCTTGCGGGTCTCACCTCGACGTGGTATACGGAGATTTGGCTGAGGAGGCAAGTTATCTCCGCGCTTCATCGGACCCTTCCAGGTCCTCTGTAGGGTTGGTGAGGTGGCTTATCACCTGGCTCTACCACCTCAGTTGCACCGGGTGCACGACGTCTTCCACGTGTCTCAGCTGAGGAGATACGTGCACGACCCGACGCACATCCTTGATCATGGGGAGCTTGACGTTGACAATGGGGCGACTTTTACGGAGGTTCCGGTGGAGATAGAGGATCGACAGGAGCGAGTCTTGCTTGGGCGATCGATTCCTCTTGTGCACATCAGATGGCGGCACGGGAATCTCCAGGAGAGCACATGGGAGCGGGAGGCTCAGATGCGTACTCAGTACCCTCATTTTTTTCCCTAGTTTTTGATGTATCTTTACGGGGACGTAAAGCCCTGAGGTGGGAGTAATGTAAAGACCCGTAAAATTCAAGGGAAATTTTTTCTTAATTTTCTTTAAAATTTTACAAGAGCGCGGTTTCAGACGGCACCTGATTTCGAGGCCCGGAGTGCCCAGAATTAATTTCTGAAGTTTGGCTCGGGTACGTTCAGTGAACAAACGAGCGGGTATTTCTAACTTTTGATACGGTGCTCGGAATTGAAATCTGAGGGCACCGATGAACTCGCAGCGCCGATATTCTCTTAAAGAGACCTTTTCGTGAGTTGCGTTTGTTTCGGGTTGAAAGTTAGTTTTTGGGAGATTTATAAAAAAAGTTGAATAAAAAGTGTGAATTCTTTTTATTTTACTTTTTGTAGGTTAACTCCTCTCAAAGGGAGTTAGGGGTGGGACCCACACCCACTTAACCTCCCTTGAGAGGATTAAGTGTGGTGGGGCCCACACGAAACCTAAACCTCTCATATTCCCTCAAACTCCCTTAACCCCTCTTTAATTAACATGACAACTTGTTAATAAATGTGGAGTTATCTCTTATTTGAATTTCAAACCTTTGAAATTCTTTTTGTGAATAAAATAAGACTTTGTCTTATTTTGTTGGGTTAGAACTCTTAGCCATCTTGGAGTGGTTGAGAGCTTTTCTTTCTTCTTCAACCTTGACGAAGAACACGAAGAACGCCGTTCTTCAACGAAGAACTTCTTCGCCGAAGAACACGGTCTTTCCGCGACGCCATATCCGCGACGTGACGTTCTTCTTCCGCATCATCTTTTCCGCGACGAACGCCATCGACAACGACTCTTCCTCCGACGTCAAAGGAATCGACACCGATACTTCCATGACTCCGTCAACGTGAGACTATCGAGGTAGGGGTTCTTGAGTTCGTTGTTTCTTTTTTATTTGACTTTCCTCAAGACTTGACGTAGAACGCTCAAGTTCCGACGAAGAACACCGCTCCGCTCTTCTTCGTCTTCGGTGTCAACGAGAGAGAACACCGCACCTTCCTCGGACAACCTTCGTCGGCGTACAAGGTTTCGCCAACGACGTGCCTCTTCGGACGCGCCTCTTCGTCGTCGAATTTGACGAACGACGACCGCGACGCCCGACCTCCGCGACGTCGTCTTCCGCGGAACATAGACAAATCTTCGAACCTTATACCAAAGTAGGGGTTGTTGTTTTATTCTTTAATTATTCCATTTCTTGCTCGTGGATCGCATGTCTACGTGAGGCTTTTGAATAATTTATATAAGTGTTATTTTAACGTGAGGGGGCCGGACCGCACGAACACGGCCGAACCCCCCTCCAACATTCTTGTTTATTCTTGCGGGTGGAAGCAAGTGGCGTGGTGCTGTCGCACCACGCGGTTGATCGTGCATATATTTTACGTGGAGCCGTCGCGCCACGCCGAGGAAGAATCTTCAAGAACGCGACGCCGTCGCGCCGCGTTGAATGGAATCAGGGCACGGCAAAAAGGGGCGTGATGCCGTCGCACCGCACCGGACGACGAACACCGCGGCCGGTTCCGGGCCGCGGCGGGACGAGGAGACCGCGGCCGGTTCCGGGCCGCGGCGGAAGAGAAGACCGGCGGCCGGGCCGCCGGCGTCGGAAGCCGAAGGGGGGACCGGAAATTTCCTGTCCCGTTAGAGAAAACCGGCCGGCCAGCTGGCCGGCCGGATATCTTTAAAACCGGGGGAATTAATCCCCCGGCCAACCCTCAAAACCCCCCTCTTTATGAGGGGGGCGGTTTTCTTTGAAGGGAGGGGGGGGGGGGGGGCAGCCGGCCCCCTGGTTCGCTCAAATCAGGCCCCCCACGTGGGGGGGGGGGGGGGGGGGGCGTTTTAAAAGAAACGGGCGCGGCACAAAGGCCGCACCGCCCGTCAAAACCGCGGGGGTTTGATCCCCCCCGCACGACCTCCATGCGGCGCCAGCCTCCAAGCCACCGCGGCCCGCCGCGGCTCGCCGCGCCGCCGCGCCCCCGTGCCGCCGCCGGCTGCCGCGCCGCCGCCGGCCGCCGCGCTGCCCGGGGGGGGGGGGGGGGGGGGGGTCGGGCCGGGTCGGCCCGGACCCGGACCCCCCCGTTTCGAACCAGATTTGGTTTTTGGCCCATATCTTGATCCCCAGAACTCCGAATGACGAACCGTCTGCGGCAACGCGATCATTGGATCGAGATGGTCGTTTCGGTATATCGCACTCAAGGTTTCGGATTACTTTGAGTTCGACCGGGTTGGTTCGTTCACGAAACCAACCGGGCCTTCGGAGCGGAAACGCTCATATTTTGAGCTACGGACGTCCGATTGACGTGCCGTCAGCTGTATTGTGTTCCTCTTAGTGAGACGGATCTTTTGGCATACTACGCCCGAGGTTTGGACGCAGGAGGAGTACGGTGGGGTTGGTTTTGCCTTAAAAACCAACCGGGCCCTGGAGACGAAAATGCCAATAACTCTCAGACCGGGCGTCCGATCGACGCACCGTCTGTTGCGTTGAGTTCCTGTTTACGATACGGAACTTTTGGTATCCTTCGCCCGAGTTTTGGATACAGATAGTAGTGGCCGGGTTGGATCGCACCCGAAATCCAACCGGGCCCCTGGAACGGAAAAGCTGATATCTTTCAGACAGGACGTCTATTTGACGAACCGTCAGCGGCGTTGGTGTTTACGTTGAGTAACGGTCCCTTTGAGTATACCCTATGGGAGTTCGGGGTACAGTTGAGATACGGCCGGGATTGGTTTGCTCACGAAACCAACCGGGCCTCCGGGACGAAAAGGCTAATAACTCACAGACCGGGCGTCCGATTGACGCGTCGTCTGTTGCGTTGAGACCCCTATGATGAGGCGGTCCTTTGAGACACTTCTTCGCGGGACCTTGTGATACTTGGAGTATCGACCAGTAGCTCATGGAGCGGACCCTCCCGGAGACGAGCGTGCAGCGTACGGAGACCGTGTAGCCGGCTGAGACCTGACGACTGCTTGACCGACTCGACTTGGAGTGAGTCGACTAGCCCAGTGGACGGAGCGCCCGGTATTTGGCGGCAGACCCACGGCGGACGGAGCGCCTGGTAGTTGGCAGCAAACCCGCGGTACTCGACAGGAGGAGTACCTCAGTAGGCTATCTGGGTGAGCGCCCGGTATTTGGCAGCAGACCCTCAGCGGACGGAGCGCCCGGTAGTTGGCAGCAGACCCGCGGTACTCGACAGGAGGAGTACTTCAGCAGTCTTAGGTTAGTGAGCAGTACCTCGGAGTCGTGACAGGACCACTGTACACTCTAGAGACGGAGCTCTTCAGCAGTTACGGTTTCGATAATGAAAATCCTGGTTTGAGCTGAGACTTTTGACCTTGTGTTTACCTCATGATTGAGATGGGTCACCTGCTAACTTTGGTATATGTATGGGCATATACCCAGGTAGTGGTTATCCGTCGTTTTCATAATCCTTGTGTTTCCTCATGCTTGAGATGGGTTACTTGATGACTTAGGTATATGTATGGGCATATACCTAAGTAGAGTTTATCTGTTGAGATCTTCTTGTGGTTATCCTTGTTGGTTTTAGTGAGACCTTGAGGGTCTCGGGGTCCCTACTGAGTATCGTTATACTCACCCCTGCACGGGCTATGCCCGCACCTCGTTGTGTTGTTTGCAGACGTCGGCCAGTACTGACAGAGGCCGAGTGTTCGAGGACTGGACGGTACCTGGAGGTGGACTATACGACGAGGCGGTACCCGAAGGTGGACCACTGGGCGGGACATACTCGGAGCAGATGGCGGGACCCGAGGAGCAGAGGAGCTATCTGTACCCACCCTTCAGGTGGGATTTCCAGTGGACAACTCGGCGTAGCAGCATTACTTTTCAGTCGCTGTTTTCCCTTTCGAGTTGTACTTTACAGTTGGGCTTGTATTTCCGGCCCCTTTTACTTTTCAGCTCTTCTTTTTGTAGTTAGTGTTTTACTTCCGCTTGTACTCCGTGGTGCTTGTTTTCTTTTATAAAGGCAATGCCTTCCCAGTTAACGGGATTTTACGCATTTGGTGCTAGTCGCCAGCCCCTGGCCTATGGAAGGCGGGCTTGGGGTAGTCACGGCACGGGCCCCAAGGATGGTCGTGACATAATTATATATATTTTTATAAATATCGTACATATAACAATAATTATTCCATTCAAATTTTGGTAAATAAAAATGGGATATGTTTGGAAAACAACATGATGTTTTTTTAATATTTTATTAGTCATTCATACCTAGAAAAAATATATTTAGTAAATTATTTATAGATTTTTTAAAAAAAAAATTATCATTTTTCTAAAGAATTTTTTCATACGAAATATTTCTTTTCCAAAAAAGAGTGAAAAAATGTCATATTTGTTTAAAAGAAACTAAAAAATAAGAAGTAAAAAAGAGATGGGAGATAATAATATTACAAGAAACATTTCATGAATAACATGATTAGAAGAAAAATTATTTTTTGTAATAAATATAATTCAATTCACCCATGGAGACATATATTAAAACAATCCATAAAAATGAAGAGATTTCGATATACACCATTACCACTTATGTAATTTTTAAATCATGATAACATTGAATGAAATGACTATAAATGAAACTATATATTCCATAAAGTTTAATATTATCGTTATATAACATATCAATTTGTCTATATATAACCTACCAAAAATATTATGTGGAGAATAAGGAATATTTATTAGGGAACTAAAAGTGTAACATGAAACCCTTATATAAAGTCCAATTTCAGGGTATGTATTCAAACACATTGTATAAAAAACAAGATTATAATACATTTATTATAGAACCATAATTATTTATTAAATTCCATATATTATATAACTATTGTCTTTTATCACTTGAATATCAAAATTTCTTTCTTAAAATAATTGTTTTTTGTACTAATATCATCATTTTTCATGAATGTTCTGGTTTGGAAATTTCAATCCTTTTATATAGATAATGGTTCCGTCATATAATTAATGTTATCTATTATATAAATTTAGTTTATACTCAATTTATATTTTTAACTATATTAATTTATAAATGGCAGATATGTAAAACTAATTACATCATCCATGGAGCAAGAATTCAATACATATGAATGACCATAGTTTCCATTTTATCTATTGTTGGAATGTAAAGAAAAAAAATTATATTCCCTTTCAATAATAATTTTTATGTTTTATATACAAAAAAATTACTATTAACCATCCCTACAGATATTAATATAAAAATGAAAAACATTTCACAAAGAAAAGTATGAGAGAGAGTCCACATGTATGCACTAGTGACATAATTATTTTACCACTGATTGGAATGTAATAATTTATATTTGTTATCATGTTTACAAAAGTATAGTTAGGTAATTAATATCTTAGATATTAATTCATTTTATAGATACTATATACCATTTAAGGTACATGGGAAAATTGTTTAACATAGATTCATAAGCATGGAGTTCATCATACACGTGAGGGGAATTATCATATACAACACAGAATGAAAAGTAAAAAACTATTTCTGATATCATAATTAAATAATTATTATTATATAATATATTTCATTTAAAAATTAAATATTTCATAATATTCATTCTTCAATGGTGATGATGGAAAAAAATTATAATGTGTCACGAGCCTACATTCAGTTTCACACACAGTGGACAGTTTAATTTTGAATTTGATTAAAGTGGAGATGTATTTGGGTTGTGAAATTAACATCACAAAATATTAGTATACATGGTATTATGATTTTTTAAATTTATTTAATGGAGTTCGCTGAATTAATAAAAAAGATAACCATGCCTTATAATTTTACATCTACTTTGGTGAGACTATTTAGGTTAACATATAAGCCCTTCAGAGGATGGATTCAAAGACAAAATTAACCTTTGTGGAAATTTTTAGAGATTTAGTAAAAATTATTCAGAAACTCATAGATAATACCGATGAATTCCAATATCTAAAGAGAGGTGGAGAATGGGTGGACTTTTATAAGTGTGGGGGTTAACATACATGGATTTTTCACAATTTTAAAATGATACCCATGTTTTTCTCATTAAAAAATCAGAAAAAAGGTCATTATCAACATTTATTTATTAAAATATACAATTTTCTTCCATAAAGTATATATTTTAAAAATTTCAGTTATTTTTTGAACTTATTTTTGAGTTTAAACCACAATAAGAGCTTTTGTATCTTAATCATAATACTTATTTTTTTAGAATTTTTACTATTCATGATGGTAAAAATTTATATTAACCATATTAGAAAATATTTATTTATATAATTCCAAATATTAAATAAAATTTTCCAAATTCAGTTGTTGGATGTTGAATAATTCAATTTAATATTTATCAAACATATCCAACAAAATGAGGCTTTTAAAAGTGAAATATACATAAGTATGGATGTTTTTAATATCTAAATTCAATATGAAACCACTTCCATAAACCAAAATAGTATTGAAAATAATTTAGTGAAATTTTTTTTCAAAAAAACAATTTGATATATAATTTAACTATGAATATAATATAAATAAAATTTCATCTTTCAATAAGAATCAATATTTTTCACTATTCATTTAAAAATTATTTATAATGACCTGACCTGCCAATTCTCATTGGATTGAGAGCTCAACGAGTCATTACATAGACTTAAGGGATATCCCCAAGACACCAAAGGCATGCAATAAATGCTAAAGGGTCTCAAATACAAGTTGCGGGATGATTTATCCTTTATGAAAATAACCCATAAACCAACCAAGCATAACCAAAAATTCACTATATGTTGCATGAATAAATGAAAGACCAATAAACACATCATTTATACCAAACTACATCAAAGTACACAATTGCGGAATACCAAACTAAGCATCAAAGTATAGAGTGGATGAACATCTCAAGACTCTCAAAAGACACCAAAACTCCACGCTCCTCAAGCTCCAAGCTCCACAACATCTCCCAAGCATCACCACAAGCCTTTTCGAGTAAGATTCCTTACATTTACCTATGTCTCGGAATACGACATCTGCAAAATCACCAACATGCCAAAGCAGGGGTGAGTATAAAACCTAGTAGGTTTTCCCCAATGACATCTCTACTGACTCCACTAGGATAGAAGAGTTAGCCACATTTATATAAAAATAGTTTATATAAAACATTTTCTCAAAATTAGTTTATAACTAAATA
This sequence comes from Viscum album, assembly GCA_963277665.1. Classification (NCBI taxonomy): domain Eukaryota; kingdom Viridiplantae; phylum Streptophyta; class Magnoliopsida; order Santalales; family Viscaceae; genus Viscum; species Viscum album. The sequence continues at coordinate 26,992,891 of OY728157.1, read as the reverse complement.
TAAACATGTTTTCAAAACCATTTCTAACCAAAGAAATTCCATTATCAATTAAAACCAATTTTCCAGCAAGTTATTTTTCCAGAAAAATAACCAAACAAGCATTAGAAACATTTGACAATATCCATTTTTAGCATAAACAACCATTCCACAACCCATGCAACCAACCATGCATGCTACGTTATGATTGTTCCATACTCATGAGCTGTTTCTCATCGATCTCCCAAGTCTTCACAAGTTAATTGTTTCCCATGTTCCATTACTCCTTTGGCATCGAGCACAAGGTCATATTTTAACCATGCCTCGTACATATAGTTAACATGATCCATTTAACGTATGGCACCGAGTACAAGGTCCAATTTCAACCAAGCCTTTTAGATGAAATATGAACACTAACCACATATTCCCATAAATCTGGACGAAACTCCATTTCAATAAAAACACCATTTTATTGAAAACAATTTCTATTAAAACCATTTCAATGCCAAACCATTTAAAAAAATCCCTTTTTATTGAAACCCATTTCTATCAAAGACATTTCAGTCTCAAAACATTTCAATAAAACTCACTTTTTATTGAAAAACCTATTTTCATCAAACCATCTAAAATTTCAACAAATCCAAAATTTAAAATCATCATTTTAAATTCAAAAAGCCAAATCACTTTGCAGAAGAATTCTCCAAGACATCACAATCTCATCCAAACCATAAATCATCACTAAATAATATTTATTCTATGATTTTCAGAATAAAATCCATTCAAATAAACCAATTTGAATGTATTACAATCAATTCTAGAAAGAGGACTCGACAGTGAAGCCTCATACCTTTAGGGTTTTGATGAAAACCACAATGAACGAAGAACGCACAAGGAAACTGGGTTTCTTCTTCAAAAACCCACCTTATATCTCTTCTCATAGCATTATCAAGACCAAATATCATCATATTTTCCATACAAAAACATAGATCTTCCCATAAAGGGAGTTGATTTAAGAAACTGAGAGAAGAGGAGAAGTAGATCTAAGTAGATCTACAAAATCGAACAAGAACGATGAAGAATCATCACATACCTCAAGAATCTGGCTTCAATTATCCAAGAGAATACATCATATCACCTAAAAAATTATGGGAGAACACTATTTGACCTTAGGAGGAGAAAAATCCAAAGTTAGGGCTGCTTAGGAGAAAAAACGAGGCACCTAGAGGAAAAACGAGTCAAATCCACAATTGAAGGATCACATTTAAGTGTCTGCACGGTTAGTTCTCACGATTTGACAAACCATGCGCTAACTGATATTTAGCTACTGCATTGGCCACCCTTCTCACATGGTTTGGCCACACAGTTAGATGAACTTTTCACCATCCGTGTAGAAGCTACTGCCTTAATGACAAAAAATGCACGGTTTGGCCGCACTGTTTAGACAAAATGTGCACCGCCCGTGCGACTTCCCCTTTTGCCTCAAATCATCATACCATGTTCTCCCAACTCTCACATTATTCACCCTTAACATTATAACCATAAAAATCATCAAAAAATTATTACATACCAGAAACTGGGGGTACTATGTTCTCCCCACCATTGATCATTCCTTCCTCGGAAAGAAGAAAACCTTCAACCAACAGAAAGTGTTCTGACCACTGCTATTTCATTTCCTTTTAATGTTCCCAAGTCTCTTCCTGAATATGACCATGTTGCCATAAAACTCATACTAGTCCAATTATATTTCCACAAAATACTCTCTCTTTCCTAGCCATAATCATTACCGAAACATGTATCAAAGAAGCATCTGGCTATAGGTTAACGTGATCCCATCTGATCACATGGTCCGGATCAAGCTTATACATTTTCAACTAAGATACATGGTATAGATTATGCATCAAAATTAACCATGGTGTTAATGCCAACTGATATACCACCTCTATAACCTATTCCAGTATCTCAATAGGTCCAATATATCTTGGAGATAAATTGTCTGACATCCGGAAATGACGATGTCCAAGCATTGGAGATATCCTCATGAAGACAAGATCACCCACAACGAATGACGACAGTCATCAACGGTGATATGCATAAGATTTTTGATGACTATGAGCCATCTCCATCCTTTTTCTAATCATCTAAATGTTCTGCATTGTTTATTGGACAAGGCACGACCCAACTAGTGAAGTTTCACTAGATTCTACCCAGCATAGTGGAGAATGACCAGGATGCACATACAATGCTTTAAACGGAGGCCTGCGTATAGAGTATTGATAGCTATTATTCAATGAGAGCTCCGATAAGGTTATATGATCCTCCCATGAGCTACCAAAATCCATTACACATGCTGACAACATATCATCCAATGTTTTTATTGTCTGCTCGGATTGCCTATCCATCTGAGGATGATACACTATGCTCATAGTCAACTGAGTTCCAAGGGCATGTTGTAATGATTTCCGCAAATGCGATGTAAACCTCAGATATCTATATGAGACTATAGACACTGGTACATCTTTCCTCATTACCACTTCTCAGTTATTTATTTTTGAATGATCTTCCACCGTATGAGTTTCATGAATTGGAATGAAATTGGCTGACTTGGTTAGACAATCCGCTATCACCCAAATGAAATCATGTTTCTAAAACATTATGGGAAGGCCTATAACAAAATACATTGTTATTTGATCCCATTTCTACATTGGGATGGGAAAGGATTGTAACATAACAGCTAGTCTCTGATTCTTTGCTTTAACCTGCTGACAACTTAAGCACTGTGAGACGAACTCAGCCAACTTCCTTTCTATGTCGCACCACCAAATACTGAATTCCATTCCTTGTACATATTCTATGTACCAGAGTGTACAATCCATTTTAAATGGTGTTATGAATATAGGAGTTGTTCCTGAAAAACCATAGGTACAACCATCCGATCTCTAAAACAAAAAACTGAACCCCAATCAAGTTTCCAGCCATCAATGGTCTCCCAACCATTGAGTATTGAACTTCCAACAAGACATTCTGCATCAGATGATTGTGCTTATTTGATGATATTTACTAAATCTAGAACAACTGTTGATGAAAAGAAAAAAAGAACATCAGCTAGGTCTTCACATTCCACATGCATGTCGGCTAAGACTGACATCAACTGCCATTCATCTGAATTTTCATTCGCTAACTGGGCATATGAATTTCTACTCAATGCATCCTCCACCTAATTTCCTTTTCCCAGTTTGTACATCAAATCAAATTCAAACATCCGGAGATGCTCCATCCATCTCCTTTTCCTCAGATTCAAAACTCACTGTGAGAAAATGTGTTTCAACCATTTGTGATCCATAAACACATTGATTTTCTCAACAATGAGATAATGTCTCCATGTTTTCAATTCCTGGGTGAATGCAGTTAATTCCAAATCATGTGTTTGATAATTCATCTCATGAAACCTCAATCGGATTGAAACATAATAATCCACATGGTCTCCTTTCATGAAAACACAACCCAACCCTGATCCCGAAGCATTAAAATACACCACAATCCCCTGTACTATTTCTGGAAACATCAAGATGGGTGCCGATGAAAGATTAAACTTTAGTTACTAGAAGGAATTATGACATTCTTCTGTCCATTGGAATGGAGCATTCTTCTTTGTAAAAGTTGTCACTGGTGAGCTAGTTGTGAGAAATCACGCACAAAGTGTCAGAAGTAACCAACTAGATCAAGAAAACGTCACATCTCGAACACATTCTTAAGTGGTTTCTAAGAGATAATGGATTCTATCTTTCATGGATCAACATATATTCCTTTCTCAGAAATGACATGGCCAATGAAACGTTCTTCCTATATCCATAAATCACACTTTGATTATTTGGCATACAAATGATGATCTGTCAAAACTTGTAACACTATTTCTAGATGCCCCAAATGATCAGCCCTTGTCATTTAATACACCAAGATATCATCCACAATCACCAGAACAAATGAATCCAGCTATTTCTGAAATTTATGATTCATCAAAGCCATGAATACCACCGGTGCATTCGTTAGACCGGAAGGCATGACTACATAATCGTAGTGTCCTTATCTACTTCTGAATGATTTCTTTGGAATATCCTCCTTCTGAACTCACAATTGGTGATATTCTGATTTGAAGTCGATCTTGGAGAACCACTGAGATCCCCTTAATTGATCAAATAGATCAGCAATACATGAAATTGGATATCTATTCATTATCGTAACTTGGTTAAGCTTACGATAATAAACACACAATCATAGAGTTCCATATTCCTTTTTCACAAACAAAACTGGTGTTGGCCATAGAGATGCACTTGGTAAAATGAAACCCTTGCTTTACAGCTCCTTTAATTGCACTTTCAATTCTAGTAACTCTATTGGTTCCATCCAATTAGAAGAAAGGGAAATAGGACTGGTCCCTGAAAGGAGATCATTCATAAACTCCACATCCCTTAGAGGTGGTAACCATTAGATGTTTTTGAGAATGACATTATGAAATTGATCCACCATAGTTGGAAAACTATCTCTCTCGATCTCTTCCATTGATTCCAAAGTCAACACTGACAGTTGTTAAGAGATAGTTCCCACCATTGGTGCCAACAAGCTCTTTGTACCTTTCTTTACCATCCTCTCTCCCTTGATGAGATGGATGATGTCTTTCTCAGTCGTGAAATTAACTGTTCTCCTATAACAGTTGATGTGAGCCTTAAAAATTGTTAACCAATGCATAACCAGGATTATATCATAGACATCCATGTCCAACATCAAGAAGTCCCATTTTAACACCACTCCATCAACAGTTATAGCACATTCTCTACACACAATGTCTTGACATTATCTTTTAACAAGAAGAGTTTTTAGTTTCAAAATACAAGACATAATTTTCTGCTTTAATCATTGCAAATCTACCGCATGAGATGAAATGAAAGAATGCGATGCACCTATATCAAAGCAAACTTGCACATGGGTAAATTCAAAAGAATCATACCTCTCATTATAGATGGTCTATCCTGATCATTGACCATCATCTGCTTAGATCCATACAATTTCTTTTTCACTGCACTGTTGTCCTTGTTTCCTTGTTAAAATTTCCCAGGTTGAGGAGTAATGGTATTTCGAGAATAACCATGGCTATCTGTATTATGCTTACAAGACTGACTCTGCTGTCCTCTTCCTATTGATTCATAATATGTTTGCGACACCTGAGAAGTGTCCCGAGCATCTGAACTAGGAGCACTGTGACAATAACACTGAAGATGTGACATCTTTTTGCAATTATGACATGCTCTAGGTTGCACCGTACACTCTTACTTTATGTGGTAAGTCAAACCACATTCAAAGCACCCTACATTGCTCTAGCGTCATAGAGGAGGGTTCATTGATCCCGCCATCTGGTTCTGATTTCCATTTGCATCGTGGAAATAGGTGTCCCTTTTCCTCTATTTCCAAATGGTTGAGTTACCACCATTTCTCGTAAGCATCATCATTCCGCCTCTTATTGATCCTGAGATATCACATTAAAAAAAATCACATTGATCACCATCTTTGTATAATCCGTAATTCATAGCACCACAATCTTCGATCGAATCTCTATCCTTAGCCCTAATTTGAAGATGTGTGCCTTCAACGACGTACTTTCCTCACCCTCTGGTGAAAAATGGACGAAATTCCAGAATTTATCCACATACTCTATGATATAGAGACTCTCTTGCATCAGGCTAGAGAAGTCTGTCATTTTCTGGATCTTGAACATTTGAGGATAGAATTCAAAATCCACTCATGTAAGGACTTCATCCAATTTACCCTACACCACTAAATCCGACCACATGCATGCAAGATCCTTGAGCATATACGTCTCCAAATATACTTTTAGCTCAGATGGTGGGCTCATGAAATCGATGATACGGTTCATTCTACATAGCCATACCTCCGCCTTTTTAGGTTCATCAGTACCCCGAATGATTGATGGATTCAACTTCATGAACATGATGGTATGATCCACATGTAGTGGCTCCTTCCTCCAGATCCCTGTATCCAAAGCTTTAAATTATTAGATAATACTCTGAACCATCTCTTGGAACAGACGTGGTTCTGGTGCAACCACATTCTCTGCAGCCTCTTTGGGTTGGTTCCAACGACGCCTACCAAGTGACATTTTCTAAACCAACAAAAAACTCTTCCAATATCACTCTCTAGCAACTGATGGCTTAGCATTTCAAATTCTATCACATAATCTATCACAAAATTGTTTTCAAAAGAAACTTTTTACATGTTGAACCATTTTTTAAAACATTCAGCATGCTTTTTGAAAACAAACCCACTTTTAAAAATCACCAAATACCTTGTTTTCAAAATCATTCACATGAAAATAGTTTCTGCATTTTTTAAAAAAATTGCATCTTGTACAAAATCCTTACTCATTCCTCACAATGAGATTTGCAATACTAGTGGAATGTCATTCCTCTACAATTCATGTGATGCTCCTCTCATTGGATAAACCCATGATAATGAAATTTCTAAAATTCTAGAAGTGTATCCAAAACACTTATGTACCCAACACCCTGGTTACATGAATTTCAGCATAAATAGGTTAGCTACATCCTTTTATACTATACATTTCATGTTTCGACAATCCAACTCATGTCTAAGATATTACCCAAGGAATAGACAAGAATTAATTTCATCTCCATCACCAAGAATATAAATGAATACTTGGTAGGAATGGACCAAACAAGCCGGTACCATTTTTAATGACCCGCCGATTCTCATTGGCTTGAGAACTCTACGAGACATTACTAGGCCTTAAGCGACATCCCTTAGACACCAAAGGCTGGAAATAAATTCCGTATGGTCTCAAATACATGTTGGGGGAAGATTTACCCTTAAGGAAAATAACCTATAATCCAACCAATCATATCCAAAAATTCACTATATGATGCATGAACAAATTAATGACCAATAAACACTTCATTTATACAAAACTACATAAGAAGTACACAATAGAGGAAGACCAAACTAAACATCGATGTACAGTATGGAAGAAAACCCCAATACTCTCAAAAGACAACACGCCTCCACACTCCACAAGCTTATAGCTCCACAACATCTCACAAACGTCACCACAAGACTCTCACGGTAAGATGCCTTATCTTTACCTGTGTCTTGGAATAAGACATCTGCAAAAGCACCAATGTGACAAAGAAAGGGTGAGTATAAAACTCAGTAGGTTTTCCCCAATGATATCCCTACTCACACAAGTAGGATAGAAGAGTTTTCCACATGTATATAAAAAATATTTTATATAAAACATTTTCTCAAAAGCAGTTTATAACTAAATATAAAAAAGTTTAAAAAACCATTCATAAACAAATCCATTCCAAGAGCATTTGAATACAATTTTCTAGCAAGTTATTTTTGCAGAAAAAATATCCAAATAAGCTTATGATCCATTTCATAATATCCCTTTTGACATACCCATCCATTCCACAACCCACGCATCTAACCATGCGTGCTATGTTATGACAGTTCCATACTCCTGAGCGGTTTCTCATCGATCTACCAAGCCATCACAATGTAATTGTTTCCTATGTGCCATTACACCGTTGTCACCACGCACAAGGTCATATTTTAACCAAGCCTTGTACATGCAATATGAACACACACAACATATTCCCATAAATCATGCCAAAATACCATTTCAATAAAAAAACCTTTTTATTGAAAAGGATTTCCAATAAATACATATTAATGCCAAACCATTTCAATTCCAAACCATTTCAATAAAACTCCCTTTTTATTGAAATCCAATTCCATCAAAGTTATTTCAATCTCAGACCATTTCAATAAAACACCATTTTTATTGGAACCCCACTTTTTATAAAACCATCTACAATTTCAGCAAATCCAAAATTTAAAATCGACATTTTAAATTCCAAAATCCAAATCATTGTGCACAACAATTCACTAAGATTTCACAATCTTATCAAAACAATAAATCTTCACTAAAGAAGATTTATTCAGTGCATTTCACATTCAAATACATTCAAGTAAACCAATTTTAATCTAAGAAAATCAATTATAGCAAGAGGAGTCGATATTTAAGCCTCCTACCTTTAGGGTTTTGGCTAAAACCACAACGAATGAAGAACGCACAGGGAAACCGGGTTTCTTCATCAAAAAAAATTACTTAGAACACTTCTCTTAGCACGATCAAGACCAAATCTCATCATATATGGCATCCACACACTTAGATTTACCCATATCGAGCATAGATATAAGAAACCAAGAGTAGAAGATAAGTATATCTATGTATATCTATGAAATCGAATAAGAATGATGAAGAACGATCAGATACCTCAAAAATATGGCTTCGATTTTCCTAGAGAAGACTTCATATCGCCTCCAGAACAATGGTATAACCCTCTTTAACCTTAAGAAAAAATTCCCGAGTTAGGGCCGCTTAGGAGGAAAAATGATTCACTTAGAGGAAAAAACAAGCGAGATCCAAAATTTAAGGATCTCATTTACGTGACTGCATGGTTAGTTCACACATTTTGAAAAATCGTGCACTGACCATGCTTTAGCTACTATGTCAGCCACCCTTCTTGTACAGTTCTTCCACACAGTTCGATAAACCGTGAACCGCCCGTGCGGAAGCTAATTACTCTATGACCAACAAAGCACAGTTTTGCTGCACGGTTTAGAAAAACCATGCTCCACCCGTGTGACTTCCCCTTTTTCCTGAAAACATAATTCCAAGTTCTCTCGACTCTCCCAATAGTCACCCAAATCATTATAAACACTAACAACATCAATAAATGGTTTCATACTAAAAACTAGTGGTACTACATTTTTTTATTCTTAAAAAAATTAAAATTTATCATAAAGATAATTTTTTAGTTCAAAATTACAAATAATGTTTATTTTCTGATATAAATTTTAAAATGCTATTAAAAATTATTTTTAAATTACTCTCTTAAAAGACCACTAAATTTCCATTTTGTAAAATATAGTTTTTATGAAATTTATATATTTTTTATATTAATATTATTATTTTGTAATAAAATAATATTGATTAAATTTATCTTCTTAATGTTTAAACCACTTAGTATTTCTAATTTATTCATTAATATTAATACCATGAAAATTAATGGCTAGTTTATATGGGGTATGATTAAATAATACTATTTCAATAGTTTCATGTTTCATTAAAATCCAGTGTTCCTTGAATCGTAAGATATTAAGAGATTAGATTTATTTAAAAATAAATATATCATAATGAAACATGGTGTTACATTTTCTATTATGATTCTTGATCCCTATTATATATTCTATCTAATAATATGTTTTCCTTTTTAAATCATTCAGATATACATTCGACACCACTAAATAAATAATTTCCTCTCAATTTAATATCTATTTCAACAATAACGGGTGTAATATTTGAAAATATTTTTTTAAGACACATTGTAAAAAATTGTTAATAATTTTTAATCTTGTTAGAAGAGATAGGGAATTAAAATGGTTATCAGGAATAAAAAAATAACTAGGTTTCCACATATCGTATTATTTGGGGTAATTGAAGTTATAGTAATAGAAGAAAAATATATTTAATTATGGAGTGGGATTGAGATATTTAAAAATAAAAAAATAAATGATTTGAAAAACTAAATTTCCAAAAATATATAAATATACAATGAGTTCAAGGACCATTTGATTCATCATATTTGAAGGTCCTAAGATAATATTTTTTCCTGGATTATTTTCTTATAAATTTTTAATTCTATTATGATTATAGTAGAAACCACCAGAATATATATATATGATTACATCCTTTGATTTTGATCTGGTCAATTCATACATTATCTCTTACTAAATGATATAAGTATATAATGATAATATTTTTCTACTTGGATAACTAAAATTACTATTTATCAAATCTTTAGACTAATAAAATCATTTCAATCCATTACTACAATCCCAATATATTTTCCAAAACTAAAATGTTTAGCACATCTTTCTTAATATCATATAAAGATCAACATAATCCATTCCATAAATAATTTCCTTGCTAATTATCCACAGTATGTCTAACCAATACATTATCAAAAAAATTCAATAGCTAGTAACTAAATCAAGATTATTTACCAAAGTTAATAAAAAGTGAATATTAATTTCTCTTTAAAATTATATAAATACATCAGTGACTAATAACCCATATTGAATGTATTCCTTATTCAAAAAATATAATGAATTATATAAAATATAATCCATAAATCCAAACATAGAATAAAAACCCAACAAAGATAACACAAACCATCAAATCACAAACCAATTTCATGGCCATCCATATAATAACATTATAAACTCTTTAACATTATTGTCAAAATAATGAATTCGTGATAAGGGTAATCAACCCTCAATGATGTGTTTTCCAGAAGACCATATTTTAGATGAATAATGTTTTTTGGAACCATTAAACATGCCTTAATATACTTTTATAAATCCCAATATAGTATAATCCATAAAAATTTAATTAATATTATTGATCAAATAATTAGACATCATTTTTTTCTTATCAAAAAACATGGGAAATTTTGTTATCTCCGCTACTTGTGGATTTAATATAATATGTTTTACTTGAATCTCATTCTTCTTCAATGTTATATTCCATTGAAGATTTAGTAATTCATTCGTGTAGTTCTCTAAATCATTTTGTTTGAGAAACTAAACATAAAATATTTATCTATTATCCTCAATTTCACACACATGATGTCCCATCTCTCTACAATTTAATAAAACTAACATTACCTTCATGAAATTACATGTCTCCTTCATTCGACAATTTTTAAATGTGGAAAAATCCTTCATTCCCTTAGGCCCCTTACATATTTTTACATGTTCATCATCAAGTTATATTTCATCCATTAGAATAAATAATAATTTATGAATTATATATCTAAATTTAAATAACATGATATTATGTCCTCGTTTGATGATATCATTTGAGAGACTAGTTCCCTATGAAGGGTTTTATTAAGGCAATCATTGAAATGATAATTCTTACTCATTTAACAATGTGCACTGATATGATGCCCATTCATTCTACTATATTCCGTATCTAGATAATGGAAGAATATTTGTTACATAATAACAATATTTATCATATTCTATAACCCAAAAACTAGTTAAACAATTAATAAAAATAATAATTTCATTTATCGATAATCATATAATCATAAACAATGATTTTCTGGTGAATGCATTCAAATGAATGAAAATTATGTTTAAAATTATAAAAATGGTTTCTAAATAAAATGTGTATTATATTAAAAAAATAAACAAAGATTTTTGTAGTATGTGGGAAATAAAGACCTTTGTCTTGTACAAGGAGAAAATTGATTAAACCCTGAACAATATTTCTTTTATGTTCTTACAACTAGGTACTACTATACTAAAGCCTAAAATTCATGAATAATCTTGAATGATATTTATTATTATTAACAATCACATAATCTAAACCTCTCCAGATCAATAGGATAATATTTTATACTTATCTTTAATTTATATCATAATTTTAACTTCCACTACCTATAGTTTCTTAAATATAGTTCACAATATTTCTATTATATTTATTCTGGTACCAAGTATGAATACCCCAACCCCATTAAACTAGATCTATAGTCAAATATGTTACATTGTCATATGAAATAGAAAATAGCCTCCCAATGGACCTCATAGTTTAGTAGTCACGGAAAATTTGACACATACATAAAATATCAATTTTCAATTAAAAAATAATATACAAAATTTATATTTTATTTTAGTGAATCATTATTTCCAAAAGTATAAAAAACGATATAAATCATAATACACATATTTAAATCCAAGGTAAATAAATTGTGAAAATGGTTAAGATCATTTGATCAATAAAGGTATTAAAATGCTGGAATATATAACAAAGAATAAGTATAATCTATATCGAATGATTAACAACTAAAAAATCTTCCATTTAAATAATAACATGAGAATAATATGGAAGGAATAAATGATGAGAAAATAAATACACACAAATAATCAAAAAAAATTGAATGATAGAGATGGGTATTCTAAATAAAATAATTATTGGATTGAAACTTAGAACTGTTCCCAAAATTAGGGAATTCATAATGTCATGAATCATAAAAATATTGTTATAAACATTCACAAGATATTTTAAATGGATGGGTAAAACATGATATAATTGGTCTAGAAATATTGTCTCATCATACATGTTAGTGGATCAATGGGATATATAATTCTCGGACCACCATTGCATATTATGTCAATTTAATTACTCATATGAAATGGGTGACACATTATGAGTATAATAATTAATATTTAAAAACTAAAATATGAACTTTTTATAATTACCACTAAAAATAAACATAAACATAAAAAATATAGAGTTATTATGTTATTGGAAATATATTTATACATCCTATAACACCTGAAAATAAAATGCTACGAACATTATAATCAATAACATGTATGACACACAGCACCAATCATGTATGGGAATATAATATACATGAAATTATTTTATAATTATAATTTTATATAAATTAAATCTATGATATTGATTTATATTCCCACAAACAATAGGTTATCATTATTTAAATTCATAAATGACCTTGTTCGATAGTTTTCATTACATGCAAGACCATGTTTTCCCACAAAACAATATATTATTATAATAACTATTATTTCATAAAATATTTTATAGCTTAAACATTAAATTGTAATTTATGAAAAATATTAACTAAAATATGAAATTATAAGTTAAAAAAATAAAAAATGAATTCATTTATTAAAAATTAGTTATAAATGAATATAATAACCGATTATGTAGTATGGTAACATTTTTATAGTAAAATATTTTTATACCCAAAATGAATCTTTATCTGAATAATATAAAATAATTATAAATAGTTTGTGATATTAATATAATATATATATATATATATTATTATATATTCAATTATGTATTTTTTACACTTATCCAGTAGATTCGATAGTGAACTGATAAAAAAAATGTAACATTTCACATATAATTCAATGTTTTTATAAATGAAATTATACCTCCTATAATAAAAAAATATTAATAATTTTTTTGAAATTTTATAAATCCTATATTGGAAAATAAAAATGTTTTTAAAAAAGGAAAATTTTCTTTAACATTGCATTAAATTTTTGTTTTATGTTTTGATGTTTCAATATTTATTGAACATAGAAAAATATTCAATTATAATTCAAAACATATTTTTCATATAATTTATTTTTAAGGATAAACTATAGTGTACAATTTTTTAGTGTTACATTATATAAATTATAAAACATATATTACAATTTTTGTCATTTTATTAAATTCCACATTGAAATTTTATGTAGAAACACTTAAAGTTTTTGAACATTTCACTTTAAAACACCTCTTTGTTGTCCCATCTATGGGATAGTATTTAAATTATATTATGCCACTTTCAGGATTGGATTTTAGTGAATTGTTTTCCATTATAGGAATGAATATAATTAAAAATATATGAAATTATAAAATAATTTGATTATCAAAAAACAAGTTAATGTTTTTAAAATTAATTACATCCACTTAGTAAAAAATTAGCTTCACAAGAAACTTAACGTTAATATTATGAGATAAAATGAACTAGAAACATGATAAAAATAAATTAGATTGAATTATGTAGGTCATATTATTACTTTTATTAAATTTTTGTCAATTATAAGAGATGTCATTCATAATAATATAGTGGGTATAATTACCCCTTAAAAATTTACTATATTGCGACTCCACCTCCACTATAAAAAGGTTCTCTTCACTCCCACTTCCTCACACATATCATGACACATTGGATAAAACATAATCATCCCAAATAATATCTCAATGACCCTCTACTAATATTAGAATCCTCACCATGGTATTAAATATATTCAATAATTCCATTTGGGTCAACCAAAAAGGAGTTACCAGAATAAGAAGTAAAATCATTCCACAAACTCTTTTTTAATTTTCCTCCAACTAACATCTTTTTATTCCATAATTATATCATAAATATAGTATCCTAAATATATGTATGTTTTGATATTATAATTTTTCTTTCGAAAATTTCACACAATTACTTGAGTAATGAACTTAACATTTCTGTGCACAACGAACAACCTGCTTGCAAAATGAGGACATTCATTTATTATTTTTCCACATATCATTGTAGGACATTATGTTGGGCATGATTTTTATATGAAAAATATATTATTTTTATATTATATTAATATTCATGTAATTTTTATATAATACATTTTGTAATACATTCCATTTTATATAAATATGATAACCTAGTATGTGGAAGTGAGGACTACTAATTCCTCAAAGCGACGTGATTCATTAACACTATACATAGAATGTATAAATTATGGTTTTATTAAACCTATGTTCCATATATGAAATAATTATGATAATTGAATTATAATATACATATACATATTCATATATATCATTGAATTTTCATTGTTTAAAATATGTTAAATAAATTAAAGTAGCATTCTTGCATATGTACAACCTAACATCTCTATGAATAATTTCTTAAAATTCATTTAAAAAAATCAAATTATAATAAATAAAGTTTCACTGAATATATATAATTTTTACATCATTTTTTACATTATTTTGATCATGAAACATTTTTATTTATCATATGTAACAAGTTAAAATATACTTGATAAATAAGGGAATTAACAACAAAAATAGTGAAAATAATGAAATATTACTAAAAAAGAAGTAATAAGATATTTTAAGAAGATAATATATTATATAATAAATATAAATATGTACCTAATATAAGTTATTAAAAATTTTAAGTACATAATTCCAGAATTTATAGGATGTTCACCTCGAAGGAAACAAAAGGTAAGGTGTTTTCATTATAATTTTTACTTATATGATATAAATGTTTTATTTCCCACTTTATTATTTTGTATAGTTTATGTATTACCAATTTTGATTTATAATATCATGAATTATTTTATATTAATGGTATTTAAAGATTCAATTGTAATTATTTCTTCTTAGGGGATTTGAGTTAAAATTACCAGGTGGTAAAAAAACATCATAACCTGATTCCTTTTCAATGGGTTATATTACACATGTGTTATCTTTAATATTTTAAGATTGTGTGTGTAATTAATTTCTACAATAATATGTTTTATATCCACTTGTTTATTTTTATTTAAATTATAAACACATAATATATTCTTTTATTGATTCTCCCATCAGCATTATAGACATTTTAAGGATTTACAACACAATCACATACTATTTTAGATTATTTAATGTTGAATTTTTATTTGAGGAAATTATTGGATCATTACTCAACAAAACCATAAATTTTCTCCTACTATGTTTTTTCATGAACTTTTCAATGTAATCTTAAAAATTTTCCAGTCTTTGATATATACAATTTTTAGAAGCATTTTTAAAAGAACCTAACATCCTTTCTATCATTAATCAGAGAACATATTTTAATTAAAAAATTATTATTATTATTAAAGGTTTTCAAAAATGATTTTATCAATTTTAAAATGATTAATGATAGAAAATTTTATTTTATTTATCTTTCTAAAATGTTTTCAAATTGTTATTCTTTTTATTTTCCATAAAATGGACTTCTCTAACATTTTAATATGAAAAAATGTTGTTTTTACCATGTACATATTGTACTGAGTTACCCACCATTATTTTATTGAATATTACATTATATGTTTAAGATTTACCTTTTTTTATTATAACATTTTTAAAATTTATTTTCATGTTCAAAAATATTCCAATTTTTTTTAAATAAAATGTATAATTTTTTGAATAATGTTTTAAAATGATATATTTATGAATTAAAAAAACTATTTTTATTCATTCCACATGGTATATGTTGTATTGGTACTATCCTTATTCATCAAATATATGGTTTATTATAGAATTATCCAATTAGAGTATTGAAATTCACTTCATTGATTCCATTTTTTACTCTGTCATAAATAATTGATTTCCTATTATCATTTATATTGAATTTACCCTAGTTATATATATCATTTCTCATAAAGAAGTTTATTTCCTAATATTTATATTATTTTACATATTGTGTTTACATTGACATGATATACCATGAATATTCTAGTTCATGATACATTATATGTTTTATTTATTTCCTGGTGAGTTTTGATTCAAATGTTTTAATGTGTTATGGGACACATTGGAATGTTTATGGATTATATTCACCAAGAATGTTTTATTGATAATTAAATGGTACCAAAATTCGTAAATGTTATCAAACCTTATTTTTATTTATCCTCCACTGTGGAAATATTTATAAAACAACAATATGTATTTAGTAATGATATTTAATAAGGCATATAAAGTATTAGTTACATCGATTACTCAATATGAGGTATTATTTTGATTAGTAGAGATAGTTGGTTCCGGTACATTATATATCCCATAGGTGCGTCAAAATGTTCTAAATAGAAAAATTAGTTGAGAAATTTAAATATTTCTCTACACATATTTTTAAACCATCTATTGAAATGACTTTACAATATTGGTTTTCATGTTTATAAGACATATCTTATAATAAATAATAATTGAAATCGTTTTGAATAATTATTAATTATCTGTTTGATTTTCCCCGTGAGAATGATTATGTATGAATTTAATTATTTGTTTATTGATTAAGTGGAATGTGTTTTCAGTTTCATTCATTTCAAGAATTATTTTTTCTTTATGTATTTATTTTAATAGATATTTTTCTAGTCATTTTGATTGTAATATTTTTTATTCTCTCCTTTATCATTTTATTGATTATATATAATGTGTGTTCAGATATTACTTTTCCATAATTATTATGCTAATTGATTCATTATCGGTTCTTCTAGACTTACATCTTACAAAGCATTTGGGCTCACCATTACTTTGATTCATTCCCCAAGAATCCAAGAATCACACTAAGAAAGACATTCAAGGATATACATAAATGAATAATTTTATTTTACCAGAAAGAAACAAATTTATGTTGTAATCAGTGTATTAATTTGTAATACAAGAATCATGTATGTATATAGTTTTCCAAGACCACTAAACTGATTTTCAGTCTTGATTTTATAATTTTTAATCACATAAATGTAATCATAGTAGAAATAATCATCAGGATTTTCGAGGTTGGTTTTCTATATTAGTTTTCAAAGGATGTCTAGTAACAACCTTGGGAACTCATTTCATGAAAACAAATATTAGAGAATATAACCCTAAGTTGAAATTTAATGATATGTATAGATCATCAAACTAGAATGTTAGTAACCTAGATATTATTTATTTCCTCCCAGAAATACATCTCTATATGGATACTACAAGTTGATTCGGTTTCTACTATAGATGTACCTAGTGGTAACAACTGTTTCAAGAAGCATCATACCTGACTAGAGAACAATATAGTATAGGAGAAAGCACCTTATTGTGCACCTTGTTTGACAGACATGGTGTATATTCATAGAACTCTTCACATTTTTATTACAAACCATTATGATGGATTTTAATAGATAATTACAATGAATGTACAAGGTGAAACTTGAGAAAAATGAATGAATTATAAAATAGATTATGTATTAATGTGTTGAGGTTTTATTGAAAATATTTATTAAATGGGTATTTAGTGATAAAAAAATTTGGAGGACGTCAACCGTAATTCTTAGAAAAATTTTAGGAATAATATAAATATTATTTAGAAAAATGAAATTTTGTACATGTAACATCACTAAATTTCAGTGTAATTTATAAATTATATGGAATTATTTTGAGACTTCATGCTTTGATGAAATGTGATTCTGAGGCCCAATGAGACCAGAATGAATTTTTTAACAATATTTATGTACATTCAGTAAATATGGGATTGGGATTTTCTATCTTTTAAATCGGTATTTGGATCAAAAATATGAGTTCCCCATTGAACAAGGAACACCGATATTCTCATGTAATGTACTTAACTTTGACAGACTATGGTCAGACGGAAAATATAATTTTGGAATTTTTTGGAAAAATAAAATAATAACTTTATAAAATATATTATTTTCCTTTCACATCATTGAGTTTCAGATGGTAATGCTCTAGTGAAACGATGATGTGATGACAATGCACAATAAAGGAAATCCCTAAATGACTCGTTATGCATGTGTAAGCACTACGATGTTTCATAAATAAAATATTGTGCAAACACAAGACATCATTGTAACAGAAAGAATGTGAAGTGTTTCATTTTATTAAATGAATGCATTTGTGAGTGGAGAATTAAACTGTGAGGATTATTTGATAAACCTCCAATGAACATCCTCTCCAACAAAGAATGAAAAATTCCGATTATCATTTTTCTCATTCGACGCACCTCGATAAATCAAGTCAAGCGTGATGAAATATGTCTCTTTCATGAAACCTAGAGGATGTAATGTTGCGGAAAGAAAAATCAAAGCAGTAGAGGTTATTTTATTTAATGATCTTCCCCATTCTTTTCTAGAAATGAGGAATTTCGATCAACCCATGAAATGTTGATCTGTGAATCTTTCATTTATGTGGGAGGGAAAAACTTTTTGGTATTTTAATTATCTGAGATTGAAATTATCATATGTTGATTGAATTTAAATCCCCATACCACCCGTGATTTTAATAATCTAACAGAAAGGGATCTCTCCCACACGAACAATGCCTGAGAACCTTCTCCATGTGCACTCATTATGGTTATAACCACAATATAGTGAAAAGAGGAATTCAGGGAAATGGTATACATGACTGTGACTAGAGTGGCCTATATGGGCATATATATCAGAAAACGGACCACCAGAGAAATTCTAGTGGCTCTTAGAAGGGATCACAAGGCATGTCGGTGCCGATGGTACTGGCCCACGGTGGCCCGTGGTGGTGGGCACATACAGAGGATAGTGGCATTACATGGTGGAAAAAAAGGCCTTGCACTTCATCTGGGAATTTGGGGGGCAAGATGAGGCTGGCTTCCGCAAACCAATAGGAGCCTATCTGGTGCCCATTCGACTAGTCATTGTGTTGGTGGGCCTTGCCTCTAGCCACCAGGTTGGTTCCGTCCCTTTTACAGTGGTCTGTACCCACAGTGGCAGGCCGAACCAACATAGGTGGGCCATAATATCACCCATTGGGCCAAACCCATAATGGCAGGCGAAAACCCACTACTTTTGGGCCTGACTAGACCGTGAAGTTGGGAGCCCCTACGGGTAGGACCGTCGGCCAAATCGGGTCAGGTCAAGAAAGGCCCATTTGGCATGGCCCACTGGCTAGGCCAGACCACACTAACCCAGACCCGAACCAGTTTTGGTTGAGTTGGTTGAATTAAACTGGGGTATATGGGACTCTCGGTCCAGGTTGGTTTGGTCCATCCAACCGATTTGAGCAGGGCCAAGACGCAACTAGCCCTGGTTTACAAAAATGCCTGTATCTCTCACACCGAGCGTCCAATTGATGAACCTTCAGTGGCATTGGGACTCTTGTGATGATGATGTCATTCTGAGATACTTTACAAGAGTTATGGGAGATGTTGTTGTTTGGAATGGTTGGATCAGAGTTGAATCCAACCAGACCCTTTTTAGTAAAATAATTGTATCATACAGACTAGATGTTCGATCGATGCGCCGTGTGTTGTGCTGGGACAATTATGATGATACGATCCTTTGGGGATTATTATTTGAGAATAAGTGGTGTTTGAGGTATAAATAATGGATTTAATAGATGACCCCCTCAGAATCAAGTGTTCCAGGTGCAGGAATCTCGTGGATGACTGTGACGTGAAAAATGAATAGTGATCCTATGTGGGTTAGCAGCTAGCAATCATTCGAGGGTCAACCGCTAGAGATCAAATGTGTGTCAACACATATACATCTAGTTTGGGTCAGCACCTAGTGATCCTGTGAGGGTCTGCACTGAGGGATCTTGTGTGGGTCATCACCTAGCGATCATGTGCGGGTCAACACCTAGCGATCCTGTGTGGGTCAAAACCTATCAAACCTGTGTGTATCAGCATCCGAGGATCTCAATAGAAAAATATGATCTAGCTTTATGAATAATAATATTTTATTCTATAATTATATTATACCTTTTTGGTGATAAATCTTTTACCTTGTGATATGAGTTTGAGATCATTCTGGGTGGAATTACATCTGTGGGTTTTTCTATTGTGGTGTTTTCATTTTTGTATTACTGAGAGATATTCGTGGGGTATCAGGGTCCCTAGTGAGTATTTATATACACAACCATATATGGGCTTCTCCCACACATTTTGTGTCTTATGCCAATGAAAAAAATCATTGACTGGGACTTCGGGGAGCCAAGACTTGATGGTGCTCGGTGGTGTGTCAATAGATGTGGAATGCAGCAACGTCATCTGACAAAGAGTTGTACCTAAACTTCTCGTAGGATCCTTGGAAAATGACCTCCAGAGCATATACTTATTTGTTTTTCTTTCTTTTCATTTCGTCTTGTATTTACACCCCTTCACATTCTGTTTTCCCACATTATTCTTATTAGTGATATTTTTTGGTGGTTTTACTAATTTCATTCTAGTGTGGATTGCATTATGAGGTATGAACATTCTGTGTGTGTGTGTGTATAGGTTTAAAGGAAATGACACAACTTTTGGGATATGCCTTTATGATTTTAAAAATGATCCACTAGCCTATAAAAGGTAGGCATGGGGTAGTCATGGAATGTACCCTGGGGGATGGGTCATGATAAGTGGTATCAGAGTGGTCGATTCTACTAGATGAACCAAGAGTCAGTAATTTAATTGGTGGAAAAGGTGTAAATTGTCTTGAGATCATATTTCAGTCCAGAGAGTCCATTTTTAGTGCGGTGACTGACGTATCCACACATAACGACCTTGAATTTTTTTCCCTACTCGAGGAAAGAAAAAAATAGTTTCACGAGATTATGAAAAGTTTTTCTCGTGATCTATTTTCTGTAAGCTCACCATGAATAAATTATTCACCATAGAATATTTATTTATCAACATGATGCCTCTACGAAAACATCCATCTTGGATTCCAATGATAGATCATGACGAAGATCCATCGAGAGATGATTTATTGATGTACGTACCCCATAAAACTATAGAAACCATAGATTGTGTACAGTGGCACCACCACACGGAGAAGAGTAGTTGCTTCCAGCATCCACCAGCAGACAGTGCACACTAACTGAGTCCGATGCACGAGTTCTAGAGATAGAACCCTTTGAGGTTTCGAGGTGAGACAGATCCTTAGGTAGTTGAGGATTGGTTGGAGGCAGTTACCCATGTTTTTCTTCTGGTAGAGACACCTATAGATCATCTCGTGGTTCTAGACACTATCCTTGTTTAGGTCACAATAGGGAGATTGTGGATATTGATTATCTAGTTACACGAGGAGGTGAACTTGTTTCGTCAGAATTTAAGAGCCTATTGTGGGTTGATTTCATACATGTGAAATAATTAAAAGATCATATTGATGAATTAATACACCTATAGCAGGGCAGCTTGACTGTGGCCAATTAGTCAGTGAGGTCTACCTACCTCTCCCTCTAGTCCATCAACATTGTACATGACCATTTCTTTAGGTCTCAGACCATTGAGCATTAAATCCATTAAAATATTAGAGTGTCTATGAATTCACTTCACATTCCGATGCAGGATGGAGTTCTAGAGATAGCCCTACTAGTGTAGAACATTATAGTCTAGTAGGCATCGATGGTGAGAGTCACCACCAGATGACAATTGGTCGAGTCATGTACAGTAGTTAGAAGGCATGCGGTGTAGATGCCCAAGTGGGATAGAACTTCTAGATAATGACACATGCACTAGATGATGCTAGGTGGTGGGTTGAAAGATGTGGTTTTCTGTAGTGAAATCCAACAGATAGATGTACCCACCATTCATGTAGGATCCTTGCATGATGAACTCCATAGAATGCACTAATTTTTTTACTTTAATTTCAGTTGAGTGTGTATCCTGGCACCATTACTTTCACTTTACACACATTAATCATAGTAGTGATAATTTTTGGTTATTGTACCACATTATATAATTTTTGGGTTTTTTGTGCAATATTCCCGGTCTATGTTTGTACAGGTTTTAAAAAAATTCCTTCCCTTTTTAGGATATTCCTTTCAGGTGCAAGTCACCATCTGGTGGCCTATGAATGGGAGGCTTGGGGTAGTCACAACAAATGACTTTGAGTATAGTTCATGGTTTTATATAGGGTGATATCTCATAAAATACAACATAAAGGTGAGGTTTGTACCATTCATTAAAAGACAATAAGGGTTTCATGCCTACCACTTGAAAACTTCTTGTCCTGGTTTTTTATGTTTTTCTAATTAAACTGTTTGATGAAAAATATTATTGTTGGTTTTCTAATGTTAATTTTATGTTTACATATTTTTTTATGAACCATATAAGATTTGGATAATAGTTTTCAACTAATAGTTGGAATTATAACTCTTTTATAGAACTTGGGATCTGTATTTTAGTTCTCCATGCATGAATGATAATTCTTTCCATTCATTTAAATAAATAATGGATTAATATTAAATTGATAAAAGTGGAAATAAATATGAAATTTTGTTTCAAGAATATTTGTTGTATGTATATTTTCTAATATTCATGGACAATAAAATATTTACTCAGCATTATGAAAATGATATAAATTGAAATATTGTAAAATTCATTCATTATTATCAAACTGATGGTCTTTCAAATATTTGTATATTTGTGACATTTATTCCCCCAATATTCAAATTATCATTCACTTTTCTGTAATGGGTTTCCATAACCATTCCCTATAATTATTTATTCTTCACCTCCATGTATGTATCTCCAAATTCCACTAATGTTCTCTTACATTGAGACATATCTATATTTTATCCCACTAGAAATATTTATGTATCATTATATCATAAGTATAGAATTTTTTTCAAGCCCTTATCACAATCAGGTATTTCATTATTTGATATATAAACCAATCTATAACCAGATAAAGTTTAAATTATGAGGAAACCATTTATATAAGATTGGGAGAATGTAATAAACAAAAATTTTAAAGTAACAATATTCTATTTGATAGAGTCTAGGACACGAAAGTCCCTACATGTAAGGGAATATAATATACTGAGAAATTATTAAAATATAACTATATTAAATTAAATTCCATCAATGGTACATACATAATCCCAATAATGGAATACATAGACATTAGAATACTTTTTTGGAATACTTAATATATTACAAACAAAAGTTTTATTGAAAATAATAGTTTAGTTCCTTTGGAAAAATATAAAAAATTCATCAAATTTAGTGAGAAATTTTTAATATGTCCTATAATGATCATCCATGTAGAAAATCCACGTTAAGTTTTTTTTAATATCCATAGGAAGCGAAACCTATGAAATGAGTGGGATTAAATGTTCAGTAAGGAAAAACAAAGGAAATACATTATTATATCACTAACATAAGGTTCTTATAACATGATCATGATCATTATATGATAATACCCTACATATTAAATATCCTAAGCCTGAATTTTGGAAGAATGATATTCATTTCATAACACGTGAATCATAGGGAAATAAAATGCATAAGACATGATAGAATAACACATGGTTAAAAAGGGAATTGTTTCACACACGTAGTAATATAAAATCATAATGTCATGGTTTCCTTCCATTACCCTTGTAACCTGTTAGTATTGGGCTAACCACCAATGTACCTATCCTATCATGGTATATGGTCAAGTGTGCCCTCTATTTTTGGGATACAGATGTCTTCCTATGTCAAATTTGATATCATAGAACATTTATCATTACCTGATGCATTTTAGGTAGATATATATCCCACAAATTAGATATTGAAAATCATAAATATGTGTGCGACAAGAACATAATTGATTCATCTCTTCAGAATCTATTAAAATAATTTATCTTCATAATCATTTCATCACGATATAACTCTTTAAAAAACATGATCTATAAACATAAAAATATTCTAATTTGACAAAGAATAAGAATAGTATCACTGGATCAAATACCATGTTAATCATAATTAACAAGAAATAAAATTATCTTAGATGTAAAATAATTTTGATAGATCCCTGGAAATCATTCTTATGTAAAATATCGATTCCATTTGAAAATTTATTTTTAATTATTAAAACATTAATAAATCCATTTTCATTGAAAATAACATTTCAAGCATTTAAGGGAATTTTTTCATCTATTTTAAACTTATTTTAAATCCATTTTCTTATAAATGTTAGAAATATCATTTAAAACAGATGTACAAATTATTTTTAGAAAACATTATTTTGAAAAAATACATATATTCGACCAAAAGGTGAATAAAATTACATGAATCATATAATATCATAATAATAAAGATAAATATGGAAAAAAATATCAAATTTAATAATATAAACCACATAAAATAATATAGGCATGTAACATATCATGTGTGTTAATGAATGAAAATTGATAGAAACATACCATACTATTTTTTAACTTTTTAACTATAAATCCCATGACCGTGAGATCACAAAATATATTTTTAAATTACAATAAATTATCTGAAAAATAAAATAAAATCATTTTAGGGAATTATATATACAACATAAAACCAATAAGTATTGTATAAGCCATGTGTCACACCGAAATAAAATTTTGACAGACATATTTTACTACATGAATAACTTTAGAATTATGAACCCCCTAAAAAATAACAACAATTAAATATTATAATATAAATAAATAATGTAAATTAATAATATAAATTTTAAATTTCATTATATACAGACACAAATTAAATGAGCGGTGAATATAGTATTTATCTCATAGGAATAAAAAGTGAGATGAAATTCCTTAATTAATGTTATTGTTTCCTTAACACAAGTTAAAACCTCCAATATAATAAATATATTTTTATTATATATATAAAAAGAAGAACAATATTAATAAATAATATACCATATATGATTTTCTTATCTTATTTTATCTCGTGTTAATTTAAAATTTTCATGTTAACATAATGTTTCATGTAACAGTTTTTGGTTTCTCGTACAGGTTTTTGGCTTGTCATTGTTGATCCTCTTACTGAAATCTAGATTTACTATATTTTAGAATGAAAATTGTCTAATATATCATATATTATAATTATATATTCATTTATAATAATATATATAAATATGAAATGGAATAAATCATTCATTGAGATGGTCGGCTGTACATACTCATAAACGGTGGTTAAATTTTTTTATCGAGTAAAATGAAAAGAAATTAATAAATATATAATCTTTATAAAATCATTTTTATTTCATAATGAATATATATTTATTCATAAAAACCCATTCTTATTACCACCCCTGAGATATCAGATATTAACAAATCAAATCTCATCATGTTTCTGGTAAGCCATATGTATTCACAAGCGACGTTATAATTTTCCCAAAATGAAAAATAATAAAAATGTATACATGATATTATCATTAAATAAGTACAATTAAAAAAAATATATCAAATATATCATATAATAATATAATTTTCATCATAATTACCATACATATTTGGTGGTAATGTATGTCACGAATCAGACCAAGTCACAATGAACTGATCACCCATGTTGTTTCGTGAAAACATTGTATGAGAGGAAGGTTATCCCTTAGATTACATCAATTTTCAGAGCGCCCATTGTAATTTGGGATGTCAATGTAGATTTAGTAGGATTGTTGGTACTCAAAGGGTAGGAGCAGGAAGAGCGTCACGAACTCTTTCTTGTTATGATGCTCAGGTTTCAATGGGAACTCCGGTTTAATTTGATTATTTGGGATTTTACGGAAATGTTTTGCAATTGGGATATGAAAAAGTGAGTTAAACTAATAGTCCACCTAAGGCGCATGGTCTTGAAATCCATCTGGAGTTAAGGGTAAGGTCCAAAAATGATCTCTGTGTCAGTGACGTGTTTGGCATATGGCCACCAACCATATGGTAAATTCACCAACTGTCACCAGTTCTTTGTTTGAGTTGTTTTGGGTTTAATTTGAATTCTGAAAGTGGTTTTAATTAGGAATTTTGGTTTTAAAAATTTTTTGTTTTTAATTAATGGTTTAATTTATGGATTGTTTTAAATTAAATGGTATGAATGGTTTGTTTTTGTAAAATGAAGTTCCTTTGATTTGGCCATGGTGTTTCTATGGGTTCTCACATGCATAGTGCTATGATGGAAATGTGAAAAAAATTCTGGTATGGTGGATGGATGCATGGGGTTGCAGGGATACATGCATGTGTGTGAGACTCTAAATAATACTAATGGTGAAGGTTTAACTCACCAAAGTTGCTTTAAATTATAGATGTTTTCAAAAAAATATTTTTAAATTATGATGGATCATTTTCTTGTGTTTAGAGCTTATCAAATATGCAGTGTTTTTTTGAGGATATTTATTTATTGTGTAGGCCTTGATTGGGTTCTTGACTATTTTTGCCCAGTGACTATTCCCTATATGCTTTGATGCTTTATTTTAATGCGGTTGATCAACCTATAAATTTTATGCTGGAGTTTCGGATTCTAGATCCACCTATCTTTTATGGTCAAGCACAAACTTCCAGAGTAAAGGAGCATATGTGGATGATTGAAAGGAGATTTATCCTGGTTGAGTCCCCTAAGTCGTTGAAGGTCATATTTGTGATATTCATTCTTGAAGATTCACCATGGTTGTGGGGGAATTCAGTGTCTCAGAAGAAGCCCTGTCAAGAGCTTACTTGGGAGTTTTTCATGGCCTTGTTCATTCATCGGTATTTATCTAAGGAAGAAATGGTGAGAAAGTGAATGAATATGTGTTATCTTCAGCTGGGAAAATAATCCATTTGGGAATATTTCCATCACATTGTGGATCTATTCCCTTATGACTTAGGGTACGACACAAATGACCCCATGAATGATCGACGCTTCGAGGTGGGCTCTACCCTGATCTACAGTCAAAAGTGTCAGAGTCCAACCTAACTTCTTCTGTTGATGTGGCGTGACAAGATTTTCATGTGGAATCTGCGATGACAGGAGTGTTTGAATTAGTTCTCCCACCATCGATTCTTATGAGCAGTTGTGATGATTCTGGAAAGGGGATGATTAAGAAATTGAAATTGGATGGAGTAGGTCGTGGAATCAAAAGGCCTCTAGATCTTTCATCAACCTATTCAGAGCTAGAGAACATCATGTGTTATCAGTGTGGAAATTTGGGTCATAAAACGTTGTTGTGTACATGTGCTCTGAATCCCTTCCAGGCCTATGGATGACTGGGTCACTTGCGGCGATTCTATCAGGGCTTTTCTAGAAAGCATCACGAAGGAAGTTCTCAGAAGAGATGCGCTTCTGGGTTTTTGATCAAAGTATCTGGTGTATGTTTCCATTCAGTTTAAGGGTTCTTTTATCATTGTAGTGGTACTGATGGTGTTTTGTGTTATGCCATGTATGAGATGTTGTGTTTCCTTGATGAACTCTAGTTTTCAATGCCAGTATGATTTTTTTTGTCAAATGAAAAGATTTATGTTTATTATTGGGATTATCGGAACCTGACTGCGAGGCAGGAAATGCTTCATCCATAAGAGCTCTAGCCAAAAGGCCTTAGTGTGAAGCCAACACGTAGTAAGGTACCCTGGGGGATTTTTAAGGAGTTTGGGTCAGGTTGTGCCTCAACCACTGTAGTGAGATAGTTTTAGCATTTCTGTTGTGGTTTCTCTGTCATTGTAAATTCTCTCTCATTGCAAAAAAGGTGAGATAAACTTATCCCTCACGCAATGTCAATAATGGTTCCTTTTTGGGATGTCAGTCACCAATTAGTGTCCTTGCATGGACCACTGATGTGAATTGGTAACTTCTTAGGTTTGTGTCCATCTTGAAGTGTTGAGCCTTGAGTAGTTGACTATTGTATTTTTATTGATCCAGTCCTTGGGACCCCCCTCCTCACCCATGGGGTTAGGTTTTTTGGATTGTATGTAGTTTTCGATTCAACTCTTATCACATCTGGATGGGATTGAGTGTTTTAAATTTTCTTGTTGTGATCTTTCTTGCTATAGTAAGGTCTGGTGCAGTTCTAAGATGGAATTCTGTTTTTTCGTTAGTAGGTTGGTTCTTTATGGTGGGGAGACCCACCATCTCTTTGAGTTTTCGATTATGTAGTTATCAGATGTTAGTTGAGATCTAAATGTGGGGAGTCTGTTTAAACCTTCCCACCGCTGGTGATCGATTTCGAGCCATGCGGTTGAGTTCTATTGGTGGTCTATGGAATATCCTTGATATATGAAGTTGGATCGTGTTTATAAATAATTCGTAGGTGTTGATCGATCGACTGGATAGGTCAGGGATTTCTGGGTGCAGAAAGCATTATGGTCGGAAAAATTGTCACACCGCAACCCATGTTATCATTTTATTTTAATTTTTTTGGTCTTTAAATATTTTGATGGGGTTTGGGGTGAGTCTGGGATGAAATTTTTCAGTTTTGATAAAAATTTCACTGTTTGAGGTCAATGTCATTGGATGCATGAGCAGAGCACGACGCCGTACGACTTCACCAAAGAAACTGCACGGCCCTTTTAGTTTATGAAAAATTAAAATGGTTAAATAAAAGTTAATTTATTGGATCATTTAAAATATTTATGGTTATTAAGAATCTTAAATTTTTTATTTTATTTTATCTAAAAACTAAAAATTTTAATTATATTATTATTAAAATGATATGAATAAAATTATTATTTTTATGATATCAATATGGTTATTGTTATTTTTATTAATATCATTGTTCATATTATTATTGTTATTATTATTATTATTATATTAAAAATATATAGTTTTTTATTTTTTATTTTATTTATGATTATGTTTTTATTTAATTTTTTTATTATTTATTTATTTTCAATTCATTCTATTGCTTTTTTTAGGATTTTTTTTGCTCCTTGGTTACTCCTCTTGCGGAACGATCCAACACTCAGCAGCCCCCCCCCCCCCTCCCCTAATGTGCCTCCTCTCCCATGGTGTCCTCTCCTTCTCACCCTCCTCTCGGTCCGCCGCTGCACTTTTCCAGCCCACCTCAGACTACCCCATATCCGCCGCACTGCACCCCCACTCGGCCTCCCTCTCCTCATACCCTTACAGCATCCCCTGAAAAAGCCCGCCGGCACCCCAACCTTCTTCTCTTTCACCTCGCATAGCATCCGCAACACCTAATCCACTTCTGCTTCCCTCCTCCAGTGGGAACATCACCCGCAACACCCGACCGTGCTCGGTCTCCTCTCCTCATACAGCTTGTGCATCGCTGATCGCACCCCGCGTGTGCAGCGACCAGCAACCCTCCTCCCTTCTTCGTTCCGCTATCACACCTAGCCAGCGCAACCCCATGCCACTCCTGGAATCCTAATTCTAGTGGTGAATCCATCCTCATCCCCCTTCTCAGTGCGCATCACCTCCGACTGACCTGTCCTCCATTAGCGAGGCCTCCATCTAGTGCTGGACCACCCTCTTTCAGCCGTCATGGCCATTCTGGCTGACCCGTATCCCTTACGGATGACTAGTTACCCCCTTGAAATCCTCTGCACAGCCTCCCAGTCAGCCTCTCACATAACCATTCTCCTTGATGGTGCCACCCCTACCAGTGCGCGCCATGACAGCATTGCCCAGACCAGCCCGCCTTTTCCTGTGTGGTTTCATCCATTTGGTATGCATTTTTTTCTATTTGATATGTATATATATAATCATGGAATTATTAGATGCTTATTAATTAAATATTGTATTGGGTCAGTTTGACTTTTTAGGACTGGCACGAGGCATTTCCGAGATTGCGCCATCACTGCGCCTTTTTCTTGAGGTAGGTTCCCCCTTTTCAATTTCCTTTTTAATTAAATATTAATTCATTTCTTGCTTTTCAAAACTCCTTTAATTAATAAATTTTATGTCTGATTCCTGGTTTCATTGTTTGGTGTACAACTGGTGTTTTATACCTTGTTATGCATTAAATATGATTTTTATTGTAATATATTTCACACCTCGTGTTCGATGAATGGAACAGTTGTCTCTTATAGTTTATTTGGAAAAATAAAATGTTTTGGTTGGGTTTTATAAAAATATCAGCAGCTTGTGAAGTGAAATTTTGGGGAACCTTAAATTCATTCAAATAGGGTTTGGTTCTTTTTTGAAGTAGTAATTGTGAAATGTGTTAAATGCCCATTTAGAACATTATGGAAAATGAAGAAATCGTTTTGATGAAAACCCTACTAGGATAACTCTTCTCACTTGGCTGCAACTGGTTTTTTGGAAGGCCCATGATTTGAGGATCTCGGGTACTCGAATAGTTTAATTGCAAGAGGTTATCCCATGGAGTGGCTCTGGGTGATCATTATTATGCATTATTATTATATATATATATTTAAGTGATTGGATGCTCATCTGGAATCAGATGGCTCAGCCAAATTTCTAAATACATGAGACATGGGAATCTGGCATATTGAGATAATATTTAGAGAACGAGTGTCACATTTTTAGGTTATGTTACTGACCAGTGGCCCGTAGTATGTGGATATATTGTGTTTATTACCATGGGATTTTGCTCTCAGTCTTCCTAAGAAAGGATGGTTGAGCATATTGTCCTTTTTGATATCATCATGTGTGATATGTAAATGGGGATGATATCTCATGTATTGGAGTCTTCTAGTTTATTCATGATCTCCGAGGTTCACCCATGTTTGTTGGCTTTCAATTACTTTCTTTGATGAATATGGTACTTGTAAATTTTCTTTTCATTTCCCTTACTGTGTAACAACTGCATCATTTTCATGTGTAGTGTTTTTATTGGAATGTGATGTGTGGTTTTAATGTGTCTTATGAAAACTATTTTAAAAGTAAAGTGTTTTATACTTTTTTTGAAATTTGAAAATGTAATCTTCACTTCCCCTTTGAAAAATTATAATGTATTACTAAAAGAATTTCTCGGTTTTTGAGAAATGAATAAGGGAATTGACTCATATTTGGTTTTTGAGTAGAATGTGAGAAACCAATCTTTTATATATTGTAGTTCAATCTTGAAATGGAAATTTCTTTTATTTTAATGGTAGTGCATTGGGATTAGATATCAGGCTAGCCTACTATGTTTTATTACCCACATCAATAGTTTCTTTATGTTTTTAGTGTTTGTTCAGGCTACAGATTGAGTGCATTAGACATGGGAGACACTTGAACATTGAGTTGGAGAGTGACCCGTGGGGTCACACTGAGTTAGTTCGGACATCTTTTTTGGTCAGTTTTATTTTCTTTTATTCTTGTTTAGTCACTTTACTTGGTTTATTTATTAAGCACTTCTCTGTATTATTTGTTACTGTTTTATTTATTAATATTGGGTGAAATCATTCCCAAAACCTTAGTTGATGCCATGGTGCTTGTAGCTATCCCGGGCTGATCGGGAACGCCTCTCGAGTTATGTCACTGACCGGGTCGGGTGATCAGTTCATGGTCAACCTGAGTTAGGTCGTGACAATGTAAATGAGAACAACATCATTTCATGAGGTGTTAGATCAACGTACTCATGAATCGTAAGTTCGTTACTTATTATATTGAAGTGTTTGTTAGTATATGTACAACACATTATATAGAAATATCCAATTTTCGTTTTGATAATAATGATTTTTTATAGACATGATAAAAAACTAATTAACGTAGTTAGAGATTGAAATAAAATTAAATTGCTTTTTGATGAACGTTACCTATTCATTGGGTATCTTCTTTACATTTTCATAAAAAGATGTCATTGGTCAACTTTAAAACCAATGTATGACATTTAATGTTATTTTAATGATGTTTGGGGGAGACATGGACATGGTTCTTCAGAGCTAATGGGATTTTCATTTATTAATAAAAATTTCAAGGGGTTCTCTTTTATAAGAGTGTGGATGAGTACTCTTGGGATTCAAAAAGTTTCTAAATTAAAATAATTTATTTTTAGTTTAGAAATGGCTCCAATGTGAGTCAGGATGAATCTATGATTAAGATATATATAAATTCCATCATCCAATAATTTTTAGTCATGTTTATTTCGTATTATTACCCTTATAATATGGATTTAACCCTTAATTAATCCATTTAACTATTACTGGGACAACGTGTATTTTTACTACATATGGGAAAATATATTTACAATGTAATTACAAAAGAATAATAAAAGACTAAATAATTACATCTTTAACAATAGTATTACTATTTGTATGTATTTCATATTTTAATGAACGTTTTATCCTTCAATAAATTAATTTTTTATAGTATATTCGGCATCAATTTTGATTCTATTGATTATTTTTTTCTTAGAAAATACCATAACAACATGAAGACATCTATCCAAAATTTATTATTTATCAGTAAAATGCCTATGTAATCTGTAATATTATTGGATGTCATTACATTTTTAAACATATATTTATTTTAATATTTTTTTAAGATTTATTTTATACTTCCATCAATTAAACAATTAATGTATCTTTATTATGAAAGCCTTTCATTAAATAATTTACTAAATAACAATTAATAAAAAAAATTAATGATTCACATAAAAATTTTTTCTTCCAAGAGAAAATTTGTTGAAGAATTTTTATTTTGTATAAACATGATTTAATAAGGTATAAATTATTAAAAACCCTTAGTTTAACATTTTTAACCTATCTTCAAAATAATATTATAAATATTCATTTTTATCTTATCCTTAAATAAAATATTATAGCTATCGTGTTCTTCCCAAAATGGCATAAAATGTTTTTCATATTTTCATAAGGTTGTTTTTGGTTAAATCCCACTGATCCTATGAAATTAAGAAAAGTTTTAGTGCAATTTTATATAATTATAATATTATTTTTAAAATTATTTACTTGTTTTACCCATAACCATAGTAAGATAATTACTGATGGTATTATCCATAATGCTGAAAAAATAATCCTATTTACATAATTTTGAACCTATGATTCCAAATATGAAATCCTTTTTAAAAATTTAAAAGCACATAAGTTGGAGTAATTTATTTAAAATAAATCCATTTCACTGGGTGAGAAAACGAGTTACTAATGTTAAAATATGAAAAAAACTGAAATAATTTAATATCTAAATTCAATGTAAAATTTATTGAAATGGCATAAAATATGTTATATGATAAAAAATTAACAAATTACTGCATAAAACATATAAAAAACAAATCAAAAAATATAAATTTTTTGAATTTTTTTTTTTCAATTTAGATTTTATATTTTTTACAATTCATCCAAACATGAAACATCCCAGAATGACACCAAAAATTTATTCAATGAATTTTTATATATCCAAAATTAAATCAAAATGTTTATTTATTAAAATATATTAAATTAATATCCCAAAATTTTTATTTAAAATGGGTTCTCCTTTAAAAGGCGATAAAATTTTCCTTTTGAAAAATATGTCTTTTTTATGTGTAAAATTTGGCATGTTCATATCATGTTTGTATAAAATATAACAGAATAAAATATAAAATAATTGATTGATTATTTAAAATAAATATTTTATTGATATCATTCACTAATTGTAATTTATTTAATTTATTAATACAAAATTACTTTGGGTGCATAAAAATAAAATCATTTTTTAGAATCAATTGTTTTTTATATTAACTTATATTGAATTAGTAACAACTTAATTAATATTTAAAAATTATATTTTCATAATTTATCTAATAATGTATATAAAAACTAATTTAGTGGGAATTTATATCTTACTATATTAAATAATAATATTTTAATAATATACTAATGTTCAGAGAATAATCAGTCTTGTATGTAACACACGATATCAATGGAGTTCAACATTATTTGTAACAAAATTTAATATTAGTGTTTCATATACCCCATGATAAAATGGTGTTACATATAGCACAAGATTATCCTAGTATCACATTTAACCTAATAGGAAGATACTATTTTCTTATAACAAAATATATATTCAGTATATCAAAATGATTAAATTAATTCAAAAAAAAATATATCACAATAAATCAGGGTGTTACATTCTACGTCCCATAAAAATATATACATCAAAATTCATCTAGATTATTAAATGATTAATAAATTAATTTTTGTTTCATATAAACCCACATTGTATAATTTAATACTAAAACATTTTTTTAAAAGGGAAACTTTAAAAATTAATAATTTCCCAGAGTAACTCATAATAGGTATACCACATTGAAGAACATAGGTGGAATGTGAAAACATTGACATTGAAGATAAATTTACCTCTGTTTCTCTGAAAGAGTGTTATAGAGAATTATTTTTTTATATAGTAAACCATCAGAACACTGTAATTCTATGATGATCTAGGAGACCATTTGAGTTTTCCGAATAGAATGTTCCAGAATAAATTTTTTCCATTTCATGGTCATCTTCCAATGGTTGAATAAAATTCACAATAGAATACCCTTAAATGATTATAACCCAATGGCACCTTTTTTATGGCCTAAAAATTTTAAACGTCATCCCTTAATCAAAAAATCAAGATGTTTTTTTCAAACCTAACGAATGAAAACATCTGAGATCCATAAAAATAATGATAAATCATTCCATTTGAAATTTTTTATCTTCTTACAAACATGGGAATTAGAATTTATTCAACATTCATAGACCCTCATGTGGAGGTATACAACATTAATCATTAAAACCTCATAAATTTTTTTAAATACCCCATCCATAAAATGGTTCACCTTATAATCTATTGAAATGATGAAAATATCAATATTCTGAATTAAGGAAACATACTATCTACGAAACAACATGTCATGGGTCCCCCGAATATCATAAAGTATCTTATGTTTGTGACATAACAAACATGTGGATACATTAATATTATATTAATTTGAAATAAGGAGATATCCAAAAATAAAAAAAATCTTATTTATAGACATACATGTTACATTATTTGAATCACTATTGTATATATTTTTTTATGTCAAAATAGTTTTAAACTTCATATGTGATAGCATGAACAACATTTCAAAAAATAGTCAATCTTTTCAAAGGAAATCATTATAGTCCATATACCTATTAATACCCAACATATCATTATCTATTAATTATTATATAAACATTATCAACATATTAATGGTTATATTTCTCTAAATATTTTGTTTACCATGAATATTACCAAGCCATGAAATCACTTTTCTATATCATAAATACCATTAAAGATAACCTTTTTAAACCATAATGAAAACTTTTAACTAAAAATACATATATATTTCATAATAATTTAATTCCAAAAACATACACAATTCCATAGTACAAGTTTGTTCCTAAAACATTAGTCATTCTTCATTATCATAATCCTCCAAAATTATGAAATATTAATCCTACCTTAAGGTTCTTCAACCTCAATCTAAAAAATATTATTAAATTTAATGTAATAAATACTGTTATAACTTCCCATAAAATTTACATGTCATTTGTGGTCACCTTATCATAAGAATTATAACCATTAATATTACCACATTCGTGCCTCACTATGTTAGATTTCCAGTTTGGACATAAATTTGTATAATTCACATACTGTCCACATCTAAATCATTCAATGTGAACTATTTTCCTTATAATTATCATCATTGGCTACATCTAGAATTCATAGGGTTAAAATAGTAATCATAAGGTAAAACAATATAATCATGAAAACTAGCTTATAGGATGACTAAATCATGAATTAAACTTATTTAATCAATGGAAACATATGTTTATCCTAACACATTTATAGGTAAAATTTTATTAAATTATTTATGATGGTCTATAAAGAGTTATTTTTTTAAAATAATATCCCCCAAGAGTGTCTTTCTTGGAGACCAGTAAGGCCTATTTTCATGTACTATGTTACGTTGAATTAAGCCCATCACATTTTGTTGGTGGTTTAAAGACACTTTATGTATGTTTCACATCCAAATCCACTTTTAGTATCGATATAAGGATGTATTTCCATAAAATAACTAACTATGACCTTTACAAAAATCCTATTATTGTTTCATAATCATAAACTAATCCTTATACATATCTTTATATACTACCTTATGCCTTACATATAAATATACCAATAGATCTCACTAAGGCTTTCTCATCCTATTTTACAAATGATTACTAGACCATTTAATTGACACTAATAATAATGACCTGATTTTAATTACGAATAAACTACATTACTTTTGAGTAATACTTAATTAATTACCAAAACACCCTAACACCATATTTGTTTAGTGCATGTGATAACGTGGAACAAATTCATCTAATTTATTAAATGATATTCATCATTTCCCATTAAATTTTATACCCTTATTCCTCTTACTTATAACCATTCATTTTATCCAGATGAAGGTATAACATTGAATAGGGACATCTCAAATGCACACTCTGGGAAAATATAAAATTGAGTAAGAATATAATGAAAATAAGGGTATGAGAACGTAACATTGATCATTGTAAGAAAATAATCTATTAATCAATGATCATAAATATGATTCATGGAATAATTATTTAATGATTATAATACCTTAATAATAGTGAAATCATTATCATAATCTATGAAATCAAAAGATAAGAATAGTAAATATAATTCTGGTATGCATATAACAATATAAAAAAACACTATCATTGATATATTCCAAGAACATTATAATAATATAGTATTTAGATAACCACGTGTGCACATGTTTTGGGCTTGGTATTTCTTCACATGTATTCCTTTATTTAGTGATTTGGATTCCATCTCATGTAACCTCTTTTTTTGAGCTTGGGATTTCTTCCTTTGTACCCTCTTGTTTTAGGAATGAAATTCCATCCAATGTACTCTCTTGTTTTAGGAATGGGAACCCTCTTGTACACTATTTGTTCATGCATAACATTGATCATTATCAAATTAATTGGACGATTATTCATGTCCTACACATAACATATGTAAAATAATTCCTATGTTTTCCACAAGAATATAAATCATGCAACATATCTGATCCCATAATAGGAGATCAATTTCATAAAAATTTTATCATGACATAACACATGGAAATGAAACATGATCTATAAAAATTAACATCAACTATCAAAATTAATATTAATTATAGTAAAATTGGAATATATCACTAGTAAAACATATATAACATGAAATTAGTCTATCTTAGCTTGTAAATTACTTTGATAGATCTCTTGAAATCATTCATGACGCAAATATATTTTCCATTTGAAAAATTATTTATATTTATGAAAACATTTCGCAAACCTTATACATTGAATATTACCAATAAATCCATTGATATATTCGTTGAAAAATATTTTAAACATCATTGAAATTTATTTTCAGTGAAATTCATAAAAGATCATTTAAATTACATTTAAATAATTTTCATACCAACCATTATTCTGAATGAATATAGATTCCCAAATTAAAATAGAATAACATTACATAAAAACATATAATATCATTAAAATAATAAGATTAATGATACATCGCATAAAAAGGATGTATATACACATCATCAATGATTATAGGCACATAACATATCTTATGTCTCAAGGATAGAAAATTGATGCAAATTTGCCTTATCATTTTAGTACCATTTGTACAATAATCCCCATGAAATAGATATCATAAAATGGATATTTAAATAGTCAAAATGCATCATAATAATACTCATAATTTAAATTGATGGGAATTATATACACCAAGAAAAAAAAACAAGTAGTATATAGGTCATGTTTTTTAATTAAATAAAGTAAGATAGAAATCCTGTTGTACTTGAGTTACATTAGAATTATGAACCCTATGAATGAATGAAATTACCTAAATATTTACATATCATTAAATAAATGAAATTAATTCTATAAAATGTGATAGTTCTATACCTACAGAACACAAAAGATGCTAGAGGTGAATATGGAAGTTGTCTCATGGAAATGAAAAGTTAGACTATATTCCCTTACCTTATATCTCAATTTCCTTCAAAAACATTAAAAAATAATTTATAATAAGTATAATTTTATTATAAATCTACTATATAATTTTTATCATATATATAATACCATATAAAATTTTCTTATGAACTTCTATTACCACTTTGTTAACAATTCCCATGTTAACGTAACATTGTGAGTAATAACTGTTTTGTTTATCTTTTGTGTTTTAATTTTTCGTTTTTTGAACCTCAAGATTAAATCATCATTTTATTATTTAAATAATTTAAAAAAGACATATATATAAGTTATATTCTTTATATAAACAAGGAG
Source organism: Viscum album (assembly GCA_963277665.1). NCBI lineage: Eukaryota > Viridiplantae > Streptophyta > Magnoliopsida > Santalales > Viscaceae > Viscum > Viscum album. The sequence continues at coordinate 26,954,481 of OY728157.1, read as the reverse complement.
GATATTCTATATATATATATGAAATGGAATAAATCGTTCACGAAGGCGGTACGTTATACGTATACATAAACAGTGTGTGCATTTTTTTGTCTGGTATCAAGAATTGAATGTATATGATATATTATAATTGAAGAATAATTATAATGTCATAATACATATATAAATTTAAAAAATACATTTTTATTACCATCTATGAAATATTTTTGAATAACTTATCACATCACATTGTAGAGATGGTAAGTAATATGTACGCACGAGCGACATTATTATTTTCCAAAAAAGGAAGACTGTTAAAATATAGATATGATAATAGAATTAATGTAGTATAAATATATTATAAATCTAATATATATCATACAATAATATATTTACCATCATAATTCCCAAAAATTATAGGTTGTAAATGAAAAACAAACAACATCATTTCGTGATGCAGTTGTTTGTCGTACATAAGTGTTGTTTGTTTATTAACCATTAGATTAAACTATGTGAGATTATAAGTGAAAAACTATATATGAAAACATCACCATATATTGAGGATACATAGGATATTAAATAAAATGAAATAAAATTAATTGATTTAGTTTAGGGATGAAAAAAATAATAAAATTTTTTGATGAATGTTACATCTTTTTTGGGTATCCCCTTTAGATTTTAACAAAACGACTCAATTATTTAGATTTATTTCCAATGAAAGGAATATATAATTAAGTTATGAAATATTTAGGATGATTTTTAATTTATTTTTATATGAAAAAAGGTTTAATAGTTATGGAAAATAGAAAATGAGAGATGTCGTTTAATAAGAAAGTGGATGGGCTTTATAGGAATCACCTAAATTATTAAAATTTTAAAAATTATTTTTTAATTAAAATGGATAAAAAATGATTTATTTAAAAAATAATACTAGTATGTAACTAAATTTCACAAAAAAATAATATTTATACTTGTTCGTGTCAAATTGTTAACCATATATTTTGGTTTAAACCCTTGATTAATCCCTTTTACTCTTACCATGAAAACATGTGTTTTTACTACTTATGGGTTAATATAGTTATTATAAAATTAAAAAACATCCATAAATGAGTGATTAATTAAATATTTTAATTTATTATATTTAATTGAAATATTTTCATATTTTAATGAATTTTATATCATTTAATAGAATAATATTTAATTTAAACTACCATTTGTGTCACATTTGATAATTTCTATTATGTTTTTTTAATATCATTAAAACATGAAACCTTAGAAACAAAAATATATATAATATTTCAATAACCTATATAATTTATCAATAAAGTACTTGTATGTCATTAAAAAGTAAAATTATAGTTATTTTAATATTTTTAATATAATATGTTTTATTTTTCCATTGATTAAAGAATTAAAAAGTCATTATTATGAAAGCCTTAAAATAAAATTATTTCCAATATAATAATTAAAAAATTGTCATGAAGAAGATATATTTATTATAGTTCAGTGGAAAATTTATTTGGTAATTTATCATTGATATAAATATTTATATAAAATGTAATACTTATTAAAAATGATAGTATTATATTTTATACTTATCTTAAAATAAAAAAATTTCATATTTCTACCCTACTGGAATAAAAATGTTATAATTTTGTAATGATGTTTATTTTTTTAGAAAATAAAATATCCAATGAAATTTGGACAAGTTTTAGGTTAATTTTTATAATAATATGATATTATTCGGCCATTAATTACCAGATATACCCTTAACTATGGTAAATAAAATTACTAATGTTACTATTCATAATGTACATAAATAAAATAATACTAATTAGATAATTTTCACTCATAATTCTAAATATGAAATCATTTTTTCAAATTTATAAACACATATTTTTTAGTAATTGATTGATAGTTAATCCCTTTGATGGGGTGAGAAAACGGTTTATTAAAGTAAAAAAAGGAAAAGTTTGATACTTTTTTATATATAAATTAAATTTAAAATTGCTTACAATGATCTAAATTAGAATAAATTATGACATGTTAATATAAATATAAATTAAACAAAATTTAATATAATATTTAAAACTATATATCAATTCAAATATTTTGTCAATTACAATTTAGTATTTTTTACTACTCATCAAAAATGAAACATATCAGAAAAATACAAAAATTTAAATAAAATAAAATTTTTAATTTTAATTTTAAAAAATAAGATTATTTATTCATATATAATGTATAAAATAGAAAAACTATATTAAAAATGGGATCTTCATTATATGAAGTGTCAAATGTAATGCTAGATGAGATTTTAATACATATGAACAATCAAATTCAAAATAAATGACTAAAAAGTTAATATGGGAATGAAAATGTCATTCATCAAAATATAAATATCATATAAGATATAGCAATGTAATACATGATTAAAAAAAACAAATTTAAGTGGTAAATTAATACAAAAATGCATAAAATAGATGAAATGTCAAATTCAGCATTAAAATATAATTATTTAAATGTCAAAAAATAATTTCTTCCAAGTAATATATTAAATAATAAATTCATAGATCTTTAAAAATTCTAATTCAATGTCCCAATCACTGAAAACATACTTGGATTGAATACCATAATAAAATTTTAAAATAATTTGTCTTAAATCTTATATAAATTTAGGTAAATAACATTTAATGTTTTAATAAAAAAATAAATAATTTCCAAAAACTATAGAAAATATTATATTTTTTCATTAAATGATAATTTATTTAAAATGCCCCTTTTAAATATCAATTAAACACCAAATGTTCAATATTATCCCATAATTTATGTGTAACATGCATATCATATTAATGTCACGTCACAAATAATAAAATTTTATGCAGAACCGTTTCATATAATGGATAAATATATAATTTTTTTTGGTCCAAATGGAATGACTAAGGATACTATATATAATATCACTCATATGAGATAATTATTTTAAATTTGGTGAACTTGCAGAATATCTCATCCCTATAAAGGCTTCTCCTAGTGTACAATGGTGTAATGCGGTTCATATATCAAACTAAATTTTCTCAACAGATATCTGAATATAAATTATAACATGTGAGGGGCATATAATGTACACATGTACAATAAAATGTATGGAATAATATTTTTATCACAATAAAGGGGATTATTCAAATAGTTATGTTATCTATCTATTGTTCCCATAGTCTAACAAATAATAGAAATTAAATTCCCAACATACCAAGATATAATATATCAGTGTTAGAAATTTTATATTTACGCAGATGACTACCCCCTTGATAGAGTTAGGCATGTCATGGGATCCTAATAACAGGTAAAAATATAATTTTTCCACTAAATAGACTATAATTCATTAGGTTCATTTTTAAAATTCTAAAACCCTTAAAAGGATCGTTCGAAATAAATTTTTTTATGATTATAATATTAAAGTGGTATCAATGTGAAATGATATTAGATGTGTGTTATCTACACAATTATTTATTTCCATATCTATAATTAATTATTTAGTAGGTCGTTTGATGAAAAACATGATTACCATATGACATTGTATGTATTTATTTAATTAATAGTTGTTATAATGGATTACTGAAGTGTTTTATTATACTATATTGATCACTAGAGGATCAACAAATGCATCCTCAAACATTTAATAATTCATTTTTGACCATCAATTAAAATTTTCCCTCTATAATATTGAGTGATGGGAATAAATGGTAGAATATTTATAAATTTCTAGAAAATGTTTCTCACACTATTAAAGGCTAATAACTGAACTTCAATCATATGGTTTAGATTCTAATATTTGTTTCATCATGCCTTTGATAATTTCATAAAATTAAATCTACATAAAAGGCCCAGAATAAAAATGTAAATATATCTAAAATGTTATGAATATTTCTCCCAAGTTTTATCAAAATATAAAATTTCATATCATGAACTATAATAAAATAACTTACCATGTTCTTCTCAAAACTATTCCATCCATATTTAGTGTGTAACATGTATTTTAGAGATAATATCTTCTCATATTCACATTTAGAATCATTTACATCTTCAATAAATTGTTAAATAAATTCAATTATAATAAAACATAACCTAAAAAATATAAATAATTTACTTGCAATCCTTTTCACTAAGTCTTTAAATCAGCCAAACATGTAGGTACATTTTGGTTATAAACATCTATTCACTAAAATTAGTGTAACTCAGGGATAAATATTTCGTTTTATCCTCCTAGAACATATATTTATAGTCTTGAATCATATTCAATATCCATGAATCGTATTATGAATCAAATAATTGTACATAATTTGATATGGACAATTCATAACTATGAGAACATTTATAGACACATTCTATGCAATAAAATCACTTATTGATATGATATCTATAAAATAATGATATTTATTTTTTGTAATCATATTTAATTTATTCTTTATACTATTTGATGTATTCAATGGAATTAACATCGTATAATTTATCTTTAAATTCATTTAGGATAGTACTATCCGATTCATGTTGTAAAATATATCTTCTTATATCATTTGGAGAATTTTTTTCATGGACATTAAATTAATGTCACATCTACAATAAAAAAACCAATACAATCTTCCTCGCAAAAAATAATAATTTCATTATTTTATTCATTCATAAATTTTCTTGCCCAAGGGATTCATTATGATAATAATATCATGAGGATGGACTAATAAATATTCTAATTGTCTGAAGAATCCTATAAAAATGGAAACATATGGTGTAACTATTTAGGGAACGTCTTAAAAATGTGATATAATTGTGATTACAATGTGTGAATATCAATGGAAAATTTCTCAATTCTATATGATCCTAAAACACATGATAGTTATAACATCATCTTTGTCCTTTTATATAGATTTTATACCGAGAATGTAATATATAATTATTAATATTATCATAGTATTGATAGTTTCCAATAATTTAGTATATATAAAAATAATAACTATTTTGACAATTACATTAACATTATATCATTTTTAGGTAGTTCCCTCTTTGATTTTTTTCGTTCAACCTCTTTTATTTAGGGTTTTACTTATTTTGTCATTACTTTTTGAGAAAATTTTTAGGATTGAATGTATTTTAATTACAAAATAACCTAATTTTCAAGAATTTATGGTTATTTAAGTCAATAGTATATTGCTAAAACCTTTTAACTTGAATTTAGGATTGTAATACATTTTATTTGTTGGCTACAAGGTTGATTCTTTATCTTTTATATAAAATTGGATGAATATTCAAACATCATGATCATGTTACATGTTGTTAAATTGGTATATGTTGTTAAATTTATAAACACATAGAAACACGTTCATTGAATGAAATTGTCAATAATGGTTATTTTAACATGATATGACTTTTTTTTTGCATAACTAATAAATTTATAAATACACCATGTGATATAATTTCATGCTGTGAATTATAACGGATCAACTATTTTGACCATAATGTATAATTGATTTTTAAATAAATTTTTGTGGCCCCACCACCAAATTCAAACACTAATGTGACTAAGGGTGATATTAGTGTCATCCATTCCATTTTGTTCATCTCGAAGAATAGGTCAAACACTAGTGATATGTTTTTACCCGGTTATCAATTAACTTCCTTTTATTGTGGTTATCACTGTGTAATATATTTACCACAGAGGAATAGGTGTTGATTATGGTCTTGTCTGATCAAGGATATTTTTGTGATCACTATAAGATTTATTTTTTTCAGATATATTTATTTGATGTGATTATTTTATCACTAAATAATGGTTTTTGGTATAAAACAAAACCACATGGAATATTTATAATTGTAATGATAATCATCATTATAGACTAATCCTTGTTTCACTTTGGATCTAGTGGAATTGAACATTGGATTATGGATACTAGTAGGGATTTCACTATAATGATTAATTAAAAACATGTTATTGTATTAATGACATGGTGTTGAATTATATGATACCAAATATAATTAATTTCGATTGATTTCTACTGGGAAATTTTTTAATTGATTATTGAATGAAATATGACTATTTGATAATAATTTTTTCTCAAAATTGTCATGGAACCTACTGAATATATTATTTAATGAATGAATGTGAAGTTGAAATAAAATGTAAATTGGACGAATTTACTACTAAGTATTATGATATTATAATGTGGTAATGTTCCTTTTATGGATTCGGTTGGGTTTGATTCTTCAATGCTTATATAAGGTGATTTCCCCATTAATGATGAAATAAATATATAAATGGAGTTTCCTTTCAACTAAAATGATTATATAAATTGATAATACCAAATTATGAGATTATTCTATAATTTCATTTTCTAAGATGCTGAAATTATTATATAAAGGGATCATCCAAATTATGTTATTATGTTAATGGAGAATGACAAGGTTATTTCAATATACCATGGACATGTGATTGTGGGTTAAATGGTTGTTATTTATTTTTAGGTATATCCCATTATCATTTTCAACAAGAATGATTGTTTATTTGTATTGATTAATTAATCAATAAAATATTTTGTCCCTATATTTCTTGATTATTATCAGAATAATTTATTTATGAAACAGTGGTGTCAACTTATATTTTAATAATCATACCAAATTTTACATGTCATTTCATATTTTAGTATATTAAATGGATGGAGGAATGGTGAAGGGAAAAAGACCTTGACATTGATTTTTCGTTGTTATATTTTTTTGGAACACAATGGTAGGGCTGACGTAGTGGTTGGGACAAGGGTCTTAGGAGTTAAATTATGAATCATGGTGATCTATCTATATTACTTGTGATAAAATATTGACTCAATAAATTGTTTCATTAAATTATCTTTTTTATTTTTGAATTATTCAGTTAACTTATAGTATTATGTGTTTTGGTTCATCATTTACCATATAGTTAAATGTTTTACTATTTTATGAATTTCATTTAATTTTATATATCTTTATTCTTAATTTTGTATTACTCTGTCCAAGGGGGTAAAATTTAGAAACTTTGTTTTATACAATTATATTGTTAGTCTATAGCCTCTTTCAAACATGGAGGTGCACTTGATGTCCAGTAACGACCCTAATTTTCCCAATGATAGTGCTTTTCATCAGAGAACCATACAAAGTGGTGTCATATTAGTAAGGTTTTACCACATTCATTACTATTTAGGTAATGTATAAATGATACTAGGATGGGTTGGGACATGATAATTAGAATATACATGAATGTAACTGACCCATGCATGGGAAAAATCTATGTACATAATGTTGATGTTTTAATTCACGAGGATCATTTGTTATGGTTGATAATATTTCCCCATTGGTTATTCGAATTTTGTGAGATTCTATTTTTTCTTGAGATTTATACTCATGTACTAGTATAGAGTAAGCTAATTATTCAGTCATCATCATAGAAAAAAGGGATATATGTTAACATCCATTTTTCATGATAAAATCATTTTTATAGCATGTGATATATTTTTCTATTTTAACTAAGTAATTATATATCTATTATATATGATAAATAATATAAAATAATTATTAATATATTACAATTCAATTGATATTATTTTTTAGAGGGATCCTGAGTGATTATTTTTCTGTTTATTTCACATTTTATGGTTGAACTTGTTTTATCTCATGTAATATGGATATAATTTTTTTTTTGTATAGAAAGGGACTCATACATATGTTCAAACTGAGCATCATGAGATTTGAAATTATCAGGCTCCTAACATAGTTGAACTATATATTCAAATAACTCCTAAGGATTAGAAGGATGTTCGTATAGAAAACATCTTCCATAAGGATATGTGATTCATGGAGAGGGAGAATTCTCATACCATGCCTTCTATGTCAAAGCATAAAAGAGAGTTTTATCCACATAATTTTTCTATTTTCACTACTGATGGATCCCCCTAGGTAGTTATGTCCACGATTGACTAACATCGAATGCTAATCTAGAACCTTGAGATGCCCATAGATAATTGGATGAAGCTTTATATATAAATATTTGAAATACCTATCAAGAATTTGTTGGAAATTACAGAGAAATATTCGATGTAATTTTTTTTACACTGGAATGACATAGATGAAAAATTTAGGGGCCACATATATCCTATGATATTGAAAGATGATATGTTCTATGAGTTCATGCATGAAAATTGAGAGGACGTGTTAGAATAATCTATGTTTTAAAATTCATTATCTTGCAGCGCTTTGCACCATCAACAGTATATGATCAAATCTCTAGTGAGAGTAATATTTTATGTGATTCTATATGATAGTATGTCATTGGTGGGAGATTTTCATTGGGTGTCTTTTCATATGTGATGAACATGGAACACATTATTGAATGGAATCTAAGTGATGCACTAAGAATAACCAATTATTTTTAGTAAGAAGAATTGGATGTATTTAATATGTGTAATTAAGAGACCCTTTAATAGTTTTCATCATGATGTAAAGAGGTAGAATAATAAGGGATGAAGGAATCCATCTCAAGACGATGTTTTATTAATGATATATTACTGTGGAATGATTGGCAATATGAGGTACCAAAATAGATATACATATTTTAGGGTGACATGCTTGTGTATTATTGACTACCAATATAGAATTCATATGTACATGAAACAATAGAGTAGTGGTATGAGATAATAGCATGAATTAGAGTCGTGGAAAGATATATAAACCCCTTAACAGACTAGTAGACGTTCTTCTATGGGATTTTTAGGTTGAGGAATGGGAAACGGTACCTCCATGCACGAGTGAACATACTGGGAATAAGGAATATCATAAGGGAATCATAATCGATCCAAGATAGTAGTGAAATGGAATTTTAATTATATACACTCACTATTATCAATCATTAAAACATGACCATATACAGTTATATGTATGATTCTCGTATCATCAATTCTTTATTGTGTGTAGTTTGATAAATTAGAATTATATTCCATTATATATTCTATTTCTGAAATTTTTTGGACAATTATTTTGAAATCATAGATGTTGACATGACAAAAAATACACTGATGGTTGTATAGTAATAAAATATCAAAATATAAAATGATATTTCTATAGAAAATCGTGTTAAGTACTCGTATTACGAAATATTTTTTATGGAGGTTGAATGATTCAATTTTATTCTTGGTATTGATTGGAAATTTCTATATCATGTTTATATCACATGTTTTTATAATATAATTACCAATGTATTACATGAAAAATTCATCATTTTTTTACAGGTTTGACTTGGATCATCATGATGGTCATGGAGGGACAATTAAGAGAATTTTATATTAAAACATGGATACGATATCAGGTATTTCAATAAATGTTTTCAAAATGTTGTAAGATTCTTTTCATCAAGTGGAAGATATTCAGGAATCAATCATTCATGATTTGTTCTATGACTAACTACTATTTGGAGGTATCAGTTTCAAGATCATGTTAGACACATATTAGTGTTCTCTCAACCATCAGATGATCATTCCCTAAACCGTTACATCATCTTCATTATATTAAGAGAGAACTAGATTCAGTCCATGATAATCAAATGATGTTTATGTATTGATAAATTTCTCTTATTTGTTCATTTCATCGAGGAGGATTGAGTGTCAGTCAACCTTGAGATATTTATATATGTGGTATCGTAGGTGTTCCCCAAACAATATCATTTATATTTATATTTTTTCTGAATTAGATGGTTTTTATCAATGTCTTATCACATACTTCACCCATCTTGATGCATTGATGAACATGATGTCCAATAAAGGGGTGGAATGTTTTGATCAAAAAATTATGAGGGGGGTTTTAAAGGGTTGGATGTTAAAATTTAAATCAACATAAATCCTATCATAACATATTAGGGGTAAGGTATATAACATGTACTATGAAACTTCCAGAGTTAGACATGGAGAAGTTCTGATGTAGCATGATCGTGATTTCGAAAATGTATTTTGAATGATGATACCCCATGAGAAGAATTATCCTACTTGTTATATTGGATTTTGTATGATGTTAAATTACCTATGATACCAGAGACATTATCAAGAAAAAATGTAGTTTTAGTGTAGATAGAGAACAAGATAAACAGGTATATCTTTTCATAGGGATACATGAACCTTTGACAGAAGATGTTGGTTGAGTAACTATAGATTATCAATATTGAGATTGATTGTACACTATAAAAAAAGTGTTGTTGTAGATTCCTTTAGTTGGAAGATGAAAACATAGGTTGTGTTAGATTCATGAAATAATGGTAAGGATATAGAACAATTGGTAGATATTCATCTATTTGATCATTAGTTCTTGTGACGTGGATCCCTAACATCGACATCTATTATACACATGTTGCATGAATGGATATAGAAAGATATGTTATCAAATATAGAAGGAATAAATATGAGATATTTCTTATATGGTGAGAAGGGATGGTTATATGGTGTACTGATTACCACATCCATAATGTTATAATTCCTTTCATGATGGGTTTCACAAGTTCTAGATATGAAAATATCATCCAGACCCTTATCATGTGGTATATGTTAATGAATTATATCGTTATTTACATATGTCCTTTAAGGAGAATGTGACTTGGATTGTGGAACATATTTATAGGTATCTCCATGGAAAAAATGTTACTCTAGTTTGAAAGCAATGTATGGGATTTGACAAGAGGAAAATCAGAAGAGGTAATCTGATATGTGAACAGAGTCAGTGGACTTGTTCACTATGATCCCACAACGATTTATTGAGCTTCTTGGGTATGAGTTCTCATATTGTGGAGAGGTTTTAATATCCAATTTTTTTCATCTACGTCCCACATTGAGTTTTTTTAAATGAATCCCTTTTATTTAGGGTTATAATTTATTAATCTAAGGCGGTCACATCTCATTTTATGATGGAGGGGATTTTCAGAAAAAAAAATAGAGATCCAATGATTTGGTTTATATATTTTTTTGGAATAAATGTGTTATAGTTACCCACATTAGAATTAGAACTATGTGCATAATCCTTAGGTTTAAAAGGAATCACAGGTGGTTGGAGATCTTCTATATAGACTCTGGTGAGAGCTGTCTTTAAGGAATTTATACAATATGAACAAATTAAAGAACATGTAGTTTTCTATAAGAATATTTTGTGAACATGTTTAGTGTAATGTCCCGACTTCGGGTGCCACTCAACGGGTGCCACAAACCTAGTTCTCCACATGAACTCAAGTGAATTTCCCCAAATTCCAGAGGATGATGCCCAGCAGTGAGGGCCCATGACTGATAGTGGGGAAACTATGCCCTCATTTGTTAATGTGTATCGCAGCGGAATGGAATAAAACATTCAGAAACAATGGAAGTAGTAAACCATACACAACTGAATTAAATAGCTGCAATAGACATAACCAACCAGTATATAAATAATGGTGCAACATGCCTTAAATTCTAAGAATGCAGCCAAAACATGATACATAATAATACAGTACAGTACAAATACATGAATTAAATATTGAACAAAACATTTGGTAGCATCGTGAGCCTCAGCCCAGTCTTATTTTCCCCAACTCCTCACCATCAATCATGTACCTGTATAAGGACCCTTTCCCTTATCTACACCTACAGAAACGTAATCTGTTTGGGCTGAAAAGCATGACCCAAACGGGATGTGAGAAATAAATTCCCAGTAGGCACCCACCAAAGGCATGTTCTCAAATTTGTGTAGACATGCAACAACAGTGTGCAAAAGTAAATGCAATAAACTAAGATGTACTCAAGTAACTAACTTTACCTGTTATATTTCCATTTTAATTATTCATTTAACCATTTAATATTAAGGAAACACCATAGTGAATTCCTAATTAAGGAGTCAACATCCCCAGACAAGAAAAACCTCACCCTAAGGTAATCATAATATCGCCCTCAGGCATTTAGAATCTCGCCCTTAGGAATAAGAGAATATCTCCCTCAGGCAAAACAAAATCTCACCCTCAGGAATAAAAGAATCTCACCCTCAGGCATAACAGAATCTTACCCTTAGGCATACAAATTGTCACCCTCAGGCACAAAAGTCAAGCCCTTAGGCACGACAGTTTTCCCTCAGGAGAAATAGGATGTCTCCCTCAGGCAAATACAATCACGCCCTTAGGATATAGTAAAACACCACCCTCATGAATAAGTAACCGGTCCATGCAAATCATATAAATAAGAAATTTACATAAAATTCCTCTCAAGGAAAAAGTAATGCATAATTAAACATGGCATACCCTCAGGTATCCTGGCCAAACGGAAAAACATAGGAACAAACCCATCGGGATGGTCCTAGATCCAAATAGTGATCCCAAACAACATTATAGTATCACAATTAATTAGCTATTAAGTTATAGGTATTTAAAGTAAACATTTCTTCATCCCCACGACACCCCAAATATGGTTTTGTAGCTAAAAAATGCATAAAACACACAATAGTTGGAAAATACACACCAAGACACCTACATTTAACAACCACGAACGAGATACATGAATGAAGATCCTCGATTCGTCCTAGAACGACATATATATGAGGTTGAAGAAACCCTCTTTCAAACATAAATAACTTCATATAGAGTAATAATTTGCAAGAACGACTTTAGAAGAGTATAGGGCTTACCCGTGCGGTTCAAATGAGATCATCCGAGGCAGAAACGGATTCCCAACGTGCGATTGGCGGATCTACAAAGCCCTGGCCTCCCTCTTCGGATCCTCCTTCTCATTCTAAGCCTTCCTTGTGAACAGGTAAGGATACTACCCATTTTAAGTGAAAAAAGTACACAGTGTGTACATCCAAGTACATTGTGTGTATTTCCTTCATTTAACTGTTCATCTTGCGGTTTCCCACAAGCGTGGCACTGTTCATCTACCGACTTGACTACACGGCGTGTCTTCTTGAGTAGACGACATGTTCTATCGCATAGTTGGCCACCGCCATACTATTTGCCTACCGACTGACTACACGACGTGTAAAGGACCACTACACGGCGTGTGGTCGGTTTCTACACCCTTCGTCACCGACATCGCCACATGCACCTTTTACTCATTCCACATGGCCAAAATTACATGGCGTGTACTTTCCAAAATTTGGGATTTTTCCCATTTTCCTTATTTTCTCAAAATCACTTATGGAAAAATGAAAAGAAGATACACGTACCTTAGAAATAAGAACCGGGTTCTTACAAACTTCCCCCCTTAAATTAATTCATCCCCGAATTGCCCTTCCAAGGGTGGAAAGGATACAATCATGAATAACTCCGGCCACTGAGCATGTACATCAGTCTCCCACTCCTAGGTTTTGTCCTACTCTCGGCCATGCTGCCATAGCACCCATACAAGAGGAACTAACCGGCCTCAGAGAACCTTCGTGATCCTATCAAAAATATGAATCGGATGCTCCCCAAAGGACGCATCAACCTCAATCTCAACCTCCTCAGGTTGAAAGATGTGAGATGGGTCTGAATGATAGAGGCACAACTGAGATACATGGAAGACATTGTGCCAAGCCTGGTACCTCTGAGGTAACTGCAACTGATAAGCAACCGGTCCAACTCTCTCTAGATTCTCAAATGGACCTACATACCTCGGTCAAAATTTTCCCTGTCTCTTGATCCTTCTATGTCCCACCATCGGCGAAACACATAAGAAAACCTAATCCCCGACCACGAACTCCAAGGGTCTTCTTCGGAGATCAACATAAGATTTCTGACGAGACTGCACGGTAGCCATCTGCTTCTGAATCAACTGGACCTACTCAGAAGTCTCCTGCAGAAGACATGGTCCTAGTAAAGATGCCTCACCTGCCTCTAACCAGCACAAAGGTGATCGAAATGGCCTACCATATAAATCCTCATATGGTGCCATCTCAATAGTTTCCTGAAAACAGTTATTATAGGAAAAATCAAATATTGGCATGTGCTTATCCCAACAGCCCCCAAAGTCTAGGACGCATGCTAGCATCATGTCCTCAAGAACCTATATCGCACGCTCTTACTGAAAATCAGTCTGATGGTGGTAAGTTGTGCTCAGAAGCACTTGTGTACCATGTTCCCTCTGAAAACACTTCCTGAAATGGGATTTAAAATGGGCGTCCCTATATGAAACGATAGAATTAGGGACCCCATGAAGACGTACGACCTCTCAGATATACAACTTCTCGAGCTCATCAACACCGAAGGAATCCATCGTCAGAAACAAGTGAGCTACCTTCGTGAGTTTGTCCACAACAACCCACACAACACCATTTCATTGAGGTGACCTCAACAAACCAATCAAGAAGTCAATCGCGACATCATCCCATTTCCACTCTGGGATGGGTAAATGTTGTAACAGTCCAGCTAGCCTCTGATGTGCCGCCTTCACCTGCTGACAGGTGGAACACCTCGAAACAAAACCAGCTACATTTTTCTTCATACCCGGCCACCAGTACCAACGTCTCAAGTCTCGGTACATCTTGGTAACCCCGGGATGAACTTCACAAGCCGAAGCATGAAACTCCCGCATCATCTCCTCGCGTATATCCCCTGGAACCTCCACCCGTCCATGGAAATGCAAAATCTCATCAACGCATATCGTCTAACTAGGAGGAGGTTCCCCACTTGCCACTGACTCCCGTAGAACTAGGCCTTCTGAATCAAATAGATGTCTCAACCTCACTCTATCCAGACGGGTAGAAGTCACAACTAAAGATTCAAGACATGTCTGCCCCTGACTATGATGCACCTCCAAATACATCTTAGAGAACATTTCCATGAGCTGCCAGTCATTACTGGCCTCTTACACAGCCTGTACCTAGGTCCTCCTGCTCATTACATCCGCTACTACATTACCTTTTCCAGGTGAATAGGAAATATCAAAATAGAAGGACTAAAGTTATTCGACCCACCTTCGCTATCTCATATTCAAGTCACGCTGAGTAAAGATATACTTGAGAATTTTGTGGTCGGAGAAGACTACAAAATTTTCTCCCAATAGAATATGTCTCCAATAGCGCAACACATGAACAACTGTAGCTAACTCGGGATCATGTGTCTGGTAATTCCTCTCATGTGGCCTCACCTGCCGAGACTCGTATGCAATAACTCAATCATTGTGCATCAACACAACTCTCAGTCCAATACCTGATGCATCATAGTAAACTGTATATCTCTTCCCCTGCTCTAGGAGTATCAAGATTGGTGCTGATTTCAACCTTCTTTTAAGAACCTGAAATGTTGTCTCGCACGATTCGGGCCTGGAAAACAACACACACTTCATAGTCAAACATATCAACGGCGCTGCTAAGCAGGAGAAGCCCTGTATGAAGCCTCTATAGTAACCAGGCAACCCTAAAAAACTCAGTATCTCAAACACGTTCTTAGGCTGCTCCCAAGAATCTATTGCTCTCACCTTCTCTGGGCCTACTTCATCTCCAGCCTTTGAGATGATATGACCCAAGAAGTGAATCTGGTTCATCCGATAGTGGAATTTGGAGATATTAGCATATAGCTTATGCTCTCTCAGTGTGCTCAATATGATCTCAATATGGTTGGCATGATTGTGTTGAGTGTGAGAGTACACCAAGATGTCTTCCACGAAGACTACCACAAAAGAGTCCAAATAAGGATAGAACACATGATTCATCAGAGCCATAAAAACTTCTAGGATTTTCGTGAGTCCGAACGGCATAACCATGTTCTCATACAGACTATATCTGCTCCGAAAGGTTGTAAGCGATATATTCGATGGTCTCATGCATAGCTGATGATATCCTGACATCATGCCAATCTTCGAGAACACTCGTGCTCCACGAAGTTGATCAAAAAGATCATCTATCCTTGGAAAGGGATATCGGTTCTTAACTATCAA
The DNA here is from genome assembly GCA_963277665.1 of Viscum album. Lineage (NCBI taxonomy): Eukaryota > Viridiplantae > Streptophyta > Magnoliopsida > Santalales > Viscaceae > Viscum > Viscum album. Next base: position 26,938,579 of record OY728157.1, on the reverse strand, counting down.
CTAGTTCAGCTTCTGATAATCCACATAGAGTCTAAGGGTACCGTCCGACTTCTTTGTAAAAAGGACTGGAGAACCCCAAGGAGAATTAGTAGGTCAGATAAAACCCTTTGACTGTAACTCCTCGTACACACTCTTTAGCTCATGCAACTCATGCGTGGCCATCCTATAAGGAGGATTGGACACTGGTGCTACTTTGGAAAAAGCTCAATAGTGAAATCCACCTCACGCTCCAGAGGTAGACCTGAAAAGTCGTCTGGGAATACATTCCTGAAATGATCAAAAACTGGAGGGAAATCCATCTGACAAGTCCCCTGATCATCTAGATATAAACTCGCAATCTAGACTATGACTCCACCTCGCTCATGATGCTCTGGTATAGCTCGACTCGCCTGAACATCCCACTCACCCTTGTATAGAAGCATTCCACCCTCTGGTGACGTGAAACTAACCCTGCGATGATAGCTATCTACAAAGGCTCGAATGGGAACCAACCAGTCCATCCCGAGAATGAAATCATAGCTCATCATCTCTAGGACATAGAGGTCCCATAGAAAGTTACACCCACCAACCTCAAGGGGGAACTCCTTGCACTGACGTACACCAGCTGTCCTAGTCCCCAACGGAGTGTCTAGCATTATTATATCAGAAGAAGTAGAAACAGACAACCCAAGGCTCTCCACAATGGGCACAGATATAAAACTATGTGTAGAACCCGTATCAAAAAGTGTTAAAGATAAGACAGAATCTACTAGAATAATACCTCTGATTATAGAATGTCCGGGATCCTACTCTTGGTTGGTCTTTTGAACTGCATATGCCTTCCCAATACCGCGGCCCTATGACACAGCCTGGCTACCCTAAGATGTCCTGGCCAGCTCCCTATGAGATCCTGGTTTCTAGCTACCACGACCACAACCACCATCTCTGCCTGCATGCCCTGACGTATTCCAGTTTCCCCAACGGTAATAAGCTACTAGTCCTGCTCCCGCACACGGAGTCTGCATAGAACCCCTCTCACTAGACACTGGTAGAAACACCCTGCAAAAGTGCTGCAGATGCCCCATCTTGCCACAAGCTCAGTACTCCACTGGATCACGTGGACACTGAGGTATCGTGTGCCACTCTTTACCACAATGGTAGCACATGATCAGGCCACCTGAAGAGACTGCCTGGCTGGTACTTCCACCTTGAGAGTAATCCATCTGTCTCTTCCTCTTGCCAGTTGAAATAGTACCAGTAACTGGTGCTGAACCGCCCTGGACTACACCACTAGCTTCCCGCAGGTTCCTCTATGATATCAGAACTTGGTTCACAAAAACATGTTTTTAAGGCAACCTAGAAACAATCACCTGCGCTCAAATGTCATATCAGAGACCATCCTCAAAAATTCTGGCTCTCAACGTCTCATCACCCACCAGTATGGGTGAAAAACATTGAAGCTCAGTGAAACGAGAAGAATATTCCATCACCGACATAGCAACCTACTGTAGATTCATGAACTCTTGAGGTCTTTCTACCTGCAACGTCTCTGCAAAGAAGAAGTCATCGAACACAACTAGGAAATCTTCCCATTCCACATCTCTATGATGCTCTGACTAGGTGGTAACATCACACCACCTCTTTGAGGAATCCCGCAACATGTAAGTTGAGAGCTTGACCCTCTACCCTGGAGGCATCTCAAGATGCTTGGAAATAGTATGCATAGATCCCAGCCAAGACTCTGCAGCCTGTGGTCATCCACCCCCTAAAAATGTAGGCGGATGCTGCTGCTGGAAGATACGAGTAAGCTCAGTCATAGATGTGGCAGCCGGCGGTGCTCCCTGAAAGGTCTGCATGAACGCATAAAGCCTTCATGGAACTGCACATCTGTGCCTGTTTCTAGTATAATGGCTGGTGCCACATCTGGCTCTACTGGAGGATTAACTAGTAGCCCATGGCCCACCATCTCTGGAGTATAGTCGTCATCATTTTCCTGGTGAACAACGTGCGAACGTCTTGGCGGAATGACACTACAAGGTAAAAAACATACCTTATAACAGGATTAAAAACGACAGAAAATGAAGAAATCCAAAAGGAAACAGGAGGAAGAAGGCTGTCAAAATATGCAAAACTAGACTACACAGTGTGTAAACTGACTACATGGCATGTACTTGACATTCCATCCCCTGCCCGGGTCCTTCTACATGGCTAAGCTACACAACTCCTATTGAACAAAACTACATGGTGTGTGTATAATTTACATGACGTGTATGGTGGTATTTCCAACTGCCTGTGTCGTTTGTGACACGGCTGATGACTCGGCTTGTTACTACACAGCGTGTGACACACGAACATGGCATGTACACCACCCCATTTTTCTAGCCACATGGCAAGGTCTACACGGTCTGTCCCCGGATAAGACTACACGGAGTGTCCCACAGGTACACGGTGTGTTCATGGAGAGGTGACACTGGACCATGTTGTTAGTTGCACAGCCGAGTCCCCAGGTCAAACTACACGACGTGTTCATCATTGACACTGCTTGTATGTCTTAAGTATCATCTGTCTGTGTTATTAGTTACACGGGCAGATCCCGGGTCAACACTACACGGTATGTACATCCGGTACATGGTGTGTTTTCCCCAAGCTCTTCCCTTCCCCATGTCGCTGCCCACACGGTTTGTGACCCGGGAAGAGACTACATGGCATGTACGTCATGTACATGGAATGTACTTAAAAAGTTTCTTTTCTTCTTGAAAAGAGAACATACATGGCATGTGTAAAACACTACATGACGTGTATACTGGGTTTTCCGGACAGTATTCCTCAAAAACTACTCCAGAGCCCAGAAAATACAGAAACACTACAACTATGTTTCAAATTCCGATTTGTGAGGGCCCATACTCCCCACGAATCAATGTTTGACATCTTATTTGTGTTATAATAAAATAATCAATCAATGATCCACCAAATTCCAGCAAATTAGGGCCCATACACTCCAAAAACCAAAGTATGGCTTCCATTATATAAATAGGCTCATACAAAAATACCCAATCACATAGTAGGTATTTATCAAGCAGCTATCACAATAGCATGCTTTACTAGCACCATAACTATCACAACAACATGCAATTTCTAATGCACCTTCATTTCATGGAACTATACATGGCATGTAATTTCTAGCATGTTCCTAAATGATGCATGAGATGGCATACCCTCATCTCATCATGTTGTAACTCAATAGAACCCAAGGATAAAATATAAACATCACAAACAATAGTGCTTCACCCTTTGGTGAAAACAAATAAACTGTAAAATTGAAAAATAATTTAAATGGCAATACGAGGTAAATTGGATTTTCCCTGTACAAGGGTTAGCTACTCCCGGGAAAAACTTATTACCTACTACCTCTCTAATCCTATCCCTAACTAAGGCTCCAAATAGTATGTTATAGAAAGGAACCGCCTCTGATACCACTTTGTAACACCCCAGCTCTGGGTTCCACTCAACGGGTGCCCTGAACCTGGTTCGCCACAAGACCTCAAACGCATTTCCCCAAAACCCAGAGGCTACTGACTAGTAGTGAGGGTCCATATCTGATAGTGGGGAAACTATTCCGTCATTTTTCAAAGTGTAGTGCAGCGGAATGGAATAAAACATACCACAACAACGGAAGCAGTAAACCTTACACAACTGAATTAAAAAATTGTTGTAGACATAACCAACCGATAAATAAATAATGGTGAAACATGCCTCAAATATTAATAATGCAGCCAAAACATTTTACACCACAATACTGTATTGTACAAGTACAGGAAAGAAAAACAGAACAAAACACCCACTAGCATCACGAGCCTCAGCCCGGTCCCAGGCTCCCCTACTCCTCAGAAACAATGATGTACGTATATAAGAATCATTGCCCTTATCTACACCTATAGAGACGTAATCTGTTTGGGCCAAAAATCATGACCCAAACAGAGTGTGAGAAATAAATTCTCAATAGGCACCCACCAAGGGCCCGTGCCCAACTCGGTGTAGACATGCAACAACAGTGTGCAAAAGTAAATGCAATAAACTAAGAAGTACTCAAGTAACTAACTTTACCAGATATATTTCCATTTTAATTATTAATTTAACCATTAAATATTAAGGAAAACCCATAGTGAAATCCAAATTAAGCTGTCATCGTCCTAAGACTAGCAAAACCTCACCCTCAGGTAATCAGAATCTCTCCCTCAGGCATTCACAATATCTCCATCAGGCATTCAGAATCTCACCCTCAGACATAACAGAATCTCACCCTCAGGAATAACAGAATATCTCCCTCAGGCATAACCGAATATCTCTCTCGGGCATAACAGAATCTCACACTCAGGCATATGAAGTGTCGCCCTCAGACACATAATTCAAGCCCTCAGGCACGAAAGGTTGCCCTCAGGGGAAATAGAATGTCGCCCTCTGGCTAATACAGTCATGCCCTCAGGCTATTATAAAACACCGCCCTCAGGAATAAGTAAGTGGGCCATTAACAACATATAAACCTGAAATTTACATACAATTCCTCTCAAGGAAAATGTAATTCACAATTAAACATGGCATACCCTCAGGTATCCTGGCCAAACAGCTAAATAGAGGAACGCACCCCTCACGATGGTCCTGGATCCAAGAAGCGATCCCAAACTACATTTTATTATCACAATTAATTACCCATTGAATTTTAGGTATTTAAAATAGCCACCGCCTCAGCCACACAACACCCTAAATATTGGTTCATATCTTAAGAATTCACAAAACGCACAATAGTTGGAAAATACACAACATGCCACCTACCTTTAACACCCATAAACGAGATACACGAACGACGATCCTCGATTCATCCTATAATGATGAAAATATGAGGTGGAAGAAGACCTTGTTCAAACTTCAATAACATTCCATAGAGGAATAATTGGCAAGAACTGCTTTAGAAGAGTGGAGAGCTTAACCATGCGGTTCAAACGAGATCATCTGAGGCAGAAACGAATTACTGACGTGCGCCTGGTGGATATCCAAAGCTTTGGCCTCCCTCTTCCACTCCTCATTCCCATTATAATCCTTACCTGTGAATAGGGGAGGCTACTTCCCATTTTAAGTGAAAAGAACAAAGTACATGGTGTGTACTTCGGAGTACACGACATGTACTTCCTTAATTTAACTGTTCATCTAGCGGTTTCCCACCAGCGTGGCATTGTTCATCTGCCGACATAACTACATGGCATGTCTTCTTGAGTACATTGTGTGTTCTGTCACACAGCTGGCCACCGGCTTACTATTCCCATGCCGACTGACTACACGGTGTGTAAAGGACCACTACAAGGCGTGTAGTCGGTTTCTACACCCTTCGTCGCTGACATGGCCACATGCCCCGTGTACTCATTCCACAAAGCCAAAAGTACATGGTGTGTGGAAAAGTACACGGCGTGTACATTACAAAATTTTGGATTTCCACCATTTTCCTTATTTTCTCAAAAACACTTAAGGAAACCGAAAAGAAGAAACCCGTACCTCAAAATTAAGAACTGGTTTCTTACATTTTGGGAGTGAAATGAATTGACACAGTATAACTAGTTCACTACATGAAATGGTTGATTGAGGATATTAACATTATGTGATTAATATTATAGTGTAACTCATAATTTGAGAAATACAAGATGTGAAATGATTTGACATGATGATTTTTTGGGCTCAATAGTATTAAACCATGATTGTGTGAGTGATTTTTGTTTTATATGTAGTCTAGCACTATTTTTTGAACCATGGGGAAATTACTGAATATTTTGGTTCCATTCATCCACATATGGATGTCAGGATCAACAATTTATTCCATAAATATATGTTTTTCCTTGACCCCCCCCCCCCCTTATCACTATTTTTCCATTATCATGGTGGAATATTTTGATCACTATAGAATAAGCTGTTTTGGATGGTCTGTTATGATACAAATTATCCATGTGATCACCATCCCCTTCATTCATTTTCAGTGACACTTGTTGAAAGATTATGTTTCTTCACCCGATAAATGTTTTTGGTTTTGAATAAAACAATATGTTCTTATTTTGAATTATTTTCATCTATAAAATATTATTTTATTAGATCAAAAAAAAGTGAAACATAATAAAAAATATAATGGGTAATGATTAACTTTTTTAGGTTCGTCCTTTGATCGATTTGGATCGATTGGAATTAAGACCTTGCTTATGGGTACAAGTTGGGTGATCCTACAATTGAATAATTAGGACATAGTGAATGTTTTTAATATATAGGTTAGTATGGATTGAGAACATTATGGATTTATTTTTGATTGATTCACTTTTAGAGTTTTTTAATTGATTATTCAATTTCTAGTGATGATTTTATTTTAATGGGGAGTCATAATTGTACAGTAAATGACATAAGATATTATTTAAGGAAGTAATAGGTAATTGAATGAAAAATTGTAATTAAATAATTTTAAAAAAATTTCTTATGATACTATGATGTGTTATTAATTCTATTATGACATGTATTTTGATTAATAATGAATTTTTTTAAAGGGTTTTGTCGGGTGATGCTAAAATACTTATATAATGTGATGGATGAGAATCTGGAAATGATTATATAAAGGGAATGATTTATATGATGAAATTATTATATAAGGTTCTTTAGTTGTATGGAAAAATAATTTTATAAAGAAATATACCTAGTTATGTTTTACTGTTTATGGGTCTTGAACATGTTATTTTATTAGACAATGGACATGCGGTTATAGTTGGAATGGTTGTGATACAAGCTTAGTGTTATTAAAAAATGAATGAGAAGTAACTTAATTATTTTTTTATAATAATTTATTAGTTAATACAACCATTAATTATATTATTTCATGAACATTTTATTAAGAAGGTTGTATTTAGTAATGGTGATGTCAACCTACTAATTTATCTCACACCCTATTCATTCCACTATTTTTTACCTACGGATGTTACATGGATGCATGTAAATAAAATGGAAATGGAACTTATTTTTAGTGTTGATTTCAGGATGGTTGGATTATTCAAGTGAGGATCGTGATGTGGTTTGGGATCAAGAGTTATTTACTTTACTTATTTATGCATGTAAATTTATTTTTATTCCATCAGTTAAAATTTAAAAACATTTACCATGTCATTAAATTATTATTATAACATAATTTGATTATTCATATTTTTTTGTATTTATTTTAGTTTCGTTAATAATTTATCTTTTATTTGTATGTTATACTATCTATTCAATTTATATTACATTGATATATATTTATTACAACATTTTGAAAGTTCATTCCATGGGGTTTAGTCTACCCACTTTGTTCTCAACTCCCCTAATGGATGTTGACAACCTCTACCATACTGATATGGAAACATTATGTAAAATCAAAATCATTATTTTTCCATGTGTGGGTGTTTTGTAAAAGTGGAAATTAAAAATAATCCATAGAAATTATAAAATTAATGTTACATAAACAAAAATATATCATTAGATAAGATATTTGTTAATATTATACATATTTAATGAGTAACTTTTATTGATTCTTTTGAAGAAACATAAAACAATTCCAACATTCAATGTTTATAAAGGGTAACAATTTTTTTCAGCAAGGCTTCACATGATATTCAAGCATCTGTAGTGATATGGATTTTGTTATCATGTATTCATTATTTTCATATTTTGTAATTATATATACTATGAGTTCACTGGTTTATTAAAAATACACTCAAGAGATGAATTATTTTGATATATATTGTTCATCGAATGATGTGGCCAATGATAATTGAATATAATCACTATTAATGTATCATAAAAATATGATGTGATAACATTGTAACTATTAGGCATTTTAACAATCTAATGGGTAAGGTTTCATGTCCAATCAAAATTATTAAATTCATCAGATGCTGAAACACTCATATATAAAATTGTACAATTAATAACAACTTACTGAAGATGGATACTCAAGCACATAGCACATCTATAAAGTCTAACCACTTTTTTATAAAGTTATTTGAGATGAATCCATTTTTTTAATTAATCATATGTGTTTCCATAGACAAGAATTTATTAATATTCAATCAAGAATATTAATACATACATTGTACTACTTAAGAACCCAGGAATTGTCTCTTCGACTCACCAATATAGGTCACTTGGTTCTTCTTGATAAAATCCTATGAAAATCATGTTGAATTAAATACTAAATATTATACATAGAATTAAATTCATGATAGATCCCATCACATAATTTTATATAATTATTTTCATTATATAACTACCCTTGTTGTAAATGTGGGTTTTTATTAGAGAGATGTATGTCATCTGATAGTAGAAAAAATACACCATTAGAATTATAAATATTAAATCAATTCCATTCCATTCCCATATATCAATATATATTACTGATTTTTATAAAAATATATTATATCTCTAATGATATATCATTATTAGAAAATGATAGCATATATCCCCTATGTATTGTATATATAGGTTTTAAAAACTGAAGTGACTAATTATAAGATGAGTATCTCTTTTCCCATTAGAAATATAGCATTAAAATATAATATTAGGAAAACCGATGCACTCTAAATAAACCTATAGTATATAAACAAACCAAATTCAATATTTATTAAACCAAATACCCTAACAAAATAGTCAAAAATAATTTTTCTTGATCAATATTATTTTCTCAGACCATAAATTCATCTCCACATGTTCTATATCTAATTGACATATTATTCTTTCATATATTTTTCATGTTCTATCATATATCAATCAGAAATATGGATTACATTAAGAAAATAGGTCAAGAAATATATAACCCAGATATCAACTTCATAGTTCTATACTATGTAATATAGAATTTGAGTGATTATTATCATAGAAAAAGATTATTTTTTCAATTTTATATTAATTCTTTATGTTGTATTTTTTGGAAACAAGTGGTTATTTATATATAAGAACATTACCATACATTTCCTATTTCATTTTTATTTCCCATTATTAAACATATACATTCAATCAATTAGATTATTTAAAAAAATACTTCTAACTCTTTGAAATAATATACAATTCCTAGATTCCTGGAACAATGCTTCAACAAACATATTTACTAATTCATTATTTCATATTTGTATATTATATTAATCTATTATTAATTAACCATCCTTGATAAATAGAAAACAATTCTCTTACAATATCTAATATGTTTTCAACTCATATAAAAAAATTGTGCATCTTGAACAAATTATTGTACAATTCATTTTATTAAATTTTATTGTACCAAATATACTTTATCTTGATACTCAAATTAATTTAACATCCATCGTGTACCAATAATATCATTTAAATAACATCCAACCATTCATGGATGAATGAATATCATACCATTATAGCCCTTTCATGTGATAGATTTTATAGAAAATATGTCATTCTTTCATTTGGATAAACTATAAAGATACAAATAATTCATTAATATTCATTTATATTTCATATAATATCCTTATAATTTATTCACATAGGAAAAATTTGTAATATGATCCCACTAATTTCATTGTATACATTGAATCATAAGGAAATACATGTATTGTATTTTTTAGATCAAATTTTAGAGTGTGTGGTTTTTTGTTTAATGAATATTCCAAAAAGGATAGGGGATGACATTCAAGGTATATTACTGATCTCAATATGTCTAAAAAACTATAATTATTTTGTCCAGTAACTCCATTCCACTATGATCAATAAGGAGGAGTGTATTTATATAATATCCTAAAGTAGACTATATAATCATTGAACTCTTGGTATAAATATTCCCCACCATGGTGTGATTGTATTTTCATTATCATTTTAACATGATTAAACTTAGATTAATTATCCAAAAATTTATCAACTTATTTATACATATACATCATTTTGTATATATATCAATATATAAAAAGTTATATTTAAAACATATGAAGCAATAAAATCAGTTTATATATTATTCTTGTAAGTATCATCACAAATAATTATGATCCAATTATATATGATTTATAGACCATTATTATTCTTCTACTAAATAGGGATTTGGACATTTTGTCTAACTAATTATCCTAAAATATAGCCAAATATTTATAATTAAAATAATATAAATATCCATATTGATATATTTTTTTCTTGTATTTCACATTTATATAAACAATGATAAGATTACTCAGTTGGGAGATGACTGGTACATATTAAATTGGGTTTTATTAATTCCATAAATTAATATTTATACTCAAAATTATAAAAAAATTATTTAATTTTTCCATCAAAATACTAATTTTAAAATAAAAAATTATTAATTTTCAATTTTTTATTTGAAAAATAGATATCTATATTAAAAATTTAAAATAAATTATATTTCAGTTACATATAATGTATAAAATAATTATATAACCCAGAACGAATCCATTCTGAAATATTACATTGTGGCCTCCTATAGCCAAAGTAGCATGTATTTCTCCACTAAAACCTCAAAGATCTATGTTAACTATAGTAATATTCAATAATCACTATTATTCATGTATTTGAAAATAAATGTTAGAATGAAAATATATTTCTTATCCCAAATTATCGATATTGAATTATTACTTTTGATAATAAATCTAATCAATTCATTATCTTGCGTCATAATTATCAATAACTTGTTCTACTATTTTTGATTTTTATATAAAAATTATACTACATCAATATCGTTTGCCTTTTTTTGGATATTTGTCAACTTTGATGGGCAGTGTGAAGGAATATTTGACATATAATTAGTTTTTTACCATTTAACCATTCACGTCCCCATATTAACCATTAAAATAGAATGTTTCCCATGATAAATTATATGATCTACTAGAATTAACAGAATCATGAGATTCAAGTGTGTCATCTCTCTATTTATCATGTTATAATTCAATATGAATCATTATAATATTGGAGTATTTTTAGAGAGTATGCAGTATTTTCACAATTATATTTTAGTTTCAATAACCATGTTTGAAAATAATCTATTTTTCTAATTATATTATATACATGAGGTCTATCTAGGAATTATTCTATTATACTACATGTAAATTTTTTTTGGAAATCTATACCCTTATTATCATTATTTCCTATAATAGGGATCATGATGTTGTGAATTGTTTTTATGAAATTATTTCATTGAATGATATTAGATCTCACTATTTATTAGAAATAGTATATGGAATTGTAAGTCAAATGAGTCATCCTTGTATCTTTTGAAAATATTTTGTACCTTATTACTATCCCCCGTATAGAGATAGAAATGAAATGGGAATTATAGTAAATAAAAACCCCAATTTTTGTGTGGTGTGATGTGCAAGAATCTATTCCACTCAAGGAATTTAGCATCGTTCAAGTTAATTTCATTCCCCATGATAGATTAAAAGGATAATGAACATTTCATATGAAATTACCTAATTCTATAGAAAATAAAATCATATATTAGTTCTTCATCTTGGTTACCATTTATTATGTAATAAAATGTAACTTATTAGTGTCTATCTATTTTAAAAAATCCAAATATTTTTTTCATTGGATTCATTAAATAATGTATCATAGATATTAATATTATTTATCTATATTCCCAAAAAAACTACAAATGAATTCAATTAAATATTATCTTATGGTGTTTAGTAGGATTTCATTTTTATGTAAATTAAATCACAGATCCTTAATATATTTAGTGTATCCCCCAATACTAAAATGTTAACCATTAATTTAAAATATTATATCCAAATTTTTTTACCACGTCTAATAGAGGTAAATATACGTGATTTGAAACATTTTATGTCAAATAATAATGTCCATAATACATCCTTTATATATGAAACCATCATTATATTTTATAAACAAATATATAGATCTATAGTTTCATTTAAAAATATGTAATGAAAATCAATTAAAGAATAAAATTTTTCTTCCGTTATTATATTTTATTTTCTTCCTTGAATAAAATATAATTATATTTTTAAATAATATTAATATTTTAACAAGATAATATCATTAAAAATGCATATATATTTAGAATTCATTTGTTATATTCATTTTGTCAATGAACTCTCCTTATCAATACAATGTGATCACATATAATCCATCCAATCACAAATAATTGACCAGTAAAAATAAAATAAATAATCATTTAAATGATTAGTATAATTATTCACAAAGAATATACATTGGGGAATTAATAGATCGAATGAGAACCAACGGGGTTTCCTCAATTCATATGTTTGATCAAATTTTCAGCCCCATAAATCATTTACACATATTCTTGTTCATATAAATTTTGAATTTCTTACTGAATTTGTTTAATCGTGGAATACACTAATAATTATAATTAAAACTTAATCATATTTGAGGTTAAAAATTTTATTCTAAATGAAATTTTTATCACTCAAATGTGAACAGAATGAATCATATGCATTGTAATATAGAGGTACAATAACTCGATCATCTGTGATAAATATTTACAAATTATAATTTCATTAGAAATCTAAATTGAAATTATTAAATGAAATTATTAATAATAAAATAATGAACAATTTAGTCATATATCAGTATCATTCCGATAGAATTAAAATTTTATAAATTTTTTTTTATAAAATTATACATTTATGTTATTTTTATTTTTCAAAATATCAGTAAAATTTTTTTATATAATTAATGATACTTCCAACAAATCATGAAAATAAATTTATTAGTTAAAAACATTTTTATAATATATATATAGTTTTTCAAAAAATTATTCCAATTTCATTTAGACATGAACGAGGGACCTATAGGTCTACAAGGGCATTGTTGGGATCTATTTAGCAATATAGTATTGTTATATAATCTTCTAACCAGGCCAGGGTTGGTTGACTAGGTTACTAGTAAGTTTTTTTTGGAATATATAGTCTGGCAACCCTTCTTTATATAAAAAACTATAGTTCCAACACTTATTAATGACTAAATTATTCATATAACAACTCATTATATTCTATACCGATCTACATATGAAATAAAAAATTATATCACTATACTAAAAATTGCATCCATCATCAAATATCCATATCAAGGCCAACCAGCATTAGATCATTTCACCATCTAAATAAATTATAAAATACACAGATCATTTAAATGAAATTTTGAATTAACTGATTAAAAAACCTCTCTATTTGAATTCAAGGAACTAATAATTTTCAAAGTCATGATAAAATAAAAAATTATAATTTTTCTATTTATATATCCAAGATATTGGATTTGGAATGGAATTACCAAATTCATTATCCAAATTACATGAAATAAATTTTAATCATGAAAAGGAAGAAAAATTAAATATCATTGATATTATGTGATCTCAATGTTATCCAATAATCTTTAGATCATTTGAGCTAAATTCCTACTAAATGAGGAACACATTAGATATTAAAAACTTTTATAACCCCATATATCAATTATGTTTGGATTATTAGGTTCTATAATATAATATTTTTATTCACTAGCTTGCTAATTTGATCACTAAAATATCATGAAACTGATCATCCAAATTGGATCATTCATTTATGACAACTACATTTGTTTCTATCAATATAATAATAGAAAATTTAGGGCAGGTGGATATTATCTTTATTTTTTTTGAAATTTCTTATAACACTATTCAATTTTTGAAAATAAGTATATATAGTTTGGTTTCAAAAATCTAACTTATGACATAGGATATATAAAATATCCAATATCATTAAGAAGAATCATGAATTACTATGTAAACATGCCGTAAAATTCAAGAATACTTTAAAATTAAAAGATTCCATTATTAAATTCCTTGAGATGAAAAGAGACACTAATTCATGTTGTTCCTCACATTATTATAGAAAAAATGATGAAAAATTAATGTGGATTTAAAAAGTAATTTGTTTCAATGTTCAATAATATAATTAAATGAAATGTTAATAAATTGAAAAATATATTCAATTTTCATTACTATTCACTTCAATAATATAATGTATTTAATTTAAATTTGATTATTCATATTGATACATTCACCACTTATATGTATTTCACATCATCCAACACACTAATTCATCTAGATTAGTAGTACATAAGTATATATTTTTTGTCGACCCTTTAAGTCATTGGTGTATATCACATCAAATCAAGGACCCTAAAATGATAAGGATAATTCATATAAATGAGAACCTAATATGAACATGTTTTATGGAATATATTCTATTTGTCATGAAATATATTATAAATAATTATTCATAATTTCTGTCATCATAATATAATGCTTCAATTATATTTTTTTGACTAACATGGGAAACAATTCCTTATTCAACCATGCATATGGATTTATTAAGAGAACTTTTATCATATTCAAGTGTCCAATGATAACGCAATCAATTTTTAAATTGAAAAATATTTTCATGAGCATTCAATAAATTATATTCCACAGATGAAAACCCTTACATAGGCTAACAAATTATTAAAATAAATATCAATATTTTAAACTTTCACCAAATTATGTGTTCAAATTATTCATGTTGATAAGGATCTATATTTTATATATGAATAGACTATCTTTTATATATTAAAATCTAATTATAACCATAATTTTTTTAGATAATATAATCATTTAATTTATTATAACCTCTAAATAATTAATACATTCATGTTTAAACATCATGACAATACATTTCAATGTAATATGAGTCTCATTAAGCTAATAATTAGATATAAAATCTTTCCAATTATATATATTTTATCTATATCATATGATGTTTGATCATTAATATTTTCATACTATTTCTTGGCATTCATTCCTTTGAGGATCTAATAAAACGTTTTGGTGCATAAAATAATCAATGGATATTATAAAAAAATTGTAAAAGAACAATTATAACGTGATAACATATTTCTATGTATTATTATAATACTAAATTAAATTATATTTAGTTCTATAGTAACAAATAAAACTCCACTTTGAAATATAATGTGCACTAATTAATATCAAGAAATTAATTCAACACATATTATAAAAAGGAAATTTATATCGTATTCATTTATATTCTCATTAAACTATCTTATTACATACATAATATGACTGAAAAAGAGTCACCTATTTCATTTCAAGAAAAATGATATTGATATGGTATCTTTTCAATAATCTTTTAAGGGGTTATTAAATTTTTAGAAATCGTAATTTTTTTGTAAAAGAATAAAAAAAATATGGCCGCATATGAGTCAAAAAAATATATGACATAGTCCCCCAAAAAATCCTATAATACATATATCATACAAATTAATATTTATATATCTATGGTCAATAAGAAAAATTAAATTTGAATATTTTACCAAACAAAATAAAATATAGCATTAAAAATATTAAAAAATGAACCACCTATGTGATTTTATTGTTATAATTACACAATATAGGATAAAATGTGCACATACATAATGATTCAAAAAATCATCTCCAAAGACATTTTAATCCATGATTATGTAATGAACCAATTTAGAGTGTTTTTTTAGCATCCTACAAAATGAAATTATTCTTAATGAAGGATATTATAAATTCAATAAAACAAACATTCAATTTTATAACCATTTCTAATTTATAACCAGTAAAGGTAATAATTTTTTATTGGTGCTGGACGATAAAAAATTAACCAATAACAAATATTAATTATTAATACATAATTTTGGATGTGTTTTCTAATTATAAACCAAATAAATATTCACTTGTCATCATTGTACATTTAGGATTCTCTAGGATACACATTGAAATTATAATGATATAGTCTCTTAAAAAAACTAGTATTGAATAAATTTGTGATTCAAAAAAAAATATCTCAGATAAGGTTGTGTAAAATACATTTCTAATTCCTCTCCACTATTTAGGGATTCTATAACTGAACACCATTTATTTTATGATAATTTATCCTCTATAACCTGATCCACTAGGTTAGTTGTAACTATAATTTTACAAAACAAAATCTAATAGAAGTTTTTAATAATATAAATATCATGTACACCAATATACTCAAGAGTGTATAGTCATCAATACCTTATTTAACCACATGGGTATGTGATTTAATGAATCATATATTTTGGAAATGTATTATATTTAACTAAAACATGTGTAATATCAATGTTAAATGTTCAATAATTCTCTACAAATTGGCATCATTCCAAGTTATTCTTATGTTTAGTGATGATATATGTCACTATATTATGATCTATAATCATTGTATATTTTTTAAAACATTTATAGTAACATAATTTTTTAATTTTATCTTTAAAAAATTTGATATCCAATGATATTTTAGGGAAATTAAACTCATGTAGTACAATTTTACAATACATATGAAATTTAACAATGCCTCCCTATATCATGGATAAACAAACAGTATTCCTAGAGGAACTAAAATATAGGATATATTCATCCCTTGTGATCCTGAAACAAAAGAAAATACATTGATGACAAAGAAACATTAATCATCTCATAATATTTCATAAATCATTTTGTTAACTTAAATTGATAATTACTTCCCTCTAAATCCATATTCAACAACATGATATAGAAAAATTAATAAAAAATTATTATGTCTACTATAAACATAAAAATATTGATATTTTGGAAACATTGCTCAATTATTATTTTTTAACCAAAACTAGTTTCATTTTATTCCATACTAATTTTCCTTAAAAAATTAAATGTCGATGAAACATGATAGAAAATTTACAGAATGTACATTTTGATAGATTTTGATAAATGAAAGATTATCTGAAGGTTCTCATCATTTTATGGAAATTTTTTCATGGATATCATGTGATAATGAATACCACAATATTTCATTGTTAATTTTCTTACCCATTATGTCTATATGTAATTGGAATTTATGATACATTAAATTAAATAAGGTATTTGGATCCTTGGTATGTTGAACTTACAAATGAAATTATTTATAATGGTCAAACTATAAAATAAGTTCAATTAGTCATGTTTTTTCAAAATAAGGATATTTTTTTATTTAGATATTTTACATTAGGAAAATATTTATTTTTTTTCTTAAATTATCATCATGTGTTAAAAAATATCTAATATTCCAGTTATAATTGTTTTAAAATGAGGATAGTTTTTAAGTTTTTTGATTTTATAAATGTATAAATTATATAATAAATTAATTGTTATTTATAATTATATTTATCACTAAACAATTGTAATACATTTAACAGACACACATTCTACATAATTTATTATAAATGAAATAATATTGAATTTAAATTTAAATTAAAAATAATAATTTATATAATACAATTATTATTATATATGTGTATGTGATATATATTTATTTTACATATATAATTTTGTTACAAAAACATGGCCATTGGTGTTGTATATATAATTAACTCATACAAGAAACACACACACACACACACACTAACATTTTCACTTAATGAAAAATCAACAAACACATAAATATGCTAGAACATATTTTTAAAAAAACTAATAACGAGTAATTAAATTATAATTAATATATGTACACATATATTAATGTCTATATTAGTACATATATAAATATAAATATTGTTAGTTATATTAATATTAATTTCATTTATATAATTTTTTTGTTTAGATATATTAATTGTATAACATATATAAGAGTGTTAAATAACATTTAACATAAATTTCATTCTTATGAATTTAATAATCAAACACACATATATAAATACATACATTTAATCACACACAAATATGATGATTAATGGTTCTGTTTAATTAATGATATTGAAATAAATTATATTTAATATATTATTATATATATTTATATATTTATAAGTATAATATTATCAATATAAAAATAAATATATTTATATATATTTATATATCATATCAATATATATATATAAATAAATTGAGACTAGTATGAAAAAATTAACTAAACAGTTCCAAATAGAGTTGTTTGAGAATTTATTTACCAAATATACATTGTTGGTTTGATCCCCGCATTTCTATATTATACTTTTATATTAATCGTGGGGTAACATGTTTGGTAAAGGGTGATGTGTGGGATATATGTGATTGAGAGTTTGTTATGGAGTCAATTAGAATCATGTATTTGTACGTGATACGGAATGTAGACCATGGATGAATGGGGATGGAAAATGGTTAGATGTTTAATATGGTGTGTGAACAAATGATAAAAATGCATGACATATGAAATTGTAATCATGAGGATTCTTGTGGGACTCAATAAATTGGGAAAAAATAAGAATAATAAACAATAAATATTTTTGGAATATATGTTTTGAATAAAAAATATGAAAAAATGGATAAAAATTTTAAATGTGGTTTTTAATTGAGATGACATATTACAATCCCATATTTAATATAATTTTCTAAAATTTAATGAAATTATACTATTGTTATTAAATATAGAAAAATTATATAAAATAAAATGACTAATTAACATTTCTCTACACTATAATACCATATTTAAACATTGTTTTAGTAATAAAGATATTATTTACCATGGATTTTTTATATCTAATCTTCAATTTAATCTAGTTAAACTACTATACACCCTTGCAAAGTTCTACCCAGTTTTTCATCCTTAGAAGATGATAATAATTATTTCCTATGAAATTATTTAACTAGTAGAAAACTAAATTTATGTGAAATATTCAGTCTAATTTATTGTTTAATACAACAAAAGTATCTTAGAGTAGTGTGTCCAATTGAAAAAATAATGTATTTTAAAAATTATTACAATATAAATTTTAACTCAACCATTCCATTTTGGGTTATGGGATACCATGGCTGTGAAATTAAACTCATCCTTTTTAAAATATCAATAGATAATCATACCTATATCATTAGAGTGTTTTATTATATTTGATTATGTGAAATATTTATGCACTTTTCATTATATTTAGAAATCCTTCTTATTTGACCAAATCCATCACACCCCTATAAATAAATGATAACTAGAATCACATAGCTACAACCATATTTATAAGTAGCCCATCTGTACAAGATATATTTCCATATTCTCCCTAAATGTTTTTCTATTGTAATTTGGTTAGGAATTATTCACTTATTCATGTGAAACCTCAATACAGTCATCTATTAACATCCTATTTTGATACCAAATAAATTTTTATCCTGGATAGAAATGTCAATTATGAATTTTAGTATTCATATCATGATAGTGAATAATATATACTCAAATAATGAATATTATCTTATCTACATGGTTATTTTATGTTCATAATTTGAGAATCATTTATAAATATATGTAAAATTTATGTAATATAAATTATATAATAAAAAATTGAGTTTCATTATGATAAATTAAGTATTAAGTGAATGTGATGATGTTCCTTAAAATGCTGATGGTTTCATATTAGGTACCACTAGATCATACTCATATATTAACATATAAGAAAATTAATTTTTAGGATAAAATTATATTTCTTCTTAATATTATTCTATCTATGATTCCATTTAGTTAGGGGATGATGACATCCTAGAACTCCATGAATGTATGAATTATTTTTTAATACATTACAAATTGGGAAAATGATAAATAATTTTATTAAGTGATATACACACTAGATGACTATGGTAAATTTTTTAATTTAATTTTAAATTATTAATACTTTTTTAATATTAAAAAATTGCTAATTGTTTAAAAAATATTATTTATAGTTTCTTGGATGATATATATTTAAAAAATTTGAATCCATGATCAATTTTAAATGTCATTGAATTTTTTGATGCCTCTTATCCTTAAGTTGTTCTACTATGGAATGTAATTTAATATTTCATACAAATTTATTAAGCCTTCAATATAGTTAATCTAATAGGTTGAGGGATATATATCATAGTAATCAGTATTATAAGATAATAATTTGAGTCACCACTACTATGCCCAACATCTAAATATAAATTCCCATTATAAAATATATCCACTCTAGATTATATCTAACATTGAAACCCCAAATATTTTTAACCTTTATAGTGTTACTCATAACAATCTTAGTTCAAGACTTTCAAAATTTAATAAATGAAGATACATATACTATCACTATTAATTTCCCATTTTTATGTTAAAATTTTAATAGTTTTATAATAATTTAATGTGTGGAGATAAAAATCTATTGTACAGTGAATGTGATATCAATTTCAACTAACGGACTAATATAAATTATCCAACAATTTTTTAGTAGTATCATAAAATAAGTATATAAAAATTTGAATAACAAATTATTCTCATATATCAGATAATTTTATAATTAAATTCATAATATTTAAAATTATACTAATCATTTTTATTCTTAGTCCCTTTGAATGATTTATGAGGATCCTATTTGTAACACATGAGAGTTTTACAGTTATGGAGGTTATTAAATTACACTTCCCTAACCATGGATTATAATTAAGGTGTAATGTATCAAATTTAATTTTCATGAAATTATGGATTTTTATTAAAATAAATCTTGGTGGATTCCATTCTTTAATTAATATTAGGTAACCAAGAATGATATTTTTTACAATTCCAATGGAGCCACTATTAATCTACAAAATAATAAAAGTTTTATTGAAAAAACCAAGAAGAACACTATCCCATAGTAACCCAATATGTACATATTCTCATCCTACATACCACTTTCTAAATTTACATATGATTTGGAATATTGAAAAATTTATAGAAAATTATATATAAATTCCTTTCATTAGGAAAATATCTATTTTTTTAAAATTTATGCTGAAATGATTATATTAATATCCATGATTTGAAAATAGATATTTGAAGTAATTGATCAATATTATTCAAGGAAATACATTTACACCTACTTAAATAAATGAATAAGTGGTTTTAAAACCCCATGTCGCATGAAATTTTTTATCTTTGGTTAATTATTTATCTCTTTGATATGAATATTAATAAATACATTATTAGTGACACATTAATATTTCTTTCTTCTTACACTATAAGATAACTAAATTAATGATATTAGTGACATTCCAAAAGAACAATAATACCATAAAAAACAATGATCCAAATCAATATGGAAGGATACCACAGAAGATTCCCACTTATCAATAATGGATAAATATTTTTTAAAAAATTTATAATGGGGGTTTTCAGATAAATAAAACACTATAATTATATTAATATTTTAATTAAAATGATTCTTTAATAATATATAACAATTACTCACACATACAAGAGAACATAAAAATAAATCGTGTAATAAATATTTAGCACATTTTTAAAAAATATTATAAATAAAATAATATTAAAAATATATGTTATAAATATACATATTTAAAACCAACCATTCAATAAAATGTGAAAATAATTGAAATTGTTTGACTAACATGGGACCATAAAGGCATTAATATATTGATTAATATCCCAACCTTCTATTTTTTACACAAAAAATCTATGATATATAAATAATTAGATTAATGTTTCTTCAAAAAAAAATATATATGTTCGTAAAATTAATGTATATATTAAAAATGTGTATCCATTATTTAGGTCATGAATAAAATATTATATATTCCAATGAACAATATTGAAATTTGGGTAGTAATATAATATTGTATGAAATACCAATTGACATATAATGCACTCCATGGATTGGATAAAAACGAAATATATACTGATTCTTTATGAATATAACATAACATATACAATTTCATGTAATAAAATTATTTAAATTAAATAAAAAAATATAATAGGATATTTATTAATATTCCAACCAAACATTCAAAAAAACCATCATATAATGTATATAAACCAGTGGAACCATTATAATTTTTTAATATTTGGGAATAATCTATTTTTGAGTGATAATTTGATTGGTATTTCCTATAATATAAAATAGAAAATATGAAAAACCAATGCCTATCATATGAAAAATGAGAATGTACGATGGTCGTATCAATAAACCAACCCAATAAAATGAAAAGATATCATCACAGATTTGTGATATTATATTCATATTATAAATCCACAAATGAAAAAAAATTAACAATTTGAAAATAAAATCATTAGTATATATAACATTAATCCATTATAAAAAATGAATCTTTAAAAATTGTTAATTTTTTAAAGACATGAAAAAACTCGAAAAAATTATTAATTAATTAATGAAATCTATCTACACTAAAAGAAATGGTCATGGACTAGATAAATGAATATTAATGTTAACATAAAACCTTATAAATTTATATTATTGAATATCTACAACTCATACTAGTAAATTAAACCTAGATTTTTTTTGAAATGTTATTTATATTAGTAACTAATTTATAGTGATGTAATTATTACCTAATATTTTTTCATCCAATTTTAGTCCTCCAAAATCCAACAAAATAATCCATAAAATCATATACCCTAAATTTTTTTTCTTCAAAGCCTTTCTAAATTGGTTGTCAAATTGAGAAAAAATTTAGTAGTTTATAACGTCAGATATCAAGTGGAATTAAGACTTTTGTATTGGGGAAAACAACCAGTGATAGATTATTGAGGGGATCAAATAAGATAGATACTATGAAAACATAATATGTGGGATCCAATCATTGTAACATTTGTATATGTGGTTTAATTTTAGAAATACCTCAAAAACAATTAAATTCTAATTATGGGGGTTTTTTATGTTATTATCCTATTTGGTTAAGGGTTTGGGATAAGATTATATAAATATTATATAATCATTTGGTATTATGTAATTTCTTGCGTAATTTGAAGAATATTTATTTTAATAAATCATATTCATATTTGATATTCCTATTCCATTTTATTAATATTCTACGTATATTTCATGACCTGGATAACATTTTCAATTAAAATATAATCCCCCAAACCCTTCTTATAATATTTCATGTTTTATGAAGGAAACATTATGACTAATAGCGTACATGATAAGTTACATCGTGATTAAACGAACATCGATATATTTTTATTTAAATGATACCATTTAAACATTTCCATTGGAATGCCGGGAATAAATAATATTAATGGAAAATTTCAATTTGGATTACTCATGTTTATATAAAGATACAGTGTTTACCAATTTTTTTATAAATGTACTTAAAAACCAATTCAATATGAAGGAAGTGTATTTATGAAAACCTATTTAAATAAGAATAATTGTATTTATAAAATCATTTCACTATGGATGGATTATATTATTGTTATATAAAATCAATATTTTTTTAAGAAAATCATATTATATGTTTGCGAGACGAGGGATAAGAACAAAATAAATTTTAAGGATAAAATAAATATTTTTCAACAAAGGAATTTTGTATCACCTTTTGATGGAAAACCAATTTTAAATATAGATATTTACAGTTCTATGTTTTATTTTTCAGAAAATTAATTATTGATTTGGAAGTGGGACATAAAATTTTACTTTTGTTGAAATTTAGGAATTTTTCAGATAAAAACATATTTTAATGAATAGGAAAAATAGTGCATTCTATTTCAAAACTGATTTCTCATATAAGTTATTTATATTGTTAGATTATATGTTTAATTATTTTTATTCTATAATTAAATTAAATATTTATCATTTAATCCAATTTTGGTCTTTGGAAGTAATTTTAGATTGAAATTTAATATAAACATATGTTAGCCTTTTGATGGATTTTACTTTAAACAAACATGTTTTATCATTTTGACAATGAGAATGATATTAAAATTAATCACTTCAACTTATATGTTTGGAATTTTCAAAAATGGATTCCATATTTAGAATCATATGGTCTTGTGTAGGTAAATATTCCCTTATATTTTTGGAATTTAGGAATAATATCATTAGTCATTATTTTTATTTTCCACGGTAAAAGGGATAATTAAATAAATATGTGTAAATATAATATGATAATAATATAAAACATACCAAACACTTCTCAAAATCTTATTGGATGAGATATAGCTGACCGAAATACTCTTGCGATAAAAGTTTAGCATTTCGAAACCACTCGGGGGTGATTATGACAGTTACAACTTTTAATTTAATGTAAAAGAGAATATATTATAATCATATATATTCATACTAATTTTTTTATTTGTTATATAGGTTATATATTTGACTATAAATAGTCGTTATAATTATTTAATATATCCTACATCATTGTATTTTATTTATAATTTTTAGACATTAAATAATTAAATTGAATTATCACACATTTATTATGTATTGTTAGACTTATTAATGAAGGAATCAAATAAATGACATTAAGAATACAAAAATAATCATTATATTACATATTTTATGTCACAAATGTTTTTTTGGTTAATATGAAAAAATTTAAGACTATTAAACTATTTGGATCTAAGTAATTTTTTTATATTTTATTTCATTTCATTAAAATGAATAATTTAAAAATTGACATAATTGATATTTTCTAAAAATAGTAATTTCATTATTTATATAAAAATATTAAAAATAATTACAATTCACCAAGTTGTTATGATAAGATATTAATGTTCATTATGTTTACAATTATGGGAAATGTACCCCATATATGTAAAATTAATAGTTTGTTAATTAGTAAAATGTTGCTACCACAAATAAAACTAAAATAGAATAATTATGTGTAAACCAAAAAGGCGAGGATTAAACTAACACCGATACATGTCTAAAAATTATTGGATGAGATTATTTAGAACTATACACATTTAATAAAATGTATATCTCTTTTTGGACCCTTTTAAATTAAAAATTAATTTTTATTAATTAAATAATTTATGATTTTCCAAGGGTTGTGCTTCCCTCTACTATAAAAAGGTACACTCTTTGATCTAATAATCACACTTCAAGAACCCTATTTCTGGAAAATCCTTTCCCAAAATATTTCCATGAATCCCACCACTCATCCTAAAAGGGTCCCTTTGATTAGAAATCCTTTCAAGAAATCCTTTTCGTATCAACCAAAAAAAGGTACCCAATTATGAGGTAACACCTTCTGAAATGTTTTTTTATTTCATTTCTATTTTCCAATGCCTAATTTTTTTTTATTATATGATTAAATGAAAAATAATAGTCTAAATATAAGAGTATTTATTTATTCAATGTTTTTGATCTACACGTACACACACCTCCATTAATTTGGTAACAAACATACAGTTTCTATACACGTAGAACTACTTCCTCATTAAATTATGATTGTCAAATTTTCCCCTACCCCCTATGAGGGTGTAAAGACCCAGAGTTTCAATTTAATTTTTTTTAATTAAATGTGAATTTTATGAGTCTGTGAAAATTGACGGTGCGTGATTACAAGGCCCGGTGTGCCCATAATCAATTTATGATGTTTTGTTCATGTATGTTTAGTGAATGTTCGAGTGTGTTTTTATGACTTTTAAACCAGTGCTCGGGATTGAAATATGAGGATACAGTTGAACTCGTAGCACCGACATTCGCTTAAGAAGACATTAACCTCGACGATAGTTAGTCTAGGGTGGAAGTTAGTTTGTGGGTTTTTCATGGAAATAATAAAATAAAATGAGCTCGTATTTTAATTTATTCTGTTATAACCACTCATGTGGGAGTTGAAGTGTGGGGACCACACGACCTTAACCTCCCATGAGAGGTTATGGTGGTGGGGCCCATCCGAACCTAACCTCCCATGAGAGGTTATGGTGGTGGGGACACACAGGAACTAAACCCCCCATTTTAATTGAGAGAAACACTCAACTCCAATCATTAATGAGGGAGAGACTCTTGACCTCCTCTCACAATTTAATTGCACCAAACCACCCCCTTTAATTAATTTAGCCAAAAAATAAATTAATTAATTAAACCATTTTGAATATTATTGAAACAACTTGATAGATATTATAATCTATTATTTGGAGGGTATTATTTAATTTTGGTGGGATTGGGGGAGAGGAGGAGCTTTAAGAGAAAATGTCTCCAATAAAGAACGTGTTCCACAGATGAAGAATTCTCCACCGACAAATAATGTTGACCGCGACATCGACTTTGATCTTCTCCCTCATGATTCCTTCAGACGTGGGATGTATTTGACAACCGAACTTGCCTCCTCCTCATCGTAAATGAACTAACACATGTGCTTGGGGTTGGAGGTGTGTGGTGAACGCGATGAACGACGACAAATCTGCCTTCATCCCCGCGACTCCGTCGATGAAAATCTAAAAGGTATTGGATTTTAGTGATTGATTTTATATTCCCCCGATTCTTTCCTTCTAAAACAAATAATGCGGATCAACTTTTAACTAGTTGATCCGTATATGTTTTCATTTTGAGGGTTTTGAGATTAATCATTGTTGGAGGGTTTGTTGTTCTTCGTTCATGTGTAACAAATTCTACCACCATAAATAAGGATGGTGCATACCAAACCAACATTTCCCAACGCCTATGTCGTTCTCTTATTCAGTGTTCTTTGAAACAGTGGAAGCTGGAAACATCGATGACAGCGAAGAAGGCAACAGTCGCGCCACCCATGGCCTCCGTGACCAGCGCTGCCCCTACGGCATTCTGCACTGCCATCGGTCGAGCCATCTTGCCCCCTTGTGGCCCCCTGGCTGAACCAAACCCATGGTCTCCCCCATTCCAAACAAGCTGCCCCGAGCCATGCCGAGCCGCCTAGGCTGCACCGTACGTGGCCGAACCGGCCCAGGTCCCCCCCTCCAAACCGACTGAACCGGATCCCCACCTCACCGGCCTCCCAAGCTACCCCTACTGCCCCCGCCCACCGACCTCGCACCACGCCCCGGCCGTGCCACCTCGACATCAGGCCGAGCCGTCCCGAGTGGCGCCTCTCGACCTTCTATGCCGAACCGACCCCATGCTACCCTACCGAGCCGCCCCGACCGAACTAGCCCCTTGCAGTGCCCTATGGGATGAGCTTCCCATGTGGCGCCCTTCGGGCCAAACCACCTTCACACCGACCTACAGCCGGTCCGGGCCCTCACGGCCCTCCGCGACCCCTCGCTGCCTTTTGGGATGGGCTCAGTGGCCTAATCTTAACCTAACTTCTGGCCCGCTCAACAGGTTGGGACAGACCCAACGGGTGAAGTCAGGTTGACTCGAACAAGGTCAGCCCCAACCGAGTCGAGCTGGGTCGGTCTGACCGAGTAAGACGGGACTAGGCCCACTATGACCCTTTACTTTCTTTTGATAGTATCTTTGGCATCAGACATCCATTTGATGAACCATCAGCGGACCTGGTAATCATGGATCATGACAGTCTATATGAGTATACCATCCTTGAGTTTAGGGAATAGTTGAGAAGCGGTCAGGTTGGTTCGTGCACAAATCCAACTAGGCCCCCAGGACTAAATGGCTAATAACTAACAGACCGAGCATCCAATTGATGCGCAGTCTATTGAGTTGAGACCCTATATGAAATGGAGGTATTTTTAGATACTTAATCTTTGGAATTCGTGATAGTTGGATTATTGACCTATATCTCATGGAGCGGATCCTTCCAGTGATGTGAGAGCAGAGTGCGGAGACCTAGTAGCTGGCTGAGACCTAATGACTACTGACCGTTTGACTCAGAGTGTCTCTACTAGACCAGTGGGAAGCACCTGATTGTGTTGGGAGTCCCAGAGTGGAGTAGTTCACTTGGTGACACGGTAGAACCATGTTACTCGATAGGAGGATTATATTTGAAGGCTATGAGGGTGAGCACCTGGGTGTGGAGGAAGACCCGCCGTGGGGAGCACCTCTATGTGACGAAGAAGACACATAGTTATCAAAAGGAGGAGTACCTCAGAATCCCAAGGATAGTAGGAAATGCCTCTGTGTGACACAGCAGGACCACTGTACTAGAAATAGGATGAGTTCTCAAACAACCAATGTTTCGATAATGTGTTGGGGATGTTTTTTGAAAATACCTCAAGAATATAATCCTGGTTGATCTTAGTCAGCACTTTTGTGTTTTCTTCATGATTGAGATAGATTAATTAATAAATTAGGTATATGTACGGGCATATACCTAGGCTGGGTTTTCTATTGATTACTTACATTGTGGTTTATCCTTGGTGTATTTGTGATACCTTGAGAGTCTCGGGGTCACTATTGAGTGTCGTTATACTCATCCATAGAAGGGATATTCCAAAAATTGGTTTGTTGTATGAAGACGACATGCAAAGCTGACTGAGGCTGAGAGTACCAGGACTGGATGTTACCTAGAGGAGGACCATATGGCAAGTCAGTAGATAGAGGAGACTGACGAATGTGGAGTGCTGAGCTGGATATCTATATCTACCTATCATGTAGGAATCCCGTAGGACAACCCAATAGCTATTTTTCATTTCTTCATTTGTACTTGTACTTACATTTCCTTGTACTTTACATTTGGTATTGTATTTTCGACCCCTTTTACTTTGAATCACACTTTTGTTATATAGTTTACTAAGTGTTTTGTTTCCATCTATGTTCTTTGTTGTGTGTGTTTACAGTTTATAAAGGTAATTCCATCCCATTTTTAGGGATTTATGCCAATGGTGCTAGTCACCAACCCCTAGCCTATGAAAGGCAGGCTTGGGGTAGTCATGGCACAAGACCTAAGGGAAGGGTCATGAAAATTGGTATTAGAGGAGTCAGTTCTCCCGCTGAACTATCGCTCTGATCTTTTCTGTGAAGCAATAGTGTTAAGTGTAATGAGTGCGGTTTTATGTTTAGGATGACCAGTGTTTGTGTGGTGGATGACGTATCCATAAACCAGGACCTTGAATTCTGATTTCATACTCAGTGCATTAAAACACTTATTGTGTGTGTGTAATCAAAAGTTTTCTTATGTCATATCATCGGGTCAGCACATCAGGTATATTCTTTTGACTGTGTTGCATTTTTTTATATTTGGATGCCTCCCCACAGATAGCCGATTAGATTTCTGAGAGTTGTATTATATGATATCCCAACAAGCGACGAGGCCATCTTGTAGGGCCCTCTTCTAGTAGAGGCATCGACAAAAGAACCAGCGGTACCACTACCCGTTGGGCCTCCGATGGAACCATCCCTAGCAGCAGAGACTGCATGCCCCGTTAGTGTGTTGCACGAGTTCTAGTGCCAGAGGCCACCATGTTTTAGGGGAGAGATGGACCCACATGCGGCTGATGATTGGCTAGATGTTGTGGTGGGAGTCATCCTACGAGTATAGACACCAGCCAACCTCCTGGTGATACTTGCTGCTAGCCTTCTACAAGAATCGTTGGGAAAATGGTGGGGCCTGATTCTCTTGGTCCACGATGAGGTCACGCTTCTCTGGGAAGACTTCGTAAGCCTATTTTGGGCAGAAATTGTTCCAGCGACTATTCACACAGTGGACATAAAAGAGCTACTTCATCTGCAAAAGTGTAGCATGATTGTAGCTCAATACTCAGGGATGTTCACATAACTCCCATGTTACTCCACCGATATGGTGTGGGACCCATTATTCAGGGTATGAACCTTTGGGTAGGGACTCAGGCGTGAGTTCTGGACATAGGTGAACTCACACTACATCCTAACACATGCAGGGGTGTTTGAGAGAGCCCTCCTAGTGGAGAGTTTCCTTGATTAGTAGTTTCCAGCAGTGATATCCACCACCAGTCGACACATAGTGGAGTCTTCGGCAGTAGGTAGTAGACAGATTTCGCAGAGGTCCAAGAGGACCATACCTACAGGTGGACGATAGGATGACTCAAGATTGGTTGTTCTGGGCACCCATAGTGGAGAAAAACATGCCAACAACGAGCATTGTTAGGCATGCGGCGGCCCGAGTCACATAGCTCATGACTGCTCAACCCACCGTTCGGATGATCAAGTGTCGGTCAAAGGACCACCCAGTTAGAGACATTGATTTGAATGAGGTAGTCTACAGGGAGTAGGCAGACGTGGCCGAGGAGATGTATGTGCAGTTGGTGGTGGATGACAATTCGAGGTGTTATCGCCACCACTACGAGGAGGTCCATCCCGACTACAGGAAGCAGGTGGACATGGGAAAGAATAGATCTAGTAAGCTGAGGAATACAATAATGGAACTACAGAGATGATTTGATGTATGATATGTGTCTACTCCATGATCGTTGTAGAACTTATAGACATAGGTTCCATTCACTCTTTCATTGCCACTACCCACGTTCGGAGCTCAGAGATTCCGACGGAGTCGTTGGCTCGATCCATATGGATAGACACTCCTATAAAAGCATTTTCGATGATTACGAACTAGTTCCAGGAGTGGGATCATACTCTAGGAGGAGAGATCATTGGGTGGGATCTCTTAGTAGCGGCATTGTGGCCTTACCCTGTCATCTTGGTTATGGACTGGTAATCTATATTACATGCATAGATTGACAGTATTAGGCACAAAGTGCAATGTGTCCACACGGATGGGACCTGGTTTACCTTTCCTGTCAATAAGGGAGCCTTTTCTACACAAGATGGACTAATTCAGAGGAGAGTGGAGCTGATCACTCGTCAGATGTATAGCCTTAACCTCGGTGTAGTTTATGTGGAGATTCCTAGCTATTCTATAGTGGTGGACTAGTACATGGATGTCTTCCCTGATGATGTTTCAAGTCTACCCCCTCACATATAGGTAGAATTTTACATTGACCAATACCCCGCGATGACAATGATATCTACACCAGCCTATCATATGGCTCAAATGGAGCACCGTGAGCTACAGTTACAGATAGAGGACTTGCAGGGGAATGGATTAATATGGACCATTGTTTCTCCCTAGGTAGGCTTGATTCTATTCGCAAAGAGGGAGGATGCGAGATTAAGGCTTTGTGTTGAATATCGGCACATGAACCAGTTGAACGTGAAGAACATGTACCCACTCCCAAGGATTGACGACCTCTTTGATCAGTTGAAGTGAGCATGGTGGTTCTTGAAGATAGACCTTAGATCAGGCTATCACCAGCTTATAGTTCAATATGAGTACGTACAGATAATGGCCTTCCGATGTCGGTATGAACAATATGATTTTTTTGTTTATGCCATGAGGTGTAACCAAGACTCTATCAGTGTTCATTGGACTCATGAACATGATCTTTCAGCCATAACTTGATCTCATTGTCGTAGTCTTCATCGACAACTTTCTGATCTAGTTGACCACTAAGGAGGAGCATGCCTATCATTTTCATGTAGTACTGGACACACTCAAAGACAACCTTCTTTATGGTATGCTCTAGAAGTGCCAGTTTTGGATCCAAGAGGTTCACTTTTGGGGATATGTCTTCTTGGAGGTAGCAGTTGCAGTAGATCCAGTGAAGATTGAGGTGATACATTCTTGGGAGCCACACAGGAGTGTGATAGAGGTATAGAGTTTCTTGGGTTTGGATTTTTATTACTGGATGTTTGTACCAGATTTCTATAGAGTTACAGCACCACTATCAGCCATGACGAAGAAGGGGAAACCCTTTGTGTGGTTTGAGTGATGTCGGTAGAGCTTTCAAAAACTGAGGAAGTGGCTGACTAGTGCCCCCATCTTGAGGCTTCCAGAGGAAGGCATAGGGTACATAGTCTACAACTACCCATCAGGGACCGGGCTCAGATGATTTCTAATGCTAGAGCGCGCAGTGATCGCATATGGTTCATGATAGATGAGAAAACATGTGCCAAACTATGCTACCCATAACCTGGAGTTATCAGCAGTGGTCTTCTCCTTGAATATGTGGCGACACAATCTGATGGGTGAGTGTTTTACCATGTACAATGATCACAAGAGTCTTAGGTATATATTTTCTCAGAAGGACAAGAACCTGAGACAATGACGTTGGCTTGAGTTCCTCTAGGACTATGGATTTGAGATTTTTTATACACATGAGAAGGGGAACATAGTTACAGATGGACATAGTAAGAGATCAGGTATACTTCTGTTAGGAGAGGCGACAGAGTAGCTGGATACTTTAAAGATATCCTTTGTGGATAGAGATGGAGCATCCTTCATTCAGTCTCTTACATTCACTACCCCACTTCTTTAGTGAGTTAGGGAGGCACAACCTGGGGACGCTGACTGCAAGACACAACGTGCTCAGATATCCACAGGGCAGGAACTTGATGGATTTTATGAAGGTGGGGAGCACTTCAACCTCTTC
Organism: Viscum album; assembly: GCA_963277665.1. Lineage (NCBI taxonomy): Eukaryota > Viridiplantae > Streptophyta > Magnoliopsida > Santalales > Viscaceae > Viscum > Viscum album. The sequence continues at coordinate 26,906,459 of OY728157.1, read as the reverse complement.
AAAGGACGTACTATGGTACTAGAGTCACATCAGGAGGAAGTGTTGAGGGATTTCCACACATCCCCTCAAGTCGTAAATCCAGTAGTTGATAAGATATACCAGGATCTCTGACGACAGCACTGGTGGCCGAGAATAAAGAACACAGTTGCAGAGCTTTTCTCTCGGTGCCTCCATTGTCTCCAAATGAAGGCGACACACCAGGTACTAACAAGCATGGTTCAGACATTAGAGGTCCCAGAGTGAAAGTGGGATGAGATATCCATGGACTTCGTGAATGGAATCCCATGTACATCTAGGTGAAATTATCGATTTGGGTGATTGTTGACTAACTCACCGTGTCGGCCCACATCCTACCGATCAGAGATCATATTTTAGTAGAGTGTTTAGGACACCTCTATGTGAAGGAGATTGTGCGGCTACAAGGAGTACCTTCAATGATTGTCTCGGATCATGACACACGTCTTTCTTCCTTTCTATGTAAGGGGTTGTAGGAATCCTTTATTACACAACATCATTTGAGCACATTCATCCAACCTCACATGGATGTTCAAACTCAGCGGACCATACAAACCCTCGAGGACATGTTGCATGCTTGTATACCCGACTTCGGTCGAAACTGGGAAGATAACCTACCTTTGGTGGAGTTTACATACAAAAACATCTATCACTTCACCATTAAGATGGATCCTTTTGAGGCGTTAGTTGGGATACCGTTTAGATCACCAGTGTGATGGACTTATCCTGGGGAGTCGGCACCAGTGGAACTAGAGATCGAATAGGCTACCACAGAGATGGTGCAGATCATCCAGGAGTAGATGAATACTACAAAAAGCATGAAAAAGTGATATGATGACAGGAGGCAGAGACCTCTGGAGTTCGAGGATGGTGACCACATCTTTCTACGGGTCTCACACCAGTGAGGTCTATTGAGATTTGGCAGAGGCAGAGAGTTATCTCTGAGATTCATCAGAACAATCCAGGTCCTCCACAGAGTTGGCGAGGTGGCTTACTGTAACACCCTGATATTTTATGAGAAGTATAATTTTTATGTAATATGTTATATGGAAATTAATCTTTCACTACACACAACACTAGCTTGGCTGCTTTACACGCAATCGCGACCTTCCTTGATAGCTTGCGTCATACGCAATACCGAGTTTTACTAAACAACGATATGCTTTTAAAATATCAACAAAACTAGCCGTTATGAATAGTAATAACCGCTTTTTGAAATGTTGTAAATTTTATTTTTTTAAAATGGACTTCTTTTTTGGATTCGAAATATCGAAATTAGCATAGGGTGAAATTTTGGTATTTTTCTGAAACTTTCAATTTTTTATGAATAGTGAAAACACAGGGTTACTATTTAAAAACTGAATTTTTATTTAAATGATTATTTATTGTATTTAAATTTATTTTAGGTCAAAATTGATACATAATACATATATATGTTCAATGTAATTCAGTAGAGTAATTTTATAATAATTGTAGATATATAAAATTTTTATTGAACTTTTCACCGTCTTTTACCCACCTCCTAGGAGAATTCAAAAATTTACATAAAACATAATTTTACCACTTCATTGAGTGGAATTCCAAAAATCTGGGAGACACGGTTGATGTCAGTAAGTAAAATGTGGTTCAATGAGATGAAAATAATTTTTTGGTGAATAGTAACTTATTTACTTTTATTTACCACAATTAAAAGTAAATAGGGTTATTAAGGGTAAAAATGATATTATTATTACCCTAACAAATGTCCTAATTCTATTGGATAAATTTAATTCGACCAAAAACAACATTAGGAATAAAATATGACCATTTAGGCCCACTTGGATTTGATTAGGACATTTATTATTTATTTATTTAAAGAAAGGTTAAAATAGTTAAAATGAATGTTTAATAAGTAAATAATTTTTATTGTAGGGTTATGCATAAGATAAATTAGACTATAAATATTAATTAGAAAGATAAAAAGATTCCCTACTTAATGGTATCTTATATGTAATTTTTAGACATTAAATAATTTAAATTAATTTTGACACAAAGATGATGCAGTAATTATCTTATTAATGAAATATTGACATAAATCATGTTATAAATACCCAAATAAATGTAATTTGAGATTTTTAGGAATTCCACTAATTTTATAGGTTAATATGACATGTCAGTATTGATTGAATTAACTTTTTTCGAACTAATAATTCTGTTATGATTTTCAAAAAAAAAAACAATTTCTAAATAGTGTCAAAATTGACATAAAATAGTTTTTAAAACAAATATTATATTATTAATTTTAATTTTATTTGTAAAAATCTAAGGATCGAAAAAATGACATAGATAAGGTTATATATATTAATTATAAACAACTTGGGGTTCTTTTGGCTTGTTATAGTAAGTTTATTAACCATATAGTGTAAGAACACAAAAAGGCACGCTAAAAGTAAAATTATCTAACTTAAAGATAAATGTAAGTGATAAGGTTAAACAGTAAACTAAACTTGTCCATATTATATTGGATGAGAGTATTTGGACCGATACCCACATTATATTTTAAATAAATCAATTTGGAGCTATTTAAAACCGAGTATGGATTTATAATAAAATAATATTTTTAGTTTTTCCAAAGGTGCCCATCTCCTCCCTTATAAAAGGGAACCTCCTCCCTCTCTTCATCACACCACTTTGAGCCTTGCAGCTCGGCCAACCCCTGCCAATTTCACCTCTCCACTTCCCTAGATACATCCTAGAAGTCCTGGTATTCTTCAAAGACCAATTTTAGTTCCCTAAAAGGAGGTCTCAAAGAAGAGCTTCAAAGAAGAGGTAATGTTCGTTACCGATTCTTTCAACTTTATTTATTCTTCCACTTATTCTTCTTTAGTTGTTTCATTATGAATTAATAACATCAATATCACTCATATACTGATATGTTATTATAAGTATGAAACAACCCTATTTCACCATCTATCCATCCTATGGAAAATGAAATCACTGCGTGTGCGTACGTACAGAATACCGTCTCCACGTCGTGGTGTAATCTATTTTCCACTGCCACCTTACTTGGATTGGTATAATGGTGTAAATAATTAATATATATATGATTATTGTAAATTAATATTTATTCTGAAATAGTATACATACAGTCCAATACAATTCCATGATCATTGGAATGATATCATCGCTCGTGCGTACGTACAGAATGCCGTCTCCACGATGTGATGCAACTCGTTATACATGATTTTCATTTCATAATGATTACATAAATGAATTGAGTGAATAAATATAATATATATTACACTAATACCATTCTGCAAGTGAGGTATCTGTAACCTAAAAATAATATTAAGAATTAATTAGACAAAACACGCATAAGAACAAAAAGTAATAAACACCCGAATAACAAGTAGCAATGAAATATTACTAATAATAAGCTAGGAATATGACCATATATGATATCATAAAAATGATTATGATTATGTAATAAGTCAATGACATTATTTAAATCATTATACATGAGGTTATGACACTTACGAAGCAAATCAGACCTAAGGTAAGGGAAAATATCACAATCTCATTTTTATCTGAGATTGTTTATACATTGGTATTTACTAGGGTGTATTTTATCATCCAAATACATGTTTCCTCAATATATAATATTATTTCCATCCACCTACAATTGTTTAAGTCCAATTTTACCCTTTGGTGAGTTTTTAGTAAAAGATATGAAAGAAATCTGTTGTCGTTTTGCGTATGTGGTACTTTTTGACTTTTCCGACAAAAGTACGAGAAGAATGATTTTTTAACATATACGGTATGAATGGATTTTTAAAACATTACTTCCAAGAATCTTCCATTACAAGTTTTCAAGTTTTATTTTAATCACCTTCTTTTATTTTAGAATTGTATGACATGTTAAGAAAGGAAAAGTGTTTTTGAAGTAGAAATGATATTTTCCTCAAGAATGGAGTTCAAGTGTTTTATCAAAATTATTTTCCATCTAAGATTATAAAGGGTTATGTTTGTATCCCTATTATTACATTGATTTGATTATGTTGTGATGGAATTATTTCTATGAATACCTCTATCTTTTATGAACTATTTTATGATGTCACGATATTTGAGATTCCCATTTTTATTGCACGGGTTATGCTATGAAGTATGGTTTATGATTTTGTGGAACACATAAGAATGGTATAATTATGATATGGGTGGGAGATATAACTCCCTCCAATGCATTGGGTAATGATTTTATATCTCATGATATAGACATGGCTGGAATGACAAGTTAAACCGGTTCAGTGAAACAGGACTGAAACAAGGAATGAAATCGGTTCAGAAATGGACTTTGTCCACTAAGATAGTCTTGGCAATGAGTCTTGACTAATAAGAAATGATTCTCTATGATTACGAGTGTCTTCCACAAAGCTTCATGTTTTATGTTATGATTATTGTGATTACATTTCACTACCATGATTTATCCATTATTATGAAATTATGATCTCTTTTGCAGGGTAAGATTTCCAAAATGTTATGTTCTTATGAATTTGATGTGATTGATATTTCTTTTGTTTAACTTTACTGAGAATTTGAGCTCACCCTTTTGAATGTTTTCTTTCCCCAGGTCTGGAAGAAGGTTATTATGTAAGATATGCCAAAAGGGAATATAGATATGATGAAATTAATGGGAGCCAGTGTAGACACTTTATGAACCAGTTGTTTATGTTTCCTAGTTTCTAAAGACACTATACTTATATGGTGCTTTCATGGTTTTTTTATATGTTGTAATAAGTGTACTTCAATTTTGAAGTAGTAACAATGTATGTAAATTATGGGTCGTTATAGTTGGTATCCGAGGAAAGGTATAGTCAACCTTTGGAAACTAGGATGTGAAAGCCTTAGTAAGAATCCTAAGGATATGTCTAAGAATAGGACACAATCTTAGTGTTTTAGAAATGGCCATGAATAGCCTAGGACAAGACCTTAAGTGTGAAATATTATTCTTTATTATGTGGTTTTCCTATTATAATTAGTGTTTCTCACACTATTCTTCATGGTTTTAGTCAATGGCTGGATCCCGAAGGAACCATGTTAATGCGGAATGCGACAGGCAATGCAATGATTGTCCCCCGGAACCAAACATTTTGGGAGCTGGAATGAAAAATCTTTTAGCCATGCTCACACAACTTTATCAATCTATGGATCATGCAGGACTTCCAAACGAGCAATGGAAGGAGCAAAATTCTGTTGAATCCTTTATGAGACAGCGTCCACCTTCATTTAGCAGGTCTACTGATCCATTAGTTACTGAACAATGGACCAGTACTATTGAAAAGATATTTTCAGTTCTTCAATGTTCTGAACTTGATAAAGTCATCTTAGCAGTGTATCATTAGGAATGTGATGCTGATCAATGGTGGAATATTATCTAGAATATGAGGCCAATAGATGAAATTGAGTCCATGGAATGGGACGAGTTCAAGAAATTATTTATCAATAAGTACTTTCCTCGTATTCTCCGAACAAAGATGGAGAATGAGTTTCTTGACCTAAAGCAAAAGGATGATGAATCTGTTGGTACCTATGAAGAAAATTTTACAAGACTTACAAGGTACGCTTCTGGTATTATTATCAAACATGAGAGTAAGATCGATCGATTCTTTAGTGGCTTAAAACCAATTCTTCGAAGGGCGTTAGCAATAAGGGACTTCAATACAAAGAGGAAATCGTTTGATGTTCTCTCAATGTTGAGAAGGAGATTGGAGTAACCCATCAGTCATATGGGTTTGATAAGAAGAGGAAAATGTAATTCAAAGGAAAATATAAAGAGAACACTGAAAAGAAGATGAGTTTTCCCTTATTCTCAATGTGTGGAAAGAAACATGGATGGAGTTTTCATAAAGGGACAACTAAATGTTTCAAATGTGGAAAGGAAGGTCATCGGGCATTTGAATTCTGCAATGATGGGATGAAGATTTCTAGTGATGCGAACAATGAAAAGGCTACACAGAGTGCACCTCCTACACTTCAATGTTACAAGCGCAAGGAAATGGGGCATTATGCCAATCAATTCCCTAATCCAAGGGTTGTTGATGATGATCAATGTCAAAAAACTCTTAAGGCTAAAGACAAAGGAATGTCACATGTAATTTCTATCAGCGATGTGGAGTATGATAACGAAGTGGTGAAAGGTACACTTACCATCCACTCTAATGTAGCAAATGTTTTATTTTATTCTAGATCCACCCACTCCTTTATTTTTGAAGAATTTTCTAAGGGTATCACTGTATTACCTCAATAATTAGATGTTTAGTTAGTTGTGACAACCCCTAATGGTACAACAGTCGCATCAAAAGTTTTTAATTCCTCTCCGATTGAAGTTTATGGGAAAGTGCTTCCGGAAAATCATGTGATCCTCCCTATAGTGGAATTTTATATGATTCATGGCTTGGATTGGCTTTCTCTATTTAGAGCTCATATCAATTTCTAAAGAAGGGAAGTCCCATTTCATATTCTAGATCAATCTTTGATCATCTATCGATGCAAGGATGAACATAACCTTCAAGTGGAAATTTATTCCATCTTATGGGTCTTGATTCCACTAAATGAAGGTTATTTATCTCAAATGGTTGGTGAGAAAATCACGATTAAGAATATTCCCATTGAACTCGAGTTTGATGATGTCTTTCTGGAGGAATTTTCAGGTCTTCCACCATATCATGAAGTTGAGTTTTCAATAGAACTCGTACTGGGAGCTTTACCTATTTCAAAAACACCTTATAGAATGGCCCCAATTGAGTTGCAGGAATTGAAGAAGCAACTACAAGATAATCTTGATAAGGGGTTCATACGCCCTAGTGCATCACCTTGGGGATCACCTGTTCTGTTTTTTAAGAAGAAATATGGATCAATGAGACTCTGCATTGATTATCGAGAATATAACAAGATCACTATCAAGAAAATATATCCTCTCCCGTGCATTGACGACTTATTTGACCAACTACGCGGATCTCAATACATTTCCATGATTGATCTTCGTTCAGGGTATCATTAATTAAGGGTAAAATGGGAGGATATAACAAAGTCGACTTTCCGTACAAGGTATGGACACTATGAATTTATAGTGATGCCATTTGGTCTTACTAATGCCCCTGATATCTTCATGGATCTGATGAATATAGTCTTTAGAGACTATCTTGATCAGTTTGTGGTAGTCTTTATAGACAATATTCTTGTATATTAAAAAGCAAAGAAGAACATGAAGATCAATTGAGAATTATATTGAAGACCCTGAGAAAGGAGAATCTTTATGACAAATTTACAAAGTGTGAATTTTGGCTTCAAAAAGTTTCATTTTTGGGTTTCATAATCTCAAAAGTGGGGATATCTGTGGATCCAACAAAAACAGAGGTTATCAAAAGATGGTTGAGACCAACAACAGTAACTGAGATCTGAATTTTTCTTGGCTTGGCTGGGTATTATCGTCGTTTTGTGAAATATTTTTCACGATTATCTAATCCACTCACTAGGTTGACTTGGAAAGGAGTTAAGTTTTTTTGGACAGAGGAATGTGAAGAGAATTTCAAGGAGTTGAAAAGAAGGTTATCCAGTGCACCTGTGCTCACACTGCCTTGTAGTGGAGAAAGGTTTGTGATCTACAGTGATGAATCCAAGAAGGGATTGGGGTGTGTTCTTATGCAAAATGATATGGTGATAGATTATGCCTCACGACAGTTGAAAATCCATTAGCAAAATTACCCAACTCATTATTTGGAGTATGATGTGGTAATATTTGCATTAATGATTTTTAGGAATTATGTTTATAGAGATAGGTGTGACATTTATACTATTCATAAAAGTTTAAAGTATATTTTCACACAAAAGGAACTGAATATGCGCCAAATAAGATGGTTGGAGCTGATTAAGGATTACGGCTGATCAATTCATTACCACCCTGGGAAAGCAAACAAGGTAGAAGATGCATTAAGTCAACAAGACCATGCCAGTTTATCCATGATGAGGATCACAAAAGATCCAATATTTATGGATTTACAAAGGATGGATCTTGGAATTGTAATGAAAGGGGAAAATTGTACCTTTCTCAAATGAATTTTCAACCATCTATACATGTTATGATTAAAGATGCACAGAAAGAAGATGTAGAGTTACAACGGAAGGTGAGAAATGTTCTCCAATTCAACCTTGATTGTGATGGGATAATAAAGTTCAGGAATCGAGTTTGTGTTCCTCCCATCCCCAAATTAAAGAAGGAGCTACTGGATGAGGCTCATAGTTCTTCATTATCAATTCATCCTGGAAGCATGAAGATATATAGGGACCAGAAAGAGTACTTCTGGTGGGATGGCATGAAAAGTGATGTTGCTGAATATGCCACTCGATGCTTGGTTTTTCAGCAAGTTAAAGATGAGAGATAGAAGTCTAAGGGGATGTTACAACCATTACCCATACCCAAATGGAAATGGGAAAACATCACTATGGACATTTTCACAGGACATCCTAAAACATACAAAGGCAATAACGCTATCTGGGACATAGTTGATCGTCTTACAATGTCTACACACTTCATTGCTATTAGAGAGGATTTCCCTCTGGATCAGATTGCCAGGATATATGTAAAGGATGTGGTAAGATTGAATGGAGTACCACTATCTATTATATCTGATCGGGATCAGAGGTTTACATCAAAGTTCTAGCGAAGTCTTCAGCATACTCTGGATACAGAGTTGAGTTTCAGCACTGCTTATCATCCTCAGACAGACAGTCAGTCTGAGAGGACAATTCAAACTCTAGAAGATATGTTGATATCATGCTCTATGTATTTCAAAGGTGGTTGGGATCTACACCTACCTTTGGTGTAATTTTCTTATAATAATAGCATTCACTCCAGTATTTAGATGGCTCCTTATGAAGCTCTCTATGAAAAGAAATGCAGGACTCCAACTTGCTGGGATGAAGTCGGGGAAAGAAATCTATTAGGACCTAATTTTGATGATGAGATCAAAAAAAGGTCTGATCTATTCAAAAACACATAAGAGCAGCTCAGAGTCGACAAAAAAGTTATGCCGATAACTGAAGAAAAGACTTAGAGTTTGAAGTGCGTGATAAAGTGTTCTTACGAATATCTCCTTGGAAGAGAGTAATGAGATTTGGATAGAAGGGAATGTTGAGCCCTAGGTATATCGGTCCTTTCGAAATACTGTATCGTGTTGGGAAGGTAGCTTACTGATTGACGCTTCCACCGAATCTCTCTCAAGTTCACTATGTCTTCCATGTATCTCTCCTGAGAAAGTACATACATGTTCATTCACATGTACTCAGCTCAGAAGTTGTACTGCTGGAACAAGATCTTTCTTATGAAGAACAGCCGATAGAGATTCTCGATCATTGCGAAAACGTCCTACGGAACAAGACTGCTCTCTTAGTGAAAGTTTAATGGAGGAACCAGCAATGAGAAGAAGCTACATGGGAACTTGACGATATGATGAGGGAGAGGTATTCTCATCTGTTTGTTACGAAGTGACGAATTTTTAGGGCAAAATTCATTTTAAGGGGGGTAGAATGTAACACCCTGATATTTTATGAGAATTATATTTTTTTATGTAATATGTTATATGGAAAGGAATATTTCACTACACACAACACTAGCTTGGATTTATTTACACGCAATCTCGACCTTTCTTGATAGCTTGGGTCGTACGCAATACTGAGTTTCACTAAACAACGATATGATATTAAAATATTATTAAAACTAGCTGTTATGAATAGTAATAACCACTTTTTGAAATTTTGTAAATTTTATTTTTCAAAATTGATTTCGTTTTTGGATTCGGAATATCGAAATTAGCCTAGGGTGAAATTTTGGTAGTTTTTCTGGAAACTTTCAATTTATGATGAATAGTTAAAACACTGGGTTACTATTTAAAAACCGACTTTTTATATAAATAATTATATATTTTATTTAAATTTATTTTAGGTAAAAATTGATACATAAAATCTATATAATTTCAATGTAATTCATTGGAGTAATTTTATAATAATTTTAGATATATTAAAATTTTATTGAACTTTTCACTGTCATTTACCCACCTCCTAGGAGAATTTGCAAATTTACATAAAAAAAAATTTTACCGCTTCTGTGAGTGTAATTTCAAAAATCCGAGAGACACGCTTGATGTAAGTATGTAAAATGTGGTTCAATGAGATGAAAATAATTTTTGGTTAATAGTAACTTTTTACTTTTATTTACCACGGTTAAAAGTAAATAAGGTAATTAAGGGTAAAATTGATATTATTATTACCATAACACATTTCCTAATTCTATTGGATAAGTGTAATTCGACCAAAAACAACCTTAGGAATAAAATATGACCATTTATGCCCACTTGTATTAGATTAGGACATTTATTATTAATTTATTTAAAGAAGGGATAAAATAGTTAAAATCAAAGTTTAATAAGTAAATAATTATTAATTTAGGGTTATACATAAGATAAATTCGACTATAAATATTAATTAGAAAGATAAAAATGTTTTCTACATAATGGTAGTTTATTTTTAATTTTTAGATATTATATAATCTAATTTATTTATGACATAAAGATGATTCAGTAACTATCTTATTAATGAAATATTGACATAATTGATGTTATAAATACCCAAATAAATGTAATTTGAGACTTTTTATGAATTCCACTAATTTTCTAGGTTAGTATAACATGTTATAATTGATTTAATTAACTTTTTTAGAACTAATAATTCTGTTATGATTTTCAGAAAAATCAATTACTAAATAGTGTCAAAATTAACATAAAATAGTTTTTTAAACAAATATTATATTATTAATTTTTATTTTATTCCTAAAAATCTAAGGTTCGACCAAATGTCTTAGATAAGGTTATATATATTAATAATAAACAAATTGGGGTTCGTTTGTCTTGTTATAGTATGTTTATTAACCTTATAGTGTAAGAACACAAAAAGACACGGTAAAAGTAAAATTATCTAACTTAACGTCAAATATAAATGATATGGTTAAAATAGAAAACTAAACATGTCCAAATTCTATTGGATGAGATTATTTCGACCCATACCCACCTTAAATTCTAAATAAATCTATTTTTAGCTATTTAAAACCGAATATGGCTTTATAATAAAATAATATTTTTTGTTTTTCCAAAGGTGCCCCTCTCATCACTTATAAAAGAGAACCTACTCCCTCTCTTCCTCACACCACATTGAGCCTTCAAGATCGGCCAAACCCTACCAATTTCTCCTCTCCACTTCTCTAGAAACATCCTATAGGTCCTGGTATTTTTCAATGACCAATTTTAGTTCCCTAAAAGGAGGTCTCAAAGAAACGCTTCAAAGAAGAGGTAATGTCCATTACCGATTCTTTCAACTTTATTTCTTCTTCCACTTCTTCTTCATTAGTTGTTTCATTATGAATTAATAAAATAAGTTTCACTCATATACTGATATTTTATTATAAGTATGAAACATCCCTATTTCACCTTCTATCCATCCTACGTAAAATGAAATAACCGTGCGTGTGTACATACGGAATACCGTCTCCACGGCGTGGTGTAATCTATTTTCCACCACCACCTTACTTGGATGTGTATAATGGTGTAAAGAATGAATATATATGATTATTTTAAAGTGATATTGATTCTGAAATAGTATACATACACTCTAATACAATTCCTCGATCATGGGAACGATATCATCGCTCGTGCGTACGTACGGAATACCGTCTCCATGATGTGACGTGACTCGTTCTCCATGATTTTAATTGCATAATGATTACATAAATTAATTGAGTGAATAATTATGATATATATTACACTAATACCATTTTGTAATTGAGGTATCTATAACTTAAAAATAATAATAAGAATTATTCAACAAAACACGCATAAGAACAAAAAGTAATAAACACCCGAATAACACATAGCAATGAAATATTACTAATAATAAGCTAAGAATATGACCATATATGATATCATAACAATGAGTATGATTCTGGAATAAGTCAATGAAATTATTTAAATCATTATATAGGAGGTTCGGACACTTATGAAGCAAATCATACCTAAAGTAAGGGAAAATATCAGAATCTCATTTTTATCCGAGATTGTTTATACTTTGGTATTTACTAGGGTGTATGTTATCATCCACATCCATGTTTCCTCAATATGTAATTTTATTTCCATCCACCTACAATTTTTTAAGTCCAATTTTACCCTTCGGTGAGTTTTTAGTAAAAGATATGAAAGGAATATATTGTCGTTTTTCGTACGAGGTACTTTTTGACATTTTCTACAAAAGTATGAGAAGAATGTTTTTTTAACTTATATGGAATGAATGTATTTTTTAAAAATTATTTCCAAGATGCTTCCTTTACAAGTTTTCAAGTTTATTTTTAATCAATTTCTTTTAGTTTAGAATTGTATGACATGTTAAGAAAGGAAAAGTGTTTTTGAAGTAGAAAGAATATTTTCCTCAAGAATGGAGTTCAAGTGTTTTATCAACATTATTTTCCATCTAAGATAATAAAGGGTTCTGTTTCTATCCCTATTATTACATTGATTTGATTATATTGTGATGGAATTATTTTTATGAATTACTTTATCTTATATAAATTGTTTTATGATGTCACGATGTTTAAGATTCCCATTTTTATTACATGGGTTATGCTATGATGTATGATTTATGATTTTGTGGCACACATTATAATGATATCATTATGAGATGGGTGGGAACTATATCTCCCCACAATACATTGGGTAAAGATTTTATATCTCCTGAGATAGACATGGCTGGAACGGCAGGTTAAACTAGTTCAGTGAAACTGGACTGAAATGAGGAATGAACTCGGTTCAGAAATAGACTTTGTCCACTAAGATAGTCTTGGAAATGGGTCTTGACTAATAAGAAATGATTCTCTATGATTATGAGTGTATTCCACAAAGCTTCATGTTTTATGTTATGATTATTGTGATTACATTTCACTACCATGATTTATCCCATGTTATGAAATTATGATCTCTTTTGGAGGGTAATATTTCCAAAATGTTATGTTCTTATGAATATTATGTGATTGATATTTTTTTACCCTTGCTGAGCATTTGAGCTCACCCTTATGTATGTTTTCATTCCCCAAGTCAGGAATAATGTTATTAAGTATGATATGCCAAAAGAGACTATAGATATGATGAAATAAATGGGAGACAGTGTAGTCGTTTTATGAACCAGTTTTTATGATTCCCAGTTTCTAAAGACACTATACCTATACGGTCCTTTAATGGTTTTGTTATATGTTGTAATAAGTGTAATTAAATTTTGAAGTACTAACAAGGTATGTAAAGTATGGGTCATTATACTTACCACATAGATCTTCCATCTCAGTTACACCGAGTGCATGACTTCTTCCACTAATTCTAGCCGAGGACATACGTGCACGACCCTTCTTATATCATCGACCACGAAGAGATGGATGTCGAAGATGGGGTGAATTTTATGGAGGTTCCAGTAGATATTGAGGATCAAAAAAATTATGTCCTTAATGGAAGTTTGATACATATGGTTCACGTTCGTTGGCACCACGAGAATCTCTAGGAGAGCACATGGGAGAATGAGGCTCATAAGTGTGCTCAGTACCCTAACATGTTCCTTTAGTTTGAATTGTAGCGTATGTGGACATAAATAACTAAGGTGGGAAGAATTTAAAGACCAATAATTTCCATGTAAATTTTATTTTAATTAAATGAAAACTTTACGAGTCCGTGAAAATTTACGGCGCCTGATTCCGAGACCCGGTGTGCCTGGAATCAATTTCTAAAGTTTTGATTGGGTACATTCAGTGAAAGTTCAAGAATGTTTTTATAACATTTGAACCAGTGACTGCAATTGAAAACTGAGGACACCGTTGAAATCACAGCACTAGTATTCACTATTGAAGACATTCACCTTGACGATAGTTGGTTGAGGGTGGAAGTTAGTTTTTGGATTTTTTGTGGAAATAATAAAATAAAATAAGATTATATTATATTTTATTTTGTTGTAACCACCAATGTGGGATTTGAAGTGTGGGGACCACCTGTTCTTAAACACCCATGAGAGGTTATGGTGGTGGGGCCCACAAAAACCTAACCTCCCATTAAAGGTTATATTTGTCACGACCCGTCCTCTGGGCCCGTGCCGTGACTACCCCAAGCCCTCCTTCCATAGGCCAGTGGCTGGCGACTAGCACCAAAGGCGTAAAATCCCGATAACTGGGAAGGCATTGCCTTTATAAAAGAAAACAAGCACCACAGAGTAAAAGCGGAAACAAAAAACTAAGTACAAAAGAAAAGCTGAAAACTAAATGGGCCGGAATACAAACCCAAAAGAAAGTACAACTACAACTGAAAAAAAAAGACAAAAAGCTGGAAGAGGGAAGCAGCTCCTGGGTCGTCCTCCTCGGGTCCTACCAGAAGGGTAGGTACAGATAGAATCCTCCACGCTCTCGTCCGTCAACCTCCTCTGTGAGTCGTCTCGTCGTGTAGTCCACCTCCGGGTACGGACTTGTCGTGTAGTCCACCTCTGGGTACCGACTCGTCATGTAGTCCACCTCCGGGTACCGTCCAGTCCTCGAACACTCGGCCTCCGTCAGCACTGCCCGTCGTCTGGAACCAACACAACGAGGTGCGGGCATAGCCCATGCAGGGGTGAGTATAACGATACTCAGTAGGGACCCTGAGACCCTCAAGGTCTCACTAAACCAACAAGGATAACCACAAGAAGATCTCAACAGATAACCTCAACTTAGTTATACGCCCATACATATACCTAAGTTATCAAGTAACCCATCTCAATCATGAGGAAACACAAGGATTGTGAAATCAATGGATAACCACTACCCAGGTATATGCCCATACATATACCTAAGTTATCAAGTGACCCATCTCAATCATGAGGTAAACACGAAGGTCAAAAGTCTCAGCTCAAACTAGGATTTTCATTTATCGAAAATGTAACTGCTGAAGCGCTCCATCTCTGGAGTGTGAAGTGGTCCTATCACGACTCCGAGGTACTGCTCACTAATCTAAGACGGCTGAGGTACTCCGCCTGTCGAGTACCGCGGGCCGGCCACCTCATACAGTAGTGCTTCCCATCGGGGTCTGCCACTCAAACACAGTAGTGCTCCGCCCTCATAGCCTATAGAAGTACTCCTCCTGTCAAGTACCGCAGGTCTACCACCTCACATAGTAGTGCTCCTCCATTGTGGGTCTGCCACCTCACAAAGTAGTGCTCCCCACTGGGCTACGTAAGTCACTCCGAATCGAATCAGACAAGCAGTATTCAGGTCTCTGCCGGCTACACGGTCTCCGTACTCCGTACGCTCGTCTCCGGGAGGGTCCGCTCCACGAGCTACAAGTCGATACTCCAATTATTTCAAAGTCCCACTAAGAAGTATCTCAAAGGACTGCCTCGTCATAGGGGTCTCAACGCAACAGACGACGCGTCAATCAGACACTCGGTCTGTGAGTTATTAGCCTTTTCGTCCCAGGGGTCCGGTTGGTTTCGTGAGCGAACCAAAGTCGACTGTATCTCATCTGTACCCCGAACTCACATAGGGTATACTCATAGGGACCGTTTCTCAATGAGATCACCAACGCCGCTGACGGTTCATCAAACGGACGTCCTGTCTAAAAGATATCAGCTTTTCCGTTCCAGGGGCCCGGTTGGATTTCGGTGCGATCCAACCCGACCACAATCCAACTGTATCCAAATCTCATGCGAAGTATGCCAAAATTTTCATCTCATCAAGAGGAAAATAACGAGACAGACGGTGCGTCAATTGGACGCCCGGTCTGTTAGTTATTGGCCTTCCCGTCTCACACCCACCCTGGAAAACTTCCCAAGAGGTCACCCATCCTGATCACTACTCTAGACCAAGCACGCTTAACTATGGAGTTTTAACCACGTAGGCTCCCGAAAAGAAAAGTGCATCTTGAGTATAGTATACCGAAACGACCGTCTCGATTCAAGGATCGTGTTGCCGCTGACGGCGAGTCGTTTGGAGGCACGTAGCCCAAGAAACGAGCATTTGACCGAAAGTGGTCCGAAACTGGGAGTCGGGGCCCGGGCCGACCCGCCCCGACCCCCCCTGGGTCGGCCAAACCAGGTCGACCCGCCCCGGGCGGCGACCCGACCCGACGACCCGGCCCGGCTCGGAAAACCCGGCCCTGCCGGCGGCGTTGCGGCGCGGGCCGGTGCGGCGGCGCAGTCCGGCGCGGACCGGCACGGCGGCGCGGCCTGGGAGCCGTTCGGGTGCCGCGCGTGGGGGGGGGGGGGAAGCCCCCCCCCCTTGAGAGCTGCGGCCCCTTAATAGGGGCCACTTTTGAGACCCAGCCGGGGGAAATTAATTCCCCCGGTCTCCACTATCCGGTCGGCCCGCACTGGCCGGCCGGTTTCGCCAGCAAGGACCGGTGATGGCCGGTCCTTCCTTCTCCGACACCAGCGACCTGGTGCCGGCTGCCGGTCATCTTGCTCTGCCGCGGCCTATGCCGTCCGGCGCGATGCGACGACATCGCTTCCCTCCGCCGCGACCCCGCTCCGGCCGCCGCGCCTTTGACTTTCTTTGACGCGACTCGACGGCGTCACGTTCTTGGATTTCTTTCCACGGCGTGGCGCGACGGCGCCGCACAATAATTGCCGTGAGATTCCCGCGTGGTGTGACGACACCACGCCATCCCGTTCCATCCGCAAGGAAACAATTATGAACATAAAAGGGGGGTTCGGCCGTGTTGGTGCGGTCCGGGCCCCCCTCTCGTTAGACAATAACATTTAATCCTTTATCCTCAAAGTTCGACATTCTAGAATCAAGAATGGAAAATAAATAAATAAAATATCAACAATCCCCTACCTCGGATTCAAGTGCGGAGCACGCCAATCAAGCCGCGGAAGACTAGCGTCGCGGAGGTCAGGCGTCGCGGAAATCGAACGTCGTTTCCATTGACGTCGAGGTGCGTCCGAAGAGGTACGTCGCTAGAGAAGCTTCGTAAGCTGACGGAGATAGTCCGAGGAGGAAACGGCGTCTCCATTCGTTGACACGGGAAGATGATCGAAGAAGCGGCGTCATCGATCTTCGGAAACACACCGGCTATGAAGAAGAGAATCGGCGTTCTTCGTTGGAGCTTAAGTGTTCTTCGCGTTCTTCTTCATGGTTGAAGAAGATGGAGAGAGCTTCTCAAAATCTCTCAAGGTGGCAAAGGAGACCGACCCAAAATAAAATAAGCTTAATCCTTATTTTATTTACACAACTAAACATTTGAATTTCAAAAGATAAGGAACGAACCATTAATTCGTAGAATTAATTCAACGAAAGAAACAGCTCATTTAATTTACGAAATAAACTGCTCAATTAAATGGTCTATTAAGAATTTAAAAAAACGCGTCAGTTGACTTTCATAATGACGGGTTTTCGCGGGTGCGTTACTTAGCGGAAAGAAACGGTGGGGCTCGTGCGGGCCCCACCTCACAAATATCCTACCAAGAGGGTAAGATATTTCTGGATAGCACCCTATCCGGTTCAACTCAGTTTAAGCCGCTTTTAAGTGGCTTCAAGTGGCTTCCAAGTGGCTTAAGTGAAATAAAATAAAGTCGCAGAAAAAATTATTTTATTTCTTAACCTTAAGACCAAAAATATAAAAATCACACCCGAGCAAACGCAACTCCGGAAGAGGCGTTTCTAAGCGAATATCGGCGCTGCGATTTCATCGATGCCCTCAGAATTCGATTCCGGGCACCGGTTCAAAAGTTAGAAAAACCCGCTCATCCGTTCACTGAACGTAACCAAGAAAAACTCCGGAAATTGATTCCGGGCACACCGGGCCTCTGAATCAGGCGCTGTCAGAAACTGCGTTCATTTAAAATTCCAAAGAAAATTAAGAAAAAAATTTCCTTGAAATTTACGGGTCTTTACATTACTCCCACCACAGGGCTTTACGTCCCCGTAAAGCTTCACCATAAACATAGGGAGACAAAGCGGTACTGAGCACGCATCTAAGCCTTCCGCTCCCATGTGCTCACCTGGAGGTTCCCGGGTTTCCAAAGAAAGTGCACAAGAGGAATCTGCCGTCCTCCTAGGATCCGCTCCTGTCGATCCTCGATCCCCACAGGAACCTCCGTATAAGACACTCTTTGCCACTGTCCAGCTCCTCATGGTCGATGATATGTGAAGGGGTCGAGCACGTATCTCCTCAGTTGGGATACGTGGAGAACGTCCTGCACCTAGTGCAACTGAAGTGGATGGGCCAAAAGGTAAACCACCTCGCCTACCCAGCTGAGGACCTAGAATGGTCCGTTGAACCTCGGAGATAACTTGCCTCCCTGGCCACATCTCCGTAAACCTCGTCGAGGTGAGACCCGTAAGAAGACGTGGTCGTCATCCTCGAACTCCAGAGGTCTCGATTCCTATTAGAACTAAAACTCAAAATGACAGATGCTACAAGGGTAAGGTTGACCGACTCAAGAGTAATCGGTCGCACCCTCCTGTGCAAGAGTTACCCTACGCTGCCTGGGGTTTCCTTTTCCGCCGACCAAGGAAAACCCATCCCGACGTATGCCTAAAACCGTCAATTTGAGTATGAATAGTTATTGCCCATTCCATACTCAAACTAACGTCGTAAGGCCTCGATGCTGCCACCAAGAGATTCCAACCAGAACTCTCGCCTCGAGGGTCTGACCACACCGTCGGCGTAAGTGTGATTATCGAGTCTCCTCCCAAGGTATCTCCAGACGAGAGGGTCAAGTCCACGACTTACCGGAAACTCTAGGTCTGGAAAAAGATTTGTGAATGCGAGGAATGATTCATATTGACGTCTATTACTACAACAGCTAGTAGTGGACACAGACTATCCCTTGAATCATTTCTAGAGCCATTGGGTCACACTCCTTGACTGCATGCAGCCGCATTCTTCCACCGCCCCCCAGCTCCCTAAGCCTGTCGGGAATAACTAAGGCGGGTGGTTGTACCTTTTTAGGATGTACACCACCTCATGCTGCT
This sequence comes from Viscum album, assembly GCA_963277665.1. Lineage (NCBI taxonomy): Eukaryota > Viridiplantae > Streptophyta > Magnoliopsida > Santalales > Viscaceae > Viscum > Viscum album. The sequence continues at coordinate 26,887,390 of OY728157.1, read as the reverse complement.
CTCCTAGCTCTGCCTCCACGTCTGCTTCTTTGTAGACTCATCTCTCCTTTAAGCTTTCTCTTCTTTAACACGCCCGAGTCTCTATGACTCGCACCCGTTTCCTGTTTCTTACTGCACTGTGCAGTCTTCATCCTCTCTTGGATGTCCTGGACCTCCTTTATTCTCACAAGAGCTGCTATGATTTCTTCTTTGCCGATAAGAGAAACATGGTCTCATCCCCTGGATGAACCATATTCATTGCCTAATACAGTCAATCCTGAAATGAATGATGCATTCATGCCATGGATGACGTCGTAAGGCCTCGACGTAACTACTAAGAGATCCAACTGTCACTCTCGCCTCCAAGGGTCGAGTCACACTGTCGGCATCAGTGTGAGGTCACTGGGTCCCCTCCAGTAGAAATCTCGAACGTGAGGGTCAAGTCAACAGTCTTAGCCAGGACCACTCAGTATCAACCAAACAAAAGGACATGAAAGCAAAGAAAGAAAAATGACTTTTTATTATTGCATCTAATAGTACATGACACAAAGAAACTATAGACAAACATCAACAAAACCAGAAGCAACAGGATCAATAGCCTCCAGGTCGGAAGCTAGTCCCGCTCCTATCCATCTGCTTCAGGAGTTCCAAGACCATAGGCCTCAGTTGCCTGAAGCTGAGCTCCCCCATGTCCTCCTGTCCCAAGCGGTCGGGGTGGGCCTCCTGGTGGTGGTGGAAACATCCCGAAGCGTCTTCCACCACCAATTGCACGACCAGATCCTCTGCCATGGCCGCCTGCTCCTTGCGGTCCGCCCTGATCGAACCTCTGCCTCTGCCTCGGAGGTTCTTCATTTAACTGCTGGTCATCTGCATGGCGGGTCAGACAGTCGCGTGTTATGTGACCAATTCCGCCGCAGGAGTAACACTTCATGGCAGGTCTGGCTCTATCACTTCCCTTGGTGCCTCTCACTACCGACCCTGAGTCACGCGGTGGACCCCCTGTAGGTCTGGTCCTCTTGGACCCATGCGTCATTTGTCTACTGCCCACTACAGAAGACTCTGCAGCATGCCGGCTAGTGGTGGGTCATGTTGTTGGAGACTTCTCAGCAAGGAAACTCTCCACTAAGAGGGCTCGCTCCAACACTCCTATCTGTGTCGGAATGTTGTGCGATACAACTGAAGCTCTGATCTCCCGCCTGAGCCCCTGCTCGAAGTTTTGGGCCCTGAAGAACGGGTCTCCTACCATATCTGTGGAGTAGCGCGAGAGGTCCGTGAATCTCATTGAGTACTGCGCCACTGACATGCTGCCCTGCCGTAGCTGAAGTAACTCCTGTATACGTGCCGCTCAAAGGGTGGCTGGTACAAACTCTGCCCGGAACAGGCTCTCGAAGTCTGCCCATAGAAGTGTCACCTCGTCATACATCTGAAGCATCAGGCTCCACCATCTAACTGTTGCTGCCTGAAGAAGGCTGGCAGCAAGGATCACCATGAAATCTGTCGGTGTCCCCACTAGCCCGAAGACTCCCACCACAGCCTCTAGCCAATCCTCAGCCGCCTGCGGGTCCCTCTCTCCCCGGAACCTGGGTGGCCTCTAGCGATGGAATTCGTGCAGCGCACTCAAGTGGCGTGCATCACCTACTGTAGGGGCTGGTGGCATCGGTGGCCCAATGTATGGTAGTATCACTGGTGCCTCAACTGCAAGAGGGCCCTGTACCGAAGCCTCGTCGCTCGACAGGCTGTTAGTACGCACATCCCTCTGGGCTCTAGCTGGTCGTTCGTGAAAGGGCATCCTGAAAGAAACAACGTGACACGGTCAAACATTTATACCTGGTGAACTGACTTGGTTAAGCTGTTTTAAGGGAAAACCATTGAAAATACACATGCAATCAGTGTTTTCGTGCACAAAGTCGGGAATCAGTCTTCAGGATCCTGTTGTATGGATACATCGGCCGCCCTCACCAACACTGGACTCCCTGAACTGAAAACCACAGTCAGTACTCTTAACACTATTTCTTCACAGAAAAAAACATCAGAGTTATAAGTTCTGTGGTAGAACCAAACTCCTCTGATACCAATTTTTCACGACTTGTCCTCGGGGCCCGTGCCGTGACTACCCCAAGCCCGCCTTCCATAGGCCAGGGCCTGGTGACTAGCACCAAAGGCGTAAAATCCCGATAATTGGGAAGGCATTGCCTTTATAAAAGAAAACAAGCACCACAGAGTACAAGCGGAAACAAAACACTAAGTACAAAAAAAAGATGAAAAGTAAACGGGCTAAAGTACAAACCCAAAAGAAAGTACAACTACAACTGAACAAAAAGACAAACAGATGGAAGAGGGAAGCAGCTTCTGGGTCGTCCTCCTCGGGTCCTACCTGAAGGGTAGGTACAGATAGCCTCCACCACGCTCTCGTCCGTCAACCTCCTATGTGAGTCGTCTCGTCGCGTAGTCCACCTCCGGGTACCGTCCAGTCCTCGAACACTCAGCCTCCGTCAGCACTGCCCGTCGTCTACAACCAACACAACGAGGTGCGGGCATAGCCCGTGTAGGGGTGAGTATAACGATACTCAGTAGGGACCCCGATACCCTCAAGGTCTCACTAAACCAACAAGGAGAACCACAAGAAGATCTCAACAGATAAACTCTACTTAGATATATGCCCATACATATAACTAAGTTATCAAGTAACCCATCTCAATCATGAGGAAACACAAGGATTGTGAAATCAACGGATAACCACTACCCAGGTATATGCCCATACATATACCTAAGTTATCATATGACCCATCTCAATCATGAGGTAAACACGAAGGTCAAAAGTCTCAGCTTAAACTAGGATTTTCATTTATCGAAACCGTAACTGCTGAAGAGATCCGTATCTGGAGTGTGCAGTGGTCCTATCACGACTCCGAGGTACTTCTCACTAACCTAAGACTGCTAAGGTACTCCTCCTGTCGAGTACCGCGGGCCTGCCACCTCACACAGTAGTGCTTCTCGCCGGGGTCTGCCACTCAAACACAGTAGTGCTCCCCCCTCATAGCCTACAGAGGTACTCCTCCTGTCAAGTAATGTAGGTCTGCCACCTCACATAGTAGTGCTCCTCCGCTGTGGGTCTGCCATCTCACAAAGTAGTGCTCCCAACTGGGCTACGTAAGTCACTCCGAATCGAATTGGACAAGCAGTCTTCAGGTCTCTGTCAGCTACACGGTCTCCATACTCTGTACGCTCGTCTCCGGGAGGGTCCGCTCCACGAGCTACAAGTCAATACTCCAAGTATCTCAAAGTCCCACGAAGAAGTATCTAAATGGACCACCTCATCATAGGGGACTCAACGCAACAGATGACGCGTCAATCGGACGCCCGGTCTGTGAGTTATTAGCCTTTTCGTCCAGGGGCTCGGTTGGTATTGTTAGCGAACCAAAGCCGGCCGTATCTCATCTGTACCCCGAACTCTCATAGGGTATACTCATAGAGACTGTTTCTGAATGAGATCACCAACGCCGCTGACGGTTCGTCAAACGGACGTCATGTCTGAAAGATATGAGCTTTTCTGTTCCAGGGGCCCGGTTGGATTTCGGTGCGATCCAACCCGGCCACTATCCAACTGTATCCAAATCTCGGGCGAAGTATGCCAAAAGTTCCGTCTCATCAAGAGGAAAACAACGAGACTGACGGTGCGTCAATCGGATTCCCGGTCTGTTAGTTATTGGCCTTCCCGTCTCACACCCACCCTGGGAAATTTACCAGGAGGTCACCCATCCTGATCACTACTCTAGGACAAGCACGCTTAACTATGGATTTTTAACCACGTAGGCTCCCGAAAAGGAAAGTGCACCTTGAGTATAGTATACTGAAATGGCCGTCTCGATCCAAGGATCGCGTTGCCACTGACAACGAGTCGTTTGGAGGCTCGTAGCCCAAGATACGAGCATTTGACAGAAAGTGGTCCAAAACTGGGGGTCGGGGCCCGGGCCGACCCGGCCCGACCCCCCTAGGTCTGCCGAACCGGGTCGACCCACCCCGGGCGGCGACCTGGCCAGGCTCGGAAAACCCGGCCCGTCCGGAGGCGCGGGCCGGTGCTGCGGCGCAGTCCGGCGCGGCGGCGCGGTCCGGCGCGGCGGGGCGGACCAGCACGGCGGCGTGGCCTGGGCGCTGTTCGGGTGCCGCGTGCGGGGGGGAAAAGCCCCCCCCCCTTTGAGAACCACGTCCCCTTAATTGGGGCCGCTTTTGAGACCCGGCTGGGGGAAATTAATTCCCCCGGTCTCCACTGTCCGGCCGACCCGCACTGTCCGGCCGGTTACGCCAGCAAGGACCGGCGACGGCCGGTCCTTCCTTCACCGACACCAGCGGCCCGGTGCCGGCCGCCGGTCATCTTGCTCCGCCGTGGCCCGGAACCGGCCGCGGCCTATGATGTCCGGTGCGATGCGACGACATCGCTTCCCTCCGCCGCGGCCCCGCTCCGGCCGCAGTGCCTTTGACTTTCATCGACGCGATGCGACGACGTCGCGTTCTTGGATTTCTTTCAACGGCGTGGCGCGAAGGCGCCGCACAATAATTGTCCTGCGATTCCTATGTGGTGCGACGGCACCACACCATCCCGTTCCATCCGCAAGGAAACAATTATGAACATAGGAGGGGGGTTCGGCCGTGTTGGTGCGGTCCGGGCCCCCCTCTCGTTAGACAATAACATTTAATCCTTTATCCTCGAAGTTCGACATTCTATAATCAAGAATGGAAAATAAATAAAAAAAATACCAACAATCCCCTACCTCAGATTCAAGTGCGGAGCACGCCAATCAAGCCACGGAACACTAGCGTCGCGGAGGTCGGGCGTCGCGGAAATCGAACGTCGTTTCCGTTGACGTCGAGGTGCGTCCGAAGAGGTATGTCGCTGGAGAAGCTTCGTAAGCTGATGGAGATAGTCCGAAGGGGAAACGACGTCTCCTTTCGTTGACATGGGAAGAAGATCGAAGAAGCGGCGTCGTCGATCTTAGGAAACACACCGGCTACGAAGAATAGATGTGGTGTTCTTCGTCGGAGCTTAAGTGTTCTTCGCGTTCTTCGTCAAGGTTGAAGAATATGGAGAGAGCTTCTCAAAATCTCTCAAGGTGGAAAAGGAGACCAACCGAAAATAAAATAATCTTATGCATTTTTTTATTTTCACAACTAAACATTTGAATTTCAAAAGATAAGAAATGAACCATTAATTCACAGAATTAATTCAACGAAAGAAACAACTCATTTAATTTATGAAATAAACCACCGAATTAAATGGTCTGTTAAGAATTTAAGAAAATGCGTCAGTTGAATTTCATAATGACGGGTTTTCGCGGGTGCGCTACTTAGCGGAAAAAATGGGGGGCTCATCCGGGCCCCACCTCACAAATATCCTACCAAGAGGGTAGGATATTTCTGGATAGTACCCTATCCGGTTCAACTCAATTTAAGCCGCTTTTAAGTGGCTTCAAGTGGTTTCCAAGAGGATTAAGTGAAATAAAATAAAGTTGTCAAAAATATTATTTTATTTCTTAACTTTAAGCCCGAAAATTTAAAAACCACACCCGAGCAAACGCAACTCTGGAAGAGGCGTTTCTAAGAGAATACCGGCGCTGCGATTTCATCGGTGCCTTCAGAATTCGATTCCGGGCACCGGTTAAAAAGTTAGAAAAACCCGCTCGTCCGTTCACTGAACGTACCAGAGCCAAAATTCGGAAATTGATTCCGGGCACACCGGGCCTCAGAATCAGGTGCCGTCAGAAACTGAGTTCTTGTAAAATTCCAAAGAAAATTAAGAAAAAAATTTCCTTGAAATTTACGGGTCATTACAATGTTGGTGAGGACCACCTGGGTCTAAACCTGCCATTTTAATTGAGAGAAGTTCTTCAACTCCCCTCATTAATGATTGAGAGCCTCTTGACCTCCTCTCACAATTTAATTGTGACAACCCACCCGCTTAAATTAATTTATCCAACATATAAATTAATTAATTAAAACAAATTTGAATATTATTCCAATGAATTGATAGATATCAAAAACTATTATTTGGAGGCTATTATTTCATTTTGGTGGTATTTGGGGAGAGGAGGATCTTTGAGAGAAAATACCTCCAATGAAGAATGTGTACCACCGATGAAGAATGCTCCACCAATGAAGAACATAGATCTCGACCTCAACATTGATCTTCATCCTCGGGATTCCTTCCAACGTGGGATGTCTTCGACGACCGCTCTACCCGCCTCATCGTCGTCAATGAACAAATGCATGAGCTCGGGATTGGAGGGTTGTGGCGGATGCCACAAACGACAACAACTCCATCTTCTTCCTTGCAACTCCATCGACGAACAAAGAACTAGTTTGGGGATTTTTTTATTGATTTTATATTCCCGTGATTCTTTCCTTCTAAAATAAAGAATGCATATCAACTTCTAACTAGTTGATCCATATATTTTTTTCTTTTTGTGTGTTTTGTGATTAATTATTGTGGGAGGGTTTGTTGTGATTTGTTCTTGTGAGCCAAATGCTACCACCATAAATTTGAAGGATGTGAACCAAAACAACAAGGCATGACCCCTCCATAATTCTCTTTTATGGTGTTCTTTGAAACAAAGGAAGGAAACAATGGTGATGAAGTCAATGAAGGCAATGAACACACCCCTCACGACCTCCATGACCCGTGCTACCCCCACATTGTTCTGCTCCGCCGCCGGCCGAACCGACCACGCCCCCTCCTGGCCTCCCGGCTGAACCACCGCGTGGTCTCCTCCAATCCGGCCGCACCGCCTCGAGCCAGGCCGAGCCACCCTGGATGCACCGTCCACCGGTCGAGACGGCCCCGGACACCCCATCCACTCGGCTGAACTAGTTCCTAGCCACACCGGCCTCCCGAACCACATGTCTATTGTTGGGTACTGGGACTACGCAGTGGAAGACGGCAGGCTGGGAGTTTATAAATTTCTGCTTCACCGGAGTGACATAACCTTGTCAACTCTGTTGATCTTGTCCCGGCTTGGGCCAAGGATCTCAAAAGGTTCATAAGGACCACAAAAATAAACTGAACATTTACCTTGTTCAGAATTGACGTGCATGAAACAAGTGAACGTTGCACGAAAACTACAACGTTGAAGCCCTCTAGATCGTCCACACATGCCTCTCGAATCTGCTCACGTGCCTTTCATCAAGATACAGGTGCTAGCACGGATCTTCAACACACACGTTAGCACATCAATGAGCACCGCAAAGGAGGAAGCTTCGATCCGGGATGGATGACCATGAAGATCATTCTTTTCTTGAGAGATTCTCTCTCTAAATTCCAGGATGAGAGAGATTCTCTCAATCTTGGCATATGAATAGTAATGGTGGGATAGCATCACTCTCGCTTATATAGGGAGTGTTAAAACATGCGGTATAGGTTCTCGGCCCCCGTGTAGTAGACGTCCCCTATATAAGCTATATAAATAATTATTTATGACAAATAAAATTATTCCCTAAATAATATTTAAAATTTATCACTTGTAATATATAAATATATTACATGATAAATATGAGTCTTTAACTTGACTCATTCCTCCTGCTAATATTAAATGAACCTAGGATATTTAAATCTAGTCGAATAATATTAATACGTGTATTTTCTATATAACTTGTAAATAAATGTTATAAAAAAATTCAACGAAATATTCTAAACTCAAGTAATTAATGAATTTATTTATTCTTTGGTTATCCATAGAACTTGGATAGTTCTCATAACCTTTGGAGGGGCCTGCAAAATCCTAAATTTCTATTCCTAGAATAGGGCAGATTCTCATGGCGCTATTGTGTGTGACCCTCTAGGCCCTTATCTCAATAGAAGTGAATAAAAATCACCGACGTAGAGCGGGGTCTAGCAACCCATCGAGGCCCCTATAGAGATAAGGAAATGTCAAAGTAATGACTGCCATCCTTAGAACACATTCCGTGTAATATAATCTCTTCTTCATCGATATCTCATTAAAGAAGAATGCATACTAGTGTCATCATTCTTTATTTTCCGTATTTTGATTGCTGATTTGTCTAGACGGTCTTACCTTTGACTACCATGTCCATGGATTTAATGAAGGTGAAACCATCCTAATAAACCAGGCCTGAGATATCTCTTCATAAACTCGGAAGCGAAAAATCTTTTCTTGATCATTCAATCAATGCCATGCCATTAATGACGTGACCGATATAAACTACCTCACCATGACTTTTCACCATGGTTTTCGCCTTATATCAAATGTACGTAATTAAATGACATTCATTGATAATGATCTCAAGTCAGGAGACCATTACACATGTCCATAGCTAGGAATGACCAATGACACCAGAAACATGTGGTGTTCCTATTATGCGGGTCTGTCCTCATGATCTCAATAGCTAGAGATCATCAAGTGCGAACTTCATGAGATGAAGTCTCAATGATTATGAGCCCCCAGAACCTGATGGTCACACATCATCTGTGTCCTTTCAGAATGATGTAACTTGACCACTGGACAATACATTAAGATTACTATCATGGAATATCAGGGTTCTCATTATAGCCTAGGACCTTCTATAACCATTTGACGTGACAGATAATCTAAGGACATTGCCATTAACAAAGTGGATGCAGAAGTATCTACACTATCATGGAAAGATAAACACATGTATACAAAAAACTGAATACATTTAACCATAATAAAAGTACTTTACAAGTTGGGTCTAGGGAACCCACTTACAACACTCCCTCTTGCACTAGAGCCAACTACAAACAGGTTTCAATCCGCTAGATCTCACATGTGAATCAGGCTTCTTCTGAGAAATGGATTTAGTCAGGGGGGTATTCCACATTGTCCTCTGTGGCTACTCTGCTAACTGTCATTTCACCTATTTGATTATAATCCCTCAACAGATGAAACTTCCGAAGAATATGCTTTATCCTCTGGTGAGAACTGGGCTCCTTGGAAAGCCCCACTACAGCAGTATTATCACAATATACCGGAACATGGTCTTCACTGATAGGTACAACACCAATGTCTGAGATAAATCTATGTATCGAGACTGCTTCATTTTCTGCATCGGAAGCTGTAATATATCTGGACTCTGCTGTAGAATTAGCAACCATATCTTGCTTTGAGCTTCTCCAGCTCACTACACCACCATTCAGGAAAAAGATGTATCCTGACTGCGATTTCATATCATCATGATCTTTCTTGAAACTAGCATCAGTGTATCCCCTCACAACTAGTTAATCATATTTTCCATACACTAGGACCATATACTTAGTACGCCTAAAGTACTTAAGGATAGTTTTAACAGCTGTCCAGTGCAGCTCTCCCGGATTAGCTTGATATCTACCAACCATTCATAATGAAAAGGCAACATCAAACATAGTACATAGAATGTCATACATGGTAGAACCCACTACCAAAGCATAAGGAACTCTACTCATTCTTTCAATCTCCTCCTGTGTTTGTGGACACCTTTTCTTGGACAGATTTACACCATGTGATATAGGTAAAAATCCTCTCTTGGACTGTTCCATATTGTACCTTTTGAGTACCTTATCAATATATGTACATTGACTTAGGCCAAGAAGCCTTTGAGATTTATCTCGATATATCTTGATCCCTAGAATGTAGGCAGCTTTACCTAAGTCATTCTTGGAGAGGAATTCATTTAACTAAGTCTTAACTGATTATAAGACATGTACCTTGTTTCCAATTATTAATATGTCATCAAAATATAAAACTAGGAAAATGATAGCATTCCCTTTAACACTTTTACAGACCCAAGGCTCACTTTCATTTTTGAAAAAACCAAAATCTTTTATGGCCTCATCAAAGAAAACACTCCATGATCTTGATGCCTGCTTCAATCTATAAATGGATCTCTACAACTTGTATATTTTATTGGAATTTCTTGACTTAACAAACCCTTCAGGTTGAGTCATATAAACATATTCAACCAACTTCCCATTTAGAAAATCAGTTTTGACATCGATTTTCCAAATTTCATAATCATGAAAGGCTACTATTGCAAGCAATATTCTGATGGATTTAAGCATTTCCATTGGTGAGAAGGTCTCATCATAGTCAATTCCTTTACGTTGTCTGAAACCCTTTGCAATTGGTCCTGCATTATAGGTATTAACCTTACCATCCATGTCCAGCTTCTTCTTGAATACACATTTGCATCCAATGGGATTTACATCGGCTAGAGGGTCTACCAGAATCCAAAAATTATTTTGGTACATGGACTCCATCTCAGAATTCAGGGCATCTTTCCGTGTAGTAGCTTCTTTTCCTTCTACTGCTTCCTTGTAGGTTAGAGGTTCATTATCCTCAAGGATTATTGTGTCACCTATCTCGGGGACAAGAAAACCATAACGCTCGGGTTCTCTAACCTCTCGCATAGACCTACACAATATCTATGTCTTAGGAACAATTTCTTCATCCACTTGCTCAAGTGGAGATTATTCCTCTACCAACTCTTGTGCATCTGGAGCATTAACTTCATCGATATCGATCTTACTCCCACTATTTCCAGTAGAATTGTGATCCCTTTCTAGAAATATGGTGTATCATGCCCCCAATGACTTTTCTATCTAAATGGTTATATAGGTAGTATCCTCAAGTTTCTTTAGGATAACCTATAAAGATGCACTTAGTGCTTCTGGATGCAAATTTTTCACTTGGTAATGTCTGGAAAAATGCCTCCCACCCCCACACATGCATGTGTGTCAGATTGGGATTCTTTACATACCATAAATGATATGGAATCCCATTTGTAGCTTTAATTGGTACTCAGTTAATAGTATATACTTCTATCTTCAAGGAATATCCCCAAAAAGATAATGGAAGAGATGTATGCATCATCATTGATCTGACCATGTCAATCAAGGTCATATTCCTCCATTCACTAACACCATTCCATTGTGGTGTAAAAGGAGGAGTGAGTTGGGATACAATCCCACACTCCTTCAAGTGATCAATGAATGCTTGGTTAAGATATTCTCCACGTCGGTCTGAGAGACGTGCTTTTGTCTTCTTACGAAGTTGGGTTTCTACTTCATTTTGGTATTCCATAAAGAAACTAAAGGAATATAACTTATACGACATTAAGTAGATATATCCATACCTACTATAGTCATCGGTAAAAGTAATGAAGTATAGAAAACCACCCCTTACCTCTACTGGAAATAGACCACAAACATCAGTATCTATTAATTCTAGCACTAGATTGGCTCTTTCTCCATTTCCTAAGAAAGGTGCTTTAGTCATCTTTCCTTGTAAAAAAGATTCACATAAATCTAAGGGTTTTAACTATACCGAGTCTAGACACCCTTCTTGATGTAATATTTCTAATCTCTTCTCGTTTACATGACCATGCCTAAAGTGCCATAGGCGGGTGTTATTTGAGTCATGTTGGTTCTTTTTGTCATTGATATCCATTACTGAGTTTTCTAGTTCTAGTATATATAAACCATTGTTAATATGTTTCATACCATAACTTATGTTATCCCTATAAAAGAGACAAATTTTATTTCCAAACTTGAAATGAAACCCCATGGTGTCTAAACATGACACATGGATAATGTTTCTTGTAATAGACGATACATAATAGAAATTGTTTAAAACAATAACCAAACAAGTTGGTAAAGTCAAGTGATAGTCTCCCACTGCCATGGTCGCCATACATGCACCATTTGCACCTCAGAGATCCACTTGAACTTTTGAAATCTTATTAAACCTACTTGGTTCCTGTATGTAAATACAAATGTGTGTGCCACATGCCGTATCCAATACCCAACTTGTAGATAAAGATAGATTTCATTCAATGACTAAAGTACCTGAAGCCGAAGCATCAACTTACTTCTTCTTCCTAGCTATTCAATTCTTCTTCCAGTCGCCTTTCTTGCCACATCCAAAGCAGACAGCTTCCTACTAATTACTTTTCCTTTGAATCTTTGGCTTCTTTGAAGGACGATGCATTGGTGTCTTTGGCCTTGACTAGGCCTTAGACCCCTTTTTTGTTCCCTTATTTTTTCTTGTTCACCATAAGGATAGATGAATTGGTGTTTTTCATATCCTTATCAGCCTAGCGAAGTAAAGCGAAAAGATCTGGGAGTGACTTTTTCATATCATTAATATTATAACTGAAAATGAAAGTCAAGAAGCTTGATGATAAAGAGGAAAGAATGAGATCCACTGCTAGTTCTTGGTTCAGTTTGATTTCTAGGGCTTCAAGCATTTCAATATACCCAATCATCTTGAGTATGTGAGGACTGGCTTGGATCCCTTCTACTAGCCTGCACTTATAAAGCGCACTTGAAATCTCATACCTTTCTTTCCTAGCCCTCTCCTCATATAGTTCTTGGAGATGTGAATGCATCTTGTAGGCGTCCCATTCCTCGTGAATTTCTTGCAATTTTATAGACATATATGAAAACATGATGCATTTTACATCAAGCGCATCATCTACATGCTTTTTTTACTTATCTTTTTCCGTCTTGCTTGATCCCTGAGGAGGCACAGCAGGAAATGGTGATTCCAGCACAAATAACTTCCTTTCTTGGCGTAGTACTAAGCGTAAGTGCATGTACGACTCTTGGAAGTTATTACTGATCTGGATATTTTCTTTACCTAAGATTTATCACCGTGATAAAGTACTAGTGGTGATAGTGATTTCCATTTTGAATCTATATCAGATAAACATTTAGCAGTTAGTACTTTGTCTTGACTACCTTTTGACATTTTAATGTTAATAAATTATTATATCATTTTATGTCTCCCATTATTTTAACGAACCATAACATCCCTCACTATTAGATTCAGAATACTCTATCGCTTGTGCATTCTAGTGGCAAGGATCCTAGAAACCTCCCTCGTAGTCTACAAGCTAGGGCTATGACACTACTTGGAGGTTTTCAAGGTAGGTGCTATGCTGGACAACCACTTCTTCTTATAGTTCCTGGTGTAGATGAGTTAAGTCCTGACGTTTGGAATATAAAATTGATTCCCTGAACCTCTTGCCTCTAAATTGATAGCAAGTTAGCTAAGGCTAATCCTTGAGTTCTGACTTTAGTTAAGTCGACCCATTTCTTACATAGAAACGCCCCGATTGTAAGAGGCACTCTCAACTGAGGCTGATGAGCACCCAAACAGCCTGTTTGTTTAGATTTGAGAAATGGATGGAATTTTGGACATAATATATCTTTGAGGTATTTTTAAATATTAATTGACGAATATATTCATTTTTTATTTATTATGTTCAGACGGGGTTGTCACGCTCACAACTGAACATTCAATAGAATATTTTATTTGTCACAACTTTATGCATTATCTTGTTTACTATCCTATGTGATCATGCACTAATCATGCAGACACATAAAATAATAATCTATGCATAAAGTAAATCATGCATTCTACTGGGTCTTGAGCATTCTATAATGATTGAACGATAACTGATCAATCATCACCTAGGGGCCTCCATACCTAAGTCGATACATGACTCGTGTGGATGGTAGCCCCTGTGCAAAGCGCCCAACTCCTGTCTAGACTACCGCCTCAACATGGCAGGGTCTGCCTCTCTGATCATCACCAAATAACAAAAAATATACTCGGATGGTTGCGAGGGGGTATGGGGTACCAAATACAAGTGGTGAAATGGAGGCACATTCCCTTATACAAATTTTAATTAAAAGACGATTTGCAGACCATCATTTATGTAATTTAATATTACAATCATCGCACACGTTGAATAAATAATTAAATAAATAAATACATGCCAGACATACACAGGTCGGTCAATAGCTCAGGAACAGTCAGGGTAAAAGCGCAATAAAATTCAATTGCAATAAATTTAATTATGCGATGGTGTTCTAATAAATTAAATGAATTTGATTAAATGAAAATAATTTTATTTTTATCGGTTCCATTTGTTTAATTTAATTTAAATTCCAAAAATTATATTAAATTAAACCATTAATTTAATTCTAAACTTAAATTAAATTAATATTTTCAGATTAAAATAATTGAAACCTCTAAATTAATTCCAATTAATTTAATTTAAAAACTAAATTAATTAAAATTAATTCAGTGAAGGGTAACCTCTAGCAGGAGAGGAGTTCGGCGGGGATACGTACCACCATAGGATGTCATCCTAGAACTGCGGCTTGACCGTGGCGTGACCGTGGCGTGACCGCGGCGTGACCACGGCGTGACCGCGGTGTGACTGTGGCGTGACGCGGCGTGACCGCGGCGTGACCACAGCGTGACCGCGGTGTGACCTCGGCATCCAAGGACTCCCGCAAAGACTGCATCTCCTGGCAGTCCGCTTCTCTGGCGAGCTGGAAAAGTTTCTGTCTGGTCTGGCACGGGCTCGGATCAGTCAGACGGAACCGGTCCTACGTGGAGGAGGATCCTAGCTAGGGTTCGAGGTGGCTGTAGGGAACCGGTTCGGAGGAGGCTGGCGAAGGTCCAGGGTGGCCGGAGGGAGCCCGTGTGGCCCAATCACGCAGCAGGAGCCGGCGCGAGGTGGGATGCCGGCTGGCAGAGGGATAGAGTGGGAGGCTCGGCTCGGGGCACAGAGGTCGGCACAGGGCTCGGAGGCCGCCGGGCATGGCGGTCTGGCGAAGGGGAGGCCGAACCGGAGGGAAGCGGCTGGCCAGAGGTAGCTCGACTTGGTGTCAGGGTGTCTGGCATGCACGAGGCGGAGGCGAGGAGGACATCGTGGGGGGAGGATGCCGGTGTGGGGCGGTCTTGTGAAGGGGAGGCCAGAAAGGAGGGCGGCGGACGACCGGAGGAGGCTCGGCGTGGAGATGGACTAGAAAAGGAGTGGGCCAGGGTTTTCCCTCCCTTTTAAGGCATCGTGTGAGGTGACCCCAAAGGGGTCTTCCTCCCCCCTTTTTTAAATTTTCCTTTTAGTCAAAAAATTCCCGCCCCCTTCTTTTTTTTAAATTAAAAAGAGAAGACCCAATTTTGAGGTCTTTTATTCTCTCCTTTTTTTAAGTAAAAGGAGGAAGACACCATTTGGGGTCTTGGTCTTCTTCCTTTAAATATTTTATTATTATATAATATAATTAAATATTAATTATAAATATATAATAAAATATTTATTATAAAATATTTTATAATAAAATATATTTTTGATCTTAATTCTCAATTAGAGATAAACATCAAATGACAAAAACATGCGACATCGATTCGATTAAATATTTAAAATTATCATATCTTGATCATTCAAAATCAAAATGACCCGTGGTCAAATCCGAATGAACCTTTTTAACACCCCACAATTAAATTTAATGAAATTTAAGGTTTTTGACTCAGAAAAACCTTGCGCTCCCTCTCATACCATTGTTGGGTACCGGGACTACGTAGCAGAATCCGGTGGGAGGGGATTTTATAATTTTCTGCTTCAACGGAGTGACATAACCCTCTCAACTCCAGTGATCTTGTCCTGGGTTGGCATGAGGATCTCGCAAGGTTCATAAGGAGCGCAAAAATAAACTGAACATTTACCGTGTTCAGAATTGATGTGCAGGACACCAGAGAATGTTGCCTGAATACTTCGACGTCGAAGCCCTCTAGATAGTCCACACACACCTCACGAATCTGCTCG
Organism: Viscum album; assembly: GCA_963277665.1. Taxonomy (NCBI): domain Eukaryota; kingdom Viridiplantae; phylum Streptophyta; class Magnoliopsida; order Santalales; family Viscaceae; genus Viscum; species Viscum album. The sequence goes on along the minus strand of OY728157.1, from coordinate 26,871,790 downwards.
TGCACCGTTCGTCATGATCTGGGTGCTAGCGCGGATCTTCGATGCACAGTTCAGCGCAGTGATGATAACCGCAAAGGAGGAAGCATTGATCTTGGATGGATGACCTTGAAGATCCTTCTTTGCTTGAGAGACTCTCTCTCTAAATTCCATTAGGAGAGAGATTCTCTCAATCTTGACACATGAATAGTAATTGGGGGGGAGCATCTCTCTCCCTTATATAGGGAGTGTTAAAACACGCGGTATAGGTTCCCACCCTCCATGTAATAGACGTCCGCTATATAAGTGATATAAATAATTATTTATGAAAAATAAAATTATGCCATAAATAATATTTAAAATTTATCACTTACATGTAATATATAAATATATTACGTGATAAATTTGAGTCTTTATGTTGACTCATTCCTCTTGCTAATATTAAACGAACCTAGGATATTTAAATCTAGTCGAATAAAATTAATACGTTTATTTACTATATAACATGTAAATACATGTTATAAATAAATTCAATGAATTATTTTAAACTCAAATAATTCATGAATTTATTTATTCTTTGGTGATCCATAGAACATGGATAGTGCTCGAACCCTTTGGCTTGGCCCGTCAAGTTCTAAATTCCTATTCCTAGAATAGGGCAGAGTCTCATGGCGCTATTGTGTGTGACCCTCTAGGCCCTTATCTCAATAGAAGTGAATAAAAATCACCGACCTAGAGCGGGGTCTAGCAACCCATCGAGCCCCCTATAGAGATAAGGCAAAGTCAAAGCAACAACTACCTTCCTATGAACATGGTCTGTGTAATATTATCTCTTCATCATCGATATCTCAATAAAGCAGACTACATACTAGTGTCTTCATTTTTTATTTGCATTATTTTGTTTGTTGATTTTTCCGGATGTTCTTACCTTCGACTACCATGGCCATGGATTTAATGAAGGTGCAACCATCCTAATAAACCATGCCTGAGATATCTATTCCTAAACTCGGAAGTGACAAATCCTTTCTCGATCATTCAATCAATGTCATGCCATTAATGAAGTGCCCGATATAAACTACCTAACCATGACTTGTCGCTATGGTTTTCTCCTTATATGAAATGTGCGTAATTAAATGACATTCGTTGATAATGATCTAATGTCAGGAGACCATTACACATGTCCATAGATATGAACGTCCAATTACACCAGAAACATGTGGTGTTCCTATTAAGCGGGTCTGTCTAGATGATCTCAATATCTTGAGATCATTACGTGCGAACTTCATGAGATGAAGTCTCAATGCTTATGAGACCCCTGCACCTGATTGTCACACATCATCTCTGTCCATTAAGAATGATGTAACTAGGCCATAAGACGTTACTTTAAGATTACTGTCATGGCATCTCAGGGTTCTTATTATAGTCTGGGACCTACTATAACCATTTGATGTGAGAGATAATCTAAGGAAATTGCCATTAAAAATGTGAAAGAAGAAGTATCTACACTATCATGGAAAGATAAAAAAATGTATAAAACAAACTGAATACATGTTAAAGTAATCAAAGTACAATACAAGTTGGGTATAGGGCACCCACTTTCAACAGCTACGCCCACCCTCTGACCCAACACCGCACCCTAGCCGCGCCACCCCAGCCCATGGCCGAGCTGTCCCTAGTCGTGCCCCATTACCCTTCTGGCCGAACCGGCCTCGCGACTCCCTCTCGTGCCACCCTAGGTAAACCGGTCCCTCACGGTTCCCTCTATTACGAGCATCCCAAGTGGTGCCCTCTGGGCCGAACCACCTTCACACTGACAAGTGGTCGGTCTACGCCCTCATGACCGTTGCATGCCCTCACGACCCTTCGTGACCTCACGTAGCCAGCTGGGCTGGGCCCTGCGGTCTGAGCCGAACCTAATGGGTTGGCCCACCTAAAGGGCTATGCTAGACCCAACAATTCTGGCCAAGTCAGTCCGACTGGGTCTAACTAGACCCTGGCCCACTTTGACCCTTTACTTTGTTTTTGCCATAACATTGGTACCAGACCTCTATATGATGAACTGTTAGTGGAACTGGTAATATTGGATCATGACGGTCCCTTTGATTATACAGAATTAGAGTTTAGGGAATTGTTGAGATACAATCATGTTGGATCAAGCAAGAATCCAACCAGTCCCCTAAGACTAAAAGGATAATAACTCATAAACTGAACATCCAATTGACGCACCGTCTATTGTGTTGATACCCATATGATTTGGGGGACCATTGAGATACTTATTCATGGTAATTAGTGATAGTTGGAGTTTCAAATAGTAGCTTGTGGTGAGGATACTTCTAGTGACGAGCGATCAGTGTGCAGAGAGCTAGTTGTTAGCTGAGCCCTAACGACTACTGACCGTTTGACTCAGACTGACTCTACTAGCCTTGTGGGGAGTGTCTGGTTGTTGTAGCATACCCACAGTGGAGGAGTGCTCTTAGTGACATGGAAGACCCATGATGGAGGATCACATTTGGTGACACGGTAGACCCACACTTATCAATAGGAGCAGTACCTCAGCATGCTATGAGGGGGAGATCCTTGGTGTGGTGGAAGATCCGTGGTGGGGAGCTCTGCTGTGGGACACAGTAGACCCATGGTACTCGACTGGAGGAGTACCTCAGCAATCCAATGTTAGTGGGAAGTGCCTATGTGTGACGCGACACACCCACTGTACTCGATAAAGGAGGAGTTCTCCAGTAGCTGAGGTTTCTATAATGTGTTGGTGGTGATTCATGATACTACCCCTAGAATAAAATCATGGTTTAGATGAGTCAGTAATTTTGTGTTTTCCTCATGATTATGACGGATTACATAATAAGTTAGGTATATGATTGGGAATATACCTAAGTAGAGTTATCTATTGATTCCTTACTTTGTGGTTTATCCATGGTGGATTTGTGAGACTTTGAGGGTCTCGGGGTCCCTACTGAGTATAGTGATACTCAAAAATGCACGGGTTATGCCCGCACCTTGTTGTATTGGATGTAGACCATGGACAGCACTGACTGAAGTTGAGTGTACCAAGACTGGACGGTACCCGGAGATGGACCTTATGACATGTTGGTACAGGGAGGAGACTGATAGATGTGGAGTGATGAGGAGTTTATCTATACCTACACATCATGTAGGAATCACAATGGATGACAAAACCTATATTTTTCCATTCATCAGTTGTACTTGTACTTCCAATTCCTTGTACTTTACTGTTTGGCTTGTATTTCTTGCCCCTTTTACGTTTCAGCATACTTTTGTTATATAGTTTACATAGTGTATAGTATCTATCTATGTACTCTATTGTGTGTGTTTAAAGGTTAAAAAGGCAATGCCATCCTACTTTTAGTGAATTATGCCTTTGGTGCTAGTCGTCAGCCCCATGCCTATGAAAGGCGGGCTTGGGGTAGTCATGGTACCTGCCCCAGGGGATGGGTCATGATAGATTGTGCCCTGTATAATTTAAAATAATTTTTATGTATAATATATATTATATTTATATTGTCTCTATAATTAAATAATTTTTTTCTATAACCTACATTAAGCTTTCCAGGTTGTATAAATACAATAATTTTGTCTGAGAAACTGTGGACTACCGCACCCTCAAAGCGATATCATTCGTTATGCATTACATGGACTATTTAAAATATGGTTTTATTATACCTATGAGAAATATATGAAAATAATATAATAGTTTTATTATAATTTATTTTTATAATATTTGATTAGTATTCATTAAATATGCCAATGAAAATGATGTCGTGTTCATGTGTACGAACAACTTAACGTCTCCATGAACAACATATTTCATTTAATATCTCCAAATACTATATATTATTCTAAATACATATATACTAGATATATATGATAATTATATCTTCAATAAATATTCTGGATATTTTTGAATTTTGACCACAAGGAAAATTTACCGCAAAACTAGTTCATTTTTTACTCAAATAATGAATATGAACACAACATCTCATAAGAACATAAATAGTTATGTAATTATTATAAAATGGTAATAAGTGATATAAATTGAACAATAAAATCATATATGGTTCTCAATAATGTATAAATTATCATATGTTTATTATTCTAGAAAATAAAAAATATATGAGACAAGTCAGACTCAAGTAAGGGGAATCATAACTAAATTTCCATTCATTGAGTTATACATCCATATTAGTGGTTTTGTTTCTCAAAGAATATGTGTGAATAAACTATAAATATTTTAAAATGAATATATGATTATATAGAGTGTTTTTATATTCTTCAAACATAATTATGTTATTAATTAATCCTTAATATAATGTTACTCTCTTTTTAAGGGACTTCATCTCAAGCTCCTTTCATTGAGGTTTATCTTGAATTTATATACCTTTATTATCCTATAAGGTATATTTATAACCCTATTGGAATGTTATACCATTTATTGATATATTAGCCTTATACTTAATGTTTTATGTAATTTTTTTCCAAAATTATTTTTATTCAAGTGTTTATCATGTGTTAAGGGAATGTTTAATTAAAACTGCATTTAAAACTCATTAAAGGTTTATTCTTATAAATTTTTATATATCACGTCAATGTTTTAAATATTATTTTTATGAATTTAGTTATATGGAAATGAATGTTTTCAAATTTTAATTTATTTTAAATGTTTTAATGTTTTATGGGACACATTTATTTAAAATTATATATATTAAATTGTTTAAATGGTTTTGCAAATGGATTGAATATTTCAACTTCATAAAATGTTTTTTTGTGATTAGAAATAAATTTTATCAGAAAAATGTTTAAAATTACAATATTTTAAGTGATATGATTATATAATTGTACTTGGATATTTAATAAGTTTTAATGTGTTAAATCAAGGACAATTGGTTTTGTGATAAACCAAAGATGGGTGGTTCTGTGATAAACCATGGACAGGTGGTTAGGTTATAACCATTAATACATTGGATAAAGAATTCTCCTGTATTGTTAGTCCATTTAATGATATGTTTGGAATTGGATCATATGGTTATTCCATTTAAGTATGTTTATTTCACATGTTACCTAAATATGTTATAGTCACATTCAATTGGTTTAATGTTAATATTTGGATTACAAAAATTGTATGGAATGAGCATGTATTTAGTAATGTGTAATTAATACTTCTTGAATATGAAAATTATTACTTTATGATAAATTATTAATGGTTTACATGTTGTACCAGTGAATTATAGTTTCCATTATTTCGGTATCACTTCGTGATATTTGTTATGGTCATCCCAAATTTTGAAATGTTTTTCACGAATTAACTAAGAATAGAGTTAATGATAGTGTAATGTAAAATATATGTTGGTAAAACATGAATCGAAACCATGATTCTTTTTAAAAGTATTTGTTTTACAAAAAATACATAGTGAGAAGAGGTTTATACTTGTTATATTAAATGATTTATGTTAGTGTTATTAACTAATTCTATAAATCTCGAGACCAATAAATATTTTCAATGTGTATTAATCTCAAATTATTAACATACAAAAATATTATGTAATGTTAAATGTTGGGGCCTTATGGTTGGTATTAGATAATGGGTTAGACATATTTAGAGATTATGATGATTTTTTAGGAGTTAGGGATATCATCATGGGTTTATAATTGTAAGATTTATCATTAGTTCAATGTCATAGAAACCCATTTTGAGGGTTTATGATATACAATTTTAAGGTAACTAGTTCTATTTCTAGATACATTCATCTTTGATTGAATTACACGTTATTAGTTTTTGGGAAGAAAAATGAGAGCTATGAATTCAAATTTAACGTTAAAACATGTTACAATTATTTTTTCACAAATTATTATCTATTTTTGAGTATTAAAATAATTATATACTTTTTGAAAAAGGGATTCCCACAGGATGGCTGCCAACCAGTCACGGTTGTCTAGGTCATGGGAATCAAACCCAAAACCAAAGGGCTACTAGGTTGCATCTATTACACCTGGCCTATGTGAAGTCCCCGGAAAGAATTTTTTTACATAAACTAGATTATGGAATAAGATGATGTTGATTTTTGGATGTTATATTTTATCAAATAGATATCTTTGGAGTTGGAAAATGATATGGGGGATTTATTGTTACATTTTATCATGGAATATATTCCCTATTTTGGGAACTCTATATTATTAAGTAATATGGAATACTATAGTATTTTATTTGGGGAGTAATTTTAGAATGGTTTTTTAAAAAATATATTTTTTATAGGGGACTAATAGAGATTCAGGTTATTTATGGATGTGAATAACCTATAATTGAGAAAATGTGATTATGTTGATTAATTTTTTATATGAGATAGTAAGAGTGTTTGATCCTATTTATAGATAAATGGTAAAATTTATATTAAAATAATAAATTATCAACCCCTTCTAATTTTTGGGATTCAATCTTAGTTTGGATTATTTTGATGAATTTTAACGACAATTATCTATCAAATGGTTATTTTTGACCTTTAGATATTACTGATAAATTTTGGATATTCATATAATAGTTCATTCTTTTAGGAGAATTTTCATATTTTATCATAAATTTTTTGAATTTGGTTAATATTTCTGAACATGCTGAATTTATAGTTAATAAATTATAGATTGTGGGATTCTATAGATGTTGATTCAATTACTTCATATGTGAAGAACTCATCTGGAATACTCGTAATATGGAAAAAATATTTTTTTGTGGTAGAAATTTATTCAAGGATACAACTCTACTAGTTAAGTAAGAATGATTCATTATTTTAATTGTCATCCTCTTAAATAAATTCCTCAACATTATGGAATTGATATTAAAAATAATACTTATCTATTTACTTTTCCTACATTAAAAATCAAAGCCTGTTCAAACCATCATATGTTTGTGGTCTGCTAATTGTTAACTTCTTCCTGATAATTTTTCTTATAACTCTCCATCAAAATTTTACAAAAATGTTTTCTTCCACATACATATTTTCTTATATGGAATCAAAGTCTCTGTTATCTCTGGATACTATTGTACATCCCTTTCTTTCTTTTATTGTATTAGTTTTTAACCATTTTTAGATGTGGTATTTTAATAAATGTATATTGAATAGTCATACCATAGTTACTAACCCAACATTAAAGATTGAAGGAAAAAATCTATTGGGGGTGGGTAGTATATATCATCCGTATTTTTAATAAAAAACAATATGTTCAATAGCATACCTAATACACAACATCGAGATTTAATCAAACCACTAAATATTATTAATTAAATATTTTAGGTATAACCTATAAATTAGAATAGTGGGATTAAATATGATTAACTAAATTTTGAAAATATGGTTTACCCATGATTATATAGTGGTTTATAGGTTACAAAAATTAATAGAAATGGAAATAAAAACCAATTGAATATAAAGGATGTATTTTTATGAAAACATATTTAAAAGAGAATAATTATGATTATAAAATAATATCACTCATATTGGATTATATTAATTAAATATACAATAAATATGATGTTTACAATTTTTATTATTTGTTCTATATTCAAGATATTACAACAAAATTAGTTTTATGCACAAAAGAATTATTTTTTAAAGAAGAAATTTTTACCACGTTTTGATGGTGATTCCATTTTAAATATAGCTTTTGACACTTTTGTAAGTAATATTTTACAAAATAATATAATTATTTTTAATATCAACATTAAAATAGTCTTTCGTTGATATTTTGGAATATTTCAAATAAAATTCAATTTTTGATGAATAATTAATAATATAACATTTTGATTCAAAACTACCTTTTCATCTAAGATATTAATACTATAAGATTTTCTATTTAATTAGTTTAAAAATATAATTATTTTAGTTTTTCAGCCTTTAATCCAATTTTGGTCATTGGATGTAATTTTCCATTGAAATTTTATATAAACACATGTCGATCGTTTGACTTCTTTTATAATTAAAAAACATGTTTTCTAATTTCTGACAATGAAAATTTATGTAAAATTAATTTCTGAATCTTCTATGTTTTGATTTAGGAAAAAATTATTCCATATTTGGAATCAAAAGGTACAATTTATTAAACAGGTCCTTTTTATATTTGGACATTATTAATAGTAACATTAGTAATTATTTTTATTTATTTTGGTTAAAGGGTAAATCAGATAAATAAGAATAAATATAATATGATTATAATATAAATATACAATAATAATTTTAAAAATAATATTTTATAATATATGTCTGACCATGAAAACCCTTGGTATCAAATTTTGTTTTATGCTAGTTGGTTGTGATTATGAAACTTATATATTTTAATTTAATAGAGAGGAAAATGTGTTATAAACATATATCTTCATATTAATTTTTTTAAATGAGTTTATATAAGTGATAACATAAAATATAAATATTACATAGAAATATTACATGAATTCATAAATCATGGTGTTTTATATATAATATTTATAAATTAAATAATTAAATTTAATTATGACAAAATGATAATGAGTGGTTGATTTTTTAATGAAGGAATCAAATTACAAATATTATAAATATTAAAATAAGTATTATTTTATATTATATATTTTATAAAAGATTTTTGTAGTGGTACATGACATGTTTAAAGACTATAAAATGTATTGGTTATATGTTATCTCTATGTTTAGATTTTATTTAAATTCCATGAAATAAATATTTTAAAAATTGATAGAATTAATGTTTTATAGATATATTAAATTATCAAATAATTTAAAAATTATATAAATCATTTAAAATCACAATGAATCTATGATATCTTCTAAAATATCATTAAGTTTCCCTTTATGGTAAATTAACCCCGTATATTTAAAATTAATATCCAATAAATAATTAAATATTTGTTTCAAGAATTAAATTTATAATAGAATAATTAATGGTAAAAGGAAAAGATATGGTTTAAAATAAAATGATACATGTATAATGATTTTTGTATGAGAGGATATTTAAATATCATAATATTATCTGCTAAATATCTCATGTTATTTAATTTTTAATTTATATAAATAATTTTTATTACTTTAAAATTTTATGAGTTTCTAAAGGTTCATATTCCCCATCCTATAAGAAGTTACCTTGTCCTCTCTAATAATCACACATTAAGAAACCTTTTAATTAGAAAATCCATACCCAAAAATCTTCCTATAATCCTTACCCAAATCATATAATTCTTAATTAGGTAATAAGTCTTCCCAAATTATCCTTTTTATATAATCCAAATGAAGTTACCCAATTAAGTGGTAGCACATTCTCTCATGCTTTTTTAGTTTCATTTTTATTATTCACTACATAAACTCTTATTATTCAGTGAATTCATAAAAATATAATTATAATAAATAAAATAGAAAATTATTATGCTATTTGTTTGATAAAAACTTAGGCACACCACTATTTTTTGGGAAATGAAGATATTATTTCTCTGAATAACAAACTACTGCCTCACAAAACGATGATTGTTTAATTTTTCCCTACCACCTATCATGGTGGAAATTACAATAGAAAATAATTTTCATATATGATTTATATTATAATTATATTGTCTTTATAATTCTGTAATTTTTATTTAGAACATATCTTTAGGATTTCAATTTTATGTAAAAATTAATTTCATTTGAGGAAGTGTGGACATTCGCATCACAATTCCATATGAATCATTCCATAAATACAAGGAATGTATAATGGATGGTTTTACTAAACCTATGAGACATATATGAAATTTATATATTATTGGTATTGTAATATACATTTTTATCATTTAATAATAATTCAATTAATATGAGAAAAATGATAGTAACGTTCATGCGTACGTTTGAAATTTCATCTCCACAAACAATGCATTTCATTTCTTATCTCAAAATATTATAGATAAATATAAATACATAAATAATATATTTATATATGATATTTAAATCATGAATACTATACTGTATATTAATTAATTTTGAATAAATTGAAATTTTACACCAGAAAATGATCATTTATTTCTCAAGTACCGAATATCGGCAAAACAATTGATATGAACTTAAATAGATATGTAATATTTATAACATTGGAATAAATTAAATAAAAGTAAAAAAAAGGTTCTCAATAATGTATAAATTATCTTCTATTTATTATTCTGTAAAATGAAGAACATTCATGGAAAGTCGGACTCAAGGTAAGTGAAATCATAACACACTCTCCGTTTATTGAGTTAAATATCCTTATCTATGGTTTTTTATCCACTGAATATATCTGAACACTATCATATTATTTTACAAAAAATATAAACATATATTGGGTGTATTTATTTTTTCCATCTAATTATGTAATTTATTTATCCTTAATCAAATGATACAATCATTATAAGGTACATCGACTCAATCTTATTCCATTAAGGAATATCAAGTATTTTAACCTTCATTATCCAATATGGTGAATATAAAACCATTTTGGAATGTTATATCACGAAAAAGTATATTATTAGGGTATTTAATGTTTTATTTAATGTTATTCTAGAATTATTTTTATTGAGTAGTTTCTCTAGTTGTAAGGGATTCTTTAAGTTAAACACCATTTCATATGTTTTAAACATTTATTATTATAAAAACTTTTATTCAATTTCAATGTTTTTAAATGGTTTCTTAATAATTATTTATATGGACATGAATGTTTTAATATGTTAATTTCTTTTAGATGTATCACAGTGGTATCAGACAATTTTATTCAAATGTTTTATTATTAAATGGTTTAAATTGTTTTGGAAATGGATTGAATATTTCAATAACTTGAAATTATTTCTTATGATTGAAAATAAAATTTTATGAGATATAGGTTGAAAATTACAATTTTTATGTAATTTGATAATATAATGGTACATGGAAATTGTAATGGTGTTTATGTGATAAACCAATGATGGGTGGTTACATGATACACCAATGATTAGTTGTTCAACAATAAACCAAGGATGGGTGGTTACATTATAACCCACAATTAATTATGTATGAAAGTCAGCTGAATGGATATACCATTTATTATTACGTGTGGATGCTGACCATATGGTAATTCCATTAAGTATGTTTTTGTCCTGTGTTAGCATTATATGTTATATGTTACATGATATGGGTTTTAATGGAATATTTTGATTACAAAAAGGTTATGTAAGGATATTTTATTTAATGAAGTGTAATTACTACTAATTAAAGGTAAAAAATTATTACATTATGATAACATATTCCATATATACATGTTTTACTAAATGCTAACATTTTTCCTTATCTGTATATCCCTTCTAATTTTTTGTACATATCCCTTGTTTTGAAATGTTTTCACAAGACATAAACAGTAATAGAGTCAAGGATGGGATCAAGGAAAAAATTTAGATATTAAACAAACACTTAATTACATTATAATATTTTATTATATAAAAAATTGTTAGTGAGTAGAGGTGTCTACATTTCATATCTAAGCTATTATATATGAGTTTTAACATAACTATCTAATTCTCGCAACCTGAAATATCCCCTATGTGAATTATTGTAAAATTATTATATTATATCAATAATATGTATATTTTATGGGTGGGGAAATATACTTCCAGTCATTATAATTTAACCCCACACATGCCAAAAACATTATATCTATTCAAAATCTTATTTATAAAAATATATTATTTTATTCCTAACAAGAATATAAAAAATATTATGTAAATCCTGAGCGATAAAATATATTTTTATTAAAAAAATTATACCATGGGGCTCAATGACCATTATAATAATATATAGATTTAACAAGATGAAATATCCTTCTATTATTTTAATACGTTAGTTATTTTTTTTCCATCTATAAGTGATGGTCATTATATTATTTTCATTTTAGATAAGTACTAAGAAAAGACAAATATAGATTTATTTTATAATAATGGGGTTATGGAATTTATCTAGTGGAATTTATTGAGAATAATATTGTTGTATCATTTTTTAAATATAGAGAAAATTCTCAAATAGTTTTCTAGAGTGAACTATGAAAATAGTAATTATAAGTTATAGTAACTCAATTCATGGATGAAAAATTATTTTTGAATAACTTATACATTGAATTTTTTTATCAAAGGTGGTAAGAAAGTATATTAATAATGATAAAAAATAGGGGTTGGATAATTCATACTGAAAAAGTGGGATGGTTGAATATTTAGAGAGGTATATAATGGTGAAAAAAGGTAACGAGTCTTAAAATTTGACAGAAAAATTGATTTGGGAAAATGATGTATCTTCATTTTTTATTTTTTTGTAATATCAATCATTATTTTTTGAATTTTGAAACATCATGAAGATTTACATATGATCATAATGATAAAATTTTTGAAATAAAAAATTTTGTTGTGGGATTTGTATCATCTTAATATGAATTTATAACACCAATTTATAAAAATTAACATATTTTGTAAATGGATACTATATAAATAAATTATTTCTTATATCAATAATTTTTTTCATGAAAACCATTATGTCGAATACTTTATATATTTTCAAAATGGGAAACATATTAAGGTATAGTTATTATCATTGTATATCTAGTCTAGAAGATTTTATGATCCTAATTTTTTTTAATCAATGGGAAAAACATCCGATGTTATATAATTGATCATTATAAATATAATCTACCATTGCAATGTACAAGAATGTCTTTTTAAAGTCAATAAATGAGAATCATATGGTTGATTTTATGATATCATAATACTCATCTATGAACATTACAATGATTTTTGTGTAACATCATATGTTTTATTAGTTAGTAATCATAAGATTATTTATGTAACAACATGAGGTCATCGAAGATGTCTGTAAGGATCATTCCTTTGTGATAAAAAATGTATTCATGAATCAAAAATAAATTGTAGTTAATAATATTCATCTATTCTGCACTTTGATTCCCCATTGAAATTTCAGCCTATATTCAAGAATTTCATGTTCTTCATTGAAGATTTCATTTAATATAATCAATCAATGCATATTTTTTTATTACAATAAATCATGTTATTTATTCAATTTATTATCATGAAAATCATGAAATATATAGGGGTAATTTTTATAATAGTATTTCCTTTTTTATGGATAACATACTATTTTTTAATTTAATATTAAATGATATTTTAGTAGAGATATAAAATATATAAACCATAAAAATTATTTTGCACATGGATATTTTAGGGACTGAGATACAATGATATTTAATCATAATAAAATAGAAAATGATTGAGAAAACTATATCAGAAAGTAATATAGGGATGTTTTCCTCATATTCAAAATGGAAAATTTTGATGATTTCATTGTATTATCCAAATTTTATTATTGAATATATTTATTTAATTTTCTTCACACGATTGTCAATAGATACCTTAAAAAATCATACAAACTGTAGAACTCAAATAGGTGATGAGAAGTGATGTGTTTTGGTATTAAATGATTTATTTTAATTAAGTAAGCAGCTGGCAATGAGAAAAATGAAAACATCCATATTTTATGATTTTTCATTAAAATTCAATGAAAACTGTTCCTAAAAATAGTTTATTAAATATTATTATTTCAATAACTCATGTACTATATGTGAAATCATATTGATGGTGTTCACATCTAATCGATAGTAGAACTTTCTCAAATAATTATAATACTACTATTTTAAATAATTTTACCATATTATGTTTCGACCCTAATGATTCATTTTCATTTGAATTGACCTTATAGATAATCCTAGTATATTATTAGGTCTATGAGTAAATTTATGAAATTTTGATATTGTATATTTATCTGAAAAAAATATATTCTCACAAAAATTTGACAAAGAGATGATAGATCAAAAAAATATGAAAGAATGTAACCCCATAATTCACTCCTCCCATTTTGGGGTGCTTCGGGATATTTTAGGAATAGAATTATGTTATAGGTTATGGATATATAGATACAATATTTTTTATCTAGGAATTTAACAAAGGATGTTTGGATATAAACAATTCTATTTCAATTTATGATAGAGGAGTGGTTATGAATTTTAAATACATAATTATTGGATGAAAAAAAAATTTGAATAGTTTTTCAGTCTAAGAATATTTATGGATACGATTTTATAATGATCAGAATAATAATATACCATTCAAATTTATTAGGGATTAATATTTCTGAGATATTGAGAAGGGTTGTTATTTATGAGGTTATATATTAGAAATATAAACCTTTTTATAACACAAAATGGTTAATTTTTTCATGTTTGGTCATTTTTGGTATGATTTCAAAATTAATTTGTTTCTTTTTTAATGGATTGGATGAATGGTAAAGTAAGACGTTGGATTGTTACCACTAGGTACCCAATGGTAGAGGAAGTGTGTATAGTGACACATGTAAAAATATATTAATTTTTGTTCATATTTTAATTATTGAAATATATTTTTAAATTGATCATGTTATGCCATTTATAGAATAAATAATAATTTTTATGTGAAATCATTATGTAAAAGGAATTTAATATATTCTGTTATTTAGATAATTAATTTTAAAATTATATAATTTAAATCATTAAAAAAATTTCATATTTGACTTCAAAATTTTGAAATTATATTTCAATGAATTTTTGAGAATTTTTCAAAAAAAATAAATTTCCTGGGGAATAGTAATAAATAATGTTTTTTAAAAATTTATAATTATTGTGAAAACATAATAAAATAATTATGATGTAAGATAATTTTAATTTATTGAATGATAAATTATGAAATAATAATATAATCATTATCTAGGAAATAATTTAGAACATGTAAATTACTGTTTATTTCATGAATATGTATAGAAATCACATTACCTGCCGAAAAGTTTCCAACACAACATTTACAAAATAAATTTTTTTTCTTTTTAGCTAATAATTGAGTGCATAGAAATATTTTATCAAATTATTAATTAATTAATAAAAATATTTGTTGGTTTTGAATGATATTTTTAAAATTTTATTATTACATAACATCGATGTTGTACAACTGTAATTTTAATTCGTGCGCAAAGTTAGAAAAGTAAACTTTAAAAAAATAATGAATATTTCATGAAATGGATATGATTAAATATATATAATGAAACAATATAAAAGTGGTTATTGAACATAATTAATTTATTTATATGTTAATTATTATTTTTTAAATATTAAATAATTAACTTTAAATTTTGTGAAACATTAATGTCATTCTTGTGCAAGAAGATGAAAAATTAATAACATTATTTAATTAAAATTACATGAACCAATAAATCATTCAAAAAATAGGAAAATTTATTTTATAACTATTTAATTACTATTTTAATCTATGCTCTGATTAATGACCAATTGGATGCAAATGTATATTATTAAGATCCAATAATATTTTATTTAATATAAACTACAACAATTCACCAAATAGTTTTTATTCTATATAGTATTTTAAAATAATGTTTTATGGAAAATATTTTATACAATAATTATCCATTTTAACTTTAATTATTTTTAATAATGATATAAAATTATTTTATTTTTATGGAATAAAATATTATCTCAATGTATTTCACAATGATGATGAAATGCTTATTTAATTAATGAAAATTAAAATTAAATCTATTAAAAATATAAAATTAATTAGTATATTAAATTTTTATGTTAATAAATTAAATATCTAGATAAATATCACATGTATTGAAAAAAATAAAATAATTTGTTCTAATTTTATTTTTTTATATTTTTAATTTTAAACATATGAATACTGTTAAATTTGATAAACAACATAATTTCTGAATAATAATATTTATTAAATTTTTTAAAATTAATAGAAAAATTTTTAGTCCAAATCAGTAAATAATGTACCCAAAATTTAATTCCATGATCACTTTTTTCCTTTTCCAAATCCTTAACCAATTATTATAATTATTATATTTTAATATTGTAGGTAATTCCAAAATTTACGCTCACATCCATTATAAAAGGTATCTCATTCCTTTTCTTAATTTGATCCCTTTGAGCCTTAATTATCAACTATCCTCTATGAAATTATCTTATCCTAACCTTTTTACACATTATATTGTTTTTAGTCTATCAAAATGTAGTTTTTCATGTTCCTAAGTAGGATCATAGAGAGAAATATTCAAGAGGTAAACTCCTCATTCTAATTTAAATTCATTTTAATTTCTACCAGTAACCACCCCTAATCCAAAGATTCATCATTACTCTTGTATCGTATTAATTATAGAATTTTATTTTCTTAATTGGATATCCATCATAAAATCACTTATTTTATTTTTTATTTTAATGAACCAAATCATCATCTATGGTGTTTCTATTCATCACCTTCATGGTTGATGATTTTTCATTTCTAAAGACCACATTCATAGAAAGGTTAAATTTACATATAATTTTTTAAAATGATACGGTTACATATTTTATATCTTCTATAGTATTTTTATTTATTTTAAATGTAATTTCATAAGGAACTGACCACAAAACCATTAAATGAGCACACCCAAAACAATTAAAATAATGAAACAATATTTATAAATTGGTAGAATGATGTTATAAAAATATCGTAGAAGGTATAATTAAAATAAATATAGATTTAAAATAAATTAATTACACACATTAATTCAATTTAAATGTGGTTTGATCATTTTTAAGGAATTCAAACAAGAGGTAAGGAAATTTCCTCTAAAAAGCAATTATATATAACTTTTTTTAGAAACACAAAAATACTTTTTCTATGTGATACAACAAGAGAATATTTTTTGGATTTCCTGACTCATTTTTTTTTGAATATTATTTTCAATAGTTATTGTTAATTTTTTTTAAAATAATTTCCCATGTGCAATGTAATCTTTTAAAATAAATGATTTACCTCAATAATTTTTTTATGATGATAGTATTAATGTTTCGTGATTATGTTATGGTTATTTGGAATTTTATAAGAAGAGGGGAAGATTCCTTAAAATCCAAAAGAATTAATTTCCTTAATAGTAATATAATTCATATGGTATGTTGTACGTCGACCATAATTTTTATTCCATGTGAAACTATTATAGTTAAATTATATGGTTTCCTCATTGATACATTTTATAGTATCCATGAGGGATACAAATCAAATTGTAGTTTCAATGGTTGTATGAATAAGTATGTATAGTAAGGAAATGACTCCCCTAGTTAACTAAATAGTTTATGTTTATTTCCAATGTTTTATGGAAATGTCATGTTTTCCCTATGTACCTCCATGAAACATTAAGGGAGAGTAATATATCATTTTGAAATTGATATCGTTTGTCTATAATTACTAATGCACAAACAGTTTTTTTCATTTTTAATCAAATTATAAGAAATTTAATCTCACACCGTGTTTTAAAATTGGGTTCCTAGGTAATTTGAATGTTCAAGGTAAAATAATTTTACAAGATGATTGTTGTGTAGATGTTTACTGAAAATAATTTTTGTTTAATTAAAAACATTTTTACTATAGGAAAATAGATATTATTTAGTTGTATAGTCTTTTTATTCCTGTGGGTCGTCATGTATTAATTATGAAATAATTATCTAATGATCTAAAAATAAATGATATGTTGGATTTCATAAAATATAATTGTGTATTTATATCATAAGAATATAAAATTTTTTAGGCCAAGTCCCTATAGTTGTTATAAGATAATGATTTAGATAATATTAGGGGTTAGGATGATGTTAATATTATACCACAAATTATGTTTACTTTATTGTTAATTTGAAATTATTCATTATTTGGGGACAACGATGTTTCTTCTTCTAAGATATGTATGTTCAAGAAAATATCCATAGATGAAATAGGGATGCTAAAGTATGAAGGCATTAAGAAGACGATGTGTTTTTGATTCCCCAAAATTTAACGGTTAGAATTAGATCCAATTAGATTTTGATTGTAATTTCATAGTGAATATAGGATATAAATGGTTGTGCAATAAATGGTAGATAACGACTAGATCTACCATAAGAAACATGATGATATGGGATAATTTTATGGTATTATACACTTTTTCATTCAATGGATCTTCATCAAAAATGGTTGATAAAGTGTGGATTAAATCCCATGAAAAGATATTTGATGACATAAGGTGTTTCAATAATAAAAAATTTAGTCTTTATATTTATAATTTTTATGGTGAAACCATCATGTGGGGATCATTGTTAATGAATATCATAGAAATATAATGGATTTATTCATTGTAATGTAATGAATTTTTGAATCTATTCCTACAAAAATGTGTTCTCAAGGTGGATTCAAATAAGATATGGCCTAAATATTACAAATTGAAAGAAAAGGATGAATATTCAGTGGTAGTGTATAAAGAAAACATCACTTGTTTGGACAGGTATGCTTAAAATTTTATTATATATATTGATAGTAAAATAAATCAATTTTACTCATGATTAAATATAATATATCAATTTTCACTAACATCCCATGAATTAAATAGTTAGGATAAACATTATAGGGTATAAATAAAGATTTTTTCGGATCATGTGTTATTTGAGAACAATTAGAAAAAATTGTTTTGATGGAATTAAATAGATAAAAATCAATCAATGAAATATGATGGTAAGATAATAAAATTTCTAATATTAGGTATGTGTGGGGAAAATAACCCAAGGGAATTCATTAAAAAAATTAGGAAGTTTTTCTAAAGTGTTATTTTTTGACATAAAAATTGAAATAGAAATGAAAAAATATCATAGTGTTTGTATATTTAATTATGATAATCATACAACAATGTTTTTTAAATGTGGTGATGTGATGATTAATGAACATATCAACCCATGTAAGAATTTCAATGATGGAAAGAATCCAAAAATTCATAAAAAAGGTATAGTGATGTAGTTTTTGAATTCTTTAGTAGATTTTGCGCCATCAAATAACGTGGTATCATGTACATTTATTTTTACTTACACCATTATAGTGTATTTTTTGATACAGGGTCTACACATTCATTTATTTCTGAATTTTTTTGAAATATAAAATTTCACCTCAGGCAATGAAACTATAACATAGGGTAAATTCACCATGGTTAAATATAAAAGAAAAAATAAATTTTTATAATATTTTTTTTATGTCAATTTAATAAAACATCCTAAAAACCATGTTATTTTTATCTCAGAATGGTTTGTAGTTAATTAAGTGATGGGTTGGGTTTTTTTTTACCTTTATATGATTTATTATAGAAATAAATAGTTTTTTATATAGATATTTAATTTTTATAAAATAATGAAACCACCCCATTGATAGCAATCCATAAACCTTAGAAATGGATAATTATTTTAAATATAATTTATCTTTCACATATTGTTTAAATCAATGTGATTATTTTGATTAATTATACACATGTTCTAAATGAATTCATGGATTTTTTTCAATATATGATTCATGATGTTATACCTAATCCGAATGTTGAATTTTTAATTGAATTAGCACACAATTCATTGAATATTTCTAAGAAACCTTATCGAATGGCTCATGTGTAATGTATATAAATTAAAACAATGTTGTATTTATTTCTTGATAACTATCTCATTTATCCTAGAACTTCTCCCTGGGGTGCTCCTAGTTTATTGTTACAAGAAAATCATGTACCATGATGGTTTTCTTTGATTATATCATTTTAAATAACATTAATATTAATAATAAGTTTTTTTGTTCTCATATTTATTATTTGTTTCATACAATTTAGGGATTTTATTATTTATCCAAGATTGAATTGATATCTTGGTACCATCCTCAGAATTTGAAAGGGGATGATTATAAGGCCCCAGCCTTAAACCTTACTTAATCTTGAGTTTTTACAAGATTACACATTGAGGATCTTTTCAGGTTTAGAGTTTTAGAGAATTAGATCATGAATCTTGCATTACATTCCACATTTAAACAAAGTGGTTACATAAAATACAATATTCATTCTTCCCATCAACAGAAAGATACTTAAAATAAAACACAAATTCTTTCTTGACACATCCTTGACACTATCATCACATCATGTACCTTTCCCTTGACCTGTGAAAAATATTTCAAAAACTTGGGATGAGTATAAAAATATCAGTAAGAGTTATAAGAATATGGAAAGGAAACATGAGTTCATATATACATTAGAATGAAATCATACTTTACACATAAAACATAGGCATATCAAATCATGAATAAATCATAGAAATCATAAGACATAAAAATAATCTTGAGGCATTCATAACAATATTACGTAGGGAGTAACCCTCTTGGTTACGTTTGGAATACCCACCACAGTATATTCCCTAAATCTCTTCAGATAAACCTTAACGTTTCACTCCTTCACGTTACCCAATGCATTGGAGAGCTATATCGGGCTCACCCGCCCTTAGTTTATCATAGAACCACCCATTTTCATAACAATGCCCAAGAACCATAACACAAATGTATCACATAAAACATGCATAAAGGAAATATAACATTACCACATTTAAATCACAATATAACATTTTTGGATATTGAAATAATGAATCCATTAAAAAACCATTTAAAAAATTTAATAAAGAGATTTTTGAATCAAAGTTTCCCACACCACCTTTAATATTTTAACATTTTAAACCATTAATATCCATATAAATAAATCCTTAAAACCATTTTGAAAACATGTATATTAATAAGAACAAATCATTAAAACATTTAAAGTGATATTTTGGCTAAAGGGTTTTTACCAAAATTAAAGACACTTGAATACAATAATTGAGGAATAAAATTTCATTAGAACATTATAATATCATGAGAATAAATGGATTCATGATATAATATTCCAAAGGATAGTATATACACCATATTAGAGTTAATTGGTGCATAACAACAATGAAGTCTCAATAGAGATGTAAAATGTGATGAAATCCATTATAAAGAAGGTATCCTTAAATTAAGGATAAATCAATCTCAAAATTATGTATGACAAATATTAATACACCCAATACAATTGTATATTATGTGTAAAACAATAAAAGTTCAATCACACATATTCAAATGATGACATATTCAATAACTACATGTTGAACCCAATGAAATCGAAATTGGGTTAAAACATTCCCTTGGTAAAATTCGACAGCCTAACGACGTCACTTCAAAAATTCATAAAATGAGTTGATGAGAGATAAAAAGGTAATCTCATCACATGGACATAAAATTTAAATCAATCAGGATATAGAAGAACATATCCCAAAATAATATTATGTGAATTAAAAGACATAACAAATGAAGTTTTTTAAAAAGAGGTGGGTGAAAGGTTCCCTTACCGACTTGGGTAACTTTCGAAAAGTACACCCCATTGAAGAAGTGTCATACAATGAATATGTAAATACCCATAAATGGAATTATATTACAAAAGAAGTGTAATAATGTGATGTACATAAACCACTCAATGGAAATTTTGGCAAATGTACCATAAATTTCATGGGAATAAAAGTGAGATGAAACATCTCTTACACAAACTCGGAAGCCTAACGACGCCACTTAAAACTTCCAAAATGGATTGATGAGAATAAATACGGACTCTCATCACATCAACATAACGTTTATTGAAAGAGGAAAAAAATAACATCCCCCAACATAACAAATAGGATCTTAAAAGAAGTGACATAAAGGAGACTACTTAAAAAGAAAGAGAGAGTTTAGATCTCTTACGAAAATTCGGCAGCCTAACGTCGCCACTCAAAACATCCAAAATGGATTGATGAGAGAGAATAGGGTCTATCATCATATGTAAATAAAATTTACAGTAAGAGTAATATAAAATTACATCCCAATCACAAGAAAAATGATCTTAATAGGAATGACATAAAAGAGTGTACTTAAAAAGAAAGAGATGAGTAAGATCCCTTACCTCGTGTCCGACATGACTCGATCGTTCTTTAATCTCCTGAATAATAAAATTTGGTCAATTTATAATTTCTTAAGAACCTCCTTTAAATATTATTATTCAGTTCATATCACATATTATGATGTTATAATAATTGGTTAATAAAGTGAGTTCGTATCAGACGTTTTTGTCGATGTTCAGTACATGAGTAAAAATTGAAATTGTTAGAAAAGAATTTTCCATGTAGTTATAGGTAAATCATATCCAAAATAGTATTTATGTTTTAAATATCATATATATCCAGTATATATTAATTTTATACTATTCCATAGAATTTTGAGATAAAAAATTAAAAGCACCGTTCATGGAGACGGTAGGCCGTACGTACGCATGAACGCTACTTTCATTTTTTTTTCATATTAATGGAATTAAAACAAAATGAGAGATATATATATTATAATTCCATAATGATACCCATCATTTAGATGTAATATATTAAATATATATCCATTATATATGTGTACTTATAATAGTACATAACATTTGGAGATAAGAAATGAAATGTACCATTCATGGAGAAGGTAAGCCGTACGTACGCATGAACGCTACTTTCATTTCTTTTTTTTGTATTAAATTTATACAATAATTACAGTATGATAACATATGTAATACCCTTAATTCCATCCTTTATACATCCCACATATGGAATTAACGAATCAAATCACTTTGAGGGGGCGGTAGTCCGCACTTCCTAAAATGAAGATATCATATTTACCCATAGTGGAAACCATAAAGGTATCCCATAACTGAAAAATAAAGAAGCTTAAGAAAAAAATAAACATATTATATATAATATATAAATATAGTGACATCTTAATGGCCAACTTTGAAGGTGTTAAAAGAATGTTGAATAATCATCGTTTCGGGAGGCAGAAATTCGCCATCCACAGAAACAGTTTGTTCTTTAACCATTAGATGTAGGTGTGTGTAAGTGTATCTATAATACTTCTTATAAAAACATCCTAGTATATTGAAGATACTGTATTTGTTAGAAAATAAATGAATTAAAAGAGTTTAGGGTGTTGGAGAAGCAAAATAAAACAAAAGGACACAAGTGAAGACATTACCTTTAAATCGGATAACTTCCTTTGATTTGAGCTCAAAACCTTCCTTGGAAAGGATTCTGTTAAAAGTGAGGCTTCAAGGAGTTAGATAGGGTTGTGGAGAGATGAAATGGTCATGGTTTGGCCGAGCCAAAGGCTTTGTAAGTGTGGGTAAATAGGTAGAGGTGGGGTCCTTTTATAAGAGGAGAGGAGGGGCACTCTTGGAAAGGTATAAAATGTAACTTTATTTTCCAATGAGATTCGGATTTTATTGGTCCCACATTGATGTGTTTCGAGGATAAGGTGATAAGGGTTGAAATACACCCATCCAATTGGTTTTGGAAATGTGTAGGTCTTATATTTTACATTATCTTTCAATTTTATTTAAATCGTTAAATAATGAGGTCATC
This sequence comes from Viscum album, assembly GCA_963277665.1. Lineage (NCBI taxonomy): Eukaryota > Viridiplantae > Streptophyta > Magnoliopsida > Santalales > Viscaceae > Viscum > Viscum album. The sequence continues at coordinate 26,848,379 of OY728157.1, read as the reverse complement.
GCTACATCATCATGATGTAATAAATAATTTAATTTATTTAATGTCAAAAATTATAAAAAATTACTATGATTTAGGAAATATTTTTATCTTTCCAATTAATATTTATAGTCCAAATTATTATTTATGTAGACAAAAATAAAAATATTTTACTTAGATGATACATTCTTTGTTACATTTAACATTCTTTAAAAAATAAAAAGATAAAAAGTCACTTTCTCACAAAAGTGATTCCATGGGGCCCCAAAGTTTGGCACAAGGCATCCCATGGTCGGCCATGAGACAACCAGTACCCTTAGGACACATTTTGTGGTCATTTTTTATTATTATGATATTATCTTATTATCTTTAACTACCCGATTACTCATTAATCAAAATAATTAAAGATAATTACTATCGTTATATTCATAATGTCCAAAAACAAAAGAGTATTAATTACATAATTTTGAACTTATGATTCCAAATATGTAATTAATTTTACCAAATTCCAAACACATAAATTGCAATAATTAATTTAAAAAAACCTTCCGTTGTCAAAACAAATAGCGGGTTTTTTAGAAACAATATTTATGAAAAGTTTGGCACTTGTTTATGCCTAATTCCAAAGTGAAATTAATCCCAATGACCATAATTGAATTACATGGTAAAAATATATTCTAATTACACTTTAAAACAAATTAAGAAGATAATATAACCATATAATTAAAATATATGAAAAAGCAGTTTTGATGTAAAATGCAGTATTTTTTACTATTCATTGAAAAATGAACATTGTCAGAAAAATACCAAAAATTAACCCATGGTAAATTTGAATGTCCCAATCATAAAGAATATGTTTATTTTGAATAATAGATCTTATAAAATTTTCCAAAAGTGGATTTAAAAGGGGTTCGCCATCAAAAGGTGATTAATTGACTTTTTAAAAATTATTAGAATGTTTTCGCTTAAAAACCTGATTCATTTGCATTTTTAATCCTCGAAAATTTATTGTAAAGAGTAAAAATATTTGACAAACATATATAATTATTTTTTAATTAGTTCTGTTCATTCCTGCCATTATAACGGCTAGGCATTAACTACCATTTAAAACAATATTATTTTATTATTAGAGTGCAACGTAAGATTCCCAAGAAACTCATTGTTGTGTGTTGGGTACGCCATCGAGCATAGCATCCCCTTTAAATTAATATTAATATTTTATTCAAAAATATGGATAAATATAAAGATTTCATATTCTTTATTTACCTGGGGTGTTACATCTTTCCCCCCCTTTGGGAATTGCGTCCTCACAATTTTAAAATTGGGCTTGGAAACATCCTTTAAAGTCCCAGATCAGAACAACAATCACTTTAAAATAAATAAAGATAAGTACAAAGGTCACCCAAGTTAACCCATACCAGGATTAAAAGTATGAAAATATGGACATGGATGAAAAAAAGGTTCATGTTCTGATGAAGAGTGATAGAAAACATGTTTTGAAGAAAGTTAATCATAACAAAATCACAAACTTGTGATCGGTTAAACGGTATTCGATTCCCCAGTAGGAAAAGTTAATAGAAAACATTTTTGTTTAAGTTAATTTTTATTGGGGAATTTATTCATAAGGAAACATAATCACTTATCATTTTGACTTTCAACTCTTATTATATTCCTTACACAAACTCATATTTTCTCCAAAAGACGAGTATTTAGGAAGACTTGTTCACATTAAGAGTACTATAATCAACTTCTAGAGAATCACCTAATCCACAAAAAGTGAACTATATACATCCCATGTCTTTAGAATTTAACCAAAACCAAAAAAAAAGGTTATTACAAGATCCGATAATCCAGAAAAGAATAACCCTTTATAAAAAGAAAATCTATTCTTAATCTCCAAAACATTTTCTAACAAAACCCAAAGTTCAACGAGGACCATCCGATAAAAAATTTGTCCACAAAATTATTCAAAGTAAACCAAACTAATATTGAAACCAAAATATTTGAAGGATTTAGTCGCATAGTCTTCCAAGTTAAATCATAACATTTATCTCCAAACAACATCAGTTGATCTTAATGTCTCGTATTGAAAAGTAATTAACCTAATCACATATCCTCCATGATAGTTTAATAAATTTACATAGATAACCCAATGTAAACTTACTCTTAATTCATAAAATCATCTAACTATAAAGAATCAGTCAAACTAACCAGGGACTTCACGTAGTCCAATGGTAGGCGATAAATACCAGTCGCACTTTGGTTTTGGGTTCGATTCCTGCAGCTTTGTTTGACGCGATGGGTTGTCCCGCGGTCTGCGTGTTGACCTTTTTCCAAAACCATATAATTTTAAAACATTCCCCAAAACGAGATAAAATCTTTAAATATGATCATAACATATTTTAACCTCATGTTTATCTCATTCCTTTCATTTTCCATCATAACATATAATAACCCATCATTACCTCAAAAGTAATGATCATATAAACTCAAATGGTTACCTTTATAATTATTACCTGAACTTCCACATCGATTGGTCATCTCAGACATGATGCATTACAGATCATACCAAGTTTCAAGTGGTTGATCATGACTCCTTTCTAGTTGGTTTAGAACAACAACAAGTTTCCTCATTGAATCCCCCATTTCATCCAGTCTCTTAATCAGAGAACCACCACAGTTTCCTTCAAACCTATTGTCACTTTGGTGCCTGCTAGATCCATCCATTTACTAAAACCAAAAAGGTCAGTGTGATTATATCAACAAAACCATCATATACTAATGAGGAAGATAAACAACAAGATATACTTACTCATTCACTTTATCTAAAACTATGACTCTTTCTGAAATCCTATCCATTATGGTACTGTCACTTATGATTAGAGAATACCCTAACCTCTAAAGTTATCTAAACCAACCTTTGATACCAAATATATGGCCCCGAACTTAAACCTTACTTAATCTTGAGTTATTACAAGATTACACATTGAGGATCTTTTCAGGTTTAGAGTTTTAGAGAATTAGATAATGAAACTTGCATTACATTCCACATTTAATCAAAGTGGTTACATAAAAGACAATATTCATTCTCCCCATCAACGGAAACATATTTAAAATAAAACACAGATTCTTTCTTGACACATCCTTGACACTATCATCACATCAGGTACCTTTCCCTTGACCTGTGAAAAACATTTCAAAAACTTAGGATGAGCATAAAAAGCTCTGTAAGAGTTATAAGAATATGGAAAGGAAACATGAGTTCATATATACATTAGAATGAAATCATACTTTACCCATAAAACATAGGCATATCAAATCATGAATAAATCATAGAAATCAGAAGACATGAAAGGTATCTTGAGGCATTCATAACATTCTTATGTAGGGAGTAACCCTCTTGGTTAAGTTTGGAATACCCACCACAGTGTATTCCCTAAATCTCTTCGGAGAAACCTTAATGTTTCACTCCTTTGTGTTAGCAAATGCATTGGAGAGCTATATCGGGCTCACCCTCCCTTAGTTTATCACAGAACCACCCGTTTTCATAACAATGCCCAAGAACTATAACATAAATGTATCACATAAAACATGCATAAAGTAAATATAAAATTTCCACATTTCAATCACAATATACCATTTTCGGATATTGAAATAATTAATCCATTTAAAAAAACCATTTTCAAAACCATTTAAAACATTTAATAAAGAAATTTTTAATCAAAGTTTCCCATACCACATTGAAGCTTTTAACATTTTAAACCATTAATATCCTTATAAATATATCCTTAAAACCATTTTGAAAACATGGATATTAATAAGAACAAATCATTAAAACATTTAAAGTGATATTTTGGTTAAATGGTTTTTACCAAAATTAGAGACACATGAATACAACAATTGAGGAATAACATTTAATCAGAACTTTATAATATCATGAGAATAATTGGATTCATGATATGATAATCCAAAGGACAGTATATAAACCATATAAGAGTGAATTGGTTCATAACAATAATGAAGTCTCAATAGAGATGTAAAATGTGATGAAATACCATATAAAGAAGGTATCCTTAAATTAAGGATAAATCAATCTCAAAATTATGTGTGAAAAATATAAATACACCCAATATAATTGGATATTAAGTGTAAAACAATAAAAGGTCATTCACACATATTCAAATGATGACATATTCAATAACTACAGGTTGAACCCAAAGAAATCGAAATTGGGTATAAAAATTCCCTTGGTAAAATTCGACAGCTTAACGGCGTCACATCAAAAATTCAGAAAATGAGTTGAAGAGAGATAAAAAGGGAATCTAATCACTTGGAAATAAAATTTACATAAATCAGGATATATAAGAACATATCCCAACATAATCTTGTGTGAATTAAAAGACATAACAAATTAAGTCTTTTAAAAAGAGGAGGGTGAAAGGTTCCCTTACCGACTTGGGCAACTTTCGAAAAGTACACCCCATTGAAGAAGTGTCATAAAATGAATATGTAAATACCCATAAATGGAATTATATTAATAAAGGAGTGTAATAATGGGAAGTACATAAACCTTTCAATGGAAATTGTGGCAAATGTAGCATAAATCTCACAGGAATAAAAGTGAGATGAAACATCTCTTACGAAAACTCGGCAGCCTAACGGCACAACTTAAAACTCCCAAAATGGATTGATGAGAGGAAATAGGGTCTATCATCACATAAAAATAAAGTTTACAGAAATAGGAATAAAAAATAACATCCCCCAACATAACAAAGAGGATCTTAAAAGAAGTGACATAAAAAAGAGTACTTAAAAAGAAAGAGAGAGGTTAGATCTCTTACGAAAATTCGGCAGCCTAACGGCGCCACACAAAACTTCCAAAATGGATTGATGAGAGAGAATAGGGTCTCTCATAATATGTACATAAAATTTACATTAATATTAATATAAAAGAACATCCCAATCACAAGAAACATGAGCTTAAAAGGAATGACATAAAACAATGTACTTAAAAAGAAAGAGAGGAGTAGGATCCCTTACCTCATGTCTCACATGACTCGATCGTTATTTAATATCCTGAATAATAAAATTTGGTCAATTTATAATTGAATAAGGAACTCCTTTAAATATTATTATTCAGCTAATATCACATATTATTATGTTATAATAATTGGTTAATAAAGTGAGTTCGTATCAGACGTTTTTGTCGATGTTCAATACATGAGTAAAAATTGAACTTGTTAGAAAATATTTTTCCATGTAGTTATAGGTACATCATCTCCAGAATAATATTTATGTTTTAAATATCATATATATCCAGTATATATTCATTTTATACTATTCCATAGCATTTGGAGATAAAAAATTAATAGCACCGTTCATGGAGACGGTAGGTCGTACGTACGCATGAACGCTACTTTCATTTTTTTCCATATTAATGAAATTAAAACAAAATGGGAGATATATATATTATAATTACAGAATGATACCCATAATTTAGATGTAATATATTACATATATATCCATTATATGTATTTACTTATAATAGTACATAACATTTGGAGATAAGAAATGAAATGTACCGTTCATGGAGACGGTAAGCTGTACGCACGCATGGACGCTACTTTCATTTCTTTTTTTATTAAATTGAATGAAATAATAAAGATATAAAGGTATAGTATAAATCCAGGATGATAACATATGTAATACCATTAATTCCATTTTTTATACGTCCCACATATGGCATTAACGAATCAAATCACTTTGAGGGGGCAGTAGTCCGCACTTCCTAAAATGAAGATATCATGTTTACCCATAATGGAAACCATAAAGGTGTGCCATAACTGAAAAATACAGAAGCTTAAGAAAAAATTATACATATTATATATCATATATAAATATATTGACATCTTAATGGCCACCTTTTAAGGTGTTAAAATAATGTTGAACAATCATCGTTTCGGGAGGCAGAAATTCACAATCCACAGAAACAGTATTTTCTTTAACCATTAGATGTAGGTGTGTGTAAGTGTAGCTATAATAAATATTATAAAAACATCCTAGTATATTTAATATACAGTATGTGTTACAAAATAAATTAATAAAAAGATTTTAGGGGGTTGGAGAAGCAATATAAATCAAAAGGACACAAGTGAAGACATTACATTTAAATCGGGTAACTTCCTCTGATTTGAGCTCAAAGGCTTCCTTGGAAAGGATTCTGCCAAAAGTGAGGCTTCAAGGAGTTAGAGAGGGATGTGGAGAGATGAAATGGACAGGTCTGGGACGATCCAAAGGCTTTGGAAGTGTTGGTAAAGAGGTAGAGGTGGGGGACTTTTATAAGAGGAGAGGAGGGGCACTCTTGGAAATGTATAAAATGTAACTTTATTTTGAAAAAACATTTGGATTTTATTGGTCCCACATTGATATGTTTTGGGCATAAGGTGATAAGGGTTCGAAATCCACCCATAAAATAGGTTTTGGAAATGTTTAGGTCTTAGATTTTACATTATCTTTCCATTTTATTTAAATTGTTAAAAAATGAGGTCATCACTGCATCATCATAATGACATAAATAATTAAATTTATTTAATGCCTAAAAATTATAAAAAAAATACTATGATGTAGGAAATATTTTTAGATTTAAAATTAATTTCTATAGTCCAAATGATAATTTATGTATAAAAAATTAAAAATATTTTACTTAGGTGATACATTCTTTGTTACATTTAACATTCTTTAAAAAATAAAAAGATAAAAAGTCACTTTCTCACAAAAGTGATTCCATGAGGCCCCCAATATTTTCACAAGGCATCTCATGGTCGGAAATGAGACAACCAGTAGCCTTAGGACACATTTTGTGGTCATTTTTTATTATTATGATATTATCTTATTATCTTTAACTACCCGATTACTCATTAATCAAAATAATTAAAGATAATTACTATCGTTATATTCATAATGTCCAAAAACAAAAGAGTATTAATTACATAATTTTGAACTTATGATTCCAAATATGTAATTAATTTTACCAAATTCCAAACACATAAATTGCAATAATTAATTTAAAAAAACTTCCCGTTGTCAAAACAAATAGCGGGTTTTTTAGAAACAATATTTATGAAAAGTTTGGCACTTTTTTACGCCTAATTCCAAAGTGAAATTAATCCCAATGACCATAATTGAATTACATGGTAAAAATATATTCTAATTACACTTTTAAACAAATTATGAAGATAATATAACCATTTAATTAAAATATATGAAAAAGCAGTTTTGATGTAAAATGTAGTATTTTTTACTATTCATTGAAAAATGAACATTGTCAGAAAAATACCAAAAATTAACCCGAGGTAAATTCCAATGTCCCAATCATAAATAATATGCTTATTTTTAAAAAATAGAGCTTATAAAATTTTCAAAAAGTGGATTTAAAATGGGTTCGCCATCAAAAGGCGATTAATCGACCTTTTAAAGAATATTAGAATGTTTTCGCTTAAAAACTGGATTCATTTGCATTTTTAATCCCCTAAAATTTATTGTAAAGAGTAAAAATATTTGACAAACATATATAGTTATTTTTTAATAATTAATAAGGTTTTTTAAAAACAGTATTTTTATAACATCATCAACATTTAATTATTATGTAAAATTTATTAATCTTATGTAATTAATAAATTAATAAACTATCAAATAAAAATTATATAATAAAAAAAATTGGACATGTAAATTAATATTTATTTCATTGTAAGTATAAAAATCATCATTATTGTTGTTGAAAAAGATAAAATTGGTTCATGTAAATAATATATAGTAAATAAATAATTTTTTTTAGAATTTTTTATTTATTTTTTTATATGAATAATTTTTGGCTGATATATTATTATTTGATAGTTAAATAACATGAATCATAACCAAATTCATGTGCGATTCCAGTGCATGAAACAAATATAAAATTTATAAATTTATGAAGCATCTATGATAGGGATGTAATTAAATATATACAATTCAATACTATAATTTATTATCATGGACCTAAATAAATTATTTTATGATATTAATTTTTTTTAATTTTAATATACTATGTAATTAACATTAATTGTTTCCAAATGAATATGAACTTTCTGTGGAGAAGCATAAAATCATTTAATGTATTTTAATTTCAAAAACCAGAACCATTAATTGGAAAAAATATGAATTTTTTTTCTAGACTGTTATACCTCAATTTTTTTTACAGAAGTTAAATTAATGTCCATTTGGAGGTACATAGATTTGATTACGACCCTTATATATTTTATATAAAATAATGTACAATTTTTGACGTATATATTGAATATGTAATATATTTTATTATATGGTTTTCAAGATGATATATTTGATCATGAATATTAGTGTCCAAAAAATATTGTTATCTTCTTCTTGGAGATTTATTTTTTATTTTTTTGGAATAAAAAATCACATTAAAGGATCACAAAACTAGAATGTAATAATTATTTAATTAATGAACAATTTATGTAAATGATATTAAAATTTTAAAATTAAATATATTTAAATATTTTAATGTTAGTCCAAAAATTATATTGATCCATATGGTATTATTATGATATAAAAAATATTATTTCAATTTTTAATTTTTTTGATGTATTTAAATTGACATGTAAGAATTATGTCAAATTCAACAAAAATTATACTTTATTAATAATATATTCTATTAAAAAATCAAGAAATCCAAAAAAAACACGAATAAGGTCAATTATAATAATATAATGTCTAAAATATAATCTACTAACCATTTTAGGCATTTATCAATCCTTAATCACTACATTATACTTATTATATTTTAATATTTTATGAAATTTCAAAATTTCCCATTGCCTTAATTAAAATAGTTGACACAAAATTCACATTATTTAATCACCCTGAGCCTTCATTATAGAATATACTATGAACATTTTTTTTCTATTAATCACTTTACACATTCATGTCTTGCTGGTATCAAGACAATACAACTCTTATGTACCTAAATAGATTCTCAAGGAGAAATATTGGAGAGGTAAATTCCTCATTCTATTTTCAATTATTTATCAATTATACTATATCATCACCACATATACAATTTTTAATGATTACTCGAATATCATATGTATTTTGAAAATTCATTTTTCTTAATTTAATATCTATAGTCAATAATCTAATTTTCTATTTTATTTTACAAAACGTAATCATCGTCTTTGGTTTGTCAATTTATCACCTTCGTGGATGATGAATTTTATTTCCTCATTACCATAGTAATGGAAAGAAGATATTAAATTGAAAAATATTAAACTGTTCTAAATATATATGTTCTCTCTAATGGAGTATTATTTTCATTTGACAAAAAACATAATGAACTAACCCATGAAACCATATAACTAACACATACAAACCAATGATAATAATGAGATTTTATCAATATTTATGTGAAAATATGTTATTAAACGATAATATAAGATATTATAAATATTAATATGGTTATTTAATTAATTAATAAACAAATTTAAACCATTATAATGGAGTCTTGATCCAATTTTAAGGAAGTAAAACATAAGTTAACGGATATTCATTTTAGAATCATTTTAAATGGATCTTTTAAAAAAAAAATTTAAACATACACGGAATGATAATAGTTCCCTGCTTTCATGAAACATTATTGATTTTATGTATTATTTACAACATTTCATTGTAATTTATAAATTAATTATCTTCATTTTACAGTGCATAGTATTCTTCTTAAAAAATTTCTTTTCCTAAATAAATTATTTTTATCGGGAAAGTATTCATGTTTAATGATTTTGTTCTATTTCATGGGAATTGTTTATGATTATGGTTTGTTCCATTATAAATCAATGTTGGGTGGTTCCCTGAAATACCTATAATTAATTGGTTATGTTGGAAGTTTATAATAATTCTTATTCAAAGGGAGACTCAGATAGTTTCATTTTAAGGTTTCCAAGATGGTCACTTTTTATGGAATTATTGAGGGTTACAAATCATATGGTATCCAAGATAGATACATATATAAGTAAATATGGTATGAAAATGATTACCCATGTTACATAAATATTTTATATATTCATTATATGTTGTGTGTAAAACTCTTTTTTTTACAAATTATGTATATTATTCATTAAGGGTGAGAATTATATCCTTGTGAAAATGATGTCATATGTTTATAAGTGGTAATGGAGTAATGGTATATTTTATTCAATTTATCTCCCAAACTATTTTTTTTATCATCTCATGATTTATAATTTTTTCATAGTGTTTATAGATGGGGAATAGGAAAAGTGTATTCAAGCAGAATGTTTTTAATATTTTTCAAGAAAATAATCCTTATTTTATTAAAACATTTTGTATTATTGGAAAATGGATGATTTTTAAATGTATAAAACATTTATGCTTTATGATTTTCATGCATGAATTAGGAAATAATAATCTACAACTCCAAACATAAAATCTCATTGTGAATCAAAGAATATTAATTCTAATGTAAATTCACTATAATATGAAACGATTAAGTCCACATCATTATAGAGTGGTAGTATGAAATATTGCTTTATTAGGATGCTAGTGGACCTCTACCAAATGACTGGAGCATTATGAGTTACATATTATTGGATTTATGGATACAAAATGGGTTAGTATTATATTTTATTATTGATAGATTCTATTATTTATGTATCAACTCTTGAACATTATTTTTTATCAAACTAGGACCATGAAAGCGTTAATTTTGCTATCAATTTTCCGCTAGATTATCCCCCATAAATACAGATTGGATATCCATATGTTTATGGTTGATAATGGATTTTATTATTGTATAAAATCATAGTAATATACTCTAATTATACCTCTGACTCTTCCTCATTATCATTAATCTTATATTGAGTTTTTATAGTTAGGTAATTGTTGATTATTACATTAGATCATGGTTATATCATCATTTGTGAAGGGGAAGTTGTGTGTTGTATTGATTATGTCATGAGATGATGAATGTATGTTATATCTATAATTGGAATTGAGGAATTATTTAGTGTTTATTCATTGTGTATCTATTATTCTAAATTGAAAATGGAAATCTATTTGCTGCCGAATTTTTTTTAAATTTTGTTAGGTTCCATTAGTACAGAATTTAATTCCATGTTTTGTTTATTTTTGGAATCCTTTAATGGGATATGATCTTTTTTTGTTTCATAGTTTTTCCATATCAGATTATTTTTTATGAATTAAGAATAAATTGTTAAAATATTTTTTTGTCATTGTGTAATATAAAGTGGAATATAAATGAGTTAAATGTGGATAAGACATTGATGATATATAATCTTATGTATCTTGTAGATCCTAACCACAATATATAGGAATGTGGTATTTATAAAATTTATAAATATTCTTCATTATTCATGATTCTATGCCCTAATGATGTAATATGTTCAGTAAATATGCTAGAGACTTTCTTTTCTAGGGATGGAGAAATAAACAATATAGTGCCTCAAAGACATGTAGTAAATGATACAATGTGATAATAAAAAATTGATGTCTCATAGTGACTACATATGCCAATATGGTTATGATTATAGTCGAGGATATGAGTGCCTATGATATAAAATTGGGATCATAATAAGATTTTGATAGAATTCGAAATTAATTCATAGGCTTGATCACAAGAAATTAAAATCTATTTACTTATAGTGAAGAGCAACATGGTAACCTGACTAAAATTGTGATGAGAGTACATCTATCAGGGTCATAAATAGACTCAGTACTTGTGATGAGAGTAATAATACTATCATGGATTTTTTTGATAAGGAGTTTTTAAATTTCATATAAGTTGTCATAACTATCTTAAGGGAGATGATATAATGGGAATAATGTTAATCATTAGAATTTCACTCAATGGATTGATAAAATATTTATAATGGGATGTGGGAATATATGGTGTGAAATGGCCATTTTTTCCATTTCACAAATTGTGCTGTGGGAGTCAGAATTGGAAATTTACTTTATTATTGAGGCTTCTGTCATCTATGAAAAATTTATTATTGGATCAATATAGGGTAATGATTGTGGGTTGGTATTATTGTGTATATTTTAGCGTAGTTATAAAAAACCAAATAATTTTATCATTTGTTTTTTATACATAATTGGTTTGAGACTTATGTCTTTCTCTAGGATAAAACATGGTTTTATAGGGTTATCCAATGAGTTTATGTGAACATGAATATGAATCAACGATAAAATGGTTGAGTAACATGTGACTAGTTTTCCTTCCTATGATATGTGATATGGAATGTGAAGGATGAGTCTGATGATAAATAAGACATATGTTAGGGGATATGATTTCCATATTTTTTATGTTTTTTTTACATTTTTGGAACATATATAGATGTGATGATGACAAGGATAACATATAATATTAGTGTATTGTTAATCTTAATAGGTGATTATCTCTTTATTTGTGCTCAAATTTTTCTTCAAATGGTTATAACAACAAGTATAGATATTTCATATATAATTTTTTTAATTTTTGGTTCCAATAAAGTATATTTGGGGATTTCATTTAACATATCTCAAATATTCATAGGTTGGATGAGAATTTGGGACACTATATCATACATTTTTTGATATAATTAATGATAATGTGAATATTTAATAATTAATATTATATTATTTAACATAATTCATAATGAATGAGTTTATTTACAAAAATTAGTGATTAGTAATATTAATAGTATGAATGGTAGAGATCATATGATTCGACGTAAAATACTCAACCAATAGTCTTATGTGTAGAGATACCAAGATATCATACAACATTCAGTTTCTATGGTCTTTACAATTTGGAGTATGAAATTATATATGAAATATAGTGTCTATGGTTTGATGAGTCATGTGATGGGATTCTATATATAAGGTGTTATACTCTATTGAAAAACTGAATATAGTCTATTATCCAATAAAATTGCCTCCGACCTCTATGACTATAAGTAACATTTTTAAGTAGACGTTATTAGACTAACTATGATCATGTTTCATGGTATCATGGTTAATAAATTATGAACATACATTTGATCTTGTATGTTTAATAGTTATTAATATATTTTCATCATTTATACACATTATTATAATGGCGAATAATAGAAAAACATGGTTAGATCCTAAGGAGATGTATTTCTCATTACGTGAGTTAGTTCCCCCGAACCAACATAAACTAGATTATATCCCATATATATTCAAAGGATTAAATATAAATTAATATAATAACACATGATAAGTGTTTTAAATGTATTATTAATGTTTAAATATGCACTATGTATTCATAAAATTAAATATTTATTCTGGTTTACTTTAATAATGATATCTTTTAAGTGATATAAAAAAATTCAAAGACTTGTGGGTCATGTTATTGATCGTATCAATTTTGAAGGACAAAAATGATTTTCATACTATTAGGTGTTATGTTATCTTAAGGGAATTGTTATAAAACTCATGAATATTCCAAAACTATATTCTCTGAAATAGATTCTGATATAGACACCATGCCAATAGAAGTTACACATGATATATATTTCATTTGAAATTATTGAATGTTGATGTGTGTTTTGGTCCCCTGAGATGAGATTATTATTAATTTGTATTAAAAATCCTATACATTGAACTATTGAAAATAACCTTCATGATATATTCTCGTGGTGAGGTAGTGTATATTTTCAGCCATAAATGATCTGACATTAACAAAATATACCAGTAAACAATTTTTTCTATATCATGAAGTTATGATTTCCTATAATTTATTAAATTAAATTCAATGATTATTTACATGGACATGTATGTTTTACAACATGTTTCTTGTATATATTAAATTAATGATATTTATGTATATATGGTTCTGGGTTTATTATAATACTATATTTATCAATTATCATGACAATGAGTTTATTCTAATGACTCCGTTTCTTATTTTTATACTATTATCATGAACATTTACTTAATATTTAATGTGTTTATTTTTATGATAAGATATATTATTGGTCTAAAAATACCATTTTATTGAGATTTTTCTTGTAAATTTATCACCATGATAGAATATCTAAAAGGTTATTAAAAAATTTATATATAATATAAAATGAATTCAATGAAATATATTATTGATTATAATGTAATATTTGGTCTTTTATGTACTATATATAGAATTTATAGAACATAATTAAAATGATAGTTTAAAAAAGTCTTTAATGTCTCCCCTTTGTTTTACATATTATCAATATGAGATTTTGTTAATTATTTCAATGATGTAGTTCATATTTTATTAATTTTAATATAATAAAATTTATTTTATTGAATTTCTTTAAAACACTTATTTTATCGTATATATATATAATTATAAATAATGTTTTTAAAATTATTGGTAACTTTTTAAATTTACATTTTAAAAAATATAAAAAATTGATAGGATGAAATTATCTTTAATTTTTTAACATGAAGAATCATATTAGATAATTATTTTAATTTAAATTTTTTTTTGTGAATGTTATAAACAATTGTTAAATAAATTGTTATAATAGTAAATGAGAAAATTTATAACAAAATAATATTTGTATGATTATGTTTCCAAAAAAGAAAAAAAATAATTTTAAAATAGGTGGATTAGAATTTTATTTTAATTATACTTGTCCCCAAGTCCACTTCTAAAAACATTTTATCCATTGAACTAATAATAGTATCCTTGATTTATTGAATATAATAATTATTTCCAAACTATTAATTTTTTCACTTATTATAGTATATCATGCCCACTCATTCAAAAAACCTATAATATTTCAAAATTTCCATCAAACCATACATAAATTGCATCATAAAAAATTTATTTTATTACCATTATTCCTTTGTTGAATACAATTTATCACAATCCCCACAAATATATGGCGTTCATCCGGATGATGTTCATGTTGTCAACATAGTTATCACATTTCATAAAGTTTCCTTCATTTTCATTATATTATTATATAATATAACTATTTTATAATAATAATAAAATTTTAATGACCTTTTTTTAATGTTAATATTATAATGGTTTAATGATAATTTATTATCTTCCATTTATGATGAAAAAATTTTCTCAGTAGTGTTTGGGTGCTAAGTACTACATACATGATGCAATGATTAATGTATGTATCACCACTAATTATATATTGTATTAGTTATTTAATTGACGAATAAATAAGATTTATATAATTTATATATTATTAAAAAAATTCTCCTTTTATCCACCATCAAGCCTTTTTGTGTTTTTGTGCTACAGAAACACTAATAATATGTTGTAAAGACAACCAACACTGTGAATAAAAAATATTCATTTCCCATCACAATCAATAAAGTATGATTTTATATAATAGTGAATTTTTATAAATTTTTAAATATATTTATAATATATAATTTATATTGTTTATTTTTATGAAACAAAAATTAAATTTCCTTATATGTCAATCTATTAATATAACTAAATAACACAGAACTAGTTCATTAACATTTTAATTTTCACAAAACGTGACTAATAATACAATATAATGGTATTATAAACTTATATTTAATTATAATAAATAATTCCATTACATATAATGTTTTTTATGTGATGATATATTGTAGAAAAATAATAATTATACCCCTATTATGATGTGTGTTTGAAATAGTACTGATTTTTTTCATCAGATGTTGAAAAGAGATAACAAAAATATAATACAAGATTCTAATAATTATTATTGATGGTTTTAAATGAAAATGTATTTTACTATTTCTCTAATATAGTTAAATAAGATTTTTATCTTCATAAAAAAGGAGCATAAAGCACTTATGTAGAAAAAATTGTTAATCTAAGAGAATTTGTAACCCATACACATTTCATTGAGTTATAAAATTTCTTATATAAAAATTTTTTTCCAATAATTTTGTTTATAAATTATGATATATATTATTAAATTGGATTAGATTTTTTTAACCATTTTAATTTTTATTAATATTTTTATTTTTATATTCTATTAATAAATGTAAATTTTTAAAAATATAATTTTAACTATGAATTTTACACTTATCGTAACAATGTTTTCAAAAAAAATACATTTTTTCACATATATGAAATTTAGTTATTTTGAACATTAAATTGGATTTTGTTTCATTTTTACTAATATAAAATTATATTGTTATGTTATTGTTTTGTGCGATGATGTTATCCTTATCATTCGATTTAATTTCTAATAAAAATTCAATTATTTAGGAAACTTATATTTTTAGATGGTTAACTACTGAAAATTAAATTATAATTATTTATATGTTATATGATTATATATTCCCATAGATTTTTTATGTATTGATATGAATCATTCATGTAGCCTATTTTACATCCTATTCATTGTTTTATGATATACTAGTTGTTTTTAATAAAATGGGAGAATAAATGTTTAGATTATGAGATGTGTGGGACCTATATAACCGTCCAATTATTTTGGGTATTTTATTTTCTCTCAAGTGATTGAAGTGTTATGTAAAGGGGTTATATAATAGATATATTAAAAATAGTTTAGTGTGATGGTGTTTATATCCATCATAATTTTACTAGATAATGGGTCGGCGGGTAGCCAGCTTCATAAAGATACAATTTCAAATGATTATTACTATGAAACATTCATTATGACATTCCATGGCCCATGATATATATTTGATGTATTATTTTTCTTATTCCTTTTAATTTTTTTCCTTTTTGGGTTGTTTTGTCTATTTTCCATTCTTAAGGTAAACTATTATTTTTTTTAAGATCTCTAAAATCATATTTTTTTGAGGTTCGTAATTTTCTATATGTCTATGATATATAGATTATGGTCTTTGACATATTATCCCAAACATAGTTTTTGAGATAACAATTTTTTTCCCATTCCTATAATTTATTCACAATTATGTCCCCTAAATGTCTACGATTTCATATTTTTTATTGTGAAATGATAAATGTACGTGAAATATGATTTTTTATGTTTCTCTTTTCTTTTAACACTATATTTTTTGAAACATGTGTTGTGAATCTAATTGTGGATGTAATAATAAAACAATGTGAAAAAATTATTATTTATGTACAATTATATTCGGTTTCAATACATGGTATTAGAGTATGGGTTAGTTATTCAAAATACTATTATGAGATTAAAATTAGTGAGAACTTTTAGGATGAGGCTACATATATGAAAACATAATATTTTATACATAAAAAGGCGGTGTATTTTTCCTTGCGTGAATTAAAATATCTAGATACTACATGTAGATTTATTTTTTCTGAACTTCTTATAATGATAGTAATACAGATATAAATTGTATAGTGAATCAAAAAAATAATTCTGATATATGGTGAATATCACCATACTCAACACATGTATTGACACTCATGGGTGATATTATTAAATAAACTTACATATTTTTTTATGAAACACTATGAAGGATTTTCTTATCATGATAAATGGAATTTTATGAAATTTATTATTGAAAAATAATAAAGGTTATGGGAAATTTAATCATATATAGATTTTATGGAAACAAAAACAATTTCAATATGATTTTCTAATTTTATTCTCATTGTATTGTTCACTATATATTTACAAATTTAAATATCCTCACCAAAATCATTTTACTATCAAAGCGTATGATAGGAATAAAAAGGTACTAAGATAATTATGTTGAAAATATATTATTGTAATTTTATAAATGAAGTGGAATTGGAGATCAATATATAATTTCATTTATCAATAAACTCTCCCATGTTTGGGAATAATAAAAAGAATAAAAATAAAATCCTAGAAACAAGAAGGGAGAATCATATTAGTGAATATTTTATGGTTCAATGTCTATATACATTAAAGGACCTCAATACCAATTTATTGCCATGAAATTCATTAATGATATGTAAAATATTATTTTTTTTCTCAATTTTATAGATCCGTAGAATGTCATTATGGATGACTATCATATGTATGGCGTGAATGAACCACACTGAATGATAATTGGGAATAAAAAAGTAATGTATGATTTTGATTCCATAAAATTGAAATATTTCAATCAAATATTATGAAATAAATATTTTTCCTCATAACTTTTCACTATATTTGATTTGTAATTCTATGAATAGATACTGAATAAAGATGATCTAATTGGATATTATGTGGATGTCTTCCCAAGATTCACATGGTATGGATCTAAGTATAATAATAATGATAAATATAATACCTACCAGTTAATTATTATACTGAAACCGACTACTATAAATATATTAAATACAGGGGTGTTTTTAATTTATAATGTAGGTTTTCTATGTGGTCTTATAATTGAAATGGAATATGGATACACACAAGAATATTTAAATAGAATGAAATTAAAGTGTATTGTAGAATATCAAATAGAATGTATCATGGGGTTTTTAATTTATAAAAACACATTTTTTTAATTATGTGCATGGGAATCCAAATTAATTTCTTTAATGGATGAAATATTTTTCCATGTATGAAAAAATAGGTCACCTAGCTCGTGACTACTGGTTCAAAGGAAATTGGACAAAAAAAACACTGATTAGAAAATGCCCCACATATTTCTCCAACATATCAGAAATTTATCATATTCTAAAATCATGGTACCTATTCAAACCAATTTTCTATCCTAGGAATTTATTTAGGAAATTTTAAAGAGAAAACTCCAAAATCCGGGGAATAAGGGAGGGAATTTGGAATTACAACTATAGTGGTAGATCATAATACATGTGGTGAATTTTATGCTCATTCATCCCTCTATAACATTTAACAGAATATTTTTTATATTTTATTGATATAATTTTTTTATTATATTATTTCAATGATTATGGGATCACCAACTGATGCATTTAATATAGTGTAATATGTGAAAAAACATATTGGTACACTAAACAATACTATGGTTTGAAAATTATCAAAAATAATAATTTGTGAAGATATATTTATAGACAATCAGGTTCTTCTCCATGCAGGTGAGTATGAAATAATTTTTTCTATGTTGAATAATTCTTTACATAAATATCATATCAGTTATAGAGAATGGAATATCATTTTTAAAATCTGTAAAAATATTTTTACAACTATCAATACAAAAAATATCCTCCATCATCTTTAGAATAAAGGGCTATAATTTTTTACCTTATGCCCCTTAATAATGTGTTTTGATATCATATTATATAAGAGATAGTCAATGATAATAAGATGATATTTTTTTAGAATATGATAATTTACTTTCGAGATGAATATCTTCTTATTTCCATAGAATTTTAGGTTGAGTTTTCAATCAAATTCACCCCTTAAAAAATGAAAATTTCAAAGAGAATATATAGATTATATTTTATTGAAATATAGGATATTTTATAAAGCATCACTATTGAATCCTGATAAGGGTTTTATATTGAATAGTTTTTTACATGTGGGTGCACTATTACACATAGTTAAAAATAATGATTTATCAATGAATATTTGTATAACATATAATTAGATAATGAAAATCAGGGTAAAAATATATCCTATTAACCCTTATTATTACAAGTTTGATCCACAATGGGAATCATAGCACATCTTAAATATTGATATATAGTACAGATTACATCATTTAAGTGTAAAAATTTAGGATATCCCAATGAAATCATTATTGAAAATGAATATACATATTGATTTTATAGTGATCTCTTTCAAAGGTACCAATTACAAAAACATCTTCATGATTATTATGAATTTATAATTAATTGATTAGTTAGATCAGTTTATGTTATCCTTTATATAAGATTTCCTTATATTTTTTATTTAAATGAAGAGCCTAAAGATCACATAAGGACTTTTTTTATGACCTTGAATAAGGATATAATGAAATATAAAATTAGTAACCATGGAAAGATAATATTAAAATTATCATTAATTATTCATTTTATCATAATAATAGACATATTTTAGATGTTTCATAGATTGTTTTTATTATGAACATTCCCATACCAACATCTATGACATAAATAAAAATATTTCTTATATTAGATGGTTATTTATGATGGATTTTAATTTGTTTATAAAGAATATGAAACCCGTTATCCATTTTACAAAAGTGGCTGATCAACCATCCATCCATGTGAATACAACAAAAACATTGAAATATTATATTCAACTACTAAAAATGATAGTGAATATTTTGGATATCAACATTGAAAAAGATTGAGTTATATAGGTTGAAACTATATATCTATCCAATATATTTTAGAAATAAAGCGTGAGATTTTGGATGAATTGCATGGATCATCTTTCTCTATCCATTACAAAGCTAGAAGAATGTATTGTGATCTGAATCACAATATCTAATGGGATAAATTAATGAGGGATATAGATGCGTATATATATTGATCCTTATTATATCATGATGTTATTACAGAATAAAAATAATATATACTAAATAATTAAAAATATACAATAAATTATTTAAATTGGAATACATAACCATAGAATTCATCATATGACTCCCCAAAACCAAAAAATTCAATAATTCTATATGGTATATAGATGAACACCTTATAATGTTAGTGATTTTTATTTCCATAAAATATTACTTCTTCCTTAATTGAATCACCGTTATATATAAAATGGATTTGGTAAGCCTTCATGGAGTACATACATATATTATACCATCTCGAGATCTATATATTTCTTAAAGTTTCTATAGATGTATTCATAATGAATCTGATATAGAGATTAGATATACCACTCCATGTCATCATCAGATAGGTACTCTTATAAAAAAATTTAAAATCTATAAGATATGATGATATATTATTCAATTTATTTCCAATGATATTTGGACCAAAGCCTCCATCTGTCAGTGTTATCATATAACAACGAATTTAATAATAAAATTTATGTTGCTGCATATGAATCGTTATACCAGAAGTGATGTAGGAATCCAACCTAATGTGAAAAGAATAATAGAGAATCATTGTAGGGAATAACCATTCTATTGAAATGAAGGATAAGTATCAATCCTTTTCATATTTATGTTTCACAATGTCAAAATATGAGTCATTCATATAATAATCGATGATATCTTGTGTTTTATGTGGGTGAAAAAGTATTATTTAAAATATCATTGTTTAAATAATTCATGGTACATGGGATGAAAGGGTATCTCATCCCCATGTATATCAATATATTCAATATCCATGAGTGTGTTGTATTCAATGTTTAGTTCTCAGTGCTTCATCCACAAATTTCCCCAGAACATTATGTCTTCCATATATCATTTTTGAGGAAGTACATACCATACAAATCATGTAAAATATGATCATAAGCTATGCAACTAGATTATGTCCACTCATTTGAAGAATAACTTGGTGTGATCCTGGATTAGGGAGATAAGCTATTGTGGGAGAATCCAAAAAATATGGTCAATGTTCTATAATTAAATCACATGTTTTATAAGGCTATATAGGGTCCTAATAATGTCATGAGGAAAATTATTCATCACTTTATCCTTCAATGTAATAAATTATCAGGGGAAAATTTATTTTTAGGGGGTAGAAAGGAATGATATGAGATATTCCAACTTTAATAGATATTATGTTCCATATATTCAATTATACACTACACCAAATGTAAAAAAATAAATTATTTTTATGAGATTATTAATTTTTATATAATAGACTCTCAAATTATAAACACAAAAAATTTATTTCCACATTAGATCATAAATTATTGATAAGTGTAAATATTCTTAAATGTTTTATTCAATAAATTATATTGGTGTTATATTGTAATTTCTAAAAAAAGTTATATCTAAAAATTTAAAAAATTAAAAATTAGAATTTTTTTATAAATAAATTATAATAAAATTTTATAAATATGGATTCAATGTTTTTTTGAACAAATTTATTTTTTTTACAAAAATAATGTTTTTAAAAAATTTAAAAAATTTATCATTTTTCTCAATTTGAATGTATCCTAGATGATACAAAAACAATTTATTTAAGTAAATATTCAGTGCGAAATAAATTATTATATTTAATGTATTCTTTCGGATTAAAAATTCTATTCCAAAATTTATAAAACTAAATAAAATATTTTTAGTATAGAAATAATTTTTTGTATCCTCTTTGAATGATTTATTAATAATGAGGGATTTATTTGATTATTTCTAGGACAATAACATATTATTTATTATATTTATAATAAAAAATTTCTTCCATATACTAATTAACAATAATTATTTTTCTTTTACGATAAATTTTCACCATTACAAACAATATTTTTTTAGAATCCATTTTTACGTGATTTGGTGTGTTAATTATGAAATTATATTATAATAAATTTATAAATTTCATATGATAAAATAATATAAAATTTTAATTTACTATAATAAAAATATTAAATAAAATCAATTATAATTTTATTTCACAAAATGAATCAATGAGTTTATACAAGTAGTTAACCCCGTTAAAATTAAAAAATCTTATGTTCTCTTTTATTATGGTTAAATTACTAAAACATGGTGAAAAAATGTATTCAAATTGGACTTTGAGATGAATTCCTACATTTCGTGTCTCATAATCTACTATTATATTGTTTTTTTTACATTTTACCTTTATTAGTTTCTAGAAATAAATAATGATTATTATTGTTTCCCAAATCTCATTTTTTCTTCTATTATAGATTTTTATCAAAAACTCACATTAAATAATCATCTCTTATTTATAACATTATTATAATCCATTCTTAAATTACATTTTCTAAATTTCAATTACACACCAAAATTATATAGGTCACAAAAAATAATCTTATGTTCCATGTATCTAGGTAATCTTTTAGAGGATGTTTAATGTCTCCACAAAGGTGTCCCACCTGTCATAGAATTTATTTATTATAAATTAAATCATTAAACAACCATATCCATAATATAATAATAACATCTGAATAATTATTCTATTTATATTTTATAATAATAAATGTAAAATTATTACTTATTCCAATCCATCTACAAAAAAATACTCATTATTAGTATGTGTGCATGGATTACCACATCCACGAAACTGCTCTGTTGGTTTTTAATAACCAACCTTGATGGATGGTATTATATTTTATTTTGATTAATATAAATTAATTATATAATTAATAAATGATTCAAAAATGATAAGTTAATATCCAATGTCACCCCATCATTCATTGAGTGATAAAAAAAGAAATCAATTATTGTGTGAACTACCTCCTTTGTGAATATTGATGATTTTTCCATAATATCCAGACTGGAATGGTTTTATGTTATAGTCCATAATTATATTTGTTATAAACTTATATGAAAAATATATTACTAATGTGGGTTATTATGGAAAAATATATTTTCATTATAAGGTAATCTATAAATATCTCCAAATAACCAAAAAAGTTCTATATCCAATTCCTTCCAAATGATTTGGTTTAAAATCCCATGTAATGGTCTTATAAAATTATATGTGTTTATTTTTTGAAAATTTAAAAAAAATTATCTTAAAGAATTGTCAATATTTGGTAGAATAAGAATGATCTACATTTCTTTTAAAATCCTAGTTTAAAATGGTCATGATTATTAACACCTGATGTTTGAAAGAGGTTATTGAAATCTAATTCATAAATATAATTGATATTAATTAATGATATTAATGGAAATTCAATTTTATAAGATTCTAAAAAAGGTATTTTATGTGATGTCCTAGACCCGAATTCCACATTACTCATACCCCAAACCCTATTGGACAGAGGTCCTCTAAAACATATCCATAAATTCCAGTGGCTGATGACTAATAGTAGGTTGTATATGTATTATAGTTGGGAGGCTATGCCGCCATGTCAGAGTAAAAAGTGGTAAAAAAAATACTAAAAATTTTTATAAGTGCAATATGATAGATAGATGAAATGACCATTAAATGAAAAAATAGATAATAATAGTATAAAGAATAACTGAATAACATAACAAAATCATTAATAGCGGTGTTTATTAAAATGATACATTGATTGATGATGATACTTAAAAGAATGAATAGAAACAAGAATTATATAGAGTATTTAAAATGAAAATAAAATGATAAATAACCCTCTTGAGAATCTAGATTATAAGACTTATCCTATGCTCATAAGATCCTATTAAGAAGTAAATATCATAAACCAATATAAGGTTTTTTACCATTACCATCACTTTTAGAAACATTATATTCTCAGGTTACAAGGGAGGTACAAGTAGGATGTGAGATCAAAAAAGGGTAAGACTCCCCCAAAAAATTATATGTTTAATATAATTATATAATTGTAAATGAACATTTTTTAGCTAATAACAGGAAAGTACAACAATTCCAAATAAATAATCAATCTCCTTGTCATGTTCTAAAAGGACACCTGGTGGGTCTGCCAAAATTATCTGAAAGATCGTATATATGATCATGTAATTTGATATATATACATATTATCATTATATATATATATATATGTATCGGTACATAACCCAATGACATCCAATACCAGATCAGATCTTATGGTCATACCCAAATCCCAACTCCAAGAGCACTCACAATCTCATAACAAAACAAAAGAGAGATCTCATGATCTTCCAGACCTCAAGGAACTCATGGCCAATGGGTCCTAAAATAGAAGCTCACACCATTATCCCATTATGAGATCTCACTATACATTAGCTCCACCACCAGTAATGCATAAAATTTTTAAGCACATTAGCCATGATTCATGAACATATCATTCCCTCATCACATCCATTTCAATTTTATAGGAATATACATTTTCACAAAAGAACATCGGGAATAAAAAATTACGCATATATATTTAATCATATAAAAATTCATGGTTACATATTTATTTTTATCAATATTGAAAATCCTCTAGACAAATAAACATACCACATTCAATTCCAATTCATACATATCCAATGAAAGTATAAAATCTACATTAAGTCAACCAACCATGTTCATATCACTCAATTTTCATAAACATTGAAATTTTTTTTTAAATGTAAAATTTTCAAGTCCAATACAATCAATGGATGGAAATTTTTGATTTAATAAATACTATAAAAATGAATTTACCTAAACTATTTCATATCACACATTATGTAATGGAAATTTCTATTTCAAATATGATGGAAACTATCATTGAAACTAATAACATGGAAAATTGGGATATTTTAATCCTAATAAGTTCAAGCAAGGTTTCTTGGGATAAATAAATTCCACCTAGGAGAATGGATATTTCATTTGGATGTCAAGGTGGATGTCAAATGGGGTTCCCAAAATATCATCCACTTAGCCCAAATTGTCCATTTTCAATATTGAACACTCATGGGTGTCCAAAAAGGATATGTGTTATTCCAAAACATAAAAAATGAACATATTCATCTATATCAAGGCACTAAGGTCATTTGGGAAATAAGGATTCAACACAATAAAAAATATTATCAAATAATGGCATATGGTACAATGGGAAAAATATGAAATGGGAAAAAGTAAAATGTAAAACTATGTGACCACCTACATTAGGGTTTTAGTGGAAGAGTCACTTAATATGGACCTCTTATTATAATTGGGTTGGATGAGATGTTAGTTTCCTTCAAATTCCTGGAAAAAAGGGAATTGAGCATTTTTCATAAATTATGTAATTTATGATGAGATTAACCACAGAATAAACATCACATGGGGTTAGATGCACAATGGTCTATCCTACACATCCATCAGATCAAATATCGGATGATTGAAGAAGGATTTGGAAGATATTATTTCTTGGTAGGGTTTGAGTTAAAATAGTGTGAAATTCCCACGGTTATGTCCACTAGATGTATGGTAATCTGAATTATTGGTTTAAGAATATATAGTGTAAAAGTTTCATTATTACCCCAAAAATTTGGTGCTTCATGGTTTATGTGCATTGTTTACAATCCGTGGACATACCATGCGATAAGAATTTTTTATATAGCATCATCATTTTTCATGTTTGTGAGCCTAGGATTTCATGGTTTAGACAACCATGCACACGTGTAGGTTTTCATGTCTGTAGACTCATGGTTCATACAAACTATTCTTCAGGGGTCACTAGGTTTCCACTAACTGTATGAACATGCTTAAAGATTAGTTTTCTGAAACATTGTACATCGAGCAAGACTCAGATTCTCCTCAGACCCTATCTAGGACATACTAAACCTTTATCATTATTATTGGAATGAAAAAAAATAAAAATAGAATGCTTCAGACCTTTATTAATAATATATTCCATTACAACCTCCCCTTATTATAAGAACTCATCTCCATGTTGGCCTACAAATAGTAGAGATGTATTTCCATCAAAAAATTATTTTCATCAAGATTTTATATCATCTTACCACTCCCAAGTCTCTTCCTACACTCGGTTGTGCTGCTATAAAACCCATAGACAAAGAAAAAACCTTTCTTATTGTTTCATCATAATAAATTCTATAATATACACCATATACACATTAATAGATGAATCTATTTCTAGATAAACCTTCTTAGGATGAATGATGAGTAATGGGTCTTGATATTATCAGCAAAGCTATGATTCATGAAATACAACATCCATAAACCAACATCTTTGACTAAACTCCACTAGTTATAAACTAGTCTGATCTACTTTACAATGGAAAAGGACTTATGATTCTTGGTGTAACTTACCCTTCTTCTGAATACATCAATTCACCTAACATGGGAGATAATTTCAAGAAAACCTGGTATCTTACCATATACTCAAGAGGTTATAGTAATCTGTTAGCATAAGGAAACATCCAAGATTGAGATGTCAACATACACTTCGGATTAGCTGCACTTTCTTTGTATTATCATGGATGAGACATGGTCCAAGCACATGTGCCTCCCCATATTCTATCCAATAGAGAGTTGAGGGACAAGGAATACCATTCAAAGTTTAATAGGGAGCCATTTCAATGGTTTCCTAGAATCTATTTTCATAAGAAATCCCAATGATGTTTTTTTCTCCCATGACCCCAAAAGCCAAGTACACATGCTCTATGAATGTCCTAAAACACTGAAATTTTACACTCAAACAATCCATAAGTCTACATGTGATTGGTCAATCCTCAAAATTACCTTTATTCCCAATGCCATCTGCAACCCCTATCAGAACCATGATTTAAAATAAGCATCAATGTACAGAATGATAAAACAAGAAGATAAATGGTGGCATACCCCCTCTCTGTCCTATATTCTTCCTAGCGAGCCATCCATGACTCCCATTCACATAGGTAAGAAGAGATAATTCTTCATCAAATTATCAATGAAAACATAGACTCCAGCATTACCAAAAGGGGATTTGGGTAGCCCAGTCACACATTCCATTGAAATTTTTTTCCACTTCCACTAAGTAACGGACAATGTCCAAAGAAGCCTTTTCGAACAGTGATGTTCCAAATTATCCTTTTAAGAGGTGGAACATCAAGTGATGAAACTGGATATCTCATCTTACATGTTGGTCCACCAATATTGCCATCATAGATCCTGATAAATTGTTGTTAAACCACGGTGAACTGCCCATGTTGAGGCTTGGAAATCGCTTGTCATCACCTATCTAATATCTGATGAAACCCATACATGCTCTCAATATAAAAGGGTATAAACCCCATTAACCTTACCACTAGAAATAATATCATAATATGACAAACTTAATAGTATGATAAGGCCCTCAGGTCCAGATAGATGTCTAAAACATACACATTCCTGACAATTTAAAACCACCACTAATGCAAAGAGAATATTCGGACCAAGGTTCTCCAAAAGCTCAATTTTCATCACCATGAATAAAACAAAAACCTTCCATTCATCAATATATTACTAAACCTCTCATGTATGATTCTTATATATCATTGAATCATCTATAAAATTCTCATTCTTTAGTGTGTATGAAAGATCTAACTCCAATGATTATAGGTGTTTAAACTTCCTATGCAACCTGAGATTATAATACAATTGAGTTAAGATGTATTTGGTTATTTTTTGTTCTATAAATAACAAAAAAACTCTCTCCCATATGATAGTGTATCCAAAAACACGAGACATGAATAATTAGAATGAGCCCCAGATTGTGTGATGGGAAATTCCACTTTTTAGGACTCACCTGATGTGAACTATATGAAACAACTCAACCACCATGGATTAATAAATCGCCAAGATTGATACATAATGTTTCATAGAAGACTGTATAGACCCTACCTGGATCAATTAGAATTAGTATTTGTGCTAAATTTATTATTCCATTCAAAACCTGTAAGGTTATTTCATAAGAATTAGACTATTAAAATTCCACAAACATCATTTTCATGTATATAAGAGTCACTATAAGGAAAAATAAATCCTTCATGATACATCAATTGAATTAGGAAAGGCCCAATAAACTATTAATGAATCTTTCAATACTGCACTAATCCAATGAAACCACAACTAACAATTTCCCTAGGGTAACAGATACTCCAAACTCTAAGATGATATGACCTAGGAAGTGGAATCTATTGATCAATAAATAAAATTTACTGTACTTAATATAGTGGTGAAGATATATTAGTGTACTCAATGCAATCTCATGATGTGTTCCATGGTCATTTCTAAGGCAAGAATACACTAAGATATCATCCACAATGACAACAAAAATAATATTAATGTTATGGGTGGAAAACCCAGTTTATAAGATCCATGAACATATTATGTGTGTTTTTGAGACCAAATAGAATAATTAGGTACTCATTATGACAATAAATAAATTAGAAAGTTTTTATAGAAATATATGATGTCGTAACATGCATATTATGATAGCCTGATATCTAATATATCTTTTTAAAAAACATATCTTCTTACAGATGATCATAGAGTTCTTATATTCTATGAATTAGAAACTGGTTCATGTTAGTCAACTAATTTATTCGATGTTATTCCCCCCATATCCTAATAGTATCATCCACCTTCCTAGAAAATAATACTATCAAGCCTCCCTATATATTTTAAATTATAGATCTGTTACCTCTTTGTTATGACCGTCTTTGAGAATGTCTTCAAAATGACGGGCCAGTTTGTCACATGTCTTTATCAACTCCTCCACTGTTAAATTCTTCTCATTAAAGCCTCTCATTAGAATTAGAAATTTTTTCTCGATCCATCAAATATGTTTCATAATTGGGGAATAAATATATTTTCTTCTCTATATCCTCCTATTAATTCATGACATCCAAATCTTTTTATGTTCCTTCATATAATGAGTAAAGTTCATAGGTTATAATCCAACCATATTCTCAATAGAAAATTCTTGGAATCACACCAGAGGTATAACATAGAACTCATAATGAAAAATGTATCAATAATTATCCACCGTAGGAAAAAATGTTGAGTTGTAGCCCTTAGTAAATAATATAAATAAAAGGGACATTTTTGGAAATTCTACTTTGCCTCTTCTACTTGGGTCTCGCTCATGTCACACTCACATACCATTATCATCTATGATTTTCTGTAATGCTATCTAGTGATCTAAAAGGCACCCTCCAGTGATAGATTTCAATATAGGCTCTATAAGAAACTCACTAGTTCATCCGGATGATTACATCAAAAACATAGATGTCATAGATGTATAGGTTCTATACAAAATTGTATCTGCATAAATCAGGTGGCCATTTCTCGTAGTGGATAAATCCACATGAATGAATAACTAATTGTGTATTTTTTGTCATGAAAAATGATATTACTCTATATGAGGCCCAAAAACTAATTTACTTACTCATATATAAATGAGTGATACATGCCTATAAAAAATAACATGATACAAAAGTGTAGGATAGTATTATAGAACCCTATGCAGGAAATGGTCTAGAGCTCTACTCATCTAGCATAGGTCGGACATTATATAATCGGTATGTACTGCAACCTTATGTCCCTACATGAATTACCATTTTAGCTCCCCTCCATTTTAGATGAGAATCATATGTTAGGTTACCTCTTCCATGACCACCACCATTTCCAAATCATCTAGTTTTATTCTAGCTTCCTATCATTCATGAACCAGTAGACTTTACCCTTGATTAATGAGTAGATTAAAATACATGTTCCCCAGATAATATCCCAAACATCTAGTAGAAATGACGAATATTTAGTGTTGTGCCATAGTCCCTACACTCCACCAGATCCCCTTGAGATTTCTCTTTGGGGTTACCTATATTTCAACTCTGGTTAGAGACAAGATAACTATTTTTGATTTGAGACTGATAATTTATTCATCCGCAGGAAGCCTCAATGTTTCATTTTCAGCCTGAATATGATCCATTAGAAGTTGTAGGTGCCGAATAAGCTTGGATAAAAATGTTAGCATAACTCAAAATCAGCATTGTAATTAGGTCCTAGATGATGATTTTGGAAATATTCTTCACCCTGAAGTCATTACCTTGTGACCAGATGGTGTAACACACCCCATCCTCAAATAACCTTGCATCCATTAGATCATTCGTATCTAGAGAGAGAATAACTACAGTATTTTAGTAAAACATGAAGTTTAATACATAATAAATATGATCACCTATTATAGATTCATAGAATCTATACACATGTCATCCAACAATGTCGGCAGAAAATTGTTATCGTATTTGATGGTATGGTAGTCAGTGCAAACCATCTCACTACATTTTATTACCCAGGTGATGAAATCCCAAACCATATTGGTCGAATCTTAAATAATATAAGCATGTTACATAACCCTACCCTATGTATTCCTCTCTAGAATATTAATCCATAACATAAGTAGGATGCCCTAAACCCAAGGCTCCATAATAATTGTTTTATTGTCCCCTGAGAAAGTGGAGGATGTTGCAGTTGAAACACATGAGTAAACTCTTTCATACTCAGTGCCGGTCTCACGCTAACTTGAATCAAATATAAAATTTTAATGAAACACTATCAAAATAGGCTTCAGATCCAATATAAGGTATAAAAATGGGTTCCACATGTTCCATAATATGTTGTAAAATTAGCAGATCATGGCTTGCCACCTCAGGTACCTGATCGTCACCGCCTTTAGAGCACATGGCATGAAGTTGTTGTTGTGGGATAACACTACAATGCCTTGGGAATTTCTCATAATGGATTCAAGAAATTTATATAATTTAATTCTAGATAATTAGAATGGTATTAATGTCTTTCCAAAAGAAAGAACATGCCCCTCTTCATTCTTCAGAATCTTGGTCCAAGTGATGTGATAGACCATAACATGGAATAATAACGAAGATACACCCACTAATCACTAATAAGGATTTCATGGGGCCATGTTTCTTTTTTAGGAATGTGAAAATAGTAGTTCCCATTTAAAAAATGATATACCCCTTGAATGTGTGCTATTTTAAAAATATAAATCATTTGAACACGATGAATCCAATGATAATCCGATAATCAATCCAAAAAGGGCCACTACACCATTTGAAACCAAATATGTCTGTCAGTAGATGTCATTCTCATTGAAATTTATATTACTTATACAATTATATTACTTTTAAAATGGTGAGTCAGCTAGAATGCCATTTTGTGGTCCATATGGTCTCAAAAACCTTATAAATCAAATTGTGTAACCCGCTAAACTCACACCATAGAATAATCCAACTCATGTAGGATATGTCATTATATTTTAAATGATAAAAAGGTACAAAAAACGTACAACATGAATTTCTCACTATGAATTTAAACATTTCATGGAACGATGCCTAACCAATAATTCATAATCATCCCAAGATGATTCATGACATAATTTATAACCCATGTTTTATAGGATCTACTTAATGAATTTATAACACCAATATCATCAATATCATTAAAAACACACATCAATTGAAACACCCAATATTGAAATGATATCAACTACAATAATCATCAATAGAACAACAATAAAATTTTGGATACTCGGATTTCAACTCATACATGGTTGTGGGATGCCCGAGAAAATCATCTCATCGAGTCCCATTAATTTCCCATCGCCATTATAAGGTCTCTAAATTTTGATGTAAGGTAGGAATTTATATTGTACCACTTTGTGGCATATGAGACTCAGATTCCACATAACATGATCCCTAAGCCTAGTTGTCTACATGACCCATAGCACATCACCCCATATGCTAGTGGTTACCAACATGCAGTGGGGATGTATAGGTAGTGTAGTGGGGAGACTATACCACATGTTTAGAGTACACATCAGTTAAAACAAATAGTAAATAGTAGTAGACTAACAATAAAATATACATATCCAATAAAGATTAACAGAATAAATAAATAAAAATAGAAGACTTAATAACTGAAAATCTTTGCAAAGACTCAATGGATGTGTCTCATACAATGAGGCATGTCATGCTACTAATATTGAAAATAATGACCAAATACATGAATTATGTAAAAAAAAAATGGAAACTAATAGATGATGTGACACCATGAGAATCCCCAGACTAACACGGTTATCTTCTCCTAAGCTCTAAATATGAGGAATATATCTGCAACCTATAAAAGGAACTTTACCATTACCCTGTCCTATGGAATCATAATATACATGGGTTCCAAGGGAGGACCATGTAGGGATTGATATACAAATCATAGTATGTCACCACCAAAAGTGTCTTCATGTAATCCAAGTAGGAGCTTGTAAAATAATATTGTATATATATTAATAGGAATGTACATCAATGAACAATAGATAACACAATCTCCCACGTAGAGTCTTAATGGACACCTAGTGGGTCTACCTAATTCTACCAAAGTCTGTTATGCCTGATCATCACACATAATATATATATGTAGTATCATTATATATATATATATAATCTTGGCTTCATTGGGAACCAGTCTAGAGGAATCCAGTACCTGGGATGCTCTTAGTGTATAACCCCTGACCCAACACCATGTGCTCTCATGGTCTCCTGAAAATAAAGAAGGGATATCCCATTATCTTCCCAACACCAAGGCTTTCACGGTCATTGGGTCCTCTAATTGAATCTCACAGTCTCTTCCCATTAGGGATCTCATGGTCCCTTATATCAACTTCCAACTTGGAATTTCATTATTAAATACATAGGGCTGGAGGCATGCATATCTCATTCACTCATCATATAAATCTCAATTTACGAGGAAAAATATTTATCAAAAAAGCACTGAGGGTGTAATTTCATAATAAATTTCATTTAAACATCTAAAAATTTGTGGTTATGTATGTAGATCCATCTGTGATAAAAAATTGGTCTGGAATGTTTTTTTGGACACTAAATTTTATTTGATACATTTACAAGGAAAACATTCCCTCAAGAGTAAGTCAACCCATCCCAATCATTTGAATCAATTTTCCTATACCTGGAAAATTGTTTTGATAGGGTACAAGTTTTAGGGTCATTCCAATTAATAGATGGAACTATTTCATTGATGTCATCTTATACAAACATAGTACCTTAACCATTTGGTATCACTCAATAAGTCATGTATATTTCTATTTGATGGATCATGGTATGTGTCATGAAAAAAACTCACATGACGGCATGGGTAATTTAATGCTGAATAAGTCCAAACACCCATGGGTGTCTTGGGGTAAATAAATAACACGTCAGTGAAGGGAAATCTCAATCATATGTCAAATGGAATGTCAAATTGAGTTCCATAGATTTCAACCATTTGGCCAAAAAATGAACATTATCATGCTGGAACAATTATGAGTTTATATAAAAAATATTTCTAACTCCAAACCACATCTACATGAACCAGTTCATCTATATCGAGGAAATATGTTCATTTAGACATAAATTACCCAACCCATAAAATAATCTCAGCAACAGATAGCGTATAATACGTTAGAATAAATATGAAAAGACAAAAAATCATATGTAAAACATTATGAGCACCAACCATAGGGCCATAGATAAAGCCCCACTTGATATGGAAGTCACACTCGAATCAAGTTGGATGTGATTAGAGTTTCAATCTAAAAAAATAAAAATATGTAAAATGATCATGTAAATAAATAGTGTTATAGATGGTGATATTATCTGATGAAGTAAGTTCACTTGGGGTAGACTTACCTTGGGATATACATCGCTTCATTCAGATTAACGATCATAAGCCAATTGAAGGATTTATAAGAAATTGAAGCTTAGGAGGGTGTTAGTTCAATGTGGGATGAAATCCCCGAGAACTATTTACTAATGGTTGGGGAAAATTAATAGATTTTTTTAGAAGAAATTGGCGGAAAACGGTTTTTTAAATCAACAATTAGTGGTTACTTGGTTTAGAAGCATAATTTACAAAACTTATGTAAACTATGTGGTAAGGATCTGTTAAAAAATTTCAATAAGGTGTATAGTCATGCACCTAGGACAATTTGGTCATATACTGATGTTTTCACAATAGTTGTAATTCAAGAGAACTCACAGGTTACCCTATCTTAAATCACATGGATTATAAAATTTTGTAGCCTGGGTCATATGGTTTCTATTAACCATGTGAGCCTGCTCACAACCCACTTTTCTAAACCTCTGAGCTCCAAACAAGCCCTAGCTACTAATAGAACATTCTCTACATTGTAGCATAACATTACCATGATTAATGCAATAAGTCAAATTTAATATCTAATGATTTGTACCTTCATAAAAAAGGTGGGTTGTTACAATTATTATGGTTATATTTATGATAACAATGTTCAAATCACTATGGAAATAAATGTTAAAGATAAGGAACATGGTAACTAAAAAATATTTTTTGAGATATATATCAAATTATTTGGATTTGTTTTCCAATAATGACCCTTCAATATGATATTATATTTTCTTAATATGTTGAAAATAGTTTTTGAACCACTTATATTTTTGTGAATGGTAATATTGTCATGTATATTATAAAAAAAGAATATTTTAAATATTCCCTCATAATTATGAATTTTACAATTATGACCAATTTTTTAAATAAAACTTTTTATAAGTTTATTATTATTTCATTCATAATTTATCTACATAAAATTGATTATTATAGAATATTTCACCCTATGATATTAATTTATCTTGTTAAAATTATGTGTTTCCATGTTTTTTGTATAAATTGATTTAATTCGTGAATACATATGGTTGTTTTATTAAACTCATATTATTTATTGGGGTTATATTAAAAAAGTAACTATTTTGATTTTGGATGTTCTAAAAATACCATTTTATTTCTATGGGTTAATTATACGATGATTTGTTAATTTTTAAGAAATGAAATGTCTTTATTTAGGTTATATTAGGATTTCATGAATATGTTTTTAGAAGTGTGACTAAAATGTAAGGATTGTGCAGCGGGTGGTTCATATATCTCTATCCAATTTTTTATTTTATTTTATCTATAAGTTTAGAATATTAATTGACTAGGTTAACGATTATCTATTTTAAAAAAATAGATTTTATTATTTCATTTTCCAATAAATAAAAATTTAATGAGTTAATATTACCATTACTATTAATTTAATTATGAGTATTAATTTACTATTTTCCTAGGGAAATTTTATATTCTTAATATTTTATTTTTATATCATACCATTGAAAACAGATAATCATTTGAAATGTTTTATCTATTTATTTGTCCTATTTTAACTCTTATTGTAATATTTTAGTTTGAATAACATTTTTCAATCATTCAAGATTTAATATATGTTTACGATCAAACCCTAATGGTCAGTAATAGGCCACACCACACTCATTTCCTTAGGAAAAGGCTAGTGTTATAGGTAATAAGTGACATTCCAAGACACCAAAGGCTAGAAATAAGTTCCAAGGGATCCATTAATAGATGGTGGTGATTTTCCCTTGGAAAATAAAAACATCCAACCAAACATGCCATAACCAAATGACCCACTATATGATGTACGATATTAATGAATTAAAAATTAAATAATCCATTGATATGAAAATAAAACAAAAATCTATTACCATAGATTAATACTACAATATTAAAGTACAAAATATAAGACTAACGAAATCCAAGATTCTAATGAAAACATCATTCTCAAACACTTCAAAACAACTCATGTATAATGAATTGCAACTAATAATGTGTGATACATTACCTTTTCAAATTTCTTGATAAACAACCTCTGCAAATGAACCAATGATACAATGTATGGGTGAGTAATGAAACTCAGTATATTGTCACCAATGAATTACATAATAATGAAACTAGGATTGAACATTTTAGAAAATTAATATAAATATTTTGTATAAATCAATTTCAAAAAAATCATATCCATATATAAACAAGTTCCATTGGAATTCATTTTTCATATAACTACAAAACTTTCCCTGGAAAGTAGCCAAACAATGTTCAAAAAACATTTAATAATTTCAAAATTTTGAATAAAATATATTGTTCTACATATCAACCCTTATATACATGCATGCTTTATTCTGGAAATTCTATAATTCAAAGTGGTTTCTCATTTATCTAACATATCGTCACATGGTAATTAAATCCCATGTTCCACTTCACATTTAAAAACAAGAACTAGTTTTTATTTCAACAATGCCTCATAATGAATTATGAATCCTATGTTCTAATTATAATTTTTTAACAAGGATTAATTCATATAACAGCTATACATCATAAATGAAATATGAACACACACCCCCATGTCTTCCCAAAAACCATGCCATTGCAACCATGGATAAATCATTCCAATAACAATGAAATTTTAATAAAAAAACATTTCAATGCAAAATGCATTCACATAAAACTACATTTTAATTCATTTTTTTAACTCATACAAAAAAACTATTTTAAAATCATTTATTAATGAATAATACATAAATATCCTCAATTTCCCCCAAATCCCAAAACCATCACTAAAGAATGATTTTTAAATGCTTTGAATTCTAATTTAAAAATAATATTTAATGAATTTAATATATTTCAAACTAATCCATCATGTTTTAAAAAATGGAGTCGAGTGTGAAGCCACATAACTCAGGTTTTAAGATGAAATGTAGAACTACACTCAAATGATATTGGAAAAAGGTACAAAATCCAAACACATACTATACAACTACTTCCATATCAACAGCAAGGGAAAATATAATCATATTTGGAATCAAATATATTAGATATATCTATAGTGTATATATATATAAGAATCCAAGAGTGATAGAGATGTAGATATAAGAAAAACCACCATGAACAACCTAGAACGATCAATTACCATAAGAAAACAAATTGAAAACACTATGATAAACCTTCAGATTTCCTCTAGATTGATTGGAGAATCCAACCAAGCCATAAAAAGGTAGAAATCCAGAGGTAGGGTCTGCTTGGGGAACAAAATAATGGTTAAAACATAAAAACAAACTAGATCCACCTTTTTGAATCTTGTTTTTTAACTCGACATAGATAGTCGCGTGGTTATGAAAATGTCCTACTAACATAGCGATAGATTATACATGAATAAGGAACACCATAGGGTTGGTTAACATGGTTCCAAACCCTACATTGACCCTGAAAAAACCACTATATAATTTTGAATTGTTTCTCTTTGGTGGCTTCAAATTCTGGAAAACTGTGCTCCTTAAACATAAACCTACCTAGATCCCTCTATCTCATTGTGCACGATTTCTGATTGACATTGAATAGTTTCCAATAACCGTTTTCCAAATAGTAACCCTTATAAATGAACCGAAATATTCAAAACATCATCTATAATGTCTTAAACATCACTGAAACACTGTTTTTATATTTATAAAATAAGGGATTCATACATGAAACCATGGGTTCTACATTATCCACACCATTGGCCATTCCATCGATAGAATGTAGAAAACTGACACCACTCTGAAAGAGTTCATTCCACTATTCCTTTATTTCATTTTCCAATTATTAAGTCTCTTATTCGGAATAAATTTTTTTCCAAAAAACCAAAAAAAATTGATTTTATTTCTAGTAAATACTTTCTCTTAGCTA
Organism: Viscum album; assembly: GCA_963277665.1. Classification (NCBI taxonomy): domain Eukaryota; kingdom Viridiplantae; phylum Streptophyta; class Magnoliopsida; order Santalales; family Viscaceae; genus Viscum; species Viscum album. Next base: position 26,810,323 of record OY728157.1, on the reverse strand, counting down.
TCCACAATCTGAATTGGCATCTTCCCCAGTGAATCATAAAGATCAATTTCAATTTTATCCCATCAAATCACATGGTTGAGATTTGGAAGATTCTTTTTTGGTTGAGATAAACATAAAACATTACATACAACACTCAACCATTACGGTATATCCAAAAAATATGCCACCTCACCTAAACAGTCCATTTTATCACAAGCACAAATGTATCGAAGATATAACATTCCCAAATTTCCAAAACATTGATGTCCAAGTAATGGAGAGATCATATATAACACCTGATCACCTACCTCGAATGGAAATGGTCATCATCAATGATCCAAATTCAATTTCTAATTAATCTAATATATCTCCATCCATTTCCTATTCAACTAATTCTTCCTCATAATTTCTTTGAATACGATTATCCTAACTATTGACGTCTCACATTTTCTGAGAATATAATGTGGATAATGAAAAGGATTCCCATAAAAGTAGTCAAATGGGTCCCTATATATTGACGTATAATAGGTGTTGTTATATGAGTACTCCACTTATTGTATTTGATATTTCCATGATCCCAAAAAATCCATTAAAAATTCCACTAAAATGCCTTCCAATATCTGTGTCATCCACTTAGATTGGACATCCTTATAAGGATGATATGTTGCACTCATTGTCAACTGAGTTCCATTGGAATCTTTTAAGGATTTATAGAAACAATATTTAATCCTCTAATCAATGTATTTCATGATTGAAGCTATTTTCTAGCCCTCTATACCTCTTCTTTCATATATAGTTCTGAAAATTTATCCATGGTATGATATTGAAAAATTTGGATGAAATGGGCCTACTTTGTGAGTTTATCCACTATCACCAACACATAATCGTTCTTCATAAGCATTCCTGGTTGACCTGTTACAAAATAAACTACAATCAGCTACAATTTTTTAATAGGAGTAGGAAAACAGTGAAACATACATGCTGGAAACTGATTCTATATATTAACTTACTTAATGGTTATGAATTGTGAAAAAAAACATCGAAGACATAATTTTCATATTGAACCATCAAAAAATAAAATCAAAATCTTATACATCATATTTATTCAAAGTTGGGTAGACTAACTAAAATGTTGTTAAGCGTGAAGATGTAATTATAGACAAGATATAGGTATGAGAATCTTCTATATGAACCACAACACATAAATCTCATTTGGACGCCATCCTAGAATGGTTTACCCACCATTGAGTTTTGACCATATAGACATGCATTCTGAATAAGATACTTGTGCCACATAATTTTTTTTACCAAATCAGGCCCAAAATTACATGTAATGATAAAAAAACTCATATCATTCATCAAATTCCAATTTCATGTCGAATAGTGACAACATTAATTGCCACTTATATGAAGCATCTTTTGAAACTAATCATATGAAATTTTTATTAATGACTTTGACACTGAATTTCATGTTCCAGGTGTATAAATCAAGTAAAAGATGAACATTTCGATATAATGTATCTATATTTTCTATCTCATTGTGAAAAATATTAGATTCATGATCTTAAGATTAATGAACAATGTAAATTTTTTTCCAAAGAGATAATTATTCCATATCTTCAAGGAAGTAGTTTGGAATCTAATTCCAAATCATGTCTTGGGTAGTTTTTATCATGAACTCATATAATCCGTGGGATATAATTAAAATATAGTTTTATTACATAATAATACATCCCAACCCAAGATCTTGAAGCCTTATGATACACCTTGTATCATTTCCCTATTTCTAGAAAAATCAATATTAGTGATGATGGAAGGTGAAATTTTATCTTGTGAAATTATTCCAAGAATTCTTCATCCCATTGGAATGTAAAATTATACATTTTCAATGCTATGATAGGAAAATGAAGCCATGAGTAGTCGCAAAATATATTTCATAACTAACTAGAAAGACAAAGGTTTCTATGAATATCGCATACATTATTTATCTTTATACAAGAGATTACATCTTCTATATTTTCAAGATCTGAAGAATAGCCTCTTTTGGAAATTAAATGGATAATAAAATATACATCATGTATCTTAAAATCATACTTTATAAAATTGGAATACAGATGATGATCCCTCAGTATTACCAACAATTTATCCATTTATTACACATGATCATCCCTTATCTTTCAATACCCCAATATGTCATCCACAAAACCACTATGAAATAATACATATATCTCTAAAATATCTAATTCAAGAATTCCATAATGGGTTGTGGTTCATTCCTAAGAGAAAAAGTAATTAACATATATTCATAATCGCTATATATTCTCATTAATGTTGTATTTGGAATATCCTCCTTCCCAACCCACAATTAGTAATGTTTTGATATCAAGTCAATTTTGGAGAACAACTGAGATCCCATTATTTGAGGAAAAAGATCACAAATTCATGTAACTGGATTCATGTTATTTATCATAAATTGGATTGGATGAAAATAATCAACCCATATTTCTGGACTTGCATTTTCCTTATTGACAATAAAATTGTGCTTCTAAAGAAGCCTTTATTAGCTGATTGAAACCTTTTCTTTCCAACTCCTCAAACTACATGTTTAATTACAATTATTATATAGGATGCATCCGATAATATGAAATGAAAATAAGAACAGTCCTCAAGGGAGGTCAATCATAAACAACAAAACCCTTTTTTTGTAACCCTAATAATTTTTTAGAGAAGACATGTGGAAACTGATCATCCACAAGTGGAAAACAACTATTCTCAACCATATACATTAATTGTAAGATCAAATAAACTAAATGGTATGATATTCTTCTAAATAACGGTTCTAAAAATCCCATTTAACCATACATTACAATCTTCCCCCCTTAAAATGTATGCTTGACACAGTTGTTTTTTGTAAAACTGAGCATTCTGTTATAACAATTGATGTGATCCTTAAACGTTGTCCACCAATTCATATCTAAGATTAATTAATTTACATACATATCCATCATTTTGAAATACCGTAACATTTCAAATCCATCAATGATTATATAAAATTTTGTTCATACAGTGGATTGACACCCTCATTGAATTAGAGGAGTGTTTTATTTTATAACAAAATGCGTCATCTCTTGGTTTAAAAATTATAAATCTATAGCACGAGAAGAAGTAATGAAATGGGATATAATTTTATAATAATAACCTTGTATAAATTTATAATTTAAATTAAATATACCTATCACCATATATGGTATACACTATTCATCCAAAATACCTATTCAAATATTTATAGTATCTTATTCACTTCACTTTTCTACATGATTCACTATTGAGATTACACTTATTGAAGACTCATTGAATTCCTTGAATAACCACTACTAGATATTTTTTTATTAAATTGATTTAGTATCCCTCTTCCCTTTGATTAATATGATGTCTTTGAAAAATTATAAGTTTCCTGAACACCAAACATCAAAGCATAACTACAATAGGGCTAAAGATTCCCCATTATTTATCAGTTACATATTTTCTCAATTGTACCTAAAAATCTTTTTACTTGTGGTCAAATGAACCACATTTGAATCATCCTTATAAGACCCTGGGTCAGGGACAATGTTCTATTAATCTATTCAGATTATTTTGATTCAAGAATATGCTCTGTAAATAACATTCCCTATTATGTTTTCTCCCATCATTTGAGTTCACCCCATTTCGAATGGGTTTCAACATTCATCATACTCTCGTGGCTATAATGATATCCCTTACAGCAACTCTAACTCTGTTAACCATATCTATATAGTCTATAATAAATATCATAGTAATATTTATGAAAATATAATATCTATTTATTCTATAATATATCCATGACATTAGGGATGTATTCGAAGCAACCTCGGGTGGGAATTAGAATAAATTCATAAATTTCTCTACATAATTTATAAACGAAAGATTTTCCTTCTTGATGGTGAAGAAGTATTCCATTTTTAAATTATTAACATATATGCATAGAATAGTTTGTTAAATAAATCATCATAATACATACAAGAAAGTTTGAGATCTAATATAGAATGAACAGGGAAATATCACAACTAGCATGAAATATATTCTACAATATAATTCTTCAAACAGTTTTTTATCATCATTGCTGTGCTAATGAAATTGAGTATATGATTCAAAATATTCATACACACATCTAACCTTTTTGGTTTATAATCACCCTAGAAGATGGGTGATTTTAGATTCTAGAAATCAAAAAATTGATCCACCTTCAATGGATTATTCCTTATATTCTTTTGTCCATAGCCTAAAATGAATTGAAAATTATATGTACTAGTTGTTGATTAATTTATGGATCAGTTGTAACCACATTATCATTATCCTATTTTTTAGGCATTCAATAAATCTACATGGTTCCATATTCTGTACAAAAAAAAGAATTCAATATGTCTCACACTATAGAAAATGAGTTCTTACTGATTTCAAAATCTATAACATCATACTATCAAAACCTTGTTTTCCCAAAATTCAATACTTTCCAGATTCATTTTTTTAAATTACACCATGCTTTTTAAAATAAATATATTATAAAAATACCACAACTATCCATTTTTTATTCAAAATTATGAATTTCAATATAAATACATAATTTTTACCAAGTCAAAAAAAGACAAAAAATCATATATCATTACTCAAAATTAAATGTGCATTCCCATTGGTAGATAATTTTTTAATGAATTACATGTTCATCTGGTTGGATAAACCCATTACAATTAGATTAATGTTTATATAAGTGCCTCCAAAAAATTTATATAGCCAAATCCTTAGTTATATGAACTTCAACATAAAAAGGATTCATACCATCTTTTGTGAAGTATATTTCAATACCTGAAAATACAAATCTGTTCGAAAATAATAACCCATGGAATATACCAAAATAAATATATAAATTAATAATAAACAAATTTATGACCACTTGTTCTAAAAATATATTTAGATTGCCAATACTGATAAAACTATTATCAAACTAATTTTTGGATCAAACAAAACTGATATCACTTATCTCAACCAGATATTTGATAAAAAACTAATACAACAAGTAACATCATGCCCCTTCTCAATTTATTTAGAGAATAGTTTAATTTTACATTGTATTAAAAGATAACTCAGTGGTTCCAATTCTGTAAATAAATTCCAAAGGCTTTATTGATATATGGGTGAAGATTTTCCAATTGAAAATAAAAACAACAAGATAAACCTGCCATTTACAAATACCATGATTCATGATTTTAGTAAAAGAAAACGTAATTAAATCAATGATATAAAAATCCACCTAAAACCATGTACCAAAATGGATGAATTTAATATAAAAGTACATTATGGATCTCTACAAAAGTAATAGACACCAATGAAAACTCCAAAATCTAAAAATTTTCCTTCCATAAACTCCACAAAATAAACTAATTATCATGAATTATTACTAATTATGTGGGATACTATCTATTTTACAATGTATTTATTGATAAAATATGCAAATAAATAATAGTTTCAATGTTGGGGTGAGTAATGAAAGTCAATAGATATTACCCAAATACATCCCTACTCACGCCACATGGGAAGAACAAGTTAGAATATTTATATAAACATTTTATATAAAAAAATATCTTAAATAATTCATATGTAAATATAAACATGTTCCATATTAAAATAGTTATCTAAAAACAAAAAAAATTCAAGGAATGTATCTAATTAATGTCCAAAAAAAATTTCTAGGTTCTTATTTTTTTTAAAATCCAACACTGTTCAACATATCCACACATCTACACATGTATGATCTATTGTGATAGTTCCATACTCATCAACATTTTATCATCGAACAACCAAGTCCACTCAATGTAATTTAATAAAACGTTCCCTTACACATTGTCACCCTGAATATGGTTATATTTAAACAAATACTCATAATGAAATATGAATCATTTGTTCAATTACACCTTTGGCAAAGATAACCAAATCAAATTTTAACAAGGCCTCATAAATGAAACATGTACATGCACCACCATGTATGTGAAAAAATGAGTCCAAAACAAAGAAATAAATACCATTCTAATGCAAATTCCATTTGAATGAAAAATCCATTTAAATTAAATAAAATAATTGTTGAAAACAATTTTTTATAAATCTAACTATTAATAAATTTTAAATTCTACATTTTAAAATCATTTATCAAATCACATTCCACAACAATTCTTCAAATTCTCCCAAATCCACAAACCTTCTCGAATGAATGGTTATACCAAGATTTTCACAAAAACATGAAAAAAATTTCAATTTATTTAATCATTTTGAAACTAACTGTTATTTTTATAAATAGAGGAGTCAAGAGATATGCCCTCTATCTCAGGTTTTATGATGGAAATAAAGATCTCCACTAAAATTCCCATGAAACGAGGTTGCTAATTCAAAAAACCACATTAAATATATTACCCAATCAACAACATGGAAAAATATAATAACATATGGAATCAACTGTCATAGATCTCTTTGTAGTGTATTTTGATATATGAAACAGATAGAGATAGATAAGTATATATCGGAAAAATCAGCTAGAACAACCAATAAAAATCATTTTCCATGATAATAATGATTCAAAATAGCAAGAAAATCCTTTACATTTCTTATTGACTAATAGGAGTAGACTCCATAACCATAGAGATGATGGAATTCTATGTTAGTATCTGTTTGATTCAAAATTGTTAGGATAAATCATAAAACATAACTAGATTATGTTTTTGTGGTTCTAGTTTATAAATCATGCACTATCAGTCACACTGTTTGGAAAATCGTGTTCTAATGACACACCATATTCACTTTGAAGAAGTCCCCTCACAATGTTGATTCACATGGATTAAAACTTGTGTGCCTACCATTCTAAATACCACTATCTTATGTTGTATATTTTCCCCTATTTGGGTGCATGGATTTTTCAAACCCTTCTCCCATATCATTTGAATACCCAGATTCTACTTTCTCATTGTGTATGGTTTCCTAGGGATGTTTCATAGCTTCCACTAACCATTCAAAAATTATAAACCATTAAAAAATCCCCAATAACATAATAAATAATACCCTAACCATCCCAAACATCACTCAAACTTCCTTTATACATAAAAATATCTAAAATAACGGTTATTTACTTGAAACTATCATTTAAAAAAACACTATATGATGCATGTGTTAAACATTAAAATAAATCAAAAATAATAATAAAATAAAATTAGAGGTTTAAAATAGAACAAAAAAACTTATTGATACCAAATACTATGAAAACAAAAGGAATTAATGATATCCAAATAGAAAATCCTGAAATGTTCCAAGATTAATATCAATAAGAAAGGTAAAAACTATCAAGATTCATCATTAATGAACTATAATACATTTTATTTACCTATGTATGAATGTTTTAAAACATCAAAAACACTGATGTGACCAAGTAGTGGGTGATTATAAATCTTAATATGATTTCCCCAATGACATCACAAATCATTCCACTATATTTTAAAGGATGAAACTCATACAGAAAAAATATTATGTCATTTTATAAATGTGTATATCATATAATAAATTTAATTTTAAAGGAAGTAGTTTTCAAGGAAGGAAACAAAACATTTTGATAAAGATATACATCAAATCGATTTGGCATACCCAATGCACGGTTCCAAAAATCCACATAACCAAACATTAAAGACAAGGTGATAGTTACATACACATTAGAGGTCTGTAGATGATCTACCATGTCTACTAAAGGAAACTATTTTCATGTTTTCCAATGGAACATGCACCATCATTAAGTTAATACCAAAAAAAATGAACTCACTTAAACCATGTATTACAAAACAATTCCAAATAATTTCATGAAATTTTGGTAAAACACATATTTTATTGAATAATATTATATAAATATTTCCAATCAAAAAAAACTAATACATAATTTTTATGTCATAATATTAATACCATGAAAAATATTCACTTTCCAAAAAATAAACCAATTTTAAAAACTTCACCAAAGTATCACAAATATGGGTTTCTAGAGAGAATGAAACATCATATTCACAATTAAATTCAATTAATGTAATAAATTTAATATAAATCATTTATATTATAATAAATAGGAATCTAGGTAGAACATTACTAAATTATAATCATAGGGGAAATCAAAGATCATAAAAAAACCTCAAATCCCAATGATGAAACACCTAACGGATTCTTAAGTTATTATTCACATCAAATAGAAAATTGAAATCTAATCCTTATTGAAATCATATGGAATGGATTGATCCCTAATAGACTAAATCTTTCATTAAACGATATAGAAGAACAAGAAATAATGAAAATGATGAATATCGATCATTAGAAACCAATCTAACCTCTAACAACCTTAGTTTCACAATTGAATGAATCCATGATCAAAAGGAATTATCACTAACGCCTTGGTGAAATATAGAATATAGGTTTTGAACTTGATATCGCAAAAAGGGTGGTGTAAGGGGTAAATTTTATTTGGCCCATAATTATTGGATCTATATTTTGACAGGTCATTGATGTATAACATGGTTAGGAAATTGTTTGTTAACTGTGATTGAGACACTGCCTGCAAAAACACCTCAAAAGTTTCCTCATGCTTGTAGAAAAGTAATTAAATAACCATGTAATTCACCTATGCCATTAATTCATGATTTCTTTTATGTAGACACATGGTTTTTCCATATCATGATCATAAGTCCATTCCATCACATTTCTCACTACTTCAGTTGCATAGTTTTCTTGATGATGTTGAATAGTTTCTAATAACCTTGTTCAAAACATTATACTCTATAAATACCACATGAAATTTAATAACACCTTGAAACTCTAAAAAAATAACCAAATATATATAATTAAAATTAATAATTAAAGGTTCATTTATATAAAATTGACGGTAATACATTCTCCCCACAATTGTACATTATTTCTGTAGAAAGTCGAAAAACAGTGTTTCCCGTGAATTGTTACATCCACTTTCCCACCATTTTCATCTCACACTCAAATGTTTCTTCCTGAATCCTAAATTTATTCAAAAATATTCAAAATAAAATGATTATTTTACCTCAAAATGTTTTCTTTTTTATGTTACACAATCCTTAATGAGAAATGATATAATATATCATTTAGATATTGGTAAAAATTATCTCATTAAATCACATTTTCAGGATCTGGTTTTTATGTATTCAAATTAGAAAATGAAGCATCTTGTTCAATGAACTAGAACTAAAAGGATAAGGAACCCAATATACCACCATAGAAACAAATTTATATATCTCAAAGGGAATTTTAATTGAGTATTTATCATTCCATTCTTCCCATATTTATCATACCCATTCTATAATGATATTATCACATTCACGTCACTACTCACATCAATCATAAATGATTATCAATGATGATCCACATATTTTTTGGACAACACTATATTTTACCCAACCATTTGTAATAAATTATGTCTTATCATTATTTTATTTCACAAGGTACATTACTATTAATAATGTCTCACTTGTCTCAACCAAACAATGTGTAAAATGATACGGATTCCCATTCAGTTATTTAAAAGGATCCATAATCATCGATTCATGATAATAATTTTTCAGTGAGATCTCCATAACCATATTTTATCTACCCCATTATTATCGAAAAACATTATTAAATCCCCAAGAATGTATTCTTATGTTCATATAGTCTTTTAGAAATATCCATGCATACAGGGATGAAACACAATTATAATATTCTACTGATCCCGTTGGGATTTTGGAAATTATTTCAATATTTGATACATTTTCCGTGGATCTAGTTTTAACAAAATTGAGACAGGAACATAAATACTCTATAAAACTCTATTAGATAGTGATTTTTTAAAATTATTTTATTTTTTGAGATTCATTAATATTGATGAAATTGAATGACCTTTGGAGAATTAATACTATCACCTATAAGGATTTGTGTTTTTGAACTGTCTTTGGTATACATTTTATCTAATAAATAGCTAGTAGCTCCTATTTCAACATAGGAATACCAAAGGACTACAAAATAACTACTGACCATTGAGGTTATTACATAATGAACTATCATTTTTTTGGAATCTTTAAAAAATCAAAACAACATTTATTTTCATTCAATAACATTATAATTTTTCATTCAGTTCCTTATATATCAGTTGTATTCTAGGATGAACATCTTATCATGAATGGTTGTTAGCTTAAAATATCTACTCTTGAAAAGCCAATAATGTGACCATCGAATATCAAAACCAAAAAACTAATTTTATATCAATCTTCCAACCGTCAATTATCTCTCCAAATTTGAGTTTTTAAAACATTCTAACACATTGATAATCAAATTTTTGGGCCTCTTTATCCATCTCAACCAAATAATTTAAAAAATAAACTAAAATAGAAAACTGACATTATCATTCCTTCACTATCCATATATAATTTAATTATCACTATTATAAATTCCAATTTATATAATTTTTCATTATCTAACTAACCAGGTGACATTATTTTTAATTTATCCACCACAAGGTTCCCTTTACATTGTGTATAAATTATTTCAATTGAAAAATGTAATTATACTCCATCTATCATCGATGTCTCATATTCAAATATCAATGTGCTAAAATAATTTTCATGCTAGTATTATCCCTAAACTCCATGAATTTATCACAAACTAAATAATGTTTTCATGTTTTCCAGGCATAGACCATAAAATCAAATTTCAAATCTTGAGTTTGTTAGTTTTTTACATGAAACCATAACTTCCATGAGCATTAATTGATATACTAATCTCCCTGCATGAGAAAATATCCAATCCCATATCACGAAGCATTATAATACACATCAAATCCATGTATTGATTCTAGAAATTTCATAAAAAAGATGAAGTGACGGAATCATTATGATAAATAAAAGATTTTAAAATTAATTATTCCATATAAATGTAATATTCATATCTTTATAAGATGATATTTTTGAATATATTCTTGAAAATTCATGAACCAAGCATTAGTAATAACCATCCAAACTAGGGAAACTACATATCATAATGAAATTCTATTATGGGTTCCCAGAGATAACATCAACTATGCTATATAGATATATAGAAATACATACTTAATAAATAATAAGGAATGGTAAATGTAAATAGTTTATCAAAAAAATTAATTTCTTTAATATTAATAATAGAGAATATGATCCCACAATATAAACCAAATTATCTCTTATTGCTTCTCATAATGAACCATTGTCCTAAAATGGACTAATATGTCATCTATAATAAACACAATAAAATAATCCATATAAAACTTAAATAAATAAAATCAAGAATTCCATTAACAAATGAGAACCATTTTTATCAACAAATGGAATTACCATTTTATCTTAATGTCCATATCGATTCTTGAAAGTAGTCTTCAGAAAATTCATCTTCTAATCCCACAATTTGTTATACTCTAATTGTAAGTAAATTGTATATAGACATTGGGATCCACTCAATTGATCATTAAAATCATCAATTTTGGAAGGATTCTACAAATTATTTATTATATATTGGATATTATTATGATAATCCACAGACATAAGAAGAGATCCATTTAATTTTTTACAAATAAAAATCGTGCAACCCATAGAGTTTTATAGGGCATAATGAAACCATTTTATTTGATCTTATTAATAAAGAAAATCAATTCCCTTATTTATATAGTTATAATATATTAAAATATAATTGAGTAATATCTAGTTTATGGAATGATATCATTTCTAAAATCTACTTCTCTTATTAGTGGAATCCTTGAGAAAATTTCATGAAAAAAAAATCAAGAAACGGATTTTTTTTTGGAATCCAATATTTTGGATAGAAACCACCAAATCTAATATCAAATCTTTTAACTAGAATTAGATATTTCTAATGGATATTTACAATAGTCATGCTCTACATTAAATCATGTTTCACTATCCTCTAATGATATTCTCGATGTAACAATTATTTATAAAACTAATCACTATTCTATAAATTTTGTTGTATAGTTAACATTTTAATGAAATTAATAAATATGATTATATCATAGAAATCCTTATAGATCATAGAGAAATAAAAAATAATTTTGACCCTATAAATATTAATGTCAAATTATTCTCACATAAAGGCTCAACATTCAGTTTTTCCAAGATGATTTTTGTGATTCAAAATAGATGGTTTCTTCTCAACATGAAAAACTAGAAGGTCAAATGAACATTATGAAAAACATTAATTAGATGCCCCAGTAATTCATGGTTAATGGTAAAATTAAAAATAACCATTCACCTCACCATATGAGGTAAAGATTGATCATATATAATCATTTTATCACATCTATATAATTTTTTACTCATAACACCATTACCATTATTAATCAGTTTAGACTAAATTCTTGAATGAGTGATGGTATTCCTTGAATCATCATGGATTACTTGGTACAACTAATGAGAACTATTTTTATGCACTCATCATATAAAAGAATACATTTCCTAAAAAGCATTAGACGGTTGGATTGCACCCAACCATGTATCGCTGTGAAAATTGAACATAATATGTCTCATATAGTTTTAATAATAGATTTATCTATTTAGTCTCAAATAATAATGATTAATATACTTAATATAACCATTGGAAAAACATAGGGTTGAACTTTTTATTCTAAAATAAAGATTATATGATACTTTTAATTGATTTTGAGTCATAATAAAAACCTAAAAATATGTTACCCTCTTCTATTTTTCAAACAATTAGAGTTCTCAATAGTTCCTATAGGTATCATTATGCTTCCTCTAATCGAATTAATTGATATTTGACATTAATCAACTTTAAATATATTGGACATCTATGTATAATATTTTTTACAATATGTGATGATCTTTAAGTGAATTTCCATCCTCTAACCCAATCTAAAAATAGATGCATTCAGGAACTATGTAGTAGTAACATACGTTAAAAAGAATGTGGAAGTTAATAATTTACCAAAATACTCTCTCACTATGTGCATATATTTCTTAAAAATAGAGAATATTATTATTCTAATAGTTCTAAATTTGGGTAGATTAATTTTTTTATAAATAATTCCACAAAATCACACTATTAAATGCCTACATCTAATTTAGCTGGATCTACTAAATCTCAAGACTGTAATGATATATCCTCTATCATATATGTTTCAATATTAAAATTTTGCTCAGATTTTGTTCCTAGGAAATCAATGATTCCATTCATCCAATTTATCCACACATCATATTTTTTGACTATGAATCACTGAAACTAATGGGTGGATTCTACTTATGGGACAAAAAATAGTGATCCACCCATCATGTTTTATCTCTTCTCTTACCTCTTTCCATTGATCTAAAAATCCTGTAACATACTCTAAACCATCTATTTCTTCATATATGGATCTGGGGTTACCACATTCATAGAAACCTCTTCTGGTTATATTATTTGTTTTTTACCGAGTTCTATTACCCATGATTCAAAATAAAACCCTATTTATTATCAGTATCATGACTTTAAAGGCTTATTACTATCAAATTTACTTCATCACACATATAAAAACATGGATTAAAAATATTCATTAATTCCACTTTTCAAAAAAAATTATCAAAATTCAACATTTCTTTTGGAAAATAAAACATTTTAATGTTTTTTTCAACATCACCAATTTTTCACCAAATAATAAATAATTACTCAAAATAAACAATTAAACCATAGTGGAAATTAATTATAATAATTGTGTGCGACTCGATTCTCATCATCTAAACCCATTATAATAGGGTGAAAAATACATGAATAGTCTAAGAATACATATTTACCTAAATTCCATATTATAATGACGTTAAACATAAATATTATATTTATGACAATTTATTATCTACATTTATGGTTTCGATGATATTGTTCCACAATAAAAATTCATATAAAGGACTAAAATGGATAAATTTTAAACTAGATGATAAGAAAATACTATACCATTTTTGTCATCATTATTTTGTCCCATCAGCATCAGTAGAGGAGTTTTTACTAGACTAATGTGATTTAACAATCACACCAAATGATTGAAATAAATTCCATAATATTTTTAGAAAATTGGGGGGAAATTTTCTATTTTGAATATAAAAAAACTAAACCATGATAACAAAGTCAATCAATATTATATATGTTGAATGTATCACCAATTATTTCAAGTTAGTGACCCACTGTTTATGGATTTTATGTATGTATTATATTTGAGTGATGATTTAAATTTTTTCTAGGACTTGTTGAATGATTTTGAGGATTTTATAAATGTTAATGTTTAGTAAAATCTGTCATACTCCAAACAAAAAAATTTATTATGTGAGTTAGTGTTCTATGGGTAGGTGAAAATTTTGATCCATAGTTTGGTAAAGAAATGTGGACACATAGGAGAAATTGTAAATTAGGGAACAAATTAATTTTCATGACTAGCACAAAGTTCAAGTAATATATCACCAGTACCATGGATGGGAAACATTCAGATCAAAAAATTTTGGATCAAAATATTTTATTAACATAATCGACATTTGTTCTTCTATTATTACCCTAAATAATTCTCCAGTAATTTTAATGGATACAGAGAACCTACCCATCAATCTGGGAGAGATATGTTACGAAATATTATGGCTTTAAAGGCCGTATTTTTTTTGGTATGTATCTATTTTTTGCGGTCTCTCATAAAAATCTACTTCTTCGATATATTAGATTTATATATATAATAATTCTTAGTTAGATATATGATATTTTATGATATTATTTATAATAACTTGTGGTGTTGAATTATTTTTTTATTATTCATTTTAACTATAATATTTTAGGTAGGCTAATTCACTTTAATATACTCTTATTAGATCATGAAATATAGATTTAAAATTATTAGAATTTCTAAAAATTTACTGTGACATTTCTGTGAAAATATGTATATAAAATTATTTTTATGATTTTTGAAATTTTGGAAATGTTGTCCAAAGTTAGTTATTGAATTATTTTAAAATTGTTATTCTAAAATAGTTGTTTTATTTCATTTAGGGTAATAGGAATTTTTGAATATATTTTAATAAACATATTATTTTATTGAAATTATTTGAAAATTTTGGTGTGGATTGGTTTTTATCATAATATTTGGTGTATGTCAATAAACATTTGGGACAAATAATGATTTGTAGTTTATCCTATCAAAAGAGGGATTGATGGGTGTCCCATATTTCCTCCATAAATTTTTTTACCAAGTGATTCCATTGTGAATGGATGAGTCACCAGATAAGAGTAAATAGAGGCTAATGGTAACATATATGGGTCAATATGTGGATATGTTGAATCAAATTGGTTATTCCAAAAATGTGTTTTGGTAATGGTTTATTTTCTTTCGTGTTTATTTTCCTTAGAAATTATTTTTGTTTTGAAAAATAACATGGTTTAAAAAAACTATTTATTATAATTTGTTTGGATTATATATAATCATTATATTATGATTTTATAATATGGTTTATATGTTTAGGTGACAAAATTTTATATCCATGTGGCATGAGTCGGTATGTCATTAGGGAAAAACCTACTGAGTTTCATTACTAACGCCCTAAATTGGAACATTATTGTATTTGAATAATAAAAAAATCGAAACTCATGTAAATTCAAGGTATCTCATTTCATTAGTAATTCATCATGATAAGTTATTAGCGGATTTTGAAATTTAATCAGGGACCATGTTTCATGTTGTGAATATTATGTCTAAAGAGTATTTGAATTGTGTGGTCTTTTTTTCAACATTGTACTATAATATGGATCTATGTTTTTGTTTGGGATTGTTGTGAGAATGGTTTGACATTGAGTTTTAATACCTTTATTTAAGAATAATTTAGTGGTTATTGGTTATGGTGATATCAGTTTTCCTTTTTTATGTAAAAATTGAAACACATTACCCCATCAATTAATGAATCCATAATCATTTATTTTCATCCTTTGGAATCTTCAATATGCCTATTAATTCTAAATAAAATTCCACAACCACAATAGCCAATGTGGATGGGTGTGAGGAAAAAACAGGTATCAATCTCGACCATTATGGCATTAATTTTGTTGAAAATTGCATTGTTTTTCTGGTTTTTTAATTGGAAAATAGATCATAATTAAACATTGATTTGGTTTAACAAAAATGAGTAAGATTTTCAGAAAATGAAAAGGTGTAGATAAACTATTTTTTATTAAAATCATGTTACAAGGAATTTGGGTACATAATTGTTTTGTAAAATATATAGGAGTTGTATGTACATTTTATGGGATTATCCAGTGAATAAATAATGACATGAATTTTATAAATGACATCCAACGAGGATTTCATATTTCATATTCAAAAAAAAAAGTTTGATTTGGGGGAAAAATTATTTTATAAAAAGTTATTAATAAAATGGGATTTTTTAAAATCCATACTATGGGTATTTTGAAAATTATTCGACCTTCAAATGAATGTTGAAAATTTCAAATACATGTTGAAAATGGAATTCATTATATTATAAAATGAATTATTTTGATATTTGTGATGTGGATAATTTTAATTTTAAATATGTCAATTACTATAGAGTAACACATATTGTATTTTTTAGGTTTATATAAAATTGATCCTAATAGTAATACGAGAATCCAACAACAATATGTTTTTGAGAATTTTATTATACCTAATCCCCATGTGATCCAACAACTATTTGAAATAAATTTTCAATATTTTTATTTAGGGAAAAAAGGATTATATGGGGTGATCCTAGGTAATTGGATCATCATGTTCATTTCTAAACTACGAATCAACCAATATTTTACATTTATTTGGAACCCTAGAAAGAAGATATGTTCCTAAAGAGGATAAATCAAATAATTGATTTCCATGGAACACCAAGAGAGTTGAAATTGAATATATGATCACATATTCTAGACGATAATGAATGACATAGGTGGTAACTAAAAGATTATGCTAAATTGGAAAAGGTATTTCATGTAATGTATTTTAATAATTATTCAATAATAAATATTATCCCCACACATTCAATATTTCATGAATAATGGAATTTTATAGCTTGAAAAGGAAAATATCACAATGAAAGTTTGTGAGGATACATTTTTGTATTTATTATACTTTATGCTAGATGTTACTGTAAGTGAATTCTAGAAGGCACGCATTTTTTAATCTCTACTGGGGAATGTGCATCAATTGAATATTTGAATTAATTAATTTAAAAAATTATATAGGGATGTTCAATATAGATACAATTGTAGAAAGGGAAATATCTAGATCTATAGGTGGAGGGTGAATATTTATACATTTAATATTTGTTTCTTTCTCTAACACCAAGAAAAAGAGAATTATGGAATCTTATATCCAATGTATTGGGATGTCTTAGAAAAATATTCGAGGAATAAAAAATATTCCATAGAAAGTGTAATCCTAGATGTTTTCAATGTAGATTGTTTGACCACACAACGAGATATTATATGAAACAACATATTTTATGCCCCAATCAAAATCATATGGGAAATACTTAATGATATTATCACATTTATCAAAGTATGGGCGTTTGAGATTCATATTAGGTGTATCATACATCAAATGATTTTAAGAGATAATGGCAGTGTAATAACTATCATTCAGAGAACTCAGCTAGCCATGGTGATTCTAGTAATACAATTACTCTATATAAAGGGAAATATCAATAGGCCAATAGAAAAACTGTGAAATGAGTTATAATTTAAATGGATATTATATAGTTATAATGGATGATTAATGTTGACCATCAATGTTCAAAGGTATGGTTATTTGGAATTATATACTTATTAGTAAATTTTTTAAATATTGGTGCATCCTATTTTTTATTTCTTCTCATGATATTAATATTATATGAATAAATTTTGAGATGAAGAATTATGTTTTAAAACATCAAACACCTTATTATGAAGATAATATCAATCCTTTATGTGTATATAATGTTCTATAACTAATGATTGATATGGGATGATATGGAACTACACTATGATAGATATGGATGTCCATAAAATAATATTAGACATGGATTGGATGAATTTGTTGAAAGATCACATCAATAATCATACATAATGGGTTAGTTTTGTGACTGTTGATGGTGTAGAGAATCACATTATTGGAGACCTGAATGTAATGGTAGGTGAAAAGGATTATTTGAAAAAGAATTTGGATATATCTACTACTAGTAGGTGGAGTTGACATTGGAATAAGTTGAATAGATCATGGACAATGGGTTTTCAACCATTTGATCACTTTCCAAATTTGTTTCATGAATATTTCTCAGGGATAACATGCACATGATAAGTATTGTTTATGATTGATAACATGTCATGGATAATTCCTCCCTAACTTACACCAAAATGTATGTAATTGATAGAATTAATGGAATTTAATGTCTAATTTTATGAGTTATAGAGAAAAGTGAATATTAAGCCTGTCGTGTTTATGTGGACAGTATTAGTCTAGTTTATGAAAAAAAGAATGGAAATAAAAGTCTATGTGTTAATAATTGTATTATTAAACAAATTAATACAATTATTCCTTATACACATTAAGGAATTTTTGGATATATTTTAACACCCCGAGCTTCCATGATACACTTCTCATTCAATAATGCAATAGCTTGCATTGTACGCAACTTCGAGTTCTAAAACACCGCGACTAATCAACGTAGCCGTTATGAATAGTAATAACCACTTTTTAAAATTATAGAAATTTAATATTTCAAAATGGACTTCATTTTTGTATTTGTAATATCGAAATTAGCCAAAGTTGTATTTTTTGTAATTTTCTGAGAACATCCAATTTTTTATGAATAGTGAAAATTACTTAAAAACAACTTTTTTAATCAAAATAATTTATAGTGATAAATTATACTATTTAGTGGTTTTAAAGTATAATTAGAATATATTTTTACAATTTTATCCAATGGTGGTCATTAGAATTAATTTAACATTGAAATTGGACATAAACAATTGCAATCTTTTGATATAAATTGTTTCTTAAAAACACGCTATTGTTGTGACAGCGGGAATTAATTATAAAAATAATTAATGCAACTTATATGTTTGTAATTTTTTAAAATAGACATCATTTTTGAATTCAGAATATCAATTATAGCTTAGGGTGAAATTTTGGCATTGTTCTGAAAAACTTCAATTTTTGATGAATAGTGAAACCACTAAGTGGTAGTTAAATAACTGATTTTTCGTTTAAATGAAATATTACCACTTCTGTGATTTGATTTTCAAAAATCCGACATACATGGTTGTCATTAAGAAGTAAAATGTGGTTCAATGAGATTAAAATAATTTTTGGTGAATAGTAACTTTTAAGTTCTTAATCGCGATTAGAGGTAATTAATGTAGTTTAAGGTTAAATTAATGTTTCAATAATATGAGATGATCATGAAACATGTCCTACCATCATTGGATGTGCCATGGCCGACCAAGAAAATCCATGGGACAACTTGGGGACCCCATGGAGCCACATTAGTTAGAAAATGTCATAAAGACCTTTTATTTAATGTTAAAGTAAAAAATGACACAAACATGAAATGTTTTACTAAAATAATTTTTACATGGGGTTATAAAAGTCATATTTTTGACTATAAATATTAATTGTAAAGATAAAAATATTTCCTACATCATAGTATTTTTTTATAATTTTTAGACATTATATAAATTAAATTATTTATGACATCATTATGATGCAGCGATGACCTCATTATTTAATGATTTTAATAAAATGAGAAGATAATGCAAACTCCAAGGCTTACACTTGTCCAAAGCCTATTGGATGAGTATATTTCGAAACCTTATCACCTTATCCACGAATTATCTATGTTTGGGACCTTTGGAATCCGAAAAGCATTGTATAATAATGTAACAATTCAATCTTTCCAAAAGAGCCCCCCCTCTCCTCTTATAAAAGGCCCCCACCTCTACCACCTTATTCACACTT
Organism: Viscum album; assembly: GCA_963277665.1. NCBI lineage: Eukaryota > Viridiplantae > Streptophyta > Magnoliopsida > Santalales > Viscaceae > Viscum > Viscum album. The sequence continues at coordinate 26,790,234 of OY728157.1, read as the reverse complement.
TCAAACCTTTTGGTTCGGCCAAACTCTACCCAAATACTCTCCCAACTTCTCTCCCTTCATCCTAGAAGCTTTACTTTAGTCAGAAATCCATCCTAAGGAGTCCTTTTGATCAAATCAAAAGGAAGAACCCGAAGAAGAGGTAACGTTTTCATCACCCTCTTTCAAGTTTCTTTCTTCTTCCACTCCCTCTTTGTTTATTATTTCAATTCTAAAATTATAACTCCAGTATCTTCTATATACTGTGATGTTATTATAAATATGGAACAACCATATTCAGTATTCTACCCATCATTTTAATGACATGTCACCATACGTGCGTACTTACGGCTTACCGTCTCCACGTCGTGGTGTAATTGTTATTCAATATATTATTATTTAGATGGGTATAATGATGATATGTAATTCATCTAAATAATAAATATAACATGGTAATGATTCTGTATATATGATATACTATCCAATTATATATTATTTTAATATCAAAATAATGATATTGTCGCTCGTGCGTACGTACGGACTACCGTCTCTACGAACGCGATGAGATTCATTCTCCGTTGTATCCATTCAAGTATAATTATCATTTTATGATTTAAAAATAATGTTTAAGGACATGATATCATTCTATATATGAATAATATACAACCTATCCATGAAAAACACGACTTATGTAACAAAACATATAAAAGAAAACGAGTAAGTTAACACCCGAAACAACGACAAATCTAAGATATTGTTAACAAAGCAATGTTAAAATATCATATATGATATGATATGAATGTATATGATTCTTGTATAATTTAATAACAATTATTTCACCATTATACAGGAGTTTAACCTACCCCAACCAAGGAAAAGTACAAGGTAAGGGTTTACTTCACAGCCTCTTCATTATCCAAGCTTGTTTATACATAATTATCTATTGGGACCTCGTTATCATCCACATCCATGTTTCTTAAAAATGTCTTTCAAAACATTTTTACTATTAAATGGAAAATGGGTTAAAGTCATTTATAACCTAATACGTTTTCAAAGGAATCTTACTGTCGTTTTCCAAACAATGTACTTTTTGACCTTTTTGACAAATTTAAGGTAAGAATGTTTTTTTTAACTTATACGGCGGGTGCGGCTATTTTCCGCCATTATAACTTCGTCGAAGCTTCCCTTACAAGCTTATAGTAATATTTTCAAAGTAAATGTATTATTTTATAATTATGGGACTTTTAAATGATTTCAAAAAGGAGAGATATTTCTCTCAAATAGCTTTGATTTCATCCATGTCAACATCCTGTGATGGGTTTTAAGTTTAATTGAAATTGATTTATGATACAAAACTTCCATTGAAAATTTTATGAAATATTTGACTGTGGATGTGTTATTTTTATACCATCCATAGTTTATGGAGAAATTGTTGACATTTCGTATGCTAGTTTTAATACGAATATTTATGTTATGTTTAAACCTATTCATATGAGGAATGTATTGGACTTAATAAGTGACGGGTGGAGCCCGCTATAGCTCCTCGATGCATTGGTAGGTCTAATGAGACAACTAGACGTGGAATTGGCCGAGGCCCTTTCCCAATTTGATTTATGGTTTTGGCCGAGGCCTTAATGATTTTAGACGTCTTGGCCGAGGCCTTGACAAAATGTTTCAGAATGTCTGGCATTATACATTCCCTCATTATGAAAGTGGTTATTGATATTGCATGTGATTATTCGACTAGTAGAATATCCATGTGAGTAAGTAAATTCAATTATTTAATTTTATTTTTTCCATATTATTCTGAAGTTCAAGTTTGAAAAGGATTTTGTTTTAGTTATAAATTGCCTTAAATGTTAATGTTTATTTATGAAAGCTTCCGCTATATTGTTATCCTTACTGAGAATCTGAGCTCACCCCATTCATGGTTTTAATATTTTTCCAGGATGTGGAGAAGTATTTTATGAATGACCGTCAGGGGTAGTCAGAAAGGGATATGAGTGTGGACTATGAAGACCGTGTTATTGTAGTTTGTTTACTTTTTGATGTAATGAAAGACTTATGAATGTATCTAGTGTTTCCAAGGCTACTAAACTAATCGGTCTTTCGAGACTTGATCTTTTGTGATCATGCCAATGTTACGAAGTAATGCACCGACTCTGGGTAGCTGGGGTCGGGGCGTTATAGTTGGTATCAGAGGCAGTTTAGTACTATCCTTGGAAGCTAGATTTAGATAAACTCTGATTAGAGCACATAGCCCAAAGATAGACTTTGAGGATTAGTATAGAAGAACTTCCATGAATTTTGTAATTGTAGAGATTTTGTGAGTTTTCAAAGCAATACATCCATGTCTGGATACGAGCAGGTAAAGGCGGCTCTGGCACAGATGTACCTAGGGGTAAAACCTGAAAACACTGCTTTGAACTAGACTCGAACGAGAACTGGTGCACGACAACGGGCCTTGCTGCACTCTTGGTTACGACACTCCCGGGGGATATGCTTAGGATAAATCTCATTTTCTTTACAAACCACTATGAAGGGTTATGAGTATATACTTCCTCAAAGAAAACATTTATTTTTATGATTATTGATTATATCCATAAATAGTTCAATTTATGTTAAGTATTTTACAAGTATGGAATTATGTATTTTGATTCATAAACTAATCTAGTTTATGACATTGTTTAGAAATGGCGCCTAGTGGAAGGAATGGAAACCGTATCAATGCACGCACTCCGTGTAGGGATTTCCCTCCTGCTCAAGATAATTATTGTGGATCTGGAGATACAACTGGTGCTGACCAACTTATTACCATACTGGGACAACTCACTCAAGTTATGAATAATAACCTTACTCGTATGGATCACCCTGATCCACAACGTGGAGGATCAATGTTAGACCGCTTAATGAGGCAACAACCACCAACATTTAATGGGGGTACAAATCCATTAGTAGCTGAGCAATGTATAAACTCCTTAGAGAAAATATTCCATGCATTGGGGAGTAGCGAAAGGGAGAAGGTTGTCATGGCAGTTTACCGCCTCACTGGAGATGCCGATCAGTGGTGATCGCTTATTCAAAACACAATGGAAGATAATGACGTATCGAATATGGAATGGAGGGATTTCAAAGAGCTTTTCTTAGAAAAATACTTTCCTCGTGACCATCGAGCAGATATGGAAAGGCAATTTCTGAGTCTGAGGTAGAAGGAGGATAAGTATGTCGCAAAGTATGAGGCTAACTTTACAAGGTTAGCGAGGCATGCTGTCGATTATATACGTAACCCAAGGAGTAAGGTTGATCGTTTCTTTGATGGGTTAAAACCATTTCTCCATCGAGTTTTAGTATCACAATCCTTCTCATCATACGAAGATATTGTCTCGTGTTCTATCAAGACAGAAAAAGAAATTCTCTAAGTCTTATGACAACAAAGTAAAGCAAGAGACGAAGAGAACGGTGGAACAAGAGACAGATAAAGGGAAAAAGGGAAAGAAGGATTTTCCATTATGTGATAATTGTGGGAAGAATCACCATGGTACTTGCCTAAAAGGAATGGGAGTTTGTTATAAATGTGGAGAAAAGGGTCACCAGGCTCGTGATTGCAAGGGAAAGAAAGAGGCTATCAAAGTTTAATGCTACAATTGAAGAGAAATGGGTCATTATGCAAATGAATGTCCTAAGCGTCAGGGAAACTTACCTTAGAAAAGGCCAAGGGATCAAGTACAATCTTATGTTGTAACTACTGTTGAAGCAGAATAACTAATGTATTGGTGCTTTTGGAATCATGGATTATATTCTGGTTATTAGAATAATGTGATATATATATAAGGATTGTAGTACAGTACTTTTTGATTTCAGTTAGGTTTTAATATGATGAAGGTAATTATATTTTTAGTATGTGACAATAAGAAAACTTTACTTTGTTTGGGGAATCTGATAAATTGATATTCGAATTAAGAGGCCTTTTAGAGAAAGTCTGGACAGAGGTATTTTGGATAACTATAAAGGTTGGAGTGGATTAAGTTGATATTTGGATAGTATTGTTTATAGTTAAAAAATTTATGAAGATTTTTTTTGGAATATTATAATACTATAGTTTTAGGAAAAGGACAACCTACAGGGTAGGGCATAACCGTCGTGTCGGACAAAGCTGTAGGAATCGAACCCACAACCATAGTGCGACAGGCCTTTATTTCCTACCACTAGCCTACAGGAATTCCCTGGTTATTAAAAAATAATTTTACTAATCTAAATGGTATGTGTTAACATTTGGAACCTTATACAATTAGGATAAGTATAATATTTTTGAGTTCTATTATCTTTTTGAGTGAAAGATGAGTTGAAGGTTGAAACTCTAATTGTCAAGCATAAATATATATATACCTATCTCTTATTCAATGAATAATTTAATTCTTAAACATTAGTAAAGGGATATTAAAACAAAAAAATGTGTTATCCTAATACCTTATGTCTTGTTGAACTGATGATATTTTAAATCAACATAGATTGAAGGCTTTGAGGCCCTCAATTTGACAGTTGATTGTGATTGATGACCTCAATCACTCCCTACAAATATTTACGTTTTTCCTCCAATTATATGTCTCTAATTTCCACCAATGTTGTCCAAATCGAGATCATAATTGGGTGGTGACTTTTTCATTTCCCTTTCCCTCTTATTAAGGCTAAATTTTATTAATCTTATTTCCGATGTGGGTTTTCCTCAAATGTATTTTCTCTTTTCAACCTTTTATTTTCAAAGAAAAGTTTCAAATTGCAAGGATGCAATTTATTGAAGGAGGGGAGAATGTAACACCCCGAGCTTCCATGATACGCTTCTCATTCAATATTGCAATAGCTTGCATTGTACGCAACTTTGAGTTCTAAAACACCGCGACTAATCAAAGTAGCTGTTATGAATAGTAATAAACACTTTTTAAAATTATTGAAATTTTATATTTCAAAATGGACTTCATTTTTTTATTTGTAATATCGAAATTATCCAAAGATGAAATTTTTGTAATTTTCTGAAAACATCCAATTTTTTATGAATAGTGAAAATTACTTAAAAACAAGTTTTTTAATCAAAATAATATATAGTGATAAATTATAATATTTAGTGGTTTTAAAGTATAATTATAATATATTTTTACAATTTTATCCAATGGTGGTCATTAGAATTAATTTAAAATTGAAATTGGACATAAACAATTGCCAATCTTTTGATATAAATTGTTTTTTAAAAACACGCTATTGTTGTGACAGCGGTAATTAATTATAAAATTAATTAATGCAACTTATATGTTTGGAATTTCGTAAAATAGACATCATTTTTGAATTCAGAATATCAATTATAGCTTAGGGTGAAATTTTGGCATTGTTCTGAAAAACTTCAATTTTTGATGAATAGTGAAACCACAAAGTGGTAGTTAAATAACTGATTTTTCGTTTAAATGAAATATTACCACTTCTATGATTTTATTTTCAAAAATCCGACATACATGGTTTTCATTAAGAAGTAAAATGTGGTTCAATGAGATAAAAATAATTTTTGGCGAATAGTAACTTTTAAGTTCTTAATCGCAATTAGAGGTAATTAGTGTAGTTTAAGGTAAAAATAATGTTTCAATAATATGAGATGAGCTTGACACATGTCCTACCCTCAGTGGATGTGCCATGGCCGACAAAGACAATACATGGGTCAACTTGGGGACCCCATGGAGCCACATTAGTTAGAAAATGACATAAAGACCTTTTATTTAATGTTAAAGTAAAAAATGACACAAACATGAAATGTTTTACTAAAAAAAATTTACATGGGGTAATAAAAGTCATATTTTTGACTATAAATATTCATTGGAAAGATAAATATATTTCCTACATCGTAATATTTTTTTATAATTTTTAGACATTAAATAAATTAAATTATTTTTGACATCATTATGATGTAGCGATGACCTCATTATTTAACGATTTTAATAAAATGATAAGATAATGCAAAATCCAAGGCTTACACTTTTCCAAAGCCTATTGGATGAGGAGATTTAGAACTCTTATCATCTTATCCACGAATTATATAAGTGTGGGACCTTTAGAATCCGAAAATCATTGTATAATAATGTAACATTTCAATCTTTCCAAAAGAGCGCCTCCTCTCCTCTTATAAAAGGCCCCCACCTCTACCACCTTATTCACACTTTCAAGCCTTTTGGTTCGGCCAACCTCTGCCCAAATACTCTCCCAAATTCGATCCCTTCATCCTAGAAGCTTTACTTTAGTCAGAAAGCTATCCTAAGGAGTCCTTTTGATCAAATCAAAAGGAAGAACCCGAAGAAGAGGTATCGTTTTCATCACCCTCTTTCAAGTTTCTTTCTTCTTCCACTCCCTCTTTGTTTATTATTTCAATTATAAAATTATAAATCCAGTATCTTCTATATACTGTGATGTTATTATGAATATGGAACAACCATATTCAGTATTCTACCCATCATTTGAATGACATGTCACCATACGTGCGTACGTACGACTTGCCGTCTCCACGTCGTGGTGTAATTGTTATTCAATATATTATTATTTAGATGAGTATAATAATGATATGTAATTCATGTAAATAATAAATATAACATGATAATGATTCTGTATATATGATATACTATCCAATTATATATTATTTTAATATCAAAATAATGATATTGTCGCTCGTGCGTACGTACGGACTACCGTCTCCACGAACGCGATGAGATTCATTCTCTGTCGTATCCATTCAAGTATAATTATCATTTGATGATTTAAAAATAATTTTTAAGGACATTGTATCATTCTGGATATGAATAAGATACATCCTATCCATGAAAAACACGACTTACGTAACAAAACATATAAAAGAAAACGAGTAAGTTAACACCCGAAACAACGACAAATCTAATATATTGTTAACAAAGCAATGTTAAAAGAACATATATGATATCATATGAATGTATATGATTCATGTATAATTTAATAACAATTATTTCACCATTATACAGGAGGTTAACCTACCCCAACCAAGGAAAAGTACAAGGTAAGGGTTTACTTCACAACCTCTTCATTATCCAAGGTTGTTTATACATAATTATCTATCGGGACCTTGTTATCATCCACATCCATGTTTCTTAAAAATGTCTTTCAAAACATTTTTACTATTAAATGGAAAATGGGTTAAAGTCATTTATAACCTTATACGTTTTTCAAAGGAATCTTACCGTCATTTTCCAAACAATGTACTTTTTGACCTTTTTGACAAATTTAAGGTAAGAATGTTTTTTTAACTTATAAGGCGGGTGCGACTATTTTCCGCCATTATAACTTCATCCAAGCTTCCCATACAATCTTATAGTAATATTTTCAACGTAAATGTATTATTTTATAATTATGGGACTTTTAATTGATTTCAAAAAGGAGAGATATTTCTCTCAAATAGCTTTGATTTCATCCATGTCAACATCCTTTGATGGGTTTTAAGTTTAATTGAAATTGATTTATGATACAAAACTTCCATTGAACATTTTGTAAAATATTTGACTGTGGATGAGTTATTTTTATACCATCCATAGTTTATAGAGAAATTGTTGACATTTCGTATGCTAGTTTTAATACGAATATTTATGTTATGTTTAAACCTATTCATATGAGGAATTAATTGGACTTAATAAGTGACGGGTGGAGCCCGCTATAGCTCCTCGATGCATCGGTAGGTCTCATGAGACAACTAGACGTGGAATTGGTCGAGGCCCTTTCCCAATTTGATTTATGGTTTTGGCCGAGGCCTTAATCATTTTAGACGTCTTGGCCGAGGCCTTGACAAAATGTTTCAGAATTTCTGGCATTATACATTCCCTCATTATGAAAGTGGTTATTGATATTTCATGTGATTATTTGACTAGTAGAATATCCATGTGAGTAAGTAAATGGAATTATTTAATTTTATTTTTTCCATATTATGCTGAAGTTCAAGTTTGAAAAAGATTTTGTTTTAGTTATACATTGCCTTAAATGATATTGTTTATTTATGAAAGCTTCCGCTATATTGTTATCCTTACTGAGCATCTGAGCTCACCCCTTTCAATGTTTTAATATTTTTCCAGGATGTGAAGAAGTATTTTATGAATGACCTGCAGGGGTAGTCAGAAATGGATATGAGTGTGGACTATGGAGACCATGTTATTGTAGTTTGTTTACTTTTTTATGTAATGAAATACTTTTGAATGTATCTAGTGTTTCCAAGGCTACTAAACTAATCGGTCTTTCGGGAATTGATCTTTTGTGATCATGCCAATGTTACGAAGTAATGCACCGACTCTGGGTAGATGGGGTCAGGGCGTTACATATATCTAATCCAATAATGACTAATTATTCTCTAAAAATGACTTGTGATCGTTATATCGCCAATTTCCTATTCAAAATGTGGATATTCAAAAAACATTCTGTATTAGATGTGGCCATTACGACTATGTGGTCATGCCTATCAGTCCTGAGAATTCACTAGTGATCTTGATAGAACTAATAAATATGTTATTTCAGATAAATATGGATTATTTATTGGTTATCTTTTTTAAATAATGGTTTATTCATGGACTTGTGATGAGCATGAAAAACACTTTGGGATAGTGCTAGGAATTTATGTGGTATCATCAGTTTTTTGGAAAAAAATTGACTCTTATTTTTGGGTACATGTGGAACATTTCAATAAACATATAATATCTAAAACAATTTTTTTTCGATCTATAAATGATAGAGGATACTAACTATTTGAAACTATAAAAGAATTTCAATGAAATATGTATTATTCATAATAATAGATTATTATTACCAACATTTTATATATAATTTTTCATGACTAGATTTATGTATAATAGCATTTAAATGGAAAAATTTACCACTCCAATGGAATGATTATTGTTAGAATACTTTTCACGAGTTTATGTTCACCATAAATAATCCCTAATCATTAATTTTCTTGAATTAGGATGAGGGTACCTTGTGTATTATGATTCTTCAGGATCATGGGTGAGATGTGTTCTCATTAATAGAGATCTTTTGGTTTCATATGGCTCATAGTAACTATGGTTTCATCTGATGTACTTCCAAATAAATGATTTCAAGTAAGATAATATAGTCTATGATTTGAAGACATAATGTCATTACTATATTGGTGACAAAATAATAGTGTATAAAGATCATAAGATATTGAAATATATATTATCATAATGGAATGTGAGTATGAAATAGTGAATATTGATATAGTATCACCAAATGTTTGACATTGACATGATTTATACACCTTATAAGATAAATTCCATGGTATAAGAATTAAGAATAAATTAATATACCCAGTTGGTAAATGGGGATTTTTATCAGTGGTAGTTGATGTGTATGATAGAAAAAATTCACTAGGATTGTAAATACTAGGGTACTATTGTGGTTTCATTTATAGTTTCAGTAATTCCTGATTTGGTAGATATGTACAAAGAGGTACACACATTCAATTTATAATCTGATTCAATAGTCTCAAAAATCAATGGTGGGGAGAATATTGTGTGATGAAAATTGGATGTAATATCAGTTATTAGATTCAAGATCAGATGGCTGTAACTATGGATTAATAAGATAGTCATTTTCAATAATATCAAAATTTAAAATTGGATGTTAATTTAGTAATAAATATTATGTATAAGTCACTAAAATAAACGTATTGATGTCATGGAATGGAATGAGAGTTGGCTATGTTTTTTTCTAGATTCCTAGACTAACAGTAGGTTATGGTAGATCACAAGAAATCAGTGTGTATTTTGTAGTTATTACAGAGTCCAATTTGGAAATGGGAGGATATAGACGTCAATTTTGTGAATGCTCAACCATTGATATTTTATATACATGATTTCGTATGGGTGATATTGGATCATCTCATAGAGTTGATTCATTTCACACTTTTTGTAATATCATATAGTAAAGGACATGTATAAAATCCTTGTACAAGAATTGGTAAAGTGGAATGGAGTAACATTTTCGACAGTATATGATTCATATATGAGGTTTATGAATAATTGTTCAAAATCCTTATGGGAATCGCATGGGACCCAATTGACACTGATTGAATTGTATCAACATCATAAAAATGGAATGTTCAAATAGATGATACAATCATTTGAATAAATGACATATTCTTAGGTAATGGGTTTTGGTTTCTTATTAGAAGATCACATACCACTAGTTGAGTTCTTAGAAAATAATTGTTTTCCAGACTTGATACATAGATATCCATTTGAAGAACTATATTGGTGTCCTTGTCGTTATTCTCATTGTTGGGTTTAAATATGTTAGACATCAAAGGTTCGGATTAGCCTTATCCATGAAATAACATTTAAGATTAATCTTACATGAAATAGATGGAGACATTATATAGTCAGTAGAAATCATATGAGGATCATCGTCGATGGACATTTTTGTTCTTGCTGAGTGATTAAGTGTCCATGAGAATCACTGTACATCTCTGGCATCATTATTTTGGAAAGTAGGTAATGTGATATCCTTAATAAATTATACCTTTTATATACACAAATGGGTTGGTGATATGAAATATATTTATGATAATCCACCACAATTCAATGTAGTGAAAAATTTGTTTTTTGTGTCTTAGTAGAAAAAGTATCAACCTGATCCTGACAATTTTATTCGATGGGATCAGATTGACCTAATTATGTATTCATCATTCGTTCTTATGTTGTTATTTATTTTGGATAGTCAATAGAGATTATTTTATGGCAAATAATATGTCAACTATGGGTTATTTTGGATACATGGTTCGGTTTTGAAAAATCATGTGAATTGGAAAAGTAAATGATCATGTAATGGTATTAACTATTTCTGTGTAATTGTGATTTTGCACTCTATAGGGATAATAATTATACTTTTTGAGATAATTCATCTCCCTAATTTTCAGTTATATGACCCTTTATTTATTTTTTATGTATATATTGTTTTTGGGGGATGTTTTAGATGGTGTTGAAGAATTGTGGAATGTTTTTGGGCTTTTATAAAGGTGCACGGTTTGAGTATGGTTATTAAAATCCATGTCACTCCTCTAGAAAATCATACAACTTTATGTAGTGAAGTCATTGTATGAAATAATTAGGTCTAAATTTTTTCCTATCCATGTGGAAACCAATAATAAACCATGAATTTGGATATAATGGTATTTTCCCCAATAGATCTTGGAATTCAAAACTATATTCCGTAATCAAGCACGAATAAAAGGTGAATCAATTTTTTTTAATCTGACTATGTTTTTCTCTTTAATGGATCATCTATCCTCTATAAAAATAGTAACTCAATTTTTACTCTTCATAAAGGATGTAAATACCCTACCCTTCGATATGAGAGTGATTCATTATCAAATATTGGATGATTGATGACCTAATTTCATGGGATGTTTTCAGTCTTGGTGGATTTTCATAATCCTCTTCCTATTACATTTATTATATTCATTCATATAGTACATTGGTGACATATTAATTATATTTTTTTTCAATTATAATAATATTTGGCTATTTTGATGTTATAGAACGTGATATAATGTGATGTTTTGTAGTTTTAACCCATTTTTTGAGCAATATTTATTTCTTTGTTTTTACTAAAGATTCTGAGGTAGGTGGATTCACTCTTTACAAATATTTTTACAACATTATGTTATAATTTCTAATAGTTTTAATATATTGAAATTGATTGTAAAATAATTATGAAATTATTTTTTGGATCTTCTAGACGTGATGGATTTTGAAATTGGTATATTTTTGTGTAAATTTATTTTTTGAATGATTTTAAAATGTTCTTTTCAAATTAGGATTTTTGTTTGATAATTGGAAATATTTTTATATAAATTTTTTATATAAAAATTTTTTTTGTTCATTTTTTTGGCATAATTAATTTGGATTGGTTTTTTTCATCATGGTTTGTGTGTGTTCATGTTCATTTGGGGTGATTAGGGGTATGATCATCCCCTAATCACAATTGGGATGAATAGAGTTGTAGAATTTCCCATCTAAAAAAGTTTCAGAAAGTAATGACTCGTTGAATGTATGACTCACCACTCATGTGAGTATACTTATACATGGTTAGATAAACTTTTGGATATGTAGATATGTGGAGTGTATGATTTATGTAAAAATAAAATTTATGAAATTGTTGAAATGCATGATTTTTTTTCAAGGAAATTATTTATGTTTGAGATTTTTTTTATAATTAGTATTCATATTAATGATTTTTCTTTGATGAAAATTATTTTAATGTTTTTCTTATATATTTTTTATATAAACTTGTTACATATTATATAATTGTGGCAGGGGTATGGAATAATTTTTGGAAAACAAACCAGGTTTCATTATTAACCCATACCAAGGAAAGTTTGGTGTCATTCCATATATTGTTTGTTGATACACAAGGAAAGTAATGGTATCTCATTTCATCATTGTTCATCATGATACCTTGATCATGGAATAATTACTTAGATCTTGGAGTATTTGGGAGATATATAGTTTATTTATTTTTAATATTTGATCTTTGTGGTTTTATATTCCATTGTGTACTATGATATGATTCAAAGTTTCATTGGTTGGTATTATGGACATTTTATTTTAAATTTTGAATCATTATATTTTTATTATGTATTATATATTGTTTTTTGGGGATAATTATTAGGGGTTTTTTATTTATGTTATAAAGGGAAAATTATATGCTTACTATTTATGAATCCTAGTGTAATTATTTATTTCATTTGGCCTCTTTGGGATGAAACTTAAGGATAAATAAAATTAAAATTCCTTTTTGAGCCAATTGGGATCGATAAGATGTTACAATTCATAAGTTGAAAATAAAACAGAAAGAAATCAACTATTATATCATAGTAAATAAAGAAACAATAACAAAAAATTAAAAAATTAATGAAAATAATATGAAAACAAAAAAACACATCCAAAACGTAATATGATCTAATATTAAATTCGTCATTCCATGGACAATGTACCATGATGCATCACAAAATAACTGCATACTATTCATTTACTATTTTATTATAATATAAAATCTATAAATTCAACAATGATCCATCATTGGGGATGAGTATAAAATTCAGTAGGTTTTCCCCCATACAATCCAAACTCACACCACTAGGATAGAATTTGTAGAAAAATTTAATTAATTTAGTATATTAAAATTTAAAATTTATTCTATCAAATAATAATAAACTATTCATAACAAAATACTTTCAAATGGAAGATAAAAATTACTTTAAAACCATTTCAAAAAATTTATTGTCTTACATAATACTTGGTTAAGAAAATCAACAAAACCACACATGAATTCCCTTGGTATTGTTCCATTCTCATTATTTGTCCATCTTCAATAATAAAATTAATAAAAAGTACACCATTAGGAATTTCCCAAGTGGGACACTTTCATATCAAAACATCAGATCAATAAAAATTAACAAACACCAAAAATTTATTCCAAAAACCATGACAATTAATAGGAAACCAATTAAAAAACATTATTTTCTTGAAAAAAATTCCATAATGATTTTATAATACTCAAAACCAAATCATAATAAAGAACCTATCTTTTTATAGTCATCTAAAAAATCCACTTTCTACAATAGATACCAATTTCCACATCATCACAAACCGACACTAAATAGTGTTTCAATAGATCACCACACATCAATTTGAAAATTTAAAAAATGAAAATTAATCAATATGAAACTAATATTTCAATTTATAAAAATGGGTATTCAGTAGAGAAACAACCTACCTCATAAACTAAGGAAAACATAGATAAAAAAACAACATCTTTTTATAACCAATCAAGAAATTCCTAGAACTATATTTATATCATGTTCCCTATAATCAATACATTGAAATCTCATTATGATGGAAATCCCTCAATTTTTATTTCACACAAAAGAATAAATCCATGATTTCAAGAGAGGGGAGATGAATAATAATTATATGGAAACTACCAATGAACTATTACTTACCATGAAATCCTGCCTCCAACAGAATTTGATTATAAAATAATCACTCCTGAATCAAAAGTAATATACCCCATATCATTGGGAGGAGAATGACTTTGGGTTATGACCTATTAATGGGAAAGAATATTGGAATAGTAGTAAATCACATTATATCCATAATTTAGAATCTATATCATGATTTTGTATTTTTAGGAAATAGAATTAAGAAATCATGGCACCAACCATGAATAATCCATTCCCTCCAAAGAAAACATTAATGGTTGTAATGCACAGTTTGAAAATACTGGTGCTACACAAAAACTTTTACTCTATCCATCCCTAGAAGGTTTCTCCTAGGATGACGAATGGTTTGACCAAACCATGCACCTGATAATAGATATAACTAGTCCCAAATGTTTTTCTTAAAAGGTTTACTATATATTGATGAAGGATTTCTATTAACTATTCTAAAACCATGAGTTTCCATAAAATATTTAAAACATTCCATATCTCATCCCATCCTATAAAAACATACCTTGAACATCATATTTAATTATAATACATAAATCAAAGGGTAATGTATATAAAAAATGGGTGATACATGGTCTCACATATGTAATCACTTACTGATGGTTTAAGATAACCATTTTATATGAGTTTTAATCCCTTATATTTGATGGCGATTAAGTCACCTAGGTTATCAAATAGTGGAATTATGTTATGGGGAAATGCTCAAAATATATAATATAAGTGTTATTATATTTCTATTCATTATGATAGTAAACATTTAGGTACAAGGGGTTGAAAAAGAATTTATAGATATAATAGTATAACCATGTTATCAATTTATTAATTTTGTTTTTTTAAATATTGTTAAATTTATTTATATTCCATGATCTATTTTTTGAAGTTTTTTATATTGTGACATTAAAAAATTACTCTATATGTTCCTTCACTTATTTCTAGATGTTAATAATGGAAATTACGTATGACCTCATAATTGGAATAATAATGAAGTAAAATTAGTCACATACAAATTAATTCTATAATCTTTGATTATATTCAATTTCAATTTAGTACTAGAATATATATTTGCGACATGATAATGGAATAATAAAAAAATTTTGTTAGGTTGATTGTTGATATTGAATCACTAGTTATATATTCATAAATAATATATGATATAAAAATATTATTTAATAATTTATCTTGATTTAGTGAATGAAATATTTTTTTTATTTATTGAAATATTAATATAGTCATATTTATATTTAAGAATTATTTATTATTTTTATTTGGTTGATAAAGACTAATGATGATTGATGATATGAGTTTTGTGCACTATTAAAATGTCCTAATTTATTTGATAACTTTCAAATTGTTAATATTTATTTATAAAATGTAATGGTATTTAAAATTTGGGTGTTAGAGCATGCCATGGATATAATAATAAAAATAATATGATTATTAATAACTATAACAATTTCTTTAAATAATGAAATTAGTTTTGGGATATTTGTTAAGAAAATAATTATATAAAGAAGAAAAAAAACCTAAATTATATTATTTCAAGATAAATGGTGATTTATTGTCCATAATAAAACTCTAAAAAGAATTATCTCAATAAAATATATATTTATATATTGTATACACTTAGAAAAACTTGTAAACCCCCTCCTACATCTAAAATTTTTGAGAAATGAGAAATAAATCATAATCACCAAGGAGATTCTTATTATCATTAATGATGTAATAATTAACACCTTGATTTCCACATTCATACAACATTTGTAATAACATATAAATTACATAATTCATGGAGAATATTTCATTGCATTTATGGGAATTAATTTTTGAATATTTAGAATTTTGATTAAACAATTAGAATATAATGTAAATATATTATAAATTATTCATATATAATGATGATAGAGTTAATAATTTTGTAAATTATATTTCTTAATATCATATAATCAAATATTATAGGGTTAACGTCAAAAATTTATTCATAGCAAAAAAAATAAATTAATGAAGAAAATTATTTACAAAAGACCCAACATCATCTATTATAACTTGTATCAATAAAGTAGTATTAAAATTGTCAAATATTTATTTTAATCATTTTCATCATTTTTCCAATTACTAATATGAATATATGTTTCTTATTTTTATATTTTCATTCTATAATATGTGTTTTGATTTAATATTGTCATTTGGTTTTATTTTTCTGTGAACAATATATTATAATTATATGATTTATTGAAGATCCCATAATGAGGTTCAAGGCAATTTTGTAGAGTTCCACTAATACATAATATTTAAAAAAATTACATGTTATGCACGTATTGTCAAAAACACAAGTATGATCCATGTTTATCATGGAAGGACCCATTTTGGTTTGGTATGTGGAATAATTATAATTCACGTATTTTCCCTAGTTAGAATGTGATATTATTGGGGTATATACCATATATATTCCATGCACACCATGTAACCAGACATGGTTTTTCGTATGATAATATTGTATGTTTTTTTCCAATTTACTGTAAAGACCCGTAAAATTCAAAGGAAATATTTTCTTAATTTTCATTGGGATTTTAAAAGAACACAGTTTCTGATGGCGCCTGATTTCGAGGCACGTTGTGCCTTGAATTAATTTCCAAAGTTAGGCTCGGGTACGTTCAGTGAACGAACGAGTGGGTTTTTCTAACTTTTAAACTGGTGTTGGGAATTGAAATCTGAGGGCACCTATGAACTCGCATCGCCGATAATTTCATAAGAAGACCTTTTCCGAAGGTGCGTTTTCTTGGGAGGAGTTGTTTAAATTTTGAGTTGTAAGTGAAGAATAAATAAAATTTGTAATCCAAATTTATTTTTCTTCTAAGTAGTTTTATCCTTTGTGTGGAAGATGAGATGGTACATACCCTTGAATGAATAAATGTGAGGTGGGGCCCACACGAGCCCCCACCTTTTCACATTCCCCATAACCCCTTGAAACTCCCCTTTTAAACTTGTTATCTCCCTTAAATTAAGTAACCCTTCCACTTCCTTATTTAATTTTACAACCGACCTCTTAATTAATTAAACAACTCATGGTTTAATTAATTACGTCAAATGGATTTGAATTTTGTAAATTTGAATGCATGGCATGGGTAAATAAAATAACGTGGACACTTATTTTATTTGGGGTTGGGATTGTTGTGTTAATAGAAGGGGAAGAGAGCTCTTGATTTTTGAAGAACTTCTTCCCCCAAAGAAGAATGCTTCATCTCCTTTGTTGAAGAACGCGAAGAACGCCGTCTCATCTTGCATCTTCTCTCCACGTCGAAGGAAGCGAGATGCTGTATTCTTCATCGGGCGAACATCGACGACATGCTTTCTCTTCTTCTTCCTCTGCATCAAAGGACAAGACACCACCACGGGGACCTTCGCCATCGATGATGGCTCTTCCTCCGATGACAATGAAATCGGCACCGATCATCGTGACGCTTGCCTCTTTTCGCGACAAGACGATATGCGACATCTTTTCGAGGTAGGGATTTAATTTGTGAATGTTAATGAAACCATGTTAATTCCCTTCTAAAACAAAGAATGCGGATCAACTAAATATTAGGTTGAATCGCGAAAGGATATGTTTACAGGTTTGTAATTCTTGATTACGTGGAAAACCGTTGGGGTAATTTATTTGTTGGTGAATTCTTTTTCGTTCATCAACTTCTTTTTGGCCACCTTTTATCGTAAAAACGGGAGAAGGAGGGACCGCACGAACACGGTCGACCCTCCCCCCCGTCGATGTTGTTTTTGTTGCGGCAGGAATGAAGGCGGTGTGGTGCAATGACACCGCTCGGAATTAGGAAGAAACACGGCGAAGAAAGGTGGTGCTGTCACGCCGCGCCGTGGAGGCCGAACAAAGTCGTGGTGCCATCGCGCCGTGCAGGAAAACCACGAAGAGGCCGCGTTTTGTTATTTCACATACGGATCGTTGGGCGATGACGAATTAGGCCACAGAGGTAATTTCAAGCCATCACAGTAAATGTCGGGTCTCGGGAGGACCATTGGAGAGGACGTGAGGCGAAACGGATCCCTGGAGCGCGTCCGGTGGTCCGCCGAAGGCGGCGTCGGCCCGCCACGCCGGCACGACGGCACTGGCGACCGGAACAGGACCGTCGCGGTTGAGCCGCGACGAAGGCCAAACCGGAACGGCTTAGCCATTCTGGAGGTGGAGCGGCACGACATTAAGTCGCACCAGTTTTTCTTCAACTGGGGGGGGGGGGGCGTAACCCCCGCACCCGCTGGCCACGCGGGCGTCGCACCGGCGCCAGGCCAGCTGTCTGCCCAGGCCGGACCAGGTCGGGCCAGGCCATGCCCTATTGGGCCGGGCCTGGACCCTGTTTGGGTCGACCCGGTTCGGGCCGACCCAGGGGGTCTCGGGCCCGGTCCGACCCGGCCCGAACCCTCTATTTTCGGACTTTTTTCAGAAATTTTCCAAAAACAATGGCTACGATCCTCCGATCGATGCACTGTCAGTTTCTGTGCGATCCTTGGATCGAGACGGTCGTTTCGGTATATTACACTCAGGGTTTCTGAGATCTTTGGGTACGACCAGGTTGGTTCGAGCAAAAGACCAACCGGGCCCTCGGAGCGGAAACGCTTATATCTCGAGCTCTGGAGGTCCGATTGACGTGCCATCGACTTTGTTGAATTTATCTTGATGAGACGGAAATTTTTGAATACTTCTCATGAGTTTTGGTTACAGTTGGATAGTGGCTGGGTTGGATTGTACCCGAAATTCAACCGGGCCCCTCGAAATGAAAAGCTGATAACTTTCAGACTAGACGTCCGTTTGAAGAACCGTCAGCAGCGTTGGTGACCATGTTGAGAAACGGTCTCTATGAGCTTACCCTATGAGAGTTCGGGGTATAGCCTAGTTATGACTGGTTTGGTTCACACACGAAACCAACCGGGCCCCTCGGGCGAAAAGGCTAGTAATTCACAGACCGGGCGTCCAACTGACGCGCCGTCTGTAGCGTTGAGACCCCTATGATGAGGCTGATCTTTGAGATACTTCTTCATGGGACTTTGTGATACTTGGAATATCGACCAGTAGCTCGTGGAGCGGACCCTCCAGGTGACGATCTAGTAGAGTGCAGAGACCTAGTTGCTGGCTGGGACTTGACGACTGTTGATCTATCGTCTCGGTGTGTTTCGGATAGCCCAGTGGGGAGCGCTTGGTTGTAGCGGCAGACCTACGGCGGAGGAGTGCTTGGTTGTAGCGGAAGACCTGCGGTACTCAACAGAAGGAGTACCTCTGGAGGCTATGAGGGGGAGCGCTTGGTTTTAGCGGCAGACCCACGGCAGATGAGCGCTTGGTTGTAGCGGCAGACACGCGGTACTCAACAGAAGGAGTACCTCTGGAGCCTATGACGGGAAGCGCTTGGTTGTAGCGGCAGACCCATGGTGGGAAGCGCTTGGTTGTAGCAGCAAGCCCACAGTACTTGACAGGTGGTGTACTATAGCAATCCATGGTTAGTGGGGCACTCTTGGTTGTAGCGGCATACCCATTGTACTCCTCAGAGGAGGAGTTCTCCAGCAGCCGTGGTTTTGACTTCATGATTAAATCCTGGTTTGAGTTGAGTCTATGATATTTGTGTTTCCTCATGATTGAGATGGGTCACTTGATAACTTAGGTATATGTATGAGCATATACCTGGTTAGTGGTTATCCGTTGATTTCATAATCTTTGTGTTTCCTCATGATTGAGATGGGTTACTTGATAACTTAGTAATATTTATGGGCATATACCTGAGTAGAGGATATCTGTTGAGATCTTCCTTGTGGTTATACTTAATGGATTTAGTGAGACCTTGAGGGTCTCGGGGTCCCTACTGAGTATCGTTATACTCTCCCATGCACGGGCTATGCCCGCACCTCGTTGTGTTGGTTAAAGACGACAGGCAGTGTTGGCAGAGGCTGAGTATTCGAGGGATGGACAGTACCCGGAGGTGGACCTCACAACAAGTCAGTATCCAGAGGTGGACTTCACGGCGAGGCGATACTCGGAGGAGGTCGATGGGAGAGAGTGTTTTGGAGGCTATCTGTACATACCCTTCAGGTAGGATCTGTGGTGAACGATCGAGGAGCTGTGCTATCTGTACCTACCCTTCAGTTAGGATCCGTGTTGGACGATCCAGGAGCTGCGCTATCTGTAACTACCATTCTGGTAGGAACCTTGGTGGACGCTCCAGGAGCATCTTGACACCTTCCGGATATTTTGTCTTTTACTTTGTACTTTACTGTTGGGCTTGTATTTCCGGCCCCCTTTACTTTCAGCACTGCTTGTATTAAGTTTTACCTATTGATTACATCCACTTATACTCTGTGGTGTTTTGTTTACTTTTATAATGGAAATTCATTCCAAGTTATTGGGATTTACGCCTTTGGTACTAGTCGCCCACCCTTGGCATATGGAAGGCGGGCTTGGGGTAGTCACGGAACGGGTCCTGAGGACGGGTCCTGACAAATTGGTATCAAAGGAGTCGGTTCTACCGTATAACTTATAACTATGATATTTTCTTTCTATGAAGAAACAATGTTGAGGTTACCGAGTGTGGTTTTAAGTTCATGTAGTCTAGTATTGGTGCGGCGGCCGACGTATCCGTACACCAGGACCCTGACTTCTGATTTCTGACTTTGTGCACGAAAACACTGATTGCGTGGGTGTTTCCAAATGTTTTAAAGTTAGCTTAAAATAGGTCAGATCACCAGGTAAAAATAATTTGACAGTGTCATATCTGTTCAGGATGTCTCCTTGCAGACAGTCAGTTAGAGTTCTGAGATAGTACACGATGACAGCCCACCGAGCGATGAGGCTCCGGTGCGGGGCCCTTTTTACTATTTTGGCACCCTCGGGTGGTTTAGCATTAGCACCACCACCTGTTGGGCAGCAGATGCCACCAGCCATACTAGCGAATTGTGCATGCTGGCAGAGCGCGTTGCACAAGTTCCAGCAGCAGAGGCCTCCGAGGTTATGAGGCCAGGCAGATTCCCAGACAGTAGAGGACTGGCTGGAGGCGATTGCTAGAGTTATCCGCCTAGGTGAGTCATCAGTGGAGTGTATGTTGGACTTGGCTACCAGTTTTTTCTAGTGAATGACCATGAGTATGGTCCGTATAGTGATGAGGCTTCTGTATGTGGACCTATGTCTGAGATAGTGCCTTCGGGTAGTGTGTTAGCTGTACATCACTACCTGTTGGTCAGCAGTTACAACCGGCAGTACCGGTAGGTGACACGTGTAGGCTTACTGCCTTATACGTGTTCCAACATCAGAAACCCTCAAGTTCCGAGGATAACTTGACTCACAAGCGGCTGAGGACTGGCTTGAGGAGGTAGTAGTGAGTTTTCTAGAACTTATACAACTTCGGCAGGACGACGTGTCGGTAGCTAAGAATTCATCATGGCGAACCAAACATTTCGAGTACTCGATGAATACGATTTGATCAGTGCTATAGAGCTCGGACCTCTGATCTTGGTGTGTTTATGGATATTCGAGCCATCAGTTTTTCCTCTATGCATTCCTACTCATGTTAGGGTTCTAGAGAGAACATTGAGGTTGAATGTTCTTTGGATGAACGAATACAGCTACAGAATGTTAGAGGTTGGAACACAGCGAGCTTGCGCCAGTCTCCGAGACATGGGCGTGTGAATGTTTCCAGAAGAGGAAATGTTAAGGAAAGATAAATCTGCAGAGCAGCAGACGTGGAGTCAGAGCTAGGAGAGAAGCATGAGGTGGTGTATAGTTCAACATGGTATAACCACCCACCTTTGTTGTCCCCTCCAGGCTCAGGGAGCTGGAGGGAAGGGGAAAAGAGTAGCTGCATGCGTTCAAGGAGTGCGACCGAAAGGGCTCTAAGGATGATTCGAAGTGCGGACATTGTCTTCTACTAGCTGTTGTAGCCACAGACATCGATACGAATCATCCCTTCCTTCCATGAATCTAGTCCCAGTCCTAGAGTTTCCAGTTAATCCATTAACTTGACCCTCACATCTGAAGATACAATTGGTAGGAGACTCGATAGTCACACATATGCTGATGGTGTGATCTGACCCTTGAGGAGAGAGTCTTGGTTGCGACCTATTAGTGGTAGTGTCGAGGCCTTATGACGTTAGTGTGAGTATGGATTGGGAAATCACTGTTCATACTCAAATTGACGGTATTAGGAAAACATCGGGATGAGTTTTCCTTGGTCGGCGAAAAGGAAACCCCAGGCAGCAAAGGATAAACTCATGAATAGGAAGGTGTAGCCGATCACTCTTGAGTCACCCAACTTCACGCACATGGAAGCATGAGTTTTAAGTTTCAGTTCTAATCAGGAAAGGGAGACCTCTAGAGTTTGAGGATGGAAACCAAATTCTTATATGAGTCTCACCTCGAAGTGTTTTACGGAGATGTAGCCGAGGCAGCACGATATCTCCATGGTTCAACTGACCTTTCTAGGTCCCATGCTGGGTAAGCGAGGTGGTTTACTTCTTGACCATTCCACCTCTGTTGCACCGGGTGCACGATGTCTTCCATGAATCTCAACTGGGGAGACACATGCTTGAACTAATGCATATCATCGACCATGGGGAGCTGGATGTTGGCAATGGGTGACTTTTGCAGGGATCTAGTAGAGGTTGAGGATTGACAGGAGTGGATCCTACGAGGACGTTCGATTCCTTGGGTGCGCTTTCACTGGCAGTACAGGAACCTCCCGGTGAGCACATGGGAGCGAAAGGCTCAGGTGCGTGTTCAGTACCGCTTTTGTATCCTTATTTTGTGTTAAAGCTTATTGAGGACTAAATCCCTGAGGTGGGAGTAATGTAAAGACCTGTAAAATTCAATGGAAATTTTTTCTTAATATTCTTTGTGATTTTAAAATAACGTCGTTTCTGATGGCGCCTGATTCTGAGGCCCAGTGTGCCCGTAATTAATTTCCTAAGTTAGGCTCAGGTACGTTCAGTGAACGAACGAGAGTGTTTTTCTAACTTTTAAACCAGTGCTCGAAATTGAAATCTGAGGGCACCGATGAACTCACAATGCCAGTAATTTTTTAAGAAGATTTTTTCTGATGGTGCTTTTTCTCGGGATGAGTAGTTTAAATTTTGAGGTGTATGTGAAGAATAAATATAATTTTTAATCCAATTTTATTTTTCATCAAAGTAGTTTTATCCTTTGTGTGGATTTTGAGTTGGTAACTACCCTTGGGAGAATAAATGAGAGGTGGGGCCCATACGAGCCCCCATCCTTTCACATTCCCCATAACCGCTTGAAACTCCCCTTTTAAACTTGTTAACTCCCTTAAATTAATTAACCCTTCCACTTCCTTATTTAATTTTCCAACCTACCTCTTTATTATTTAAACAACTAATGGTCAAATTAATTAAGTGAAATGGATTTGAATTTTGTAAATTTGAATGCATGGCATGGGTAAATAAAATAATGTGGACCCTTATTTTATTTTGGGTTGGAATTTTTGTGTTAAGTGAAAGGGAAGAGAGCTCTTGAGTTTTGAAGAACATATTCTTCCATTGAAGAACACTTCATCTCCATTCTTGAAGAACGTGAAGAACGTCGTCTCATCTTGCATCTTCTCTCCATGTCGAAGGAAGCGAGACACCACATTCTTCATCGGGCGAACACAGACGATGTGCTTTCTCTTATTCTTCCTCCGTGTCAAGGGAGGAGACACCACCGCGGGGAACGTCGCCATCGAAGAGGCTCTTCCTCCGATGACAACAGAATCAGCACCGATCATCGCAACGCTTGCCTCTTTCCACGACACGACGACAGGCGACGTCTTTTCGAGGTAGGGATTTAATTTTTGAATGTTAATGAAACCATGTTTATTCCCTTCTAAAAAAAAGAACGCTGATCAACTAAATATTAAGTTGAATTGCGAAAGGATATGTTCGCAGGTTGGGAATTCTTGATTGCAGGGAAAACCGTTGGGGTAATTTATTTGTTCGAGAATTATTTGATGTTCATCGACATCTTTTTGGCTGCATGTTATCGTAATAATGGGTGAATGTCGGACCGCACGAACACGGCTGACCCTCCTCCCCCCTTTGATGTTGTTTTTGTTGCGGCATGAACGATGGTGGCGTGGTGCAACGACACCGCGCAGAATCAAGAAGAAACACGACCAAGAAACTTGGCGTCGTTGTGCCGTGCCGTGGAGGCCGAACAAAGCCGCCGTGCCGTCGCGCCACGCCGGAAAACCACGAAGATGCTGCGTTTTGTTATTTGATGTATGGATCGTCGGGCGATGACGAATCAGGCCGCAGAGGCGATTTAAATCCATCGCGGTAATGTTCGGGTCCCGAGAGGACCATTAATGAAGATGAGAGGTGAAACGGACCACCGGAGCACGTCCGGCAGAAGGTGGCGGCGGCAACCGACAAAGGCGGCGCACCGCCGGAACAAGACCGCCGCGACTGAGCCGCGGTGGCGGATAAACCGGAACGGCTTAGCCATTCCGGAGGCAGAGCGGCGCGGCATTAAGCATCATAAGTTTTTCTTCAACCGGGGGGGGGGGGGCGTAACCCACTTACCCACTGGCCATGCGAGCGCCGCGCCGGCGCCAGGCCTGCTGGCTGCCCATGTCAGGCCAGGCTGGGCCACGCCCTGGTGGGCCGAAGATGGACCCGGGTCGGGCGGCCCGGTTCGGGCAGACCCAGGGGGTCTCGGGCCGAGTCGGACCGGGCCCTAACCCCCTATTTTCGGACTGTTTTCACTCATTTGCAATTACATGGGCTAAGGACCTCTGATCGACACACTAGCAGTTTATATGAGATCATTGGATCGAGACGTTCGTTTCGGTATATTACACATAGCGTTTTGGAGAACTTTGGGAATGACCGGGTTGGTTCGATCACGAGACTAACCCGGCCCTCGGAGCAGAAACACATATATCTCGAGCTCCGGACGTTCGATTGATGTGTCTTCGACTTTCTTGGATTCCTCATGATGAGACGGAACTTTTGGAATAATTCGCCTCAGTTTTGGTTGTTGTTGGATAGTGTCCGGGTTGGATTGTACCCGAAATCCAACCGGGCCCCTCGAACGGAAAAGCTGATAACTTTCAGACAAGACGTCCGTTTGAAGAACCGTCAGTGGCGTTGGTGACCACGTTGAGAAACGATCCCTATGAGCTTACCCTATGATAGTTTGGGGTACAATCGAGTTATGGCTGGGTTGGTGCCCACACGAAACCAACCAAGCCCCTAGGGCAAAAAGGATAGTAATTCACAGACCGGGCGTCCGACTGACGTTCCGTCTATTGTTCTGAGACCCCAAGGACGAGGTGGATCTTTGAGATAATTCTTAGTGGGAATTTTTGATACTCGAAGTATCGACCAGTAGCTTATGGAGCGAACCCTCCCGGTGACGAGCTAGCAGAGTGCAAAGACGTAGTAGCTACATGAGACTTGACGACTGTTGGTCTATCGTCTCAGTGTGTTTCAGATATCCCAGTGGGGAGCGCATGGTTGTAGCAACAGACCCACGGTGGAGGAGCGCTTGGTTGTAGCAGCAGACCTATGGTACTCAACAGAAGGAGTACGTTTGGAGGCTATGAGGGGGAGTGATTAATTGTAACGGCAGAGCCACGGCGGAGGAGCACTTGGTTGTAGCGGCAGAACCGTGGTACTCAACAGAAGGAGTACCTTTTGAGCCTATGAGGGGGAGCGCTTGGTTGTAGTGGAAGAACCATGGTGGAAAGCTTTTGGTTGTAGCAGCAGGCCCACAGTACTTGACAGGTGGAGTACTACAGCAGTCCAAGTTTAGTGGGGCGCGCTTGGTTGTAGTGGCAGACCCATTGTACTCATCAGAGGCGGAGTTCTCTAGCAGCTGTGGTTTCAACTTCATGATTAAATCCTGGTTTGAGCTGAGTCTATGATCTTTGTGTTCCCTCATGATTGAGATGGGTCACTTGATAACTTAGGTATATGTATGGGAATATACCTGGGTAGTGGTTATCCGTTGATTTCATAATCTTTTGTTTCCTCATGATTGAGATGGGTTACTTGATATCTTGGGTATATGTATGTGCATATAACTAAGTAGAGGATATCTATTGAGATTTTCCTTGTGGTTATCATTTTTGGATTTAGTTAGACCTTGACGGTCTCGGGGTCCCTACTGAGTATCGTTATACTCACCCCTGCATGGGCTATGCCCGCACGTCGTTGTGTTGGTTGCAGACGACGGGCATCGTTGACAGAGGTCGAGTGTTCGAGGGATGGACAGTACCCAGAGATGGACCTAACGACGAGTCAGTATCGAGAGGTGGACTTCATGGTGAGGTGATACTCGAAGGAGGTCGCCGGGTGAGAGCGTTTTGGAGGCTATCTGTACCTACCCTTCAGGTAGGATCCGTGGTGGACGATCGAGGAGTTGCGCTATCTGTACCTACACTTTAGGTTGGATCCGTGTTGGACGATCCAGGAGCTGCGCTATCTGTACCTACCCTTCACGTAGGAACCTTGGTGGATGACCCAGGTGTAGCTTGTCACCTTCCGACTGTTTTTTCTTTTACTTTGTACTTTACAGTTGGGATTGTATTTCCGGACACCTTTACTTTCAGCACTTTTTGTATTCAGTTTTACTTAGTGATTACTTCTTCTTGTACTCTGTGGTGTTTTGTTTACTTTTATAAAGACAATTCCTTCCCAGTTATCGGGACTTACGCCTTTCGTGCTAGTCGCCAGCCTCTGGCCTATGGAAGGCGGGCTTGGGGTAGTCACGGCATGGGCCCCGTGGACGGGTCGTGACAATTACATTAAATTTTAATAATTTAAATTATTTATTAACATCCAACTATGTTACATAGCATCATTTGAAGTGCATGTTTTGAAGAGGGCTATATACATAATGTGAAAAAATGAGTAAAAATGAGTAAATAAATATGAAACATGCTGACCCACTCTGCATGGATTGTGAGTTTATATTAAAAAATTACATACCATATATATGGTTTTATACACCATGTAATTCATTTCACATCAATAATGATAAACACTAATATAACGTGTTTCATTTTATTAATCATTTCATAAAATTAATAAACTATAAAAACCAATATTCAATTGTGTGTAGCAAGATATAAATGACATGTGATATGGTTTGTCACTAAAATTAAAATCTTATTAGATTTGGTGGGATGTTTTTGGTATGATTTTTTTCCTAATTGTTTTCTTCAAATATGAAATGAAAACACATTTACGATTTTTATGAGTTTTTTATTTTATTGGAGTTTTCATCGGTCGAAAACGTGATGTAGACCAGTTAATTATAGAATTAGTTTCACTCATATTTATTAAAATTTATTTATTAGAGAGTAATATTACATTAAAAGTTATTCTTCATCCATTAGCATATGATAAATGAAATTATGAGTTTCTTTAAAATCTTTAATTAAACACAATATTGTGTTATACAAAACATAAACTCAATATTAATAATATGCTATAAAAGGTTGTTATCACAAATCTATTATACTAGAATGTATGAATATTACTAAATATATTAGTTTTTCACATATTTATTAATTTTTTTTAAATTATCAAAATGGTTTTATAGGCATAATATATGAATAAATACAGTTTTATGCTTAAAAGCTATATTTTCTAAAAACAAATGTTATCACATTTTTTTTGGATAACCTATATAAAAAATACATAATGAAAATTTTATCAATATAAAATGAGAAAATTATATTTTATTTTGAAATATAAATATAAAATTTTTTATGGTTTTTTTATTTTTCCAAGAATGTTCAATTTTTATGAATAATGAATATAATGGTTTTTTAGTTCAAAAATATATTTTTTCCATATTATTTATATAGTTAAATAGTGAGTTTAATTGGTTTTAAATAATAATTCTATCATTTTTATATCTTATAATCTAATTTAGTTTATTATAATAAATTTAAAAATGAATATATATATATATACATTGAATCCTTTTGAACATTTTTACATTAAAAACCGAAATTTTCTTCCCTTTTTTTAATTCATTTTAATTTAATTTCTTCATATTATATGATTTTAATTTGAAGAAATGGATTGAATATTTGGAATCTTAAAAAAATTTAATGCTTAATAATGTAAAAATAGGTTGAACCATTATTATTAATGAATGCAGTTAAAATTATTTATATCAATTACTGTAAAAATGGTGTTACATAGTTGTTACAAATTTATCATAAGAGTCCAAATTACCTATAAGACATTCAAAAAGTAGGTTTTCGGACATTATTAGACCATATAACCCATTTTCTGTTATTTTTATCAGTATTGGAGTAACATTATTTCAGGGATACATTTCATTAGTCATTATATTTTTATATTTATAATATGGCCACCCCCTCAACTATAAAAATGAATTCTCCATAAACATTTATTCGTTAGTATAAATACCTTTGTATACTAAAAATAATTCCAAAATAAGATAATAATACCCCACCTTCTCCCATGATTTCTAACATTTTGAAAAAATTCAACAAATAAATCATTTGTTTCACACCGAATGGAGTTAATCAAAGAAGAGATAACATTCATCATAATGAATTTTTACATCATTTCTTTCCACAATACATTAATTTAACATTATATAATGATTATATAGTTAAATAAGTATCATAAATATACTAATTTTTTTAATTTGATGTGTTTATCCCACACTTACTGACACTTCCATAAAATGGGTAATGTATTTACCGTTCATTTTTCTGTCATACTACCACCTCGTGAAACAATGTCATTTATTTTTCTGTTGTGACCTCTAATAGTTGTGTATTATGACATAAGAAATATTTTTATATGATATATACATATATATATTTTATGGTCTATTAATACTTATGATGTTTAAATATAACACATATATTTATTATTCCATTTTTTGTAAATTTGATAAGCTTGTTTATGGACCTAGAAACTATTGCCTCCTCAAAGTGATGTATTACCTCCCCACATTACATAGAGTGTATTAAATACGGGTTTAATTAAACATATTTAATATTCATAAAATATTTTTTATATTAAAAATATAATTAATTTTTAGGAAATATAATATTTCATCTTATCCTTTCAGACACAACAAAAGTGATAACGTTTTTTGTGGACATGTGGACTATGACATTATCAGGATGATGTGATTCATTTTACATCAAAATAATTCTATATATAAATATATATTAATAAAATAAAATTTTATATATTATATTACTATCCTTTTAGAATGTTAAATTTTACTTTCCTTTTATATAATGATCATTAAAAAATGGAACGTTCCTCATGAATATGTATAGCCTATAGTATCAATGATTATAAAAGTAGTTCATTTTTCATAACCATAATTCAGGATTCTTTTTAAAAGGTTAATTTATGTATAAATATGATAATTATTTCGATTCTTATTCTCTTAGTATGTTTTTACAATTACCCCATTTACTATAGTTGATCTACCAATATAATTTTTGACACATAAAGTTAATATAGTCAAAAAACCGGATATAATTTTAATTACGCATATAAGTTTATATGAAGTTGTAACAAGTCAAATAAATATTTTTATCTACATGGAAAACATTATTAATAATTTAAATAATGAACAAATATTTATTTTTCTGGAATATAATGTAATTCATAATAAGTCAAACTCATGATTAGGGATTTACTCTAAATCTTCATTCATTGAGTCAATTATTAATGATATAAACTTTTGATAATTGATATGTTATATATATAGATCATTTTATAATATATATCCATATATATTATATTCTTTTTTAGAATATTTTTTGGTGAATGTTATTCTATCATGGGTATTATAATATAAATTTTTATTGTGGTATGAGACACATTTTAGGTTTAATTGTCAAATTAACCAATCATCTCCCCATGAAAATATTCCTGATATTATTTTATATATTTGTGGATATAAATGTATTATAATGAATTTTTTTTTTTTGATTTCAACAATTTTTTTCATAATGTTATCTTTTATCATGTTTTATAAAAATCATTTTGACAAATGATAAAAAAATTCTCTAATACATTCAAGCATAACAACAGTGACATTTTATCCTTTGTTGAAAATATTTAATTTTTTTATTTATTAGTAAAATTTCATGCTTTATTATTTTGAAAAAATATCATTATATTTTAACCTTATTTTGGTAATTAATTTTTTTAAATAATGATTTTTATATTGATAGTTTGATTTATGAACAAAAATTCGATTTTATAATCTAAAATTGAACTCATATTATTTTAGAAGATTTGTGGAAATGATAATTTTTTTAATTTCATGTAGTGATTCATTGAAATTTTTAATGATGGTTGTGCCTAGATAGCTCTTGGTGAGATAATTATAGCTTACACGATTGGTGCACATCTATAGAAATCAAAAGCATTTGTTACTAATTATACACATCAAAAAATTATATAGGAAGATGACGGTATATTTATTCTGATATAAAAGTGTTCTGTAATGTTTCTTTATGTGGTCAATTATATGACTTCCCAAGATACCTATATGAATATTCTATGTTTTATAAGGAGTTATGAAGGAAATAATATTATTCTATATTGTGAAATTAATGATATTTATTAATGAATGATATTACAATTTTCGGTAAATTTTTATATATTCATGAAATATTTTTTTTGTGTGTTTTCGTTTTTATCAATGGATTAGTGTTTTCTGTATATTTATATCCCATACTATGATTTTCTTTTTAATTCAATGGTTTCATGTTTTTTTTCATTGTATTTAATGATTTTTAAGGGAATTTATGTTGTCAAATTTAATTTGATGATGATTTTTTTAAAATAAATCATGAATTATTTTTTTAATATTTTTATATGGTAGAAAATTGGTTACTTCAATAATGTCCAATTTTACATTTAATATAATCATGTATTAGTAATGGAATAATTCATTAAAAATATAAACCTGAATTAATCCAAAATGCGAGGGAATCTATTTTCTTGACTATAACTAAATATTATGTAATGTTTACGACTGAGGCCTTATATATGCTATCAATTTTTTTAATATTATTACAATTATGGGTAATATTAATAACCTTCCCTTAAAATTTTTATCCATATGGTCATGATACAATTTTATACATTAGACAATTACCATGACTCTCTTTATAATTTATGGTTGTTCATTATGGTTTTCCATAGATGAATGAAGGAATATTTAGTTTGAAGGAATCGAGAGTGAAATATCGTTCTGAATCAACACCACAAGATGGTTTTATTTGAAATAAACTATTTTATTATAGTGATTTCTCAGTTGAAACTAGTTATAATATTAGTGTTTATATGGAATACATCACCTAGAAAAATCATATAGGAACATGATGATAGTGGATCATTTTATAAGAAAAGTTCATCAATCATTCTGATGATCATTTAAATGTGTTCTAAGTGAGATATTGAGTTAATAACTAGAAACGATATTTAACATCATTGGTTTTTAGATAACCAAATGTTATCTATTTCAATTTATAATTGTATTGTTGAATTTTCTAACTGGTGATCAAAGGTTAAGAATATTTAATTTTTAAAAACGATTGATTTCATGGAATGAGATGCATTTATGAATAATTTCCTAAAGTCATTTAACTCAAGATAATTTTTTTAGGTAAACATATATGGTTGAGTTTGTGGATTATATTATGATATATTATAAAATCCTTTAGTATTAACAAATTAATATAAGGTTTTTTCAATCCTTAAAATAATAAGAACTATATAGAGTATTTAAGAAATGTTAATGTGGGTGGTAAATGTTTTTTCCATGGTAACAGTGAATCTAGTTATTGTTTTTTTACACTACTAATTAAAAATTTCTGGAAAAGTGTTCGTGTCAACCAATTTCATAGATATTTATAGTATTATGTGACTATTGGGTAAATAAATACATTATGTTAGAAAATTGATTAGTAATCCATCACACCAACTATGTTAACATGAAAGACAGTTACAATTAAAGTGATAGGAGAATGGGATGATTTTTCAAGAACTAAAAAGATGGTTGGAAAATGCCCCAATTTTGGCTCTTACTACCATAAATGTTGATTTTATTATATACAACGATTCATAATTAAATCAATTCATTGTGTCTTGATGCATAATGAGATTTTAATTTCTGGTCATTCACATTAGTTGAACGTTCATGAGTTAAAATACCATACTCAGGATTTTATATTAACTACTACTATTTTTGACTTATAAAGTTAGAGGCATCATTTAAAATGGATGATGTTTGAAATATATTCTGATCCCAAAAAATATGATGTATAATTACAATCAGAAGGTGTTGAGATTGAGATAATGAAGATTACTGGAATTGATAAAGTATTATTAATGTGTGATTCATTATCAAAATAGAAAAATAAGTTGACAAAGCATTGAGAAAAAATTAAATCGATAAAAACCATGTTATGTTTGGAATGTGACCATTTGGATAATTATTTTATGATGTTTTTTCTATATGTTGTGGATGTACTAAAATCCTCTATTTTGTTTCTAGATTTATTTTAGTTGAAATTGAAAAAATTAATTAAGAGGGATCATATGGTGGATCAATAATCTTAATAAATGTTTAAATCCATTAATAAATGTATGTTTCCTCATTTTAATATTGATGAAGAATGAGTTCTACAATTAATAAAAAATTAATGTGTGCCTTGTGATTCATATTTGGGGAAATCATTGTGGAATGATGCCCATAGTTCACCATTTTCATTCAAAGAAGCAACACTAATGTGTACATAGTCTATTGACATTATTATGGTTTGATAAAATGAAAATATGTATTTCTATATTTAATATGATGTGTTTTAATTTTCAACAATTTAATGAATATTTACAATTACTAAAGGGAATGGTTTCAACATTTCTAGTGCCGGAGTAGAAATGTGAGAGAATATTAATGGATTTAAATAATGAATTTTTAAATATATCACATGTTAATAAGGTAATTTGGGTATTTGTTAATTGATTTAATAAATTTATATTTTACTTTTTCCATTTTAGTTACATTGTCTTTAAATTATCTTACTACACAATTAAAAAATAGTATTATAATATTACATGGATTGCCTAACTCTATTTTATTAGATAGTGATCCCAAGTTCACATCTTATTTTTTGAAAGGACTACGAATGTAGTTCGGTAATAACATAAATTTCTATAAATCATTTCATACTCTATCTGATGTATAGTCTTGGTAGATGATTTGGAAATTATAATATTATCATAAATATTTATCAATTTATTTAAATGGATGATGGCATCAATATCAATCTTTGGGGATGTTTTTATATAATAAAAGTTTCAATTCCAAGAGAATGTTTTTTATATTTGGTGAAATATATAGAAAGTGGTTCCAGACACCCAATTTTTTGTGATTATGTTGTATAAACAATGTTTTTTGGACAAATGTTTGTAGAGAAACTGATAGGGAAAATTTATGGGATTCTGTGAAACATGGAAGCAGCACAATGTTGGCATAAATGTTTTGTAGAAAACATGAGAAACAATATTTTTTTAGAGGTGGG
The DNA here is from genome assembly GCA_963277665.1 of Viscum album. Classification (NCBI taxonomy): domain Eukaryota; kingdom Viridiplantae; phylum Streptophyta; class Magnoliopsida; order Santalales; family Viscaceae; genus Viscum; species Viscum album. The sequence continues at coordinate 26,756,592 of OY728157.1, read as the reverse complement.
TGATCATGTCTTTCTCAATGATTTTCTTGTGAAATGATTGATGCATATTGACAAGATGGGTAAGATGGTTTCACTATAACATCTTGATCTCAGGTTCCACTAAACCATTATTTGAGCCCAATTGGCCACATGATCTCAAGGGAATGTCTACAAATTACAGTGGCTTGTAACTAACAATGTGGGCCTAGGTTGTGTCAACAGGTACAATAAGGCCTCATATATCTAGTATGAACAACCATAAAGAGTATATATTAAATAATTGATGTATATGAATATAAAGTTAAAAACATAAGTAATGGAATAAGAAATGAAATATAAATAAGTAATTTGTGGAAACTAAATAATCATAGTAAATACAATTATGGGATTCATGATTTCACATTTATATAAAAAATGTAGTATGGAGAGGAATGACTGAATGACATACTACATGAGTGAAAAATGTACCAAAATGAAAAAATAGCGACTACAAGAATCTCAGTAATAGGCTTGGCCCTTTTTCGAGTGCTCTATACTAAGCTCCACCAATAGAAATCAAGAATCAAAAGATGCATGATTCCCATTATCCATATTTGTGATCTTAATGTATAATTAAGTACCAAATGGTGCCCAAGTAGGGTGTAAAATAAAAATCATAGTAGTTCAGCACCCACGAGGTCCATAACTACTCATTTCATGTTTTAAATAACAGATATTCTGTATCATATAATAAATGAAGTGTAATTGAAAAATAAATAATTACATCTTGGTCAGAGATCCTAAATACACCCCCATCCAATCCTGCCTTCTACGACCTTTGCAGAATGTCTTAAAATAGATACCTATGAAAGAAATATATGTATACAAGGTCCAATAATAAACAAGGTAACAATGAAATTCATACCCCAAATCATGTTCTTCATCATACAATCTATTTTATTAGACATTATGTAGGTTTGATAGTAAGAAGGTAAGAAATACAATATGTTCAAAAATAAACTCATAAATAAAATATAAGTATGAATCTCATATAAACATGAAATTATGTGAACCAATAAAAAATAGTGGTAGAGATTCTAGATATATCATTAGAGACACAAAAGGCACCCCTAGTATCACTCGAGGAATGGAAGCACTGAGTACATCCTATGTATCACACACTGGGGACCAAGTATCACTTAAGGCATCAAGTAGCCATATTTCCAATGGTTTTATTGATTTTTTTCATCTAGGGAATTGGTATCACTATAGAGTATCACAAACCAACCAGGAATCCCTTTCCTAAAAATCCAAATCATTTCCATCGACACATAGGGTTGTAAACCAAATGACCCTGACGAGTCCCTATATGACTCCATATTATGGAACCCACAATCTCTCTAGGACCATATGTGGTTAATATATTATCAAAGGCACATCACTAGAAAGGCTTATTTTTATCACAAGGTAATGAATATAAGTAAATAATTCCATCTATTAATTAACTCATTACTAAATTCATACCAATATTCAAATTATATAGTTGAATCCATCAACAATTGCATGATTCATATAGAAAGGAAATAATAATAAAAACAGGGAAACATTGTATGTTGAATAATATACTAGTTATAGCATGTATTCAATGTAATATTTCCAATGTCACTTGGAATTATCATACCACTTTCCACATATCTCCAATAAAATTTCAATACCTCTTTCTTTCAAGATTGGCGATGTACCACATTCCATCAAAAAGAATCCTTGTGCTTGAGAAATAATCATTTAAAATGGAATGGAATGTAGAAAATATCATACTTTTAAGTATCAATAATAAAAAATGATGCAATGGGTTTCAATGTAACTGTAACATCATATAGAATACAGAATTAATCATGAGTGTTTTCAAGAATGAATAACATATAAAAATGAATGAATAAATGCGTATAACATTACACAAGGGACTAGACAACAAAAAATAGTCATATTCAGTATCATTGGATCCAATTCATGGTGAATTAATAATTTTGAATTAGTAAATCAACATAAAACATTAAACCAATGTGCATCCAACCCAAAGCATAAGGAAACATATACTATTTAGGATTGAACATCGAAGGGGTTTTCAAAAGAAAATGAGAACATCCTTGGATAGGTTTTTCCATAGTAAATGGTCACTATGGACTTATAAATTCAATTTGAATAATTTAATATCCATGATGAAGGAATTTAGGGAAGGATTTGGCTAGTGAACAATGGTTTTTTAACTACAAAATAATGAAAAGTTTGGAAATAAACTAGACACCCTACAATGTAGTCATAAACATACATGAATCTGGTAACAATCCAAAGTTCACCTTGAAATGGACGAAATAAAACGATTTAACAAAACCCCAAAATAGAAAAATATTGTCGCACTAATATACCACCATCGATGAAGTGGTATCCAAGTAATACGAGAGTGTATAAGAGGGATCATACAAGGAGTAGTATATAGCATTAAATGGAAATGGAAACAAATGTGTTTTAAGGGAGATATCACAAAACCCCAAATGAGGAAGAGAATGAGAGTCATGATCCTAGAGGGAAGGAGAAGAGTCATGTGGAAAATACGGAGGAAGAATAAAAAACCCTTAACCATTCAATAATGAAATAAATTAACCCCCCCCCCCCATTTTCACTACACAAGGTTTAGCCACACGGTTTAGCCAAACTGTGCCACAAATGTTCCCATTGTTATGATTTAATAGAAAAAACACAAGATCTCAGGGCATGGTTTTTACAAACCTTGTGAAAATAGTGCTTATTTCCACTATCCTGAAACTAAAACATCTCACATGGGAATGTTCCTGGGTTAGTATTGTTTCAAAATAAACTGTGGCCCTACCTATATTCATCATTTTAAGATCTCTTATATTCAATGAATCCCCTGATGCCCACATGTCCTCCTTTAACATCATTGGATTCAAATTTATAACTAATTAAATGAGTGTATCCAATAATTTAAATGACTCTAAATTTGGATATAGTAATGACATTACAACCTCCCATCCTTAAAACAAATCATCCATGAGATTCCTTTTTGAGGGATAGTTAGCTCCTATTGAAAAAATATTTGACCACTATGAACATACATTAAAATCTCAATCCACAACCTATCTCAAAAAATCCAATGATTCCATAGCACCTAGACTAAAGTAATTGACCGAAATAAGATATCCTTTATTCTGTGATTGATGATACATATCAAAAACTCCCCAAAGTGCACATCCACCTCCAGTAAATATCATCTAGATCAAATGAATGAGACATGAATTGATTATATTGTCAATAAAATTATACATGGAGAATGTCAGGCATGGCCTGGTACCAATGTGGTAGCAAAAACTGATAGGTTACCTGCCTAACTACTTATATCATCAGGAATGTCTCGAAAAATCTAGGTGATAACTTTCTCTATCAACTAAATATTTTTTTTGAAATAAAATAGAGAATAAATATATAAATACATGATATCCCATCTAAAACAAAAGAGTCATATGGAAATGATTGTTATACTTATTCTTCTGGAATTGAGCACTTTCTCTATGTTTTTGAATTAGTTGAACACGCTCGGAAGTATAATGAATGGTATGAGGATCCCATAAATATTCCTCACCCACCACAAGACAACATAGAAGGCCTAAATCTGAGGAATCTAAATCCTCAAATGAAATATTTATTTATGGGATAATCATTCAATTGAATTTTATCTTCATAAGAACCTCCAAAACCAAGGATATATGCCTACAAAATATCCTATAACAATCACATCGCCTACTCAGACTACACATAGTTCTTTTGGTGATATGAACTACTCTTGAAAACCATTGAATCATGCGTCATCTACAACCCCACCCAGAACCGAGATGTGAAATTGTGGTATCTCGATGAAACAATAGAATGGTGTACTCTATGAAGTATCACTACCTCCTAAATGCAATGTCTTCAATACACATAAATAAATAATTAATCATATATCGATTCTAAATTCATATAATTGTTCATCATATCAAGGATCACCCTTATGGAATCTCTACCTTGAAAAGATCTCAGAAATCCTGTCATGATATCAATGGTGACATCATTCCATTTCTACTCAGGAATTGATAGTTGTTTTAAGAGACTAGTAGGTCATTGGTTCATTGACATCACCTAATGACAAGTGGAGTAATTAGTGATAAATCATGCTCTCTTAATATTCATACTTGGAAACTAGTAATAATTAAACATGTTTTAGTACATGTTGGTATGTTAAGGATGAAATTTCCAAATAGTGTAATGATATTCCCTCATCATCAATTCCAATATATCCAAAGGGACCCAAACTAAACCATTGTAGATGAGTGTCTCACTACTATAAAAAACCCAAATAGGGGGTGGGTTATCTCCTACGATGCAGTATCTAAAAATTAGTCCATGTGAATTAAAAAACAACCACATTTTCACTCACTCAATAAGAGATGATCTCACTGCCAAAGCTGCTAAAACTGGTTTCCCTTACTATTCATGAACCTCAATATGTATCTTAAGAAATAATACGATAATATTACACTCACTGATCCTTACCATTATGTCATGTTTTTTAATTTTCAAGTTCATGGGATCAGTAATAACCTCTTCCCTATCCTGTTGTATATGAAATATCAAAATCAATGGACTATATGTATTTAATCCAACTACATTACCTCATAACCATGACTCACTCTCTACAGATATAATTTATTCTCTTGTGATCCATGTAAATGATGAATCCCTCACCCAATAGACATTACCATGAACATAAAATACCATGAACCATTGCTTATATCTTTACACTGTGATTTTTCTTGTTACACTCATGAAGAATTATTTCGAGGGACCCATAATCCATAACTCCATCACCTTGAAACAGAAATGTAGTTAATCTGATTGTTGAAGCATCATAGTAGACTATATAAATTTTTCCTGACTCAGGTAAAATGAGAATCATAGATGAATTTATTCATCTATTTAAATCATGAATATCATTATTTAAAAATTCAAACCCTAGTATCTAAAAAACCATCACAGTGAGGGTTGTAATTGGATATTTTAATATGTAGATTTCTTGAATGAGACACATATAATATCCATTAATCCCTATGTAGCTTGGTATATAAATCAAATTAATAGGTTTCTGATAGAAAACCATGGAAATCAAATTCTAGTGGATTATTGATAGTCATGTTTCAATTTTTATTTGATATAATAAGTTAATCATACTGATAAAAAACTAGAACAATATGAGCATCAAATATAAGTCGTGCTTTATACGTATACTCAGCATGATCTGAAGATGGGTTTCAGGGTCGTGTATAGATAATGAATATCCAAAGATGTCGTATATTAATAAAACCACAAAGGAATCATGATATGGGTGGAATACGCGATTAATAATGGTAATTAAGACTTAAAAAAAATCAAACCACAAAACATATCCAAATAATCCTACAAGTTGTATCTTCTCTGGAATGTTTTATATGTTATGTATAATAATCTTACATGAACTTGATGATAGAGCAGCCACAAATAGATAATAGAGAAAATGTTTTCTCCCTTGAACTTGTAGAAGAGGCCACCTAAATGAGGCAAAGGAAAATGGCTCCTCACTATAATATGGTTCAAGCATCTATAATCCGGGAAAAATCAAAGGGTACCATCTACCTACTTGGTGAAAAGTGCATGTAAACAACCTGAAGATGTGATGGTTCTGATAAAAACATTACCCTAAAAGTAATCAGGATACATCCTAATCTATTAGATCTCTATAAAATCCATACTATATGGTGTAATGAATGATAGTGTAACACCTAAAAACTCATCTATGGGGTACTAAAGCTATAATATTAGAGGTAATCTAGAAAAATTATCAGGAAAGGCACTCATGAATAAATCCAATAATAGAGGGATTTTCGATAAATATTTTCCTTGATCACTTATAAAGAGGTTCTCAAACTAACTGTCACTCTTACTAGACCAAAACACATGGGTCCCACACAATCATCTTGGATATCCCATTCTACCCTCTGCACATACATGCTTTTATAAGGTGACATTAAGGACACTCAACAGTGAGGGAAATATACTTGGGATTAATTAAGCACAACCATGTCTATATATTGAATGACGTTGACATCAGTCTTCTCAAGGATGTGAAATTCATGAGGAAAATAAACCCACCTGTCTAAAAGGGGATATCATGTAAATGACATATTTCCCATTTCATAACCAATAACCTATTTTTGAGACACATAACGCCACAACAGTACTTGATAGAATGAACATGACATTCTAGAACATCAGAATATGTATAAGAGTGTGAAGAAAATATATCTAAATGGGATTTAACTAATGTTGAGGCTACCAGAGTAGTCTCTATAACTATTTATTGCACTATAATTTCCCACTCTAGCACTGGATGCATTGCATACATATTGCCTAAACCCCATCGCTTTTACGCCCATTCACTAACCTATGTAGATCCATTATACTATGGAAGTTACATTAATGATTGAATGCCAAGTCCCTTACCCTTTCTATATCATCCTAATTTGAATGTTAAAGACCAACACCCATCCCGACATGGAGACATAGAACTTTTAACTAATATAGGTGCTACTATGAATCCCCCAACACTTGATGCTTGAGGAAAATATTTTCAGAGGAGAGGATGATGAACAATCACACCAAAATATCATCATTCCATTAGGTTCCTCATGAAATGGGGATTTTTGTTTCCAATCATGCAACACCAGTGAAATATAATAGATCTATCAGTACATGTTAGCTGGATAAAACCATCCATAGGTGAACCCTCAAAATGTATATTTCTATTTCCTGAAGAACCATTGCCCAAAAAATGGAACAAAACTACCCCTAATCACACTGGAAACCTCTCGAACAATCCACTCTATAAATAATGTTGGGTTCAATATAAATATAATGGAAGTCAACCTAAAGATATTCACATGTGAACAACCCGCATGACCAAGACCATATTTAAAAAAATGATGTCCTCATTTCATCACTGATCAATGATTGAGTGATACACTGAAACTCAATGAAACAAGATTAATACTAAATATATATCATAAACCCCTACCTATGATGTATGCTCTCCCAGGATGCATACACACTTAGAGTCTTTGGGATGAAATAATCATTTAAATTCATCTATAAGTATTCTCAAACCATGTCTCTGTAATGCTTAGATTGAGAAAATACATCCCACTTATTCTTGGAAGAGTCATCCACGTGTATGTAGTGAGAAAATACCACCTCACTATATCAATATTTATATAGTCAAATTATGATTCCAAAACTTCTACCCATTTCTATTCAACAAGAGAAGCTCCATCCTTAGAGATAGTCAGCAGATGCTGCTACTGAAATTTTGATGTAAGATCTACCTTAAAGGGGTAGGCCAGGGAGCACATTTAATAGACTACATGAACTAGAGAAAAATAAACCAAAAATAATCATTTTCACCTAGTGTAATATTATAAGGAGGTTCCTCTGGAGTCACTATAATAGGTATAGCAGGTGGATCAGGTCCCACAACATCTAATGCATGTTCATTGTTACTCTCTTGGTGTACATCATGAGTACGCTGATTTGGAAGAGCTCTACAATTTCAAAAAATACCACCCAGATATAAATTTATAACAAATAAGGAATGAAGATAAGTAATCGATAAATAAGATATGTACATGTAATGCCTAGGAGAATAACACAAATATGATCCTACTCATGATCCATGTTTATATAAGAAGAAAAATTGTCTATATAAGGATTACAAGACTCATGGAATACTATCCATTTCTATGTAAATGTTCATGTAAATATATCTTAATAGATTATGAGTTAGATTTCTTGTTTTAGAAGGTGTTATTCACATTGATTTATTGAATCATTTAATACCCTTTAAAAAATTGAATTATGGGGATTACCATTAAAATTTATAAGGGCATATAAACCTTAAATGTTGAAAATGGGCATCCATGTAATCTAATTCATTTCATGATACTTCATGACAAGTTAGTACATTTCAATATTTATAAGAGAATATGCCATAAAAATGAAGAAAACATGTCACTACAAAATTCACAAGAAAACATGAAATTCCCATCCAATATAGATTTTAATTGGAATAATTCATGAAATATTAATATCTATAGTGCCTAATATCATGAACTCAATTTAGAAACCTTATTTTATTGGGAATTAAGTAATATAATACATCATCTCAACAATTCTATTATCAGTAGAAACATAGAAAAATTGTGTAACCAAATGGTGAAGTTCGATCAACCATCAATAGCATAAGAAATATCACAATTCCTATACCAAGTAATTTGGGAGTCACCTGTACATGTGTTTTCTATATCCCTGAACATGATAATTTACAATATCCATTTTCATAACCTATTGTCTGAGACAAATCGTATGAATAATAAAAAGGAACCTTTGATTCCACATTATTGTGTCTTTGTCCTTGGTTCCACTCAAATATGGCATGAGCCAGGTTGGCCACATGGCCTGATGCACATATCTCCAATCTATAGAGGATGTGAACTACTAGATATGGACAAGGTTGAGTTTATGGAGAGTCTATTCCCACATACATCCATTATGTATAGTAGTAAAAAAAATGTAAAGCAGTAGAAGCATATAAATAATAAATAAGTAGTGGATCTTAAGGAACACACAATTCCATACACATAAAGAAGTAGTAGAAGCTAAATAATAATAATAGATATAATAATTATATTGATGATTTTACATGTTTATATAAAAATTTAGTATGATTAGTAGGGGTAGAATCATACACTTCATGCTGGAATAATATAGAGGAAAAAGATATTGTTATTATAAGAATACAGAGCATTGATTTGGTCCTCAGTCCAGGGATCCATCATAATAAGGAAAAACCATTCAAGAATGAAAAAAGCACACTTCTATTTATCCATAATAGTGATCATAATGTCTAATTAGACACCAAAAAGAGCTTGCACAGGGTGTGAAATATAAGTCACAATATGATCGCACCAATAGTATCAAGAACATACCATTTCAGAAAGTAAATAAGGTATAATGATCCTCATATAATAAATTTTGATCAATTAATAATTAAATATATAAATATTTGTCTGGGTTCCAAAACAGTCACACATCCAAAACCACCTATATCGACCAATAATGGAAATATGGAAAGAGGTACATGTGCAAGTAATATTTGTGTTCAAGGTCCAATAGTAAAAAGGAAAACATTAAATTAATATCCAATAGTTTTTTTGATATTGGGGTTTGATTCATGAGTCATCACTTAATTGTTCTACAAAACATCATAGAAATACAATATGTTCATAAAAACTCATAATTATAATAATAATGATGCATCTAATATAAACATGTAATTCAATAAATCCATCATAAATGTTGTTGGTGTCAAAATCATATTATTGGTGACCTTAATTGAATCCCAAATATCTCCATGGGGACATCTAATATATTCTAATAAATCAAAATTTTTTTATTTGAATCATATGACATCCCTATTTCAACTTAATACATGGTAACTTTGAGTCTATCTATGGAATCTTACATGGGGGGCATGTGTCACCCAAGTTAGGGAATATCAATCTTTCCAATGGTTTGATCCATGGTTTTTCCACTTGGGAACTAGTAAGAATCAGGATTATATAAAACCACCTGAAAAACCATTTCTTGGTAGGTGAAAACACTGCCCCCATATTTTGGGTCGTAGGAAAAATGATGACTGCATCTCCATCAATGAGTCCTTAAATGAAAAAGCATGTTATATACCATCTTATATCATGTTAACTGAGTACCCAATGAACATAACAATAAAGGAATATATATATCATGAGCAATTCAATATATATAAATCACTCCACCCAATAATAATCTCATTACTACATGTCGACCTATAATCAAACAATGCAATTGAAGCCAAAAACAATGGATCAATTCTTATGATAAGTAAATATTTTTATATAAGAAAAATCATTGTATAAGGAATAACAAAAAATGTTTTTCCATGTCAATAATGGAATATAACTAAAGTAAGAAGATATTATCATGTATCTTACCATATTTCATCAGTGTCGTCTTATTACCTTAATATGTGAAACATGACAAATAACAACATTCCATTCTAACCCATTCATGGAATTAGTAAATAAGCATTTATAAAGTCAAGGCATGTGGCATGTATAATTATATAAAGTTTAAAGCAAAATTCATGAAGAAAGGTAATGTAACAACATCATGGCATGACATACGGAATTATGCATGGGTATATTTTTTGAAATAACGAATCTATAAAAAAGAATGAATATAATTATATTACATAACATAATGGGTAAAAAAAATTCGACTTCTACATTATCAAGGGGTCCAATTAATGTTTCATTACTCATTATAAATCCATTAATCAATTTAAAAAATTAAACATGTGTGAAACCCAATTCAAATCAAATGGAAACATAGGAAATTAGGAATGAAATAACAAAAGGGGTGAACAAAAGTCTTTTTTAACAACATTCGAAATGTTTATCTATAATAAAAGGGAACTAATAAAATTAAAATTCATTCAAGATAATTAAATATGAAAGAGTTTTCTAGAAAGATACGGCTAGTGGCACTAAGAGGGCCCATGAAAAATTGATGAACCAATGTGAAAAACTTTTAAACTATGTTGAATATTCATAGTAATCCACATCTATGGTGACCACCTATGATTTATCTTATAATGGAAGAAATAAGAAGATTTAAAAAACCACCAAAAATAAGAAACAATTATATCATACCAAAATAACAAAATAGATGAATATGGAATAATGGAATAGAGGAGTGGGGAATAGGGAGAATATCAAGAAGAGTCATTTTTTTTAATGGTGAAGAAAACATATTAATTTTGAAAAAGATTACACAAATCACTAAATTAGTTGTGTAATAATGATACATGCACCAGTATAAGAGTAGACAAAATTTGTTAGAAATGATGGTGGAAGAACGAAATATCCATTAAAACCCATTAAGGGGAAAATAGTTATAATCACCCCCAATTTGAAATTTTCATTGTCTCACCAAACTACACACTACGTATGTGAATGGTTCATCATCACAAGAACACCACATGGTAAAGGCACATAAGTTGAATAACCATTAGTAAACCTTGCATTTACAATATACATAAAACCTGCAACATCCATTATAGTCGTCTGACATAGGTCGCAAATTTTAAACAAAATCATGAATCTCACTCATTATTCCCTATTATTCGTGATCTAGACATCAAATTATCCCACTATTCCTCTGGGACATTCTTTAAAATTATAGTCTTCCAATTTAGGTATAAATGATGTAATTAAAAAAATTAATTATCTGTACAATTTTATACAGTTGGGATGTTACATCGACAGTTCATTAGACTATAAAAAATCATATAAATGTTTGTATTAGTTTCCTAAAAATTATTTTTACCTATGTGTTTATCCAAGGTATGCAATGTATTCCATTTTTCAATGCTATGAAATTATGTACCAAATTCATCTCATGTTTAGGGCCCCAACATAGCTCACCTAGAAGTGAAACTTTCTTATTAGTAATAGTCTATTTAGGTTATTAAACATAGATAGAGAGTGTTGATGAATATGTTAAATCATAAGTTTACTGTTATATGAAAAAATATTATCATTGAAGAGGAAACATGAGAATCGGAAAATTCATTGAGAGAAAAATATCCCCACTTATTTGATAATTGAATAAAATATCTATGTTTTAATTTCCAAAAGGGGAGATGGATATAAAATCCATATTAATGATAATATCATAATTTGGATTATTTATAAGTATTTATTAATAATATAAAAATTTCATATTAAAATAAGCAATACAACTATTAGTGTACTTGAAGAACAATAATGAGTTCCTCTAAAATCATATATCTCCCCCAATATAGAGTAATTTCATACAATAATATATTATTAATACTATTATTTTAATATGTATCTATCACAATGACATAATATAGGTGGGTATGTTGTGTTCTAACTATATTATTTTTATAAATTTTTATAAAATGCTTTGTATGTTATCAAATGAATTATATAGGCATAAGATAAAAATAAATATATTTTTATGCTTAAAATATCCTTTTTCTAAAAATAAATAGAATCAAATTGTAGTGGTTCACCTATATTAAAAATTATTATTGACAATTTTATAATTTTTAAATAAAAAATGATTTTCATTTTCCAAAATGATATATCAATATTTTCTTTGTTTTGTTTTTCCCTTTTTTCAAAGAACATTTATATTATTATGAATAATGAATAATACTAAATTTTAGTTCAAAACATAAATTTTTTCAATATACTTATAGATTTAAATAATGTTATTAATTATATTAAATATATAGTTAGATTGAAAATAAATCAATTAATCAAAATTAGTAATGTACAAACAATTATACATTGAATATAGCTATAATAACATTGTAAAATTATAAATATTTTTACATTAATAACGTTCTTTGTCGTCCTTTCTACAAATATAATTGTAATTTAATAATATATAACATATATTATTTGAATTTGGATAAATTTATTAAATATTTTTTTTAAGAATATTTTATAATTTATAAAAATATCATCTTTATTTTTGACAAAATTGATTAGTTTAATTAATGAAAATAAATTACAACGTTAATAAAAATATTTGGTTACCTAGTGGTTAAAATGTAATCTTAAGAGTTAAAATGACTATCAAACATGTACATACTGAATATTGGGACCATGACTTAAAATAAACTTCTCTTTTCTAGAATTTTTATCATTATTTTTGTGACATTATGTAACTGATATTTCTCAATATTTCTTACCATTTTATATTTTCTAGAATTCCATTTCCCCTAAACTATAATAAGATATCCATCCTTCCAATTTCTCCACACAACTAAATACATTTGGATCATAAAAAACCATACCAAATAATATATTAGAATTATTAACATCACCCATGATTTTTCACTATAAAAATAATTTCATCTAGGAGGTCCTATAGGGAAAATTTTAATGTGTTACCCAAAGAAGACGTAACATTCATCATCATGTATTTGTACTATGTTTCCTTATAAAATTTCATCATCATGTATTTGTACTATGTTTCCTTATAAAATTTCATCATTAAATATTATATAATTTTTATATAATGAAAAAATCATTTGAAATATTATTATATTTATGTATGATAGGGTTTCAAGTTACATTTACACACACATCCATCAGATGCGTAACAAACATATCATTCATGTGTAAGGAAAACTACTCGCCCACTAAAAGATGTCATTCATTTTTTCTATGACCACCTTTCATGGTTGAGATTATAATGAGTTTTTTTATATAATATATATGATATTTATAATAACTTAATTCATTATGTATTTTTAAATAATTCATACCATATTTCATACCATTTTGATAACAAGATAACATCGTTTATGGTTGTGTGGGCTACCGCCTCCTCAATATGATGTGATACATTCACACATTATATGGAACTTATTTATGAAGTTTTTAATTTATGATATGTTAAAAAAATAAATTATATATTATATTAATGAAATGATTATATTTATTTAATCATTATATATCATTTTAACCTTTTAGACATAGAAAAACTGATAACGTCATTCATGGATATGTGGACTGCTGCCTCCTCGACGTGATGTGATTAAAATTAAATAAATATATATATATATATAAGAATAAATTATTAAATTAATTTATATTTATGATATAATAATATTTTTGGAAGATTAAATGTTACATTACTTCTTTCAAAAAAATCATTGAAAAATTGGAATGTTAATCATGTGTGTGAACGACATACTGTCTCGAAGATAATAGAGACATATGATTATTTGATAATAAAATATCTTGATTTATTTTAATGTGTATTTGATCTATAAATATGACCATCTTGTAATATTTATTATTGTATTAAATTTTTTTATAAATACTCTTTTAAGGACACTTGACATACCAACGACTTTTTTGTTACATAAACCGAATGTTATCAAAACACCTGATGTAAACACAATTTTTTGTGTTGTTTTTGAAATAATTTTAATAATTGAAATAAAATAAGTTTAAAAAAATTAATTTTTTCTAATTTAATTAAATAATTAGAAAATGTTTATTTTTCTGTCATATAAAGACATACTTGGCATATCTAACTCACGTTGATGGAATTTTTCTCAGTCTCCATTCATTGATACATTTTATAATGATATTCACGTTGTCGATTATATTATATAATATGGATATTAAATTGATGTGAAAAAATTATATTCAATGCTTTTGTAATGTATGAGTTTTGGCCTAAATCATTATAACAATAAACATGAAATTAACCTCAATGTGAAGGAAATTAATTTCTTAACTAATACTCATGTGTATTTAATATTTATGGATGGTAAATTATAGTTTGTATAAAAGGTGATTTTACATATATTTATATGTTAGGGTAATATTAATAACATCCCCATGAAATATTTTAACTTGTTCTCATGATAAAATTTTATATCATTTGAGTATTCCTATGGTTCATTATATAATTAAATGTTTTATAGAATGGTTTTCGATAGAAGAAACATGGAATAATTAATAAGAAAACACCATGTGGAATATATCTTTCTAAATCAACAAATCTATATCAATGGAATTGAAATATAATAGTTTTTAATTGTAATTTCTCATTTAATCGAGGTTATAATGTGAGTCGTCTGATTGAAATAAAGCAACAATACAAACAATATATGAACATGATGAAATTAGATAATTGTTTGAGAAAAAATCTCCCACCATTTAGAGGATCCTCTAAAACTCCAATAGCTCAATGAAGGATCAAATACATATAAAATATATTTGATTTCATGGTTTATTTAGATTACCAAAAGGATAAATCTAGAAATTTAAAATTTTTAAGTGAATTTATTTTGTTTTGGTCAATGGTTATGAATATTTCTAAATGTGAAATAGATTTCATTTGTGAAATTAGATTAATTTAAGAATATTTTTCTATGTCTATTCAACATAGGATAAGAAAAAATAATATTATATAAGATTGTGTTGATATTAGAGAATAACTTTTTATATTTTATAAAATCCATGAGATGCATTATAGGCATATAATGGTTTTTTTCAATACATAAAAAAAATAAACTCTATGGGAAATTTATTAATTGTGAATTTTGGTTGAAAAAATTTCATTACATGGTCACATAATTTCTAAAGGTTGAAAAATTGTAGATCCTTCTAAAAAATATGTTCAAGAGTGGCCAATACATACTGATGTTGTCACGAACCTTCCTCAGGGCTCATGAAGTTACTACACTAAGCCCTCCTTCCATAGGCCAGGGGTTGGTGACTAGGTCCATTGGCATAAATCCTGATAAAAAGGGAAGGAATTTCCTTTATAAAAGTAAAAAGACACAACGGAGTACGTTATAGAACGAATCACAAAGTAATACTGAATATAAAATTAAGTGCTGAAAGGAAAGGGGCCGGAAAGACAAGCCCAATAGTAAGTACCGTACAAAATAAATACTAGTAAAATTGCAGTAATGTTAAATAGAAACCAATGAGTCATCCTACAGGATTCCCATTTGAATGGTCAATACAGATGGCCTCCTCTGCACCTCGAGTCCGGTTGTCCGCTCCATGTACGTCTCTCAATGTGATCCACCTTTGGGTACTTTCCAGCTCCACAAGCCTCCACCTCGATCCGTGTTGTTTGTCGTCTTCATCCAACACATAGTTTTGCATGCATAGCCCGTGCAGGGTTGAGTATATGATACTCAGTATGGACCACCAGACCCCTGAATGTCTCCCAGAATCCACGAATGATAAACCTCAAAATGAAAGATACAATCACGAAGTATCAAAAAACCCTACGTAGGTATATTCCTATACATATACCAAAGTTATCAATCACAATTCATCTCCAACTCTCGAGCCCAAGAAAAACCTAGTCCACATAGGAAAAAAGTCAATCACATCGATGATAATGATTGAACGTCAAGACTTATCTCACGCAGGTTTACATCTTTCGTATAGTGGTAGAGATGATCAGATGTAGTCACTGATTCATCGTAGCTGTCATACCCACGTCAGATACTAGACTAGATAAGCTATAAGACTCACGTATGATACTAGACTAGCAACTCTATTGGACCCACTCAGGATACTAGTACAGAAGTTAAACTGTCAGACCCCCTTAAGATAAAAGTACAGTAATCATTACTGTCGAACCCACAGAGGATTCTAGTACAGTAGTCATCACTGCCGAAACCACAAAGGATTCCAGTAGAGAAGTCATCGATGATGAACCCACAAAATATTCTAGTACATTAGACATCGTTGTCGAACCCATGAAGGATTCTAGTATAGTTTTCATCTTCTTCGAACCCAAGGAGGATTCTAGTATGGTAGATGTCGTTGTCTAACCCACATAATATTCTAGTACAGTAGTCGTCGCAGTCGCAACCATCTCTAGTGTTCCCACTCACTGCATACTCGAATTCAGGATGGTCCACTCCTCGATCCAAGGGGGCTGATACAACAAAAATCCTGAAGTCCATAGTTTATGTATCCCGAGGTTCTATCTAGTCAAAAGGAACCCAACGCGACAGACATCGCGTCAATCATACACCTAGTCTGAGAGATATTTGCTTTTCTGTTATAGGGGCCCGAATTGAATTATGCTCATTCAAAACCCGTACATTTTTTAAAGTGGTCCAAAACTCACATAGAATATTGCAAAATGACCGTCTCAGCACGAGGATCCTAGTTCCGTAAACGGCGCCTCGATCGGACACGCAGTCTTAACGATATTCACGTTTAAGTGAAACGGGCGTGGCCCGTCATGCCCAGTGGGCTGGCGGGTCTGCCCGACTAAGTTTGGTGGGTCGGACCTAGTAGGGGATGGCCCGGCCCGGGGTGCATGGCCTACCCCGATGGGGCATAGCCTAGCCCGTGGCAGGCCTCCCGACCTATGCAAGGGCGCGACCCAGTCCGACGGGGTGCTTTCCTTCCCGACTGGGCGCGACTCGGCCAGCTGGTTGAGCCGGTGCGATGGTGGAATGACCCCCTGGCTTCCCGAACTGGTGGGGTCGAGCGACTCTACCCTTCTATACGGCCGGCTGAAGTCAGTCGGTCTTCCCGGCGCAAGTGGCCCACATGGGTGGGCCGTAGTCCTCCCGCACGGCACATGCAAGTGTCGCAGCCTCCTCCAACCCAGCCGACTGATGAGTCGGCCTATTCGCCCACCAAAGTGGCCCGCGGTTCATGGACAGCGGTCCTCCACAGCAGGACACCATGGGGCACCGCGGTTCCTCCATCCCGACCGGCTACAGTTGACCGATACTTCTTCGGTCGGGCGGCACACTGTTGTAGGCTGCGGTTCATCCGCACGCGGCCGGTAAGTGGCCACCACCGTCGCATTCTGCTGCCTCCATTCGTGACCACCACCCATTGCGGCTGCCAAAATATTCAGGAATCATCGGAGGGTTGTCAGTCCGTGTTCGTTCGTCCAGCGCCCCCCGCGTTAGGCGATATCAAATGGCCGAAGACATATTAAGAATTCATCAAGGACATGACATAATTTAATTCACTTTAAATTATATAAAACCCCCTACCTCGATTTCAAGAGGTGATCATGTCAATGAGTCATGGATGTCAAGCGTCGCGGAGGTCAGGCGTCGCAGAATACAGAAATCGATTCAATTGACGTCGGTGTGCATCTGAAGGGAAGCATCGATGGAGAAGTCCTTTGCATTCTTCTTCGGAGTTGTTCTTTGTTGAAGAACAATGTTCTTTATCAGAGAGGAACCATTTATTCTAATTCTCCAGGGGTATCTCCACCATAATATTTTCCAAAAAAATATTATAAAAGCAACACCATTTTAATAAAGTATCCATCTGATTCAAAATGATTCAAAAGAAAGATGCCAACTAATCAATGAAGTAATTAATTATATGGGTTGGCATAATCAATGGGTGGGAGGTGGGGAGGCTCCACATAATAAAAGAGGGTAGTTTTCAAATTTAATGAAGGGGAGTTAATGGGGAGTTTAAGAGAGTTTATGGTATGTGAAAGGGTTTAGGTTCGTGTGGGCCCCACCACACTAAATCATCTCATGGAAGGTTATATGGGTGTGACCCCACCTCTTACTCCCCCTTTTTAGAAATATCCAACTCTTAAACAATATAATTGTGTAAAACAATTTTATTTGATTTAATATAAATCCCAAAAAAATAACTTCTCCTCCTAAGAAAATGCAACTGCGGTAAATGTCCTTTAAGAAAATACTTGTGCTGTGAGATTATCGATGCCCTCAGATTTCAATTCCGAGAACCGGTTCAAAATATAGAAAACCTCGCACATACATTTTTTTAATGTAAACGAACAAAATTTCAGAAATTGATTCCGAGAACACCATGCCTCAGAATCAGGCACCATTAGAAACTGCAAACTCGTAATATTCCAATGTATTCAAGAAAAAAAAATTCATTGAAATTTATGTGTATTTACATTACCCCCACCTCCAAGCTTTACATCCCCATTAAGCTAAAACATGCACTAGGGAAACAAAAGAGGGTACTGAGCATGCATCTGAGCCTCCCACTCCCATGTGCTCTTCTGGAGGTTCCCGTGCTACCTGCGAATGCGCACTAGTGGAACCGACCATCCACATAGGACCCGCTCTTGTTGATCCTCGACCTACACCGAGGCCTCCATGAATGACTCCCCATCATCGATGTCCTACTCCCCATGGTTTATGACATGAGATGGGTAGTGCACTTATCTCCTCAACTTATATACGTGGAAGACGTCATGGACCCTGTGCAACTGAGGTGCAAGGGCCAGGTGGTAAGCCAACTCGCTTACTCTACTGAGGACCTGGAAAGGCCCGATGAAACATAGAGATAACTTGCCGCCTCGGTCAAATATCTGCAGACCACATCGAGGTGATACCATTTGGAATACGTGGTTTCAATCCTCGAACTCCAGTGGTCTCCTTCTCCTATCATCATATGAATTTTGTCTGCTCTGTGTAGTCTTAATCTGCTCAGGGTAGATCTGCACCTTCTCCGTCATAGCCAAAACTATCTCTGGCCTTACAAGTACTGACTCCCTTGGATCAGTCCATCACATAGGTGATCTGCATGGTTGACCAAACAGTGCCTCATAAGGAGCCATCCCGATAGTGGAGTGGTATCTTTTTTTGTGCACATACTCCACCAAGGGTAGGTGATCCTCCTAGCTGCTACCAACGTCGAGGACACATGCACTGAGGATTTCCTTGAGAGTCTGAAAGGTCTTCTCTGTTTGGTCATCCGTCTAAGGTTGGAAGGTGGTGCTACGATTTAGCTGCGTCCCAAAAACCTGTTGTAACTCATTCCATAGTCGGGAAGTGAATAGAGCATCTCGATCTGAAACGATAGACGATGTCACACCATGAAGCCGTACAATCTCCCGAACAAAGAGGCACCCCAAGATCTATATTGATCCTTGCTCTCTGATTAGTAGGAAGTTGTACGACTAGGTGAGTCGATCGACGATCACCCAGATATTGTTTTTCCCTCTAGATGTGGTTGGAAGTCCCATCACAAAATCCATGGATATCTCGTCCCACTACCACTTTGGGACCTCTAATGGCTATACCAAGCCTACTAGTACCTGGTGATCTGCGTTCACTTGTGGACAAGTAAGGAATCATGATGAAAACTCTACTACAGTGTTCCCCTTCCTAGGATTATAGACTATCTCAAAGTCATAGTCCTAGAGGAACTTAAGACAACGTCATAGTCTCAGGTCCGGTCCATCTACAAGAAGACACACATGAGACATTTGAGATTAAAGTAAACCGTAAATTGTTCACTCAAAAAACTATGGGGGTGACTATCCATTTGTAAAGAACTCGACTACAAACTTTTTTTCTTATTTCCTACAAGAGATGCTATGATTTATCCATTGATGAAAAGAAAAATCTGGTCTCATCCCCTAGATGAACAATGTTCTTTACGTAATATTGTCAATCCTGACATGATAGGTACTATTTCATACCATGGAAGATGTCGTAAGGCCTCAACGCTACTACCAAGAGATCCAACTATTACTCTCAACTCATAGGGTCGTGTCACACTGTTGGCAGCAATGTGTGGTCACTGGGTCTCCTCCAGTAGGAATCGAGAATGTGAGGGTAAATTAAACAGTTTTAACCAAAACCAATCAGTATCAACCATACAAAAATGTCGTAAAGAAAACATCACATGGAAAAGTTTCTTTTATTACAACAGCTCGAATTATAAAGACACAAAGAAACCCCAAACAATGAAATCAACAAGCTAGAAGAATCATGAACAAAATTCTCCATGCATGGATCTAGTGCAGCTCCGGTACACCTACTCCTGGAGCACTATGGTTGTAGGCCCTAGATGCTTATAGCTAAGCTCTCCCCTATCCATATGTTCTCTATGGTCAGGGTGTACCTACTTTTGGTGGTGGTGGTAGGGCCTTGAAACGTCATCCACCACCTACATCTCAACTATATCCTCTTCTTCCTCTGCCTGCTCCTGGAGGACCACCATGGTTGAACCTTTTCCAATGCCTGGGTGGTCCCTCTACTATCTGCTGCTCATCTACAGGGCGGGTCTGGCAGTCTCGAGCCATGTGACCCTATCCGCCGCAGGAATAGCACGAACTGCTCCTCGTATAGCTGGTTCATTTTTCTGTGCCCTACACAACCGAACATGTTTCCTGAAGTCACCAACCTGATGGCCTAGTCCACTTGGACCTCTGCGTCAACTGTTTATTGCCGAATGCAGAAACCTCTACTACGTGTTTTCCTACAGAGGGTCTCACCATAGGTTACTGCTCAATGAGAAAACTCTCAACTAGAAGGGCTCTCTCCAGCACCCCCACCTGTGTTGGGATGTTGACAGAGATCATCAAAGCCCTGATCTCAAGTCTGAGTCCCTCCTCAAAGGTCCTACCCATGAAGAATAGTCCCCGTACCATGTCTGTGGAGTAGCGGGAGAGGTCAATGAACTTCGCTGAGTATTGAGCTACTGTCATGCTGCCCTGCTAGAGATGAAGTAACTCCTGAATCCGCACTGCACAAAGGGTGGCTGGAACAAACTCTGAACAGAAGAGACTCCTGATGTCTGTCCATTGTAAATATGCCTCGTCATGCAACAAGAGCATCAAGCTCCAAAATATGCCTATCATTGCATGTAGGAGACTCGCGACAAGGACCACCATGAGGTCGGCTGGTTTCCCTACCATTATGAAAACTTTAACGATAGCCTCCAGCCAATCCTCAACTGCCTGGGGGTCCGTCTCTCCCCGGAACCTGGGTGGCCTCTATCGCTGGAACTTGTATAATGCACTCAGATAGCGTGCACTCTCTGCTGCTGGGGCTGGTGGTATCGGTGGACTAGCGGGTAGTGGTACCGCTGGTGCCTCTGCTGTGATGGGGCCCTACACCGAGGCGTCGTCGCTCGGTGGGCTACCATATCGTACGTAACTCGGAACCCTAGCTGGCTGCCTTCGTGGGGCCATCCTGAAATGTAACTGGTGCACCACTATCAAATAGTATACCTGGTGAGCTGACACAAAGTAATCACAAATAAAACTTTGGAAACACACCTACAATCAGTGTTTTTGTGCACTAAGTCAGAAATCATAGGTCAGGGTCCTTGTGTATGGATATTTTGGCAGCCGCACAAACACTAGACTCCTTGGACTGAAAATGACACTCAATACACATAACACTATTGCTTCACAGAAAAGAATTCAGAGTGTATGTTCTGCGATAGAAACGACTCCTCTGATATAATTTGTCACGACCCGTCCTCAGGTCCCATGTCGTGTATACACCAAGCACTCCTTCCATAGTCCAGGGGCTGGCGACTAGCACCATAGGCATAAATACTGATAAAAAGGTAATGCATTGCCTTTATAAAAGTAAACAAACACAACAAAGTACGCAAAATAAGGAAGAACTATGTAATAGTGAATACAAAAGTAAGTGCTGAAATGAAAGAGCCTAGAAATACAATCCCAACAGTAAGTACAGTACAACTAAAAACTAGTACAACTGCAGTAATGTAAAACAGAAACCACAGAGTCGTCCTATGGGATTCCCTCTAGAAGGGTGGGTATAGATGGCCTCTTAAGTACCTCGATTCTGGCCGTCAGCTCTATGTACATCGCGCCAAGTGATCCACCTCTGGGTACAGTCCAGCTCCACAAGACTTCACCCCGATCAGTGTTGTCTATTGTCTGCATCCAACTCATCATTGTGCGGACATAGCCCGTGCAGGGGTGAGTATAAGATACATAGTAGGTGTCCTGATACCCCTTAAGGTCTCCAAGAATCCACGAAGGATAAACCAAAAATGGAAAGATACAATCACGATGTATCAAACAACCGTACATAGGTATATGCCTATACATATAACTATGTTATCAATCACAGCTCGACTCCAACTCTCAATCCCAAGCACAACTCAGTACCCACAGGAAATTAAGTCAATCACATCAATGATAACGATTGAAATTCAAGACATAGATCACATAGGTATACATCTTTCTTATAGCGGTAGAGATGATTAGATGTAGTCACAGATTCATCTATGTTGTCAGACCCACATTGGATACTAGACCAGATATGCTGTCAAATCCACATAAGATACTAGACCAGCTACTCTGTCAGACCCACTCAGGATACTAGTACAGAAGTTAAACTTTCAGACCCACATTGGATAAAGTACATTAGTCATTACTTTCGAACCCATGGAGGATTCCAGTACAGTAGTCATCGCTGCTGAATGCCTGAAGGATTCTAGTATAGAAGTCGTCACTACCGAACCAACAGAGGATTCTAGTACAGTAGACCTCGCTATCGAACCCACAAAGGATTCTAGTATAGTTGTCGTTGTCTCTGAACCTAGAGAGGATTCTAGTACAGTAGACATTTTTGTCGAACCCACAGAAGATTATATTATAGTACTCATCACAGTCATAGCCAGATCTAGGGTTCCCACACACAGTACACTTGATTCTAGGAGGGTCCGCTGCTCGAGCCAAGGGGGTCGATACATAAACTATCACGAAGTCCAGAGTTGATGTATCCCAATGCTCCCTCTCTTCAAAAGGAACCCAACACGATATACGGCGTGTAATTCGGGCGCCCTGTCTTAGAGACACTGGCTTTTTTGTTCCAGGGGCCCGGTTGGAATTGCGCTCATTCCAAACCCGACCATTTTCCAAATTTGTCCAAAACTCATTGAGAGTATCGAAAATGTAATGTCTTGTCACAAAGATCTCAGTTCCACTAACGGTGTGTCGATCATACGTGTGGTCTTAATGTTATTCATGTTTAATTGAAACAGGCCCAACCCGTCATGCCCAGTTGGCTAGCGGGTCGACCTGACCTGGTTCGGCGGGTCCGACCCAGAAGGGGTCATCCTAGCCTGGTAATGCATGGCCCAGCCCGGTGGGGCATAACCCGGACCATGGCAGGCGGCCCGACCTATGCAAGGGCACAGCCCGGCTGGGCGCGGCTCGGCTAGCTGGCCCAGCTTGTGAGGGGGGGGGGGGCGACCCACCGACTTCCCAAACTGGGAGCACCGCCCTCCTATCCAGCCTGCCGCAGCGGACCAGTCTCCTCGGTGCGAACAGCCCGCATGGGCAGGCCACTGTCCTCCCACGCAGCATATGTGGGTGTCAAGGCCTCCTCTAACTGGGCCGACTGATGAGCCAGTTTCTTTACCTACCGAAGCGGCCCGCATATCGCGGGCTGCGGTCCTCTACAACGCGGTGCTATGGGGCGACGCGGTTCCCCCAGCCGTCCGGCTACAGCGGGGCGATTATTCTTCAGCTGAGCAGCCCACAGTTGCGGGCGACGGGTCTTCCGCACGCAGCCGGCACATGGTCTCCGCCTTCACTTGTCTCCGCCTCCGTTCTCTATCGCCTCCCGTTGTCGCCGCCAAAATATTCATGAATCGTCGGAGGGTCGTCAGGCCATGTTCGTTCGTCCAGCGCCCTCCACATTAGGCGATATCAGTTGGCTGAAGACAATTTAAGAATTCAAAAAGGATGGGATATAATTTTATTCCCTTCACATTATATCAAACCCCCTACCTCTATTTCAAGAGCTGATCATGTCAAAGAGTCTCTAAAGACAAGAATCATGGAGGTTGGGAGTCGCGGAATAAAGACATCGATTCTATTGATGTCGGGGCGCGTTTAAAGGGAAGAATTTATGGGGAATTCCTTCTCATTCTTCTTCAGAGTTTTTCTTCATTGAAGAATGGTGTTTTTCTTTGGAGAGGAACCCTTTCTTCTAATTATCCAGAGTTTTCTCCACAGTAACATTTTCCAAAAAAATATTAAAAAAGCTACCCCATTTTAATAGAGTACCCTTGCAATTCAATATGATTCAAAAGAAATATTCCAATAAATTAATGATGTAATTAATTATATGGGTTTCCATAATCTATTGGTGGGAGGTGGAGAGGCTTCACATAATAAAATATAGGAGGTTCCAAATTTAATGAAGGGGAGTTAATGGGGAGTAAATGAGAGTTGAGGGGAGGTGAAAGGTTTTGGGTTTGTGTGGGCCCCAACACACTAAATACTCTCCTGCGAGGTTATGTGGGTGTCGGACCCACCTCTAACAACCCCTCTCAGGAAATAACCAACTCTTAAACTACAAAATTGAGTACAATAATTTTATTTAATTTAATAAAAATCCCCAAAAAGAAATAACTTCTCCTCCCAAGAAAACACAAATGTGGTAAAGGTCCTCTTAAGAAAATACTAATGATGCAAGTTCATTGGTGCCCTCAGATTTCAATTCCAGTCATAGGTTAAAAATATAGAAAAAACCACATGTACATTTACGGAACATACCAGAAAAAAATTTCAGAAATTGATTCTGGGCACACCGGGCCTCGGAATTAGGCGCCGTCAGAAACAGCGGACTCGTAAAATTTAAAATTATTAAAGAAAAAAAATTCCTTGAAATTTCTGGGTCTTTATAAATGTCACATAGATTCATTATTCTCTAGGACTATAATTATATTACTAATTGTTTTTTTGATAAAACATCAAAGTAATCATGAACACTAACCCTGTTAAATTTAAAGAGTGATAGGATTATCTATAAATGAGAATGTGATTTTTATTCATGAGCATAAAAATGTGTTTTCAATGGCCTAGTTTTGGACCATACTTCCATGATTGGTTGTTCTTTTAGCTATAGTGATGCTTCATTAAAAATGGATTGTTTTTGTGTAGATAGAAATTGACATGATATTTTTTTCTACATTAGTTAAAAAATCATGACCTAAATTACACTAAAAGTGTTTAGAAAATATATTCTGTTTTGTTTTCATTATAATGTTTGAAAAATAATTTTTTAATGGTTAATTTTGAATTATATATTGATCATAAAATTTTGATGTATTTAATTAGTCTTAAAGAGTTGAATGTGTGACAGAGATAATGGATGAAACTCATAAATGATCATGATTACAGGATTAATTGTCATCTTATAAAATAAAATGATGCAGTTGATGGTTTGAATAATAAAAATAGATATACATTAACCATGTAACATTTGGAATGTGAACATTTGGATAATTATTAGATGAATTTTATCATAGAAGATGTTGATTTAGGGATATCCTCTATTTTGGGATAGGTGTCCGTGAATTCAACATTGTTAGAATGTATTTAGAGGGATTACATTTTGGATTAATTTTTTAGAATAAAATGTATAATCCCATAGGTATTTTGTCATTCCTAATTATAATAATGATGAATAAGTTGTTTTAGAATTATGAAAAATATTATGGGTTTCTTTTGATTAACAGTTGGTGAATGAATTTCTAACCGATGCTCATAGTTCATTGATTTTCATTCATTTTATTAGAAATAAGATGTATAATTACCTATGAATGTGTTATTGGTTAAATCTAATAAAAATTGAGATTACATAAATTTCCATCTAGTGTTTCACTTTTCAATCTGACGATGCATAGAGATATTTACCATAGGGGGTGCTTAAATCATTTATAGTTCCATAGTGGAATTATGATAAAATATTATTGGATTTTATAGGATTATTTGGAAATAAATATCATTTAAATAATGTGATTTTTTTTATTGTTGATCAATTGAATACAAATAAATGATTATTTCGATATGAGATATGATATCTTTAGAGAAAAATTCAAGACTAAATATATAAAACTATTATTATATTTTGTAGAATGACAATATCTATTATGTTATTCCATGATCTCTTGTTCACATTGAATACTTGGAATGGACATCAAAAGTTATTTGGTACAAAATTTAATTTATGTACAACATTATATCCTGAATCATATCGATACTATGAGTGGATGATTCTGAACATAGAATAAATTATCACTTCCTTAAAAATTAATTTCCCAGGGAGTTAGGATCTCTATAGTTCTATGGATGAGTTTTTTATAATAATAGTATTCATTCTAGTATTCAGATGGATCCTATTGTGGAAATATATAGAAATTTGTTCCAGACACTTTCTTTTTGGGTTGATGTTAGATAAATTACATCAATGGGAAATGAGTTGGTAGAGTAAATTAAAAGGAATGTTAAAGTGATTTAGAAGAACATGAGGAAAGTCAATTTTAGGCAGACATGATGATGTAAAAGATGATTTGAGTTGATATGAATGGTGAGAATTTTTCTTGGATAAAAAAAACAAGACGTGATACTAATACATGATTTCAATAAAGGGATGATCCAAAAAGAGGAGTTCATCCAAACCGAGGCAAAATTGGCTTTCAATTTGAATTCATTATGAATGAAAATCTGTGAAAATAGATAATAGTTTTCTCATGTATATTAGTTAGGGATGGTGTTTGTAATAGACTAAATCTGGATTTCAATGAGTTTATTATTTCTTATGTAATTTTCAACAGTAATTAAATGTTTTTGTCTCTAAAATTCATCGTAGAAGTGTTTTGATAATAAAAAAGTTATTATTTAGTAAATACAATCTAATAATAGGATGAAATGTTCTTGTGAATAAATAGAAAATATTTTATTCATTTGAAGTAGGTGATGATGTCTTTCTAAACATTTCTTTATGTAATCGTTTGATGAAGTTTGGAAATAATGGGAAGAAGAGCCAATAGTAGAATGGACCTTATAAATTTATTATGAGGTTTCTATTAGCATTTATCTACGAATAAGTATATAAGAGACTCTATCAGTTACATAATATATTTAATGTTTCAATATTAAGGAACAATTTACCAGATTCAACTCTTACTTTGAGAACTCCTGTAGTTCATCTAGAAGAGAATCATTCTTACTAGTAAAAACCAATTCAGGTTCATTCCATAGAGATAACTATTTCAGAATAATGTAAATATCCATGTGAATTAGTTAAGAAATAATCCTATTGTTTGTGAGGGAGCATCGAAATTTAAATATTTTATGAGGAAAAAATATCCCCACTTATTTTATATGTGAATAAACTAATGAGGATATAGTTTCCATGATGGGATAAGGACGTAATAACCCAGGTAATTATAAATATAGAATAATAAAATTAATGTTATTCATCAAAAGTGTTTCTAATTATATAAATAATTAACACTTTTTTATTATTCAAAAATATAAATAAAAACATGATATGTCCGAATAAAAGAAGGTATTTCTTCTCATTCTCCATTTATTGAGTCATTTGTTGATTAATTTCACCTTTATCTTTTTACTTGTTGTATATATTGTCCCTTAGAAATTATATAATCATATTTAATCTATTATCAAGTTTTTTTATTGTTTTTAAAAATTTCATTCATTCATTTGAAAATGATTTTAATGTTGATAGTGGAATTGGGAACATTGAATGTTTGAAGATTTCATTTTCAAATCATTTATCTGTGTCAAAATTATTGATAATATTTTACATCATTATTTCTATAAAGGAATTAAAAATAACATTTTATGAATGTTTTTAATTTCATTCATGTGTGTTAATATTGAATCATTTTACATGATATTTATGGAATTAATGATTAGTATGGGATTTTAAGATTTAAATTTTATTCAAATATAAAATAAGTAGGGATATTCATGTGTATTAATAGTGAATCTTTGGAATTTAACATGTTATTATTTTAAAAAAAGGTCATTCAATTTATATATTTTATTTTGGAATGAGTTTAAATCTTTTTAAAAATTACTAAGTGTTTTGTTTCTTATTCTAGTTTGATATCATTATAAATGATGAGTTCTAATATATAGAAATGCATGGGCTCATTATACCTTAAGTGATGTGTGTTCCCAAATAGCAATCAAATGAAATGGGAAATGATTATATTCTCCATATATTTATATTAGATGTTGGTTATATGTTTATTCTAATCAATAATGGCTTTGTACGGGTACTATAAGGTTTCAATGTTATGGGGTCCCAAGGTACCCAAAATAAATTTCAATATTTCCTATTGAGTATTCATGGAAATCATTTATTTTAAAATTGTAAAATAAATGATTTTTATCAGATATTTATTTTTTCCCTTTTGAGGTAATGTGTTCTGTATTCAAGAAATGGGTTTTGTGAGTTTATAGTTTTATTAATAGATAAATAGTTTACATATATTTATATCTCTATCACTGATTTTTAGGATAATCCTAATATTTTAAATTAATTTTACTAGATTTAATGATTAGTATGGGATTGGAGGAGTTCAATTCCATTTTCATGATTTTTTTAATAAATAGAACAATATATATTTAGTAATTGTTTTTATATGGAGAGAAATGTATAATGATCAAAATATTCCACTTTTTATTTTATTCTTTTGTTATGTATGTGTTATGGGATAATTATCTAATGTACAATCATATAAAGAAACACAATCTCAAATAATTTAATTTCTTCTCTAAAAGTATAGATTTTGTAATGTATAATGTCAGAGCATCATACATCGAGTATATACGAGCATGTGTTGTGGTCAAAAATAGTGTAAACGGTACACAACCTCACCCCTTGAGAAATATTTATGTGATTATCATAGAACAAAATGTAGTCATATATTCGATGGTAATATACACAGCATTAAAGAGATCATACTAAACAATAGTTAAAAATATGATCATTAGCTATAATAATATTTTCATTATATGGAAATAATTTAAAATTGAATGTATCATTACTTATGAAATTTATTAAAAACAAAATAGAAATTACTTATAAATTATATTTTATGAAACTAATTTTTTAAAATTAATAAGGAAAAATTATCATATGATGAAATGATAATATTTTTTAGTAGAAAAGATGTGTTTTTGATTGAATCATAAAAATTAATGATTATACACAAACTAGCATATTTAAGATGTTATAATTGCTAAATAATATCTTCATTATTTTTGAAAAGAAATGAAACAAAATATATATTATTTATATAATATAATTAAATTTAAAATATTATTTTGAATTTAAAAATTTATCCTTGGCATTTTCGAAATTAATGTAATGTTATTGGTTTTTATAAACACTTAGTTAATTAATGATAATCAAGTAATTACATGGTAAATATTTATAATATTTTTTATTGAGAGATAGAAATATACTTTGATTTAATCTAATATAATTAATTATGATGTATTGAGAATTATTTTTTATGTTTAAGTAAAATCAATCTAATACACGAGAAACCATTTCTAGGAATCCTATTTTCATCACATTGTTAGAGGGTTTTTAAATTAATATCTCCCCCCAATTAAAAATAAATTAAATTAAAAAGAATATATATATAGTATCATAATTTTAAATGTTTATAATAATGAATCTTACATTTTCGTCATAAAAATTTTATGTTGGTACAAATAAAAAACCAAAGGTAAGAGTAGAAACTGTATAAAAGAAACAATTCAAAAATGTTAATGGAAAATGTGATTTACAAATTGTATTCATCATTTTATAATTACATGTTTCAACCCAATATCATATCATATTTTATGAAAATTCATTTTAGAGGTTTTTGGATTATTTAAAAAATTAATAAATTATAATCAATTGAAATAATCCAAATGTCTCCTCTCTCTCAATTATGATTGGACACCACTCCTCTATTATCAACACATTCAGATCATATTAAACCAACCAATATCAATTAAAAATTTATATAGAAATATCTTACAATTTTTGTCGGTTTTTTAATAATAATAAAATTAAATTATGGATTTATACATAATCATAATGACATTTTATGATACAATGTTATAGTTCTGGTACAAATGTTTTATTTTTTAAATCATCTATTTCCTTAAAAAAACAAAAAAAAATAGTGATATAATATCGAATGTATATAAAAATTAATTAGAATTGTTTATGGTATATCATTTTTTCTTCAACATAACCATGTAATAGGTTGTTAAATATTTTTTGTGTGAACTTAGTTCTTACAGCCTCATAAAGATGATGGAATTCATTTCTCACCACCACATCCCATGGTTGCAAATAATTATAAATATATATATAAATGAAATAATAAAATATTTTATATAGTCAATACATTAATAAGATTCATTGGATAAAATATATCATTAATCTTTTTACACATCCACACATTAAAAATTGATAATGCCCTTCATGTGTTCATGAGGGATATTACCTCCACAAAATGATGGGATTCATTTTTCATTTACTCCACTTAAAAGTGAATCTAAATCTGAATATATTAAAAATATAATATATAAAAATGTATATTATCATTTTGAGGATGATACAAACTTTAGAAGGATATAGGTGAAAATACTACAATATTTAAAAATCCATAAAAAACAAAAAAAATCACACATAGAAACGATGCTTTAAAAAATGATTACTAACAAATGGGTGATGAAATATATTATGTTCAGCATATGGGATATTATAAGTATTTAAATTTTTTAATAGAAATATAATAGATTTAAATATATTACAAAGTAGATATAAATATCTTATGATGAATTTGTGTCTAAGGTAACTTGTTATTTCAAATTTTCATAGTAAATCCAAATTGTTGATTGTTAGGTTTTTAATGATGGAATAATATGTTTTTTCTATCATAAACTGAATTTATTTGCTTCTCCAATTTAAAATATTTTGTTTTTAAAAAAATAGTGGATTTATTACCTACTTGTGCAACAAAAAATGTTTAAAATTATGATTTAATGGAATGATGGATTACCTTTTCAATTTAGTCAAGATTATTCATCATCTACATCCACATTTTCATTTAAAGAATTTCTTGAATTTATTAGATAGTCTATAAAGCATTATTAAATAAGTATTTTTCATTGAGTTAATTTCTATATTTTTTTAAAATAATTATATTCATTTTTTCAAATAAGGTTGTTTTTTTAATTCTATAGATATAATTCTTACATTATCTATTTTTATATGACCTACTTTTTCTACATTCGGGATTATTTTTTTACATAGTGCATATTTTAAATGATTCCGTGGTTATCATAAAATAAATTATTATATGATTTTTTTTAATTTTTATATTTTCTTATATGACATTTTAAAATGAAACAATGGGTTTCCTGAAAATATATTCTTAGGTTAGTTTTATAGAATTTTCATCTACATAACCTCCCATTTATGAATTATATTATTTAATGTGGATATACTATTTTAATTACATACAGCATGATAGTAATGATATCTTATGTTTTTCTTTTTTTCTTTAATAATATTATAAAAATTAAAATTTAGAAAAGTATTTTTCATGAAAAATAAAAATATAACTATATGATAATGTTTAAAATGTATCCTTCATATAATGAATGTGTTGGACTTATTTTCAGACAAGATTGACATGTTAGTTTCCCTTTATACATCAGTTGGTCTTATGTCCTAATCTAGTTTGTGTGTGTTGCATATTCCTTGCATGTATATGTATTATTTCTTTGAATGGGGACTTGATTATATTGTTCTACTGTATTACATTATTCATCATATAATTATAAAAATTGTTATTGTTATTCATGTTATTATTTGTGTTTCTATTATATTAAAGGATATATTACTCTTTATGTAACATATATATGTCATAATGATTATTATTTATCATTGTAGTTTTACTCTTGTTTTATTTATTCATTTATATCTTTGGTTATTCTATTTACCTTACCAGGCATATGGGATCACCATATTATTATGTTTTTTATTCCCCGTGGTTCTAAGATAGTGGTTTGTGAGAATGATTTCAGATATTTACTAGAATAAGTATCAATTCTCTCACTATATTTTTTGGTTTTTATTTATTTATTTCATATTTAATATGAGAATAGTGAATGTATATTATGTCGTAATTATAATAAAAAAATTTAACATTTTGTATGTGTTCCACTATATTTTCATTTATTGTAGAAAAATTTATATTAGCTCCATGTTATTGGAATATTGGTGTCATTAATAGTAACACACCATGTTGGGTGATAATACAAAGAATGTTATAATAAAACTCCTGAAATGGTTGTATATAAATATATAATTATACTAGATAAACAACCTATAGAATAATAAATGTATATAATTATTTTTTTATTAAAATTATTTTAATTTATTATTTCTAAAATACATTTAATGGTGTTTTAATGGGATTTTTGTCTGGATAATTAAGATAAATATGTAATTTACTCATATTATGAGTTATATATTATGTTATAATATTTATCATAAAAAAATAAATATAATGAATTTTATGTAGTTTTTTTAATTCATTTATTAATGTTAATAATCATTGACATCATAGTTATTTAAGGGTTTTCTATTTTTTATTATATATTTACATTGATCTTTTAAATAACATTATTATGAAATTTATCCTGATTGTCCTTCTATAATCTATTAGTCCTTATTTTATATGAACCTACAGGTTGATAATAAATTTATATAACACCAAACCTCTAGTTTACATCACATTTTATTATGAAATAATTTATAAATTAATGATTTCTTGACATGGTAAGATGGTTAAAGTTCGTGCCATGGTAAAATCTAGATGGGGGATACAAAGGTTAAATATGGAAAACTAAAACATGAGACATATATCAGCTCAAGGAATTACTCTACAGGGTCAATGGTTTAACAATTAGTCACTATGTGATATAACTAGTAGTAAAGATATGGTGATCAAACTAAATGATTAATTTTTATCCAACGAATATATATATATATCCAAATTAATTTTTATTTAATTATAATAAAAATACTTTTAAATAAAATAAAACAATTTCATTTTGTGTAAATTAATTTATCTGAAATAGAGAATTAATTATATTAATTTCATATAGTATAAATATAACTACATAGAACCTGGACTATCAAATATGTTGCTAAAAAATGAAAATTGCATTTCCATTATTTACGAAAATGAATGTGAACTAATTTTGTAATATCTAAACCTTACAAAATTAAAAGGAAAAATTAGGACAAATAAGTTATTATGGATCGATAATTTTTAAAGCATTAGAGAATTGTGAAAAAATTGTAGAAAAACCTTTTGAATGCCATTAAATAAACATATCTCTCAACTAGACCATCATATTATATTTCACATTAAGAAATAAAAATTATTTATATGAGAAATTTAAACAAATAATTTATTCAACCTATATAATTATAATCTGGAGAATAAGAAACAAAATGTATTTGAAAAACATGGTACTTAGTTTAATTATATATATTTAAAATGTAATGCCATTTGCGATGAAAACAAAAAAATAATGTCCTAGTAACATAATAAATGTTCATGATTATAACATATCCATATTCATACACATCAATACATAGAAACCTCCATAACCATAATAAATGTTCATGATTATAAATCCTCTAATTCAATGTTAATTATCATAAAATTATAACTTCATTATCCTAAATTGACATAAATTTTATTATCATTTAGAAACCTCCATTATTCATAGTTTTTTCTATCAAATGGAATGTGGAATTACCACTAGTGAATATTTGTAAACTACCACCTATAAGAGTGATACAATTCATTTTCCATCACTATTAATAATTTATATTTAATTTTATTTATTTCATATATTTAAATATTTTATATTTAATTTATGGAATACATATTTACGTGGATTTAAATTATCAATTCTTCTATCTTACCTTCCATTATATTAGAAAATTATAACAACACACACACATACATGAGTAATATGACCTCTACAAATAGAATGAAGTTGTTATTCCCATACAGTTTACACAGATGATAAAAATGATATTTTTAATTAATATATATTCATTATAGTATTTAATAATGATTATATATTATGAATTATAAATTATATTTATTTCTTTCAATTAGACAAAATGTAAGAAAACCCTTGTGTACAAACAACTTACCCATCCTATGGACTATGTAATTCATTTTATACATCTACGTATTAGGGATGGTATAAATTTGAATACAATGAACATATATGATATTTTTAAAATTATGGTGATTGTGAAACCATGATCAATATATAGGGTACATTACAACAAAACCAATATTATCATGAGAAATGAACTAATAAACACTGAATAAAATTACATTAATAATGTTTTTTCAGTAAATATGAGTTAAATGTAATATATTTATATTATATGATATTTAGAATATATCCAGGGATATATTGTTTAATTAAAATAAATCCAAATTTATTATATATTGGTTAATATTCATAATAAGTAAGTGAAATTCATGGAATGATTTATTGGTTGCAATCAAATTTTTATCAATATTGTTTATTATTATGTTTCTAATGATGAATTTTAATGATCTACGAATAGTGAAACTCATTATTTTTCATATATTTTTTTATCCATATTAATTTTTTTGCTTCCATTTTTTCCAATTTAATATCATAACAAAATGATTAAATAATTTTTAGGAATACTGATGTTATTTCACTCATATGAAGAGAAAAAAATTCTTCATTTCCCTTGTTTTCTAAATATATTTTTTGGAATTATTTATCATTCCTCCTATTATGGTTTTATTTCATTATTACCCATGACTGGGTTTTTAAAAATGGATTAAAGGGAATATTATTATCATTTTATTAATATGTTACTTTTAGATTTTTAATGAACATGAAAATGGAATATCATTTTTAATATATGTATAGCAAAAAAAATTCAAATTGGGTTGAATGACCATTTACATGAATCTTACTTCACAACTGTCAAATATTATTTTATATAAAATATTTATCTATTATATTTGGTAATATTTATGATTTTAAATAATTGATTTCATATTGTGAAGGGTATGTTTTTTAGGAAATGTTCCAACTAGCATTTTAATGTCAATTTCTTATATGATGAAATCGTATGATGCTATATAAGTTTCCCTATAGATATTATTACTTGATATCATCGCTATTATTTTAATGGATGGTTTATTATTATGGTGATAATTTTTTTATCAAAATGGATTTTAATAAATGAATTATTATATGGTGATAGGAATAATGATATATAATCTTGGGGTATATGTATTTATGGATTTAATTATGTTACATATGGGAAAAATTAATTATTTCACTAATTTGTTAGGTAAATAAGGATATAGTTTGGGGTAATGAGGCATAGAATATCGAGTAATCCAAATACCATAAAAAACCATCCTCTTTTAATAAATCTGCAGTGCCCCATGATTAATATTGTATAATGGGGAGTAAACCCAATAAACTATAATATTATTGGGAGGGAATATTGACTAATATAATGAAATGGGTAGTAAAAAATTCCTCTAATATAGAATTGATGATATTATTATCTCTGAAAATTAGTTTTATTCCCATGTGTTTACCAAAAACATATGTTAAATGTCATGGTTAAGACCTTTTCGATCCTATTGTTTGACTAATTTTATATTCTGGTAATATGAACTCCCATGAATTATTCCATTACTTGTTATTATGATTTATGATATGTTGTGTATGGTTTTAAAAAGTTGTTCACATGTTTTAAATCCCTTATTCTAATGATATGTTTAAATTACTATATATATCTCTATTTTGAAATATTATTTATAATATCTACTCACCCATTCATATGTTTCCATTCCAAATATTATGATAATTGGTTTAAAAAATAAAATTCACTGAATAGTTTTTTATTTGAATAAATTAGTGTGACATGTTTTAGGTGTCATATGATTAAGTTGTGTATGTATACAAATTATTCAAGGCACTAGAAATATATTATTCATGCATTGATCTTAAGGTTAATTAATAAATAATTATATTATTATATGGAATATTTTTGTATGAAATATATGGGACATAGTTCTGCAAAATTGTTTTAGGATTAGTAAAAATTGGAAACAAGTAGGTGAAACCATTAATGAGATTCCTTTTAAAAATAATTTCTCTATGAGAATATCCTAATATATTTTAAATAATGTAATTTCATTCCCCTTGATAAAAATACAAGTCGGGAAAATATATTTCACATTTAAATTGTTAAAAATTCATCTGGATATAAAAACCACAAAATGTAGCATTTGGTAATATCACGTCTTCCATTATATTACATATTGATATATCCCTCACTTGACACTTGGATTGACACTCATGTGGTATATAGATGGTTAAACACCGAATTTATAAATATAATATTATGAGGTGTTTCAATAGAAAATTACCATTATATATCTAGGTTAAAATTATTGTTTCATATATTGAGATGAATGGTTCATGATTTAGAAATCTGGATAAATCATTTTTCATAATCATTGGATTACCAACTATGATTATTATTTTTTATACAATGTATTTATAGTTTATTAATTAATGGTACACAATGGAACCATTTAATGATGTATTTCATGGACAATTCAATAATCCAACTCATGATAAGTTAAATTATCTAGGATATGGAATAAAAAACTCATTTAAATTATTATGAATATTTCTCAAGCCCTGAATGATTCTGAGCTACAGAATGATATGTGGATGGAATGCCATTATTTTGAATACATTATGGGGTATCATCAACCATATTTCAATAATCCCACTATTCCAAAATTTTCAATGAAATGAATTAGTAAAAAAATATTTTCTACTCTCTAGAATTTGAAATAAGAAAAATTATTTATTTCTTATTTGTAAGGTGGAGAATATCAACTGTGGAATCTTTTCAATAACACATGGGAACTTGAATAAATAGAGTCTATGGTATGAGATAAGTTTAAGAGATTATTTTTTATAATGTAAATTTTATTTATTTTTTATAAGATAATTGGAAAATAATTTATGATGTTTAGTTATAATAATTATGAATAAGTTATTACCAATACAAAAAAAATATTAAAGTTTTGTGAGGTAAAATTATTATGTTATCATCAATCCTGATTGTTATATTTTCCAATACATCAGAGTCCTAAAAATAAATATATTATTGGATTTACCCACGATATATTTAAGTAGATATGATGTATATTTGCTGTTTTATCACGAAGGTAATATATATTAGTGGTACCAATGAATCCCATGGTATAGAAAAGAAAAAAACTGAATTATATAGAAAATCAAAATACCATCTTGAAACAAATACAATCTTACCATTATGATCAAAGTGTGGAAGAAATAATTGTATAAATTTGATTAATGGGGTAGTTAAATGTTTTTTTGGGTAAAGGATGGTATGTTGGAAGTTGAATGATAATATGATAGGAATAATAAGTTATCTACTTATGGATAAAAATAACCACCAAATTTACCACTCAAACCATAAGAATTCAAATGAATGTATTATTGGAATTTAGGTATCTAGTTCTAAAATAATGAGATTAACAGAGATGATTGAGATAAAAACCACTTAAGCCCAATGAAATTTGAAAATATAATCATATTAATATTTCAAATACAGGGTTTGACAAAAAATCGGTTATTGGTACACATACCAACCCATTTAGTACTATTGATGGATATTTATTTTCCATATATACCCAATCATTAATATCTATTGATTTTTCTATGATTATCACAACACCACACTAATGATATGATAATAAATTAGCATTAAAAATTCTTAATGGTATAACTACAACATATAATATCTATAAATCTTCTCAAATTTATGTTTTTGGGAATTTAATTCCTATAAACCATTTTATTTTCCCTCTAGAGAAATTTTATGTAATATTATGCATCGATGAGATGTATTTAAAAAAATTAAATTTAAATCAACAAATAAGGAATGTCAAATTTGAAATTACAAACCATCCTATGATCATATATAAGATCAACTATAAATTTTAATATCCAATTAAAATTTAATATATAGTTTTTTAGGATTCTAATTCACATGGGGTGTTTATATTTTATTGTTGGTGAGATGATCTTCATTAAATATTTGTCTATTTTATGATAGTATATATACATGTTTCGTGAATAATATCATATTTTTCCTCCAAATATTTAATTTTAGTTTTCAATAGAACTCATAATTGGTGATAAAATTATTTGAATGACTCTGTATAGAATTTCCATGATGGGGTTAAAGGAAATATAAACGAAAATACACTAAAAGCATTATAATGGATCCATTCAACCAATTGTGTTAATTTGTGGTGTACCAATTAATTTTTTTAGAATATATATGGATCATTGTAACTCTTTATATATTATTGAAAGAATAATAATATCTTAGTTAAGAATGTGTATTTACATCCTTATATGGATGATTTTTTGGGTCAATTATGAGGAGGTCACTATTTTCCCAATATTGACCTTAAATCTAGATCCTATTATATGATTCATAAATGTGGATAATCAACAAGGATATCGGTCTATACACAGTATATAATGATTGAATTTAGAGTGATTTCATTATTTCTTACTTAGGAACCCATTGTTTTGATATATTTAATGAATGGACTCCTTCGATATTATCATGAATATATTTTTTAGTCTAAAATGATTATATTATTTTATATTAAATGATAATGTAAGACTATTAATCTTAATTGAAAACTGTTCTAAATGTGAAGAAGAAGGAGAAGATATATGAAAGAATATACAATGTGTGAATCTTGGCTATACAAATACTCCATTTTTAGTTATATATTCTCATTTGATAGTATATTGGTTGATCCATAAGATCAGAATGTTATTGAACATTTGATCATACTATAAAATACGACTGAGATCCATTCATTTCTTGATTTTGATTGATATGATTGATTATTTTTTTGGGAATTTATTATTTCATTCTGACACTCATACCACGTTAACATGGAATGAAGAGAATATCCTATTGAAGGACGAATAAGATTATAATTTCCAAAAAAACGGGAAGGTTATTCAATTAACATATTATTACCCTACCATAAATTAGTGAATATATTTGATCGACAGTGTTTAATTGATTTTTGAAATGGGATAATTCATCCTAAAAAACTATATGGCAATAGTCTATGTCTGGTGAAAATTTATGGTTCATGAGAAAAACTACTGAACTAATTATTTGTAGTTAACTACATAAATTTTTAATTAAATGTATCAAAAAATTATCATTATAGAGAATAGTGATATATAAATAATTATCATAAATTTTTTAAAT
The DNA here is from genome assembly GCA_963277665.1 of Viscum album. Lineage (NCBI taxonomy): Eukaryota > Viridiplantae > Streptophyta > Magnoliopsida > Santalales > Viscaceae > Viscum > Viscum album. The sequence goes on along the minus strand of OY728157.1, from coordinate 26,716,835 downwards.
ATGTATTTATATAGAATTATACCATTAAGGATTAATGAATATAATTTCTTTACATTACAGACATAGAATGCACTATACACCACTTACCTTTGAAAAAAATTTAGAAGGATGATACTTAGATTTTAAAGGACCATAAAATAATATCTATGATGAGGATTAAAAATCATCCAATATTTATATATTTAAAAATGGTGGATCCAGAAAACCTGAATGAAGTTAGTAATCGTATTTTTAGTGAATGAATTTTTAACCAAATATATTTTTGTTGATTAAGAAGTGTCATATGGAATGTGTGGAGATTCAATAGAAGGTGATAAGTTTTAATATTATTTACTAAGATTGTGATGGAATAATAAGTTTTAGGAACCTAGTATTAGTTTCATCCATAACAAATTTAATAATGAGCTATTTTATGTGCTAAATTTTAAATGTTATCTATTTATCTTGGAATTATGTTGATCTATATAGTTCTGAATGAACATTTATAGTTATTAAATATGATGGAATATACAAAACAGTATGGATACTAGGGCTTGATATGTAAAAAAGTTAATTCTAATAGAAATATGTCTTATGGGATCTTAAAATTTTTAGAAATAATATTATTGAAAAGGGAAATCGTTACTGTGGATTTTTTTAGAAGAAACCCCACAACATCCAATGTATATAGTTCTATTTGGGCTGATATAAAACACCATAAATACTCAACATGATTGATTTCTATCAGATAATATATTTTCCCTTACCATCTTACCATGATACACATTAATGATTTTTCAAGGTATCCTGCATTTTAGGATGTTATTATATCTTACTGAGATTTTCGATTTAAATGTATGTTCTAGTTAATCATTCAGTAATATATAAATATAGTGTATCTTTTTCAATTATTTATCAACTTCACACATATGGTCATTATAAGAGAGTGATTCAATCCCTAAAGTAAATAATAGTTTCTAAGGTTATGTATTTCTTAGGGTTTTTTTAAAAACATCTTATTTTCTAGGTTCTATAAGGTAAAGTCTTTCACTCGATCATTTTAAATCCCCCTTATGAATCCCAATATGTAGTTATGTATCTAACTCCAAAATCTTTTTATGAATATGGAGATATAAATATATTGGGACATAAGTAATAAGAGGAAATGGTAGAGAATGACATATCCACTAAATTGGACATCAAAGAAACACAGATTTACCAAAAAAGATATATTTTAAATCATTGGGGAGAACATGAATTCTTTGACTGTGAGATGGAATTCCGATGGACTTCTATATGGATTTTTGTAATGTTATTAATAATAAATGAAAATATATCCCCGATATAGATTGAATACATAGAGATTATTTATTGAGTATAACTAGAATATTGTTTCCTGTTAACATGGATAAGCACTCTCAACATTAGGATATGTTCCATGCTTCTCACCTAGGGAAGTACATACCAGAACCTTCAATTGATTTAGAAATAGTAATTGTATGATTGGATCATGAGTGTCCATATATATATGGTCAATTATGATTTTTGTATCAAAGAGATAAAGTGATGTGGATGAAAACTACAAGAATATTTAATGTTGTATAGAGGATTCAAACATTTGACAATGAAAAAATGGATGATAAGGATGTCAGAAAACACATACGCCCACATTTTTTTTCAGAGTGATATAGTTTTATGGTAAAATATTATTATATAGGGAATTAACGTAACATATATATGTATTTTAATAAACATAGATTCTGAAAAATATAAAATAATTGTAGTTTGTGAAACACGCAAAACTATAAGAAAATTTTAAATATTATATTATACATGTATATCATTCAAATTAAATTCGAATAATGAATAATAATATCTAAATATAAAAATTATATATAAGGTTATTTATTAAAAAAATATATTTTTATTGTCATTACATTCTTTTAATATATATTTTTCAAAAAAATGGATATTATATCATTTTTTGGGATAATAATATAATTACATTTTTTTACATTTAAAAAGTTTTATTAGAAAAAAAGAAAATCCATTTCGAAATCATAATTCCAAATCATTATTTGAGTTAGTTTTAGAGAATTTCATGAGAAGATTGAATTTTCTTTTAATAGTGGAAAATAATTATTCTTTCCAAAATAATTTCTCCTAAATTATTTATTATTATCTATTTTTTAAAAAAAAATCTGAAATAATCATTATTCTATATAATTAATAAAATGATTAATTAAATTAAAATAAATATTATTTTTAATTTATGTATAAATGTTTTAAATACATTTGAAAACATTTTATTCTAGAAAACATCTTTTCATTGGATTAATTTTATTAAAATTATACCCCTTCATTGAAATGAATTATATTAAAAGGATTGCATATTTGGGATTATTATATAAAAAAATTATGAGCACACATTATTTTTTTCACAAGGAATCGTATAAATAGTAATAAATAATCACTACGTGTAAGGATAAAACAATTTTACTTGGTGTTAAACCAAATATTATGGGTTAAAATAAAAGTTACACCTATTTCAATATCATTTCCTATTAATATTTCATTCATACACTATTTTTAATCTAATATAAGACAATATTGAATATTTTTTATTGAGACAAACTTTTTAACATTTTAATTTGTTATGAAATTCCATGTGTATCCTCCCACCAACTACATATAAAAGGGATACCATCATTCATATTTTTAACACCAAAATGATCATCTTAGGTATTCTCAACCATACCGAATACTATTTTAAACGACCCTAAATACGAATTGCAAGTTATTTTATTCTTGAAATTCTAATCTAATTGTATTAATGAAATGATCTAATGTAGTAAGTTATAAAGAGTGTAAATCGTCCTATAATACTACTATAAATATAATTAATCTTATACATTATATTATACCCTTTTTAATATAAAATAATATCTTCAATATACTTCATATACATAAATTTTATTTTGACTGATGATCTAACATTATTAAAACGTTTTTCAATCATATTTGATGTTAATGTATTGGTAGTATGTATGTGTGGACTACTACATCGACATTGATATATATTTCATTTTCTATCCCTATATTTCATAGATTGTTACTATTATGGGCTCTTAATTTTTAAATTTTATAAATGAAATATCTACAAATATATAATAATAACATCATATCTACCTTTTGTCATTCCAATCATTCGTAAAATGATAACATCAGTCATTATTATGTTTGGACTATATGAAGTGTGATTTCGGATCCCATTTAATGAAAGTGGATATGGTTATAGGTTATTACATTTTAATAAAAATATCCATTAATATATAATATACTTATGTTATTATAAAATCATTGTTTAATTATTATTGATGGAGGTGGATAATGAAATAAAATATAGAAGATCACTAAAAATATTTTCACCTTTATATCTATCCTTCATAGGGTTTGACTAAATCCTTACTTGGATAATTTTATTCCAAAAATAAATATTTTTTATGATTAATGTATATTTTATATGTTACGTTTGAAATTATTGGTGGATCCAAAAATATATGATTTTTTCAATAAGTTAAGAGATTCGGTGGCCTTTTATTGGTGGTGGAGAGGAGACATTGGTTATTTTTGAAAAATATTGTGTTCTCCCAGGTTTTCAATTTTAATAAAATAGTAAATAAATGGTCCATTATCTATCATTATAGATTCAATTGTCTATATAATGCCATAAAATAATCTATATACATGTATATTTTTATATTTACACATAACATTATAGTTTAATCCCATGTAATCTAATTTTTTTCATTTACGATGATAATAATTTTTTTTGGAAATTATTATTAATTTTTATAAAAAATGTTTTTATCTTATTAGAAATTTATTATTATTATCAGTCAAGATATATATTACATTTTTATAAATTCATTTCATAAAATTTGAAAAATATAATTTAAAATTAAACCCAAAAATTTTAACACCCCAGGTAAATAAAGAATATGACATTTTCATATTTATACATACTTGTGAATAAAATATTAATATTACATTAAAGGGGACTCTATGCTCGATGACGTAACCAATATGCAACAACAAGTTTCTTGATAACCTTACATTGAAATCTAATAACAAAATAATATTATTTTAAATGGTAGTTAACGCCTAGCCGTTGTAATGGAGGGAATGAACAGAACTTACTACAAAATGATTATATATGTTTGTCAAATATTTTTTCTTTTTACAATAAATCTTAGAGGATTAAAAATGTGAATGAATCCAATTTTAAGCGTAAACATTCTAATAATCTTTAAAAGGTCGATTAACCACCTTTTGATGGAGATCCTATTTTAAATCAACCTTTTGAAAATTTTATGTTTTATATTTGACAAAATAAAATTTATCAATATAATTGGGACCTCAAAATTTACTTTGTGTAATTCTTGGTATTTATCCGATAAAGTTCATTTTTAATGAATATTGAAAAATGTTGTATTTTAAGACACAACCTCTTTTTAATCTAATTTATTTATATGATTATATTATCTTTTGAATTGTTTTTAATGTGAAATTAAAATATATTTTTACAATTTAATCCAATAGTGGTCATTGAAATTAATTTCACTTTGAAATTTGACTTAAACTAGTGTCAATCTTTTAAAATATATTGTTTCTTAAAAACACGCTATTTGTTTTGACCTCGGGAATTAATTATTAAAATAAATAATGCAACTTATATGATTTTAATTTTGTAAAATAGACAACATTTTTCAATTCGTAATATCAAATATAGCTTAGGGTGAGTTTTTGGCATTTTTCTGAAAAACATCAATTTTTGATGAATAGTGAAACCACTAAGTGGTAGTTTAAAAACTGATTTTTCATTTAAATGAAAATTCACCACTTCTGTGATTTTAATTTCAAAAATCCAACATACATGGTTTTCATTAGGATGTAAAATCTGGTTTAATGGGATTAAAATAATTTTTTGGTGACAGTAACTTTTATGTTTTTAATTGCGACTAGAGGTAATTAGTGTAATTTAAGGTAAAAATAATGTTTTAATAATATGAAATGACCTATAAACAAGTTCTACCCCCATTGGATGTGTCATGTCAGACCAATAAAATCCATGGGTCAACTTGGGGGCCCCATGGATCCACTTTGGATGGAAAATGACATAAATAACTTTTTATTTAAAGTTAAATTATAAATGTCACAAGCATGAGCTGTTTTACTAAAACAAGTTTTAAATGGGGTTATACAAGTCAAAGTTTTTACTATAAATATTCATTATAAAGATAAAAAGATTTCCTACATCATGATAGTTTTTTTATAAATTTTATACATTAAATAAATTAAATTATTTATGACATCATGAGGATGCATCGATTACGTCATTAATAAAGGATTTAAATAAAATGAAAATATAAAGTTAAAAATAGAAAATAAACTTGTCAAAAACCTATTGGATGAGTATATTTCGAACCCTTACCACCTTAGCCTCGAAATACATCAATTTGGGACCTTTAAAATCTGAAACTCATTTGAAAATAAAGTAACATTTTGTAACTTTCCAAGAGTACCCCTCCTCTCCTCTTATAAAAAGCCCCCACCTCTACCACCATAGAAACACCTCAAAAGCCTTTGTCTCGGACAAAACCTTCTCATTTTGTCTCTGAACATCCCTCTATTACTCCTAGAAGCCTCACTTTGGGCATATGTCTTCCCAAGGATGCCTTTGAGCTCAAATCAAAGAGAGATACCCGATTTTATGGTAATGTCTTCACTTGTGTTCTTTTGTTTTATTTTGCTTCTCCAACCCCATAAAATATTTTTATTCATTTCTTTTGTAACAACTAAAGTATCTTTAATATACTATGATGTTGTTATAAGAAAGATTATAGCTACACTTACACACACCTACAGCTAATTGTTAAAGAACATAATGTTTCTGTGGATGGTGAATTTCTGCCTCACGAAACGATGATTGTTCAATATTCTTTTAAAACCCTGAAAGGTGGATATTAAGATGTTACTATATTTATATATGATATATAATATTTTTATGTTTTAATTAATATTATGTATTTTTCATTTATTGCATACCTTTATGGATTCCATTATGGTTAAACGCTATATCTTCATTTTAGTAAGTGCAGACTACCGCCCCCTCAAAGTGATTTGATTCGTTAATACCATATGTGGTACGTCTAAAAGATAGATTAAATGATATTATATATGATACCATACTGTAATTATAATACTATTATGTATCATTATGTTTTAAATCCATTAAAAAAGAAATAGAAATGGAAGTAGCGTTCATGCGTACGTACGGCTTACCGTCTCCATGAACGGTGCATTTCATTTCTTACCTCTAAATGTTATGTAATATTATAAATGAATTTATATAATGGATATATATGATATATATTATATCTACATAATTAATATAATTATGGATATAATATATATTTTACCACATGAACAAATTTTAATTATAAAGAGTTTATTTTTGACTCAAGTGGCAATGATCCACAAAACGACCATTATTAACCTAAATAATTACATAGTGTTCATAGAATGGTAATAAGTGATATAAAAGGAATAATTAACTTGAAAAAGGGTTTTAAGACATTATAAATTAACTCAAATTTATTATTCATAAGGTTAAAGAACGATCGAGTTAAGTCGGACCCGAGGTAAGGGATCCTAACTCTCTCTGCCTTTTTAAGTACTCTCTTTTATGTGACTTCATTTAAGCTCATATTTATTATGTTTGAGGGTGTTATTTTATATTCCTCATTCTGTACGTTTTCTGTTAATATTATTAGAGACCCTATTTGATCTCATAAATCCATTTTTTGAAGATTTAATTGGTGTCGTTACGCAACCAAAATTTCGTAAGGGGCTTTTTATCTCACTTTGTGTTTTCGTGAGATTCATGCTACATTTGCCAATATTTTATATTGAGTGGTGTATGTACTGTCCATTATTCTTCTCTTTGTGTAATATAATTTCGGTTATGAGTATTTACATCAATGTTGAATAGTCCTTCTTTCATGGGGTGTACGTTTCAAAAGTTACCCAAATCGGTAAGGGAACCTTTCACCCTCCTCTTTTTAAAAAACTTCTTTTGTTTTGTCTTTTAATTTTCATCTTATTATGTAGGGATATGTTCTTATATATCCTTATTTCCGTAAATTTTACATCCAACTGATGAGATACCCTTTATCTCTCTCATCAATTCTGTTTCTAAAATATGATGTGACGTCGTTAGGCTGTCAAGGGAACTTCTTAACCCAATTTCGATTTCTTTGGGTTCAACATGTAGTTATTGAATATGTCCTCCTTTGAATATGTTTGAATGAACTTTGATTATTTTACAATTAATATCCAATTATATTGGGTGTATTTATATTTTTCACACATAGTTATGAGATTGTTTTATCCATAATTTAAGGATACCTTCTTTATAATGGATTTCATGTCATTTTACATTTATATTGAGACTTCATTGTTGTTATGCCCCAGTTCACTCTTATATAATGTATGTACTGTCCTTTGTAATATTATATCATGAATCCCTTTATTCTCATAATATTATAAAGTTTTGTTTAAATGTTATTATTTAATTATTGTATTCAAGTGTATCTAATTTTGTTTGAAACCCATTAACTAAAATATCATTTGAAATGTTTTAATGATTTCTTCTTATAAATATTTCTCATTAATATCCATGTTTTAAAAATGGTTTTAAGGATTTATTTATATGGATATTAATGGTTTAAAATGATAAAAACTTCGAAGTGGTATGGGACACTTTGATTAAAAATTTCTCTTTATTAAATGTTTTAAATGGTTTTGAAAATGGTTTTTAGAATGGATTCATTATCTTAAAATGTTATATTGTTATTTCAATGTGGGAATGTTGCCTTTCCTTTATGCATAAGTTATGTGCTATGATTATGTTATGGTTCTTGGGAATTTTTTTTGAATATGGGTGGTTCTGTGATAAACTAAGGGCGGGTGAGCCCGATATATCTCTCTGATGCATTGGGTAATGAGATGGAGTTAAACGTTATGGTTTCTCCAAAGAGATTTATGCAATATAATGTGATGGGTATTCCAAACGTAACCAACAGGGTTACTCCCTATGTAAGAATGTTATGAATGCCTCAAGTTACCTTTATGTTTTATGATTTCTATGATTTATACATGATTTTACGAGGTATGTTAATGTTCTTATTTTTTATGTGTAGTGTCTGATTTCATTCTTATGTATATATGTACTCATGTTTCCTTTCCATACTTTTTATAACCCTTACTGAGCTTTTTATGATAATCCCAAGTTTTTGAAATGTTTTTCACAGGTCAAGGGAATGGTACATGATATGATGATAGTTTCAAGGAAGTGTAAAAAATGAATCCATGTTTTATTTTAAAGATGTTACGATTGATGGGAAAAATGAATACTATCTTTTATGTAACCACTTTGTTTAAATGTGGAATGTAATGAATGTTTTATGATCTAATACTCTAAAACTCTAAACCTGAAAAGAACCTCGACGTGTAATCTTTTAATAACTCATGATTAAGTATGTTTTAAGGATGGGGCCTTATAGTTGGTATCAGAGGTCGGTTTAGATAAATTTTTAGCTTAGAGTGTTGTTTAAGAAAAAGTGACAAGTTGTGTATAACCACAATTTTTAGTATATTAGATGGAGTCATTTATTTGTTTTGAAAGTTAGAATGAGTTTGAGATAACTTTTATAAGTATATCTTGGTTTTTATCAATGTATTTATTATTTTATGATTTTACTGATATTCTCACACTGACCTTTTTGGTTTTAGTAAATGGATGGATCTAGAAGGCACCAAAGAAACAGTGGATTTGAAAAAAATGTGATAGTTTTATGAAAGAACAACTGAATGATATGGGAGCTGCAATGAGAACTCTTGTGGTTATCCTCAACCAACTATCTGGAGTAATGACTGACCACATGAACCTTAGTGATTTTTATAAAGAATCGTATATGCGAGAAACAAATCCCTATAGAAGTTAAGGTAATAATCATAAAGGTAAGTATGTTCAAAAACCTATGTGTCAAATATGTGGAAAGAAACACAAAGGAAATTTTTTTAAAGGGACAGAACGATGCTATAAATGTGGAAATGAAAGTCATAAAGCAAGAACCTTCCATGAAAAAAGGAAGAATCTAGTTAACTCTAGGAAAGGGAAAGAATTTTTTTTATGAAGGATCAATTGAATGTTTTAAATGTGGTGTGCATGGTAATTATACAAACACATGTCCTACGAAGATGTTTCGGGAATGGGGTCACCAAGATCGTACAAATATTCATTTACCAATACATAATGCCATTCTGATTGAGGATAAAGAAACTGACAACGAAGAATGAAAGGTATGGATTATTTCTTAACATATGTCTTCCTATTATTGGAATATTAGGATATGATTCATGATTTTGTTTGTAGGAAAGAAGTATTTCAGAATAAATTGAAATGGAATGGCTAATGGATCATGAAGAATGTTGAATGAGTAAGAAGTCATCATATAAGGTATTCAAGAGTTATGGTAGATTTCAGGGTGGTGAAATTCTTAGATGTATTTTGATGATGGGGTTACATTAGAGGACTTTTTATAGTAACCCTGATGTTCGATATAAGAAAATTTCATTCAAGGAATAATTATCCTTTCTTTTGTGGATATAGTTATAAAGAACCATTTCGGTTTGTATGATCCTTTAATTTGAGGCAATTACTGGTTAATAGATTTTGGGTTGCAGAATGTATGTTATTAGAAATTCTTTGTGGTTAAAATATGTTAGGGTTATTTTTTGAAGATTTTATCTTTTTTTGGGGGGATGCTTTAATAATTATATAGTTTAGGAAAAAGGACAACACGCAGACCATGTGACAACCCGTCGCGTCGGACGAAGGTGCGGGAATCGAACCCACAACCAAAGTGCAACTGGTATTTATCGCCTACCACTGGACTACGTGAAGTCCCTTGTTAGTTTGAATGATTATTTTTAGTTAGATGATTTTATGAATTAAGAGTAAGTTTATTTTTGGTTATCAATGGAAGTTAATTGCCTATCATGGAGGATATGTGATTAGGTTAATTACTTTTCAGTATGAGACTGTATGAGTAACTGATGTTATTTTGGTGAAAAATGTTAAAATTTATCTTAGGAGACTACGTGATTAAATCCTGCAGAGATTTGGTTTTCATTTTTAGTTTGTTTTAATTTTTAGAATTTTATGGATAGATGTTTATTTTATGGTCATTTTTGAACTTTGGGTTTTGTTTGAAATTTTTTGGAGATTAGGAGTAGTTATTCTTTTTGTAAAAAAAAATATCCTTTTTGGGTATTATCTGATCTCGTACTAAACATATTGGTTTGGTTTTGGATGAGATCTAAAGACATGGGAAATATATATTTCTCTTTTGTGGATTAGGTTATTCTCAAGAAGTTTATTATAGTACTGTTAATGCGAACAAGTCCTCCTAAATACTAGTATTTTGGAAAAAATATGAGTTTGATTAAGGAATCTAGTAAAATTTGAATGTCTACGTGACGAGTAAGTATATTTCATTATGATTTAGTTAAGCTCAAAAATAAATTCCTCAATAAAAAGTAATTGAAAACAAAAATGTTGTCTATTAATTTTTCCCACTGGGGAATCAAATACCATTTAACCCATAACAATTTTGTGATTTTCAGGTTGTTAACTTTCTCCTAGACATGTTTACTATCACTCTCCATCCGAACACGACCCTTTGTTTTTTCCTCCATATCCATATTTTCATACTTGGAATCCTAGTATGGGTTAAATCGGGTGACATTTTTACTTCTCTCCCTTTCTTTTAAGGTGATAGTTTTACTGACTCTTGTTCCGATGTGGGATTTTCAATGATGCTTCCAAGCCCAATTTTTATATTGCAAGGACACAATTCCCAAAAGGGGGGAAGGATATAAACCCACAGGTAAATAAAGAATATGAAATTTACATATTTATCCATATTTGTGAATAAAATATTAATATTACTTTAAAGGGGACGTTATACTCGATGGCATACCCAATACGCAACAACAAGTTTCTTGGTAATCATAGGTTCCACTCTAATAACAAAATAATATTATTATAAATGGTAATTAACGCCTACCCATTATAATGGAGGGAATGAACATAACTTACTACAAAATGATTATATATTATTGCCAAATATTTTTACTTTTTACAATAAATGTTAGAGGATAAAAAATGCGAATGAATCTAATTTTAAGCGTAAACATTCTAATAATCATTAAAAGGGCGATTAACCGCCTTTTAATGGAGAACGTCTTTTAAATCCACCTTTTTACAATTTTATGTGTTATGTTTGACAAAATAAAATTCTTCTTTAGAATCGGGACATCAAAATTTACATTGTGTAAATTTTTGGTATTTTTCCGATAATGTTCATTTTTTAATGAATAGTGAAAAATGTTGTATTTTAATTCAAAACCTCTTTTTAATCTAATTTGTTAATATGATTATATTATCTTTTGAATTGTTTTTAAAGTAAAATTAGAATATATTTTTACCAGTTAATCCAATAGTGGTCATTGGAATTAATTTCACTTTGAAATTGGACATAAACTAGTGTCAATCTTTTAATAGATATCGTTTCTTAAAAACAAGCTATTTGTATTGACAGTGGGAACTAATTATTAAATTAATTAATGAAACTTATATGTTTTTAATTTTGTAAAATAGACATAATTATCGAATTTGGAATATCAAATATAGCTTAGGGTGAATTTTTGGTATTTTTCTGAAAAACTTCAATTTTTTATGAATAGTTAAACCACTAAGTGGTAGTTTAAAAACTGATTTTTCGTTTAAATGAAACTTCACCACTTCTGTGATTTGAATTTCAAAAATCCAACATACATGGATTTCATTAGGTTGAAAAATTTGGTTCCATAGGATTAAAATAATTTTTTTGGTGAATAATAACTTTTATTTTTTTAATCGTGATTAAAGGTAATTAGTGTCATTTAAGGTAAAAAAAAATTTTTAATATTAAGAAATGACCTAGAAACAAGTCCTACCCTCATTGGATGTGTCATGGACTACTAAGACAATCCATGGGTCAACTTGAGGACCCCATGGAGCAACTATGGTTGGAAAATGACATAAATAACTTTTTATTTAAAGTTAAAATAAAAATGTCACAAGCATGAGCTGTTTTACTAAGACAATTTTTAAATGGGATTATACAACTCATATTTTTGACTATAAAAATTCATTAGAAAGATAAAAATATTTCCCACAACATGATAGTTTTTTTATATTTTTTAGACATTAAATAAATTAAATTATTTATGACATCATGATGATGTAGTGATTATCTCATTAATAAAGGATTTAAATTAAATGAAAAGATAATGTTACAACAATAACATAAACTTGTCAAAAACCTATTGTATGAGTATATTTGGAACCCTTACCACCTTATACTCGAAATAAATCAATGTGGGACCTTTAAAATCCGAAACTCATTTGAAAATAAAGTAACATTTTGTAACTTTCCAAGAGTGCCCCTCCTCTCCTCTTATAAAAGGACCCCACCTCTACCACCTTACCCACACCTCTCAAGCCTTTGTCTCGGCCAAAACCTGCTAATTTAGTCTCTCCAAATCCCTATATTACTCCTAGAATCGTCAATTTTGGAAGAAGTCTTTCCAAGGAAGCCTTGGAGCTCAAATCAAAGAGAGATACCTGATTTTAAGGTAATGTCTTCACTTGTGTTCTTTTGTTTTATTTTGCCTCTCCCACCCCCTAAAATATTTTTATTCATTTCATTTGTAACAAATAATGTATCTTCAATATAAAAGGATGTTTTTATAACATGAATTCAAGCTACACTTACACACACCTATATCTAATGGTTAAAGAACATATTGTTTCTGTGAATGGTGAATTTCTGGCTCACGAAACGATGATTGTTCAATATTCTTTTAACACCCTCAAAGGTGGCCATTAAGATGTCACTATATTTATATATGATATATAATATGTTTATGTTTTACTTAAGATTATGTATTTTTCAATTATGGAATACCATTATGGTTTCCATTATGGTTAAACGCGATATCTTCATCTTAGGAAGTGTGGACAACCGCCCCCTCAAAGTGATTTGATTCGTTAATACCATATGTGGTACGTATAAAGGATAGATTTAATGATATTATATATGATTACATACTGGAATTATAATACTATTATGTATCATTATGTTTTAAATCCATTAAATAAGAAATATAAATAGAAGTAGCGTTCATGCGTACGTACAACTTACCGTCTCCATGAACGGTGCATTTCATTTCTTACCTCTAAATATTATGTAATATTATAAATGCTTGTATATAATAGATATATATGATATATATGATATCTAAATAATGAATATAATTTTGGATATAATATATATTTTACCACATGAACAACTTGTAATTATAAAGAGTTTATTTTTCACTCAAGTGGCAATGATCTACAAAACGACCATTATTAATGTAAATAATTATATAGTGTTCATAGCATGGTAATAAGTGATATAACATTAATAATGAAATTGAAAAAGGTTCTTAAGAAAGTAGAAATTAACTCAAGTTTATTATTCAGGAGGTTAAAGAACGATCGAGTCAAGTCGGACCCGAGGTAAGGGATCCTACCTCTCTATACCTTTTTGAGTACTCTCTTTTATGTCATTTATTTTAAGCTCATATTTCATATATTTGGGGATGTTATTTTATATTCCTCATTCTCTACTTTTTATGTTCATATTATGAGATACCATATTTGATCTCATAAATCCATTTTTGGAAGTTTTAGTTGGTGCCGTTAGGCTGCTGAAATTTCGTAAGGGGCTTTTTATCTCACTTTGTTTTTTCGTGAGATTCATGCTACATTTTCCAATATTTCCTTTTGAGTGGTGTATGTACTATAAATTATTATACTCTTTGTGTAACATACTTTATTTTATGATTATTTATATCAATTATTTATAGTTTTTCTTTCATGGGGTGTACATTTCGAAAGTTACCCAAATCGGTAAGGGAACCTTTCACCCTCCTCTTTTTAAAAGAACTATTTTGTTATGTCTTTTCATTTTCATCTTATTATGCAGGGATATGTTCTTATATGTCCTTATTGCTGTAAATTTTATGTCTATGTGATGATATACCCTTTATTTTTCTCATCAACTCTTTTTCTAAAATATGATGTGATGTCGTTAGGGTGTCAAGGGAACTTCTTAACCCAATTTAAGTTTCTTTGGGTTCAACATGTAGTTTTTAAAAATGTCATCCTTTAAATATGTTTGAATGACCTTTGATTATTTTACAATTTATATTCAATTATATTGGGTGTATTTATATTTGTCACACATTATTATGAGATTGATTTATCCTCACTTTAAGGATACCTTCTTTATAATGGATTTCATCTCATTTTACATTTCTATTGAGACATCACTGTTGTTATGCACCAGTTCACTCTTATATGGTTTATATACTGTCCTTTGTAATATTATATCATGAATCCCTTTATTCTCATAATATTTTAAAGTTTTGATTAAATTTTATTCCTCAATTATTGTATTCAAGTGTCTCCCATTTTGTTATAAAACCTTTAACTAAAATATCATTTTAAATGTTTTAGTGATTTATTATTATAAATATTTCTCATTAATATCCATGCTTTCAAAATGGTTTTATGGATTTAGTTATATGGATATTAATGGTTTAAAATGTTAAAAACTTCAAAGTGGTATGGGACACTTTGATTCAAAAATATCTTTATTAAATGTTTCAAATGGTTTTGAAAATGGTTTTTAGAATGGATTCATTATCTTAAAATGTTATATTGTTATTGCAATGTTTGAATGTTATCTTTCCTTTATGCTTAAGTTATGTGCTATGATTATGTTGTGGTTCTTGGGCATTGTTTATGAAGACGGGTGGTTCCGTGATAAACTAAGGGCGGGTGAGCCCGATATAGCTCTCCAATACATTGGGTAACGCGAATGAGTTAAACGTTAAGGTTTCTCCGATGAGATTTAGGGAATATAATGTGATGGGTATTCCAAACATAACCAAGAGTGTTACTCCCTACGTAATAATGTTATGAATTCATCAAGTTACCTTTATGTATTATTATTTTTATGATTTATTCATGATTTTATGAGGTATGTTAAAGTTCTTATGTTTTATGGGTAAAGTATGATTTCATTCTTATGTATATATGTTCTCATGTTTCCTTTCCGTACTTTTTATAAAACTTACTGAGATTTTTATGCTAATCCCTAGTTTTTGAAATTTTTTTCACAGGTCAAGGGAATGGTACATGATATGATGATAGTGTCAACGAAGTGTCAAGAAAGAATCCATGTTTTATTTTAAATATCTTACCGTTGATGGGAAAAATGAATTCTATCTTTTATATAACAATTTTTTTTAAATGTGGAATGTAATGAATGTTTTATGATCTAATTCTCTAAAACTCTAAACCTGAAAAAATCCGCAATGTGTAATCTTGTAATAACTCAAGATTTAGTATGTTTTAAGGCTATGGCCTTATACAAATGTACTGAGAGACTGGGGTTTTAATGTGGTAATGTTCAAATATTTACAATGCTTTTGTATAAAAATTCAATAATAATTGATTCCTATAAAATCTATATAAATAAAAATGATGATAGAGGATCACACTCCAGTCACACCGAGGGACACTAAGACAGTATCTGAGACACAACCACTTTAGGGGAACACCATCCTAGGATGTGGATGTAATTACACACTATACTCTTGGTGAGAAAACTATGAAAATATACACAACCAATAATTTCCCAAACTAAAAAATTAGTGAGATAAAAATAATCCCAGAGGGAGTACACGACATATACCATTTGGTACACGGTGTTTCCATCTACACTAATATATTCACATCTAGAATATAATCCCATAAAATGTTTGTATTAGTTTACACAACACGTATAAAGAGTAAGTGAGGTGTAGATACACAAGGCACCCTACCCGTGTCACCTATTCATGTTCATGTATAGTGGAAATGTCTGTGTATGGACCTATATACACTTAGAAATGTTCATGTCCAAGTATAGAGCATTACACATTGACATGTTATTTTTATCATTAACATGTCATTGAAAATTCACATGTATAGAAAACTAGTAAGGTCCACAGGTTGTGTGAGTAGGTTCAAATATCATGTGTTACTCATATTCATCCCAAAACCATCATTGTTACCTAATAGGACATGAAACATCATGGAATCCCAAATTACATTCTATGTTATTTGGAATTTTCGGTAAACCCATGAAGATTTCATGTGTCACCTAGATTTCCCACTTCTACATTCAATCATGCACAAGAACACTAGAATGGTGATTGCCAGCGTCAATATTGATCATTTTCTATATTACATACACTAAATAGATAATGAAATAATTCATTGTAATCTGCATTGACACACACCCCTTAGGGAAAAAATTAACCCCAAATTGGTTATGTTCTCCGATAATACGCATATTATCATTACCAGATCCTAAATCATAACTTCCATCACATGTTCGTACCCATGGTTTGGATCTGTTTCACCAAATAATCATCATGAAATGATAGAAAAACTTGTAATTGTAAAACTATTTGAAAAAGTTAATACCAAAAATGAATGAATGGATGAATTTTTAAGAAACCCATTGTCCAAATAATGTGAGTAATGAACCTCATCAATAGTTCGTTCAGCCTCGATTCGTTTTCTTAAATAAGGAGGAATAATGACCTTGAAAATAGAATAAACAATTTTCCATCAATTTATTTATACTAAGGAATCACATAACAATTAATTTTGTTTAATTGATCCATGTTAAACCATGATTATGTAATAGGAAAAAAATCACAATGATTAACATCATACATGTAGTAAATTAATGTTTATTGATGAAGAAAAACATTGTGTTATTTCCATTGCTGAGATCCATGAACTTCTTTAGCATGATTATATATTATATGATTTTGATTAATTATCACCATCTAATAATGTTCTCTAAATTAGTTATGAAACTCTGTGTATTTAGAGTCCAACAATATGTAAAATCTATATCCATAAATTTGATGTAAAAAACATTGTGTCAAAATATTCGAAATAAGTAAATAAATAAATCATTTAATTAATTTATGACAAATAATATATTTTCGCTAATGTCCCACAACAACCTAGGTTATGTCACTACTAGGGTAAAACCTAGATTCTAAACTCAACGGTGACATAATATATCTTATACATACCCCCATATAGGATTTATCCCTCTTTTAAAAAATAATTTTTCATTCTATTTAGTAATTTTAATATATTTTATTGATTTCTTCTGGGAAAATCGGGACTCAAAATCACATGTCATATATGTTAATTTTATAAAAAATAATCCCTAAAATATCAAAAATTAATACATATAATTGTTTTCCTTGAATTCTCCACACCTTAGTGATTTTGATCCAAATATGAGAAAAACCTACTCAAAATGTTGTGGGTAATAGGCTCTCATCTTGGACACCCAATACCTTGTTAACATTAGTAGATTACCATGATACTACATGACATAAGCAAGTAGAATTTATGTCCATGAATTAATCTCTCATATTAATAAACGATCTATTTAGTGTACTCTGTAAAGGTATATACATCCTCAATGTACAACACTCCATTGTCGATAAAGAGTGATGAGTAATTCTCATACATCCTAAGCTTCAAAACATGGAAGAAGTCATGTATCCAGTCAAACTATGCAATTTGAACTCAGTAGTATGCTACCTTCTAAACAATATAATGTATCTAGAAGGATCCAATGAATCATGGTTACAACATTTTGTCATTTCCAAATCCCATCAATCAACATCGATGTGAGACTCCTAATAACATAAGGCCTCCAACCATGAAGTATAGAGGTATATATCATTGTACCATATAAGACTTATAACATATTACTTTTTTCCTCTACCACTCATATATGATCTTCACCTATTCTGTAGGGTCTCACACAAACTCTAGTCCCATGAGTGTTGAGTCACATGGATCATCCCAATGAAGTGGTGTCCTCCAGGTTCACCCATACCATGACATGAATCAGGTCATACCATTAGTGTAATTGAAGATGTTTTAACAGAGAATACACCATTGGTATACAATCCACTATTATATAGTGAATTTATATCTCGAATTCTAAATTCATGTCCTCCATGACCTGCATGGTCCACCCGATCTAGACATCAGTCTCTGGGTGAAATGCCATGCTCATGACTAAATGAGTCCCAAAGGCATTAATTTATCACATCTATTTCCGTGATATGAAGTGATCATCACATTTAGAGTCTATCATTGAAGGAAATACATGGAGTCATACAAAATCATGCATGTAAAGGAATTTTAAACACTCTACTGATCTCATTTCTCGAATATCTTGAATGTGTATCCACATGGGTGGTCTATCTTTGATCACCCATATGGAATCATTTTCCTTGAACTTACGTCATAAACCAATCACATATTTCATGGATATCTCATCTTATGTCTACTATGGCGCGTTAATGTGTTGGATTGAACCCACTTGAAACATGTTCACTTCCTTCACCAAATAACATGTTAGGAATCAAGAGAAGAAGGCTACAAGTCAATAATTAATTTATAGTGACCAAAAATGATGTTGGGTGTCTTTGTACATCTTTTTCACTCCTTGATGTATGCCAATGATGATTTATGAAAATCATCAAACATCTCATTCCCCAATGTCAAAGGTACCATTTTCAATTCTATAAAGAATATACTATTCTCCCCATTAAAAAAATATATATAAGGAGAATGTCTAGAGGAAATCGTAGTATGTAAGGTCTCACAGTCAATATCTCAGAGGTGATCAAACCTAACTCACTATAAATGATGTGATGTAGCAACTATAGATTGATGATTTGAAGAAATATAAATTTCTATAATGGAAACCACAACAAGTCTAACTTCTCTATTACCTTGGTCAAAACATAGAATAATATAACATTATGAGATCATATTCCATGATGTTCCGCTTACCAATTGTATTGAAAACATTTTTTTCGAGAGGAACTGTATCTATCACCTATGTCTTAAATCCAAAAAAACTACCAGAGACTTTCCACCCACAAGAAAGGGTTCTACTTCTTAGTCAAATATATCAATGATTCTACTACTATATAGAGGTAATGTACAATCCTCATAAAGTAACATTCCAACCCATGGACACTCAAAACCTCAGTAAGAATCATGGGTGTCTTTGAATAATGAGCTAACTCAATTTTTTCTTCGAACATTATTACTCAAGCCACAACATTGGCCGGTCAAAAAAGTGGACCTATAGATTCAAAAAATAACATTTCAAGAGTTTACCAAAAATATGTTTTTCCTAGAGTGATTCCGAGACCACCCAGAAGTTTCATTAATGCACCCATCAAATGTTTAATACACTAGGATGTCATTGATGATGACTTCCATAAACCAGTCAACCAAATGTTTAAATATCGTGTTCATGAGTCCCAAGAGAATAACTATGGAATTAGTCACAAATAACGAGATACCTAGGTACTCATAGTGACCAAAACGATATCTAAATTCCAGAAATTTTATATCCTCTAAATGTACTCGCAGTTGGTGATATCCAAATATAAAGATAATCTCCATGAACCATAACATCCCACTCAAATGATAAATGTGTTCCTCTATACATTGTTATAGATATATATTCTTTAAGGACATTGAATTCAAGAACTGGTAATCCACACATAACCTCACGCTCTCATCATCCTTATTGGAACACAACACTATGTTTTCCTAGGGGATTCCTAGGTCTACAAAACCCATCTTATTGAAGCCCTCTATCATCACTATCATCCCTCAAAACATGATAGGAGACATAAAATATGTTGTATCATATATCAGTGTCTTCCCTAAATGAAAGTCAATGTATATGTCTAGAACTCAATATGGAGGTATACCAAGTTTGACCTTGAGAATAGGTCTTATTACTCCACCCCACCACATGAAACTGGGAGCCCAATGCATTTATTTTCAAATATTCATTCTAACAAAATGGTGAGTAATCAGATGTAGTCTCCTATTAATGAATTTTCCCATCACCATCATGGTTTCCATTCCATGATCAATGCAAAACATTGATACAACATTGCAGACACATCACACTAACTATAATAGTCAACATGGGCATGAACTAGGGATATATTATTTATACCATTAATGAAATCATAAGTAATCATTGACACAATGAAGAGATCATAGAAAAACAATCACCTCTAAGTGTTAGATATCTCAATCATTATAGGTTCCCATTCATTATGTCACAACCTCTTAGAGTCTCCAACTGTATGGGTCGATCTAATGGCTCAACAATAATCTCAATGTCTAGAACTAAATAGTTGAAAAATATCGAATATTATTCACCTACTTCTATCAATACAATATCTACAATATAATGTACAATGACTTTACCTCAAATCATCAACGGAGCCTCACGGTCATAGGCCTATTTATCTATTTGTTAGACTTGTCCATATCCATCAACTCCCTGATCCTCGAATAGACCACCTAGGGTTAGTGGTGATAATAGTTCAAACCTCCAACCACCTGCTACCCTGTCAATCCCTATGCCATGGCTACCACCCTCTAGAAAACCGATCCCCCCCTCTATCTCTACCTCGGTGGCCCACCAACTATCTCACCATCATCTATATGATGGGTCAATAAATGATGAGGAAGTTGTCCCCAACTATCAGAGTTGAAACCGAGACACTAACATTGATGATTCAAGACACCTTAAGATCCTTTCAACATTGAACCTATGATATGGGATTGCCTCCTGAAGTGTTTGACCATCTTGGATACCTTTGACTGCCACAAACTACCTCCTATTACTGTGTCATCCTCTTGGTTCCCACTAATATCTCCCACATATGGGTTTTTATCTACCACAATGCTATCTACTACAAGATCTCATTAATGTACCCCATAATAGTATGTGAGGAAATGAGAAACCACAGGATCCCCACCTTCCATGTTCATTACCTACCCAATGGTCATAGCTCTGAAGAACTAGTCAAGAACCATATGTAAGGTGTAACGTGACAGCTCTATAATCCTTACTAACTACCCCCACCATGGTAAATCTTATATGATGAAAATATAGAATTTAGTGTGTGATTTTTTATCATAATTTGATTGCATTGAACTTCTCCATGAAGAGACAATCACTGTATGATCAGTAAAGGGTTTTCTCATCATGTGACTAAGTCACTATACACCACCACCTCCTAGAATATCCATGCTAAATAATCATCATATGGGCCATAATCTGATCTATATATGTCCCCAAAAGGTGTAAAATGCAATTTATTACATCTATCTTATCATCAGACACTTGGGGGTCCGACACACCATAAATCATTAGAGGTCCCTACCAATGAAACTCATGCAACACAATAATCATGATCACATCCTCAACTAGTTCATCTAGTGCTATCTACTACTCAATAAATGGTGGTATAGTTGGTCAACAACCCAGTGGTTTTATCTATGGTACATGCCCCATTATATATGCCTTTTATAATGGTGTGTCTTAATTATGATCATGTAGTAGAATCCGAGCTAGCTATTTACATGGATGATGCATGAAATAAAATACGATGTCCTATGTTCAAAATAATATATCTCAGAAGATGACTCAAGAAGGACCTAGAAAAAAGAACCATACACATATGATGCATGTCCAATTTATTCTTTCAACCATTGTTCTCTTGTATTGAGTCAAAAGTAATGTGGTCAGAGTCCTTTCATATTTATATGTTAGGCACCCCACCAACTTTATATCCCTTTCCTAAAAGATGAACTGAAAATAAAAAAGATGGATACCCCAAACAAAACTCACAGACACAAGTCCTCTGGAATTACCTCTCTATTATATCACCCATTCACATCCCTATCCACTGAGTTCCTACCCATGACATCCTCATGCCCACTTATAATAGTACATGTTAAGGAAAACAATCGTGAGTATGTATATCCCATAATTGGGAGGCATTATCCTTAAGAATCTATGTACACAAATGTATATCCATTCTCAAAAAATTTGAAATTTATAGAAACTAAAACGATGCATATATACATCTAATATCCTATAACAAAGTAAGTCAGTAAAGAAATAAAAGCAGAAAATTCGTCGAAATGGATTTCCAAACAAAAAATTAAATACACGATCTTCTTTAAGGGATAAGACTATGTAAAATGAAAGATCTCGATAAAACACCATAGTCTAAAAATCTCATTCTACAACCAACTTATCTATTTCCTCTTTGGAATCCATTAAAATGGTCATATTCTTTATAAGAAATGACTTCTGAGAGAAATGACCATTCAGGGGTGAGTATAAAAATACACAGTTGGACAACATGAAATAAAAATCACCAAGTACTGTCAACAAAAAACATGATATAATTGTCTTTGTATAATAAAAATAACTAGATATAGTAAAGAACAATAGAACACCACCAAGCTATTTATAATAAATATTATGGATACAATACTTCATAAAGAACTAATCATTCTAGTTTAATCCACTCCATGAGCCATGTATCCACTAGATACACTTGATGAAAATTTGTAGATCATTTGTCCCCAACCATGAAAGCATAGTAGTCTCTCATGTCCCCAATACTCAGATAGGGGTCACACCCATTATCACTAGGGGACACCATGAACCGAATATAGAGAAAAAATATACATAGGGGATCATAAGTCCGAAATAAAAAATTACATAAACAAATTATGATAGATGGAGGTTATTCTAAATCCATAAAACCCATCCAAGGAATGAGAATGATAAATAATCGCACTCCCGTCAGATGGAGTAACACTATAACAATATCTTAGACTCATGCTATATATGGGAACACAATACTATGATGTGGGTGTAATGTCACACAATACCATCATGTTAAAGGATCATGAGAACACACTCATCTTATAATGGTACTATCTAAGAAAACAATGATCTACAAATACACTTGAATGCGGAATAGAGTGTGTACCTGGGAATGCATGACTGGTCCATATATCCCTATGCCTGCTCTTGTAAAAGAGGATCACACATCAAGTTTGTATCAGTATACATGGATTTTATAAAAAGTAAAGTGAGTATAGAGACACATGGTACCCTTCCTTTTTTACCATTCCATGCCCATATATTATAGTCATGTTTATGTATATATCCATTACAGTGGTAAATTTACTTATTCCTATGTTCATTTACCTCTCAAAGCACACATAGATCCAACCAATAAGTTTCACATGACTTTTGATGGGGTCTCGTGTCTTGTGATACATATCTTCAACCAAAAACACTATCTTCTACTGAACGATCCCCCAAAAAGTTTGTAATATCAATTTATTTGTGGTGTTTCTAAGGATTTTTTAGAAATATATGCCTTCTTCACATGTCGAAAGGATTTCATTCCACTACCATAATTCTACCCAATAAACACTTATTCTAGTTTTACCAACCTCACAATAGTTATTTCTCTAGATTCCATGAACCTAACAGATTGATAATTCATATGCCCTTGTCTGTGTCTCTACACACCCCTCGGGATATCACAGAACACTTAAAATTAGTTCTATTCTCCCCTTATAAACCAACTATTGTCATTAATTATCATGTATCTCCTCGAATAACATGTTGTGCCAAATTTTTCAGTATTTTTTTCCTACGAGCAGTAAAAAAATGATATAAAACTTCTAGTTGGTCGAACATTTTTCCTATGAAAATACCAAAGATGATAGAGTGAAGAAATTTTTTTTAAATCCATAAAAAATAGAATATGTGAATTGAACGTTAACAATTTTTTTCCTTGATTAATTATCATATAATAGGATGAATTAAAATGATGAAAACATGACCAAATAAAAATTACATTAAATTAATTCTACAGATGTAGCACGTATCAATTATATTAATGTAATTGATTTTTATTTTTCTAAAAATAATATATGGGATGGAAATCACAAATCAAAATATCCTACTTGTAATTTTAGATCAATATTTTTTGGGGAATGGTTTTTTTTCTATTAGTAAAGTGATCCACCGACTTTGTTTGTGATATTTTCCATTATAGGATCATGATCCGTCTTTATCCGCTAAGAATTCACTCTAATAGTTGTATAAATATTCAGGGATTGAGAATCATACCCATAATGAATTCGATAATGGTTCAATTAATGATGAAAAAATAATTTCATCAAAATAAACAATATAAATTAATTATATAATTTAATTCATTCATTGGCCATCATGATAAATTTATCACCAATAGCCCTTTCTAACCCGAGTTATTTCATGCCAATGGGAAAAACCCAGATTATAAACTTAGAGTTGCCCTCATACTTTTGATATGGGGCCCCATATTTTCGTTATCCTACTTTGTTAAGAAACATATTTTTTCATGAAATTTATTACTTTTAATATATTTCAGAAAATTATTTAGGGAACATAGTAAGATGGAATTGAAAGTCATCTGAGCAATGATTCTCTAAAGTAATCGATAAAATATCCTAAAATAATACATGAAAAAATTGAGTCATTACAAGATATATAATAAACATTTGTAAACTATATATTTACCATATTAAATTAATTTTATTAATACCCTCCATTATAAATTCAACATAACATATTAAAGACTAATATTAATAATATGTTTTTGATCAATAAGTCTTGGAATTGAAAGTATTTCATGATATTGAAGAAAAATATAATTGTTGATAAAGACAGGTAACTCAAAATATTGTGTAAAATGCAATGTCGATTAAAATATTATTTTCTTTACTTTTGAGGGGTTACAGTATTATCCCCATACCCTTAGGTTAGATGGTCTTGGGTATTTTATCCTCAAAACACATCTTTCTAAATTTCTTTATATATATATATATATATTAATAATTGATATCTAGGTATGATCCTCAGTCAAATTATCTTATAAAATTGAGTCCCACCACCCTCTTCTATGCTCCTCGATCATGTAATTTTAAAAACCGACCATATAGTATACATGATTATTCTTAAAATTAATCAACATTTCAATCCACTGAATCCATTTTCAATTTCCAATTTTCCATTTTCCATAAAAAAGATAAGTTATTTCTTCATAGTAAATTTTGATCTCTGATCAATAGCATGTCACGTGGTTTAAATACTCACTTGTCCAATAGTTAAAATAGTGCAGGTTGCATATTCTACAAATAAAGGGCCCACTGGAGGATATTTGTATGAAATGTGTGCTTCAACTAACTCTATTGTATTTTTGAATAGATATTCTTAGTGGAATATTCTATTTTATAAATGAAAATTACCAATTAGTTGTGGTAAATTTATCATCTAAAAAAATTCTTCAAAATTATGAATTATTTTCACTAATAAAATATGATTTTAAATAAATTATGAATTATATGAAAATATAAAATCTCAAAACATGGAAAATGGTTGATTTAAATAGATCATAATTACAATTTATTTAAATAACCCCAACAACCACATAAAAAATATTGAAACAATATCTGACCACCAATGATAACGTGAATTCAAAAACATAATTTTGGTGGCTTGGTATCATCCCCCACATTTTATCAAAATTTCATTAGTCCAATCTCTTGTCTAATAAGGATACAAATCCAAACAGAAATTTTTTTAAAAACATCAGTTTGAGCTTTTCTGTTGATTTTTTTTAATAATCCTACTCATGTAAAATTTAAAATCCATCATTGTTTGTCCTTCACATGTATATATATAAAAAAATAGGGCACAAGTATCATGTAAAACCATAACAAGTGAAACCATGGAGGTTAATAGATGAAGTAAGAGAATATATCCCCGAGACATTCAATGACTTGAAAAAAATGGAAATTTTGAACATTATAAAAATAAAATGATATGTCTATATGTGATTATCCAACATGAAAAAACCATCCTACAAAAAAGGAAATGAAAAATAATAGAAAATATCTTTCAAAATAATAAACTTCCCTTTAGATAAGTGTTTCAAAAATACATCTACACCCTCTAAAGTGATTTTTTTTTGTGTCATGAAAAAGCCTATAAAAATACCACTAATTAATCTATAAATTTTAAAATATAAATAATACATTATTTATAGATAATAAAATACATTTAAAAATCATTTTTATGAAGAGAAACTATATTTGTAAAAAAATACTTTTATTTTCATAAAATCATACATGATTCCTCATATAATAGAATACATCAACTATGAATACGAATATATAAGTATATTCATAATATTTGATACACAGCATGATAATTTTGTGATAAAAAACTATGAAAATATCATCATGATATTAAGAAATCCTAAATGATAAATCATTCTATTTTGAATTTAACCCATGGGTATATGTTATTTGTTTTTCAAAATCTATTTATAAGCTATTAATAAATATTAATTAAATTCTTCATGTCTAATAATTTCAGATTATGGGAATGAAGACATGTTTTAAAACCAAAACTACCATTGAAAAAATTAGTCAAATAGTCATTGTAAAAAATTCATTTTGAATGAAATAAAAATTTAAAAAATTTATCACTTCCAAAAATTAATTTATAATATAATATTAAGATTTTTAATTGAATAACCTAATTTTATTTTCAATAACATATGATAATTCATGAACTACCCCCTTTTACTCAAAATCTCATCTTAAGAATGGAGTAAAACTAGTCAGATTTTAAAATGGAGACCAAAAACAGGCTTCTTGAAATTATAATTCCATGTAAATAGATAAATCAATAATTTAAAAAGACAAAACAAATATTTATCAAAAATTTATACAAATATATAGTGAAGATGACTATGATTACAAATGTAATCTATGAGGATGAAAGGATTCCCTCAATGAGGAAGCTAGAAAATATCCATAAGGATAATATGATAAAAAATTTATCTATATTGAGACATATCTAAAAAAAATTAGTGATCCAAGTGTTTGAGAATGATTCATTCACATAGAATTTAAAAATAGTTTGGTGTGAAGTGAAATAAAAATTCCTTGACTTGAATGATCTGCTTCATGAATCCCTTTCATGTAGAGAGTTTCCTTAGATAATTATCAATGGAAAATAGAATCACCATGGATTAAATTAATCAAAATTGACCAATTCAATAAATTAATATGGTTCAAATATATTAATATGTCATTAAATAATATATAATGTAAGAACCAACCCAAAAATTGATTCACATAACATAACCAGTTCACTACATGAATGTATTGGGCATGTCGTGAAATGACTAAAATTTCTAGATAATACCCAAAACTATACAAAATACTTATAGAACCATGAAACAATATAAAAAATTATGATATCCAAATATTTTAGTTTGGAAGATTATGTCCATAATGGAAGAAAATATTATTCATGTCAAACATTTTAAAACATTGATTCTTTTCACATGTTTGTAATGAAATGAAAAATGTAACTTTTTGGAAAATGGTAAAAAGATTTGTATTATGGATTTTTAAATAATCTGTAAAATACACAATAATGAATATTTGAAAATAATTATTTAATTAATTTTTAATAAAATAGGGATTTGGATGAAAATTATTTGTGACCATATAATGAAATAATGCATATTTTATTTTAAAAAGTATTTTCACTTTTTATAAACATAAATGGTGGAAAATGAATGGTAAACATGTAATCTATTATTATTAAAAAATTAATGATTTCATGAATACTTTATCATAATATTTGACTATCAGAATATTAATAAATAAAAACCTGTATAAACAATGAGGTTGGGACACAATATCATTGTAACTATAGTATCATCAAAATTATAATACCAATAAAATAAGGGAAACTATATAGATATTTAAATAAACATAATACTCAAATAAATAATAACATAATTCATCCATGTAATGTATATACACAAAATAAATCAGACCTATGATGAATATGTCATTTGTCTCGTAGAAATAAAATATGGACGAAAATCTTATACCACATAGAAACACATGAATAAAATAATACATTATATAAAAAAAATAAAATTAATCCATAAATGTAATTAAAATTATTATATAAATTATAAAACATTTCAATTGGGTGGTATTTGTACTACTCAGTAGAAACAAGTAGTGAAAATGGAATATGTCTCCTGGAGTAAAGAACAGACATGATATCCCATTTGTAAAGTATCTAAATTCTTCATCAAAAATTGATTCTCCTGTTTGATAAATATATATTAATTATACATAAATAAATGAAACATACTCATATATATCTATATATCACCATATTTGAGTTAGTTAACACATTTTATTTCCTATTTGTTAACAATTCTGTGTTAAAATCACTTTTTAGTAGTAAATTCTTAATTTTTCATATATATTATGCTTTCATATTTTCAATATATTATTTTGATAATAGTTCCATAATATCCATAATAATAACCATGATATACATATAATATGTATTAATTATATAATTATCTAGTACTATATAAAATTTATAGATTGAAAATGATTTATTACATTCATTAAGATTGTCGGCCTTAAGTACGCATTATTATTGTTTCCATTATCTTGATGAAATAATTAAAAGGAAGGAAATGAATATATGAGAATAAAAAATGAAATTACTATAATATTTATCATTTAAAATCACTAAATCAATATATATTACAGAAAATTTCAAAATAAAATGAAAAATGATTCACATCGCTTCATCGAGGTATTAGTCCACACATAGACATTAGCGATATTATTTTAATCTAAAAGAATGTATGGTTAGAAGATATTTGTGATATTATAATCATATATGTATAATTATTTAAAAATATCATTTAAATTTTTAAATACATCGTTATATATATGCACGAGAGGTTATTCTACAAGAAGTGTTATATCGCTTCATGAGGTGTAAGTCCGCCGAACATACAACTGAGTGTTTCATTTCCCATTTAATAGAGGATGATATATTTATAGGTTTAGAAAATAATATTATAACATATCACTATATGGGAGATAAAATAATTACTATATCAAAATAATTCCAGTGAATCTGATGGATTTATAAATATACATTAAATAAAAATACATGATTGGTGACATTACATAGTATTCAGATAGTCCGATTAGGTTTACACATAAGTGATTTTTTGAAGAGTTTATTATCTTGATAGGTAATATTGAACATGGTTGGGTAGTATTGAAGGGTCTGTTAAGGATTTGGAATAACTAAAAGGATCTTGTAGTATTTAGAATACATGATAGGATATGTCATTTTAAAAGATTGGAGAGAAACCCCCATAGAATCTACTATGAAATATAAAAAGATAATCCAAAAATAGAAACAAGAATCATTAAAAAATATTCTAATATAAATTAGATTTGAATTTTTTTGGGGATATGTTTTAAATATGTATATACAATATGTTTTTATTTTTTATATTTTAAAAATGTACACTTATCTATTGTTTTAACCCCACTCCAATAGGAAAACTTGTTTTAACTATAATTTCATTAATTAATATTCAATGTTATCATTAGCCATAATGTCAAAAAATTATTTTCAATTTTTTATTGGATATTATTTTGGATAAATATAAATAGGGAATCATCTGTTTCCTATTTCCAAACCAAGATGTGTATCTATTTAATTTAAATAGAAACTTTTATATGTGATGAAGAAGATACATTGAAAAGAGAAAATATTCGTATGTTTAAATGGTTTTTATAAAATATGAACTTGTATTTGATTCCAATTAACTATATTATATTAATAATAATATTTTTATTGGTCTAATATATCTTTTAAATATATTTTTAAATAATATTATAATTTTTGAATTTATAGAAATTAAAACGTAGTCTTAAATTAATATTACTATTTTTTACAATTCATAGAAAAATAAATATTTTTAAAAAACTAGAAAAAATTATCAATAATATAATATTAAATGATGATATAAAAAATTAATTTTTTAATATATTTATTATAAATTTGTTAAATTTTTTAAAATTAAATCATAGAATACATTTTGAAATGTAAAACTATATACATTCTTATAAAATGATCAGAAAACAAATTTGATGGATGATAATATATTGGATTCAACATATAATATTTTTAACAACATTGATATCCTCAAAATAATTATTCAAAATAAATGAATTTAATTTATTGGTATAAAAATACATTATGTTCATAAAAACGGTTTTTATGTATATATTTATTTTACCTTAAAATGAGTTTTTTTTCATTTGTAATAAATTGGAAAAAATTATATTATTTTACTAATGTTTAAAAAATAATTTTTTTAATAATTTATAGATTTTTATTCATATACCCTATTTTAATGGTTAGATTAAGAAACATCATGCCCCTCGTCATTGGTATGAGTCGTGGGGGATTTTATATGTCTTTTATTGACACCCCAAATGCCCCAATGGCTAAAAATAAATTCCATGGGCTACAATAAAATTTGGGAATGATTTTCAATAGGAAATAAAATCATCAAAACCAAACATACTATAAAAAAACTATATGATTTAGGGATATAAATGTAATATAACACAATGTATTACCAAAATACAGAAATACAAACCGAAACCCAAGCCAAATTTAGAGTACCATAGAGGATAGCTAGACTAAAAATATTAATGAATCCAAAGTCTCCAAAAAACTAAATAAATATGATAATTTCCTGTTACTTATGTCCTGAAAATAAATATCTACAAAAGAACCAAGGTTCTAATTCATGGGGCGACTAATGAAACGCCATATGTTTTCCCCAAATGTATTCTTTTCTCATCACACTAGGGGTAAAATGATAGGACATTCATATAAAGAATTATGTAAAAGATTTTGAAATAGATTATTTTATATTTTAAATCTTTTTACAAATTGAAACTATTTTCTAATTCAAATCCATTTCCAAGGAAAGAACCCAAAGAAGTCATTCAACCAATTCTCATCAATCAAATGGTATAACCGAAAATATTTCACATAACTACATAAATCCACTCTACCAAGCTATCTTGGTGATACCATTGATTATGGTAATGAATGTCTATCACAAATCCCTTTGATGGTGTTACATCACAAAAATATACATCCATTTTAACTAACGCTAACAACTAAATTCTGCCACACACAAACATAATCTTTCAAGAACCATTTCAATAATAATAACCATTTATTGAAAAATAAATTCTAATCATAAAAACAAAATGATAATTTTGAAATCATAATTTCAAAATCATGTCAATATATTCAAATTTCACCAAAACAATCAATTTTCAAAATTTTATAATCTATCTCAAATTTGGGTTACCATCAATAATTTTTTAAATATTTCACATCCAATTCCAATAATATGATAAATTTAAAATAATGCCTTCATATAGTAAAAATCGGTGTTGATAGTGAATCCCTGAACCTTCAGAATAATGGTTGAAACGAAGAATGACAAGAATTATTCTACAAATATCAGTTGAATCTCAAAAAACATACCATATATCATGTTCCCTATAATCAAAACCTCCAAATACCATCATTATTATTATTAGTATATATCATATATCTATCACAAATGAAGTTCATCTGTTGATTTAGTAGAGAGAAGAGAAGTAGAGGTGATGAATCCCACATAAAATGAACACTTACTAAAGGATAGAAGCTTCCACAAGTTATTATTTTCTAATGAATCACATTGGGATCAAAATGTAGATTCTTCACATCCATTATAAAGGTGAAAACATTGGTTGGGGTAAAAAAATATTAAATAATGTGAGGTTTAGAGCTAATATACATCCATATACACTTTATTGGGATATAATTCTAAATCATGCATGGTTGGGTCACATGGTTCATCAAAGCATGAACCTAATGTGCTCCATAAACTATATAAATAAACACATCACATGGTTGTCCTGCATTTTTTACATGTTGTGCACAAATCATTCAATATCCCATATCCTCACACTATATGTTCACTCCAAAATATCCACATGATTTTTAAGAATAGTGTTCCTAACTATGTTCCAATGAATAAGAACATGTTTTAATTTGAATAGTTTTATGTAAGAGTTTCATAATTTCTAATAATGATGGTCAAACCATGAACATCCATAAAATTCATAAATAATAATCAAAATTACTCCAAACTCTCCCTAACATCACCCAAACTAATTACTTAAAAAATATTGATAAATAAAGGGTTACATACGACCAGGTTTGACAAATTCCCCACACCAATTAAAATTCCATATTTAGAGAGAAGAAACCCATCATCCACCCAAAATATCTCATGTAATTCCTCAATCATTTCTTTCTCATGTTCATATGTTTCTCTCTAGACAGAACCATGTTACCATAAAACCTTCACTGGACTAATGTTTTTCACTTAAAAGAGTTCCTATAGTCTATCCACATTCAGTATGGGCATATGGATTAACAAATCATCTGGTTCTTGTACAAAATGATCCCATTGAATCACATGGCTAGGATCTACCTGATACATTTTCCACAAAGATACATTAAAGACATTATTTTTAAGGACCCGAACCCAGTTTCATGGATACGACCCCTTATTTTATTAAGTTTTAATATAAACAAGTAAGATGCATCCTGAAGGACCGAGTAGTTTAGTAGATTTGGAAACATGATACATACATAAGTTCAACATTACTACTAGAAACAGAAAACAATTTAGAAACTCCCTTCAAAACGACCATTATTTCTAGGTTGATTTAGAATTTCTTTCATAATATACATCTTCATGTATTTAGTTAATTAAATATATGAAATGGGGGAGCTCAAATGATAATTAATGGTAATAAATACAATGTAAGATATCATAAGCATTAATATTAGGGAGAGAGATTAACTAAAAAACTCATGCCTTTAAAAATGAACATTAACACAATATGAAGTGAATAAAATATGTATAAAAATACCATAATAAACCAAAATCTTAGGTACTATACAATTATAATAACCTCATGTACATTAAATAACTATTTTCATAATGATAGAGTGCATAATTTCAGAATTCATAATCATACCATAATTTCTTTGTGTCAAGACCATAAATAATCATTTTGACAGTGCCTTGTGTCAATACAATAGTTTTTCTGATGAGACCTATCGATGCATTTCGGGGCTATACAGAGCCCACCCATCACTTAATAAATCCAATGAATTACTAATATGAATGGGATAAAGATAAACAACATATACATTAATATTGAAAATATCATATGAAATGTCAATGTTTTTCTCCAAACTTTTAGCCTAAATATTAACCATTTAGAGTAAATTGGGGGAATGGTTTTATGATAGCACATCCAAAGTTACACTAATTATATACCATTTATAAAAATATGAAATATGATATAATTAAATATTAATCCATGTGATACATAATAATAAACAGCATTTTTTAAAACATGTGAAGATACTCTTATAAAATAATCGTGTAATTCTTGATAAAAATACTCTTTTACATTTAAATGAAGAGTTATTTTGGAATATCGTTTTATAAAACAATAAGATAAGTAAGATAAAATTTTCATAATAAAATTTTCTTTTATAAATTCAAGGGTCACTAAATATATAATCTTGCTTTCCCTTGAAAATAGTATAGAATGTGAGAAATTCCATTGAGTCGGTCCTGTATTTTGGGAAGACACATTGAGAGATCCTTTAAAAATTATAACTCCCTATAAATGAAAGTAGGATTATGGTTGGTACACATATATAAAACATTATCATAAAATCTATGAAGATAAAATATTAAAATGTAATAATTAATTGAGGTCAGTTGAGAATAAGAGTAACCTGAATGAAAATCGAGGTTCAGGTAGAAAACCATTACATTAATTCTAAAAGAGTTCATCAATAGATCTTAATGACATGATTAATAAAATATAGGTAAATAAATTAATGATTCATGAACCAGAAAAAACTTTTAATTGACTTATTTAAAATGTATTTATGTTTATTCGTGGACTTTTGATGGGTTAAGTGATTCCATTTCATAGATTTCATGTGTTTTCATCCTTGCTTTCAAGATCGATTTACATATCTTCAGGTATAGATAAGAATGTATTTTGAGAATGTTTCTCCATAACATAATTTCTAGGATAGTACAGAACATCCATTATGTTTTATGGTTTGAAAATTTGTTGGGTTATTGGGAGTGATGATGAGTCATTATATAAAACATTTGTTATAATTGTTTGGGTTATTTGATGGTTCTTGATCCCAACAAACTCATTTTGATTTATAAATTAATATCATGTGTAAAAAATGATACAAGAAAAAAATAAGTTATAATACATATATTATAGTTTATTTAAACCATTAAAATGGTTTGATGACCATAAATATTATTATAATATAAAATAAAAACATTTTGTCCTTTAATATGATAAATTAACACATCAAAGATGATGTTTTTATTTATTGTATAAATGATGGGGAAAGTAGAGATAATAATGAATTATTATTTTATCATAATATCATTATATTAAATGTATGGTAACATAGTCATTATAACATTTTGATGAAAGGAGGTGAGCAATGAAAAAAAAGAAAGGAACTTGAAATATAAGAAATGATAAGAGGAATTTACCACTCGAAGTCATCATCCATGAGATCCTCTTTATTGGATTGGTTATGGTATTTTTAGGAGAAAAAGGGCTTCTAGACTTGGGGAAGGATATTCGTAGGATATTTTAGCTGAAGTGAGGCATCAAAAAAGACTTGATAAGAGTAAATAGAAGATGGAGTGAGGGGGTTATAGTGGAGGATAGGGGTGATTTGTGAATATCTTATTTTTTATTTTATTATTCCCATAAAGACAATTAATAGGGTTGATTAACTTGACCATTAATAGTAAAAAGTGCTTTAGAGTTTGAATGATGTGTTCTTTCATTATCCATGATGCTAGTAATAGTTAATTTAAATGATAATGTATTGATAAGCTAAAATACCATCTTTTAGTATTCATTGATAATTCAAGTATTTCTGAAAAATCCCCAAAATTCTCCCTAACTATTTTAAACATGTAGAATTTAAAAATGAACTCCAATTTTTTGATATAATTTTCTAAATAATATTAATTAAATTTTTTTATGAAATCATAATTTATTCAAAGAATAGTAAATTTAAAACAATAATTCGTTTTATATCAATTTTAATGATTAATCAAGATCTCATTATCTTATAAGCGTAATACAATAATATAATAATACAAATTACTATTCATAAGGTTTATATTACTATTCATATTACTTATCATAAGGGAATGTTACTATTCACCAGAAATTATGTTTATATTTTTAGAATCTAAATATCTAACTGAACGTAACTTTCTATGTCTGTTATTCAAAATTCAAATTTTATAGGAGGAAAAACTAAATTTTACTAGTCGGTTATAACAAAGTTGTGTTTTTTGGAGACTCAGTGTTTCATGAATTTATTTATAAATCTTTACCGTGTTACATTCTCCCATCCTTACAAAAATTTTATCCTCAAAATTTCCTTAACAATACCTATCAAAATGATTTGGGTAGTTCTTCATCATCATATCCTAAGACTCCCATGTTTCCACTTCAATTTTATGATTTTTCCAAAGTATCTTAACCATTCATGTCATCTAATTCCATAAAACATGTTCTTTAGTATCCAGAATGAGGATAGTCTCTTCACAGAATGATAGGAATGGCTTTAATTCTATACCATAAAATGATAGGACATGTGTCAGGTCATGTATGTACATTCTCAAAAATGAGATGTGAAACATATTTTGTACATTATACAGGATATGTGGAATTTCCAAATGATACGAAACATCTATAATTCTCTTCAAAATTTTAAAACATCTCAGGTACCTAGGGAATAGTTTCCCATTCATTCAAAATTTTATAACACCCTCTAATGGAGATACTTTTAGGAAATCATGATCTCCCACTTTAATTTATAAATCCTTCATTCAATTATCAGTATATATTTTTTATACATTAAGCTACATTGATATGGACTGAAATAGTTTTTAACTTCATTTTTTGTTTCCCCCCCACAATGATTTTTGCCGACAAGTTTCCTTTCATAGACTTTATCCCTAAATGTTGGGGTATAATAACACTTAATATTAAATGATTCATATGGTTCGATTTTAATTTTTTAATGGAAACTATTATTGTAAGATAACTTATCCAATGTAAATTAATGGTCCCACATAGCTTGAAAATTATGTGATAATAATCTCAACGTGTCATATAGAATTGGGATCGTCCTTTCTAATTTCCCATCAATTTGCATGTGATAAGAAGTACTTATTTGAAGCTCAGTATCCTATGATTCGTGAAGACTTTTCTTTAATTTTAATGCAAATCACCGATAATGGTCAAACTCCAATTGTAAAAGTATCTCCATGTACTCTCACAACATCATTGATATAGAGTGGTGCAAGGTGATCCAGTGGAAAATATTCCCTTATAATGAGGAAATGTGCATATTTTGATCAAGAATTACCCATATTGAAAAATTCTTTATTGTAGTGTCAGAAGATCTAGTGAGAAAATACTTGGTAATTTCATCCCATTTCCATGTATTAATAGATAGAGGTTGAATTAACCCTCTTGGAAGTTGTCTTTCAACTATCACATATTGAGAGACTAACAATCTTGATACATAATACTCAATTTACTGCTTCATGTTGCCCCACCCGAAACATTCCTGAAAATATCTATACATTTTAGTTCTAGAAGTGTGTATAGTGACATTTTATCTATGCCCATCACCCAATAAACCCCATTTCTACTTAGGTATAGAGGGAACACATATCCTCTTCCAAAATTTCAGAAATCCATCTTCACATATAAAGTTTGACAACATCCCATCATTCAACGAAATATTTTTCTTTTGAGGGTTCTCATCATCAGGTTGTGAGATTTTAATCCTTTTTCATAATGATGGTTGGGAATCTAATTGAAAAAGTAATAATATCTCACCTTCTCTGATAATCCACATGTCCATCCTTAGTAGATCCCTTGATACACAATCCATTTCAAACCTATTTTTCTTTTAATATAAATAATATTTACTAATCAATGAATCATATACCTTATTTCTATTTCCTAGGTGGTATTTTATGTACCAATCATAATCTGTTAGTAGTTCCAGTTACCTCTTTCCCTTCAAGGTGACTTCTTTCTATGAGAAGATATACTACAGACTCTTGTGATATGAATATCTCATATATTTCACTATGGATATTTTTTCTCCATATATTAATACAAAATAACACAACAATTAACTCATGATCATGATTTAGTTAGTTTTTTCAGTAATTCTTAACTGCGTTGATTCATAGGTAATAATACTATAATTCTCTACATTGACACAACCAATTTTTTTGATGCAACATTATAGTTCAGAAATCCATCATTACCGATGTGAAATTTTGGATAGAAGAATTCACTAATACCCTCTTAAATTCTTAAAAATATTAATCACATTTATTTTACCAAAATAACATAACCCCTTTATGTGTAGGCATGGAAAATGGGTTGGATAATTGGGGATGTTCTGAATGAATCACCGATAATAAACTACTAAACCAATAAAACTACATACTACAGTTATGTTCATTAGAGTTGTCCATTATTGAATAGCCTTTGAAAATTTAAGATAAAAAAATATTCCATCCATAGAGACAGTGTGGACAAAAAATAAAACTGAGGGCATTCAAAATTTAATCGTTCTAAACATCTGATATAATAAATTTCTTCTAAGAGTATTAAGAATAGTGCACATGTGATTTTAATTATCATCTTGGATTTTGGATTATATGATTATAATATCAATAAATACCCCCACAATTTCATCATGTTATTCCTTGAAACCCCAATTTGTTAGATCCATGAAGACATATAGTACATTATTCAGTCCATAATGAATTATTGTAATCTCGTATTCCCCTAACTGGTTCAAAATTCTATAATTGGAACGTCTTTGTTCTTTATTCACTACTGATGATATCCAGATTGATGATCCATATTAAAAATAATATTGATATCCTTAATGGTGATAAAATAAATCATCAATTTGAGGCTGGGATACCTTTTCATTATTGTTAAAGCATTGATCTCTCTATAGTTGATGCACAACATCAAAGATCCATATCTATTAATACTGAAAAGGAAAATGGATCCCCATAGAGATATATTAAGGAGAATAATTCATTTATCACTCAATTAAACTAGTTTTTTATACATTTATACTAATTCTATAGTGTCCATTATATAATTTTTTATTGATAATGGAATTGAATATGGAATTAAGTCAATGGAAATATCAATTCCCTACTCTAGAGGATGTCTAGGTAAATCCTATAGAAACACATCACATATTCCGAAAAAATAATAATGTCTTCTATTTTAACATTCTATTCATCATCCAATGTTATTGCATTTCATTCCACCCCAATAATTTAATTCTGTTCAAATACTAGGGGAAGATCTTGATGAGAATTAGATGGTGTTGTTTCTCCCAAAAAAAGGATTTCACTTCATCCTCAAAGAAATGAAACCTCATTCATGTTGCAATAAATTTTCACATCCTATTTTGAAAGAAAATATATATTGAGGATTATGTCAATGTCTACAATTGGCCTGATAATAAATTCAGTAGATAAAGCACATTTATATTCCAAAATGGGACCTACCTAATAGAACATTGTTTTAATGATAGTTCTTTTTGGAGTATTGACTGACAAGCCGCTTATTAAATGAAATTGAAAATATCTAATTTTCCATGAAATCTGAGAATATATGAAATAATGTGATGGTCCATAATCCAATAATGCAATTTCTATGATTGAGGAAATTAATAATGTACATATAACCACATTGTTAATAACTTTAACCTCCACAATTATGGTTGTATAATCATGCCTCTACTACCATGGCCTTCTCTAGGGAATGTTTCTTTGATGAACAAGAAAATAATTTTCATAATTTCCCTTCTCTCTAAAATTGTATCAATGAAAATTGGTATTTTCTTTCTTCAACATAGAATATTTAGATAGGTTAATTTTTTCCCCACACTTGTAATAAAAACCCACACCATTCATGAATGTACCATGGTGTCTGTTCCCTAAATTATCATAGGGGGGATGTTAACTCTTCCCTTCTTCCCCATTTACTTATTTCCTTTTCCGGGGTTTTCTACTACCCCTTGTAGTTATGAATTAACATAAAATAAAAAGGATAAGAAAATTCATCTTCTCTCTTGATAGCTCTTGAGACTATATCATCATATGATGAAAAGGTTTCGAAGACTATATCCCTTTAGAGGAATGTTTTTAAACTATCAAATAATTGATCAATCTTGATTCATGGATTATGTATGTAGTCTGTGGCATGTCTTGAAAACCTTGTGATGTTTCACACATTGAAACATTTTCATCGTCATTTTGAATTATATTCATGAACTACCATTCTATATCTTCTTGATTTTCATGAGAAAAGTATTGTTCTAAGAATATTTCCTTCAATTACCTCTATTCTATTTCATTTATTTATTCCAAATTCATTGTTTTTAGATTAATTACCCCAACATACCTATATCTCATGATAGTTGATAAAATATCTAGACAACCTTCTCGCATTTGTTACATCAAAATTGAGAAATATATTCTGTAATGGGCTTATCAACTACTCCACTAGGAATGGGTTTATAGTCCCGTTATATATTAGAGGTTGTTGTCCAATAAAGCAGTCTAACATATCTCTCCCACATTGTGGACCTGGATGCTCCATATGGGAATTTTTATTATTCGTAACCTGAGTCATCTTTCCTAGAATAGTATTAAGTTTCTCATCACCAGCGACAACAGCAGATCGAACATCATTATCTTGAGTTGATTTGAAATACGTACCCAAGACACACAAGTTGATGCGTTTTCCATTAATACCACTAAGAGACATTTCTAAATACTGTCTTACACAATATTAGTTTATGAATCAAAAAATATAATATCAAAATAGAAAAATACATATCATTAATTAAAATTATATACAATGATAATCTCATAATCATAAACATGGATTCAATAGGAAAAATTTACATTTAAATCCTTCATAGTGGCTTGTAAAAAAATGTGAATTATCCTATGAATATCCCTTAGGAGTGTCAAATAAGTAGTGTAGTATGGCCATTTTTCATGTACCAGAATACCATGGGTCATCCCGAAACTATTTGAAGGATTTATCACTCCACAGTACATGTCTTCTAGAAACCCATTGTAATTCCCCAACCCTAGTGACCTAGAGTTGGTTCATTATTTAATAACATTAGCATGATCACAAAGGATCAAGTCTCGAATGACCATTTTTTAGTAGGCTTTAATTTCTAGATAAATTCATAAGGTTGAAATTACATCATAAAAAACTACAAAAACATTTTTTCCATGGAAAACATCGAGATCCCATAGACTATCCCTGTAGGTCAGTCACAATATACTTTTCGCATCCTAGGAAAAATAAAACATAGAAAGGGGTGAGCTCAGATGTCACGACCCCCTCCCCACAAAGTGTACCCCTCCTGGGCCGGCAATGTGAAAAGGGAGATAATGACCCCCGAGTCCCGCCTCCAGTAGGCCCCGGGTTGGCGACTAGCACCGAGGGTATAATAACGTAGAAATGGGAGGCATTACCCTCTAAGAGAACACAAGCAGAAGAGAGAGATAGAATAGACTCCAATCAACTCCAACTCAGAACTGGAATATAAAAGGAAACCAAGTACATATATGAAATGTCATGCAAAAGTACTACAACTGAAAGGGAAAACTAAAAGTACCCAAAAGAAAGTAAAACGGCAGCGACCACAAGCCCGAACAGGTCCTCCTCGAACCGCAAGCTAGTAGTAACCAGCTTGATCTCCAACCTGCTCCAAGTGACCTGAAAAACAGTTTATATGTACATAGGGTGAGTATAACAATATACTCAGTAGGATCCTCCCCAAGCCTCTCGTGCAAAAGTAAAGAAAGCATGTTAAAGCCCAGTGAACAACAAGTGAAACTAACTCGTCACCTAAACAGGTATACTATGTTCCCAACCTCACCAAGGCTACTCTCACCAAGTAACGCATACAAGAATATAGCATATAGTAATGAATATACAGGGTACCCCGCTACCACTTCCCCACTGGTTTGCCGCTTTGCCCCAACGACATACGTCCTGTGCATCTCTCTCCAAAGGCTTGCCCGTATCAACATGGGTCAAGCTCCCCAATCTGCACCTCGTGCACCACAAAGGTTTGCCCGCAGACACCTGGGCTAAGCTCCACACAATCCTCACAACCAAAAGTAACCAGGTAGTTTCCGAGAGCCACCACAGCTCGCATAACGTGTATCATACATCGGGTATTATACCTCAAGCCATTATAGCCCATACACCGAGTAAGGATCCTCAAGCCATCACAGCCTATACACGTTACACCTATAGTAGTCCATTGGATACTATATCCAGAATATATGTGTGTCAAATAACCACAAGCCATTACAACCCTCTACACACATATATGGGTAAAACTAACCACTGTGCCTACCAGCACTAAGATCTACCAAGAGAAGAGAGCGGGGCCAAAGGGGGTAGTCTGCCATTCAACCTCCCATCAGAATGTTGGGGAAAACACCCCCCCAGGGCTCAGAATCCCAGGGGTGTCAGTTGCCCTTACCGAAAGGGTGGAGTAGCGTATAGAAACACAAAAAGTACAGAATATATAAGTAACTCACATCCACACTATGGGCATTACCTAGTCTTAGATAGAACTGCAGCTAACGTCTCTCAGACTCCAGGCTGCTACTTCTAAGACTAGGTATCCTATAAGCACACAACCAATTGAAGAACTTCATTAGATTACTCCATTCTCATTTATCAATTCCACTGTACGTTAATTAATTCTTTAAACATTAATTAAGATTGAACAATTCCCCATTTAACTGAAATGGCGTCACTTTCAATACAACTTCTCCTTTTTAAGATTCACATCACCTTTAAATTCCAGCATCTCCATCCCCGTGGATTTTCACCATTTAATCAAACATTCATTACAGAAATACTTTTCCACATTCCCAGGCATTCTAGAAAAACATCCTATGCTTCTAAACACAAAGGAGGCTCAACACGGTGAGTAGATATACTACCCGTCGGGTCTTTGCCGCCTATAGAAAGATCATAGACCCATCCCCCATCGAGAGGCTAAACACGGATGCACGTGGCATACCCCGCGTGTCTTCGCCTCCTTCGGAAAGAGGGTAAGCAAGACCAGCTGCCTTGAGCAGTGGGGAAATGTAAAGCAGATAAGCAACCAGACCAAACCACCAACATCAAACCATCACATTCATCTCATACCATCACCCTTGGTGTCCTCCCCGACACCCATATGCATAAACCGATGCATCTCGCCACACTAGGCGTTATCCGCTGCCACAACCACAAGTCTCCATGCCTCCACATATCACAACAGCCATCCAGGCTCATATCACAGCACAAGCAGCAGGAAAACAACATCACAAAATGGGCTCACGGCCCTTTAACAACAAGAGGGTAACTCAGAACCCTTTTAGAAGTTCCCACATACTCTGTTCTCTAATCCATATCGAATTAACAGATTTGTTATTCGTAGGTTCCAATCATGGATACCTAATCAGTAAGCTATCACAATTTTAATAACCAAGCTTACTTCCCTAATTTGATTATCCTCAAATTAGAACAACTACAACAACAACAATAACCAGATTAATTTACATGCCTCTTTATCTTTATCCAATTAATCAACAATTAATTCCGGCTTTGCGTTCATTATCAATTTCAATCACGAACGAACAATAAGACAAAGAAAACATAGATATCACTATATCTAGGAAAACATTAGGGAAACCGTTATCACGGTATAAAGCAACAGCATGCGATCAACCAATTCTTTTAATCCGGTTCAAGTATTTAATTAGGTCAATTTCATTGTGATCCAAAGGAATAAATCATACTAATTCTACGATTGCACATATATAATTAGAGAAGCCATGAATCCCCTACCTCGAAAAGTTCTTGACGTCCTTTATCCACACAGCGGGTCACGATCCTCCCCTCGCGACAACTTATGTGGAAGAATGATCGACACAGCTTGGTTGCATCCAACAGAGCGTGACTGATCCTAGGAGTAAGGGTTGTTTGTGCAACTCCTACGGAAAGGATTGAAAGGTTCTAGCGCCTCTTAGTTAAGAACAAAGGGAAGGAACACGGGAGAATGATATCTCGTCCCTTTTTAAGATTTAACGAGGTGACGGTTTAAGATCCGGTTAATTCTCCATTAAAAACGGATCGCATTAACCCACGCGGTTTGACCAAGTAAAACATTCCAAGCCTTAGGAATAATTAATATAGGATTTATGGCATTTGAATCGGCCTTAAGAGCCCTTAAAAAGAGGCTTTAAATGTATTTTACGTCAAAGGAAACGTCAAAAGGGGCAAAACTGT
Source organism: Viscum album (assembly GCA_963277665.1). NCBI lineage: Eukaryota > Viridiplantae > Streptophyta > Magnoliopsida > Santalales > Viscaceae > Viscum > Viscum album. The sequence continues at coordinate 26,673,103 of OY728157.1, read as the reverse complement.
AGGAGTCTGGAAACACTGTTCACCCACCGTTACTGTACATGAAACTGATCTGTCACACCGATCTGTGAAACTGATCTGTGAAACTGATCTCTCACACCGATCTGTGAAACTGATCTATCTCACCGATCTGTGAAACTGATCTGTCTCACCGATCTGTGAAACTGATCTGTCTCACCGATCTGTGAAACTGATCTGTGAAACTGATCTCTCACACCGATCTGTGAAACTGATCTATCTCACCGATCTGTGAAACTGATCTGTCTCACCGATCTGTGAAACTGATCTGTCTCACCGATCTGTGAAACTGATCTGTCTCACCGATCTGTGAAACTGATCTGTCTCACCGATCTGTGAAACTGATCTCTCTCACCGATCTGTGAAACTGATCTGTCTCACCGATCTGTGAAACGGATCTGTGAAACTGATCTGTCACACCGATCTGTGAAACTGATCTGTCTCACCGATCTGTGAAACTGATCTGTCTCACCGATCTGTGAAACTGATCTGTCTCACCGATCTGTGAAACTGATCTCTCTCACCGATCTGTGACACTGATCTGTCTCACCGATCTGTGAAACTGATCTGTCTCACCGATCTCTGAAACTGATCTGTCTCACCGATCTGTGAAACTGATCTGTCCCACCGATCTGTGAAACTGATCTGTCTCACCGATCTGTGAAACTGATCTGTCTCACCGATCTGTTACTGTTCATAAAACTGGAAACACTGTTCACAGAACTAGAAAATTGGCAAAGTGTTGGGGATAAGTCCCCTTGACCTCCCGGAACACCTCCAACACCAACATTTCACAAATTAATGGACCAGAGAGGTCCGGGCCATTACATTAGATACCTCTCAAAACATTCTCATCCTCGAGAATTAAAAACCAACCCAGAAGAAAAGAGGGGTCCGAACAACCACCCCATAAGATACCTCTCAGGGGAAAACCACCATGAGTTGTTCGAAAGCTGGAACAAAACTATGACATCCGTGAACAAACAATCCATACCCAAACAATTCATTCACAACATCACATCAAAGGTACATAAATAAAACTTGAAAGGTCCAACCACAGAGAAAACATCATTACATGAAAGGAGTTAAACATTAAACAACTCTGGGTACTGAGCACGTATCTGTGACTCACGCTCCCAGGTACTCTCCTCCATGCCACCGTGTCGCCACAAGACACGAACTAAAGGAATAGAACGCCCACGCAACACCTTCTCCTTGTGGTCTTGGATCTCCACAGGTTGCTCCTCGGAGGTTGCATCATCATCAACATCGATCTCTCCCCAATCGATAACATGAGATTCATCATGAAGATAACGACGGAGCTGCGATACATGGAAAACATCATGTATCCGACTCATCTGAGGGGGAAGTGCTACTCGATATGCCACAGCTCCAACACGAGCTAACACCTCAAAAGGCCCAACAAAACGGGGAGAAAGCTTACTTCCGTGACCAAACCTTCGCTGCCCACGACGGGGAGTCACCTTCAGAAACACATGATCCCCAACATTAAACTCTAAGGGTCTCCTTCTTTGATCCGCATAAGATTTCGGACGATCTTGTGCTGTCTTCATCCTCTCACGAATCACTTGAACCATCTTCGTCGTATTCTGCACTAGTTCTGGTCCGAGAATTGCTGACTCTCCGACCCCAGTCCAGCACAACGGAGAACGGCATGGCCGGCCATACAAGGCTTCAAACGGCGCCATGCCGATGGTAGAGTGAAAAATATTATTGTAAGCGAACTCTACCAAAGGTAAGTGCTTCACCCATGAACCTCCAAAATCAAGAACACAAGAGCGCAACATGTCTTCAAGAGTTTGGATGGTTCGCTCTGTCTGACCATCCGTTTGGGGATGAAAAGCAGTGCTAAGGCATAGTTGAGAGCCAAAAGCATGCTGGAGACCTCTCCACACCCTTGAGGTAAAATGAGGGTCTCGATCAGAAATGATCGTCTTAGGAACTCCGTGAAGCCTCACCACCTCCTCCAGATACTGCCTCGACAAAACCTCCACTGAGCTCAACTCCTTGATTTCTATGAAGTGGTCTGATTTAGTTAAACGATCCACTACCACCCATATAGCATCATGTCCTCCCGGAGCTCGAGGTAAACCTGTAACAAAGTCCATTGAGGTGTCCTCCCACTTCCACTAAGGAATCTCTAAGTGCTGGAGAAGACCACCAGGAACACGGTGTTCGACCTTCACCTTCTGGCAGACTAAACATCGAGACACACATTCTGCAACTGAACGCTTCAGCCCAGGCCACCAAAACTGACTCCTCAAGGATCGATACATCTTCCTCACACCAGGATGTACAGCTAAGGGAGAGCTATGGAATTCTCGGAGAACCGTCTCGCGCATTGCCACGGGAAAAAAAGCCTGTCATGATACAACACTCGGTGTTGTTCATCCTTTGACCAACCATCAGGGGCCTCCCCACAAACAACTCTATCTCTCAAAACTTCCACCTCTAGATCACCCAACTGAGACTCTTCCACCTTTTGCATCAGGGATGACTGCACCGTCATCGGGAAAAGACAACCTCTTCCTCCAACTTCTCCCATATCAAGATGTAAAGCTGCTAGCTCTTCCATCCCTCTCCAGGAATCACCAGATTCACGCACAACATCATTACGTGACTTTCGGCTCAGTGCATCAGCAACAACATTTCCCTTCCCAGGTGTATACGATATTTCGAAGTCGTATTCCTGCAAGAACTCCATCCACCGACGCTGCCGCAAGTTCAAATCCCTCTGAGAGAAAACATACCTCAAACTCTTATGATCGGTGAAAACCACAAAGCGCTCGCCAATGAGGTAATGTCTCCACAACTTCAGCGCAAACACCACGGCTGCCAACTCAAGATCATGGGTGGCATAGTTGCGTTCATGGGGACGCAACTGCCGAGACCCATAAGAAACAACTGACCTCTGCTGCATGAGAACATAGCCTAGCCCCAGATGTGAAGCATCACAGAAAACATCAAACTGGACTCCCTCCGTTGGAAGACAAAGGACTGGAGAACTTACCAACTTATCCTTTAGATACTCGAAAGCTGTCTGACACTGATCAGTCCATATGAACGCTTGATCCTTCCTAGTCAAAGCTGTCAGAGGAGTCGCAACTCGGGAGAAATTAGCCACAAACCTCCTATAATAGCCTGCGAGACCAAGGAAACTTCGTACCTCTGACATGGTCTTGGGGGCTGGCCAAGACACCACTGCTTCTATCATCGAAGGATCCACAGCTACTCCCTGTTGGGACACAACATGTCCCAAGAAACGAACTTCTCGAGCCCAGAACTCACACTTGGACAACTTCCCAAACAACCGATGTTGGCGAAGAACTCCCAAAACAGCTCGTAGATGTTCTGCATGCTCTTCTTCAGATGTGGAGTACACAAGGATGTTGTCAATAAAAACCACAACAAACTTGTCCAAGAATTCACGGAACACAGCATTCATCAACCCCGTGAAAACAGCTGGAGAATTTGTCACGCCGAATGGCATTACAACAAACTCATAATGCCCATGACGACAGCGGAAAGCAGTCATCGGGATATCCTCATCCTTTACACGCATCTGATGATATCCTGACTGCAAGTCGATCTTTGAAAACCAACTTGCACCCTTCAGTTGATCGAATAGGTCATCAATCCGCAGGAGAGGATAACGGTTCTTTATTGTCACTTTGTTTAAGCGACGATAATCGACGCACAACCGCAAACTGCCATCAGCCTTTTTCATGAACAAGACTGGTGCACCCCACGGTGACACACTTGGCCGAACAAAACCACACTGCAATAGACCATCGAGCTGAATACGTAGCTCCCGTAACTCAGAAGGGGCCATCCTATATGGAGACATAGAGATGGGAGATGCTCCTGGCTGTAGCTCGATCCCAAACTCGATCTTCCGTCGAGGGGGTAAGGATACAACCTCTTCTGGAAAGACATCAGGGTACTCTTCTACGACCCTAGGAAACGCCAGCTGTTGAACCTCTGAAGAACTCAGCATCATCCCAGCCATCATGGATGATAAGGATGAAACTCGTCTATGACTCATTCGAGGATCTCTCTCACCAACAAACACTACTTCCTCTCCATCTTCATCAAAGAAAACGACCTTCTTCCTGTAGCAATCCACAATAGCCTGCACCGAATACAACCAATCCATGCCGAGGATGACATCATATGGTTGTATTCGTAAACATAGGAAATCTCCCCAAGAGCGGTGCTGCCCCAACACTAGCTCACAGTCTCTACATACTTCAAACAAGCTAGCTCGACCTCCAACTGGCGTAGTCAATGCCAAGGGCACTGGAAGCCTCTCTACCTCAAGTCCCAAAGCGTGGACAAGGGTAGGGGATATAAAGGTGTGTGTCGCTCCTGAATCAAACAAGGCATACACCAAGGTAGAAAACAAGCAAAGGGTACCTCGGACGACGTCTGGCTCGCCTGGAGCTGGCAACGCTAGAGCATGAAGCTGACCACGACCACCTCCACGGCCTCTCTGACCCTGATGACGACCACCACCACGGCCGCGCTCTGCTCTCTGAGGACGGGAAGCGTCATGGGGCTGTCCTCTGCCTGCTCCATCTACCCTCTGGTGATCTAAAGCTGGTGCAACCTGCTGCTGCTGCCTCTGCTGGAATTGCCTCAACGGAGGAACCTGGAGTAGAGCGCCTGGTGCACGATGACTGCTCTGAAAAGTTGGGCACTCCTGCTGCTGATGACCACGTCCACCACAAGAAAAACAAGCGCCTGATCCCTTGGCATTGGTCTGAGAGTTGCTACCTCCGGAGAAATGAGATGGGAAGGGCCGGGACCTACCCCCAGGTGAACGGAAACTCTTCTGTCCTGAAAACCGGGAACCCCGGACCACAGCTCTGCTTCTTGAGGAATCATGACAATTCCCCTCTCGTGACGATCCGGTCCTAGCCAAAGTCCTCTCAACAACCTCTGCCCTCGCCAGTACCTCAAGATATGTCTTCAGCATAAATGGGGTGACCTGGCGCTGGATCTCTGGACGCAAAGCCTCCTCGAAATACCTCGCCCTGGCCTCATCATCTGGTAACAGGTCAGAAGCATATCGTAGAAGGTTCCTGAAACTGATTCCAAACTCCCGAACACTGGAGCTCCCCTGTCGAAGGGTAAGAAGCTCCTGGCGACTGGATTCCTTCGCAGTCGAAGAAAGAAACTCGACTCTAAACCTGTCTCGAAACTCATCCCATGAGATCGCTGACTCCTCACGATCCCCGAGGAACAAGAACCACCACTGTCTCGCTGCTCCACGCAACATCATCACAACCAAGGACACCCAGTGTTCCTTCCGAGCACGAATCGAACTGAAGCCTATCTCGACCTCCTCCAACCAGTCTTCTGTGACTACATCCGAAACGGAGCCCTCGTACTTCTGTAGACTCTGGCACTGAAACTCTCGGAGTGTCTTCCTCCAAGTGTCATCGTCGTCAACCTCTACCCGGCGGTGATCTGCTGGAACAGCCTGCTGGGCACCTTCTGCGCAAACCTGACGGGGACGCCGACCTGGAGCCACACCTGTAAAATAACAATCGTTAGAGCTCCTAAGCCTGGAATATGGAAGACTCAACATTAATTAATTAATTATTTTGTTTTATTAATTTTAGGTTACCTATCCCAAGGTCTACCCATTCAAACACAGGCGCAAGGAATAATGATGAATGATCCTTTCCTAGGTCTCTACCCTGCAACCAGTATCACTTTGTTTAGTAGCCATCGTAAACTTAAAGGTCCGTGCAACAGATCATAGGGGGCCCTGAACGCCTATGTCTCTACCGGTCTCCAGTGTTTACCCCACTTGCTAAACATGAATGACACCGTTGCCCTACCATCCCATGCATCCTCACCTGTGCCTAACTCCAAACTCCATCCTATCCCTCGACCAGACCTCTGATACCACTCTGTCACGACCCCCTCCCCACAAAGTGTACCCCTCCTGGGCCGGCAATGTGAAAAGGGAGATAATGACCCCCGAGTCCCGCCTCCAGTAGGCCCCGGGTTGGCGACTAGCACCGAGGGTATAATAACGTAGAAATGGGAGGCATTACCCTCTAAGAGAACAAAAGCAGAAGATAGAGATAGAATAGACTCCAATCAACTCCAACTCAGAACTGGAATATAAAAGGAAACCAAGTACATATATGAAATGTCATGCAAAAGTACTACAACTGAAAGGGAAAACTAAAAGTACCCAAAAGAAAGTAAAACGGCAGCGACCACAAGCCCGAACAGCTCCTCCTCCAACCGCAAGCTAGTAGTAACCAGCTTGATCTCCAACCTGCTCCAAGTGACCTGAAAAACAGTTTATATGTACATAGGGTGAGTATAACAGTATACTCAGTAGGATCCTCCCCAAGCCTCTCGTGCAAAAGTAAAGAAAGCATGCTAAAGCCCAGTGAACAAAAAGTGAAACTAACTCGTCACCTAAACAGGTATACTATGTTCCCAACCTCACCAAGGCTACTCTCACCAAGTAACGCATACAAGAATATAGCATATAGTAAAGAATATCCAGGGTACCCCGCTACCACTTCCCCACTAGTTTGCCGCTTTGCCCCAACGACATACGTCCTGTGCATCTCTCTCCAAAGGCTTGCCGGTATCAACATGGGTCAAGCTCCCCAATCTGCACCTCGTGCACCACAAAGGATTGCCCGCAGACACCTGGGCTAAGCTCCACACAATCCTCACAACCAAAAGTAACCAGGTAGTTTCCGGGAGCCACCACAGCTCGCATAACGTGTATCATACATCGGGTATTATACCTCAAGCCATTATAGCCCATACACCGAGTAAGGATCCTCAAGCCATCACAACCTATACACGTTACACCTATAGTAGTCCATAGGATACTGTATCCAGAATATATGTGTGTGAAATAACCACAAGCCATTACAGCCCTCTACACACATATATGGGTAAAACTAACCACTGTGCCTACCAGCACTAAGATCTACCAAGAGAAGAGAGCGGGGCCAAAGGGGGTAGTCAGCCATTCAACCTCCCATCAGAATGTTGGGGAAAACACCCCCCCAGGGCTCAGAATCCCCGGGGTGTCAGTTGCCCTTACCGACAGGGTGGAGTGGCGTATAGAAACACAAAAAGTACAGAATATATAAGTAACTCACATCCACACTATGGGCATTACCTAGTCTTAGATACAACTGCAGCTAACGTCTCTCAGACTCCAGGCTGCTACTTCTAAGACTAGGTATCCTATAAGCACACAACCAATTGAAGAACTTCATTAGATTACTCCATTCTCATTTATCAATTCCACTGTACGTTAATTAATTCTTTAAACATTAATTAAGATTGAACAATTCCCCATTTAACTGAAATGGCGTCACTTTCAATACAACTTCTCCTTTTTAAGATTCACATCACCTTTAAATTCCAGCATCTCCATCCCCGTGGATTTTCACCATTTAATCAAACATTCATTACAGAAATACTTTTCCACATTCCCAGGAATTCTAGAAAAACATCCTATGCTTCTAAACACAAAGGAGGCTCAACACGGTGAGTAGATATAGTACCCGTCGGGTCTTTGCCGCCTATAGAAAGAGCATAGACCCATCCCCCATCGAGAGGCTAAACACGGAAAGCACGTGGCATACCCCGCGTGTCTTCGCCTCCTTCGGAAAGAGGGTAAGCAAGACCAGCTGCCTTGAGCAGTGGGGAAAAGTAAAGCAGATAAGCAACCAGACCAAACCACCAACATCAAACCATCACATTCATCTCATACCATCTCCCTCGGTGTCCTCCCCGACACCCATATGCATAAACCGATGCATCTCGCCACACTAGGCGTTATCCGCTGCCACAACCACAAGTCTCCATGCCTCCACATATCACAACAGCCATCCAAGCTCACATCACAGCACAAGCAGCAGCAAAACAACATCACAAAATGGGCTCACGGCCCTTTAACAACAAGAGGGTAACTCAGAACCCTTTTAGAAGTTCCCACATACTCTGTTCTCTAATCCATATCGAATTAACAGATTTGTTATTCGTAGGTTCCAATCATGGATACCTAATCAGTAAGCTATCACAATTTAAATAACCAAGCTTACTTCCCTAATTTGATTATCCTCAAATTAGAACAACTACAACAACAACAATAACCAGATTAATTTACATGCCTCTTTATCTTTAGCCAATTAATCAAAAATTAATTCTGGCTTTACGTTCATTATCAATTTCAATCATGAACGAACAATAAGACAAAGAAAACATAGATATCACTATATCTAGGAAAACATGAGGCAAACCGTTATCACGGTATAAAGCAACAACATGCGATCAACCAATTCTTTTAATCCGGTTCAAGTATTTAATTAGGTCAATTTCATTGTGATCCAAAGGAATAAATCATACTAATTCTACGATTGCACATATATAATTAGAGAAGCCATGAATCCCCTACCTCGAAAAGTTCTTGACGTCCTTTATCCACACAGCGGGTCACGATCCTCCCCTCGCGAAAACTTATGTGGAAGAATGATCGACACAGCTTGGTTGCATCCAACAGAGCGGGACTGATCCTAGGAGTAAGGGTTGTTTGTGCAACTCCTACGGAAAGGATTGAAAGGTTCTAGCGCCTCTTAGTTAAGAACAAAGGGAAGGAACAAGGGAGAATGATATCTCGTCCCTTTTTAAGATTTAACAAGGTGACGGTTTAAGATCCGGTTAATTCTCCATTAAAAACGGATCGCATTAACCCACGCGGTTTGACCAAGTAAAACATTCCAAGCCTTAGGAATAATTAATATAGGATTTATGGCATTTGAATCGGCCTTAAGAGCCCTTAAAAAAGGCTTTAAATGTATTTTACGTCAAAGGAAACGTCAAAAGGGGCAAAATTGTAGGAGTCTGGAAACACTGTTCACCCACCGTTACTGTACATGAAACTGATCTGTCACACCGATCTGTGAAACTGATCTCTCACACCGATCTGTGAAACTGATCTGTCTCACCGATCTGTGAAACTGATCTGTCTCACCGATCTGTGAAACTGATCTGTCTCACCGATCTGTGAAACTGATCTGTGAAACTGATCTCTCACACCGATCTGTGAAACTGATCTGTCTCACCGATCTGTGAAACTGATCTGTCTCACCGATCTGTGAAACTGATCTGTGAAACTGATCTGTCACACCGATCTGTGAAACTGATCTGTCTCACCGATCTGTGAAAATGATCTTTCTCACCGATCTGTGAAACTGATCTGTCTCACCGATCTGTGACACTGATCTGTCTCACCGATCTGTGACACTGATCTGTCTCACCAATCTGTGACACTGATCTGTCTCACTGATCTGTGAAACTGATCTGTCTCACCGATCTGTGAAACTGATCTGTCTCACCGATCTGTGAAACTCTTCTGTCTCACCGATCTGTTACTGTTCATAAAACTGTAAACACTGTTCACAGAACTAGAAAATTGGCAAAGTGTTGGGGATAAATCCCCTTGACCTCCCAGAACACCTCCAACACCAACATTTCACAAAGTAATGGACCAGAGAGGTCCGGGCCATTACATCAGATGCTTAGTAAAGATAACAATATAGCCGATGCTTTCATAAATAAACATAAACATTTAAGCCAATGTTTAAAACTAATAAAAATACTTTACAACATAAAATTTATCATAATAAGGAAAATATAAATCAAAATAATGCAATTTAATTACTAAAATGGATATTCTACTAGTTGAATAATCACATGGAATATCAATAGCCACTTTCATAATGATAGAATGCATAATGCCAGACTTTTATAACCACATAGTCAAGGCCTTTATCCAAGACTACAAATAAGATTTTTTCATGGCCTTGTGCCTAGACACTAGTTTGTCTCATGAGACCTACTGATGCATCGATGATCTATATCAGTCTCCACTCGTCACATATTAAGTCCAATACATTCCTCATATGAAAATTATTTAACATAACATAAACATTCATATTAAAACTAGAATAGGAAATGAAAATAATTTTTCCATAAATCATGAATGGTATAAAAATAACACATCTGCAGTCAAACATATCCCAAATCCTTCAATAAAATATCGAAGTTTTGTATCATAATAATTTAACTTCAAATAATCTTAAAATCCATCAAAGGATATTGACATATATGGAATCAAAACCTTTTTATAGAGAAATATCTCATTTTATTTTGAAATAATTTAAGAGTCACATAATTAATACAGAAAACATTTATTTTAAAAATATTATTATAAGATTTTTAAGGTATGATTTGACAAAGTTATAACAGTGGAAATTATCCACTCCCAACATATAAGTTAAAAAAACATTCTTACCTTAATTTTGTAGGAATGGTTATAATTGACCTTCTTTGGAAAACGACGAAAAGATTCCTTTATAAAATTTTAATAAAAGTCAAACAAGGTTATAGATGAATTTAACCCATATTCTAGAAAATATTACGAATGTTTTGAAATACATATTTAGGAATCATGGATGTGGATGATAAAGAGGTCCCATTAGATACTAACGTAAAAACAAACTCGGATAATAAAGTGATTGTGAAATTAACCCTTGCCTTGTGATTTTTCTTGGTAGAGGGTAGGTTAACCTCATATATAATGGTGAAATAATTGTAATTAAATTATACAAGTATCATATAAATTAATATGATATCATATATGATCTTTTAACATATCTGTGTTAATAATATCTTAGTAATATCGTTGTTTCCCGTGTTAACGAGATCTTTTTTCCTTTATATTCATTGTTACGTGAGTCATATTTGTTATTTATGGGATTTATCTTTTTCATATCCAGAATGATATCAATTCTTTAAAAATTATTTTTAATCATAAAATTAAAATTAGTCTTAAATGGATATGATGGGGAATGAATCTTAACGCGTTTGTGGAGACGGTAATCTGTACATACGCACAAGCCCCAATACCATTATTTTGATATTAAAATAATATATAACTGGATGGTATATCATATATAAAGAATCATTATCAGATTATATTTATTATTTAAACAAATTATACATCATTATTATAACCATCCAAATAATAATGTGTCGAATAACAATTACACCATGACGTGGGGTCGGTAATCCGTATGTACGCATGTATGGTGACATGTGTTTCAATGGATGGATATAATAATGAATTTTTTTGTACCATATTTATAATAACATCACAGTATATAGAAGATATTGGACTTATTATTTTATAATGGAAATAACAAAGAAAATGGAAGTGGAAGAAGAAAGGAACTTGAAAGGGGTGTTGAAATTTTTACCTCTTCTTCGAGTTCTTCAATTTAGATTTGATCAAAATGACTCTTTAGGTAAGATTTCTAAAAAAATAAGGTCTATAAAAATATGGTAGTATATTTGATAGGGTATTTGGGTAGAGGTTGGCTGAGCCAAATGGCTTTGAATTTGTGAATTAGAGAGAATGGGGAGTGCCCTTTTATAACAGGTGTGAGGGGAATGTTAAAAAAATCTAGAAATATTAATTCATAATAAAATTACCTTTGGTTTCTAATGTCTGAAAAATATATTATTTATAGTATAATTCGGGTATGGGTCAAAAAAACTCAACCAACATGTTTTAGACCGGTTTTCGTCACTATACTAACTTTATCTTTTAGATTTAACTCTTAGTAAAATTGTTTGATATTTACCATGTCTCTTTGTAATTTTATGTTGTATGGTTAATAATCTTACTATATACTTCCAAGAGAACCCAAAGTGGTTCATAAATGACACACATATAATTATATATGTCCTTTGTCTGAACCAAAAAATTTTAGGAATATAATATCAATTAAAAATATAATTTTTGTTTTAAAAACTCTTTTATGTCAATTTTGACACTATTTGATATTTTGATTATTTTTAATTTCATAACTTCATTATTACTTCAAAAAAAATATTTAAACCAACCCTAACATGTTATATTAACCTAGATAATAATTTTAATTCATAAAAAGGCTCAAATTGCATTTATTTGGATACTTATAATAACATTTATTTTAATATTTAATTAATTAGGTAATTACTGCATCATCATTGTGTAATAAATAAATTATATTATTTAATGTCTAAAAGATATAAATAAAATACCATTATGTAGAAAATATTTTTATTTTTATAATATATATTCTTAGTCGAATTATCTTATGTGTAACCTTATATTAAAAATGCTTTAGTTATTAAACTTTGATTTTATGTCTTGTAACTTTTTTTTGAATTAAATAATAATAAATGTCTTAATCTATTACAAGTGGACCAAAAAGGTTCATATTTTTTTCCTAATGTTTTTTTTGTCTATGTATACTTATTCAATAGAATTCGGAAATGTTTTAGGGTAATAATAATATAATTTTTACCCATAATTACCCTATTTACTTTTAATCGTGGTAAATAAAAGTAAAAAAGTTACTACTCACCAAAAATTAATTTAATCTTATTGAACAAAATTTTACTTACTAATATCAACTGTGTCTCTCAGATACTCAAAATTCAATGCACAAAAGTGGAAAAATTATGTATTATTTAAATTTTCTAATTCTCTTAAAATGGGAGTAAATGAGGGTGAGACGTTAAATAAAAAAATTTATGCATCTAAAATTATTATAAATTGAATCCAATGAATTAAATTTTACATATATAGGAATTATTCATCTATTTTGACCTAAAATAAATTTATATAAGATAATTAATTATTTAAAAAAATTCAGTTTTAAACTATAACTCAGTGTTTTTTCACTATTCATAAAAAAATTGAATCTTTTTAGAAAAATACCAAAAATTAACCGTAAGATAATTTTGATATTATGTATCCAAAAATGAAGTCCATTTTGAAATATAAAATTTATAAAATTTCAAAAAGTGGGTATTACTATTCATAATGACATGTTTGATTGGTTTGGGTGTGTTAGAACTCGAAAATGTGTACAATACACGCTATTGTATTATTCAAAGGGAAGCGTACCAGTGAAGCTTGGGGGGTTACATTCCCCCCTCCTTCAAATAAATTAACCCTCAAAATTTCTATAATATTATTTCATAAAAAGACTCTGGTGGTTTTTCATCTTATGTCCCTCAGGTTTCCACGTTCCCTCTTCCATCATACGGTTTCTCCATAGAACTTTTAACAGATGAGTCGTCTGTTTTCTCAGCACTTGTTCTCTTATATCAAGAACCTTGACATGATCTTTGCAATAATACATATCGGGTTCTAGTTCTATTTCGACATAGGTGAGTACATGCATTGGGTCTAGCGTGTATTTTCAAAATAGAGATATGTGGAATTCATTGTAAACATTGGAATGACTTGGAGGCATTGCAAAATGGTAAGCTACATCACCAATTCATTCTAGAATTTAGAAAGGTCCAATGTACATGGTATTAAATTTTACCTTTTTACAGAAACTTTTAACACCCTTCCATGGTGATACCTTCATGAATACATGATCTTATACATAAAATTCAAAATCCTTCATTCGGTTATCAGCATAGCTCTTCTGCATACTTTGAGCTTCATTGATGTGGTCTTGGATTACATTCAAATTTTCCATCGATCTCAACATGTCTTCTAAGGTTTGAATAGTCCATTCTGATTGTCCATTAGTCTGAGGGTGGTAGGCAGTGATCAAACGATGTTCAATATCCAAAACATTATGATGAATTGTTCAGAATCTTGATGTAAAATGTGGATAACGATGAGAAACAATTGATAGTAGTACTCCAAGATATCTTACAACATCATTAATATATAGTGTTTCCAATCTTTCAAGTGGTAAATATTCTCATATAGAATGAAAATGTGTTGACATGGTGAGATGATCAACAATGACCCATATTGAATCGTTCCTTCTATGAGTCTTTGGTAGTCCCCTAGATAATTCCCTCATAATATTATCTCATTTCCACTTAGGTATGGGAAGAGGTTTCACGAATCCTCTAGACTGTTTCCTTCCAACATTCACTTGTTAAAAACCTGTACATCTTGATACAAAATCAGAAATATGCCTCTTCATGTTGTCCAAGAAAAAATGCTCCTTCAAATATCTATACATTTTGGGGCTCCCAGGGTGTATAGGGAAATTGGATCTATGAACATAATCCAACAATTCCATTTTTAGATCATGTATATCAGGAACACAAATACTCTTCCAAAATTTCAAAATTCCATCTTCATACACAAAGCCACTCAATATCCCATCATTCACAGTATTAATATTCTTTTGAAACACTTCATCACCGGACTGAGAACTGTTTATCTTTTCCAGTAAAGATTTTTTGGCAACTATTTGAAAAAATATTTATGGTTCACCTTCCATGGTGATTCCCAAATCCATCTTTTCTAGATCCATGTATATAAGATCATTTTCAACTCTCATCTTGTTCAAAACTCCATGATACATTCTACTCAGTGTATCTTCCACCTTATTTTTCTTCCCCGGGAGGTAGTGTATAGTGAAATTATAATCGTTGAGAAGTTCAAGACATCGCCTTTGCATCATTTTGAGTTCTTTTTGTGAGAAAATATACTTAAAACTCTTGTGATCGTTATATATCTTTCATTTTTTACCATTAAGATAGTGTCTAAAAATCATCAAAGAAATGTTTACATCTTCTAACTCATTATCATAAGTAGGATAGTTTGGCTCATGAATTTTAAGTTTTCATGATGAAAATGCAATAACCCTGTCATTCTGAATAAGGACACGACCAAGTCATTTCATTAAAGCATCACTATAAAAAATTGACCCATGATTATCTCATTATAGAGTCAAGATAAGAGGATTAAATAATATTAAGTTTAGTTATTTAAAACATTCTTAACATTCTTCTGTCAAAAAAATGGCCATGAAGGTGTGAATTATAGAGAAGGGTGAGTGACCTTTTATAAGTGGGGTGAGAGACACCATTGGAAAAGTTGGAAATATTATTTTATAATAAAATCATTTTCAGTTTCTAATGGCTCCAAAATGTAGTATTTAAAGGCTACGTTAGTGATGGGTCATAAACCACTCATCCAATAGGTTTTAGACTAGTTTGGGTCACTATATTAACCTTATCTTCCAGATTTAACTCTTAGTTGAATAGTTTTTACACTTACCGTGTGTCTTTGTATTTTTATATTATATGGTTAATAATATTACTATATACTTCAAATAGAACCCCAAGTGGTTCATTAATGATACACCTATAATTATATAAGTCTTTTGGACAAATATTAGATTTTTATTAATAGAATATCAATCAATAATTTATTATTTGTTTTAAAAACTCTTTTATATCAATTTTGACAGTATTTGGTATTTTGTTTTTGTTAAATTTATAACAGTATTATTACCTCAAAAAGAAATTATAACTAACCATAACATGTCATATTAACCTAGAAAATTAGTTTCACTCATAAAATGTCTCAAATTACATTTATCTGAACATTTATAATATCAATTATTTTAATATTTAATTAATTAGTTAATTACGAAATCATCATTGTGTCATAAATAAATTAAATTATTTAAAGTTTAAAAAATATAAATAAAATACCATTATGTAGGAAATATATTTACATTTTATATGAGTACTTATAGTCGAATTAATCTTTTGTGTAACCCTTTATTAAAAATGTTTTATTTATTAAACATTGATTTTAACTCTTTTAACTCGTCTTGGAATTAAATAATAATAAATGTCATAATCTCATCCAATATGACCAAAGAGATTCATATGTTATTACTAAGGCTATTTTTGTCTAATTATACATATCTAATAGAATTAGTACATGTTTAATGGGAATAATAATATCATTTTTACCCTTAATTACCCAATTTACTTTTAACCTTGGAAAATAAAAGTAAAAAGTTACTATTCACCAAAAATTATTTTCATCTTATTGAAGATTTTACTTACTGATATCAATCATGTATCTTAAAATTTAGAAATTCTTCTCATAGAAGTAGTAAAATTAATTTTTAAATAAATATGAAAATTCTCCTAGGAGATGCTAAAAGACGGTGAAAAGCGCAATTAATTTATATATATATTTATATAATTATTATAAATTGATGCCAATGAATTAAATTGAACATATATAGGTATTATGTATCTATTTTAAGCTAAAATAAATTTAAATAATATATTTATTTATTTAAATAAATATTCTATTTTAAACTATAAATCAGTGTTTTTTCAATATTTTTTAAAAAATGAATTTTTTCATAAAAATACAAAAAATTCACCCAAAGATAATTTCAATATTATAAATACAAAAATGAAGTCCATTTGGAAAGATAAAATTTATAAAATTTTAAAAAGTGGGTATTACTATTAATAATGGCTAGTTTTATTGGTTGTGGTGTGTTAAAACTTGAAGTTGCGTACAACACATGTGGCTGTATTATTTAAAGAGAAGTGTACCATGGAAGATTTGGGTGTTACACACATCAACTTTTACTATCCAGAAAAGGATACAGTTGGTCGAAAAATACCCAATTTATATTACATACAAAAAATACAAGTATATACATGAATGTTTAACTTCAATGAATATCTCAGGGTTCTGTTCCTTAACCTACATTTTCTAAATTTAATTTTCATGTTTTATACTAATCTTCCTTTGATACAACCTTTAAGGACACGACCCAAATTGCCCAGAGATAGTGCATTATTATATTATGTCGGCTTATAATTAGGTAATATGAATTCTGAAGGGATGAGTTGTTTAGTATATTTGAAAATAAGTTATATTTATATGTTTAACATTACATCTTGTAACAAAAAAACATAAAAACTCCATTGAAAACATCAATAAATCCTAGGTTATTTCTGCAAGCAATTCCTAATATACATCTTCATGTCCTGGGAAAATGAGACATAACAATGGGGTGCGTTCATATTCCAATTAAGGGTAAGCAATACAGTGGAATATATATTAAAAATAAAGATTAGGCATGAAAAATAATAAAAAAACACATTCCTTTAATATTTAACTTCAACACATTATGGAATGAATGAGGGCTGAATAAAAGATCTCATAAGAAATCACAATCATTGATATTGTACTAGTAAAATTACATCATGAAAATTCAATTACATTTTTCATAATGGGGTAATGTATAAAAGAGGACATCAAAACCATAACTTCAAGTCCTCGTGTGAAGATCATAAATAATCATTTTATAAAGGCCTTGTTCCGAGACCGTATTTTGTCTCATGAGACATATTGATTTATCAAGGGGCTACATCGGGACACATTGATCACATACTAATTCTAATTCATTACTCATATGAATGAGTATAAATATAAAAATCACATAAATCCTAGAGAAACCAATATATGAAATTTCAATTACGATCCCTGAATAGTTAGTAAACCCTAACAATTCAATGTAAATTGGTGAATGTTTTAAAGATAGAATAACCACAGTAAAACTAATCGTAAGAAATTTTACTAAATATGGTAGATGATATCATAAATTATTAAAAAAAAATAAATAATAGTCAAAATTAGTGTTTAAATACCCGAAGATACTCTTATAAAATAACTATGTAATTATTGAGATAAATACTCTTATACATTGAAAAGTGGTGTTCTTTTGGAAACGATTTTTTATAAAACCCAATAAGACATAAGAAAGTATGTTCATTATAAAATGAGTGTTTTTATACATTAAATGGATTATAAATATATATTATATAGTTCCCTTGAAAATAGGTAAGAATTTGAGAAATTCTCTTGAGCCGGGCATGTATTTCTGGAAGAATTTTTTAAAGATCCATTTAAAGCACATAACTCTGCATAAATTAATGTTGGATTCTGGTTGGTACACATATATAGAAAATTATAATGTATTATATGATAATTACATATAAATATATATGAATATAATTGAGCTTTGTAGGTAATAGGAGTAACCTGAATGAAAATGGATGTTTGAGTAGAAAACCCTTGCCTTAAGTCTGAAGGTGTTACTCACATTATCTTAAGGACCTGAATAATAAAATTTTTGTTCATAAATTAATGAATAAATAACCTCCTCTTTATTTTATATATTTATTATAACCATATTTAGTCTTATTCATGGCCTTTTGATGTGTTAAATGATAAATTTTGGTTGTTTGGGAGTGTTTTCATAGTTGGTTTAATGATCTATTTACTAATATTCATGTAAGGAAAAACATGTAAGGAAAAACATGTATAATGATAATGAATGTACAGAATACAAGTTATATGTTATTGGTATAAAAAATAATATTACATGGTTATAAAAATTATTTGGTTATTTAGAGTGAATATGAATCATTATATAAAGCATTAAAGACAATTTTTTGGGTTAATTAGCAGTTTTTAATCACTATGAACTCATTTTGATTTATAAATTAATTTCATTTTTACATAAGGATTATAGATCCATAAATAAGTAATTATACATATATTATAGTATATTTAACTAATAAAAATGGTTTCATGACCAAAAATGATGATTTTAATATAAATTGATAACATGTCTTCCATGAATATAATAAATTAACACATCTCATATAGTTTTTTCATTTCTAGCATAAAATAAGTGAAATGAGATATGATGATGATTTATTCCATTATCATTAGAAAATTATCATATATTAATGGTATTTTAGTCATCACATCATTGTGATTAATGGATGTAGTGAATGAAAAATAAATAATAAAACATGAAATAAAATAATTGAAATGTGGAATTTACCTATTGAAGTTATCTTTCTTGAGAGCCACTCTATGGGAGATGTTATGATATTTTCATGAATCCATGGGATATTAGACTTGGGGGAGGATCTTGGTAGGTTATTTTAGTATTATTTTATCATGGCATAAGGCTTCAGTGGAGTGGAGAGAATTGGGAATGAAAAGGGGTGGGGGTTTATTTTTTAGAGGGGTGATTTGTGAATATCTTATTTATTATTTAATTATATTCTCCAAGGAAACCAATAACATTGATTCATGTGACCCATAATAGTAATAAGTTGATGTGAGTTTGAACCAAGTGTGCATACATCATCCATGATTCTAGGAATAGTGAATTTGTTTAACAAAGTATATATATGGTAAATTACCATAATTTACTATTCATTAAAATTCATGTATTTAAAAAAATTCCAAAAAATCACTAGAAAAATTTTTATTGGAAGAATTCCAAAAAAAACATTTTTTAAAAATAATTTTTTATGTATTATTAAATTAATTTTGAAATAAAATCATAACTTATTTGGAAAATTACAGTTATAAGTCTATAATTTTTTTCATATCACCTTGATTATTAATCAACATCTCATTGCCTTATATCTTTAAGAAAATAAAATAATAATATGATTAAATATTCATAAAGGTCATAGAACTATTCATATTAATATTCATAAGGGTATGTTACTATTCACAAAAAAATCAGATTGTCATGTTAGACTCTATATATTTTAAATAACATAACCATATATGTTAGTTTTTCAAAATTCAAATCCCATAGGTGGAAAAAAATTATTAGAAATGTTCTAATAAAGTGGGGTTTTGTGGAGACTCAGGGATTCAAGCATTTATTTATAAATTCTTGGGGATTTTCATTATGCACATAATTGAATACTGGGTAAAATTCCTATTAATATGACACATAACCATCCAATTTGAGTATCTCAAGATGGAATATGTATATAGGAGATACATTTCCTTTATTTCAAAAGTGATTAGGCCAAATACTCAGAGATATCCTTAACTAGACATGATCACTCACATAAAATGACATCAAACATTGACAATGATACACATATGATTTCTTATGACTCTAATATGTGTAGGTTCACATTGTGATCAATTGATCTTCTCTGTGGTCTAATGAACAAGGCCTCACCCAACTTATGAAGACTCGTCGATTTCCACACAAAAAAGTGGAGATCTGAAAAAATATCCATATTGTTCTTCAAAATCATCTATATGTATCAAGGAATGATAAAAATTATCATACGATATCTCCACTAACTCTACATTCTCCTACCATGATCCACCAAAATCCATTCAATAACACTGCATCATGTATTCCGACATTTTTTTCATCCTTTTAGATTTTCCATTCAATTGAGGATGATACACTATAATGACAGTCAAATGAGTCCTAAGGTATTTCTGTACAAATTTCCTCAAATGAGAAATAATACAATGATATCTCTATTACACTATCAAAAATATTTCTCGCTAACTCATTATGACTTCTTGGATATATATTTTTTGAAAAGTCATAAACCATATCAGATACAGAATTGGGGATGAAATGGAACGAATTTGTGAGAAGTTCAAATATTACACATGGGTAATGATGTTTTTGAACCAATTTCAAGGAAATTTTATAAAATAAATATCCATATGTTTCCATTAATAAACTAAAATCTGTGAATATTGAAACACAAATTTTGGTTGTTGATGTTCTTCCATAAACTACTGAAAAGTTATGCATCTTGAAAAAAATCATCCACCTTTATTATCATACTTATAGACCAAAATATAATTTCAAATCATTATACATGTTTTGAATTCCTAGATTTAAAACCCATCTGGATTAGTGTAATGTATTAAGATATTTTTTTGACAATATGGGGGCATACCATTCGATCTCAAACCACAGTACTGAACTCCATTCAAGCTACCATCCCGTAGTGGTCTCACCACCATTACGTTATGAACACATTGTGAATCTTTTAGAATACTATGTTTTTGAATATATAACTATCTCCACCATTTCTAGATCAAATGTGACTTTAATTAAATATGATGCAATTAAACGGTCTTCACAATTTATGTGAAAATCAGTTATGACCGACATCAACTTCTACTGATCTGAATCCCCATCCCAAAAATCCCCATAGGAATTCATGATTAATGAATATACCACCAAATTTCCATTACTAGGTCTAGAAATCATGTAAATATAGAACATTTTGAAGTAATCTATCCATATTATATTCCTGAGGTTCAAATTCCTATTTAAGAAAATAAGTTTCATGATCTTGTGATCAATAATCTTAATAAATTATTAAACAATGAGGTATTGTCTCCTTTTCTTCAACGTATTAACTATTGTTTCTAAGTATAGACAATGTTATGTGTAGTTATTTTCATGAAACCTTATTTTTTGTGAGACATATGAAACAACATGATCTCTCTATAAGATAACACATCTCAATGAATATCCAAAATAATCACAATACAACTTGTAACTTTGTAATGATTATAGTAAAATCAATATAGTTGTTGATGTAATTTATAAAAAATTAAATTAAAAATACATTATAAAATCATCAATTTATTTTAATGATTTTTTTTCAGATCATATTTCATAGGTGAAGATATACGTGTATATAATGAACAAAGTATTGGTAGAAACTATCTGGTAAAAGGAAACTATAGGTGTAAAACTCATTATTTGGATGTTTATAAGTGATAGTATCCTAAATCTATTCTGTATTCATTTAAATACATATTTTAGATATTACAATTCCTAGGAAATATACCGATTTTTCTCTATAAATAGATTTTTGATAAATTTGCATATTGATGATGATCAATCGAGGATCCCAAAACTATTGATGAGTGTTTCTAATACTCAACCCCAAACCATGAATACCCCAATATTTCATCCACAAAATAAAATAAAATATTTATCTCTCGAAAATATTTAAGTTATCATGTCCATAAATACCGTAGGTTTATTTATCTGATGAAAATTAAAAAACAACATATTCATAAGGCCCATATATACTCTCGAATGAAATTTTTGGGATATCTTACTTCTTAAACTGTATTTGGTGAATCCCTTTTCTAAATTAAATTTTATACAACCATCATACCCCAATAAATAGATCTAATGAATCATCAATTAATTGATGTGGATACTAAATAGTTATAATAAATTGGTTATGATTACAATAATTAACATAAATATTTATATTTACATCATTATTTTTCACATACATGACTTTTATTATCTATGGAGACATGCTAGGCTGAATAATTATTTTTCTTTATATTCCATAAAAATATAGATTCATTTCATTTCACTATTATGGTTTCACTTGATAAGGGAGAAGTAAAATATGACGAGTTCCTAGAAAGTGATTTATAATAAACTCCATTTCACTTATGGGGGAAACCCTGATTTTATTTTTGGTAAAAATTTATTTAAATTGATCAGAAACTATATAAAAATCTTTTTCCAATATCGTCCAATGATTACATAGTTAGTTATTCTAAATGCTATGAGATTTATCATACTTAAGGTTTCATCATGCTAGTTTCCATTGGTATTATATTCTAGTCTCTGCTAAAGGGATTCTTGATGGCATCATTTGTC
Organism: Viscum album; assembly: GCA_963277665.1. Classification (NCBI taxonomy): domain Eukaryota; kingdom Viridiplantae; phylum Streptophyta; class Magnoliopsida; order Santalales; family Viscaceae; genus Viscum; species Viscum album. Next base: position 26,650,655 of record OY728157.1, on the reverse strand, counting down.
ATGAAAATTACCCTTTGGGTATAATTATCAATTTGAGACTTGAAAATTTACAAAAAATATCTACCTAGGATTTTTTCAATGAAATCCATCAAATTCCCAATGAATCCCCATTTCAAATATGTTCCACTAATATTTATATAACAACTTCTCCATATAATGTCATGAAATTTTCATTGAACAATAAATGATTCATTATTTAAAAAATAAGGCATTGTCACCTCATATAATCCCAAAAAATATACATCATTAGTATCAATAAATAAATGGGATCAATCCATAACTTATAATTGTTTCGTAAGGGTATAATAAAGAATAACTATACCTATAACTATTGATGTCCTAGATTGATCATTCACCACAACTTGTTTATCTCCATATTAATTCTTACTCGTTACAGTTTTTTATTTATTTCCCTATTAAATAATTGTTCTTAAGGAATCATGGTATTCATATAATGTCGATGGCTAGATCATTAAATCTATTGATATTTATTCTACTACCCTCATTCTTTCTAATAATTCAGTGTTTTCAATATATTATATGTATCTCAAACAACAGACCATTGGCCACCACGATAATTTCTTGTAAGATTCTTTATATTATTGCATTTAGAGCATGCCCAAGGTGGTGGAATAAAATATAACATGATGTGGTCGATAGAACAACATTATATGATCCTGGATTGATCTTAAGTTTTGGATAAGGATTTACTGATCTAATCATCTGATTCTAAGTCATCCCACCAACATGGAATGAGGTGTGCCTCTTACTTTTACACCAATCTTATAGTTTTCACAATTTCCCATAGGTATCAATATGATTCTTCCATAAAAAAGTCTTGATATTTTCCTTCCAAAAATTTTATCTATATTTACCATCTCCATATAAATCATTATAAAAGTTTGAAAAATTATTGAGTGAATCTCATGACTCATTCCTGATACAAAAATTTCTTCCGTAAATGTCATACAAGAAACAAATTCATGTTCAATGAGTAATAAATTCAAAAATTTATCCACAAATCATTTCATGTAGAGGTACAATGTATTTTTTATAATAAGTTTTATCATCCTTTCAATTCTTAATTTATGAGGACTGGCTTATTTATTGAATGATTGGTCAAAATTATCCCACATACTAACTCGATATAATTTATTATGTTCTACTAAATCCCACCAACGGTGTGAAAGTAAATCTAGGATATACATCTTCAACTTGGATATAGTTTCTGGTGGTGTGCCCAGAAAATAAATTATTTTAATTGGCCAATTAATACACACCTCAAAATTTTATTGTTATGAATCAAACCAAAAGATCATGGGATTCTTCTTCTATAATTGAACTTTATCATCCACTTACCATGGTTCATCCCTTAAATTCCATTTTTTCACAGAATATTAATCATGTTCTATATTTTAAACTAAATTTTAATTCACCAATGCATCAAGGGAATCAATTTTTTAATTAGATTCTTTCTGGTTGGTTTCTATGAGTTTTTTCAGGTTCCCTTTTCCATAATCACACAAACTACATAAGATCAAATATCTATAAACTAAAGGCTAACAATTCATAATTTCCATATAACATCTATAAAAACAATGATATCTAAAATTAAACACAATCCACATTCAATATTTTTCAAAAATTTCACCATTATTTTGAAAATTAACCTGTTATAAAAATATCCAACCCTTGAATTTTAAAAATAGCGCATTCAAAAAAATTGGTGATGTTTTCCCAAAATCAACCTTTTTTCATCAATTAATAAATAATTACTAAAAATTCATGTGTATTAAATGTGTGAAGTCATTTATATAGATTCATTCCATCCTATTATAATTTCCTAAACAAATAAAAATTACATTAAAACTCATATAAGTGTCTAGAGAACACTTTTGTACCTATCTCTCTGGTAACATCTAGTTTAGCATAAATAGTTTACATAGGTATAATTTTTATCTAAACTTAATATCCTGACAATCATACTTTGTTATACCATCCCAACATAACGAATCCACAAAAAATGAAAATATATTTCGTATTAAAATCAAGGAACGACTAAGATGATACATGCAGAAACATCACTCCCCGCTTATTTGGCCCAATTCAAGATGGAATTGATACATGGAATTAAGAGACATCCCAAGTGACTAATGCCAGAAAATAAAGTCCACAAGATTCAATAAAATTCCTGAATATTTATAACTTGAAATGAAAACAACACAACCAAAAATACAATAAATAACTATATGATACATGATTAAAATGTAATAAAAATGAATTTATTAACAAAATATAGAAATAAAAAAACAATGACAAAATTAGAGTTCCATTGTGGATGAGTAACCCACAAATCACAATGATGACAAATCCAGAAACACATTTACTCCCAACATGCTCAAAGACACAACTATAGAATCCATGAAAAAGTATCATGAAATAGTACTATTATAATAAGAATCAATCCCTTTACCTATGTCCTGATATACGTTATTGGAAAAATCACCATGGTCCCAATGTCGGCTATGAGAAACAAAACTCTGTAGGTTTTCCCCAAATGACATCCCTTATTTTTCAACTAAGATATATCTTGTCATCAATTTTACATTGAGAAGTTTTTATAAAAAAAATTTAATACTCTAAATAATAATATAAAAAATAATCTATACCTAACTAGTTTTCTGATTCAATTCTATTTCCATGGGAAGAAACCAAACATGAAATTCAAAAAAAATTATCAACAATCATATTATATAAACATATATATTTTACATAACCATAGAAAAACACACTCATCCACTCAATATTAGAGTAACCATTAATGATTTAACATCACATTCATAACACATATTTTTTATGGTGGTACATCATGACCAATATCAATCCCATTGAACAAATGCATGAAATATTAATCAAACCACAATTCGTAACAATGTTTTCCACACAATCTCAATAAAACTGACCATTTATAAAAAATAAATTTCAATTAATAAAAAAGTAACTACCAATTTAGAATCTTCATTAAAACATAATGATACTAAATTCATATTACATTAAAAAACATTATTTTAACTAGTCCATAAATAATCAACAGAGAGGGATCCGATAAATCACTTCATCAAAATTCAAAAATATATTTTAAGAATACTAATCAATTTGAAATCAAGCCTTCATGTCCTTATATTAGGAGTCGACACTATGTCAACATAACTCATGAATTATTGAGGAAATGAATAATAGTATAAATTATTCACAAAAACAAGGTTGAATCTCTAAAACCCAATATATATTAGACCCTAACATCAAAACCACAAAATATCATCATGAGTGGCATGAAATAACAGTGATATGTAACCAATGGAGTGGATATATGGATACACCATAGAAAAGATAAGTATATCAATGAAAACCCCCATAAAATGGAGAATTACCTAGGGAATTCTACTTCCACTAAAATATAAAGCACCAAATAATAGTAATACAAGAAATGGCCATTAATAGTGCTAAAAATGGACTTTATTAGTTCTAGAGAAGCACTGACTACTGGACAGATAGTAAAATCTGAATATTTTATCAGTGATGAAAAAGAACAGATAAAGGGGAATACTATAATGTGTTATAACAACACACTATAGAATAGAAAACACCATGAAATAAGCATAATTATGTACAAATGCGTAATTTAAATGGAGATAAACAAATAAATTCTTCTTTTATTACTTTTTGTAATGTGATGTGTGTTTTAAACTAAAATGATAAATATATATTAAAAATGAACATGAATTCATTCTAGTTGCACCGTATATTGGATTTAGGAGAGTTTAATTATTAAACGGATAAAATGACATATGGATCATTTTTCTAATGTTTCAAAATAACAAGGATTTGTTTGCTCTATTATGAGTACATCACTTGTCTTTTTTTGTACAAAAATGTCATTTTAAAAAGGAGACAGACACATTGAGTCATAATGGTCACATCATATTTAAATTTCATGTGATACCAATTCATAAACGTTAAAAATGACATATGAATAATTTTACTAAATTAAAAGAGAAAACTCGATCTTGTTTTCATATTTATTATTGAGTGAAATGTATTGAACTAAAATGATGATTTTATCCTCATAACGGCCACGTTGAGTCAAACATGGACACATAATGTTTCAGATTAAGGTGTTGTAGATTTCTATAAATCTCAAATGAATTTTTTTTGTTAACCTAAAAAAAGGAAAACAATACAAATGATTTTTCATGGTTTAGAGTAGGTGATGTGTCTTTATTTCTATTGTCAGTTTTTGTGAAAAATATTCACTTAGAGTAATATGAGTATAAATATGAATTAGATTGAGGTGTGGCTAATTCATAAGAATAAAAAATTCTGTGTGAATATTGCTCATAATGTATAAAAATAATGTCAATACATTTACATGATTTTGACTGTGAGACTTGTATTTTTTACTATAATGTCATTTAAAACTAGAAACATGCACATTAACTCATTTCAATCACATATTGTATTAGCATGATTTGAGAATAATTACTATACATCAAAAATTTCATATGAATAAATTCCTAAAATTATCGGCTAAATATGTGCATGTTTTCTCTATTTCAGTAAGTGACATTATTTTATAAAAACTATCAATTTTAAAATAATAATGTGAACATTGAGAAATATTGAGATCATCGTGTTTCATGTTTTGGTTTGGATTCTTCCAACACAAAAAATGACTTCTGTATTATTTCCCTAATGTGTAAAAATAATCTGAAAAAATTATCTATACCTTTAGTAATGGAGTATTTATTTTTATTAAAATATATGTCATTTTTAAATAAAAGATACACTGTGAGGCATACATGTCACACCGTGCATCAGATTGAGGTAAAGCAGATTTCTTAACATCTCAAATAACATAGAGATCATTTTACTAAAGTATAAAAAAATCCAAATATGTTTTCTTAGTTTTGAGTATGATAGTTGTCTTTTATTCTTAAAATTTATGGAATTTTTAATTTAAAACACACACTTGGGGTCGTACTTGTCACATTGTGCATCATATTGATGTACAGTTGATATCTACACATCTCAAATGACATAGGGATCATTTTAATAATGTTTATAAACAATATAAATGTTTTTCCTCAGTTTTCAGTAGGTCAGATTTCCTTTTTATTAAATTTATTGTCATTTTAAAAGAAAAAGATGCACTTAGAGTAATACGAGTCACACAATGCATCAAATAGAGGTACGAATGATTCCAATACATCTCTAATGAATTATGGATCATTTTTCATAATTTTAAAAAAATCTAAATTAGTTTTCTTGGTTATGAGTTTGTTATATTTCCTTTTTATTAAAATTGATTTCATTTGGAAATTAAAAGATGCACTTATATATATTTTTATCACCCTCTGCATCGAATTGTTTTATGAATGATTCCCAATAATTTCAAATGCCTTATGGATAATTGTACTAAATTATATAAACAATGCGAATATATTTAATTGGTTTTTAGTATTTCATTTATTTTTTTAAAAAATAAAATTTTAATCTAGAAAACAAACTTTGGTCTAAAATAATCACAACATGTATCAGTTTTATAAGAGAATAATTCATATACATCAGAAATGAAAAATAAATCTATTTCCAAAATTTTCAAGAAAATATGATTTGTTTTTCATTGTTTTTAGTGGGTGACATTTTTTATCTAAATAGTCTATTTAAAACTCTTAACAGACACATTGAGTCATAACTATTACACCGTGAAACTAATTGAGGAGTGACTAATTCTAACATATCTTATATGTCATATTAATAATTTAAATAATGTATCAAACCCATCAGACCGTGTTTTCGAATTTTTTTGATTTTTTCATTTTTCATTTTTACTAAAACTTTTGACCATTTTAAATAAAAAATAATCACATGGTGTCATTCTAGTCCCACTGAGTTTCACATTGAATTATGTATGATTCCTATATACCACAGAGTCTAAAAAAATCCTTAACTACTAATGATACCATGTTTCCACTGAATTTATATGTAGAACAAAAAAAACATATTTACTCAATGTTCATAGGTAAAAAACAACTTTTTGGTTGAATGAAAGAAGAGAATAGGCATTCAAAAAAATGCGAAAGGATTTTTAGCTAATATCGTTTAATCAATATGTATTGTTGGAAGGATGAAAAAGTAGATATGTTAAAATAGAAAACATGTTAACATTAGTAAATGTATCATTTTCCTTATTTATTATATTTTTATAGATAGTTGATTGAAATTATGACATCATAAAGTTATGTGAATATATTTAAATATTTATTAGATAAAAATTATCAAGAAATTCAATTTAAAAATATATAATCAATGATGAAAATTAAAATTAAATATTTATAAGGAATTCCTCTATTCATGGTGGCAGTATGAAATCTTAATACAGCTTTTTGTTTTCATTATCTCAATTGCAGGCTTGGAGTTTAATCCCTTGTGAGATTGTGCAACTTTTATAAACCAACCCCATCTCGAAAAAAATATTCTACTATTACAAGAAACCAATTTTTATATAATTAATATTGAACAAAAATAAATTAATCATAAATATGAAACAACACATAAATTATATGGACAATTATTTTAATGTGAAAAATTATTGACCATTAGGATATGATAATAGTAAAGAAGGAATAAAAAAATCATCAAATATATCTCATTGAAAACAATAAATGAGTGAGGAGTATTAGGATAAAACAAGATACATTGTATTTATGAATTTAATTTCCTGAGAAAATTTTATGATAACCTATTGGGTTAAATAATAATTAATTTTGTACAATAAATAAATAATTACCCATAAGATAGTCAATATATAAAGTGAATTCCTCCCATTTTTGAGAATTTCATGGTTGGTAATATGAGATTCCTAAGGGTGGACCCAAAAGGAAATTTAAAAAAATTATCAAATATTGGTTTGATTCAAGTAAAACATATATAGTTTTTATTAGATGTGAGATAAGAAATTATTTTATTTTTCTAGAATTATTAATGAGTGGGTTATCATTTCATATATGGTTAGATATTTAGAAACTGTAACAAATAAGTGAAAGGCTAAAATCAATGATTAAAATTTCATTGTTGATTTGAATTATTCGATGAAAACTCACTGAATTACAACTTTACAAAATAAACATTTTCTCCCAAAAATAGCATAAATAATTTTGATAGGATGTCATGGAAAAAAACTGATAAAATCTATGCATAAGGTGCTTGATCGGAATAATAACAATGTGACATGTGGAGATAGATATAAATAAGAAAAATAAAGGCTTCTTATTGATCAATAAGGTGCATATACTAGGGAAAAAAATACATTTAGTTTAATGATACACAGTTTCTAGTTAATTTTTTTTTCTAATAATGTAAAATATATAACATAAAATATAATGTTAATGTATTATACTGAAACATTTTTATGTCAGGTTGTTGAGATGTTCACATCTACGGGGAATCATATTACTATTATAAGGACCTACAAATTCTATGTATGCTTATGTTAGTAATCAATAAAATTCTATAGAATTATGAATCCCAAATGATCATAGTATGTAATTATTTTGTTAAATAAAAACTAATAATTTTTATGTGAATTGGGATCCTGAACGTGTAATGATTTTATCCACGAAAAATATTTTTCATTTCAATAAAATAGATTATTTTAAACATAATTATTAAATTTACATCATTCAACGTTAATATTTTATTTTAAAAAAATTATTTAGATATTGTAGTACATGGTTTATTATGTTATTATTTAAAATATTTGTTATATTATAAATAATTAAACACATTACTCATTAAATATGATATTTTTCAAAGAAAACATAAAATTTAGATTTATATGATCCATCCTATAGGATTCAGAACAATATATTCTATCATCAATGTACCCTTATTCTACACCACTTAACGAAACTATATTTTAATTCATAAAACACCCTGATGCTATTTTTTTCCTTATAAAATTACTAATTATAATTGTTTTTATGATAATATTTCAACAAATAAAATCAAAATATTAATCATATTTTATTTCAAAATCAGACATTCCTGTATAATATAATCTATGGATTGAAAAACCATAGACATATTTAATTTTTTATTGCATTTAATTGATATGATATAAATTGAAAAAATTATACTTTATCAAGAAGTTGTTAAATAAAAAAGGTAAAAATAAAACATATTTAATTTTTTTATCATCTTAATATCAGAATAATTTTACTGCTAAATTTCATATGAGAACCTACAATCTATGAAATCTCATGAAATAGGTCATAGTCATCCTAAATGAATATATTAAATTTACACCATATTTAATTTCCCATTATCCCAGGAAAAAAATCATGAAAAAATCATTATATAGATGTTCCCTTTTGTTTGATATTTCATCACCCATTTTCTGTGAACAACATAATGAATTTAATTTAAAATAGAAGGGGACGACCCGAAATTTCAGTTACTCCTCCCAAAAACCTCTCATTCACAATTGTCTCAAAACATTATATAAGACCCCAGTGATGTCATATATTTCTTCATCCATGATATTTGGTGTGTAATATTCCAAACCAATTACAACATTGACTACAACTTGGTTGAATTTTTCAATTTTTTATGATTGAAAATAGGTTGATGTCACGGAAAATATGTATTAGGAGCCAATTAGACATCATAAAGTCTTGAAACAACATTGGAGTTGACTTATTTTTAGTCGCATAATACCAATGTTGTCCCAAGGAGACCCACCTAATAACAGAGAGCACAATACTTCAATATATCTAAAAAAGAAACAACATTGGGTTTTTTATTGGACTGTTCAACTAGACTTGTTGTGATACACATATATAGGATGTGAAGGTTTAGTTGTTAACTGAGATAAATTAGAGATATCGAATAACATGGATTTAGTTTTAGTCATGGTTGCACTCAACCCTTTAATCGCTCAATCCTCGGATATGAGCCATGGAATAGTTGGAGACTTGATTCTGGCCATGAATCAAGATTGGATTTGAATATAAGTAGTGGAGTTAGAAGTTTTCTTCAAATGATAGAATCTGATATCACGAACTGGTTCATGATGGTTAGGGTTCTTATAATATATCATCGGACTTTTATTAGCACTGTGTTAATAAGAGCTCCTAAAATGAATCTTTATTAGTATTTTTTTATCATTGATGAATATTAATTTTATCTTTTTTAGGAATGATAATATTCAGTTTTCAATAGAGATAAAAAATCACTAATAAATACATAAAATAGTATTTTTTTAAATTTTTTTATAAAAATATTTTATAAAAATTATAATTATTATATATAATTTTAAAACATATAATAATACTTTTTATAAAATAATATTTTCTATAAAATAACAATTTTATAATTATTTTCAAATATAATTATTTAATTATAATTATATATATACTTTTTAAAAATTAATATTTATATATTTATATATATTTACATGATTATATATATATATATTGTAAATACATTCATTATTTAATTTTTTTTTATAAATTTATAATTATTTATTTATGAATATATTAATACTTTATAAACCAATAATATTTTTTATATATAATTATAAATTTATTAAAAATAGTTAATATACCATTAGAAATATATTTTTTATAAATATCTAATTTCAAATATATTAGTAATATTACTAATGAATATTTTATCATATGTTTATCCATGTCAAATATGATTAAAATTGAATTGTTAAAAAGGAGTACAACATATTGAAGATTTGGATATGTTTGATAAATATAAATCATTAAATATATATATATTGAAATAAAGATGATTAAATACTGAATGTATTAAAACATATTAAATTAGTATATATAAAATAAATAAAATTAAATTAATTAAATTCAAAAAAATTTCTGTGGGGGTGTATCTTTTTAAATGAATTAATTAAATAAATACAAAATCAATATAATATGTTTGATCTATTTTATAAATTGAAAAATCAAACCTCATTTAATTATGTCCATGAAATAATGAAATTAGTAAGTATTTTTAGAACAAATTAAACATTATCTAGACACCATTACTTAAAAAACATTTCAATTTTTTTAATGCATAAAAAATATTTTGAATTATAAAAATCATATTTATATATATTAATATATATCTTAATATTTAATACATATTATTTATTAAAATTATAAAGAATCATCTAATTAATTAAATGTTTAGTATTTTTCTTAATTTATATATTTTAAATTTGTTATATTTTTAGTTTTCATGTATCTATATTTTTAATACTCACACATTAATAGTATTTATGATATATATATGTTATACTAAATTTATTCAATTTAATGAAAATTTAATTTATTAATAAAATTATTTTTATTATTATTATTTAATAAACATGTTTTTATTTTTTTATTTTGTATTATTTATTTATTTTAATTAGTTAATTTTATTCATTTCGACATTTGTCCATGCTAAAAGAATATGATAAAGGATTCCTTTATGAGTGTGAAACAAATAGTACTGATAAAGGGAACAATTTTTCAGTTCTTAAATTATAACCCTTCATAAAGGATACAGATTATTAGTGATAAAAATAATCCTTTGAAAAATGGGTACATTATCAGTGCTAAAAAAAGAACTGATACAGAGTTATGTTTATCTATTCTTTTTCTAGTGCTGATTAAGATGCCATTTATTAGTGGTTTATTCTAGTGATGAAAAATTATAGCATTGTTAATCACCTAATTTTTAGACGTGGGATCACATACAAATTGAAGGCGATAGTCTGCACAAACATCAGGTGGTCGATAAGCTGATGTATGCTTGAAATTAGTAAAATCATTAGGTTACAATTTAATAATAATGTACATCCACTTTTTGGGATCTAATTTTAATTCATGCATGGTTGGGTCACTTGGTTAGGAAAATAGTGCAACTAATATTCACTAAAAACTTCCTTAAGAAGCACCTCACATGGTTGGCACACACAATTAGAAAAGTTTTGTGCCAACAATGAATAAACCCTCAACTTGACACTACTCGGTAAATCCTAGGACTCCAAATGGTTTTTCCAAACCGTTCCCCTAATTGTGTGCCTCCCAAGAATCCCCTATTATCATTTCTACATTTTTATTAGGTATTTAATGATTTATATTATCCATTATCAATCTTCAAACCTCCATAAAATTCCAAAAACCATGTCAAAATCCCACAAATCCCTCCAAAACACCACCCAATTAGTTTACATACATAAAAATCAAAATTAAATTTGTACATATTTGAATTATGGGGTGTTACTAGTTATGAAAGGCATGTTTGAAGTCGTATTAATAGTATACTAAGGCTCATATATACAAATTATTATATGAATAAAGGCAACATTTTAATATTATTTATCTTAAAAATATTTCCTAAAATATGAGGTTTTTAAAAATACATCCCAAAACCCTTTAATAATATACTCTCCACATCTGAGAGGTCATGTTATTCTTAATATAACATTCACATACCTTTATAGGGGTGAGAAAAATTTTGTAATCCAGTAATGAGGAACAAGACCAAAATGAACACTTTAATATATATTTCAAATTATATATAATTCCGCTCAATTCTAACAATAAAAAAAATATCAAAACTAATATCCTTACTATAATTATATGTGTTTAGAATTAGGGAATATACATTATTCAGGTCATTTCCATCCTATGGGAAATGAAAACATAAATCATGAATATAATTAAAATATTACCTTAATGAGATGATGTGTTTCTTTTTTTCATCATCCCCTCACATAGATGGATATAAATTTGGTAGTAATGAATTTTTAAAATATTTACTAAATTAATTTTTTTCTAAAAGATTAACAGATTATCTTTTCTTTACATTCCCATTAATTGAAATATATGTATGTTTGAAAACAACCAGCATTATGTGATTTGAAATATTTATTATTTCTCCTATAAATAAATGGTAATAAGAATAATTTTTATGAATAATCATTTTAATGTTAAAAATTATATATATTATTTAATTTTCACTTTTTAATGAATAAAAAATTTATTGATTCTTATAAACATAAAACTAACAGTATGAAACAATGTGAATAAATAATCATGAATACAATACATAGATGTATAAAAAATATATAGAATTTATGAAGATTATAATTAAAAAAATTATGATTCCTTATAAGATATAACCATTTCCACTTTTATGACAGTAAGAAATCAAATTTTATTTTGGTTATTATGAAACATATAACCTCCAAATTATTGACATAAAATTAACTAATTTAGTAATGAAACAAGAAGTTATTATAATTTATATAAACGAAATAATAATAATTATATTAACTCTAAACAGGTTCATAAGATTTTAAATATATAAAATAATTTTATTCATTAGAGAATGTGATTTAGTTTCTCTATACATGACTAAATGTCAGATATATTTCAATTAATCCATAGTCTAAAACAATACATTAAATTATTTCTAATTTATATCCATGTCCTTAAAATGATTTCTAAAATTTTATTTCTTACATACAAATGATTAATTAATGACATTTGAAATTATAGATAATTATTTAATGTTTTTTAATTAAATCTTTTAAACTTTTATTTTTTTGTACACATTATTATATTTTTTTACCATTGTGTAATAATTTTTTAGCACATACCTTATATCCTCATTTTCATAATGACATAACCATTATTTATTAAGAAGATTTATTGATAACATTTTTTTATGATAATATCTTACTCATGGTATTTAGGAAATTTTTTATAGCTTTCAAAAAATAATATTATTTTCATAAGATATATGAATATTGATTTTATATGAGATATAATTTAATATTTTATGTGTTTATTGATGTAAATGATGTAATTAGTTCTTTAATCATAATATAATTATCTATTATAATATATAGTGATGGTTGAGCCTGGTATATCTCTAATAATAGTAGCTCTTGATATAGATCTCTAATTTTTTCAGTAATTCCATAATCATAATTGTATAGAAGATTCCCTGTGAAATATAATTTAATTTACAATGATTATTATTACATTTTATATGTACCAATATAGATAATTTATAAATATGAAAATAATGATTTAAAATTCATGTAATTTGTTTGTTGATGTAAACCTTAATTATTAATAAGACCATGAATGTTTATGGTATTCTAAATGTAGATGTTTTTTTACCTAAAATATTTTTCTGATGTCATGATATACCCATGTAACTCCCTTGAATCATATTTTTTGTTTGTAAATCCATAAAAAAATTCTTAAATTTTTTACATTTGATATTTAATTCTAGAGTTTATAAATTATTTATTTGATATAAATTATTATAATTTTATAAAGGGAAATGATACTACGGGAGTTAATTAATATAATAGTGATTAATAATCTTTCATTTTATTAATATCCCATAATTACAATTTTAACATTCCACATCTTTATAGAACATTCAAATATATTAACTATATTTATGTATTATAATAATATAAATCATAACCCATCAGGATAAAGAAAGTGGTTCCTGATTGAAACATAATTATAAACATAATTACCATTTATAATGAAAATTTTACACTATGATGATGTTTAATCATTGTTATGAACTTAATTTCGTGATTTAATAAATATTTTATTTAAATCGTTTTATAAATATTAAAATTATCATAACTTATTTAAAATAAACGAAATATGTGATAAATATTTTAAGGGACATAATAATTGGTATTAGATAAATATATCACATAACATCAGTAGTTATATTCATTTAAATAGAAATAATAATTAGATTATTATTTATTTATAATTATTATGAGAAATATTTTCTTTATATATATGTTTCTTGATATAATCCATGAAAATTTAAATTTTATTTTAATCGTGCAATCAAAGAAATTTCTAGCTGAAAATATTTAGGGAATTAAAACATTATAGATCAGAATCGTTTATGCGATTGAGTGAGAATGGATATGTTTTTGAAAATACTAACTTTGTTGAAATATGATATTAACCATGGAATTAATGATATAGGGATATTTAATTGACAACTGAGGAACATATCTATTGTGGTTGATTTAATTCAACATCCTCCTTAAGCAATAGGTGCATCTTTGTACCCAGTGGTATCTGAGGGACGGTTCATTTGTTTTGAAATTATATATTACAATTTATGAAGCTAAATGCATCATAATTAAATCAATTACATTTAAACTATTAATGGTGAATATTATTAGTTATGGATTCTGGTTAAGAATAAAAAAAATACATATATTAGATAACTATCACGGACTATAGAAAATTTAGTTATATTTTTCCAAATAAATATTCTCCAATTCATTTTAGATTTAGATTCGAATATCAATTCAAAGAAATTATGTAAAAATATGTTTATTTATTTTCCTCTAATTTATGATAAATTAAATGATTTACAAGGAATATGAAAAATTTTATTCTTTACATTTTTTAAAAAATATATACATTTTAAGAAGGATTTAAATCAATAATGTGATGGGATTTGGTTAATCATTATTTTGGATACTGTGATGAATTTTAATTTTTCAATGTATAGTTAAAGATTATGTTTCGGAATTTTATATCAAAAAAGATAGTAATGGGTCAATGTGAAATGAAATTCGGATGCTTATATTGAATAAATCTGATTCTTAGATAATTAGGATTCCATTTTTTATAAATATTCTTCAATGAATTTTCGGGAATGACTAATGATATCTAAAAAGTTGTACTCATATTGTAAGTGAATACATATGGCCTATTATGCATGTCCATGGAAACAATTATGTATTTGTATTATCAAGACTTTAAGAAGAATGAATTTTCATAATCACTTTCTACCATCTCATTAATTGTAGATGACATGACCCAAACATTTCCTAATTATATATTATATCTTATTACATAAATGTTCATTACATTTTAATAACATGAACTTAAATATGACATTTTTTAAACATATATGGATTCATAATCACATAAACAATTATTACTTGGAATATATAAATCATATCTTAATAACATCATCAAAATTTTCACCCTTATTAGAAAAATATCATTCCTAAAATCATTCTTTATATCTTGAGGTAAATTTAATGGGATAAAGGGTGATCACTGGTGGTTTAGGATTGAAAAAGGAATATCTCAATTATCATCGATGAATAACATGAGTATAAGTGTAGGGGAATTTAATATTTAAATGTTGAATCCTTTCCCAGAAATTTATATATCATATTCATGAGTTATTTTAAATTTGATAACAATTTAAGGGAATTGAGTCATAAAGGAGTTAATGAATTTTATCCATGAGATAATAAAATTATTATATGATCATGTAATAAAATTGTTTAGTAATTTTTTGAATAATAATATACATAGGAGTCATAGTTTTATCCTACCATCCAATTAATTCATCGAATTTTAGGATTATGATAACCATTAGTTTACCTACTTTAGGATTTTGTTTACCTGTCATGTATCATTTTTTTGGTAATATATAAACCTAATATATACTCTTTCAGCACATAATACATTAATAATTTACAAATTAATTATAGTGATATAGTAGAAAAACTTCTAATATAATCATATTCGATTAAAATGGATTCCATAAGATCAAATTTTTTTATTTCATCATTGCTCAACCAAGAAAGAAGAAAATGGGTTTCATCAATATTTAATCATCAAAATAATTAAATTTCTAGGGAATGTATAAGGACAATATCATATAATCATATCCCCAATGTAGATAATAAAAAATCTATTAAAATTATAAAAAATAAATATTCCAATATATTTAGATGGACTAATTGTTGATGAGAATAACCATGTCAATATATTTATTATTAATTTTAAATATAAAAATCCCCTAAATACGATAGAAAAATTATAATACTTTTTAAATAAAGTAAAAAATTATTGAAAATGAATCTATATAGTCTTACAAGAATAATAAAAACCTCTTAAAAAATATTTTAATGATTATATACTCATGTATGAAAAATATTCCAGATGTAATTGATTAATTGGAAGGCTACCATAAAACATTATTTTAATATTTTGAGTAATTTTGGAGAGGAAAATGTATAAAAACATGTAATATAAATAAAAAAACATATAGAAATGTATTATATTTTTTTAAGATAGATCAAATAATTTCTTCATCATAAATTTCACCACAAAACAATCCCAGGAAAAAAGAGATCGAATCAAAAAACACTTACCTCATGTTTTAATTTCATCATATGCAGTATAAATTTTTTTTTATGAATTAAAATTTATTATAAATTTAAAATATATCATTATTCATACTATTATTTCCAAAAATAATCCACGTATTAAATTTTAAAACCTTTTTTTAATAACTCTTTAATAAAATCATCATTTTCTATTGGTAATTGTTTCATTCTTTAAAAAATGTTTTGTTTCAGTGTTTATAATAATTGAATTTATAATATGGTTTCGTCGAATATAGAAAATTAATAATTTATTAAAAGAATATATTTTATTTTATAATATATATTAATAATAATCCATAATACATATAGAGTGTATAATTTACTGGAAATTTCATTGGAAAGGTATTATGTATGTATACATAACTATTTCCCTTTTTAATAATTTTTTTTGATGAATGGTAAAAAATGTTTTAAAATTAAATAATCACAAATATATGATAATATATCATATATATTTATTGAATCCATCATTTATTCTGGTCAATTTGATTTTGTTATAGAAAACGATTCATTTCTCTAAGTGGATGTAATAATCTATATTTATTCTACCCCAATACATAAATTTAACATTTGATGAAATGGATGAGGAAAATTGTTTTACTAAAAAATATTAGGAAGAAAATATATTTTAGGTATTTCATTATTAATTTCATGGTGGATTTATAATATTTAAAATGGGTGGAAAATGAAATAAAATTTAAAGATCTCAGTTATTATTTATACCTTTTAGTGTGAAAGATCTATTGTCTTGCAACATATTCATTGATATAATATTCATTGGGGAATAAAATAGGAAATATTATTATTTTAAGTAATACAGTTAGGTTTAAGGTTATTTATTAACCATTATTGATGGATTAAAATTATTGATTTTGGGTGGAGAGGTGGTTCATTTCTATAAGTTAAAGTGAGGAACCATATAGAATTACTTAAATAATTAAAATAATATAATTTCACCTTTTTAAGTTACTAGATAAACATAACAATGAATTTTAATTTAAGATAATATAATTTATAATTCACTCAATATAATATTAATTATAAATTTGTATGTGTCATTATTACCCATATATCATATTTTTACTCCTCTCCATGGTAAATTAATTTTATCGTAAACTTTGGAAAACAATTTTCCTTCTTTTTGACTATTAAATTTCACTAAAAAATAGGTTTCCTACATTATATTTTTGGAAATTATGATTCATATAATGTTATATGTTTTTCTCAATTTCAATTTTTATAACGGATACAGATTTGTTTTTAAATATGAATGTCAATAGAAATAAGAAACTCTTTTGAGAACATTAATTTTTTTAACATAAAAGTTTATTTATTTTAATTACATAAATTGAAAAAACATTAAATATAATTTTAAAATATTTTATTGAATATATAAATATAAATTTAATTGAAACAAATAATTAATAAAAAATAATTTAATTTATTATTATAAAATCACATTTCATATATAGTATTAGTTTTCTAAAAAATTACCCCCTTAGCATTAAATTCCAAAAAAATTCACATTCATGAACTTCTAATAATAAATGTAATAATAATTATTCACATACTATTAATATAAATTATTAAAATTTTCATGTAATAGTTATTAATAGTTTCATAATTTTATAGCATTATGTAACATTTTTAAAAAACATTTCATTGAAAATTTGTCTAATAATCCTTAAATTATTTCACTAAAAATTTTATGATCATTTCATAGAATAAAAGTATTCATTTTAATTTAAGAAAAAAATTAGATATATAATTCATAATGTGAATAATTATAATAATATCTTCCGAATCAATGGAATGTATAAAAAGGTATATTATATGAAGAGATCAATTAGACATCAGCTTTCATGTACATAATGATATAAAATACTTCACATTTGTATCGATGGAAATACAAATAAAATCATGGTTTGTTTAATTTTTAATCCTTTAAAATTAAATTAAAAACGAAACTAATATCACACAAATAAAAAAAGTATTAGGATGCTTCATCATTATAACATAATTCGTTTCCAATGTAACTTCTTTGTATTTTTTTATTATTTTAGATTACATTAATATGGTTAATAGTTTGATTTTTGGTTCAATTTATCTCAATGTTGAATTATTTCTACATGTTCATGATTTAAAATTAACTGATTTATTTAAATGAAAAAGATGTTTAGTAAATTATAATAATCAATTATATAATTACTTATATGATATACATGGAACCCATTATGATCATGACAATGTTTTTATGTAAGGTCAATGTAATATGGAATCATCTTATTATAATCATGAATCTCAAATATCATAATATACCAAGATTCGATATATCCTTTTACATAACATAAAACATTTTTATATGTATACTTTCTAATAAATACCTCATCATCATATTTTAATTGATGATCTCATAAAATATTTTCATCATAACTCATATTTCTACTCTTAGCTACATTATGGTGTGTTTGAATGCATATAATAGTCTGTATAATTTCCTCTTATACTTCTAGCCACAATATCATTCATTATATAACTTCTTCTTAACTAATTGATGTTATAAATATCCTTTCATACATGACATTAGAATATTCTATTTTAATGAATGAGTTAAAGCTATTATTAAAAGATAATTTAAAAATACATATTTGGTGACCTCAACAATAATTGAAATTTTTAGAAGAGGATGTTAGCAAAAAATCGAAGATATTAATCATTATCCCATAATAAAAATCCATCTGAGGATGATAATAAAAATTTAAACACAAATATGTATCAATATAATGTTTAATTTTTCCCCAAAACATCAATTTAAACATCGAATATCTATCAAATATAATATAATTTTGTAATCCATCCATAATTATTAATTTACTAATGTATATAATAAATAGTAATTCTATAAATAAATATTACTATATAGAAAATAAATATTTTTTATTTTTACGGATATAACCTATAACCCAACAAACATTATTGAATTGAGTCATATTATGGATTCTAATAATGAAATCCATACTTCTGCTTTCTCTCATCAATTCTATAATGGATATTATATTTAAAATCCCATTAGAAATATAAATCTTGGATATAACATTACAATATACCAATCATCAATATTCATACTATGAAATATATTACTTCATATTTTCCCACCATAAATAAACGTTCACATCTCTATACATCTTCTTTCTTATAGAATAAATATATAATAACATCTTATTATTTTCTATAAATGGATACATATTAAATATTATATTCAGATAAAACATAATATGTTCCAAAAACAAATGATTTAATCAGACCCAATATTGAAATATTGGAAAATTTCCATAATCCATTATAGCTCTTAATCTTCTTTATGTGTCCCATAAATATTTACATTTAATGATGGTTCAATAGTCATTGGAGAACGATTCAATTTATCAACAAACATTAACATTACATGCACCATTCATTAAAAATATGGATATATTGGATCATTTTTTTCCTCTTCATATATATTCTATTCGAAGAATTTCAACTCAAATCATCATCCACCTTAGTATCTTTCATAGGGTTTTAATGTATTGAGCAGTCATAATCCTTAATCATCACGAACCATGTTATCATGATAATATCCCACTCTTTCATGTTAATATATAATTTTTCAATTTTAGATCATTGCATACATCATACCATTTTCTATAAATATAATTTATCATTAAATTTAATTCTTGAATTACTATATCTATCGATATGTCACATGTAAGGGAATTTCCGTCATGATCCATCAGTTGGAGTGACACATATGTTATCATTGTATCTTTATTCATTAGAAAATATAATATCCCATTAATTTATGAATCATAATAATTCATAACCCCGTATCCACAACCTGTTTATGTGATCATAGATGCATTAACCATAATTATATTTATTTCATTAAAATTTTCTCCAAATTCATTAGAATGGTGATACTAAACGCCCTTACTAGTGAATAGAATGAGTTGATTAGATATCCAAGAGAAATTATTTATAATGTTTAATTAATGAAAATCTCATAAATGAATACAATATATCTTGTTCATTGTTTCAATTGAAGGATAATTTGCAATATATATCATCTTTGATGTATAAAATAATATTCCAAATATGAAAACTATATGAATTATTAATAATACATTCTATAGACAAAATTAACACATTGCAAATTATTCAAACATATTTTCCGTTAATTTAAAGTTATTCTACTAGAAATTAGATTTGAAATTTTTTGGGGATAAGTTGTAAATATGGATATCCGATATGATTTTATTTTTTATATTTTGAAAATGTACCCTTATCTTTTGTTTTAACCACACCCAAACTGGAAAACTTGTTATAACTATAATTTCATTAATTAATTTTCAATGTTATCATTATTCATAATGTCAACAAAATATTTTGAATTTTTTATAGGATTTTATTTTTGATTAATATAAATAAGGAAAATTTTTTCCAATTTCTATTCTTAAATGTGTATCTATTTAATTTAAATTGAAACTTGTATATGTGATGAAGAAGTGACATTGAGAAGAGAAAATATTTATATGTTTAAATGGTTTTTATAAAAAATGAACTTATATTTGATTCCAATTAACTATACTATATTATTAATAATAATGTTATTGGTCTATTATATCTTTTAAATAAATTTTAAAATAATATTATAATTTGTAAATTTTTAAAAATTAACAAGTAGTTTGAAATTAATATTAGTTTTTTTACTATTCATAGAAAATTAATATTTTTAAAAAACTAGAAAATAATTATCAATATTATAATATTTAAATTGTGATATAAATAATATAATTGATTTTTACATATATTTATTATAAATTTAGGGACAATTTTAAAATTACATCATTGAGTGCATTTTGAAATGTAAAACTATATGTATTCTTATAAAATTATCATAAAACATATTTGATGGATGATAATACATTGGATTGAACATATAGTATTTTTAACAACATTTATATCCTCAAAATAATTATCCAAACTAAATGAATTTAGTTTATTTAGATAAAAATACATTATGTTCATAAAAATAGTTTTCCAAGTATATATTTATTTTACCTTCAAAGGAATTATTTTCATTTATAATCAATTGATAAAAATTAGTATATTTTTTTAATGTTTAAAAAATAAAAAATTTAATAATTTATAGATTTTTATTCATACCCCCTATTTTAATTGTTAGAATAAGAAACATCCTTTCCCTCATCATTAGTATGAGTTGTGTTGGATTTTTATATGTCTTTAATTGACACCCTAAATTCCCCAATGGATAAAAATAAATTCCATGGGCTACAATAAAATTTGGGAATGATTTTCACTATGAAATAAAATCATCATAGCCAAACATACTTTAAAAAAATTTATGATTCATGGATATAGATGTCATATAACACAATGTATTACCAAAATACAAAAATGCAAAACAACACCCTAGCCAAATGTACAGAACCAGAGAGGATAGCTAAACCAAAAATATTAATGAATCCATAGTCTCCAAAAAACTAAATAAATACGATAATTTCCTATTACATATGTCCTGAAAATAAATATCTAAAAAAGAACCAAGGTTCTAAATCATAGGGAGACTAATGAAACTCCATAGGTTTTCCCCAAATGTATTCTTTTCTCATTACACTAGGGTAAAAAATGGTAGCACATTTATATAAAAAAATATGTAAAAAATTTTAATTTTTTTATTAATATTTTAACTCTTTTTCCTTACCAAAACTATTTTCTAATTCTAATCCCTTTCCAAGGAAAGAACCCAAACAAGTCAGTCAACCAATTCTCAATAATCATATGGTATAACCCAAAATACATCACATAACTTCTTAAATCCACTCAACCACGCTATCTTGGTGTTACCATTGATTATGGGAATGCATGTACATCCCAAATCCCTTTGATGGTGTTACATCACAACAAATATACATCCATTTTAACTAACTCTAACCGGTAAATTCATCCACCCACAAACATAATATTTCAAGAACCATTTCAACAAAAATACCCTTTTATTGAAAAAAAATCCATGCATTAAAACCAAACAATTATTTTTAAATCATAATTTGAAAATCATGTTAGTACAGTCACATATCACCAAAACAATTAATTTTCACAATTTTATAATCTATCTCAAAATTGGGTTCCCCTTAATTTTTTTTTAAAAACATCACATCCAATACCCATAATATGATAAATTTAAAATAATTTCTTCATATATTAAAAATATGTGTTGATAGTGAATCCACGAACCTTAAAAATAATGGTTAAAACAAAGAATGAATAGAATTATTCTAAAAATATGGGTTGAATCCCCAACAACCTATCATATATCTTGTTCTCTAACATCAAAACCTCAAAATATCATCATTATTTTTATCATATATCATATATTTATCACAAATGGAGTTGAAATGTTGATTTAGTAGAGCGAACAGGTGTAGAGGTGATAAATACCAACAAAAAATGAAGACTTACCAAAGGATAGAGGCTTCCACAAGTTATCATTTTCCAACGAATCACATTGGGATAAAATTGGAGAGTCTTCGCATCCATTATAAAGGTGAAAACATTGGTTGCGGTAAAAAAATATTAAATAATGAGAGGTTTAGAGATAATATACTTCAATATACACTTTTTGTGATCCAATTTTAAATCATGTATTGTTGGGTCACATGGTTCATTAAAGCATGATCCAGATGTGCTCTATACACTATATCAATAAGCACCTAACATGATTGGCCTGCATTAGTGTACTTGTTGTGCACAAATAATTCAGCATCCCATTTCCTCACACTATATGATCACTCCAAGAGTGGCCCATGATTTTTAAAAATAGTGTTATGAATTGTGTTCCTCTCTAGAAGAACATGTTTTAATTTGAACAGTTTTATGTAAGAGTTTCATCATTTCTACTAACGATTCTCAAACCATGAAAATCCAAAAAATGAATTAATACTAATAAATAATAATCCAAACCCTCCCAAACATCACCCAAACTAATTATATATAAAATAATGATAAATAAAGGGGGTCATTGACCAGGTGTGACACATTCCCCACACCAATTAAAATTACATATTTTGAGATACGAAATCCATCATCCATCCAAAATATCTAATGTAATTCCTCAATCATTTCTTTCCCATTTTCCTATGTTTCTCTCTAGACACGACCATGTTACCACAAAACCTGCACTGGAATAAAGTTTTTCACTTAAAAGAGTTCTCATAGTCTATCCATAATCAGTATGGTCATATGGATTAACAAATTGTATGGTTCATTTATAACATGATCCCATTGAATCACGTGGCGGGATCTACCTGATAATTTTTTCACAATGATACAAGAAACACATTATGTGTAAGGAATCGAACCCAGTTTCATGGATCCAGCGCATTATTTTATTAAGTTGGCATATAAACAAGGAATATGAATCTTGATGGACCGAGTAGTTTAGTATCTTTGTAAACAAGATACATACATATGATCAACATTACTACTGGGAATATAAATCAATTTAGTAACTCCCTTGAAAACATCCATTATTTCTAGGTTATTTCAGAATTTCATTCATAATATACATCTTCATGTCTTTCAAAAATTAAATATATGAAATGGGTGAGCTCAAATGATAATTAATGTTAATAAACATAATGGAAGATATTATAAACATATATATTAGGTAGAGAGATTAACTAAAAAAATCATGCCATTAAAAATGAACTTTAACACATTATGAAGGGAATAAAAAATGCATAAAAATACCACAATAAAGAATAATCTTGGGTACTATACAGGTATAATAACCTCATGTACATTCATTTATATTTTTATAATGATTTAGTGAATAATTTCAGAATTCATAACCATACCATAATGTCTTTGTTCCCAGACCATAAATAATCATTTTGACAGTGCGTAGTGTCAATACAATAGTTTTTCTGATGAGACCTACAGATGCACGTCGGGGCTATACAGGGCCCACCCATCAGTTAATAAATCCAATGAATTACTAATTTGAATTGGATAAACATAAAAAACATATACATTATTATTTAAAATTTCATATGAAATATCAATAATGTTCTCCAAACATTAAGTCTAAACACTAACCATTTTGAGTAAATAGGGTAATGGTTTTAAGATCACACATCCAAAGTTACACAAATTAAATACCATTTAACTAAATATGTAATATGATATAATTAAATATCAATCCATGTGATACATAATAATAAATTATTTTTGAAACATGTGAAAATACTCTTATAAAATCATCCGGTAATTCTGGAGATAAATACTCTTTTACATTTAAAAGAAGAGTTATTTAGGAATATCCATTGTATAAAACCTTAATATAAGTAAGATAAAATTTTAATAATAAATTTTTCTTTTATAAATTCAATGGTCACTAAATATATATTCTTGATATATTTTTAAAATAGTAAAGAATGTGAGAAATTCTGTTGATTCGGTCTTGTTTTTTGGGAAGACACATTGAAAGATCCTTTAAAAATTATAACTCCTTGAAAATGAAAGTAGTATTATGGTTTGTACACATATATAGAACATTCTCAAAAAATCTTTGAAGATAAAATATTAATATGAAATAATTTAGTTGAGGTATGTTGAGAATAAGAGTAACCTGAATGAAAATGGAGGTTCAGGTAGAAAACCATTACATCAATTCTGAAGGAGTTCTTCACTAGATCTTAATGACATGAATAATATAATATAGGTACATAAATTAATTATTCATGAACCTGAAAAACTTTTAATTGACTTATAGAAAGCATATTTATGTTTATTCTTAGCCTTTTTCTGGGTTAAGTAATTCAATTTCATTGTTTTTAAGTGTTTTCATCCTTGCTTTCATGATCGATTGATATATATTCAGGTACAAATAAACATGTATATTGAGAATGGTCCTCCATAACAGAATTTATAAGTTATTAGTGAACATCCATTAGATATAATGGTTTTAAAATTTATTGGGTTATTGGGAGTGGAGATGAATCATTATATAAAACATTTTTTATAATTGTTTGGGTTATTTGGAGATTATTGATCCCAACAAACTCATTTTGATTTATAAATTAATATCATCTGTAAAAAAGGATTCAAGAAACAAAAATAAGTAATAAAAAATATATTATTGTTTATTTCAACCATTAAAATGGTTTTATGACCATAATTTATGATTATAATAAAAAATAAAAATGCGTCTTCCTTGAATGTGTTAAATTAAAACATCAATGATGATGTTTTTATTTATTGTATAAAGGATGGAAAAAGGTGAGAAGATAAAGAATTATTCTTTTATCATAATATTAATATAGTAAATTTATAGTAACAGAGTCATTATAAAATTTTGATGAAAGGAGGTGAGGAATGAAAACAAAAAGAAATGAACTTGAAATAGAAGAAATGATAAGAGGAATTTGCCTCAGTAAGACATCTTCTATGAGAGATTCTTTATTGGATAGATTATGGGCTTTTTATGAGAAAAATGGCTTCTGTAACTGGGGGAGGATCTTCGTAGGATATTTGAGTAGAATTGAAACATTGAAAAAGTCTTGATAGGATTGAAGAGAAGAGGGATGAGGGGGTTATAGTGGAGGAGAGGGGTGATTTTTGAATATATTATTTATTATTTTATTATTCCCCTCAAGACAATTAACAGGGTTGATTAATTTTTCCCATAATATTAAAAAGTTATTGGGAGTTTAAACGATGTGTGCTTACATTATCCATGATGCTAGTAACAATGAATTTTACTGATAATGTGTAGATAATATAAGATACCGTCTATTCTATCAATTGAAAATTCATGTATTTCTGAAAAATCCCTAAAATTCCCCTATCTATTATCAACATGTAGAATTCAATATAGAACTCCACTTTTTGGATATTATTTTCTAAATATTATTAATTAAATTTTAATTTGAAATCAAATTTTATTCGAAGAATAAAAAATTTAAAACAATAATTTGTTTTGCATCACATTTAATGATAAATCAAGAACTCATTTTCTTATAACCTTAAGAAAATAATTTAATAATACTGATTACAATACATAATTTTCATATTACTATTCACATTACTTATCATAAGGGTATGTTACTATTCACCAAAAATTATGTTTATCTTATTAGAATCTAAATATCTAAATGAACATAATTGTCTATGTCTATTTTTCATAATTCAAATTATATAGGTGGAAAAAATAATTTTTACTAGTTGGTAATAAAAAAGTTGTGTTTTTTGGAGACTCAGTGTTTCATGAATTTATTTATAAATCCATAGGGTGTTACAGTCACCCATATTCACAAAAAATTTATCCTGAAAATTACTATAATAATACCTCTCAAAATGATTTTGGTAGTTTGTGTCATCATAATATCATCTGACTCCCATGTTTCCACTTTGATTTTATGATTTTCCAATGTATCTTTACCATTCAGGTAATCTGATCCAATAACACATGTAGTGGCCAGAATCAAGATAGTCTCTTCACAGAATGATAGGCACAGTTCTAATTCTATACCATAAAGAGATAAGACATGTGTCGGGTCTGGCATGTACATTCTCAAAAATGATATGTGGAATATATTATGTACATTATACCAGATAGGTGGAATATTCAAATGATATGGAACATCTTGAATTCTCTTCAAAATTTTAAAATGGCTTAGGTATTAAGGGCATTGTTTACCATTCTTTCAAAATCTTATAACACACTCCCATAGAGATACTTTTTTGAAATCATGATCTCCAACATGAATTTCTAAATCCTTCATTTGATTATCAGTATATATTTCTTATGCATTGAGCTACATTGATATGGACTCAAATAGTTTTTAACTTCATTAATGTTTCCCTCCAAATATTTTGGCCTACAAGTTTCCTTTCACAGACTTCATCCAAAAATTTTGGGGTATGATAACACTTATCATATAATGATTCATATGGTGGCATTTTAATTTTTGAATGGAAACTATTATTGTATGAAAACTCCTACAATTTAAAATAATGTTCCCACACAGCTTTAAAATCATGTGTTATTAATCTAAACATGTCTTCTAGAGTTGGGATCGTCCTTTCTGTTTGCCTATCAATTTTCGGGAGATATGACGTACTTATTCAAAGCTCAGTATCCTAGGATTCTTGGGGACTTTTCTTGAATATTAATGTAAATCATTTATCATGGTCAGACTCAATTGAGAAAGGCTCTCTATGAAGTCTAACAACAACATTAATATAGAGTCGTGCAGGGTGCCCCAGTGGAAAATATTCCCTTATAATGAGGAAATTTTCATATTTTGTAAGTTGATCTAGAATTATCCATATTGAAAAATTACTTATTTGATTGTTGGGAAATCTAGTGAGAAAAAAATGGTAATTTCATCCCATTTCCATGTAATAATAATTAGATGTTGAATGAACCCTCTTCAAAGTTATCTTTCAACCATCACATATTGACAGAATAACCATCTTCATACATAATCCTCAATTTACTACTTCATGATACCCCACCAGAAACATTCTAAAAAATATCTATACATTTTAGTTCTAGTAGTTTGTATAGTGAAAATTTATCTATTCCCATCATCCAATAACTCCATTTTATACTCAGATATAGAGGTAACACCTAGCCTCTTCCAAAATATTATAAATCCATCTTCATATATAAAGTTATACAACATCCCATCATTCAAAACAAATTTTTTTTGAAGGTTCTCATCATCAGGCAGTGAGATTTTAATCATTTCTAATAATTATGGTTGGGAAACCAATTGAAAATTTAATAATGTCACACCTTCTCTGATAATCCCTATGTCCATCATTATTTTATCCATGGATACATGATCCCTTTCAATCCTAATTTTTTTATCTAAATGATATTTAATAATCAATTAATCAGCTACCTTATTTATATTTCCTAGGTGGTAGTTTATGGACCAATCATAATCTGTTAGTAGTTCCTATCATCTCTTTTTCTCCAAGGTGGGTTCTTCCTATAAGAAGATATACTATAGACTCTTGTGATCTGTATATATCTCTTATATTTCACTACAGAAATTTTGTCTCCATATAATAAAAGAAAAAAACACAACCATTAACTCAAGATCATGATTTATTTATTTTTTTTAGAAATTTTTAACTGTGCTGATGCATAGGAAATAACTCTAACATTCATTATTAGGACACAACCAATTCCTTTTTTGATGCGAGATTATAATTCACAAATCCATCATTCTCGATGTGAGCGTTTTGATAGGAGAATTCACTAATACCCTCCTAAATTCATCAAAATAGTAATCACATTAATTTTAGAAAAATAACATAACCCCTTTATGTGTAGGCATGGAAATTGGGTAGGATAATTGGGTGATAGTCAGAATGAATCACCGATAATAAACTACTAAACTAATAAAACTATATACTTGAGTTATGTTCATTGGAGTTGGCCATTATTGAAAATCCTTTGACAGTTTATGATAAAAAAATATTCCATCTATAGAGATAGTGTGGAAAAAAAAGAAAACCGATGGCAACCAAAATTTAATCTTTCAAAACATCTGATATAATCAATTTCCTCTAAGAGTCTTATGAATATTGAACATGTGATTTTCATTATCATTGTGGATTTTGGATTATATCATTATAATATCAATAAATACCACCACAATTTCATCATGTTATTCCTTGAAACCCCAATTTGTTAGATCCTTGAAGACAAATAGTTCATTAGTCAATCCATAATGAATTATTTTAATCTTGTATGCCCATAACTGGTTCAAAATGCTATAATTAGAATTTCTTTTTCTTTATTCGAAACTAATGATATCCATATTGAAGTTCCATCTTAAAAATAATATCGATATCCTTAAAGTTGATAAAATAAATCTTCAATTTGAGGCTGGGGATACTTTTTCATTATTGTTATAGCATTGATCTCCCTACAGTTGATGAACAACATCATAGATCCATACCTATTCATACTGAAAAGGATAAGGGATCCCCATAGAGATATAATAAGGAGAATAAATCATTTATCACTCAATTCCACTATTTTTTATAAAATTATACTAATTCCATAGTGCCCATTATATAATTTTTCATTGATAATGGAATTGAATATGGAATTTAGTCAATGGGAAACTCAATTCCCCACTCTAGAGGATGTCTTGGTAAATCCTCTAGAAACACGTCACATTTTCCTAAAAAATAGGAATGTCCTCTATCTTATCATTCTGTTCATTATCTAGTGTTATTTCATTCCATACCACCCCAATAATTGAATTCTGTTCAATTACTAGGGGGAAGATCTTGATGAAAATTAGATGGTGATGTTTCTCTACCCAAAAAATGGATTTAACTTCATCCTAATAAATTTACACCTCATTCATGTTGTAATAAATTTTCACATCCTATTTTGAAAGAAAATATCTATTTATGGTTATATCAAAGTCAATAATTGTTCTGATAATAAATTCAGTAGATAAAGGACATTTATATTCTATATGGGTTCTACCTGAGAAAAATTTATTTTAATGATACTTTTTTTTTGTTTTAACTGACAATAACCTTATTAAATGAAATTGAAAATATCTAATTTTCTTATAAATCTGATAATATATGAAATAATGTGATGGTCCATAATAAAATAAAGAAGTTCCCCTGATCGAGAAAATTACTAATGTACATACAACCACATTGTTAATAACTTCAACATCCACAATTATGGTTGTATAATCATGGCTCTACTAACATGGCCTTCTTTGGTGAATGCTTCCTTGATGCATAAGAAAATAATTTTCATAATGTCCCATGTCTCTAATATTTTATCATTGAACATTGGTAGCTTCTTTCTTCACCTTACTATCTTTGGATATGTGAATTTTTTTCTCCACACTTTTAATAAAAACCCACATCATTCAAGAAAGTACCATGGTGTCTCATCCCTCAATTATCATAGGGGAGGATGTTAACTCTTCCCATCTTCCCCATTTACTTATTTCCTTTTCTGGTGTATTCTACTACCCCTTATATTTATGAATTAACATAAAATAAAAAGGCTAAGAAAATTCATCTTCTCTCTTGATACCTCTTGAGAATATATCTTCATATTATTAACAGGAATAGGAGACTATAGCCCTTTAGAAAAATGTTTTTAAACTATCAAATAATTGACCAATCCAGATTCTTATATTATGTATGTAGTCTATGACATGTCTTTCAAACCTTGTGATGTTTCACACATTGAAACATTTTCATCCTTGTTATGATTTATATTCTCGATCTTCCTTTCTATATCTGCATGTTGTTCATAAGAAAAGTATTGTTCTAAGAATATTTTCTTCAATTCCCTCTATTCCATTTCATTTATATCTTCCTAATTCATTTTTTTAGATTAATGACCCCCAATTACCTACATCTCATGATAATTGATAAAATATCAAGACAACCATCTCTATTTTGTTACATCAAAAGTGAGAAATATATTCTGTAATAAAATTATCAAGTGATCTGATATGAATGGGTTTATAGTACCATTATATATTGGAGGTTGTTATACAATAAAGAAGTCTAACATATATCTCCCACATTGAGGACCTGGATGCTCCATATGGTAATTTTTATTATTCGTAACCTGAGTCAGCTGTCCTATAATAGTTATAAGTTTCTCAGCACCACCCACCACAGCAGATCCAACATCATTATCTTGTATTGATGGGAAATACCTACCCAAGACACACATGTTGATTCTTTTTCCATTAAAACCACTAAGATACATTTCTAAATACTGGAATACACTATATTAGGTTATGAATAATAATTTATAATATCAAAATAGAAAAATACATATCATTAATTGAAATTATATTCCAATATAATCTCATAATCATAAACATGGATTCATTATGAAAAAATTACATTTAAATCCTTCATAATGGCTTGTAAAAAATGTGAATTGTCCTAAAAGTATCCCTTAGGAGTGTCAAACAAGGTGTGTAGTATAGCCCTTTGTCATGTACCGGAATACCTTGGGTCAACCCGAAACTATTTTTTGGATTTATCACTCCACGGTACATCTTTTCTAGAACCCCATTGTGAGGCCCCAACCCTAGTTACCCAGAGTCAGGGCATTATTTCATAACATTGGCATGATCCAAAAATATCAAGTCTCAAAAGACGGATTATTATAGTAGGCTTTAAGTACTATATACATTAATAAGGTTTACATTAAATCATAAAAAACTACAAAAACATTTTTTCCATGGAAGACATTGAGATCCTATAGACTATCCCTACAGGTCAGTCATAATATACCTCTTCGCAGCCTAGGAAAAAATAAAACATTGAAAGGTGTGATGTCAGATTCTTAGTAAGGATAACAATATAGCATAAGCTTTCATAAATAAACATAAACATTTATGGAAATGTATAAAACTAAAACAAAATCCTTTTTAACATAAAATTCATCATAATATGGAAAATATAAATCAAATTAATTCCATTTACTTACACATATTGATATTCTACTAGTTGAATAATCACATGAAATATCAATAGCCACTTTCATAATGATGGAATGCATAATGCTAGACTTTCATAACCACATAGTCTAGGCTTTTTTCCATGACTACATATATGATTTTGTCAAGGCCTTATGCGAAGACACTAGTTTGTCTCATGAGACCTACCGATGCATCAAGGAGCTATAACGGGCTCCACCCGTCACATACTAAGTCCAATGCATTCCTCATATGAAATTGTTTAAACATAAAATAAAAAATCATATTAAATCTAGCATACAAAATGTCAATAATTACTCCATAAATCATGAATGGTATAAAAGTAACAGATCCACATTAGAACATATCACAAAACCATCAATACAATATGGACGTTTTTATCATAATAATTTAACTTCAAATAATCTTAATATTCATCAAAGGATGTTGACATAGATGAAATAAAAACATTTTTTAGAGAAATATCTCTTTCTATTTTGAAATTATTTATGAGTAACATAATTTATAAGGAAAAAAATTATTTTAAAAATATTATTATAAAATTTCAAGGGAATATTTGATGATTTTATAATGGCGGAAAATAGTTTCACCCTCCATATAAGATAAAAAAACTTTCTTACCATAATTTTTTAAAAAAGGTTCTAAAGGACCTTGTTTGGAAAATGAAGAACAGGTTCATGTATACACATTTTATAAAAGTCAAACAACGGTATAAATGAATTTAAGCCAAATTCTAGTAAATATTACGAATGTTTTGAAATACATATTTCGGAAACATGGATGTGGATGATAATGAGTTCCCATTAGATACTTACGTAAAAACAACCTCGGATAATAATGTTATTGTGAAATTAACCCTTACCTTGTACTTTTTCTTGGTCGAGGGTAGGTTAAAATCTTTTATAATGGTGATATAATTGTCATTATATTATACAAGATTCATATACATTAATATAATATTATATATGGTCTTTTAATATTTCTTTGTTAATAATATCTTAGTATTATCGTTGTTTCGGGTGTTAATAGATTGTTTTTCCTTTATATTATTTGTTATGTGAGTCATATTGGTTATTTATGGGATGTATATTATTCATATATAGAATTATATAAAGTCTTTAAACATTATTTTTAATCATCAATTGAGAATTATTCTTAAATTAACATGATGTGGAATTAATCTTATCGTGTTTGTGGAGATGGTAATCTGTATGTACGCACAAGCCAAAATACCATTATTTTGATATTAGAATAATATATAATTGGATGGTATATCATATATACAGAATAATTATCATGTTATATAATTTATTTACATAAAGTACACATCATTATTATACCCATCAAAATAATAACGCGTCGAATAACATTTACACCACGATGTGGAGACGGTAAGCCGTACGTACACATGTATGGTGACATGTCATTCATTGGATGGATAGAATAATGAATTTTGTTTTACCATATTTATAATAACATCAGAGTATATAGAAGATACTGGATTTATTATTTTAGGATGGAAACAACAATGAAAAAGGAAGTGGAAGAAGAAAGGAACTTGAAAGGGGTGGTGAAATGTTTACCTCTTTTTCGAGTTCGTCATTATAGATTTGGTTAAAATGACTCTTTAGGTAAGATTTATGATAAAATTATGGCCTATAAGAATATGGGAGGATATTTGATAGGGTATTTGGGAAGTGGTTGGCTGAGACAAATGGCTTTGAATGTGTGAATTAGAGAGAAGGGGGAGTGCCCTTTTATAACATGGGTGAGGGGAACCTTAAAAAAAGCTAGAAATATTATTTTATAATAAAATCACCTTCAGTTTATAATGGATAAAAAATGGATTATTTAAAGTATAATTTGTGGATGGGATGAAAAAAACTCAACCAATATGTTTTAGATAGGTTTGGGTCACTATACTAACTTTATCTTTTATATTTTACTCTTAGTTTAATAGTTGGACTTTTAACATATCTCTTTGTATATTTATATTATATGGTTAATAAACATACTATATACTTCTAAGAGAACCCTAAAATGGTTCTTAAATGACACACCTATAATTATATTACTTCTTTGATAGAACCATATATTTTTAGGAATATAATATCAATTAATAATATAATATTTGTTTTAAAAACACTTTTATGTCAATTTTGACACTATTTGATATTTTGTTTTTGTTAACTTCATAACGACATTATTACTTCGAAAAAAATTAATTTAACCAAACCTAATAAATTATATTAACCTATAAAATAATTTGAATTCATAAATAATCTCAAATTACATTATTTGGATATTTATAATATCAATTATTTTAATATTTAATTATTTAGGTAATTGGTGCATCATGATTGTGTAATAAATAAATTAAATTATTTATTGTCTAAAAATTATAAATAAAATACCATTATGTATAAAATCATTTTAACTTCTTAATAAATATTTATAGTCGAATTATCTTATGTGTAAACCTATATTAAAAATGTTTTAGTTATTATACTTTAACTTTACGTCAATTAACTCTTCTTTGAATTAAATAATAATAAATGTCCTTATCTAATACCAGTGGACCAAAAAGGATAATATTTTATTTCTAAGTTTGTTTATGGTCGAATTATACTTATAAAATATAATTAGGACATGTTTGAGGGTAACAATAATATAATTTTTACCCTTAATTATCATTTTTACTTTTTACCATGGTAAATAAAAGTAAAAAGTTACTACTCGGAAAACATTATTTTAATCTTATTGAACCACATTTTACATTATTATATCAACCATGTATCTCAGATTTTTGAAATTCAATGAACAGAAGTGGAAAAATTATGTTTTATGTAAATTTTTATAATCTCTTAAAAAGTGGGTAAATGCCAGTGAGAAGTTCAATAACACAATTTATTTATCTTAAATTATTATAAATAAAATCCAATGATTTATATTGAACATATATAGGTATTATTCATCTATTTTGAAATAAAATAAATTTAAATAAAATAATTAATTATTTAAAAAAAATCAGTTTTAAACTATAACTTAGTGTTTTTCCCTATTCATAAAAAATTGAATGTTTTCAGAAAAATACCAAAAATTAACCGTAAGATAATTTCAATATTTCGAATCCAAAAATGAATTCCATTTTGAAAGATAAAATTTATAAAATTTCAAAAAGTGGGTATTACTATTCATAATGGCATGTTGGATTGGTTGTAGTGTGCTAGAACTCAAAGTTGTGTACAACACATACTATTGTATTATTCAAAGAGAAGTATACCATGTAATATTGGGGTGTTACATTATCCTTTCCTTCAAATAATTTCATCCTCAAAATTTCTAGAATTTTATTATATAAAATGACTCAGGTGGTTCATCGTTATATGTTCCTCAGGTTCCCATGATGCCTCTTCCATCTTATGGTTTCTCCATAGAACTTTTACCAGACGTGTCATCTACTTTCTCAGAACATGTTCTCTTTTATCAAGAACCTTGACATGCTCTTCGCAATAAGATTTATCAGGTTCTAGTTCTAATTCATCATAGGTGAGTACATGCTGTAGAGACCCGAATCCTGAAGTAAATGGACATTACCGTACTTTTGCGGAATACTTAATCCTTTACAAAACCAGACACCAAATGGTCGTAATAGTTTAGTGTGTTTGGAATCTCGGAACATAATCTTCTAATCGTGGTAAAAGATCTTCAACATCTCCCATAAAGATCTCAACTTTTTTTTCTTACCTAAAACCTTTCTTTATATCTTGGGGAAAAGAAAACATATAAAGGGTGAGCTCAAATGCTCAGTATGGGTAAGCATGGATAAAATAAAACAAATCATATACTATTTAACCTAAAAATATGAATATAATGTTTAAACATTAAAAACGTGAGCAATGAAATAAAACATGGCAGTATATAAGGAATAGGTCATAAAGAAACATTAATTGTGATAAAATAACATGGGAATAAAACATGTGATTGTTTTAACCATTAAGCACATGATATTATTTCTATAGTAGCCAAGGCATTGCTGCCAGGACCATCTTAGTGGACAATATCTCTTTCTGAATCGAGTTCACTCCACGTTCCAGTCCTGTAACACTGAACTAGATAAACGTACCATTCCCGCCATGTCTATCTCATGAGATATAAATCTTTACCCAATTCATTGGAGGTAGATAGAGATCCCACCCATCTCATAATGAAATCATTTTTTACTTGTTCCACAACATAAACATAAATCATTCATCATAACCCAAAGAATAAAATGTGTTTCATAAACAACAACCCATCATAAGATAATACATATAAAACAAATGGATATTATTTCATCATAATAAAATTTAAACCATGTAAATAATAGATACATTTTACTTGAGACAAAATGATACTAAATAATGTCATCATATATGGAAAATAGTTTTGGGAAAACACTTGAAATGAATTATTGAAGAAAATATCCTTTCTTCTTTAAAATCATTATATTTTCACAAAATGCCTTGAAATTTTAATAGAAATGTATTTTTTTGAAAATAATCATGAAATTTGGTAGAGTAATATTTATGAAAATAAGACGTTATGATACTGTAAAAATCCTTTCATGTCGTATAAGTTAAAAAAACATTATCTTCGTACTTTTTTTTAGGAAAGTCAAAAAGTAACTCATACGTAAAAAAAGAAAGATTCCATACATACCATGGATTAAAAGTCAAAAATGGGTAAAAATGACTTTAAAAAAACTTGAAACCATTTTTAGAAAATGGGGACATGTATGATAAATATAACCCCAGTAAATACTTACGAATAAACAATCTCGGATAAAAACGAGATTGGAAAAGTTAAACCTTACCTTACATCTGGTATGATTCGTATGTATTTGAACCTCCTATATAATGATTTAAATAATGTCATTGAGTTATTATAGAATCATATTCATTGTTATGATATCATATATGTTTTACTTATGACTTTATATTACCCGTTCTTTTGTAAATTCCATGTTAAAGTAGAATTTTGGGTAAAATTATTTCATTTGTCGTACATGTTTCGACATGTTGTTCTTGACATTATTACTTATATACTGATTTACATAATTCCATATTTTAAAACATGATTTATATTTAATATATATTCAGAATTAACATATTTATATGGTATATCAACAAATGGAATGAAATACATCGTTCATGGAGACGATAGGTCGTACATACGCATGAACGCTGTTTTCATTTCTTTATGGAATTGAATGAAATTAAGTAGATGACATACATATATATATACATAAATTAAGTATAATTATTATTTCAAATATTTCATTATTATTCATTATGTATACTTTATAATCATTCATGAATGGTTAACATAGATAATGAATCTCATCGTGTCATAGAGACGGTACTTCGTACGTACGCACGAGCGATGATATCTTTCCAATGATCGTGGGATTACATTGAAGTGTATGTATAATATTTCAGAATCAATATCACTTTACAATAATCATATACAGTTATTTATTTACACCATTGTACCCATCCAAATAAGGTGGTGGTTGAAAACGGATTACACCACAGCGTGGAGACGGTATTCCGTACGTACGCAGGCACAGTGATTTCGTTTTCCGTAAGATAGATAGAAGGTGAAATAAGGTTTTTTTGTAGAGTCTCGAAGATTTACATACAACGAAATTACATTACTTTTGTTTAATACTTATTACATAACAAAAACACACACACAAGGACTGTAATAGTTTAGTGTCTTTGGATACATCGCACCTAAACTTCTAATCATGGTGAAAGATCTTCAACATCTCCCATAAAGATCTTCCCTTTTTTTCTTACCTAAAACTTTTCTTTATATCCTAGGGAAAATAAAACATAAAAGGGTGAGCTCAAATTCTCAGTAAGGGTAAAAAAAGAAATATCAATCACATCATATTCATAAAAACATATCTTTTGGAAATCTTAACTTGAAAAATAGATCATAATTTCATAACATGAGATAAATCATAGAAGTGAAATGTAATCCCAATAATCATAAAATAAAACATGAAACTTTGTGTCATACACATATAATCATAGAGAATCATTTCTTATTAGTCAAGACTCATTTCCAAGACTCTCTTAGTGGACAAAGTCCCTTTCGGAACCGAGTTCACTCCTCGTTTCAGTCCTGTTTCACTGAACTGGTATAACCTACCGTTCCAGCCATGTCTATCTCATGAGATATAAAATCTTTACCCAATGAATTGGAGGGAGATATAGGTCCCACCCATCTCATAATGATACCATTCTTATGTGTGCCACAAAATCATAAATCATACATAATTGCATAACCCATGTAATAAAAATGGTAATCTTAAACATCGTGACATCATAAAACAATTCATATAAGATAAAGGAATTCATAAAAATAATTCCATAACAACATAATAAAATCAATTTAATAATAGGGATATAAACAGAACCCTATATTATCTTAGATGTAAAATAATTTTGATAAAACACTTGAACTCCATTCTTGAGGAAAATATCCTTTCAAATTCAAAAAACATTTTTCCTTTCTTAACATGTAATACAATTTTAAACTAAAATAAGTTTATTAAAATAAACTTAAAAACTTGTAAAGGAAGCTTATTGTAAATAAATTTTTAAAAATCCATTCATGTCGTATAAGTTAAAAAAACATTCATCTTGTACTTTTGTCGGAAAAGTAAAAAAGTACCTCATACGAAAAACGACAAAAGATTCCTTTCATATCTTTAACTAAAAACTCACCGAAGGGTAAAATTAGATTTAAACAATTTTAGGTGGATGGAAATAACATTACATATTGAGGAAACATGGATGTGGATGATAAAATACACCCCAGTAAATTCCAAAGTATAAACAATCTCGGATAGAAATGAGATTGTGATATTTTCCCTTACCTTAGGTCCAATTTGCTTCGTAAGTGTCCAAACCTCCTGTATAATGATTTAAATAATTTCATTGACTTATTCCAGAATCACAGTCATTTTTATGATATCATATATGGTTCACTTATGACTTTATATTACCCGTTCTTTTGTAAATTCCATGTTAAAGAGCGTTTTGGGTAAAATCGTCTCATTTTTCGTTCGTGTTTTAACTTGTAATTATTCATATGATTACTTAGATCATGATTACATAAATCCATAATGTAAAACATGATTTACATATAATATATATTCAAAATATACATATATATAATAGATTAGTAAATGGAAAGAAATACACCGTTCATGGGGACGGTAGGCCGTATGTACGCATGAACGCTGTTTTCGTTTCCTTATTGAGTTTAATGGAATTAAGTAGATGACATATATATATACACATAAATCCAGTATCATTATAATGTCTTATATTTCATGATTACTTATTATATATATTTTGTAATCATTCATGAATGGTTAAAGTGGAGAATGAATCTCATCGCGTCGTGGAGACGGTTGTCCGTACGTACGCACGATCGATGATATAATTCTCATGATAGTGGGACTGTATTGGAGTGTATTTATACTATTTCAGAATGAATATCACTTTAAAATAATCATATATAGTTATTATTTACACCATTATACCCATCAAAGTAAGGTGGTGGTGGAAAATAGATTTCCCCAAGGCGTGGAGACGGTATTCTGTACGTACGCACGCACGGTGATTTCGGTTTCCGTAGGATGGATATATATGGTGAAATAGGGTTGTTTCATAATTATAATAACATGTAAGTATATGAGTGATACTAATGTTATTACTTCATAATGAAACAACCTAAGAAGAAGAAGTGGAAGAAGAAATAAAGTTGAAAGAATCGGTAACGGACATTACCTATTTTTTGAAGCGCCTCTTTAAGATCTCCTTTTAGGGAACTAAAATTGGTCTTTGAGGAAGACCAGAACCTCTAGTATGTTTCTAGGGAAGTGGAGAAGAGAATTTGGCAGGGGTTGGTTGATCTTGAAGGCTCAAAGTGGTGTGAGGAAGAGGGGAGGAGGTTCCCTTTTATAAGGGAGGAGAGGGGCACCTTTGGAAAACTACAAATATTATTTTATTATAAAGTCATATTCGGTTTTAAATAGCTCCAAATTGAATTATCTAGAATCTAAGGCGGGGATGGGTTTAAATCCTCTCATTCAATAGAATTTAGACATGTTTAGGTTCCTATTTTAACCTTATCATTTAGATTTAACATTAAGTTAAATAATTTTACTTTTACCGTGTCTTCTTGTGTTATTACACTATAAGGTTAATAAACATACTATAACAAGCCAAACGACCCCAAGTTGTTTATTATTAATATTTATAACCTTATCTAAGTCATTTTTATGAACCTTAGATTTTTAGAAATAAAATAACAATTAATAATATAATATTTGTTTTAAAAACTATTTTATGTCAATTTTGACACTATTTGGTAATTGATTTTTGTAAAAATCATAACAGAATGATTAGTTTTAAAAAAGTTCATAAAATCAATACTAACATGTCATATTAACCTATAAATTTAGTTTAATTCATAAAACGTCTCAAATTACATTTATTTTGGTATTTATAACATCAATTATGTCAATATTTCATTAATAAGATAATTAATGCATCATCGTTTTTTCACAAATAAATGAAATTATTTAATGTCTAAAAATTAAAAATAAAATATCATTATGTAGGAAATATATTTATCTTTCTAATGAATATTTATCGTCGAATTTCTCTTATGTATAACCCTATATTAAAAATGATTTACTTATTAAACTTTGATTTTAACTATTTTAACCCTTCTTTAAATAAATAAATAATAAATGTCCTAATCTAATTCATGTGGGCCTAAATTGTCATAATTTATTCCTAAGGTTGTTTTCGGTCGAATTACACTTATCCAATAGAGTTATCACAAATGTTAGGGTAATAATAATATCCATTTTACCCTTAATTACCCTATTTACTTTTAACCTTGGTAAAAAAAAGTAAAAAGTTACTATTCACAAAAAAATTATTTTCATCTCATTGAACCACATTTTAGTCCTTTATATTAACCGTGTCTCTCGGATATTCGAAATTCCACTCACAGAAGTGGTAAAATTAAGTTTTATGAAAAATTCAGTTTTTTAACTATCACTTAGTGGTTTCACTATTCATCAAAAATTGTAAGTTTTCAGAAAAATACAAAAAATTAGGCCTAAGATATATTTGATATTATGAATTCAAAAATGATGTCTATTTTATCAAATTCAAAACATATCAGGTACGTTGAATAATTTAAAAAATAATTCTCATCGTCAAAACAAATAGCGTGTTTTTAAGAGATAATAACTATCAAAAGATTGACACTTGTTTATAAGTGGTTTAAATGTGAAATTACATCCAATGACCAACATTGTATTGAATTGTAAAAATATATTCTAAATATACTTTAAAACTACTCAAATTAATAATTTATCACTATTAATTATTTCTATTAAAAAAGTTGTTTTTAATTAAAATTTAGTAATTTTCACTACTCATCAGAATATGAAAGTTGTCCGAAAAGTACCAAAATTTCACCCTAAGCTAATTTCGATACTCCGAATCCAAAAATGAAGTCCATTTTGAAAAATAAAAATTACAAAATTTTAAAAAGTTGTTATTACTATTCATAACGGCTAGTTTTAATAATATTTTAATAGCATATCGTTGTTTAGTGAAACTCGGTATTGCGTACTACACACGCTATCGGGGAAGGTAGTGATTGCGTTTAATGCAAGGTAAGTCAAGGATGTGTGTTGTGCAATCTCCTTTTGGTGTAGCGTACAACACAAGACATTAATGAAATTAAAAAGAATATTTTTCATAAAATATCGGGGTCTTACATTCTACCCCCCTTAAAATATATTTCACCCTCGAAATTCGTCGGAGATATAAATGGTTTACTATTCGAATGTTTCTTTGATAGAAACCGACATCGTAAAAAGGAATAACAAAACCAATCTTTAAAAACAAAAGTATGAAACATAACATTTACCCTAATAATCTAATCAATGGGTTTCCACATAGGTGAAAATATGGATATTGAAGAGAAATCTAACAATCATGTTTTGATGGAGAGTGGTAGAGAACATGGCTATGGAAAAGCCAGCAATCACAAAGCCATAAATTTTTGATGATCTAAGGTACCCTCTAATTCATCAGATATAAGAGCACTAGGAAATCATTTTTGGTTTTCAAGATCGTTTTCCTAAAGTTGATGAAATTGGAATTAGATGAAATACTTTCATGATTTCGGTATAGTCTAACCGTTGGTCGTTCTTTAGACAATTTCAACTTCATCTCTTAAATAAATGAAGTTGAATTTGTAATTCGTGATGTGATAACAGATCATGTGATAGAATGATGGGTCATTCCATCTGTCTCAAACAAAAGGTTAGAAAAGTTATAAAAAAATACATAAGTCCATCTATAGTGAGATTAATCGTATATGGTTACTAAAATGGACTTATAATTCATATATCATACTACTTAATATAATAAAACTAGTTTATACTAAACATGTAATTCCTGTAGGCCAGTGGTAGGTGATAAAGGCCAGTCTCACTTCAGTTCTGGGTTTGATTCCCACGACCTTGTCCGACATGATGGGTTGTCGCTCATCCTACAGGTTGTTATTTTTATAAAACTATATTACTATAACATCCCATCAATAATATCGAAAAAACTTCTATCCTTAAACAATACTAACTTATATCCAACATAATCCATTCCAATCTTTAGGCTTATCCATAATACTGCAGTCCACTCTCATAATATAGTGAAAACGATTACCAGAGATTTAATACCATCTTTGATCCCCATATATCATAAGATGTGTCT
Organism: Viscum album; assembly: GCA_963277665.1. Taxonomy (NCBI): domain Eukaryota; kingdom Viridiplantae; phylum Streptophyta; class Magnoliopsida; order Santalales; family Viscaceae; genus Viscum; species Viscum album. The sequence goes on along the minus strand of OY728157.1, from coordinate 26,607,888 downwards.
TGTTGGTCACATTCCAAACATTTAAAAGCCTTAATCATGTTTTCTCTTGAATACCCATTGAACCTTAGTGAAAACATGAATACAGTTAAAAGTTAACACTTTCCACATAACAAATTCCTCAAAATTATATATACTAAAACCATGATATCACTTAGTCCTTATGTCAATCATGAGCTCATGAATACTATCAAATATTTCATTTTATCATTTTTCCTTCATTATGCGCATATCATCCTTTTTTTCAAAAATATCTCAATCACTTTCCATGGTTACCGGTACCATAAAATTATTGAAAACCACAATAGACCAATACATAAATATTCCAATATTCCATGATACTATATACAACATTATTTTGGAATCCCATTACATAAACACTTAATCATTCCACCACATCATTATCATATTCGACATCGCCAATGGTGATCGCATGTGACTTCCCTTTGTCCTTTGCCTTAAGTGGTTTCTCATGTCGATCATCACTAACCCTTGGATTAGGTCATTTATTGGAATAATGTCCCATCTCCTTTCACTTGAAACATTGAAGTGTAGTAGGTTCATTCTGTGTATCCCTTCCTTTGGTTGCATCATTAGACATCTTCTTCTCATCATTGCGGCATTCAAATGCCCGATGACCTTCCTTTCCACATTTCAAACATTTACTTGTCCCTTTAATACAATCTCCACCATGATTCCTTCCACACATTGAGCATAAGGAAACATTCATCTTTTTTTCACCATTATTCTGAGATTTCTCCTTGAACTCCCTCTTTCGTTTCTTGTTAAAACAATGAGATGGATAAGTAACACCAACTTCCATTTCTACCCAGATAGAACAACACATGATTTCATCATAGCTACTGAAGTCTCTTATAGCTAATGCCCTTCGAAGACTTGGTTTTAAGCCACTGAAGAATCGATCAACTTTACTTTCAGGTTGGATGATAAATCCAGATGCATACCTTGCATGCCTTGTAAAATTCGCTTCGTATATACCAACAGATTCATCATCCTTTTGCTTTAGTTCAAGAAACTCCTTCTCTATCTTTGTTTAAAGAATACGAGGGAAGTCATTATTGAAAAATAAGTTCTTGAACTTTTCCCATTCCAGGGACTCAATTTCATCTCTTTTCCTCGTATTCTTGATAACATTCCACCATTGATCAGCTTCACCTTCCAAACGACATACTGCTATGATGACTTTATCATGTTCAGAACATTGAAGAACAGAAAATATCTTTTCAGTGGTACTGATCCATTGTTCAACAACATGTGGATCAGAAGACCCACTGAAAGAAGGTGGACGTTGCCTCATGAAAGACTCAATAGAATATTGTTCCCTTCTCTGCTCATTTGGAAGTCCAGAATGATTCATAGCTTGTGTAAGTATAGCAATAAGATTTTGCACTCCATCTCCCATAACATCTGTTTGTTCAGGAGGACAGTCATTGCATTTTCAATTGCATTGATCAACACGGTTCCATTGGGTTCCAGCCATCGTCTAAAACCCAAAAAGAATAGTGTGATAGGCAAAAATCATGATAGGGAAAACAACTTAGTAAAAGGGGGAGGACCCTCAATATCTAACATCTTAGGTTAAATTATAAGATTGTTACCATAGTTCTAGTACTATATCCTATACATATTCTTATCCTTAGGTACATCCCTAGACATACCATACAAATATCTCTAGGGATCTCACTAAAGTTCTCGCATCCTAGTTTCCAAAGGTTTACTAAACCATTCCTCTAATACCAACTGTAGAGACCCGAAGCTTGACGTACAATGACATTACATTACTTTTGCAGAATACTTATTACATAAAAAAACACACACACAAGGACCGTAATAGTTTAGTGTCTTCGGAAACTCGGAACGTAAACTTCTAATCATGGTGAAAGATCTTCAACATCTTCCATAAAGATCTTCCCTTTTTTTTCTTACCTAAAACCTTTCTTTATATCATGGGGAAATGAAAACATAAAAGGGTAAGGTCAAATTCTCAGTAAGGGTAAACAAAAGGAATATCAATTACATCATATTCATAAGAACATATCTTTTGGAAATCTTAACCTGCAAAAGAGATCATAATTTCATAAGATGAGATAAATCATAGTAGTGAAATTTAATCCCAATAATCAAAACTTAACACATGAAACTTTGTGGAATACACACATAATCATATAGAATCATTTCTTATTAGTCAAGACTCATTTCCAAGACTATCTTAGTGGACAAAGTCCCGTTCTGAACCGAGTTCACTCCTCATTTCAGTCCTGTTTCACTGAACCGGTATAACCTACCGTTCCAGCCATGTCTATCTCATGAGATATAAAATCTTTACCCAATGAATTGGAGGGAGATATAGGTCCCACCCATCTCATAATGATACCATTCTTATGTGTTCCACAAAATCATAAATCATACATCATTGCATAACCCATGTAATAAAAATGGGAATCTTAAACATCGTGACATCATCAAACAATTCATATAAGATAAATGAATTCATAAAAATAATTCCATCACAACATAATCAAATCAATGTAATAATAGGGATATAAACAGAACCCTATATTATATTAGATGTAAAATAATTTTGATAAAACACTTGAACTCCATTCTTGAGGAAAATATCCTTTCAAATTCAAAAAACATTTTTCCTTTCTTAACATGTCATACAATTTTAAACTAAAATAAGTTTATTAAAATTAACTTGAAAACATGTAAAGGAAGCTTCTTGTAAATAGTGTTTAAAAAATCCATTCATGTCGTATAAGTCAAAAAAACATTCTTCTCATACTTTTGTCAGAAATGTCAAAAAGTACCTCGTACGAAAAACGACAAAAGATTCCTTTCATATCTTTTACTAAAAACTCACCTAAGGATAAAATTAGATTTAAACAATTATAGGTGGATAGAAATAAAATTTCATATTGAGGAAACATGGATATTGTTGATAAAATACACCCCAGTAAATACCAAAGTATAAACAATATCGGATAAAAATGAGATTGTGATATTTTCCCTTACCTTAGGTTCAATTTGCTTCGTAAGTGTCTGGACCTCCTGTATAATGATTTAAATAATGTCATTGACTTATTACAGAATCATACTCATTTTTATGATATCATATATGGTTCAATTATGTCTTTATATTACCCGTTCTTTTGTAAATTCCATGTTAAAGAGCGTTTTTGGTAAAATCGTCTTATTTGTCGCTCATGTTTTACCTTGTAATTAATCATATGATTACTTAGTTCATGATAAATTAAATCCAGAATGTAAAAAATGATTTATATATATAATATATATTCAGAATATACATATATATAATAGATCAGTAAATGGAAAGAAATACACCGTTCATGGAGACGGTAGGCCGTACGTACGCATGAACGATGTTTTCGTTTCCTTATTGAGTTGAATGAAATTAAGTAGATGACATATATATATACACATATATCTAGTATAATTATTATTTCATACATTTCATGATTACTTATTATATATACTTTATAATCATTCATGAATGGTTAATGTGGAGAATGATTCTCATTGCGTCGTGGAGACGGTAGTCCGTACGTATGCACGAGCGATGATATCGTTCTCATGATCGTGGGACTGTATTGGAGTGTATGTATACTATTTCAGAATCAATATCACTTTAATATAATCATATATAGTTATTATTTACACCATTATACCCATCCAAGTATGGTGGTGTTGGAAAATAGATTTCACCACGGCATGGAGACGGTATTCCGTACGTACGCACGCGCGGTGATTTCGGTTTCCGTAGGATGGATAGATGGTGAATTAGGGTTGTTTCATACTTATAATAACATATATGTATAGGAGTTATACTTATGTTATTACTTCATAATGAAACAACCTATGAAGAAGAAGTGGAAGAATAAATAAAGTTGAATGAATCGGTAACGGACATTACCTCTTCTTTGAAGCGCCTCTTTGAGATCTCCTTTTAGGGAACTAAAATTGGTCTTTGAGGAAGACCAGAACCTCTAAGATGTTTCTAGGTAAGTGGATAAGAGAATTTGGCAGGGGTTGGTCGAGCTTGAAGGCTCAAAGTGGTGTGAGGAAGAGGGGGATGAGGTGCCCTTTTATAAGGGAGGAGAGGGGCTCCTTTGGAAAACTAAAAATATTATTTTATTATAAAGTCATATTCAGTTTTAAATAGCTCCAAACTGATTTATCTCGAAGCTAAGGTGGGTATGGGTCCAAATACTCTCATCCAATATAATTTAGACAAGTTTAGGTTCCTATTGTATCCTTATCATTTAGATTTAACATTAAGTTAAATAATTTTAATTTTACCGTGTCTTCTTGTGTTATTACACTATAAGGTTAACAAACTGACTATAACAAGCCAAACGAACCCCAAGTTGTTTATTATTAATATATATAACCTTATATAAGTCATTTGGCCTAACCTGAGATTTTTAGGAATAAAATACCAATTAATAATATAATATTTGTTTTAAAAACTATTTTATGTCAATTTTGACACTATTTGGTAATTGATTTTTGTAAAAATCATAACAGAATGATTAGTTAAAAAAAAGTTAATATATTCTATAATAACATGTCATATTGACCTATCAAATTAGTTTAATTCATTAAAAGTCTCAAATTACATTTATTTGGGTATTTATAACATCAATTATGTCAATATTTCATTAATAAGATAATTACTGCATCATTGTTGTGTCACAAATAAATTAAATTATTTAATGTCTAAAATTTACAAATAAAATATAATTATATAGAAACCTTTTTAGCTTTCTAATGAATATTTTTAGTCGAATTTATCTTATGTATAACCCTATATTAAAAATGATTTACTTATTAATCTTTGATTTTAACTATTTTAACCCTTCTTTAAATAAATTAATAATAAATGTCCTAATCTAATCCAAGTGGGCCTAAATTGTAATATTTTATTCCTAAGGTTGTCTTTGGTCTAATTAAACTTATCCAATAGAATTAGGACATGTGTTAGAGTAATAATAATATATTTTTTACCCTTAATTACCCTATTTACTTTTAACCGTGGTAAAAAAAAGTAAAAAGTTATTATTCACCAAAAATTAATTTCATATCATTGAACAACATTTTAGTCCTTGATATTAACCACGTCTCTCATATTTTTGAAATTCCAGTCACAGAAGCGGTAAAATTATGTTTTATGAAAAATTCAGTTTTTTAACTACCACTTAGTGGTTTCACTATTCATCAAAAATTGAAAGTTTTCAGAAAAATACAAAAAATTAGGCCTAAGATATATTTTATATTATGAATTCAAAAATGATGTCTATTTTATCAAATTAAAAACATATCAGTTACATTAACTAATTCAAAATTTAATTCATGTCGTCAAAACAAATAGCGTGTTTTTAAGAGATAATAACTATCAAAAGATTGACACTTGTTTATAAGTGGTTAAAATGTGAAATTACATCCAATGACCAACATTGTATTAAATTGTAAAAATATATTCTAAATATACTTTAAAACCACTCAAATTAATAATTTATCACTATTAATTATTTCTATTAAAAAAGTTGTTTTTAATTAAAATTTAGTAATTTTCACTATTCATCAGAATATGAAAGTTATCTGAAAAGTACCAAAATATCACCCTAATCTAATTTCGATATTCTAAATCCAAAAATGAAGTCCATTTTGAAAAATAAAATTTACAAAATTTCAAAAAGTGGTTATTACTATTCATAATGGCTAGTTTTAATAATATTTTAATAGCATATCATTGTTTAGTGAAACTCAGTATTGTGTACTACACACGCTATCAAGGAAGGTCGCGATTGCGTTTAATGAAATGTAAGTCAAGGATGTGTGTTGTGAAAGATCCTTTTGGTGTAGCGTAAAACACAAGACATTAATGAAATTAAAAAGAATACTTTTCATTAAATCTCATAGTGTTACATTTTTCATATTTATAATAACATATCAGTATATAAGTAATACATATGTTATTACTTCATAATGAGACAACTAAAGAACAAGAAGTATAGGAAGAAAGAATGTTTAAAGAATCGGTAACGGACATTACCTCTTCATTGAAACGACTCTTCTTAACCTCCGCTTTTGGAACAATTGATGGTCTTTGAAAAAGACCAGAACCACTAGGATGTTTATAGGGAAGTGGAGAGGATAAATTGGCTGGGTTAGTCCGAGTATGAAGGCTCAAAGGGGTATGAGGAAGAGAGGGAGGAGGTGCCCTTTGATAAGGGGGGAGAGGTGCACCTTAGGAAAACATAAAATATTATTTTATTATAAAGTCATATTCGGTTTTTAATAGCTCCAAATTTATTTATTTCGAAGCTAAGGTGGGGATGGGTAGAAATACTCTAATACAATATATTTTAGACAGGTTTGGATCATTATATTAACCTTATCTTTTAGTTTTATCTCATAGTTAATTAGATTGACATTTACCATGTCACTTTGCATTTTTATATTATATAGTTAATAAACATACCATATACATCCAAGAGACCCCAAAGTGGTCCATTAATGATACACCTATCATTATATAAGTATCTTGGCCGATACTTGGATTTTTGAGAATATAATAACAATTATTAATATAAAATTTGTTTTAAAAATTATCTTATGTCAATTTTGACAGTATTTGGTAATTGATTTTTCTGAAAACCATAACAAAAATATTAGTATGAAAAAAGTTTATTAAATCAATTATAACATGTCATATTAACATACAAATTTAGTGTAATTCATAAAAAGTCTCAAATTAAATTTATTTGGGTATTTATGACATCAATTATGTTAATATTTCCTTAATCAGATAATTACTGCATCATCATTGTGTCATAAATAACTTAAATTATGTAAGGTCTAAAAATTATAAATAAATTACCATTAGGTAGTATATCATTTTAGACTTCTAATTAATATTTATAGTCTTATTTATCTTATGTATAATCCTATATTAAAAAATGAATTAGTTATTAAACATTGATTTTAACTATTTTTACCCTTCATTAAATAAATTAATAATAAATGTCCTAATCTAATCCATGTGGACCTAAATGGTCACATTTTATTCCCATGGTTCTTTTGATTCGAATTAAACTTATCCAATAGAATTAGGACATGTGTTAGGGTAATAATAATACATTTTTACCCATAATTATCCTATTTACTTTTAACCATGGTAAATAAAAGTAAAAATTTACTATTCACCAAAAATTATTTTCATCTCATTGAACCACATTTTAGTCCTTGATATTAACCGTGACTCTCGGATTTTTTAAATTCCATTCACAAAAGCGGTAAAATTAAGATTTATGTATGTTTGCAAAAAGATCCTTAGAGGTAGGTAAAAGACAGGGAAAAGTTCCATAAACTTTTTTATATCGAAAATTATTATAAAATGAATCCAATGAATTACATTGAAATTATATAAGTATTATGTATCAATTTTGACCTAAAATAAATTTAAATAAAACAAATAATTACATAAATAAAAAGTCGGTTTTTAAATAGTAACCCAATGTTTTCACTATTCATCAAAAATGGAATGTTTTCAGAAAAATACCAAAAATTCACTCTAGGATAATTTCGATATTTCAAATCCAAAAATGAAGTCCATTCTGAAAGATAAAATTTATAAAATTTCAATGAGTGGGATTAATATTCATAATGTTTAGTTTATGTAATATTTTAATAACATATCATTGTTTAGTGAGACTCGATATTGCGTACAACACACGCTATCTTGGAATGTCACGATTACGTGTAAAGCAAGCCAAGTCAGGGATGCAAGTAGTGCAAGCTCCTTTTGGTGTAGCGTACAACAAAACACATCAAAGAAATTAAAAAGAATAATTCTCATAAAATCTCTGGTTGTTACATTCTACCCCTCTTAAAATGAATTTCACCCTCTAAATTCATCGGGGTTATAAAAGGTTTTATAAATGAACGTTTATTTAATAGAAACCCACATCATAAAATGGAATACCAAAACATATCTTTAAAAATGAAAGAATGAAATGTAACGGTTACCAAAATTAAGTAATCACTGGGTTTCCACGTAGATGAACATATGTGAAAATATTGATATAGAAGAGAAATCTAACTGTCATGTTCTGATGAAGAGTGGTAGAGAACATGGCTATGAAAAAGACAACAATCAAAAAACCATAAATTTGTGATGATCTAGGGTACTATCTAATTCATCGAATATAAGGGCACTATGACAACATTTTTTGTTTTCAAGATCATTTCCCTAATGTTGAAGAATTTGAATTAGAAGAAATACTTAATTTATTTTGGAAATATCTCACCGTTGTTTGTGCCTTGTACAATTTCGAGTTCATATCTTTAAAAAATGTAGTTCAATTTGTATTTCACGATGTTTTAGAAGATCATGCGATTGAATGATAGGTCATTCCATCTCTCACAAAAATAAGTTAGAAAAAGTTATATACATAAGTCCATCTATGGTGATATTAATCAGATATGGTTCCAAAATGGACTTATACTTCATCTATCATCCTGCATAATAAAATAAAACTAGTTTCTACTAACCAGGGAATTCCTGTAGGCTAGTAGTAGGAAAAAAGGTGTATCGAACTTCGGTAGTGGGTTCGATTCCCACAATCTTTCCCGACATGACGGGTTTTCTCCCATCCTCCAGGTTTTTCTTTTTTCTAAAAATACATTATTATAACTTTCCATCACTAATATAAAAAAAGTTATAGCCTTAAACAATAATAACGTTTGTACAATATAATCCATTCCAATCTTTAGGCTTATTCAAAATACTGTTGTCCAATATCATATTATAGTGGAAATGATTACTAGATAGTTCATATAACAAGCATGTAAATACCATCTTTGATCCCCATATATCATAATATATGTCTTGTTAGTCACATTCCAAACATTCGAAGGCCTTAATCATGTATTCTCTTGAAAAATGAATACCCATTGAACCTTAGTGAAAACATGAGTGCTATCAAAAGTTAACTCTTTCCACATACCAAAATCCCAAAATTCTATATACTCAAACAATGATATCACTTAGTCCTCATAACAATCATGACCTCATGAATACTATCAAACATATTATTTCCTCCTTATCAATTCATTATGTGCATGTCTTCTTCTTTCCAAGTATATCTGAATAACCTTTCATGGTTACCAGTACCATTATATATATACATTCAAATACTTTAGGAAAAACAATAATGTAACAATCCTTAGATGTTTCTTTATTCCATAGTACCGTTAAATTACTTATAATACATAACTCTTGATAAACATACAATCATTCCACTACCTTCTTATACCATTGACCAAGCTTCAACACTTCTTTCATCTCATATATCATTTGTAGTATCCTCATCATCATCCACATAAATACTACCCATATGACCATGCTGATTCTCTCCATGATATTTTCCCTTAGGGAATTGGTTTGCATAATTCCCATAAATTCCAAATTTATAACATATAATCATTGTTGATGTCGTAGAAATACCATAATTATTATCTATGGTGTTAACTGAAACTTTTCCTTTTTACTTAATGGATTTTTTTCCTTCTTATCTACACCCAAAGCATCTTCCAGTTCCTTTGAAACATTCTCCTTGATGCCTCTTCCCACATGATTTACATGATAGAAATTGAACATTCATTCCTCTATGATCATCATGAAACTTCATATTTCTCTTATTATATGAGTCAGCAAACATTCTGAAGTTGAGATTATTGATCATATTATGAGATTTATGATTAGTCATAATAACGATATGTGGACCTACATATCCAATTTCATTCGGTTGATCCTGATGAATATCATTCCATTCTCCATCATATCCTCCATTATCGTGAATCTTCATGTTCCCACCCATTTTCTAAAACCCAAAACGAATAGAGTGAGAGGATAAAATCATAATTAAGGGGGATTACCTTCAATATATAACATCTTATGATAAATTCTAAGATCGTTACCATAATTCTATGACTATAACCTATACTTTTACTTAGCGGTAGGGACATCCCTAGACATACCTTAGAAATATCTCTATGGATCTCACTAAAGTTCTCGCATCCTAATTTCCAAAGGATGACTAAACCTTTCCTCTGATACCAACTGTAACGGTCTGGAATTACTTCCAGTGGAATATAATTGATACCTATCAGGGCACTCCATGGGTGGCTACACCCCCTAGGCGGGACACACCACCATCCCTAGTGGCAGCCATTTCTTCATGAAGCCCTTGGGCAGAGAGCCATGCTTCGTCCAATGCTCACATGTGAGAGTTCCTAAGGATCAGATTCATTCCTACCTCCTTTGCCTATGATAGCAACTGCAGAGACCCGAATGTTGACGTACATGGACATTACATTACTTTTGCAGAATACTTAATACATAACAAAACTAGACACCAAAGGACCGTAATAGTTTGGTGTCTTTGGAAACATGGAACATAATCTTCTAATTGTGGTGAAAGATCTTCAACATCTCCCAAAAAGATCGTCCCATTTTTGTTTTCTTACCCAAAACCATTATTTAAATCCTGGGGAAAATAAAACATATAAAGGGTCAGATCAAATGCTCAGTAAGGGTAAACATGGATAAAATAAAACAAATCATATACAATTGATCATAAAAACCTGAACATAATGTTTAAACATCAAAACCTTGAGGAATAACATAAAACATGGAAGTACATAAGGCATAGATCATAAAGAAACATTAATCATGATAAAATAGCATGGGAATAAAACATATTATTGTGTAAACCATTAAGCACATGATATGATTTCTATAGTATCCAAGACATTTCTACCAATACCATCTTAGTGTACAAAGTCCCATTCTAAATCGAGATCACTCCTCGTTCCAGTCCTGTAACACTAAACCAGATTAACTTCCCATTCCAGCCATGTCTATCTGATGAAATATAAATATTTACCCAATGCATTGGATGGAGATATAGTTCCCACAAATATTATAATGAAATCATTCTTACTTTTTTTACAACATAAACATAAATCATTCATCATAACCCAAAGAATAAAATCGGTTTCATAAACATCATCCCATCATAAGATAATCCATATAATACAAATGGTTATAATTTCATCATAATAAAATTGAAACCATTTAAATAATAGATACATTATACTTGAAACATAATCATACTAAATAATGTCATCTTAGATGGAAAATAGTTTTGAGAAAACACTTGAAATGAATTCATGAGTAAAATATACTTTCTTCTTCAAAATCATTTTATTTTCAAAAAATGCCATGAAATTTTAAAATAAATGTATTTTTTTGAAAATAATCATGAAATATTGTAGTGGAAGATTCATGAAAATAAGGCGTTATGAAACTGTAAAAATCTGTTCATGCCGTATAAGTTAAAAAATTATTCTCATCGTACTTTTGTCAGGAAAGTCAAAAAGTACCTCGTACGTAAAAAAAGATTCCTTACATACCATTGAGTAAAAGAAAAAAATTGGCGAAAAAGACATTAAACCTATATGAAACCATTTTTATAAAACATAGACTTGGATTATAAAAATATCCTCAGTAAATACCTAGGAATAAACAATCACGGATAAAAACAAGATTGGAAAAGATATCTCTTACCTTACATCCGATATTATTCGTATGCATCCGAAACTCCTGTATAATCATTTATATAATGTCATTTACTTATTATAGAATAATATTTATTTTTATGATATCATATATGGTTCACTTATAACTTTATATTACCCGTTCTTTTGTAAATTCCATGATAAATCTACATTTTGGGAAAAATCGTTTCATTTGGCGTACGTGTTTCGACTTGGATTTCTTGATATTATTACTTATATACTGATTAACATAATTCCAGAATGTATAACATGATTTATATATAAAATATATTAAAAATATACATATATATATATGATAGATCGAAAAATGAAATGAAATACACCGTTCCTGGAGACGATTGGTCGTACGTACGCATGAACGTTGTTTTCGTTTCCTTATGGAATTGAATGGAATTAAGTAGATGACATACATATATATATACGTAAATAAAGTATTATTATAATGTCATATATTTCATTATTATTCATTATGTATACATTATAATCATTAATGAATTCTTAACATGGAGAATGAATCTCATCGCGTCGTGGAGACGGTAGTCCGTACGTACGCACGAGCGGTGATATCATTCCCATGATCATGGAATTGTATTGAAGTGTATGTATAATATTTCAGAATCAATATCACATTAAAATAATTATATATGTTTATTTATTTTCACCATTATACCCATCCATTTAAGGTGGTGGTCGAAAACAGATTATACCACGGCGTGGACACGGTATTCCGTACGTACGGACGTGCGGTGATTTCATTTTCTATATGATGGATAAAACGTGAAATAAGATTGTTTAATATATATAAAAACATTTCAGTATATAAGTAATACTTATGTTATTACTTCATAATGAGATAACTAAAGAAAAGAAGTAGAAGAAGAATTAAAGTTGAAAGAATCGGTAACAGACATTACCTCTTCTTTGAAGCGCCTTTTCTTAACCTCCTCTTCGGGCACTAAAGATGGTCATTGAAAAAGACCAGAACCTATAAGATGTTAATAGGGATGTTGAGAGGATAAATTTTCAGGGGTTGTTCGAGCTTGAAGTCTCAAATTAGTGTGAGGAAGAGAGGGAGGAGGTTCCCTTTTATATGGGAGGAGAGGGGCACCTAAGGAAAACGTAATATATTATTTTATTATAAAGTCATATTCAGTTTTTAATAGCTCCAAATTGATTTATTTCAATTCTATGGTGAAGATAGTTCTAAATAATATCATACAATAGATTTTAGACCATATTGGGTCATTATATTAACCTTTTCTTTTAGTTTTACCTCTTAGTTAATTAGATTTACATTTACCATGTCACGTTGTATTTTTATATTATATAGTTAATAAACATACCATATACATCCAAGTGACCCCCAAGTGGTACATTAATGATACACCTATCATGTTATAAGTATCATGGACGAACCATAGTTTTTGAGGAATATAATATAAATTATTAATATAAAATTTGTTTTAAAAATTATTTTATGTCAATTTTGACACTATTTGGTAATTGGTTTTTGTGAAAACCTCAACAATAATATTAGTACAAAAAAAGTTAATTAAATCAATTATAACATGTCATGTTAACATATAAATTTATTGGAATTCATAAAAAGTCTCAAATTTCATTTATTTGGGTATTTATAACATCGATTATGTTAATATTTCCTTAATCAGATAATTACTGCATCATCATTGTGTCATAAATAACATAGATTATGTAAGGTCTAAAAATTATAAATAAATTACCATTAGGTAGGAAATAATTATAGACTTCTAATTTATATTTATAGTCTTATTTTTCTTATGTATAACCCTATATTAAAAAATGAATTAGTTATTAAACATTGATTTTAACGATTTTAACCCTTCTTTAAATAAATTAATAATAACTGTCCTAATGTAATCCATGTGTACCTAAATGGTCATATTTTATTCCTACGATTGTTTTTGGTCGAATTACACATATAAAATAGAATTAGGACATGTGTAAGGGTAATAATAATACATTTTTACCCTTAATTACCCTATTTACTTTTAACCGTTGTAAATAAAAGTAAAAATTTACTATTCACCAAAAAATATTTTCATCTCATTGAACCACATTATAGTCATTGATATTAACTGTGTCTCTTGAATTTTTGAAATTTCCCTCAAAGAAGCGGTAAAATTTAGTTTTATATAAGTTTGCAAAAAGCTCCTAGGAAGTAGGTAAAAGACAGTGAAAAGTTCAATAAAATTCTTATATATCAAAAATTATTATAAAATGACTCCAATAAAAAATGAATGTTTTCAGAAAAATTCAAAAAAATAACCCTAGGCTAATTTTGATATTCTGAATCCAAAAATGAAGTCCATTTTGAAAGATAAAATTTATAAAATTTCAAAAAGTGGGTATTACTATTCATAACGGCAAGTTTATATAATATTTTAATAACATATCGTTGTTTAGTGAAACTCGATATTGCGTATAACACACGCTATCGTGGAAGGTCGCGATTGTGTGTAAAGCAAACCAAGTCAGGGATGCATGTAGTACAAGCTCCTTTTGGTCTAGCGTACAAAAAAAGACATAATAGAAATTAAAAATAATAATTCTCATAAATTTTGGAGTTTTTTCACATGAGTTGGGTCTGGGATGTATTTTGTCAATAATGATACGTGGAATATATCATAAACTATAGAGATACATGGAGGAATTACAAAACGGTAAGCGACAACCCCAATTCGTTCTAGAATTTTGAATGGTCTGATGTACATGGTAATCAATTTTCCCTTCTTACTGAAACTTATTACACTCTTCCATTGAGATACCTTCATGAAGACATGATCTTCTACCTAAAATTACAAATCCTTCCTTCGGTTTTCAGCATAGTTCTTCTGCCTACTTTGATATTATTTAATGGGGTCTTGGATTACTTTCACCTTTTCAGTCATTTCCTCCACCAGTTCTGGGCCTACGAGTGTTCTTTCAACAACATCATCCCAATAGGTTGGTGTGCGGCATATCTTTCCATATAATGTGTCATATGGTGCCATCTGAATACTATAATGGATTTTAATGTCATAGTAAAATTCTACCAGAGGTAAATAATGATCATACATACCTTGAATGTCAAGTGAGCATGATCTCAGCATGTATTCTATGATTTGAATAGTCCATTCTGGTTTTCCATCAGTTTGAGGGTGGTAGGCAGTGCTCAAAAGAAGTTCAATATCCAGGTAATTATGATGAATTTTCTAGAATCTTGATGTAAAACATGGATCATGATGAGAAACAATCTATAATGGTACTCCATCATGTATTATAACTTCATTAATATATATTCTTTCCAATATTTCAAGTGGTAAATATTCTCATATAGAAAAAAAAATGTGTTGACATGGTGAGATGACCACGAAATGACCCATATTGCATCGTTCCTTCTCGGAGTCTTTGGTATTACCCTAGAAAATTACCTCATAATATTATTCCATTTTCACTCAGGTATGGGAAGAGGTTTCATGACTCCTCCATACTGTTTCCTTCCAACATTCACTTGTTGACAAACCGTACATCTTGACACAAAATCAGCAATCTCCCTCTACATTTTTTCTCACAAAAAATTTTCCTTCAAATATCTATACATTTTGGTGCTCCCATGATCTATAATGAAATTGGAGCAATGAGCATCATACAACAATTCTATTTTTAGATCATGTATATTGGGAACGCATAGTCTCTTCCCAAATTTCAAAATTTCATCTTCATACAAAATGTCACTCAATATCCCATAATTCACAACATTAATCGTTTTTTAAAACTCTTTATCACTGGTCTGAGAACTGTTTATCTTTTCTAGTAATGATGGTTTTGCAACCATTTGAAAAACAAATGATGTTTCACCATCCATGGTGATTCCCATATCCATATTTTCTTGATCCATGTTTATAGGATCCTTTTAAACTCTCATCTTGTTCAAAAATCAATGATCCTTTCTACTCAATATATCTTCCACCTTATTTTCCTTCCCCGGGTGGTAGTGTATAGTGTTATCATAATCATTGAGTAGTTAAAGACATCACCTTTGCCTCATGTTTAGTTCTTTTTGTGAGAAAATATACTTTAAACTCTTGTGATCAATATATACCTATCATTTTTTACCATTGAGATAGTGTGTCCAAATCATCACGGAAAAGATTATTGCTGCTAAATCAATATCATAAGTAGGATAGTTTTGCTCTTGAATTTTTAGCCTTCATGATGCATCGGCAATAACCCTGTCATTATGCATAAGGACACAGACAAGTCATTTCATTGAAGCATCACTATAAATAACAAACCCATCATTCCATGATGGTAATGTCAAGATAGGAGCATTGACAAATTTTATCTTTAGTTATTCAAAGCATTCATAACATTCTTTTTTCAAAACAAATTTCACCTGTTTTCGTGTCGACTTCGTTAATGGGTTAGCCAATTGGGAAACATTCTGGGAGAAACACCGATAATAACATAATAAACCAATAAAACTGCATTCCTCGGTTATACTAGTCGGCGCTAGCAATTCTTGGATTGCCTTGGTCTTTGAAGGATAAAAAAAGATTCCATATTTGGAGACAATATGGCCTAGAAAATAAATCTCTTGAAGCCATAATTCACACTTGATAAACTTCCCATATAATTCATGTATTCTAAGACTCTTCAGGAAAATGCGCAAGTGATTTTCATGAACATCAATGATTTTGATGTATTCTAAGATATCATAAATAAATACCACTAAAAAATCATCGATATATTCCTTGAAAACTCTATTAATTAGATCCATGAAGAC
This sequence comes from Viscum album, assembly GCA_963277665.1. Classification (NCBI taxonomy): domain Eukaryota; kingdom Viridiplantae; phylum Streptophyta; class Magnoliopsida; order Santalales; family Viscaceae; genus Viscum; species Viscum album. The sequence goes on along the minus strand of OY728157.1, from coordinate 26,591,396 downwards.
AGCGGGTGAATTTGTCAATCCAAAAGGCATTACTGTAAACTCATAATGCCCGTAACTGGTTTGAAATACTGTCTTCGGAATGCCTTCCTTCTTCACACACAACTGATGATATCCATATCGAAGGTCAATCTTTGAAAATTATTGAGTTCCATAAAGTTGGTTGAATAAATCCTCAATGCGATAGAGGGTATACTTGTTATTTATTGTTATAGTATTGATCTCCATGTAGTCAATGCATAAACTCATAGATCGATCTTTCTTCTTAACAAAATGGATGGTGTCTTTCCAAGATGAAACACTTGGGAGAATAAATCCCTTATTACTTAATTCCTCTAGTTGTTTCTTCAATTACACTAATTCCTATGTGTCCATTCTATAAGGGGTCTTTGATATGGGCCTCGAACCAGGAATTAAGTCAATAGAAAACTCAATTTCTCTTTCTGTAGGATGTCTAGGTAAATCTTCTGGAAACACATCAACATTTTCCTTCACAATAGGTACATCCTATAATGGAACATTCCTTTCCGCACCCATAGTTATTTCATTCTCTTCCTCCTCAATAATTGAATTTAATTCAACTACTGTAGGTGGATCTAGATAAGAATTAGGTGGTGATGTTTCTGCTCTAAAGGGAAGGTGTTCTTTATCATCATCATCATAAATTTTAACCTCCTTCTTCTTACAACAAATTTTCTTATCATGGTCTGAAATCCAATCCATATAGAGGATTATATAAAATTCATTGATGGGTATGATGGTGAGAGCTGGAGATAAAGAACATTTCTATGATTTAACGGGAACAGATTCACAAAACGTTGTTGTGATGATTCTTTCCTGAGGAGTTTTTACTCACAACTCCCTTGTTAAATCAAATTGAAAATATCTAATTTTCATATAAAACTGGGAAGATATGAATCAATGAGATGATCCAGAAAAAAAATAATGCATTTTCTAAACTTGAGAAAACCATTAAATTACCTACCGCCACGTTTTTTAGATCTTGAACCTCAGTAGTAGTTATAGCATAAGGTCGACCTTGATCCCTTGGCATTTTATTAGGTATGTTCCCTTGACGCTTAGGAAATTCATTCGCATAAGGCCAACTTTATCTACAATGGTATCATTCAACATCGACAACCTATTTCATCACCTTACAACCACAAGCTTGGTGGCCTTTTTCTCCACACTTGTAATAGAAATTCATTCCCTTCAGGAAAGTGATCGGGTGTTTCTTACCACATTTACTGCAGGATGGATATGCAACTTTTCTTTTCTTCCCCTTATATCAATTTCCATAGTGTTTAGAAGATCTCTTCTTCTCTTGCATTACTTTAAAGTCGTAATACATAGTCAATTATTTTTTATCTTGATATCACAAGAGACATTATCTTCTTAAAACGAGAAGTATTGTGAGACTAATTCTCAATGGAGAAATGGTTTTAACCAATTAAACAGACGATAAATCTTACTACTTGGGTTACATATATAATCTGATGCATTCCCTGCTATCCTTGTAAATAGAACTTCATACTTTGTGACATTCTCATCCTCATTTTACCTCAGAATCTGAAATTGCCTTTCCAAATCTAGTCAATGGTCATGAGGAATGTATATTTCCAAGAAAAGCTCATTAAAATTCCTCCATTCTATATTTTATACTTCATCATTTTCCATTGTGTTTTGAATCAATGACCACCATTGATCAACATCTCCAGTGTGGTGGTAAACTGACATGACAACTTTTTCTCTTTCACTACTCCCCAAGACGTGGAATATTTTCTCTAAGGAATTTATTTATTGCTCATCTAATAATGGATTTGTGCCCCCATTTAATGTTTTTGGTTATTTCCTCGTTAAGAGATCTAACATTGATCCTCAATGCTATGGATTAGGGTGATCCATACGGGTAAGGTTATTATTCAAAACCTAAGTGAGTTGTCCCAATATAATGATAAGATGATCAACACCAGTTGTATCACCAGCTCCACTATAATTATCTTGTGCATGTGGGAAATCCCTACATGGAGTGCATTCATTGATATTATTTCCATTCCATCCACTAGGAACCATTTCTATACAATGTCATAAACTATATTTATTGATCAATCAAAATACATAACTCCAATCATGTAAAATACTTAACATAAATTGAAAATTTTATGGATATAATCCATAATCATAAAAAATATTTTCTTTGATGATTTATATACTCGTAATCCCTTCATAATGGGTTTTAAAGAAAATAGAATAATCCTAAGCATATCCCCAGGGGCTGTCATAACCAAAAGTGCAGCAAGGCCCATTTTCATGCACCAGTTCCCGTTCGAGTCTAGCTCAAAGCGGTGTTTTCGTGTTTTACCCTTAGCTACGTATGTTCCAAAGCCGCGCCTACTTTTCTCATATCCAGACGGGGATTTATTTGTTGCATAACTCAAAAAATATCTACAATAACATATTCATGGATGATCTTCTATACTAATCATCAACGTATATCTTATGGAAATGTGCTCTAATGAGAGTTTATCTAAATCTATATTTCAATTTTTGTACTAAACTTCCATAGATACCAACTACAACGCCCTGACCCTAGTTACACATAGTTGGTGCATTACTTCATAACATTGGCATGATCACAAAAGATCACGTCCCGAAAGACCTATTAGTTTAGTATCCTTGTAACTACTAGATACATTCATAAGGTTTACATTACATCATAAAATGTAAAACTACAAACAAGATTGTTTCCATGGAAAACACTGAGATCCCACAGACTATCCCTGCAGGTCAGTCATTATATACTTCTTCACATCCTGGGAAAAATAAAACATAGATAAGGGTGATCTCAGATGATCAGTAAGGATAACAATAAAACCAAATCTTTTATAAATAAGATTCAAGATTTAAGGGAATGCATAAAACTAAAAAAACCATTTTCAACATAAACATTATCATAATATGGAAAATATAAATCAAGATAATTCTATTTACATACTCACATGGGTATTCTACAAGTCGAATAATCACATGCAGTATCAATAGCCATATTCAAAATGATGGAATGCATAATGACATACATTCATAACCATATAGTCAAGCCCTTGTGCGAAGACTAAAAAAAATATTTTTTCAAATACTTGTGCCAAGACACTAGTTGTTTTTATAAGACCTACTGGTGCATCTAAGTTCTATATCGGTCTCCACCCATCACATACTATGTCCAATGAATTCATCATATGAAAAGGTTTAAACATAACATAAACATTCGTATTAAAAATAGAATACAAAATGTCAATACTTTATCCATAAACAATGAATTGTATAAAATTGACACATCCATAGTCAAACATATCACAAAACCTTCAATAACATATGGATTTTTTGTATCATAATAAATCAACTTCAAATAATCATAAAATCCATCAAAGGATGTTGACATAGATGAAATCAAAAAAAATTTTTAGAAAAATATACCTTTCTATTTGAAATCATTTAAAAGGTAACATATTTTATATAGAAAAATTTATTTTAGAAATATTCTAATAATCTTGTAAGGTAAGATTATATGATTTTATAATGGTGGAAATTAGCCACACCCGCCATATAGGTTAAATAAATATTCTTACCTTAATTTTGTTGAAAAGGTTATAAAGGACCTTGTTAGGAAAATGAAAGAAATATTCCTTAACAAAAATATTATAAATGTAAACCAAGAGTATAAATGACTTTAACACGTAGTCTAGTAAATAGTAAGAGTGTTTTGAAATACATTTTTAAGAAACATGGATGTGGATGACAAAGAGGTCCCATTAGATACTTATGTAAAAACAACCTCGGATAATAAAGAGATTTAAAAATTTACCATTACCTTGTACTTTTCCTGGGATGAGGGTAGGTTAAACTCATGTATAATGGTGAAATAATTGTTATTAAATTATTCAAGAATCATATATATTTATATGAAATCAGATACGATCTTTTCACATTTCTTTGTTAATAATATCTTAGTATTATAGTTGTTTTGGGTGTTAATGGATTCATTTTCATTTATATTCTTTGTTATGTGAGTCATATTCTTTATGGATGGGATGTATATTATTCATACCTAGAATTATATCAAGTCATTAAACTTTATTTTTAATCATAAAATGAAAATATGTTGTGAATGGATATGATGGGGAATAAATCTTATCGCGTTCGTGGAGACGATAATCCGTACGTATGAACGAGCGAAAATATCATTATAGTAATATTAAAATGACATATAATTGGATGTTATATCATATATATATAATCATTATCATGTAATATTTATTATTTACATTAATAAAACATCATTATTATACCCATCCAAATAATAATATGTCGAATAACAATTACACCATGACGTGGAGACGATAAACTGTATGTACGCATGCATGGTGACATGTCATTCAATGGATGGATAGAATAATTAATTAGGTTGTACCTTATTTATAATAACATCACTGTATATAGAAGATACTTGAGTCATTATTTTAGAATGTAAACAACAATGAAAAAGGAAGTGGAAGAAGAGAGGAACTTGAAAGAGTTGATGAAATATTTACATCTTCTTCGGGTTCTTCCTTTTGATTTGATCAAAAGGGCACCTTATATTGGATTTATGACTAATTTAGGGCCTCTGTGATGAAGGGAATATATTTTAGAGGGTATTTGGGAAGAGTTTGTTTGAACCAAATTTCTTTGAAGGAGTGAATTAGAGAGAAGGGTGAGTGCCCTTTTATAAGAGGGGTGAGAGGCACCATAGGAAAAGTTGGAAATATTATTTTATAATAGAATCATTATCAGTTTTTAATGGCTCCAAAATGTATTATTTAAAGGCTAAGGTGGTTATGGGTTATAAAACACTCATCCAATAGGTTTTAGATAGGTTTGGGTCACTATATTAACTTTGTCTTCTAAATTTAACTCTTATTTAAATAGTTTTTACATTTACCAAGTGTCTTTGTATTTTTATATTATATGGTTAATAATCTTACTATATACATCCGATAGAACCCCAAGTGGTTTATTAATGATAAAAATATAATTATATATGTCCTTTGGCTAATACTTATATTTCTAGGAATAGAATATTAATCAATAATTTAATATTTTTTTTGAAAAACTCTTTTATGACAATTTTGACACTATTTGGTATTTTGTTTTTGTTAAATTGATAACAACATTATTATCTCAAAAAAAATTAATATAACCAATCATAACATGTCATATTAAACTATAAAATTAGATGAATTCATAAAATGACTCAAATTACATTTATTTGAACATTTATAATATCAATTATTTTAATATTTCATTAATTAGTTAATTACCGAATCATCATTGTGTCATAAATAAATTAAATTATTTAAAGTTTAAAAAAACACCATTATGTAGGAAATCTATTTATATTTTATATTAGTATTTAAAGTCTAATTTATCTTATGTGTAACCCTATATTAAAAATGTTTTAGTTATTAAACTTTGATTTTAACTCTTTTAACATGTCTTTGAATGAAATAATAATAAATGTCCAAATCTCATCCAAGTAGACCAAAAAGGTTCATATTTTATTACTAAGGTTGTTTTTTTCTCTATTTATATATATCTAATAGAATTATTACATGTCTAATGGTAATAATAATATCATTTTTACCATTAATTACCCAATTTAATTTTAACCATGGTTAATAAAAGTAAAAAGTTACTATTCACCAAGAATTATTTTCAACTTATTGATCCTCATTTTACTTACTGACACCAACTGTGTCTCTCATATTTTTGAAATTCAACTCATAGAAGTAGTAAAATTAATTTTTATGTAATGATGTAAATTCTCCTAGGAGGTTGCTAAAAGACGGTGAAATGCTCAATATTAATTTTATATATCTAAAATTATTATAAATTGACTCCAATGAATTACATTTAACTTTTATAGGTATTTTGAATTTATTTTGAGCTAAAATAAATTTAAATAATATAAATAATTATTTAAATAAACATTCTATTTTAAACTATAAATCAGTGTTTTTTCAATATTAATTAAAAATTGAAATTTTTCTAAAAAATACCAAAACATTACCCGAAGATAATTTTTATATTCCTAATACAAAGATGAAGTCCATTTTGAATGATAAAATTTATAAAATTGAAAAAAGTTGGTATTACTATTAATAATGGCTAGTTTGATTGGTTGTGGTGTGTTAGAACTTGAAGTTGCGTACAACACACGTTGTTATATTATTTAAAGAGAAGTGTACCATGGAAGCTTTGGGTGTTACACAGATCAACTTGTACTATCCAAATAAGGATATAGTTGGCAGAAAAATCCTCATTTCATATTATATACCAAAAATACAAGGATATACTTTAATGTTTATCTTTAATTAATATCTTAGGGTTCTGTTCCATAATCTACATTTTCTAAATTTAATTTCCATGTTTTATACTAATCTTCCTTTGATACATCCTTTAACGACACGACCCAAATTACTTAGAGATAGTGCATTATTATATTATGTCGGCTTATAAATAGGTAATATGAATTATTAAGGGATGAGTAGTTTAGTAGCTTTGAAAATATGTTATATTTATATGTTTAACATTACATCTTGTAACAAAAAAACATAGAAACACCAATGACAACATCCATAACTCCTAGGATATTTCTACAAGGAATTCCTAATACTCATCTTCATGTCCTGGGAAAATGAAACATAATAATGTGGTGCATTCAAATTCCTATTAAGGGTATGAAATACAGTGGAATATATAATAAAAATAAACATTAGGCATGGACAATATTAAAAAAACACATGCCTTTAAAAGTTAACTTCAACACATTATGGAATGAATGAGAGCAGAATAAAAGATTCCAGGATAAATCACAATCATTGGTATTTTACTAGTCAAATATCATCATGAATATTAAATTAAATGTTACATAATGAGTTAATGTATAAATGAGGACATCTAAACCATAAATTCACGTCCTTGTGCCAAGATCATAAATAATCATTTTATGATGGCCTTGTGCAAAGACCGTAGTTTGTCTCATGATAAATCATGATGCATCGAGGGGATAAAGCGGGACCCATCCATCACATAATAAGGCCAATTTCATTACTCATATAAATGAGTATAAATATAAAAAACACATAAAATCATAGTGAAACCAAAATATGAAATTTCAATTACTATCCCCAAATAGTTAGCATAAACCCTAACCATTCAATGTTAATTGGTGAATGTTTTAAAGATAAGATAAACATAGTCAAACAAATTATAATAAATTTAACTAAATATGGTATATGATATATTAGGTTATTAATAAAAATAATAATTAATAGTCAACAATTGTGTTTAAATACCTGAAGATGCTCTTATAATATAATTGTGTAATTATTGAGATAAATACTCTTATAATTTGAAAATTGTTGTTCATTTGGACACGATTTTTTATAAAACGAAGACATAAGAAAGTATTTTCATTATAAAATGAGTGTTTTTGGAAATTCAATGGATTTTAAATACATGTTATAAAGTTCCCTAGAAAATAGGTAATAATTTGAAAAATTCCCTTGAGTTGGGCATGTATTTAAGGAAGAATTTTTGAATGATCCATTTAAAGCACATTACTCTGCATAAATTAATGTTGGATTATGGTTGGTAAAAATATATAGAAAATTATAACATATTATATGAGAATTAAATACAAATACATTTGAATATAATTGAGATTTTTAGGTAATAGAAGTAACCTGAATGAAAATGGAGGCTCGAGTACAAAACCCTTTCCTTAAGTCTGAAGGTGTTTCTCACATTATCTTAAGGACTTGAATAATCATATTTTGGTTCATAAATTAATGAATAAATAACCTCCTCTTCATTTTATATATTTATTATAACCATATTTAGTCTTATTCATGGGCTTTTGATGTGTTAAAAGATTAATTTTGATTGTTTGGGATTGTTTTCATAGTTGGTTTAAGGATCTGTTTACTTATATTCATGTATGGATAAACATGAATAATGATAATGGATGTATAGAATATAAGTTATATGTTATTAGTATAAAAAATTATATTACATGGTTATATAATTAATTTTTTTATTTAGAGTTAATATGAATCAATATATAAAGCATTAAAGACAATTTTTGGGTTAATTGGCTGTTCTTGATCACAATGAACTCATTTTGATTTATAAATAAATATCATTTGTACATAAGGATTATAGATCCATTAATAAGTTATTATACATATACTAAATTCTATTTAATAAATAAAAATTGTTTCATGACCAAAATTTAAGATTGTGATATAAATTGGAAACATGTCTTCCTTGAATATGATAAATTAACACATCCTAGATAGTGTTTTCATTTCTAGCATAAAAGAAGTGAAAACGAGATTTGATGATTATTTATTCCATTATCATTAGAAAATTATCATACATTAAAGGTATTTTAGTCATCACATCAATGGGATTAATGGAGGATGGGAAATAAAATGAAATAATAAGGACATGAAATAAAATAATTTTAAGGGGGAATTTACCTCTTGAAGTTATCTTTCTTGAGAGCCACTTTAAGGGAGAGGTTTTGGTATTTTCTTGATTCCATGGGATTTTAGACTTGGGGAGGATCTTGGTAGGATATTTGAGTAGTATTTTTTCATGGCACAAGGCTTCATAAGAATGATGAAATAGGGAATGAAAAGGGGTGGGGCTTTATTTTTGATTGGGGTGATTTTTGAAAATCTTATTTATTATTTAATTATTTTCCCCATGGAAACAAATAGCATCGATTCATGTGACCCATAATAGTAGTAAGTTGATGTGATTTTTCACCACGTGTGCATACATCATCCATGATTCTAGGAAGATGGAATTTGTCTAACAATGTATATATATATGGTAAATTAACGTAATTTACTATTCATTGAAATTAATGTATTTAAAAAAAATACCAAAAAATCACCATAAAAAATTTTTTGGGAAGATTTCCAAAATATATACATTTTTTTAAAATAATTTTTTATGTATTATTAAATTATTTTTTAAAGAAAAAAATATTTTATTTGGAAAATAACAATTATAAGTCTATAATTTTTTTCATATGATCTAGATAATTAATCAACATCTCATTACCTTATATCTTTAAGAAAATCAAACAATAATACGATTAACTATTCATAAGGGTTATAGTACTATTCATATTACTATTCATAATGGTATGTTACTATTCATGAAAAAAATAAGATTTTCATGTCAGACTCAAAATATTTTAATGAATGAAACTGTATATGTTAGTTTTTCCAAATTCAAATCTCATATGTGACAAAAAAACTATTAGAATTGTTATAACAAAGTGGGGTTTTGTGGAGACTCAGTGATACAAGCATTTTTTTTAAAATTCTTGGGGGTGCTTTATTATGCACATAATTGAATACAGGGTAAACATCCAATTAATATGACACATAACCATCCCATTTGAGTATCTCAAAATGGAATATGTATATAGGATATAAATTTCATTTATTTCAAAAGTGATTAGGCCAAATACATCAAAATTTTAAAGACCCGTAAATTTTAAGGAAAATTTTTCATAATTGTTTTGGGATTTTACGAGTACGCAGTTTCTAACAACACTTGATTCTGAGGAATGAAGTGCCCAGAATCAATTTCTAAATTTTTTCTCAGGAATGTTCAGTGAACGAATGAGAGAGTTTTTCTATCTTTTGAACCGAAGGTGACGCGATGCCGTTTCACCACGCAGGGATGACAAAGACCGTGGCCAGATCGAGCCGCGACAATGGTGTGTGCTGCTATCACGACGCCTCGGTGAGGCCGAAGGAGGCCACAACCAAGAACGGGCCGCGGTGGAGGGGCTCGGCGTCTCCGTGCCGCGCCGGAGCACCCAGGGGAAGTGGTCGGGGCGCGCCATAGTGGAGGGGTGAGACGCTGTCATGCCACACTGTTTCGGGATGATCGGCGGCCTTTGGCCGCAGCGGTTCTGCAGGAGGAGGCTATCCAAGCCGGCCGCCGACGCTCCAGGAGGCGGGACCCCCGGCGGGTCCCGCGTGGTTCAACCAGCCAGCCGTAATGGCCGGTCATTTCCAGGAAGACCAGGGGTTTGAAACCCCCTGCCAGCTCACTAGGGAGGACCCCACGGGTCTTCCATTTCATGTCAATGGGGCGTTTCCCCCTTCTCGCCATGCTCAGCCACGAGCCGAGCACCCACCCATGTGCCGGACTGCCCGCGTCGGGCCTGACCGCCTGCGCCGGGCCGGACAGCCAGCACTGAGCTGGGCGGCGCCAGCTGGTCCGGGCCACGCTAGCTAGGCCAGGCCACCCCCAACTAGGCCTGACCCGGACTCGGGTTGGGTCCACCCGGTTCGGGCCAACCCAGGGGGTATTGGGTGGGCCAAACCCCCTATTTTCATGCATTTTCGTTCAAACGCTGTTTTCTTGGGCTACAGACCTCCGATCAATGCACTGTCAGTTGCGTTGGGATCCATGGATTGAGATATTAGTTTTTTTATATAACAATCAAGGTTTTGAAGAACCTTATATATGGCCGGGCTGGTTCGAACACGAAACCAACCAGTCCCTCGGAGCGAAAATCCTTATAACTTGAGCTCCAGAAGTCCAATTGACGTGCCTTCGACATCCTTGAATTTCTCTTAGTTATACTTTCCTTTTGTCTTAATCAACCTGAAGTTTGAATGTAGATGGATTACGGTCGGGATAGTTTTAGCTTAAAAACCAACCGGGCCCCTCGGACGAAAAATCCAATTACATTCAGACCGGGCGTCCGATTGACGCACTGTCTGTCGCGTTTAGTTCCTATTGGAGAGACGGAACATTGTGATACATGAACTCTGTACTTCGTGAAATTTTTTGTATCAAACCCTCGGCTCATGGAGAGGACACTCTTGGAATCGAGTGTGCTGTGTGTCGAAAGCCTAGAGGTGGATGTGACTATGACAACGATGACGATTGTACTTGGATCCTACGTTGGTTCGGCAGCGAGGATTTCTGTACTTGGAACCTCAATGGGTTTGCCAGCGATGAAGACTGTACATGGATCCTACGTTGGATTGGCAGCAATGGTTATTGTACTCGGATCCTACGTGGGTCCGGAAGTGATGACTTCTGTACTTGGATCTGATGTGGGTTCGGCATAGGAGATGATTTAGAGGCTACATCTATCATCTCGACCCATCTTCTAGAGTAGTATACCTATGTGAGATGAGTCTTGACTTTCAATCATTATCTTTTATATGATTGACTTTCTATCCTATGTGGATTGGGTTGTGTTTCTCCTCTGTGGATTGAGTAGTGCTTTTCTTGTTTGGATTCGGTTGTCCTCTCATGTGTGGACTGGGTTGAAGATGGGCTAGTGAGTTGGAGCAGAATTGGAATTGATGACTTAGGTATATGTATGGGAATATACCTATGTAGAGTTGGTTGATACTTCGTGATTGTATCTTTCCTTTGGGGTTTATCCTTTTTGGATTCTGGGAAACCTTCGGGAGTCTTGGGTTCCCTACTGAGTATCGTATACTCACCCATGCACGGGCTATGCCCACACTACGTTGTGTTGGATGTATACAACATACAACGCTGATCGAAGTGGGGGCTCGTGGAGCTGGACTGTACATAGAGGTGGATCACATGATGACACATACACGGAGGGGACAGCTGGACCCGTGGAGCTGAGGATACTATTTGTACCCACCCTTCAGGTAGGATTTCTAGAGGAGGGATCAGTGTTGATTCCTTACTTTTCTACTACTGTACTTTCTTTTAAGTTGTACTTTACTATCATTTGGGTTTGTATACTGGCCCATTTAATTTCCATCACATACTTTTATACTCAGTTTACATAGTGTTTACTTCAACTTGTGTACTATGTGGTGATTGTTTTTCTCATATAAAAGAAATCCCTTCCCTTTTATCGGGAATTATGCCTTTGGGGCTCGTCACCAGCTCCTAGCCTATGGAAGGCAGGCTTTGGGTTGTCAAGGCATGGGCCCTGAGGATGGGTCGTGACAGAGATATCCTTAACTAGACAAAATCACTCACATCAAATGACATCAACCATTGAGAATGATACACATATGATTTCTTATGACTCTGAGATGTATATGTTCACATTCTGATCAATCGAATCTTCTCTGTTGTCTGATGAACAAGGCTTGACCCTACATGTGAAGACTCACCAATTTCCACACAAAAAAGTGTTGAACTGAAAAGATATCCATATAAATATTTAAAATCGTCCATATGTATCAAGGAATGATAACAATTATTATATGATAACTCCACTAACTATACATTCTCCTACCATGATCCACAAAAATCCATTCAACAATATTGCATCTTGTATTCCAACATTTTTTTCATTCTTTTAGATATTCCATTCACTTGAGGATGATACACTATAATGATAGTCAACTGTGTCCTAAGGGATTTCTGTACAAATTTCAGAAAATGAGAAATAATACTATGATATCTCTATTACACTTTGAAAAATATTACTCGCTAGCTTATTATGACTTCTTGGATATATATTTTTGACAGGTCATACACCATATCAGATTCATAATTTGGGATGAAATGGAACAAATTTGTGAGAAGATCAAATATTACCCATGGGTAATGATTTTTTTGAACCATATTTCAGTGAAATGTAATAAAATACATATCTATATGTTTACATTTTTTAACTAGAATCAGTAAATACAAAAACATAAATATTGGTTGCTGATTTTCTATCTTAAACTAAAGAAATGTTATGCATATTGAAAAAAATATCCCACCTCTATTCTCATACATATAGAACAAAAATATAATTTCAACTCATTATACATGTTTGGTATTCCTAAATATAAAACCCATTTGGATTATTGTAATGAATTGAGATATTGCTTTTGACATGATTGAGGCATACCATTCGATCTCAAACTGCAGTATTGAACTCCCTTCAAAATTTCATCCCATTGTGGTGTCACCACCATTATGTTCGGAACTCATAGTGAAACATTTAGAATAATATGTTTTTGAATATATAACTACCTCCACCATATCTAGATCAAATGCGACTTCAAAAGAATATTTATCAATTAAATGGCCTTTACAATTTATGTGCATATTAGTTATGATCGACATCAACTTCTACTTCTCTGAATCCCCTTCCCACAAATTCCCATATGAATTCATGATTAATGAATCTACCAACAAATTTCCTTTACTAGGTCTAGAAATCAAGTCAATATTGATCATTTTGAGATAATCTATCCATATTATATGCCCCAGGTTAAAATCCCTATTTTAGAAAATATGTTTCAAGATCTTGTGATCAATAATCTTATTAAATTAATCAACCATGAGGTATTGTCTCCTTTTCTTCAACATATGAACTACTGTTTATAAGTATAGATAATGTTATCAGTAGTTATTTTCATTAAACCCTAATTTTTGTGAGCCATATGAAACAACTTGATCACACTATAAGAGAGAACATCCTAAGGTATATCCTAAGGAATCACAATACAACGTGTACCCTTGTCATGATTATAGAAAAATCAGGATAGTTGTTGATGTAGTTCATAAAAATTTAAATTAAAAATATATTATACAATCATCAATTTATTTAAATGAAAAATATTATTTCAGAAAACATTTCTTAGGTGAAGATAGGCGTGTATATTATGAACCAAATATTGGTAGAAACTATCTAGTAAAAGGAAACTATATTTGTAAAACACATTTTTTGGATGTTTATAAGTGATAGTATCCTAAATCTATTTTGAATTCATTGAATAAACTATTTTAGATATAACAATTCCTAGTAAATATACCAATTTTTCTCTATAAATAGCTTTTTGATAAATTTTCATGTTGATGATGATCAATCTAGAATCCCAAAACTATTGTTGAGTTATGCTAATGCTTAACCCGTGACCATTAATACCCCAATATTTCATCCACAAAAATAAAATAAAAAATAGATCCATCTAAAATTTATTATTTATCATGTCCATAAATATCATACGTGTATTCATCAAACGAAAATTAAAAAACAACATATTCATAAGGGTTATATATACTCTTGAATGCTATTTTTGGGACATCCTACTTTTGAAACAATATTTGGTGAATCCCTTTTCTAAATTAAATTTTATGAAACCATCATAACCCAATAAATTGATCTCATAGATCATCAATGCATGTATGTTTCTTCTAAATAGTTATAATAAATTAGGTATTATTACAATAATCATCATATATATTTATATTTACATCATTTATTTTGAAATAAATGACACTTATTATCTAAGGAGACATGCTAAGCTGAATAATTATTTTTCATTGTATCCCATAAAAATATACATTCAATTATTTTCACAATTTTTGTTTCACTTGATAAGGGATTAGTGAAATCTGATGGGTTCCTAGAAGGTGATTTATAAAATACTCCATTTCACCTATTGGTGAATCCCTGATATTATTTTGGGTAAAAATTTGATTAAATTGATTAGAAAATAATTTAAATAACATTTTCCAATCTCAGCCAATGATTATATAGTTAGTGATTCTATATGCTTTGAGATTTTTCATACTTAAGGTTTCATCATCCTTGTTTCCATTGGTATTATATTCTAGTCTCCTCTAAAGGGATTCACAATGCCATCATTTGTCGTGAAACATACCCTTTGGGTGTAATAGTCTATTTGAGCCTTGAACATTTTCAAAAAATATATACCTAGGATTTTTTCAATGCAATCCATCAAATTCACAATGAATCCACATATAAAATATGTTCCAATAATATATATATAACAAATTCTCCATATAATGACTTTACATTTTCATTGAACAATAAAAGTTTCATTGTATAAAAAACAAGGCGTTATCACCGCATATAATTCGAACAAATTAAATTCATGAGTTTCAATGAATAAATGGGATCAAACCTTAATGTAAAATGTTTTTGTAATGGTAGAATTAAATATAAATGTACCTCTAACTATTGATGTCCTAGATTGATCATTCACCAGAACATTTTTATCTCCATATCAATTCTTACTCGTTACACTTTTTTATTTATTTCCCTGATGAATTATCGATCTCAAGGCATCATGGTATTCATATAATGTCGATGGCCAGATCATTAAATATAATTATATTTATTCTACTAACATCATCCTTTCTAAAAATTCAATGTTTTCAATAGATTATATGTGTCTCAAACAACAGACTATAGGCCACCAAGATAATTGCTTGTAAAATTCTTCATATAATTGCAATTATAGCATGTCCAAGGTGGTGGAATAAAATATAACATCATGTGGTCGAAAGAAACACATCATATGATCCTGGATTTCTCTTAGGTTCTAGGTAAGGATTTACTGATCTAGTCATCTGATTCGTTGTCATCCCATTACTATGGAAATAAGTGTCCGTCATACATTTACAACAATCTTATAGTTTCCACCATTTCCCATAGGTATAAATATGATTCATCCACCAAAAACTCTTGAGATGTTCCTTCTAGTAATTTTATCTCTATTTACAATCTCTATATAATCAATTATAAAAGTTTCAAAAATCATTGAGTGAATCTCATGCCTCATCCCGGATACAAAAATTTCTCCCTTAAAAGTCATACAAGAAAAAACTTCCTGTCCAAAGAGTAATAAATTCATGAATTCAGCCACAAATCATTTCATGTAAAGGTGCAATGTATTTTTTCTAATATGTTTTATCAACCATTCAATTATTAATTTATGAGTACTATCTTATTTATTGAATGATTTGTGAAAATGATCCCACATGCTAACTTGATCAAATTTATTCTGTACTACTAAATCCCACCAATGGTGTGAAATATCCTCCATAATATACATCTCCATCAAGGATTTAGTTTCTAGTAGTGTGCCTAGAAAATAAATTATTTGAATCATCCAATAAAAACACACCTCAAAATTTTAGTGTTATGAATCACCCTAAAAGATCAGTGGATTCTTCTTCTATAATTGAACTTAATCATCCACTTTCTATAGTTCATCCCTTCAATTCCATTTTTCCATAGAATATTAAACATGTCCTATAATTTAAACTCGATTTTAATTCACCTATGGATGAAGGGAATCAATTTTTTAATTAGATTATTTTTAATTGGTTTCTATGAGTTTTATCAGGTTCCCTTTTCCATAATCACACAAACTCCATAAGAACAAATATCTATAAACTAAAGGCTTAACAATTCATAATTTCCATATAACAACTATAATAACAATGATATCTAAAATTAAACACATTCCACATTCAACATTTTTCTAAAATTTCCCCATTATTTTAAAAATTAACTTGTAATAATTATTTCTATCCCTTGAATTTTAAAAACAGGGCATTCAAAATAAAATTGTGATGTTTTTCCAAAATCAACCTTTTTTCACCAAATAATAAATAATTACTAAAAATGAATATGTATTAAATGTGCGAAGTCATTTATCTAGAATAATTACATCCTATTATAATTTCCTAAACACATTAAAATTTCATTACAACTCATATAAATGTCAACAGAACACTTATGTACCCATCTCCCTGGTAACATCATGTTTTGCATAAATAGTTTACATATGTATATTTGTTATCTACACTTAATGTCCTAAAAATCATACTTTGTTATACCATCCCTACATAATGAATCCACAAAAATGAAAACTTATTTCATATTAAAATGAAGGAATGACTATGATGATACACCGAGAAACATCACTCCCCTCTTATTTGGCCCGACTCAAGATGGAATTGATACATGGCATTAAGAGGCATCCCAAGTGACTAATGCCGGTAAATAAATTCCTCATGATTCATTACAATTCCTGATTATGTATCCCTTGAACTAAAAACAACACACCCAAAAATACAATAAAAAACTATAGGATACATGATAAAAATGTAATAAAAATGAATTTATTACCAAAATATAGAAATACAAATAAACAATGACCAAAATTAGAGTAGCGATGTGGAAGAGTAACCCACAAATCACAATGATGACAAAGCCTCCAACATAACTACTCCCAACTTGCTCTAAGACCAAACTATACAATCCATGAAAAAGTATCATGAAACACAACTAAAGAAATATGATTCAGTCCATTTACCTATCTCATAATATATGGTATTGGAAAAATAACAATGGTCCCAATGTCGGCGGTAAGAGATGTAACTCTGTAGGTTTTCCCCAAATGAGATCCCTTATTTTTCAACTAATATATATCTTCTCAACAATTTTACATAGAGATGTTTTAATAAAACAATTATAAATACTCTAAATCATTATATAAAACATATTCTATACCTAACTAGTTTTGTAATTCAATTCCATTTCCAAAGGAAGAAACCAAACATGATATTCAAAAAAAATTTATCAACAATCATATTATATAAACCTATATATTTTTACATAACCACACCAAAACACACTCATCCACACAATATTGGAGTAACCATTGATGATGTAACATTACATTCATAAAACATATTTATTATGGTGGTACATCATAACCAATATCCATACCATTGAATTAATGAATGATATATTAATCAAACCACATTTCGTAACAACGTTTTCCACACAATCTCAATAAAACTGACCTTTTATAAAAAATAATTTTCAATTAATAAAAAAGAAACTAACAATTTAGAATCTTCATTCAAAAATAATGATACTAAATTCATAATTTTTTAAGAGACGTTATTTCAATTAGTCCATAAATCATCACCAAAGAGGGATCAGATATATCACCTCATGAAAAATCAAAAATAAATTTTACGAATAATGATCAATTTCAAATGAAGCATTCATGTCCATATAATAGGAGTCGAGACTGAGTCAACATAACACATGAATTATGGAGGAAGGGAATAAAGGTCGAAATTATTCAAAAAAACAAGGTTGAATCTATAAAACCCACCATATATATTATACCCTAACATCAAAATCAAAAAATATTATCATGAGTTGCATGAAATTACAGTGATATATAACCAATTGAGTAGATAGATGGATACACGACAGCGAAGAGGAGTAGATCAATGAAAAATCACCCTAAATGAAAAATTACTAAGGGAATTATACTTCCCCTAAAATATAAATTACCAATAGATAATAATATAAAAAATGGGCATTAATAGATCTAAAAATGGACGTTATCAGTGATAGAGAAGCATTGACTACTAGACAGATATTAAAATCATAATATTTTATCAGTGATGAAAAAGCGCTGATAAAGGGGATTACTATAGTGATATTTAACAACACACTATATAATAAAAGTCACCATAAAATCAGCATAATTATGTAAAAATATGTAATTTAAACGGTGATAAAAAAATAAATGCTTCTTTTATTACTTTTTATGATGTGATGTGTGTTTTAAACTAAAATGATAAATATATTTTAAAAATGAACATGAAGTCATTCTGGTTTCACTATCAGTTGAATTTAGGAGAGTTTAATTATTAAAAATCTCAAATTACATATGGATCATTTTTCTAATGTTTCAAAATAATAAGGATCTGTTTTCTCTATTCTGAGTACATCAATAGTCTTTTTTTGTACAAAAATGTCATTTTAAATAGGAGACACACACATTGAGTCATAATTGTCACATCGTATTTCATTTTCATGTGATACCAATTCATAAACATCAAAAATGACATATGAAACATTTTACTAAAATAAAAAAGAAAACTCGATCTTGTTTTCAAAATTTTTATTGAGTGAAATTTATTGAACTAATATGATGATTTTATCTTCATAAAAGCCACGTTGATTCAAACTGCACACATCATGTTTGAGATTAAGGTGTTTTAGATTCCTATTCATCTCAAATGACATAATTATCGTTGTCCTAAAAAAATGAAAACAATACAAATGATTTTTCTTGGTTTATAGTAGGTGAGATGTATTTATTTAAAAATTTATTGTCAATTGTAGTTTAAAATATTCACTTATAGTCATATCAGTCGAAAAATGAATATGATTGTGGAGTGGCGAATTCTTAAGCACCACAAATGGTTTGTGAATCTTGTTCAGAATGTATAAAAACAATGTCAATGCATTTAATTGATTTTGAGTAGGAGAATTTTATTTTTTTACTAAAATGTCTTTTTAAACTAGAAACATGCACATTGACTCATTTCAATCACATATTTTATTATCTTAATTTGAGCCTAATTCATATACCTCTAAAATGACTTATTAATAAATTCCTAAAAATATCCAAAAAACATATGAATGTTTTATCTATTTTAGTGACTGGATTTTTTTTATAAAAACTATAAAATTTAAAATTGTAATGTGCACATTGAGATATATTGGGAACATCTTGTTTCATGTTGTGTTTTGGCTGCTTCCAACACAACACAAATGACTTCTGGATTATTTCATTAATGTTTCAAAATAATCTGAAAGCATTTTCTATGTTTTTAGTGATGGAGTATTCATTTTTATTAAAATATATTTCATTTTTAAATAAAAGATGCACTATGAGGAATACCTGTCACACCATGCATAAAATTATGGTAAAACTAATTTCATATCATCTCAAATAACATATATATCATTTTACTAAAGTATCAAAACAATCCAAACATGTTTTCTAAATTTTGAGTATGATAGTTGTCTTTTTTATTAAAAATTATGGAATTTTAAAATAAAAACACACACTTGGGGTCATACTAGTCACATTGTGCATCAGATTGATGTGCAGTTGATATATAAGCATATCAAATTACATATTGATCATTTTAATAATATTTATAAATAATATAAATGTTTTCCCTCAGTTTTGAGTAGGTCAAATTTCTTTTTTATTAAAAGTATGGACATTTTTAAATAAAAAGATGCACTTAGAGTCATATGAGTCACACAGTGCATCAAATAGTGGTACGAATGATTCCTATACATCTCTAACGAAATATGGATCATTTTTCATAATTTACAACATAATCTAAATTAGTTTTCTTGGTTATGATTTTGTTAGATTTCCTTTTTATTGAAATAGATTTTATTTTAAAATTAAAAGCTTCACTTAGATTCATTTTGATCACACTATGCATCTAATTGATGTACGAATGATTTCCAATCAACTCAAATGGCTTATGGATAATTGTACTAAATTATATAGACAGTTTTAATGTTTTTATTGGTTTTTAGTATGTCAATTATTTTTAATAAAATATAATTTTAAACTAGAAGACACATTTTGGTCTATAATAATCACATATTGTATCAGTTTTATAAGAGAATAATTCATATACCTCAGAAATGACATATAAATATATTTCCAAAATTTTCAAGAAAATTTGATGAGTTTTTAGTGGGTGAAATTTTTTATCTAAATAGTCTATTTAAAACTCTTAACAAACACATTGAGTCATAACTGTCTCACCATGCAACTAATTGGGGATTGAAAAATTCCAACATATCTTATATGTCGTATTAATAATATAAATAAATTATCAAAACCATCAGACTGTGTTTTCTCATTTTCTTAATTTTTTCAGTTTTGATTTTTAATAAAATTTATGCTTATTTTAAATAAAAAATAATCACATGTAGTCATACTGGTCCCACCAATTGTCATATTGAATTATGTCTTATTCCAATATACCACAGAGTCTAAAAAATCATTAACTACCAATGATACAAGGTTTCCACATAATTTATATATAGAATGAAAAAAAATCATATTTACTCAATGTTCATAACTAAAAAAATATCATTGTGGTTGAATGTAAGTATAGAATATGCATTCAAAAAAACGAGAAAGGATTGTTATCTAATATCGTTGAATCAATATGTAGTGTCGGAAGGCCGAAAAAGTGGAGATATTTAAATTGAAAACATGTTAACTTTGGGAAATCTATCACTTTCTCTCTTTAGTATATTTTTATAGATAGTTGAATGAAAAATATTACATCATAAATTTATGTGAATATATTTTAATATGTATTAAATAAAAATGATCAAGAAATTAAATTAAAAAATATATTATCAACGAGGAAAATTTTAATTAAATATTTATACGGAATTCCCCTATACATGGTGGCTGTATGAACTCTTGAACCAGCTTTTTATTGTCATTATATGATTTGCAGGCTAAAAGTTTAATCCCTTGTGAGATTGTGAATATTTGATAAGCCCACCCCATCTTGAAAAAAATAATCTACTTTTACAAGAAAATAATTTTTATATAAGTAATATTGAACGAAAATAAGTTAATCATAAATGTGAAACAACTCATAAATTCTATGTACAATTATTTTGTTGTGAAAAATTATTAACCATTGAGATATGATGATATTAAAGAAGGAATTAAGAAAACAATTCAAATTGATCTCATTAAAAACAATCAATTTGTGAGGAGTATTAGAATAAAATAAGATACATAGTATTTATGAATTGAATCTCCAGATATATGTTTACGATAACCTATTGGGTTAAATAATAATTCATTTTCTACAATAAATTACAAATTACCCATAAGATAGTCAATATATAATGTTAATTCCTCCCATTTTTGAGAATTGCATGGATGGTAATATGATATTCCTAATGTTGGACCCAATGGGAAATTTTAAATAATGATCTAATATTGGATTGATTAAAGTAAAACATATATATTTTTTATTAGATGTAAGATAAGAAATTATTTTATTTTTTAAGAATTATTAATTAGTGGGTTATCATTTCATATATGGATATATATTTTGCAACTGAAATAAATATATTAATGGCTAAAACCAAAGATTAAAATTTCATTTTTGATTAGAATCATTCGGTGAAAACTCAATGAATTACAACTATACAAAAAAACTCATTTTCAACCAAATATATCATAAATAATTTTTATAGGATGACAAGGAAGATAATTTGATACTAAATATGAATAAGGTTCTTGATATGAATAATAACAATGTGACATGGGGAGATATATCTAAATAAGAACAATAAAAGATTCTTATTGATCAACACGGTGCATATACTAGGTAAAAAATTACCTTTAGTTTAATGATAAAAAATTTTTAGTTAATGTTTTTCCTAATAATGTAAAATATATTACATAAAAGGGAGTTTTAATGTATTATAATGAATCATTTTTTATGTCATGTAACTGAGATGTTCACATCTACGGGGAATCATATTACTATTAGAAGGACTTACAATTTTGATGTATGTTTATGTTAGTAATCAATAAAATTTAGGAGAATTATGAATCCGAAATGATTCTAGAATGTAATTATTTTGTTAAATAAAAACTAATAATTTTTACTTTAAGTGGGATCCTAAAAGTGTAATAATTTTTTCCATGAAATATATTTTTTTATTTAAATAAAATAGATTATTTTAAACTTAATTATTAAATTTACATCATTCAATGTAAATATTTTATTTTATACAAATTATTTAGATATAGTAGTATATGGTTTATTATTTAATTATATAAAATATTTATTATATTATAAATAATTGAACACATTACTCATTAAATAAGATATTTTTCAAAGAAATCATGAAATTTAGAATAAATATGTTCCATCCTAGAGGATTGAGAACAAAATATTCTATTATCAATGTACCCTTATTCTACACCACTTAATTAAACTATATTTTGATTCATAAAACACCATGATTATAGTTTTTTCCTTATAAACTGACAATTTATAATTGATTTTATAATAATATTTCAACAAAAAAATCAAAATATTAATCATATTTTATCTCAAAATCTGACTTTCCTGTATAATATAATCTATGGATTGAAAAACCTTGACCCTATTTGATTTTTTTATTTCATTTAATTGATATGATATTAATTTAAATTGACATATTTGAAAAATCAAAATTGAAAAAATTAAACTTTATCAAGCAGTTGTTAAATAAATAAGATAAAAAATAAAACATTTTTAATTTTTTAATCATCTTATTATCAGAATAATTTGACTGATAAGTGTCATATGTGACCCTACAATCTATGAAACCTCATGAAATTGTTCATAGTCATCCTAAATAAATATATTAAATTTACATCATATTTAATTGCCCATTATCCCAGGAAAAAAATTCAAGAAAAAATCAGTATATAGTTGTTCCCTTGTGTTCGATATTTCATCACCCATTTTTTGGAAACAACATAATGAATTTATTTTAAAATGGAAGGGGACGACCCAAAATTTCAGTTACTCCTCCTGAAATCCTATCATTCTCAATTGTCTCAGAACATTATATAAGACCCCAGTGATGTCATATATTTATTCATCCATGAGATTTGGTGTGTAATATTCCAAACCAATTACTACATCGACTACTACATGGTTGAATTTTTCAATTTTTGATGATTGAAAAGAGGATGATGTCATGGAATATAGGTATTGGGAGCTAATTACATAACACAAAGTCAAGAACCAACATTGGGTTTTACTTATTTTAAGTTTCATAACACCAATGTTGTCCCATGGAGACCCACCTGATATCAGAGAACACAATAATACAATATATCTATAAAAGAATCAACATTAGGTTTTTTATTGGATTGTGCAACTAGACTTGTTGTGATACACATATATAGAATGAGAAGGTTTAGTGGATAACTGAGATAAATTAGAGATATTTAATAACTTGTATTTCATTTTAGTCATCGGTTCATTCAACCCTTGTATTGCTCAATCCTTGGATACGAGCCTTGGAATAGTTGGAGACTTGATTCTGGCCATGATTCAAGATTAGATTTGAGTGTAATTAGTGTAGTTAGAAGTTTTCTTCTAATGATAGCATCTAATATCAGGAACTGGTATATAATGGTTAGGGTTCTTATAATAGATCATGGCACTTTTATCAGCACTATGTTAATAAGATCTCCTGAAATGAATCTTTATTAGAATTTCATTATCATTGATGAATATTAATTTTATCTTTTTTTAGCAATGATAATATTCAATTTTCAATAGAGATAAAAAATAACAAATGAATACTTATAATAGTATTTTTGAATTTTTTTTATAAAAATATTTTATAAATATTATGATTAATATATATAATTTTAAAAAAAAATAATAATACTTTTTATAAAATAATATTTTCTATAAAATATTAATTTTATTATACCTTTAAAATATAAATATGTAATTATTTATATATATATATATATACTTTTTTAAAATTAATATTTATATATTAATATATATTAATATTATTATATATATATAAACATTGTAAATACATTCATTATTTAAATAAATTTATTATAAATTTATAATTCTTTATTTATGATTATATTAATACTTTTTAAAACAATAATTTTTTTGTAATTATAAATTTATTAAAAATAGTTAATATACCATTATAAATATATTTTTTTATAAATATTTCATTTCAAATATTTTAGTAACATTAATAATGATTATTTAATCATATGTTCATCCATGTATAATATTATAAAAATAGAATTGTTAAAAATGAGTACAACATATTGAATATTTGGATATATTTGATAAATATAAATCATTAAACGAATTTATATATTGAAATAAAGATGAATAAATATTGAATGTATTAATGAAAATGAAGTTAGTATATGTAAAATAAATAATATAAATTGATTAAATTAAAAAAAATTGCGGTGGTGTATATTTTTAAATGAATTAATTAAATAAATATGAAATCAATATAATATGTTTGATCTATTTTATAAATTGAAAAATCAAACCTCATTCAAATATGTCCATTAAACAATGAAATTAGTAAGTATTTTTAAATCAAATTAAACATTAACTAGACACCATTATTCATTAAATACATTTCAATTTATGTAAATCATGAAAAATATTTTTAATTATAAAAAAAATATTTATATATATTAATATATATATATATATTTAATATATATTATTTATTAAAATTATAAATAATCATCTAATTAATTAAATTTTTAGTATTTTTCTTAATTTATATTTTATAAATGTGTATTATTTTTATTTTTCATGTATCAGTATTTTTAATACTCACACATTAATAGTATTTATGATATATATATGTTATAATATATTTATTCATTTTTATCAACATTTAATTAAAAAATAAAAATAAAAATAAAAATATTATTTAATAAACATGTTTTTATTTTTTATCTTTTATTATTTATTTTTTTAATTAGTTAATTTTATTCATTTGGACATTTATCTGCGCTAAACAATATGATAAAGGATACCTTTATGAGTGTGAAACAGATTGTATTGATAAAGGGAACCCTTTATCAGTTATAGTAATATAACACTTCACAAAGGATACACATTATCAGTGATAAAAATAAACCTTTGATAAATGGATACATTATCAGTGCTAAAAAAAGAACTGATAAAGAGTTAGGTTTATCTATTCTTTTTCTAGTGCTGATTTAGATTCCATTTATCAGTGGTTTATTCTAGCGATGAAAAATTATATCATTTTTAATCACCAAATTTTTAGATGTGGGATCACATCCAGATTGAAGGGGATAGTCTCCACAACCATCGGGTGGTCGATAAATAGATATATGGTTGAAATTAGAAAAATCTAGTAGTTACAATTTAATAAAAATATACATCCACTTTTTAGGATCTAATTTTAATTCGTGCGTTGAAGGGTCACATGGATCGGAAAATAGTTAAACAACTATTCAACTACCACTTCCTTAAGAAGCATCTCACATGGTTGGCACACACAATTAGAAAAATTTTGTGCCAACCACGAAGAAACCCTATACTTCACACAACTCGGAAAATCCTTGGATGCCAAATGGTTTTTCCAAATCATTCCCCTAATTGTGTGCCTCCCTAGAATCCCCTATTCACATTTCATGATTTTATTTAGGAATTTCATGATTTCTATTATCCATGATAAATCATCAAACCTCCATAAAATTCACAAAAACATGTCAAAATCCCACTTATCCCTCCAAAACACCACCCAATTAGTTTACATACATAAAAATCAAACTTAAATTGTTACATAATTGAATTAAGCGGTGTTACTAGTTATGAAAGGCATATTTGAGGTTATATTAATAGTATACTAAGGCTCACAAAACCTCATTATTCTATTAAAAAGGAACCATTTAAATAATATTTATCTGAAAAATATTTCCTAAAATATGAGGTTTTTAAAAAATACCTCCCAATACCCATTAATAATATAATATCTATATCTAAGAGGTCAAGTTAATCTTAATATACTAGTCACATAACTCTTTAGGTGTGAGAAAAGTTTGTTAATCAAATTATGAGGTACAAGACCAAAATAGACACTTTAATATATATTTCAAAATATATATCATTCCTATATATTCTAACAATTAAAAAATATCATAACTAATATCCTCACTATAATTATATGTGATTAGAATTTGGGAATATGGATTATTCACATCCGTTCTATCCTATATAAAATGAAAACATTAGCACTGAATACAATTAAAATAATACCTTAATGAGATGATGTGTTTCTTTTTTTTCATCATCGCCTCACATAGATGGATATAAATTTGTTAATAATGAATTAATAAAATATTAACTAAATTATTATTTTTTTAAAAGATTAATAAATTTTCTTCTTTTTTACATTCCCAATAATTGAAATATATGTACGTCTGGAAACCGCCACCATAATGTGATATGAAATATTTATTATTTCCACTATAAATAAATGGTAATAAGAAAACATTTTATGAATAATAATTTTAATGTTAAAATATATATATTATTTAATTTTCACTTTTTAAGGAATGAAAACCTTATTCATTATTATAAACATAAAAATCATAGTATGAAATAATGTGAATAAATTTTCATGAAAACAAAACATAGATGTATAATAAAATAAACAAAATGTATGAAGATGATAATAAAAAAAATTATGATTCTTTATAAGATATAACCATTACCACTTTCATGAATGTAAGCAATAAAATTTAATTTTGTTTATTATGAAACATATAACCTCAAAATTATTGACATAAAATTAACTAATTAATAATGAAATAGAACGTTATAATTATTTGAATAAAAGAAATAATAATAATTAGATTAACTATAAACATGTTCATATGAATTTAAATATATAACATAATATTATTCATTAGAGAATGTGATTTAGTTTTTCTATGCATGACTAATGTCAGATATATTTCATTTAATCAATAGATTAATAAATACAATAAATTAATTTTAATTTATATCCATGTCTATAAAATCTTTTCTAAAATTTTATATCTTACGTAGAAATTAATAATTAATGAAATTTGAAATGATACTTAATTTTTTAATGTATTTATAATTAAAATATTTTAAACATTTCTTTTTTTTGTACACATTATTATATTTTTTACCATAGTTTAATGAATTTTTTAACACATACCTTATATCCTCTTTGTCTTAAAGACATAACCATTATTTATTAAGAAGATTCACTAAAAATATTTTTTATGATAAATTATTACTCATGGTATTTAGGTAATTTTTAGATCTTTCAAAAAATATTATTATTTTTATAAGATATATGAATATTGATTATTTATGAGATATAATTAAATATTTTATATGTTTTTTGATGTAAATGATGTAATTATTTTTTTACTCATAATATTATTCTCTATTATAATATATAGTGATGGGTGAGCCTGATATATCTCTAATAATAATAGCTCTTGATATAGCTCTCCACTTTTTTATGTAATGCCATGATCTAAACTATATTGAAGATTCCCATGAAATATAATAGAACTTACAATGGTTATTCTTACTTTTTATATGCACCGATATAGAAAATTTATTAATATGAAAACATTGATTTAAAATTCATGTAATTTGTTTGTCGATGTAATCCTTAAATATTAATAAGACCTAGAATGTTAATGGTATTCTAAATGTGGAAGTTTTTTTACTTAAAATATTTTTACAATCTCAAGATTTTCCCATACAACTTCACTGAATTATATTTTTTGTTTCTAAATACTTAAAAAATTATGAAATTTTTTACATTTGATTTTTATTTCAATAGTTTATAAATTTTTTATTAGATATAAATTATTATAATTTTATAAAGTGAAATTATACTATGCGAGTTAATTAATATAATAGTGATTAATAATCTTATATTTGATTAATATCTCATAATTACAATTTTCAAATTCCACATCTTTATGAAACATTCAACTATGTTAATTATATTTATGTATTATAATAAAATAAATCTTAACCCATCAAGATAAAGAAAGTGGTTCCTGATTGATACATGATTATAAACATAATTACCATTTATATTGAAAATTTTACACTACGATGATGATTAATCATTGTTATGAATCTAATTTCTTGATTTACTAAATATTTTATTTAAATCATTTTATAAATATTACAATTATCATTCCATATTTAAATTAAAATAAATATGGGATAGAAATTTTAAGGGACACGATAATTGGTATTAGATAAATATATTACATAACATCAGTAGTTAGGTTCATTTTAATAGACATAATAATTAGATTATTATTTATGTAGAATTATTATGAGATATATTTTCATTATTTCCATGTTTCTTGATATAATACATGAAAATTCAAAATGTATTTTAATAGCGGAATCATGGAAATTTCTAGCTGAATATATTAAGGGAATTATAACATTATAGATCAGAACCCTTTATGTGATTCAGTGAGAATAAATATGTTTTTTAAAAACTAACTTTGATGAAAAATCATATTAACAATGGAATTCAAGAAATAGAGTGATTGACTTCACAACTGAGGAACATGTCTATTGTGGTTGATTTAATGAAACATTCTCCTCATGCATTAGGTGAAACTTCGTACCCAGTTGTATCTTAGTGATGGTTCATTTATTTTTAAAATATATAATACATTTTATGATGCTCAATGCATCAAAATTAAATCAATGTCATTCAAATTTTAATGGTGAATATTTTTAGTTATGGATTCTGGTTAAGAATGAAAAAACATATATGATATAACTATCGTAGACTATATAAAATTTAGTTATATTTTTACAAATAAATATTCTCCAATTCACTTTAGATATAGATTGGAATACCAATTCAAAGAAATTATGTAAAAATATAATGATTTATTTTCCTCTAATGTATGATAAATTACATGATTTACAAGGTATAAGAAAAATTTTATTCATACCATTTTTTAAAAAATATATACATTTTAAGAAGGATTTAAATAAAAAAAGTGGAGGGATTTGGTTAATCATTAATTTGGATGCTGTGAGGAATTTAAATTTTTCATTGTATAGTTCAAGATTATGTTACAAAAATTTTATATTAATAAAGATAATAATGGGTCAATGTTATATGAAATTGCGATGCAAATTTTGAATAAATCTGATTCTTAGATAATTAGGATCCCATTTTTTATAAATATTCTTAAATAAATTTTTTGTAATCACTAATGATATCTAAAAGTGTTACTCATGTTGTAAGTGAATACTTATGGCCTATTATGCATGTCCATGGAAATAATTATGGATTTGTATTATCAAGACTTTAAGAAGAATTATGTTGTATAATCACTTTCTACCATCTCTTAAATATTAGATGAGATGACCCAAACATTTAATAATAATATCTTACATCTTATTACATAAATGTTCATTAAATTATATTGGCATGAACTTAAATATGAAAAATGTTTAGCATATATGGAATCATAATCACAAAAAAAAATTACATGGAATATATACATCATATCTTAATAACAGTATCTGAATTTTCACCCTTATTATAAAAATATCATTCCTAAAATCATTCTTCGTATCATGTGGAAAATTTAACGGGATAAAGGGTGATCTCTGATGCTTTATGATTGAAAAAATGGATATCTCAATTATCATCGATGAATTACATGAGTATAAGTGTCGGGGAATTTAATATTAACATTTTAATACTTTCCCATATATTTATATATCATAATCATGAGTTATTTTATATTTGATAATAATTTAGAGGAACTAAGTCTTAAAGGAGTTACTGAATATGATCCATTAGATAATAAAATTAGTATATGATCATATAATAAAATTGTTCAGTAATTTTTTGAATAATAATATACATGGGAGTCATAGTTTTATCCTACCAACCAATTCATTCATCACATTTTAGGAATATGTTAACCATTAGTTTACCTACGTTAGGATTTTGTTTACCTCTCATATATTCCCTTTTGGTAATGTATAAACCTAATATATACCCTTTCAGCACATAACACATTAATAATTTACTTATTAATTATATGGATATAGTAGAAAAACCTTAAATATAAACATATTCCTTTCAAATGGATTCTATAAGATCAAATTGTTTTATTTCCTCATTTCTCAATCTATAATGAAGAAAATGGTATTCATCAATATTTAATCATCATAATAATTAAATTTCTAATAAATGTATAAGGAAAATATCAATTAATCATATCCCCAATGTGGAAAATAAAAAATCTATTAATATTATAAATAATAAATATTCCAATATAATTAGATGGAATAATTGTTTATGAGAATAACCATGTCAGTATTTTTATTATTAATTTTAAATATAAAAATCTCCAAAATACGATATAAAATTTTTAATCTATTTCAAATAAAGTAAAACATTGTAGAAATTGAATCTATATAGTCTCACCAAAATATTAATAACCTCTTAAAAATTATTTTAAGGATTATATACTCATGTATAAAAAATATTCCAGATGTAATTTGATAATTGGAAGGCTATCGTAAAACATTATTTTTATATTTTGAGTAATTTTGGAGTGGAAAATGCATGAAAACATTTAATATAATTAAGAAAACATCGAGAAAACTATTATATTTTTTTGAGATAGGTCAAATAATTTCTTCATCATAAATTTCATCACAAAAAATCTTAGTAAAATGTGATTGAATCGAAAAACAAATAACTCATGTTTGAATTTCATAATATGTAGTTTAATTTTTTTTAAGAATTAAAATTTATTATAAATATGAAATATACCATTATTCATACTAATATTTCCAAAAAAAATCCACGTATGAAATTTGAAAACCTTTTTAATAACTCTTTAATAACATCATCTTTTCCTATTGGTAATTGTTTCTTTTTTCGGAATTTTTTTGCTTCAGTGTTTATAATAATTGAATCTATAATATTATTTCATCAAATATAGAAAAATAATAAATTATTTAAATCATATATATTAATTTCAAATATATATTAATAACAAACCATAACAAACATCGAGTGAATAATTTACTACACATTTCATTGAAAATTTAGTATGTATGTATGCATAACTATTTAACATTTCAATAAAAAATTTTGATGAATGGTAAAAAATATTTTAAAATAATTAATAAAAAATATATAATAAAAAATCATATATATTTATTTAATCCATCATTTATTCTGGTCAATTTGAGTTTGTGATGGAAAATTATTCATATCTATATGTGGAGGTAATAGTCTATATTTATTCTACCCCAATACATAAATTTATCATTTGATGAATTGAAGGAGGAAAATTGTTTTACAAAAAAAATATTAGGAACAAAATGTATTTTAGATATTTAATTATTAATATCATGGTGTATATATTATTTTTAAAAAGGGTGGAAAAGGTAATAAAATTTAAATATATCAGTTATTACTTATACCTATTATTTGTGAAAGATCTATTGTCTTGAAATATTTTCATTGATAGAATATTCATTGGGAAATAACATAGGAAATATTATGATTATATGTAATATAGTTAGGTTTTAGGTTATTTAGTAACCATTATTGAAGGATCTAAATTATTTATTTTGGGTGGAGGCGTGGTTCCTTTTAACATGTGAAAGAGAGGAAACATATAGAATTACATAAATCATTAAAATAATATAATGTCTCCTTTTTACGTTACCAGATAAACATAACCATGAGTTATAATGTAAGATAATATAATGTATAAATCACTCAATATAATATTAATTATATATTTATATGTTTCATTACTACCCATATATCATATTTTTACTCCTCACCATGGTAAATTAATTTTAACATAAACTATTGAAAAAAAAATCTACTTCTTTTTACTATTAAATTTTACAAAAAATGAGGCTTCCTACATTTTATTTTGGGAAATTATGATTCATATAATGAATTTTTTTTTTCTCAAATTCAATTTCTATAATTTATAATTTCTTTTTGTAATTATGAATTTCAATGAAAATAAGAAACTTCTTTTAGAACATTAATTTTTTTAACATAAAAGTAAATTTATTTTAATTACATTCCTTGAAAAAAATTAAATTTAATGTTAAGATAATTTAATGAATATATAAAATATAAATTTAATATAAATAATTAATAAATAAATAATAATTTATTTTATTATTATAAAATAACATTGCATATATAATAATAGTTTTCTAAAAAACTACTTCCTTATAATTAAAATCCAAAAAATCCCCCTTCATGAACTTCTAATAATAAATGTAATAATACTTATTCACATACTATTAATATAAATGATTAAAATTAGCATGTAATAGTTATTAATAATTTCTTTACTTTATGGCAAGATGTTAAATTTTTGAAAAAATATTTCATTGAAATTTTTTCTAATAATCATTAAATGATTTCACTAAAAATTTATTGATTATTTCATAGAATTAAAATATTCATTTTAATTTAAAAAAAATAGATATATAATTCATAATGTGTCTAATTATACTAATATTGTCCAAATCAATTGAATGAATAAAAAGGTATATTATATCAAGAGATCATTTAGACATCGAGAATCATGTAAATAATTATATAATAACTTCATGTTTGTATCGAAGTAAATACAAATAAAATCATGGTTTTTTGAATTTTAAATGCTTTAAAATCAAATTATAAAATAAACTAATATAACACAAATATAAAAAATATCAGGATGCTTCCTCATTATAACATCATTGGTTTCCAATTTAACTTCTTTTCATTTTTACTATTTTAGAATACAATAATAATGTTAGTAGTTTGATTTTGTTTCACTTTATCCCAATGTTGAATGATTTATACATGTTCATGATTTAAAATTAACTGATATATTTGAATGAAAAGGATGTTTAGTAAATTATAATAATCAAGTATATAATTACTTTTATGATATACATGGAACCCATTATGATCATGATAATGTTTTTGTGTAAGTTCAAAGTGATATGGAATCATCATATTCTAATCATGAATCTCGAATATCCTAATATACCAAGATTCCATAAATCCTTTTACAGAACATAAAGCATTTTTATATGTATAATTTCTAATAAATACATCATAATCATATTTTAATTGATGATCTAATCGAATATTGTTATCATAACTCATATTTCTACTCGGAGATACATTATGGTGTGTTTGAATATATCTAATATTCTCTACAATTTCCTCCAGGACTTATAGACCCAATATCATTCATTATCTAAGTTCATCATAACTAATTGATGTTATAAAAATCCGTCTATACTTGACTTTATAATATTCCATCTGAATGACTGAGTTAATGCTATTATTACAAGATAATTTAAAAATACATATTTGGTGACCTAAAAAAATTGAAATTTTTAGAAGAGAATGTTAGAAAAAAATTGAGGATATTAATCATTATCGCATAATAATAATCCATCTGAGGATGATAATAAATATTTAAACACAAAAATGTATCAATGGAATGTTTAATGCTTAACCAAAACATCAATGAAAACATCAAATATCTAAAAAATATAATATAATTTTGTAATCCATCCATCATTATGAATTTACAAATCTATATAATAAATAGTAATTCATTAGATAAATATTACTATATAGAAAATAAATATTTTTAATTTTTAAGTATATAACCTATAACCCAACAAACATTATTGAATTGAGTCATTTTATGGAGTCTAATAGGGAAATCCATACTACTACTTTCTCGCATCAATTCTATAATGGCTATTATATTTAACAACCCGTTAGAAATAAAAATCTTGGATACAAAATTATATTATACCAAACATCAATATACATACTATGAAATATATGACTTCATATTTTCCCACAATAAATACACATTCACATCACTATACATCTTCATTATTATAGGATAAATATATAATAATGGATTATTATATTCTAAAAATAGATATGTATTAAATATTAAATTCAGATGGAACATAATATGTTCATAAAACAAATCATTTAATCAAACCCAATATTGAAATTTGGGACAATTTCCATAATCATTTATAGATCCTAATATTCTTTATGTGTCCCATAGATATTGACATTTAATAATGGTTCAACAGTCATCAGATAATGATGCAATTTATAAAAAAAAATTAATATTACTTGGACCATTCATAGAAAATATGGAAATATTGGATCCTAGTTAGTCCTCTTGATATATATTCTTTTAGGAGAATTTGGACTCAAATCACCATCCACCTTAGTATATTTCATCGGGTTTTAATGTTTTGAGCAGTCATAATCTTTAATCATCACAAACCATGTTATCATGATAATATCCCACACTCTCATGTTAATTTATAATTTTACAATTTTAGATCATTATATACATCATACCTTTTTCTATAAATATTATTTATCATTATATTTAATTATTGAATTACTATATCTATCCATATGTCACAAGTAATGTAATTTCCCGCATGATCCATATATTGTAGTGATGCATATGTTATCATTGTATCATTATTCATTAGAAAATATAATATCCCATTAATTTATGAATCATAATAATTAATAACCCTATATCCACAACATGTTTATGTGATCATAGATGCATTAACCAAAATTATATTTATTTCATTAAAAGTTTCGTCAAATTCATTACAACAATGTTACTAAACTCCCTTACTAGTGAATAGGGTGAGTGGATTAGATATCCAAGTGAAATTATGTATGATGTTTAATTAATGAAAATCTCATAAATGAATAAAATACATCTCGTTCATTTTCTCAAATCCAGGAAAATTTTAGATATATATAGTATTTGGTGGATAAAATAATATTCCAAAAATTTAAATTATATGAATAAATACTAATACATTCTATAGCCGAAATTAACACATTGTAAATTATTCAAACATATTTTCCGTTCATAGATAATTTAGTATAATAATCTTTATATAATCAATATTTCCTATTATTTGATAATTTATATGAATTTATTTACTTTGGAAACCATTAAATAATTGCATTAAAATATAAATAATATATTCATTTAATATATTATGATAACTTGGGATATTGTATGTCTAATTGTCATCAATATAAATTCATAGCGTAGACACTTTATAAATTATAATATATTTTCATGACATCAAATTTGAACCACAATTGACAGTATCCAAAAAAATCTCAATATTAGATAAATACTTTTTTCATTGAAATTAATTGAAAACATGTTAAATTTTTTATGGGGGATATTTATTCATCGTTGAGATTTGTTTAGGATCCCAATAGTCTAATAAGAGATACACTGCTCTAAATTTATTCAAAAAATATTTATAGTGGAACCCCATTAGGTTACAGATGGATTAATGAATCCCTTATCAAAATTATAATATAGTTTCATATTCAATTAATTCAAATCAATCTAGGTCACAATATATTGTGTAATTGAAATAGGATTTTCACAAGGAATGAGTTCTTTTTGAATCATAACATCAGAATTTAGATGTACTTAATGAGACTAATTTAGAATGATTTTAAAATATCCAATACAATTAGAATATCATCGTTTATGTGTTTCTTATTAGCTGTATAATATTTATATCCAATTTGAATATGAATCATGACCAAAATAGTGGATGTAACTTCCATTGGAGGGTCATATTTATCCTCACACTGATTTATAATCCTAGGTTAATTTGTAATATCAAAACGAGACATCACATCCTCATTAATTGATATGTGGCCTATATTATTAAATGTAATCCATATTAAAAACTAAGATATAATTCCACTATATGGAAAATAAATAGATTTAATGGATGAAAATTAAAAAAATATTATTTATATAAGATTCGTAAAAATTGTACGTTATCAACATACCATTAAATTTATTCACAAAAAATAGTATATATAATTATATATATAGTTTCATCTTCCAAATAAAATTCATCACATAAAAAAATTTGGTAAATATATAATCAAATAATAGATTATTAGTTCTATAGTAGATGTTATTTATACCTTTCCATAGATCATTTTTTTACCTCCAGTCTGATAATAGATATTACATGAAATTTCCATTAGAAAATGGGATTATCTGATTGATGATATCCATTTTAATCAGTAACACTCACTTTTAGTATAGGGTATCATAAGTTTTATTTTACTTTAATTTGAAACACTAGAGTTTCAGGGAAATTTTTATCTATTCAAACAATTTGAAAACTCCATCCTTTCCCATCAGTGGATAATGTCCCGATGACCATATATTCCTCATGAATCCCTTTGGGATACTAAAAAATTAGTATTTTCCAAATGAGATTGTGGGATACTACTAATCAAACTAAAAGATAAAATTAATTTATTTATATATATTCCATAAAAATATTAAAATAATAATAATATCATCATTGAATAACCCATTAAAAAAAGGATGAATAAAATATTTAGTCATAATAACCATAAAACATAAAATAATAATATTGAAAATGTCACATGATCTTATCTCCAATAAAGCATAATAATCATATAAATATATTATCATTGATTAAAATTCCATTATATGATTACATGAATAATTATTGAATAAACTAAACTATTCATTTTGAAATAAATTAATTTAAATAAAAAATTTTAAAAATATTATCTATGTCATAATAGTTTCAAATAAAAATCATAACATGTAATGATGGTACTTATAGATGTTCATGAGATATACATTTAAAATAACGATATAAGTCACGTCTTTTGTAGAAGATACCATATTTTGATAACTCCATGAATATTCCTTTAAAATATAATTATTAAAATTAAAACATGGATATTAAATAATTTAAATAATAATATTTTAATATTAAAAATATTGTTGAAATTATTGTAATGAAAATATAAACATGTATGAAAATGTCCCATATTCAATGTAGAAGAAATATTTGTTTCCTTTTAAAAATGACCATATGAATAAAATTTATATTGAATGAGGGAAATTAATAGAAAATGTATAATATCCTTAGACTCACATATTTACAAATTATTGATGATATTTTTCATAGATAGATCTTATAATTTCAAAATCATAATATTATGAACTAACAGTCCTCGTAAAAAATATGATGGTAACATAACAACCATACTTAATGTTCGAAATGATCTAAAAGTGATATATCCTAAGGTATAATAAATTTATATTTATTTAATTATATTAAATAATGAAGTTTTTACTTGAAATAATATATCGGATAAAATTATAACATTTAATCAAACACATATTAATAATTCCTTAATAAAATCAGTTTTTATGTGTTAACAATATCATTCTCTACAAATTTCTATTTATGTAGTTTTGGTACTTGCATCGTGATAAATGTTAAATAAAAACGAAATTATTAATGATGATATATATTTCATACATATTATATATATATATATTACATATATATTATCCACCCATAAAAATAAGAGTCATAAAATTGAAATACACCATTCTTTGAGGTGGAACTCAATATTTTTTCTTTATCACTATCTTAATTTTTTAAATTAATAAATTAATGAAAGGTTAATTATAATTTATTATTGTAAAATAAAAATTCAGTCATAAATATTATATATATTTATTAAATCCATAATTATATCCATTAATGATATTGAGTGGTGGGAAAATAATCATATCGTTGTGTGGGGCAGCATTTCCACTTATATATGGGAGTTATACTGTAATTTATCATTTTATATAAAGGTGTTATAAAATGATGGTTACCTATCAAAAAAGTCAAGCTACATTTATGATACATGTTTCATCATGTTTTTTTGGAAAAAATACATTTAATGATGTTGGAAAAATAAATAAAATTAGAATATGTCAATTTTGATTTCAATATCATTTTGAGAAGAAAAAAAAATTCATTGAATGCTTACTATTAAGAGAACATAATGGGTTATTTTATAATTTTATGTAATCTAAAATGTATTCGGGTCATGTTTTGGGAAATATAAAATTATGAAAATTCATAAATAATGGTTGATAGGATGTTATTTAAAATCATGGTTTTAATTGAGGTATGTCCACATATAACTTTTAGTTTAAATCCCATTGAATTCCTTAATAAATTTTCCACATGCGTATGATGAATCTTGGGGGTGTTCTAGTTGTTTGTTAAGAATAGGAAAAGGAAAATGGACATTTTTTTAAATTTCAACTCATGGCCAATGTAAACCATGACCCTAATCCATGCTAACTAGAAGGGGGAGGTTCATGGGTATGTGAACCTTGCAAGGGGGATATCCAAATCAGGAAGACTTAGATAGTGGTGTTCTATGTTATTGGTGCTTGTTTTTTCAAATGGTTTAGAGATCCCTATATAATAACATGACTTCACTAAAATTAGAGAGTGGATTCTACACAGTTTATACAAGGTTTGGAAAAGCATGTGGCCAAACCATGTTCCCATTCAAAGGTGTGAATTTATAGTCTTCCACCTAAATATTTTTATAAAATCACATTATTCTTCCTCCCATTATCCCCTATCAATCTTATTGATGAAACTGATCTCCCATATTATCCCATTGGTGGTTCTCCTTCGATTCATGGTCGTTTGGAGTATTGTTGGTCAAGGATTTATATTTTGGGTAATTCTAATCCACCACTTACTCCATTTTTACAAATAAGTGTTTATTGTTCCTCCCATCATCATCTGAATCCCAAAACCCATATTTTTATAATGGAATATATTTTGAGGATTCAATTTGTAACTGAATATACATTTAAGAATATTATTATGAGTGTTTTCATCAACATATTCAAGTTAGGTGGTTTATAAGTTAGATCCCATAATAATTTTGTATATTTTTGCATGTTTTTTTGTGTTCCTTGTAATATCTTGCTATATATTGAATTAATTTAGAAGTATTTATAAAATAAAATGGTTGTCTAAATTATTAATTGAACAATCAATATCCATTTGGAATGCATATCGGAAGAATAGAATGTTTTAGGACTACCAAAGTGGTGTACTGAAATTTCTAAAACTACGAATTGGTAATGTCCAGTGTTGAATTGACAATTCATAGTGTAGATTATTTGATAAAGGTTGTAATATGTTTATTTGAGTTAAAAATGTAATATTTGTACTTGTTCCAAGGATTTATAATGGATTAAGGGGTTGTTTGTAATGTCATGATAATGGGTAAGTTGAGTTCATTGATATTGTGTCAAATGACAAGTGATTTATATTAATATCCCTAATAGGGTTGGTGCAAATGAAATGATTAACATGTTAAATTAGTAAAGGTTTTTGAATAGAATAATGTATTTATAGGAAATGATATGGTATTTTATGATAATGTTTATTGAGTTTATATGAGGATGTTATGGTATATAACTAATTGGATGGGGAATAAGAATGTGAATTTAGGAAAAATTGGCTATGTAATGTAAATGGTAAATGTGTTAATGGGTTGTGGCCTGTTATTAATTTCAATGAGTATTATTATTGATTTTTGTTTTTATGTATATTTTCTTTGAATTTTTTGAGTTATTGTATGTGTGATGATTGTATATATAAGCATATGAATATGTCTTGGTATTGTGGGGTATTGGATAAGGTTATATGCCAATGGTCAAGCTATACCCAGCACCTAAACACCATCAAACAATTCATGGGATTGGCAATTTGAAAAATATATATTCTCAAACCTATTTTATTCCTCCCTAATTGAGGATTCACTGTGAGATTATTGTGTTCGTTATGAGGTTTTTATCAGTAATGATATGGGGATAGGATTTAATCCCTTTCTATAGTGATAAATTCCTTAAATTAAAGTGTGAATGATTAAATTATTAACCCATGGAAAAATTATTGATAATGAATTGTGTAAGGTATAGGATGAAAATAATGAAAATGGTACTAATGTTATAATTTTTTAATGTAACATTTGATAACTAATGGAACAATAGTTTTCTTTAATTTTAATATCACTACTTATTTTGTATTCACTATCTATTTAGAAAATAAATTTTGTATACAGTGTTGGAGATATCATACTGAAGTTATTCACACAATTCTCATGTGTCTTTGTGCACCCAATTAGATCTGATGATTACTGTTCAGTTTAAAGTAAAATGCCATGTGCTTGGGAGTTGAGTCATACATGGGATTTTCATGAATGTTCTTCCAAAAAAGGGTTTGGAATAT
This sequence comes from Viscum album, assembly GCA_963277665.1. Taxonomy (NCBI): domain Eukaryota; kingdom Viridiplantae; phylum Streptophyta; class Magnoliopsida; order Santalales; family Viscaceae; genus Viscum; species Viscum album. The sequence continues at coordinate 26,550,845 of OY728157.1, read as the reverse complement.
TTTGGGGATTTATCATTCCATCTTTATTTAGGGTTTCTAAATGCAACTACATAGCATTAAATGAAATATTTTACTATTGGAAATGGTAGGTACCCTATTTGGGGAGTGGATGGTTTTGTATGGTTTTGGTTATTGCTTATTGTTTCCACTAACTCACTTATTATTTATAATGGACTACACTAGTAATAAGGGTAAAGTCTCCCAATGCAATCTATTAGGCCCTCTCTGTTAGTTTGAATCTTCTCGTGTACATGGAGGTGCGCATGAGAACTAGTCGCGACCTAGGTTGAGGCACAAATTTAGTGGCTCTTGGGATGAGGACATTACATAGTGGTATTAGAGTTGTTTTTTCAATGATCATATTTTTTGGGATGGTAGAAAATAGAATAGGATTTTACAATCCATGGAAATTACCTTCTTAAGGGGATTAGAAAACTCGTATATGAGGTAAAACCCAAGTTCCCTTAGTTGGATTTTTTCGGAATGATACATTTGATGATATTTAACCACTGAGGGATGAACTGGTTGTCTGAAGTAAAGTATTTATGAAATATACATAATTTTTTGAATGGAACAAGATTTCCCATTCATAAATAATTGTAGGAACCTTTTTCTATAAGTTACATTCTTAATGATTGTCACACACCAGACTGGTTTCCATGGTATGAAAGGTATAATGAATTTTACCTTCTTGAAAAACTCTATGAATATGTTATGAAATGGGATGATGAAATTGTGTAAGAAGGAAATAACTATTTTAATGATGGTTAAATAAATGTGTATAATCAAGGGAAATATGTGAGAAGAAAATATTTATTGAATTAATTTTGAAAATGGGAAATATTTCCTAGGAAGAAAGTTTTGCATTGTAAGTATGAAAATAGTTTTGAAATAGTTTACAATGTAATTCATGTCACCGATTAAGTTTATTTTAACCGTTTCATTCATGAAATTCCCTTGCGATTGTAATATTAAGATATTGGTAGGTGATGATGACATGTGGATAGTGTATGTGAATGGGATTGTTTATGTCTAGAAGATATCCTTTTTTATAAAAGCAATGATAATTTATTGTTATGTGTTATAAATCTGATTTTTTGAATTATAGATAAATTCCACCATGAAGTCGTGTGATGGTAGGGTGACAAGAGGATGTTGTTGTGAAATCTTCCCCATTAGTGGATCAATAAGAATTGATTATTCAGGGTAATAGAGATCAAAAATTTTATGAGAAATTTTGTCACTTTATTCATATGACAGATTAGGAACTTGGTCGGGTTTTACTGACTATTCATAGAGCTAATTATAGAGCTTATTCAGTGGAATCATACAAACTCTACAGGATAGGGTCGTACATAAGTAGAAATATTCTTATTAGAATCTATAAGAATTATTCATTGCTATTTTTATATTCTTTTTGAGATGCATGTGACATTGTTTCCCTATATGTTTTGAGGTAAGGAAAACCACTCGGGGGACATCATGGTTTAGACTGAACTAGATGAATTAATGATATTGAAGGATTTTTAAGAAATGTTCCTAGAATTTTTCTATCTTGAATCCATGAGGAAATATATGTACAATGAGTTTATGAATTTTAATTTATGTTCACAACATCTTCGTGTAGTTCAAAAAATAGTTAGAGGCACTGAGGCTATACCTTCTACAGTTTTTTGTACGATTCTTGTAGCTTCCATGGTCTCTAATGCAACATTTGACATAGGTGCCACAAATTCATTAATATCTACTGAATTTTTAATTTTTTATATCTATCTATGGAACTTCTTTGTCTATGATGTCTATTGACACACCAATCTGGGTGTGAGTAGAAAGTAACAGGCAATTTAACATTTGTTCCCTAGATGTTAATGGGAACTATTTTCTATGGGACATATTCATACTCGAGATGTTAAGTTTTTAATTGATTTTTGAAATAGGTTAGATGGAAATTTTCAAGTACCATATTAAATTTTAATGTCATCAGGTGACATTCAAGTCATGTTAGGGAGACACTTATGTCTGTCGGGGTTATTATGATGTTCAATAAGGCCTTGTAAGGTTGTATTGTCTACAATTGGGTGAACTCAAAGTCGGAGTAGCTTTTCTTCTACTAGATTAAGGAGTAGTAGAGTAACATCTATATCATCATGTAGTGGACAATTCTACGATGTAGTTCTGAAGGTCATCTCTGGATTTCTACATGAGGGAGATGTAGGTTTCACGGGAGAGTCGGTGCTAGGGGAAGAACAATTTCCCATTAATCCATATCTAATAGTGCTAGAGTACTCATTGAACTCCCTAATAAACTATTAGAGTGAGTGGATATGTGGTTGATATATCCTAGTACATCACCTTAGTGATCTCCCATTAAATTTTTTAATAAGGATGATGTGTTGTTATGGTTTTGTGTCAAATATAGAAAGTTAAATCCCATGACCATTAAGAAACAATACACTTTTCCTAAAATCAGTGATCTTTTTGAACAGATGATAAGTGTTTAAAATTTCCCCATTCTTGATTTGAAATCAGTAAATCATCAACTGAAGGTGACATTATCTAACATAAAATGACCCTCTTCAGGAGACATGTATGGTTTCTATGAGTTTTTAGACATGTTGTTTGGGTTGACCATGACATCAGTTTTGTTTATTTTTTAGATGAACCGAATTATTCACCCATATGTTGATCAGATTTTAGTTTTTTCATTGATTAATTCTTAGTGTAATCTATCACTCAAGGAGATGTTTTCATACTACTTTACATCATCATGAGTACACTAAGCTAGAATATGGTTTACATCATGTTGTAAAAATGTCAATTTTGGATTGATAGAGTGCATTTAGTGGGCTATATCTTTGTTGAGGAAGTCGTGTCAGTTGATTCGAATAAAGTGTTGGTTGTTTTGTATTGAAAGAAACCCAATCATGTTTCTGATCTTAGGTGTTCGGAGGGGGGGAGGGGGGTGGGGGTTTCCTATTATTATCAATGGTTTTTATTTGTTTCATTATTTTGGTTGTTCCCATTTTGGGATTAATAAAAAAAGGAGTTCTATTTGGTTGGTCTGTGGCATGTAATAATTCTGTCCAAGGATTGAAGTAGACGTTGACTACCATGTCAATTATGATCTTTCCTGATTCTGGTAAATGATATACCTTGTTTTTTAATGATTTATTTAATGTAAATTGGGTGTTGTTGATATAGGATGAGTATGTTTTCATGTTTGGGTTGTCAAATTTCAGAATCCATCAATAAAATCACCATACACATATTTCTGAACTGGTTACTATGGGTTATGCATTAAAATATTTGCGAATATATTTTTAGAAACAATAATTTATAGTTTATGATAATATTATGTTCCCTAAGTACACCATCATTCATCATAATTGTAATCTATGGTAGTGATTATTTGTGAGTACTAGATGTTTTTTGAATTTGAGTAGGTTTACACAATGGGAAATATAAAAAATGTCAAAAATTATTTCATTTAGAGGACTCAAAATCAAAAGGTCCAAGAATACGTGGACAATTCTAGAATGATGGTATTTTTTATATTCATCTATATGTAGATGATGGGTAGGGATATATGAAACATGAATCCATAGAACATGAGTTCGTGCTTTTGGGTTGGGTCAAGGATATTCATATTTAGGATATGAAGTGTTGAAATTTGAGGAAAATAATTAAAGGTGGGGAGTCACTTTCTTGTTGTTTTTTTGGGGATGACAAGTAATGCATCTTCCTAGTCGTGATGTGGTTCAAGAAAGGATATGAGAATAGTGTGTTCAAAAGCCTGTTTCATCATGGTCGGTTGTGAACCATGGTTTGAAAATGATGTATCATGATCTTTGAAAGTAGTATTGGTGGCTGAGTATAAAGAAATAGGTTATAGTTTTTTGTCCTAACACCTGTGATGTATGTAGGTGAAGGATGAGCATTAGATCAAATGTGATTTTTTACATCTATATCCCATTATAGAATGAATGTGGGATAAGGTAATAATGAATTCATTGTTGGTATTCTAAAGCCCCCTCAAAAAGAATAATGTAATCTGGGTGGTTGTGGATCAATATACAATGGTGGCTCATTTCATTACAATACAAGAGACATTCACTATTGATCAGTTGGATGAGTTATATGTTTTGGAGAATGTGTGGTATCATTGTGTATTGAGGAATATTGTTATATACGAGGATCCATGTTTTACATTGCACTTCTAAAAGGTAATACATAATATTTTTTTTACCTAGGTGGTTTTAATTATGGGTTTTCACCCGCAGATGGATGGGAAGTCAGAGAATAAGATTCCCGCTCCATAAGAAATTTTGAGAGTTTTCTCAATGATTTTCTATGGTTAGTGAGGAAAAATTGGCCGCTTGATCAGTTTTCCTACAGAAAATTCATTTTATATGGTTAAAATGGTACCATTTGAGTATCTATTTGGGAGGTCCTGTAGATAAAAAAAATTTATCTAGGATCTTGGGAATTAGTCTTATTGGAACTGAGTTTTATACATGAGATTTTGGAAAATGATGAGTTGGTCCAGAAATTAATGAAAATTGCTCAATGAAGGGATAAGACTTATTCAGGTTGGCATTGTAGACTTGTGGAATTTATGGATGGTGTTGGTGTGTCTCTTTGGGTTTATCAAAGGTTGGTACACTGTCCAATTTGGATATATGGAATGTTGGGATGGGTCATTTGAGATCATGGGGAGGATAAGATTGGTGGTTTACTGATTGTCTCTTCTATAGTGATACAGTTTCATACATGATGTTTTACTTGTTTCAAAGCCTAGATACCATCACCCTAACCCATCTCATGAAATATATTTTGAGGATTTTTATATTTAGACTAATGAATCCTTTGAGAATCATCTAGTTCATAGGGTGGATAGAAGAGAGAGGATCTTATGGAGAATGGTTTTCCCTTTAGTTCTTGTCCAATAGAATAATTTTAATGTTTAAAAAGAAGCATGGGAGTGAGAATTGGATATCTTGGGCCATTAGCTCGATCCCATATATTTCAATGAATTATGATTATCAGGAATGCTGCTTGAGGATTAGAAATATTTAGTTTGGGATGTTTCATGTTCCTGGTTTTGGTGGATTCATGTCCTTCTTTAAATTATGGTTTTCATACCTTATAATTCATTAATTAAATTTTCATTGGGGGTATGAGAAAGATAATGTATATTTTGGGGTTTTGGGAATTAACATGAAATGAAAATACCCATTTTTTCCGGATTAATGGTTGTAACACTTTTAGTGGAACCATTCATCCAAACCATTCTCTACAAAATGAGGAGGTGCATAGTTATGTTAACCATGCCCGGAGGAGAGCCAAACCATGTGACATTTTCCAATGGAATTATGAACGGTATGTATATGTTTTTTCAAATAATTTTTATCTCTCTAGGTAACTATGTGATGAAACTCTCTTATGAATAGTTTTTATCTCATGAATTTTGCACATATTCAAAAACCTTGCAGCAAAACAATTCACCCTGGAAAATATGTGATTTTGAAATTTAGTGGACTCATTTTTTTAGATCATAACCCAATTTTCCTCTTATTCATCATCTCTCAACCCTAGTGTTGAAATTAAGATAAAAAATCTTCCCATGAGTGGTTATTCTTTGATCCATGAGCGTTTGGAGTGTCATTGGTTGTAGATCAAATCACTATGTAATTATAATCATTGGCGTGCTTCCATTTTCAGAATTCAGTTTTGTAGTTCCTATCATCTTAATCTAATTTCTTATTATCATTTTATGTTATATTTTACCAAATATCTATATTATAAATAATAGATATACATTTTGGTTATGCCAAATCAAAATTATATATCCATTTTTTTACACGTATGACCATTTTATTGACTAAGGATTTATTTACATTTTATATTTTTTACACAATATGTTTATTTTATGATGTTCAATAATAGTCACTAATTAGGTTGATCATCTGATATATGATGAATTATTTTGACCTAAATTGATGGGTGGGACCCTTAATTATATTTCCAATTTATTTTTGGAAACTAACATGGTTTCTAAATTCGAGGAAGTATTAAATGTGATTTTATTAGTAGTATTGATAAATTGTGTAAATGTTCATGATTGTAATAGGAATAATTAGATTATGAAAATGAATTCCAATGACTATGAATTTTCTTCATTAATAATTCAATTATTATTATTAATGATATTATGGACTGATATTATCTGTAGATTAATTTAAATCTATGTTATAGGTTAAAAATATAATTTTTTATATAATTACCTTTCCATAATAATCCTTCCTTATCATTTCCAAATAATAAAATTATTTATGTATAATGTGTGATAATATAATTTCTCATTCATGAAATTGATTATTACTGATTATTTATAGATTCTTATATACATACCACTAACTGAGCTTTGAGAACACACTTAGTTTGTATCCTTTCCCAAGAATCCATGAAGTTTTATATGAATGATATTCAATTATATTCTAGTGTTAATAGTTATATTCTCCAAAAAAATTATAATCATTGTCATCAAATTTATTGAATGACTCAAAAATGTATCTATTTTATGGAGAATACAATTATATTTTATCTATAATGGCCCAGACTTATTTGTTCCATTCCCATGAAAGAATTTCTCTTCGAGGTGTTCAAGGAGGTCAATGAAACTCGTCCCCAACACCTTTAATAATTACCATCTCTGTGAACAATGTTTCTAGAATAGTGGGACAACTAATGGTAGGTCTAAAGTGTTTCAAGAATGGAGAGACATCTAATGGTTGGTCTATAGTGTTTTAAAAATAGTGAGGGATCTAACTATAGGTCTACAATGATTCGTGTATGGCGAGTCATCTAATTATATTTCATCCATACTTATAGAATATTGATACATATATCTATTGGTCTAGAGTGTTTCCAAATTTAGGAGACATCAAATATTGTCTTAAATATTGTTTCTAGAAGGGTGAGACATTTTTTTGTTTCCAAATTTCCAGTTTTTTTTATATTCGTACAGTTTTCCCATTTGAAGTTTCTTTTGTCATAAATTACATTCAAACACTGTTTTAAGGGATTTATGGACAATTCAAAACCCATAACTCCTATCATATTTTACATAATGGTCAAGTCCACTTTACTCTATCAAAATGAAAGATCTTTAACAGAATTGATCATCATGGAAAATATTTCATATCATAAATATATGCTCTCTAAATATTCTAATGGGAAGAGATATCTTTCTCCCCTGTTCTTAATTAATGTTCCTCTTTGCGAAATGATCAAACCTTTCCTTCCTACCCATACGACTAATGTGCAGTGTTGTTGCCCTGGATCATGTCATTATTAGAGTTTCTTCCTGCAGCATGTCCACCCCCTATTTCGGTGCAATCAAGAATTTTCATTCCATAATTAATATAAGGTATGTTCCAGAGTTGTTCTTTTGGGTTTCTCGATAAATTTCTTCCAGTTTATAATTTTTCTTGATATGAAACGTGTTCTCTATGTTCTTAATAATGCTTCCTTGGTTTTTGGTTATTTTTGTGGTATCTCCGCATCCTCAGGTTGATGCAGTTTTCTAGGATAGGTGATCATGATCTACCATGTTAGCATGTTATCATAGAATAATCATTGGAAAACCTTTGAGGAAGGTGATTCGTGACATATTTATTCTATTTATGTTTTTTAATATAGTTAACATGTTTTATCAAATTAGATCACATTTGAATTTAAATAATAAATATATGAACTTTAATAATGAATTGATATATAATGCATATTATTGAATGTTTTTTTACTATATAGTGTGTTATATATGACTTTCTATTTAGAATTTCTTTCTTAAAAGAAAATTTTAGTGTATATAAAATGATATTAATCTTAAATTTATTGGAAAAATATAACGAGGCTTGTAGATGAATAAAATTATTGTTTTCAATTTGATTTTATTAAAATTGAAGCAGATGTGCTTGATAAATTGATTTTATTGAAAAAACTAAAGCATGTTGATTTTTTATGGATTAAAAGAATGTCAAATTAATTATATTATTAATTAATGATAGATTTCTATTTAGGGTTTCCATAGCTGGAACCTATATATAATGAATCGATTAATTCAAGAGTGATTAAACAACCCATTGTGTGATAGAAGATAATTCATAGTATGGTTATATGTTACCATTCTACTTTTTTAGGCCAAAATTATTTTTCGTTGGAGTAGTTAATGAACATTATGTATGAAGGTTGAATTTCATGTTTATGGCCAAGAGCCTAGATGTTGTTACTTGTTTTCAGCTACTTGTGTTGTGGTGTGAGACTGGGAAAGATGAGCGTGGTTAGATGTTGTGGTATGTGGGAGGCACAATGGTTTTTGTGGCAATAGTTAACTCCAAGAAAGGCAGAACGCATCGATTTTTGCATTTGGGTGTCAGGGAGGAAATCGATGATGATGAAACACGTTGGATGTGAACATTAGATGTTTGTTGAAATTTGTTGTTTCTTTATCTGATTTAACTCCCCGCTACTTGATAGAGATGGTATTTCATAAACTCCCAAAAGATATAGATACATGCGGTGTATTTGATGTGATTTTCTTGTTTTGATTCTCATGAACGAATGGGTCTATGGTCCTACTATAGGTGGTGAAAACTGGACAGGTAGTTCTTCTATTCACAATGTTCTTCCCCTTTTGATTGGTAGCATACAATGTTTTCTTATAATCCATGGAATTATGAAAATGTGATAATGATGTTAAATAAATGATAGAATAAATGAAGTTAACTCATGGGGTTGGAGCTTGGTGGAATGATATAATGAGGTTAAAATATATAGTAATTATGGATCATGGTTGGAATGATAATTAAATGTAATGTGACATGATAATGGTTAATTAATCATTATGTAATAAATTAATGTAAAGTGAAACTGATCAAAAAGGGTAAAGTAATATAATATATATCATTAAATGGTTTTCGACTTATATGTTATTCCCATAGTGTGGTTGTGATCTATATTACATTATGTACGTTTTGTGTTTTTATATGCTACTCCACCATATCAGTTAGGGAATCTGGAAGTTCTACGATTTTGAGACATGAAAGGTGTTTACCCCAACCTCATGATGGAATGATTGATGGATGACTACCCCTTTGGCCCCTTTCTCTTATCATGGAAGATACTTAGGATTACAGTCACACCTATTATTTTTTCCCATATTTGTGTGTAGAGATCTATAATGGCTTGTGGTTATTCAAATACATATATTTTTGATATAGTTGTATATGGATTACTATAGGTGTATAGTTTATAGGTTATATAGGATAAGGGATCCATACTAGGTGTATGGGATTTAATGACATGAAGTATAATAACCGACATATGATACACATTATGCTAGATGCGGTGTTTCTTAGAATCAACCTTTTCACATTGGTTATTTTTGTGTAGTGGTTGTATTGCACAAGGTACATGTTGTGGTTCTACGACTAGGTGTCTACATTAATGGATTTTAGGGATAGATAGATTAGGACTCATGACATATGGAAAATGCCAGAAAAATATGGGGAAGTGGTAAATAAGTACCCTTTATATTCATTGTTATACGATATACTATAGTATGAAATACTTCGTGAGAGTATCAATGGTTTGGAAGGGAACATCGTATAAGTGTTTAGGTGGAGAGCTAATTTCATTTGGCGTTTACTTTGATTTAGCATGGTTTCATTAAATTTTTACAAGATTATTTAAGGAAGATCCTAGGAATTATTATGTTTTACTCACCCAAAATATATATAAGTAGTTCTCTAGGTCACAAGGGGAAAGTTGGAGATCATGATGGTTACTACTAGTTGGGGTTGGTAGAGCTATTCTGGCATTTTGGTTGATGTGGTTTTACTTTCTTTTGGAACATTAATTATTCCCTTTTAATTTTAATAGTTATTTCATGACATTACATATTTTCACTTGTGATTTCATATATATATCATTCTAGGTTGGATTTGGTTGGTATTTGTTTTATCACTTACTTTTGGATGTGTTTTCTTGTATGTTAATGCCTATCATTTTTGTTTTTACTATACCCATAGTGATAGTCAACAACTTGGGGCCTATTAAAGGTGTGACTCGGGGGTTCACTATCTCCATTCTCACATTTTGGTCCGAAGAGGGGTAATATATTTTGGGAGGGGGACGTGAAATATTTTTATCACAGTTCTGGTTGTGGGATAATATGGGGTTTGGAGTTAGTCACTGGGGAGATTTCAGGTGTTGGTAGGGAAATTATTTTAGCTATGTTTATAACATGCAATAAACACTGGAGACCTGATGAGATATAAGTATTTAGGGCCACCTATGATCTAAAATACAATCCATTATGTTTACAGTGGATACTAAATGACATGAAACTAATGGTAGGGTTGAGGCTGAGGAATGTATTATGAATCATTTTCTTTGTACAAATGATTGAATGGTTAGAACATGGGATAGTTAAAAATTAAATTAATAAAATAAAAAAATTAACTTGTTAATGTGTAGTATTCTATATTCAAGGTTTAGGAGCTGTAATTGTTTTTTATTTTGCAGGTATGGTTCTAGGTCGATGTCCTCAGAGGTTCTCATAGAAGATGTCTAGTCGGATGTGCTAGTAAATCACCATAGAGAAGAGGTTTGCAATGATGTAACTTAGAGGGTGAAACTCTAATAATTTCAGTGCCAGAGTCTGCATATGTATTAGGGCTCTATTTTTGATGCAGTCATAGTAGACTGGTTGGAGGAGGATGAGATACCTTTAAGAACAATCCGTGGTGGGAGAGATCACTGGGTATCATTGGTTGTGACGATGCATCATAGAGATTCAAGGAAGTTGTTTTTTCCACATGGACCTCGATTAGTGTAGAGTTTCATGGGAGGAGTTCCATGACATGTTTGGAGTCAATTTTCTTTCTTTGAGTGTGAAGGTGTCCCATCAGTTGGAGATGGTTACCCTTTAACAAGGGATATTCATTGTTCATGACTTTTGAATCCATTTTAAGAACCTCTTGCAATATTCTTTGGACCAACTTCCAGGTGAGGAGGCCAGGGCGAGGCATTTTGAGGAGGCTTTTCATCCATAGATCCAACACAAGGTCATATCTTTTACGCTAAACACAAATCATGAGGTGCTGGAGAGGGAATAGGTCATTGAGAGGATGTTATCTCGAACCACATCATCGATATATATTCGTCCTAATGAATAGATGTGGTTCGGGGTTCCTAGTTTTCAGAGTAGAAGAGTTTCCATTTCCCCAGGGTTACGACCTAGCATGATGTATCTCATTTATATAGGGCAGTGGCTTTTACACACATGTCATGGGATCAAGAGTTTTTTTCTGTTCTGGAGGTCAAGGTCATCAATAGTGTGAGTGCTTAAGATTTCTGAGTAGTCAACATGTTTTAGGTGTTTCTCTTCATGTTCCTCAATTGAAGAAGTTTTATTAGACTGAAAAGAAATATATTTAACTAACATTGGATTAATAAATAGAAGATGGGGTAGGTTGAGAACAGCCCTGAGATGCTCCACATCCATATCATGAAGAGAGTGGCCATGGTGGTTGTCTGTATTAGGGCTAAAGTAGCTTTTGGGAATGTTATGTTCAGTTGAATTCTTTACCATTTCAAGTGCCAAGCGAGACCGCCATCGTTGGAGGCACCCTTTTCTTGTTTTCAACATGGGAGTATGAATTTTTTGATTTAGGAGTGACAACCTACTTCATATAACTGTCTCTTTTCCATTATTAGGGACCTGACGTGGAGAGGCTCTTGGTGCCCTTGGTGTTTTCTATTCTAGTTATATTTCGAGCTATCTTTTTTAAATTATACATAAAATAAGAGATAGTTCTATTGAAGAACCACTGATGGGGATATTTCCTTCAGATACATCAATATTATTTCATATTTTTCATGGACTAGATGTATTCAGTGCATGATTTTATCGATTACATCCGAATGAAAAAGGCGTTCTTTGATGAAAATAGAGATCCAGTTGTGTTTGTTGGAGAGTTCCACCATCAGATAGGTCAGAGGTGTGTTCCATCTTTGTCATCATTGATAGTCGAGCTGATGTTGATTTAATTCGAGGATAAATAGTTTTAAGTTATCAAGGTCATGGAATAATACTCAAATTTCATCTTAGATGTGGTTGTGGCCTTACCCACTCGACAAGAGACATATTTCAGGATCAAGTTATAGTTGGGTGTGTCTCTAATATCTACGTCTCTATATATGATTGTTCATTATGAGTTGAAGGGGGAGCTCATACAACTAGATGGTCTGTTATTGTGTGTTTTTTTACTGAATGTGTCACTGTGGTGTGCACATGTTTTTCTTAGTAGTAAGGCTGACATTCATTTGTGGTTGTGTGTCGATTATTCATGCTTGAAAAAAGTTACTGTAAGGAAACACTATCCCATTTCCTTTATAAATGACATGATCTATCAACTCAATGGTGCAATTTGGTTATCAAAGATCTATTTGTGTTCTAGGTATAATCATATGTGAGTAAAGGATGAGGATATTCCAAAGGCCACTTTATATTATCATCAACAACATTAGATATTTGTTGTAATGTCACTCGAAGTGACGAATCTTCTAACTGTGTTCATGGGGTTGACGAAAAATGTGTTCCATGAGTTCATAGATATGTTAATGGTGTTTTTCATAATAAAATACTTATCTATTCTATGTTTGTGGAAAAGTACTCCGAGCATCTGCGAGCAGTTTTAAGCATCCTTCGTCCGCAAAAAATATTTGGGATGTTGTCGAAGTGAATGTTTTTTGATTTATATGTCCATTTTATAGGGCATATTGTAACAAATTAGGGATTAGATGTGGATCCAAAAAATATTGAAGTACTTGTGCCTTAGTGATCCCTCAATCTAGTAGCAGAGGTGTGAAGTTTTCTTGGTCCAACATGATATTACAGGAGGTTCATAGACAATGTCTCATGAGTTTTGACTCATCTAATAGCATTGAACCCGATTGACAAGGTGTTCATGTGTAATACTCAATGTCAGGAACCATTCGAGTATCTGAAGGATAAGTCAGTCAGTTCTCCGGTTTGTGGACTACATGCAGAAGGAGTTTAATTTTATGTTTTCATCGATACTTGACATCTAAGTTTGGGCATTATAATGATGTAGTAGAGATCTATTTTTTCTTATGGGACATGGCAGTAGTTCCCCCACGAACATAACTATGCCACCCATGATCTCGAGTTGGCCATATTGGTGTTTTCTATGATGTGTAAGATACATTGCCTCATTGGAGAGTGCTTTTTTATCCTCACTAATCATAAGAAATTGAGGTATGTTTTCTCCCATCAGGAATTGATCTTGCACTTGCATCAGTGGATAGAGTTCGCACAAGATTATGACTATTAAATTTCATATACTCTTGGAAAGGAGAATGTTGTAGTAGATGTGCAGTGTAGAAAGTCAATTTCTGATGTAGTGCATGAAATAATTGATTCCGATAAATATATAAAGTAACATTAATCATTACATATTGATTTGGGAATATTTTGGGGTATATGATTTTTTTTATAGATGACGGTGCAGTCATCTTTGGTGTAGTAGGTAGAAGATTTCTTGTCGGTGGATCCTGAGGTGGTGGTCTGGAGAGACTGTTTGGTTTGTGAAAAAGCCTCTGAGGATTGGTATGAGGATGGAAAACACTGTGTTTTGTATCACGGATGGATTTTCATATTATTAATGATGTGGGAGATAGTTCTCTAGGAGTTCCATAGTTTTCTTTTAGTGTTACAACCTTTTGTGACGAAGATGTACCGGACCTTGAGGAGTCTATTTTGGGGTCCTGGGGTAATGTATGAAGTTGTAGATTTTGAGTCATGATGCATGGTTTCTAGAAGGTGAAGGGAAAGCACCAGGTTCCCAATGAAATTCTTCATCCATTAGATGTTCTTCAGTGGAAGTGGGAGTTCATATAGATTGTCATTTTTATGAGTTTGGCAGGTGATTAGGGATTTTATGATGTTAGATGGGTGGTAGTGGATATTTTGACGAAGTCTTCTCACTTTATAGAGATCTTGGTTTCATACACAGTGGAATTTTGGTCAAAGTAGTATCTGGAGGATGTGGGGAGATATGACGGAGTCCAGAGGATGATAATTTCTCATAAAAAACCTTTTCTTCCACTAGGCTATGAAGAGGTATACATCAAGACTGTAGTTCTCAATTATGAATTAGCTCTATTTTTCATTCACAAATGGATGATTAGACATAGTAGACCGTCTAGACTCATGATGACATGTTTCACCATTGTTTCCTGGATATTGGTGGTTCACGGATGAGGAAAATTCCATTTCTAGAGTTCTTATTCTACAATAGTTTTCACATCACCATTGGAACAGATCTTTTTGAATCCTTGTATGGATAAATTTTCTATTCTCTAGCGTGCTAGATTTGGGTTAGAGGGTCCATAATTCTTCGCGAGAAACTAGTACAAAATACAACTGAGATGGTTCAAGTGATTCAGGAGAGGATGAAGATACTGCCATATCTTCATAAGACTTAAGTTGGCTATATAAGGAAACCTATAATGTTTTGATGTTGCAGACCTCTTGTTTATGAAGTTGAGTATCCATCGTAGGTAACAATGGATTGGTTGTGGAAGTATGCATTCTCCCGTGTTTTTTGGCCCTTTAAGGTGTTACCTCTTATTGGAGAGGTGGTATATCGTGTGACACTACCCTCATAAATGGACTATATACATGATTTATGTTCATCTATCGTAGCTATGTCATTATCTTTATAATTTCTCTCACATAATCTATTGGTGTGATATTGATGTTCACGATGACAATACCATCAAGGGACAAACTATTGATATTAAGTAATGGCATGATAATGTGTTTCATTGGTGTTCTATCCTTGATTGTGGTGGGATGGGGGCATAGAGTACAGTACCTGGGATCATGAGTCGTTGATATTCACTCGGTACCCCAAGATATTTGATGTTTGGCTCTTTTCATGTAATGATGTTCATTTTGTGGTTTTAGTCCATTTCTTGTCATAAAATGGATTTCTTTAGTTTCTTGTTGTAAATTACTATATTTTGAGAGGTATATTTACTGGTTGAGTGTTGAGTATCTCATTTTGGTTCCCTTTTGTTTTTATATATTCTGTTTTCAAGTAGTTGAGCTACTTTGGTGGTGAGATCCTTGAGAGGTATTTCAAAGAGAGGTTACTCATACCACTTTTCCTATTTTTTATATAGGTTGGTTTTGTATACTAAGGGTGAATACTATTTTAAGGGTTATCTAATGTACTAGAATCAATCTATATGGTCCATTACCTTTCTGAAATATGGAGATTGATGTATTCAAGGGCGTCATGTTGACTCAACCCCGACAGTTTTAAAAATTTCTAGTTTTGTGAACATTGTTTCCAGAATAGAGATTCTTCTAATGGTAGGTCTAAAGTGTTTCCAAAATGTTGAGACATCTAAGGGTTGGTTTACAATGTTTCCAGAATGGTAAGACATCTAATGGTAGATATAAAGTGTTTCCAAAATGATGATACAATTAACAGTAGGTCTATAGTGCTTCGAGAATTGTGAGACAAGTAACGGTAGGACAAAAGTGTTTCCAGAATGGATATACATCTAACAGTTTCATGAACAATGTTTCTAGAATGGTTAGTAATTTCCCCTTTTCCAAATTTCCATATTTCCTAGATTTATATATTTTCTCCCATTTGATGTTATCATTGACATAATATTCATTAAAGCCTTATTTTAATTGATTTTTGGCCGATTCAAAAACCATAACTCATATAGTAGTTTTCATAATGGTCGGGAAGCCTTTAATCATTGAAAATTCATGTTCTTTGACAAATATGATCATAATGTAAAATTTAGTGTATCTTGAACCACTGCTCTATTAAATCACTTAAAAGGACAACATATATTTTCCATGTGTTCTTCCTTTTTCTTCCCTACTGCGAGATACTCAATACTTTCCTTAATTCTTGTAGGAGTTTTGTGTAGTGGTGTAGGTTTGGATCATGTATTCTATAGAGATTCTTTCTGCTTTATGTGTACCCCCAATTTTAGTGAAATCAAGAATTTTATATCTGTATTGAATATATTTTATAATCTAAAACTTTTCATCTTGGATCCTAGATATGGTAACATCCCATTTATCATTTCTATTGTTAGTCATTGTATTATATATGTTCCTAATAGATCATACTATGATGTTGGTTGTTATGGTGGTGTCTCAGCATCATCTTGTGGAGACGATCTTCCATGACATGTTATTGTGATCTGCATGAGGCAAATTGTATTTCGTACCATTCGTCCAAATGAGGAGAAAATGTGTGGGGTAAACCAAATGATTTTATTTTTTATATTATCCTGGACGGATGAATTTATGATCTTCTTATAGGTGGAGGAGACTTGACAAGTAGTTCATATACTCATCATTTTGATCCCCACAAGTCTTGAATCACAGAATGATATCACAAAATACCTAGAATTATGGAAAAGTTATAATGAAGTTAAATAAATGGTTGAATAAATGATGTTAACCCATGGGGTTGGAGCCGTGTAGAATGAAATAATGTGAATATAATAGAAATCGATTGTTGGTATTTGTTTTAATACTAATGAAATTTAATGTCAAATTATAATAGTTAGTTAATGGATAAATTATTAATTAAAATAATGTAAAACTAATTAAAAGTGATAACTTAATATAATGTGTATCATTAAATTATTTTCTTCTTAGAGGTAATCCCCATATTGTGGTTGTGATCTATATTATATTCAATAAATTTTTTTATATATACAACTCGACCATACCAATTATAGATAATGACACCACAACGATTCTGAGACCTGGTGGTTGTTTTTCCCAATATCCTGATTGGAGGATAGACGGCAGACAACCCCCTTTGGCCTAGCTCTATAATTTTTCTATTTAGCTATGATGGTAGTCACAAAATTTTTTTTTCCTCATATATATATTGAGATGGATGTAATGGATTGTAGTTATTCACATAACTATAATTTGGATATTGTTTCATATGAATTACTATTTGTGTAGTGTTTATAGGTAGGATGGATTATGGATACTCATTAAGAAAATTGGATATAATTTATTGAGGTATAATATATCATGTATAATATAGGTTATGCAAGCTATGGTTGCTCCAAGAAACTAACTAGTTACTTTGGTTATTTGGGTTTAGTTGTTGCGTTGCATGAGGTTCATGTTTCGGTTCTAGGACTAGGTGTCTATGTGAAAGCCATTTGGAGAGAGATGGATTAGGATGTGCAACATCGAAAAAAATGAAAACAATAGGGGATGTAGAAGTTGGGAAACATTAATATTATTTATTAGATTATATACTCTATTATATGATACTTGTTATGGGTAGCCATAGTGAGGTTGTGATCATAATACACTTGTTTAAGTCGTGAGTTAGATTTTATTTTTTTTCATTGTGCTTTAGCATTCATTCGTTACATTTTCACAAGAGGTTAAGGGGTTGATCTGAATGAGTAAAATATTTTAATCACCCTATATATATATATATTTACTAACTTTTAGGTCATGTAGAGTAGTTTGGATATTCAAGAAGTCACTAATAGTTTGGCTTACCTGAGTGGATTAGGTTTTGTCGTCGTTGTCGTATTACATTCTTTTGGTACATTCAGTTTTAACAGTCTATTTTAGTAGTTCATGTATGAAATTACATATGTGTAGTTGGGATTTATTTTATATTATAGTCCGAGTTGGAGTTGGTTGTTTTTTTTGTCTTATCTCTCTCTTTTACATGTGTTCTCTTAGAAGAAAATGCCTCCGATTTTGTGTTTACTATACACTCGGTGCAAGACACCGACCAAGGGCCTATTGGAGGCGGGATTGAGGGTTCACTGTCTCTGTTCTCATTTTTCTGACTGAGGAGTGGTATAATTTGTGTATAGGGGGTTATGACATATTCCTTCGTGATATGATTCTTTATATATTTTTCCAAATTAATAATTTAAACACCAACTCTGAACTACTGGGTTTTAAGATTGTATTGTTGGTATTTGAGGTTGTTTAGTAGAATTCTTTGGAAACATATATAGAAAACGATGTATTAGGGAACATAAATATATGATAAACATTTATGATGTGTATTGTTGATGTAGAGACCCGAAGCTTATCATACATGGACATTACATTACTTTTGCGGAATACATAGTACATAACAAAAATACACACACAAGGATCGTAATAGTTTAGTGTCTTTGGAAACTCGGAACGTAATCTTCTAATCATGGTGAAAGATCTTCAATATCTCCCATAAATATCTTCCCTTTTTTTTACCTAAAACCTTTCTTTATATCCTGGGGAAAATAAAACATAAATGGGTGAGCTCAAATGCTCAGCAAGGGAAAATAAAGGAAATAAAAATCATAGCATATCTTTTTGAAAATCATAACCTGCAAAAGAGATCATAATATCTTAACATGGAATAAATCATAGAAGTGAAAATGAGATCCCCATAATCATAACATGAAACTTTAAACTTTGTGGCATGCACACATAATCATGGAAAATCATTTCTTGTTAGTCATGACTCATTGCCAAGACTATCTTAGTGGAAAAAGTCCCTTTCTGAATCGAGTAACCCTCGTTTCAGTCCTGTTTCACTGAACCGGTATAACCTACCGTTCCAACCCTGTCTATCTCATGAGATATAAAATCTTTTACCCAATTCATTGGAGGGAGATATAGGTCCCACCCATCTTATAATGAATCCTTTCTTATGTGTGCCACATAATCATAAATCATACATCATCGCATAACCCATGTAATAAAAATGAGATTCTTAAACAACATGACATCATAAAACAATTCATATAAGATAAAGGAATTCATAAAAATGTTTCCATCACAACATAATCAAATCCATGTAATAATAGGGATAAAAACAGAACCCTTTTATTATCTTAGATGGAAAATAATTTTTATAAAATACTTGAACTTCATTCTTGAGGAAAATATCCTTTCTACTTCAAAAACACTTTTCCTTTATTAACATGTCATACAATTTTAAACTAAAAGAAGTTGATTAAAAATAAACTTGAATACTTGTAAAGGAAGCTTCTTGGAAATAATTTTTTAGAAATCCATTCATGCCGTATAAGTTAAAAAAACATTCTTCGTACTTTTGTTGGAAAAGTCAAAAAGTACCTCGTACGAAAAACGACAAAAGATTCCTTTCATTTCTTTTACTAAAAACTCACTGAAGGGTAAAACTGGATTTAAAAAAATTTAGGTGGATGGAAATAATATTACATATTGATGAAACATGGATGTGGATGATAAAATACACCCCAGTAAATACTTACGAATAAACAATCTCGGATAAAAATGAGATTGTGATATTTCCCTTACCTTAGGTCCGATTTGCTTCGTAATTGTCCGAACCTCCTGTATAATGATTTAAATAATGTCATTGACATATTACAGAATCATATTAATTGTTATGATATCATATATGGTTCTCTTATGACATTATATTACCCGTTCTTTTGTAAATTCCATGTTAAAGAAGCGTTTTAGGTAAAATCGTTTCATTTATCGTAGGTGTTTTGACTTGTTGTTCTTGACATTATTATTACTTATATCATGATTTACTTACTTCCAGAATATAAAATATGATTTATATATCATATATATTCAATATATATATATAATAGATAGATAAATGAAAAGAAAAACACCGTTCATGGAGACGGTAGTACGTACGTACGCATGAACGCTGTTTTCCTTTCCTTATTGTCTTGAATGGAAGTAAGTAGATGACATAAATATATATATATATATACATAAATCCCGTAGCTTTATAATTTCATATATTTCATTATTATTTCTTATATATACTTTATAATCATTCTTAAATGGTTAACATAGAGAATGAATCTCATCACGTCGTGGAGACGGTAGTCCGTACGTACGCACGAGCGATGATATCATTTCCAAAAATATTAAATTGAATTGGAGTTAATTATACAATATATCAGAATCAATATGATGTTTTAATAACTATGTATAGTTATTCTTTACACCATTACACCCATCCATGTAAGGTGGTGGTGGAAAATAGATTACACCACGGCGTGGAGACGGTATTCCGTACGTACGCACACGCGATGATTTCTTTTTCCATAGGATGGATAGATGGTGAAATAGGGTTGTTTGATACTTATAATAACATATCAGTATATGAGTGATACTGATGTTATTACTTCATAATGAAACAACCTAAGAAGAAGAAGTGGAAGAAAAATAAAGATGAAAGAATTGGTAATGGTAATTACCTCTTCTTTGAAGCGCCTCTTTGAGACCTCCTCTTAGGGCACTAAAATTGGTCTTTGAGGAAGACCAGAACCTCTAGGATGTTTCTAGGGAAGTGGAGAAGAGATTTTGGCAGGGGTTGGCCGAGCTTGAGTGCTCAAATTGGTGTGAGGAGGAGGGGGAGGAGGTGTCCTTTTATAAGGGAGGAGAGGGGCACCTTAGGAATATCTCAAAATATTATTTTATATTAAAGTCAAAATCGGTTAATAATGGTTCCAAAGGGTCTTATTTCGAAGCTAAAAAGGGGATGGGTCTAAATCCTATCAACCAATAGGATTTATACATGTTTAGGTTATTATTTTAACCTTATCAATTAGATTTAACTCTAAGTTAAATAATTTAACTTTTACCGTGTCTTTTTGTTTGCTTACACTATATGGTCAATACACTTACTATAACATGCCAAACGAACCCCAAATTGTTTATTATTAATATATATATCATTATCTAAGTCATTTGGATGAACCTTATATTTTTAGGAATAAAATAACAATTAATAATATAATATTTGATTTCAAAACTATTTTGTGTCAATTTTGACAATATTTGATATATGATTTTTGTGAAAGTCATAACAGAATTATATGTTCGACCCAAGTTGATTAAATCAACACTAATATATCATAGTAACCTAGAAAATTAGTGGAATTCATTAAAAGTCTCAAATTACATTCATTTGATCATTTATAACATCAATTATGTTAATATTTCCTTAAAAGGGTAATTACTGCATCATCGTTGTGTCATAAATAAATTAATTTATTTAAAGTCTAAAAATTATAAATAAAATATCATTATGTAGGAAATATTTTTAGCTTTCTAATTAATATTTATAGTCGAATTTATCTTATGTATAACCCCATATTAAAAATGATTTAGTTATTAAACTTTGATTTTAACTATTTTAACTATTCATTAAATAAAATAATATTAAATGTCATAATCTAATCCAAGTGGACCTAAATGGTCATATTATATTCATAAGGTTGTTTTTGGTCGAATTACACTTATACAATAGAATTAGGACATGTGTTAGGGTAATAGTAATATCATATTTACCCTTAGTTACCCTATTTACTATTAACCGTGGTAAAAAAAGTAAAAAGTTACTATTCACCAAAAATTATTTTCATCTCATTGAACCACATTTTAGTCCTTGATATTAACCGTGTCTGTCGGATTTTCGAAATTCCATTCACAGAAGCGGTAAAATTAAGTTTTATGCAAAATTCAGTTTTTAACCTACCACTTAGTGGTTTCACTATTCATCAAAAATTGAATGTTTTCAGAAAAATACCAAAATTTCATCCTAAGCTATATTTCATATTCCGAATTCAATAAATGAATTCGATTTTACCAAATTCATAACATAGAAGTTTCATTAATTAATTTTATAATTAAATCCTGCTGTTAAAACAAATATCTTGTTTTTAAGAAACAATATCTATCAAAAGACTGACACTTGTTTATGTCTGGTTTAAATGTGAAATTACATCCAATGACCAACATTGTATTAAATTGTAAAAATATATTCTAAATATACTTTAAAACAACTCCAATTAATAATTTATCACTATTAATTATTTTTATTAAAAAAGTTGTTTTTAATTATAATTTAGTAATTTTCACCAATCATCAGAATATGAAAGTTATCCGAAAAGTACCAAAATTTCACCTTAGGCTAAATTCGATACTCCGAATCTAAAAATGAAGTCCATTTTGAGAGCTAAAATTTCTAAAATTTTAAAAGGTGGTTATTACTATTCATAACAGCTAGTTATAATAATATTTTAATAGCATATCGTTGTTTAGTGAAACTCGGTATTGCGTACTACACACGCTATCGAGGAAGGTCGCGATTGCGTGTAATGCAAGGCAAGTCAAGGATGCGTGTTGTGCAAGCTCCTTTTGGTGTAGTGTACAACAGAAGACATTAGTGAAATAAAAAAGAATATTTTTCATAAAATCTCGGGCTGTTACATTCTACCCCCCTTAAAATGAATTTCGCACTCAAAATTCGTCGGGGTTATAAATGGTTTACTATTCGAAAGTTTCTTTAATAGAAACCCACATCATAAAAAGGAATACCAAAACTTGGCTTTAAAAACTAGAGTATGAAATGTAACGATTACCCAAATAAACTAATCACTGGGTTTCCACATAGGTGAAAATATGGATATGGAAGAGAAATCTAACCATCATGTTCTGATGGAGAGTGGTAGAGAACATGGCTATGGAAAATCCAGTAAATCAAAAATCCATAAATTTGTGACGATCTAAGGTACCATCTGATTAATCAGGTATAAGATCACTAGGACAACATTTTTGGTTTTCAAGATCATTTCCCTAAAGTTGAAAATTTGAATTAGAATAAATACGTTCTTTATTTTGGTACAATCTTACTGTTGTTCATGCCTTGAACAATTTCCACTTCATCTCTTAAATAAATGAAGTTGAATTTGTTATTCGTGAAGTGTTAGCAGATCATGTGATAGAATGACGGGTCATTCCATCTGTCTCAAACAAAAGGTTAGAAAAAATTATATACATAAGTCGATCTATAGTGAGATTAATCACATATGGTTCCTAAAATGGACTTATACTTCATATATCATACTGCTTAATATAATAAAACTAGTTTCTACTAAACAGGGACTTCCTGTAGGCCAGTGGTAGGCGATAAAGGCCAGTCGCACTTCGGTTGTGGGTTCGATTCCCACAGCCTTGTCCGAAGCGATGGGCTGTCGCCCGTCCTGCAAGTTTTCCTTTTTTCTAAAACTACATTACTATAACATCCCATCAATAATATCGAAAAAAACTTATATCCGTAAACAATACTCACTTATGTCCAACATAATCCATTTCAATCTTTAGGCTTATCCATAATACTGCAGTCCACTCTCATAACATAGTGAAAACGATTACCAGAGATTTAATACCATCGTTGATCCCCATATATCATAAGATATGTTTTGTTGGTCACATTCCAAACAGTCAAAGTCCTTAATCATGTATTCTCTTGAATACCATAGTGAAAACATGAATGCAGTTTAAAGTTAACACTTTGCACATACCAAAATCCTCAAAATTCTATATACTCAAACCATGATATCACTTAGTCCTTATATCAATCATTAGCTCATGAATACAATCAAACACCTCATTATCTTATTATTCCTTCATTATGCGCATATCATCTAAATTCCAAAAATATCTCAATAACCTTTCATGGATTGTGGTACCATTAATCATACACTTTTATAACTCAAGGAAAGACAACAGTGTAACAATCCTTAGATGTCTCTTTATTCCATAGTACCATGAGATTTCTTATACAACATTACACATGATAAACATGTAATCATTCCACTACATTCTTAAACCATTGACCGAGCTTCAACAATTCATTCTTCTCACATATAATTTGTAGTCTCTTCATCATCATCAACATAAATACTTCCCATACAACCATACTGATTATCTTCATGAGAATTTCCCTTATGGCATTGGTTTTCATAATGCCCGTACATTCCACATTTAAAACATTTAACCATTGTTGATGTCGTAGCAATACCATTATCCTCATCCCTGGTGTTAACTGAACCTTTTCCTTTGCACTTACTGGATTTGTGTCCTTCTTTTCCACACCCAAAGCATCTTCCAGTTCCTTTGAAACATTCTCCTTGATGCCTCTTCCAACATGATTTACATAGGGGAAATTGAACTTTCTTTCCTCTATGATCATCATGAAACTCCATCATTCTCTTATTAGCCGAGTCAGGAAACTTACCAAATTTTACTTTATTAATCATATTATGAGATTGCTGATTCAGCATAATAATGATGTTTGTACATCCAAATCCAATTTCATTTGGTTGCTCATGAAAAATATCATTCCATTGTCCAGCATATCCTCCATTATCGTGAATCACCTTGTTTCCATCCATTTTCTAAAACCCAAAAAAAATAGTGTGAGAGGAGAAAATCATTCTAGGGAAAACAACATAATAAAGGTGGAGTATCCTCAATATCTAACATCTTAGGTTAAATTCTATGATCGTTACCGTAGTTCTAGGACTGTATCCTATACGTATACTTATCCATAGGGACATCCCTAGACATACCTTATAAATATCTCTAGGGATCTCACTAAAGATCTCACATCCTAGTTTCCAAAGGTTGACTAAACCTTTCCTCTGATACAAACTGTAGAGACCCGAAGCTTATCGTACATGGACATTACATTACTTTTTCGGAATACTTAGTACATAACAAAAATACACACACAAGGATCATAATAGTTTAGTGTCTTTGGAAACTCGGAACGTAATCTTCTAATCATGGTGAAAGATCTTCAATATCTCCCATAAATATCTTCCCTTTTTTTTACCTAAAACCTTTCTTTATATCCTGGGGAAAAGAAAACATAAATGGGTGAGCTCAAATGCTCAGGAAGGGAAAATAAAGTAAATAAAAATCATAGCATATCTTTTTGAAAATCATAACCTGCAAAAGAGATCATAATATCTTAACATGGAATAAATCATAGAAATGAAAATGAGATCCCCATAATCATAACATGAAACTTGAAACTTTGTGGCATGCACACATAATCATGGAAAATCATTTCTTGTTAGTCATGACTCGTTTCCAAGACTATCTTAGTAGACAAAGTCCCTTTCTGAATCGAGTAACCCTCGTTTCAGTCCTGTTTCACTAAACCGGTATAACCTACCATTCCAGCCCTGTCTATCTCATTAGATATAAAATCATTACCCAATGCATTGGAGGGAGATATAGGTCCCACCCATCTTATAATGAATCCTTTCTTATGTGTGCCACATAATCATAAATCATACATCATCGCATAACCCATGTAATAAAAATGGGATTCTTAAACAACATGACATCATAAAACAATTCTTATAAGATAAAGGAATTCATAAAAATGTTTCCATCACAAAATAATCAAATCCATGTAATAATAGGGATAAAAACAGAACCCTTTTATTATCTTAGATGGAAAATAATTTTTATAAAATACTTGAACTTCATTCTTGAGGAAAATATCCTTTCTACTTCATAAACACTTTTCCTTTCTTAACATGTCATACAATTTTAAACTAAAAGAAGTTGATTAAAAATAAACTTGAATACTTGTAAAGGAAGCTTCTTGGAAATAATTTTTTAGAAATCCATTCATGCCGTATAAGTTAAAAAAAACATTCTTCGTACTTTTGTCGGAAAAGTCAAAAAGTACCTCGTATGAAAAACGACAAAAGATTCCTTTCATTTCTTTTACTAAAAACTCACCGAAGGGTAAAAATGGATTTAAAAATTGTAGGTGTATGGAAATAATATTACATATTGATGAAACATGGATGTGGATGATAAAATTCACCCCAGTAAATACTTACGAATAAACAATCTCGGATAAAAATGAGATTGTGATATTTCCCTTACCTTAGATCCGATTTGCTTCGTAAGTGTCCGAACCTCCTGTATAATGATTTAAATAATGTCGTTGACTTATTACAGAATCATATTCATTATTATGATATCATATATGGTTCGCTTATGACATTATATTACCCGTTCTTTTGTAAATTCCATGTTAAAGAAGCGTTTTGGGTAAAATCGTTTCATTTATCGTAGGTGTTTTGACTTGTTGTTATTGACATTATTATTACATATATCATGATTTACTTACTTCCAGAATATAAAATATGATTTATATATCATATATATTCAGTATATATATATATAATAGATAGATAAATGAAATGGAAAACACCATTCATGGAGACGGTAGTCCGTACGTACGCATGAACGCTGTTTTCCTTTCCTTATTGTCTTGAATGGAAGTAGATGACATACATATATATATATATACATAAATCCAGTAGCTTTATAATGTCATATATTTCATTATTATTTCTTATATATACTTTATAATCATTCTTAAATAGTTAACATGGAGAATGAATCTCATCGCATCGTGGAGACGGTAGTCCGTACGTACGCACGAGCGATGATATCTTTTCCATAAATATTGAATTGGAGTGGAGTGGATTATACAATATATCAGAATCAATATGATGTTTTAATAACTATTTATAGTTATTCTTTACACCATTACACCCATCCATGTAAGGTGGTGGTGGAAAATAGATTACACCACGGTGTGGAGACGGTATTCCGTACGTACGCAAGCGCAGTGATTTCTTTTTCCATAGGATGGATAGATGGTGAAATAGGGTTGTTTCATACTTATAATAACATATCAGTATATGAGTGATACTGATGTTATTACTTCATAATGAAACAACCTAAGAAGAAGAAGTGGAAGAAGAAATAAAGATGAAATAATTGGTAACGGTAATTACCTCTTCTTTGAAGCGCCTCTTTGAGACCTCCTCTTAGGGAACTAAAATTGGTCTTTGAGGAAGACCAGAACCTCTAGGATGTTTCTAGGGAAGTGGAGAAAATATTTTGGTACGGGTTGGCCGATCTTGAGTGCTCAAATTGGTGTGAGGAGGAGGGGGAGGAGGTGTCCTTTTATAAGGGAGGAGAGGGGCACCTTAGGAATATCTCAAAATATTATTTTATATTAAAGTCAAAATCGGTTAATAGTGGTTCCAAAGGGTCTTATTTCGAAGCTAAAATGGGGATGGGTCGAAATCCTATCAACCAATAGGATCTATACAAGTTTAGGTTATTATTTTAACCTTATCAATTAGATTTAACTCTATGTTAAATAATTTAACTTTTACTGTGTCTTTTTGTTTGCTTAAACTATATAGTTAATACACTTACTATAACATGCCAAACGAACTCCAAATTGTTTATTATTAATATATATATCCTTATCTAAGTCATTTGGCCGAACCTTATATTTTTAGGAATAAAATAACTATTAATAATATAATATTTGATTTAAAAACTATTTTTTGTCAATTTTGACACTATTTGATATATGATTTTTGGGAAAGTCATAACAGAATTATATGTTCGAACCAAGTTGATTAAATCAACACTAATATATCATAGTAACCTAGAAAATTAGTGGAATTCATTAAAAGTCTCAAATTACATTCATTTGAGCATTTATAACATCAATTATGTTAATATTTCCTTAAAAGGGAAATTACTGCATCATCGTTGTGTCATAAATAAATTAATTTATTTAAAGTCTAAAAATTATAAATAAAATATCATTATGTAGGAAATATTTTTAGCTTTCTAATGAATATTTATAGTCGAATTTATCTTATGTATAACCCCATATTAAAAATGTTTTAGTTATTAAACTTTGATTTTAACTATTTTAACTATTCATTAAATAAAATAATATTAAATGTCATAATCTAATCCAAGTGGACCTAAATGGTCATATTATATTCATAAGGTTGTTTTTGGTCGAATTACACTTATCCAATAGAATTAGGACATGTTTTAGGGTAATAGTAATATCATATTTACCCTTAGTTACCCTATTTACTATTAACCGTGGTAAAAAAAAGTAAAAAGTTACTATTCACTAAAAATTATTTTCATCTCATTGAACCACATTTTAGTCCTTGATATTAACCGTGTCTGTCGGATTTTCAAAATTCCATTCACAGACGCGGTAAAATTAAGTTTTATGCAAAATTCAGTTTTTAACCTACCACTTAGTGGTTTCACTATTCATCAAAAATTGAAAGTTTTCAGAAAAATACCAAAATTTCATCCTAAGCTATATTTCATATTCCGAATTCAAAAAATGAAGTCTATTTTACCAAATCCATAACATAGAAGTTGCATTAATTAATTTTATAATTAAATCCCGCTGTTAAAACAAATAGCGTGTTTTTAAGAAACAATATCTATCAAAAGATTGACACTTGTTTATGTCTGGTTTAAATGTGAAATTACATCCAATGACCAACATTGTATTAAATTGTAAAAATATATTCTGAATATACTTTAAAACAACTCAAATTAATAATTTATCACTATTAATTATTTTGATTAAAAAAGATGTTTTTAATTATAATTTAGTAATTTTCACTATTCATCAGAATATGAAAGTTATCCGAAAAGTACCAAAATTTCACCTTAGGCTAAATTCGATACTCTGAATCCAAAAATGAAGTCCATTTTGAGAGCTAAAATTTCTAAAATTTTAAAAGGTGGTTATTACTATTCATAACAGCTAGTTATAATAATATTTTAATAGCATATCGTTGTTTAGTGAAACTCGGTATTGCGTACTACACACGCTATCGAGGAAGGACGCGATTGCGTGTAATGAAAGGCAAGTCAAGGATGCGTGTTGTGAAAGATCCTTTTGGTGTAGCGTACAACACAAGACATTAGTTAAATAAAAAAGAATATTTTTCATAAAATCTCGGGCTGTTACAGTTGAACATTTAAATGTTTGGTTTGGAATGGAATATGATGTTTTACTAGTGATAATTCGATGTTTGGATACTAAAAATTGACATGGTTCTGGAGGAGTTGTACATATGGTTAATAACACTAAAAAATGGAACATTGTGATTGATAGAACAATAACTTGGTGAATTTTCTATTCAATAATTTTAACACCATGATGCCACGTGATTATGATTTTTCACATTTTTATAACAACTTTTTTGAATAATTTTTGTAGATGAATACAATGAATGAACAAGGTTAAACATAAGGTGTCATGGATAATAAAATTGATTACACATTTATAATTCATTCGAATAATTATATTGATTTCACACTATTGATATTATTTCTTATAATATTATTTTTTGTTTTACATAATGACTAGAACTTTATGGGGTTATGATAACATTGGATATTAAGGGAAATGTGGTGATTATGACCACTTAAATGGGACTATGACTTGAGTGAAATATATTGTGGCACTGCCTAATTATTTATCTCAAAATATGATTAAAAACTTTAATTCTTACTTAATCTCAATGTCACCAATAAAGATAATGATAGTGTTATCTAAGGTCCCATGTAGTAGAGACCATATAGGAATCACAGATATACATTATTAATGTTAAAAATGTCGATGTAGGCACTGTTAGAAGTGTCTCAGTGGAACAAGAAAATGTTTTAAGTGTGGTAAATAACAGAATAATTAAATAAATTTCCAAGGTAAAATAATGAGTAGGATGTATGGGTGTGAATATCATCCAATGGATAAATTTTTAGTTTTAATCATAAATGTGGAGTACATGGGAATTTTTGAATCTAATTTCAACCTTTAAATGATGAATCCTCAAACAAGTAACAAATTATGATAAAATAAAATAGATAAAATATTTATATATTTTGATTCAAGAATTATGTTTTAAATGAAATTTTACCAATGGAATTCTAGTTATATTAATGAGGAAACTTCTAAATATTGTAAAAAATGGTGGAACATATGTCATCATTAACATAAGATTTCAGGATAAATTCAAGGGTTTAGACATTCAAAATTGAATGTATGATGAAATTAATAAACACCCCTATTATGTTTTTTATGGTAGTATAATATTATTAAGGATATATTTGGAAAACACTTATATAAATTTAAACCATTAATTTATTATATTTTTTAGTGAAAAATGTTTTCTAAATAATAATTCACCTAATATTTTGGTTGTATTTTTAAATGAATTAGTATCCTTTATGGATTATCATTTATTTGATTTTGAGATAATTAATGGTTATTAAACCTTATAAATTTTATAGTATTTATATTATTATTTTCTATGAAAAAAT
Source organism: Viscum album (assembly GCA_963277665.1). NCBI lineage: Eukaryota > Viridiplantae > Streptophyta > Magnoliopsida > Santalales > Viscaceae > Viscum > Viscum album. The sequence goes on along the minus strand of OY728157.1, from coordinate 26,520,670 downwards.
ACATATTGCGTGCTAGGTGACAACCCACAACATATTGCCAGGTCGTAGGGCTTGAAAACCTGGCTGAAGGATGAGTATGGTGTAACACATACCACTTGCCTATCAGATACCCTGTTTAATAATTCAATTTTTAGTCTTAATAATTGATAGATAAATGTTAATTATGATCATGTTCTATTACAATGAGATATTGATAACTCTATAATATATTTTATTACTTGTGCTAACTATAAATGGTTAATAAAATATTGAGATACATATAGAATGAATCGTTGATATTTTGGGGATATTATGAAATTTTAATATAATTTATTGGTTCATTCCAAATAAACTAATTTTTGAATATTAATTTCATAGATTATATGATGAATGGTAAATCTATTAAAATGTCAATAAATAGATGAAATTAGATTTATGAAATTGAATGATATCAACTGAGTATATCTCATTATATTCAAATATTGGAAATTAATTACATAATATTTGTATAATAAATCGTAGAAAAAATTACTCTATTACATTAATGTCTGATTAATTATATGTTCTTTAAGTCATCACATAATTAAGGTGTTTAGGTGTTTAACATCCCATTTATCACACGCATTCTAGTTATTGATGTTCTATAACACTCTAAGTAATTATTTATTGTTTTAATCATTTTTGATATCTTCAAATTCTTCCAATATTATTTTATGAATAGTTCATGTTATATTTTATTCAATATGTCCTTTTTAATTCCATATATTTCTTATTAAGAGGATATTTGATTGTCCCTTTTTTACAATGTGGGTTTTCAACAATGTAATTTTCAAATATAAAACACATTATTTATGTGTGAAATATTAAATTTATAGGATGAATTTTATTTAATGTGAGAAGAATATAGAACCCCTAAATTATAAAATAATAACATTTTATTCGATAGAGTATGTGACGTGAAACACCGACATTATATAACTTACCAAATATATGTCAATTTAATTTATTCTCTTTGATAGATCATGGAACACACATCCTCGGGTATAAATGAACTTTCATATAATATATATTTATATCCAATATATAAAATATGAATTTATGGAAACTAATAACTGAATTATGATAATAATGGTTACCTATTCATTACACATATTATAAGAATCATTAAAATGAAAAAATAATAATTTTATGAAATATTTTTTTTTGAAAAGGTCGGTTTGGTCTTTCTTTTGAAACATAATGTAAAATTAATTTTTCCACTATTATATTTTTTTGAAAAAATAAAAATAATTCATTATAAAATTAAATAAAAATTATCTTATATAGATGATTTATTTTTCAATAATTCTTCATTTCTAATTGAATTGTAAAAAATATAAATTTTATTGAAAATGTCATTTTATATTAAATTGTATAAATGGATTAATTACATTTTTAATTTTATTAGTGTAAGATTTGGTAAAATATAGTATCATTTAGTGAATATATTTCATCAAAATAATGTTATATTTGGTTTATATACTATAATCTTATATACTTTTGATAACTTTCTCTTTCAAATCATGTTTTTTTGTTGCAATTATGGGTATAAATTTAATTCAAATTCTAGAAAATCCATCAATATAATTTTAAAAAATGGGTTCCTAATTTGGTTTAATAATAATTTATTTTATTTAATTAATTCAAAAAATATATACTTATATGGATAATTGAAAAATTTTAAAATTAATTACTATTATTAAGGTGAAAATGGGTATAGTGGGGTCCAATTAAATAAAAATTGGGTCAAATGACGTAAAAAATTTCAAAAATAAAATTTATGATAATATTTTGACATTATCATTTCTAAAGATCTAGAATAGTCTACTTTTGACCAGTTTAGAATGTGATTATGTGGTTACAAAATTTTTTACTAAAAAATTACATGTGTGCCTCTCACATAAATTTTAGAAGGGAACCATCTATCATATATTCTTCAATGAGTCCAACCATTTTGGATCCAAAAGTCCATAAATAAATTCATTTCAAATTTTCATTACCCAATCCTATAATCATTATTTTTTTTCATAAATCCATTCTATATTGAAATTTGGTTTCATAATAATGTTGTGTTTTGAAAAGAGTTAAAAATCTAAACTATGTGTGTTTTATTTTTCTCATCTTCCAAGTCCTTTAAATCGTAAAAATTTATGAAATTTTAATCACACCAATATATCCAATATATGGATTAGTTATAATGTTTCTGTAAATACAATTATAAATCAACCTCTCACTCAAATGGGAAATAAGAATTTTGCTCAAGTGTACGGCGGACGACCTCCTCACGTAACAATGTGACATGTTTTCATCCACACATCTAATAGTTGGGAATGATGAAAAATAATATATATATATGATGTTTATAATTATTTTACCACATTAGTAAATATTTAATAAATTACTTTTTACATTACATTTTTTAGGGGATAGAATAACGTCACTCATGTGTGCGATGGAATACCCCCTAGCAATGTGATGCTAATTTTTTTTCAATAACACCATACATTGAATTAAATATGGATAATCTTAATTAATATATGTGATATAAATTACTTTATTATGTAATATGGGCCATATTTATCATTTTTAATAGATAATATATCATATTATTTAGCACATTTATCATCATGCATAGATGCAATATTATTCCATTACGTGTGGACTACCACCTTCATGAATTGATATTGCAATCTTTTCATAACAATGAAATGTGGGTAATATATTTTAACATATATAAACAAAAAGTAATTTATTGATGATAGTATATTAAATCTAGAAATAAAAAATATTACTTAACACCTTACCATAGTGACAATTAATAAATGAAAAGTTTATGCATGTGTAGATATAAAGCATCATCTCCATTATCATGTGGTATATAATTTAACAAGCCTAGAAGTAATTATTTTCCATAAAAGTATAATTTGTATAATAATATGATTTTTTTCCTGATTATTATTCTTTAGATTTTTAAATTATGACATCTTAGTGAAATAGTCATACTACACATGTCATTTTGGCCACATTAGTCAAATACCATTGAAACACATAAAATTAAAACAATATTAATTATGTTTTTAAATATAATAATTTAATATGTGAAATGAATATAAAAATAATCTTCTAAGGATTCTTATGAACATAAATAATTACCAAATTTTTTTATTCTTGATGAAATAAATTTTGGTGAAATTTCAGACATAATGTAGGGATTTCATCTCAATTTTTCTTTATTGATGCATATTGTAACAATATACACGTATTTATATTTTTGTTGTGCATATACTACCACTTTTACTTGTTATATAGTAACAACCAAATCATTTATTAATGAAAGTTCCTATTGATCGAATTAAATGTCTTACTCGGTAATGTTGTTATATTATATATGCACTTCCACGGTTTTATGTTATGGTATTTTAAAATAGCGTTAATAATATTGATGGTTTCTAATATAGTCATTAAATATTGATAACATTATTAAGATAAATATAGGGTTTTACACATCCAATTTACTCATACAAAGGAAGTTATGGCCTCATCCAGTAGAACTACTCAATACGAAGCTCATTTTTTAGATCTCTGAAAGTAGGTCTCATCATTGGTATTTTGTAATGACATATCCCAATACGATATTGGACACGTTAAGCATGATCATAATTTCCTATTGGATTAGGGGAAGTTAATAGAGATTACCACCCGAGTGATGATATCAAATCCACCCCAAGAGTATGTCACCACCAGACATCTTACCCTTCAGTCTTATTTGGGTGTTATAATGGGTTATGTAAGAAGACCCAAGTACTATGATTATTTACATTAGTTTTCTATAGAGAGTATACATTCTATTTATTATCATTACTTGGTAAATAATTATCAATGAAAAAAATACCATGTTTTACGTTAGCATTAAATTAAGAAATATATTTTTATCAATTAATGAAATTTTTAAGAGTTAAATAATATTTAATAAAATTGTACTTCTAATTACGTTTTATTAAATATAAATAATAGTAAAATTTTATGAATACAATTGTAATTATTATTGTGGTTGGAAAGCTATTTTTGTCAAAACCCATGACTTTTCTATAAATATCAGTTTTTATTTAAAAAGTAAAAATTCACATATTTAGAAAATTATTTACATAAAATAAATATAAATTTTTTAATTTTGAAGTCAAAAATATCGAATTGAAAATTTTGCATAATTTTCAGAGACAGTCGAATTTTTGGGTAAAAAATAAATACCATATAAATATATAATGGGTTTTATGACTTCATAATGACCGTATAGTGATGTAATAAAATAATATAAATATAAATCGTGAAAATATATTTTTCTCCATTAAAATAATGTTATATTTTTTGTTTATGATATATTTTACAAAGCTTTTCTGGACCCTCCAAGTAATATAAAACATTTTATATTTTTAAATTTATTTCATTGAGAGTGTGACTCACCTTCACAAACGGAAACTTAATATTTTAAGAAATTCAGCCATTGGAATTATAAAATTATTTTTTCCAATCCCCTTTAAAAAAATCCAAGGAAAAAACCTTGGGATGGGATTTCGTTTTGAATATTTTAAATTGTGCTATTCTAAACCTAAATATTAATGAATTCCCTCTCATTTACTTTATAAAACCACCCATTCATCCACTTACTCTAAACCCAAAGACTTCATATCTCGACCAAAATCTTCTCTAATATCTATAAAATCATCCCAAGTCACCCTAAGCTCCTAATAATACTTTCTCAAGCCTCTCCCAATCCTTGAGGATCACACTTCTAAGTAATGGATTCATTCTTTTCTCATTTTATCCTAGTTTCTTAAAATTGTTATGTCCAATTATTTTCAATTATAAATGTTTGTGTATGATTTTTCACCACCCTTATAATGAAATAATTATGTTTTAATGATTCAATTACTCTTTCTATCTCACTAATGGCTTATGTGTACACCCGTTACCATGCCGAATTTTCATAAGGGGTTTCTTCCTTTCTAATTTTGACCAAATTTATTCATGTTGTTTTTCCATTTTATTTTAAATTACATATTTTGGGGTATGATTTTAAACCACCCCCATACTACCTTATTTATGTTTGAATTATTATATCCCCCTTTATTTCTCATTAATTCCTCTCATATACACATGTTACCATGCTGAAATTCTATAAGGGATTTCTCTCTCCTCATTTACATTCAGACAATTATTTTGTATTATGAATCTAAATTCCTTTAAATATGTTGGGAAATGTATCAATATGACCCCATTAACTTCCATCACATATAAATATGATTAAACACCCCTTTCACTCTCATTATCCATTTTATTAATTTTTATGTCATGATGTCATGCTGCTGAAATTGCACCGTGATTTTCTAATCCAAAGTCATTGTGTAGTGCGTACCATGCCCATTTCTCTATCAATGGTATTCAACGTAATGCACATTTTATTATTTTTTGAAGGGTTTCACATATTTATTCAACATTCCATTATCGTGGATTAAATAATGATGTTGAATGGTTCAATGTTGTATGATCCATGTGGCACACTTATTCATGAAATGAAATGATTAAGAAGGTGCGCCCCGAAAGCACTCCAATGAATTGTGTAAAGATTGGTATCATGATACCTAATGTGCAATGAGTGTTTAATCGTTCTAATTATATTATAATGAGGGTTTACACATGCTCCATGTTCAATAATCCTTGGCTCATGCTAATACCATGTTATGTTTTTTCCACAGTTCCATTTTATGACAATCATGCTATATAATGCCTTTATATTCTTGTTTATTTTCTTCTCCATTGATATGAATAATTTCTAACATGTATGGAATTATTATTTTTATTCCTTATTTAATCCCTTACAGGGCATTATATCTCTCCATTTTCTTATTCATGTTCTTAGGTTATCTCATGTAATTCTATGTACGAGGGAATGTAGTGGTCATGTAAAAGAAGTTTTCAATAATGATATTGTGTTTCATGTTTAAATTCGTTAGGTAATGTTCATAATCCCCACTAAAAATAGACCTATAGATCTTATATATTTAAATAAGTGAATATTATCTGTAATAAATAATGTTTAACTGAGTAATAAAAATCATGGTCCTTATATTTTGTATCAAAGTATAGGTTGAGTTATTTTGTGGATTAGGAATAGAAAACCCTAGTGAAGCCATGTGTACAAGAATAAGTATAATAAAAAAATAACTAAACTTTATTGAGTATTGAGTATGTAGTTTAACATGAAAATACATCCCTATCTAGATATGAGAAGGTAGAGTTTGCTCTACCATAGGCTTACCTAGGAGTGAAAACTCTGACAATGAACTGCTTTCATGGCCTGGGGTATCTGGGTAAACAAAAATAACCTTGATGCACTCTTGGCCATGACACTCCCGAGGGATATTCTTTAGTAAATTCAAAAGCTTAGTATGAACCATTAATAAGGAAATAATAAAATTCCCCTAAGAATATATGTTGGTATGTAGATCATGGATAACATATATTAAAGAAAATAAATTCATAAGTTAAAGAAATAAAAGTTATTTATAAGGTATGCCTATTTTTCATTGGATCACCCTCTATGTGTTTAATAGTTTAAATCACATATCCCAAGTCTCTATCATATATTGTAGAACTATAATAAAAAAGTGAAATTAAGGTTTGTCATTATTAGTTTTATGCATTAATTTATATCTTGAATGTTTAATAGAATAATCTCAACACCAGCTCAAATCATGGAAGTAAAGATGTCGGTGAGTATGAAAAATGGGGAAATCAGTGTAACCCAAGAATATAACTCATCCCCAATCATAATATGAAGACTTAAAATTCCCAAAATCCTCATCATACTCCCTCTTCAAGAATTTATTGCAATTATCGGCGTGGATTAGCTTTCCTTATATAGAGCCATCATAAATGTCCATGAGAGGGAAATCAAACATCATATATAAACTCAACCACCGATTCTATAAATATACCATGAGAAGGATGAATCTTTTTCAAAACCATTATCTCAAGCATGGAATTTCATGGTTTAAATCCTAGAAGAGATGTTGAATTATAAATTGACCCTATACCTTGGGCATTTCCAATATCCAAGAATCTATATAGAATAGCTATTGTGGAGATTTAGGAGTTGGAGAAACAACTAAAAGAGAATCTAGATAAAGGTTTTTTATGTCCATGTGCTTCACATGGGGTGAACCAGTCCTCTTCATCATGAAGAAGGATGAGTCAACACACCTTTGTATTTATTGTTGTGATATAAAAAAAATCACGATAATGAACAAGTATCATATGCCACAAATTTATGACATGTTAGATCATTTACATGGAGCACAATACTTCTCCAAAGTGGATTTTCATTCAGGATATTAACAAGTAAGGGTAAAGAAGGAGGATATCCCCAAGACAGATTTTGGTATAAGATACAGGCACAATAAATTCATAATAATTCCTTTTAGACTCACAAATTCTCTAGAAATCATTAAGGACTTGATGAATATAGTCTTTAGAGATTACCATGTCAAATTTGTGGTATCCTTTATATATGATATTCTAATGCAATCCAAATCCATGGAGGATCATGAGAAGAATCTAATGACTATACTAGAGACCTTTAGAAAAGAATATCACTATGAAAATTATAGCAAGTCTGAGTTATGGTTGATGTATTTATTATTCATGGGTCCTATAATCACATGAAATAGTATTTCTATAGATCCCTCCAAGACATATGCAATTTATGGATGGTCTAGGCCAATATCGGTAATAGATATCTGTAGCTTAATGGGTTTTTCATGATATTATCGCCGATTTGTGAGAAATTTCTCACAATAGTCCGACCCTCATACAAAAATAAATATGAATGGATTAATTTTTTCTTGGAGTGATGAATGTGAAGAGAGATTCAAGGAGTTTAAATGAAGGCATATCACTGTGCCCGTACACACACTACCCACATATGGAGAAAATTCAGTGATATTCAGTGATGCTTTATATAAGGGCTTGGGTTGTGTGTTGATGAAAAATGAAAATGTAATTAACTATACATCAATACAATTGAATTTTCATGAAAAAGACAATCCAACCCATGACTTGTTGTTTGCAGTAGTGATATTGACATTGAAAATTGGGCGATATTATCTGTTTGGGGAGATGTGTGAAATATACTTGAATCAAAAATCATAAAGTATATATTCACATTGAAAGATTTGAACAAGGGACAAAAAAGATGTTTAGAGATGATCAAATACTATGACAGCTCAATCCATTACCACCCGGGGATAGCGAACAAGGTGGTTGACGCTCCAAGTAGAAAGGACCCAATGATTCTATTAGTCATATGAATTTAAAAGTATCCAACCATATTAGATTTGATGAAGATATAAATGGGAACCGTAAAGAAGGAAACATCATCAATCCTTTCACAAATGATTTCCCAGCCGTCTTTTTTGTAAAGGTTAATGGATTATTTAAGGAGGATATAAGAATTTAGAAGAGGGTGGAAAAAATTAGAAAAAGGAATTGCTTAGATTTCAATGTTAATGAAGATGTAATTGTGACATTTTTTTCAATACTATGTGTTCTATTAAATCCAGAGAAAAATAAATATCGTTTGGATGATGCACATAGTGGGAATTTGACCATCCACCAAGGAAACACAATGTATTATCGAGATCTGTGAGATATTTATTTATGGGATAACATGATGAAGGAGATTGAAGAGCTTACATCAATATGCCTTGTATGCCAACAAGAGTAGTCTGAGAGGTAGAAGTCTATAGGGATGATGGAACCATTAACCATACCATCATTGAAATGGGATAAAATCACCATTTAAATTATCATTGATCTTCTGACGATATCCAAAAGAAAAAACTATATAGGTTTTAGTGTATCATCCTACAAAGTTTGCACAATTAATTTCAATTTGAGTGGATTTCTCATGGGATCAACTAGCATGTATATATATCAATGATGTCCTAAGGATTTAGGGAGTTACACTATTGATTATATCTGATCAAGATATAATATTCATCTTTATTTTTCTGAAGATACTTCAACATGATCGGGATACTGACATGATCTTTAGTATAACATATCATCTTCAAAATGTTTTCCAATCTGAGTGGACCATCCAAATAGGTGATGACATGTTGAGAGTGTTCTCAATGGAAATAAAATGACAATGGGATCAATATCATCCTATAGTTCATTTCTTTTACAATATTATTTTCCACTCAAGCATCTAAATGAATCCATATGAAGCCCTGTGTGGGAAGAGGTACATAACACCGACATGTTTGGATGATGTTAGGGAGACAAAAATCATAGGTTCGGATGTGGTCAATTAAATGGTTGCAAAGGGTAATACCATCCAATAACACATTAAATCTTCTCAATGTCGAAAAAAGTGTTATGATGATAATCATCGATGATACCTAATGTTTGATGTTGGAGACATAGTATTCCAAAATATATCCCCATGAAAGACTATTATGAGATTTGGAATGAAACGAAAGATTATTCCAAGGTACATCGGCCCTTTTGATATCCTTAATTGCATTGGAGAAGCGGCCTATCGACTAGAACTCCCACAGAACCTATCCCAAGTACATGATGTGTTCCATGTATCTTTCATGAAAAAGTAAATACCTGAACCATCACATGTACTCAATCCTGAGGTGGTACCATTGGAGAATGACCCATCTAATTAAGACAAGCTGGTGAAAATATTTGTTCATAGGGAAACATTTATATGAAATAAGAAAATACCCTCGGTAAGGTGTCATGGTAAAACCACTTGTTTGAAGAGACAATCATGGAATCAGAGGAAGTGGTGAAGGTGAGTTACCCTGACCAATTTTAGTGTGGGAAAAGGATGTTTCAAGGGAGAAATATCAAAAGAGGGGAAGATTGTAACGACTAAATCTTTTATTAATGAAAATTCCACTTGATCTAATTTAATGTATTACTTTGTAAAATGGTTATATAACATATTCATATCCAATGTTATATGTTTTTGGATTTTAACATACCGTTATGAGTTTTGACCGTTTCTAATATAACTATTAAAAAATGATCACAATATTACTATAAACATAGGGCTATAAAAAATCTAATTTACTCAGAAAAAAGAAGCGACGACCTCATCCTATAGAATTAATGCATACGAAGCCCATTTTTGGCACTCAGAAAGGTGGTGACGTCATGGGGAATTACTCTTGACCAAGACCAATTCGATGAAGAACATGTTAAGCATAAATGGAATTTCCTATGGGAGACGAGGTAGTTAATAGAGATTACCACCTAAGTGATGTAAGCCAAGACACCCTAAGAGTCTATCAAAATCACACACCTTACCCTTCTACATTATGTTGGAGTTATAAGGGGTTATGTAAAAATACCCTAGCACTATGATTATGTACATTATTTTTGTATAGATAATATGCATTCTTGTTATTTTAGTAACCTGTTAAATAGTTTCTAAAGAAAGAAATATCATTTATTTAGTTAATATTCAATTAAAAAATAAATTTTGATGAATTAATGGAATTTTTTTAATTAATTAATATTTTAATAATTTATTATTACTAATTACTTTTTGTTACATAAAAATAATCATTTATTATTTTTGAACACAACTGTAATTTTTATTATGGTTTGAAACTATTTTGTCATAAACCATCACATTTCGATAAATGTTGGGTTTTATTTTTACGTAAAAATTTAAAAATTTAGATATTTATTTAGATAAAATGAATATTATCTTTGGAATTTGGAAGTCGAAATTATCAAATGGAGAATTTTTCATAATTTTCTGAGACAATCTAAATTTTTGGTAAAAAATAAATTCCAATTAAATATATAATGTGTTTTAAGACATATTAATGACACATTAGTGATGTAATAAAATACAATAAACATTATTATCATAGAATATATCATTTAACATTAAAATATTTCAATTTTAGTTATTTTTGATTTATTTTACAATGTTTTAGTGGACCCCTTAAGACTTATAAAACATTTTAGCTTTTTAAGTTGATTTCTTATGGAGTGTGACTCACATCCACATAAGAAAGCCTAATATTTTAAAAAGTTCGGAAATTTTCTTTATAAAATAATTTTTTCCACTCCCCTTGAAAAAAACCATGGGAAAAACCATTGGATGATTTTTGGTTTTTATTAGTTTAATGTGTGGTGTCACAAATCTAAATAATAATGAATTCCCTATATTTTACTATATAATCCAACCAAAGAATCCACATAATCGTCACTCAAAACCTTTGGATCTCAATTAACCTCTGTCAACCTCTCTCAATAATCCCTCAAAGGCACCCCAAGATTCCATGAATCCTCTGTAATGCATCTCCCAAGCCATTGGGATCACATTTCCTTGTAATGGATTTCTTCTGTTCTCATTTTATCCCAGTTTCTTAATATTGTTAGGTCCATTTATATTCAATTATAAATGTTGGTGTATAATTTCACACTACCTTTATATATAAATATTTATTTTTGAATGATTATGGACCACTTTATATCCCACTAATTCCTTCTATGTACACCATTACCATGCACAGTTTTCGTAAGGGATTTATTCCATTCTAATTTTTTCTAAATATTATTACATTGTAATTCCTAATTATTTTCAATTAAAAATGATAGTGTATGATTTCTCACCTACCCCATACATCCCTCTTTATTTTTTAATTATGACATACTCCTTTACCTCTCATTAATGCCTCCTATGTACACCGATTACCATGCCAATATTCCATTGGATATTTCCCTCTCTTCATTTACATTCCGGAAATTCTTTTGTATTATGAATCTAAATTCCATTGCATAAGATGGGACTTGTATATATATGAATCCATTACTATATGTTTATTTTACATATGATGACATACCCCTTTCTCTCTCATCAGTCATTTTTATAAATTTTTATGTCACAGAGTAATGTTGCCAAAATTGCACCGTGATTTTCCAAGCCAAATTCATTGTATAGTGAATACTATGCCCATTTATCTATCAAAGGTATTGAAATTTAAGAAAATTTATTTATGTATTGAAGATATTAATTTAGTTAATACACATTACATTATCATGGAAATAATTATGATTTTGAATGTTTCCTTGTTGTATGATCTCTATGGAACACTGATGCCCAAAAGTGATTGTTTGAGAAAGGTGTGCCCGGATAGTGCTCCAATGCATAGTGTGATGATTAGTATCCTTATAAGTCGTTTAAAATGAGTGTTTAATCATTATAAATTTTAAATTAGACATGTCTCGAGATAATACCATGTTATGTTTTGTTTCCACATTTCCATGTTTGGATAATCAAGTTATATCATGCTTTTATGTTCAAATTTCTTTTCTACTCCATTGATATTCCTATTATATAAAATGTATTTTATTCATAATGTTATGAATTTTTTACTCCCTTATAAGATTTATAGTTCAATATCTTTTTATGAATTTCCTTAGGTTATCCCATGAAATTCTAAGTACAATGGAATTTATCAGTCATGTAAAGTAATTATTCAATAATGATATTTTATTTCGTGCTTTATATCATTATGTAATATTCATTATCCCTGAAGACACTAGACCTATAGATATTCTATTTTTTATCAATTGAATTTTTTATATAATTAATTAAGTTTATGTGTGTAATAACTTTTTGGTTTGTTATAAATATAATTTTCATTAATACTTAGTGGTATTTATAGTTTCAATTTGTATCATTTCATCTACAGGGATTTGATAAGGAAATTGGTATGTGGAAAATAATTTCATAAATCATTTCAGTTTTATTGGTTTATATTCTTATTATTTTATTTGATATTATATTATTTTTTGTGTAATTAAATTTGAATATCTTTTTTTCCCACTAATTTTATGCATCACGAAATAGCCTAGGTACCCTCGTAACCCGATAATTAAGCCTGAACCTGACATAGCCTAAAGGGAGTTCTTGATCCCCGAAGGTCAGAGAGTAGAACCAAGACTCATACAAAATCAATGTGGGAATAGTATTTCCACAAAAATTGTAGAATTAAAAGAGTCATGATGATAATTGATACAATATAATCTCCATTGGGAGTAATGTACTCGATGTAAAATAGGAATTATAGCCCATGTCATTACAACAAATATACCAAAACACGATGACTACCCAGTACCCATAGGATGCATTCAACAATACCATAGATCAACATCTAGAACCACTTCCATGTGTTGTTTTTCCCATGATACCTTCTGTATGGAGATAAACTACAAACACTCTATGAAACTATTTGGTTGTGAGACAAATTCTATTAGGATATCACCAATTATTCTATAACAAGATTACAATATCAAATTATCAAATATTGTTGATTCAATTTAAAATTATATTTCAAATAATATTTATTTAAAAATGAAAATATCGAAAACATTATAAATTCATTCTTCACATTTTAAATCATGGAAATACATTTCAAATGTTGTAATTACCTTTAAAATGGTTCTTCAAAAAATGGTACTTTTACCCAGTGGCTAAAATAAACACTTTTATAAAAAACAGTTTATATAAATTCAAAAGGCATTTAAAATAGATCCCAAAATAGAATATATATATTTGAAATAAAAATAATGTGAGAATCATGGTCATATTCTAAATGTGGTATCATAATATATGGGAAAAGGAACCCAAAACTATGAAATAAAAAAACATGTACAGTTTTCGCTTTGAACCATTGCCAAATATTACTCATCACCATCACCAAAAGGATACTATGTTTATATATGACATCTTAGAATGTTTTAAGTCAGAAGGTTCCATCGAAATATCTCAATATCAATATATTTCTTTCCTTTTATCAATTATAAATACAATGATGTCAAATTTATTTGTTTAAACTACTCAAAATAATATTATATACCTTTATCCAATACAAAATTAAAAATTTCCATTTAAAAAAATAATATGAATTTTTTGAAAAATAATTCCGTTTAAAAATTATTAAACCATTTGATTTTTATAAATCCATTTTTATACAATTTTTCAATGATAGGATTGGAAACTAATTCATGCAATCTAACAATCCAATTTTATAAATTAAATTCAACTATTTAATTTTAATGAAAATTCCATAAATTTCCTAAAAAACACTCAATTCAATGGAATATTGGTTTTTCAAAATTTTCCAATTATATAATTTCCTAAATTTAATAACAAATTGATTTGAATGAATTTTTAAAAAATCAACCAATAAAATTAAACAATTTAAATCATAAAAAATTACATCATCATACCCAAGATCAATGGAATTGGTGGTTTTCCAATTTCATGTAAAACCCCAATTTTTAAAACACCAATTCAATGGAAATGGGTTTAACCAACAAACTAATAAAAAATTTAAACAAAACCCATAAATTTTATGTAATTAAAAAGCTTATAATTAAACAAATTAATTTTGGGTTAATAAGATTTGGGCATCATAAGAGAACCATGTACCTTGGATTCGCTTGATCTCAAAGTGTTTATCCATAACTAGGATTTGCTGAAGAAGTACATTAACAACATAATATAGGGAAATGATGATCAAAACATGGATTTTAACCCCAATATTGATGGTAATAGTTCCAATGTTTTACAAATGGATCCATCGAACACTGAAGAAGAAGATAGATATCACAAGATATCAGGAACAAGAGGAAGAAATTAACCGGGAGAGGATCGACCAATTTTCGTCTAGATTTAGATCACTTCAGGGACGTGTTTGAGTGGAAATGAATTGTTCATGGGATATCTAAGGACTATTGAAATGAATATTATCTAATAATTTTCAATTAGTTTTTCTACAAAGGGGATTCTATAAATTTTAATTTGAAATCTTGTCACTCGAAATATTATATTTATTGTTTCATACGTAGAGGCCTAGTGTTTTGTCAAACATTGTGCTAACCATGTTCTCTTTATAAATGGGGGGCATGGTTTCCATATATAGGTTTCATGGTTTATCAAACAATGTTATAATCATGTGGAACCCACTATCCATATTTCTATTATTCCATAGTAGGGTGAACATTTTGGTAAAATAATTCCCCAATAATGAATTATCCTAAAAGCATCCAAAAAATTAATAATTTCAACTGATTCACCCTCAAAAGAATAATGAAAAAAATCATGATCAAGAGGTGATGTTTAGAAATACCTGAAAATTATAACATGAAGTTACAATCTCCCAACCATAGAAATTATTTTTCCTTAGAATTCCAACGAAGAATCTTCCAGGAAAAAAATATAAGGCCACTACTATGTAATTAGTGACTCTATATCCCACCAGTAATGAGAATAAATACCATGATATGATATAGAAAATACCAAAGATATCATCCTCCCATGAATTACCTTGGTTTTAGAATCAACTATCTTTATATGTCATTTTGGCATATATAAATCTAGTTCTACATCAAGAACAAGCAAAATGACAACCTTTCGTGGATTATATATATATTTTTAAAGTAGAGAAATATGGAAGATATTATGTATAAACATTAGATATTCCATTTATTCTAAATAGTATGAATCTTACCCCAACATATTGACAATATCAAAAGTTCTCTCATTATGAGAAATAACCTCCCATTCCTCCCTTGAAATCAATGGCACAAGTGGGGTGAATTATTTAAGAACACCATCTCAGAAACTAGAAAGTCCTAAGGGCAATGATGACTATTAGAATAAGGCTTATATTTCCTTTGTGATATAATCATACAATGATTAATAAACTATGTCTTTAATGTTGCCTCTTGAAAAAGACTTTTTCTAACCAAGGATCTTTCACCATCCTTTGACAAACACAATGGAGGTCTAAAAGACCATCCATAAAAGGCCACTAAATAAGAAATTTTGATCGTGGATTGTTAAATATGATTATAATATAACACCACCATCACTAAAATATCATTAAAATCCCTACCAAATTCGAGAACATAACTGTCAACAATATCTCAAGAATCTCTACATCTCTTTCTGTCTGACCAACCAATTGCAGATGGTATTCAATAATCAAATAGACTTGATATCTGTTTTCCTCCAAAATTCCCTTATTAAAATAGGATGTGATGTGAGGATCCCTATCTAAAACTATATTATATCAAACATCGAGAAAATAAACAATATCATTCCCACATATGTTTCCTGAATCCTCAAAATTTGATTTATCATGAATGGGTAAAAAGTGATCCTATTATGTTAGTATATATATCAAAACCAATATCACATTATTCTTTGCATGGTAATATAGAAACCCAAACAAAATTTCAATTGATATCTCATCCCACATCTAAGTAGTTTATTTAAGGGGATAAAAAAATATTGATGTTTTATGGAACCCATACTTAAACAGTTACCATGTATAACAATAAGAAAAAAACTCTACAATTCCCAATATCTTTCCTTGACACCATATCCTCCTCCACATTGAATAGAATATATTTGTGGTTCTTGGACGCATAAGGCACTGGGATATAGGGATATCCACTATAAAATATTTATTTACTGAAGACGGTACCATGAAATGGTTCTAAAATCCTATAGCTACCAATTTGGAGAATGACCTATCAAGAACAACCTCTACACCATTAATAGAGTTTATCATTATATGAAAATCATCATCTAGGTACTCTATGGGATGAATCAATTTAATAAGAGCATATTTATACTAAAAACTGACCAAGGAAACTACAGACCTTGATTTAGGGTGTCCAAAAATAATATATAAAAAGAAAACCATCAATATCCACATTTTTAATGATTCATACACTACCTGGGTTAGAAGCTTCTTTCTCAAACCATCTACAATGAAATTCCATCACCCTAGGTTATATGCAACGTTGAAGTCAAAAGACTAGAGTTATTCCACCAAACACCTCTTTTATAGATTCAAATATTATTTAGAAAATATATAAATCAAGATCATTATTTCCTTTGAAAATAATATTAAAAAAATACAATAAAAGCATAAATGAAGGGATTGATCATTATGGTGTGGAATTCCATACCTGATGTATATGTAAAAACAAATATTCCTTTCATATTGTCGATCGAATTCATACGATCATTGATTAGAAAATGAAAATGGGAATACTTTTAAACCGATTTTATAAAAAGGTATCACATGTTTAAATAATTATTTTATTAATAATAATATAATAATAGAATTATTTCTGAAAAAATATAATACATGTAATTGAGTGAGAAGGTATATTCTATTGAAGAGAGAAATAATTTCAGATTTTCATTAAGATATATTATAAATTATACAATTTAAATAATAGTATAAAATGGTAGTATTACAATATTATACCTGATATAAACAATGTATATATAAATTTATTATAATTATTGATATATTGATCATGATATTTCACCAATGGAATCAAAATCATAAAATTCCTCGATAAATGATGTGATTGTCAGGTAAAATTATTAACACTATTTTAACTGTCAATTATAATTCCCATGAATGAATCTAATCACAGGAAGCTAAATATATAATTTGAATAAATAGATTCATTATATATCATTTTAAGGGGGATATATATAATCCCAAAAAATTATATGTGCCTAACATAACATGGGACTCAATGAATGAGAATGAGGCGATCTTCCCCTACCACTTGAGTGACATCGATATTGTGACCCCATGAAAGGAAGATCCCAAAATGGAAGTGTATATAACAAAACAATTAAATTTATATTCTTAATTTAAATTAATAGGAAATATATATACCAGACCGAATTTTTTTAGGCGGTGAATATAAATGTTTCCAAACCAATGAATAATGGGATGCATTAATCCCTTACCATAAGTGTTCAATCACATAATACTCATTCAAAACATATGTATAATAAAGAAAAAAATTATAAATCTTTTGGATAAGTATAGTCATATATATATTAACATATATTATTTTATTTTTACCATTTAATAACTTTTTATAAAAAAGTACTTGTTAAAATTTTCATCCTGGTAATAACATTTATGTTTTTTGAATATGTTTTCATTTTATATATTCTAGTTCCTTTTAAACTTATAATTATTTAATAATCTAATGAATGTAAAAAATTATATATATATATATATATCACATATATTACTTATATATTTATTTATTTTAATACATAACACTGGCTGATACGAAACTATATACATCATTCATGGAGACGACAGGTAGTGCATACAGATTAAAGTTTTTTCTATTTTATTTACGTAATTAAAGATTGAAATTAAATGATATATATATATATATATTATAACTAAATTGTAAATATAATTTAATATATACTAAATATTTTTATTAAATCTATCATTTATATATTACATGTAAATCATGAATGATTCAAATCTCATTGTGAGGTGGTAGTTCACCGTATAGGTGAACAACAGTCACATATTCCCAAAAAAATTAAATAATGAAGGTTTATGTTATATTTTAATTAAATAATTATAAATAAATCATATATATTTTAAATATCATATTTAAATACTATATCCTTCATTATTATCACTCTGGAATGGTTGTAATAGAAAAATGAACGACATTGGTTCGCGATGTGGTCGTTCACTTCAAAAACGAAAGATGATTTTCGATATCCTATTTTTGTGAAGTGTGTGTGATTATTGGAAATACCGTAAACATAAACAATATAATTTTTTTATGATACTATTTTTTATATAATAAATATTAAAATATAATTTATGTTGTTTTAGAATAGATAAAACAAAAAATATTCATTCATGAATGTTATATCTTCTTTATGCATATTCTTTTTGTCCGGACCAAAGGCCTTCAAAGGTTGGTTTTATGCCAAAATATAAGGATTCTAGGATTGGAGGATGGAATTTGGGATTATATTGGGATATTTATTGGATGATAAAATATTTTTTTAGTGTTGAGAAGAAAAGGTGGGAGTGGGAGACATTTTATATGGGAGGCCAGTGCCATTCTAGTAAATTTCTTAAAGAGAGAATACTCCCCATGTTTTTTCCATGTAATCTGACTCTCGTAATGCAATAAAATATCTACTAGAAGAAATATTTTTATTTATTAATATCCAATGGGTTCATGGATGATTTTAATTTCAATTATCCCCTTATGTATAAATATTAACCACAATGTAATCATTATTTTACCAAAATAACTGAAAATATTTATATTTTTTTAGAAAAATCACTTGGGTAAAAAATTAATTTATACTTAATATAAATGAAAAATTATTTTCTTTCCTTGTATGGAAGAAAATTTTCAAAATTCAATTAATATATGTGAAAAATATTATTTTAACATTAAATTTATAAATGTGTCCTGAAATAAGGGTTTTTAGTAGAAAATGTATAGATGATTACAATGTTTTATATCAAATTTAAATATGAAAAATTATTTAAAACAACAAAATTGGGTTACAATATGGATAATTTATCATATTATAATTTAACAATAAATTAATATATAATTTATCGATATTAATTTTTCAATAAAAAAGTTAGTCTTCAATTAAAATTCATTATTGGTAACTATTTATTAGATAATGTATATTTTCCTATTATCCCAAAAAATCATCCCAATGATAATTTTGTTGGTTATACATTACAAATTAATTTAATTTTTTCTAAAATAATTTATAATAGTGGATAAATAGGTTTAAAAAATTTTTATCCATTAAAAGGTTGTAAAACATCCTTTTAAAAAATTGCTTTATTAATGATTAAAATTGCATTTATTTTTATATGAAGTCTAGATAATGCATAAAATTAATATTAAATATTTTATTAAGTATATGATATAAATTTTTTTATTATAATCATTCATAAAATGCGTTCCTTTTAATTTATTCATAATAAAATGTGTTATTACGGAGAAAAAGTGTTTTTGGAAAAGGAATATAATTATTTTGAAAATGTCCATAAATTACTTTTTAATTAATTGAACACTAGAAAAAAAAATTTGTAACCCTTATTAATGAATATTTTAATAATATAGATAAATATTTTGAATATACTACTCCAAAAGACCAGGTGATAACTACAATAATTAAATAATAATAATAAGATATTGGAGTTGAATTAAACTTGATATTGTTAGTAACAGAAGACTTAATTAGTGTTTCTTGTACCAAAATATAAACTTAATGTTTCATGTATCATTATTTTAAAATGGTTTTGTATGAACATAAAAACTAAATTGGAATATTGTTCATGTATTTGATGAAATAATTTTATTTTATTCCCAATAAAAACAATTTGTAAAACAATGGGGTGTAACATTTTACCCACCATAAAATCAATTGTATTTTCTATATTTTTCTACATAATCACTATTTTAATATTGGACTATTATGTTCATAGTAATACACATCATAATTAATAAATTAAAAAAATACTTTTAAAAAATTAATGATTTATTTTAAATAGTAACTGAAAATAAATCATGACAAGGTTTCCACATAGTAAATCATCGGTTGGAAGTAGAGGTTTATATTTGAATGAATAGAATAAATAATTAATGTGTGTTATAGAGATCATTAATCATAAGAAACATGGAGATAAATAGAATGTTAACTACCCTAAAATCATTATCCAAGTATGTATGAAAAAGATCATTTATTTCATTAATAATGATGATAAATGAACAAAATTTTATTCTATGATAATTTTATTATTATTGGATAATTATAATGAGAAGATATACATACTTTATTTCACTGCAATCTAACCCTATTTTTTATCCTTGAACAATTTCCACATTATTTCATACACCAATAAATTATGGTGAATTTATTATTCTTGATG
Source organism: Viscum album (assembly GCA_963277665.1). Classification (NCBI taxonomy): domain Eukaryota; kingdom Viridiplantae; phylum Streptophyta; class Magnoliopsida; order Santalales; family Viscaceae; genus Viscum; species Viscum album. The sequence continues at coordinate 26,499,779 of OY728157.1, read as the reverse complement.
ATATAACATTTCACATGTTCCATTATATAATGATATTTATATCCATCTATCTGTTGATAAATTTTAACATTGTGTGCCCAATATGGATAAATCTACAAAGTTTGAGGTCATTGTTCAATATATAATACCACATGAAAAATTCAACTTAAGTTATTTTAAAAATGGTCATCCATTTAATCTATCTCAAAAATTATAATGTAATATTTTGATATAAGTTGACTAATATTTCCAAAATAAACTTATTATAAAACACTTATACACTATAATGTGACTCTTTATCATCACATACCACACATGTGAATACATACATATTTTATTTTCTTGAAACATTATATTAACCTGTATTACGGAAAAACAATGTTGAAAACACTCCTAATTCATCATTCCTATGAATAAAAGAATATGGGATATATTCTATAAATAAAAAATGTTGTGAACTCTTTCCGTCATATAAGAAAAAACTTATAAAAAAAATAAAATTATCAGTTCTATGGTAATATGTATTATAAAATTAAGTAATACATATCCAATATCTTTTTATCCCAACAAAATTATCTCAATATATATAACATATTAAGGGTTACATAGTGATAATCAAAACATCAAATTTCCATTCAATAGAATTTTTAGTCTATCAACATTATCAAAAAATTATTTCATATCGTTAAATAAAATTTTATAATGAAAAATATGTATATATTTCATCATTTATGTACCATAATCATTGAATTATTATATATTAATATTTAATTCTGCAATCTTACTTCATAAAAATTTTACAATGACTCATTCTCATATTCCTTAAAGTTGTATTACTTTAACATGTCCTTAGTGGTATCATCATCCTAAAAAAGATAACCATTAATCATACCATTCATTAAATTTACCTATGAAGCATGATCTAAAAGATATGGATTTTCATAATTCCAATATTTCCACTTTTATAGAATTTATCCATTGATAATACCAATGGGAGAGAACTATTCCAATAAATTGTTTTAACTAAACACATCATTTCTCTTTTACAGTAACATGGTTTCTGTCCATCTTTTCTACTATCATATTATCTTTATGTTTCTCTTATAAACCCACTTGGTTTTTTCTTTCCACAATCTAAAAAAATAAATTTGAATCTTTTTCCCTAATTTAATCTATTAACCAAAAAATTGAGGAACACATTACTTCTCAACATTAGTGAGTCTATGTTCTATTTTGTGAACATTTTTTTATAATTTTTCATGAAAATGAATTAGAAATAATCACAAAATATGTTACATTAGGTATCATCACTTATTGAGGATCATTAGAAAATAAACATTTGCATTCAATGTTAACATAGTACATTATCATTAATTAAATTTTCTATTACTAAAAATAAATATGTGAGCAACCGTTATAAAATAATAAAACATCATAACCATGAAAAATAACTTATGGGACATCTAAATAATGAATCCAACTTATTTAATGTATGATAACATAAGATTATACAAAGATATTCATGGTCGCATTCTATATAAGTTATTTAAAATGGGTCCCAATGAGTTTGTTAATTTTGAAGAATATTTAACAAGGGTGTCATTCCTAATGTGCAGCAAGGACCATTCTTATGGACTAGTTCATGATGAAGTTTAGTTCAACAGAGTTTTTTATTGTTATTACCATAATGTACATATGTTCAGGATCCATATAATTTTTATGTGTCATTAAATGGGTGTAGTACTATGAATCCACTGACTCTATCATTTATCCAAATTGAAATACATTTTTCGATACTTTACCTCATCCATAGTTTTATACATCGACAGATCCCTATTCATATCCATGTAAATAATCACAATGATATCCATAAAAATTATCATCATATCGTCTAAAGGATACAAAATGATTTCCATTGATACCAACTTTAGTAACCCATGCTTAACAAACATTTATATTACATCATTTTTTATGAATATTAATTAAATAAAAATATACATATTTGTTGTCCATAACATATTCGTTCATTATAAATATGGATGAAAATATTCTAATATGAGCATTAGATTTTTAAGCGTTGTAGAAAATATATTCCCATTTAGTACTCATACATGAAACCTTTCTTAATATCATGGGGAAGGACAAAATAAGAATGTAATATCTTAGATTCTCATTAATGTAAAAAATTGAGATACTTAGAAATAATTTCAATATAAGTGTATGTGAACCTCATAATAACATTATATACTCATATCATGCTTATAATATATAATGATATTGTTTAATTTAATAAAAATTTGAATGTAATAAGACATAAATCATAAGAAAATCAAATAACATGGGCCATAAGAGAGTAAAATTGAAACAATACATGGATTTATAGAATACACATAATCAGAATAAATAAAATAATTATGGGTCAATGATAAATTCCAAGAACTTCTTAACATACAATACTATTTACTAATACATGTTCACTCCCCATTTTGGACATGTTTTACTGAGCCAGGTTCCCTTACTATTCCAGACATATTCTTCTAAATTGTGTTCACTCCCAATTCTAGTTATGTTAATCTCAGGAGATATAAATATTAACCTAATGAATTTTATGGAGATACAGATCACTCAGATCACATAATGAAATCCTACTTATATGTTCAAAAATATAATAAAAACTTATTATAAAATAAACCATGAAATAAAATGGGTATCATTATCATTTCTATTTATCATATCCCTATAAATATAATAATTATCATAAACATTTCATAGTATCAAAACCCTTGAATTAAAATGGTTAACCTAAAAATTTAACAATATCAGAACCTATTATAAAAGTGATATGTATCAGAATCAATTGTTCATGGCGTAACATGTGAAGAGACACATGTTTCATTGGAATTTTATCATGGTATAACCCATGGAGGAAAAATACACATAATTAATAACATTTCATCATAATGATAATCCATTCAAAGGGAAAACAATTATGGGGTACTTAGATCATATCATTACTAAATATTCTACTATATTAGTGGATTAAATTTTTGATGGAGATGGATTTTGAAATATCTGTCAGTGTATATCTAATTGAAAATAAACTATCACTAAAAATCACATTTTAAAACATATGTCATTTTCAACATTATTTTATTTTCCAATGATGTTAATAACATAAAAATTAGTCCCCAAAAAATATTGTATAAAATTTCATGGGGAAAATATTTATTTACCTAAAAAATTTAAATTTTAAACATTAAAAATTTTCAAAATATTTTCTTATTATATAATTATATACACATATAATGGAATATATAAATATTATTTAAAAAATATTAAAAAATATAAAAAATTTCAATATTAAATTCATTAAAAATAATATAAAAATATAAATAATTCAAAAATATTTAATAAAGAAATTTCTATTGAAATAATTCATTAATATTTATAATGGATGATATAATGAAGGTAGATATCATGTTGGGATTGATATTTTAACATGATTAATATATTAAAAAAAATTAAATTCAAATTGTTTCTAGAAGTCCTGAGAACTTTGATCAGGTAATGATAAAAATATTAATTTTAAATTTATTTTTAATATAAAACTTGGTTAAAAAATACAATAAAAATAATAGTTGAATATTGGAAACAATTTGAATTTTTTTTAAACATGATTTTGAATGATAATAGATTTGTTATGTAAGAGAGAAATAAAGTTGTATTTTTATAAAATCAATTATTAAGTATCTAATGTACCAAAGACTATATCATTGGTTCCATTAAATGAATATATTATGAATTACCAAAGGAGAAAGTTAATTACAATTATTTCGATATGTATCATGAAATTTCATTGGCGGATGAATGACCTTAATCAATCCCAATAAACAACAAGATTGTAACACAAAATGATTAACACATTGATAACGTCGTATCATAATATACATATAGTAATAACATTAAATAAATGTTAAAACATACAAAATAAATATTATTCATGATATAACATGTCATGTTGGAAGAATATTAACCTTATAAATTATTTAAATCCATAATATAACTAGTGTCTCAATGAAGGAAAACTAATTCTAAATTCATGTACCTTTATGGTAATATTCAAATTGTATCACCAAGAAATATGGATACTCATACAGATGTGTAAATAGGAAATATTTTAAATCGGTTAATCAAAAATTTAAAAAATGTTAATTTAAATACTAAAAAGAATACATTGCAATTGAATAGATCTTATGTCTCATAATAGTAAAAAGTGAGATGTAAATAACATATTTATGTCAGGACTTCTGTCATAGTTTTACAAAAATAATTTATAATAAATATAATCCTTTTAAATATATTAAAATGTTTTAATGATATATATAATACAATATATTATTTTCTTATGACAATATATTACTCGTTTATTAACAAATCAATATATAGTTACCTTTTCGATAATTCTATAATTATTTTTCATTAATGTTTTGGATTTTTTATATTTTTATTCCCCTTACTTTTATCCTGATTTAATAATATCTAAAATTTTAAAAACATTGTAGATATAATAAATATTCTTTTATATTTATTTATAATAACATTAAAATTTAAATGATAGGAAACGAAATAAACTGTTCCTGGAGACGATTGGCCATAAATATTAATGAACATTGTTTTATTTTTCTTTTCATATTGAATAAAATAATGTAAATTTTATATGAATATATATATATATATATATTAATTAAATAAGAAACATTATTTCATATATATCTCTTATTTTTATTAGAAACATCATCAACAAATTGCATTTCAAGCATGAATGAATCACATCACTTCTTGAAAAGGTAGTCTTCCATACACCCCAAAGAAGATATCATATTACCAAAAAAATGAAATATTGACTGTATTTGTTATAAAATAATTTCTACAAAAGTAAAAAATTAATAAATATCATATATTAATTATTTAAAATTTATTCAAATCATTATTACCAACCATGAAAGGTGTAAATTGAAATACCGACAATGACAGTTCTTGATGAGGTTGTCAATCACACACATGAATGATGATTTCATATCCAATATGATGGAAGTGTGTCTGATTATAGGTAATAACCAAACATGAAATATTTTTATTTTAATGAAACAGATGTTGTTATATAATGATGATATAAAAAAATTAACGGTATTAGTAGAATAAATAAATCAAAAATCATTGTTGAGGAATGTTATCTATTCTTTCGGTATCTTCTTTTTCTTTACACCAAATGAATTAGTTGTTTTTGTATCAACTTCAATTAAGGAATAATAGATTAAGAGAGGTATATTTGGAATAAGTTTGGTTAGGAATTTTTTATTCTTAATGACTTGAGAGGCATGAATAGAAAATAGGAGTGAGCGGCCTTACATAATTGAGTAAGAGGAAAATATATAAACATTCCAATAAATAATTTAGAAAACGTTTTTCCTTCTAAATTACATATAATAATGAAAAAAACTCCGTAATTGATGAGATAAGTTCCAAATATTTTCATAAAATGGGTTCATGAAATGTTTTTATGTCATTTGAAACCATAGTATTAATTTTTAACTACTAATTACACTTGCATCTACCTCAACTGTGATAAATAATTTTAATTAGTTTCACTATTTACTTACGTGATAATATATTTTTCAGTAATTATAAATTATAAATTTTTTCTATTATGAATGTTGAATAATATTATCAAAATTAATTTTACATAATTGGAAAAAATTTATTTTAAATTAATCTCATATACATATCAAGAATGTTGGGTTTTAAAGAGAAAACATTCAAAATTTTATAGTATTTTTTTACAAAGTTCAAATTTAAATTTATTCTAGTGACATAAATGGATTGATATATTTATAACTGATATTATTATACATGAAATTATTTTATATATAATTAAATAATATAAATAATTCAAAACAATATAATTCCTATTAAAATTTTACATTTTTCACTATTATTCAAAAAATAAATCGTTTCTGAAAATCTGATAAATACACCATAATGTTACATTGATATTAGGAATTATTAGATGAAGTTTGTTTTTTAAATTATATTATATAAAATTGAATAAATTATATTCTTAAAATGTGTTCCCTTAAAAGGATGTAAGTATACTATTTATAAAAACACATCCTTATTAATTGAATTCGGTTAATCCTTATATCATTTCTATAAAACACCTAAATGAATGCTAAATAATTGATTGAATATATAATATATTTAATATTAATTAATATTTGTAATCTAAATTAGTTTTTTTAATTTATTGAGAATTTGTTTTGTTCGTAGATAAATATTTTTCCTATTAAATAGTTTCACTATTTTCAAATAGTTTATATATTCATTTATAATTAATTTATTACCAAATAATTATTATTATAATAATTAATAAATAATTTAGTTAATAATTTAGTTAATTCATTCATACATTATATTCTAGTCAACAGATGAAAACTAAAATATTAAAATATAATAAATTATTTGTACTAAAACTCGATAAAACATTGGATAGTTTGCAAGACCAGCTAGATATTGGGTTTTATATATCATAGTATAACTTAACTTTTAATGTATCATAATAATTGTTGTATGTTTCATATAAACATGATTATCATGGTTTATCGTGAAATGTAATCTATCAAATAATATAATTTTTTAAAAAATTCAATTCATAAATATTCATGGTGTTACATTTCACCATAATAATACAGCCTATAAATAAAGATTATAGATAGTATCAATGGATAATTTCACTGGAAAATCTTATGTAACATTAATCAATTTCACCATAGATTGAAAATGGTTCTAAATAATCACTTGAAAAAACTCTTTTATAAAATACCAATTTCACATAGATATGACTACATTAAAATTAAAAAATTTCCCAAATAAAATGGGAAAATATTTGAATTAAAACGACAATAAAAAAATTTCATTGAAGGTTAAAATAATTGAGTGGTAATTATAGTGTAAAATTCCATTCATGCCATATATTTTTAAAAAAATATAACGTTCATAATTTTGTTAAATGTCAAAACAAATTCTTCCAGAAAATGAAATTAATATTACTTGAAAACCAATTATGTTAAAACCATAAAATCTTTTTATATAATTTTTAAAAATTATATGATAATAGATTAATCTTTCATTATAAAAATCTTTTGTAAAAATAATGGATGAAAATATTTTCGAAATAATATAGAAAATATTAATTTTTCTTGGAAAATTATATTTTTGATTTATGTGTACAATAAGATAGAAAAATGGGAAAGAACTATTTTAATGAAATGACTAGAGGATAATAAAATACATTATATTATTGATATACATATTTTATTATATCATCATCAACGAATTAATCAAAAAAATATAATAAGGCATGGGATATTAGCCTAAATATGATACTTATTCGGTATCTTTTGAGTCTTAAGAACCACTAATGAAATAAAAATTGGTTCACATGAATATAAAATAGTTTCATAAAAATAATAAAAATCTAATTTGTATGATGTATTTATGTTAAACATATTATTTAATTTATGTGTAATTAATGTTTCCCACAAAAATGAATGTGATATGAAAAACCCATACTATACAATAAAATTCTACCATACATGTTCAAATTGTGGGTTTCAGGCCCATTTGAAGTGTAAAGCAATGGGAGATATATTAATATTCATTTTAGTAATCGTTCCCAAATTCCATAGTGAATTTAATTAATGTGAAATTTATAATTATATTTTTATATTTTAATAATTAAATTCATCATCTTATGAACAATATTATCTTCTGAATGATTTTTTAAAAATAATATTCTATAATTCATTCATTGAGATGTGAGGATTATAGGATAAAATCAATCTAGTGGTGATCCATACATGCTCCAATTATAACTATTAAACACTACCCAATCTCAAGGAACTAATCTAGTGAATCTATTGTCTAATTTTGTTTGATCATGATTTTTTGAACATTATTATTGATGATATTTCTATTTTTTCTGTCATACCTGAGAGGTATATATTAGATGTTAAGAACGAATTAATTTTTCAAATAATTATATATTCCCAAATTTTTTATGCAATACAAAATATACATAACTACCAATTTATATTTTTAGGGTTTAGGATAAAATGTAATTTAATTTCATGATATCCATTAAATAAAATTTAAAGCCTATAACAAAACCCATTCAATACAATAATTTTATTATTATTTTATTATTTCATAAACATTGAAAATTTATGAATAATATTTACAATCATATAAATAATAATTTTATCACTGGTTGTGGTCTTGGCCAATTAAAACAAAATGGATTTTTTAATACCAAAATCAATATTTTACTCATAAATAAATATTTCATTTAAATAATAATGAATAAATATATATTAAATATTTAAAATATTAATAAAAATATATTTTTACACCTATATTTGTGACTAAATATTTATTTAATTTTAGAGATCAATATAACACTAAAAAAATTTTCAATCGTCTTGAGAATAAGACTTATTACACAAATTTAATTAAACTAGAATTAATTTATAATCAATAGAAACACATCATGTGTGACCCTATGGGATTATTTCACATTTTCATTTGGAAGGATTTACTAATCTCTATGATCATTATCAAGAAACGGGTCATGTCTCAAAGAGAAATAAATTAATATTGAAATAATTATAATCAAATTTGTCATATCAATGTGTAATATAATCCTTTTGTCACAAGGTCTCATAAAGTAGTTTGAAATAAACTTTCTGTAAACTTTTTCAATGAAAAATATTTTTTTAATATTTAATATAAACACATCAACACACCATGGCCATTGAATATAGGTTCTGGTCAATTAAAAATCAAATAGAAAAGTTATAAACTCCCATAAATAGTCAAAGGAATAATCCTACCTAGACTTACCAAATAATTGAATGACATTCATGTTGTACCCAAAAAACCCTACTACCCACCCTCATATTTTGTGATTGTTTTTTTCATTAAACATATTTGTGTGAGTTCAGAAATTGATAAATTATAATTATAATATCCATAGACCTGAAAAGAAGTGTGTAGATAAGAATATTTGATGAAAACAAAACATGAATAATTCTAAAAATATGGTATATTGTCATAATAATTTATCTAAGAGATTACCTAGTGAAAACATCATGAGATGAATCCTCATCCTCTTAAAAGTTACTACACCTAAATGTAAATATACTACGGTTATCATTATATTACAATATCAAACCCCAAAAAATTAATTTGAATAATTTCATAGAACTTCATGGTTCCCATCATAACAGGAAACCACTATGACCATATTAATCTAAAAAATAATATATTGAATTATTATATAAAATAAATTTCAAAAATGTATAATATTTATAAATTTGATCAATTATGGTTATATTAAACAAATATTCATTTAATAAATAAATAATATGTTTTTCGTTGGACACCAAATAAAAAAAACTACAACTTATAGTAGAGGAAATATTGAATGAAATTAAATCAACTATACATCACATTATGACAATTTTTAAAAAAATTTGAATCATTATTCATTGGTTCTATCTTGTTTTCATAGATGGAAACAAATATTACTATAACCTAATCTCTCTATGAATATTCCATCATGATGTGATTCTTTTGATTGATTTTTTTCATCCACTGATCAAACATTTTCTTATTTTATAAGGGACACCACACCATTACTATTACAAAAGGATTTGATAGGTTATTTACTAATAGGTATATACTCAAGATCATTGATTATTTAAAAGATCTATATTGCATTATTATTTTCCTCATAAGCAACAATATTTTTAGTCACTATTGAAGAATCTATGACCACATCCTTCATCAACCAAATTTATCCCACAAAACCTCATTTTAATGTGATGATCTATCCTATTTGTGACATCATGTAAACATAATTAGTTTGAAATATATCATATTAATAAACTATATGAATAGTTACTCATATAAAAAATAAACTAGGGATATATCCTTTTCATTCCATAGATACTCAGGTATTTCCTTAAAGGTTCTCTAATAAGGGTAACATAAATCATCATGATATCATCCTACCTAACATAATGATTAGTAAACAAATATCTTAGTGTACATCATATCCTACATGAATCACCCAATCACTGATACATATGAAAAAATTAACATTCTGTTCCATTCCACATATGTCAATGTAAAAAAAGTTCCTTGAAATATGAATTCCATGTGATACTAGAAATAATCACCTATAGAATTTTTCAATTAAATATATATTTAGTTACATGATAATGTATATACCCTGACATAGGCATGAAAAATTATTTTATATATCATGTTTGATCTTGACTATTAGAATATATGGTTCCTCACTCATGTTATTCATAGAAAATAATTTTTTCAACCATGACATAATAATATGAAAAACTAGTATTTTGTTTCTAATAAGTAACATGTCATTGACATATATTATAATGAATATGACTATATAACTACAAAACCCTATACAGATAAATATATTGGTATAATTCATTAAATTTTATTATTATGGACTCATAAAAATGAATGTAATATGATTGTTTTATTCCATTAATCCTTAAATGTATTTTGGAAAATCTCACACACTATTTTCATCATTTGGAGTCAGAAACCCATTGGGTTGTTCCTTATAGACATCTTCTGTACCATTATCATTATTGAAATCGTTTATAAAATCCAATTTCCTAATCTCGTAATTTTGGAATCCCTAAATGGCATGTAAAATTATGATGTATTTCAGCACTGAAACTAATTGAAAGGGTTCTTTATTGACAAAACAATGATATTGGTTAAACACATTTTAAATTAGTCACACATTATATCTACTAAATCTTCATTTAGAGTACTTTTTAATCTTGATTACCCATTTTTAAAAAATGATCCATATATCTACTAGTGGGGATATGAAAATCTAGACTGGGAAATCGTATATAGAATCCATTTTTTAATTCATTTATTCTTCCAACATGGAATGTTATGTGCTGCAAACTACTTCCATGAAGGTTAGAGTATCACTATTAAAAAATAAAAATGGGTAACAGTACTTTGTGTTTATATAAAAATGACCTTATTTTATAGAAACAATCTTATTATCCAATGCATATGTCTATTTTAGGAACTAAAATATCACATAAACCACACTCCCATATCATGTCATGAAGTTCGTAACATTACATTTTTGGTCTTGATATGAATAATTGTGACACAAATATATCTATCAATATCTTAAAACATAAAATGAAATCAAGGAAAACAAAAATTCTAGATGACCTATTTATTTTTATAATATTAAAGAATTAGAAAAATATCCAATACAAATTTCACATCAACATGTATATATAAATGACTACTTCAAAATATCTAGCATCATATCCCATTTAACAAATATTTTCTTATTTAACAATTGGTTAACAATATATTATTTATTATATCCTTATAGATATAAATAATTCCACAACATTTTATAAAACATGGGAAAATTGAACCATATTATGGGTGTGCATAAACACTCAGTAATGGAATGGTTAAGAATTAAATGTCTTCAATGGGAATAAGAGTTAATAAGGGTATGTAGAAATAATCAAAGTGTATGGGAGAATCATAAGTGAACTCATACACAAAAATACTAATAGCATCATGTATGAAAACATAACAGAGTAAATATTCAATAGAAATAATAATCATTATCCATGTGATAACAATCTCAACTGTGATAAGATTTATAAACACGTTACAATAAATTAAAAATCTTTTTGGTAATGTAGATCATCATTTTTATTTATCCCTTTCAAAACCCATTCAAATCCCTTTTAATTGAAATAATCATAATGCCGACATCCAACATTATCATTTACCAATGCATCTGTGATTTAAAATGGGGACCACTCTTCATATAAGCTATATATGGATTACATATATTCTGTTACGAATAATGTTGAAATATTTTCTTATAAAATATATCATCTAACCCATGAGATATAATATGAATCAACCCTTATTAAATATTTTATCTGGATCACTTGTTTAATATAATTATCATGTATGATTTATAAAAACGTTCATCATAAAAATCCTAATAACATTATAATTATATATAAATGAAATGAGTTCAATAAAAATCTCTTGGAAATAAGAATATCCCAAGAAATAAAATTCAATATAAATTTTTTCAAAAATGATTAACCCATGTAATCGAAACCAGTTCAATAACCATCCCATTGAAATGTGAATAAACCATATACAAGAAATGTTTTCCATAGTAATATCCTCAAAATAATTTTATCACATGTAATGGAAATAGATTACATTAAAATATCATTGATCAATGATAATACATCCAAAAAATATTGAATATGGTGTAAATAAAAAATATCCCCCGATTGGAATAAATTAAAAAAATTATTATTGACATTTATTAATTGAAATATAATTAAAATATCATTGAAGAATTTATAAGGAATGTATTAATTAATCATTACAAATATTCCCACACCACATTGAAACATTTGTACCATTAACCCCGTGAATGAATATTAAAAAACTAAAATTAGAATATCATGAAAATAAGATGATTATTTATATAAAATAACATTTGATAATTTTATAAACATCATAAAATATTATTGTTTTATAAAATATCTATTATATCAATAAAGGATTTTTTTAAATAGTCCATTATAGCTTTGGTAAATTTAAAACCTTAAACCCCAAGAATGAATAATCATTAAATGAAAAATTTAATTTCCATGAAGTTAAATGAATTAATGATATACTATATCATTATTTTCATTAGATAAATAATAGAAAACAAATATTTTGTCATAATGAAATTATTCTCTAATCAATATAAGTGAGACTCAAAATACACGTACTGTTATGGTGGCATTTTAATTATATGAAAAAAGGTAATAATCATAAACATTAGAAGTTAAATACTATATAGTATAAATTATTAAGGATATAACATATAAAATTGGTTATTATATAAAATTAATAAAATATGTATGTGTAAATTATGAAAATTATATTATAGATGTAAAAAAACTGAGATGAAAATATCATACATCTAGTTAGATTCATCACTACTATCCAAAATCTTACCAAATAAAAAATATATTATAATTGTCCAATTAATTCATTAAAATATCCATTTTTATTATTAATTTTTTTACTTATTATATTTTATTAACAAATACATAGAAAATTATCTTTATGTTAGGTGTTTCGACCATATTTGGTTTATATGTAAAAAAGAGTTTGGTTGGTAAACTATAGTAAAATGGGTAATTATATAAACATATAAAGAAATATAATACTTAAATTATTATCATATTACACAAATATTATACATTTAGAGTCAATAATGTATTATTTTGTAGAAAAATGAATTAAAATTTAAATCACAGAGATAATTGGTCATATATACACATGAGTAGTATTCACAACATTAAATGATAATTCTGTAAAAAAATGTATAATCTATATTTAGAAAATTATAATTATATCATTAATTAAATACTATTTAATTAAATAGACCTAAAAAAATATAATATTCTTATAATGTAAAATTAATCTTATCAAGTCAAGGAGATGATAGTCGACACATATATAAATGGTGTTATCACTTTTTCAGTGTGGTAAAGGGTAATAAATTAAAAGATATATTATATTTATAGAAAGGTAAATATTTCATTAATATCATATATATTACCTATTTTTACTTATGTTTAATTAAATCCATCCACAATACATTCCATGATATATGTGAATTTATCACATCACTTTGTAGAGGTGGTAGTCTCATGCCCACAAATGGTGTTATCATATTGAAACTAAATGAAATGCAGAAAGGTATACTATATACAATATATACATAATTATGAAGGTAAAATAAATATAATATATTTATATATATATTATTTTTCACATCATAATTCCTAACCTAGAGATGTTGTAAAGAATAATTACAGATAACATTATGTGAGGTCGTAATACATCGTACATGAACAATAATTTTGTTACCTATTTTATGGAAGTGTGTATAGGTGTTTGTATAATATTTAACATAAAAAATATAAATATTTTTTATAAAACTCATGTTGTTATATAATCATGTAATAATATTAATTGTAGTTGTGGAGAATGAAACAATATATAAATACATGTTGAATATTTTTACCACTTTTTTGTGTAACTCCGTTAGATCTGCACAAAATGGTTTCATTGTATTATATACTTTTAATTATAAGGACTCTATTTTTATATGTGGGATTTAGGGACTCTATTTTTGATGATTTTAATTATAAAAATACTCCTTAGAGGTTTGTTGAAGGGGAAAATTGAATTCCATTTTATAATGTAGGGTGTTTGTCATTCTTTTAAATACCAAAATAAATACATTATTGGGAGCTCTACATTAACTCAATATCCTCAAAAATGAAAAATTCATTGAATAAATTTAATATATGGTCGAAAAAGTCCTCAAAAACAGAATAGAAATCATTTTTAATGTTCTCTTCTATAACATGTATGCTTCCCCAATTTTTTCATTTTGGTTTTTATTAAATTAACTATTTTTCTAACCAAAATAATATAATATGTATGAATAAATAAATACTAAATTTGTTAGAAAATATTGACCCACTAAATTATAAATATGTTATATAATTTATAATATATAAATTAAAACTGGGTTTGAAGTTATGTTTAAAAAAACAGGTGACACAAAAAATTAATACTTTATGCCAGACCATTCTAACAATGATTTTACTTTATAAGTGTCTATATATTAATTATAAAAGATTAATTTGTCTATTAATGGGACATATTTGAAATTTATTAACATATATAATTAAATTATCAAATGATATGATTCTTCTTAATTATCAATAATTAAATATAATATAATTTATTGACAAATAACATTAATGTAAATTTTTACATTATTTATTTAATTTCAATCTCAAACATAGAATATTTATTTGAATTAAAATATATCCGGTTAAAATATTTTTATCAAGATATATTCATCTAATTCAATTAATTCAATTTTTATTAAATTTTTAATATAATTGACGTTTGTAGCAGCATTTGGCATATGTAATTATTAACTATATAAACAATGTGTTAGTGTTTGTTAAGAATTTATTGTAGTTATATCATCTCTAAAAATTAAATTTAAATTACTATAATAAAAAACTCATTTAAATATATTAGTAATATTAACAATAAAAAATAGGTAGTATCTTATATTCTGTAAAGCTACATAAATATTAATATTATAGATGGTTTGTTTTTGTTTTTTTCTTTTTTTCCTTCCTTAACTTATTATATCGGTAAATATCATGAAAATGAATCACAATATCTCATTAAAATTGATCTAATAAGTGATATGGTCAATATATTGGCATTTAATGTCTTGTTGTAATGTTTCTAGGTCCTTTTGGACCACAATATAAATATCATTTAACAATTTAATATTATTTATACCTTAATCAGTGTAATCACATATGAATACATTCACTACTAATTTTAGTTGAAAACATTTTTAATATAATTAGACACTAAATATTATAAAGATTACAATAATGTATGATTATTTTTCTAAATTCAACCCACAAAATTGGAATAATAAAATTTAAAACTAATCACATACACATAGCGAGAAAGAGGGGTTCAAATGTGGAAAATTTTAAAAAGATCATCATGTCATTATTTCTATACTTAATATAAAAATGTATATAATGAAATACATTTTATTAAAAAAATTTAATTGATCTATTGTGACAGTAATACAATATATGTTTACAAAAATAATTTTATAAATGAACGTGCAGTTTTTATTTAAAATATATTATATTTTAATATTCAGAAAAAAATGAAATATCTCATAAAAATAAAAAAACAACCAATATAAATTTTCATAATTTTACATCATAAATAATGATCAATTTTTTCATAAAAAATTATAATAGTGACAAATAATTGATTTAATATAGGTTCTATATTGAAAGGTGGTAAATCATCATTTTAAAAAATATACAACATTTTTTGGATAAAAATAAAATTTGTTATAATCTTAATAATATAAAATTTAAGGATTAATGAAAATTTTATTAAACATTTATAATATTTTCAATGTTTTTCACACCCACCAATATAAAATCCATTCATTAACTTCCATATTATATAGTAATATGAACTGTTATAATTTTTCAATAAGAGTCATCTATGCAAGTAACGCAATATATTGAGGAAACTCAATGTTATGTTCAACACAAGATAATCATGGTTTTTTGTGTGATACAAGAGAAACTATGTTTTTTCTGTATCATAATATATTAATGAATATAAATTAATTTGAAAGGATATATTTCATAATACATATGGATGTTACATCCTACAACCCTTAAAATTATTTTCAGCATTGAAATCTATTGTGGTTTTCAAATTATTAACATTTATTGAATTTCATTATTTATACCCACTTATTTAAATGATTTAATAAAACCACATAAAAAATAAAACGTGTAAAATAATATTCTCACACCAATTTATGCATAACTATGATTCCACATAGGGGGAACATAACTACAAAATTAAATGATTGATTTGAAATGAAAAAATAACTCTCATTGACTAATATAGAGTGGTAGACTACATGGTCATGTGTATGAAAATGAAAAAAAACCAAAAACCCAATTATTTGTGGAAGGGTAATTGATTTCATCATAAATAATTGTAAAACTTTTACCTTTTAATTCTATATGAATTTACTAATGTGAAATAATCATCTTACCATCTGTACCACGAGGAAGCATTATTACTTGATGTGTATAATTTCATTTTCTATTTAATATCCACAAAATAGTAACATTTTTTCAAAGTAAAATATATTCTAGAAGACTTTTTAATTGTTGAAGCATTAAAATCTACTATTACAGACCACAAACACATAAAAATGATGTTCAAGCTACCCCACCTATCATTAGAAATTAACTTAAATCAAAATTGATCACACATGGTAATATAATTAAATAAAATGATTAAACCAATATATGATACAATATTTATCAAAATCAAATTATAATACACATAGATAAAAGTGTATATTTCCATAAATAACGATCAATAAAATTATGAAAACATTTATTTTATATGTTTTAATAATAATGATTAATATTATTTGATATTATATTCTATTAATATAAATCAACCATTATTCCTTTAATTAAATACCATATGATTCTAAATTAAACATTTTATTATCCTTGAATGAATTTCATTCGAACCAGGTTACCATGTAGACAAGTGGTATTTTGTAAAACCCTTATCACTATTTGATCATGGGTTCATTCCCCAATACCTAGCCGGATGGGACGAGTTATAACTATGAATTTTTCCCCTCTTTTAATTAAACATGAAAAATAATTCATCTCTAAAACAAATCAAATTTATCATATGTGGTACGAATAAATCATCCCAAAAAATGACCTCAAAAATAACTTTATGACCTCATCCCTTAAAACTGCACTGGGTTTCCAAATAAATTGATCGTATCATCATCCATTGTATTATGGGACTATGAAGGTATACCTTATGATGAAAATATCCTCACATAAAAACATAATAATACCCAAAATTATCTAAACTGGAATTTATTACCAAATATAATTGGCTGAAACCCACACTACAAGATCCTATTTTAAAATCCATTCAATAAATTTCTTACTATGATGCTGATAATTGTGTCCAACTTATTTTCATTGAATCCTTAAAACATCAAATATAAAAATGTGTCATTTACATTCAAGATAAACATTTAGGTTTATATTGTTATATAATATTCAAAAAAATCTAATATAAAGATTTCATATAAAAATGGACACATAAACAACTATCTTTCATGAGCAATAGGAATGAGGTATAATAGAATAATCAATATGAATGGTAGAATCATAATGGAAGTCATAAAAAATAAGGGTACAATTGAATAATCAATATGAATGAGAGAATCATAATGGAAGTCATAAAAAATATTACACGAATCATAAAATATGAGAAAAAAATATGATTAAAAAGACATAAAATTATAATAATCATTAGTAATGGGATATAAATCATGATTTTAAGAAACATTAAAAAAAAAAACTAAAAGAAATAAAACATTTTTTTGTAACACGAATCATCACTTTCATAAAAAACCATTGAAACCCCATTCAAAAAAATTCAATTGAATTAATCATAAAACTGACATCCAAGATTCTCAAGTCCTAATGCATTTTATATAAACAATGTGGACCACCATTCAAATAATATATAATTCTATAACCTATTTTTCGTGGGCAATAATGGGGAACAACCCTTGGAATATTCTTTATCAGGATAAAAAATGAGGTATATTGATTGAAACACATTTATATAAGTTATATTGGGCTCAACCATTTCATATAATACTAATTTTACATGAATAAAATATTATCATCATGAAAATAATAAAAACATGATAAAACCATGGAAAAAATGTTTTTATAACAATCACATTCAAAAATAATTTTCTTAAAAAAATATATAGGATCAAAAAACAAATATTTGAATTATTATTAAACCATTAAATATAAATAGGTTCAATAAAAGTCTCTTTAATGTATGATTAACTTATGGAAATGAAATGGATTCCTCGATGATCTCAACAAAAATGGTTCTCTCGTAGAAAAATTAAGTATTTCATAACAATCTATTTGAAAATATTATTCCATCCATAAAATAGTGAGTAAGGAATCAATAATCCATATCAATATTGAAGATAAATTACATCACATTTTTTGTTCAATGATGAATGGAAATTCCCTTTAAATATAAGTAAATCATTTCTAAGGAAAATAATCATTAAACCATCAAAATAACTCCATACCATTTTGAAAAATATAAACCGCTAAGAAAATGAACAATATAACTATAAATGTATCTTATAATGTCATGAGAATAAATTATTAATAAAAAATAGGACAAAGGTGATTCATATAAACATCATAATATAAGATAGCTTTATAACATATCAAATGTCTCCAAGAAAGAAAATTATGAGAAACTTCCATTACCACATTGGTAAATTCAAAACCATAAGAACAATAGAAAATAATCATTTAAAGAAAAATTTATATACCATTAAGACAAAATAATTAATTATATTTTATATAAAAATTTTATATAGATACAACACTCAAAATAAAAAAGTGAATGTAAATAAATAATACCCAATTAAATAAATATGAGACTATAAATCACTTATAATTGTGTTAACATTTGAATTGGAATCCCAAAAATTAATTACCATAAAATGATACATTTAAAAACCAATAATATATCTGAATTCATGATAATATAATTCAATTAGGGTAGCTTATTCACCAATGAAAATATGTAAGTTCTTATTATGACATTTATCTCACAGATTTAAAAAAAGTGTGATTAAAATTCTTGACCAAGAGTCTTATTTGTAATGAATTTGGTATATCTTCATGAATAATAAAATTTTTCTAATTATATACTACATTTTTAATTATTTCCATGTTTATTATTATTTTTATTTCACATATTACACTATTTTGAACAACTATATAAATAATTAATTTTTCATGCATTGTTTATACTGTATTCGTTTTATGTTTCAAGATTGACATTTGTTGGTAAACTATGGTCAAATAGGTAATTATATAAATATCTACAGAATAATAATAATGAAATAATTATCATATTTATAGATAAATATTCATTTCAAAACCAATAATCACTGATGGTTATAAAAAATTATCTAATGTTGCTATCATGGAACTGGTAGGTCGTACGTACCAATGATTAGGGTCCTCATTTTCAACGATCATTATGGAATGGTGGAATGTAAAATTTATCTTTCAAAAGATATAAATATATAATAAATAACATAATATTGGACTATAAATATTTATAATAAAAATTATTTGGATTTAAAAGGAATCACATTATGTTGAGGTGATGCTATTCCACATGATCACAAAGGATGTTATAACATCTTCTATAAAGGACTAGAATTTCCATGTAATTTTTTTAAATAAATTGGAATTTTACGAGTCTGCAAAAATTGATGGCATGTGATTCCAAGGATTGGAGTGCCCGGAATGAATTTATGAACTTTTGTTCGGTTACATTCAGTAAAGGTGCGAGAGGGTTTTTCTAACATTTGATCCGGTTCTCGGAATTGAAATATGAGGGCACGGATGAACTCGTAGTGTCAGTATTCACTTAAGGAGACTTTCACCTTGATGACATTTGGTCAAGGATGAAAGATAATTTTTGTGTTATTTCGTGGAAATAATAAAATAAAATAAACATCAGTTTTTTATTTTGAGCTTATATGTAGATATTTCACGTGGGGACCACCCAAACAAAACTTCCCATGAGAGGTTACGGTGGTGGGGACCACCTGAACTAACCTTCCATGAAAGGATATGGAGGTGGGGACCACACGATGTTAAAACCTCTTGAACTCACTATTAAGTTGGGAGAATCCTCTTGAGCTCCCCGCTTAATGGTGCCACCATGCCCCATTTATTAATTTATACCAACCCCTCCATTAATTTATTATTCCACCTACCTTAATTAATTAAGCTTTTTGAATTCTCAAAAACAATATAATAGATGGCTTAATCCTTTATTTTGGAGGAATTTGGG
Source organism: Viscum album (assembly GCA_963277665.1). Lineage (NCBI taxonomy): Eukaryota > Viridiplantae > Streptophyta > Magnoliopsida > Santalales > Viscaceae > Viscum > Viscum album. The sequence continues at coordinate 26,479,004 of OY728157.1, read as the reverse complement.
GAGAGAAGGACATAGAGAGAAATCTCTACAATGAAGAACTTTCTCCATGAAGAACTCTCCTCCAAATGAAGAACGTCGGTGAGGAACTTCCTTGACTTCTTCCTCAGATGCACCGTGTGGAGGAATGAAACGTGGGACATCTTCGATGACCGACCTTCCCTCCTAATCGTCATAAATTTATAATAATAGGTAGGGATGGTTGATAAATTCATGTTTCTTCTCAATTAATATAACCATTCTTTCTTCATTCAATGTGAATAGCTTTCTATCACACTAATTTAAGAGGGTGTAGACCGAACAGTCATGGCCTGACCCCTCTGCCATTCATCATTGGTGTACTATTCTAAATGGAGGAAGGCGACAAAGGCAACGAAGGCGAAGAAGGAGACAAAGGAAAAATTTCCTCCACCCGTGGCCTCCACAACCCGCACCACCCCTGCAGCATTCTAATATCCTGGATAAAATGGTCGGGTGCCCCAGCTCTGCTCCCCAGCTGTTCCGCCCATAGGTGCTCTGGTCAAACCGGCCCTGCGCCCCCCGGCACTCCAGCCTCCGGGCCGAACCAGCCCCATGCCCCGGCCGAGCTACACTCACAGAGGCACTTCGATCCACCCCCGCTCACACCACCCATGGACCGCTATACCACATTGGCTCATGCCACCCACTGGCCCTCGAGGCTACCCCACCCCGCTACCCTCTGGCCCTCTGATCCACCCATGACCTCGTGGCCCTGTAACAACTTCCGGACGATCAGCTTCGCGGCCTCGCTCCATCGCAGCCATCAGCGGCCCTCCGTGGTCCCAGGTGACTTGTCGGGCCAAACCTAGAAGGTAGGGTCGACCGAAACTGGGTCGGGCAAGGTGGGTCCTACCAGGTCGGTCAGGACCCAGGATTGGGCCAGACCAGGTCCCGATCACGACCCTTTTACTTTTTTCGGCCATAACAGTGGCATCATATGTCTGTTTGATGAACCTTCAGTGATGCTTAGAACCATGGAGTGGGTTGGTCCCCTTGAGTGATACACCATAGTGGTTTGGATTGAGATTGGGAATGGTTGGGTTGGATTGAGCATGAATCTAACTAGCCCCCCCCAGACTAAATGACTAATAACTCAATGACAGGGGTCCAATTGGCATGTCGTCTATTTCATTGATACCCCTATGACATGGAGTAACAATGGGATACTTCTTTATGGGACTTCGTGACTATTGGAGTATCAACTAGTAGATTGTGGAAAACATCATCCTAGATATGAGAGAGCATAGGGAGGAGACCTAGTAGCTTGCTGAGACCAGACGAATTGTGACCGATTCGACTAGGAGTGACACGACTAGCCCAGTGAGAAGTGCCTTGGTGTCATATCAGAACCACAGTGGGGAGCACCTTGGTGATGAGGGAGACCCACAATACCTGACAGGGGGATTACCTCAGCAGGCTATGAGGGAGAGCACCATGGTGACATGGGATACCCACGGTGTGGAGTGCCATGGTGATGTGGCAGAACCACGGTACTCGATAGGAGGAGTACCTCGATAGTCAAAGGTTAGTTGGAAGCGCCTTGATGTCGCGGCATACCCACTGTACTCGATAAAGGAGGAGATATCCAGCAACTGAGGTTTCGACAATGTGACTGGGGATGTTACAAGATACTACCCCTAGAATAAAATCATGGTTTGAGTTGTGTTAATATTTTTGAGTTTTCCACATGATTGGGATGGATTACATTATAACATAGGTATATATATGGGAATAAACCTAGGTAGGGTTATCTGTTGATTTCATACATTGTGGTTTATCCATGGTGGTATTTTTGTGAGACCTTGAGGGTCTCGGAGTCCCAACTGAGTATCATTATTCTCACCCCTGCACAGGATATACCTGCACCATGTTGTGTTGGATGTAGATAACAGACAATGCTGAATGGGACTGAGAGTACCAAGACAGGACGGTACCTAGAAGTGTACCATACAGCGTGCCGATACGTAGAGGAGACAGATGGATGTGGTGTGTGGAGGAGGCGATCTGTTCCAACCCGTCTGGTAGGAACCCAAAGGTCGACCTAGTATCAACCTGTTTCACTTTATTCAGTTGATATTTATTTCAGTTGTACTTGTACATTTGCTGTTGGGATTCTATTCTAGCCCCATTAGATTCATCACTCTCTTTTGGTTATACAGTATTCATGAGTTCATATATATTGTTGTGCTTTGTTGTGTGTGCTTACAGGTTATAAAGACAATGCCATCCTAGTTTTAGGGAATACACCTTGGATGTTAGTTACCATCCCCAGACCTATGGTGGGTGGGCATGGGGTTGTCACAGCATGGGCCCCGTGGGATGGGTCGTGACAATTTTTTATCAAAGGATTCAGTTCTACCGAAGAACATAGGAGTCTGATATTTCATTTCTATGATGAAATAGTGTTATTTGTAGTGATAGTGGTTATCAGTATATAGAATCTAGTGTTGGTGCCACGGGTGACATATCCATACAGCATGACCCTAACTTTTGATTTCAAAATAAGTGTACGAAAACACTGATTGTGTGTGTGTTTTCAAAAGTTTTCATTTGAGTCAACTCACCTGGTTTAAAATATTGATCGTGTCAGCTCACTAGGTATAAACTTTTGACTGTGGCACGCCTGTTTCTTTCAAGGATGCCACCACGCAAAATGTTGTCTACGGTTCCGAAAGATGTACACACTGATAGCCCACCAAGCGACGAGGCCTCAGTGCAGGGAACATTTCCAATAGAGGCACCAGTGGAGGCACCAGTGGAACCATTACCCATTGGGACACCAATGCCACCAACCCGAGTAGCAGATGGTGTATGCCTCTTGAGCACATTACACCAGTTCCAGTGCCAGAGGCCAACCAAGATCAAGGGAGGGAGGGTCCCCCAGGTTGATGAGGATTGGCTGGAGGCTATAGTGAGAATCATCTGACTCATAGGGACACAGAACGATCTCATGGTGATACTTTCCACCATCCTTCTAAAGGAAGCAGCATGCATGTAGAGACCCGAAGCTTGACGTACATTGACATTACATTACTTTTTCGGAATACTTAGTACATAACAAAAACACACACACAAGGATCGTAATAGTTTAGTGTCTTTGGAAACTTGGAACATAATCTTCTAATCGTGGTGAAAGATCTTTAATATCTCCCATAAAGATCTTCATTTTTTTTACCTAAAACCTTTCTTTATATCCTGGGGAAAAGAAAACATTAAAGGGTGAGCTCAAATGCTCAGTAAGGGTATACAAAAGAAATAAAAATCATATCATATCTTTTTGAAAATCATAACCTGCAAAAGAGATCATAATATCTTAACATGGAACAATTCATAGAAGTGAAAATGAGATCACCATAATCATAACATGAAACTTGAAACTTTGTGGCCTGGACACATAATCATGGAAAATCATTTCTTGTTAGTCATGACTCATTGCCAAGACTATCTTAGTGGACAAAGTCCCTTTCTGAATCGAGTAACCCTCGTTTCAGTCCTGTTTCACTGAACCTGTATAACCTACCATTCCAGCCATGTCTATCTCATGAGATATAAAATCTTTACCCAATGCATTGGAGGGAGATATAGGTCCCACCCATCTTTTAATGAATCCTTTCTTATGTGTGCCACATAATCATAAAACATACATCATCGCATAACACATGTAACAAAAATGAGATTCTTGAAACATCATGACATCATAAATAAATTCATATAAGATAAATGAATTCATAAAAATAATTCCATCACAACATGATCAAAGTCAATGTAATAATAGGGATAAAAACAGAACCCTTTATTATCTTAGATGGAAAATAATTTTGATAAAACACTTGAACTCCATTCTTGAGGAAAATATCCTTTCTTCTTCAAAAACATTTTTCCTTTAATAACATGTCATACGACTTTAAAATAAAAGAAGTTGATTAAAAATAAACTTGAAACCTTGTAAAGGAAGCTTCTTGGATTTAATGTTTTAAAAATCCATTCAAGCCGTATAAGTTAAAAAAACATTCTTCGTACTTTTGTCGGAAAAGTCAAAAAGTACCTCGTACGACAAAAGATTCCTTTCATACATATTACTAAAAACTCACCGAAGGGTAAAAATGGATTTAAACAATTTTAGGTGGATGGAAATAATATTACATATTGATGAGACATGGATGTGGATGATAAAATACACCCCAGTAAGTACTTACGAATAAACAATCTTGGATAAAAATGAGATTGTGATATTTCCCTTACCTTAGGTCTGACTTGCTTTGTAAGTGTCCGAACCTCCTGTATAATGATTTAAATCATGTTATTGACTTATTCCAGAATCATATTCATTGTTATGATATCATATATGGTTCACTTATGACATTATATTACCCGTTCTTTTGTAAATTCCATGTTATAGAAGCTTTTTGGGTAAAATCGTTTCATTTATCTTAGGTGTTATGACTTGTTGTTCTTGACATCATTATTACTTATATCATGATTTACTTACATCCAGAATATAAAATACGATTTATATATCATATATATTCAGTATATATATATATAATAGATAGATAAATAAAATGAAAAACACTGTTCATGGAGACGGTAGTCCGTACGTACGCATGAACGCTGTTTTACTTTCCTTATTGTCTTGAAATGGAAGTAAGTAGATGACATACATATATATATATATACATAAATCCAGTAGCTTTATAATGTCATATATTTCATTATTATTTCTTATATATAATTTATAATCATTCTTAAATGGTTAACATGGAGAATGAATCTCATCGCGTCGTGGAGACGGTAGTCCGTACGTACGCACGAGCGATGATATCATTTCCATAAATATTGAACTGAATTGGAGTGGATTATACAATATATCAGAATCAATATGATGTTGTAATAACTATGTATAGTTATTCTTTACACCATTATACCCATCCATGTAAGGTGGTGGTGGAAAATAGATTACACCACGGCGTGGAGACGGTATTCCGTACGTACACACGCGCGGTGATTTCTTTTTCCGTAGGATGGATAGATGGTGAAATAGGGTTGTTTCATACTTATAATAACATATCAGTATATTAGTGATACTGATGTTTTTACTTCATAATGAAACAACCTAAGAAGAAGAAGTGGAAGAAGAAATAAAGATGAAAGAATTGGTAACGGTAATTACCTCTTCTTTGAAGCGCCTCTTTGAGACCTCCTCTTAGGGCACTAAAATTGGTCTTTGAGGAAGACCAGAACCTCTAGGATGTTTCTAGGGAAGTGGAGAAGAGATTTTGGCAGGGGTTGGCCGAGCTTGAGAGCTCAAATTGTTGTGAGGAGGAGGGGGAGGAGGTGTCCTTTTATAGGGGAGGAGAGGGGCACCTTAGGAATTCTTAAAAATATTAATTTATAATAAATCTAACCCCACTTAAAAACCTCCAAAAATGACTCATATTCGAAGCTTAGATGAGATAGGGTTGTAATATCATCAACCAATCAAATTTAGACATGTTTTGATCTTATTTTAAACCTTATCAATTAGATTTAACTCTAAGTTAAATAATTTAACTTTTACCGTGTCTTTTTGTTTTCTTTCACTATATGGTTAATACACTTACTATAACATGCCAAACGAACCCCAAATTGTATATTATTAATATATATATCCTTATCTAAGTCATTTGGCCGAACCTTAGATTTTTAGGAATAAAATAACAATTAATAATATAATATTTGATTTAAAAACTATTTTGTGTCAATTTTGACACTATTTGATATATGATTTTTGTGAAAGTCATAACAGAATTAAATGTTCGAACAAAGTTGATTAAATCAACATTAATATATCATAGTAACCAAGAAAATTAGTGTAATTCATAAAAATTCTCAAATTACATTTATTTTGGTGTTTATAACATCAATTATGTCAATATTTCATAAATAAGATAATTACTGCATCATCTTTGTGTCATAAATTAATTAAATTATTTGATGTCTAAAAATTACAAATAAAATACCATTATGTAGGAAATTGTTTTAGCTTTCTAATGAATATTTATAGTCGAATTTATCTTATGTATAACCCCATATTAAAAATGATTTACTTATTAAACTTTGATTTTAACTATTTTAACCCTTCTTTAAATAAATTAATAATAAATGTCCTAATCTAATCCAAGTGGGCCTAAATGGTCATATTTTATTCCTAAGTTTGTTTTTGGTCGAATTACACTTGTCCAATAGAATTAGGACATGTGTTAGGGTAATATTGATATCATATTTACCCTTAGTTACCCTATTTACTATTAACCGCGGTAAAAATAGTAAAAAGTTACTATTCACCAAAAAATTATTTTTATCTCATTGAACCACATTTTACTTACTGATATCAACCGTGTCTGTCGGATTTTTGAAATTCCATTCACAGAAGCGGTAAAATTAAGTTTTATGAAAAATTCAATTTTTTAACTACCACTTAGTAGTTTCACTATTCATCAAAAAATGAAGGTTTTCAGAAAAATGCCAAAATTTCATCCTAAGCTATATTTCATATTCCGAATTCAAAAATGAAGTCTATTTTACCAAATTCATAACATAGAAGTTTAATTAATTAATTTTATAATTAAATCCCGCTGTTAAGACAAATAGCGTGTTTTTAAGAAACAATTTCTATCAAAAGATTGACACTTGATTATGTCTGGTTTAAATATGAAATTACAACCAATGACCAACATTGAATTAAATTGTAAAAATATATTCTAAATATACTTTAAAACCACTCAAATTAGTAATTTATCACTATTAATTATTTCGATTAAAAAAGTTGTTTTTTAATTATAATTAATAATTTTCACTATTCATCAGAATATGAAAGTTATCCGAAAAGTACCAAAATTTCACCTTAGGCTAAATTCGATACTCCGAATCCAAAAATGAAGTTCATTTTGAAATATAAGATTTACAGAATTTTAAAAAGTGGTTATTACTATTCATAACGGCTAGTTTTAATAATATTTTAATAGCATATCGTTGTTTCGTGAAACTCAGTATTGCGTACTACACACGCTATCGAGGAAGGTTGCGATTGCGTGTAATGCAAGGCAAGTCAAGGATGCGTGTTGTGAAAGCTCCATTTGGTGTAGCGTACAACACAAGACATTAGTGAAATAAAAAGAATATTTTTCATAAAATCTCGGGCTGTTACATTCTACCCCCCTTAAAATGAATTTCGCCCTCGAAATTCGTCGGGGTTATAAATGGTTTACTATTCAAAAGATTCTTTAATAGAATCCCACATCGTAAAAAGGAATACAAATACTTGGCTTTAAAAACTAAAGTATGAAATGTAACGATTACCCAAATAAACTAATCGCTGGGTTTCCACATAGGTAAAAATATGGATATGGAAGAGAAATCTAACCATCATGTTCTGATGGAGAGTGGTAGAGAACATGGCTATGGAAAAGCCAGTAATCACAAATCCATAGATTTGTGATGATATAAGGTACCATCTGATTCATCAGGTATAAGATCACTAGGACAACATTTTTGGTTTTCAAGATCATTTACCTAAAGTTGAAAATTTGAATTAGAATAAATACTTACTTTATTTTGGTACAATCTCACTATTGTTCGTGCCTTGAACAATTTCCACTTCATCTCTTAAATAAATGAAGTTGAATTTGTTATTCGTGAAGTGTTAGCAGATCATGTGATAGAATGACGAGTCATTCCATCTGTCTCAAACAAAAGGTTAGTAAAAATTATATGCATAAGTCGATCTATAGTGAGATTAATCATATATGGTTCCTAAAATGGACTTATACTTCATATATCATACTTCTTAATATAATAAAACTAGTTTCTACTAAACAGGGACTTCATGTAGGCCAGTGGTAGGCGATAAAGGTCAGTCGCACTTCGGTTGTGGGTTCGATTCCTACAGCCTTGTCCGAAGCGATGGGTTGTCGCCCGTCCTGCAGGTTGTCCTTTTTCTAAAACTACATTACTATAACATCCCATCAATAATATCGAAAAAAGAAATTTTATCCTTAAACAATACTATTTTATGTCCAACATAATCTATTCTAGTCTTTAGGCTTATCCATAATACTGCAGTCCACTTTCATAACATAGTGAAAATGATAACCAGAGATTTAATACCATCGTTGAACCCCATATAAGATATGTTTTGTTGGTCACATTCCAAACATTCAAAGTCTTTAATCATGTATTCTCTTGAATACCCATTGAACCTTAGTGAAAACTTGAATGCAGTTAAAAGTTAACACTTTCCACATACCAAAATCCTCAAAATTCTATATACTCAAACCATGATATCACTTAGTCCTTATATCAATCATGAGCTCATGAATACAATCAGACATCTCATTATCTTCTTATCCTTTCATTATGCACTTATCATCTACTTTCCAAATGTATCTGAATAACCTTTCATGGTTACTGGTAACATTAATCAGACAACAATATAACAATCCTTACATGTCTCTTTATTCCATAGTACCATGAGATTAGTTATACAACATTACACATGATAAACATGTAATCATTCCACTACATTCTTAAACCATTAACCGAGCTTCAACAATTCTTTCATCTCACATATCATTTGTAGTCTCTTCATCATCATCCACATAAATACTACCCATACGGCCATACTGATTCTCTTCATGAGTCTTTCCCTTAGGACATTGGTTTGCATAATGCCCATACATTCCACATTTAAAACACTTAACCATTTTTGATGTCGTAGCAATACCATTATCCTCATCCATGGTGTTAACTGAACCTTTTCCTTTGCACTTACTTGCTTTGTGTCCTTCTTTTCCACACCCAAAGCATCTTCCAGTTCCCTTGAAACATTCTCCTTGATGCCTCTTCCCACATGATTTACATAGGGGAAACTGAACTTTCTTTCCTCTATGATCATCATGGAACTCCATCTTTCTCATATTAGTCGAGTCAGGAAACTTACCAAATTTTACTTTATTGATCATATTATGAGATTTCTGATTCGGCATAATAATGATCTTTGGACTTTCAAATCCCATTTCATTTGGTTTCTCATGAAGAATATCATTCCATTGTCCATCATATCCTCCATTATCGTGAATCATCTTGTTTCCAGCCATTTTCTAAAACCCAAAAAAAAGAATAGTGTGAGAGGCAAAAATCATGCTAGGGAAAACAACATAATAAAGGGGGAGTACCTTCAATATCTAACATCTTAGGTTTAATTCTATGATCATTAGCATAGTTCTAGTACTATAACTTATACGTCTACTTAACCTTAGGGACATCCCTAGACATACCGTAGAAATATCTCTAGGGATCTCACTAACGTTTTCGCATCCTAGATTCCAAAGGTTGACTAAACCTTTCCTCTGATACCAACTGTAGAGACCCGAAGCTTGACGTACATTGACATTACATTACTTTTGCGGAATACTTAGTACATAACAAAAACACACACACAAGGATCGTAATAGTTTAGTGTATTTGGAAACTTGGAACATAATCTTCTAATCGTGGTGAAAGATCTTCAATATCTCCCATAAAGATCTTCATTTTTTTTACCTAAAACCTTTCTTTATATCCTGGGGAAAAGAAAACATAAAAGGGTGAGCTCAAATGCTCAGTAAGGGTATACAAAAGAAATAAAAATCATATCATATCTTTTTGAAAATCATAACCTGCAAAAGAGATCATAATATCTTAACATGGAACAATTCATAGAGGTGAAAATGAGATCACCATAATCATAACATGAAACTTGAAACTTTGTGGCATGCACACATAATCATGGAAAATCATTTCTTGTTAGTCATGACTCATTGCCAAGACTATCTTAGTAGACAAAGTCCCTTTCGGAATCGAGTAACCCTCGTTTCAGTCCTGTTTCACTGAACCGGTATAACCTACCATTCCAGCCATGTCTATCTCATGAGATATAAAATCTTTACCCAATGCATTGGAGGGAGATATAGGTCCCACCCATCTTATAATGAATCCTTTCTTATGTGTGCCACATAATCATAAAACATACATCATCGCATAACACATGTAACAAAAATGAGATTCTTGAAACATCATGACATCATAAATAAATTCATATAAGATAAAGGAATTCATAAAAATAATTCCATCAAAAAATGATCAAAATCAATGTAATAATAGGGATAAAAACAGAACCCTTTATTATCTTAGATGGAAAATAATTTTGATAAAACACTTGAACTCCATTCTTGAGGAAAATATCCTTTCTTCTTCAAAAACATTTTTCCTTTAATAACATGTCATAAGACTTTAAAATAAAAGAAGTTGATTAAAAATAAACTTGAAAACTTGTAAAGGAAGCTTCTTGGATTTAATGTTTTAAAAATCCATTCATGCCTTATAAGTTAAAAAAAACATTCTTCGTACTTTTGTCGGAAAAGTCAAAAAGTACCTCGTACGACAAAAGATTCCTTTCATACATATTACTAAAAACTCACCGAAGGGTAAAAATGGATTTAAACAATTTTAGGTGGATGGAAATAATATTACAGATTGATGAAACATGGATGTGGATGATAAAATACACCCCAGTAAATACTTACGAATAAACAATCTCGGATAAAAATGAGATTGTGATATTTCCCTTACCTTAGGTCTGACTTGCTTTGTAAGTGTCTGAACCTCCTGTATAATGATTTAAATCATGTTATTGACTTATTCCAGAATCATATTCATTGTTATGATATCATATATGGTTCACTTATGACATTATATTACCCGTTCTTTTGTAAATTCCATGTTAAAGAAGCGTTTTGGGTAAAATCGTTTCATTTATCTTAGGTGTTTTGACTTGTTGTTCTTGACATAATTATTACTTATATCATGATTTAATTACTTCCAGAATATAAAATACGATTTATATATCATATATATTCAGTATATATATATATATAATAGATAGATAAATAAAATGAAAAACACTGTTCATGGAGACGGTAGTCCGTACGTACGCATGAACGCTGTTTTACTTTCCTTATTGTCTTGAAATGGAAGTAAGTAGATGACATACATATATATATATATACATAAATCCAGTAGCTTTATAATGTCATATATTTCATTATTATTTCTTATATAAACTTTATAATCATTCTTAAATGGTTAACATGGAGAATGAATCTCATCGCGTCGTGGAGACGGTAGTCCGTACGTACGCACGAGCGATGATATCATTTCCATAAATATTGAACAGAATTGGAGTTGATTATACAATATATCAGAATCAATATGATGTTGTAATAACTATGTATAGTTATTCTTTACACCATTATACCCATCCATGTAAGGTGGTGGTGGAAAATAGATTACACCACGGCGTGGAGACGGTATTCCGTACGTGCACACGCGCGGTGATTTCTTTTTCCGTAGGATGGATAGATGGTGAAATAGGGTTGTTTCATACTTATAATAACATATCAGTATATGAGTGATACTGATGTTATTACTTCATAATGAAACAACCTAAGAAGAAGAAGTGGAAGAAGAAATAAAGATGAAAGAATTGGTAACGGTAATTACCTCTTCTTTGAAGCGCCTCTTTGAGACCTTCTCTTAGGGCACTAAAATTGGTCTTTGAGGAAGACCAGAACCTCTAGGATGTTTCTAGGGAAGTGGAGAAGAGATTTTGGCAGGGCTTGGCCGAGCTTGAGAGCTCAAATTGGTGTGAGGAGGAGGGGGAGGAGGTGTCCTTTTATAGGGGAGGAGAGGGGCACCTTAGGAATTCTTAAATATATTAATTTATAATAAATCTAAACCCACTTAAAAACCTCCAAAAATGACTCATATTCAAAGCTTAGATGAGATAGGGTTGTAATCTCATCAACCAATCAAATTTAGACATGTTTGGATCTTATTTTAAACCTTATCAATTAGATTTGACTCTAAGTTAAATAATTTAACTTTTACCGTGTCTTTTTGTTTTCTTTCACTATATGGTTAATACACTTACTATAACATGCCAAACGAACCCCAAATTGTTTATTATTAATATATATATCCTTATCTAAGTCATTTGGCCGATCCTTAGATTTTTAGGAATAAAATAACAATTAATAATATAATATTTGATTTAAAAACTATTTTGTGTCAATTTTGACACTATTTGATATATGATTTTTGTGAAAGTCATAACATAATTAAATGTTCGAACCAAGTTGATTAAATCAACATTAATATATCATAGTAACCTATAAAATTAGTGGAATTCATAAAAAGTCTCAAATTACATTCATTTGAGCATTTATAACATCAATTATGTTAATATTTCCTTAAAAAGGGTAATTACTGTATCATCGTTGTGTCATAAATAAATTAATTTATTTAAAGTCTAAAAATTATAAATAAAATATCATTATTTAGGAAATCCTTTTATCTTTCTAATTAATATTTACAATCGAATTTATCTTATGTATAACCCTATATTAAAAATGTTTTAGTAAATAAACTTTGATTTTAACTCTTTTAACTCTTCTTTGAATTAAATAATAATAAATGTCCTAATCTAATCCAAGTGGGCCTAAATGGTCATATTTTATTCCTAAGTTTGTTTTTGGTCGAATTACACTTGTCCAATAGAATTAGGACATGTGTTAGGGTAATATTGATATCATATTTACCCTTAGTTACCCTATTTACTATTAACCGCGGTAAAAATTGTAAACAGTTACTATTCACCAAAAAATTATTTTTATCTCATTGAACCACATTTTACTTACTGATATCAACCGTGTCTGTCGGATTTTTGAAATTCCATTCACAGAAGCGGTAAAATTAAGTTTTATGAAAAAATCAATTTTTTAACTACCACTTAGTAGTTTCACTATTCATCAAAAAATGAAGGTTTTCAGAAAAATGCCAAAATTTCATCCTAAGCTATATTTCATATTCCGAATTCAAAAATGAAGTCTATTTTACCAAATTCATAACATAGAAGTTGAATTAATTAATTTTATAATTAAATCCCGCTGTTAAGACAAATAGCGTGTTTTTAAGAAACAATTTCTATCAAAAGATTGACACTTGATTATGTCTGGTTTAAATGTGAAATTACAACCAATGACCAACATTGAATTAAATTGTAAAAATATATTCTAAATATACTTTAAAACCACTCAAATTAGTAATTTATCACTATTAATTATTTCGATTAAAAAAGTTGTTTTTTAATTATAATTAATATTTTCACTATTCATCAGAATATGAAAGTTATCCGAAAAGTACCAAAATTTCACCTTAGGCTAAATTCGATACTGCGAATCCAAAAATGAAGTTCATTTTGAAATATAAGATTTACATAATTTTTAAAAGTGGTTATTACTATTCATAACGGCTAGTTTTAATAATATTTTAATAGCATATCGTTGTTTCGTGAAACTCAGTATTGTGTACTACACACGCTATCGAGGAAGGTTGCGATTGCGTGTAATGCAAGGCAAGTCAAAGATGCGTGTTGTGAAAGCTCCTTTTGGTGTAGCGTACAACACAAGACATTAGTGAAATAAAAAGAATATTTTTCATAAAATCTCGGGCTGTTACAATGCATATAGTGGAAATTAATGCTCTAGGTTCACAACGAGGTGACACTTCTTTGGGAAGCCTTGGAGAGCATGTTTGGGGTAGAACATATTCCCACAAATCTTTCTGTAGTGTGCATTTAAGAGCTTATTCATATACAATAGGGAAACATGACTATGGATAAGTAATCAGTGAGGTTCATAGACCTCTGACGTTACTTCACTTATATGGTGCGAGTACCATTATTCAGGGAACATACCTTCGAGTAGGGGCTTCGGCAGAAGATCATGGATTGGATGATATCACTCAGCTTCCTGACGTAGGTAGGGATGTTAGAGAGAGACCTCTTGGTGGAGAGTTTCCTTGGTGAGCAGTCACCAGCGGTGAGACCCACCACCAATCATAATGTAGTGGAGTCTTCTATAGATGGTAGTAGACAGAAGTCCTTGATGTTCAAGAGGACCAGACATACAGGTGGGCGACCATAGGATTTCAAGTCAATTGTGTGGGGAACCCGAGGCATAAACATATATGACAGGAGCTGGCAATGTTTCACATGAGGTAGGCAAGGTCACACGGCTGGTGACTATCCGACACGTCATACAGATGATCAGCAGACTCTTGAGCGACCGCCCAGACACTGATAGATGTTTGACCAAGGAGGTCTGCAAGGAGGATGTGGACGTGGCAGAGGATCTGGTTGTGTAGCTGGTGGTGGGCGGAGATTCAAGATATTATCGCCACCACCACCAGGAGGTCCACCCCGACCATAGGGATCATGTGGATATGGGAGACCTCAGCATCAGGTAACAGAGGTTTATGATAATAGCACTCCGGAGATGATTCAATGTATGATCTTTGTCTACTCTAACAGAGATGCAGTAATTATAGACACAGGTGCTAGTAATTCTTTTATTTCCACTTCCCTCTTTCGGAGCTTGGAGATTCCATCAAAGCTTCTGGCTTGATAATTACAGCTAAAAACTTCTACGATTATTGATTCGATGATTACGCACTAGTTTCGGCAGTGTGAGATTACTCTAGGAGGCAAGATCTTTATATTTGATCTCCTAGTAGCATTATAGAGGACATACGACATCATCTTTGTTATGGACTAGTTATCTACAGTCCATGCTCAAATTGATTGTATTATGCGTAAAGTGTGGTGTGTCCACACGGAGGGGACTAGGTTTACCATCACCACTGAGAAGGGATCCATTGTAGTGGTGGATGGAATTACCCGGAAGAGAGTGCATCCAATCAATAATCAGTTGGATAGCCTTACCCTCAGTGTTTTTGATGTGGTGAGTCTGAGTTATCCTGTAGTGGTGGACCAGTACACAGATGTCTTCGCTGATTATGTTTTGGGACTACCTCCTCACAGAGAGGTGTAATTTCTACATTGACATATACCCCATGATGACACAGATATCTACACTAGCGTATCGGATGGCTCCCGCAGAGCTTCGTGGGCTGCGATTACAAATAGAGGACCTATAGGTGTATAGATTCATCTGGCCCAATGTTTCTTCCTGGGTAGCCCCGATTCTGTTCTCCATGATGGAGGATGGGATCTCGAGGCTTTGTGATGACTACCAATTCCTGAACCAGGTTACTATTTATAACAAATAGACACTCCGGAGGATTGACGACCTCTATGATCAGCTGAAGGGAGAACGATGGTTCTTGATGATATTACTCTGATCTGGCAATCACCAGCTCAGTTTTTGAGACAAGGATGTGCCGTAGAAGGCCTTCAGATGATGGTATGACCACTATGTGTTCTTGGTCATGCCATTCGGCATAACCAACACTACAGATGTGTTCATGGGACACATGAACAAGATCTTTCACCCATACATTTATTGTTGTGTATAAGTGGTCATCGGTGACATTCTAATCTACTCGACTACTGAGGAGGATCATGTCTATCATATAAAGTTAGTACCAGACACACTTTGAGAGCACCAGCTTTATGGTAACCTCCTAAAGTGCCAGTTATGGATTTGAGAGGTTCACTTCATGGGACATGTCATATCAGAGGCTAGAGTTGCAATAGATCCAGTGAATATAATGGTGGTACTTTCTTAGGAGCCACCTAGTAGTGTGATGGAGGTACAAGTTTTCCTGGGTTTGGTTGGATACTAACAGAGATTTGTGAAATATTTCTCCAGAGTTACAAAACCACTATCCACCTTGACAATGATTTGGAAACACTTTGTGTGGTCGGAGAGATGCTAGCAGATCATTTTGGAGCTGCAGTAGAGGCTGACTAGTGCCCCCATATTGAGGCTTCAGAGGATGGTTTAGGGTATGTAGTCTACTGTTATGCATCAAGGACCAGACTCGAATGTGTCCTAATGTAGAAGCGAGAAATGATAACATATGGCCCCCAACAGCTAAAACAACATGAGTAGAACTACATTGACCATGACCTGGATTTAGCAGCAGTTGTCTTCACCTTAAAGATGTGGTGACACTATCTGAGGGATGATCGTTTTACAGTTAACTATTATCACAAGAGTATTGTGTATATATTCTCTCATAAGGACATGTACATGAGACAACGACGTTATCCTGAGTTCCTCCATAACTATGACTTTGAGATAGTCTATACTCTTGGGAAGGGGAACGTTGTAGCAGATTCACTCAGCTGGAGATCTGATATACAACTTCTAGGTGAGGTGATGGAGCAGTTGGCCACTCTACATATATCACTTTTAGATCAGGATGGAGCAGCTTTTCTTCAGTCTTTTATAGTCACACCCCCCTTATTCAACAAGTCATGGAGGCGCAACGTGGGGATGATGACTGCAAGAATCAATGTGCTCGAATATCCCCAATAAAGGCACCTGATGGATTTTCTATTGGTGGAAACACATCATCTTCTTTAGAGGATTTCCCATGGTACCAGTATCACATTAGGAGGAACTATTGAGGGAGTTTCATGCATCCCCTATATTGGTACATCTAGGAGTGGTGAAGATATACCGGGACCTCTGATGACAACACTGGTGGTCGGGAATGGAGAAAGTAGTAGAAGAGTTTGTCTCTTGATTTCTCACTTTTCAGCAAGTGAAGGCGGAGCAGTAGGTACCGGCAGGCATGATTCAGCCTTTGGAGGACTCAAAGTGGATTTGGGATGGTATGTCCATGTAATTAGTGGCAAGATATCCACATACATCTAGGGGTCATGACTCTATTTGTGTGATCGTCGACTGACACACCAAGTCGGCCCACTTCATACTGATCAGAGAGTAGAGTTCAGTAGATAGTGTGGGACACATCTATGTGCAAGGGATTGTACGGCTACATGTATTACCCATGAATATTGTCTCTAATTGTGATTCACGTTTTATTATCTCGTTATGGAAGGTGTTTTATGAGGCTTTCGGGACACAACTACATTTGAGTAACGCATTCCATCTCCAAACGGATGGTCAGACTGAGCGGACCATTCAGACCATTGAGAATATCCTTCTTTCTTGTGTCCTAGACTTTGGTCATAGGTGGGAGGATCACTTTCCTTGGGTGGAGTTTATGTACAACAGTAGCTATCACTCCACCGTACGGATGAAACCTTTCGGGGCATTATACGGGTGACCATATAGATCACAATTATGATGGACTGGCCTAGTGAAGTTAGCACTCGTGGGACCAAAGACAGTTCGGGCTACCACATAGAAGGTACAGATAATATAAGAGAGGAGGAAGACTACACAGAGTAGGCATAAGATGTATGTTGAAAGAAGACAGAGACATCTGGAGTTCGAGGATGGAGACCACATATTTCTACAGGTCTCACCTCGATGAGGTCAGTGAAGATTTGTCCAATGTGGAAATTTATCTTTGAGGTCCATTGGACCCTTCCAGGCCCTCAGTAGAATTGGCAAGGTGGATTATAGCTTAGCTCATCCACCTTAGTTTCACCGGGTGCATGACGTATTCCACTTATCCCAACTGAGGAGATAAGTGAAAGAACATTCAAACATCATCGACCATGGAGAGCTAGACGTCAAAAATTGGGTTACATTTATGGTGGTTTCAGTAGAGATTGAGGGTCAACAAGAGTGGGTCATTCATGGATGGTCGATGCCTCTACTGCGCGTATGCTGGTAGCATGGTAACCTCCAGGAAATCATGTGGGAGTGGGAGGCGCAGATGCATGCTCAGTAACCACACTTGTTTACCTACTTTGAGTTGTGGCTTACGGGGACTTAGTGACCTTGGGTGGAGAGAATGTAACGACCAAAAATTTAAATTAATTTTTTTAAATAAATTGTAATTTAACGAGTCCTTGAAAATTGACGGAATGTGATTCTGAATTCGAAGTGTCCGAAAATAATTTTTGAACTTTTTTTGGGTACGATCAGTAAACTTGCGAGCGGGTTATTCAAACAATTGAAACGGTGCTCAGAATTGAAATCTGAGGGCACCGCTGAACACGAAGTTCTGGTATTTTCTTATGTAATCATTCACATCGACGTCAGTTGGTCGAGGGTGAAAGTTAAATTTTGGGTTTTTTGTGGAAGTTATTAAAAAAATAAACTTCATTGTATATTATTTTTAGAATCCATGTGGATATTTCAGGTGGGAACCGCCCAAACTAAACCTTCCATGAGAGGATATGGTGGTGGGGACAACCTAAACTAATCTCTCATGAGAGTATGTGGTGGTGGGGACCACCCAAGGCTAAAACCTCTTGAAATCACTATAAAGTGGGGAGAAACCACTTGAGCTCCCCACTTAATGGTGACACCACCCCCTTTAATTATGTTTTTTCCAAACCCTCCGTTTATTTATGTTTCCACCCACTTTAATTAATTATGGTTTTTGAATTTATGACAATATAATAATAGATGGATTAATCTATTATTATGGTTGAATTTTCGGAGAGAATGACTTAGAGATAATGCTCTCCAACAAATAACTTCAACCGTGAATAAAGCTCTTCCAGATGAAGAACGCCGATGAAGAATGTCTTTCACTTCTTCCTCAAAAGCCCCTTGCGGAGGAAACAAACGTCGGACATCTTCGTTGACTGACCTTACCTCCTCATCATCATCAATGAACAATACGAGGTTTGAATGGTGGTTAGATTCATGAATCTTCTCGATTAATATTTTCATCCATGATTCGTTCTTTGTGAACCACTTGCTATCACTCTAAATGCGGTGGGAGAAGGCCGAACAAACACGGTACGACCCCTATACCATTCTTATTTGGCGTAATCTTAGAAATGGAGGAAGGCGACGAAGGGGGTGAATTCAACAATGATGACGACAACAGCGAAGCCACCACTTGCAGCCTCTGTGACCCACGTCGCCCCTTCGGCATTCCGTTCTCCCAGCCAAACCAACCGAGCTACCCGTCTCTGCTCCCTGGACAAGCCACACAATGGCGCACCAGCCTCCTGGCTGAACTAGCCCCGCTACACCTAGGCTCTCCAGCCTCCTGACCAAACCGGCCCCATGCCCCCATGGCGCTGCAGCTGAACCACACCATGCCCCAGCCAAACCACCCTCACTGCAGCCCTTTGAGTCGCCCCAACTCTCGTCGCCCAGGGCCCTCTGATCCATCCTTACTACACAGCCTGCCGAACCTCTGAGCCGTCTGGGACTTTATTCCCTTAAGAAAACATCAACCAAGCTGCTCCACAGCCTCGTGCCCTTGAGGCCCTCCGCAGCCCCATGCAGCATGTCAGTCCGGACCAAGCAGGATAGACATATCCAATGGGCCGCACCGCACTGCGGGCCAGGATGGTTCGGACAAGGTTGGTCTGACCATGTCAGACTGGTCACAGGCCCACTATGACCCTTTTACTTCCTTTGGCCATAACATTGGCACCAAATGTCAATTTGAAAAACAATCTGCGGCGTTGGGATCCTTGGAGTGGGTCAGTACCATTTAGTGATACCCCACTATGTTTTGGATTATGATGGGGAACAACCAGGTTGGATCGAGCACGAATTTAACCGGGACCCTAGGACTAAAAGGGTAACAACTCACAGACCGGGCGTGTAACACCCCGAGATTTTATGAAAAATATTCTTTTCATTAATGTCTTGTGTTGTACGCTACACCAAAAGGAGCTTGCACAACATGAATCCTTGACTTGCCTTGCATTACACGCAATCACGACCTTCCTTGATAGTGTGTGTAGTACGCAATACCGAGTTTCACTAAACAACGATATCCTATAAAAATATTATTAAAACTAGCCGTTATGAATAGTAATAACCACCTTTTAAAATTTTAGAAATTTTATCTCTCAAAATGGACTTTATTTTTTTATTCGGAGTATCGAATTTAGCCTAAGGTGAAATTTTGGTACTTTTCGGATAACTTTCATATTCTAATGAATAGTGAAAAATACTAAATTTTAATTAAAAACAACTTTTTTAATCGAAATAATTAATAGTGATAAATTATTAATTTGAGTGGTTTTAAAGTGTATTTAGAATATATTTTTACAATTTAATACAATGTTGGTCATTGGATGTAATTTCACATTTGTACCAGACATAAACAAGTGTCAATCTTCTAATAGTTATTATCTCTTAAAAACACGCAATTTGTTTTGACAACGGAAATTAATTTTTAAATTAATTAATGTAACTGATATGTTTTGAATTTGGTAGAATAGACATCATTTTTTAATTCATAATATCAAATATAGCTTAGGCCTAATTTGTGGTATTTTTCTGGAAACTTTCATTTTTGGATGAATAGTGAAACCACTAAGTGGTAGTTAAAAAAATGAATTTCTCATAAAACTTAATTTTCCCGCTTCTGTGAGTGAAATTTCAAAAATCCGAGAGACATGGTTGATGTCAGTAAGTAAAATGTGGTTCAATGAGATGAAAATAATTTTTGGTGAATAGTAACTTTTTACTTTTTTTACCACGGTTAAAAGTAAATAGGGTAATTAAGGGTAAAAAAGATATTAATATTACCATAACACATGTCCTAATTCTATTGTACTAGTGTAATTCGACCTAAAACAACCTTAGGAATAAAATATGACCATTTAGGCCCATTTGGATTAGATTAGGACATTTATTGTTAATTTATTTAAAGAAGGGTTAAAATAGTTAAAATCAAAGTTTAATAAGTAAATCATTTTTAATATGGGGTTCTACAAAAGATAAATTAGACTATAAATATTCAGTAGAAAGCTAAAAAGATTTCCTACATAATGGTATTTTATTTGTAATTTTTAGACATTAAATAATTTAATTTATGTATGACACAATGATGATTAAGTAATTATCTTATTAATGAAATATTGACATAATTGATGTTATAAATACCCAAATAAATGTAATTTGAGACTTTTTATGAATTACACTAATTTTCTAGGTTAATATGACATGTTAGTATTGATTTAATTAACTTTTTTAAAACATATTATTCTATTATGATTTTCACAAAACTCAATTACTATATAGTGTCAAAATTGACATAAAATAGTTTTTAAAAAAAATATTATATTATTAATTGTTATTTTATTCCTAAAAATCTAAGGTTCGGCCAAATGACTTATATAATGTTATATATTTTAATAATAATCAACTTGGGGTTCTATTGGCTTCTTATAATTTGTTTATTAACCTTATAGTGTAAGAACACAAGAAGACACGGTAAAAGTAAAATTATTTAACTTAATGTTAAATCTAAATGATAAGGTTAAAATAGGAACCTAAACTTGTCTAAATTCTATTTGATGAGATGATTTCGACCCATCCCCACCTTAGCTTCGAAATAAATCAATTTGGAGCTATTTAAAACCGAACATGACTTTATAATAAAATAATGTTTTTTAGTTTTTCCAAAGGAGCCCTTCTCCTCCCTTATAAAAGGGAACCTCCTCCCTCTCTTCCTCACACAACTTTGAGCCTTAAAGATTGGCCAAACCCTGAAAAATTATCTTCTCCACTTCCATAGAAACATCCTAGAGGTTCTGGTCTTCTCAAAAGACCCATTTTAGTGCCCTAAAAGGAGTTCTCAAAGAAGCACTTCAAAGAAGAGGTAATGTCTGTTACCGATTCTTTCATCTTTATTTCTTCTTCCACTTCTTCTTCTTAGGTTGTTTCATTATGAAGTAATAACAACAGTATCAATCATATACTGATATTTTATTATATTTATGAAACAACCCTATTTCACCGTCTATTCATCCTACGGAAAAAGAAATCACCGCGCGTGCGTACGTATGGAATACCGTCTCCACGACGTGGTGTAATCTATTTTACACCACCACCTTACATGGATGGGTATAATGGTGTAATGAATAACTATACATAGTTATTATAACATCATATTGATTCTGATATATTGTATCATCCACTCCAATTCAGTTCAATAATTATGGAAACGATATCATCGCTCGTGCGTATGTACGGACTACCGTCTCCACGACGCGTTGAGATTCATTCTCCATGTTAACCATTTAAGAATGATTATAAAGTATATATAAGAAATAATAATTAAGTATATGACATTATAAATCTACTGTATTTATGTATATATGTATGTCATCTACTTACTTCCATTCAAGACAATAAGTAAACAATAACAGCGTTCATGCGTACGTACGGCCAACCGTCTCCATGAACGGTGTATTTCTTTCCATTTACTAATTTATTATATATATGTATATTCTGAATATATATTATATATAAATCATGTTTTATATTCTGGAATTAAGTAATTATGATCTAAGAAATCATATGAATAATTACAAGTCAAAACACGGACGACAAATGAAACAATTTTACCCAAAATGCTCTTTAACATAGAATTTACACAAGAAAGGGTAATATAAAGTAATAAGTGAACCATATATGATATCATAACAATTATTATGATTCTGGAATAAGTCAATGACAGTATTTAAATCATTATAATGGAGGTTCGGACACCTACGAATAAAATCGGACCTAAGGTAAGGGAAATATCACAATCTCATTTTTATCCGAGATTGTTTATACTTTGGAATTTACTGGCGTATATTTTATCATCCACATCCATGTTTCCTCAATGTGTAATATTTATATCCTTATACAATAGTTTATATCCAATTTTACCCTTCAGTGAGTTTTTAGTTAAAGATATGAAAGAAATCTTGTGTCGTTTTTCGTATGAGGTACTTTTTACTTTTCCGAAAAAAGTACGAGAAGAATGTTTTCTTTTAACTTATACAACATGAATGGTTTTTTAAAACATTATTTCCAAAAGGATCCTTTACAAGTTTTCAAGTTTATTTTTAATCAACTTTTTTTAGTTTAAAATTGTGTGACATGTTAAGAAAGGAAAAGTGTTTTTGAAGTAGAGAGGATATTTTTCTCAAGAATGAAGTTCAAGTGTTTTATCAAAATTATTTTCCATATAAGATAATAAAGGGTTCAGTTTTTATCCCTATTATTACATTGATTTGATTATGTTGTGATGGAATTATTTTTATGAATTCCTTTATCATATATGAATTGTTTTATGATGTCATGATGTTTAAGATTCCCATTTTTATTACATGGGTTATGCAATGATGTATGGTTTATGATTTTGTGGCACACATAAGAATGGTATCATTATGAGATGGGTGGGACCTATATCTCCCTCCAATAAATTGGGTAAAGATTTTATATCTCATGAGATAGACATGGCTGGAATGGTAGGTTATACCGGTTCAGTGAAACAAGACTGAAATGAGGAATGAACTCAGTTCAGAAAGGGACTTTGTCCACTAAGATAGTCTTGGCAGTGAGTCTTGACTAACAAGAAATGATTCTCTATGATTATGTGTGTATGCCACAAAGTTTCATGTTTTAATTTATTATTATTGGGATTACATTTCACTATTATGATTTATCGCATGTTATAAAATTATGCTCTCTTTTGCAGGTTAAGATTTCCAACATGTTATGTTCTTATGATTATGATGTGATTGATATTTCTTTTGTTTACCCTTACTGAGCATTTAAGCTCACCCTTTTATGTTTTCTTTTCCCCATGATATAAAGAAAGGATTTAGGTAAAAAATGAAGATCTTTATGGGAGATTTTTAAGATCTTTCACCACGATTAGAAGATTATATTCTGAGTATCCAAAGACACTGAACTATTACGGTCCTTGTGTGTGTGTTTTTGTTATGTACTAAGTATTCTGCAAAAGTAATGTAATGTATATGTATGTTAAGCTTAGGGACTCTACAGTTTGTATCAGAGGAAAGGTTTAGTCAACCTTTTGAAACTAGGATGCGAAAAAGTTAGTGATATCCCTAGAGATACTTCTAAGGTATGTCTAGGGATGTCCCTAAGGATAAGTATACGAACTACGGTAACAATATTAGAATTTAACCTAAGATGTTAGATATTGAGGGTACTCTCCCTTTAATATGTTTTTTTCTCTAGCATAATTTTTGCCTCTCACAGAATTATATTTTTGTTTTAGTTAATGGAGGGAACCATAAGGAATTCGGTTAACATTGAATTCAATGGACAAATTGGTGACTATGAGCAACAAAATTGTGTAATGCCTAGAGAGAAAGATATTGTGATTGTGTCGAATCAGTCATCATGATATATGATTAACAAGGTGAAATTTAATTGTATGCCTAATTCATCAAATAAGAGGAAGATAGAATTTTATACATGTTCGCATGTGGAGGAGCATAAAGAAAGGAAGATTGAGATTTCTAAAGATGGAAGAAGAACCTCGAGGAATACCTCAAATGGAGGGACAGATGTTATCTGTGTGGAGAAAAGGGTCATAGAGTGACAGACTGTTATGGAGTTCAATGTCTTATTTGTGGAGAACAAGGGAATTACCCAACTCAATGCCCTGACCTAAAAAGTTACTTCTAAATCAAGGAAGGAATTATTCCAAGACAATCATTGAAGTGGATGGATTAAAGTGTTTATGTATTGTTATTCTAGAATAATGTTGTTGAGGTACTTTTATGGCTTATTAGAATATTTTTGTATTAGTCTATTGTGGTATTCAATAATTTTATGGTACCGGTAACCATGGAAAGTGAATGAGATATTTTTAGAAAAAAGATGATATGCGTATTATGAAGGGATAAGGAAAAAAATGAAATGTTTGACAATATTCATGAGCTCATGATTGATATAAGGACTAAGTATATATAATTTTGAGGATTTTGGTATGTGTAAAGAGTTAAATTTTGATAGAACTCATGTTTTCACTAAGATTCAATGGGTATTTATTTTTCAATAGATTACATGATTATGGTATTCACATGACTGGAATGTGACGAACAAGATATATGAGGGATAAATGATGGCATTCACGTGATCATTTTCTATATACTATGAGCTTGGACTGAAGTATTTTAGATAAGCCTAAATATTGGAATGGATTATGTTGGACATAAGTTAGTATTGTTTAAGGATAAAACTTTTTTTGATATTGTTGATGGGATGTTATAATAATGTAGTTTTAGAAAAAGGACAACCTGCAGGATGTGCGACAACCCATCGCGTCGGCCAAGGATGTGGGAATCGAACCCACAACTAAAGTGCGACGTGCCTTTATTGCATACCACTAGCCTACAGAAAGTCCCTGGTTAGTAGAAACTAGTTTTATTTTATTAAGCGGTATGATATATGAAGTATAAGTTCATTTTTGGAATCTTATATGATTAACCTCACCAAAGACGGACTTATGTATATTTGATAACTATTGCTAAACTTTTGTTTGAAATAGATGGAATGACCCATCATTCTATCACATGATCTGTTAACACTTCACGAATAAAAAATTCAACTTCATTTCTTTAAGAGATGAAGTGTAAATTGTTCAAAGCACGAACAACAGTGAGATTGTACCAAAATCAAGTAAGTATTTCTTCTAATTCAAAATTTTCAACTTTAAAGAAATGGTATTGGAAACCAAAAAAATGTTGTCCTAGTGATCTTATATCTGCTGAATTAGATGGTACCCTAGATCATCACAAATTTATGGATTTGTGATTGTTGGCTTTTTCATGGCCATGTTCTCTACCACTCTCCATCAGAACTTAATTGTTAGATTTTTCTTCCAAATCCATATTTTCACCTATGTTCTCCTACGTGGAAACCCAGTGATGAGTTAATTTCGGTAACCGTTACATTTCATACTTTAGTTTTTAAAGCCATGTTTTGGTATTCCTTTTTACGATGTGGGTTTCTATTAAACAATCTTTCGAGTAGTAAACCATTTATAACCCCGAAGAATTTCGAGGGCGAAATTCATTTTAAGGGGGGTAGAATGTAACACCCCGAGATTTCATGAAAAATATTTTTTTCATTAATGTCTTGTGTTGTACGCTACATCAAAAGGAGATTGCACAACATGCATCCTTGAATTTCCTTGCATTACACGCTATCGCGACCTTCCTCGATAGCGTGTGTAGTACGCAATACCGAGTTCCACTAAACAACGATATGCTATTAAAATATTATTAAAACTAGCCGTTATGAATAGTAATAACCACCTTTTAAATTTTTAGAAATTTTATCTCTCAAAATGCACTTTATTTTTTGATTGGGAGTATCGAATTTAGCCTAAGGTGAAATTTTGGTACTTTTCGGATAA
Organism: Viscum album; assembly: GCA_963277665.1. NCBI lineage: Eukaryota > Viridiplantae > Streptophyta > Magnoliopsida > Santalales > Viscaceae > Viscum > Viscum album. Next base: position 26,452,814 of record OY728157.1, on the reverse strand, counting down.
CTTTCATATTCTAATGAATAGTGAAAATTACTAAATTTTAATTAAAAACTACTTTTTTAATCGAAATAATTAATAGTGATAAATTATTAATTTGAGTGGTTTTAAAGTATATTTAGAATATATTTTTAAAATTTAATACAATTTTGGTCATTGGATATAATTTCACATTTAACCAGACATAAACAAGTGTCAATCTTTTGATAGTTATTTTCTCTTAAAAACACGCTATTTGTTTTGACAACGGGAATTAATTTTTAAATTAATTAATGTAACTGATATGTTTTGAATTTGGTAGAATAGACATCATTTTTGAATTCATAATATCAAATATATCTTAAGCCAAATTTGTGGTATTTTTTTGGAAACTTTCATTTTTTGATGAATAGTGAAACCACTAAGTGGTAGTTAAAAAAATGAATTTCTCATAAAACTTAATTTTACCGCTTCTGTGAGTGAAATTTCAAAAATCCAAAAGACATGGTTGATTTCAGTAAGTAAAATGTGGTTCAATGAGATGACAATAATTTTTGGTGAATAGTAACTTTTTACTTTTTTTACCACGGTTAAAAGTAAATAGGGTAATTAAGGGTAAAAATGATATTAATATTACCCTAACAGATATCCTAATTCTATTGTACAAGTGTAATTCGACCTAAAACAATCTTAGGAATAATATATGACCATTTATGCCTACTTGGATAAGATTAGGACATTTATTATTAATTTATTTAAAGAAGGGTTAAAATAGTTAAAATCAATGTTTAATAAGTAAATCATTTTTAATATGGGGTTATACATAAGATAAATTCGACTATAAATATTCATTAAAAAGCTAAAAATATTTCCTATTTAATGGTATTTTCATTGTAATTTTAGACAGTACATAATTTAATTTATGTATGACACAACGATGATGAAGTAATTATCTTATTAATGAAATATTGACATAATTGATGTTATAAATACCCAAATAAATGTAATTTGAGACTTTTTATGAATTACACTAATTATTTAGGTTAATATGACATGTTAGTATTTATTTAATTAACTTTTTTCGAACTTATTATTCTGTTATGATTTTCACAAAAATCAATTACTAAATAGTGTCAAAATTCACATAAAATAGTTTTTAAAATGAATATTATATTATTAATTGTTATTTTATTCCTAAAAATCTATGGTTCGGCCAAATGACTTAGATAAGGTTATATATATTAATAATAAACAACTTGGGGTTCTATTGGCTTCTTATAGTAATTTTATTAACCTTATAGTGTAAGAACACAAGAAGACACGGTAAAAGTAAAATTATTTAACTTAATGTTAAATCTAAATGATAAGGTTTAAATAGGAACCTAAACTTGTCTAAATTCTATTGGATGAGAGTATTTCGACCCATCCCCGCCTTATCTTAGAAATAAATCAATTTGGAGATATTTAAAACCGAACATGACTTTATAATAAAATAATTTTTTTAGTTTTTCCAAAGGAGCCCCTCTCCTCCCTTATAAAAGGCCACCTCCTCCCTCTTTTCCTCACACAACATTGAGCCTTCCAGCTTGGCCAAACCCTGCCAAATTCTCTTCTCCACTTCCCTAGAAACATCTTAGAGGTTCTGGTATTCTTCAAAGACCCATTTTAGTGCCCTAAAAGGATGTCTCAAAGAAGCACTTCAAAGAAGAGGTAATGTCCGTTACAGATTCTTTCATCTTTATTTCTTCTTCCACTTATTCTTCTTAGGTTGTTTCATTATGAATTAATAACAACAGTATCACTAATATACTGATATGTTATTATAAGTATGAAACAACCCTATTTCACAGTCTATCCATCATACAGAAAAAGAAATCACCGCGCGTGCGTACGTACAGAATACCGTCTCCACGTCGTGGTGTAATCAATTTTCCACCACCACCTTACATGGATGTGTATAATGGTGTAAATAATAAATATACATAGTTATTATAACATCATATTGATTCTGATATATTGTATCATCCACTCCAATTCAATTCAATAATTTAGGAAACGATATCATCGCTCGTGCGTACGTACGGACTACCGTCTCCACGACGCGATGAGATTCATTCTCCAAGTTAACCATTTAAGAATGATTATAAAATATATATATGAAATAATAATTAAATATATGACATTATAAAGCTACTGGATTTATGTATATATGTATGTCATCTACTTACTTCCATTCAAGACAATAAGGAAACGAAAACAGCGTTCATGCGTACGTACGGCCTACCGTCTCCATGAACGGTGTATTTCGTTCCATTTAATAATTTATTATATATATGTATATTCTGAATATATATTATATATAAATAATTTTTTATATTCTGGAATTAAGTAATTATGATCTAAGCGATCATATGAATAATTACAGGTCAAAACACGGACGACAAATGAAACAATTTTACCCAAAATGCTCTTTAACATTGAATTTACAAAAAAAGGGTAATATAAAGACATAAGTGAACCATATATGATATCATAACAATGAGTATGATTCTGGAATAATTCAATGACATTATTTAAATCATTATACAGGAGGTTCGGACACCTACGAAGAAAATTGGACCTTAGGTAAGGGAAATATCACAATCTCATTTTTATCCGAGATTGTTTATACTTTGGAATTTACTGGGGTATATTTTATCATCCACATCCATGTTTCCTCACTGTGTAATATTTATATCCTTATACAATAGTTTATATCCAATTTTACCCTTCAGTGAGTTTTTAGTTAATGATATGAATGGAATCTTTTGTCGTTTTTCGTATGAGGTACTTTTTGACTTTTCCGACAAAAGTACGAGAAGAATGTTTTCTTTTAACTTATACGACATGAATGGATTTTTAAAACATTATTTCCAAAAAGCTACTTTAAAAGTTTTCAAGTTTATTTTTAATCAACTTTTTTAGTTTAAAATTATATGACATGTTAAGAAAGGAAATGTGTTTTTTAAGCAGAGAGGATATTTTCCTCAAGAATGAAGTTCAAGTGTTTTATCAAAATTATTTTCCATATAAGATAATAAAGGGTTCTGTTTTTATCCGTATTATTACATTGATTTGATTATGTTATGATGGAATTATTTTTATGAATTTCTTTATCGTATATGAATTGTTTTATGATGTCATGATGTTTAAGATTCCCATTTTTATTACATGGGTTATGCAATGATGTATGGTTTATGAATTTGTGGCACACATAAGAATGGTAACATTATGAGATGGGTGGGACCTATATCTCCCTACAATGCATTGGGTAAAGATTTTATATCTCATGAGATAGACATGGCTGGAACGGTAGGTTATACCGGTTCAGTGAAACAGGAATGAAACGAGGAATGAACTTGGTTCAGAAAGGGACTTTGTCCACTAAGATAGTCTTGGCAATGAGTCTTGACTAACAAGAAATGATTCTCTATGATTATGTGTGTATACCACAACGTTTCATGTTTTATGTTATGATTATTGGGATTACATTTCACTACTATGATTTATCCCATGTTATAAAATTATGATCTCTTTTGCAGGTTAAGATTTATAAAATGTTATGTTCTTATGAATATGATGTGATTGATATTTCTTTTGTTTACCCTTAATGATCATTTAGGCTCACACTTTTATGTTTTCTTCTCCCCACGATATAAAGAAAGGTTTTAGGTAAAAAAAAGGAAGATCATTATGGGAGATTTTAATGATCTTTCACCACGATTAGAAGATTATATTCCGAGTTTCCAAAGACACTGAACTATTACGGTCCTTGTGTGTGTGTTTTTGTTATGTACTAAGTATTCCACAAAAGTAAGTTAATGTATATGTACGTTACGATTTGGGTCCCTACAGGGCGTCTGATTGACTCGACCTCTATTACGTTGAGACACCTATAACGTGGCGTTCCCTTTGGATACTTCTTTGTCCGACTTCATGATAGTTGGAGTATTAACCAGTAGCGTGTGGAGTTGATCCTCCTAGAGACGAGTGAGCATATTACGGAGACCTAGTAGCTGGATTAGAAATGACGACTACTGACTGATTCGACTAAGAGTGACTCGGCTTTACTTATTGGAAGTGTCTTGGTGTCGCGAAAGACCCACAATGGGGAGCGCATTGGTGACATGGAAAACCCATGATACTTGACAAGAGAAGTTCCTTACCAGGATATGAGGGGGAATTCCTTGGTGATGTGGCTGAACCACGGTGGGGAGTGCCTTGGTGAGGTGGCCAACCCATGGTACTTGACAGGAGGAGTACCTTAGCAGTCCATGGTTAGTGGGAAGCACCTTGGTGTCGTAGAAGACCCAATATACTCGATAGAAGTGGAGTTCCCTAACATCCAAGGTTTCGACAATGTGGCTGTGGATGTTCCTTGATAATACCCCTAGATTAAAATCCTTGTTTGAGCTGAGTCATTTTTTCTATGTTTTCCTCATGATTGAGATGGATTACTTGATTACTTAGGTATATGAACGGGTATATACCTATATAGGGTTATCTATTTATTTCATACATTATGTTTTATCCTTGTAGGATTTTTGTGAGACCTTGAGGGTCCCAGGGACCCTATTGAGTATCTCTATACTCACCCCAGCACGGGCTATACCCACACCTTGTTGTGTTGGATGCAGACGACGGACAGTGCTGACTGAGACTGAGAGTACCAAGACTGTACGGTACCTAGATGTCGACCATATGGCATGTCGATAAGCAGAGGTGACAAATGGATGTGGTGTGATGGGAAGTCATTATGTACCTACCGTTCAGGTAGGAACCTGAAGGATTACCTAGTAGGTGCCTTTTTCATTTTCATTAGTTGTTTTGTATTTCATTTGTACTTGTACTTTTTATGTTTGTCTTGTATTCTGGACCCTTTACTTTCAGCACACTCATTTTGTTATACATGTTTCTTGTGTTCGTATCTTGTTCTGTGCATGGTTTTGTGTGCTTATAGGTTATAAAGGCAATTCCTTCCCAGTTATAGGGAATACGTCTTTGGTGCAAGTCGCAAGCCCCTAGCCTATAGTAGGTGGCCTTGGGGTAGTCATGGCATGGGCCCTGGGGGACATGTCAAGAAATTTTCACTATGTGAATGGGTTATAAAAAATGATATTTTATTTTTAAAAAAATTTAATTCTCTAATTAATATCATATATATTTCATTAATTAATTTTTTTTACTAAAATCATCATAAATATATTTTATAAAATGTGTGAACATAATACAATGCTTGGAGTAGGCGTTTGTCTACACGTCCACAGTCTATGTTATCGTATTTACACTAAAATAAACACTTAATGGATTATGTTATATAACAATTACATAATTATGAGTATGAAATATTTATCATATATATACATATATCTCATATAAATGTTTTTTTCCTTCATAATTCCCACCCATGAGAGGTGGTATTGAAAAAATGAACGACATCATTACACGAGGTAGTTGATTGTCATGAACAAATGAAAACTTCAATACCCATTTGATTGAAGTCCATGTCGTTGGACATAAAACAACTAACATAAAAACATTTAAGAATTCGTATGATACTAAATTTGTTATATTGTCAAGTGATAATAATAAATTAATGGGTGGAGAAACAAATAAAACATAATTGTACATTGAAGAGTGTTACGTCTTTTCTAGGAAACTAAATTTTGATTACACCAAAGTGTTTTATTGGTATTCTTTACTCCTAATGTGGTGCTTATATGTTTAGGGATGGGATGATGCGAGACTATTCATGAAAATAGAATTTATAAAAAAAGGCATTATATGTATGGGTAAGTGGAAGATTAAATGAATTTTAATAATAGAGGTGGAGTGGAATTGTTGTTAGTACAAAAAAGATAACACTATTGGGAGGTCTCCCCTAAGTCACATTACTATAAATTGTCAAATAATTTATTAAAGGTGAATTATTTGATGATACAAACTTCCAACACACAAATATAAATAAATTTTTTAATTTTTCTCTTTATCTTCTATGTTTCCCTAATATTATAAATTTTTTATTAAAATAACTAGTTTACTTACCTATGTAATTTTAGAAAATGAAAAATTAATGTCAGATATATTATAAAATATATACACACAAAATTATAAACATTATACCTAATTTAAGAAGTATAAATCCCTTGTGTTTTGGAAATTAATTTTAAAGAAAGGGTATATAACACAGACAAAATCTACATTAACCGAGATAGTTATAACCATGTTTTTAAAATCTATTACTCAATATGCTTATTATATAAATTAAAATAGTCCATTAATGGAAACAATTTCACATTTATGAAATATAATAATGTACATTTCTGAGGATGTTGTTTTTTAAAATTTTATATCATTTAATGAAATATATTTTATTTTAAAATATCATTAATTTAATATTTGAAATTATTTATTTAATTTTATATTTATATTATCAAAATATTATTGGAAGTGAAATATAAGTAGTATAAATATATATACCAATATATATTCATCTATAAAATAATTTAACATAATAATTAAATAAATTTTACCTTTAATTTTTTAATCATCATTTGTAATAATAAGTTATTAACTAAATATTCAATTCATTATAGATGGATAGGAATGTAATGAAATTATATCATATCTAAAATTTCATGTTAATTTTCCATGACCGAGAAATCATTTAACTTTAAAAAATGATATTATATGAAACCGTGCACCTTATTCCACACACTCATTCTTAATAATTGTTTATGAAAATATATGTTCTTTCTAGGTCTTTCATCATACCTTACTTAATATATGGGTCCCTTTAATGAACATGTTTCCAAGGAACTATTAAAATTCCAACCAATATGATATATGGTAGATATATTGGAATAAAATGGTTTTTGGACTGGTGACTAGGTTATTTTTCGACCATTTGAGTAAGGTTTTATCCCTTATATTGTGTAATTATACCTTAATCATTGTAATTAATTTTAATTACATTGAATAAAATTTCGAATCAGAAACAATATTTTTGTTATTAGAATATAAATATTATAATACATACAACATTTTGTTACCATTTTTTCAAAATCAATCCACATCTATTGAAAAGATAATTTTAATGACATTTTCCTGAATGTGGTAAGAAATATCACTTTTAAAGTCAAAATTTTGAAACGATTGTTATGATATTATATCAAAATTTAATATAAAAATATTTAAACATAACTAAATTGGAGTTATACATATTTAATTGAAATATTATTTATTTAAAACAAAATTTATATATAATTTTACATTGATAATTAACAAAATTAAAAGGTTATTTTTATGAAAAATTTAGTAACATTTAGTATTCATCAAAAAACAAAACACCTGAGAAAATTAAGAAAACTTTTATAAAAACTCAATATTAATATTCTGATTTGAAATGTTAAATTATTTTTTTCATATAAAACTTCTAAAAAATATAAGAATTTATATTTAAAATATAATCTTTATTAACAAAAGTTAAATCCATCTTTCCAAAAATATATTGCTTCATATGCATAAAATTTAGATTTATTCTAATACTAATCCTATAAATAATATTGGATGAATGTCAAAAAAAATATTAAATATGTAATATATAATAATTCTTATTCAAATTAGGGAGTATAAAGGCTAAGTAATAAATTCCTTATTAAATAATAATATAAATATTATATCATTGTCTGGTAAGACATGGAATTTCATGTGTCACAATTTATTTATGAAACCCAATGTTATGTGAATCAAAAGATAAAAATGATCTTTCATTTGATGTAATAGAAAACATAGATTGTGTGTAACATAAAAAAGTTATGAATTTAAATTAATTTGATAGAATATAATTCATAATATTTTTATGATATAATATGAATAATTTATTCTCTTATTGGTAATTGTGAAATCATTTCTTAAAACTAATATTGTTTCTTTAGGTCTCAAATTTCTAAAACACTATCTCACTCATAATATAACTTATAGATATGTTATTTCTCTTAATGAATATGAAATGACTTTCTACAGTAGAATTTTTTCTGTGAAAATCTATATATAATATCACCTCATTTCCATGGGGTATCCTATCATGGAATGCATTATTCCTTGATGTCCGTGTTTGTTACTAGAAGATTCCTTACCAACAGTGATAAACATGCACCGTTTCATTAAGTGTGGATGAGTTTCTATGATTCATATCCTTATCTACAAGGATAAGAATAGAAATAATATCTTGAAGATATATCTCAATGTTGTTCATTTTATAATTTGAAATAATTATTTATAATATTTTAGGGGGTTTTCACAAATTGATAATAGTTCCATGTTTTCATGGAGTTTAAACCCTAGAACCTCAACGAAATCAATGTAGATAATGTTCTACAATACAAGAGGGCCATACGGTTTACCCCAACCAATATTAATAGGAAATAGAACCATTAATACATAAAAATTCTATTATATAGATATCTTTTCAAAATACCATACACTTTCTCAGGTATTCTATGAACAAAAGTGATTTTCCGAAACATCTTGATTTCTCTAGACATACATAAATGCACCAATAATTTAATGTAGAATGATTCATTCATATGTTTTTCATTGACTATGAACTCTTCATCACACACTTCAATAATAGGATGATTAAGAAATGGAGACTATATATGTTAATATTTCATTTCATGGTGTAGCACATCATTAAGGTGTTTGTACCATTCATATAATATACTACCTGTAAAAAGGATTCCCTGATCAAATATTGATCTCATAGATAATATGGATGAATTTAATTCCATTTTATTGTAAAATTAAAAAATAATATTATTATTACTTTTCTAGAATATATATTTTTAGATAAATTATACACTAGTTGATTTTATTAAATCACCAACTATTTTATCGTACTCTAATATTAGTCACTAATGAACTTAGAATTTATACTTCTTCTAAAATTCTACAATAAATGATACAAATAGTTCATCACATAACCGAAAAATATTTCTCATGATACCTGAACAAATTCATGTGGCATGTCATTTCCAACGTTGGTCCTGTAACTCATTGATATGTTGTGTTTTTCCCGAACAATAAAATCCTAGTTTTTATTTCCTCAACACTAGAATAATATAAATAATAATTATACAACGATACACTCATATGTATGTCAAATTGTTATTTCAGTATAAAACATTCCTTATTAATCAACTCGTCAAACTAACTATCCAAAAAGGGGTTGGTCAAACAAACATTTCTTTTGAGTTTAATTTTCATTCATGTAATGGAAGGACAAGTATTATATTATTTTAAATATAGTTATTTTTTAATTTTATATACATAATTTATGTCTTGTATTAATCTATGACATTCTTATTAATAATGTAATCATGTTAAATAATTCATTAAATAATTTTGGATAATACATTTATTCATATTTCATTTATTTAATTTCTATATTTTCGCATTAATTCATTTGTTTATGTAATCATGCCCCTGTGTCCAAAAAATAAATAGATTCAATGATTGATAAAGTTAATTAATTAAATGAATGATTAATTTCATATACATAATGTGTTATTTAATGAGAATACATTATTTGATTCTTTGTACAACATGAATTATCATTTATAACAATAATTTTTATGTGTTTCAATATTACACATATCATAATGTGTAACATAATAGTTGGATTTACTAAGGTCTCATATAGAACTACATGCACAAGACATGGGGTACTTCATTAATAAGATGTATTTATAACTCATATAAATGTGGAAGGAACTAAAATATTGGATAAAATGGGACTATAAAAATATACATGGAAATGGATGGAAAACATAAAAATAGAAGGAGGGATGACATTTGTGAATTTTTTTAAATTAATATTAAATAAAATGAGACCCATAAAATAAATTAAATTAAAAAATACAAATCATTCACTTGTTATGGTCAAGATAATGATTGGTCATACATGAAACGAACACATAAAATTAAAATGGATAACATTAATATATTTATTTGATCATTATTATTTAGATATATAATCATCAATTAATTATTTAATGAATTAATTAATTTCAATTTATATAAATGATCATCTGAATATAATTAGATATAAAAATTATAATTGAAATTCATTGAAAATAAATAGGAAAAAATAATGACATTTTTATTACGATATATTAATTAATATTTAAAAATTATTTAGAAGAATTATTAATTTTTCCAACCTAAAATGATGTTCTAATCCATATTATTAGGTTTAAATGCTCAAATAGTCCACATTATAGTTATTTTTAATTCAATCAATTAATGGGATACATTAAGATGTGTTTATCTTGCTACATGTTGTTTGTTATAATTTTGATATATCATGGTCAGATGCCTATGTTATTGGCATGTACCTCAACTAGACTACATGAAATGTACATAATATGTATGTTCCGGGTGTTCTAATTTCCATATATACAGTGTGTACTCTTTTGTTTTCAATGTGTTCTATTGAACAATACATAGTATGTACCAGACTCTTACATATCAGGAATACATTTGAGTCATGTATATGTTTTTATCTCAAAATAACTCAGTTCTTTCATTAGATGTGGGAATTGTTAAAATAAATTCCTTGTAAATAGATGACACATTAGGTGTATAAAAAATTTTATAGGCTTCCATTTTCGTATGGTTTTGATATTTTATAATGAGCACATAGTATGTTCAATTTATGATACTATCTCATCTAGACTACAGGACATGTATACCGATATACATTGAGTAATCTAAATAAAGTTCACTAGGATAGATAATAAAACTACATCAACACTACATGTAATTACAATGTAGAATGTCATGTATCACTTGTCTCGTCTAGATTCAGTGCAATAGGGTTTACGTCATGTACGCCCGAGTACACACCTTTTAACCCTAACTTATCTCTATATAATATGAATTTTCCTAGATGTATCTCCGATCATTTTTGATTTTTTTTATAATGTTACTTGGAGGTTTATGTAAATAGAGGTGGCCTCATGAGATAATGTTTGTCAGATAAATTATACAGATCTCCCATTACATTAATGTTGATATTTATTTATCATTTTCTAATTCAGATGGACTATCAGAATGTGGGAGTGTTTTATCCACCCATTGTTCACTAATTAAAGTCTTATTCTAACAATTTGGACAATGGATCACTTTTGAAGATGATCTTTGGGTATTGATTTATGAAATCATTTATATTTACCACCACAATTGGTCACCTTTATGGATTGAATCATAATCACAAATTGAAGCAAATTTATTTATAGCACAAACTATAGACATGATAGGAGAGTCCTCCCACCCTAGATTACATGTCTCAATCATGAAATAGGCCTCCATATTCTTATATCACTTATTTATATAGATTCTAATCACGTCACTAATTCTCTCTTGAAGAGGGCTATTGTGTAGTTGAGTACCATGTGGTCTTTCAGAATACCTGATTTTTGTTTCAGCATGGATGTAATAAAGTATCTATCAGTATTAACCCTTGTAACACATAACATTATTTTACTTTATGTTTTATTTAATAAATTTATGGTCTTTTTTCTCAGACCATGTATCTTCGAGGTTAAATTAAAAAACTTAATGAACATGATTAATATATCGAAGTCTGTTAATTAAAATATAATTGATTAATGAATAATATGAAAAAAAAATTATAATCAAAATTATCGTAAATATATAGTATAAGAAATTAATTTTATATAAAAAGGTTATAGCTAAGATATTGTGATGAAATGTATCATTATAGATTAAGTAAGAAGATAGAAATTTGAATTTTTATCATGGTTTGTTCATAGATAGGAAATTGAAATTTATCATGTTTAGAGATTGTGGATAATATTCAGGACAAATCCATTTTTCCATGAATATGTTGTTTACCATAAGAAATTATTTTGGTATAATTTCATGACTTTCAAATATTGGAAAAATATTTAATAGTTAATCAATTAAATGTTTATATTTTTTCTTGTTCATTTGATGGAATATTTTTTTTGGAGATTGACATATGACTTATGACTTTCTTGATGAGACAAATTTTGTTTTTTTCTTAGGCTAATAATAACTTCATGTAGAGCACCTATCTAAGATGGTCCCCCTATTATCAACTCTGTTAATTGTCATTTTATTTTAATTTTTCCCTTTTATATTTTCTTTCTTTCCCTTTTTATCATTCATCCCATGGTTTTCCATTTATGACCCCCTCATTAGGGATTCATTTACATAATTGATGGTGTAGGGGGAGGATATGATGAAAATATAGAGAGAGTGAGATTGAGGTGCTTTTAGGGAGATCATGTTGGTTCAGATCATCATGATAATTTTGTGGAATGAAGATTCATTCTATGATTTAGAGGTTTCCACCCAATGTGTGGGTGATTTATGTATCCCCAATAAATCATTATATAGTAGTTTTTTATTCTATAATATTTATTTAGGCTACTCGGGACCCATTGTGGGTTGATCTTGTAGTTTTAGGGATAATCATGGAGTTTTGGTAGTCCTTAGGTATTTGTGTTAAGGTAATCATGAAAAAATAGCATGTGGTGTTATGAATACATGATGTATATTATTCCTTTTCAAAGAACATTACATTTTCTATACTATACTTCATGCACCATGGGTACACAAAATTTAATGATAACAAGGTTTGTCGCATAGTTCTCAGCATGATCCATGTGTTGGGGTACCTAGAGGTGTATGTTATATGAAACGTGCCTATGTTGGGTGAACACCACATAGAAATACCCACCGTGTAAGGGTATATTTCTAGATTAATGGGTAAGTTCACATGATAGGTTGCGTGTTTTGCACTAATTGTACATAAGGTGTTCTCAATCATGTTATATGCCTGGTGGTGATGATGTACATGGGTGTGTACCAATATTTGGTTACATAATGTGTATCTCAAAAAGGTACATTCATAGTGTTCATAGGAACTTACTAAGGGGGGACCATTCGGTGTACATGTCATGTATCCAAGTTTCACATTGTATACATAACATTACCTTGGCCGTTTGTCCTGACATTTCCCATTTATTCATAACATGTATAATGAGTAATCCATTACAAATGATTTATAGTGTATATTATAATGGTAAAGTGTTTTTAAAAGTTATTTGATTTATGGATGGTTTTGACTACTACTGAAATTTTAGGGAGGATTCATATGGGGTTTTTATTCTGGAATAATCTTGGGGGATAAGTTGTAGGTATTGAGGCTTTGGTGAGAAAGTGATCTTTTTTATAACATCAACTTGATGTTGTAGGGTGAGTCCAATTCATCGTATTTGTATAGATTTTTTTAGGATTGATTTATTGTCTTTTTTAATGGGATCAATCGTATGGATTCTTTTGGTTCATGATGGTCACTTGAGGATGGGGTTGGTATGAACGGTGTTATTGGTTCAACATCATTGTATGCTTGGATCATATTGGATATCTTAATTTTTTATTAATATGGATATAAGTGTCATTTTATCATGTTTCCCTTATAATATGGTTTTATATTGATGTTTCCCATCCCAACGAAGTGTTTCATAAGTTTCCCATTTTGGGAAGGTGCTATGTGGGGTTGAGATATGAGAACATCCATTTTCCCTTTTAGTGGGATTAGCCCATGGTTTGGTCCTCCTATAGGATCCCGTGTATGTTTTCATGTATGTGCTTTGGGTTTCTGTGGAATCGCCTTGTATGTTGTCTTATTTTTCTGAGGATTTGGGAATCATGGTGGTTAACCAGTGTTTGGTTGTCCAGTAAGGTGGATGGTACTAGTTTAGGAGGCTTGTATGGAGAGTAAGAGTGCATTCAGACACTACTATTTGATTAATGTATTAAGTATTTGTGGTTATTATTTATAAAAAAAATTATGAAGGATAAATTTGGGGAATTATTGAATAAAGAATGTTTTTAGAGTTTTATTCTATTTCCCTCATCCATTGGGTGGATTTTTTTGTGAGAGGTGGGATAGGGACATACAGGATGATCTAGATTATTGAGTCCCCCTTAGTCAATATGTTATCCAAGGTCTAGGGTTTCTGGACCATGGATGATAATTTTTCATAGGGAATCAGTTTTCATTAAGTTATGGGGCATGATTAGTTAGCATGTTGGGGTGCTAGTAGGTTCAATCACACAGTCAGTTCGGAAGGTCTTTTGGGCTTAGTAGTATAATACCATGGTCGACAGGGGTCCCTACATCCCATTCAGATCATTACATTTGAATCATAGTTCATGGTATATGCATGTAGGTGTTTTTTATTCTTAGGTTGAGATCCAAGAGTATGGAATGTGTTCAAGTCCATGCATTATACATAGGTGTTATATATTGATAACAGGGATGGGCCTAATGTTGTGGCTATGTGATATCTATTTCAAAACTCATATGATTATCTATTGAGTGATGATAGATATACATAATTTTTTTATACTATAATTAGAGGTTTGTTATTTTAATTTTTATCCCATTTTTATATTTTTGTTATTTCTTATCTTCTTCATAGAGCCACATTACTCCTTGATTGACATGACATGTGCTTCATGCAGTTGATGTGATATAAGATGTTACAACTACTTTTTTCGGGGGCTTAAGGGGACGTTTTTACCACCCCCTTAACATGAACCAAGGTGTTTTTTGTAAAGACCCTTTAATTCCAAGTATGTTTGTTTAAAAAATTATATTGAAATATTCGAGACTGTAGTTATTGAAGGTGTGTTATTCTAAGGCATGGTGTTCCCGAAGTAAATTTATGAACTTTTTTTAGGTTCATTCAGTAAATGCTCGAGTGTCATTTTCTAAATTTTGAACGGGTTCTCATAATTGAAATTAGAGGACATTGTTGAACTTGCAACACCGATATTCACTTAACGAGACCTTCACCTTGTCCAAAATATGTATAGGGTGGAATTTTTTTGTATAGTTTTTTGTGGAAGAAGAAAAATAAAATTAGTATCATTTTATTTTTCTTTTTTTATCATATCTTTTTTAATTTTGTGTTGGGGACCACCCGAACCATTCTTAATGACCAAAAACCATTCAAATCTTGATGGTTAATTATGCCAACTTCAATTAATTAATTCTTCCAACTTCAATTAATAAATTGTTGCAATGTTAATTAATTGATATACTTATTTTTATTATGTTGGCTGCTCATTTCCTTGGAGGATTTGGTTCGAAAAGGAGAGCATGGGGGAATTGTGTTGAAAAATTCTCTACAACGAATAAAACTTTCTCCAATGAAGAACTCTGTCGAAGGATCTCCAACGAAGAATGAGTAACCGACCCCGATCCCGGATCAAAAGTGTCTTGTAAAAGCAATGAAATATACATTCTTCAATGACATTTTATTATTCCTCATGCCTCCTCCTTTGAAAAAGCGTGGTAGGTAATGTTGTTTTGTATATCCCTTACCCCGTCCATGTCATTCTTCTTGATGGAAGACAAAATAAACCGCTTGTTACCGTTCTAACGCGAAGGGTGTGGGACAAACGAGCACGGACCGACCTCTCCACAACCTGTGTGGTTAATGGTGGTCTTTAATCAAAGGAGACATCCCGAGATGAGTACAGGAGTCTACAGAATGAAGAACAAGCCATCAAGGCGTGCCTAGTGACCCGAGGAATGTTACTGGTGTTCGTCTACGCCGCCGGGCATGCATGGCTCCTGACACGAGGCCACATCGGCAAAGGGAGGGTGGGTGAATCACTACTGGCTGACAGCGGGGGCGCAACGCATGACCGCACAACATGGTTGGTCCAGCTGTCTGGCTAGCCATGGAGAAGAGCGGGACCACGGGCCCCACATGCCAACTGGCGGTGCCATGTGGCAGTGGCCGATCGACAAACCAACCCGAACTGTCCAGCCGTTTGGGGTACCTGTGGGCGCCTCTCCTTTGGTGGTGGCTAGGGAAGATCCCACCGTGGATCCAACCATCCAAGGGCCTCCAGCGCACTGCCCATTACAGGCCACACCATGGGGCGCACCGCAGGCCACACCATAGGCCGCCCAGTGGGCCGGCCAGCGTGTCGGGTCGCGCCAACGGGTCGGGCCGTGTCGTTGGACTGGGCTAGACCCAGTGGGCAGGGCCTAACCCTATGAGACGGGTTGGATCTCTTGTGCTGGGTCAGACCTCGGGCTGGAGTCGGGTCAGCCCAGTCCAGGTTGGGTTGTGTCTGACCGGACCCAGACCAGC
Source organism: Viscum album (assembly GCA_963277665.1). Classification (NCBI taxonomy): domain Eukaryota; kingdom Viridiplantae; phylum Streptophyta; class Magnoliopsida; order Santalales; family Viscaceae; genus Viscum; species Viscum album. The sequence continues at coordinate 26,436,573 of OY728157.1, read as the reverse complement.
TATGACCCCTTTCAACTCTTTCAACCATAACATGAGCTACGAGTTTCTGTTTGAAAAACCTTCTACAGCGCGAGAAACCTTGGATCGAGGCAGTCCATTTTGTATAACCGACATGAGTTTTTGATAATGTTGGGTTTTGGATGGGTTTGATTAAACACGAATCCAACTAGGCCCTCAGGACTAAAAGGTCAATAACTTACAGATCAAGTGTCCGATTTAAGGATAGTCTATTGTGTTGAGACCCCTATTATGTGGTGGTCCTTTAAGATAAATATTCATGCGGATTCATTCTAGTTTGAGTATTGAACTATGGATTGAGTAGAGGACCCTCCCGGAATCATGCGAGCTTAGTGAGGGAACCCTTTAGCTGGCTATAACAAGAGAAAGAGATACTCTGTGGGTATGAGACTTGGGATCCTACATGGGTCTGTGTTGGAGGATACCACATGGATCTGCTCTAGGAATCAATGTCAGATGACTCTAAGATCCTACATGGGTCTGTTTTACAAGGATCATACATTGGACTGATGATTTAGGATCCTACGTGGGTCTTCCTCTCAACAGTGTATGATGATTCAGTAGTTAAATCTAATCATATTTACAATCATACCTATGTTATAACTGGTGTGAGCTATGTCCATACATTTATGGTGATACCTTTGTGGTATTATTCTTTGTGGTCATACCTTTGTGTTACTTACCTTCGTGGTGGTACCTATTTGGTACCCTTCTGTGTGGCTTTACCTTTGTGGTACATACCGTAGGGGTGTCACCATTGTGGTAATATTTACTCCACGGAACAGTTGAGATTTAAGATTTTGAGTTGGGCCTTGAGTTTCATCATGAATGAGATTGGTATACTTGATAACATAGGTATATGTATAGGCATATACCTATGTAGGGTTGAAAGTTGATTCCAAGATTTGAATATTTTCTTTTTTGAATTTTGTGAGACCATTGAGGGTCTCGGGGTCCTTAATGAGTATCGTTATACTTGACCCTACACAGGATACACCACCACCTTGTTTGTGTATTGTGAAGACGACATATAGCACTGAAAGAGGATGAGGGTACTAGGATTAGAGGTAACTCAGAGGTGGACTTTAGATGATGCTTACCACAAGGACGACTATTCGAGAGCTATACCAATACTTCAGGTAGAATCCTTGGCAGGTGTCCACTGGAGATATTTCATTTTTACATATACATATAAGTTTACCTGTACTTTTAAGTTGGGATTTTATTATGGACACTTTTTCATTCTGTTCACACCATGTTTAAAATGTAGTATCACATTGTTCTTGTATATTTCTTCGATCTCGATTGTGTGATATTTCAGGTTATAAAGGCAATTCTTTCACAGTTTTTAGGGAACACGCCTTTCAGTGCTAATCGACAGCACATGGCCTTTCGATGGAAGTCATGGGGTAGTCATGGTATTGCCCCCGAGGGAGGGGTCATGACAAATTGGTATTATAGGAGTCGGTTCTACCATATAATATTGGAATATGATCTTATAATGGAAATAGTGTTAACTATTACGGGTGTGGTTATCAGTTTAGGGAATCCAATGTAGGTGCAGCAGCCGGCATATCTATACACCCTAAATCCTGACTTCTAATTCGGACTCAATGCACTAAAGCTCATCTTACGTGTGTGTTTTGAAAAGTTTTTTTTGTGATCTCTTTGAGTCAGCTCACAAGTTATAAATAATTGACGGTGGTTGACCTATTTCATTTCAGGATTCCTCCACATAGACAACCATCCAGGGTTCAAGGTATTGTATGGAATGATATCCCAATGTACCACAAGGCCTCGGTGAAGGGACCTCTTTTAGTAGGGGCACCAGCGGAGGGACCAACGGTACCATTACCCATTGGTCCATCGATTCCACTAGCCCCTGTAGTAGGAAGTGCACATCGCTTGAGCGTGTTGCATGAGTTTCAGCACTAGAGGCCACACAGGTTCATGTGTGAGACGAACCCACAGGCAGTTGAGGATTGGCTAGAGGTCGTGCTGAGAGTATTCTGAATAGTAAGAACAGTAGTTGAGCCCATGGTTATCCTTGATTAATTTCTTCTACAGGCAGCATGAGGTAGATGGTGGTGCGTGATGCTCCATGATCATTACGAGGTGACACTCCTATGGGAATACATTGAGATCCAGTTTTGGGCAATGTTTGTCCCAGCGACCCTTCATGGAGTGCACATATATGATCTTCTTCATCTGGAGTAGGACATCATGATTGTGACTTAGTACTCAACAAGGTTTAACAACCTCTCATTCTACTCCACTATTATGGTGTGAGACCCATTCTCTCATTCCCGGACCTTCGAGCAGGGACTCAGGTGGGAGATCTGGGCTTCGGTGATTTCCATTAACATCCCGACATAGGAAGTGGTGTTATAGAAATCCATATTAATGGAGTGTTTTCTTACTAAACAGTCACCAATAGTGAGACCCACCATCGGGTATCACGTAGCAGTGTCTTTTGCAGTTGTCATTAGATAGATGTCATAGAGTTCCAAGAGGATCACACCTACAGTTTGATGACCACAGGATTAAGGATCGATTGTGTGGGGCACTGGATACAGTGCGAATGATGTGAGGAGCAGGCTGTGTTACACATGTGGAAGGTAGGGTCACATGGATCATGACTTCCCGGCACACTGTATGGATAATCAGCAGATGGTCTATGGACTGCCATGGTAGAGATAGATGTTCGACTGAGGAGGTCAGTATGGAATAAGCAGACGTTGTAGGGGAGATGGTCGTGCAGTTGGTGTTGGGCGAAGATTCAAGGTGTTACTGCCACCACCACTAGGTGGTCATCCTCGACCACATGGATTAGGTGGATAGGGGTGAGCTCAGCTCTAGGTAGCTGAGGACTATGACCATGGTGCTTTGGATATGATACAAGATACGATCTATGTCTACTCCACCATAGTTTCAGTACTTATAGACACAAGTTCCCGTCATTATTTTATTACCACTTCCCCCATTCGGATCTCGGAGATTCTGGTGGAGCCATTGGCTCGATCTTTACGGCTAGATACTCTAACGAGGTAGGATTCGATGATTACACACTATTTCCGGCAGTGTGAGCATACTCTCTGAGGCGAGAGATATTATAGGATCTTCTAGTAGAAGTGTTGAGGGCATACAACATCATCTTAGTTATGGACAGTTTATCTACATTCCATGCTTATATTGACTGTATTAGGCACAAAGGGTGGTGTTTCCTCACAGATGGGACTAGGTTTACTATAACCTGAAAGAAGGGAGCCTTGCAGCACATGATGGACCTACACAGAAAAGAGTGCATCCGATCACTCATAACATTTCAAGCATTACCCTTTGGGCGGTTGATGTGGAGTGTCTGAGTTATACTTTAGTGGTGGACCAGTATGCAGATGACTTCCCTGCTGATGTTTTAGGTCTACCTCCTCATATAGAAGTGGGAATTCACATCGACTAGTACCCCAGGAATGCACCGATATCTACACTAGCATATAAGATGGCTCTTGCGAAGCATCCTGAGGTGTGGGTATAGATGGAGGACATACATGAGGAGGGTTTTATCCAGTCCAGTTTTTTTACTTGGGTTGCCACGATTTTGATCGCCATGAATACGGATGGGAGCTTGAGACATTGTTTTTACTATCGACGCCAGAACCAGGTGACCGTGAAAAAAACATACCCACAATCGAGGATTGAAGACCTCCTTGATCAACTGAAGGGATCATAGTGGTTCTCGAAGATCGACCTCAAATATGGATATCATTATCTTATATTAAGAAATGAGTATGTTCATAAAATGGCATTCAGATGTCGGTATGGCCACTAGAAGTTCATGTGGATCCCATTCAGCAAGACCAACATTCTAGCTGTGTTCATGAGACTCATAAACATGATCATTCATACATACCTTGATAGCGTTGTAGTATTCTTCATTTACGACATTCTGATCTACTTGGTTTCTATGGAGGAGCATGCCTATCATTTGTAGGTAGGCTTGGACACAATCTGAGATCACCACCATTATTGTAAGCTCTCGAAGTGCTGATTCTAGATCTGAGAGGTTCAAATTCTGGGACATGTCATCTAAGAGGCTGGATTTGTTGTGGATCCAATAATGATTGAGGCGGTACTTTCTTGGGAGCCACCCATGATTGTGACAGAGGGACGAAGTTTCCTTGATTTGTCCAGATACTACTAAATATTTGTGCCTTATTTCTCCTAAGTTTCTTCATCTTTATCATCATTGACGAAGAAGGGGAAACCCATCATGTGGTTTGAGATATTCCAATGGATATTTCATTAGTTAAGGTAGAGGATGACTACTGCACCCCATCTTGAGGCTTCCAGATGAGGGCATAGGGTACGTTGTCTACTATGACACATCAAGGACTGGGCACATATTTTCCCTAATGCAGGAAAGAGAAGATACTATATATGGTTCTCAACAGATGAGATAACATGAGCAGAACTACACAAAAAATGACCTTGAGTTAGCAGTAATGGTATTCGCTTTGAAGATGTGGTGACATTATCTGACGGGCATGTGATTTATGGTGTACTCTAATCACCACAGTCATATATATAAATTTCTCAGAATTACCTAAACCTGAGACAAATATGTTGTCTTGAGTTCCTCCAGGACTATAACGTCGATATAGTCTATACTCTTAGGAAGGGGAATTTTGTAGAATATTCATTTATCATGAGATCTGGTATACAACTACAAGGTGAGGCAATAGAGCAGCTGTCCCCTTTGCAAATATCTTTTATGGATGAATATGGATAATATTTTCTTCAATATCTTACAGTAACTCCCCCTATTCTTTAGAAATTTAGGGAGGCACAACATGAGAGCACTAATTTCAAGGATCAACATGTTCAGATATCGACCGGGCAGGATCCTGATGGATTTTCTAAAGGTAGGGATCTCGTACTCTTCTTTAGAAGATGTACCATTCAACCAATGATGCATTGGGAGGAATTTTTGATGGAGTACCATACGTACCCTCTATAGGTACATCAAGGAGGGGAAAAGATTTACCAGGAACTTCGATGATAGCAATGGTAGCCAAGAATGAAGGGAGTAGTAGTAGAGTTTCTCTCTTGGTGCCTCACTTGTCAGCAAATGAAGGTAGACCATCAGGTACCAACATGAATAGTTCATCCTTTAAAAGTCCCATAGTGGAAGTGGTATGATATAACAATAGACTTCATGATAGGACTTCCACAAACATCCAGGGGTCATGATTCTATCGGGTTGATCGTTGACCGACTCACAAAGATGGTCTACTTCTTACCAATCAGAAAGCAGGTTTCTGTAGAGAGCATGGGTTGCCACTTTTTTCAGGATATTGTGTGGCTACATGGAGTACCCTCGATGATTTTCTCTGATTGTGATGCATGTTTCACTTCCTGGTAATAGAAGGGGTTTTAGAAGGCTTTCGGAACGCAACTTCTTTTAAGCACCACCTTCCATCCTTAGACAGATGGCCAGACTGAGCAGACCATCAGTCCATCGAGGACATGTTGCATTCTTGCATCCTCAACATTAGACATAGTTGGTAGGATCACATTCCCTTGGTGGAGTTTTCAAACAACAACATCTAACACTCTACCATTAGGATGGCACCATTCGAGGCATCGTACGGTTGACCTTGAAGATCACCTTTGTGATGGACTAACCCAGGCGTGTCAGCACTCATGGGACATAATATGGTATGGGAAAACATGGAGAAGGTGAAGATCATACAGGAGTGGAAGAAGACTTCACAAAGTAGGCAAGTATTATGCCGACGGGAGATGGAGACCTATGGAGTTCGAGGATAGTGACAACGTATTTCTACGAGTCTCACCCTAATGAGGTCTCCAGATATTCTGTTGGGAGGCATGTTATATCTAAGGTTCATCGTACCATTTTGGTCCTCAGCTAAGTTGGTGAGGTCGCTAACCACATAGATCTTCAACCTTAGTTGCACCGGGTGCACGGCATTTTCCACATATCCCAACTGAGGAGATACGTGCATGACCCATCTCACATCATTGACCATGGTGTGATGGACATCGATGATGGGGTGGCATTTACAAAAGTTCTAGTAGAGATTGAGGATGGAAAAGAGTGGGTCCTTTGTGGGCAGTCGATACATTTATTGTGTGTACATTGATAGCATGAGAACCTCCAAGAGAGAACATGGGAGCGGGGGGCTCAGATTCCTGCTTAGTACCCCCACTTTTTTTCTTAGTTTTTGTGATGTGGATTTTAGGGATACAATGCCCTGAGGTGGGGAGAATGTAAAGACCTGAAAATTACATGTAATTTGTTTTTGAAATTATAAGGAACTATTTGGGTATGCTGTTTTTGATGGCACATGATTCTGAGGCCCGATGTGCCCCGAATGAATTTATGAACAATTTTTTGGTACATTCAGTAAACGCCCAAGTATCGTTTTGTAACTTTTGAACTAGTGCATGGAATTAAAATTTGAAGACACCGTTGAACTCACACCGCTGATATTCACTTCAGGAGACCTTCACCATGACCATAGTTGGTCGAGGGTGGAAGTTACTTTTTATGTTTTTATTGGTAGAAGAAAAATAAAATAATTAACATTTTTTTTGAAACCACTATTTCTGATTTTTGTGGTGGGGACCACTGGAACCCCTTTTAATGTGGGAAAACTGTTCCACTCTCCATAGTTAATTTTTCCAACTTCAATTAAATAAATGCACTAAATATAATTATTTGATAGAATTATTTTTATTATGTTGGCCCATCATTCCCTTGGAGGATTTTTTTTTGGCAAAGGAAAGCATGTGAGAATTGTGGAGAAACATTCTCTCCAATGAAGAAAACATACTACAATGAAGAACCCCATAAATGGTTCTCCAATGAAGCACGTGGAACTAACCCGAAGCCCATATCAGAAGTGTCGTGTGGATGAAATGAACACCATTGTTCATCAATGACTTTTTCATCTTTATTGGGCCTCCCCAATTGGAATATTGATATAGGGAATGTTGTTTTGTATATCCCTTATCTTTTCCTTGTCATTCTTCTTGGTTCAAAAACAAATAAGCCACTTGATACCATTCTAATGTGGAGGGTGTGGGCCAAAAGAAAATAGCCTAACCTCTTCGCCACCTTTGTGGTTTATGGTGGACTTAAATTGAAGCTGAAATCCCGAGACAACTGTGGGAATCTACGGAATAAAGAACAGGCCACCGGGGTGCCCCCGATGACCCGATAAATGTTTTTGGTGACTAGTGATGGAAGGCCTTGGGTATGGAAGCCGACACACTGGCAGACCTTGATGATGACAGCAACGTGAAAACATGGTTAGAGATGGTCTGTAGCCCATCGTTCGCGGCAGAGCAAGGGAGGAGGTTGGCGCACAGCCGGCCGCATGAAGGGGGAGGTGGCACATTTCTGCACCACCGAGAAAGCATGGGTTGTGGCATGAGGCAACAACGATGATGAGAGGGAGGGCGGATTGCTACCAACCGCTGGCGGTGGCATAGTACGTGACCGCGTTGTACTAGTTGGAAGGCCGACAACCCAGCCCGGGACCTGAGAGGGACCCCCTGTCCATCATACCAGTTGTTAGCAGCACATGGCTTCGGCCAGATGACTACCCACACCGAATGGACCAGCCGTTCGAGTAACCCATGGGGCTCCTCCACTTGGGTGGAGGCTAGGGATGACCCCACCCCGGGGCGAACCAGCCACCGGCCTCCGGCGGTCTGCGCCTGTGGGCTGGTCTGGGTCAGATCCCTTGGCCCGGGTCGGACCCAGTGCCAGACTCAACATGGCAAAGGCTGGGTCGATTCGGGTTTGGACGACACTTTCGGACTAGACCCAGACCAGCTTCGACCCCCTTTCCACTATTTCTTCCATAACATGAGCTACAAGCATCCGTTTGATGAACCGTCAGCGACACCAGAAACTTTGGATCGAGATAGTCCATTTGATATAATCCACAAGTGTTTTGGATAATGTTGAGGTACATCTGGGTTATATCGAACATGAATCCAACCGGGCCCTCGGGACTAAAAGAACAATAACTGATAGACAGTTCTTCTGATTGACACATCGTTTGCTGTGTTGAGACCCATAATATGCTGCGGTCCATTGGGATACTTTTTTGTTGGAAATTGTGGAAGTTGTGGAATTGATCTATGGATTTATGAGCGGAACCTCAAGGAATCAACTAAGATTAGTGAGGGAACCATGTAGTAGGATATAACATGTGAATGGGATCAGATGTGGGTCTATGCCTTGAGATCATTTGTGGGTATGCGATGAAGGATCCCAAAGGGATCCACTATAGGAATCCATGTGGAACTACTCTAGGATCTTTTGTGGGTCTGTTGTACAGGGATCTGACATGGGACTGATGATTGAGGATTTGACGTGGGTCTGCCTCTCAACAGAGTATTATTATTCAATAGATACATATAATCATCTTTATTGTCATACCTAATTTATACCTTCTGTGAGCTATGTCCATACATTTGTGGTGATACCTTTATGGAATTATTCTATATGGTGAAACCTTTGTGGCACTAACCATAATGGTGATATCTTTGTGGTATAATTCTTTGTGGCTTTACCATTGTGGTACTTACCATTGGGGTGTTACATTTTTAGTAATATTTCCTCTATGGAAAAGATGAGATTTGGGCTTCTGAGTTGGGCCAAGTGTTTCCTCATGAATGTGAAGGGTATACATGATAACTTAGGTATAAATGTGGGAATAAACATAAGTAGTGTTTTTTGTTGTTTCCATTTTTGGGTTTTATCCTTTTTGAATTTTGTGAGACCTTTTTGAGTCTCGGGGTACCTAATGTGTATCGTTATACTCACCCCTGCACGGGCTACGCCAGCACTAGGTTGTGTCTTGTGCTGACGACGGAAAAAGCTGACAGATGACGAGGCTACCAGGACTGAAGGTAGCTCGGGGTGGACATTAGACGAGGAATACGACCGGGATGACGGTTCATGATCTGTACCTCCCCTTCAAGTAGGATCACAGGTGAGTGTCCACTGGAGCTATTTAAATTTAACATGTACATTTCATTTTACTTGTACTTTTTAGTTAGGCTTTTATTCTGGACCATTTTTCTTTCTGTAAACAACCTATTTACTCTATAGTTTCTCTTTGTGCTTGTATCCCTCTTTATGCTTGGTTGTGTGATTTTTCAAGTTATAAAGGCAATTCCAAACCAGTTTTTAAGGAATATTCCTTTCAGTGCTAGTCACCTTCCCCAAGCCTATGGACGGTGGGTTTGGGGTAGTCACAGCACGGGCCTCAGGGGATGGGTTGTGACATTTGTGTCATCCCTAAATGTTTTTAGGTAGACTATTATTTAGTGGATCAGCTGGTGGTCCATTATTGCATTTATTAGGATCCACTCATGTGGTATTTGAGGTTCATGCTGGAGTTCTTCAGCGATCTTGGAGATTAGGTATGTTGTGGTCACAATGTGGTTGTAGATCCCTATGTATGTATTTTTATCTATTTTATTATACTATTGGTCATCTTAGTGGGTGACCATAGTGTATGTGCTTTTTCATTGAGTCATCAAGCAACATTCCATTTATTATGGTCAGTTCAGTTATTTATTTATTTTTAAACACTATAATGTTCATGGATTCTTGTATGTTTTCTTTATTTACTCTATTTTTTCACTTTGATATTAGGGAATACACTCCATACTATATATCTTTATGAACTAACCACTATTTAGAAGTCTATAGAGTACATTGAAGAGCTGTTGAGCACCTACTTTTGGCCTAATTAGGATATGGGTTAGGTTTACCAGATTTGGTTAATGATTGATTCCACTTTTTGGTTCTAGATGTAGTTGAAGCATTTTGTGGTGGGTGATTTATTTTAATTTCATTCATTAATCATTTCCCTAATCCATGAGAGAGGATATTGAATGAAAAAATTGTAATTATTTTATTTAATATCAGATGAAATAAATACCAGGTCTTGGGAACATTATTCATTTACGAATGCTAATCATTCAAAATGACCCTTTTGTGTTTCCATCATTGTTATGCAACGAAACAATTATAGAATACATGTAGTAGTTATCAACACATACTCCAATGAACTCTGATCAACACCACATGATCTTCTATTTTTGGAAATGTGATTCAAAATCATTGCAGACTTCATTCATGATTATTCATTATTCGTAAATGAGGAAATCTCTACTGAGGTTATCGTGCTAGAATGGTTTAGAGGAAGAGTAGAGAGTGATTTTTTTGATAAATAATTTTATGTTCTAAAATATTTTATGCACTAAAAATTAGACATAATAGTTTATTTATAGATTTTTTATATAGGTAAAAATGATTTGAATACCATCGATTAAATAAAATTTAAAACAATTGGAAAACAAATTCTCTATAATAATAATAATATTATTATTCTATGGTGTGATAGATTGTGAAAATTCAAAAATAATATTAACCGGATTATAAATAATTAATGTATCATCATATGTGGTCATGGTCTATTTGATTTCAAATTTATATATTGAATACCCAAAAAAATATTTCATTTATAAATAAATATTTCATTCACATAATTGAAAAATAATATTTACTAAATATTCAATAAAAGATACATTTTTATTTGAATTTGGGTGAATTAATATTCATTTAATTTAGGTTATAATTATAACATGAATAAAATTATTTATTTTTCATGAGAATACGATTTAGTCCCTTAATTATATTAAAATTGAATTTAATCGAGATCAATTAAAACACATATTGTCCAACCTTATAATATTCCTTATTATTGGAATTGGAAGGGCCTTCCTATAGTCCATGATCACTTTTTATAAATATGAAAAGGCACTCAGGATAAATAAAATATTGTCAAAATAATTAAAACCACATAATAACGATCACTGTCTAATATAATAAAATTTTTATGACATGTAATCATGTATAATCCACAAAAGTGTCATAAAAATATATTCTTGATATGTATTTATTTGTCTATCTAAATGAATCACATTAACATACCCTGTCCATGGAATATAGGTAACATTTATATTCCAATCAAATGGTCATGATATAAACTCCCATATAGATAGAATGGACAAATCCATCCATGAATTTTAGATTATTAACATGTCAATCATGATGAACCCAATGAAGAATACATCATTACATCATATTGTGTGATGGTTTTTGTTAATAAATATAAATTTATTAGTCATGAAATGCATCAATGATAATCATAATGTCTAAGGACTATTAGATACACTCAATATAGGAATATCTGATGACACCGAAACATGTGTAATTCCTTCTAGTGTAATTGTTCTCATAATACCCCATCATAGAGATTAACGTGATATGAATTCATGAAAATATGACTCATCCTCTTACAATTAATCATCCCAAATATTCTAAATACAATGTATCCCACCATAGTATGTTATCAAACTACAAAACCTTGTTATCTATATTTTCAATTCAATTAATGGTTCACATAATATAGTGGAACTATTATGACCATATAAATGAGACAAATACATTGGGAAAATATAACATTAAATACACAAGGAAAAACTCAAATATGTAATAATATGATAATTTATAATTCGATACATCGAATATACATCTAATCAATATAAAAATTAATTTTTTTCTATCACCCAAACACTATCACAAACATCATGTATATATATATATTATGTTTTTATAAAAATATGAAACAATAAAAATCATTTGAATCATACAATATATTCCATACCTAATTCAATTTATTATCCATTTGTAAAAAGTATATATTTAAATTTTATCATTGATACTAATTTATTTATTTTTTATTAATTTTTTGGTTTGGTATTTTATACCATTTCACAGTGATCATGGTCCCATAATCTCAATAATTTAAACCATGATATAAATATGATATATTTTCATTATATATTATTTTTTAATCCATAAATGGTCAATATAGAAAATTAATTACAACTTTTATTTAGATGGTAGGACATTTATTCTCATAGATGTGGTTTTCATTTTTTGGTTTGTGGAAATAAAAACTAATGTATAGAATATAACAATATTACATTGTAATTATGATGTAATATATATTATTTTTATTCATTAAATCTATGATATTTTCATAAAATTTAAATCATAAGTGACAAATGAATTAAATCTCTTCGTGATGATGTAGTCTTACACACCCACATGAAGCATAATTGTATTACAACATAATTTAATGTATAAAGTTATATGTGATGTTATAGTTAATAGTGTATAAATATTTCATATATACCATATAAAAATGTTAAATATCTTATTAAATCCAACATTGAGAGGATAATATGGAAAACAAATGACATCAATTTGTGATGCGGTAGTCCGCTGTTCACTTGATTGAAAGTTTAACTTCCCACTTAATGTGGGAGGATATATATGTTTTTAATTCCATTTAAATAAAAAATTCTAATTATTTGGGATATAATAGTGTTTTTATATCACCATTATAGAAAAATATTTTAATGGATAAGAGGTTGAAAAAATAAATCACTCTGTTAAGACTGTTAACACTTTGTCAGAAAACCTCCATATGATATGACCAACAACCATAAATAATACATAGAGTAATAAAAATAATTCAATAAGATTTGCTATGGGATATGGGGATTTTTTTCAGTTCGGTAATGGATAATGCAATTTTTTTGGATGTGTGAATAGGAGATGACATTTAGTGTCTTATAATAAACGGTGAAGTGGATACACATAGATTTTATGGAAAAAAGATGTACCAATGTTTTTAACAAAACAAAAGGCTCTAAAATATCTCATTATACAACCATATAAGTGATATATTATATATTTTTAAAAAATATTTTTTAACGTGTTTTTTTTTCATTTCCACCCTTGTAATTTGTTCTTAATCCCTCAGTCTACACTACTTATCTTTACCAAAATAATTATTATTTATTTTTAAATGATTTATTTGGAGAAAATTTATTTTAGAAAATTGAATAATAATTATTATTATAAGTTCAAATATTAAATCCATTTTTTATAATTTTATTTGTATCAGTAGAAAATTGAAATCTAAAACTAACCTTGCTAACACAATGAAAAAAAAATGATTTACAAAAAAAAATTCACTACCAAGGAATGTTTTATTATAAAAATTAAATATAAATTTTATTCACATTACCTGAATTGGATAGAAAATATATCATTGATGTATAATTAGATTTAAAAAAAAATTAAAATGTAACATATCCTTTAAAAATCGTCACGTTAAATTGATGTTTTAAATAAAAACAAATATTTCTTTCTATACATAAAAAAATAATACTTTTTTTCAAAATAATAAAAAAAATTAACCTTATATATTTTCAGAATTCATATATAATAACTTAATATTATTTTAAAAAATAACCCCAAAAAATTATAAAATAATAATTTTATTATATTTATAAGAAAAAACTGATAGGAATATTTTTTTTGAGTAATAAAAAATTATAACATATATAGAAGATTCAAAAAAATGATCTTTTTTAATATGTATTTATTATAAAAAAATAATAATAATTTAATTATAAAAAATATAGTTTTTATGATAAATGAATCAATGTTTAATAGATATTTTTTTAAATGTAATATTAATATTAAAATAAAAATTAATTATTATGGTCCAGAAAACATGTTTTGTGGTGCAATGAATGATGCCGATGAAAAATTATTAAATAATATACTACCTAATAAATAAGGGAATTATGTTCTACCCCCTTCAAATAAATTTCTCCCTTAAAATGTTATCACACTAGAAGGAAAAAATTATTATACTTATGCCTCATCACATCCTATGGTTCATATATAGAATTATGCAATATAGGGTTTCACAATAAAATGTTGACTATGGGAGTGGTATATTTTTCTTGAACATTCTCTTTAGAGTATGAATTTTCCATTATTTATACCTAATATAAAATATATTTCTACATTTATAACCAATATGAATTCATAATATTTGAAAAATCCTATAGGTAATTCATCCTAATAAATACATTATAGATATTATGTACATGTGATCAGATGATTACAATCAAAAAAAAATATTATATGTTCCCAATATGATAAATAATTAAAAAAGGACTATTATACATGGGTATTACATATCCCTTATTTATGAAAATCATTCCATTCTTCGATGTTGAAATTATTTTCTACACATTTCCAATATCTTTATATTCCATAACACATCTACAGTTGTATGTATATCATTTATGTTGACCCCATACTCCCCTTCTATAATTTTAGAATGGAACTATGCTTCTCTTGAATTTCCTGAACTAGATCATGTACCATTATATTTATTTATAGAAATTAATCCTACCATGTTTTAGTACTAAAATTATTTCCATAGAGATCATCCAAAGTATCAATATTAATTTCTAATGGAAAGATACATTTTTATTATAACATAACTAGACATACATAGATTCTTACCACCATTCAAATCCATAGAATGATTTTCAATGTATTGTTTTTATATTGAAGGGTTGTCTCAAAATTACCATATATATGAGGATGGTATTTAGTTCTAGCAGTCAACTCCATATCATGATAATATATAAGGAATCAATAGAAACATGACATATACCAAGGATCTCAATCAAATACAGTTGAATGAGTTACTCCATGAAACCATACAATATATCTAATGTATGAAATTTAAATATGATCTAGAGATAACTCATCACTGATAGTGTGGGACTTTTATAATGTTTTATGTAGATCGACTACAACCCATATAGAATTATTCCCATTATATGTTTTGGGGTGTCTTATGAAAAATTACATTCTCTTGCATTTCAATTTTTATTATGGTATTAGAATTGTGGTAAAGTCCTCGTAGAATTATCTCCCTCAACCATTAGAATATAACATAAAATGGACAAATATAAAAACTCTTATATTACATCTCTCCCATCCTCATTGGCTTGAGAATTAGAGAGAACAATGCATGGATTTTAGAGACATACCCAAGACAACAAAGAACGGAAATAACTTCCCTATGCAACATTAACTATTGCGTGTTGACTTATCATTTACTATAAAATAACCAACAAAAAACGCTATCAAATTGAAAACTACATGATGAATTATATAAATTAATTAAAAATAAATTAAAACCCATTTATTTCAAAATAAACCACCAAGAGTGCCACAATAGAATTTAAATATCAATGTACACATTGGATGACTAAAAAAAATCAAAGGTTACCATATAACATCAAATCATCAACCTTATCCATGTTCCAATGGTGAAGATTTTGTTAATAATGAAAAATGTATAGAAGGCTTAGATTTTTCAGAAATCAAAGGAAGATCAACATCGACAACTTTGTTATATTTAGTGAGTGATCATGTGTACTTGAGGATCTCTATGTGGCATGGACATCAACTATTTTTAATACGTGGCATGTTATGACATCAATACAGAATCTTATTCGAGATACATGAGTTGGTTATAGAGGTGTCATATTTGTTATCATTTATTTCATGTATTATTATGGTGCCTAATGTGTTGCATATCCACAATAAACATTTGCATGTGCACCAATGAAGCATCTTACTGTAGGTCGATATGATCCCATCAAATCACATATTCGGGATTAGGATTATATTTTTTCAACTAAGATACATGAAACACATTAGGCACCATAGTAATACAAGTAAAAAATGATAAATAATATGACACTTCTATAACCAACTCATGTATCTCGAATAGGAGTCTGTATTGATGTCATAACATGCCCTGTATTAAAAAAACATCGATTTCCATGCCATGGAGATATCCTCAAGTACACATGATCACTCACTAAATATAACAATGTTTTTCGATGTGGATTTTCATTTGATTTCTGATAACTCTGAGCCTTCTACACATTTTTCATTATTAACAAAATCTTTACCATTGTAACATGAATAATGATCAGCTCAACATTTAAATTCTCACCTATTCCCTCCAAATATATTTTAGAACAAAAAGGAAGACCAAAAAATGCTTCAATATAAACCATATATATATATAAATAATAGTTATTTTTGTATGATAACTATACTAATGGTTTTCATTAATCCCATGATCCATAAAAATAAATTACACAAGCTCACAACATTTCTTCCAATTTTTGTACAGTTTTTTCATATTGTTAGTCTATCCATCAGATTATATTATTTTTAAGGTTTTTTGATCATCACAACCTATTTTTATTTCATTAATTAATATCATGTATATATAAAGGATCCAAAAAATTAAATAAGTTGTAATATAAATATTATATAATTTTTTATATAAAAAAATTCATTTATGACTGTCAGTGAAGGTAATATTGAAAAATTAAAATGTATTATCCATTAAGGTGGTAAATCAGCACCTCATAGATGATTTTTTGATCCTTAGAGTAAAAGGATTGGGAGAAGATAAATCATGATATATTATACCCAAAAAATAACAAAGTTATAATATATAGAATATATTGGATTTTTTATTGTCACCATGGGATAGATAGGTGAGTATAAAATAAAAAAAATAAAATAAATTGAAAAGTAAATAAAAGAAAATAGAAAAGAGTTTTACCTCTTGAATAAAAATTCATTGAGAACCTCTATAGGAGGATTGGGATTGGTCTTCATTTATAGTAAATGATCATGGGTGTTGGTTAGTGACATGGGAAGATTATTGGGATGGAATTAGAAATGATTCAATGATTAACTATTGTCTGAAAGAGATTGTCTATGGGGTGGTATTTATAGTGGGGTGGTGGGGTGTTATCTCATTATTTGATTCAATAGTTTAATTTTCCACTAAATACTATGAATAGTTTGTAATTATCATTTAATATAATAAAATATTTTTATAGAGTTAGATATTGTGGTCTAACATCAAACATATATCATTGATTATTTATTGATTCATTAATTATAATTTAAGGTAAATTATCGCATTTTATTATTCCCAAAAATGAAAATATTTGGAAAAAAAATATCAAAAAATAACTCTTGCAATTTTTCCAAAAATAGAAAAAATTATAAATCAATTTTATATAAATATATTTCAAATTTTGATAAAATTAATTTTTAAATAAAAATGTCATTTACTCAAAAAATCATGATTTTAATTATTTGAATGTTTTATGACATTTTGAATAATTATATAAGGACTCATTAAATTTTCATGTAATAATAAGAAATAAATTTATTATATGAAAATATATTTTGTAAAATAAATATTTTTTAAATCCTTAAATTAATAAAAAAAATTTAAAAAAAAATTAGATTTCACAAAAAACAAGTACAACATTTATCAATTTGAAAAAATATATTTACTTATGTAGTGATATAAATGCATAATGTTTTAATATATAATTTAAATAAATTTTATTTATATAATCAAATGTGATGATATAATACAAACCATAATGTTACTATTATTATGAAAAATTATTATTTTAAAAAAATGTAATTTTTTAATATTCATTGGAAAATAATTTTTTTTTCAGAAAAATAAAAAAATTTCACCCTGATGAAATTTAGAAATTATGATTTAGAAATTGATGTTTCTTATATTCAATATAATTTATAAAAGTGTAAATGTTTATTTATAAAAGAAGTGCACCATTAAATGATAGTATATATTCATTATGAAATATCGTATTTTATTCGAAAAATGGATTTATTCTTAAATTATTCCAATAAAAAATTAAATGAATTTTAAAAATATCTAATAGAATATGTGACATAAATAATTATTTATAATAATTATGTAATTTCTATTATTTTAGTATATTAATAAAATATTTTGTTATGGTCATAAAAATAGTTTTCTAAAACACATCTCTTATGTTAAATTGATTTTAATTTAAATTTCTAATAAATTGGTTACAAAATAATTAATTTATAAATGTGTAAACCTGTAAGAACCCATTTTTTTCAATCTTGTTTGGAACCTTTAAAATTTATTCTGAATCATTAAATTGAACTTAATATGTATGCTTATGTGTTTGAAAAGGTCTCAGGTGTTTATGGGTTACAAAAATTCTTATCTCTTCCAACTAACTTGTTACAATTATTATTTCTAGTCAGGTCTTGAGGATTCCGAATATTTTTCTAACACACGACTATCTCAAAAATATTTTTATAAGAAATATAACACATCTTATATACCAAAATATCACTGTAGTTCATGTGTTATTTTCAATCAAATACAATTTTCTATCAATTATTATATTTTTTAAAAAAATAAATATTATTAATTAATTATATGATATTTTACATTATCACAAGATTTTGAAGCATATTGTGATTTCTAAATGATGCAAAAAAAGGATACCCCTTCACATAAAATTTATATTTGGTAGTATATTATAGTATTTCATCACTTAGTTATGGTTTATTAAAAGGGACCTTGATTGAACAATTCAAAACACAATCTGTCCAAATTTTTTATCAGAAGTTTTAAAATAATACATTATACAAAATTATTTTCCAAAAATATTTCCCTTCCAACACTCATATAAAACATCATTCACAATGTGTATTTGGAATATTGAATCATGTATCATTGAAGAATATATAAGGAATTATTGAGATGTTTGAACTATATACCTACATGAACAAAATGACAACTAAACCTGGTTGACACCATAATCATGGTACACTATTATTTCTTTATTGAATAGTTTTATTAAATCATATGTTTATTAAATGTCATATTTCAAGATATAAAGACCATCATGAATTATGAATTTGGGGTAATTATGTCTTCGGATACACATGAGATGTATATGATAACCATTAAAGATAAATACTTTAATGAAATATTGACAATATACTTATCATGTATGTATTTTCCTTTATGTTCATAGGCATAAAAGTAATTACTCAACTCTCATAAGTGAAAATAGAACAACAGACAATATTCATTTACTTTTCTTACCGATAAATCAATGAACATTTAAAATATCATTGAATTATGGTTTTTTGTTGTTATCATTCATAAGACTAGATTAATTTTCACTCCACATCCAAATATTGATATTTCTTTGTTTTAACAAATCAACTTTTAACTACTTAGATCCCACCTATGTGTTATTTGAGGTGACCTTCATACATCCATTTCAATATTTTAAAATAGATGTTTTATTAATAAATTTGGCTATATAAGATATCAAAATGGTATTTTGAAATGTCAATCCCCTTATTTTCTATCTCGATTTCAAATTAAAAAGACACTAATTATTAACGGTGGAGTATGTAATATCCATAGATTATTAAAAAGGGGAAATGTTTTTGATAATGTACATGAAACACTACATTGAGGACAAACAAAGAACAGTCTATTATTACTTAATATTTTATATATTTCCTATCCTTAAAAAATGGATGTAATGTACATGGTTAATTGAATTAAGAAAATATGATTTATAAATTTATATATAATTAAATCTTGTGAAACTAATTTTGTGTAAATTTAAATATTTCCCTTTTAAAAATAAAAAACAAAAGTATTTAATGAAATCTATTTAAAAGTGAACATGTGTTTTTTATACAAATTAATTATAAAATTACTCATATTTTATTATATTAATGATATATATATATATATATAATAAATTCAATATTACACATAAAAACTGTGTTTTGTGTTTTGAAGACATGATATGAGTACAAATCCATTTTTAAATATAAATGATATATTTTTCTAAAAGAAGAATATATTCCTCTATTTGATGGTGAACTTGTTCAAAATCGAGTTTTTGAAAATTTTATAAATTCAATTTTAAAAGTTAAACATGTAATTTTATATTTGAAAATGTAAATTTACATTTGTTTAATTTTTCGTATTTTTCTAAGAAAATTATTTTTTTGATGAATTTCGAATAACACAGTATTTTAATTGAAAACTAATTTATGGAAAAATTAATTTACACAATTAAATTATATGTTATAATATTATTAAGGTATAATTATATAATTATTTTACCAGTTCATCTAATTTAGTTCATTTTAATAATTTTCAAATTAAAATTGATATAAAAACATTTTGATGCTTTCAACATTATTACATTAAAAACGTGTTTTCTCATTCCAATAGTGGAATTAATTTTTAATTAAATTATGAAATTTCATTGATTTGAATTTTTAAAAAATGATTCAATATTTGAAATAATAATTTCATAATATATTAAATATTACATTTTTATTTTTGGACAAAGAATGAATAGTAACTTTGGAGTTTTTTAATTACTATAGTTAATAGAAAATCGGGTTATTAAGGATAAAAATAAGACATTAAAAATAATGAAATTATCTAAACACTTATCCTAATTTTATATAATGAAAATTTTTTCCATACTACTTAAACTGTCATTTGTGATTACATTTATGGTGTTTTGGTTGAGAATATAAACATTATAATTTTATAATCAATGGAATGTAATATTTTTAATAATTTTATTATAAAAAAATATAATTCTAGTATGGGTTTATATAATATATTTGTAAGACTTTTAATATTATTTTTGAACCTAATATGATTATATATGTCATGTTAATATATTTATAATTTTTAGTGATAATATAATTATCCTAAATGGAGACACAATAATGAGGTAGTAATTGTTTAACTAAAATAAATATCAAATAAATGATATAAAAAATATAAAAATAAATATAATATGAAATAAATAATGTTATAAAATAATTTTTTAAATTAATTTTACATGTTAATGATATTTTCAAAATACGAGTTTTAATTTATCTTATTGTTGTGTTGTTTTAAAAATGCCACATATGAATATGGTCAGAATTGAGATTATTAATATTTTAATTTATATAATATTTTCTTAAATTGTAGAATTTTTAAAAAAATATATATTTCATCAAAACGATTTGGATTTGTCTTATAATTTTATAAATGTCGAATTTAATGGACTTTGGTAATTTTATAATGATTATATTTACCCTTTAAGTGTAAAATACATGATTTCATATTATGAATTGAAGATGTGTAATATTGGTTAAGACAAATAGATAAGAATTCAAAAATAAAATAAAATCATGTAATCATTTATATGAAGAATTTATTAGAACATTGGATCATAATATATTCTAAATAAATCACTTATGACCAATTTTTGATTAAATATAATTTATATTAATTTCATATTTTTATGATTTCAAATAGTTAGAATCTCTTCTCATATAAAAGGCCACCTATTATCCCCATTAAAAAAACCAAAAAAACCTAATTTGGTTCTTTCATGATCTTCCCAAGACTATTTCTATAACAAATACCAATATTTTATATGCCTTATGTTTTGTATAACCATCTCATTGGAGGGGTTAACATGTAAATCCAAGTAGAGCGTACGAAGTAGAGGTATCATTTTTAGTTTTAGAGTTAAATTTTTATTTCCTATTAAGCATGCATAATATTTTATTAACCATGATTAAAGAAAAACTAAATAATCCATAATATATGGGTAATTTATCATGTTAATATCATCACCTAAATCCATCCCCACTTCCATCAAATGGGAATATAATAAATATTTTGTGTGAATGGAAGAATACCACATCACAAATCCATGTAATTTGTTTTCCCTAAAAATCACTAAATACATGTTGTAATGATGGAATTAATTTTTTAATGTTATATTCATGACAAATTTATCATGATTTGAAGTTAATATTTATTTTAACCTCTTACCTTTCCTTTAACAGAAAAATGATAGTTTTTTGTGCGTATATGTGAACTATCATCTCCATCAAGTGATATGATTCGTTTTCATCACCACATCAAAAAGATTATATATATAAGAATAGTAAAATTATCAATATGATATTATTTATACTATTATCATTATGGGAAGATAAAATTATACATAACTTATTTCAATTAGGATAACATAAAAATGAAAATGATACTCATGCATACGAAGGACCTTCTATCTTTATGATTATAATATATTTCATTTTTGATAACCATACATAAAGGATTTTTTTAAACATTTTTCACTTGTATAAAATTTATTATTATTTCATGAATAGGATTCTGGATATTATATACCTATGAACATTTTGACTATAGACATCATACTGTTGTGAATTTGGACTCTTGTACTAAAAAAATCTAAACAACCAATGTGATCATATATAATTAACAAATTATCAAACCATGATATTAAGTGATATAAAATGAATAATAAATAAGAAAAATTATATCAATATGGTATATAACTATGATATTATTATTATTTAAGAAGACAATGAACATGTGAGATAAATCAGAATCAATGAAAGGGATTTCTTCACAATCTCCTTTCAATGAGTCATTTATCGATGATATACACAATTATTCTTCAATAAAATATATATACCACCTGTTTGACATATAATATCATGAAATAATTCATTATCATGTTATTTAATAATTTTTAAACATAATTTATTTTTGGATATTATGATTTAAAATGTCCAATGTTGTGCGGGACACTTTGAATGGTTAAAAATTCAATTTTAAAAATCATTATATACATGTCAATACTTTTTCTGTTATTTAAAATGTTATAAAAGTATTATAAATGAAAATTAATTTATATTATTATATTATTAAATATATAACATCAAATGATTTATTATGACTGAAATTGACATTTTTAGAGTTACATGTTGTAAATATATTGATTTAATGTGTTTGGAATATATAATAGTACATGGACATTTTATGGGAGGTTACATGATAAAACAATGATGGCTAATTTTATGATTAATAATGGATGTGCGGTTATGTTATAATATCCAATCCATCAGGTATGGAAGTTTGTTTTATGAATATTATATTTATAAGATTTAAATTAATGCAACTCGACCACATGGAGATTCCATTTATAAGAGTGAGAAGTATAATTATGAACCAATGTACCTTTATCTATTTTCTATGCATTCTATGGGTTTTATGGTAATCATTTAAATAAAAAAATTATCAAATTAGCACAATTTTAGTTGATTATATTTACTACATACTAAGGGTGAATGTTATTACTTTATGAGAATGTTTTCTTTGGGTTTAATATTTTTTAAAAAACTATTCATTTTATACTTTTTTATATACAATATGGATATTTTAGTTATCATCCACCTTTTTTTAATGTTGACCACATGACATATGGATTAGTAAGGATTTAAAGATGTCATCTTTAATGTCATGAAGTGTTTTCATACAAGCTATCCTGATTTCGTTTAAATGTTATGTATAATGGGAAAAATCAATTTTGTTCATAAGTGTCTGTAATGTATTATTATGGTTTTGATACATATGAGTTATGTCCTAATTCATTAATTATTTTAACCAGAAAAGAACCTTAGTCAAAATGAAATTAAATATTCTAGACTTAAATCAATATTATGTAACATTTTAGTGTTGTGTCTTTATATATATATCATCCATTTATGTAAATGATATATATTATATTATTAGTTTATTTATTTAAAATTAAAATAGAAAAAACAATTTAATGTTTCTAAGAAATCTACCTTAGAAAAATATGAAAATATTTCCAAGTCATATTAAATTAAAAAAATTATTCTAATGAAAACAAGTAAATTTTACATAGGAAGTGATTTTTTAATAATTTCAAAATAAAATGTTGAATATTTATTTATGTGAAAAATCAAAACATTGAATAAAAATCATTACTTTTTCTTATTTAATTAATAATCAATATTCTCACTAAAATTAAAAATATAAAAATTTGAAAATTTTGATATACTGATTTTGGAAAATATATTTTTTAGAAAATAAATTTTATTGAAGTACCTAAATTTTTTTGTAAAATATTCTCATGAAAAATAATAGAAAAATAATTTATGAAGAATATAATATCATTAATAATATTTATTATTTATTGAATAAGAATTAATAAATTCATTTATGTTGATTTGGTACTTTATAATTATTTCATATTTTAGTTAATATTTTTCATACCTACAAATTAAATGACAATTTAATAATTGTCATATTTAAATTATAATATTTCTTGGTTAATTTAAACTCAGTATGTAATGTTTTATAAAAGAGATTTTTTTTAAATTTTAGTGTGTTACGTTCTCCACTCCATCATTAAAAAAATTGAATCACCAAAATTTTAGCTTACAATCAGTAATAAATGGGATTGAATTTGAAAATTCCTTTTAGGAAAAAACACAATATAAATTTTTTATAGTCTCAAAATTCTATGGAGTTTTTTTAATTTAAACATAATTTATATGTTAGCAGGGACTGAGATGAAACATATTTCTATGACCAGGTGTGGTCAGAATGGATATTTGAACTTTTATTATTATTTATTAATTAATCATCTGAGAAAAAAATTCTATGATTTTAACGGGTGCTCGGATAAAAAATATGAGTGCAACGTTTAATATAGAATGTCAGGATTCTCTTAGAACAGGCCAAACATTGGCCACTGTGGGTAAAAAATGTATGTTTTCTTTTTTCCATAAATTATAAAATTATGAAACAATTATTTTATTTTGAAAACCATATAACTCTTAAATGGTTACATGGATTGAAAATAAGTGAGTAATATTAATCTTATGGCGGGGTATTTCCCTTTTGTATAGATTAACTTCAACAAGAAATGCATTGATGGTGAAAGTTAGTATTTGAGTTTTTTAAAGAGAATTAAAATGTCACAAGTGTATGATTTTGGAAAATTATAAACGGGTTCCCGGATATAATATCTGAGTGCATTGTTTCATCCAGAAGGACAACATTACCTATGAATGCACGTAACACCAACCAGTGTGGGTCGACCAGAAAAGATAGTATTTAGAATTTTTAAGAAAAATTTAAATTAAAATAAAGTGGTTGTTTTATTTTAGTTTTTGATCCTTAGAAACCGTTGCTGCAAAATGACATGTAATGCAATGAAAATGAATATATTGTTTCATTAAATGAAAAAAATATTACAACATCGTAACAACAACATAACTGAAATGATGATCTAAATTTCCTCTTTTAATGGCCAAGCATACAATGTGGTATTATTGGAACAATCTTTATTCTACTTCAAAGCATTGGTGGGAGATGAATATGAATGCTAAACCCCCTTTGAATTGTTCATCACTAACAATGATCGACCAATGACCATAAATTGAGTATCACAGAATGGACAATGCTGCGACACCGTTCATCTCCAATGAACTGTCTGACCAAGGTATGAGTTTTTATTTAAATTCCATTATTCTCCCCATTCATTGTTTTAAATGATGAATAAAGATCAACCCACATACAAGTTGACCAACGGTTCAATATTTCACGAGGGAGTGTTTTTTCTATCAGTATTATCTTTGGGGAGTAAACCATTACATAAATAAATTTTTCTTTTCCGTATTTATATTAATAATGAGAGAGGATCAATGCCATGTTGAATAAGGTTGGAGGCATATGCCTCACATAGGTTTATGGTTCCCTACTCCCCCATTGATGCATGTTCTTCACGTACTTCGCGGGATGATGATTTGTCAACCAATGTGCCACTATTTTGGGTTCAATGATGACAGAGGTGCTCCAACGTTGATGACAAGTGGATCGAGATGATTTGGGAGATGATACCAATCAAGCGCTTCTCCGTGGAAGAGCTCAGACCAATGTTTTAAACCCTAGGTAATGTAGTACACCTCCTGAGGGTTCCAAAATACCATCTGAATTGAAGAACGAACTACTAGATCCTGTCTGGTGGATCATTAATTTTTTTGGCATGCTGGTGTTGAAGATTCCATTGAGAGGTGGTTCTAGATGGAGGAATATTCGACATGATCTGGACCCTTGGTATGCTGAAGGTATTACTACTAGAAGCATTCCATGTGAGTGGACTGATTGACTTGAGATGGCAGTGGCAGCTGGCACCGCCTGTTGCAGGATAGGTGCAGTAAAGCCACATCCAGTCTGGAGAGTCCGACCCACTCAAATGGAGATACATGTTACTATTGGTGGGTTTGGCCAGACACGTGACCCAATGGGTTGGACTGAGCCCAATGAGACTAGGCCAGGTCCATTGCTCAAGGTTGGACCTAGGTCGGACTGAGACCCAACCGACCCCCATTTCAAAAAAATGCATTTAACATTATAACGAAGCATTTTTTGATGATCATCTTGTGTCATTTGGACCCTTACGAGGAGACAATACTTTTCAGTCACTCTATGTGAGTTTTGATAATGATGGAGTATTAATTATTTTATTTTAAGAGTAGGTGCTCATTTTATGGGAATACATGGGGTAGAAGTGGGGTGATTCTTATTACTAGGTGTTAGGATAGTTACACCAATGATGAATCAAGTTACTAGTACTATTTATCTCACAGATTTGGTAGATATGGGACACCCCATGTTTTAGTGAATGGGTTCTCAGAGA
Source organism: Viscum album (assembly GCA_963277665.1). NCBI lineage: Eukaryota > Viridiplantae > Streptophyta > Magnoliopsida > Santalales > Viscaceae > Viscum > Viscum album. Next base: position 26,410,065 of record OY728157.1, on the reverse strand, counting down.
AGTTTGTAATAGAAGAGTTAGTACTCCCCAGTCATTCCAGGGAGCGTGTCTTCTATCCTTAGAGTCGGTACTCCACTGTTGGTCTGGGGTGTGCATCCTATATAACTAATGCATGTAGAGTCAGTACACCTCAACAGATTCAAGAAAGAGTCCTCTATTGTAGGAGTCAGTACATCCATAATGTTCTAGGGTACAGGTCCTCCTTACGCAGTGTTACGGTAGAGTCGGTACTCCCTTATCGTGATAAAGAGAGGGTCCTCTAACCATTGGTTGGCACTCCCCTACATACTACGGTACATGTTCCTCATAGAGAACATACTAAAATAGTTGTTACTCCCCTTTATTACCATGGTTATGGTCCTCTAGTAAATAAGTGGTACTCCCCTACAGGGAAGGGTGTGGGTCCTCGATATATGAAGTTGTACATCCCTTTCAATACAATGTTCGATTACTTTATGAGTATTACTCCCCAGTCATACCAAGGTTCAGGTCCTCTAGTAACTATGTAGTACTCCCCTGCCAGGTAGGTTGTAGTTCCCTGATTAGAGATGGAGCTCCCTCGACTGTCGTACAATGTAGCAATGAGTGGGTCTATCCACTATATTAAAATGATACCTAGAACTTGTTTAGTGCTCCCTCAATAGACTAATATGTAGTCCACTCTGTATAGAAGAGATAGAGGTATTATAGGTTAGTTTAGAGGAGTGCTCCCTCAATAGAGCATAGTGATGAGGAGAGGGCATCCTCACTTGGGATTACTTAGTCTTGTAGGAGGTGTATGACTGTGATGACAGAAACTATAATGTCTGGAACTAGAGTTGGACCTAGTAGAATGTTCCCAATACAATACGCTCTGTTATATATACCATTCAAAATGGAAGGATTGTACCCGATGGAGTGAATATCACGGATGGGTTCTATCAGGGATGGTCGAGCTTGTGGAGTGTGATCTCAGGGTTTGTGTGTTATGACTTGAGCCTTCGATTATAATCCTAAAACTAGTTGTGTGGTTGGGAAGACATGTTTTTTTAGTGGATGAGATGATTAAATCTGGATATTCTTGGTATATGTACGTGAAAATATTCATGTAGAGTTGAATGTGTATTCCTTTTTGGATTTTCTCTTATGATTTACCTTTGTGGTTTTGGGGAACCAAATGGAGTATATTTTTACTCATCCCTATATTGGATTTGCTTGTATGAATCATGTCTTGTGTAGAATATTAACACATTAATAGAGTCCAATGAGGTCAGGATCCTACTGGGGTTCATTGAGATCATATAGATGATTTTCACATCTAGTGCTTCAGGAAGCTACCCTTTACATACCCTTCAGGTAAACTTCACGTTGGACGAGCCTCAAGTACTACAAGTTTTACTTTAGTTTTATTTTTCATTTAGTGGGATTTTATACTGGCCAGGGTTTCCACCTCATACTATACATTCCATTTACCACATATTGTGTTATAAAAAGTGTATTTCATGAATGTTTTCATTTTATTTTACCTTTTAGTTCCTCTTACTGGGAGTTTTGTGCATGTGTACAAGTACTTCTAAAAATGCATTCTACTTATGGAATGATGCCTTCAGATCTAGTAATCATCCCTTTTCCATGGGGAGGCTGGTTTTGGGGAGTCATGACACAGACCCTAGGGGATGTGTCATGAAAAATTAGTATGAACGGTGGTTGGTTCTACCTCAATGATTAGGTTATGTAGTTTTTGGTTTCAGACAATAATGTTATGTGTTTCGAGTTTGGATTTCAGGCCCAGGACTCCAATGTTGTTTTGGAGGATGACTTACCCATACACCAAGACTCAATGAACATGTTTTCTAACTCGACATAGGAGAACACTAGTCTGAGGTAAATAAATGTTACATGCATAATTTCATAATGGTAGTGATTTCAATGTCCTTCTTGATTCATCTCTCCAAATATACTCTTTAAATGTTGTTCATGTTGATATATTTCAGGATTCCCCCATGATGAAATCCTAATTGGATACTATAATGTGATCATGATGATGATCAACCCATAGTGGGGGATTCAGTGTAGGGAACTGACTCTATGTCATTACCCCCAAGTGGTGAACTGGCGATTAATCCACCTGTAGATCAATTGTTGCTACTAGTGCTACTAGTGGAGGATGCATGTAGGCAGAGTGCACTACAAGAGTTCCAGAGAAAGATACCTCCCATGTTATGTCTACAGATATATCCTGAGGTAACTGAGGATTGTATTGAGGTGGTTACATGTGTCTTTCACCGAGTAAGGACGCCTCTCGACCAGATGGATGTACTAATCATGATCCATCTACATGGCTCAGCTGGATAATGGTGTACCTTAGTTATCCAAATTCTTGATGAGGTGACCCTCAGATAGATTGACATTGAGTGCCTTTTCAAGGAGGAGTCCACTCCAGAAAATTTAAGCTATGTGTGTATATAAGAGCTACTGCACCTACAAAAGGGGCAGAAAGATTGTAGAAAATTATTAAGTGATATTCATGGTTAATTATCGCTACACTACAGATAGGGTTTGAGACCCTTACATCAAGGACCGAACCATCGAGTATGGACTACACTGAGATATTAGGGCGTCTGTGGTATTCTGTAATATTATGAGGTATGTTGGGGTGATAGAGAAAGCCATGGTGGTTGATAACCACCTAGAAGAGAAGCATATAGATTTTAGTTACCAAGGGGACATGAGGTTGAGGAGTGTGTGGGAGCTATCAAATGACAGATGACTGGATCACAACAGAAGACGCATACCCGACCCTTAACATAGACTCGAGGCTATATGGCATAGGGTCAGTGCCAAAAATAAGATCAGCCACAATAGAGGCAGTGTTAAACTTGTACGGTTAGTGGAATCTCATAATATATGATTATGTGATATAGCCTGCGGAAGTGACTCCATGGAAGAGACTACTTTTGGAGAAAGGAGTTGTGCGTGATAGAGGGAATGATTGAGGAGTTGGATGGGCAACAAGAGGTTGCTGGCAGTTTGAAACTTTCCCCCCACCACCTACAAGCGCTCCATTCTGCGCTCAGGGTGTTGGAGGATGTGTGAGAGAATAACTGCATGAAATCATGGCTTATGACCAAGAAGCTCCAGGAGATATTTGATGTACAATATGTGTCTTTTCATTTATCTTATTTTTAAATAGACACATGTTCTAGATGTTCCCTTTTTTTCATGTGTTCTCATTGATACATAGAGGTTCTGATCGGACCATGGAATTGACTCCAATGATTATAAACTCATACTAAAGGAAACCCATTGTTCACACATTGGTACTGATAATGTGATATGACTCTTGTTGGTGAGTGTTGTTCTTAGGTTCTATTATTAGATGATTCAAGGCCTTATGATGTCATTCTTGGAATGGGCTTGTACTGTTCATACCTGTATTTACTATATAATGAAATGTATGTGGTGTTTCTATGATGGTGAAAAATAAGTTTTCCTTCCAGTGAAAGGAAAACTGAACAAACATATGGTGGACTATCAAGAATTGTCATGATTAATAACTCTACATGGTGGTAGAGTTAGACCAAATGTTGTTTTGGAGTATGAAATGGTGTTTACCATCCATACTAAGGTGATATTCCCTTAGTTAGTTTGGAAGTGTTCCAGTTCCATCCTATTATGTGCCCGCTGGTGTTTTTACACAGATAAATTATTATGACCCAAAGTTTTATCATGGTCAGCCCTATTTCATTTTGAAATACCCATGTATGTCTATCATCATCCCTAAAGGCATAATTCTTGTGGAGGATTTAGCACAGTTTATCCGAGGGAGGAAGTGAACTATGGGTTTCTATTTGTATCCACATTCAGTTAGCATGGAGTTGAGCCGCTAGACCCCATTACTGAAAATGGATCAAAGATATTAGTGATTTTACTACTTGTTGCTGCTAAAGACATGTGTTCCCATTGTTTCATGATGTTGACCTAGAAGAAGCTTCACTTGAATGTTGTCGATCTCGGTGGTTCCTTGATGTGTGTTCTTGCAAGTGGCGTAGAGACCCTTAATCAACCCACTATTTTCTCTTGGGTTTATGATTTTCTTTTTAGGGATGAAAAGCATTAAGGGGGTGAGAATATAATGTCCCTAAATTCCTTTATTATTTTCATATTTAAATGGTATTTTTTCGAGACTAAGAACTAAGACAGAACATAATTCCGACACCATGATTGTTTGTAATGGATTTTCAATATTTTTTAATGTTTATTTATTAAATGTTGGAGAGGAATTTTTTCTTTTTTCTGAACCAGTTGTTGGATAAAAAATATGAGGGCACTGATTAACTCAAAAAATCAGACTTTTCCTAGAATGGGCTAAACATTGGGCAGTGCGGGCAAACAATAGATTTTAACATTTGTCTGTATATAAAATAATTATGTTACAATTATTTTATTTTCAATTCATTATAATAAATAAATGGTAAATAAGATAGGAAATCTGATGGTACTCTATAGATCTTACTGGAGTGATTCCCGTTTGTATAGATTTCCCTTTGAATGGAACAGGTCGAGGGTGAACGTTAGTTTCTGAGTTTATTTAAGTGAATTAAAATGGAATTGGGGCACGGTTTCAGAAACTTTTAAAGGGGTTCCATGATTGAAAATATATTGGCATCGTAATGTTTTGAATAAATAAATTATATTATAATGAAAATAACATCGAAAGGTGCAGGTCGACCTGAAAATATAGATTTCATACTTCTTATGAAAAATATAAAATAAAATAAATTGGATGTTTATTTTATTTTTTGGACTTTTGAAACCATTGCAGTGAAATGGCATGTAACACAATGAAACTGAATACACTATTTCATTGAAAGAAATAGTGTAAAGACATTTGTAAAAACATATTATTCTAATTTTTTTTCATGTTTCATCCACTAATGGCCAAGAAGACAACGCGGGATTTTTGGAACAATACTAGTTCTTCTCTGATGCTCTGCTGGGTGACGATGACGAAGGCCAACCCCCCTTCGAATGGATCATCCCACAACAACGATTGATCAATGGATGTAAACATGTGATCATATAATGAATAACACAATGACACCATTCATCACCAAGATTGATTTGACCCAGATAGGGGTCATTATTTAAATTCTGTTATTTTCATCGTTCATGCTTTTAAATGACGAATGTTGTTCAACCAATGAATAGGTTGACCCATAGTTGGATCTTTTTTGAGGGAGGTATTTTTATATCAGCATTATCATTAGATAGTAAACCATTTCATAAGTAAATTTTGAGTTTCCCCATTGATCCTTCCAATGGGGGTGAATCAATGCCGCGGTGATCGATGACGAAGGTCCATTCCTCACATAGTTGATTGATTATACTATCCCCCATGATGAACATTCTTCGCATTCTTCATGGGATGTTGAGCGGTCGGTCATTGTGAAACCTTTCATGGTGCAACATCGACCGATGTGCAACGATGATGATGACTGGCAGATTAAGATGTTGCAAGAGAAGACTTACATTGAGTGCTGATACGAAGAAGGGATCACAATGATGCTTTGAACCCCAGGAAATTAGGAACATGACTGAATGATTCAATAACATGATCTAAATAAAATAATGGGAAACTGAATCCCGTCTGGTGGGCTGTGGAAAAATCTACTGTCATTCCACCGTGTTTTTGGATTGTGGCAGCTACAAGGATACCATGTGAAGTAGTCGAAGTGTGATCTTGAAAGAAATTCTTTTCTAAGTCTTACTAGTAAAACTATTCTATGAGAGCAGATTGGTTGACATGAGGTGGCGGTGCCAGATGGCACCGCCTAGGGTAGGACTGATTCAACATATTTTCATCTTGTCGGGAGAAGCTGAACTACTCAAATGGCAGGTTCAGTTTCTATTGTTGGGATGGGATACTGATGGTGGGACGGGATGGACACATGGCCTAGCTATCGGAGCCCAGTGGGTTGGTCTAGACCCAACTAGTCTGCACCAGTTCTATTGGGTCAGGTCGTCCTGACATGGTTGGACTAGAAAATGACTTAATCGGCCCCAATTTCAAAAAAATGCATGGTACCTCCTAACAAACAATCCATATGATGAGAGGTATTTGGATTTGGGACCCACATGGTAATCCAATCATTTTGAGATCCTCTAAGTGAATTTTGTTTGAATGTTGGAGGATGACATATTTCATTTCAAGAGTAGGCCCTCCTAGTACGGGAAGACATTAGATGGAATCAAGATTATTCATTTTGTTATGTGTTAGGATAGTAACTCTATTGATGAATCAAGGGCTTGGAACTCCTTATCCCTCATCATCAGTAGATACAAGAGTCCCCATTTTTTAGGGTGTGGGTACATGGAGATGTTTGTTACCGATGTGTTAAAACACCCCTACCGTGCTAGAGAGTGGGTCCTCTATCCTTGGAGTCAGTACTCCCCTATTTTAATAGGGAACGACTCATCAATATCTAACTCATGTAGAGTACGTACTCCCCTGTCATGTAGGGAATGGATCCTCTATTGTAACAGTCGGTACTCCCATGTCGTTCTATTGTGCGTGTCTTCCTTACGCAACGCAATGATAGTGTTGGTACTCCCGTTATGTGCCTGGGAGTGCGTCCTCTAACCTGGGGTTGGTACTACCAAAACATACTAGGGTGTGGGTCCCCCCTATCAAATAGATTGATATAGTCAGTACTCTCCTATATTACTAGGGTTCAGTTCATCTAGTCACCGAGTTGTAGTCCCCTCCCGTGTATGGTGTGGGTCCTTGATATATGAATATATACTCCCCTACCAATACAGGGTGTTATTCTTTCTAGACTAATAATCCCCTATTATAGAAAGGAATTTTTCCTCCAATCACTGATTATTTCTCCCCTACTGAGTAGGGTTTCGGTCCATGATTAAAGATGGAGCTCCCTCGATTATCAGACATAGTAGTGATGAACATGTCAATCCACTTGATGGAAATGAAACCCATATAAGAGTTATTTCTCCCTTAGAAGATAGAGGTGTGGGACACTATTTAATGAATAAAATGAGGTGTCAAATGTTAGTTTGGAGGAGCTCCCCACAACAGATCACAGTGATGAAGAGCTGGCCCCTTCACATGGGATTCCATAGTCTTGCATGGGTCACATGATAGTGATAACTAAACCTCTAGTGTCAGGCACTAGAGTCGGACCAAGTATAATGTTCCCAATGAATCATTTTCTCATGTACATATATTATGAATTATAGGATTGTACCTAATGGAGTTCATCTCTCAGATGGGTTATGTCAGGGACAAATAATTTTGTGGAGTATGTTTTCGTGGTTTTTGTGTTATGACTTGAGCCTTCGAAGATAATTCTATAACGGGATGTGTGGTTGGATCAACATATATTATTTGTGGTACAGGTGATTATATATAGATATTCATGGTATATGTATGAGAAGATACCCGAGTAGAGCTGACTGTGCATTCATATGTGGTTTTTCACTTGTGTGTTACATTTGTGGTTTCAGGGCCCCCAACTAAGTATTGTTGTGCTCAACATTGAATGGGATTTCCCCACACATGTTGTGTGCTGTGCAGATGACCATATCATTGATAGAGTGTAGGGAGAACCGAATACTTATGGTGTTTAGTGAGATTAGACAGATGTGGATCACATCAAAAGCATTAGACATCCACCCTTCACCTACCATTTAAGAAGGCTTCCCACAGAATGAGCTTTAGGGACATCGTGTTTTACTTTTGTTATGTTTTTATTTTGGTGGGATGGTATACTAGGTCACTTTTCTAGCCTATATATTAAATTCCGTTTCTCACTGTTTATGTTTTACATACAAGATTTCATGCATGTTTTCCTAGGTATTTAATTTCTTTTACCTTTGGCTCGGAATTGTGTGTAGGTGTGGAGGTACACATAAAAATTCCTCCCACATGGGGAATTATTATTTTAATGCTAGTATCCATACCTTCCACATTAGGAGGTGGGTTTTCAGTAGTCACTACATGATCCTCGAGGGTGGGTCATTACAAAAAGGTTTTAAAAAATTAATCTTAATAAGTGTGGAAGGGATGTACAATTATAACATCAAAAAATAAAAAATTGTTTCCAACATAGGAGAACAATAGTGAATATTAATATCATAGAAATGAAATATAAAACTAATTCTGAAGTACTGATAGATAATGAAATTGAACATGACTTGGAGACATTTCAGAATCACATAAACCTAATTAATTTATGGGTGAGAGGATAATAAATTCATAAAAAAGATGTTAAATGGATTTTTTTGTCAATGTCTTATTTCATATATATTAGGAATTCATTAATCATTTAGACTAAAAACACAATATAAAATACTTTCTCAAGATGTATAATATCAATATCTAATCCATTTCCACCATTTTGAAATTACATTCTCCCAGATATTAGTATTATAGATTGGTTTTTTTCAATAGGAACTAAATTCAAATTCTAATTTTGAAAAATATCTAAAAATTAATAATATGATATTAATCCTATAATTTATAAACCAAAATTATTAACCAAAGGTAATAAAATACTCACAACTAATAAAATGTAATATGAAACAATAATTCATTAATATTTATAATTCAACTATTACTGAAAATGATAAACATAAATAAACCTATATCTAAAATTAAATCAATATAATAAACAAGAAATAACTTTTTACCATAACTGGTTAACACATACCTTTCATTATGCATCTCTAAAAATTAAAAATAAATTTTCCCATAAGAAAAATTATGTTAAACCTGATGGTTATTCATACATCGATAATGTAAAATGATTCAAAGAATAAAAATTTAACATTATTTGATCCATTCCTATATTTCAAGAAATATTATCAATATTTCTATTTTAAACCATTAAATTAAAAATAATTTCACACTATACCAGACATCAAATATTATTTTTGGTAGGAATTAGGCCCTTGAATCCCATTTTTTATGGTTCGAGATCCACTAGCATACAAGATGTGACAATTTTTTCCAATATTTTTTGTTTTAATATCACTAAAAAACAATTCGAAGGAAAATTGTAATTATCTTTAATAGTAACATTACTTTTTAAATCTCCTTTTTAACCACTAAGGATTTATATACGAAATATTCCATAAAATTGTAGTAACTATTTTTACCTAATAAACAAAAAACACCTCATCCTCAAAAAACATAATAACATTATAGGTTTTCAGTAACATTATAAATATATCCACAAAAAGTAAATGAATTATTCTTCAAATAACCATTTTAATAATAACATCTTATCAAATGTGTTTTATTCCAACTATTGTCTCACAATATATCATGAATCATGACGTAGTCACATCATATATAAAATTTATAGGTGTGTATACGAGTTTAAAATTTTTACCAAAGTTCTTATTATATTTATAAAATTATATTGGTTAATATAATCCTAAAAAATATATTAAGGCATCTTTGTCCTTAAATAAGGTTTTTTCTAAAAAATATCAACTTATATTTAAATAAATTTTCTAGTTTATCAATACCAATCATTATATGATTAAAAATTTAAAATGAAAAAAAATCTATGGAATAATACATATATGTTTTTATGATTACTATATATTAAATATAATTTATACAATAATTCAGAACATAGCTCCCACATACCATTACATAAACACTTCAACACATACACTTTACTGAATTCATTCGCAAATTTAATTCCTTGGTCTATGATTTTACCATTTTTTAGGTAATTGATATGAATTGTATCTATGTTCCCCAAACATAAGGATAACAATTAATATGGGGGATATATAATGTCATTTACTCTATTCGATCAAAATTTTCATTTTTATTTTATTATTAACTTATTTATTCAATAATTTATCACATCTCAAACATATTTACATAACTACGAGACATTACAAATTGTGTATCCTTACATATCTCTCGAATTAAGGAAATTGTCTCATAATTCTACCATTATTTCCACTAACACTTAATTTAATGAACTATATTGTTCCCTAATTTGGTTTTTCCAAGTATTAGATAAAATAAATGTGGATAATAATATATCTTGAAGAAACATTATTGTAAATAATAATTCATTTAAATATACTAATAATATCATCAAGTTTATCATAATCATCACATGTTGAATAACATTGAATATTATCACCATTCCCTCTAGTACTATCTAGTGTCAAAAACAAAAAATAATAGTACGAGAAAGACTAATCCTAGTGGGAAATGATAAAATATCATTCGTAATGTGTAAAAATGAGGAATACTACTTTTTGACCTATGGAATTTTAGGTTAAAAAATGTCCATTAATGTTTTTTATCTATGGAAAAAATTTGTAATGGTTCATAAATAAAATGTCAGTTTACCAAAGATTAATCATTGAGAGTGTCAAAAAAGGATTTCAATAATGGAACTGACACTATACCCTAGATTGAAGGTCAGTATAATCTTGAAGAACTATTGTTATTGGTTTTACCCATTGATGTATCTTTTATTAAACAGTGTCCATATGTAGCAGTGGTGGTACTATTGATCGGCGGGTACTGGAGCGGCGGCAGGGAACTGTAGCGGCGGTGGTACTGTGCGGTACTGTAGCAGCCGGGATACAATTCACCGACTAGGAATTTGGCCAAAAATTTGGGGATATGGGCTATGTAATGGGATACAAGCCCACTGGGACTTCGGGCTATGTAATGGGTCTCCCTCAACCCAGAAAAAAGAGGTCTTTGCTGTGCTTTATTAATAAAAATGAGGGTTCGACCCCAAGATTTAAAAAAAATTATACTAATAATTTTATGATACAACTATAATGTTTAGAATCTATTATCTCCAAGACAATGGTAAAAACGTTATATTTCCATGAAACACAATAAATTTCTTATTGAATTGATTAATTATTTATTTGATATAGAATTGGTAGATACATGCGTTCATCCTACTTTACATTGAGAAAAAATATTATTCAAAAGAAATTTAATATTATAGATACCCAAAACACATTCAAATAAGTATTCTTCATATTTTAATTTAAAATATATAATATAGAAAAGGTTAAATTATGATTATTACTTGATTACTACATATGCTTTTATGAGTGAATACTTCTTAATAAATATAGGAATTCGTATAACTTTACTCACATTCCATTTGACATAAAACATTACCATAAAAAATACATGGATATTATCAATGTAGTAATATCATGAATATAATTAACTAAATTCTTAATGAAGAAAATTCATATTACAGGACATCTTTATATTATTCATAATAATATCACTAAATTTTATAACTTATATGAATTCAATTTAAATGTATTATTAACGAACCATTTTATTTGGATATATGATTTTTATATTAAGACATGTCAATTCATCATATGTTCAATATTTTATAGCACAATATATCATTGAATTACAAATTAATCGATTATATGTTAAATGATCAATGTAGTTTGATAAAAAAATTACTTATCAAGCAATAAATATTTTAATTAATTATTAGTGATTATTAGTGATTCGTTAATAAATAAAAAAACAATATTAAACCTTGTATATACAAAAGGTATAATTTATTGGAATAAAGAATATTTTTGATACTAAAAATCCTTTATTTGATTTAAAATTAATTTTAAATGATCACATCAATTATATTTTCTCTATAAAAAGCTTGTGTCCAATAGATTAATCAATATATAATTTATTATTATAAAATGTATATTTTTTTATAAATTATAATCTTTTAATGAATATTTGATAATTTAAAATAAATTTTTATAATAAATTTATATTAAATATTTTTTATCTAAATCCATTAAAATCTTGTATATTAGGTAAAAGTGACTGAAACTATTATGGTGGTATGAGATTCTATTATAATCTTATAAATTAAAAAACATTCATTTTAAATTTTTAGAAAGGAAACAAAAAAATTAACTTCTTGGGAAAACATTAGATTGATTTATTTAAAAAAATTATCAAATTAAGGATACTTTATAATTTATTTTATTAATAATATTATACCACAAAAATGTCTTTTTTTATAATATTTCATACAATATCGATGTTGAACAGCATATACACTTTGAGAAAGTGGAATAAGATCATATACACTTTATCAAAATCATCGTCAATAGAGAAAATTAAATTGAATTAGTAATCATAATAAATTTACTTAATTTGATGTGAAATAAATAATATCAGTAGTGACTATGCCTCATAATAATAAATAGGTGTACAACCTAAAATATTTCTCAGTGGAGTGGATATATATATTAAATTGGATACCTTATTTTAAATATTCCATGTATGTTATTTTATGAACTTATATAATAAATATATATGTAGTAATTAAATAACAAAACAATATTCATATATATAATGAAATATATGTTCTATTTTTGACATTTTCACTATTTTGTTATCAATTCCTTTTTATTCTATTTTTTTTGGGTTTTTACTACATCATTTTCCCTAAAATTTTTAATTTTGTAGTTATTTTAATTATAATATTGATATGGTTACATGATATGTAAAATATTATCAAAGATATACATTTTATATAATTAATATAAATATATTTATATTCATCCATATAAACTATAGATTTAAACATTAATAACACCAGAATTGATAAGCAAGGTCATTGTAACACCCGAGACTTTTACGTTATATAAATCATCAAAGGAATCTTTTCTACACAACACTTGCTTGGCTTGCTTTGCACACAATCGCGACCTTCCTCGATAGCTTGCGTCGTACGCAATACCGAGTTTCACTAAACAACAATATGCTATTAAAACTAGCCGTTATGAATAGTAATAACCACTTTTTGAAATTTTATAAATTTTATTTTTCAAAATGGACTTCATTTTTGGACTCAGAATATCGAAACGAGCCTTGGGTGAAATTTTGGTATTTTTCTGAAAACTTTCAATTTTTGATGAATAGTGAAACCACTAAGTGGTAGGTTAAAAACTGAATTTTGCATAAAACTTAATTTTACCGCTTCTGTGAATGGAATTTCAAAAATCCGACAGACACGGTTGATATCAGTAAGTTAAATGTGGTTCAATGAGATAAAAATAATTTTTGGTGAATAGTAACTTTTTACTTTTTTTTACCGCGGTTAATAGTAAATAGGGTAACTAAGGGTAAATATGATATTAATATTACCCTAAAACATGTTCTAATTCTATTGGATAAGTGTAATTCGACCAAAAACAACCTTATGAATAAAATATGACCATTTAGGCCCACTTGGATTAGATTAGGACATTTATTATTAATTTATTTAAAGAAGGGTTAAAATGGTTAAAAATCAAAGTTTAATAAGTAAATTATTTTTAATATGGGGTTATACATAAGATAAATTCGACTATAAATATTAATTAGAAAGATAAAAAGATTTCCTACATAATGGTATTTTATTTGTAATTTTTAGACATCAAATAATTTAATTTATTTATGACACAAAGATGGTGCAGTAATTATCTTATTAATGAAATATTGACATAATTGATAATATAAATACCAAAATAAATGTAATTTAAGACTTTTTATGAATTCCACTAATTTTCTAGGTTACTATGATATATTAGTGTTGATTTAATCAACTTGGTTCGAACATATAATTCTGTTATGACTTTCAAAAAAATCATATATCAAATAGTGTCAAAATTGACACAAAATAGTTTTTAAATCAAATATTATATTATTAATTGTTATTTTATTCCTAAAAATCTAAGGTTCGTCCAAATGACTTAGATAAGGATATATATATTAATAATAAACAATTTGGGGTTCGTTTGGCATGTTATAGTAAGTGTATTAACCATATAGTGAAAGAAAGCAAAAAGACGCGGTAAAAGTTAAATTAATTAACTTAGAGTTAAATCTAATTGATAAGGTTAAAATAATACCCTAAACTTGTTTAAATCCTATTGGTTGATAGGATTTCGACCCATACCCACTTTAGCTTCGAAATAAGACCCTTTGGAACCATTATAAACCGATTTTGACTTTAATATAAAATAATATTTTGAGATATTCCTAAGGTGCCCCTCTCCTCCCTTATAAAAGGGCACCTCCTCCCCCTCCTCCTCACACCAATTTGAGCACTCAAGCTCGGAAAACCCCTGCAATTTTCTCCTCTCCACTTCCCTAGAATAATCCTATAGGTCCTGGTCTTCTCCAAAGACCAATCTTAGTTCCTTAAGTGGAGGATTCAAAGAGGCGTTCCAAAGAAGAGGTAATATCCATTACCGATCTTTTCAATTTCTTTCTTCTTCAACTTCTTCTTCTTTAGTTGTTTCATGATAAAGTAATAACATCAGTATTACTTACATACTGATATGTTATTATAAATATGAAACAACCCTAATTCACCTTCTATCCATCCTACGGAAAAATGAAATCACCGCGCGTGCGTACGTACAGAATACCGTCTCCACGCCGTGGTATAATCTATTTTCCACCATCACCATACAAGGATGGGTATAATGGTGTAATGAGTAACAATATATGATTATTATGAAGTAATATTGATACTGAAATAATATATATATACTCCAATACAATTCCACGATCATAGGAACGATATCATCACTCGTGCGTACGTACGGAATACTGTCTCCACGATGTGATGCGACTCGTTCTACATGATCTTCATTTCATAATGATTATATAAATGAATTGAATGAATGAATATGGTATATACTACACTAATACCATTCTGGAAATGAATTATCTATAACCTAAAGATAAGAGTAAGAATTTATTCAACAAAACGCGCATAAGAACAAAAAGTTATAAAGACCCGAGTAACAAGTAACAATGAAATATTACTAACAAGAAGCTAATAATATGACCATATATGATATCATATCAATATGTATGATTCTGGAATAAGTTAATAACATTATTTAAACCATTATACAGGAGCTTCGGACACAAACAAAGCAAATCGGACCTAAGGTAAGGGAAATATCACAATCTTATTTTTATCCGAGATTGTTTATTCGTAAGTATTTACTGGGGTGTATTTTATCATCCACATACATGTTTCATCAAAATGTAATATTATTTCCATCCACCTACAATTGTTTAAATCCATTTTTACCCTTTGGTGAGTTTTTAGTAATATGTATGAAAGGAATCTTTTGTCGTACGAGGTACTTTTTGACTTTTCCGACAAAAGTACGAAGAATGTTTTTTTTAACTTATACGGCATGAATAGATTTTTAAAACATTATTTCCAAGAAGCTTCCTTTACATGTTCTCAAGTTTATTTTTAATCAACTTATTTTATTTTAAAGTTATATGACATGTTATGAAAGGAAAAATGTTTTTGAAGAAAAAAGGATATTTTCCTCAAGAATGGAGTTCAAGTGTTTTATCAAAATTATTTTCCATCTAAGATAATAAAGGGTTCTGTTTTTATCCCTATTATTACATTGATTTGATCATGTTGTGATGGAATTATTTTTATGAATTCCTTTATCTTATATGAATTGATTTATGATGTCATGATGTTTCAAGAATCCCATTTTTGTTACATGTGTTATGCGATGATGTATGTGGCACACATAAGAAAGGATTCATTATAAGATGGGTGGGACCTATATCTCCCTCCAATGCATTGGGTAAAGATTTTATATCTCATGAGATAGACATGGCTGGAACGGAAGGTTATTTCGGTTCAGTGATACAGGACTGAAACGAGGAGTGAACTCGGTTCAGAAAGGGACTTTGCCCACTAAGATAGTCTTGGCAATGAGTCATGACTAACAAGAAATGATTTCCATGATTATGTGTGCATGCCACAAAGTTTCAAGTTTTATGTTATGATTATGGGGATCTCATTTTCACTTCTATGAATTCTTCCATGATAAGATATTATGATCTCTTTTGCAGGTTTTGATTTTCAAAAAGATATGATATGATTTTTATTTCCTTTATTTTCCCTTGCTGAGCATTTGAGCTCACCCTTTTATGTTTTCTTTTCCCCAGGTCAGGAAGATGGATATTAAGTAGAATATGCTAAAAGGGACCCTAGATATGATGAAATAAATGGGAGACACTGTAGAAGATTTATGAACCAGTTGTTTATGTTTCCCAGTTTCTAAAGACACTATACCTATACGGTCCTTTGTGGTTTTGTCATATGTTGTAATAAGTGTGCTTCAATTTTGAAGTAGTAACAATGTATGTAAAGTATGGGTCGTTATAGTTGGTATCAGAGGAAAGGTATAGTCAACCTTTGGAAACTAGGATGTGAAAGCCTTAGTAAGAACCCTAAGGATAAGTCTAAGCATAGAACACAATCTTAGAAATGGCCATGAATAACCTAGGATAAGACCATAAGCATGAAAATTTTATTCTGGAATTATGTGGTTTCCTATTATAATTAGTGTTGCTCACACTATTATTCTTGGTTTTAGTCAATGGTTTCACCCCGAAGGAACCGTGTTAATGCGGAATGCGATGGGCAATGCAATGATTGTCCCCCTGAGCAACCAAACGATATGGGAGCTGGAATGCAAAATCTTGTAGCCATGCTCACACAACTTTCTCAAGCTATAAATCATGCAGGATTTCCAAACGAACAAAGGAGGGAGCAACATTCTGTTGAATCCTTCATGAGGCAGCGTCCACCTTCTTTCAGCGGGTCTACTGATCCATTAGTTGCTGAACAATGGATTAGTACTACTGAAAAGATATTTTCAGTTCTTCAATGTTCTGAGCATGATAAAGTCATCCTAGCAGTGTATCGTTTGGAAGGAGATGCGGATCAATGGTGGAATCTTGTTAAGAATACGAGGAAAAGGGTTGAAATTGAGTCTATGGAATGGGACCAGTTCAAGAACTTATTTTTCAATAAGTACTTCCCTCGTATTCTCCGAACAAAGATGGAGAAAGAGTTCCTTGAACTGAAGCAAAGGGATGATGAATCTGTTAGTACCTATGAAGCAAATTTTACAAGACTTGCAAGGTACGCTTTTGGTATTATTATCCAACCTGAGAGTAAGATCGATCGATTCTTTAGTGGCTTAAAACCAAGTCTTCCTAGGGCGTTAGCCATAAGGGACTTCAATAGCTACGAGGAAATTGTTCGATGTGCTCTCAAAGTCGAGATGGAGATTGGAGTAACCCATCAGTCACATGGGTTTGATAAGAAGAGGAAGATGGAATTCAAAGAAAAATCTAAAGAGCACACGGAAAAGAAGATGAACTTTCCCTTATGCTCAAAGTGTGGAAAGAAACATTGAGGGAGTTGTCTTAAAGGGACAAGTAAATGTTTTAAATGTGGAAAGGAAGGTCATCGGGCATTTGAATGCCGTGATAATGGGAAGAAGATGTCTAATGATACAAACAAAGGAAGGGATACACAGAATGAACCTACTACACTTCAATGTTTCAAGTGCAAGGAGATGGGGCATTATGCCAATCAATGCCCAAATCCAAGGGTTGATGATGATGGTCGACGTCAACAAACTCTTAAGGCTAAAGACAAAGTAAAGTCACATGCAATTTCTATCAGCGATGTGGAGTACGATAACGATGTGGTGAAAGGTACACTTACCATCCACTCTAAAGTAGCAAATGTTTTATTTGATTCTGGATCCACCCACTCTTTTATTTCTGAAGACTTTTCTAAGGGTATCACCATATTACCTCAACAATTAGATGTTGAGTTAGCTATGACAACACCTAATGGCACATCAATCGCATCAAAAGTTTATAATTCTTCTTCGATCGAAGTTTGTGGGAAAGTGCTTCCTGCAAATCTTGTGATCCTTCCTTTAGTGGAATTTGATGTGATTCTTGGCATGGATTGGCTTTCTCTACATGGAGCTCATATCAATTGCCAAAGAAGGGAAGTCGCATTTCATATTCCAGATCAATCTACGATCGTCTATCAATGCAAGGATGAACATAACCTTCCAGTGGAAATTTCTTCCATCTTATGGGTATTGATTCAACTAAATGAAGGGTATTTATCTCAAATGGTTGGTGAGAAACTCACGATTAAGAATATTCCCATTGTACGGGAGTTTGATGATGTCTTTCCGGAGGAATTGCCGGGTCTTCCACCAAATCATGAAGTTGAGTTTTCAATAGAACTCGTACCGGGTGCTTTGCCTATTTCAAAGACACCTTATAGAATGGCCCCAATTGAGTTGCAGGAATTGAAGAAGCAACTCCAAGAGAATCTTGATAAGGGATTCATACGCCCTAGTGCGTCACCTTGGGGAGCACCTGTTCTATTTGTTAAGAAGAAAGATGGATAAATGAGACTCTGCATTGATTATCGAGAACTTAAAAAGATCACTATCAAGAACAAATATCCTCTCCCACGCATTGATGACTTATTTGACCAACTACGCGGAGCTCAATACTTTTCCAAGATTGATCTTCGTTCAGGGTATCATCAATTAAGGGTCAAAAGGGAGGATATACCAAAGACGGCTTTCCGTACAAGGTATGGACACTATGAATTTATAGTGATGCCATTTGGTCTTACTAATGCCCCTGCTATCTTCATGGATCTAATGAATAGAGTCTTTAGAGACTATCTTGATCAATTTGTGGTAGTCTTTATAGACGATATTCTTGTCTATTCAAAGAGCAAGGAAGAGCATGAAGATCACTTGAGAATTATATTGAAGACCCTGAGAAACGAGATCCTTTATGCCAAATTTACCAAGTGTGAATTTTGGCTTCAAAAAGTTGCATTTTTGGGTCATATAATCTCAAAAGAGGGGATATCTGTGGATCCAGCAAAAACAGAGGTTATCGAAAGATGGTCGAGACCAACAACAGTAACTGAGATCCGAAGTTTTCTTGGTTTGGCTGGATATTAACGACGTTTTGTAAAAGATTTTTCACGATTATCTAATCCACTCACCAAGTTGACTCGGAAAGGAGTTAAGTTTGTCTGGACAGAGGAATGTGAAGAGAATTTCATGGAGTTGAAAAGAAGGTTATCCAGTGCACCTGTGCTCACACTGCCTTGTAGTAGAGAAAGGTTTGTGATCTACAGTGATGCATCCAAGAAGGGATTGGGGTGTGTTCTTATGCAAAATGATATGGTGATAGCTTATGCCTCACGACAGTTGAAAATCCATGAGAAAAATTACCCAACACATGATTTGGAGTTGGCTGCGGTAATCTTTGCATTAAAGATTTGGAGGCATTACCTTTATGGTGAAAGGTGTGATATTTATACTGATCATAAAAGTTTAAAGTATATTTTCACACAAAAGGAGTTGAATATGCGTCAAAGAAGATGGTTGGAGCTGATTAAGGATTATGACTGCTCAATCCATTACCACCCTGGGAAAGCAAACAAGGTGGAAGATGCATTAAGTCGACAAGACCATGCTAGTTTATCCATGATGAGGATCACAAAAGATCCAATATTTATGGATTTACAAAGGATGGATCTTGGAATTATAATGGAAGGGGAAAAATCTTATCTTTCTCAAATGAATGTTCAACCATCTATACATGTGAAGATTAAAGAGGCACAGAAAGAAGATGTCGAGTTACAAAAGAAGGTGAGAAATGTTCCTGAATTCAACCTTGATTGTGATGGGATAATAAAGTTCAGGAATCGAGTTTGTGTTCCTCCCATCCCCGAATTAAAGAAGGAGCTGCTGGATGAGGCTCATAGTTCTTCATTCTCTATTCATCCTGGAAGCACGAAGATGTATAGGGACCTGAAAGAGTACTTCTGGTGGGATGGCATGAAAAGAGATGTTGCTGAATATGTCTCTCGATGCTTGGTTTGTCAACAAGTTAAAGCTGAGAGACAGAAGTCTAAGGGGATGTTACAACCATTACCCATACCCGAATGGAAATGGGAAAACATCACTATGGTCTTTGTCACAGGACTTCCTAAAACATCCAAAGGCAATAATGCTATCTGGGTCATAGGTGATCGTCTTACAAAGTCTGCACACTTCATTGCTATTAGAGAGGATTTCTCTCTAGATCAGCTTGCCAGGATATATGTAAAGGAAGTGGTAAGATTGCATGGAGTACCAATTTCTGTTATATCTGATCGGGATCCGAGATTTACCTCGAAGTTCTGGCGAAGTCTTCAGCATACTCTGGATACAGAGTTGAGTTTCAGCACTGTTTATCATCCCCAGACAGACGGTCAGTCTGAGAGAACAATTCAAACCCTAGAAGATATGTTGAGAGCTTGCTCTATGGATTTCAAAGGAGGTTGGGATCAACACCTACCTTTGGTGGAATTTTCTTATAATAATAGCTTTCACTCCAGTATTCAGATGGCTCCTTATGAAGCTCTCTATGGAAAGAAATGCAGGACTCCAACATGCTGGGATGAAGTTGGGGAAAGAAAGCTATTAGGACCTGATCTCGTTGATGAAATGGCAGAAAAGGTCAGATCTATTCAACAACACATATGAGCAGCTCAGAGTCGACAGAAAAGTTATGCCGACAACCGAAGAAAAGACCTAGAGTTTGAAGTGGGCGATAAATTGTTCTTACGAATATCTCCCTGGAAGAGGGTTATGAGATTTGGAAAGAAGGGGAAGTTGAGCCCTAGATATATCGGTCCTTTTGAAATACTGGATCGTGTTGGGAAGGTTGCTTACCGATTGGCGCTTCCACCGAATCTCTCTCAAGTTCACGATGTGTTCCATGTATCTCTCCTGAGAAAGTACATACCAGATCCTTCACATGTACTCAGCTCAGAAGTTGTACCGCTGGAGCAAGATCTTTCTTATGAAGAACAGCCGATAGAGATTCTGGATCATATCGAAAAAGTCCTACGAAACAAGACCACTCGCTTGGTGAAAGTTTTATGGAGAAACCACCAATTTGAAGAAGCTACATGGGAGCTTGAGGATATGATGAGGGAGAAGTATCCTCATCTGTTTGTTGCAAAGTGACGAATTTCGAGGGAGAAATTCTTTTTAAGGGGGGTAGAATGTAACACCCGAGACTTTTACGTTATATAAATCATCAAAGGAATCTTTTCTACACAACACTTGCTTGGCTTGCTTTGCACGCAATCGCGACCTTCCTCGATAGCTTGCGTCGTACGCAATACCGAGTTTCACTAAACAACAATATGCTATTAAAACTAGCCGTTATGAATAGTAATAACCACTTTTTGAAATTTAATAAATTTTATTTTTCAAAATGGACTTCATTTTTGGACTCAGAATATCGAAATTAGCCTAGGGTGAAATTTTGGTATTTTTCTGAAAACTTTCAATTTTTGATGAATAGTGAAACCACTAAGTGGTAGGTTAAAAACTGAATTTTGCATAAAACTTAATTTTACCGCTTCTGTGAATGGAATTTCAAAAATCCGACAGACACGGTTGATATCAGTAAGTAAAATGTGGTTCAATGAGATAAAAATAATTTTTGGTGAATAGTAACTTTTTACTTTTTTTTACCGCGGTTAATAGTAAATAGGGTAACTAAGGGTAAATATGATATTAATATTACCCTAAAACATGTCCTAATTCTATTGGATAAGTGTAATTCGACCAAAAACAACCTTATGAATAAAATATGACCATTTAGGCCCACTTGGATTAGATTAGGACATTTATTATTAATTTATTTAAAGAAGGGTTAAAATGGATAAAAATCAATGTTTAATAAGTAAATTATTTTTAATATGGGGTTATACATAAGATAAATTCGACTATAAATATTCATTAGAAATCTAAAAAGATTTCCTACATAATAGTATTTTATTTGTAATTTTTAGACATCAAATAATTTAATTTATTTATGACACAAAGATGGTGCAGTAATTATCTTATTAATGAAATATTGACATAATTGATAATATAAATACCAAAATAAATGTAATTTAAGACTTTTTATAAATTCCACTATTTTTCTAGGTTACTATGATATATTAGTGTTGATTTAATCAACTTGGTTCGAACATATAATTCTGTTATGACTTTCAAAAAAATCATATATCGAATAGTGTCAAAATTGACACAAAATAGTTTTTAAATCAAATATTATATTATTAATTGTTATTTTATTCCTAAAAATCTAAGGTTCGGCCAAATGACTTAGATAAGGATATATATATTAATAATAAACAATTTTGGGTTCGTTTGGCATGTTATAGTATGTGTATTAACCATATAGTGAAAGAAAACAAAAAGACACGGTAAAAGTTAAATTAATTAACTTAGAGTTAAATCTAATTGATAAGGTTAAAATAATACCCTAAACTTGTTTAAATCCTATTGGTTGATAGGATTTCGACCCATCCCCACTTTAGCTTCGAAATAAGACCCTTTGGAACCATTATAAACCGATTTTGACTTTAATATAAAATAATATTTTGAGATATTCCTAAGGTGCCCCTCTCCTCCCTTATAAAAGGGCACCTCCTCCCCCTCCTCATCACACCAATTTGTGCACTCAAGCTCGGCCAAACCCTGCCATTTTCTCCTCTCCACTTCCCTAGAATAATCCTAGAGGTCCTGGTCTTCTCCAAAGACCAATCATAGTTCCTTAAGTGGAGGATTCAAAGAGGCGTTCCAAAGAAGAGGTAATATCCATTACCGATCTTTTCAATTTCTTTCTCCTTCAACTTCTTCTTCTTTAGTTGTTTCATGATAAAGTAATAAAATCAGTATTACTTACATACTGATATGATATTATAAATATGAAACAACCCTAATTCACCTTCTATCCATCCTACGGAAAAATGAAATCACCGCGCGTGCGTACGTACGGAATACCTTCTCCACGCCGTGGTATATTCTATTTTCCACCATCACCTTACAAGGATGGGTATAATGGTGTAATGAGTAACTATATATGATTATTATGAAGTAATATTGATACTGAAATAATATATATATATTCCAATACAATTACACGATCATAGGAACGATATCATCACTCGTGCGTACGTACGGAATACCGTCTCCACGATGTGATGCGACTCGTTCTACATGATCTTCATTTCATAATGATTATATAAATGAATTGAATGAATGAATATGGTATATAATACACTAATACCATTCTGGAAATGAATTATCTATAACCTAAAGATAAGAATAAGAATTTATTCAACAAAACACGCATAAGAACAAAAAGTTATAAAGACCCGAGTAACAAGTAACAATGAAATATTACTTACAAGAAGCTAATAATATGACCATATATGATATCATATCAATATGTATGATTCTGGAATAAGTCAATAACATTATTTAAACCATTATACAGGAGCTTCGGACACGAACAAAGCAAATCGGACCTAAGGTAAGGGAAATATCACAATCTCATTTTTATCCGAGATTGTTTATTCGTAAGTATTTACTGGGGTGTATTTTATCATCCACATCCATGTTTCATCAAAATGTAATATTATTTCCATCCACCTACAATTGTTTCAATCCATTTTGACCCTTTGGTGAGTTTTTAGTAATATGTATGAAAGGAATCTTTTGTCGTACGAGGTACTTTTTGACTTTTCCGACAAAAGTATGAAGAATGTTTTTTTAACTTATACGGCATGAATAGATTTTTAAAACATTATTTCCAAGAAGCTTCCTTTACAAGTTCTCAAGTTTATTTTTAATCAACTTCTTTTATTTTAATGGTATATGACATGTTATGAAAGGAAAAATGTTTTTGAAGAAGAAAGGATATTTTCCTCAAGAATGGAGTTCAAGTGTTTTATCAAAATTATTTTCCATCTAAGATAATAAAGGGTTCTGTTTTTATCCCTATTATTACATTGATTTGATCATGTTGTGATGGAATTATTTTTATGAATTCCTTTATCTTATATGAATTGATTTATGATGTCATGATGTTTCAAGAATCCCATTTTTGTTACATGTGTTATGCGATGATGTATGTGGCACACATAAGAAAGGATTCATTATAAGATGGGTGGGACCTATATCTCCCTCCAATGCATTGGGTAAAGATTTTTTATCTCATGAGATAGACATGGCTGGAACGGAAGGTTATTTCGGTTCAGTGATACAGGACTGAAACGAGGAGTGAACTCGGTTCAGAAAGGGACTTTGTCCACTAAGATAGTCTTGGCAATGAGTCATGACTAACAAGAAATGATTTCCATGATTATGTGTGCATGACACAAAGTTTCAAGTTTTATGTTATGATTATGGGGATCTCATTTTCACTTCTATGAATTCTTCCATGATAAGATATTATGATCTCTTTTGCAGGTTTTGATTTTCAAAAAGATATGATATGATTTTTATTTCCTTTATTTTCCCTTGCTGAGCATTTGAGCTCACCCTTTTATGTTTTCTTTTCCCCAGGCCAGGAAGATGGATATTAAGTAGAATATGCTAAAAGGGACCCTAGATATGATGAAATAAATGGGGGACACTGTAGAAGATTTATGAACCAGTTGTTTATGTTTCCCAGTTTCTAAAGACACTATACCTATACGGTCCTTTGTGGTTTTGTCATATGTTGTAATAAGTGTGCTTCAATTTTGAAGTAGTAACAATGTATGTAAAGTATGGGTCGTTATAGTCATGCATACGAATGAACCTTGATTTCACTTATGAATAGAAAAAATGAAGGAAAGGTAAATAAAAATTAACCTTATAAAATTATTATTATAACATATAACTCATATATATTTATTTAAATTTATCTATATTATAATTTTTTGTAACATTGAAATGAAAAACAGATAACACCCCTTTAGATGATGTGGTGGGTGGTAGTCCACACATACTCACATGTGAAATTATAATTTTCATATATATTAGATGTTAAGAATGTTTTTTTAATATTTTAATTTTAAAATAATAATTAATTTATAAATATCATATATTTTCATTACGTTCATTATTATTATTATCTAAAAGAGAGAGGTTAGGAGGAAACAATACATAGTTTCGAGAGGCTATATCCACCGTTATAATTAGAGACAATTTATTATTCATTTTAATAGATATGGAGATTTATATGGATAAATAATATTTAATAAAAATAACAAATTATCATTATATAAAATTTAATGGGTTTATTATTTTGGATTTCATATAACATAATTGAAAGTAGTGAATAAGTTATCAAAAACAGATAGTTTGGTTCAGATGGTTATCTTCACCTAGAGAATCCTCTATTGGTTCAATTCATAGGGACACATTGAACAATCCTATGAGAAGAAAACCCCCAAAAAACAAGAAAATGATTGATTAATATATTATTGAATATGGGTTTGTTGAGATTGTATGTTGAATGTTTTGTTAAAAAAGGATACAAGGTTTTTCCTTTTATATGTGATGGAAGAGGAATTATTGGAACAACAGAAAATATTAAATTAAAAAAAATTTCTTTATACCCAAATGAAACTATATTGATTATGAGGAAAATAAATAATTCAATAAATGTTGTGCATGATTTGGTTTTTTTTCACCCATCTATTTAATTTTTAACACCCATTTCTCCTTATGATAATTATAGAAATATTAATGTTTTCAATCATTTAAAAGGTCAATAAAGTTAACATCAAAGGAATAAAAGTCATATGTGGTCCATTATTGTGGTATAAAACCATATATGATCCATTTTAATAGGCATATGATGTTTATAAATTTTATATTATTTTAGAAAATATTAATTATATAAAAAATTAATGATATTTTTGGAACTATTCATTTATTGTGCCTTTTATCAGAACAACCCAAATATATAATTAGAAAAAGTACTTATAAAACACAATAATATTTATTTATTATATTAAATAAATTCCTTATTGTAACTCATTATTTACTTCTTAATTTTATTATTTTTAAAAATATTTATTTTATTTTTCATTCATATGGTTAAGTATTATTTTGGTGTTACATAAGCAATTATGTTAATTATTTAATAAATACATACAAGAAATAATTTAATATTATTTACACATTATTTTTAAATCAAATAATTATCTTGAAAAGTACATATCTTGTGTTTATCCTTATATTAATAATTTATTGGCAATAAAACAAAGGGATTGACAATCTTTATATTTTTTTAAATAAAAAAATATAAATTTAAAAAACACAACCAAATGTAATTAAAATATCATATTTTAAAATATCAGATGATTTTGGATGAAAGAAGTTCCTATAATTATATTTTGAATCATTTATGGGTAATTTTACATCCTTTATCCTGTTATTTTTAAAATTAATTACCTCATTTACCCATACAGTATGCTATTATTTATATTGGCTAATATTTATAATGGAAAAAATTAATTGCGGTATAATTTATCAAATTTTAAAATCCTATTTAAAAATATGGAACTCATTTTTTGAGAAAAAATTTCAATTATTTTGTTTGATCAATTATAAATAAATATACAAAATACAAACAGAAAATAGTTCTTAATAAAATTGGATTTTATTTAATTATTTTTACATATTAAATTATATATTAATATTTAATATAGTGAATTTTATTGAATTATTCACAATATATAATAACATAACTTTTTTATTCATATAAAAAATTAATCATTCCAAATTTTTTTTAAAAATATTTTTTTATGAAAAATTTGTACTTTCCACTATTCACTGAAAAATGAAACTATTATGAAAAATCCTAAATTTTACTCTAATATTATTTTTATATAATAATATTAATAATGAAAATAAATTCATAAATATTACTTTATAGATGTTCTAAAAAATTAATTATATTTTTTCTGACATAATGAAATTAAAAAATGTTTGTACATAATAATAAATTTTAATCCTAAAATTACAATACATGAAATTGATTACATATTTCATATTCATTAATCAGTAATTTATTATTTTTTAGGTCCATTATATATGTTTAATAATTCAGTTTATATTATTCATACATTCAAATTGAATATCTAGGTTATATTTTTCATATTGAAATAATAATATTACATTGTTCATTTTAACATAGTGTTTTGTGTTGAATATGATATAAAAAATATATAATTTTTAATATTAATTTTTTCACCTAACATACAAAATATTATTACATGGAATTAATGAATAATGTTATAATATATTTAACCATGAAATTTTTACCATTTCAATTAGTTAATTATTACTGACAATTGGTGAAATGGATATGGAATCTATTTTATATTCTTGAGTGGAAAAATGAGATCATATAAAATTATTTTGTTGTTGGATTGTCTAATAATACTCATGTAAATAATTACTTTTTTTCTATTTATTTTTCTATAGATCCTTTTATTTTTCCCTTTTAGATATATAATACCTTTAGATGATCTTAATAAAGGTTATGTTTATGATACAGTATGAATATATGGTGTAGCTCTCTTTATTTTATCTGATGGTTATGTTATATTAACATCAAATCATTCATTATAATTTTATAGTTCATTATTTAATAAATTAATGATATGTAAAAATATTCATCCTCATTAAACAAAACCAAATTTATTAGTTCATCTCTATTATAATATTTATTACATTGTCTATAGAAATAAATTTCCAAGTCTCAAATGACTTAACAGAAAATAATTCCTAGTAATATAGATAAATTATTTATTCCAATTATAAATTGAGAGTAAAATAAAAAATATTATGAAATTTTAAAATTACTCATCCTTGAACTCATTAACATATTCCATATTCATATCATGTGTCATGGAATCAAATTAAGGGTGGAATTATATTCTATGTAATGGTTATGTTTAATGAAATATATCCTCAATAAGTAATACATAATCAATATATTCAGTTAATTAAAATAAATTAAATTACATTTAATAGATAACATCATCATTATATGAATCCATGTATTATATAAATGAAATAAAGTCATGAATAAAAAAATTAATTTCCAATGAAATAAATGAGAAATATTTTAGGTCATCATCTAAAACACAATGAAATATTTATCATAAAATCATTATGAGAAGATAAATATATGTGATATACCACAAAATCCCATTTAATAATGCTAGTTGTGTAGTTTCTTTCTTGAGACCTACTGATTCATCAACAACTTATTGGTAATTGGTCTCGTCCTATCAATCAATTCGAAATTTTATCCTGGTATATTGAATGAACAATTTAATTCCAAAATTGTATATCTAATTAAAAAATATCTATATTAATTTTTGAATACTAAATAGAAAAATATCCCTAGTTAATAAAATAACATTAAAATTATAACATTGTAAATAGAAATGGTATAACCCTTAGTAAATAAAAATATACATGATAAATAGAATATTTATAAACAATTAAAATTTATCTTCTAGTTAATAATGTTACCAATAATATGAATGTAATAATTTAAATTTCCTAACACAGAAAAAAATTTATGTAAAACATGAAAAACAATTTCTCAGAAATATAGTGTATATACTAAAATCAACTCTTTTGAGAAATAATGAAAATTAAAGTGAAATAAAAAAATAATTTTCCTAAAATAGTGTTTCCTTGTAAAAATATATCAATCTTTCAGAATATACTGAATATTATAATCTAGTTATTCCGATGTGAAAACCATATTATATCCAAAATGAAAAAATGTTACATTCATTTTGACATTTTTCCAAAGAAATAATAAAATGGACCACTAATGAGATTATATAAATATTACAATAAAAACTTTTATAAATCAATGATACCTAAAAATACATCAATGTATCATTTAACAAAATAAAAAATAAAATTTTAAAAGAAATTTACAAAATATAGACAATATTGAAAAATATACCAAATTAAAGGGAAATATATTCATATTTTATTAAAAGAAATCTTTCTCAAGTTCAAGATTTATTGGGGGAAAATATGGCATAAAATATCTTAAATACATAAATTTATATAGAAAAATTTTAATTTAATTTAGAAATATATCATGTAACGTCTTGACACAAGTGCCACTCAGTGGTTCCTCAAGCTAGTTAGTCACATGACCTCAAGCATGCCTCCCCATACGTATGCTTCTAAATTGCAAAAAGGGTCTGACAATTGACCATGGGGAGAAAATATACTATTTTAGTACAGTAATACTCCATTAAAAACAAATTTAAATTTTATGAAACTAGTATAAGTATCAACTATACGAATATCTCATGAAAATCAATGAAAGAAAAACAATATCCCACTAATATAGAAACTAAGACATTCAAATGTATGTGTCAAGGCACTAAAATGAAAACTAAAAATAAAGTCATAGAAGACTCCCAAGAGATTCCCAAACTAAATCTAGCTTCCTAATATAACCACCATCATTTATCATCCATTTAACAGATGCCTTTTTCCCATATCAAATCATTATACGACAAAGTCTATATAAGTAACAATCACGCACCCAAGTAAGGATTGATTACAACTTAGAAGGCCACCACCAATGGGGTCTAAAATTATATCCATCCAGATAGTAGTGTATTATGTACTATATTGAAATTAGTAAAATTCAAAGATAAGTAGTTATCAAAATTTCATTTACTATTTACATTACAACATTATCACCCATGTTCCCAAAGACACTAGGGCCAAAATACTTACATCGGCCTATGAAAAATTCTAAACAATTTATTAATATGAATTAATTGATTGATAAAAAAGGACATTCATTATCAGTTTTTTAATTTCCCAAATGTTTTATCAATGAATATTCATCTTGATTTAATAAAATGTATTATTGTGTAAAATGGTTATTTAAAATGCGATCTTATTTTGGTTTATGTTTTTAGATTTTAAAATACATAAATGAGTTGCGACCATTACTAATATAGATGTTAAAAAATTATCATATAAATTTATAAATAAAGGGATTTAACAAATACAATTTAATCAAACAAAGGAAGCGATGACCTTATCCAGTAGTGTTGCTCCATACGAAGCCCATTTGTCAGTGCTTAGAAATTAGGTGGCATCTTTGGGATCCTCTCTTGACCAAGCCCAATCCAAGCTTCAACACGTGAATCTTGAACAGAACCAACTAAAGGAGAAGTGGATGTTGATAGTGATTACCACCAAAGCGATGTTATACGAGCCACCCCAAGAGTCTCTCAACATCACACACCTTACCCATCAGTCATATGGAGGTGTTATAAGGGGTTATGTAGAGAGACCCATGTACTCCGACTAAGAAAATTATTTTTTATATATAATATATATTCATTTCATTATGTTTACATTGTAAATAGTTTTTTTAAAAAATTCTATTTTTAATAATAATGTATCCATTTTTGATGAATTCATTGGATTTTTGAATTAAATATTTTTTTAATTAAATATTATTACTAAATAACTTTTTAATAAACATAAATGATTGTATAACTATTATGAATACAATTGTGATATTTTTAATATTTGAAGACTAATTTTGTCAAATTCCATGAATTTTCGATAATTATATATTTTCATTTTAAAAGAAAAAAATCACATATTTAAAAATTTAAGTGGAAAAACTGAATATTATATTTTGAATCAGGATGTCGAAATTATCCAACAGTGAATCTTTCATCAATTTCAAAGAGGGTCTAAATTATGGGTAAAAAATTAAATACCATTTAAATATATAATGTGTTTTGTTACATCGTAATCCTAGAATAGTGATATTATAAAATAATATAAACATATGTTCCACTAATACAAATTCTATCAAGAAAATAATTTGATTTTAGGTCTGTTTGTTTTATTTTACAAAGCCTTAGTGGACCCTTCATGACTTATACAACATTTTAACTTTCAAAATTTATTTTCTTGAGAGTGTGACTCACCTCCACATAAGAAAACCTATTATATTAAGAAGTTTGGCCATTGGCCTTATAAAATATTTTTTCCGCTCTCCTTTGTAAAAAACCATAGGTGGAAAACCTAGGCCGGTTTGTGTTTTTTGATTAGTTTAATGTGAGGTTCCCCAAACCTAGATAATAATGAATTCCATCTCCTTTCATATATAAATCAAACCAACCTCCCACATCCTCTTCACTAAAATCCTTTGGAGTTCATCCAAAATCATCACTACTCTATCTATAATCCTACCAAGGTGCCCCATACTCCATAAAATCATCTCTCAATCCCCTCTTAAGTCGTTGGAATCAAATATCCAAGTAAGGGATACCTTCCGTTCTCATTTTATCCATGTTTCATAAAGTTGTTATTAACTTTAATTATCAATTATAAATATTGTGGTATGATTTAACACCTCCCTCATAACGCCATCCTTATGTTGGAATGATGAGAAACCCTTTTATCTTACCTTAATCTCTCCCATGTCCACCCGTTACAATGCTAAAATTCTATAAGGAATCTCTCTCTCTTCATTTACATTCATCAAATAATGATGTAGCCTGAAATCTAAATTCCGATACATTTTTTGGGACAAGTATTAATATGACCCCCTTTCTTTCCATATCATGTATTTATGATGAGGCAAACCTTTTTCTCCCATTAACAATTTTAATGATTTTTTATGTCACGACATTAAGATGCTGAAATTACATCATGATTTTCCAAGCCAATGTCATTGTGTAGTGAATACCATGCCCATTTATCTACCATGTGTATTCACCTTTATGCACGTTTATTTATTTTTTATGGATTTTCATCTAATTATTGAACATTCCTTTATTATTGAATAAATGAAGATCCTTAATGAAAACATGTTGTCTGATCCATGTGGAACACTTATGCAATAAATGATGTGTCTATGAAGGGTGTTCCTGATAGCACAACAATGCATTGATAAAAGAATAGTATCGTGATTCATCAATTGAAATGAGGGCTTAATCATGATAATTCAAGTGGAATGAGGGTTTAATCATGTTTCATGTGCAATGATACTAGGATCTTGATAATACCATGTTAAGGGTTGTTAACCCATTTCCATGTTATGATAATCATGTTATAGCATGCCTTTATGATCATGTTTCTTTAATGCACATGGATATTATTATTGCCTAAAATATATTGTATTCATCATCTTATTTCTTTTTTACTATCATACTGGGATTTATTGATCACCCTTTTCACATGTATATCCTCAGATTATCCCATGAAATGCTAAGTAGGAGGGAATGTTATGGTAATGTAAAAAATGTTTTCAATAATGATGTTGCGTCATACAATTTAAGTTGTAATGTTGTTTTCCTAATTTCCCAACACCAAAGACATACCAATCCTCAAAGTTTTAATAATTGAGTATTAATGTAATAAATCATTTTTAATTCTATATGATAAAGTAAGGTTGTTACAGTAGGATTTAATGGATTGGTATAGTTCTTTTTGGGATTACGATTAGAAGACCCTAGTGAATTCCTTAGGGATAAGACTATGTATGATAAAAACAACCCAAAATTATGGGGAGAAATGTGTAAGTGGTTTATCAAGATAATACATCTCAGTCTAGATACGATCAGGTATAAGAATCTCTTGAATAGATGTTCCTAGGAGTGAAAACTCTGACAAGGAGTTTCGGGTTAGACCCAAAGTATCCGGGTACACGTCAACGGGCCTTGCTTCACTCATGGTAACAACACTCCCATGGGATATGCTTTGGTAAATTCATAATCATAGTATGAACCATTATTAAGTTAAAAAATAACCCTTAGAATATATTATGGGATGTAGATAATAGATAACATAGATTGAAGGCTAGGAAATCATATGTTAAGGAAATAAATTTAATTTATAAGTTATCCCTTTTGATATTATATTCTCCTTTATGTATTAATGGTTCATATGAACAGTTCCCAAAGTCTATATCAAATAATGTAGAACAATATTCAAAAACTATAAGGTAGGGTAATCATCTATAGTTCAACACATTCTTTTAAATCATGAATGTTTAGTAGAACAACCCCAATGCCACCAAAAATCATGGATGTAAAGATGTCAATGAGTACGGAAAATGGGTCCATCATTGCATCCCATATATATAACTCCTCCCCAATCAAAATAAAGGGATTTAAATTTTTGGAGAACCACTTAATACTCCCTATGGTTGAATTTGATGTAATTCATGGCATATTGTGTCTTTCCTTATATAGGGCTAACATAAATTACCATGAGAGTGACTTCACTCTCCATTTGGAGAATTGACCCTCGATTTTGTACAAGTGCAAGGAGGAGGACGAATATTAATCATAACCATCATACCAAGGTTGGATGTTATTTACCTTTGAGCATGCATGTTTGGATCAGATGATTTAGTCTAAGGAAGCAGTCATCCTTGAAGACATTCTAATTATGAAGGATTTCTATTATGTGTTTCCTTAGAAATTGTATGGTCTTCCTCCAATAAGATATATAGAATTATCTATTGATCACATAACTGGGGTATTGGAAATATCATTGACTCTATATAGAATGTATTCTGTGGAGCTTCGGATGCTGATTAAACAACTACAGGAGACTCTGGATAAAGGGTTTATACGCCCAAGTGCTTCACCATGGGGTGCACTAGTCATCTTCGCCAAGAAGTAGGACGTGTCAATGTACCTTTTCATTGATTATCGTGAGATCAACCAAATAATGATAAATAACAAATATCCTTTGTAACACACCATGCTTCCTTGATACGTTTCCCTTTGAATAATTCAATATCTTTCATTGTATGCGACTTCGAGATTCTAACACACAGTGACCAATCAAATTAGTCGTTATGAATAGTAATACCCACTTTTTTAAATTTTATAAATTTTATCATTCAAAATGGACTTCATTTTTGGATTCATAATATCTAAATTAGACTTGGGTGAATTATTGTTATCTGTCTGAAAACTTTCATATTTTGATGAATAGTAAAAATTACTAAATTTTAATTAAAAACAAAATTTTAAATCGAAATAATTAATAGTGATAAATTATGAATTTGATTAGTATTAATGTATATTTCAAATATATTTTTACAAGATAATACAATTTTTGTCATTGGACATAATTTCACATTTAAACCGGACATAAACAACTGTCAATCTTATGGTAGTTATTATTTCATAAAAACATGCTTTTTGGTTTGAGAGTAGGAAATATAATTAAATTAATTTCGGACACTTCAATATTTTGAATATAGAAAAATGGATTTCATATTTAGATTTAGAAGGTCCAAATTTTGTAAATAGGTAACTTTTATTTTTATACATTTTGAATAATTACTTCGGTAAATATTTTATTTACCATGGTTAAATGGTAAATCTGATAAATAAGGGTAATAAATAAGATTATAATAATATTACATTATCCTAAAATGTGTCTGATCCATATTGGTTGATACATGTCCGGCCATGGGCATCTATGGAACGATTTTGGGACCCCATGGATCCACTTGTAAGTGATAATGACATTATAATTTAATTAAGTGAAAGTAAATACTAAAATGACATAAGAATATATATTTTAGAAAAAATATTATTACATAGGGTTATGTTTGTTATATTTGAGAATATAAATATTAATTCGAAAGATAAAATTATTTCCTACATCATGGTATTTTTTTAAAATTTTTATACATTTAATAAACAAAATTATTTATCACACAATAATGATGTAGTGTTTATCTCTTTAATAAATGATATAAATAAATAAGAATATGCAGACAAAAATAATACCCAAAACCTATCAAATTCTTATTGGATGAGTTCATTTTGATCATGAGTTATCTTATCTTCATCTTTAATGATTTTTCGACCTCTATAATCCAAATATCATTATGTAATAAAATAATATTTTCAATCTTTCCTAAAGAGCCCCACCTCCCACTTATAAAAGGACACCACTTCTAACCAATTGCTCACACCTCTCAAGCATTTTGGATCATCCAAACTCTTCCCAATTAATCTCCCAACATCCATATCCTCTTCCTATA
The DNA here is from genome assembly GCA_963277665.1 of Viscum album. Lineage (NCBI taxonomy): Eukaryota > Viridiplantae > Streptophyta > Magnoliopsida > Santalales > Viscaceae > Viscum > Viscum album. The sequence goes on along the minus strand of OY728157.1, from coordinate 26,375,195 downwards.
ATCATTGACTTAGATAGAAGGCACTTCAATAGTTATTTTTTGGTTCAAACCAAAAAAAGTTACTCAAATTAAAGCTAATGCTTTCTCTTAGCTTCTTTTCTTTTATTTTACTTCTCCAACCCCTAATCTCTTATTATTATTTTCTTTTGTAAAAACACCAGTATAGTCAATATAATAGGATAGTGTTATGATAATTATTCGAACAACACTTACACACACCTCCATGTAATGGGTGAATAAAATAATGTTTCTATGGATGGAAACCAAACGCCTCAAGAAATGATGATTGTTCAATTTTCTCCTACCACCACTCATGGTGTCCATTTTGATGGAACTGTAATTAAATATGATATTTATTTTAATTATAATATTATATAATTCCATTTTATATCATCAAATTATTCGTTTCATGTTGTATATATATATGATAATTTCATTTGAGGAAGTGCGGAAAACCGCCCTCTCAAAGTGATATGAATCGCTCATACCATACATGTAACATATAAAGGATTTTTTTAATGAACATAAGTAACATATATATGACATTATATTATACAATAATAATTATATACCTATTTATCATTTGGTTTTTATTCCTTTTAAAATGTATAATGAAATGGATTAGTGTTCGTGCGTACGTACGGATTACCGTCTCCACGAACGCAATGAGATTCATTTCCCCATCATATCCATTCAAGAATAATTCTCATTTGATGATGAATATTAATGTTTAAGGACATTATATCATTCTGTATATAAATTAGATACAACCTATCCATAACAAGTACGACTTACGTAACAAAGCATATAATGTAAAATGAACGAGTTAACACTTGAAACTATGATAATATGAAAATATTATTATCAATGAAATGTTAAATGATCATATATGATATAAAAATAATGTATAAAATTATTTTATAATTTAATAACAACTATTTAACCATTATACATGAGTTTTACCTACCCTCAACTGAGGAAAACTACAAGGTAATGGATTATTTCACAATCTCTTCATTATGTGATGTTGTTTATACGTAATTATCAACTAGGACCTCTTTATCATCCACATCCATGATTTTTAAAAATGTATTTGAAAACATTTTTTCTATTTTCTGGACAATGGTTTAAATTCATTTATAGCCTTATGTGTTTTGAAAGGAATCTTTCTGTCATTTTCCAAACACGGTCCCTTTTAACATTTTCGACAAAATTAATGTAAGAATATCTTTTTTTAACTTATATGGTAGGTGCGGCTATTTTCTGCCATTATAATATCATCGAAGCTTATGTTACAATCTTAAAAGGATATTTTGGAAGAAAATTTTTTATATTAAAATTATGTTACTTTTAAATGATTTGAAACAAAGAGATATTTCTCTCAAATTAGTTTGGATTTCATCTTTGTCAATATCCAGTGATGGATTTTAAGCTTATTTGAAGTTAATTTGTTATGATACAAAACATCCATATTGTATTGAAGCTTTTGTGATATGTTTTACTATGGATATGCTATTTTTTTATACCATTCATTGTTTATGGGAAAAGTATTGACATTTTGTTTTCTAGTTTTAAAATGAATGATTATGTTATGCTTAAACCTGTTCATATGAGGAATGCATTGGACTTACTATATGAGGGGTGGAGCATGCTATAGCTTCTAGTTTCATTGGTAGATCTCATGAGACAAACTAGTGTCTTGTCACAAGGAGTTGAAAAAATATTATATGCAGTCTTGGCATAAGGACTTCAATATGTGGTTATAATAGTCTTGCATTATGTATTCTATCATTATGAATGTTGTTATTGATATTTTATGTGATTATTTGACTAGTATAACATCCATATGAATAATTAAATGGAATTATTTCACTTTATTTTTGCCATATTATGGCGACGTTCATGTTTTAAAGGTTTTTGTTTTAGTTATACATTGCCTTAAACGTTTATACTTATTTATGAAAGTTTATGCTATATTGTTATCCTTATTGGGCAAATGAGCACAACCCTTTCTATGTTTTATTTTTCCCAGCATGAGAAGAAGTATTTTATGAATGAGCTGCATGGATAGTATAACGGGATTTGGGTGCAGAGACAATATGTTGTAGTACTATTCAGTTTATGATGTAATGTAAACTTTATGAATGTGTCTAGTTATTCTAAGGCAACTATACTAATCGTTTTTTTCGAGACATGATATTTTGTGATCATGCCAATGTTATGTAATAATGAACTGACTCTGGGAAAATGGGGTCAGGGCGTTAAAATTAGTATTAGAGAAGGATTAGTATAAACCTTGGAAGAAAGATTTAGATAAACTCTGATTATAGCACATAGACTTAAGATGGAAATTGAGGATTAGTATATAAGAACTCCCTATAATGTTGTTATTATAGAGATTTTGTGACTTTTCCGAGAAATACATCCATGTTTGGATACGAGTAAGTTGAGGCGGCTTTGGCACAGATGTACCTAGGGGTAAAACATGAAAACACCGCTTCGAGCTAGACTCGAATATGAACTAGTGCACGACAATGGGCCTTGCTGAACTCTTGGTTATGACACTCTCGGGGGATATGCTTAGAATAATTCTCATTTTCCTTACAAACAATTATGAAGGGTTTATGAGTATATACTTCTTCAATGAAAACATTTTTATTATTAAGGATTATATCCATAAACTCTTCAATTTATGTTAAGTGTTTTACAAGTTTGGATTTATGTATTGTGATTCATAAACTAACATAGGGTATTCCAAAGTTTAGAAATGGAACCTAGTGGAAGGAATTGAAACCATAGCAATGCACACACTCCATGTAGGGATTTCCCTCACGCTGAAGATAATTGTAGTGGAACTAGTGAGACAACTGTTGCTGATTAACTAATAACCATACTGGGAAAACTCACTCAGGTTATGAATAATAACCTTACCATTATGGATAACCCCGATCCAAAGCATGGAGGATCAATTTTAGATCTCTTCATGAGGCAACAAAAACCGACATTCAATGGGTGTAAAAACCATTTAGTAGCTGAGGAATGGATAAATTCCTTAGAGAATGTATTTTATGCCTTGGGGAGTAGTGAAAGGGAAAAAGTTATCATGGAATTTTACCGCCTCACTGGAGATGCTGATCAATGGTGGACATTGATTCAAAACTTGAAGAAATAATATGAAGTACAAAATATGGAATTGAGCGAGTTTAATGGGATTTTTTAGAAAAATACTTTCCTCATGACCATCAAGCAGATATGGAAATGCAATTTCTGAGTCTGAGACAAAAGGAAGATGAGAATGTCGCAAAGTATGAGGAAAACATTAAATGGTTTTCGAGGTATGATGCATATTATATACGTAACCCAAGAAGTAAGATTGATCGTTTCATTGATGGCTTAAAACCATTTCTCCATCAACAATTAGTCTCACAAACCTTCACTTTGTTAGAAGATATTTTCTCATGGGCTGTCAAGATAGAAAATGAATTGTCTAAGTCTTATGACTTTTAGGAAATGTATGAGAAGAAGCGATCTGCGGATCACTCTTGAAATGGAAATAAGGGGAAGCATGGAAAATTTAAATATTCATCTAGTAGTAAATATGTGAAGAATAACCCCTATTGTAACATCCCAAGTAAGTAATGAATAATAGATATTTTTATCTATGTCTATTAATGATTAAGATAGTGTTATAGAGGCTTAAAATGAAAATAAATACAATCTTATGCATGGAATACACTAATATTCTTAAAAGATTGTTTTACTGCCTTGTGATGGCAAACCATTTTTGAATCTATATTTTGACAATTTTATAAACTATGTTTGTCAAAATAAACTTATTCTTTATGATTGGGACATCAAAATTTACCTTGTGTGAAATTTTGGTATTTTTCTGACAATGTTCATTTTTTTTAATGAATAGTGAAAAATACTGCATTTTACATCAAAACTGCTTTTTAATCTAATTCATTGATATGATTAGATTATGTTTTGATTTGGTTTTGAAGTGAAATTAGAATATATTTTTACCATTTTATCCAATAGTGGTCATTGGAATCAATTTCACTTTGAAATTAGACTTAAACTGGTGTCAATCTTTTGATACTTATTGTTTTGTAAAAACACGCTATTTGCTCTGGCAGCGGGAATTAATTATTAAATTATTTAATGTGACTTATATGATTTGAATTTTGTAAAATAGACTTCATTTTTGAATTCAGAATGTCAAATATAGCTTAGGGTGAATTTTTGGTAATTTTCTGAAAAACTTCAATTTTTGATGAATAGTGAAACCACTAAGTGGTAATCAAGCAAACTGATTTACCAGTTAAATGAAAGTTTACCACTAATGTGTATTGAATTTTGAAAATCCGACATACATGGTTGTCATTAAGAATTAAAATGTGGTTCAATGAGATTATAATAATTTTTTGGTGAATAGTAACTTATTAAGTTTTTAATCGCAATTAGTGGTAATTAGTGTAGTTTAAGGTATAATTAATACTTTAATAATATGAAATGACCTAGACACATGTCCCAACCCCATTGGTTGTGTCATGGCCGACCAAGACAAGCCATGGCCTAACTTGGGGACCCCATGGATCCACTTTTGTTGGGAAATAACATAAATTACTTTTTATTTAATGTTAAAGTGAAAATGACACTAACATAAATTGTTTTACTAAAACAATTTTTAAGTGGGGTTAAACAAGTCCAAATTTAGATTATAAATAGTCATTGGAAAGCTAAAAAGATTTCCTATATCATAGTATTTGTTTTATAATTTTTAGAAATTAAATAAATTAAAGTATTTATGACATAATAATGATGCAGCGATGACATCATTATTTGGCGATTTAAATAAAACAGAAAGATAATGTAAAATCTAAAACCTACACATGGCAAAAACCAATTGGATGAGTGTATTTCTAAGCCTTATCACCTTATCCACGAATTCTATCAATGTGGGACCTTTTAAAACCGAAACACATTTTCAAATAATGTAATGTTCCTTTACTTTCCAAAAGTGACCCTCCTCTCCTCTTATAAAAGGCCCCCACCTCTACCTCATTTCACACACTCTTCAAGCCATTGGCTCGGCCAAACCCTGACCATTTGCTCTCTCCACATCCCTCTCCTCATCCTAGAGGATTCCCTTTTGGCATAATCCTTTTAAAGGAAGCCTTTAGGCTCAACTCAAAAGGAGTTACACTTTTTAAAGGTAATTCATTCTCTCATGTTCATTTGTTTTATTTTGCTTCTCCAACCCCCTAAACTCTTTTTATATACTTCTTTTGTAACAACACCAGTATCATCAATATACTAGGATGTTGTTATAAGAGTTATTTGAACTACACTCTCACAAAACTACATCAAATGGTTAAAGAACATACGTTTTCCGTGGATGGCGAAATTATGCCTCCCGAAACGATGATTGTTCAATACTCATTTAACACCTTCAAAGGTGGCCATTATGATGTCACTATTTTTATATATGATATATATTATGTATATGTTTTCCTTAAGCTTCTGTTTTTCTTCATTTTGGTCATACTTTATGGTTTCCATTATGGGTAAACACGATATCTTCATTTTAGGAAGTGCGGACTACCGCCCCCTAAAAGTGATTTGATTCGTTAATACCATATGTGGGATGTGTAAAGGATAAAGTTAATGATATTATATATTTTATTATACTGGAGTTATAACATACTCTTATACCATTATGAATCCATTCCATGAAATATGAAATAGAAATGGAAGTAGCGTTCATGCGTACGTACGGCTTACCGTCTCCATGAACGGTGCATTTCATTTCTTACCTCTAAATGATTATGTAATACTATAAAGGCATGAATGTACTGGATATATATGACATATATGATATCTACATCATGAATAACAATCTGAATATAATGAACCTTTTACCAAATTAACAACTTGTAAGTATAAGAAGTCAATTTTTGACTTAAGAACCAAATACCGACAAAATGAACATTATTAACTTAAATGATTACATGATGTTCATAACATGGTATAAAAGGAATAATGAACTTGAAAAAGATTCATAAGCAAGTAGAGATTAACTCAAGTTTATTATTCAGGAGTTTAAAGAACGGTCGGGTCAAGTCGGATACGAGGTATGGGAACTTCTTAACCCAATTTCCATTCTTTGGGTTAATATCCTATTTTCAAATTATGTCATTATGTTATTATGTCGTATCTTGTATTTGTACTTTATTTATGTGTACTTATAGTGAATACACATAATGTATATATTTTATTTTAAAAATGATCATTGTATGGGATTTCGTCTCAATCTCCTTTCGTTGAGGCATATTTTGTTTTATACACAACCTTCTTTTATACGGTGTATAAACCCCTTTGACTTTTACGTTTATTCAAAAGGAATCTTTTTTATACGAAGCGTTTACCAAACGACAAAAGGGAATGTTTTTGTCGTACGTATGCGGCGACAACGACTTCTCCGCCGTCGTAACCGTTATTTGAGTTTCGGCTTCTTCTACAAGCCATTCCTTCTTTTTAAAAGAAAAATAAATACCATGTTTTACATTTCTTTTATTTTGGTATTGAAAATGGTTTTCATAATATTTTTATATCAATGTGTGGTATTGATATCTTGTGATTGAATGGTGGAAATTTTATGTTTCCTTTATGCATGTTTTATGTGATACGATTATGTTGAGGTTCTTGGGCATTATTATGAAGAACGGGTGGTTCCGTGATAAACTAAGGGCGGGTGAGCCCGTTATAGCTCTCCAATGCATTGGGTAACGCGAAGGAGTGAAACGTTAAGGTTTCTCCGAAGAGATTTTAGGGAATATACTGTGATGGGTATTCCAAACGTAACCAAGAGGGTTACCCCCTACGTAAGAATGTTATGAATGCCTCAAGTTACCTTTACGTATTATGATTTATATGATTTATTCATGTTTTTATGAGGTATGTTAAAGTGCCTATGTTTTATGGGTAAAGTATGATTTCATTCTTATGTATATATGAACTCATGTTTCCTTTCCATGTTTTTATAACCCATACTGAGTTTTTACGCTCATCCCAAGTTTTTGAAATGTTTTTCATAGGTCAAGGGAAAGGTTCATGATAAGATGATAGAGTCAAGGATGTGTCAAGAAATAATCCATGTTTTATTTTGAATATGTTACCATTGATGGGAATTAAGAATACTATCTTTATGTAACCACTTTGTTTATATGTGGAATGTAATGCAAGTTTTATGATCTAATTCTCTAAAACTCTAAACCCGAAAAGATCCTCAACGTGTAATCTTGTAATAACTCAAGATTAAGTAAGGTTTAAGGCTGGGGCCTTATAGTTGGTATCAAAGGTCGGTTTAGACAACTTTAGGAGTTAGAAAAATGTTAAATTATAATATGATTGAGATGATATAGCATTTACGGATTACCATGTTGCTTCGCCTAAGATATTTCAGTGTTCAGAATGGTTTTCCGCAGAGGAAACAAAGCAGCTATGTTGGGACGACATCAGGAGGAAGACAGCCTTCCAAATCAGCAACCTGAGATGGTCGGAATCGGAACTGAACAGTTTGTTGCAGTGATGGCACAGTTGACTCAGGCTATAAATGGTGGTGGTATCCATGCACGAGATCAGCCAGATCAACCGCAGAGGAACATGTCAGTGGTGGAACATTTCATGAGGCAACATCCCCCATCATTCAGAGGATCATCTGACCCTGTGCAAGCTGAAGGGTGGATTAAAGCACTGGAGAAGATTTTCGATGTCATGGGGTGTTCAGACAATCAAAAGGTTAGTCTTGCTATTTATCGTCTGGAAGGTGAAGCAGATCAGTGGTGGTCTATGGTTAAAAATATCAGGGATGCCGATGAGATTGATGCTCTTGACTGGGATGAATTCAAAGGTATGTTTCTTGAGAAGTATTTTCCTAAGGCTGTTCGACTTAGGATGGAAAAGCAATTCTTGGAATTGAGGCAAGAGGAAGACTCAGTGGCTGCCTATGAAGAAAGGTTCACTCGATTGGCAAGGTATGCTCCAAATTTTATCCGAGACCTTGATAGTAAAATCAATCGTTTTTACTCAGGATTAAAGCCAAAGTATCGAAGGGCATTAGCTTCTCGTGAGTTTAAAAGTTATGAAAAGCTTGTTCGATGTGCTGAGAAGGTGGAAATGGAGTTTGCCGATGACCAAGTGTTCTATAACAACCAGCAGAAGAAGAGACCGAGGTGGCAGGAGAAAGGTAAGAATTCTTCAAAGGAGTCTGATGGTAAGAGAACTAAGTTTCCAGTTTGTGATAAATGTGGCAAAAGGCATGCTGGGGAATGTCTTCTGAATTCTGGGAAGTGCTACCGATGTGGTAAGATGGGACATAAGGCTCGTGATTGCACTGAAAAGGATCAAGGTGAAGGTAAGAATAAATTTGATTTACAGTTAGTGAAATGTTTTAAGTGCAATGAGATGGGTCACTATGCAAATGAGTGTCCGACAAGGAGCTTGAGTGATGGGAAGCAGTTAGACTACAAGCAGAAAGGGGTGGTGAAATCCTTTGCAACTACTTCAGCAGATGTTGGGCCATCGAATGAAGTGGTGTCAGCTCCAGGGAGCTCAGTATTTTTCGAAGATTGACTTGAGGTCGGGGTACCATCAGTTGAAAGTAAAAGAAGCAGATGTTCCGAAGACTGCATTCCGTACTAGATATGGCCATTATGAATTTTTATTTATGCCTTTTGGGTTAACCAATGCACCTACTGTATTCATGGACCTTATGAATAAAATTTTCCATGAGTTCTTGGATAAGTTTGTGTTTGTGTTTTGAGGTTTGGGAAGAGATTGTGTGTGCCTTGTGATTCACAGTTGAAGAATGAGTTGTTTTTTTCATCCTGGCAGTACTAAGATGTATAGAGATCTGCGGGAGTGTTACTGGTGGGATGGAATGAAAAGAGATATTGCTGATTTTACTGTGAAGTGTTTGACTTGTCAGCAGGTTAAAGCAGAGCGGCAGTTACCGAAAGGGATGATTCAGCCTTTACCAGTGCCAGAGTGGAAATGGGAGAATATATCCATGGACTTTGTTGTTGGATTACCGAAGACATCTCGAGGTAATAATGCAATCTGGGTTATTGTTGATCGCTTGACCAAATCTGCTCATTTCCTTGCTATACGAGATACTTTCTCTCTTGATCAACTTTCCCGTTTGTATCTTAAAGAGATAGTCAGGTTACATGGAGTTCCCCTCTCCATTGTATCAGATCGTGATCCCAGGTTTACTTCTAACTTTTGGAAAGGCCTTCAGAAGTCTTTGGGTACTGAGTTAAATTTTAGTACATCTTTTCATCCTCAATCAGATGGGCAGTCAGAATGAACAATTCAGACATTGGAGGATATGCTACGAGCTTGTTTGATGGATTATCAGGGAAGTTGGGACCAACATCTTTCTTTGGTTGAGTTTTCATATAATAACAGTTTTCATTCCAGTATACAGATGGCACCATTTCAGGCATTATATGGGAAGCGGTGTCGAACTCCAGCTTTCTGGGATGAAGTGGGTGAAAGAAAGTTGATGGGACCAGAATTGGTAGAAGAGATGACAGAAAAAGTTCAGCTGATTCAGAAACACATGAGAACAGCTCAGAGCAGGCAGAAGAGCTATGCGGATAATCGGAGGAAGGATCTATCTTTCGAGGTAGGTGATCATGTTTTTCTCAAGGTTTCTCCTTGGAAAAGTGTGATGAGATTTGGTAAGAAAGGAAAGTTGAGTCCAAGGTTCATTGGACCATACGAAATTCTAGAGAGAGTTGGATCAGTTTCATACCGAGTGGCTTTACCTCCGAGTTTATCTCAGGTACACAATGTTTTTCACGTTTCGATGTTGATAAAGTATATGCCAGATCCATCTCATGTTTTGAGCCCAGAGGTAGTTCAGCTGGAAGAGAACCTATCTTATGAGGAACAACCGGTCCAGATTCTTGACCATAAGGAGCAAGTGTTACGGAATAAGGTGATTCACCAGGTAAAGGTTTTTTTTGGAAAAACCATGTGATTGAAGAGGCAACATGGGAATCTGAAAATGCAATGAGGGATAAGTACCCCCATTTATTCGATAAGTAAATAAATTGCGGGGACGCAATTTTCTAAAGGGGGGAAGGATGTAACATCCCAAGTAAGTAATGAATAATAGATATTTTTATCTATGTCTATTAATGATTAAGATAGTGTTATAGAGGCTTAAAATGAAAATAAATACAATCTTATGCATGGAATACACTAATATTCTTAAAAGATTGTTTTACTGCCTTGTGATGGCAAACCATTTTTGAATCTATATTTTGACAATTTTATAAACTATGTTTGTCAAAATAAACTTATTCTTTATGATTGGGACATCAAAATTTACCTTGTGTGAAATTTTGGTATTTTTCTGACAATGTTCATTTTTTTTAATGAATAGTGAAAAATACTGCATTTTACATCAAAACTGCTTTTTAATCTAATTTATTGATATGATTAGATTATGTTTTGATTTGGTTTTGAAGTGGAATTAGAATATATTTTTACCATTTTATCCAATAGTGGTCATTGGAATCAATTTCACTTTGAAATTAGACTTAAACTGGTGTCAATCTTTTGATACTTATTGTTTTGTAAAAACACGCTATTTGCTCTGGCAGCGGGAATTAATTATTAAATTAATTAATGTGACTTATATGATTTGAATTTTGTAAAATAGACTTCATTTTTGAATTCATAATGTCAAATATAGCTTAGGGTGAATTTTTGGTAATTTTCTGAAAAACTTCAATTTTTGATGAATAGTGAAACCACTAAGTGGTAATCAAGCAAACTGATTTACCAGTTAAATGAAAGTTTACCACTAATGTGTATTGAATTTTGAAAATCCGACATACATGGTTGTCATTAAGAAGTAAAATGTGGTTCAATGAGATTATAATAATTTTTTGGTGAATAGTAACTTATTAAGTTTTTAATCGCAATTAGTGGTAATTAGTGTAGTTTAAGGTATAATTAATACTTTAATAATATGAAATGACCTAGACACATGTCCCAACCCCATTGGTTGTGTCATGGCCGACCAAGACAAGCCATGGCCTAACTTGGGGACCCCATGGATCCACTTTTGTTGGGAAATAACATAAATTACTTTTTATTTAATGTTAAAGTGAAAATGACACTAACATAAATTGTTTTACTAAAACAATTTTTAAGTGGGGTTAAACAAGTCCAAATTTAGATTATAAATAGTCATTGGAAAGCTAAAAAGATTTCCTATATCATAGTATTTGTTTTATAATTTTTAGAAATTAAATAAATTAAAGTATTTATGACATAATAATGATGCAGCGATGACATCATTATTTGGCGATTTAAATAAAACAAAAAGATAATGTAAAATCTAAAACCTACACATGGCAAAAACCAATTGGATGAGTGTATTTCTAAGCCTTATCACCTTATCCACGAATTCTATCAATGTGGGACCTTTTAAAACCGAAACACATTTTCAAATAATGTAATGTTCCTTTACTTTCCAAAAGTGACCCTCCTCTCCTCTTATAAAAGGCCCCCACCTCTACCTCATTTCACACACTCTTCAAGCCATTGGCTCGGCCAAACCCTGCCCATTTGCTCTCTCCACATCCCTCTCCTCATCCTAGAGGATTCCCTTTTGGCATAATCCTTTTAAAGGAAGCCTTTAGGCTCAACTCAAAAGGAGTTACACTTTTTAAAGGTAATTCATTCTCTCATGTTCATTTGTTTTATTTTGCTTCTCCAACCCCCTAAACTCTTTTTATATACTTCTTTTGTAACAACACCAGTATAATCAATATACTAGGATGTTGTTATAAGAGTTATTTGAACTACACTCTCACACAACTACATCAAATGGTTAAAGAACATACGTTTTCCGTGGATGGCGAAATTATGCCTCCCGAAACGATGATTGTTCAATACTCATTTAACACCTTCAAAGGTGGCCATTATGATGTCACTATTTTTATATATGATATATATTATGTATATGTTTTCCTTAAGCTTCTGTTTTTCTTCATTTTGGTCATACTTTATGGTTTCCATTATGGGTAAACACGATATCTTCATTTTAGGAAGTGCGGACTACCGCCCCCTAAAAGTGATTTGATTCGTTAATACCATATGTGGGATGTGTAAAGGATAAAGTTAATGATATTATATATGTTATTATACTGGAGTTATAACATACTCTTATACCATTATGAATCCATTCCATGAAATATGAAATAGAAATGGAAGTAGCGTTCATGCGTACGTACGGCTTACCGTCTCCATGAACGGTGCATTTCATTTCTTACCTCTAAATGATTATGTAATACTATAAAGGCATGAATGTACTGGATATATATGACATATATGATATCTACATCATGAATAACATTCTGAATATAATGAACCTTTGACCAAATTAACAACTTGTAAGTATAAGAAGTCAATTTTTGACTTAAGAACCAAATACCGACAAAATGAACATTATTAACTTAAATGATTACATGATGTTCATAACATGGTATAAAAGGAATAATGAACTTGAAAAAGATTCATAAGCAAGTAGAGATTAACTCAAGTTTATTATTCAGGAGTTTAAAGAACGGTCGGGTCAAGTCGGATACGAGGTATGGGAACTTCTTAACCCAATTTCCATTCTTTGGGTTAATATCCTATTTTCAAATTATGTCATTATGTTATTATGTCGTATCTTGTATTTGTACTTTATTTATGTGTACTTATAGTGAATACACATAATGTATATATTTTATTTTAAAAATGATCATTGTATGGGATTTCGTCTCAATCTCCTTTCGTTGAGGCATATTTTGTTTTATACACAACCTTCTTTTATACGGTGTATAAACCCCTTTGACTTTTACGTTTATTCAAAAGGAATCTTTTTTATACGAAGCGTTTACCAAACGACAAAAGGGAATGTTTTTGTCGTACGTATGCGGCGACAACGACTTCTCCGCCGGCGTAACCGTTATTTGAGTTTCGGCTTCTTCTACAAGCCATTCCTTCTTTTTAAAAGAAAAATAAATACCATGTTTTACTTTTCTTTTATTTTGGTATTGAAAATGGTTTTCATAATATTTTTATATCAATGTGTGGTATTGATATCTTGTGATTGAATGGTGGAAATTTTATGTTTCCTTTATGCATGTTTTATGTGATACGATTATGTTGAGGTTCTTGGGCATTATTATGAAGAACGGGTGGTTCCGTGATAAACTAAGGGCGGGTGAGCCCGTTATAGCTCTCCAATGCATTGGGTAACGCGAAGGAGTGAAACGTTAAGGTTTCTCCGAAGAGATTTTAGGGAATATACTGTGATGGGTATTCCAAACGTAACCAAGAGGGTTACCCCCTACGTAAGAATGTTATGAATGCCTCAAGTTACCTTTACGTATTATGATTTATATGATTTATTCATGTTTTTATGAGGTATGTTAAAGTGCCTATGTTTTATGGGTAAAGTATGATTTCATTCTTATGTATATATGAACTCATGTTTCCTTTCCATGTTTTTATAACCCATACTGAGTTTTTACGCTCATCCCAAGTTTTTGAAATGTTTTTCACAGGTCAAGGGAAAGGTTCATGATAAGATGATAGAGTCAAGGATGTGTCAAGAAATAATCCATGTTTTATTATGAATATGTTACCATTGATGGGAATTAAGAATACTATCTTTATGTAACCACTTTGTTTATATGTGGAATGTAATGCAAGTTTTATGATCTAATTCTCTAAAACTCTAAACCCGAAAAGATCCTCAACGTGTAATCTTGTAATAACTCAAGATTAAGTAAGGTTTAAGGCTGGGGCCTTATACCTATACATTCTTGAAGGGAATGTGAGTCTGTTAAAAGTGTGGTGAAAAAGGCCACCATGCTCTTGATTGCAAGGGGAGGAAGGAATCTAATGATGTTCAATGCTATAATTGCAGGTATATGGGAAATTAAGCAAATGAATGTCCTAAGAGTGAGGGGAAATTACCTCAGAAATGTCCAAGGGTTCACGGCCAAGCTTATGCTATCACTACTGCCGAGGTTGAAGCTCCGAAAGACATGGTGGTGGGTAATTTAATGGTTTACTCAAGTTTAGCCAATGATTTATTTCATTTTGGATCATCGAATTGTTTCATATCTTCCTAGTTATCTATGAAAATTAGATATTTACGATTTGATTTAACAAGGGAGTTGTCAGTTAAAACTCCTAAGGGATGTATCATTGATACAAATTTATATAGATCCATTCCCATTAGAGCACATAATGTTGTTTATCTGCTGATCTCATTGTCATACCCATTATTGAATTTGATATAATCCTCGGTACGGATTGGCTTTCGGACCATGATGTGAAGATTTATTGTAAGAAGAAGAAGGTTACGATTTTTGATGATGATGATAAGGAAAACCTTATCTTTAGAGCAGAATCACCACCACCTAATTCTTATATAAATTCACCCGCAATAGCTCAACTAAATTCAATTATCCGGGGGAAGAGAATGAAATAACTATGGTTAAGGAACAGAATGTTCAAATAGAGGATTTAACTATTGTTAAAGAATATATAGATGTGTTTCGGGACGATTAACCTGGACATTCTCAAGAATGAGAAATTGAGTTTTCCATTGATTTAATTCTGGGTGCAAGCCCTTATTGAAGACCCCTTATAGAATGGCCACTGTGGAATTAGTTAAACAAGAGAAACAACTATAGGAATTGAGTAATAAGGGATTTATTCTCCCTAGCATTTCTCTATGGGGATCCCCTATCCTTTTTGTTAATAAGAACGATGGATCTATGAGGTTATGTATCGACTACAAGGAAATCAATGCTATAAAAAAATGAACAACTATCCCCTACCTCACATTGATGATTTATTTGACCAACTGCATGGAGTTCAATACTTTTAAAATATTGACCATCGATCTGGATACCATAAGTTGTGTGTGAAGAAGGATGACATTCCTAAAATAGCATTTCGAACTAGGTATGGGCATTATGAGTTTACAGTAATGCCTTTTGGGATAAATAATCCACCCTCTATTTTCATGGATCTAATGAACAGAGTTTTCAAGGAATATCTCGATGACTTTGTAGTGTTATTTATTGATGATATCTTGGTATATTCCAAAATCTATGAAGATCATGAAAATCACTTGCTCATTATCTTGAAGACTCTTAGAAGACATGAATTATATGGGATGTTTAGCAAGTGTGAATTCTGGATTCAGGAGATCTCTTTTCTTGGCCATATTGTCTCCAAATATGCAATCTCTATTGATACTTCTAAGACCATGGAAATCCATGAATGTACAGCACCGATGAGTATAACTGAGGTAGTCAATTTTATTGTTTTAGCAAGTTATTATTGATGTATTGTCCAGAATTTTGCCCGATTGGCTAACCCATTAACGAAGCTCACACATAATGGGGTTAAATTTGATTGGAAAAAATACTATGAAGAATGTTTTTAAGAAATGAAGAGAATATTAGTCAATTCTCCTATATTGACTCTACCACCAGTGAATGATGAGATCATTATTTACAGTGATGCAACGAAGAAAGTAATTAGTTGTGTCCTCATGCAGAATGATAGAGTTATTGCCTATGCATCACGATAGCTGAAAATTAAAGAGCAAAACTATCAAACTCATGATCATGAGTTAGCTACTGTAATAATTTCATTGAAGATATGGAGACACTATATCTATGGTGAAAAATGTGATATTTATACTGATCACAAGAGTTTGAAGTATATTTTCTCACAAAAAGAACTCAACATGAGGCAAAGGAGATTGCTTGAACTACTCAGGGATTATGATTGCAAGATACACTACCACCAGGGGAAGGCAAATACGGTGGAAGATGCTTTGAGCAGAAAGGATCATTGAGGTTTGAACAAGATGAGAATTAATAGGGATCCTATTTTCGTTGATCTAGTTAAGATGGACATGGGAATAACAATGGAAGGTGAAACATCAATTCTTTTTCAAATGGTTGCCAAACCATCATTACTAGAAAGGATAAATATTTCTCAGATCGGTGATGAAGAGTTTTAAAAAATGATTAAAGCTGTAAATGATGGAAGATTTAGTGACATTGTTTATGAAGATGGAATTTTGAAATTTGGTAAGAGACTTTGTGTTCCCGATATACCTAATCTAAAAATGGAATTGTTGGATGATGCTCATAGTTAAAATTTCTATATACACCCTGGTAGCACAAAAATGTATAGAGATTTTAAGGAACATTTTTTGTTGGACAACATCAAGGGGGAGATTTCTGATTTTGTGTCAAGATGTATGGTTTTTCAACAACTGAAATTCAGGAGGCAACAGCCTGGAAGAGTCATGCAACCTCTTCCCATACCTTAGTGGAAATGGGATAATATTATGATGGACTTTTTCATGGGACTACCAAATAATCCTAGAAGGAACAATGCATTATGGGTCATTATTGATCGCCTTACCAAGCCAACACATTTTCTTGCTATAAGGAAATATTTACTACGTGAATGACTAGCATGACTATATATTAATGAAGTTGTGAGATTTCATGGATTACCCCTATCGATTGTTTCTGATCATGGTCCCCATTTTATTTCAAGATTCTGGAAATGTCTTTAGAAGGATTTGGATACTGAACTTCGTTTCAGTACTGCATACCACCCCCAAACTGGTGGACAATCAGAACAGAATATTCATACCTTAGAAGACATTTTGAGATCGTTCTCACATGACTTTCAGGGTATGTGGGATAAATGTTTACCTCTAGTATAATTTTCCTATAATAATAGCTTCAATTCAAGTATTCGGATGACATCGTATGAAGAATTATACAGAAAGATATTTTCCACACAAACCTGGTGGGATGATGTTGGTGAAGGATAACCCGTTGGCACATAAATGGTGGAGGAAACAATGGAAAAAGTGAAGTAAATCCAAATCAACATCAAAGCAGCTCAAAGTAGGTAGAAGAGCTATGCTACCAATCGAAGGAAGGATCTAGAATTTCAGGTAGAAGATAATGTTTTCTTGAAGTTATCTCCATGGATGGGAGTTATATATTTTGGTAAGAATGGTAAATTGAGTCACAGGTACATCGGACCTTTCGAAATTCTAGAACTAATTGGGGTTTTAGCTTACCATTTGGCAGTAAATCCAAGTCTCTGCAAAGTTCACGATGTGTTCCACGTATCAATGTTGAGAAAATACATGCTTGAACCAATGCATGTACTCAGGTATTAGGAACTAGAACTTGAACATGATATTTCATATTTCGAGGAGGCTATCAAGATTCTTCATATAAGAGAACAAGTGCTGAGAAACTGGACGACTCATCTGGTAAAAGTTCTATGGAGAAACCATAAGATGGAAGAGGAAATAGGGAACCCATGGAAATTATGAAGAAGAACCACCCGAGTATTTTCATGCAGTTGTATTCTAGAAATTTCGAGGTTGAAATTATTTGATGGATGGGAGAATGTAAAACCCCAAGCTTCCACGGTACGTTTCCCTTTGAATAATTCAATATCATTCATTGTACGCACCTTTGAGATTCTAACACACCATGACCAATCAAACTAGCCATTATGAATTGTAATACCCACTTTTTGAAATTTTAAAAATTTTATCTATCAAAATGGGCTTCATTATTGTATTCAGAGTATTGAAATTATCCTTGGGTGAATTTTTGGTATTTTTTTGAAAACATTCATATTTTTATGAGTTGTAAAAATTACTATATTTTAAATAAAAACAAATTTTTAAATAGAAATAATTAATAGTGATAAATTATGAATTTGAGTAGTTTTAAAGTATATTTAGAATATATTTTTACCATTTAATCCATTTTTTGTCATTGTACATAATTTCAAATTTAAACCGGACATAAACAAGTGTCAATCTTTTGATAGTCATTCTTTCATGAAAACACGTTTTTTGTTTTGACAGCTGGAATAAATTTTAAATTAATTTCAGCCACTTCTATATTTTGAATTTAGATAAATGGATTCCATATTTAGAATAGGGAAGTCCCAATTTTACAAATAGATAATTTTTAATTTTATACATTTTGAATAATAACTTCGGTTAATATTTTATTTACCAGGGTTAAAGGGTAAATCCTGAAAATAAGGGTAAAAATATTATAATAATAATAATAAATTACCCTAAAACGTGTTTTATCCATATTGGTTGATACATTTCTGACCATGGTCATCATTAGGTCTAATTGGGGTCCCCATGTATCCACTTGTAAGTGATAATAACATTTTATATTAATTATGTTAAAGTAAATACAAAAATGACATAAGAATATATCTTTTAGAAAACGAATTTTTACATAGGGTTATATATGTTATATTTTCGAATATAAATATACATTAGAAATATAAAATTATTTCATATATCATTGTATTTGTTTATAATTTTTAAACATCTAATAAACTAAATTATTTATGACACAATAATGATGGAGTGTTTACCTCATTAATTAATGATTTAAATAAATAAGATTATAAAGACTAAAATAATACCCAAAACCTGTCCAATTCTTATTGGAAGATTTCATTTCGATCATGAGTCATCTTAACATCATCTTTTATGAGTTGTGTGCCTTTATAAACCGAATATCATTATATAATAAAATAATATTTTCAATCATTCCAAAAGAGCCCATTTTCCTCCTTATAAAAGGACACCACTTCTAACCAATTCCTCACACCTCTAATGCCTTTTGTATCATCCAACCACTACCCAATTATGCTCCCTACATCCCTCTACTCCACCTAGAATCCTTACATTAGGCACAAGGCACTTCAAGTGTCCTTTTTGGTTCAAAACAAATGGAGTTACCCAAAATAAAGGTAATGATTTCTCTTAGCTTCTTTCCTTTTATTTTACATCTCCAACCCCTAAACACTTCTTATTATTTTATTTTGTAACCAAAAAAGTATAATCAATATACTAGGATATTTTTATGAGATTTATTCGAACTAAACTTACACACAACTCCATCTAATGGGTGAAGAACATAATATTTCTGTGGATGGTAACCAAACGCCTTACGAAACGATGATTGTTCAATTATCTCCCACCACCTCTCATGGTGGACATTATGATGGAACTATAATTAAATATTATATTAATGATATTTATTTTTTTATAAGCTTCTATAATTCCATTTTATATCATACCATTATTTATTTCATGTGGTATATATATACGATAATTTCATTTGAGGAGGTGAGGACTACCTCCCTCTCAATGTGATATGACTTGTTCATACCATATATAAAACTTATAAAGGATGGTGCTAATAAACATAAGTATCATATATAAGATATTATATTATACTGTAATAATAATATACTTATGTATCATTTGGTTTTTATTCCTTTTAAAATGAAAAATGAAATAGAAGTAGCATTCGTGCTTACGTACGGATTACAGTCTCCATGAACGCGATGAGATTCATTTCCCCATCATAAACATTAATGACTAATTATCATTTGATGATTAAAAGTAATGTTTAATGACTTGAAATAATTATGGATTTTAATAAGATACAACCTATCCATAACAATAATATTTTACGTACCAAAGCATAAAACGGAAAACAAATTAGTTAACACCCGAAACGATGATATACGAAAATATTATTTACAAATAAATGTTAAAAGTTCATATATGATATCATATTAATGTATATTATTCTTGTATAACATAATAAAAATTATTTCACCATTATACTAGAATTTAACCTACCCTCAACTAAGGAAAAGTACAAGTTAAGGGTTTATTTTACAATCTCTTCATTATCCGAGGTTGTTTATACATAATTATCTACTGGGACCTCTTTATCATCCACATCCATGTTCCTTAAAAAAGAATTTCAAAAAAATTTTACTATTAAATAGACAATGGGTTAAATTCATTTATACACATATGTGTTTTGAATGTAATCTTTCTGTCGTTTTCCAAACAAGGTCATTTTTAACATTTTCAACATACATTAAAGTAAGAATTCCTTTTTTTAACTTATACACCGAGTGCGGCTATTTCCCCCCGTTATAAAATCATCAAAGTTTCCCTTACAAGATTATAAGGATATTTTCAAAGTACATGTTTTAATTTATAATTATGTGACATTAAAATGATTTCAAATAAAAAAGATATTTCCCTCAAATAGTTTTGATTTCATCTATGTCAACATCCTTTGATAAATTTTAAGCTTATTTGATGTTTATTTATTATGATACAAAACAAACATATTTTATTGAAGTTTTTTTGATATGTTTGACTATGGAAGTGTTATTTTTTTACCATTCATGGTTTATAAATTATTTTTTTAACATTTCGTATTCTAGTTTTAATACGAATGATTATGTTATGTTTAAACCTGTTCATATGAGGAATGAATTAGACATAATAAGTGACAGGTGGAGCCCGCTATAGCTCCTCGATGCATCAGTAGGTCTCATGAGACAAACTAGTGTCTTGGAACAAGGCATTGACAAAATATTATTTGTAGTCTTGGAACAAGACCTTGACTATGTGGTTATGATAGTATGTCATTATGCATTTCATCATTATGAAAGTGGTTATTTATATTGCATGTGATTATTCAACTAGTAGAATATACATGTGAATATGTTAATGGAATTATTTCATATTATTTTTTCCATATTATGCTGATGTTAGTTTTTAAAAGGCTTTTGTTTTTGTTATACCTTGACTTAAATGTTTATGCTTATTTATGAAAGTTTCTGCTATATTGTTATCCTTACTAGGCATTTGAGCTCACCCCTTTCTATGTTTTATTTTTCCCAGGATGTGAAGAAGTATTTTATGAATGACTTGTGTTGATATTATAAGGGGATATGAGTGTAGAGAAAATATGTTGTTGTAGTTTTCACTTTATGATGTAATGTGAACATTATGAATATATCTAGTTATTCCAAGGCTACTAAACTAATCGGTCTTTCGAAACATGATCTTTTGTGATCATGCAAATGTTATGAAATAATTCACTAACTCTGGGTAACTGGGGTCAGGGCATTATATCCTCGAACCCAAATTTATGACTTGTTTGATCACCTATGTGGAGAACAATACTTCTCTACGGTGGAATGTGGTCAGGATATTAGCAAGTTTGGGTGAAGAGCGAGGATGTCTCTAAGACTGCTTTTCATAAATGCTTTGAGCACAATTAATTCATAGTAATTCCTTTAGGATTCAATAATACTTCAGAATTATTCATGGAATTGATGAATATAGTAAATAGAGATTACATTAAAAAATTTGTGGTAGTAAATATAGATTATATAATAATATACTCAAAACATAAGGAGGAGCATGAGAAGAATCTAAGGAATATATTAGAGACATTGCAAAAGGAGAAGGCCTATGCAATGTACAACGAGTGTGAGTTATGGTTTAAAGATGTCTCATTATTAGGTCATATCATCACAAGTAATAACATATTCATAGATCTGTCCAGGATAGTTTCAGTTGAGGGATGGCTGAGGCCAACATTTGTAATAGACATATGTAGCTTCCTTAGGTTAGCAGGATATTATCAACGAATTTTGAAAAAATTCTCAAGATTTTCCAACCATCATGTCATTCTAACATAGAATTGAGTCACGCTTTCTTTGAGTGATGAATGAAAATAAATATTCAAGGAGTTAAAAAGGATGCCTATCACTACACTCGTGATCACATTACCCACAAGTGGATAACATTTCTTGGTATTAAGTGATGCTTCAAAGAAGGGAATGGGGAGTGTGTTATTGCGAAATGGCAAAGAAATTTCCTATGCATCAATGAAATTGAATGTTCCTCATCAAAATTATCCAAAAAATGATCTGGAGTTGGATATGGTGATCATTGCATTATCAATTGGGTGACATTACCACTTTGGGGAGAAGTGTGAAATATATACGGATCAAAAAAGCCTCAAGTATATATTCACATAGAAAGAGTGTAATATCTGCCAACAAGGATGGTTAGAGATGATCAAAGACTATGACAATTGAATCCATTAACACCCTAGAAAAGCGAACAAGGTGGTAAAAGCTCTATTTAAAAATCATCCATCAATTATATGATTAATGAGAATTCAAAATATTCAAATCGTTTTGGATTTTATGAAGATGGACATGTGAATCATAAAGAATGGAAAACCATCATTCCATTAACGAAATATTCCTCAACCATCTCTTTTGGAAAGGATGAAAAATGATCAAAAGGATGATGTGGGAATTCAGAAGAATGTGAAAACTATAAGAAACTATAAATCCTTAGAGTTAAATGTTATTGAAGAAGGAATTTTGAGATTTGGGAAAAGTCTATGTGTTACATAAAGTTTGGAGATGAAACGAGATCTTTTTTATGACACCCATAGTTCAAATTTATCCATTCACCTAGGAAACAAAAAGATGTATCATGATATCTGAGATCATTATTTGGGGGATAACATGACAAAGAATATCACTGAGTATTCATCAAAGTTCTAGGTATGTCAACAAGTGATGGATTGGAGGCATAAGTCTAAGTGTATGATGTAACTAAAACCTATACCAGCATGTAAATGGGATAACATCACCATGGACTTTGTCACTAGGATTTCGAAGACATCCAAAGGAAACAATACTATTTGGGTTGTATAAATTGTTTTACAAATAATGCACACATCATTGATATTAGAGAGGATTTATCATTGGATCAACTGGAAAGGATATAAATCAGAGACCTGGTATGGCTGAGTGGATTAAAAATATCTATTGTATCTGATTGAGATCCAATATTCACCTCTATGTTTTGGAAGAGTGTTCAACATGCTTTGGATAGTGAGATGAACTTTTGTATCACAAATCATCCTCGAACTAATGGCCAATCTGAGTAGACTATGAAAACACATTAGGACATGTTTAGAGAGTGCTCAATAGACTTTAATGGATGATGGTATCAATATATCCATCTTGTTGGGTTCCCACACAACAACAGTTTCCACTAAAGCATCAAAATAGCTCTTTATGAAGCCCTTTGTGGGAAGAGGTGGAGAACACCGGCATGTTGGGAAGACGTAGACGAGAAAAAACTCCATGGTCCAGAGATGGTCAATGAAATGGTGGAGTATGTTAAGAATATCCAGCATCACATTAAAGTTTCTCTATGTCGAAAAAAGAGCTATAATGATAATCATCGATGACAGAAAGTGTTTGATGTTGGAGACATGGAATTCATTTGCATATCACCATGGAAGAGATTTATGAGATTTGGGAAGAAGGGAAAGCAATGTCCTTGTTAAATTGGCCCTTTTGAGATCCTTGATCACATTGGAGTAGTGAACTATCAACTAAAACTGCCAACAAACCTATCTGAAGTACATGATGTATTCCAGGTATCACTCTTGATGAAGTTCATACCTAATCAATCAAATGTACTCAATCAAGAGGAGGTATCATTGTAGAATGACCTCTTATAATAAGAGAATCCGATAAATATATTATATCATCAGGAAACATTTCTATGAAATATGAAAATGACCATTGTCAAGGTGTTTTGGAGGAACCAATAATTTAATGATGAAACGTGGGAACCCGATAAAGTAATGAGGTAGAGTAACCCACATTTAATTTTTCTGGGGAAAGCATATTTCAAGGGTGAAATTTCTTAAGGGGGGAATATTGTAACGACACAAATATTTATCAATGAAAATTTTTCTTGATCCAAGTAATTATCTTTCCATGTACCTTGTTTATTTAAATAGTGAACTTATTTTGTTTTACGTTTTTTGATTTTAAAATATAGTCATGATATGCAACCATTTTTAATATAGCAATTAAATACTGATCATATTATTATTATAAATATAGTGCTTTAACAAATCCACATTACATTGACAAAAGAAGTGATGGCCTCATCCAACATAATTGCTCCATATTATTCCCATTTGTTGGAGCTTTGAAAGGAGGTGGTAACAATGGGATTCACTCTTGACTAAGACCAATCCAAGCTTTAACATGTGAAGCTTGAATAGAACCTCCTTTGGGAGAACTGGATGTTGATAGAGATTACCACTCGAGGTATGTTATCTGATCCACCCCAAGAGTCTGTCACCATCGCACACCTTACCTTTTGATCTTATTCTGGTGTTATAAGGGGTTATGTAAAAATACCATTGTACTATGAGTATGTACGTTATTATTTCATAGAGAATATTTATTCATATTGTTATTGTTACTTTGTAAATAGTTTTTAATAAAGAAAAGAATTTTTAGTTAATTAAGTATTCTATTTTGATGAAGTAATATATTTTTGAATTAAATAATACTTTAATTAAATATTATAAATATATTTATTTTTATATAAAATAAATGATCGTATAATTATTATGAATAAAAATGTGATTTTTATTATGGTTTAAAATCTCTTTTTGTCCAAACACATGAATTTTATATAAATCCCAATTTTTTATTTTAAAAGTAAAAATTCACATATTTATAAAATTATTTAGATAAAATAAATATTATTTTTTAAATCAGGTCACCAATATTATCAGATGGTGATTTTTTCATAATTTTCTAAGACAGTCCAATTTTTGTGTAAAAATAAAATAACGTTTAAATATATAATGTGTTTTATGACATCATAATGACAAAATAGTGATGTAATAAAATATAAAAATCATTATTTTCAGAAAATATATGTTTTACCATTAAAATAATATGATTTTAGGTTTGTTTTATTTATTTTAATATGCCTTAGTGGACCCTCCAAGGCATATAAATCATTTTATCTTTTTAAATTGTATTTAATGAGAGTGGGACTCCCCTTCACATAAGCTATAATGACCCATACATTAAATACATTTTTAGTACTTCAAAATTTAAGTACACATATTAATACATATAACAAAACTATGAAAGGACCATATAGGTATAGTGTCTTTAGAAACTGGGAAACATAAACAACTGGTTCTTAAAGAGTCTACATTGTCTCCCATTTATTTCATCATATCTACAGTACCTTTTGGCATATCTTACTTAATAAACTTCTTCCTGACCTGGGGAAAGAAAACATACAAAAGGGTGAGCTCAAATTCTCATTAAGGGTAAAAAAAATATCAATCACATCATATTCATAAGAACATAACTTTGTAGAAATCTTACCCTGCAAAAGAGATCACAATTTCATAACATGGGATAAATCATTGTAGTGAAATGTAATAACAATAATCATAACATAAGACATGAAGATTTGTGGCATACACACATAATCATAGAGAACCATTTCTTATTAGTCAAGACTCATTTCCAAGACGATCTTAGTGGACAAAGTCCATTTCTGAACCGAGTTCATTCCTTGTTTTAGTCCTGTTTCACTGAACCGGTTTAACCTACCGTTCCAGCCATGTCTATCCAATGAGATATAAAATATTTACCAAATGAATTGGATGGAGATATAGGTCCCACCCATTTCATAATGATACCATTCTTATGTGTGCCACAAAATCATAAACCATACGTCATATCATAACCCATGTAATAAAATTGGGAATCGTAAACATCGTGACATCATAAAAAAATTCATTTATGATAATAGATTTCATAAATATAATTCCATCACAACATAATCAAATAAATTCAATAATAGGTATAGAAACAGAACCCTTTATTATCGTAGATGGAAAATAATTTTGATAAAACACTTGAACTCCATTAATGAGGAAAATATCCTTTCTACATCAAAAACACTTTTCCTTTCATAACATGTCATACAATTCTAAACTAAAAGAATTTGATTAAAAATAACCTTGAAAACATGTAAAGTAATCTTCTTGGAAATAATGTTTTAAAAATCCATTCATGCCGTACATGATAAAAAAACATATGTCTCGTACTTTTTTCGGAAAAGTCAAAAAGTACCTCGTACGAAAAACGACAAAAGATTCCTTTCATATCTTTTACTAAAAAATCACTGAAGGGTAAAATTGGATCTAAACAATCATAGGTGGATGGAAATTATATTACATATTGAGGAAACATGGTTTTGGATGATAAAATACACCCCAGTAAATTCCAAAGTATAAACAATCTCGGATAAAAATGAGATTCTGATATTTCACATACCTTACGTCTAATTTGCTTCGTAAGTGTCCGAAACTCCTGTATAATGGTTTAAATAATGTCATTGACTCATTACAGAATCATACGTATTGTTATTATATCATATATGGTCATATTCTTAGCTTATTATTATTAATATTTCATTGCTACTTGTTATTCAGGTGTTTATTACATTTTCTTCTTATGCGTTTTTTGTCGAATAAATTCGTTTTATTATTTTTCGGTTATAGATACCTCCCTTCCAGAATGGTATTAGTGTAATATATATCATATTTATTCACTCAATTCATTTATGTAATCATTAGGCAATGAAAATCATGTAGAATGAGTCCCATCACATCGTGGAGACGTTATTCCGTACGTACACACGAGCGATGATATCGTTCCCATGATCGTGGAATTGTATTGGAGTGTATGTATACTATTTCAGAATCAATATCACATTAAAATAATCATATATATTCATTATTTACACCATTATACCCATCCAAGTAAGGTGGCGGTGGAAAATAGATTACACTACTGCGTAGAGATGGTATTTCGTACGTACGCACGCGGGGCGATTACATTTTCCGTAGGATGGATAGATGTTGAAATAGGGTTGTTTAATACTTATAATAACATATATGTATATGAGTGATACTTATGTTATTAATTCATAATGAAACAACTAAATAATATAAAGTGAAAGACGAAATAAAGTTGAAATAATTAGTAACGGACATTACCTCTTCTTTGAAGCGTTTCTTTGAGAACTCCTTTTTGAGCACTAAAATTGGACTTTGAAGAAGACCAGGACCTCTAAGATGTTTCTAGGGAAGCGTAGAGGAGAAATTGGTAGGGTTTGGCCAAGCCTGAAGGCTCAAAGTGGTGTGAGGAAGAGAGGGAGAAGGTGCGCTTTTATAAGGGAGGAGAGGGGCACCTTTGGAAAAACTAAAAATATTATTTTATTATAAAGCCATATTCGGTTTTAAATAGCTAAAATTTGATTTATTTCGAATATAAGGTGGGTATGGGTCTAAATCCTCTCATCCAATATAATTTGGACATGTTTAGTTTACTATTTTTACCTTATCATTTAGAGATAATTTTACATTTACAATGTCTTTTTGTGTTCTTACACTACATGGTTTTTAAACATACTATAACAAGCCTAACGAACCCCAAGTTGTTTATTATTAATATATATAACCTTATCTAAGTCATTTAGCCTAACCATATATTTTTAGGAATAAAATAACAATTAATAATATAATATTTGTTTTAAAAACTATTTTATGTCAATTTTGACACTATTTAGTAATTGTTTTTTGTTAAAATCATAAAAGAATGATTAGTTCAAAAAAAATATAATTAAATAAATAA
The DNA here is from genome assembly GCA_963277665.1 of Viscum album. Lineage (NCBI taxonomy): Eukaryota > Viridiplantae > Streptophyta > Magnoliopsida > Santalales > Viscaceae > Viscum > Viscum album. The sequence continues at coordinate 26,347,628 of OY728157.1, read as the reverse complement.
TAACATGTCATATTAACCTATAAAATTATTTTAATTCATAAAAAGTAAAAAAAATTAATTTATTTGGGTATTTATTACATCAATTACGTCAATATTTCATTAATAAGATAATTACTAAATCATCTTTGTGTCATAAATAAATTAAATTATTTAATGTCTAAAAATTACAAATAAAATACCATTATGTAGGAAATATTTTTATCTTTATAATTAATATTTATAGTCGAATTTATCTTATGTATAACCCTATATTAAAAATTATTTACTTATTAAACTTTGATATTAACTATTTTCACCCTTTCTTTAAATAAAATAATAATAAATATCCTAATCTAATCCAAGTGGGCCTAAATGGCCATATTTTATTCATAAGGATGTTTTTGGTCGAATTAAACTTATCTAATATAATTAGGACATGTTTTAGGGTAATAATAATATCATTTTTACCCTTAATTACCCTATTTACTTTTAACTGTGGTAAAAAAAAGTAAAAAGTTACTATTCTCCAAAAATTATTTTCATCTCATTGAAGCAAATTTTACTTACTGACATCAACCGTGTCTCTCTGATTTTTGAAATTCCACTCAAAGAAGCGGTAAAATTAGGTTTTATGTAAATTTTCAAATTCTCCTAGGAGGTGGGTAAAAGACGGTGAAAAGTTCAATAAAATTTTTATATATCTAAAATTATTATAAAATTAATCCAATGAATTAAATTGAACTTATAAAGGTATTATGTATCAATTTTGAGCAAAAAAAATTTAAATAAAATAAATAATTATTTAAATAAAAATTCAGTTTTTAAATAGTAAACAAGTATTTTCACTATTCATCAAAAATTGAATGTTTCCAGAAAAATACCAAAATTTAACCCTAGGCTAATTTCGATATTCCGAATCAAAAAACGAATTCCATTTTGAAAAATAGAATTTACAAAATTTCGAAAATTGTTTATTACTATTCATAATGGCTAGTTTTAAAAATATTTTAAAAGCATGTCGTTGTTTAGTGAAACTTAGTATTGCGTACGACCCAAGCTATCAAGGAAGGTCGCAATTGCATGTAAAGCAAGTCAAGATATTGTTGTGTGTTGTGAAAGATTCCATTGATGATTTATATAAAATAAAAACAAAATATTTCTTATAACTGCATGCATCAAGAATAATAAACCATGTCATGAAATCGTGGTCTTGGGAAACAACAGATTGGGACCCCCACATGTTCATCTAACAGTTTATATCTACATGTTCAAAAGATAACAACCCATTTACCCATTAAGTTGATCATAGAATTTATTACTATGGGCTTTGAAAATAACATACCATATCCCGCCCATGTGGTTTTAAAAAGAGTATACAATTTCTTACACATATTCAACAAACATTCATATATATAATACAAATAAATTTGAAATTATGAATTTTGCAGAAATCGCTATATCATATCAATCAAGTATAATCCACACTAATCCATTTATCATAATATATCTCATTAATTTATCTAAAAAATAATTAACCACACTTATACCATTAACCAATTATATAATTTATCAAATTCAAATCCCAAATTATAAAAAATTAAAATTATTTTCTGAATTAATTATTCTAAAATCCCATAATTTCAAAATTAATTAATTAATTAGTTGTCCAAAATTATTTATTTTAATCATGAATATCAATTGATAAAAATATCTAGAAATTAAAAAATTTTATTACATTAAATCAAACCCTTGAATATTGTATTAGAAAATTATGCCAACTACCTCAACATTTTGATAAAAGACCACCCAGAGAAATTCCACAATATTAATTAACAAAAGTCATCGAACAAGATCGAGATCAGAAACCCAAATTAATGATTAAAAAATAAATATCTCCTATATCAAAAGATATTTTCGTAAAACTTGTTCTAGATTAATCAAATAATGATCTATATCTGGTAAAATAATGAAAACACCAAAAAACGAATAATAGAATAACGAAGGATGCACATGAAAACAAATGAATAAGATCCAACAATTAGTTGAGTGGAAAATCATTGATTTGGGATTCATATTATGACGTGTAGACATCAGGAAGACTTGGATTCCATCTTGAGAGGTCCCAATTTATGAAATACTTTCTAGAGTCAAATGGTGGTCGAGGTGCAGTTAAATAGGGGATTCTAGAATTATTTAGAATATTTTTTTATGTCTAAATTCCCACGCCTGGTTATTTGGGGTAAATCACATGGGATTCTTTAACCATGCACTATATGATCTCCAATTATTTTTCTAGGAATAGTATTATGTTTTTCAAAACATGGATTTTTAAACTATGTTTCGGCCAAGTGAATCCACACTTTTTGGGTTCATGGTTTCCTAGACTGGGGCACACAATTGGACCTAACAATCCACCAAATGTGAAAAACCAAATTTCCCCCATTTTCCATTAATTTTACAACAAAACAATCCCTATGTAATTAAGCAAAAAAATTACTTAAAGAAAATTTAAAAGTTCTTATAAATGAACCAGATAAAAATAAAAATGAGGTTGGGATCTTAAAATCTCCCCAAATTATAACACTTCATTGTCAAGTTGAACTCTCATTAATCTCTAAGATTATTAGAAAAAATGTTTGTTCTACTAATCCTGCACATTTTCATTTTTTCCCATTTTACCTACGGAACATGCCCATATTTCGAAAATACACAAACTATCAACATTTTATTTCCCTATAACACATTATTAATGTGTCCCAACAAACATATCATATGATATTATCTATGTAAAAATAAAAATCATCGACATTGATCACTAAAGAAGGGTCATGGTGATACTATCATACTTGAGGAACAAGACAATTTTCATATATAACACTGTATATCAATGGGATAGCCACTAGTACCCCACTGGAAAAATTATCTCCACAATTTTAAACGGTCCTATGAACCTATGTACCAGATTTATATGTCTTTATATCCTTTTGTGACCCAACCTTGGAGAAACTTTAAGGATTACCCGATCACCATATGTACACCCTGGGGTCGTCTCCATCTATCAGTATATAACTTCTGTGTATTCAGAGTTGTTTCCATACATTTTCAAATCAGTTGTACATGATCTGATGTATCTTACATGAGACTGTAGTCTAATAACTATAACTCAAATTCCTCGATCCAATATGGTGGTGATCTGTATATACAACAATAAAGCACATTGTAGGGATCCAACTTTGTGTTTTTCTGATAATGGTTGTTATTTAAAAAATACCCAAAACCCATGTACATTTACTAATACACAACAAACTCAAGAACACATCGCCCCGACATATCATTAAGCATCTGTAGAGTATGATCTGAATGCCCAATTTTATGTGGGTGGGAGGAAGTACTCCACAACACTATAATACCAAGAACATTCTATAATCCCTACTAGAAGTATGAAGTGAAACACTAGTCATAGTCTGAAACTACATTTCATGGGACCCTGTGTATACAAGAAATCTTTTGAAAATAAAAAACTCACATCTTCATCACAGAACTCTTCTAACAGATCATTTGGAAGTGGCATGACATGGTGAGTCTGTCAATGTTCATCCATATGGCATCATGTCCCCCAGATGTGCATGGTAAACCCATTATGAATTCAGTTTAAATCCCTTACCATTTACACTCTAGAACATATATGGGTAGGATTAAAACCACTAGAACATGGTGATCATCGATCACATTATGGATAGTGAGGAATATAGAAATGAACTCTATAACCACATTCTTCATCCACAACCACTAGAGCTGATGTCAAATGTCCCGATATATCTTCACCACACCCGTATGTACAACCAAATTGGATTATTTGGAACCCCCTCAAAACCTTATATTATAGTGTCACATGTACCACTGTGTTCCCTTTAATAATAATGATGTTCTCCCCACCCATCAAATATCCACAAGGGACATTCCAAATGGACAACTAAGCTTGTCGGGTCTCAGCGTTTACATCAACAAGTCGTGCCTCTCTAATTCACTGTAATATTGGATGGGGGAAAACCATCGACTGGAGGTATGATTCCCCTTCAGCATCCACAAAATGATATCAATAATGTTACCAAGTTATCGAACACCTCACTCAGCAACTACAAAATGAATTTATTGCTGAGAGTGTCTTCCACTACATTCCCCTTCCCATGAGTTTTGAAAAAAGTCAAATTCATAGTCCTGGAAAACTCAATCCATCATCTTTATCATATGATAAAGTCTTTGTTAGAGAAGATTTACATGATACTCTTATGGTCAGAGTATAATATAAACTGCTCACCCATCATTTAGTGTTTCCAAATATTCAATGAGAAGACTACCACTTCAAGAACATGATCATGGGTCATGTAGTTTTATTCATGTTACCTAAATTGGTGCAAATCATATGCAATCACCAGTTTCCCCTACATCATGAATCAACTAATCCCAGTCCCTAATTCATCACAGGACCCAATGTACTAAACACCTTCCTCTGGTAATCGCATGATAGGAGCACTTAGTCTTCTCTTTGGCTGCTAAAAACCCTTCTAGTACATCTCTGTCTACATGAAAGGCTTCCCATTATATGTCATGTCCATCAAGGGTGATTCTACTCTATAATGGAAAGGTTTAAACCATTTATTGTACCCATAAATACCCAATTAACTCTACAAATATGTTACACACATGGGTGGCTCCCAAGTAAGCACCACTTCAACCATCATCATATCCACTGCAACTCAATCCCAAGAAAAGATGTGTCTTAGAATGCAGACCTACTAAATCTAGAACTGACACATCGAATGGTTTTTATAAATCTAGAACACTTATATTTTGTCGAAGACCATACATAAGTGTATTGTGTGCTCCTCTTTGGATGCCAAGTATAATAGGATAACATCAATTACGACCACGAAGAACAAGTCTGTATAATTCAAGAATATTCTAGTCATGAGCCCATAAATAGTTCTAGGGCATTCATCATGCCAAAACACATCCCTAATTAACCATAATGAAATTACAGACACCTAAAGGATGTCTTCAGGATAACCACATCCTATACAAGAAGATGGTGATATCTATAAATGAGGCTAAGCTTCGATAACCAACTAGTTCATTTTAGATGAATGCATAGGTCATTAATCATTGATAGTGTATAATTATTCATCATCGTGACTTGGTTCAGACACCGGGAGTCCACAAAAATTATCAATCTCCCATATTACATCTTGGAATCAAATTGGTGCTTTCCAAGGTGAAAAATAGTGTCTCTGGAAGTCCTTCCCCTTTAAGTCCTCAAATTTTACCCTCAACTCACAAACTCGGTGGGATCCATTAGATATAAAGATTTAGATATCTTGGTTGTCCTAGTCTATATGTCAATACATATGTGTAAATCGTTATAGGGCGTTTACTCGAGGAAAATCTCATGAATTATGTCATCATAATTCACCACCACTATTGAAAACGGTTGACTCCAATAAACCATCGTACTAAGGGTGAGGCTAAAAAAAATTGTGAGTAATTGACGACATCCACTTAGGAGTATGTCTATCCGGCATTGCATGTGTTTCCTTTTCATCAGCAATGGAACACATGTTCTATCTTAATGGACATGCCATACACTGTGGAAAACATATTCAATATGGGAATGAACTGAGGTTTATAGATCCATTAAACGAATTACATCGTATGGCCTCAACGATACCACCACGATATGCCAACTGAAACTCTCTCCCTAGAGATTAATAGAACACTATGGTCACTAGTGTGTAGTAATATAATCACCCATCAAATGATCTTTTTTGCAAAGGGATCGAGGTAATGGTTCCATTGGAATATCTGAGTCTCGAACAAGGTTTGTGGTTAGAAAATAGTGACTGAAACACGTGACTATGAAAATTATATATATGGTATATTAGGTATATATTGTACCTTTAATGTAACGACCCGAAATTATGAATAAATCTTGTTTCCTAATTTTTTGTGTTGTTTTATTTTATTTTTATACTCAACAAAAATGTTTCATTTGATAACATGAGTATAATTAAAATGAGACCATTGGGTTTTGACTGTTATATGTGCATTGGTCAACATGACCACTGGAAACTAAACGTTTTGATTATTTTCTCTAAATACAAGTAATCTTTGTTAATTATTATATAAAGAAGATTCGATGGCCTCACCCAGTAGTCATGGACCGATCGAAGCCCATCTAACATAACTTGGGAAGGAGGTAGCACCATTGGGCTTTGCTCTGGACCAAACCCAAGCCGAACTTCATCGTGTGAAGCTAGAATGGAATCGCCTTTGCGAGAAGTTCAAACTGATAGAAATTACTACTCGTGCGATGTTAGCCAAGCCTCCCTCAGATTCTCTCACCTTAGCACACCTTACACTTAGGTCCTATGCTGGTGTGATAAGGGGCTATGTAAGGAGACCGTAACTGCCATGTGTAATCCTTTGTTTTAAATAAAAATTGGGATTTCTTTTTCTGATGAAGATTATGAATTTTCAAATGACCGGTTAAATATAGTATGCATATTTTTGATGAATTTTAGAAAAATGATATTTTAAAAAATTTTATGTAAACCTTGAATAATTAAAAATGTGTAATGATATTCAGAAAATGGTCTTCTACAATTATGCTCAGTATGAAATTTAGAGTCTAATAAGATCAACGTAATTTTTGATGAATAGTAAATTATGAATAGTGATTTTATGATTAGGATTAGTAATGTGCCCAAATGAATTAGTAATCTCACTTAAATAAAGTATTAATATAATCTAGGCACCTTGATTAAGTAATGTGATTCAATAAAATGGTTAAATAATGATTTCATAAATTATTATTCAGGTATTAGTTTTTTCAACTGAATAGTGTTTTTTAATTAAAAATTAAATTAAAAATATTTAAAAAATTATTTTTATAAAATGGATTTCATTTTTGAACTCAGAGCATCGATATTATGTTATGGTAATTTTTGGGGTTTTTTTGAAAAAAATAAACTTTTAGTGAATAGTGTATTAATTTAAAAAATAAATTAAAATATTTAGAAAATTATTTTTATAAAAGGGAGTTCATTTTTGAAATCAGAGCATTGATATTTGGTTAGGATAAATTTTGGGATTATTCTGAGAAAGTTGAATTTTCGATGAATAGTGAAAATACAGTTTTTAAGTTACCGGTGTTTAATTACATCATTAAATGATATATTAAGTATGTAATCTATATGGTCGACTTATTAATAGTATGATAAGGTATTAAGTGTCCCAAGTGGTCAATACCATGGGCAAATACCATGGGCAAGCCCATGGTTTTGCCAAAACCACTAATGAGGTGTCCCTTGGCCATTAATGCCTTGTCCCCTCACTTTCCCTATAAATACCAAGCCATCCTCTCATCCATTCGACTCCCCACTCTTACCCAATGAAGTTGTGGTCTCATTACCTCCCAAGGAGTCCTCCCAAGGTTCCCCCAAGCCCTCAAGGTCCCAACCTTTGAGTTTTAAGAGTTACGTTTTAAGGTAAGGGATCTGATCTCTCTCTTTCTTTTCAAGAAATCTATTTTATGTAATTTCTTTTATGCTCCATGTTCATATTTTAAATTTCTTCTTTTATACTCCTCTTACTGCCCTTTTCATGTTCACATAATGAGAGATCCCCTCTTACTCTCAATATTTCGGTTTATGAAGATTTTAGTGGCGTCGTTAGGCTGCCGAAGATTTTGTAACGGATTCTTTCTCCCTTCTCATTTTTCAAGATCTATTTTCATGTAAATTATTTCAAATTTCTTTTTATTTTGTTGGGGTATGATATCTAAATTTATCATAATGATCTTTTATGATCATATGATTAGAGACCCCATTTTATCTCTTCAATTCAGTATTTTGAAGTTTTAAGTGGCGTTGTTGGGCTGCTGAATGTTTAACGGATTCTTTCACCCATCTCATTTTGAAGATCTATTTTCATGTGAAGTCTTTCAAGTTCCTTTTTATTATGTTGGGTTATGACCTCTATATCTATCATACTGAACCCCTTTGTTCATATGATGAGATTCCCTATTTTTATCTTGTCAATTCATTTTTGGTTGAAGTTTAAGTGACGCTGTTAGGCTGCCGAATTTTGAAGGGATTCGTTCGCCTTTCTCATTTTTCAATGATCTACTTTCATGTAATGTATTTAAAGTTACTTTTGTATTATGTTGGGGTATTATCTCTATATCTGTCATACTGATCATTTATTTTCATATTATGAGATAACCTATTTGATATCATCAATTCATTTTTGTTGAAGTTTATGTGACGCCGTTGGGCTACCGAATTTTCATAAGAAAAATATTATTTTGTCTTCCTTCCATGTTCTTCATTTCATATGGAATATCTTTCAAATTTCATTACCATGTTCTCAAATCTTATATATTATATCCCTATACTATTTTATTGATCATTTATGATTGTTTGACCCATGTCCCCTCTCTTTTTAATGTCTTCTAAAACCTCGTAACATAGCCGTTATGCTACAGAATTTCCATCTCAAAATGTCTCTCTCTTTTTCTAAAGTTATTTTTTTTAATTAAGTGAATACACAAAGCTATTTCTTCTAAAGGTGTATTCAAATATATACCAAAATTTTCAATTTTAAATTCTGGGATTTACATACATGAGACCCACCTTCATTTTCTGTGGGTCTTAAAGTGACGTAAAGATCATGTCTTTAAAGCAGTTTTTAAAATGTTATGATTATGAAATGAAACACATTGATTTTATGCTATATGGGTTATTTATGAAATGTTTGATGATGATATATGTGGCTCACATGATAATAAAGTCAAATTTAAGGGTGTGACCAGATAGCGCTCCAAAGCATTGGGTAATGATGTAACCACTAGAGATTATAATTTTCATGATATCTTGGTGAATAACCTTGGTAATTTTCAAATGACACCTTGGGGATGGTCCTCGGTGACAAGTTCGGGATTTTGTATATTAAATGTTGTAGCCACATCTTCTAGTTATGAAAAATGTTATTTTTTATGATATGCCTCAGGATTTTTTTCTCATTCATTAATGTTCTTTTCATGACCTTATTGAAGTATCTCAAGTTCACATGTAAAATGTTTCTCTTGTTTCCTTTACTGGGCCTTCTGCTCACCCTTTCTTTTGATGTATGTCCCCAGGTTATGAGATGCAGTAATGAACCTAGGATGAACATGAGGAGAAGCATTTCGAGTTTTTAAGAAGATTATTTTATGTTTTAATGTTTAAAGTTCCTGGTTTCCATGACACTAAACTTAAAGATCCTCGGTTTTGTAAAATATAATGAAAGTTTATGTGATAAAAAGGAAAGATTCTATAGTTGGTATCAAAGGATGGTTTAGTTATTTGTGTAAATTAGGATATGAAAACTCTAGGATGAACCCTATAGAAAAGTTTAAATATAGGAAATCTTCCTGGTATTTTGTTGAGTATTGAGTAAGGGGTTGCCAAGAAAATACATCCCTATATGGATACGTGCAGGTAGAGGTGGCTCTGGAACAGATGTACATAGGGGTAAAACCCGAAAACACTGCTTTGAGCTACACTCGAACGGGAACTGGTACATGACAACGGGCCTTGCTGCACTCTTGGTTACGACACTACCGGGGGATATGCTTTGGTAAATTCATAAGCTTATTATTAACCATTATTAAAGGAACAAAGATAAAATAAAATAAAGATTCACATAAGAATATATGATCATGGCTATCCTAGATGGGAACCTAGGGGATCACAAGTTAGGGTATACTTTTCTTCTAAATTTATCCTTATATGCTTTCAGTTACTTTTCATGATTATTGGTTAAGTACTTAAGCCCCTAATTATGCTTTCTCTTCTTAGTTAATGGTGGGAAATGGAAGAACATGTCCCAACAACCAATGTGATAGGAAATGCGATGATTGCGATATTAATATGACATGGATGATTAGGGGATTAAAAGATGATTATTATTTTGGAACACCTTCACTATTTTGGGGACCATATATGATCGAGGTAAATAGATTACTACGATATTTTCATTGAGGAGTAAGGTTGACTTATATTTTGAAGAATCGATGAATTTAAGGTGGACTTATAGTAATTTAGGTTACTTATGGGAATGATTAAACTATCTTGAGTAAAATATGTTTAGGTTAGCTACTTTTGTTATAAGATGTTAGGAGTGGTTGATGTTGATTGGAGATGAACAAATGAAGTTTATTTTGGAAGACTATGTTATCAAATCCTTCTTGTATTTGGGTTTCAATCTTAGTTTGTTTTATTTTGAGGAATTTTTAGGACCGTTATTTGTGGAATGGTCTATGATGAACATTGGGTAGTACCATGGAACTTTGAAGATTTAAAAGTAGTTTCCATTCCTATGGGATTATTTCTCTTTGAAGAGTTGTTTTACCTTACCCTTTCTATTTTTGGGATAATTTTTAAAGATAGAAGAAATAGATAGTTATTCTTTTGTGGATTATGTGATTCCCTAGAAGATGATTCTTGTGTTTTGATGAGACCAAGTAGTTTCAAATGCTCATAGTTTGGAGAAAAGATTAGTTTTGGGTAGAAAATTATTAAAGGATGAAACTATACATGAAGATAGGTATATTTTCTTATGTTTTTGTTTTATGTTGTAAATGAATTCCTCAAAGTTATGAAAAGGAACATAAAACAAAAATGTTGTTGCTTTACGTTTCCTACTGGGTAATCAAAGACTGTTTACACACATCATTAGTTTGGGATTTTCTTATGGTTAACTTTCTCTTAATCGTGTTTTCTATCACTCTCCCTCAGAACATGACCCTTTGTTTTCTCCTCCATGGCCATTTTTTCGTACATGGAATCTTAGTGCGGGCTAACTCGGGTGACCTTTGTACTTACCTTTTCTTCTTTCAAAGTAATAGTTTTACTGACTCCTTTTCCGATGTGAGACTTTCAATAAAATTTCAAAACCCAATTTTAAAAATTGCGAAGACAAAATTTCTTAAGGGGGGAAGATTGTAAAGACCCGAAATTTTGAATAAATCTTGTTTCCTAATTTTGTGTTTTGTTTTATTTTATTTTTATACTCAACAAAAATGTTTCATTTGATTACATGAGTATAATTAAAATGAGACTGTTGGGGTTTGACTGTTATATGACCAATGGTCAACATGACCCCTGGAAACTAAACATTTTGATTATTGTCTCTAAATACAAGTAATCTTGGTTAATTATTATAGAAAGAAGATTTGATGGCCTCACCCAGTAGTCTTGGACCGATCAAATCCCATCTAATAGAACTTGGGAAGGATGTAGCACTACTGGGCTTTGCTCTGGACAAAACCCAAGCAGAACTTCATCGTGTGAAGCTAGAATGGAATCCCCATTGCGAGAAGTTCAAACTGATAGAAATTACTACTCGTGCGATGTTAGCCGAGCCTCCCTCAGATTCTCTCACCTTAGCACACCTTACTATTAGGTCCTATGCTGGTGTGATAAGGGGCTATGTAAGGAGACCGTAACTACCTTGTGTAATCATTTGTTTTAAATAAATATTTGGATTTTTATTATGATGAAGTTTATGAATTTTCAAATGACCGGATAGATATAGTATGCATATTTTTAATGAATTTTAGAAAAAGGATATTTTGAAAATGTTTATGTAAACCGTAAATAATAAAAAATGTGTAATGATATTCAAAAAATGGTCTTCTACAATTATGCTCAGTATGAAATTTAGAGTCTAATAAGATCAACTTAATTTTTGATGAATAGTAAATTATGAATAGTGATTTTATGATTAGGATTAGTAATGTGTCCAAATGAATTAGTAATCTCACTTAAAGAAAGTATTAATATAATCTAGGCACCGTGAATATGTAATTTGATTCAATAAAATGGTTAAATAACGATTTCATAAATTATTATTCAAGTATTAGATTTTTCGAATGAATAGTGTTTTTTAATTAAAAATTAAATTTAAAAAATTTAAAAAATTATTTTTATAAAATGGATTTCATTTTTGAACTCAGAGCACCGATATTATGTTATGGTAATTTTTGGGGTTTTTTCTGTAAAAAATGAATTTTCAGTGAATAGTGTATTTATTTAAAAAATAAATTAAAAATATATAGAAAATTATTTTTATAAAATTCAGTTCATTTTTGAAAGAAGAGCATTGATATTTGGTTAAGGTGAAATTTTGGGATTATTCTGAGAAAGTTGAATTTTCGATGAATAGTGAAAATAAAGTTTTTAAGTTACGGGTGTTTAATGAAATCATTAAATGATGTATTACGTATGTAATCAATATGGTCGACTTATGAATAGTAAGATAATTTATGAGGTGTCCCAAGTGGTCAATACCATGGGAAAATACAATGGGAAAGCCCATGGTTTTTCCAAAACCACTAATGAGGTGTCCCTTGGCCATTAATGCTGTGTCCCCTCACTTTCCCTATAAATACCAAGCCATCCTCTCATCCATTCGACTCCCCACTCTTCCCCAATGAATTTCTGGTCTCATTAACTCCCAAGGAGTCCTCCCAAGGTTCCCCCAAGCCCTCAAGGTCCCAACCGTTGAGTTTTAAGAGTTACATTTTAAGGTAAGGGATCTGATCTCTCTCATTATTTTGAAGAAATCTCTTTTATGTAATTTCTTTTATGCTCAATGATCTTATGTTAAAGGGTGTTCTTTTATACATCTCTTACTTCCCTTTTCATGTTCACATAATGATAGATCCCCTCTTACTCTCATTATTTCGGTTGATGACGTTTTAAGTGGCGCCCTTAAGCTGCCAAAATTTTTGTAACGGATTCTTTCTCCCTTCTCATTTTTCAAGATCTATTTTCATGTAAATTATTTCAAGTTACTTTTTATTATGTTGGTATATGATCTCTAAATTTATCATACTGATATTTTATGATCATATGATGAGAGACCCCATTTTATCTCTTCAATTCAGTATTTTGAAGTTTTAAGTGGCGTTGTTAGGCTGCTGAATGTTTAAGGGATTCTTTCACCCTTCTCATTTTGAAGATCTATTTTCATGTCATGTCTTCTAAGTTCCTTTTTATTATTTTGGGGTATGATCTATATATCTATAATACTTATCCCTTATGTTCATATGATGAGAGACCCTATTTTGATCTTGTCAATTCATTTTTGGTTGAAGTTTAAGTGACGCTGTTAGGCTGCCGAATTTTTAAGGGATTCGTTCGCCTTTCTCATTTTTCAGAGATCTAATTTCATGTAATGTATTTAAAGTTACTTTTGTATCATTTTGGGGTATGATCTCTATATCTGTCATACTGATATTTTATTTTCATATGATGAGAGACCCTATTTGATCTCGTCAATTCATTTTTTTTAAGTTTAAGTGACGCCGTTGGGCTACCAAATTTTCATAAGAGAAATCTTATTTTTGTCTTCCTTCCATGTTCTTCATTTCATATGGCATATCTTTCAAAATTCATTACCATGTTCTAAAATATTTTATATTCTATCCCTCTACTGTTTTATTGATCATTTATGAGTGGGTGACCCTTGTCCCCTCTCATTTTAATGTCTTCTAAATCCTCGTAACATAGCCATTATGCTGCAGAATTTCCGTCTCAAAATGTCTCTCTCTTTTTATAAAGTTCTTTTTTTTCATTAAGTGAATACTCAAATCACTTTATTCTAATGGGTTATTCACATATATACAAAAATTTTCTATTTTAAATTCTGGGATTTACATATATGAGACCCACCTTCATTTTCTGTTTGTTTTAAAGTGACATAAAGATCATGTCATTAAAGCAGTTTTTAAAATGTAATGATTTTGAAATGAAACCCATATATTTTATGCTATATGGGTTATTTATGAAATTTATGATGATGATATATGTGTCTCACATGATAATAAAGTCAAATTTAAGGGTGCGCCCTGATATCACTCCAATGCATTGGGTAATGATGTAACCACTAGAGATTACAATTTTCACGATATCTTGGTGAATAACCTTGGTAATTTTCAAATGACACCTTGGGGATGGACTTTGGTGATATGTTCATGACTGTCTATATTAAATGTTGCATCCACATCTTCACGTTATGAAAAATGTTATTTTTATTAGGATATGCCTCATGATTTCTTTCTCATGCCTTAATGTTCTTTTCATGACCTTATTGTAGTATCTCAAGTTCACATGTAAAATGTTCCTCTTGTTTCCCTTACTGGGTCTTCTGCTCACCCTTTCTTTTGATGTATGTCCCCAAGTTATGAGATGCAGTAATGAACCTAGGATGACCATGAGGAGAAGCCTTTCAAGTTTTTAAGAATAATATTTTATGTTTTCATGTTTAAAGTTCTTGGTTTCCAAGACACTAAACCATAAAGATCCTCGGTTTTGTAAAATATAATGAAATTTTAAGTGATAAAAAGGCGGGATTCTATATTTAATCATATATAGAGCACTAGGGTTGTAATACTACATCACATAATGATTCCATTATCCCTATACACCAGCTCCCAGAGCCCATGGTGGGCCACCTTGGGTAGGTGGTGGTAGTATATCAAAACTCTGCCCACCACCTAATACTCTAGAAGCTCCTCTTCCATGCGAACCACCCAGAAGATGAAACTAATCAGGTATCCTACTCAAACTATGTGGTACCTAAAATGTTTGATTATCGTCCTCATGGAGATTCAGTCAATCTCGATCCAGATTTCAATAACCAATGCATGAGTAACATAACTATTCCTTTTATTGATTCACACTTCCCTGGGTTGCCTGCACTACTGAATCAGTATCCTTGGGTCATCCCATAGTGTTATTGACCTGAATGGGTCCATGTGTCTCCTATATTCTACCTATAACTGAAGACTCAGATACATAGTGCATGCATGTAGCTCCCACTGGTGGCATTTATTCGGCCAGAAATCTCTCCTACAGAAGAGATTGAACTAGTACACTATCATATGTAGGAATGATAAGGGATATCAAGGATTCCCTGATCTCTTAGTGTAGACCCTTCACAGAGGTCTACTCTTTGAAGAACGGGTACTGAACTGTATATGTGTAGTAGTGAGAAAAATCCATTAATCACGTCGAGTGCTAATCTACTGTCTGATTTCCCTCATACAGATACAAGATATCATATATGCGAACTGATCACAATTTACCCGGAATGATCTAATCCCGGAATATGTACTAACAATTGGACCAAGATAGAACTGTCTTGTCTAGCATCTAGATCACATTTCTCTACCACCTCCCCATTGACACTAAAGAATGCTCATGGTTAGAACTGGCATCTTGTCCAAAGGAAAGAATCTTCCAATGTAAATGAAGATGTTCCAGAAAGATATAATCTAAATAGGGTGATAATACAAGTCCACCAAAAGAAAGACTCTTCCAACGTAAATGCAGATGTTCCCGAAAATTGTCTATAGAATACCCTACCTAATGGTTAGTTGTTTGATAGGTTCATGAATACATTGGATTACAAAAATTCCATCTGATCCCTATAAGAACAACCTATTCCTGGTCCACCCAAAAAACAATCAATGCTTCAATTTTATACATAAGACATGACGCTTGTAGAAAAAATATCATTCAAGGGTGAGTAATACAATACATAGTGTGACACCCTGAAACCCTAATAGAAATAAAACTAATAAATAAATTAATTAAATCATAGTTTAAACACATGATTTACACCAAAATGTAAACACACTAAGTCACCACAATGGAAACAAAAAAAATACACCACAAAGGGAACATATGATGTACATTCCACTCCCACAGGTGTAAGTCTAAAGGATGAAAAGATGGATTTTCAGTCCTAGTCCATATATATACCAGTATCAATTAATCATAGAGTGTTTAAGGCAAAATAATCATATATTTTTCATGGAGAATCGATGGATCATAGAGTGTCAATGGCACACAGAAATTCATTAGTACCCTGACCATCGATGGAGCTCAGAGCATCGATGAGAAACAGAGTCTATGGAGAAAGAATCATTGATGGCTCACAATGATTATATGGAGAAATGAGTGTTGGTGGGTCATAGATCATTGAGTGTGCATGGGGAATCGATGGGTCAGGAAGCCCCCCAAGTAAATTAGTCACCAAGTTACATTGTCACTAAGTAACATAATCACTATGTAATAGGTAATAGCGGGATTACGATTATAGCGCACTTTTTTTAGAAGCAAATACAGCTCAAGTGATTATGATATAAACCTACATCCTAAAAAACACAAATAGATTATCTCAAATGTAATTTCTTGTGTCTAGGGTCACATCTCTGCAAACATCTTGTCAAACAGAAACTTGGTTGGAATGTTATGACAATTATTCTTAAAAGAAACACCTCTAGTCTGGTATAGGTCTAATACAACCCACTGGGCTCATTTCGACCCACCGTATAAACCAACATGATTTGAAAGATCCTTCCCCACCTGACACAAATCATCCTAGAAAAAACATGTTCGACGCATTGGACTCACCCAATTGGGCTAGTTGGACCAGTCTCGCTCGTTCACCGTGTCCTAGATCCCCCCACTAATTCTCTCTACCAAAGAATTCATGTAGACTGTTATCTACATATTTTGTGACCTTTTTTATATACCTCGTCAACATTGTGGTCACCTATCGCGGCTCCTTGGTTGCCACCTACACCCCCTGGTGTTCCGGTCTCCCTCCTACACGGTCCCTCTTAAACTGCATTCTGATGCTACCATCAACAAACGATCCTACCATGATCTACAAGGATCTACTCCCACCTTTCCCCTACAACCTCCACCTCTAACAACCCAATTGGTGTCCAATCATCACCTCACAGTCCACCTTGATAGGCCCCACTGGCCACATCCTACCATCTCCACCAGCCGCCCCGCCTATGGACTTCAGTGTGAGTTTGTATGCCTCCACCTCTCCTAAACCATACCAAACTCAAATAAAAACTTTTCAATTCCATTGTGGTTCCAATCCTTCAATATCATACAATTTCACCGTTAATATAGGTTGAAATGTTAGATCATTCTCTTCTGTGTTTCAATGGATAAGAACTTATAACGAACACAATAGATTGAGTGAGGAGGGAGATAAAGAACATTAACTCCAAATGAAAATATATTTTCCTTATTCGAGTTGTACATGATTTATTCATGTAATAATATATACTGTAGAACAAATCAACAGACAGATATAAACCCCCCATTCAAAAACCTGCAAGTATATCACTCATCTTCTAAGAAATCAAACTATTGATCAACCTTTTGGTTGGTTGGTCGACATCCATCGTCAGATCTAATATGGGTAATGGAAGTCACCAAGTCAATCAGACACCCTACAATATGGATGAATCATTTTTTGATGAAGAATGCTGGCCTGTGTTATTATAAATCCCCAATATGTTGGCATTCATCGCCATTTGTCATAACAGTTTTTGTATCCTTGCCTCATATGAATTTTTAGTGTAATGGTGATAATCCTAGATTGCAAAAATAGGCCTCAATTAAATGAAAAAAAAACATCTCATATAGTAAAATATATTTTGTAATATTTTACTATGGATACATCCAACATTTAATATTTATAGTCATCCCACCCCTGTTGATGGCAGGAACCACCTTAGGTAAATTAATTTCTATTGAAAAGACCCCAAATTTATTATATTTTTTTATTTATGTTGAATTATTTTGAGACTATGAAAATTGACATCATGTGATTCCATTGATCAGAGAGCCTAGAATTGAATTTTGAATTTTATTATAGTATGTTAGGTAAATGTGTCGGTGATAATTTATCTCTTTTGAATTGGTTCTTGGATTTAAATTCCAAAGGCATCGTTGACTTCGCAGACCCAAGATTCGCTTAGGAAAATCATAACATCGATTGGAAAGGCATAGATGAAAAAGTAAGACTTTGGACATGTGAAAAAAATAACAAAATAAATAAAAGTTAATTTATTCATTCCTTAGACCCATTTAGAGACAGTGGTGAGACCGTATAGTTTACATGCTATTAAATGAAATCATTTAATAACCTCTAACATTTGGTTCAATAACCACACTATCAGGTAATTAACTGGATTATTAATTAATTCATTAATACAACAAATTAATCAGTGGAGAGTTAAACTCTTTAACTCTAAAATTATAATCAAACCATTGGAATGAGGAATTGGATAACCACAAGAGATCTCCTGATAGAGAACCAGCAGAAACCCTCCCTAAAAAAGAATGAGGAACAAACAAAACCATTGGGGAATCGATCTGGGATCAACCGAAGATGACAAACACCATAGAATGAGGTTCTTCTTATTCTTACACAACATTTTTACAAAAAAACCAAGGTAGGTGGTTTAATTGATTACTCATTTAAAATATTTTTCATCCCCGTTCATGAATAATAAGAAGAACGCGGGTCAACCGACTAACGGGTTGATCTGAGATTCATTAATTCTTATGTGTGGTTGTTGGAGGATGTTTATTTGGGATAACAATTATCCTGAGTTGAATGATTCCTCCCCATGTAATAACGCTAACGTGGAGGGAACGAGCCAAACCGATCAAGGCCCCGACCGTATGCTAAAATTTTTCTTGGAGCGTTCTTCGAGGAATTTCAATGAACGTTTCAGTAATGTAATTTCGAGTGCCACACAGCGACGGCGGTGTCCCCAGAGGACCATAGGTGCAGTTGGGACAACCAACAGACCATTAGAGTGCGTCCGGTTATCTTCCAAACATTCTTTCGGGCCACCGATGCTAGTGGAAGATATGGCACCACGCGGCGGTGTCGTCTGCTTGACGGTCCGATGGCGGTGCATCGTAGAAGAGGTGGTTGCAGCAATCAGCCTATCACGGAGGAGGATCCATTGCTCCAAATGTAGTGGTAGGTGGATCCACGCCCATGGGTCATGCCTATGACTATTCTACGTGGACCGGTCAGATGAATTGGCGCGAGGTTGGTGATGTGGTTGGAGGACACGAAAGGACCACATATGTTGGTGGGAGCGCAGACCACACCACATTGGGGGGTCGTGCCCCGCCATCGGGATGGGAAGGACACATATCCTAGAGGGCCAATTCCATGAACGAACAAGCAAGTCAAGGCCCAACCAAACCATACTGTGTCAGACCCCAGGTCGGGTCGGGTCGCTCTGACTGGTTTGGTCTAGACTCGGACCCTATTAGGATTAGTCTCTCTTAAAGGGACATAACTTATAAAATGGATTTCCATTTCATGAACATTATGCTTCACATGAACCCTTATGAAGAGATGTTCCTTTTGACATACTCTAATTGGGTTTTGAAGATACTTTTAGTGTGGATGGGTTGGATCAATCGTGAATCCATCTGGGCCCTCAGTAATAAAATGTCTATAACTTAAAGATCATGAATCTGATTGATGCATTGTATATTTCATTGGTACCCATGTGACATGGCAGTTATTTGGGGTACATTTGAGTAATACTTCATTGTTGTTTATGTATGATTGATGCCTCATGGAGCAGAATCTATGGAACTCAAGGTTATCAAGTGCAGGAATCATGTGGCTGGTTGTCTAGTGAAAAGATACCCTTTGTGGATCTCCATAAGGGTGACCCTATGTGGATCAATAGTAGGGTGATTCAATGTGGACCAGACTTAGTGTGGACCATCATGGATCATCTACTTATGACCCTATGTGGATCGATGACTTATGACCCTATGTATATCGACGAGTTACGACCCAGTCTGGATCAACGACAAAAGACCGTGTGTTGATTGACGACTTACAAAACTGTGTGGATCAACAACATACGACCCTGTGTGGATCGAATACATGGGACCATTTCTAGATCGAGGACATACGGCCCATTTTGTTGATATACAACATAGAACCCTGTTTGGATTGGCGACTGAAAGACTTCTTCACTGTTCAGTAGTGGAACATTTTAATTGAATAAGATGATTTAGATATACAACTAATAATCATTATTCTTAACTTTTATACCATGTGTGATATTTCCTTTACATTTTGATTTTATAATGAGATCCTGCTTTATGGTTTTTTCCGTTATGGAATTTTGGGAGTCCTTCAGTGGTCTCATGGTCCTTACTGGGTATTTTTATACTCACCCCAGAACGGGCTTTTCCCACACCTAGTTGTGTATTGTATAGATGATATATATCACTGATCGAGATTGGGGAGCTACGAATAGATGGTATATAGTGGTGACCGATTGATGTTGAGAGCCACAATGAAGAGTTATACCTTCCCATCTAGTAGGATGCTTGGCGGACGACCACATGAGTTGTTTTCCCTTTTTTGTAGTTCATTTTCCTTGGGTTTTCATACTAGCCCATTCTACATCAGTTCACACATGTATTTTCTATATTTATATTATGTGGTTTTCTCTTATTCTGTACCTGGTTTGTGTGTTTGTTGGATTAAAATTAATTCCCTCCCATTTTAGGGATATGCCTTTCTGGTGCAAGTCGCCAACCACTAGCCAATGGAAGGTGGTCTTGGGTTAGTCTCGACATGGGCCTAGGGGGACTGTTCATGATAATGTGGTATAAGAAGAGTCGATTATACTAAAGAATTGTGACTCTAATCTTTTATATGGGGCAATAGAGTTATGTATTTTGGTATGGTTTTTTAGTTTGTGGAGTCAAGTGATTGGGCGGCGGCCGGCGTATCCATTCACCATGACCCTAAATTCCAATTTCTGACTCATTACATTAAAATACTGATTGAGTTTTAATTTGAAAGGTTTTTCGTTTGATCTCTTTCGAGTCAGCTCACCAGGTATATGTTATTTATTGTGGAACATTTTTTTATTTATAAGATGTTGCTGCATAGATAACTAGGTAGGATTCTTGTGACAGAACATGATTATGGCCCACTAAGTGATGAGGCATCGGTGCAGTGACCTCTTTTTGCAATTTCACCTTCAGGTGGTTTACCAGAAGCACCACCACCCATAGGACATCATTCACAACAAGCCCCACCAGTGCACCATGCACCCTAATTGGGCGCATTTTAAGAGTTCCAAAAATAGTGGACTCCATGATTTTGAAGTCTGACTGATCCTCTAGAAATTCAGTACTGATTGGAGGATGTGGAACAAATATTTCACTTGGTTGAGAAACCTGTAGATCGTATGGTGATCCTTGCTTCTAGCCTCTTTTATTGCCCATCCAAGAGATATTAGAGACTGAAGCTCCAACTGCACGATGAGGCAACCCTCACTTGGATGGACTTTGAGGTCCTATTCTGGGAGGATTTTTTCCATTTAATCTATGATCTATACATATTTCGGAGATGATGAATATACAACATGGTACCATGATTGTAGCCACGTACTTGGTGAGATTCAATGTCCTCTCCTGCTACTCTACTAACATGGTATGAAACCCTTTCTCATGGGATCTGACCATTGAGTTGGGTATCCGAAAGGATATTAGAGAATCATTAATATTTCTCTACATACTAACATTGGGTATATTTCTAGAGAGAGAAATTATGTTAGAGATATTCTTATCCAAGTAGGCATCGACAATGAGAGCCCCCACAAGATAACACGTATCTGAGTCATCTATAACAGGTAGTATGTGGATGAACCAGAGGCCCAAATGAGCCAATCCTTCTACTAGAGAACCACAGGATGTTGGGACGGAGGTGTGGAGCTCACAGGATAGAGTAGGTTAATAGAGGAGCTGACAGTGCTAGTTCTGTGGTGGGCAGGGTCACATTGTTGGTGAATACACAACCCATCACATCAAAGATCAACATATAGTTGAGGGCCACTGAGGTAGAAGCAGATATTCGAGATGGGAGGTCTTAATTGTAGAATATGTGAAATAGGAGTCGTCTGTGCAATAGGCGGTGGGTGGGGATTTTAAGTTCTACCACCCCCAACTCTGGTTGGTCCACCCCGACTTTGGGGAGCGAGTGGACAGGGACGATATCAACATCAGGAAGCTATGGTCTATGACCAAGGACCTCCAGAGAAGACATATTGTACTATTTATTTCTATTATACCCTAGATGTAGTACTTATAGACATAGGATGCAATCACACTTTTATTTCCATGACTCTCATTCGGAGGTCAGGGGTTTTAGTGGAGCTGTTGGCTCGCTCCGTATGATTAGAGAATCCTACAAGGCTTGATTAAATTATTATTCACTATTACTGGAAATGCCAGTCTACTCTAGGTGGTGATGGATTTGTCTGAGATCTCACAGTTACAACTTCGAGGCCTTAAAATGACATATTTGGTATGGACTGGTTATCCACAGTCCATGATCAGATCAGTTGTTTTAGGTGCAAAGTGCTGTGTGTCTGTGAGGATGGGACAAGTTTTTCCATAACTTGTGATATGGGAACATTTGAACATAGCACGGACATTATCATGGGAAATTACTACTGATCACTAATCAGTTATCTATCATTATACTCAGAGTTGTTGATGAGAGGTGATTGAGATATCCTATAGTGATGGACTTGTATACTGACGTCTTTCCTAAGAATGATCCAGGACTACCTACTCACCTAGAGGTACACTTATATATCAACTTATAACACGAGACGACACAGTTATCTACACTAGTATATCAGATGGCTCCCACAGTGCTTCGTGAGTTGAGGGTAAAACTATAGGTCTTGTTAGAGGAGGGTTTTTTAAAGCCTTCTGTTTCTCCATGGGACGCCACACTTGTGTTCACCAAGAATGTAATTGAGAGTTTGAGGCTTTTCATTGGATATCCGTTCCTGGACTAGTTGAACATGAAGATCAAGTATCCAATCTTGAGGATTGATGATATATTCGATTATCTAAAAGGATATTAGTGGTTTTGGAAGATAGAACTCAGAATAGGCTATCATCATCTTAGGGTATGAGATGCGAATGTACCGAAGAAGGTCATAAGATAACTATATGGCCACTATAAGTTCATTGTGATTCTATTTAGTGTGACCAATTCCCCTTCATTTTTCATTGGACTTATGAGTAGGACCATCCATCCTTACCTCGATCGCTTCATGGTGGTCTTAATTGACGACATCTAGGTGTACTAATCATCGTAGGAGGAGCATGCCACTCATCTACAGATAGTTCTAGATACACTCTGATAGCCCCATATTTATAGTAAGCTCACGATGTTCTAGTTTTGGATATAGGGGGTCCAATTTTAGGGACACAATATCTCCGAGGATGGAGATGATGCGAATCTGGCGAAGACTGAGGTAGTGCTTGCTTGAATTCCACCCTAGAGTGTGAACGAGGTACGAAGATTCATGGTGTTGGAAAGATACAACTAGAGATTCATACCTGACATTTACATAGTAGAATCACCCTATTTATCTTTAATGGAGAAGGTAAAACCATTATTTTGGACATATAAATGACAATAAAGTTTCCATGAGGTGATGTAGTGACGTAAGTGTGACCCCATCTTGAGGAAACCAGAAGTGGGTGTTTGGTATGTAGTCTACTGCGACAAATTAGAGACAAGACTAGGGAGATTACTAATGAAAGAGATATTGGTGATTGACTATGTCTTAGAAAATTTTAGACAAACTGAGAAGAACTGCGCTACCCCTGACCAAGTGTTTATAGAAACATTCATTACCTTGATGATGTGGATGTGTAACACCCAGAGATTTTATGAAAAATATTCTTTTAATTTCATTAATATCTTGTGTTTTATGCTACACCAAGATTAATTTGTGCTTAACGCAACACCGTATTAGCTTGCAGTATACGCAACACTATTCTTTGATCGTGTTACACACAATTTTGATAATAGTTATTATACGCAACATTGAGTATATATATATATTCAATGTATAAATGAAATATGGTTGGATTATGTTATACGAAACAATGAATCATTCTTGCACAACACGCAACCCTGACTTGGATTGCATTACACGCAAGTGCGAACTTCCGCGATAGCGTGTGTTGTACGCAATACCGAGTTTCTCTAAACAATGATATGCTATTAAAATATTATTAAAATTAGCCGTTAAGAATAGTAATAACCACTCTTTGAAATTTTTTAAATTTCATTTTTTAAAATGGACTTCATTTTTGGATTTGGAATATCGAAATTAGTTTAGGGTGAATTTTTGGTACTTTTCGGATAACATTCATTTTCTGATTAATAGTGAAAATTACTACATTTTAATTAAAAACAACATTTTTAATCGAAATAATTAATAGTTATAAATTAATAATTTGAGTGGTTTTAAAGTATATTTAGAAGATATTTTTACAATTTAATACAATGTTGGTCACTGGATGTAATTTCACATTTAAACCATACATAAACAAATGTCGATCTTTTGATAGTTATTATCTCTTAAGAACAGGCAATTTGTTTTGACGACGGAAATTACTTTTTAAATTAAGTAATGCAAATGATATGTTTTAAATTTGGTAAAATAATCATAATTTTTCAGTTGATAATATCAAATATAGCTTAGGCATATTTTTTGGTATTTTTCTCAATAATTTCATTTTCTGATGAATAGTGAAACCACTAAGTGGTTGTTAAAAAAATTAAATTTTTCATAAAACTTAATTTTACCATTTCTGTGAGTGGGATTTCAAAAATCTGAGACACACGGTTGATTTCAGTAAGTAAATTCTTATTCAATGAGATGAAAATAATTTTTGGTGAATAGTAACTTTTTACTTTTTTTAACCACTGTTAAAAGTAAATAGGGTAATTACGGGTAAAAATGATATTATTATTACCCTAACACATGTCCCATTTCTATTGGATAAATTTTATTTGACCAAAAAAACCTTAGGAATAAAATATGACCGTTTAGGCCCACTTGGATTAGATTAGGACATTTATTATTAATTTATTTAAAGAAGGGTTAAAATAGTTAAAATCAATGTTTAATAAGTATATAATTTTTAATATAGGGTTATACATAAGATAAATTCGACTATAAATATTCATTAGAAATCTAAAAATATTTCCTATATAATGGTATTTTATTTGTAATTTTAAGACATTATATAATTTAATTTATTTATGACACAAAGATGATGCAATAATTATCTTATTAATGATATATTGACATAATTGATGTTATAAATACCAAAATAAATGTAATTTGACACTTTTTATGAATTCCACTAATTTTCTAGGTTAATAGGACATGTTAGTATTGATATAAGTAACTTTTTTCTAACTAACCTGTTTGTTATGATTTTCACAAAAATCAATCACTAAATAGTGTCAACATTGACATTAAATAGTTTTTAAAACAAATATTATATTATTACTTGTTATTTTATTCCTAAAAATATATGGTTTGGCCAAATGACTAAGATAAGGCTATATATATTAATAATAAACAACTTTGCGTTATTTTGGCTTCTTATAGTAAGTTTATTAACCTTATAGTGTAATAACACAAAAAGACACGGTAAAAGTAAAATTATCTAACTTAATGTTAAATCAAAATGATAGGTTTAAAATAGGAACCTAAACTTGTATAAATTCTATTGGATGAGATTATTTCGACCCATACCTACCTTATATTTTAAATAAATCAATTTTGAGCTATTTAAAACCGATTTTGGCTTTATAAAAAAAATAATATTTTTAGTTATTCCAAAGGTACCCCTCTCCTCCCTTATAAAAGGGAACCTACTCCCTCTCTTCCTCACACCACTTTGAGCTTTCAAGTTCGGCCAACCCCTGCCAAATTCTCTTCTATACTTCCCTAAAAACATCCTAAAGGTCCTGTTCTTCTTCAAAGACCAATTTCAGTGCCCTAAAAGGAGGTCTCAAAAAGGCGCTTCAAAGAAGAGGTAATGTCTGTTACCGATTCTTTCAACTTTATTTCTTCTTCCACTTATTCTTCTTTAGTTGTTTCATTATGAAGTAATAACATCAGTATCACTCATATACTGATATTTTATTATACGTATTAAACAACCCTATTTCACTAACTATCCATCCTACGGAAAACGAAATCACCGCGCCTGCGTACGTACTGAATACTGTCTCCACGCCGTGGTGTAATCTATTTTTCCAACACCACCATACGTGGATGGGTATAATGGTGTAAATAATAACTATACATAGTTATTATAACATCATAATGATTCTGATATATTGTATCATCCACTCCAATTCAATTCAATGATTATGTAAATGATATCATCGCTCGTGTGTATGTACGGAATACCGTCTCCACGACGCAATGAGATTCATTCTCCATGTTAACCATATATGAATGATCATAAAGTTTATTTAATGAATAATAATGAAATATATGAAATAATAATTCTACTGGATTTATGTATATATATATATATGTATGTCTTCTATTTAGTTTCATTCAATTCAATAAGGAAACGAAAACAACGTTCATGCGTACGTACGGCCTACCGTCTCTATGAACGGTGTATTTCATTCCTTTTATCGACCTATAATATATATATGTATATGATGAATATATGTAAATCATGTTTTACATTCTGAAATTATTTAAATCAGTATATAAGTAATAATATCAAGAACGACAAGTCGAAACACATATGGTAAATGAAATGATTTTACCCAAAACGCTACTTTAACATGGAATTTACAAAAGAATGGGTAATATAAATTCATAAGTGAAACATATATGATATCATAACAATGAATATGATTATGTAATAAGTCAATGACATTATTTAAATCATTATATAGGAGGTTCAGATACGTATGAAGCATATCGGACCTAAGGTAAGGGATAAATTTTCAATCTCATTTTTATCCAAGATTGCTTATACGTAAGTATTTACTAGGGTTACGTTTATCATCCATGACCATGTTTTCTAAAAATGATTTCATAAAATGTTTACCATTCTTCCATGGATGTTTAAAGTCATTTTTACCCTTCATTGACTTTTTACCACATTGTATGAATGGAATCTTTCCTTTGGTTACTATATAAGGTACTATTTGACTTTTCCGACAAAAGTACGAGGAGAATGTTATTTTTAACTTACACGGCGTGAATGGATTTTTAAGGTTTCATAATGCATCATTTTCAAGAAGCTTCTTCTACAATATTTCATGATTATTTTCTGAAAAACTCTTGTCTTTAAAAATTGCATGGAATTTTGTGAAAAGAAAATTATTTTATAGAAGAAATGATATTTTCCTCAAGATTTCATTTCAAGTGTTTTGTCAAATCTATTTTCCATCTAAGATGACATTATTTAATATCTGTATGTTTCAAGTAAAATGCCTCTATGATTTAAATGGTTTCAATTTTCTAATGATGAAATGATATCAATTGTTTATGGATTATGTTATGATGGCATTTTGTTTAAGAATCCGATTTTATTTCATGGGTTATGTTATGATGTATGATTTCTGATTTTGTGGCACACGAAAGAATGATTTCATTATGAGATGGGTGGGACCTATATCTCCCTCCAATGCATTGGGTAAAGATTTATATCTAATTATATAGACATGGCTGGAACGGAAAGTTAAACAAGTTCAGTAATACAGGACTGGAACGAGAAGTGAACTCGATTCAGAAAGGGACTTTGTCCACTAAGATGGTCTTGGAAGCAATGCCATGGCTACTATGGAAATCATATCATGTGCTTAATGGTTGCCACAATTACATGTTTTATTCCCATGCTATTTTATCATTCTTAATGTTTCTATATGATCTATGCCTTACGTACATCCATGTTTTCTGTCATTTCTCAATATTTTGATGTTTAAACATTATGTTCATGTTTTTAAGTTCAAATGTATATGGTATGTTTTATTTTATCCATGCTTACCCTTACTGAGAATTTGAGCTCACCCTTTTTATGTTTTCTTTTATCTATGATATAAAGAAAGGTTTTAGGTAAGAAAAAAAGGGGAAGATCTTTATGGGAGATGTTGAAGATCTTTCACCACGATTAGAAGATTACGTTCCAAGTTTCCAAAGACACTAAAATATTACGATCCTTGTGTGTCTGTTTATTTTATGTATAAAGTATTCCGCTAAAGTAATTTAATATCCATGTACGTCACGCATTGGGTCTCTACAGTTGGTATAATAGGAAAAGTTTAGTCAACCTTTGGAAACTAGGATACGAAAACATTAGTGAGATCCCTAGAGATATTTCTAAGGTATGTCTAGGGATGTCCCTATGGATAAGTATACTTATAGGATATAGTCCTAGAACTATGGTAATGATATTATATTAAAACAAAGATGTTAGATATTGAAGTTACTCCCCCTTTATTATGATTTTTTCTTCTCGCGCTATTCTTTTTGGGTTTCAGAAAATGGCTGGAAACAAGATGATTCACGATAATAGAGGATATGATGGACAATAGAATGATATTCTTTATGAGAAACCAAATGAAATGGGATTTGGAAGTCCAAACATCATTATTATGGCAAAGCAGCAATCTCATAATATGATCAATAAAGAAAAATTTGTTAAGTTTACTGACTCTACTAATATGAGAAAGATGGAGTTTCATGATGATCATAGAGGAAAGAAAGTTCAATTTCCCCTATGTAACTCATGTGTGAAGAGGCATCAAGGAGAATGTTTCAATGGAACTGGAAGATTCTTTGGTTGTGGAAAAGAAGGACACAAAGCCAGTAAGTGCAAAGGAAAAGGTTTAGTTAACACCAGGGATGATGATAATGGTATTAATATGACATCAACAATGGTTAAATGTTTTAAATGAGGAATGTACGGGCATTATGCAAACCAATGCCCTAAGGGAAAGTCTCATGAAGAGAATCAGTATGGTCGTATGGGTAGTATTTAGGTTGATGATGATGAAGAGAATACAAATGATATGTGAGATGAAAGAATTGTTGAAGATCGGTCAATGGTTTAAGAATGTAGTGGAATGATTACATGTTTATCATGTGTAATGTTGTATAAGTAATCTCATGGTACTATGGATTAAAGAGGCAACTAAGGATTGTTACACTGTTGTCTTTCCTTGAGTTTTGAAAGTGTATGATTAATGGTACCAGTATCCATGAAAAGTTATTCAGATATTATTGTAATGTAGATGATATGCGCATAATGAAGGGATAATGATAAAATTAAATGTTTGATAGTATTCAAGAGCTCATGACTGATATAAGGAAATAGTTATATCATGGTTTGAGTATATAGAATTTTGGGTTTTTGGTATGTGGAATGAGTTAACTTTTGATAGCACTCAAGTTTTTTCTATGATTCAATGGGTATTCATTTTTCAAGAGAATACATGATTAAGGCCTTAGAATATTTGGAATGTGACCAACAAGACATATCTTATGATATATGGGGATCAACGATGGTATTAACATGCTTGTTATATGAAATATCTGGTAATTGTTTTCACTATATTATAAGATTGGACTGCAGTATTATGGATAAGCCTAAAGATTGGAATGGATTATGTTGGACATAAGTTATTATTGTTTAAGGATAGAAGTTTTTTCGATATTATTGATGGGATGTTATAGAAATGTAGTTTTAGAAAAAAGGACAACATGCAGGACGTGTGACAGCCCATCGCGTTGGACAAGGCTGTGGGAATTGAACCCACAACCGAAGTGCAACTAGCCTTTATCGCCTACCACTTGCCTATAGGAAGTCCCTATAGTAGAAACTAGTTTAATTTTATTAAGCGGTATGATATATGAAGTATAAGTTCATTATTGGAACCATATAAGATTAATATAATCGTAAGATGAACTTATAACTTCTGCTAACCTTTTGTTTGAAACAGATTGAATGACCCATCATTCTATCACATGATCTGCTAACACATCAGGAATAACAAATTCAACTTCATTTCATTAAGGGATGAAGGGGAAATTGTTCAATTCACGAACAATAGTGAAATTGTACCAAAATCATGTAAGTATTTCTTTTAATTTACCAACTTTAGGGAAATGATCTTGAAAACCAAAAATGTGGTCCTAGTGCCCTTATATCTGATGAATCAGATGGTACCATAGATCAACGCAAATCTATGGCTTTGTGATTGTTGGCTATTTCATAGCCATTTTCTCTACCACTCTCCATCAGAACTTGATGGTTAGATTTTTCTTCCATATCCATATTTTCATCTATGTTCTCCTAGGTGGAAACCCAGTGATGAGTTAATATGGGTAACCGTTACATTTCATACTTTAGTTTTTAAAGCCAATTTTGGGTATTCCTTTTTACGATGTGGGTTTCTATCAAGCAAACTTTCGAGTAGTAAACCATTTATAACCCCTATGAATTTCAAGGGAGAAATTCATTTTAAGGGGGGTAAAATGTAACACCTGGAGATTTTATGAAAAATATTCTTTTAATTTCATTAATGTCTTGTGTTGTATGCTACACCAAGATTACCTTGCACTATACACAACACTGTATTATCTTGAAGTATATGCAACACTCTTCCTGGATCGTGTTACACCCAATTTTGATAATAGTTATTCTACGCAACATTGAGTATATATATATATATTCAATGTATAAATGAAATATGGTAGGATTATGTTATACAAAACAATGAAGGATTCATGCACAACATGCAACCCTGACTTGGATTTCATTACACGCAAGCGCGACCTTCCGCGATAGCGTGTGTTGTACGCAATACCGAGTTTTGTTAAACAATGATATGCTATTAAAATATTATTAAAACTAGCTGTTATGAATAGTAATAACCAGTTTTTGAAATTCTGTAAATATTATTTTTCAAAATGGACTTCATTTTTGGATTCAGAATATCGAAATTATCTTAAGGTGAAATTTTCGTACTTTTTGGATGACTTTCATTTTCCGATGAATAGTGAAAATTACTAAATTTTAATTAAAAACAACCTTTTTAATCTAAATAATTAATAGTGATAAACTATTAATTTGAGTGGTTTTAAAGTATATTTATAATATATTTTTACAATTTAATACAATGTTTGTCATTGGATGTAATTTTACATTTAAACCAGACATAAACAAATGTCAATCTTTTGATAGTTATTATCTCTTAAGAACACGCTATTTGTTTTGACGTCGGGAATTAATTTTTAAATTAAGTAATGCAACTGATATGTTTTTTATTTCGTAAAATAGACATTATTTTTCAATTCATAATATCAAATATAGCTTAGGCCTAATTTTTGGCATTTTTCTGGAATCTTTAATTTTTTGATGAATAGTGAAACCACTAAGTGGTAGTTAAAAAAATGAATTTTTCATAAAACTTAATTTTACCGTTTCTGTGAGTGGAATTTCAAAAATCTGAGGGAAACGGTTGATGTCAGTAAGTATAATGTGATTCAATGAGATGAAAATAATTTTTGGTGAATAGTAACTTTTTACTTTTTTTACCACTATTAAAAGTAAATAGGGTAATTACGGGTAAAAATTGTATTATTATTACCCAAACACATATACTAATTCTATTGGATAACTGTAATTCGACCAAAAACAACCTTAGGAATAAAATATGACAATTTAGGCCCACATGGATTAGATTAAGACATTTATTATTAATTTTTTTAAAGAAGGGTTAAAATAGTTAAAATCAATGTTTAATAAGTATATCATTTTTAATATAGAGATATACATAAGATAAATTCGACTATAAATATTCATTAGAATGATAAAAAGATTTCCTACATAATGGTATTTTATTTGTAATTTTTATACATTAAATAATGTAATTTATTTGTTATAGAAAGATGATGCAGTAATTATCTTATTAATGAATTATTGACATAATCGATGTTATAAATACCAAAATAAATGTAATTTGAGACTTTTAATGTATTCCAATAATTTTATAGGTTAATAGGACATGTTATTATTGATATAATAAACTTTTTTCGAACTAATCAGTCTGTTATAATTTTTACAAAAATCAATTACTAAATAGTGTCAAAATTGCCATAAAATAGTTTTCAAAAAAAATATTATATTATTAATTGTTATTTTATTCCTAAAAATATATGGTTAGGCCCAATGACTTAGATAAGGTTATATATATTAATAATAAACAACTTGGTGTTCGTTTGGCATCTTATAGTAAGTTTATTAACCTTATAGTGTAAGAACACAAAAATACACGGTAAAAGTAAAATTATCAAACTTAATGTTAAATCTAAATGGTAAGGTTAATATACGAACCTAAAATTGTCTAAATTCTATTGGATGAGAGGATTTAGACCCATCCCCACATTAGCTTTGAAATAAATCAATTTGGAGCTATTTAAAACCGAATTTGGGTTTATAATAAAATAATATTTTTTGTTATTCCAAAGGTGCCCCTCCCCTCCCTTATAAAAGGGCACCTCCTCCCTCTCTTCCTCACACCCATTTGAGCCTTCAAGCTCAGCCAATGTAATGACCTGAAATTTTGAATAAATCTTGTTTCCTAATTTTGTGTGGAATTTTTTTTATACTCAACAAAAATATTTTCATTTGATAATATGAGTACAATTAAAATGAGACCATTGGGTTTTTCACTGTTATATGACCATTGGTCAATATGACCCCTGGAAACTAAAAGTTTTGATTATTGTCTCTAAATACAATTAATCTTGGTTAATTAATATAGAAAGAAGATTCGATGGCCTCACCCAGTAGTCTTGGAACGATCGAAGACCATCTAACAGAACTTGGGAAGGAGGTAGCACCATTGGGCTTTGCTCTGGACCAAACCCAAGCTAAACTTCATCGGGTGAAGCTAGAACGGAACCGCCTTTGCGAGAAGTTCAAACTGATTGAAATTACTACTCGTGCGATGTTGGCTGAGCCTCCCTCAGATTCTCTCACCTTAGCACAGCTTACATCTAGGTCCTATGCTGGTGTGATAAGGGGCTATGTAAGGAGACCATAACTGCCTTGTGTAATCCTTTGTTTTAAATAAAAATTGGGATTTCTTCTAATGACGAAGTTTATGAATTTTCTAATGTCCGAATAAATACAGTATGCATATTTTTAATGAATTTTAGAAAAAGGATATTTTAAAAATGTTTATGTAAACCTTAAATAATTAAAAATGTGTAATGATTTTCGAAAAATGGTCTTCTACAATTATGTTCAGTACAAAATTTAGATTCTAATAAGATCAACATAATTTTTGATGAATAGGAAATTATGAATAGTGCTTTTATGCTTAGGATTAGTAATGTGAACAAATGGATTAGTAATCTCACTTAAATAAAGTATTAATATAATATAGGCACCTTGATTAAGAAGTGCGATTCAATAAAATGGTTAAATAACGGTTTCATAAATTATTATTCAAGTATTAGTTTATTTGGGTGAATAGTGTTTTTAATTAAAAATTAAATTAAAATTATTTAGAAAATTATTTTTATAAAATGGATTTCATTTTTGAACTCAGAGCATCGATTTTATGTTAAGGTAAATTTTGGGGTTTTTTCTGAAAAAAATGAATTTTCGGTGAATAGTGTAATTATTTAAAAATTAGATTAAAAATATTTAGGAAATTATTTTTATAAAATGGAGTTCGTTTTTTAAATCAGAGCATTGATGTTTTATTAAGGTGAAATTTTGGGATCTTTCTGAGAAAGGTGAATTTTCAGTGAATAGTAAAAATACAGTTTTAGGGTTACGGTATGTTTAATGACATCATAACTATGTCATGATGATGTCATGAGATATTTTAAGGGTTGGCCGGACAAGGGTGATAAATTATTGTTTTGGGGTCCCTTTGTGGCCTAACTCCATGGTAAATTCCAAGGGAGAGCACATGGTTTTGAGAAAAGCACTTTTGAGGGGTCCCTTGGCCATTAATGCCTTGTCCCCGCACTTTCCCAATAAATACCAAGACATCCTCTCATCCATTTTGACTCCCAACTCTCCCCCAACTATTTTCTGGTCTCATTACCTCCCAAGGTGCCCCCAAGCCCTCAAGGCCCAAACCTTTGAGTTTTAAGAGTTACGTTTTAAGATAAGGGATCCGACCTGTCTCTTTCTTTTCAAGTAATCCCTTTTATGTAATTTCTTTTATGCTCCATGTTCTTATGTTAAATGGTGTTCTTTTATACTCCTCTTACTTCCCTTTTCATGTTCCCATAATGAGATATCCCCTCTTACTCTCATAATTTCGTTTTATGATGTTTTAAGTGGCGTCGTTAGGCTGCCGAAATTTTTCTAACGGATTCTTTCTCCCTTCTCATTTTTCAAGATCTATTTTCATGTAAAGTATTTCAAGTTCCTTTTTATTATGTTTGGGTATGATATATAAATTTATAATACTGATATTTTATGATCATATGATGATAGAACCCATTTTATCTCTTCAATTCAGTATTTTGAAGTTTTATGTGGCGCCGTTAGGCTGCCGAATTTTTAAGTGGTTCTTCACCCTTCCCGTTTTGAAGTTATACTTTCATGTCAATTCTTGCAAGTTTTTTTTGTTATATTGGGGTATGATATCTATATCTATCATACGGATATTTTATGACCATAATATGAGAGACCCCATTTGATCACTTCAATTCAGTATTTTGAAGTTTTACGTGGCGTTGTTAGGCTGCCGAATTTTTATGTGGTTCTTCACCCTTCTCGTTTTGAAGTTCTACCTTCATGTCAATTATTTCAAGTTCCATTTTGTTATGTTGGGGTATGATATATATATCTATCATAATGATATTTTATGACCATATGATGAGAGACCCCATTTGATCTCTTCAATTCATTATTTTGAAATTTTAAGTGGTGCCGTTAGGCTGCCGAATTTTTAAGTGGTTCCTCACCCTTCTCGTTTTGAAGTTCTAATTTCTTGTCAATTCTTTCAAGTTCCTTTTTTTTATATTGGGGTATGATAACTATATCTATCATACTGACCTTTTATGACCATATGATGAGAGAACCCATTTTATCTCTTCAAATTCAGTATTTTGATGTTTTTGTGGCGTCGTTAGGCTGCTGAATTTTTATGTGGTCCTTGCACCTTTCTCCCTTTTCAAAGTTGCAATTCCATGTCATGTCTTGAAAGTTCCTTTTTATTATTTTGGGGTATTATCTCTAAATCAATCATACTGATATTTTATGTTCATATGATGAGATACCCTATTTGATCTCCTCAATTCATTTTTGGTTGAAGTTTTTGTAACGCTGTTAGGCTGCCGAATTTTCATAAGAGAAATCTTATTTTTTTTCTTCCTTTCATGTTCTTCATTTCATATGGTATATTTTCAAATTTCATTACCATGTTATTAAATCCCTTATATTATTTCCCTCTACTATTTTATGGGTCATTTATGAATGTCTGACCCATGTCCCCTCTCTTTTCAATGTTTTCTAAAAACCTTGTAACATAGAGGCTATGCTGCAGAATTTTCCTCTCAAAATGTCTCTCTCTTTTTTCTAAATATATTTTATGTTCTTAAGTGAATACTCAAAGCCCTTATTTCTACAGGGGTATTCAAATGTATATCAAAATGTTCTATTTTAAATTATGGGATTTACATACATGAAACCCGCTTTCCCTTTTCTGTGGGTTTAAAGTGACATAAAGATCATGTCATTAAGGCCTTTTTTAAAACATTATGATTACGAAATGAAACCCATTTCTTTTATGATATATGGGTTGTTTATGAAATGATTGATGATGATATATGTGGCTCACATGGTAATAATGTCATGTCAAGGGTGCTCCTAGATAGCGCTCCAATTCATTGGGTAAAGACTTAATCTCTAGAGATGACCATTTATTTACGACGCCTTGGTGAATAACCTTGGTAATTTTTAACGACACCTTGGGGAAGGACCTTGGTGAAACAAAACGATTGTCAATATTAAATGTTGTAGCCACATCTTCAAGTTATGAAAAATGTTATTTTTATTATGATATGCCTCATGATTACATTCTCATGCCTTAAAGTTCTTTTCATGACTTTATTGATATAACTCAAGTTCATATGTAAAATGTTTCACTTGTTTCCCTTACTGGGCTTTCTGCTCACCCTTTCCTTTGTTGTATGTCCCCAAGTTATGATATGCAGTGATGAACCTAGGATGAACTTAAGGAGAAGCCTTTCAAGTTTTTAAGAAGAATGTTCTATGTTGTTTTCAAGTATTATGTTCCTGGTTTCCATGAAACTAAACCTTAAAGAACCTCAGTTTTGTGTAATGTAATGAAAGTTTATGTTATAGAAATACGGGATGATATAATTGGTATCAAAGGATGGTTTAGTTATTTGTAAAAATTAGGATATGAAAACTTTAGGAAGAATCCTATATAAAAGTTTATATATAGGAAATATTCTTGTTATTTTAGTGAGTATTGAGTAATGGGTTGCCAAGAAAATACATCCCTGTCTGGATACGAGCTGGTAGAGGTGGCTCTGACACAGATGTACATAGGGGTAAAACCCGAAAACACCGCTTTGAGCTAGACTCGAACGGGAACTGGTACACGAGAACGGGCCTTGCGGCACTCTTGGTTACGACACTCCCGGGGGATATGCTTTGGTAAGTTCATAAGCTTAGTATGAACCATTATTAAAGGAACACAGATAAAATAAAATAAATATTAACATAAGGATATATGATCATGGATAACCTAGTTTGAAATCTAGGGAATCACAAGTTAGGGTATACTTTTCTTCTACAAGTTATCCTTATATGCGTTAAGTTCCTTTTCATGATTATTGGCTAAGTATTAAAGCCCCTAATCGTACTTTGTTTTCGTAGTTAATGGCGGTAAATGGAAGAACATGTCCCAAAAAACAATGTGATAAGAAATGTGACGATTACCATATTAATATGAAAGAGGTGATTAGGTGATTAAAAGATGATTGTTATTTTGGAATACGTTCACTATTTTGGGGACCCTATATGATCGAGCTATATAGATTACTACGTTATTTTCATTGAGAAGTAAGGTTGACATATATTTTGAAGAATCGATGAATTTAAGGTGGACTTAGAGTAATTTAGGTTACTTATGAGAATGATTAACCTATCTTGAGTAAAATATGTTTAGGATAGCTACTTTTGTTATAAGATGTTAGGAGTGGTTGATGTTGTTTGGAGATGAACAATGAAGTTTATTTTGGAATACTATGTTATCAAATCCCTCTTGTATTTGGGTTTTAATATTAGTTTGGTTTATTTTTTGGAATTTTAAGGACCGTTATTTATGGAATGGTCTATGATGAACTTTGGGTAGTACCATTGAACTTTGAAGATTTAAAAGTAGTTTCCATTCCTATGGGATTATTTCTTTTTGAAGAGTTGTTTTACCTTACCCTTTCTATTTTTGGGATAATGTTTAAAGATAGATGAAATAAATAGTTAATCTTTTGTAGATTATGTGATTCTCTAGAAGATGATTCTTGTGTTTTGATGAGACCAAGTAGTTTTGAATGCTCATAGTTTGGAGAAAAGATTAGTTTTGGTAGAAACATATTAAAGGATGAATCTCTACATGAAGGTAGGTATATTTTCTTATGTTTTTATCCTATTTAGTAAATGAATTCCTCAAAATTATGAAAAGGAACGTAAAACAAAAAGGTTGTTGGTTTACGTTTCCTACAAGGCAATCAAAGACCGTTTACACACATCATATGTTTGGGATTTTCTTATGGTTAACTTTCTCCTAATCATGTTTTCTATCACTCTCCCTCAGAACATGACCCTTTTTTTTCTCCACCATGTCCATGTTTTCCTACATTGAATCCTAGTGTGTGTTAACTCGAGTGACCTTTGTACTTCCCTTTCTTTCTTTTAAAGTAATAGTTTTACTGACTCCTTTTCAGATGTGGGACTTTCAATGAAATTTCAAAACCCAATTTTAAAAATTGAGAGGATGCAATTTCTTAAGGGGGGAAGATTGTAACGACCCGATATTTTGAATAAATCTTGTTTCCTAATTTTTTGTGTTATTTTTTTTATACTCAACAAAAATATTTTCATTTGATAATATAAGTATAATTAAAATGAGACCATTGGGTTTTTGACTGTTATATGACCATTGGTCAATATGACCCTTGGAAACTAAACGTTTTGATTATTGTCTCTAAATACAAGTAATATTGGTTAATTAATATAGAAAGAAGATTTGATGGCCTCACCCAGTAGTCTTGGACTGATCGAAGCCCATATAAAAGAACATGGGAAGGAGGTAGCACCACTGGGCTTTGCTCTGGACCAAACCCAAGCTGAACTTCATCGGGTGAAGCTAGAACGGAATCACCTTTGCGAGAAGTTCAAACTGAGAGAAATTACTACTCGTGCGATGTTGGCCGAGCCTCCCTCAGATTCTCTCACTTTAGCACACCTTACACTTAGGTCCTATGCTGGTGTGATAAGGGGCTATGTAAGGAGACCGTAACTGCCTTGTGTGATCCATTGTTTTAAATAAAAATTGGGATTTATTCTTATGATGAAGTTTATGAATTTTCTAATGTCCGCATAAATACAGTATGCATATTTTTAATGAATTTATGAAAAGGATATTTTAAAAATGTTTATGTAAACCTTAAATAATTAAAAATGGGTAATGATTTTCAAAAAATGGTCTTCTATAATTATGTTCAGTACGAAATTTAGAGTCTAATAAGATAAAAATAATTTTTGATGAATAGTAAATTATGAATAGTGATTTTATGCTTAGGATTAGTAATGTGACCAAACGGATTAGTAATCTCACTTAAAGAAAGTATTAATATAATCTAGGCACCTTGATTAAGTAGTGTGATTCAATAAAATTGTTAAATAACGGTTTCATAAATTATTATTCAAATATTAGTTTTTCCGGGTGAATAGTGTTTTTTAATTAAAAATTAAATTAAAAATATTTAGAGAATTATTTTTATAAAATGGATTTCATTTTCGAACTCAGAGCATCGATATTATGTTAAGGTAAATTTTGGGGTTTTTTCTGAAAAAAATGAATTTTCGGTGAATAGTGTAATTATTTAAAAAATAGATTAAAAATATTTAGGAAATTATTTTTATAAAATAGAGTTCATTTTTGAAATCAGAGCATTGATATTTGATTAAGGTGAAATTTTGGGAACTTTCTGAGAATGTTGAATATTCAGTGAATAGTAAAAATACAGTTTTAGGGTTTCGGTATGTTTAATGACATCATAACTGTGTCATGATGATGTCATGGGATATTTTAAGAGTTGGCCGGAAAAGGGTGATGAATTATTGTTTTGGGGGGCCCATGTGGCCTAACTCCATGGTAAATGCCAAGGGAGAGAACATGGTTTTGAGAAAAGCACTTTTGAGGTGTCCCATGGCCATTAATGCCTTGTCCCCTCACTTTCCCTATAAATACCAAGCCATCCTCTCATCCATTTCGACTCCCCGCTCTCCCCCAACGAATTTCGGGTCTCATTACTTCCCAAGGAGTCCTCCCAAGGTGCCCCCAAGCCCTCAAGGCCCAAACCATTGAGTTTTAAGAGTTATGTTTTAAGGTATGGGATCCGACCTCTCTCTTTCTTTTCAAGTAATCACTTTTATGTAATTTCTTTTATTATCCCTGTTCTTATGTTAAAGGGTGTTCTTTTATACTCATCTTACTTCCCTTTTCATGTTCCCATAATGAGAGATCCCCTATTACTCTCATTATTTGGTTTTATTAAGTTTTAAGTGGCGCCGTCAGGCTGCCGAAAATTTTCTAACGGATTCTTTCTCCCTTCTCATTTTTCAAGATCTATTTTATTGTAAAGTATTTCAAGTTACTTTTTATTATGTTGGGGTATGATATCTAAATTTATCATACTGATCTTTTATGATCATATGATGATAGACCCCATTTGATCTCTTCAATTCAGTATTTTAAATTTTTAAGTGGCGCCG
The DNA here is from genome assembly GCA_963277665.1 of Viscum album. Lineage (NCBI taxonomy): Eukaryota > Viridiplantae > Streptophyta > Magnoliopsida > Santalales > Viscaceae > Viscum > Viscum album. Next base: position 26,307,810 of record OY728157.1, on the reverse strand, counting down.
TTAGGCTGCCGAATTTTTAAGTGGTTCTTCACCCTTCTCGTTTTGAAGTTATACTTTCATGTCAATTCATTCAAGTTCATTTTTGTTATGTTGGTGTATGATATATATATCTATCATACTAATATTTTTTGACCATATTATTAGAGACTCAATTTCATCTCTTCATTTCATTATTTTGAAGTTTTATGTGGCACCGTTAGGCTGCCGAATTTTTAAGTGGTTCTACACCCTTCTCGTTTTGAAGTTCAACTTTCATGTCAATTCATTAAAGTTACCTTTTGTTATATTGTGGTATGATCTCTATATCTATCATAATGATATTTTATGACCATATGATGAGAGACCTCATTTTATCTCTTCAATTCAGTATTTTGATGATTTGGTGGCATCGTTAGGCTGCTGAATTTTTAAGTGGTCCTTGCACCTTTCTCACTTTTCAAAGTTATAATTCCATGTCATGTCTTGAAAATTCCTTTTTATTATTTTGGGGTTTTATCTATATATCTATCATAGTGATATTTTATGTTCATATGATGAAGTACCCAATTAGATCTCATCAATTCATTTTTGGTTGATATTTATGTATCGCTGTTAGGCTGCAGAATTTTCATAAGAGAAATCTTATTTTTTGTCTTCCTTTCATGTTCTTCATTTCATATGGTATATTTTCAAATTTCATTAAAATGTTCTTAAATCCATTATATTCTGGGATTTACATACTTGAAACCCGCTTTCCCTTTTCTGTGGGTTTAAAGTGACATAAAGATCATGTCTTTAAAGCAGTTTTTAAAACGTTATGATTACGAAATGAAACCCATTTCTTTTATGATATATGGGTTGTTTATGAAATGATTGATGATGATATATGTGGCTCCCATGGTAATAAAGACATGTCAAGGGTGTGCCCAGATAGTGCTCCAATGCCTTGGGTAAAGACTTAATCTCTAGAGATGACCATTTATTTAAGATGCCTTGGTGAATAACCTTGGTAATTTTTAACAACACCTTGCAGATGGACCTTGGTGAAACGAAACAATTGTCAATATAAAATGTTGTAGCCACATCTTCAAGTTATGAAAAATGTTATTTTTATTATGATATGCCTCAAGATTTCATTCTCATGCCTTAATGTTCTTTTCATGACTTTATTGATGTAACTCAAGTTCATATGTAAAATGTTTCACTTGTTTTCCCTTACTGGGCCTTCTGCTCACCCTTTCCCTTGATGTATGTCCCCAGGTTATGAGATGCAGTAATAAACCTAGGATGAACTTAAGGAAAAGCCTTTCAAGTGTCTAAGAAGAATGTTTTATGTTGTTTTCAAGTATTATGTTCCTGGTTTCCAAGACACTAAACCTTAAAGATCCTCAGTTTTGTGTAATGTAATGAAAGTTTATGTTATAAAAATATTGGATGCTATAGCCAACCCCTGAAAAATTCTCTTCTCCACTTATCTAGAAACATCCTAGAGGTCCTGGTCTTATTCAAAGACCAATTTCAGTGCCCTAAAAGGAGGTCTCAATGAGGCGCTTCAAAGAAGAGGTAATGTCTGTTACCGATTCTTTCAACTTTATTTCTTCTTCCACTTCTTCTTCATTATTTGTTTCATTATGAATTAATAACATCAGTATCACTCATATACTGATATGTTATTATAAGTATGAAAAAACCCTAGTTTCCCATATATCCATCCTACGGAAAACAAAATCACCGCACGTGCGTACATACGGAATACCGTCTCCACGCCGTGGTGTAATCTATTTTTCCAACACCACCTTACTTGGATGGGTATAATGGTGTAAATAATAATTATACATAGTTATTATAACATCAAACTGATTCTGATATATTATATCATCCACTCCAATTCAATTCAATGATTATGGAAATGATATCATCGCTCGTGCGTACGTACGAAATACTGTCTCCACGACACGATGAGATTCATTTTCCATGTTAACCATACATGAATGATCATAAAGTTTATTTAATGAATAATAATGAAATACATGAATTAATAATGCAACTGGATTTATGTATATATATATGTATGTCGTCTATTTAGTTTCATTCAATTCAATAAGGAAATGAAAACAGCATTCATGCGTACGTACGGCGTACCGTCTCCATGAACGGTGTATTTCATTCCGTTTATCGACCTATAATATATATATGTATATGATGAATATATGTAAATAATGTTTTACATTCTGAAATTATGTAAATCGGGATATAAGTAATAATATCAAGAATGACAAGTTGAAACACATATGATAAATGAAATAATTTTACCCAAAATGCTGCTTTAACATGGAATTTACAAAAGAACGGTTAATAAAAAGTCATAAGTGAAACATATATGATATAATAACAATGAATATGATTCAATAATAAGTCAATGACATTATTTAAATCATTATACAGGAGGTTTGGATACGTACGAAGCATATCGGACCTAAGGTAAGGGATAAATTTTCAATCTCATTTTTATCCGAGATTGCTTATACGTAAGTATTTACTGGGGTTATGTTTATCATCCAGGACCATATTTTCTAAAAATGCATTCATAAAATGTTTACCATTATTCCATGGATGTTTAAAGTCATTTTTACCCTTTTTTGACTTTTTACCACATTTTATGAATGGAATCATTCCTTTGGTAACCATATAAGGTACTTTTTGTCTTTTCCGACAAAAGTGCGATGAGAATGTTATTTTTAACTTATACGGCGTGAACGGATTTTTACGGTTTCATAACGCCTCATTTTCAAGTATATTCCTCTACAAGATTGCAATATTATTTTCAAAAAAAACCCTTATCTTTTAAAATTTCATGGTTTTTTGTGAAAAGAAAATGATTTTCAAAAAGAAAGGTTATTTTCCTCAAGAATTCATTTCATGTGTTTTTTCAATACTATTTTCCATCTAAGATGACATTATATCATATGTGTATGTCTCAAGTAAAATGTCTCTAGGATTTAAATTTTTTCAATTTTCTTATTATGAAATGATATCAATTGTTTATGGATTATGTTATGATGGCATGATGTTTAATAATCCCATTTTATTTCATGGGTTATGCTATGATGTATGATTTTTGATTTTGTGGCACAAGAAAGAATGATTTCATTATGAGATGGGTGGGACCTATATCACCCTCCAATGCATTGGGTAAATATTTATATCTCATGATATAGACATGGCTAGAACGGCAAGTTAAACCGGTTCAGTAATACAGGACTGGAACGAGGAGTGAAATGGATTCAAAAAGGGACTTTGTCCACTAAGATGGTCTTGGCAGCAATGCCTTGGCTACTATGGAAATCATATCATGTGCTTAATGGTTTCCACAATTACATGTTTTATTCCCATGCTATTTTATCATTCTTAATTTTTCTTTATGATCTATGCCTTACGTACTTCCATGTTTTATGTCATTGCTCAGGCTTTTGATGTTTAAACATTATGTTCATGTTTTTATGTTCAAATGTATATGGTATGTGTAACAGCCCAAGATTTTATGAAAAATATTCTTTTTTATTTCACTAATGTCTTGTGTTGTATGCTACACCAAAAGGAGCTTGCACAACACGCATCCTTGACATGCCTTGCATTACACGTTATCGCGACCTTCCTCGATAGCGTGTGTAGTACGCAATACCGAGTTTCACTAAAGAACGATATGCTATTAAAATATTATTATAACTAGCCACTATGAATAGTAATAACCACTTTTTAAATTTTAGAAATTTTAGCTCTCAAAATGGACTTCATTTTTTGGATTCGGAGTATCGAATTTAGCCTAAGGTGAAATTTTGGTACCTTTCGGATAACTTTCATATTCTGATTAATAGTGAAAATTACTATGTTATAATTAAAAACAACTTTTTTAATCAAAACATTAATAGTGATAAATCATTAATTTGAGTGGTTTTAAAGTATATTTAGAATATATTTTTACAATTTAATACAATGTTGGTCATTGGATGTAATTTCACATTTAAACCAGACATAATCAAGTGTCAATCTTTTGATAGATATTGTTTCTTAAAAACACGCTATTTGTTTTAACAGTGGGATTTAATTATAAAATTAATTAATGAAATTTCTATGTTATGAATTTGGTAAAATAGACTTCATTTTTGAATTCGGAATATGAAATATAGCTTAGGATGAAATTTTGGCATTTTTCTGAAAACTTTCAATTTTTGATGAATAGTGAAACCACTAAGTGGTAGGTTAAAAACTAAATTTTGCATAAAACTTAATATTACCGCTTCTGTGAATGGAATTTCGAAAATCTGAGAGACACGATTAATATCAAGGACTAAAATGTGGTTCAATGAGATGAAAATAATTTTTGGTGAATAGTAACTTTTTACTTTTTTTTACCACGGTTAAAAGTAAATAGGGTAATTAAGGGTAAAAATGATATTATTATTACCCTAACACATGTCCTAATTCTATTGGATAAGTGAAATTAGATTAAAAACAAACATAGGAATAAAATATGACCATTTAGGCCCACTTGGATTAGATTAGGACATTTATTATTATATTATTTAAAGAAGGGTTAAAAGAGTTAAAATCAAAGGTTATTTACTAATACATTTTTAATATGGGGTTATACATAAGATATATTCGACTATAAATATTCATTAGAAATCTAAAAAGATTTCCTACATAATGATATTTTATTTATAATTTTTAGACTTTAAATAAATTAATTTATTTATGACACAACGATGATGCAGTAATTACCCTTTTAAGGAAATATTAACATAATTGATGTTACAAATGCTCAAATGAATGTAATTTGAGACTTTTTATGAATTAAACTAATTTTCTAGGTTACTATGATATATTAGTGTTGATTTAATAAACTTGGTTCGAACATATAATTCTGTTATTACTTTCACAAAAAATCATATATCAAATAGTGTCAAAATTGACACAAAATAGTTTTTAAATCAAATATTATATTATTAATTGTTATTTTATTCCTAAAAATCTAAGGTTTGGCCAAATGACTTAGATAAGGATATATATATTAATAATAAACAATTTGGGGTTCGTTTGGCATGTTATAGTAAGTGTATTAACCATATAGTGAAAGAAAACAAAAAGACACGGTAAAAGTTAAATTATTTAACTTAGAGTTAAATCTAATTGATAAGGTTAAAATAATACTGTAAACTTGTCTAAATCCTATTGGTTGATAGGATTTGGACCCATCCCCACTTTATCTTCGAAATAAGTCCCTTTGGAACCATTATAAACCGATTTTGACTTTAATATAAAATAATATTTTGAGGTATTCCTAAGGTGCCCCTCTCCTCCCTTATAAAAGAACATCTCCTCCCCCTCCTCCTCACACCAATTTGAGCACTCAAGATCGGCCAAACCCTGCCAAAATCTCTTCTCCACTTACCTAGAAACATCCTAGAGGTTCTGGTCATCCTCAAAGACCAATTTTAGTGCCCTAAGAGGAGGTCTCAAAGAGGCGCTTCAAAGAAGAGGCAATTACCGTTACTAATTCTTTCATCTTTATTTCTTCTTCCACTTCTACTTCTTAGGTTGTTTCATTATGAAGTAATAACATCAGTATCACTCATATACTGATATGTTATTATAAGTATGAAACAAACCTATTTCACCATCTATCCATCCTACGGAAAAAGAAATCACCGCGCGTGCGTACGTACAGAATACCGTCTCCACGACGTGGTGTAATCTATTTTCCCCCACCACCTTACATGGATGGGTATAATGGTGTAACGAATAACTATACATAGTTATTACAACATCATATTGATTCTGATATATTGTATAATACACTCCAATTCAATTAAATATTTATGGAAATGATATCATCGCTCGTGCGTACGTACGGACTATCGTCTCCATGACGCGATGAGATTCATTCTCCATGTTAACCATTTAAGAATGATTATAAAGTATATATAAGAAATAATAATGAAATATATGACATTATAAATCTACTGGATTTATGTATATATATATATATATATATATGTATGTCATCTACTTACTTCCATTCAAGACAATAAGGAAAGGAAAACAACGTTCATGCGTACGTACGGACTACCGTCTCCATGAACGGTGTTTTTCATTTCATTTATCTATCTATTATATATATATATATACTGAATATATATGATATATAAATCATATTTTATATTCTGGAAGTAAGTAAATCATGATATAAGTAATAATAATTTCAAGAACAACAAGTCAAAACACCTACGATAAATGAAACGATTTTACCCAAAACGCTTCTTTAACATGGAATTTAAAAAAGAACGGGTAATATAATGTCATAAGTGAACCATATATGATATCATAACAATGAATATGATTCTGTAATAAGTCAATGACATTATTTAAATCATTATACAGGAGGTTCGGACACATATGAAGCAAATCGGACCTAAGGTAAGGGAAAATATCACAATCTCATTTTTATCCGAGATTGTTTATTCGTAAGTATTTACTGGGGTGTATTTTATCATCCACATCCATGTTTCATCAATATGTAATATTATTTCCATCCACCTACAATTGTTTAAATCCATTTTTACCCTTCGGTGAGTTTTTAGTAATATGTATGAAAGGAATCTTTTTTCGTTTTTTTCATACGAGGTACTTTTTGACTTTCCGACAAAAGTACGAGAAGAATGTTTTTTTAACTTATATGGCACGAACGGATTTTTATGGTTTTATAAAGCCTTATTTTCATGATCCTACCTCCAAAATATTTCATGACTATTTTCAATAAAATCCCTTTCTTTTAAAATTGCATGATTTTTTGTGAAAAGGAATTGATTTTGAAGAAGAAAGGATATTATCCTCAAGAATTCATTTCAAGTGTTTTATCAAAATTATTTTCCATCTAAGATAATAAAGGGTTCTGTTTCTATCCATATTTTTACATTGATTTGACTATGTTGTGATGGAATTATGTTTATGAATTCCTTTATCTTATATGAATGGTTTTATGATGTCATGTTGTTTAAGAATCCCATTTTTATTACATGGGTTATGCTATGATGTATGGTTTTGGATTTTGTGGCACACATAAGAATGGTATCATTATGAGATGGGTGGGACCTATATCTCCCTCCAATGCATTGGGTAAAGATTTTATATCTCATGAGATAGACAGGGCTGGAACGGTAGGTTATACCGGTTCAGTGAAACAGGACTGAAACGAGGGTTACTCGATTCAGAAAGGGACTTTGTCCACTAAGATAGTCTTGGAAATGAGTCTTGAATAACAAGAAATGATTCTATATGATTATGTGTGAATGCCACAAAGTTTCATGTTTTATGTTATGATTATTTTGATTACATTTCGCTGCCATGATTTATCACATGTTATGAAATTATGCTCTCTTTTGCAGGTTAAGATTTCCAAAATGTTATGTTCTTATGAATACGATGTGATTGATATTTCATTTGTTTACCCTTACTGATCATTTGAGCTCACTCTTTTATGTTTTCTTTTCCCCAGGATATAAAGAAACGTTTTAGGTAAAAAAAAGGGAATATATTTATGGGAGATATTGAAGATCTTTCACCACGATTAGAAGATTACGTTCCGAGTTTCCAAAGACACTAAACTATTACGATCCTTGTGTGTGTGTTTTTGTTATGTACTAAGTATTCCGCAAATGTAATTTAATGTCAATGTACGTCAAGCTTCGGGTCTCTACAGTATGTTTAATTTTATCCATGCTTACCCTTACTGAGCATTTGAGCTCACCCTTTTTATGGTTTCTTTTCCCCGTGATATAAGAAAGGTTTTAGGTAAGAAAAAAAGTGGAAGATCTTTAACCACGATTAGAGGATTACGTTCCGCGTTTCCAAAGACACTAAACTATTATGATATTTGTGTGTATGTTATTGTTATGTAGTATGTATTTAGCTAATGTAATCTAATATCCATGTATGTCAAGCTTTGGGTCTCTACAGGATGCACTACTTGATGGGTGACCAATTTACTTTCTACTCCGATCACAAGAGTCTCTGGTATATCTTCTCACAGAAGGACATGAACTTAAGAAAATAGTGATGGAATGATTTCCTCTTGGACTATGAATTTGATGTATTCTACACTCCGGGAATGGGGAACGTCATGGAAGATACACTCAGTTGGAGGGATGGTTTATAGTTTCTAAGTGAGGTGACATATCAGCTAGTCACGTTGCAGTTATCCTTCATGGATTGTGATGGAGGAAAATAACTCAAGTCTATGATAATCAATCCCCCACTCATTCATTTATTCAGGGAGGTACATCATGGGGATTTTGACCATGAGACCCGATGTGCTCACATATCTTCATGACATGATCTTAAAGGATTTTCTGAAGGTGGGGAGTATGGAATCATTTTCATAAGAAGAACCATGGTACCAATGATGCTATGAGAGGATCAGTTGAGGAAGTTCCACACCTCCCCTCTTCCTGCATAACCTAGTATGAAAAAGATGTACTAGAACCTCCATCAGTAGTACTAGTGGCTAGGGCTGAAGGAAGAAATGTCTGAGTTCATTTCATGATGCCTCCCTTGTCAGCATGTGAAAGCCCAACATCAGGTTCCAGTAGGATTTGCACAACCACATGAGGTGTTGTAATGGATGTGGGATGGAATCTTTATGGAATTCATGATTGGGATACCACATATATACAGTAGGATCTATTTCCCTTGTTGGTGTTCACATAAAACAACATCTATCACTCCCCCATCGGCATGGAACCGTTTGAGGCCTTGTACAAGAGACCTTGCAGATCACCTCTATGCTGGAAAAACCCAGATGAGTCGACACTTATGGGAGCAGAGATGGAATGTGCTACCACTAAATAGGTGAATATCATTGAAGAGAGTATGAAGACTTCCTAGAGAAGGAAAAATTCATATGCTGATAGAAATTGGAGACTAATGGAGTTCAAGGGGGAAGACCATGTCTTCTTACAGGTCTCACCTTAACAAGGTTTGTGGATATTTGGTTGTGTCTACCAGCTATCTCTGAGGTATGATCGAACTTTCAATATTCATAAAAATGTTAGTGAGGTGGCATGCCACCTATCTCTTCCTCCACATATGCAAAGGGTGAACAATTATTTCCATGTATCACAGTTGATGTGATACATTCATGATCAATCACACGTCATCAACTTGGGAGAGTTTTACATTTAAAATGGAGAGATGTTTTCATCGTTCCATGAGGAGATAGAGGATCGATAGGACCAGGTCCTTCATGGATGATCAATTTATCTGTTGTGCATTCCGGGGAAGCACAAGAAGCTCCAAGAGATCACATGGGAGGGGGAGGCACATATTCATGTTCAGTACCCCCATTTATTTTTATAGCTTTTGTTGTTACTTTTGGAGAAGAAATGACCTATGGTTATGAGAATATAAATAAAAATATATTCAGTATAAATTTTTAATTTTATGGAATTATTACAAAACTATGAAAATTGAAAGCACGTGATTTCGAGGCCCGGAGAGCCCTAAACAGAATTTTTAAATTTTTAAGCATTGATCAATAAACATGCGGGTGAGAATTTATATCATTTTACCTGATGCTCGGATTAAAATTATTAGGGAATAATTGAATTAATAATATGATGTTTTGGTTAGGAAAGTCATAACATCAACTAGAAAGGGTCAGATGTAAAAGATAATTTGTGGAATTTCAGAAAAAAAACCAAAAGTTATTTTATTCATTCATTAAAATAATCGAGCGATAGTGGCGATACCTCTGAGCGAAATAGGACATAAATGAAATAATTTATTAATTAGATACACTTACTTGTGTAACCGTTATATCGGGTAAAAAATATGTTCAAAAATTAACTCATTAATGAACCACATTAAGGAGTAGAGAGGTAAACACTTTATCTATAAAATGTTAATAAAAAATATGGAAAGATGGATTTGACACCCATGGGATAACTCTTGATGAAGATCCAATAGAAAACCTCTCCAAAAAAGAATGAGGAATGAACTACACTAGTGAGGTTCTGATCTGCTATCATGGAACGCAGACAAACACCTTTGAAAGCGGATCTTTTTCATATTAGTTTGCAACAATTTCTAACATAATCAATGTAGAGGGTTTATTTGTTTATGTGTTTAAAAGATTTATCTTCCCCAATCTTCAATAACATGAAAAATGCGAATCAACAGACTAGTGTATTGATCTTTGATTAATTCATCTTTACATGTGGTTGTTGTGGGCATTGATTTTGGTTAATCACTTTCTTGAGATGAAATATTTTTTCCCAATGTAATAAAGCCAACACAAAGGGAACGATACAAACTAAACAAGGTAAGAACCCTCCATGGAACTTTTTATTGTTTAGTTCTTTAATACAGATCAAGGAAGACATAATTATTGTGATTTTTAGGTAACCATAGTTATGGCGACATACAGGAGGCTCATCGGAATAGACATGACAAAGAAAATACCATAAGATCATGTCTGGTGGTCTGAAAAACATTCTTCCAGGCCGAAAGTGGTAGCGGCGGCACACAACGACGTGCTACTGAGGAGGCACCGCTGCTCCGACCATGGCGGTAGGTGGACCCATGCTTGCGGGTCCTGCCATTAACTAGTCCACGTGTATGGGTAAAACAAGCGGTGTTAGTGTGGAACCGCTATTGGAGGTCCCGAACAGACCATCTCTATTCGAGGGAGCGCAGACCACACCCACCTGGTAGGCCGCACCCCGTTAGCGGGGCTAGTTAGTTACTTGACTCAATCTGCTGAACCGGGCCTAGCCGAAGGGAGCTGCGCCCATCCAGTTCGGGTTGTGGCCAGTACGCCAGGTCAAACCTGAGTCTGGTCGGCCGAGATTGGGTCAGGTCAGGTCGGTCCGACCCTGGTCTGGTCATACCTAGACCCTATTTGACACAAATTTGATTAGATGGCCATAACATCAAATAATGACATCCATTTGACTAACCATCTGTTGCACTAGATCCTTTAGGATGAGGAGGTCCTATTGAGATATATCACTTGGGTTTAAGAGAATTTTGGAGTACAGATTAGTTGGATCGAACATGAATCAAAGAGGGCCCTTAGAACTAAATTCTTATAAACTATAGACCAGATGTCTGATTGATGTGCCTTATGTTGCATTGGAACCATTATGACATGTTGGTTATTAGGGTTACTTCTAAGTGGTAATTAATGTTAGTGGAGGTACGACTGATAGCTTCAGGTTTAGAATCAATAGAACTAAATTGCACCAAGTTCACGAATCTTGTGGCTGGTTGTTATGTGAAGAGCGACCCTTTGTGGATCAGCATCAGAGTGACCCTGTGTAGATTAGTAGTAGCATCAACTGAAAAGGAAAAGTCTAAGAGAGGCTCGTTGTTGATCAGCGACATAAGAACCTATGTGGATCGATGACTTACAAACTTATATGAGTCAATGATATACGACCCTGTGATGATCCCTGACTTACAACATTATGTGGATCGACAACATGCAACCCTGTGTGGATCGACCTCTTATGACCCTATGTGGATCGAAGACATACAATGCTTTTTTTATACTCACCCCTTTACAACCTTCTGAAAAAAATTATAGTGTCTTGTGGAGATGACGAAATACTTTGATCTAGATTTGGGAGCCTGGAATAGATGGTATATGGAGGTGACTGGCATATTTGGAGAGCCGCATTTTCAAGGTGTACCTACCCTTTAGGTAGGATCCTTGGCGGGCCACCAAAAGAGTTATTTTCCTTTTTCACTACTGGAAATTTGGGATATAGACACGGTTCTAAACCGTGGCTATAGGCCCTAAAACCGTGGCTATAGGTAATAGCCACGATTCCTCAAACCGTTGCTATAGGTAATATCCATGGTTCCTCAAACCATGGATAAGTTTGGCGTGGATATAGGCCTAGAAATATAGCCATGATTCCAAACCATGGCTTTAACACTAGAGCCACGGTTCAAACCGTGGCTGTTTACCTATAGCCACGGTTTTAACCATGGTTATACTAAAGGCCGGACATACTTAATTTCCACGGTTTTAAACCATGGCATTATGTCTATAGCCATGGTTAATAACCGTGGAAATAAACCAATAGCCATGGTTTAAATCGTGGCTATAGGGTGTCCAAACAAATAAAAAAATACCCCCAACCCCATTGATACCCCCCCTGGACACCCCCTGGACACCCCCTCGACATCCCCTGGACACCCCCCTAGACACCCCCTTGCCACCACCTGCCACCCCCTGCGAGTCCCCCCTGCCCCTGCTAGTCCCCCCTACCAGTCCCCCCCCCCCCCCGCCCCCTGCTAGACCCCCCCTTCCACCCCCTACTTGTCCCCCTGCCAGCCCCCCCTGCCCCCTACTTGTCCCCTGCCAGCCCCCCTGCCCCCTGGTAGTCCCCCCCCCCCCCGCCAGCCCCCCTGCCCCCTGCCAGTCCCCCCTGCCAGCCGCCCCCTGCACAAGGATGTGTTCATGCTGAAACTGGTAAAGCACAATTCTGTTGGATATATTCTATAAGTACATAATCAACTTGTACTCCCAACTTGAGCACCTTATCAAAGAGGGTTCTCTACCGCAACTAGAATTAAGATGAAACATCCTATCAACATGGGGTACCAACAACCAACATACATGAATCAAGAAATAGAAAATAGAGAGTTGCCAACATTTTTTACACAACCAGATCATGTCTAGGAGCATCATTACAGACCTCACCCTATAGGTTACACATGACATATACTTATAGGGCTGCCACATTTTACTCTACCTATTGTTACACCTATTCATGCTCGTTGTTAGGAAGAAATTCCTGAAGGATAGCCCCTCCCCCTCTACTGAACAGCCCCTCCCCCTGCTTGGACACCCCTCCCCCCTGCTGGACAGCCCTCCCCCCTACTAGACAGCCCTCCCCCCTGCTGGAAACCCCTTTCACTTGCAGTACAGCCCCTCCCACTGCTGAACAGCCCCTCCCCCTGCCTGGACACCCCTCCCCCCTGCTGGACACCCCTCCCCCCCTGACTGGACACCCCCGCCCCCTACTGGACAGCCCTCCCCCCTGCTGGACAGCCCTCCCCCCCCCGTGCTGGACAACCCCTCCTCCCTGCTGGACAACCCCTCCCCCTGCCAGGATAGCCCTCCCCCCTGCTGGACAGCCCCTCCCCCTGCCACCCCCTGCTTGTCCCCCTACCTTCCCCCCCTAACCCATGCTAGTCCCCCCCTTCCACCCCCTTGCCATCCCCCCCCCCCCGCCCCTGCCCCCTGCTAGTTCCCCCCTACCACCCCCTGCTTGCCCCCTACCAGCCAGCCCCCCTGCTTCTACCACCCCAGCCAGCCCCCCCTGCTAGTCCCCCTGCCAGCACCCCTGCCCCCTGCTAGCCCCCTGCCCCCTGCTAGTCCCCTACCCCATGCTAGGCCCCCTTCCCCCTGTTAGGCCCCCTGCTAGGCCCCCTTCCCCCTGCTAGGCCCCCTACTAGGCCCCCCTGCTAGGCCCCCTGTATATTTACCCCTACTGGACACTGGACCCCTACTAGACACTGGACCCATACTCCCCCACCCCTACCAGCCCACTTTTACCCCTGTTGGACACATGCCTCCCCCTGGAAACTAGTTCTTGGGATGCCCAAATCATATTTACCCCCTATTGGACACTGGACTCCCCCTGAATATTTACCCCTGCTAGACACTGGACCCCTTCTGGACACTGTCCCCATACTATAGGTTCTTATTAGGACCACCCCATACTATAGGTTCTTAGTATGACTTGGGAAATAGTTGAAACAAAATTCAGAAGTAGCTATATATTAATAATCTAGTAAAACATACATATAATCAGTCTGGAAAATAACACAGAATAAACTATAAAAAGTTTATGGAAATAAAATAAAACATATTTGAAATTGGAAAACATTACAAGAAAAAATGTTTATCAACTAAACAAACTGCTTGGTGAAATCATGGTCACACATGCTCATACTCAGATAAAATCTGCTTGCATTTCATGTAGTACTACATTACAAAAAACATTGGAATTAGGATTTGAAATAGAGTTACCAGATTTTATTCCACCGTGCTCACTATCGATAGGTGGTGAAATAGTTATACCTAGTGCCTGTGAAGTATCTGTGGGATGTTTTATGATATTTTCCAGATCTGGACAGCACTACATTTTCTCTATAGGGACATTCATAAACTCCATGGTCTTAGGTTCCTGGACAGCCCTCTTGCACCCCCTTGTAACCCCCTGGACAGCCCCCTTGAACACCCCTTTCACCCTCATGCCCCCTTGGTCCCCCATGCCCCCCTGCACCCCATTGGACAGCCCCATGCCCCACCCCACTAGACAACCCCACTGGACACCCCCTGCACCGCTTGGACAGCCCTCCCCCCGGCCGGACACCCCTCCCCCCTGCTTGGACAGCCCCTCCCCCTGCTGGACACCCCTCCCCCTGCTGGACACCCCTCCCCCAGCTGGACACCCCTACCCCCTGCCCCCTTCCCCCTGCCCCCGGACCCTGGACACCCCAGCACAAACCCCCCCATACCCTGGACTCCCCTGCCAGTCCTGCCCCACCCCCCAGACCATGGACACCCCAGGACAGACCCCCCCCAGAACCTGAACAGCACCCCCGGACCATAGACACCCCCCAGAACATACCCCCCCCCCCCAAACCCAGACCCCCAGGACAGAACCCCCCCAGACCTTGGACACCCTAGGACAGACCCCCCCTACTGGACCCACCACTGGACCCCCTAGTCAACGGATGGATGTCATGGGCTATTGCTAAAAGTCCGAATCTGGCTGCTGAAATCAGAAATAATTAAGAAGAGGTAAATGAAGAAAAATGAATAAAATTTTCCCTAACATACTTGGGGAATTTTATTCATCAGTATGAAGAAGAACAGAAGAACGGTAGCTGAGAATTCCTTCCTCGGAGGTGGAGAATGATTTTTTTACATAGGATCTGTCTAATATTTAATGGAAGAAAGAGGGAAGGGAAATTAATTACCTCATTACAAGTGGAAGCATCCAATAAATTCTCTTCCAATGGAATAAAATTTTACAAAAAAATCTATAAACCTTCTCTCTCCTCTTGTGGATTCCAGGTGTCCAAGTGGTTAATACTTTGGTTGAGGTGAGGCTGTGGACTCATGGGGGAAAGCATGAAGGAAACAACGTTGGACTGGATTTTAAGTAGTCTGCTCTTGTTTTTCTGAAGTGGCAGGGCTGATTGGGTCTAAAATAAGTGAGTTGGAACAGGAATTTAGATGAGGGCTTCAAATGTTAAGGGGTTTGGTTTAATTGGTTAGAATTGGGTGAGGTTTGGAATGGTTTTAAAGTGGGATGCCTGGTGGAAATGTGGGGTTGGTGTCATAGAAGTTGAGAGGTGGGTAGGACTGATTGGTGGTCAAGTTGTGGATGGGTTGCCTAGGTGGATTGAAAAATGGTGGGGGTCTGGGAAGGAGTTCATAGTGGCTAAATTGAAGTGGGAGCTTGTAATTGTAGTAGGGATTGAGTTTGGATTTTTTAGTGAGAAAGGAAATCGGCCTGGAATAGCTGGTTTGATTTTGGTGGGTTGGCCATGGGATTTTTGTAGTGCATCGAAAAATAGTCACTATCAGGGCTTGGTTTGGTGCGAAATTCAGTCAAACGGTTGTGGGAACCATCATGGAAGAAACTACCAAATACAGACCAGAGCTAGTCTCCTCTACAGTGAAGACCCTTCATGGAAACTCATCAAGCAAACCAGGTCTCCAGTTGCATCTTTGTCCATAACAAAGAATCCCTGTTTGCATTAGCCCAAACAGACCTCCCTTTGCATGCTTGTGGGGGAAATGTGGGAACTCCAGCATGAAATAGGCCCTCAGAATAGAACAACCTCTTTGGAATTGCATCAAACAGATTGTGTGCAGCCTTTAAAACTCAACTTGGCAGTGATCCTCCTCCTCCAATGAGTGCTACATGAGATGAGGGAATTATGGTAGGAATTTCATCTAAAATATCCAAAAGCAGACATTGAATTTCCATCACAACAGGATGATCTAGTTCAGACGACATGTGTAGAGGATGAGGATGATCTGGTTCGGACAACATGTGAAGAGGATGGGGAAAAAGAAGAATTATCGAAAAAATATTATCTGATACATGTACAAAAAAATATGCAAGACAATTCCAAACCAGTGTTTTCAGTTGAATTGAGCCTTTGTACCACCTGTTATGCACATTTTGTGGAAAGATGGATGAGAGGCAGTGCTGAGAGGAGATATAGTTTAGGAATGAGGAAATACGAAACATTATAGAGCTAACCATTCAATGTTTCTCTATGGAGGAGTAACCGCCACATGGTGTCGTCCTGGATCAAGGCCAAATCATGGCGTGACCACGGCGTGACCGCGGAGTGACTGCTGCGTGACCGCGGCGTGACCGCGGTGTGACAGCGGCCTGACCGCGGCCTGACCGCAGCGTGACCGCGGCGTGACCGCGGAGTGACCGCGGCGTGACTGCGCCGTGACTGCGGCGTGACCGCGGCGTGACCACGGCGTGACCGTGGCGTGACCGCGGCGTGACCGCGGTGTGATCGCCGCTGGGTGTCGTCCTGGAGGAGTAACCGCCACAGGGTGTCGTCCTGGAGCAGGGCCAAATCATGGCATGACTGCCACAGGGTGTCGTCTTGGAGGAGTAACCGCCGCAGGGTGTCGTCCTGGAGCAGGGCCAAATCACGGTGTGACCGCGGCGTGACCGCGGCGTGACCTCGCCGTGACCGCGGCGTGACCGCCGCAGGGTGTCATCCTGGAGGAGTAACCGCCGCAGGGTGTCGTCCTGGAGCAGGGAAAAATCACGGAGAGACCGTGGTGTGACCGCGGCGTGACACCCCCTCCCCCTGCTAGACACCCCTACCCCCTGCCGGACACCCCTCCCCCCTGCCAGATAGCCCGTGACAGCCCGCCCCCCTGCCTGACAGCCCGCCCCCCTACCGGACATCCCGCCCCCCTACCGTACAGCTCGCCCCCTGCTGGATAGCCCCGCCTCCCGCCTGGACACCCCTCCCCTCTGCTGGACACCCCTCCCCCCATGTTGGACAGCCTTCCCCCTGCTTGACATCCCTCCCCCTGCTGGACAGCCCTTCCCCCTGCTGGACAGCCCTCCCCCCATGACGTGGGGCTGCATGTTACTGATTGTTGCTGTGTGGCTGGAGAGGAGCTGGAGAGGAGCTGGTGAGGCAAGGCTGGAAGTCTTCTGCCTGGGCTGCGAAGGGTCCTGGGATGCACCTGCGTTAGGGGTCCTAGGGCTGGGTGCTGCTGGGACCGGGTATGTAAAGGGGTGTGTCTAATAAACTACTAGGGGCAGTATGGTAACTTGTGTTAAATAGTTGTTAGCTGTCAGGGTTGTTAGGAGGTGTTAGGTGGTGGGTGGGGGTTATTAAATGTAGGGGATGCTGTTGGTGGGGTGATACGAATTTTTTAGTATTTCTTTCAGCTATAGGAGATGAATTTGATAAGGTCTCCAATGCTAGATGTAGTGAGCAGGTATAGAATCTTCTTATAGAAACAGTGGAATCATTTTTTTATTGTGTGTACTACAAGGAATTAAAGGTTGTTCAATAATCAAGAACTAATTTTTCACCTCAGCATGACAGAGCTGCTTATGGATTGAGTATGACTCAGAAATTGCTTCCAAGACTTTGTAATCAACAACATGGAATGTCCCACAGAGGTTTATTACTCATTGGATCGAATGTCTCAAGAATATCACTCGACTCAATCTAGTTATTTCACCTAAATATGTGAATTTCACAAGCATTCTCAACTTTAGGAATCAAAGTGATAAATTGGGCATTGAAACCATGGGGATGCACCCCTGAGGTGAAGAAAGAAGAGACTAGCTTACAAACATCCACCAGCCCACCCCCCCACCAGCCCCCAACCCCCCCCCCCCCCAACCCCAACCCCCTGCCCCCCCATCCCCCAGCCCCCCAGCTCCCTGCCCCCCACCAGCCCCCTGCCCCCCACCAGCCCCCAAGTGCACCAGCCCCCTGCCCCCCACCAACCCCCTGCCACCCCCCAGCCCACCTCCACCCCACCCCCGTAGCCCACCTACACCAGCCCCCAACCCCAACCCCTAGCTGCCCCAGCCCCCACTGCCCCCTGCCACCCCCAGCCCACCAGCACCAGTCCCCCCCCCCCGCCGCATCCCACCTGCACCAGCCCCAAACCCCAGCCCCCAGCTGTACCATCCCCCCCCAACCAGCCCCCCACCCAGCCCCCCAGCCCCCCAGCCCCCAGCCCCCTGGTGTCTCAAGCGGCGTAGTAGTAGGCTGACCTGTAGAATCAGTACCCCCCACTACAATATCATCCTCAGTGTCATAATCCAAGCGTCTCCTCAACGATGCAGTCCAAAATAACATAGATGACAAAATAAAATGAACGATAACAAGATAAATAATATTAAAGACCATAATATTCAAACATAATTTGTACATACATTATTTCCAAGAGGAGACCTATGTTGTTCGTTTCTCAGTATTCTTCTACTCCTTCTAGTATCATCATAATCAGACATTTTGACCTGGAAATTTAAAAAAATATTCTCAAATAAATAGAAATAATGAAAAACGATAAATAATACAATTGTATCATAATACAATGAGATACATTTTCATGTGTGATATTTATATTGATAAAATATCAAGACATTTCTATGTTCAAGATTTACTAGAGAAGTGGTTAAACATAAATTGTTTAGGCTATTAATAGTTTTATATTCGATAATGGTATAAAAAATACTAGTTATTTTGATATCATGTATGAAAGTTAAAAAACACATAAAATATTGTGATAATATCAGGTAAATACTTACAAATGTGTCAACTCTATGTGGGGTCTATGACAATTTTTGGTTCACAATCTGTTCTAACAATTGCATCATCTGTATCATCAAATGCAACATTTGAATAAATATCAACAGGTTCATCCACAACATCATTGTCATCCATGCCTTCAACAAAAATATTTCTAGGAATAACATAAACAATAACACCAAATTGTGTTTGTGACAGGTCACTTACATAAAACACCTGTTTACCTTGTGACACAAGAATGTAAGGTTCATCGGTACGAAGCTGGAATTCGAATTAGCATGCTTTCTCTTTCTGATATTTGATTGACTTTTGCCGAGAACATAATTCAAATCATCAAGTTCTTTAACAATATCAGTCCCTGACATTCGTTGAGGTGTCTCATCTGTCTCGATGGCATTAGCGCACTGTCTCCGATTTTTCCTGTATGGATGATCCATTGGTAGAAAAAGTCGATGCCCTATGAAGATGAATGTTCGTCAAAACTTTCATCTTCGGAAATGTGTATTTTTCATACAAATAGGACAGGATAATTTCCCTTTAGTACTCCAACCAGACATCATTCCGTAGGCTGGGAAATCATTTATCGTCCATAATAAAGCCGCATGAAACATAAAGTACTCCATTCTGAATGCATCATACGCTTGTGCACCAACAATCCAAAGCTCATTTAACTCCTCTATTAATGGCTGCAAGTATATATCAATATCATTTCCAGGATCACTGGGTAAAGATATCAATATACTCAGGATAGTGCATGGATTCTTCATACATATCCATGAAGGAAAGTTATAAATGTGAATGAAAACAGGCCAAGTACTGTGTGAAGTATGCATTTGGAGAAATCTGTTGAAACCATCATAGGATAATCCCAATCTAAAATTTCGTGGGTCGGCTGCTAAATCGGGATGTAACCTATCAAATTTCATCCAAGCCAACCCATCTACAGGATGCACTATTTCATTGTTATCCTTATTTCTTTCATCTGCATGCCATCTCATATTCTTTGCCATTTGTTCTGACATAAATTTTTTTTGAATCCAGGGAATTAAAGTGAAGTGCCACATCACTTTATGTGGTATGCGAGATTGAGATCCGTCTTTATTAGTCTTCCACCTTGATGTGCCACACTGTTTTCAATGACTCAAGTCTGCATTCTCCTTCCAGAACAAACAACAGTCTTTGAGACAAGAATGAATCTAACTAGATGAAAATCCAAATCTGTCAACCAAATTTGATTCCATGTAATCATTTTCTGGAATACATGCATCATCGGGCAGTAAATCTTTAATAAATGTAAGAAGATAGTCGACCGTAGTATTACTAAATCCATACATTGTTTTCCCATGATATAATCGCATTAAAAACTCATTTTTGCTCATTTTTTCACATGCCTGATATACTGGGGTATTTTCATCTTCCATCAACTTTCTAACAATCTCAACATCATAATCCTGATTAATAGATGTGAACTCTGTTCCAGTAATCATTTCCTCTTGCACTGGTCTACATGAGGATCTAGCTTCAGAAACAAAAGGAAACCTATCAGAAATCAAATTTTTCATACCAATCTTTTCCACTGAATCGATGGCATTCAACACTTGAGCTTTTTCTCCATTGTGATACCACACATGATAATTTTTTTGGAAACCAATTTTAGTGATATGGTAACTCACTTCTTCACGAGTTAACCAAGGTCTTCCAATACAATCAAAACACGGGCATCGAATCAACCCGCCATCTGAATCATTAGTGAATGCAAAGTCCAAAAAATATTGTAATTCCTTCTAAAATTCATCAGTTATCCGATCAATGTTTTACATCTAGTATCTATCCATCCTGAGGCAGATAAACATACATTAGATAAATAATCTAGAAAACCACTTAACATTATATGTATTGTTTCAAAAGATATAAAGTAATCATCGATATTGACTTTTTATAACTCAACCACCATTATCTAAATTATTGTTTTTCCCTTCCAATGAAAAATCTATTAATCAATTATATAACAGGGTTCCAGACCCTATATTTTATGGATGGATACTCCAGGTATAATCAGACATGGATGACCCCCAAGGATGTAGAGTCTCCCATAATTATGGTTCCATAGGGGAATTTCTACTTTTAATTGATTCTCATGGGATAGAATAAGGCATAATCCACTTATCAACTGTCCATGCACCACATCTTCAATCCAATTATCATGAAATTTGTGGAATAATACTAGGATTATTTGGTGGAAAAATCCTACCATATTTGGATCCTCTCAAGGATCTTGAGAAATTGTATATCTTCCTATATTTCATACACTTTAAGATAAACTTTCTGAAGTTCACATTCAGGGTTAGCTCTATTAGGTTTCTCCACTTTACTACAAGATATATGGTCATCGAGTTTGACCCAGAGATGATCAATTCCATCAATCAGATTCCTCCCATATGGAGTCTCTAAGTGTTGTTGGGCCTCCAAGGTCAATTCACCTATATAAAATGATTTAATGTGAATCTAGTTGGATAGTGTAAGATCCTCTAGTGTCCAATAAATAAAAAATATTATCAAATTGACCCTTAATAGAAACATCAATATCTATGTTTGAAACATCATGAATAAGAGAATCAATAAGAGGATCACCTGTCCAATTATCTTTCCAAACCATGGGAGAATAATCCTAAGAGACATTTCATTTAGAATCAACATCAATAAGGGAAAATGAAGATATATAGGAAGAACAAATAGAGGAATACATTTAATTTATGTTTTCACTTCTGAGAATAATAATGAATTTAGACGATCAGAATGCAGTAGCTTCTGATGGGTCAATTACTATTTCCAAACTAAATAAGCGTAAAAGGGTTTATTATAAAGACTGATATTTTCGATACCAATGCCCCCTATCAAATGATCTGCAACAGGTGTTCCAAGGAATAGTTACTAATCATTTTTCCAAAATACTACCAATCTAAATAAGGATTTTCATGGCCATAGTAATAGACTTGATAATAGAACAAGGCCATTTATAAACCATATGGGAATAAAAAAATTTAGAAACAATAATAGCCTTAACCAAACAGAAATGACAAGCCATTAAAATGGATTTTCCGTTCTATGTTTCAATCTAATTTTTGATCTTTTTAATTATCACATGAAAATAATAATCCTTCGATTGACCATAGAACATCAGAACACCAAGATATGGAAAGTTGGAAAAACATTCCTAATAACCAAATCCGTGATGACTTTTGATTAAATAATTTTTGATATATTTCTACCAATTTATACAATGGACTTATTACAACTAAGTTTTTTCCTAGAAATATTATCATATTATAGAAGAGATTTCATGATATTATTTATATTTATTTTATCCCATTTATTGAAGATGATGATATAATCAGCATAATGTAGTTGGGTAGCAGTAAAAGAACTACGACCAACACTAATAGCCTTCATCTTTCCATTTTTATCCATGAGGGAAAACAATCGAAAATGATAATTTAATGAAATAAATAAAATAATAACAAAAAGTGGATCACCTTGCATAACTCTTCTAGAACAAGATAAGTATCCCTCTAGGGATTCTTTTACAAGAAATGAGATATGACCAGATGTAAAATTAAACAAAATCCAATTAATTAATGTGTCCTCAATAACAAACATGCGAATAATTTTAAATATAAATCCCCAATACAAGGTATGAAAAGACTTTTTAATGTCTAATTTATTGGAAACATTCCCACCCATGAATAGGGTTTTTAAAGAGATTGAATCACTCTAAGTACAATACAATACAATCATCAATGGTCATTCCGTTAATGAATCAAAATTTATTAGAAGGAAAAAATTTATTAGAGATGGTAGAATGTCTAATTAAAATGATATTTGTAATAACTTTTTTTAAAGTGTTGATAAGAGCATTAGGCCCGAATAAGTGTATCTCATTTTCATTTTCTGTCAATTGAATTAGGGAATGGAATTGAGAATTTAATCCATTAGGTTGAAGGTCCCAATTGAAAAAATTATGATCATGGTGGAAAGAATATTCACCAATGATCTCCCAATAATTCTGAAAAAAATAAATTTATAATTCTATCAGGACCCTGGGAGCTTTCTTGCCTAAAACTGAAAATTGCATCGTTGATTTATAGTTCCAAATTAATTGATAAAAGTTCTGTATTATCTTTATGAATTTCCAATTTGGGTATAATACCATCTATTGTGGGGGATGGTAGATGAGTCATTAATGTGATATTCATTATAAAAAATAATGTGCACTAAAAAGTCATGTCTATTGTCCAGAATTTGATCTCCTATTTTTAGTAACGAAAGAGGCCTAAAAATTTTCTGAACAATTTGAATATTACTAATGAAATTGGAATTTATAACACAATCCTTATTTCAATTATCTCTAGATGAATATTTTTTATTACATGTTAAATATTGGATAAATAGTTAAGATTAAGAGTCAACTCGGATTCCAATAAAACAACACTAAGGAAATCATCATGGGTACACAGCTCCTGGAAGGACAGACGAGAGGAATCAAGATTGGATATGTCCTTGTCAAGATGAATAAACATATCCTTACTCCAAGGTTAATGATTTACCTTCTGAATCTTTTGTTTAATAATACATGAAATGCCATTCTTCTTACCACCTACTGAACACCAAACTTCCCAAACATAATTTTCACATTCTGGATGAATAACACAATTTTTAGTGAATCTAAAGGGTAATGGAGACTTAATACCCTTTCCTGAGATAACATTCAAAATATGTTGATGATCATTGTAAAGATGAGATAATGATATACTTGAATTGGAATCACAAGAATGTAAAGAAAAATCATTAACAAAATCCGTATTGATTTTACTGGCCATCATACATTTGGGATGCCCTTTATAACAAGTTATCTTTTCCCCAACATGATTCACTTCAATCAAATCATTTTGTATAATAAAAACATTGAATTCAAAAAAATAAATTGACCAGTTCATAGGACACATTTTTTCTTACGGATTGATAATCAAATTAAAGTCCCCAAGAATGATCCATGGATCATTAATATTGTTTTTGAGAGAACCAATTTCTCCCCAAAGAGTTCATCGATCTAGATAACTATTACTAGCATAAATTAAAGAATAATCCAATTTGAATCCAAAATAAAAAAAAGAGAAACTAAGATGTTGGTTTGCTGATCTGACCAAAAGGGGGTCAAAAAGAGTAGAATTAACCCACACCCAATGGCTTTTGACATCGAAAAAACTGTTTTAAAAACCTAATAATGTGAATCCAATATTTTTAAAATTATAAAGGCAATTAGAAAAAACCGTTTTGAGATCTTCAATCCCAATTATAATAGGTCAATAAAGACTAATACATAACTTATGATACCTAAATATGTCACTATTATCTAGGACTTGGAAATTCTAAAATAGGATTCTCATTTGTATCCTGATTTTGGGTGGATCACCCTCTAATTCTCACCCCCTCATTTTATTAGAAATTTATGTTCAGTTCCCTATATTCATTGTGGGTATATCAAGAGTTTGAATTTGATTTTTTATATCTAAAAGAGTGGAAATATTCTTGAGAAGGATCTAATTACTACTGATATGGATTTTGAAAAAACTATTGTTAAAGATAAAGATACTGGAAATGATAAAAAAATGGAATGATAAAGATACCTACAATGAGGTCGTCCAGAGGAGGCCGTTGGGAGGAGGAGAGTTCGTCGGAGGAGGAGATTCCATCGGGAGCAGGAGAGTTGTGGTCGTCCAGAGGAGGGGAGTTCGTCGGGAGGAGGGGAGTCCGTCGTGGGAGGCGCGGTTGTCCGGGGAGGAGAGGTCGTCGGGAGGAGGGGAGTGCGTCGGGGGAGGAGGGGAGTCCGTCAGCGTCGGGGGAGGCGCTGTCGTCCGGGGAGGGGAGTGCTTCGGGGGAGGGGAGTGAGTCGGGGAGGGTTCTGTAGGAGGAGCCCGAGATATTGGCCAAACCGCACATATAGACACGGATGAATTTTCATCCGTTGGTATAACCATGCTATAGCCACGGACTTATAAAACCGTGGCTATAGGTCCGTGGATATAGCTTCATTTTGTAGTAGTTTTTTATGTACTTTCATTTAGTTGGGATTGTATACTAGCCCATTTTTCTTCATTTCAAACATCTACTTTTAGCAGTTATACTATGTGGTAAGCTCTTGTTTTGTACCTGGTTTGTGATTTTAGAGGTTTAAAGGAAATTCCTTCCCATTTTAGCGATATGCCTTTCCAGTTCTAGTCACCAACACCTGGCCTGTGGATGTCGAGATTTGGGATTTCATGAAAAATGTCCGAGGGATGGGTCATGACATATATGAACACAATGGCGGCCTGAAATGTATATTTTTGGAAAACGTTTAGACGTTATTCATGATTCATTGAAACGATTTCCACACACTTTATTTAAAAAAATCATCATTTGATTTTGAGCACACTAGGCCTTAAAATATCATGTTGTCTTATTGCCTTATCTCTGAATTTTCTTAATTAATTTAAACAATAATGATGAGAAAATATGAGCCATTAAAATCACTAATAGATAAATTGTATACGTTTTAATTTAATGTTTATCTTATATTAAATAGTATTAAATTTTACTAAAAAGATTTATAAACCATTTTTATCCCAAAATATATAAAATATAAGTTGATTGTATAAATTATTTATATATGTGGACGGTCGCATCCACAAAGTGATATAATTTATTTTTCATCACAGTTTTCACAAACTGTTAACTTATATTTCTTACCATCAGTCTTTTTGTAAGAGGTCATCCATTTCACCTACCACCTTGAGCTTTTATTTTGTTGTTTGTCAAGGAACACCAAATCATCTCCAAACTCCATTTCCTACTTTTCCACACAGCGAAAAAAAATTTCATAACATTTGATCTCATGAGAAGCTAATGTCCTTCGATACTTTGGTTTCATTCCAGAGTAAAAATGGTAGATTTTTCTATCAATATCTCGTATGAAATTTGGAGCATACCTTGGCAGTTGAGTGAATTTTTCATCATATTTTTCCATTGAGTCTTCCTCCTGCAACAATTCCATTAATTGTTTTCCATCCGAAGATAATAAACCATAGGGAAGTATTTCTCAAGAAAAATAACTTTGTATTCATCCAAATAAAGAGAATTAATCTCCTCACTATCCATGATATTTTTCAGCATCGACCACCACTGATCAGTTTCACCTTCAAAACGGTAAACAGTGAGACTATACTTTTAATGTTTTGAACACCCCATTAAATAAAAAAAATTCTCCACTACTTTAATCCACCCTTTAGAAAGCTCTAGGTCAGATGATCCTTTAAATGATGGGGTCTGTTTCCTTATGAAATTATCCACTACATTCACGTTTCTCTGTGGTTGAATTAAAAAATCTTGTTCAAGGATACCACCAACATTTATAGCCTGAGAAAATTATGACATCAATATAACAAACTATTTAGTACCAATTCTGACCATCTCAGGTTCATGATTTTGATGGTTTTATTCCTCTTGATGTTTTCCCAATATAGCTGCCTTGTTTCCCGTGAGGAAAAAAATTCAGAACACAAGAGATATCTTTAGTGAAGTGACATGGTAATATGTAAATGTTATATCTTTTCAATATTAACATAATAGAATTTATGGATATTAATTTATCAGTAACCTAACTCTTAATGTTTTCTAAACCTACCTTTGATACCAACTATAAATACCCAGCCTTAAACATAACATAATCTTGAATTAAATTAATAATTCATGTTTATGATCTATTCAGGATAAGAGTTTTAATAGTTAAGACATAACTATTACCTTACATCTCAAAAATTACAAGGAAGAAACTTATACTCAGTTTAAATTTTATTCCTAAAATAAAAACTCTTGAAAATTAAGCGTCATGTATAGTCCCATGTTTTAGAAAACATTACATTCCCTTAATCCCATCAATGACACTTTTTATTTTTAGGTCCTGTTAAAAACATTTCAAAACATGGGATGATCATAAGAAGCTCAGTAAGGGTTATAAAACAATAAAGGAAAACATCAGTCCATCCATTCATATATATCAAAAGCACTTTAACATGCATTATGAAATCATAATATTTATGAATAACACATAGAAAACATAAATCATAAAGGTAACATGTGTCATCCATATCATACTAACATTATAGCTATCATAGCTACGTAAGGAGTTACATTTGGTATACCCATCATAGTATATTAAATAAATCTATGAGGAGAAACATTCATGTCTACCTTTTCCACGTTACCCAATGAATTGGAGATATATCTCGGGCACACCCGCCCTTGGTTTATCATGAAACAACCCATATACGTAAACAAATTCTAAGAACCATAACATATTCGTAACACACAAAATAAACATAAATGAAACATAAAATTTCAACATTTAAATCACAATATACAATTAAAATATATTGACATAAAAAATACATTATCAAAACAATTTTCAATAACAATATACGTAAAAGATTATATTGTATTTATTTTCATTTAAATGACATTACAGATTGTTAAGGAAGCTGAAGTTCAAATAATACTCGTGGAAGGGAAAGGTCGTTGTCACCGTGTACACTATAAAGAGACATTATTTATTTTCTTTTGGTAGAATGCTTCGTTGAAAAATATTCCATTTGAATGAAAATAAATGTCAATGGTTTTTGTACAGCGTATAAACGAAAATTGTGTATCAAAACAAAATATGCCTCAATGAATGGAGATTGAGACAAAGTCATGTACATCGTGTATGACTTGACCCGTTCATTCATTAATATCCTAAATAATAATATAAAATTAATTTCAAATTTTTTAAGATCATTTTTCATGTTTATTATTTATTTTATATCACTAATTTCTATGTTATAAACATTATGTAATCAATTACGTTAATAATGGTTGTTTTGTCGATATTAGGTACTTGAGTCAAAAATAGACTACTTATAATTACAAGTTGTCACGTGGTAAAAAGTTCAATATATCTAGAATGATATTCATGATTTAGATATAATATATATCCTACATATATATTATATATCTTTTTTTATAATAGTACATAACATTTGGATATAAGAAATGAAATGCACCATTCATGAGGATGGTAAGTCATATGTACACATGAACACTATATTCATTTCTATTTATTATTTTAATAGAATTAAAAAATATTCATACATAGGTATATTATAATTCTAGAAGAATATAATTTTTTATAACATTAACTCCATTCCTTATATGCCCCACATATGGAATTAACAAGTCATATCACTTTAAAGGGGTGGTGGTACACACTTTCTAAAATAAAATTATTGTGTTTACAAATAATGGGTACCATAAAGGTATTCTATAAATGTAAAATACAAAAGCATAAATAAAACATAAACATAATATATATCATATATAAATACAGTGCAATCTTAATGGCCACCATGAGATGCGGTATGAGATAATTGAACAATCATCATTTCGTGAGGCGGTAGTTTACCGTCCGCACAAACAGTACGTTTTGTACCCATTAGATGGAAGTGTGTGTAAGTGTAGATTGAATACAACCCATATAAAAAACCTAGTATATTGATGATACTAGTTTTTTATAAAAGAAAATAATAAAAAGATTTTAGGGGTTGGAGAAGAGAAATAATAGAAATTAAATTAAGAGAAACAATTACTTTTAATTTGGGTAACTCCCATTGGTTTGAATCAAAAGGACTTCTAGAAATTCCTTCTACCTATGTTAAGGATTATAGGTGGAAAATATGGATCCGGAGAGCTTATTGGGGAAATTTTTTGTAAGATCCAAAGGGATTTAGAGGTGTTAGAAATGCTTTATAAGTGGTGTCCTTTTATAAGGGGGAGGAGGGTCGATTTAAGAAAGTGTGAAAATATTGTTTTATTATATAATTATTTTTGGTTTCAAAAAGTCCCAAGCTTATTAAAGTAAAAGATAATATGACTCCTGGTGAAAATAAATTCATACAATAATAATTGGACTAGTTTTGGTTATTATTATAATCTTTATAATATTATTTATTTAAATAAATTATTTAGGAGTTAAACATTGCATCATTATTGTGTCATATCTAATTTAATTTATTTGATATCTAAAAATTATAAAAAAATTACCATGATGTAGGGAAAAATATTATATTTCCAATGAATATTTACAGTCAAAATGATAACTTATATACCCCTTGTAAAAAATAATTTACTAAAAGATATTTGTTTATGTCATTTTTGTCATTTCTTTATGTTAATTAAAATAAAGTGTCATTATCACTCTTAAGTGTCTCCATGTGGTCCCAAAAGAGACCTATGGATTCCCATTGTCGGACATGACTCATTAAATAAGGTTAAAACTAGTGTTAAGGTAATTTTGTATTATTGTGTTATTTTTTTACATTGATTTACCCGATTTACATTTAACCGCGGTAAATAAAAGTCAAAATTTTCTATTCACCAAAAAAATAATCTTATTGAACCTCAGTTTAAATACTAATAAAAACCATTTATGTATGATTTTTGAAAATAAATTCAATAAGTCGTAAAATTTCATTTAAATGAAAAAGTCAGTTTTTTTACTACTACTTGGCGGTTTCACTATTCCTAAAAAATTGGCGTTTTTCAGAAAACTATGAAAATTTCATCCTAAGCTATATTTTATATTCCAAATTCAAAAATGATGTCTATTTTAACAAATTAAATTCATTAAAGTTGGATTAATTAATTTAAAATTAATTCCCATTATGAGAACAAAAAGTGTGTTATTAAGAAATATTAACTATCAAAAGATTGACTCTTGTTTATGTCCAATTTCAATGTGAAATTAAATACAATAACAATAATTGAATTAAATTTTAAAATATAATCTAATTACACTTTAAAAAAAATTAAAAAGATAATCAAACCATAAAAATAAATTAAATTCAAATGCAGTTTTGAATTAAAATACATTATTTTTCAAAATTCATCAAAAATGAATTTTATCAGAAAAATACAAAAATGTTACCAAAAGTAAATATTGATGTCCTTATTCTGAAGAAGATTTTTTTAAAAAAATAACAGATAAATGTGACCCAAACTATATTTAATTATGGTTCATCATCAAAATGTGGAAAATCGGCCACATAAGGAATATTAGAGTATTTATGATTAAAATTAGATTAATTGAGATATTTAGCCTCTAATTTTTTTTGGATAAAAGAAAAAAAAATTAACTAACATGTATAATAATATTGTATTTAGTTATATTTTTTCCCACCAATAAAAAGACTAGGAATTAAATACATTTAATATAATATTATTATATTATTAGTGTGCAACGTAAGATTTCAAAGAAACCTTTTGTTTTGTATCAGGAATGCCATTGAGCATATCAACCCCTTTAAAGTAAAATTAATATTTAATTCGAAAATATAAATAATTATGAAAATGTATTATTTGATTCTTTATCTAGGATGTTCAAAAAATGATACTAGAAGGAAATGAATCTATAGGAATCATTCCTCAAACTATTGATGGATCTGACTCACTACCTCCATATGTATGTGGATCTGCAATAAATAGAAATATCCAACAACCCTAGTCATCAGTCAATGTTACTGGTGGTGCACTACCATTTGTATTTGGACCCTCCTTTTTGGGAGAACCAAAACCACCACCCAGACTGGTATGTTAAGTGGAGATCTGACTAACTACATGAGATAGGGGAAACCCCCACCCAATTCTGTAAACTGACCTTGACTATCCATCACTATGCATCAGTTAAGGATTCTGTTAGAACCTTTGTGCATGCCCCGTCATGCCACATGATCGGTACTCAACAGCGGGTTGGGGACATTGACCATGCATGTTTCCCAGTCTACCGCACTGTTAAAATAAAATGCGGTCACTAGGCTGAGAGGTTGGTTCTCTTTATTCACTAATCTATCCACCAATACCCATATAACTCCTATTAATGTGTCACTACCCAATAACAGAATCTTTACCTATGGATAACTTATCTAAGAGTTATTTCCCACCACCAAAATCTTTTATGATATTTTCTTCTAAAATAAGGGTATGATCCATAACATAATAAAATCTATTTATATCAAAAATATTTACCTGATACTTAATCTGATCTCTAACTCCATCATGGAAACATCTCATCATAGCTTCCTTAACACCATCTAATGCTTGAATGAATTGTTGTAGGTTAGTGGGGAAACATTCATATTCAATTATTTTCATTGTTTCTTAAGTAAAACACATAATCATTGTATCCTTCATTCTAATTAATGTTCACCAAATATAAATGTTTCAAAAAAAATTCCTAGATACCCATACACAACAAACCCACTTCCTACTCACCATAAACAATGTTACCCAACAAAAAAAGTCCTTCTCTCAAAAAATGTAAGCCTCAAACATGACCCTCTTCTCACGAGGATTCTCTAATTGATATAGAATCTTCTATATGGACTCTATCCAAAACATAACAAACTTATGTCCACCATCTAAAAGAAATGTTATAGGGTTCTGTTGTTAGTACTATCTAGTTTGATTGAACATACTCTATAAAAACCACAATGGTTACTCTTTCGTGATGTATATTAAATGATAATTTTCCCCATGGAACTAATACTATTTTATTTAACCCTAGATCAATATTGTTTCTTGATACACATATGGAGGATAATTATCATTGATATGCTCTTATCCACCAAAAATCACATATCATCATTCTGGAATTTTTGATAATTCCAAACACACGTTCAAAAACAAAAAATACAATATCCATATATTTCACTAAATATGGCTCTTCACTAGGAATAAATAACCAATTGAATATAAAATCTCCCGAATATACATAATTTATCCCTATAACTACCCATTTACCTTCCTACCATGGTCCATAGTCAAAATGGGGAAAAAGGACTATTATTATTACTAGTATTTTCATAAAACACACTTTTTACCTAATGAAATCCCAAAAATATAAATTTTTAATGTTTACGAACCATACCATTTTTATGACATATCACAACCTTAATTATAACCCATTTATAAACAGTCATTAGGAATACGTTGTTAATCATTCCATCACATTCATTCCATTTACCTATTTTCATCATCTATATTAGACACCACTTCATTCAATTTTTTTTGATTAAAAATTAAAATTGTTCTATCCCACATGTACCAAAAAAATCAACATATATACCTACCATGCTTTATAGAACCTAAAACCATTTTACCAATAATTATTCATAAATTCATAACATTTTAAATTTCATCCATGATAAAATATCATGTAATAGTCATATCACATGAATATTGCATCAACATATGGTGAAATATCATCCATATATACCTATAAATGTTGTGAACATCAATCCCACCCATTGAACTGTTGTTTTACCCAGTGCTAGTGTTAGATACTCATAAGAATGTGCACATTTCGAGGAATACATATGTCATGGTATATATTCAACCATCCCCAAATAGCAAGACCACAGTACACTAAAATTTAATGTTATAACATCCCGAAAATGGGTTTCTTTAAACCATTTCCCTGAGCCAGTTATCCACATGACCTTAGGATCATATCCCCATATTCTAGAGATTGTCTATTAGATGAAAGGTTCTAATAGATAACATGGGGAGACTACACCCTCTTGATAATATTTATCCACAATAGATAAGTCAAAAAATATATGAAACAAAAAAATCACCAACAACAAATATATTTTACCACCCAATACCAAAAACATGGTACAATCCCACTACCATATAGATTATATATTATTTCACTTCATATAGTTCTGTGTTTATGGGAAACGAAATAATTAATATGATATGATGAATCAAAAAAATGGTTCTTTGATTTATTTATAGATCCCTCGCAAATACACATACCATTCCAAGATGAACCATCTATTATAGATAATTTTCTGTTGTCTAGAACTACAACCAAAAAATCTTCTTTAGTACCCAAAAATGGACCTAGAATGGTGTCAATACAACTCAATAGGCCACAAAAAATGATCTAGATAATATCTACTCTAAATAGTTTGTTTATCGTTATACTAAACTGAATTAAAAATTAATTATAAGATATTATAGGTTCCATTAGTTGTTATAAAATCAAAATCCATTTTAACCATTCGTTATAGGCCTTCAGAAATTTCCTCAATTACACTATGTCTTATTCCCTTGAACTACTATTCATAAAGGGACAAGTCATGTGCCATATATCTCTAGAAAAATCATTTGATAGAAAATTAAATCAAACATACCATAGAGACTTGGTTCAAGTAGTCTCATCCAATGAAACTGTTAGTGGAATATATCATGAATATAACTCCTTAATATGTTCATCTTATTGTGGGTGTTTTGACCCTCTGTTTGACCCTAAGAGTGGGCATAGAACATAATTTCAATACACCACATACCACAAAGACTTGTTACTAGTCTTCAGAAACCATGACATATTTCCTACATAATCTATAATTATTTAATACATTCATCATTCAAAATAATGATTCAATAAATATAGAATCCATGACAATACAATATACAATTTACACATTCTTAGTTACATGACTTATTATAATTATCACAATTAACATTAATATTCCTCGGAAAATTGACATGATTATCCCTAATAAATCCAAACATGTTTAACCAGTTAACATTATACCAAGAAACCCCTTATACAAATTTTCCATGCAATCAATATTACCATTATTTATATTCCATAACTAAAGATAAAATGTTGACACATTTAGTATGGGATCTATGTCATAATAATTCATTTATTTACATAACATTTCACTTTCTATGTTTATGTAGTGGAACACTCCATGTTATGTACATGACCAGATTAAATCACCCTCAACACATCCCACGAGAATCATGAGGGGTTCAATTGAACGTCATCCCAATAAAAATAATATTTTTACAATTTATCCAAATTTAGGAATAAAAAAACACCCATGAACATCCATATACACATAAATAACCAAAAATACTATTAGATATGCCGTTTAGAAAATGTACCTTGATGATGAAGATGAAAAATCCCATAAAAAGCCTTTGATTTGGATTCAAACACTATTTGATTACCCATCATATGATCTATATGTAAAAGAGGGTTTTAAGACTTCACATGAAGAAGAGTAATTACAAATGTGCAATTATAGAAAAAAGAAAAATGAGGACTGATAAACTCACCAAAAAGTTTCCATTCCAACCAACATTTATCCAAGTAGTATGAAAATGAAGTAGATCATTCCTTCAGAAGATGGGGGAATTTTGGTTCATCGTTAGGGAAGTAGGTGATTGAATGGTTGAGAATCAAGATACAGAATACTAAAATACCAAGATGGAAAAATGGTTTGACCCCACTTTTTAAATAGAGAATGGATTGGATGCATAGTTGGAAAAACCATTCTCCTATAGTAAGCCACCATCTATTGAATATGGTGTCATTACAATAAGGTTTCCAATGAATCCCACCTGTTTTGAAAAATCCTATTGTATCTTTGTAGAACAGATCTTTCTAATCCCATAGAGTTTGGCCTTCCCACATGCATAGTTTTTTCAAACAGCGCACCACCCTATGTATGCACAATTTGGTCACATGTTTACTAATATATTTGTCTCAACTATGAATCTTGTAATAGATGCCTTATTCTACCATCATTCTTATCCCAAACCCCATGAAACTACACTGATCCTCTACATTCACACCGAATAATTTCCATTAACCTAATTAATGATTACACAACCAAAACATAAACTATAACATACCTAATGGATGTTAATGATCTTACGTATTTATAATAAATCCTCAATTAAAATTCTAAAGAGAAATATAACTAATTTAAATATGATCAATCATTAGAAAGATATAATATTTTTCATTTTAAAAGAATTATTTTTATTATTTAAGAGACATCATTCAAATAAACTATAATTAAATATTTTATAATATAATAAATATTAGAAATTTTAATCATTATAATATTTTATGTTGAATTTTGAAAATATTTATATGAAAATAGTGAATAATAAGAAATAATTTTCAAACAAATACTATAAGACTCTTTATGTAATCATCTTATGGATATTAAATAAATGGTTTGAAACATCTACCATAATTTGGAATATTTTTAATGGGGAAAATAAAATGTTAATAATTAATAGTAAAATTTAAATTCCTCAAAAAATATATAAAAAACCATACATTGTTTTTTATTTAACTAAATAAAAAACATTGAATTTAATCATTGAATAAAAAATTTTAAGGATTTTTTAATATTTTTATTCCATTAAATATAAAATAAAAATTTAATTTTAAACCAATAAAATGTAATATAAAATTAAAACAACAATATTCTTAGTCATCTATATAATTAAAAAATAATAAATATTATATTCAGTATTACATGTCCCCTATATATTTTATGACCTAAATTTCAAAAAAAGATTCCATTTATAGTTTCATTAATAGCATTATTTTGTGTTATGTTTAAATACAATACATGAAATTATTTAGTTTTATTATATACTATTGGATTTAAAAGAATATTGATCATGATAAACATTATTAATAAACCTATTGAATAGGGATCATACAATTATTATAAATATAGGAATTTA
Organism: Viscum album; assembly: GCA_963277665.1. Lineage (NCBI taxonomy): Eukaryota > Viridiplantae > Streptophyta > Magnoliopsida > Santalales > Viscaceae > Viscum > Viscum album. The sequence goes on along the minus strand of OY728157.1, from coordinate 26,272,230 downwards.
ATTAATCCCATTGACATAGAAAAAGGGTGTTATATCCTCAACCTTTAATATAATATAATATGAGTCCCATTTAGCAGAGATTCCAATGGTGATAAAATATATGGTTTTTTTCTTAAACAAATACCATGTGGAAGTCCAACTACCTAATAATGAGAGAAACTATTTACATGAGAAGTTATATCTCATCATTATCATTTCCCAAACCATATATGGAAAACCTAACCATACAATTATCACCATCTCACTTTGTACCCTTACAAAATTTTCTATTGTATTAATTAGATATCTATCAACACCATAATAATATTAATATGTATTTTTTATTTTCAATATAAAAAGGGATATATTTACATATTATTCTAATAGTATAAATGATTTTTATTTTGATATAATTGAGCACAAATTGAATTTTTGGTAAATATTCAATTTCAAGGATGTAATTTCTCTCTCATGAAACTATAGAATTTTTAAATAAGTAATATTTTAATGAAATATTATTACTAAATAAATTTCTTTAAACATTAATTACCATAGAATTTTTAAGATGACAAATATAAATTTTATATGGATTCATAAACAACCATAGTTAAAAAAATAACATTTTTAATAAATTTTTATTATTTATTTTCATTTAAAAAATAATTTATTAAGATAATTATTTGCTTAGAATGAATACTTTTCTGTTTATCTATAATGTTAAAATTATCTAATGGTTATTTATTTATATGTTTTTGAGATAATCGAATTTTCTTGGAAAAATGAAATATGGTGTAACTATACATTATATAATTTGGATCTATAATGACTAAAAATTATGTATTAATGATATTTTAGGGTATAAATAGACAAATATATTCTCATATTTTTATATAATATATTCCTAGATTTATTTTATTAATTTTATTATTCGCCTATGAATCATCAAATTCCTATATTATTTTTTTTGTATTAAAAAGATTTCATTAAGGACATGCCTCACCTACACATAAAAATGGTAATATTTAAATAAATTAATCCCATTTCCTTAAAAAATTATTAATAACACTGTTATCCAGTTGAAAAATGTAGAAAACCCCATTTTATGGCTTTTGGTTTTGGTTATTTTAATATATAGAGTCTAACACATAAGATTGAGATATAATAAAGAATTCTTCACCTGTTTCTTATATAAACCCACCAATACTCCCATAAATATTCACTAAAGTACTATTAAGAATGTACTTACTATTCAATAACTACTTTATATTCCTCCACGGTTCTCTCAATCTCTCTATAATTTCCTCACACTAATTTGGAATAACCCACTCAAGGTTTGAGATACTCTCATTCTCCACATTATCCAGGTATCGTACTTATGTAATGTATTTTATATCTATCTCCAATTGTTGTTATATTTTATACCATATTACTCATACCTTAAAATTTATTTATAAGTTATTAGAGTCTCGTTGGACTCATATTAATCCCTCCCATGAACATTTATATTACCCAATAAAATTGCCGAAATTTCCCTGTGATTTTTCTTGTAAATTTGTTCTGTAGTGAATACACGTATCGATTTTCTATCAAAGTTGTTAAACAATATTAAAATGGAATTATTCTATAGGGTCTTTATATTTATTTATTATATACCCAAGGAATATGGATAAATAATTGATGATAAATTATTCAATTATTTGTAATCTATTGGGAACACATATGAAGGATAATAAAATTCAAGTGACGGGTGTAACTCAAATTATATTGTGTACCAATGCATTTGATAGTATTTTAGTCTCTTGAGAAATCATGAAATTGATTAGGGAGTGAACATAATCTATCACAAGAAATTTTCTATCACGATTACTTGGTCTTTATCCTTATCCTATAGAAATGATATAATGTTTTATGTTTTTTCCACATATCCTATATTGCATTTATTATACCATGATATATCATGAATGATTGTTCGTAGTTATTATTTTCAAACATTTTATTCCCCATTGATATGCCTATTTGATAACATGTATTAAATTCTTTGTGTTATTCATTTTTATATTTTATTACTGGTCTTTATATCACATTCCTTTCTTATATATGTCTGAGCTTATCTCATACAGTTCTATGTATAATGGAATAATATGAAAATATCATGGAAATATTCAATAATGATGCAGTATACTATGTATTTAGAGGTTATTTAATGTTATAATTTCCAAAATACACTATACCTCTTGATATTATTAGTTTTTTTATTCTTTATATTTTGTAATTAATCAATAATCAATGTTTAATAAATTGCAAGGTCGTCATAGCTGGAGTCAATGAATAATTTAGTTATTTGTTGGCTTAGGATGAGAAAATACTAGTGAAGAATATAGTGATAAGAAATATTATAGAACTATATACCTAAATTATGTAAAATAATTTAGTTTTAGAATTAAATGATAATACATCACTCTCTGAACACTGTAGATAATGTGGCATCAATATAGATGTACATAGGGTAAAATAAGAAAAAACTATGTCGATCTAGACTCGACCGGGAACTACTGCACAATAATGGGCCTTATTGCACTATTGGTTTTATAATTCCATCAGTATATGATTTGGGAAATTTACAAGTTCATTACAAATATATAATAGTCGAAAAAAATCCGCAGAAGAGTATAAATTATGAAATAGACTAGAGCTATCATAGATTGCATCCTAGAAATTCATAATTCATGAAATAAATATGATTTATAAGTTATCCCTTAATCCCATTGGATTAATATTTATTTTAATAGTAAGAAAAATATCAGTCCATAATTTTCATATTGTTCTATAAAATTGGTATAAAATAGGAGAAATCAGGTAAACAACAGATTTTATGGGAAATATGATGACTTCCCCAACAAGATACCCAACTAAATTGGAGAAGGAATAATGACCATTGTGATAATAATATCTCATTTGTCTTAGGATATGAATAGGAATCATTATCAAGATGATCTTCTAATTCATCCTAATATAGAAAAAACTACAATTGATGCTTTTATCCAATATAGGCCTATGATATTCAATGGTTCATCTGATCACATAATCACATAACAATTGATCAAATACATTATGAAGATATTATCAAAGAATAAATGTTCTATAAATTATAAAGTTATAATTAAGATATATTTTATGGATTGATAACTTGATCATTTTGTACATTTATTTAGAATATGATTACCAAGGTAGTGATCGAAGGGATGGTGTGGATGGAATTCCAGAAAAAAAGTAGATTTTTTTCCATGGACTATATATCATACAATTGAAATTGAATAGATTTCCCTCTTGAAAAATTGATGAATCTATCATGGATTATGAGGGAAAATACAATAGTCAAGAATGATATGACTTATTCTTTTTCATTACCCTCATATGCCTGGATGACCACTTCTTTGGTGGGAAAAAAATATTCTACAAAATTCCAATGTGATCTGAGAATTAGATAGATGTGAGGAAATTAACATATGTAATCTCAATGAATAAATATATATCAATGATTCTCATGAATCACATGAAAAAATTAAGAAATGTATGTTAATTTTAGGTTTTATTACAGATCAATCAAATGGTGCCATAAAATTTTCACATCCCACTTCTCAAATGTGTTGAAACAACAACACCGGAAATTCCCCAAGGGTAGTGAGGAAATTCTTTTGGTGAGGGATAGAGGAAAAAATATCTAGATTTTATGATGGGATAATACCAGTAATGTTATATAGATGTTGATTACTCCAAATATCCCCCAGTTCATTGTTAATTAGGTATACTATATGAAACAAGTAAAATTTGAACACTAATACCCTAAGACAAGGACATTTTGGGACAACTAACAGCCTCTATGGTAGAAAGGGTGAGCTTCTTCCATCATAAGAAGTTTGGTGGATCCAAACAACAATGTGTTGAAAGGTAAGATATTTATTCCTTAAATAAGTTGGAATCTAATTTTTTATTCATGTTCAATATATTCCTACATATCATGTATGATTATTAGAACTATTCAAAGATGACCACAATTCATAAAATTAATGAAATTCTTGAAAAAAAATTAATTATATTATAGAATCTGTAGTATATTACTCTTCCACATAAAAGTTAGTGTGATGAACATGAAAATACAACTTTTGATACTCTATTTATTTGAATTTTATTCCATTCATCTATTGGATTGAATGCAATAATATAAATAATACAATAAATTCCTTGCTAAATAAATCACTCTGTATATTAAAAATCATCCTCAAATCATATAAAAATTTTATGAAATGGGTTAATCCTCATTAGTTTCATGGTCAAAATCCAGAAATTTACTACTCTACAATATATCACATCTAGAATAAATGATTGGTTCTAAGGAAAATATCATCCTTGAAAACATTTTTATTTTTTTCAATACAATTAAGTGTTTCCAAGGGATTTTTCTAGTATTTCACATACCTAAGAAGTTGAAATTTTTTATCGATATTATACATGTGGTGTTTCCATTATATAATACACTATACGGAATTGCTATTTATTAATTAGATTAAATGAAGAAGCAAACACAACAAAATATGGATAATTGGTTAATATAACCATGTTCTTCACCATGGGGAGCACCATTCCTCTTCATAATAATGATGGACGGGTCAATATACAATTTCATTGATTATTATGATATAAAATAGATCATGATAATGAAACTATATCCACTATAATTGATCTATGACTTGTTCGATCAACTATGTGGATCCAAATGATTCTCTATGCTCAATACTTGGAATGGGTAATACCATGTAAGAGTGCATAATGATGATATCCCCGAGACTAAATTCCAAACGTGTGTGTGAACTATTAGTTCATGGTAATGAAATTTGTATTCAATAATTATCTAAATATATTCATGAACATGATGAATATTGTCTTTAGAAATTACATTGAAAAATTGATGGTGGTATTTCTAGATGATAATCTAAAATACATCCAAAGCATGGAGGAGCATGATGAGTATATTAGAACTGTGATAAAAATCATATAAAAGAAGAATAATTATGTAATGTACTATAAATGAAGGATTTTGTTGAATTAATTCTCATTCACAAGGAATATTATCGCAATAAATATGATATATGTGGACCCTTTAATGACGGAAAAATGAGTGATGGTTAAAGACATCATGTATGAATGAAATATACTTTTTACTTAGATTATATGGGTTCTATCTTTGATTTTTGTGAAATTTAAAATAATTATCAATCCCCATAACCATGAAAACCCAGAAAGAAATCAGGTTTAATTGGATTAATTAATGCGAAGATAGATTCATTGAGTTGAAAAAGTTTTTTATTAATACATTTTTACACACACTACCCACAAGTATGGAACATTTCACTAGGTAAATGATGCATCAAATAAGTGATTGGGTTGTGTGTTAATTAAAAATTAAAAATTATGTAGCCTATGATTAAAGGAAATTGAATGTAAATCAATAGAATAACCCAACACATGGAATGATGTTAGATATAATTATATTCAAATTGTAAATATGTTTGAATTTTATAATTAAAGAGAAGTGTGAAATATATATGAATAAAAAGAGAATAAAGTATATATTCACACATAGAGAAATAACTATGAAGAAATATAGATAGTTATAGATGATAAACAACTATGTTTTCTCAATAAACTACCATTATGGGAACAAAAACAATGTGGCAGACACCCTAAGTACAAATGATCCAACAATTTAATCATTTATTACAATTTATAAGGAACACATATTCTTAGACATGAAAATGGTTTTTATTGGAATCATAATGGATTGATAATCATTGATCCGTTCAAAAAATATTATTCAACAATCCATTCAAGAGAAGATAAATGATTCTCAATGAGATGATGTGGGAATTTAGAGAAATTGGAAGTAATACGAAATTGGAAATCATCAGTTTTCAATGATATCTAATATGTATTCATAATATATTGGTCAAGAAAATGTGTACTATAAAATCATGAGTTAAAAAAAGATTTATTGGATGACGAACATAGTTAACCATCTACATAAATATAGTGGAAAATGAATTGTAAATATATCTTAGAGAAAATTTGGTGTAAAAAAATGAAGAATTAGATCATAGAATATAATTGACGATTTATTTAATGTCATCATGTGATGGAATACATGGAATAAAATAAAAGTGGACTATCAAACCATTTACCCTACCTACATGGAAATTAGTAAACATCACCAAGAACAATGAAAATGTTTTTATAAACTAGTTTAGGTGAATAAATTTTATATGGGAAAAAGTTAATCTTCTTATAATGATTTCATACATAATTTAAATTCCAAGAACTTATCATTTTTTCAAAATGAAAATATATACATTAGAAAAGAGGTGAGGTTTCATGAAACACAATTGTACACCATATCTAATCGATATTCATGTTTTATATCCTTGTTCTGTAAAAGTCACCAAAAATAATTAAAAATGGTGTTTAACATTAGCATGACTTGACAACCTCAAATTAAATGAAAATTGGAGAAAAATATCTAGACACATGTATAAATGTTGAGATATTTCCCAATTATCTTTCAAGGATGAAGGAATCAATAAATTCTTTTGTTCAATTTTACATAAAATAAATGTTTCAAATAAATAATTCATATGGCTTCCTATGATTCTCTTTTAAGAATATATGCAAAATACCAACATTATGGATGAAGATGCGGATTGAAAAATACTGTGTCTTGAAATGGGAAAAAAATGGTTTAAAATTTCAAGACCATTCAATAGAAATTTAATATTATTCATATTTGAAAATGTTATATGTTTAGATCCTTAAAAAAGGAAAATATATTGAGGTTGGGGATATGTTATTACACTTCCTATCTCAATGGAATAAATTCATTAGATTTCGGACTATGGGAAAGCTTAGTCGAAGATTTTTCATCCCCTTAGAGATCCTCGATTTCATCTGAGTGGCGAACTATCAACTAAAACTACCACATAACCAATCCAACGTATGTGATGTGTTCTATCTATCACTATTAATGATTTACACTATAGACCCATCACATGTATTAAATCTAAAAATATAACTGGTGGATAATTATTTTCCCTAGGATGATCATCCATTAAAGAACATATACTATAGTAAAAAAATTATACTAAAGTAGAAAATGATACTTCTAAATGTGAAATAGAGAAACCATTTTTTATAAGAAAATTGTAACTACATGAATTAATAAAAAAGAATTACTATAATCTGTATTATTGTGATATATTAAAATATTATTGGTGCAATTTTATGAGGGGGGATGTAATTTCCATTAAAATGATAAATTAAATTCCATTTTTTGTTGAATTAAATTTGTTATTATGTATTTTGGTCGAAGAATACATTGGAAATTAAATGGTTTTATTATATACTATTTACATTAACAGGCCATTATTCATTATAACCATTGTTCAAATTGTAATGGAATGGTAATAAAATTATTTGAATAAATATAGGGTTTTTACAAATCGAATTAACAAAGACAAATGAAGTGTTGTACTCAACTGGTTGGATCAACTCAATGAATCCCATTTATCAAATAATCAATGGTATATAACATCACTAGAAAATTCCCATTACAATTCCCATGTAGAGATCTATCAACCAAATAAGGTGAAAATCAATATATGATAGATGCTTAATCTTATCAAGATCATTAACAAAACCATCTTTGTTGAACCACCCAATGAAAGGATATCCATCATGTAACTTACATTTAAGGATTTTATAGATATGTTAAAGGGATATGAGTCAATTTTCGTATAAAATGAATATAAATATTTTATTTTAATTACACTATTTTTTATATTTAATTTTAATTTTCACTTTATAAACAATATTTATTTCATATAATAAAACACAAATCTTATTTTTGGATAATACTAAATTATAATCCTGAATAATTACATTTTTTAATTAATATTATTTCTTAAATAAATAATATTTTAAAAAAATTTTGTCAATTTCTTTTTTCAAATTATAAATGTTCATAAAGTTTTTTTGAAGTGAAATGTAATTTTTCTAAGTTTTCAAAAACTATTATTGACAGAATAACCATCATTTCTCAACAAATATTTATTCTTTTTAAAAGTAAAAATTTACATACCTAGTAAATTATTTTGATAATATAAATGTTATATTTTTACCCCAAATTTAATATTTTCCTATGGTGATTATTTTCTGTTTTTTCATGGCAACCAAAATTTTGGGTCAAAATTAAATACAGTATAAAAATACTATGTGTATTATGTCATTATAATGACTCGTAAATTTTATAATAATTACTATAAAGGGTATAAAATACTTAATAATTTTTTCCTCTTTAAAATAATGTGATTTTATTTTTATTTGATTAATTTTATAAATTCTTTATGAATCCCTAACAACACATATTATATTTTATAGTTTTAAAATCATTTCATTACATGCATGATTCACATACACAATAACAACAGTAATATTTTAATAATTTGGGTCCTCGGCATTAGGAACTAATTAAAATCACCCCTCATTAACTGAAACCATGGGGAAAAACAATTGGATATTTAATTGTTTGGGTTAACTTACTATAAAATACCAAAATATCTATTGGAGAAATAGTAAAAAATCTCATACTCTTTTACTTTATTAACCCATAATGTATCTCATATATATTCACTCGAATACCATTAAGAATATAATTATTATGTCCTACACTCTATAGAGTCCTCTAAATTTTATCATAGGCTCCCAATATTCATCTCTAAATCAGTTTGAATCACCCTCTCAATGTAAGGGATCCTCTCCTAATACTCATTATTAAATTATCATCATTATTTTGTATCTTTTATATCCAATTCCAAATGTTGAAATATCTTCTCACATATCACCTATACATTCCATTTTATTTATAATTTATTAGTTTACTATTTCTCTCTCATAATCTCTCCCATGAATGATCATAAACCTCTATTACAACATTGATGTTTCACCAAATTTTTCATGCCAAATTTTTTTAGGGAATAACTAAACCTATTTCATTTAATGGGTTATCACCTTTATTAAATTTTAACTCATTTGCTGTTTAATTAAATTTAATTATTATATAGCCCATGATCGTGTAATTAATGTGATAATAAATTAGTACATGTTTTATGATATATGTTTCACACCTGTTGTAAAACCCAAATATTTTATTAATTGTTTTTTTCAATTTAATATATTCTTTTTTCAATTTTTCATTTCACGTAATAATGAAAATAGATTATTTTATATTAAATAACATGGTTGTTAAGAATTATATGCACCAACATGTTAATAATTCACTAAAAAAACTTATCATTTAAATTTTAACATATAGAACACCATATTTATCATGTTTTATAGAAAATAATGACCCTCCCCAATGGCTTGCAAAATACGTGTGACCTATTTATACTAAACAATAATATATCTGTAAAAATTTTAATTTAAAAAAAGTTATATCATAGCCATTATAATTTATATTATTAATAGTATTAACTAACTTAAAAAAATATATGGTTTACACAAATATAATTTGATTTCATTGGTTAATAATTAATTTTAAATGATTATTAAAACCTAATTGAATAGAAATGAAAATATTATTCTTTATACTCTAAAACATATTATAACCTGGTAAATTAGATTAATTATAATTGATAAGTTATAATATTTTTATATTTATATTATATATTCAATTCAATGTTTTTTATATTCGACCAAGATATTCGATAAACTTAAGATAAAAACGAACATAATTTTATCCAAAAAACCTATATTTTTATAATTGTAATTTTAATTCCTTATAATAGAGAACCATTTAAATATAAAATTCTTGACTCTTTTATATATTTAATATGTCTAAATAAAAATCATATTTGGAATAGATTCATAAAATTTCTATATGGATAAATTGTTTTTTATTTCTATATAAGGTGTCATTAATAATGAATAGTTAAAAATACTGGGTTTTAATTCAAAACTTCTATTTTATTTTATATCATATAAAATATAAATATTATATTATATATTATTTACCATTATAATTAGATAAAAATTTGTTTAATTGATCTAATGTAATTCATTTTCTCTAATGTCATATGAAAATTGTATATAAAAAGATAGAAAACTTATGATCATTTTCACATTTGAAACCCATAGTGTCATCCTATTAGTGGAATTAATATTAAATTATTTTTTTCCACATATATGATTAGAATTTGGAAAAATAGATTCCATATTTGAGATAATAATAATATCTAATTTCTATTAATTTTATCTTAATTTTTTTTAAAAATGTGAATGTAATTATTATTAGTTACACCGATTAGGGTAAAATTACTCTTAATTAAGGTATAAACTATAAATTAAATACTCAAAATGACCTATACACATTTAAATGGGTCATATAATAGGAATAAATATACCGTATCCTATATTTTATTAACTTTTATCCACTATTGTATACATATTATTCATGAAAAACATTGGTGGAGTTATCTCTTCAAATATTTAGAAGTGTTTCAGACCCCCACCACTATAAAAGGCAATATCTCCACTCACTTTCTCGTACATTTTAATCCATTTGGATCATTCAAACTCTGATTAAATAATCTCCCAACATCGATGTATTCCTCCAAGAATCCTTCCCTCCAATATAAATCAACTCAATGAAGTCATTTTGCACAAATAAAATGGAGTTAACCGAATATGTGGTATCGTCTTCTATTAAGCACCTTTATTTTGTTTTCATTCTCCAACCCCTAAAATATATTTATTCCATTATTATAAATAATACTATCCTAAATATAGTATAATTTTTTATGATATGTATTAAATATAACCTTACACACACCTCCATCTAATGGGTATCACACATAGTATTTATATGAATGGTGAACTACCACCTAATGAAAGGATAAATGTTCATTTAACAGCTATTGCCTATCATGGTAGAAATTATGATGGAAACTCTATTTATATCTTTAATATACTATATTAATGATTTATTTTATATTCTATATTCATTTTAAAACACATATTCATTTTAATTTCCATTTTTTTTAATATGATAATTTAATTTGAAGAAGTGTGGACTATCCCCCCTCAATACGATGTGATTCAATAACATAGTACACATAATATAACAAGGTTTGGGATAGTGAAATTATGTAATATTTTTAACCTTATAATTATAATTTAATCATATTATATACTTATATATATATATATATTTCATTTTATTTCATTCTTTCAATACGATTGTATAAATGGAAACAATGTTAATCTTTTTGTCTTACTTAACATATCTATGAACAATGTATTCCATTTAATTATTTTATATTATATATATTATTCCATTACATATTTAATGAACAAAGATTATATTTATATCCTTTTTACATTATGTAATCACCATATAATTATAATTATCATTGATATAACAAATTCAGACCCATGTGAAAGAACAAAATCGAATATTACCTGAAGAAAAACCTTATCGTAGGGTTGTTAATAAAAAGGTAATATATTTCACAATTAAATCAGAAATGGTATAAGTTATAATAATATTATAATGTGAAAAAATATAAAAAACTTATATTTTTTTATTTGAATCTTTTATGAGTACGAAGTGATTTGATATACCATGTTAGATAATTTCATCTCACTTTTTATTTCCTTGACAAACATGATTTATTCACCACTAATTCCATTTATGTGGTGTTTATACTAAAAATTGATGTAATATATGATTATTATAATTATATTTATGTGTATTTAATTATCCATTATATGAAATTTTTTTCATGATGTTTATGCTTTAAAAGTAACTGAATCATTAATATAGTTTTCTCTCAATTTCCCTTCTTTGATACTCATGTTTGGTTATACACATAAATTCATTTTTTAGGTGTATATACATCAATTTTACATATTATATCATGAATATAATGATATTAATTATATTTTAGGTTTCATTTAATTTCCCTTTCATACAAGGAGAGTATGGTTACAAGTTATAATGTGATAAGATTCTATTGAATTAATATTATCAATTTGCAAGATTGTTAATGATTATGCTTCATTGATGAAATTATATGATCCAACTATCAATAAAAATCATGAATTTATTTTTCAACAGTTTATTAATTATATATTTTTATATTAGTATCAATGTTTCACTAAATTTTACTTAAGATAAATAATAATAATATTTATTAAAATTTAACCATATTCCACTCTTCAGGTCAGTAATATATTAAATTTTAGATACCCTATTTTTAGGATATTATTTCAATGGATTTTTGAAAATGATTATCAAGGAATGTTATTTTAATTTTTTTATTGTTTTCAAGTCTTCCATTAATATATTTCAAGGTATTTTAAATGAAAACGTTTTTTCGTGAATGTTTTATTCATTTTAAGGAATTAATTATTTATTTTAAAAGAAAATTCATTTAAATATTATTTAATATATATATTTATAATTTTCATGTTTTATTAATGAAATTTAATTTAATTTTTTTAAATTAATTTTTGAGAAATATGAATTTTTACCCAAGAAATGTTTTTAAACGATATATATATATTATTTTCCATCTAGGGTGAAATCCATTAATAATATCAATGAATTTATAGGAAATTATCTAAATATTTCGTTCATAAAATTTCTATGAATGGTTTATTATTTGATGTTGTGATATTTATGATACCTATTTTTGTTCCATGAGATGTATTGTATTTAAAATTTATTCAATTCAATTATTTTGATTCCAGGATGTGATTCCAAATCCTATCTATTTTTATATTTTATTATTTATTGAATGTTTAATGATACCCATTTCATTTTAGGGGTTATAATTTTATGCTTATAATTTTTTTTATTAATATGGTTCATGATATAATGTATGTTTATTTCGTGGCATATGTATGAATGATGATATTATTAGATATGTGGGACTTATATCCCACTCATGTGAATTTGGTATTGATGGAGATATCATGAGTACATATACTATCTATAACCATGTGTCAACATTCAAAATGTTATTTATAAACAAGATTACAAGATTACAATGTTATGTATATAACTAATTTTATTTCAATAATTTTATGGATCAAACTGATTATATGTTCACAATTTTATTGTCGATCCATATTATGTGTTAAGAATATTATGCATGGACCTAGTTTCATGTCCATAATTTTTTGAATATACCTTGTTACATGACCATAATTTCAGGAATGAACCTAATTACATGTTCGCAATGTCTTACAGGGACCTAGTTTCAAGTCCACAAGGTTAATTGTGAACTAGATTACACATTCACAATGTTATTATTAGAGCAGGTTGGATGTCGATAATATAATATAAGGGCATTATTTTTTTTAAAATTAAAGATTCTACAAATTTATATTTACTTATCTTTATATTTTTAGAAACCTGTGTGGATACTAAATAATACATGAATTATTCTCTTGTAATTATTTATTGAAATATTCTCTTAATTATATTATGATCTATGTATAATGAATTTCAAAAATTTAATATAATCTATATTAAACTGGGAATGATCTCCATATGTTATGATCAAGTTCCATAACATTTTTGTTCATGTTATTGTTATACATTTCCTTTCTTTACCCTTACTATGAATATAATTTCACACCATTCTTACATTTCATATCCCTTGGCTATGAAAACAGAATTTAGGTTGATGTACAAAATGTGGAGATCATTATGGGAGATATTGAATTTCTTTCTATGGGATATAATATTTTCTATCTCTATTTCAAAGGAAACTACTAATTTATTGTCATTGGTCATATATTTTTTTAATGTACAAAATATTCATATAAAATAATTTAATATTCATGTTCGTTAATACTTGGTCTCTATAGTTTGAATCAATGGAATGGTTTAGAAAACCATAAGAATCTAGGATGATAAAACATTAGTGATATACCTAGGAATTTTTGCAAGGATATGTCTTGGTATATCTATATGGATAAGTATTTAGATAAATTAATTTTACGAATAAGTCTAAATTTTTGGAAAATGATAGATTTGGTTGTTTCCAATCAATACAACCCTTTTGGGATAATACTATTGTAAGTGGAACTGGGAGTGATGTACCTATGAGTAAGAACTATAAAAATAACTTTTAAGCATGATACAGATTAATCTAGTACATGACAACATGACTTGTTGACCACATTATATGATACTCCCAGGGGATATAATTTATGAATTATGAAACTCTTCATGAACAGTTGTGAATGATTTAAATTGATGTTGGATTTGAATATCCTTAAATAAACCTAATGTTTTATAGAATAATTATGGTTTACTATTTTATATAACCAATAAATGATTTTCATTGGTTATGTTGTTCCTCATTATAATTGATGTTTCTTACTCTATGCTGTTGGTTTTATGAAATGGACAGAACCCATAAGAACCACGTTAAGAGGGATATAAACAAAGAATCAATTATATTCCCCCTGAATATACTAATTATATTGTGGATGTAATATAAAACCTAATTGTCATAATCTCACAGCTTTATAAATCTATGAATCATGTTGAGTTTCAAAACAACCAAATGAGGGAATAACATTCTGTTGAGCCTTATACGAGGCATCATCCACCCTCTTTCAGTGGTTCATCTAATATCCCTATTTCATAACACCAGATCAGTACCATTGAAACTATATTCTTGATTTTTATGTTGTCTGAATCGTCAGTATGTCAATATGGGTATTTATTAGATATTAGGTGAATAAGACCATTGGTGGAATCTAATCAATAATAGGATGAAGCAAGATGAAAGAAAATCCATAGAGGTTGCAGTTACTTAAAATTTTATGGTTATTACAATAAATGAATAATGGAGTTTAACGGGGAATCTAAAATCAATGGATAGGAAAAAACTATTCACAAACTCCTAAATTCCAAAACTGTGTGATAGAGGTATTACGAGAGTTCCTAAAAATAATGAAAAGGTGTTTCATGTGTGGGATGAATGGATACTAATCAATAGAATTTACATTTGATGATAATAGGAATCTTAGTGAATTGAGTGGATAGAAATCTCAATATAATGAACCACACAGACAATAGTGTCTAATGTTCCTGATGTTTGGGCATTACGCAAATCATTGCTCTAGTCAAAGGGCTAACATGGTTGATAAGACAAAGAAACTCTTGGGAAAAAGGATAAATGAACAACATATTCAAACACAATGGATGAAGGTAAAAATGAAAATTAGTGGAAACATATCCTTTCCCCCTTAGTTGTGATGTTAATTTTTTATTTTGTATGGTTAAGGCTGATGGTAATATTTTTGTTATTTTTATAGTGAATATTCATGAGATTATATCCCTATACAAGGATTCTATAATAATAAAATCTTATTAATTGTTTTAGCGGTGCATGGTTGGACCCAAATATTGAATTAAAATATTTATGTTATATGATAAGATCATATTTATGGAAGAAATAGGGAATTATATTTTGGATGGGCTATAGTAATAGAATGTTATGAAATGTTTATGTCAATCATCAAATAAGAATTTTTTAGAAAAATATGTAATATAACTATATTAGGTCTTATGATTATGGGAAAAAATTTGTTGTTGGTAAATGAATATATATGGGTTGAAAAAGCATGGATTCCATGGTCTGTTATCACTAAAGTAATAGAAAAGGAATTCTTCTTCATTTCATAGGGTTAGAGATGAAGTGGATATCAATCAATGCATAATCATAGGTCGACATTGATTATTAGAAAAGGAATAACATCAAGTAATTTTATTTAATTATATTAATGGGAAGTAAAAATTTATTAATTAATAACCATATTGTGATAAATAATTTTTTGCCATAATTATATATTTTTTATTGAACTAATGTCCTTTTAAATTATAATAGATTTATGACTTTGAGGTATTCAACATATCATTGATTATTCACATGTTTGGGATCGATGATATCAATAACTCAATGTAAATACATAATAATTTTCTCTATGAAAAATCTCCACTCTCCACCTACATTACCCAGTATGGAAACCTCATTATATATTACACTGGGACACTCATATGGTTCAAATATTTCTTTTTAACAGATATTTTAGTATTTATTTTAATGATGTGTGTTTCAATGATTGACCCATTCATGTATTAAACCATTTATAATGAATAATAATGATGTGGGATAAATTCATTTTATGGGGAGTATAATTAATCACCCTGAGATTTTGGGAATTTTTTTTTCAATTTAATTTAATCTGTTCTGTATTTTTCATTTCACCCAGCACTGAAAATAGGTATTTTATATTAAAGAACTATGTTTTGATGGAAATTTTTTCATCACCATGTTAATCATGAACTAAATGAAACATATTTTTTATATTTATATACAAGGAACAATGAGTTAATAATGTGTACAGGCAAGAATGAATCTCCTCAACAGCTTGTGTAACACACACGATATATTTTTACCGAATAAATGTATATAATTATAATGTTATTATTTAAATAATCCGATATAAACATGCCATTATATTAGCGGTTATGGATATTGATAAATAATTTATTAAAATATTGGTTTTTAAAAAAATAAATTATGAACTCTTAGGTTACCAATTGATTTGTAATGAATATAAAACCCAATTGGATATAAAGGAAAATATTATTAATTATTTACACAAAATTCTATTCTTACATAATAACTTATATTAATTAAAATTATTAAGTTATAATAATGTAACATATATATGTAATATATTCAAAAAAATAATCTTTACCTTCATCCAATATATTATATAGGCATATGATAAGATCAATCCCAATTTAAAATATAAAAAAATAATTTTTATAGTTGCATTTTTACCACCATTTAATGGGAATCCACATTTAAATAAAATATTAGAACTTTTATAGATTCTATATGTCAAAATAAAAATCATATTTTGAATAGAAACATAATAATTTGGGCATGATAAAATTTTTATTTTTTCTTAAGCTTTCATTTTTTCCATTAATAGTAATAAGTAGTGTATTTTAATTCAATATTCCTATTTCATTAAATTAATTTATTACAATAAATTATATTTTACATTAGATTAATTTTATTATTACATAATAATTTAATCAATTAAAATATTTTAGGTATCTTTAATTTATTTCACAATGAAATTCTGTAAAAAACCATGAATACTTTGGATCATTTTGACTTTAAACCCCCATAATGTTGTCCCACCAAAGGATTAATTTTATACTAATTTATAAAACTAATGTGAAAAAATTTGGAAATTATATTTCATATTTGTAATCTATGTAATTTATAATTTATAATATGGTAAACTTATATTTTTACAAAATATATAAGAAAATGTAATTAAAATTATCTACATCGAATAAGGTAAAATTAATATAATAAAGCACTTAAACTTAAATTTAAGACTCAAAATGTCCTATACACATTCCCATGATCAATTTAAAATAAATATTTAGAATGCATAATCTCTTATATCACCTTCTGAACATTTATGGATTCACATTCAATATGAAAAATGTGGTTAGAATTTCTTATCAAATATATACAAGAGTACCACTCCTCCTCTAATATAAAAAGGGCTCATATCCTCCCACTTCCTCACACCTATAAATCCATTAGGATCACAAAAACTCTAATAAAATCGTTTTCAAACATATATAAGTTACTCATATAAACCTTCATTTATAAATAATACTATCCATGTGAGACTTTTATCACAATCCAAAAGGTGTTACCTGATTAAGAAGGAATGTCTTCTCTCAAACATCTTTCTCTTATTTTCTTTCTCCAACCCTTTCACTCTCTTTATTCCATAATTTTATAAAAATACCATTATAATGAATATATAAGGATTTTTTATGTATATGTTCTACATGAACAAAAACATCCATCTAATGTTCAGTTAATGTAACAGCCCAAGATTTTATGAAAAATATTCTTTATAATTTCACTAATGTCTTTTGTTGTACGCAACACAAAAAGGAGCTTGAAAAACACGCATCCTTGACTTGCCTTGCATTACACGCAATCGCAACCTTCCTCTATAGCGTGTGTAGTACGTAATACTGAGTTTCACTAAACAACGATATGCTATTAAAATATTATTATAACTAGCCGTTATGAATAGTAATAACCACCTTTTAAATTTTTAGAAATTTTTGCTCTCAAAATGGACTTCATTTTTGGATTCGGAGTATCAAATTTAGCCTAAGGTGAAATTTTGGTACTTTTCGGATAACTTTCATATTCTGATGAATAGTGAAAATTACTATATTATAATTAAAAACAACTTTTTTAATCGAAATAATTAATAGTGATAAATTATTAATTTTAGTGGTTTTAAAGTATATTTAGAATATATTTTTACAATTTAATACAATGTTGGTCATTAGATGTAATTTCACATTTAAACCAGACATAATCAAGTGTCAATCTTTTGATAGATATTATTTCTTAAAAACACGCTATTTGTTCTAACAGCGGGATTTAATTATAAAATTAATTAATGCAACTTCTATGTTATGAATTTGGTAAAATAGACTTCATTTTTGAATTCGGAATATGAAATATAGCTTAGGATGAAATTTTGGCATTGTTCTGAAAAACATCAATTTTTGATGAATAGTGAAACTACTAAGTGGTAGTTAAAAAACTGAATTTTTCATAAAACATAATTTTACCGCTTTTGTGAATGGAATTTCAAAAATCCGAGAGACACAGTTGATGTCAGTAAGTAAAATATGGTTCAATGAGATGAAAATAATTTTTGGTAAATAGTAACTTTTTACTTTTATTTACCACGGTTAAAAGTAAATAGGGTAATTAAGGGTAAGAATGATATTAATATTACCCTAACACATGTCCTAATTCTATTGGACAAGTGTATCTCGACCAAAAACAACCTTAAGTTTAAAATATTATCATTTAGGCCCACATGGATTAGATTAGGACATTTATTATTATTTAATTCAAAGAAGAGTTAAAAGAGTTAAAATCAAAGTTTATTTACTAAAACATTTTAATATAGGGTTATACATAAGATAAATTAGATTGTAAATATTCATTAGAAAGATAAAAGGATTTCCTAAATAATTATATTTTATTTATAATTTTTAGACTTTAAATAAATTAATTTATTTATGACACAACGATGATGCAGTAATTACCCTTTTTAAGGAAATATTAACATAATTGATGTTATAAATGCTCAAATGAATATAATTTGAGACTTTTTATGAATTCCACTAATTTTCTAGGTTACTATGATATATTAGTGTTTATTTAATCAACTTGGTTCGAACATATAATTCTGTTATGACTTTCACAAAAATCATATATCAAATAGTGTCAAAATTGACACAAAATAGTTTTTAAATCCAATATTATATTATTAATTGTTATTTTATTCCTAAAAATATAAGGTTCGGAAAAATGACTTAGATAAGGATATATATATATTAATAATAAACAATTAGGGGTTCGTTTGGCATGTTATAGTAAGTGTATTAACCATATAGTGAAAGAAAACAAAAAGACACGGTAAAAGTTAAATTATTTAACTTAGAGTTAAATCTAATTGATAAGGTTAATATAATACCCTAAACTTGTATAAATCCTATTGGATGATAGGATTTCGACCCATCCCCACTTTATCTTCGAAATAAGACCCTTTGGAACCATTATAAACCGATTTTGACATTAATATAAAATAATATTTTGAGGTATTCCTAAGGTGCCCCTCTCCTCCCTTATAAAAGGACACCTCCTCCCCCTCCTCCTCACACCAATTTGAGCACTCAATCTTGGCAAACCCCTGCCAAAATCTCTTCTACACTTCCCTAGAAACATCTTAGAGGTTCTGGTCTTCCTCAAAGACCAATTTTAGTGCCCTAAGAGGAGGTCTCAAAGGGGTGCTTCAAAGAAGAGGTAATTACCGTTACCAATTCTTTCATCTTTATTTCTTCTTCCACTTCTTCTTCTTAGGTTGTTTCATTATGAAGTAATAACATCAGTATAACTCATATACTTATATGTTATTATAAGTATGAAACAACCCTATTTCACCATCTATCCATCCTACGGAAAAAGAAATCATCGCGCGTGCGTACGTATGGAATACCGTCTCCACGCCGTGGTGTAATCTATTTTCCACCACAACCTTACATGGACGGGTATAATGGTGTAAACAATAAATATACATAGTTATTACAACATCATATTGATTCTGATATGTTTTATAATCCACTCCAATTCAATTCAATATTTATGGAAATGATATCATCGCTCGTGCATACGTACGGACTACCGTCTCCACGGCGCGATGCGATTCATTCTCCATGTTAACCATTTAAGAATGATTAAAAATTATATATAAGAAATAATAATGAAATATATGACATTATAAAGCTACTGTATTTATGTATATATGTATATGTATGTCATCTACTTACTTCCATTCAAGACAATAAGGAAAGGAAACATCGTTCATGCGTACGTACGGACTACCGTCTCCATGAACGGTGTTTTTCATTTCATTTATCTATCTTATATATATATATACTGAATATATATGATGTATAAATCATATTTTATATTCTGGAAGTAAGTAAATCATGATATAAGTAATAATAATGTCAAGAACAACAAGTCAAAACACCTACGATAAATGAAACAATTTTACGCAAAACGCTTCTTTAACATGGAATTTACAAAAGAACGGGTAATATAAAGTCATAAGTGAACCATATATGATATCATAACAATGAATATGATTCTTTAATAAGTCAATGAAATTTTTTAAATCATTATACAGGAGTTTCGGACACATACGAAGAAAATCGGACCTAAGGTAAGGGAGATATCACAATCTCATTTTTATCCGAGATTTTTTATTCGTAAGTATTTACTGGGGTGTATTTTATCATCCACATCCATGTTTCATAAATATGTGATATTATTTCCATCCACCTACAATTGTTTAAATCCATTTTTACCCTTCGGTGAGTTTTTATTAAAATAAATGAAAGGAATCTTTTGTCGTTTTTCGTACGAGGTACTTTTTGACTTTTCCGACAAAAGTACGAAGAATGTTTTTTTTAACATATACGACAAGAATGGATTTTTAAAACAGTATTTCCAAGAATCTTCCTCTATAAGTTTTCAAGTTTATTTGAAATCAACTTCTTTTAGTTTAAAATTGTATGACATGTTAATAAAGGAAAAGTGTTTTTGAAGTAGAAAGGATATTTTCCTCAAGAATGGAGTTCAAGTATTTTATCAAAATTATTTTCCATCTAAGATAATAAAAGGGTTATATTTTTATCCCTATTATTACATTGATTTGATCATGTTGTGATGGAATTATTTTTATGAATTCCTTTATCTTATATGAATTGATTTATGATGTCATGATGTTTCAAGAATCCCATTTTTGTTACATGTGTTATGCGATGATGTATGTTTTATGATTACGAGGTACTTTTTGACTTTTACGACAAAAGTACGAAGAATGTTTTTTTAACTTATACGGCATGAATGGATTTTTAAAACATTATTTCCAAGAATCTTCCTTTAAAATTTTTCAAGTTTATTTGCAATCAACTTCTTTTAGTTTAAAATTGTATGACATGTTGAGAAAGGAAAAGTGTTTTTGAAGTAGAAAGGATATTTTCCTCAAGAATGGAGTTCAAGTATTTTATCAAAATTATTTTCCATCTAAGATAATAAAAGGGTTCTGTTTTTATCCGTATTATTACATTGGTTTGATTATGTTGTGATGGAAATATTTTTATCTTATATGATTTGTTTTATGATGTCATGATGTTTCAAGAATCCCATTTTTGTTACATGTGTTATGCGATGATGTATGATTTATGATTATGTGGCACACATAAGAAAGGATTCATTATAAGATGGGTGGGACCTATATCTCCCTCTAATGCATTGGGTAAAGATTTTATATCTCATGAGATAGACATGGCTGGAACGGAAGGTTATTTCGGTTCAGTGATACAGGACTGAAACGAGGAGTGAACTCGGTTCAGAAAGGGACTTTGTCCACTAAGATAATCTTGGCAATGAGTCATGACTAACAAGAAATGATTTTCCATGATTATGTGTGCATGCCAAAAAGTTTCAAGTTTTATGTTATGATTATGGGGATCTCATTTTCACTTCTATGATTTATTCCATGTTAAGATATTATGATCTCTTTTGTAGGTTTTGATTTTCAAAAAGATATGATATGATTTTTATTTCCTTTATTTGCCCTTGCTGAGCATTTGAGCTCACCCTTTTATGTTTTCTTTTCCCCAGGATATAAAGAAAGGTTTTAGGTAAAAAAAGGAAGATCTTTATGGGAGATGATGAAGATCTTTCACCATGATTAGAAGATTTTATTCCGAGTTTCCAAAGACACTAAACTATTACGATCCTTGTGTGTGTGTTTTTGTTATGTACTAAGTATTCTGCAAAAGTAATGTAATGTTCATGTATGTCAAGCTTCGGGTCACTACAGTTGGTATCAGAGGAAAGGTTTAGTCAACCTTTGGAAACTAGGATGCGAAAACGTTAGTGAGATCCCTAGAGATATTTCTAAGGTATGTCTAGGGATGTCCCTAAGGTTAAGTATACGTATAGGTTATAGTAATAGAACTACGCTAATGATCATAGAATTAAACCTAAGATGTTATATATTGAAGGTACTCCCCCTTTATTATGTTGTTTTCCCTAGCATGATTTTTTCCTCTCACACTATTCTTTTTGGGTTTTAGAAAATGGCTGGAAACAAGGTGATTCACGATAATGGAGGATATGATGGACAATGAAATGATATTTTTCATGAGCAACAAAATGAAATGGGATTTGGAAGTCCAAAAATCATTATTATGCCGAATCAGCAATCTCATAATATGATCAATAAAGTAAAATTTGGTAAGTTTCCTGACTCGGCTAATAAGAGAAAGATGGAGTTTAATGATGATCATAGAGGAAAGAAAGTTCAATTTCCCCTATGTAAATCATGTGGGAAGAGGCATCAAGGAGAATGTTTCAAAGGAACTGGAAGATGCTTTGGGTGTGGAAAAGAAGGACACAAAGCCAGTAAGTGGAAAAGAAAAGGTTCAGTTAACACCAGGGATGAGGATAATGGTATTGCTACGACATCAACAATGGTAAAATGTTTTAAATGTGGAATGTACGGGCATTATGCAAACCAATGCCCTAAGGGAAAGTCTTATGAAGAGAATCAGTATGGTCGTATGGGTAGTATTTATGTGGATGATGATGAAGAGACTACAAATGATATGTGAGATGAAAGAATTGTTGAAGCTTGGTCAATGGTTTAAGAATTTAGTGGAATGATTACATGTTTATCATGTGTAATGTGGTATAAGTAATCTCATGGTACTATGGAATAAAGAGACATCTAAGGATTGTTACACTGTTATCTTTCATTGAGTTTTGAAAGTGTATGATTAATGTTACCAGTATCCATGAAAGGTTATTCAGATACTTTTGTAATTTAGATGATATGCGCATAATGAAGGGAAAAAGAGAATCTAATATGTTTGATAGTATTCATGAGCTCATGATTGATATAAGGACTAAGTGATATCATGGTTTGAGGATATAGAATTTTGAGGATTTTGGTATGTGGAAAGTGTTAACTTTTAACTGCATTCATGTTTTCACTAAGGTTCAATGGGTATTCAATGGAATACATGATTAAGGCCTTTGAATGTTTGGAATGTGACCAACAGGACATATCTTATGATATATGGGGATCAAAGATGGTATTAAATCTCTGGTTTTCGTTTTCACTATATTATGAGAGTGGACTGCAGTATTATGGATAGGCCTAAAGATTAGAATGGATTATGTAGGACATAAGTTAGTATTGTTTAAGGATAAAAGATTTTCGATATTATTTATGGGATGTTATAGTAATGTAGTTTTAGAAAAAGGACAACCTGCAGGACGGGCGACAACCCATCGCTTCGGACAAGGCTGTGGGAATCGAACCCACAACCGAAGTGCGACTGGCCTTTATCGCCTACCACTGGTCTACAGGAAGTCCCTGTTTAGTAGAAACTAGTTTTATTATATTAAGCAGTATGATATATGAAGTATAAGTCCATTTTAGGAACCATATGTGATTAATCTCACTATAGATCGACTTATGTATATAATTTTTGCTAACCTTTTGTTTGAGACAGATGGAATGACCCGTCATTCTATCACATGATCTGCTAACACTTCACGAATAACAAATTCAACTTCATTTATTTAAGAGATGAAGTGGAAATTGTTCAAGGCATGAACAAAAGTGAGATTGTACCAAAATAAAGAAAGTATTTATTCTAATTCAAATTTTCAACTTTAGGGAAATGATCTTGAAAACCAAAAATGTTGTCCTAGTGATCTTATACCTGATGAATCGTATGGTACCTTAGATCGTCACAAATTTATGGATTTGTGATTGTTGGCTTTTCCATAGCCATGTTCTCTACCACTCTCCATCAGAACATGATTGTTAGATTTTTCTTCCATCCATATTTTCACCTATGTGGAAACCCAGTGATTAGTTTATTTGGGTAACTGTTACGTTTCATACTTTCATTTTTAAAGATTGGTTTTGGTATTCCTTTTTACAATGTGGGTTTCTATTAAAGAAACTTTCGAATAGTAAACCATTTATAACCCCGACGAATTTCGAGGGCGAAATTCATTTTAAGGGGGGTAGAATGTAACGACCCTAGATTTTATGAAAAATATTATTTTTAATTTCACTAATGTCTTGTGTTGTACGCAACACAAAAAGGAGCTTGCAAAACACGCATCCTTGACTTGCCTTGCATTACACGCAATCGCAACCTTCCTCGATAGCGTGTGTAGTACGTAATACTGAGTTTCACTAAACAACGATATGCTATTAAAATATTATTATAACTAGCCGTTATGAATAGTAATAACCACCTTTTAAATTTTTACAAATTTTTGCTCTCAAAATGGACTTCATTTTTGGATTCGGAGTATCAAATTTAGCCTAAGGTGAAATTTTTGTACTTTTTGGATAACTTTCATATTCTGATGAATAGTGAAAATTTCTAAATTATAATTAAAAAAAACTTTTTTAATCGAAATAATTAATAGTGATAAATTATTAATTTTAGTGGTTTTAAAGTATATTTAGAATATATTTTTACAATTTAATACAATGTTGGTCATTAGATGTAATTTCACATTTAAACCAGACATAATCAAGTGTCAATCTTTTGATAGATATTATTTCTTAAAAACACGCTATTTGTTCTAACAGTGGGATTTAATTATAAAATTAATTAATGCAACTTCTATGTTATGAATTTGGTAAAATAGACTTCATTTTTGAATTCGGAATATGAAATATAGCTTAGGATGAAATTTTGGCATTGTTCTGAAAAACATCAATTTTTGATGAATAGTGAAACTACTAAGTGGTAGTTAAAAAACTGAATTTTTCATAAAACATAATTTTACCGCTTCTGTGAATGGAATTTCAAAAATCCGAGAGACACGGTTGATGTCAGTAAGTAAAATGTGGTTCAATGAGAAGAAAATAATTTTTGGTGAATAGTAACTTTTTACTTTTATTTACCACGGTTAAAAGTAAATAGGGTAATTAAGGGTAAGAATGTTATTAATATTACCCTAACACATGTCCTAATTCTATTGGACAAGTGTATCTCGACCAAAAACAACCTTAAGTGTAAAATATTATCATTTAGGCCCACTTGGATTAGATTAGGACATTTATTATTATTTAATTCAAAGAAGAGTTAAAAGAGTTAAAATCAAAGTTTATTTACTAAAACATTTTTAATATAGGGTTATACATAAGATAAATTCGATTGTAAATATTAATTAGAAAGATAAAAGGATTTCCTAAATAATGATATTTTATTTATAATTTTTAGACTTTAAATAAATTAATTTATTTATGACACAACGATGATACAGTAATTACCCTTTTTAAGGAAATATTAACATAATTGATGTTATAAATGCTCAAATGAATGTAATTTGAGACTTTTTATGAATTCCACTAATTTTCTAGGTTACTATTATATATTAGTGTTGATTTAATCAACTTGGTTCGAACATATAATTCTGTTATGACTTTCACAAAAATCATATATCAAATAGTGTCAAAATTGACACAAAATAGTTTTTAAATCCAATATTATATTATTAATTGTTATTTTATTCCTAAAAATCTAAGGTTCGGCCAAATTACTTAGATAAGGATATATATATTAATAATAAACAATTTGGGGTTCGTTTGGCAAGTTATAGTAAGTGTATTAACCATATAGTGAAAGAAAACAAAAAGACACGGTAAAAGTTAAATTATTTAACTTAGAGTTAAATCTAATTGATAAGGTTAAAATAATACCCTAAACTTGTATAAATCATATTGGATGATAGGATTTCGACCCATCCCCACTTTATCTTCGAAATAAGACCCTTTGGAACCATTATAAACCGATTTTGACATTAATATAAAATAATATTATGAGGTATTCCTAAGGTGCCCCTCTCCTCCCTTATAAAAGGACACCTCCTCCCCCTCCTCCTCACACCAATTTGAGCACTCATGCTTGGCAAACCCCTGACAAAATCTCTTCTCCACTTCCCTAGAAACATCCTAGAGGTTATGGTCTTCCTCAAAGACCAATTTTAGTGCCATAAGAGGAGGTCTCAAAGGGGCGCTTCAAAGAAGAGGTAATTACCGTTACCAATTCTTTCATCTTTATTTCTTCTTCCACTTCTTCTTCTTAGGTTGTTTCATTATGAAGTAATAACATCAGTATAACTCATATACTGATATGTTATTATAAGTATGAAACAACCCTATTTTACCATCTATCCATCCTACGGAAAAAGAAATCATCGCGCGTGCGTATGTACGGAATACCGTCTCCACGCCGTGGTGTAATCTATTTTCCACCACTACCTTACATGGATGGGTATAATGGTGTAAACAATAACTATACATAGTTATTAAAACATCATATTGATTCTGATATATTTTATAATCCACTCCAATTCAATTCAATATTTATGGAAATGATATCATCGCTCGTGCATACGTACGGACTACCGTCTCCACGACGCGATGCGATTCATTCTCCATGTTAACCATTTAAGAATGATTAAAAAGTATATATAAGAAATAATAATGAAATATATGACATTATAAAGCTACTGGATTTATGTATATATGTATATGTATGTCATCTACTTACTTCCATTCAAGACAATAAGGAAAGGAAACAACGTTCATGCGTACGTACGGACTACCGTCTCCATGAACGGTGTTTTTCATTTCATTTATCTATCTTATATATATATATATATATACTGAATATATATGATATATAAATCATATTTTATATTCTGGAAGTAAGTAAATCATGATATAAGTAATAATAATGTCAAGAACAACAAGTCAAAACACCTACGATAAATGAAACGATTTTACGCAAAACGCTTCTTTAACATGAAATTTACAAAAGAACGGGTAATATAAAGTCATAAGTGAACCATATATGATATCATAACAATGAATATGATTCTTTAATAAGTCAATGACATTATTTAAATCATTATACAGGAGATTCGGACACATACGAAGCAAATCAGACCTAAGGTAAGGGAGATATCACAATCTCATTTTTATCCGAGATTGTTTATTCGTAAGTATTTACTGGGGTGTATTTTATCATCCACATCCATGTTTCATAAATATGTGATATTATTTCCATCCACCTACAATTGTTTAAATCCATTTTTACCCTTCGGTGATTTTTTATTAAATGAAATGAAAGGAATCTTTTGTCATTTTTCATATGAGGTACTTTTGACATTTCCGACAAAAGTACAAAGAATGTTTTTTTTAACTTATACGGCAAGAATGGATTTTTAAAACAGTATTTCCAAGAATCTTCCTCTATAAGTTTTCAAGTTTATTTGGAATCAACTTATTTTAGTTTAAAATTGTATGACATGTTAAGAAAGGAAAAGTGTTTTTGAATTAGAAAGGATATTTTCCTCAAGAATGGAGTTCAAGTATTTTATCAAAATTATTTTCCATCTAAGATAATAAAAGGGTTATATTTTTATCCCTATTATTACATTGATTTGATCATGTTGTGATGGAATTATTTTTATGAATTCCTTTATCTTATATGAATTGATTTATGATGTCATGATGTTTCAAGAATCCCATTTTTGTTACATGTATTATGCGATGATGTATGTTTTATGATTACGAGGTACTTTTTGACTTTTCCGACAAAAGTACGAAGAATGTTTTTTTAACTTATACGGCATGAATGGATTTTTAAAACATTATTTCCAAGAATCTTCCTTTAAAGTTTTTCAAGTTTATTTGCAATCAACTTCTTTTAGTTTAAAATTGTATGACATGTTAAGAAAGAAAAAGTGTTTTTGAAGTAGAAAGGATATTTTCCTCAAGAATGGAGTTCAAGTATTTTATCAAAATTATTTTCCATCTAAGATAATAAAAGGGTTCTGTTTTTATCCCTATTATTACATTGGTTTGATTATGTTGTGATGGAAATATTTTTATCTTATATGATTTGTTTTATGATGTCATGATGTTTCAAGAATCCCATTTTTGTTACATGTGTTATGCGATGATGTATGATTTATGATTATGTGGCACACATAAGAAAGGATTCATTATAAGATGGGTGGGACCTATATCTCCCTCCAATGCATTGGGTAAAGATTTTATATCTCATGAGATAGACATGGCTGGAACGGAAGGTTATTTCGGTTCAGTGATACAGGACTGAAACGAGGAGTGAACTCGGTTCAGAAAGGGACTTTGTCCACTAAGATAATCTTGGCAATGAGTCATGACTAACAAGAAATGATTTTCCATGATTATGTGTGCATGACAAAAAGTTTCAAGTTTTATGTTATGATTATGGGGATCTCATTTTCACTTCTATGATTTATTCCATGTTAAGATATTATGATCTCTTTTGTAGGTTTTGATTTTCAAAAAGATATGATATGATTTTTATTTCCTTTATTTGCCCTTGCTGAGCATTTGAGCTCACCCTTTTATGTTTTCTTTTCCCCAGGATATAAATAAAGGTTTTAGGTAAAAAAAGGAAGATCTTTATGGGAGATGTTGAAGATCTTTCACCATGATTAGAAGATTTTATTCCGAGTTTCCAAAGACACTAAACTATTACGATCCTTGTTTGTGTGTTTTTGTTATGTACTAAGTATTCCGCAAAAGTAATGTAATGTTCATGTACGTCAAGATTCGGGTCTCTACAGTTAACATATTGTTTACATGTACGCTAAATTACCACATCACTAAACGATGATTTCCCATATTTCCTCAACCACCTATGTGGTAGACATTAAGATGTAAAATAAGTTTATATATAAAATATTTTATATTTATAATTTATTTAAGCTTCTTTATTCCTTTAATAACACAAATATTTTCTATATTTCATTTGGTGTAAATATGATAATCCTGTATGGGGAAGTGTGGAATATCACCCCTCAATGTGATGAGATTTATTCGAAAACTACATCGAAGTTATTAAGGATAGTTTAAGATAACATATATGATATATAATAAATACAAATTCTACTATTGTGATGTTATATAAATATATAAATGTATTCTATTTTCATTCATTCTTTCTATTATGATAATATAAATGGAAACTACATTCATGTGTACCCATGACTTACCATCTCCATTAATAGTGTATTCCATATCATTCTTCTACTTTATATAGAATATTATAATACACATATATGAAAAATAAATGATATTTATATATCTTTTTTTCAATATAGGATTATGATATATAAATAAAAGCTGATGATATATACAATTAAGACACATGTGAAGAAAAGGTGAATAATACTGAAAGTGAACCCATAATATAGGGTAGTCAACAAGCAGGTAATATAATTTCGTAATCATAACAAAAATGATATTAGATAAAATAAAATGATTATGTATGAGATTCATAAGAAAATATAAATTATAATACAGAAATTGTGTATGAGTATGAAGAGATTCCAGACACCATATAATGGAATCTCATCTAACTTTTTTTCCAAGAGATATAGGATTATTCACCACACATTACATTTGAGTAGGGTGTATAATTCACATGGATTTATTCTATGATTATTATAATTAAATTAATGGTTATTAAAATATCAATTTTACTCTCTTTATTTCATGGGTTTTATGTTTTAATAATAATCAAATCATTATAATATTTTTATCTCAGTTTCACTTCATTTAGACTCATGTTTGGTATTTCACCTGAATTATTTTTTGAGGTATATATATATATATATATATATATATTTAATTTTATATAATGAATCAACAATATTCCATTATATTTTATGGTATATTTAATTACCTAATCTTGCAAT
Source organism: Viscum album (assembly GCA_963277665.1). Taxonomy (NCBI): domain Eukaryota; kingdom Viridiplantae; phylum Streptophyta; class Magnoliopsida; order Santalales; family Viscaceae; genus Viscum; species Viscum album. The sequence continues at coordinate 26,241,613 of OY728157.1, read as the reverse complement.
GAGATTATGATCACATGTTACTGAGTGAAAATATTTTATTGAAAGAATCTCATCGTTTTTGAGAATGCGAATGACTATGATTATTAATTAAAATCCGACTATACATCTCTCTAGCACATTAATGTGTTTATTTTACCTCTATTTAATCTATTTATATCCATGTATGTTTACCATTTTTAAACAATTTGGTACATAATATAATTAACAAAATGTTTTTAATAATATTTTACCATATTCCTCTAGTTTATTGGAAATATATTTTATTTCAAAAACCAAGTTTCTATATTTTTTTCTGAATGAACCTTGATAACCATTTTAATAGAAAATTATTTTTAATTATTTTTATTTTTTTCTATGATCAAATTAAAATATTTGAATATTGTTTTAAATGAAAATGGAATTTAAAAGACTATTCCATTTAAGAAAAATGTAAAACATTACCAAAAATTATTTGTATGATTTCTATGAAAACAGTTTCCATAATGATATATATGATTCATTTAGATGTTTTGATGTCCATTTTTAGGTAAATGGTTTTCATGATGTTATATTTTTTAAAATATCAATTTTAATTAATAAATTAAGTATGACATATGATATGTTTTTAAATGATTCTTGAAAATTATTTCCAATCTTGAATGACATCAATTGATGTTACACACGCCTTTCTAATAAATGATCTAAATGTTCCAATAATATTCATCCTGTGAATAGGTTATGATATTATTTCATGTTGTTTATGAAACCCTATTCTCCTATATGAGTTGAATTATTTAGAAACTAACTTCATTTCATTGTTTATGCATTCACGAAGTGATTATAAAACATATATCTTTTCAATGATTATGATTTGATGTAATGATAATGATAACCATTTCATTTCATGGTTTATGATTTGATGTTAATAAATTTGATTTAATTTTATATATCATAGTATTATGAATGTTTTATTTTGTGGAACATGTATGAATGATCTTATTAGGAGATGGGTGGGACTTATATCTCCCTATAAATCATAGGGTAATAATGGAGGCCACTTGAGTATATACGTTATGAGTGGACCTTATTTATTGTTAAAAATGTTATGTTTAAACCTCCTTAAATGTTGAGAATATTTTTCAAGGACCCAGTTTTAGGTCCATATGTTATTGTGTGAACTTGATTCCTTGTTCAAAATGTCATACGTGAAGCATATTATGTGTTAACTATATTAGGAATGGACCCCATTGAAATAGAAATTGTTTATTCAATAACTTTATTACATATTCCGAATGTTATGCATTAATGTTATTACATGTTCAGAATTTTATGCATGGACCTGGTCTCATTTATCTAAAGTTATGAATAAACAAGATTACATTTTCACAATGTTATTTATAGACCTAGTTTCTTGTAGACAAGATGATATGTGAGCCATATTTCTTTCCCTTCCCTTAATTAGTGAACATAGTTCAACATATACATATTCACAATGCTATAGACCATTGTGCATGTCAGAATAATCATTCCTTATTCTTGTGATATGATTACATGACTTAGCCTCGTAATTTTCAACTATTGAATGTCTTATGACCATCAAACCATTATTATTATCTATAATATTTAGGGTATGATCATTAAAAATTATACTTAGGTTCTATACTCTTTTTTCTATGTTATGCTTACACATTTATTTTATTTGAACTTACTAAACATCTGAGCTCTCTCCTTTCTTATGTTTCTATTACAAAGAATATGATGAAATTTTTTAGGTAGATTTAATATTGGTGGAGATCTTAATTAGAGATGTTGATGATCATTAACCATGATAGAAGATGTTTTTCATTATACCAATGAATGTAAACTGTTACAATCCTTAGGAATGTATTTTCTAATGTACAAAATATTCATAAAAAATGATGTTATATCCAGGCCTGTTGATACATGTTCTTAATAGTTCGTTTTAGAGGAATGTTTATTCGACCATTATAATATAGGAATATAAAACACCAGTGATATCCTTATGTATTTTCAAACGATATGTCTAGTGATGTATATATGGATATGTATACAGATGATTTATTGATTAGAAAAATGTACTAGAATATTGGTAAATGGTCGTGTGAGTAGATTTCTAGAAATTAATCCTTGTCTGGATACTACATCTGGATGAAGTTCTAGAAATAAATGATCCTATGAGTAACAACTCTGAAAGGATTCTTGTGGCCTGAATCAAGGTAATCTAGTACATGAAAATGGGCCTTTATGAAATCTTTTCATGATGCTCTAAGGTGATATGACTAGGGAATTCAAAAACACTTCATAAACCATCATAAAATATTTAAATAGATGTTGTCTACAAATAATCGATCATAATTATAAGGTGTCATATGTTAAAGAATATTTCAAAATTAAATTTCATATAAATTAATTTTTATTATTATTCAGTTCATCACTATGAAAATTATTTCATAATCTATGATTTTGGTTTTATCCAATGAATGATACTCGAGGAAACCACCTTAATGGTGATTGTCACCGAAAAACTAAACGAATTCCATCCTAATGATCCCAATTCAATGTAGTGTGGAATAAAAAAACTCTAATTTATATAATAAAAAACATCAAAATCTACAAATCATACTGAGTTTCTAGATGAATATATGGATGCAAAAAAGTTCTGTTGATTCTTCCTAAGGTACCGTCAACTAAATTTCACCAGGTCATTTTATCATGTTGTTGTTGATCGCTGTATCAATACCACTAAAAATATACTCTCCTATCATAATTGATTAGATCATGAGAAATTAATTGTACCATTTTTTTATGTTTAGTGGGTTAATCAAACTAGTGGTGTACTGTAATGTATAATAAGAGGAATGAAGAATAAATTTAATCCTAATATTGAGTTATGTTTCTGAAATTTTTCTTCAATAAGTATTTTACATGTGTATTTATCTTATGTTAGAAAATGACTTACTTTATTGGAAGATAAAATATTACTAATACATCAGTACTAATGTTGATAATTTCACTAGACTTGTGAGGTATGCAAATGGGATTATCATCCAACAAGAATGTAATGTTTACAAGTTATTCAGTGGCATAGAGACAAGTATCAGAACTGTGCAGGCCATAAAAATCATTAATAGTTACCAAGAAATATCCCATTATGATATAAATATTATAAAGGAGGTTAGAGTTATATATCAATCTCATGGTTTTATCAAGATAAAGAGGATGGAGTTTAATGGATAATATCAAAACCATGGAGGGATGAATAATTTACAGACTAAAATATGCCAAACCTATTTGAAAGAGAACGTAGGAGAGTTTATGAATAGAACAAGAAGGTGATAAATGTGTGGGATGCCTGGTCACCATGAAAAAGAATGTGTAAGTATTAATAATAGAATTCTTGATGAAATTAGTGGAGAATAGATCAACAAAATGAACGACCCACACATCAGTGTTTCAAGTGCATTTTGGATAGGAATTATTTGAATAGATATCCCACTCCAAGATACAATATGTATTATTTGAAACAACAAACAATGAGTAAAAAGGTAAAATAAAAAGTTATGAAATATCAATGGATGAAGGGTATAATGAAAATTAAGGGAAATATATCATTTTCCCCCTTAGTTGGGAAGTTCATGTTTTATATTTTTAGTAAAAAGCCCTAGGATAATATTTTCATCCATCATTTAGAAACATTTCATGTTAATATAACACTATACATGTATTTTGGAATAATAGAACCATATTTAATGATCTAGTGGTGCATGGATAATCCCATGCATTCAATAAAACAATTTTTTTATAATATTAGTTCACAATTAAGAAGGAATTGGTGAATTATATTTTGGAAGGGTTATGAGGATAGATAACTATAGAAAGTCTATGTCAATGTTCATATCATATTTTTTTTGTTTTTAATGTATTCTTTCACCACATAATGACATATTCATATAGGATAAAATATTTTTGTTGATCGTCACTTGTATAGATTGGTTGAATTATTATTGATCCCATGATCTGTATGTATATTTGGAATAAAAAAAATCAACTCAAATTATTTTCATTGAGTAATAGATGAAGTGTAAATATATCAAGGCATAACAAAAGGATAGAATTGTGCATAATAATGGGAATAAAATAATGTGGATATATTTCCTTATGATAATGGTAAATAAAAAGAATTTCTTAATTATAGGTTAATGATAAAAATTGTGTTCTCCTAATACCTTAATTTATATTGAACCTATATAATTTTAAATCATCATACATTTATGAATTTTAGGGAATCAAATTTTCTATGATCATTCACTTATTTCTGAATGATAACAACAAGAACACCCTATAATGTTTTACGCTTTTCATCCATATCCAATATTAATTCCGAACCCGTGTTATCCTTTGAGGAATCCTAGTAATATGTTATGTTGGGTATTTTTTATGGTTCCAACATTCCCTTTTAAGTGATATTTTTTAATTCATTTTTACGATGTGTGATTCCATCAATGAAACATTATAGAATTAAATCACTGATTATGAATTATAATTTCAGTATAGAAAATCATTGTGAAGGGTTGAATGTAACACAATAATTTTTCATGAATTACATTTTTAGTTCTTATTTAATAATTTTGATATTTTTCATTTCTCACAACCCTGAAAATGGTTTATTTAACATCAAATCATTGTTTTTCATGAATTAATTTTATATTTCTCCACACAGAAAAATGATGATCTCTTTTTTTATAAGCGATAGTGACTTTACTCTATGGATTGTGTAACACACATGACCTTTTTTACAATACAATAGTATATCATTAAAGTTTTCATATTAAAAATAATAAGTTATATCATTTCCATTATTATATAATTTATTAATAGTATTAAATAATTTATGAATGTATATTTTTTGACAAATATAAAATGTATTAATAGTTGACCACTTATTTAGAAAGGAATATGAAAACAGAATGAATATAAAGAAAATTATTATTTATACTCACAATGCAATTCTATCCAACTAAAATAAATAAATTACTATTTTTATGTGATGTTAAGGTAATATATTATATATATTTAATTGTTTATTTTTAATATTAATCAAATTTTTATATAAAAATGTGATAATAACAAACCCAATTTCATTTCTAAAAACCTATTTTTTGTAAAGGTAGTTTTATCAAATTTTAATTACGAAAACATTTTAAATTCTGGTTTTTTCACTTTTAAAGATTAAATATGTTGTAATAAAAATAATATTTGTAATTGAAATATAAAAATGAGTTTAAAATATTTTTTATTATTTTTTGTATGGTGTCATTTTTAATAAATATTTAAAAATGTTATATTTTAATTCAAAAATTCTTTTTCATTTAATTTATTTATATAGAGAAATTATATTTTAAATTGGTTTCCATTTTTATTAGATAATTATTTTATCAAATAATCAAATTGAGTTCATTAGAACCCAATATTTGTTGAAATTGGACCTAAAAACGTATAAATCTTTTTGTTATTTTTTATACAAACATATAGGGTTATCCCATTGGTGAGTATAATTTTAAATTATTTTCTAAATCTTTTGTGACATGAATTTGGTAAATTTGATTCTATATAAATAATTATTATAATCTATAATCTATAATATTTTAAACATAGTTTTTATAAAATATATTAGCGAATTTAATTTAAATTTATTATAATGATTATGGTAAAATTATGCTTAACAAAGGAATAAACCTTAATGTTGAGACTCAAAATTACCTGTGAAGATTTCCACATCCATTGGATTTGAATTTATCATCCCTATGCTCCCTTAGATAAACAATTTTCATCTATTTGATCAACATTCTTCATGAAAAATGTATGTGGAACACTCTCTAAAAATATTTTCAAGAGTGTCAATTCTCCTCCACTATAAATGGCCTTCTCTCCTTCCACTTATAACATTACTCAAGAAATATGGATCACCCATAGTCTGCTAAAAAAATATCAAAACATCACTATTATATTCTTAGAATCCAATATGTGGACATAAATAATCTGAAGGACACATTTTGTTAAAAACTAGAAGGATGAAGTCGATTAAGATGAAACATATTCTCTGAATCTCCTTTAATTTATTTTTATTCTCCACCCAACCGCTATATTTATTACATGATTGTATAAAAAACCCATATAATAAATATAATATGATTTCTTATGAAAATTAATATAGCTAAACTATAAAAAACTCTATCTAATCGGTAATAAAAATAATGTTTTTGTGTACGGTGAACTACCGCCTCACTAAACAGTGATTGTTCATTTTCCACTAGCGTCTCTCATGGTGGAAATTATTATAAGGTCCTTGCCTTAATGTGTAACATAATATTGAATTCTAGTGAAGAATTATATGTTATTACATTTTGAGGGTCTTTTTTAGTTTAATGTTGTAGATAATTATGATACCTTACATACATAACATACCACAATCATACAAGATGATACTATAAATAACACATTCCATTTTGTCAAAATATAAATCATTAAAACATAAAGCATGATTTCATTGAAATAACACCATATGAAACATCACCAATACCTTATTTCTTTTACCCATCATTATATCATGTGAATTATTTTTTAAACATTGGATGATTATAAAACATAGTATGGGATATAATGATTTAAAGTGATTTTCAAGGGATACCATAAAAACATATAAAACCCAAAAAGATAATGTTTTTCGAAATTCAAAATATTGATGTTGAAAAATTATTATTAGTGTATAGTTATAAAAATATACATAAAACCAAAGTTCATGCATTTCATTTTATTTTTAGAAAATCAGGGGATGTTACATTATCCACACATTCTTGGAATTTCATCCTCACAAATTTATTATCACTTTAAAAAAGTGAGGGTAACATTCTCTCATAGATTTTTCATATTCCCAAGTTACTGTAGGATCGAAATAATGATGTAGATGCTCAATATACAAGAGGGGGGGGGGGTAAATTGTATACTTTTAAAATTCATGTGGAACGATTAATGTTAGTTATGATTAACTATGTTTTCCTTAAGCAAAGGAAAGGGATAAGTTTAACAAAGTTAAACTTAAAAAAATTCACAACACCTCTAACACTAAATGAAAACATGGAAAGAGATTAAGAAATTAGATTCCGGAAGTATGGTTCCGGAAATTGAATCCTAACAAAAGATTATAATATGAGATTCTACCTTAAAGCGTATAGAATCTAAATGAAACAGAGTATAAGTAAGGAAGTATAAGAAAGTTATTCTTTCCTTATAATACAAGATTCCTTGGAAAAAAACAAGTAGTAAAACTACAAGTAACAAGACATAAGTCATTTAACCCAAAGAGAAGGTTATACGACAACCTTGGATAAAGGTCCCTTGATTTATTCATTCAAGCAAGTCTGTCTTACCCACACTAGGGTATGCCCTCGATAAGAAGATCAGAGTCTCTGTCTTGCTATCCCCGCAAGCCCTCAACTTCAAGGTAGTTGGCAACATCTGTCTTCCTCAGCAAGGAAGCCCTCAACTTCAAGGTGTTGGAAACCTCTGTCTTCCTATCCCTGGAAGTCCACAAATGTAATCACCAACATTCGGAGTCTCACGAAGCTTTGAGAGTTTATAAGAGCCTGTCTCTCTAGAAATCACTTCTAGCGTGTAATCACATGATTCAAAGATCTATGATCATTTCAGCAATGAGCTCTTTCAGTTGAGCTCCTATTTATAGGCAAGGTCGACCTCCATTCCAATGGTCATATTTTCCTAAAAAATCGGAGGGGCTTGTATACGTGTAACTTAACCAACAGTTAGTTCATAACAGAATAGATGACATCATTTTATTATAAAACAAGTGTAACAGAATGTACGACATCGTTTAAAGTCTAACTCAAAAGTTCAGAGTGAAGATTTGGAGTGAATGTTCGAAGTGAGAGAAAAAATATTAAAGAGTAGACAAATTATAAAATCGTAAGAAAAATGAAAGTTCGGAGTTTAACCAAAAATAATTTTCGGAGTCTATATAAATTCCGTGTGCATAAAACAAAGATGATCAGATTCTATTTAATAGGTGAATTCAGAATGAGAATTAGTCATCAGAATTCGTAGTGAGAATTCATCATCAGAATTCGTAATGATAATTCTTTATCAGAATTCATAGTGAGAATTCATGATCAGAATTTGTAATGAGAATTCCACATCCTAATTCGTAATGAGAATTCGACGTCGAACTTCACAAGGATTCGTATCCCGAATCTGGAGTAGAACTTAATCAGAGTTCGTATCCGGAATTTGGAATGAATCTTTATTACAGTTCTCATCTGTATTTCAGATTGAAACTTTATTACAGTTCTTATCTAGAATTATGATCTAAAAACATAATACTTCATATAAAAGTTTCAAACAATTCCGAGAACAAAGAAATGAATTCGAATCTTATATTTAAGAAAAATATGGATGAAAATATAATAAGGATAATTTTTCTTACAAAAGCGATTTTCCTTATAAAAGCAATTTTCTTATAAAAGAGATGTTCTTAAAGATAAGGTGTTTGTGATTTTCAAAACAAGATGGAATGGAAATGTCATAAGGAAAACCTTATTGACTCAACAGTTACTTCTTCAAACATGTGGTTTCTCCACAAAATCATTAGTCGGCGAATTACCTTATTCCACAATACATGTTCCCTTCGATCAAAAATTTGTACTAGTTTCTCTTTATAAGTAAGGTTCTTTTCTTGTTGATCTACATCTGGACTCAAGATAGGTGACGAATCTGGAACATAATTTCACAATATCAAAACATGAAAAACATTGTGTACCTGAGGAAAACTCCTTGGTAAAGAAAATCGGTATGCAAATAGTCTAACATTATCCTGGATTTCAAATGGACCTATGAATTATATACATAGCTTTCCCTTCATACCAAAACTTATGACACAATTCCAATAATTTTTTTAGGAAAACATGGACACATACCTCAAGAGATAAGTATTTAATAATATTATCAACACATATTTTCTGCATACTCTATGTCGTCCTCATGTGCTGCTAGATTATCTTCACTTTCACAGCCACTTAAACTACATATTCTGGTCCCATCAACTTCCTTTCCCCAACATCATCCCTAAAAGTTGGAGTTCGACACCAATTCCCATAAAATCCCTCAAAATGTGCATCTATATATTGTAATGAAAACTATTATTATTAGAGAACTCAACTAAATAAATATGTTGATCCCAACATCCCTATATTCCATTCAATAAGCTCAGAGCATATTCTCCAATATAGGAATCATTCGTTCTAACTGCCCATCTGATTGAGGATGAAAAGCTATAATAAAATTTATTTCTCTACCCAACAACTTTTGAAGGCCCTTACAAAATTAAGAAGTGAACCTAGGATGTCGGTCAGATAAAATGGAAAGAGGAACTCCATGTAACATGATAATATCATTGAGTTATAGTCGAGAAAGGTGATCCAATGACATTGTATCTTGAATTAAAAGTTAATGTGCAGATTCTGCTAGCTGATATAAAATAAACGAAATTAGTTTTTTTACCTCAAGATGTCTAAGGCAGTCTAACCAGGATGTATGTGGATATATTCTCCCATTTCCACTTTTCCACTAGAGAAGATTGAAGCACCCCCTTCGGTAACCGCTACCCTAATTTAGCATGTTGAAATGTCAAACATTTCACTGTAAATTATACAATATCCTTTTTCATTCCATCCCACCAGTAATACTCTTAAAGGTCTCTATACACCACAATAATACTTAGATGAACTGATAATAGAGAACACTGAGCTTCATACAACAAATCTTTCATTAACTGGGAATCACATTGACCACCCACCCTTTGGCCAAAATTATAAGGACACAGCCTTAAAATGATACTTAATCTTGAATTATAGTTAATAATATACATTATTAAACATTGGGGATCTTTTTGAGTGTAGAGTTTTAGATAATTTGGATAACATACATACATAACATACCAAAATCATACAAGATGATGCAACTAAATACACTTTCCATTTTTTCATAATATAAATCATTAAAACATAATGTTTGATTTTTTTAACAACCCTCTATATCAAACATCACAATTTTGATCATTCTCTTACCCCTCCATATATCCCGTGATTTCTTTAAAACATTGGATGAGTATAAAACTATGTAAGGGATATAATGATAGAAGGCGTTAGTCAAGTGATAACGTAATAACCAATAATGCTCAAAATCATAAGAACTCATATGAATAAAAACATCATATAGATTCCTTGGGACCCATTTACTGTATAATTTTTACATTCACCTTTACACAAGGAATAACCCTTTGGTCGAGATTCATCTCCGGAGTACCCAATGTATTAGGGAGCTATAATGAGACCCACCCTTTATATCTTTATCTACAATGGGATCGACCCAAAATATCATGAGTTATGAATGGGCACAACCCAACATATCTTGATCTATAATGAGATCAACACAAAAATAAATAATGTCTAAGGAACATATCATGGTAATAATGTATCGTGAAATAAAGTGAAACTAATCTTTCCATAAACATAAAAAAATTTATCTTTTTGAAATTTATTAAAGAGGGTTTAAAAAGGATTTTAAATGAAAGTCCTTTAAAATATAATTAGAGGGAGATTTAAAAGAATTGAAAGGATATGTGTATACACCATAAATAAATAAAATACAACATAAAATGAAAAAATTTCATGAAACCTATAATCTTATTACCACATAATGAATATAGAAGAAGGTTAACCTAAAGAATATAAATTGGTTTAATAATTCTGTTACCTTGGGGTCATATTTTTTCAAATGCGTTTATTCCTCCTGTATAATGGAAAAAATAGTGTTATTAATATCTTATAGAAATATAACCATCTTTATAATATCCCATTATGATCATTTCATTACACCATTTAAGCCTTTATTTGTCAGTATGTGGTTACTTGCAATGTTTTGGGGGGTTTTCTATACATGTTTCCCATGATTGATATATGATAGATATTCTTATCGACTTGATGTGAAAAATTTGAATTGGAATGTAATGGTATTTATATATTTTTAGTACCATAATTTATACCATATATCGTTTTGATGCTTTATATGTGTATGATTCATAAGATAAAAGAACATGAATGGATGGAATATGAAATGAAAGGAACTCAAAATAAAAAAAACATGAATGGATAATGAATATTATGTAATTAAGAACTTTTTGTTGAAATTTTAATATTATTCCACATAAAATAGAACTGAATGGAAAAATAAAGAAATTGAAAATTTTCTTACCTTGTAGAGTAACTCCTATAGCATGAAGATTGGGACCTTGGGGGATTGAGGAATCCGTGGGAGGAATAATAGAGAGTTAAGGAGGGTAGAGTTTTATTGATGGGGAATTTTTAATGAAGTGAATGATAGAATGTTTTGGTATTTATATAAAAATGGGGGAATATTTATGTAATTTCCACGGGACACCTCATTAAGGGTATTTTCAAAACCACTAGCTTGCCTAAGGTATTTTCCCAAAGAATTTGCCACATGGGACACCTCAAATTTTATTTAACTATAAAAAAGTATACCAATATTAGTTACATCATTATTACATCATTAATGATGTCATTAACACACTGAAACAGAAAACTATATTTCTACTAATGACCAAAAAATCAACTATTTTAGAAAATTCTGAAAAATTCACCCTAACCATTCTTTGAAGTGTAGAATTAAAAAATGAAATAAATTTTGTAAAAATAATTTTTTAAATATTTTATTTTTTATTTTTTTTAAAATCCTACTTAATTAAAAAAATTATCACTTTTAAAACTATAACTTCTTTTATATGACAACAAAAAATTAACCAAGATGATATTATCTTAAAGACTTAAGAAAATAAAAAATTAATAAAATTTAATATTCATTAGAATCTTATTAATATTCAGAGGTGTATGTTACTATTCTCAAAAAAACATGTTGGTTTCACCGGGCTCTATATATCTTACTGAACAGAATTGTAGATGACTATTTTGCAAAATTTAAAACAAAAAAGCTGCAAAATTATGATTGAAGTTTTGTTATAACTATATACGTAAAACAATGTTTTATGCATTTGATTTTTTTTGAAAACATTGGTGTGTTTCAATTATGCTGGAAAATCTATTTATATGCGTCATATATTATATTCACTATGTATTTATGATTCATTATTTTTTACAACACACATATTTTTTTATATCAATTTTGTGTAAATACGATAATTTTGTTTCAGGAAGTGAGTACTACCACCGCCTCATAGAAATGGGATTCATTCACAGTACCTGGAATATATTAAGGATTGTTTTTGTGAACTTATATGATATATAAAAAATTATCATTCTACTATATTTATATTATTTACATATATACATATAATCTATTTTTTTATTCTTTCAATTTGATAATTAAAATGGAATCATAATTTATTAATGTATATGGCTTAATGTCACAAGGAATAGTCTATTCGATATCATAATTATATACTATATATATTAATATGATAAAAAAATTCGTTATATATATGTTATTTATATCATTTTTACATTATATAATCAGGATATACTTCTAAGGGCCAATGATATAACAAATAAAGACACATGTGAAGAATAAAGCGAATATTACCCGAAGTGAAACACTAATTTAGGGAATTTAACAATCAGGTAATATAATGTCACAATTTAAAAATATATGTGATTATATAAACTAATATTATTATTTAAAATATATATAATGAAAATGTATTTATTATTTTTTAATCTTGTATGAGTATGAAAATATTTAAGACACCAGGTAAAGGGATTTCATCTACCTGGTCATTTCTATGAGATACATGCTTTGTTTAGAACCCATTCCTTTTGGGTCGTGTGTATACATACCATGGATGTTTTCTATGAGTATAATAATTAAATTTACTAGTTATTACATATGCATTATATGATATTTATTTATTTGGGTTTATGTATCAAAAGTAGCCCAATCATTAAAATAATATTGTGTCAATTTTTCTTGTTCGATACTCTAGTTTGGTTATGGACCTAAATTCATATTCAAGGTGTATATACATACATTTTACATGTCATATCATGAATATAAATATTTTCATGATATTTTGAGCTTCCTGAAATTTCATTTTCATACATGGTGATTATGATCCATTATTAGAATTTGATAATAATTTATTGAAACAATCTGATCAATTTTTTATATTGTTAATGATTATGTTTCATTGATGAAATATTATGATCTATCACTCAGAAAAACTCTTGAAATTCATTTTACAATGTTTATTCATTATATATAGTTGTATTACTACTATTTTACACTCATTTAAAATTATGATTAAAATGTTGTTTTTTATAAGATTTCAACCTATTTTTCTTGTTAATCTAAATCTGTTATATTTCAAAACCCATATTTTAAAAAGTTTTTTCAAATAATTCGTGAAGATCATTCTCATTGAAATTGATTTTAAAAATGGGTTAGTTTTTTTAAAAATATTCCAACAAAATATTTCAAATCTATTTTGAATGAAAAACGTTATCAAGAATGTTTTATGTTTAAGAATTGTTTTAAACGTTTTCAAGTAGTATATTGATGTTTTCAAAGAAAATGTTTTATGAAATGACTTCAATGATTTATTTATATTATTTAAATTTAATTTTAAAATAAGTGGTTTCCATAATGTTTTAATTTTACAATGATAATTTTTCAAGATGAAATGATATTTTCCCAAGAATTGTTTTTCGAAGATCATTCAAAATTGATTCCCATCTAAGATAGAATTATTTTATGTTACTAAAGAATCTATAATAAATGATATAATGGTTCCATTCATATCATTTATCAGATGGTTAATTATTTTATGTCATGATATTTGAGAAACCTTTTTCTCATCCTTGAGTTATATTCTATTGAAACCCACTTTTTTTCATAGGTAATGCTTTCATGATGTCAGTGTTAAACCTATCTCTTTTCATTGTTTATAATTTGATGATATTTTAATGATACCCATTCAATTAAATGGGTTTTGATTTTGTGTTTATATAAAAAATTCTTTTTGTTTCATGATATGAAAAATTATTTATTTTGTAGAACATATAAGAATGTTGTTATTCTAAGATGGATGGGTATTATATATCCATCCAATGTATTGTGTATTGATTGAGGAATCATAAGTATATACATTATTAATGAATTTAATTTCACATCCAAAATGTAATTCCCACCACTAACAATATATTATTGATATAGATAATAATATATATGTAAAGAAGAATTTGATTTCTTAATGAATGTATATTATTTATCCAGTCAGTAGAAAATCAAAAAAATTGTGACATGATGTACTAGTTCTTTTGTATTCTTTTTCAATATTTTCAATATATTATCAAAAACCCGCTATACATCACATCACTTTTTTCATCATCATATTCCTTCATTACCACAATATTTTTCATTTTTCATTATTTTTTATGGGAAAAGATGACCTTTATATATCCATTTATATTGTTTCCTAAGGAAAAAACAATAAATATTATATTTAATGATTTTTTTAATATCATTATTTATTTCCAAATTAAATTTATGTTTTTACTCCACATTTATTTTGACTATAATAGAGTAAATCCTATTACAATGTTTATTATGAACATTGAGCTCCTTATATAATATATTCTAAAAATATTTTTTTGTATCCTATAATCCCTATTTGACTATAAATTTTGATATCATCATGTTCCCTATTTCATTGTTAGTAAATTATGTTTCTTTTTTTACATTATGGATGTTAATTTTTTATGGATGTCATATAAATACGCTATTATGTCAATGGGTGTAAATTTAATTATTAACCCCCCCCCCCAAATTAAGTGGGTACTTCTTTATATATATTGAGAAGATTGATTATTTAATATTGAAGTTATATTTACACTTTTGGTTATGTATTATTGTAGTTGAGTGTTGAATTTTGGTTTTGAAGTGTCAGTAGTGATACATGACACATATCTATGACATCATCATGGGGATACATAATATATATTTTTGAAATATAGGTAGTGATATTTGGCCGAAATTTTTGATGACATAGTTATGATACATGTAATATATTAATTATTAATTTCCTTATGATAAAAAAATTATTTCTCATTTTCTTGTTATTTTCCCTATCCTATGAATTCAGGTCTCTTAGTACATGTTTTTATGATTGGATATATGTTATAATTTTTGTATATTTATATATCATACCCCATGATTAAATTGTTTTACACTAATACTAGGATTTATGGTTTAAACATTCATATATATGTATCATGATTATATACCATGTAGTTATAAGAAATCATTGAGATCATAAATGATATTAGAATGATGTAAATATAATATTACATGTTTCATTTAATTTTTTTATATTATGGTCCTATTATAAAAAATAAACATGACATTTTACTTTTTTAGTTTTTTATTTAAAAATACTTCTAAAATGATATATATATATATACTATGGTCATTATAGGTTATATTTGAGTAAGTCCTAATTATTTTATAGGATTCAATTATGGCACCTAACAGTAAATACAATATAAATTATCTAGATTGAGACCAAGATTATATGGACCCAACATTAAACATAAATTATTCCAATGTTTTTTAACTATAATTCACATAAAAAAATTTTATTGTTATATATTTAATAAAAATTAAATTCTATTATAATTTTGACACATAAATTACTTGTGGACACTAATATACATCACCCATTTTTCCACCAAAAGAAACCATAAAAAACATGGATTCAATTTGAAAAAAATTGAAACAATTTCATCGTGATATATTTTTCGACCATAACAATCTGATGAAGTGTGATTTTTTTTGAAAAACAAGGGATGTGAATATAATTCTCAATAAGAGACACACATTTAGTAAATTTTTAGACCACTGAAAACATAAAAAAAAAATAATTTTTTTTCTTAAAACTTGTTTACAAACATAGAAAAATAAGATAGTTGAATTGGGACATAATTACCATTTCATTCTTATAATAAGCATTAAAAATGGAATGACAATACTATAAACTTCCTTATTCACAGTTCTGAATGTGTGGGAGGGCTATCACCAAGATCACCTGTCATATCATGATCTAAAATGAGGCTCAACCAATTATATCATGAACTATACCGGGGATATACACATCATATAACGAGATATAATTGTCTCATCAAATAATAAATAATTCCTAGTGAACATATAATTAATAAATCCAATAAAACTATTTTATAAAAAATTGTAAAACACATTCAGATCTAAAAATTCACTTTTAATGTATAAAATACCTATTAAACATAAAAATTGTGAAAAAACTGAATCCATTTACATTGAAAATAACTGTGAAAAGTTATAATGAAAAAATTATATTAATAAATCATCATGAATGTGTGGAAAACTACTAATGATGTATAAGATAAAAAATATCAATGTTGTATTTTAAACAAAATAGTTGAAATAGAAAATTAGTGTTGTTTTTAAATAAATATACCTTCCCCTAGGTCTGACTCATCTTGTTCAATATTTAAACTCTTGCATGAAAATGAAAGGTAATATATTTAAATTCATTAGAAACTATTTATTTTTAATTATTAATTATTATGATGTTATAACTATTATTTATTTATGTATATTTTTGTTAGATGATTTGATGGTATTAATTAATTGAGTACAAAATCAAATAGGTACGGTGGATGTAGTTAAAGGGGTCATTATTACATCATATATAAAATAGTTTTAATGAAATAAAAATCTCCAATAAAATTAATTTATTTTTATTTTAAAAAATCTATATATGAATAGTTATAAAAAATTAACAGTTCCATAATCATGTAGATGGTAGGCCCTATGTACGTATGAGTAATGTTTCCATTTTCAATCATCATTTTTTATGAAATGTATGTATTAATTTAATATTACATAATGATATCATTATAATAATTATCATATTAATCAATAAAATATATTTATATATTTCATCTATGTCATGTAGATTATGAAAACTAAATCACATCACTTTTTAGAGGTGATGTTCACACATACGCACGAAATACATTATCCTTTTTATGTACATGGAATTATAAGAACATAAATGATATATTATTATTAAAAAGGAAAAATCTTTCATTATAATAATATATAAAACTTAGTTCCATAATTATAAGCATAACTAATAGATGGTTATAGAAAATCAATTATATATGTACATGGAGGTGAGAGTTCACATGTATGCACGATATATTAATTCCTTTCTGATTTGAGAGAAGTAGAGAAAGATTTAGATGATGATATTAACATAATATAATCTTAGTTTACTCTGGAAAATGGATTTATTATATATGCATGATATTGAAATATATTAAGGATGTAGACGAATAATAAAAATGGAAATACATAATTAAAAATGATACCTATTCATTGAACAATCTATTATTATTAACAACATAACACCTCTTGGGAGAATAATTTTTTAAAAAATAATCCCCTTATAATGTGGGGATAGATTTTAGAAAAGGATTATGGTGGAGGTTTTTTGATCCGAAAAGTGTTTTATTTGTGAAGAAATAGATTTATGAGAACACTTTTATAGGATAGGGGAGGGGCACTCTTGGAATTTGTCAAATTATTAAATTAATACAAATTACTTTTCTAATCCAAATAGATCAATATAATTTTATGAGAATTGAGGATTTGATAGGGTATATATATATTCATCCAATGAATATTAGACATGTTAAAAATATTTTTTATCCCTTATCTTATAGTTTTATTAATTATTTTTTCTTTTTCTATTTTACCATAATATCATGTAATTTATAATTTTTGGGTTAATATAATTATGATAAATTTGAAAAATAGCAATACATGAGGCATTGATAAAATTTTGAGGCTTATACAAATATTTTTGCTGAAATATTTATTTCTAAATATTTTATGTCCTTTTAAAAAAATATCTTTGGTGTAATGTTTCAATAATTTAAATTTTTGTGACTATTCATTACTTCACTTTTCAAAAATATTATAATAACATGATGTCTTCAAAAAACTCATTTAAAGCATCAGTAGCATATCAGATTCCACCAAAAAATTATTGTATGACATTAATTATGTAATATTATATTCATATCAAGATATTTAATTTAATTTATAATATTCAATCTTTAATTAAACATTTACGTCATCCTCATTTCCTCACCATTTAATTTAATTTGTTATTTCATAAAATATATAAATTAATTTTAATGATGTAGTTAATTATTTTATATTTCATAAGAATATTTGTAGTAAAATATAACTATTATATATTCCTATATTAAAAATATTATACCTATTACTAAAATAGTATGACAAAATTTACTTTCCATTGAATAAAATAGTATATATATGTTAAATTGATCTTACTTGCACTAAGAGCACAAAAAATTCTATAAAAGAAGGATTTGGGTTAAACATAACTCATCAAAATCAATTACTACTAGTGATATGTTATTTCTAAAATATAGAAATTATTATTTATCCCCAAATTAACATATTTACATTTAATCGTTCTAATAAAAAATTTACTAAGGTTACTATTCATAAAGTTCAAAAATTAAATGGACATATTTACCTAATTCCTACACTATTATTCTAAATATGGAACCATTTTTTCCAAATTCGTGAGATTGATTTTGAATAAAATTAATTAAAAATTTATCACATTGAATGAATGTGAAAACATTTCATTAACATAATTTTTTTTTAATGTTCACAATGTTTTTCTCTCTAATTTCAATTTAAAATAGATTCTAATGACATAAATTGGTTTAACAAATAAAAATATGATATAATTATACATTAAAACCATTAAAATATATAATTTAACACATTAAATAAATATTATGAAAATGTTGTTTTTAATTCAAATGCGTCAGTATTTTCAATATTCATCAATATAAGTAACTAATCAGAAAAATTTCAAAATGTATCCAATATAGATTTCTGATACATTTATTTGAAATAATTATTTTTTTTCAAAAATAATAGATAAATGTTTTAAAAATATAATGTATAATTGGCGTGCCCTCAAAAGGAATTAAAACTGCCTATTTGGAAATTACTTCATTTTGAGTAAAATTAGATTTTTTTTCTCATACTGTGTATAGAAAAAACATAATATGAATGAAAAAATCATATTATAAAGAATATATATATATATATATTTACAACAATCCAACATTATTGTTTTATTAACTAATATGTATAATACAGACTTATACACAAATAAATCGACTTTTCTTAAAGATATTTCCATTTATATTAAAAAGGGTTTTAATTTCATTTATAATTAACTGGTAAAAAATTAAATATACATGTGTACAAAAAAAATTTATAATTCAGTTAATACTATTTATCCTATCTATTCTAATGCCTAGTATAATAGAAAAATTAATGAATTTATATTTAGTTCTTTATTT
Source organism: Viscum album (assembly GCA_963277665.1). Classification (NCBI taxonomy): domain Eukaryota; kingdom Viridiplantae; phylum Streptophyta; class Magnoliopsida; order Santalales; family Viscaceae; genus Viscum; species Viscum album. Next base: position 26,222,051 of record OY728157.1, on the reverse strand, counting down.
TTGGTCAATGTGGCGTATTATGTACCATTGCATACAAATTATTTCCTTTTAAAAACAAAGGGTGTAACATTCTCTAAACTTTTAATAAATTTTTTCTTCTATATTTGAACATGGTATTGAAAACTAGGGGTTTCAATTTTCCTAGAATAATTATTCAAATACATCATTGAAAAAAGGGTCAATGAAACAATAATATTTAAATAAAGAAAGTGAAGTATGACGGTCACCCATGATAAAAAATAAATGGGTTCCATTTAGAAAAAACGGACATGGAAGAGAAAAATAACAATCATGTTTTGATGGATTTTTAAATAGAACATGTTAATTACAATGTTAACAATCAGAAATTAATAAATTTGTGATGTGTAAAATGTTAATTGATTTCATAGTATGAAATTTATATGTATGACAATTTTCTTATGACTGTTTCTTTAGTGTTGAATTTTTTTGCTTCGTATAATATAATTAAAAGGAAATATAGATACATGACAAGTCTACTTTAATCTTTTAGTCAACTTCCTCTAAACACTCATAATTTTTCTCCAATTTATTTCTATTTAAGATGCATTTTCACACCTAAAGCACTTGAATAAACATATAGGGAATCATGTAATTCACAAAATAAGAAATATCTATTTATACTATATTCATAAATTAACCTAAACCAAATTTGTTAGGATATGATTACATAATTATAAAAAATTAAAAATGTTATATGATGAAAAAATACTATATTATTCAAAATCTAGAAGTGACACCAATTATTCATCATATACCATTAAAAAATAAATATTCTTACAATTAATTATAAATATTATATAATATTGTTGAATACGAAAATCTAGAAGAATTTAATAACATTGTCTTTGAAGATATTTTTTTGAATTATATCTAAATTACATTAATTATTGATGGAGTCTTATACCAATAATTAATATTCTAAATGTTACTATATTTTACATGATCCACCTTAAATTAATAATAATATAATTTATAACTCGATTTCATAATTAAATATTTATTCCTTATGAAAAATTCGATATTATGTTTGTTACCTAAATATTATAATATACACAAAATATTGAACTTCATCCAAAATAACAAAAATATATTAATCACCAAATAATTTTTCTTTCCCAGGGAAATATATCAGATTAAATAGATGATTCAAAAATAAAATTATTCTACATTTATCAAATTATTTAACATAAAATAAATACATACTATATGGGACATAATGTATGTTAGTGGTAAGACAATACCCTTTAAACCCATTAGTTTTAAGTATAATTCTTACAGCCTTTCTAGACGAGACGGGTTGTCACCCATCACACAATTTTTATTTTCGATCAAACTATAATATTATCATAACACTCCCAAAATTTTATAAATACATAAAAATAACCAAAACATGTTATATCATCAATTTTTACCTCAATCAATTCATTTTTCATTCCAAATATAATTACCCATAACTACATTAAAAATTAATTTCAAAAAAATATTAGTATCCTTAAAATTTTATAAGATAAATCCTAAAATGGGATTATATTATAAAACCAATATTATATAACAAAATCTTAGGAAAACAAAAAATATCTAATGTTGCATAAACCATCCTTTGATACCAACTATAAAAACCAGTACATAAATATAACATTTTGTAGTGTTTTTGGAAAAAATCACATTATATTATATTTCTTGTTTAGTGTTTTAGAGAATTAGGATGAAATATTTCAATATACAGACATGAAATATATAGACACTTATACTCAGTATCCATTTTTTCCTATAATGTAAAACCTTTTAAAAACAGGAAATGTTTTTGAGAAATGACTTAAATTATTTTATAATGACATATTCATTTTTTTAACAATCCTAAGACCTATGGAAAATATTTTTAACACATTGGATGATCAAAAAATGATTAGTAAGTTACCCAATGAATATTATTTGTTAGTCAAGTGAAAACATGATTATATGATACAAATATTTCTAAAATCTTATTAGAAGGCATAGAAATATCACATAGGTGCCTTCGGACATCCATAGCATATAACTCTTAAAATAATGATTATAAATTGAATAACTATACGGTCTACTTATATCTCCGGAGTACCCAATGCATTGGAGAGATATATGGGGACTCACATGTAATTTCTTGATCTATAATGGGGCTCAACCATGTATATCATGAGCTATAATGGCCATGAACCCATCATATCATGAGAACTAATGGGATAATACAACAATAAATTTTTTTACATGGAATGTATCATGAATAAAATCCTTGAAAAATATTATAAACCCCTGATGGAAAGAAATTTAGATATTCAAATAGACTTTTCTAGTAGAAAACACTTTTACAATAAACAAACTGTGCAACTAGAAATGAAAAATTTTCATTGAATTGAACTAAGAAAAATTAAAGAGAAAAAATTAATGTTATAAAGAATCATGAATGTGGTTGAATTCACTGTGGGTATATAAGTTAAAAAACATTCAATTTCTATTTTTTAATAATATAGATGAAATTTTATATATAATAGGGTATTTTAAAATAAATCCCCACACAATGGGATAAACTCTTCATGTACAATTATTATATGTTAGAATTATAAAATTAAGTGAATTATATACATAAATAAATGAAATTAATGTTTATTTTAACATATTATCATTTTATAATAAATACACAATTCTATATGTTCATGTTGTATATTTGAACGATATTTGTTACTTGAGTCCAAAATAACTTTGGTATCATGTCAATAGTCAAAGTAGTCATTATAAAATATTCTCTAGAATAATATTAATGACAGGAAAATTACATTCCGACATCTTTTATACATTATAATCGAACCATTTATGTATTTCTATGATAATGGACTGTGTTTTCATTAGGTGGATGGTAGGTCCTATGCACCCAGAAATAATGTTTCCATTTTTAAAAGATAATTTTGGAAATAGGTTATGTAATATTTTATCATCATATATTTATCATAAGATCAAAAATATTATATTAATATTTTAAATATACTTATATATCTTTCCCTTGGGATGTGGTGTTGAAAAATTAATCACATTTTTTGTGGAGGTGATAGTTCACACGTACACAAGAATAATGTCACTATTTTTTAATATCATGGAATGGTAATAAAATATAGAGAGACCCTTTATTTTCACATGTTAACATTACAAAACTTTTATGGATGACTTGAATCATTTTAAAAAAATGGCACCCAATGATAGTACTAGTATGTTGCCTTTAGGAACCATGAAACATAATCATTGATGCATAATTTAGATACATCATATTCCAAAATTTACTTCATGACTAGAACCCTTAATATTTAAATAAATCCAAATACATATCTTCATTATAATGTGAAGGAATCAAAAAAGTTTGTGTTTCTAGATGCTCAATAATAGTAAATAAGGGAGATATGTTTTCATAATCATTATCCTAAGAGTAAGAAAAAATGATTATCATAATAGAATATCATACCATGTATATCAAAAATCATAAACATATATAAAATAATAATTCTCAACAGTTCATAAAAAAATGAATCATAACTAAATAGATAACATACACAATAAGATCATAACATTGGAATAAAACATGGAATTATGGAAAAAAGATAAGATTATATTATGATTTGGAAAGTAGCCGATGAATCATTATCAAGACCATCTTAATAGTATGGGTTCACCCTCCATACCATATTGGTAGTTGTGGCTCTATCCCGTGTACTTCTTAATAGAACATGTTCACTCCTCATACTAGCTTGGTAGTCGTGGTTCACCCCAATGGACATCCAAATAACATGATTTCACTCCTCAAATCAACTTGATTGACATGGGAACCTCCCAAGGACATATTAGAACTTGTGGTCTACACCCAATTACATCTTTGTCTATCTCGAGTGATATAAATCATTACACAATGCAGTCAGAGTAGATATAGTTCTCACCCGTCTCATTAGGAAATAATAAATACATATACAAAAAAATCATAAAAATTCATATCATTGCAAATAAAGTGAAATTGGAATCTCAAACATGTAATCATATCAAAAAATTTGTAAAGAGATATGATTAATAATTATATCATCATACCTTAACTTCTAAAAATGGGGGGTTTTATTAAAAATAAAATATGTAAAAGAGAAAATGGTTTCATAAACATCATCACATAAAAATAATAATCCATTAAGATAAATAATATGAATGGAACCGTTAGATAATGTCATTAAATTGAATGAGAAACATCAAAATATTCCATCATAGATGGAAAATTATTTCAACATAACTTTCCAAAACAATTAATAAAGAAAGTATCCATTCCTCTTCAGAAAACAATGTTTAAAAATATATAACCTTTTGAGATCAATTTTAATGAAAAAACATTAAATTTTATGAATAAATAAATATTAAATTCTTAATATAATTTTTAAAGAAAAAAATAAATAAATCGTGAAAACATTTTGAAAACAATATTTGTCGAATAAGTATTTTAGAATATTGAAAATTATATCAAACCAGTTTCCATGAAAACAAATAAGTGATGAATCCAAAAACGTTCCAAAAACAAATTTATTCAAAAATAATTTTAAAATATATAATGATATATAGAAAACATTTTTAAATAAATTTATTTGAAAATTAATTTTATAAAACAATAATTAAAAAAATTTCTTTTAAACATTAAATGAATGCATCAAAAAAAATGAGAGTGGATAAATTAATAAATTTTGTACTAGGTTAGAATAAAATTCTTATTAGATGATAAATTTTCTATAAATTACTCGTTTGGAAAGTGATAAGAAGATTCCATTGAAAATATTAGTAAATCATAAAAATGGGAAAATATATTTTATCGATTATAGGATATTAATAGACTATTCTTTGGGACCCTTTTTAGAAAACAATGTTTTGAATGAACGCAGATTTCCGAATGAGGAGAGAGTAAGGTTAGGATTTCCAAAAAAACACATTCCTGACATTGAAATTTACAAAAGGGTAGAAAAATATTACCAATAAAATAATATATCATGTAAAAAAAGATGATGATAAAATTCATGGTTTCTCTTGAGGGATGGATCATAAAATTTCAAGAAAGTATTCATAATTATAACCAATATTGAAAAGTGATGATATTTTATCAATAATATCATATCACTTGGAAACATTGAACTATTATACCAATGTAAAAAATTTAAATTACATGAAAGATAAATTACCATGAAATGAAGGATGTTTATTATTTCACATATAAATTTTATTATGAACACATCATGTAAAAATATAGGTGCATAATATTCCATGTGTCTCAAAGAAGATAAATTATTATAAAACTACCTTACTAAATTTGAAAACTTTTAAAACATTGATGAAATGAAAGGAAGGTCATATAATGTACATTGAATTTAACATAAATTTAAAAATAATAATTACATAATAATTTAATTATCATAATAAACACTTTAAAAAATAATAGGTGGTGAATAAGGGATGTATATCACATAAATAAAAAGTGTCATGTAATTCTGTTAACTTGTGCCTTAACTCTAATCATACTAATAAGTCTCCCATATAATAAATATAGGTTTATTAAAAACATATAAACTAACCATATTAATATATCTAATACCTTATATGGATTTATTACGACTTTATATTACCTTCTTACAAACAATTCTATTTTTAGTTTTCACTTTGGGTAATATCTTATTTATTCTATGCAAGTTGTTAATTTTTTAGATCTTTAGTTTTTAATCCAATTTCATGATATAAGAATGTGAAACATTATATAAATATAATTTATATTCAATGTATGCATTTTATAATAATATATATAATATATAAGCATGAAATGTAATACACTGAGAATGGAAAAGGTAGACTATACATATATATGTGCATTGTTTCCAATATTATTATTGTATTCAATTAAAGAATGAAAATGAAATATTTGTAGATATATATTTATGTATGTATATATATCATTATTCAATTATAATTATTATATAATATATATCATAAATCTTAACTAATCTTATCCTTAATATGTTCTATGTAGTGTGTGAATGAATTACAATGCTTTGAGGGGGTAGATGTCCACAAATCCTCAAATGAAATTACTATATTTACACCAAATGTAAAGTATAATGATATATTTTTTAAAATGATTAAATAATAATAATAATATATTATATATTATATATATAATATTTAAATATATTTTCAAAAATAATTTCAACCTGTTGAGGTAGTAAAGGAAAAATGAACAATAATTATTTAGAGAGGTGGTAGTTCGACGTACACATAAATAATATGTTCATTACCCATTAAATATAGGTGTGTGTAATTGTAAGTCTACCCCTCAACCAAAAAATTATCATTATATTGAATATAAAGGTGTATTTATACTATCATTTAATAAGAATTGTGGATGGGTGTAGGAAGAAAACAAAAGAAAGGATATTGGGAGAAGATGTTACCTCTTAATCAATGAACTCTTTTTTGTTGGCTGGAAAAGGGTTCCTTGGATAGTATTATTACCTAAGGGACTATTTGATGATAAATGGATAAATTTAGCTATGTTTATTAGGTAGATAATGGATAATTTTATTGGTTTTGTGAGGTTTGAAGAAGAGGGGGATGTGGTTGACTTTTATAATGGAGGAGCAATGGCAATGTTGTAATATTTTGTAAAAGGGAATCCCCATCCATGTTCTTTTGTTGAAAGTAGATCAAAAAATAATAAAAGGTTCACACATGGGAGTATAGGGAATAATATTTCTATTAAATTTCAATTGGAAAAGTTTTAGATATTTTTCTTCCTTAAGGTGATGGTTTAGTCCCTTATTCCGATTAATTGAACCGTAAACCTTGAAATTAATTTTAATCACTTTCAATAATCATTTTTTCGAATACATATATTTAACTTATTAGAAATTATAAAATATTATTATTCCAAATATGGAATCAATTATTCGAAATTTTAAAAACATAAATGGTATAAATTTTAGTAAAAATTTATCTCATAGACGGGTCAATAATATGTGCTTTTAAAGTGAAAACATTCAAAGTCTACTAAGTATTTGTACCCATGTTTATAGTGAAATTGATCCCAATTACCAAAAGTGTATTAATATATAAAAATATCAGTTTAATAAACAATTAATCCCAATAAAAATATATTTTATACGGATAAATAAATTAGATAAGAAATAAATATTGTTTTAAAATCGTATATTTTTTTATTATTCATCTGTAAATTTTATTTTTCAGAAAAGTGTAAAAATATATCCAAAAGCTAATATATAAATTGTAAATTAAAAAATTGAAATTGATATTATCAATTTGAAAATATAAATGTGTTTAAAATTATTATTATTATTTAATAAAGAAGGATGTTAAAATTAGTTTATTTGAGAAAATAATATTTTTCATCATATAATGAAATTACCAAAAATTATAATATTCATTACAAAATTTTTCTACTTAAGTAAAAAAATTATTATTTTTTAAAATTAGTTACTATTAATCATAGAACTATGTCTATCATCTATATTACCACTATCTAATTTAAATAATTATAACAAAAAAATGTTTCTTGATAAAAGCATGAGTGTTTCGTGTAACATAAGCCAATTTGATGATTCATATAACAAATTCCATGTCCATGATTATTGTAACCTACACCCTGTTGATGTTCTGAATATTATGTTTCGAGTCAATGTTCGGTTTAATGTATGCTAAATCTGTTTCATGGGAAATGAATGATTTACTTAGTGAATTGCAAGACATAAATTAAAATGTAATTTATTTGAGAAAGAAAAGGTATATCAATACTCATGGTGTCACATTATACCTAGTAAAATCTATTATTCCCTCAAATAATTTTTTCAAGACAACAAATTGTGGAAACTTCTACTTCATCTTATCCTCATTTTCCCACATATCTCCCTCTAACTAGAAATTTCTCGATAATACATTGACCCTTTCAGAAATATGAAATACATCATGGACATGAGATATATTTGGAGGATGTTCCATGAGATGGATTATAGTCATGATAGAATCAATAATATTATATGGACTGATATACCATGGGATTAGATTCTATTTCATCCAAAATCTCTTAAACATATTCATGTGTGTGATTCATTTAAGCACTTTTTCACTAACATAAATATTATATCACGTCATAGGTTATTAGTATAACTTTTCCGCTAACTCTGAGTTTCTTTAATATGGTATTGAACAGTTTTAAAAATCTCGGTCATTTTATCTAAAATCCCAAATCCAAATAGATTTATTTATATAACATCATCCCATCAGGTTTGTTCCCTAATTTCATTCCCATAGAGTTCAACATATGGTACCATCTAAATAATTTTGTGAAATCCATTATTTTTAGAAAACTCAATTGGATAAGTTGTTCATCACAACCTCCTATGAAATAAAGAGATCATGATATTAACATATCCTATAGTGTTTGATTTTTTATTTCACCATTACAATTTATCAAATGATGATTGGTAGGGCTGAAACACAATTCCAAATGATTTACTTGGTGAAAAATTCACAACAACATTGATGTGGACCTTAGATCCTCATATTACACAATATTATGTGTTGCTCCAACAAACCATACCATTTCGTAATCTATTCCCAAGAATGATGATCTAATGAGAAGTATTATTAGATATGTAGAGACCCGAAACTTGACGTACATTTACATTAAATTACATTTGTGGAATACTTAGTACATAAAAAACACACACACACAAGGATCGTAATAGTTTAGTGTCTTTGGAAACTCGGAATATAATCTTCTAATCCTGGTGAAAGATCTTCAATATCTCCCATAAAGATCTTCTTTTTTTATACCTAAAACCTTTCTTTATATCCTGGGGAAAAGAAAACATAAAAGGGTGAGCTCAAATGCTCAGCAAGGGTAAACAAAATAAATATCAATCACATCATATTCATAAGAACATAACATTTTGGAATTTTTAACCTGCAAAAGAGAGAATAATTTCATAACATGGGATAAATCATGGAAGTGAAATGTAATCCCAATAATCATAACATAAAACATGAAACTTTGTGGCATACACACATAATCATAAAGAATCATTTCTTGTTAGTCAAGACTCATTTCCAAGACAATCTTAGTGGACAAAGTCCCTTTCTGAATCAAGTAACCCTCGTTCCAGTCCTGTTTCACTGAACCGGTATAACCTACCGTTCCAGCCATGTATATCTCATGAGATATAAAATCTTTACCCAATGCATTGGAGGGAGATATAGGTCCCACCCATCTTATAATGATACCATTCTTATGTGTTCCACGAAATCATAAATCATACATCATTGCATAACCCATGTAATAAAAATGGGATTCTTAAACAACATGACATCATAAAACAATTCATATAAGATAAAGGAATTTATAAAAATAATTCCATCACAACATAATCAAATAAATGTAATAATAGGGATAGAAACAGAATCCTATATTATCTTAGATGGAAAATAATTTTGATAAAAACACTTGAACTCCATTCTTGAGGAAAATATCCTTTCTACTTCAAAAACATTTTTCCTTTTTTAACATGTCATACAATTTAAAACTAAAAGAAGTTGATTAAAAATAAGCTTGAAAACTTGTAAAGGAATCTTCTTGTAAATAATGTTTTAAAAATCCATTCATGCCGTATAAGTTAAAAAAACATTCTTCGTACTTTTGTCGGAAAAGTCAAAAAAGTACCTCGTATGAAAAACGACAAAAGATTCCTTTCATATCTTTTACTAAAAACTCACCGAAGGGTAAAATTGGATTTAAACTATTGTAAGTGGATGGAAACAATATTACATATTGAGGGAACATGGACGTGGATGATAAAATACACCCCAGTAAATGCCAAAGTAAAAACAATCTCGGATAAAAATGAGATTGTGATATTTTCCCTTACCTTAGGTCCGATTTGCTTCGTATGTGTCCGAACCTCCTGTATAATGATTTAAATAATGTCATTGACTTATTAAAGAATCGTATTCACTGTTATTATATCATATATGGTTCACTTATGACTTTATATTACCCGTTCTTTTGTAAATTCCATGTTAAAGAAGCGTTTTGGGTAAAATCGTTTCATTTATCGTAGGTGTTCTAACTTGTTGTTCGTGACATTATTATTACTTATATAATGATTTAATTACTTCCAGAATATAAAATATGATTTATATATCATATATATTCAGTATATATATATATAATAGATAGATAAATGAAATGAAAAACACCGTTCATGGAGACGGTAGTCCGTACGTACGCACGAACGCTGTTTTCCTTTCCTTATTGTCCTGAATGGAAGTACGTAGATGACATACATATATATATATAAATAAATCCAGTATCTTTATAATGTCATATATTTCATTATTATTTCTTATATATACTTTATAATCATTCTTAAATGGTTAACATGGAGAATGAATCTCATCGCGTCGTGGAGACGGTAGTCCGTACATACGCACGAGCGACGATATCGTTCCCATGGTCGTGGAATTTTGTTGAAGATTATGTATACTATTTCAGTATCAATACAACTTTATAATAATCATATATAGTTACTCATTACACCATTATACCCATCCAATTAATGTGGTGGAGGAAAATAGATTACACCACGGCGTGGAGACGGTATTCCGTACGTACGCACGCGCGGTGATTTCATTTTTCCGTAGGATGGATAGAAGGTGAATTAGGGTTGTTTAATATTTATAATAACATATCAGTATGTAAGTAATACTGATGTTATTACTTTGTCATGAAACAACTAATGAAGAAGAAGTTGAAGAAGAAAGAAATTGAAAAGATCGGTAATGGTTATTACCTCTTCTTTGAAACACCTCTTTGAATCCTCCACTTAGGGAACTAAGATTGGTCTTTGTAGAAGACCAGGACCTCTAGGATTATTCTAGGGAAGTGGAGAAGGGATTTTGGCAGGGTTTGGCCGAGCTTGAGTGCTCAAATTGGTGTGAGGAGGACGGGGAAGAGGTGCCCTTTTATAAGGGAGGAGAGGGGCACCTTAGGAATATCTCAAAATATTATTTTATATTAAAGTCAAAATCGGTTTATAATGGTTCCAAAGGGTCTTATTTCGAATCTAAAGTGGGGATGGGTCGAAATCCTATAAACCAATAGGATTTAGACAAGTTTAGGGTATTATTTTAACCTTATCAATTAGATTTAACTCTATGATAAATAATTTAACTTTTACCGTGTCTTTTTGTTTTCTTTCACTATATGGTTAATACACTTACTATAACATGCCAAACGAACCCCAAATTGTTTATTATTAATATATATATCCTTATCTAAGTCATTTGGCCGAACCGTATATTTTTAGGAATAAAATAACAATTAATAATATAATATTTGATTTAAAAACTATTTAGTGTCAATTTTGACACTATTTGATATATGATTTTTTTTGAAAGTCATAACATAATTATCTGTTCGAACCAAGTTGATTAAATCAACACTAATATATATTATTAACCTTGAAAATTATTGGAATTCATAAAAAGTCTCAAATTACATTTATTTTGGGGTTTATAACATCAATTATATCAATATTTCATAAATAAGATAATTACTGCATCATCATTCTGTCATAAATAAATTAAATTATTTAATGTCTAAAAATTATAAATAAAATACAATTATGTAGGAAATATTTTTATCTTTCTAATGAATATTTATAGTCGAATTTATCTTATGTATAACCCCACATTACAAATTATTTACTTATTAAACTTTGATTTTAACTATTTTAACCCTTCTTTAAATAAATTAATAATAAATGTCCTAATCTAATCCAAGTGGGCCTAAATGGTCATATTATATTCATAATGTTGTTTTTTGTCGAATTACACTTATCCAATAGAATTAGGACATGTGTTAGGGTAATAGTAATATCATATTTACCCTTAGATACCCTATTTACTATTAACCGCGGTAAAAAAAAGTAAAAAGTTACTATTCACCAAAAAATTATTTTTGTCTCATTGAACCACATTTTACTTACTGATATCAACCGTGTCTGTCGGATTTTTGAAATTCCATTCACAGAAGCGGTAAAATTAATCTTTATGCAAAATTCAGTTTTTAACCAACCACTTAGTAGTTTCACTATTTATCAAAAATTGATGTTTTTCAGAACAATGCCAAAATTTCATCCTAAGATATATTTCATATTCTAAATTCAAAAATGATGTCTATTTTACCAAATTCATAACATAGAATTTGCATTAATTAATTTTATAATTAAATCCCGCTGTTAAAACAAATAGCGTGTTTTTAAGAAACAATATCTATCAAAAGATTGACACTTGTTTATGTCTGGTTTAATTGTGAAATTACATCCAATGACCAACATTGTATTAAATTGTAAAAATATATTCTAAATGTACTTTAAAACCACTCAAATTAATAATTTATCACTATTAATTATTTAGATTAAAAAAGTTGTTTTTAATAATAATTTAGTAATTTTCACTATTCATCAGAATATGAAAGTTATCCGAAATGTACCAAAATTTCACCTTAGGCTAAATTCGATAATCTGAATCCCAAAATGAAGTCCATTTTGAGAGCTAAAATATCTAAAATTTTAAAAAGTGGTTATTACTATTCATAACAGCTAGTTTTAATAATATTTTAATAGCATATCGTTGTTTCGTGAAACTCAGTATTGCGTACTACACACGCTATCAAGGAAGGTCGCGATTATGTGTAATGAAAGGAAAGTCAAGGATGCGTGTTGTGCAAGCTCCTTTTGGTGTAGCGTACAACAAAAGACATTAATGAAATTAAAAATAATATTTTTCATAAAATCTTGGGCTGTTACATTCTACCCCCCTTAAAATGAATTTCGCCCTCGAAATTCGTCGGGGTTATAAATGGTTTACTATTCGAAAGTTTCTTTAATAGAAACCCACATCGTAAAAAGGAATACCAAAACCAATATTTAAAAACAAAAGTATGAAACTTAACGGTTACCCAAATAAACTAATCACTGGGTTTCCACAAAGGTGAAAATATGGATATGGAAGAGAAATATAACCATCATGTTCTGATAGAGAGTGGTAGAGAACATGGCTATGGAAAAGCCAGCAATCACAAATCCATAAATTTGTGACGATCTAAGGTACCATCTGATTCATCAGTTATAAGATCACTAGGACAACATTTTTGGTTTTCAAGATCATTTCCCTAAAGTTGAAAATTTGAATTAGAATAAATACTTACTTTATTTTGGTACAATCTCACTGTTGTTCGTGCCTTGAACAATTTCCACTTCATCTTTTAAATAAATGAAGTTGAATTTGTTATTCGTGAAGTGTTAGCAGATCATGTGATAGAATGGCGGGTTATTCCATCTGTCTCAAACAAAAGGTTAGCAAAAATTATATACATAAGTCGATCTATAGTGAGATTAATCATATATGGTTCCTAAAATTGACTTATACTTTATATATCATACTGCTTAATAAAATAAAACTATTTTCTACTAAACAGGGACTTCCTATAGGCCAATGGTAGGCGATAAAGGCCAGTCGCACTTTGGTTGTGGGTTCGATTCCCATAGCCTTGTCCAACGCGATGGGCTGTCGCCCGTCCTGCAGGTTGTCCTTTTTCTAAAACTATATTACTATAACATCCCATAAATAATATCGAAAAAAAACTTCTATCCTTAAACAATACTAACTTATGTCCAACATAATCCATTCCAATCTTTAGGCTTATCCATAATACTGCAGTCCACTCTCATAACATAGTGAAAACGATTACCAGAGATTTAACACCATCGTTGATCCCCATATATCATAAGATATGTTTTGTTGGTCACATTCCAAACATTCAAAGTCCTTAATCATGTATTCTCTTGAATACCTTAGTGAAAACATGAATGCAGTTAAAAGTTGAGACTTTCCACATACCAAAATCCTCAAAATTTAATATACTCAAACCATGATATCACTTAGTCCTTATATCAATCATGAGCTCATGAATACTGTTAAACATTTCTTTTTCTCGTGTTCCCTTCATTATGCGCATATCATCTTATTTCCAAAAATATCTCAATCACTTTGGATACCACATTAGACCAACACATAAATATTCCAATACTTTATGATACCACATTATTTTGGAATCCCATTACATAAACACTTAATCATTCCACCACATCGTTGTCATATTCAACATCGCCAATAGTGATCGCATGAGACTTCCCTTTGTCCCTTGCCTTCAGTGGATGTTCATGTTGATCATCACTAACCCTTGGATTAGGGCATTTATTAGCATAATGCCCCATTTACTTGCACATGAAGCATTGAAGTGTTGGTGGTGCGTTCTCTCCAGTGTTTTCTTTATTCACATCATTAGAAACCCTTTTTCCATTACTTCGACACTCAGCTGCTCGATGACCTTCTTTTCCACAGTTAAAACATTTTCTAGTCCCTTTAAGACAATCTCCACCATGATTCTTTCCACACATTGTGCATAAGGAAACATTCATCTTCTTTTCACCATTATTCTGAGATTTCTCCTTGAACTCCATCTTTCGTTTCTTGTCAAAACCATGAGATTGATATGTAACACCAACTTCTATTTCTACCTTGATAGCACAACGCACAATTTCTTCATAGCTACTGAAGTCTCTTATAGCTAATTCCCTTCGAAGACTTGGTTTTAAGCCACTGAAAAATCGATCAACTTTACTTCCAGGTTGGATGATAATACCAGAAGCGTACCTTGCAAGTCTTGTAAAATTTTCTTCATAGGTACCAAAAGATTCATCATCCCTTTGCTTCAGTTCAAGAAACTCTTTCTCCATCTTTGTTCGAAGAATACGAGGGAAGTACCTACTGAAAAACAAGTTCTTGAACTCGTACCATTCCATGGACTCAATTTCATCTCTTTGCCTTGTATTCTTGATTAGATTCCACCTTTGATCAGCTTCACCTTCCAAACGATATACTGCTAAGATGACTTTATCATGCTCAGAAAATTGAAGAACTGAAAATATCTTTTCAGTGGTACTGATCCATTGTTCAGCAACAAGTGGATCAGAAGACCCACTGAATGAAGGTGGACGTTGCCTCATGAAGGACTCAATAGAATATTGTTCCCTTCTCTGCTCATTTGGAAGTCCAGAATGATTCATAGCTTGTGTAAGTATAGCAATAAGATTTTGCACTCCATCTCCCATAACATTTGTTTGTTCAGGATGACAATCATTTCATTGTCCATTGCATTGATCAACACGGTTCGTTCGGGTTCCAGCCATTGTCTAAAACCCAAAAAGAATAGTGTGAGAGGAAAAAATCATGCTAGGGAAAACAACATAATAAAGGGGGAGTACCTTCAATATCTAACATCTTAGGTTTAATTATAAGATCATTAGCGCAATTCTAGGACTATAACCTATACGTATACTTATCCTTGGAGACATCCCTAGACATACCTTAGAAATATCTCTAGGGATCTCACTAAAGTTCTCGCATCCTAGTTTCCAAAGGTTGACTAAACCATTCCTATGATACCAACTATAGAGACCCGAAACTTGACGTACATTTACATTACATTACATTTGCGGAATACTTAGTACATAACAAAAACACACACACAAGGATCGTAATAGTTTAGTGTCTTTGGAAACTCGGAATATAATCTTCTAATCCTGGTGAAAGATCTTCAATATCTCCCATAAAGATCTTCTTTTTTTTATACCTAAAACCATTCTTTATATCCTGGGGAAATGAAAACATAAAATGGTGATCTCAAATGCTCAGCAAGGGTAAACAAAATAAATATCAATCACATCATATTCATAAGAACATAAAATTTTGGAATTCTTAACCTGCAAAAGAGAGCATAATTTCATAACATGGAATAAATCATGACAGTGAAATGTAATCGCAATAATCATAACATAAAACATGAAACTTTGTGGCATACACACATAATCATAGATAATCATTTCTTGTTAGTCAAGACTCATTGCCAAGACTATCTTAGTGGACAAAGTCCCTTTCTGAATCGAGTAACCCTCGTTCCAGTCCTGTTTCACGGAACCGGTATAACCTACCGTTCCAGCCATGTCTATCTCATGAGATATAAAATCTTTACCCAATTCATTGGAGGGAGATATAGGTCCCACCCATCTTATAATGATACCATTCTTATGTGTGCCACGAAATCATAAATCATACATCATTGCATAACCCATGTAATAAAAATGTGATTCTTAAACAACATGACATCATAAAACAATTCATATAAGATAAAATAATTTATAAAAATAATTCCATCACAACATAATCAAATAAATGTAATAATAGGTATAGAAACAGAATCCTATATTATCTTAGATGGAAAATAATTTTGATAAAAACACTTGAACTCCATTCTTGAGGAAAATATCCTTTCTACTTCAAAAACATTTTTCCTTTTTTAACGTGTCATACAATTTTAAACTAAAAGAAGTTGATTAAAAATAAACTTGAAAACTTGTAAAGTAAGCTTCTTTTAAATAATGTTTTAAAAATCCATTCATGCCGTATAAGTTAAAAAAACAATCTTCGTACTTTTGTCGGAAAAGTCAAAAAAGTACCTCGTACGAAAAACGACAAAAGATTCCTTTCATATATTTTACTAAAAACTCACAGAAGGGTAAAATTGGATTTAAACTATTGTAAGTGGATGGAAACAATATTACATATTGAGGGAACATGGATGTGGATGATAAAATACACCCCAGTAAATGCCAAAGTAAAAACAATCTCGGATAAAAATGAGATTGTGATATTTTCCCTTACCTTAGGTCCGATTTGCTTCGTATGTGTCCGAACCTCCTGTATAATGATTTAAATAATGTCATTGACTTTTTACAGAATCATATTCACTGTTATGATATCATATATGGTTCACTTATGACATTATATTACCCGTTCTTTTGTAAATTCCATGTTAAAGACGCGTTTTGGGTAAAATCATTTCATTTATCGTAGGTGTTCTGACTTGTTGTTCTTGACATTATTATTACTTATATAATGTTTTACTTACTTCCAGAATATAAAATATGATTTATATATCATATATATTCAGTATATTTATATAATAGATAGATAAATGAAATGAAAAACACCGTTCATGGAGACGGTAGTCCGTACGTACGCATGAACGATGTTTTCCTTTCCTTATTGTCTTGAATGGAAGTAAGAAGATGACATACATATATATATATATATATATATATATAAATCCAGTAGCTTTATAATGTCATATATTTCATTATTATATCTTATATATACTTTATAATCATTCTTAAATGGTTAACATGGAGAATGAATCTCATCGCGTCGTGGAGACGGTAGTCCGTACGTACGCACGAGCGATGATATCGTTCCCATGGTCGTGGAATTTTGTTGAAGTGTATGTATACTATTTCAGTATCAATACAACTTTATAATAATCATATATAGTTACTCATTACACCATTATACCCATCCAATTAATGTGGTGGAGGAAAATAGATTACACCACAGCGTGGAGACGGTATTCCGTACGTACGCACGCGCGGTGATTTCAATTTTCCGTAGGATGGATAGAAGGTGAATTAGGGTTGTTTCATATTTATAATAACATATCAGTATGTAAGTAATACTTATGTTATTACTTTTTCATGATACAACTAAAGAATAAGAAGTTGAAGAAGAAAGAAATTGAAAAGATCGGTAATGGTTATTATCTCTTCTTTGAAACGCCTCTTTGAATCCTCCACTTAGGGAACTAAGATTGGTCTTTGAAGAAGACCAGGACCTCTAGGATTATTCTATGGAAGTGGAGAAAGGATTTTGTCAGGGGTTGGCCGATCATGAGTGCTCAAATTGGTGTGAGGAGGAGGGGGAAGAGGTGCCCTTTTATAAGGGAGGAGAGGGGCACCTTAGGAATATTTCAAAATATTATTTTATATTAAAGACAAAATCGATTTATAATGGTTCCAAAGGGTCTTATTTCGAATCTAAAGTGGGGATGGGTAGAAATCCTATCAACCAATAGGATTTAGACAAGTTTAGGGTATTATTTTAACCTTATCAATTAGATTTAACTCTAAGTTAAATAATTTAACTTTTACCGTGTCTTTCTCTTTTCTTTCAATATATGGTTAATACACTTACTATAACATGCCAAACGAACCCCAAATTGTTTATTATTAATATATATATCCTTATCTAAGTCATTTTCCCGAACCTTAGATTTTTAGGAATAAAATAACAATTAATAATATAATATTTGATTTAAAAACTATTTAGTGTCAATTTTGACACTATTTGATATATGATTTTTTTGAAAGTAATAACAGAATTATATGTTCGAACCAAGTTGATCAAATAAACACTAATATATCATATTAACCTTGAAAATTAGTGGAATTCATAAAAAGTCTCAAATTACATTTATTATGGTGTTTATAACATCAATTATATCAATATTTCATAAATAAGATAATTACTGCATCATCATTGTGTCATAAATAAATTTAATTATTTAATGTCTAAAAATTATAAATAAAATACCATTATGTAGGAAATATTTTTATCTTTATAATTAATATTTATAGTCGAATTTATCTTATGTATAACCCCACATTAAAAATGATTTACTTATTAATCTTTGATTTTAACTATTTTAACCCTTCTTTAAATAAATTAATAATAAATGTCCTAATCTAATCCAAGTGGGCCTAAATGGTCATATTATATTCATAAGGTTGTTTTTGGTCGAATTATACTTATCCAATAGAATTAGAAAATGTGTTAGGGTAATAGTAATATCATATTTACCCTTAGTTACCCTATTTACTATTAACCGCGGTAAAAAAAAGTAAAAAGTTACTATTCACCAAAAAATTATTTTTATCTCATTGAACCAAATTTTACTTACTGATATCAACCGTATCTGTCGGATTTTTGAAATTCCATTCACAGAAGTGGTAAAATTAATTTTTATGCAAAATTCAGTTTTTAACCAACCACTTAGTAGTTTCACTATTTATCAAAAATTGATGTTTTTCAGAACAATGCCAAAATTTCATCCTAAGCTATATTTCATATTCTGAATTCAAAAATGAAGTCTATTTTACCAAATTCATAACATAGAATTTTCATTAATTAATTTTATAATTAAATCCCGCTGTTAAAAAAATAGCGTGTTTTTAAGAAACAATATCTATCAAAAGATTGACACTTGTTTATGTCTGGTTTAAATGTGAAATTACATCCAATGACCATCATTGTATTAAATTGTAAAAATATATTCTAAATGTACTTTAAAACCACTCAAATTAATAATTTATCACTATTAATTATTTCGATTAAAAAAGTTGTTTTTAATAATAATTTAGTAATTTTCACTATTCATCAGAATTTGAAAGTTATCCGAAATGTACCAAAATTTCACCTTAGGCTAAATTCGAGACACTGAATCCCAAAATGAAGTCCATTTTGAGAGCTAAAATATCTAAAATTTTAAAAAGTGGTTATTACTATTCATAATGGCTAGTTTTAATAATATTTTAATAGCATATCGTTCTTTCGTGAAACTCAGTATTACGTACTACACACGCTATCAAGGAAGGTCGCGATTGCGTGTAATGAAAGGAAAGTCAAGGATGCGTGTTGTGCAAGCTCCTTTTGGTGTAGCGTACAACACAAGACATTAATGAAATTAAAAAGAATATTTTTCATAAAATCTTGGGCTGTTACACGATAGTGATGATTTTTGCTGAAATAGTAAGGAGATAGACTTCCAACCATATATTATTGAACCCTATACATGTTTTTTAGTCAAATTTTAGAATCCATAGTTATTTTCTCCCACATGAAATTTATTATGGGTAATGGAAGAAAAACCCCTTTTTACATTTTCTACATTCATCCTTAACATGGTGGAATACTAAAAACCAAGATACTAACACTGAGATATATCAATTTACTCCATCCCACCAAAAATATTCATTCAAATCCCTATACAGATTCATACATTCATTTTCAATAGAGAATGATGAACTATGAGCTTCTTAGAAAGGATACTTCTTGAAATATAGTATTGAAGGAAAACATATATGGATTCAGAACCTCATCCTTCCATCCTGATCAATGTTAAACTAATTATGATTTGTAATAATCTTTATATACTATATATCTACCTTATACACCTCTTAAATCATCACTTGGATAGAGGATTAGACAATAATTTTTTAATGATACGATTTTCCCCTTAATAAAGGATTTCTAGATCCATGCTTCGTAAATCTAGAAATATTGTATCTTTAGTGATCCTCATCAGGGATAATCTATCATTATTCTTATTACTCAAAGAATCATCCATATTGTTTTCATTCCTAGGCTGGTAATACATTAAGTGGTCGTAATCCTTAAACAACTCTAAAAATCATCTTTGGAACATGTTCAACTCCTTATACGGTAATATATATTTCAATATTTTATGACTAGTATATATATCACAGTTTTTACAATCAAGATAATTCCACTATATCATTATTGTAAACTTTTCCAGTGCTGAATCCCAATCAAAATTTATGTAATTTTTCTCAGGAATATTCAACTCCCACGAGGCATAAAAAAACCATGTTATCCCACATAAGAACACATCCCTAAAAAATCTTGTATGAATCCGTATGGATTACAAAACCTTATCCACCAGAGGTTAATATATGAAACGGTTCACTGACTGACCTTCTATCCATTTCCTTCAACTATTACTCACATTTACATGTCCATTTGAAATTGACACACTTCCTTATTAACTTGTATAGAGGATTAGATAGTCATGAATTTTTTTTTAAAAAAAAATCGATAATATCATGATAATCCATGAATGCTAGTGATACTAGTCATATTTGTTGGTCTAGGATAACATTAAATATCCTCTATCTTGGATTGATCTACTATTATACCATCCCTTGAGATTATGTGACTCAAAAATGTAATCCTTTGTAGCATAACTACACACTTTGAAATTTTTTCATATATTTTCTCCCCCCATAGGGTATTTAGATTAATTTTTAGTGATTTTCATACTATTAATTAGTATTTTAATAAATAAGAATATCATATATAAAGGATACACCAAAATGATCTAGGTAATCTCTAAAGACATTATTAATTAAATCCATTAATATATAATGGGAATAAGTAAGACCAAAAGGTGTCACTAAATATTCATAATGTACATAAATTAAATGGGATGCCATTTTGGCTGTAACCACTTTCTTGAAAATAAATTGATGATATGATTAATAGATTTCAATACTAGAAATGTATTGAACTCTGTGAAGTTGATAAATCCATTAATAAACATAGGGATGAGGATAATTTTTCTTGATTATGATCTTAATCAACTTCTAATAATCAATGTGTAGTACCATTGTTCAATATTTTTCATCAAAATAAAGAGTGCACCCAAATGTGATACACATTGATGAAGGATTCATTTATCAAGGCTTTCTAGGATTTTCTTATTCAATTCCTATATTTCAATCAGACCCATTCTAATAGGTTACTTTGAATGTGGATTGAAACAAGGTATGAGTTGTATTGTGAAATCATCATGACATTTTGGTGGAAGTCTTAGAAACTCTTTCAGAAATAAATCCCAAAATTCTAAATCAATAATAATATCCTCGATGTCACTTTTACTCCATATATTTTGAGATAATATACCATTATTAATTGGAATTTAGACCCATACAATAGAAATAATCACCATTTTAAGTTAAATATTTTCATCACAATAATGGATGGTCATATAAGGTTTTTAATTATCGAATGTTTAATCCGTTGCATGAATGTTGATGTTGTATTTATATAGAGAAATACAATCCAATCCTATGATGACATCTAATTCTACAAAATAAAGACTAACTTGATTTTCAAGATTATATATACAAAAAACATAAACCAGATATGAGTCAAATAATAGAGTTTAAATCAATGTACCATTATAGGTTTCCATTGATAATTCAACATCTAATTGTTTTTTGGTATATTAAAATCTATAGAAAAGTATTTTGTAGTGAAAGTGTGTCTAGATCCAGAATCAAATACATCATTATTTTCTCAGGAGTGTACGGTATGTGCACCATTCATCATGTAGTTTTCACACCTTATTTAGTAATATAGAATTCATGATATTTTCCATTTTCCTTCAACATAACAAGTCACTAACGTCGTTTATAATTGTTAGACCTTGGGTTTGGAAACATGTTAGCATAATTCGTGTTCTTCTTACACTCAAAGCACTAAATCATGGGAGGTTAATTTTATGCCACTTTTTCCAATTTGAAATGTTAAATAACGTATTCCCATAACATCGATAATCAAATCCCTAATGGCCTTCCCTTCCACAATTAAAAAATTTATTATATCTCTTAATGGAATTTCCTCTATTATTTATCCCACATATAATTCATAATGGAAATCTCACCTTATTTTCATTAGGGTT
Organism: Viscum album; assembly: GCA_963277665.1. Classification (NCBI taxonomy): domain Eukaryota; kingdom Viridiplantae; phylum Streptophyta; class Magnoliopsida; order Santalales; family Viscaceae; genus Viscum; species Viscum album. Next base: position 26,199,430 of record OY728157.1, on the reverse strand, counting down.
TTTAGAAATTCATTTCAACTCCATCTTTCTCTCCATGTGATAAAAATGATGATGATATGTGACTATAAAATCCATTTTAACATTGATTTCACAACACATAATATCTTCGTTGCTACTAATGTCTATTATATAAAACAACCTTATGAGAAGTACATTTAAGCCACTGAAGAACCTATCATATTTACTTTTATATTGGATGATAATTCCTGGAGCATTTATCAAGTGTATCATTATGTTATACTTTTATGAACAAATAAATTCATAATCCTGTAACTTAAACTAAATGAACTAATTTTATAACTTTTTATGATTATTCATAAGAAGATACTTATTGAAATATTTGTGATTGAAATTGTACCAATCCATGGATTCAAAATTATCATACTACCACATATTAAGGGCATGATCCACCAATGATCTACCATGCCTTCTAACAAATAGACATCCAGAATGAATTTCTCATGCTCCAAACATTAGAGAATAGAGATTATCTTTTTTAGTAGAATATATATTTTGTTCAACAACTGGTGGATCATAATACTCTTATAAAGAAGGTGTATGTTTCCTCGTGAATTAATCAACAAAAATGTTGTTCTATCATTTTTCATTTGGTATCCCCCCCATGATTAATTGTTTGAGAAAGTGATGTGATCAAAACAGTGAGGTTTTCATTGTATGTCACATATGATTTAGATTATAAGTAGTTATATTGGTGATTTTTTCATAAAAATTACCCAAAAAGTGGTTCCTTCGAGTTCTACACATATACTAAATCCAAAACACACAGAGTTAGAAACATTTATCATATAGAGGAACCACATAATAATGAAAATTTACTTATATGATGTCTAAATGTTGACTCCATAATGAATCTGTGACACTGTACTATTATTATAGGTTATTCATATAAAGCATCTATTTAAAAACATCACGATGGATTGTGAAGAGTTTGTGAGTTCCCAAAGAATATCCAATGAGAGTGTCAAATCTTGTACATAGAAATCCCCATTTTAGTGTACCATATTTCCCAAATCCAGGCATGAAACATCTACTTGGTGTTTTAAACACATGGTAAATTTATTATTTATCCATATTTATAGGTATTATCTAGATAGGGATGTATTTCACGGGAACAAAAAACTCAATCCTTTACAAAAATTACAGGAAATTTTCATGTACATTTCATTATCTTTAAACTTATCATAAACATGTACACAGGGTTCTAACCAAGTTTTTTTCAACCTAGATCTTAATGTATAACTAAACAATTTATCCAATAAAAACTATAACTACACCCTATTTCATTAATTTACATTACAATACTTTTTCATAATACATAAAAATATACACAAATAGATGCCTAGTAACCTTACATGGCTAGTTACATTAGAATTATGGAAACATAAAAAATGATACATAGGTAAGATATATTATCTTCCATTATTTTCATCATTAATATCACCTTTCTAATAAAAATAATAGATAATATATTTCATCAAAACTTGTGGATAGAATCATCAAAAGCAGAGAAGATAGATTCTCAGTAAGGGTATGAAATGGACGTATGTAATCCTAATCGTGAGCCTAAGGGTATGAGAACATGATTTAAAAAATAAAAGATCAAACCCTTCTTATCAACAATAATAAACATGAATCACGGAATAAATAATAAATGTTCTTAAGAAATAAATCATATGGAAAAAAATATGATAATCCATGAAATCACAACATTTGAATAAAATATGGAATTATTGAAAACACATCAACATATAATATGATATCTATAGTATCAAAGGAATCACATCGAAGAACATATTAATAGTATTGGATCGCTCCCCATACCATGTTGGTAATGATGGATTACTCCCATGGCTATATTAGTAGTATTAGTTGACTCCTCATACCCTCTTGGTAGTCATGGTTCACTCCCATAACCATCTTAGTATCAGGAGTTCACTCCCCATACTGTCTTGGTAGTAATGGTTCCCTCTCATGACCATCTTTGTAGTTAATGATTACACATAATAACATAATAATCAATCTCATTATATATAAATCATTACCCAATTAATATATGGGATATATAGGCCCCACTAGTCTCATAATGAAATCATAAATACATGTTTCATAAAATCATAAACAATCATATCATTACCCATGTAATTAAGTGCTTATCATAAACATGTAACCGTATCATAAACTATTCAAAATATAGAGGATTCATAATAATTTCATCAATTCATTACCCATGAAACGAAGTGTATTTCATATACTTACATCATATGAAACAGAAATAGGTTTCATAAATATCATGACCTCAAAAAATAATCTCTTCAGAGAAATAATATGAGTAGAACATTTAGATCATTTTCTATGAATGCATGAGTAACAACAATGGATGTCATATTAGATGGAAAATAATTTAAAAATATAATTAAAAAACTTCTCCTGAGTTAAATATTCTTTTTTCTTTGGAAAAATATTTTTAAAAAATTATTAATTTGGGAAATAAATTTTTGTGAAAAAAATGAATAATTATAATGAAGGATTGAATTTTTTTTTGAAAACCATTTTCCATCCAATCATATAAGAAATGATTAAAAAACTTTTGAAAAAACCAAATTCTAGAAAATAAAATTTCAAAAATATAAAGAAAAATTAAATTTTTTTTAAAACCATTTCAATGAAAATTACATATAAAATTCATTTTAAAAATTTTTTTCGTTTTTAACATGCATATGAAGCCTCATAGAAACCACAATGGGAAAATAAGTACATGCCTTATGAGGGAAGGAGAAAATTACTTTTTTCACAGTAAATGATAGAAAAATTCCTTGTTCAAAAATATACAAGTCGATTCATTTTAAAAAACTAAATAATATTAAAATGATAAAAAAAATTATCAGCATTATATTAGAGATGTATAATATTCTTGGAGACCATTTTTAGAAAACATGGTTATTAAGGAACACATATTTCTGAAAAAAGAGAGTGCAGGTTTGGCCTTTCTTAAAAGAGCACATTAATAGCTATATTATATATCAATAAGTAACAAAATGGTACAATTACTTGAATATATCATCAATAACCAAGGGAGAATAAAATTCCACGGTTTTCCTGAGGTATGGATCAAAATATTTCTTCAATGGAAGCATAATAATAAATAATATTGAAATTTGTAGAGATTGTTTTAATAAACAGTTATCAAATATTAACATTGAACCCAACTCCCCATATAAGAAATTAAAATTAAATGTAGATTAATATATCATTAATTTAATGTTTTTATTGATATACCACGTCAATGTTAGTATGTATACCTTATAAAAAATATTGGTTCATGACATGGCATGTTTCTCCATGAAGGTAAATTGAGACAAAACAACCATACTGATTTGGAAACTTTTAAAACATAATACTATTTAGTGAAATAAAATAGAATGGATAAGTAAATAACAATAATTTAAGAATAATAATAATATAAAACACTGATGGCTAGTATACTTACCAAATAATAGGAATGGGGGTGAATATATAATGTATTTCACTAAAATGAAATGTGAGATACATTTCCTTTACCTAGTGTATTGACTCTCATTGTACTCGAAAAATCATCATGAATAGTAAATATTATATTATTATAAATATTTCATAGAACTATATTATTTTATTTTATTTATCTTATGGGTTAATTATGACGTTACATTACACACTTTTTAAAATTACTTTGTTAATGTTTCACTTTGTGTAATATATGATTTGTTCTATGACCGTGACATAATTTGGAAAATATTTAGTCATTATACATATATCGAGAATTAAAGAATATAAATCATGAAATAAATATCAAGAATATTAATTGAATTTTTATTATAAATATCTATATAATTTTTAATTGTTCAATTGAATTCATAATTTGTGGAGATTTTAGACCATATGTACGTGTGAATGTTGTTTGGGTTTTAATTATTCTGTTGGTAGAATGAATGAAAATGACATATAAGTATACATATAAATATATTAATATATATTTTTAAATTAGAATTATTATTTAATATATGTCATTTAATTTTACTAAAACCATCCTTATTACATTCCACATGGTGTGTGAATGAATCACATATATTTGAGGGGGCTGTTGTCTACACTTCCTCAAATAAAAATATTATATTTACACAAAATAGAAAGAATATAGATATTTGTTTTAAAAGGAATAAAGAAGCATAAATATATATTAAATAAAATATTTAAAATATATAAATATATTTTACATCAAAATGTTCACCAATATAGGTTGTAAAGGGAAAATTAATAATAATCATTTAGTGAGGTGGTAGTTTGTCTTAGACATAAACAATATGTTTGATAACCATTTGATTGAGGTATTTTTAAGTGGAGATAAAAACCATAGAATAATAAAATTATTATTTAATTAAAATTATATATTTGTTATATATGAATGTAATAAATAGTGTGTATGAGTCAAGAAAGAAAACAAATTAATGGTGTTTGAGAGAAGATGTTACCTCTTAATTGAGTAACCCAATTTCGATTTTTCCAAAAGGCTTCAATGGAATTATCTCTACCCAATGGGATGATTGTAGGAGTAAGGGGTGGAAGTTGGTATGTGTATTCAGTAGATCCTACCAGATCATAGGTTCTTTAATAGTTGTTATGAATATGGATATGTGGTGGACTTTTATGATGGAGGCGGAGTTGAACTCATGTAATATTTTGGAAAAGGGAAACCCCAAAACTATTGTTATTATTTAATGTGGATGCAATAATGATCCAAAGTAGATACATGGGATTATTTGGTTTAAATATTTCCATAAAATGTCATTTTAAAATTTTTACAGGTCATTTGGGCCCTACGTATATTGTTTATTCCCATATTAAACTTAATTTTACCTTAATCATTATAATGTTTTTTAATCACATAAAATCATTATTTTCGTAAAAACTAAATGTTAAAATTATTATAAATTATTTTTTTTATGATTAAAAATATGGAATATTTTTTATCAAATTCTAACGACATATATTTTAAAAATTAATTTAAAATTAATTCCACAGTTGGGTAGATAATGCGGGTTATTGAAGTAAAAAACATATACAAATTTGATATGTTTTTATACGAATGTTCAATGTGAAATTGATATCAATGATTTAAATTGTATTAATTCATCAAAATATTATCTATTTAAAAATTAAAAATTTATGAAGTAAATTTTTTCTTTATAAATAAATTAGATGAAAAATTATTTTTGAATTAAAATCCATTATTTTTTACTATTAATATATTTATGAAGTTTCATTAAAAAACCCCAAAAACTAGTCCTAAAATAATTTCCACAATATAATTTAATAAATGGAAATTATTTTAAAAAATTATATAAATAAAATTTTCAAAATAATATTAATCATTTTTCACAGAATAATATTAAAGGAAATTCATTTATGAAAAATTTATTTTTAAACATAAAAGCACTTTAACAATAATTATATTTTTTCATTATCAATATGTTTTGTTAATATAAAAATATTATATAATATATTTTAAATGAAGCTATTACTATTAATGTAACTATTTTTAATATCTAGGTTTTAAATATCCCGTTTAAATAATTATAATAATAAAATTATGTTTAGTAAAAACATCGATGTTGTGAGTAACTTATGTGAAGTCGGTTTTGCATATAACATATGAAAAGTAGATGATGCATGTAACATATGCCAATTATATGTTCTTTGTAACATACACAGTGTCAATTTTGTATGTAATGTATACCATGTTGTTGTTGTCTGAAAGGAATGTCGGATGTAGTGCACTGAAAGACATAAATAAAAATGTAATTTATTCTATAAAAAAATAAAACAAAAACATAGTGTTATAGACTAGATATATTAGATAAAAAAATTTAAAGGACGTGGTTTTAGTACAAAAAACACCAGAACATTGATTATCTTTTGTTTTTTTATTCTTAGCGAAATAATTAGATTCCATTTATAGAATGATTTATTTTCATTAACTCCTATATTATCAAGAACTATTTATTCAGATTTATTAAATTTAGATATAAAAATAATTGTATTTGAAAATTATCAATTATATCACTCTCGATAAAGACATCATCTCTGTGTAATTATGTGAATTCATTAATATATTTTTCAAATGAGCACATTCTAGAACCACACAATATTAAAATTGATATATTTTATCTTGGACATAGTAATAGAGGGATGAGTTTATTTAGTCATTGGATGAAATCATCCTAAATATTTAATTTCATTACAATATATTTTTCATTAAAAACGAAAATAATTTTTTATTTTATCATTAGTGGTTTATGAAAAATAATTTGAAAATATTAATTAATTTGATACATTGATAGTAATGACGAAATATTATATTCTATTATGGTAGTGATAGTTATTGGTGAATCTTAATATTAAAGTGGGACTGAATATGACAATTCCTGAATGGTTTTTAAAACTTATCATTTAATTGAAAAAACAAGTTGAGGGAAGCGGACTCTAGTTCCCACATACAAAATGTGTCGGAATGTGAAAATTTTAAATTACATAAAAATTATAGAGTAACATCATAAAATTTAGACAATAATATAATATGGATCAACATTGTTTAAGGGGATTAAAAACTATTTTTAGTTTGTTAAAGAAAAGGTTGATTGTTCTCATCCATACTTTCATAGTGAAAAGATAAAATTATAATAAAAATCTACAAGATGACAATAAATTTATCCATGAAAATGTAAATAAAGAGTAAAAGTTAACAGAAACATCTAAATATAATTTTATCATAGATAAAATTTCAAAATAACTACCATTATAGAGGATTTTGTTATTGATGTTGTGGTAGGTACACTTATTTTCACTAAATGAATAATTATTATTAAACAATATTTTTTTATATACAATAATTAATATCATTAAGGTTCTTTAGAGATATTCATCCCCCACTCGATGATATAATAGTATATATTTTTTTAATAACAATAGGTTGTTTCATCATTATATCTCAATTATATTATTCTTATATATTTATTATTTGTGAGATAAAATTTTCACCATATATAGTAAAGATACCTTTAGTTTAATAATATATTTTATTTGGAATGGACATTTTTTTTATATTTAAACAAAATAACAACTGCTCAGATATGGAAATGACTTTTTGTATCCTAAACCATCAAATTATTTTATATAAGTTCATGTTGAATTATAAATCTCCATTTAAAATACCAAATAAATTATTGATTTTATTTTATTTTGAGTATCTATATGTTTATTACGTAATTATAAAATAAAAAATTGTTATCCTTAATTAAATCACCATTGATGGAGAATTTTAATATTTAATTTCTAAAAATTTTCAAATTTTTCCATCAGATCAATGGGGTTTTGTATTTATAGATCTTATTCAGGATCTCATCCCATATCAATGAGTCCCGATAAAATTACCATAATAAAATTTGAATATTTAATTAATAAACTACTTATAAACAAGGACTATGGTTTTATTATCCTTATTTAATCTTTAAGCAGAGGCCCTATCTAATTTATCAATGGATGAATGGGATAATGTATTGATCAATATAATAATATAAGTATAAACTCTTATAATTAAAAAAAATCATATTTAGTAATTTTTAATTTTATAAAACACATTAATCCAATAAAATATATAATAAAAATAAATTTAATAATTTGAAAAATTTTATTTAGGGGGTAATTATTTAAAATTTTAAATTATAATACAATTGGAAAAAATATTAACAATAATCAAATAATTAATTTATATAATGAATGTATACTTAATTTTTTGGTAAAAATTATATTTTTTTATTATCATTAAAATATGCTTCCATTATATATTTATAAATTTGATATAAAATAATTAATCAAAACATGGATTAATAAAACACAATATATATTATTACAAATAATAATATAAATTAATAATAAGATCATTTTCAAATGGTAAGAAATATTATAAGCACATTAAAACAATCGTTCATATATTAATTTGTAATTTTTATTCCAAATAATGTATCTCATAATTTATTAATTATGTTGATTGAATACATTTTCTCTTCTAATCAACTCATCGATGTTAGCATATTGTGATTTTTTTATTTTTCTAATAATTTTTTTTCGTAAATATTATTAATTTTGTAAAAACAAATAATATATTTTTATTAAAATATCATGATATATGACTCAAATTAAAATTGAATAATCAATTTAATAAGTGAATTATTTATATAAGTCTTCAAATAATGTATTTAAAAATAATAATCTTAATATATGAATTTTTTAAAATTTTGGAACCTTGGTTATTTCATATTATTATAAAAAATATTTTTTAATAATATTTCAATTATTAAATAAATAGATAACTTTTGTTTTTGGATTGGATTAAAATTAAAATATCCACCAGTTTTAGTAATAAAATAAAATATGTTATAATATTCATAGTATTTGGCCTAAATGATAAAAAAAATATTTAAAAAAACACTCATCTCCTACCCAAATTTGTAACACATATCATGAACTCATCTATAAAAACACTATAAAATTTTAATCATGTCCAAAAATGTGAATAATCCACCTTCTATAATTTTAATCCATGTTAAAGAGGTTCTAGGATCTTTAAAAGACCACCCTTTTGAGGTATAATGAAATTTTTAAAGTAGTCAAACAAATATGTAGGGTATAATGTCATAATGTTTTTATATTCTGTATTACTTAAAAATTTATTATTTTACCTCATAAAAATATTTTATTACCATTATATTATAGAGATTTTATGACCAATATTACAGTAAATGTTTATTAAGTTAAGATAATGTTGATTCATTATCTTCCACCCATCCATTCTTTGATGAAAATGTCTAATGTATTATAGAAGTATCACCACCTCCATGGATGATATATTAAAATTTTCCTCACCTCTAAGCATGTAAAATTTTAAAAATTGTTCTATTTAATAAATATAATAATTATTACATTATTATTAATATGTAATGATATATTTACCACTATATTCAAGATATTAATAATAAATGATCCTTAATGTTTAGATTTCCAAAAAGTGTTCTACCAAGAGATCCTTTATAATTTGAATATATTTTGGAAAATGATTTGTGTTGTAAAATATTTATTCTATATGAATAATTATTACACTATTACTCTAATAATTAAAGATATTATTGAACTATTTTATTCCAATAATTTCCATGTTCAATATATTAATGTTATTATAATGAAATTTTCATAAAAAATAGGTGTGGTAAACGAGAAGAAACGTTAATTGAGGATATTTGAAATTTAACAGGCAAGAAAATTTTAATTTAATTGATATGGTTCAGAATAAATTTTTCAATAATTCGATTTTGTTTTTTAGGATGTTAGATACTTTTACCAACTTTATCAAATGTTAATTTATGGGATCATCAAAACCATCCTATGATCGTTTTTGTTATGTATTATCTCTATTTTCTTCTTTCATAAGTCTTCTATAATTATAATATATGTATATTATTTAAATATCTAGTTTGTTTTATTGGTACTATAAGGGGTTATACTTTTCCTCATGTTACCATTTCAATCATTCTTTAAGATAAATTTGTTTAAAGTAAAAATTTCGATGTTTTTCTTGGGACAATATCATAATTTTTGTTTCCAGTCATGATTATGAAAAATAAAAAAAATGTCCCAAATAAAACTTTTAATTTTTATTTTTATACTTAATTTATATATGATGTTCTCTATTTAACTTATGGGTTATTTAGTAATCCATTAATGAATATAGTTTAATTTCTAATTTTATACCAGCTTTACCACACCTTTTGTATACATTTTATCAACTTGAACATTATATTTAACATCTTCCCATCCTAATTAAATTATTAACACCTAAATATTATACTCTTTCGTCTAATAAAGATAATTATTATATATCTTGTTTGGATATATTATTAATTATTGAATTCATGTTTCGTCAATTTTTATTATGAATGTAATTTATGAATGAATTTATAATATGGAACGCCTTTTCATGTAGATATTGTGATGTGACTAGTGTCATTATAATTACATATACTACTAATATAGTAGGTAAATTATTTAACTCATGAAATTCCATTTAATTTTTTACAAATAATATTCTTATGGAACAATGTTATGTTATATTGGATTCCAGGATTGATTTTTTATAATTATATCACGATTCATGTTTTGAAAAAAAATCTGTAATGAAATGACCCTCATATTTTTTACTTGCTCATTATATGATTCTTTGTGATTATTCACTTTTATCATAACTTTTAATTAATTTTTTTTAAGTTACATTTATATAACATTTATATTACATTAATTGGCTATATAGATCATTATATCTTTTATTCATGTACCATGGATTTCCTCTGAACTATTAAAAAACAAAGGGACTAAGGACCACTACAAAATGATCAAAATAAATTTTAATGAGATTGTAACATAGTTGATGTGTTAGGAAAACATTATCCATAACACCATATTACTCATTACATTTTTTTATAATATATTATTTAATGTTAAAAAACATTTAACAATTCACTATGAGTCAAGGATTACTATCTTCAATGATTCCCTAAAATAATTTTTTTATTATATGGAAAAACATGATAACAAACATGTATCTAATGTCATAAATTATAGAAATTTTTACAAATAAATGGAGATATTTACATATATTATATTCATCATATATCATGATATCATCAATTGATGGTGAAATGATTAGATATACATTATATTGTTATTAATATTTGATATGAAATCTATGATTTCATATTAATGCCATTTTCACTAACTAATGTTCTCTAAATTTTATTAGAAGAGATAAAAATGTTATTAATAGATTATATTAAAAAAATCATGGTGGATTTTATAAATAAGTTTTTTATATATTGGATACATAGGTAATATATTTTAGTCAACTTGAGTAATGTATTATATACATTTAAAATATATAATTTAATATAAAATTAGAATGAATGTGACATTATGATGGATCAAGACAAATTAAGGAATTGTTTCTATCAAATTATATTGTATATAAATTTCACCATTAATGAATAATGAAATTAATGAATTTTTATAGGAAAATTACAAGGGTAGAGATCTATTATTTTAATAGATTAGTTTTTTCAATATAATTTGTGTGAGAAATTTCAATTGATTATCAAACTGATTAACTAAAAAACATGAAATGGATTAATATTTTTCATGAAATGAGAATTCAATGTGAACTAGGAGTAGTTAATAAAAAACATTATCACTACACAGACAATCACAATACTCTTATGTCAGAAAATAATTTTTGATATATATTGAAGCATTAAATTATTTCATGGGTTGTGTAACAATAAAAAATTATAAACTCATAACCAATTACTCAATAAAGATTAATTTATATGAAAAAATAAGTTGAATAATTATGTTGAATTATTAACAGTAATGTTTTCAATGATTATATTGAGCTAAGAGATTGTTTAATATGAATGTCAAAAATATATGAAAAAAATATTCTGATGTATACATTCACATAGAAAGATTTAGATTTAATCTAAAAATGGTTATTAGAAAAGGTTAGTATCTATTACTGTGCATCCCAATTCCACAATTTAATATAAAATATTGTATCTATATATATATGAAAATTATTATTAATCCATTCACATAAAATAGATTTAATGGAATAAAATATTATTATATATACAATGCATTTAAATGATTAAAAAATGAAATTTAAATTCTACCATTATTAAATGACTTCTCAACCATAAATCATGGATTAATTAACATTGAAACAATGGGGTGATTTTTAGATACCAAAAAATGATGAAGTAACATGGTAAAATCAATGATTCCAATATTACAATTAATGTAATTTATTGATGATGGGCAAGAATATATATACCACTAAAACATTAGATAATAAGGGACATATTGTTGTCACTAAAAACTAAAATTCATTATTCATAAAATAATTAAAAATACATATATACCATACTATGAGATCTATTTGTGTGGGAATATATAATTAAGAATGCAATTGAATATTCATTACATTGATTATAATGAATGAAAATAATGAAACATAAAAAGATCCATGTTTATGACACAATAAACACCCATAAAAAATGAAAATTAGAGAACGTCATATTTGGCATTATAAACGGTTATCAAAAATTAAAAATGAAATAATTATAAATGGGTAATGGTTTATAATGTTTCATTAAACTATCACATCATCATCAAAATTTAATCCATGTCAATAGATCTATATTTATTGATTTATCATAGAAATGTGAGGATGTTATATGTGAAACCTCCATAGATTCTAATTGTTCGATATAATAATTTTTCATCATTGTTACATAATAACATTAAAAATAATTGAATTTAAAATTTCGATTCAATAATACATATCATCTTCATATAATTGGTTAATCAGAATAGACTATTCAAACTCTTGTGGTTGATATCAATGATTATTAAAATTGAATTGAATAATATTTTATTAAATATATAATAAAATTTACCTCCCATATATTTATGTATTATGAAAAATAATTCATATTGTTTTATATAGATGTATATCTATATATATTAGGGCATGAAGACAAAAAACACACTTAGATGATGTTTTAGAAATGAAACTATATAGACCAGAACTAAATAATGAGTTGAAATATATTCTCCAATCAATTCAATAACACATTAGAGTATAATAGAGTTCATAAAATAAATTTTATAATAATGTTTATTGAGAGTTGTATTTTCTAGTATGAGATATTTTAATAATGAATCATAATATTGGTAAATTATTTGACAAGTATTTATTACCTTTTTAGATTCTAGATCACATTATATTTTTGGATTATTGAATTCCCCCTCCACAAAACATCTCTCAACAACATAATGTGTATCTCAAATAAATCATCAAGAATTATATACGAAATATGTAAAATATATTTATACCAATATGATAGAGTAGGAGATTCATCTCTATTCCCAAAAGCATCTGATCAAATTGTTCAAGCATAGAGATAATGTAAAACTAATCAAGGCCACTAATCAAGTTATATTAGAATGATAAAAACTTACATTTGAATGAGATACATGGTAGAATAATTATCAAATGAATAAAAAATAAACTCATTTTTTGATCTTAATGATTCATTTGGATTTTTCGGTATGAAATTTCTAAATATGGGGGATAAAGGACTATAGTTTCATTTTTATTTATGAAAAATATCCTTCTATAAATATAATTTTTCTACATTTAACTATAATGTTTAATTAATAAAATAAATTTAACAGGAAACCCAAATATTATTTTTTCATTTCCACATAAAAAATTCTATGTTATGTGAAAAAATGCATCCCAACGTTAATTATCATGGTAAAAATGGTAAATATAAACATATATAAAATAGAATTAGAACATAAAATTTTATTTTCACATTGTGAACTATAATTATAATTGACATGATTATGATTTTAAATAGAGGAAAATATATTATAAATTAGAATGGAATTTTATATTTGAATCATAAGAAACATTAATAGAAATTTTTTTGAATGAATGATAGAGTAAATAAAAGAGATTTATTGAGAGAGTAAAAATTATCATAAATTTTAGATAATTATATGACTATTAGAATAATAATTTACACTATTAATTGTAATATAATAGAAGTGGATAATAAAATTCCTAAAATTTAACATCTTTAGTATTAAAAATATGAATAAATAAATACAATAAAAAAATAAAAAAATTTCTCAATGAAAAAAAATATATATAAATTTTAATGATGATTTCGTAATGTAATTCTTTGAAACAATAATATTTATATTAAAATTTAGAATTTATGATTAACTAAATATGAAACATTTTTCTGAAGGTGTATTTTAAATATCTATCAATCTTATAATAATTAATAACTAATATAAAATATAAATTATATTACTATAAACAATCATAATGGTTTTTTTTCATTAAAATGTTACTTATCAATTATTTTCTTTAAAACATAAAATTGAAATAGACCAGAATTAATATTTGATAAATATAAATTATTTTTTAGAATAATGACATAGAATTTAGACTAGTGGAATATATTTTTTCTCAAAAAATCAATTTCTAATGAATTGTACAAATGAAATGATTTCTCAATATCATAGGTTTTTTGAATCATAATTATATTAATAAAACATAAATATTTACTGAACCATTAACAAAAAATAATTTAATTTTAATTGTATAATAATTAGTTATAAAAAATATTTTAACATGTTTTTAATCCTATGAATAAATTTTCAAAATGAATATAGTTTTTTTTAAATGAATAATGATTTTTAATTTTTTATGTAGATTAAAATATTTCAATAGTTTCTTCTAGTTATTTGGAGTGTGAAAATGTCTAAAAAACAACATTGGTTAATCAAATTCATAATATTCAGCACTATTAAATTTCTCGATCCTATATAGAGTTTCCTAGACCTGTATAATATTTTTTTTGAAATAAAAAAAGAAAAAATCATTTATTAAATGATAACCATCCCTATAAAGTATTTAAATAATCATCCTCCTCCACATTCTCCTCACATATAATGAACTATTTGGTTTAAAATCATAACTTAAATAAATCTCTAATTCATATTATCCCCTTTCTCAATATATAATGTCACATTACATTAATATTATCTATAATATATTTATTTCAATATAAATTAATGATTTTGTAAATGTAAAATATTTATTATCATCCTTTAAAAAATTATTAAAAACTATGTTAACCCATGTTTGTTTTACACTACCAATTTAGAATGTGATGTTATTCCCTTGTTACCTATTATGTTAATTATTTTAAAAAAAATCCAATATATTTTATTAAATTAAAAAATTTATATAATTTCTGATATATGATTTAATAATGATAGTTTCATTTGAAATTATTATTTTTAAATAAATGAAATCTCCAATTTTATACATCGAAAAAAATATTTCTGAGAATCATTAAATGAATAATAAAAATTTTCTTTATGATTAAAATACATTAATTTCTTGAAGAACATTATCATTGTGCATTTACTCATATAGGACTTATATAATTCTCCTGTGATTTCTTTCAATCTGTACTATCCCATCGATATGGTTTATATAAAAATGAATAAACAACCTGAAAATGGTAAAATTAAAAAATATGAATTTATAAAATAAATAATAAAATTTAAAATCTATTAGAGGGAAAAATAATTATTAAAAAAATGATAAAAATATTAATTAATGAATAGAGCCTAACTATCTATGAGGTTATCTGACAATCTGAATCATATTAAGGTATGATATAAGTGTTCTTGTCAATATATTATCAGTGTTGCTAATTTGTTTTATCCCCTAAATCTATCAATCAACCATCCTCTTTATTTTATTTTTATATTCTTATTCAATATCAATAATTCTACCTTGTTCATACATTTTATAGATATGAATGAATTTTTGTTTCCTTTTCTAATTTTTTGAACGCCTATGCAGTTAATAAGTGAATTTATTGTGTTCTATATAGTGTTTCATTAAAATTAATGGTAATATGACTAAATTTGTATAATAATTCATGGTTTGAATACTTTTATTTTCACTTCTTGATTGGAAATTTAATTTGGATAATCTTGGATTCCTATATATTTATATTTTTCCGAGTTTTAATTATGTTGTTTTTAAAAAAATATTCTTTTTAGCATTCCCAAAATACTTTATTATATGATTACTAACAAAAATGATATTCTGATAATATATATTCAATTAGTATTTTTTTATTAATAGTAATTTATATTTTATTTATCCTGTTATCATCATTTAAAAAAAACCCCATTCATTTATTTCATGTCTGTACATTATGAAGTCTTATTTATTATGAGAAAATAATATACATGACGTATTATAAAACATAAGGGCATGGGATTTATTTATCCACCGAATAAATTGGTTAATTATTTATATTTCATTATATCATTACATATTTCTATGTGGTTTTTAACATTACATAATACATGATGATGTCATAGTGGATAACACTGAAAAATGTTTGTTAAGACTTAATGGAGATCTATGATCTTTTTTTTATGATGGAATGATGTTGATAATTGAAATATATTTTTTATAAACATATTTGGGATTTTAGAACTTTGTTTATGATTTCATGGAATTGATCCTTCATCTATTTTTATTATGACTTGACTTAGGCAGTTGTTTCATTGATACGTTCCTCTTAATTACCGAAAAACAATTACATCTTATTTCATATTCCATGATTTTATAAATACTCCTATTTTTATATAATTTACTATAATGATATCACACCCCATATTTATAAATTTTTACAACAATATTGGTATTTATTGATCACCTATTCTATTTTTTATCTTCCCAAATTATCCAAAATAGTTATTGGAGTATTGTGAACACAAGGATCACATTATAATGATAAAAATAAAAAATGAGGTTGTTAATTTATATATTATTATTTTATTTCTAATATCCCAATGATATTACCCATTTAAATTTCAATTAGTTCAGGATTAATTATTTTTAAAAATGATGTAATATTAAAATTATGAGAACATAGTCATTGTTTGGATTTTTTCTAATAAGGTTGATATTCTTCAAACATAGGTAGTTCTTTATTTCAATAATGTATCAAATGATCAGTTGGAGAAAATGTAAAAATTAGTATAACATCCCTCATTACATGACACATGTCCTTATCTCATACTAGATAATGTTGTAATTCCATATTAACTGCATTTAGAACCTGCATATTCATGAAAATATCCCATTATTTTAATTTTATATTTATTTAACGTTTATGGGTGAGGATTTAGAGAGTTTGAATAACATTTTTTGTGTTTTGGGAATCTATAGGGGTGTACGGTTGGTACAAAGTTTTGTAAAACTATGTAACACCAACATGAAACCGTGCATAATGAAATATAGACTAATGGCAGGGCACACAGGTGGGGTAATTTTTTTCAAAACCATGTGGCCACCTAAGAGAAACTGTGAATCCTGAGACAATGGGATTTGACATGCCTTGAGTTAATTATGGAAACCATGTGAGCTAACCATGATAGATTCCTACTTGAGTAGAATGTAATGGATTAGACCCTCCTGGTCCATTTCATTGCCAATATCTATGATTTGGAATTTCATGGGGTACAATGGTGACTCATTAAGATGTTTTCCAAAATTCAACATTGAACGAATGGTGGCACCGATTGGCATCGGTGGCACCGAGGAGATTTAGTGGAAGGGATAGTCATTGGTGGAACCGAGGGGGAAACAGTGGCACTGATTGGCATCGGTGGCATCAATGGTTAATGGTGGAGACAACGGTTCCATGGTGATTGATCCAGTGTGATATTGCAAGGGTGATGGAGCCAGGGTGACAGTTTCAAGTTGATGGTGCCAAGGTGACGGTTTCAGGGTGACGTTGTTGGGGTGATGGTTCTACGGTGAAAGTTACTCACCAAACAGTGAGTCCTCCAATATTTTTCACGGACCTTCTAGTTTTTCTACGGTAACATGTCTTTAGAAGTAAAAATATTTTTATACCCTTCACAAATCCATTTAAAGGTAGTAAAAGATGTTTTAAATCCCCAATAGTGGGAATACCATTGAGCCACAGAAACATGTGGAAATTTTCCATTGTGTCACACCCTTGTCGTTTTTTTCATTTTCTCTCCTATTACATATTTTTCCCCATTGAAATTAAATTTAATAACTCTCACCCATTATCTCCACCTCTCTAAGAACAATTATTTAATGAAAATTAATTTCATCGTGTTTAACTTCCCAACAACGTGAAAAACCATAATCTCCTTTTAATTATATTCATGTTTAATATCTTGTAACTCTATGATCACACCATTTATCACCACATATCATCTTCTTAACTAGTCTACTTGTATTTTCATGTTGTGTTTAGAGTCCATATATCAAAGATGAATGGTGCAACCAGGAAAGAACCCTTCCTACTTACTCTTGGATTCATTGGGGTTAAAATTTTCATCCATGTCCATAAATATGTTTTCCATAAAGTGTTTAATATTTTTTCATGTATTTTTAAATTCATGATTACCCCTCTTTGACATTTAAATTTTGTTGTGGAAGGAATATTTCTGTTGTTTACCAAACAATGAACTTTTTGAATTTTTCAGCAAAAGTACAAGATTTTTTTTTTTAACTTTTACACCATGAACAGATTTTTACAGTTTCCTAATTCTTTTTTTCCATGAAGCATCATCTACATGATTTCATTATTATTTTCAACTAAATTATTTTATTTAAAAATTTAATTACATTTGGAGAAAAAAATGATTTTGAAGAAGAATGGATATTTTCCTCAATAATTCATTTCAAATGTTTATTCAAAATTATTTTCTATCTAAGATTACATTATTTAATATTGTTATTATTCAAGTATAATGTTCTCTTTATTTTCATGGATTATTTTTTTGTCATGAAATGATATCTATTGTTTTATATGTATTATGTTTTGATGGTATGATGTTTATGAAACCCATTTTATTCATTGGATTATTATGCATTATTTATGATTATTTTGTGGCACAAGAAAGAATGATTTCAATATGATATGGGTGGGACCTATATCTCCCACCAATGAATTGGTTAAAGATTTATATCTCATGAGATAAACATGGATAGAACAGAAAGTAAATCTAGTTTAGTAATACAGGGCTAGAATGGTAAGTAAACAGGGTTCAGTAATGGACATTGTCCACTATTATTGTCTAGGCAAAAATGTCTTTGCTGTTATGGAAATAATATCATGTGTTTAATGGTTTTCCACAATTACATGTTTTATTACCATGATATTTTATCATTATTAATTTTCATTTATGATCTATTCCTTAAGTAGTACCAGTATTAATTTCACAGTAACGATTTTAATGTTTGAACATTATGTTCATGTTTTTATGTTCAAACGTATATGGTCTTTTTATTTTCACTATTTATACCCTTACTGATAATTTGAGCTCACTCTTTTTATGTTTTATTTTCCCCAGTATATAATGAAAGGTTTTTTGTATGAAAACAAAAATGCAAGATCTATATGGGGGATGTTGAATATCATTTACCATGATTAGAAGATTGTGTTCCAAGATTCCAAAGAGAATAAACTATTACAGTCCTTGGATGACTATTTTTGTATTGTATTAAGTATGCTTCAAAAGTAATGTATTGTCCATGTACTTCATGTTTGGGTCTCTATAGTTGGTATCAATGGAAATGTGTAGTTAACCTTTGGAATCTAGGATACGAAAAAATTAGTTAGATCCCTAGAGATATTTCTAATGTATGTCTAGGGATGTATATAATGTTATGTATAATGTAGAGGTTAAAATCCTAGAATTATAATAATGATCATGAATACCCTAGTATTAAACCTAATATGTTAGATATTGAATGTACTCCCCCATGATTATGTTGTTTTCCTAGTATGATTTTTGCCTCTCGCAATATTCTTTTTGGGTTTTTGAAAATGGATGGAAATATGAAGATTCATGTTGATGGGGAATATGATAGAATGGAATGATATTATACATGATAAATAAAATGAAACGGGGTTTGGAAGGTGAAACATCGTTATTATTCCTGATCTAAAATCTCATAATATGATCAATAATCTCATCATTGGTAACTTTCCTAACTCAGCTAATAAGATAAAGATGGAGTTTCATGATGATCATAGAGTAAATAATGTTCACTTTTACTCATGTAAATCATATTGGAAGAGACATGAAGGAGAATGTTTCAAAGGAACTGGAAGATGTTTTGGGTGTGGAAAAGAAGGATACAAAGAAATTAATTGCAAAGGAAAAGGTTCAGTTAACACAATGGACACAGATAATGGTATTACTAAGACATCAAAAATGATTAAATGTTTTAAATATGGAATGAATGGTAATTATTCAAACCAATTCCCTAAGGGAAAATATCAGGAAGAGAATCAGAAAAGTCGTATGGGTAGTATTTATGTTGATGGTGATGAAGAGACTACAAATGATATTTGAGATGAAAGAAGTGTTGATGAATAAAATGATGAATCTCGAACAATGGTTTAAAAAGGTAGTGGAATGAATTCATGTTTATCAAGAGTAATGTTATATAAGTAATTTCATGGTACTATGGAATAAAGAAACATCTAAGGATGGTTACACTATTGTTTTTCCTTTTGTTTTTTAAAGAATATATTGAATGGTACTGGTAACCAAGAAAAGATTTTCAGATATTTTTAGAAAGCACATATTATTCACATAATGAAGGGACAAGGATATAATGAAATGTTTGATATTATTAAGGAGCTCATGACTAGTATAAGGATAATGTTGTATCATTATTTTAGTATATTGATTTTTTTGGGATTTTGGTATGTGGAAAGAGTTAAATTTTGACAGAATTCATCTTTTCACTATGGTTCTATGATAACTCTTGTTTCAAGAAAATACATGATTAAGGTATTCACATGATTGGAATGTTATCCACAAAATATATCTTATGATATATAGGGCTAATGATGGTATTCAAATGCTTGGTAAATGACCTCTTCGGTAAAATTTTTCATTATAGCTTGATATATTAAAGAAGTATTTAGGATAAGCCTAACGATTTGAACAGATTACGTAAGAAATCATATAGTATTGCTTAAGGCTAGAAATTTTTGATATTATTTATGAAATTTTATAATAGTATAGTTTTAAAAATAGGCCGACCTGCAGGATGGGTGACAACCCATCACATTAGACAAGGTTGCAGGAACTGAACCCACAATCGAAGTGCGACAGACCTTTATTTCCTACGACTAGCCTACAAGAAGTCCCTAGTTAGTATAAATTAGTTTTATTTTATTAATATGTATGATATATTAATTATAAGTCCATTTTTAACCAAATATGATTAATCTAACAATATATGGACATATGTATATTTAATAACTTTTTCTAACCATTTGTTTGAGGCAGATGGAATGACCTATCATTCTATCGCATGATCTAATAACACTTTATGAATGACAAATTCTACTTCATTTCTTTAAGATATGAAGTGGAAATTGTTCAAGGAATTACCAACGGTGAGATTGTAACAAAATCAAGTAAGTATTTATTCTAATTCTAATTCATCAACTTTAGGGAAATGATCTTGAAAACCCAAAAAATTGTCCTAGTACCCTCATATCATATGAATCAGATGGTACCGTGGATCATCACAAACTTATGGATTTGTAATTGTTGGCTTTTTCAAAGCCATGTTCTCTACCACTATTCATTAGAACATTATGGTCAGATTTCTCTTCCATATCTGTATTTTCACCTATATTATCTTATGTGGAAACCCAGTGATGAGTTAATTTGGGTAACTGTTACGTTTCATAATTTAGTTTTCAAAAATTAAGTTTTAGTATTCCTATTTACGATGTGAGATTCTATGAATGGTACTTTTAAGTAGTAATCCATTTATAACCCCGATGAATTTCAATGGAGAAATTCATTTTATGGGGGTACAATGTAACACCCTGATATTTAATGAGAAATATTATTTTTTATTTTATTGATGTCTTGTGTTGTACGTTACACCAAAATTATTTTTCACTATACAAAACACTGTATTATCTAGTATCATAAACAAACAATATTCATGGCTTCTGTTGCATGCATGGGCGACCTTTCTCAATAGCGTGTGTTGTACACAATACCGAGTTTTACTAAGCAATGATATATTATGAACTATCTGTTTTGAATAATATTAACAAAATTTTAAATTTTATAAAAATGAAATTCCTCTTACACAGATTATAGAACATGGTATGAGAACAAAATAATTTTTTTTGGTAAGATATGAATTTTTCCAAAATTTTTGTTTTAACGCCTTATGATGACACATCAACATTAAATATAGTTTGTGGCACATTTATGATTTCAATTTGAAAAAATAAATTTATTCAGTTCAATAAGTTTATAGAAATTTACTTTGTATAATTTTTTAATATTTTTCTGTTAACTTTAATATTTTAATGAATAGTAAAAATATGCTAAATTTAAATTAAAAAAACTTTTTTCACCAAGATAGTTTACATGGTTAAATAATAATAGTTAATTATTTTTGTATAAATATAATAAATTTTTACCATTTAATATTATTTATGTCATTATCATTAATTTTAAATTGAATTTTTAGGTAAAAACATTTCAATCTTTTGCAATGTTTTAACTTTTAGAACCAATTTTCTCAATAGAGGGATTATTTTTAAATTAAATAATGCAACTTATTTGTATTTAATTTGGAAAAATTGATTCCATATTTGGAATCTGTATGGCCAAATTATGTTAATATGCTACTTTTTATTTTTTTTGGCATTATGAATATTAACTAAAGTAAAATTTATTTACCACAGTTAAATATAAATCAGGTAATTAATGATAAAATTAATATTATAAAATTACCCTAACACTTGCATTATATTAATTGGATTATTATAGTTCCTACTAAAATTTACATGGGTCGAAATGGTGTCTTTTGAAACCCACTTGGGTGTGATTAAGATCGTTAATTTATTTTTTTAAAGAAAGTTTTATATGTCTCACAAAAACGTTAAAAATTAATGTATTTTTTATATAAGTTTATAATGAATATATATTTGAATATAAATACTCATTTAAAAGATAATATTTTTTTCATTATCATTGTAATTTATTTGTGATTTTTAAGAAATATATAATTAACATAATATCTTATACATTAATGATGCAGAAATTATTTATTTAGTTAAAATTGAATCATATAGTTTTTATAAAAATAATAATACCCATTAAAATACCCTAAAAATGACCAAACCATATTGGTCGAGTATTTATATATCCTAATCGTCCAAGGTTCAACTTTTTTTCCATTTGGAGCCTTATAAAACAGATTATGACATTTAGATTATTTAATTTTAAATGATGTCAAAGTTGTCACCTTCATAATTTAATAAAGAAAATATTTTAATAGTTGTATTTTTTAGAAAATAAATTTTACTAAAATTGTTTTTATAAAATATAATAGATATATATTAATCATAGAATTTTATTTTTAATTTTAATACAACAAGTAAGTATATTAAATAATTATACAATAAAGGTTGTAGAAATTATTTTATTAAGAGAAATATGAAATAAATGGTTTTATAATTATTAAAATAAATATTGAATTTAATAATTTGGGCTCTAAAAAAATTCTAGATGAATATGACATGATAGAAAGCTATTAATTTTTTTTTCTGATCATAACATCTTTATGGAATTTATTAAAATTCAAATAAATTAATTGTGTCAAAATTGACACAATTGATATTTTATGAAAATAACATATTATTAAATTGTTTAAAAATCTCAAAAATGTATAAAATTACAAATTAAAATTTATATGGTCTAAAATTTCATAAATTATCAAATTATGTACAATTAATAACACATAAGTAATTATTTATAACCTTTTAAAATTTATAACATTATTAACACAAAGAAAATGAAATAGATTAAATAAAGATAAATAAAAATGATATGGTTTTAAATAAACATAAAACCTGTCTAAATTTAATAGGATGATGATATTAAAACACTATATTATCTTTTATCCTATTTTTAGTCAATTTGGTGGTTTTTATGTGGGGTATTATTTTATTTTTAATTAATATTTTTGAGGATTCCAAAAGTACCCTCTTTTCTCTTATAAAAGGGAACCTCATCCCTCTCCTCTTCACCCATTTGAGTGCCTTAAATCTTGGCCAAAACCTATAAAATACTCTTCTAAACTTCCCTTGTAACATTTTGGAGGTTCCTGTCTTCTCAAAATACCAACTCTAGTCCCTTAAGAGGAAGTTCAAAGGAGGTGCGTTGAAGAAGAGGTAATCTCTTTTACCGATTTATTCAAGATTCTATATTCTTATACTCCCACTTTTTCAATTGTTTCATTATAATGTAATAAAATATGTATAATTAATATAATTATATGTTATTATAAATATGAAACAACCATATTTCACCGTCTATCCATCCTATTAAAAATGAAATCATCGCGTGTGCGTACGTACAGAATACCATCTCCAGGCCGTGGGGTAATCTATTTTTCCACCACCACCTTACATGGATGGGTATAATGGTGGAAATAATAACTATATATTATTATTATAACATGATATTAATTATAATATATTATATAATCTATTCCAATACCATTCGAAAATTATGGGAACAATATCGTCGCTTGTGTGTACGTACAGATTATTGTCCCCACGACGCGATGAGATTCATTCTCTATGTTAACCATTGATAAATGATAATAAAGTATATGTAATAAATAATCATGAATTATATGACATAATAATGATAACTAATATATTTAAATACATGTTTCATTTACATAATTTTACTTAATTTAATATGGAATCAAAAATAGCGTTCATGTGTACGTACGACCTACCGTCTCCCTGAATGGTGTATTTAATTCCATTTATAAATATATTATATACATGTATATTATGAATATTTATTATATATAAATAATTTATTAAATTATGGAAGTAATTAATAATTAACTATGTAATTATATGAAAAATTACAAGTCAAAACATGTACGATAAATGAAACGATTTTACCCAAAAAGCTATTTCATCTTGGAATTGACTAATGAATGGATAAAATAAATTCGTAAGTGAATAATATATGATATTATAAATATTATTATGCTTATTCTATAAGTTAATAATATGTTTAAAGCCACAACATAGGAGTTTATAACACGTACGAACGAAATTTGACCTAAGGTAAGTGAAAATCCTGCAATCTCAATTTTTATTCGAGAATGTTTATTCGTAAGTATTTACTAGGGTTATATTTTTCATCCATGCCCATAAAAATGTTTTTTATGAAGTGTTTAATATTATTCCATGTATTTTGAAATTCATTTCCCCCCTCTTTGACATTTATATTATTGTTATGGAAGAAATCTTTCTGTGGTTTACTATACGAGGTATTTTTTGATTTTTCTGGAAAAAGTTCAAGAAGAATGTTTGTTACCTTATACAATATGAATAGATTTTTAATATTTCATAACACCTTATTTACATGAATCCACATATTCATGAATTCATGATTATTATCATTAAAATTATTTTCTTATAAAATTTCATTGCATTTGGAGAAAAGAAAATGATTTTGAAGGGGAAAGGATATTTTCCTCAAGAATTTAATTCAAGTGATTATTAAAAATTATTTTCAATATAATATTACAGTATATAATATTGTCTTCATTCAACTATAATGTTCCCATTATTTTCATGGTTTTATTTTTTCTACGATTAAATTATATCCATTGTTTTATATGGATTATGTTATGATGGGATGAGGTTTATGAAACCCATTTTATTCGTTGGGTTATGATGAAATATATATGTTTATTTTGTGGCATAAGAAATAATGATTTAATTATGAGATGGGTGGGACCTATATCTCCCTCCAATGCATTGGGTGATGATTTATATTTCATGAGATAAACGTGGCTGGAATGGAAAGTAAATCCGGTTTAGTAATACAGGGCTGGAATGACAAGTAAACTTGGTTCAGTAATGGAAATTGTCTACTATGGTGGTCTTGTTCGAAATGCCTTTTATAATATGGAAATAAAATCATGTTCTTAATGTTTTTCCATAATTACATGTTTTATTCCCATGTTATTATATCATGATTAATGTTCCTTTATGATCTATGCCTTATGTACAACCATGATTTATTTCACAACTCATGATTTTAATGTTTTAACATTATGTTCATGTTTATTATGTTCAACCGTATATGATCTGTTTTATTTTCTCCATGATTACAATTATTGAGCATTTTTTCTTCACGCTTTTAATGTTTTCATTTTCCCAGGATATAAAGAAAGGTTTTATGTAAGAAAAAAAGTAAAAGATATTTATGGGGGATGTATAATATCTTTCACCATGATTATAAGATTGTGTTAAATGTTTCCAAAGGCACTAAACTGTTACGGTCCTTGGATGTCTATTTTTGTTATGTATTAAGTATTCCACAAATGTAATGTAATGTCCACGTACGTCAAGTTTGGGTCATTATAGTAGGGTAGTGAACTATATTTTAAAATTCGTCAAAATATTTTATAGCATCACTAATTTAATATAAATAAAATTAAAAAAATTCCTAAAATATAACTCTAGATTATATAAAATATAAAGCGAAAAACTAAATATGGTTTTCTAACAAATAATAATTTAGTTGATTAGGGTATATACCCATGTCATCTCTCTATGATAATTATTCAAAATCAGGGGATTGTGTTTTTTTATTATTTAGAATAAAAAATGAATAGAAATTAAAATTCGACATGATCGTTGAAATTTTAATGGCTCTATAATGTTATTCATGTATCACTTCAACACAGGATTATACATGAGAGGTGAAATTATATTTCATTAAAATCTATAATAAAAATGTTATAATAAATGAGTTTATTATTATTATTATTATTTCTTTTATATAAAATAATTATAGGGTAAATATGAATATATTTTGTCACTTCAATAATGAATATTGTCATACCATCTTGAATGAAAGCGATATTAAATTTAGTAGAAGGAATAATTGATCAATCTTTTTTTATATCAAAATTAATTTCAACATATTGTTTGTCACATGTATATGAAATATAACTATACATCTTTCGACACATTTTCATTATAGTGGTCTGGTTTTTTATCACCTTATGGAGCCAATAGAATTAATTATGTATATATTGAAATATTACCTATGACATAAGAATCAATGAAACTGATCTATTGTGAAGTCTTATTCAGTGATGGAATGAATATATTTATATATAATGTACTTTGACAATGTCACTAAGAGATGTAATTGGACAATGAGAATTTAGGATTATCAACATGGGGCCATTGAGCCTACATTAATGTCATTACCCCAAATAGGGGTTATTTAGAGAATACATGATGTGTACATTGAATTCCGATGAGTGGGAAATGACTAATCATAAAGTATTATTTAGAAATTACATGGATGATAGATATATCATTTAAATAAGATTATAAAAATAAAATAAATTATTGCATATTTTTCTCATAAGATTTGATAACTGTAAATATTATTATATGAATATAATATATTCAATTAATAAAAACTAACAAATATTCATTTCCATTGAAGACGAGTGATAAATTACAGAGAAAATAAATTCCTGCATTGATGAAGTCAACAGTAAAAATATTTACCAAATCAAATTATTGATATTTTTTTAAAATTTAGTATTATTTTATATTATTTAGAAATATTACCAAGGGATGGTGTATCTTATAATATGATAGAATTATGATTTGGTATATATAAAATGGAATGTAAATGTATTGATGTGGATTAAAATGGATTTAAATTCATTATAAGTATTTTTGTTCCAATAATCTGAACACAATGTGATAGTTCTATACAAAGAGATACAACATAATTTTATACTGATGCCTCATATATAAAACCAGTATTAGATAATATCTCATATTATGTTGTTGTTGATAAAATATTTTTATTATATTACGAAAAATAGGTTTGAATCACATTGGTCAAATTGATGTGGTTATATTCAAGGAAAGGACATGACCAGTATAAAGATGGATTTGGATGTAATGTGATTCATATGAAATGTTAGAATCATACACATTATCCCAATATTATTGAATGCCTTGATATACAAGTAATATATTAAAATGACCCTTTATGTTATAATACAGAATTATATTTTATGATATTCTAGAAAATATTTTTTATGATGGATTGAATGATAGAGATTATTTGGACGAACGTATTTTCATTCGTTAACTGTTTTATTTAATGAACCTTATGATACATATTTTATAGTGGATTTGAAACTGCAAAATTTAAAAGAGCATACATAATGAAAACCTGTTTGTATATATTTATTTTATATGATTATGTAATGGTTAATTTTTCCAAAAAATCTAGACACGGTAAAAAATTATTTTTGATAATTATATCATACTAATGATCTTATTTCGTAACATTTTTATGTTTCATATATGGTATATAAATATTTTTTGTCCCAAAATATATGTTAGGATATATTTATAAGAGTTTAAAATTCATGTAATTTATTTTACATGTTCTTATTATTTGGTATTAAAATTTTAATATTGTTAATGATGTTCAAAGGGATGGAATATTTTATATAAAATATTTACTCAAATGTATAGTAATTTATCCTTACTGAAAATATCAATTATTTTATAAAACGTTTTACATTCAAAAACCATCCATTTCCATGAAAATATACATTTAATTAGAAATTTTAGGTTGTAAGTGAAAATATAATATCACGTATTTAATATTGTAAAAGATGAATACATGACTTGTATAAAACTCAATGTTTTCATTGAAAAAACTCATACAATTATCAATTCTATAATTTAAATTTTTTTAACAATCATGAAATATACACAAGAAAAATCCATGAATAAGTAATTAAAACATAGTCATTCAATGAATGAATCAATAAAATTTATTATAGTGGCTGTATCAACCCATTTTATACTGAAAATTATCTAATATATGGAGAAAATAATATAATTATAAATAAAAATATCATTTACAAAAATTTGGAATTTATATTTGTCGGTCGAAGTAGGGAACTCAGTGGATGAATGAATTGTGTTACTAAAATAATTTTGACCGAAATATTTATTTACAAGTACCCCAATTTTGAGAAAAAATTTACTTGTAAACCAATGGAGCAGTTTATAAAAGATTTTTGTTCTCAAGCCATTTATCAAAGAGTGATTATTTCACAATTAAAATAGTATATATATTTTTATTAAATTTTATAATCAATATAAAAAAATAAAATTAAAATATAAACTCTATATAAGAATAACTATCAAAATAATGTGAGTTTTTATAAATTAAATAAACATAAACAGAGATATCTAATCTTGAATGAACACGTAAAAATTCAAACAGGACGTTCAGTTTTAAGTTGATAATTAATTCTGTCAACATTTAAATCATGTTCTACAAAAAATTTATATAAATAAACATTGACCAAATCCCTTAACAAGGTTAAACAATAGGATACATCGATATCCTAGTCAAAAATAACTCTTCCACAATTTTCATGGGAGTAAAAAAATAGGCCACACAGGGAGGTCATCCACTATTATTAGTGGGATAGTAAGGTGTATAATATAGATAGTTAGGATATCTGTGTATCAAATTGTTTTTCTTGAATTATATTTTTTTCAAAGAATAATGATATATATATGGTGCTTATAATGTAAAAATTCTAAACCAGTAGGGGAAATTAAAGAGAAAATAATTATAATGTTTTTTTGATAGGAAATACCACTTGATACTCCTATAAGTTTTATAGAAGTTCAACTTGAGTAATCTCTTAGAAACAAATAGATAAATAGAGCATCATTAGTTCTTATATCTTCTATTTTCATTGTGTTATTGATTCTCTCATGATTTCTTATCCTCTCTTAGTTTATTGCTACAAAAATTTTCATCACTTTGAGTTCTTAGTAGTATCATAATGTATGCGAAACTAATAGTTCACATGTTTTTCAGAAACACGATGTCACAACAATGGATTTTTGATTTTTGATCTGGTATTTTCATTATATATTATAGAAGACATAGAGCATGTTATAGATTGTATTTTGGTACTTTGTACCTCATACTATTTTCCGAAATTGATGAAAATTATTTCTTCAAAATACCAACAAAATGCCATTAAAATAATAAAATGTATTGAGTTTCACATATATGATTATTTGAAAAACATTTCTATTTAGATGAAGAAGGAATAATTGACAGTGTCTTTAAAGGGTGACTTGGTTTAACAGTGTCTTTGTCCAGTGTCTATGAACTTCGACTTGGTCTGGTTAGCCATGTAGTGTTAAGTCACTCTATTGGTATGCTGAATTGATGTTTACTTGTATATGAGGGTATGTCAACAATGTTTTCAGTCATGTTATCGATAAATCATATTTTGTAAAAATTATGGATTGAGTCTGATTGTAGCATGTTTTGATGGTGACTTATATTTTGTGAAAATAATGAGAGGCTATTGACTATGGGTTGAATAATATTATCTCATCCTTAATCAGATTTATGCATTTGTGAAGACAATGAGATATTTGATAGTGAGACTTATTAATAGTGAGTCTGCTGTAATGGTATCTTCTACTTAGCCCAATTTTTGACCATTAGTTATATTTCCAATAGTGAGTCCATATTAATAGGGACTAACCCTATTTGTGACACATCATTTTTCTTATATTACCAAACTATATCATGATGTAAAAAACTAAAATAGCAGATTAATATTATATGTGGTCATGGGTAAACATAATTTAACAAAAATTAACTAGATTAATCATGATTTGGGAGAATTAATAATTTAAGAGGCCAACAATAT
Organism: Viscum album; assembly: GCA_963277665.1. Taxonomy (NCBI): domain Eukaryota; kingdom Viridiplantae; phylum Streptophyta; class Magnoliopsida; order Santalales; family Viscaceae; genus Viscum; species Viscum album. Next base: position 26,168,781 of record OY728157.1, on the reverse strand, counting down.
CCCCCATCTTTCAGATCATGAATTAAGGAGTTATACAAAACAAAATAGTTCATCCAAAATTATCAATGTTCAAAAGTAAATTGTTCTGATTAATGTATCATAACGATCATGGGAGATTTGATTTTAATATAATCATAATCAGAATAACTAAATACTATAATTATTCTCATCCTTATAGTAAATTTGATACTCATTAAATTCCATAGTCACTATCCCATTTCAGAATTATAAAAAAATAACAAATAAGATGGGAGTAAAGACATAGAATAAATAAAAAGAAATAATATATTAGATCGTAAGAATATAATAAATTGGATTATAAAAATGACAAAATAAATCCCTATCAGAGAACAATCCCATTTTTATTTATGCCAGGAAGGATACATGGATGCTTTTCCATTATCAGATGATGCAGGTGGATAATATAGAGGTGAAAACGTGGGTAAGGTATAGACTTGATGGAAACTGTATGAAGAACTTATTAAAATTATTAGAAATCTATAAGTAATTATAGAGGTTGTAATTTGAGTGTATATATGAGATTATGTATGTTATTAATAAATAACATTCCTCAAATGAAAGGTTCCCTTGATGGAGACATTGGAAAAGGTTTAATGGTTAAAGGAATAGGATCACTTATGTCATAAGTGATAGAAATCCTCAAATAAAGATCAACTGACTTATAGATGGGTCTTGAGATAATATTATCATTGAAAAGTCGAATTGAGAAGGCTTCAAGTGCTAAAATGGATGTACATGGAACATATAAAAAGTGATTCAATAGGTAGATAAAATCCATGATTTTCTACCCACCTTTCTCCACTGCCAATTTAATGTCATCCAATATTTCCAAGAACATTTTAAGGGCATGAGTATGCTCCATCAGTTTTCTAACTTATTCATTGAAATTAATGGTGACGGTTAAATTAAGAACATCTCATCCATGTAATTTAAATGAATATTTAGTTGATGTTAGGTCTAAGTAATCGTTAAGTGGAAATATTTGTTCCTTGTGATCTCTTCATGAGCAGTAGTGTCCATGTTTGAATAATGTATGAAAATGGAATGTACATGGTCACTATTTTTTAAAATGTTTCTTATGATCTCATGATATGAACTACCCAACATATTCTTTAATTCATCTCTAATCATTGACAGGACCATATCAACAATTAATGATTTAATAATAGTATAAACAAGTCTATAAGTACCTCTTAACCCTTATATGAAAACTGATTTTAAAATGACCAAGTTGAGTACTGGATGATGAGGTGTATCATCCTAAGATGACTTAGTAGAGGTATATACAAGACATTTTAAAACATTTTCCAATGATTCTCTATATTCAGATTTCATTCCTTTAACTAATGGAATGATATTATTCAAATCATTACTTGACCTTTTATTCTTCATCTTTATTTCCTGATTTTTAGAATAAATTTGAGGATGAATCTATAATATAACATTCTCTAAAATCATAGTAGCAACACTTTCACCATGACAAAAAATTGGTGTTGGTTGACTTGGAAAGATATTTTTGATAGTTTAGAAAACCCTTCATTAAATTCCTTAAAATCATTCTAAATCACATAATAAGTAGAAAAACCTGCAATAGAAGGAGTAAGAGAAAGTACAAGATCAGTTCCAAATTGAGCTCTTTTATTAGGAACCAATTATTCAACCACGAAACCCATTGGATTAGATTCTTCAACATCATAGTATAAAAAATCCAATCCAATTGTTACATGTCCTAGATATCATTCCCATGCAGATACTATGGACTAATGAAAATGAGATAGAGTGTAAACATTAACACTGCAAGACTAATTCTTTGACAAAATAGGTGCTTCCTTTTTATCATGAACATGAACATGAAAAGAACATTTGAAGTCGTATCATCATCTAAAATTTATTTTTGTTCCTTTTGAGAATCCAAAACTAATTTTTTCCATAAAACTAATTTTATTATATTTTTATGTCATGCATCATGACCTTGATCACTAGCTGGATGATCTACACCACCATCACCATCACCATTTACTACCCCTTCCCCTTATTCATCATTATATTATTCTTCTTCATCGATGTATTCTTCTTCTTAATCATTATAGTTTTCATCATGGATTTCTATTAAACTATCTTATTAAACCTCGTCAAATTCTTCTAAATCATCACCATCCTCCCTTAAGAGAGAATATCTTGTTAGAAGATCTTTTAGAGGGATAGGTGATCTGTATGTTATTCAGTCAGGATATCCTGAATTTTCAAGATCACATCATTCATCAGTAGATTATTATTTTTGAACATATTCCACATCTTATTTTTCCTACTCATCCAAATACACTACAAACTCATAAGGTTCTAAATTAGGTTCAATTATATCCTTTGGTCTAATGGGGTGTAAAACTAGATTAAAATCTTCTTTGATTTTCTCAATGTCTTCTACCCATAGTTTATTTCGAGGATTCTGTCTTATTTTAATTATCTTGAGTATAGCCTTGGAAATGTAAAATTAATCACAATATATGATAGTATCATCTATATCATTCACCAATCCTTTAGCTTTCATCATGGAAGAAATACTATATTAATGTAAAATGTTGTTTGACTTTGATGTTTTCTTTATCATATCGTACATATAAACCATAAGTAATCAGCATAAGATGAATTTGTGACCATGTTTCATAAGATACAGTAATGAAACATCCAAATATTTTAAAGAGGTAATAAAACAATTACTTGGATAAATATGATTTTGAATAAATTAAAATACCAATCTGCATTCTCCATAATGTTCAATGGCTATGGGTATTCTGTTAATTCTTTTACCGGTTAGCGGAGCTATAGATTCTTTATAAGGAGATATATCACTCACAAGAGGATCAATAAATCAGGGATCGTAAAAAATACCATCATGTGTTGCATTCTAACAGTCATCATATTTATAAGATGAATAGGAAATTCTATATCCATATATTTTGATCATAACACAATATTAATATTTTCCCTCAAGAATGAACATTGTGTACAAATAAAATTTGTGATATACTCTCGGATATAATTCCCTTTTTTGGTTGGAGAACAATTCCGACCAACCATGTCTCTAAAACACTTTCAATAGAAGATAATTAATTGATAAAAGGAAATCGGCATGAATTTTCTTTTCTAAAACTTCTATTCATTTTTGAGTTTAGGGTTAACATGTTTGACATTATGTACAGTTATTTCACCTTATTTCTTCTTCAAAGGATGCCACTCATTAAAATACATCTAATAAAAATGCATTACTCGAGCAATTTTGAATTATTGGATTCTTTTTTTGGGGGAATAATGTTGTCGAGGTTTTGGAGAGAATGGTTTGTTTGTGGGAGAAGAGTACAAGACTAATTGAGATGTAATTTTTATCGATTCTATTTTTATCATTTAGGATTTTCAAAATAATAGTTTCAAAATGTGGAATAAAATAATCTGAAATTAATTATCATTGAATTCTCATATGAAGTATGAGTGGGTAAAAAATGTCAAAAAAAATGGAATATAAGACACAATGGTGTGTTATAATGGTGAGTATAATGGTTCAGCCCAATGGTGAGTCCCAACAGTGAGTCATCAACGGTGACTCCCAATAGCGAGTAATGAATGGTAAGTCCCAACTATGATTCATCAATGATGAGTCCCAATATTGAGTCACCAATGGTGAGTCCAAGTAGTTATTCAACCACAATTGACCATACACTACCCATGTATGATGTTACACATTCTCTCATCATTTAATGGTTTTGTACAAAAATTCACAAGATCATGTTCATCACCAATGATTTCACGATCTATTTCAAATTTTTTATAAATATATACCAAAACATGATGTCTAACATCAATATTGATATTTCTCCAATGGGAAATTATTTCCTCAAAATTATTAATATAAAATGATTTGTAATAAATTATTGTGACGTGATAAATTTGTCACCCATTGTATAGTAATGTCTGTTTGATCTATAAAATTTTAGAACAACAACATCTAGAATATATGTATTTAGCTTCTACAGAAGATAACAAAATTAAAATTTTCCATACTAAAACACGAAACTATAGAGTTTCCTTAGAAATAAAATGTTGTTGAGGTCTTTTTTATATATTATTTGAGAGTACCAAAATCAACATCTGAATAACTAACTATGTCAGTTGATTGTCCTCTTGGTTAGAAAAGTCACATCTAGCTAATATATTTGAGGTATTTGAAAATTATTTTGATGAAAAAAGGTGTGACTTTTTAGTCTTCGCGAAAATGAGAACACATACATACACTAAACATGATATCAAGTGGCCTATAAGTTATGTACATAAGACTTCATATCATACATCTCTATGTGGTTTGATCCACTGAAATACCATCTAAATCAATATCAAATTTAAATGTTGTAATAATAGGAGTATCACTAATTTTATTGCTATCCACACAAAACTGATTTAACAAATACTATGTACATATTAACTCTGATATAATATAGTAACTTCTTTATTTTGAAAAAAAATTAAATCTAAGAATAAATTTTAGTTCTCCCATTAAACTCATTTCAAACTCATTTTGCATCATTTTTTTTAATTTTAATACATAATTATATTGTTTACGATCCAAATACAATATCATCAAAAAATATTTTAAAAACCAAGACATCAATTGGGATTCATTTTTTGAAATGTAATGGATCATCTATACAATCAGAAAACATGTAGAAAATAAGAAATTTGTTGAGACTATCAATCCTAGTTCCTGGAGTTTGTTTTAAACTATAAGAATATTTTGTTAACTTGATTACATAATTTGGACATTGTTTATTTGTAAAACTGGGGCTTGTTTAACATAAAAATTAATAAACTATCTTCCCATTTTGGAATGTACTTTGGATATATTTTTGACAATTTTTGGAATTTAGATGTGATACATAAGCTAGTAGTATTCTAATTTCATCGTGTTGGACCACAGATGAAACGTCTTCATTATAGTATATTCCTTATTCAGGAAAATATCATTGTGAAACTAGTCTATCTTTATTTATTACTATAGTTATAAATTAATTTACTTTGTATCTAAACACCCTTTTAGTGCCTATAGTCATGGTGTATCTTGGTCTATCAATATGTTTACATACATAGTTTCTTTTAGAATTATTGAATTTTTATTGCATACCCATAATACAGAATTCATCATTTATTTAATCATTGATGTTTGACATTCACATTTTGTCAAAATGGCCTGATATTCAACATGTATTTTAAAAGAATATATTGTATAGGTTCTGATGTCTATATATATAACTACTATATCTAAAATATTGGTTTTAAGAGTTCTAACAGTTCTAGAAAATTATGGCATTGTCACTATTGGTTATTCCATAGGGTCATGTTTCTTTTGGTCAGAATCTAAAAACAATTCTAGAACTTGAGAATTGTTCTGCTTTTTTAACAAAAAAAATATACGACTTCAAAATTATTTTTTGATTTTATAGGTTATCATCATTATTTTATAGTTTGGTTTTGGTTTCTTGTGGCTTTTTTTCTTCAAATATTACATGGAAAAATACTTCCACACGTATGGATCTCTTATTAATGACCCTATAAGATTTATTAGATACTTAATTACATTGTAAAATTCATTATTTACTCACAGTGAACAATTTTCTAAATTATATATTGTATTATAAACTAAGACATTTCAACCAAAAAGATTGAATTAAATAACCTGAGGATTCCAATTATTTCACAGATCACGGGAGTTTTCATTTGGAATGGTCTAATTAAGATTTTATTAATTATATATCATAATGTATTAGAAGCCTCTTCTAATAACTGAATTTGTATATCATCATAATTAATCATAGTGTGGGATATTTATTATAAGGATGTATATCTTATTTTTAAAAATTTATTTTACTGAGGATTCCTAGGATTAGAGATGTTATTGATATAACCATTTTATGAGAGGAATGATTCAAATTTATGATTTTCAAACTCATGGGAGTGGTCACATATTATTGTTTCAATTTTAATTCCACTTATGTTTCATACTGATCTGTCATACATGCTAAATTACGAACAAGTCTCGCTTTTGTGAGATAAAAAATGTCAATTTATACCTTAAAAAGTCAACAACTAGAAAGTAGACAATGTGGTTCCAATTTAATCTTGATACTCTAGATCGTCAAAAAAATAAATTTTCACCAACTCAAGATGTTGAAAATTTGAAAAAACATTATTTGGATTAAAATATATTTTTTATTTTTTTATTTTTTGACAAGGATTATAGGCATTATAATTTAGAAACTCTAGTTTATGAAGATCCTTAACTAATCATTTCCTAGTAATATTTTATGATAGTGAATAATAAAATGGCATAGTCTCTATTATCATATAGAATATTCATTATGAAAGGAAATAAATCCTGACACATTCTATAAATTTTAAAAAACCAAAAAAACAATAGAAAAGTTTTCATTATTAAAATTAGTAAAGGCTAAATCATTCTTAAAATAGAAAAAATTACAAGATTCGATTTTAAATTTAATAAGAAAAAAATCATCAAATAAATATAAAATTCTATAAATATTATACATTATTAAACCTAAAAAAATAACATTAATGATTAAAGATAATTTTTGTTACTAATATGACCAAGGCCAATAATTTTCCATTTCGAGTTGTCACCAAAGGTGACCTGTCCAACATCATTTTTTTGAGTTTCTTAAAGCTAGAGTAATTGAATGTCATGTGTCTTCAATACCCATTTTCCACATACCATAATCTCTTTAAAGAAATATACAAATATTTTTCCTACTAATAAAATTTAAACAATAATGACTATGGTCCATAGATTTTTTGGGCTCCTGTAATATTTATAAATATGGAATTAATATCCCTCATTTAGTTCACGGTTTTCTTGTACGTTGTTTATAAATTTTTTAAAAAATTAATTGTATATCTTCTATAAGAGTCACAATCAGTAATGAAATTTACAGCACCAGAACTTGTATAAAATTCATTAAATTTAGGTATAAAACAAAATTTTACCGATTTTGATATAACATTATTTTTATCAAGAAAAAATTTACCAATATTGATAACAAATTATATTATTATATTTAAGAAAATAATTTCTCTCAATTAATTTTAATTTATTTATTTTTTCTATATGTAATTTTTTTATGATTCCTCTATAATTTCTCATTAGAATGCTTAATTTCAGTATTATCATTAATCATATTTGTATTATTCTTTCTTTCTATGGTGAGTTTAGTTTTAAAATTAGTAGAAAGAGAATGTTCATTATTGAGAGATTTATATTTAAATATTTTCTCATTGATTGTTTCCCTGTGAATTTTTGAGAATTAAAAAATTTCTTAATATGTCATATTTTAAGAAGTGTTGGATTAATATTCATCTCTTGAATAGTATTAATACTTTTGGGTAGAAACTAAGGACACCTTATAAGCATTTTTCATAAAACACATATTTTATTTATAATTCTTTTCATCATGAGATGATTCAAATTCACTAGAGATTTCCCCAGAATCACTCAAGGTGGCCTTCATAGCTTTCCATTATTTCCTATTATTGTCTGAAAATTAATTCGTTAACATCTGCTTTAAATAACCATCCTTCACCTATCCTTTTATTTTTAATTCATAGTTTATTATCCCATTCGTCTTCTAACTTCTTTATCAATCCCATTGTAGTGAAATATTTGGTTATATTTTCCTTTGTTTCTGGTATTTAAACCAAATTATTTTTTTAGAATTTAATATATCACTTAGATAGCTAATCCATTTCCTCATTAATATCAATTTATGAATCATCACTTCTATAAAATTCAGTATGTAAGTGAATTTTATAAAAAAAAAATTGGATCTAGTTGTTTTGAAATATACAGAATTTCTTAGAAGTTCATTATCTTCTAATCGATTGACCATAAACTCCTCCTCTTATATAATTAACCATTGTATCAGATCCATTACACATAGTGAATCTATGGAAGAATATTCTATAATTGATACTTTCATTCTTCTCTGTATATATATAATACATCTAAATAATTACATGATCTATTCTTTTATAGTGAATATATTTCTGAGTTATCTCATTGTATTTATGATCTCATTGAACCTTAGATACATGTCCCAATGGTCTCAATAGACTTAAATTTCATGTTATAATATTTACTGATATTTTTTAATCCTTATTCACTAAATATTAGTTGTTACATTATGTGAAACAACTAGATTATCCCAAATTTTAAAGGCTATTTTATAGGAAGAAATCTTATTTAATTGTTCATCACCTAGAGAAAAATTTAATACATTTATAGATTTAAAATTATTAATATAGGCTACCTCATTCAAGTCATCACACGTACTTCTAGAAAAAGAATGTATCTTTTATTCACTTATAAGAAATAGAAGATTAGAAAAGCCATGCATTGCAAATGTATTTTTATTTTCATTTTTAACTAAGAATAATTTGTACAATTAAAATTAGAAGGTCAATTGGATGAAAAACATCATAACTATAATCCATGTTAATTAATAAAAACATGTTATAATGAACAAAAAATTTGGAACAGACAAAAAATTTGAGATCTCTAAATCACAACTAAAATCAATGTTGAAAAAATGAAAACAAAAAAAATATTAAAGCCCCAAATGTAAACAACATTGATATTATGTAATAACCAACGACAGATACTTAATATAGGTGAATTGAGTTCCTATTAAATTTATATTGAAAGTATTTATTTAATAGTACACCATTTTTGAAATAAAAATTTCCTAGTTAACAAAATGAGTATTTTATAAAGGATTCAGTTATTAAAATGATTCATCAAAGAGTGATTATCTATCTGTTAATTAAGTATAAATTAATAATTTATAATTTTAAATTAATATACTAAAGTGAGTTCTAATATAAACAATATATATTTTTAACTATCAATGTAATGTAATTTTTTCCGATTTAAATAAATTGAAATAGATATAATTAAAAATGAAATAATATATGGGAATTTAAACAAGAGGTTTAGTCTCATGATGAGACATAATCATCTCTATATGGTAATCACCATATTACAAGAATTTTATATAAATAAATATTCATTGACAATCTATATTGAGGTAAAAATCAACATACATATCTATATAGGTCAAAAATTAGTAATCCACTGGTTTTTGGGACTGAAAAAAACAAGACACAGAAGGACATATTCCCTTGTTATCTATGGGAGTGTAAGTTGTAAATGATAGATTGTTAATATACCTATTTATATTATATTTTTTTCAAATGATTTAGAGTGTGTTCACATGAAAAGGACATAAAACACTTATTATAATCTAAAAACATTTCACAGGATGATAAAATTACAAATAAAAGAGTTAGAAATCACTCTGTGATAGGAAATGCATCTTGAGACTCCTAGAAGTTATCTTGATGTAAAAAATGAGTCAACACTCAAAATAAAAATTAAAAATAAAGTGTCATGAGAACTTCTATTTTCTGTTTTCATTGAGGTAAAAATTTTCATGATGAGTTCATCTATTGTCTTGGTTTGTTTGTTAAAAAATCATTTTCACTTTATATTTATAATAGTATATTCTTGTATCAACAACTATAAGTTCTTAAATTTTTTAGGCATATGACTTCATGACATAGATATATTTATTTATTTCTAGTTATTTTCAATATACACTGCATCAGATATAGATCATGATCTTGATATTTTCCTCATACCATGTATATCATAATGTGACTTGACATTGATATAAATGTTGTTTGTAAAAGACTAAAAATGGAAAATAAAATAATTATATGTAATATTATTGAAAAAATATGTAAGTTAAAAATAATTTAGAATTTTAATTTCAAATGAAGAACTAATAGTTTCTGTAATGGTGACTTGGACTAACATTTTCGCTGAATGGTGTATTGGGGTGACATCTCCAAACTGTGACATTGAACAGTTAGTCAAGTAGAGGTAAGTCATTCTGTTGGTGGATCGAATTGGCAAAGACTTGTTTCAGGTAGTATGTTAGCTTTGTAGTGATTCATGCTATCAAGAGATCATATTTTGAGAAAATTGATGGATTGAGTCTATTTTTTTCTTAATGTGACAATGAATCATATATTGAGAAAATTATGACCGACTATTTAATGTGGGGGGAGTAACAGTGTCTCATCCTTTTTCATATTTTATTATCATTGTTGATGGTGAGACAATTTACATTGAGACATCAAATAGTGATACTACCTTAATGGTAAATCACACATTGGTGGAAATTTTCTATCAATGAGATATCTAATAGCGAGTCCTTCTTAATGGTGACTCAACCTTAATGGTGACAAAACTATTTTTATATTATACCAACCTATCATATGATGGAAATTACTAACATTATAGACTAATATTATATGTAAACATGAGTAAAAATAAATAAATATATTTTAACATGAAGAATAATGATTTTGGATCATTAAAACATGAGGAATACAACATTATTAGTAGGATAGTTTTGTGTAAAATATTTCATTTTATCATTTAAACAATATAAACATACATATTTTCTGCAAAATAAAATTTACATCATTTAGTTGGTGAAGTTCATAATGGAAGTGTTTGATGTAAACCTAGTATTAAATTCCTAACATCTATATAATAGGTTTCAATTATTGAATCTACCAATAATATAATATAAAAGGTTACATAGGAGTAGTAAAATGTGTCCACTAAGAACCCAAAAAACACATTTGACAATAGTAGCAGTAAAAAAATATAAAATAAAAATTATCATTTGTATAATGTAATATTAACTATATTTATTTCACTTATTTCAGAGGGTGAAACGAAATAGGATGACTGATTATTAAAAATAACATAATTTATGAGTACAGATATCGTTGTTTATTTACATCTACTAATTGTTTTTGATAGGATAATGATGGATGTGATGATGATGGTTATGGTCTAAAATGTGATTTTTTCACATATGTCATTGATGATGGTAACATTATTTATATCACCGCTGATGAATATTTCATTAATAAGGATTTTAATGAAACAATTTTTGAGTAATATTATTTTGAATATATGATTTAAGTATCAGTATATTGTGATTATTTTATTTCATATAAACCAAAATATAATATGTGTTATGTTGTATTACATTTTTGTTCATTGTTTTATTTTCAAATTGGATGTTGGTGAAAATTATTATACACATTATATCTATAGTACATTATATTGAATATATAATTTCCATCATGATTATCTGTTTTGTTGATTTTTTCAATTTCTATCGATACTAGTTTATATGATTTTATCTTTTGTTATGGAATCATATTTCCAAAGAAATAATTATGGATGAAAAATAACAATTCCCTATTTTATCATTTAGTGTAAATATTAAATTTAAATAATTTCAACCATGTCTTGTCAAATTATAATAGTACAATAGAAATAATAACCACAACAAAATGAAACCATAATAATAACATATATAAATGGTTTCTGGGCCTTGTACTATGGTTTTAATATATTGTTACTAACCACAAAAAAAATATACTCTCACTAACCAAATAGAAAAAAGACGCATTGAATATAAATATATACGATATAAAATCATGCCTAAATAAAAAATATTTTCTTCATGATGATATTTTTTAATAAGTAAATTATTAATATCCATATCTCATAATTAATTTTAATTTTTTTTATTAAAAGATCATTTATAAAAAAAAATTTAATAAAATGTATTAGTATTTTTTTATAGATAATATTTCCAATATATTTTAAAATTTTAAAAAATGAAAATATAATTTCCATAACAAGACTCATATTTTTTATAAACCATGTTATATAATAAACCAAAAAAGAAAAAATGCATGTAAAACCAAAATTTAATTTCTCTGAAGAAAATTTTTTACTGAATTATTTTTTCATTAAAGATAATTATATTTATAGAAACACATATCCTGCTTAAAATTTTCTAAATACATTACTCATAGAGTAAAAAAATTCAATAATTTTTAAATAGTATTCCCTCTTTTTATATTTTACATGGAAACTTCAAGATTTATTGTTCCCTTATGTAATTTTAATATACTTCATATATTTAATAATATAAATTATAGTATTATTGGTATCATGTATAATTTTAAATAGAATAATTTATTTATCTAAAATTAATAATAGTTTTGTATTATAAAAAATAATCTTAAACACATTAGAGTATTTAGGGTAATTACTTCTCTAATGTCCAAAGTAGCCATAATGGAAACATTAACGTTCAACTCCAAAACAACATATATTTTTTAGTGACTCTAGATTATTTTTAGTCTAAAAAATATATTTATTCATTATTTGATGACATTTTAACCATTTCATAATATGATAACATCTCTATTGCTTAGACCACTAAATTTATTATAGACATTGGTAAAATATAAATAATAAAATTTAAATATTTATAAAAATAAGAAAATTTTAATTTATATAAAATTATTATTACTCATTATTTCATATTTTCATGTGTAATAGATTCACTAGTAAATTATGATGCATGATGCTTATTTAATATATAATATCATTATTTTTGTACATTATAATTATTATAATGTTTCTATAAAAAAACATGTAGTTTTATAATATTATTACTATCAATTTAATTGATTTTTCTCAAACAAATTTTATTGATGATGTCATGTTATCAATAATATATGTATTTATATTATGTGTATTATTCAAAAAAATTATTTAAAAAGATAATTTATCAAATTTTCCCCCTCTGATATGAGGATCCAATTATTTTTCATTATGTAATATATTTTTTGGTGACCTCTATATCATAATGATTTTGAATATATTTGTTTCAACCCATTTTATATCAACATTAATGGAAAATAATCTCAATGATTTCATATATTAATATTTCATAGTTGACTGGAAAATACATTCCAAACTCAATTATATAAATTTATATAAAAACCATTGCAATGATATTCATACAATTGGGTTTTCCCAAAAAAATATTAACATAATAATCAAACATAAATATGAATATAACAATTAATAACAACAGGATAATGATCTCCCTATACAAGATTATTGGACTGTATAAATAATATAGTGTCACTCATACGTACTGATCAATGTTTTTTTTGATTTTTTTCATTTAATGTATAAAAATAATTAGTATATTAAAAATTTCACTAATGTATCCCAATATTGACACTTTTATTCACTATATATAGGTGTGACATAAATTATTAATTTTTTTCATATAAAAACATTAAATATTATTATTATATTACAAATGTATTATAATATAAAACTGTATATAACTAATAGTTTTAATACATATCCTGAAATAAATATTAATTATATCAATATATTTGAAATTGATATCATTTATATGGTAAATAAAACCCATATATATAGCTAATTGGAAATATGTGAATCCTAATTCTACTCAAAAGAACGTATGATGTGATTGGTTGTTAGCACCCACAATGAGAACAATTCCAAAACACAATGACCTGTAGGATATTTAACCAAAACGCTAAAAATCCATAGATCTATACTAATTATCTTCCCTAATTCAAATAAAATACAAATAAATAATATATATGGATAATATGATTTGCTTATTATTAAATTTATGAACTAAAAAAATCATTTTCTTCATTGAATATTTTTTTTTATTTCTTCAAAGGAAAATCATTATATGCTTGGCATGGAACATATAATATGTGGCTTCAAATATTTAAAATATTTCATTAAATATTTCATAAAATTAGTATTTTTATTCATGAATAATTATTATATATGTCATATTTTAAATAAAGAAGAATTTCAATATTGGGACATTATATAGAAAATTTTAAAAAATATATAATATATAGTTATAATAAGAAATATTTAATATTTACATGTTTCAAATACATTCCATAATATATAAAATTATCATATGACAATACATTAAATTTCAATGAATAAATATATATATATCAGACAAGCTAGGGACAATACCCTATTACAGAGAAAGTGAAGAAAAATATTTTTCATATTGTCGACGAGTAACCCAAAACATGGCCCATCAGCCGAGAGGGACAAATGTCTCCGGAAACATGGCCCATAGGGTCCAAATAATAATAATAAATGTCCTTGGATATTTGGCCCCACAAATAGGCACCAATGATCTTAGCCCATACACTCACACCATCTATACATGTCCAGTCCCACTCTCATACAACCACATCAAATTTAGTATGTTTTCATGAACATCCCACTCATTACTCCCCCACAACATTCTCTCCTCATAAGAGCCCCCCACAATGTTCATTACGATCAATTAGTATGACCAAACCGGCTATATCCTATTAATTTTCTAATCATCATTGGGAATAAAAATCACTATTTTATTATTCACATAACTTTAATTTCTAGTGTTATATACTTATCAGTGATCAAATATTCTATAAATTATAATTTTTGTTGAATTGAATAATGTAGTCACTATTAGATAGAATCGTTTTTGTTGTTATATAAATAATATATTAATTATTATATGAATTCATCACTATAATATATTTTGATAAAAAATGTACCTACAACTAAATTTTTCACATTATTGAATTAATATTTATAATTGGAAATGATAAATAGTTACAATTCAGGATTTTCAATGTGAAAAATGTTGTCATCAAAATAGTTACAAATATAATATTTATTTTAATGATCATCATTACAAAAATTAATTTTATTAAAAAATAAAACCTTTTAAAAATATTGGTTATGGTTTGATAATGTTGTTTGATTTTTATTGGGATAACACTTTTCTAATGAATGGGTAAAACATAATCAAAACTAAACAAAAATATATTAATATGATATGTTTGGATGAATTTTTTAAAAACATGATTAATATTACTTATTTTTGTTTAAAATCCATCCATTAATAATATCGGTTTAATATGAAATTCTTTATTATATTATAATAAGGGATATATCTCAATGTTAACAAATATACTCCCAAAATGAAATATATTTTCTAGATATGTGAATCCCAAGTGAAAAATGGTTCTACAATTGCTCAAAATCATGCAACAGTATAAAAAAATCTTGTTTAAGGGTTGATAGAAAATGAGGGCTTCATCGTAGAGTTTCATTAACATAGTAAATCTTATAAAATATTTTTTAACCAATGGATAATATTTATGGAAATAATGTATGATCATTATCTATGTTTCAAAACGTAAAATGTTTCATAAATATTTTAATTTAAGATATATTTTATCATTCAAACTATTTCAAAAATATTCAAATAATGAGTCATGCTAATAACAATATTACGATTTGGTCAAAGACTTGTAAAAGACATTATCCCTTAAATAATTAATTAAAATCCTTTAAATATCATAATATAATTTCATAACTATTAAATGATAACTTACTTTTTATGAATCATTATTTTTGAATAAAATAGTATATTTCACAGAAAATTTGATGATGAAATACATTTACACTATGA
This sequence comes from Viscum album, assembly GCA_963277665.1. Taxonomy (NCBI): domain Eukaryota; kingdom Viridiplantae; phylum Streptophyta; class Magnoliopsida; order Santalales; family Viscaceae; genus Viscum; species Viscum album. Next base: position 26,153,209 of record OY728157.1, on the reverse strand, counting down.
GGTGTATATTAATAAATGAATCATATAAATAATTGATCTTATAATATTATCTTCATAGTAAAACAAAAACTATGTGATATACAATGTGTTTATAATGTTTCCCACCTCATGGGAATTATTTAACAAACTACCCCAATTACAATATACACCATCTCATTAAATATTTATTGTTCCAAAAAGTAATAAATAATATGATTGAAGATATAGAATTTTACTATTCTCAAATATATGAGTATATAACTTGTCATTTTTTTTCCATATTAACATAATAAAACTATTGATTCATGAAATATAATAAATTCCAAATTTTTAATGGCCATTAGAAAAATACCATAACAGACAATGGATTGACTCTAAATTTAATATATATAATAAAACCCTTGTGGACTTTTGTATCATCTAAATACCATCAATGAATATATAAAAAATGATACATAATATATTCTAATGATTTTATTTCTGACTCATAACCAAATAAAACAACAATGTTAATTATCCATGGCATAACCATAACATTGAATAATAACTAACCCACAAAATATAAATGAACCTCCACTAGACTACACTACATATATTATACAATGACATCCCATTTAATTATGCGTGTTTGTGGTAACATGAAACTCATGAAGCATTATCTATATGTTAATGATGATTCTTAATAGGGGTGGGGGATTTATTAACCAAAAAATATTTCCCAGATATATTACCAATCACCAAATTATTTTAAAATCCAAGTCACAATAATTTAGTTTTTAAAATGATACCCAAACCATGAATGTTGATATAAATTAAGAAACATATCTATTCATGTGATATTCCCAATAAAAAAAATAAAATTTCCGAAATCATAAGACAAATATGTGTTAGAATCACTGATTACCTGCTAGTAAACCTCTATATGCACTCCTAACTCAACACTATGTTTACTCAAACTCCATTTTATAACTATAATTATCTTACATGAAACTCCCACAGTCATGTGATATTTATAAACAAACCATGAGGCCCCAAACTCAAGTTGAGTTTCAAAAACAAGAATCTTATGAATAGAAGGGGGTCATATATTCAATTACTGTATACAAAACCAAGATCAAAAAAACGGAAAGACAATAATAATCAAATATATTTTTGAAAAAAACCACCCAAACTATCACTACATAACACCCACAGTCATGAAGATATTTCAAACCCTGTGTTAATCCATAATGTGTTTTATATGATAATTAAATTCCCATTATTAAATTAAATATCATAGGGATTTGAAATAAAATCTTCCAAAATTCATTGAAATACATTAAATTACCACCATTAAAAAAATTCTAATTTTTAGAAACATGCATTATACCTAAAATTTATTCCACATATTTCATGAAACTCCAACCACTGAAATAAAAACATCCAATAAAAAAATAAAAAACTAGTAATTAATAAAATTAATTTTAAATTATTAAATTTGAATCCCATAATTTATTCATAAATATTTCATTACATAAAATAAGGCATAAAAATCTATAAACTGTTTTTCACTTTTTGAATTTTATTTTAAAAAATATAAGGAAGCACAAATCATATTCAGTACAATCACAGCAAAAAAATTTAAATTTATAAGAAACAATACAAAAAATTATACTAAAAGAAGACAAATAAATCAATATAATTATATATATGTCATCTAGAACCAAATATCCTTATAATTAGATTATTCAATCTAAATATATAAATACATGATATCATATGAAAAAATGCACACCATTTAATATAGTCTCACCATCCCCTGGTAAAACCAAACTCTAAATTCCATAGACCAATCCAATAACATTAGATTGGATTATGAAGAAGTATTCTAAGAGAGGAGGGACATGCGTTATATTTTCAAGGAGTGTCAGCCATGAAAATCATCAAAAAACAGTAGAAAATTTCCAATGAAGGGTATATCCCCTTTAAAGGTCAACATGTGAATAGTTTCAGACATCGTAGGTAAAAATATAAATTTTGGGGGGATTTTTTAATGAATTATTTTGTTTACATAATAATATCAATTATTTTGAATCACATTTTTTTATCATAATATTTTATAAATTTTCATGGTCATAAAATATATTTTCCTACAGACCATGTTATTGACAATTTATTTATCTCTTGATCGATTAACATGAATTACATCATCTCTTGGGAATAATTTATTGTCCCATGGTGATGCGCTAATATTATTAACCTTCTAAAACCCTCTTGATTACCAAAATTACACCAAAACACTAATATATATTTCAAAAACACTATTAATATCCTAAAAACCATTTTTATTATTTAACAATGGTAATAATAAATCAATTAATTTTATCAAATAATGGAATCCATATAATTTTACCCTCATTTAATATTATTTATCATCATAAAACAAAAATGTAGGAAAATAAATTTACCCAAAATTGCCTCATAATTATACTCCAATTTGTCAATTGAATTTTCAAAAATCATTACAAAATCTTGTCCATTTATGAACCACATAAAAATCTATGATAAATCCCCATATGGTCAAGCTATTATCGCAAAATATTCTAGAGAGAGTGTTATGATTGAAATCCCCTTCATTAGATAATGAAGATTTTATATATTCTCTCCATAATAATGGAATATGATTCAGTAAAAATTAATTAATGTTGTGTAAACACCAACATGTTTTTCAATACGCATATATAAATTCCAACAATTTATAACAAATCATAATATTTTTCAGTGTGTATTCTCCTCGAACTATGTTATAGTATATGCAGACTCACATACCCTTGAATACAATTCGGATCAAAATAAAAAGGGATTATTTTTTACAACATTATCTTGAATATAAATAGTTATTCATTAATAATAATTATAAAAAAAGAATATACTAATTATTGATCCCAAGTAAAACCTCATCATAAAACCCTTTATGTCAATACCGACATGTAAACATGATTTTATTGAGGATGGATAAAATCAAATTTATCACAAAACCAACATTCATGATATTAATTTATAAGTTCAAGAATATCTTATCCCTTGGATGTTCTATATAGTAACAAACAACATATCTTTAATTTTATTCCAAATTTAATTAGTTCAAACTTATTTATCATAAATGAAAATAAATTAAAAGGGTGATACTTACTAATAGTGGGAATACAATCACAATAAATTATGATTTTAAATTAATCCAACCAATAAAATATCATTATTTTACAAAACCATCCTCAAACCAGATGCACACTCTTAACATATATCTTGAACCCAATACTCATAGATTACCTTAATATTCTAAATTCATTGAAAATGTAAGGATACATCCCTGTTAATGTTATTTACATGTTTATCCACTAACTAATACACATAAATCATTAAATTCATTACCAAAATAATAGTCATAATCCTTCATCAATTTGTGTAAGATAAATTATAAATATTTATATGAATCCGTTTTCTATAATAAATGTAAATATTTTATATATAAACTTTTACAATGATCCATACTGAATTAATTAGAAACACAAACCATAAATACTATAAAATTTTTAAATCCACTTATATTAAACCAGCAAATAATAAATCAAATAATCCATTAGTAAATACTATTATATATCCCTATATATATAATAAATCACATAGTTTAAAATTTCATTAACATCCTAATGAAAACAAAACATTTTTTTGATAGACACAAAATTATTCTAAGACCACAAGGTGAAAAAGGTGTATTGAATTCGACCACAATCACATCCTCAAACAACATCAGAGTAAACTAAATTAATAATAAAGGGACCACACCAATCCCATTCATAGTCAATCAATACTTTCAATATAATCCTTTATAATTCATCCCTATAAGAGACACAAAACAATGATATTGAAATTCATAATCACTAGGATAAAAACATAAAAAATTAATCAAAAATATAATATCACGAATCAATAGCTAATACATCACAAATGACCATCCCATATCATATATACTACCCACACTCATAAAATTAGTTCATATCTCCAACCCATTCAAGTCATGTTTATTGGGTAAAATAATTATATGTGAAATATAAGGTGAAAAAAACATAAACAATCCTAATGAAAATGTTACTACAATCCAAAGAGTATAAAAACCCAATTAATTTACTTAGATGACATTCTTTAATACTTTTTCCAAATCAATTTATTCTTTCTATAAAAAAATTAACTACACCAGCTACATGAACATTAAATAATTTAATGGTTAATTATATCCAACAATGAATGGTATTTATAAGGTTCAATAGTTCCACCATTTTTTCATGATGTAAATAAAACAAAAATTATATATGCTATAAGGAAATAAATTCATATTATGATTTCAAAGACAATATGAAAAACATAGAAGTCGACTCTAGTGATTGTTTATTAGAAATAAAATTTCATTTCTATTTTTTTTAGTTAATGTAGTTAATAAACTATTAAATAGACACTATATGGATATATAATATATCTTCTCAATATCGATTGAAATTAAAAATTCACATGGGACCCTTTGTTTGAAGATATTTGAGGAAGATATTTCAAATGCTTTATGAATATTAATCTATCCCATTTTAGTTGTATCTTTAATAATTTACAAACCCCTTCATAGATCTCACCCTACACATGAATATATAGGTATTCCTTATGATATTCTAAATTTTAATGAATGAACTATGACTTTTTTGGTAGGGAATATAAATTATGTTAATGAAATGAAAATTTCCTGCAATAATGGAAGAATACATATACTAATAAAAATGGAATTTATAATTAAAATAAATAATGAAAAATGAATATATATATATATATATATATATATATATCTTTGTAGATGATGATGACCCATATAATATTCTCTGTCAATGTATGATATATAGTGATCTCAAACATTCACACAAACATATTCATACTCAAAATAAAGTTTCACTAGTACCTTAAGGCCACTCAATGTATGTGATATTATTTCAAATCATCATCACATTAATGTTTAAAAATATCTTTATATATCGTTTAATTTATATTTTCATAATTCTTAATCTATTAAAAAATTATCATTAAATTTCTCATTCATCATACATTATCATTAATATTAATCTTCTCTCATCAAAATAAATTCTTTATTGTCATTGAATAACAATAATAATCTACTTGAAATGGTGTGTGTCCAATTATTCTAAATAATTAAACTCTTTTGACCTAATATCCTTTATTTATGTTGTGTTTTGGTATATTTTTGTGTAGGTGGGGCACCACATACTTTTCCTCTTCTAATTCTACTATAAATCATGCTATAGCATATTCATGGACTAAAATAAACACGATTTTGAAATTTTAGTTTGAAAACATAATTATGTGTAGCCCATTCAGTGTGACATTGCCTTCCTATCCTATGTAATATTTGTTGGATTTAATTTCTAGCTATGATATAGTCATATATCCTTATCTAGAACCCTCTTTCCACATATCTTCCACACTACCATATCGTTCCCTTCCATTCTTTTATAACACCATATAACCTAGTTATTTTTGATGATTTTTCTTTATCTTTCCCCTTACGGAGAATCACCCTCTTGACATCATATCCTCAATACCCAGGTATATCAATCCATTGAAAAATTCTTCCTATAATTGAACACGTCATTCATTCGAGAAAAAGGGAAAATATGGATATGTTGTAATGTTATTTTATTGGTGTATCCTCATTTTGATGGATTTTGGTCCATAGATAAAAATGAAACATTTTCATACATATATCATTGAAGCAATATAATTACTAGTGAAAATATGATATCCCTTCATATTACATTGTTATTAAATGGTACATAAGGTTTGGTTATGTTCTTATAGATATGTCAACAGATTTTTCTGTATAATGAATTGCCCAATGACTTCAATTTAGAATGTATAAATTATTATGGAAAATTATTCATCACACATTGAAATAATAACATAAATTACTCTAATATGTAGTATATTTCATAACTAAAATGATTATTATGTTACATAGGGGATAGTGGAAACCCATCACAACCATGTTCCACCCTATATCATTGGTTATATCAACCCACCTCTAAAAGAACCCTCATCAAATCGGTATGCACACTCATACTCCCATGTGTACACCATGTGTAACATGTGTGCTCCTCTATCAAGATTATGAAATGACCTCATAGTTAGTGGAGAGATAGATCCTATGGGTACCTATGTTGAATGAATATTGTTAATGGTTGATATAGGTAGTTCCCCGTTCATTTACCTACAAAATAAGATACATATAAAATCTTATACCAATATTGAAAATTTATATTATTTTTTTCTAAAATGTCATTTATAAATAACAAATTAAATAAAAAAATTAAATAGATTATGTGGGTATGGAAATTTAAAATATAAATACATTAAATAATTACAATTATAAATATTATGTATAATTTATGGCTATCAAATACTATATACGTAAATAATGAGTTCACTGAATCTTGTCTTATCACTAAGAGTTTTAATGGATCCGCCACTGAAAATTATACATTTTTTTAAAAATCATAATTAAAGAACTAATTTTTTTTCAAATGATGAAATAATATAAATAAATATCATATGAAAAATTAATAAAACTCTTTAATTGAAACAATATATATGATATTCCCATGAATAAGTATGGATCAAATCAACTACACTAGTCATCATTGGTAATTTATCTTTATTAAAAATCCATTATTTTTGTTACATTACAAATTCCAACATTATAGAATGTAAAATAATAAATGGATCCTTTATCATACCATCAGTACATTTAAGAAAATATGAATTTGAAAATGTCCAACATTCTTGACATTGTAACAAAAAAATCACTAAAACATGATGAATTAAAAATCTTTATAAGGAAACATTGATCCTTGAAGATTTTTTGTAACACCCATCCATCCCAAGTAATTCATGTGGATGAATGATGTCTCTTAAAGATGTTTTTCTCCTACTGCCTCATCAAAGAGTCATAATCCATGGTCACTTGATAATCTGATTATTTTCTCCCTAACACTCTGACCAATGGAAGATGTTTCCCACCCAAGGGATTATCATGTTAGGAAATGATCACTATAAGTAAAAAAAAAAAAAAAAATTTCTAACACAATATCATCCCTTCATAGATAATGATATTGATCAGGATGACATTTCTTGTGATGTGATATGTGGAAAAATTAACGAATTCATTCCAACGGATTTATAAATTTCGATCGATAAGAAACCTTACCAAGACACTCATTGAAATCAAAGGGTCCGAAATTTCATAGAGCCAACATTCTATGTTTTACATGACAATGTGGACCTAGTAGAGACAAAAAATTCTCGAAACCCTAGATACATATAGAAAAATAAGAATGAAATTTCATTGACCAATATAATATTTCTTGATGACTCTGCATAATATCTAGAATCCTACATATATCCAAAATCATCCTTGATGTTTCCTGAAATAATGTTAATTCCACAAAAAATACTCACCCACCACTTCTTGAATAATATGTGATCTATATTAATTACAATACATGGCCTAAATATGAGAATTTATGGTCAATGAATGAAAAATGTTTTAAAAATAAATCTCAACTAGTCCATAATGGTTATCCCAAGGTCTTATAAAATATAAGAAAAATGCATGATGCATATCTTTAAAATTAAGAATATTACACTCTATCTGACAATCATTATATGGATGATACGTTTTATTCAACCAAAACAGAGTCACCTATCGAATCTTGGATACCTCAATAATACCTCAATTTAAACTGAGTATCCATATCTGAAACAATGGTAGAAGGATCCCCAAATAACATTAAACCTACTTTTACATATAATTTTCCCAAATCCTAGACATTGTTAGTGTCCTCGATCAAAATGAAATAATCTATATTTTTTAACCTATAAATCACCACATAGATAGAATTCCTCCATTGGGGATTCCATAGTATCTAAAATAAAAATTCCCGGGAAAGCTTGTCCCCTTTCCAAACCTTATCTGTAATAGTTTTGAGGAAACCACATGGCTTCAAGTTCTCTACCATTATTGGTTGGAAGGAGTAATAGTGAACCATATAATAATTAATGTCTCACATCGTACCTTTCCACATGAATCTCTATCTTGTGTAATATCAAATCATAGTAGATCACAGATTAATAGACCAAGAAGAGCATTGAGAATTAGAAAAAACAAAACTCCATGTAGATGTTGAGATGATTAAATGTTCTACAAAATAGAGATAACTTTTATTGATAGTGAAAAACTAGAAACATTCTCCCCGCCATATTGGGTTTCTCCAATTCCTCTGAACTCATCATCTTTCTGATTATTCTATAGAATAGGATTGGGTTGATATGATTATAAATGGAAATATGTGACAACCAAAAATGAATCATCATCATGAACCTCAAGATGAAACTATGTAAATTTACCCATAAGGATCAAATGTTCATTCGAGTACAAAACATCTTGCAATTTCAATTTCATGATAAGAGTTTTTTCCATGACATTAAATGTACCTTTGGTATGGGTTATTTTCATTTCATATTTATGATTGTATTCCACACACCAACTCTATATAAAAACAATTTATTTCAGTGTAAATATATAACATCAATACATACGGATAGAAAACAATGTTAAACATTCATAATTATGTAATGTCGACAACAATTATGATCCCGATAAATAGTGAAATGTTCAAAATCTTGAAGGGGTTATTCTTCACATGTAGTCAATATCAATGGGATTAAAAAACTACGACATTATAATATTGCATTATCACAGAAACCAAAATATTTCAAAAATAATCATAGAAAACAACATACTAACAAATGCGCTCATGAAATATAAAAATAGTGAATGAAGTAATAATTCTGTTCAACTAACTAAAATAAGACAATCTCATTGTATACCTTGTAAATTTCACCCCTTTCATGGTATGAGTAGTTATTGGTGATCCCATATTTGTGAAATACTTACAAAAATGTTATTTTATTCTAATAATAGCAATGGAGATTTAATGTCAATGAAATTCTATAGAATATACCATGAAAACATATACCTTTACCTTAGTAGGACAAATTTGAAATCTATGAATATAATTAATGTGCGCCATGAAATTAAATTCTTGATTCCAGAAATTCATTATGAAATCCTTCCAAAAATACTATGATTCCTCTCGAATCCCAAACCCAATGAAATGTAGTTCTCATTATTTCACTCAGATATAGAGTAAACCAAAATATCATACATGAAAACAATAAAAAAATGTATTCTGAAACTGATAGAATATCTGATTCTTCAATTCAATGACAAAATTATACGATTTAGTAAAAAAAATAGAATCAAAAGTTTTTTGTAATTTCTGTACATACACCTGAGTGGTTTACAATATATTTCACACTCTCAAACACCAATATGTTTATAACATGACATAAGATCAATCATTAAAAAATAATTTTCCCCATTTAACTAGTAAAAAAATTAACCTTCTGAGGAAAGGGATACATGTTATTTACCATTACCATATTCAATATCCAATATTCACCACAAAACTATTGTTAACAATATATCTTCTTAGAAATTATCATTGGGGTTCCTTATAGAGACACACTAGGGATAACACACTCATGCTCTACCAAATAATCCAAATGAATCTTGAGCTTCTTTCACACCATTGGTTTCATATGATAGTAAGGGATCTATATGTTTTGTGTTCTTATAATAATGTAAATGATGAACTATACCTTTCCCAACGGTGTAAGTATACAATCCTGTATTTTTACTATATAAAATTACATAAAATATTACAAACAAAGGATCCTTTAATGTTTAATGTCATAGAAATAAGGTTAAAAATACAAGAAATGATAAAAAAGATATTATATTACATATGGATGCTTTATACAAGATTCAACCTTTGTAAATTTATTGCATCTCACAACCTGGGGACATATTTAAAAGGAATGGTTGAGAAGATGACCATGTAAGGGGAAACAAGTGAAACAATTTACATGTGAACATGATAGATATCAATAAGAATATGAAGAATATCATAATTTTAGGATAAATAGAAATATATTAATAATAACAGCAATAAAATCATGAAGAGGTCTCTAAAATATTTAATTTATACATTCATATGCATATCACCACGTTCCATCCTCAATGTGTCATAAATATTACAAATTTTATTCACAATTGTTTTGTAAAACTTGTCATCTATAGAGATTAATTTCATTACCTCATACATTTTAGAAATATAAATTTTACCTTTTAATATTTATTTATATTCTTTTGTAAAACACATATTATAATTATAAATTTCATAAATAACCCAAATAGAATAAAAGAAATTGGTTTCATATCAAAATCATTGTGTTTTAAAAAGTACATAAGAACATGATCCTTATATGATTTATAACCCTCTTAATGTTATTGAGGGTTTTATGTATGTCAGTGACAAAATAAAATAAATAACTTTAATTTCATGATGAATACCCTTGGATATAAAATAGTATAGGTAATTCACAAGAATAAAATAAGAGAATTTTTTCACAGTAAGAGTGAAATTTTAAGTTTATTTTTTATAGAATAATATGTATGAAAGGGATTGAGGGTTTTATGTAAGTCAGTTACAGAATCAAATAAATAATTTTGAGTATTCTGTTAACTTTAATAGTAACTTCTAAAACATGAATTTAAAGAAAATTGGGGGGTGAGGTTACCTTGGAAGGTATATCTAGAAGAACACTCTGCATGTTGATTTTTGGAATGAATTTAAATGAAATAACTATTGAGAGTTTAAAGTAAAAGAGAGCATGTTTTTTATTAATTTCTTAGTACACCTCAGTAGCGGTAGTTATAATATCATGGGATAGCCCATGGAATTTTTCCCTATTATTGGACACATGGGGCACCTCATGTCATTTATTATTTTTCAAGAGTATACGAGAATTATTACATCATTATTACATCACTGATGTTTCTGTTAAACATACCGAGAACTCACAACTGCATTTTAACTAATCACTGATTTTGTTAAAAAAATATCATTAATTCACGGTAACCTAATATTTACCATTGGAATTCAAAAATATCATTTATTTCAACATAACAATTCTATAAATATGAGAAATTTAACATTTAATTCCATAAATAATTATTCATTAAAAATAATAGCTGACAAAAAATAAATTTTAAATTTTTTAACAGTTGAAAAAAATAAAATTATTGTATCAACTGTAATTAAAAGTGATTTTTTATAAAAATATTTAATTATAATAAACATTATTAAAAATATTTAGTTTAATATAACAACTTATATCTCCTTTAAAAGTAAAATTTTTAAATGTAAAATAAATTAATCATTACATCACTCTTTTCTATGATAAAATATTATTAAAACAGAAATGACGAAATAGTAAATAATTTAATAAAATGGATTAAATTTTATGAAAATATGTACTTGAAATATAACACCTTAAAACATCCACAAATCATATAAGGGTATAGTGTGCGATGGTGATGGATTCTTGGGGGGGTTCAGATGACATCACAAAAGTTGTAATTGCCACTAACATGTACTTCCCCTGAATGTGAAATCATTCATGCATAAAACGTTTTATCTCACCATATAATTTTTATAGTGGGAAGAAAATTATTAAACCTCCTTCCAAATCCCCAAACAATGGGCTTTGTACGGTCTGATTCTTCTAGTTGAGGACCTCAACTCTTCATTCTGCATTAATTAGCAATATCAATACTATTTGAAAACGATAATCATAAGATTATGAGTATACTTTTCAATGGTCATATTATGTTTTATACCTAATGAATAAATTAAAATATACTTACTTAATTTTAAATGAGATATATATTTGTTGGGTATTAATATAAAACACATGTTTATGACAAAATTATCATTTGAATTGATTGGGCCTTTACATTATTCCCCCGTTAGTTATCTCATTCCTAAAATTTTATCGCATTATATCAGTTGGGAAAAGTTGAGTGTAATTCTACCTCAATGTCTCCCCATGTTCCCACATTTTTTCTTCGTACATGTGGTTCCTACAAAACACTATAACAATGATGGCAGTCTTGTTTCATTGAATTGTGTCTCTACAATCTATGATATCTACCGGCTACTCATCATAAGAGAGTTTGTGTTCTAATTTTATTATCTTTACATTTAGTACATGTGAATTGTATGGAATGTAGATAATAATAAAATACATAAAAACATCATGATCTTGTTCTAGATTTGGAGGAAGTGCAAGCCAATAGGCCACTACTCCCACATGATAATGGATTTCATAGGGGATAATATACCTAGGATTGAGATTCCCTTGTTTTTCAAACCACATGAATCTCTACCGAGGTGAAATTTTAAGGAATAAATTGTTACCAATATTAAAATTCATGTCCCTTCTATGGTTTTCAGCATAACTCTTCCTCTAAATCTGAGTAGCCAAAATGTTTTTTTGGATGGATGAACCTTTTATGTAATATCTAGAACAAGATCATGTCCATGAAAATTTATATCACAAGATTCCACTCAACATGCTGTATTTCTACATCACATCCCATATAGTGCTCTGTATATAATAATATTATTGTGAAAATAGAAGCTGTTGTTTTATAGGAAATCAACTAATAGGATATGTTGATCTCATCCTCTAATAAATTTCATTGATAATGTTCATAACATGTCCTAAAATTTATAAATAGTCTTTTCAGATTTTTAATCAGTTTGGGGTGATAGGTCATATTGGAATTCAATTCTCTACTCAATTAATATGGGTGAATTCTCTAGAATTCAAATGTGAAACTCAGATTGCGATTAGATACGATTGAGAGTGGTAACCCATGCATCCTTACAAATTCTCAAACATATATCCTTGAATGTTTATTAAGAGATAAATAATGTCAAATATATATAAAATGGGAAGTCACGGTGAGGCGGTCCACAATTAACCATATTGCATTGTTTCCTTTGGATTTTCATAGGAGACCAGTGACAATTTCTATACTGATATTGTCCAACATCAACGCCTGTATTGGTAGTGGTTGTAAAACTCCTATAAGTAGTAATCACTTTTCGATCACTTACTGAACCTCCAAATACATTGTATTGTAGTTTAAAATCACCATTATCATGTTATCCAACAAATAATGATCACAAATTCCCCTATAAATTTTAGTTCTTCCAAGATGTATAGATAATGCATAACTATGAGCTTCATCAACTAGGTCCTTATGTAATTCCAAAATATATGGAAAACATAGACTTGTATGAAATTTTAGAACACCATATTGATCAATATATAACTTAGGAAACTAACCATCCTTCATATCCTCAAACTTCTTATATAACAATGTATATTCTTGTTTATGTTTCTTTATCTACCCTAGTAATGATAGTTGAGAAGTAATTTAGGATTTGGTTGATGATGTCCCTTCCCATAAAATTTGAATTTCTATTTTTAATAGGTATTTTATCAAAGGAACACCGTGAATCCTAATCATTTATATAATAATCGGATGTTTCCTACTAAATTCACAATGAATTATTTTCTCTTATATGTTTAATGTAAATTGAAAAAAAAATCGTTATGAATTTCAAACCATTTCCTATGTCTCATATCAAATTCATTTTGTGTAAAAATATTCGGTAATGATTTATGGTCTATGTATATATCATAGTTCTCCCCATAATGATATTGAATACATATATTTAGATAGAGAAAAACCTCAACTAGCTCTAAATAATGTGTTGGATAAATATTCATATGAGGAATTAGCTATCGAGATTAATAAGAAGTCACTCTTTCATTTTTCATGAAGACGCTCCCAATACCATTTATAGAAGCATCACTAATAAAACAATAATTCTCTGATTATGTGAATAATTAGCATGGGTGTAGTAACCAATCATTTGTTTATCTCTTGGAATCTTTATTCACAATCATTTTTCCATATTATCTTGACCCCAATTCGAGTTAACGATGTTAGTGGATTAGTAGGTTGTTAATGTTTTTCACAAACCTCCTATAATATGCTACCAAACAAATGAGACTACGAATATCAGTTAATGGTGTATGATGAGGCTACTCCTCCATAACCTTTGACTTTATATGGTCTTATGATATTATTTCATTGGTTTCAATGATCCTAAAAAAAGCAACATGTTGTACCCAAAATTTACATTTTCTGTACATTCAAAAATCATATCCTTCCATAGAGTATTAAATATAACCAATTGATTATCCTCAAGCATCTCGTGAATTTTGGATTGTATCCAAATATCATGAATAAAAAAACCAAAAATTTATCAATATATTCATTAAAGTGTCTATTCATCAAATCCAAAAATATAGTAGGTGATTTAGTCCAGCAAATTGGCATAAAAACTAACACATAATCCGCATATATTTATCGAAAGGAGGTTTTTTGAATATCATTTCTATTTACCCTCAATTGATAACAAAAAGATGGACTCAAAATCTTGGATAAGAAATGAGCCCCACAAATCTTATCAAATGAGTAATCAATTCATGGAAAATGGGTTTTGTTCAACATTGTGATCTTGTTCAGTTCATTATAAAAAATGCATAACAACTATGATCCATCTTTCTTCTTTACAATGATATCATGTTCCACTCAATGAGACACACTTATTCAGATAAACCCCTTCTCCAAAGGAAAATGGAGTTGCCTCTTTGACATATCCAACACAACATTTTCCATTTTATAAGAGGTCTTTGATATCTGATAATATCCTGGTATGAGTTTAATAGAGAACACTACCTCTGTTTCTGGGGAGGTCCATGTAACTCCGTAGCAAATAAATCATTGTATTCTTGAATAATGGGGAAATTATATATCTTTATTAACTTGTTTCCTTTTTCATATTCATTGATAGAATATATTAAGAAGGCTTTAAGATGTGCTTCTAGGAAAAGATTACATCGAGATATCTCTCTGTGAAGACAACTATAATTTGTCCATTCTTGAATACTAATACTTCTTTGCTTTATTATTTTATATCATCATTATACATTGAGTCTCAATCAATCCCTAATATAATTTTTACTTCTAACATGGTATTGACTACTACATTTGAGATACTATTTTTCTTTATAGTGTTTATGATAATGTTTCTATAAACTATTGATTCTTGAATAATCCCTTGATGTTTATTGAAAAATATCTATACTTTTAGTAGATCAGGGATTGATTCTATTTTCTTTTCAAACATTGAAGAAAAAAATAAATTTATAGAACAAGAATAAAAAAATTAACATAATAGAATTGAGAGAAAAATAAGAGTACCTACCACCTCATCATTTATAGAATCAACATCAACTATCATTATAGAAAAATCATGACCTTTGGCCCTTGGCATATGATGAGGCTTATGGGGATATCCCTCTACTGCCCTCATATTTGTATAGTGATTGAAAAAGTTCCCCATAAATCCACACTTGAAGCATTGGACGTAAAAAAGGGCCCGAACCATCATCTATTTATCGTTATTGTTTGTAATTTTAGTATTCAACTCTCTATGAAAATTATGATTGATATATCTATATCATTCAAACATGTGACACTTACAACTCTTTGTTAGACAATTCCATAAATGCTTCATCCAAAATTTATTACACATTGGGTTTTACACCTTCTTTTCTCCACTTCCCTGATAAAATCCCATCACCAAAATTAGATATATTGATCTCTTATATTGATTTGATTTATGAGACCACTAAGTCTCACTACACACCTGTTCAACAATCATATTACATTATACAATCTACTCATAGCTGTCACAACTGACAACATGTGGTGGTCAAGCTCGATGAATTGATGTGTGACACGTGGGTCAAGAAATTGCAAAATGTTATATGAGATCATTGTTATTTTCTAATCTTTTTGTAATTTTTTGAATATCTATAAAGTAAACTATGAATATTTTGGGATTGGTTATGAGCTTAAAAATGGGAGTAACAACCCCATGTATGTCGGAGAACCCAAGTACTCAGGGTATGATTTTTTGTTATTGTTCATTTCTTTTATAGTATAATAATATTTCACAATGATGATACAAATGTTTTTATTTTGTGGTTATTTTTTAAGTGATTTTTTTATATCTGAAACATGGAATAGTATAGAAAGATATTTGGGTATTCATCCATCATTATAGACACTTAGTGTTATTTACATGCATCATATTAGACATGCACAAGAAAATGTGTTTTATGTAATTATTTTTTCTTGAATTTTTTTCCATTAATGTGATATTGAAATAAAAAAATTTCTTAACATTATATTTAAATAGTTCATAAAATTATTAAGGATTAAGATATATATGGGTATTTAAATTATAAAAATCTCAATATCATAATTTGAATTCCATTGTTAACTAAGACCTAGGTTTATGATGGTTAAGGGTACTGATAATACCTCGGTCTCGACCATGTGATCGATAAAGGGGGGGAAGACATGTTTTGTCTTGTGGTGATTATACTATATTATAAATGTTATAAATTTATGTTACATGTCCTAAGATTTATGTTGGTAATTTAATAGAAATGAATCCATGTTGATTTCTAACCACATTATTAATTTTTGTATTACATGTCCCCTACCTTGACATTGTCTTGGGAATGTTGAGAGTGATCTAGATTTCTGCCTAGATACCTAAATGTGTTTTGGTTAGATATTGGTCCACATTGAATTTTTTCTTACGATGTGGTACATATGTGGAGGTGGATTGTGTGAGGTATAACATTTTTAATTTATATACAAGGATTTCAAGAGGATCAGGATGTTAATAAATACATTGGACCATGGTCCATGGTAGTTGAATTACATAATTATAAGTGTTAACAATTCTCATATGATGGGGAGATATGTGTTAGTAGAAGGTCCATGGTGCCAGAACATGGGTTCGAAGTGGAGGAATTAGAATTCCATTTAGGAGCCTATAACTTTCAAGTTTAAATTTGTTTGGGAAAGGACAGATTGGCCTTTGATATAATGGATGTACGTCATTTCAACTTTATATGGATGTAAAAGATGATTTCCAATGATATATAGAGTTATTTATGTTTTTAGGAATAATTAGTTGGGAAAATACGTTGGGTATTCTATGGTTAATGATCTTGAGACTGATTCCTCCTTTGAGGAGCATCAGACACATGTGCCTAGTTACTGTGGGAAGATTTTTTGGGTTAACATTTTGTCGATATTTCATATGTTGTGGGAACGTCAGCCTAAGATAATGATGAAAATGGTAGAGGCGCATATAAAAGGTCATAGTTGACTGACAGTCATTAACATTGAACCTTTGAGGTTCTTGGTAGTACATCTTGAGGGTGAGCTATTATAATGTGGGGATATTTTTAGATCATGTGTTTTCTAGGGGTGCATTAGGATTAAGAGGCGAGTAATGGATGTTAAAAAAATACACGTTATGGACCTAATTCTTGAGGTGAAATGTTTTGGATAGGCATTGACCATTTAATTCATGACTAGAATTAATATAACAACTTATACAATTCACACCCCATGTAACTATTTTTCACAACAAGTTGACATATTATGGATATATTTTTCTTCACGTGTCCACATGATTTAAATGTAGATTAATCCACTTGTAAATTTCACTCACTATGTTTTCAATTTTCCTGAAATCAAATTAAACTATGTGAAATTCTATATATTGTTTTTTGAAATTGGCTAGGGAAGATGTTTTGGTGAAAATATGATGAAAGTTAGATTGACCCTATAAACCCTCTAAAGCCACTGCACACCTACGCCTTCAAAATAATCTACGCAACACACGTCAAGCGTGAAAAAAACCCTATACTCACATCTTTCTAACACTGAAACACCTCTTCACACCTCCTCTATAGATCGACGCTCCATCACACACTGCAATCTTGGATAGAATACGATATTCTCATATCCTAGATATGGTTCTTCTTCCTGTTTAGTTCTTTCTACAAATTATACACATATTCCTGAATAAAATAAATTAATTTATCCACTTCTGGATCTTGATATATATTTTCTAATCAATATATAGCCTCAATAAATATGGAATTAGATATGTTGAATCTATATATAGTCTGTTTGGATCCATATCTGGATTTGTTGGATCTCGGTTTCAGATTATCGGATATAGATATAGATTTACTAAATCTAAATCTTGTTTTTTTGGATTTAGAACAAGATTTATGATATCTTGTTTCATTTAAATATGTATTTAGGTTTCAGATC
This sequence comes from Viscum album, assembly GCA_963277665.1. Lineage (NCBI taxonomy): Eukaryota > Viridiplantae > Streptophyta > Magnoliopsida > Santalales > Viscaceae > Viscum > Viscum album. The sequence continues at coordinate 26,134,878 of OY728157.1, read as the reverse complement.
TAGATGGTGTACATCATCACATTCACGGTTGACCTATTACAAATTAGAAATATCTATTGGGGATCTTTTATCTTTGTTATTGAGGTAGGTGGTCTAAAATTCTAATCCCATATACATGAATATAATTATGTGCATATAATTGTACAATTTCTATTAGATTTATAACAATTCCATTTTTTGAATAAATTAATTAATCTGGTGAATTAATTAATTAAGAGAAATGCGAAATTGGGATATTGGGATTTTAGATCATGAATAATTAATTGGAAAATTAGTTATGAAATTTTCAAATCATGGTTTGGAAAATTTATTGATTGTTTAATTATGATGAGATAGAGATATTTTAAACTGAATAATTTATTGATAGATTAATTATTATTATATTTATGTAGTTTAATGTGGATAATTAATTATATAATTAATTATCATAGATTCTTATGATTATTATATTGGTGGAGATAGAATAATTAATTAATGAATTAATTGATGATACTAATTTTATTAAAATATTGAAATTAATTGAGTATGTAATTGGGGTTATTGATTTGATCAATTTAGAATAATTATTTAATGAATTAATTATGTGGGTGTTTGTGATTATGGGTTTGAATTAATTAATCGATGAATTAAACAAAGAGAGTTATGTGATTATCTTATTGTTGAATTAAATGAATGGAGTTTTTAATTTAATAATTAATTATTGGGAGTTATGTGATTATTTATTTGTTCAATTAAATAAATGGATGAGTTAATTGAAATATTAATCAATAAGATTTATTTTATTATTTAATTTTTGAATTATATATATTTAGTACATAATTACATAATTAATTAATAGTTGTTATGTGACTATATAATTAATGAATTTAATTATTAGATTAATTAATTGAACAATTAATTAATGGGTTTAATGTGATTATTTGATTATTGGATAAAATAGAAGGATTAAGTAATTGATGAATTAATTATAGAGAGATGTGTGATTATTTAATTTAGTAATAAAATAAATGGATGAATTTATTGATGAATTTATTAATGAGATATATGTGATAATTTAATTTTTGAATTAAATAAATATATTAATTAATTATAAAATTAAATAATGGGTTTTATGTGATTATTTAATTATTTAATTAAATAAAGGGATTAATTAACTGGTTAGTCTATTAATGATGATTGTTCTAATGGAGTAATTGAATAAATTAGCCTAATTAATTGGTTGAATTAATTAATGAGGATTATTATGAGGGTGGAATTTAATAAAAGTTTTTAATTAATTAGGGAATTAATTTGTGTGGATTTATTGGAAATTGGATTTATATAATTTTTTATTTAATTTTGGAATTAATTATTGGGAAATGAGTTTTTATATTTTATGAAATTGATTATTGAACTCATTATTAGATATTGAGACTGTGGATTTGAGTAACTAATTACTGAATTAATGAAATGATATTTATTATGAAAATATAGATTAATTAATTAATTAATATTATTGGAAGACATAATTAATTGGCGAATTAATAAAAGTGATATATGTGATAATTTAATAACTAAATTTGTAATGTAGTTGGTTTTATTATTTAATTTTTTAATTGACTAAAAGAATTGATTTTCTAAATTATTTGTTGAATTAAATAATGTTTTTTGATTTTATTAGTTAATAATCTAAATAATTATGAAAAGGGATGTGATTAATTAATTATTTAATTATATAATGTTATGGGCTACATTATTTATTTTTTTGAATTAATTAATGTTATCGATATTTTTAATTAACTGTAAAATTAATTAATGTTATTTATTTGATCAATTTATTGTTGAGATAAATAATAAATGGGATGTTAATAGTTAATTGTTGGATTGACTAAAAAATTTACAAGATTAATTAATTATTGAATTACTTAACAAAATGGATGTGATTAATTAATTTTTTAATTAATTAAAGTGATTTATGGGATTAATTCATTATTGAATTAGTTAATGGAATAATTTGATTATGATATTGCTATATTATAAAAATTAATTGATAAATTTGTTAATGTGACACTGTGATGTTAAATGTAATAAAGGTGTTATTGTTGATTATTCTTGATTGTTGTGAAATATGGAAAATTGTGAAATATGTGATATATTGTGAATGAGAGAGAAATTTTGTTCTAGAAAAAACCTTTTAAACTCATTATATATTTGTACAATTGAATAATGGGATTTGAGATAGGGATTGATTGTCTAAATAATTATGGGGTTCTAGACATGGTGTTCTACACCATTGAAATATACGAATTATTGATGAAAAGTGTGTGAGATAGGGACTGATGCTCCAAATACTCACAGGGTGAAAGGCATGCCATTATACTGCAATCATGCATGAAAATATTCTTTTATGGAACATGGGATGAAGATCCAAATACCCATGGGGTGTGGTATGTGGAAGGATTCAACAAATACTCATGAGGGTACAAGACATAAAGTTCTACACACATTTAAAGAAATTGGACTATGGTTACAATTGACTATAAATGAATGTAATTAAATAGATAATAAAATCCCATGTGATATAATGACTATGAACTGAATATGAGAAATTTTCCAGACTCTTGGATCGGATGAATTAGGTTTTGAGATAAGGGTGTCCTTGGGAATCAGCATTATTATGTGGTTAAATAAAGGATAATTGAATAAATGTAAATTATTAAATTTTATACATGTATACTATTATTTTTGCAACTATATAAACTATTATTTATTGGATTTGTTTTAGAAACCATTGGTGGTGTCCTGGTGAGTTCTAATCACAACATACACATGCTGCCTAATCGGTACTTGAGTAGACTTTGTGTTTAATGGACATGTTAAGGGAAATGATCATAAACTATATGGTTTATTTGGGATAGAGTGATGATGAGTGAATCGAATGTGGTTTGGGACCTATATTGGAGTTGTAGTGTATTAATATTTTTGTTTTAATTTGACAGATGGAATGTAATTAGCATGTCATATACACTATTTGGTTTGATTCTGAGTTTCCTTTTTCATTCATCTTGTGATATTTGATTTTTTATAGTTATTTATATTATTCCTCTATTGATATTTTTTCCATATAGGGTATTAATATGATAAAAAACATGGTGTAGTCTCCTAATAATCGATATTAGATCCTCGCCACTAGTCATGGGCCTATGGAATATGGAGAAGTGTTATTGCGGTTAGGTAGAGTTATGCCTTGGGGAACTAGTACGTGGCACCCTGGTTTTGATGTTACACTATATATACAAATCATTCCACATATATTGAATAATTGATTCTATATATGAATAATGTTCCTTTTCACCAAATATTTCTATCGAGTAATGAATATAGATTTCTCAATATTTCAATATATAATAAACTATATATTAAATAATACCCAAAATGAACAATTGGAATATAGTTTGGGAAATAATATTATTAATGATATAAATAATATGTATGTTTTAGATTAGTGTAATGTCTAATAAAAAATATTACAATAATGTGGTTGTCTCATGAGGAAGTTAAGAATCACTAGCATAAACATGAAATGATAGGTGATCATCAATTCATTTGGAATGTAGAATTTTTCAATGAAATCCTTTTCAAATTGTTGTTGATGTTAAATATATAAATTATGTCTTATATAACCAAAATAAATGTGAATAGATTTATATAATGAAATATGCCTCCATGAAATAGAAATTGAGATATAATCTGTTATGGCTTTGGTTATCTATGTTAAAAAACAACAAGAAATAGAGATCCTAATATGACATTTTCAATACAAATAAATTTGATAAATATAATCATTATTCATTTTCATGGGTTGTAAATGCACCATATATAAAACAATAAATGGGTAATTTGGGATTTGTCTTATAAAAATTAATTTGATGTGAAAAAACTTACAATGATAATAAATTTAATGTTATAAATAATAAATGAATCTATTTTGTGTGTATAAAATATATTCTAGTAAATAATGTGGAAATACAACATCACATAATCAAAAAAATAATGTAATCGTATAATTTTAAAAACAATAAGAAGTAATAAAACCCAAATAAAAATATCGTGTTATGAAATTAATCACTACAATGTAATTTTATAATAAAATCCACTTTGGTGAAAATTTTAATATTTAATATTGAAATACCATTTTATTTTATTTATATATTATATTAAATAAAAAATGTATATTATAAAAAGGATAAAAATAAAATTAGATCTATATCATTATAATATTCCCAAAAGAAAGGATATAGAGACGTAGTTGCTTACATCATGCTTTATTTTTCTTGGATACGATTTAACATCAAATATAAATGTTTTACGCAGGATATTATTTTAAAAAATAAGAATATTATTATTTATAATATCATATATCAACATATTAAATCATCTTTTCACCTATCTGTTTTTAATATTTCATTATTTTTATTTTTTAGGCTATAAATTACCTCGATTTGGATTCCATGTATTGTCATGAATGTTTCAATTCCTTATTAGAAAATATAGATCATGATATGTACGATTATATTAAATTTATAAAAATAATTTTTTATTATTTGGACAGAATTTTTGTAATTATAGAAATTTGAAAATTGATAATGGATCACATATCCTTGTGGACATGGTAGCTCGTACATACACATGATGAATGTTATCACTCCCTAAATGAATGAATGTGTATGGATTTGGGTTATATATAAACATTTATAATCAATATCATTTCATATATTTCAATTATATTAAATAAATATATCTTTATTAAATTCATTGTAAATGAAAATTTAAAAATGTAAAACATAGCTTCGTGAGGCCAAAGTCCATCGTACAAATGAGAAACATTATCCCATTCTAAATTTAAAAAATCGAGAAGGTATATTTTATATAATTATTTAATAAATATTATAATATCAAAAATATAATAAAAATGTGAAAATTAAAGCATTATTTCCATCTTTGAAATTTGGTGATATAAATGTGTTACATATGTTCGCGAGGTAGTAGTCCACTGTACACACTATAAGAGGATTCATTTTCCATTTGATAGAAGAGGATATGGATATAGTTAATGAGATTAACATAATAAAATATATGTTTTGGTGATAATATTCTAATTATATTATCATTTTTAAAAAATAATTTAGGTTTCTGGATGATGAAATACAATGAAAATTCTCGTTTAATAATTTTACCTCATATATGGAGGATATGAATTTGTTTTCACCAAAAGTCATAGAAGGATGAAATTATTACCCAAGGAAAGGCTCGTTGTTATTGGGGGGAGGGAAAATGTATTATTTTGTGTGGTCTTGTCTGATCCAAATTGATTTTTACATGTCATGAAGGGAGTATAGTGGTAGGTCTTTTATAAGTGGGGGAGAGGGAAAAATGAGATTTATGAAAAGATTCAATTTAACCAATTTTTTTCATTAAACAAGAAAATAAAATGGTCAATATCAATATATAGTATCAAACATTATTATATGTATCCATAAAATGATTGTTATAGAATCTAGTATGTCATTTTTAACCGTTATAATTTTTTTTAACCCATGGTGAATCTGTTTTTACATAAACTATGATAATCAATTTTTGAATCTTTTATTATTAAAAGTAGTCAACATGTAATTTTAAATAATTAGTTACAATAAATTATTGTCATTATAAATTTTTAAATTTTCTTTTCCAAAATCAATTTATATAAGTTGAAAAATTAATTTTAAAATTATAACCATAGACGAAATGAAAACGAAGGTTTTCAATGAGAATATTATTATAATTGTAGAATATTTTTATTACCAAATTCAATTATAAACTAATTAAAATTTCATAAATTAGATAAATTATAATATTTATGAATTATTTTTATTTTATATACAATTTAAAATATAATTTTTAAATCGAAACTATTTAAATGATTTGGTAGTTTGGAATAAAAATTAATTTTTTCACTAAAAACAATAAAATAAAAAATTTCAATAAAATAAAAAAAATTATAATAATATAATATTTAAATCATTGTTGATAAAATGAAGTAATATTTATAAGAATTTATTTCATAAAATTGAATAAATTAATTATAAATTATCTTTATAGAGCACGAGAAAGAGAAATTTCAGAAAAAATTATATTTTTCTCAAAAACATTTCATTTTCATTTAATAGAATATTATTTTTTTATAATAAATAGATAAATATATTTTTCAATGTTTAGTAATTTCTATTCATTCCATTTAAATTATTTAATAGGTATGAATGTTATAAAATAATAATATTCTTTTAGAATTGAGGTTATATGTTTGTATTCTTTCAAAAACAATAAATTTTATGAAATATATTTCATTGGTCATTTAAACTCATTTCTTGGTGTCAAAAATTCAAAAAAAAAATATTGATTTTTTTTGTATGTGTGGGTGATAAATATTTTTTGAGACATTTCTTTTTATTTCAAATCACTTTTATCCCCATCAGGATCTTTTTTATTTTCATTCTCACAGTGTATTATTTGGAATTCTCAAATCCCACTGTATTGTGTTGAATAATGTATTTTGAATCATCATAAATTAAGTTATTTTTTTATTCTTCTTCCATAATCTCTCATTGTGATTCTCCTATGAATTTTTTCATTAAATATATATTATTTACACTCATAATAACACTCTTTAAAAGATAGAAAATTTCATTTTAATTCTATAGTGGAAACCATATTATTTCATTTTGACTAATTTGTCATTAGAAATATATCTTGTAGGAAATTGTTTTTTGTGTTTATTCATCCATATCTTCTTCCCAAAATTAATGTAAAAATTTACAGAGAAATTGAAAATGATTCCAAAATTATTGAATCTGAATTGATGTTTTCCATTAAATAATGCATAACACATGTAAATCTTCTTCAAATAAGATAATGTACATTTTTATTGTCTCATGTGTATATATATTCAATAGTAAATCTCCCCTCATCATTAATTATATGGAAAATTAACACTTTGAATTAATTAATTGTTTCATTTTTACATTTTCATTAAGGTGTAACTCCACATCTCATATCACAACCGATGTTGGTGCTTTGTAAATCATACATAGTGAATTTATCAAGATCTACTTCATCATGTTCAGAGATTTTTTCATCAAATTTATATTGAATTTTTTTCATCATATTCATTACAACTATTTGTACATAAGAGTTTCTACAAAACCATTTGTAATTATAACACTCAGATTAACCCATATAAATAATCCATCGACTAATTATTATTTTTACATTATAATATATTTGAATTATTGTATAATATTTTTAACAATCGCTTATTTTTCCAATTTATACTTTATAAATAATATGATGTTTCTTCCAAATCAAATAATCCTTTTTGTAACCCATAGAATATGATAACAAAATTAATGCAATGAATAAAATAATTCATTTAGAGCCTCATCATCATATAAGAAAAGGATATTTAAAAGTACAAGTCAATGTTTTTCATGGAACTATTAATACATATTGATTGGAATCAAATACCACAATTCCAAGAGGAGGGTGATAATGTAACATTCTATAATTTTATATATGAAATGAATTTCTATTGAATATTTTAATTATTTTGTTTTCAAACAAACTGTTTTGATCTCTTTGATCAACATAGGAGAAATACCAAAGAGTATACCAGTGATATAATTCAGGTTTAAATCATTAAATGTTGTTTGATAAACACTAATAGGTGAGTTGAATAAATGTTTACTTTTTTCAAAACCTTCAACTATTATTCATAAAAACCTATTTTCTCAAGATATCCACTAACTAAAATAAATAAATTAACAATGAAAATAGTTTTCTATGTTCCCAAACATTAAATATTACTGCATCATTAGTATGTTGTTTTTTTCCCACACACACTCTTCTCATTTTCATATAAAAAATATCTCAGAAATGGTCATGACCATACAAATAATTAAATTATGAGTCAAATGTAGAAATTAAAGAATTACTAATATCCATGTTAAACATGATCATACAAAATATCTCCAAATATAACAATACATCTTATGATTCAATGTGATTATTGAAAATATCTTCAACTTCCTCATGTATCTTTGCTGGTAAAACACTTTTTCATCATAACAAAAATGATCTGGAAGTTTCATTTTATTATTTAGTTTCAAAAAACTCTAAAAATGTATGGTTGTTATGATATCAAACTATTACCACACCTTTATAATTGTATAATTTGCTTCATCAATACTCGCATTGAATGTCCGATGTGTGATCCAATTTCCATTTCATGTTATGAATCATTTAAAATCAAAAAATATGTTTGGTGGTTTGTCTTTGTGGTATGGAACCTCATAATAATACATCGAGGTTTGAGGTTCGTTTCCCATGGGGGGAAGCTATAGTGACATGACAATAGTGATACTGTAGAAGGAATATTGTTTTTGGAGAACAATAGCACTCCTGACGTTGTAATATCGGTGGTCACTGTAGAAGGGACTATAGTGGTGACATCACTATTGCATGTACTAAAGCATCATAGGTATTGAAGATGCAGTATTCACAAAAGGACTATAATGTACCAAATTATGTACATAAAGGCCATGAAATGGGATTCCAGGCCCACTAAGCCTAGAATCCATGTAATATGATTCATTATTTCTGGTCCTACGGGCTATTTATTAAATAAATAAGGTTTTATGGGTAGGGAATACACTTTAGGGGATTTTAACTACCTTTTAAATATATATGTATTGTGTGTGTGTGGGTTTAAATAAAAATGAACCCCATGAACATAATAAAAGTATATAATCTAAGAAAATATTTCAAAATTTCAAAAAACAGATTATAGACTCCCAAGAATTAGATGTCCATGTTACTCTAAATATTTTTGTCCTCAGATCAAGGTTTATCGCATAAACATGAGATTTCAATTTTATCATGATGCTTCCAATTTCACAATAATCCGTTGAATAGAAAATTGATAAATGGTTATAAAATCAACTTCTAACATTTTTTTCAGAACAAAGGCATTCGATTATGCCACCAATTAGTTATATAATTATCATTCCAAATTTTTTACATAACACACATATAAAATTATCTATATTGATAAATTATCTTACACATCCCCCAATAATATATTATCATTGATTCTTTAGCCATGTTAGTGAAATTAATTTATTAGCATCCAAAATAACATATATGACCTAAAATATCATACATGTGTAATATATGTTTTCATTCTAAAAAATGAAATAATTCCCTAGGATTGTGTATAATAATTATGTTATGGAATAAAATAAATGTATTACATGGGTGGCCCTAGAAAAAGAAATTTTTCATTTACGTGGGTTATTGTATGATAAATGACATTAACATTTCACTATAATAGCATAATACAAGCATTTTTTCATCTTCAATTATCCTATCATCGTAAAATAATTTTCAACAACTCTCATCAAAATCATACCTTATCATTGATTTTTTATTCCAATCCCCATCATCTAGTAGTGGATATCATTTATTCATGGATTTTTAACTCATCCATCGACAAACTTATTACTCTATTAACAAAAAATAAAGCATCATCCTTATTGGGTTGTCATTATTTGGGAAAAAATATCTTTTACTATAAATATTATTATCATATTTTTCTAAAATAATATTATTATGAACTTCATTGAAGGTAGTTTATAGAATGATGTTTTTTGTTCATGAAAAAGGTGAACCGACAATTATATGTAATATGAATCATTTTAGAATAAATTTTGGTGAGGGTACAGGATAGACATTCCACTATAATAATAATATATAAGTATATTTTTTATGTTAATGCATCTTTATTTACTATTTTGGAGAATATATATGATTTATATTAAAATAATCTAATTGAAGGAAGTTAGTCAAGATTTTTAAATTTTTCTTTGGTTGTCCCTTTATAAGTTACCCATTAAGGATCCTTAGAATGATCAATTTATAAAACTAGTAGAACTGTGATGTCTTAAAGAGTATATAAAATTTAATTATGTAGAAATTTTTAATTTTCCATGGAAAATAATGTTTCAGGAGAATTGGTATTGAAGGATGGTATTTATAAGTGGAGTTGATGGTTTTTTTAAATTATAATAATTTGTTTCTTATTTTGGCACAAGGTCAAAAATTATTTCTATTCTTATGAATAATTAATGTAAATTGGGGATGTGAGTTTAAAATAATGTGTGATTACATTATCCATGACTTAATATTTCATGTATTTATATTTTAATGATAATAACCATTTTTCCTATTTTTCAATATTCACAAAAAATGCAGTTATTTTATATAATAATAAAATTAACCAACCTTAATTTTTTTAGACATGTATATTAAAAAAATGAAATCCATTTTATGATAATAGAATAAAAATATGAGAAATTTATTTTCATTACAAATAACCATTTTTGGAAGAATAAAATTATTAATATAATGATTAATTTATTACCTTAAAAAAATATATTGGTCTCCAAAATAAATCTCATTATTATAATACTATGTAATATAGATTTTGAAAATCCATTTTATGAAAATAAAACATTTTAGATCATTATATTTATAATAAATGATCAAATAAATCATTTATGTTTTTCAATAATATGAAAATATGATTTATCAAATCAAAATAATTATTTTATAGTACCAATGTTAAAAATATAAGATATTTTAGTTTATATGATTTTTAAATCATATATAACATTTCCATTGTAGAGGATAATATTATAAAAGTATTATTATTATTTCTAATGTTGATATTATTATTTAATGGTCATATTATTATTCCAATGATCAGATATGTAACATTAATATGGGATCCCTACATTCAATAAATACACAACATTTTATAGACATATATATAAATATATATATTATATTTTCAATCTATCATAAATATTTTTCATTTTCCAAATGATATCTTAATTAATAATATTTTTATTATTTTATATAGTTATCACATTAGTGAAATTATTCTATGGGATTGATTATAAAAAATCAATCATCTAATTATTTTCATATTTCCTATTTTTTACCATTACAATTTTTTCAATTCATTTAATCAAATTTATTCTGTAAATATGGTGATTAAATAATATTAACATTATGGCCTATTTTTTATGTGTTATGAGTAATTATATAATATTGTATAACTAAATATGAAACAGTTAATTATTCATATAAGATATTCCATTGATAAATTTTTATCTCATTACATCCCCATATAAAAATTCACCCTTAAAATTTATATTTATATAGTTATGGGAAAATAGGATATGGTACCTCTACACCATGATTTCCTTGGTTTCTATGATACCTTTTCATATATGGGTTTATTCATAGTAGTTTGACTAGGTGATTTTTCTTGTTGCACAAATCATTATCTTTACACTCTATGATTGTCTACATATTTTCATTGAATGAGTTATCATATTCCAGTTGTACCACATCTCAATTCAGTACATTTGATGGATTTCGAATATATTTATTCAATTCATAAACAGATAATATGTCATTTAATTAATAAATTATTGATTTTAGTGATAATAAATAGGGAAAAAATGTGATACAATAGAGAATATCAAAGGGGGTGGTTTACATTTTAATAAGAATTCCCTTATTCTAAAATATCATCACTCTCTTCCATAAAGATATGTGGATGAATACCTTATCTCCAACCTCAAACTTCATATCTCATTTATAATTTTCATAAATGTAATTACATTAACTATGAGTATCCTTAATGTTATTCTGAATGGTATTTATATTTTCTACTATTTTGTTGACCATTTTAGGACCCCACAATTTACCTTTTGTTACATAATCCTATTTAATCAGTTTTCTACATCCCATCCGGAAAAGGAACTTGTATAGTTACATTTTTGTTCTTGAGATGAAATAATAATTTTAAAATATCAAGAAAATGGTGTCATGAACAATCCCAGAGGGTCCCCTGACATGACTACCCCTTGTCGGCCAACAATAGGACAAGGACTTTTGAATAGCCACTAAGAGCCATATACCATAAATGAGAGGCATTTTCCTATGTACCTGTATACATGAGATGTGACATCCTAGATAAATATTGAATATGAAAGTTTCATAATTATTAATATTTTGGAATTAAATATAAATTTTACTTTAAATAGGTTGCTATGTTTGATGGTGTACCCGATATGCAATGAAAGGTTTCTCTGAAATCATACGTTGTACACTAATAATATAATATTACTATTTTAAATGGTAGTTAACTAATAGTCATTGTATTAGCAGGAATGAATAGAACTAACTAAAATATGATTATAAATGTCTTTTAAATGTATTTACATTTATCAAAAAAAAATTATAGGCTAAAAATAAGAATAAAAATCGATTTTAATCATAAATACTCTAATATTCACTAAAAGGTCGATTTATCACCTTTTAATGGAGAACCATATTTAAATCTAGTATTGGTCACGTTTGTTTATTCTATTTTACCAAATAAATTTATTCTTTATAATGGGGACATCAAAATTTACTTTGGGTAAATTTTTGTTATTTTTCCGATAAAGTTCATTGTTAAGGAATAGTGAAAATATTGTACTTTAATTCAAAACTGCATTTTAATATATTTTATTTATTGAGTTATATTATAATTTTTATTGGTTTTAAAGTGTAAGTACAATATATTTTTATAATTTAATTCAATGTTGGTCACTGGAATTAATTTCACTTTGAAATTGGACATAAACAAGTGTCAATCATTTGATAGTTATTGTTTCGTAAAAAAATGCTATTTGTTTTAACAGTGGAAATTAATCTTAAATAAATTAATGATACTTATATGTTTATAATTTGGTAAAATAGACATCATTTTTTAATTTTGAATATCTATTATATCTTAGGGTGAATTTTTGGTATTTTTATGATAAACTTTAATTTTTTATGAATAGTGAAACCACTAAGTAGTAGTTAAATTACTAAAATTTTCATAAAAATGAATTTTACCACTTCTGTGAGTTGAATATTGAATTTCTGACATACATGGTTTTCATTAGTTAGTAAAATGTGGTTCAATAAATTGATAATATATTTTTTTGTGAATCTTATCTTTTGACATTTACATACTACTATTAAACATAAATAAGATAATTCAAGGAAAAAAGAATATTATAACAATTAAAAATTAAATTAACACTTATAAAAACATTATTGTTTGAGTCATTTATGACCATGGTATTATTTGTGTCGATTTTGGGACCCCATTTTTCCACTTGTGAGTGACAATGACAATTTAGATTTATTAACATAAAGTAAAGACAAAAATGACATAAACAAAACTCTTTTAGTAAATTAATTTTTATATGGTGTTCATTAAGTAATATTTTCAACTATAAATATTATTTAGAAGGATAAAATTATTTACTACATGATAGTATTTTTTTAGACATCGAATAAATAAAATTATTCATGACATAATAATGATGTAGTATTTACCTCATTAATAAATGATTTAAATAAATAAGATTATAATGAATAAAATGTTATTAAAAACCTGTCCAATTTGTATAGGATGATTTCATTTCTACCATGAGTCATATTATATTCGACTATAATGATTTTTGGAACTTTACAATAATAATATCATTATATAATAAAATAATATTTTCAAACATTCCTAATGAGTTCCTCTTCCCCCTTATAAAAAGAAATCACTTATAACCAATTTATCACAACTCGCAAGCCATTTGGCTATTCCAAACTCTAATCAATTAATCAATTCACGTTCCTATCCTCCACATAGAATCCTAACGTTGGGATGAAGGCACTTCAAGATACCCTTTTGGTTCAAACCGAAGGTAGTAACCCAAATTAAAGGTAACAGTTTCTCTTAATTTCTTTTCATTTATTTTACATCTACATCCAATAAACTATTTTTATTTATTTATATTCAAAAATAGTATCCTCAATATACTAGAATTTTTTTATAAAAATGATTCAATCTACACTTACATACAGCTCAATCTAACAGGTGATGAACATATTGTTTCTATGGATGGAAAACTAACGCCTCAAGAAAAGATGATTGTTCAATTACCTCTTACCACCTATTATGGTGGCCATAATGATGGTAATGTATTTATATATGATATATATTATGTTGATAATTTTCTTATGCTTCTGTATTTTCCATTTCTATCAGGCCTTTATGGTTTCCATAGTGGGTAAATACGATAATCTCATTTGAAGAAGTCCGGACTACCGCCCCCTCAAAGTGATGTGACCCGTTAGTGCCTTATGTGGTATGTATAAATGATGGAGTTAATGATATTATATAGGATATTATACTTTAATTAAAATAAACCTATGTATCAATATGTTTCAATTCCATTAAAATAAGTCATGGAAGTGAAAGTAACATTCATGCATGCGTACGACTTACCGTCTCCAGGAAGGTTACATTTCATTTCTTACCTCCAAATCTTATGTACTATTATAAATATATGTATATAATGGATATAGATGATATATAATATTTTTAAATAATTAAAATCATTCTAGATATAATAGACTGTTGACCACATGGAGAACTTGTAAAAATAAGGTGTTCATTTATTACTCAAGTACCAATTATCGACAAAACATCCATTATTAACATGAAATGACTACGTAATTTTTATAACATGCTAATAAGTGATATAAATGGAATAATAAACTTTAAAAATGTTCTTAACCAATTATAAATTAACCATATTTTATTATTTAGGAGATTAAAGAACAATTAAGTCAAGTCGGACAAGAGGTAAGGGATTTCTTATCTCATTTTTAATTCCATGAGATTTATATTATTCGACACTTATTTATTTCATGTGGTGTAATGTATACTACCATTGATATATATTATCATGATTCTCTTTATATTATTGGTGTTGGGTTAATCATTTGCTGGTTATTATCTGTTGGTCATACGACTCGATTGATTACAACGAGGTAAGGGGTTTTTTATCTCACTTTTTATTCCCGCAAGATTCATGCTATATTTGTCACTTTTTACTTTGAGTGGTGTTTTTAATACTCTTTGTGTAATATAAATTTAGTTATGGTTATTTACATATACATTTTATCATCCTTCTTTCATGTGGCGTATGTTTTGTATGATACCAAATCGGTGACGAAACCATTCACCCTCCTCTTTTTAAATGAATTAATCTTGTTATGTATTTTAATTTTCATATTATTATGTTGGGATCTGTTCTCCTATATCCTTATTGATGAAAATTTTATGTCAAGGTGATGAGATACACTTTTTATCTCATCAAAACATTTTTTGAATTTTAATGTGATGTTGTTTGGCTCTCTAATTTTTGTAACGAAACTTCTTAACCCAATTTTAATTCTTTGGGTTAAACTTCTACTTGTTGGTCATGTCATGCGATAAATATGTGTGACTAACCTCTGATTGTTTTACACTAAAAATCCTATCATATTGACTGTATTTATATTTTTCCCATATAATTATGTAATTGATTTGTCTTTAATCTATGGATACCGTCTTTATTAAGGACTTTGTCTCAATTTACATTCCATTAAGACTTCATTGTTGTTATACATCAATTCACTTTTATATGTTGTATATAATATCCTTTGGCACATTATATCATGAATCACTTTATTCTCATGATATTATAGAGATTTTGTTAAATGTTATTAACCAATTATTTGTATTCAAGTGTAGCTGATTTTGTTAAAAAAATCATTAACTAAAATATCATTTAAATGTTTTAAAGATTTTTCTTCTAAATATTTCTCATTAGTGTCCATGTTTTCAAAATTATTTTTAGGATTTACATATATGGAGATTAATTTTTTCAAATGATAATTTTTTTAAATGTTTCAAAGTGGTATGTGACACTTTGATTAAAAAATCCCTTTATTAAATGTTTTAAATGATTTTTAAAAATGGTTTGATAAATCATTGTTTACATCAATATATTTATTTGATATAATTTGATTGGAATATGGAAATGTTATGTTTCCTTTGTCCTTGTGTAATGTGTTATGATCACGTTATGGTTCTTGGGCATTATTCATGAATACGTGTGGTTTCGTGATAAACCTATCACGGGTGAGCCTGAGATAGATCTGCAATGTATTGGGTAACATGAAAGAGGTAAAAGATGAGGTTTCTCATAAGAAATTTTTCGAATATACTGTTATGGTTATTCAAAATGTGACTCCCTATGTAGATATGATAGCTACAATGTAATTACGTTATTAATCACATAAGTTACCTTAATGATTTATTATTTGTGTGTGTTATTCCTAAATATTATGATTTTGTAAGTTATGTTATGATTGAAAATTATGGGTTCATTGATTTGTATTTAATTATGTGATAATGTATTCCTTAATTATTTTATATCCCTTATGGATCTTTTTATTCTCACCCCATGTTCGGAAATTGTTTTACAGGACATAATGATGAATATGGTCAAGGATGAGATCAAGGAATAGCCATGTTGTCTAAAACATGGAACTAGACATGTCTCTTTTTTAAGAGTTTTTATTTTATGAAAAATTTATAATGTGTAGTAGTGTATATGTGTAATATTTATGTTCTTATATAATAGTTATGGATGAATTCTCTAAAACACTAAACCTTAAAAGATCATTAATATGAATTATTCATTTAATTCAATATTATTTAATGTTTTAAGGCCGATTCCTTATAGTTAGTATCAGAGGTCTGTTTAGATAACTTAAGAGGTTAGAGTATTCATTATGCATAAGTGACAATACCATAATGGTTAGGATTTCAGAAAGAGTCATAGTTTTTGTTAGACAATGTGAATGAGTTTAAGATAACATGAATAATTATATCATAATATTTTCCCTCATCATAAGATATTATATGATGATTTTAAGGATATACTCACACTGAACTTTTTGGTTTTAGTAAATGGATAGATCTTGGAGGAATCAAAGAAAAAATGAATGTGAAGATAACTGTGATGGTTTTATGAATGAGAAAATGAATGAAATGGGAGCTGTAATGAGAAATCTTGTGGTTATTCTCAAATATCTGTCTGGAGTCATGATTGACCACCTGAATCGTAGTGATTCTTATAACGTAACATATTTGCGATAAACAAATACCTACAAGAAGTTCAAGTAATAATCATAATGGTAAGTATGTTTATAAACCTATGTATCAAATATGTGGAAAGACACACCTAGTAAAATGTTTCAAATGGATGGGAAGATTATATAGATATGGAAATGAAAGTCATAAAGCAAGTAACATCCATGGAAAAAGGAATCATCTAGTTGACTCTAGGAAAGGGAAAGAAGTTATATTCGAGTGATAAATTAAATGATTTAAATATGGTGTGCTTGATCATTATACAAACACATGTCCTACGAAGAAGTTTTGGGAATGGGATCACGAGGAACATACAAATATTTGTTTACCAAAACCTAATTACATTTCTATTGAGGATGAAGAAACTGAAAATGACCAATGAAATGAGTGGATTATTTCGTAACATATGATTTGATATTATTGAATCTTTGGATATGATTCATGACATTGTTTTTAAGAAATAATTATTTAAGAAAAATTTGAAAAGGAATTTTTAATGGATCATGATGAATGTTGAATGAGTAAGAAGTCAACATATAGAGGATTCCAGAGTTATGATAGAGTTTAGGATGGTGGAATACTTAAAAGTATTAAGGATCTCTTGATGATGGGAATTACATTAGAAGAATTTTTATAATATGTGTAACGATGAAGTTTGATATATGAAAATTTTATTTAAGGAATAATTATCATTTCTTTTGTGGATATAGTTATAAATAAGCATTTGGGTTTATACGATCCTTGAATTTTAGGCAATGATAGGATAATACATTTCTGTGATGAAAAATAAAAGTTATTTGACAACCTTCATGGTGAAAATATGTTTTGGTTATTTTTGATGAATTTATGTCTTTTTGGAAATGTTATAAAATTATATAGTTTTTGAAAAAAGGATAACACATGGACTGTGTGACAACCCGTCGCGTCGGACAAAGCTGCGGGAATCAATCCCGCAACCGAAGTGCGGCTGGATTTATCACCTACCACTTGACTACGTTAAGTCCATAGTTAAAATGACTAATTATTTTTAGTCATATGATTTTATGAATCAATAATAAGTTTATTTTGGGTTATCTATGGAAATTATTAACCTATCATGGAGAATAAGTGATTAGGATAATTAATTTTAAATATGAGATATTAAGATTAAATTATGTTATTTGGAGATAAATGTTAAGATATATCTTGGAAGACAATGTGATTAAATCCTTCTGAGATTTCAGTTTCAATCTGATTTTGGATTACTTTAAAGATCATTATGGTCAATTGTATGTTGATTCGTCTTGGTTGAACTTTGGGTATTGTTTGACAAATTTTGCAGATTAAGAGCATTTTTTTATTTTTGTAAAAGATTATTGTTTTTGGGGTTTATCTGATCTTCTACTAACCATTTTGGCATTTTCTAAGGTATAAAGACATAGGAAATATTTGGTTCATCTTTTGTAGATTATGTGATTCTCTTGAAGTTGATTATAGCGCTCTTTATGTGAAAACATCATCCTAAATACTCATTGTTTGGATAAAATATGAGTTTGTGTTAGAAATCTCGTAAAAGTTAAAAGTCTTCATGAATAGTAAGTATATTTCCTTATCTTTTTAGTTAAGCTCATAAATAAATTTCTCAATGAAAATTTACTTAAATCAAAAACTTTGTCCGTTAACGTTTCCTACTTGGGAATCAAAGACTGTTTAACCCATCACAAGTTTATGATTTTTGGGTGGTTAACTTTCTATTAAACATGTTTTCTATCACTGTCCATCATAACATGATGTTTTTTTCTCCTCTATATCAATATATTTATGGAATACTAGTATTTTTTGTCTCTTGTAACGTTTTTACTTCTATTCCTTCATTTTTAAGTGATAGGTTTATTGACTCTTTTTCTGATGTGGGCCTTTCAATGAAGTTTCTAAGCCCAATTTTAAAATTGAGAGGGTAAAATTCACAAAATGGGGGTAGGATGTAACATCCCAGATAAATAAAGAATATGACATTTTCATATTTATTAATATTTTTGAAATAAATATTAATTTTAATTTATAGGGGTTTCTATGTTCGATGGCATACCTGATACGCACCGACGGGTTTCTCTGAAATCCTACGTTGCACACTAATAATATAATATTACAATTTTAAATGGTAGTTAATGCCTAGTCGTTGTATTAGTAGGAATGAATAGAACTAAATAAAATATGAGTATACATGTTTGTTAAATGTTTTTACATTTATCCAATAAAATTTCTAGCCTTTAAATAAGAACAGAATTCGATTTTAAGCATAAATACTCTAATAATCACTAAAAGGTCAATTTATCAACTTGTAATGGTGAACCATATATAAATCTATTTTTTTCACTTTTATATTTTTTATATGACCAAATAAAATTCTTCTTTAGAACAGGGACATCAAACATTACTTTTGGTATATTTTTTGAGGTTTTTCAATGGAGTTCATTTTTTGATGAATAGTGAAAATTTTGTATTTTAATTCAAAATTGTGTTTTAATATAATTTATTTTTATAGTTATGTTATATTTTTTATTGGTTTTGAAGTTTAGTTATAATATATTTTTACCATATAATCCAATGTTTTTCATTGGAATTATTTTCACTTTGAAATTGGACATAAAATAGTGTCAATCATTAGATAGTTATTATTTCATAAAAACACGCTATTTGTTTTAACAAAGTGAATTAATTTTAAATTAATTAATGCAACATTAAATTTATTAATTTGGTAAAATAGACATCATTTTTTAATTCGGAATATCAAAAATAGATTAGGCAGAATATTTGTATTTTTCTAAAAAACTTCAATTTTTGATGAATAGTGAAACCACTTAGTAGTAGTTAGAAAACATTATTTTTCATTAAATTTAATTTTACCACTTCTGTGAGTTGAATTTTGAAAATACTACATACATGGGTTTTATTAGTTTGTAAAATTTTGTTCAATAAAATGGAAATAATTTTTTGGTGAATAGTAACTTTTGACTCATATTTACCGCGGTTAAAGGTAAATAAAGTAATCCAAGATAAAAATAATATAATAATAACTCAAAATTACCTTAACACTTGTCAAATTCTTATTTATTGAGTCATTTAAGACCATGGGAATATTTGGGACGATTTTCGGACCCCATTGAGCCACTTGGGATTGATGATGACAATTTAGATTAATTAACTTAAAGTAATGGCAAAAATGACATAAACAAAACACATTTAGTAAATTAATTTTTATATGGTGTTATTTAAGTCATATTTTAGAATATAAATATTATTTATAAATAAAAAAAATTCCTAGTTGACATTAGTTTTTTTTATAATTTTTAGACATCGAATAAATTAAATTATTCATGACACAACAATGATGCATTGTTTACCTCATTAACAAATGATTTATATAAATAAGAATATAATGATTAAAATATTATCTGAAACCTGTCCAATACCTATTTTATGATTTTATTTCAACCATGAGTCATCTTATATTCTACTATAATAATTTATGGACCATTAGAAACTGAATGTAATTATATAATAAAATTTTTTTTTCACACTTTCCTAAAGAGCCCCTCACCCCCCTTATAAAAGGAGACCACTTATAACCAATTACTCACACCTCAAAATCCATTTGGATCATTCGAACTCTGCCTAATTAATCTTCCTACATCCTTATCCTCCTCATAGAAGCCTTACATTAGGCATAAGGAAATTCAAGAAGTCCTTTTGGTTGAAACAAAAAGAAGTTACCCAAATTAAAGGTAACAGTTTCACATAACATCGTTTCTCTTATTTTAGATCTCCATTTTCGAAACTATTTTTTTTCCATTATTTTAAACAAAACATTTATCCTCAACATACTATGATGTTTTTATAAGAAGTATTCTAACTACACTTACTCACACTTCCATCTAATGGGTGAAGAACGTAATGTTTCTGTGGATAACAAACTAACGCCTCACGAAACGATGATTGTTAAATTACCGTTTACCACCTCTCATAGTGTACATTATGATTGAATTTTATTTATATATTATATATATATAATGTTTATTATTTCCTTATCCTTCTATATTTCCCCTTTATTGCACGGCTTTATGGTTTCCATTGTGGATAAATACGATAATATCATTTGTGGAAGTGCGGACTACTGCCCCCTCAAAGTGATGTGACTCGTTAATTCCTAATGTGGGATATATAAAAGATGGAGTTAATGAAATTATATATGATATAATAAAGTAATTATAATATACCTATTTATAATTATGGTTTAATTCCATTAAAATATGAAATAGAAAAGAGAGTAGCGTTAATGTGTATGTACGGTAAACCGTCTCCATGAACGGTGCATTTCATTTCTTACCTCCAAATATTTTGTACTATTATAAATACAAGTATATAATGGATATACATGATATATATGATATCTAAATCATGAATATCATTATGGATATAATAGACTATTGACCACATGGGAAAATTTTAAATATAAGGTGTTCATTTTTTACTCAAGTACCAAATATAGACAAAACGACCATTATTAAATTGAAATGAATAAATAGATATTATAAAATGGTAATAAGTGATATAAATGGAATAATAAACTTGAAAAATGATCTTATGCAAGTATAAATTATCCATAGATTATTATTCACTAGATTAATGAATGATCACGTCAAGTAAGACACGAGGTAAAGGATTTATTATCTCACATTTAATTCTGTGAGATTTCCATTGTTCGCCACTTAATTATTACATGTGGTGTAATGTATAATTACATTGATATATTTTATCAAGATTCTCATTATATTCATGGTATTGGGTGAATCATTTTGTGTTTATTATCTTTTTGTCACATGGCTCGATTGATTACAATGAGGTAAGCGGTTCTTGTCTCACTTTTTCTTCCCATGAGATTCATGATGTATTTGTCACAAATTTATTTTAGTGGTGTAATTAGTACTATTTGTGTGATATATATTCCTTTATGGGTATTTACATATACATTGTATGGTCCTTCTTTCATGTGGTGTATGTTTTGTATTATACTAAATCTGTATAGGAACCTTTCACCCTCCTCTTTTTAAAAGACTTATTTTTTTTATGTATTTTAATTTACATCTTATTATGTTGGGATATTATCTTCTTCTATCCTTATTGATGTAAATATTATGTTCAAGAGATGATATACCCTTTTTATCTCATAAACATATTTTATGAATTTTAAAGTGACGTCATTAGGCTATCGAATTTTTGTAAGGGGACTTATTAAACCAATTTCTATTCTTTTGGTTAAAATTATACTTTCTAATCTTGTCGTGCAATATATATGTGTGAATAACCTATGATTTTTTTACACTAAATATCCCATAATTTTGAATATATTTATATTTTTTACACATAATTATGTAATTTTTTTCCTTAATCTAAGGATACCAACGTTATTTAGGATTTCGTTTAATTTTACATTCCATTAAGACTTCATTGTTAATATGCACCAATTCACTTTGATATGGTATATATACAATCATTTGGAACATTATATCATGAATACATTTATTCTCATGATATTATAAATCCTTTATCAAATTCTATTCATCAATTATTAGTATTCATGTGTCTCTCATTTTGTTAATAACTCTTAAACTAAAATATCGTTTAAATGTTTGAAATATTTTTATTCTAAATATTTCTCATTAGTGTCCATGTTTTAAAAATGGTTTTTAGGATTTAATTATATATAAATTAATTTCTTAAAATGTTAATTACATTACTTGTTTCAATGTGGTATGGGAAACATTGATTCAAAAATCACATTATTAAATTTTTTAAATGGTTTTTGAAAATGGTTCGATAAAGCATTGTTTACTTCAATATATTGATTTGATATATTGTGATTGTAATATGGAAATGTTATCTTACCTTATGCTTGTGTTATTTGTTATTATCATTTTATTGTTCTTGGGCATTATTCATGTATATGGTTGGTTCTGTGACAAACCTAGGGCGGGTGATCCTGAGATAGCTCTCTAATGCATTTGGTAATGTGAAAGAGGTAAACAATGAGGTTTCTACAAAGAGATTTAGGGAATATACTAGGATGTGTATTCCAAATATGACTCCCTATATAGATATGATAGCTACAATGTAAGTATGTTATGAATTCCATAAGTTACTTTTATGATTTAAGATTTGGGTGTGTTATTTTTAAATCTATTTTTTTCATATGGTATGTTATGATTGAAAAGTATGGCTTCATTGATTTTAATTTAATTACGGGATAATGTTTTCATTCATTATTTTATTAACCTTACTGATCTTTTTATGATCACCCCATGTTTTGAAATATTTTTCACCGGACATAAATATGAATAGGGTCATGGATGAAATCAAGGAATAGTAATGTTGTCTAAAACATGGAACTAGATATGTATCTTTATTAGGAGTTTTTATTTTATGAAAAATGGATACGGGGTAGTAATGTCTACATGTAATATTTATGTTTTTATGTAATGGTTATGGCCTAATTCTCTAAAACTCTAATCATGAAAATATCCTTAATGTGAATTATTCCTTTAATTCAATATAATGTAATTTTTTATGGTCGGGTCCTTATATGAGATCATAAACAAAACAAAAAATTTGAAATGTAAAAACATATTATGTAAAAAATTGAATACATTATTTTCCTTATAATATTGTTTTATAGGAATTTAGATTGATGAAAGTATATTGGGTCAGAATACGGCACCACAAAAAAATTGTAGACCACATAATCCAACGTATAAAAAAGTTATTGGGACTGCTGCTCAATGTCCTAGGAACACCTTGGCCTACATAAACTCATAAACCACTAGAAAGCCTAGGTCCACCATAGACTTTTTCAAATGTATTCTCTCCTTAAAAAGACAGACATGTGTGGAAAAACATGTGCAAGGGTGAGTAAAACAATACTCCCTAAGGTGGACAGAAACAACAATGGAAGACAAAAAAATGGAATGCCACAATGGAAATACTATGGATGAATAGTACAGTAATGTCTTTAAATATATACACCCACATCCCATATATCAAGAATATCTAGACATACTCTCCCAATGAGACACACAGTCTCCAAGAGAGTCACAGTCTTGGTAAGACAAGCATTCTTTCGTAGTCACAAAATATCCTCGTGACACGAAGTGTCTATAAGAAATAGATTCTATAGAATTAAAATTATATCATATAGACAAAAAATCACTATAAGACACATTGTATTTAGGATTCAAACACTCTCTATGAAACACTTAGATTCTATGTTACAACAATCGAATATATTCCGCTCAAATCAGGTTCTTATAGAAAAATACATCTCTATAAATTTGGAATTAATAAAACATAAAAAAACAAACTAATGATATAAGAAACGTACATATTCATTTGAAAGTACCCAACTCTATAGAAGGTTCATCAAACGTACATACAGTTTGAATGTTATGGTTGTTTAAACATCGTAAGGGGGTCCACTAGCTCATGGAACAAACTCCATAGTCAACCACCCAATCCAACCTATCCTGCAGTTGATCATGGTTCAAGATTGACCAATATTGTTGAAAATGTCCCAGTCCGGCCACCCAGGTCAGACCTGAATAGACTTGGGGTTCGACCCAATCCATATGGTCTGACCCAACCCTCTTCGGCTGGTTCAATCATTCTTTATCGGCCCTGCCTACTAGGCCTTCCTATACCATTGCAGGGTCCATTCAAGGAGGTGTGTTGCTACATCCCATGTAGTTCCAACCCATGTCTTGTGGCCTCTACGCCTGCTAGCTCCCATGAAACTATCACCGTGTCCCACGCATTTCTGGTGCTAGTGTTGCTCGCCACACATGATTCTTCCTTAGGCTGCCACTCCTCCTCCGATGGTAGAAAATCTAAAACAACAAAACCTCTGTGATCCTTGGGGCGTGATCTACATTGGTACATGAATTTTTTTCATAGTAAAACCAATATGGGGGTATGATATGATTTTAATCCATTTGGAAATTTTATTCGCGACCACGATGGTCCAATGATAAAGAACCCCATGAATGGGTTAGAGAAGAATAAACTAAACACATCAAGTATTAAAGAAACAATTGTTTTCATTTCATACTTAATTCATTCAAATTTGAATGTTGAATGATGAAGAAATAATTATAATGTGATGTATAAAATTAAAACTATCCAATCAAACCATCCCATAAGAATAATGGAACCATATTTCAACATGTTCATGTGTCTCTCCACTCTCATCATTGAATTGATGAATGTGGAACCATAAAGAAATCAAATTCCCTACCTCAAGTTGGATTAGTCATTAATGAGGAGTTGTTTCTTTTTCATCATTTATGATATCCTCTAACTATGTTGGCGCAATGATCCATTATCTGATATCTAATGTATCATCATTTTTTTGATGTAGTTCTTTGTCCATGATTTATATTAATTATAGAGTTATGGTGATAATATTGAATTATATGACAAAAGACTTTTAAAAAACATCTATTCTATTTCACTTAATGATAAATAAAAAAAATATTAATTAAATATTCCAAAAATTAATCTTCAAAGATAACACAGACCGATATAGGTTAGGCTACACATAAGGTAGAGATTCTAATCTAAGCATAACGATACCCTCATATTTCTAATCCAGACACCCGTTTAGGAGTAATTCTACTTTTTCCTGAAAAATACATTAATCTAATATGTAATATTTTAATATTATTCAAAAAAAATTCCATGATCATTGGGCCTTGAAATCGCATGTTGTATTAGTGCCTTGTCTCGAAATCAATAATTATAATAACTAAAAATAATCCATGGAAAATATGAGATGGTACATTCTTCCAAAATTTGGGATTTACATCCATAAAATACAAAACAAAAGGGCTAATCCATTAAAATATGGTACTGAGAACAAATCTTATCCCCCGCTACCAATTTAACTTTTAGAGATTCGGGTGCTACCGCCGAACGCACGCCATTTTAATTTACTACACATGAAGGATTTTATCCTATCAATACATTATATCCACTGGGTACCCAATAAAATTCACCCTATCATCAATGTCCAAATCACCCCAATCAATGATGTGTGATGGGTAATACATGTACCTCCTTAGTTGTGACATGTGGAATATGTCAATCACCCTCTCTAACTGTATAGGTAGATTCAAATGGTATGCAACATCACTAAATATATGAATAATCTGGAATGGTTCGATTGAAAACATATATATCTTTCCACACCAACATCATATCTATAATACACGTCATGTAAGACCCATAAGAAAACGTTTTCTCTTCCCTCGAATACTGAATTCCTCTGTATTCTGTCAGTAAAAGACATCTGATGGATCTGTGTAGTCTTTATCCTCTCATGGATGATCCTCACCTTATCTATAGTCTCTATCACCAACATTTGTCCAATGACTACTGACTTCCCTACGTCCATCCAGTAAAGTGTTGTCCTGCAAGGTCACCCATACAATTCCTTGAATGGTTCCATAACAGTGATGGAATGGTCGATGTAGTTTTAGAAAAACTCCACAAGTGGTAGTTGAACCTCCCAACTATGGAAAAAATCTAGTATCCTAGCATGTAGTGTGTCCTCTACAACCTTTATGGTCTATTGAGTCGGGCCATCCATATATGGGTTAAATTACGTTCTCAAGCGTAACTAATACCCAAATTCCTCTTGAAAACCCTTCCACAATCATGACGTAATGTGAGAATCACAATCTAAGATAATAACAAATAGAACATTAAAAAGTGAGACAATATTCTCCATGTAGTGGCGTCCTATGATATTTTTTAAGATGTACTCCTGGATGGTTTGGAAGTGGTCTGTCATAGTCAGTCGGTCAATGAACACCTAGAAAGTATTGTGTCCCTTGGCCGTACATCAATAACCCATCAGGATGTACATTGGTAACCCATACCACTTGCATTATGGAACTTCTAGGGGTTCGGTAAATCCTGTTGGAATTTGGTGCTCATCCATCACATGATGACAAGTGAGGCATCGAGAAATAAACTCTACAACACCCTTCTTCATTATTAGCCACAAAAACTGACGATGGAGGTCATGATACTTCTTCTGCACACCTGGATGTATCATCAATGGTTATTTATGTAACTCCATTCGGTAATCCTCCCATAATGGCACTGGTTCTACTGTGTGTCCTATAAAGAGAATGATGTTCTCCACACCTTTTGAATATCCATCAGGGGGTATACCCTATGTACATTTTAGCATGTACTGTCTCACAGTCGTTATCCCAATGTTTATCCTCCCTGACTCAGAGTATGTATCGTGGGGTTAAAACCATCTGATGGTGGTATGTTTCTCCATTTCCATCAGTAAAGGATATATTCAAAGAGAAAAATGTCTCTGATGCATTGTTCAACAATTTTGAACTGGATATCATACTGTGAGAATCATCCACAACATTCCCATTACTAGGTGTATATAATTTCTCAAATTCGTTGACCTGTAAGGACTCTATCCATTACCATTATCACATGTTTAGATCCTTCTAAGATATGATATACTAGAGACACTTCTGGATAGAGTAGACGTTAAACATCTCACCCATTAGGTGTTTCCACCACATATTCAATGCGAAGACTACCACTATTAACTCAAGATCATTGGTCACATAGTTCTACTTCTGTGGTATCAAATGGGGTGAACCATATGAAATCACCACTTACCCCTACATCAATACACAACCATGTATGGTTCCTGCTGCATTGTAGAACACTACGTTCTCAAAACCCTCATATGAAAATATCATGATTGGACAAGTAATCAATCACAATCATAACTGTTGAATGCTCTATAGGAACATATTCATGCACAATAATGAATTCCCCTTTCAGGCCAATAATATCATGGTTTTTTGTACTCAATAAATTTCTTGTTCAACCCATTAATAGTACCCACCAAAATTATTAATACACCCA
Source organism: Viscum album (assembly GCA_963277665.1). Taxonomy (NCBI): domain Eukaryota; kingdom Viridiplantae; phylum Streptophyta; class Magnoliopsida; order Santalales; family Viscaceae; genus Viscum; species Viscum album. Next base: position 26,106,716 of record OY728157.1, on the reverse strand, counting down.
CCTTAGTAACACTCTTCGGTGGATCCCAAGAATGCACTGCATAAATCGTTACTGGATCCATTTCAACACCATCATTTAAAATGGTGTGTCCAATAAAATCGAACTATTCAATCTAGAGGTGAAAACTCGAGAACTTCCTATTATGTTGTTTTCCTCCAGATTGAGTCAAGGAAAATCCTCAGGGGTCACACATGCTCCTCCTCAGATGTTGATTATAGTAGTATGCCATCAAGGAAGAATACCACTAACCATTCAGAATAAGTCCTGATGATACTGTTTAAGAGTCCCTAGAACACTTCTGGGGAATTCATCACACCTAATGAAATCACCAATACTCATATAGGCTGTATCGGCTAACTAAAGGCATATTTGGTATATCATTATTCCATAATCAAAGATGGTGGTATTCCTACAGAAGGTAAGTCTTTGAGAATCACATCACTAATTTCAAATGATCGAAGAGGTCATTGATCCTCAAAACTAGATTCTTATTATTAATGGTCACCAAGATCAGGAACATGAATTCCAAAAATAACCTCAATCGTTCATCTTCAATCATAGAAAACAAACCCAAGCCTACTATAGGTAAAACACTGGGTCTCACAAATCCTTTCCTCTTCACGTTCTCCAACTATACCCTCTTCACACAAAACATTGCTGGAGCCATCTGATATGCAGGTGTAGATATATTTGTTATCCTAGTGTATATATCAATACATATGTCAGCCTCCATACAGAGAGGTAATCATATAAAATTATGTAGAATATTTTCCACGAACTCCTTTACCTTTGTAGGAAGATGAGGACTCATATCTTCCACTATGTCAAGGGTCATGATAGACAACCAAAGAGTGATCTATTCAACAATTCTATGTTTGAGTCTATCTTGGGATTCATCAGTTTTTCTTTCACTAAAAAAGAAAAAACTGGTCCAATCACTGCATACACAGCTCACTCTAAACCTAAAATAGTTAATCTGAGCCTGGACTATGGATTACCAATCCAAATCGAAAATTTCTTCATAATACCTCTATGCTAATACCAAGATATAACAACCAACACTCTCACCACAAATAGTAAGGTGACGCTGTAATCACCAATGTGTGAACATAACCATTATCCTTTACGAGTCTCTCAGAATATTGTTCAAGATAATGGTTCAATCAAAATCTACAAATCATTAACACAATTCATGTAAATAAATGAATGACTAGAAAATATGTCTTTTATAACTATAGTTAAGGTGGAAAAGGTAATATATAATAATTTAATTCCTCTTAGGATCCCATGAACTGCTGGTATTGTGCCCTGTGATCATCCCCAAAAGATCCTGAACTCATTGGGTCCCTGCAACTGCCATATGCTACTTTCTTTTGAGGTCTCACTTTCATGGTGTCTGTTTGTGAGTCCCACTACTAGTGTCTTCTTCTCTGGAAAACTCTGCACTAGAATATATCTCTCAAGTACCCCATCATAAGTAGGAATTCTAAGGGATACACGGGATGCATTGATCTCCCAACATAAGCCATTCTCAATGGTCTGAGACCTGATGAACATGTCTCATACTATAAATGTGGATTGACCTGAAATATTAGTAATCCTTTCCATGTACTTCTCCATTGTGAGACTGCCCTTATATAGATACAGAATCTCTTGGAAGCATACTGATAAAAATGGAGCTAGAAATAAATCATCTATAAAGAGATAATTGATGTCTACTCAAGAGAGAGGCGCCCCATTATGTTTACAAAAATCAATACTCCACCATCTCCCTATGGATATATGGAAAAGACTTATAGAAAGGACATACATTTGGTCGGATGGAATCCTAAAATGGTAAAAGAAACAAATAAATTCCTATAGAAAATACTTGTCTACCTAGGTGTCTAGATCATCCCAAAACCCAAGAGGCCTCTTCCTTTAGAACACATGGAATGCAGTTAGACTTCCTGAATCTGTAGCCGGTAATGATGGTAGAAACCACTGGTCAATGTGTGGTTTGATCACTGGAAAACAACCTTAACGGTTCTATATATGGTACAAGAACCTTTTTTGACGTCACTTTTCTTGGCATAACATCATTGTGATCACCCAAAAGAATAAATTATGGTTGTCATTATGGATGTATTGTATAATAAAACAACATGTACAATGCTATATGTAGTATACATGGAGAGATGACTGATGAAAGAAAAGGAAAACCAAACTCAATCATATATGATGCATGTACCATTAATATACCCAGAAAAAGTGTTTTTATGTTCCCTGTCGAAAAGGAGAAATCAGTTTCTCTGTGTATGGATATATGGGTCGCTGCACAAACACTAGTTTCCATAGCATGAAATTTGAACATGAAACACATAACACTATTTCTCGAAACCAAACTCATAGAATCATACTCTATATATATAACCGACCATTCTCTGATACAACTCTATCACAAGTTATACTAGTGGTCCCTTGTCAATGCTAATCGAACCTCACCTCTAATAGGATTGGGGATGGATACTATCATTAAGATGACGTATCTGATAAATATGAGGAATTTTCCTACATAAATGTACAGATAAACATCTACAAGCCGCAAAATATAAAATTTAAAAACACTAAGTAAACAAATTCATGCATGAATTATAACCCAACCAATATAGTATGAAATTATATTAATATTATCAAATGAAATAATTTCCAGAATACATAACCACAAAATGGGAAGTTTTTAAACCTCAATGTCCACCTTGTATAAAATGTTACTTGGACTCCTACACAAATCCATGTGAACAACTCGTCATGCCTGAAATGAAATTGTTATGTCTTGTCCTAGTCCACCATAGAATATTTCAAAAGGTCACGCATAATAAAAAGAAAATGTACGTGTGTGTAATGCCCATGAAAGTATGTGTAAAATTATTTTTAGTAAGTCACGCAAAATCCACAAAAATATTCCACAGAGAAAATACCACACATGAAAAATCATAAAATAAAATAAACAAAATGAAAAGTAAAATCAGATCCTTAATGATATATTCCCACAACCCATATATCATGATTTTCAAGAAATAATCTCTCCAATGAAACTCATTGTTACCCTGTCACACACATTACCAATGAGTCACACAGTCTCGGTAAGACACACAGTCTTTGGGAGTCACACAAGATCCATGAGACACATAGTCTCTCAAAGGCTCAAATTCATTTTGACTCACATAGTATCCAGAATACACATAGTCTCCATAATAAACAACATCTATGTATGTCACACAATCCCAATGATACACCCCATCACTATGTCACAACCAATCATATAATTCCACTCAAAGAATGTGTGTTCCCAAAGAACTTACTCCTAGGGATATTATATCATATAATCACTTCCCCAAAAATCATCTTAGTATATCTCAAGAGGACCATTCTTTTCTCAAGGGTCCTAACATCATAGATGGTTCATAAATGGAAACATTGTTTCAATGATATGAGGGTTGAAAATTTTATATGGGTGCCCACTGGCTCAAGGATCAAACAGGTGGTCAATCCATTGACCATGGTGGTGGACATCCATGATTGACTACATGGTCTGTCCACCCCTATGGTCAATCGTGCCATGGAAATTTGAGATAACGCAATAGTAGACCGTGAACCGCCTATAGTGACCACAATGTAGCTCAGTTGACATTGGCTCATGTTTAACCTCCATAGTCGATCAGGGCCTAGTACGGCTACTCGGGTCCATCTTGACCCCAACACAACCAACAAGGTCCAATCTACATAGTACACCACCATATCCCACATGGGGAAGCCGCACACTACCTACAGCGCTGCTCACCTCCCACGCAACTTCCACAAGCCACCACTCATCCTCAAGTGGTCGAAAAACATAGGAAAAATCCAATGTGGTCCTTAGGTCGCACGATATATCAAAACATACTATGGTTTATCTTACCACCAATTTGGGGTTTCGTACATGTTTGGAGAATCCATGAAATTTGTGCTGAAAACATGAGGGTCCGACTGTGAAGAATTACATGATTGGTTGTGGGAAGAATCAAATGATTTTATAGAGGAAAAATAGGCCTTTAGTCATGTATTCGTCATTTCATTCCCGTTATAATGATGAATTATGAAAAATGAATCAGAAATATTTTTCTTCCATTAACAAACCTTAATCAAGCCCATTCCATATGAATGATGGATCCACAAAACAATATATTCATGGGGTTTTCAATGTTTACCATTGATTTCAACTATGAGGAATCATGATGAAAAAATGTCATACATCAACATGGATCAGTCATTGTTGAGCAGTTGTTTCTTTCCCATTATGGATGAGATCCTCCATCTCTATTGGTGCGATGATCCTTGATATGATTACCAATCCATAATTTTTATTGGATAGGGTTATTTCACTTCACATTAGTGGAATTATATGGTTTTGGAGACACCAGTGAATCATCTAACAATGTATTATTAAAACGTAAATTTCATTGCATTATTTTGTAACAATAAATAATATAAAACTTAATTTATTTTATTCATTAAAACATCCTATAATTAATTTTCATAGTTGACCCATACTACTTGATTTTAGGTCAATCCTATGTTAAAATCACTACACTAAACACATATATGCCTTCTTATTTCTAAATCGGGAACACTTGTGGGAGTTATTCCAGTTTTTGAGGAAACATTCTCACCCATGACAAATAATATTTAATTATTATACGACCAATTATTCTAGGAACCCCATGCATTGGATTTTCACGTTTTCTCAATTAATAGACTTGAAATCAATCCATATAATATCTAAAAATTATACATAGAAAATCTGACATTTTCTAACAGGAATATGATGAACCAATAATAAATTTAATTCCATTGTGTATGCTATAAATATTTTTTCTTTAGTCCAGATAGTCCCCACATATTATCCCTATTTTTTAGGGGTGATAAGAAATTATGATCTTCAATAGAGTGTTTAGATAATGTTAAAAAATTTATTATATCATATAGTTAAATAATGGATAGAAACTGTCTAAAATTTATAATGGCATTCCATACATCATCACATCTTCAATGATATATATCCTTGAATTTTAATTGAGGTATATTTGTTCATGAATTTTACTAAAATGTGTAATGTTTTTAAGATGATCAAACACCACCCATGAAACGTTTCTTTCTCATTATTGGTTCTGAAAAACATTAAAAATGTATTTGGTGATGACTTACAAATTTCATTTTTCTATATGTAATGGTTTCAACACCACATATGACTTATCCCTTTCAGTGTTCTCCTGCATACATACCATGAAAATTGATGTATAATCAATGATAATGTACTTAATATAGTCCCACCAATTAGTTTCTCAAGTATCTTGATAAATATTTCAACACCCTTATTTGATGGAGAATGGCGTTCTAGGTGCATTATTAAACAAATCATTCATTATCTCTGGATTTGATTGTACACATAGTCCTGGACAAAATTTGAAAACTCCATCATAATCAGTATTTAAATATAAGGACTTCCATGTTGTAATAAATTCTACCTTATTATGTTTTTTCAAATCGTATATTTGTGTATAATATATTATCCATAGAAATATATTTGATAATACATTTTGAAAATGAATAATTATTCTCCTTCTATAATGATCCCTATTTCCATCCATTCCAAGTCAATGAAATTTTTTTCATTCATAGTTCTCCTCATTTATATTGTTTTTAGATCAATTTTACATAGTGAATCATGCATATTAAATTCATTCGTAGGATAATAGTGGTTTGAGAAGTGATAATATATGATCTGCTATAAAAATAGAGAGGGAACATATAGATCTACTTATGTGAGAATATATATTTGATTATATTATTATCATTATATATTTCACACATCTTCTAATATTAATAGATATATCATATCATCACTATAAATGTAACTATATAACACTATAGAACATTTTTTTGGGAAGTTTGTGTCATCAAATTTCTACATATTTTAAGAATATTCTATGCCATTATCATTGTACATTATTTCAGAGTCCAATAACCTCATTAATGAATCATTGTATACCCTGATTATTTCCCCATTTGTCGGTATTGTATATACATGTGGTGTTAAATGTCTCTAATAAAATTCAATTATTATCTCTTCATTTCCATATGTCCATAAAAATTTTACCCCTTCCATAATATAATAAGTATAGGGATTGGAGATCATGATAATTATCTCTAATATAATCAATAATACCTATGTAGTTCGAAGCAAATATGGATATCCATTATTCATTTTTTTTCTATAATAGACCATAATTTCATTTTTCTTATAAGGGTCGATGGATATCATTAACTTAGTGTTAACATTCCGCAGTAATGATACACCCACCATCTATAATCAAATATACTATACTTTTTCTATAGCTTCTCATTTTTTATATTTTTTTGAATCTTTTTGGAGTACTCCATGTGCTCAACTTGATTTTATTTTATATAAAAATATCATATATTAGTACTACCTAATTATTCCTAGATAATCACTATAGAAACTACATATTTTTTCCATGGATTATTTTTCATCATTAGTCAGTATAGATATAATCACAATGAATTCATCATGTCCATATATCATTGAAAAATACATCATGGGAATGACTTCTCCCTTTACCTTTAATTAGTTATTTCATGAATAAAATTAAACCTTTTTTAAATTAAATTAAACATTACTTCATTGAATAATTTTTTTATTTTTTTAAGGAGATACTTTTTATTTTTCATGATATCTTTAATTTTAGGATATTCTATACCGAGGCACATTGATCCATACATCTTCTTGGAGAAGAAGTATGAAACACCCCATGGAAAATGAAATAAGTATATAAAAAATATAATGATTTTATTCTAAATAATTCCATAGTACATCCAACTCCATGGTTTCAATTCAATTGATAATACTGGATATTTGTAATGATATATGTATAAGTTTAATTTAAAGCATAACCACTCATTTAGAGGAATACATAGAAATTAATAAACAAACACATCAGTATAATCAATCATAATCGTCATGTCCCCAATCATTATTCTCTCCATAGTCCAATTTATTTGATATATATATGATTTATTATAAGGAATTAATATAAAAACATTATAATTTGTTTCTAAAGTAGATTTTTCCTCTTCATTACACTTGAACAAAATTTAAGGATGATTTTATATATGAATAGTGATCTACCTCTTAATAATTTAAATGTTATATTTATCGATGTATGGACAATCCATGCTCAAAATACAATAAAATTACAGTAATGCATGTTGAAAAATAATGGTTAGGAGGTTTAGACTAACAATATTAACTATGGATGAGTTGAAAACATGTGATGAAAAAATTAACCCATTTTCTTTTTTCAAAAAAATTTCAATCCACATTTTTAAGAGGTGTTTGAATAGTTATATTGGGCCTACAATATATAAAATAATGTGTATAAACATGTAAATATAGGGACATGGATGGATAACTGGTTCATTAATCCCTATTTTATTCTATTTTTAGTTATATTTTATATATTAAAAACATCTGCTTTGGAAGAAATAATCGTCTAATAATTTAAAATTTCAAACTATGAAAATAGTTAGATTTACTTATCAGTGATGCATAAATCCTAACATATTAATCTATTTGATACAATCTATTTCATCTATTTTATTTTTTTGTTACATTTTCTACCTTAAAAATCTATTAAATACATTTGTAATGGTTTATAAAGAGAATTTGAATTATCCAAATAATATACAATGGGGGGGGGGTTCAAGAATATCAGCAATAATAAATATTTTAATACACTATGTTATGAATTAGTTAATATATAATTCTCAAATATACGTGTTTTTACCACTATTAATAACAATTCGAGGGCAATATCCACACGTACTATCCAAATGTGCTTTCAAATTCATTGAGACTACTTTATCGATATATCACAAAAATATTGTATATTATAAAACACATACATATAACACTAGTGATGTTATTAATTTATTCTGTGACTAATACCCAAAAAAATTAATCAATTAATTTATTCCACTTATTGAAACCCAATAATATTACACACAATATTACATTATTTTAAAAAAAATCCACAAAACATAGCCATAAGACCATGATTCCTACTGTTTTTGATGACTACGTTCATAGTATATAAATATAAAAATTAAACATAAAATAATCCTTTTATTCGTCATAATGTTTTGGTAATGTCTTCTGATCACTTAAATGATAAAGGATAACTATGGTACAATATAAAAAATATTAGTGATATATAATGTTTTCTAAGGTTACCAACATAATTATGAATAATAGCATGAGATTCAAATGGCATAACATGATATTCTAAAAGAGATACCAAAAAAATGTTATATGGATGCATAAAATACTAAACATGATATAATAAGACCCCGGAAAAAATTAATGTCGGTGAAACATACATCATTGTATAATATTAAATCATGGATTACTATTAATATAACCTATCAGAGTAGATAGAGTCCTATTATAGATTAGTTTTATACAATAATTTCCAACATACCATCTCATAAGAGTAGAAATTACTTGATTCATTATACCATAATATTGGTACAATCATAATAACATGTAAATTATTATGCGTGTGATAAAAATAAATCAATCACAAGGCATAAACATATAAACTATACATATAAAATTTGGTTATATAGTCATTACTCATATCATAGTCAATATTGATTTAAAAATGATTCCAAAGAGAATAAGAAATTAATTATGTTGTATTTTTATACACATGTACCTAATAATAAGTCTCAAGTTATTTTGTTCACTTGGAAATTATCCTAATAATTGGTAGTGTATTTTATTTAAAAAGGAACATTCAAAATGATGTTTAAAGTAATAATTTAGTGTGTTTGGATAAAAGAATATTTATGGAATTATCATCGAAAACCATTGAATCCTATATTGTATATAACTAAAGTAATCCATTATAAAATGAAATATTAAACTGTAAAGTAGATTTTAATTTATTACTACATCAATGGATTATGGGATATAAAAGTTCCACTTAAACGAGTTTGATTTTGATGAACTAATTTGAGAAATGAACATAAATATTTTATTAACCATCATTGGAAGGGATAATAAGATATATATATATATATATATATATATATATATATACACATGTGTGTGTGTGTCTATATGGGACATATAGTCAAAATTACTAATGAGTAAATAACATCAATGACATATATAAATTGAATTTCTATGATAGTATTTATAACCAAATGACAAATCGGTATTTTGGATTGATCCCTAAATATATGTTCCAAAATCGAACTACACATGAAATAAATTTCATGAATTATCATATAATACTAATTAATTAATTATTTAATAACCTTATCAATATGTATATTGTTATAATATAGTTATAATATGTTCATTTATGACCATTTATGTGTGATATAATGTCTAAATTCTCATTTACAAACGTTTTCATTTAATGGTTTCATGGTTAGATTATTTTTTATAATTATCGATTTAATTCTAAAATTGGAATAAAAATATAGAAGTGAAATAAAACTATATTCTTGTCCTTATGTTATTATTAATATTCTAAAATAAATTTTTTTGTTCAAACTTAGTGATAATTCATTTATTAAATACACTAACGTTATATGGATATATTATTTAGGTTTTTTACCAACTATCATGAACTGGTTGAATTTTATTAAATATTATATATATATATATTCGTTCAAAAAAAATGAAAAATAATATTATTATATAATTTATTAAATATATTTAACCATTATATAATTTTAATATGATTACTAAAGAAACTAGAGAAAATGAGGTGCATTGTAAATAGAGGCACTCCATCATCCTTATAGCTATCAAAAGAGTTATATACATATAAATTTAGGTTAGTTATAAGAATAGATATTATAAAATAATAATAACTTATCATTACATTTAGGAATCTTAAATTATAATATTTATGTGTATTATGAGCATATGTGGGTGGTTGATGAAGAATAAATTTAAAATATGTTACATGGTATTTTTATTATTTCATTTAGTTGTATCTTTTTGGGAAACCCATCAAGACTCATTGGTATAAACATTGGATGAGAAACAAATCACAATGACAAGGGATAGAGAATAATAAAGGTAAGTAGTTATTAATATTAAAATCATGGAAAATTATATGTTTTTATGGGGAGGGCTATTGAGTGGTGGTATTAATAAGTGCAGGAGAGGGGTGTTTTGGAATATAATAAGCATTACATTTTTTCCATCAAAATTACCAATAGTAGTGATTCATATGTCAATATATTGATATTTTCATGAAATATTTAACTAATTGGTGTGTATACTATCCCTGCCCCAAAAATTGATGTCTTTGGATTTTAAATGTAAATATTGTAATTTTGATATATTTCAGTATTCAAAATAAATTAAAATATAAAAAATAATAAATATAATTCACCGAAATCAATTTTCAATTTGTAGATTCCACAAATGAAATACATTATATTAATATAATTTTTTAACAGGTGAAATATAATTTTTATATAAAATCATCATTTATTTTAAAATAACAATTTTAATAGTAGATTAAATCGTTTCCTTTAATAAAATAGGAGATAGTTTAATATAATTATAATATAATTGTAATAAGAATTCAGAAAAACTTATCATTCCATTTTTATAAAATATTATTTATATCATTATATTTAAAATATATTTGATATAAAATTATTCTTGTTTTAAATATATATAAACACATAATTATTAATTTGTGAACATTTATTTACTAATACAAAAATATAAATATATCATTTTTTAATTATATTAGATACCCAAATATTATATTATAATTATATAAGTTCGGTTACTATTCTAATAGTTAGGTTACTATTAATAATGTTGATATTACTTTTTCAATGGTTAAATTTCCATTCTAATGGTAATATTAATATTTAACTTTAAATCTGTTAACAGTCATATGGGATCCCTATTTTTAATAAAAACCTCATATTTTATTCATTAATCATTCACATTTATATTATCTCAAACATTTATTTTTATCGTTCTGAAATTCGTTATTACTTTTGTTGAATTATTTATCATTTTTATAATGTTTCTCATGAGTGTTGTTATTCTAGATGATCATTGTTGACACCAAACAAACACATCCCCAAAATTTAAAAATTATTAAATAAAATATCTCAGAGTGTAGATCATTTCGAAAGCTCAATTTGACTGGTCATGGAGCCCAAACAGAGTTAAATATCAGAATTTATTGTTGTTCGAAGTCAAGCTGTAGGAAATTTCCATCCAGGATGGTTTTGTGGCGAAGTATGGATTAGTGTGTAAAAAGGAATCTTGCTCGTCAAAATGGAACCTCGCACAGAAAAATGCCCGAACATGCTGAATTTTCCTTGCCCCGCCTCACGCGCATGGAATTTTAGACACACCAGCTTGTGCACATGGAATGTTTCTCGATCAGCCTTGCGTGCATGGAAAATTACACCCCCGCCATTCGTACAGAAAAGAATTTATGCGTGCGGAATTTTACATGCCCCACCTCCCTGTTTTCTACCTATAAATACAAGTGCCCCCCCTTCTTCCCGAGGAGGCCCCCGGAGGTCGGCCACTGCTCTAATGTGCTTATGCTAGAATTTTCCGCTCCTACATAGAAAATATACTCTTTGGCGCGAAAAAACATAATGTTTTAAAATAAAAGGGTGAAACCATCCCCATTTTGCATTTCAAATGATATTTTTGCATGAAACAGTTCCATGGGCCCCCCTTTTTTGTGCACCAAATACTGCACGCCCATCTCCCATTTTTGTGCGTCTGACCTCCCTATTGCGCGCGTGGCCGCCCATTGCACACCCATCTATTGTTTTCCATGCCTGGACACCCTATTGCATTCATGCATCCCCTATGGGTGCACGCATCCCATTGTGCATGCCCAACTGCCCTATTTGATGCAAACTGCCTGTATTGCACGCATGACTTTCCTTTTGCGTGTGGGGCTCCTCTGTTGTGTTTATTCCTTCCTTATTGTGCGCAACCCCTCCTTGCATGCAGACCATCTTGTGTTTCCCTAAAATTACGTGCAATAGTATCTAAGCATGCACCCATTGTTCAATACCTTGGGGGTTGTGCCCCTGCTCTGCCACTCGGCGTCAATTCCGGGCTGCAGTCTTGGCCCTCCTGGCTGGTCCCTTCACTACTATCACATACCCCCATGAAAAATGGAGAGTCGCACTGTGAACTTTTCGGGTCGGGACATCGGGATTTTTCATTTCACCCTTATGCACACCCACCTTCCACCTATGGAATACAATGATTATAGATACTCCTCCAAACACCATGAAACACATTGAGTTGACGTATTCTTCTTCATTTGATTCCTCTATCGTTAGTAGAGATTCTAATCATCAATTCCCTGAGCACATTGAGTCAGACCATTCCCCAAATAACTCATCCAAACCCTATCACATGACTCCTATGTCAGGTTGAACCAGAAAGGGCCACCCTTGCATAAGTCCCTAATCCAACCATTTCTAGGAACATTATTCCAATAGTCCTTTCTATATGACTATAAAATGTAGTATTCCCTATATTCCAAACAAAGGATGCCTCTTGCCCGATTTGAGAGATGAATTATGTACCAAGAAAGAGATGCATAATAGTCCTATAAACATGACAATAAACTCTAGTAGACCTTATGTTCCAATCATAGGATGCCTCTTGCTCTATAAAAGAGACGCCTTGTGCTCCAAGCATAAGATTCTAATAGTACTATCTATATTACAATAAACTATTGTATTCCCAATGTTTCAAATATAGGATGCCTCTTGCTCTATACGACAGATTCCTTGTGATGAAAACATAAAACGGTAACAGTCCTATCTACATGACTATAAATTGTATTACACCATATGTGCAAAACATAGGATGCCACATGCTCTATATGAGAGATGCCTTATCCTCCATGTGTAAGAAGCCTAATTACGTAAGTAACATGGTGTAATTTCAAAAGCATTGTAATCCTTTCAAACATTTCATCACACCACCTCACTCTTTGCGTGTCCTTCATTCGGATCATTATCCTATTCCATGTCTAAGGGGAACCCCTAAAAACCTGGTCCCATGCCACATCGGCTCACCAACCGTCCTAGGCCATCCTCGCAGAACACTTTGGATGTCATTTGGAGTCATGTCCTGTGTTTTGAACACGGTCATCAATCAACCCTCATTTGTTTGTCCCCATTTCAGTCTAACAGAATATGGATGTTGTGTTTCGAACATGGTATATAGTTATCCTCCATCACCACACCACCCTCATTACATTCCAGATGTCGAGAATATGATTCACACTTTTCAACTCCATTTGTTTGGACTGATTCCAAAGCCCGTGGCTTTATCCCTCTTGTGCACTAGAGCACAGGCGAAGGCCTCAACCCACCAGTGGGTTGGGATGCCCTCATGGACAGATATGATAAAACTCATTAAGGGAAACCAACCTAGTGTAAGCCCCTAGTTAAAATATAAGAGGAAGTATCCATGCCCCTACATTCTTCTTCGGTCCCCAGGGCCAGCAAAGGGCATGATGGGGAACAATGCACCACCTTTCTTTGGCCCCGAATACCTCTCATGTTGTGCTTTGTTTCCATCAGGCCACCATCCTAGAGCAAGTCCCAACATCTCTGGGAAACTAACCATGCATAATTCTTTGTTCCTTCTATGATCTGCTCCACGCATAAGCCTCACTCCACTTCCCAGGGACACACCTTTCACGACATGATTGTTAGGCCTTTTCTACCACTTTTACCTCACACCAAGCATGAGTCGTGTGGGATTAGAGTAAGCATCAACCATGACGTCCTATCTAGGAAGCCTAGAGTGTAAGCCCCACACCCCACCTGATCTATGAGGTCTTTTATCCTTGCTAAGGAAAGTAACATAAGATGCATTCACGAGGTTCAATCCCACCACCAATTGGTCATTCCAACCCTCTTCACATCGGTTCCCCAACACTCTAGGCAGCCTAGTGTGTAATCCCCACACTAATCCTGAACTAAAATGTCTTTGATCCTTGTCAAGGAAATGTACGTAGGAAGCCTCTCTATGATTCAAGCCCAACACCTAGTTATTCCGACCATATTAACGTTGGTTCACCCACTCCTCTTGATCTAGGAGGTCTTTGATACTTGTCAAGACAAGGTACATAAGAATCACCCATGGGTGTCCATCCCAACACCTAATCATTCTGACCATCTTCGCATCGGTTCACCAAATCTTACTGAACTATGAGGTCATTGATCCTTGTTAAGGAAAGGTATATAAGAAGCCATTTATGAGGTTCAAGCCGAACACCAGGTTGTTCCGACCATCCTCACATTGATTCGCCAACTTTTCCTGAACTACGAGGACTTTGATCCTTGTCAAATCATGGTACATAAGAAGCCTCCCTGAGTTTATTTCCCAACACCCATTCGTTCCAACCATATTCACATCGGTTTTCCCACTCTTCCTATACTATTTGGTCTTTGATCCTTGTCAAGGAATGGTACGTAGGAAGCCTCCCTGAGGTTCAATCCCAACACCCGGTTGTTCCGACCATCTTCACGTTGGTTCTCCAAATCCTCCTGATCTATGAGTTTTTTCATCCTTGTATAGGAAAGGTACGTAGGAAGCCTCCCTGAGCTTCAATCCCAATACCCGGTCATTCTGACCATATTCACGTCAGTTCACCAACTCCTCTTGGACTATGAGGTCTTTGATATTTGTCAAGGAATGGTACGTAGAAAGAATCCCTGAGGTTCAACCCCATCACCCGGTCATTCCACCATATTCACGTCGATTCTCCCACTACTCCTGAACTACGAGGTCGTTGATTCTTGTCATGGAATGGTATGTTGGAATCCTCCCTGAGGTTAAATCACAACACTCAGTCATTCCTACCATATTCACGTCGGATTGCCCAATCCTCCTGAACTACATGGTCTTTGATCCTTATCAAGGGAAGGTACGTAAGAAGGATCCCTGAGGTTCAAGCCCAACACCTGGTCGTTCCGACCATCTTCACGTCAGTTCTAAAACTCCTCCTGAACTATGAAGTCTTTGATCTTTGTCATGGAAAGGTATGTTGGAAGCCTTCCTAAGGTACAAGCCCATCACCCAGTAATTCCGACCATCTTCACGTTGGTTCGAAAAATCCTCATAAACTATGAGGTATTTGATATTTGTCAAGGACAGTTACATAGGAAGCCTCCCTGAGGTTCAAGCGCAACACCCGGTCATTCTGTCCATCTTATCACTATTTCACCAACTCCTCCTGAACTATGAGGCCTTCAATAATTGTCACGGAAAGGTATGTAGGAAGCCTCCCTGAGGTTCAAGCCCAACATCGAGTCATTATGACCATCTTCACATTGGTTCACCAACTCCTCATGAACTATGTGGTGTTTGATCCTTGTCATGTCAATGAACGTAGGAAGCATCCCTAAGTATCAAGCACACAACCAGTCATTCCGACCATCATCATGTCGGTTCACCAAATCCTCCTGAATGAGAGGTCTTTGATACTATTTAGTGCAAGGTACATAGAGAGCCTCCATGAGGTTCAAGCACAACAACCACTCCTCCTCCACTATGAGGACATTGATCCTTATCAAGGCAAGGTATGTAGGAAGCCTCCCTGAGGTTCAAAACCAACACCCAGTCATTCCTAAAATCTTCATGTCGGTTCCCCAACTCCTCCTGAACTAAAAGGTCTTTGATCCTTGATAAGGCAAGGTATGTAGGAAGCCTCTATGAGGTTCATTACCACCATCCACCTAGACCACATGTCCCCATTCAATTCGGTTAACCGACTCCTGCCCTATATACAAACTACATGGACATTGATTCCCTTCCACGGGGATACAGAAGAAGTACCTTTGAGGCTCAATACCAACACTACCATCACCATCATGACAGTCCAATCTCATTCCCCCTCCAATCCATTAAAATCTCCATAATCCATCTTGATTATCACCCGGGCCACCACATCTTGGTGGGATCATGTCCTCCACCTCATTGATGTTCATAGCAATACTTGGGACACTATCCTTGTGTAAGGCCCATCAGGTATTCAAGTTGTTGTCCTCTGTGTACACCAAAATTCATTAACATTTTTAACTATGTGGGTTTTGATCTCTATCATTTGCACATGGTACATAGAAAACATCATTGAGGTTTAATCCCAGCCAATGGTGGACCTTGGTGTCCCCGATTATGGGGTGCACATTCCTCGGTCCGCCATTAGTGGTGTCTAGATCATCTTTTACGGTGTGGAATCTCCCCTCTACGGGACAAACCACCTCTGATCAGTCCCTATGGGACGTTATAATAACTCTCATACTATCTACGAAAGGCGTTAAACACATGAAATATCTCATGATAAACATGATATGCCTAAGGAAAACCTAAAATGTCACGATCGTGGAAGAACTGTCTCTGCTGGACATTAAAGAGGCGGCATACCCTGTGTTAAAGCTGGGATGCCGAGGAAAACCTCATATACATGCCAATGGAATATGATTCCCCACATTCGATGTGTGATGCCTCGGGTTCTACACTATTGAGATTATCTCTTATGAGGAAGAATATGGTTTCCCAATGTCCATGCATCCAGAGATGCCCCGACATGCCAAATGTTTTCATCTAATCCGACTAAAGGTTGCTGCCATATCAAGACCCCATAGAATATCCTGACTGTAGTGGTGTAATTAAACAGATTACACAAAGATATAGCATTGTGAATGATATTCATGAACCATGACATAATCTATATGGAAGACCTGGACTAGGTGATGAGTTTTGAGGAGGAATCCACAGAAGGAAGACCGACATCCCTTCATCCTATTTTGATCAATGAGAAAACTTCGATTGATAAGGAGCAGATGTCACCTACCTTTTGAAAGCGGGAATGCGGGGAAAAAAATGCACTCTTTTCGTCCTCAGACGAGATTGACATGCACGCCCCGATGAAAGTGTCTGAAACAATTGTGAATATTAAAATATTCTTATTATTTTTTAATTATATATTATTTTACCCATTTCATTTCATTTATTTCATGTAAATATATATATTCTATAAATATACTATAATATATATATATAAATATATATTTATCATGTGGGGAATGTGAATTAACATTTATTATATAATAAAATATCACACAATTGAATATTCAGAAGGAAAATTCCACCAAATATTCTAGCTCATTAAAATTTTTCTCTTGTTGAATATTTATTAAGGATGATTTACATCAATATCCTATAGTCCATTTACATCAAAAATTCCACCAAAGATATAGGAACTCAATATTTTCATAAAAATAACAATTGGTTCCTAATAATGGTTATTTTTTGGATAGTTATATTCCTGAATTTTCAATTTTTTTATTTTATTGTAAATCACTTTGTCACTCTTCATTACGGAAAAACTAAATCCTTTATTTTGGGAAACTAAATTAATTAATATTAATTCATTACAAGATCATAGAGATAAAAATACTCTATTAGTCATTCTACTCTTCTGATAATCAAAGAATTATTTATATTAACTTTTTAATTTGAATTTATACACATTACATGTAAACATTGATAACAAGTTGGAAAAAACGTCAAAATTTTGTAAAATATTTATGTAGAAACATACTTTTCCAAAAAAAATGGATTACATTTATGTTTGTTGATGTTGAAATTTATTGAATATCATTATAATAACTAGTTAAATAGATATTCTATCATTGGGAAAAATATATATGTGAAAATAAACGTCATTAAGCAAAAAATTATACCACAAAATATTTTCAATGTAATTCCATTATCGCGAGGGCCTCCAGAGTTATATGAATATAACTGAAATTTAATTTATAGATCCTAATGTATATTAGTATATAATAAATGAATACCACAAAAATGTTATAATTATATATGATTTAAAAACTATTCATTAGATTTATAATTACTAAAGGTTCATTAGTAAGTCCAAAATAGCATCAATGTAAACTCACAATGTCCATTCAAAATTTGGAATGTCAGACCAAGTATATTATCTCTATTAACCATTAATATATGATTACAAGAATGAATAACAATTATTAATATGTATTCCTCCCCTTAGTGTTAATAAAAAATGTCATCAATGAATTATAATGTAAATATATTATTTATTGAAACTGAATTATTCACCCAATAATAGATGCACAATCTCATAGATCAATCATTATTTTTCACAACTAAAATAGAGGATCCCTATAAGGAAATATTTGGGAAAATAATTATCATATCTATAAATATATTAATATTATCTACATCTCCACTAACTCTGCTAGTTACATTAAAAAAAATATTTTGACATATACCATTCAATATTATTTTTTTAACGGATAAATCAACATCAATGCTATTTATGGTGACAATGTAATTCATCTAGAAAAACATCAATGATTTGTTATACCAATAAAACATAATCAATTATTAGTATATCATTCTTATCAATATCTCTCCTTTTATATTCCATTATTCACAAAATTAGATTATGTAGAGATAAATAGAGAGGATATTAAAATTAAATAGATGTATAATTTCCCATCAAAAGATCACTGATTCCATCACATGTTCATAAATCATAAAATGATCCCATTGGAAGTAAATTTATTAAATTTTATATTTAAATACAATATATTACAAGGACTATTTAAATGAAAAAAATAATTATAATATCTATGATTTAAAATAGTTTACTCCTCATACTCATAAATAGTACCGTCAATCACATCCTTTTTCAAAAATGATTTCCTTTTATAGTTTTAATGGATAACTATGATAATATGTTTATACGGAAAATTATATATTTTTTTTTTGAAAACATAGAAATTATATGAGAGTGTGAGGATCTATATTCGGATAAAACAATATCTAAATTTATAAAAATTAACAATGTACCAAACACCACATAATTAGGTTACTTAGATTTAGTTGTGGTAGTCACATATTCATGGGATCTCTCCCTTTTCCTTTTGGGGAATATTCACCAAACTATTGGTGAATTGGTTTGAAAAATGTATATTAACCATATAGTTGGATATTTAGAATAAATAAATTCTATATAGAATATGCATTATTTATCATTAAAAAAATTTCCACCCCATTATAAAAAACTCATATTCCCTTTATGTAATCCCCAGGGTGTTTCCTCCCATATATATAATTTGTGTTAAATCACATCTTTCCATTATTACTATTTTTTTAATTTTTCAACTTATTTTCCTCTATCCTCATCCCCATACAATTTAAGTAGATTAAAATTACATATAGTATGTATTTTACATCTTAAACGAACTTGAGACTATGTAAACATATTAATAAAATGTCTGACATACCAATCTTCCATAATGGATTGACTTTTAACCATATCATAAATTACCAATATTTCTTTCCATTCAATGTACATATTATGAAACATTCCAATTTATATTTTCAATGAAAACCTTATATTTGATAATACTTTCCTCATATTTTTTACTTTGATTTAGGTAATAAATTTTTATATATTCCATTTTCTCATGAGGGTGTATCATTCATGGAATAAGTACCAAAAAGTTCCCCATTTCTGGTTTGTTATCTTAATATCCTCCTTAATGATATGGATTATTATTATAAAATGATCCTTATATCCCTTCAAAATTGAGACAACCATAATGAATTTATCCCCCATGGCATTATCCCAATATAAGAACAGTGTTCTTTAGGAACATTATATAGTGTTCATCAACTAATGGATAAGTAGTTCCACTAATTTCTAGAGATAATTTTAACATGAATCATTCCAATATTGTTAACAATTCATTGGGTATGTCCTGTCACACTATTCAGAAAATATTTTTTTTAATAGGATGAGTGAGAATAACTAATATTGTTATAAATTGAATAGCCATAAATCCATCCCAATTAGTTTTATCAGGGTGAATAAAACAATATTCTCTATGAGTGATGATATATTTAAAATTCCTCTACATTAATCTATCATTATAAAATTAAATACACATAATTAACTTATTATATTTAATTACAAAATTTCTTTCACATCCTTTTTTTAGTTTGTTCCCTAAGAACTATGGTTTTCTGTTAGAATTCAATTTTCTATATAAATAGGGTTTTTATATATAGTACCAACGGATTATACGAAATGGCCTCTAAAACCAAAAGGACAATCTCAGAATGTTAAAACACGGAGTGTGTAGTCATATTACATTATTGGTATACAATATAGGAGTCCTAGAAATATCCAAAAGTTTATTAGTCTTATAAGACTAGACACATACATATATAACATTTGTAAATATAATATACAACATTAACACATTGTGAAGACATGATAACACTTAAAAATATCAATTATATTTATATGTACATCCCCTCTAGTATTACTATGTAAACAAAAAAATCAGGGTGATCCTAGACTTTCAGTATGGAGTAGAATACAATGGATTATTTTATAAAATAAACATGGAATAAGTCATATGAAAGTAATAAATGACAAAAAGATGTAATAATTAATTAAATAAAATGGAAATATATATTCATGGAATAAAAAAAATTATATAAAAAATAATTTATATCAAGCTAATATAATACATAATAGAAGACATCAAATCATATTGTCAATGAATTGTTTTGGGATCAAATCCTCTTATATGAAGAGTAATACAGTAAAATCCAAATTATTTTCCTCAGAAGACAAACAGATGAATTTAGATGTTATATAAATATGGCTAAACCCATCACTTGATTATGTCATGTTTGTTCACCATAAGAATATACTTTACTTTTCATACAATTATTAATGTGTTATCATTAAAAATAAATATATTATGTTCAATAAAAATAGATTTACATTAATTTAAAACATCTATTTTCAATATAAAAATTTAATCACATATTAAAACATTCACTAATAAATATATAATATATTATGTATCATCCATGTAACATGTATTACCCATATCAACAAAATATATTTTTGAGGGTTCTTTTAATGTGTGCGGTTATCCATAAAAAATAACTTCATTAAAATAGTTTTTGTTGGAATGTGGCCATGGAAATTGTATGAATGCTAATTTATAATTTCTTGTTGTGAAAATTTGAATATTCTAAAGCATATATACATAGGATTCATTAATATATTTCCATCACAATTTAATGCCTTGATGTGAAAGATGATTGCATTTGAAAATTGGTATAATTTATTAGATAATGGTATAAGAACTATTTAAAACCAAGTAATGATTTTTGTGATGAGATTCATGCTACCAAATTTAAAATAACAAATGATAAATATATGTATAAGCACGATGACAAGAAAAAAATGAGGAAAAATGTTGAAAATGTCCAAGACATTCTATTCACATTAAAATAAATGATGTCCACATTATTCCCTTCTATCTTTTACACAATGTAGTTTTATATTTAATTATAGGAATTTAAGGTTATGTGTTATATTTTAGGGAGTAATATAGAATTAAAGAGGGTTCTATCAACATTTGATAACAATAAGATGAATATTTCATCATAATTTAATCAATTAAATATAAATAGTATGTAATAAAAAATATAATCTATGGAGAATATGTAAAAGTAATTAAATATTTATACATAAATGAATGAATAAAATTTTATACATTATATATTTTACAATCGTTAAATCACTTCTTGATGAAATTCACCATTATGAAGAAATCAATTAGTGTTTCCCTATAGAGGGAGACAAATTAGGGGGTGTGGGATATATTGTCTATTGATCGAGAAACTAGACTCTGAATCAATTAACTGATGTCCAAATCTTGGTATAGGGAGAAAATTTATGAATGATGAATAACCATATAGAAAATGAGGTCCCATTGAAATAATGACTTTATAGAAAGTGGATGAAGTGAAGTATGTTAAAAGGCATGTTTTATAAATTATATCATCATTCATAAAAAATTACATTTTGAATTAAATGATATAATGTTTTATTCTTCAATGAAATTATAATTTTTGGATGAAGAGAGTGAAAAGGGTTCCTTTACATCCCTCACTTTCTACATGAATATTTTGACCTATTTTATTAATTTAGTGAATGAGTTTCAGGTTGGAATTTTGATGAAAATTGTATTTCTTTATGTATCCCTTGTTTATCTCATCCTAAAATCCAATTAAACTCCCTTGATGATAATATTTTTAATTCCTCTATTAATGTTTATAAATTTATAAATATAATAATTTTAATTATTGATTATATTAAACCCTATTGTTTTCTAATCTAATCATTGATCTTGTAGACATTACGAATAATGGTTGATTTAAATTTTCTAAATAATAATATATATGAATTTCACCAAGAACATTGTATTTAATGTAGATAAGAAAGTGATAGAAGTGAAATGGATAATTTTTAATGAATGTAGAATGAATGAATATAAATTTGTAAATATCATTAATATATGGGTATTAACAAAAAAAATATAGAGTGGGATTTTGTTTTTCCCTAATAAGAATCATGTATTTGTTTTAAATTGATTTATATTTATTATTTTCAATATATTGAAGGTGTTTTCTCAATAATTGATGGTTTTTGAATAACACATGAATGTTTTCAATAATGTGTAGTTATTGAATGTTAAGGAACCCAATCATTTTTAAGAATATGATCTCATGTGTGGGGTCACTTGGTTGGGTTCATTACGCTAATGTGGAACATATATGTTAAGTTAATTTTAAATTAATTGATCCATCTGAAGAATATATGTTCCCAGGTTTTACAGGGTGTTGTCACTAAGCGGTGCTACCACATAGTTAAACAACTAGATTTATACTACCAAACTATAGAAATGAGATAAGGTCATGTGTTATAATTAGGGGATACAATGGGGTACTACTGCTAGGTTTTACCCTTGACCTTCTACCTTGTCAAGTTATCATTGAGGATATTCCATTCTTTTGATACCACAACGTGCTACAATTGAGCTTATACTGGACGTATATTACAATATGATATTCTACCATGAGAATAACATGGTTGGAGTTGTTGATATTCAATTAGAGGATGTTCATTTTTCCTATGGTACATAGAGATATCATAATCATCTCCTAGTGTATGAAGCTTCCACAAACAAAAAATGAAAGAAGGATCTACAATGATTATGTGAAATGAATTATTTTTATTTTTTGATTTATTTTATATAATTTTTTATCATAGATATATTCTATGTTGAAATATTTTAATATGATTTACTAGATATCATTATATAATGTCCACCTCTAATCAATAATTAAACATGGATGGTAATTATACCTGATTTAGGGATGAAGAAAGATCATGATGGTGGATCATAGATGAAGTGAAACATTCATTCATGAAGGAAAAAGAAGATAATTAAACGTAGCCACACCCATGGTAATATATGGGATAAATGTGTAATATTTTATGAACTAAGATTCTCATTATGTATAAATAATTAGAGACCAAAAGAAAATAGTAGATGTTATAATATTATATTGGCCACACTAATGAACTCATTAATTGAAAGTATACATGATGACGTAAGATTAATATTTTTTGGATAATTAATAATGATGGTAATTTTGTAGTTATTAAAAAAATTAAACCAATGAAGGAATTCAATAATTGTTGATGTATTTAAATGAAGAGTAATTAAATAACTAATCGATAATATGATATCAATTAAAACATTTACTGATTATGTTAAGATGTTAGGAACATGTTTCATATTACGTTGATGATGAATAATTCATTTATATTGTATACCACAAAATATCATTAATTATTGATATGATAATTCATTTTTTCTTTTTTTTAAATAAATTGAACAATAACTTCAACATTGTTGTTGGATGTTATGAAGAAGAAATCCTAGAGTAAATATCAGATAGAATATCATTTGAAAGAGAATTTGATGATATAGTTTTTATTATCATTTAAAAATATACATTTTTGGATGGGGGATAAAGGATGAGGGTTGTTGAAGTTGTTGATATTATATAGAATCTTATCATAATATCATTTCGTATAGAATTTGAATATAGAGACATGTCTCTTGTCATTCGTATACATTATAAAGATTCAATGAAATAGAATCATAACCAATGTTGTCTATTATTCAGTAAATAATAAAGATGGAAGAAGGGATAAAATAAAATATATATTGTTTATCATGATAGAGGTTAACAAGAATATATGAGATATGAATAATTGGCTATGTTTTCCATTATTTTTACATGGAGATTATAGGAGTGAAAAATATCCAGTTTTTTTCATTGAAGAATAAAGGAGGACAAAAAGTGTTGAATTGATATACACAATCATGCTTACACATAATAAGATAATGAAATGTAAAATATATACATGGAATAAGAAGTAGTATAATATATGATTTTAAGGAATACAACACCATCTCATTTCTTGGAAATGAGTTAGTACTTTAATTAGACATAAGGGACATCCCCAATGTAGCAAAAGATAAAAATTAATTCCATGGAACTCATTAAGAGATGGTTGATGATTTAACCTTTGATGGTAAAACAACCCAACATAACATTCCATACCAAAATAAAACTAAATGATGCAAGATAATAGAATAAAATTACTCATAATAATAAAATTGATAACAGAAAAAAAACTATTGTAATGTACCATAGTAGAATTAAACAAACATCAAAGTACCTAATAAGAGAAAAATATATCAAAACTCAAAAAAAAACACATAACCCCAAATGCTAAATCATTCTCCAAGATTCAACAACACAATATACTACAAGTATAATGATGTACCATTGAAGTAGTGTGATGAATTACCTTTTCATGGGTCCTGATAAATGATATATAAAAATTACTCAATGATAAAAAATAGGTGTGAGTAATATAGTTTAGTAAATATTCATCACATGACTTCCCCATTAATCGAACTAAGATATAACATGTTATCTCATTTATATAATATAGTTAATTTAATAATTTTAAATAAAAAACATAACTTAGTTTATCATACAACAAAAAAATTTCTAGGAAAATAATTTACTGGAAAACTCCATTTTTTCAATGAAGGAACAATGAGGGTAGTTCTAAAACATTTCTTATTACCATTTTGGAATATTACATTTCAGTCAACAAACTCCTACATCTAAACATGAATGCTTCATAATGAAATTTCCATTCTCAAGATAGGTTTCTCATTGATCTACAGTGTCATCACACGATAATTAACATTTCATGTTCCATCACTACTTTTTCACCGAGAACCTATTTGTATTTCTACTGGAACTCATAAAATGGAATATTAACAAAAACCAACCCATTATGCCAAAACCATTATAATAAAATAATTCCAAAAACATTTAAATAAAATATAATATTTATTTAAAAACATTCACCAAACCATTGACCAAAATAAAACAAAATACCAATTTTTAAAATATTCAATTAAAACCCATTTAACAAATCATTTTACCAATAAAATTTCCCATTATTCATAAAAATATACAAACCAAAATAACGATCACTAAAGATGGGTTCTATGATTCCTTTCCAAAAAAAATTGAAAATAAATTTCAATCTACATAATCAATTTAAAACTAGGAAATTATGTTATAATATAGGGTGTTGAGAGTGAATCCACTCACCTCATGAAATATGGGTATATAGAAGAATGGCATGTAAGCATGCAATATAACAGGGATGAAACTCCAAACACATACATTAAAATCATACTAATTCAACAAAAATACAAATACGATCATGATTATCATAAAAAACCATTGATCTATAATAATGGGACTGTATCTAAGACACCTAGAGAGGCATGAAAGTAAATCTATGTGAAATAATGAAAAACTACCATAAAAATGTGTTATAATGAGAATATAGATTCAATACACCATCAAATTCCACATTAACACATTTAATTTTATGCGAGAAGTCTTTATAACCAATTGGATGGAGAAACCCATAGTTTGGATCTATTTGGAGGAAAAATGAGGTGTTAAAACTTTATACTAGCCCACATCCACATTTTTAGTATTTTGTCTATAAACTGTACAGGTTTATTCACACGATGGTGAAAAATGCACTAATCATATGCCATACACTTCCTCAACAAAATAATTTCATGGTTGGACCACTTAGTTAGAAATTTTTTTTGTCAACCATTAAAATCCCCATTATCACACATTATGTAGATTCTCCTAGGTGGCCACACCGTTGGAAAAAATTGTGTTCCTTCCCATTAGACCGTGTCTCACTCTGAACATTTTCCTATCGGATATTCATTGTTTTCACAAACTACACTCAGCCTGTGCACATATATAAAAGTATTAAAAACATTTTATGTGGATTCCAAATCATCAAAAAAACACTCAATAACACTATATCTGAAAATGAATAATGGAATGTTTTATTACTTCAAAAAGGGGTGCTAAATTCTCCCCACCATTGTCCATTATATCACTAGAATGTAGAATACCACTGGTTTCCCAAAAGTGTTTGTCCATTTATCATCCATTAATTTATCATATTCGCCTATTTCTTCCTGAATCTCCATAGGATTCCATAGAACACAAACTAAACCAATTCTTTTTCCACAGAAGAATTTCTTGTTCATTTCTACAATTCAAAGAGTCATGTACACCAATTAATCATCCGACTCTAGGTCAACTTGATAAAATCTAATCACATGGTCATGATCAGGCTAATACTTTTTCATGTAAGAGTCTTAAAACAAAAAAATCACTACACTACACCATTTTGGGAAATTTCAGCTAATATAACACATCACAAATCCATTAATTTATTTCAATAGGCCTGTGTATATAAGTGATAACGTGACCTCCATACCAAAATAATATTTCCCAATAAATTGAGAGATCCTTAAAAACACATGACCACTCCAGTTGAATTTAATTTCCATAGATGACGATTTGCATAATATTTATGTTTTATTTGAGCAATTTAAAACCCTTTTTATATCAACAGAATCTTACCCATTCTATATTGCACATTTCTTAAACCAAATATCACACTCTAATTTATTTTCAGAAAAATAAACCGAAGAATGAAAAGGACACCCATATAATTATTCAAAAAAGAATCAATTTTATGAAAAGCTAATTAATGATTTTTATATGTGAACTACAAGACCATGTGATGCCTTATGAGTATTATATCGATGGAAACACTACCACAATATTAGGATAAAATGATATTTTTATATCATTTATTTTTAAATAAATTATATTTTTTAATTAATAATTATTCTAAATACATTATAATCTAAATAATTCACATGTTTGTCCAAAAAAAGGAACAATTTCCAATAAAGTAAGTTCTAAAAAATGGGGTTCTATGCACAACATTACCAAACTTTAATATTAAATAACATAATATTTTAATAATAATTTCATAAAATCATTTTAATTTTTTGATCAAAATATTTATCATATTCCATAATACGAATTTTTGTTTTAAGTATAATATTAATATTATAAGTAATAATTATAATTAGTATGATGCCAGTTATACAAAACTCAAGTAATTTATATTTAATTTTTTAAAATGTATTATTTTAAATAATGAATTTAATATGAATTTTAAGCAAGTTAATCAATATATTAATACACATTTGATTTTAAATAAATACTACATATGATTATGTACTCATAATGGGAATAAATTATTTTTTATAAAAATAATGTTTTTAGGGAAAATAAAATTTATAATTTAATTATTAATTACAACATATTTAAATTTTCAATTGAATTAGAAATTTATTAAAATTAATCCTAATACAAAAAATTGGTTAAATGTGTTATTTTATAGGTTTTATTATACTGATAATATATTATTATAAAAAAGATAAACAATTTAAATATTAAAGAGTAAAATTTGAATGGATAATGGTAAATTACTTAGAACATGATTGAAAAAATATTTGGAAGGCCATTTTGTGAAATTATAGAACAAAATATACCTCAATATCATTAAATTTCAATTTATTACCCATCTATATATAATTAATGTCCTTTAATAAATATAATATGAGGTTAGTTTCAAAATAATTAATTTTTATCTCTTATAATAGGGAATCATTTACAGCCTTTAAAATACATTAATCACTTTAGAGTCCCTTCTAAAAAATATTAAAATTTCATCCCCTAAAACTATCTTCAACAATCTTAATCCTTTGGTTACTCATAGTAAGACTAATACCATCATGTTCAAAGGAAAAAATCAATTTTCAAATGTTACTATTATCTTCTCTGATACATATCTTCTTATTATTACTCATCAAAATATGAATTCAAAATAATTTTATGATGAATTTCATGATACATTTATATTGATATGTTTATATATTGTTGTTATAACCGCCATTTATTTATTCTCAATGACATTAATAATAAAAATAAAATCATTTGTGCATTGGGTGGAACTACCACCTTCACAAAGAAACAACATTAATTTTTCTTCAGCTATTTTAATGGATGTTATTAATAGTGAAAATGAATAATAATTATAATATCTATAAAATAATTATTATTTTAAAGTGTCAAATTAAAATCCATATTTTCTTCATTTCAAATTTCTAATTAATATCCACCTTCACTCCATCCCACGCATCATGAAATGTGAATAATAATGATGTATAAATGCCATTTTTTATTTTTAGGATAAAAAATCCTTTGTTTTAAATTTAAATGATAATAATTTATCAAAAAATATTAAAATTTATTCCACCAAGATCAAAATATCTAACAATATAAATAATATTGAATATTATTCTAATATATAAAAAATAAACTCTTCAATAACCAAAATCAAATAATTGATTCAAGGCATTAAATTGTTTGGGTTGATTTAACCACAGAAAAAATTTCATTAAACATTTTTATGGACAAAAAGGGAACATGAATAACATATAATTATATTATATTTATAAAAAATGGATCTTATATGGTTTGAGAAATATTAAATTATATAATTTTTTTATAATTACTTTAACATTTTTTTCTAAAATTATGGAAATATGAAATTATCTATTAAAATTTTATATAACGTAACTAATATCTTATGGAATGAGAGAAGAATATTTTAAATTTTTATATTTTATATAATACATAATATTAAATGAAATAGCAATAATTAACTTCAAATTAAATGATTTATAATGATATCAAAATTATTTGACATGTTCAAAACAGTTAAATTTATTAACACGTGAATGAAAAAATACACTATAAATATTTAATATACCAATGATGGGAACAATAATAATGAATATGGAAGTAAAATATTTTGGATAATGGTTTTAAAATTTCAGATGATGTAATATATTCCTTTTTATATGAGAGATGTGTTTTGTTAACTATAAAAGGAATCAAGGTAAGGATTTTGTCTTAAAAAAATTTTAAGACACATTTTCATTTATGAAAATAATATTCCTTAAAATATTGACATACAAACAATTGGATATATGATATGATTTATTATTATTATTTATGATACTTTTACTTTAAATTCATCTATCTTTCATTTGAGGGGGTTTTTATAATGTTCTTTAAGGCGTATGGGATTTCATCTCAAATTCACTTCATTGTGGTATAGTTCATATATAAGAATTAATTCTAACTTAAGGGATTTTTAATATTCAAATATGATATAAAATATCAATAATTTATGCTTCTTCAAGGAATTTATTGTATAAATCCATGAACTCCATTTTATGGGATTTTTAATGACTTTTTACCTAGTTCATAATATTTCCCCAATCTTAATTTTGAATTCATTTAGAGATATTTATTTATGATATCCTATTATTTTTCCATCAGTTATTTTTATGGCGATGTTTTTTTTGGTTTTCATGTAACACATAATTGTATAGATCATGATATTAGATATGCATATATATCCATTAAATTTATTAGTTAAGATATTATATTACAAGAGATAGATATTTTATCTGAAAAATTCAGGGAGCGGTTGTCTACCCAATCGGTGAGTGTGTTAACATTATGAACTACACACAACATTACATAAGAATTTTTAAAAAGTCACTAGGTTCAAAAAATATGATGATTATGTAATTAATATATACTCATAATATTACATTTCATCATTTTAGGAAATCACTAAAAAAATACAGGTTCAATGTTGTGGGTTCATTCTGTACTAACAATTTTATAAGTAAACATGTTTTTAAGTTTCAAGGTCCAGAAAGGGTCACTATGAAGGAATTAAAATAATATCATAATATTATGTTTGATAATTGATTGTGAGAATATGGTTTAAAAAATAATAAATCATATACTTATGATTATTCTATAATTTCTTGTTGTTTATAATGAAATTCATAGTTTTCATGGTTTTGGTATTTTTTATGATGTTCAACACTATTAAATATCTCTTAAACGTTTAATGGTTATTGATAATTTTTAAAATCCAAGCCATTTTAGTTATGTAACTTTAACTATATTATTATTATATTATTCTTCATTGTATATATTTATTATTATTGACAATGTAATTTTTATATGTTATTATGTTATTTTTGAATTTATAATATTAATGTTCTTGTTTATGATCAATGAAAATATGATATTACAATTCACATACTAATAATATAAGATTACCCCTTATGATGTTTCCAATCCCCTAGAAATGAAGAGGGTTGGGTAATATGATATATCTACAATGGATATAAATGAGAAAATTATGTACCAAAATTTACATTTGTTTTAAAATATTTAATTTCTTAGCTAATATCAATGAAACTGTACCCTACTGATATGGGGTTGTGAAACATTTTGTGATATATATTTTTAAAAAGATGATATTAATGAATTATTTAATTCATGGGTATCCTCTTTTTTTATCATAGAATGATTTATTTTTTGTCGAGATTTGTGTATTTATATTTGATAATATTTTCGATTACTTTGTTGTTAGGGTTACAGAACCATACTGATCACCCTTGTGTTTATGTCATGTATTGGTTGATATACTGAAATATTTGTTATTTCAAAAATATATATTTTTTAATAAAAATTCAACCCAATCAATAACTTGTAATGTTGATGTGGTAGTGGAAGAAATACACCGAGTGGTAATCACATGAAAATGGGTGGTTTTGATTTCACTCAATCATCACTCTTGTTAAATATGTGTGGTCCTATTACTGAACACCTAGCTAGAATATATATAAGGAAATTCATCTATTGATTTCATAATATTTGAGAATAATTATAAATTAATTTTTAAAAAATTTCTTTGTTTATTTTTTTTGAATAATTGTGATAGATATCAATGAAATGTGACGTATCTAGAACCAAGAGAGTTAGTAGACTAGAAATGATTTGAATATTTTAAATGAATGAATCATATGGTTAAATGAAGGAATAATTTAAGAATAAATTTTTATATTGGTTTGTCATATTCATGTACAATGATTAGTTGGGATATTAGCATTAATAGTTTATATTCATATTATATTGAAAAAATATCAAAATGATGAAGATGAAAAAATTAAATATACAACACCCACTATATAAAATATGGTAGGATACATTAAAAGTTGAATAATCACATTTGGACGTTATGATGAAAATGTGAGTTTGTCGTCATAAAAATGGAAATGAGGTTGATATCCAAATTAAATAAAAACTACATTCTCTTATAAGTTTTTACTAGAGAAGTGACACGTTTCAATGCAATTTTTTGAATATTCAAAATTTTATTAAGGATTAAATAAAAAAAATTAAATTTTTATTTATTAGTTATTCATTAATTGTTTTAAATCTTATATTAAATGGTTAAAATAATTTTGAAAAAACAATTATAAAGAAAGGTTATAATTTTTGTTAATAGCTATTTAAGAAATGTTTTTATGGAATGGTACTATTTTAGGTTTAGTAAATTTCTGATGTTGGGATAATAAATGGTTGTGTGATTTGGAGAATTTATTTTATGTGTCGTCGACCTCCTATATATTGGTTTTAATTCATGTTATTTATTGTAATGATTATAATTTTTTTGGGAGTATGGTATATAATTTATAGCGTGTTATTTTATAATCTAATGGATACTACCATTTGACGATATAATATAGAATTAAATTTTGTAATAATATATGATTTTCATATTTTTTTTAAACATTGTTCTTTTGATAGTTTTGGAAAAGGTACTCTCTAGAAAATATATATGTAGGGTATATATTAAAAATGTCATTGATAAAATATAAGTATTTTCTATAAGTTATAGATGTATGGTTGAAATCACATTCGAAATCATATTTAGTGTAATTTGAATGTTAATAGTCCCAAAAATTACTTTAATATGTGATAAATAATTTATAATTTGAGGACACTATAAATTTTAGGTAATATAATGAAATGACCTAATATTTTGGATACATTAAAATACAAATGAAATTGTATAACTTATTTCAAACAATATAACAAATATAAGAATACCTCACCATAATATAAAGACAATATTATTTGATAAATAACAAATGATAATATGGTAAATCATTAATAGTTATAACTATTACAATATATATAATAAATATGAGTTAATGTGGAAAATATTATTTTCAATAATTTCATAAATTTTTATATTACAAATTTTATTTTAAAATATATACATATTTTGAATTTTAAAATTTAAATTTGGTAAATTAATATTAATTTTTGAATTCCACACATAAAACATTTCTTTTGGTGTGTTTCATTTTTTATTATATATTTAACTTTTAAGAGAATATTATATACAATCTATTTTTTCAATGTCACCACATCTACAAAATTATATTGTTTCATGAGTTCTGTAAATAATTGTAAGACATTTTTCTCATATGAATTTTATATTATAAATTATTAAAATAATTTTACAATACTATAATGAATTTCTATAACCATTCTCAACGTTTTGAAAATTTTAGTTCTGTTTAAGTTGAATGTATTTTTATTCTTTTTTATTTAAATAATTTTAGAATGATTAAATGTTGTTTTTGATATATTTATTTTTTAAATAAATACTATTAAAATATTTATAATATTTCTAAATTATTTGGAAGACATTTCATTTATAATATTTTTCTAGTCACTAGTATTTTTATTGAAAATATTATTTTTAAAAATAACAATATGTTTTATTCATTAAATGCGCTAACATTATGAATAATTTCCTTACAAATAGAATATTAAACACATAAAATTATTATTTTTATGAGATAATAATTTTCATATTATGTGATATCCTAAATTATATATTTTTGGTATAATATTTTAATTATTATTATTAATGGTAATTACAATAATTATAATAAAATATTTGTTTTTAAATTATTTTTAATTAATTTAATTTAATTTATATAAAATTGATTAAATTTAACTAGTTTAAATTAAAATTTATATTTTTTATTTAAAATTAATGAAATATATTAATTCTTATTTAAATTATAAATGATAATAAATAATATTATAAATCTCTATAGGTCAAAATGTTATTTTTCTAATAAAACAAATTTCGGCACATTATATGGTTTAATTTAAAATTTAAATTATAGTATATATTATTTTAATTATGTTTAATATATTTCGGGTTTAGTTATTTAACACCAAAATTGGGTTATTTGGGATGTATTATTTATTTAATAAAATATAAAATCACATAGAAAAAACTAGTGACACTGTTAAAAAGTAAAATTCTAAAAGATGAAAATAGATTTATAAATAAATATAACATTCTAAAAAGAATTTAAATCCTTTTTGGGGTCCTGGATGACCAAAATACACCAATAAATAAATAATTTGTTAAATTTATATTCATTAACCATGGTTTAGTGTGTTGGAATTTAAAAAATAAAAGGGGTGATTCTAAAAGATTCAATTTCAACTCATATAATATTTTATTAAATGAAACATATCAAAAATAAACCCCATTATAGCATTAAAACATGAATAAAGTTATTATTTTCCTCCCTATAACCCACTCCCAAAAACATAATCCATTTTTCACCCATTTTTATCCTATGACCTTCATTTTTAAGTGAACTTCCATGAGAAAAAGAAAATATCAAATGTAAGTGTTATCATCCCTTATAAATTTTTTCATAATATTAGCCTTCCAAATATATGATCACTATATAAAGATGATGACTTTAGTAACATTATTGTAAAAATATTTTATAAATTTGTGTTATAACCCTTTTTTTAGTTTTCATCCACATAAAATAGAACATGGTTTGTGAGTTGAATGGACTACCACCTTTTAGAAGTAACATCGTTTTTTTACATTACCTCCAATAATAGAAGGTACTAGTAGTTCCAATTATGTATAATTATAATTTATTTAATAGATTAATGATTCATAAATTTCATTATAACATCCACCTTCACACGCACTCATGTGTGGTGAAATTGGAATGCATATCACACGTGTCTACGGATCTCTTCCACCATGATGCAATATTTTTTTAGATTTTAATAACATATCTAAACCTTTTAAAATATGTCTACAACTATAATATTCCAAATAATATTTTTTTATTATGATATTATCTCAAAATAAACACATCCTTTTCCATACCAACCAATCAAGTGTCATTCGGTTAAAAATTTCGGATGGTTGAACCACATTCATCAAATTTGATGAAAATATGAATATGAATGTCTATATAAACATGAAGAAAAATCTTAATATATAAAATTTAAAAAAGTATTATTATTATATGGATCATGAAATATTATATTAGATATAAAATTATTTATTAATAGTAAATGTTTTGTAACGAAATTTATCAATATATGTCCTTATCAATTAAATATAAACATAATATTACAAAAGACCTATGGAATGAAAAGGAAAATTTTAATAAAATAAATATTATATATTATATAAACATATATTAATTATATATGATGAAATTTTATTACAATGTTCAAAAATTATGTCAAAATTATTGACCATTCACAAAATGGTTAGCATTATCAACACTCGATGGTCAAACTTTGCTATAATTAATTATTAAATTTATGATAAAGAATAATAATAGTGATTATAAAAGTTTTATATTTACTACATCAATTTTAATATTGGATATAATGTTACCTATGTTTGTTTTACATGATTTTATAGTGTCGTCAACTATGAAAGGAAATAATGTAATGTTTTGTTTTTAATACATTCTTCTTTAACACACATGTTCTATTATAAACATAATTATTTTAAAATGGTTTATATAATAATCATTATCAAAATGAAATTTCATTTATTGTCATTTTTAACTTTATATAAACTTCATCTTTAAAATATAATTCGTTCATTGGGTTTTTATTTTAATGTCCATTCATCCATGATGGATTTCGTCCGAATTCCCCATCATCTAGTCATATTTTGGATTGATGTAAAATTTAGTAATTTTGTGGTGTGTATACTATATATTTATTACAATATACCATGAATTATATTTTATTATGTTTCTTAAAATATTGAATCCATGATCCCCTTTGTATATGATTATTAATGAATTTCCACTCATGTTAGAATGTTTTTTTGTCTCATATTTGAATCCCTCGAGATAATTTTAAGGTGTACACCAGGATTAATTATCATGGGTATAAATAATTCCATTTTTTTATTTCATAGTATTATAATAATATATTTCATCTAATAAATGTTCTATATATTGTAAACCACTCATAGGGTATTAATTTGAATGTATCAAAGGTTCTAGAGGGTTTTAGTGATACAAAGCACTTTATGAGGTCCTAATCACTCATCATAGAAATTATATCCTTATATTGATATATTTTATCCCATTATGATTATGTGTTATATGTAAACCTTCTTTTAGTGGGGAATTGTTTTTCATACTAATGAATTCTACATTTATGATTTTAATATTACAAAAAAATTCAGTTATATTAAGAATATTTCACATTTCTATTAATAGATTACACATATTTGTTATTTTATTTAATTAAAAACTATTTTATACTTTACATAAGAGAAAATAACTTTTTTTCATCTCTAATTTTCATTTTACTCCAATTTATTAATTTAAATAAAAATATTCATTATCGATCTAATGATATGTGTTTTCTAAAAATCGAATATCAACATTATCAAATGATTTTTTCCTTTTTTTCCAAATCAAGATGTTTGACATACAATCAATATTATTGGTATCCATTATGTATTCTTAATGGTTCTAGGTTTAATGTAATAATTCTAAAATAATATATATTCATTTTATTTGTAATTATATTTTTTTATGAAATTTAGACTTTTCATGTCTCCATTATTATAGTTTATTTTAAATGTAATCATTTTTAATTAATTTTAGCTTCTTTAATATTATGTTATTATGTATTTTCAATTATTTTTCATAAATATTGTTTTAAAACGAATTTTAATAAAGGTTTTTAAGAATCTACTATATGAATTCTCTTCAAAATTTTGTTTATATTTTTAAATATGGTTTTAGAATTACGTATTTTTTCTTCAAACAAATTTTTTTCCAATGTAGTTTATACATTACAATTTTCAGAGGACTAATTTCTTGAAAACAATTTTTTTCAATTCTACATATCTTCTATGAAATATATATCTAGACGTGATGTTTTCATTACACATTATTTTTTCTTAATAAATGTTTTATTTATTAAAATAATAATTTTGATTTCACTGATATCATAAGATCATGTTATCTATTATTTTTGAATGTATTATAAAACCCATTATTGTTACATTATTTTGTTATGAGATAATGAATGTCTGATTTCCATGTTGTAATCAAATGTTTTGATTTTGATATAGGCATGAACTATAGCTCACAAAAATGTATTGGGTATGTCATTATATTTATATAGATATAAATGTTAGGTGAATAATGGTGTAATTATGATGTTTCACATGGGTGAGTTTTCTGTAGTAAAGATCCACTCTAAATTTTACATGCGCAGGCGTTTTTTAGTTTCTTAGTTGAAAATGGTTTACTTTGATAGTGTTGAGCTCTACTCAAAATTGTTCATGTGAACATATTAAATATTCAATAGGTTCACATATTGTTAGTTTTATGGCATTAACATATACTAAATTGATTACATATAATGTTTTTTTTCATGTTTCTAGGTTTACAAAGTGCGTGAGTAATGTAATTAAGAACCACTAAATTTTTTACATGTGAATAGGATGGTGAGTGGATTGATAATTATATACTAGAAATCCTATATTTATAATGGTTCAAAATTTTTATTTTTTTGTCATGTGATGTTATGTTTTCATGATTATGTTTTTTTAATGTATACCCTTGTATTATAAATTTTTAATATATTTTATAATTATATGTATTTTTTAAGCTTGGTATTTTAATTATTAGTTCCTTAAGGATCATATTTTTATATTATATTTTTAATCAAATTAATAGGATTATTATACATGAATTTTTTTCACAATAATTATATTGTTTATATCATTATAAAATTCTCTATCAAAATTATGATCTTATCCACTATGATATGACTTCTATGTTAACCAGAATATGACCACACCACTTTGTTTTTTCTACAATACCAATGTTATGAACATGATTATTAAATGTTAGTTGTATAGATAGGTTTTGTACGAGGTTCATTTTGTATTAAATTATGGAAATATTTTAAAATATGGTATTTATGACACTAGTTTATAAGATAGAAATCCTTTATGTTAATAGGTCATATAATTGTTTGTGGTATTTAATATATTGATCATGAGGTTGATTTTTATTTGAATCATGTTAAGAATAGTTCTCCTCATGATTATTCCTTTCTAGTTACCCAAAATATCCCTTATTATTGAAATACACTTTCAAGACAACCAATGTAAAACCACCATAAATATAAATTCAATCATTAATTTTTTTGTCACACAAATCATTTAATAATCAATAATACCACATTATTATTTAATGGACACACTTGATCCATTTTGATACCCAAAATTTCTCAAATTATTTCAAACATCAATGTTCATATGAAATTACAAGATAAAAATATTCCACAATCCTATTTCTACAAAAATAGCAATATACGATTGAAAAATTTTTAATATCCAACAAAAACTATGAATCCATTAAACAGATTTTATTAAAAAAGGTAATTTAAAAACACCATTAATAAAATTTACCATAGAAATCGTATATATATATATATATATATATATATGTTTTAACAAAAACAGAATTTAAATTTATCAATAACAAAACAAAATTCAAGATAATAAATGTTCACAAACTCCTACCTCATACAAAGTTGAAACACATCATGACTAGGAAAAATCCAATTTTTTTTTAAAAAAAATAAATCAATAATTTAAATAACTCCTTAACCCTTTGAAAATCATCATCCCAACATTTGAACTACCTCTGATCAGTAATATTTCCCTAACAACCACAAAATTATTGGTGGAACTGAAACCCTGAGAACATGGATGAAAGAGAGTGTAGGAGTGGGTGTATGATAAAAATTAGTGTTTAACTCAACAAATAAATATTTAAATTAATTTTATATGCTAAAAAATGGTTGTTTACAATATGTTGAGTTCTCCTCATTTTTTCCCAAGCATGGTCAAATGAGTACAAAGATAAATTTGGGTTATACAACCAGAAAATAAAAAAAGGTATATTTGAGAAAAATAATATAACATCTATATTTCCCACATAGTTTTGATCCAAGGATAAGTTAAATTTTTTCCAAACATGCAGGGAAAACAAGAGACCTACAACATATTCACACCATTTATCTATGTGATTATGTATACTATATGTCATCTCTATGAAACTCCTCTATAATAAACTACATCAATTTATATATGGTTTCATAAACCTTAACACATAGATCTTGTAGTAATATAGCCATTTTTACACACATTCATTTGATGACCCAGAGTGACTGAATTTTAATGATTAATAATTATAATTTCATGAAGTAATATTGAATCACTACATCCAAATATCATTTTTGGTTTACTGTTTTAAGAGATTTGGGAAAAACATTAAACCAACATATCTCATGAACATCTCATAAAATGTTAATTTCTTCAAATATAATATAATATATATATTCATAAATAATTATATAGTATATTGTGAATAATTCATCTCAAATTAATATATACATATAAATATATATATATATCATTTAAAATAAAATAAATAATAACCTTTGGAAATAGGAACATAATAATTGCTGAGATGTAATAGAAAATAAATGTACCATAACTGATAATTGCCTTTGACAAGAAGTGAATATAAGATGAGTATACAAAACATTGGTAGAATAAAAAATAAAAAAATTTCTGTAGTAATAATAATTTATGTTAATATAAAATCCATGATTGACATATCAATAAATAAATTCTTAGTTAACAATAATTGGTTCCATATATATGAAATTCATAATGTCATAGAACAAATTAAATGGCCTAATCCAACAAATCATGATAATATCTGAAAGGATATATATTTTTGAAATATTTCATTTTGGGAATTTTAATATCCCTAAATTATAAAATAATGACATTGTCTTCTAAATGTATTGTGACCAGAAACACTATGATTTTTG
The DNA here is from genome assembly GCA_963277665.1 of Viscum album. Taxonomy (NCBI): domain Eukaryota; kingdom Viridiplantae; phylum Streptophyta; class Magnoliopsida; order Santalales; family Viscaceae; genus Viscum; species Viscum album. Next base: position 26,066,959 of record OY728157.1, on the reverse strand, counting down.
AACCTCTGATATATATTTTGTTAAATTTAATCCTTGGAATATCTTATAGAACAGACATAATCATGCCAAAATTAACTATAATATAACATAATGTTATAATATTTCTATTCTGTTCAATGTTTTAAATATTAATAACTATTTTTTATAGATATATTTTATCTATTGATTAAATAAAATAAGAATTAATAAAAATGGTAATAATTGTTCTCTGAAAAAAAAATATTTTCTCTATAAGACGGGTCTTCATACTTTGAAAACATAATCAGAAAATTATTTTCATTATTTTTTTTATTTTTATGTAAATAATGAAATTATTTTATGTAAATTATTCTTAAAATTATCATAGGTTGATTATTTTTCTAAAGTGTTTTATTTTTTAGGAATAAGAAAATTATTGGTATTTATTGAAATCAACCAATTTGTTAAAATAATTTACAAGGTTTTGTCATATTTTAAATTTTTTTAGATTAAAATTATTTAAATAATAATTGAATTTATCTAATTTTGGTCATAGTAATATATTTCATATGTAATTTTTTATAACTTTTTTATAATAAAAATAAGTTTCACTTTAAAACCATCATTATCATCTTGCTTGCATGTATAATTTTAAATTGAATTCTTCCAGTTATATGATGATTAAAAAAATATATTTTAAAATATAATAATTTTTTATATCAATTTGACATATTAATTATTGATCATAATTAACAGTGAAAATAGAAAAAAAAATATTGTTGTAATGGTAAATGTGGGTTTACATGGGGTTAAATTTAAAATATTTTAGATAAAATGACATTAAAAAATGTCTAAAATTTAATTTACGAAAATATTTAAACATTATAATGTCTAATTATATATAATACTTATTTATTACACTTATGTATTGTGAAAATAATGGAACACATTTTTTTCTCAAAAAATGACATGTTTTCTGCTCACCAAACTTATAGAAGGCCACGAAATTTCCACTCTTATTAACACCATAAAAACATAATTTTATAAGTCCAAACCATACCAAATTACATACAAAAATTTATCCCCTCATCATATATTACATTTTTATGTTTGTAAATAATTTATTCAAAATCATAGGTATAATCTTATAGAGGTGGTTTAAGAAGATATAAAATTAATAACTATGCATTTTTTTATTTGTTCTTCCACCTCTTTAAACTATTCTTAATTTATGTTATATAATTACCCCAATATATCCCACATATATATATATATTTAAGATAATTTAATTTATTATATCCATATACACTTTCCTCAAATGTGAAACACTAACATCTTTAATTTGTTCAGTAAACTACCATCTTGAGAAATAACTTGACATGTTTTCATTCAATACCTATCAAGGTGGGGTATGATGACACATCTATAGTTTATATATTTTATTTATAAAATTATTATACCAATATAGTCACTTTAAATGACATAATTTTTTTCCTGTTCGGTATTAGATTTCATAATGTCAGTCATGTTAATAGTGGATTACAACATCACGAAGATATATTATTGGTTTTTGGACTTACACAATACATGGAAGGAAATTATTATAAATTTAACAAGGGTATGTCATATAAATGAAATAATAATTATAATAATGAAATATTTATCATTAGAAATAGAAAATATATATTATATTTCTTACCTTTCCAATTATTGGATGATGATAATGTCATTCAAGTCTATGTGGACAACCAACGTCATGATGTGATGTGGATTTAACATCAAGAACACAGAACATGGATGATATATATAATTATATTTAATGATATATTATAAAATATAAAATATTATTAACATTTTTCAAGAAATAATATTACTTACATCCCTTCCATAATGATGATACAATAACAGAAACTATACTCGTGTATCTTTATGGCCTACCATCTCCATGATTGTAACATAATTCACATCACAAAAAAATCATTGATTATTTTTAATACATGTATATGTGATGTATAAATATAATAATTATTTATTTATGAGTATTCTAGATATTATGTAATTATAAAACATTCTTAATAACATGTACATTCCTGATAATTTATGAATGTTAAAACATTGATATTATCACGCGAGATGATGGAAATAATAATATATTATTAACTAACATGATATAAGATGTTATAAATGTTTTTTATATGATATTATAAATATTAATATGGATATGTTATTATTTATTAACATATTTCATATCATCTATTTGGATTTTATATTATGTTCAGCTAAAATAAAGTGGGAGGTAAGATATTATGTCTTAATTGCCATTCATTGAGGCATGTTGTAAGATTAGGAACCATATTATATTATATACTATATACATATTCCCTTTCACATGTAATCTAATTAATCCTTCACACACCGTCATATTTGTTGTTTCAATTCTAATTATTTAATCTAAGTGTATTTTAATTTAGTATTACCATGTAATAATTCATTTCATAAATCAATTACATTTTATTGTGCTATATTATTTCTTCATCCACTTCGATATTATAATATTATAGTTTTAATAAATTTAGAAAATATATCTGTGTATTACTACTTTATTAATGAGGATTCACTTGTTATACACAGAATATATTCTTCATTTTATTATTATTCTTAAATTATATTAATTATAAGGGTTTACTTCACAATCTCATTTTAATCTAGATTTTTTACGCATGATTTAGCATTGAGTGAACGTATCTTCTAAATGTAAAATATTATCCATTATTAAAATGATCCTTTGGATATTAATGATTTATTAATGTAATAGATTCATTTTTTCCATTTATTTGAAATTAAAAAGAATGATAAAATTTTTCAAGAAATATTACATTATTTCTCTCTTTGGTCAAAAATCTTTTTTTATAAAGTCCCACATTTATAATTTAAATTTAAAAAATGTATTTAGAATTTTCAAAATGATTTATTAAATAATATCTTGAAATTTTTTATTGAAAAAAAGTGATATGAATCTTCATTTATTTTTAAAAACCTGTCCCATTTGGATTTTACACTAAAAGTGAATATAATACATAATTTAACATTTACATCATGAATATAATTTCCAGATATAAACGTTAATCAATATTTTAATTATTATTTGATAATACTACATGATTATTTTTAAGGAACACTATTTTATAAAATAAATTGTGAACATTTATTTTCAAAAAAAATTAATTTTTTTTCAATTTGAAAATTATATTATCCATCAGAATGTTTCTATAGATATTCTAATTATATTTACATTAACCAATGAAAAAAAGCCTTTATTTTACATAGACTACAATCGGTCTAATTTTTATTGATATAATACTTTTATTCTATGTATGATTTATGATCATTTTTTAAAATTGATATATTGATATTAATATTCAAAATTCTATTTTATATTCAATATTACACATGAAATAATAAAATTCAGAAGGTCATTAGATGCATATTTCCCCTACATACCCATATTATTTATCAATGATATTTTTATTGCATAAAACTTATATCATTTCTAAATATGATGTTGAACACTAAAATTTATTTTCTTATATGTGGAAATATTGATAAATATATATTCTTTACAAAATATAGATATTTCAGTACATGGTACATTGTTAATAAATTATATTAATTAAACAAAATATAAGGAATGATTTTAAAAAGTGTATACTAGTTGGAATGGAATTATATAACCCCTTGACTCTTCATTAGTCCCATGTGGTGAATTAATAATATATTATTAAACGACCTTTTACCATTAGTTTTAATACATTTTGTGTGTTTTCATGATGGTAGAGTTATGTTTTTCCTCATAACATTTAGTGAAACAATTAAGCATTTCCTTATTTAAGAATTTAGATATTATTATACTAGATATTGTGCAAATGATATTATCTCTAGGTGCATTTCATTCTCATTTTACTGATTAAATGTAAATTTTTTTAGATATTCTCCTATCTTTATTCATTATTCATCATTTAGTCACGTTAGTCTTGTTATTGAGTAAATGATGGGAGTTTTTATTAATTTATCTATCCATGTTGATTTATTTTTTGTCTTATCATGATCTCTAGGTTATTAAAATGTAATGTGTGTAATGTTTTTTATCATTCCATGTTGATTATGTTTATTGACCCATGATAGATTCAACTATAAATAACACTTAATGAGCATTTGAGATCAGACTTATTTTCACTAATTTACCAGGAATCCATTATGTGCACTATTACTGATATGAAATGATATAATAGAGGTAATAATGATATACTTTATGAAAAAATTATATTTTAATCCATATTTTCAAATGTAATATTGGAATCATATTTGTATCTAGTCTACCATGATGCTAAAATTTTTGGTTCACTATGACGGGATTCCTTATATAAAATATGTATATAATAAATTAGACCCAATATGAAGGTTACATGGGTTGGGGTTATTGTAGTTTCTATTATTGTTACTTTATTAGAAATATTGGTAACTAGATTCAGGAAAATATAGATTATTGAAAGCAACCCTATGAATAAATTTGAGGAATTGTTTAGAAGAACATCCCAAAGATTTTTTAAAGATATTATGTTGTTTATACATGAATATCATCCTAATAGAGATACTATATATGGATTTGGTTATTGCATAGTTGTTCTTTGGTGTAATTATTCCAAAAATGTAACATTTTTATTGAGCCGATCATCATATTAGAAAAAATAATGGACATTTCTGTGGTCCAAGGATGACACCCTTCTCTTATATTGTTTGGATAATTTAAATTTTCATTAGAAACCAATATGATGTTTTTGATTTGATAATGAAAATGAATTTCATTGTTTACACTGTAGGTGTCATATATTGAAAATAATGCATCATTACATAGAAACACTATAAATAATATTTCATGAACACATCTAAAAATTATATTACAATGAGGGGACATAGATGGAGACTGTCTGAGTCCTACATCATGTAAGCCTGATATTGGTGAGTAGCACTGAGGTTATGATAAACATATATAAGGTGGACATTACCATCTAAGAGATATATATAGAATATAGAAATAATAAGTTTAGAAAAACTAAAAATTTATATATATATATATATATATATATTATATGAAACCCTAATTAAAACCCTAAAATATATTATATAAATTACCATTTAATAGGAAAAATACAAGAACCCAAAACAGTAATGATGGAAATGGCCATGAATCCCAAATATCTCCTATACAAATTGAACTATTGATAAGCATCCTAATCCCCCACCAACTACATATGACAAGAAAATAAGTTTATATATATGTAGGGTGAGTGTAGTAGTATATTTAATAGGATCCTCTGTACAACCTCTTATAGAAAATGAAAATAAAACAACCTAAAACACAACGATGAATAGAGAAACTAATTTCTTAACTGAACAGTTATACTAAATTCCCTAGCCTCAACAATGATATCTCTATCATGACCCCCACACTCAATTTATTCCACTCTTAATATCGATACTGAGGAAGAGAGGTAATGAAACCTGAGTCCTACCTCTTGTAGGACCTAGGGTGGAAACCAACACCAAGGGCTTACAAATCCACTAAAATGGGAGGGGTTACATTTTTTATATTATCCATGATTGGGATATAAGATATATTTACTTCAAACAAACTCTATCTAATATATAAAAAAGAATATAAAATCCATCACTTATACATGTTTAAATATAAATAGCTATAAATATAATAAAAATATAAAATTAAAATACCAAAAAGAAAAATTCTATGTAGCGGTATATCAAATATTCCAATGTTCGAGCTAGTAATGCCCAAAATGGTCCCAATAGTCCAACTAAAAATAGTATTATTTTCATAATGTGAGCATACACATATACTCATTACAGAAAACCAAATTATCTCATTCAAAAGTTAGGGAGGAAGACTAATCCCCCATTATAAAACATCATAACCCAAAATCACCTAACAAGTTATATTATCCATCTGAAAATATCTCCAAGGTATAATGACCAAATAATGCATCTAAGTAAAGTAATCTAGTATGCACATTGATGATAATGTACCCCTCACCACTTTTACACTAATTAGTCTCTATCACACCTTAAATGAATACTTCCTAGCTCTCCCACCTCTTTTAAAATAACCACATAACAACTCACCAACACAAACCTTGGCCATATACGACATAAAAAATCACCAACACACACATAGTACTCAAAAATAAATCGAATCCCACTCATAGCCACGTAGGACAGAAACCACACCATTTTCTAAAGACACCTAGGAACCACACCACATCTCATCTTGACGATACCTAGTAAGCACAACATTGAAACACACACAAGGACGTAAAAACCCACAACCTTCCTGAAGTGTCCTAGGATATAACCACATGGAAGATGGAGGAGGGAATAGTGAATTTCTAGTAATCCATCCTCTAACTAGGATGTATGGGAAAGATAAGCAACCCCATGATAGTGTGGGTGTTCGACACATAATTCTCTCAAAGTGTTGGTGTGTATAAAATGATAATAAAATAAAATTATATATATTTATATATACCAAACACTATACAAACCTATAGGTTCTAATGAATCTCGCCCCCATAATAGGGTCACGTTTGATGCTAACTCTAAATGAATGTATTAGATAGAATGACAGTAACATAATAAGTTGATAAAATAATGCATCTTAACACCCAATGTTTTTTTAAACTTTAACTAGTTATTCCATCCCTACTCGAACAAATTTCAACCACAACCCACAATAATACTCATAAAAAAAGATGAAGAAAACTGTGATAAAACACCCCACATCACAAATCCACCAAACATATCTTCCAAGATGACCACTTCCATTATAATTCTTCAATGTAATGCTGCACAAACTAAGGAAAACCCATGAACTCAAAATAGTATACTCAAACATATAACATCACAACCATATTCCACAACCCTTTTGTATATCTACACCATGTCCAACAAAACACAACTTGGTTGTAGTCCCACTGCACAACACCACTCACCCATTACATAATGAGACAATCTCTCAAGATAATATTAAATTACACACTCATAACATCCGTACACCCTGTTGTGATTTCAATATTAGAACCATACAACCCATATAGAGATCATGAAAGAAAAATACCATGCATAACTCATATCCAATCAAGACATGTTTTTTAGATTTATCAAAGACATTATTTAATTCCACTTTGATAATTTTGGATTTATCACAGAACATGTTTGATCTTGGGCCATGGATTTATTTTATAGTATATACATTATTAATCAAATCTTCATGTTCTCAGCCATTCAAGAACATGTATTCACAATAAAAGCATGGAAACAGAGGCCACTAAAATCTATGATTTTAAGAAGGCATTTCACTAATCCATATCACACAATGTATTAGGTATAAAAAATAAATAAATAAAAACATCATCCTTAACTTCCAGACCACTCATTTATTAGTAATTTATTTGGTCTATTACCTTTATTATCATTATATTCCACCCCTCATTTATTACTTAATTAAAATTAGATCCACCTATATTCACAATAATACATTTTTATACCCACCCCAAAAGATAAAAAATTAATATAGAGATGAATTATTCCCTTCCTAGAACAACAATCGATCTACAACTCATCCTTATTCTAAAATAAATGGGCTGCACGAGTAGTAGGAATGGCATCAAGCGATCACTATATATGAAGGCCACTACAACACAAGACACCATTGAGAAGAAATGATATAGGTTTACTAAGATAAAAAGTAAGGTTTTATGAATGATAGAATATTGTCATTAAGAAAAAGGATATATCCTATATCAATATAAGAGAGAAATTTCGATGTTCTTAAATGTGAGTTCATGGAAAAGACCACATAGCTAGGCCATTTCTATGTGTCAGTGAGTTATGATATTAATGATATAAATAATATCCTTGGAAATTTTTTCCTAAATGGTCCAAAATTGTTTTAGACTATATTTATGTCAAATAAAACATATGAGGGGAGAAATAAGAAAAACTAGGAAAAGATAGAAATGAATAACTGTTGGCTGATTCACTGATGTAACATATCGATTCGACATAACAATTCCACTCACTGATTACAATTCACTAACACAACCCATAGACAAGACCAACCAACAGTGAGTCGCTGACATGACCCACAAGTGCGACCTATCGAAGTAACCTACTGACAACATGTCATCGATGTGACCCATCAATAGGACCAAATGATAGTGAGTCACCAACATGACTCATTAACCCAAGCTACTGATTTCATTTCACCAATTTGATTCACCAATGGAATGTCACTAATGCTAGTCATTGATTCCAGTCACTGATGACACCAACAGATTCAACAGACTGAAACAACCTACTGATGCCACCTAACGATTCCACTTACCAATTCCACAATATGATGAAACCTTTGGACGCAACCTAAAGATTCCACCTACAAATTCCACCTATATTTGGAGGACTGTATTTTACGAATACTCTCTAACTGAATCCATGTGGCTCCATAGAACACCTCATACTATATATTTTGATAAATTAATGGACTGGGGGGGGGGGGGTCCGATCCATTATATCATATAGTACTAAAACTATTATTACACTCTAGAATTGAAAACAAAACCCATGAGAATGTGGGGTATGAATAACCACCGTGTAAGATGCCAATTATGGATATTACAACATATTAGTTCTAAATTTGATGTAAAACATTGACATCCTAGAACATCTCCTCCGATATATATTACCCCCAGCCAACATTAAAAAAAATAGTGGAGAACCGAAACCATAGAGTTTGGACATAATAATCTATGAATTCTTCCATCCATGTCAATATATTATACACTCATGGTGGAACTGACTCACCCTCATTGGTATAATCACGTCTCGTTTAATGCTTCTTAATTACAAATCAGGTTCGCCACTCTTCAAGGTCACAACATGAACACACATCACAAAATAATGAAACACCTCATTATATATAAAAAAGTTCAAATAATTACATAACAATGAAAAAAACATGAGAAACCATAAAAACATCCAGTACATTCCACATATATGGGATTCTCACAACCATGTAATTGATCCTAGGCCACAATGACTCAAAAACACATGAACCAGAGGAATAGTCCATCCATGTAGCACATTCCACCGAGGATCCTGGATCTACACTAGCCTCTCCACAAATTTTTCATTATCATTAATATCCATCTCTCCCTAGTCAATGACATGGGAGTCATCCTTTAGATTATGACGAAGCTAGGAGAAAATAAACACCTCATGAATCAACTATAATTGTAGTGGAAATTCCATATAGTATTCAACCTATACAACTATTCCTTACTCCTCTAAGGGTTCATTAAACCTAGAAGAAGTTACTCTCCCACTTCCTAACATCTGCTTCCCACATCATGGGAAACCATCAAGAATAAATGATCCCCAACCTTGAACACAAATGGAATCCTCTAATGATGGTCATACAGAATCTGGTTGTCTTTTTCTACCTTCCTCCTCTCATGGACTAGCTGAACCTTATCTATCTAGGTCCTCACCACCTCCAGACCAAGAAAAGTCATATGTCGATCCTCTGTATTACACAATGGATATCAACACATACATCCATAAAAATATTCTAACAGATACATGTTAATAGAATTATGATAGATATTAATGTATCCAAAATCAAAAAAGGGCATGTGTCATACCCAAGACCCACCAATTTACATAACTCATGCTCAGAACATGTCATAAAATGTCTTGATGGTATTTTTTGTCAACCCATTTATATAAGGGTTGATGATCGTGCAAAGGGGTTACTAATAGCTAAAAGCATGTTGTAATCCACTCCAGACTCATAACTTAAATAATGTATCCTAGTTCGAGGAAATGTAACATAGAACTCCATGCAAACACACATCCTCATCCATATTCCTCATGTATAAGTAATTATCAATGACATACTACTTAAATTATTTGAATTGTTATGATTTCTCTATATAATACACTATTACTCAGATAGAATCGTAGTCTACCTAAGCACCGGTTTACCTTTGATGAAATCCATAATTATTTCATCCCAATTCCACTCAAGGACATCTAAGGGCTACAAAAGACTTAAAGGAACGTAGTTCTCATTATTTACCTCCTATAACACTATCCACTTTTCCAAAAACTTCACTACCACCCACTTCATTCTGGGAAACCAAAGAAGTAAGCTCAAGCCACGATTCATCTTGGAAACACTTGTGTGTTCCACTAATGGAAAGATATAAAAATCATGGATTACCCCCCCCCCCCCACATTTCCAGTAAAAAAATATCTTCAACTGAAACAACATATGATTCATGAAATCCCTTGAACATCGCTGTAGAGCTTCACTATAGTCAACATGATCATTCGTCACCTCTACCCCCGAGTCTCCTCCCTGTGAATCCTCTTCATAATTCAATAGAGATGGTATCACTAACATATAAAATAGAAAACCTTGTCCACCATCCATTATATCATCTATTTAAAAGGTGGCCAAATCCTCTATTTCCATCAAAACGACTAACAATTACCATACTAGATCTCTCTCCCACTTCCTACTCAATGAATCATCCACAAAATTCCCTTTTCTTTAGGTTTAAGAGATATCATAATCATAATCGTAGTGAAACAGCATCCAACTTCTCTATTATAATTTTATATATCATTTGAAAAATTTATATCTCAAGTCCTTGTGGTTGGTGAAGACCAAAAAGTGATCCCCAACAAGGTAATTTTGCCACAACATTAGCAAAAACACGATCATTTCTAACTGCAGATCATTGTTGGAATTGTTATAATTGTGTGGAAGTAATAATATAGACCCATATGAGACTAACACTCGATGTTCCATTAGTACACATCCAAAACTGATATGGGAAGAATTAAAAAACACCTTGATCATAACCCATTCCTATGTTAATTAAATCATCGGAGTACTGACCAAATTCCCCATCAGATAGTTCAACGATACCAAGAAATTATCACCCAACACCAAATCATAGAATTTTCTATTCAGGGTGGTCATTAGAGGGGATACATGAGTTAAATTTGGTACTAATATCCACTAATATCTTATTAGTTCAAGGAAGATATGAACCTCCATTACGTTCTTAGGTTCTTACAATGAAACAACAACCTAAAATATTGTAAGGACCACTTATACACCATTTTATTACTCTACATGTCCACATAAGTGAACCTCCAACGTCAAAAACGTTATCATGGACAAAATTCCGTAGAGTTGGTGACATTGATAAACCTCCATGATAGTCATATTATTCTTATAATTCTCCTCTTATGACAATGAATATGTCAAGATATCATCAATGAAAAGCAATTTACTGATGTATAAACTCATTAAATACTTAGTTCCTAAGTCAGATGAATATAGTCGGTGCTTTCGTAATGATGAACAACATTACCACGAACTCTTAGCTCACATACTTACACTTGAAAGATGTATTTGGAATGTATCATTTCTTCACACATAAATTTTGATACCCGAACATTATATTGATCTATGTGAACCAACATTCTCACCTTAATAGGTCAAAAATATCAACTATTCTAAAGAGAGGGTAACTATACTTCAAAATTAAAATCTTCAACCTCTAGTGGTATATGAGTAGACTCATAATACCATCTTCTTCTTTGTGAACTAGATGAGAGCGCCCAGCCTAAACACATTAAACAAGTTAAATATGTTATTCATTATATAATCTATCTAAATCCTCTAATCCCACATCTCTAAAGGTTTAATCCGACATGGTTCCATAAAAATCAGAGAATCACCTGGCCGCTTGTCTATCCCAAACGTGACATCATGTTGAGGGGGTAGTGTTACAACCTCATCAGGTAAGGAATCCATGAAATCCCCAATAACCAGGAGATCCACATTCATCTCAGTATCCATATATTCCACCAACAACTCACCCATCAAGAAATAAAGGGTCCCAATATGATAAATTCCCATCATAGAACTATGCTCTCAAAGGAAGGCCACACGATGGGTATCCCCATCTTGAAACATGATTCTCCTCTATAATTAGTTAATAAAATAATTAAAAAAAATAAAACCATTAGATCACAATGATGATATCATATAGTTTCATATATAATTATAAATGATCGCCATGGTATGGATACAACCCTATCATCATTCTACATCCCTGGAATACATATAAAAAGATGGTCTAACCTCCAACTGCCGTAATAAACCCCAAGGGGACAAAAATCCAACATCAAAAGACATATGCTAGAAATACACATATGAATACACGAATCTCCTCCAGAATCATTTGGTAAAATCATGAAAAAAAATAAAACCTTTAGAACCCAAGGATGATATCATATGGTTGCATCTATAACAAAAAAATATCCCCATGGGATGTATGTGGCCCCATCATTAGTCTACATCCCTGACATACATCTAACAATCTGGTCTAACCTCTGATTGTTGTACTCAACCCCAAGATCATAAAAAGACTCCATATGAATTTTCATAGATAATGGGATAGAGCGGGAGAAATTTAGCATTATTAAGGTCCTGAATCAAATAAAGAATAGGGAATATTACTGAACAAGGTATTCATTCCTTGAACGATCTCTGGACTTGCTGAAACTACTCCCTCAATGGTGTCTAACTAATCCTGACTATAACTTACACCCATCTACTAAAAAATATCTCCTTGACCACAACCGTGTCGATGTACTTGAGGAAGACCTTATGATAAGTCTACACCTCCTATGTCTACCCTTGGTGGAGGAGGAGCCTACCATCCCTACTATAGAAACGGCTTCGCCAGAAACTGCTACTGAGGCGAGCAGTGAACTTTCCCACCTCCACCACACCGAGCTTGAACGTCCATCATGCACTGACTTAGATGGTTCCCATGAACTCCATAGATAAATCACAGCAACACTAGAATTGTAGGATAGACATACGGGCCATATGGTCTAAATGGAATCTTCTGATATCGTCTCTTTGATGGCCAAAAATTTAATGTCCATGTCACCCAATACCTACTACTGGTAACCTTTCCATTCGATGAATCTAACTATCTCCCCTCTTCTAGTAGACCTACATTAAAGTGATATCTATCAACTACCTCCTAATTTTTTTGGACCTCAAGGTATGTAGGCATGGTGAAAGGAGTAACTGCGTACTGGATAGAATTACTATGTGCCTCTTTTATGTGTTTCTCCTGAGACTCCTTATATAGAAAGTGATCCAAATGGAAGTGAATAATATCCTTTAACAAGATCACCCACTCTCTCACTAACATACATTCCTATTATAGGTGGAGTATCTCCTATCTCTTCTCATCCATCATGGACAAAGAGTGTAATTAATTACAATAATTATTCTCAAAATCGACCCATAGAACATCATCTAACTCTCTCTACACAATGTATAACTTCCACCGTTTATGTGAATCTCCCATCATCTGAATAACAACAAATTGAACCATATACTCAGTCAATGACTAGATCAGGATGACGATGATGTTATTCTCTTAGAGATAGATCTCAGTCTCTAGGTCTGAAACACTTCTCTTGTACTTTCCCATGGTCTGCCACTGGGAATCACATAATTTTCTTTCCCACTAGTTATCCTCCTCCTCTAGATAAACCATCAAATGATCAGTCAAATTTGGCTACTAAACCTTCACTGTCTAAACTAGTCATTTATGATGACCATGCACCATAGCTAAAAAGTAAACAAGGAACACTTATGCTTGAGTAGTATGAAATTTAGTTTAATGATCACCCTAACTCATTTTATTGTTATCCAATCCAAATTAACCGAACACACCAATTCACGGACGGAAAAAATCATGATGATTCTTTTACCTTTCCCACTGTATTTACTTAAAAAATATTGTATCCTTAGTTAGTCATTTGGTAAGATATAATTCATTGTGTTGAATCATTTGTGGGGGGGGGGAGGGAAATATCATGCATGTTCCAATCGTCTTTAGCCTATGTCACACACTATGGTCACCTACCACTATTTCCCTACCAAAACATTTAGTCCTTATTGTTCCTAACTACATTATCTAGCCTATCGTTTGACCATCTCCTCTGATGCCATTTCATCATGACCGCACCCTCCAAAGACACGCCTCTTATGCTAGAAATATTGAAAAAGATATAATGACGGCGGAGTCCTACCTTCAGTAAGCCCTAGGTTGGTCCCTAACACCGAGGGTATACAAATCACATAATAATGGGAGGAATTAACCATTTATAGTGTCTATGATTTGGATATAGGATCCATCATCCTCAAAACAATATCATGATATATATATATATCAATGAGTCCAAAATACATCATATAAGCACGTTTAATGTAAAGCTGGTAGAAATTCAATAAAAAGCTCCTATGTAATTTTCAACAAAACAAAACAATGCAGAGACATGACAAATACCCTCTTGTCTTATGAAGTAATTCATTGAATGATCCCCATAGTCCTCCTGCAATCCGGAAATCAGTTATATACACATAGGGTGAGCATAAAAGTATAGTAAATAGGGTAAAACCAGTGTCAATCACACAAAATTAGGGGATTCATATTAATGCCATGATGAGAAAAAACAAAACCCCAAGTCACCTAAAAAATGAATATCCATCCAACAATCACTCTAAAGTGCACTCCAAAAGTAAAGAAAGTCAACTAAAGTAATATAGTAATCACAACGATGATGGGGTACCCAACAACATGTTCCCAAAGATTAGCTACTCTCACATAACAATGACAAATGTTATAGAGCTCCCATATATTTTGGAAGAACCACATCATAATCTGCTTACACATACTTGAGCCACATACCACATCACATCCTGATTGCACAGATGGGGGGTTCAAAACTACATCTCATCAAGACCCCAGACACCTGGGCCTCAAACCACACCACAACCTAAGGAATCTTGTGAAACTGAACACATCTCATCTAGAAGAAACCTGGGAAGCACAACTCACCCATACACACCTTTGCCTCACAAACAATAACCTTCCCAAATATTCATGGGATATCTCCTACTAATAGAAAATACCCAATACCAATAGTTTGGAGGACCGTTGGCTAGATTGGAATTGGGTGAGATCTATACCTATAGTTATGGGAAAACCATTGTTATAGACAAATACCCCTGGTTTTGCGAATCCAATGTAATTGATCATATGAAAAACCAATTCCCATGGTTTCATAAAAAACTTTTTTATAGGTAATTAATAAACTCATCTTCATTTAGATTGCAGCACCTCGAGTTTATAATCTAATGACTTAAAAACAAAACTAACATGACTTTTGTGAATATGATTTACAAATTATATAAATGTATATTCATAAATATTTTAAATTTTGTATTGTTTAATCTTATTTTAAAGAATATTTAATAAAATATATGTGTACCTATACTGAAAGTTTTGTGAACTATTGTTATAGTTTATTTAATTTTATGAGATATACCAACAATTTTGGTTAAACCTTTGGCATTGGTTGTACATATACAAACGATTTAGTGAAAAACCATTTGTATAATGTCACAATAATAGGAATATACCCCTAATCTATTGGTATCAGTCCATATAAGTGACCAATACCAATGGTTTTGGCCAAACCATTGGTATAGGCCCATATAAGCAATCTATATCAACGGTATTGGCCAAATTGATGTTATAGATCCAAATTAGTTACAATTATCAACTATTTTGGCGAAACCTTTTCTATAGGTATTGTTTTATTGAGTGATCGCCTGTAATAGGAAGAAGAGAAGAGCCGATGGCCATCCATCAAGCCTCCCATTAGGATTTTTGGGAAATACATCCTCCTCCATGATAATGGGGGTCTTTGAAATGTAGTTTCGAATTAGGGTGGGGTTCATATTGAAAAAAATAATGTCCAAGTATATATATATATATATATATATATATAGGTACCAAGCACTCAGCCTAACCTATGGGTTATAATTCAAAAAACCACCCCAGAACCCTATCACAATTGCTACAATGTCTAAATGTATGTACGAGGACAAACACCAGTGACTACTAATTTTGATAAAAGAAATATTTATAATACAAAATCATTTTTAGGTTATTATGAATATTTCAGTTCTTCCATCCCTACCAAAAAAACTAACAACCACAACACACATCAAGCCTCACAACCAATCCAAATTGAGGAAGAGTGCTATAATAAAACACCCTCATCACAAATTATGAAAAAATTGAACCAAATCCATATACTTCCATTATTATTCAACAATGTAATTCCACAAAACCTAAGGACCCCCCACCCACCCACCCACACACACATATCAAAATCGTCCAACATATCACATCACTGCAATATTCATCTTCCAAAAAAAATATCAACACCATTCCCAAAAAAACAAAAAACAACACAATATTAGTCCCACATCACAACGCCGCTCACACATTCCATAAAAAAAATGTATCAAGAAGAGATTTTATTATACCATCAAACCATACACACACACCGCCATTCTCGAAACTACAACACTAAAAAACTGTATAAATCAAAAGATAAAAAAGATCCACACATAGCTCATAGAAAAACATAGAATAGTGTAATCAGATTTTTATAATTCAATCTTTAATTAAAGTTAATAAATTAGGGGTTATCATAGAACATTTTTTATCTCAGGGTATCAATTTATTTAAATGAATATATGTGATTAATCAAATTTTCATGTTCACAACAATTCAACCACATGTTTTACCTATAACAGTGTGTAAAAACATGACAGTAGTGGCCATGAAATTCAGAAAGAATATCCCATATACGTATCTAAAAATGGATCCTGGAAAAAAGATCCAGAAATACAAACATCATCATCATATTCCCAAGGATTCTATTATTACTAAATTAACTGCTCTGATTATCATTGTTATCATCATATTACAACCATCATTTATTACATTATTTAAATTGGATCCCACTACATTCAAATGCAAACATCGGTATAACCAACCCACAGGATACACCAATAAATGATAAATAAATGAATCCCTATATTAAAAACAGTCAATCAGCAACTCTTCTTTACACTAAAATAGGGGGTGTAAATATCAGGAAAGAATCAAAGGGAAAATTTGTTCTAGAGGCAAAAAATAGGACATGAATATATGAGGATGAATGGATTTTAGAATACTAAGATAACATGGATGTGTTTAGAGAAGAAAGGATATTATATTTTATAAAAAGGATCGATTATATATCAATAAAAAGGAGATGAATTAGACGTACTTAAATTTTTGGTCGTGGATATGACCACATGACTTGGATATTTCAAATTCATTGGGTGTTAACATATTAATTATATAATTAATATCAGTTGAAACTACTTTTGATATGGTGAAGCATGGTTTCAAACACGATTTAATTCAAATTAATCATAAGAGGGAAGAATTCAGAAAAACTATGAAAAATTGGTAATGACTTTTTGCTGGGTGAGTCCTTGACAAGAGTAACCAACGTGAATCATTGATGCCACTTTCCAATGAAACTCACTGACACTAATAACTGATGCCGCTCTCAAATAGTAAGTCATAGACATGACTCTCCTACATGACCTACTGACTATAAGTCACCGATGAAATCTACCAATGCGACCTATAAAAAATGAATCACTGATGCCATATACCAATTCCACCTAGCATTAGAAAACTAAATTTTTGGAAAACTATTGAAATGAGTCATCGTGACTCCCCAGAACATGTCAAAAAATAGATTTTGACAAATTAATGGATAGGGGAGGCCAAGGCCATTACAATTTCTTACCAAGAGTTTCAAACTAGAGACAAAATAATAAATAATTAAACATCAACGGTACACCACTTCATCTTCACCACTTGTGTTCTAATCCACCACAATGATGCATGCCCCTTAAAATATCTCAAAAAAATCTATATAGAAAGAACCTAGGTAATGAGTCACATCATTCACCATATCCATCACATATTTATAACATCAAATATAACATATCCAAATATAGTAAACAATTAGTTTTTTGGATCCACCCTAGATAGTATGATGTGTATAAAACATTTTTTATTTTATCTCAATCATTTAAAATTCATACATAGTGTATGTACCTTAGGATAACACATCATATTCCCATCATTCATATAATAATCCATTGGATACAATATCTGGTCATACATGTTAGTTAAATGACCACTATCCATCATTGCCTTCTACAAACATATATGGAAAGACTAATCATCATTAAGGCCTAAATTTGTTACTACCTATAAATCAGAGTAGGTCTATATGGTGTATTCATCCATCCATCCTATAACCATTATATTATGGGAACTCCCTCTATGAGTCCACTAGATGTCATTTAACTTAAATGAAATGGGTGTCGTAGAGAATGGAATTATTGAATTTACCTGGTATATAATATTTTACAACCACACTATTGTAATGGGTGAATGATAGAAACATCTATAAATAAGTCACTCAGACTCTCGGTTAGGATTTATAAGTCTATATATCCTTTAGAAAAAAATCACATAAAAGAGATACATTATTTACATCATTGTTTTTAAATAATTAAATTTTTTAATTAAATAATTATCCATTAATTAATCATTAAAATTAGTTCATATTACATTACATTAGGTTATATATCAATGTAATATCCATTCCCCAACCCATTTTCTAATACATATATATGGATTACTAAAATAACAATATTCATAGTATGTCAATCCCATCACAAACCAACCACATGGGTTTAGAATTATTACCTTCCTAATTAAAATTATAACATATCATGGTGCTATATGAAATCCATCCTAATATTCCACCATGTGGAACATAAAACCAACAACCATAATCTACCTCATATCGTTTGGAAAGTGATATAGATTAACAACAATCCTCTTCCATTATCCATTAAATAGATTCATAACTGACCCTACATGACATCTTCACCTCAATAGACGGTAAGACCTAACGTAACCCATTCCATCCCCTATGAATCGGTCACTAATAACCGTGTGAATTTTCTAATGCATCTCCCCATCATAAGAATCAACTACTTCCCCATCATCCATGCCTCCCTTCCCAAACATCACTTCAACCATCCCAGGCTCAGACATTCCAGGCGCACATATCATCCTATATTCCTCACCCCATATCACATCATCCATCATAGGATATTTTTTATTACTATCATATCCCAAGTCTCATATATAGAGGACATCATAAAGAACCAATAAAAATCCCATCAATCTTCTAGGAAACTAGTCCCTCAAACTAATTCACTTAGCCTTCTCATGAAAAAAATCGCTTGTGGCTCTATGATATTGCACATAGCCTTCTCAAGAAAATATTATTATCATCCACCAGAAAAAATCTTTATCAAGAAATAAGTTATTATTCAATCATGAATTAACGAATTAATTTTTTATAGGATCAAATGATGGGTAAAAAATTTCATAATTATATAATATGTTATGAATGGGAAAACATGATCTTGTCATTTAGTCTAGAATTAAAAAATGTTGGGAGAACCCATTCTCAATTTATATGAATTTTATCATTATCAATAAACATTAATATGATTCACATTATATATCAATTCCATTAATCCCATGAAATATCAATTTCAAATAAACATTACATCATCATAAATTTTATTATTATCAAATTACATCAACCACCAAATTAAAAGCATGGATATTTTTTAAATATCATCAAAATTAATTATCAATTATTTTCTCATTATGTTCATTATGACTTTAACCATGATATTTTGAGTATGTGAAAATTCTATGAATCAATAAAACATAGATATCATACAATCTACCAAATCAAGTGGAAACTGATGTCATGGTATTATGAAACATAATCATCAACATGTGACCACTATCCATTTCCTTATTATGGATTAATAAATATTAATTCAATTAAATTTTCATAAAAAGCGTTAAATAATGGTCGATTTGAAATAAAATATAAATAAATGTGAGGAAAACAATTTGTTACATAAAAATCCATCAATATTATTTTCAAAAAAATGGTAGCCATTAATGATCTCTTTTAACATATCTATCAATAACAGCATCCATTTGATAAAACCATGATACAAATACATCAAGAAAATAATAAAATACTATTATAAACATGAGAGACCATAGAATAAATAATTTAATGAAGTTACAGGATAAAAAAGACCAACCATAAGATAAATGTAAGAAGGGAGGTTGAAATCACCTTGGATTATCACAGATCAAAGACAGATGCCCAATGACCGATTCCAATCGAACAGATGTCAATGAAACAAATGGTGGAGCATATAAACACTAAAATACAAGTGAAACTATATTTTTCAAGATTAACCAGTGGTGGAATATATTTATATTTTTTTATGTTGGATATTTAAATAGTTGGTAATCAACTTACATATCATGTAAACGTTGGGAATGATTTTTCTCTAAAAATGACATGCCTTTTATTATTTGAACATATTTTTATTGACACCATAAAGCATATAATGAGTTGGTCGTAGAATTCCGTGATCCTGACATGTGTGGAATGTATAAATAATCATCCATGATAATCAAAATACAAATCAGAGTGAAAATAATATAGTCATATAAATAGCCACCCCGTGAAAAACCTATCAAAGCCCTCTCAATATGATGATCTCAACCACCTCACTAAGAATAAAAAATAATGAACCACACATAATCCACAAACATATCCTAAACCCATTCCTCAATGAGATACCTCAAAAATGAGACTAAATATTTAACATGAAAAAAGGAGAAACCATAGCATAATCATGTAAGGGTCTACATTCACAAGAGAAAAATGTTAAATGAGAATATATTAACATCAATTAGCTTGTGGAACTGTGCACACATCTACAAATCACATTCCCCAATGCTCTCCACTACGACACCATAATTCCACAAGACACATCAAAGGAAACATGATTACCCAGCAACACAATCTACTTGTGGTCTTGTATTTTAACATGATGCTCTATGAAGGTCACATTATTTTTAAAATTGATATCACCATAATATATAAGTATAAATTTATAATGATGATAATTAGAAAGCTATGAAATGGGAAATAACATGAAACCAACTCATTTATAGGGGAAATTCTATCTGATATGAGAGATCACCAACCCAATCTAACACCTCCAAATGAAAATAATAATAGAGAAAGAATAATCCCTTGTCCAAACAATTTTTGTGTGATATTTCATCGTCATGACCATGTTCTATCCCTCAAAGAACTATATAGGTCTACCCATAATATAGGTATAGGATTTTTATGTATCCTGTGTTCCCTTCAACCTCTCTAGAGTTACCTAAATTACCTCAGTCATATTTTGTACCAGTTATTCATTAATAATTTCTACATATCATATCTAATTTCTACCTTAAAATATAGTGGAATGTTTTTCTATACATAGATACAAATATATCCATACCATAGGTGGAGAAGAAATTTTTATTTTTTACAGAATATAATAATAGACTATACATCATCCATGAAACTGTAAAAGCCATGTCACAATGATAAAACATGAATTTAAGGCTCTGAATGTTCTACTATTAATGACAATCCATCATGAGAGGAAATTAAGTACAATGAAATTATTGAGAATCAAATCATAAGGGAGACCTCCCCACACCCATTAAGTAAAAGGAGGATCTCGATCAACATTCATCTTCCTCTGTACTCTGTGGAGCTGTATAACCTATTCATGATAAATCCAAAAAATTGCATCAACTGATATGGAATCCCTATTACTTATAAAGTTGTATGATTCATTTATAAGATCTACTATGATACATGTAAAATAATAGCCTCACTAAGCTTGTTGTAACCGAGTAATGATGTCTATTCTTATTTCCTCTAACATTAACTGGGGAATATCTAATGGTAAAATCAAATCATTGGCTTTAGGGTTCTTTTCCATTATCTTCTGGTTGAAAAATATCATGATAAAATGTAAGGACCCGGAAATTTCAAGGGAAATTTTTTCTAAATTTTCTTTGGGATTTTACAAGAACGTAGTTTCTAACAGTGCCTGATTCCGAGGCCCGGTGTGCCCAGAATCTTTTTCCGAAGTTTGGGCTCGGGTACGTTCAGTGAACGAACGAGCGAGTTTTTCTAACTTTTGAACAGGTTCTCGGAATCAAATTCTGAGGGTACCGATGGAATCGCAGCGCCGGTAATTGCTTAGAAATGCCTCTTCTGGAGTTGCATTTTATTGGGTGTGGTTTTTAAATTTTTGGGCTTTAAGATAATAAATAAAATAATGTGGTACGACAAACTTTATTTTATTTTTACATAAAGCCGCTTAAAGCTGCTTAAGCTGAGTTGAAGCGGATAGGGTGGAACCCAAAATATCCTACCCTCTTGGTAGGATATTTTTGAGGTGGGGCCTGCACGAGCCCCACCATTTCTTTTCTGCTAAGTAACGCACCCGCGAAAACCCCTATTAAACGAAAGTCATCTAACGCGTTTTCTAAATTATTAACGCCCCTATTAATTGGGCGGTTAGTTCGTTGAAATTAATTCTATGAATTAATTGTTCTTTACTTATATTTGTTTTTTAAAATTCTTCGGTTGATAATAAAATAAGACGAGGACTTATTTTATTATCGGCTTGTTGTGTTAGACCTTTAGAGAATCTCTAAATATTTTCACCCTCCTACGCGAAGAACGCGAAGAACGCGAAGAATGTGAAGAACGAGAAGAATTCCGGCCTCTGAGGAAGGGAGACGAGGAACGCCAGACCCCCGGTGATTGGCGCCGACGATTCTCCCTCTGCAATGCTTCTTGTACGACGATCCAACCTCGAGACAATCTTCGATCGACAACGACAAGGTAGGGGATTACGGTCCTTTTAATTCGTTGTGGACTATAACATCAACATGGATTTAATTGTTATAATTAAATCTATATGTTATTGATCCTCGATGTTGGTCTGCGGGACGCCGAGTACCGCGCGACAGCGACGCCCTTCCACGACGCGACGATCCTTTTCATCCGCGACGGTCAATTCCGCGACGAACTCGCGTCCGACGACGATGTTGAGGTAGGGGTTGTTTTGAAAATGATAATACTCCATGTTTGTTTCCCTTCAAGGCATTAATGCGGACCAACTAATTAACAAGTTGGTCCGTGGACTATTATTGCGATTCAGGGTTTATCAAATTGATGGGAAATATTATGGTGTTGTTTCAAACCGCTAACGCGGTGGGTGCGGACCAACAAACAAGTCCGAACCACCGCATTCTTTCTCGTTCTTAGTGTGCGGAACTTCAGACAACAAAAAATGGGGCCGCAAGGGTGATTTGAGGGCCTTGCAGTGATGGTCGGGTCCCGGGACGACCACTGGCAAAGACCGCAAGTAAAACAGACCACCGGAGCACGTCCGGTGGTCCACGGAATCCAACGCCGACGGCCGGAGGTGGCGGCGCCCAACGCGCCGCCGGCAAAACCCTCCGCTGCGGCGAGGTGGTTCCGCGGCCACGCGGAACCGGGAGGCGGGATGCGGCCGACATGCTGCGTCCGAGTGCTGCGGACCGGCCCCTGCGTGGGGGTCGCGGTTCCTTCGCTCGGCCTCTCGGCCGGGCTGGGCCTGGTCGCACCAAACCGGGTCGGTTCGGGCCCAGACCCCCCGTTTTCGGACACTCTTTGGTCTTTTGCCCATATATTGGGCTACGGACCTCCGATCGACGCACCGTCATTTGCGTAGAGATCCTTGGAACGAGACATTCGTGTCGGTATATCACACTCATGTTTTCAGAATACATTGGGTTCGGCCGGGTTGTCGGTTCGGATACGAAACTAACCGGAACCTCGGAGCAGAAACGCTTATATCTTGAGCTCCGGACGTCCGATTGATGTGCCTTCTACATTAATGGATTACTCAAAGTGAGAAGGATCTTTTGGCTTACTCCCCTCGAGGTTTGGAAGCCGTCGGAGTGCGATCAGGTTGGTTCGCTCACGAAATCCAACCGGGCCCCTAGAACGAAAAAGCCAATAACTCACAGACCGGGCGTCCGATTGACGCGCCGTCTGTCTCGTTGATTTTTCTCTTGTTGAGACGGAACATTTGGCATACTTTTCCCGAGTTTTGGTTGCATTTGTATAGTGGCCGGGTTGGATTGCACCCGAAATCCAACCAGGTCCTTGGAACGGAAAAGCTGTTATCTTTCAGACCAGATGTCTGTTTGACGAACTGTCAGCGGCGTTGGTGATCTCATTGAGAAACAGTCCCTATGAGTATACCCTATGAGAGTTATGGGTATAGATGAGTTACAGGTGGGATGGTTCACTCACGAAACCAACCGCCCCCCCTGGACGAAAAGGCTAATAACTCACAGACTGGGAGTCCGATTGACGCGCCGTCTGTTGCATTGAGTCCCATATGACGAGGCGGTCCATTGAGATACTTCTTCATGGATCTATGGGATACTTGTAGTATCGACCAGCTGCTCTTGGAGCGGACCCTCCTGGAGACGAGCGTGCGGAGTATGGAGACCGTGTAGCCGACTGAGACCTGACGACTGCTTGACCGATCGACTCGGTGTGTTTCGGATAGCCCTGTGTGGAGTGCTTGGTTGTAGCGGAAGACCCACGGTGGAAGAGCGCTTGGTTGTAGCGGCAGACCTGCAGTACTCAACAGAAGAAGTACCTCTGGAGGATATGAGGGGGAGCGCTTGGTTGTAGCGGCAGACCCACGGCGGAAGGAGCGCTTGGTTGTAGCGGCAGACCCGCGGTACTCAACAGAAGGAGTATCTTTTGAGGCTATGAGGGGGAGCGCTCGGTTGTAGCGGTAGACCCATGGTGGGAAGCACTTGGTTGTAGCAGCCGACCCACTGTACTCGAGAGGAGGAGTACCATAACAGTCTTAGGTTAGTGAGCAGTACCTCGGAGTCGTGACAGGACCACTGTAGACTCCAGAGACGAGGCTCTTCAGCAGTTACGGTTTCGATAATGAAAATCCTTGTTTGAGCTGAGACATTTGACCTTTCTCTTTACCTCATGATTGATATGGTTAACTTGATAACTTAGGTATACGTATTGGCATATACCTGGATAGTTGTTATCCGTTGATTTCATAATCTTTTTGTTTTCTCATGATTGAGATGGGTTACTTGATAACTTGGGTATATGTATGGACATATACCTAGGTAGAGGTTATCTATTGAGATATTTTTTTTGGTTATACTGGTTAGATTTAGTGAGACCTTGAGGGTCTCGGGGTCCCTAATGAGTATCGTTATACTCACCCCTGCACGGGCTATGCCCGCACCTCGTTTTGTTGGTCGCAGACGACGGTCAACGCAGAGAGAGGCCGAGTGTTCGAGGACAGGATGGTACCCGGAGGTGGACCTCACGACGAGACAGTATCTGGTGGTGGACTTCACGACAAGATGACACTCGGAGGAGGCTGACGGGCAAGAGCATTGTGGAGGCTATCTGTACCTACCCTTCAGGTAGGATATGTGGTGGACGATCCAGGAGTTGCGCTATCTGTACGTACCCTTCAGGTAGGATCCTTGGTGGATGATCAGGAGCTTCTTGTCACCTTTCAGATGTTTTATCTTTTTTCCTTGTACTTTACAGTTGGGCTTGTATTTTCGGCCCCTTTACTTTCAGAACAGCTTTTTTCAGTTTTACGTAGTGTTTTACTTCCGCTTGTACTCTGTGGTGTTTTTTTTTTACTTTTATAAAGGAAATGCCTTCCCAGTTATCTGGATTTACTCCTTTGGTGCTAGTCTCCATCCCCTGGCCTATGGAAGGCGGGCTTGGGGTAGTCACGACACGGGACCCGAGGACGGGTCGTGACAATTGGCATCAGAGGAGTTGGTTCTACCGCAGAACTTATAACCCTGATATTTTCTTTCTGTGAATCAATAGTGTTAAGGGTACCGAGTGTGGTCTTCAGTTCAGGGAGTCCAGTGTTGGTGCGGGTGGCCGGCGTATCCATACACAAGTACCCTGACAACTGAATTCCGACTTTGTGAATGAAAACACTGATTGCATGTGTGTTTCCAGAAGTATTATTTACATATTAGCTCAAACCAGGCCAGCTCACCAGGTATAATCGTTTGACCGTGTCACGTTGTTTCTTTCAGGATGCCTTTTCTCGGATGACCAGCTAGAGCCCAGTGGGATGTGCGTACTGACGGCCTGTCGAGCAACGAGGCTTTGGTACAGGGAACTCTTGCAGTTGAGGAACCAGTGGTACTACCATACGTTGGGCCACCGATGCTACCGGCCCCAGCAGTAGGCGATGCACGCCACTTGAGTGCGCTGCACGAGTTCCAGCGCCAGAGGCCACCCAGGTTCCGGGGAGAGACGGACTTGTAGGCCGCGGAGGATTGGATGGAGGCTGTAGTGAGAGTCTTCATGCTAGTGGGGTTGCCGGCAAACTTCATGGTGATTTTTTTCTAACAGACTTCTTCAGGCAGCAGCAGGCAGGTGGTGGAGCCACTTGTTCCAGTTTTTCAACGGGATGACCTTTGCATGGGAAGACTTCGAGACCTTCTTCAGGGTGGAGTTTGTGCTAGTAGCTCTACACCCCGAGCGTGTACATGAGCATCTTCCTTTGCCGTAGGGTTTTCGATCAGTATTCGAGTCATCTGTGGGAAGTAGACAGATTATGCAGAGGTCTAAGTGGACCAGAGCCAGCCGTACGAGGAGCAGGAGGTGTTATGAATGGAGCGGGAAGGGTCACCTCGCATGTGACTGTCCGACTGCTTGTACAGTTGATCCGCAGGCTTTGGAGGAGACACCGAGGCAGAAGCAGCGGCGGGTGCTTGAGCAACAGCCGAGCAGTGGACAAGGCAGTAGAGCTCCGGGAGCAGGTGGACAGGAGAGGAACTAGTGGATAAGTCCTTTTTTACTTCTAGTTCCATGTTGCTGTTGTATTCGTGTCTTTATACTATGAGATTCAATAATAAAAAGACACTTATCATGTAATGTTTGCTTTCCTATCCTTTGTGTTTGGTTGATACTGAGTGGTCCTGGTTAAGACGGTTGACTTGACCCTCACTTTCGAGATTTTTACTGGAGTAGACCCAGTGACCTCACACTGATGCCGACAGTGTGACTCGACCCTTGGAGGCGAGAGTGACAGTTGGATCTCTTGGTAGTTACGTCGAGGCCTTACGACGTCATCCATGGCATGAATGCATCATTCATGTCGGGATTGACTGTATTAGGAAATGGGCGTGGTTCATCTAGGGGATGAGACCGAGTTTCTCTTTTTGGCAGAGGAGAAATTTTAGCAGCTCTTTCAGATCATAGGCAAAGAATGTTCAGATCATCCAGGAGCGGATGAAGACTGCACAATGCAGTAAGAAACAGGAAACTGGCACCAGTCTTGGAGACTCGTGCATGTTAAATGTTTAATGAAGAGGAAGCTTTAAGGAGTGATGAGTCTGTGGAGTAGAAGACGTGGAGGCAACGCTAGGAGAGCATCATGAGGTGATGTACATCATAGCATGCTACAACCACCCGCCTAAGTTATCCACGCCAGGCTCAGGGAGCTGGAGGGCGGAGGAAGAGTGTGGCTGCTTGCGGTCAAAGAGTGTGACCCAATGGCTCTAGAAATGATTCAAGGGACAGTCTGTGTCCACTACTAGATGATGTAGTAACGGGAATCGATATGAATCATTCCTTGCTTTCACAAATCTTGTTCCAGACCTAGAGTTTCCGGTAAGCCGTGGACATGACCCTCACGTCTAGAGATACCTTGGGAGGAGACTCGATAATCACACTTAAACCGACATTGTGGTTAGACCCTCGAGGTGAGAGTTTCGGTTGGAATCTCTTGGTAGCAGTGTTGAGGCCTTACGACGTTGGTCTGAGTATGGATTAGATCCACAGTTCATACACAGATTGACTGTATTATGAAAAAATGTTGTGGTTTAACTACGACGTCGGGATGGGTTTTCCTTGTTCGGCGAAAAGGAAACCCAGGAAGCCCAGGATAAACTCTTTCATAGGAGGGTGTGGCCAATCATTCTTGAGTCAGTCAACCTTACCCTCATGGTGGCAGTCATTTTGAGTTCCACTTTTAACAGGAATTGGAGACCTTTTGAGTTTGAGGATGACGATCATGTCCTTATACGGCTCTCACCTCGACGAGGTTTACAGAGATGTGGCCAAGGTGGTAAGTTATCTCGGAGGTTCAACGGACCTTTCTAGGTCCTCAGCTGGGTAGGAGGGGTGGTTTACCGCTTGACCCATCCACCGCAGTTGCACCAGGTGCACGATGACTTCCACGTATCTCAACTGAGGAGATATGTGCTCGACCCTTCGCATATCATCGACCATGAGGAGCTGGATAATGGCGATGGGGTTTCTTTCATGGAGGTTCCATTGGGGATCAAGGATCGACAGGAGAGGCTCCTACGAGGACGATCGATTCCTCGGGTGCACATTCCCTGGCACTACGGGAACCTCCGGGTGAGCACATGGGAGCGAAAGGCTCAGATGCGTGCTTTGTACCACTTTTGTGACCCTGATTTGTGTTAAAACATTACGAGGATGTAAAGCCCTGAGGTGGGAGTAATGTAAAGACCTTTAAATTTCAAGGGAAATTTTTTCTAAATTTTCTTTGAGATTTTACAAGAATGCGGTTTCTGACGGCGCCTGATTCCGAGGCCCGGTGTGCCCAGAATCCTTTTCCGAAATTTGGGCTCGGGTACGTTCAGTGATCGAACGAGCGAGTTTTTCTAACTTTTTAACCGGTGCTCGGAATCAAATTCTGAGGGCACCGATGGAATCACAGTGCTGGTAATTTCTTAGAAATGCCTCTTCCGGAGTTGCGTTTTCTTGGGTGTGGTTTTTAAATTTTTGGGCTTTAAATTAAGAAATAAAATAATATGGTATGACAAACATTATTTTATTTTTACTTAAAGCCGTTTAAAGGTGCTTATGCTGAGTTGAAGCGGATAGGGTGGATCCCAAAATATCCTACCCTATTGGTAGGATATTTTTGAGGTGGGGCCCACACGATAACCACCGTTTCTTTTTCACTAAGTAACGCACCCGCGAAAACCCCTATTAAACGAAAGTCAACTAACACATTTTCTAAACTCTTAACGCCCCTATTAATTGGGCAGTTATTTCGTTGCAATTAATTCTATGAATTAATTGTTCGTTACTTATATTTGTTTTTCAAATTCTTCATTTGATAATAAAATAATATGAGGACTTATTTTATTATCGGCTTGTTGTGTTAGTCCTTTGGAGAATCTCTAAATATTTTCACCCTCCTACGCGAAGACCGCGAAGAACGCGAAGAATGCGAAGAACGTCGACCTCCGACGAAGGGAAACGAAGAACGCTAGACCCCCGGAGATTGACGCTGACGATTCTCCCTCCACATTGCTTCTTCCGCGACGATCCAACCCCGCGACAATCATCGATCGACAACGACATGGTAGGGGATTACGGTCCTTTTAATTCTTTGTGGATTATAACATCAACATGGATTTAATTTTTATAATTTAATCTTTATGTTCTTGATCCTCGGAGTTTGTCTACGTGACACCGAGTACCGCGCGACAACGATGCCCTTCCGCGACGCGACGATCCTTTTCTTCCGCGATGGTCAATTCCGCGATGAACTCGCATTCGACGACGACGTTGAGGTCGGGGTTGTTTTGAAAATGATAATACTCCATGTTTGTTTTCCTTCAAGACATGAACGCGGACCAACTAATTAACAAGTTGGTCCATGGACTATTATTGCAATTTGAGGTTTATCAAATTGATGGAAAATATTATGGTGTTGTTTCAAACCGCTAACGCGGTTGGTGCGGACCAACAAAAAACTCTGAACCATCGCATTCTTTCTCGTTCTTAGTGTGCGGAATGGCGGACAGCGACAAACAAGGCCGCAAGGGAGATTTCAGGGCCTTGCAGTGAAGGTCGGGTCCCAGGACGACCACTGGTGAATACCGCACGTAAAACGGACCACCGGAGCGCATCCGATGGTCCGCCGAATCACACGCCGGCATGGCAGCGCTGATGGCCGGAGGGGGCGGCGCCCAGCACGCCGCTGGCAAAACCCGCCATGGCGGCGAGGTGGTTCCGCGGCCACGCGGAACCGGGAGGTGGGTGGCAGCCGGCATGCCACGTCTGAGGGCTGCGGAGCGGCCACTGCGTGGGGGTCGAGGTTCCTTCGCTCGGCCGCTCGGCCGGGCCGGGCCGCCCTAGCCGGGCCGGGTCGGTTTGGGCCCAGTCCCCCCGTTTTCGGACCCTCTTTTATCTTTTGCCCATATCTTTGGCTACGGACCTCCGATCGACGCACCGTCAGTTGCGTATAAATCCTTGAAATGAGACGTTCATTTTGGTATATCGCACTCAAGGTTTCGTAATATTTTGGTTTCGGCCGGGTTTGTTCAGATACGAAACCAACCGGCCCTCGGAGCGGAAACACTTATATCTTGAGCTCCAAACGCCCGATTGACGTGCCGTCGACTTTGATGGATTCCTCTAAGTGAGACGGATCATTTGGCTTACTCCTCTCAAAGTTTGGATGTCGTCGGAGTGCGGTCGGGTTGGTTCGCTCACGAAATCCAACCGGGCCCCTGGAACGAAAAAGCCAATAACTCATAGACCGGGCGTCCGATTGACGCGCCGTCTGTCTCGTTAATTTTTCTTTTGTTGAGACGGAACTTTTGGCATACTTCGCCCGAGTTTTGGTTGTAGTTGGATAGTGGCCGGGTTGGATTGCACCCGAAATCCAACCGGGCCCTTGGAACGGAAAAACTGTTATCTTTCAGACCAGACGTCTGTTTGATGAACCGTCAGCGGCGTTGGTGATATCGTTGATAAATGGTCCCTATGAGTATACCATATGAGAGTTATGGGTACAGTTGAGTTACGGCCGGGTTGGTTCACTCACGAAACCAACCAGGCCCCCGGGACAAAAATGCTAATAACTCACAGACCGAGAGTCTGATTGACGCGTTGTCTGTTGCGTTGAGACCCCTATGACGAGAAGGTCCTTTGAGATACTTCTTCATGGAAATTTGTGATACTTGTAGTATCGACCAACAGATCAAGGAGAGGACCCTCCCAAAGATGAGCGTGCGGAGTACGGAGACCGTGTAGCTTACTGAGACCTGACGACTGATTGACCGATCGACTCGGTGTGTTTCGAATAGCCCCGTGGGGAGCGCTTGGTTGTAGCGGTAGACCCACAGTAGAGAAGTGCATGGTTGTAGCGGCAGGCCCGCGGTACACAACAGAAGGAGTACCTTTTGAGGCTGTGAGGGGGAGCGCTTGGTTGTAGCGGCAAACCAACGGCATAAGGAGCACTTGGTTGTAGCGACAGACCCGCAATACTCAACAGAAGGAGTACCTCTTGAGGCTATGAGGGGGAGCGTTTGGTTGTAGTGGAAGACCCATGGTGGGAAGCGCTTGGTTGTAGCAGCAGACCGACAGTACTCGAAAGGAGGAGTACCTCAGCAGTCTTAGGTTAGTGAGCAATACCTTGGAGTCGTGACAGGACCACTGTACACTCCAGAGACGGGGCTCTTAAGCAGTTACGATTTCGATAATGAAAATCCTGGTTTGACCTGAGACTTTTGACCTTTGTGTTTACCTCATTATTGAGATGGGTGACTTGATAACTTAGGTATATGTATGGGAATATACCTGGGTAGTGGTTATCCGTTGATTTCATAATCATTGTGTTTCCTCATGATTGAGATGGCTTACTTGATAACTTGGGTATATGTATCAGCATATACCTAGGTAGAGGTTATCTGTTGAGATCATCTTTGTGGTTATCCTTGTTGGATTTAGTGAGACCTTAAGGGTATCGGGGTCCCTATTGAGGATCATTATACTCACCCCTGCATTGGTTATGCCCGCACCTCGTTGTGTTGGTTGCAGACGACGGGCAGCGCAGATAGAGGCCGAGTGTTCGAGGACTGGACGGTACCCGGAGGTGGACCTCACGACGAGAAAGTATCTGGTGGTGGAATTCACGAAGAGACGACAATCGGATGAGGTTGACGGGCGAGAGCGTTGTGGAGGCTATCTGTACATACCCTTCAGGTAGGATCTGTGGTGAACGATCCAGGAGCTGCTCTATCTATACCTACCCTTCAGGTAGGATCCTTGGTGGACGATCCATGAGCTGCTTGTCACCTTTCGGCTGTTTTATCTTTCTTCCTTGTACTTTACAGTTGGGCTTGTATTTCCGGCCCCTTTACTTTCAGCACATCTTGTTTCAGTTTTACTTAGTGTTTTACTTATGCTTGTACTCTGTGGTGTTTTGTTTACATTTATAAAGGCAATGCCTTCCCAGTTATCGGGATTTAATCCTTTGGTGCTAGTCGCCGGCCCCTGGCCTATGGAAGGCAGGCATGGGATAGTCACAGCACGGGCCCCGAGGACGGGTCATGAAAAAAAATTCTTCAACAATATTTTTCATCACAGTGCAACAGATCTAACTATTAAAAGAATAGATAATATTCATAATGATGGGACGTACCACCAATGGTGAATGTTGGAATCGTGGAGTATAATTTCATACATTTCAGAATGATAGAAAAAGCTTCTCTGGAACGGCACCATTGATGTCCATCTATATACTAGCCATAAGGGTAATATTCAAAAATCCCATGTTCTATCTAGACCTCTACCTCATTTTCATCCAATTGGGATGCCTCCACATGAAACAGAAATTTTATCAACACATTCATATAGAAAACTCAACAAATTCTTTCCACCACTCCAATTTAAATATGCATCATTGAGGGTTCTTCTATAACACTAATGGAATCCCCATATTTAGACACACATAAATAATTGAATTAATTCTAAACACAGAAGCTATAAAATATCTCATTAATAGAGTATATGTAATCTGAAAGTTTTCATCCTAAAATAATTCCATACAATGACACTGACACCCGTTCAAGATATTATGGGGGAATACATATCTCAGCCTCTTTTGTTTAGTAAGATCCATAAAATTCCCACCGATTTGTTAATGTTTCCATTAAATAAAAAAACAACACTACCAACAAATATAGACATATGGTTTCATAATTACACTCGTGAGAATTTAACTGCTAATACACATTAGAATAATCAATATTTACTACATTAGAATACATACCAACAAAAGACATGATGTTTCATAGAAATACTCAAATAGAACTCCCTTCCTTGTAAAAAAGAATATCACCACCAACCAAGTACTCTTTCAGGTACAAAAAATTATCACAACACTAGTTATTTCAAAATAACACCCGATCCGTTATTTTTAATGACCTTGTAGGAGTCACAACACATGAAAATAGCTATGAACCTTCAATAATAGCCTATAATACCATGGAAAATCAAAACCTTTTCCCTATATTGGGTGATACCTAAGACTCAACCTCATTTATAATTGAAGGATCCACAAATAATTCCTATTGGGATACATCATTCCATAAGAAACAGACATCACAGTCACATATATTTCACATCAAAAAATACAAAAATAGATTCTCATGGAGATGATCTCATAAAATAGAACAAAGATTCTATCCACGCTAATCATCAGAAAAAAATTATAAAAGGATATTATTCATCAAAACCGTTGTGAACAAATCTAAGAACACACTCCAAATTGAGCTATCAACCCCATTAACACAAATAAAGAATTAGTCACAGCGAATATATTAAAAAACTCATAATTCCCATGATGATAATGTAATAATGTTTTATCAATATTGGCATCACTCACATGTGTCTAATGATATCCTAACTACCGATAAAATTTCAATAACCAACATTCTTCATTACACTCATCAAATATATAATTATTTCATAGAATAGGATAGTGGTTATTCACATTTACTTAGTTCATGTAAAGATAGTCACTACAAATCCCCAATGATCTATCATTCATCTTTAAAGAAAAAACTGGTGCACCCAAAGATAACCATTGAGATGTACTCACAACTCTCTCAACTAATATGGAACCATCCTATATGGACACATCAAGATAGAAAACATGACTAGCTATATATCAATCCAAAACTCAATCTCCCCATGATGTGTTGATGTTATAACCTCTTCCACAAAGATAATTGGGTAATCTTCCATGTCCCTTGGATACAAACACTACTAAATGTATGACAATCTCAGCATCAAATAATCTATCAAGCAATAAAAAAATGGATCATTCCTCCTACCCATATTAGGGTTGTCATCCACCAACAAACATTGTTTCCCCCCATCAGTATCATAGAGCAAAAACAACCTCTTAAAAAAATTCATAGTAGACTGCACTTAAAATAACATATCAATGTAAATGACTATTTCAATATCCTATCTCCATAGACATTAAAAACTCTTATATGAGTGTTTTCGTCAAATTACTAGAACACATTCTCTACATAATTTAGACAAGCTAACTCAACCTCTAACTAGAATATAAAATACTAAAAGAACTAGATGAATCTCTACCTCATGCAGAAAAAAATTTTGAGGGTAGTTTATATAACTATGTGTGTCTCTCCAAAATCAAATTATTCATTCACCAAATTAGAATGAAGTTAAAGGTACCTCAAATGATGTATGGAACTCCAAGTGCAATAAATGCTAAACCATGATGTTGACCACGACCTACTCCATGGCCTTTAAAACCATGTAAATGACCACCTCTATGGATGTCCTCTACTTAATGAAAATGAGGAGCTTCTCAGGGTTGTACACTACCTACACCATCCCCTCTCTAATGATCCCAAACATGGCCACCCAGTTTCTACTATGTCAGTTACGACTGCCTCAATGAATAAACATGAAGTGAAACACCTGTCACATGCATACTACTGAAAATTTTTGGCCTCAATCAATATTTATTTACTACAACCTCTATATTAAAATATTATTTTTGATCCCTTGGAGTTGGTTTAAAATTAATTTTACCCTGAGAAATGAGATTATGAGTATTGGGAAAAACACTCGGCTAACTGAAAACTATTGCTTCTTGGAAAATGTAAACCCCAAACCACTAATTTGTTTTTGAGTATCCTAATAAATCTCATCCCATAAATATATATTTATTTCCATCATCCACAATAAAAATAATTTTCTTCCCCTCACATCAAAATTTGTCTTCATCATAAATTGGGTGCCCTAGTGTATGATCTGTGTAGGTAAATACTACACTATGTTCCTCACTCAGACATTCTCAAATATAAAATGGCCTAAAGCATATTGTAGAAGGTCCATAAAATAGATGTTGAACACTCACACAGTAGAAATCCCCATAAGATGTTTTAGAAACTCCTGTTGATTGGATACATTCACAGTCGAAGAAAGAAGAACAACTCTATAATGGCTTTTCAACTTCTCCCATATAACTCGTGACTCCTCATGATACCCATGTAACATGAATGGACTCTTCCATTATACTCTACATAGTATCATCAGTGCTAATAATAATCAGTGCTCCATCCAATCATAGATCAAACAGAAATCTATCTGAAACTCTTGCCATGGTTCTTCTATTACAAGATCTAAAATTGATCCCCCACACATCAATAAAAATGGAAAATTAAACATTCAGAGTTTCATACTCAAATTTCTATCATCATCAAACTCTACACTTCAATGATCTGATAAAACATCAATCTAACCATATTTTAAGATAACTGATGAGAATTTCAATCAGGACCCATGCCTTCTAAAAGATTAAAACTACATATAATTCATAAAAATAGAATATGAAATATTAAAATTTAAAAAAATTATTGATTAAATTATCTAATTTATTGTTTTATACTATCGAATTGTCTACCCATTTCAAACAAAGGCATAATGAAAAATGATATATAATCATTTCTTAGTTCTCTACCATGAAACTATTATCACTTCATTTTGTAGTAATAGATTACGAAATGGTTCATGTATAAGATAATAGGGTCCCTAAAAAGCCATGTATCATCACATATTCCATTTTTATATCGCATACTAAACATTAGTGACACTATTTTCCTAATATCCCATGAAACCACACTCGACCTCAACACCAAACTAGATATTATCACTAAACCTGGACCATTAATACCAAAAATAAAAGATATAGAAATTTGGGGAGAGAAATGTGGACTACCAGTGTCCCACCTTATTTAGGACCGAATTTGTTGACCACCACCAAGGGTCTAATAACCAAGCATATTTGATAATGTTCCCTCTATGTGAAACATGTAGATGAAAGAGATAAGAAGGAAATAAAAACCAACGAATTTTGAGACAAATATATATATATACATATATATATTATCACCCATGTACAACAATGCATTGACAGACAATACTAAATGAGTGAATGGAAAACTACATGCATCCAGAAAAGTGGTGATTATAGTGAACATGAAGCTGAAATAGCTCTATCAAAACCATGTGCAAGTAATATCAAATATGATATCAAACTATCTATAGATGATATAAAAAATCGATCATATATATATATATTGGGTGAGTATCAAATTATAATTAGTAGGATATTCCCCAGAGCACCTCGTACTAATGATATAGAGGTCACACTAAGGTATAGTGAACAATAATGAAACTTTATTATCACTCAAACAGGTATACTAAATTTCTAGCCACATCATAAATATACAAAAAACAATGGTACCAACTCTTCCATCAAAACTAATTTTCCTCTCTACCCCATTATAGTATGTACTATTCTATCTCTCACCAAATGTATTCCTTCCTTGAGAAATATAGGAATGGCGTCATAGTATAATCCTTGAACATCA
The DNA here is from genome assembly GCA_963277665.1 of Viscum album. NCBI lineage: Eukaryota > Viridiplantae > Streptophyta > Magnoliopsida > Santalales > Viscaceae > Viscum > Viscum album. The sequence goes on along the minus strand of OY728157.1, from coordinate 26,030,090 downwards.
CATAACCAGACCATCATATATCATATATCCAAATATAATATAGATTTATGTTTTTAATGAAATATATATCATATGATATGTGTCAAAAATCAATTATTATACCTCAATTCATTACATCCCATACATTGAAAATGTAACTCAAGCCATCAATTCCTCTACCCACCATATATATACTACTATTATGGATACTTTATGGTAATACAAGTGTGTAAAATTAAATCATTCCATCACATCCCACTAACCATATATTTGGGAAATGTATACACTCTGCGTACCCATAATATTAACTATCAAGTGAAGAGAGCCTGTATAGAGTGGTTAGTCAACTACACATCATTGCACTAATATATTAGAAAAAGCATCCAACTACAATCCACTAGGTGCAAGATTAACTTGCCGATATTAATGGGAAAGAATATAAAATAAAATAATATATGTGAAAAAATATAGCTTACTACCACACTATTGTCCGAAGAAATTCATAGACTAAACTATATAAAAAATCATGGGGTTACTAACTGAAAATGCAATGAATATATATCCTATAATAAAAATCATATAAAATAGATACATTTGTTAATTCCTTTCGTTCTAATCCACTACATCACATTAACTAAATCAGTTGTAACGAGTTATCCATTAAAATTATTGTAAATTAAATTACATTGAATTATAATATTAAAAACACCAAAGTAATGACTATGCCATATAAACATAATCTAAACCAAGTTAATGGTTTATCAATATTAATGTATATTATGAAATTTTTAGTCAATCCCCAACCAACCCCATTGGTTAATATTTATTCAATTCATTATTATAATTATTTATATCATGTCACTCTAGGAAAACTATCCAAACCTAACACCAAGATGAACAATGAAACCATGAACCTGGAGCTACCTCATGTTATTGGGAAAAGAATGTAGATATATAGGAATCCAGAAAATCATCTTTTAAAATGATCGAAATGATATAATATCATCTCTCAACTTCTCAAATACCCGTAAGACCATCTTGAAACTGTTTTATAACCTTATACTCCTTCCCAAACACCCACATGCATATACAGATTCTTATCTCTATCATCTACGTCAACCACTTCTACATCATTCAGGCCTCCCATCCCATACACCATATCAGCCACCCCATGGTCATCCATACCATGGTCACATAAAATAATGGCCACCCCACCACATATCACATCATCCATCATAGGTTCATCTAGAGCAGGAAAATATCCAACGAACTGTATCACGATCATATAAATATCATAATGAAAAATCAATAAATAAACATAGAAATTGGGATGTCAAAACAAGGCATTATTCCCTCTACATAAAACAAGATCCCATGGATCCATGAAAATGAACTCATCCTTCTTAAGAATATGGGAAACTCAACCAAAAATAAATAAATTTATCACACAACTGATTATTATTACATCAAGAATTAACTAAATCCTTTATGAAAAGGTTCCTACTATGGGAACCCTATAGAATCTTATTATACCCAGATATGCAAGGTATATATGAACTTATAATTTTTTTAATTTTTAACATACTTGGATAAGAAAAATTCTCAAATAGCATGATTTTTAACATTATAAAATAGCATTAACATGATCCCAAGTACTTATAAATTCCCATTTTCACATAGAAGATCAATTTCAATTACACATATCATGAGTTTCAATTTGATAATCATAAAATTAATTCAACCAAAGAATTACAAACATGCCACTTATTTAATTCTCATGAAAATTAATTATCAATTAATTATGGGTTTATATTATTTACCAATTTTACAATACTATTCCAAGAATAATGAAATTATATAAAATAATGTAACATACATATCACACTATATTGAATGTCAACTGACAAACTATTATCCTATTATTAATAATCAGTTTAATAAAAATGTGATCACAATACAATTCGTTAATATTGTTTAGTAATAAATTTAGCAATTCTATTTATCTACAATGGGATATATCATAGTCAATTTTTTATTTCACTTATGAAAAATAGAAACAAAGATTCCCCAATATCAAATTTTTTCAACATTATCCATATGCTAAGGGACCATGGTACATATCACTAATCACATATCCCACAAGTATTGTAGCCATATAATGACTCCATGACACAACCATGCAATACAAAACCAAGAAAACCCCATTTGAAACATATAATAAAAAACACCATACTATAATTAGAATATTGGGGATGTAACACGAATGAGTGAATGATAAAAATTAGGAATGGATTTAGAAATGATATTAAACCATAACTTATGTATGATGAATCATAATTATTGCATTCATTTTAATTGTATCTCAAAACTCCAAAATAGAGGAATTATTGAACTCTATAAAATGATTGATGATGTATAGTATGAGAAACTCATGTGGATAAAAACATTTATAAAAGTGCTTCACAAGATATTCATTCATAGTGTAAACTATTTTCATGCCGTGTAAATGTCATACAAGTGTTATCAACAAAAAATAGGAATCCTTTCATTATTCAATCTAGATTTTTTACACATATTGAAACATCCCGTAATATGACCATAATAGGATATGAATCTCACATATTAAAACATGTAATTATTACATGGTATGTAATATCATAGTTGAATAATTTTTAAAAACCAACAACTTCATTATACTTCTATTCCACCTCCATGAACCATCGGCCTTAGAAATGTGAAATGTGTCAGTCCACAGTAATAATATCACTTTAATGATTTTATAGTTATATCACTATGATTATTATTTCTCATCCTATGATTTTATATGGGTTTTATCCAAAAAATATTAATGTTAAAATAGGACTTAAAGAATAATTTAGTGAATATAAACAGTAAAATGGGATGATAACTGGACTCAATAATATCAAGATTATTCCAAAACTATTATCCTAAAATATGCTTGAATATATATTTACTTCATATTGAATTCAATAATAACGAGAAGGATGAAATTTAATCAGTGCTAGAGTGTTGGTGACTATAAAGGAAATAAGTAAATATTTATGTCATCATAATATAGTGGTATTAGGGGTGAATAAATTGATCCCAAATGAAGGGAGAAATTCTTTTTCTATGGGATTGATGGGAATATATCAAAAAAATTCATGGAAAACTGAATAGTTTGATAGAAGTAAATATTTCTCATTTTTTGTGTCTAATTATAGTTTGATGTGTTAAATTTGGTGAACAAGGGAATTATTTAAATTTTTACCATTTTCTAATGGTCGAATGATAGACTATGGATGAACTAATTTTTAAATAAAATTGATGAAGTACATATTTATTTTGGATTAATTAATAAAATTTTAGTTGTATTTTTAACATTGGTATTATGGTTATATAAATCATGGAATATTAATAGATTGTGCTAAATTTTAGAATTAAATTTGTATTAGTTTAATTATTATTTATTGATACCATAATGAGATTATGAGTTTAAGGTTGACCATATGTTCAATGTCATTAAACCTATTTGTTATGATTTTGGTGGTAAGAATATAGCATGATTATATATATTAATGGAAAATATTTATGGTAGTATAATCTATTTGTTTAATATATCCTTTAGTGAAAAATTTATTTAAGGAATATTGTCCTTCCATTTTTTTTATATTTGTAATAACATTATTTGTAACCATTAAAGATTATCATATCTTAATAATGAATAAATTATGGGCCATCAAAATTTGTTAATGTTATAAGAATTATATTTATATATTTTTGGAAAAAGGAAAAAGGTTTTCATCCTTCAAGGCGATCATTTTTAAAGCCACAATTAAAATTGGATATGGTTTTTGATCATACCACTATACTACATGATGTCCTGGTTAATATTTCATCATTTTTATATAGGAAATGCGACAAATAAATAATTATAAAAAAATAGTAATTTTACGATTAATTTTCATATATTAATGTATTATATAAAACAACTTTTCCTAAAAATATTTGATTTGGAAAAAAGTTAGAGGAATATGGATTTACTTTACAAATTTTTAGGGATCATATAATTTTTTAAATTTTAATTTTAATAAATTAGGAATAAAAAATTCTTTTTAGATAATAATTTCATGGACTAATAGATGAATTCAAAATATATTAAAATAAAAATAAAAGAAAATATTTTTATTATAAAATACCTACATATCATGTTTAAATTATTCAATATATTCATAAGAAACCAAATACTTCCTCAAACATATTGAAAATGATCTTGAAATAAAAATCCATATTATAATAATATATGATCAATAAAATTGAATTTAAATTCATAAAAATTTTATGCATTTATTGACTATAACTTTCAAACAATCATTCGCATTATTATAATCAATGATCTCTATCGTTCTCAATAATTACTTACTCTAATATTCAATGTCAAAGTCATCACATGAAACTATTTTTATCTTATATATAAACTGAGATATGTGTTATTCCTGGTGATATTTTTATATCCCTTTAACTCTTATTAATAGGATATCTTATTAACCAATTTTATGATGTGACTTTTCCAAAATTGAATTTTAAAATATTAATTATTTGATTTTTTATTGAAATAAAAACTTTCATACATGAAAGTTATTATAGTTGTGAAGAATGTAACACACATAAATTCTAAAAGAATTAAAATTTAATTTTTATCATATTCTCCATGAGACATCACTAATAAACATCCTAGAAAATTTATTTCATTAAATTTAATATCTCCTGTTTATTACAGAACAAAAAACCCCAAGTCAATATGAAAATTCATATATAAAATAATTATTTTCTATATATTACATTTTTAAGAATTTTAATTAATAATTATTTTAAAAAAAATTATTGAAATATATTTATTATTAATAAACAAAAAATATTAACATAAAGTATTATTTTTCTTGAAAACAATATTTTTCATAAAAAGTAAATTAGTCACTCTTTGGAGACTAATTTTGAAATTAATTTTTACCACCATTAAAAATATATATGAATAAATGAACATCAGTTTATAAAATATATTATAAATTTATTTTGTGATTAATTTTTTTCATGAATAGTTTCATTTTTTAATGAATAGTTAAAAATAATGATTTTTTTTAAAATATGATTTTTTAATTAATTTGCAGTGTAAAATTATATTTTAAATTTCTTTTAATTGGATATTAAATGAAATATATTACTATACATCTAATTTTGACAATTTAATTGTATTTAATATTTATTTTTTGTGATCAATCATTTTATTCTTATGATTATTTTCTCTTTGCAAACCTGAATTTATGTCTTCTCTATGGGTAAAATTTTAAAATTAATTTTAAAATTTATATAAATTTAATTTAGGACAAATTATTCCCCATTTTTAATATTTGGAATTTATATTATAAATAAAATTCCACATATTTGGGGATTAAAAAATATTTTTGATAATGGTAGAAATTATTTTTCATGATTTAGGAAAAAATATAGTTACATGATGTTAAGCTACAAACACAAGGGTTAAAATGACCGAAAATCATTTCTAACTTATTTTTTGTGTCCCTATTCGAATAATATAGTGTCTATTATTTTATAATACTCTATTTATTACCATTTTGGAATGTTAAAAGCATGGGTACATCTTTTTCATTTAAAAAATACAGTTTTCCATTCACCACACTTATAAAATCCCACCTGCCAACCTTTTACCGAATTGAAATCAATTTTGGATCGACCATGAAAAAGAATTACATTCCAACACAAACTCTCTCATCATAGAATACTTGGATTGTTCATAAATTTATTCATTGAAATCATTATATATAATCATAAAGCGGTGAAATGGGAAGTGTTAAAATTCAAAACAGAAGCTGATTATTTTAATTAAATTTTCAACTCATTAAAATATTATTTATTTATAATATAATAATAAAATAAACTATATATAATACTAAAATATTTTATAATGTTAATTTAATGACCTGTATCCATATATTATTCCCGGAAATGTGATAGTATAATGTCATTAATGTGAAGTCAGGATTACCATATGGAGAAGAAATGTTATTGATTTTTCCAATTACACATTTCACGGTTCAGTATGATTATGGAACTAAAGTATATATATTATAATGAATAATTTTCCTTATTGGTAAATTATATATTATATTCCTTTTTCATTATATTCCTTAGGGGATTTAATAATTTATCTTGTGATTAAGATGGACTATTTCATTTTGAGGCGATGTGATTCGTTTTTCACTAATTCTTGACTAAGATGTTAATAAAGATATATTTAATGAATATATGTGATATATATGAAATAATTATGATAATAAGGAAATATTTATAATATTATAATGATAATATATAATTTTCATTCACACCTTTAACCTTAATCAAATATTATAAATTCATTCTTATATATGGACTACCACCTTTGTGATGGGATGTTACTCCATTTTCCTCACCAGACCGCAAGGATTATAAATTTAAATACATTTTATGAAATAACATGGTATTTATGAAACTATGATCCGTATTTTATGATAATAAATTACATACCTCCATTCAGTTATGATCTTCTGAAAATTTAAATTTCACTCATGCATACTTACGACCTACCTTCTCCATGATCGTAAAATAAATCAATTATACAAAAAAACATAACAAATTTGTATGAAAAATTATTATTTATTTCTAAAAATTTATAATAATATTATTATGATTATTAATAATTTTATAGAACTATTTGATATTCATAATAACTAGATAACTCAAGAAATGACATGAATGAAAAAACCAAGAAATTAACACATGAAACAATGAAAATAATGACATATTTTTGATAAATGAGTGATAAGAAGATACAAAATTATCATATGTGAATATATATATATATATATATATATATATATTTAGGGTTACATTATAAGTTATTTTTTTTGACTATTATATTTTATAATAAATTATGTTAACCCAAATGGAAGTGTGAGGTGAGGGATTTCCTCTCAATTTCCCTTCATTATGTCAAATTGTAATGTTATGCACCTGATTTCGATTATATGGTGTATGTACTTTCCCTTAAACAGGTAATATCATGACTCCTTCATATATTATGTAATTTTAAGTATAGATTTGAATTATTTCTTATATGTGTATTTGATATGAAAATTATTAAGTGGTAGATAATTTCATAACTCAAAATCTTTTCCTTAAGTTATATTACTTTTTCATTGTATTTGATATTAATTGATTGGGTGTGTAATGTAATATTATTATCTATATATTATTTATCCTTTTCTATTTGTATTTACATTTTGTAAACATATTCCATTAGTTTGTTTATAATCACATCAATTTTATGATCATTGTATGGGTCTATTTCAAAATCACTTTTTAATTGGGTGATTTATGATTTATTTTAGATTGAATGAAATATTTGATCATTGTATAACAAAAACCATTAATTATTTTCACAAATGGGATTTCATGAATATCTCCTATTATTTATACATTATTCCACTATATAGTAATTAAAATAAAATATAAAATTGTTTTAAAATATTTAGAATTAATTTCCATATTCGGTCAAAAATACTTTTACATAAATATACTTGTTTTGAAAATATGTTTAAAAATATTCCAAATGATTTATAAAATATTATTTTTTAAAATTTCAGATTTTGAAATATCATTTTTTTAAGGAATATCATTTTATTTTTTAAATTATGTCACATTGGATTTTACTAAAAATGTTAATGTAATATGTATTTTAATATGTTTGACGTGTGCATAATTTAAAGACATCATAACCACAAAATATTGTAATTATTTATAAATAATTTTCAAATATTATTTTTATTGGAATGTTTTTTTAAAATATTTAGTGATCAATTTTTTATGTAAAATTATATTTTCAATAAGAAATATATATTTTTTATAAAATTGTCTTTAATAGTCATTTTATGGTATTTATATTTTTCATCCACATAAACCATTTATTTTTTAAATAATATTTATTTATTTTTTATCAACATAATACGTATTCTTTTTCTATATGGTGTATAATTTTTTTACTAAGGATCGTATTAAAAACATCATTCATGGATAATTTTTTTAGTCATTTACTTTCCCTTGAATGATTCACATTATTATGTTCATTGGACATTTTATATCCCCTAATTTTACATGTTATTTTTCATTTATACGAATATTTCTCCAAACATTAATATTTTTTTACATATGGTATTCTAAAAAAAGTTATTTGGTTAACTATACAATTATTTATAAATCCATATTCATTAAAAAATACATATTTTCGATGATAAAGAAAACTATTTTTGAATTCAATCAATGATTATACATATGAAGAATAAATTGGAATTGACATTATGGGAGGTTAACTAAATGATATAACACCTTGTTAGATTTATAGTTTTCTGAGTAGAATCTAAAACAAATCATTAAATGGTTTACTACAAGTAGTTTTAAATTGGCATGGGAAAGGTCGTGTCTGTAAGATATGATGTTCCAGATAACAAGATGTCCAATAAATAAACATTTCATTCATTAATAATTCATATATTATTATAAATGGTATTTTTTAATGATTTTATACATGGATTCATTTTGTTATCATTTTATAGATAAAATTGAATGAGTTTTGTGTTATGTCCATTTTGATACTGATTGTTCAATATCGTTTTTTTCAATTTTAAATGTAAATGGAATATTTTTTTCATCTATATAACATTCCTTGATGATTTATTCCTTATATAATCTTGATAGTAATGTTATATAAATATCTTGTTATCTCATATTTTTAAATTTCCATGCTGTTTTTTATTTATTCTTGACATCGTTTTTTAACAGAACCATACTAATCATTTGACAACAGCTATATTTTTTCCATTTACTGGAATAGAAGAAGTGCACTATGAATGGTATTTATGAATAATATAGAGGAAATATTGATATTCAAAAAATTCATGTTATATATATTTTTTCAAATGTATTATAGACATAATGTCTTTACAGAATTTATAAATACTTTTATATGATTTATTGATTTAGGATTTTTTTCATTATGTATTATGAAAATGTATTAAATCATAAACTATTATTGGGTTCATGGGGTAGGGGACATTGAAAGCAGACATAAAACAAAATACACAGTCTCGTTTGGCTCATTAAAACATTCAATGAATATAGAGGTTGCCTATATTGGTGTCCAACAATTAGTAATTAATTACAGTATGTTCATTGAATGAATGAATGAATAATGTTTATAATACATAAAAACATTATTTTTTATCATTAAACATCCATACCAAAAGAAAAGGTGTATGGATTCTTAATATTTAACCATTAAATTTAAAATAATAGTGTTATATGTAATTATAACTCATTCTAACACCAAATAAAGAATAGGGTATATGGTTATGTAAATAAAATTTGCAAAAAATTGATGTACGGAATGATGGTGAAAACCCATGAATCAAAATAATTAAAAATAGGAAATTCATATAGTAAATACATTAGAATAATAATTATAATGAAAAAATGAAAATTATTTTTCTGACATATCTGTAGATATATTATTCCTTATATAAATATTTAATGCCCCTAACTTTTGAAAGAAAATGGTAAAAATTTTACTGAAATATGATAAAAATATTTGTAAAATTGTATAATATTATATTGAAGATTATGGGTAAAATGAAATTTCTTCATTAAAACCAAATTTTATTTAAAATTAATATCAAAATAGTAAAATAATATATTTTTAACTTCATAAAAAATGTGAAAGAATATTAAAAAAAATTGAAAAATATTTATTTTAAATAATTGTAAAATTATTTATATTTTATTATTTTCAAAAATAATATCTAAGATAAAAGAATAACAATATCTTCTGAAGAAGAAATTGTAAACAATTTTTGAAAGAAAAATTTTAAGAAATATTAAAACATTACTTGTTATGAAATAAAAAATTATTGTCCTTAAATATACATAAATTGCATACAAGTAAAATATTAAGTGAAATACTATAAATATATCCATGACACATAAAACTATTTAATATTTTAAGATACCAATATTGAGAACCCACATGATAAATAGGTTAATAAAATTTTAATATTAAAATTATAATGAGAATAACATGTATTAAAATAACTTATCCATATTTTAAATCATAAAAAAATTAAAATTATAGTGATCTAAAATATAGACACTAACGAAAGTATAAGCTAATAACAATGATATTTATTATTAACATTGTTATGGAATAATTTTAGAAATAAAATTTTATCCAAGAGGTGGCTGTGATGATTTAAAGTAATACTAGTATTGAATAAGAGGAATTTTAATATAAAATAATTATACTTTATGAGAATGATATTTTTAGTCGTAAATTAAATTACTGAATGAAATAACCCAATGTATATAAAATTTAAAAATTTCTCTTAATAGACCCAAAATAGTTGAATGGACACCACTAGAAGTATATGAGTTAAAATATAAAATTAACTATCATGAATATAGGAGTATCATGAATTGAAAAATTAATGTGGAAATAAAATATAACATTCCACTAAAAAATGTTTTTTGATAACAAACATTTCTAATGAAACTAACTTCGAGAGAAAAATCTCATACATGTAACAAAATCATTAAGGTAAAAATCAATTGATAACGTAGGAAAATAATTGAATTGTAAAAATGAAGAAAATACTGATAAAAATATTTTAAATTAAATATTACGTAGAATAAATATACATGGGAACAATAATGTTTCAATATTAGTTTTTTAACATAAAATTAAAAAATTGATTTCGAAGAAACTATATAGTGGTCATATTTTCTTTTACCCATGCATCACACATCAGGAATAATAAAATTATTTTTAAATGTTAAATTATTAAGAACCTTATTAAAATAAAAGTCATTTATTGAGAACCATTTATTAACTATTTCTATTTAATTATTATATATTATTTTTTTGTCATTTTTTGTGAAATTATGATATGTGTTGGCATATTTTTTTAATTATAGTTATTGATGATGAAATTTTAATATTATGTTATATAATTAATATAATATATCAAAAAATATAATCAAATAGTTACTCTACATCTATCTTTTAATAATTTTAGTATTTAATTTTTAATATTTATCCATGGATATGTTTTAAAACATAGTTCATTTATGGGTTAAACATACCGAAACATTTGCAAATAATAACTAAATGGTTTTTTATGATTAAATATGTTTATAATATCCTTGAAATATAAATATAAATATATTATTTAGATATTTTTTTGTTTTTAAATATTTTTTTAAATTGTTATTATTAATAATAATTATCATGATGAAAAAAAAATATTATTTCTTAGATGTGATAATATAGACAATGAATAGTCGGTGTTATATACATGTTCTTAGAAATATGTTAATAATTGTATAAAAATTAAAATATTTTCCATTAAATGTATTAATCATACTTTGAGAATTATATTACTATTTAGATGTTAATATTGTAGGAGAGATATTACGAAGAAGGTGATAATTATTATGATCTAGTAACATTGGGACCTTAAACACTTTCTTAAATGTATCCATGGAATTCAATAGATTAGTACATATAATTGGCACATGATTATTATTAAAATGATATATTATTATATTAGGGTGAAACTTTCACATTTTTTAGAATTAATTTTAATGATGGAGTGTGACATGATGGGGTGAATGTGTCCCTATTTATATGTAATGAAAATTAAAATTTTGTCAATTTCCATTATTTTAATGAAATATAATGAATCTATTCAATGTAAAATGGTTCAAAATTTGAGAAATTAAGGATTTTGGTTTTATATTTTTTAAATAAATCATCAAAAATTTCTTCATTCATTTTAATTAATGATTTTTTAATTACATTGTTCTTATATTTTTACTTTCATGTGTTTAATAGTTTTTAAATAGGTAACTAATTGTTTCTATTATTACTCTTATTCTATAATAAATATAAAATAATGAATCATTCTATATTTCTTTGGAATAAACCTAAATTTAATCTCTATTTATTAATATTCAATTTATATATAATATAAAATTAAATATTATTTTATTATATTTAAGAAAAACATGTTATGTATAAAAATGATTTTTTTCAAAATTATTTGTTCTTAATCTAATATTGTATTCACTATTAATTTAATTAGAAATAATTTATTTAAATATATGAAATATATATATAATTCAATTTTTATTAGATATCAATTAATACTTTTAGTTGAAAATCTTACAATATTAATAAAATAATTCTTTGAAATTATATGTTTTTCCATTATCATAGTTATTAAAATTAATCATAGTAATAAATCATTTACTCAAATATATTATCATTAATAAATAATATTATCCCGTTTATATAAATTATCAAATCCTTTTTCAGTATTGAATTTGAATCAATTATCTGATATATTTTTTAAACTAAGAAAATTAATTTTTAATGATTAATATATTATGTATGATTCTAAATAGTTATATGTGTGTATTTAAATAATTTATTATATTTTTAAATATATATAATATCCTAAATTGTTTTAAAAACATTTAAGCTACTCTTTTAGTATGATACTGTGATAAAATTGTTGATTTCAGTAATATCAATATCTATTGACCCCAACATAAATATAATTATTTTAGAAAAATAAAAAGATATAATATAAGGAAATTGTTAAATATTAACTCCAAAAATGTTGATCATTTTAAAAAATTATAATTTATAAATATATAAATATGAAATATAAACTAAAATACTAAATTAAAATAAATATTTTTAGAATTGAAACAAAATAATCTTTTAATCATTAAATGTTCGTAATATTATTTCACCTTCATAAAAATTACAAAATTATTATTTATTTAAAACTAATTTAGTTTTTATATTTAATTATATTAATTTTATTCATTTATATTAATAATTTAATTCATTATTAATAATATATTTATTTTATAAAATTATTTTTATAATAAAATAGTTCAATTAAATATTATATTTAAGCATTGTTATATTGTATTTAAAAAGTAAATATTATTGGGACATCATAAAACAAATAAATAACATCAGTATAAATGTATGCTCATGAATATCCATTGGTCGCATTTGTAATGATCAAATTTGTGATAAAAATATTTCCCATAATTTTATTATCATTAGCCAAATTTCATTCCTATATTTATACTTATTGCACTTTATCAGGGCAATCAAAAATTTTACGTAGCAATTATAATTTTTAATGTTTTTATTTTATATATCACAAGACGATTTCTTCATTCATGATGTTCTTCCGTATTATATTTTATATTTTTCTATTAGTGAACCTCAAGGTTGATGATGATCTAAGGGTATTCCTAGTTGAAATGATTTTATCATTTATATTTGTTTTCCCATATTTTCTTTTTTACTTCTAGTTGATATATTAATATATGGAGAATAATATTAAATAATTTTTAAAAATAACATCATGTTATTTTGTAGAAAAAAAATCATAAAAAATTATGTATAATGATTTATTGTATATTAATATTCCTGGAAAGACAAGAAACCATAATATTACTATATTATGATTTACGGGGTGATATATGACCCCTTTGAAAATAAATATCTTAAAAATAATATTTAATGTTACATATCAATGGATATTGATGAGGTTATATAAGAAATATAGATGAATCAAGGTCTAGTTTCTAAGAAAATTTCGCCTATAATATATGGAAACATATCTTTCCCACATTATATACATAACCAAAAAATTTATATATTATCTAAACATTTAATCATAGAAAATTCCATTATTTTTTGTTAAGACCCACCTAAAATAATTTACATACAATGGGTGTTCATAATCATACATACATTGACATAGATTTACAGATTGATATGAAATTTGATCTCATTATTTGAAATAATTTTTACCATACATGGAGAGAACAAATCCAATTCTAAAATGATATTACACTTATATAAACCAATAATAGAACATTCATTTATTAAAAAATATGATATAATAGTTATACCAATATAAATATCTTATTATTTATTCATCACGTATTCATTAAGGAAATGATTTTATATCCTTAGAAAATGTATGAGATAAAAATATATAGAAGGGATGAAATACAACAATAAATGTTTTTATTTTATAATCAATGTTTCTCAGTTGATATAATTATCTCAGAACACAATTAAGTATTTATTCATTAAATGTACTTGAATTTATTGATTACTTATAGTGTTTATCATACAAGCTAACTCATGGACAAGGGAATCGACATGGATAATTACTATTCTTCCCTTATTAAATATTTTTAATGATTTCTGGAAACTCTAGATGAACACTATTTTCATTCTACATGTATAATGTTCAATTTATGTTTCCTAAAATATTATTTTTTATATGAAAATATTTTTGAAAAGTAAATTATCACCTGATTCCCTTAGGACATTTTACAAGGTTCTTCATCTGAAATTTTTGAAATATATAAAATTTGTCATATTTCATTATCTTTTTTTAAACATTTTTTGGACTCAATCCACCAATTATTATTTTTTGAACTCATAATGTTTTTCACAATTAAGAATTATTATTAATATCGTTTTAAATATAATCATAAGGAATATTAGTGTATTTATTTTCATATTATGTTTTTTGTGGGTTAAATCTTAGTATTATCTATAATATAAATTTTTTCTATCGTTCCATAAGGAATTATACATTACTAAAACCCAAAAGTATTTAATGAGATAGATGAACAGTGTGAGGGAATTATTATACGATATTAAAATTCAAAAACAAAATTTTTACTCTCGTTAATTATTATATTTTATTTTATTTTATCCTAAGTCACTCTCGGCTCAGCCATGGTTTCTATAGGTTGGATTATATTTACCTTCATATCCAAATTCCAGGACCAAATAAATTCTTCCGAATTATTCATAAATATAATTTTATTAAACATATCATACACATTGTGATTTTCAAAAACTGTTTGAATTTGTTCCTTATTAGTAAAACTAGTTGAAAATTGAGTTAATACTTATCACATGAATTTTCTGGTTTATAATACTTATGTTAATATTTCATAGATATTATATCAACATATTATATATATGAAATAATATAATTTCTTAGAAATGGTCCATACTGTTTATTTAAAAGTGTTAGAAAAAAAATATGGATTGTGGTGAATATAATTTCTTAAATAATCACATAATCTATAAATTAACAAAACATTTGGATGTTTTCATAAACTTGTTCTTATCCATTAGAAATATCCCATGGGTTTTCACTTAAGATATCTTGTCCCTGACCCTAAATTATTCATTATTATATGAACTAATCTAAGTGTTATTATATACCAATGAAATCATTATAAAAAGTAAGATATAGGCACTCAATTAAATGTTATACTCCTAAATTATCCTTAATTTATTCCATCCCAAACCCTAATGATATCTAAACCATCATTTTATACCAACCATTATGCTCGATCCCACACTCTGGGATCTAGTTCTCATAAAAAACATCATTTCATAGTTTCATTAAAATAAATATGTGCCTCCATATATCTATAATCAATAACTAAAATATAACAATTATTCACTAAGACAAATATTTTTTATATACTTTTAGGTTTATAGTATTAGATTGATAATGAAAAAATTTAATTAGATAATCCCATGTGTATCTCCATAAATGGTCATACTTTTTCTTTTATATGAAGCCAAAATAACTATAACAAATCGTAAACATTATCAAAAAAATTATCTGACAAATTTATTCTTGTATACATATCACATAAATTGAATTTCATGATAACCCAAATAATTGTTTATAAAATAATGGGTTAAAAACAATATGTACACCTATTTATAAGTGAAATTAAATAATGAAAATATTCATTATAATATGAGCATAAATAATATGTATATATTTAATGAAAAAAATGGAATTCCATAATAAAAATAAAACTATAATAAAATCATATACATGGATGAAATATCAATAAATAAATAAATGTTTAAAAAATACAAGTTACATTATGATGAATTTCCTAATGTATAATAGATAATTCCATGAACCAAAATAAGAATTCATGAATATAATTTCATTGAGTAGTGTTTTGCAATTATTATTTAATTTCCAAGAAAGAAAGAAAAAATACAATATTGTTTATCTAAATCTAATTATTTATATATAATATTTCTATCTATAATCGTCCTCATTAATCACTATTTAAATATACTACATTTAGAATATGATGGAATTAGAAAACTATAACCAACATTACATGGTAATAAATCAACATTCATTTTTAAATAACTCTTATAATGATTATTAATATTTCTACAATCAATAACTGTAATATCGTTATCTATAGATTTCACTTATGAAAACATTGTGTATGTTTTTTTTATTGTTATGTTTGTAATTTTCCTCATTCACTTGATATATTACATCTAGATGAACACCATTTAAATAAACGAGTAATTTTTTTTGTTCATATAGGAAACGAATTGGAAAAATAATTATGGTTATAAAAAGTGATTAATAAGGAAGAAAATGATAGTAATAGATTCTTCTTCTTATAACTATGTAACCTAATGAAATAAAAATATATTAATGGGTGTGTTCAAAATCTTTGTAAGGGTAAACATAGGCATTAATTATCAAATTTCATATGTGATCATAATGTGAACCTAAATAATATGGTGGTAATTAATAGTCAATATAATATTATAATCGATAGAAATTGTGAAGATAACATATCCATGGTTGAGAGATTAATAATGACAATAATTAATATTTTTTCTTATCATTGAAATTCAAAAAACTGGATAACTAATTCAAAATTTTCTGAAGCTTTATAATGATCAAATCCTTACGAAAATATGTTTCCCCAGTTATATTTTTTGTTATAGGAATACTCCATAATTATGAAGTTATTATTTCCCATGATTCATATAAATACATTTTTTTGTTTTATTTAAAATAAATACCCAACGCATAAATAATATGTTTAATTCATTGATTATATGAATGAATGCAGAATAAATAAACTAAAAAACTAAAAATATATAGAAATAAATAAAAATAATTATTGAATTTGATGTTTATAAATGATAAATATATATCCAATAAATAATAAAAATATATTTCTCTTTAAGAATCACCAGAAATTATATCATAAAGAGAATGGGGTGTCCAGTTAAGTCAATAATTTTTACATATTTTCAAGATATGTATTCTAGGATAACACCCTTTAATGAAATGAATTAAGAATAGATTATTCATATTGGAAAGGCATTGTAATAAAAATTATACTTATACATAAAAAATTATAAGAAATCAAAATACTTTTTAGATTTATATTCTTATGTATATATAATATTTTTCATTTTTGAATAGATAATTGAAGTATCAATCAGTAGATTAAAGATACATTTAGAATTATATTATAATTATATTTTGAAATTAGTAGAGAAAATGAAGAGTTATTCCCTAAAAATTATTTATAAATAAATATTAATTATTAATTAGAAAATAATTTATTTTTTAAAACCAAAATAAAACTGAATGAATATTTAAAATTATTTTTAATTCATTTTCTAGAAATTCATTAAAAAGAATATTTATTTCTTATTTTTATAACAAATTAATAATTGATAGAGCCACTAGTATCTTTTAAAATGTCATTCTCAATCATCGATATAATAGAAAAGTATAACATATATTATAACCATAATTTTTTAACAAATAAAAAACAATAGATTCCTAAAAAAGATAGAATTATTATAATGAAAAAATGTGTGGAATATAATAAAAACATATATGGTTTATAAAATTATAGATTTTTTTTGAAAAAATGCTATTGAAAACTCACAAAATGAAATGGATAATATATGTTTCAATATAAAAATGGATTTGAGTAATAAGGGAATAACATGATTTAATCCTTTTTTGTGTTCCCATAAAGAGAATATAATATTTTATTGAAAGAAAAAACAGAAACATTTAAACGATTCATTGTTAAATATGGTAGTAATTATTATTAATGTTACAATTTGATTTTTAGAACATGTATGTCATAGAGTTGTTTATTGATGTTGATAAATAGCATCCCAAAAGAAAAAGAGTATTTAAGAATTAAAATATTGGAATGGTAAGTAGATTTATGTAATGAATTGAATATTCAAGTAAGAAATACTATAACCTAATATATCAATAATTTAGTCAATGTTACCCTTACGACATCTGAAACATTAAATGTGTACCCCTTGAATAATATAAATTAATATGAAAAAATAATTACCAAAAATAATTATAGTATAATGATAAAAAATAATAATAGAGAATTCCATAACCAATTCTACATAAAATCAGTATTTTATATGAAATATATATTAGCGAACTATATTTTCAATATTAATCTCAAACAAGTAATTCAATAATTTAGATAATAATGATTTTATATTGAGAAAATAATTTATAATTGTGGAAAATTGAAAAAATAACGTAGAAATAAAATTGGATGTATAAATTATATATAATAAATTTATTTTGGAAGAATATATTGTTAATAATTGAGTTTAAGAAAATTGACGAATAAAATAGAGATAATGTAAACCCCTACCATCGTCCTCGCATCTATGTGAATTCAACTAACTTATAAAAGATATAAATAATTTTTATTTGATTCCAAAAGTAGACACATTTTCATAAAAAAATAATTTATGAATGGAATTTTATGATCACATGATATTTAATTATTATATTGTTATTGATTCTATTTTTCATTTTTCTAGAAAATTGAATTTGTATTACTTTATTTGAGTTACTTTATAGATCGAGGATGATATTTTAATATCACGATAAAGATATAAATTTACAATTATAGAACAAGAAAATAATCAATATTTTATTCCAAACATGTAATAATATTATTATTAATATATTAAGAGTCATCCATAATAGTGGTGTAGCATTTTTTCTAGAATGTGGTTAAATCGGCCCAAACATGATCACATTATAACTTGATGGGTGAGTCTGGTAAAGGATGTGTGTATTATCATTATAACCGAACAATAATGATATAATTTAGTTTTTTTAAGTTGATCAATCATATATTATGATTTTTGTGTAAAAATAGAAAACAAATAAGAAAAATTGAAAAAATGTTTTTATATTGGAGGAGGTAATATTCACAACACATAGTTGATTTTTTTTTTATTTCTACTTGGTTGGGAAGGAATAAATAATTTTTGTTCCACTAATAGAATTTCTCTTCATAGAAAAATTTATGTAGAGGTCACAATACTGCTATTTTTACTATATTTTTCGATGAAAATGATTATGATGAAAATGATAAAGATATATTTATACTCAAGATGGGATCATGAACATTATCTTCAACGATTCTTTGTAAATAAAGGGAATATTTTATTTAATTGAGACCAAAATCTTATAAAATTTATAGATAGATTTATTTGGAAAACAATTTATATTTGAATAAAAAATTAAATATAATTGGTGTCTAATGAAGGGGTTAGTGTTTCCACTTTTAAAATTTAATTAATTGGATCCTTGAGATCAGCATTATTTTTTAATAACGTAATTACACTATTCTATAGAATAATAGACAAAAAGAGTGATAGTTTTCGTTGGGGAGATCATGGGTTTAAAATAATAAATTTATTCCAAATTGTTTTAAGCGTGATGGAATTAATTTTTATTTCATGATTATATGTATTTTTTGAATCCAATACCTTGTTTTTACCATGTTAATTATTGATTTTAAATAAATATAATATAAAACCAAAAATGAAATTTACATCTTCTAAACCAAAATTTTATCTCCAGTTAAGCTATTTCAATTTATAATTAATTGAACATTAAATTAAAAATATAAAAAACTATACATTGATAATATATTTTTTGAGTAATAATTTTTTCAACATTGTATGTTAATAATATTATTTATTATTGATTATAAATTCTATGAAAAATGTATATAAACACATGTGTAAAAAAATTTAGAATATTTTTTTAAAATATTATTTTACATTATTAGAAATAAAAATAATATATTTTTATCAACAATTCATTGAATATTAATGTTTATAATTATTTGTAAATTAAATAATTTACATTATATAAAAGATTAAATGTTTTTTATGTTAAATATTATTTATGATTCAAAAAAGAAATTGACTGGTTTTATAACTGAAAAAAATTATTGTTAAATTATTCATAGTACTATTAAATATATATATATTTTATAGGAAGATGTTTTAAACAAACATAAGTCCTTTTTTATTTTATAACTATAAAAATGTAGCATTTTTACAACATTTTTATTCATTCAAAATTTATATTTGCATATATTATTTTTGAAACCCCATAAAAATCACCAAATTATAATTTTCATATTATGAATTAAAATTTGAAAATTATTTTAATAAAAAATAACTCTAAATTTGAGAAATTAGACTTTTAAATGAAATCCTCTTTTTTTGTAAAACATTTATTATTGATAAATATTTATGATTTTAGAAATTCTATATAAATCTTATTATTTGAAATTATTTACTAAATATATTATTATTATTTATATAATAGAAATTTAATTTTCAAATAAATTAACATTAAAATATTTCATGGATTTTTAAGATATTATATATTTCTAATTAAACATTTTTTATAAATAAATTAATTTAATAGAGGTAGAATTTATTGAATATTATAATTCTATTTCATTTTATTTCATTTCTAAAAATATTTTTTAATATGTAAATTACCAAAAAAAACCTCATTATACCTATAATTGACATGTATAACCAATTTATATTTTTAAAACCAATCATATTAGAAATGAATATAATTAAAAAGGCCATATTTCATTTAAATATATATCCTTACTATACTTATTTATTCCTTTCTCACTTATAATCTCACATTTAACATTTCTATATATTTCATTTTAGATTGTTCGATATCATTTCCAATTTTATTGTGTTCTTCGACATTATATGTTTTCTTTAATTATAGGTTACCATCAAGGTTGAAGATATTCATGGGTACATCCTATCCATGATGTTTTTATTGATTTAAATGTTTTGTTCCATGTTAATTTTTGCACATTTAATGGTTGTATTATATAAGGGTGAGTAATAATTCATGAAATGTGATAAATATTTTCACATGAATTTTATTATAATGATTTTTCAAAAAGAAATTCCAAATTATAAATATTTTAGATTCAGATGTAATAAATTCTACAATAACCTTAAAGAATTATGAAATATGGGGTCTTAAATACAAAAGATTTAAAATTGGTTTCAAATTTTTATTTACAATTTCTAAATCAACACATACATCAAAAATATTGAAATTTTGAACATATTAGACTCAGTAATCATTAAAAATATCCAAAATAATTTATTAGAAAAATAAAATGAAAAATAAATGTAAGGTAGTCAAAATTCTTCACCTAATAACTATTCCTACTATAATAAATCCTTTAGAAAAAATATAGGGTAAATAATTATAATTCATGAAGACACCCTTTTAATTGATGTAGTTGGAACTATAGGGGTCCTATAGAATGATCCACTGATCAATAATCAACCCAAAAAAATAATGTACCCAAGAATGTAAAAACTGTTGACATGGTAATGGGTGAATCAGGTGAGATATTTTTCAATTTTTTCTAATTTAAATTAAAACTGACAATTTATATTTATTCCTTAAAAAATAGAAAAATAAAAAAACTAAATAAAAAATCAAAACAGATGATATTAATGAAGAAAAATACCATTGTATTTTTATGATTCACCCACAGTGGGCATAACTACATCCATTACTCGGAGACATCAGTCAGTCTATTGAAAAAATATTGTTATTTGAATACCATTTGAGTGAAATTAAATTATAATCATATCTTTGGATATTTAAATAGAATGAATCCCATCAGTTTTATATTATTTATATGTCCGATATCTCAAAAAGGTAACATTTAAATCAGCACAAATACAATTGTTCCATAAATTCTCTATCATATTTACTCCATCTAGGGTCACTCTGTTTGGTAATCCATCTAACATCATTAGGTGAAACTCATTCTTATTCAAATCAATCCATTGTGCCTATGATATGGATTTTGACTTCTATTAAATATGATTTTTCTTAAAAACATTACTTGATTACTCAATTCAGTTACACTAACAACAATACCTCTAACTGAAATATCGTTGTTGAAATCCACTTACTTAAATATCTATTTAGTTATATTTATTCAATTAAATTATTATTTAGTTATTATCTCACAATTCCTATAATCGTTTAAGAGTCTTCCTATCTCTCAAATATTAATAGTGTTATAATTGTTATCTAAAAAAAATTTCACCAAATTATATTTTTACACACATAATAGAAACGGTGGAAATTCAAATTTTTTTTCCCTCTATATGAAAATTAATATTTATAATCTCGTAATAATTTCAAATCTTCACGATTCCTGGAAAAAAATTCAGATATTTATATGAGATTTTCGAAAAATCATTATAATAAACCATCTTTGAACTTCCTTAGTCATGGAATGAAAAAAAATTGAAAAAAATATTATTTTTATTATTATTATGAACTTCATGATTATTTATAATTATTTCATGATTTTTTTGTTCTTCCTTTTTCATCATAATAATATTTCATCAGATGCACTATTTCTTTGACTGTTGACCGGTCTTGTTCGAATCATATTTTAATAATAATCTTTAGGTGACTAACGCATTTTAGTGAGATCATAATCACTTTAAATGGATCTATCCAAATAAAAAACTAATGTAACAACCCAAGAAATTATTTAATAATCATATTTATATATATAAATATATATATAAATATATTAATTATAAAATTATTATTTTAGTATTTTATTTTTTACATTAAAAATAAAATTATTTAATTCAAAATAATTATTATAATTATAAATTCAACATTTAATTTCTAAATTGTAAAACACTAAGATGAAAGAATTAATATCATTTTTAAATAAAATTCAAAAAACTATTTATGGTTATATTTTGCGATATTTTTGAAAATATTTATTTGTTAATGAATTGTGAAAAACATAAATTTTTATAAAAAATTCAATTATTTTCAATATAATATGTCATTTAAAATTCCTATTAATTTTTCAATATGAGTTCTTGTTAAGTATGTATAATTTAGGTATTTATATTCGACCTATTTACATTTTAATATATATTATATTATATTTTATTATAAGTTTGTTTTTGGGAAAAAACTGTAATTTCATGAAAACAAATTGAATGTGAATAATGTATATCCATTATAATAAATTAAAAAAAACTAATGAGGAATACATGGTAGTATAGGTGGAAGACCGCCATTATTTGGTGATGATGTTAGGTGGTATTGATCTACGTTGTTCTTTTTTCGGGTTTTATGTCATAAAGGATACATTAGTGGTTGTGTCTCTTAGCGATCATGGTTCCCTAGGGAGACAGACAGATCTATATCATGAATCTCTGGACGTGAACAAGATGAAGGATTATATAACGATGGAATGATTACATCTAGATAATGATTTCTATGGGATCTCTAGATTTATTTCTACAAAGGTGGGTCTAATTAATGATTCAAAATCTATTTTTCTAAATACGAATTTGAACTCTTATAATGTGATGGGAGAAAGATGTAGATATTTTATGAAGTTAATGAATGTGATTCTAGAGTCAAATTTCAATAAGGGTTACACTACCCATGTTATTTCCAATAAAAACCTCTTCTATAGATTTAATATCATAGGTTTTTCTAGTATTTCCATGTTGGTTCTTCCAATTGTTACTAGGGATTGGAAACAAGATAATTTTATTTAGATGTTATTCGATGTCTGGAACTCTTCTCACTGGAGATGCATAACCATTGGTATTTGATTTTTTTGAAATGATTTTCTCATATGAGGAAAATAATAATATGGCTATGGGGATTTGCTAATTTTTTTTAAAACTAGGTATGATATCCTTAAAGAGTGGGATTTCCATTTCAACCCATTTTATGTAAATAACACTAGGTCTGATGTTTGGAATCAAATTTTGGGACTCAACTAGATACAATTGAATCCTAATAGTATTTTTTACATTGCATATGATATTGGTACTCAATTAAAATAGACCACGCCACCGAGGAACCCATGTTTGGAATCATTTCAATGGTATTGGAGGAGACAGACTTAAGCATGGTCTTAATTCATAATATCATTCATTCAGCATTGGATGATGACATCCCTTTAAATATCGAGTATGATAGATGACCTCATTTGTGTTCAGAAAGTCAAAAAATCGGTCACACTAAAGACAAATGTGAAAAAATGTTATTTTCTCATTTTGATCTCTAAATATTCATCATGAGAAACATTACATGATGAAATTGAAAATCCATTTAGTTTAGATATTGCAAATGGTGACTGATGTGAATCATGGAAAAATAATGTTGTGGTTGATAAATGAAAGGAACATGCCTCTTCTTCAATGATGAATTATTTTCTTAGTTCTCATGGTCCCAAAAAAGAATGCTTATACTGGTGCAATATCTCAATGAGTTGAAGCTCACAGTATGACTCTGATATTATATGTGAATGTTTAGGTGGGTACATTGGCTTCTGATATTCTTAGTGATTTACTAAAATAATAAACAACCCATCATTAGTCCTTATATGGTGGTGGCATTAATCATAATTAGGCACATAAACATTTTTATTATCATTAGTAACGAAAAATGGTGGACATACTTCTTTTAAGGATGCACTCTTAGATTGAAAAGGGAATTTGTATGATAGAAAGGGTTTCACTCCTTCTACATGAATGATAATGATAAGGAAGGACATTACTAAGACAATATAGATAGTTTCTACCTGATCCACTTCAATGTTATCAGGTAGGGTCAATTATGATCTTCTTATTATCATTAACTAGGGTATGTCTTAATCTGAGTCTGAAAATACGGATAACACTGATTATAGAAATGTCATGACCTGTTTTTTTATATAAATCATTTCATTAGGAGTGAGGGAAAGTATATTTATTTTATCCTGCTCATATGTTCTATACTTTTTATTTTAATTTTTGATTAATAGTATGAAGCTATTCGTTGGGATGGACATGTTTCGTCATATAGTTAATATATAATATTTTTTGATGATATGTAAATTTCATAATAACCATAAATTTCATATCTTATATATGATAAATATTATATTTATCTTTTCCATTTATTTTTATTGATCTTGATAAAATATATTTCATATTGTAATAAAAAAAATTCAATATAACAAAAAATTATTTTTTGACCATAATGTATAGTTAAAAGACTAAAAATTAATTACTACAATGTTATTGAAAACAAAAATACTAGAGAATAAAATGAAATGTATGTATTAAAATAGGAATAAAATGTATATATTCTAAATTAAGGATATATATATATTCCTTAACATTTATATGTCTTTTGGATGGTCCATTTTAAATCATTTTAGAATTTGAAAAATAAAGGGAAACCTTTTTATTTTTTATTAATTACAACTATACCACTCACCTCTTCTATAAAAGCTCTCCCATATCCTTTTCTCATCACACTATCGTATATATTTGGATATAACACAACCTTATAAATACCTCAAAAATTTAATCCTTATTACTTGAGACCTTATTGTATTCATAATAACATCGAAAAAATGATTTTTAGCCTAAGGATGTTGTTTGCTAATAAGTTGTCATTCATAAATGTGTGTTCAATATTATATATTTTCCCATATCCTAAAAATCTTATACAATTTTGATTCCATGGAAATATATTTCTATAAAACAACTTTTGATATTTTAATGTAAATTTAATAACCAAAATCCATAACATTTTCCATCAAATGGGATTCAAAATCATCATTCTTATGTAAGGTAGACTACCACCTCATGAGCCAATGTCATTATTTTTCAATCATTTCATTGCATCACTTTTTATAATTATATATCCAAATGATATATATATATATATATTTTCTTTTTTATTCTGATTTATTTATTATACCAAATTTACCTTCCTAAATTCTATTTCATAGGGGATATGATAACGTTGCATGTGTGTATATTAGGCAAGGACTTACGATGCTACATGATTTTTTCACTAACACATAACATGGATGCTATATTGTTGTAATAAATTAATATATGTGATATACATTAATGAAACATGTTATTAATGGAATATCATTCATTATTAAAATATAATAAATCATTTTCATCCATACAGTGTAGAATGATAATGTCTTTCATGTGGATGTGTGGTTAACCACCTCCACAAAGAAATGTGACTCCTTTTTCATCTCTAAATCATCTGAATTATATATATAATAATTTTTAATGAAATAATACAATAGTTATGACATCATTATCATTCATCAATTATTAAATACTAAATTACATGTTTTAATAATGATAAATCAATAATTGAGACATTACTATTTCCAACATATGACCAACGATCTCTATTTTGATAGAGTAGTTAATTTTTCTTAACCATAATTACTAATTTTATTTAAAAATAATCATTAATGTATATTTATTTTAATTATTTCATGAATAATTTTATAGAGGAATTTAAATAATTAACTCTTCAACCACGATGAACCTACAATATTCATTTTTGACATATAATTCATATATCATCAAAAGATAAGATGTAAAAATAAATGACTATGTAATAGTATATAACATGATAATAATTTAAATAAAAGGATTGATAAATGAAAATAATTTTATTAATAATTTATAATCTAACATTATTTTATTCTTTAGGAAAAATATGAATGAGTTTGAAGAATTAACTTTGAGGTATGGGACTTCGTCTGAATCACCATTCGTTGAGATATATTTTGATGTTCTGTACATATAATCATTTATATGGTGTATACACTTTACCTTTGAAATTTAATATCATTAATATATACAATTTCATGATATTTAATGTATTCATCAATTTTACTCTCTAATATTTCTTTCTATTAATATGTTTCCAATGTCTTTCATCCAAATTACACAATTGAGGTTTACCTTCAAACACTCGTTTTCTTCCATAGCCATTTTTTGACAATATATTTTTCAAACTATATTATATAAAGATGATAGTTTTATAAAATGAAAAATATTTATATATATCAAATTTCAATATTTAATGTTTTTTTAGAATATTTAACTTTTTTATAATTGATAAAATAAAGTCGTATTTTTACATACACAGTGAGAGATATTTTTCCAAAAAAATAGTTTATTTGATGTTTGGATTTCCAAATATGATTTCCTTTTTTATTCAAAGAAAAAATCTTCCACTTTTCATCACACTATTGTATCAAAAATATGTTTATGAATGAAAATATTATATTAGGATTGAAAATGGGTTATAAATAAAAAGGGTGTTCATATATCTGAATTTTATTTTCATACGAGTTTAAAAGTGTTTTTCTAATGTTCTATGATCAATAAGTGAAAATAAATATTCAGGAAATTTATGTTGAGAAATATAAAAACCATTTGTGAGCTTATAACAAAATATACAATGTGACCACCTATAGATAATTGGGTGAGCCCGATAAAGAATATACAATGGGTGTTTCAAGATAGTTCTCAAATGAATTGGGTATTTCACCATGTTATTATATGAGATAAGGAGGCTACCAATGGGCTTTTCCTATATATTTAACCCTTCTCGAGTGACATTAAAGATGTGTTGAAAATGAGTAATGGATGGGATTCCATAAGATTACAAAAAATGGTTTTGATTTTCATGATGATGGTTTTAATGATTTTATTAGAGAAAAATACATTTTGAAATGTAAAAGATATTTTATTCATTTATTAAAATATTATTATTACAAAAGAGAAATATATCATTAGTTATCTTTTTTTGACTTGACTATTGTTTTATTCTATTTTTGGCCTCATATTAATTTTTTGGTGCTCATCCCGTATTTAAAAATTGTTAGCCCTTAGTTTAAGGATGGAAAAATAAAATTATGTATCCTGGTAGATATTAATGAATGTTTTACAAAAAAATTCATTATTTTAGTTGTATTATATTGTTGAAAAAATGGACACACACCATAATTGAAAACATTTTAGTTTTTGGTGTTTCTTATTTCTGAGTTATGACTTCATGAACAAAAAATTGAAACCTAAAAAGACCACCAAATGTATGGGAATGAATTCATGACTTTAAACACATTAATATGTAGTGTTTAATGATAGGGAATTATATTTGACTGATGAATTGTTATATCATTGTCTTTTCATCCTACCATATGCCAAACTTCTTACATGATTCAAATATCATAGATTGGTAGAACACTATAGAATACTCTATATAATGAAATTATTATTAAAATATTAATGTTAATCCATACAATAAGTATTTGTTTGATAAATATACATTGAACATATTAAAATTCATTTTTCTAGAATCAAAAAATCATACTATTAAAAATTAGTCCATTAGAGTATTATCTTATAGATTTATTTTGACATCCTTATACGTGATGCAAATTTTCGGACACAATACATTATCTCCTTAGGTCCAATGAAATATAACTCTTGGCCTTCAAACATGTCACTCTTTTCATTTCTGTTTCTTTATATATGAATACATTGTCTTTCCAATATATCAATCTTGGATTGTAGCATCCCGCCCATTATTCATATCAACAATTCCTCAATATGGTATATCACAATAAATCATGTGTTCCTCTCTGTATGCCAGAGGGTTTCAACTAGTAGTGAGGGACACATATGTTTCCTTGGAGATATTGTTACCTTATTGGTCACAGTGTTTTGAAATTATATTTATATAAATATATTTAGTATGGAACAAAATAATCAAATGATATATGACTGGTTAAAAAACTGATCGAAGCAGAAGTACTATGAATAAATAGAATATAGAAGAACTAACAATTATACTCTAATTTGTATAATCATCTAGTGTTTGAAAAATAAATATTATATAAAAATGAAGACAATTTTAACTCACTTAACTCTACAAATGGGTGAACTAGGATCATGGGTTTCATTCATATACTACATGCTTAGAAAATATAGTAAAAAGAAAAAATTTATTACTAAAGGAATATATGGAATATACTCTCTCCACTTCCCCCAATACTCCATCATAATACTCTAAACCAAGAATATGTTGTTCTACTATTCTATTATTCAATATATGCATCCTGAATTTTTCATGGGTACCAATGGATTATGTAGCATGGTGTGAGATTGAATCCCATCAGTACACCATCAACCATCTTTGGGAAAATCTATGTCATGAAATATGAATGAGAGGTGTGATAAAATAAATATTTAATTCCTAGAATTAAATAAACAAATAAATAAAACATCAAATCGGGTTCATAATTGAATTCTCGACCCATTCTATCTACTTTGGCTAAACTATGATCTTGGATCCTAGGAAACATGTACATGGGATATGGGGAATACATCGGCCAATATATATTTCATAACACTTGTATACCCAACCCATGTTTTTATTTATTTTGTTGGTCACATCCCTATAATATCAATTAAGTATGCTTATCATTTCATAATATTGAATCCATCATAAGTTAAAGAAATTTTTAGAAGGTAATGTGTAATGATTAGCTAATCCATGGAAATCTACAAATATTTATTATGATTTTTGTAGGACCCTTTGATATAACATATACCACTATTCTTATCAATGGAGACCTATAAAAATGACCCTTATATCAATCTTGTAAATCTAAATAATGTTTCCATACCAGGTAGATCATATAAGGGATATAGTATCACTGAAGGAATGTAATAACTATATTTACAATTAGTACATCAATTATTTCTCTCATAGGGAATCAATGTCACTAAAAATAATCATTAAATACTCATAGAGATTCCATCCATGGTAAGAGAGGTGACTTTCCTTGAACATAAATTAGAATAAATCAAATCATAACCAGTCTATTTGAGTAATCCTTATGTAAACATATTTTTTCCCATCCAACATAAAGGTCATGCATAGAATCCAAGATCACATATCAATAGTGAATATAATATCAAATGTGTTTATAAATATATCCAATTTATTATAATTTCAACCGGTCAATCAGGATATATGGAATTAAGATCAAGCACAAGCACTAGGATACAAAACATGATATCTATGAAACATATAAAATAATGAAACTTGTTGTAAAATGATTTAGAACAATTAAATTTCATATTGAATATTAAATAATGCATAAAGATTTTCCACATTTTGTAAAAATATCCATAAAAAAGTTTATATAGAAATAAAAATGTTCTTAAGGGCCTAAACCTTGGCCTATAATTTTTATTATTTCATATTTAATTATCAATTACAACTCCATTATTAATAGTTCATTACACCAAATGTGTTGTTTAATAATTTTAGATAATGGAAAACCAGTAAGTAGTATGTACACTTAGTGTCTTAGGTCAAAGAGATCACACATAACTGTGAATATATACTCACAAGGGTTATTATGAACATGAAAATGTATTTAATTTAATTTATTTATAAATACTTTTGAATCACATGAAGGTTCTAGCACGCAGAATAAAAAATAACCCACTATAAAGAGAAAAAATAAGAGGGAAGGAAAAAAGACCACCTACGATAGTGTATGAAATATCCATTTAAAATTTTTTTATGATAGAGTCAATCTAGAATAAGATAAAATGATGAAATTTCACAACACAGTGAAATTATTTGAAAGTATTCATCACAAAAATATAATAAATGAATAGGATAGAAACTATAAATAAGAATTGGTGGAAAATAGATCATACCTAATTCTTTCCAAATGATATAAGGATGAGCACGTTGGTTGAGGAATAAGGGAGATATCAAGAAAACCTCTGGAGGAGAAGGATTAACATAAGAGAAAGGAGGAGAAACCCATTTTAATTGAGTGAGGTAAGTGACTGGGTAGGATTTTATGTTCAATGAGGGTAAAATTGGGAATTTTCCCACACAGATATAGAAATATGGTTTTGTTGCATAGTTTGTCAAACAATATTCCAACAATGAATATGGACTCCAAAAAAGGCATAAAACAATGCATGGTAATGTTCCTAGGGATGTGTGTTTACAAATAAGGGTTTAAAATGACATCAAGCATGTAAAAATTAACAACCATGATTAAAGTATAAATGTGTATTTTGAAGCTTAAACTAATAGTAGAATGATTTAAAATGACATAAAATTTGTAAAAAATATATTTTATTAAAATATAATTAAAATAAATAATCCATGTTTTATAAAGGCCGAAATTTGTAGGCATTTATGATAATAAATGTTTGGTCGTCCTGTTATCTTTTAAAAAATTCCATTTGTGTCCTCTCCTAAACTCATAGAAGTCTACCTTATCCCATCCCCTCTTTTCAATTCAAAATTTATTTTTTGGCCAATAATATAATTACCCAGACAATAATTAATAAAAATCATGTGTTATTTTAATTAAATATCTTATTATGTAGTATGGTTATAAAAAAATATCCACATATTTTATCATATTTTGTGAAATAGGATTTAATTTATAATTATTTATCATAACAATTGATAATATAGTCATTGACTAGTGATAATGTGATTTGTATAAATATGTGTTTTTTTAAAAATCCCACTAACATTGACAAATTATAGTGATATCCTCAACTAGCAGGATCACACCCTGTGAATCCCATTTATCAGAGATTCTAAAGAAAATAGAATATCTAGGATTTTCCCATGTGTAATAAAATATGAGATACAACAACTTAAACAAAAATGAAATTTTATAGAGGATATGTTCTAGATTATCAAGATCACGGTCCAAAAAACGTTTATTGAACCACCCCATTGAAGTTTCACCATCATGCACCTTAATCTGAAGGATTTTTCTCATGTATTAAATGGATATGTATCAAAATAGTAGAAATATGAGTATGTAATTTTTTTATAGGATAATGAATATATTTTTATCCTACTAAATATTTAAATTATAAATGATGTTGATATTGATTTTTTGGAATAATACAAGAATATTATTTTCAGTAATATTCTGATTAAAATATGAAATATATTTTTATTAATTTATTTGTTTTTATTAAATAAATACTAATTTAGTTAAATATTTAGAAATAATTATTTTTTATTTTATACACAGGATCATATAATCATTTTGATTGCAAATGTAATTTTTAAAATGGTTTGAAAACATTTATTATAAAAAAGCCAAAAATTTCTTAACATATGTGGACATAATTTTAAAAATTCAATTTAGCGTAATTTAGAAATTATTCTTATAAAATTAATATTATATTTTGAACTATAATGTATTAAGTTTCCAATGGAGAATTTTTCCTAATTTTTTGAGAGAGTCAAATTTTCCGGTAACAAATAAATATTGTATAAAGATACCTCATGTATAATGACATCATAACGACAAAAAATTAAGTAATAAATACTATAAAAGGCATCATTGTGAAAATATTTTTTTATGCTCAAAAAATTTATATTTTGATTTTATTTTATTAATTTTATAATTCCATTATTAATACTTCAAAACTATTAACATATTTAATATATTAAACTAATTTTATTAAGAGTGTGGGTCAACTAATCATATGAAATAGAATTATTTAATTCGGTTTATTAGTTGGATTTAGAAAATAATTAGAGCCACAACCATTGAGTAGAAACTATGGGGAAAATATATTATGTATTTTTTGGTTTGGATTATTTTATTATATAGAGTTCAAAACCGAAATAATACAAAAATCCCCATCGTTTTTTAGATAATCCCACCGAAGATCCCATTTCGCTTCAATAATACTCATTTTATTACATCAATAATTTTGCATCATCTCTCAAGTGTCCTCCCAAGGTTCCCCCATGTTCTGATTATTCCCCTCCCAAGAATTTGGAGTCAAAAACTCCAGTAATGGGATCATCACCTTATCTTCATTAATCAGGTCATTGACTTATCTTATAACTTACATTTCTAATTATTATTGTTGAGATATATAAGTACATGTACATATTACTAAAAATATTTTTTCAAAATGATGAGAGGACCTTTTATCACTCATTAACCTTTTTAATAAATTATTATGTGATGATGTTATACTATAGAAATTTGATCAAGATATTACAAATGAATAAATTTTTTTAGTGAACACCATACCCATTTCTTTTGATGGTTATTCACCTATAAAGACTTATAATTATTTTACATGGGATACAAATTTATTAATTATAATCTCCATTATCAGGGAATAAAATATCCTGATTAATGAATCTATGTTTTATTATTTATGTAGATCAATTAAGCATGAAAATGAAATTAAACAGATAGGAGGACTAGAATTTATATAACACTCCAATGCACTGGGTAATGTTTAGTTTCATTAGACATAATATTTGTATGAGAAGTAAACACGCTTTCTTTATGGGAAATTTTCTTCCATGATTTCATGGAATTTAGCCTTGGACCATGTATATGATATAGTGTTTTATGTTTTAACCAAATTTCTCATGTTATGATTACCATGATATAACATTCCTTATTACACATGTTTCTTTTATTCCCTATTTATATCCCAATTATCTAACATGTATTAAGTTATTTTATTAATATTCCATTCATTGGATATTTATTTCTCCCATTTGATATATATGTACCCATGTAATCCAATGTAGTTTTATGTTCAAGAATATAATGGACATTTTCAAAAAATTGGTTTTTTTCTTTCATAAAAATGATTTTTACAATTACAAATTCATAAATAAATTAGAACTAGGATAATTTTTGTTTTATGAAGTGTAATTTTATGAAACATGTCATATATTGTTTTGAAATATGTTTAATTGTTGTTATAGGTGTTATCAAATGAAAATAATAGATTTGTTTTGGATTATGGTTAGAAAAATCTAGAGAAATGGATAGGAATAATTCTATGTATATGAAAAAATATGTAAATTTTGGAAATTATATAGTATCCTATTTATCAAGAATGTACATCCATTTGTATATACTATATGAGGAAGTGGTTTTGGCACAAATATACAATGGTGTAACAACTCCAACAAGGTGTGTCAGGCCTGATTCATTGTGAATCGGTACATGACAACATGTCTTATTAGGAACCTAGTTTGACACTCTTGGTTATGAACCATTATTAAGGGAACAAAAATAAATTCTACTAGATTATATATTAGGAAATAAATCATGGACAATCTATATTGAATAATTTTAATGAATAAGTTATGAAAATACAAAAAATAACAATTTTTTACCATTTATGACATTAGATCCCATTTATGTGTTTAATAGTTTAATGTTAACCTCCCCTAATTTTCTTTTTATCCATAATATGGTATTAAATAATAGGAATCAGGTAAACAACTAATGTGACGATCAATGTGATGACATGCCAAATGAGATGACATGTCGGATGGGTGTGGGAATCTCAATCATTTTGATGATACATTTATTGATGAATAAAGTTCCTAATAGAATCATGTATTGAGAGGATATCCCCTATTGAATAATATATAACAAGATAAAAATAATTCCTTATGTGGATTAGTCCCCAAAAATTCAATGGATTATGTTATTCCTTAATCGTAGAATAATGGAAAAACTCTATTTAGAAGATCCACTCTATTGTCTAATGTTCTGTATAAGGGCATGTTCTATTATATATTTATCATATCTAGGGATAATATGATCAGAAGTGGAAATTGGTCAATAATTTGAAGCCTAAGGAAGTGATCAACAGGTTGGGTTGTAAATATTTCTAGGATATTTATTTGATTAATTATTTGTTCAAAACCACTTACATTAAATGGAAATGTATTTTCATTCCATCATGAAAAATATGAAAAATATACTATAGTGTATGAGTAAAACATCACAATGCATGCATGGTATGCCTCTTCATATTTTTCACCCCAAAATCTAAGGAGGAAAACCTTTTTTCGTGGGTTAAATAACTAGATATTAAATGTTGTAAATATATTTGACATTACTAGCTATAAAATAATTATCTAATGTACCCCCAGTATCAAAATGGATATATGTAAATCTCAATGGTATCAATGTGAATAATATCAAAATGTGTAAGTTATTATTGAATTTTGTTGGTGAAATATAATAGTGCTATGAAATTTCAACATCAAACTGTTTAAATTTGTGTAATGAATCGAATCGTAAATTGATGAATGGGGTGAGAAAGTCCATTTGGTGGGGATATATGGGCACTAAGAATGTGATTTTTGATAGGAGAAACCCACTAATTCGATAGAGGAAATAGGTTCCCCATTTAACAATCAGCTCATTTTTTAGTGTTGCTGATTAAGGAACCAAGTTAGTTTGTAATCCAATTCATTATTCCTAGGGTTTTTTGAGAAAACCAACAAACTGAAATGTATCTTGTGTGGTATTTTTGTTTCACAACAATTAAGGTGTATCCTAAAAATTATGTTGTGATAGGTAGGCAAGTTATTCATTCAAGAATATAGAATATAATTTTTTTTCGGTTCTACAAATTCTATTCATATCATGAAAGATTATTATAACAATTAGAACCTGACAAAAAATAAAGGAAGTAGTTCTATTAGGAAATAATGTAAATCGTGGAACTATTACATCTCAATTATATAAGTCCCCCCATGTCTAATTATGTGGGAAGAGATTCCAAGAAAACATTTTCATACCCCATTTGGTAGAATTTAATGCAATTATGGTCATCAATTGACGATCCATATATAGATCTAACACAAATAACAAAGAGAATGAAGT
The DNA here is from genome assembly GCA_963277665.1 of Viscum album. Lineage (NCBI taxonomy): Eukaryota > Viridiplantae > Streptophyta > Magnoliopsida > Santalales > Viscaceae > Viscum > Viscum album. The sequence goes on along the minus strand of OY728157.1, from coordinate 25,994,117 downwards.
ATCTCTCCGTGTTGAAATTCGACCCCCCCCCCAATTTAGTAAATTTGAAAGGATGTGGATGAATATTATATTGCTCTAACATATAAATAATGGATATTGTTAATAGATAATTAACAATGTCTTCATATAATTATTTATTCAAAATGATGAATCATCCTTGAACAAATTCCCATTGTGTGGGATCACACTGATGTGTTTCTCAAGGAATTTCATGTTCTTCCTCCAAGAACATAGGATTAATTTACTATTGAGATTATACCCAAATAATCCAATTATCAAATACTATTTATAGAATGGGTATTTTGGGACTTGATTTTTTAATAAAATAACTACTATATAATACAGATAAATTGTTTTTATTCATAAGTGCATTCCCATGTGATTCACCATTCCTATTGGTCATGATTTTGTATGGTTCAATGCACCATTGAATTGATTACCATACACATAATAATATCATGATAAATTACAAGTATCTTTTTCTATGGAATAATAAAATGTTCTTCTAGATACATGGAGAATAATACTTCTTAAAATTGCATCTTAAGTCGAGATATTATCATGTTAGTGTGAAGAAGGAAGATATCCCCAAGACCCAATGTTATTCAAAGTATGGGCACTATTAGTTTATAGAAATTCCATTTGGAGTCACTTATGCTCCACAAAATATCATGGAAGTGATTAATAGAGCCTTTATATGTTACCTAAACATATTTTTGGATTATATTTTAAGATGATTTTTTAGTATACTCTAAATGGTAGGATGATCATGAGGAGTATCTGATCAATGTTCTAAGGACCCTATGAAAGGAGGGAATTATTCATTGTACAATGAATGAGAATTATAGTTAAAGTAATTATATTTATTGTATAATGACATCCTAGGAAAAAGGATATCTATGGACCCTTCAATTAAAGAAGCAATATAAGGGAGGATCCACAATATCTTTATATTAAATCTGTATTATATCCTTGTAGTGCTAAATTTTGAATGATTATCAATCTCACATTCCCACATAATATTGAACGATCTCGTAATTACATATAATCATGAATGTGAATATAGTTTCTAGTATTTAAAAAGGAGGAATATAACTACACATATACTCACTTTAACCTCTAGTGGAGAAAATATCATGGAATTCAGTGATGCATCAAAGAAGGGGTTGTGTTGTGTGTTAATGAAGAATGAAAAATTCACACTGCGTTCTTAATGAAAGTTTGAACTTGGAAAAAAAACTACATAATGCATTATATAGATTAGTCTAAGGTGATATTTTTTTTGAAAATATGGATGAATTATCTCTTTAGGGGGGAGTGTGAAATATATATGAATCAGAAAATCCTAATATATATATATATATTCACATTGAAAAAGATGAATATGATCCCATCATATTATATTCAAAAAGTAAGGACATTATAATTATAAATGAGAAGACACCATCAATCGTACCACAAACGATTTGTAAACTATCCCTTATAGTCTGGTTAATGGATTCACAATGAAATGATGTGGGAATTCATAGGAATGTGGAAACTATAAGAAATGAGGAATCCTCATAGTTTATTGTTACTGAATATGGAGTTTTTATATTTTGGTTGAAACTATATGTTATGTGAAATTATGAGTTAAAGAAGTATGTGTTGGATTATCCATATAGATCAAATTATTTATATAACCTAGAATTAAAATGATGTATTATGATCTCTGAGGGATATATTGGTGGGTACTGTTGAAGAAGAGTGCTAAAAATACATCCATGATCTTGGAATGTCATCAAGTGAAGGTTTAAAGGAAAAAAGTTCAATGGGATGATATAAACATTACCCATAATAACATATAAATTTGAATACATCACCGAGGAATTTTTTACAGATCTTTTGAAGACATCCAATGGAAATAATGATATTTGGGTTGTTGTCAATCATCATACAAAGACTGCAAAATTCATTTTGATTCAAGAAGAATTTTCACTGGATCAACACGCACAAACATACATCAGAGAAGTGGTAAAGTATCATGGAGTACTAATTTATATTATACTTTATAATGATATGACAATCAAAACCATGTTCTGGAAAAGGATACACCATGCTCTAAATTATGTGTAGAAATTCAGAATCTCCTATCATCCTCCAACTAATGGATAACCTAAGAATACTATCTAGAAACATGAGGAAATGATGTGATTGTGATCAATTTACATCAATTATATAAGGGATCAATATCTACCTTAGGTTGAGTTCTGTTACAAAAATAGTTTCCAGTCAAAAATATAAATGGATATTAATGAAGCCCTTTATCAGAAGAGTTGTAGAAAACCTTCATGTTGGGATGATGTTGGGACCCAAAACATCAAATCCCTAAAATGGTCAATGAAATATTGGATAATGATAATACTATTTAGCATCAATATGAAGATTCCTATAGTCAAAATACATTCGATGATGTTAATTGTTAATGATATATGGATTTTGATGTTAGAGACATGGTATTCCACCACCTATCACCATAGAATATATTGATGATATTTTGGAAGAATGTAAATCTTATTCAAAGTTTCATTATCCCATTTGAGATCCTTGACTAAATTTGATAAGTATCTTATCAACTAGAACATCCACCTAACTTATCTCAAGAACATGATATATTCCATGTGTCACTCTTTAGGAATTACATATCATACCCCTCACATGTACTCAATCCAAAGGTGGTAATATTAGAGAATTATATTACTTATGAAGATAAACTGGTGAAAATTTTTGATCATAGAGAAATTTTTCTGTGAACTACGTCCATGAAACTTATAAAATCACTATAGGGAAACCAAAATATTGAGGAAGAGACATGAGAACCAAATGAGGTGATGAACCAGCGTAACCCCTTTATTTTAAAATGTGGGAAATAGAAATTAAAATAGATAAATTTCTTAATGGGGAATATAGTAACAAACATAACTCTTATAAATAAAACTCCCCCACGTATTAATTAAATTTCATATTATGTAACATGGTTATGGAAAACAAATTAAACTACTTTTGTTTTATTATTTCCAATTAGATTTAAAATAAAATCAAGTATCCTTAGACTTTATAATATTATGACTGAATAATGATCATATTATTTCTATTAATATAGTGTTTTATCAAATTCAACTAACATAGAAATGAGAAATTTATGACCTTATATAGTAGGATCATACTCTATTAATACAATTTATATGAGATTCCAAGGGAAATAACATCTCTTTGTTTTTCATTTGATAATTCCCAAACTGAGTTCATTATCGAAACCATGTTCACAGAACCAACCCATAAAAACCTCATTGCATTGCTACTTACTATAAGGGAGAATTATACTTTTCCATAGGGAAATGTTTGATGACAGTAGAAATTTTTTTAAGTAACATATATTTTCTAGAAAAATAAATTTATTTTCATTTTATTTTTGTTCATTAATAAATTATGTTTGTTTTTATTTTGATATATTCAGACACAAATTGTATTTTGACTTATATTAAAATTAAAATATGAAATTAATTTTTAATAATTAATATATTTTTTAAAGATAAATAATATTTAAATAATATTTTTTTTATATAATGTTTAGTAAAAAAATGACTATATAATTTTCATGGATTAAAAATAATTTTTTATATGAGTTTCAAATGTTTTATTATAAAAAATCCTATCATTTCAATATAAATTCTTATTTTATTTTAATAGTTAATATAAAAACAATATTAAGATTATATTTAGAAAATGAATATTATTATTCAAATCAAAATGTTGAAATTATCCATTGGTGAATTGTTAATAATTTTCTCAGTCACCCAACTTTTTGGTAAAATTTAATTACTGTAAAAATATACCTCCTTTAATATGACATCATAATGTCCCAAAAGTGATGTAACAAATACTATAAAATGAATAAAACACCCAATTGATATTTTAATTTTCATATAATAGGATGCTAAATTTTTTGATTAATTTTATAACGCCCCTAGAATACTCTAAACCCATTAATATATTTTCTATTTCTCAAATAATTTCCTTAAACGTGTGACTCATATCCACATGAGAATGGGATTTATTTTATTAATTTATTTCCATATTCTTTTAGATCCATGTATATCTCAATATATCTTTTTATGAATTTTTTTTATGTCGTTATGTTGCCTAAATTTAACATTGATAAATCATACAAAAACAATTTTATTGTGAATACCATACCCATTTACGATAAATGGTATTAAACATTACACACTTTTACTTATTTAATGTGGGACATACATGTTTCAATTGAATTCATATTGATTGTGGAATAAAATATTATGATGAATGAATCCATGATGTATGATCTATGTGGAACACATATGCCTTATAATGAAATGAAAGTGACGGGTGGTCCTAGAATTATATAGATCTCCATTGCATTTGGTAATGTTTAGTCTCATGAGATATAGTTTTTGGACAGAGAGTGAACCTCATTTCATTATATGATTTTTCTATCATGATATATTAAAAGGTATCCTTGGCCTATATTGGTGATGGTGTGTTTTATGTTGTCCTAACATTTCCCATTTTATTATTATCAGGCTATGTCATGAATTTTAATTTATTTCAATATTACTCCACATTATTGTGACTATTGTCTAACATTTATTATCATATTCTATTATTACACCCCTAATGTTATTAATAACTCACCCATTTCCTATGGGTGTCCAATGAATAACCCATGTAATTTTATATATGATCATTTGAAGGATGTTTTAAATATATATGACTATTTTTTAATTTAAAATTGTTTTCTAATGAACCTAATTCCTAAAGTCACCAAGAATAACATATTTTCTGAGTGGTATTAATTATTATTTTGTGTAACAAATCTTGTATTATTGTGAAAGTAATAGAATTATTTTGAAAAATATTGGGTACAATATCTCCCATAATTACCTCCCATCATCCTAGAAGGTTTTTTTAATTAAAACACCTTCAAATAATGAATTAGTTATAATCCTAAAAGGGATCCTTGAAGAACAAGTAAAATTATTAAATTTTGGTATTTTTATTCCTACATCGAAACCCTTAAAATCATTATAGACTACTATAATATATTATGACCAATATATAATATTGGAAATTGTTTTATTATGTTAATTTCATAATCTAGATTCATATCCACTTTAATCAAATGTATATCAAAACAATAAAACATATGTTTGGCAGAAAACCACCTCACCAAATAATATTATTCATTTCCCACCAAAACGCTTCATGATAGGATATAATAATGGATTTAACTTATTTACAATATATTCATCACATTATAAAACTTCTTGAATTATAATATCACAAATATCTTCTTAGGTTCCATTCTAAGGGGGATGAGATAACATCACTCATGTGTAAAATGGAATGCCACCTCACGAAGTGATGTGTTTTTTCACATATCCTTTACATGATTGTATTAAAGATAAATTTAATGAATATAATTTAAATATATTACCTAATAAAAATTATGAAAATTTAATATCACATCGTTATTATTACTTTGTAATCCTTTGGAAAAAATTAACATTGTTAGTGTATACATGTGTACTACTTTCTCTATGTATTGATTTGAAATGATTTCTATTTAATATTACATGAATGGTAATAAGGATTAATTTTATGACTATAAATGTTTTATAAAATTAATATTGATTATGTAATTTTGAATAAGAACTTATTTTCTTTTTATTCCATTAGATAAAAATTAGAAATAAGTTAAATGCATACATATGGTTTACCATCATCGTGAATGGTGTAATCAATTTTAAATATCTATAAATTATATATTAATAAGATTAAATATATAGAGAATACATATTATTTTCAAATGGTGGTTAAAATTTTAAATATTATAGAACCATGATTAATGGAAAGGTATATATATAACCAAACCTAAACATTCATGACACCAAAGCAGTTATCACTTGAAATTGTTATTCTAATAAAGAAATACTAATTAAAATTTGATAAAATACTATATAAAATCATTACATCTAATTAGATATATATTTATGGTCATTTAATAGATTTATAAAAATAATTAATTTTTTATATATGAAGCCTGAACACATACGAAGAAAATTTGACTCGAGGTAATGGTTTCTCGTCTCACAATTGCATTCATGATACATACGTCATATTAAAAACATATTCATTTGAGTGGGGTATATACTACACATATAGATCTAATATATCACTAATCACATTATTTCATTGATATTTAATGTTTTATTTTAAGTTATTTATTTCAAGGGTCTTACGATTCAAATAAATCCAATGTGGTATGGGTTTATTTCACAACATCTTTATCATTCGGAAAATTTAATTTAATTATCCCAGTGGAGAATTATTTTGTTTTTATTTAATAGAAAAATATATTTATTTAAACAGTAGTTATTATTTTCCTTTTATGAAATTGTTCGACTTGCATACTATTTAGTACTGATAATGATTAAGTATTTTGTTATGAAAGACAACATTATTACACTTTTTAGTCAAAAATACATTTTATTCCAAAACCATGTTTTCTAAAAATGATCTCTAGTATATTTTAAAACGTTAAAAAATTATTTATTAAATTCAGTTTTAAATATTAAAAACATTTTAAAATATCTTTTTAATTCATGACATGTGTCAGTCTCCAAACAATTCCTATTTGGATTTTTCTGAAAATGATAAATGAATTTTATTTTTTATCGTACGACATATCCATAATTCCCCACCATTATGACCAGGAAATGTATAAAATCACATATTCTATGATAAAAAGGTAAATTTCAAATAAAATTATTTTCAAAATATTTTTTTCCCTTTTCTTTTTATTATTTTAGTTTATGTGAAAATATTATTTTCTTAACAATGTTTTGAATTAAACTTTTATGATATTTATATTCATCAATGGCATTAACCCTTTATTGTACAGATATTCCACTAGGAATATTTTGTATTAATATTTTCGATATTATTTCTCCAGATTTTAATGGATCATTTTGACTAGAGATGTAATTTTTTTTTCTATTCATCATTTTAGTCTGGATAGTTTATGATTATTTCTATTAATTTGGGTACATATTAACATTTTATATTATAGTTTATCAATATGCATGTTTATGTTGATTATGATTCATCCATTTTATAGATGAATTCATTAGACATTTTGTGTGAAGGGTGGGCCAATAATTTCATATATCATGATTGAAATAGTAGGTCTTCTGATAAAAAATAGTCATCTAAATTAAATGGGTTTCTACCTAAATATTTAAATTTTATTTTAAATTGTTTTAAAAGTATATTTTAAAGGTCTTAATTTATGAATACCCTCATTATGAGATCAGTTATTAGTGTCCATGTGATTATATTATTAATAAAAACATTTATGGATATGTTAAAAATAATATGATTTCATATACACTATTCCATAGAATTATATCAAGATAGATAAAATATTCACTATGTATTATGAAAATATATTGAAATAAGTGATGAAGAGTACTACACTTAAAAAAATTCCTGGGGGAGAAGGTAATGTATTATTTTTCTTATATTTGATAATTATAAAATGAATCACATAAGTTCATTATTGAATGGAATTAAATTTTACTACATGTTTATAGGGATTGGATATAATTTGTCTAATTGTAAGGGTAATGAAGAATCTTTCAATATAAAACACATAACTTTTATGGATACTGTAAACTATAAAAATGAAATCCATAAGAATCAAGGAAATATAATTAAATATAGGATAAGTGATCTAGTCTAGGAATATTCTACGACTCTAAAATATGTGTTATTATTAATAACATTTTTTGGATTCTATAAATGTTTTATGGTATTATTTTTAAATTATATTCTAGTTATAATAATTATGAAATGTATAAGGATTGTAATACTATAAATTTTCATTATATATATCATAGAATTTTTCAAATAGTACAAATGGCCATTAAAAGTGACTCATTAGAATGATTAAATTGTTTTAAAACACATTATTTAGTATTGATAATAACTAATATATTCTCTATGATAATATAATAATACTAAATTAATGTTCAATAAATGTTATTAGTGTCCTTGATATTTGTTACTTAATATATTTTTAATGTAATACTTTTTTAAGGATACTGCATGTTTGGATTTGAAAAATATATTTAAAAATAATATATTTTATTTCATAGAGTATGTATGTTTTACTTATGTTTTTATGGTGAAATCAATATTCAAGTATTTGTATTGTGAAATTATGATTCACTATATATTGTTTGAGTAATATAATTTTGAATTAGTGACCATCATTTAATATTTTTGGACTAACAAGTTGGTAGACTAATTTTGGATGATTCATAATGTTATCCTTTAATATAAGGGATTATATTGAATTATTACTACCATTACTGTGGTATTAGATACTAATTTATTATATTGGATAACATTCCCTAACAATTTTCCTTTTTTAATGATTGGAGGAATATATTGTTACAATTTTATCGATAATAAAAACTATTAAAATTATTCTATTTTAAGAATAAAAATATCAACATGTGTAGTCATTTCATGGAATAGTAAATGAAGGGTAAATATATCAAAGCACTACTGGAGGATGAAATTAAAATTATAATTTATTGTGTTCTCTATCATATTAGTATAGGTGTTGCACACCCAGTTTCATTTAAGTAAACCATTGTTTATGATTTTTAATGTTGTGAAGTGTTTTTGTTGAATTTTTAGTGGTTTAAATGACTTTTGGAATGTGCTAGTTGATTTTCTAATGGTGAAGGGTTTTGAGAATGGTTAGTAGAAACAATGACACTTAAGTAAGAAACTTAGAATAGTGAAACATGTTCTTTGGTTGAGGTGCACTATTAGGTGTACATTTAGAAAGCTTGTGTCACCATATATGAAAAACACTAAAATGTAGGACATAGGGATTTTTCACCCTTCATGTGTTGTTTGTCTACCCATTTAGCCCAATCATATGATTGTTTTTATTAACAATCATGATGATTAATAATTACTAAACACTTTTCTTAATCGTGTGACTAACATTGATGAATTTAAAAATGAGATCCTAAAAAATTAGACCCCGCTAATTTTCACATATAAACCTATGGATTTTTAATTATTTTTTCACTTAATTTATATTAATTCCTTCCAATGGTTGTGGAATCTCTACCCCTTGAATCATAAGTGAATTGAAGACATATTTTTGTGCATTGAAGACTAATTCTAGTGGAAAGTCTTAATTTGTGGTAGTTTTCCATAGATCTACTCATCTATACACGCTCATATTCTTTTTTGCAGTTTAATTCTGAATAATATAGGGCCTTTAATGAAACTATTGATATTATATGTCATTATTAATGATGGGGGAAGAGATATATGGTGGGGTTTTTTACATTAATCGAAATTTTATTTCAATTTGTTGTGGATATTCATTTTAGACATAATTTCATCGGTATGTGGTTTCAATTTTTCCTCTTATTATTATAAAACATAGGATTAATTATAAAGTATTAAAATTTCATGAGTTTCTTATGAGATTTTTGTGAAATTAATGTTAGAAATAATCTTTAGTGACGGTTATTGGTTTTTTTGATTTTTTGGAAATTTTTTGTGCAAGGTGATTTTTTCTTGATATTGAAATGATTATTTTAAAATAATGCTTTTCTAATTTTATTTTAAAAAAAATCAACATTATTTCAATAATTTTTTTTATTGAAATGTATAGAAAAATATTGTTTAAAATGGTTTTAGAATTAACAGGTTGTTTTGAGGTCATTCTTTAAACAATAAAAGTTATAAGGGGTGTGTGTTATTGGGGTATAAAGGGGAATGACACAATATAAGGGGTTTGTATAATTGGGAAAAAATATGATCAGCCATAATGTAATTATTTAGTGGATTCATGAGAAGATGATCATGGATAAGGATCTTCCATGGGATCTTGAATTTCTAGGTCCTTCGGTGAATCCTGGATTGTGTAAGCCAAAAAGAAAAGTGAAATATTTTGAATATGTTTTTGGATGTTTTCCTTGGAATATTTTTTTTCTGAAAATTGTTTTATATTTTTCTATAAAATGTTAAAAAGATTTCAAAAGTTTTATATAAAATATTGTATATCAAGGTTTTAACTTTTTACATCATAGTGGTGTTATTATTGAAGTCATTTGGGGTAAATATACCGAGTTTCATTAATCACCCTTATTTGGAAGATTAGTTCTTATGTAGATATTGTTTATAATTATTCATGTAAGGAAAATTAATATCACTGCTTTAGTGGTGATTTGTGATTCTTGGGAAAGACTTGGACCGTGATCTTGGTAAATTTTTTGAGTTTTTATGTTGTTTTTTTTGGTGTTATAAGTTCTTATGTTTTTAAATTCTATTGGGCACATTGATGTTAGTTTTGTTCTACTATGGTACTCTATTTTGTAGTTTGATTGGATATATAGTTTTTTTATGTTTTGTTTTAAAAAATTTTATCACAAAAAAATTGTGATTTTTTAAGGTGTAATGATGGGTAGTTTTATTTTGAAATTGAAAATCATCCCCTAACAATTTTGAAGCACATAGAAGTTATTTTCATCATTTGGAATCTTCAGTATATCTATTAAGGACAAGTATTATCCTTCCACCTTCTCAAGCCAATTGGTAGGGTAGAGATGTAAAAAATTATATTAGCCTTTTGTGGTTTGTCTTTTAACATGGGAAAATATGTCATCATGTTTGGTAATTGAATTCCAAGGGGTAAAATCCATTGTTCAGTGATAGAGTTGAAATTTAATATGGACTATTCCTTCTGTCATGTGGTTATTACGTAGAATGATTATCAGGTAATGAAATGAAAAGAATAAAAATATGTAGTTAACTTTTTTATGAATAACATCATGCTGCCATAGAGTTTTGTACATAATTTTTTAGAATACACTTGTAAGAGTGTAATCATACTTTCATGGGCTTAGCCAAGGAGAGTACCATGACAATAATTATAGAATCTTCTTCCTACATGGAGTGCATATATTAATTTCAGTAATGTTATATTATTTTATGCATATATTTTTTTTAAAAAATACAATGAATCAATTTTTTTTCAAATGCATGATTTTGAAAATTGTATGATATGGGTATTTTTAATATGGGTTTATTTACAAAAAAATGTTTATATTTTTTCAGAAATGGATTTAATAAATAATGTTGTAGAAGTATGGAAATAAATATTATGATTGTTATGATATTTGAGAATTTGAAATTTTTAATCCGTGAGCTCTTTGAGAGAGATAATTTCTTTTGTTGGGTTTATAGAAAACCTATCCTGGTAAGAGTATAATAATCCAATAAGAAGAAGATATTCAAAATATCGTTGTACTTAATCCAAAATAAAACAACCATCAAGCTCAGTGAAAAAATTATTCTTCTCAGGTTGTGGATACAGGGAACTGAATGGATGAACCATGGTAGGTGGATCATTCCAATTAAATTATTAAGCGTAATCCACCCATCTTTTGGTGTGACACTGAACACGAGAGTTCATAACTAATTTGGATGAACCAATTCATCGAAATCCATAGCACCAAAGAAGATATGAAAGTCATGATGTCAATGTATATTCTTGAATATATTTCATTCAAGTGGTTGAATTTTCTACTTCATTATATATTAGACCAAAGCCTTATAATGGAGGATTTAAAATAAATTTTCAAACTACTATTATATCCTCATACATTCATATTGGTATGAACGAAGATATTTTTTAGATTGAAGAAGGAAAACCTCTCATTGATAGACTATGAAAATAATTTTTTTGAATTTCAACCAATTTTTACCAAAAGTTGATGCATGTTCATCTGTGATAAAACATTTTTTTTAATAGGGGATGAGGAATGATGATTTATCATAGATTTTCTTTCTATGAATAATATATTAGATATACATTCTCAATAGAGTGACATTGGATGAATGTGATATATCAGGAGTCACGGATGGATGGATCATATTGATACCAATAAAAAATGGTTGAAACTCTAATGATAGTAACTAGTGGGAGAGGTATACCTATTCCATTATAGTTGTATCACTCAAAATCACACTTGTGGGTCCGTGATACTTCCTTTGATACCCTTGATAAAAGTAATTTTTTTTTAATTTTGTTCATAAAACAACCTTCATTGAGAGTGTTTGAAACCCCCTATACCATTCCACAATTACTATCAGTTATAGAATATTTATGTCTCTTATCACCATGCTCTATTGTCAATTGTTTAGGACACTTCCCAGTTGTCACAAAAAACATATTATTTGAGGTGATAATGCCATTAGAACAACTCTAATAATCCAAACTACTCTAGCTATGGTTATTTTGGGAATAAAATAACTCCAAAACTGGGGTAATCTCAACAAGGGAAAGAAGGATCAAACATTAGTGAGATATATGTTTTATAGAGTTTTGTAGGATATTTTTTATGATCAATGTGACTTATTGATAATGAGTGGGAAATAATTTTGGATTCTACAATTATGAATTATTTTTTTATAAATGTACTTCTCATTCCATTATTTATTCCTATGTTGTTGAATGGTGTGTTTTACTTTTTTATAAAATTCTATTTATTTGATAACTACTAACTCCACATGGTAAAATGGGATTTCAAAAATATATGTCTAATTATTATTCTATATATTTTTTTGGTTCCAATCTTAAATGTGACTTCACTATGAACAAGATGTATTTTAATGAAATATTAATTTGTATGTAGTGGTTTACAATGTTCATGGACCACATCGACAGTTATAACCAATGTGTCAACTTCATGACTGATAATGTAATCGAGTGTCTCTTTAGAGGGGAATGGAATATAAATGAATGCCTAATAGAATGGTTGGAAGTAGTAGTTGGAATGATATTATACTATTATGTAGCATTGAAAATTAAATCGATTGAGGATATTGACAATTATTGTTTTTCAAAATATTTTTATCAATTTCGTGATTTTTTTCTAAAAAATATCTTAGTTTATATTACCATTAGGGATGTAGATTTTACCATTTATGTCCTCTCAGGGACTAGTCCAATTACAACATATCTAATGGAACTAATAGAATTAGGAAAATTTAATGTGTAGTTTGAATCAAAGTAATGAATCAGTTCATTCATCTGGACATGTCTCTATCGGCATCAATAGTATTATTTGTGAAAAATGTATATGTGACACCTCATCTATATGTGTGTTGTCATATTCTTAATCATGTTATGATAAATAACTGATATCATATTCCATTAATTCATGATATATTCTGTAAATTTATTTGAGGTTCATGGCTTACAATGATTTACTTTAAATCCATATATCACCAATTGCTGGTTTCGAAAAAGGATATTTTAAATACATAATTCAATAGTAGATATGGCTATTACAAGTATGTGGTGATTCCTTTTGGGTATTAATAATACACCAGAATTATTTATGTAATTGAATAATTAGATATTTCTATAATATCTAGATTATTTTTTAGTGGTTTTTTGATGATATATATGGGTATTCAAGGACAACAGACGTCAATGAGAAAAACATGGTGATAGTGGTAAGAATCATAAGAGTTCATCAGTATTATGGAAAACATTAAAAGAAATATTTTTGGATAGATGAGGTATGTTTTTATGGCCATGTAATCCATGAAATGTGTTTTTTTATTCATAAAATATAGAAACTGCTATGTCATGGCATCAAAAAAAGGGTTCCTTTAAGATACATAGATTCCTCGGTCAAGATTGTTATTAATGATTAATTATTTGTGATTTTAATCAATAATCCTCACCATTGATATATTTGAAAAGTAATAATGTTCCATTAAAATTGACCATGAAATATCATAAGTATTCCCAAGATCTTAAATTTATCCTTAAATCCCCACCAATAATGTTTTCTATAGAGTTTGTCCAATGGTAAATGGAGTATTTCAATTCAATAAGATGACGAATGAGATTTTTCCCCATACATAGACAATTTTTGTCTCATATTGACCATTCAAGTTAAGGATTCATGATAATAACTTCCAAACAAATGATTAAAAAAAAATTATCTAGTCCTTGATTTGATAACATGGTTTCATTAAATCATTAGTGTGAAATTTATTGTTTTTACAGATTATAAGAGCTTCCAAAATATTTTCTCACAAAGGGATATGATTATGAGATATTTAATGTGGATTTATTTTCTCCAATATTTTGATATTGTATTTCTATATACATATGGTAAATTCAATTCAGTAGAATATTCATTAAGTAGAAATTCAAATTCTTAGTTAGAGGAATAGGATTTTGACAAGTGGTAGTTGATGTGTGCCATGGCTGACATGCACATGGAATTTTAAGACCGAGTTGATGTTTTGATTTTATAATTAATTTCTATTGTTTCTAATTTTGTAAAAATTTATAAATATGCATAAAAATCCCATTTAAAATGTTTTTTAATGAGGTCACGACTCAATGGAGGGGAGACCATTGAGAGTTGAATGTTTGATGTATGATTAGTTCTATGGTTTATCCATTATAAGGTTATATAGTTGGATTAATAAGAACATATTCTCTATGCATACCATAATTAGATATGGTATGTTCCTCCAGGAATACATATGCTCTATAATTAATTTAAATTCTTGCTTTGGTGGTCCAATATGAAAAATGTTGTCTATGTTTGTTTCGTCATGGCCTATCTATCAAAAGTTTTGGATAATAATTAATTTATACTAATTATGTTATAGTATTTACATATTCTAGATTGAAAATTCGTGTAGTTGCCCTTGGATTTTTTAATATTCCTTCAAAGATGGTTCAGAGACATGATTCCATATGGGTGATAGTGTATCATCCCACAATGTCGACTCATTTCATCCAAACTTTTTTATCTAATATGGTAGATAAATTTTACATGACCAATATACAAGATGTTATAAGGATTCCTGGGTACCAATATTAATACTGTTAAAATTAGATTTGAGGAATACTAACCATTTCTAGATATCCTTATTGTAATCTAATGGAACTCAATGGAAATTTAGTATTGGGTATCATAATCATATAAATGGGAAATTAGAAAGGAATAAAAAAATGATAGAAGAAATTTTGTGGGAATGTTTAATGGAATTTGGGTGCTCATGGTATGAATGCATATAGTTAGCGGAGTTATTTTATTACATTAATTATCATTCCATGATACATATGGCTTGATTTGAAGCATTGTATGAGAGTCCTTATTGTTCCCCACATTATTGGATGATAATTGGTGAGTCATTATTGGTAGGGTAGTGTCTTGTCCATGAAACAATAAAATTTATTAGGTTGAATATGAAAAGAATGGATACAAAGTAGAGATCTTAAAAATAATATGAATATCAAGGTAGATATGTGTAGTCGTTCAGGGTGATTGGTAATTTGTTCTTGAAGATCTCTCTAAAACAAGGACATCATACTTCTTGGGAGCAATGACTGTTATATCCTTGAAACTTAGACCCTTTTGAGATATGATAATGAGTTTGTGAGGTGGTATATAGGTGGCATGACAAAAAAGATTCACTACATATCATAATGTGATTCTTGTATCTTATTTGAAAAAGCATCAATCTCATCCTTACCATGTGAATCGATGGTATAACATTTCCATAAAGATGGATGATTCATTGGTTACTGGGCTAGTGCAGATTGTGGACAGGAATGATAATTCCTACATGGGAAATGCATTGGTCATGTATGGGTTTTATAGAAACGAAGCTAGATTAATTAAGAAACATGATTATGGGATAATGAAATGGTCTTTAAATATCCCAAAGTCATTATATACAGAAGAAGTTTCACTACACGAAGCTTAGTCTATAACCCTGGTTTTATACCGCGGCTTTAAGCCCAAAACTGTGGCAGATATTTGCGTGGCTATATGGAAAGACCTATAGCTGTAGTTGTAAACTATCGATAAAACCCTATATCCACAGTTTCAACCCATGGATTAAGATTTTATGCCACTATTTTAAAACTAGGTAGAATATTAAGACACACAATTCCTATTTCCACGGATCAAAACCGTTGATATATTCCATTAGATAGAGTTTTAAATAATGGATATAGGGATTTACCCAAAGTTTTAAATAGTGGATACAGGGCTTCATCCATGATTTAAAACCATGGCTAATGCCTTTTCTATGTCATAACAAAAATACCCCCATCACCCCAAGAAGTATCCCCCCACCACTCTACTTACAGCCCCTCCCTTTCCCCTATAAATCCCCCCAACACTCTCCCCCTTAAATATAACCCCCCATCTAACACCAAAAACCCTTCCACCCACCATAGATAGAACCCTTACTGACCCACCTTTCACCCCCTAGATACTCCCTACAAAGATTGAGACCCCTTGGACCCCTTGGACACCCCGTTCCATAGACGACCCTCCCTTTGCCTTGCACCCCCTGTACAGCCCCCTTGTAGACTCCACATGCCCTTGGATATCCCCACTACTTGCCTTGCACCAACCCTAGAAAGCCCACTACGGACCCACCGTGCACCCCCATGGATAGAAACCCCTGATGACCCACCATTCACCCCCCAGGACACCATACAATGGCCCATCATTCACCCCTCTAGGTACCCCAACCTTACCGTGCACCACGTGACATATGCACCCTATTTTCCCACCATGGACACCCTATACACCCTCTCCTTTAGTGTAACCCCTATATATCCCCACTACTAACCCACATTCACCGCCTGGAAAACCCCCTCCTAACTTTTCACCCCCATCGGACAACCCCTCTTACTAACCCACCTTGGAACCACCGGAAAACCCCCCTGCAGACCCACCTTTCACCCAACTTTAGAACCCCCTCCTTGCCTTGGTCCCACTGGACATGCCCCCAGCTGACCCTCTTTGCCCCCCCACCCCATCGACACACCCCAGCTGTAAGTACCCATATCTTCGTTTCAGGTACGCCTTTCCTTTTTATGGAGTTTTTAAGGAAATGGACTTTATGGAAAATTTTTAAGTACACGCTGTGTACTTTCTGAGTACACGCCGTGTACTCTTCTCCGGCTCAAAGCCGTGTGCTGGCCGTGTTCGGGCCACACAGACGGTGTGTAAGGGTGACATGGAGGCTGATTTTGGCGGAGTATGAAAAAACCTAGTACACGCCATGTACTCTAAAATTACACTCCATGTACGTTTATTTTTTCACTAAACATATCGGAGTCGCGCCTGACGAGACGAACACAACCCTTCTCCAGGTATTTAATCCGAGAGTCACCCGTACGACCGGATATTCCTCGAGACCCCGCCTCTCCGTCTGTTCTCCGATTCGATCACGTTCGATTATGTTTGAAGCGTAGTGGTGAGTTCTTCCTTCTACTTGAGCCTTGTTTTCCAATTCCTCCCCTTTTCCATGTTATCGTGGTTTATGTGTTTCAGTTGTTTCCTCATATCTATGATGTTCTAAGGAGAATCCGTCTTCGTGGATCAGGTATATCGATCTTCGAGTATCGAGGTAGGCGTATTTTGCCTTTCTGTAGGAAGTCATTGAATATTATGTGCAATTTCTGCTAATTCCCTTGAATGGTAATTGTGTGTTTCCTTGTTTTTCCCCTGCTGTTTTTCCTTCTTGGTTTATTTTTGTAGTATATGTTACGCTTGTGAGTAGATTAATTTGTTTTGTGCTCAGGTTTCTTTTCCTTGCTTGATTTTCTTGTTTTTTGTTTTTCCAGTTTCCATGCCAAGTTGTGGGATAGTAAAACTATGATATTGTTATGCTGTTGTTCCTTAAGAATGATAGCCAAGTAGTTTTTGAGGTTAACTTGGGCGATACACGCACACTGAGCATGTTAGTTTCACGCATGACTATGAGAACCTAGTGTAGTAGTCCACAGGGAGAATAGACGTAAGGGCTTCTCCAGAGTGTCTTATAATACAATGTGAGACCACATGGGGAATTGACGATGAGTGCTCCCTCAGAGAGTCTGTAGTTCCTCGATGAGCACCACAGGGGTAATGAGACGTTGAGTGCTTTACTAGAGAGCCTTTAGCACAATACGAGACTATAAGGGGAATTGACGGTGAGTGCTTCCTCATAGAGTCTATTCTTATCTGAACCAGATGGGTGAGACTTGGTGTGCCTCCTAGAGGGTTTCTAGTACTTGTGGGTTGAACCATAGGGGTTAGGATGTGAAAGATACCCTGAGGGTTACCTGTTTTCTTTCTTTTTCTGGTTGTTTACTTGTGTACTTCATATGCTGGAATTGTGGATAGTGATGACTGTATATTTTTCATGTTTACTGCTTCGGTACTTTACATGCCATGTATTCATTGAATTTAAACACCGATATTTGGGTAGTTACCTACTGGGACTTTCTATCACACCCTCTTTGTGCCATGCTCTGGGCCCAAGTAGATTATGTTGTTGAAGGGATAAATAAGGGCAATCACCCTTCTACTTCAGGTACCTGACTTGCTGGAGATTGGGAGCATGAGACCGAGCCGAGGCTTGCGATGCTGAGGAGTTGTACTTCTGATTTTCTTTTTCTGTTACTTTAGTAATTATGTTCAGTTATAGTTCAGCACGTTGGTTTTTTAATGCTTTCCATAGCAATATGTATCATGTTGCATCATTATTATTTTATACATTGTTTCTGCTATTCATTTCAGTTGTTGTATGCTATTATTGTTTCAGCTATTGTGACTTGCTGTTCTTCTATTGTATACTTTACCGAATGAGGGCTTAGTTTTCCCACTGTTTCACCAAGGCCCTTGCTGGTAGTCGGAAGCCTCTGGCATTTGAGGAAATGCGTTTGAGGTCATGTGGCGAACCGGGTACGGGGCACCAGCTGAGGGACTCTGAATTCGGGTCGTTACAAATTTGTATCAGACGAGTTCTTTTCTCTTTCTTTACTATTTGGATACTTTATCTAGGGATAGGACGGGTTTGGTACATGGAATTAAGTTGTGCTCAAGAGTAGCTAACCCATGTACATGGAAAATCCATACTACCTCGTTAATTGCAGTTGTTGGTTTTGATATTTTACGGTTGATATGATTTCACCTAGAGTGATTCAACTTTGTGTGTTATTATTTTCTGGACAATTGCGGTTCTATTTCTGTCGCAACCCGATGAGATGAGGGTATACCATCTCATAGATCATATAGGCACTTGTAGAAATCACATGCCATGCTTTCTTGGCATGACATCTATGGTGTATTAGCAATTTCATGCTGTTGTGATAGAACTTGTGTAGATTATGCATGCTGTTGTGATAGATGCTTGATAGAATATCTTCTACCTTTTTAGAGGATTGTTTGTTTCCTACATTTCATAAATGAACACCACTATTTGATTCGCGGGGTGTATGGGCCTTGAAGAATCATATTTTTCCACTTCCTTGACTTTTTTTCTGTGTTTTCTGGGCTTCTGTTCAGTTTTTGAGATACTGCCCAGAAAAACCCAAAATACACGGCGTGTACGTTTGACTACACATCATGTAGTATTCAGGCCATGTCACTGATAGTGTGAGCTGGACACGCTGTCGTAGAAGTAACTTCAGGAACATGCCGTGTACTGTAGGTACACGCCATGTAGTTCGGAGTCATGTACCCTACCGTGTCACAAACAACACGGTTTGGGGAAGCTAGAGTGGAACACTCCGTGTTGTAAAAGAACACGCCATGTAGTTTTGTCTTGGTACTTGGCCGTGTCACTAACAACACAGGCTAGTGTGTCCTTCTCTTCAACACACCGTGTTGTCTTCGGAACGTGCCATGTAGTATTGTTCAGGTACCCGGTCATGTCCTGAACAACATGGGACAATGTCACCTTCAACTATACATAATGTGTTTGTTCAGAACATTCCATGTATGGTTCAGACGTGTAGACGACCGTGTGTTTAACTCCACGGGCCGCTGAGTCCTTGTCTAGTAGAAACCGTGTTACAGCAGAACATGCCATGCAGTCTCAAGTAAAGTCGAACCATGTGGGTTAGTCATGTAAGGAGACTCAGGTAAGGGAATAGTTTTCATGTACACACCGTGTGTGTGGGTGAACACACCGTGTAGTTTGAGGTGTTACATGACCTGTAGTGAAGGGGTACACTTCCATTTTTGTGTCTTGGGAAGACACACTGTGTAGTTGTGTTTCGTAAACTTGTTTTTTTTCCTTCCTTTGTTCCCATTTTGTAATCTTGTGTTTCATGTCCTTGTTTTTCTAATCTAATGTGTGCTTTTGATCTTTCAGATATATGCCTCTGAGATATCCTCCGGTTGTATGTTTGTTTTCAGGCTGCTATTAAATGCAATATATGGCTGATCAGAGGTTTCTTGCCGATCCTTCTATCGAGCCAGCCTTGGCACTGGCTGTCATACCAGTCACAGGCGCTAATGCGCAGTTCAGGGAAGGTTTTTAGAGGATGATGTAAATCTTCCAAGGAGAACCACCTCCTGCCGCAAATATGGAAGATGTGACGTGGGTTTTCCAGTAGCAGCATCCTCCTACGTTCTCAGGAGAAGGAGGACCTTAGGCAGTAGAGTCATGGCTGTAAGCCATGCTGACTATCTTCGACCATCTGGAGACACCTCCAGAGAGGCGAGTCAAGCTCGCTACCTATATGCTCTTAGACTCCGCTAAGAGGTGGTGGGCTGTGATCTCATAGGCGGTTCATCAGCAAATTATGGTATGGGAGGATTTTTAGCACGTCTTTTATGACTACTTCTACCCAGAGACCTTGAGGGCCGACCAAGCCCAAGAGTTCATGAGCTTAGAGCAGGGTTTTCTTTCTTTCCTGGATTATTCATCTCGTTTCACCAAGCGGCAGCGTTTCACACCCCTTCGGGATGAGAGTGGGGTGTTCTTGGCATGGAAGTTCGAGGATGGTCCCAGGTGGGAGATCCGCTCACATGTGAACATATTCTAGTTCACTTCCATCACATCTATTGTCAATCAGCCATTGATTGAGGAATGCAATCTGAGAGACTCTGGAGCTGCGATCCAAGGCGGTTCTACTTCCAGAGCTAGTTTTCCTCTAGATGGCAGTAAGAAGCATCGTGGGCAGTTTACGTGCGGTGATCGGAGGAAGAGATATGCATTGTCAGGCAGCCAGGTGGTATGCTACCAGTGTGGATAGTCAGGGAACACGAGGTCATAGTGCAAGAGGGACCCCGTGGAGTGCCGATCTTGCATCAAGATGGGTCACCTTCAGCGTTTCTGCCAGGTTTTCTCAACATATGCGGGTGACCGGGGTTCTTCCATGACTCGTCATTCTGGAGCAGCACCACTAGTTTCTCACCAGTCCGGAAACTGGAGTTCTTCCAAGTATTCGGGCTGAGGTGGAGGTCGAGACCGTGGCAGTCAGCCGCCATTCCCTCAACACCAGCAGGGTGGATCATCTAAGAGTGGTCAGCTAGGAGCACAGGGCCGCAGGGCAGGACAATATTTCTCCATGGAGCAGACCTATCCAGAGCAGGATCCCCTCGCTTCTACAGTTCGAGGTATGATTTTATTAGCCATAGTTTTATCTTCAGCACTCTTCGATACTGGTGCCACACATATTTTTATATTTGTTGTTTCTGTGGAGATCATTGGGCTCTGTGTCTTTTCTTATACCGACTCATTGACACTAGACACACCATTGGGGATGAGGACATCTAGTGTACACCAGTGTAGAGTGTTACCTCTCAAGGTTGCAGGGTATCGTTTCTCATGGGATATCTATATACAAGAGATGACAGGCTATGATATCATTCTCGAGATGGACTAGTTGGTTCTCTTCCAGGCAATCGTCAACTGTTATCGCCGGATAGTGAGTTTCATTTCACTAGACGATGAATCTTTTCTTCATTAAGGTGAATGGGATGTTCAGGTGAGTCGAGCTGGACTCGAGCATCACGGGCTAGAAAGGGTGACAGCCCAGAATTCTAGACATTATCTGGAGGATTTGGGGACATCGCAGTTGGACTTTCCTCCAGTGGTGGATCGTTTCAGGGACGTCTTTCCAGAGGAATTTTTTGGATTTCCTCCAGAGCGTGAGGTATAATTTTCTATTGAGCTTGTTCCAGGAGTAGCGCCGGTGTCCATTACTCCTTATAGGATGGCCACACTTGAGTTGCAGGAGCTCAAGAAGAAGTTGGAGGAGTTACATGAAAAGGGTTTCATCCAACCCAATAATTCTCCTTAGGGGTTTCCTGTCATGTTTGCGAAGAAGGCAGATGACCCCCATCGGCTTTGTGTGGATTATCGGAAGATGAAACAGTTGACAGTTAAGAATTGATATCCCTTTCCGAGGATCGATGTCCTCTTTGATCTGCTTATAGGATCCTGATTGTTCTCAAAGATCTACTTGAGGTCCGGTTATCATCAATTGTGCATTATACCATCAGATATACCTTTGACTGCCTTCAGGAGCAGGTATGGTCAATACGAGTATACATTCATGTTGTTCAGTCTCACGAACGCACATGTAGTTTTCATGGCAGAGTTGAACTGAGTGTTCAATCCTTACATGGATTTCTTTTGTTGTGGTCTTCATGGATGATATCTTAGTGTACTCCCACACTAGATATGACCATTCCACACAACTTGAGATCATTCTGAGTACACTGAGTCAGCATCGACTTTATTCTAAACTCTCAAAGTTCCACTTCTGGATGGATCAAATTTACTTCTTGGGTCACGTCATCTTAGAGGATGGAGTATCTATAGACCCAGATAAAGTGAGGGTCATAGTTTCCTTGGAGTAGCCGAAGAACGTTTTTGAGGATCATAGTTTCCTAGGGTTGGATGGATACTATAGACGCTTCATTCAAGACATCTCACGGTTTGCAGCACCTTTGACAGGTCTGACCAAGAAGGGGGCAATGTTCTTATGGTCATATTCTTGTCAGTCAGCCTTTCTGGAGCTGAAGGGAAGGTTGACGTCAGCACCGATACTAGTCTTTCCAGAGCCAGGAAATAGTTACACTGTTTATTGTGATGCATCAGGTATCGGACTCAGCGATGTGATTATGTAGGGAGATGGAGTCGTTGCATACGGGTCTCGGAAGATGAGGCCAAATGAGAGGAACTACTCGATGCATGATCTGGAGGTGGTAGTTATTGTTCATTCCTTAAGCTGTTGGGGACACTATCTTCCGGGAGAGCACTTTCTGGACCTTACCAACCACAAGAGTCTCAAGTATATATTCACTCAGAGTGATCTGAATATGAGGTAGCTCAGTTGGGTCGAGTATCTTAAATATTTTGATTTCAAGCTTGCCTATACAGCAGGAAAGGGCAATGCGGTGGCAGATGCGTTGAGGAGGCGAACTCAAATTTAGGCAGTTTAGGAGGCCAGAAGTGAGTGACCGCTTATGTCTCTGTTCTCTGAGATGCATCTGGAGGTGCACGATAGATAGTGACAGACATGCCTATCTTATGTAGCTGTTACCTTGACATTACATGATCAGGTACAGATGAGGAAACTATCAAACTCAAAAGGCTTGGTCCTATGGGAGAGTGTGTAGGAGAGTACCCTCTTCCTGGATGGACAGTGGGAGGGGATGAACTCTTGCATTTCCAGGGACGCGTATGGGTGACAGTAGACATATACGAGGAGATAATGCAAGATTTTCATTTCTCAGTTTGGGTAGTTCATCCTGGCGTCACCATGATTTATTGCGAATTTCATCGCCAGTACTGTTGGCCGGGTATGGTGAAAGATGTTACTGGTTTTGTCATGAGATGCTCTAATTTCCAGCAGGTGAAGGCAGAGCATCAGCATCCAGGATGCCTTTTACAGTAGTTACCCATTCCATAGTTGAAGTGGAATGATGTTGCGATGGACTTAGTGACCGGGATTTCAAGGTCTCCTCGAGGGAATGATTTTGTTTGGGTTGTCGTCGACAGGCTCCCGAAGGTTGCTCACTTCTTGACGATCAAGGAGACCTTCAGTGTCGATGATCTAGGACGACATTACATTAGAGAGAACTTTCATCTGGATGGAGTTCCACGCTCTATTTTCATAGACAGGGATGTCCGTTTCACCTCTTGGTTCTGGCAGGTACTTCAAAAGGCATTGGGGACACAGGTACTTTTGAGTACAACATACCATCCCCATAAAGATGGACAGTCTGAGCGTACGATCCATGTTCTATAGGATATGCTGAGGGCTTTCATTTTGAACTTTGGAAGTTCTTGGGAGAAGCATATCCCTCTGGTGGAGTTCGCCTACAACAGAAGTTTTCAGGTGACTATCCAGATGGCACCATATGAGGCTCTGTACGGTTGGCCATGCTGACCACCCTTATGCTAGCTAGAGGCAGGAGAGGCAGATTTGTTGGGTCCTCATCTTGATCTGGAGACTTCAGAGTAGATATAGCTGATTTAGAAGAGGATTGATACAACACAGTCTCAGCAGAAGTCTTATGTTGATCAGCGGAGACGACCTCTAGAGTTTGCGGCCTTGGATCAGGTTTTCATGCGTGTCGCACTGAGGTTGGGACACAAAAGAATTTGGAGATAGGGTAAGCTTTTACTGTGGTACGTCGGGTTGTTTGAGTTTTTGGAGAGAGTTGGGACGGTTTCCAATAGGCTAAAGTTACCTTAGAGTATTAGGCCATGCAAGACATCTTCCACGTCTCTCAGCTCCGACATTACTTTTCAGACTCGCCTCATGTCTTTCAGCCAGAGGAGGTTGATCTCAAAGAGGATGCATCATTTGAGGAGAATCCCATCTATATTGTCGATTGTAGTACGACGGTTCTCCAAGGGAGGTCAGTTCCTCTGGTACGGGTGATATGGTAGAATGGGAAAGTCCAGGATGAGACTTTGGAGAGGGAGGCTGATGTGCAGTCACAGTGGCCAGAGATGTTCAGTTTTTCTTCTTCTACACCTCGCTAGGGAAATCCAGGGACAAATTTCTTTAAGGGGGAAGTTTGTAAGAACCTGGATCTTTGTTTCAGGTACGCATTTCCTTTTTCTAGACTTTTTAAGAAAAATGGGCTTTCTGGATTTTTTTGAATTACACACTGTTTACCTTCAGAGTACACATCATGTACTCTTCTACGGCTCGAAGCCGTGTGATGGTTGTTTCCAGGACATACACATGGTGTGTAAGGGTGATGTGGAGGACGATTTTGGAAGAGTATAGAAAAACCTATTACATGTCATGTAATCTATAATTACACGTTGTGTACTTTTATTTTTTTCACTAAACATACTGGGGTCGTGCCTGACAGACAAAACACACAACTTCTCCAGGTTTTTCATCCGAGAGCGACTCGTACGGCCAGATCTTCCCTGAGCCCCCGCCTGTCTATTTTTTCTTCGATTCGAGCACGGACGATTGTGTTGGAAGCACATCGGTTAGTTTTTACTTCTTCTCGAGCCTTGATTTCCAATTCCTCCTCTTTTCAATGTTATATTGGTTTACGTGTTTCAGGTGTTTCCTCATATCTACGATGTTCTAAGGAGAATCCGTCATCGTGGTTCATGTATATTGATCTCCTAGGATCTAGGTAGGTGGTTTGTTCCTTTTTGTAGGAAGTCGTTGTATATTATGTGCAATTTCCGCCAATTCCCTTGAACGAGAATTTTGCGTTTCCCTGTTTTCCCCCTACAATTTTTCCTTCTTTTCTTGATTGCTATAGTAGAGGTTATTCTTGTGAGTAGAGTAATTTTTTTTGTTCTCAGGTTGCTTTTCCATGCTTGTTTTTCTTGTTTGGAGTTTTTCAAGTTGCCATACCTAGTTGTGGGATAGTGGAACTGTGATATTGTTATTCTATTGTGCCTTAGAATGATATCCAAGTAGTTCTTGATTTTTACTTGTGCAATACACGCGTGATAATCATGTTATTTTCACACAGGACTATGAGAACCTAGTGTAGTAGACCACATGGATAATAGACGTAATGGCTTCTCCAGATTGTCTTATAATACGATGTAAGACCACATGGGGAAATTGACAATGAATACATCGTCGGAGAGTCTGTTTTTCCTCGACGTGGGCCACAGGTGGAATGAGACGTTGAATGCTTTCCCAGAGAGCCTTTAGCACGATATGAGACTATAGAGGAAATTCAGGTGAGTGCTTCCTCAGAGAGTATATTCTTAGCTGAACTAGAGGGGTGAGACTGTGTGTGCCTCCTAGAGGGTTTCTAGTACTTGTGGGTTGAACCATAGGGGTTAGGTTGTGAGAGATACTCAGAGGGTTACCTGTTTTCTTCTTCTTGCTGGTTGTTTACTTGTGCACTTCATATGATAGAACTGTGGACTGTGACTACAATATATTTTTCATTTTTACTGCTTCTATACTTTATTTTCAATGTATTCATTGACTGTTATGCACATATCATTGTGTGGTTGCCTACTGGGACTTTGTCTCACACCATGTTTGGGACATTCTTTGGGCCAAAGCAGATTATGTTGTTGTAGGGATAGATAAGGACAAGAACCCTTCTACTTCAAGTACCTGACTTGCTGGAGCTGGGGATGTAACGCCCCGACCCCAGCTACCCAGAGTCGGTGCATTAATTACATAACATTGGCATGATCACGAGAAAGATCATGTCTCGAAAGACCGATTAGTTTAGTAGCCTTGGAATAACTAGATACATCCATAAATTTTTACATTACATCATAAAAAAAACATCTTGTCTTCATATCCCCTCATACTATCCATGCAGGTCATTCATAAATTACTTCTTCATAATCCTGGGAAAAAAAATAAAACATTGAAAGGGGTGAGCTCGGATGCTCAGTAAGGATAACATTATAGCAGAAGCTTTCATAAATGAGCATAAACACTTAAGGCAATTTATAACTAAAACAAAAGCCTTTTAAACTTGAACTTCAGCATAAAATGGAAAAGGTAAAATGAAATAATGCCATTTACTTACTCACATGGATATTCTACTAGTCGAATGATCACATGCAATATCAATAACCACTTTCATAATGATGGAATGCATAATGCCAGACTATCATAACCACATAGCCAAGGCCTCGTGCCAAGACTACAAATAAGATTTTGCCAAGGCCTTGTGCCAAGACACTAGTTTGTCTCATTAGACCTACCGATGCATCGAGGAGCTATAGCGGGCTCCACCCGTCACTTATTAAGTCCAATGCATTCCCATATGAAAAGGTTTAAACATAACGTAAACATTCGTATTAAACTAGCATACGAAATGTCAATACTTTCACCACAAACCATGAATGGTATAAAAATAGCACATCCACAGTCAAACATAATTCATTCGATACAATATGGAAGATTGTATTGTATCACATTAACCTCAATCAATAATAATGAAGGATGTTGACATAGATGAAAATAATCATCAAAACTATTTGAGAGAAATATCCCCCTTTTCTTGAAAACATTTAAAAGTCACACTATTTGTCAAGAAGCCATTTAAAAGTATATTTTTGAATCAAAGTGTCCCATACCACTTTGAAACTTTTAAAAGGAGTTTTAATTTTAAAACTTTAATGTCCATATAAATAAATCCTTAAAACCATTTTTAAAATATGGACATTAATGAGCATGATTTAGAAGAATAATTCTTTAAAACATTTTAAAATGGTATTTTGGTTAGAGTTTCTAACCAAAAGAGAGACACTTGAATACAAATAATTGAGGTAATAAAAACATTGTAATATCATGAGAATAAAGGAATTCATGATATACTATGTCAAAGTACATTATATACACCACATAGAAGTGATTTGGTGTATATCATCAAAGAAGTCTCAATGGAATGTAAATTGAGATGAAAATTCTCAAAAAGGTTGTATCCTTAGGTTAAGGATAAATCAATGACATAATTATGTGTGACAAATATAAATACACTAAATATGATTTGATATTCAGTGTAAAACAATCAAAGGACATTCACACATATTCTTGTAAAAAAAACAATACCAACGAATTGGATGTTTAACTCAACAAATGGAGAATTACTCTTATCAAATTCATATCAATGACTTGAGAATTACCAATGGAGTGATTATGTGTATCAAACTTCTATCCACAGGAAGGGGAGTGGAAATTATGACATAATCAAATGAATAGTGATTCCACACATAATCTTGGGGTAATATAATCAATGAAATATGTGTAAAGCCAAATGAGTGGAAATTGAAATCTCAAATTCCCTTATCGATTAGGTAACTTACGAAACATACACCCATGAAAGAAGTATCATACCATGATGATGTAAATACCCATAAATTAAAGTATATTACACAATGAATACGATCATGGGCAGTACACATACACCACATGCAATAATTAAGTGGTGATCAATGGAATTCTCACGGAATTAAAAGTGAGATAAGAAAACCCTTACATTGTACTTTTTCCTTGGTCGATGGTAGGTTTACCTCCTGTATAATGGTGAAATAATTGTTATTGAATAATAAAATAATCATTTACTTTAATATGACATCATATATGATCTTTTATCATTGATTTGTTAATAATATTTTAGAATTATCGTCATTTCGGGTGTTAACGGGTTCATTTTACTTTATATTCTTTGTTATGTGAGACATATTTGTTATTAATGGGATGTATATTATTCATATCCAGAATGGTATCAAGTTCGTAAACATCATTTTTAAATCATCAAATTATACGATGGAGAATGAATCTCATCGCGTTCGTGGAGACGGTAGTCCGTACGTACGCACGAACGCTACTTCCATTTAATTTTTATTTTAAAAGAATCGAATCCAAATTATACATAGGTATATTACTATTCCAGTATAATATAATATTTTATATATGTTACTTAAGTTCATTTACACCATCCTTTATACGTTCCATGTGTGGTATGAACGAGTCATATCATTTTAAGGGGGCGGTAGTCCGCACTTCCTCAAATGAAATTATCGTATGTATATACAACATGAAACGAATAATGGTATGAAATAAAATGGAATTACAGAAGCTTATATATAGAATATATATCATTAATATCATATTTAATTACATTGCCATCCTAATGGCCACCATGAGAGGCGGTAAGATGTATTTGAACAATCATCGTTTCGTGAGGCGTTAGTTTGCCATCCACAGAAACATTATGTTCATCATCCATTAGATGGAGTTGTGTGAATGTGTAGTTTGAATCCTTCTTATAACAACATCCTAGTATATTGAGGATACTGGTGTTGTTATAAAATAAAGGAAATAAAAAGATTTTGGGGGTTGGAGAAGCAAAATAAATGAAAATACTTTAAGAGAAATTGTTACCTTTAATTTAGGTAACTCACTTTGGTTGGAACCAAAGGACTTCTTGAAATGCTTTATGCCTAAGGGGAAGCTTCAAGGAGGAGGAGAGGGATGTGGGGAGCTTAGTTGGGTAGAGTTTGGACGAGCCAAGTGGCTTGAGAGGTGTGAGGAAATGAGAAGGAGGAGTGCCCTTTTATAAGAGGGGTGAGGGGCACCTTTGGAAAAGCTAGAAATATTAATTTATAATAAATTCATATTCGGTTTCCAAAGGCTCCAAAGTTGACTATTCAAAGGATGAGGTGGGGATAGGTCGAAAACAACTCATCCAATAGAATTTAGACAGGTTTGGGTACTTATATTAACCTTATCTTTAAGTATTAACTCTAAGTTAATTAGTTTCACTTTTACAATGTCTCTTTGTATTTTTAAATAATATGGTTAATAAACTTACTATATACATCCAAGCGACCCCCAAGTGGTCCATTAATGATTAACCTATCATAATATAAGTCCCTTGGCCGAACCTTAGATTTTTATGAATTTAATATCAATTAATAATATAATATTTGTTTTAAGAACTCTTTTATGTCAATTTTGACACTATTCAATAGTTGATTTTTGTGAAACTCATAACAGATTGATTACTTCGAAAAAAGTCAATTAAATCAATCCTAATATATCATATTATCCTAGAAAATTAGTTTAATTCATTAAAAGTTTCATATTATATTTATTTGGGTGTTTATAATATCAATTATTTTAATTTTTCACTATTATAGTAATTACTGCATCATCATTGTGTCATAAATAAAATAAATTATTTAATGTCTAAAAATTATAAATAAAATATCATTATGTAGAAAATCTTTTTAGCTTTCTAATGAATTTTTATAATCTAAAATCCAACATATATAACCCTATGTAACAATTGTTGTTCTAAAAGATATATGCTTGTGTCATTTTTGTATTCATTTTAACTAAATTAAAATAAAGTGTCATTATCACTTACAAGTGGATCCATGGGGTCCCAAAATAGACCCAAAGATTCCCATGGTCGACCATGTATCAACCAATAGGGTTAAGACACGTTTTAGGGTAATTTAGTATTATTATAATATTATTTTTTTTAACCCTTATTTACCGGATTTACCCTTAACCATGGTAAATAAAATATTTACCGCAGTAATTATTCAAAATGTCTAAAAATAAAAGTTACCTATTTACACAATTTTAACATCCTGATTCCAAATATGGAATCCATTTTCCTAAATTCAAAACACAGAAGTGGCAGAAATTAATTTAAAATTAAATCCCGCTGTCAAAACAAAAAGCGTGTTTTTAAGAGATAATAACTATCAAAAGATTGACACTCGTTTATGTTCGGTTTAATTGTAAAATTATGTCCAATGACCAACATTATATTAAATGGTAAAAATATATTCTAAATATACTTTAAAACCACTCAAATTCATAATTTATCACTATTAATTATTTTGATTAAAAAAGTTGTTTTTAATTAAAATTTAGAATTTTTCACTATTCATCAAAATATAAAAGTTATCCGAAAAGTACCAAAATTTCACCCTAGGATAATTTCGATATTCCGAATCCAAAAATGAAGTCCATTTTTAAATATAAAATATATATAATTTCAAAAATTAGGTATTACTATTCATAACGGCTAGTTTGATTGGTTGTGGTGTGTGTTAAAACTCAAGGTTGCGTACAACACACGCTACTGTTTTATTCAAAGAAAGCGTACCGTGGAAGCTTGGGATGTTTCATTTTAAATTTTTGATGTCCCCATTTAGTCAAAAAGTTTAAAATATAGTATTTAAAAAGGGTTCACTATTAAAGTTGATAAAAGTGCAATACTGAAAATGAATTTGTTCTTGCATTATATCTAAGAAACTCATAATATGGATTCTAAAATTATAAGGATTATATAAACATTAAAATTTATCTAATACTATTCATAACCTCTTTTGAACGGCTTGTTTGGTAAGTCATGGTGTGCTTGAACATGGTGTTGCATGTAGTGAAAGTTATTGAATTATTTTGAAGAAATAACACACTATGAAATCTTGGGGTGTTACATTCTCCCCTCCTTCAATAAATTGCGTCCTCGCAATTTGAAATTGTTCTTCGAAAAAAAAAGGTTGAAAATAGATAATATATTTGTGGGAAAACCCACATCGGAATTTGGGTTACTAAAATTTAGTCTTAATATGAGAAAAAGAGAAATCAAAGGGTCACCACCAAATTATGATCTCGATTAGGAGAACATTGGTGGAAACTAGAGACATATAATTGGAGGAAAAACGTAAATATTTATAGGTGGTGATTGAGGTCATCAATCACAAACAAGTGTAAAATTGAGGTCCTTATAATCATCAATCTATGATGATTTGAAATACCATCGGTTCAACAAAACATAGGGTATTAGGATAACACATTTTTGACGTTTCAAAATATCTTAGTTGAAATCCCACATCTAAAAATGAATTAATGAGGCCTCTATTTAAAATAAAGAGTCGAAAGTATGAAGATTACCGAAAATAACACATACTAGGGTTCCATGAAGGAAAATATGGATATGGAGGAGAAATCTAACCATCAATTATCTGATGGAGAGTGGTAGAGAACATGGCTATGAAAAGGCCAAAAATCCCAAAGCCATAAATTTGTGCGGATTTAAGGTACCATCTAGGACAACATTTTTGTTCTATGTTTCTTTTATTAATGTTGGAGATTTTATTTATGAGATTGGCTAAGAACATTATGAGATATACTTAAATTTTAAGTAGATTTTCATTCTTTAATAAATTTCCACCACTAACTCAATTTTTTTTTTAAACGATGAGTATTCAAGAAGACTTGGTCACACTAGAAGAGCTAGAATAAACTTCTATATAATCACATGATCCATGCAGGATAAACCATATATTAATCAAAACCAAAATGGTTATTGAATGATCTAATGATCCCCCAAAAGGATATTCATTGAGATAAATATGCACTAATCTTAATTTCTAAAATTAAACCAACAATACCCCAAAGTTAAATAGATACCATTCAATAACCAATTGTCCTTAAAATCCTTTAATATAATCCAAACTAATATTGAAACCCAAAACATAGAAGAATTTGATTATGTAGTCTCCCATGTTACATTGTATCTCCAAATTACATCAAATACTCTTAAAGTCACATACTTAAAAGTAATCATCACATATTCTCTGTTATAGGTTAATCATTTCCATAAATAACCCAAATCACTATAAATCAACAATAAAAATGTAGATAAAAATCCACCATTACTATACAAATGAAACCTCATTGTATTCTATTTTCCTTGGGCATATAGTGTTCCTAACAAAACGAACATCTTCCAAAATAACATTTATCACTTAATCACCAAATCATTTTCCTATACCAAGGGTATTAATTTGATAAGACATAAGAACCCAAATCATCTTATTATTGATCAATTAAATCATTTAAAAAAAATAGTCACACTAACCAGGGACTTCACGTAGTCCAGTGGTAGGCGATAAATCCCAATCGCACTTTGGTTGTGGGTTCGATTCCCACGGCTTTGTCCGACGCGATGGGTTGTCACACGGTCTACGTGTTGTCCTTTTTCAAAAACTATATTTTATAATATTACCAAAATGAGATAAATTCCTCAAAATAACATAATTTAACCACAAATGTTATATCATACTTTGCATTTTCATCCCAAATTATAATAACTTATCATTTTCTCAAACCCCAATGATCATATAAAACCAAATGGTTATTTATACCTATATCCACAAGAGAAGAGACAATTCTTCCTCAAATATCATTCTCACATGGCAAACTGCGGGGTTACAAATACAAGAGAAAATTATTCCAAAGAAAACCCATCAACAAGGAGTGCTAATACTTTTTAAATTTTTCTCCAGCCATTTATTTCCACATAGCTTCTTCTTTGACCTAGAAAATATCCTATAAAATAGGACATTCACTCGGGTAATGGCCAGGTCCCCTACATTTACGACAAATGACTGTAAATGGACTCTTGGGACCATTTTTATCTTCTTCCATAGTACTCTTCATTTTTCTTCGTCAATTCTTCACTTTATGTCCTTCCTTCCCGCACGTAAAACATTTCGTTGTCCCATTGAGACACTTTCCTGGGTGTCTCTTTCCACAATTCCTGCACGATGAAAATTGAGGTTTCTTTTCTCCATGGTCTCCATTGCTGGAGATATTATCATTTATCACCTTTCTTTTCCTTGTTGAGTCTGGGAGTTGGTTAATATATATGTTGTTGATCATATTTTTGGAAAACTGATTTGGCATAAAGACGATATCTTTCACGCCTATCAACATTCCATTTTGTTGCTCATTTCCACCACTGTTCCCAACTTGTACATCATTCTCAAAGTCACTATGACTTCCTTGGAATCCAGCCATTGACTAAAACCAGAAGGCATTGTGTGAGTAGTCGTAAAATCATTTAGAGATTAAAATGTCACCATATTCTCAATTTGAAACATATTAGGATTAACCAAGGTCATTTTCTCTCATCTTATGTATATATTACTTAAATAGGTTTGTAAAGAAAATGTAAATTATCCTAAGCATAACCCCTGGGAGTGTCGTAACCAAGAGTGCAGCAAGGCCCGTTGTCGTGCACCAGTTCCCGTTCGAGTCTAGCTCAAAGCGGTGTTTTCGGGTTTTATCCCTAGGTACATCTGTGCCAGAGCCGCCTCTACCTGCTCATATCCAGACAGGGATGTATTGCTCGGAAAACTCACAAAATCTTTACAATACCAAAATTCTAGGAAGTTTTTTTTATACTAATCCTCAAAGTTCATCTTAGGTCTACGTGCTCTAATCAGAGTTTATCTAAATCTAGCTACCAAGGTTTGTACTAAACTTCCTCTGATACCAACTGTAACGCCCCGACCCCAGCTACCCAGAGTCGGTGCATTAATTACATAACATTGGCATGATCACGAGAAAGATCATGTCTCGAAAGACCGATTAGTTTAGTAGCCTTGGAATAACTAGATACATCCATAAATTTTTACATTACATCATAAAAAAAACATCTTGTCTTCATATCCCCTCATACTATCCCTGCAGGTCATTCATAAATTACTTCTTCATAATCCTGGGAAAAAAAATAAAACATTGAAAGGGGTGAGCTCGGATGCTCAGTAAGGATAACATTATAGCAGAAGCTTTCATAAATGAGCATAAACACTTAAGGCAATTTATAACTAAAACAAAAGCCTTTTAAACTTGAACTTCAGCATAAAATGGCAAAGGTAAAATGAAATAATGCCATTTACTTACTCACATGGATATTCTACTAGTCGAATGATCACATGCAATATCAATAACCACTTTCATAATGATGGAATGCATAATGCCAGACTATCATAACCACATAGCCAAGGCCTCGTGCCAAGACTACAAATAAGATTTTGCCAAGGCCTTGTGCCAAGACACTAGTTTGTCTCATGAGACCTACCGATGGATCGAGGAGCTATAGCGGGCTCCACCCGTCACTTATTAAGTCCAATGCATTCCCATATGAAAAGGTTTAAACATAACGTAAACATTCGTATTAAACTAGCATACGAAATGTCAATACTTTCACCACAAACCATGAATGGTATAAAAATAGCACATCCACAGTCAAACATAATTCATTCGATACAATATGGAAGATTGTATTGTATCACATTAACCTCAATCAATAATAATGAAGGATGTTGACATAGATGAAAATAATCATCAAAACTATTTGAGAGAAATATCCCCCTTTTCTTGAAAACATTTAAAAGTCACACTATTTGTCAAGAAGCCATTTAAAAGTATATTTTTGAATCAAAGTGTCCCATACCACTTTGAAACTTTTAAAAGGAGTTTTAATTTTAAAACTTTAATGTCCATATAAATAAATCCTTAAAACCATTTTTAAAATATGGACATTAATGAGCATGATTTAGAAGAATAATTCTTTAAAACATTTTAAAATGGTATTTTGGTTAGAGTTTCTAACCAAAAGAGAGACACTTGAATACAAATAATTGAGGTAATCAAAACATTGTAATATCATGAGAATAAAGGAATTCATGATATACTATGTCAAAGTACATTATATACACCACATTGAAGTGATTTGGTGTATATCATCAAAGAAGTCTCAATGGAATGTAAATTGAGATGAAATTTCTCAAAAAGGTTGTATCCTTAGGTTAAGGATAAATCAATGACATAATTATGTGTGACAAATATAAATACACTAAATATTATTGGATATTCAGTGTAAAACAATCAAAGGACATTCACACATATTCTTGTAAAAAAAACAATACCAACGAATTGGATGTTTAACTCAACAAATGGAGAATTACTCTTATCAAATTCATATCAATGACTTGAGAATTACCAATGGAGTGATTATGTGTATCAAACTTCTATCCACAGGAAGGGGAGTGGAAATTATGACATAATCAAATGAATAGTGATTCCACACATAATCTTGGGGTAATATAATCAATGAAATATGTGTAAAGCCAAATGAGTGGAAATTGAAATCTCAAATTCCCTTATCGATTAGGTAACTTACGAAACATACACCCATGAAAGAAGTATCATACCATGATGATGTAAATACCCATAAATTAAAGTATATTACACAATGAATACGATCATGGGCAGTACACATACACCACATGCAATAATTAAGTGGTGATCAATGGAATTCTCACGGAATTAAAAGTGAGATAAGAAAACCCTTACATTGTACTTTTTCCTTGGTCGATGGTAGGTTTACCTCCTGTATAATGGTGAAATAATTGTTATTGAATAATAAAAGAATCATTTACTTTAATATGACATCATATATGATCTTTTATCATTGATTTGTTAATAATATTTTAGAATTATCGTCATTTCGGGTGTTAACGGGTTCATTTTACTTTATATTCTTTGTTATGTGAGACATATTTGTTATTAATGGGATGTATATTATTCATATCCAGAATGGTATCAAGTTCTTAAACATCATTTTTAAATCATCAAATTATACGATGGAGAATGAATCTCATCGCGTTCGTGGAGACGGTAGTCCGTACGTACGCACGAACGCTACTTCCATTTAATTTTTATTTTAAAAGAATCGAATCCAAATTATACATAGGTATATTACTATTCCAGTATAATATAATATTATATATATGTTACTTAAGTTCATTTACACCATCCTTTATACGTTCCATGTGTGGTATGAACGAGTCATATCATTTTAAGGGGGCGGTAGTCCGCACTTCCTCAAATGAAATTATCGTATGTATATACAACATGAAACGAATAATGGTATGAAATAAAATGGAATTACAGAAGCTTATATATAGAATATATATCATTAATATCATATTTAATTACAGTGCCATCCTAATGGCCACCATGAGAGGCGGTAAGATGTATTTGAACAATCATCGTTTCGTGAGGCGTTAGTTTGCCATCCACAGAAACATTATGTTCATCATCCATTAGATGGAGTTGTGTGAATGTGTAGTTTGAATCCTTCTTATAACAACATCCTAGTATATTGAGGATACTGGTGTTGTTATAAAATAAAGTAAATAAAAAGATTTTGGGGGTTGGAGAAGCAAAATAAATGAAAATACTTTAAGAGAAATTGTTACCTTTAATTTAGGTAACTCACTTTGGTTGGAACCAAAGGACTTCTTGAAATGCTTTATGCCTAAGGGGAAGCTTCAAGGAGGAGGAGAGGGATGTGGGGAGCTTAGTTGGGTAGAGTTTGGACGAGCCAAGTGGCTTGAGAGGTGTGAGGAAATGAGAAGGAGGAGTGCCCTTTTATAAGAGGGGTGAGGGGAACCTTTGGAAAAGCTAGAAATATTAATTTATAATAAATTCATATTCGGTTTCCAAAGGCTCCAAAGTTGACTATTCAAAGGATGAGGTGGGGATAGGTCGAAAACAACTCATCCAATAGAATTTAGACAGGTTTGGGTACTTATATTAACCTTATCTTTAAGTATTAACTCTAAGTTAATTAGTTTCACTTTTACAATGTCTCTTTGTATTTTTATATAATATGGTTAATAAACTTACTATATACATCCAAGCGACCCCCAAGTGGTCCATTAATGATTAACCTATCATAATATAAGTCTCTTGGCCGAACCTTAGATTTTTAGGAATTTAATATCAATTAATAATATAATATTTGTTTTAAGAACTCTTTTATGTCAATTTTGACACTATTCAATAGTTGATTTTTGTGAAACTCATAACAGATTGATTACTTCGAAAAAAGTCAATTAAATCAATCCTAATATATCATATTATCCTAGAAAATTAGTTTAATTCATTAAAAGTTTCATATTATATTTATTTGGGTGTTTATAATATCAATTATTTTAATTTTTCACTATTATAGTAATTACTGCATCATCATTGTGTCATAAATAAAATAAATTATTTAATGTCTAAAAATTATAAATAAAATATCATTATGTAGAAAATCTTTTTAGCTTTCTAATGAATATTTATAATCTAAAATCCAACATATATAACCCTATGTAACAATTGTTGTTCTAAAAGATATATGCTTGTGTCATTTTTGTATTCATTTTAACTAAATTAAAATAAAGTGTCATTATCACTTACAAGTGGATCCATGGGGTCCCAAAATAGACCCAAAGATTCCCATGGTCGACCATGTATCAACCAATAGGGTTAAGACACGTTTTAGGGTAATTTAGTATTATTATAATATTATTTTTTTTAACCCTTATTTACCGGATTTACCCTTAACCATGGTAAATAAAATATTTACCGCAGTAATTATTCAAAATGTCTAAAAATAAAAGTTACCTATTTACACAATTTTAACATCCTGATTCCAAATATGGAATCCATTTTCCTAAATTCAAAACACAGAAGTGGCAGAAATTAATTTAAAATTAAATCCCGCTGTCAAAACAAAAAGCGTGTTTTTAAGAGATAATAACTATCAAAAGATTGACACTCGTTTATGTTCGGTTTAATTGTAAAATTATGTCCAATGACCAAAATTATATTAAATGGTAAAAATATATTCTAAATATACTTTAAAACCACTCAAATTCATAATTTATCACTATTAATTATTTTGATTAAAAAAGTTGTTTTTAATTAAAATTTAGTAATTTTCACTATTCATAAAAATATAAAAGTTATCCGAAAAGTACCAAAATTTCACCCTAGGATAATTTCGATATTCCGAATCCAAAAATGAAGTCCATTTTTAAATATAAAATATATATAATTTCAAAAATTAGGTATTACTATTCATAACGGCTAGTTTGATTGGTTGTGGTGTGTGTTAAAACTCAAGGTTGCGTACAACACACGCTACTGTTTTATTCAAAGAAAGCGTACCGTGGAAGCTTGGGATGTTTCATTTTAAATTTTTGATGTCCCCATTTAGTCAAAAAGTTTAAAATATAGTATTTAAAAAGGGTTCACTATTAAAGTTGATAAAAGTGCAATACTGAAAATGAATTTGTTCTTGCATTATATCTAAGAAACTCATAATATGGATTCTAAAATTATAAGGATTATATAAACATTAAAATTTATCTAATACTATTCATAACCTCTTTTGAACGGCTTGTTTGGTAAGTCATGGTGTGCTTGAACATGGTGTTGCATGTAGTGAAAGTTATTGAATTATTTTGAAGAAATAACACACTATGAAATCTTGGGGTGTTACAGGGGAGCATGGGGCCGAGATGAGGCTTGTGATGCGGAGGAGTTAATCTTCTATTTTTATTTTGCTGTTACATTAGTACTTGTGTTCAGTTTTATTTCATCATGTTGGTTTGTTTACTGCTTTACATAGACATATGCACCATGTTGCATCATTATTATTTTATACATTGTTTCCTCTATTCAATTCTGTTGTTGTATGTTGTTATTGATTCCGCTATTGGGACTTGTTGTTCTTACACTATATACTTTACCGCATGAGGGAATAGTTTCCCCACAGATTCGCAAAGGCCCTCCCTGCTAGTCGAAAGCCTCTGGGATTTGGGGAAACGCGCATGAGGTCATGTGTCTAACTGGGTACGTGGCAGTACTGGAGGGGCTCTGGATCCGGGTTATTACACCTATTGACCCTCCTTGAACCACTGAGACAACCCCCCTGGTGAAACACCACACCCCCTGGACATCCACCCTGTTGACCCACCATGCCCCCCTAGACAACACCCCCACCGTACCCACCTTACACCCCCACTAGACACCCCCTCCTTGCATTGCACCCCCAAGACATCCCCCTTGAGGACCCATTTTGCAGCCCCTAGACATCCCCCATATTGACCAACCTATCCCTTAGACATTCCCCCTACTAACCCACCTTACACCCCATTGACAACACCCCCTCTTTACCAAGAACCACCTGGACATCCCCAACTTTTGTCCCACCTTGCACACCCCAAACACCCCTTCGTTGAACCCTGTAAGAACCCGGGTTTTTCTACGAAAGACTTTGGAATATTCTTGATGATATTCCAGAGCAGTGCCTTTAGACGGCGTGCGATTCCGGGCCCCGGAGTGGCCGGAATTAAATTTTCAGTGCGTTCACACTGAAAATGCTAAATAAATTCAATACCTCTTAAATGGAGTTCCGGATTAGAGATCCGAGAGTGTGGATGTGTCCGGAATGGGGTGTTTACCCTAGGAACGACATAAAACTTGTTGGCGCAGGATGTTTGGACCCCTCGCCCGCTCTCGAAACGTTAAATGGAAGAATTAATTAATTAATTAATTTGTTTAATAGAGAAACGCTATTACCTATTAAACGGTGGCTCGGAATGGAAAACTGAGGGCACCGTTGAGTTCGGAGCATGCCGTTTAACCTAGGAGGGGTATAAGATTCGCAGGCGCGGGCAGTTTGTGAAAAATGGCCACAGGGGCGTTTTCGTAATTTAGCGGCTTCGGGCGTTAAATAATATAACTTTTTAACGGGGTCTCGGAATAAAATTCTGAGACCGCTGTTGTGCTCTAAGGGTTTTGTTTACCCCAGGGACTCCCTCCTTTTTGTCTGCTTCGGGAGCGGAGTCGGGGGCATGCCGGGCGGGGTGTTTATGTGTTTTTATTTACACACGCACCCCCCCCCCCCTTCTTCCTCTTCTTCTTCTTCCTCACAACCCCTCCCCTCCCTTCTTCATTTCCAGCGAGCTCCGGCGAGCTCCGGTGAGGCAAGTTCCGGCGATCCAACTCCGACGAGGCAACGGCGAGGGGCGGATCACACGGGAAGCGCCAGGCGAAGCCCAACGAGGTAGGCGGATTTGAGTTTTACTCCCCTTCCCTGTTTTAATCCTCATTTATGCTAAATCGCACCATTGGATCCTTGAAAAAATCCCGTGGTTGCGTAGATCCCGTCCCGAGCTTTCTGGAAAGCTACCCGGATCTAAATTTTGACCACCGGATCGTTCTCAGTGGTCCTTGGAAATTTTCCGGCCACGGCTGGTTTCCGGTGAGGGCCGAAGGAGGGAGACGGCGGCGGCGCAGGGCGGCGCGGTGCGGAGCGAGGTGGAGCAGGGCCTCCGGCGGTCGGCCGGGGCTTCAGCAGGCATCAGCGGTGCTTCCGGGAGGCGGCGACGGCATTCAGCGGCGGCTGTCGGAAGCCAGCCGCGGCGCCGGCCGCGGGCACCGGCAAACGGAGGAGGGGCCACGAGGCGGCGGCCCCGTGCAGCGCAGCAACGACCTGCGCTTCGGGGTCATTACGTGGACCGAGCGACCAGCCCTCGTGGCTGGTCGGTGGAAAATCCCACGTGGCGGGTGCGCGGGTGTGAAGGGGAGCGGGCCGCGGAGCGACGGCCCGCGACTCGGTTGGACCGGGCCGGTCCGTCCCAAAGGGGCTTTGCCTCTCAGACTTCGGACGCCTGTATTTCAGGCTACGGGCGTCCATTTTGTGCGCCGTCTGCGGCAGCGCAGAGCTTGCTTCAAGACGGAGTTTTTGAGATGGTTTCGGGAAATTTTAATTCCCGAAATGAGGGGCCGCTGAGGCGCGACACATCCTTAAGTGGACGAGCATTTTTCCGGGATTCTTGTTTTGGACGGCGCGGACGCGTCCGACATCCGTTTTGAGCTCCGTCAGCGGTGTTGTGACCCTGACACTGAGGCGGAGGTTTCCAGTGTGGTTCCCGGAGTTGAGGCTGGAGTTGACGCATGGGTCCCATGGCCCGACTCTTGTGCTACGTGCAACGTTTCACGACTTTTCCATCGGACGTCCGTTCGGAGCGTGCGAGTAGTCGTTTATGGATGTTTTTCCGAGGGGATTGCAATGGTGCAATCCGCCCACTCAATTTCGGCACGATGGTGCGGGGCCCACGAGGGCCGTTTCGGGAGTTGACTGGGATTTCCAGCTTTATCACCGGGCGCCCATTTTGGACAAGTGAATAGTCCATCTTGTGTGCCTTTTTTCGAGAGGATCGCAACGGTGCGATCCGTTCGTTGAGTTTCGGGACCGGGATGCGGGTCCCATGTGGCGCCGCACGTGTGCGGTGTGCCGGAATGCATCCTTTTCTCCAGGTACCCGTTCCACGCAAGTAAGCAGTCGATTTGACATTCTTTTCCGAGAGCTTCGCGAGGGCGCAGTCCGCCAGACCATTTTCGAGGACGTGGTGTGGGACCCACCTGACCTGGCTACGGTGAATAGTACCTTTTTCACCGGGTCTTCATTTTGGGCGATTGAGTACTCAATACCGTGTGTTTTCCTGAGGGGATCGCAGTGGCGTGATCTGTTGGTTCAGTTTCAGGATCTTGGGGTGGGCCCCACAAGGGTTTGGTCATGGTGAATAGTACATTTTCCACCTGTTGACCGGTTTGGGCGAGTGAGTAGACTAACTCGCGTGTTTTCCTGCGAGGATTACAACTGTGCAATCCATTTGGTTGTGCGAAGCCTCTTGCACGATCTTTTTGAATGTGGAGCATGAAAGGTGCTCTCGTGGCGGTCTGCCCTACTTTGTCTATAGCGGACCATTGTCGTGTGATCGCGCACTCTTGGGAGAGTGACGTAAATGTATCACGAGATGTGGATGGTCGTGTCTAGGCCTTTGAGGGGGAGTTGTTACGTCACGCCTTCGAGTTGACGCTGGGTGTCGTGTGCACGATAGCCTTTGGGCTGGAATGAGGTATACTCCAGGAGTATACGGAAGCGCTTGGAGGTACGTGTGGTTGTTTGTACCTGAGGATGGTTGTGCGCTCAGTTGGGGTTGAGATGGGGCCACACGTTGTGT
Organism: Viscum album; assembly: GCA_963277665.1. NCBI lineage: Eukaryota > Viridiplantae > Streptophyta > Magnoliopsida > Santalales > Viscaceae > Viscum > Viscum album. The sequence continues at coordinate 25,951,505 of OY728157.1, read as the reverse complement.
GGGCCCCACGTGCGTGTCGGGTTCTACTTTGCATACTTGGACCTCTCGCAGCGTACAGGGTCCCTCCGTGTGTTTGTTTGACCAGCAGGGTGGAGTTTTTCCCCTGGCTCGGTGCTCGTTTGTTGACCAGCAGGGTTGAGTGGTCTCCCCTGGTTTCGTTCTCGATGGATCGGCTAGTAGCGGTGCTAGTGGCACCCCGTGATGGAGCTGGCGCTGAAACTCTTTTGGGAGAGTTGTTCTGGAGTTGGGTGGCTGCGCGATACCCACTCCGTGTTTGATTATCCAGTGTTGCACCCTCCTGTAGAGATGGCTAGAGAAGTTATGAGTTTTACTCTCCAGCGGGGCTGGGAAGTGGGTTACTCATCGACTTCTTTGGGTTTACCCTCCAGCGGGGCTGGGCAGTGGGTTACTCACTGACATTTAGGGTCTACACTCCAGCAGAGACTGGGCAGTGGGACACCCGACACACTTAGGGTCTACCATCCAGCAGAGACTGGGCAGTGGGTCAACCGACGACCTAATAGGGCCTACCATCCAGTAGGGCTGGGAAGTGGGTCGCCCGTTATCTAGTTCCAGGTCTACCCTCCTGCAAGGCTGGGCAGTGGGTCGCCTGATGATGTATTAGGGTTTACCCTCTAGCAGGGCTGGGCAGTGGGCCACCCGATATCTGAATATGGTTTACCCTCCAGTGGGGCTGGGCAGTGGGTCAGCTGATGATGTGTTAGGGTTTACCTTCTAGCAGGGCTGGGCAGTGGGTCACCCGATATCTGAATATGGTTTACCCTCCAGCGGGGCTGGGTAGTGGGCCGCCTGACGATGTATTAAGGTTTACCCTCAAGCAGGGCTGGGCAGTGGGTCACCCGACTTTTGGTTATGAATTACCCTCCAGCGGGGCTGGGCAGTGGGACACCTGTTAGCATTCCAGACTCAGTCCTTCCGACTAGGCTAGTTTGTGGCTTTCCTCCGTGATTACTGGAGCGGGACCCTTGGTTGTACGGGTCGGTGATGGAATGGATATGGCGTTGAGGAGACCTCTCGACCGTAGGGCAGTGACGAGGTGTGGTTTGACTTTCCTTAGAACTCTCAAGTATGAGGGGCTCTTTCCCCACCGAGATGCATTCTTGTGACGCGATCTAAAACCGTGTGGGCGAGTCAGTGCCGCCCAAAGCGGATAGTGTCAAGGTGCGGTGATTGAGCCCCTTGGCTTGCGGTTCAGGGCAGACGTGCGGGTTGCTGGGCATCGATGGTGGGGTTATGTCTGGGACTGTTGGCTACTTTTTCTTAGGCTGAGCTACGGGACGGAGATCCCCTTACGATGTTGTTAGGGCTTCTCGATAGAGAATATGGATTTGTATATACCATGTTTTGAGTACCCACTCCTTGGGTTTTGGTGACTCTCCATCAGGAGAGGCAAAGACGCGCGGGGTATGCCATATGATTTCCGCGTCCATCTTCTCGTGGTAGGACGAGTCTTTTATCTTTCTCTTGATGGGTTGAGCTGTTAATCATTACTTCACCCTTGGTTGTACTCCTTTCTATTCCTTGCTCGCTCTACTGCTCACCCTTCGGTACTTCCTTTGTTTCTCCCTCGAGCCTTCGTGGTATCCTACTGAGTATTTTTATACTCACCCCTACTTTGGCTTTGCCCGCACTTGGTTTGCCCTTGAAGACTACAGACATGTGGAATGTGACTTCGGTGTAGCGTAAGAGCTTGGGAGCTTGGACCGCGTGCAGTGGTCATGGTCGGGTTCTAGGTGGGAGACCCGTCAACTGTTTTCATTTTGATTTCCTGTTGCCGGGTTGTGGCACTTTTGGTTGGGCGCGTGTTTTTCCCCTTTTCTATTCAGTGTACTTTCAGCTTTCTTGTACTTGTAGAGGTCGATGCAATTTGTGGTATATGTATATTGCAGTTGCCCTTTCCTTTTCTTTTCTTTCCTTTACTTTTACTCTGCACTGTTTCATTGAGTTTTCTGCGAGTGTCTGTATAGGTGCGTAGGCAAAGGCCTCCCCGAGTTATTGTGCCTTTGGCGCTGGTCGCCCGCCCCTGGCCTATGGAGGCGGGATTGGGGTAGTTGCGACTCGAGCCCGGGTAGGGTCGGGTCATGAAAAAGTGGTATCAAAGGTGGTTCGTTCCTTGGGACGTTGTGCGGGCGTCCCTAAAAGAGGAATTGGTTGGGATTTAGGGAAATAGTGTTAACGTGTCTCGAGAGCGGCTCTTAGGACAGGGAGTCCAGTAATGGTGCGGCAGCCGACGTATCCATTCACCAGGACCCTGATAACCTGCTTGTCGACTCGACAAGCTGAGACACTTGTTGCATGGAATTTGTTTGTGCATCACATAGGGCTAAGTCTTGACTATCCTTCTTGAGTCATCTCCCCATCGACGTTGTTGTATTGGTATATACATGTATGCTCATTTGACCAGGGCACTCCTTGATAATATTCAGGATGTCTCCACGAAGAAAGTCAGCCAAGATATCAGGTTTGGTTCGTGATGAAGACCCTGTGAGCTACGAGGCCTCAGTCCAGGACCCATCGTGTGAGCCCTTTTTCTCCGGGTGGGCCGGTAGCAGCACCCCCCCCCCTTTGAGTAGTAGACAGTTTCAGCAGAGCAGGCTGAGTTTGAGCGCTGGTTGAGCACACTCTGTGAGTTCCAGCGGCAGGGACCGTTGAAGTTCAGTGGTGAGCCAGACCCTCAGGCAGCAGAGGTTTGGCTCGAGGCAGTGGTTCTCCTTTTCAGGCTTGTGCAGACGCCGATAGATCAGAGAGTGGCTTTGGCAGCCAGTTTTTTTTCGTGGAGCTTCTTGGCGTTGGTGGATTCTGGTGTCTCAGTTTATTGACGAGTTGTCGCTTTCGTTGGATGACTTCCAGTTGTTGCTCCATGTGGAGTTTTTCCCCTCCTTCTTGCGCTCCGTCTAGATTCAAGATCTCCTACAGTTTCAGCAGGGAGGGATGACGGTGGCCGAGTACGCGGCTAGTTTTGCAGACCGTGCATGCTTTTACCCAGACTTGGTCCATGGCGACAACTTCCGAGCACGGAAGTTTGAGCAGGGTCTCCTCTGAGAGATTTGTGCTGTCATAGTACCCTCAGGAATTTCCACATATGCCAGGGTGCCAGAGCAGGCGTTGGTGACAGGGGGATTCCTCTCATGTTTTGCGGTTGGTAGTGGTAGTGGGCGTGACGGAGCTGGGACATCTGCCATAGCTAGCAGGCACCAGAGGACAGGACCTCGATACAGGTGGCCTTCCCACTGCCGGTTCCGGAGACGTGGTTTATACCACTGTAGCGAAAAGGCGCAGGGCCTCAGCCGAGGATTCCCATCCGTGAGTGGATCTCATGCCATGGTCGTACACCACAGTGGCACTGGAGGGCACTAGGGCAGCCTAGAGAGCACCGGTGCTATGCTTGTGATGGACGAGGTCAGTTGGCATGAGACTGCCCGACCCGAGTTGCTGTGAGCATCAGGCAGGCAGCAGGCGCATCGCCAAGACAGAGGCAACACCGTGATCAGAATGGTACCTAGAGAGGTGGTGCTGGCAGAGGAACGAGATGAGATGGGCGTGGGGGACGACGTTACGAGATCTCCCCATCACCACTAGGTGGTCAACATCAGGCTCCGGGAGCTGACAGTTGGGACCGCGGGTTTCCACGAGCTTTGGATGTCTACGATCCTGCAGAGCACGGGATGGTGATAGGTACCCCTTACGACCCGTCTACTGCTTGCAGTAGAATTGTTAGGCTCTGTGTGTGAAATGCTTCTCTCCCGGCTCCTTGTTTGAGGTTTTACCAGGGTGACGCAGGGCGTCGGGTGTAACCCTGTGGTGGTAAGGAGAAAGGCGCGAGATGTTTTCCTTTAGTCGGTGGTGTTGACTCCTTCTCCTTTTGAGCGTGTAAGAGAGCATCGACTGTGGAGCCTCTAGCGTGACCAGATATCCTTGGGTGTTTCACCGTATGGATATTATGAAGGAGGGAATCACCGGGCCTTGTTCCAGGTGCGTGCGGTGATTCCAGTCGCGGCATGCGACGTAGAGGTTTGACCGGGGAGGTGAGCTACCCCCGAGGGCCTTCGGGCCATTTGAGACCATGCAAAGGGATGGCGAGGTACCGTACCGCCTTGCCCTAACCCCAAAATCTGTAGTGGGTGCACGACGTCGGCATGAGCCGACCTAGCGTGAACAGATCAATCCTTTGGTCTGTGCGTAGTGACGCAGAGCTGTGCGTGGGTTCTTCTGGGTATGAGAAAGCCAGGTGTGGTCTTAGTACCCTGTGTTGCTCCCTAGTTTTGCTTTTCGAGGATTCAAATCTTGTAGGAGGGAATGATGTAAGAACCCGGGATTTGCTACGAAAGACTTTGGAATATTCTTGATGATATTCCATAGCAGCGCCTTCAGAGGGCGTGCGAATCCGGGCCCCGGAGTGGCCGGAATTAAATTTTCAGTGCGTTCACACTGGAAATGCTAAATAAATGCAATAACTCCTAAACAGAGTTCTGTACCAGAGATACAACTATGCGGATGGGTCTGGAATGGGGTTTTTACCCTAGGAACGACATAAAAATTGTTGGCGCAGGATGTTTGGACCCCTCGCCCGCTCCCGGAACGTTAAACAGATGAATAAATTAATTAATTTTTTTGTTTAATGGAGAAACGCTAGTATCTATTAAACAGTGTCTCGGAATGGAAAAACGAGGGCACAGTTGTGTTCGGAGCGTGCCTTTTACCCTTGGAGGAGTATAAGATTCGCGGGCGCGGGCCGTTTGTGAAAAATGGCCCCAGGGGCGTTTTCGTAATATAGCGGCTTTGGGCGTTAAATTTTATAACTTTTGAACGGCGTCTCCGAATAAAATTACGAGACCGCCATTGTGCTCGAAGCGTCGTGTTTACCCCAGGGACTTCCTCCCTTTTGTCTGCTTCAGGAGCGGAGTCGGGGTTGTGCCGGGCTGGGTGTTTAGTGTTTTGATTTAAACACGCACCCCCCCCTTCTTCTTCTTCTTCTACTTCCTCACAACTCCTCTCCTCCATTCTTCCTTTCTGGCGAGCTCCGGCGAGGCGTGCTCCGGCGATCCAACTCCGGCGAGGCAACGGCGCGGGGTTGATCACGCGGGAAGGGCCGGGCGAAGCCCAACGAGGTATGTGGATTTGAGTTATACTCCCCTTCCCCGTTTTCATCCTCATTTATGCTCAATCGAACCATTGGATACTCGAACAAGTATCGTGGTTGCGTAGATCCCGTCCCAAGCATTCCGGAAAGCTATCCGGATTGAAATTTCGACCACCGGATCGTTCCCGGTGGTCCTTGGAAATTATCCGGCCACGGCCGGTTTCCGGTGAGGGTCGAAGGCAGAAGACAGCGGCAGCGCAGGCCGACGCGGGGCGGAGCGAGGCGGAGCAGAGCCTCCGGCTGTCGGTCGGGGCTTCAGCAGGCGTCAGTGGTGCTTCTGGGAGGCGGCGGTGGTGTTCGGCGGCGGCTGACGGAAGCCGGCCGCGGCGCCGGCCGTGGGCGCCGTCAAACGGAGGAGGGGCCGCGAGGCGGCGGCCCCGTGCAGCGCATCAACGACTCACGCTTTGCGGGTCATTGCGTGGAACGAGCGACCGGCCCTCGTGGCCGGTCGGTGGAAAATCTGGTGCGGTGGGTGCGTGGGTGTGAAGGGGAGTGGGCCGCGGAGCGGCGGCCCGTGGCTCGGTGGGACCGAGCCACCCGGCATGGGCCGGCCCAAGCAGGGCGGACCGGCCTGACCGGGCTGGTCCGACCCAAAGGGCCATTGCCCCTCAGACTTCGGACGCCCGTATTTCGGGCTACGGGCGTCCGTTTTGCGCGCCGTCTGCGGAAGTGCGGAGCTTGCGTCAAGACGGAGTTTTTGAGATGGTATTGGGAATTTTTAATTCCCGAAACGAGGGGCCGCTGAGGCGCGACGCGTCCTGAAGTGGACGAGCATTTTTTCGGGATTCTTGTTTTGGACAGCGCGGACGCGTCCCACATCCGTTTTGAGCACCGTCAGAGGCGTTGTGACCCTTGCACTAAGGAGGAGGTTTCAAGTTCGGTTCCAGGCATTGAGGCTGGAGTTGAGGCGCGGGTCCCACGGGCCGACTCTTGAGCTGCGTGCGGCGTTTCACGACTTTTCCATCGGACGTCCGTTTGGGGCATGCGAGCAGTCGTATCAGGATGTTTTTCTGATGGGATTGCAATGGTGCAATCCGCCTGCTCAATTTTGGAACGATGGTGCGGGGCCCACGAGGGCCATTTCAGGAGTTGACGGTGATTTCCAGCTTTATCACCGGGTGACCATTTTGGAAAGTAAATTGTCCAACTTGTGTGCTTTTTTTCGAGAGGATCGCAATGGTGCGATCCGTTCGTTGAGTTTCGGGACTGGGATGCGGGTCCCACGTGGCGCAGCTCGTGTGCGGTGTGCCGGAACGCATCCTTTTCTCCGGGTACCCGTGCTACGCAAGTAAGCAGTCGATTTGACGTGCTTTTCCGAGAGCATTGCGATGCCGCAGTCCGCCCGACCTTTTTCGAGGATGTGGTGTGGGACCCACCCGACCTGGCTACGGTGAATAGTACCTTTTTCACTGGTACTTCATTTTGGGTGATTGGGTACTCAATCATGTGTGTTTTCCCGAGGGGATCGCAGTGGCGTGATCCGTTGGTTCAGTTTTGGGATCTTGTGGTGGGCCCCACACGGGTTTGGTCACGGTGAATAGTACCTTTTCCACCTGTTGACCGTTTCGGGCGAGTGACTAGTCTAACTCGCGTGTTTTTCCATGAGGATTACAACGGTGCAATCCTTTTGGTTGTGTGGAGCCTCTTGCGTGATCTTGTTGAATGTGGAGCATGGAAGGTGCTCTAGTGGTGGTCCGCCCTACTTTTTCTGTAGCGGAACCTTGGCGTGTGATAGCGCACTCCTGGGAGAGTGACGTAAATGTTTCATGAGATGTGGATGGCCGTGTCTGGGGCTTTGAGGTGGAGTTGTTATGTCACGCCTTCGCGTTGACGCTGGGTGTCGTGTGCACGATAGCCTTTGGGCTGGAATGAGGTATAGTCCAGGAGTATACGGGAGCGCTTGGAGGTACGTGTGGTTGTTTGTACTAGAGGATGGTTGTGCGCTAAGTTGGGGTTGAGATGGGGCCACACGTTTTGTGGGCCCCACATGCGTGCCGGGTTCTGCTTTGCGTACTTGGACCTCTCGCGGCGTAGAGGGTCCCTACGTGTGTTTGTTTGACCAGTAGGGTGGAGTTTTTCCCCTGGCTCGGTGCTCTTTAGTTGGCCATCAGGGTTGAGTGGTCTCCCCTAGTTTCGTTCTCGATGGATCGGCCAGTAGCGGTTCTAGTGGCACCCCGTGATGGAGTTGGCGCTAAAACTCTTTTGGGAGAGTTGTTCTGGAGTTGGGTGGCTGCGCGATACCCACTCCGGGTTCAATTGGCCAGTGTTGCACCCTCCTGTAGAGATGGTCAGAGCAGTTCTGAGTTTTACCCTCCAGCGGGGCTGGGCAGTAGGTTACTCATCGACTTCTTCGGGTTTACCCTCTAGCGGGGCTGGGTAGTGGGTTACTCGCTGACTTTTAGGGTCTACCCTCCAGTAGAGACTGGGCAGTGGGTCACCCGACGCACTTAGGGGCTACCCTCCAGGAGAGACTGGGCAGTGGGTCACCCGACGACCTCTTAGGGCCTACCCTCCAGCAGGGCTGGGCAGTGGGTCACCCGTCGTCTAGTTCCAGGTCTACCCTCCGACATGGCTGGGCAGTGGGTCGCCTGTCGACTTATTCCAGGTCTACCCTCCAGCGGGGCTGGGTAGTGGGTCGCCTGATGATGTATTAGGGTTTACCCTCTAGCAGGGCTGGGTAGTGGGTCACCAGATATCTGAATATGGTTTACCCTCCAGTGGGGCTGGGTAGTGGGTTGCCTGATGATGTGTTAGGGTTTACCTTCCAGCAGGGCTGGGCAGTGGGTCACCCGATATCTGAATATGGTTTACCCTCCAGCGGGGCTGGGTAGTGGGCCGCCTGACGATGTATTAAGGTTTACCCTCCAGCAGGGCTGGGCAGTGGGTCACCCGACTTTTGGTTATGAATTACCCTCCAGCGGGGCTGGGCAGTGGGACACCTGTTAGCATTCCAGACTCAGTCCTTCCAACTAGGCTAGTCTGTGGCTTTCCTCCGTGATTACCAGAGCGGGACCCTTGGTTGTACGGGTCAGTGATGGAACGACTATGGATTTGAGGAGACCTCTCGACTGTAGGGCAGTCACAAGGTGTGGTTTGACTTTCCCTAGAACTCTCAAGTATGAGGGGCACCTTCCCCACCAAGATGCGTTCTTGTGACGCGATCTAAAACCGTGCGGGCGAGTCAGTGCCGCCCAAAGCGGATAGTGTCAGGGTGTGGTGATTGAGCCCCTTGGCTTTCGGTTCAGGGCAGACGTGCGGGTTGCTAGGCATCGATGGTGGGGTTATGTCTGGGACTGTTGGCTACATTTTCTTAGGCTGTGCTACAGGACAAAGATCCCCTTATGAAGTTGTTCGGGATTCTCGATAGAGCATATAGATTTTTATATACCATGTTTTGAGTACCAAATCCATGGGTTTTGGCTACTCTCCTTCATGAGAGGCGAAGACGCGTGGGGTATGCCACGTGCTTTCCGCGTCTAGCTTCTTGTGGTAGGACGAGTCTTCTATATTTATCTTGATAGGTTGAGCTGTTACTCTTTACTGAACCCTTGGTTGTACTCCTTTCTATTCCTTGCTCGCTCTACTGCTCACCCTTCGGTACCTCCTTTGTTGCTCTCTCGAGCCTTCGGGGTATCCTACAGAGTATTTTTATACTCACCCCTGCTTGGTCTTTGCCCGCACTTGGTGTGCCCTTGCAGACGACGGACAGTTGGAACGTGACTTCGGTGGAGCGTAGGAGCGTGGGAGCTTGGACCGCGTGTGGTGGTCGTGGCTGGGTTCTAGGTGGGAGACCCGTCAGCTGTTTTCTTTTTGTTTACCTGTTGCCGAGTTGAGGCACTTTTGGTTGGGTGCGTGTTTTGCCCCTATTCATTTCAGCGTACTTTCAGCTTTCTTGTACTTGTAGAGGTCGATGCACTTTGTGGTATATGTATATTGCAGTTGCCCTTTCCTTTTCTTTGCTTTCCTTTACTTTTACTCTGCACTGTTGCATTGAGTTTCCTGCGACTGTGTGTACATCTGCTTAGGAAAAGGCCTCCCTGAGTTATTGTGCATTCAGCGCTGGTCGCCAGCCCCTGGCCTATAGAGGCGGGCTCGTGGTAGTTGCGCCTCGATCCCGCGTAGGGTCGGGTCATGACAAACCCCCCCCCCCCCCCCCGCCAAACACCCCATACTGACCCAACGTGAACTCCACTAGACATCCCACCTCCTAACCTTGCTCCTCTGGACATCCCCCCTCATGTACATCCCCCCTCTATGAATTTCACCCCCCCATGAAACCCACTGCAAAACCACCTTGCACCCCCCCCCCCAAGACAGTCCCCCCATTCCTTTCAGCCCCCCGTACATCCCACAATATGACCCACATTGCACCCCAACATAGGATCTGAAAAGTAGAACTTATTATATAAGATAAAATAAAAATAAATATTTCCGATAATCTCCATCAACTATATAAAATCAGAAAAAAGTTAAAGAAAAGTTGAACATGTTCATTGAGAAAGGGTAAATTCGTGCCTTATATGTGTTTTTACACATTCTGTGAAGACTTTAGCAATTATCTGTGTTATATGGATATGAAAATCATGAATACCAAAACTAAAAATAGTTCAAGCTAATACAGATATCTATTTCCAAAGAATATTATTTGTGAATAATAGCTAATAATCTAGGGGTTCAACAAATACAACATCAGCCAACATGCATCACTGCAGATACAATAATGTATAAAATTAAAGATACATAATAATAAATAATGAAATATCTGAATTTATTTTTCAAATGATAGAAATTTTATGAGTGTAAATATGAATATATGTATTCTATGTACTAAATGAATGTTTTGTGGTTTTCCATTCCATTTCCTCTCAACATATATAATCAATTCTTTCATTGAGGTTAGGCTAAAAAGTGTGGTCATTGAGTCAATTTTTAGATTTTTTATGGAGAATTAATGATATAACATTATGCTATTATCTAGGTTAATTCCCTAATAATTATCAAAGAAGATTCATTCCCCCTGTACACACATGAACAACCACTGCACACCCCAGCACAATCCGTACACACATACACTACACACTTCTTTCCCACTACACACTCCCTCCACCCCTTGCCCCATACACACCCCTAATAAACCACATGCCTCCTTCACCATACACTCCCCCTACATCCACCCCATGCATGCCCCCTGCATCCACGCCCTGCACAACGACAACCCTTGTACCCTACACATCCCATCTAGTACTAGAACCCCCCTCCTGGACAGCCCATTCCTGGACACCCCACTCCCTCCTAGACACACCCCTGGACACCCATCCCTTTTGGACAACCCCCCTTCCTAGAACAAACTGCCACACTATACACACCCCTCACCCTGCACACCCCCCACTTCCCCTACCCACTTCACACCCCATCCTATTGAAACCCCTGCCCTCATCCCCAGCAACCCCCCCCCCCGATTTCTTTTAAAAACACCCCATCACCTTGTACACCCCCACTGCCCCCTCCCCCCCTCACCCTTCACACCCCCTCCTCAGCACACACCCTCCCCCCTCACCCTGCACACTCATCTTAATAGATTATCATCCTAGATGATTATATCTTGAGATCCCCTATGAAATTCTTTATCTACATACCTCATATATATAAACCATATTCCAGTTTCTCCACCTCGATATTCCAATTATGCCACAAGAACTGAACAAAAGGAAATGCATTCTGTCATAGCTCCTTCTTTCTCCAATCCATGAAATAAAGTAGAAATTACACAAATTATGTGTCTACCTTCAACTCAATGTCAACATTTCCAACCACATATGGATTATTTGTATCATACTTCAAGAGTTATGATACATGAAATACTATTTTTATTTCCTAATGTTATAGAAGAGCAGGTAACCTATAAGGAATGATTTTGATCTTGCCCAAAATATTGAATGTACGAAAAAACCATGGCACAAAATTACCATGTTTCCTAATGTTCCTTTTCCTTAAACACGTTGATAACCATTAGAGTACCTAATAACCCATGGAAAACACTATAGGTCACTATCACCATAGAACCTACCAGTATTTCCTTCCTTGAGCCGCAACCACCCACATCGTGATCATATGAACCCTAGACAGCCCACCCCGGAATGTGCACCCCCACCCCCCAAACATCCCCCACCCACTGGACTACCCTTTCCTAGAACCCCCCCCCCCCAATGCTCACCCCCTCTCCCTGCACAACCCACTTCCCCCTCTCTACTACACACCTCCTCCCCCTCACCCTGCACACCCCCTCCCAAGAGCACCACTTCTCGCTTCCCCAGCATTGGTCCCCCTACCCTGAATATTTTAAAAAATCACCCCCACCTTGATATCCCCACCACTATACACCCCCATCCCTACACACACCCCTCCCCACTCGACCATCAAGCCCCCCATGACAAGATCTACAAAAAATCTGTTGTAGTAGGGGTTTTCAACTACAACATTTTAGTTCATATAATTCTTCCATGTATAGAAAAGGATTTAACTATGGATATAGTACATGTATGTCCATGGGATAACCATGTAAATTAGATTATAAAACCCTAGTTATTCACATGGAAAATATTGGATAAATCCATTATCAAAACAATGGAGATTTTTTACTACACCCATGGTTAAATAGTGGATCTTGGTCCCTAATAACACATTCAAAAACATGAAATATTGTCCCTACAACCACAATTAATATTAATGTAAATTGATTCCTATACAGCTATAAATAGTATCCATATGTTTCCATAATATCTATGAAATTTAGTAGTACTCATATCCTCTAGTTAGGAGCAAAAAAATAAACCACCTTCCTAATAAAACTAAACTCAATGATAATACAATATATTTCATAATAATGTGAACTATCTCCAAGATAAAAAATATAAAATTTACATATAGATATCATCATAATAAGGAGAACTAATTGAAAAATTTCAATGTATAATCCATGAATAAAATAAAAATCTGAATACACATCAATATCAGTAGCACCCAAACCATCATGGCCCTCATAATCGTATATAGAAACCCTAAAATCATTATCATATCTTCCCAGACCATACCCAATACCAACTTCATCATGATAATTGAAATATTCATTGGTCTCTCCACCTAAATCAGTTGAAGGAGTCAATAATCTGGATAAACATAATGCATACAAAATTTTACAAACTTAACTAATCAAAACATTCAATGTTTATATGGTGATTTATATAATATTATTAGGTTAGAAATAAAATACTTTTTAAAAAATAATTTATACATATTATAATGAATTTAATTAATAAATACATTGAAATATTATTTTGTATAATGATTCATTAACATAAAATTTAATAAAAATAATTAGGTTGTTATAAAATTTTAATAGAAACATCTTAAATGACATCACAACCACTGACAAATATGATGATGTTCTATAAGTGAATACCTTCAATAGTTGGATCTGACGAAAAAAATAGCATAAGAAGAAAAATAACTTCTCTTCAAAAGTTTCTATTGAATTTTTAGTTTTAAATAAAAAAATTAAAACCCAATATATGTTTTATATGACATCTAATCAATCTAAAACAGAATGAATGTTTTGTTATCTATAAATAATAACATCAATAATACAAAAATATGATTTTTTAACTAGAGATAAAAAATGAAAATATATTTTCAATTTAAAAGAAAATAAAAAATGAGCATGTTATATTATAATTATGTTAACTTCAACAATCTAAACTAACTCCTAATAAAAAGAAAACTAATAATGTGTGGATAAATAGAGAATATATCTCCATGATGATAAAATCTCCAACAATATATCCTATGGATGTTGCATGAAATGAAGTGTTTAATGATCTAAAGGTGATACAATGTTCATCTACTACAAAATTAAATTCATCAAAATGAAGAGCATGTAAAAGAAAGAATGTAATGTATTGATGGATATACCATTTAAATACTGAAAAGCGTTTAGGAAACACCTCCCAAAATTCCAAACACAACCCACATGTAATATGTTACCATCACCTTTTATTTTCCACATATTCAAACCCAAAATAAAGAAAAAATCAAAAAAACTAAATATGGGTTCTTTATAACAATTCCAAAACATGAAAGGAAGGAATTTTTTTTCATATTCATCCATCCATGTAATCTTTTAATCATTACATAGGAGACCATCCAAAATTTATATTGAGAACCTCTCATTTAAAGAACTAATTCTTGAACATTAAGGATGTATAAAGAGAGGTTCATGATGATAATGAATTCTAGAATTATAGTATTAATGAATTAGAGAAATGAAATCCTCAAACCAAACGTAGCAAATGAAATATCTAAATTTGTCAAAAAAAAACTCCTGATATTCATATAACATTTAGATCACATACTAATTATTTCAAGATGTAATTTATCATTACTAAGCTCCAAATAATCCAAAGGCCAACTTTTACACTGTTTTTCTTCAACTCAATCTTATATAAGAACCTCTCTATGTCAACGTCTTTGTCATATGAAGAGTAATGTAGACTGTTATATTGAAGAGACCATTATTTAAAAAGAAAATGTGAAAAAATACATATAAATTTCACTATAAATACACCATAATGAAAGAATAAACAACATTCCGGCCTAGCTGTAGACCTTATTCTCTAAGGATATCATTTCAAGCTTGAAACAACACTATATAAATTGAATATCAATAAAATAACTCTTCCATGGAGAACACATGAATACGTATATGGTAATTGAAACTATGATAGTGGGAAGCAATTACATATGAAATCCTTTTAAGAAATTTTTTATATGAAAAAACTTCCATATAAGCAATCTCCAAAAGTCTATATATAAAAAATCTATAAATAATTTTAATTTATATCCAATGGAAAAAAATAAATGAATTGTGTGATTTAGTTTTTGACAAAATGGAAATGAGCACAAAAATGCTTATTTTTCAATTATAATATTTGAATAGAAATAACAGCCAGTCAAAAGTATATTTATATACATGAGTTTATTATTATTTAAGAAACCAAACATTAATGGGTCCACTATTCATATAATCAAATAAATTTATAAATAACAATTAAAACGATAGTAAATCTGCATGATTGAAACTAAGAAAATGTGTACTAAATCAAATTACTTCAATATACTTAAAACGGAGAACAAATTGATGTATTGGAAGAAATATATATCAACCATGGTTGAAATTTTATATAATGAAATACAGACCATAAAAAAGAATTACAAGCTGTAATAGGTGAATCAAAAATATGAAATGTATTGTATTTATGTTTAAAAAATCCATATATAGCAAGAAAAACTAAATCTTGGGGAAAAATGAAATTTTTTCCAATACCGTAAGAGAACCCACAAATTGTGATGTATTATATTGTATTACTGCCTGCAAAATTAGTGTGAAAATAGAAAAATTTTAAACTCTAGAGTAGATAAAAATGATACTTAGTTTCTATAGATTCAAAAATACCATATGCATTATTCATTAAGAGATAGATGATTCTATGATAAAGGAACATTTCTACCCTATTTTTTATTTGTACGAAGCAATAGTAAGATAGATTTTTGAAGAAAGTAACAGTTTTCTTTGATGGTGAATGGAAACGTGAAGCAGTCCTAGCGTGCACTTCACCAATGTAGATCTTATAGGAGACAGATATTACAGGGATTACATGTAGGGATGGAGGGGTATCAGGTGATGGAGGGAGATGCCGACCATGGTAGGCGAGAAACCTAGCTAGATATGAGGTAATAATTGAGCGGGATGAAAAAGGGAGGGAAAATTGATAGTCAACGTTGATGTGAACACATTCCAGAGAAAGAAACAGAGGTCCACTGCACAATAAATGTAGGGAATTGAGGTGGATTGATGAGAATGATGGTATCAGAGTATGGTAGAAGAAATAGTGCACATGAATCCCAGGAGGACTAGATGATTGCTTTTATTAAGAGGAAGATGACAACTGGGGTTTGCAGGGACCATAAGTTGATTCAGAAGACGCATGAGCATGGGGAGAAACCGTGGGAATCTATGTGCATAAGAATAAGTGAGTAATACGAAATGATGTGACATGAAGGAAAATGACTAATCCTAGGACAATATGAGATTAACCCCATACTTTAGAATAATCTAAAGTAATCCATGTGTAGAAGAGGGAAGGAGGGAGAAGAAGGTATTGACATAGAGAAGGTACATGGAAGTCCGGCGGAAAATAAATAGGGGTTTCTAACTACTACAAATTTTGAATGGAGAGGAACCCAGTATTAGTATAGTTAGTATATCCAATGCCTATACTATGTTTTATTTTATTTCTATTTATGAAAGTAGTAAACTGGACATTTTGATGAACTATAATTCACTGTGACATGTTTAGAGGTGTCGATTCAGAATTATTAAATTATTTTTTTAAGAAAATATATAATTCTGGATAACTTGAGTAAGATATGATGATATATCATTTAAAAATTTTCAATTCAAAAAATTCAATGGGCCCATGTAATTAAATATAATCTTTAATGATGGTAACATCATTATAACTGTTGAGAATTTAATTCCAATATTGATGAACTAACAAAGAATAGTCAGTGGTTAAATATTATATTTAATCAAAATAGGATATATCCTTAAAGTTCATTAAGTCACCTTTCTCTTGTAGATAATTATGGAACATCTATATTTTTAAATTTAACAACAAAATCTCATCATGATATATCTTGGTCGTGTTTTCTCATACCACAATAGAAGAAATATTAAAACAGTATTAACATATTTTATATATGAAACACTTTTGTGAGAATATTTATGCTGGGAATCAACCGTGATAAATGAAAATCATGTATTGAACATATTATATATGAATTTGTAATTTTTTTTGGGTAATGATATCAAAAAATAAATATGAATAAGGGCACATGAAATCTTGGATAAAGATGGAAATGTGGAAGCTTAATATCATTACAACACATTCTATTAGGGAATGGTTATAATGTAACGATTTCATTAAGGATTACATTAATAAATAAGAATCAATTGGATTGTCTTACAATAATGTGAAAATGAAAACAGTGTTCCCATGTTCCACAATTTTTCAATCACATCACTGGATAAATAAATCATGGAAACATCACCCTATATGATGATGGATATACATTGGCATATGGGGATGACTGTTCGAGGATCCAATGACTAATTCATTGATCTAGGAATTACGTAGTTGTTGTGGTTTGGGGAGGTTGTTAAAAAATTAGGACTTATGCCACCACTCTGTGAAGCCCCATACTAATGGTCAAATTTCACGATGCCTTTGGGAAATCTGAAACAAACCATACAAAAAAACTCAATATTAAAAGAAATTAATAATAAAATATAGTAGAGGTAGAAGATGAATATTTACCATTATCCATTTAATGTAGAAGATCCCCATATGTATTTTTTAAAGGTGTAATCCAAAATAACTATTTTTTATCCATAAAAAACAACACCCATACCCACTAGGTAACCACTCCATTGCCACTGTGTACCTGATATCCCTTACGAATGTTCTACTATACTTTCCGACCCACCATGTACCTAGTAAACCTCCATTGGGTACCTTATAAAGGATGCAGTTTTTTACAAACCCATTAAGAAGCACCTAGTGCCTCCCAATAAAATACCCAATAACTTCTGTAGTTTTTATCAATTTGACCCCACCCTAATATTTGGAACCCAACCACCTAAATAATAATTACCCTAATGTAAGAACACATCCCTGATGTGAACTAACTCTAGAAATTCCAATTCATTTCCCCATTCTCAATAATCACAATGATTCAGGCCAAAGGAATAAAATTTCCTCTGAAAATACGTACCCTGCAATTGTGTGGGTCCTTAAAACACCAAAAAAATATAATTACAATCCTTTAGAAGTGTCCATGACAATCCCCTAATTCCCAGTTTAACAATTAATATACGATACACTCACATTTATCGACTCGAACTATCTACAATTGTACCTTGACAATTCCCAATCTAGAAAAATTCCATCTTCACCAAAAACCACTTGTTCCTCACTCTATGCATATCAATTGTAATTAAAATAATGTATGGAATTACAATTCCACTTTAACTTGATCAAACATGTGAAACTATTTGAGTTTACTTCTACACACACTAATACCAAAAATAATGAACCAAAAAATTTTTGTATCAAGGAGGAGGAGGATCACATGGTGGGGGATGTCCACGTCGGCAGATTGTCGGAGGAGGTAGGGAGGCCACCTAGGAGAATTGTCATCAGGGGAGGTGAGGTGACCTATGTTTCGATGAAGTTACTAACTATAGGGGTTCCTTGTTCGGTGTTAGCGAGGGGCACCGTTGGTGGAGGAGGATTGGGGAGTGGAGTGGTCGGGATGGGTTGAGGAATGATGGATGTGCACAGAGGGTATCGGGGAATATGAAACCGTTGTGAGATACATCATGGAGTCAAAGGGTCACAAGGGGAACCTTCAGTGGAAGATGGTTGGGGATAGGATATGTCACAATTGGTAAGGTATAGTGAGTCACGTGTTATGGTATCTGGAGAAGCGAGCCACCATGAAAGACATTGAGGGTTTAGAGGGTCACGGTCGAGGAATGATGGAGGAGAATCTTGAAATGACTTTGAAAAAAACATGGAATATTTTTATTCATGAAATTATATACTAAATCGTGTATATAAATAAGCTATATACATTGGTTTATAAAACCATGGTTCATGATTCGTGGCTATAACATAAATTTATAGTAGTGTTTATATTTTATCAGTGTGGAAAGTCTATTTTAAAGGGAATTTATTACCCCCAGTTGAATTAAGAAACCCTTTCATTGTGCTCTATGAGGATTTAAAGAGTTTTGGTTACATTTAGTAATATTTGGATGAATTTTGGAAGGTTTTATGGATTTCATAAAGGTGAATAGTTATTACATCATTAATCAAAATCACAATAAACTTATAAGAAGAAAGATATATTGAAATAATGGCTTCTTGACTAGTACATGACATGGTGTGCAGTTTGGCTAGATCATACGACCACCAATGAAAAATTGTACAATGTGGGATAGAAGGATTTTTCATAGTTGGATCCCTATTTTTCTAACAATGCAGGCTAACCATGTAAGGTTATTTTTATGAATGTTTCTAGTGAAAAATTATCCCAAAAAGTTTTTAACCATGAAAAATTTATACATGAGATACTGTAAAAGAGGATCTCCCTCATTTTCCCCACAAATAATATTGTTTTTCATTATTTTCTATCCTTATTCAATATTTTCTAATCTCAAATGTTGTGTAATTTTTCCCATTGGAAATAAATGTGATTCAATGGTTATTCATGGTGCATTGAAGACTTATTTCCTTAGTAATTCTTCTGTTATTGAACTTTTCCTTAGATATACTCTTTTTTCATCTATCACGTTCCAAGATTTAGTCCTATATGAATGGATCAAGGACTTTTATGCGGGTATTGATATTATATGGGTTTTTTTGATGATAATGGAATATATCTAAGGAGTATTTATATATATTCATCTTAGTTTCATTATCATTTTCGTGTTATTCTCTGTTTTAGATATAATTCCATATGTAAAAGGGATCACTCTAAATTCCTCATATTAGAAAAATGTATGGGTTTCCAAATGGATGAATTTCTTGAATTAAGTTGTGATTTGTTTAAAATAAATTATAGAAAACATCATTTTTTATTTTTGGTTGATTTTTTTATTTATGAATATTTTTTTAATGTGTGTTGTTTTCCATAATTTAAAAGGGTGATTTTAAAATATCTATTTTTCAGATTTATGAAAATGGTTTTCCTTAAATGTTTTCAAAAATAAATATTGGTTTTATGAAAATTATTCAAAATAGTTGGATTAAAATAGTTTTTGAATATAATGGTTATTTTGAGTTTATAATTTTGATGTGACCCTATATAAGGTGTGTTTACAAATTTTGTACAAAGGGAAGTGACCCAAGATAAAGGGTATTTGTCTTTGGGGAATAAGGTGATTGAAAACATAGTGATGAATCAGTGGATAGATGAGAAACTACCCCTATGTATGGATCTCTTACTTTAAAATTCATGTTTTGGTGGTGGTGAATCATAGATTGGTTATTCCAAAATTTAATTAAAAATTATTTAACGATGTATTTTGTTGTTTTATGTGAGAACTACATTTTATGGGAAAAAATTATATTTTTCTATTAACTATTAATATATTTGTAAGGGTTTTATATAAACTATTATACATAAATAAAACAACATGTTTTATCCTAGTGGCATGATTAGGTAATTAATCATGGGGAATCAAACTATGTTTCATCAATAACCCTTTATTTTGAACAATTGTTCAATTTCAAATATTTCAATAAGGATATTGGTGAATGTAAAGAATCATAATTCTTTAGTTGTGTTTTATGATACATTGGCATGGAATTAGAGTTATAGCTTAGTGAATATCACACAATTGGTAAAATTTATTCTACCAATGGTTGTAAAATGTTGGTATAGGCCCTCAAACTGTTGTTATAATAGACACATATGGTTTCGAGGGACATTGACTACGTTGTCATGGGTATAGACATATATAATTGGTTTTGGAAAATAGTTTGTATAAGACTATACCAATGCTTTAGGGACAACTTGTATATGCCTCTAACAAAGGGTTCGACCATTAATACATTTTTATATAAATGGTTAGGAAACCATTTGTATAGGCCTATAATATTGTTTTTTTAATTAGTACAAGTCAATCCTGAAAAAGTGATATCTGAGGTTTTAACCAATCACCTCTCAATTATATATCAATGAACTAACTACAAACCTATACATATATATGAGGATATAAAAATAATATATATATGATTTATTATTTTATGTATAATAATGATATTATAAAAAAAACATGTCAAAAAATCTATGGGTACCTTTACAAAGAGTTTCTGAAACTGTGGGTATAATATTATTGTGACACAACTATACTGATAGTTTTAAAAAAATGGGGTTATAGGGTTTATAAGAGGAAACTATATAAATAGTTTTGGAAAAATGTTGGGAAATTTTTTCATGAACCTATATCTGCAATTTCATCAAAACCATCGCTATAGGGTTAGACATATGCACCTATAACTTTACAAAACCGGTGGTATAGTATTTTTCTGAAGCCACTAATACCCATGGGTTTTTCTAAACAATGGTTATAGGTGACCAATATCAATTATTATTCAAAAACCTTTAGAAATGGTCTATTGTTATAAAATATATTTCCAGTCGTTTTGAGTGTTTCTATGTTGGTGTAAATAGATCCATTGAGTTTTTATGGTTTTGACTTCCACTATGAGCATTGATGTAAATAATCCTCCACTTTGGTAATCTGTTTGTAATAGGGATTGATATTCAGTTTTTAAAAATATAGTTGTAAATAATATTATAATCCATTAATTAGTGGTTATTTTTTATGTTGTGTTTAGATGTAATGTTTTATTTAGAAAGGAAAATCACCCCCAACTGTTTTGAAACCCATGGAATTTGTTACCAGCCTTGGGCGACATGGGGATGTCACTTAATGACATGTAATATCCTTCCTTCTTCTCAATCAAATTTTGACCGGTAAGATGTTACAAAATGAATCCCATGACAATAGGAAAAATATCTTAATAAATAAATGTATTAATATTATTTTATTTTATGATGGATCATTAGTATTTTGAATAATAAAATATTTTTGGTTATGGGGTGGTAATCTCTTTAGGGCCACATTCATTATAGTTGTCTATTAATCTATGAGCATTGATATTCTCTTCCTTAACAATTTTTTATTTTCTCAAAAATGTTATCCTATATGGAAACATAGTAATATGATTTTGATAAGACCATCATAATTTTATTTCTCTCTTATCAATTAGATGAATTATTCACTCCTTTTAATATGTGGGTTTCCCACAATGGTTTTTTTAAATCTCAAACCATTGATTACCATGATAAAGATAAATTTTTCATTACACAATTTATTTCAGGGAGTTAAAATGTTTCACATCAAGACATTAAAGAGGTACATCATTTTTTATTAATTATATAGAAAATTTAACAAGAAAAAAAAGATAAGGTAATTCCCCTAGACATTAAAATATATTTATTTTTAAATAAATTTATTCACTTGGAACAAATTAAATGAATAAAAGATTGAGTTTCAACGAAACATGATAGTATATTAAATTTTAATTTAAAAAATAACATTATAAACCACCAGTTAAATTGTTTTGTGTGAATAAGACTGAAAAATATTATTAAAAATATATTAAATTGACATTTTCATTCTATTTTTTATTATTAGAAATAAAAATATCATCATTTGATAGTATGAAATTGCTTTCTAAAAAAAAAATTCAAAGAAAATTAACACACTAATTATAGTTGATATATGATGAAATAAATTATTTACACATTAATAAAATTTAGTTAAAAAAATAAAAATTATTTTTTATGTATAAATTTACTATTATTGTTGGGAGAAATATTGAAAATCTTCATAAAATACTAATTTATCGATAAATACTTAATAAAGTTTATTTTTATTAAATATTGTATTTTAATTTAAAATATGTTCAAGGATAAATTATATTTTAGAGAGGTTTTAATGTAAATTTTTTTATATTAATTTTTAACCATATTATTTAAATTTAATAAATTTAATACATAATTTTTTAGTAAAGACATTTTACATTTTAAAATTTTTTCGACAGGTCGACTAGTTTAATTTCAGATTGAATTCCAATAGTTATATAGATTTATTATTAAACAATTGATCGAATATTTTAAACAAACATTATTTATGTTTTCTAATAATTCCAATATATTTATTTTCTATAAATAATTAATAAATCATGAAAAATTATTTACCACTGTTAAGGAAAAATATGGGTTATCTGGGGAATATACTATGAATATAATGGTTAAAAATTAAATAAAACGTCTCTAAACACAATTTTATTGATATATGTCATCTATTTTACCAATAATTAACAATATTTTACCATTTTATGCATTTTTAAATATAAAAACATTGGAAAAAATTATAATTTCAAAATATCAATGTGTATCATATATTACACATATAAAAGGCCACCCTCACTCATCCCCACTTCACAACTCCAAACCCTTTTGGTTGAGAATATAAATACCCAAATTAATTAATTAATTAAATTCACATATCTTATAGGACTTATTTTTATTATTAATAACTATTATAAATTATATGGGTATAATCCTTACGAGGCTCCCTAAATAAGAAGTAAAATTTTTTAACATTCATGTGTGTTTTATTTTATCTTCCACCTTCTTCAAATAATCCTCATATAACATAATATGAAAAAACTATATTCAATTTAATGTTAGAAGTTATTATGTTAATGGAATGACCCATATCTATATCTACTTCCATCAGATGTTTAATGAAACCATCAATTAAGTGTACAGAAGATTCCTACCTCACAAATCGATTTAATTTTTTTTCCATCAGCACCATTAAAGGATTTGAAAAATGATTTATTTAACCTATTTCTATTTTATATATGATTTTATTAGATTTAATTAATTACTATATAACATATAATTCCATAATTTTCATTCCATTGGTATATGAGTATGTCGCTCGTGTGAAATAAAGACAACAACCTCACGAAGTGATGTGATTTGTTTGTTAACTAAAACATTACATGGATTAAATAAAGAAGATGTCAATTAATATATTTCATTAATAACAAATACCTTAACTGATAATCTGAGCTCACCCCATTCTTACATATTATTTTCCCTTTGATGCCATTATTTTTTTGGTAATTGATATGAAACGGTATAAAAAGGGGAAATGTGGTGTTCTCAAGTAAAGAACATCTTATATTTTTTGTATTCAGTTTAAATGTGAATTTAAACTATATTTATGGTTTATTAAGCTATCCAAACAATATCTCCCTTTAGTTCCAATTCCATGGACTCTTTTCCAATGAAAAAATATATCCACTAACTCTATAACACAATGATTGGAATTAAAAAATTTGTACTAGTATATGGTGATATATCATTTCAATAGAGACTCTATTCAATATAAAGAAATAGACCATAAAATGAAGTTAATAGAATTTTAACTAACATGAATTAGAATCCATAGAACATCCAATTTATAAATATATCGGTCTATGTAAGTTATATAGTATTTTAATTTTTCTATGCAACAAATTGGTAAGAAATAATGGATGAAAATCATAAAAATTAAAAATGGTAATTTACTATTTTATGTACACCAATTATTTGTACTGTGAATTATATTTCTTCTACATTCATCTGATATTCCTCCGTCTATTGTACAAAAACCCACTAAACCTATTTTTAGTTATCTATTCAATAATCAAAACACTATTACAAAAATATAATTATTGAAGAAAAATTCAAGTACCATTTACTATTATACCACTAAATAGTGAAATGACATCTAAATCCATTGAACGGAATAATTTGATGCTTAATCTTATCTAGAAATATATTCCTTGTTTAAACATCAATCATACTCATAACTGATTAAATCTTGAATTAACTCATGAATATGAATAGTTTTTTACACTTTTATCTATAAATAATAAAAAAACCTATTATATTTTAATGATATAAAGTGAAATAAGGGAACTCAAATGCATTAAATCACATAACCAATATTAGTAAATCAAATCCTCTTCCCATTTTAAATTCATTGGATTCCACTCAAAAAACGTAATGATTTATTGAAAAGACTAGAAAACACAATAACAAATACCATCAGAGATATATATTAAAAACGTTGTTAATGAAATTATTCACACGCCCATTAACTTGAGATGATAAAAATATTTAGATCAATATCATAACAGTATCCTTCTTGAGGACTATAAATATTTTTATAAATCCCCTCATGACATATTCTAGTGAATATTCCACTGATGATGTTAAAGAAATATTTCATATGATTACCTATTTCGTGATCTATTAAAATTATTATATATCGTTGACTTGTAATCTGTTATGTTGGAATCATATGTGATTGATCAGCTTTGATGAACATAAATATTTTGGTAAAAATAGACTCACATGATCACTTTCTCATCAAATTCTCCCTCAAAGGAATAGATGATTTGTGGCCAACTATAATATCCATAATTTTAATAGCTATTTATCACGCTCATTATCATATAATATTTTTCCTTTTTTCGTTATACATTGGTTGAGGCTTCTCTTAGGTTCACATAAGTGAATGATGGATTTTTTCTAGAGGGAAGTTTATCACTATAGGGTAGCTGCATTGTTTTTTTAAACCCTACTCAAGTATAGTAAAACATGAATTACAAACAAAAGATATTTCCATGTTGGGTTTTTGGGTCTTCATACTTTTCACTCAATTAGAAGTAACCATGTTAATGTGATGGAGAGGCAGACATTTAGTGTACACACTTTGGAAAAATGTGCAACCCTTACCAGGAAGATGATCTTGAAGGATTAATTATTCTAAAATTTTATTTTAATATTTCAGAACCCCCCATTATTAACCTCGATTGACAGTATCTTAGTACTAACATTTCTCCTTCATTTTTTGGAGTCCCCGTATATATTCGATGTCACATTTAACATTGTTGTTTATGAATCATAGATCTTATTGAAGGATCGTCACCATTTTTGGTATGATTTCAATTCATAGTTTGTTTCCTCTACCCCTAATTTCTATTTATGGATAGAGATTATGATTTTATATCCCTGCTTGTATTGGTATAGATTTAGGTTTCACTTGATCATAATCCATTTCATTATGATATTTTTTTGATCAATAATCTTCAGAAAATTTGTTATCTTGGTCGTTCCATGTCAATTTTTTTTTTCCATTGGATGAATATCCATCTATAGTCTTGAGGTAGGTGTCTATTTTTCTATTTCCATATTATAGATTATACTTTTTTGTATATAATTGAGTAAATTCAGTTTCCATGTTTGGAAATTGTATTCTAAATTTAATTGATTGTCATATTTTCCATATGATAATGAAATTGGTATAACATTGGATATTGGAATTGTAATTTCAAAATATGAAATTTACTATTAATTTTCTAATGATTATATCTATATCTAGATTTAAGGGATTGATGTATTAAACTAAAAAGGGTTAGTGTATTATAAGATTCAATGTGGAGAAAAGGTTTAAGGATGAATGTTTTATATTATTCCATGATATTAATGTGACTAAAAATTACCAAATTGAAATTTTATGTGGGACACAGTGATAAGAATATTTTTTATGAAGCATAATAATGCATAACCTTAATGTATATGAAATAGGGGATATATTTGTTATTGTGATACATGTGATGATGATTATGATGCATGGGATATTGATTAAAAATATCATTTGTGATAATAAGGAGTGTGATTCAGGGAATGATTGTTTAAATGCATAAATGTAATAATGAAATTTAAGATAAGGAATAATTCTCTAAATACACATGGGGTGTAAGACATAATTTTCTATAACCAAAACATTGGTGTTCGACTATGGTTCAACATAGCAGTAATAAAAAAATGAAATTAATAATAAAAATGAAACCCCATGTTATAATGATTTTTCATTCACAAAGTGACATGTATCAGACTCATACATTAGATGAATTTGTTACTAATGGTTTTATTGTAATCCAGAACCTAGGTGACTCTGTATTTAATTAGAGAATACTGAATTATGAGAACTTTTAAATTTATTTGTGTACATTATTCTTTTTAAAACATAATATCTTATTCTAGATTGGATACTAATTTAAAATCCATTTTTGGTGTCCCACTATGTTGTACTCACTCCCTACATTAAAAACTGAATCACTACTTGAATAGACATCATGATTGTTGGACATGACAAGGGGAAGACAAAATATAATATTTTTGTGTTCGGATAGACCATGGATGAGGGAACTATACATGATTTCCGAAAAAAAATTGGATTTGATAAGATTCATTTAATTTTGGTTTGTTATATTGACACTGTATATAAATATGGCTTAAGATATCTACTAATTTATTTTCTATATCGGTTCCCTATAATGTTTTATCTGGTGATATTGATTTGTATTGGTTATGGTTTAATTAATTTTATTGGTTATTTTCATTTTTCATTTGTTTTTTTATTTTATTTTTTGGTATGATTTGATAAATAGTGAATAATAATTGAACATTATATTTTTGACCCTCACTACTAGTTGATATCATCTTGTATATATGAAGGCATGCCTGAGATCATGAAACAACCAATATCATGGCACCATCACGTGGAGCCTCTCACACAATGTTATAGATTTGTATCATATGTTGAAGGTTTTCTTTTTTCATTTCAATTGTTTTTTTATTTTGGAAAGGTAGATAAGGTGGATTGATTATTTGGGAATTTTTCAAGAGGTCATTCATAGGAGTAGATAAACCATGAATAGTGTTAAAAAAAGTATATGGATTTTTTATTGATGATTAATATTATATGTTGATATTATTTCACACCGACAGATGAAATTGTTCATTGATGAAATTATATCTTCTAGATTTTTTATTCACAGGACAATAGTGTATATGAGTTTATCATAAATGCATCATTCTATGAAATCAATATCTGTTATATAAAATCCATAATTTTAATAATGTAAGGATAGTCATGGTTTAGTTCAAATTATTTAATTAAAAATGATTTTCATTCTTGTGTAATTTAAATGGAAATGTATCCGAATATGAAATTTAGAAATTCTAAATGATGAAAATTGTGATAATTTGATCTGGATAGATGGGTGCCTAAAGAAAATCCTTGAAATATGAAAAATTAAACTTTTTAATAAAATACCTAGTTGGGGGATGGTTGATTGGAGTGTTAGTGTCTATGTTTTGTAAATATGTCAATATAGGGGATGAATTATAATTAAATCAAGTAAAATCCCATTTTTAAAGTTTTGATGTCATGTTATGTGTCAGAAGACATGTATTTTTATTTAAATTATGTTCAAATAAAACAATACATGATGATAGGAAAACATGAGGAGATAGATGAAAATGTTCCTCCCAAAGTGGACGTTGTTGCTCTGATAGTTTTGACAGAGAAATTCAGAGATAAGTTCTGTGAGAACTTTTCCCTTATTATGATGTTTATAAAATAAGACCCATAATGGATTGTAAATATTTTGTCACACTTTATATGGAATTTCAATCTTAATAACCATCTGATGTTTATCAAAGATGGTGGACCTAATTTAACTATGTTCGGGATTGATTATATTGAGATAATCCTTGACCAACTAAACACTCCTCCAGAGATGGTAGTCAAACTGGCTACTTACATGTTACATCCTTATGTGAAACAATAGTGGGAAATATTGATATTGGATGGATAGTTGTAGAATATTTAATGGGTATAATTTAAGAGATGTTATTGGGTCAAAATTACCCCGATACAATTTGGCAGGATAGGGTAGTAATGTTCATGAGGCTAACCCAGCGGAGTACATATATAATGGGATATGGAAAATAATTTACTCATTTTAAGAGTATTTTCCATTATTGGTAGGGTATGAGGATATATATGCGAGAAATTTCCAAAATGGAATTAAATGATAGATTATATCATAGGATATAATCTTTATATTGAACATGTATTAAGATGTTTTATATAAAAAGATTATATCAAAGGGGAACATCAAAGAGGCTTTTTTTGGAAGATAGGTTTTTTTTTATAAATGTCTAGGAGGTGTATTTTGTTTGTGTAAGAAGCATAAAATTTTAAAAAACCATAGAGATAGAAAAAAAGTGTCCAATGGAGGGATAATTTACTCAGGACAAGAAATTATTATTCTTCCACCAGTGTGGAATGATGAGTCACATTCATAGATTGTTCCCCCAAACACGGGTATAGTTTTGAGCATGCCTATGTTTAGTAAAACTAAAATTTATAGGCAGGGACCCTAAACAGGTGGGTAATGATACAGGACCAATGGAAAATTATAGTCCTAGAATGAGTTCTTCTAACCCAACAAAGATTATATGTTTGATTCTTATTGGTTGTGTCTATTGAGTCAATGGATGTAGACCATGTATAAATGAGCAAACATATCATCATCTTCGTTATGGTCAGGAGGCATAGACTATAACCAAGAGAATAGTGGCATGACCGTTTCTTATTTTTCATCCAACACATGTGTATGGAGATGTAGGATCATCAACATTCAGAAGAACTATTCATATATAATATAATCTTTCTAGTGACTTATTTAATATATACGCATCTCATTATTTTATATCTATACAACATGTGAATAGTTTTATTTTGGATGTGGTGTTCATGAGTGGATTCCTAATGATAGATAAAAAATTGAGAGTATATTCATGAGACATGTATTTATTCCCAGGATGTTATCTTGAGCATATAGTGTTTTTCATACAATGAATCTCTCAATTCTGGATTTCAATGTTTTAGGATTGGTTTTTTGTTAACACAAGTCGGCAGTGTACCAATCCCATACAGATTTTGGTGGTCGTAGAATGAAATTTATATACCTAGAGGGTGATAGTTATCTTCTCCATGGAGATTGTTACACCCATGGAGGCCATACAGATATCGTTATTAACAATAGGGGGAGCTCATAGACCAAGTTATATGTTTTTTTATGGATGAAGGATTTTTAAAAAATGATTTCTTTACACCCATTGTGGACTAGTTCTAGGATATGTTTGGTGATGGAATCTCCTGGATGCCGCTTGAGTGGTAAAATTATTTTATGATTTAACTCATTATAGTAGTTCATACAATTAGTATTCCACCATATAGAATTGAAAAAACATTGCTTCAATAGATTACGATACAACTAGAAGATCACATGTATAAGCTTTTTTTTTCAATCAAAGTATTACTCCATGCTATTCTATAGTCTATTCTGCAAATATGGTTGACGGAACCCAATTCATATGTTTTTTAAACAAGAATTTGAAACGAATAATAATGAATAATTGAGATCCAATTTCACATATTAATGATATATTTTAAAAAATGGGTAGAGTATTCCTTTTTTTAAGAATGTTCTGAATTTGGGGCATCACCAATTGTGATTTAGTAATTCTGATATAACCTGAAGAAATTTTAGAATACATTACGGAATATATGAGTTCCTTTCAATTCTATTTGTGTTGATGAATGCTCCTATTTGTTCATGTCCCTGATGAACAGAATCATCATGCTATTTGTAGATTACTTTTTTATTATTTTTTCAATGAAATTGTGGTGTACTCCAAGACTCATGATGATTGCACCAAACAACCTGACATCAAATGAGTATAATTATTGTTGATAATATTTATTACATGCTATCAAACTGCCAATTATGGATTGACTATGTAAATTTTTTACAGCACATCATCTTGGATTATAGTGTGTTAGTGGTCTTATAGTGTAACAAACCAAAATTTTATCAATTTATGTTTTCTTAATATAACATTTTCATATAGTATAAACAACATAAAATATACCAAAAAACACAATAAAAACAATGTAAATGAATAATGAATGGTATATAAGTTATTTCTTTATGTTAATGAACCTATACCAATGGAATAGTAACTTAACCTTTTAAATAGTAATATATAAATTATGAATAGAAAATTTCCCAATTGAATTGTAACCACACCCATGAAATAATAAATAAACATTCTACATCTTATAAATGTAATATGATATAATTATATCATTGTATTGGTAAATAAATAATTTTAAAAATATTAATTTACTTTTGTATTTTTCCCGGTCAAAATTTTTTTATTAAGAATTTTATAATAAATAAAATGATTTAAAAGAAGATTTATTTTCATAAAATGTATTTATAAATTAATATTTTTCATTATTATAGGGTAATTTTATGATACCATAATTATTTTTTAACGTGTTATAAAATCATTTATAATAATAAAATATGTATTTTCCAAGTAAAGGATGATTTTTATTTTAAATTAAATTTTTCATGTATATAAATTATTTCCATAACATATAGGTCATTTTTTAATTACACACATTGAAATATAGTTAGGATTAAATTATGGGATTTTTCGAAATTACAAGAACTTTTAGTGAATTGGAAAATATGGATATTTATGTAATATATAAATTATAAATTAAATTCATTATTCAATGATTCATGGATAATGTAATAACTACCACCTAAAACTACACTTTAGTATTTAATAAAAAATTTTCGTAATTCAAAAACTATTCATTGTTTTGAACCAAAAAATAAACTAATGAATAAAATAACGAAATACACCATACTTTTCCCATATAAATTCCACCCATCACAACCTCTTCTCCATTCACCAAAAAAGTGTTTTTTTAATTTTTCATTATATACATAATACTCTTCCCAATACCCTACCACATTTATTGGATATCTTGGTCTCATTAAATGACCAAAACATTTTCCATAAAATGGTTTTCAGGGAGGATAAATTAAAGGGGTATAACCCTATTTCTTTTTCTCATAATTTGATTTCAATTTCAATTATTTTTTTATGCTCGTCACAACTCTACCAATAAAAAAGACACAATAATCCAAGCGAATTTTATATAGTGCCATTATATAATGAAAATGGATGAAATCATCTTTCAATATCATCATTTTTCATTTTATTGTAAAAATAAAAAAGCACCTATGGTGTGTTGATTTACTACCACCATGGAGGATGCATTTTAATTTTTTTCTATTTCATTCAAGGATGGTAATAAAATCATAATTATGGGTAAATAATATTTTTTTATAAATATTTAAATTTATATAATTTTCATGAATCAATATATAATCACAATCTTAGATAAAATGATACAATATCATAAATGGGTTTAAAATCAGCCAAATACATTAAAACAATTTCGTTATTTATTAATATAATGATGAAAACTAATAAAATAAAAAAATTGAAATATAAGGACAATTTAAATAATTTATGTTAAATAATAACATCTACATTAACTTCTAAATAATCATTCTCATTTTACATGATCATTGATACTGAAATACAAGTGAATCGATCATGAAAATCATGAAAATGAACACTCTAGAACAATAAAATTGAACTCTAGAACTCATTGAATTTACCATAAATGAACATTAAAAACCTATATTTTATAAAATTTTACTATAAAACGTTAATTATTTATAAAATAATTAATTTAATTTAATTATTATATATTATAATGTAAAAAAGCATTCCAAAATAGGGTACAGAGAATTCTTGAATCGAACTCACTTTTATTGGTTTTTATCTCTATCACTAAATTTTTAGTATGTATGTTCTATTATTGATATATAATTATAATTTAGTTTTTATATTAATTATATTTTTGGGGATATATGTGTTTCTAATATGGTTTTTTGAAAAATTCAAGGATTTTTTCTGAATATCTATTCTTAAGAAACACATATTTTACTTCTCAAGAGATTGTTTTTTCTTCAATCTTAATTGATACCGACCATATTAATCCAATTTTTTTATTTTTAAATACATTGTTTCATAATTTATTCTTTATTAAATATTTCACCTTCTTTTACATGTGTTGTTTTATATACAATATTGATAAACTCCTTATGTTTCATACTAGATAATGTAAATGTTCTTGTTTGATAGGTATGCCTAATATTTTATTTCACATGTAAATCTTAAGATGTGATGGGTGAAACCATCATTTTATAGTTCTCCAAATAACTGGGTAATATGATGAAATTTATGGCATAATATAAAAAATGTGTGAGCATAATTCTTGATTTTTTACATTAATGTGTTATATTAACCACTAAGACTTGATTCTTCATTTTTATGTATTTCTTAATTACATGATTTTATATTAAGATTTCCATCATTATTATTATTATGATACATTGATTATGTGATGATTGTTATTATTATTCTCAACAACGATCTATTCACGCATGTACATATCAATCAACATAATAGTCTTTTATCTAACAATTTTATGTTGTATATACAAATGTTATTACTTATACTAAGGAAAAAAATAGGTAAAATAAGAATATAAAGAAGAATGAATTAAATAATATTTATTCATTATAATGAAAATTGTAGATATTTTCATAAATTTCCAAAAAAACTATACAATTGGATATAATTTTTGTAAGACTATAATGTTATTATCATTTTTATGATGTAATTGTAATGGAAGAAACATAGTCTCACGATTGTGGGTATCAATGAATTGGTTAGTGAATTTGTGAATTAAGATAAGTGAAAATAGTTAGTATGGGACTAATTATAGGTATGAAACCCTGAATATTAGTTTTAGAAAACTATAAATAAGGGGATCCACCATGATATAACATTAGAGTTAATTTCAGAGTAGAAGAAATTTATATTTCATAATTTATTGATTGGTTTTTCATTATACCATTTTCTATTTTATAAAATGGTGAGAACTAGGAGAACGTATTCCAAAAAAACCTCTCTGTGGGATAATGAAGTGATCGGCCAATCAGAATCCCCATGTCATTAGTAGGTGGATTTCAAAATTTCACAGAAATGATTACCCATCTATCTCAGGCTATGAATAATTAGATGAATAATGAGGAACATCCTTATTCAAATTATATGTAGAAACATGAGATCAAGTCCTTTAGGTGTGAACAAACAGAAAAATTAAATTTACCATTCAATCCACCTATCACAGAATAAAGTGTAAAATCAATGGAGATGATATTTTTCATGCTTTTCTATTCTATGGTGATGAAGGTGACTCTGGCCATTTATTATTTAGATGGAGTGGAATGTAATGGTGTTTGATGACTGGAAACACTATGAATAAGGACTAAATTGAAGATATAGTGTTTAAGTACTGTAAGATGATGTTTCATAACATGTCTAGCCCTCCAAAACATCATAAAATGATGAAGAGAGGGTTCCTAGAGGTGATGCAAAATGAAGGTAAATCTATAAAGGAATATAGAGAAAATATCAAAGTGCACTCAACGTACATATCCTTTTTTTATGAAAAATGATTATAATATTGATTGATTCTTTAGTGGGTTAAATCCAAACATTCAAAAGTATTTACAAATTCGAGACTTATAGAGTTATAAAGAAACATTTAAATGTACTCTCAAAGTGGATAACTAATTTTGGGAATGGTTCCATGGATAATGTGATAAAAATGAAAAATTTATTTTCATGATGGGTTATATAATTATAAAGGTGGGAAGAAATTCTAAGAACCCATATGTCAAATATATGGGAATAAGCATCCTGGTGACTTCCTCAACTAGATAATGACATGCTATATTTTAGTTGATAAGGCCAACAAACCCATGAATGTCAAAGAGACTTGATGAAGAAGAGAAATATTGGGGAGGAAAGGAGATCACCAACCATGAATCATTTCTTTCGCTATATGTTGAATGTGCACTATGGAATCTAGTAAACTAAAACCCGAGTCATTGAGGGTAGACAAAATCCTCAGACACTAAAGTCAAAGGATAATAGGAAGGATATGTCCATCTTTGTTAATATGTAGGATACCTATATTATTGTTGTGATAGGTATACTGGTCATTCATTTATGAATAATGAACATATTATTTGATTCTGGTTCTATGTATTCCCTCATATATTGATTTTTTAGTTGAACTATTCAAACAACACGTAAAGACATGGTGGTTGAGTTATATGTTAGAATATAAAATAGAGAAATTATTGAATCCAAAGTATATAACTCCTCCGTAGAAAAATTTCGTAGAATAAACCTCCCATATAATCTTTTTTTACTTCACATTAAGGATCATGATTCTATTTTTGAGTTGGATTGATGATGTCTATACAAATCCAACATCAACTATTTTGAAATCAAGATCACGCTTCACATACAGAAACATACTCAAATTCTATAAAAGCGGAATGGGTGCATTAATTTTTCACAAACTCAACATCTCATTCATGGATATTAATTAATCATGGGAAATCAGAACAGGATAAAATGATTTGGACAATGTAGAAAATCAAGATTAAAAAATTCCCATTATAAGGGATTACACTAATTTTTTAACAAACTGATATTTTATGATAAGTATTCTCTTTAATTTATTTGATGTCATGTGTTTTATGCTACAACAAGATTACCTTGTGCTATACACCACAATGTATTAGCTTGAAGTATACACAACACTATTCTTAGAATGTGTTACACATAATTTCAAGTTCGTTTTATAATAGTCATTCTACCCAACATTGAGGGTATATATATATATATATTAAATGTATAAATGAAATATTTTTGGATTCTTTTATATGAAATAATAAATGAGTCTTCTACAACACACAACCCTGACTTGTCTTGCATTACACGCAATCACGACCTTCCTCGATAGCGTGTGTTGTACGCAATACCGGGTTTTACTAAACAACAATATATTATAATAATATTATTATGAACTAGCTGTTATGAATAGTATTTACTAAATTTTGAATTTTATAACATTATTATTCATCTTAAATTTTTTTTAGAACATGGTATAAGAACAAAATAATTTTTTTGGGTAAAATATGTATTTTTCAAAAAATGCAGTTTTGCCTCCTTTTGATGGCACACCCACATTAGATCTAGTTGTTGACATGTTTATAAGTTCAATTTGATAAAATAAAATTCTTCTTTTGAATCAGGATATAAAAATATACATTGGATAAAGTTTTGATATTTTTCTAATAACCTTCATATTTTAATAAATAATAAAAACACACAATATTTTAAATAAAAACAACTTTTTTCATCATAATAATTTATATGGTTAAATTATAATATTGACTAGTTTTAATGTATA
The DNA here is from genome assembly GCA_963277665.1 of Viscum album. Classification (NCBI taxonomy): domain Eukaryota; kingdom Viridiplantae; phylum Streptophyta; class Magnoliopsida; order Santalales; family Viscaceae; genus Viscum; species Viscum album. Next base: position 25,916,397 of record OY728157.1, on the reverse strand, counting down.
AATAGAATATATTTTTACCATTTAATATATTCTATGTCATTATCATTGATTTTACATTGAATTTGTAGGATAATCAATTCAATCTTTTGCAATGTTTTAAACAAAAACAAGTTTTCATTCGACAACAGGATTAATTTTAATTTAATTTCTGCAACTTCTGTGTGTTTAATTTAAAAAAATGTATTCCATATTTGAATCAGTGGGTCCAAATTATGTTAATAGGCTACTTTTTATTTTTGGGAATTATGAATAGTAACTACGTTAAATTTTATTTACCATAGTTAAAACTAAATTGTGTAATTAAGGGTAAATATAATATTATAAAATTATCCTAACACATGTCAAAATTCTATTGGATGGCTAAAAGTATACCCATATCACCTAAGGGTCGGATTAGATTCATTTTATGGACTTTTGACCATGAAAATAATTTAATTATTATTAAAACCAAAGAAATTGACAACATGTCACTCTCTTAAATATTATAAGTATAATAATTTTAATTTAGTGATAAAGATTATAAAACTTAGAACATGAATATTATACAAGAATCTAATAAAATTATCGACATTATGATAATTTATTTTTAATTTTCTAGGACTAAATAATTATCATTAATAGTGATACATTAATGATGCAGAAATTATTTATTTAGTAAAAAATCAATAATATAGTAATTATTGAAATAGTAATATATATAAAAAGGCCCAAAAATCTGAAAAAAACATATTATTAGTGTATATATAAACCCTAATCATCTAATAGAAAAATTGCGGACCATTTGAATCCTTATTAATGCAATTATTACACTTATAGTTTTTTATTTTAAATGATACCAAAGTTGTCACCTTCATAATTTAATAAATATAAAAATTTAAATATTGTGATTTTAAGATAATAAATTCGAGTAAAAGTATTATTGTGAAAGTTAATTGATTTATCTTCATCATAGGATTTTATTTTTAATTTTTATGCAACAAATAATTATATTAAATAATTATACAAAAATGTTTTAGTAATTAATTTATTAAAAGATAAACCAAATAAATGGTTTTTAAAAATAATAAAATAACTATTATATGAATAATTTAATTTTATCCACTAATTTTATAGATACATATGACCTTTTATGAATCTATTAATGATTTTATTTCAAACAAATCTTCTATATATATTTTATTTAAATTCAAATAAATGAATAGTGTCAAAATTGACACTATTGTTATTTTATAAAAATAACATATTATAAAACTGGTTAAAAATCACAAAAATATTTAAAAATTAAAAATTTAAATTTATATGGTAGAAATATTTTAAAGTATCCAATTATGGACAATTCAAAACAAATCAGTAATTTTTTGTTATAATTTAAAATTTCGAATATTATTACCATAAATAAAATTAAATTGATTAAATAAGGATAAATCAAGTTGATAATGTTTAAAATAAATTCCTAACATTTCTAAATTTGATTGGTTTATGAGGTTACAACCGTATCCCATCTAATTCTTGGATATGAGTCATTTTTGGTGGTTTTTAACTGGGGTTAGATTTATTATAAATTAATATTTTTATGAATTCCAAAGGTTCCCCTCTCCTCCCTTATAAAAGGGCACCTCCTCCCTAACCTCCTAACACCAATTTGAGCCTTCAAGATCAGCCAACCCCTGTCCATTTCACTTCCCCACTTCCCTATAAACATCCTAGAGGTTCTGGTCTTTTTCAAAGACCAATTTTAGTGCCCTAAGAGGAGGTCTCAAAGAGGCGCTTCCAAGAAGAGGTAATGTCCGTTACCGATTCTTTCAACTTTATTTCCTATTCCACTTCTTCTTCTTAGTTTTTTTCATTATGAAGTAATAACATCAGTATCACTCATATAATTATATATTATTATATGTATTAAACAACCCTATTTCACCATCCATCCATCCTACGGGAAAAGAAATCATCGCGCCTGCGTACGTACGGAATACCGTCTCCACGCCGTGGTGTAATCTATTTTCGACCACCACATTACTTGGACGGGTATAATGGGGTAAATAATAAATATATATGATTATTATAAAGTGATATTGGTTCTGTAATTATATACATACACTCCAATAAAATTCCATGATCATGGGAACGATATCATCGCTCGTGCGTACGTACGGAATATCGTCTCTACGACGCGATGGGATTCATTCTCAATGATTAACCATACATAAATGATTATAAAGTATATATAATGAGTAATCATGAAATATATGACATAATAATGATACTAGATTTATTTATATATATATATATGTATGTCATCCAACTAATTATATTCAATTCAACGAGGAAACGAAAACAACGTTCATGCGTACGTACGACCTACCGTTTCCATGAACGGTGTATTTATTTCCATTTATCAATATATTAAATACATGTATATTCTGAATATATATTATATATAAATCATGTTTTACATTCTGGATGTAAGTAATCATGATCTAAGTAATCATATGAATAATTACAAGTCAAAACACGGACGACAAATGAAACAATTTAAATCAAAACGCTCTTTAACATGAAATTTACAAAAGAACGGGTAATATAAAGTCATAAGTAAACCATATATGATATCATAACAATTAATATGATTTTTTAATAAGTAAATAACATTATTTAAATCATTATATAGGAGTTTTGGACACTTACGAATCAAATCAGACCTAAGGTAAGGGATAATTTTGCAAATCTCATTTTTATCTGAGATTGCATATTCGTAAGTATTGACTGGGGTTTTTCTATCATCCATGTCCATGTTTTATAAAAGTGTTTCCATTATTTTTACCCATTTTTTACTTTTACTTCATGGTATGTATGGAATATTTATTTTTATTACGTTACAAATTACTTTTTCACTTTTCCAACAAAAGTACGAGAAGAATGTTTTTTAACGTATACGGAATGAAAGGAATTTTATGGTTTTATAAATCCTTATATTTATGAAGATTCCTCCAAAATATTTCAAGACTATTTTAAACAAAATTCTATTCATTTAAAATTGCACGGAATTTTGTGAAAAGAAAATGATTTTGAAGAAGAAAGGATATTTTCCTCAAGAATTCATTTTAAGTGTTTTATCAAAACCATTTTTCATCTAAGATTACATTATTTCTTATGTGTACGTTTCAAGTATAATGTCTCTATGATTTACATGGTTTCACTTTTCTTATTATGAAATGATATCAATTTCTTTTATATGGATTATGTGATGATGGGATGATGTTTATGAAACCCATTTTATTTATTGGGTTTTTATGAATGATGTATGTTTATTTTGTGGAAAAAGTAAGAATGATTTCATTATGAGTTGGGTGGGACCTATATCTCCTTCCAATGAATTGGGTAAAGATTTATATATCATGAGATAAACATTGATGGAATGGTAAGTTAATCTGGTTCAGTATTATAGGACTGGAACAAGGAGTGAACTCGATTCATAATGGGACGTTGTCCTCTAAGATGGTCTTGGCAGCAATGCCTTAGCTACTATGGAAATCATTACATGTACTTAATGGATGCCACAATTACATGTTTCATTACCATGCTATTTTATCATTATTTATTTTCCATTATGATCTATGCCTTATGTACTTCCTTGTTTTATGTCGTTGTTCAGGTTTTTTAATGTTCATGTTTTTTTAAGTTCAAATGTATATGGTATGTTTTATTTTATCCATGCTTACCCTTACAGAGCATTTGAGCTCACCCTTTTTATTTTTTCTTTTCCCCGAGGATTAAAATAAAGATTTTAGGTAAGGAAACAAAAATGGGAATATCTTTATGGGAGATGGTGAAAATCTTTCACCACGATTAGAAGATTACGTTCCATGTTTCCAAACACACTAAACTATTATGGTCATGTGTGTCTGTGTTTGTTATGTACTAAGTATTCCACAAAAATATGTAATGTCCATGTACGTCAAGCTTCGGGTCTCTATAGTTGGTATCAGAGGAAAGGTTTAGTCAACCTTTGGAAACTAGGATGTGAAAACGTTAGTGATATCCCTAGAGATATTTCTAAGGTATCTCTAGGGATGTCCCTAAAGATAAGTATACGTGTTAGATATAGTCCAAGAACTACGGTAACGATCTTAGAATTTAACCTATGATGTTAGATATTCAGGTTGATTCCCCTTTACTATGTTATTTTCCCTAGCATGATTTTTAACTCTCACACTATTCTTTTTGGGTTTTAGAAAATGGCTGGAAACAGGAAGATTCATAATAATGGAGGATATGACAGACAATGGAATGATATTGTTCTTGAGAATCCAAATGAAATCGGATTTTGAAGTCCAAACATCATTATTATTCATAATCTGCAATCTCATAATATGATCAATATTCTCAACTTTGGTATGTTTCCCGACTCAGATAATAAGAGAAATATGGAGTTTCATGATGATCATAGAGGAAAGAAAGTTCAATTTCCCCTATGTAAATCATGTGGGAAGAGGCATCAAGGAGAATGTTTCATGGGAACTAGAAGATGCTTTGGGTGTGGAAAAGAAGGACACAAAGCCAGTAAGTGCAAAGGAAAAGGTTCAGTTAACACCATGGATGATGATAATGGTATTTCTACGACATCAAAAAAGGTTAAATGTTTTAAATGTGGAATGTATGGGCATTATGCAAACCAATTCCCTAAGGGAAAGTCTCATGAGGAGAATCAGTACGGTCTTATGGGTAGTATTTATGTTGATGGTGATGAAGAGACTACAAATGATATGTAAGATGAATGAATTGTTGAATTTTAGCCAATGGTTTAAGAATGTAGTGGAATGATTACATGTTTATCAAGTGTAATGTTGTATAAGTAATCTCATGGAACTATGGAATAAAGAGACATCTAAGGATTTTTACACTATTGTCTTTCCTTATGTTTTGAAAGTATATGATGAATTGTACCAGTGACCATGAAAGGTTATTCAGATATTTTTGTAAAGTAGATGATATGCACATAATGAAGGGATAAGTAGAAAATTAAATGTTTGATAGTATTCATGAGCTCATGACTGATATAAGGAGAAGGTCATATCATGGTTTGAGTATATATAATTTTTTTTGATTTTGGAATGTGAAAATAGTTAACTTTTTATAGCATTTATGTTTTCACTAAGGTTTAATGGGTATTTATTTTGCAAGAGAATACATGATTAAGGTATTCACATGATTGGAATGTGACCAAAAAGATATACGGGGGATAAATGATGGTATTCACATTCTTGGTTGATGATATTTTAAGTAATTGTTTTCTTTATACTATGAGCTTGGACCGAAGTATTGTAGATAAGCGTAAAGATTGGAATGGATTATGTTGGACATAAGTTAGTATTGTTTAAGGATATAACTTTTTTCGATATTATTGATCAGATGTTATAGTAATGTAGTTTTAGAAAAAGGAAAACCTGCAGGACGGGCGACATCCCATCGCGTCGGACAAGGCTGTGGGAATCGAACCCAGAACCGAAGTGTGACTGGCCTTTATCACCTACCACTGGCCTACAAGAAGTCCCTGTTTAGTAGAAACTAGTTTTATTATATTAAGCAGTATGATATATGAAGTATAATTCCATTTTAGGAACCATATATGATTAATCTCACTATAGATGGACTTATGTATTTTTGATAACTTTTATAACCTTTTTTTGAGATAGATGGAATGACCCATAATTCTACCACATGATCTTCTAACACTTCACGAATGATAAATTCAACTTCATTTCTTTAAAAGATAAAGTGGAAATTGTCCAAAGAACGACCAATAGTGAGACTGTACCAAAATCACGAAAGTATTTCTTCTAATTATAATTTCATCAACTTTAGGGAAATGATCTTGAAAACCAAAATGTTGTCCTAGTGCCCTTATATCCGATAAATCATATGGTACCTTAGATCATCACAAATCTATGGCTTTGTGATCGATGGCTTTTTCATAGCCATGTTCTCTACCACTCTCCATCGTAACTTGATGGTTAGATTTTTCTTCCATATCCATATTTTCACATATATTATCCTACGTGGAATCCCAATGATGAGTTACATTGGGTAATCATTATGTTTCATACTTTAGTTTTTAAAATTAAGTTTCTGTATTCCTTTTTACGATGTGGGTTTCTATGAATAGTAAACGATTTATAACCCAGATGAATTTTGAGGGTGAAATTCATTTTAAGGGGGGTAGAATTTAACAACTCGATATTTTATTATAAGTATTCTGTTTAATTTATTTGATGTCATGTGTTTTATACTACAACAATATTACTTTTTGCTATACGCCACACTGTTTTAGCTTGAAGTATACACAACACTATTCATAGATTGTGTTACACATAATTTCAAGTTCGTTTTATAATAGTCATTCTACGCAACATTGAGGGTATATATATATATATTCAATTTATTAATGAAATATGGTTGGATTCTATTATAAGAAATAAAAAATGAGTCTTTCACAACACGCAACACTGACTTTTCTTGCATTACACACAATCGCAACCTTCCTCGATAGCGTGTGTTGTACGCAATACCGGGTTTTACTAAACAACGATATATTAGTATAATATTATTATGAACTAGCTGTTATGAATAGTATAAACTAAATTTTGAATTTTATAACATTATTATTCATCTTAAACATTTTCTAGAACATGGTATAAGAACAAAATAACTTTTTCGGTTAAAATATGTATTTTTCAAAAAATGCAGTTTTGCCATCTTTTGATGGCGCACCCACTTTAAATCTAGTTGTTGAAATGTTTATAAGGTCAATTTTATAAAATAAAATTCTTCTTTTGAATCAGGATATAAAAATTTACATTGGATAAATTTTGATTTTTTTCTGATAACCTTCATATTTTAATGAATAGTAAAAACAACCAATATTTTAATTAAAAACAACTTTTTTCATCGTAATAATTTATATGGTTAAATTAGAATATTTAGTGGTTTTAAAGTATAAATAGAATATATTTTTACCATTTAATATATTTTATGTCATTAGCATTGATTTTACATTGAATTCGTAGGTTAAATCAATTCAATCTTTTGCAATGTTTTTAACAAAAACACGTTTTCATTCGACAACGGGATTAATTTTAATTTAATTTCTGTAACTTATGTGTATTTAATTTAAAAAAATGGATTTCATATTTGGAATCAGTGGGTCCAAATTATGTTAATAGGCTACTTTTTATTTTTGGGAATTATGAATAGTAACTACGGTAAATTTTATTTACCATAGTTAAAGGTAAATCGGGTAATTAAGGGTAAATATAATATTATAAAATTATCCTAACACATGTAAAAATTCTATTGGATGGCTAAAGATATACCCATATCACCTAAGGGTCTGATTAGATTCATTTTATGGACTTTTGACAATGAAAATAATTTAATTATTATTAAAACCAAAGAAAGTGACAACGTGTCACTCTCTTAAATTTTATAAGTATAATAATTTTAATTTAGTGATAAAGATCATAAAACTTCGAACATGAATAGTTTACAGAAAGATAATATAATTATCTACATCATGATAATTTATTTATAATTTTTTGGGATTAAATAATTATCATTAATAGTGATACGTTAATGATGCAGAAATTATTTATTTAGTGAAAAATCAATAATATAGTATTTATTGAAATAGTAATACATATTAAAAGGCCTAGAAATCTGCACAAAACATATTATTAGTCTATATGTAAACCCTAATCATCCACGGGCCGAATTTTTTACCATTGGCTCCTCATTAAGGCAATTATTACACTTATATTATATTATTTTAAATGATACCAAAGTTGTCACCTTCATAATTTAATAAATATAACAATTTAAATATTGTGATTTTAAGATGATAAATGCGAGTAAAAGTATTGTTATGAAATATAATAGATTTATCTTCATCATTGGATTTTATTTTTAATTTTTATGCAACAAATACGTATATTAAATAATTATACAAAAATGTTTTAGTAATTATTTTATTAAGAGATAAACCAAATAAATGGTTTTTAAAAATAATAAAATAACTATTATATGAACTATTTAATGTGCTCCACTAATTTTCTATATACATATGACCTTTTATGAATCTATTAAAGATTTTAGTTCGAACATATCTTCTGTATATATTTTATTTTAATTCAAATAAGTGAATAGTGTCAAAATTGACACTATTGTTATTTTATAAAAATAACATATTATAAAATTGTTTAAAAATCCCAAAAATATTTAAAAATTATAAATTTAAATTTATATGGTATAAATTTTTTTAAAGTATCCAATTATGGACAATTCACAACAAATAAGTAATTTTTATTTATAATTTAAAATTTAGAATATTATTACCATAAAAAAATTAAATTGATTAAATAAGTATAAATCATGTTGATAATGTTTAAAATAAATTCCTAACATGTCTAAATTTTATTGGTTGATGAGATTACAACCCTATACCATCTAATACTCGGATATGAGTCATTTTTTGAGGTTTTTAAGTGGTGTTAGATTTGTTATAAATTAATATTTTTAAGAATTCCAAAGGTGCCCCTCTCCTCCCTTATTAAAGGGAACCTCCACCCTCTCCTCCTCACAACAATTTGAGCATTCAATATCAGCCAAACCCTGCCCATTTTACTTCCCCACTTCCCTATAAAAATCCTAGAGGTCCTGGTCTTCTTAATAGACCAATTTTAGTGCCCTAAGAGGAGGTCTCAAAGAGGCGCTTCAAAGAAGAGGTAATGTCCGTTACCGATTCATTCAACTTTATTTCTTCTTCCACTTATTCTTCTTAGGTGGTTTCATTATGAAGTAATAACATCAGTATCACTCATATAATGTTATGTTATTATATGTATGAAACAACCCTATTTCACCATCTATCCATCCTACGGAAAAAGAAATCATCGTGCGTGCGTACGTACGGAATACCGTCTCCACGTCGTGGTGTAATCTATTTTCCACCACCACCATACTTGGATGGGTATAATGGTGTAAATAATAACTATATATGATTATTTTAAAGTGATATTGATTCTGTAATAGTATACATACACTCCAATAAATTCCACGATCATGGGAACGATATCATCGCTCGTGCGTACGTACGGAATACCGTCTCCACGACGCGATGAGATTCATTCACAATGATTAACCATTCATAAATGTTTATAAAGTATATATAATGAGTAATCATGAAATATATGACATAATAATGATACTGTATTTATGTATATATATATATATGTATGCCATCCAATTAATTCAATTAAATTCAATGAGGAAACGAAAACAACGTTCATGCGTACGTACGACCTACCGTCTCCATGAATGGTGTATTTATTTCCATTTATCTATCTGTTATATATATGTATATTCTGAATATATATTATATATAAATCCTGTTTTACATTCTGGATGTAAGTAATCATCATCTAAGTAATCATATTAATAATTACAAGTCAAAACTCGAACGACAAATGAAACGATTTACCCAAAACGCTCTTTAACATGAAATCTACAAAAGAACGGGTAATATAAAGTCATAAGTGAACCATATATGATATCATAACAATTAATATGATTCTGTAATAAGTCAATAACATTATTTAAATCATTATACAAGAGGTTTGGACACTTACGAATCAAATCAGATCTAAGGTAAGGGATAATTGTGCAAATCTTATTTTTATCCGAGATTGCTTATTCATAAGTATTTACTGGGGTTATTTATATCTTCCATGTCCATGTTTTATAAAAGTGTTTCCATTATTTTTACCCATTATTTACTTTTACTTCATGGTATGTAAGGAATCTTTCTTTTTATTATGGTACGAAGTACTTTTTGACTTTTCCAACAAAAGTACGAGAAGAATGTTTTTTTAACGTATACGGCATGAAAGGATTTTTACGGTTTTATAAAGCCTTATTTTTATGAAGCTTCCTCCAAATGATTTCATGAATATTTTAAACAAAATTATATTCTTTTAAAATTTCATGGAATTTTGTGAAAAGAAAATGATTTTGAAGAAGAAATGATATTTTCTTCAATAATTCATTCAAGTGTTTTATCAAAACCATTTTTCATCTAAGATAACATTATTTCATATGTGTATGTTTCAAGTATAATGTCTCTATGATTTACATGGTTTCAATTTTCTTATTATTGAATGATTTCAATTTATTTTATATGAATTATGTTATGATGGGATGATGTTTATGAAACCCATTTTATTTATTGGGTTTTTATGAATGATGTATGTTTATTTTGTGGCACAAGTAAGAATGATTTCATTATGAGATGGGTGAGACATATATATCCCTCTAATGCATTGGGTAAATATTTATATCTCGTGAGATAGACATGGCTGGAATGGTATGTTAATCCAGTTCAGTATTACAGGACTGGAACGGGGAGTGATCTCGATTCAGAAAGGGACTTTGTCCACTAAGATGGTCTTGGCAGCAATGCCTTGGCTACTATGGAAATCATTACATGTACTTAATGGATGCCACAATTACATGTTTTATTCCCATGCTATTTTATCATGATTTAGGTTCCATTATGATCTATTCCTTATGTACTTCCTTGTTTTATGTCATTGTTCACGATTTTTAATGTTCATGTGTTTTTAAGTTCAAATGTATATCGTATGTTTCATTTTATCCATGCTTACCCATACTGAGCATTTGAGCTCACCCTTGTTATGTTTTCTTTTCCCTCATGATTAAAAGAATGATTTTAGGTAAGGAAACAAAAATGGGAAGATCTTTATGGGAGATGTTAAAGATCTTTCACCACGATTAGAAGATTACGTTCCATGTTTCCAAAGACACTAAACTATTAGGGTCCTGTGTGTATGTGTTTGTTATGTACTATGTATTCCGCAAAAGTAATGTAATGTCCATGTACGTCAAGATTCGGGTCTCTACAGTTGGTATCAGAGGAACGGTTTAGTCAACCTTTGGAAACTAGGATGCGAAAACGTTAGTGGGATCCCTAGAGATATTTCTAAGGTATGTCTAGGGATGTCCCTAAAGATAAGTATATTTATAGGATATAGTCCAAGAACTACGGTAACGATCTTAGAATTTAACCTATAATTGTAGATATTCAGGGTACTTCCCCTTTACTATGTTATTTTCCCTAGAATGATTTTTTCCTTCTCACACTATTCTTTTTGGGTTTTAGAAAATGGCTGGAAACATGAAGATTCATGATAATGGAGGATATGAAAGACAATAGAATGATATTTTTCATGAGAAACCAAATGAAACGAGATTTGGAAGTCCAAACATCGTTATTATTCCTAATCAGCATTCTCATAATATGATCAATAATCTCAACTTTGGTCTGTTTCTCGACTCAGATAATAAGAGAAATATGGAGTTTCATGATGATCATAGAGGAAAGAAAGTTCAATTTCCCATATGTAAATCACGTGGGAAGAGGAATCAAGGAGAATGTTTCAAGGGAACCGGAAGAAGCTTTGGGTGTGGAAAAGAAGGACACAAAGCCAGTAAGTGCAAAGGAAAAGGTTCAGTTAACACCATGGATGATGATAATGGTATTGCTACGACATCAACAATGGTTAAATGTTGTAAATGTGGAATGTATGGGCATTATGCAAACCAATGCCCTAAGAGAAAGTATCATGATGAGAATCTGTACGGTCGTATGGGTATTATTTGTGTTGTTGATGATGAAGAGACTACAAATGATATGTAAGATGGAAGAATTGTTGAAGTTTAGTCAATGGTTTAAGAATGTAGTGGAATGATTACATGTTTATCAAGTGTAATGTTGTATAAGTAATCTCATGGTACTATGGAATAAAGAGACATCTAAGGATTGTTACACTGTTGGCTTTCCATAAGTTTTGAATGTATATGATGAATGGTACCAGTCACCGTGAAAGGTTATTCAGATATTTTTGGAAAGTAGATGATATGCGCATAATGAAGGGATAAAGAGAAAATTAAATGTTTGATAGTATTGATGACTTCATGACTGATATAAAGAGAAGGTCATATCATGGTTTGAGTATATATAATTTTTGTGAATTTGGAATGTGGAAAGAGTTAACTTTTGACAGTATTTATGTTTTCACTAAGGTTTAATGGGTATTAATTTTTCAAGAGAATACATTATTAAGGTATTCACATGATTGAAATTTGACCATCAAGATATATGGGGGATAAATGATGGTATTCACATGCTTGGTTGATGATATTTTAAGTAATTGTTTTCCTTATACTATGATCTTGGACCGAAGTATTTTATATAAGCCTAAAGATTGGAATGGATTATGTTGGACATAAGATAGTATTGTTTAAGGATAGAACTTTTCTCAATATTATTGATCGAATGTTATAGTAATGTAGTTTTAGAAAAAGGACAACATTCAGGACGGGAGACAGCCCATCACGTCCGACAAGGCTGTGGGAATCGAACCTAGAACCGAAGTGCGACTGGCCTTTATCGCCTACCACTGGCCTACAAGAAGTCCCTGTTTAGTAGAAACTAGTTTTATTATATTAAGCAGTATGATATATGAAGTATAATTCCATTTTAGGAACCATATATGATTAATCTCACTATACATGGACTTATGTATTTTTGATAACTTTTATAACCTTTTTTTGAGACAGATGGAATGACCCATCATTCTATCACATGATCTGCTAACACTTCACGAATGACAAATTCAACTTCATTTATTTAAATGATGAAGTGGAAATTGTCCAAAGAATGATCAACGGTGAGACTGTACCAAAATCACGAAAGTATTTCTTCTAATTCTAATTTCATCAAATTTAGGAAAATGATCTTGAAAACCAAAATGTTTTCCTAGTTCCCTTATATCCGGTAAATCATATGGTACCTTAGATCATCACAAATCTATGGCTTTGTGATCGATGGATTTTTCATAGCCATGTTCTCTACCACTCTCCATCGTAACTTGATGGTTAGATTTTTCTTCCATATCTATATTTTCAATTATATTTTCTTACGTGGAAACCCAGTGATGAGTTAAATTGGGTAATCGTTATGTTTCATACTTTAGTTTTTAAAATTATGTTTTAGTATTCCTTTTTATGATGTGGGTTTCTATGAATAGTAAATGATTTATAACCCCGCCGAATTTCAAGGGTGAAATTCATTTTGAGGGGGGTAGAATGTAACAACCCGATATTTTATGATAAGTATTCTCTTTAATTTATTTGATATCATGTGTTTCATGATGCAACAATATTACCTTGTGCTATATGCCACACTGTATTAGCTTGAAGTATACACAACACTATTCTTAGATTGTGTTACACATAATTTCATGTTCGTTTTATAATAGTCATTCTACGCAAAATTGAGGATATATATATATATTCAATGTATAAATGAAATATGGTTGTATTCTGTTATAAGAATTAATAAAGGAGTCTTGCACAACATGCAACCCTGACTTGTCTTTCATTACACGTAATCACGACCTTCCACGATAGCGTGTGTTGTACGCAATACCGGGTTTTACTAAACAACAATATATTAGTATAATATTATTATGAACTAGACGTTATGAATAGTATTAACTAAATTTTGAATTTTATAACATTATTATTCATCTTAAACATTTTCTAGAACATGGTATAAGAACAAAATAAATTTTTCGGGTAAAATATGTATTTTTCAAAAAATGCAGTTTTGTCGCCTTTTGATGGTACAGCCACATTAAATCTAGTTGTTGAAATGTTTATAAGGTCAATTTGACAAAATAAAATTCTTCTTCTGAATAAGGATATAAAAATTTACATTGGATAATGTTTTGATATTTTTCTGTCAACTTTCATATTTTAATGAATAGTAAAAACACGCTATATTTTAATTAAAAATGACTTTTTTCATCGTAATAATTTATATGGTTAAATTATAATATTCAGTGGGTTTAAATTATAAATAGAATATATTTTCACCATTCAATATATAGTATGTCATTAGCATTGATTTTACATTGAATTAGTAGGTTAAATCAATTCAATGTTTTGTAATGTTTTAAACAAAAACCTATTTTCATTCGACAACGGGATTAATTTTAATTTAATTTCTGCAACTTCTGTGTATTGAAATTAAAAAAATGGATTCCGTATTTGGAATCAGTAGGTCTAAATTATGTTAATATGCTACTTTTTATTTTTGGGAATTATGAATAGTAACTACGGTAAATTTTATTTACCATAGTTAAAGGTAAATCGGGTAATTAAGGGTAAATATAATATTATAAAATTACTCTAACACATTTCAAAATTCTATTGTATGGCTAAAAGTATACCCATTTCACCTAAGGGTCGGATTAGATTCATTTTATGGACTTTTGACCATGAAAATAATTTAATTATTATTAAAACCAACGAAAGTGACAAGATGTCACTCTCTTAAATATTATAATTATAATAATTTTAATTTAGTGATAAACGTAATAAAACATCAAACATGAATAGTCTCCAAAATTCTAATAAAATTATCTACATCATGACAATTTATTTAGAATTTTTTGGGATTAAATAATTATCATTAATAGTGATACATTAATGATGCAGAAATTATTTATTTAGTGAAAAATCAATAACATAGGTTTTATTGAAATAGTAATACATATAAAACGGCCCAAAAATCTGCACAAAACTTATTATTAGTGTATATATAAACCCTAATCATCCACTGGACGAATTGTTAACCATTTGGATCTATATTAAGGCAATTAAGACACTTATATTATTTTATTTTAAATGATACCAAAGTTGTCACCTTCGTAATTTATTAAATATAACAATTTAAATATTGTGATTTTAATATGATAAATTCGAGTAAAAGTATTATAGTGAAAGGTAATAGATTTATCCTCATCATAGGATTTTATATTTAATTTTTATGCAACAAATAATTATATTAAATAATTATACAAAAATGTTGTAGTAATTAATTTGTTAAGAGATAAACCAAATAAATGGTTTTTAAAAACAATAAAATAACTATTATATGAACTATTTAATATGCTCCACTAATATTCTAGATACATATGACCATTTATGAATATATTAAAGATTTTAGTTCGAACATAACTTCTTGTATATATTTTATTTAAATTCAAATAAATGAATACTGTCAAAATTGACGCTATTCTTATTTTATAAAAATAACAAATTATAATTTTTTTTTTAAAATCAAAAAAATATTTAAAAATTATGAATTTAAATTTATATGGTAGAAAAGTTTGTAAAGTATCCAGTTATGGGAAATTCACAACAAGGAAGTAATTTTTTGTTATAATTTTAAATTTAGAATGTTATTACCATAAATAAAATTAAATTGATTAAATAAGGATAAATTAAGTTGATAATGTTCAAAATAAATTCCTAACATGTATAAATTTGATTTTTTTATGATATTAAAACCCTATCCCATCTAATCTTCGGATATGGGTCATTTTTGGAGGTTTTTAAGTGGGGTTAGATTTATTATAAATTAATATTTTTGGGAATTCCAAAGGTGCCCCTCTCCACCCTTATAAAATGGCACCTCCTCCCTCTCCTCCTCATAGAAATTTGAGCTTTCAAGCTCTGCCAAACCCTGCCCATTTCACTTCCCCACTTCCCTATAAACATCCTAGATGTCATAGTCTTCTTCAAAGACCAATAATAGTGCCCTTAGAGGAGGTCTCAAAGAGGCTCTTCAAAGAAGATGTAATGTCTATTACCGATTATTTCAACTTTATTTCTTCTTCCACTTCTTCTTATTAGGTTGTTTCATTATGAAGTAATAACATTAGTATCACTCATATACTGATATGTTATTATATGTATGAAAAAACCCTATTTCACCATCTATCCATCCTATGGAAAAAGAAATCATCGCGTGTGCGTATGTACGGAATACCGTCTCCACGCCGTGGTGTAATCTATTTACCACCACCACCTTACATGGATGTGTATAATGGTGTAAATAATAACTATATATGATTATTATAAAGATATATTGATTCTATAATAGTATACATACACTCCAATAAAATTCAACGATCATGGGAACGATATCATCGCTCGTGCGTACGTACGGAATACCGTCTCCACAACGCGATTAGATTCATTCTCAATGATTAACCATTCATAAATAATTATAAAGTATATATAATTAGTAATAATGAAATATATGACATTATAATGATACTGGATTTATGTATATATATATTTATGTCATCCAATTAATTTCATTCAATTCAATGAAGAAACGAAAACAACGTTCATGCGTACGTACGGCCTACCATCTCTATGAACGGTGTATTTATTTCCATTTATCGATCTATTATATAAATGTATATTCTGAATATATATTATATATAAATCATGTTTTACATTCTGGATTTATGTAATCATGATCAAAGTAATCATATGAATAATTAAAATCAAAACACGGACGAAAAATGAAACGATTTTACCCAAAATGCTCTTTAACATGGAATTTACAAAAGAATGGGTAATATAAAGTCATAAGTGAACCATATATGATATCATAACAATTAATATGATTCTGCAATAATTTAATAACATTATTTAAATCATTATACAGGAGGTTCGGACACATACAAATCGAATCGGACCTAAGGTAAGGGATAATTTTGCAAATCTAATTTTTATCTGAGATTGCTTATTCGTAAGTATTTACAGGGGTTATTTCTATCATCCATGTCCATGTTTTATAAAAGTGTTTCCATTATTTTTACCCATTCATGAATTTTACTACATGGTATGTAAGGAATATTTCTTTTGATTACGTTACGATGTACTTTTTGACTTTTCCGACAAAATTACGTGAAGAATTTTTTTTAACGTATACGGCATGAAAGGATTTTAACAGTTTTATACAGCCATATTTTTATGAAGCTTCCTCCAAAAGATTTCATGACTATTTTAAAAAAAATTATATTCTTTTAAAATTGCATGGAATTTTTTGCAAAGAAAATGATTTTGATGAAAAAGGATATTTTCCTCAAGAATTCATTTCAAGTGTTTTATCAAAACCATTTCTCATCTATGATAACATTATTTCATATGTGTATGTTTCAAGTATAATGTCTCCATGATTTACATGGTTTCACATTTCTTATTATGAAACGATATAAATTTATTTTATGTGGATTATGTGATGATGGGATGATTTTGATGAAACCCATTTTATTTATTGGGTTTTTATGAATGATGTATGTTTATTTTGAGGCACAAGTATGAATGATTTCATTATGAGATGGGTGGGACCTATATCTCCCTCCAATGCATTGGGTAAATATTTTTATCTCGTGATATAAACATGGATGGAATGGTATGTTAATCTGGTTCAGTATTACTGGACAGGAACGAGGAGTGAACTCGATTCAGAAAGGGACTTTGTCCAGTAAGATGGTCTTTGAAGCAATGCCTTGGCTACTATGGAAATAACTACATGTACTTAATGGATTCCACAATTTCATGTTTTATTCCCATGATATTTTATCATGATTTATGTTCCATTATGATATATTCCTTATGTACTTCCGTTTTTTTGTCGTTGTTCAAGATTTTTAATGTTCATGTTTTTTTATGTTCAAATGTATATGGAATGTTTTATTTTATCCATGCTTACCCTTACTGAGCATTTGAGCTCACCCTTTTTATGTTTTCTTTTTCCCCAGGATTTAAAGAAAGATTTTAGTTAAGGAAACAAAAATGGGAAGATCTTTATGGGAGATGTTGAAGATCTTTCACCACTATTAGAATATTGCGTTCCAAGTTTCCAAAGACACTAAACTATTATGGTCCTGTGTGTCTGTTTTTGTTATGTACTAAGTATTCTGCAAAAGTAATGTAATGTCTATGTATGTCAAGATTCGGGTATCTACAAATTTGTTCCCTAAATAATTTATTGTCTTCCCCCTAAAATAGTTGCTGAGTTATCAATTTAACATAATCATGGGTATGGTCATATATCAAAGAAATTGTATATGATGGGCACCAATGGGTTCGATGAACTGAAGAATCTGTTACAACTGAATTTGGAGAATGGTTTTATATGCACAGGTTATTCAGCATTGGAAGAACTAGTCTTCTTTTTCAAGAAGAATGATGGATCAATGCACCTCATCATAGATTGTCTTGACATCAATATTAATGTTAATGAACTAGAATCCCCTTACAGATATAAAGGAATTTTTCAATCTACCTGGGGCCATCAGTCAGGTTATCACCAATTAATTATAAGGAAGGAATATATTCTAAATACTGCCTTTCAAACAAGTTATGGAAA
Organism: Viscum album; assembly: GCA_963277665.1. Taxonomy (NCBI): domain Eukaryota; kingdom Viridiplantae; phylum Streptophyta; class Magnoliopsida; order Santalales; family Viscaceae; genus Viscum; species Viscum album. The sequence continues at coordinate 25,898,027 of OY728157.1, read as the reverse complement.
TTATATGTTAATTTTGATTCCTTTCAGACCCCCTAATTCTAAATAAATATTAATTAACCTAATAATTTGTGTATTTATGGATTACCTCAACATATTTTTCTTAGTCTTTATTGATGTTATTTTAATATACTCAAATAGAATGGGGTATATAAGAATCATTTTAATAATATTCCTAATACATTGTTATTGGATAGAATTTCTGAAGAGTATAGTAAACGTGACTTTGGGATAATGGAGGTATCATCTTTAGGGAATGTTATCATAAAAAATGAATATTGTTGGACCCATTCATGACAATGGAAATCAATGAGTGCTTGAAACCAAAATTTATAACAGAGTCATATATTGTCCACGGTCTAGTTTTATATTACCGGATATTTTTGAAAAACCTTTAATTATAGTCAAAACCATTGTCAAATATAACATATAAGAGAGAAAATAATTGGAAAATTAATGAAAATACATCAGGAAATAATTAAAAATGATTAGCATCGTGCTAGTAATCCCACATCCAACAAATTAAGAACATTTACTCTAATAAAATGCTGCATCAATGAAATGATTAAGCTGTGAATGGATTAAGAATGATAATGTGTTATCTTAAAAATCTTGGTATGTGAAAATCCATGTCAAAAAACTATCCCATGAAGGATCAACAGTAGGAAGCATTGGACAGTACATTGAAAAACTAGCATCATTATCTATATAACTAGAAGTGTGATATATATAATGACCATAAGAGCCTAAAATATTTATTCACACATAATGAGTCTAATAAGTGCCCGTGAATATGGTTAGAGATCATCATTTATTAATGCTACACAATCCACTACAATCATGATAATGAGAATAATGTGTTGGATTTTTTATTATGGAAAGATCCTCCAATATTATTAATGATTAGAATTGATAAGGATCAAATATTCATAAAATTTAAATGGATGGACATGGAAATCAAGGAAAAAGCATTATCAATACGTTTTCATATGATTTATCAACCATCACTCTGGGATAAAATAAAGGAATTCTAAATTAAATTATGTTAAAATTTTGAAGAAGGTACAAGTTAAGGGAACAGTGATATCCTCGGAGTTAAAAATTGGTGAATTTGGAGTTGTACCATTTGGATCACAATTATTTGTTCCATATGATCCAAAGATAAAAAAGTATATTTTGAATAAAAAACATAGATCAACATTCTATATTCACCAAGGGAGCACAAATATGAATCTTAGTCACCAAGATAAATTTATGAGGAATAATATGTAGATGGAGAATGTTGAATAGGTATCAATGTGACTGGAATGTCAGCAATTGGAGGCTAAATAGAAATTTTTTAATGGAATATTGGAACCATCACTCATGCTGACATGGAAATCGGGAAACATCATCATTGACATTGTCACCAAAAGTTTGAGGAAATCATGTGGAAATAAAGAAAATATTGGTTATTTTGAATGATCTAAAATAGATAACACAATTTATAGTATTTCAAGAGGACATCTTAGTTGATCAAATTGAATTAATATTGATCAATGAAGCAGTAAGGCTATGTGGATTATCACTATCTATTGTATCCAATTGAGATAAAAGATTCACCTATAAGTTATGTAAAATAATCCAACATTCTATGAATTTTTAGATTATATTTATTATGAAATAGAATCATCAAACTAATTCCTAATTTAAATGAACTATACATACATTGGATGACAAGTTGATGGATTATTCTATGGACTTATAAAAAGGTGGAGAACAATATAAATTTCTGGTTGAATTATCATAATATAACGATTTCTAATAAAGAATCTAAATGGATATAAATGAATCTCATTATAGGAAAAGGTTCATAATTCCACTTTACTAGGATAAATTTAGGGAACAAAGGATTCTAGAAATTGAAATGTTCAATGAAATGGTAGAGATGTACAAAAACATTCAGTAGCACATCAAAGTATACCAAAGATGATATATGAGATAAATATATACTCATGAATACAAAATTAATTTCATGTATTTATAGATAGTATTCCTGGACATTTCTCCATGTAATAATATCAATCTATGTGAGAAGAATGGAAATATTTTCCCCAGGTACATCATCCCCTTAATGATTGAGAATCGAGTCAGTGTTGTGGCATATCATCTGAAACATACACCCACCATGTCTCATGTGCACCATGTATTAAATTTATCCCTCTTGAGTATGAAAATATATGATACCACACATGTAATGGTTCCATAGGTAGTACAGTTACAAAATGGTCTCTCTTATGAGTAGCAAACAGGTAATATCACGTACTGTAGAGACAAATTCCTATAAAACAAGGCAACACACCAGGTAAAGGTATTAAGGTGGAGCCATATGAATGAAGAGGCAACATTTTAACTAGAGGATGTGATGAAAGTGATATACCCTCATCTATTTTTAACAGATAATGTTAAATGAAATTTTGAGGTTGATATTTCATAAGGGGGAAGAATGTAATGACCCAAAATTTTATCAATGGAAATTCTCTTCTTAATTTTTTTCATATAGTATATGTGAGGTAAAATATCTTTTAGAACACAATAATAACACTATATATTATGGATGAATTGTATAATAGGTTTTTTTGATAGTAAGGAACCTATAATAGTGGAATAGTAACTTGACCAATGGAATACTAATATTAACCTTATGAATTGTAGAATGACCAATAAAATAGTATCATCTCCCATGAAAGTATAAATAAATTTTTTTCTCATTTTATAAATCGTAATTTATATATTAATATCATATTATAAATATGGTTTAGTAATTATTAATTATGTATTGGTATTTTTTGAAATTAATAAATATTTAAATACGATTTTATAATATATTTCATTATTAAAAAGAAAACATAATTTCATCAAATGTTATTATAAGTTAATATTTTTTATCTTATTATTATATTAATATTTTATGGGACCTTATTTATATTATAAATGTATTATAAAATTAGTTTTAATTTTAAAATCAATATATTAGATGGAAATGATGTTTATAATTACAAAATAGATTCCTTATATTTGGAAAATAATTTTCCTAAAAAGTTGTTTATTTTTTTATTCAATGTATCAAAAAATAGATAGGGTAAATTATTTTCATTTCTATAAATTATTTTAATTTTTAGTGAATAGTAAAATATAGTAATTTAAAACAGATAAATAGTATAAATTAAATAAAATATTTATTCAGTAAAGGATGATGTAAGTACCAAAATCAACAAATACCCTATCCTACCTCAAGGATAAATTGTTCTAAAAAAAACAAAACCCATTCCCCTGTGGAGGTTTTCAAGGATGAGAAATTGATGAGGTAAACCTATCTTTTTTTCTTTTTTTCATTTCAATTTCATTTATTTTCATATCATCTCATCACCTAGAAAATCCAAGAGGAATGATAACTACAATATATTTAAAATTTTAGAAAATTATTATGTTAATTGAATAATTTAACATCTAAAATATCTCTTTTTTTATTCTAAATTGAAAATATCATCTGTGGTGTGTCGATTTATTACCATTATGGAATATGCCTTTTCATTTTTCACAAAAACCATCAATGCATGTTAAAAACTGTAAATATGGTTAAATAAAATTTTATTATACAAATGATATGTTATAAACAGATCTATTACAAATATATAATCATAATTTTTAAAAAAATTACACAAACCCATCGTGGTTATAAAATATGCCCGATAAATTAAATCTTCTAATTAAATATTAATCTAATGATTAATACTTATAACATATAGGCAAATGAAATATAAGACCAATTACAATTTTTTTGTTAATTAATAACATCTAAATTCAATTTTTGATATTCATCCTCATTTTACATGAACTTCCAAACTAATATACAAGTTAACCAATAATGAAAACCAATAAAAGAACACTAATGAAAATTAAAACTAAACTCAATGGCTCTTCATAAATCCAAAAAATGAACATAATTAAATAATAAGGAAACAATTACTGCCTAAATTTTAATTTATTAATAAATTAATTAATATCATTTTAATTTCCAAGATATTAATGTTAATAAAGCATTTAGATATGTGGTAAAGTGATTTACCTAACCAAAATCTCATCCATTGAGTATTCTCCCATTCACAACATTTAGATTATTAATGTATATTTATTTTTATATAAATATTACTTCTTTTTTCCATACATTTTATTTTCTAATATATATATGTTTCTAATATGTTTTTTTGAAAAAATCAATGATTTTATCAATGGATATCTTGTTTAAAAAAACATCTTCTAATTATTTTTTGATTTAGTCTTCTTCAATAAATAATGATACAATGAATCATATTCAAGTTTTATCTTGGGAACTCCATTTTTAAAAAATGAGTATTTTATGAAATGATATCAACTCCTTTAAATGGGTTTTTTTCTATTAATTATTGATATATTTTATGTGCGATATCTGTGAAAATGTAAATGTTATTATATGATGGGTGAGCATAAAATTTTATATTTCTTGTAAATGTTTTATCTAGGTGAGTGTACCCATAAATATATTGCACTCCAATTCATTTGGCCATGTCAAAAAAACTCATGAGATAAAGTAAAATATTCATGATCATGTTGCTATAATTTTTCATAGAAATACATTGGATTTGACCACTATGACCTGATGTTTAATTTGTATTCCTTTCTAAAGTCCATGATTTTATTTAATTAATATAATCATTATTATTATTATGATATAATTCTCATGTTATGAAAAAGATGAATATTCTCAGCATTATTATATTAATTTATTTATATTTATATCCTCTTATTGGGCTTTTAGCTCACTCTTTTTTTATTTATATCCTCTTGAGAATATTTGTAGTAAGTAGATCATAAAGGATAATAATAATCTTGAAAATAATGAATTAAAAAAATTTAATTTTTATTATGTAAATACTATGTATGGTCCTAATTTTACAAACAAATTAAACGTTGGATCATGTTTTTATATCTCTTTAATGTTGTTTATATTTATAATTATTTAAAAGTAATGTATGACATTTCGTCCCATAATATATACAACTTTCAGGAAATGGTTTCTTAGTAGTATCCTAATAAGTTATTTAAAATCCATATTTTTTTGTTTGGAGATTTTTATTGGTGTTTTATACATTATTTTTCCCCCATGGAATCACAACTTCTATCTGAGAATAAGAAGTGGTAATGTTTTAATGGTCTTTTGAATGTGTGAATCCTTTCCAGATGTTTTATATATGATTGACTACATCACTGAGCATCATCCTGCCCAAGACACTGATAATATAACTTATTATTTGAAGCATATGGGATAGGACATGGAGTAATGATATGTAAATGGGGTTGATTTGATGATGATGGTTGATGGTAGATGAACCCTGGCATATTTAATTACAAAAATCATAACCTCAAGATAGATACAGTAATTCAAGAATTGAAATGATCACACCATAATCATTTGGGATAAAAGTTCATATGGATACGAGTCAAAATATATTAATGTATATATATATGCATAAATATTTGAATCTATGAATATGGATATGGGTTGAGGATTTTATGTTTTTAATTTTTAATCATGCATGTATAACTAGGATGTGAAACAGTGTTTCCAACACCTTAAGAAATCAGGCATAGACTCCATGTATTTAAGAGATTAGTTCTAAGTGGAAGATGACGAATTCTATGGTTGATATGAAAGTTGTGTTTCAGGAGGGCATGGAACATATGACACTCAAATAAATATCAGGTGACTCTAAACATTATAACTAGAATATAGAGTTGTATTATGAATATCTCAAGTGTTTTGACTTGAGGGAAATCGTTGATGGTGGGGAGACACCTTCTGATTAGACCGTAGATAAGGATGAGACCATATATGTTAGAAATTGGGTTGTTATTCTTATGAGTATGTTTGAGGAAATGATTCATGTATATCATGCCTCTGTTAAGTCAAAAGTCTTCTTTTGGTTTTTACATCATGTTTTGGAAATCACAAATATATTCTATGTCATGTTTTGGAAATCTCAGATGTATTCTATCATATGTTTGTAAATAACAAATTGTCTTTTATCATGTTTATCGTATCGTACGATGTTGATCGTACCGACCAAAACATATCGTACTGACTCTGTCAAACGTATCGTACTGACTCTGTCAAACGTATCGTACTGACTCTGTCAATCGTATCGTACTGACTCTGTCAATCGTATCGTACTGACTTTGCTATTCAGATGATCATTATTTGTTTTGGTACTTTGTCAAAAACTCTCTCTGCATATGAATCGTACTCATGTTTTACATTTCTATATATCTCTTATCCTAACAAAACGATGTCGTTGAGTTAGTTATATACTAATCAAAACGATGTCGTGCTTTCTGTTTCAATATGACCGTTGGAGGCAATATGACCGTTGGAACCCGAGGCCTATAAATAGGAGGTCATTTGAAGCTGAGAAGACACTGATGAACGAAGAGACTTTGTGAACTACGAAGATTCTAGAGAGAGACACTGTGACTTCTCTCATCAGCTTTGTGCGACCGATCATCGTATCGAGGGCTTTCAAGTAATTGAAAGACAGAGGTGCCGATTACCTGCAAAATCGAGGGCTGCTGGGGATAGGCAGACAGACGTGCCGATCATCGTATTGAGGGCTGCCGGGGATAGGCAGACAGACGTGCCGATCATCGTATCGAGGGCTGCCGGGGATAGGCAGACAGACGTGCCGATCATCGTATCGAGGGCTCACCAAGGTGTTGGTGAGACAGACCTTTTATCCTAGGTGAAAGGATAACCCTTCTCTTTGGGTTAAAAAAATTGTATTACTTTTACATTTCCGCTGTTACTTGTATTAGAAAGGAATTGTATTGTTTCCTTTCTTCCTTACATATTCAATTGTAATTGTTTCAATTACAAGCATTCTATTACATATTGTTTTGATTGGTTCTATACGCTTTAAGGTAGAATCATTCATATCTGTATTACTCTGATTATTTTGTTCATCTTGAATACAATTGTTTTGCATTACATTAGTATTATAATACATCATACCTTTTACATTCAATACAATTGTGGGTGTTTGTATTAGTATTAGTTTAAGTTTTTAAACCTACAATTCACCCCCCCTCTTGTATTGTTCCATCTAATAGACTTTTATATCGACTATTCGATCCAACAATTGGTATCAGAGGAGGTTAACCACTGACTTGTATTACTAGCTTTATTTCTTATTACTTTCTTAAATACTTACTACACTAACGTGTGGAGTGGAAAAGTTGTTTTTGTTATATTAGATGGCAGGAATGAATATCGGATCAATAGATAATCTGAATCCTTCTAGACCACCAATCTTTGATGGGAATGATTATGAGTATTGGAGAGATCGTATGAAGACTTTCGTCATCAATACTGGTGTAGACAATTTTATTATGCTTACTGGGGGTTACAAAATTCCTGACAAAGAAGTTAGTACTTTCACCAATCAAGAGAAGCAAGAATATCAACTGAATTACAAGGTACGCAATACTTTATTATGTTCTATGACCAGGAATATATATAGTCAGATATCTTCATGTGAAGCAGCCAACTGTATTTGGAAGAAATTAGAAGTCACTCATTTTGGTACATCCAAGGTTATAGAAACAAGTAGAGCAATGCTTCGAGCAGAATATCATGGATTTGTTTTTCCTTATGGAGAGCCAGTATGTAAAGTGCGACAAAGGTTTATGACAATTGTCAACAGCTTACAATCTATGGGAGAAAAAGGTCTTGATGATGAATCTCTTGTTGATAAGATTATAGATATTATGCCAAATGAATGGGAGTCAAAAAGAACAGCCATTGATGAAAATAGAAATGTTTCCCAGATTACTCTTGATGAACTCTTTGGAACTCTTCTACAGCACGAGACAAGAATGAAAAGAGATGCTGATTTCAATAAGAAGAAGAATGGGAATGGAAGTGTAGCTTTTGCATCTAAAGCTAAAACACCTGAAAGGGTTACAAGGTCTAAATCCAAGAAAGTTGTTGTTTCTGATTCAAGTGATTGTAATCTCTCAGATAATGAGTTAGCTAATCTTGCTCGAAGGATGAACAAGATTGTGGGAAAGAAAGATTTTCAATATAGATTCAAAAAGAAAGACAGGAAAGATAGGAAAGATTCAGAGGTAACTTGTTATGAATGCAAGAAAGCAGGACATATAAGGCCTGATTGTCCTTTACTGAAGAGGAAAGATAGAAAAGAGAAACACTCTGACAGAAACAAGAAAAGGTTTTATAAGACAAAGAAAGGCTTGAAATCAAATGATACATGGAGTGCAAGTGGTAGTGATTCCTCAGATGATTCTTCAGAATATGAGACGTCAGGACAAAGGAATATTGGACTTCTAACCAGACTACCAATTGAAGATCATTGTCTCATGGCTAAGGTACATAATGCTGAAGCTGTTACAAACGTCTCTTTAAATGCAAATTATGTTGATAATAAATATTATGAATCTTCAAATGATGAACCCTCATCATCAGAAGATGATACATTACCTTCTTTTGAAGAAGTTTCTAGATTTTCTAAGTTACTTGAAAATGAAAATTCTAAACTCAAAAAGAGATTTGAAAAAGCAAATTCTAGAATTTATATTTTGACTAAAGAAGTATCAGATCTTTCTAAAGATCTTGATGGGAAAACTTCTGATTTTGAAAGTATTTTGAAAACCCTTGAGAAAGTCAAATCTGAAAAAGATAAACTTTCTAAGGATCTTGAAACTGCTATTTCAAAGAAAAACTTTTTAGAGTCTAACTCTAGTTCTAATTCAAATGTTTTAGAAAACAAGAATTTAGTTTTAAAACTAAAGTCAGAGATTTTATCCTTGAAAAAGTGTTTGTCAAACTTTACTCATGGAAAAGAAAACTTTGATAGGATGTATTCTCAAATAAGACCTTTGAGAAATCGTTCTGGTCTTGGTTATACTTTTTCCAAATCTGTTTTTAGTAATAACTATTTTGTTCCTCAAAAAACCATTTTCTGTTCCAAGTGTCAATGTGGTGGACATTGGAGAAGAGATTGTTCTCTTAACAAAACTCAATCCTTAGGATTTCATAAAGCTCATTTTGCAAAACAAATGTGGATTCCTAAAATTCTTTTATCTAACCCTTCTGGATCCAAACAAGTTTGGATTCCGAAAATCTAATTGTTTCTTTTTCAGGAAAACGAGAAGTGTATCAATAAGAACATTTGGTACATGGATAGTGGTTGCTCTTGACATATGACTGGAAACAAAGATTTCTTTGAAAAGGTTATCAAAACAAAAGGTGGAAAAGTTACCATCGGAGATAATGCTCAAGGAAAGATTGTTGGTATAGGTAATATCGTTTTTCTAGGAAAAGTTCTTATTTCAAATGTTTTATTTGTAAAAGGTCTTAGGCACAATCTCATCAGCATAAGTCAATTATGTGATGAAGGTTACCTTGTGAATTTTAGAAATGATAAGTGTCTAGTTCACAATTCCAAGGATGAATTCATTCTTTCTGCCCATAGGCAAGAGAATGTTTACACTATTAACTTAGAAGACCTTAGGAACCAAAACTTACCTTGTTTAAGTGTAATAGAAGACCAATCGTGGCTATGGCATAGGAGATTAGGACACTGTAATTTGAGAAACCTAAGAAAACTCTCAAAGAAAGGACTTGTAAAAGGGCTACCGGATCTTAGATATGATTCTTCAAAAGTATGTGGTCCTTGTCAATTTGGCAAGCAACATAAAACTAGCTTTAAACCAATTAATGAAGTTTCAACTTCTAATGCATTACAGCTTGTGCATATGGATCTATTTGGTCCTTCACAATCTGGAAGCATTGGAGGCAAATACTATGTATTTGTTTTAGTTGACGACTTTACTAGATTTACATGGGTCTACTTTCTCACAAAGAAATCTGAAGCCTTTTCCTATTTCAAAACTTTTAGAGCCCAAGTTAAAAATGAGAAAAACCTACCATTGATAACTATTCATAGTGATCATGGTGGTGAATTTCAAAACTCAGATTTTGAAACTTTTTGTAGTAAGAAAGGTATTACTCACAATTCTTCAGCACCAAGAACTCCTCAGCAAAATGGTGTTGTTGAAAGAAGAAATCGTATTCTTCAGGAAATGACTCGAACCATGTTGAGTGAATACTCAATTGCTAAGCACTTTTGGGCTGAAGCTGTAAGTACTGCCTGTTATACTATAAATCGTGTTTTAACTAGACCATTTCTTAATAAAACTCCTTACGAGTTATGGACTGGCCGAAAACCTAAAGTTTCTTACTTCAAAGTTTTTGGATGCAAAGTATTCATTTTGAATACAAAAGATAATTTGCACAAATTTGCACCAAAATCTGATGAAGGAATCTTTCTAGGCTATTCCACAATCTCCAAGGCTTATAGAGTTTTCAATAAAAACACTTGTACTGTTGAAGAAACAATACATGTAAAATTTGATGAAACTAACCATTTTGTTTTCAACCAACCCAATCCTACATCCTCGGATGTGTTTTCCAAAAATGTTTATCAACCTATATTAGAAGAACATTCTGATAAGGAAAATATTCAAGAAAGTGTTCCTGAAACATTTACCACAGAAGATTTTCTACCATATGTTGATGAACAGGTTTTACAAAACCAAAATCAATAGTTTCTTAGGAATCATCCCAGTGATAATATCATTGGTGATATAAATCAACCTGTAAGGACCAGAAATTCCTTAAGAAACGAAATAGAACATCTTGCTTTTCTTTCCCAATTTGAACCTAAAAGTCCAAGTGAGGCCTTAGGTGATGATGATTGGATCAAAGCAATGCAGGATGAACTAAATGAATTTGAAAGGAATCAAGTCTGGACTTTAGTTGAAAGACCTAAAGAAACAACTGTAATTGGTGTAAAACGGGTTTTCAGAAACAAGTGTGATGAAAATGGAATCATTGTAAGAAATAAATCAAGACTTGTTGCTAAAGGCTATAATCAACAAGAGGGAATAGACTATGAAGACACATATGCTCCTGTAGATAAACTTGAATCTATTCGCATTCTATTAGCCTTCGCAGCATATTTCAATTTCAAACTATTTCAAATGGATGTCAAATGTGCTTTTTTAAATGGTTTTGTTCAAGAAGAAGTTTTTGTTGAACAACCTCCTGGTTATCAAGACCCAAAACATCCTGATCATGTTTTTATACTTACCAAGGCTCTATATGGTCTTAAACAAGCCCCTAGAGCATGGTATGATAGACTTACAGGATTTCTTTTGCAAAACAATTATAGAAAAGGTACAGCTGATCCAACTCTTTTTATCAAAATGGAAAACAAAAATATTTTGGTTGTCCAAATCTATGTTGATGACATCATATTTGGATCAACTCAGAAATCTTTAACCAATTCTTTTGCAAATTTAATGAAATCTGAGTTTGAAATGAGTATGATGGGTGAGTTAACATTCTTTCTAGGTTTTCAAATATCTCAAAAACCAGAAGGAACTTATATATCTCAACATAAGTATATTAAAGACTTACTCAAAAAGTATGGATTTGACAAAACTAAAAGTATTAGCACCCCAATTGGTACCTCAAATACTCTTGATCTTGATGAAACTGGGAAACCAGTAGATCAAACAATTTTTAGAGGTATGATAGGGAGTTTGCTATACTTGACAGCTAGTCGACCCGACTTGATGTTTTCTGTATGCTTATGTGCATGATATCAATCTAATCCAAAAGAGTCTCACTTAAAAGCCGTAAAGAGAATATTTCGGTATTTAAAAGACACTATGGATTTAGGACTTTTCTACTCTTCTGGAAATGATTTTGTTTTAAAAAGTTTTTCAGATGCTGACTTTGGTGGTTGTAGAATGGATAGAAAAAGTACATCTGGAACTTGTCATTTCTTAGGAGATTCTTTGGTTTCTTGGTCTTGCAAGAAACAACACTCAGTAGCACTCTCCACTGCTGAAGCTGAATATGTAGCAGCTGGAAGTTGCTGTGCTCAAGTATTGTGGATGCAGCACACACTCACTGACTATGGTTTGAGTTTTTCCAAAACTCAAATTCTGTGTGATAATACAAGTTCCATAGCTCTTAGTAAAAACCCAGCACATCACTCTCGTGCAAAACACATAGATGTTAGGCATCACTTTCTTAGGGATCACACACAAAAAGGAGATATTGTTTTACAATTCATCGGAACGCAAGAACAACTTGCTGATATTTTTACAAAACCTTTACATTCTGATAGATTTGAATTTATAAAACAGAAGCTAGGAATGATTACATTAAAATAATCATTCATATCTACTTCCTGTTTTACATCTCTCCTAATAGTAAGAAACTCCTCGTATAAAGGGGGAGGACATTTCTTTGTCTTTATGTTTCTGATCTTTAAATATTTACTCTATATATGTTTCTTTTTCTGATTATCGTATTGACCATTTCAGTTTTTCTGTTTATCGTATTGACCATTTCAGTTTTTCTGTTTATCGTATTGACCATTTCAGTTTTTCTGATTATCGTATTGACCATTTCAGTTTTTCTGTTTATCGTATTGACCATTTCAGTTTTTCTGATTATCGTATTGACCATTTCAGTTTTTCTGTTTATCGTATTGACCATTTCAGTTTTTCTGTTTATCGTATTGACCATTTTAGTTTTTCTGTTTATCGTATTGATCATTTCAGTTTTTCTGTTTATTGTATTAAACATTTCAGTTTTTCTGTTTATCGTATTGAAATACTTTTCCATCGTATCGTTCAAAAATTTATAATCGACCGATGATGGTATTGAAATTCTTTTCCATCATACCATTCAATAGTTTTTGAATCGACCGATGATGGTATTGAAATTCTTTTCCATCGTACCATTCAATAGTTTTTGTATCGACCGATGATAGTATTCAAATTCTTTTCCATCGTATCTTTCGATTTTTTTTGTATCGACCGATGATAGTATTGAGATTGTTTTCCATCGTACTGTCGGTTAATGGTAACAACTATTTTCCATCGTACGGTCCGATCATAGTAATGACTTTGTTTTCCATCGGCTCATGTTTTTTTTCTTCTTACGATTGTATTAACTCTTGATTCATACCAAAACCAGCAATCACCTTATGTTCTCCGACAGGTTTTTTTTCCATTTTTTTTTATTTTATTTTCTTTCTTTGTTTTAATCCTAACCATTGATCTGGTATTATCTAATCTCGACCGTAGAAGTTCAACGGTCATCTCTTTTTTGGACTATAAATACCCCCCTCCCCTCCCCAAACCCACATTGATTGTCCAGGAATTGAGGCGAAGCTCTGCTCCACCAGCTATAAACCATCGTACGATCTTCTCAATCGGCATCATCTTTATGTCTCAATCCTCTGCCAACACTCCCGCTGAAATGTCTTCAAAGACTTTTACAGAGAAAGACTTTCACAGAGAAAGGTTAGTTTCCCGAGAATTTTTCGATACGTACGATTCTACAATCAAGAGGATTATTTTGTTTCAAGGATGGGAACATCTCTGTGTGGAAAAGCCTGATAGTCAAGATCCAGTTATTTTTGATGAAGTTTGTCAGTTTTAGAAAACCGTGTCTTTCGACAAAGATATGACTATAAACTTCGCTGTGTACGATAGAAAGTTATCTATGTCTGTGAAACAAGAGGCACACTTTCTGAATGTTTCTATAGAAGGGGATTCATTCTGTCCATCTCACAAACTACCAGAGGAAGTTGGTACGTTCAATAGAGAAAGTGCTGAAAAATCTTTGTTTGTTGTTAATGAGGGAAAGAGGAAAGTTTATCATCTTTCACCGGACAATCGGTTTGTCACTTTATGGATGAAAGGTTTTCTTGTCCCAAGAAAAGGGGATAGAGAAACTCTTAAAGTTTCTGATGTCTTTATGCTCGACTATCTTGTGAATATGAGGAAAGTAAATCTCATGGGATATATCTTTGAAACCATCAAGAATGTCAAGAAAGGAGGGATTAAATCCCAAATAATAATGTATCCAGCCATCCTTACGAAATTCATTCTTGAGAGTATGAAGTTTTGTAACATTCCTTTGAAAGGAGAACCTATGGATTTGTGGCCGTCTTTGATTAATAAGAGTACGATGAAAAAGCTGAATGTTTGTTTTGATTCAAATTCAAAACTTTTTGTCAGAGATGTAGAAGCTGAATTGCCTGAAAATCAATCGGCACCTATGCCAGCCAAGGACAATCAATCCGCCGGTGTTACTCGAAAGTCTGATCCGCAGACTAGTTCAAAGCCAAAGAAGAAGCCGAGGTACAGTAAAGAAGTTGTTGCAAAGTGGAGAAAGGACAAGGAACAGAGAAAAGAGGGTGATCCAAAGTTTGGACTTGACCCTGCTGAGGCCTTTGCAGAAAGAATAAGGGTAGAAGAAACCCTTCAAGCTGAAAAGAAAAAGAAGACTCTTTTGAAAAGAAAGGCTCGGGACTTTGATATCTCTAAAGTCTTGAAAGCAGTTGAAGATGCTAGTGCTCAACTAACTGTGGAAGTGCATCAAGAGCCGATCGTACAGAGTCTGCCTGAGAAAGAAAAAGGAAAACAAGTGATAGAAGAAGTGGAAGTAGAAGAAGGAGATTTTCTTTTAGAATTTCTTCAAAGTTCAAAGAAAAGTAGAGAGGAATCGCTTCAAAAGCTGAGCGAAGGTGTTCAACAAACTCCTCATGCCGATCAGGAAAGATCTCCGGACAGGATGTCATCTCGAGAAAAGAAAAATGCTCAATCTTCTCAGTCTGATAAAGTAGTTTTCATTAGTGACAAAGTGGAAGATGAAAGAAAACAGAAAGAAAAAGCGAAAGGGAAACAGCCAGTTGTTGATTCAAGCATATCGTATGAACTAGCATCGTACGATGATGATACCGATTCAGAGCATACAATCTCTCTCAAGAAGAGTGATTACATTGTTCATGTTTTGAGAAGAATGGAGAAAACTATTCCTTATTTCCCGAGGCTGGAAGGGAAGATTGATTTTATTACTGAAAATCAGAGAAAGAAGTTTGGCTCTGTGAAAGAATTTGTAAAGACCGTAAAATTCAAGGGAAATTTTTTTTCTTAATTTTCTTTGGATTTTTACAAGAGCGCGATTTCAGACGGCACCTGATTCCGAGGCCCGGAGTGCCCGGAATTAATTTCCGAAGTTTGGCTCGGGTACGTTCAGTGAACGGACGAGCGGGAATTCCTAACTTTTGATCCGGTGCTCGGAATTAAAATCCGAGGGCACCGATGAACTCGCAGCGCCGATATTCGCTTAATGAGACCTTTTCGGGAGTTGCGTTTGTTGCGGGTTGAAAGATACGTTTTGGGGTTTTTCAATTAAGTTAAATAAAATTGTGTAAAACAAATTTTATTTTTAACTTATTAAAGAAAACCTACCTAAGGGGGTTGGAAGTGGGACCCACACCCACTTAACCTCCCTTGGGAGGATTAAGTGTGGTGGGGCCCACACGAACCCCTAAGACTTTTCTTTTTCTCTCAACGTTCTTAACCCCCAATTAATTGGCCTACGTTACCCTTATTTAATTAAGGAAGTTAAAGCCCTTTTTGAATTTCAAATTTTGAAATTCTTTTGTGTTGTGTTAATAAAATAAGAGGTAGTCTTATTTTATT
Organism: Viscum album; assembly: GCA_963277665.1. Lineage (NCBI taxonomy): Eukaryota > Viridiplantae > Streptophyta > Magnoliopsida > Santalales > Viscaceae > Viscum > Viscum album. The sequence goes on along the minus strand of OY728157.1, from coordinate 25,882,361 downwards.
TAGGGTTTTTTTTTTGCCTTTGGAGAGCCTTCTCATCTTCAAGCTCTGACGAAGAACGAAGAACGTCTTCATCCTCGACGAAGAACGACAACACTTCGTCAAGGATCATCGACTCAGAGACCTAGTATCTTCGGACCTCTGCTTCCTCTTCGGACCTTCTTCGTCGGCAAACGAAGATCCGCCAACAACGTGTCGCATCGGACGTAAATCTTCGTCAACGGATTTGACGAACGACGACCGCGACGCCTGACTTCCGCGACGCCGTCTTCCGCGGAACGTAGAGGATTTCTTTGAATCTCAAACCCGAGGTAGGGGATGTTTTTATTAATTATTTTATTCCATTCCTGAATCGTGGATTTTAGCATGACTAAACGTGAGACTTTTTAGTTATGTTATTTGTTAACGCGAGGGGAGTCGGACCGCACGAACACGGCCGAAACCCCCTCCTTCGTTCATGTTGATTCATGCGGGTGGAAGCAAGAGGCGTGGTGCCGTCGCACCACGCGGATGAACATGCTTATGATTTCCGCAATACCGTCGCGCTTCGCCGAGGAGAGACTTCAAGACCGCGACGCCGACACGCCGCGTTGGGAGGATTCTTGGCACGGCGAAAGGGGCGCGGTGCCGTCGCACCGCGCCGGACGACGAACACCGCGGCCGGTTCCGGGCCGCGGTGAGACGAGGAGACCGCGGCCGGTTCCGGGCCGCGGCGGAAGGAAAGACCGGCGGCCGGGCCGCCGGCGTCGGAAGTCAAGGGCGGGACCGGAAATTCCGGTCCCGTTGGTAAAAACCGGCCGGCCAGCAGGCCGGCCGGATGTCATAAAAACCGGGGGTTTAAACCCCCGGCCGGTCCATCAAGACCCCCCTCTTAATGAGGGGGCGGTTCTTTTAAGGAGGGGGGGGGCAAAGCCCCCCCGGTTTTACTCAACCGGCCCCCATTTGCGGGGGCCGTTTTGTCTCAAACGGCGCGGCAAAGCCGCGCCGCCTTCGGAAGGGCGGGGGCTTAGCCCCCCGCGTGAGTCGCGGCCACCGCCGCCAGCGCGGTCCGCCGCCGCCAGCGCGGCCCGCCGCCGCCGCCACGCGGCCCGCCGCCGCCACGTGGCCCGCCGCCGCCGCGCCACGCGGCCGCCGCCGCCACGCGGCCCGCCGCCGCCACGTGGCCCGCCGCCGCCGTCCGCCGCCGCCGGCCGCCGCCGCCGGCCGCCGCGCCACCCAAGGGGGGGGGGGGTCGGGCCGGGTCGTTCCGGACCCGGACCCCCCCGTTTCGGACCAGATTCGGTTCTTGGCTCATAACTTGAGCCTCGGACCTCCGAATGACGAACCGTCTGCGGCAACGCGATCCTTGGATCGAGACGGTCGTTTCGGTATATCGCACTCAAGGTTTCGGGTTACTTTGAGTTCGGCCGGGTTGGTTCGTTCACGAAACCAACCGGGCCTTCGGAGCGGAAACACTCATATCTTGAGCTACGGACGTCCGATTGACGTGCCGTCAGTCGCGTAATGTTCCTCTTAGTGAGACGGATCTTTTGGCATACTCCGCCCGAGGTTTGGACGCAGGTGGAGTACGGTCGGGTTGGTTTTGCCTTAAAAACCAACCGGGCCCCGGAGACGAAAATGCCTATAACTCTCAGACCGGGCGTCCGATCGACGCGCCGTCTGTTGCGTTGAGTTCCTTTTGTCGATACGGAACTTTTGGATACATCAACTTCGGTCTTCGTGACAGTTGATGTATCAGCCTCTCGGCTCGTGGAGCGGACCCTCCGTACGAGCTTGCTGTGTGCGGGAACCCTAGTGCTGGTTGCGACTGTTCTACTGCGACGACAGTACAGAGATCCTGTGTGGATTCGACGACGACAGTACAGAGATCCTGTGTGGATTCGACGACGACGACTACAGCACTCAGCGATCCTACGTGGATCAGTGCTTCAGGTTCTGTGTGAGCCCGATCCTGTGTGGGTCCTTGCGCTCAGCGGTTCTGTGTGAGCCAGCGCCTACAGGTTCTGTGTGAGCCCGATCCTGTGTGGGTCTTCTGCGGGGGTTAGTTACCTATCGATCCTTCGTGGGTCCGACGACTTAGATGGATCAGTGATCATCTTTATCGTCCTTGAAGAAGTATACCTGTGTGAGCTGAATCCTGTTACTTTCCTTTGTGGAATACGTATACTTTCCTGCGTGGACTGAGTTATACTTGATCTCGGAGGTTGGAGCGTATTTGAATTGATGACTTAGGTATATGTATGGGCATATACCTAAGCAGTGTTGGTTGTTACTTCGTGATTGTACCTTGTTTCGTGATTTATCCTTTGTGGATTTTGAGAGACCTTCAGGGGTCTCGGGGTCCCTACTGAGTAGCTTATACTCACCCCTGCACGGGCTTCGCCCGCACTACGTTGTGTTGGTTGCAGACGACGGACAGCGTTGACCTTAGCTGAGGTTCGCGGAGCGGGACGGTACCCGGAGGTGGACCACTGGGCGGGACGAGTACGGAGCGGACGGTGGGACCCGTGGAGCAGAGGAGCTATCTGTACCCACCCTTCAGGTGGGATTTCCGGTGGACAGCTCGGAGTAGCGGCCTTTACTTTACAGTTGCTGTTTTTCCCTTTTCGAGTTGTACTTTACTTTCAGTTTGGGTTTGTATTTTGGCCCATTTACTTTTCCGCACTTTCAGTTGTTCTCTGCTTGCTCAGTGATTACCTTCCGCTTGTTTACTCTGTGGTGTGTGTTTTCTTTTCAAAGGCAATGCCTTCCCTTTTTACCGGGATTTACGCCTTGGTGCTAGTCGCCAGCCCCTGGCCTATGGAAGGCGGGCTTGGGGTAGTCACGGCTCGGACCCCGAGGGCGGGTCGTGACAAATTGGTATCAGAGGAGTTCGGTTCTACCGCGAACTCTGATCTTTTCTATGTGAAGCAATAATGTTTAGCGTATTGAGTGTGGTTATCAGTCCAGGGAGTCCAGTGTTGGTGCGGCGGCCGACGTATCCATACACCAGGACCCTGACGTCTGATTTCCGACTTAATGCACGAAAACATTGATTGCGTGTGTGTTTCAAAGTTTTCTTTGTGATTACTTATATCAGCTCACCAGGTATACTGTTCTAATCGTGGCGCACCTGTTTCCTTTTCAGGATGGCCCCACGACGGCAGCCAGCTAGGGTTCCGATGGTCGAGCGAGACGACAGCCCACCGAGCGACGAGGCCTCGGTGCAGGGCCCTTTTCCAGTAGTAGCACCGGCGGTAGCTTTACCCGCCGATCCCCCGATGCTTCCAGCAGCAGCCGCTGACGATGCACGTCGCCTCAGCGCACTGCATGAGTTTCAGCGACAGCGACCGCCCAGGTTTCGCGGGGAGACGGATCCCCAGGCAGCAGAGGACTGGCTGGAGGCAGTGGTTCGAGTGTTTAGGCTAGTGAGGACACCAGCAGACCTCATGGTGATCCTCGCTGCGAGCCTACTACACGCAGCAGCAGGACGATGGTGGAGCTTGATGCTCCAGGTGCACGACGAGGCATCTCTACTCTGGACGGACTTCGAGAGCCTCTTCCGCTCTGAGTTCGTCCCGGCCACCCTTCGAGCGGTGCGCATCCAGGAGCTTCTACAGCTGCGGCAGGGCAGCATGACGGTCGCCCAGTACTCGGCGAGGTTTACCGATCTCTCGCGCTACTCGACCGACATGGTACGGGATCCATTCTTCCGGGCCCGGACCTTCGAGCAGGGTTTGAGACACGAGATCAGGGCATCGCTGATCTCCCTCAGCATACCGACTCAGACAGGAGTACTGGAGCGGGCTCTTCTGATCGAGAGCTTCCTTGCTGAGTCTACACCAGCACAGCGACCCACCGCAGGGCGGCACGTGGCAGAGTCATCTGCAGCAGGCAGTCGACGGATGACTCAGGGGTCCAGGCAGACCAGACCTTCAGGCCGACGATCTCAGGGCACTGGCTCAGCAGTGCGGGGCACACAGCGCGGAGCCAGTCTTCCGAGAGGCAGGCAGTGCTACTCGTGCGGCGGGCAGGGCCACATGGCTCGCGACTGCCCGACCCGCCGTGCCGAGGAGCAGCAGTCAGTTGATGGACCACCGAGGCAGAGGCAGAGGGTCGACCGTGGCGGTCCGCAGGGAGGAGGCGGACGAGGCAGAGGAGCTGGACGAGCAGCTGGTGGTGGCCGACGCTTTGAGGCTCTACCACCACCACCACCAGGAGGTCCACCCCGACCACAGGGAGATGGCGGGCAGCGACAGGCACAGCTCCAGGCAGCAGAGGCCTACGACCACGGCGCACCCGAGATGATTCGAGGTACTATCTGTGTCTATTCCACCCTTGCTGCAGTTCTTATAGACACAGGAGCGAGTCACTCTTTCATAGCCGCTGCCCTTGTTCGGAGCTCGGAGATTCCGACAGAGCCGTTGGCTCGATCCTTACGGCTAGAGACTCCTACGGGAGCAGACTCGACGATTACGCACTGGTGCCGGCAGTGTGAGCTTACTCTAGGAGGCGAGAGCTTCGGCTGGGATCTTCTTGTAGCAGCGTCGAGGCCTTACGACGTCATCTTGGGCATGGATTGGCTCTCTACGGTCCATGCACAGATTGACTGTTTTAGGCGCAAGGTGCGATGTGTACGCACCGACGGGAGAAGGTTCACCTTCACCGGCGAGAAGGGAGCCTTAGCAGCACAGGATGGACTTCCGCGGAGGAGAGGACAGCCCATCACTCATCAGTTGGCTAGCCTTATCCTTGGAGCAGTTGACGTGCGGAGTCCTGGTTTTTCTGCAGTGGTGGATCAGTTTGCGGACATTTTTCCCGACGATGTTCCAGGGCTACCTCCTCGCAGAGAGGTAGACTTTTATATTGACTTGTACCCCGGGACAGCCCCAATATCCACTCCAGCATATCGGATGGCCCCCGCCGAGCTTCGAGAGCTACGGGTACAGTTGGAGGACTTGCAGGGCAAGGGGTTCATCCGACCCAGTGTTTCACCCTGGGCTTCCCCGATTTTGTTCGCCAAGAAGGCGGACGGGAGCTTGCGACTTTGTGTTGACTATCGTCGCCTGAACCAGGTGACAGTGAGGAACAAGTATCCGCTACCGAGGATTGATGACCTCTTTGATCAGCTCAAGGGAGCACGGTGGTTCTCGAAGATAGACCTCCGGTCAGGCTATCATCAGCTCAGAGTCAGAGACGAGGATGTGCAGAAGACGGCCTTCAGATGTCGGTATGGCCACTATGAGTTCTTGGTTATGCCTTTCGGTGTAACCAATGCTCCAGCAGTGTTCATGGCTCTCATGAACAGGATCTTTCAGCCATACCTCGATCGGTTTGTCGTGGTCTTCATCGACGACATTCTGATTTACTCTACGACAGAGGAGGAGCACGCCTATCACTTGCGAGTTGTCCTTGACACACTCCGAGAGCACCAGCTTTATGGTAAGCTCTCGAAGTGCCAGTTCTGGATACGTGAGGTCCACTTTTTGGGACACGTAATCTCTGAGGCGGGAGTTGCAGTGGATCCCGCGAAGATTGAGGCTGTGTTAGCATGGGAGCCACCCAGGAGCGTGACTGAGGTTCGGAGTTTCTTGGGACTAGCTGGATACTATCGGAGATTTGTGCCGAACTTCTCCAGAGTTGCGGCATCACTCACAGCGTTGACGAAGAAGGGGAAACCCTTCGTGTGGTCAGACAGTTGTCAGCAGAGCTTCGAGGAGCTGAGGCAGAGATTGACTAGCGCACCTATCTTGAGGTTGCCTGAGGAGGGAGTAGGGTACGTGGTCTACTGCGATGCATCAGGGACCGGACTCGGATGTGTTCTGATGCAGGAGCGGGCAGTGATCGCCTATGGATCACGACAGTTGAGACCGCATGAGCAGAACTACGCTACCCATGACCTGGAGTTAGCAGCAGTGGTCTTCGCTCTGAAGACATGGCGACACTATCTGATGGGCGAGCGCTTTACGGTCTTTTCCGATCATCAGAGCCTCAGGTATATCTTCTAGCAGAAGGACCTGAACCTGAGACAGCGACGATGGCTCGAGTTCCTCCAGGACTATGACTTTGAGATAGTCTATACTCCTGGGAAGGGGAACGTAGTAGCCGATGCCCTCAGCAGGAGGACGGGCATTCAGCTACTTGAGGAGGCAACGAAGCAGCTAGCCTCTTTGCAGATATCCTTCGTGGATAGAGATGGAGCAGCCTTTCTTCAGTCTCTCACAGTCACTCCTCCACTACTGCAGCGGGTCAGGGAGGCACAGCGCGGGGACGCTGACTGTGAGACACGCCGTGCACAGATATCCTCGGGACAGGCACCAGATGGTTTCTCCCTTGGAGCAGAGCACGACATCCTTTTCAAAGGACGTACCATGGTACCAGTCGCATTGCGAGAGGAAGTGTTGAGGGAGTTTCACACTTCTCCTTTAGCGGTACATCCTGGAGTGGCGAAGATGTACCAGGACCTCAGACGACAGCATTGGTGGCCGGGCATGAAGAAGGCTGTAGCAGAGTTCGTTTCTCGATGCCTCACCTGTCAGCAGGTGAAGGCAGAGCATCAGGTACCAGCAGGCTTGGTACAGCCCTTGGAGGTTCCGGAGTGGAAGTGGGACGGCATATCTATGGACTTCGTGACTGGACTTCCACGCACTTCCAGAGGTCACGACTCCATCTGGGTGATTGTTGACCGACTCACCAAGTCGGCACACTTCTTACCCATCAGAGAGCAGGGCTCGGTGGAGAGCTTGGGACGTCTCTACGTTCAGGAGATTGTGCGGCTCCACGGCGTGCCATCATCTATCGTTTCCGATCGTGATGCCCGCTTTACTTCCCGGCTTTGGAAGGGATTACAGGAGGCGTTCGGGACGCATCTACGTCTTAGCACAGCTTTTCACCCTCAGACGGATGGTCAGACGGAGAGGACCATTCAGACTCTCGAGGACATGCTCCGCGCATGTGTCCTCGACTTTGGTCGTAGCTGGGAGGACCACCTACCCTTGGTGGAGTTCGCATACAACAACAGCTACCACTCCACCATCGGGATGGCACCGTACGAGGCGTTGTACGGCCGACCATGTAGATCTCCTTTGTGCTGGACAGACCCTGGGGAATCAGCACTGGTGGGACCGGAGATGGTCCAGGCCACGACAGAGAAGGTCCAGGTCATCCAGGAGCGGATGAGGACAGCTCAGAGCCGGCAGAAGTCATACGCTGACAGGAGGCGGAGGCCACTGGAGTTCGAGGATGGCGACCACGTCTTCTTGCGGGTCTCAACTCGACGTGGTATTCGGAGATTTGGCCGAGGCGGCAAGTTATCTCCGCGCTTCATCGGACCTTTTCAGATTCTCAGCAGGATTGGCGAGGTGGCTTATCGCCTGGCTCTACCACCTCAGTTGCACCGGGTGCACGACGTCTTCCACGTATCCCAGCTGAGGAGATACGTGCACGACCCGACGCACATCATTGACCATGGGGAGCTTGACGTTGACGATGGGGCGACTTTTGCGGAGGTCCCAGTGGAGATCGAGGATCGACAGGAGCGGGTCCTACGTGGACGGTCGATTCCTCTTGTGCGCATCAGATGGCAGCACGGGAACCTCCAGGAGAGCACTTGGGAGCGGGAGGCTCAGATGCGTGCTCAGTACCCCCATTTGTTTCCCTAGTTTTTGTTGTATCTTTACGGGGACGTAAAGCCCTGAGGTGGGAGTAATGTAAAGACCGTAAAATTCAAGGGAAATTTTTTTTCTTAATTTTCTTTGGATTTTTACAAGAGCGCGATTTCAGACGGCACCTGATTCCGAGGCCCGGAGTGCCCGGAATTAATTTCCGAAGTTTGGCTCGGGTACGTTCAGTGAACGGACGAGCGGGAATTCCTAACTTTTGATCCGGTGCTCGGAATTAAAATCCGAGGGCACCGATGAACTCGCAGCGCCGATATTCGCTTAATGAGACCTTTTCGGGAGTTGCGTTTATTGCGGGTTGAAAGATACGTTTTGGGGTTTTTCAATTAAGTTAAATAAAATTGTGTAAAACAAATTTTATTTTTAACTTATTAAAGAAAACCTACCTAAGGGGGTTGGAAGTGGGACCCACACCCACTTAACCTCCCTTGGGAGGATTAAGTGTGGTGGGGCCCACACGAACCCCTAAGACTTTTCTTTTTCTCTCAACGTTCTTAACCCCCAATTAATTGGCCTACGTTACCCTTATTTAATTAAGGAAGTTAAAGCCCTTTTTGAATTTCAAATTTTGAAATTCTTTTGTGTTGTGTTAATAAAATAAGAGGTAGTCTTATTTTATTTAGGGTTTTTTTTTTTGCCTTTGGAGAGCCTTCTCATCTTCAAGCTCTGACGAAGAACGAAGAACGTCTTCATCCTCGACGAAGAACGACAACACTTCGTCAAGGATCATCGACTCAGAGACCTAGTATCTTCGGACCTCTGCTTCCTCTTCGGACCTTCTTCGTCGGCAAACGAAGATCCGCCAACAACGTGTCGCATCGGACGTAAATCTTCGTCAACGGATTTGACGAACGACGACCGCGACGCCTGACTTCCGCGACGCCGTCTTCCGCGGAACGTAGAGGATTTCTTTGAATCTCAAACCCGAGGTAGGGGATGTTTTTATTAATTATTTTATTCCATTCCTGAATCGTGGATTTTAGCATGACTAAACGTGAGACTTTTTAGTTATGTTATTTGTTAACGCGAGGGGAGTCGGACCGCACGAACACGGCCGAAACCCCCTCCTTCGTTCATGTTGATTCATGCGGGTGGAAGCAAGAGGCGTGGTGCCGTCGCACCACGCGGATGAACATGCTTATGATTTCCGCAATACCGTCGCGCTTCGCCGAGGAGAGACTTCAAGACCGCGACGCCGACACGCCGCGTTGGGAGGATTCTTGGCACGGCGAAAGGGGCGCGGTGCCGTCGCACCGCGCCGGACGACGAACACCGCGGCCGGTTCCGGGCCGCGGTGAGACGAGGAGACCGCGGCCGGTTCCGGGCCGCGGCGGAAGGAAAGACCGGCGGCCGGGCCGCCGGCGTCGGAAGTCAAGGGCGGGACCGGAAATTCCGGTCCCGTTGGTAAAAACCGGCCGGCCAGCAGGCCGGCCGGATGTCATAAAAACCGGGGGTTTAAACCCCCGGCCGGTCCATCAAGACCCCCCTCTTAATGAGGGGGCGGTTCTTTTAAGGAGGGGGGGGCAAAGCCCCCCCGGTTTTACTCAACCGGCCCCCATTTGCGGGGGCCGTTTTGTCTCAAACGGCGCGGCAAAGCCGCGCCGCCTTCGGAAGGGCGGGGGCTTAGCCCCCCGCGTGAGTCGCGGCCACCGCCGCCAGCGCGGTCCGCCGCCGCCAGCGCGGCCCGCCGCCGCCGCCACGCGGCCCGCCGCCGCCACGTGGCCCGCCGCCGCCGCGCCTCGCGGCCGCCGCCGCCACGCGGCCCGCCGCCGCCTCGTGGCCCGCCGCCGCCGTCCGCCGCCGCCGGCCGCCGCCGCCGGCCGCCGCCGCCGGCCGCCGCGCCACCCAAGGGGGGGGGGTCGGGCCGGGTCGTTCCGGACCCGGACCCCCCCGTTTCGGACCAGATTCGGTTCTTGGCTCATAACTTGAGCCTCGGACCTCCGAATGACGAACCGTCTGCGGCAACGCGATCCTTGGATCGAGACGGTCGTTTCGGTATATCGCACTCAAGGTTTCGGGTTACTTTGAGTTCGGCCGGGTTGGTTCGTTCACGAAACCAACCGGGCCTTCGGAGCGGAAACACTCATATCTTGAGCTACGGACGTCCGATTGACGTGCCGTCAGTCGCGTAATGTTCCTCTTAGTGAGACGGATCTTTTGGCATACTCCGCCCGAGGTTTGGACGCAGGTGGAGTACGGTCGGGTTGGTTTTGCCTTAAAAACCAACCGGGCCCCGGAGACGAAAATGCCTATAACTCTCAGACCGGGCGTCCGATCGACGCGCCGTCTGTTGCGTTGAGTTCCTTTTGTCGATACGGAACTTTTGGATACATCAACTTCGGTCTTCGTGACAGTTGATGTATCAGCCTCTCGGCTCGTGGAGCGGACCCTCCGTACGAGCTTGCTGTGTGCGGGAACCCTAGTGCTGGTTGCGACTGTTCTACTGCGACGACAGTACAGAGATCCTGTGTGGATTCGACGACGACAGTACAGAGATCCTGTGTGGATTCGACGACGACGACTACAGCACTCAGCGATCCTACGTGGATCAGTGCTTCAGGTTCTGTGTGAGCCCGATCCTGTGTGGGTCCTTGCGCTCAGCGGTTCTGTGTGAGCCAGCGCCTACAGGTTCTGTGTGAGCCCGATCCTGTGTGGGTCTTCTGCGGGGGTTAGTTACCTATCGATCCTTCGTGGGTCCGACGACTTAGATGGATCAGTGATCATCTTTATCGTCCTTGAAGAAGTATACCTGTGTGAGCTGAATCCTGTTACTTTCCTTTGTGGAATACGTATACTTTCCTGCGTGGACTGAGTTATACTTGATCTCGGAGGTTGGAGCGTATTTGAATTGATGACTTAGGTATATGTATGGGCATATACCTAAGCAGTGTTGGTTGTTACTTCGTGATTGTACCTTGCTTCGTGATTTATCCTTTGTGGATTTTGAGAGACCTTCAGGGGTCTCGGGGTCCCTACTGAGTAGCTTATACTCACCCCTGCACGGGCTTCGCCCGCACTACGTTGTGTTGGTTGCAGACGACGGACAGCGTTGACCTTAGCTGAGGTTCGCGGAGCGGGACGGTACCCGGAGGTGGACCACTGGGCGGGACGAGTACGGAGCGGACGGTGGGACCCGTGGAGCAGAGGAGCTATCTGTACCCACCCTTCAGGTGGGATTTCCGGTGGACAGCTCGGAGTAGCGGCCTTTACTTTACAGTTGCTGTTTTTCCCTTTTCGAGTTGTACTTTACTTTCAGTTTGGGTTTGTATTTTGGCCCATTTACTTTTCCGCACTTTCAGTTGTTCTCTGCTTGCTCAGTGATTACCTTCCGCTTGTTTACTCTGTGGTGTGTGTTTTCTTTTCAAAGGCAATGCCTTCCCTTTTTACCGGGATTTACGCCTTGGTGCTAGTCGCCAGCCCCTGGCCTATGGAAGGCGGGCTTGGGGTAGTCACGGCTCGGACCCCGAGGGCGGGTCGTGACAGAATTGAGGAAGAAAGTTTTGTCTGTAGAAGCCGATCTGAAAGTTCTTTCGGAAAGCTCAGTTGCTCATAAGAAGGCATGTAATAAGATGACTAAGTGGTCTTACAAAACAGAGAGCTCAATCAATGATCATGAAGTTTCTATTGAAGATATAAGGAGGTTATCAAATGAGCTAGCAATTGCTTTCAACAAGCTTGATAAAGAAACGGTTGAAAGGATGAACATTTTGTCTTCTCAAAGAACCGATGTTCCTTCAGTGAAAGACTTGCAAGATAGGATGAATGCTTTCCAATCTGAATTCTCGAAGGTTTCATCTTTCAAAGATGAAATGGGTTTACTGAAGAATCAAAATTCTGAGTTGTCCAAGGATAACAAGACTCTGCAAAACAGAATTGATACTCTTGAAGAAGTAATCAGAGTACAGGAGGAAACCATCAGAAATCAAGATCAGATTTTTGCGGATCAACAAGACCTTCTCAAAACCCAGGGTGAATCAATTTCTGAAGACAAGAAGGAGATCAAGAAGATGAAAGCTGTGCTTCATGAGCTTATAAAGAAAGAGAAGGAAAGAGAAAACAAATGATTGTTGTATTTGTTTCTTTTGGAACTTGTTTGTTTTGTAATAACTCTTATAATCCTTTCTCTTTTATCCTTTGTCTTGTATTACTTCACTAACTCTTCCAGACATATCGAGATTCCTCCTTTCTTTTTGTAAATCACAAAGGGGGAGAATATTTACAAAGCAAAGATTGTTTTACAAAGGGGGAGAATGCATTACAATACTCAAGGAAAATCTATGAATACAATCCTTAGGAAAGTCAATACCTAAGGGGGAGTTAGTTGTATTCAATTTCTTATTCAGAAGAGTTTTCAATAACTCAGGGGGAGATAAGTATTTCTTGTTTCATTTACTTTGTGTGTTTGTGCTTTCCAAAAAGGGGGAGATTGTTAAGTCAAAAGTCTTCTTTTGGTTTTTACATCATGTTTTGGAAATCACAAATATATTCTATGTCATGTTTTGGAAATCTCAGATGTATTCTATCATATGTTTGTAAATAACAAATTGTCTTTTATCATGTTTATCGTATCGTACGATGTTGATCGTACCGACCAAAACATATCGTACTGACTCTGTCAAACGTATCGTACTGACTCTGTCAAACGTATCGTACTGACTCTGTCAATCGTATCGTACTGACTCTGTCAATCGTATCGTACTGACTTTGCTATTCAGATGATCATTATTTGTTTTGGTACTTTGTCAAAAACTCTCTCTGCATATGAATCGTACTCATGTTTTACATTTCTATATATCTCTTATCCTAACAAAACGATGTCGTTGAGTTAGTTATATACTAATCAAAACGATGTCGTGCTTTCTGTTTCAATATGACCGTTGGAGGCAATATGACCGTTGGAACCCGAGGCCTATAAATAGGAGGTCATTTGAAGCTGAGAAGACACTGATGAACGAAGAGACTTTGTGAACTACGAAGATTCTAGAGAGAGACACTGTGACTTCTCTCATCAGCTTTGTGCGACCGATCATCGTATCGAGGGCTTTCAAGAAATTGAAAGACAGAGGTGCCGATTACCTGCAAAATCGAGGGCTGCCGGGGATAGGCAGACAGACGTGCCGATCATCGTATCGAGGGCTCACCAAGGTGTTGGTGAGACAGACCTTTTATCCTAGGTGAAAGGATAACCCTTCTCTTTGGGTTAAAAGAATTGTATTACTTTTACATTTCCGCTGTTACTTGTATTAGAAAGTAATTGTATTGTTTCCTTTCTTCCTTACATATTCAATTGTAATTGTTTCAATTACAATCATTCTATTACATATTGTTTTGATTGGTTCTATACGCTTTAAGGTAGAATCATTCATATCTGTATTACTCTGATTATTGTGTTCATCTTGAATACGATTGTTTTGCATTACATTAGTATTACAATACATCATACCTTTTACATTCAATACAATTGTGGGTGTTTGTATTAGTATTAGTTTAAGTTTTTAAACCTACAATTCACCCCCCCTCTTGTATTGTTCCATCTAATAGACTTTTATATCGACTATTCGATCCAACAGCCTCTAAGTGAGAGGTGAAAACCAGTTTGACCAAATTTTTTCGTCAAATATGTTGATAGAATTTTTTGGTGGTTATTAATATAGAATATTTAGGTATCATTATATGATGCTACACCATTAAATAGGTGAAGTACAAGAACCAAAAACCTTGCAGTTAATTACTACCATTTACAATTTTAGAATGGATGTGTGCTGACATTAGCATGGCTTTTTTGCTGTGTATTTCATTTATTCCTCAAAATAATGAAGCTCATTTGGTTGTTGGGGTGAAATTGATAGATGTAGAATCTTTCACACCTATATCAAAGACATTAATAATGTAATAATTGATAGAATTGATTGTTTGGGATATAGTATATCTGAATGGGGATCCTTAGAGAGTCATTTCACACAATTCCTCACATTTCACCCCATGCTTCTAGGAGTTCATAGTTAAGGTTCTAGGAATAAATGTATTTTTGAGTAGGGATTTTAGCCCATAGACAGATAGTCAGTCCCAAAGTAGTATACTAATTTTAGAGGATATGATAGAAGTGTGCATGATATATTTTTGAGGGTCATGGAAGAAACATGCAGATATAATTAAGGTTTCCTATAAAAATATTTTTCATGATAATATTCGTATGGAACAATATGAGGATTTATATGGTATTCCATGATGGTTAACTCTAGGCTAGATGAAGGCCAGTGAGTTAGTGTGGTTGAGACTAAGCATCGCGTATGTGTTGTCAGAGTAGGTGTTGTTAATTAAAAAATTTATGGATATGGATCAATGTAGTAATAATTTGTATGAAGATACACGTTTATGAATACTTTTGTTTAATATGGGTGTTCATGTGTTACTTATAGTTTCACCAAGATTGGTTCACCATAGGCATTGGAGGCAGGGAAAGTAAGACCCATGTTTGTCAGAAAATTTTAGTTTATAGAGATAATCAAGATAGTGTTGTCCTGATTGGATCTATCAAATGTGTATAGTACTTGGTAAGATGATTATAATTTGTCACAACATTGGTGTTATCACCCTTACCCTTCTAATGTAATTGATTTTGTTGATGATGAGTATGAGACTAATTCATCCTTTATGGAGCGTCAATTACATTTTTTCTATCATAGTGAGAAAGTGTTGTTGGGAGATACTATGTTAAAAGTTGGAGTATTGTGGAATCATGGATTTGATTCAAAGGAATCATGGGAGAGAGAAGAAATCATGATAATTTTGTAGCCCAATATTTTTACTACAAATTCATATATATTATTTTCATTACAACTCAATGATAAGATATTATATGGTTGACTGATTGTATGATCCTTATATTTTATGGAGATGTCTCAAGGTCATTTTATTGTACTAATTTCCCCTATTTTTTATAAAAATTGTTTGAGGATTTTCTAGGGTGACTGTAAGTTAGTTTTGGATATTTTTTGAGGGTTTTTTTTGGATTTTCATTGTTGCTGCTTAAATTTATCAACTAGTTAACCCTACCAGCAAACATTTCCAACAGAAATGGAGAGTATTTTCATGATTGTAACAAGTTTGGGAAAACCATGATCCCCTTCCGTGGAAACGATGATCATGTGGTTAATTTCACAAAATAATTATTTATAAATTCTTAATCCCCTCAAGTATTAATAGTAATATGCCTAGTTCATCCTTAATGTTTTGCAAAATCTTTGGGAACTCTAAGTCAGTTTCTAAGTATCATCAAATTCTGTTATTATAAAATCAAAATTCATATTGAAGGATTAAAACCACTTGAAATATGTGATAAATTTTTATATGATTTCCACACACAATTTTTCCTCATTCTATATGAATAAGAATTTTTTATTTAAATTTTTGTTTGGATTAGATCTTGGTTTTCACGAATTAGAATATATTGGATTTTGATCACAAGTTTTCATCCTTGGCCATCACACTATTTTTATTTTAATTATTTCATATTTGTTCATGGAATTTTTATTGGACAATCATTATTCAATGATCATGATTTAGGTTGTCGAAATATCATTTATTATAATCTTTGATATAATTTCAAGTATGTAATGGATGAATTAAAATTTCCACACTGGGAAAATAAATTATAAATTGAATTGATTAATTCAATTTTCATTCTTTAAAGAAATTGGTTGAAATTAGTTAATTGGATTTTTTATTATTCATTATGTGATTAATTATTACTATGATAATGATTTGATTGACTATATGAATTAAGTTATAGTTGGATTATCTTAGAAGTGTTTTTATAAGATTACATTAGATTAATGGTTTAATAGTGATTTTTTCATATTATTCCACGTTATTGAAGTGTTAAATCATGAATAAATTGATAATGTAAATGAGGAACCTTGATGAGAATGTTTTTTTGAATTATAATAATGATTAACCATAATGTATGTGAAATGAGTGATTTATTATAAATTTTTATATGTGTTATGAAACCAATGGAAAAAGGACTAATGCAATGAAATCCCATATGTGATAAAAATGAGTTTCATATATTTATTTATTATTTTAAATACCATATATGATAATAATGACGTGGGAGATAAGGAATTATGCTCCAAATACTCACATGGTTCTAGAAATGATGTTATATTCTCAACACAGTGGAATTGGAATGTGTTTCTATGTATATTTGATATAATAATGTAATGAATCAAATAATTAACGACTATTTTATAATGAATATTTATTCTATGTCTGATGTCGTTCAGTATTTGGCATGGGTCAATGAATGTATTGTTGGTTTTGTTGTCAAGATGAAATTGTTTGATTATGTGGTTAATTAATGTATTATTAATTGTGTGAAATTTTACTCTATTTTTCTAATTTATTCTTTATACAGGTGCATATACTATTGTAGAAAAGATGTTGAGTTATAAATAATTGGTGGTGGAAAACTATGTTGTACTCACACCTTACTTCAGTATGCATATCATTACTCAAATAAAGTTCATGTTTGTACAAGAAGATAAGAAAAATATCCCCATAGTAGATGGATGTGAAAGGAAAGAGCATGGATGAGGGAACTAGAAATTATTTTTGGACCCACATGGGAGTTTTTAGAGTGTCTATATTTTGGTTTTTTTATATTGACCCTTGAAACATATATGTTATAACATATCTGCTTCATTAGTTGAGAATTTTTTTCTTTTTTTGGATTGTCATGTGATACTAGTATGTATTTGGTATCCTATTATTTTAATTGTTGATTAATTTCTATAGAAGTTTATTTAGTTATTTATATTGTTGTACCAGTTTGATTAATATGACATAATGTATCCACATTATATATTTTACCCTCACTGATAGTTGGAAGCCTCTTGAAAATGAAGAGGTGTGCCTAGATTAACCTAAAAAATGTTCCATGGGAAATTGAATTTCAGACTACAGTTGTGATTTTATACTGAATACTTTTTCTATCCATGTCTGATCACCTTACAATAGGTTAAACATCATGCATGAATAAATAATCTATTTTTATTATAACATCATTTGATATTCCAATTGATGACATCATTTTGAATAATATTATATTTCACAATCTAATATATCATTATATTATTTTTATTTAATTAACTTATGAACATTCCCATTGCATATATGAATAACATCGGACCGATTATACATAATCTTTTATAACATCAGCTGATGAATTCAATTTTCTAGCCTTATAAATCATAAAAACTTCATGTCGAATAAAATTATCATATTCCATATTATATACTATATCTTTTGGCCTTTATACATGTTAGTTTTATCTATGTATTTGATTATAATTTTTAAACACCATATATTAGAAGTCATTTGACTGATAATTATACATCTACTCAAACATTTACTTCTCATATATTGATCTTCTATAACATTAACCATTTTTTTCATGTATAAAATTATTTAATGTTAGTATTGATGACAACTAGAGATCATCTGTATATAAACATAGTCGATATTCCATCATGTAAAATTGAATGATCACATAAATATGTCAAAGTTATCATATATCCTGAATAATATTCATTTTGTAATAAACCATAATATCTACATTACATCATCTGAAAGAAGAAATGATTCATCCACTAAACAAGAAAAAAATTATTATCCTCCTTTAACATTTAATAAAAACACTTTCAAATAATCTCCTATAAATTTTTCTTACATGAGATACAAAAACATTCCCATTATGATATGCTAAAAACAATAGAAATAATTAATAGAAAAAACCAATTTATCCTAAATAGTATAGTAAAATATCAAGATCACACACCAAATGTCTCCAAACATGTGAAAAAAAGTTCCATGATAATGATTCAGGATTGAAGCAATGAAATAACATATTTCTCCCAAATATTTATAAATCTTCTAAAATAGATAGATAAAAAGAAAAAAAAATTAAATAGGAAGCTTTCATAAAATACCAAAAGAGAAGATACTTTTTAATGAATAGATAAAACTATCTAAAACACATATATAGCCATAAATGATATCATATCCACCATTCCATCAAACACTATGGGTGTAAACTATAGAATAAAGATTTCCACATTAAAACCTCAACACAAGAAACATGGGATCTTAACTCAGGTCCAAAAATTACCAAAACGGAGATAGATTCCTAAAACCAATACAAATTACCATGAAGAAAACATTAAAACCAATTTGGATCCCCTCGACTGATCATCCATTATAAAATCTCACTATTTTGAAAAATGTTTTTTCCACAATGGATTGTTGGATTCCTAACATCAATACCAGATGAAGTTATTATAGGAAACATGGTAAAAATATTTTTGAAGTTGTTTATAAGAATATTATTTTTATAATTATAAAATATTGGATGGTGATTTCTACACCAGTTACAACAAAACATGCAACACCCAATGTTTTTAAAAATTAAAACTAAGCATCATAGTGTATTTGAAATGAAACATAGATATTAAACCACCAATGAAATATATAACTATTATTAACTAGATAAATATTTATGGGGAATAAAAAATTTATTTAAAATTTAATATATATATATATATATATAATCTATTAAATGTATATTATTTGGAAAACTTTTTTAAATAATAAATCAATATTTATTAAATTAATTTAAATCTTAAAAAATATATTTCCTAAAAAATTGATTTTTATTTGTTTTTAGAATAAAATAATATAAATAATTTTAAAAAAATTATAATCACTATATGATAAAATTAATGAAATTTTTGAAATCAGAATATAAAATTTAATTTGTGTTAAATTTGGTGATATTTTGAAAAATATTAATTTTAGTGAATAGTGGAAAATATTGATTTTTTAAAAAATATAATTTCATTAAGATAATTTTTTAAACATAATTTTCCATTATATTTATAATATTAATTTTACGAAAATAAATACTAACTAATCATATTTAATCAGCGTCATTATATTATATTCAATATTATATAGTATTTTATTATATGTTTTTCTATCAGGATTTAGAAATGGGATTTTTCTAATAACAATTTTAAGGTGCATAAAGGTTATTCATTGGAATTATATATAAAACCCAAAACGATGAATAATATAAATAAATTTATAAAATATATAAATCTAAATATAATTTTAGATTCATAAAATAAATATTAATATCCATACACTTAAAATTAAATTATCTTTTCCTTAAAAAATGCCTCTCTTGACAACGAAATTTTTCATCATGTATGTTGGTTTAATGAAAATTAATTTTTTTGAATTATATAAATCAGAATTAATGATTTTTACTCTAAATTTAGAATCTAAATAATTTTTATTATCTAATAAGATCAAATTTATTTTTGACCAAAATATATAGTGAAAATAGTAAAAATAAAACTCAATGGTTAAAGTAAAAACAATTTTAATATGAGTTCTAATATATCGATAACAACAAAAATGGCCTAGAATATTTTTTTAAAAAAATTCTGGAAAACTTGGGACCATATAATTTCTATGTTTATATAATACTTCCATATTTACCCCTTTTCACTAAAAAACATGGTTCACCTTTTTCTTCTATAAAAATACCAGGGTTCCACTCACATCAATTATATTAGGCCACCCACTCATATATATATTAAAAACATCAATCCACATTGGTTCATCCCTTAGAAATGAAATCGAGTTCAGAATATTCATACCCCAATTATATAAAACATTTTTCAGTTATAAATACATTTTAATGTTACTTTAATTTTTATCATAAAGCGGTGCTCTGAAAAGTGTTCAAATTCGTAACTATGTGTTTTTGTTTTAAATATTATTCAGAGTCCGCCAAATATTATAAATCTATGATAATATGATAATAAACTATACACTAATATGATATTTAATTGGGATAATATAAATCAATCGCCTCACCATTAAATGGGATTAAAAAATCATATATGTGGTTGGTGGACTATCGACTCCCTAGTTGATTTAATTTATTTTACAACATTTTCTATAAAAGGATATTATAATTATTGATTTAATATTTATATATATATGGTTTTTTAAACAAATTTATACTTTTAGAATTATTTTTCTCAAATATTACTTTTTTACTTTTCATTCCATGGTGGATATGATAACATTGTTTGTGTGTATGGAAAACGTCCACCTCATGCAGTGTTGTCATTTATTATTTCACTAACTCAAAACATTGAATGTAATAAAGATAATGTTAATGAATATTTGTGACATTTAAAAATTAACACTGATATAATATATATATATATCATTCTTAAAATATAATATTTCATTTTATTTCTTATAATAATAAATGAAACCATCATTCACTTATGCATCGAATACAACCTCCATGATGCGATGTGCTTCAATATTATTAACAGAAATATAAATAATGATATATAAATGCATTTATGAAGAATTAATATATCATTTGTAATATAATTATAATTCAATAATGTTAATTTAATACATACATTCTTTCCGAAATCATCATTAAATTAGTGAAATTCCACTCTAGCATATGTGTGATAAATGATATCCTTGATTATAATGTAAATAATTTTTCATAACATTTTTGTATGATTTTTATAAAATATTAATATGTGAATAACTGTTTTAATTTTTTCTGGAAAAATAATATAAATAATTTTCAATTATTTCCTCTTAGACCACGATCTACAAACTAATGTTTTTTTTGAAACAATAATCCAAACATTAAAAGAACACATGTAATGGAACTAACTACTTAAATATTTAATTATGCCCTTAAAAAGGAATAAAATAATTAGTTTATGTAAGTGCTGTTAAACATAGAAAAGTATCTAAGGAAATAAAATAACTTATGTAATATTATTATGAATGAGTTAAAGGACATCCAATGAATTGTTGGACTTTTGTTTAGGGGTCTTTCTCATCTCATTCTTACATTTATGAGACATATTCTATAATAATAACATATATTTTATCGTTCATTTATTTGATATAATATGTTAGTTTTTGAAATGAAATTTTATTTTTTTATGTTTTATTTTAAATTTTATTATTTTTATTTATAATTGAGACCCGAAATCAATATATTTATTAATTGTAAATATCAATTTCATAATTTTTTTCATTGTTTTATGCATCACAAATGTTGATTCATTATGATATCTATATTAATGAGCAACGTATACTAATTAATGAGGTGTATATACATCAATTTTGCATTTTACATAAAGAAATTACTTAATTAAATTATATGAAACTAGTTTTTTTATTCCAGCCACTCATGAGACATAAAATTAAAGATTTACCAAAGTGTTAAAGAATGTGGGTTGTAATCTCATTTATTTTTTGATTTTTTAGGTTCAATGTTCCATTTGAGGACATTATATGATATTATTTTATTCAAACATAAATAATTTATTCTACAATGTGTTATAATGCCATTTATAAGTTTTATTTCCATTTCATACATTATTTATTTATGAAATATAGTGAAATTAATTTGTATGTAATATTGATCTTGTATCTTGTTTTATATCTGGTATAATTCTATTCCATGTCCATATCTCTTAAATAATTTTAAAAAAAATTATTTTCATAAATAAATGATATCATAATGACATTTATAATCTATCGTTTACCATATTTTAAAGGTTTTAAATGTAAATTTATGATCACATTTCTAATGGTTAACTATTCACTGAATTTAACTAATTTTTTCACATAGAATATTTATTTTTAAGTGTTATCAATTGAACATATTTTCATTTATTATTTCAATAATATTTATTGAATTTTCATTTATGTGTTTTTTTATTCTCAAATTAACGTATTTTTTAAAATCCATTTTGATATTAAATTTTTTTCCAAATATAAAATGATACATTCTTAATGAAATGATTTAATTGATTTTTAAATAAATTTTTTATTTTTTCATGTTGATTTTCAAAGAAAAATATTATTAAAATGTTTCTAAAATTAAAAGTTATATTTCATGGATTAACAGATATTTTCTATGAGAAATGTTTTTATTTTTTTGAAAGCATACCTTATAATTTTTTATGATTATTTTAAATTTTTTTTTAATTTTTCACGATTTAAAAACTATTTTAAATAAGGATTGTATTTTTTAAAGATGAGAAGTTTAAATTATATTAAATTATTACATTTCTTTAGTTTCATTTTTTATAAAATTATTTTGACAATTACTTATTCCTTAAAATTTATTTTTGAATGTGGAATTTATATTTTCATCGTGATTTATTTTAAATAATATTTTTTTGAAACATTGTATGTTTTATTTTTTACTCTCAATCACAATGACTTATAAAACATTTTATAAATTTTCAGTTTATAAATTTATTTTCATGAAATTTTTATAATTCTTATGTGATGGTCCATGTTAACTAGAAACATAGTTTCTATTTATTATGTCATCCTATAATGTTTCTTATGATTTAATAATTATTTTATACATAGATCCCATTCATATTTCTTTTATGAATGGTTTATGTTTAGGACTAAAATATATTTTTTGAAATGTATTCCTTTACATGGGTTTATCGTTTTCTTATTTTATAATTATAGAATACATTACTTAACGTAGATTTGATGTTATTTCCTTGATATTTTCATAGAAAACATTTTTTATCAATCATATAATATTTTATCAAAGAGATTGTTATGAAACCTATTTATTTTCCACTGGTTATACATTTTTTAATAAATAATAATTATTTTTATGACTTTTATGATGAAATTAAATCTCTATAAAATTTATTCATTATATGGATCTTGAACATTTTTATATTATCGATGAACTAAGATACCACTAGGTGATCCCAATAGATATTATATGATTTGTGTTCCAAGATAGTGTTATAATGCTTTGGGTAATGATTATGATCTACATAGAATTATATTGGATGTCAAACATGTTTTTTTATATTTGAAAGTGTATAATGAAGATTATTTCCCAAGGAAAGATCATGTTTTTAATAATATGTATGTTATAACAATTTCTTTTGATGAATACAAATATAACATGTATCATGATTATTTATTCATATTACGATTTACTTTATAAATGCTTTATTACATGGTTTCATGTTTGATTATATTTGAATTCATAATATGTATATTCTTATGTTATTCTATTTAATTTTTATTATAGCATCATATACTTATTCAGATATTATGCTCACTAATGACATTCTGTTTATCATTTCTATGTATAATCTTATATATAATTTGATCTCACCCATCTTATGTATCATATATCATTAGTTATAAATGTCTATGTTGATCAAATTCTATATATAATGGAGTTATTATGGATGATATTTATGACTTAATATGAAATAATAAAAGGTCATTTTGTGGGTGTTGTGCTCATTTAAATACATGGGAATTGTTTTTTGTTTATAAATTTCTAAATTATCTAAGAATATAGAAATAAAATATCATTGATAATGCAAGTGAAATGATTTTAATATTTGAAGTTGTAAGGATTTGAGGGAAGAAATTAGGTCACCCCCATCAATATTGTATTTTAAAAAGTAATTTTCATGTTTTTTGCACTAGATTAGGGAGTGTGTGTCTTGGGTAGTTATATAATTTATCAAAGGAAATGTTTGGATAAAATTTGAAAATAGTATTATTTTTATGTCAGATTATTTTAAGAATTAGGGTTATTATATTAGGTATATAATATTATGGTTTATTGTATGTATAAGGTCTTATACACACCATTATGTTATTATTATATTGTTTATTAAAGTTACTAATGATGTATTAGGAAACACTTGTTTAGGATTATGTATATGTAATTACATACTTTAACACTATATATGAATTTTTAGTTTGTGGATAGAATATTTAAGGCACTGATATGATATTGGTTTTACATGATCATTCATGTTGACATAATTATAGGAATATATGTTTTATTACATATATAATCATTAGATTTAAAAGGGATATTGCGACTAAGGGATTAATGTTATTTCAAAAGGAGATCACCAATATTTTGTGCTTAAAAAATAAAAGGTATGGGATAAAGGTCAATTTTAAAAAACTTTTCACTATTACTGTCTTTGAGGTCATTTATTGGTGGAATTATTTAGTTTTGACTTTTGTAATTGCATACTAATTTTGGAGAATAATATATTATTTTATTATAAAATGGTTTATATATTTTATAAAGTATATTATTGTGTGATAACTGTTGTGATGTTTGATAATTTATGTAGATTATTGTAATACCTTGATTATTATTTTTTGGTATGTTAGTCTTTAAAAGATTATTTTATTCTTTCTATAATGATAAATTGAACTTGTACACTAATATTTTAGATAAAAAGATGATATTATGATAGAAACATCCAAACATAAAAAATTATACTTATCAAATAATTATATATCCTTATTAACAAAATATATATCCTAAAATAATCCATAATATCTAGGAAGAGGATATGGAAACCAAAATGACATCAAAACACATTTATTTCCAATGAAAAACAGGTTTTTTACTTATTATATATTTACTGTTTTGAGGTCCTTGACATTCTATTTCCCATTCACCTTCCTATAAAAAATGTTATCAATAACTCTCTATAATTATATAAATTTTATTTATTTTTAAAATCAATATATCTCTCCTATTTTTATTTGTGAGAGGTTAATGTAATAATCCATATTACCTTTGTATGTATATTTCTCTCTTATCAATTGGATGTTATAATAACCCTTTTTACAATATAGGTTTAGAACACCAATGTTTTCTAATTTCATACCTTTTATTATAGGTATAAGGATCATATTTCATAAAAGAACTTAACTAATGTGGGGGTGGGGAGGATGTAGAAAAAAATAAAATTTCATGACACACAATTGTGTTTAATAGCATATTTGACTTGTAATACAGATCATAAATGACCCATTATATATATAACCATTATAACCAAGATGTTAAATATGTGTGTATGAATATTATTACATAATTTGTTTTAGATAAATACATACATACATACATACATATATATTTATATTTATATCCTACTCAAAATAAATTAATAATAAATTATTTTTAAATAATAAACTAATTTTTATTAAATTAATGTTATTCTTCAATAAATTGTTTTCATAAAATATGATTTTTATTTCATATTAGGAAAAAAATATTAAAATATTTTTTTAAAAATAATATAAATATTATTTGAAAAAATGAGATTAATTATTTAAATCATAATATCATAATTTATAATGGGTGAACTGTTTTTTGGAAAAAGTGATTTTTAACTATATAGTAGAAAATACAGATTTTTCAAAAAAAAGAAAACTTATTTTCATTAAATTAATCTTTATAAAAGTAAAATTACATTTTAAATGTAATTTAAATTGACAAATATTTTATTTAGAATTATTCATCCACATAAATTCTTTTCAATCAAAATAAAATTATGATATAATATGAGGTTGCCTTTCGGTTAAAATATTGTTTTTCATTAAACTATTACAATGTGAATAATTTATGTACTTTTAAATTATTTAATATAACCCCAAATTTACAATTATTTAAATTACATTTAAATATTATATATATTTAAATATTTTTTTATTTTCATAAAATAATTATCATTAGACATAAAGATAATATAAAATTATTATTTCAAAAATAAATTTACTTTTTGAAAACCATGTTCTTCATCACATGAGTGAATTTAATTTTAAATTATATTTTCCCATTTATGAGAATTAATTTTGTTAAGAATGATTTTATATTTTGAAGATGAATAATTTATATTTTCTAATAAGATAAAATTATTTTTTTACAATATTTTGATTGTAAAAATAGTATTCATTAATCACCAAGGTTAAGGTAAATATGGTCTTATCGTCTGATTAAACTAAATTAATAAGGGAAGATTCTGTAATAAGTATTCTAAAAACTATTGGATAGCCATTTTTTAACATATAATGTCTAAATAATGAAGGTAACACAGTTTTTTAACCATTATTCAAATAAAAAATGTTGGTGTACCTTTTTTATTTTAATAATTACAAGTTTTCGAGCCACCACCTGTAACAAAGGACACCCCCTATACTATATGAATTACACTATCAATACACATTGGTATTTAATTTACCATGAAAAACAATATAAAATATTACCTACCCCCATCCTAGAAGAACTATTTGTCAGAAATCTATTATAATAATACATTAGGTAAATATTATTGAGGTGGTCTGAGGGGGGATATAATTCCAAATAATGAATTTATGTATTATTTATTCTTTATCCTCCTTGAAATTATCACTAACTAACACTTTTTAACCCCAAAATAGTTACCCAATATGATCTATATGATGTTTTGAGAGGTGTTCCCAGTGCTTCCTGTATTTTAACTACTATTGGGCATGAAAGGATTGAGAAAGGGAATGATTTCACCAATTATTAATAAATAAACTGTGAAAAAATAGAGAAGTCCAGTATAAATATATACAAATACCAAAATAAACTTAATTTATACAAAATCGTGATAATTATGTTTTTTATATGTTTTTCTAAATAGCCACTTTATGGAAGCGCTAACCACAACTCCTTATACAATACCAAAAAAACCTTACACCTTGAACCTTATGTTAGATCCGTACTCGAAGAGTCAAAACGAATATGAAAAATTCAACAGACCACAAACCCAAAGGTGACTTCGAGCTAAGATAACCCATTGTGGCCTAAGTCGAATCACATTTCCAACCATCATATTCCGAAAACCGACCCATCGAACTTGTTATTCTGTCACCATCATTGTTGATGATGATCAATCATTGTAGTAATATATGTAAAAGCTTGCCACTGAAGACCCTCGCCACCACCACAATACACAAAAAAACAAACACCACAGATGAATGGAACCACGAGTCGAAGCTGTTCCACCATGGCATCGCAGACCATCCCCACTATTTTCAAAACTAACTTGTCACCACACTAGATCTCTTGATAAAACCATGTGCTGAAGTCCATCATCGCTATGAAAAACATGCCACAAAATAAATGGAGAACAACCATCAATTTCATTATATACCATCCTTCAACACTAACATCACACCAAGCAGGAAAACATAGATCACACCTCTTGGAAACTGTTGATCCCTCGAGCACCACATATGAAATCATTGGGGCACAACCACACCAAATCAACACGGGTAAGAGAGATTGGGAACAAAACCATGGTAGATCAAATCCTCTTTAGGTATTCATAGAGGTTTGTTACATCCACCTAGATGAAACCTAAATAAATGGAAAAGATCACCAAAAAATGAGGAGGAAAACCCTGATCAGTTGAAAAGGAAGTGCAAAAAAGGAAACAAATCATATGCCAACAAAGATATTCCCGAGGTTTATCCTAGTCCCCCTCTCTAACAATCCCATGATAGCACTAAATCCCATATAGATCCTGAACAACTTGGTGTCAATTTTGAGGGGTCAACTAACAAGACTAATTGATGTGGAAGCCTTAGGATGCCTCCACTGACACTAACCCAAACCATCAGAGGCACCTACACTGAGAACCATGATGGATGTCCAAAGTGCAAGGTATAGGTGGAAGGGGGAACTGAGAGATGAATAGAATCTGTACCAGCAGAAGCTTCATGCAAGAAGGGGGGAGAAAAGTCCAGACTAGGAAGAGAAATGATACTTGAAAGGCAAGAAGTGTCATTTCCACTGAATAGTGCCACTAAACCCTAGATTAAATGGAAAGGGGTAGGAAAGAAGGATGCGAGAGATCACGGAGTTTCAATCGAGTGGGGAGATATATAATTTATTTTTTCTACCATATTATGTGCACAATAATTTACGAAAAAGTAAAATAAAAAAAATGAACAATGGAATTGAAGCTAATCCTAATGACCATAGTTTATTCATGTGACCACGATGGTATCTCTACAATTCCAAAACAAACAATCACACATAGGAATCCAAACCAAGCCAAAACCTGTAGCCGAAGCTAAAAACCCACAAAAACAATATGGGGGAGTATTATAATTCAGAATGATTTCCAAAAAAATATATTCCCGGTGAAAACCATTCAAATAAAAGGAACCTCAATTTCATGTTTAAAATACAATATAAAAAATACTAGGCTGTTGTCCTCATGTTTCAACATTAAATAAAAAACACGAACCATTTCCCTTTTATCCATTAAATCCACATTTCATTCCAAGAATAATACATCATAAATTCCAAGGATAAAGATAATGTATTCATTTAAAAATGTAAAAATGGAGTGTAAATAAGTTTACAATTATTTTTCATAAGGCTTTGAAAATAAACTCACCATATATAAAAATAAGTAAAAAACATCATAGAAGAACATCAATTACAACATAATAAGGGAAATATAAAATTAATTCTTGCAAAAAAAAACAACCAATAATTCATCTCAGTCATCCACCATAGAAGACTAAATACAAAATTAAATGGAAGAACATTGATGATATATGGAATAATCATGAATATAATATACAACTTGAGTCATACTAAATTCCTGCCTCACTCGATGACATCAAATTTCACCCACACTCTCGATCTCATCCTACATGGTCTAACCAGGGGTCTCTATCCTATTAAAAAAAATAATATACCCTACTATCAGCCGCTATCCATATAAAAATACTAATTTAGTATATACAATGTTCACAGAAAATCCACTAGCTATGCCATGATACCATGTCATTACTAAAGTGGGGTGAGCTAACAATCCCATCATAGCATCTAATCACAAGAAAATATCTCATACAAAAGAAACATACAAAAAAATTTAACCAATAAGAAACCATATTTAATTGACTATTTCACAAAAATTATTCAATCACAAGGGATTATCTACCAATGGGCCTCGCAAAAAAATATACAAAACCACGTAAATAATATCAGCCTATGAGAGTTTTCAAGATGTATATTTTAATTATAGTTACAGATGGGCCGCAATCATCTTTCGATAAATATACCATTTTTAATGATCCAAATCAACCATTCCAAAAAATGTGAAAACACACCATTTTTCACATCATTATTATTTAAAAAGTTTCATTTAAGAACTAAAACCATATTGTTAATTACATGTATACTTTCATCAAATTGTAATACAAGTCACACACCATTATCACATGCCAAATCATTTTATAAATACAAACAAAAACATATTAAAAATAAAAAATACATTGAATTATCCATCATGAATCCTAAACCATAACATTAAATTCAACGAAGAAATTTTAAAAGAAAAACTATAAATTAAAAATATAAAATTAGTTGAGAAATCCGACCAAACATTTTCACAAAAACTTAGTTAGAAGAACATAACAAATAAATGGGATATACTTCAAATTTTTTTTTCAGAAGCATCACATTTCATAATAAAAATTATTCTCAATATTACACATCACTATTTTACATATATGTATAGTATAAGGGGGAAGAAACAAATGATTTGTAAATTTAATGAGACTATGTAAAAAGACCTTCCTAAAATAAAATTATCTTCAACAACACCAACCCAAAACAACTCCATGAATGTTACAAGAGGAAATATAATCCATGAGAAAACCTAAGATAAAATAAACCCAACGTAAAACAAAAAAATAAAGCACACTATATCCCAAAGACTAAGGGAGAATAGTTCTCAACACAAAATGGATGAAATTGGATGAAGAAGAAGAGAATATGAGATTACCTTTAAGATTTATCGGAAAATCATTATGAAACCAATTGTATCAACAAAAGGGATAAATTAGGAGGCTTTGAAAACAATTTAAGAGGTCCCTAAAGTCACAAGAAATAAGAGGGGGAAAGGGTGATTAGGGTTAAAATATCAAGAGGGTAGAAGGTTAAATTCACATTTTTAATGACATAGGAACTACACATTGTTATGTTGTATGGTTTCAGAAAAAATAAACTAATTGTGAACCCCTTTTTGGAAAAACTAGTCATTCGCTTTCTTTTGATGCATGGATTGGTAAACCATGCACTAACAATGTGACATGGTCTTTTACAAAATGTTGAAGCCATGTGCATGCCTTCCATATAGTTTTCCTAAGCATACATGGGTTATGGAACCATATAATGAGACAACAAGGTAACCTCATATTTTTCAGTAGAATGGTTCATGATTTCTACTAATAATGTTACAACCATTTTCCACATACTGTAAATCTTAGAATCTCTATTTTCACTAAAACATACCAGGGAAACTAAGAAATAACAATGGGACCATCAACAAATAGAGTAATTTCTCAAAAATAAAACATAGAACTCCCTAAAATCTAGAATAATACCAAGGTCCAAAAGATAAATACGAACTAGTGTTGAAAATAATATATTTTGGTGTGATAATTATTCTCACAGCTATTCTTTATGCCCCAAAAAAATACACCTCATTTTCATGTTAATTAATCAACGATAGGGGATTCCCAAAACTGCATGATCCAACCTCTCAGGCTGATAACATGTCTACCACCACGAAATAATCCTCATAACCCATCGCTAAAATTATCCAACGAATCCAAAACACTTCTCGAGAAATTAAATAAATCCCAAAATGTAACCAACAATACTGAACCACCAAAAAAAAATTTGGGTGTTCTCTAAAATCCCAATATTCGCAGAATGACTCACGAACATGAAAAATAATAACATCATGTAAAACCACCATTGCTAATCTACATTAGAAAATAAACTATATTATTAACCTAGAAGATAGATTGGACTCCCCACCATTATAATTTATCTATCCCCAACCAAATCTAGTATAAAGACAAAAAGAATCCATGGTGGGTCTCCCCACCATTAACAAACTATGTAGCCTAAAATGATCAGCACATACAAACATAGAAAACCTAATGTGGACTAAACTGGGTATCCCCACATAAAGAAAATGTCTACCACAAGGGGGCCCCTTGAATGCGATCCCAAAAAAATGAAAATCCAAAATTTTGATATATTTTCTCCACTAGATGCAACCATGACTAGAAGGGAATAATCCAGAAAAAAACTGTTCTTTAAGGATGAATTTACCACGACAAGGAAAATTGAGACAATGATATGAAGGATAATTTACTCCCCGATAAAAGAGATAAGTTAAGAGAAATTTTTCTACACACAATGTGATATTATTTACTAAATGAAGAGGTTTACATTGGGAACTATGTATAATTTCATAGTCTATTAAAGAATCTTCTCCCCCACAGTCACGTGCGAACATCCCCTGATTGGAAGTCTTACATTTTTGTTTAACATATATCCACACAGTTTCTCTAGTAGAACTATAAGAACATGAAAAACCACATGAATCTCATTTCTACAACATATAAAATACACCAAACTATGAAATTTAAAGACATAATCTTCTTTCACCATAATAAGAAAAATTAAAACATGGTATATAATGAAAAGCCATCCACCTAGAATGAAACAATTCATATTTTTTAAAATACTTGAATTCCTAAAAATATCGATTATAAAGTGATTCACAAGATCATGTTTTCCATTTTTATTGAAATGGAACACCAAAATAAACCAATTGAATAAATGATTATAACAAAAACAGATTTACATTGATAATGGGCCTTAACTAAGTCAAAAAAAAGTACCATAATCCTACAATCAGGGTGGAGGGTCATATGATGTGGTGGATATTTATCTACATAGAATACCGAAATAACCCTAATTGAACTATTTTATGTTACCTAGAAATATACGAGCATGATATTTCATTTTAATACTCAGACATGACAACATCTTATGATTCAAATTTTTTGACTAATGAGACATTTCTATCCTATACTTTAAGAATGCTAAAGAGAGTTCATAGAGCTGCTTCATTCTATCACTAGCACTAACATCTCTATGAAAATTTTCGAAAATATTAATGGAATTCCATTCACATAATATAAATACCAGAGGATGTATTTCTACCTCTATAAATCCTACAATAAAAGCATCCACATGAACAACATTCATCTTCAAATCAACAATGGTGGTTAGACCAAACTCTACAACCTTCAACTGCACATCAGGACCAAACCCCATCTCAAAACATATGGGATTTGAGTAATTCTTCACATCCCACTTAAGATGGAAATGAACAATTTATATTTAATAAAACAATTACTCTAGATATTATCCAAAAAATTGATGTTGATAAAACGTTTCCATACTGATCCAGCCTTTACTTACATAGTGAAAAACGTTTGATTGGATGAATCCCTAAAGAAATCATATATAAGATCATCCTGATTCTTTGTCTGAGAGACTAACTTCCACCACATATTGGTCTGAAAATCAATAATAAACGTTTAATAATATACATTTAATGACTCACGTATCTCAGGGAGATAAATTTTTTATTCAATTTTCATTATCCACTATTTTTAATCGAGAGGATCTTCTTAAACATAAAATACATTTGGATTCAGCTTTAAAATCACATGAATGAATTCTATGGGTTGATAACCTATTGGTTCAAAAAATATTAAACTACCCATGTTCACACTATAAATACCCATTGATTCTTTGTAGGGGTGTAAAATAAGTTAAAATAAAAACAAGATCTCAATTAAAACCAACCAATCAATATGAATTCTCAATAAAAAAACACCACAAAATAACCATCCCAGATCAGTAGTAAATACACCACAGAACCACTGGTTATCAAAAAATGTCAATTTTTCTGTTGAAAATTCTACTGAAAATAAAAACAAACTATGTGGGTTCTAACTCACTGATTATATTTTATATAGCCTCAAACATGCACACTGTCCCTCCACCATGGGAGCACATCAACTCTTGAAAATTATGGCCCTTATCTACCCATGTAACCATTAATCGACATTTTATCACATCTACATTCTGGTGATAACGCCTAGAAATACCAAATATAAAAAAAATCCCACTTTCCTATGAGGTGCCGACCATAAAAATTTCATAATATTAACGTTAGTCAATAATTCACATTTTGGATATTTTTAGGTTTAGAGTTTAATAGAATTAATTCCTAACTGATAAATATCAAAATGATATAATTACAATGTGTATACATTAGAAAATATTAGTTTCTTTAGTAGAATATAAATATTTTAAAATAAATATGATTTTGATTCATGTTAAATCATAACTTTTCCATGATCCCATCCATGACAAAATTCTACTTTAAAACAAGTGAAAAAAATTCAAAACATAGGATGAGCATAAAAATATCAGTAAGGGATACATAAATAATGAAACTATTATGCATTCACAAACATGTAATCTATGATTACATTATCATTATATAATACTTTATGCCATTATAATGATGAAAAATACTCTTAACTGAATATAAGTTCATTTCTTACACCTTTTTTGTAACCAATAGATAACATTAAAACCCATAGAACATAATATATAACATATAAATAAGTTGGGAGAAAATAATTCAAAAATAAAATAACCATAATATCGGATTACACACATATCACTAAATATAATAGCCGTATTTCCAAATTTCGTTCTGAATGCATTACATGTTATTATGTAACCACCCGATCATGGTTTATCACAGAACCACCCATATTTGGTTTATCACATGTCCACCCATATTTGGTTTATGAAGTAACCACCCATAAAATGAACATGTACCATCATATAATCATAACATTGAAATGTTATCATTTTTAACATTTCAATCACAAGATTTAATTTAAAAAAAATAATTATTTTAGGGATATTGAAATATTCAATCCATTTATAAAAAAATTTATAACATTTAATAAAGAGACTTTTGAATAAAAGTATCCCGTAACAAATTAAAACATTTGAAGAAAATTTAAAATTAAAAAAAGCAGGATAATATAAAATATAATTAAAAAACTATTTTTGGAATCGTGGACATTAAATATAAGGTTTTAAATGAATAAATCGTTAAAAATATTAAATTGATGTTTTAGTTAATGAGTTCCTTACAAAAAGATAAACTCTTGAAAATAAATCATTAAATAATAACATTAATTAAAAATTTAAATATCATAAGAATATAAATATTCATGATATTACATGTCAAAAGTGTTTTATATACACCTTATTGGATAATAAAGGTGAAAAACATCATGATATGCCTTAATGTATGACGATTGAGATGAAATCCCTTACAAAGAACGTATAATTAGATTAAATATACATTAGTGAAATATTTTTCTGTTAAATTCATATATAAACTCAATTTATGTGGAAATTTACTCTAAAACAATCATAGTTTATTCACACATAATCCTGTAAAAAGAATACCAATGACATGTATATTTAACTCAAAAAATGGAGATTGGGTAGTGATTCTCTTAACATGAGTCTAACTTGTCTAGTTCATTATTTATCTTCCTGAATAATAATATAAGGTTAATTTATACTTACTTCATAACCTATTCTATGATTTTTTATTCCATGTATATAACTTATTACGATGTTATATAAATTAGTCAATTCACAGAGTTCATGTTGGATGTTTTTTCGATATTCAGTACTTGAGTTGAAAATGAATATTGTATGATATAATTTGTACATGATGTCATAATTCCATAGTCACCATTACTGTATTCATGATATTTTCATAAAATTTACACATTAATCATAATTTTTAAATCAAACCATGATTTATGGTTATGAAAAATGAACAATGTTATAATCATGGAGATGGTAGGTTGTACGTAAGTATGATTAACATTTCCATTTTCACTGATCATTATGGAAATAATTTATTTATAATTTTATATTTTTATAATAATTATGATATTATTATGATAAAAATAATAATTTACATGTACTTGTTTATATCATAAATTTAATATAATGAATCAAAATGTGTCCCACTTTTTCGGGGAGGTGATAGTTCACACGTACACATGAACGAAGTTATCATTTTTATGCACATGGAAGTTAGAAGATAATTTATATATTATAATTATATAATTACAAATATTTCAGGAATATCAAATATGAATATTAATTTATCTATTATAACCATTCATGATGGAAGGTTTTAGAAAAGGAATTAGATCGGTTTGTCGAGGTGATAGTTCACACATACACACGAATGATCATTTTCTTTCCCATTTAATTATAGTATTGATGTATTTAGGGGATGATATTAAACGAATAACATATTAATATATTATATATAATTGAGTTCTTATATCATATTGTTTTGAGAATATTTTAAGAAAGATTATGATGGTATGAAATAGGATCACCTGGAATATTAATCCTCTTCTTCGGTTGATCACATTTGAAGGACTCCTTAACTCCTTTAAGAAGGGAGTTCTGACAAAACTATGGATTTTAGATTGTCCTAAGGAATTATTGGTAGAGTTAATAATATATATTGTCCAATACAAAAGACATTGTAATTGTGACTAAATGGGAAGTCAAAGTTCCATTTTATAGGAGATATTATGGACACATTAGGATAGTCTTGAACTATTAATTCATTATAAATTTATTTTTGGTTTCTAATTGTTCCAAAATCAATTATTTAGATTATAATATGATTCTGGGTCGTTTTAATTTTATAAAATTAAAACTAGGGGTTTTTTGAATATTTATTTATCTTTATATTTTTGGTTTAAACCCAATTTTGCATTTTTTAATCTTACAATGACAGCGTGTAATTTACACTTCGTGTGTTAATGTAATTATAATAAGATGAAAAAAAGTCCTAAAAATGACATTTATTTCATATTAGGACTTATACTAACCATTTGGATGACTATATTATTTTTATGAATTTTATAACAAGTAGTAAACTATTATATAAGATATATTATGAATTATATCAATGATTGACACTATACATACATGACTTTTTAAAAAAGTCATAAGAACTAGATTCCTTAAAAGAAACACAATAACTCGTTGCTAAAATGTCATAGTAATACATAAAATTTGGTGTATCCTCAAATAATTAAAATAATATTTATTATAATATTTATAATATCACTTATCTAAATCTATTGTTAAGGAATCAATCACTGCATCATAATTGTGTTATCATTCATTTTATTTATTTAATTTCAAAAAACTAAAAATAAGATACCATGATGTAGAAAATCTAATTATATTTCTAATTAATATTTATATTTTAATTGATAATTTATATAAACCCATATTAAAATTGTTCAGGTAATAATAATCATTATTGTAACATGTTTTCTTTTTATTAAAATTAAATGTTATACGTGTCATAATCACACCCATGTGGATTAAAAATGTCACATTTCCATATCATTGGTATTACTAGTCGCCTATATGTCATCAAATAGAATTATGAAACATTTTTTTTGTAGTTTCATATTATTATAATGTTAATATTACATTTCTTTACTATATTTACCCTTTAACCAATGTAATTAAATTTAATTAATAATGTTACTATTCATAATGTCCAAAATTATATGGGATATATTTAAAATATTTTGACCTTATGATTCCAAATATAAGTATAATTATTGAAAATTCAAAAAACATAACTATAATAATTAATATAAAATTAATTCACATTGTCATAATGAAAAAATGGGTTGTTTAAAAGTATAAAACACAAAACGGTTATATTGTGTTTATATACATTTATTTAATGTGAAATTACATCCAAGTACCAAGATAGGATTTAATTATAAAATCATAATCCAATAAAATTATAAAACCTATTAAAAGAAAAAACTAACTTTATAAAAAATCTAGATGAAAAGGCAGTTTTGAACGAAAATTCAGTATTATTCACTATTCATTAAAATATGAATTTTGTCATAAAATTAAAAAAAAATAACTTAATGTTTATTTTGATGTTCATATTCCTTAAAATAATATTATTTTGTCAATTATAACTTATAAATGTATCAAAAAATATTTTTATAATGGGTTCTCCATCAAAATTTTGTAAAAATGCCTTTTTGAAAAATACTTATTTTTTTCATAATAATTATTTTGTTCTTATATATTGTCTGAAAAACAGATAATATTAAATTTTAACATAAATTTGATATTATATTTAATTAATATAAAAAAAATTGTTATGGTTTTATAAACCTAATTAATCTCATTTAAACGGGTTTTCCTAAAAAAATATCATTTATATTAAATTGGTTTTTATTTCCATTTCTAATAAAATTTGTAACAAATTAATCCAATTATAAACATGCATAAAATATATTTTCATAATTCAGTGATTACTATAAATTCCCTTTATTCCACCGACTATGTAATAATGGTTTTATTTAAATAATACTTTTTATTTTTTTTATGATCTATGTAGCATATCGTTGAGGCTATTGAAAGTAGCGTTGCTTTTATTAAACACGAGATGTTACTTTCTCCCCCACCCTTTAATAAATTTTTTCCTCTAAATTTTATTTTGGGGTTGGTAACTAGTGTATGAATTTTCAAAATAACATTATTGAAAACCCACATCTGAAAAGGGATTAATAAACCTACAACTTAAAAAAGTCCGTGAAGAACAATGGTGTCCCGAAATTACACATACTGGGACTTCATATAAGAAAAAATTCAAATGGAATAAACCTAACCATGTTTTTTTGAATGATAGTGGTAGAATACATGATCAGTAGAATATAATAAATCAGTAAACCAAAAACATGTGATGGGATAAACGATTATTGATTTCGATATTGGAAATTAAAAGTAAATCATTTTTGTTTTAATATTTTTTCATAAATTTGTGAAATTTATTAACGAAATTCAATAAGAACCTCTAGAAAGATACTTAATTTTGAATTACAGTTTCATCAATTAATAAATTTCTACCAAAAAAACTGCTTTTCACCGATTGATAAGTATTAAAGATGGCATGGTCACACCTGATTCACTAGAATTGTGGTCTATATAATCATGTAAACCACAAACTATTAAATATATGTTCATATTGTCTTGAAATATTGAACAAAACCAAAAATGTTATATTAAAATTAGATGTTTCCCCAAAAATAAAAAACCATTTTTGATGAAGAAACTACTATTAAATCTAAAAAATTCTATTGTTGTATTCAATGATCAACAAAGACCAATTGATAAAAGATTTTCGTCAAAATTAATCAAGACTATTATATCTATGGTTGAATCCCAAAATTTATAAATATTTTATAACAATGTCTTCCAAGTTAAATTGTATCATTAATATCTAAATAACATCAACCAATATTAATGTATCATACCAAATAGTAATTAACATAATCCCATTTTAGAATATTTAGGTTAATCACGTCCATATATAACCCAAATCACCATAAGAGATTAATTAAATTAATTATTTCTCAAAAATTAATTCATTTATTATTTATCAAATAATTTCCAATACTATTCAATTTACATTAATCATATAATGATCACAAAATATAGAACATCTTCTAAAATTACAATTATTAAGTAATCATAAAATAATTTTCTAATCCCATGATTATCTATTTGGTAACATAAATGTCTACCAAATCAACTTATTCATAATGTATAAAATTATTTAACTAAATATTAAAAATATATACTAACCATGGAATTCACATAGTCTATTGGTAGGTGATAATGGTATGTCGCACTCTGTGAGTTTTTCTTTTTTCCAAAAAAATCATATAATTCTTATAACAATACCAAAATAAGTTAATACCCCAAAATATAAAAATAAATTGTTTTAATCAAATAGTTTATTTTATATGTTTCATTTTTCAACACCAAAAGTATTAACCCATAACCACCTCAAAAATAAATATCTCCAAAAATATTGTTAATTACATGGAAATTTCATAACAAAAGCCTACAATGGTATTTCTAATACATTGATATTATGATCCAAAATTAAAATTATAAACACTTGATGATATCCCTGACTCTTATGAAACCAACCTAATCTACAATGTTTAATAAACCATCCTATGATACCAACTAAACAGACCTGACCTCAAACATAACTTAATTTTGAGATAAATCATGAATTCTCATTTAAGGATATTTTCATGTATATAGTTTTATAGAATTACGCCATAACACATACATAAAAACCAATATAAATAAAAATAGAACACCTCCAACAGTATAAATTTTTTCCATAAAAAATAGAAAAAGAAACAATGTTCTTTCCATGATAAATCAAAACGTTTCTTTGATACCATCATTGACCCTATTATTCATTAAAACCTATTAATATCATTTCAATGCATGATATGTGAAAAAAAGATATGTAAGGGATATATAAATATAAAAAATTATTAGTCTTTTTCAAACATGTACACCATAAATACATTATCATAAACTAAAACTTTCAACCATAACAAAGTATTTAAAAACTCTATACTAAATATATGTTCGTTGCATAATATTTTTTAACCAATAAATACCATAAAACCTATAGAAAATAACAGATACTATATAAAATGTATCTTGGAAAATAATTATACATAAATGGAATAATCATATGGTCGACTTCTACACATATCTTTAAAAAGAATAGACATACGTCTGACTTTAATACCCAACACATTGGAGTTTATAATGTAACTACTCATCCTTGGTTTAGCATAAAACCACTCGTCTTTTTTTTTGTCATAAACCGTATATATTTGGATTATCAGTTAACCACAAATTAAATTTACATGTACCATTATATTATATTAATTAATTAAAGATATCAATTTTAAAAACTTTATGAATAATATTTCATTTGTATCCACAAGAAATATTTTCAAGATGTTGAAAAATTCAATCCATTTCCAAAACAATTTAAAAAATTTAATAAAGAGACATTTGAATCATTGTTTCCCATAAAACATTTAATATTTTTAATGAAATTTATATTTCTATACATTCATTTACATAATAATAAATTCATATAAACTATTTTTAAAATGTGGACATGAAATAAATGTTTTTAGAATAACAACTCATTAACACATTTAAAACAATGTTTAATTTAAAGAGTCCCTTAAGAATAGAAAAACACATGAATATATTTCCTTAAGTAATAATATTAATTAAAACATTAAATATCATGAAAATATAAAAATTCATGATATAATGTGTCCAGAGGGTTGTATATGCACCTTATATAATAATAATGGTTAATGCATTAAGATATGCATTAATATAACATGATTAAGTCGAAATCCCTTAAAAATATCATTTCAATCGATTAAGGAAAAATCAATGAAATTATGATATTATAAAAACATAAATACACGATATATGGGTGGATATTTGATTTAAATCAATCATATAATATTCACACATATTCTTGAAAAAATATAACTAATGACATGGAAATATATATCAATGAATGGAGATTGAGTTAAGATTTACCTTACAATGATTATGACATGTATTGTTCTTTAGTTATTATCCTAAATAATACAGTTAGGATAATTTATAGATTCTACATAATATTTTTCATGTTTATTCCCTTTATGTATCTTATTACCATGGTATATACATTAGTTAATTCTTTAAGTTTATGTCAGAAATTTTGTCGATATTTGGTAGTTGAGTAAAAAATGAACATTGAATGATATAATTTTCCCATGTGGTCATAAGTAAAGAAACTACAGAAAAGTATTCTTGAAATTTTAATCACTTTTATACATTAATAATAATTTTTAAATAAAAAAATTAATTAGGTTTATGAAAAGGGAAAAATGTTATTATCATGTAGACGGTAGGCCATACTTATGCATGTGTAACATTTAAATTTTTTTATTGATAGTCATTTGAATAATATAATTATAATTTTAAATTTGTATAATTATCATTAAATTATTGACAACATAGAAATCATTTACATATACTTATATATTTTTTAGAGGTTTTATAATCAATCAAAATGGGTCACACTGCTTCAAGAATGTGATAGTTCATACATATGCATGAATGATGTTATCAATTAAATTCACATGGACGTAAGAATATAATATATATATTAATATTTGATAAATGTTAATTTTTCATGAATATAACATTTGAACATATATTTCACTATTATAATCATTATTGATTGAAGATTATGGAAAATTAATTAGATTGGTTTGTGGACATGATAGTTCACACGTACGCACTAATGATTAATTAATTTTCCATTTATTGGAAGTGGAGATGGATTTTGGTGATGGTATTAACATAATCACATAAAAATATATTATATATATTGTATTTATTATATCATCATTGTAGAAATATATTTTAATGATGTGGAATAAAAAATAAAATAGAAGCATATAATGAACTTGATACCGCTTCATCAGTTGACTGCATTTGAAAAAACCACTTAACACCTCTAAAAAGTGGGTCCTACCTAATGAAAGCTTTATGAATATGGGTAGGGATCATAGGAAGTGTTTTGGTAAGAGATTTTACCTTCCAATAAGTCTTTATATGTGTAAATAAAATAGTAGTTGGATTTCCCTTATATAGGAGAGATGATGGGATCTTCAAGAAAATATCGAAATACTAATTTATAATCAATTGGTTTTCTGTTTGTAATGTTCCAAAACACATTTATGTTTAGTCAATAAGGTTATCCTTATGAATTTTCCATTCCTTCATTCAAGGGGGAGATTTTTAAGATATAAAGGTTTCTTTATGACATTACCACTTTTGTTGTTTTGAAAATCAATAACACCTTATCTAAAGGCAAATATATTTTTACCCTATACTTTACCACTATAAGGAAAAATATCCTTCCCCATGGAAATTTATCCAAACCATATTTTTATTACTCATATCATAATTTTTCAAAGTGTAAAAATTGTATTGAAACCAAAAACCTCAGAATCATATAATACCAATATATGAAGCATTCTCTTTAAGACTCCGAATTCTAGTTACGAACATTCATTAAGTTCAACTCTGAATTTTGGTTACAAACTTTCATGATGTTCAACTCAGAATTCTGGTTACGAACATTCATGAAGTTAAAAATTGAATTCTGGATATGAACTCTCATGATGTTCAACTCCGAATCCTGGATACGAACTCTCATAAATTCAACCCTGAATTCTGGATACGAACATTCATGATGTTCGACTCCAAATTCTGATTATGAACTTATGAAAATTTGGACTATGAATTCTGATTATTAATTATGGACATGAACTCTTCTGAGTTATGACTCCAAATTCTAATTATGAATTCAGGTTATGATCTCTTAATTATTTTTGACTCTGAATCCTCATTAACTCCGACTCTAAACTTTGTAAGTTCAGGTTTCAAATTTATATTGAATCTAGACTCTAAATTTCTATGAAATTCTGACTCCATAATTCTACACAATTCAGGATCTGAAGTCCTACAAAACAGAATCCAAATATCTTTGTATTATAAGACTCCAAATTCTTTTTTTGTAAGACTCTGAAATCTCATTTCCTTACATTCAGAATATTGGTTTTTGGTTATACATACACTTGTTTAGTTATAAAATGATTTCATGCTTTCAGTTATCATCTAACTGTTATTTGAGTGACATGTGTATAGGTCCCTCTGAAATTAAATGAAAAATATGACCATTGGAGGAGGGTGTCAACTGTTGGATCCATGCATATAAATAGGATCTAATTTGAAAGAGATTATAACTACAACTATTAGATTATTTGATGATCGAAATTTCCAGAAATGATTTCTAGAGAGAGACTCTTATAAACTCTCATCCTTCATGTAGAATGTTTTGAACAGCTCATTCAAACTTTTCATTGTGCATATTTTCTTAGTACCGAGGTTCGATTTCCTTGAAATCAAAGTCTTCGGGTTATGAATTCAAAGGTGCTGATTTCCTTACAAATTGTGGGCTTGCAGGGACAGAATGAAAGATACCAATCCTCAGATTGAGGGCTTACCTAGGTTTGGGTAAGAAAGACATTCATGAAAATATAAATAAAGGGTTTATAGATACCCTCCACTTTTGGTTAAAAGTTCTACTACTTGTTACATATAGTATTTTGTTTTCCATTGTGTATTTTAATTGTGGAGGAATGTATAACATTCATATACTTTTTTAAACATGTACTCTGATTTAGTTGTATTCTATATTCATTAAGGTAGAATCTTATTATTTGTAAAAAATGTTATTTTTCATTTCCGGAATCACTTTTCTGGAATCAATCAATTTATTAGAACTTAGAGGTGTTATGAATTTTGGTTACTCAAAATTTCCTTAAGGATTTTTTAAAGTATGCAATTTAACCACCTCTTTTATTTGTATACAATATTATATATTTGATCATAATTTTGTTATTATAGAGTATACCATACTCAGACATGCCATTCTAACAATTGGAATCAGATCATTTGTTCAATCTGAATTAATCTCACAATTATATTCAGAAGGTAATTCTCAGAATTGTATTTTCTAGATTCATATTTTTCGGATTCATATTTCCAGACTCATATAGTTCATATTCATTATTTCTTAGAGATACAATATTTAGTTCCCTGCTTATGATATTTTCTCTTTTTTACAAACTCATACTCTTAAAAATTTTGTGTGCCAAAGAATTTCTTAACGATGGCCAGTTTAAATGTTTGTTCTATTGAGAATCTAAATCATACCATACCTCAAATTTTTTATGGAAATGATTATGAGTATTGGATCGATAAGATGAAGACTATTGTTATCAATACTGGAGATGATAACTATGTAATTCTAACTATATATTATAAGATTCCGGATATGGAATTGAGAACATTTACAAACCATGAGAAATCAGAATATTAAGCAAAATTCAGAGATAGAAATACATAGTTATGTTCCATGATAATGAAAATCTATAGTCAAATATCATAGTGTGAAGCAGAAAATTCTATATGGTTGAAACATAAAGTTACACATTTTGGTACATCTAATGTCATAGAGACTAGAGTAGCTATGTTGAGAGCTGAATACCATAGTTTTAATTGTCTTTATGGAGAACCTATGAACAAAGTCTAACAACAGTTTATTACTATCATGAATATCTTACAATCTATGGGAGAAAACGGTTTGGAGGATGGGGCTCTTGTTGATAAGATCATAGATATCATGCCAAATGAATGGGATTCCAAGAGGACTGTTATTGATGAAAATAGGAATGTCACTTAAATTTCCATAGATGAGTTGTTTAGAAGTCATCTTCATCATAAAACAAGAATGAAGAGAGATGTTAAATATGTTAAGAATAAGAATGGGAATGGAGGAGTTGCTTTTACAACCACTTCAAAACATATGAAATCCAAGACCCCATAAAGGGTAACTAGATCAAAGTCAAAGAAAGTCATTATTCAGTCAGAATCTAGTGACATAGATATGTCTGATAACGAATTAGCTATTCTTTCTGGGAGAATAAACAAGATTTTAGCTCAAGAGAATCATCAGAATAAGTACAAGAAAAAAGAATACAGAGACAATAAAGATGGAGATGTTACATATTAAGAATGTAAAAGAACATGTCACATTAGACCTGATTGTCACTACTTGAAAAATAAGTCTAATAAGTAAAGGAATTTATAAATTTATAAGAAGAAATTATATTGATAAACACACAAGAAA
Organism: Viscum album; assembly: GCA_963277665.1. Taxonomy (NCBI): domain Eukaryota; kingdom Viridiplantae; phylum Streptophyta; class Magnoliopsida; order Santalales; family Viscaceae; genus Viscum; species Viscum album. The sequence goes on along the minus strand of OY728157.1, from coordinate 25,838,077 downwards.
AGTATTAATTCAAATGATACATTGGGTGATAGTTGTGGAGATTCTTCAGAAAGTGAATCTTCTTGAATATGATTCATCAGCACAGAAGAATATGGGATTTATTGCTACTAATTCTGTTTATAATACATGTCTTATGGCCAAGGTATGATCTACCGAGGCATTAAGAAATCTATCTCCTGATAATAATTACTATTCCAAAAATAGTACTTCTAATGAAGATACATCATCTTAAAAAATTGAAGAAATACCTTATTATGAATAAGTATCTAAATCTTCCAAGTTAGATGAAGCAAATAATTGTAAGATTTCAAAAAAATAGACAAGGAAAATACTAGGGATGAAATTCATACAAAATAGATTTCATATCATTCTAGAGATCTTGAAGATAAAGATGATATTTTATTAAAACATTCTAAAGACTTTGAGGAAGAAACTTATGGTAAAGAAGAACTTTCTAAAGATCTAATGAATGATATTTTAAGGATAAAATCTTTTGAGGAAAAATATAACTCTAAGGAAATGATTCCTGTGGAAAGGAATTTAGTCATAAGACTGAAATATGAAATATTTTCTCTTAAGAGTCATCATGCAAACTTTACCTCTGGGAAGGAAAATTTTTACAAGATGTACTCTCAAATGAATCTTCAAGTAAACACTACTAGAGTAGGTTATACTCCCCAAAAACTAGTTTTCAAAAAAAAATGTTCCTTCTAAAGCCCCTTTTTCACTGAATGTCAAAGTAGTGGGAATTGGAAGAAAAACTGATCATTGAATAATGATCAATATCTTGGGTTTCATTTAGATTATTTTTCTAAAAATATGTTGATACCCAAAATTATGATGTCTAAAAATTCCTGACCCAAGAAAGTTTGGATTCTGAAAGTCTATCCTTTTTATTTTCAAGAAAATAAAGATGATAACAACAGCAATACATGATACATGGATAGGGGATGTTCCGGGCATATTACTAGTAACAAGAACAATTTTGAAAATATTATCAAGAAGAAAGGAGGAAATGTAACTTTCGGAGGTAATGCTCAGAGATATATTATTGGCATAGGTAACATTGTTCTTCATGGAAAAATGTTTATTTAAAATGTTTTATTTGATAAAAGTATTGATAAGAACCTCATTAGCATAAGTAAATTATGTGTTGAAGGATACCTTGTAAATTTTAGGAATGATAAGTGACCAGTACACAATTCCATTGAAGAATTTATTATTTCTGCCAATTGGAAAGAGAATGTATACACACTAAACATATTAGACCATAAGATCCAAGATTTACCTTTCCTTAGTGCAATATAAGATCATTATTAGTTATGGGATAGAAGGCTAGGTCACTGTAACCTTACGAACTTATGAAAACATTCTAAGAAATGTCTAGTTAATGATCTACCAGATCTTAGATTTTATTCTTTAAATTTTTTTGATCCTTGTCAATATGGAAAGAAACATAAATCATGTTTTTAATCAGTCAGTGAAGTCTCAACTACTGATGCATTATAGCTAGTGTATATGGATATTTTTGATCCTATACAAACTAGAAGCATTAGGGGGAAAGTATTATGTATTTATCTTGGTTGATGATTACACTAGGTTTGTGTGGGCCCATTTTCTAGAAAATAAGTCTGAAGATTTTTATTATTTAAAAAGTTATATATCACAAGTTAAAAATGATAAAAACCATCCATTGAAAACTATTCTTAGTGATCATGGTGGATAATTTCAAAATTCTTATTTTGAATGTTTTTGTAGTGGAAAATGAATTAATAATAACTTTTCACCAACCAGATCACCTCAACAGAATGGTGTTGTTGAAAGAAGAAATAAGATTCTTCAAGAGATAAATAGATCCATGTTGAGTGAGTATTCTATAGCCAAACTTTTTTGGGATGAAGCTGTAAGTACAGTTTGTTATACTATAAATTGAGTTTTGATTAGACCATTTCATAATAAAACTATTTATGAGTTATGGAATGGTAGAGGACCTATACATTCCTACTTGAAGGATTTTTGTTTCAAGGTATTCATTTTGAATACTAAATATAATCTTCTTAAATTCTCAGCAAAATCTGATGAAGGATTTTTCTGAGGCTACTCCACAACTTCTAAGGCATATATAGTTTTCAATAAAAACACATGTAATGTTGAAGAGACAATACATGTTAAATTTGATGAAACTGATCCTTTTGTTTGTAAAAAACCCCAACCTACATCATGAGATGTGTTTTCAAAAAATTATTTTCAACCTTTGATAGAAGATCCTTCTAATAAGGAAAATATTTAAGAACATACTTATACAACATTTACCCTAGAATAATTCTTACACTATGTTGATAAAAATGTTTCACAAAATCCAAACTGGTCATTTCCAAAGAATCATCCTATTGATTGTATCATTGGATATGTGAATCAACCTCTAAGGACTAGAAGCTTCTTGAGAATTGAATTAGAACATATAGAATTCATTTACCAATTAGAACCAAAAATCACTGATGAAGCTTTAGGTGATGATGATTGGATAAAATCCATGCAAGATGAAGTAAATGAATTTGAAAGGAATAAAGTCTAGATGTTGGTTGAAAGACCTATGGAAACATCTGTTATTGGTGTAAAATGGATCTTCAGTAATAAGTGTGATTAAAATGGAATCATTTTAAGAAATAAATCTAGATTAGTTGCTAAATTCTTTAATCAACAGGAAGAAATAGACTATGAAGAAACCTATTCTCTAGTGGCCAGACATGAATCTATTCGTATTTTACATTCCTTTGCAGCATTTTTCATTTTCAAATTTATTCAAAAGGATGTGAAATATGATTTCCATAATGGTTATGTTCAAGATGAAGTTTTTTTGTTGAACAACATCCTGGATTTGAAGATATAAAACATCCTGATCATGTTTTTAGAATTAGTAAAGATTTTTATGGTCTTAAACAAGCCCCTCGAGATTGGTATGACAGACTTACATGATTTTTGTTTCAAAATAACTATGTTAAGGGAAATGCAGATCCAAACAATTTTATAAAGAAAGATAAGAAAAATGTTTTTATTGCTCAAATTTATGTTGATGTCATTATATTTTGTTCAACTCAACAATTTTTAACTAATTCTTTGCGGATCTAATGAAATCTGAGATTGAATTGAGTATAATGGGTGAGTTAACATTTTTCCTTCATTTGCAAATATCTCAAAAACCGTATGGAATCTATATATCCCAACATAACTATATTAAAGATCTTCGTAAAAGTTATTGATATGAAAACACTAAATGTATAAGCACTCCCTTTGGTACATCAAACACACATGAACTTGATGAAGCTAGGAAACCAGTAGATCAACATCTTATAGAGGTATTATAAGAAGGTTACTTTACATGTCAGCTGGTTGTCCAGACATAATGTTTCCAATGATTCTATTTGAATGATATTAATCTAATCTTAATGAATCTCATTTAAAGGAGGTGAAAATAATTTTTCACTAATTAAAAGGAACCATGGATTTAGGACTATTTTATACTTCTGGAAATTATTTTATTCTAAAAAGTTTGTCGTATTTTGACATTGGTGGATGTAGAATGGATAGAAATAGTACATCCATAATATGTCATTTCTTAAGAGATCCATTAGTTTCTTGGTCATGCAAAAAGAAACACTCAGTAGCAGTTTCAACTTTTGAAGCTAAATATGTTACAGTTGGAATTGGTTTTGCTCAAGTGTTGTGGATGCAACAAACATACATAGACTATGGCTTGAGTTTCACCAAAACGCATATTTTTTCTGATAATACAAGTGCCATTTACCTTTTTAAAAATACTTCACACCACTCTCATGCAAAGTACATATATATTAGGCATCACCTTCTTATGGATCACGCATAAAAAAGTGGTATCATTTTTCAATTTATACAAACAAAAGATCAACTTGTTGATGTTTTTACAAAATCATTACCCTATGATAGATTTGAATACATTAAACAGAAGTTAGGAATGATAATAATAAGGTAATCCTCCTCAATTAACTTTCTGTTAAACCAATCTCCTTACAGTAAAAAACTCTTTTACATAGGGGGAGTACATTTCTTTATAAAGTTATTCATATTTTTCGTAAATAAGTTTTTCAAAAATTTTAGTATTGAAGTTTTTCATATTTTTTCTTAATGATGTTTTTCATATTTTTTCGTAGTGATGTTTTTCATATGATTTTTATTCATATTTTTCGTAATGAATCTTTTAAAATTTTTCGTAATGATTTTTTTCATGTTTTTCATATTATATGTTTTAAATCTTTTTTCTCGTAATGGAAATCTTCGGACCTGATGTTTTCGTAATGAAAATATTCATACCTAATGTTTTCATAAAAAAAATCTTCGGACCTGGAGTCTTCATAATGGAAATATTTGGACATGAAGTTTTCATAATGGAAATCTTCAGACCTGATGTTTTCATAATAGAAAAATTTGGACATGAATTTTTCGCAATGAAAATCATCGAGCCTGAAGTTTTCATAATGAAAATCTTCAGAAATAGAGTTTCCCTAATAAAAATCTTCTAACCTAGAATTTTTGTAAAGGAAAATTTCGGATTTGAAAATTTTCATAGAGATGTATTTCCTTATTCATGTTTTTTTGAAATCCAAAGTTCTTCAAGAAGAATATTTCTCAGTATGAATAATCTTCCATGAAATCTGAAAGGTATGATTTTTTTCTTGAGTTTTCGTAATTACCCTTTACATGCTGTTATATTCTTTTATTTTTTTTTAAATTTCTTAGATTGAAGTTTTCTTAAATCTGAATGTTTTTGTTTAAAACATCAAAAGATCATATCCAACCCAATTTTTACTTGCTGCTTTTATTTCAGCCTTCAGATCAGATCTGAAAAATTCTCATCTATTGGTTTCAAATGGGAAGTTCAACCATCACTTCATCACATATATAAAGGGACTCTATATTGTTTTACCACATCAGTTTTCATTCTATTATGTACTAAAGCTCTTCCCCTCAATAAAATCCCGTTTCGAATTCTTCAAAAGTTTTAGAGTCTAAATGTCTGCAGAAGTTCCATCTCAGGTTATGTCTACTATTAAGCCGATTACGGATTGTCAAATTTATAGGGAAATGTAAGTTCATTCAAACATATTCAATAAGTATGACTCTATAATTTCCAAGAACATCAATCAAAAGGGATGGGAATGTATAATTATCTCAATGATAGGAGCTCAGGATGTGGTCTACTCGAATTTACATATAGAATTATATGAATTAGTTTTCTTCTTCAAGGAAGATGGTAGATAGATGTTTTCCTTTAAGAGTTATGGTAAGACCTATGAACTCTCTTACAACATGGATGGGATATTAGTGGGGCTATCATATGAAGGGAAGACATAATTTTTCTCCCAGAAACTGCCAGAGGGTCATGGTAGTTTTGTTAAGGCAAAGGCTATGGAATGCATTAGGATCAAAGATGTAAAGACAGAAACAATTTTCCATATATCTAAAAACAATTAGATTCTATAATTATGTGTTCATGGTATCATTATACCATGGAAGGCTTACAAGGACACCCTAAAGAAAAGTGACATGTATATCCTATACTTTATAGTAAACCTATGAAAGCTAAAACACATTAAGCATATTCTAATTATAATTGAGAACACCAATAATGGTAATTTAGAGATCAAATTATAATGTATCCTACCTTACTTTCAATGCTAATAGTTCAGTGCATAGAATCTATCAAGATCTCCTCCACTTCCAAGCTGAAGAATTTCAAGGTAATTTTGATCAGTGATGACACCCTCAAGAGAATGAAAGAATTATTTTCTAAGGAGACAGCTGAGTTTTACGATCTACTTGAGGAGGAGGTAAAATCCATTCCGAAAAATGTTGAAGAAGCCGAACCTTCAATGACAGCTGGGAAGAAAAGAATGTTGAAGGAAGTGGAAGAAACAAACAAACCTCTTAAGGCCAAAGTAGTCCAATACGCACATCCTAAGTCTAAGAAGATAAAAGCCTACCCAGATGAGGTGGTAGCAAAATGGAGGGAGGTTAAGAAGATTAGGAAAGCAGGGGAGCAACAGTTTGGTTTGGATCCTGCTGAGGCTATGGCCTTGAAAGAGAAAGAAGCTAATGAGTGTTGAAAGCAGGCTATAGAGAAGAACCTCAAGAAGAATATTTAAGAGGAAGAGATTGTCCAATCTATTTTAAAATCCACTGAAGTTGAATCCAAACTAATTTTTGTACGAAAACCCTTCCTTGTAGAAAAAATATCTGAGACTCTAGGTAACAGGACTCCGGAAAATCCACAATAGAAGGAAGTTGAGAAGAAAGCTGCAGAAGATGTACATAGAGTTGAGAACAGTGGTGGATTTGATGATTTGATCAACCAAGTTGAATAATATCATGAAAAAGAATGTTCCTCAGTAAAGTTGCCAATCCGGACTTCCCAAGCTGGATCCTCAAAACTTGTTACTCCTAGAGGTGATGAGAAGGGTGAAGAAGAGGATGTGAATACGCTATCAGAGGAAGAGATGTATAATCATGACTTCATTCTTCTCGAGGAAATATAAGCTGGGGATGATAAGGAAGAAGATGATGATGATAAGATTGTACATTTATCTAGAAGTGAGCAGGAATCCCTTGATGATTAAGTAGTACCAAAAATCTGTATGGAGAGACAAGTGGTTGCTGATACCCCAACGATAGAAATCTTGAGGAAGAAAGACGCTGGACAAACCTCTAAAAATAAGCTGGTAGAGTTGGAGGAAGAACTATCTCCAAGTAAAACGTTTGATTCAGAGTTATCTACCTTGGGAGATGATTTTGTGGTACAGTCTCTGAAGAAGTTGGTGGAAACCATTCCAATTATTACAACAATTGATTCTTGATGACAAGTACTTCCGTACAACATGAATAAAAATACAGACTCCGTATCCATGGTGATGGACAGATGTGTAAAGATTGAGGCCGAACATATGAATTTTCTGATCAACTATGAATCCCACAAAAAATCATGCAAGAATATGACCAAATGGTCTAAGGAAATCATTGTATATTTGGAAGATCTTGATCAATTCCAAGAATATGTCAAGGTGTATTTTGACACTGAATATAGCAAAATCAATAATCTGAAAAAACAGCTTTCAGGAAAAGCTAACTCTTGATGAAAATTATTGGATTCGAGATGCCAAGGACCAGAATGTGAAGATCTGTTATACTGTTCAAATCATGAAAACAAAGAACGATCTCTAGAGTGTGATGGAAGAAATGTTTATGAAGCACGTGGAATTGCTAAAGGCCCAGGTTGAGGCCATGAAGGGTCAAGAAGACAGGATCAAGGCTTTAGAAAATCAAGCATAGGAGGATCACAAAGAGATGAAAAAGCTACAGACCCTTGTGAAGATGATAATACCCAAGGAAAAGAAACAAAATAAACCCCACTCTGATATTTTGTTTTACTTGTGTTTCTTTATACTAATACTTTCAATCTCAATGAAATTGTGTATGCTTGTTTTTTTTTTTGCATGTCTATAATAATATTTCGGGTAATACATATTTTTTCTATTCCATCAAACACTTTTTGAAAATCTCAAAAGGGGAGAAGGAAAAATAATTCTAAGAAGGAGAAGGATAAATGATTTCTAAGTAATGAATAAATATCCCAAAGTAAGGGAGAGTTTATCTACGTGGGAGTTCCCATTATGAACATTTCCACATTCAAATGAAAAATCTCATTCCGAAAATCTAGAATACGATCCTAAGTGTTCCAAAGCCTAAGGGGGAGTTAGTCGTATTCATCATTGACCATGAACAAAGGGAGATAAACTTTTATTTCAAAATTTAGATATATTTTATAAGTCCTTACATTATTTTTCATAAGGATGTTTGTGCCTTCCAAAATGGGGGATATTGTTGAGTCAATAAGGTTTTCCTTAAGAGTTTTCCATTCCTTTATTCAAGAGGGATATTGTTAAGACATTAAGGTTTCCTTATGACATTACCATTCATATTGTTTTGAAAAGAACAAACACCTAATCTCAAGGAAAATATATTTTCACCCCATACGTCACCCCTATATGGAAAAATTTCCTTCCCCAAGGAAATTTATCCTTACCATATTTTCATTACTCATATTATAATTTTTATAAGTGTAAAAATCGGATTGAAACCAAAAACCTCAAAATCATATAATACCTTGATATGAAGCATTCTGTTTAAGACTCTTAATTCTGGTTACAAACTTTCATGATGTTCAACTCCGAATTCTAGTTACGGAAATTTATGAAGTTCAACTCTGAATTCTGGTTATGAACATTCATAAAGTTTATCTCTGAATTATGGATAAGAACTCTCATGATGTTAAACTCTGAATCATGGATACGAACTCTAATAAAGTTCAACCCCGAATTCTTGATACAAACATTCCTGATGTTTTACTACCAATTCTAATTACGAACTTATGAAAAGTTTTACTATGAATTCTGATTAAAAATTCTGGTTACGAACTCTTCTGAGTTCTGACTCTGAATTCTGATTATGAATTCTGGTTATGAACTCTTATTGTGTTCAGAATCAGAATTCTCATGAACTCTGACTCCGATCATTGTAAGTTCAGGTTCCAAATTCTTCCTGAATCCAGATGACGATTTCCTTGAAATTCAAACTCCGAAATTCCAGAGAATTCAGGTTCCGAAGTCCTAAAAAACAGAATCTGAATATCCTTGTTTTATAAGACTCTAAATTACATTTTGGTTAGAATCCAAACTCTCATTTTCTTACATTCAAAATATTTTATTTTTGTTATACTTACACCTATTTAGTTGTAAAACTATTTCATGCTTTCAGTTATCAACTAACTGTTATTTGAGTGGCACATGTACAGGTCCCTCTGAAATCCAAGTAAAAATATGACTGTTGGAGGATGGAGCCGACCGTTGGAACCATTCCTATAAGTAAGAGCTCATTATAAAGATCACAGAACTACAATATTCAGATTATTTGAAGCTCAAAATTTTAAGAAGTGATTTCTAGAGAGAGATAGTCTTCTAAACTCTCAGGCTTCATGCAGAAAATTTTGAACTGCTCATTCAAACATTGCATCATAAAGATTTTCTTAGTGTAGAGGTTTGATTTCCATAAAATCAGAGACTTCGGGTTGTGAAGTCAGAGGTGCCGATTTCCATACAAATCGAGGGCTTGCGGGGATAGAAATACATGTACCAATCATTGGATTGAGGGATTACCTGGGTTTGGGTAAGACAGACATTCATGAAAGTATAAATCATGGGACCTCTTATCCAGGTTTGTTGGATACTCTGCTCATTGTATTAAAAGAGTTATTACTTGTTACTTGTATTATTCTATTTTCTTCTGTGTATTTCAGTTTTTGAGGAAAGTATAAATTTCATATACTTCTTTGAAATTGTTCTCTGATCTAGTTAGATTCTATACACATTAAGGTAGAATCTTATTTGTTGTAAACTTTTGTTATGTTTCATTTCTGGAATCTCTTTTCCAGAATCAAGAGAGTTAATAGAACATAGAGGTATTGTGCATTTTGGTTACACAAAATTTCCTTAAGGATTTTTTAAAGTATAAAATTCACCCTTTTGTATTTGTTTCTCATTTTACAAATTTGATCCTACTTTTGGTATTATACGTTATATAATACTCAGAAATACCATTCTAACAATTAATTTCAATTATAAGATGATTTTAGGTAGTATTCAAATTTTCCAATTAAAATTAGACTTGTTTTGAATATTTTGGATTCCATATCATTTTGGATTAACCATTATTTTACCTTTTATAATCTTTCAATGATAACATATAATTTACACTTTTTGAGTTAATATAATTACCATAACATATCCATCGTCCAAAAAAAGTGAATTTTTTTAAATATTACAACATTTCATTACAATTATTTCAAATATTTTATTTTTATAAAATTTATAAAATGTAATAAACTAGATTATATTTTTTGTTATGAATTATGTCAATTTTGACACTATTTAAACTGGACTTTTATAAAATCCATAAAACCATTATTACATCCTCAAAATTATAACAAATAAATCCTAAAATGACATATCCATCTAGAAAATACGAGGATGACATGAAATATTTAATATAATATATAATTGAACATTGATAAAATAAATTATTTTATTCTGTTATTAATGAAGTAATAAGTGTGTCACCATTGTGTCATAATAAAATATATTTATATAGTATGTAAAAATTATAAATAAAATAAAATTTTGTAGGAGATATTTATAGATTTCTAATGAAATGTGATAGTCTAAGTGATCATTTATTGAAATCCATAATAATATTATTTTAGTAGGAAGATTCATGTTTATAACATAATTTTAATTACTTTAAATTAAAAGTTATAAGTGGAATAGTCACACCCAAGAAGATTCCAAATTCAAGATTATCATCCTAAGGGTTGTCTTGGGAGTCCATATGTCATCACATAGTACAATGACACGTGTTATGGTAGGTTTGTATAATTATAATATTATTTTTACCATTATTTACCTAATTTACCCTTTAATCATGGTAAATTAAAATAATTACAAATGTTACCATTTTTAAAGTCATAAAATAATAGATACCGATTTAATAAAATTGGACACTCTAATTCCATATATAAAATCCATTATTCCAAATACCAAACACAAAACATGTAGAAATTAATAAAAATTAAACTATCATTGTCAAAATGAAAAACCGAGCTTTTTACAAGTAAAACCCATCAAAAGATTGACATGTGTCTATATAAGATTTCAATGCAATATTACTTCCAATAACCAACATTGGATTAAATAATAATAAAATAATCCAATTAAACGTGAAGACAATTAAAAATACATTTATAATATATATAAAAAAGACAAAAAGTTTGTTTTGAATTAAAATGATGTTTTTTCACTATTTATTAAATTATGAATTTAATCATAAAAATAGATAAAAAAACATCGAAAGTAAATTTTTATGTCAGTAATCCAAACAATAAGTTATTTTTCAAATATAATTAAGAAAATTGAAAAAAAAATATTTAAAATGGGTTCTCAATCAAAATGCGGTATAATATCCTATATTGAAAAATAATTATGTTAATATTAAAATTGATATTGTTCTTATAGCATGTCTATAAAACATATAATAGGAATTTTAAATATCAAATTGAGTTTATATTTCATTATTATAATCCAATAAAGTGAAAAAATTTATAAATACAATTAATCTCAATTAAATATGATTTTATAAGAACTCTTCCTTGATATTCAATTTGTCATGACCCATACCCTTGAACCAGTGTTTTGACTACCCCAAGCCCGCCTTCCATTGGCTAGGATTACTGACTTGCATCGAAAGGTATAATCCTAAAAAATGGGTAGGCATTGCCTTTAAACCTATAAACACACAGTACAATAATACAACGAGCACAACCAAAATCAAAAAATGTAGTACTAAAATGATATGTACTGAAATTTAAAAGGGTGAGTACTATAATTAAAGGGGGGTGGAATAGAAGACCAACTATAAAGTAAAACAAAAATAGAAAAATAGAACCTAGAATCATTCACCAAGGTTCGTAACTGAAGGATAGGTGCAGCTCATGGACGGTCATCACTGCAGCTTGATACATCTGAAGGTCCACCTTCGAGCACCGTCCAGTCTTGGCTCCCATACCTTTGTAAAATATGTCTGAAGTCTTCCCACGACACAACAAGGTGCATCCGAAGATCATAATGGGGTGAGTATAACAATACTCAGTAGGGATCCCAAGAACCATGACTGTCTCCAAGAGATCCATAAAGAAAAAACACAAAACAATACCTCTATCAAAACGCACAAAGATATAGTCAGCACACACCTGGTATATAACTCATTGATAAAGAATATAGATGATTATTCATAAGGTATATTGTCTTATTCCATTTAGAAGTCCCACAACTGATCCAAAAAGAAGTTAATCTATTATCGATCCACTCTTGGACAAAAGTCACTATTCCATGACATGCCACTGAAAGGATGGTTCCCTTCAGGTCACATTAGTACTAATCCACACTAGGCCGCTATAATTTTGATCCACACAAGGTTGCTGAAATGCTAATTCACACAAGGTTACTACACTGCTGATGAATATAGGGTCGCTAGATACTGAACCCCAAAGGATCTCTAGTTTCTAATCCTCAAATGACCACTCTAAAACTGGTCCTTTTCTGGTATCTATGTAGTTGATCTACATTGGGTTGCTATGATGTTGATCCATATTGGGTCGCTAATTCAAAACAGTCTTTCACAGGGTTCCCAACACCCAGTGCACTCGAGTTATATAGAATCTTCTTCAAGAGATACCGGTCGTACCTCAACCATCACTATGATCCATAAAATATCAACGCAATGTAATGTCATGTTGTAAGGGTTCCAACGTGATATATGGAATGTCAATCAGATGTTCGGTCTGTAAGTTATTAGGATTTTAGTATCGGGGGATTGGTTGGATTTGAGTTCGATCTATCCCGGCCATATTCAAACATTCATAGAAATTCGTGTGGAGTATATCAAAATGATTATCTATCTCCTAAGATCATAGAACCCAAAACGGTTCGTCAAACAGATTTAAGTATTTCAATTTATGGAATTTTAAGCAAAAATAGGCCAGAATTGGTCCAGTTCTGGACCGACCCGGTCAGACTAACACAGCACGACCTCGTCTGGGCCGATTCGACCTGGTCCGGGCTGACTCGACCCACTATGGGTCCATCCTGACCCAGGCCGAACTAACCTGGGGTGGTCCAGTCAAGCTGGGCCATGGAAGCCTCCTCCCACTGGGCATTGGTCCGGCGCGACCTGTACGGGGTCACGGCCTGACCCAAATGGGTGATGTGACCCGACACACAAGGGGGGAATGACCCATTACATAGGGTGGAACAACCCCGCCTGCATGAGGTCCCATCCCAGCCCAGAGGAAGGCGCAGACTAGCCTGTAGGGGGCTCAACCCAATGGAGGGCATAGGGCCCACCCTAGCTGGCACATGGGGAGGCATTTCACCCTTTCTACCAAATGACTACACTATTCAAAAAATGAAGTGGAAAGACCATGTGGCACCACCTGGTAGCCCGTGGGACACATAGGGAAAAGGACTGGCCTCTGTCGTGACATCAAGTCATGACCAACAACACCAGCGCACGACGACACGCTGCACCACCTTCGTGGCCAGCTGCTCAACCACTGTGGCTTAAAAGATACAACCTCCTACTATTATGGTGAGCGACGACGCACCAACCACATCCATGTTCAGCTGGTGCTAGCCATCTATCTAACTGATATGTCCTAGTGTCGCGGCCTCCTCATGCGTCACACGATGGTGCACTGCTGCCACTACCGCGAATGGCCTTTGTGATCCTCTATCATCGTCTGTCAGTGCAGTTCGCTAGGGCCTCCATTGTGTAAGACTTCCATAGGACAACGGTTGAGATCTGGTGGTCCATTTCTTTACTATGATCGTACATATGGGCTTCCCGGGTCTTCTCATTCGTTTCTTGACCCTACGATTTGGGTTTCATCTATCCCGAAAATTCACCCACGTAGAACTCAATAATTGAACAAGAGACAATGGTATTGGACCTTGTATGATTGGCCCACACCCTCCACATTATCATCTTATCTAGGGAGAATATAAAATGATTCCAAAACTCTTTAAAATTAAACAATAAAAAACCCAACCTCTTGAGTGGTTGGAGAGCGTCACAACTTTAAAAATGGGTTGTTGTTTGTCAATCCCGAAGCAAGCCTCTAACAGCGCCACCCAAACGATGATTTTTTGTTCTTTCATGATGGATTCTCCCTTCTTCAAGAGCCTCCTCCAAAATCCTCCCCTCAAAAAAACACACCTCATTTTTACAACCAATTCAATAAGAGAGTGATGATGGAAGTTAACCATTCAACAAATAATATAGAGAGGTTCATTAATTGGTGTGATTAATGAACCTCCTAAATTGCATGTTGAGTTGTTAAACATTATTTTGTAACCAGGCATTTAATGTTCTGCATTTAGTTCTAGGCCACCCATAATTTCCCCCTCCACCAAAACCCAATGAGAGGTGGAGGATATTTAAAATAAATTAGATTTATTATATTAATCCTCCAAAAAAACATCAAAAACCAACATCCGATATCATCAAAAAGTGGTCAAGGTTATGACTCCCTTAAGTTAATCCCATCCCTATGAGTTCAACAGTCCACCCATATTTCAACTCTTAGGACAGATTCGAAAGATATGATGTCCTACACGCACATTTACATAACGTACCTTAAGAATGTTTAAAATTCTGTTCAGGCCATACTAGCATCGAAATAAAATGAAATCAGATTCCACAGCCACGAAATATTTCCATATAACTAAAAAAATAAATGTAAAATCCAGTTTTGTAAATTTTTCCCACCATAGAGTTTATCGTCCCCCAAAACCACAAAATTGACTAAGGAAAAATATGGGGGTACTGAGAACGAATCTAATCCACCTGCTCCCATGTTATATTCTAGAGGTTCCAGTGCGGCCAACGAACCCACACTAGAGGTATTGATCATCCATAAAGGACCTGCTCCGGTAGATCCTCAATATCCACTAGATCATCCATAAATGTCGCCCCATTATCAATGTCTTGATCTCCCTAGTCTATCACGTGTGATGGATCATGCATGAACTTCCTCAGCTGCAACACATGGAAAACGTCATGCACCTATTGCATCTTTGGGGGATGAGCGAGGTGGTACACCACCTCCCTAAACTTGTTGAGAACATGAAATGGTAAGATAATCCTCAGCGATAGCTTTCCACCCAGCCCAAATCTCTACAATCCTCATCAAGGTGAGATCCATAGGAAGACATGGTCTCCCTCCATGCACTCCAATGGGCTATGTATCCTTACAAAAAATGTATTTTGGATGCTATGTGCATCATTAATCCTCTCTTGAATGATATTCACCTTCTTAGTGGTATCTCGTACCAACTCTAGATCTGTAAGTGTTGAATCATCTAGGTATACTTAGTATATATGTGATCTGCATTGTTAGTAGTACAAGGCATCAAATGGTTCCATACCGATGGTGGAGTGATAGATTTTGTTGAATGAAAACTACACCAAGTGAAATTGATCCTCCCAAATATATCCAGAATCATGGATTTTAGGAAAAATCTTTTCCTCAAGGGTCGGTAAGGTTCCCTCGGTAAGACAATTTTTATGAGGATGAAAGGCAGTGCTCAAACGTAGATGAGTCTCGAAAACCTCTTGTAATACTTTCCACAACAGGGATGTAAAACATGTGTCACGTTAAGATACTATCGTCAAAGGAATCCCAGGAAGTAATACAATATCATGTACATAGAGTCATCCCAAGCCTTCTATTTATCCCTTCTCCCAGATGGGTTATAAGTGGTCCGACTTGGTGAGTCGGTCTCTGATAAATTAGATGGAATCGTGGCCCTTAGTCGTACATGGTATCCCTATCAAGAAATACATGGAAATACCATCCCACTTTCTCTGAGGTACCTCTAATGGATATGCTAATCCTACATGAAATAGATGCTCAACCTTAACTTATAGGAAAGTGAGGCTTCGTGAACAAACGATTCCAATGTTTTCTTTATCCATGGCCATGAGTTATGACACCGAAGGTCCGGGTATATCTTCTCCACACCAGATTTTTTCACCAGAGGAGACAAATGAAACTCTCTAAAAAACCTCCTTCTATAGCGCCACTAGTACCATGGGGAATCAGCTAAACTGGATAACATGCTCCCCATATCTAGAAAACTAAATAGGTGAATGTCTGGAGGATATCTAGGTATATTGATGCTCGCATCCACTGTCCCCAAGAGTTGCCTCTTGAACTCATTGAAGTTGTGGGGGATTGAAAACCATTAATAGGTGTTAAGATTCTCCATCTCTATCCAAAAACTGATAACTGCAACCTCGTTAGCTGCTTTGTCACCTCACACAACAACTGTAGACCATACATCCTGCTAAGTGCGTCTACTACTATGTTTCCCATTTCAGGAGTACATATTATCTCAAAGACATAGTCCTAGAATAACTCTATAAAAAATCGATGTCTTAAGATTAGGTCCTTTTGTGAGATGATATAATTGAGACTCTTTTGATCAGTGCAAACAATATACTATTCACCAATCAAGTAGTGTTTCCACATCTATAAGGATAAGACCACTACGTCTAACTCTAGTTCATGGGTAGCATAGTTCTGATCATGATAAGTCAGTCGTTGTGAAAAATAATAGATCATGACTCAATCTTGCATCAGGAAACTTCCATGTTTGGTCCCTGATGCATCGAAGTAGACTACATACCCAACACCCTCTTCTAGTAGCCTCTTGATGGGGGCACTCGTCAAACTCTTCCTTATCTCCTGAAAACTGTTCTGGCATTTCTCTATCCACAAAAACGGTTGTCCCTTCATCATCAATGCTGACAAGGGTGTCAAAACTATGGAAAATTAATGTACGAATCTCAGGTAATACCCTCCAAATCCCAAGAAACAATGCACATCAGTCATAGTCATGGGTGGATCCTAAGCTAGCACATCCTCTACCTTCACCGGATCCACTACAAATCTGTCCTCTGAGAAAACATGTCCCATAATATAGTCCACGGGTATCCATAACTAGCACTTCCAGATATTGATATAAAGTTGGTTCTCTCAATGTGTATCAAGAACTATCTGCAGATTATGGGCATGATCCTCCTTTGACACTGAGTATATGAAGTTGTTTTCAATCAAGATCACCAAGAAGTGATCGAGGTTTGACTTAAGGATCCTGTTCATGAGTCCCATGAACACAACATGGGAGTTGGTCAGACAAATGGAATAATCAAGAACTCATAGTGTCCATACTAACATCTGAAGGTCATCTTTTAGACATCTTCATCTTGTACCCTTAGTTGATGATATCTTTATCTGAGGTCTATATTTGAAAACCAATGATCTCCCTTCTTCTAATAAAAGAGATCATCAATCCTCAAAAGTGGATAAATGTTCATCTTAGTCACATGGTTTAGGAGCTGATAATTCACGCAAAGCCTCAAACTCCCATCTTCCCTCTTAGTGAACAAAATTGGGGCTTCCCATAAGGAAACATTGGTCTTTAGGAACCCCTTCCTCAACAACACCTCCATTTATACCTGTAACTCATGAAGCCCCAATTCAGCCATCTGATATGATTATGTAGATATAGATGTCATCTCATGGGTAGAGTTCTATGTAGATGTCCACCACTCTACAAGGAAGTATTCCCATAACATCATCATGAAATACATCCGCATACTCGTCCACCACTACAGGATAGCCCAGACTCTCAACATTAACTGCTTAGAGGGTAATCCTTGCCAAATGATGTGGGATTGACTACACCCTCATTCAGGTAAGTCCATATTGTGCTATAAAGGTTCACTTGTCACCAGTGGTGGAAAATCTATCCCATCCACACAGATACACTGCACTTTTAACCTAATGCAGTAAATTTGTTTATGGAACGTGGATAACCATTCCATACCCAATATGATGTCGTAAGGCATCTAAAACACTACTATAAGTTCTCAAACGAAGCCATAAATTCATATAGTAATCCCATATATACCTAACCATCATGTAATCATCTAATCCCCACACCTAGGAGTCTCTAGCCATAAGAATCGAGCCAATGCATCCACTAGAATCATCGAGCTCCGAACCAGTGCCGTTGAAATGAAAGAGTGATTGACACTTATATCAATAAGTACAACAGCTATGGTGGAGTAGAAAAAGATTATACCTCAAATAATCTCTAGTGCATCGTGGTCATTGGCCTCTGCTCCTTGGAGCTGAGCTCATCCCTATCCAACGGCTCTCTGTGGTTGGGGTGGACCACCCGAAGTTGGTGGTGGTAGAACCTCAAACTATCGACCACCACCTGTTGTACGACCTTATCCTCTAACATGTCTTCCTCCCTACATACCCCCTCACTTGAATCTATTCCACTGACTTAGCAGTCCCTCAACCGTATACTGATCGTGAGTGTGGCTGGTTGGGCAGTCGCGTTCCATGTGACCCTGCCCAAAACATGTGAAGTAGAGTCTTCCCCACCGCTAGTCTGCTCTACCTTGAGAGCCTCATCCACTAAACCTACATTACGGGTTCATCAATCATAGGGCCTGGCCCTCTTGGACCTCTGTTTTATATGCCTACTATCAGCTGGAGATGTCTCTCTAATGTGTCAACCGGTGATGGGTCTTGATGTTCGTGTCTTCTCAATAATGAATCTCTCCACCAATAGTGCTCTCTCTATCACTCCATCATGTGTCAGAATGCTGGTACATACCATCAAACCTATAATCACTTGTTTGAGTCCCTATTAAATGTTCTAGGCCCTAAAAATGTGTCCCACACCCTATTGGTATAGAAGCGTGAGAGGTCGGTGACCATCACCGAGTACTGCACCATGGTCAGACTACTCTACTAAAAATGTAGAAACACATGTATATAAACATAGTGTAGAGTCCTTTGAATGTAATATTCCCATAAGAGGCCCTAAAAATCTTCCCAAGTGAGGGTCGCATCATCGTGTATCTGGAGTGTCCAGATCCAGCTTCTCCCTATAACTCCATAGAAAATTATGGTAGCTAGGATCACAATCAGGTCAGATGTGTCATGAAAATCCAAAAAACGATGTCCATAGCCTCCATCTATTCTACAACCACTTGCGGATCTAAATATCCACAGAACCATGGAGGCCTCTGCTGCTGAAGCTCGTGCAACACGCTCTATCGGTTTGCACCATCTAATGGTGGGTTAGAGGCAACAACTGCCCAATAGGTAGTGGTGCTTTTGGTACACCACTCGTGGGTACTATCACCATTTTTGGGACCTGCACGGAATCCTCATCGCTTGGTGGGATTTCATCGCCAACTCTCACAGGAATCCTAACATCCTGTCTATGTGGCTGCATCCTGGAATAAAGCTAGTGTGCCATGTTCAATAATTTATACCTGTTGAGCTGACTCAAGAGATAAAAAAATTTATAAAACACTTCCAAAACACATGTAATCAATGTTTTCATGCACCGAGTCAGAAATCAGAATTTAGGGTCCTGGTGTATAGATATGTCTGTCGTCACACCCACACTGGACTCCCCAAATAGAAAACCACACTAAAAACACTTAACATAATTTCTCTATTAAATGATCATTGTCCATGTTATTTGGTAGAACCGACTTCTCTGATACCACATTATCACGACCTGTCCACCAGGTCCCATGCCATGACAAACCAAAGAATGCCTTCTTTAGGCCAAGGGTTGGAGACTAGAACTGATAGGCATATCCATGAAAAACAAGAAGGCGTTGACATTAAACTTGAAAACACACAGTCCATGAATACAATGAGAACATCCAATTTAGTAAAAAAAGTAGTAAAAAGATGAGTATTGAAAGTAAATAGGGTGAGTAATGTATGTAAAGGGGGCATGAATACGAGAACAACTAAAAAGTACAATAGCCATAGAGAAAAACCTCCTGAAATCATCCACCAATGTTCTTACCTAATGGGTAGGTATTGTTTATGGTCGCTCATCACTATAGCTCTTCACGTTTAATGTTCCTCCTCTGAGCTCCATCATGTCCTGGCTCCCATACCTCGGTCAATGTTTTCTGTCATCTGCACAAAACCTAACATTGTGCAGTTAAATCCCGTGCATGGGTGAGTATAAAAATACTCAATAGGGACCTTGAGACCCATGAAGTTTTCCTATCATTACACAAATAAATAACCAAAAAACTAGACCTCAATCACAAAACATGAAGCAAATGTCATCCCACACTTGGTATACAACTCCTGGATCAGGAATATAGTTTATTAGTCTTAAGAAATATCATCTTATTCCATTTATATGTTTCATAAGTGATCCAAAGAGATGTTTTCTATTATAGTTCCACTATTGGACAATGTTCTTTGTTTCACGATGGGGCAATGTAATGCTATTCCTTGACAGCTCACGGTACTACTATTCCACTCAATGTGTCTTAAGGGCTGATCC
Source organism: Viscum album (assembly GCA_963277665.1). Lineage (NCBI taxonomy): Eukaryota > Viridiplantae > Streptophyta > Magnoliopsida > Santalales > Viscaceae > Viscum > Viscum album. Next base: position 25,817,972 of record OY728157.1, on the reverse strand, counting down.
ACACAAGGTCTCTTGAATGATGATCCACACAAGGTCACTAGAATGCTGTTCCACAGAGGTTCGCTCGATGTTGATCCACACATGGTATCTATTTGTTGATCCTTGATAGGATACTATAAAAATGGTCCTCATCGGGTAGCTAAAAGGATGATTCACACAGGGTCGCTATGATGTTGATGCACAAAGGTTCACTACTTCCAAGGTTGCTAGCCACAGGTTTCCCTGCACCCAGTGCGCTCGAATTCCAAAGAATATACTACACAATATATTGATCATACCTCTACTGACACTAATATCCACAATAAAGTAAACCAAATGACCTCCATGTAGTATGTGTTCCAACACGACAGACGGTGCATCAATCAGATACATGGTCTATGAGTTATAAGCTTTTTAGTACCGAGGGCCCGGTTGGATTGGGGTTCGATCCAATCCGCCCATACTCCAACATTCTCCAATGTTTGAGTGAATTTTATAAAATGAACCCTCTCTATACAAGGATACTTGACCCAGAGATGGTTCTCAAATAAATGATAGGATTTCATGTTATGGAATTTAAAGTGAAACTATGCCTGGATGGGTCCGGGTCTGGTCTGACCTGGTATGTGCTTACCCGACCCAGTATGTGCCAACCTGATCCGACCTCAGCCCTAGCCATCACGGCCCGACCAGGTTTTGGGATGGCCTAGTTGGGGTGGGCTATGGCGGGCATAGCCCGTCAGGCCAAGGTCTATCCCAACCCCATGGGAGGGCACGACCCAGCCCATAGGAGGGTGCAGCCCGGCCCGCATGGGTGGCTCAACCCGACCCAGAATGGGGAATGACTGGTCCCACTAAGGGGCGTGCCATTCCCATAAGGGGGAAATACACATCACATTAGAGGGAGCCACCTATCCCATAGGGGGTCAAATCCCTACCTGTAATGGAGCGTATCCCATCCCGCATGGGGGGTACGGCTCAGCCCGCAGCCGGGAGTGGGGTCCGCCCTAGCAGGTACTAGGGGGGAGGTATTACCACTTTCTCTATAATAGCTAAGCCGTTTGGGACATGATGAAGTAGCACCACATGGCATCGCTCAAACACCTATGGGACTAAAGGTTCTGGGCGCAGCAGAAGAGCTTGGGTGGATTTCCCACATGGATTTTTGTCATTATCAATGATCAATCTGGTATTAATACGACGATAAATTCTAGTCTCAGTGGATCGAATAAAAAATGGAAAAAGAAAAGTAAAGTCCCAGAACCACAATGTAGGATCATTACAGGTTCATTATAATTATTTAAATCAATTGAAAATAAATACATTTTGGGTGTTATTTCATCATTCATGTTCTTGATCACGTACCGATGTGATTTGTCATTTCGTCACAGAAGCCAAGTGTAGAATCCCTATAGCGGGGATCCACATGTGTACCTCGTATCGTGGGACATTGCAAAAGGATTCTATGGGTTCTAGCATATAGAAACATTTTCTTGCGTTGTCCGCCTTAGATCGTCTTGATCCTATAGAATAGGATCTCTCTCGATCTTGAGAGTGTTCTTAAAGGAATATGTTCTTTCGGCCTTGATATAATTCTCTAGAATTGTTGTGCACAACAATTGTCTTGTGTGTAAGGAAAAGAGTTGGGGTTGTGAGGATATTTATAATCGGGTTTGAGGGTGCAGAGTTATGAGAATAAATAAATGCATTACCCATTTTATTTATTTCATTAACTATTATTTAAATCCCCGATGTCTAATGTTTAATTCCTTGACATGCTCCCACGCTGATTATAATAAATATCATTTAATAAAACTATATTTCCTCAAAATCCCGACTGGAAAAACTACACGGTGTGAATTAATAAATACATGACGTGTACTTGTTTTTCAATGAAAACTACACGGCATGTCCATTAAATGTACGTGACCTATATATCTTGTTTTCATTTATTCATTTCCTTTCCAGAATGAAAACTACACGGAATGTATAATTAATAATACAAGGCGTGTACTTGTTTTCAATATAAAAATACACAGCGTGTAATCCTTGATACATGGTGTGTACTTGTTTTATTTTATTCATCCTACAACACTAAAATGATTTAGGCAACCTTGATTAAATATTAAACCATGTGTGGGAATAATATTTATTTTTCTTGAGATACATGAATACACTTATTGTGTGACCTTCTACGACTCATTCTCATTTGTAACGCCCTGACCACAGTTACCCAGAGTCGGTTCATTATTGCGTAACATTAGCATGATCACAAAAGATCAATTCTCAAAAGACTGATTAGTTTAGTAGTCTTGTAAACACTAGATACATTCATAAGTCTTACATTACATCATAAAGTAAAACAAAACTAAAAAAACATCATGTATTCATATCCCCTCATACTATCCCTACAGGTCATTCATAATATACTTCATCACATCCTGGAAAAATTAAAACATTGAAAGGGGTGAGCTCAGGATGCTCAGTAAGGATAACAATATAGTGGAAGATTTCATAAATAAAAAAAAAACATTTAAGGCAATGTAAAACTAAAACAAAAGCCTTTTAAACTTGAACTTAAACATAATATGGAAAAATTAAAATGAGATAATGCCATTTAATTATTCACATGGATATTCTACTGGTTGAATAATCACATGAAATATCAATAACCACTTTCATAATGATGGAATGCATAATGCCAGACTATCATAACCACATAGACAAGGCCTTGTTCCAAGAATACATATATGATTTTGTCAAGGCCTCGTGCCAAGACACTAGTTTGTCTCATGAGACCTACTGATTCATCGAGGAGCTATAACGGGCTCCACCCCTCACTTATGAAGTCTAATGAATTCATCATATGAACTTGTTTAAACATATCATAAACCATAACATAATCGTATCACATAAAACAAGCATCAAGGAAACATAACATTTCCACATTTCAATCACATGATATCAATACAAAACATTGATATAATAAAAACACTTTCAAAAGAATTTTCAATACCAAAAAAAGAAAATTAAATCTTGGTATTCATTTTTCATTAAAAAAAGTTATGGCTTATAGTGGGAGCCGAAAATCAAATAATGATCATGACGGCGGAGAAGTTGTTGTCGCCGCATATGTACGACAAAAAAACATTCCCTTTTTTCGTTTATAAAATGATTCATATAAAAAAGATTTCTTTTGAATAAACGTAAAAGTCAAAGGGTTTTGTACACCGTATAAAAGAAAGTTGTGTAAAAAATAAAAAATGCCACAATGAAAGGAGATTGAGAGGAAGTCCATACAAAGATAATTTTTTAAATAAAATTGATCTATTATGTATATTCACTATATGTACACATATTGAATGTAAAAATAAAAGATAGGACTTAATAATATCATGACATAATTTTAAAGTAGGAGATTATCCCAAAGAATGGAAATTGGGTTAAGAAATTCCCTTACCTCGTGTCCGACTTGACCCGATCATTCTTTAACCTCCTAAATAATAAACTAGAGTTAATTTAAACTTGCATAAGAACCTTTTTCAAGTTAATTATTCCTTTTAAATTACTTATTACCATGTTATGAACATTATGTAATTATTTTAGTTAATAACGGTCGTTTTTTTGATCTTTGGTACTTGAGTCAAAAATAAACTTCTTATGATTGCAAGTTGTTCATGAGGTAATATATCCATTATATCCAGAATTATATTCATTATTTAGATATCATATATATCATATATATATATATATCAAGTATATACATTCATTCATAATATTACATAACTTTCAGAGGTAAGAAATGAAATACACTGTTCATGGAGACGGTAAGCCGTACGTACGCATGAACGCTACTTTCATTTCTATTTAGTATTTAATAAAATCTTAACAATTTAGAGGTGTATTATATTTCCAGGATAATATTATATATAATAACATTTACTCTATCCCTTATACGTCCCACATATGGCACTAACGATTCAAATCACTTTGAGGGGGTGATAGTCTGCACTTCCTAAAATAAAATTATCGCGTTTACCCATAATGGAAATCTTAAAAGAATGCCATAAATGAGAAATACATAAGAATAAAGAAAACATATACATAATATATATATCATATATGAAAATAGTTTCATCATAATGGCCACCATGAGAGGTGTTAAAAAAGTATTGATCAATCATCGTTTCGTGAGGCATTAATTCGCCACCCACAGAAACAATATGTTCTTTAACCATTAGACGAATGTGTGTGTAAGTGTAAATAAAATAATTATCATAACAACATCCTAGTATATTTTAGATACTGGCGTTGTTACATAATAAAGGAATAAAAAGAGTTTAAGCGGTTGGAGAACCAAAATAAAACTATATAACATAAGAGAAGACATTACCTTAAAATCATGTAACTCTTTTTGATTTGAGCCAAAGGCTTCCTTGGGAAGACTTATGCCCAAAGCGAGGCATATAAGAGTAATAGAAGGAAGTTGAGAGACTATTTGGTCAGATGTTGGCTGAGCCAAATGGCTTTGATGGTGTGAATAAGGTGGTAGAGGTGGGGGCTTTTTATAAGAGGAGAGGAGGGGCACTCTTGGAAAGTCATGAAATGTTACATTATTATGAAAGGATTTTCGGAGTTTAAAGGTCCCACAATGATATATTTAGAGGAAAAGGTGATAAGGGTTACAAATATAGTCATCCAATAGGTTTCTGACAAGTGTAAGTCTTAGATTTTACATTATCTTTTCATTTTATTTATATCGTTAATTAAAAAAGTAATCGCTGCATCATCATTGTGTCATAAAAATTTTAATTTATTTAATGTCTAAAAAATATAAAAAAATTACCGTCATGTAGGAAATATTTTTATCTTTCCAATAAATTTTTTATACAAAAAAATGTAACTTATATAACCCCAAGTAATAATTTTTTTAGTAAAACAACACATGTTTGGGACATTTTTATTTTTATTTTAAATAAAAAGTTATGAAGGTAATTTTCTTACCCATGTGGCTCCATGGGGTCCCCAAGTTGACCCATGGATATTAATGGTCATCCATGACTCATCAAATAAGTGTAGGACATGTTTCAAGATATTTTTATATTTTTATAATATCATTTTTTCCTTAAGTTTTACTAATTACCTTTAATCGCGATTAATAAAGCTTAAAAGTTACTATTCACCAAATAATTATTTTAATCTCATTGAATCACATTATACATCACAATGACAAACATGTATGTCAGAAATTTGAAATTAAATTCATAGAAGTGGTAAAGATTCATTTAAACAAAAAAAAAAGTTTTTTAACTACCACTTAGTTGTTTCACTATTCATCAAAAATTGACGTTTTTCAGAACAATGACAAAAATTCACCCTAAGCTATATTTGATATTCCAAATTAAAAAATGATGTCTATTTTAAAGAATTCAAATCATATAAGTTGAATTAATTAATTTAATAATTAATTCCTGCTGTCACAACACATAGCGTGTTTTTAAGAAACAATATATATCAAAGGATTGACCATTTTTTATGTCCAATTTCGAAGTGAAATTAATTATAATGACCACCATTGGATAAAATGGTCAAATTATATTCTAATTATACCATAAAACCACACAATAGTATAATTTAATACTATTAATTATTTCGATTAAAATTTTTGTTTTTGGTAATTATCATTATTCATCAAAATATAAAAGTTATCCGAAAAGTTCCAAAATTTCACCGTAGGCTAAATTTGATATTGTCAATCCAAAAAGTAAGTCCATTTTGAAAGATAGAATTTATAAAATTTCAAAAAGTAGGTATTACTATTTATAACGGCTTGTTTGATTGGTCGCGGTGTGTTAGAATCTCGAACTTGCGTACAATGCAAGCTATTGCATTATTGAAAGAGAAGCGTATCGTGGAAGTTTGGGGTGTTACATTTCCCATCCTTCAATAAATTGTGTCCTCACAATTTGATATTTTTATTTGAAAATTAAAGGTTGAAAATAGAAAATACCTTTGTGGAAAACCCACATCGGAAATAGGGTTACTAAAAATATAACTTTAAAAGAGAGAAAGAGAAGTACAAAGGTCATCCAAGATATCCCATACTACGATTCCATAAAAATATGGATATGGAGGAAAACAACCATCACGGTCGGATGGAGAGTTGTATAAAATAGGATTAGGATAATGTTTAACTACAAGAAAATCTCAATCTTGTCATTGGTTAAACGATCATTGATTCCCCAGTAAGAAACATTAACTGACCAATTTTTTGTCTTAAGTTACCTTTCATAATGTTGAGGAATTTATTTAAGAAATTTACTAAGAACGCAAGGAAATATACATACTTTTCATGTAGACTATTATAATTTAATAAGTTTTCACCACAAACCCATCTTTCACTCAAAAAAGATAATATAATTCAAAAATATTATATTTATCCTAATCGTACAAGGTTCCAAATATTAACACATACCATTAAGATTAGGAAAACTATTTTGTAATAACCAGGGACTTCCTGTAGGCTACCGGTATGTAACAACGGCCCGTCGCACTATGGTTGTGGGTTCGATTCCTCCAGCTTTTTCTGACGTGACGGGTTATCCCCCCGACTAGAAGGTTGTCCTTTTCATAACAACATTCCAAAAAATAATCATCATAAATGTTTTAACCTTAAACATTACTATCCAAAGTTTAAATTACTCAATTCCAACCTTTTTAGTTATCCAAAATACCTCTATCCGTACTTTCTCTAAAAGGTCTCTAAATTCCAAAATCAAAGGTAACATCAGATTCCCCAAAAAAGGTAAAGTATCACTTATTGTAACATACTAAAAATATGATTACCGTAATCATATAAAAACATTAATGAAAAAAAACTGTTCTGCAGTACAATTCTTTTATATATCACATTATTCTAATAACCAGAATATAATCCTTGAGTCCAAAAGCACCAATACATTAAGTATTCCACTTAAACTGTAGTAACAGCTTAAGATTGTCATTGATCCCTTGGCGTTTTCTGAGTTAAGTATCCCTAATGCTTAGGACATTCATCTGCATAATGCCCCATTTCTCTACAATTCTAGCATTCAACATTGATAGCCTTTTTCTTTCCCATGCAATCACAAGCCTGGTGACCTTTTTCTACACATTTGAAACAAACTCTAATTCCCTTTAGGCAAGTACCGGGGTGATTCGTCCCAAAATTATTGCATAATGAAAAATTATTCTTTCCCTTTTTCCCTTTATCTGTCTCTTGTTCCACCGTTTTCTTCTACTCTTGCTTTACTTTATTGTCATAAGATTTAGAGAATTCTTTTTATGTATTGATAGCACATGATATAATATCTTCGTACAATGAGAAGGTTTGTGAGACTAATGCTCGATGATGAAACAGTTTTCTCCCATCAATGAAATGATCAATATTTATTCTTAGGTTACATTTATAATCTGGAGCATTCCTACCTATCCTTGTAATGTTAGCCTGATAATTTGCAACATTCTCATCCCCCTTCTACCTCAGACTCAAAAATTCCCTTTCCATATCTACTCGATGGTCATGTGGAATGTATTTTTCTATGAAAATTTCCTTATGCACCCTCCATTCCATACATGATACTTCTTAATCTTCCTTTGTGTTTCAAATTAGCGACCACCATTGATCGGAATCTCCAGTGAGGCGGTAAACTACCATGATAACCTTTTCCCATTCAATACTCCCCAAGGCATGGAATATTTTCTCTAAGGAATTTATCCATTTCTCATCTACTAAGCGATTTTTACTCCCATTAAATGTTGGTGGTTACTTCCTCATGAAACGATCTAACATTGATCCTCCATGTTCCGGACCAAGGTGCTCCATATGAGTAAGGTTATTATTCATAACTTGAGTTAGTTGTCCTAGTATGGTGATATGTTTATCAACACTAGTAGTATCACCATCTCCACTATAGTTATCTTGAGTAGGAGGGAAATCCGTACATGGAGTGCGTGCATTGATTTGGATTCCATTCCTCCTACTAGGCACCATTTCTAAACAATGGCATAAACTATATTAGTTTATGAATCAAAATACAAAATTCAATACTTCTAAAACACTTAACATAAATTTGACAGTGTATGGATACAATCCATAATCATAAAAATGTTTTCTTTGAGAAATTATATACTCATAAACCCTTCATAATGGATGGTAAATAAAATGATAATTATCCTAAGCATATCCCTCGGGAGTGTCATAACCAAGAGTGCAGCACGGCCCGTTGTCGTGCACAAGTTCCCATTCGAGTATAGCTCAAAGAAGTGTTTTTGGGTTTTACCCCTAGTTACATCTGTTCCAGAGCTGCCTCTACCTGCTCGTATCTAGACACGGATGTATTGCTTGGAAAACTCACAAAATCTCTATAATAACAAAATTATAGGAATTTCTTCTATACTAATCCTCAGATTTTATCATTGGGCTATGCTATCTAATTATATTTTATCAAAATCTAGCTTCCAAGGTTAGTACTAAAATGCCTCTAATACCAACTGTAATACCCCAACCCTAGTCACCCAGAGTCGGTTCATTATTTCATAACATTGGAATGATCACAAAAGATCATGTTTCGAATGATCGATTAGTTTAGTAGTTTTGGAAACACTAGATACATTCATAAGTCTTACATTACATCATAAATTAAAACAAAACTAAAAAAACAACCTGTCTTCATATCCCCTCATAATATCCCTTTAGGTCATTCATAATATACTTCATCACTTCCTAGAAAAACTAAAACATTGAAAGGGGTGAGCTTATATGCTTAGTAAGGATAACAATATAGCGGAATATTTCATAAATAAACAAAAACATTTAAGGCAATGTATACCTAAAACAAAGTCCTTTTAAACTTAAACATAAACATAATATGGAAAAATTAAAATGAGATAATTCCATTTACTTATTCACATGGATATTCTACTGGTCATATAATCACATGCAATATCAATAACCACTTTCATAATGATGGAATGCATAATTCCAGACTATCATAACCATGTAGACAAGGCCTCGTGCCAAGACTACAAATAAGATTTTGTCAAGGCCTTTTGCCAAGGCACTAGTTTGTCTCATGAGACCTACCGATGCATCGAGGAACTATAGCGGGCTCCACCTGTCACATATTAAGTCCAATGCATACCTCATATGAACAATTTTAAACATATCATAAACCGTAACATAATCGTATCACATAAAACATGCATCAAGGAAACCTAAAATTTACACATTTCAATCACAAGATATCAATACAACACATTGATATAATAAAAACACTTTCAAAAACATTTTCAATATCAAAATAAAAGAGAATTAAATCTTGGTATTTATTTTTTATTTAAAAAAACGTTATGGCTTGTAGAGGAAGCCAAAACTCAAATAATGGTCACAGTGGCAGAGAAGTCGTTGTCGCCGCATACGTAAGACAAAAAAACAATCCGTTTTGTCGTTTAGTAAAACGCATCATATAAAAAAGATTCCTTTTGAATAAATGTAAAATTCAAATGGGTTTGTAAACCATATAAAACAAATTTGTGTATAAAATAAAATATGCCTCGATGAAAGGAGATTGGGACGAAGTCATTACAAAGATCATTTTTTAAATAAAATAGATCTATTATGTGTATTCACTATATGTACACATAAAGAAAGTAAAAAATACAATATGGGACATAATAATATAATGACATAATCCGAAAGTAGGAGATTAACCCAATGAACGGAAATTGGGTTAAGAAGTTCCCTTACCTCATGTCCGACTTGACTCGACCGTTATTTAACCTCCAGAATAATAAACTAGAGTTTATTTCAACTTTCATAAGAACATTTTTCAAGTTCATTATTCCTTTTATATTACTTATTACCATGTTATGAACATTATGTAATTATTTATGTTAATAACTGTCATTTTGTCGATCTTTGGTTGTTGAGTCAAAAATAAACATCTTATAATTATAAGTTGTTCATGCGGTAAAATATCCATTATATCCAGAATTATATTCACGATGAAGATATCATATATATGTAATATATATCCAATATATACATTCATTCATAATATTACGTAACATTTAGAGGTAAGAAATGAAATGCACCATTCATGGAGACGGTAAGTCGTACATACGCATGAATTCTACTTTCATTTCGGTTTCATATTTAATGAAATCTTAATGATATAAAGTTGTATTATAATTCCAGTATAATATCTTATATAATATCATTTACTCCATCCCTTATACGTCCGACATATGGCATTAATGATTCAAATCACTTTGAGGGGGAGGTAGTCCGCACGTCCTAAAATGAAATTATCGCATTTACCCATAATGGAAACCATAAAGGTATTCCATAAATGAGAAATAAACAAGAATAAGGAAAACATAAACATAATATATATATCATATATGAAAATAGTTTCATCATAATAGCCACAATGAGAGGTGTTAAAAAAAGATTGAACAATCATCGTTTCGTGAGACAGTAATTCACCACCCATAGAAACACTATATTCTTTAAACATTAGAAGAAGGTGTGTGTATGTGTAAATAAAATCCTTATCATAACAACATCCTAGTATATTTTAGATACTGTTTTTGTTACAGAAGAAAGGAATAAAAATATTTAAGTGGTTGGAGAAGCAAAATAAAACAAAAGAACATAAGAGAAGACATTACCTTAATATTGCGTAACTATTTTTTATTTGAGCTAAAGGCTTTCTTGGGAAGACATCTGCCCAAAGTGAGGAATCTAATAGTAATAGAGGGAAGTTGTGAGATTTTTTGGGTAGAGGTTGGCCAAGCTAAATGGCTTTGATGGTGTGTATAAGGCGGTACAGGTGGGGGCCTTTTATAAGAGGATAGGAGGGGCACTCTTGGAAATTCATGAAATGTTACATTATTATGAAATGATTTTCGGATTTTAAGGGTCCCAAAATGATATATTTCTAGGATAAGGTGATAGGGGTTCGAAATCTACTCATACAATAGGTTTTTGAAAAGTGTAATTCATAGATTTTACATTATCTTTGCATTTTATTTAAATTTTTCATTAATGAAGTAATCGCTGAATCATGATTGTGTCATAAAAAATTTAATTTATTTAATGTCTAAAAATTATAAAAAAATTACCATGATGTAGGAAAACTTTTTATGTTACACCCCGAGATTTTATGAAAAATATTCTTATTAATTTCATTAATGTCTTGTGTTGTACGGTACACCAAAAGGAGCTTTCACAACATGCATCCTTGACTTGCCTTGCATTACACGCAATCACGACCTTCCTCAATAGTGTGTGTACTATGCAATAACGAGTTTCACTAAACAACAATATGCTATTAAAATATTATTAAAACTAGCCGTTATGAATATTAATAACCACTTTTTAAAAGTTTGTAAATTTTATTTTTCAAAATGGACTTCATTTTTGGATTCAGAATATCGAAATTAGCTTAGGATGAAATTTTGGTACTTTTCGGATAACTTTCATATTCTGATCAATAGTGAAAATTACTAAATTTTAATTAAAAACAACATTCTTAATCGAAATAATTAATAGTGATAAATTATTAATTTGAGTGGTTTTAAAGTATATTAAGAATATATTTTTACAATTTAATACAATGTTGGTCATTGGATGTAATTATACATTTAAACCAGACATAAACAAGGGTCAATCTTTTGATAGTTATTATCTCTTAAGAACACGCTATTTTTTTTTACGACGGGAATTAATTTTTAAATTAATTAATGCAACTGATATGTTTTGAATTTGGTAAAATATACATCATTTTTGAGTTCATAAATCAAATATAGCTTAGGCCTAATTTTTGGTATTTTTCTGGAAACTTTCATTTTTTGATGAATAGTGAAACCACTAAGTGGTTGTTAAAAAAATGATTTTTTCATAAAACTTAATTTTACCACTTCTATGAGTGGAATTTCAAAAATCTGAGACACACGGTTGATGTTAGTAAGTAAAATGTGGTTCAATGAGATGAAAATAATTTTTGGTAAATAGTAACTTTTTACTTTTTTTACCACGGTTAAAAGTAAATAGGGTAATTAAGGGTAAAAATGTTATTATTACTACCCTAACACATGTCCTAATAATATTGGATAAGTTTAATTCGACCAAAAAAACCTTAGTAATAAAATATGATCATTTAAGCCCACTTGGATTAGATTAGGACATTTATTATTAATTTATTTAAAGAAGGGTTAAAATAGTTAAAATCAACGTTTAATAAGTAAATAATTTTTAATATAGGGTAATAGATAAGATAAATTCGACTATAAATACTCCTTATAAAGCTAAAACTATTTCCTACATAATGGTATTTTATTTGTAATTTTTAGACATTAAATAATTTAATTTATTTATGACACAATGATGATGCAGTAATTATCTTATTAGTGAAATATTGACGTAATTGATGTTATAAATACCCAAATATATGTAATTTGAGACGTTTTATGAATTAAACTAATTTTATAGTTTAATATGACATGTTAGTATTGATTTAAGAAACATGGTTCTAACTAATCATTCTGTTATGATTTTCACAAAAATCAATTACTAAATAGTGTCAAAATTGACATAAAATAGTTTTTAAAACAAATATTATATTATTAATTGTTATTATATTCCTAAAAATCTACGGTTAGGCCAAATGAATTAGTTAAGGTTATATATATTAATAATAAACAACTTGGGGTTCTTTTGTCTTGTTATAGTAAGTTTATTAACCTTATAGTGTAAGAACACAAGAAGACACGGTAAAAGTAAAATTATTTAACCTAATGTTAAATCTAAATGATAATGTTAAAATATGAACCTAAACTTGTCTAAATTCCATTGGATGAGATGATTTCTATCCATCCCCACCTTAGATTCGAAATAAATCAATTTTGATCTATTTAAAACAGAATATGACTTTATAATAAAATAATATTTTTAGTTTTCCAAAGGAGACCCTCTCCTCCCTTATAAAAGGGCACCTCCTCCCTCTCTTCCTCACACAACATTGAGCCTTCATGCTCGCCTAACCCCTGCCAAATTCTCTTCTCCACTTCCCTATAAACATCCTATAGGTTCTGGTCTTCCTCAATGACCATATTTAGTTCCCTAAAAGGAGATCTCAAAGAGGCGCTTCAAAGAAGAGGTAATGTCATTTACCGATTCGTTCAACTTTATTTCTTATTCCACTTCTTCTTCATAGGTTGTATTTTTATAAAGTAATATCATCAGTGTCACTCATATACTGATATGTTATTATAATTATGAAACATCCCTATTTCACCATCTATCCATCCTACGGAAAATGAAATCACCGCGCATGCGTACGTACGGAATACCGTCTCCACGCCGTGGTGAAATCTATTTTCCACCACCACCTTACTTGGTTGGGAATAATGGTGTAAATAATAACTATATATGATTATTTTAAAGTTATATTGATTCTGAAATAGTATAACGACACCCCAATACAGTCCCACGATCATGAGAACGGTATCATCACTCGTGCATACGTACGGACTACCGTCTCCACGACGCGATGAGATTCATTCTCCACTTTAACCATTCGTGAATGATTATAAAGTAAATATAATAATTAATAATGAAATATATGACAAAATAATACTGGATTTATGTGTATATATATATATTTGATTTACTTAATTCCATTCAACTCAATAAGGAAACGAAAACAGCGGTCATGCGTACGTACGACCTACCGTCTCCATGAACGGTGTATTTCGTTCATTTTAATGATCTATTATATATATGTATATTCTGAATATATATTATATATAAATCATGTTTTAGATTCTGTAATTATGTAATCATGATCTAAGTTAACATATGAATAATTACAAGTCAAAACACGGACGATAAATGAATCAATTTTACCAAAAATGCTCTTTATCATGGAATTTACAAAAGAACGGGTAATATAAAGTCATAAGTGAACCATATATGATATAATAACAATGATTATGATTCTGGAATAAGTCAATTACAATATTTAAATCATTATACAGGAGGATCGGACACTTACGAAGCAAATCAGACCTAAGGTAAAGGAAATATCACAATCTCATTTTTATCTGAGATTGCTTATACTTTGGTATTTCCTGGGGTGTATTTTATCATCCACATCCTTGTTTCCTCAATATGTATTACTATTTCCATCCACCTACAATTTTTTAGAACCCATTTTACCCTTTGGTGAGTTTTTAGTAAAATATATGAAATGAATCTTTTGTCTTTTTTCATACGAGGTACTTTTGGACTTTTCTGACAAAAGTACGAAAAGAATGTTTTTTTAACTTATACAGCATGAATGGATTTTTAAAACATTATTTCCAAGAAGCTTCATTTAAAAGTTTTCAAGTTTATTTTTAATCAACATATTTTATTTTAAAATTGTTTGAAATGGTACGAAAGGAAAAATGTTTTTGAAATAGAAAGGATATTTTCCTCAACAATGGAGTTCAAGTGTTTTATCAAAATTATTTTCGATCTAAGACAATATAGGGTTATGTTTCTATCCCTATTATTACATTGATTTGATTATGTTGTGATGGAATTATTTTTATGAATTCCTTGATCTTATATGAATTGTTTTATGATGTCATGATGTTTACGATTTCCATTTTTATTTCATGGGTTATGCTATGATGTATGGTTTATGATTTTGTGGCACACATAAGAATGGTATCATTATGAGATGGGTGGGACCTATATCTCACTCCAATTCATTGGTTAAAGATTTTATATCTCATGAGATAGACATGGCTGGAATCGTAGGTTATACCGGTTTAGTGAAACAGGACTGAAACGAGGAGTGAACTCGGTTCAGAAAGGGACTTTGTCCACTAAGATAGTCTTGGCAATGAGTCTTGACTAATAAGAAATGATTCTATATGATTATGTGTGTATTCCAAAAAGTTTCATGTATTATGTTATAATTATTGGGATTACATTTCACTACTATGATTTATCCCATGTTATGAAATTATGATCTCTTTTACAGGTTATGAATTCCAAAAGATATATTCTTATGAATATGATGTGATTGATATTTCTTTTGTTTACCATTACTGAGCATTTGACCTCACCCTTTTATGTTTTTTTCCCAGAATATAAAGAAAGGATTTAGGTTTAAAAAAAAGAATATCTTTATGGGAGATGTTGAAGATCATTCACTACGATTAGAAGATTATATTCCGAGATTCCAAAGACACTAAACTATTATGGTCCTTGTGTGTGTTTTTTTTGTTATATACTAAGTATTCCACAGAATTAATGTAATGTCCATGTACGTCAAGCTTCGGGTCTCTATAGCTGGTATCAGAGGAAAGGATTAGTAAACATTTGGAAACTAGGATGCGAGAACTTTAGTGAGATCCCTAGAGATATTTCTAAGGTATGTCTAGGGATATCCCTTAGGATAAGTATACATATATGATATAGTCCTAGAACAATGGTAAAAATCATAGAATTTAACCTAAGATGATATATATTGATGTTACTCCCCCTTTATTTTGATTTTTTCCTCTAGCACTATTATTTTTTGGGATTTAAAAAATGGCTGCAAACAAGATGATTCACAATAATAGAGGATATTATGGAAAATGGAATGATATTCTTCATGAGAAACCAAATGAAATGGGATTTGGAAGTCCAACCATCATTATTATGCTGAATCAGAAATCTCATAATATGATCAATAAAGTCAAATTTGGTAAGTTTCCTGACTTGTCTAATAAGAGAAAGATGGAGTTTCATGATGATCATAGAGGAAAGAAAGTTCAATTTACCCTATGTAAATCATGTGGGAAGAGGTATCAAGGAGATTGTTTCAAAGGAACTGGAAGATGCTTTGGGTGTGTAAAAGAAGGACACAAATCCAGTAAGTGCAAAGGAAAAGGTTCAGTTAACACCATGGATGAGGATAATGGTATTGCTATGACATCAACAATGGTAAAATGCTTTAAATGTGGAATGTACGGGCATTATGCAAACCAATGCCCTAAGGGAAAGTCTCATGAAGAGAATCAGTATGGCAGTATGGGTAGTATTTATGTTGATGATGATGAAGAGACTACAAATGATATGTGAGATGAAATAAGTGTTGAAGCTCAGTCAGTTGTTTTAGAAGGTTGTGGAATGATTGTATGTTTATCGAGAGTAATGTTGTATAAGTAATCTCACGGTGCTATGGAATAAAGAGACATCTTAGGATTGTTACAATGTTGTCTTTCCTTGAGTTTTGAAAGTGTATGATTAATGGTAGCGGTATCTATGAAAGGTTATTCAGATATTTTTTAAATGTAGATGATATGCGCATAATGAAGGGATAAGGAGAAAATTAAATGTTTGATAGTATTCATGAGCCCATGACTGATATAAGGAGAAGGTTATATCATGGTTTGAGTATATAGAATTTTTGGATTTTGGTATGTGGAAAGAGTTATCTTTTGACAGCATTCATGTTTTCACTAAGGGTTAATGGGTATTCATTTTTCAAGAGAATAGATTATTAAGGTATTCACATGATTGGAATGTGACCAACAAGATATATGGGGGATAAATGATGGTATTCACATGCTTGGTTGATGACATTTCAAGTAATCATTTTCTTTATATTATGAGCTTGGACCGAAGTATTTTTGATAAGCCTAAATATTGGAATGGATTATGTTGGACATAAGTTAGTATTATTTAAGGATATAACTTTTGATATTATATAGTTTTAGAAAAAGGACAACCCGCAGGACGGCCGACAACCCATCGCGTTGGACAAGGCCGTGGGAATCGAACCCACAACCGAAGTGCGACTGGCCTTTATCTCCACCACTGGCCTACAAGAAGTCCCTGTTTAGTATAAACTAGTTTTATTATATTAATCAGTATGATATATGAAGTATATGTCCATTTTTGGAACCATATATCATTAATCTCACTATAGATGGACTTATGTATTTATTTTGATAACTTTTCTAACCTTTTGTTTGAGATAGATGGAATGACCCATCATTCTATCACATGATCTGCTAACACATCACAAATGACAAATTCAACTTCATTTCTTTAAGAGATGAATTGGTAATTGTCCAAAGAACGACCAACTGTGAGACTATACCGAAATCACGAAAGTATTTCTTCTAATTCCAATTTCATCAACTTTAGGGAAACGATCTTGAAAACAAAAAATGTTGTCCTAGTGCTCTTATATCTGATAAATCAGATGGTACCTTAGATCATCACAAATTTATGGCTTTGTGATTGCTGGCTTTTCCATAGCCATGTTCTCTACCACTCTCCATCAAACACATGATGGTTAGATTTCTCTTCAATATCCATATTTTCACCTATGTGGAAACCCATTGATTAGTTTATTTGGGTAACCGTTACGTTTCATACTTTTGTTTTTAAAGATTGGTTTTGGTATTCCTTTTTACGATGTGGGTTTCTATCAATGAAACTTTCGAATAGTAAACCATTTATAACCCCGACAAATTTCAAGGGCGAAATTCATTTTAAGGGGGGTAGAATGTAAAACCTCGAGATTTTATGAAAAATATTTTTTTTAATTTCATTAATGTCTTGTGTTGTACGCTACACCAAAAGGATCTTTCACAACACGCATCCTTGACTGGACTTGCATTACACGCAATCGTGACCTTCCTTGATAGCATGTGTACTACGCAATAACGAGTTTCAATAAACAACAATATGCTATTAAAATATTCTTAAAACTAGCCATTATGAATAGTAATAACCACTTTTTAAAATTTTGTAATTTTTATTTTTCAAAGTGGACTTCATTTTTCGATTCAGATTATCGAAAGTAGATTAGGATGAAATTTTGGTACTTTTCAGATAAATTTCATATTCTGATGAATAATGAAAATTACTAAATTTTAATTAAAAACAACTTTTTTAATCGAACTAAAAAATAGTGATAAATTATTAATTTGAGTGGTTTTAAAGTATATTTAGAATATATTTTTACAATTTAATACAATGTTGGTCATTGGATGTAATTCTACATTTAAACCAGACATAAACAAGGGTCAATCTTTTGATAGTTATTATCTCTTAAGAACACGCTATTTGTTTTGACGATGAGAATTAATTTTTAAATTAATTAATGAAACTGATATGTTTTGAATTTGGTAAAATAGAAATCATTTTTGAGTTCATAATATCAAATATAGCTTAGGCCTAATTTTTGGTATTTTTCTGGAAACTTTCATTTTTTTATGAATAGTTAAACCACTAAGTGGTAGTTAAAAAAATGAATTTTTCATAAAACTTAATTTTACCGCTTCTGTGAGTATAATTTCAAATATCCGAGAGACACAGTTGATGTTAGTAAGTAAAATGTGGTTAAATGAGATAAAAATAATTTTTGGTGAATAGTAACTTTTTACTTTTTTTTGCCATGGTTAAAAGTAAATAGTGTAATTAAGGGTAAAAATGTTATTATTATTACCCTAACACATGTCCTAATTCTACTGTATAAGTGTAATTCGACCAAAAACAACCTTAGTAATAAAATATGATCATTTAAGCCCACTTGGATTAGATTAGGACATTTATTATTAATTTATTTCAAGAAGGGTTAAAATAGTTAAAATCAAAGTTTAATAAGTAAATCATTTATAATATAGGGTTATACATAAGATAAATTCCACTATAAATACTTATTAGAAAGATAAAACGATTTCATAAATAATGGTATTTTATTTGTAATTTTTAGACATTAAATAATTTAATTTATTTATGACACAATGATGATGCAGTAATTATCTTATTAATGAAATATTGACATAATTGATTTTATAAATACCAAAATAAATGTAATTTGAGACTTTTTAGGAATTAAACTAATTTTATAGGTTAATATGACATTATAGTATTTATTTAAGAAACTTGGTTCGAACTAATCATTCTGTTATGATTTTCAAAAAAATCAATTACTAAAAAGTGTCAAAATTGGCATAAAATAGTTTTTAAAACAAATATTATATTATTAATTGTTATTAGATTCCAAAAAATCTACAGTTCGGCCAAATGACTTTGATAAGGTTATATATATTAATAATAATCAACTTGGGGTTCTTTTGGCTTGTTATATTACGTTTATTAACCTTATATTGTAAGAACACAAGAAGACACAGTAAAAGTAAAATTATTTAACTTAATGTTAAATATAAATGATATGGTTAAAATAGGAAGATAAACATGTCAGAATTATATTTTATGAGAGTATTTCGATCCATCCCCACCTTAGCTTATAAATAAATCAATTTGGAGTTATTTAAAACTGAATATGACTTTATAATAAAATAATATTTTTAGTTTTCCAAAGGAGCCCCTCTCCTCCCTTATAAAGGGCACCTCATCCCTCTCTTCCTCACACAACATTGAGCCTTCATACTCGGCCAACCCCTGCCAAATTCGCTTCTCCACTTCCCTAGAAACATCCTAGAGGTTCTGTTCTTCCTCAAAGACCATTTTTAGTGTCCTAAAAGGAGATCTCAAAGAGGTGCTTCAAAGAAGAGGTAATGTCCGTTACCGATTCTTTCAACTTTATTTCTTCTTCCAACTCTTCTCCATAAGTTGTTTCATTATGAAGTAATAACATCAGTATCACTCATATACTGATATGTTATTATAAGTATTAAACAACCCCATTTCACCATCTATCCATCCTATAGAAAATGAAATCACCGCACGTGCGTACGTACGGAATACCGTCACCACGCCATGGTAAAATATATTTTCCACCACCACCTTACTTGGATGGGTATAATGGTGTAAATAATAACCATATATGATTATTTTAAAGTGATACTGATATTTAAATAGTATACATAGACTCCAATACAGTCCCACGATCATGAGAACAATATCATCGCTCGTGCGTACGTACGGACTACCATCTCCACGATGCGATGAGATTCATTCTCCGCTTTGACCATTCGTGAATGATTATAAAGTACATATAATAATTAATCATGACATATATGACATAATAATACTTTATTTATGTGTATATATATGTATGCCATCTACTTAATTCCATTCAACTCAATAAGAAAACTAAAACAGCGTTCATGCGTACGTACGGCCTACCGTCTCCATGAACGGTGTATTTCTTTCCATTTACTGATCTATTATATATATGTATATTCTGAATATATATTATATATAAATCATGTTTTTATATTCTATAATTAATTAATCATGATCTAAGTAATCATATGAATAATTATAAGTCAAAACACGGATGATAAATGAAACAATTTTACCCAAAACGCTCTTTAACAGGGAATTTACAAAAGAACGGGTAATATAAAGTCATAAGTGAACCATATATGATATCATAACAATTATTATGATTCTGGAATAAGTCAATGACATTATTTAAATCATTATACAGGAGGTTCGGACACATACAATGCAAATCGGACCTAAGGTAAGGGAAATATCACAATCTCATTTTTATCCGAGATTGCTTATACTTTTGTATTTACTGGGGTGTATTTTATCATCCACATCCATGTTTCCTCAATATGTAATATTATTTCAATCCACCTACAATTTTTTAAAACCCATTTTACCCTTTTGTGAGTTTTTAGTAAAATATATGAAAGGAATCTTTTGTCGTTTTTCATACGAGGTACTTTTTGACTTTTTCGACAAAAGTATGAAAAGAATGATTTTCTAACTTATACGGCATGAATGGATTTTTAAAACATTATTTACAAGAAGTTTCCTTTACAATTTTTCATGTTTATTTTTAATCAACATATTTTATTTTAATATTTTTTGACATGTTAAGAAATGAAAAATATTTTTGAAGTAGAAATGATATTTTCCTCAAGAATGGAGTTCAAGTGTTTTATCAAAATTATTTCCCATTAAGACAATATAGGGTTATGTTTCTATCACTATTATTACATTGATTTGATTATGTTGTGATGGAATTATTTTTATGAATTTCTTTATCTTATATGAATTGTTGTATGATGTCAGGATGTTTGAGATTCCAATTTTTATTTCATGGGTTATGCTATGATGTATGGTTTATGATTTTGTGGCACACATAAGAATGGTATCATTATGAGATGGGTGGGACCTATATCTCCCTCCAATGTATTGGGTAAAGATTTTATATCTCATGAGATAGACATGGCAGGAATGGTAGGTTATACCAGTTCAGTGAAACAGGACTGAAACGAGGAGTGAACTCGGTTCAGAAAGGGACTTTGTCCACTAAGATAGTCATGGCAATGAGTCTTGACTAATAAGAAATGATTTTCTATGATTATGTGTGTATTACAAAAAGTTTCATGTTTTATGTTATGATTATTGGGATTACATTTCACTACTATTATTTATCCCTTGTTATGAAATTATGATCTCTTTTGCAGGTTAACATTTCAAAAGATATGTTCTTATGAATATGATGTGATTGATATTTCTTTTGTTTACCCTTACTGAGAATTTGAGCTCACCCTTTTATGTTTTCTTTTCCCCAGGATATAAAGAAAGGATTTAGGTTTAAAAAAAAGAATATCTTTATAGGAGATGTTGAGGATCTTTCACCACGATTAGAAGATTATATTCCGAGTTTCCAAAGACACTAAACTATTACGGTCCTTGTGTGTGTGTTTTTGTTATGTACTAAGTATTCCGCAAAATTAATGTAATGTCCATGTACGTCAAGCTTTGGTTCTCTACATTTTATCTGTCCATTTAATATTTACAGTAAAAAATGTTAACTTTTATAATCCCATGTAATAATTGTTTTAGTAAAACAACACATGTTTGTGACAATTTTATTTTTACTTTAAATAAAAAGTTATCAATGTCATTTTCTTACCCAAGTGGCTCCATGGCATCCCCAAGTTGACCCATGGATTTCCTTGGTTGGCCATGTCTCATCCAATAAGTGTAGTACAAGTGTCAAGATATTTTTATATTTTTATAATATCATTTTTACCTTAAATTTCACTAATTACCATTAATCCCGATTAATAAAACATAAATGTTACTATTCAACAAAAAATTGGTTTAATCCCGTTGAACCACATTTGAAATACAAATAAAAACCATGTATGTTTTATTTTTTAAATTCAATTAAAAGAAGCGGTAATGTTTCATTTATACGAAAAATCAGTTTTTTAACTACCACTTAGTGGTTTCACTATTCATTAAAAATTTAAGTTTTTCAGAACAATGCCAAAAATTCACCCTAAGATATATTTGATATTCAAAATTCAAAAATTATTTATATTTTAAAAAATTCAAAACATTTAAGTTGAATTAATTAATTTAATAATTAATTCTCGCTGTCCCAAAAAATAGCGTGTTTTTAAGAAAGAATATACATCATAAGATTGACAATTGTATATGTCCAATTTCAAAGTGAAATTAATTCTAATGGCAACCATTGGATAAAATGGTAAAATTATATTCTAATATTACCTTAAAACCAATCAATAGTATAATTTATCACTATTAATTATTTTGAATAAAAAAGTTGTTTTTAGAAATTTTCACTATGCATCAAAATATAAATGTTATCCAAAAAAATCCAAAATTTCACCATAGACTAAATTTGACATTCCGAATCCAGAAATGGAGTCCATTTTGAAAGATAAAATTTATAAAATTTCAAAAATTATGAATTACTATTCATAGCGGCTTGTTTGACTGGTCGCGGTGTGTTAGAATCTCGAACTTGCGTACAATGCAAACTATTGCATTATTGAAAGAGAAGTGTATCATGGAAGCTTGGGGTGTTAGATCGTTGGCATTAGGCAGGCTTGCCTAGAGTCCAAGATTACTGTCTAGAAATTGGTCAAGGCACCGAAGAGAAAGAAGTTGATGCCACATTAACGTATCACCTCATACGAATGCTTACCATGTAATTTAATCCCTTTGTCTCGATATCTCATCAAGCAGGTTTCATGGCAGTTTCATAAACCTATATTCTTGATCCGTCATTCATTGAATACCTGAAATAAACTCGTCATTTATACCATAGAAATGTAATTTAATGTGACAATTATACTTCAATCAAAGGGCCATGATATCAACTTCCATAAATGGTAGGGACAAATCCATCCTCGACTTATCCATTAAAAACATGTCATTCGTGATGTAGCCAACATACCATACATCCCTCCAACTGTCTGCATGACTATTTTCCTCAGTAAATATATATGAGGGAGTTATTACATGAGTTAATGATAATCCTCTAGTCTAAGGACCATTACACATGCTCGTAGATAGCAATGTCTGATTACACCGAGACATGCGGAATTGCTACTGGCGGGTTTGTTCTCATAATCTTCCATCTTGGAGATTCCCAAGTGTGATCTTCATTAGAGAGAGTCTCTTCTTCATACGAGTACTCGCACATTATAGTTTTTATACTATGTGTCCTATCATAGTATGTCATCCAACCGTAGAACGTTATATAAAAATATTGTTATAGCATTTAAAGGTTCTCATCATAGCAGGTATTTGCCATGACCTTATCAATGAGACAAATATTCCAGGACATTATTATATTATAGTCATAAGGAACAATGAACAATATATAATAAGTGAACATTAATGTAATCAATGTACACAACAGTTGATTCTAAGGACACCAACCCTTACAAACTCCCACTTGGAAAAGATCAACTGCCTACGTCTTTTAATCTGCTAGACCTCACATGATGATCAATTTTCTACCGAGTCAAGGCTTTAGTCAAGGGGTCTACCATGTTGTCATCAATGGAAATACTACTCACTGCAACTTCACCTCTCTGAGAAAAATCCCTCAAGAGATGAGACTTACGAAGTATGTGCATTGTTCGCTGATGTGACCTTGGATCTTTTTCAAGTTCCACCACTGAAGTATTATCACAATAGAGTGTGATAAGTTCTTTAATGCTCGTTACTACATCTATATATTGGATGAGGATTCACATCCATAATGATTCTTTAACTGCCTCAGATACTGCGATATACTCGGACTCTGCTGTAGAATCTCCCACCACACTTTTCTTTGAGATCATCTAGCTCCATGAACATCCATTGAAAATGAAGATGTATCCAGTCTGTGACATCATGACTTCTTGATCAGTCTGGAAACTAGCATCTACATGTCCTCTGATGACTAGTTCCTCATCTCCTCCATTAACCATGAACATTTCCTTAGTAATCCTTAGATACTAAAGGATAGTTTTGACTTCAATCCTATGGCAGTCTCTTGGACCATCTTGATATCTACCTACCGCGCCTAATGCGTGAGATACATCTAGACTCATACAATGCATATCATACATGACTGACCCAATCACGAATGCATAAGGGATCCTTGACATTCTCTTTCTTTCCACATGTGTCTAAGGACACATTTTCTTTGAAAGATGAATGCCATGTGACACTGGAAACCATCCCCTCTTGGATTGTTCCATAATGAATCTCTTCAGTGTCTTGTCAATGTATGTACTTTTAATCAGGCCCAACATTCTCTTGAATCTACCACGATGGATCTTGATCACAAGAATAAATGCTACCTCTCCCATGCCTTTCATGGAGAAGCATTTATGCCACCATATCATAACTGACTGTAATAATGGTACATCGTTTCCAATTAGTAATATATCTCAACATATACTATTAAGAAAATGACTGCACTTCCACTAATCCACTTGTAGACACAAGGCTCACATTATTTCTTAACAAATCTAAATTCCATTACAGCTTCATCAAAATGAAGGTTCTGTGACCTTGATGCTTGCTTTAATCCATAAATGGATTTCTACAACATTCATACCTTGTTTTAATCCTTTGGAGACACAAACCCATCAGGTTGTGTCATGTAGACATCTTCCTGGAGGTTCCCATTAAGGAATGCAGTTTTGACATCCAATTTCCAAATTTCAAAGTCATGGTAAGTTGAAGTAGCCAATATTATTCTGATGGATTTCAATATAGAAACTCGTGTAATGGTTTCATCATAGTCAATTCCTTGATGATGTCTAAAACATTTTGCAACCAGTCATGCCTTAAAGGTGCCGACTTTCCCCTCTAGGTCTAGTTTCTTCTTGAATACCCATTTATTACCAATAGGCTTTACAACAACTAGAGGATCCACCAAAATAGAGACTTGGTTTTGGTAGAAGGAATCCATTTTAGAATTCATGACGTCATGTAACGTGGAAAAGTGTGTGCCTTCAACTACATCCTTGTGGGTAAGAGGATCATCATTGTTAACCAATAATTAGTCAGCATCCTCGGTGATAATAAAAACATATCATTCTGGTTCGGTCACCTCTCTCGTGCTTCTACGCAGTTCTTCTGTCTCTGGAACAGATTGTTCTTCCACAGGGCTTTGTGGAATCTATTCTTGTACCAACTCTTGTGTATCTTGAGCCTCAACTTCATCGAAGACTATCACCCTCCCACTATATCTTATGGAGATGTCCTCCCTATCATGGAATATGGCGTGTCATTCCACTGTAACATTTTTTATTGAAGGGTTGTATAGGTAATATCCACTTGTTTCCTTGGGATATCATATAATGATAAACTTTGTGCCTTGGGGAGAAAGATTATTACCTGAAGAGGCCTTAATAAATGCTTCTCTACCCCACACATGTAAATTTGATAGCATGACTTTGCATCCACTCCATAACTCTTGTAGAATACCATCTATCGATTTAGTTGGTACGTGGTTTTGTATGTGTTATGTTGTTGGTAATGAATATCCCCAAAATGATAACGGAGGACTCACATGACTCATCATTGATCTCACCATGTCCAACAGGGTGCGCTTCCTCTTTTCACATAAACCATTTCATAGAGGTGTGTAAGGAGGAGTGAGTTGAGATAGAATCCAAAAATCCTTTACGAAATCAATGAAGTCCTGATTATGATATTCTCCTCTTCTGTCTGAGTGGATTTTATTAATATTCTTACCAATATGGTTCTCAACTTCATTATTTTATTCTTTGAACCGATCCAAAAAAATCTTACTTATACCTCATTAAGTAGATATATTCATATCAACTAAAATCATCAGTAAAAGTTATGATGTACGAGAACCCACCCCTTAATTCAACTAGAAATTTTCCACTCATCTGGGTGAATTAATTCTAGAAGCTCTTTTGCTCTTTCACCTTCCCCACTAAATGGGGATTTGGCCATTTTTCCTTTTAGACAGTCATGACATAAACCAAGTGGTTTTAGTTCGAAAGAATCTAAATACCCATCATGATGTAATTTTGTCAAATGTTTCTCATTGACCTAACCTAGTCGGGGATTCCAATGATGGGTGTGGTATGAATCATGTGAATTTACATTTTCATTGATTGGCATTACTTTGTTTGTGTAGTCTAACACAAAAAGGCTATTATATAAATGTGTCGTACCAAAACAAATGCTATCTTTATAAAAGTAGAAGCATCCACATCCAAACATGATGATGAATCCATCATTATCTAATCTGGAAACAAAAATAATGTTTTTATTACAGAGGGAACATAATAAAAACCTTTTAACACCAAGATCATTGCAGTTGGCAATGTGATGTGGTAGTACCTGACAACTATAGTAGCAAGTTTGGCTCTTTTGACTGCTCGTAGATCTACCTCACCTTGATAATATTTTCTAAATATACTTGGTTCCTATATTTGGATACAGATGTGAGAACCACAAGCAGTATCTAATACCCAATTAGAAGAAACAGATAGGTTGAATTATATAAAAAAATCACCTAAAGCATCCCCTTTCTTCCTTGGTTGGGTTCAGTTTTTCTTCCAGTGGCCCTTCATTCCACATGAAAAACTAACAGCATCTTGTTCCCTTTCCTCACCTTTGATATTCCTTTTTATATAAGGCCTTGAAGATTCTTTGGGCTTATTGCTCTTAGACTTCCATTTCCATTTATTCACCATGAGGATAGAAGGATTTTCACTCTTCATGTCGTTGTCCACTTGGTGAATAAGGATAGAAGATCTGACAGAGACTTCTCAATGTTGTTCATGTTGAAGTTCACAAAAAAGTTAGAGAAGCTCTGTGGGAGTGAAGCAAGAATGAGATCGGTGCCTAGTTCTTCGAGGATTTTAAACCCTAGAACCTCCCTGTGCTCAATGTAGCCAATGATCTTGACTACATGAGGCCAAGATGGGACACCCTCTCTATGCTTTCTCTGAAATAGAGCCTTGGAGATCTCATACCATTCTTGTCTTACTCTCTCCTAGTACAGACCACAGAGGTTCTCGAGCATGCTGTCGGAATCCATGTCTTCATGAGACTTCATGATCTCACTAGACATTTATGACAATATCAAACATTGAACGTCGAGTGCATCGCTTAAATTTTGATCGTAGACCAGGAAATATTCATCACTCGCCCCTTGGGTAGGCGGATCAGGAAGTGAGGACCCCACTATGTAAAACATTCATTCATAGCGTAGGATACCCCGAATGAGCCTAAACCATTCCTGAATGTTAATTCTGATGATGATATTGTATTTATACATAATTAATCACATAGAAAATGTTGTTGAAGAGTTTCTATTTTTAATTCTACAAATTAAAAGAGCATATTTATCAGTACTTGATTACATTTTTATGTGAAATAATAAATGATTTTTTAATTCTCCCACTATTTTATCAATTCCCAATGGCCCTCACCATTGAACTCAGAATGTCTAGTTGATTTGAAATTCTAGTGTCAAGGATCCATATTCAACTTTTCATAACCTCAATAAGGGTTGGTCAAGCTATTTGAAGGTATTTAGGTAGGTAGGTCTTTTTCAACTGTGAATTTACTGTTCCGTGATCTTTTGAGTGGACTCCTCAATCCTTAATTCCTGACATGGATTTCCCCAACTCTTGCCTCCAAAATTACATCATGTCTAGCAAGGGCTACTCATCATGATGTAATATGTTTAAGTCAACCTGAAACCTTTCATAATGGATTCCTTTATAAAAGTAAGTGTCCCAAAAAGGGTTGGTCAAACACATAGTTTTATTGAGTCTAGCCCTTAATCAAGTAATGAAAGTCTTGGTATGAATTAATATGGTATTGAGGGATTTTAATCCTTTGTGCATCGTTTCACATTATCACATGCATATTAATATTAAGTGATTCTTCCTTATGTGTTTAACAATGTTCTGAGAATGTTTATGCATAGTCCAGTTTTATTTTATTCCATCTTTGCATGCTTGTTCATTAAATTAATTATGTGATCGTGACAACACATACATAAAAAATAAGCCATGCAATCAGACAGAAATATAAAAAGATGGTATGATCATAGGCTACTATTGGTTTTATTATCTAACGGATTGATAAGCTCACCCTGACATAGGAAAAAACACCATGAACCAATGGTTCGTGTTTTTGAAGCTCCCACCTATCCACCTTTTTATCTTCTTTGGTTGGTTTCTCCTTATATTTGCATTTAGAACCATCTACTATATCTTGGGAGATCCTCCATTACATGGGGTTTACATTAAAAAAACCATGGGCACACCTACCCTACATTTTATTGGAAGATGGCTCGTAGGCCAACAAAATAAAATGAATCAAATTTAAATGAAACCATACACACATACAAATGGTCTTTGGTCTAGCTCATGATCATCCATAGCATGCAACTACATTTACCCATATTTTGAATTCAAATTCATTCAATAATTCTATTATTCAAGATAATTCATGCTTGAATTTAATTAATTATGATCTTATAATTAATCATTTCTTTATCTTAAATTACATTCTGAATTTCCTTGAGATTATTCTCATCCATATCTCATGTACATGTCTTTGTACTTTTGGATGAACCCTGGTAAAATTTCTAGAATGTACACGGGGGGTAGTTTATATTTACGCGGCATGTATTTCTTTTCACCTTTCATCCAAAGTACATGCCGGGGGCTTTGGCGTGTTCTATGTACTTTGGAAATTTTGGAGTACACTACGTGTAGATAAATCATAAATGGCATGTACTTCCCTGTTACACGGTAAACAGCCTGGCATTCCCATGTACATGGTACGCATCTTCTCTTTTGTACATGGTTTCTCTTGGCCCAGATCGGACAACACGACATGTTGCTCCAACATACACGTTGTGAATTACGGTTCCCATGTGCCGTTTAATTCGGGTCAACACGGGGTGTTAAATACTAAGGCATACTCAATTAACATAGCGTGGTTTGGCGGACCAGTTCTGGTTCATTGAACCTATGTACACAACGTGTAGTTTTCATTACACGCTGTGTATTCTAGTGTTGTACATACATAAAGAGCAGCTCCACCCAATGAGATCCATGTTTTTATTTTAATTAAAATTAAAATTAAAAGCTTGTTTCTGTGATATGAATCGTGAAATGAAGGAAGAAGAACAAATCTTTTTTATTTAGATTTATAGATCGATTTATTTCGAATTGAATCAAATATAAATGCATAAATTATCAACGAAAATTAAATAACTATAATCAACGTTATGACCTCCCTCTGATACAATTTTAAGGTTTTGGGTGTAGTAGAAGTGCATGGGTGGATGTGGCCACTAGGCCTTTTTTTCATTATCAATGATCAATCCGGGATCAATACGATGATAAACGCCAGTCTCCACTGATCGAATCAAAGAAATGTACAAAGAAAAAGAAATTCCTGGAACCAAAAAGTAGGATTGTTACAGGTTGATTATAATTAATTTAATTAATTGAAAAGAAATTCCTTTTGGGTGTTATTTATTCATTTTTGTTCTTGATAACATTCTGATGTGATTCGTCATTGTGTCACAGAAGCCCAGTGTAGAATTCCTCTAGCAGTGATCCACATGTGTACCTCGTATCTCAGGACGTCGCCAATGGATTATATGAGTGCTAGCGTAGAAAAACCTTTTCTTGTGTTGTCCACTGTAGTTCATCTTCATCCGATGGAAGAGGATCTCTCTCGGTCTTGAGAGCATTCGTGGAGGAAGAGGTTCCTTCGGCCTTGAAAGAATTCTCTAGAATTGTTGTGCACAACAATTCTCTTGTGTGTATGGAAAATAATTGTGGTTGTGAGGATATTTATTATCGGGATTGAGGTTGTAGAGTTATGACAATAAATAAATGCGTTACACATTTTATTGATTCCAGTGACTCTTATTTAAAACCCCCATGTAAAATAATTAATTATTTGACATGCGCCCATGCTGATGATAATAAATATCATTTAATAAAATGATATTTCCTGAAAATACTGACTGGAAAAACTACACAGCGTGTATTAATAAATACACGACATGTACTTGATTTTCCATGAAAACCACACGGCGTGTACATTCAATGTACAAGACATTCATATCTTGTTTTCATTTATTCATTTCCATTCCAGAATGAAAACTACATGGCATGTATATTTAATAATACACGGCCTTTAATTTTTTTCTAAATAAAACTTCACATCATGTAATCATTGATACACAGTGTGTACATGTTTAATTTTATTCTTCCTCCAACATTAAAACAATTTAGGATTCCTCAAATAATTATTAAACCACATACGAAAATAATCATTATTCTACTTGAAATACTTGAATACAGTTATTGTGTGACCCTCTAGGCCTCATTCTCATTGGCATTAGGCGGGATTTCCTAAAGTCCAATATTAATGTTTAGCAATGGGTCTAGGCACCCAAAAGAAAGAAGCTGATGCTGCATTTACGTATCACTTCATACGAATGCTTGCTGTGTAATTTAATCCCTTTGATGCGATATCTCATCAATCAGGTTTCATGGTATTGTCATAAACCTATATTCTTGATTCTTCGTTCTTTGACTACCTGAAATAACCTCATCATTTACACCATGGCCATGGAATTTAATGCGACGGTTTTATTTCAATCAAAGAGATGAGATATATTCTTCCATAAATTGAAGGGACAAATCTTTCCTTGACTTATCCATTAACAACATGTCACTCATGACACACCCAACATGCACTAATTCCCGCCAACTATCTGCGTGACAGTTTTTGTCAGTAAATCTACATGCATGAGTCATTAACTGGGATAATGGTAATATTCTTGTCTAAGTACCATTACACATGCTCGTAGATAGCAATATCTGATGACACACAGACATGCAAAATTTCTACTGGTGGGACTATTCTCATAATCTCCCATCTTGGAGATTACCAAGTGCAAACTCCATGAGATAGAGTCTCATATTATTATGAGTACTCGCACATAACAGTGTGTATACTATGTGTCCTATCATAGTATTTCATCCAACCGTAGAATTTTATTTATAAATATTGTTATAGCAATTCAAAGTTCACATCATAACGGGGATCTACCACGACCTTATCAATGAAACAAATATGCCTGGACATTATTAAATTATAATCATGAACAACAATGAACAATATATAATAAGTGAACATTCATGTAATCAATGTACAAAACCGTTGGATATGAGGACACCAACCCTTACAGGGACCTATATGGAGCAGCTCCTACCTCCTCCACAACTTCGATCCACGACCCCCATCTGCAACGTGTGATGGTGCGCCGAACCACCTCTGCGGCAGGCAAGTGCCAGTAACCCTCCTCAACTGCTGTGATTGAATAGTTGCAGTTTTCTCCTCCTACAGCTCATGATGGATCACCACACCACCTCCATGGCCGGCTAGTTCCACCCACCCTACTTACTACTACGACATTGTGTCGTGGCCTCCTCCAGCGGCGCGTGACGGCACGCCACCGCCACCGTTCCTTGCCAACACAGTCTTCCACCATTACCTGCCTGCGGCGGTCACCGGTGTTGTCCCACCGGTGCTGCACTGACATTCTTTTCTAGGCCACCATGTGAGCTCCAGTGGTCTATTATTCAATGTCATTGTAGCGATGGGTTCCAGGTTCTTCTCTTTTTCTTCTTGACCCTCAGATTTGGGTTCCGTCAATCCCAAAAATTCACCCACGTAGAACCCAATGATTTATAAAGAGGCAAAGGGATTGAGCCTTATTCATTTAACCCACTCCCTCCATGTTAGCATCATATTGAGGGAGAAGATAAAATTATTGAACAACTGTTCCAAATTAAACCAGACAAAACCCAAACTCACGAGTCATTGGAGAGCATCCTTCGCTTGAAGATGTGTCGGTGTTCATCTATCATGAAGAAATCCTCCAACGATGCCTCCCAAACAACGATCCTCAGTTCTCTATTAATAGATCCATTCATCATCAAGAGCCTCCTCCAAAATCCTCCTCTACCAAAAACACAACTCCTTTTTCCAACAAATTCAAAAAGAGGGAGACAATGATATTTAACCTTACAACACATAATTAAGGGAGGTTCATTAATTGGTGTAATTAATAAACCTATATAAATAAATTTACAGTGGTTACACACATTTGTATAACTGGGCATTTAATTTTCTACATTAAATGTCTAACCAACCCTTATAGTTCCCTTCAATATAACCTTAAGAGAGGTTGAGAATATTTAAAATAAATTTGATTTATTTTTTTAATCCTCCAAAAAAACTACAAAAACCAAATTCCACCCTCAAACCACTACAGTCGAGGTTAATGCCCCCTTAAGAGAATCCCAACACTATGAGTTCAACTGTGCCCTCATATTTTAATTCCAAGCACTGGTTCAAAAGTATGGATTTACCAATCGCACATTTACTGAATGTACCTTATGAATTATTAAAATTTATTTTCAGGCATCCAAATCAAATGACATCAGATTTCTCAGCCTTAGAATAGTTCCATAAAATTTAAAAAAAATACATGGAAAATACAGATCATTACACGATTGGTTTTTGTTTTCATTTCTAATAAATTTCATACTCAATGAATCATTATATAAAAATGTGAAAACTATCTTTTCATAATTTACTTAATAATATTCATTACAACCCTTCCAACGACTAGGTTATAATGGTAACATTTAAGTAATACTATATAGTTGCTTTTTATACCCAATATAGTGTATCATGCACACTATTGAATATAGTGTTTCTTTCATAAAAATCAGGATGTTACATTTATGGTACAACAAATTCAACCCATGCTTTCAACTACACATTTTTTATTACATTTCTATTTTTTATAATAATTTTCATAAAATTTCCCATACATTTTTTCTTTTTAAATTTCATGACAGTTTTTTCAAAATTCCACCAATTACAAAATTGAAAAACCTATTATTATCTCTTCACATAAATATATTTCATTAAATTTTTAATTAATAAAATGCCATGAGTTCCATTATAAAACCCAACTCATCCCATTTGAATCATCTTAACTATGTCAAAAAATGCCATTCCATA
The DNA here is from genome assembly GCA_963277665.1 of Viscum album. Classification (NCBI taxonomy): domain Eukaryota; kingdom Viridiplantae; phylum Streptophyta; class Magnoliopsida; order Santalales; family Viscaceae; genus Viscum; species Viscum album. The sequence continues at coordinate 25,784,584 of OY728157.1, read as the reverse complement.
AAATATAATTTGAAAAAAAATCATATCTGATTTCATTAAAGAAATATAAAAACCCATCAATAATCTAAACTCCCACTTCCAATAAAATCAAATTGATGAACACTATATTTTTAATAAAGAAATTTAATCCTAGTATATTCATCCTTATATTACTAAAAAATCTTTTTTTAAAAATCTATTTTCAAAATACTACTTTAAAATAGATATGAAAATTCATTTTACATCATCCAACTATCCAAATCATTAGCACTGTAAATCCATTTATCACAATTCCAAATCAGGGGTTCACAAAACAAGTTCAGAATCATCAGGGACATAAAAAACTCACAAGGTAAACTACTGTCGATGTGGACTCTACCATATTCATGGAGGCTATATTTTAATCACATCACCATCATCGAGATTTTTCTTGGACAGTATCCATAACATTAAATGGATTTAGCGTAACTAAAATCTCACTAATATTATTATATCAACTGTGTTCTTATTTCCAAGGAATAAAATCCCACATGAACTGAACAAACCAAACCAACCCTTATCTATCTTAGAAAAACAAATTACATCCCAAATGTTATTTTCCAAACACATCCCCAAACCTATACAATTGATATAGTACTCCCACTCCATCAAAACAGACATCCCAAAAAATATCACCCTGAAATTAGGGACCACTAAAAAACCAAAATGCCTTTGATACCATTTTTTTAGGCCCTGACATGGGTTGAACCGAAATCGGTTAACTAAGATGATAACAGATAGTGAACATGTGGGGTTACTTATAGTCATATAATATAAACTATTTTCTATAATCATAAATGATTGAAAGATAACACATTTATCCCAATATAAATAAAAACAATAGGAAACAAATAGAGAAACCCCATAAAAATAAATTATAATTCCCATATGAACATCTATCACAAAAACTAAAAATACAAATAACTGAGTAACAGAACACAAAATGAACATCAATATCTAAACGAATCCATCTTACCCTATGAATAACTCTCCAATAATGGAATCAACTATTTCCCACATTGATCTAAATAATACTAAAATCTACACCAAAAGTTAATAAAACCAAAGAACTATAGGCGTGAGTATTAATACTCAATAGGTATGCCTCAAAAGGTATATCCCCAATTAATTTATTTTAAATAAAGGAAACCTCAATATAAAGATTGAAATAAAATATTCAAATATAAGTATTTTCACAATAATTTTATAATATAAAAACCCAACATAGTCCATTACCATTTTTTTTATTTAAATCAGTTATTATTACCAAGAGACATACATTATGATTTTAGTGGAGTAAGATAATGTTTTACTTTAAATAGACAGATTGGTATTTTAAAACATTTTCAATGAATTTACCATAGTCCATAAAAAAAATTCACCACATCTCACAATATGTATACTCCACAATAGTGGAACACCAATGACTAAATAATACATGCAATGGAAAAAAATATAAGGCACAAGAAACCAACCATGATTACACATCAATAATCCACTGACTAAAAATAACATTTGAAGAAAATTGGATAACGTAAGAGGTTATATGAATTGTATATTACATACTCTACATCATGAATCGCTATAAAAGCATTCCTCATCAGATTACATCAAATTTCATCCACAAGATTGATCACACCATACATGGTCTGAATGAGGAACACTATCCCATAATAATAAAATAATAAAATATCCCCTACTATGGGAAAATATCCAACGAAAAATGTTCTTCTACTATAGTAAATGTTGACTAAAATTTATCTACAAAACATATGTTCTTATGTTAATACTAAAGTGGGAGAGGGGGTGATACTACAATTCTAACCAAGCACCCAATTAAAATAGAATATCTTATACATACCAAACTCACAAAATATATACCCCCAAGAATATATAAGGAAAAATCTAATTTTTAAACTCTTTGATCATACGGGAGCCTCATAGAATGGGAATCCCACAAAAATTTACATATCAAATGAATAATGATTATCCAATGAGAGATTGTAAGATGTAAATTTATTAACAATTGTTAAATAGGCCTCAAATAAAAATTGATTAATATTCAATTGTTAAGATAAAATCCACCGTTCCCAATATGTAAAATTGATAAAATTATGATTTCATAGTTATTTATAAATATTCATTCAAGATCCAAGTCCACATTTTCCATAACAGATACAAATTCATAATTATTCAAAACTTTTCACACACCATCATCACATGTCAATAAAATTTCATAATAAAATCACAGACATATTTTAAATCGAAACCCACAAATAAATCACATTCGTCAAACCCAAACCATAAATTCATATTCCAGGAAATATTTTATAAATCCAAAAAATTCATTAAAAATAACAAAAAAGATGAAAACATGAACAAGTAATGTTATTAAATAGTTGGTGTGAAACACATAACAAAAAAACTCATATATATATATATATATTATGAAAACCACCATATATCTTAACAAAAAATTGTTATAAATTTCAAACCTCCCTATTTAACCTATAATAAATGATCAATGATCAAGAAAACTATGTTTTTTAATGTTAAAGGAAATGTGAACATTGTGTCCTACCTAAAATCACATATGCTTCAACAACGCCAACCCAACACAACACCAAGATGGTTAAAAGTTGTAGGATCAACCAATGGAAACCATATAATGACAAAAACCCCAACATAAAATGAGGGAAACATGAACCCTATATCTACAAGACCATGGGAAAATATAAAATCAAGTTGAAATAGACGAAAGATGAAGGGTAAGAATAGAGGATGATATTACCTTGAATATTTTTCCCAAAATAATGAAGGAATACCTTATATCATCATTTAAGAGGATGAATTAGGTTTATAGAACATGGTAGGATCTCAATTTGGGTCACACAATCAAAAAGGGGAAGAAAATGGTTGTTTTGGGATAAAAATAATAGGGTATAATAGTAATACGGCATTTTTAATGACATGAGAATTGTACCTTTTTTGGCCGCATAGTTTCCAAAACCATGTACTAACCATGTGACCCGTACTAGGCAGACATGGAATTCACATAGTTTAGAATTAATGTTTAGTAAACCATGTCTCGACCATGGAACATGGTTCTTTCCATAATGGAAAAACCATATCCACACAACCTATATGTTTTTTCTATCATTGTGTGGTCGGTGCACCCCTATCTTAAGACTACATGGTATCATCACGATTTCCTAATAAATTGTGCATAGTTTCCCCTAAATGTGCGCATATTTTACACCAATTACATTGAATCCAAAAATATTCATTTGTTTACCAATAAATCGTTAATGAAACTATGAAATAACCAAAATTCAAAAAAATGTTACATCACAAAACAAAGTCATATAAAACCATGAAATTGAGATTAAATAGATGATCAAGAAAGATGAAACAGAATAACCAGAGAAGATAAATAATCTGGGAGTGATAGATTTAGTCTTAAAATATGATCATACAATAACACATATAATATTACATACTATTATACTATTATATGAATTCAATAACATCACTATATATACTCTTCCATCAAATTTGATAAGAAAAAATCACCTTTGTTTGTGGTGGACTACAACCAAAAGAACTGATGTCATTCTTTTTTCCTCATCCCCACTCATGTCTTATTTTAAGGCTGGATATAAGTAAAATTATTATATTTTTATAATTTTTAAATTTTTTGTGTTATTATATCACATATTCTTATTTTACATTCTATTATATGTAGGATATGATATAAATGTTCATTTGTACAGTGGACTACCTCATCATGAAGAGATGCAATTCATTTTTCACTAATGCATTAGAGGAATATAATATGAATAATGTAAATGAAAATATTTAGAATAAATTAAATAATATTGATATTAATGAAAAATTTATCATTATAAAATGATAATATATCATTTTATATATTACAAAAAATAATTATTTTGTCATTCAGGTACTTGTGTAATTCCATCTCTATGATGCGATGTGATTATTTTTTATCACCACATAAGATATTGATAAATATAAGTAAATTTATAATAGTAATCTTTTATTTATGATAAATGTATTATTATATAACTATTAATGATAAATAATTTATTTTAATAAGTATCATTTTGATCTAAAATCATTACTCATGAAAATGTATGGACTTTTTTCTCTAAGATTGTATCATAGTTCATTTATCATTACAATTTTTATTGATAGGTTTTAAAAGTATAATTTATGATTAAATGTAATAATTATTTTTTTATTTTTTATTAAAAATATTCTGAAATAATAATCATATTATTGGTGATCAACAAATCGAATCAGTTTTGAATCATTGAATAGAATGTCATCAAAAAATAAAATATCTACATAAAGGATTGAAAATATAAATATTTCATTAAAAATAATAAAAAAATATTTAGTTACAATATGATAAACATATGAAATGTTATTAACAATTAATATAATTAAATTAATATTATTATACATGTTTTAATAGACGTACAGGGAAATTCTTGTCACATGGTTTGTGGCTTTTCTTATATCTCATTTGCATTTGTGAAACATATACTATATTCACAACATATATTTCTATTTTATGGTGTATATACATTCCATTTAACATTTAATAGCATAAATCCTTAATAAATCATTATATTTTATTTTTTAAGGTTAATTATTTAATGCAAGTGGATCTTACATGAATGTGAATAAGTTGTATATAATCTTATAACTCAATATATTTTCATTGGGATATATTACTTGGTCTTTATATTTAATAGTATATTAATATGTGTGACATAAATTTTTATTATATTATCATTTATTTAAAATTACTTTTTGTGGATATACAGTTAATACACATAATATATTTAGTGGTTAATTTGAAAATTCAATTTTATGATTTTTTGAAACGGTTATTTTTCTCATATTTAATTACCTTGAAACATATTTTTTTTGAAATGTATATATATTAATATTTGAGGTTTATATATTACCCCTTAATAATTTATATCTTGATGATCATTAATTTCATTATATATAACATATTATTTGATTTTATTCATTCATGTGGATTACGATTGAACAATTAACATAAGAAAAAAGGCATTATAATTCAATATCATTTAATTTAAGGATTTTTATGTTCAATGATTTTTTAGATGAAATTATAAGGTAATATTGTTTTTAATCTCATAACCATTCATATCCACTGGTTAGGAAATTGGTACAAATGTTTTATTCAAACATTTTCCTTTATTTGATTATTTGATATAATATAATTAGTTTATAACTGATAAAAGTCATGTCTATTCATTTAGATAAGGTATTATTTACATATATATAGAGATTTCTAAAATGATTTCTATAAATATTATTTTATAAAATAATTTAATAATTTAATCTATTTTATATGATCCATTGCCTGATATTAAATATTTCTAAATGAAAATGTCTTAGAACTTTTAAAATCATTACCTTTTGACACCATTGTTGAAAAATAAAAAGCAATCTCTATATTTAAAATTTATGGAACAAATTATCTATTTTTCCTCATTAATTTTCGTAAAATATTTTTATAGATTCCATTATAACATTTCATGATTATATTTAAATAATTTTTTTTGGAAAATGTTTTCTCTTCTAAATATTATTTTTAAATTTCATATGGTTATGTTACTCATTAAATTATTTATATACTTTTTAGTAGATAGAATTAAAAATATTAAATTTTATTTTCTAAATAAATTGATTGTAAAAAAGATATCTTCTTTGAAATGTATTTTTCAAAGAGAAACTTATATATTCCACTTAAAATGTTATAAACAAATTTTATATATTTCTTTATATTTTTTCAAATATATTATTAAAAATACAATTTTTACATTTTAATACATTGAAAATTATATTTCAATGGGAAAAGATATTATCGACATGAAATGTTTTAATTTATTTTTTAAATAATAATTCTTTGTTTTTATGGTTAATTTTAATTAAAATGATTTCTAAAATATTTCATTAATTTTAATTTAAAAAAAAATAATTCTCAATGAAATGTTTTTCTACTTCATAATTTCTTCATGTGATCTTTTAGAATTATTTTCAATCTTTGACGAAATCCATTAATTTTTATTATTCATCAATAGAGGTATAATCCATGGCTTACATTCTTATTAATTCAAAGAATCTTTATGTATATAAAAATTATTTCTTATGATCCTATTTCATTCATATGGTTTAATCATGTTTTCAAGATATTTTCATGGAACTAGTTTCTTTTTTATGGGTTAATCATTATTCAAATAGACTATTTTAGAACCTTTTTATATTCTATTTGTAAATCATTACTCAAATATATTTGTCATGACCCGTCCTCGGGGCCCGTGTCGTGACTACCCCAAACCCGCCTTCCATAGGCCAGGGGTTGGCGACTAGCACCAAGGCATAAATCCCAATAAAAGGGAAGGCATTTCCTTTGAAAAGTTAAAAAGCACCACAGATTAAGAAAGCAGAAAAGTAAACACTAAGTAAAAAACTGTACAAGCTGTGCTGAAAGAAAATGTGGCCGGAAATACAAGCCCAACTATAAAGTACAACTGAAAGGAAAAACAGCAACTGGAAGGAAAAGCCGCAGCCTCGAGCAGTCCTCTGGAAGTCCCACCTGATGGGTGGGTACATATAGCCTCCACTGCTCCTCGGGTCCACCTGACCGCTCCGAGTACGTCCCACCCAGTGGTCCACCTCCAAGTACTGTCCTACTCCGCACGCCTCCACCACGATCAGCGATGTCCGTCGTCTGCAACCAACACAACATAGTGAGGGCATAGCCCGTGCAGGGGTGAGTATAAGCTACTCAGTAGGGACCCCGAGACCCCGGAAGGTCTCCCGAAATCCACAAAGGATAAACCACAAAGGGAAGATACATTCACGAAGTAACAACCAACAAGGATTAGGTATATGCCCATACATATACTTAAGTCATCAATTCCCGTTCGGCTCCAACGTCCGAGCCCATTCACAACCCAGTCCACACAGGAAAGAAAAACGTATACCCACACAGGATAGCACAACACAATCCACAAAGGATAGTAAACAGAAATCCACATTGGATAGCTCAACGCAATCCACAAATGAGAGTAAACAGTAAATTCACACAGGATAGCTCAACACAATCCACAAAGGAGAGTAAACAGTAAATCCACACAGGATAGCTCAACACAAATCACAAAGGAGAGTAACTGAAGATTCAGCTCACGTAGGTATACTTCTTCGAATGACGATAAAGATGATCAGATATAGATACTGAATCATCTATGTTGGGACCCACATAGGATACAAGACCAGTTGTCTTCATTGATTCATCTATACTGGGACCCACATAGGATACAAGACAAGTATTGAATCATCTAAGCTGGGACCCACATAGGATACGAGACCAGCACGGCTGGGACCCACATAGGATACAAGACCAGCACTCTTCATTGATTTATCTATACTGGGACCCACATAGGATACAAGACCAGTATTGAATCATCTAAGCTGGGACCCACATAGGATACGAGACCAGCACGGCTGGGACCCACATAGGATACAAGACCAACACTCTTCATTGATTCATCTATACTGGGACCCACAAAGGATACAAGACCAGTATTGAATCATCTAAGCTGGGACCCACATAGGATACGAGACTAGCACGGCTGGGACCCACATAGGATACAAGACCAGCACTCTTCATTGATTCATCTATACTGGGACCCACATAGGATACAAGACCAGTATTGAATCATCTAAGCTGGGACCCACATAGAATATGAGACCAGCACGGCTGGGACCCACATAGGATACAAGACCAGCACTCTTCATTGATTCATCTATACTGGGACCCACATAGGATACAAGACCAGTATTGAATCATCTATGCTGGGACCCACATAGGATACGAGACCAGCTCTCTTCATCGTCGCAGTCCACTGAGGATTTCTGCACAGTCGTCATCGTCGAAGTAGCAGTCGCAGCCAACTCTAGGGTTCCCGCACACAGCAAGCTCGTTCGGAGGATCCGCTCCACGAGCTGAGAGGCCGATACATCAACTATCACAAAGTCTGAAGCTGATGTATCCAAAAGTTCCGTATCGCCAACAGGAACTCAACGTCGCAGACGGCGCATCAATCGGACGCCCGGTCTGAGAGTTATTGGCTTTTTCGTCCCAGGGGCCCGGTTGGTTTTTAAGGAAAAACCAACCCGACCGTACTCCACCTGCATCCAAACCTCAGGCGGAGTATGCCAAAAGATTCGTCTCATTTAGAGGAAATCAACAAAGCTGACGGCGCGTCAATCAGACGACCGTAGCTCAAGATATGAGCGTTTCCGCTCCGAGGGCCCGGTTAGTTTCATGTACGAACCAACCCGACCGTACTCTACCTGCGTCCAAACCTCGGGCGGAGTATGCCAAAAGATCCTTCTCAGTCAGTGGAATTCAACGAAGTTGATGGCACGTCAATCGGACGTCCGTAGCTCAAGATATGAGTGTTTCCTCTCCGAGGGCCCAGTTGGTTTCGTGTACTAACCAACCCCGCTGAACCCAAAGTACTCCGAAACCTTGAGTGCGATATTCCGAAACAACCGCCTCGATCCAAGGATCGCGTTTCCACTGACGGCGAGTCATTTGGAGGCTCGTAGCTCAAGATACTGCCATTTGAACGAAAACTGTCCGAAGACGGGGGGTCCGGGCCCGGGCCGACCCGGGCCGACCCCCCCTGGGTCGGCCGAACCCGGTCCGACCGGTCTGGCTCGCCCAGGGCCGGTCCGGCTCGGCTCGGCCGAGCGACCGAGCGGCCGACGCAGGGGGAGCCGCCGCCCCGCGTGACACCCCCACGGCACTCGCGGGGTGTCGGCCAGACAGCCGGACGCGCCGCGTGACAACCCCGCGGCACCCGCGGGGTGCCGCCCTGGACTCCCGGGCGGGCTGTGTGACAACCCCGCGGCACCCGCGGGGTGCCTCCCTGGACACCCGGGGGCGCCGCGTGACAACGCCGTGACACCCGCGTGGTGCCGCCCTGGAAACCCAGGGGGCGCCGTGTGACAACCCCGCGGCGCCCGCGGGGTGCCACCCTGGACACCCGGGGGGCGCCGCGTGACAACCCCGCGGCACCCGCGGGGTGCCGCCCTGGACACCCGGGGGGCGCCGCGTGACAACCCCGCGGCACCCGCGGGGTGCCGCCCTGGACACCCGGGGGGCGCCGCGTGACAACCCCGCGGCACCCACGGGGTGCCGCCCTGGACACCTGGGGGGCACCGCGTGACAACCCCGCTGCACCCGCTGGGTGCCGCCCTGGACACCCGGGGGGCGCCGCGTGACAACCCCGTGACACCCACGGGGTGCCGCCGCCTCCGGCCGCCGGCACCGCCACGCCGGCGACCCGCGTCGCCGCCGGCTTTCGCGGGCCATCGGAGTCGCTCTGGTGGCCCGTTTTCCTTCCCGTCTGCGCCGTTGCTCCTCCCGGGACTCATCCTTCACTGCAGAAACATCAAACATCTGTTGCGGCACATTCCGTCGTCGTCCGTCAAATCCGCACAAAACGAAGAACGATGGAGGGTCGTCGAGCCATGTTCGTTTGGTCCGCACCCTCCGCGTTAGTGATAATCAACGGGAGAAAATAAAATTTTCAACACATGGACCGACAATTTTAATAAAATAAAATTGTTTCTTTGATTCCGGTTCTTTAATTTTTAATAAATGTTCACGGGAATATAAGGAGGGGTATTTCTAAAATATAAAATCCCTACCTCGTAGTCACGCGTGAGCGTTCTTCGTAGAATTGTTCGTCGCGGAAGAAGGGGTTCGTCGCGTCGTCGTGGAAGGACATCGCGTCGTCGCGGAAAACGGCGTTGAGTCGGCGAACTCAACACACCATGAAACAGCAGATTTAATTTTATTAATTAAATCCGTGTTTTGGTTAAGAACCACGAAGGAGATAAAAATGAAGGTCCGAGACTCTTACCTCAAGCAGCCGATCGAAGATCCTTCGCGGAGGAAGAGACGTCGCAGAAGAACGTTGTCGACGTCGTGGATCACGGCGTCACGTCGTTGATTTCCGGGTTTGGCGTTCTTCGTGTTCTTCGCGTTCTTCGCGTTCTTCGCGAAGGACGCTGGAGGTTCAAGGAACCTCTCTCAACGAGTAATCATCCAAAAGAAATTGGTTGGTCTTATTTTATTATTATGCCAACACACGAAAAAGGGTAAGTAACGACCAATCAATTCGTTGAATTAATTCAATGAAAGAAACTGCTCATTTAATTTACGAAATAAACCGCCCAATTAAATGGTCTGTTAAGAAATTAGAAAACGCGTCAGTTGAATTTCATAATGACGGGTTTTCGCGGGTGCGTTACTTAGTGGAATGAAACAGCGGGGCTCGTGTGGGCCCCACCTCACAAATATCCTACGAAGGGGGTATGATATTTCTGGATAGCATCCTATCTGGTTCAACTCGGTTCAAGCCGCCTTTAAGTGGCTTCAAGTGGCTTCCAAGAGGCTTAAGTGAAATAAAATAATGTTGTCGAAAGATTATTTTATTTCTTAACTTTAAGCCCGAAAATTAAAAACCACACCCGAGAAAATGCAACTCCGGAAGAGGCGTTTCTAGGAAAATACCGGCGCTGCGATTTCATCGGTGCCCTCAGAATTCAATTCCGAGCACCGGTTCAAAAGATAAAAAAACTCGCTCGTCCGTTCACTCAATGTACCCGAGCCAAACTTCGGAAAATGATTCTGGGCACACCGGGCCTAGGAATCAGGCGCTGTTAGAAACTGCGGCCTTGTAAAATTCCAAAGAAAATTAAGAAAAAAAAATTCCTTGAAATTTACAGGTCTTTACATTACTCCCACCACAGGGCTTTACGTCCCCGTAAAGCTTCAACACAAACTAGGGATACAAAGGCGGTATTGAGCACGCATCTGAGCCTCCCGCTCCCATGTGCTCCCTGGAGGTTCCCGTACTGCCATCTTATGCGCACAAGAGGAATCAATCATCCACGTAGGACCCGCTCCTGTTGATCCTCTATCTCCACCGGGACCTCCGTAAATGTCGCCCAATCATCCACGCCTAGCTCCCCATGAACAACGATGAAGAGTGGAGATGACTTGCCGCCTCGGCCAAATCTCCACAAACCACGTCGAGGTGAGACACGCAAGAAGACGTGGTCTCCATCCTCGAACTCTAGTGGCCTACGCCTCCTGTCAGCATATGACTTCTGTCAGCTCTGAGTTGTACTCATCCGCCCTTGGATGACCTGGACCATCTCAGGTCCCACAAGAGCTGCAAGATTTCTTCTTTGCCGATAAGAGAAATCCGGTCCCATCCCCTGGATGAACCACATTCTTTTCCTAATACAGTCAATCCCGACATGGATGATACTAATCCATTCCAAGGATGACGTCGTAAGGGCTCGACGCTACTACCAAGAGATCCAACCGTTACTCTCGCCTCCAAGGGTTGAGTCACACTGTCGGCATCAGTGTGTGGTAACTGGGTCTCCTCCAGTAGATGTCTCACAAGTGAGGGTCAAGTCAACAGTCAAAACTGGAACCTCTTAGTAACAACACAAAAGAGGACAGTAATGAAAACATCAAAAAGGTATGCGTCTTTTATTATTGTAGCTCATAATACAAAGACGCTACACAATAGCAACACGGAACTAGAAGTACAAAGGACGTATCCACTAGTTCTGCTCCTGTCCATTTTCTCCCAGAGCTCCATGATCGAAGGCCTCAACTACCTGAAGATGAGCTCTCCCATGTCCATCAACTCCCTGCGGTCGGGATGGACCTCCTGGTGTTGGTGGTGGCAACACCTCAAAGTGTCTCCCACCATCGGCTACTCGGCCAGCTCCTCTGCCTCGTCCGCCTGCACCCTGTGGACCACCGTGGCCGAACCTCTGTCTGGGAGGTCCCTCTACCACCTGCTGCTCATTTGCACGACGATTCGGGCAGTCTCGAGCCATGTGACCTCGCCCACTGCATGCATAGCAATGCTTGCCCCTCGTGTAGCTGGCTATCCTTCATGTGCCCTGCACAACCGAATCTCCATCTTGAGACTGCCCATCTGATGGTCTGGCCCGCTTGGACCTCTGCGTCACCTGTCTACTGCCAGTCGCAGAAGACCCTGCTACGGGCTATCCTACGGAGGGCCCTGTCACTGTAGCCTGCTCGGCGAGAAAAATCTCCACTAGAAGGGCTCTCTCCAACACCTCTGCCTGTGTCCGAATGTTGAGGGAGATCATCGAAGCCCTGATCTCATGCCTCAGTCCCTTCTCGAAGGTCCGGGCCTGGAAGAATGGGTCCCGTACCATATCTATGGAGTAGCGCGAGAGATCAGTAAATCTCGCCGAGTACTGGGCCACTGTCATACTGCCCTACTGTAGCTGAAGAAGCTCCTGTATGCGTACCGCACGGTGGGTGGCTGGGACGAACTCAGAGCGGAAGATGCTCTCAAAGTCCGTCCAGAGGAGTGATGCCTCGTCGTGCACCTAGAGCATCAAGCTCCACCATCTTCCTGCTGCCGCGTGCAGGAGGCTCGCTGCGAGGATCACCATGAAGTCCGCTGGTGTCCTCACTAACCGAAAAACTCTCACTACTGCCTCCAGACAGTCCTCGGCTGCCTGGCGGTCCATCTCCCTGCGGAATCTGGGCGGTCGCTGGCGCTGGAACTCATGCAGTGCACTGAGGCGACATGCATCGTCAGCAGCTGGTGCTGGAGGCATCGGTGGCTCGGCGGGTAAAGGTACCACCGGTGCCACTACTGACAAGGAGCCCTGCACCGAGGCCTCGTCGCTCAGTGGGCTGTCATCACACTCCACTCTCGGAACCCTAGCTGGCTGCCATCGTGGGGCCATCCTGAAAAGGAAACAAGTGTGCCACGGTCAGAAGAGTATACCTGGTGAGCTAACACAAGTAATCACAAAGAAAACATGAAACACACATGCAATCAATGTTTTCATGCATTAAGTCAGAAATCAAAATTCAGGGTCCTGGTGTACGGATACGTCGGCCGCCGCACCAACACTAGACTCCCGGGACTGATAACCACACCCAATACGCTAAGCACTACTGCTTCACATAGAAGAAAGATCAGAGTCTGCGGTAGAACCGACCGGCTCTGATACCAATTTTTCACGACCCGTCCTCGGGGCTCGTGCCGTGACTACCCAAGCCCGCCTTCCATAGGCCAGGGGTTGGCGACTAGCACCAAGGCGTAAATCCCAACAAAAGGGAAGGCATTGCCTTTGAAAGGTAAACAAGAACCACAGAGTAAGCAAGAGGAAAATTAAACACTAAGTAAAAATTTTACAAGCTGTGCTGAAAGAAAAAGTTACAGGAAATAAAAGCCCAACGGTAAAGTACAACTGAAAGGAAAAACAACAACTGGAAGGAAAAGACGCAGCGTCGAGACGTCCTCTGGAATTCCCACCTGAAGGGTGGGTACAGATAGCCTCCACTACTCCTCGGGTCCACCTGACCGCTCTGAGTACGTCCCGCCCAGTGGTCCACCTCCAGGTACCGTCCTGCTCCGCATGCCTCCACCACGATCAGTGTTGTCCGTTGTCTGCAACCAACACAACGTAGTGCGGGCATAGCCCGTGCAGGGGTGAGTATAAGCTACTCAGTAGGGACCCCGAGACCCCCGAAGGTCTCCCGAAATCCACAAAGGATAAACTACAAAGGGAAGATACATTCACGATGTAACAACCGACACGGCTTAGGTATATGCCCATACATATACCTATGTCATCAATTCCCGTTTCGGCTCCAACGTCCGAGCCCAAGAACAACCCAGTCCACACAGGAAAGCAAATCGTATACCTACACAGGATAGCACAACACAATCCACAAAGGAGAGTAAACAGTAATCCACAGAGGATAGCTCAACGCAATCCACAAAGGAGAGTAAACAGTAAATCCACACAGGATAGCTCCACACAATCCACAAAGGAGAGTAAACAGTAAATCCACACAAGATAGCTCAACACAATCCACAAAGGAGAGTAACATAAGATTCAGCTCACGCAGGTATACTTCTTTGAATGACGATAAAGATGATCAGATATAGATACTGAATCATCTAAGTTGGGACCCATATAGGATACAAGACCAGTTGTCTTCCTTGATTCATCTATATTGGGACCCACATAGGATACAAGACCAGTATTGAATCATCTAAGCTGGGACCCACATAGGATACGAGACCAGCACGGCTGGGACCCACATAGGATACAAGACCGGCACTCTTCATTGATTCATCTATACTGGGACCCACATAGGATATAAGACCAGTATTGAATCATGTAAGCTGGGACCCACATAGGATACGAGACCAGCACGGCTGGGACCCACATAGGATACAAGACCAGCACTCTTCATTGATTCATCTATACTGGGACCCACATAAGATACAAGACCAGTATTGAATCATCTAAGCTGGGACCCACATAGGATACGAGACCAGCACGACTGGGACCCACATAGGATACAAGACCAGCACTCTTCATTGATTCATCTATACTGGGACCCACATAAGATACAAGACCAGTATTGAATCATCTAAGATGGGACCCACATAGGATACGAGACCAGCATGGCTGGGACCCACATAGGATACAAGACCAACACTCTTCATTGATTCATCTATACTGGGACCCTCATAGGATACAAGACCAGTATTGAATCATCTAAGCTAGGACCCACATAGGATACGAGACCAGCACTCTTCATCGTCGCAGTCCACTGAGGATTTCTGCACAGTCGTCATCGTCGAAGTAGCAGTCGCAGCCAACTCTAGGGTTCCCGCACACAGCAAGCTCGTTCGGGAGGGTCCGCTCCACGAGCCGAGAGGCCGATACATCAACTGTCACAAAGTCCGAAGTTGATGTATCCAAATGTTCTGTATCGCAAACAGGAACTCAACGTCGCAGACGGCGCATCAATCGGACGCCCGGTCTGAGAGTTATTGGCTTTTTCGTCCCAGGGGCCCGGTTGATTTTTAAGGCAAAACTAACCCGACCGTACTCCACCTGCATCCAAACCTTAGGCGTAGTATGCCAAAAGATCCGTCTCACATAGAGGAAATAAACAAAGCTGACGGCGCATCAATCAGACGTCTGTAGCTCAAGATATGAGTGTTTCCGCTCCGAGGGCCCGGTTGGTTTCGTGTACGAACCAACCCGACCATACTCCACCTGCATCCAAACCTCGAGCGGAGTATTCCAAAAGATCCTTCTCACTCAGTGGAATTCAACGAAGTCAACGGCACGTCAATCAGACGTCCGTAGCTCAAGATATGAGTGTTTCTGCACCGAGGGCCCGGTTGGTTTCGTGTACGAACCAAGCGGCCGAACCCAAATTACTCCGAAACCTTGAGTGCGATATACCGAAACGACCGTCTCGATCCAAGGATCGCGTTTCCGCTGACGGAGAGTCGTTTGGAGGCTCATAGCTCAAGATACGGCCATTTAAACAAAAACGGTCCGAAGACGGGGGGTCTAGGCCCGGGTTGACCCGGCCCGACCCCCCCTGGGTCGGCCGAACCCGGTCTGACCCGGTCCGACCCGGTCCGACCGGGTCCGACCGGTCTGGCTCACCCAGGGCCAGTCCGGCTCGGCTCGGCCGAGCGGCCGAGCCGCCGACGCAGGGGGAGCCACCGCCCCGCGTGACACCCCCGCGGCACCCGCGGGGTGTCGACCAGACAGCCGGATGCGCCGCGTGACAACCCCGCGGCACCCGCGGGGTGCCGCCCTGGACACCCGGGGGCGCCGCGTGACAACCCTGTGCCACCCGTGAGGTGCCGCACTGGATAACCGGGGGGCGCCGCGTGACAACCCCGCGGCGCCCGCGAGGTGCCGCCCTGGACACCCGGGGGCGCCGCGTGACAACCCCGCGTCACCCGCGGGGTGCCGCCGCCTCCGGCCTCCGGTGGCTTCCGCGGGCCGCCGGAGTCGCTCTGGTGGCCCGTTTTCCTTCCTGTCTGCGCCGTTGCTCCTCCCGGGACTCGTCCTTCACTGCGGAAACATCAAACATCCGTTGCGGCACGTTTCGTCGTCGCCCGTCAAATCCGCACAAAACGAAGAACGGCGGAGGGTCGTCAGGCCGTGTTCGTTTGGCCCGCACCCTCTGCATTAGAGATAATCAACGGGAGAAAATAAAATGTTCAACACATGAACCAACAATTTTAATAAAATGAAATTGTTTTTTTGATTCCGGTTATTTAATTTTTAAAAAAATTTCACGGGAATATAAGGAGGGGTATTTCTAAAATATAAAATCCCTACCTCGTAGTCGCGCGTGAGCGTTCTTCGTGGAATTGTTCGTCGCGGAAGAAGGGGTTCGTCGCGTCGTCGCGGAAGGACGTCGCGTCGTCGCGGAAACCGGCGTTGAGTCGGAGAACTCAACGCACCGTGAAACAACAGAATTAATTTAATTAATTAAATCCGTGTTTTGGTTAAGAACCAAGAAGGAGATAAAATGGAAGGTCCGAGACTCTTACCTCAAGCAGCTGATCGAAGATCCGTCATGGAGGAAGAGACGTCGTAGAAGAACATTGTCGACGTCGCGGATCACAGCATCGCGTCATCGATTTCCGGGTTCGGCGTTCTTCATGTTCTTTGCGTTCTTCGCGTTCTTTGCGATGGAGGCTGAAGGTTCAAGGATCCTCTCTCAACGAGTAATCCTCCAAAATAAATTGGTTGGTCTTATTTTATTATTATGCCAACACACGAAAAAGGGTAATTCACGACCCATCAATTCGTTGAATTAATTCAACGAAAGAAACAGCTCATTTAATTTACGAAATAAACCGCCCAATTAAATGGTCTGTTAAGAAATTAGAAAACGCGTCAGTTGACTTTCATAATGACAGGTTTTCGTGGGTGCGTCAATTAGCGGAAAGAAACGGTGGGGCTCATGCGGGCCCCACCTCACAAATATCCTACAAAGGGGTAGGATATTTCTGGATAGCATCCTATCCGGTTCAACACATTTCAAGCCACCTTTAAGTGGCTTCAAGTGGCTTCCAAGTGGCTTAAGTGGAATAAAATAAAGTTGTCGAAAAATTATTCTATTTCTTAACTTTAAGCCCAAAAATTAAAAACCACACTCGAGCAAACGCAACCCTAGAATAGGAGTTTCTAAGCGAATATCGGCGCTGCGATTTCATCGGTGCCCTCGGAATTCGATTCCGGGCACCGGTTCAAAAGTTAGAAAAACTCGCTCGTCCGTTCACTGAACGTACCCGAGCCATGTTTCAGAAAATGATTCCGGGCACATCGGGCATCAGAATCAAGCACCATCAGAAACTGTGTTCTTGTAAAATTCCAATGAAAATTAATAAAAAAAATATTTCTTTGAAATTTACGGGTCTTTACAATATTATCATGGAGTAAATTTATATTTCATGGGTTACTCATGTAATGAATATAAATATTATTTTTTAAAAGTTTTAGGATAAAATGAATTATCTATTTACTTTATTAAAGTTATTTTCTATGTGCACATTTATATGATGGGTGCACCCCGATAGTGTTGAGTGGGTCTGATATAAATTCTATGATGGTTTCACCCGGATAGTGATTTTTTATTTTATTACTGATTATGTTCTGAAAATAATTACTTTCGAATTCAATTTTATATTTATTTTATATGGCATGGCCGTTAATGTGTTCTATACGTGTTCTATATAGAAGATTTCCCAAGATACCAACACATAATAATTATTATTCATCTTAAAATAAATGATTCTATTGATCAAAATTGATGTCACATGTATTATGATTATTGATTGTCAGGACTATTGAGTTTGTGAAATTCATATGCAATATTTTTATATTTGATGATCTATGTACTGATTAGTATGAATATTCATTAAATAAACTCATTCGCTTTTATTATATAATCATACCAATTTCCAAAAATATTTATCACTTATGGCATTCACCACTTAATTCTTTTGATTACCCGTAATGATCATTCAGCCTCACCCTTCATCAGTTTCATTTTCCCTAGGTTATAAATATTGAGGTTAAAAGTATTTTGCTTTAAGGGAATTCATATGTATTATAATGATGAATTAATGTAAAATAAGAAAACATGGATTATGTTGGATTTATTCTAATTTAAATTCAAGTGTATTTTTTATGTATAAGTTTGTCCTAATTCTCTAAATCTCTAATCCTAAAACATCCTAAGGAATTTTGGTGAAATATTTTTTTCTTTTTATTTTTTACTATATTTATTGAATAAATTAGATAACACTCAATGTTATAATATATATATATATATATATAATGATCATGTTTTTAGAATTTTATATGAGTGTTTTGTTTAAAGGATATTTCAGAACTGATGTCGAAAGACAATATCACATTTTTTATTAGAAAAATCTAACTTGGGAATTTTATCACTTAAGTGGCTTTAAAATAATTGATATGATAAATTTTCTAAAAAAATCATATATTAAATCAAAATAATATATTATTTTTCATATTAGTTATATTTAAACTTACTTGGATACAAAAATCTAATGATGGTTTATAAAAACAATTGACGTGATAAGTTGATATTCATGTTTTTTTAATTACTTGAGAAGATAATTTTTATAAAAACAATCCAAGAAATCGACCTATGAAACTATTTTCCAAATATTTTTTATATAATGATATATTAGGAAATAAATTCACGACATTGGTTTTTTAAATGAATATAATATGTATTTATCACGTCAGTTAATAAAACCACATAATAATATATCTTTTTATCCATATTTCATGATATTTATAATATAAATTACTTGTAGTTAAATTTATAAAAAATTAAATTCAATAAATTTAAAATACCACAATTATGGAAATAGATTAGAATTAGATGGAAAAAATTTGAATACCAGAGAAAAAATCACAAAGTCATTGCATTTTATCATTAAGATTTGAAGTCTAATCATTATAATGTACATTACAATTAATCTAAACCTAGATTAAAACAATTAACTAATCCAAACATTCTCTTTTTATGTTTCATTGATATTATCTACTATATGGATGAGGGTCATCAAAAAGTTACAAATTAGGGAAAAAAATACTTGAACATGTATAGTTAATATAAAGATGAAAAATTAAAGGAAATGTTTTTTATAAAATATATCATTCAAGGGTTTTGTAATAATTTTAGTTGTAATTATATGATAAAAAAATAAAAGAAAATTTATTCCTAATTCCTTTACTACATCATTATGTTGAAACTTTGTTATGAAATATTTTTTAATTCCAAATACAATAATATGTACTTAGATCCAAATTATATTAATTATAAATGTGAATTCAGTTTTTCTTCTAAATTGATTATCTTTTTAATATATTATCCCATTTCACTATAATGATTAAAAATTTAATCATTGAATATAATATGTATGAAATTATTTAAATAACATTATAATAAATACAGATATAAAAAATACCCAGTCTAAATTATGGAATACATTCATAATGTTTTCTCACCTTCCAGCATGGATAGATCACATCATGTAAGTTTTCATCTCTCAAGGAAAAAACAACCAACATCCAAAGACCATTACTATACAAAAAATAAAATGTAAACAGTTATTTCGTTTAGAGATATCACCGTTTAATAATTATATGATATATTTCATTGATGATAAGGAATCATCCAACACATAATTATGTTATTTTAAAATCATTCTTCAATATGAACTATATTTTATGGATAACACATTTCCCCTACTATTGGTGAAAGAAATTCTGGGTCCATAATACCATATACTAACTTTGTATCATGATGAATGGATATTCTATAATGATTTCTAAAAAAATTTAATATACATATTATTATTAAATATACTGAATTAAATGGAAGATATATGATAATCAAATTACATGGAAATTACAGTCATACTTATAATGACAAAATCATATCTATTTACAAGTTCTATCATATATTTCATTAACATAATATTTTTTTATTCCTAACAATTTTATATTCCATTGTAATGTAATAAATATCCCAAAACAAATTTGAATATATTCATGTCATATCATGTCATGAAAAAGATGTATCTGAATTCCAAATAAGTTATATTTGTTTTCGTCAATAAATTATACATTTAACATAACTTTAATATTTAAAATATTATATATATATATATAGTTAAATATATTAAAATTAAATTTTAAAAAATGATTTAATCTATAGATACATCAATGGTATTTTTAATTAATGTTTATATTTGAAAACAGAAAACTAGTTTATTCAATGTACAACTATTGTTACCTCATCTGTAATAAATGGTACTCTTACTAGTCTATCTATAATATCCTCAATAATAAAAATATGATTCCAAATGTCTCATTATTTATGATGAATGTTAAACTCAATATAATATATAATATAATATAAAAAATATGATTTTTTGGATCCCCAATATATAATATAGAATGAAATAGAATATTTTTAAGAGGAAGTGTAAGAGTGGGATAATTTGGAGGTGGTTGAGGAGTGGGGATTAATGGATGACCAATATTAACACGTATTATATCCAGAAAAATATATTTCATGTCTGAAAACATCAAAAGTTCCAAATCTCAAATATTGGCATGATTTGTATCACATAAATACTAAACCATACAAAAAAACAATTTCTATCATAATCACCCCCTTTTTTAGAGGGTCCAAAAAATCCAAAAATCATATTACCAATACACATGTTTGGTATTCTTATATGAAACATGGGTGATTGCTATTCCCCAATGATGTTGACAAAATCTCATTCCTACTTGTTTCTGTGTTGTTCTCCTTTCTACTCTTCTGAAGGGATTCATGTATACAATATTTCAAAAAATAAATTTTCATTCATAATATACAAAATTTTTTTTTACATTTAGTGTTATAAATAAATTAAATATCTCTATCTAATCAACTAAGATACAACCCTATGCACATTCATAATATATATTCCATTTTTACTTATTTGGTCCCCTTTCAATTTTTATGTCTAGATGGAGGATGAACGTTAAACACTTTAAAGAAAAATTACTCAAATTACATTTTCTAAAAATATACAAATACCAATAAAATTTTTAAAAAATATTCCATACTTGAGATAATTAATGAGGGTTTATATTTTTTTATTGGACCTCTTGATGAGATCTCCTAATTTTATAAACATAAAAAATTAATAGATCATAACTATTTATCAATAATATAAAAAACATCTAAATTATAATATTTCACTTTCAAGAAATTCTTCTATCATTTTACTTTATGAAACAACATCCATATTTATTCATCTAGAAAATTATTAATATAAAATTTAATATACTGTTTTCTATCCCAAAAAATGAAATATGATGTGACGAATGACATAAAATCTATTTATATCCTTATATAATATCCTACAACTTCCCTCCCAACTCCTCTCTTATTATGTGTATCATATTTTATAAGATAAAAATTGTAAAAATAAATATTAATAAAAACATATCATGTTTAGTAATATAATAATAAATTTTCATAGAAAATATTTCTCTTATAATTAACATTTTTCACATTTTAAATATTTATCAGACTAGAAATTAAAAATAAAAAATTTCCTTTACAACACACTATAATAATAAACATTATGATTAAAAAAATATAACCTTAAGGATTATCATTATCTAAAAAATTGAATGGAATACTCAATTCATGGATATAGGAAACTGATAATTTTGGTAAAAGTGTGCTTCAATATATATTATTTCTCTATACCATATCTCCCCTTATGGAAGTATGTGGATCCTATATATATGGGTGTGAAGACCCCTTAGTTGATGTATGTATACATTCCCCCCCCCCAAATGTTGGTTTATGTTCCTCTAATAAAACTCATGGAGAATAAAATGTTTCTAATTCCATTATCGGATAATTAAAAAATACAAAAAAAATTGTATAAAAATATTCATATATGACAATTACATATAAAATAATGTAATAAATAAAAATATTTAACCAAAAAATGTAATATAAACAAAATATATTATTTATTCATAATTCTCAAAGTATTAAATTAAATTATAACATCATTAATGGGTCATTAAATGATATAAAATATATATGAAGTATATCTAATATAAAAAAGAAGAAAAATACATACACAAAATATCATATATGATAAAATAAGTGATTTAATAATAAATCAAACTAATATATCTAAAATGATACGATATTTTTATATGTATAATCAAATAGTTATTCGTTAAATGTAATATTTTGAAATTACTGAACGATTTTCTCCCATATTCCCATCTCATGATCAGTCTATATGGACCAAAACATGCCTAGAATATTTCTATCAATATTCTCTATTTATTATTCAATTGAATTATATTTCCAATAAATATTTTCATCAACATAATTTTTTCATCATTAACATACATTTTTACTTGTACAGTGATATATAAATCCATATTAGATTGATGAAGAACATAGAAAATAGGTTTTCCATGTATTTTTAGGGAAAATGATTTTATTTGTATTCCAATCTGTTTAGATTAAAAATTAACATATTGAATTCAACATGTCTATCATTTTTGTTACCAATAAATAATATTCAGTTAAACAATATAACTCTATTTTTAATTCAATCAAAAACTAATATTTCTTAACATCTCCATAATATAAAAAAGAAATGGATTTTTAGTTTTTTCATTGACACATTAAGAAATAATTTAATCATTGAACATATATACTATAATATTTCAAATTTCACAACTACTATCCTCATGTTTTTTATGAAATTTTTAATTATTAATTTTATACACATACCATGTTATTAAATTTATAGTTACACCTCCCAATAAGCATCTAAATTTTTCATATTCATAAAATCTAAAATGTATGGGGTTTTTAATCAAAAAAAAAATTGGGTAGAAATCCACATATCATTTTTGATTTGATTAAACTGTTTTCACACATTAATATGAAAGGATATTTATGGGGGAGAATTATATATGAAATTCATGATGTATAATTAATAAGTTTTATTTCATTACAAGTTAGTGATTTTAACATAAATCCAAGAATCCAGTTTCTCAAGAAATTGACACATTCATTTAATTTTGTAGAGAAAATGGTGTTCTCAACATCAGAAAAGTAGGATGTAAATAACTCTACAGCATCCTCATAAATATACTTCTCGATATTTGAGGTTTTAGGTTGACATGGATAATTAAAAATTTACAACATTATCTTCATATATAATTCCAAAGAATTCATCCAAATAGAAATACAGGTTTAGAGAAAATTATTTATCACACCATTTGAGTATTGAAAATCACCATTAGATCAAAATATCATGGGAAAAATTACTTTTCATGTTAAAAAAATATATAAGCAAAATCATTTTACAAAAACAATTTTAATGAAAATCAATTATATTATTAGAAATTGAATGTAAAAAATAATTCACCATTATGATAGTCACTATATAACAGATGAGTGATATTATACCCAAAGGAAAATATAAAAATGATTCATGATGATGTTACATTCATAAGAATTCATACATGTCTTATTTTAGTATTTTAATACGAATAATGTTTTTTTATCTCATGAATTACGTTTCAAAACGTTCATACTATGAGGAAATAAAATAACGTGTTTTTTACTCTTTAATAATGAAGGACAATCTAATTTTAGGTATTTTTATCATCCATTAGTATTAATTGATAACACCTTATGTATTCTCATTGAGAGTAAGTTAAATGATACATTAAACCCATATTTTTTCTTTCCTTTAATATATCACAGTATTCAAATCGTCATATTATAGATATTATTTTCCAAATTTGAGACATCAATTTTTTGTTTTAAATCAAGATATCTCTAATATAGATGTTCATAAAATAATTACTTTTTCTTCAAAATATTTTGATCATTTAATACTTTTGTGTCTTTATACATGTGACAACAATTTCGTTCACCTTCTCAAAATACTAGTAAGTATAAAAAAATATTTATGTAGATAAACAAAATTATGAAGATGAATTATTTTCTTAATCACAGATAATAGAGAGACATATGAAAAATCAATTGATTAACTATGTATATTTTTTTCACAAATACTTCTATTGATAATATAATGTTTTTTTTAAAAAAATATGATATTTTCCCAATAACATTATATATATAAAAATACTCATATGATTTGATGTAATCGATATAGAATATTATTATTTCCTATATTATAAAATGGTTTATTTTATAATAATAATACACACTAATACAATCCTCCAATTAAATTTTATGTTCATCCTTTATTATAGTGTAGAAAATATCAATATAATTTATTTTTTATGTGGTTAAAAAATAATTTAACTCATATAGACATATTTCCACATAATGAGACATTACAGAGGTAAGATGTAAATTACATGTAACACATTCTAGGAACCATGATTTCTAAAAATGCATTGATATATAATTATTCAATTAGTCAAATGTCTATGTATTATATTTATAACATAATATATGAATAATATTTTTTTAATCAGTTTACATCCACTATAGTATATTAGTAGAATAATATAATTTAGGAACATATGTCAACTCATATGAATTAATTTTAATATGTTTTCGTTATTTTTATTTTAAATAAATAAAATACAATATATAATTATATGATGATACCAAATTTCCATGGATGGACTATATGTAACAAATAACCATAATATGATTTCACATTCCCCATATATTTTGATGTCTAAAATTTAGGACATTCTGATAGAGCATCATAATTTTCTTATATTGAACAGAATCATATTGGATGTAAAGTACCTTCTTATACCCCAAACCCATCATTCAAAATATTTTCAACATATTAACATGGAATTATTGAAGATTTTAATATTTACGTGTATATATTTAAGAAATATTAGAAACTATATAAAACACATGACACTCCATTAAAATTTTTCAATAATATTAGTCATCCATAACACCATTGATAAAAAATCTAAATTTCCAAAAAACTAGATACAATATATTTTTCAGTATATTCAAATAGATTCTTATTTATATGTCAGTTCAAATTCTAATATAAATAAATATCATAAAACATTTCTTCAATTTTAATTCACATATGGGAATTAAAACCATCATTATAAATACATATATAATTCATTCCTATTTCTCCATTCCTAATCAATGTTATGTAACGTAGATAAATACCAAGAAAAATAAAATTATCTTTTATTTTAATACATTTAATTTTATTCATATTTAACAATTTAAATCATTGAAATAGAAGAAAATAGTTTTGGAACATTTCATTTAGAAAATTTCAAAAAATCATCAATTCCTTCCTCATATTCATCACTTGTTTGTAGGATAGTGATTCATATATGAATCATTATTAACTATAAAAAATATCATGATTTAAATATAATTTATTATATTTTTAAATAAAATATTAAATAAAATTTTACTTATAACTATATAAATATCTTATTATTTATCATAAATTAAATTAATACTACACATTAGATATAAATATTTCACATTAAAGATTTTTACATATAATTTTTTAAAAAATAATAATTACATATCCTGAAATCTGCATGATATGCTAAATATATTCAAACATTATAATCCATTATACATTAAATATATCCTATTAAGATAATAAATTTATTTGAAACCCATTATTACATAAATTAAACTTAGTTATAACATGAGTTCAACAAATAATAATTTAATCAAAACATAATCATACAAAACACATCATCAATTAAATAAAACGACGGCTGCATGAATAATCCAAAGAAAAAACAAAAAAATTGAAATTATGAGGATATATTATTGGCGGAATATATAATTGAATAAAATAATCCCGAAAAAAATTTATCATGTAAAAAAAACTGAATGGATGGAAAATTGATACAATTATCATAAATAGAAAATATATAATGGATGGTGGATGAATGAGAAGTTTATGTAAATATAATTTTTTTATAGAGATTTAGAAGGTAGTGATTGATAAAATCTGAGATGGATAATGGTTTTAATTAAAAATGAATGATATTAGATTCTATATGATTGATTAGTTAATGGTCAGAGTTAACCACATGATAGGAATGAGACTGTTATCTTGAGAAATAATGACTATAAAATTAATCCACTCAATGATGCATCAAAATTTAAATGTCTTATCTCCTCACTTAATGAATAACAAATTATTAAAATATACTTTATCAAGTAATATAGGCTATAAAATATTTTATGAATCACATTTTTAATTTTGGTTATTAGATAACTAGAGATGAAAATAATAGGATTTTTTTACATCCTTTATAAATTATTGATGTGAAAATTTTGTTGAGAAAAATATAATTTATACTACATTGTGATCTATTCTACTTACATACGTGTTGTTCATTGGGCCTCACATGTTTGACCCATAAAAAATTAAAACACAAAACATGAAAACCACATAAATTTACAAAATCTATGGGAGATGTAACCATATAAATATTGAATATACTCAATTATATGATTCATTAGATTTCATATAGATCGAAATGCTGAAAAAATGTATTTAATCCACATCATAATACACAAAACATAATTCCTAAATAAATTATGACCATGCAAAAAATAATATAGGTGATAATTATTATATATATATATATAGAATCTTAGAAAATATTTTATAATGTCTCAAGTCATTAGAACATAATTTGTAGACCATGGGATGCCTTGATAGGACAAGGATGAATTAATCTATTGATTTTTTTCTAAAATAAATAGAACATTTTCATGTGAATGTTTGAACTCATTATACATTTCTAATAGAATTGGAGATACAACCAACAAGAACATGTTGGAAAAGAAAACCATCACACTAAATATAATTTTCTCTCCGATATGGGATAGTTAATAGAGAAAATGATAATAGTTGGTTGGTAATACCTAAATATAAGATTATTATATATAATTTATGTATTATAGTTATTTAGTCATGGTCACTTTTTAATGAGGTTGGTTTCATTACAATAATTTTTTTGTAGCACAATTCCTCCCAGAAAAAAAAACATTCCACACCCACATAATAACAACCTTTTCTTATGTCTTCCTTAGATTATATACATGAAGGTTTATTTCAATATCTAAATAGATTCTGATGATATTTTTTATAAAATAGAAATTATATACGAGGCATTAATTAATTCTATAATACTTTTCCATGTGAATGTCAATTTGTGATTGTATTTATTGAAAATTTTCATTTTCCATTAATATTATAACTTTCTATAAAACTAAATAATTCAAAAAAAATTCACATGTGGAAACATGGGTTTATGTATATTTTTTTCTAGAGTTCAATGTATAATTAAAATTTTCATATAGCACCTACATTATTCAAAATTTGAATTTTCTACGAACCATTCATAGTGTGAATATACTTGTTATAACAAATATAAGAGTTACTACTCCAAACAACCTATAACATCAACAACATAAAATTATTTATAAATCATTTAGATCATCGTTGAAAGTCACGAATCAAATAAGGGTTACCTACCTAGTTGTAGATATTCCTAGACCTTCTCTCAACATCCTTGCGTCCCATTGACCTTGCATTAAACATTCTAGGATTTCATATATATGATGTTTTACCTCAAAATTAGTGTGTAATTACCTTCCATTGAGTGAATCCCTTATTTATTGTAGATACACAATATTCTATATTTTGAAAAAATTTATACATTCTGAAATAAAAATAAAATTTTCATATTTTGATGATGATACTTGGAATCATCACCATAACACATCCTTATTAAAAATTGATGTATTTTTTGATTACAATGCTTATGTTTTTTGAAAATTCCCATTAAAAAAATCCAACGTGGGAACCCACTCAATTAAGATTTATTACAACTAACCCATTTCTCTTGACAAATTAGGAATCCTTCATGGGGTACCAAATAATGACTTTCCATTTATTTAATGGTCAATAATTTTCCCTAACACTAAAATACTTTTTCACCTTTATCAATGAATTCACTAGAAAATACCCACCACATTCAAGAAAACACATTTGAAAAACATTTTAAACACTAATTTGGAATGAAAATAAATTAAAATATTTATTGAAAATTATGTCTTTGAATAAATATGGTTCTAATAAAAAACAAATCCATGACTCTTTCATTGTCACTCTCTTAGAATAGATAGGTTCTTTACAATATGAGGGCATAAGATGCCCATTAAAACAATATAATGACTAATCACATCAAATATTTCATTAAAACATAGGTTCTACAAAAAATTTCATACCACTAGATGAAACATCATCTCTCAAATAAAATTAATCTGAAAGCCACTAATAATAGGTATCCTGGAATTATTAGCTTCTATCAGCATTGAATACCCCATTATTGCTTCCCAACAATATAGATAATTAGAAATTCATTCAAATATATATGGAAAACTAATTATGAAAATAATACATTGATCACAACCATTGGAAGCTGTGTGAATACATATAACACCCTAGGATTTATGGAATATTTTTTTTCAAATCAATTTAATTTCCATAGTAGCCCAAATTATATTAAATACCGAGTAATAACGAATCATGATCTACAATTAATATTATTATTTAAAAAATCATTATAGACTAGACATTAAAATTTTCATTTTGAATGTAAATAATTTATTTTCCAAATTATGTTTAGTGGCCTTAAATATGGATAAACTATTTTTAAAAAATTGAAAAAAATGTGTGATGTCTTTAGTTTCTTGGATTATTCTTTTTTTCTCAAAAAATGTTTTATATTAATTTTTTAATAAAAAATAAATTTTGTGAAAATTTCAAACAATGTAACTTGAAAAATAAATATTATTTTTGAAAAAAAATTATGTTAGGCTTAATTATTGATATGATTTGGAAAATAATATCATTTTCTGTGAAATTGAAAAAGTACATATTTTTCATAAGAATATACTTTTTTTAAAAACCATTCATGGTGATAAATTTTATTTAAAAAAATAATAACAAAAAAGATTTTAATTAAGTTATTATAAATACTTTTTATTAAATTTTAATGAAATTCATGTTGGATTTTAATATTTATATTTTTGTACTTTTAATGATGTTCTCTTTGGAAACCAATATTTTTGTAGCTTCTGTAAGTTTTATTTTAAAATTAAATTATTCTAATTTAATAATTGTAATTTTAAAAAAAGGGATAAATATTTTGAATGAGTATAATTGATATTAGATACAAAAGATCATTGTTTACACTAATGTAAATATAAAGACGGTAAAAATTCATTATCATGGTTATGGTTAAAACATTTATACTAGGGGTTGAACTAAAATGATATATTGTAAAATGATCTGAAAACTTATAAATAATCTATTGGAATTTAATATTTCTACCATATCTAGTACTATGATCTAAAATGTACCATTTTTTAGCCTTGTGGAGTTTTTGAAATGTGGGTGCACATTTTCGTTTCAAAATTTCCAACTACATCCTCTCTACCTATTATAAAATGGGATAATCTCTTCTCTTTTATTCACAGTTGAAAATACTTTTGTATTCGCTAAAAAAACACAAATTCCTTAAATAGTTGACACCTAATATGCTAGTGCCCGTATTTTTTTCTTTAACCATCATAAATAGGTTTCTGGTTCTATCTTATAAAGGTTGTCTGATGAGGATGTATGATTTATAACTGATAATTTTCATATTAGTTTTTGTACCGACTCTATCAAATATTTTTAAAACAAGATGACATAAAACCATAAAATTCTTACATATTAAAATATTTTATTATATTAATGGAAAAACCAACCTCTATCTGCTTATCCATCATATTAGATATAAAAACATTTATCATGTGTACAGAAGACTTGTACCTCACAAAAAGGTGTAATTAATTTTACCTAAACACCTCTAATGAAAGTATATAGTGATGAATTTTAATTTATATATAATATATTAATAATATACTAATACACGGAAATTATAATATCAAATTTACCATCTTACATTCCATTTTGGAAGAATATGATAGTGTCATTCAAGTGTATGGAGGACAACTACCTCATAAAGCGGTATGAATAAATTTCAACATATAATACACATGAAATGTAATAAGAAAAAATTTAATAAATATATGTAATATATAGGAAAATATAATGACTCTATAGAGGTTTTATTTTATTTATCACTTATTCTTTCTATCCTTTGGGAAAAGAGGAAAACTATCCTTGTGTATATATGACCTACCATATCAATAAATGATGTAACTAATTTTTTATATATAACATATATTTATTATTAAACATTAATATAAAATCAATATATATGTTTTTTATCTCAATTTAATCATTCTATAAAATTTGGAATAATGATTAATGTAAAATTTCATATATAAACCGTATAAATTATGTTATATAAATCATTATTCAAAATATATGTTTAAATATATATATATATTTATATATAATTAAATATTCTACATCATTTATAAAGCTAGTAAATACTTATGTTTAGTGTTTTTTATCTCACCTTCCCTTATGTGGGACACATGACTTATACACCACTTGTTTCAAATTTTTGGTATACATACACTACCCATGAATTTATAAAATGGTTATTATCATGAAAATTATAAAAAATTACATAAACCATTAGGGTTATTTCATACATGAGTTTTATGATTTCAATGTTTCCATAGTGGGAAAAAATTTATTACAAAATCATTGTTTAATAGGATTTTTTATTTCTATGCATCGAATGTTGTGATGATATAAAGAAATTATATATAAATTATTTAAATTAAGTGTTTCATATTCATTTTAACCACTATATGTACTCATGGTTCCAATGAGTTTCTCTAGGGAAAAAATAAAATTCATTTCTCTCTCTAGTTGAAAACTTTTTTCCCATGTTCATGATCCATTAAAATGTTTTAAAGAATGTTTAAAATATTTCAAAATGATTTTGAGAAGAAATTTATTTCCATTTTTTTGTATTTAAAAAATAGTTTAAATGTAATATTCTTGTACATTTATGAAAAATAGTCTTTTGAATTATAATAGAACATGTAAAAGGAATCATTTATTTAATGAATATGTCATGGATTTAATTTCATGACATCATGAATGGACAATTATTTCAATATACCAATAAATGTTTTAATGTTATTTTTAATCTATATTTTCTTTTAATATTAGTAGATTTTTATACATTAAATAAGTCATTTTAAATTTGAATGTATATATTCCACAAGAATATTTTAATGATTTTTTCTTAAAATTTATAAGTGTCAATGAAAAAATAGGTGTTGATTATGTTTTATTATGAACATCATCCAATGGTACCATAATTATTCTTTATTTTGAATATTTATGATTATTATTATTTTGAAATGATATTTTTAGGCCTATTATTTTTCAATGGGTTATGATATAATGACTTGATGAAATGATTTTAATCCTATTTTCTTGGGATTGGTTAATACATGATAAAATTTTTATGATAATGAAAACATTTTCATGGGTTATGATTTATGGAATATTTTATGAGCTTTTGAAAGAAAAAAATGATTATGGTTGTTTGGGATGTAAATATCCCTCTAATTAATTGGGTAATATTTTTTATCCCATGTGATTATTATGGGAAAAAAGACGATGTAATTGATCAAAAATTGGGATGTAGGAAAATGTGACTGATCAACTATGGTAATTATTTGATGAAGCCTAATACATATTAAAATGTAAAACTTGTTTATAATTACATTATGAATAGAATGTAATGGAATTTAACCTTTACATATAATTTAATTTATATAGTCATAATTGTGCCACATGTATATGACATGATTTTGTGGTTCATGATAGATATATGATGATTTATCTCTTTAATGTATTATATATTTTGTAATGAAAATGTTTTATAACATATCTAATTCTTGTGGTACTTAATATATTGTGTATGAACATTTTATGTCATATGTATAATCTCATACATTAACCTTATATTGTGATTTCTTATGATCATTGACTAATATCTTCTAGTTTTAACCTTAATAAGCATATAAGATCACCATTTATTATGTTTCCTTTCTAATGGTTATGTATAAAAGATTATGTAGCGTAAATGTATGAATTGTTATAAATTTATATTTATTTATTTGGGATTTTGATGATCATTAATGAATAATAATATTGTATACCTAGTATGAAAATACACTAAACCTTTCTAGTCCCCATGAATCTACATATGGATGGTTTTGGATATTCATCTACAAATATTAATATTTACTTATGAAAAATAATTTGTGTATAATTTTTTTTGAGAGGAAATGTATTGTTAAACATTCAAAACTAGGTTGATAAAAATGTTAGTGAGGTCCCTTTGAATGTCTATATACAGGACTAATGATACTTAATGTTATAAGAAAGTGTTTTGGAATATTGGTGAATGATATAAAGTGTTGTTTATGTGAAATTATTTCTCAATCACCAAACTAAAAGTTCATATGGATTTGTCACATTAGTACCAAATGGTATATACTTTGAAAATGGAAAATTGATCTTGAATCCATCATCTGGTGGTGCAACAAAAATAGGATTATCGAACACCTTGTTTGAACCACATTAGTGATACACTATGGAAATTTATAAACTCATTAAAAACCATCAAAAAGGATTTAAATAATGACAATTACTGAAAAATGAAATTTTTATTGTGTCGTATATTAAATTAATTATTTCATGATTCAATACATCATAAAAATTATTTTTCAATCACGATTATGTGGGTTTAAATAGTTATTATTATTTCATACACTAAACATTTTTTTTAGTTTATAGATAGATCATGATGGAAATTTGTTAACTATAAATGTGAGGGAAAAAATGATTTTCCTCAAGAGAAAAACCCATTTTTTCATCCTTGACCTAACGAAACACATCTTAATGTAATATTAAAATAACATATAATCCTTATATTAATCAGTAATCCCTCCATGTAAATAATTTTGTGCCCACATTCGTAGGTTTTTGTAAGAAAATATATATTCCTCTTTCATTAATTTCTTATTTTATTTTCACTTCCATGTCCAATAAAATCCGATTAATATTTAATGATATAATTGCATAAATCTCTAAAATTTAAATAGATGTTATTATTAAATTTTCATAACCTACATCTATATTATCTTCTATCAAATGTGAAATAGAAATTTCCATCATGTGTATGGTGGAATACAGCTTTGTGAACAAGTCTAATTTTTTTTAGTCACCACCTATAATAAAAATATATCATGATGAATATAAATTATATAAAAGATATTCATAAAATAATTATGCTACTGAAATTATAATATCTATTAAAACATCATACTTTTAATTACATTGGAATAAGATAATGTCTCTCATTTGTATGATTGATTACCCAATCATGAAGCGATGCGATTAATTTTTCGTGTAATACTTATGTGGAAGGTAATAATGTTAAATTTAATGAGTATATGTTATATATATGAAATCATAATAACAATATATATATGAAATATAATTATCACTTATTTCATTTTATTCGTCGATATAATGGACACATTATTCTTTTGTGTGTAGGGCCTACAATCTCAATGAACATTGTAATTCATTTTCTATATCTATCTTTTCATGATTCCTAAAAGTTCTTATAAATTTATAATATATGATATTTATATCATGTTTAAAATTATAAATATTATTATATAATTATCAATATAAAGGTATTGATAATACAAAACCATATAATACATTGAAAATGAAGTAGTAATTATCTGAAATGATATCTTATCAATGAAATGATAATTATTGGGTAATAAAAATGCATAATTAAATCATATATGGTATTATATATATATATATGTGTAAAAAAATTAATTAATATTTAATTTGATTACATAATGTTCTAATATTAGTGGGGGAAGATGGTATTACGGTAAATGATTTTTTTCTCACCATTGGTTCTATGGGAAACATTCCTTATACGCCACATGATTCGATTATGTGGTGAATATATACTACTTCTGAATTTATTTTATGATTATTAAATATAATTTTTTTAAATATAAATATCCTTATATGATTATTTATTTCATAAGGTTTGTTATTTGAATGATACACTTGTGAATAGAGTTTTATTTAACATTCTCATTGTATGTGGTGTTCATTTAAGTGTGTGATTCAAATGACGAAATACATTGATATACATATAAAATTATCATTATTTATTTTATCCATTTTTTATTTCTAGAAATTAATTTTTTTTATTCCTTTCTTCTCTAAATTTTCTCATTATTCCAAAATTGTGTTTTTATGAAAAACGCATTTTGATTCACTCCACAGCCGTGAACCCTTTTTTGTCAATGGTCATGTTTTCTGAAAATGATTAAAATAAAATTTACTATATTATGAATAAATATTTTATAGATCAATTATTATGTATTACTTTTTTTAATAATAAATTAAATAAAATATTTATTTAAATTTATGAACAAGTTTATATAGTATTTTATTTAAAATGTAACGAAAATCCCTATTTTAATAGGTATGTGATTTATGAAAATTTACAATGTTATCAAAAATTATTTATTTCAAGCTTCATTTACATGTTTCTAAGCATATTTTCAAATGGTAAAACCCTAATTCATTCTATTTAATGAAGATATTTATTATTATATAGAATATATTTTTATAAAACTAGTTTATTTTACACAATATATTATATAATTAATTTATATATGGTGTATAAAACTTAATTTTTTCTATAGGTTATGCTGTGATGAAATGATTATG
The DNA here is from genome assembly GCA_963277665.1 of Viscum album. Lineage (NCBI taxonomy): Eukaryota > Viridiplantae > Streptophyta > Magnoliopsida > Santalales > Viscaceae > Viscum > Viscum album. The sequence goes on along the minus strand of OY728157.1, from coordinate 25,749,659 downwards.
ATAACCACTTCTATTTCGGGGTTCTGATATAAGGAATGATTAATTTTTTTATGAAACTATGTATTGATTATGTAATGGGTGGGTCATATATCTCCCTAAACAAATCGGTAAAACAATTAATATCTCATGATATTATGATGAGAAATAAGGTGATTTTCATCATCCATTATGGGAAATATGCTGATGTTGTTGATCCACTGTGGGAAACATGTGATGTTGAATGATATTTTTTGACATAGAAAATAGTTTTTGATTCCTAATAAATTTTGGATTTAGGGTCTTAGATTTTAAACAAGATATATGAAGTTTTTTCTATGGTTATTATAAACCCCACACTTATAAGATATGAACATACGGTTTATAGTTGATCGGTGATGATTTATCACATTTATGCTTCAATTATTTTAAAATGAATTTTTTTTTTGAAAATGATATTTCTTATATGCAATTATTGATTGTGTATGGACTTTGAAACCTGTATTTTTAATAACATACCGTTAAGCTAATTGTATTCGTTCATATGATCAATGATTAACATCTTCTATTTTTTCATATAGATCATATGATCTCACCATTTCTTATGTTTTATTTCCCAAGATTATAATGAATTGTTAATAAATGGTTTATATATGAATTATTAGAATTGATGATATCATTTTGAAATATTGTTGTGATATTTCATGAAAAATGGGGACAATTTATGTAGTCTCAAAATATAGTAAACCATTATTTTCCATGAGTGTGTATATGTAGAATGTTTTGAATATTTATATAAAAATCTATACTATTTTTGATAAAGAAATCCTAGGCTACTGTAATACCGATTAAGACTTGGAATGACTCCAAGAACTAGTATACCTCAAACACTAACCCCCAAATATATGTCTATATGTAGTAGGAATGTGTAATAATCAACCTAATATAATAAGAAGGTGCATCCAAAAGATATCCCAATGAACATGAATCATAATATTCTTTATCTAATATATAGAATTCATGGTCAAAATAAAATAATAAAAACACAAATCAACTAACAATCCATATATAACAAAAATAAAAAAATAAAAAAATATAACAAATTAAAACAATTATATATCAATTAAAATACATACCATTTTACATATTGGATTTTCATTTTATCCTAACTAATATCCTTCATAATATATTAATTTAAAACTAAAAAACAATCTTCCAATGCATCACAAATTTTTATCATTTTGATTAGTATGAAAATTTATTTCCCATTTTAGAAATTGAAGTTAAATTATATTTTTAATAAACATTCCTTCCATTTGAAAACATATGACAACCCAATGAAAAAATATTCCTTTATATATTCTAGATACATTAATTAAAACATGAAACCATCCTCGGAAATTGTAAGCTAAATAAAAAATATATAATCATCTATTATATAAAAAATAATACCTTAATTGTGATCACATTATTTTAGTCATCATTATAGTTTATATAAAGATATATCGATGATCATTTCATACAAGATAAATAGAAAACGTCAAGATTTATAAACATGGTAGAGAAATATGTTCTAGCCCTTCAATTGGCTCAATAATTTATTCAAAACATTATTCCATTAACTCTATATGGGTGCCGAAGACATTTGGTGTAACCATGGAGCTCTAGATTTATCATCATATACACTCTCTAAAACAAGGTAATGCTTGAAAATAATTGATACACTCAATTGGGTTCAATATGTCACTATATAATATATAAATACATAAAAATGTATTAAATTTTTTGATCCAACCCTGAACATCCATTTGTGACATATAATTTATCATAAAGGATGGTGATATAGAAATCCTCCTAGATATTGATTCAATATTATATACAAATAAGTATTTCAGAAATGATGCACCCCAAATATCATAATGATAATCCCAAAACATAGGCATTTCAAACATTAAGATCCGATATCATTATTTTCCCCCACCAACAAGGGTGTACCTAACACATCCCCTATAATAATTCATAATATGGACTAAAGGATGTTCAAAATTCATGTATAAAATACTTATATTCATGTAAATAATAATATATCTTTTGAAAAAATTCATCAATTAATCAAACAAAAGAGAAACATTCAATCAGAGTTCAGTACTGAAAATGTTTTATTGAAAATGTTAAAATAAACCATAATATAATCTAAATAGTGAAGGATTAGACATCACCACATCAGTATTGAAAACATATTCATGGATATCCAAAACAATAATGATGATTTGGTGTGTAAGATCAAATCCTTAAATATTCTATAATTTGTATATTTAAGTTTGTAAACCATACTCATTCATTTGATGTTTTTTTCATTTAAGAGTTCTAGAGTATTAACCCATAACCAATTTCAAAATAATTCTTATATAAAACTGTGTAAACATCGACATATTATCCATTTTTTTGAGTAATATATCACATTTATGAGAGAACATATTTTATTTCACGGAAAAATATTGAAATATTTTACCATGGGAGCATCCAAGTTCATACTAATATTTAAAACCCTTGAAAAAAAATTATAAATGTATGATGTAAAAAATCTCCTTAAGGGATGTATAAAATGAAATAAATATTCCTATTACATTACTTATAAAAAAAAAATCCATTTTTCAAAAAAAACCTCAAAATTAATATTAAAATATTAAAACTCAAGAATTCTAAATCACTATTAAATGATTTTCATAAAACGTTTCCACATAAATTTTAAATGAAAAATAAATAAAATAATTATTTCATTATAAATATGAAAAATAAAAATATATTTTTTAGAATGATGTACATTTCAACCTTGAAAATCTACATATATATATTTTAAAAATATTCCCAATATCATAGATTTTCAAATCTTAATATATCATTTAAACAACTTATGTAAAAAATAAATCATCTACAAAACATGGTATGCCATCTTCATGTCACTCATAATGCCGAATAATCAACACAATCAAATTCACACATAATTCTTGCTGAATGAATTTAATGTCTATAACAGAACCTACCATTTGTGATTAATAATATATCTGTCAATCCTAGGATTATTACTTAATCGGTCAACAACATAAGTAATTAAGTAGAACAATAAAATAGGATTAATATATTAATTATTGATTTAATATATTATTTACACCAATAAAAATCAATTCTAGTTATATAATTGTATATTGTATTTAGAACAATTATTTTTATATACTTAAAAAAATAGTAAAAATACATATTTATTTAAATAAAAAATATTTATTATGCTTTAATCCAAATAAGAAATAATGGTTGTTAAGGGGGGATAATTCTTGACATTGTATATGTAAAAATAGATTATTTTATTATTTGATTATTAAATAAGGTCAAAATGGTTCTTATTAAATATGAAAAAGTATTCCATTTTATGACCATTGGTTGAAAAAATATTAATGTAATATTTAGGAAATAATTAATTAAATTATATATTAATTCACCCATAAAATATTTTTCCCATATTTACATATAATAACATCATTTATTAAATAAATCATTCAAAACATTTAAATATGGTTTTTAATGTAATGCTTATCCTAAAGTGAGTCTGACTCAAAACATAAATTTTTATATTCTAGAAAAATGTATAATTATTTAAATTATTAAAAACCATTTAATAGTCATTATTCCTTCATATATGTTATAACAAATTAATTAATTTATTATGATTACATTGTTTTCTTGGATGATGTTCGACAGGTATGTCAAATATGATTTAAGACTTTTCAAAATTGACAAAAGAACAATATTACAATATCTCCAGAATAATAATCATGATATAAATATGTATTTAATATAAATTATACATTAAAACAAACTATGTAATATGGTTTTGAAAGAATGAACATCATTGCAATCAGATTGATAGTACAACATATATATACATGATAAACAGTTCAACTCTTCATTGATAAATACAGAAATAAAAACCGTGATATTTTGTAATTGTTAAACGTTATTATATATTCAAATTCATATCACCTCTTTAAATGAACTTATTTATATCATCTGTGTGATGTGGGGATAATAAATAAATCACATCGATTAATATTGGTTGTAGTCTATAGGTACGCACGAATGTCTTTATAAATTATCAATGGATTGAGAAATATGAAAACAGATTATATAGTATCTACCAAGAATGATAAGTATATAATTTTAATCCAATATATATATATATATATATATATATTAATTCTATAATTATAACCATATGTGAGAGGCATTTATGGGAAAAATTATATTTGTTCTCAAGGACTTATTCTACTGTACACATGAACGATGTTTTTGTTCACCATTTGAAGGTAGAAAAGATTTAGAAATGTAATTACAAAATAATTATAAATCTAGTTATATAGAATATAATGATATTAATTTTTAATAATGATAGAATTAATTTTGGTGGTGGTTGAAGAAGAGATAAATTAAGAAATAGTGATAAAATCCATATGGTTACTCCATACAACCTAAAATAGTTTACGAAAAAATCATTACATGGTGGGATTTTAGATCAAAATGAGGACTCTATATTATAAAAACGCATGTATTTCCTATATCTTGGATATAATTATATGAAAATGAGTGCTCATAAGGTGATACAACGAGAATAATGTAGGTTTTCATTTATAAGTGTTATAAGGTGCACTCATGGAATTGAAAATAATTGTATTTCATATAAATTAACATTCACCAAAAAGTGGACCAAATTGATATAATTAAAATATAATATTATTATAAGTATAAATAAACTTGTCCACTAAATTTTACTCATTATTTCTATAATTTTCCATCCATATCTCATTGTTTTGATTCCCCATTAAGCTTTTTGACACATACCATGTGATCATGATTATTTATAGTAACATGGACAAGAAATTAATTTTAAAATGAAAATTGGATCATAACATAAAGATAGATGGTATTATAAAGAATATCAAATAATCTGTAAAAAATTATTTTTAGGAATTTTATATCATTTAAAAATTGATGACTTATTATAAAATAACATTAAGTCATTTTTTGACTATTCATTTAATTTTACTTTAATAACACTATCATAACAAAATAATTTGAATCTAATCATTTAACACTACTGTAAAATTTTATATTTATCTAAAAATTTAGGTAACAAAAAAATTTACTCAAATTAAATTACCTTCCATATATTTAAAATCATTAATAATAATTGTTGATTAAATGAATAATTTTTTAGTGTTTCATAATTAGTAATGTAACTAATTCAACCCCAATTTTATAACCTATCTATTTAAAATAATGATAGGTTCCGTATAATATAGACAATGCAACACTATATATAAAATAACAATGACATATTTATATTTAAGTAAGGACATCATTACATAGTCATAAAATTAGTGGGTATGAATAAAAATCACCATATTTTGAAATATATATGAAGTTCATATTCAATAAAAATTATAGTCTTGGGAAATAATAACATGGTAATTATTAAACTAATTTTATTTTTCATAAAATATATATTCTACAATTTTTTTCCTCCCATGCTGATAATAAATTACAAAATTTTTTAAAAACTTTTGTAATTTATTTCATAATATTATCTTTATTTTTTAAAATAGAATAATTTTTTTGGTAAATATAAGATATTTTAGTAAAAGGATTTAACATCCAGTAAAGAGTGAAACATTTTTATTTAAAAAAACAATATTTTATGTTCAGCCAATTTAAAATGGTCTATTTTATTTTTTATCAACTTATTGAATTCTGAAATATTTCTATAAGAATAAATTTATTTTCCACAATAGCTTGTGATGCATGAAACGTCAGATTTCAATGAAACACAATTTAGTCAAAATTTTCACATTTAATAGAAATTTAAATTTTATAAATTGTTGAAAATTTATTTGAAAATATTATATTTATTTTTGATATATAAATACCATGTTTTTCTAGGGGTAATGTTTTTAGGATTTTTTTGAAATTATTCATTTTTTGATGAATAATGAATAGTATGGAAATTTCATTATAAAATTCATTTTCATGAAAATAATTCATAATGATAATTTATATTTTGAATTTGTGTTAATTAATTATTAGTATAATTTTATATCTAGTAAAAAATTAGGTCATTTTTTCATTTTCATAATGACATTAAATAAAAAACATTGCACAGTTTTGAACAGTTTCATGTTTAAAACCCGCATTTTTGAAACATCTTCGAGATTGATTTTGAATAAAAAATTTCACTATGTATAAATTAAATAAATAAAATTGTATTCTATATTTGGAATTAAAATTATTTATAATTTCTAAATTTTTTAATTTATTTCTTTTATCAAATTTAATTATGAATGCACAAAAAATTAATTTTCATAGTTATGGTAAAATAGGTTTACAAGGTGATATATTTCTATGATAAGAGTTCAAATAACCTATAATATTATATTGATTTTATTTAATGAGTTTATTTAAATATTTTCCATAAAAATCTTGAAAATATTTGAATTTTAGGCCACATTCCATTGAACATTACAAATGCAAAAAGTTATTTAATGAAAGAGTAAAACATTATTATCTTAATTTTATTTTCTATAAAGCCTAAGGACAAGGGAAAGACACCATGTAATATGACATATATATAATTTTTAAAAATAAATATATTTATTCTGATTGTTGTTTATTTTATTTTTATTTAAATTAAATAATTAAAGAAAGTGCATATGAAATGCCAACATAGTAATTAATTTGTTAACAATTAAAGAGAATAAATGATAATATAAATATAAAAATTTATGTAATTTGAATGAATTTTTATGTTTCATTATTTTTTCGGTGGATATATCATGTTACATTGTTTTGAATATAATATATTCAAATTAACCAATTTTCATTGATATTAATAAATTTATTATAAATAAACTAGGTCAAAATTGACATTACTGTTATATTATGGTAAACTATATTTTATTAAATTTTCCAAAATTATTAAAATATATATATATTTCTCATAGTGATTTTAATGATAATTAATATCAAATATGTAGAATTCATGGAATAATTAATCTTCTATAGTGATCATATTTTCCCCTAAATGGTAGAAAATATGTTATCCTGGTTATGTATATAGTAGTGTTTTTAAAATTTCATGTTCGTGGGTTAGTAATAAATTCAAAAAAACATTGAAAAAATAAATTTAAATTCAATGTTATATATTTAATAATTAGTTCTAATTAAAATAATTAGACTAATTTGATTTTAGGTTTATCAAACGAATTATTAATTTTCAAATAGTAGTTCTCATTGTGAAATAGAAAAATTCATAAAAATTTGGAAACATTAAATTAACGGTACCAATTTCTTAAAAATGTGTTTCATTACATGGTTATAGTGACCCAACCATAAAAATATAAGATTTGGTTTCTTAAACCATTACATTGGCATGATTAATGAGATCAACTGTCATTGGACCGATCAGTTTAGTAGTCTTGGTAAACCAGATACATAAATGAGTCCTATATTATAATTTAACAGACTAATTACTACATAACTTTTTTCGTTTGTGGATAATATTATTCCAACTAAAATATCCTTCCATATCATTCCTAGTACACATCATAGATTCCTATACAAAAAAATAAGGGTTAGTTCAAATGAATAGGAATTTTCTTGTGTAGCCGAATAAATAAAAAATTCATGTGAATAGTTAATATGTACATGTAATAACATAAGACACATGCAATGAATTCAATATTTTGAGGAACAATTTTGTAAGAACAAAATTAATGTAAAACCCTGAAAACACTTGCCTTTAATATTACTATACAAGTAAAAATCTATATGGAATGGTATGAAACAAAATGGACTATCCAATTAATCAACAAACTGATATATAAATATATCCATTGACATTTTTGTAGTTAATATATCATAGATAATAATTACTTAATAAAAATTAAAGAAATGAATAATTATAGGATGTCATGTGTGAGGAATAAAAAAACCTATATTATCAAGACAATTAATAAGATTGTTTAAAACTAGAGGAAGAAACATGTTCAATATGTGAAACTAATTATTCAAACCAAAATTAGTCAATGCATTTAGGGGATCTATAATTTATGGACCTCACCAATCACTATCTATCAAAAGCATTCCTCTTAAAAATTAATCAATTTCATTAATAAACAATAAATCTTATCATATAACTATATTTAAAAAAGAATACTGAATTATAAATTATTCCTTAATGGAGGATAACAAATAACAAGGGTTATTGACATTAATGAATGGATATATCCTTGAAATATCATTAAATCGTTATCTTGGAAAATAATTTTAAACATTTCAATGTGTCCCATACCTTATTGAAAATTTTTAATGCTAATATCACATAAATTAAATAAATCATATAATTTCATGTGAATAAGATGATTCATGATATATATTTCTAGGTAAAACCCTTAGGTAAAAATGATATTTTGTTTAGGTAATAAACAAATTCATGGTAAAATGTTATTATGGGAAATTAAATTTCAAATGATCATAGGAAAATGAATATTTCAATGTGGAATAATAATTGAATTAAGAGTTTTAATTTCAATACCATCCCTATCAAAATCTATAATAAACCATCTAATTGAATAATAAGTAGTGTATCAATATAAAATATGCAGTTTTTTTAAAATAAAGTGTTGTTTTCATTAGTAAAATAAAAATCAAACATTAGAAACATTCTTAATGTAATATCCTTTCATTTTGGAAAAATATTATAACTAACATTTTCAATAAGATAATTTTTTTTAAAAAAATGATAAAAATTGCAATTTCAATTTTTTAATTATTCTTTATTGAAATGGAGATGGGTAAATATATACATGATGTACAAGGTAAGAAGAATATTTTTTTCATTGTAAATTGATCAAAAAATTGTTTCATTGGAATGAGACTAGAAAATTCATTTGAAATAATTTTTTAAAAAAAATATTTTGAAAAAATGACTTTAATAAACCATTTTTGAATAGATAAAAAGAATTTTTAATTCCTTTTATGAAATTATAGTTTTTATAAGAAAACAGGTTCTCTGACTAATGTGAGAGTTGTAGTTGGGGTTTTTTGAAAATATTTTTTAAACTATTTTATTTAACAAAGTGAGGGAAAATGGTTCTTTTACAAGATAAATCAAATTAATAAAAATAATATTATAAAATGAATAGATATTATTTAAAAATGATCCATTACCATCATTATGGAATATTAATTATAAACAATCCTAAATAAAAAGTTATCATAAAGTTAACCCTTGAAAAGACCATAACACTGATATAAGAATCAATCAATAATTATATTATGTGTATAAAATGAAAATAATCATAACAAAGAGTAAATAAAATTATTGGCATTTCAATGTGATAACACACATAATTGTAGAATATGGTCGATAATTATTATGTAATATAACCTAACAAAAAGAAATTAGGTCTTGAAAATATTTACCAATTGATAAAATTTAAATTATAACCCTCATTATAAAATGATGTTAAATGGAAATATAAATTCCATGAATATATATTTAATAATTATATATAAAAAATATTGTAAATATATATATAGAGTTCAAAATATATAAGTGGTGGATATGGTGTGTTCCTGACATAAAGAAAAGTGAGTCAAGATCCCCTTACATTGTGTTTAAATTAGGTAGAACATCCTTCAACCTCCCATAAATTTTCTTTACTCATTTTAATAACTTATAATAGAAAAATAATCATATTTTTACTATTATATAAGTTCTTCTTAAAATATCTTCTTACTAATTTTTTAATAGAAATTCACAATTTTCACTATTCCGGGTGTAAATTCTAATGTTTAACGAGTAAGTTTTGACCTGTTAATTTTTTACTATTACATTGATCATGAATTCATAATCCATAGAATTCAAACCATGACCTAATTATATTATATATTAGTTATATATCTATTGATAATAATACATAATATTTAATGATAATGAATGAAATGCCAAATTCATTTATATGGGAGGTCGTACGTATGTAAGAACACTACTTCCTTTTTCTGTCGCATTTCAAAAAAATAAAAATAAATGATACCTATGTATATTTAAATCATAATTAAAATATTATATTTATGTATCTATATTACATAGGTTTAGTAAAACCATTCTTTATATGTTCCATGTATAATGTGAATGAATCACATAACATTGAGAAGGTAGTAGTCCACACATCTAAAAATCATGTTATCATAGTAAAATAGAATGGAAATCTTAAGGGTATGTGTTGTATTAGATTTAATAAAACATAAATAAATTTTAAAAATAATTTATTTCTTTGTATAAATAGTTTTTGTTTTTAATGACCCACCATGAGAGGTGGAAATGGTAAAATGACAACCACCATTTTTTTTCGGCGATAGTTCACTGAACAAATAAACATTATGTTTGTTTCCCATTAGATAGATGTGTAATTAATTTTTGACCTAAACCCTAAAAAATGTTAGTATATTTATGATAATTATGATATTATATATTAATGGAATATAGTGGATTGAATGAGTGGATAATTAAATTGTTCCAAATAGATCTTTGGAAAGCCGTTCACTAAATCAGGTAATCATTTTGGTTCATAACAAAAGACCTCATTATTTGAATTTATCCACAAGATGATGCTTTCAGGAGGAGGGGATGGATTTTAGAATACAATTTAATCTATTTTAAGTCTATGTATTTTAGGATATTATTTTATGTGATGTAAATGTCTTGAAATGTGAGTGTTTCAATATTTGACGTAAATAAAATTCCATTTTTGATATTCATATCTAATAAAACCGAATGGATTATAAATTTTAAATGGCACATCTAAAAGTTTAGATAATGAATATAAAATTTAATGAAATCTTTTATTTATATATTATCATTAATTATCATCTACATTTTTAGAAAATATCATAAAATAAAATATTTTCTAGGTACAATCATTTTTTATGATATTTGAGACATTTTTTTGAACTATTTTGTATATGGTTTTGTGGTCATTGACCTAATATGGATCACACATATTATTTTTATCAATTTAATCTATCACTCTACATCCTAATTTGTGGGTTATTTATCTCTTCTATATACATGTTTTCATCTCCAACCTATTTTCTCCTTTACAAAACTTAGTTATTTGATTATTTCAGATGACCATAATACTTCCCTTTTCTCTCTAATTAAGTGGACATATAATTATCCCTTTTTATGATGTCTGTTGTTTCAATAATGTAATTTTTATATATCAAACCATTGATTACCAATAAAAATTCTTGAATTGAGAGGGTAATATTTATTTCTGGTGGGGAGAATGTGACACCAAAAAACAATAAGATAACTTCTTTTTTGAATAAATTTTATTTCGTATATAGTTTTTTATTCACAAAACACTTAGTTTAAAAAAGGATTTATTTATGGATTCCAAAATATATTTAAAATTAATTTTGTAATAATTATTAAAATAAATTGAAAAAATTAGTTTTAAAAAAAACTAGTCTACCAAATTTATCTTATAGTAAATGTTTTAGAGTTTTTTGAAAATTTTCATTTTTGGATGAAAACTAAAATATATTGATTTTAATTTTAAAAATATATTTTCTCTTACATAATTCATAATTATAAATTATATTTTAAATTATTCTTAAATTAAAATTATTTAATTTTTTAAACATTTAAAATTTTTTTAAATTTTTTGAAAATTTTATTTTTTTACCACCCACATTCTCAATATGTCTATAAGAATACATTTATATTAAATACTTCTTCATCTATGAATTGAATTTGGAAAATTTATTCAATATTTGAAATCATAATAACATATAATTTATATCACGGTCAAAATAATTTCCTAGAAATATAGTAGTAAATGAAATATATATTAATGTTCATGGTAATGGTAAAACTTTGATTACTATGGGAATATACAAGAAAGATACAATACAAAAAAAATATTTTTGTATAAACCAGGTAATTCAATGATTTTATGATAATGTAACATTCATCTAATATAATGTCAAACGTTTAAATATAGCCTATTATGTACTCTCATTGAGATCATGGTGGTTTTAATTATGTTTGGGGCAAGTTAGGAGCCCGATGTCTATCTTTTTGGTGAATTGTTTCCTAATGCTTAATTAGAATAATACTTGTGGGGAAGACATGTGGTTAGATAAAACCATGATTTGCCAGATAGTGGGAATCTAAAGGACTCCTAATTAGATCAAAACATTCTATTTGGGGCACACAAACTTTCAACTATGTCTATAATTATGAGAGTAGTGTTTTTCATAGTGTCTACTTGGTTTTTCAAAAAGTGTGAGGAATCTATGTGAGTTTCCCCACCATATTGTTATCCTAGAATGGTGTGTGCATGGATTCGTCAACTATGGAAATAAACATGAAACACAATTATTTTTGGGGAAATTTACAATTTGATCCAAAATTGATATAAATTTCTACCCATATTTCCCTTTTCTCACATGCACAATAAACTCACCCATTTCAATCCCTGGTTGGAGTATATACTAAGATGTTTGTGATCATCTCCTTCTGACCATTGAGTCATGTGTTTCTAACCTCATTGGATCTACATTAGTGAGTTCTCATTTCCATTTTATCCATTCTTCATTTAGTTTTGTATCAACTGTGCTAATTGGGTTCAAGATAATTTTACTTATTATTAGGGTCCTTGTTTGTTTATCAACATTATCCAAAACTATGTCAAATATGGATATGATACTAGATGAGATATCCACTATAAACCTATGGAAGGTTATCCCAATTATTTTTCTAAATGTTTATGTTGTTTTGTATATCGTTACATCACACGCCCAATTTTTGGGATTCTACATCCAATGGAATTTCAATAAATGAAATTAATTAATAAGTATATCCTATGCTTATAACAAGTCCATTCATTAATGATTATATTTTTAGAAACCAAAAATCAGATCCACTACTTTGGGTGTGTTTTATTATTAAATGTACCACCGTGGGTGGTTTCTATTGAATTCCATATGTCATTCCTTTTTCCCTTTTCGTGGGAGGTTTAATATTTAATTTTTAATTAATATTTTAATGGGTTATAATTGAAATGGTGATATGAATATGAGTTTATTTGTGATATCAATTGTTACTGGAATTTATAATTAAGAGTTAATGGATTTATTCCACCTAGAAATATGCCAGGTATTGGTTGAATTAAGGGTGAATTATCCATTTTAATGAAATTACCAAGTAGGTGAAACAGGTTATATTACATGTTATGTTTATTCCTAAAATGATGATCTTGTTATGATGAAAATACCATGTCAGTATTTTAGAGGAAATCTTTCTTGGAATTTCTAATCACTCAGGTCACCATTTAATGTGATAGTGAATTGAAATATACTACATTTTGTCCTTGAAATAACTTAATGTTAATACTTTAATGTTATTAAAATTTATAAAATGAAATTGATATCGATAACTATTTTTTTAAGTCTTATATACATTGGGAGAATAATGGATTCAAATTAGGAATATCATGGACAGACAAATATGTGTTTATCCTTTCTAATGCCTTATTGATACTTGGACTCCCGAGAAAAGTATCATAAAAGTACATTGTGGCTGCAAAACTATTTTTAGAGTGACAATTGGAATCTATATGGATTTCCAAGTATAGTATCAAATTGAATTTGATCATATATTTCATGGGTGATAGTCGGGATCTCATAGTGGATGACATAAGATATATTATAATAGAAGTGATGTGATAACACACACAGTATGATACCTAGGTTCTTGTGGGGATCACTATGGAGAAACTAGTAGGGTGTCAAATTATATTATACCTAGAGTGATAGTCGGAGAACAAATTTAGAATTTCATGGATGGGATCATGATTAGTTTTAATAATGAATGAATTGAGATATATGATGTGTCTCTCTAGAAAAAGCACAATCATGGATTTAGTCATTTTTATACATTATGAATGGTCATTTTATTAATCCATTGGTCAACAATTTTCATAGTGGATGCTTATATTTATTCCGGGTCATGAGATTTATTAAATGGAATCAATTTATTAAATTAAACTGTTAATTAAAATGAGAATGTGGGATTTATAAGATTTTAAATTTATGTACATCCATTATAATCTATTACTACATGATCACTATTATTATATATATTTATTGAATGATTGGAAATATACTCTGGGTAGTTTCCTTCGAGGTTTCTATATCACACAATGTTTGGGCCTCCTTGGGTACCCAAGAAGACTATTTTATTACATGTGTGTAAAATAGAAATCTCTCTGATATAGGTTATTATTTTCTACTACAGATCAGGGGAGTATGTGACCGAGTTGAGGCTTGTGATTATAGCTGGGATATTTGGGGACATTTTATATATTTTATGAATATACTATATTTCTATTATGTGTTGCATTTTTAGATGTTTTTAGATGTATATTAAATGTTTCATCGTCATTATATATGATATTTGTTTTGGTATTGTTTTCTATTCATATTGTGCATCTAATGTTTTTATGATTAACAACATCTGCAATATATTTTCTATTGATATTTCAACATGGGACACTGTGCTGATGAGGTAATAGTTTTCCCATTGACACGCCTAGTCCCTCTCTACTAGTCTAATTCCGTTAATGTCTGGGAAGATGTGCTTGAGGTTGTCTAACCATCTAGGCAAAGGGGACAGTTGAGTGGAATCTATGTTCTAAATGATATAAATTGGTATCAAAAGAGATTTTATCCTGGTTTGATTTAATATTTAGAGACAATATAAGCATATTAGAAGGAAGTATAATATTGTTACGATGTGTTCCCAAGTGTATCTAACCCTACATAGAAATAAATCCAAATAACATTGTATTAAATTGTTATATTCGTGATTTTTACAATTATTGTTTATTTTATTTTACTATTGTGTGATGCACTTGAATTAAGATTGTTTTATTTTTTGGATTTTGGGTTCTATTTTGATGCAACCAAATGATATTAGGGTATTACATCTCATACATAATCTTATGAACATTTTATATTATTTTTCCATTCATTATTCCATTTAATTTACATTTTATTACTAATTTAATTCTATTGTGATAATTATTCGATAATGGGTTATGGTATGGATTAGGTGGAACCATACTATTGTTTTTTATTTGTATGGGATCCCATGGATCAGGATTTTTAGAACCATTGATTCATCCATTTAAATTGAAATAAAATATAAATGTGGTCTATGTTTGAATTCAAATGGTAATGATTCTATAAATTCAACTAAATGAAAATTAGAAATAATAAATCTTATAGTAGAGTAACTAACCATGAACCAGTCTTAGTAGTGGGTTGTATGTACTCTCTCTTACATCTATATGATATGTTGGATGCCCAAACATGACTCATGCAGTATGAAGAGAGGTGTGCTCTTACACTAGAAGGCTTATACCAATCCTATTTTAGTATATGTGCTTTTGAGATAGTAATAGTATTAATGATTATAAACTAAGTAATCTGCTTTGAAT
Source organism: Viscum album (assembly GCA_963277665.1). NCBI lineage: Eukaryota > Viridiplantae > Streptophyta > Magnoliopsida > Santalales > Viscaceae > Viscum > Viscum album. The sequence goes on along the minus strand of OY728157.1, from coordinate 25,734,063 downwards.
TAGTCTGGTTGTTCTATCGAGAAGTCCCTTATTCGTAAAATATGATGGAGGTGAGGACCACACTCAATAGGTGTTGTTACATGGGATCCAATTGATCTCATGATATTTCCTTCTATGACCCTAGTATTTTTACCAAATACAAATGTTGAGGAATAGTACTATAAGGGATTATTGTTCTTTATATAGACCATTCAAAGAATGTTGTGACATTATATGACTATGCAAGTTTTTATGCATAAGTTACAATTGTATCATCTAGAATTGTTTTTTAGGGATGGAGGATAATAACCAAGAAATTCATGGAAAGATGCCATGTTATCAATCTTTTAGGATCTGGATATACCTCCTTAGAGGGGGTAAATCTCGCTACATATATTCTATGTGATTATTCCATGAGAATGTGGGTTATCATTACTCATACAGAAAATCCAATGGATAACGGTTAGAGAGATTTTCATGGGGAATTTTATGACTACTACGGTATTGAGATATTATGGTCCAATATATCCCTAGAGTTTATGAACCTCGAGAATGGCACATTATAAATTATGTTTTACTCGGCTAGATTTACTGATCACCTGTGCATCACACCTATTCTGATTGTTGGTGATTTATCTAAATCTAGGATATTTTAATATGGTATTAATTATTACATCCAATCATAGTAATATTTATATTTGAGGACATCCATTATGTGAATAATGAATCAAAAACTTATGACTAAGCTTAACCTATGAGTGGATGAGAGCAAGACAAGGTGGTTTGACATCACGATTTGGTACTGTATTGGCTAATAGTAGGTAGCATATTTTGGAACATACATTTTTTTATATTGGTAGCCAGAGAACATAATCAGGTAGTCAGGTCAGTTGATACCAATGTGGTACACTATGACATATGAGGCAATAATGAATGAAGGACTAAGACAAGTAACGATCATACGACAAGATGGGCCACCAATATCTCTTCAATATAAACATTCCTCTAGAAGCAAGCGAGAGATAAGATACACATAATAAACTTTTATGAGATGGGTCAGAATATTCTCATTAGGTTGAAAGATATATTACCAATAGTCAGTTAGGCCGATTTAGTGTTCATGTTTGTAGTAATCGAACACCCCTATTTAATAGAAACAACATATCATATCTTCATTCTGTATCCAAGATGTATCTCAATGTCATGGTTCTAGACAGTTATATATAATGAAACATACCCTTGGGTAGTAGAATCATAGACCTTGTACTATCACAGAAAATATTATAGTTTACTCTATATCAATATATTCTTTTTCTTCTATTATGGATTTGGATAACATTATATATATATATATATAACTCTTCAGAAGAGCGTTGGCCTCAATGTTCAAACTTTTAATTTTTTTATGAAACCTGATACTACATTGGGGATTGGAATGGAGGATGGACATCAGTGAAGTGATCACCCCATGATATTGGTGTCTTTCCCTTCTTTTGAGACATATTTTTTAGTAATATAACTAGTTCTGAGATCATTATCAATATGAAATGTTTGGTTACCATTCATTCGTTCAGGGATAGATATCATCTTATGTTTACCTTTTCATAACCTAAGGGAAAAGGGTTTATTCATAATGGAGAATGGGATATCTAAGAAAATAGAGATGGAAAAAACATCATCAGTTGGGGGGATGACTATATAGAATTTCAATTTATATCATGAGGATTATGGAACATATCAAGAAAGTTTCACACTAGTGGTCGATCATTTTAGGTAATTATGCATGAATGAATTTTTAGGTTTCCCCCTAGTTAGAGAGGAAGAGTTATTTATGGATCTAGTATCAGAATCTTCCCAAGAATCAATACTTCCTTTCAATATGGCTACTCCTGATATTCATGATATCAATAGGCATCTAGAAGATGTATAATTATTGAGTTATTTATTCTATTGTTTCACATTCTCAATTTTCGAGCATTTCCGTGAAATAAAATAAAATTATTCACTTGATCTGATATTTATAGCGAGTGTTGTTGATGAGGTTGTAATGAATTATTATAGGTTTAAGACCAAGAAATTGGAACCACTATTTTTGGTGTGTTGTTTAATTTAATGAACCATCAACGATAGATTTTCATGGGGTTCATTGGGTGTTCCCTTTTTTCCCTTTCCATGGGTTTTTAATACTGAATTTTTAATTCTAATATGTATTAGTTATAATTGAAAATGTGAAATGTATTGAATTTTATTTGTGATCTCACTTCTAAATGGAATTTCAAACAAATAGTGTATAAAATTTTATTTGAATTGATATATTCCTTATTCTAGTGGAATTATGAATGAAATTTTATTTGTAATGAAAGACCCATGCGTGCTAAATATAGGTTATTCCTTGTAAGAGTTTTTTAAACAAGTAGTTCACGTTACAGTGAAATTCCCATGTGATAATTTTAGAGGCAAGCCTTATAAAAATGGACAATGACTTGATTCCCCTATTAAGGTGAAATTTAATTGAAATGTAAATTGTTTTGACCATGATATAGTTTAATGAAAATGATTATATGTTATTGAAATTAATCAATGAAATTTATATTGATAGTGATTCAGTTAATTCATCAATTCCTTGCATAACACATGGATTCAGATGAAGAATTCCATTGATGGACTCATATGTATTTTACCTGGCTTATGACCAAGAGATACATGGACTCCCTAGAAAACATCCAGGGATGGGAATAGTTGATTGACTATTAAATTTATTATGACACGTATACTCTATTTGTATTTCCTAGGAATTACTCCAAGGGAATTTTTTCAAATATGCCATGAGTGATACATGGGATCCCTTAGTTGACCACATATTATGGACTCAATTAGTAGTGATTTTATACCACAATGAGAGTGATACATGATTTATTCAGGGTATCATTGTTGGAAATCATGCAGGGTGTTGATTAATATTACATAGAGTGAAAACTAGATTCAAAAATAAGAATTTTAGGGAGGAGCTCAATATTGAAATTGAATAATGAATAAAATGAATTATGCAATGCCTCGCCAATCCAAGGTATAGTCTTGTATTGGACTTTACTGATACATTATCAATGGCCTATTGAGGCATCCATTGTTTACATATATTCATAGGGAATTCAGGGAATTATGCCAGTTCTTGAAAATTATTAAATTGAATTGAATTAATAATTGAGCTTGGTTTTCGGAATGAGAATATGGACATTATAGGATGTTTATTATCAGTGTTTCCTTTACATTGATATTACATCCTTTACAATATTATATATATATATATATTCATTTCTTGATTCTTAACGAATCTTGGGTGGTTGTCTATTGGAATTAAGTCTCATAACATGTTTGGGTCACCTTGGGATCCCAAAAAGATTATATGATTATTGGTATGGATAAAGGAATTAACCTTGATATCGATTATTGATTTCTTCTTTTGTGAAGGGGAGCATGGGACCGAACTATGGATCATGTTGCTAGCAATGATATTTTTCACCTTTTGGTACACTTTATTCATATATTGTATTAGTCAACTGTGTACCTATTTTTCTTGTACTATTGTGACCCAAGAAATGAATCATCGTCATTTTATATAAGCCTCCTTTTAGTCTTGTAATCTAATCTTGTGGTATATCTTTTTTTTAATGACTTACTTCTCCATATATTATTATGTTATTGATATTTTTTTGTGCTACACTCTTAGGATTAAGGCATAATTCTCACATAAACAAACACAGTCCCTCATTTCTAATTAGTAGCCCCGGTCATTTGAGGAGACGCTCTTGAGTCTATGGGACCAACTGGGCTCGGGGCACTGTTGAGTGGCATCTAATACTGGATGTTATAAAATTCATGACAATTAATATATAAGGTTTTCTAAAAAACGTTGAGAAATTATATATGTTTTAAAAATGCATCGCTAAATTATCCATTCTTTTATGGAAATGTTGCTAAATTGGAGTTGTTTTATACAAATTTCTCAAACAATATATATATTTATATAGGTCATTTTCCCATATCAATGTAAATATATATTAAGATATATATATATATATATTAATAAATATAATCATAGATTCATATATATAAAGTTATATTTTAATATATATATATATATATATATATATAAACACAAACACACACACATTCATATATAAAAATTCCTATATATGAACACATATAAATTTAAAATGTATTCGTGTTTTTAAAAAAAACTTGGATATTTTAGTGATATTTTTATGAGTGCTTTAAAACATGGATAATTACATTTCTCTTCAAATATATATAATTATAATTATAATTATATATATAAAAACACACACATTTTTATAACCACACTCTGAGACATATATATTTATATATAAACACATATATTTAAAAATATATATATATATATATATATATATATCAATAAAAATTAAAATATAAACATATATATAAAATATAAAATATATATATTCATATAAAAATATGATATAGATAAAATATGAAAATATAATATATATACATATAATCATAAACTATAAACATTAAATATAAAAACAATCAAATATAGATATATATATAACATAATATAATCATATATATAATCTCATGTTACAAACATATATACTTATATAATGCAAAATATAAATATATTTATATTTAGATATATAAATATATATACATATGTAAAATATTATATATATATATATATAAAAGAAAAAATAAACATATATTTAAAATATAATCATATTTATATAATATACTTTAAAAAATTATATATATATATTAATATATTTATATATAAAATCACATATATATTTACACACACACACCCATATACATAATTATATATATCATTGTGCGTGTGTGTGTAAACTCCCACATATACATAATTATATATATAATTATATATATATATATATATAAACAAATATATATTTTGAATTTAGTCATGTTTTTAAGAAAATGTTTCTTTTTAGTGCCATTTTTACTAATGTTTGAAAACATGGCTAATTATATATATATATATATATAATTATAAATATATACATATATACATAAACATATATATCTATACACACACACACCCACACACAAATATAAACACAATCACACATATATATATATATATATTAGTATAAACATATATTATATATATATATTATATATAGATATATATATTTATAATATATATATTTATTTAATTAACAAACATTAAAATTTTATAAACAATCATATAAACAGAATATATAAACATATATACATCTAATATAATATATTATATAAATATATGTATATATATAAAAATATAAAAATTTAAATATAATATAATATAATAGAATATATATTATATATAATAATTTATAAATATATAAACATAAAACATAAAATAAAAAATAAAAAAATATTAACACAGACATATATATATATATATTGATTAATATATATATCATAATAATATTTTATATAATGAAATAAAAATATATATAAAAATAAAACATAATAATATTTTAATAAAATAATGAATGAGGTGTGTTGGTAACCCATTTTGAGTTTAATAATCGAATTTTAGGTGTCAAGATCTTATTTTTCGAATTTTTTGTAGTGGGGTGAGCTGGACGATGAGAGACATCATGGGGTGTGTATAATACATGTGTATGGGTCTTTGGTGGGTGAATTGGACTCTGGATTGGAGAGGTGGGGGTTGGAGGTGAGTGTGTGTGGGTAGAGAGGTTGTTTGGGGGGGTGTAGAAGGAGTGTGGGGTGAGCTGCAAGGGAGTGGCAGGCATAACTGTGGGGGTGTGGAGCTCACCCCACTCTTGTATTGCACACCCCCACCACCGTGCATGCCTATCCTTCGTAGCTCAACCCACTCCCACACTACACCACCATAGAAATTATAACATGTACACACTCACCACCAACACCTATAATATATAGAATACTAAAGTAATATAATTTCTTATAAATAGCCCTATATATTATCATCACTAATTTAGCATCTTATTTGTCAATGTTTCTAAAAAAACAAATAAATTCCACATCTCTAAATAGTGAAGTTTCTAATATCACAACATTAAATATAGACAATTTGGCTATGTTTTTCAGAATAATTGGTTAAAGAATTTGTAATGGTTTAAATCACTTCTATATAGCATTTTTAGTGATTATAGTGAAGAAGACATGAAACATTATCATAATTTTTCGAAATGAGTTTATTTTGATCTCGGTCATCCAAGTATTTTAAATATGATAAATACTTTCCAAAATTTTTTTAAAATGACCCGTATAATATGTTATTTATTAAAAAAATATCCAAAATATAATTTTCTTGTAATTTCTATAAATTCTTAGCATACTGAAAAAAATAATAATCTTTTTGGTATATGATAAATTTTTTTTTATATAAATTAGTTTTTTAAATGATAATTTTATCAATTTTAATTAGATAAAACAATTTCATAAATTCATAATAAACTCTAATATATTCATTAATTAATTAATAATAATGTAAAACATATTATATTAAAAATATTCAAAATTGATGTTAAATGAGTGAATTGATTTGTTCTAATATTTTTTTAGATTAAAATGACATTTTACAAATATTTGAAAATAATATATTTTCATCCCATCATTATATTTTGTATTTTTAAATTCAATTTAAATGAATACTTTTAAAATTTATCTCAAATTTATATTATGTTAAACTGAATTTTATTAAATGATTTACAATTGATAAAAACCCAATATTATAAAATAATATTTTCCCAAAAAATAAATAATTTATAATTTCAATTAGTGGAAATATTTCACTATTATAATTAATATCATAACCTATAAAATGTATTAAAAAAATTTAGCACCATTATTATCAAAGAAGTAATATTGCTTATTACATGTTCTTGTGTTAAAATTAACAAACAACACACATTGGAAGTATAATTTTTAATTTAGTTATTATATATATAATAAATGGTTCAAAATTACATAATATAAATCATTTTATTTTAGGTTTAATAAATTATTTAGCCATGATAAAAATACTAGTTACTATAGTGAAACCCAAAATGGTTAAAATAAGAACCATATATTTTAAAGACCTAGATCTTCAAATCGTGACATTCATTATGTGGTGGAGGTTTTGATCGACCATATCAGCTCTCCAAAACATTATTTATCAAATATTAATCCACATACATAAGATTGGAATCCCACTACGGAAATATTCTAGGTGGTTAAAAGAATTCCTCTTCACAAGTATAAAAGGGAACTCAATCTGATCACTTATTCATTCATTTACACATATTTAGATTTTTCATTCCCATGTCAAATCACATCCAAAATTAAATAACCTTATCAAATAATTATTATTTTTCGGATTAAATCCATCCTAGAAAGTCATTTGTGGTAATACAATTAGGATACTCGAAAAATAGGCAATGCTATTTAATGTATACCTTTATATTACTTATTGTTCAATTTCCATGAATGTTAATTATTCCATGCTGATATATTAACCTCCTTATAATATTAATAATAGAATGTTTTTTATAATAATTTTATGATCAAAAATCATATATAGTGACAGCAAATGGGTTTCTAATTCATCTTTTGTGTGTTTGGTGGACTACAACCGTGCGATCCATTTGCATTCAGTTTTCCATTAACACTATTCACAGTTTTGTGTGCTGATGGATATAAAGTATATATATTATATTTAAAAAAGTATTTATTCTTATTTAGTCACTATATCATCTACATATCTTTTTTACATTCCATTTCACAATTGATATGATTACATCACTCATGTGTAGGTCAGAGTACCCCCTAGCAATGTAATTTTACTCAACGTTCACTAATGCTTCACATGAATGGTGAAAAATTTATTTTTAATTATTAAATGTCATATAAATGAAAAAATTATGTTATTAATGAGAAATTTATAAAAATTTAAGATGATATATATCATTTTTCTTTATTTTTTTCACTTAAATAATTATGATAGCATCAGTCATGTATGTGTGGGCTACCGTATTCACGAAGCAATGAGACTCTATTTTCATAAATGCACCATATGGATGATAAATTTAATTATTTAATATGGTATATATAATGTTATCATCGTTATATAATGGCAAAGTTATTTTCTTCCTCTTTCCCATAATGATCATTGATAAATGGAAACATAAATCATCCGTACATATGATCTACTGTCTCAATTATCATAATAAACATCATTTTACATTAACATTATTATTAATTAGTATTAAAATTATAGTTGAGGTATAATTTTGTTAATTATTTAATTAATATTAATATTTATATTGTATATGAATATGAACTAGATACTTCATTATAATGCATGGAGGATAGAACCAAGTAATTTATTGAGGAAAAAATTAAACTAATGATATTATATTCATAGTGGGGTGATGATATTTCATTAAAAGAAAATATATGATGTCATAAAAACTCATATTATTCTGTTATAATTTAATTATTTTTTAAAAAAATTCTATAAATAATATTAACTATTTTTCATCCAAAAGGATATGTGAGGTTTGGTATTTCATTCCACATTTGATTCTATTGAGATTTAATTGTTATCCTAAACCAATTAAATATTATGTTGTTTATTTATGACCCCTTTGAAATTAATATCATGAATAATTAAATATTCATGTTTTTTTAGTATAATTTTCAATTTTATCATCCAAAATTATTTTTTCAAGAATATTACAAAATGAAATGTTTTATTTTTCTATATCTTGTTGTTTTGTGATGGTAAAATTTCAATTGAAAAAAAACATTTTTTGAAAACATTTTTATAGGAAATTATATTTATATGAAATATACATATCCATTCGTGGTGGACTTTATTACTTCTTAATCTCTATTACATTTTTAAATATGATTATTACATTTAATGTTATTTTATTAACTGGGGAAATACGGATAAACCTATATCCTTTACTAAAAAAAGAAATTAGATTGTAGGAAATATCAAATTACGAATTATATTGATTTGAAAATACATGTGAAATGATTTGTACAAGCAATTTCTTGTGAGGCTTATAAAATATATCCCCCAGATTCATTTTGATGTTTCATTGGACAATTTATGTTATAAAAGTTAATGGGGTTTTATAAATGAAGTGTTTAAATGATTTTGTGAATGGTAATGATATTAGTGGTATCATGATGACTGAGATGTCAGGATCCAAAAAATACAAATTTCATACATAAATAGTTAAATTATTTTTATCCATGACATTTTCACTATGTTATTTACATTTTATATATTTCTGTTTCAGTAAGTTGATTAAATCTATTATGTTTCAGTTTTTTACATTAACATATTAATCATGACATATTTACGTATATAAATAGAATTACTTATTAGTTATTAAACATTCCATCCAAATTATGTATTTTGTTTCATGAGAGCATCCACTGTACTAAATCATTATTGATCATTTGAGATCATCTTTATTTGGTTTCTATTACTTGGGAAAAAAGTGGAATAATTTAAATGTGTTATCAAGGATGTAGAAAATTTTATTGGGTTATATATGATGTTTGTTCTCTATTACCAATTAAAAATGGGTATTAGGAATGTATATTGTTCTAAAAATTGACTAAACAAATCGGTCTATCTATATTTGGATCATTGTATATATACCAATGTAATAAATTAAGGCAACAACTCCGAGATACTAGTGATGATATTGTTTCAATTAAAAATTTGATCAATGTAAAATTATTTCTATAATATTATTTACAATCCAATTATATTCATTGGAATCAATTTCAATTCATAATAAGTTATAGAAAAAATAATACCATAAAAGACATGTTTTCTGAATTTTTATCTTATATATTTCTAAATAAATTTGAAATTAAAATCATTAACACTAGTGTTTCAGGTTTTAAAAAAATATTCCACATTTTTTATTCAAGAGGACCAAATATAGAAAATAGGTCCCTTTTGTTCTTGGTTAACAGAAATAGTAACATTAGTAACTTTTATTACCATGGTAAATGAAATATTAGGTAATTAAAAGTTAAAATAATATGATAATGAGTCTAAAATGAGCTTAACACATTGTTTAATCATATTATGTTTATATTTCATCCATAATCAATCAATAATTAGTTATATGTACTTTTAGTCTATTTCAATGTGATTATAAAAATTAATTTATTTTATTTCAATAAAACAAAAACATGTCATACTATCGTTTTTATTATATGTAGTATATTAACATGGGGCCATGAAGAGAATATTTTTAAAAATAAATAGTATTATGAATTTCATAAGATTTATATTTGTCATGGTAATTTATTTTTGATTATTATTAAACAAATAATTACATTAAATTGACCATTGTATTTGATGTATATTTTTTTCATAATAACATGTAGTTATTTTGATAAATTAATTATTAATATTTGTATTTGAAAATGATGTTTTATTCATTTTTTGGATGATATATGTTAAGGTAGATGTGGAAAAGGGGAGGAAAAAATCAATATTTACACTTCAATATGGGTACCCATGATGAATAGTGTCAATACGACTCTAAATGACCTGACCCATGTTACTCTCAAACCATGCACCTAACCCGTTCTGTGACAAACTAGAAAGAAATTCCTCATCCCCATAGTATAGTGACAAGAACTCAGGCATCAATGAACAAACTGTAGGGAACATTTTCACACAACATGAACAAACACATTCCACGTATATAAAAATATTGCACTAATGAATAGTGAAAACAATATAACTATATTACTTAACTATAAGAAGATAGAGGAAAAAAACTACTGTAAAATTAGCGAAAAATTCAAGAGTCGAGTCTAACTAAAAAGTACCAAAACAAAATATCTACTCCATGTGATAGTATAAAAACACACCCACCATCTCGACACTATGTTCCAATCTCAGTTGACAGGAAACCTCATCGCAAACCCATGGAATTTTCCTTTCCCTACATTAAAAGATGGTCATTGGTCTACACATCACCAAAGAGGTGAAAAATGAGTGAGCTAACATGCTCAATCCGATCCCACCCATGTATTCTGTATCGATTCTATATATAATAATTAATATATGATAATTTTGAATGAAACACAGCATGATAAGTAGTAAAGAGGTTTTATAAAAAAACATGGTAAACATTTCCCATTTCATATATCTAAATAAGTACATATATAAATTTCAACGAAAATTTTCCATATAATCTTTCACAAGGATAAATATGCATATCATGTATAAATCAGTACAAATCCATGAAGTAGAAAACAACTGTAGCAACATATGTATCACCACACCAAGGATCACTATAAGTCAAACTAGAAAACTACTGATACAATAATCAATCATGTGCACAATTAGTTTTCAAGAACAAATGACAATGAATAAGATTCATACTCCATGTGTTACCCCCAAATTAAAAATATCATTGGTCTAGAATAATGAGCCTAGAATACGGATGAAATCCTCAAATAAAACCCCTCGATAATCAGAAAAACATGGAAAATTGGCTCAAGATAAACCTTCCACCAATGTACTCAAGGTAACTATTGTGCTCATTTTCAAAATTATTTCCAAAGCATTGAAATCAAATTTCAAAAAGCATTTCCAAAATCAATTTCAATGCATTGAAAATACCCATCTTATTTCCATTTATCAAAATATAGGGGAAACCAATTTTTCTTTGACTATTATTTTCAACCCACTGAAAACAGTTATTATAATTATTTTAATAAATTTATTTATAAAATTTGAATAATAAGTTCTGTAATCATATTCTAGAGATAGAACAACCTACTTCAAGGATCGGGTCACAGAAACCCATAATAGAATCCACCAATAATAGAATCCCAACATTGTTTATGAGGGCCCTAAAATATAATATACATCACTAGAGTGATCCAATTTACAAAAAAAGGGGTCATCATAAATGGGGGTACCCACAAACCTCTTGAAATATCACTCACCGCACCATATTCCATAAAATAATGACCTTAATAGAAATATATCACAACAGATTTTGAATAAGACATGAAGAAAAACAAATTTTATACTTTAAAAATTGATTTCACAACTCAAAGATGTCACCATGAAGAAAGGAATTGATGAAGAAAGAAGAAGCACACCTGGAAAGACTCACCACACACACAATAAAGATTTAATGAATAATGGATCAATATTAAAGGAGTGATGTATCCAAAATCTTCATAGAGGAACCCTTGGTCAAGATAAAATGATGCCTCATATCCTAAAAGGAAACTCAAACATACATGGTACCATAAAATTTCTATGCTTGGGGAATTACATGAAATTTAATTCATTTAGACATCATGAAATCCATGGTGTTCATGTACACCTAAAAACTAGTCACCATAGATATAAATACAAAATTAAAACAAATCATGACATGTAATACATTGTCACATAGTGTATTTTTTAAAAATGTAAAACCTTCTCACAGGATGAACCCTATAGTCAATATGCTGCATGTAACCTAGTTCTAATCTGGGAAATTCCCCAACATCCTATAGAAAATCTGGAAATAAACATCTTATAACAAAAATACAAAAAGGGAACTCATAGATAGTGAAAAATGTACTCAATCAAGGTAATGATATTATACAAACTCACCACCATAAAAATTTTCATACTGAAAAAAGTAATGTGGAAGTTGTAATACTTGTAAAATGATGTGTCCATCGCTCCCTCATCATTGAATTGTGTTCCCATGACTCAGGAGAATCTAATATATGATTTCATATAACTCTAACTAATAGACTCGACTTCCCATGAAAGAAATTTAATTTAGTGTCAATGACTAAAATGGGTTTCCCCAAAATAGAATCATCTCTCTCTAACTCAATTTCCTCCCAACACTTGTTCAGTGTGAGATCTGGATGTTACATCCATAGTTGTGATATGTGTAAAAAATCTTGAATAGTGGAATGCTAATCTTTAAATGCTAACTCATAAGAAACCTACACAGATTGATCTGTGACCTCAAATGGTCTAATTCACCTTGGTTCCATCTTACCCTATTTTTCAATCTGACAATGTCCCAAACAAGGAGAAAAATCAAGAAAACCCTATCAAAAATTAAAAACACCAAAATATGACATCACTAATTCACATAAAATTACTATCAACTATGGTATGCATCTAGATTTTTATAAACATCCAGAATCAATACTAACATCTCTTCAAGCAAAATTGGTCAATCCAAAGATACTTTTCCCACCACATCCCCACAAAGAGGAGATATTCATAAATTACCATACAATTCTTATAAGGACCCAACCTTAAAACATTACATAATAATGAATTAAATGAATAATTCATTTAAAGGATCTTATCAGGTTTAGAGTTTTAGAGAATTATGACATAACTATTACGTATCAAAAGATTTCAAAGTAGACACTTCTACTAAGTTCCCATAAAATAAAAACTCTTAAAAAGAAACATGTCTAGTTCCATTTTTTAGATAGCATGTCTTTCCTTGATCCCATACTTGACCCTATATATCTTTATGTCCTGTAAAAAACATTTAAAAAACTTGGGATGATAATAAAAAGCCCAGTAAAGGATACAAAAAGAAGGAAAACTATTAGTTTTTCAAAACAATAAGTAATCCATGAATACTTTATCAAAGTAATACTTTTCACCTTTGTGATGTAGTAAATACTCTTAACTGAATAAAAGATCACTACTTATCCTTGGTAACCAAAAGATTACCATAAACCCATATAAAGAACACATAACATATAAAGGGAACTTAATTCATAAACATACTTAAATGGAATAACCATACGGTCGACTTCCATACATATCACTACATGGAATAGCCATACGACTGACTTACATACCCAATTCATTGGATGTTATAACATAACCACCCATCCTGGTATTCAAGACACCACCCGCAATATGGTTTATCACGTAACCACCCATCAAATGTCCAATTACCATTATAAAATAATAAGACATAAAACAAATATAATGTAAAGAAAACATTTCCACAATTTGATCACAATATATCACATAAATATATTAACATAAAAAATCCATTATAAAAACATTTTTCTATACCAAAATACATAAAATAGTATATGGTATTTATTTCATTTTAAAAACATTATGGCTTGTTGAGGAAGCCAACGACCAAATAATACTCGCAGCAGCGGAAAAGGTCGTTGTCACCACGTACGTTAAAATAAATATTCTTTTTTGTCGGTTAGTAAAACGCTTCATAGAAAAAGATTCCATTTGAATGAAAAGAAAATTCAAAGGTGTTTTATACAATTTATAAAATAAAGTCTTGTATTATAACAAAATATGCCTCAATTAAAGTAGATTTTGATGACGTCCCTTACAATGACATTATCCTTTGATTAAAGATAAATCAATTACATAATTTATGTGTGAAAAATATAAATACACCCAATATAAGTGGATATTATGTTTAAAACAATCAGATTCATTCACACATATTCATATCGAGACATATTCAAGGAGTACAAATTTAACCCAAAGGATTGAAATTGAGTTAAGAAGTTACCTTGCAAGAATTCGACAACCTAACGACGTCACTTTAAAATCCCTGAAATGAGTTGATGAGATAGAAAATGGTATCTCATCACTTGGACATAAAATTTAAATCAATAATTATATAAAAGAATATATCCCAACATAATAAAATGTAAATTACAATACATAACATAAATAAGTCTTTTTAAAAAGAGGAGGGTGAAAGGTTCCCTTACCGACTTGGGTAACTCTCGAAACGTACTACCAATGAAAGAAGTACTATAAAAAATTTATGTAAATACGCATAAATGAATGTATATTACATTAATAGTAGAATAATGGTATCTAAATACACCACTAAAAAGAAAATCGTGACAAATTTAGCATAAATATCACGAGAATAAAACTGAGATGAAAAATTCCTTAAGAAAACTCGGCAGCCCAACGACGCCACATAAAACTTCCAAAAATGTATTTATGAGATAAAATAGGGTCTCTCCAAATATGAACATAAAAATTATAGAATGATGAATATAAAATAACAGCCCCAAAAATAATATATATGAGTATAAATTAAATGACATAAAAGAGAGTACTTAAAAATAAAGGGAGAGGTAGGATCCTTTACGTCGTGCCCGACATGACTCGATCGTTCTTTAATCTATGGATTAATAAACTAGAGTTAATTTATACTCAAATAAAAACCTTTTTTAAGATCATTATTTCTTTTATATAATTTATTACAATTTCATGAACATTATGCAATTATTTAAGTTATTAACGGTCCTTTTGTCGATCATTGTTACTTGAGTAAAAAAAACATCTTATAATTACAAGTTGTTAAGGTGGTAAAATATCCATTATATCAAGAATTATATTCATGATCTAGAAATCATATATATCATATATATCCAGTATATATATGAATTTATAATATTACATTACATTTAGAGGTAAGCAATGAAATGCACCGTTCATGGAGACGGTAAGTCGTACGTACGCATGAACGCTACTTTCATTTCTATTTCACATTTAATGGAATGAAATCATAATTATATAGAGTTATATTATAATTTCAGTACAATATAATATATAATATCATTAACTTCATTCTTTATATGTCCCACATATGGCATTAACGAATCAAATCACATTGAGGGGGTGGTAGTCTACACATACTAAAATTTAGATATCACATTTACCCATAATGGAAACCATAAATGAATGCCATAAATGAAAAATACAGAAGGATAAGGAAAACATAAACATAATATATATAATATATAAATATAATGACATCTTAATGGCCACCATGAAAGGTGTTAAAATATGATTGAACAATCATCGTTTTCTGAGGTAGAAATTTACCATCCACAGAAACAGTATGTTCTTTAACCAATAGACGAAGGTGTGTGTAAGTGTAGCTCTAATAATTCCCATTAAAAAATCCTAGTATATTTAAGATACTGGTGTTGTTACAAAAGAAAGGGATAAAAAGAGTTAAGGGGTTGGAGAAGCAAAATAAAACAAAAGAACACAAGTGAAGACATTACCTTTATATCATATAACCCTTTTTGATTTGAGCTAAAAGGCTTAATTGGAAAGACTTCTACTCAAAGTGAGACTTCTAGGAGTAAGGTAGGTATTTTTAGAGACAATATGAGCTTATTTTGGATGATCCATGGTCTTGAGAGGTGTGGGTAAGGAGGTAGAGGTGGGGGCCTTTTATAAGAGGGAGGAGGGGCACTCTTGGAATGTCATGAAAAGTTATTTTATTATAAAATGATTTTCAGATATTAAAGGTCCCACAATTATATATTTGGAGGTTAAGGTGATAAGGGTTATAATGAAACCCATCCATTAGGTTTTTTACAAGATTAATTCTTATATTTTACATTATCTTCTAATTTTATTTAAATCATTCATTAATGAGGTAATCACTGCATCGTCATGGTGTCATAAATAATTTTTTTATATAATTTCGAAAAATAATAAAAAAATATCACGATGTAGGAAATTTTTTTATATTTGTAATGAATATTTATAGTAAAATATATTACTTGTATAACCCTATGTAAAAATTGTTTTAGTAAAATAATAAATGTTTGTGACATTTTTATTTTTACTTTAAATAAAAAGTTGTTAATGTCATTTTCCTACCATAGTGGCTCCATGGGGACCCCAAGTTGACCCATGAATTATCTTGGTCTGCCATGACAAATAAAATAAGGCTAGGACATGTGACATGGTAATTTAATATTATTAAAACATTATTTCTACCTTAAATTACACTAATTACCTCTAATTGCAATTAATAAAACATAAAAGTTACTATTCACCAAAAAAATATTTTCATCCCATTGAACCGAATTTTAAATCCTAATGACAACCATGTATGTTGGATTTTTGAAATTAAAATCACAGAGTTGGTAAAATTTCATTTAATGGAAAATTCAGTTTTTTAACAACCCCTTATTTGTTTCACTATTCGTCCAAAATTGATGTTTTTCAGAAAAATACCAAAAATTCACTCTAAGAAATATTTGATAGTCCGAATTCAAAATTTATGTCTATTATAAAAAATTAAAATCATATAAGTGGCATTAATTAATTTAATAAATAATTCCCGTTGTTAAACAAATAAAGTGTTTTTAAGAAACAATATCTATTAAAAGATTGACACAAGTTTAAGTCCAATTTCAAAGTTAAATAAATTCCAATTACCACCATTGGATTAAATGGTAATAATATATTATAATTTCACTTTAAAACCAATTCGAATGATAAACTAATCATATAAATAAATTAGATTAAAAATAGGTTTTGAAATAAAATACAACATTTTTCACTTTTTTATTAAAAATGAAATTTATAAAAAAATAACAAAAACGATCACAAAGTAAATTTTGATATCTAGATTCCAAAGAAGAATTTTATTTTTTCCAATATAACATATATAAATTCCAAAAAGTGGATTTAAAAAGGGTTCGCCATCAAAAGGAGATTAATCGAACCTTTTAAAGATTATGTGAATATTTAGGCATAAAATTGGATTCATTCACATTTTAGGCCTCTAACATTTATTAGATAAAAGTAAAAATATTTGGAAAACATATATACTAATTTTTTAGTTATTTCTTCTCATTCCGTCCATTACAACGGCTAGGTGTTAACTACCATTTAAAATAATATTATTTTATTATTAGAGTGCAACCTAAAATTTCCAAGAAACTCGTTGTTGTGTATTGGGTATGCCATCAAGCATAACATTACCTTTAAATTAATTTTAACATTTTATTTACAAAAAAGGATAACTATAAAAATATCATATTCATTATTTATGTGGGGTGTCACATCCTTTCTCCCTTTTTGGAATTGCGTCCTAGAAATTTTAAAATTGGGCTCAGAAACTTCATTGAAAGTCCCACATCGGAACAAGAGTCGGTAAAACTATCAGTTTATAATAAAGAAAGTGAATTAAAAAGGTCAGATGAGTTAACCCATACTATGATTCCATGAAAAAATTGATATGGAAGAAAAAAAAAGTGTCATGTTTTGATGGAGAGTGATAGAAAACATGTTTTCGAGAAAGTTAACCACCAGAAAATCACAAACTTGTGATGGGTTAAATGGTATTTGATTCCACAGTAGGAAAAGTTAACATAAAAAATTTTTGTTTTAAATTAATTTTCATTGACTAATTTATTTATGAGCTTGACTAAATCATAAGGAAACATACTTTCTTGTCGTTTAGGCTTTCATATCTTACTATATTTCTTACACAAACTATTTTTTCCCTCCAAAAGATGAGTATTTAGGATGACTTGTTCACATTAATAGTGATATAATCAACTTCTATAGAATCACATAATCCAAAAAATATAACTATATTTTTCAAATGTCTTTGTACATTAACAAAAACAAAAATTGTTAGAACAAGATTCACAAAAGGATAATCCTTTATAAAAAGAAAATCTATTCTTAATCTCCAAAATTTGTCCAACACAACCCAAAGTCCAACGAAGACAATTCAATATAAAATTTGTCCATAAAATTTATCAAAGTAAACCAAACTAAGATTGAAACCCAAATATTTGAAGGATTTAACCACATAGTCTTCCAAGGTAAAAAATAACATTTATCTCCAAATAACATAAGTTTCTCTTCAAGTCTCATATTGAAAAGTAATTATCCAAATCATATATCCTCCATGATAGTTAAACATTTTCCTAGATAACCCAAAATCAACTTATTCTTGATTCATAAAATCATCTAACTAAAAATAATAAGTCATACTAACCATGGAATTCACGTAGTCCAGTGGTAGGCAATGCGCCCTTCTCGCCATTCAGTTGAGGGTTTGATTCCTATGGCCCTACCAGATGCAATAGGTTACCACACGGTCTGCATGTTTTCCTATTTCAAAAACAATATAATTCTCAAAACATTCCCCAAAAGACATAAAATATCGAAAATAACCATAACATAATTTAACCTCAATTATATCTCATTCCTTTCATTTTCCATTATAACATATAGTAACCCATAATTACCTCAATAGTAATGATCATATAAACCCAAATTGTTCTTTATAACTATGTCCAAAAAAGAACAGATAACTATTCCTTGAATAAAATTTTCATATATCAAACATCAGGGTTACACATATAATAAAAATTCTTCTAATGTAACCCCATCATCAAAAGAGACTCAATACTTTAAAGAATTTTACCATACAACAATCAACCATAACTCTTGAATACCTTATATGTTGACTTCTTACTCATTCAACATTCTTCATGATCAATTAACCATTCCATTCCATCATATTTTGAAATAATTCTTTCTTACAATCAATACCATGAATCATATCCTAAGATTCCAAAATCGGTTAACATATGTTAAGAGATAATCCATACCTTTGATTGGTCATTGTCACTATCTTCATCCTTAATCAAAATGGCATTAGGTATTGGTAAATAAATATTTGTATGATCTTGGTGATCCCATTCTCGTAACTTCTCCGCAGGACATGTGTTTTCATAATGACCATGCACACCACATTTAAATCATTAAATTGATCCCTCAAAAAGAAATTCATTCCCTTTCCTCGAGTCAACTGGATGATTCCTTTTTCCATGGTAGGTTCTTGCTTTATGACCTTCATTTCTACATATATAGAAATTTTCTATCTCTTTGAAATATTTTCCTAGTTGTTTCTTTCCACATCATTGACACATAGGTTTTTGAACACACTTATATTTATGATTATTACCTGAACATCGGTAGGGATTTGTTTCTCACATATATGTTGCCTTATAAAGATCAACAAGGTTTAAGTGGTCAATCACGACTCTAGATAGATGGTTTAGGTTAGACACAAGAGTTCTCATTGTAGCCCCATATCATTCAATTTCTCGTTCAAAAAATTCTCAATGTTTCATTCACATCCATTGTTATTTTGGTGCCTGCTTGTTCCATCCATTTACTGAAACCAAAAATGTCATTGTGATCATATTAGTAAAATAATCATATAAAAATGAGTAAGATAAACAATAAAATATAGTTATCCATGTTATCTCAAACTCATTCAAACTTTCAAAAAAAAAACAACGACTCCATCTAATATACTACACATTGTGGTTATACACAACTTGTCACTTATGCTTAAGAAACACTCTAACCTCTAATGTTATCTAAAATAACCTCTAATACAATCTATAAGGCCACGACCTTAATCATTACTTAATATTGAATTAAATGAATAATTCACGTAGAGGATCTTTTCAAATATAGTGTTTTAGAGAATTAGGACATAACTATTACATCTCAAAAGATTACAAAGTAGACACTTCTAATAAGATTCCATAAAATAAAAACTCTTAAAAAGAAACATGTCTAGTTGCATGTTTTAGATGTCATGTCTTTCCTTGATCCCATCCCTGACTCTATTCATCTTTATGTCCTATGGAAAACATTTAAAAAACATGGGATGAGCACAAAAATCCCAATAAAGGATACACAAATAATTAAAACTGTTAGTTTTTCAAAACAACAAGTAAACCATGAATACTTTATCAAAGTAATACTTTTCACCTTTACTAAGTAGTAAATTCTCTTCACCGAATAAAAGATCATTACATATCATTTTTAACCAAAATATTACCATAAACCCATATAAAGAACACATAACATATAAAGGTAACTTGGGACATAAACATACTTAAAAGGAATAACCATACGGTCGACATACACACATATCACTACATGGAATAGCCATATGGCCTTTTTTCCATACCCAATGAATTGGAGGTTATAACGTAACCACGTGTCCGGGTATTCACTGAACCACCCGTAAAATGGTTTATCATGTAACCACCCGTAAAATGTCCAAGTACCATTATAAAATCATAATACATAAAACAAATATAATGGAAAGAAAACATTTACACATTTTGATCCCAATATATCACTTAAATATAATGACATAACAAATACATTATAAAAACCATTTTCAACACTAAAACACATAAAATAGTATATGGTATTTATTTAATTTTAAAAACATTACGTCATGTTGAGGAAGCCAAAGGCCAAATAATACTCGTGGCGGCGGAAAATGACATTGTCACCGCGTATGATAAAATAATTTTTTTTTGACATTCAGCAAAATGATTCGTAGAAAAAGATTCCCTTTGAATGAAATGAAAAGTAAAAGGTGTTTCATATAGCATACAAAAGAAATTCTTGTATTAGATCAAAATATTCTTCAATGAAAGGAGATTGAGAAGAAGTCCCTTACAAAGACTGTATTCTTCGATTAAGGATAAATCAATTACATTACTTATGTGTGAAAAATATAAATACACCCAATATAAGTGTATATTAAGTGTAAAACAATCATATTCATTCACACATATTCATAGAATTACCTATTCATGGAGTATAAGTTTAACCCAAAGGATTGAAATTGAGTTAAGAAGTTCTCTTGCAATAATTTGACAACATAATAGCGTCACTTTAAAATTCATAAAATCAGTTGATGAGAGAGAAAATGATAACTCATCACTTGGACATAAAATTTACATCAATAAGGATATTTAAGAACATATCCCAACATAATAAGATGTAAATTAAAATTGATAACATAAATAAGTCTTTTTAAAACGAGGAGGGTGAAGGGTTCCCTTACAGACTTGGGTAACTTTCAAAACGTACACCCCATGAAAGAAGGACTAGAAAACATTGATGTAAATACTCATAAAAGAAATTATATTACACAAAGAGTAGAATAATGGTAAGTACATACACCACTAAATGGAAATGGTGGAAAATGTAGCATAAATCACAGGATAATAAAAGCAAGATGAAAAATCCCTTATGAAAACACAGCAGCGTAACAACGCCATATAAAACTTCCAAAAATGTATTTATGATATCAAAAATGGTCTCTCATAATATGAACATAAAAATTACAGAATTAGGAATATAAAAGTAAATCCTCATACATAAGAAGTATGTTCTTAAAAGAAATGACATAAAAGAGAGTACTTAAAAAGAAAGAGAGAGGTTGGATCCCTTACCTCGTGTCCGACATGACTCGATCATTCATTAATCTCTAGAATAATAAACTAGAGTTAATTTATAATTGAATAAGTACCTTTTTTAACTTAATTATTCCTTTTATATCATTTATTACCATTTCATGAACATTATGTAATATATATAAGTTAATAACGGTCATTTTGTCGATCATTGGTACATGAGTCATAAATAATCTTCTTTTAATTACAAGTTGTTCATGTTGTATAATATCCATTATATCCAGAATTATATTCAGGATTTAGATATCATGTATATCATATATATCCAGTATATACGTATATTTATAATATTACATAACATTTAGAGTTATGAAATGAAATGCACCGTTCATGGAGACGGTGAGTCGTACGTACGCATGAACGCTACATTCATTTCTATTTCATATTTAATGGAATGAAATCATAATTATATAGAGGTATATTATAATTCCAGTATAATATCATATATAATATCATTAATTACTTCTTTTATACGTCCCACATATAGAAATAATGAATCAAATCACTTTGAGGGGGCGGTTGTCTGCACTTCCTAAAATGAAGATATCACATTTACACATAATGGAAACCATAAAGATATTCCATAAATGAAAAATACATAATCATAAAGATAAAATAAACATAATCTATATCATGTATAAATATACTTACATCTTAGTGGCCACCAATAATGGTGTTAAAATAAGATTGAACGATCATCATTTTGTGAGATAGAAATTCTCCATCCACAGATACAGTATGTTCTTTAACCGTTAGATGATGTTTTGTGTAAGTGTAGCTCTAATAATTAACATAAAAACATCCTAGTATATTTAAGATACTATTTTTGTTACAAAAGAAATGGATAAAAAGAGTTTATGGGATTGTAGAAGCAAAATAAAACAAAATAGCACAAGTGAAGGCATTACCTTTAAATCAGATAAATATTTTTGATTTAAGCTCAAACGATTATTTTGAAAAATTTGGCTCAATGTGAGGATTTTAGGAGTAACAGAGGGATGTTTAGAGACAATATGAGCTGATTTGGGATTAGCCAAGGGCTTGAGTGGTGTGGGTAAAGTGGTAGAGGTGGAGTCCTTTTATAAGAGGGAGGAGGAGCACTCTTGGAATGTCTTGAAAAGTTACTTTATTATAAAATGATTTTTGGATATTAAAGTTCCCAAAATTATATATTTCGACAGAAAGGTGATAAGGGTTAGAAATCCACATATCCAATAGGTTGTTGATAGTTTTATTTCATTTATTTTACCTTATCTTCTCATTTTATTTAAATCGTCTAGTAATGAGGTAATCACTGCATCAGCATGGTGTCTTAAATAAATAAATTTATTTAATGTATAAAAATTTTAAAAAAATATCATGATGTATGAAATCTTTTTAGATTTATAATTAATATTTATATTCCAAAATATTACTTGTATAACTCCATGTAAAAATTGTTTTATTAAAATAATACATGTTTGTGACATTTCTATTTTAACTTTAAATAAACAATTATTAATTTCACTTTCCTACCAATGTGGCTCCATCGGGTCCCCAAGATGACCCATGAATTATATATTTCGGCCATGACATATCCAATAAGGTTAGGACATGTGTCAAGTTAATTTCATATTATTATAACATTATTTCTACCTTAAATTATAATATTTACCTCTAATCGTGATTTATAAAAAATAAAAGTTAAAATTCCACAAAAAAAATATTATCATCCCATTGAACCACATTTTACATACTAATGACAACCATGTATCTTGAATTTTTGAAATTCAAATCATAGAGGTGGTAAAATTTCATTTAAATAAAAAATTGGTTTTTCTAACTACAACTTAGTGGTGTCATTATTCATCAAAAATTGATGTTTTTCAGAAAAATACCAAAATTCACCCTAAGCTATATTTGATAGTCCAAATTAAAAAATTATGTATATTATACAAAATTCAAAACATATAATTTTTATTAACTAATTTAATAATTAATTCCTGTTGTTAAAATAAATAGAGTGTTTTCAAGAAGCAATATCTATTAAAAGATTGACACTAGTTTAAGTCCAATTTCAAAGTGAAATTAATTGCAATGACCACCATTTGATTAAATGGTAAGAATATATTCTAATTGTTCTTTAAAAACAATTCAAAATAAGATCTAATAATATAAATAAATTATATTAAAAAGAGGTTTCTAATTAAAATACAACATTTTTTACTTATTTATTAAAAATGGACATTATCAAAAAAACAAAACCCTACACAAAGTAAATTTTGATATCCCTATTATAAAGAAGGATTTTATTTTGTCCAATATAACATATAAAATTTTAAACAAGTGGATTTAAAAACGGTTCACCATCAAAAGGTGGTTAATCGATGGTTTTAAAGAATATTAGAATATTTATGCTTAAAATTGGATTCATTCCCATTTTAATCCTCTATGATTTATTGGATAAAAGTAAAAATATTTTGAAAACATATATAATAATTTTTTATTTATTTATGTTCATTCCCACCATTACAATGCCTATGAATTAACTACCATTTAAATTAATATTATTTTATTATTAGAGTGCAACGTAAAATTTCCAAGAAACTCGTTGTTGCGTATTGGGTGTGCCATCGAGCATTGCATTACCTTTAAATTAATATTAACATTTTATTCACAAAAAAATGATAAATATAAAAATGCCATATTCTTTATTTACCTGGGGTGTTACAATGCCTTAGTGGGATACTTTTAGATAAACGAATGATAACTGTGGTTATAAAAAATGCAAATAGTCACATAGTGTAATCCCAAGATCAATTGAAATTTAGAACACATACACAATGAATATCCTCCAAGATCTAAATCACATACTCCAACTGAAGTTTTGTCTATGGATCGTATGTTCTGATGAATTAGACAAGATATTCCATAACCTGTTTGAGACTCCTCATGAAAGCTTAGTTTAACATAGGATCCCAATCCAAGGAAATGAATTAAGTAATCCAATCTATGCTGAGAATATTTTGCAAGAACATTTTACCCAGATCATCAACCATAATGTTATCCTTGATTAGAATGAAATGAGAAAACATCATAAATCAATAAACAACTACTAACATAGTATTTTTCCTTTTAGGATTCCATGGTAATATAAAAACAAAACTCATGGATACCTTGTCCCATTTTAAATATCGAAACAGAATGGCGATGATGTAAAACAGAGGTTTTCATGTGCTCTGTCTTCATAAGTAGGATGATGTTACAATGGGAAACATAATTTTCAATGCCATTAATCATACCTTTCCACTAAATTCATCATATCATGTCATAATACATCATTATCGTTCTTTAATGAATGTCCCATAAAGATCAGTGTAAATTAAATAGAACTAAATTCCTCACATATGTTGGGATGATGACCCTATTCAGAATGTAGAGTATTCCATTTGAAGAAATTGATCTACCCAAATGGTCTCCCTGCCCTAATGGATTTCAAATATTTCATGGAAATCATTATCTTGTTGCTAAAACTGCAAAATAGACTTCAGGATAAATTATGATAACTGAACACTGATCAGATGGATACCTAAAACATACTTCAGATCAACATGGTGAAACTGAGAAAAAGTCCCCAATGTTTCAACACTCCCTTCGATTCTGGGATAACCTGAAATGGTACATTTTTTCTAATATCTTATACTATGAAATTCCCATTCCCAATGGTGTATGCGATATCATAGTCAAACATATGATTTTATTATACCCAACATCTCTATTTAATATTCAAGTGTTTCTAAGAAAATATATAAAAAAAACTCATTTGATCATAAAAGATGGTGAATATATCCATTAAATGATAATGCTTCCAAACTATAGTATCTTTAATAAATATATAATGCTCCAATTTATGAGTGGGGAAACACATCTCATGTGGATTCAGTTAAAGAGATCCATATGGTACAACATGGTCATCCTGTATGAGTACGCATCCTAGAAAATCACTAAAAGCATAGTACAATACAATGTATCCCTTTCTGGGCTCTGGTAATATCAAAATAAAAAGAGTTTGTATAATTCATTTTTCTTTATCTAAATAAGATATAAAATTTTCACCCCATGTGAATATAATTACCTTACTAATATCAGAAGTTAATGGTCATTCCATCTTTGAGATATCTTAAAAAACTATCTATAGAATCCAGTAATACTAAAGAATAAATATATCTCAAATGCATTCTATTGTTCATTACACAAAAAGAAAACCTTCTCATTTTCATTAACAACTACAAATCCATCTTTAGAAATCATGTTACCTAATTAGTTAACTACCTTAATTGGGAAACTATATTTTTAAATCATTAAATAAAAATGATGAATTTTATGAATTTAAAGATCAAAACATAGATGGTTTTGATGCATATCCTCATACTATGAGTAAACTAGAATATCATCCATGAACACAAACAAAAAAGTGTCAAGATAATGATATAATATATAATTCATTAATGACATAATGGCTAAAGGTGTGTTAGTTAATCCAAAAGGCATGTGAAGATATTTATGATGTCCATTCCACTTCATGAATGTTGTGATCAGTATATCAGTCTCATAAAATCAAATTTTATGAAAACCTGAATGAAGAACAATATTTGAAAATTACATTACACCATATAACTGATCAATTAAATTATCCACATCAGACAAAGGATATATGATCATAATTTTATCCTAGTTAAACATCTAATTGTCAACACATAATTGAATTTTACCACCATACCTGATGGAAAAGATCATATGGGATTCCCTAGGTGAAACACTAGGGAGAACGAAACAATATTACCAAAGTTCATCAAACGTAATTTTAATCTCTTTCAACTCTGTTTGATCCATATGATAAGTTGGTATTGACTTCAGCTTCTTAATGGGAACCTAGTCCATTGTAAACTAAACCTCTATATCCCTAGAGGAAGACCGTATAAGTCATATAGTAAAAAATAAAAATTCTACCAAAATAATGGGGAGATAAAAAATATAAGAACATACATTGGGGTTAATCAAAATAGTAAGAAAAAAACATCTGATCTCTGGGCGGGAAGGTCCTAAAATACTAGTCCTTAGGTCCCACTCCCCCAAAAACACATGAGAGATCCCATCAGTAGTTTGAAACAAAACATGTCTATTATAAAAATCAACCTCAACCAGATTTCTAACAAGAAAATACATATTTTTTATGATGTCAAAATGACCCAGATCATGAATGAGAGAATCCCAGACCAACATTGTATATGCTATCAAAAACAAGATATGACACTATAACCCATGGTCATTCCTCTAACCAATAATTATCACTTACTCCATTGAAAAGTACAGAAGATCCATTGAATGTTTAATAATATCAACAAAACCTACATTTATAAATGTGTGCGATATACTAATATCAAGTAATGTAATTTATATAATGGGACATCTTTATCATCCACATAATTGTTTCAAAAATATATATTTCAAAACCATTTTACTATTTAATAGACAATCGGGTATATTAATTTATACCATTATTTGACCTTTTATGTTTTGAATGGAATCTTTCTGTCATTTTCCAAACAAGTTACTTTTTGACATTTTCGATAAATTTAATGAATTTTTTTAACTTATACGGCAGGTGGGGCTATTTTATGCCGTTATAACATCATAGAAAGTTCCCTTACAAGCTTATAAGAATACATTGAAAATTAATTTTGCCTTTTATAATTACATGACATTTAAATGATTTCAAAATAAAAATACATATTTCTCTAAAAAAGTTTTTGATTTCATCAATGTCAACAACCATTAATTGATTTTAAGCTTATTTTAATTTGATTTAATATGATAAAAAGTCCATATTTTATTTATAGTTTTGTGATATGTATGAATATGGATGTGTTATTTTTACACCACTCATGGTTTATGGATAATGTATTTATATTTCGTATGCTAGATTTAATATGAATTTTTATGTTATGTTTAAACATTTTCATATGAAAAATGCATTATACATAGTAAATAATGGGTGGAGCCTACTATAGCTCCTCGATGGATTGGTAGGTCTCATGAGACAAAATAATGTCTTGGCATAAGGGCTTGAAAAAATCTTATTTGAATTCTTAGCACAAGGCCTTGAGTATGTGGTTATGAATGTCAGAAATTATGCATTCCATCATTATAAATGTTGCTATTCATATTGCATGGGATAATTCATCTAGTAGAATATCAATGTGAATAAGTAAATGGAATTATTTGATTTTATCTTTCCCATATTATGATGAAGATTATTTTAAAAGGCTGTTGTTTTAGTCTTAGACTTTTCTATAAATGTTTAATATTATTTATGAATGTTTCCGCTTTATTATTATCATTACTGAGAATCTGATCTCACCTCTTTCTATGTTTTATTTTTTTGAGGATGCGAAGAAGTATATTATGACTGACCTACAAGGATAGTCTATGGGATCTCTGTGTTTTCTATGGAAAAAATTTTGTTGAATTTTTCAATTTTATGATGTAATGTAAACCTTATGAATGTATCAAGAACTTCCAATTCTACTAAAATAATCAGACATTCAAGACATGATCTTTTGTGATCATGAGAATGATTCTTAATAATGCACCCAATCTGGGCTTCTGGGTTCGGGGCGTTATAGTTTTTATCAGAATAATTTTAGAAATTAACATGGAAACTAGATTTAGCTAAACTCTGATTACATCACATTACCATAAGATAGAGTTTGAGGATTAGTATAGAGGAAATTCCTAGAATTTTGGCAATGTATAGAATTTTTTAGTTTTCCTTGAAAATAAATCTCTTTCTGGATACGAGTAGGTAGAGGCGGCTCTGGAATAGATGTACCTAGGGGTAAAACATGAAAACACATCTTTGAGCTTGAATCAAATGGGAACTGGTGCACGACAACATGCCATGATTCACCCTTGGTTACGACACTCCCGAAGGATATTATTACGATAATTCTCATTTTCATTACAAAACATTATGAAGGATTTGTGAGTATATACCTCCTCGAAGAAAAATTTTTTATGATTATGGATTATATCCATAAACTGTTCAATTTATGTTAGGTATTTTTCATGTTTGGAATTATTCATTGCAATTAATAAACTCACCATGTGTATGCCATTGTTTAGAAATGGTGCCCAGTAGAATAAATGTGATCTCCAACAATACGTATGAACAAAAGAGTAAGAAATATCATATCTTTTTAGGTATTACGCCGGCATTTAGAAGGGAAATAGTCTCCCATGTATTCTCAGCATATGAAGAAATAGTTTTACATGTGGAAAATATAAGTAAATAATTCTATGAGTCCCATGGCTTTGAAGGGAAGCAAGAGAAGAAAAGAATAGAGTAGAGAAATGTGGATAAATGGACGAGGGAAAAGAAGGATTTTACCATATGTGATAGATGTGGAATGAATCAACATCGTAAATGACTGAATGGGAATGTGAGTTTTTTATAATTGTGGACAAAAAGGACACCATGTATGTGATTGCAAGGGAAAGAAAAATGTTTCAAATGATCAATGCTTCATCTTCAAGGTGTTCAGATACTATGTGAATTGATGCCCAAATAATCAGTGTACACCCCAAATGATGTTATTGGATAATAATAATGTTATGATACTACTAAAGATGAAGAGGACTGATTATATTTCTTATGTTTTTATTAAATTATTGTGTCATTTGAGTATTGTGTTAATGATGTGCATGTTATAGGAATTATAGAGTATATAAGGATTGTACTGCAGTACTATTTCATTAAGGACATGAGAAGGTGTGGAACCATGAAAATTGACTCAATAGTGGGATTATTTTTTGGAAAATATATGATTGAACGAAAGATAGACCATAATATGGTTCTGATACCGAGGTAGTGATTCAGGAATAATACATGATTGATTTTTCTAAATTATGTTGGATATTCTTGACTACCTTGATACTCATTAATGATTTTTATATTCCATAATTGGTGGAGTTTACAAAATTTTTGGATAGAAGAATTATATCCAGTATTCTATAAGGAATAAAGAAGCACGAATGTAATAAATAAGGATTTATGGTAATTCGGGATGTTGTAGTGTTTTATATGGTTACATGATGAATGTCTCCAAATGCTATTACGTGGAAAACAGTTTCTTCACTGTGTTTACCGTCCCTATAAATATTAGACTATGAGTTTGTACATAATTATTTGGTATAAGTTAGTTTGATATTATTTTTGGATTACCATAAAAAGGGAAACATGGAGATTGGGCGACAACCCGTTGCATTCGGAAAAGTCTTGAGACATGAACCTGCAACCGAAGGGCGACAAGGTTGTATCACCAACCACTGGCCCATGTAATGTCCTAGATTCAATAATGAATTTTTTTAAATGGTCTGGTTGATTAATTATAAATTCATTTTTTGGAACCCTATACAAATAGGATAAATAGAATATTTTTTTATGTTCAGTTATCTTTGAGAGTGAAAGATAAGTTTGTGATAGAAATTAGTTAAAGAATAGAAATCTACATGTCAAGTATATATTTTTTAATCTTCTCTTATTATATAATGAAATTAATTCTTAATCATTAGGTAAGGTATGTTAAAACTACAAATGTGTTATCCAAATACATTATATTTTGTTAAACTGATGATATTTTAAATCATCATAGATTGATGGCTTTGAGGCCCTCAATTCTACAAATGTTTGTGATTAATGAACTCAATCACTCTCTATAAATATATACTTTTTACCTCCAATTATGTGTCTATAATTTCCACCAATGTTCTCTTAATTGAGATCATAATTTGGTGGTGACTTTTTCACTCCCCTTTTCCCCTTATTAAGAATAAATTTTATTAACCAAATTTCCGATGTGGGTTTTCCCACAATGGTATTTTCTATTTGAAACCTTTTATTTTAAAGAAAAATTTAAAATTAAGAGGACACATTTTATTGAAGGAGTTATGAATGTAACACCCCAAGAATTCATAGTGCATTATTTCTTCAATGTAATGCAAAAACTTTCACTACACGCAACACTGAGTTCAACCACACCACGGATTACCAAACTAGTCGTTCAAAAGCTGTTATGAATAGTATTAACTGAATTTTGAAATTTATATAATCCTTATAATATGAGATTCCATATTATGAGTTTCTTAGACATAATGTAAAAAAAAATTCATTTTTTTCAGATAAAATAATTATTTTTAAAAAAAATTTAGTTTTACACCGTTTTAATGGCAAACCCTTTTTAAATTAATTATTATAAAACTTCATATATTAAATTTTACAAAATAAACTTCTTCTTTAGAATCGGGACAGAATAATTTAGTTTCAATAAATTTTTGGTTTTTTATGACATCTTTTGTACTTGGGAGAATAGTGAAAAATACAATATTTTAACTGAAAACATGTTTTTTAATCAAAATAATTTTTATTGTTTTATTATATATTTTAAGGGTTTGTATGTATAATTAGATTATATTTTTACCATATAATCCAATTATGGTCATTGTAGATAATTTAACTTTGAATTTGGAATAAATAAGTGTCAATGTATTTATAATTAATATTTCTTAAAAATATGCATTTTGGTATTGACAAAGGGAAATAATTTTAAATTAATTAATGAAAATTATATGTTTTTAAATTGTTAAAATATAATTCATTTTTGAATTACTAATATCTAAATTATCTTAGTGTGAATATGTTGTATGTTTCTGAAAACATTCAATTTTGATGAATAGTTAAAAACACTAAGTTAAAGTTTAAAACCGAATTTTTATTTTAAAAATTATTTTTTTATCTAAATTTGTTTTATGTAAAAAGAGATACTTAATACCTATATAAGTAAAATGTAATTCATTGGAGTCAGTTTATTATAATTTTATATATATAATAATTTTATTGAACTTTTTACCGTCTTTTATCCACCTCCTAGGAGCATTTAAAAATTTACATAACACATAATTTTACCACTTATGTGAGTTGAATTTCAAAAATCCAAGAGACATGGTTAATATCAGTATGTAAAATATGGTTCAATAAGATTTAAATAATTTTTGGTGAATAGTAACAATTTACTTTTATTTACCACTGTTAAAAGTAAATAGGGTAAGTAAGGGTAAAAATGATATTATTATTACAATAAAACATGTCATAATCCTATTGGATAAGTGTAATTGGACCAAGAACAACCTTAGAAATAAAATATGATACTTTAGGTCCACTTGGATTATATAAAGACATTTATTATTATTTGATTTAAATATGAGTTAAAAAAGTTAAAATCAATGTTTAATAACTAAAACATTTTTAATATAGGGTTATGAAAAAGATAAATTTGACTATAAATATTCATTAGAAATATAAAAAGATTTAAAACATAATGGTGTTTTATTTAAAATTTGTTGACATTAAATATTTAAATTTATTTATCACACAATGATGATGATGTAATTGCCATATTAATGAATGATTAAAATAATTGATATTATAAATATCTAAATAAATTTAATTTGAGAATTTTTATGAATTCCACTAATTTTCATGGTTAATATGATATTTTAGGGTTGGTTAGATGAATTGTTTCTAGTTAATAATGTTTTTTTGAATTTGTTAAAAAACAATGTACCAAATAGTGTCCAAATTGACATAAAAAAGTTTCTAAAACAAATATTATATTATTAATTCATATTATATTCCTAAAAATATTAGGATAGGCAAAAATAATTATAAAATGATAGATGTATAATTATTGAACCACTTAGGGATCTCTTGGAAGTATATTGAATGTTTATTAACCATATAATATAAAAATAAAAGAGACATGGTAAATGTCAAACTCTTTAACTAAGAGTTAAATCTAAATGGTAATATTAATATTGTGAACCAAACCTGTCTAAAACCTATCGGTTGAGTGGTTTTTGACCCATCCACACCTATTCCTATAATGATTTCATTTTGGAGCCATTGGAAAATGAAAATTACTTTTTTTATAAAATAATATTTCTAGCCTTTCCTAAGGTTCCCCTCACCGCTCTTATAAAAGGGCACTCCCCCATCTCTAAAATTCACACCTTAAACACCATTAGGCTTGGACAAAACCTGCCCAAATACCACCTCAACTATCCTCCCTTCATCCCATAGGTATTAATTTAGTTAGAAATCCAATCTAAATATACGTTTTGATCAAATCAAAAGGAAGAACCTGAATAAAAGTTAAATATTTCAACACCGCTTTCAAATTTCATTCTCTTTCATCTTCCTCATTCTTTATTGATTCAATTATAAAATAATAAATCCAGTATCTTATATATACTATGATGTTATTATAAATATGGTACAAGAACAATCATTATTCTATCAATCTTTTGAATGACATGTCATGATACGTGCGTACGTATGGCTTACCGTCTTCACGACGTGGTGTAATTTTTATTCCATACATTATTCTTTGGATGGGAATAATAATGATGTGTAATAAATTTAAATAATAAATATAACATGATAATGATTCTGTATATATGATATATTGTCCAATTATATATTATTTTTATATCAAAAGAATGATATTGTCGCTCGTGCGTACGTACGGATTACCATCTCCACAAACATGATGCGATTCATTTCCCATCGTATCCATTCAAGACTAATTTTCATTAGATGAGTAAAATTAATGTTTAAATACTTAATATCATTCTGAATATAAAAAACATACACCCTATCCATAAAAATCATTACTTTGAAAATCATATAAAGAAAAATGAATCAGTTAACACCTGTAATGACGATAATACTAAGATATTATTAACAAAGAAATGATAAAAGATCATATATGATATCATATTAATGTATATAATTCATGTATAATTTAATGAAAATTATTTCACTATTATACAGGGGTTAACCTACCCTCAACCAAGAAAAATTACAAGGTAAGGGTAAATTCTACAATCTCTTCATTATCCGAGGTTGTTTATACATAATTATCTATTGGGACATTTTTATCATCCACATCCTTGTTTCTTAAAAATGTATTTCAAAACATTTTAACTATTTTATAAACAATGTTTTAAAATCATTTAAACCCTTATTTTTCCTTATATGTTTTCAAGTGAATCTTTCAGTCGTTTTTCAAACTAGTTCCTATTTGACCCTTCTGAGAAATTTGTGGTAGAATATTTTTTTAACTTATATGGCAGGTGCAACTATTTTCCGCCGTTATTACGTCTTCAAAGTGTCCCTTTCAATATTATAGTAATATTTTCAAAATAAATGTTTTATTATATAATTATATGAATTTTAAATTATTTCTATATAGAAAGAGATATTTCTCTAAAAATGGTTTTGATTTCATCTATGTCAACATCCTATGATGGATTTTATGGATATTTTTGTAGATTTATTATGATACAAAAAATCCATATTGTATTGAATGTTTTGTGATATGGTTGACAATTGATGTGTTATTTTTACACCATTCATGGTTTATGGATAATGTTTTGATATTTCATATGATAGTTTTAATACGAATGTTTATATTATGTTTAAAAATTTTCATACGAGGAATGAATATGACATGGTAAGTGACGGGAGGAGCCCACTATTTATCCATGATGCATATGTAGGTATCATGAGACAGACTAGTTTCCTGGCACAAAGCCTTGACAAAATCTTATTTGTAGTATTGGCACAAGGCCTTGACTATGTGGTTATGAAAGTCGGGCATTATACATTCCATCATTATGAAAGTGGATATTGATTTTTAATATGATTATTCTACTAGTAGAATAAAATGTGAATAAGTAAATGTCATTATTTGATTTTATCTTTGCATATTATGCTAATGTACATGTTTAAAAGGATTTTGTTTTATTCTTATACATTTCCTTATATGTTTACGCTTATTTATGAATGTTTCCTCTTTGTTTCTATCCTTACTGAGCATCTGAGGTCACTAATTTCAATGTTTTATTTTTCTCAAGATGGAAAAAAGTATATAATGATTGACATGCAGGGATAGTCTATGGGATCACTATGTTATCTTTGGAAACAAGGTTGTTTTAGTTTTCCATTTAATGATGTAATGTAAACCTTATGAATGTATTTAGTATATTCAATGCAATGAAACTAATCAGTTTTCGATACTTGATCTTTTTTTATCATACCAATGATACTTAATAATGCACTGACTCCAGGATTCTTGGGTCGGGGCATCACTATAGTGATTTATTTAAATAAAATTATAGTCTTTTTAACTTATTTTATTAAAATAGATATTTGAATCAAAAAGTATCTTTAGAATGGATAAATGTACAATAAAATGATGTTTGAAAATTTTGAACTTTTGGGAAATTTAAATTAAAAATGGTATGGAGAAAAAAAATTCAAGAAAACCCATGAATTTTAAAACCAAGAGAAATAGTGAATTGTTTCATCATGGATGTGATACCTTGAAGATTGTATCTCTATTTCCTCAACTCTGATTCAAATCATGGATTAGTAAAAATATTATCTAAAATAAACTTTCATAAGAACACTAATACGAAAAAACAGTAGAATTCATTTCAAATCTAATTAAAGAACAAACAGTTTTTTCAGCATTTCACTCTACTTTCATTTTATCAAAACAATTCACAAAAACAACCAATCTGCTCTGCATATTCTATTTAAAATCAACCAAACTCATCTCTTCTCACATCATTATTCACCTTAATTAAAGAAAATCTTTTTAAATCACAAATAATGAAATTAAACCTCTCTATGCATTCGATATTTGAAATTCCATTTACTCATTTTAATTTACTGAGTTGGATATTTTATGACTTTATAATTTTATTATTTTTATTAGTCCAGTAAGGAAATAATCACACCACAACAATGATTCATAAGTTCATATAGAATTTTTAAATGGTAATTAATTTATTAATGAAATTCCTTTCAATAATTTAAAATATATTTAATGTATAATAATTTTAGATATATAATCTGATATACTAATTTTAAATAAACACATTACATTTTAGTGTTTTTAGGATATATTTTTTCGAAATTGTATTTTTAAGACGTTTTTATAGTCAAATTAACGAGTACTATAAAAATAGGAAATAACAATAATTTATTAAAATATGTTTATTATTATATAATTTTAAAATCATTAAAATATTAAATTATTAAAAAAAGATATAATTTATTATCTAAAATTACATACACTTTGATTTTATAGTTAATTTGGATGCATTTACTTCTAGAATAGGCTTAATATATTTTAATAATTTGAAAATTTCTTAAATTTCCCCACTTCAGTTATAAAAGGGAACCTCCATCTTCAGTTATTTACAACACATTAATCAAACGAAATAAAATTAAATAATTAAATTTATTTCATTACATCCTTATCCATGATATATAAGATATAGTCTTTCCTAAAATTAAAACCTGAATCCCATAAGAATAGATCGGATAGTAAGTCCATTGACAAAAGGTAATCATTTTTACCAACTCATTCATGTTTATTTTTTATTAAACTTACTCTTAATGTGTTGTTTCCATATTAAATTAATAAATATAGTATAATATATATAATTAAATTTATTTATAATTATCATACAACCATATTCTATCTTTTCTCTATCCTCTTAAAAATGAAAGCACTATATGAGGGTACATGTGACTTACTTTATCTATATAGTGGTGTAATTGTTTTCATCACCATTATATTATATTGGATATAATGATATAAAAAATGTATATATATGAAACTTATGAAATTATATTTAATATTGAAAATTAATATATCACCAACTTATTTACGCTTTTCAACCATTTATAAATGATGTTGTCCATCATGCGTATTTACTACTTACCATCTCTATAATATAATTTGATTCATTATCGATGTTAAACCATCGAGGATGAATATAAAAATGATTATAATGAAGATTAATATATATATATATATATAACATTCTCATAATTTTATAGATTATTTTACTATAACCTATTTAAATGAACAAAAACGTACGTGAATAATCATTCATGGGAAAAAAACATATAACACCCGAAAAAGGGTAATAATGAAATATTATTAACAAATAGTTTATAATATTATATTATAGGATAATATATTATATTATAAAATTATATTTGGTTAATTTGTAAATAAATAACATGTTTAAAATCATTATATAGTGTGTTAAATAACATTCAACTATTGTGAACGTTGTGGTAAATAATTTTTTTCATTTTTTGTTCAATAGAGACATATTTGGTCTTATGCACGTGTTTATTTTTATGTTGTTCCACTTTGAGGTAATTAACATGAATTAATAATCATTCATGATGACTAATGATCATATCTTGTTTAATATCTGATTTAGATTCCATGTTTTCTTCCATCCATTCATTAGTTTATAACTTCAATCAAGCAAAGAAATTCTTAAAATAAAAACTACTTTATTTCATTTTTGATCAGATATATATTTCATAATATCCATATTTTCTATGAAATTATTTCAAAATGAGTATAAATTGTTAAATTTTTTATCAAAATACATTTTACCCATGTTATAACTTCTTACATACATTTTTAATGAATTATTTTTTTCATTTCTTAAAAGAGGTAAATTGTATCTCTTCTAATATAGGAATATATGAAATGTTTTCTAACATAAATGGAATAAAATTATTTTCATAAACTCATGAATAATAATTTATTTTAATGTTACATTACATTTTATTAACAATTTATTTCTTGGAAAATTTTATACTTTTTATCTTCATATTTTTTTCAAAAAAGAAATATCAAATGTGAAAGTTATTTTAATCAGGAAAATTTTTGATGGTATTTAATTATTATTTACATTAATCAATTAAATTAAAACAAAAATTAATTATGATATGGTCTGGATATTTATTATTGATAACACCCATATTATTTAAATTTATTGTTCACAATGAGTTTGACTAAGGAAAGCATTGAAATTCCCTTTCCTGATAAATTTCGATTATCATTAACATCCATTGAAATATTAACCTTTTTATTATCATAAATAAATACTTTTTACATAATTATAGACATTATTTTTCATGTATATATTTTTTCA
Source organism: Viscum album (assembly GCA_963277665.1). Classification (NCBI taxonomy): domain Eukaryota; kingdom Viridiplantae; phylum Streptophyta; class Magnoliopsida; order Santalales; family Viscaceae; genus Viscum; species Viscum album. The sequence continues at coordinate 25,695,774 of OY728157.1, read as the reverse complement.
TAAACCATTTATCATTCTTACATATGGAATTTCATTTTAGACATATAATGATTGACTAGGAAAATTATTTCTGAACTCTATTCCTTACTTAATATAAAAATATGTTGATAACGAATATTGTTCATAAATTAAATTGATTATTTGGTATTTGGGAAATTTTTTTGGTTAGTGTAGCGATTATATGGGAAGGGTTCTAGATAGCCTCCTGATGTATCAAGAGTTCAGATGAGACAAATCAGTTTTCCATATTAAATGGTTATTTAATCATAGTTTTAAGCGGACATTTGAAAGGTCATTAATTCATATGTATGAGGATTCATGTGATCATAAATTATAATATTAATAGCTATATTAATTGAGAATTCAATTATTTGTATAATCCATAATATTATCATACTCATATAACAAATAGATTTATTTCATTAAAATGTTATATATTATATAGAATGTTTTTTTAGCTTACCATATTGATTATTCCTTAATAACTCAAAATATTTTCTACTCTACATATCTATTACCGATCTTTTAACCTCACCCTTATTTTCTTCATTCCCCATGATAGGAATATTAACTATTTTAATGAGATCAAGGATCAAGATTACATCTCAATAGTTCATTCTATGTTTAATTAACAATGTAATATTGGATTTATGTATGTATCTAGTTGAACAATAACCCTTAACAAATCGTCCATTTGTGATATAATCCCATGTATCTTCTAAAAATGTAAAAAAATGACTATATATTCTTAGAATATTCTAATCTCAAAGACATTTTATGGTTTCCCACAAGTCATAACAGCCTTTAAATTCCTAAGATCACCAAATATTTCTTTTTCCAACACCACATGTGCTAATAATTTGACTTCAAGAGTCAAGAAATCACACCATTAATGGATTTCATATAGTCTTTGATTTCTCAGTAGACTCAAAACTGTTATTCAATGTTGAAAATGATCTTCCTTAGTTTTAGAGTATATTATTATTTCATCAATGAAAACTACGACATATTTAACTAAATACTCATGATAATACTATTTAGTAGGTTCATGAAAACTCGATAATAATTTCATAGAAAAAAAGTCATAATAAGTTACAAATAATGTTTGTACATACTTTGAAAGTAATTCCTGTTAATGTAATATTTTTTAATCTTCAATTAATGGTAACCATATCAAAGATCAATCATTTAATACCACATGCACCCTTTCAGCAGATAAATATATTGGAAATCTATGGAAACTAATATTTTTTCTCTACCCAAACGTTATTGATATTTTTATAATCAATACATAAGAATTGTGAACCATAATATTTCATAATGATGAGAAAAAGGGTCACCCAATGAGAAAGACTAGGGTGTATAAATCCGTTCCATTAAAGAATCTCCAACTAGGACATCAGATCATTCATTTCATCTTGAGACATATGGTATGACGGAATATAAACTAATTGAGGGACCAGAATTATGTCAATAGATAACTCATCATACCGTATAAGTAGAAAAAAATGTTATTATATGGGAATACATACAAGAACTCAACAATAATATGATGGATATCATAGTTAAAAGATTCATACTCTAGATAATATAAATCCTTGATATTAATTTTCACAGTTCTAGATTTAATGTTCTCGATTTAATCTACAATGGGTCCCATTCTCATTAAAAGACAATAGACAAACCACTATGTGTATTAAGGAAGTCATGTCAATGATTATAATCAATTCAGGCTTCATTGTAAATGATCCAATCCATCCCAAATATTATGTAAAGGGATTTCATATCAAATACCAAAAAACTCTAAGCACCCTCATTGTTATATAGAGAAAAGACACAGAAATAAATATAAATACCTCTCTATCTCTCTTTTTAGGGGTGTAGAAAAATCCATTTCACAAGATAAAATCTCTATGGAAATATTATTAAGAGTAATAATATGCATGGAAATAAACAAGTGAGATAAACAAAGATCATATTAAAATGATATTATTGATAAAGATATAGTAATTGTGCAAATCACAATTGCAGGACCCACATCTTATTTTTTCTGGAGACTCTTCCACTACATGATGTAGCTTCATTCTAGATTCTTATGACTTGAACCCTTTTGCACATGAATAATCTGATATCACCATAGTTATAGGTGGATTTTATGGTCCTATATTAATTCATGGATTAGAAAAGTTATGATTGAATTTATATAAGTGATCATAAAATAGCTAGAGATGCAGTTATTGGTTGCCACAGTGCAAACCATCTTATAAGGTGTTGGCTTTCCAAACAGATAGAAAATTCTGAGGACATCCTCATAGAACTATTGGAGGTCTTGAATGACCCTTTAATTATGAACATTCATGTGAATAATAACATATGCATTTTCGCTTGAGGAAACTCACTCTACCACTGGGAGAGAATGAAACACTGTATAAACATAAATTTTTGGATATGTCCATCTTGACCATCTTATCCATATCCAGTACATCATCAAAAGAGGAAAACATTAGAATGAATACCTAATAGTTGATATTTGTTCTATGTTTCAACACTAACTATTGAGTATTAATCATTTCAGTAGATATAATATTCAGTGAAAACTACACGATCATAGAAAATAGACTTTAATACACAGTCACAGTTCTGTAATCCTTCTCATGATTGAAAAACTCAACATCCATAACCAAAAAATATACTATAGATATAATTGGTTGGTGAAAAAAATAAGAATACCTCAAGTTTCATATCCATCAATATCATGTCCTACCATCTCCTGCTTAGTCCTTTCATCATGAAGGTATCACATTTTATATTATTCATGCCTGGTGTCTCTATGAACTCAAACAAACGTTCTATTATCCCAACCATTCCTCGTCATTTTTAGGATAAGTGGATGAATTTAAAAATGGTGACTTATGATGATTGATCCCTTGATAATGATTTTTCAGAACATCCCCATGAGGATCCACAAATGGAGCCTGATAAGGAATTGGAGGCGGTTCCTATCTTAGAGCATGGATAGTGCATATAATCATCTAAACTATATTTTGGAAAAATTTATGATTACATGAGGTGAATTAGTGACATATTTCTCTTAAATTTGATTTTCTTCATCTTCTTATGGGCATGATAATATAATAACTTATTAGTAACTAAATAAGACATTATAATAACACTCAAACTCAGTTATAAGGGAAAAATATTTCAAATAGATGGAAGAATGAGATTTATATCTCACCATACCCAACACATAATAGGGGAATTAAGAAAACTGGTCCTCTTGAAATCTTTCATTAAATGCATATAATGGCTTGAATTTCATTATGGTGAGAGTTGGCTAGGAAAATAATCACTAAAACATCCAATTTCCCGATTAGATTTTAAGTACCTAATTAATTTTTGAAAAAAACTCAATGGCCTCACAGGATACCACTTTGTGATGAACTATCCAGGGCAACCTAGTAACTAGATAACAGATGTGGTCCTAACATAGAATAAATGGTTATTGTGATCCACATGGCTCGGTGACTAGAACATGATATCATATACCATGAATGTGGGAATGAATTTCCCACAACATATAGTAGAACCAATACAAGAATGTCAATATGCATACAAAAGATACTCCACCATGAGTATTGTACCATAATACGACAAGGTATAATTGTTCCCAAATTACTACAACCCAAGTACCAAAATAGGAGAAAACATCCCATGTCTCTAACGATATAACTCACCTTGCCCAAGGTTCTGTAGATGGTTTCCCCACCAAGTGATATTTTCCCCTTACTCAATCATGGAAGGATATAATATAAAACACCGATTGGAAAATGTGGGGAATGTGCTAAAAATCCTAGTAGTGTATCAACACAAGTTCCATAATAGTTTCCCAAAAATTAAATTAACTAAAATAATGTTTTTAATTTTATAATAAATTGGTCTAAATTTGTAAAGGCATATATAAACAGGTAATTCTATATAGTTTTGATGATGAAAATTACATTATGTAACCAATTTATAAGTTATGAAGAATTTAAAAAATAAATGATTAAATATAATATATATATATAATAGTTTATATTAATTCATAAGATATGTAATGAAGTCTTAACAACATTTCTGTACATTTATATCTCCAATATAAATATCAAGAAATGAAACATGGTTATCATTCAAATAGGTATGATAGTATTTTGGATATAGGACTCAATATTTTGTTGGTGATCTCAGCAATATGTATGTATTTATGTCCCCTGACACTGGCTACTAGAAACACATCACCAACCATTCAGGTATGTGACCCACATCACGTATGATTTAGAACGTTATAATAATGAATTTTCTAATGCCCCGAACATAATTATAACTGTAGTATTTATTTTTTTATTTTTTTATTTTTTATGAAAATTGGTGTTATTTAATACACAATAGGCAATAAAAGAACATTTTACTAAAAAACTGAAATATTATATTAATAAAATAGATTAAAACTACTTGATAATACCCATTGCAATACCTAGTAGAATAAATTGGTGACCACCGAACATAATGATGAGACAATGTGTGTAGCCTTCATCAATTGGACTAACCATAATTTACAATTGAAATATATATATGTTTAAAAAAATTATCAGGTAAATAGAATGTACATAACCTACCTATAATAAAGAGAAATGACACCAATATAGTTGTTTGCATGAAACTTGTAAACATGGGTATTTATAAAACCCTTAATTTGACCATTGTAAGAAGTTGGACATTGAGGAATAAATGACCATTTTTTTATATCACTACTATAAATTTATAACATATTTTTAGTGTTTAAAATATGATATGTTTTAATGTATTTAGTTTTATGAAATTATGGTTTTTAATTAGTGGTAAATTTTTTATATATAGAATTTAAAATTAATGTTCTTAGTGACGACATAATAATAGAAAATAACAATAATGAAAAAATAATTTTAATATATTCATATAATGAAAATAAAAAATTTATTTTCTATGTCAATCATATACAGATATGTATATTTTGTATTCTGTAACATATATTTTTATTTTATGTAAGAAATTTTTACCAAAAAATTTGATAAGCACCCACGACCAAGAGAATCCTTATAGGAAAAATCCTCAAGGTCTGGCGGGCATGTAGCACCGGTGAACTTCAGCAACATAGGACAAAACTCATGCATTATATAGGATGGTCTTGCAGGGAGCCATTTATAGTTTCCCACGAGAGCGCATGTAGAGGTTGGGCCATGTCTCGCAGGTGGGGTCCAATGTATAAGGAATCATTGGTGTGTTTTTTTGTCATAAGACCTAAGAGATGCACAAGGAACCTTACATGGAATCCCCAAACATCTAATAGTCTAGATTTTGGATGCATACATTTCTAGGGAATTCTATCTTAGATGATGGATCTTGATGTCTGAGATCCTATAAAACTATATATTTGAAAATGTGAATCATATTTATAGTCGCATGATCAACTTGCATGCAATCATTTCTATCCATACCTTATCTCAGATCTATCCAAACGTGACCCACTATGGGCCATCATATCTGGCCTCATTTCATCTCAGTCTCCCCCTTCATTAAATCGATCATACCCCATTTAAAAACATGCTATTTTTTCTCTCCACCCTTGTATCATATCAATATTCATATGAGTCATCAATACTTTTTTCCCTTCATCATCCTCATTGAAATGCACTAGTCTCCATCCCACCTAGTAAACATTCTTCCTCATTACATCTCCACTTTCCCATGATGTTATCTTTCCACAACCATCATGACACCTTTTGTTTTGTCACTCCAAATAAGTCCAGGAATGGTGTTTTATTTTAAAACCAAATCCCTATCAGTGCCTCAGATCCCCCTCATTGTTTAATTATATGTTATTACGGTGTCAATTGATCTGGTTTCATCATTCATTTCACTAATGAATAATTTATTTTTTTAGCATAGGTCAATTTTTTTTGAATTTACAATCTTGCTAAATGTGGGTTTTTTGCTTTTATAAACTCCTTTTAGTCCTAGATGTACATGACCTTCTCCTATCAAAATATGAGTTCCTTCTACTCGAATGAACCAAAAGCCAAAACCCTATTCTAATATTTATCAAGCAAGGGATTTTATTATTTTAATTTCATCTTTTTAAACATTTATATAAATATATGTAATATATATATATACAAATATATAACATCATACCTTTCCAAATCAATTTTCACATACGATATGCTTTCTTGATTTAATGGAACTTTTTTTTAAAACCCTACAGTTGTAATGGTTCTATTAAATTTTTATTATTTACACATAATGAAAAATATATACCTATATATATATATAATTTGGTAAAATCATTTCTTTTTAATTCAAATCACATACTTGGAAAATTATCATGACTTAATGGATTTGTATCAAAATCATATTATTATTGTTGTGAATTTTTATGATCATTGCAAAATGAAATTCATATATAGGTTTATATACATATGTATATATACATATATTGCTTAATATTTTTAATATATATATGTGTGTCTGTGTGTGTATTAAGGGTTTCTTAGGTCATAAAACTTATTTCTAAAACTTATCTGACAATGGGAAAGTCTTATTTTTTTGACATTGATACAAGGGTGTTGCATATATATATATATATATATATATATAAATTTAAATGATAATATACACATATATTTCTACTCATTTTGGTATAAGTGTATACATGAGTGTTTATTTTTTCAAATTATGGTTTATAAAAATTACAGATGCAAGGGATTCATGTTTTCAAATTACATTCACAAAAACATATTTTTGTATATATGTATTTATATATATTTAAACATATATATGCTTATAAATATGAAAAAATTGTATAGTTATTATTTTTCATTTACATATGAGTTATAAATGGTATTCAGCAACCTTCAAACATTTGTTTAAATAACCATGTAGGTTTAAAGTCCTTTATTCACCATGTTCACATATTTAAATGTGACTATCTTTTCATTTTTTTGGGATCAATTTATTATTTTATTTTTTTACATGCATCTTCATCTCCTAAAATTTTATGCATGAATATGTATGGACAATATCTATATCTTCTGCGGCATTCCAAGAATTGTGTGATCTTTCATGAATTTAATTCCATTTTTCATGCAATTTCAATTTTCAAACAATGGGTTTTTTTTCAATGAATGAGATTCAAGTTAAAAATATTTTAAAAAATATTGAAGAAACAGTGATGAAATGAGAAGGATTATTTTCATTCCAATAAAATAATATTATATAAGTATTTTTGAAGTGATTATCGGTAATAAATATGAATGGTAGGTCTATGAGAAAATATTTTCAATATTTTCACTAGTGAGTTATTGATGTTATGGGTTGTGAACCCATAAGTATTAGTAATAACTAGTGTCCATATGTATGGATTTTAATAATGGTCTAACAAGTTTTATTAACGAAAAAAAGTAATTAATATTTTCAATGGAGTGATTTCAGTGGGATTAAATGTATAATTAATCAAGATATACTAGTTTTCTAGAAATATTCTACTATTGAGAAAGTCTATTTTCCAGTATTAATTTAGGAAGAAAAATTTTAAATAATTTATTTAATTTATTGAAACACATTATAGTGAATTTTATTCTCACATTGTGTATTATAGATACTTTAACAGGTTTATCAAACTTACCATGATGAGTTTCTATTGGGATTCATTGTATGGAAGAAGAATTGATTAATTAATTTTTTCGGTTTGTATATTTTGTTGAATTAAAACCCATGAATCTAATTTTATAGAACCAAGACCTATGAAATGCCACTATTGTAATAATTTATTTATTTATTTTAGTTCCTTTTATAAAAATACAAAACATATTTTATAAGGGAAGACTCTTGTAGCTCAGTCTTGGGTCATTGTATAGAGTGTGTGTGAATTACTCCCCAACTACATAAGGCCTGAATATTCAATTTAACAATAAATGATGAGAAATTAATTTTAAGACTCATTGAAATAAAATTAAATCACATTCTTCCATTTCAATTCCAATTTTTCAAATATTAAAAACCATTTTAATCAAAAACATACTTATTTATCAAGATAACTCCACTAGGTTACCATCAAAACAATTTATGCAATTCTATAAAGTTTTAAATCCATCCAAAACCAACATCATCACGTTCACAATTCATTTTAACTATTACATTCAAATATTAAATTGATATCATTTCCAATGAAACATCAATTTAAAATTAAACAATTGAAGTCAACCAAATTCCAAAAACACACCACAATTATATGGAATCTAAAAATTTCCCAATTTTCACTCCAAAACCATTTAAAAATTCCCAATTCATAAGACTTGGGTTCTATTAATTTAATTGAAATAATGTTGTTTCAATTGAAATTATTTCAGTAATTAAAAAAATCATGTAATTCATGTTTAATAATTTTGGCTAAATACGATGAAATCACCAACCTTTATCATAAATATCCACACTTCCAATAACTCCAGTCAATGATAATGAAGGTGTATAAGACCAAAAATCAAAACATTGAAACACGATCGAACACTACAGGGCTTGAATCCAACTATTTCAGGATGATCCATTAAAATCCCAAATGTGGCTAAGTTAAGAATGACAATGAATGAGGGAGGAAGCCTTCTGGGGAATCCCACATTATGTAAAACATTGATCGAATGGTAAATGAATGTACATGTAAGGTTTGGATAGCATCAAGATCTCATGTGGAGTGCTTTGGTTCGAGTGAGACTAAACTAGAGAAGTGGAAAAAGAGAATATCAGTTATATATCCTATTAAAAATTTAAATTTGAGGAATTACATGATGTGTCATCCCACTAAACGATGTAAAATATTTATAAATATGAAACTGCTGAAAAACAATTGTATTCGAATTTAAAACTGACACTCATTGTTAATATAATGTCTTTAATTCATTTGGGAAATGAATCTAATAATCACTTCGTGTACCCTTCATGGTGTGAAATGTTCTTGACATACACTTGGACAACCATTTCATAACATGTAACCCAATTACACTTAGTGTAAACCATTGGCTGCATGCAGAAAAAGATGTTTAGAGATTAGAATATAGGAAATATCTAACTTCACCATTATTGGTTTCCATCTAATTCATTCACATCCATACCCATTCGTCAAAATGGGGAAAACCACCACATGTTTTGAGGTGTACATATTAGTTTTGTAATGGGATGTTATATAATAATAAAATTCCATGTCGAAGGATGTGGATCATGAAGCACCACATTATTAGGTAGTGTGGATACATATACCATAATGGGGACTTATCAGAGGGATTCCAGAGTAACAGATCCCATGGATAGAAAAACTGTGGAGGATAGGACCAAATTGGAATATTTTATAGTAATGGGGTAAATTGGCTATTCCGAAATGGTATTAGATCTTGTGTTCCTTCGATGTGCCATCAACAACAGTAGTCCCTTCTGGGGGAGGATTATGGAAATCCCACATTGAAGGTGGTGTATCATGATGCACCCAGTTATAGGGTGGTATGGATTGCTCTCCCATAATTAGGCATTTTCATTGGTGATGTTAGGGGAATAGAGCATAGAGAATGATAAACTATTCGAACTACGTAGAAAATAAAGAATATGATAATTGTGGGCTAGAAATAGCCATCAAAGTATTCAAACAAGGATGTATTATAATGAAAAGTAAATAATATATAACAAATATAAAAAAAATTTATTATATATATATATATTTACTGTTTTCTATATTTTTTCCTATTTATAATGTCCAATAATTGACTATATTGTGTTGTTATATCAACTATTAGGAAACATGCATTTATTATATGACTATTACATCATAATGGATGAATAAAAATACATAATATTATAATCCATTCTAGAGACCAATAGAATAATTATTTTTAATACTTGATACAAAAATCCTAATATTTCATGAAGTATATATAACATCCCATACATAGATTTTCACACATTGAACACTTCTTTGAAATACACTACATCAAATCATTAATCATAAACTATGAAACTAATGCCTAAAAAGGCTGATATATTATACTCATTCTGGGTAAACATAATAAATATTAATTAGGGACAATATGTTATCTTAAAATAGGGATAAGGTTATGAGAACATAAATAAAGTTTTTAATAATCAAATAGAATAATTCAAATATCATTAATTTTAAATCATGAAATAACTAACATTAACAATAGAATACATTATTCATAAGTGTGTGGAATCATCAACAATAAATTTTTGACCATAAAAATATATCATATTCATATCATAGATGTTTTATAAATATGAAAAAATTGAAAATGAATTCATTAATAAAGTATCACTACCTACACTATCATAGTGTGTTGGGTTCAGGCCCCATTCTATCATAAACTTAGTAACAGTTTACCCCCAATAATGTCATTATAGAATTAATTTAATACAAAAATGAGTTCAATCCATGGTATATTTCATAATATTTCATGATATATCAATCATTATCCACATAATTAGAGGCCTATATAATTTCATGGACAACCATCACATAATGAATGACATACAAACATTTTCCACAAAAAGCATAAGATAATTTTTTTATAGGAAACAAGTTTCATAATTATTAATTCATTTCATTATTTTATAACCCATCGAAAAATTGAAATTAATAAAAAATCATCATCATAATCATAAGACATAAAAATGTGGAATAATGAAGTAGTCATCAGATCATATCTTCGGGAAAAATAAATTAAAAAATAAGATGTTCTCATAGAGGTACATTTTCTTTATAATAGAATTTTGAGATTTATAACATAAAATAACCATTTATTTTAAACATTATTTGTTTTAAATTTAAAATTATAATTTATTAAATAAAATATTTTATTTGAAAAGATCCATGGAAACATGTAAATGAATGTTTCAAATCATTGATCTTCCATGACGGTGGGAAATTCCCTTCATGTCGTTAAGATAGTTATTTTTTACACACCTATAAAAAGACTTCTGTTCAAAAAAAAATCAAGAGAATTATTTCCAATTTTTTAAAAAATAATATTATAATAAAATATAATTTTAATATTTATAATTATTAAAAATAATCAATGGAATCATTTTTGAAAACAATGTTATTGATGAAAAATGGTTTCTAAATGAGTGCGAATAAATAAGCTGAGATCATTAAAAAACATTTTAGAAACAATTTTATGTAACAATGGAAAAAAGTGTTATTAATACCTCAAAAATAATGTATTCATAATAGGGGAATAAATATTAAATGGGGTTTTCATATAATAGTCATATAATTTCTTAAATATTAATTCATGAATAAAAAATCCCAAATCAATGTGGATTTAAATAGAAATACATTACTTATATGGTTTCATTTGATCCCTTAGAATCATGTAATATATAACACAAAATTAAACATAAAATATTATGAAAGTAATATAATCGCAAAAATAGTATAAAATCAAATGTACATCTACCTCATTAAACTACAATGGTGTATAAAATTTCATATTTACTAAAAGATAAAATTTTATATTTCAATCCCTTACCTCAAGTATCTTCTTGTTTCATAATTTGTTAAAACTCATGAATAATAAAAATAAATTTATTATTTATATAATTTGTAGCCATATTAATATATATATTAAAATATTTCATTTGTATATATCATTTTATCATCCTATTAATAAAAATTCTTTGTTAATGTCACTCATTTGTGTGATAATGTATTCTCCATTCATGCATGATTCAGTTCAGTAGTCTTGATAATTGTACATTGATAATGGTTCCATAATATCCAAATTATCAAAAAATCATGATTATTATATATGACATTTATAAAAAATTTTATGACTATACATGAAAATAGGTGACGAAAAATTAATTACATCACTTAATCAACATAGTAGTCCCCATATAATCATGAATTATATTTACAATTTTCAAGGGACGTGTAAAAAAATAGAAAATAATAATTAATTCTTTTAGAATTTTAATAAATTAATATCTATCACATATAATACCTCATTAGAACAATATATTCATCAATGTGATATGGTGATGAAAATAAAAATGTGTCTCTATATGGAGGTGGTGGTCCACACCCACACACAAGTGATGAATTTATTTATAATAGGACCAAAAGGAGGTGGATCATGGTTATTCAATAATTATAATAAAAATTTAATATATTAATGATAATAAAATCGTTATTTTATAATGGATGCGATATATTTTGATGGGGAAGAAGAATTTAAATTGAAATTACTCGGTTTATAGTTTTAACTTTTAATGGAGTAATCTATTTTGTCCATTAACTTTTTCCATGATATAATGGAATTTTGGATAAGAAAATATGCTATAGGATTTAGTAAAGGGGTATAAGATTTTATATACTATTATAGAAGACCCTTGAGTTTTGGAGAATTGAAATTATGGGGTATCATTTTATAATGGATGGAAAGGACACAATAATAATTATTTTAATGATCAAATAATATATATATATATATATATCATATTAAGTTAATATATCCCCAAGGAACATAAAATTATAAGAAAATATTCCATTGTTTTTCATTAAAATCATATCTCCATATTTAGAAAATTTAACAAAAATTTATAATACATATACCCTATTAAAACAAAATTTGTTTTATTTTATACAGAAATATAATAGCTTTATGTTGTTATGATGATAAAACAATTATATTTCCAAAAATAAAATGATCCATAGAACAAAATTTTAACCTAATGATTCATATATTCATTCCATTTTTCCATATTCGGTTTTTATATTTGTGATAAATTACTCATAATGTAAAAAAACAAAACATATGAAAAGAAGTTTTTAGGGAAACACATGATTTATGAATGAAAATAAAATCTAAATAAAATAATGTAATAATTTCATCTCAATTAATATTTTGGATAAATAATTAATTTATGATGGTTTTTAGACCCTTGGATAAATCCAAAATAGAATGGAATCATCCAAACATTCCACTAAATTTCAATACTTTAAAATATTCTTTAATATGAATAACATATAATGAATCCTCAAAAAATGAAATGATTGGTTTCAATAAATCATATTAAAGTTTAAAAATACCTTCTTCAACTCCATAATTTTTTTTTCATCAACACTCATCCAATTCGTTAAATTATATTGATATAATTATTTTAAATAATTAACCTATAGTTTTAACCCATCATGTAATATTTTATAATGTGGGAAATTACTCACTGTTGTTACAATTCATAATTGAAAAAAAGTGAGTTAACCTTGTTAAATTATACTATTTATCCTGAATCCAAATATAAAATCTATTTTAAATTATTTAATTTATATATGTGTAATAAATTTATTTTATTACAGATGTTTTACACATAACGAAAAATAGTGTATTTAATGTTCTTTTATTGATAATGATTTTTTGATAATGTAAATGATGAAGATGCTTAAAATGTAATTAGATTGATTATTCTAATCTAAAATATAAAAATATTATATTTTGATCAAATTGAAATCATTATGGTACTCTTTCAATGAAAATAAATGTAATTTTGATAAAAATAAATATTTATTACTATTCACTGAACAATTGATCTTTTCATAAAATAAAAGAACAATTCACCATATGATATTTATTATTTTTTATTTTAAAAATTATAATATTTTTATTAAAAAAAATTGAATTGTGTTATAATAAATTATAATATTCTCTCACAATTATCCAAAAAACCAATTTTTGAAGAATGTGTATTTTTGTTGAATAAAATGACTAATGAAAATTGAGTTCTTATTTTATTTAAATTTATAAATGAATTTTAATTATATAAATCCACTATATATTTTTCATAATGTTTTAATTTTTATTCCAATCACTAATTTTAATGGATCAGATATTACAGCCGGGTTTAAATTATAATATTTTCATATTCATTCATTTACAAATGGTGGTGGGTCTAAGGAAAGCTATAAAATATATCATATTTTTTAATAGGAGTATATAATAAAATTATCTGGTTTTACATAAAACTATATTAAGAAAATATTTTCTGTTAGCCACACTATCATTAAATATTAGTGGGGTCCACTATTGGTGAATAATCTTGGTGTAGATAAATTATTTTGAATCCATCAGTGATGATAAAATTTAATGGGACATGCCAATGACAATAAAAAATGAATTAATTGATAAAAAAATAATGATTTCAATGATTTGTTTAAGAATATTTTGTTTACTACTCTGGTATGGATCATGTAACACCCTATGAATTTTGAAATATTTTTTTCTAATTTTTTTTAATCATTTTAATATGTTAAATATTTATTGTTTTTAAATAAAACACTTTTTTGGATTCATTTAGACATAAATCCAATATAATGATTCTCTATATAAAGCACTATCTTAGATTTTGGTATATGCAATAGTATTCTTGGATTGTGTTATTTATAATGAATACTTTATTCAGATGCATGAATTACTATCAAGTCCGTGTTTTAGGGAACCAAAGTATGATATAAATGTAATAATATTTAATATAGTAAGATTTAATCTGGTCATTAAATTTGATTTTATTAATAATATTAACTATCCTATAAGAATATAAGGGTTTTAATTTAAATTCACTAGTTTCAAATTAATTAAAAATGAAAATATAAACTAATTTATTATAAAGGAAATAATTTTATGTTTATGCTATAAAAGTAATTATATCTTAATAAATAAAATAAATTACTATTATATAATATTATTAATGAAATTTATTTGTTATATATTATATAAAAAAAATTTCATTCATTTTTAATATTTTTTATGAACAATATTAGAACAATCCCAATTTTATGCAAAAAACCTAAATTTTGTATGAGGGTATCTTTGATGCCAGTTAGTGGAGAACCCATTTTAATTCCATTTTTTTAGAAATTTATAATTTCTATTTGAAAAAATATAAATATTCAATTAATTAAGAATATAAAAATTACTTTTATTGACTTTTTATTTTTTTTTAATAATGTTAATTTTTTGAGGATTATTAAAATATACTGAATTTTAATTGAAAAAAAAATTATTATTGAAATAATTTATAGTGAAAAATTATATTTTTTTGATCTATAAGTATAAATATATAAATTTTTATATATAAATATTATTTATTTAATTGGAATAAATTTTAAGTTAAATATGATTTATTTTTGGGCATTATAAATAATAGCTTTAGTAACTTTTAATTTCCATGGATAAGGATGAATCATGAAAATTAACGATAAAAATATTAATAATATTATAAAAATAACCCTAAATGTGCCATAAATTCATTGTATAAATGTGTTTTGATGAAAATAAAACTAAGACAGAATGTAAATCCTTCAATTCCAATAGGGTAAAAATATGACATTTATAATATATTATTTAATGATAAGTAAAAAATTTCATAGTCATGTTTTATAATAAGTATAATTTTTTTAATACATCGTTATAAATAAGATTATTTATAATATAAATAATCATTTTAATGATAATAAATTTATATTTATCGTTATAATTAAAATTTATATTTTAGATAAGAAATAATTTAATTAATAGACTTCATAATAAGATTGCAGTAATTGTTTAATTAATGTAAATATCATATAAATGATATTAAAAATATAAAAATGATTATAAAATGAAATAATAAATTACATACAAGTGGTTCATTAATAAAATATACTTGTTATTGCTATATTATATGTCTGGGATTTAATTTTACATGTTTTTATTGGATTAAAAAAACCTAAAAATGAATAGTAATAAAAATTTTACTTTAAAATAAATAATTTTTTATTGAATTACATAAAAATCATAAAAACATAATATTATTAAATCAATATAGAATATGTTTATTTAATTCATTTATGGCTCATTTATTTTTCTTTTATCCTTTTATACTAACCATATTCACCCATATGTAGTAAAAATATATGTTTTCACGGTAAAAGTTAATGATTTTAAATAACGGTTAAATCAAACATATATGTGTAATAATATGAACTAAACATGTCTATATGTTATTGGTTAATATAATTTATATACATCCTAATATTAGAATCTACGGAAATCATATTTTAGTAATTTGAAATTCAAAACTAATAAATATTATTTTAATAATATTTGATATTCCAAGAGTGTCCCTCCCCTCTCTTAATGAATTGATCCTCTCCATAACTTTTATTCACAAATCTAAATCCCATTCGATCTTCCAAACAATACATAATTCTCATATAATTATTCTTAACATAATTATATTTTCCATTCATTGGTCATAAATCCAATAAGAGGAGACTCATTATGGAAATGAAAAATAGATACCTAAAGAAGAGGTAATAGTCATCAACAAACATTTCCATTTTTTATAAAATTTTGAACTAATTAATTATTTTTATTAAATGATTATATTATAACATCATTATCCTCAATATAATGTTTCTTTTAAATTAACGGTTCGACCTACAGTCACGCACTTCCATCTAATCAGAAACAGAGTTAACATTCTTGTGTGTGGAAACAATTTCCTAATAAAATGATATTGTATATTTATTTCCTTTATAACCTCTTATGGTTGGGAATTATGATGGAAACACAATATTATTATGATATATATTATATATATTATGTAATAATACTTTTATAATGAACATGGTGGTTCATGGGTCACCTCAAAATGG
The DNA here is from genome assembly GCA_963277665.1 of Viscum album. Classification (NCBI taxonomy): domain Eukaryota; kingdom Viridiplantae; phylum Streptophyta; class Magnoliopsida; order Santalales; family Viscaceae; genus Viscum; species Viscum album. The sequence continues at coordinate 25,679,006 of OY728157.1, read as the reverse complement.
ATGATTGGTCACCATCCTAGAGGTTCTAGTATTGAAATGAATGTGGGTAATATATATTAATGAATATTAGTATCCTTGCTTCTTTATCCTATGTTAGTGTGGTAATGCAATGAATGGTTCTTATACCATAAGTTTTTTTTGAAAACCATGGTTTATGGAAATTGATAATGCCTATCATGCGTATGTATGGCTTACCATCTCAATAATGAGATGGGATTAATTTGTCACCTATATTTTATGGATATTAGTAAGGATTAGTTTTTATGAATATAAATGTTTTATATGAAAGAAAAATTATTTCAAAAAATTATTATATTATATAAATTCATTTATGTTAACCCGGTTATAATGATGAAAAAATGTTCATGCATACGTATGACCTACTATCTCCATGAATGGTTTCTTTTATTTTTTATATATATGTTATATATTATTAGATTTTCAAAAAAAAATTATATGGTACTATATATTTGAATATGGTTCTATATTATACTTGTAATAAACTTATTTTTATTATACAATTGGTTTTAAAATGTGTGATAGAAATCAATACCTAATGTATGTGAATATCATTTTACATTTTATGTCTGTTAGATACATGCCATTTTCACTACTTTCTTATTTATTTTCTGTAAATATTATCATATTAAATTATAAATCATTAAATTCATTTTTAGGATATTAAAATCTTTAAGTGATGTCAATCATTCATGGGGATCATATTTCTAATGTTACTCTAGTAATAAGTGATTTTCCCTCTCCCATTTCTATGGGATACTTGCCTTATACACTAGTCATATCTTTTTTTGGTGTATATACATCAAATGAAGTTTTTTATGAGCATGATTCTGAAAAATAAAATATCCTTATGTCCATTTAATGATCTACCATTCCTAGGGTTTATGGTCTAAAAGTTACTAGAGCGGTAAGGTAATTTTGGTTAAATTTCATTCTTTGAGACACTTGATATGTTATAAACCTATATTATATTACGAGGTGTATATACTTTTATTTGACATTATGTATCATGGTTGTCAATTTTTTCAAGATATTGGACATTTCATGTAATGTTATTCTCTTTTTAGATGGAAGTATTTGTTCCTTCAAAATTAGATTTTCTAAAAAATGTTTTAAAAGATATCAAAATGATATTTTAATAAATTTCACTAAAATGGATTTCAAATATGATTAAAATATTTTTCAAATAATCTTTGAAGTATTTTATGGTTATATTCAAGGAAATGTTTTTATAAATTTTTTATGATTTAAAAAATTTCTTTTCAAATGGAAAGGAAATTGTCCTCTAAAATGATTTCATGTGATATCTCAAAATTATTTTCATTATATGATTAGATTATTTCATATAAATTATGTTTTAATTGGGAAATCATCCAATGATTATATTATTATTATTTATATGAATATTTTATGTTCATTTTGGGGGATCCTATTTCTTTTCCATGATTTATGTCATGATTAATTTTTTATGAAACTCATTAATTTTTATAAGTAATGATATGATTATTGATTTATGTTATTATAGAACACATATGTTGGATTTTAATTATTTGATGGGTGGAACCTATATCTCACACCAATTTATTGGGTAATGATAAATGTTTTATGGGATCGATGGGTACATGGGAGGGTATCCTTAGAATGAAATAGGAGGGTACATGGGTCGGAACCCCATGGCTGAAACAAGACGGTACACAGGATGGCATCTCATGCCCAAAACAAGAGGGTACATGTGAGGGTATTTCAACCATAAAAAAGACGATAAATAGGATGGAATCTCAAGAACGAATAATGAAAATTGTAGGTTAAACCAATCCAAATATTTTAAAATGGTTTTCGACAGAATCCTATATGTAGTGTTATAATATTTATATGTGTATGGCACAATTCCTTGTATTATTCATTTTTCATGTTTTTAAGGATTATTTTTTTTATTTCAATATGATTCTTGTCTTATGATCTGAAAATAATAATTCAATTAATATTATTTATGATCATTGATATACATGATATGATCTTTTAATGATCATGATCATTTATCATACCCTTATGTTCATGATATGCTTACATATTTTTTTATTATCCACATTACAAATTTCATGACACCTCTTTCTTATTTTTACTCACTCTTGATATAATGAAATATATTAAGTAGGAGTAAAAAATGGGAAGATATTTATTTTTGATTTTGAATATATTTCCCGAAATTAGAATAATTTATTCAATGTTTCTAAATGCACTATGCTAATATGGTCTTTGGGTGTTTTTTGTGTAATATATTATGTACTCAGAAAACATAATGTAATGTCTATAAACATCAATCTTGGTTTGTTTTATAACATATTATTAATAGATTTTCTTAAATCACCATGATTCATAATTTTTATTTTTGTATAAAATATTGGTACATCAATAGATAAAGTATGTTGAATATCAATAAATTATTATTTTTTTAAAAAATTGATTACTTATTTGTGATTATGTTAGTTATAGTTATTGGATTCCCAATCTTGATGCTTTGATTCCATTTGGATTGATTTATTAATTTAATATAACGTTTTATTCAAGAAATCATTATGAATTTGGATTGATGGATAATGTGAAATGATAGGATAATATCCTTCAATTTATTCTATCTCCCTATCTCTCCTCCCCTACTATTCTTCTACAACTGGGTATATTCAATATCTTGAGGATCATCCACAAATAGTATTGTGGATAAATGAACTCAGTTGTGAGGGATAACTGGACGGTTGTTACTTAAAATGATGAAATTTATCCTAGGTTGTTTGAGGTGTCTAGTAAGAGGAGTTTCCTGACTATTAAATTTATTAATATTGATAAATAGATGAATTTTAACATTGAAAGGGACTCTAGATAAATGTAGAAATAAATATGGTATATGAGAAACAAGATATGGTAAAGAAATAATAGTGGATATATCTATTATGGTGATACCATAGAGTATTTAGTAAGATATTATATACGACATGGTAGTATGTATAAAATAAAATAGAAATATAAATAATAAAATGAAAGATAACAAATATATATAGTGATTGGTTAGAGGTGGTTCCATATGAATCAGTTTTGTGAGAATTTTTTAAGGTAGAACTTTTTGAACTCTCACCACACTATAATAAATTTAAAATATATTTAATACTAATAATAATAAATATTTTTCTTTATTAAAAATATTTATTTAGAAATATATTATTACAATAATTCCTAGTTGAATATTCCTTTACAAACTAGCACATATACATTTAGTTAGATGCTTCATCGACATTATTCAAAACCTTATTTCAACTCATTTCCTACTACATGAGCCTATTAATATATCATATCTTAAATAAAATATGATAAAATGTATACTTATTCAATTATTGCTTATTTTGAGAAGATTAATATCAAATTTACAGTTCTTTTCATTGAAATCCTCAATAATATGGAATGTTTTGAAATTATAGTCAATTTGTGAGGTTATATGGGTATATATATGGTTTAGATATATATTTTTGATGATGGGAATCGTGGATTGATATTTATAGTGTTCAATAGGTTAGTACTCACAATGTGTTGTTTTTTGTGAGTATGCGTGGTTGTCATATTTTATATTTTAACCTAATGCTGGTACTCTCTAAGAGAAATCATGGGTACTGGTCCTCTTGATCAACATTGTGTTTTTACCCCATAGCAGATATAATGTGTGGTTACTCCATATTATTAGTAAATATATGTATGTTACTCCATCACACTCACATGGGGAGAGTGTTCTCTATTTGAAGAGTTGGTCCCCCCCCCCCTCATGATCAGTAGTGGGTTCTCTGTTAATGGGTTCAGTACTCTATTAATGTGTTATCCCTCATAAAGAGGGATGTTCCCCATTTCTAGTCTGATGAGAATATATGGAATTCATGAAATTTGTATTTCATATACCTGATTAGTTGTTTAGTGTTGAGAAATTAGAGAATGTTCTATTTCATTGATAAGTTACTCCACTTCTAGTGTGAGTGGGCTCCTATTCATGTTTTCTAATGATGGTGTGGTAAATGGAGAGGACATAAAATGTGAGATAAATTTAGGCTTTTAGTTCATTGGAAACCCAAATGGTTTCCCTCAAGAATCAGTATGTTTCTTGGTATGAATATCAAACTTTAGGGAGCTACTAGTATACATGGAATCATTTGTTTCTCGAGTTACAAAACACGTATGATATAGTTATGATATTAATAAAACTACTTGATTTATTTCTAAATATTATTGTGTAAGGTATTTTGATTATTTATTCTTGAATATTTTTTTTGGTTATGCTACTCATCCCATAATTTTTGGGTTGAAATAGGTTTTTATTTACTTCGGTTTTCACATTTTCCTCCTAAGTATGTTTATACTCCCCCATGAATGGGCTATATTCAAACACATATTGTATCTGGATAGTCGATGTGTTGGTTGTAGATAATATTAGCACACAATTTTATAATTTATTTATTTACATTTGATTATTAAAAATGTTTGGTGATTTATAATGGGCCATGAGTGTTTTATCCATAGTGGATATAACTATTTTTCCTTGGATAAAATCATGTATTTAATTTAATTAAAATATGGTGTATTTAGATTGAGTATTCCTAATGTACTGAACAGTCATATGTCATGAGTTTTCCCTTTTATTTGATTATGTGGTGATTTATTTTCCCCTTATATCTCATTCGTTCATTATATTCACAAATGATTATATGATTATATATATTACACTATTATTTAAATTTATCATGTAAATTGGAGATGTGTTTATTATATGTGGATTTAGTTTAAGGCCAACCATGTCATGAAATATGACTACTCACTGTTAGTCACTATACCCTAGTTAATTGAACAAAGTCTTAGGGTGGCACAATCATCTTAATTCTAGAGAAGATGAATCCTTTATGGGTCTGATCATGTTTGAGTTATATAAGAGTCTGCTTTTCCTAGGGTTTAGGTTTACAGTTATTTACCATGTGGTTATCGATATAAAAATATTGGGAACTAATTTTAATCATGTATTAAGTTCAATTATATGATCAGGGATACCAGCCAAGTTATATAGGCTACCAATTAAATTCAGCATGAATCAAAGAACCTAAAACTCAACCAAGAGCTCAAAAATATTTTAGGAAGACAATTAGAATATTTTTACATGCATCATTTGAATGCTAGTTATTATTTTTCATTCACTTATTCTTTTATTTCATAGACATAATATTTTCTATATGGTGGTTTATCCTCTCTAATAATTGGTAATACTGACTAATATCCATCTTGGGTGTTGATTCATGATTTTGATGAGCTGAATATTATATAAAATACATTAATTCATCAAATAGTAAATATTACAGAATTGATTTCTAAAAATATATTGAGATATGTTCATAGCAAGTGATATGAAGAATTTCCTCTTCTTATAGTGTTTGATTTTTATCGAGTGAATGGTAATTCCAATAGACTATATATATTGTAAACATTTTCAGATTAGTGGTGATTGTTCTAATGATCATGGTCATCACAATCCTTAATATATAAAAATTCAGATACTATACAAGACTAAAAAATATTTATCTAGTTTTTACATACACAATCTATATTTATATTCATGATTTGAAATCTATTATGATTTATGATACATTAGAGGGAAATGATTTTCGTGAAGAACTCATGGATGGTTGACACAGTTATACAGGGTGTTAGATATAATATGTAGTATAATTTTTTAAAATTGATGTTAACAATTTTTATAGGGGGTGTGATGGTGATTGATTATACATCAAAGCAGGCAACATTCCTAGGGTTTTATGGGCTTGTTATGTGATGTTTTTTTCAAGAATAATTATTCTTGAAGAGTAGTAGGGGAATATTTTTTTAGTTATGAATATTTTTCATTAAACTCCTTCGATGCTATAGTCACTTGAAAATACATTCAAATATTAGAACTCATGTCATAGATTTTGTAATTACCCAAAATTCGAAACGTTATAAAACTGGTGTCGTATTCCATATATTTTGTTGTAAATTGCACTAAATGTATACCAATCAATACATATTATAGTAAAAATACTATTTATTCTACTAAAAACTCTAAAATGGAAAAATAATAAAATTAATTTTTATTCAAATATAAATAATTAATATGAGATAATATTAGAAAAACGTTCTTTGTAATTAAAGTGGGTTTCTTTATATTCTAAATTTTAATACAAAATATAATATGCAAAATTTTAGAATATAATGTTTATAAAAGAAAATTAATTTTTCAATTCATCACATTAAAATCATCTTTGTAATAATTATTTAATCTTTTTTGAGAATATTTATTTTTATCTTCAAAATATATTTTCACTGTAAATTAAAATTTTTATGATTTTATTAAAATTTAAACATAAGATATAATATTAAATAATTTTATTAATAAAATTGTTTTTAAGGATTGGAATTAATATTTCAAATGTATTTTTTATGATTATAAATCTATTGTCCAATATTTTTTTAGATAAATGAAATATTACTAAAATAAAAATTAGTATCATTATTTTGATCTAATTAAACTATGTGTTAGTGATTTTCTCGAATTTCATTTAATGTAACTAGTATTTTATTTTAAAAAAATAAATTATTTTATAAAAATATTATCACTTAAAATCTTAATTTACTTAAATTTTATGATTAAAAATGAACTTTGTTTAAAAAAAATTATGCGCAATATGTTTTTAATTTAAATATGAAATCTAAAATGCATAAAACATTATTTTTAAATTTTATTTATATATTTTAAAACTAATATTTTTAATTAGGTAAAATTTCTAAACTAAATTTTTCTCATAAATATTAAATAACATGGTCAAATATTTATTATCATGATAAATTTAAATTATAGTCAAAGTTAAAAATATATAATTAGAATCTAAGAAAACATTTTTGTCTAACAACGATTGAATATAGTGATATTAGTCCCTTTCCACATTACCAACAACATTTATTCAGGATATTTTTCATTGAACAATGAATAATAATATTTCATTATTTAAAATGAAGTGGTTTCTTAGGAAAACTGATGTTTTATTCACTATAAAAAGGGTAACAATTCCTACATATAAATAGGAAAAAATATTTTGAAGTTATTATTTAAACTCATACAATTTTCTATTTACATAATCCAATTTTATGAACATAATTCTCTTATCACCATTATTGATATTAAGTACTTTATTTACAATGATTTTTCACAGAAAAAATGAAACCTTTCATTGTAAATATTACTTATTAATTTCTATTTTTTAACATTTCTCATCATAAATAATTATAACCTTATATGTTTAATGAAATTAGAATAATTAATATCATTAAATTAAATTATCATTATTTTCAAGTGGATATTCAATCAAATTCATCCACTTAGAAAACAAAATATAATTTTTTAGGTATGCATGTGGACCATGGAATCCATGATTCTTTCTTGCTCATTCTTCATCACCACATCAAATCGATGGTATAAATGATATATTATTTTCAATTATAATTTTTTGATTGAAAATTTTATAACTCTAAAATTATAATTTAATATATAACATATTTTTATAAATTTTTTGTTAATTAGAATTTTTAATCATTTATATATAAGGATCAACACCTAAAAATAATGATGTATTACATTTTGAAAACATTTATAATTGATAGATTAAGAATATATTTTATTCATAATTATGATATATATTATTAAAATATATTGTAATTATTTATTTTGTATAAATCAAAATGTAACGACAATTATAATGAAATCCATAGATATGAATATATAACTCAAAATTGTTTCAAAAAGTTTTTTTGGTATTCATTAAAAATGACTAAGACACCAAAGTAATGAAATAATGTTGTGATTTATATCTTATAAATTTAATTCTAATACCATTAATATTTTTTAAATGATTGTATTTGGGGTGTCTAATACTGTTAGAATTTTAATGACCAGTGGTCAAAATAATGAATATTATTAACAACTAATGATAGAAAATGATTATAACAATATAATACATAATGATATTTTTTATTAATGAAGTGTATAAATTTAAATTTATATGAATATGTTTCATAAATATTAAATTAATATTTTTATCATCTTGACTGTGTTGGTTAACTAGAATTTATTGTTAATAATGGTTAATTAATCTTACATAGTAACTCGAACTTCTTCAATTGAGTTATAGGTTATATTTTATTATTTTCATTCTCCAATATACATTAAATTTTCCATATTAAATCATTTTATTTCTATTTTATATGTAAAAAATGATTTTATTTAAATTAAATCTCTATACATGGATTTAATTTAATTTATATGCTTTTAGAAAAAGGTTATTTTTTTAAAAGTGACTCTTAACTATGACTTTTACAAAAATGAATAAAAAATATTTTCAAAATGAACATTTCATGATTCAATTATCCTTTCCATAAAATAATCTATCTCTAATGATGTAGTATCTTATTTTTTACAACATAATTTCATTCTTTATTTTATTATTTTGGATGATCAAGTTTTCAATAGAAAATCATGTATATTATTATATTATATAATAACATTTTTATGATTTATAAACCCATTTTATATGCATGGGTTAATTATGAAAATTCAAGTATTTAAACTCAATGTTTTAATAAATCATAGTTTATGTACATTGGTTATTTATAAGAATTTAATTAATTATATTTGGTTATTTTGTGAAAAACAAAATTTCATGGGTTCTTTCCAATGTGAAAATTTAATGATTTTTTTGAGATACACATAAGTATATATAAATTATGGGTGGTGTTACATATCACCCTCAGGTCCATTAGTTAAGAGTTTATATCTAATGAAATATGTACTAATGAGAAATTTTTATTTAATTATAAGAATCGTAATGAATATTGGAGATCATGTAGGTATTGTTTCTTATTGTTAATGTATTTGAGGGATGTCACTCATTATGTTTTTTCTCTCTTGATTCAAAAATAATATAAAATTATTCTAATTAATTTTATTGTCATTATGTTTCCATATTGACCATTATTGGATTTATATTCCTTTTCCATTTATATTGAATCTCACTTATGTTTCATGGTTATCACTCATGAGGATATGAAAACATAGTAATACTATACCTATCATTAGTAAGACTCACCGTCAAATCCATTGGATTGGAATCACAGTAAATGGGTATATAAAACACACTATAAGGGGTGGAAAAACATTTCATCAGAATATAGAAAAACAAGAAAAAAAATATAAACATCATATCCGCATGAGTGATAACCATGAAACATAAGTGAGATTAAATATAAATAGAAAATGAAAATAAATCCAATAATACTCAATATGGAAACATAATGACTATAAAATTATATAAAATAGTATTACATTATTTTTGAATCAAGAGAGAATAAAAACATAATGGGTGACATCCCTCAGATACATTATCAATAGGAAAAAATGCCTACATTATCTCCAATATTCATTAACATTATTAAAATTAAATAAAAATTACTCATTAATATATATTTCATACGATATAACCTCTTAACTATTGGACCTGAGGGTGATATGTAAACCCACCCATAATTTATATATACTTATGTGTATCTAAGAAAAATAATTAAATTTTCAAATTAGAAAGAACCCATGGAAAGAATGTTTCACAAAATAAACAAATAAAATTTATTAAATTCTTATAAATAAAATCCATTTGGTTATAGAAGAATATAGTGATACCTTTAAGAATATTTTTTTTATGATTCCTCAGCCCAAATGAAAATTTAATTACCTATACATCATGAAAACAAAGGCTTAAGAGAAAAATTACTTGATGAATAATTTGGAGTTTGTTGTGGTGATCATTACATTAAAAAATTTATTGAATTGTCTATATAATGATAAGTGAAATTTTTATACAAATTTATAGTTATATACATTTTTTTACAAATAAAATAAATTAAAGAAGAGGTAAAATGAAAATCTAAAATCTATTCATAGACAATTGTTACTCAATACATTACAACCATATTAATTAAATTATGGTTTTGATCCATTATGAAATAATTCTAATGCTACATTTCTTATAATTTTGATTACATGAGATATAATATTAATATATTTAAAAAGAATAATTCCTTATCCGATAAGGTAATTTGATATGTAGTACCATTTATTGCAAACTATTCAACAATCCATTAACACGATGATAAAAATATACCAAAATGATGATTTACAGATATCGAAAATGGTATGAAATACTCTAGAGGAAAAACATGATAAATTGGGACTTTTAATATTTAGAAACTACATATTTTACCCATTAAAATTAGAATAGAAGATTTTACATTTGGATGATTCCCATATCATATCATTCATTATTCATCGTGGAGACTTGGATATGTATAGTGATCGAAATAAAAACAAATCATGGGATAATTTAATGAGTGAAATTATAGAATGTGTATCTTAATGATTATAATTTCATAAAATTATGATTGAAGGATATAATTATATGTGTATATTGAATCCATTATACACACTAATATGGAAATGGTAAATTACACAATATATTTCATTGTATGCATCCCCAAAATTTCTAAAGGACATAATGCTTTTATGCGTTCTAGTAAATCCCCCTAAAAAGTCAATAAATAATATTCCCATCAAATAATTAGCTCCCTTTAACAAAAAATCAATATATATCACGTACGAATTATGTATAAATATAGTAGCACTCTCTATTGTTTCTAATTTGGATATGCGGTTTCCCATGTGGTACTTAAGAAGTACTCATAAATCATTGGATAAACTGTTATTTTTTAGTACTTCATTAAAACAATTGAATTAAAGACCTACTAGGAGGACCATTATAACATTATATGATATATTGGGATCATGTATTATGTATTGACATAGATTTTAGGATAGATAACACATAGTTGAATTTTTATATACAATCATCTTGCATTCTATCATTTTGATGGAACCATATGAGGTATGTATTGGAAGAGATGTAGAGGAATAAAATGTTTGGATGATGTTGGAGATTAAAATTTGATAGGTATTATCCCTGGACAAGAAATAACTGATAATATTCAAAAACATTAGCGAAACATAAAATTATAGAAATTTCAATTAAAAATTTATAACGATAATTGACAATGAGATCACAAATTTGATGTTGGTGATAATTTTTTGTCCATATATATCTTAGAAAGCATGATATGAGATTTGAGATGAAGGGTATGTTAATTAATCGATATATCAGTCCCATTAACAATCTTGATCATGTTATGATTGTTTTTTATTAATGGGATATCCCTCCTGACCACCATCATATAGAGGATGTGTAACATGTATCACTTTTGAGAATGTACAATCCAAACCTATCACTTTTGCATACATGGAAGGTTGTGTAATTGGACCATGATATCGTATATGAGGAAGAATCACTGGATATATAAGATCATATAGAGGATGGGTTGTAAAACAAGACCATTTATCTTCTAAAATTCATATAGATGAACCACATATTCTAAGATGATACATGGGAACCTAAAGATACAATGAGATTAAAATAAACCAAAATTTATTTCATATAGAAAAATTTTAACCAAAAATTTACTCTATGTGTGTTAGTGTGTATTGAAATGAAATTTTATTACTTGTAAAACTAGTTTTATGTTTAAAAAATTGTGTTACATAATACAACTAAAATAATAAAAATTAGAACAAAACCATTGAAAAAGAAATAATAAAAACCTAAATGGAAAAAATATAATGGATATTACATTTAGTATAAAACTATATAATATAAATTAATTTTGAATATTATTATTCTCAATAAATTTTATTTTCATTATATTATATATTTTATATTCAAAACTGTATTTAAAAATTTTATAAAATAAAAAGACAAAAAATAATATTTTGATTTTCTAACATCAAAATTTATATATAACAACTATTTTAGTTTTATCAATAAATATTAATTTTTAATAGTGAACTATGTTTTGGTGAAAATTATTATTTTTCTATGTTTCTTCTTATATAAGATTATCATAGTTTATAAAGAAAGACTTTAAATAATTAAATATGTATTTATAGAATAAAATTATGAATTTTAATATATTAATTGAGATTATAAAACTAATCTCTTATATTTTTTAGAACTAAAATAAAACTATACTTTAATATAATATTTAATAGACATTTTATTCTAATAAAAAAAAATTAATTGTGAAATTATGATTTAGCTTACCCATAATGCCACCTAGAATTTATTTTTTATAAAAAACATTATTTCATAACCATTATTATTCTTAACAAACTATTTTTTTATAAATTTATAAGAATAAATAAAACATCATATAATCAATATTTTCATGTCTTATGTGTGATTATATTTAAATTAAATTTTCCAAAGCATAAAATTTTTTTCTGGGAATATTATTTTTAGTTTTTAATTTAAATTGATCTTATTATGGAAGTGATATAAACATAATATTTTTAATTAGATTTAATAAATGTGGTAAATAATAAATTTAAAAGGTAAAAATAAATTCGGTAAAAATTTAAAATATCATTAAAAATCCTTAAACAATCATGATTTATAAATATGGAGTATTTCAGGTGATTTTAAACCCTCGCACACTTTAATAATTCAATTCATACATTTTTTATACATTGAAGAATGAATTGTAACATAATATTTATAAAAATGAAATAGTAAATCAAAAACAACCTTTCTCTTGACTTATAAGAATGTGACATTTCCCCCTAAACAAGTCTCACTTATCCTATAAGTTATTTTTGAAACAATATGGAATATAAACTCATAGAACACTCTTTAATGTACATAACCCCCTATCCAAAACTATTTTAAATAATTCCTACATTTCTAGGGAATTTTCAAGAAAAAAACACAAACATAAAATGTGATTATTACATTATCATTGGGTTTTACTATTCATCTATAAAAAATCTCTCACAAAATTATATAAATGATTTAATTATCATTGTTAAAATAAAAATTTTCAATATTAATTGGAAAATAATAATTAAATACCTTATATCTAGTAAGAAAAATATAGCTTTGATCACGTGTACGTCCAAGCTACCGTAACTATGAAGAAATGTTTTTCCCCATCACTAGCTCTCAGGGATGGAAGAAATGATTTGTTTGATAAATTATAATTATATATATTTCTAACTTATAACACTTAAAATATAATTTATCATATTCCATATTTCAATCTATTTAATAAGAAATGTGATCGTTAATTAATTGTACATGTAAACTAACACCACCATAGAAAATTTTAGTTCGTTTTTAGTACAAAAATAATTATAGGTTTTTTATATATTTTTTGAGTATATATGATTTATATTATTAATATATGTAATTAATATTTTTATTTTTAGATAATATAAAATTATTTATTTTTATTATGTGATACATCAATATCAGTAAATCTCTAGATTCTAGTTCATCATTGTTTTAAACTTTATGAAAAACAACTACAATATACATGTAGTGAAATTATTATGTTATTTCAATATTTAAATCATTAATTTCTGTAACTTTAATTATTTATAAATGATAATATTTCAGGGAAAAATTATTATTTAAACTATATTTAAAAACTATGTTTAGAACGGTCATGATTATTGAAGTATATTTGTGAGAAAATATTTAAAAAAAATATAATACATGAATTGAATTGAGATTAATGAAAAATAATAATTTAATTTTATGTTAATATGGTTCTTAAATTGGTAATTATGATTTTTAAATTAATGATACACGAGTTTAAAGAACCTATATGGAAAAAAGGACATATTTAAATGACTTGAAAACTCATACATTTTTCAATGAGTTATACAATTTATAGATGATTTCACTTCCCATATATTAAATAAATTTTCATGGTAAATTATTTTATACTTTTATTTTTGTGGGAAAAATAATTTCTGATCCTTTTAACATTACAAAAAATGATTTCTTTTCACTTATTTTTTAAAAAAAATATATACTATCTCCAAACTGTATCACAACTAATAACTTTTCAATGATGGATACAAATTTTTTTCTAATATAAAATTTCATTATTCTTATATTCCAATGATATATCTCTAATTGAGTTATATTCCATGTTTCACACTATAGTTTCTATAATTATTTGACTCTTTTGGGGATTACATTTTATTTATAAAGTTATTTAATTTGTGATTTTATTTTACACCATTTCAATATTTTATGATTTTTTTACATTCACGGTTTCTCCGTCAAATGATTTTCATTAAAATTTTCATGTTTTATGTAAACAATTCAATTTTCATGTGCTATTTATGAAAAATTAATAATTTACATTTGGATGTTCCATGAATCAATTTTTTTTTCTTGCGTTCTATATGATACAGATTTTTATTGGTTCTTATGTAGTAAAAAATATTTATGAATGATTTGTGGGTTCAGGTATCATCCTCAAATGAATTGGTTAATATTTTATATCATATATGATATTTTTTTGTTATTAAATTTTAATTTCTAGTAAGAATGTGCCCTTATTTTTTGGATAATTGAAATAATGTTTCCCGATACTAATATTTTCTCCACAATTAAAGGGTGATATTAATTATGATATTATTCTCTAATCTTTCATGTTTATTATATTAAATGATTAAATTAAATATAATATATATTATGTTCACATGTTAATCTAATTTGTTTATTTATTTTCTTATTCCATGTACTTTTAAACACATTTTTTTTATAATTATCTCTTATGATGTTATGATATTTCACATATGGTCAGGTTTTTACTTATTCTAATGAACTCATCATTGGGGAAATTTCTACTCAAACCATGATATGAATTTGAGATTACACTGTTTATATATTTTTATTCCCCTTGTTATGAGGATGTGTCTTTCTAATGGTATATTTTAATGATGGCCTCAATTGTGTTTTTTGTAAAAGGATCTTATTATATAGAGAGTATCTAATGATATTGAAATTATTAGTCCTTGGGATATTATTATTTATCAAATTTATTATTTTAAATCACATAAGGGGTTCAAAATTAATGGTTTTTTATACAATATCACAATATATTCACTTGGGTTCTCAAATCACCATAACTTTTAACCTAAAGGTAGCTAGAGATGCTTAAAAGATATTTATAAAAATAGTAGATGGGGATAGAATTAAGAAAATCACAATTATACATCTTTTATTATTATATATGAGTTGTTTAAGTGATGGGATTAGTGGTGTAGAATAAATTATAGATGAAAACATATCGATCCACTCTAATAATAAAAACCACTTGGTAGTTAATGCTCAAGGTATAATTTTTCTTGCAACAACCTAGGATTTTTGTGAGATTGGTGTTTTTCATATCAATTATCTATTATTTATTATTATACAACAAGATAAAATTATGATATATGCATCACTAATTTAGCGTATGATATTTGAAAATCTATGTTTGGCTTATAATATACACAATTTCTAGTAATTTTGATAAAATATATTCCACGTAAGATTGAGTTTATTCATGATTGTTATATATTAAAATCACATTTGATGGATTTTATTAACATATATATATGTAATATATTAAATATAATGTTTAAAATTCATTATTATATGTTTTTTATACATAATAAATGAATAAAATCAATTTTTGTAATAAATGACGTATTTTTAAAAATATGTAGTTTTTCTGCCTTTGGATGGCGCATCCATTTTGAATCTATATTTGGACACATTAATATAATCTATTTAACAACATAAAAAATTTCTTTTTTAAATTGATATAAAAATCTA
The DNA here is from genome assembly GCA_963277665.1 of Viscum album. Classification (NCBI taxonomy): domain Eukaryota; kingdom Viridiplantae; phylum Streptophyta; class Magnoliopsida; order Santalales; family Viscaceae; genus Viscum; species Viscum album. Next base: position 25,663,110 of record OY728157.1, on the reverse strand, counting down.
CTTTGGATAGTATTTTGTTATTTCTCTGATAATATTCATGTTTTGATTAATAATAAAAATACAACAAATTTTAATTAAAAACAGATTATTTTAAACAATATAATTATAAAGTAAAATTATATTATCGAATTAAACTAAATTATAAATAAAATATATTTTTATTAGTCAATATACATTATTTCATTGGCATTAATTTTACATTAAATTTTATTAAAAACAATTAATTCTTTTTTAATGTTTTAACTTTTAAACCCCATTTTTCATTCCGAAAATGAGAATAATTTTAATTTATTTAATGAAGCTTATAAGATTAAAATTTAGAAAATTATATCCTATATATTGAATCAGTGTGTTTGAATTATGTAAATGGAACCCTTTTATTTATTTATATTGTAAATTTATGAGTAGTAACATTGGTTATTTTAATTAACCATGGATAAAATTTAATCAGGAAAATTAAGGTAAAAAATGATGTTATAACAGTTATAAAATTTCCCTAAAACAATCCAAAATCCTATTTGATAAATAAAAGTCTTCTTTTAACACTCATGGATCTAAATTGACTCATTTAATGGACTATTATTTATGAAAATGACTTATATATTGTTAAAATAAAAGAAAGTGGAAACATATCACCCTCCTATCTCTTATAAGTAGAAATATTTTAACATTCTGACAAATATGAGATAACATTGATAATAAATAGTCTCTATAAATATAATGTAATTAAGTATTTCATGGAATATTATTTAGATTTTATATATGCTAAATAGTTACCTTACCTCTATATACCATGATAATGTATAAATTATTTAATTATTCAAAAAACATTAAAACAACATAAAAAAAATGATAATAACCATTAAAAGTAAAAAAACAGAAAAGATACTATTATTAAAGTATATATAGACAATAATCATACAACGAGAAATTCATTTATCTTTTGGAGCTATATAGAAAATAGTATGACACTAATAATATTCTATTCAATGTGCTGTTAAAGTTGTCACATTAATTTTTTAATAAATATAATATTTTTAATGTAGTATTATACAAAAGATATACTAGACGATATGTATTCATATAAAATATATATTATTTATCTTCATTCTAGTATTTTATTTTAAATATTTTTTCAGAAACTAATTATATTAAATAATTACACAAAATTGATATATTATTTATTTTATTAATGAAAATAAAGAATTAATTAGATAAAAATATTATAGAAATATTTATATGGATAAATTATATATAAAATAAGTTTTATAGATTCAATTTACCACTTAAGTATATATTAAAAAATTTTATTCACAGACAATATCATATCTTTATAAATTTAAAAATAAAAAAATTGAATAGTTTCATAAATGAAAGAATTGATATTTTTTTAAAATTATGTTTTATTAAATTATTTAAACATAATAATAATTTTTAAAAATATAAATTAACAATTAAATGTTTATGAAGATTCTAAAATATTCATTTATGGTCTTATTGACATTAAATATATAAAAATTACAGTAATTTAATATTGAATCATTTGTTACCATAGTTAGAATTAAAATAGAATAACAAAGGGGAGATTTAAATGATAATATTAACATTTACTAAAAAGCTTGTCTAAAATTTATAGGTTAAATATATTACAACCTTATTTCATGTAATTTTTAAAAATAACACATTTTAAAGGTTTTGGGATGTGTTTTTATTTTTTTTTTAAATTAAAATTTTTGGTGTTTCCAAAAGAGCAACTCATCTCAATTATAAAAAGAATCCACATACATTAGTTATTCCCTTACCACTGAGATTTAATTGTTTTCCATAAACTATCCATTTCACTTATAAAATTACCTAGTTACATTTTATCTATCGTTTCTACTCAAATAACCATCTCTGGTGCCTTTGTGATGAGATTTAGTGGGAGCACGTCAAAGAAGATGAAATATCCCCTAACAATTTGTTCAAGTTATTTGTTCTTCTACTTCCTCGTAGATTTTTGTTTCTATTATTATGTAATAAATCACAAATAAAATATGTATGTAGATTTTTTTTATTGTTATGTGACATCCTTATCGAACCTTTTATCCATCCTATGAAAAAAATCACCACACCTACATACATACAACTTACATCTCCACACCATGGTGTGATATTTTTTATCCTACTTCATACATGGATAGTTATAATGATAGAAATAATATATATATTTTCTTATTATAAATATATATGTATTTTGGAACAAATTATATATTGTTCACATCCATACCCTTTCAAAATTATGGGATCCATTTCATCAGTCGTGCGTAAAAATGGTCTACCATCTCCAAGATGTGATGTGATTCATATCCATGTCACATGATTATATGAATGTATATAATGAATAAATATGATATATATAAAATTAATATAATTTTTTAAATTATTAAACTATATCATATTTATAATAAATGGGACATATATGAAAAGACAATCAAGAAAAAATTGATGAAGTTATCACTAAAAGAAGAGTAATAAAGAAATATTACTAAATGAGTGTTAATATCATAAAATATTATATTATAAATATAAATATGGTTCTAGATTAATTTTATGTAATTATATAATTTATTTTATTAATTTTTAAGATATTAATAAACTAAATTATACCAAATGTAATGTATTATTTTTTTCTCAAGTTTATTTCTTTGGGACATATGCCTTATACACCACCTATTTCTTTTATGGGGTGTTTAGCTACCAATGGTTGTTTTGTATGATTTATATTTTTAAGATTATGATATTTTCGTATTCATATAATTTTCATTATTTTATGAGGCATATGATTAAACTAGTTATAAATAGGTAAGTGGTAATTTAATAATTTCATTATTATCCATGATTTATTAAATGTAATTATTTTTTCGGGTTCATTTATCATAAATGTACAAGTATACCATAAGTATTTTCATAAAATGATTACTATTATAATATGGATTATTATTCTCATATTTAATATTTTTTTACTTTCACATCATTTTATGGAAGGAATCATTCTTTTGTTTTCTATACGAGGTACTTTTTGACCTTTTTCATTAATTTTTGAGAAGAATGTTTTTTATAGGATCCAAAATGAATGCATTTTATTCTTTCAGAATTCATTATTTATAATAATATTCTCTAACATTCGGTCATTGGTATTTTAAATGATATTAATTTACTTTAGAATTGTGTTTTATTTTTGGAAATAGAAACTTTTTTAAAGAAGAAATGATAGTCTCCTAAATAATTTTTCCTAAGTGTTTTATTAAAATTATTTTTGATCTATGATTGAAGTTATTTTTCATATATTATATCTCTATTATTATTATGGTTTATTATTTTTATTATTTAATTATTTTAATTTAATTCTATTTTTTATACAGTGATAATGTTATGTTGGAATGATGTATAGGAAACCCATTTTATTTCGTTGGTTATGTTTTGATTAATGATTTATGTTATTGTGGCACACATAAGAATTATTTAATTAATAGATGGGTGGGACCAATATATCCAACCAAATCATTGGGTATAGATTTATATCTCATGAGATTGACATTATTGGAATGACATGTAAATTCAGTTCTATAATACTGTGTTGGAATGACATGTAAATATGGTTCAGTAATACAAGGATGGAACAAAATGTAAACTCGATTCAGTAATGGGATTTTTTTCCTATGATAGTCTAGAAAATTTGTATTATCTAATATGGAAATAATTTTATATTCTTTTATTTGACTTATAAAATTCCATATTTTTATTCCAATGAAATTTTCTCATAGATATTGTTCCATTATGGTTTATTCCTATTGAACAACATAAAATTATTTATAAAATAATTATTTTGATATTTTTTATACATGGTGTGATTTTAACAATTTATGTTCGTATTTTTTTATCTTTATGTTAATGTTTTGATTGATATTTTCCATATTTACACTTACAGGGCTTTTTAGCACAACCCTTTTTGTGTTTCCTTTCAACATGGAATAAAGAAGGGTAGTAAGTAAGTTATGTCAAAATGGGGTTCTTATTGTGAAGGAAAATGTAGAAGACGATGTAGATGTTTTACGAATTAGTATTTTTTGATTCCCATATCTCAATGTCACTAAACTAATATTTTCTTCAGGAATCTATTTGTGTCATGTATTAAATTTATCCAAAAAGGTGATTTAATGTCCCTATATATCAAGCCTTTCATCACTGTAGTTGGCATCAATGAAATGTGTTAATTATCCTTTGGAAAAATGGATGAGAAAAATTAGTGAGATCACTATAGATAGAGTTATGGTATGTCTTAGAATGTCCCTAGGGATGTGACTATGTATAGTTTTCAATACTATAGTTTTTAATGATGAAAAATATATGATTAATCCTAAGATATCAAATATTGTAACATTATAAGTAAGTTATCTTGCTTTTGTGTCTTAAATCTCTAATATTTATTTCTCAGACATTCATTTACAGTCTTAGTAAAAACCCAATACTAGATATAACATAGTTAATAATGAATTTTTAAAATGTGGAATGCTTGGGAATTAGGAAAAACAATTTACTAATTTGAAATTGTATAAATAGAATCATGAATGTGATATGAGTTTCGGTTCTACTGCTAGAGATTAGGAGATTGTAAATGACATGTGAATGTAATGGGATGTTCTTGATTATTTTAACATTTATTTATATAAAAAGTATAATATTATGGTTAAGGAACCTTAGTAAAATTTCATTATTTTATAGAAGTTTATTATGATGAATCATGTGTAATAGTTTATCAATAATGTTTAATGATTGAGGTGTAAAGGTTATAGATTACATAGTATATTTTAATCATGATACATATATGTGTTTTATGTATAAGTTTTTTTGTATAGATTGTAATGGATATGTTGAATAATTATTATTACCTAGAAAATTAATTAATGGGTAAGATGATATATTAGGATAACACATGATTTTCGGAATGATTGTAACACCCCAGGTAAATAAAGAATATGAAATTTTCATATTTATCCATATTTGTGAATAAAAAATTAATAATACTTTAAAGGGGACGCTATGCACGATGGCGTACCCAATACACAACAACGAGTTTCTTAGGAATCTTACGTTGCACTATAATAATAAAATAATATTATTTTAAATGGTAGTTAACTCCTAGCCGTTGTAATGGTGTGAATGAATAGAACTAACTACAAAATGAATATATACGTTTGTTAAATATTTTTACTTTTTACAATAAATGATAGAGGATTAAAAATGCAAATGAATCCAATTTTAAGCTTAAACATTCTGATATACTTTAAAAGGTCGATTAACTGCCTTTTGATGGCGAACCTCATTTAAATCCACTTTTTGAAAATTTTATGTGTTATAATTGACAAAATAAAATTCTTCTTTAGAATTGGGACATCAAAATTTACTTTGAGTACATTTTTGGTATTTTTCCGAAAAAGTTCAATTTTTAATGAATAGTGAAAAATGTTGTATTTTAATTCAAAACCTCTTTTAATCTAATTTATTTATATGATTAGATTATATTTTTAATTGGCTTTAAAGTGAAATTAGAATATATTTTTACCATTTAATCCAATAGTGGTCGTTGGAAATAATTTCACTTTGAAATCAGACTTAAAGTATTGTCAATCTTTTGATACATTTTGTTTCATAAAAACACGCTATTTGTTTTGACAGCGGTAATTAATTATTAAATTAATTAATGCAACTTATATGTTTTTAATTGTGTAAAATAAAAATCATTTTTGAATTCGGAATATCAAATATATCTTAGGGTGAACTTTTGGTAATTTTCTGAAAAACATCAATTTTTGATGAATTGTGAAACCACTAAGTGGTACTTATAAAAACTGATTTTCCGTTTAAATGAAAATTTTCCATCTTTGTGTTTTTAATTTCAAAAATCCGAGATACATGGTTGTCATTAAGAATTAAAATGTTGTTCAATGGGATTAAAATAATTTTTTTGTGAATAGTAACTTATTATGTTTTTAATCGCGGTTAGAGGTTATTAGTGTAGTTTAGGGTAAGAATAATGTTTTAATAAAATGAAATGACCTAGACACATGTCCTACCCTCATTGGATCTGTCATGGCCGCCCAAGAAAATCCATGGGTCACCTTTGGGACCCCATGGAGCCACTTTGGTTTGAAAATGACATAAATATCTTTTTATTTAATGTTAAAGTAAAAATGACACAAACATGAAATGTTTTACTAAAACAATTTTTACATGGGGTTATACAAGTAAGATTTTTGACTATAAATAATAAATGGAAAGCTAAAAATATTTCCAACATCATTGTAATTTTTTTTATATTTTTTATACATTAAATAAATTAAATTATTTATGACATCATGATGATGCAGCGATGACCTCATTATTTAACGATTTAAATAAAATGGAAAGATAATGTAACATATAAGACCTACACATGTCCAAAACCTATTGTATGGGTTGATTGAGAACCCTTATCACCTTATCCTTGAAACACATCAATTTGGGACCACTAAAATCCGAAAACCATTCTAAAATAATGTAACATTTCCTTACATTCCAAGAGTGCCCCTCCTCTCCTCTTATAAAAGGCCCCCACCTCTAGCTCCTTACCCACACATCCAAAGCCTTTTTCTCGGCCAAAACCTACCCATTTTGTCTCTCCACATCCCTCTCTAACTCCTTGAATCCTAAATTTGGGCATAAGTCTTCCCAAGGAAGCCTTTGAGCTCAAACCAAAGGGAGTTACCCGATTTTAAGGTAATGTCTTTACTTATGTACTTTTGTTTTATTTTGCTTATCCAACCCCATAAACTCTTTTTATTAATTTTTTTGTAACAAATACAGTATCTTAAATATACTAGGATGTTGTTATAAGAAGGATTCTACCTACAATTACACACACCTTCGTCTAATGGTTAAAGAACATACTATTTCTGTGGTTGGCGATTTTCTGCCTCACGAAACGATGATTGGTCAATATTATTTTAACACCTTTAAAGGTGGACATTGTGAGGTCACTGTATTTTATATATTATATATATGGTATTTATGTTTACAATATTCTTATGTATTTTATAATTAAACCATACCTTTATTCATTTCATGTCGTGTAAATGCTATAATTTCATATGAGGAAGTGTGGACTACCGCCCCCTCAAGTGATGTGACTCGTACATGCAATACATGGAACGTATAAATAACGCAATTAATGATAATATGTAACCTATATAACATATATATTATACTGTAATTATAATATATATATATATATCATTTATTTTTAATTCCGTTAATATGACAACGAAAAAATGAAAGTAGCGTTCATGCGTACATATGGCCTACCGTCTCCATGAACGGTGCTTTTCGTTTTTATCTCCAAATGATATGGAATAGTATAAAATGAATATGTACTTGATATATATGATATTTTAATCATTAATACTATTCTGGAAATTATTTACTTATAACTACATGGAAAATCAATTTTCAAACAAGTTCATTTTTGACTCATGTACCGAACATCATCAAAAACGTCTGATATGAACTAACATTATTAAAAAATTATTATAACATTATAATATATGATATGAAGTGAATAATAATATTTAAAGGAGGTACTTAGGAAATTATAAATTTACCAATGTTTATTATTCAGGAATATAATGAAATGAACAAGACAAGTTGGACTTGAGGTAAGGGATCCTACTCCACTCTTTCTTTTTTAGTACACTCTTTTATGTCATTCCTTTTAAGATCATATTTCATGTGATTGGGATGTTCTTTTATATTACCCTTACTGTAATATTTATGTTCATATGATGATAGACCCTATTCTCTCTCATAAATCCATTTTGGATGTTTTAAGTGGCGTCGTTAGGCTGCCGAGTTTTCGTAAGGGATTTTTCATCTCACTTTTATTCCCATGAGATTTATGCTACATTTGCCAAAAATTCCTTTGAGTGGTGTATGTACTGCCAATTATTATAAACTTTGTGTAGTATAATTTCATTTATGTGTATTTACATCTTCATTTTATGACCCTACTTCCATGGGGTGTACGTTTCGAAAGTTACCCAACTCGGTAAGGGGACCTTTCACCCTCCACTTTTTAAAAGACTTCTTTTGTTATGTCTTTTAATTCACATACTATTATGTTGGGATATGTAATTTTATATTCTTATTGATGTAAATTTTATTTCCAAGTTATGAGATTCCCTTTTTATCTCTCATCAACTCATTTACTGAATTTTGAAGTGATGTCGTTAGGCTATCGAATTTTACCAAGCGAACTGTTTAACCCAATTTCGATTTCTTTGGGTTCAACATGTAGTTATTGAATATGTCATCCATTGAATATGTGTGAATGAACTTTTATTGTTTTACACATAATATACACTTATATTGGGTGTATTTATATTCTTCACACATAATTTTGAGATTGATTTATCCTTAATTTAATGATACCTTCTTTATAAGGGATTTCATCACATTTGACATTTCTATTGAGAATTCATTGTTGTTATGAACCAATTCCCTCTTATATGGTGTATATACTGTCCTTTGGAATATTATATCATGAATACATTTATTCTCATGATATTATAATGTTCTGACTAAATGTTATTCATCAATTATTGTATTCAAGTGTCTCTAATTTTGGTAAAACCCCTTTAACCAAAATATCACTTTAAATGTTTTAATTATTTGTTCTTATTAATATCCATGTTTTCAAAATAGTTTTGAGGATTTATTTATATGGATATAAATGGTTTAAATTTTTTAAAGCTTTAAGGTGGTATGGGACACTTTGATTCAAAAATCTCTTTATTAAATGTTTTAAATGGTTTTGGAAATGTTTTCTTTTTGAATGGATTCATTATTTCAATATACTAAAATGTTATATTGTGATTGAAATGTGGTAATGTTATGTTTCCTTTATGCATGTTTTATGTGATACATTTATGTTATGGTTCTTGGGCATTGTTATGAAAACGGGTGGTTCCGTGATAAACTACGGGCGGGTGAGCCTGATATAGCTCTCTAAGGTATTGGGTAACGCGAAGGAGTGAAAAATTAAGGTTTATCCGAAGAGATTTAGGGAATATACTTTGGTAGGTATTCCAAACGTAACCAAGTGGGTTACTCCCTACGTAAGAATGTTATTAATGCCTCAAGTTACATTTTATGTGTTATGATTTCTATGATTTATTCATCATTTGATGAGGTATGCTAAAGTGCTTGTGTTTTATGGGTAAATTTTGATTTCATTCTTATGTATATATGAACTCATGTTTCCTTTCCATATTTTTATAACCCTTACTTAGCTTTTTATGCTCATCCCAAGTGTTTTTTTTGACATGTTTTTCACAGGTCAAGGGAAAGGTACATGATATGATAATAGTGACAAGGAAGTGTCAAGAAAGAATCCATGTTTTATTTTAAATATGTTTCCGTTGATCGGATAAATTAATACTATCTTTATGTAACTACTTTGTTTAAATGTGGAATGTAATGCAAGTTTTATGATCTAATTCTCTAAAACTCTAAACCTGAAAAGATCCTCAATGTGCAATCTTGTAATAACTCAAGATTAACTAAGGTTTAAGGCTGGGGCCTTATTGTTAGTATCAGAGGTCGGTTTAGATAACTTTAGAGGTTAGGGTATTCTCTAAGCATAAGTGACAGTACCATAATGGATAGGATTTCAGAAAGAGTCCTAGTTTTAGATAAAGTGAATGAGTAAGTATATCTTAGTGGTTATCTCCCTCATTAGCACATGATGGTTTTGATGATATACTCACACTGACATTTCTGTTTTTAGTGAATGGATGGATCTAGCAGGCACCCAAGTGACAATAGGTTAGAAGGAAACTATGGTGGTTCTCTGATTAAGAGACGAGATGAAATGTGGTATTTAATGAGGAAAATCATGTTTGTTCTAAACCAATTATCAAGGAGTCATGATCAACCACTTGAACCTTGGTATGTTCTATAATGCATCATCTACGAGATGACCAATTGATGTGGAAGTTCAGGTAATACTTATAAAGGTAACCATTAGGGTTTATATGATCCTTACTTTTGAGGTAATTATGGGTTATTATATATTATGATGGAAAATGAAAGGCATGGGATAAACATGAGGTTAAAATATGTACTGATTATATTTGAAGATTTTATCTCATTTTGGGGAATGTTTTTAGAATTATACTGTTTTGAAAAAAGGACAACATGCAGACTGTGTGACAACCCCTCGCGTCGGAAAAAGCTGCGGGAATCGAACCCACAACCAATGTGCGACAGGTATTTATCACTTTCCAATGGAATACATGAAGTCCCTAGTTATTTTGACTGATTAGTTTTAGTTAGATAATTTTATGAATTAAGAGTAAGCTGATTTTGGGTTATCTATGGAAATTTATTAACCTATCATGGAGGATATGTGATTAGGTTAATTACTTTTCAATACGAGACTTTAAGAGTAACTGATGTTATTTAGAGATAGGTGTTAATTTGTACCTTGGAAGACTAGGCGACTAAATCCTTCAAATATTTGGGTTTCAATATTTGTTTGGTTCACTTTGAAGTTTTTTATGGAAAATTTTATTATCGAATGGTCCTTATTGATCTTTGGGTTGTTTTGGACAAATTTTGGATATTAAGAATAGATTTTCTTTTTATAAAGGGTTATCCTTTTCTGGATTATCTGATCTTGTACTAACCTTTTTGGTTTTGGTTTTGGTTAAAATATAAAGACATGGGGAGTATATAGTTCTCTTTTGTGGATTAGGTGATTCTTTAGATGTTGATTATAGTACTCTTAATGTGAACAAGTCTTCTTAAATACTCATCTTTTGGAGAAAATATGAGTTTGATTAAGGAATCTAGTAAAAGTTGAAAGTCTATATGACAAGTAAGTATGTTTCATTATGATTTAGTTAAGCTCAAAAATAAATTCCTCAATAAAAAGTAACATAAAAAAATGTTGGCTATTAACTTTTCCTACTAGGGAATCGAATACCGTTTAACCCATCACAAGTATGTAATTTTCTTGAGGTTAACTTTCTCCTAGACATGTTTACTATCACTCTTCATCAAAACATGACCCTTTTTTTTCCTCCATGTCAATGTTTTCCTACATGGAATCCTTGTATGGGTTAACTCGGGTGACCTCTGTACTTCTCATTCTTTATTTTAAAGTGATTGTTTTACTGACTCTTGTTCTGATGTGGGACTTTCAAGGATGTTTCTGAGCCCAATTTTAAAATTGTGAGGATGCAATTCCCGAAAGTGGGGAAGGATGTAACACCACATGTAAATAAAGAATTTTACATCTTTAAATTTATCCATATTTGGGAATAAAATATTAATAATACTTTAAAGGGGATGCTATGCACGATGGCATACCCAATATGCAACAACGAGTTTCTTGGGAATCTTACGTTACACTCTAATAATAAAATAAAATTATTTTAAATGGTAGTTAACGCCTAGCCGTTGTAATGGCGGGAATGAACAGAACTAACTACAAAATTATTATATATGTTTTTTGAATGTTTTTACTTTTTACAATAAATGGTGGAGGATTAAAAATGCAAATGAATCCAATTTTAAGCGTAAACGTTCTAATATTCATTAAAAGGTCGATTAAACGCCTTTTAATGGCGAACCTCTTTTAAATACATTTTTTGACAATTTTATGTGTTATATTTGAAAAAATAAAATTCTTCTTTAGAATCAGGACATCAAAATTTACTTTGTGTAGATTATTGGTATTTTTCTGAAAAAGTTCAATTTTTAATGAATAGTGAAAAATGTTGTATTTTAATTCAAAACCTATTTTAATCTAATTTATTTATATCATTAGATTGTCTTTTGAATTGGTTTTAAAGTGAAATTAGAATATATTTTTACCATTTAATCCAATAGTGGTCGTTGAATTAATTTCACTTTGAAATCAGACTTAAACTAGTATCAATCTTTTGATACATTTTGTTTCATAAAAACACGCTATTTGTTTTGACAGCGGGAATTAATTATTAAATTAATTAATGAAACTTATATGTTTTGAATTTTTTAAAATAGAAATCATTTTTTAATTCGGAATATCACATATATCTTAGGATGAACTTTTGGTAATTTTCTGAAAAACATCAATTTTTGATGAATAGTGAAACCATTAAGTGGTACTTATAAAATATGATTTTTCATTTAAATGAAATTTTTCCATCATTGTGTTTTGAATTTCAAAAATCCGACATACATGGTTGTCATTAAGATGTAAAATGTAGTTCAATGGGATTAAAATAATTTTTTGGTGAATAGTAAATTATTAAGTTTTTAATCGCGATTAGAGGTAATTATTGTAGTTTAAGGTAAGAATAATGTTTTAATAAAATGAAATGACATAGACACATGTCTTACCCTAATTGGATGTGTCATGACCGGCCAAGAAAATCCATGGGTCAACTTAGGTACCCCATGGAGCCACATTGGTTGGAAAATGACATAAATATATTTTTCTTTAATGTTAAAGTAAAAATGACACAAACATGAGATGTTTTGCTAAAACAATTTTTACATGGGGTAATAAAAGTCAGATTTTTTACTATAAATAATAAATGGAAAGATAAAAAGATTTCCTACATCATAGAATTTTTTTATATATTTTTTAGACATTAAATAAATTAAATTATTTATGACATCATGGTGATGCAGCGATGACCTCATTATTTAATGATTTAAATAAAATGGAATGATAATGTAAAATATAAGACCTACACATGTAAAAAACCTATAGGATGGGTGTATTTATAACCCTTATCACCTTATCCCAGAAACACATCTATTTGGGACCATTAAAATCCGAAACTCATTCTAAAATAATGTAACATTTCCTTACTTTCCAAGAGTGCCCCTCCTCTCCACTTATAAAAGGCCCCCACCTATACCTCCTTACCCACACATACAAAGCCTTTGGATCGGCCAAAACCTGCCCATTTTGTCTCTCCACATCCCTCTATAACTCCTTGAAGCCTCACTTTGGGAAGAAGTCTTCCCAAGGAAGCCTTTGAGCTCAAACCAAAGGGAGTTACCTGATTTTAAGGTAATGTCTTCACCTGTGTCCTTTTGTTTTATTTTGCTTCTCCAACCCCATAAATTTTTTTATTCATTTCTTTTGTAACAACTCCAGTATCTTCAATATACTAAGATGTTTTTATAAGAAGGATTCGAGCTACACTTACACACACCTTCGTCTAATGGTTAAAGATCATATTGTTTCTGTGGTTGGCGATTTTCTGCCTCACGAAACGATGATTGTTCAATATTCTTTTAACACCTTTAAAGGTGGCCATTATGATGTCACTGTATTTTATATATGATATATATGGTATTTATGTTTACAATATTCTTCTGCTTTTTATGTTTAAACCATTCCTTTATTCTTTTCATGTTGTGTAAATGCGAAAATTTCATATGAGGAAGTGTGGACTACCGCCCCCTCAAGTGATGTGACTCATACATGCAATACATTGAACGTATAAAGAATGAAATTAATGATCATATGTGACCTATATAACATATATATTATACTGGAATTATAATATATATATATATATATATCATTTATTTTTAATTCCGTTAATATGAAAAAGAAAAAATGAAAGTAGCGTTAATGCGTACGTACGGTCTGTCGTCTCCATGAACGGTGCTTTTTGTTTTTATCCCCAAATGATATGGAATAGTTTAAAATGAATATGTACTGGATATATATGATATTTTAAACAATTATTATAACATTCTTATAACATTAGCAAAAACGTCTGATATGAACTAATATTATTAAACAATTATTATAACATCAGCAAAAACGTCTGATATGAACTAATATTATTAAACAATTATTATAACATTATAATATGTGATATGAACTGAATAATAATATTTAAAGGAGGTCCTTAGGAAATTATAAATTGACCAAAGTTTATTATTAATGAATATAAAGAAACGAACAAGACAAGTTGGACTTGAGGTAAGGGATCCTACTCCTCTCTTTCTTTTTTAGTACACTCTTTTATGTCATTCCTTTTAAGATCATATTTCTATTTATTGGGATGTTATTTTTATTAATCTTACTGTAATGTTTATGTTCATATGATGAGAGACCCTATTCTCTCTCTTCAATCCATTTTGGAAGTTTTAAATGGCACTGTTAGGCTGCCGAGTTTTCGTAAGGGATTTTTCATCTCACTTTTATTCCCATGAGATTTATGCTACATTTTCAACAATTTCCTTTGAGTGGTGTATTTACTACCCATTATTATACAATTTTTGTAGTATAATTTCATTTATGGGTATTCACATCTTCATTGTATGACCCTTCTTCCATGGGGTGTACGTTTCGAAAGTTACCCAACTCGGTAAGGGGACCTTTCACCCTCCACTTTTTAAAAGAATTCTTTTGTTATGTCTTTTAATTCACATAATATTATGTTGGGATATGTTCTTTTATATTCGTATTGATGAAAATTTTATTTCCAAGTGATGATATTCCCTTTTTATCACTCATCAACTCATTTTCTGAATTTTGAAGTGATGTCATTAGGCTGTCGAATTTTACCAAACGAACTGTTTAACCCAATTTCGATTTCTTTGGGTTCAACATGTAGTTATTTAATATGTCATCCTTTGAATATGTGTGAATGATCTTTTATTGTTTTAAACTTAATATCCACTTATATTGGGTGTATTTATATTTTCCACACATAATTTTGAGATTGATTTATCTTTAATTTAAGGATACCTTCTTTATAAGGGATTTCATCACATTTGACATTTCTATTGAGACTTAATTGTTTTTATGCACCAATTCACTCTTATATGGTGTATATATTGTCCTTTGAAATATTATATCAATAATCCATTTATTCTCATGATATTATAAAGTTCTGACTAAATGTTATTCCTTAATTATTGTATTCAAGTGTCTCTAATTTTGGTAAAACCCCTTTAACCGAAATATCAATTTAAATGTTAAAATTATTTGTTCTTATTAATATCCATGTTTTCAAAATGGTTTTGAGGATTTATTTATATGGATATAAATGGTTTAAAATTTTTAAAGCTTTAAGGTGGTATGGGACACTTTGATTCAAAAATCTCTTTATTAAATGTTTTAAATGGTTTTGGAAATGGTTACTTTTCTAATGGATTCATTATTTAAATATAATAAAATGTTATATTATGATTGAAATGTGGAAATGTTATATTTCTTTTATGCATGTATTATGTGATACATTTATGTTATGGTTCTTGGGAATTGTTATGAAAACAGGTGGTTCTGTGATGAACTAAGGGCGGGTGAGCCCGATATAGCTCTACAATGCATTGGGTAACGAGAAGGAGTGAAACATTAAGGTTTCTCTGAAGAGATTTAGGGAATATACTGTGGTGGGTATTCTAAATGTAACCAAGAGGGTTACTCCCTACGTAAGAATGTTATGAATGCCTCAAGTTACCTTTTATGTCTAATTATTTCTATGATTTATTCATGATTTGATGAGGTATGTTAAAGTGCATGTGTTTTATGGGTAAAGTATGATTTCATTATTATGTATATATGAACTCATGTTTTCCTTTCCATATTTTTATAACCCTTACTGATATTTTTATGCTCATCCCTAGTGGTTTTTTGAAATGTTTTTTACAGGTCCAGGGAAGGGTACATGATATGACGATAGTAACAAGGAAGTGTCAAGAAAGAATATATGTTTTATTTTAAATTTGTTTCCATTGATGGGATAAATGAATACTATCTTTATGTAACCACATTGTTTAAATGTGGAATGTAATGAAAGTTTTATGATCTAATTCTCTAAAAATCTAAACCTGAAAAGATCCTCAATGTGTAATCTTGTAATAACTCATGATTAAGTATAGTTTAAGGCTGGGGACTTATAATGATAAACATTTATATTTCCATTTTGTTAAGATAATGATGTTTGGATACTGATGTGCTTGTTATGAATAAGTAAATTGGATGACATTAGTTTCTTTGTAACTAATTTTGGAATTTTTCTGAAGAGAGTTCTACTATCATTAATAATGTAAAAAAAATTAAAATTCTGGAATATATCAAATTTGTTTTTGTGTAAGTAAATATTATTATTGTTAATAAATATATGTGGTAATTAGTCTTATTTTCATTACATAATAGAATAGATGTTGAAGGAGTTAACTTGTATCGAATTTGAATGAAACGAAAAAACTTATGATATATGGTAAATTTGTTATTAGCCAATATTATTTAACATATTTTTAATGTTTTGGATTTTCAAGTTCAGAAGAATTGTATGGTTATAAAAATATAGAATTTTTACATTAATATTCAGATGATGTTTCTTATAGTAATGTATTTCTCACCCCAGGTAGGCTTATACATATTTTATTACATGAGATATAATTTTTGTTTTCATAAATATAGAGGGAATACCCAATAATTCTATTTATTGAAATCATTATCTCCTAAAACTTCAGGAATGAAAAATTTGAAATCATTTTGTGGAATAAGAGATATAATTGAATGTATTCCATTCACAACCAATGGTATGATTGTAGCAAAATCATGTTAATATATCTTCTCATGTAAATAATTAAACATTAGGAAAAGGGATCATGATATAAAAGGGTGTCCTATTATCATAAGTTTTAATTATATCAATAACCACTTTAATGATAATTTTGTGTATGAGTTTCTCAATTTTAATTTTCTCTAGATGACCTAATTCCATGTTATCAAGGATCTTTATCAGTATTTATGATTATTTACACTTTTCCTCTATGCCCAAATATTCACATAGGTTATCTTATATTGTGACCTAGTTATGATTTACTTTAGAGAACTATTATTTTAAAACTATTAATTTTTAAATAAATGGATAATAAATCATTTTTATAAAGTCAATTTTTATGAAATAAACTCCTATGTATTAATCCTTTTATATCCCAGAATAATATTAAGGGTGAAATTTTTTTAAAGGAGGGTATATTGTAACAACCTGAGATTTTTATGACATATTTTTTTCCCTGATGTATTATGTTGTGTGATACACCAATATATGCTTATGATATAAGAAAACTCAATTTATCCTACGTTATATACAACAATATGTTTGTCTTTTTTTACACACAATTTCTTGTTATTTTGATAAAATTCATCTCACAAAATAATGAGATTAAGAGAGTTATTAAAATAATAAAATCAATCCTGATATATTTTATTAATGAAATATCAATTTTATATATTCTTAATAATGTATAAAATTCATCTAATATGTTTTATATACATGAGATATGAAGAAATTAAAATTTTCAGATAAAAGTTGTTTTTTTAAAATACAGTTTTTCGACCATTTGATGGAACACCCATTTTAAATCGAGTTTTTTTCATATTAATATATAAAATTTAAAATAAAAATATATTCATATGAATTATGGTTTAAATTTTTAATTTGGATTAATTTTTTATATTTTTCCATTAACATTCATGTTTTGATGAGTATAAAAAGTACACAAATGTTTTATTCAAAACAAATTTTAATCATAAATATAATATATTTGGATAAATTATATTATTGAATAGTTTTAAAGATTTAATTCCATATAATTTTATCATTCAATATAATTTATGTCATTACAATCAATTTTAACATTAATTTTGATGTATAAACAATTCAATATTTTTCAATGTTTTATCTTTTATTAATTGTTTTCATTCAGAAATTGAGAATAATTTTAATTTAATTACTACATCATTTGTGTCTCAAATTATGAATAATGGAGTAAATACTTGTAGTTAGTGGGTCTAAACTGTGTAAATAGAATCCTATTAGTTATTTATAAGGATATTATGAATAGTAACATTGTTAATTTTTATTTACCATAGTAAAAGATTAATTGGTTAAATTATGGTAACAAATAATAGGATAAGGATAATAAAGTTACCCTAAAACATAAAAAATACTATTGAATGAATAAATTTCTTCCATTAACACCGATGAATTTAAATTTATCCATTTAATGTAATCTAGTTTGTGAAAATGATATGTTTATTATTATAACAAATGAAAGTGACAACATGTCACAATCTTATATCTTAATAGTATATTAATTTTAATACAGTGATAAATATGAGATAATATTGATAATTAATAGTATCCAAAAATACACTGAAATTATATACATCATGGTAATTTATTTATAATTTCTAGAAATTAAATAACTACCTTATATGCTTATATAATGATGATGTAGAAAATATTTAATTGTTTAAAAATCAATAAAACAATATCAAATAAAATTATAATAAACATTAAAAACCAAAAAAACATGCAAATATCTTATTGTTAGTGTATATATCGACCATAATCATTCATTTGTCGATTTTTTGAACATTTTTATCCATTTGGAAAATATTATGACTCTTATAATATTTTATTTAATGTGATATTAATATTTTCACAATCATATATCAATTAATATATCATTATTAATACGAGATTATACATTAGATATATTATACTATAAGTATTCCACTAAATGAGACTATTTATCTTTATAAGAGAATTTTATTTTCAATTATAACTCAAAAAATATGAATATTAAATAAATAATAAAACTAATCTAATAACTAGATTATTAATTTAAATATAATGTTAATGTGATAAAAAATATAAAAATAAATGTTATTAGGGATAATTATTATATCTAATGAATTTTATAGATGACCATGACCTAATAAGGATTATAATAAAATATTTTATTCACTGATAATATCTTACATTGATGTTTTTTAAATCCATGAAATGACATTTTTCAAGATTGACACTATTGATATTTTTTAAAAATAATTTTTTTTATTAAATTATTAAATAATAATAATTTTTTTAAAATATAAAATAATTTTTTTGTTGTCAAATGATTTTATATTATTCATTTATCGTATAATTCATATCAAATAAGGAAAAACTACACTATTTATATTTTGAAACAATTTTTACATTAGTTGAAATTAAAATAGAATAACTATGTGTTAATTAAAATGATAAAGTTTAATTTGACTGAAAAACTTTTTAAAAATTTATTTATTTATGAATTAAAAACCTTATCTCATCTAATATTTAAAAATATGAAATTTTTTACATTTTTTTTTGTATTGTTATTTTAATATAAATTAATATTTTTTTGGAATTTCCAAATGTTCCCCTCACCTCATTTATAAAAGGCCACATCCCCCTTACCAGTTTACTTTGATCTTTACTAATCAGTCATACCTTAACCATTTCTCTTCTAATATTCCCCCTTAACATTCTATAGGTTCTGGTGTTCTGACTGAAAATTAATATTTTTATTTCCTAACACTTTTGAGGGATAAGTGACAAACCAACAAACACTTTTGAGGAAAAGTGACAAAAAATACATGACTTCACGACAAACATAATTCGAACACCATTGATCAGTGAAAACAATGGCCAAACTAACTACTCCTTCATCATATAAAACCACCACTCTATAATTCAAACTAAAAATGTTCATAGAATGAGCCAGAATCACCCACTAGAAGTCCAAGGAACCACCAGAATGCATAAAGCACGAACCTCAGAAAAGCTTGACCAACCTCAGAACTGGACTCCTCAAATGCCACCAATACTACCATCGACACCAGCCCAAAACCACCAAACCGCTATTGAACTCCGATCGGTGATCTCCCAAACCCTCAAGCGTTGTGAGATGGAATCCCAGAAATCCTCCAGGAAGAAAACATCCATAGAAGGCCATCCAATAATCTGGATCAAGGAAGACCATGTTGTCTTGACGCTACATCCTACTCTGTAGGGAACCACAAACCAACCTTGAATTTCAATGACTCCACCAACACAATCCAACAGATTCACCCACACAGGATAAACTCCATCAATAGAGCAACATCCATCCAGATCAGAAAAGAACATAACTCAAAATGGCAACGTCTGCGCGGAAACTAGATGTAACACCCCGAGATTTTATGATAAGTATTTTTTTTAATTTATTTGATGTCATGTGTTTTATGCTACACCATGATTATCTTGTGCTATACACAACACCGTATTAGCTTGCAGTATACACAACACAATTCTTGGATCATGTTATACAAAATTTCATGTTCGCATGATAATAATCATTCTACACAACATTGAGTGTATATATATATATATTTAATGTATAAATGAAATATGGTTATATTTTGTTTTACGCAACAACAAAAGAGTCTTGCACAACACACAACCCTAACTTGGCTTTCATTACACGCATTTGCGACCTTCCTCGGTAGCGTATATAGTACTCAATACCGGGTTTTACTAAACAACGATATATGGTTATAATATTATTATAAACTAGAAATTATGAATATTATTAACTAAATTTTGAATATTATAACATTATTATTCATATTACACATTTTCTAGAACATGGTATGAGAACAAAATAAATTTTTTCGGGTAAAATAAGTCTTTTTCAAAAAATGCAGTTTTGCCACCTTTTGATGGCGCACCCATTTTAAATATAATTTTTTGAAAAGTTTATAAGTAAAATTTTACAAAATAAACTTATTATTCTGAATCATGAAATAAAAATTTACATTGGATAAATGTTTGATATTTTTTTGATAACTTTCATATTTTAATGAATAGTAAAAACACACTATATTTTAATTAAAAACAACTTTTTTCAACGTAATAATTTATATGTTTAAATTATAATATTTAATGGTTATAAAGTATAAATAGAATATATTTTTTCCATTTAATATAATGTATGTCATTATCATTTATTTTACCTTGAATTCGTAGATTAACTCAATTCAATATTTGGCAATGTTTTAAACAAAAACCCATTTTCTTTCGACAACGAGATTAATTTTAATTTAATTTCTGCAACTTTTGTGTATTGAATTTGGAAAAATGGATTCCATATTTGGAATCAGTGAGTCCAAATTATTTTAATAGGCTACTTTTTATTTTTGGGCATTATGAATAGTAACTATGGTAAAATTTATTTACCATAGTTAAAGCTAAATCGGGTAATTAAGGGTAAATATTTGATTATAAAATTACCCTAACACATTCCAAAATCTTATTGGATGACTCAATGTTTACCCAAATCACGTAAAGGTCAGATTAGATTCATTTAATGGACTTTTTCCCATGAAAATAAATTAATTATTATTAAAACCAAAGAAAATGACAACATGTCACTCTCTTAAATCTTATAAGTATATTAATTTTAACTTAGTGATAAACTTCATTAAACATAGAACATTAATAGTCTCCAGAAAGCTAATAAAATTATCTACATCATATGAATTTATTTCTAATTTTTGGGGATTATATAATTATCATTAATTGTGACACAATAGTGAGGAAGAAATTGTTTATCTAGTGAAAAATCAAGAATATTGTTTTTCTTAAACTAATAGTGACCATAAAAGGCACAAAAACCTGGCAAAAAATTATTAGTCATGTATATTTAAACTATAACCATCCAATGGTCGAATATTTGACAATTTGGTGAATTATAAAAGCGATTACGACACTTATATTTAGTTAATAAATATAACAATTTAAATATTGTGATTTTAAGACGATAAATTCGAGTAAAAGTATTATTGTGAAAGTTAATATATTTCTCTTAATCATAGGATTTTATTTTTAATTTTTATGCAACAAATAAGTATATTAAATAATTATACAAAAATGTTGTAGTAATTATTGTATTAAGAGATAAACCAAATAAATGGTTTTAAAAATAATAAAATAAATATTATATGAACTATTTAACGCGCTCCACTAATTTTCTAGACACATATGAAATTTTATGAATCTATTAAAGCTTTTATTTCGAACATATCTTCTGTATTTATTTTATTTAAATTCCAATAAATGAATAATGTCAAAATTGACACTATTGGTATTTTATAAAAATAACATATCATAAAATTGTTTAAAATTCACAAAAATATTTACAAATTATAAATTTAAATTTATATGGTATAAAATGTAATTAAGTATCCAATTATGGACAATTCACACAAAAATATGTAATTATTCGTTATAATTTAAAATTTATAATGTTATTACCACAAATAAAATTAATTTGATTATATAAAGATAAATCAAGTTGATAATGTTTAAAATAAATTCCTAACATGTCTAAATTTTATTTTTTGATGATATTGAAACCATATCTTATCTAATATTCGAATATGAATCATTTTTAGAGGGTTTTATGTGGGGTTAGATTTATTATAAATTAATATTTTTAAGATTTCCAAAGGTGCCCCTCTCCTCCCTTATAAAATGGAAGCTCCTCCCTCTCTTCCTCACACCACTTAGAGCCTTCATGATCGGCCAAACCCTGATAAATTCTCTTCTCCACTTCCCTAGAAACATCCTAGAGGTCCTAGTCTAATTCAAAGACCAATCTTAGTTCCCTAAGGGGAGGTTTCAAAGAGGCGTATTGAAGAAAAGGTAATTCCTTCTACCGATTCTTTCAAGCTTATTTCTTCTTCAACTTCATCTTATTTTGTTGATTCATTATAAAGTAATAACATAATTATCACTAATATACTGATATGTTATTATAAATATGAAACAACCCCATTTAGCCTTCTATCCATCCTACGGAAAACAAAATCACCGCACGTGCGTACGTACGGAATACCGTCTCCACACCGTGGTGTAATCTGTTTTTACACCAACACCTTACATGGATGGGTATAATGGTGTAAAAAATAACTATAAATAGTTATTATAAAATCATACTGATTATGATATATGGTATCATCCATTCCAATTCAATTCAATTCAATAATAATGGAAACGATATCATCGCTCGTGCGTACGTACGGACTACCGTCTCCACGACGCGATGAGATTCATTCTCCATGTAAACCATTTAATAATGATTATAAAGTATATATAAGCAATAGTAATGAAATATATGACATTATAAAGCTACTGGATTTATTTATATATATATGTATGTCATCTACTTAATTCCATTCAACTCAATAAAGAAACGAAAGCAACGTTCATGCGTATGTACGACCTACCGTCTCCATGAACGGTGTATTTCTATCCATTTATAGATCTATTATATATATGTATACTGTGAATATATATTATATATAAATCATATTTTATATTCTGTAATTATGTAATCGTGATCTAAGTAATTATATGAATAATTACAATCAAAACACGGATGACAAATGAAATGATTTTACCCAAAAAACACTTTAACATGGAATTTACGAAAGAACATGTAATATAATGTCATAATTGAACCATATATGATATCATAACAATGGATATGATTCTATCATAAGTCAATGAAATTATTTAAATCCTTATACAGGAGGTTCGAATACATATGAAGCATATCAAACATAAGGTAAGGGATAATTTTGCAAATCTCATTTTTATCTGAGATTGCTTATTCGTAAGTATTTACTGGTGGTTATTTCTATCATCTATGTCCATGTTTTATAAAAGTGTCTTCATTTATGTTTAATGTCATTTTTACCCATTTTTTAATTTTACTACATGGTATGTATGGAATCATTATTTTACGAGGTACTTTTTGAATTTTCCGGCAAAAGTACGAGAAGAGTGTTTTTTTAACTTATACGGCACGAATGGATTTTTACAGTTTTATAAATCCTTATTTTCATGATGATTCCCCCAAAATATTTCATGACTATTTTCATCAAAATCATTTTATTTTAAAATTGCATGTCATTTTTTGAAAAGAAAATTATTTTGAAGAAGAAAGGATATTTTCCTCAAGAATTCATTTCAAGTGTCTTATCAAAACCATTTTCCATCTAAGATGAAATTATTTCATATATGTATGGTTAAAGTATAAAGTCTCCATGATTTACATGGTTTCTCTATCCTTATTATGAAATGATATCCATTTATTTTATATGGATTATGTGATGATGTGATGATGTTTATGAAACCCATTTTATTCATTGGGTTATTATGAATGATGTATGTTTATTTTGTGGAACAAGTAAGAATGATTTCATTATGAGATGGGTGGGACCTATATATTCTTGCAATTCATTGGGTAATGATTTATATCTCATGAGATAGGCATGGCTGGAACAGTAAGTTAATCTGGTTTAGTGTTACAGGACTGAAACGAGGAGTGAACTCGATTCAGAAAGGGACTTTGTCCACTAAGATGTTCTTGGCAGCAATGCCTTGGCTACTATGGAAATCATAACAAGTGCTGATTGGTTTCCACTATTAAATGTTTTATTCCCATGCTTTTTTATCGTGATTGATTTTCCTTTATGTTATATGCCTTACATACTTCCAAGATTTATGTCTTTGCTCAAGGTTTTAATGTTTAGATTTCATGTTCATTTTTTTTCTTTCAAATATTTATGGATTGTTCTATGTTCTCTATGTTTTCCCTTACTAAGCATTTGAGCTCACCCTTTTTATGTTTTATTTTCCCCAGACAATAAAGAAATGTGTTAGGTAAGGAAACAAAAAGGGGAAGATCATTATGGGAGATTTTGAAGATCTTTCAACATGACTAGTTGTTTATATTCTGAGTTTCCAAAGACACTAAACTATTACTGTACTTGTGTGTATTTTTTTGTTATGTGTTAAGTATTCCGCAAAAGTAATGTAATGTCCATGTACGTCAAGATTCGGGTATCTACAGTTGGTATGAGAGGAAAGGTTTAGACAACCTTTGGAAACTAGGATGCAAAAAATTTAGTGATATCCCTAGAGATATTTCTAAGGTATGTCTAGGGATGTCCCTAAGGATAAGTATACATATAGGATATAATCCTAGAACTAAGGTAAAGATATTAGTATTTAACCTAAGATGTTAGATATTGAGGGTACTTCCCCTTTACTATGTTGTTTTACCTAGCATGATTTTTGCCTCTCACAGAATTCTTTTTGTGTTTTAGTCAATGGAAGGAACCAGAAGGAATTCGGTTAACATTGAATCAAATGGAAAAATTGGTGACTATGAGCAACAAAATGGTGTAATGACTAGAGAGAAAGATATTTTAATTATACCGAATCATTCATCGCGATACATGATTAACAAGGTGAAATTTAGTGGTATGCCTAATTTATCAAATAAGAGGAAGATAGACTTTTATGTATGTTCGCATGTTGAGGAGCATAAAGAAAGGAATATTGAGATTTCCAATGAAGGAAGAAGAACCTTGAGGAATAACTCAAATGGAGGTACCAATGTTATCTCTGTGGAAAAAAGGGTCATAGAGTGACAGACTGTTATAGAGTTCAATGTCTTATTTGTGGAGAACATGGGCATTACCCAACTCAATGCCCTGACCTAAAAAATACTTTTAAATCAAGGAAGGAATTATTCCAGGACAATCATTTAAGAGGATTTATTGAAGTGTTTATGTATTGGTATTCGAGAATAATGTTGTTGAGGTACTTTTATGGTGTATTATAATATTTTTTAATTAGTCTATTGTGGTTTTCAATAAATTTATGGTACCGGTAACCATGAAAAGTGATTCAAATATTTTGGAAAGGAGATGATATGTGCATAATGAAGGGATAAGAAGATAATAAGATGTTTGATTGTATTCATGAGCTCATGATTGATATAAGGACTAAGTGATATCATGGTTTGAATATATAGAATTTTGAGGATTTTGGTATGTGGAAAGTGTTAACTTTTAACTGCATTCATGTTTTCACTAAGGTTCAATGTGTATTCATTCTTCAAGAGAATAGATGATTAAGGTATTCACATGTTTGTAATTTGACCAACAAGATATATCTTATGATATATGGGGGATAAATGATGGCATTCACATGATTGTTATGTGAAATTTCAAGTAATCATTTTCTTTATACTATGAGCTTGGACCGAAGTATTTTAGATAAGCCTAAAGTTTGGAATTGATTATGTTGGACATAAGTTAGTATTGTTTAAGGATATAACTTTTTTCGATATTATTGATGGGATGTTATAGTAATGTAATTTTTGAAAAAGGACAACCTGCAGGACGGGCGACAACCCATCACGTCGGACAATGTTGTGGGAATCGAACCCACAACTGAAGTGCGACTGGCCTTTATCGCATACCAATGGCCTACAGGAAGTCCTTGGTTAGTAGAAACTAGTTTTATTTTATTAAGTGGTATAATATATGATGTATAAGTTCATTTTTGGAATCGTATACGATTAACCTCACCATAAATAGATTCTTGTATGTTTGATAACTTTTTCTATCCTTTTGTTTGAAACAGATGGAACGACCCATCATTCTATCACATGATTTGTTAACACTTCATGAATAACAAATTCAACTTAATTTCTTTAAGAGATGAATTGGAAATTGTTCAACGCACGAACAACAGTGATATTGTACCAAAATCAAGAAAGAATTTCTTCTAATTTAAAATTTTCATCTTTAGGGAAATGATATTGAAAACCATAAATGTTGTCCCAGTGCTCTTATATTCGATGAATCAGATGGTACCTTAGATCATCACAAATCTATGTCTTTGTGATTGTTGGCTATTTCATAGCCATGTTCTCTACCACTATCCATCAGAACATGATGGTTAGATTTCTCTTCCATACCTATATTTTCACCTATATTCTCCTACGTGGAAACCCATTGATTAGTTAATTTGGGTAACTGTTACGTTTCATAATTTAGTTTTTAAATATAAGTTTTGGTATTCCTTTTTACGATGTGGGTTTCTATGAAAGAAACTTTTGAATAGTAAACCATGTATAACCTCGAAGAATTTCGAGGGAGAAATTCATTTTAATGGAGGTAGAATGTAACACCCCGAGATTTTATGATAAGTATTCTTTTTAATTTATTTGATGTCGTTTGTTTTATGCTACACCATGATTATCTTGTGCTATACGCAACACCGTATTAGCGTGTAGTATACGCAACACAATTCTTGGATCGTGTTATATATAATTTCAAGTTCGTTTGATAATAGTCATTCTACACAACATTGAGTGTAAATATATATATTCAATGTATAAATGAAATATGGTTTGATTTTGTTATATTAAACAACAAAGGAGTCTTTCACAACATGCAACCCTAACTTGGCTTTCATTACACACAATCACGACCTTCCTCGGTAGCGTGTGTAGTACGCAATACCGGGTTTCAGTAAACAACGATATATGGTTATAATATTATTATAAACTAGCATTTATCAATAGTATTAACTACATTTTTAATTATATAACATCATTATTCATCTTACACATTTTATATAACATGGTATGAGAACAAAATATATTTTTTCGGGTAAAATAAGTATTTTTAAAAAAATGCTATTTTGCCGCCTTTTGATGGCGCACCCATTTTAAATTTAATTTTTGAGAAGTTTATAAGTTAAATTTTACAAAATAATCTTATTCTATTGAATCATGATATAAAAATTTACATTGGATAAAGTTTTGATATTTTTTTGATAACTTTCATATATTAGTGAATAGTAAAACCATGCTATATTTTAATTAAAAACAACTTTTTTCATTGTAATATTTTATATGGTTAAATTATAATATTTAATGGTTTTAAAGTATTAATAGAATATATTTTTACCATTGAATATAATTTATGTCATTAGCATTGATTTTACCTTGAATTCCTAAGTTAAATCAATTCAATCTTTTGCAATGTTTTAAACAAAAACCAGTTTTCTTTGGACAACGAGATAAATTTTAATTTAATTTATGAATCTTTTGTGTATTGAATTTGAAAAAATGAATTCCATATTTGGAATCAGTGGGTCCATATTATGTTAATAGGATACTTGTTTTGGACATTATGGGTAGCAACTACGTTAAAATATATTTACCATAGTTAAAGGTAAATCGGGTAATTAAGGGAAAATATAAGATTATAAAATTACCCTAACACCTTCCAAAATCCTATTGGATGACTAATAGTCGACCCATATCACCTATGGTTCGTATTAGATTCATTTAATAGACTTTTTTCCATGAAAATATATTAATTATTTTTAAAACCAAATAATGTGACAACATGTCACTCTCTTAAATTTTATAAGTATATTAATTTTAACGTAGTGATAAAATTCATGAAACTTCGAACAAGAATAGTCTACAGAAATCTAATAAAATAATCTACATCATATGAATTTATTTATTATTTTTAGGGATTATATAATTATCATTAATTGTGACACAATAGTGATGAAGAAATTGTTTATCTAGTGAAAAATCAAGAATATAGTTTTTATTAAACTAATAGTGACCATAAAAGGAACAAAACCCTGAAAAAAACTTATTGGTCAGGTACACTTTAACTATAATCAACTATTGGTCGAATATTTGACAATTTGGTGAATTATAAAAGCGATTATGACACTTATATTAAGTTAATAAATATAATATTTTAAATATTGTGATTTTAAGATGATAAATTCGAGTAAAAGTATTATTGTGAAAGGTTATAGATTTAACTTAATCATAGGATTTTATTTTTATTTTTTATTCAACATATAAGTATATTAATTAATTATACAGAATTGTTTTAGTAATTATTTTATTAAGAAATAAAACAAATATATGGTTTTAAAAATAATAAAATAAATATTATATGAACTATGTATGTGATCCACTAATTTTCTAGATACATATGAATTTTATGAATCTATTAAAGCTTTTAGTTCGAACATATCTTCTGTATTTATTTTATTTGAATTCAAATAAATGAATAGTTTCAAAATTGACACTATTTTTATTTTATAAAAATAACATATTATAAAATTGTTTATAAATCACAAATATATTTACAAATTATACATTTAAATTTATATGGTCTAAAATGTTATTAAGTATCCAATTATGTACAATTCACATCAAATAAGAAATTATTTGTTATAATTTAAAATTTAGAATGTAATTACCACAAATAAAATTAAATTGATTAAATACAGATAAATCAAGTTGATAATGCTTAAAATAAATTCCTAACATGTCTAAATTGTTTTGGTTGATGACATTACAACCCTATCTTATCTAATATTCTAATATGAGTCATTTTTGGAGGTTTTTATGTGGGGTTATATTTATTATAAATTAATATTTTTAAGATTTCCGAAGGTGCCCCTCTCCTCCCTTATAAAAGGGCACCACCTCCATCTCTTCCTCACACCACATAGAGCCTTAAATCTCGGCCAAACCCTACCGAATTATCTTCTCCACTTCCCTAGAAACATCCATGAGGCCATAGTCTACTTCAAAGTCCAAACTTAGTTCCATTAGAGGAGGTTTCAAAGAGGCTTATCAAAGAAGAGGTAATTTCTTCTACCGATTCTTTGAAGCTTATTTCTTCTTCAACATCTTCTTATTTAGTTGTTTCCTTATAATGTAATAACATTATTATCACTAATATACTGATATGTTAGTTGAAATATGAAGCAACCCCATTTCACCTTCTATCCATCCTACGGAAAACAAAATCACCGCGCGTGCGTACGTACGGAATACCGTCTCCCCTCCGTGGTGTAATCTGTTTTTCCACCAACACCTTGAATGGATGGGTATAATGGTGTATATAATAACAATAAATAGTTATTATAACGTCATAATGATTCTTATATATTGTATCATCCACTCCAATTCAATTCAATAATTATGGAAACTATATCATCGCTCGTGCGTATGTACGGACTACCGTCTCCACGACACGATGAGATTCATTCTCCATGTTAACCATTAAAAAATGATTATAAAGTATATATAAGCAATAATAATGAAATATATGACATTATAAAGATAGTGTATTTATGTATATATATATATATATATATATATATATATATGTATGTCATCTACTTAATTCCATTCAACTCAATAAGGAAACAAAAACAACGTTCATGCGTACGTACGACCTACTGTCTCCATGAACGGTGTATTTTTTTCCATTTATCGATCTATTATATTTTTTTTATCCTGAATATATATTATATATAAATCATATTTTATATTTTTTAATTAATTAATCATGATCTATGTAATCATATGTATAATTACAAGTCAAAACACGGATGACAAATGAAACTATTTTACCCAAAACACTCTTTAACATGGAATTTAAAAATGAACGGGTAATATAAAGCCATATGTGAACCATATATTATATAATAACAATGAATATGATTATTTAAATAGTCAATGACATTAATTAAATCATTATACAGGAGGTTCGGATACATATGAAGCATATAAGACAAAAGTTAAGGGATAATTTTGCAAATCTCATTTTTATCCGAAATTGCTTATTCGTAAGTATTTACTGGGGGTTATTTCTATCATCCATGTCCATGTTTTATAAAAGTGTTTTCATGTATGTTTAAAGTCATTTTTACCCATTTTTGACTTTTACAACATGGTATGTATGGAATCATTCTTTTACGAGGTACTTTTTGACTTCTTCGGAAAAAGTACGAGAAGAATGTTTTTTAACTTATACGGCACGAACAGATTCTTATGGTTTTAGGAAGCCTTATTTTCATGAAGATTCCTCCAAAAGATTTAATGACTATTTTCATCAATATACTTTTCTTTTAACATTTCATGACATTTTTTGAAAAGAAAATGATTTTGATGAAGAAAGGATATTTTCCTCAAGAATTCATTTCAAGTGTCTTATCAAAACCATTTTCCATCTAAGATAAAATTATTTCATATGTGTATGGTTCAAGTATAAAGTCTCTATGATTTTCATGGTTTCACATTTCTTATTATTAAATGATATCTATTTATTTCATATGGATTATGTGATGATTGGATGATGTTTATGAAACCCATTTTATTCATTGTGTTATTATGAATGATGTATGTTTATTTTGTGGAACAAGTAAGAATGATTTCTTTATGAGATGGGTGGACGTATATCTCCCTCCAATGCATTGGGTAAATATTTATATCTCATGAGATAGACATGGCTTGAATGGTAAGTTAATCTGGTTTAGTGGTACAGGACTGAAACGAGGAGTGAACACGATTCAAAAAGGGACTTTGTCCACTAATATGGTCTTGGAAGCAATGTTTTGGCTACTATGGAAATCATAACAAGTGTTGAATGGTTTCCACAATTACATGTTTTATTCCCATGCTATTTTATCATGATTTATGTTTCTTTATGTTATATTCCTTACGTAATTCCAGGATTTATGTCATTGCTCAAGGTTTTAATGTTTAGATTTCATGTTCAAGTTTTTGCTTTCAAATATTTAGTGATTGTTTTATGTTCTCTATGTTTGCCCTTACTGTGCATTTGAGCTCACCCTTTTTATGTTTTATTTTCCCTAGGAAATAAATAAAGTTTTATGTAAGGAAACAGAAAGGGGAAGACTATTATGGGAGATTTTGAAGGTCTTTCAACATGACTAGTTGTTTATATTCCGAGTTTCCAAAGTCACTAAACTATTACAGTCCTTGTGTGTCTTTTTTTGTTATGTTTTAAGTATTCCGCAAATGTAATTTAATGTCCATGTACGTCAAGATTCAGGTCTATACACTAGAGGAAAGCATCAATCGGCCCCAACCGATCCAAATTAGTAATCAAAACAACCCAAATCCATAAGCGATGCAAAATCAGAAGCTCCATACTCCACCAACAACCTACCAAAAAGCACTGCATCTGGGATGTTATATACCACAACATAGAAACATCAAACCACCAGGATCATCAAACCACACCATCTAGCAAAAACTCAACTGATTACTCTGGGAAACCACACATCACTCCCAAGCCCATCAAAATCCAATTCACTCATACAGATGAATGTAAAACGAAACCATCACCGAAAATATTTAAACACCACGCCACACTGGAAGATGCCCTACTGCGAATCAGAATCAACAAACCATCACATCCTTCTTATCTTCCATGGATTCCACTATGACAATCCCCTCAAACTCCCATATGATACCTGAGATGGGAACCCATAGACAACAAATGAATCTTGACCACTTAATCTCATTGTGTTTCCATGAGACCCTAGCCAGTGAATGAGGAAAGGGCAAGGTGCGGGCCCAGAAATGGTGAGAGAAACTGAAATAACTAAGCACATAATGACCGATGTTTCCATGAAAGGAGGATCCCCCGAGAACACAGTGAAGAAGAACCGAGGAGAAGCTGGAGATGGACCAAGGAGGGGAAGAGGTAATATCCTCTCCTAAATATTTCAAATTATTTATTCTTCTACATCCTCTTACATAGTTGTTTACATTATTATGTAACAAATCCAGTATCACCTGAATAATGAGATGTTATTATGTTTATGAAAAGCCCTTATTTGAACTTCTATCCATCCTATGAAAAAATATATCACCATAGGTACGTATGTATGGCTTACAGTCTCCATAGCGTGTGGAAAACATTAATTCACAAACATCTTACATAGAAGTATATAATGATAAAAAATAAAAATTATATGTGTTTATTATAAAATGATATATATTTTGTAAAAAAATATATACCATTATCTTCTATATCATTCCACAATAATGGGAATGATATCATCGCTTTTGCGTACATACAACCAACCATATCCACAACGAGATACGATTCATATGCATTTCCACCAATCATTAATGATTATATAAATGTATATAATGAATAAATATTATATATTACCATCATATAAATCTTTAAATTACAGAACTATATCCAATTTTCAAGAATTTGGACTTATATGAAAAAATATGAATGATAAAATAAAGAAACTAACACAAAAAGAAGAGTAATTATGAAATATTATTAATCGTGTGTTAATATGATCAGATATGATATCATAATTATAAATATAATTTCAGAATAAGTAAATTACATTATTTAAACCATTATATATGTTTTCAAATATGTACAAAAGAAAACAGACCTAGGGTAAGGGATCTTTTTTTCTCACTTTTAATTCCTTGGGACATTTGGCTTATACAACACCTATTTCTTTTGTATGGTGTTTATGTTTCCCATGTATTTTTTGAAGATTATTATTATAATGGTTATGAAATTTTCATATTAATATAATATTATTTATTTTATGATGCATACAATTCAAATGTTCATAAATTGGTAAAGGATAATTTTTTAATCTCAATATTATCTGATATTGAATATACATAATTATTTAGTAGGGTTTATTTATCATCCATGTTAATGTATTCTAAAACTGTTTCATAAAATTTTGACTATAATTTTATGGTTTTTTAAATTCATATTTATATATTTTTTATTTCTACTAATTGTTTTTGAAGGAAAATGTCTTTTATTTTCCATATGAGGTACTTACTGTCTTTTCATGAAAAAGTTCAAGAGTAGTGTATTTATTATCATATACTACAAGAATAATTTTTTATGCATTCCTAAAACATTATTTCTATGAATCTAATCTTGCAAAATTTCTAGGTAATTTTCAATGAAATTATATTATATTAAAATTTCATGTTGTATAAGGAAATGATAATATATTTCTTGAAGATGATAGAATATTTTCGTGAATAATTAATTTTAATATCTTTATCTACATTATTTTCATTCTAATATTGAGGATATTTTTCATCTATAATATCCCTAATATTATTATGGTTGATTATGTTTATGATGAAATTATACTTATATAGTCCATTTGTTTTAAATTGATTTTGTTATTTTTTAAATATGATTCTGAAACATATTTTATTATGTGTTTTCGGTTACAATGAATGATTTATGTTATTCTGGAACACATAACAATAATTTTTTTATGAGATGGGTGGGACCTATTTATCTCTATAAATAATTTGGTATATATTTATATCTCGTAACAATGTTGTGATAGAATGGAATGTAAAAATATTTCATTAGTACATGGATAGAACAACATGTAAATCTAATTAAGTAATAAAGGGATAAATAGGCATGTAAACCAAGTTTAGTAATGGAATTTTTTTCCCTTTAGTGTTCCTGACAATGAGGCTTGGTGAATATGGAAATGATTTTCGATGCGTGTATTTTTTCCCCATTTTTATTTTTTATTCCAATTTTATTTTATCATGGTTCTTGTTCCTTTATTAAATTATGATTATATACTACTCGGATTTATTTCATGGCTCATGATTTTGATATTTTTTATACATTGTATGATTTTCAAACGTTATGTTATTATTTTTTTAATTCCTATGTTTTTTATTATTTTGAAATATTACCTATTTACCTTTATTAAAAATTTGAGGTTACCCTTTTTATGTTTCATTTCCTTGGGATATGGAGAAGTGTATTATGTAAGATAAATCAAAATGGGTTCTAGTTATGATAGAAAATATAGGAGATGATATAGATGTTTTATAAAATATTTGTTTATGTTTCCCAGTTTCCAATCTCAATAACTATTATTGTGTTTGGGTATCTATTTGTATTATGTGTTATGTTTTCTGATGAATCATGTGAGTCATGATTTGGTTCTATACACTAATTTCTGAGAATCCATATGAATCATGCAAAGGATGCATATGGTTCGGTGGTATATAGTTTAAATCAAAATATTATTTTCTTCAATTATTCATTAGACCTGACAAAAAGAAAGGTTGTTGCCTTGTATTCACAATTTTGGATATGTTTTGAAATTTGATATTCTTTTAGATCCCTCCTCTATCATTAACATGGTTGGATTATTATTTTCCTCTGATAATGAACATAATTCACTAACCCCTTATATTTAAGTATGTTATATATTGAAAAGGAAATCATTCTAGAAATGAATTACAATCAATGAGGGGTATGGTGGTACCGACTATAGTATGGCCTGTATTCCCACTTTGAATATCGTGACATGGTGAAGATTATATTAATGATTTTTTTCTACAGTTGTGAATTGGAGATATTAGATTTGGTTAGTGTGGATTGAAACACTACTTTGATGGAGAAGTAGTAATCTTCTTTTGAATTTTATTGATATATATATATCTATCTAAATAGTGAATCATGGATGAACTGTTATGAAATATTGATTTAGAGATAAAATTGTGCACTAGAATGATGTTCTATAATAAGAAAGTCAGATAATGATAACCTTTTGTTGTGTACTGTGTAGAACTGAACCTCTAATTGAAATAATTAATTGTGGATTTTATCATTTATTAGTGGTCTTGTCTCATGGTTCATGAATACATGAAAAATTATTTCCCTTTATGATATTTATTTTATAAGGGTTGAGAATATTTTATTAGTTTATTCTTGTAGGGGAATCAATGTTTGAGTAACAGTTGAATATTGTGATTCGTTCTTTTGTGGTATTTGATTATATCTGGAAAGTAGAGATGTTTATCATCATTAGTTGAATAAGGTTTCCCCAACCATTATATATTCTAAATAATGCATTATTGATGTTTTTTTCTTGTACCATGATGTACCTATTTTATGGGATCATAACGTTTCTTCTTGAATGTGAGGAGAATACTACCCACTTGATAATAAATAATTCGTTTTTTGAATATTGAAATATTATATATCAATATGGGAATTTTATGTATAGAGGACTATACTAGAAAATGGTACACAATTTTATATTCCCAATAGATTTTTATGGATATATTTTTCCAATAGAAACACAAGTTATAGAACGGAGGATGAGGTTTTCGAAGGATGTAGTAGATGTTGTAGTCTCATGTAGGTGATTTAGTTTGATATTGAACTAATATATTAGTGTCATCTGATAAATCAGGATAATATTAATTGGATTGATGATGATTTTCAAACTAACCATTACTGTTATAATTTTTAAGTGTTTATAGGAGGTTGGTTTTTAGTCTACTAATCTCATCACTATCTTTCATGAATGGGATACAATAAAACATTTCAATTTCCTTTGACATTATATGTGATTATTTTTGGTTTTGGATAAATTTATATGTAATATACATTTATGGTTTTAGAAAGGTTTTGGTAATAGGTGACATATCTTTTTTTCAATCTAGTAAACATCTATCCATGTATATTTTTTATATCAACAATGAATCTGGAAATAAGATTTATTTATTAATGTGTAATGGATATATTTTTATCATATAATTACAATCTAGAAATATCATTTATTTTTGGGAAATATATTCTCAAACTAGTTTGTTCATCATAAAAAACCATTTTATATGATAATATAAGGGTAGTGGAATTCATCTAATCTAATGTGGTTTGATGAATCTCAAATAAAGAATTATATTTTCCATAACATTTATATAATCACATAGGGTGGAGGTATGATTCTATTTATATCTAACCATAATATGTTGTAGGTATACTATTTGTAAAGATATTTTCATATCATAAATAAATATTAAATTCTAACAAATGAATATTCAATACAATACATAAACACTTTTCTGAGGATAGTATAGTTATACTATGATAGAAAACATAGACACATAAAAATGTTGTTTATGATTGAGATACATTATTTCCCACTATATTGTTAAAAATAGATCCATTCTTTGAAATATAATACCTAATACCATTCATCATAACCTGTGAAAAAGTATAGGGTAAACCCAGATAATTAGTATTGGTAACCAATGGAGATGTCAACTTATAACAAACATAAGTGCATGATTTCATGAGAATAACATTCTAATACAATTCCATTGAAATCATAGATGATATACTAGATCCTTGGAAAATGTATTGGAATTTCATAAGAATGTAATCATAGTGGAATCAAATAACAATAACAATGTAAACATCATAAGAAATATATTTCTAGCATATCTACAAGAATATAAAATAATTTCCATAGATATTGACGCCCCTTTACATGACTATCATAGTAGAATTGATTAACTCCTCATCCCATAATTGTAGTCAAGGAATTATCCTAAGAATATCATAGTAGAAAAATTACCTTACTGATCTGAGTACACCCCATATTCTACTCCATTTTATCACATGAAATATCAATCATTACCCAATTAAATGTATTGAGATATTGGTCACATTCATCATATAATAAAAAACATACATATGTGTGACACAATATCATAATACTTTCATCATATAAAAATACATGAAATGAAATGGGTTTTATAAAATTATTGTCAAAAAGTAACATTTAGAAGAGAGATATATTTCATAATCAGTTTATCATTTTTCAATGACTAACCCATGGTTCAAGAATTGGGTTTTGTAAGCATTTTATCAATGTATAACCCATTGATAAAAAATGGGTTTCATAAATAAATTATCATCATAAACATTAAACATGATTTTAATAAATATGAATGGTATCCATGGATCATATCACTAGAAAATAATTTCTAGCATCAATGGATGAATTCATAAATTGGCAATTATTTTCAAATATCACATGAAAAAATTTTGTGGAAAATAACAATTCATTAAAATTATTATTTTCAATATAAAAAATTTAAAAATTAAATTATATCAAAATAACCTTGAATCAGATTATGAAATATTTAGAAATTATTAAAAAAATTATTGGGAAATTAAATATAGAGATCCTTTTTACTTACATAACTATTACATCATATTATAGAAAAATATTTTAATTGCATTAAAATTTATTATATAGAGGATTATTGTGTTAGGAAAATTAGGACCAAACATAAAATTAACATAATGAAACATAAACATTATTTAGTTCCTTCTTCCCTATATTCTTAGCATCACTCTTGTAATCTTTAGAATAATTAGTCACCTTTGGATATACATTATTGTAAGGGGTGATCTATAATCCCAGTAAAAGGTTAGATAAAGAAACAGATTAATATAACATTTTTGAGAATAACCACCAACTTCCCAATGTAATAATAGAATAATCATAATAATAATTATAATAATCACTAGATAAGGGCATGGATGTGAATATACATAAAAATTAAATATCATGTCTTAGATGTCAAATACCACACCAAGTTATGAAAAACTATAGCATCATGTTCACAAATAAATTATGCGAATCATCATATAATCAAAATTATGAACAGATATATAATATTTTCCATGAATATCATACCTTAAATCATGAGACACAACATATTACCCACTTCATTGTAGTGATATATAATTCCATGTTCCCCTATCATATTATTACAATTACATAATCATGATTTCCACATAGAACACATATAAATCATTAATATAATATAATCCATTGAATGAAATGTGTTCCATTTTAGAAATAGTATTTCATTAATAAACCTTAGGGTTCCCAATATTTATTTTTAATAACAGACTTGGTATAAATATCATCAATCTTGATTGAAAAAGATACATTTTAAAGAGAAATAAAAGCGTTGTTTTTATAAAATAAGCTTTCTTTTAGAAATATCATGGAATATTGCAAAACATTATGTTGGAATAAATTATATACAAATAATTAAAAGGAATTAATAATGAAATTATATTCGAGAAATATTAAAAATAACATTAAAACATAAATTTTTCATGAAAGAGGAATAATCCAAATAAATGAAAATGGGTTTGAGAATCCACATACCTTATATGGGAGTTATTTTTTACATTAATATCCTAGATATTAAATTGGAATCATTTATTAAATAATTTATAACAACTTATACATATAATAGATTTATTATAATATTATTATGTTCATTTGTGGACATTAAGATGAGTTATAGGGTTCAATTTCATCATTCTGAGAGTGTTAGTTTCTTGTTTTTCTTGATTGGTTTGCATGTAAACAAATATAAAAGTTCATTTAAGACAAATATATTTTTCTTGAATTGAAAAAAATAATAATTAATCATCCTATTGAAGTTTAATTTGTCTTATATTTTACTATATTTCAATATATGAGTAAAATTCATTAGATAAAATGTAAATTATAATTGATTTGGATATTTTTGGTGGTTTTAGATCACACAGAACTAGTTTTGTTTTATTATTTAATATTATATTTTTGTGTTAGTTCAATGACATAAAAATTAATATAATTTTTTTAAATACATCCTTTAAAATATTTTCATCTCCATCCTTGATGTTAGTAAAGGAAAATTAAAACATTTCTTCTTTAAAGGTTATAAATCAAATCTTTACGAATGGAATTATAATTTTTATAATAAATGAGAGAGGAGAAAAGGATTGATGATTGATTATTCAATTGAAATAAAACAATTCTAGTATATATACGATAATTGATTTGTCATGACCTTTCTATATGGGGTGGTCCATATATAATAATTACCAAAAAGAATATGGAACGAAAATAAAATATTATGAAATTGGATTTTACCTATTGATTTATTTTCCTTGAGAAACAACATATTGAAATTAGGAATAATATTTTGTTGATATAAAAGACTCCAAAAATTTTATTTTTTATAAAAATACGGACACTAAATATATAATTTTCTAAAAATTTATTTAAATAAACTATAATACAAATATTTCATATTTAAACTTATAAGATGGATACATTTTATTTATACACTCATAGATGAAGTTACTATCATAATGGTCAGATTACTAATCTGAATGGTCATATTAATACTCCAAATTTCATGTTATAATTCCATTGTTATTTGTCCTTTAATTTCTATGAATATCATTTTTTTAATTATTTATGAATGAGAAAGATGTTTTAATAGGGATCTTGATGCTATGTATGTGTTTTATAAAATAAATCTTAAAAAAACTATTTGAATTTTTTTTGGGTTGTTACATTATTCCTCCTTATGAAATTAGACCACTGAAATTTAATTTTACATACTTATATGAGTATAATATAGGGTAAATCCCATTTATTAATTATTTTTTTCTCCCATGTGGCATCTCCAAATTTAGGGTTATGTCATAGTACTTTTACATGGTGATGAGTCTTATTTTCAATACGTTTATCTCTACATTCCATGATCTTCACCAGGTTCTCCTCATAAGGGATATCCTTTTACAATTTCACCATATATTATTATAGTAAATGTTAGGGGTCTATTATGTACTTTTTCAAGAGGTATACGTGGAAAAAATTGTTTCTTGAAATGTGGTTACTGCCTGTGCTACTTTATAGATAACTACTCTAACACATTCAATAATCTAATATAGGATGATGTACATGGGACACAACAATAACTTTTTCCCAAATCTCAAGAACCACCTCAATAAGGTTATATGGAGGAATACCATGTCTCCAACCTCAAACTCTAGATCTCATCGATGAATGTTTTCATAACAAATCATTCAAATCTGTTCTTCCATGAGTGGTAGATTAATGGTTTTGACCTTTTCCACTATTTTTTCAACCATTTCATGTTCTACAAGAAAACTATCAATTACTATATCCAATAAATCTAGTTTTCTACTCCATTACCCATAATGGGATTCATAAGGTGCAATTTGGAAACTCTAGTGGAATCCATTGTGGTAAGATATATCTGAATGAGAAAGATGTTGGTCAAATTGTCCTTTGATATCCATAGAACATTTTCTAAAAATGTATTCTAGTGTCTAAATATTACATTATGATAGGCCATTTGTATTAGGATTCTATGGCGTACTACTTTTTAGCTCATCTCTTAGATAATGTTGAATAATTTTCCAGAACCTGGAGGTGAATCTTGAATTTGGATCAGATTCAATCGATGCTGATAATCCAAAAATCCTTAGTGCATAACAAATGTATATCCATGCAATTTTATCTAGTGATAAGTCCTCTAGTATTTCAATAATGTGTTTTTTCATTGTTTAATGATCCACAGAAACCAAAATAGGATTGTTTACTTGATATGTCTTTTGATGACTAGTGACATATTCTAGGCTGATGTATTCCCATTTCAATGTTGGAATGGGTAATGGTTTCATAATTATCTTTTGCTACTTTCCATTTATCATTCACTTACAGATATACCACGAAATTTTATGTATACTTATTAATGACCTTGTTTATATTTTTTCACTAATAGTTCTATTATAGATCTTGATACACTCTTTTCGTTCCATGATGAACAATGAACATATATATATATCCTTTATAAGATCGATCTTTATCTCAATATTAGATCATTGAAAGAGTTGTATCTTCAATCTTACTACTTCTTCCTCACTAATTTTGAACGATGAGGAATTTTCATTTCTAATAGCTTCCACCCTCTTCTAAATTTCAACATCAATTCAATGAGAATAAATTATATTCTATATGAGGGATGGGTGAGATATTATTTGGGAAATGATTGATGATGTCATTTCATTAATGATTCACATTTCCACCCTTTGTAAATTTATGAGGATTGGAAGATTCTCAATTTTCATTATTGATATTGTATTCATATCATTTATATATTGATAATATACCACATTATATTCCTTACTAGGATGGTAATGGATTGAGAAGTGATATTCCTTATTGAGCTCCAACCATCTTGACAGGTTTATATTAATAACAATTTGCCTAAAAATACTTTTAATGCTCATATGATATTTATATTGCTTATATATTTCCAATTAAGATGACACCACTTGATTTTATAGAAGAAGATAAACTATACGAAATCTATATAATGTTTGGGATCAATTCACTAATGAATTATAATCTTCCCGGATTTTTTGGCCATCCATTTTTTCATTTTCATCCATACATAACCTAATCCCAACATTCAAGAATCATTTTATACCACAAATAGTTCCACACATTTTAGTTGTGGGAGTACTATTATAGTGATAAACCTCCTTATTAAATAATCGAATTATTCATCAATTTATTATTCCTTAAAAAAATACTCCGTTCGAATTAACTAGGGTTAGTGGATTTGATAATCATGATAAATTAATTTAAAATCTTCAGGAATACCCAGCTAGGTCAAGGAATCTACATATCTCTAGTACTAAGGTTAACATGGGCCACGCATTAATTGCTTTTATCTAGAAGGGTTCCATATATATTCCTTGGATAGTGATAACATTCCCACATAATGATAGTTCCCACATCCAGAGCACACCTTCACTACACATTTCATATATCATTCCCATTCACATAATATTTAACACAATATTCAAATTCTCATCATGCTTCTCCATTATTTTGAATTATCTCATAATATAATCAATATATACCACCACACATTTTTTGAGTTAATCACTAATGACTCTATTAATTATTTCCATGAATACTGATAGAGCATTACAGTCTCTAAAAGGAATAACTATGAACACATATTTTTTATACCTTA
Source organism: Viscum album (assembly GCA_963277665.1). Lineage (NCBI taxonomy): Eukaryota > Viridiplantae > Streptophyta > Magnoliopsida > Santalales > Viscaceae > Viscum > Viscum album. Next base: position 25,620,768 of record OY728157.1, on the reverse strand, counting down.
CTAAAAATGTCATCATTATATTATCTCTCATCCTTTCCTTTTAATCGTGATATTCAAAACGAAGAACCATCTTAGAGAACTAATATTCCCAACATAGAAAATCGAAAAATTCATCTATCGGTGGAATGGGATATATGTTCTTTAATGAAATTTAGTGTATATCATGATAAAAAATTTATAAGTGCATTTATCCATCCTTAATCTTGATGAGGAGGATTGGAAAGCCCCATGGTGAAGCACTTGGGAATATAATACCGTTGTCTAGTTTCTCTGGAAATTTTATCCTCAGTAATTCCATCTCAATGTTTTTTATTTTATAAGTAGTATTTATAATAGGCAGAGATCCATGAATAATTTCAATTGAGAACTCATCCTCTTGGTCTTGTGGAAGGACAATTAATTATTTGGGGAAAAATCAATGTATTTCATTTTGGTGGTAATGACATTAAAAATAGTTTTCTCTATTATCTCAAAAATGTGACCTATATAACCTAGATGATATGGAAGTAATAGATACACATGATATGATCATTCTAAATGATATTTATCCCCCTCATTTAACTTTTACATAACTGGAGGATTCCATTAGTTATAAAGAGTGATCTACTTTTCTCGATAGTTGATGTCAGAATCGTCTAATGATATTGTATTTATGTCCAATATAACATGAAACACCCCCAAAGAAATTATGTCTATATTTTATTAGAGTTTTAGATTTAAAAAATTAAATAGGTAAAAATTATATACATTGGATGCAATAATTTACATGTTATCTTTTCTCACATATAACTCAACCTCTATATTTTGAAGTGGTGTAAAAATTGTTTTACTAAACATGAAACATATAAAGAAATTTATATAACAAGATTATAATACTATTTTATATATTATTGAATGAAATAAAAACATATCTATCACTATATCAATATCGGTATGTCGCTAGTAGTAGTGATGAAATACACATTCCCATTATCCTTTAGCATTGGGGGCTGCTGAATCTCATTAACATTGTGGACTCACAGTTTATTCCAAGGTCTCCAATAGTTCACATAATCCCTTTAGTTGAACTATTGCACCATAAGTATTTCTCTCCATTAACCAATCACATTTTCCATTTTCATCTTATCCCTTTGTAATTCACTTGATTTGTGGCCTTATGTCAATCACTCAATTCATTTCCCAATCCCTTAGAGGAAATTCCCTTGATACTTATTCCCACAATTTGGTCATGTTAGTGGTTGAGTTTTCATTCAACCTTATTCATTGGATCATATATCTTGAAACTCCATCATTGATTTCTTACCTCCAATGTCATGGGACCATTCTCCAAACACAATTCATAAATAGATATCCCATGGAAAAATATATTTATAACTACAAATTTATAGAATATATAGATCCTTTACAAGGTATGAATTTAATCTACTAAATAATATATCTATTGTCAGAAATTTATTACAAAAAACATGATTTTTACCTTCAATTACTTATAAGGTTTTCATAATAATATTTGATGGATATACCTTATATTTTATCGATCCATATGAATTCATTCTCCACCATTATACAAACAGTTCATGGGAAATACTTTTTAGGATATATTTTCATAAATTCAACCCACTCAGTATCATCAATTTTACAGTACATCTTGTTGTTATAAATCCATTCCCACTATTGATTAGCCTCTCCATCTAAATGATAAATTTCCAGAGTCACCTTCTCTATCATAGAATAGAAAATCAATGAAAAGTTCATATCTATTGAGTAAGTCCACTAATCTATATTTGGTATATTATAATATGAAAAAAATTCCATTGGTCCTTTCCACATAAAATATTTGGTATACTGTTTTTCCCTCCAAGCTGAAGGGGGATATTCCAAATTATTAATGTTACTGTTAATAACCTGAGATAGTTGGGTAGGAATATCTAGAATATATTAAACACTACCTCACAAGGAAATTGGGATTTTAATTAGGCATCTTCTCTATTATCCCTCACAAGGTTATTTGTGTGGTTTCTCAATGTTCCCCCCAATTTTTTCAATATAAAAGGTTTGTAAATTGATTACACGTTATGGGTAAAAAATTTATTCTTTTATACATATAATCATTAATGATATATCTTATTGGATCCATTTATTAATCATTTTTTTAAAGAAAATATTATTTTGTGTTTTCATATAAATGGACTCATAATATAGGTTTTAAAAAGGATTCTCTAATCCTTATTCCAAAATTAAAAAAAATCTCTCTCTGATACCATCATTTGTGACCCTGACTTTTTTTCAGAATTGCAATTACATTATTATATAGATAAAAACATAATAGTGTTACGAAACCCAGATCCAAGGATTTTTTTTGTCTTTGGAAACATAGGGCCGAAAATATAATTTACATAATAAATCATAAACTTTTTTTAATTTCTTCTTATATACAATATTTGATGCCATCATGTAATACTTAGTTTATATAGTCACATGAGTATATAAATCAATGTATGGGTTGAGAAAAAATCCCAATAAATAGACATATAAGAAAATGGATCAATATAAATTGTATGATCATAATCATTAAAATCATAACATAATAATTTGGTCATCATCATAATAATGAGAAGTGGAATTAGATAAAGGAATGTAATTTGTAAATTCTTAAAATTGAAACATGAGGTCTTAGTGATCAAATACCACTTGTTTTTGCGAATGAATCTAGCTTCATGATTATGCATTACATATATCAATAATCATATCTGTAAAATTTTTAACAAACATTGAATTGTGTTTAGGATAAGTTCATCTCATTTCATGAGATATGTCACTTAACCAATCCATTGGTGTGCTATATAACTGTGTTTTTACTTATCCCATCGTAAAAATTACATAATCAGGTGTGCCCCATAGAACACATATCAATATTTTACATAAAATAACCCATGGAAAATAATTGGTTTCATTTCATAAAGCATAGATTAATGAATAAACGTTGGGTTTCCCATAAAAAAGAAATATCATACCTGGAAAAATAATCACTATTAATTATATAAGAAGGAACAATATCATGAGAATTATCATAAGTGTTTTGTAGAAAGAATTTTTCTTTTGGAGAAGTCTTAACATTAGTCAAATATCATATTGGTAGCATATATATCAATAAAAATAAAATATAAGAAAAAAAGAATAAATATTTGAGGAATATTAAAATAATATACACATTGGAATTTGGTATGAACGAGGAATATCCCAAAGGAATAAAATTGGGGTTAAGAATCCCCTTAAAATATGTATAAAAGATTTATTTATAATTATATCCAACATAATAAAAATATATTCAATAATTAATTAATCCAGAACATGTTATACATCTTTATGATTTATTATAATTTTACTAAGATCATTTATCTCAATTATATGAGTTATAGGGTTCAATTATATTATTTTGAGAGTGTTCACTTCCTTGTTTCCATGATTTGTTCACTTGTAAACTAGTATAGATGTTTTTGTTTGATGGGACTAATTTTGATAATTTTAAATTAAATGTTATTAGTGAACATTTCTTTTTTTAATTGTTCTCATATATTATTATATTTCCATATATATGGATTATTAATTAGTTAAAATGTTAATGATAATAGTTTATATTAATATTGTCAATTTTCATTCACAATGAACTCATTTTGTTTAATTAATTAATATTATGTTTATAACATAGTTACAAAACATAAAAAATACTATGTCATATATTTTAAAACAAATTCCACCAATATAATGGTTTTATGAAATTATTTGATATAGGTGAATGAAAATGAAAGCATTTTATCCTCAAATACCACTAATCAATACCTTGGAGATATCATTTTTACTTCTAGAAAAATAAATGAGGGGGTAGTGGTTTGAAGATGGATTATTCAAATAACATAATAACATTAATATATATATATATGTTAATAGAGTTATAATTCTAGTTGAGTTATTGGAGGTGAGGAGATAATATGAATATAATGTAACTCGAAAATAAATTAATTGAAAATGAAAATGAAATTTACCTCTTCAGTTCTTCTTCTAGAGAACCTCAATTACTAAATTGGGTTTTGTATTTGGTTGTGAACAAAGGCGCAAGAATGTGGTGGAGAAAATTAGGGAGTGTATTCTGTACAATTTTAACAAGATTAAAATCTGTGTTCATTTGAGGAGAGTTGGTGGGGAAGTGTGATATTTATAGGGGTGGAGAGGGTTTGTTTTTAATTATTATATTTATTAGTTTACTATTTGGTATCAAGACTATGTATAGTTTTACCATTATAACTAAATATATTAAAATTGAGTAATATTTAGATATAATTGGCACTTATACCATATATAAATCATTCATAGATAAAAAATACATGTATTTACATATAATGTTAAATGTAGTAAATTATTGTATTTCTCTATGGATAGAAAAATAAAACAATTTAGAGAATTACAAAAAATTCAAAATAACTATTTTTCAATATATTCAATTCAAAAATGAAATAATTTTTTTGATTTTTTAAAAATATTTTCAATTTCAGTTTTCTAATTTAAATAACCATTTATAAGAAAAATAAATATTTTAAAATTGTAACTGATTTTATGACACTTTGAAAAAAAATTTATGGTCTCATAAAATTATTTAATAATCATAAGAAAAAAATATTAATTTATGAATCTATTTTATTACAAGAAATTATCTATTATTCAATAAATTAATTATAAAATTAAAAATAACCATTCTAGTTTCAAAAAAATACAAACCATTAATTTTCTCATTATTAAAACAATTATTTACTAATAAAGTGATTTAATTATATCATATTTTAATTTATGAGATAGATAGATGTTATTAATACAATAAGAGGCGATGTTACTATTATATTGGATAAATTACAATTTCTAATGGTCACATTACTTTTTTAATGGTCGTGTGATAATTCTATTGGTATTGGTTCATTAATTTAACAAATATAACTTATTTCATTATTAATTTTTGAGAATAATGTTTTTTCATGGATATCCGTGATATGTATGTGCTTTTTACTATTAAATGGGAAAAAAAATTATAGATTGTTGGGTTGTTATAATAAAATAGCATTGGATATAACTTTTAAAAGAAAATAAATTTGAAAATAAATTTCATTAAAAATATACTTTAAAAGAAATAACTTAATTTCTAAAAATAATTTCAAATAGTTAGTGAGGTAAATACCCTTTCTACTTTGAAAAACATCATGATCAAAATAAAAAAATAAAACCAATTTTTTTTTTGTATTACGACAATTACATATTAAATTTTTTTTTAAAAAAATTTGACATGAACATGGAAAACTCAGGTCATTTAGTACATGTTAGAAAAGGAATATATTAAATTATTTTGGTGAATTTCAAATGAGCCTTGTTTTTAAACCAAAAGGAATGGTAATTTTATCTATATTTTTAAAAATTCAATTAAATATGATAAATGTTCATAAAAAATCATTTATTAAGATTAATAAAAATTGAAAAACATTTTTATAGACAATAGTATAGATGAAAAATTGAAAAAATGTTATATAATGATGATATTTAATAAAAACAATCTTTTAAAATATAGAGTATATAATGAGAAGAAAAGTAAGGTAAAAGATGTATTCTCCGGACATAACTAGATCATAAAAAAATTAACGACCCATTTTTATGATAATATGTTTTTTTATTGTAAGAATAATAATAAATAATCTAGATAAATTATGAGATTGTATCATACACCATGACAACATTGGAATCGCCGAATCATAATACACCTGAAATACAACATTATATAAAAGCATTAATATATTTTGAATAATTAAATTCATGATATTAAATGTCAAATGGTTGGTATATAAAAATAAAATTATAAGATATATGTATAACATAACATTGGTCCCAAAGAATACATATTGAGAGACTAATCCATTATCTATTTAGTATCTTTTGAAACATATACCCCAGTAAAGGGAGATCCTAAAATTTATTTTTCAATAATTTTATTTTTTATTATAATTAATATAATATTCTGTCATGGGTACTATATACACCTCATATATAAAACCAGTGTAAAATATTGAATGTATCTCACAAATATAAAAATGAGATGAAAAATCCATTACAAAATCAGTATTTTGTTAAAAATAAAACCCTCAAAAAAGTTATAATAAAACATATATTTAAAAAGTATTAATATTTAGACGAATAAATATAAATTAAAATAATGGGAGGTATATAAAATACATATAAAATTCAACTGGTGAAAATGACATATATCTCAGAGATATAAATGTGATATGAAAAAATCCACTACCCTAAGTCTTGAAATGTTTCAAAAAATTTATAATATAATATATAATTAAGACAATTTTATTAATAATATATTAAATAATTATAATTATATTTATTTTTTCATATATTAGTTACTAATGAAAATTTATTAACAATTCATTTTTAAAATCACAATTTGGGTAATAAATTCTTTTTTTCCATGTTTATTTTGATTTGTTATATTTAGTATTATTAAATTGATAATTGTTACATATTACCAATATTTATAACCTTGATATAAATATCATATATATTCATTATAAGATAGGTGAATAATTTTTTTTATATAAAGCGAAATATAGTGTTCATAGAGATATTAGCATGTACATAATCATGAATAATGATTCCATTTTCTCGATGGATGAAATGGAATAAATGTAAATAATAAATTACTAATATAAAGTAATTTTTATTTTTTAAATATAATATATATAAATTAAATTTTCTCTGACTACCTTCCACTCGAATTTTAATTGAGAAACATGTCACATCACTTTAATAGGCGGTAAATCATCGTAGACATGAATGACGTTATAGTATACCCTATTGAATAGAATATAAGAATTAATTTGTGGAATCATAGATAAATATATAAATATATGTTAAAAATGTCACATATATTTAAATTAATTTATTATTTTCTTGTCACCATCCAATTAATTAATATATTAATTATATATCACATCATTTCATGAGACGGTTGTTTTTCGATGACATGAGAGACATTATCCTTTCCAATTCATTAAGAGGAGAGAATATAGACATGGTATTAAAATTATAAAGGTATAATAATATCATAAATATTATATAAATAAATTTAAATACATAAATATATTCATTCAGGATAGTTGTTGATTTAAAACAAATAACATCAATTCGTGAGGTGATAATCATCTGTACACATGATTGATGATTAGGAATATCATTTGATAGAAGATGGTATGGATATATGTTATTAAATTAATTGAATAAAATATTGTTATAGGGTATAATTTTTTTATTACATCATCAAAATTTAATATTATTTAATGAAGTGGTATTAATATGTAACATAAAAACCCAACATTAAGAATTTACCCCTTCATCGAAGAGCCTCATTTGGATTATAAATAGAGACTTTGTAAGAGGGATTCATAACAAATATAATACTCTAGGATGAGTTTAAGGAATTAGGGATGTAATATGGTTAGATTTTTTCCTAACAACTTTTTTTTAATGTATATGAGAAGAGTATTGTGGTGACCTTAGAAACGTCAGGGGAGTCACACACATGTAATGTTGAAATCTAGATTGTTGTGCCCAAAATTTTCATATTTCACAATGCGAGAAAATGAACAATTATTTAACTTTATAGTTTATAATCCCTATATAAGTCCAATAAAATGGTTATGGACAATTTCTGACATCATTTACCCAATATATCTTTAATTTAAGTTTAATTAACATATTTTATCCTTACTAATAACAATTAATTTATTAAGGATTTGAGTATTTTTAATGGTAAAATATTAATTTTAAATTACCAAAAAATATAAATTATTATTTTTCAAAATATGGAATAAATATATATCTAAAATCATAGTATTTAAAAGGTACTAGTTATCTTATTATTATTCCGGTATAAGCGATGAAAAATCTATTTTCCAAACAAAAATGTTTTAAATGTTTTAAATGTTTTAATATAACAATTAAATTTTAAATTGATTCAAAATAATTAAATTTGATTAATAGTTACAAAATATATTTAATTTTACGTTTAATAGTAAATTAAAAAAACTCTTCTAAATTCATTGAATGAAAATGGTGTGTTTTAATAAAATCTTATAATTTTATCTATTCCTTAAAAAATTAATCTTTTGATAAATTTTTTGAAAGATTAATACAAGATATTTTTTATGTGATTATTTAAAAAATTAATTTTATTTTATAATATTAAATTTTATGACATTATAAAAATTTATTTTTAAAATATTATTTCCTAACCTGAAAAATATTATTTTTGAAAAAAATACTTTTAAGCATAAATTTAATCAATTATTGTCTCTTATCTCAGAAATATAATTTTATCATTAATCACGGGGATTAATATATTATATATTAATTTCATTAAAATCATTCTCTTAACACTTTTTTTTAATTTATTTATATCAAAATTTATTTCATTTTTAAAAATAGTGTTTATAAATATTTTTATATTCTATAAAATAGTTTCAATTTCATGTATTAAAAATATGTTATCTATGAACTCATATTCTATACATGTGTGAACAATATTTTATCATAATTTTGTTTATCTAATTTATTCACTCATTTCCAAGGTTTATGTGATAATTATCATACTAAATTTTAATATTTTTATAGTATATAATGTTTCAATTATTCTAAGATTTGAATGTAATAAAATTAAAATCAGTGTTGCATGTAATAAATTATAAAAAATGTGTTTAATTTGTCTCAAAATGTCATTAAGAATTAATTTATTAGAAAAAAAATAAATTTCATAAAATCTTAGTGTGTTACATTATACCACATATAAATTAATTTTTCCCTCAAAATTCATCAATTTGGTACCGTAAACAAAGGGTAATTATACCTAATTACAACCTATGTTTCCCACATTACAAACTCAAGATGGTTGTTTCCCAAAATATCATTTACTATGCTATCTTTATTGTTTCGTAGCACCTTATCAATATGAACACAAATCATGATTTATTTTTTCGTATAAGAATAGTCATGGTCCTGTTGTTTTACCTTTGAGTTCAGTACATTTAAATGAACAGGTATGTACTTCCTTAGGAAGGATATAATATACATATTTTTAATATGATTTGTTTTTTGTGGATGTTCCCAGAGACAATCTACAGTATTAATATGATCAATAATTTCAATGTGACCAATATTCATAGGGATTAATTTCCCATTCTTTCTTATATAGTTAAATATGTTGAATCACATTTTCAACAAAATAAATATCAATATGTCACCTAAAATTATCATAATTACATTTCAAATAACAATTTTCCCTTTAATGTTGTTGAATGGATCAGACCTTTTCAAACATTTCATCAGTTAGATATTAACCAAATAGATTCATTTTCACAACATCAATCCAATATGTTGGATCTCAAAACTTCATTCCATAAATGAATTCATGAGGAGGCCTATAAATGTTGTAATGAATTATATTATTGTATGATAACATTACTATATTTAGTTATTGATCAAAAACACCATCTAAATCAATTGATCAATACCTCATCCCATCCTTCATTTTATTAAATATTATCTCATAATAACCATCTATATGAGAAAAATACACAACTATCAAATAAAGGACTATATCGAGATCTTTCAAAGTATTTCACCTTAACATTAAGGTACAATTTATATCTCGATCAAACATAATTAAATGTCACTGTCCATGAAATCCAACAAATGTCAAAATTATTATTTTGGAAATATGATCTACAGTAAAATATTTGATGATATTGATGAAGTTTGTAAGTTATTTTATGTTGAATTACTAAAACCCATATATTATTATTCCCCTAACAAATTTTGGGGATTCCAATGAAAAATAATGGGTGTTGTTTTCACATTTCCATAAATTAATAGATAATGGTTATGGCATCCCCATAAACTTTTGTCTCTCAGTAATAACTTTTTTATATACCATGAATAGAGATACATAATTTATAATGTATTTTTTCATATTTTTTAAACAAAAATACTCTTTCAGGTAGTCTAGTTTTAGGTTCTATACAATTTTTATCATTAAGTTATGTGTTCATACTCGGTGGTCTTACCGAAACCAATTATATGATTCTTATCTTGCATGTTATCTATGTTTCAAAACTATATTAAAATAACCCCAAAACATTTGGAAATTTTTATATATCATAATTACATTAATTGAAAATATAATATAAACTCTAATGGTGACAAATACCATTAATCATATTCCACAAAAATGTATACTAATTACTCTTTAAATATTTGTTTTCACAGCTACACATAAAAAAATACAATTTGTTGAATTATGATTAATGAAACCCAAAATATATGTAATCTTGATAAAAACAAAAACCCAATACCCCTAAATTTTTGTCAATAAAATTGATCTTATAAACAACTTCAATATCTTAAACCCCTAAAGGTATACATAACCCTTATTCTCCTCACACATGGTAACATATTATCAAACAAAATTAACAAAGTACATAGATGATTTGTGATTCGTACAACCAATGTACCATTAGAAAAATAATACATCTACAACGTAATCATAGAATACCGACACATATAAATTTCAATACATAAACATCAATGATTAGAAAGGATTATTTCAATAAATTTTCTAGAATATAATTCATGGTTAGGGGAATTGAAATATATAATTCATTGGTTCCCCATACATAATAAATTAAAATTTATGTGAATTTGTCACTATTTGACCTTATTTTCCACATAAGTATTATCATCCCCTCCATTTCTGATATTATTCTTGGTTAATCATCCCAATTTATTTTCATGTAGTATTTTGATTATTCATTCCTCTATATTTATAAAAACACGATCTTCCATTAAGGATTATCTTTATTTTATTTAACTCTCTTAGAATCTCAGTAATGTTTATGTTATTAATAGTATATTAGGAATGAATACTGGTGAAAATTACAATATCTATATATCCATTTATAATATAATTTGGTTCATGTTATTCATAGAAAAATCCATCATATTCATTGTTGAAATTCTTCCTTTTTGTTCCATTAATTGAAAATTCCATATTAGGAAAACCACATAATCCTAAAAAAACATATTGGATTTTATAATCAGGACATCTTATTATAAATATTTGATACCTTTGTCTTAACATATGTATTTAATTATCATTATTGAAACCAATCACGATGGTTCATAATTAGTTTGTGAATTTTGATATCATATCTGCTAGGAGTATCTAACCAACTATTTGATATGTGCTGTTGTCATTTACAATGTAATGATCTAGTATATAGAGATGAAAAATATTTTGAGTTATTTCCCATAGGTATATCAATTGATAATTCATATACACATGTAATGTGAAGATAAGGAATTAAATTCTTGGAAACCAATCTCTCTATACTATACCAAAATTCTGGGACATTTTTCAAGGCATTGAACAATTTTTGGAATTATCCATGCACATATCCCTAGACATGTATATAGAAATAATCATTTGTATCTCACCCGTTTTTTCATATCATTATTCCCAAATGTTATCTCATACTACCATCTTATTACAACTATAAATATGAAAACTATTTATTCACGAATATTACATATTTATAGAACTATATTTGTTATATTACACATACAAACTTATGGGAATCAAAAAGGAATTATTTTTTTGAGACATGGGATCAATAAAAAATAATTCATAAGTGATCTATGTAATCTACCAATATATTAATCATAACTATCACCCTTATTAAACATATCAAAAAAAAAATAAAATTCATTTTGAACTAGATAAAGGAGGAAAATGAAATGGGGGTATCATATTCTCAGTAGGGGTAAAAAATGGAGATGTAAGTATATTATATGAATAAGGGTTTTAAAACATGAGAAGGAAATTCCCAAACCATACCCAACATTTTATAGATCATAAAAATCATTTATCAAAGAAATCATGGATTATAATAAGACATGAATCAAAAATTGATTCATAGAACATTAACCATGAGAACATAATATTTCATTAGGATTAAATTTGTGTTATACAAATAATAATACGCAATCATTACTTTATTAGTTAAATGGTAATTTCTAGTATTATTATTATGGAATATATTTACTCCCAAAATAATCAAATGTAGTCAGGTTTCACTCCTAAGATAATCATAGTTCAAAATTTCCCATATTAAACATAGATCACCCCCATTCTATTCTGGTTTATCTCATATGATTTCAATCATTTCCTAATAAATTAGTGGGAGATATAGTTAACACCCTTCATATAAGGAATATTCTATATATGTGGGTTTTAAGATCATAAAATAGTCATCATATCATAACCAATGAATACAAAGGGGTTTCATAAATGTTTCATCATAATATAACCTATGTAGATGGAGAAATGTTTATAATCATGTCATTATTTCTTCATATCATATCCCATATAAAATTAAGTGTTATTATTCAAAAGAATTTTATTATGGTATAACTCACGGAATAGAGAAAAGTTTCATAAAAATATTATCATCACATATATAACCATTTTAAGAATGAATAAGAATGGAATACTTTTATCATATTCCCAAAAATGAAAAAGTAACACAATGGTTGTTATCTTTAATGTAAATATATTTTTAATGATAATTTAGTAAATTTCATGGGATAATAAATATTCATTTGAAAATAACTTTTTAATCACAAAACATTTCTAGAAATATTTTCATAAAAATATCATTTGGATAATTTTAACGAATGATTTGAAAAAAATTTAAAACTTTCGTGACAAAAATAACATTCCTTAGATTTTTTTAAATAGAAAAAATTTAAAAAATAATTTTATTAAGAATTATCCTAGAGAAATAATAATTGAAGAATAAAAATTCCATTTCGATATCCCCTTCATTAAAAATAACCGTAATAACATATTATATATACATTAAATAATATAATTGGATTGAAAGTGCAAAATTACAATGATGTCCTGCACATTAGTATAATGATTCCTTTCACATTTTTATAAAATATAAAAAAGGATTGTTTTAGTAAATGACTTGATTTTTGGATTTAAACTATTTTTTAAATTCAAAACTATGGTAAAAATTATTTAAAAAACATATAGTTATATTATGACCTTATTTAAATCATTTTTTGGAAAATTGTATATTGAATGAAAAAGGTGATTCAACTGAAAAGGGAAATAAATACTACATTTATTCAAAAACCACTTGAAATGTTGATTAAATAAATTGAGAAAAATTAATGAAAAATATGTATTATCATTACATAACTAGAGAATAAAAAATTTCCAGACTTTCATGAGATAAAGATCAAATGTTTTAATTATGGGAAACATAATCATAAATAATCTCAATAAATGATGATATTGTATCATAATAAGATTACAATTTTTGTAACATTGAATCATTATCCCCCTATAATAATAGTATAAAATAATAATAATAATTTCATAATAATAAATAAATTCATTATATTAAATTTTAAATGAGGTTTTTATATACCTCATAGATGATGATTGTTGAATAAAATAATATATTCCCCAACGATGTAAACTTTAGAAAAAATATAACACTACTTTTGAATCTTTTAATCAATAAATACCATTAATGTTATATCATAAAATATATATTTAAATACCAATAATATTCATTATAATAATTATAGAATAAATTCATGGGATTTATATATATCATATATAAGAAATAAGTGGTGAATACACCATGTGTCTCAAATATATTAAACCAACAAAAAATACCTTACTAGGTAAAAATAATTATCATAATAAAACCCATAAAAGGGAGATAATAAAATTGATATGAAAATTCCCAAAAATCTATGGATAGTAAATAAAAAATTCATTCATGGGATGTATATAGACCTTATACAAGAAGAAACTTGTTAATATAGAATGTGTCTCACTAATATAATAGTGATACGAAAAATCACTTACATTTATTATTGACTCCCTTTGTACATTTCCATTCCACGTGTATAATTAATCTAATTTAATTATACATATATTAAAAACCATAATATTACATATCATGTGATATTTTATTTTTATTTCATTAATACAACCATGTTTTGTGTCATAACAGCTTTGTTCATCATGTATTTTTTTATTTTTATTTTTTGGTCCCCATACATTAATTATGGTTTCATCATATCCATAATTTTAACCATGATATAAATAACATATATATTTATTATATAAATTTTTTTAGTAGAACAAAATTAAAGATTGATACTTAAATACATCCTTTATGGAGACGGTAGGTAATTCACACACTTGATTATGTATACATTTTCTCATAGGGAGAAATAAACTAATATTAAATGGTTTATTACAATTATATAATTATTTTAATTTCATTTAATTTAAATATTTTAAATAATTTTATCCTTGTATTATTCCAACAAAATAAATTGTGAAATATGAATCACATAGCTTTGTGAGGCTGTAGTATACAATAGATATTAATGTTGATATCATATCCCCCACAGAATGGTAAATAGGAAGTTGTATAATGTATTATAATTTATGAATAACAGATATATTAAAAAATATATATATATTAATTTAATCTATATTTATTACCATCTATATAAAAATAAATGAAATGTACATCACATCAGTTCGTGAGGCGTTACTCCGCCTTACACAAGAACGATGTTATTTGTATCCTATGAGGTGGTGTAAAGTTAGTTATATGTGGAATTATAATTAATTAGGTATAATAATATCATAACTATAATATATAAGAATTTAATGCATCATTATAGCGATATGTGGATGGTGGTGATGCTAAAATAATAACGTTGAATCTCAAGGCTGTAGTTAGTCGTACACAAGAGTGTTGATTAAGTAGCCCATTTGATGGAAGAGGATATGGATATAGGTACATAAATTAAAATAGCACATATAAATATATTGGATATATGGTTTTTGTTATATCATTAAAATAGAATACAATTTTAAAATTTTATATGAATAAACAAAATAGATATTATGGTTTAAGAATTTTCCTCTTCATCAGAGATCCTCTTTAGGTTCATACCCAAACAAAAAATTGTGGAATTCCTAATAAAAATAATTCCTCTAAGAGGTTAAACTTCATATAGGTATGTTATATAGGTATGTAGTTTCTAAAAAATGTATTTTCTATTGTTTGAAGATAAATTGATAGGTTGACCTTATATAAGTTATATGAGTGCTACACTTGTAAATTTTTAAAATAAAAATGTGTGCCCTTGTTTTTCACTTGACACAAGGATCCATGATAGTTAATTTTAGAAACATAGGGTTCATAACATTTATGAACATCTATAAAATGTTTTTTACATGTTCCAATTTCATTTAGTCCCTTGAATTTTTAGTTTAACGCCAAGTAAAACTGATTCTTACCTCAATTGTGGTTATAAATTTTATAATGTTTTTACTATTAATAATGGAAAAAAATAAAATTAATGAATTTAAAAAATTATTTTCTGATTCTAAATATTTGATAAATTATTCAAAATACCCCTTGTAGAATTAGAAAATTTTAATTTATAATAATCTTACACAGTCGTTGAAAATGCAGTTTCTTATTGAGAAAATTTTCTAATGATAAGAATGTTTTTATATATAAATTAAATATTAAATTGATTCTAATGAAATAAATAGGATTAATAGACATATAAATTAACTAATATGAAGTTTAAAACGATATATAAAACATATCTTGTAAATAAATAGAATTAAATTGACTTTTTATAATAAACAAATTTATTTTGTACTATTTAGTAAAAAATGTATTTTCAAACAATTATCAGGAAAATAAATCCATGATAATTTAGATTTTCATATTGAAAAATTGAGGTTATTTTTTTTCAATTTTTTTTCTTAATTCAAAAAAAATTACTTTTATAATTATTTTTCAAAGTGTGATAGACCAACATATAAGAAAAATAAAATTTTTAATTATAAATTATTATTATTATTATCTTTTGTATAAAGAAAACATAAGCTGAATTTTTTTAAAAAAATTATTTATATATTTTATAAATTTCTTAAAAATAATTCATAAAAAGTGATTTATTTATTTAAATACTATTTATGTTTATAAAAATTATTTTCACATAAAAAAATTATTTTAATATGAAATAGTATTTATTTTAATTTCTAATGAATTAATTACCAAATAATTAATATTATATTCATTTTTTAGACTATATTTTCATAATATAATTAATAATCTTCATATATTTCTTTCTAGTTCATAGACGACGAATATCACATTATATAATAATATTTTAATATTATATTACATTTATTTGAAATTCAGTGTTTCATGTAATGCATGCTAGACTCAGTATTGTTTGTAATAAAAACCGAAATCATTGATTCATATAATGAAAACTATCAAAATGATATAATTTTTATTGATAAAAATAATCCAATTAATCTATGGGTTTTAGAATATATTCATTAATAAAATTGGGATGTTTCCTTCTGACTTTTTCCTACAATTTTTTCTTAGTGTGTGCACCTTAGAGGGAGAAGGATGTGAATAGATTTTTTTTGGTTTCCATAAGGTTTTATTTTGTGAGATTAGTTACTGTGAGTAGTAGATGTTTTATTTTTTATAATGAAAAGGGTAATATTTTGGGAGAATGTTTTTATAGATATTTATCATAATCATTAAAAAATTATATTTACTATTTTCAATGTTGTGAGATCTTCTCGGAGTATCATAGTTAATTTATCCTACTAAATGGAATTGAAATTATTTTAAGGATTATGTTAATATGTGGGATATATGTATATCCTATGATATATATTTAGAAAAAAATCCATGAATTTTAATTTTATGTTATATTATATATTTATTTATTAATGAATGAGTATTCAATGAGTTTGATAATTATATAAAGCCCCTAGGTTTCAATTATTAAACAATATGGACATTAATAAGTTTCAATCCTTGATGATTCGTATAATTTTCTTGAAACTTTATGTTATATGGATACTCAACAGTGATATAATAAGAGTATTTCAATTATTCATAGTATGAAAACCAGAATTTTTTGATGGTAGGATAATCTCTCATCAATGTGGTATCTCAATGGAAATTCTAAAGTTAAGTTGTGTTTGGGAGTTTAGTTAATCCAAGTAATAAATTAAATCATATTCTCATTAGGTACTATAATAATTCCAATTCATGTACGGGGTTAAATGAATAAATTTTAAAATATAATTAATAATTTATTATATTCATTTACATTGTATTTCCCCTATATAAAATTATCTTATTTGAATATCATT
Organism: Viscum album; assembly: GCA_963277665.1. Taxonomy (NCBI): domain Eukaryota; kingdom Viridiplantae; phylum Streptophyta; class Magnoliopsida; order Santalales; family Viscaceae; genus Viscum; species Viscum album. The sequence goes on along the minus strand of OY728157.1, from coordinate 25,603,364 downwards.
ATTTAACATTAGAACTATATTATATTTGAGAGACACAAAATAGGATAATCCTATCAATAGAGAGAGGTCAAATAGAATATTTTAGTGATATATGTATTTTATTGTAACCAAAAATGAAGTTGATGATAAAATTGTACAATTACGGTGGATTTTATAATGAATTAAAAAATGTACTGAAATATAATACCTTCCCCCATGAAGTATGTATTTTATTATTGTTTAATTTTGATTATTCTATAGGATTCTTAGGGTGAATTTATAAAAATAATTTGTATTATTCATTAATTATCTTTAGAATATTATAGATAAATTTTTTTATTGACACGTTATTTTTTTAGAGATTATTGGACACCAAATAAGATGATATTAATTACATATATTGATTTATCAATCTCATTCTGTGGATTCTATTATGATATGTAAATTAGATTATAATTAATTTAAATGAGGGAATACATTTTCAATTCAGATAAATATAGAAAAATAATAGAAATTATCATATCCTTCCATTTCATTTTCCCCCCATTCTCCTATATTTCAACCATAATTGGGTGAGTCATCAGGGCTGATGATCACTTGCCATGGTGTATTCTAGTTCAAAAGGCCTACCATTAAGGGAAAATTTGAAGGTGTGGAGGATTGATGGAAACATTTAATCATGGAAAAAAATATATCTAATGACATGTGGGGGGCAACAATTCAATTTGGTGATATAGATTAGAAGATTTATTCTAATATTGTTAATATTTTTAATTTTAATATTAGTTTATAGTAGCTGTTGTCGATTAGAAAGATTGTATGGAATATTACCACTTATTTCAATTTTTGTGAAACCCATGGGTAACTATAGAGAGGATATATTATTCTATATTGAGAAAAATGATATAAGATTAAGATAGTATATATATATCCGATAAACAAAATGATATAGTTGGAGAGAGTGGGGTAAAAGTATATGAGGTGCTATGAGAATTTATGGGGTAGGATCTTTGCAAATTCAATCCACACAATTATAACTATTTTAAAATTTTATAATTATTATAATATTAATAAATTATTATTATTATTATTTTACATCTACTATTGTTTATAAAATCACCATAGTTCATGGTGGGGTGTTATGGGTTTGTGGGGTCAAGTATTAGTCCACGAAATGTAGTCCTCATGCCTGTATGTTTTCTTTGATTTTGTTCTATTTATTTTGATCTGTGATGAAATATATAATCGATCTATGATTATTAGGAATATAAATTTATAAGTAAATACTAATTATGAAATCTATTTATAACATCACAACCTCAAATTTTTTTTTATATTACAGAAAAAATTGATACCTAATTAAAACACATGTAATGATCTCTAGGTCTCATGAAATATTATTTCTCACTTAAAATATAATAAATTTCTTATTTTTCACCATTTTCCCATTTTTAGAAAATGATTTTCTTATCTGGGATATTTTTTCATCAAAATACCAATGGATCTCTATGTTAATCCATTAAAGGTTGTTTGAGTGGTTTTATAGTTGAATGTATGAACTAGATATATGGGGATGTTGTTCAGTATCCCAGAATTTCATTCAATGTGTTGAGGGGATCAGTACTCCCCTAGTTTTTTATGTTGGGATATTGAATGGGTCACCTATTCACCATTATATCATGGATTATACACTCTAAAACAAACAACTTGGGAACCGAACCTAAAAAATGAATTTTTATTATCTCCATGATGATATTCATTTATTCATAAATTTTTTTACTCTCTTTATTGATTTTAGATGAAAATTCCATAATTGGTGTGAAATACTCATGTTTTAATATTAAATTTATTTTTTTGAAAATTATTTAAATTAATCAAATCGATTCAGTTTACTTTTATAATTATAACTCTCGCCATTCTTATCCAAATTACTTGATTCTTCCTTTTTTAGGGTTCCTTACTCAAATTCGAAATTTTTATTAGAAAGGTCCTTTGGAAAAATCATCGATTTAGAGGGTCATACAATCCACACAAGAATACCCAAAACTCTGTGAATAAACAGGATGATCCATTTAGATTGAATTATTGTGCTCAATCCAGATGTAAAAATTAATTTCTTCTCCTCCCATATTTGGTTAACAATTGAAGGTGATATTTATAAAAAATAAAATTCCTATATGAAGTTTTTATGTCCATCCCAAATTTATTTCAGGGAATTGAAATCCTTACACAACATTTGATATTTCACTACATTGATATATCCATTTTAGTTGAGATTTGGTAGTTGGAAAGAGGATATATAGTAGGAAGACTTTTTTGGAGAAAGAATTCATATTTGAGGGAATTTTCATATTCAAAAACCCATTCACATTATAGAAATCAAAGAATCATGGATAGAAATGGAATGTTAAACATTAATTATGAAAGACGCAATGTCATTGGCTCTATAAGTCCAATTTACTCAAAATGTTGAGAAAAGACTTAAAATATTAATATCTAATACTTTTAAAAATAAATTATTTCCTCATTCGATTTTTTGAAATATCAAATTTGTGATGAAAGTGTAGGGGAAGTTTTTAATTAAAATAACACACATAATTGGGCTATATATACATCCCTCTCCTCTCCTTGCAGGAGGTTGGAAATTTTGAATAGATGAGGTTCAATTGGCTTGACCAAGGCTATATAAAAATTCTGGCAGGACATTCCAAACTCTTGTTTTCACTTGAGATTCCCCTCTAACCCTCTTTGATTTCGTTTACTTTTGTGTTTTCCTTCATTTGTAATCTTGTATGTTTTTTTGTAATTCTATTTTAATGAATGTTTCTTCCTCATAATATCATTTAATCATAAAACCTCTATTCTAAAATATTAATTCTCTTAATATATTTGAAATCAAGAGGAAACAAGTTCCTTTATTTTTTTCTCATTCAATATAATGTTCATTAATAATTCTCATCACTGTTAGTCTATGTGTGTTCAACACACAACTCTTTTCTTATCCCATTATTTTTGTTCTATTTATAATTATTTATAATAAACATAATAAACTAGATTACTAGTCATTTCAATGGAAACTTAAATGACTCATTGTGATGAGTTATAATTTTTTTATGTTAAGTGTTTGAGATCTTTTGCTCGATGAATATTCATTGAATTAGAATTGGGTGTATTGAACCTAACATATCATGGATTCATGACTTTTTTTGTTTAATGATTGGTTTTTAAAGTTTATTAAAACCATAAACACACAACCATAAACATGATATTATTAATACTAGAAACCTATGTTATGTTATGGCTTGGATTAAAGCCTTAACACTTGGGAATTCCAATCAATATCAACTAGTGACATGGGTGTTAAGTTAATGCTAAATAATGAAAGGCTCAAGGATTAAAAATATTAACTACCTATGTTGGACTTAACCCAATATATATTAAATTGATAAATCAATCTTAAACAATAAATCATTTCAATAATCCTCAGAAAACAATCTCCCCAATCAATATACAATCAGCTAAAAACAATTGACTATTAATAAGTATCATCATCAAGGATTCGACCCTAGTGTTTCTATAAGTATTAGTAGAGCATAGAATCCTTGAATGATCGATAGGTGATAACTGGCCAAGAATTCCAATGGAGCTATTATCATGGATGGAGAATGAATTAATCATTCGATTTTGGATATTGTAAAAAATCAAAAAATCAAAAATTTAAAAAAATTTAAAAATACACAATGAAAAACCCACCTTCTCAGAGAAATAAAAAATAGAATACCCATAAGAAAAAATCAACTTCTTATTTATTCTAAAATCTCTCTAAATTCCTCATGGACTCCAAAACAATGCCTTAGATTTTTTTGACCCTGAAATTGAGAGAACACTTCCCCCATTGAGAATGAACATTAGGGATAATCAAATAATTCAAGAACCAGTCCTCATCCAACCAGTGGAATTAAAAATGGCCAATCATAGGGAATAAACACATAGAGAACTCAGTGTCCCTGATATGAATTACAAAACTTTGGTTTTTGATATCTAAACATATAATCTGACTTCTATCTCAAATTGGATTTGATTCATCTTCACCACATTTCTACGGGTTATCCATTGAGGATCATCATCTCCACCATTACAGTTTGAAGTGTTGTGCTCTACCATGAATCCTCATGGGGTTTCTATGGAAAAAATAAAACTTCGAGAATATCCTTTCTCCCAATATGACACTAGAATGACATGGATTTCTTACCTTCTTCCGGGTTACATAATCTCATGGATTGACAAGAAATGACATTTTATAGATAAATTATTCTGTGATTCTCATACTGGTTCCATCTAAAAGGAAATTAGTGGTATCCATCAATTCCACAATGAATCCCTCCATGAATATTGATAAATTTTCAAAAATCTAGTGAAAACCTTCCTACACCACAAAATCCCTAACGCACTCTTCATCTAATACTTCTATGAGGGTTTATTGGCTATGGAGAGAATTCTCAAGGATTCCGCAAGTGGAAGTTCTCTTTTTGATACAACACATGCAGCTACAAGAGATATCATAAGTAGCATGGAATCAAACACACACTAATTATATACTCGATAACATGATCATGTCAAACAAGCCCAAGATAGACAGTTGATAGAAACATACAAGATGATAGAGTGTATGAGTGAAATTATAGGTCTTCTGTGACATCTAGTTGTGGCTTCCAGAGCTCCAACATCATATTCTTCAGAATCATTGTTCCCAGTTCCTATCACGAATTGAGAAATATGTATATCCCTAGCTCATGCAACTAACACATTTTTAGAACATCAAGAGGATCCATCTATTTCTATCCAGACTAATAGAGCATAATGAGACATATGCTCATAGGAACACCATTCCTAAACAATCAGGTCATTCATTAGAAACATCAACCAACCCCGCATTGATCCCTTCTCAGCTACCTTCATACAAGGCTTGAGGTATGGTAATCCCATTTCTCATCCCCCTCAATTCCTTTATCAAAATCCAAACCATTTCCAATGTGGTAAATGTGTTGGAAACATCCAACAACCTTACCCTTCTGTTCCTCAACCTCAAAGGATCAATCCTCCTCTTCCTCCTACTGTATTCCACTATCCTATGGACCTTCTCAATTCCCAACCCATATAATATCTCTTTTCTAAGAACCAAAATCATGGCTCTCCCAATCCGAGAAAATCCTCTTCTTCTAAAAAACCATGGGAATGTGCAGTGGAAGATCTTTCCTCCTTCACCTATTCAATACTCAAAAACATTGAAATCCAAATTGGTCAATAATCATCTCACCTGAACCAACAACAATAAGCAAATTCTTCCCATCTCCCAACTCAACCATTACCCAACCCAATGGGTAATCTATGTTCAATTTTACTTAGATCAGGAAAGAAAATTACTACACCTCATGATGAGTCCTCCAGCTCCAATTTAAATGTTTACCTATAAAATGAAACTAAAACGTAATCTGAATAGGTTCCCTCACATCATTATATTCAACTTAAGAACCCAATTACTCTTCCTTAAGACAATTCTAAGTAAAAGAAGTCTTTTGACCCTGATCTGAAAATTCTCGACATGTTTAGGTGTGATGATGTCTACATTCCACTCATACATTCCATAAAAAATCCCTATGTATGCCATGTTTTATAAGGAATTGTGAACCCATAAGAGGAAACATATAATCTTCAAAAAAATTCCCCCCATCAGCATATTCCCATAAAGTGAAAATATTGAGGGAACTTTATGTTTCTATGCCAAATAAGATGTTTCAACATCCATGATGCACTCATTGACATAGGAGCTTAAATTAAATTCATGCCCCAATCCATCTTCTCCAACCATGGTCTTGGTTTATTACATTCAACATGTGTTTTCCATTAATTGTCCAGTCGAAGAACTATTAGTCATGTGGGTATAATCGAGGATGTCCTTATTCATGTTAATTATCTTATATTCCCAATGAATTTTTATGTCCTTGACTTGGATGGTGAGATGACATCTTTTCGATCTCCCTTAATTCTAGGAAGACCATTACTAATGAAAATGAGAAACAAAATAAATTTCCATTTAGGCATCTTATCCATGTCGTTTAGTGACCATTTTTTCAAGTTAAAGATTTTCTAATTCAGGCGATACCCATCTAAGGATCACTCTACATTCTCAATCAATGTTTCCAATGAAACTTATTACAGTCAATTAAACCACAATTAATCATGTTATTCATGTTTTAATGGTAATGGATATTGTAAATTTTATATCCTCATTAACCATGTCATAAATGGGGAAGTTGATGTGGGTCTATCATTCTTAGACTCCATTACTCTAAAGGAAATTGAAAACTCTCTTTAATCTCACATCAACTATAATCTCTGTAGCTCCACCTTTGATAGTATTAAGTAAAACGAATTATAATAAACTGAAGTCCCTTCCTATATTCATATGTTGTGTAACCTGCAAATGAATTATGAGTCTCATCTAAAACCTCAACCTCAACACTTGAAATATGTATTCCATTTCCTTGATCAATCTTATACTGCCATTATATATGCATTACATACCGATGCTGAGAAGTCGAAACTTGTTCAAATATTAGAGGAAAACAAAAAGGCATTAGGTTGGACCCTGAATGAAATACCTGGAATAAACTCATCTCTTTTCATTATTCACATCCATCTTGAGTAATCATCGAAACCAATTAGACAACCACAAAAAATACTCAATCCACTCATACATTAGGTAGTTTGGGAAGAGATCACAAATATTCATCAAGACTGTATTATATATATAATTTTAGATAGTGAATGGGTTAGTAAAATTCACATTTTTCCTAAAATGGGTTGGATAAATGTTGTCACAAATTAACCTAGAGAGGTAGTCACTACTTCAGTGAAGAAAACATGTTGTGTCTACATTGATTATCGAAACGCTAATGTTGATACAAAAAATATAACTACCAGCTTCTATTCCTTGATCAAATTCCAAAATGATTAGAAAGAAATTCACACTATTTCATTTTAGATAGATACATCATCTACTTTCAAATCCCTATCAAACATCAAGACTATAAAAATAGTACTTTCACTTTCCACTTTTGAACAAGGGAATATATGAGAATTGCATTTGGCCTTTTCAATTCTACTGCAACATTCTAGTGGTGTAAGAAGAGTATCATTTAAAAATTCATTGAACACTACATGGAATTATTTTTGGATAAAATTACCATTCATGCTATGTCATTTTAATCATGCTTTTTTTCACTCTCTATAGTCCATAAAAATTGTGTCAAGTGTAAACTTGTGTTAAATTTTAAAAAATGTCACTTTATGGTTAGAAATGTGATTTTCTAGGTCAGATTGTTTCAAAAGATGGTATTGAAGATGATCCTGCAAAAATTGATGAGATTCAATCCCTTATTGAAGCCAATTTTGTTCGATAAATTCCTTCATTCCCCAGTCATGATAATTTCTAACAAAGATTCATCAATAAATTCAGGAGAATTTCCCACCAACTCACCCGGTTCCAAAAAGGTCATGTCACATTCCATTTTGATGAGGTTATCAAGAAAGACTTCATTGAAATCAAAACTCCTCTTATATCTTCCCTGATAGTCTAACAACCAGATTGGTCTATACCCTTTGAGTTGTTGTGTGATGCCTATAATAGATCCATTGGGGATGTTCATGTTTAATGGAGATATAAAATTTTCAATTTCATCAATTATGCCTCCAAATCATTAAATGATACCAAATATCACTATACTATGATTTAAAATGAGATTTTAGTAGTGTTTTTTTTCATTTGATACATTTTGACCATATCTCTTAGGTGCCAAATTCATCATCCTCTTAGACTACTCTTCTATAATGTTCATACTCGACCAAAGTGATTCCAAATAGAGGAAAATAATATGGATCCAAATTCTCCATGATTTTGACCTTGAATTAAATGGTAGAATAGGAAATGAAAACCAATTGGATGATAATCTAAGTAGAATTTTTAATTATTCTCATACAGAATTTGATGATCCTGAATTCCCCACTAAAAAATATTCATATCTCACTCCAGAAAATACCATGGTATACCCCAATTTTCAATTACTTGGTTTATGGTGTTATTACTAAAAAGATTTCAAATGAAAAAATGAAGTATAAATGTCATTCATAATTCTATTTTCCTAATATAATAGACATTAAAAAATGGGATGGCATGGGAATAAAGAGATGTGTAAATGAAGAGAAACATTAATCCAACATAGAATTTTGTAACACACTTCCCAAAGGTGGCCACTTTTAACCCCAAAGGACCTCCTGAATGGTCCTATACTCTATATTCCTCTTTCCTCCACTCTTTAAGGACTCACATGAGTTCTTTTAGTCATGTCCCACTTTCCAAATGTTTGGAAAATTTTCAATATGAAATTAAATTCCCCAAATGCCTTTAAAAATATGTGAGTTCTTCGATATTTGGGGTATCGATTTCATTGGACCATTCCCCCCTTCCAATGGATTCACATACATTATTCTTTCAGTCGATTATGTGTCTAGGTTGGTAGAGGAAATACCCACTATAATGGATGATTAACATACTGTAAGTGATTTCCAAAAAACCCTCATCTTAAATAGATTTGGAACTCCCCATACTGAGAAAAGTGACATTAGAACCCATTTTTGTAATAGAACCATGGAATCTATTTTGAAAAATAATTGGGTTTTACATAAAACATGAACAACATAACATCCCCAAAAAATGGAAAGGCTAAACATTCTAATAGAGAAGTGATATTTGTGCATTAGAGAACTATAAAACCCACCCGAAAAGACTATATTGAATGACTTGGTGAAGCAATTTAGTCTTATTGAACTGCCTATAAAACACCCATTAGGATTTATCCTTTTAGGCTAGTTTTTGGAAAAGTATTTCAATTTCCAGTTGAAATCCAACATACATCATTTTGGGCTGTGAAAACCTGTATTTTGTATTTTTAAAAATCTATTGATGAATTATTTTTGCAATTAGAAAATCCAGAGGAGGGTCAACTAGATCTTTATGAGAATTTTAATTTATACAAAGAAAAATCCAAGGCACACCATTAAAAACACATCCTATGAAAGGTATTACATGAAGGTGAAATAGATTTTCTCTCCATCTACCTATTTCGTCTCCACTATGGTTTTCTTAATTATCAATGGGAATTTCCTTTTATTGTATATAATTTTTACCTATTTAGTTCAGTTCATGTCTCAGACCCATCTTCCAAAAGGACACTCAGGGTGGTTAATGGACATCGGTTAATGCATTACCATTAGAGGACACACATCCCAAGAACCACATTGACTTCAATTAGATCCACAACTTCTACAGCAGAACCACCACTAGATGAAGATGACAACCCACCAGATACAAACTAGGGGAACTACTATTCATTTAACACTCCATCTCTTCATCTATCTCTCCGTATTTTATCTTCTTCCTCTCCATTTCATTTTTTTCACCTGCATCATCAATCCCTTTATTTTTCTGTTTCTCTATTGTGTGGGTGTGTATTTTAATAAACCTAAATACTAAAAAACTAAAAAATTCTTTTAAAGAGTTATATTTACTCTCCATATATTTGGTAAATTTTATTCCACTTTTTTGGGGAGTAAAAATGAAATGTTTTCATCTCAAAAAATTTTGAATTTTCATTACGACATTGCAAAATGATCTTTTTTCAAAACCAAAAAATTTTGACTGCTCAATTTTTGATTGGACAAATAATTTTCCCAAACCCTGAGGATTTATATTAACATTCATTCCATTTCCACCTATGGACATATTTTTAAAATGTTCGTTTCCACCCCTGATTTTGATTCTTGAATTTCTGTACCTTATAGCTTAATTCCCAACCTATGTGTGAATTAATATGATATAGGTAGTTTATTAACTATATTATAATAATAATAATAAATATCCTCTAATTTCCCTTACATTAATAATCCTTTTGGAAGCCCCTTCAAGCCTATGAAAAAGGATTATTTGATATCCACATTAAAAACCCAATACCTTATCCCACTAAATGTCTAAATGTATCATCATTGCCTTTTTTCAAAATTTTAGTGTGTAGGGAATGGATTTCATTTTGGGTACCCTTTTTTGATTTCACCATGTTATCATATTATTGGGAGAGTACATTAATTTTAGTGTGGGGGAGTGGTGGTCATTTACTAAGTGTTGGGGAATGTAATCTCATTTACGTAATTTTGTAAATGTTATTGGCAAGTGTTCAAAAAATAAATATATATATAAAAAAGGGTTGTGTTTTGGGAATGTCAAAAATAACTCTGCAAATACCTTGGATCTTGTTATAACTATTACAATTAGTGTCGTGCGGAGATAAATTGTGGGTTGGGATATGTGTGTGACATCTTATTAATGTTCATATTTTGAATAAAAATAAAAAAAATTGTAAATAAAAAAAGGACATGTGCATTATATATATTTATTTAATTGGGATACGTTTAGTGTTCTATATAAAATTTACTTCACATACCATTCAAATTTATTCCTCATTTTTCTCTTTCATCAAACAATCATGTCCTTGTAAATATGTGTTTTCATTTCCTTCAATGTTTTATTTTAAAAAAATGTGCATTAATTTACCCATGATGACGTTTTACCCCTCTTCTCCTCTCTCTTGGACATTATATTCTAACCATCCCATAACAACAAAAAAACTGTTAAAAGTCCTCATGATTATTTTACATTTTATGATTCGAAATGAAAGCTTAGAGAACTTTCGAACTATACGTTTTTCACTTTTTGTTTGTGGAAGAGTTAACCTCCATAAACAAATATTATCATCATGAGAGGTGTGAATTTTGAGTGTTCGAACTTTCCATTTCTGAATTTGAGCATGAAAATTGAGTTTTTTTAACATTTTTTCGGTATAAATTTGAGGTGGAATTCAGTATGGATAAATGAAGTAGTCTTAACCACCCTATGGTGGGGAAAACAAAATTTTAATATTTAATGGTGATGAAAATTATTTTGTAATGTTTTTTATATTTGTTGCACATGAGTAAATGCACAATACAATGTGAGGGGTGTTGATGTTATTCATTTATTTAGAAATTATTATTTACTCTCTTTAATTATTTTCAATTAAAAGTGCATAATTGGTGTGAAATACTCATGTTTTATTAATAAATGTAATTTATGAGAATTTTTTGAATTAATCAAATCGAGTTAGTTTACAATTTTAATTTTAAATCTCACCCTAATTATTCCAATTAAATTATTATTCCATTTTAGGGTTCCTAACTCTAATTATAACATTTCATTAAATGGGACCTTTGGCCAAATCATCCATTAGAAGGGCCATATTGTCCACACAAGGGGACACAAAAAACTGTTAAGAAACTGGACCATCCAGGAAGATTTAATTACTAGGCTCAATCCAGAAGTCCAAATTAATTTATTATCCTCCAATGTTCGGGTAACAAATCATGTAGTCCCTTATAAATATTTAGAGGCCGAAATCCAAAAACAGGTGTCCCAAATGAAGCTTTAATTTCATCGCACATTTCTGTCAGAGAATTGAGATCATCACACCACATTATATATTTCTCTTAATAGAGATATCAATTTCAGTTGAGATTTTGAATTGTGAAATATGATATATAGGTGGATAACATTGTTGAATAAATACGTTAAAATTTAGGGAATATTCCTTTTCAAAACACCATTAACCTTTCGGCCATCGAAAAGGATGGATAGAAATAGACAGTTTAACTTTATTTACAAAAACCACCATAAAAATGGCTCCATAAGAACAAATGAATTATAATATTGAGAACCAACTGAAAAAAATAATATCTACATCTTATAAGAAGAATCTTTCTCTAGATTCATCTTTCTAAAATATCACATTTATGATGCAAGTTGAAGGATATATTTAGAATTCCAACAACCCAAAACATTGGGCAATAAATACATCCCTCTCATATTCACGCAAGATTTTGGAAATTTCTAATAGAGGAGGATCATTTATCATTACCAAGGCTCTTAAAAATCCTTAGAGGACATGAAGAACTCAATTATTCATTTGAGATACCATTAATATTCTCTTTGATATCACTTTGTTTTTTGTTTTTCTTAATTTTTAATCTCGTAAGTGTTATTTTTTTAATTCTCTTTTAATGAATATTTATTCATCATATTATCTTTTAATCGTACACCCTATGTTATTAGATATTAATTCCCCTAAAAAATTTTCAATAAGTAAATACCACATCCCTTATTTCTCTTTATCATTCAAAATAATTTCATTTTTTATTCTCATCATCATTCGTGTGTGTGTGTGTGTGTTCGACACAGAACTGTTTTCTTGTCCTGTTCTTTTTGTTCTATTTATAATTCATCATAATAAACATAATAGAACATATTACTAATAATTTAAATACCTGAGTAAATATATCATTTGGGGAGGTAAAATTTACCCATGTTATGGTATTGGGAGCTTTTTCTCGATGAAGATTCTTGGAATTGACATTGTATGTGTTGGACTTAACATGTCATGGATTAACGATCTGTTTTGTTTAATGAGTGATTTCCATTGATTATCAGAACCATAAATACACTACCATTAAAAATATATGAATTATATTATAACCCTATATCATGTTAAGGCTTCATTTAAGGCATTAACAATTTGAAATTTTAATCAACATCAACATGTTGAATCAGGTTTTAATTTAATGAAATATAAATCAAGGCTGAAGAATAACACAAGATTAACTACGTAACAATGCACTCATTCCAATATTTGTCAAATTAATAAATAAATATTAATCAATAAATCATATCAATTCTTCTCTACAAACAATCTCCCTAATAAAAATAAAATCAACTAAAAAAATATACTATTATTATGTTTCATCGGCGAGGATTCAACCTAGGTGCTTCAATACACATTAGTAGAGCTTGGGATCCTTAAAAGATTGTTATGGGGAAATTGGAAATTCTTTTAATCCATTAGTGTAGATGAGGTTTCATTATCACATATCCATTGTTTATATTTTTTGGTACTCCCCCAGACACACATAGGTAATTGGTATTATATATATATGTAAATGTGATACATTCCTACATAATCTGGGAATAAGTTATATATATACAATATCTATACACACTAAAATGATGATATTTCCCTCAATGAGGTGATTATATGTTATTTCAGATCCATTGAGGTAACATGGGTATCATGAGTTTGGTATTTTTTATTCTTCATTAGTGGCATGACATTGACAGACTAAAGGGTTAATTTTTTATATGGTGACAAATATTCCCTGAACAGTGAGTATTCCCCATTTTTATTTTCACATAATGTTGTTATATATTGACATGGAAAGATCAGTGGAATTAATAAAGACATTTTACTCTTCAACACCCCTATTTTTTATCCCTTAAGATGTGGCATATATATAGATATACACATCAAACCTCATATTTTTTTAAATATATAGAGAAAATATATTTTTAGGATGAAATATCTTCTGATAGATATATAATTGATGGTGGAGATTCATTTTTTTATTTTAACATTTCAAAATATATAATATCTATATTAACCTTAATGGTTTATATATTTGGTTACACTCTCTCGTATAATTATAATTGGGTTTATTTTATTACAGTTTCACTGGGATTTTTCATATTCTAGTTGAGAATGTTTCTATTCACACTTTAAGTATCTTTGTATATACATGTGTTGTGTCTTTATAGCCAACATACATGTTTCGTATGGTCATGGTGTACATAGATCTAGTTTTACTTGATGTGATATGATTCTTGATTATTTTTTGTGATTCATAAAAGATCATGGTTGTTCTCATGATCATGTTAGAGAATATTGTAGTTGGAGAATTAATAAGGTGTTTCTGTTGTGAGGAACAATTTTTTTTAAATTTTCTTTAGTCGTTATTGAGATATTTTAGATGTATAATATTTCCTCTTTATTTTTATATAGTGTTGAATTTCTTATGATTTATAATTCATCCATTTCTTTCAATACATTTCAGTTGATTATATATATAGTCCTTACATTTATAGTTATTTTGAAAATTAAATATTTGTTTATTTCGTATTGATTTTTTCTATGGCGCCCATTGTTAGTTCATATTACCACTACATGAACGTCTCCATCCCATGGCCTATTGGTGGTATGTTTTTGATTTTGCTCTTGAAATACTATCATCATATGTTGGGCTTTAGTGGGTCGACTGATTTCATGATAATATTTTTTCTACATATTAGTCAAATATTAATTAATAATATATATTTATAGAAAATATTAGCCTACGATATTTTCACAATACACATAATTATGGATTGATGTACAAGTGTAATGATGAGTTACATCTAAAGGGAATTCAATATGTTGATCAATGGGGTGTTGTATATTATTTAATTTCCACTTATATTGGTGATTTTTTCATTGGTTGAAGCTACATAAAATAGAAATATTGGAAAAAATATTTATTTTCCATGAGTTATAGAATGATAGAGTAAATGGATTCATCAAAATAAGCAATTGATAATGTTTTTATGAAGAGATAAAGTTAGTATTTAATATGTTTAATTAATATCCTTTGATCATTGACTAGAATAATAACTATAAAACAAAAATATCCAATAATATAGTACAATTATCATGGTTTGAAGGAATGTGTTTCTAATTTAAATAATAATATATTATTTATTCTTAAAATGTTACATATTGTCAATATTATATTCAGGATTATTACTAATTAATAATTTGAATATATAAGGGTATATATGGTAGTGTACCCAACTATACAATAATGTGGTATGTTAATCCCTTGGTTTCCTCATCCATTTTATTCTATTTCTGTTTTTTGATTAATAGTATATTTAGTAAACTGGGGGAGAATTCAATTATCAATATTTTTTTAATTTATCTAATGTTATTTTTTTGATTTAATTTTGAATTGTAATTTTGAAATATATTTTATGTGATTAATTGAATTAGTCGCTTGAATTTAAATTTATCCAATATGATTCTTCAAGTTGTTAATTATGATAGAGTTAATCACTCATTTTATTCTATACCAAACTATTTCATGAGGAATAGTATTTCACTCATTAGTGGATCTTTTCATCGATGATAATGATTTAAACTCATCTAATTATTAAACATGATTTTTTTTCAATAATAGGGAAAAGAGATTTTCAATAATTAATAACAGAAATAAATATAATAGGGGGATATCATTGAACTCACATAAGGATGAGGTTATATTTATCATAAATATATGGATTAATATAATGATTTTATATTTTACATGTAATGAATCAATTTCATGTGTTTGTTATTGGGTTTATGGATTGATTATAATAGGTTTTGGTGATGTTTTTTGGTACACAGCTTTGGAGGACATAGAAGATCCAACAATAAGGAATAAAATATTTTTTGAAGTTTTAAAAGAATTCTGTGAATCGCAAATCCTAATCACTATTTTTTTATCTAGTAGAGTAAATTTCAGATAATTATCTAATTTTATTTAATGTGTCAATGTGCTCTTTAGGATGATTAGAGTTGAGGAGGATCAATTCTATACTAAGAATTTTCTAGTAAATCTGAGACAATATTTAACACTGGAGGACTTCATAATGTTGATCTTGAAATCATGTATGTTTTAAAATGGGTAGATAAAAATGATAATTAAAAATTATATAGAAATTTAAAATTTGATTACGAGGTTTATATTGTTTATTGAAATCATAATAAAGTTCAAATTAAATTATTCATATGTTTCGTTACTAGAATTTCTAATTTTCATGTTATTCTTGTAGGGTTGTTTGATAAATATTTATGTTTGTCTTAAAATAATTATAACGATAATTTAAATCATATATATAGATGGATACATGTTTTTCCTCATCATTTTAATGTTCATAATGAACATTGTGGATTCTATAAAGATGAATTTGTTACATCATATGGATTTTTTAAACATTTCAAATTGAAGTAGAAAAACAATTTGCGAATGGAATGTTCAAAAGGATTATTTCCAAACTTTTCAAGACACATCCTCGGGGCCTGTGTCGTGACTACCCCAAACCCTACTTCCATAGGCCAGGGGCTAGCGACTAGCACCAAAGACATAATCCTGATAGAAGGGAAGACATTTCCATTTTAACCTGTAA
The DNA here is from genome assembly GCA_963277665.1 of Viscum album. Lineage (NCBI taxonomy): Eukaryota > Viridiplantae > Streptophyta > Magnoliopsida > Santalales > Viscaceae > Viscum > Viscum album. The sequence continues at coordinate 25,587,151 of OY728157.1, read as the reverse complement.
CAAAAACATAGTCTGAACACAAGTGGTAGAGGTAATAACTAAAAATAAACACTAAGTAAAACTGAATTAAAAAGTATGTGCTGAAAGGAAAGGGTCCAAATATACAATCCCAACAGTAATGTACAACTACAGAAAGGTAAACAGAAACAACTGAGTCGTCCTCTGGGAATCCCACCTGAAGGGTGTGTAGAGATGGCCTCCTCAGCACCTCAAGTCCGTCCGTCCTCTCCATGTACGTCTGGCAAAGTGGTCCACCCCCGGGTACCGTCTAGCTCCACAACACTCTTCCTCGACCAGTGATGTCCGTCGTCTATAACCAACATAACGATGTGTGGAAATTTCCCTTCCAGGGGTGAGTATAATGATACTCAATAGGGACCCCAGACCCCCGAAGGTCTCCCAGAATGCATGAAAGAAAAAACACAGATGAAAGATACAATCATGAAGTATCATCCAATCCTACTTAGGTATATTCCCATACATATACCTCAGTTATCAGCCACAGTCTAGCCCCAACACACAAGCCCAAGACCAACCCAGTCCACACAGGATGTAAAGTCAATCACATCGATGATAATGATAGAAATTCAAGACTCAACTCACACATGTATACATCTATCTTATAGCGATAGAGATGATCATATGTAGACACTCAATCATTTAGGTTGTCGGACCCACACAAGGTACTAGACCTGCTAAGAAGTCGGACCCACCTAGGATATATGACCAGCTACTCTATCGGACCCACATAGGATACAAGAACAGAAGTAAAAACTGTCGGACCCACACAGGATACAAGAATAGTAGTCGTACATGTCAAACCCATGATGGATTCTGGTACAATATACATCATTGTCGAACCAACGCAGGATCCCATTATGGTATTCATCATCATCGAACCCACGGAGGATTCTAGTATGGTAGACTTCGCAGTCACAGCCAGCTCTAGGGTTCCCGCACATAGAACGCTCGATTCTGAGAGGGTCCGCTCCTCAAGCCATGTGTCGAAAAATGAAATATCAAGATGTCATGTGTTGGTGTATTCCATAGTTCCACCTCATCATAAGGAACCCAATAAGACATATGGAGCATCATTCGGAAGCCCATAATGAGAGCTTTTAGCATTTCTGTTCCAGGGGCCTGGTTGGAATTATGCTCTTTTTAAACCAGGCCATTTTCCAATGTTGTCTAAAAATCACTTATAGTATAAAAAAAATACCGCCCCATCGCAAGGTTCCCAGTGTTGCAGACAACGCTTTAGTCGGACGCACGGTCTAGAAGATATTCACGTTTGAGCGAAACATGCACGGACCGTTAAGCCCAGTGGGATGGCGGGTCGGACTGACCCGATTCAGTGGGTCATACCTGGTTAGGGTTTGTCTCGAACAAGTGGAGAACGGACTACCCAGGGACCTGGCCTGGTAGGTCTGACCCGATTATGGATTCGGCCCGACCCGGTGGGGCGCGGCACACCCGCGGCCTGGCCCGCGGGTGCATGCCTATTTGTCTCGCCCGACGGCGCTGAGCGGCACCACCGCTCCATGCTACCCGGTCGGCCTCGGCCGGCCGGTGTTTCTCGGCAAGAGCGGCCCGCACAACAGGCCGTAGTTACATCGCAGCGCAGTGCCAAGTGGCGCCGCGGTCTTCCCAGCCCAGCCGGTAGGTGGCTGGCCAATTCAACCTGTAAAGCAGCACACATAGCAGCCCACAGTCTTCCCGCAGTGCGGGGCCAAGGAGGCTCCTCGATCCCCCAGCCCGGCTAGTTACGACCGGCCGGTTCGCTTCGTCTAAGCGGCCCGCATCGTAGGGTGAAGTTTCCTCCACGCGGTCGGCACAACAGTGCCGGTCCTCCACCACTGCAGCCTGGCCTGGCCGTGGCCTTCGGTTACCACCTCCTTTGTTCACTCCCACCTAATGTTCATGGGCTCGTCCTCTGGTGCAGTGCGACGACACCACGCCCTTCCATATCCCCCTCTATTTCCAAATAAACCAACAATAAATGGAGGAACGTCGTTCCGTGTTGGTTCAGCATGTGCCCTCCGTATTAGATGGTAATATTTTGCCATTGACGAACCAAGGTATTCAACGAAGAATGAGGTAAAATTTTATTCAATTAAAATTATAAAAAACTAATTCAACTCGTGCCCTGCATATTAGATGATAACAATTGGTCATTAACAAACCATGGTATTCAATGAAGAATAAGGTACAATTTTATTCAAATAAAATAACACCAAACTCCCTACCTCGATTCATAGTTTGTTGTCGTAGTAGTGGAAAACAGTGTCCTGGAAGATAGTGTCGTTCCATCAACATCGGAGGTAAATATGTTGGCGATGTTTTTCATGGGCGGTGTCTTCTTCCTTTATGGGTAGGAAGACGAATGAAGAAGAAGTCGATAAAGGGACTTGTATTCTTCGTTGGAGAGGGTAAATGTTCTTCGTGGGAAGAAGGACCTCTCTATTCTCAAGGCTCCACCAACACAACATGTGCCAACCCAAAAATAATAGCTTAGGATATTATTTTGTCCTTAACATGAATTTAAAACTAATTCAAAAAGTTGATCCAAATAATTATTTAATTAAGTTGTCACAATTAAGGGGAGGGAGGTGTTTATAATCCACCATAATGTGGGAGTTCAAAAGTTAAAATGGGTTTCAAGGAGTTAAAGGGGGAGTTGATGGGTTAGGGGATCATGTGGGCCCCTCCACACATTATCCTCTCAAGGGAGGTTATGTGGGGGGTGGGCACCACCTCCAACTCCTCTTCGAAGAAATAACCACCCCTTAACAAAAATTATGTAACACATAATTTGTATTTGGTTTAAAAAGAATCCCAAAAAATTGACTCCTGCTCTCGACAAAAACACAACTATGGTAAAGGTCCCCTTAGATGAATAACAGGGTTGTGAGTTCATCGATGTCCTCAAATTTCAATTCGAAGCACCAGTTCAAAAGATAGAAAACCCCGCATGTACGTTTACTAAACATACCCGAACAAAACTTTTTAAAATTATTCCGGGATCACCGGGACTCGGAATAAGTTGCTGTTAGAAATTGCGGACTCATAAAATCCCAATGAATTTATGAGAAAGAATTCTTTAAAATTTATGTTTCTTTACATTACACAAAACTCAGGGCTTTACGTCCTCGTAAAGCTACAACACACACTAGAGAAACAAAAGAGCGTACTGATCACGCATATGAGCCTCCCACTCCCATGTGGTCTCCTGGAGGTTCCCAGGCTTCCAGTGAACGCGCACCAGGGGAATCGAGAGTCCACACAGAAGTCACTTCTGTCGATCCTCAATCTTCATTGGGACCTCCATGAATGTCTCTTTGTCATCGATGTCCATCTCCCCATGATGGATGATGTGGGACGTGTCATTCACGTATCTCCTCAGCTAAGAAATGTGGATGATGTCGTGCACCCGATGCAACTAATGTGGACGGGCTAGGAGGTTATCCACCACACCTACTCTTCTGAGGAACTGGAAAGGTCTGATTAATTTCAGAGAAAACTTGTCGTCTTGGTCAAATATCCATAGACCTCGTCGATGTGAGACCCGTAGGAAGACGTGGTTTCCATCCTCGAACTCTAGTGGTCTACATATCCAATTAGAATAAGACTTTTGTCTAATATGTGCAGTATTGATCCACTCCTGGATGATCTACACCTTCTCTGTCATAGTCTGAACCGTATCTGGTCTTACATGTGCTGACTCCCCTAGGTCATTCCAGCACAGAGGTGATCTGCAAGGTCTACCGTACAATGTCTCATAAGGGGTCATCCCAATGCTGCAGTGGTAGCTGTTGTTTTATGAAAACTCTACCAAGGGTATGTGATCCTCCCAGCTACTCCCAAAGTCTAGTACAATGCATGAAGAATTTCCTCGAGAGACTAAATGGTCTTCTAAGTCTGACCATCGGTCTGGGGATAAAAGGCGGTGCTCAAGAAAACCTGCATTCCAAAAGCCTCCTCTAACACCTTCCATAGCTGGGAAGTGAAACGAGCATCTCGATCTGAGATGATAGAATATGTCACACCATGATGTTGTATGATCACCTGATCTTAGAGACATCCCATTCCCACTACTGAGCCCTTCTCTCAGATTGGAAGAAAGAGGGTCGACTTGGTGAGTCGGTCAACGATCACCCAGATAGAGTTTTCTTTTATGGATGTACGTGGAAGTACCATCATGACATCGATGGATATCCCATCCCACATCCACTCTGGGACTTATAAGGGCCGAACTAATCCCGCTAGAACCTGGTGCTCCGCCTTCACATACTGAGAAGTGAGGAATCAAGAGACAAACTCTGCTACTTCTTTCTTCTTACCCGACCACCAATGCTGCCGTCTGAGGTCCTGATATATCTTTGCCACTATTAGATGTACCCCTAGAAGGGAAGTTTTAAACTACCTCAAAACCACTTCCAACAGTGAAACTGGTACCATTGTATGTCATCTGAAAAGGATGACATGGTCCCCACCTTTAAAAAACCCATTAGGTGCGTAACTTGAGGATATCTGAGAACGTCGAATCTCACAGTCAATGTCCCCATGATGTGCCTCTTTGACTCGATGTATATGTGGAGGACTGACTGTGAGAGTCTAAAGAAAGGCTGGCCCATCTCTATCCATGAAGGATTTCCGCAACGCGGCTAGCTGCTATGTCGCCTCTCCTAGTAGCTGAATGCCCGATCTTCTTCTAAGAGCCTCTGCTAAAACGTTCCCCTTATCAAGAGTATAGACTATCTCAAATTTATAATCTTGGAGGAAATCTAGCTATCCCTGTTGTCTCAATCTCATGTCCTTCTTTGAGAAGATGTACTTGAGACTCTAGTGGTCAGAATAGACTGTAAAGCGCTCGCCCATCAGATAGTGTCACCACATCTTCACAGAGAATACCAATGAAGTTATATCTAGGTTATGGGTAGCATTGTTCTGCTTGTGTTGTCTCAAATGTAGGGAACCATACGCAATCACTTCTCTCTCATGCATCAGGCCACACCCAAGTCTGGTCCCTGATGCATCGCAGTAAACAAAATACCATATCCCTCCTCCAGTAGCCTCAAGATGGGCACACTGGTCAACCTCTACCTTATCTCACGAATGCTCTGATGCCATATCTCTGACCACATGAAGTGTTTCCCATTTTTTTCAATGCTGAAAGTAGTGCTGCAACTCGGGAGAAGTCTAGGAAAAATCTATAATAGTATCCATCTAGACCCTGGAAACTCCATTCCTCCTTCACACTCTTGGGTGGCTCCCAAGAATTTTATGCCTCTATCTTCCCTGGGTCCACTACAACTCTAGCCTCTGAAATGACGTGTCCCAAGAAGTGAACCTCTTGAATGCAGAACTGGAACATCCAGAGCTAACCATAAAGCTGGTTCTCTTGGAGTCGGTACAATACTACCTGCAAATGGTAGGCGTGCTCATCCTCAGTAGTCGAGTAAATTAGTATGTCGTTGATGATGACTACTACAAATCAATCAAGGTATGGATAAAAGATCCTATTCATGAGACTCATGAACACAACTGGAGCATTGGTTACACCAAAGGGCATAACCAAGAACTTGTAGTGGCCATACCGACTCCCGAAGGCCGTCTTCTGCAGATCCTCATCTCAAACTCTATTTTGGTGATTTCCTGACCTGAGGTCTATCTTCGAGAACAATCTTGCTCCCTTGAGCTGATCAAAGAGGTCTTCAATCCTCGAGAGTGGGTACTTGTTCTTCCCAGCCATCTGATTCAGGAGACAGTAGTCGAAACAATGTCGCAAGATTTCATCTTCCTTTTTGGTGAACAAAATCAGGGATACTCGGTGTGAAACACTGGGTTAGATAAATTCCTTCCCCTACAAGTAATGTAGCTGTACCCATAGATCACGAAGCTCAGAGGAAGCCATCCGAAATGCTGGAGTTGATATCTGTGTTGTCTCGGGGTACAAGTCAATGTAGAATCCTACCTATGTACAAGGAGATATTCCCGGAACATCATCAGGGATAATATCCATGTACTGATTCTATAGAGACCCGAAGCATGACGTACATGGACAGTACATTAATTTTGTGGAATACTTAATACATAACAAAAACAGACACACATGGACCGTAATAGTTTAGTGTCTTTGGAAACAAGGAACGTAATCTTCTAATCATGGTGAAAGATCTTAAACATCTCCCATAAAGATCTTCCCCTTTTTTTCTTACCTAAAACATTTCTTTATATCCTGGGGAAATCAAAACATAAAAAGGGTGATCTCAAATTCTTAGTAAGGGTAAGCATGGATAAAATAAAACATACCATATACATTGGAACGTAAAAACATGAACATAAGGTCTAAACATCAAAATCTTGAGCAATGACATAAAACATGGAAGTACATAAGGCATAGATCATATAGAAACATTAAGAAAGATAAATATCTTGGAAATAAAACATGTAATTGTGGAAACCATTAAGCACATGATATGATTTCCATATTGGCCAAGGCATTTTTTCCAAGACCATCTTAGTGGACAATCTCCCTTTCTGAATAGAGTTCAATCCTCGTTCCAGTCCTGTATTACTGAACCGGTTTAACTTTCTGTTCCAGCCATGTCTATCTCATGAGATATAAATCTTTACCCAATGAATTGGAGGGAGATATAGGTCCCACCCATCTCATAATGAAATCATGCTTACTTGTCCCACAAAATAATCATACATCATTCATAATGTCCCAATAAATAAAATGCGCTTCATAAACATCATCTCATCATCACATAATCCATATAAAAGAAATGGATATCATTTCATAATAAGGAAAGTGAAACCATGTAAATCATATATACATTATACTTGAAACATACGCATATAAAATAGTGTTATCTTTGATGAAAAATGGTTTTGATAAAACACTGGAAATGAATTCTTGAGGAAAATATCCTTTCTTCTTCAAAATGAATTTATTTTCACAAAAACTCATGAAATTTAAAAAGAATGAGATTTTGTTTAAAATAGTCATGAAATATTTTGGAGGAAGCATCATTAATATAAGGATTTATTAAACCGTAAAAATCCTTTGGTGTCGTATATGTTAAAAAAATATTCTTCTCGTACTTTTGCCGAAAAAGTCAAAAAGTACCTAGTAAAAGAACGATTCCATTAATACCATGTAGAAAAAGTCAAAATGGGTAAAAAGGACTTTAAACGTACACGAAACCATTTTTAGGAAACATGGACATGGATGAGAACAACAAACCCAGAAAATACTTACGAATAAACAATATCGGATAAGAACAAGATCAGAAGAGTTATCCCTTGCCTTAGGTCCGATATGCTTCTTATGGATCTGAACCTCCTGTATAATGATTTAAATAATGTCATTGAATTATTACATAATTATATTCATTTTTATTATATCATATATGTTTCACTTATGACTTTATATTACCCTTTCTTTTGTAATTTCCATGTTAAAGTAGCGTTTTGGGTAAAATCATTTCATTTATCGTATGTGTTTCAACTTGTCATTATTGATATTATTACTTATATCCTGATTTATATAATTCCATAATGAAAAAAATTATTTATATATTTTATATATTCATCATATACATATATATTATAAATCGATAAAAGGAATGAAATACACTGTTCATGGAGACAGTAGGTTGTACGTACGCATGAACGCTGTTTTCGTTTCTTATTGAATTGAATGAAATTAAATAGATGACATACATATATATATACATAAATAAAGTAGCATTATTATGCCATATATTTCATTATTTTTCATTATATATACTTTATAATCATTCTTGAATGGTTAATCATGGAAAATGAATCTCATCGCGTTCGTGGAGACGGTAGTCTGTACGTACGCACGAGTGATGATATAATTCTCATGACCGTGGAACTATATTGGAGTTTATGTATACTATTTCAGAATAAATATCAATTTACAATAATCATATATAATCATTATTTACACCATTATATCCATCCAAGTAAGGTGATGGTGGAAAAACAGATTACACCATGGCGTGGAGACAGTATTCTGTACGGACGCACGCGCGGTGATTTTCTTTTCCATAGGATGGATAGAAGGTGAAATAGGGTTTTTTCATATTTACAATAACAAATCAGTATATGAGGGATACTTCTGTTATTACTTCATAATGAAACATCTAAATAAGAAGAAGTTGAATAAGAATGAAAATTGAAAGAATCTGTAATGCATATTACCTCTTCTTTGACACGCCTCTTTGAAACCTCCTCTTAGGGTACTAAAATTAGTATTTGAAGAATACCAGGACCTCTAGGATGTTGTTAGGGAATTTGATAAGGTAAATGGGCAGGGTTTGGCCGAGCATGAAGCCTCAAATTGGTGTGAGGAAGGGAGGGAGGAGGTTCCCTTTTATAAGGGAGGAGAGGGGCACCTTTGGAAATCTTAAAAATATTAATTTACCATAAATCTAACCCCACTTAAAAACCTCAAAAAATGATTCATATTCAAATAATAAATGATATAGGGTTGTAATATCATCAACCAATACAATTTAGACATGTTAGGAAATTATTTTAAACATTATCAACATGATTTATCCTTACTTAATCAATTTAATTTTATTTGTGGTAATAAAATTCTAAATTTTAAATTATAACAAATAATTACTTATTTGTAGTTAATTGTCCATAATTGGATAATTTATAAAATTTGAGACCATATAAACTTAAATTTATAATTGTTATATATTTTTGTGATTTTTAAGCATTTTTATAATATGTTATTTTTATAAAATAACAATAGTGTCAATTTTAACACTATTCATTTATATGAATTTAAATAAAATATATACAGAAGATATGTTCGAACTAAAAGGTTTAATAGATTAATAAAAGGTCATATGTGTCTATAAAATTAGTGTAGAACATTAAATAGTTCATATAATATTTATTTTATTATTATTAAAACCATTTATTTGGTTTATCTCTTAATAAATTAATTACTACAACATTTTTTTATAATTATTTAATATACTTATTTTTGAATAAAAATTCAAAATAAAATCATATGATTAAGATAAATCTATTTCCTTTCACAATAATACCTTTACTAGAATTTATAATCTTAAAAGTACAATATTTAAATGGCTATATTTATTAAATTATGAAGGTGACAACTTTGGCATCATTTAAAATAAAATAATATAAGTGTCATAATAACTTTTATAAGACTCAAAACGGTTATATATTAGGTCATTGGATGATTATGGTATATATATACAATAAAAATAATAATTGGTCAGGTATGTGGGCCTTTTAATGGGTATTATTATTTTAATAAAAACTATATTATTGATTTTTCACTTAATAAGTAATTTCTGCATCATTAATGTATCACCATTAATGACAATTATATAATCCCTAAAAATTCTAAATAAATTATAATGATTTAGATAATTTTATTAGCTTTCTGGATACTATTCATGTTCGAAATTTTATGATGTTTATCACTAAATTAAAATTATTATACTTATAAGATTTAAGAGAGTGACATGTTGTCACTTTAATTGGTTTTAATAATAATTAAATTATTTTCATGGACAAAAGTCCATTAAATGAATATAATATGACCCTTATGTGATATGGGTAGACTTTTAGTCATCTAATAGTATTTTGGTAGGTGTTAGGGTAATTTTATAATCTTATATTTACACTTAATTACCCGATTTACCTTTAACTATGGTAAATAAAATTTACCGTAGTTACTATTCATAATGCCCAAAAATAAAAAGTATCTTATTAACATAATTTGGACCCACTGATTCCAAATATGGAATCCATTTTTCCAAATTCAATACAAAAATGTTGCAGAAATTAAAATAAAATTAATATCGTTGTCGAAAGAAAATGGGTTTTTCTTTAAATCATTGTAAAAGATTGAATTGATTTAACCTACGAAATCAAGGTAAAATCAATGATGCTGACATAAATTATATTAAATAGTAAAAAAATATTATATTTATACTTTAAAACCATTCCATATTATAATTTAACCACATAAATATTATGATGAAAAATGTTGTTTTTAATTAAAATATAGCATGTTTGTACTATTCATTAAAATATGAAAATTATCAGAATAATAGGAAAATTTTATACAAGTTAAAATTTTATATCCTTATTCTAAATAATAATTTTATTTTGAAAAATTGAACATATAAATATGTCAAAAACTATATTCAAAGTGGGTGCACCCTCAAAAGGCGGCAAAACTGTATTTTTTTGAAAAATACTTATTTTACCCAAAAATATTTTTTGTTATTATACCATGTTCTAAAAAATGTGAAAGATGAATAATAATGTTATAAATTTCAAAATTTAGTTAATACTATTCATAACGGCTAGTTCATAATAATATTATAATAACATATCGTTGTTTAGTAAAACACAGTATTGTGTACAACACACGCTATCGAAGAAGGTTATGATTGCGTATAATGCAAACCAAATCAGGGTTGCGTATAGTGAAAGACTCCTTTTTTGTTTCATTATAACAGAATCCAACCATTTTTCATTTATACATTGAATATATATATTTATATACACTCAATGTTTCCTCGAATAACTTCTATCAAATGAACTTGAAATAGTGTATAACACGATCCAAGAATTGTGTTGTGTATACTGAAAGCTAATACAGTGTTCCGTATAGCACAAGATAATCTTGGTGTAGCATACAATAGAAGATATGGAAGAAATTAAAATGAATATATCTTATAAAATCTCGGGTTGTTACATTCTACCCCCCTTAAAATGAATTTCGCCCTCAAAATTCGTCAGGGTTATAAATCATTTACTATTCATAGAAACCAACATCGTAAAAAGGAATACTAAAACATAACATTAAAAAATAATGTTAGAAACGTAATGGTCACGCAAGGTAACTCAGCATTGGGTTTCCACATAGGAGAGTATAGGTGAAAATATGGATATGGAGGAAAAATATAACCATCAAGTTCTGATGGAGAGTGGTAGAGAACATGGCTATGAAATATCCAAGAATCACAAAGCCATATATTTGCTATGATCTAAGGTACCATCTGATTTATCTGATATTAGAGCACTAGGACAACATTTTTGGTTTTCAGGATTATTTCTCTAATGTTGACGAATTTTTGAATCAAAAGAAATACTTACATGATTTTGGTACAATCTCACCGTTGTTCGTGCCTTGAACAATTTCCACTTCATCTCTTAAATAAATGAAGTTGAATTTTCCATTCATGAAGTGTTAGCAGATCATGTGATAGAATGATGAGTCTTTCCATTTGTTTCAAACAAAATCTTAGAAAAAGTTATCAAATATACATAAGTCCATCTATGGTGTGGTTAATCATATACGATTCCAAAAATGAACTTATACTTCCTATATCATACCTCTTAATAAAATAAAACTAGTTTCTACTAATTAAGGACTTCCTGTAGGCTAGTGGTAGGTGATAAAGGCCAGTCGCACTTCGGTTGTGGTTTCGATTCCCACAACCTTGTCTGATGCAACGGGTTGTCGCCCGTCCTGCAGGTTATCCTTTTTATAAAACAATACTATTATAACAAAAAGTTCTAGCCTTAAACAATACTATCCATTCCAATATTTAGGCGTATCCAAAATACTTGTTTCCAAACTCATTTTATAAATAGAACGATTTCTAAAAAGGTCATATAACAAGCACGTGAATACCCTCATTTATCCCCCATATATCTTACTGGTCACATTCCAATCATGTGAATACCTTAATCATGTATTCTCTTGAAAAATGAATACCCATTGAACCTTAGTGAAAAAATGAGTGCTGTCAAAAGTTATCTCCTTCCACATACCAAAATCCAAAATATTCTATATACTCAAACCATGATATCACTTAGTCCTTATATCAATCATGAGCTCATGAATACTATCAAACATTTCATTTTCTCCTTATCCCTTCATTATGAGCATATCATCTACTTTCCAAAATATCTGAATAACCTTCCATGGTTACCGGTACCATTCAACATATACTTCCATATACTTTAGGAAAAATAATTGTGTAACAATCCTTAGATGATTCTTTATTCCATAGTACCAGACATTATTCTTTATAAACGTAAAATCATTCCACTAACTTCCTAAACCACTGATTGAGCTTCATCATTTCATTCATCTCATATTTCATTTGTAGTCTCTTCATCATCATCCACATAAATACTACTCGTATGACCATGATGATTCTCTTCATGAGATCTTCCTTTAGTGCATTGGTTTCCATAATGTCTATACATTCCACATTTAAAACATCTAATCACTGTTGATGTCGTAGAAATACCATTATCCTTGTCCATGGTGTTAACTGAAACTTTTCCTTTGCACTTACGGGCTTTGTGTCCTTTTCCACACCCAAAGCATCTTCCATTTCCTTTGAAACAAACTCCCTGATGCCTCTTCCCACATGATTTACATGAGAGGAATTGAACATTCTTTCCTCTATGATCATCATGAAACTCCATCTTTCTCTTATTATTTGAGTCGGGAAACATACCAAAGTTGAGATTATTGATCATATTATGAGATTTATGATTAGGAATAATAATAATGTTTGGACTTCCAAATACCGTTTCATTTGGTTTCTCATGATGAATATCATTCCATTGTCCGTTATATCCTACATTATCGTGAATCTTCCTATTTCCAGCCATTTTCTAAAAACCAAAAAGAATAGTGTGAGAGGAAAAAATCATTCTTGGGAAAACAACATAGTAAAGGGTGATTACCCACAATATTTAACATCTTAGGTTTAATTCTAATATTGTTAGCGCAATTCTAGGACTATAACCTAAACGTATACTTAACCGTAGAAACATCCCTAGACATACCATAGAAATATCTTTAGGGATCTGACTAATGTTTTCGGGTCCTATTTTCCAAAGGTTGTCTAAACATTTCCTCTGATACCAACTTTAGAGACCTGAATCATGACGTACATGGACATTAAATTAATTTTTCGGAATACTTAACACATAACAAAAACAGACACACAAGGACCACAATATTTTAGTGTCTTTGGAAACTTGGAACGTAATCTTCTAATCGTGGTGAAAGATCTTAAACATCTCCCATAAAGATCTTCCCCTTTTTTTCTTACCTAAAACCATTCTTTATATCCTGGGGAAATTAAAACATAAAAAGGGTGAGCTCAAATGCTCAATAAGGGTATGCATGGATAAAATAAAACTTACCGTATACATTTGAACTTAAAAACATGAACATAATGTTTAAACATCAATAGCTTGAGCAATGACATAAAACATGGAAGTACATAAGGCATAGATCATAAAGAAACATTAAGAATGATAAATATCATGGGAATAAAACATGTAATTTTAGCAACCATTAAGCACATGATATGATTTCCATATTATCCAAGGCATTGCTGCCAAGACCATCTTAGTGGATAAAGTCCCTTTCTGAATCGAGTTCACTCCTTGTTCCAGTCCTGTATTACTGAAAGGGTTTAACTATCCATTCCAGCCATGTCAATATCATGAGATATAAATCTTTACCTAATGCATTGGAGGGAGATATAGGTCCCACCCATCTCATAATGAAATCATTCTTACTTGTTCCACAAAATATACATACATCATTCCTAATAACCCAATAAATAAAATGGGTTTCATAAACATCACCTCATCATCACATAATCCATATAAAAGAAATGGATATCATTTCATAATAAGGAAAGCGAATCCATGTAAATCATAGAGACATTATACTTGAAACATAAACATATGAAATAATGTAATCTTAGATGAAAAATGGTTTTGATAAAACACATGAAATGAATTCTTGAGGAAAATATCCTTTCTTCTTCAAAATAATTTTTTTTTCACTAAACCTCATGCAAATTTTTAAAGAAAGATATTTTGTTGAAAATAGTCATGAAATATTTTGGAGGAAGATTCATAAAAATAAGGCTTTATAAAACTGTAAAAATCTGTTCGTGCTGTATAAGTTAAAAAAACATTCATCTCGTACTTTTGCAGTAAAAGTCCAAAAGTGCCTCGTAAAAGAAAGATTCCATACATACCATGTATTAAAAGTCAAAAATGGGTAAAAAGAACATTAAACATAAATGAAACCATTTTTGGGATACATGGACATGGATGACAACAATAACCCCAGTAAATACTTAGGAATAAACAATCTCGGATAAGAACGAGATTGGAAAAATTATCCCTTACCTTAGCTCTGATATGCTTCGTATGGAACTAAACCTCCTGTATAATGATTTAAATAATGTCATTGACTTATTAAATAATTATATTCACTGTTATGATATCATATAAGTTTCAATTATGACTTTATATTACCCATTCTTTTGTAAATTCCATGTTAAAGTAGCGTTTTGGGTAAAATCATTTCATTTATTGTATTTGTTTCGACTTGTCGTTCTTGATTTTATTACTTATATCCTGATTTACATAATTTTATAATGTAAAACATGATTTATATATATTATATATTCATCATATACATATATATTATAAATCGATAAAAGGAATGAAATACATTGTTCATGGAGACGGTAGGTCGTACGTACGCATGAACGTTGTTTTCGTTTCTTTATTGAATTTAATGAAATTATATAGATGGCATACATATATATATATATACATAAATCCAGTAGCATTTTTATGCCATATATTTTATTATTATTCATTATATATACTTTATAATCATTTTTAATGGTTAATCATGGAAAATGAATCTCATCACGTTCATGGAGATGGTAGTTCGTACGTACGCACAAGCGATGATATCATACTCATTACCGTGGAATTGTATTGGAGTCATGTATACTATTTTAGAATAAATATCACTTTAAAATAATCATATATATTCATTATTTATACCATTATACCCATCCATGTATGGTGATGGTGGAAAAACAGATTACACCACGGCGTGGAGACGGTATTCCGTACGTACGCACGCTCAGTGATTTTGTTTTTCGTAGGATGGATAGAAGGTGAAATAGGGTTGTTTCATATTTATAATAACATATCAGTATATTATGGATACTTATGTTATTACTTCATAATGAAACAACTAAATAAGATGAAGTTTAAGAAGAATGAAAATTGAAAGAATCGGTAATGGATATTACCACTTCTTTGACACGCCTCTTTGAAACCTCCTATTAGGGTACTAAAATTTGACTTTGAAGAAGACAAATACCACAAGGATGATTTTAGGGAAGTTGAGAAGGGAAATGTGTAGGTATTGGTCGAGCTTGAAGGCTCAAATTTGTGTGAGGAAGGGAGGGAGGAGGTGCCCTTTTTTAAGGGGGGAGATCTTTTTGTGATTTTAAGCAATTTTATAATATGTTATTTTTATAAAATAACAATAGTGTCAATTTTGACACTATTTATTTATATGAATTTAAATAAAATATATATAGAAGATATGTTCTAAATAAAAGCTTTAATAGATTCATAAAAGGTCATATGTATCTAGAAAATTAGTGGAGCACATTAAATAGTTCATATAGTATTTATTTTATTATTATTAAAACCATTTATTTGGTTTATCTCTTAATAAAATAATTACTACAACTATTTTGTATAATTATTTAATATACATTTTTGATGCATAAAAATTTTAAAAAAATCTTATGATGAAGATAAATATATTAAATTTCACAATAATACTTTTACTCGAATTTATCATCTTAAAATCACAATATTAAAATGGTTATATTTGTTAAATTATGAAGGTGACAACTTTGCCATCATATAAATAAAATAATATAAGTGTCATAATCACTTTTATAAGACTCCAAACGGTTATATATTAGGTCATTGAATTATTATGGTATATATATACACTGCCAATCTGTTTTGGTCAGGTATGTGGTCCTTTTAATGGGTATTAATATTTCAATAAAAACAATATTAATGATTTTTCACTTAATAAGTAATTTCTGCATCATTAATGTATCACCATTAATGACAATTATTTAATCCCTAAAAATTATAAATAAATTATAATGATGTTGATAATTTTATTATATTTCTGTAGACCATTCATGTTTGAAATTTTATTATGTTTATCACTAAATTAAAATTATTATACTTATCAGATTTAAGAGAGTGACATGTTGTCACTTTCTTTGGTTTTAATAATAATTAAATTATTTTCATGGAAAAAAGTCCATTAAATGAATCTAATCCGACCCTTATGTGATATGGGTAGACTTTTAGTCATCTAATAGAATTTTGGCAGGTGTTAAGATAATTTCATAATCTTATATTTACACTTAATTACCCGATTTACCTTTAACTATGGTAAATAAAATTTACCGTAGTTATTATTCATAATGCCCAAAAATAAAAAGTAGTTTATTAACATAATTTCGACCCACTGATTCCAAATATGGAATCCATTTTTCCGAATTCAATACAAAAAAGTTGCAGAAATTAAATTAAAATTAAGGTCGTTGTCGAAATAAAACGGGTTTATCTTTAAAACATTGTAAAAGATTGAATTGATTTAACTTATGAATTCAAGGTAAAATCAATGCTAATGACATACATTATATTAAATAGTAAAAAAATATTCTATTTATACTTTAAAACCATTAAATATTATAATTTAACCACATAAATTATTATGATGAAAATAGTTGTTTTTAATTTGAATATAGTGTGTTTTTACTATTCATTAAAATATGAAAGTTATCATAATAATATGAAAATTTTGTCCAAGGTAAAATATTATATCCTTATTCCAAAGAGTAAATTTATTTTGAAAAATTGAACATATAAATATGTAAAAAACTAGATTTAATGTTGGTGTTCCATCAAAACGCGGCAAAACTGTATTTTTTGAAAAATACTTATTTTAACCGAAAAATTTATTTTGTTCTTATACCATGTTCTATAAAATGTGAAAGATGAATAAAAATGTTATAAGTTTAAAAATTTAGTTAATATTATTCCTAACATCTAGTTCAAAATAATATTATAATAACGTATCGTTGTTTAGTAAAACACAGTATTGCGTACAACACACGATATCGAAGAAGGTCGCGATTGTGTGTAATGAAAACCAAGTCAGGATTGTGTATAGTGAAAGACTCCTTTGTTATTTCGTTATAACAGAATCCAACCATTTTTCATTTATACATTTAATATATATATATATACACTCAATGTTGCGTAGAATAACTTCAATCAAATGAACTTGAAATTGTATATAACACGATCCAATAATTGTGTTGCATATACTGCAAGCTAACACGGTGTTGCATATAGCACAAGATAATCGTGGCATAGTATAAAACAGAAGATATGATAGAAATTAAGATGAATATATCTTATAAATTCTCCGGTTGTTACAGATCCACCACAATACGAAAACTCAGACTCCACACATAGACCGCTCTAAGGATGAGAATAGAAAACTATTGTGTGATCGGCTGCCCCCTCCTCTACATAAGTCCATCATGCACTGCAAAGGCTCCCTTCTAGATGGTGAAGGTAAACATGCTCTTATCCGTGCAGATACACTGCACTTTGCACCTAATATAGTCAATTAGAGCATGAACTATGGATAACCAGTCCATTACCAAGATGACATTGTAAGACTTCGACGCCACTATAAGAAAATCCCAGCCGAAGCCCTCACCTCCTAGAGTAAGCTCACACTGCCTGCACCCATGTGTAATCACTGAGTATGCTTCCATAGGAGTCTCTAGACATAAGGATCGATCCAATGGATCCGTTAGAATCTCTGAGCTCCGAACAAGGGAAGCAACAACAAAATAATGACTCGATCCAATGTCTATAATTACTACAGTGAGGGTGGATTAGACATAGATAGTACCTCGAATTGTCTCATGTGTGCCATGATCATAGGACACGACTTCCTGGAGTTGAGCCCGCCTCTGTCTGACAACTCATTTTGGTCGATGTGGACATTCTGGTGGTGGTGGTGGTAGTGCGTTGAATCGTCGTCCACCACCCGCTACTCGGCCAACTCTTCTTCCATGGTTAATTTCTCCGGACGGATCACAATGGTCAAACCTATGCCTCTGCCTAGGAGTTCTGTCTACTATCTGCTACTCATCTGCTTGGTGGGTCGGCTAGTCACGAGCCTTTGTGGCCTTGCCCGCCGCATGCATAGCACTGCCTTCTCCTCGTATGCATGGCACTGTTTCATGTGCCCCGCACAATCAAACCTATATCCTGAGGTCACCCACCTGAAAGTATGGCCCGATTAGACCTCTGTGTTAATTGTCTACTGTCGGCTGTAGAAGACTCCTCTACGTGTCATTCTGCAGAGGGTCTCACTGATGGTGACTTCTCACCAAGAAAACTCTCCACTAGAAGGGATCTCTCCAGCACCCCTACATGCGTCAGGATGCTGAGGGGAATCGTCGAAGCCCTGATCTCATGCCTGAGTCCCTGCTCGAAAGTCCGGGCCCTAAAAAATATGTCCCATACCAAATCAGTGGAGTAAAGAGAGAGGTCAGTGAGCCTCGCTTATTACAGAGCTACAGTCATGATGCCCTACCACATATGAAGTAACTCCTGAATATGCACCGCATGAAGGATGGCTGAAAAAAACTCCACCTGAAACTGTCTCTCAAAGTCTGTCTAGAGTAGCGATGCCTCATCTTGCACTAGGAGAATCAGGCTCCTCCATCTACCTACTGATGCGTATAGGAGACTCACAGAAAGGATTACCATAAGGTCCGCTATTGTCCCTACCAATCTGAAAACTCTGAAGACAGTCTCTAACCAATCCTCAGCTGCATGGGGGTCCGTCTCTCCTTGAAACCTAGGTGGCATCTGGCGCTGGAACTTGTGCAATGCACTCAGACGGAATGCACTCTCTGTTACTGGAGCTGGTTATATCGGTACCCCAGCGGGTAGTGGTACTACTGGTACCTCTACTGTGATGGGGACCTACACCGAGGCCTCATTGCTCGATGTGATACCATCCCGTACAAAACTCGGAACCCAAGCTAGTTGCCTTCATGGGGACATCCTGAAAAAAAATGTGTTCCATAGTTTGAATAGTATACTTGGTGAGCTGACACAATGTAATCATGAATAAAATATTATCAAAGGAAACACACATAAAATTAGTGTTTTTTGTGAATTGAGTCTGAAATTAGAGGTCAGGGTCCTGGTGTATGGATACATCGGCCGCCGCACCAACACTAGACTCCCTGGACTGAAAACCACACCCAATACTATTAACACTATTTCATCATTGAAAAGAATGATTGTAGTCCTGAGTTCTGTGGTAGAACAGACTCCTCTGATACCAATTTAACAAAACACGTCCCCAGGGACTGTGCCGTGACTAACCCAATCCCTCATTCAATAGGAAAGGGACTAGAGACTAGTACCAAGGCATAATCCCGATAGAAGGGAAGGCATTGTCTTTTTTTACAGTGACACACAAAGTCCGAGCACAAGTGGTAGAGGCAACAACTGAAAATAAACACTAAGTAAAACTCAATACAAAAGTATATACTGAAAGGAATGGGGATGGAAATACAATCCCTACAGTAAATTACAACTCCTGAAAAATAAACAATAACTATTGAGTCTTCCTTCGTGAAATCCACCTGAAGGGTGAGAAGAGATTGCCTCCTCAGCACCTCAGGTCCTTCCGTCCGATCCGTGTACATCTCGCCATGTGGTCCACCTCCAGGTACCGTACAACTCCACAACACTCTGCCTCGATCAGTGTTGTCTGTCATCTACTACCAACACAATGAATTGCTGGAATTTCTAGTGCATGGGTGAGTATAACAATACTCAGTAGGGACCCTAAGACCCCTGATGGTCTCCCAGAATCCATAAAGGATAAACCATTGAAGAAATATACAATCATGAAGTATCATCCAACTGTACACAGGTATATGACCTAAAATATACCTATGTTATCAACCAAATTCTATCCCTTACTCTCGATCCCAAGCAAAACCCAATCCACATTGGAGTTAAAGGCGATCGCGTTGATGATAATGGTGGTAAATCAGGACTGAACTCACATAAGTGTACATGATTTTTATAGAGATACAAATAATCAGATGTTTTCTTTGATTCATCTAAGATGTCAGACCCACTCATGATAATAGATCAGCTAAGCTGTCGGACCCACATATGATACAAGACTAGCTAATCTGTCATACCCACATAAGATACAAGAATAGAAGTCAATACTGTCAGACCCACACAAGATACAAGAACAGTAGTCATCACTGTCGAACCCACGTAATATTCCCATACAATAGCCATTGTTGTCGAACCCACAGAGGATCCAATTATGGTATTCATCATTGTCAAAACCACAGAGGATTCTAGTACGATAGACGATGCAGTCGCAGCCAGCTCTAGTGTTCCCGCATACAGCATGCTCGATTTCGGGAGGGTCTACTCCATGAGCCATGTGTCGATACATCAACTATCACGAATTCCTGAGTTGATGTATACCATAGTTCCATATCATCATAAGGAACCCAATGCGACAGACATAGCGTTAATCAGATTCCCATTCTGACAGTTTTTAGCATTTCTGTTCCAGGGGCTTGGCTGGAATTACACTCATTCCAAACCTGACCATTTTCAAAAAATGTTCATAGCTCACATAGAGTATTGCAAAAGGACTATCATGTCTCAAGGGTCCCAATGCGGTAGACATCGCGTTAATCAGACGTGTGTTTTGGATGATAATCGTGTTTGAGTGAAACAGGTCCTACCCGTCAAGCCCAATGGGCTGGTGGGTCGGCCCAACCTTGTTCGGCGGGACCGACCAATCCTAGTGTCGGCCCAGCCCGATGGAGCGCGGCCCACCAGGGGACCCGTCTCGGCGAGTCCGACATGGTTAGGGGGTCGGCTCAGCCCCATGGGGCGTGTCCCACCCATAGACCCTGCCCATAGTTGCGGGCCGACTTGGATCGCCCAATGACGTTGGGAGACGCCGCCCCTCCTTACTTCCCACCCGTCCAAAGCCGGTCGGTTTTGTCCTACGCGAGCGGCGTGAACAATGGGCCGCTGTTCCACCACAACACGGTGCAAAAAAACTCTGTGGTCATCCCGCAGCATAGTGGCAATGAGTAGTCGTGGTCCTCTATCCCATCCGGCTACGACCAACTGGTTCGCTTCATCTGAGAACACCGCATTGCGGGCCGCAGGTTCCTCCACGCAGCGGGTGTGATGGCGCCGGTCCTCCACCACCACGAACCAGCCTGACTGCAGCCTTCAGTTTACGTCTCCTTCATTTTCTGCCGCCTCATGGCCATGGCCTCTTCCTCTGGCGTGGTGTGACGACACCGCACCCTTCTAGATCCACCATCATCGCCAAATAATCCAACAAGCAATGGAGGAATGTTAGGTCGTGTTGGTTCGGTCCGTACCCTCCGTATTAGGTGATAACAATTTGTCATTAATGAACCAAGGTTTTCCATGAAGAATGAGGAACAATATTATTCAATTAACATTATAAAAAACTCATTTAGACCTCACCACCCATATTAGATGATAACATATGGCCTTTTGTGAACTAAATAATTCAATGATTAATGAGGTATAGTTTTCTTCAATAAAAATTATACAAAACACTCTACCTCGATTCAAGGTTCGTTTTTATTGTCATGGAAAATGGAATCACAGAAGGCGATGTCATTCCCTCAACGTCGGAGAGAAATACTTTGGCGATGTCCTTCATAGGCAGTATCTTCTCCCTTGACGCAAAGGAATAATAATGAAGAATAAGATGATCGAGGGCCTTCTATTCATCGTTGTAGTGGGTAAATGTTCTTCCGGGGAAGAAGGCCCTCTCTATTCTCAAGGCTCAACCAACACAACATGTGCCAACCCAAAAATAATAGCTTAGGCTATTATTTTATCCTTAACATGAAATTCAAATTAATTAAAAAAGTTGAGCCAATTAATTAATTAATTAAGTTTGCAAAATTAAGGGGAGGGAGGTGGAGAGGCTCCACCATAATGTTGGAGTTCAGAAGTTAAAAAGGGTTTCAATGAGTTAAAGGGGGGGTTGAATGGTTAGGGATCGTGTGGGCCCACCACATATTATGCTCTCATGGGAGGTTATGTGGGGTGTGGGACCCACCTCCAACTCCTCTCTCAATGAAATAACCACCCTTAACAAAAATTATGTAAAACATAATTTTTATTTTATTAAAAAAATGCGCAAAAATTAACTCCCGTTATAGACCAAATACATCTGAGATAAAGGTCCACATAAGAAAATACTAGTGCTATGAATTCATAGGTGTCGTCATATATAAATTCCGAGCACCGGTCCAAAAGATATAGAAACCTGCACGTACGTTTACTGAACATACCCGAACAAAACTTCAGAAAATTATTCCGGGCACACCAGGACTCAGAATCTGGTTCCGTCGAAAACTACGGACTCGTAAAAATCCAAAAAAAATTATGAAAAAAAAATTAATTTATATTTTAGGGTCTTTAAATTACCCCCACCTTAGGGCTTTACCTTCCAGTAAAGCAACAACATACACTAGGGAAACCAAAGTGGGTACTGAGCATGCATCAGAGCCTCCCGCTCCTATGTTCTCTCATGGTGATTCCCATTCTATCAACGAATGTGAATTAGAAGAATCAACCATACATGAAGAAATCACTCTTTTCCGTCCTAAATCTCCACTGGGACCTCCTTGAATTTCTCCTCGTCATTAATATCCCGCTCCCCATGGTCGATGATGTGGGAAGGGTCGTGCACGTATCTCCTCGGCTAAGATATGTGGAAAACGACATGCACCTGATGCAACTGAGGTGGAAGGGTTAGGTGGATAGCCACCTCGCCTACTATTTTGAGGAAGTGGAAAGGTCCGATGAATCATGGAGATAATTTGCTTCCACGGCCAAATCTCTACAGACCCCGTCAAGTTAAGACCGATAGCAAGACGTGGTCACCATTATCGAACTCCAGTGGTCACCATATCCTATCAGCATAAGACTTATGTCTGCTTTGTGGAGTCTTCATCCTATCCTGAATTATCTTCATCTTCTCCATCCTATTCCTAACCATCTCTGGTCTGTAAAGTGTTGATTCCCCTGGGTCTGTACACCATAGAGATTAACTAGAAGGTCGGTCGTACAATGCCTCGTAAGGGGACATCCCGATGGTGAAGTGGTAGTTTTTGTTGATTGAAAACTCCACAAAGGGTAAGTGATCCTCCGAGCAGCGACCAAAGTCGATAACACATGCAGAGATAATTTCCTCGAGAGTTTGAATGGTCCTCTCAGTCTGACCATCCGTCTGATGATGGAAGGCGGTACTCAAGTGAACCTGCATGCCAAAAGCCTCCTGTAACCCCTTCCATAGTCAGGATGTGAAACGAGAACCTCGATCAGATATGATATTCAATGGAACTCCATGAAGCCGTATGATCGCCTGAACAAAGAGACGTCCCCATGCCCTCTATCGAGCCCTGCTCTCAGATCGGTAGGAAGTGGGCCGATTTGGAGAGTCGGTCAACAATCACCCAGATTGAGTTGTGTCATATGGATGTGTGTGGAAGTACCATCATGAAATCAATGGATATCCCGTCCCACTTACACTCTGGGACCTCTAAGGACTGAACTAATCCCACTGGATCCTAGTGCTCAGCCTTTACTTGCTGAGAGGTTAGGCATCGAGAGATAAACTCTGCTATTTCTTTCTTCATTCCCGGCCTCCAATGATGTCGTCTAAGGTCCAAATACATCATTGCCACTATTGGATGTACCTCTAGAGGGGAGGTGTGAAACTACCACAACAACTCCTCCTATAGTGGAACTAGTACCATTGTATTCCCTCTAAAGAAGATGACGTGGTCCCCACCTTCATAAAACCCATCAGATGCATGACCTGAGGATATCTGAGCACGTCGCGTCTCACAGTCAACGTACCCTTGCTGTGCCTCCCTTACTCGCAGTAGATGTAGAGGACTGACTATGAGAGACTGAAGAAATCCTGGTCTATCTCTATCCATGAAGGATTTATGCAACATGGCTAGCTGCTCTGTCGCCTCTCCTAGTAGCTAAATGCCCGATCTCTTTCTGAGAGCATCTGCTACAATGTTCCCCTTCCCATGAGTATAGACTATCTCAAAGTCATAGGCTTGGAAGAACTCTAGCCATCCCTGCTATCTAAGGATTAGGTCCTTCTGTGAGAAGATGTACCTGATACTCTTGCGATCTGAATAGATTGTAAAGCACTATCCCATCAGATAGTTCCACCACGTCTTCAAAGAGAAGATCATTGCTGCTAACTCCAGTTCATGGGTAGCATTGTTCTGATCATGCAGTCTCAACTGTAGGAAAACATATGTGATCCCCACTCACTCCTGAATCAGGACACACCCGAGTCTGGTCCCTGATGCATCGTAGTAAACTACATACCCTATCCCTACTCAAGTAGCCTCAAGATGGGAACACTAGTCAACCACTACCTTAGCACGAGAAAGCTCTGCTGGCATCACTCTGACCACACGAATGTTTTCCCTTTCTTTGTCAATGTAGAAAGAGATGCTGCAACTCAGGAGAAGTCTGGAACAAATCTCTGATAGTATCCATCCGAACCCAAGAAACTTCGTACCTCTATCACACTCCTGGTTGGATCCCAAGAATGTTCTGCCTCGATCTTCCATGGGTTCACTACAACACCAGCCTCCGAGATGATGTGTCCCATGAATTAAACCTCTCTAATCTAGAAATGGAACATTTAGAGCTTACCATAAAGCTGCTGCTCTCAGAGTGTGGCTAGCACTACCCAGAAATGGTAGACGTGCTCTACCTCAGTATTCAAGTAAATCATTATCTTGTCGATGAAGACTATGATAAATCGATCGAGGTAAGGCTGGAATATCATGTTCATGAGACTCATCAACACTGATAGATCATTGGTTATTCCAAAGGGAATAACCCAGAACTCGTAGTATCCATATTGACACATGAAGGACATCTTCTACACATCTTCATCTTGAACACTGAGCTGGTGATAGCCTAACCTGAGGTTTATCTTCGAGAACCATCATGATCCCTTGAGCTGATCAAAGAGGTCGTCCATCCTTGGGAGTGGGTACTTGTTCTTCACATTCATTTGATTCAGGGGATGGTAGTTGACACAAAGTCGCAAGGTCCCATCCGCCTTTTTTGAGAACAAAATCGGTGATACCCTGGGTGAAACACTGGGTCAGATAAATCCCTTCCCCTACAAGTCCTCTAATTGTACCCACAGCTCACGAAGCTCGGAGGGAGCCATCCGATATGTTGGGGTTGATATAGGTGTTGTATCAGGGTAGGGGTCACTGTATAAGTCTACCTCTGTGTGAGGATATACTCCTCGAAAATCATCAAGAAAAACAACCGCGTCCTGATCCACCACAACAGGAAAACTTGAACTCCATAAATAAACCCCTACAAGGAAGAGACTAGCAAACTAATGAGTGATCGGCTATCACCTCCTATATGTAAGTCCATCGTGCACTGCAAAGGCTCCCTTCTCACTGGTGGAGGTGAAAATTCTTCTATCCGTGCAGATACACCACACTTTGCACCTAATATAGACAATCTGAGCCTGAACTGTGTATTATAAGTCCATACCCAAGATAAAGTCTTAAGACATCGACACCACTATAAGAAGATACAAACTAAAGCTCTCACCTCCTTGAGTAATCTCACACTATCAGAACCATTTCCTAATCATCGAGTCTACACCAGTAGAAGTTTCTATCCATAATGATCGATCCAACGGCTCCGTCAGAATCTACGAGCTCCGAACAACAGCAGCAGTAATAAATGAATGACTCAAACTTGTGTCTATAATTAATATAGAAAGGGAGGAGTAGACACAGATAGTACCTTGAATTATCTCTGGTGTGCTGTGATAGAAGGCCTCGACTTCCTGGAGATGAGCCCACCTCTTCTCGACAGCTCCCTGTGGTCAATGTGGACCTCCTGGTGGTGGTGGTAGTAGTGCCTCAAAATGTCTTCCACCACCCGCTACTCCGCCAGCTCTTCTGCCACGTTTTCCTACACCCGACGGACAACCACAGTCGAACCTATGCCTCTTCCGAGAAGTTAACTCTTTTGTCTACTGCTCATATGCATGGTGGGATAGGCAACCATGAGGCATGTGGCTCTGCCCTCCACATGCATAGAATTTCCTTCTCCTTGTATGGATGTATTTTTTTCGTGTTCCCCGCACAACCGAACCTGTATCCTGAGGTCTCCCACCTGAGGACTTGGTCCGCTTCGACCTCTGTGTCAATTGTCTAATTTCGACTATAGAAGACTCCTCTACGTTTCATCCTGTGGAGGGTCTCTCCGTTGGTGACTGCTCAGCGAGAAAACTCTCCACTATAAGGGCTCTCTCTAGTACCCCTGCCTTTTTCAAGATGCTGAGTGGAATTGTCGAAGACCTGAACTCATGCCTGAGTCCCTGCTCGAAGGTCCAGGCCCTGAAGAACGGGTCCCGTACCATATTCGTGGAGTAGCATCAGAGGTTGTTGAACCTCACTGAGTACTGAGTTACCATCATGTTTCCCTGCCGCAGATGGAGTAACTCCCGAATCATCCCCGCATGAAGGGTGTCTAGAAAAAACTCATCCCAGAAAATTCTCTCGAAGTCTTTCAAGAGTAGTGATTCCCTATCATGCACCTAGAGCATTAGGATTCATCATCTACCTGCTACTATGTGCAGGTGAATCGTAGAAAGAATTACCATAAGGTCGAATGGTGTCCCTTCCAATCTGAAAAATCGTACGACAGCCTCCAGCCAATCCTCGGCTACCTGGGGTTCCATCTCTCCTCGAAACCTAAGTGGCCTCTGGCACTGGAACTCATGCAATGCACTCATATGGAGTTCACTCTCTACTGCTGGAGCTGGTGGTATTGGTGGCCTAACGGGTAGTGGTACTACTGGTACATCAGCTATGATGGGGCCCTACACCAAGGACTCATTTCTCGGTGGGCTACCATCTCATACAAAACACGAAACCCTAGATGGATGCCTTCGTGGGGCCATCTTGAAAAAAACACAAGTGCGCCGTGATTAGAACATTATACCTGGTGAGATGACACAACGTAATCATGAATAAATAATTTTCAAAGGAAACACACACACAATCAGTGTTTTCGTGCATTGAGACAGAAATTAGTGGTCAGGGTCCTGGTGTATGGATACGTCGGCTGCCACATCAACACTGGACTACCTAGACTGAAAACCACACTCAATACTCTTAACACTATTGCTTCTTGGAAAATAATGATCTGAGTCCTATGTTCTTGGGTAGAACTGACTCCTCTGATAACAATTTGTAATGACCCGTCCTCAGGGCCCGTGCTGTGTCTACCCCAAGCCCTCTTTCCATAGTCCAGGGGCTGCAGACTAGCACCAAAGGCATAATCCTGATAGATGGGAAGGAATTGCCTTTTTAACCTGTGACACACATAGTCCGAGCACAAGTGGTAGGGGAATAAATTGAAAATAAACAGTAAATAAAACTGAATACATAAGTATGTACTAAAAGGAATGGGGATGGAAATACAATCCCAACAGAAAAGAACAACTGCAAAAAAGTAAACAGCAACTACTGAGTCTTCCTCCATGAATCCCACAAGAAGGGTGGGTACAGATGGCATCCTTACCACCTCAGTTCCTTTCGTCCGCTCTGTGTACGTCTCTCCATGTGGTCCACCTCCGGGTACCGTCCAACTCCAGAACACTCTGCCTCGATCAGTGTTGTATGTCGTCTGCAACCAACACAACGAGTTGCAGGCATTACCGTGCAAGGGGTGAGTAGAACAATACTCAGTAGGAACCTCGAGACCCCTAAAGGTATCCCAGAATCCACAAAGGATAAACCACAAAAGAAGGATACAATCACAAAGTATCATCCAACTATACTCAGGTATATTCCCATACATATACCTATGTAATCAACCACAGTCCAGCCCTAAATCTCAATTCCAAGCACAATCCTATCCACATGAGAATTAAAGTCAACCGCATTGATGATAATGATGGAAATTCAGGACTCATCTCACATAGGTTTAAATCATTTGTATAGAGATAGAGATGATCATATGTTGTCAAGGATTCATCTAAGATGTCGGACCCACACATGATACTAGACCAGCTAAGTTGTCGGATCCACATATGATACAAGACCAGCTACTCTGTCGGACCCACATAGGATACAACAATAGAAGTAAAAACTGTCGAACCCACACAGGATACAAGAAAAGTAGTCATCAGGGTCAAACTCACGGAGGATTCCTGTACAATATCCAATTTCGTCAAACCCATGGAATATCCTAGTAATTTTGTCATCATTGTCGACCCCACAGAGGATTCTTGTATGATAGATGTCACAGTCGCAGCCAGTTCTAGGGTTCCCGCACATAGCATGCTCGGCTTCGAGAGGGTTTGATCCTCATGCCAAGTGTTGATATCTCAACTATCACGAATACCTGAGTTTATTTATACCATAGTTTCATCTCATCATAATGAAGACAACGCGATAGACGTCTCGTCAATCGGACGCACGGTCTGAGAGTTTTTAGCATTTCTGTTCCAGGGCCTCGGTTGGAATTACACTCATTCAAAACCCGTACATTTTCCAAATATGTCCAAAACACACTTATATTATCGTAAAAGGATCGTCTCGTCCCAATGGTCCCAATGCGGTAGACAACGCGTCAATCGGACGTGCGGTGTAGAAGATATTCACATTTGAGCGAAACAGGTCCGGCCCGTCAAGCCAAGTGGGTTGGTGGGTCGGCAAGTCCCGGTTTGGCGGGTACGACCCAACTTGGGGTTAGCCCAACCCGGTGGAGCGCGACCCACCCAGGGACCAAGGCCGGCTAATCCGACTCGGTTAGGGGGTCGGCCCAGCCCAGTGGGGCATGAACCAACCACAGACCCGACCCGTGGTTGTGGGCTGGTTTGGCTCGCCCAACGACATTGGTAGACGCTGCCCCTCATTGCTACCAGGCTAGCCAAAGCTGGCCAGTTTTGTTCTGCATGAACGGCCCGCACAGCAGGACACTGTTCTATTGCAGCATGGTGCCAAAAGGCACCCCTGTATTCCCGCAGTACGGCGGCAAGGAGATGCCGAGGTCCTCTAGCCGGGCCGGCTACGATCGGCCAGTTCACTTCATCTGAGAAACCCACATCGCGGGCCTCAGTTTCCTCCATGCGGCCAATGCAATGGCTTCGGTCCTCCACCGTTGTAGACCGGCTTGGCCGCGGCCTTCGGTTTACTCCTCCTTCATTCATTGCCGCCTCATGGCCATAACCTATTCCTCTAGAATGGTGTGACAACACCACACCCTTCCATCTCCACCTCCATTGAAAAATAAACCAACAAGAAATGGAGGAACGTTGGGTCATGTTGGTTCGGGCCATACCATCCGTACTAGATGATAACATTTGTGCATTGACGGACCAAGGTATTCAACGAAGAATGAGGAACAATTTTATTCAATTAAAATTATACAAAACTCATTCAGACTGTGCCCTCCATATTAGATGATAACATTTGGCTATTGATGAACCGAG
Organism: Viscum album; assembly: GCA_963277665.1. NCBI lineage: Eukaryota > Viridiplantae > Streptophyta > Magnoliopsida > Santalales > Viscaceae > Viscum > Viscum album. Next base: position 25,557,498 of record OY728157.1, on the reverse strand, counting down.
GTATTCAACGAAGAATGAGGTACAATTTTATTCAGTTAAAATTAAACAAAACTCCCTACCTCAATTCAAGGATAGCTGTCGTAGTCGTGGAAAATGGTGTCACGGAAGACGGTGTCATTCCCTCAACATCGGAGGGAAAGACGCTGGAAATGTTCTTCACGGGCGGTGTCTTATATCTTGACATGGAGGAAGTAGAATGAAGAATAAGATGATCGATGCCTTGTATTCTTCGTTGGAGTGGGTAAATGTTCTTCGTGGGAAGAAGGCCCTCCCTATTCTCAAGGCTCCACTAACACAACATGTGCTGACCCAAAAATAATATCATAGGCTATTATTTTATCCTTAACGTGAATTTCAAATTAAATCAAAAAGTTGATCAAATTAATTAATTCATTAAGTTGGCATAATTAATGGGTGGGAGGTGGAGAGGCTCCACCATAATCTGGGAGTTCAAAAGTTAAATGGGGTTTCAAGGAATTAAAGGTGGAGTTGAAGGGATAGGGGCTCATGTGGGTCCCAAAACATATTATAATCTCATGGGAGGTTATGTGGGGTGTGGGACCCACATCCAACTCCTCTGTGGATGACATGACTACACTTAAAAAAATAATGTAACACATAATTTTTATTTGATTTAAAAAGATTCCCCAAAAATTAACTCTCGTTATCGACCAAAATGCAACTGCGGTAATGTTCCTCTTTGGAAAATACCAGTACAATGAATTCATTGGTGTCCTCAGATATAAATTCCAAACAATGGTTCAAAATCTATAAAAACCCGCCCGTATGTTTACAGAATGTACCCGAAAAAAACATCAGAAAATTATTCTGGGCACACAGGGACTCGGAATCATGTGTCGTAAAAAAATGCGGACTCATAAAATTTCAAAACATTTATGAAAAAATTTTCCTTTAAATTGATGGGTCTTTACATTACTCCCACTTTAGGTCTTTACATCCCCGTAAAGCTACAACACACACTAGGAAAACAAAAGTGTGTACTTGGCATGCATATGATCCTCCCGCTCTTATGAGCTCTCCTAGTGATTCACATGCTGCCAGCAAATGTACACTAGAGGAATCGACAATACATGGATAACTCGCTCTTCTCGATCCTAAATCTACACTGATGCCTCCATGAATGTCTCACCATTATCGATGTCTAGCTCCCCATGGTTGATGATGTGCGACGGGTCGTGCACATATCTACTAAACTAAGATATGTGGAAGACGTCGTGCACTCGATGCAACTGAGATGGAAGGGCCATGTAGTTAGCCACCTCACCTAATCTACTGAGGACCAGGAATTGTCCGATGAATCGTCGAGATAACTTCCCACCTCATCCAAATCTATGCATACCCCATCAATGTGAGATCTGTAGCAAGACGTGGTCTCCCTTCTCGAACTCCAGTTTTCTCCCTATCCTATCAGCATAAGACTTCAATCTACTCAGTGCAGTCTTAATCCACTCTTGGATGATCTACACCTTCTCCATTATAGTCTGAACCATCTCTGGTCCTAAAAGTGCTGACTCCCCTGGGTCATTCCAGCATAGAGGTGAACTAGAAGGTCGGTCGTACAGTGCCTCGTAAGGGGACATCACGATGGTGTAGTGGTAGTTTTTGTTGACTGTAAACTCCACAAATGGTATGTGATCCTACTAGATGTGACCATAGTCGAGGAAACATGCAATGAAAATTTCCTCGAGAGTCTGAATGGTCCTCTCAGTCTAACCATTCGTCTGAGTATGGAAGGTGGTACTCAAGCGAACCTGCGTGCCAAAATCCTAATGTAACCCCTTCCATAGCCGGGAAGTGAAATGAGCATCTCGATCGCAGACGATAGTCGATGGAACACCATGAAGCCATATGATCTCCTAAACATAGAGATGTCCTAATCTCTCTAATGAGCCCTGCTCTCAAATCAATAGGAAGTGGGCCGACATGGTGAGTCGGTCACCGATCACCCATATAGATTCATGTCCTATGTATGTATGTGGAAGTAACATCATGAAATCCATAGATATCTTGCCCCACTTCCACTCTGGGACCTCTAAGGGCTGAACTAATCCCACTGAAACCTGGTGCTCTACCTTCACTTGCTGAGAAGTGAGGTATCGTGAGCCAAACTCTGGTACCGCTTTCTTCATACCCGGCCACCAATGCTGTCGTATGAGGTCCTAATACATATTTGCCGCTATTGGATGAACCGATAGAGGGGAATTATAAATCTACCTCAAAAACTCCTCCTACAGTGCAACTGGTATCATAGTAGGTCCTCTGAAGAGGATGACGTGGTCCCCACCTTCAGAAAACCCATCATGTTCTGGACCTGATGATATCTGAGCACATCATGTCTCATAGTCAACGTCCCCATGTTGTGCCTCTGTGACATGCTGTAGATGTGGAGAACTGACTGTGAGAGACTGAAGAAAGGCTGGTCCATCTCTATCCATGAAGGATTTCACCAATGCAGCTAGATTCTATGTCTCCTCTCTTAGTAGCTGAATGCCCAATCTCCTGCTAAGAGAATCTACTACAATGTTCCCCTTCCCACGAGTATAGACTATCTCAAAGTCATAGTACAGGAGGGACTCTAGCCATCCTCGCAGTCTCAGGATCAGGTAAATCTGTGAGAATATGTACCTGAGACTCTGGTGGTCAGAATAGACTATAAAGTGATCTCCTGTTAGATAGTTCCACCACATCATCAAGGTGAAGACCACTACTTCTAACTCCAGGTCATGGGTAGCATATTTCTGATCGTATTGTCTGAACTACTGTGAACTATACATGATCACCGCTCACTCCTACTTCAGGACACACCTGACTATTGTCCCTGATGCGTCTTAGTAAACTACATAACTGATTCCCTTGCATAGTAGCCTCAAGATGGGAGCACTGGTCAATCTCAGCCTCAGGTCGTGAAAGATCTGTTGTAATCTCTCTGAAGACACGTTGGGTTTCCCCTTCTTCATCATTGCTGAAGGGGGTGTTGCAACTCTGGAGAAGTCTGGCACAAATCTTCGATAGTATCCAGCCTTACCTAGGAAACACCGTACCTCCATCACACTCCTGGGAGGCTGCCAAGTAAGTACTTCCACGATCTTCGCTGGGTCCACAACCACTGCAACCTCTGAGATAACATGTCCCAAGAAGTTAACCTCTCGAATCCAAAAATGGATCTTCGATAGCTTACCATAATGCTGGTGCTCTCGGAGTGTGTCCAGTACAACACGCAAAATGGTTGGCATTCTCCTCCTCAGTAGTCGAGTAAATCAATATTTTGTTGATGAAGACAACTACAAATCGATCGAGGTAATGCGGGAATATACTATTCATGAGACTCATGAACATACTGGAGCATTGGTTATGCAGAAGGGCATAACCAAGAACTCATAGTGGCCATACCTACACCTGAAGGTCGTCTTCTACACATCCTCATCTCTAACTCTGAGCTGGTGGTAGCCTGACCAAAGGTCAAGCTTCGAGAACCATCGTGCTCCCTTGATATAATCATATAGGTCATGAATCCTTGAGAGTGTGTACTTGTTCTTCATGGTCACCTGATTCAGGTGATGGTAGTCGACACATATTCACAAGCTCTCATACGCCTTCTTGGCCAAAAAAATCGGTGATACCGAGGGTGAAACACTATATTAGATAAATCCCATCCCTTTCAAGTCCTCTAGCTGTACCCGCAGCCCACGAAGCTCGGAGGGGGCCATCTGATATGATGGAGTAGATATCGGTGTTCTCCCATGGTACATGTCATTGTAAAAGTCTACCTCTCTGTGAGGAGGTAGTCCTAGAACATCATCAGGGAAATCATCCTCTTACTGATCCACCACAACAGGAAAACTCGGACTCCGAACATCAACCGCTCCAAGGATGAGACTAGCCCATTGATGTGTGATCAGCTACCTCCTCCCCTGCGTATGTTTATCCTGTGTTGAAAAGGCTCCCCTCTCACTGGTAAAGGGGAACCTTCTCCCATCCATGAAGATACACCACACTTTGTGCCCAATACAGTCAATTTGAGAATGAACTGTGGATAACCAGTCCATACACAAGATGACGTCGTAAGGCATCGATGCCATTACAAGACAATCCCAGCCGAAGCTATCGCCTCCTAGAGTATGCTCACACTGCCGATAGAATTTTCTAATTGTCGAGTCTTCTCCTGTAGGAGTCTCTATCCATAAAGATCGAGCTGACAACTCTGTTGGAATCTCTGAGCTCCAAACAAGGGCAGCAGAAATAAAAGAATGACTCGCACATGTGTATATACGTACTGAATCAATGGTGTATTAGACACAAATAGTACCTTGAATTATCTTAGGTGTGTCATGATTGTAGGTCTTGACTTCATGGATCTGAGCCCGCCTATGTCCTCCAGATCCCTATGGTTGGGATGGACCTCCTGGTGATGGTGGTGGAAGTGCCTTGAAACGTCATCCACCACCTGCTACTCGTCCAGCTCCTCTTCCATGTCCACCTTCGCTTGACAGACCACCACAGTCAAACCTCTACCTCTGCTTGGGAGGTCCCTCTATGGTCTACTACTCGTCTACATGGTTGGTCGGGCAGTCACGAGCCATGTGGCCCTGCCCGCTGCATGCAGATCACTGCCTGCTCCTCGTATGGCTGATATTATTTTGTGTGCCATGCACAACCAAACTAGATTCCTAAGGTCTCCCACCTGATGGCATGGTGGCTTAGAAATTTGCATCAACTGTCTATTTCCGACTACAGAAGACACCACTATGTGTTGTCCTATGGAGGGTCACGCTTCTGGTGACTGCTATACAAGAAAACTCCCGACTAGAAGGGCTCTCTCTTGCACCCGTCCCTGCATCGAGATGTTGAGGGGAATCGTTGAGGCCCTGATCTCATGCCATATTCACTACTCGAAGGTCTGGGCCCTGAAGAATGGGTCACATAAAATATCTGTGGAGTAACGCCAGAGGTTGGTGAACCTTGTTGAGTACAAAGCTACTGTCATGCTGCCCAGTTGTAGATGAAGTAACTTCTGAATCCGTAATGCACAAAGGGTGGCTAGAATAAACTCTTCCCGAAACAGGCTCTCGAAGTCTGTCCAGAGTAGTGATGCCTCGCCATGCACCTGGTGCATCAGGATCCACCATCTACCTGCTTCTGCGTGTAGTAGACTCATGGAAAGGATTACCATAATGTCTGCTGGTGTCCCTACCAATATAAAAACTCTGACGACAGCCTCCATCCAATCCTCAACTGCCTAGGGGTCCATCTCTCCTTGAATCCTGGGTGACCTATGCCGCTAGAACTCGTGCAACGCACTCAAATGACATGAAATCTCTACTGCTGAAGCTGGGGGTATCAGTGGACCAGCATGTAGTGGTACCGATAGTACCTCCGCTTTGATGGGGCCTTACACCAAGGCCTCATCGCTCGGTGGGCTACCATCTTTTATGAAACTTGGAACCCTAGATAGCATTCTTCATGGGGATATCCTAAAAAGAAACATGTGTGCTACGGTAAGAAAAGTATACCTGGTGAGCTGACACAATGTAATCATGAGGAAAACTTTTTCAGAGGAAACACACACACAAATAGTGTTTTCGTGAACTGAGTTGGAAATCATAGGTCAGGGTCCTGGTGTATGGATATGACAACCTCCGCATCAACACTGGACTCCCTGGACTGAAAACCACACTCAATACCCTTAACACAATTTTCTTGACAGTAAAGAATGATCAGAGTCCTGTGTTCTGTTGAAGAACCGACTCCTCTGATATCAATTTGTCATGACCAGTCCTCGGGGCCTGTACCGTGACTACCCCAAGCCCACCTTCCATAGGCCATGGGATAGAGACTAGCAACAAAGGCATAATCCCGATATAATAGAAGGCATTACCTTTTTAACTGGTAACCCACACACAGTCTGAAAACAAGCAGTAGAGGAAACAACTGAAAATAAACACTATGTAAAACTGAATAAAAAAGTATGTTCTGAATGTAAAGGGGCTGGAAATACAATCCCAACAGTAAAGTAGAACTGCAGAAAAGTAAACAGGAACTACTAAGTCATCCACGGAGAATCCCACCTAAAGGGTGGGTATAGATGGCCTCCTTAGCACCTCAAGTCATTCTGTCCGCTCAGTGTATGTCTCGCCAAGTGGTCCACCTACGTGTACCGTCTAGCTCTACAACACTCTGCTGCGATCAGTGATGTCTATCATCTGCAACCAATACAATGAAGTTTGGGAATTACTCGTGCAGGGGTGAGTATAACGATACTCAGTAGGGACCCCAAGACCCCCCGAAGGTCTCCCAGAATCCATGAAGGATAAACCACAGAAGAAAGATACAATCAATAAGTATCACCCAACCCTACATAGGTATATGCCCATACATATACCTAAGTAATCAACCATAGTCTATCCCTAACTCTCGAGCCCAAGCACAACCCAGTACACATAGGATGTAAAGTCAATCACATCGATGCTAATGATTGAAGGTAAAAACTCATCTTACATAGGTATACATCATTCGTATAGAGATAGAGATGATCAGATGTAGTCATTGATTCTTATAAGATGTCTAACCCACACGAGATACTAGACCAGCTAAGTTGTTGGACCTACATAGGATACAAGTCTAGCTATTATGTCGGACGCACATAGGATACAAGAACAGAAGTCAAAACTGTCAGACCCACACATGATACAAGAAGAGTTTTCATCGTTGTCGAACCCATAGAGGATTTCGGTATAATCAAAACTATCGTCGAACCCATGGAGGATCCCAGAATAGTAGTCATCTTCGTCAAACCCATGGAGGATTCTAGTACAGTAGACGTCGCAGTCGCAGCCAGCTCTAGGGTTCTCGCACACAGCAACCTCGATTCTGGGAGGGTCCGATCCTCGAGCCAAGTTTCAATTCACAAACTATCACGAAGACCGTATTTGATGTATCTCGTAGTTAAGTCTCATCTTAAGAAACCCAATTCGACAGACTGTGCGTTAATCGGACGCCCTGTCTGGGAGTTTTTTTCATTTCTGTTCCAGGGGCTCAGTTGGAAATACGCTCATTCCAAACCCGATCATTTTCAAATGTTGTCCAAAACACACTTAGAGTATCACAAAAGAACTGCCTCTTAGCAAGGGTCCCAGTTCAATCGACAGAGTTTCAATCGAATGTTCAGTCTAGAAGATATTCACATTTGAGCAAAACGGGCCCAGCCCGTCAAGCCAAGTGGGCTAGCGGGTCGGCCCAACCCAGTTCGATGGGTCTGACCCATCTGGGGGTCAGCCCGGCCCGGTGGAGCGCGGACCACCCAGGGACCTGTCTCGGTGGGTCCGACCCGGTTAAGGGGTTGGCCTTGCCCAGTGGGGCGCGTCCCACCCGGGGACCCGGCCTGCGGTTGCTGGCTGGTTCGGCTCACCAGGCGGTGCCGAGCAGCGCCGCCCATCCTTGCTACCCGGACGGCCGAATCCGGCCAGTTTTTTCTAGTGCGAGTAGCCCTTACAGTGGTCGACATCTCCTTCATATTGTGGCACCAAGAGGCGCCACGGTCTTCCAAGCTCGGCTGGCAGGCGGCCGGTCGGTTCGCCATGATATGTTGACCGAATGGCGGGAAGCGGTCTTCCCGCAGCACGGCGCCATGGAGGCACCACATTCCTACAGCCCAGCTGGCCGGTTTGCTTCATCTGAGCGGCCCACATCATGTTCTATAGTATCTTCCATGCGGCCGGCGGGACGGCATCAGTCCTCCACCGCTGTGGCTCGGCTTGGCCGTGGCCTGGCCGCAACATTTGGTTGCTGCCTCGTTTGTTCGTCGCCGCCTCATGGTCGTGGCCTCTTCCTCCGGTGTGGTGCGAGGACACTGCACCCTTCCAACTCCTCATCCATCCCCAAATAAACCAAAAATAAATATAGGGGCGTCGGGCTATGTTGCATCAGCCAGTGCCCTCCGTAATAGATGATAACATTTGGCCATTGAAGAAACAAGGTATTCAATGAAGAACAAGGTACAATTTTATTCAATTAAAATTATATAGAACTCATTCAGCCCACGCACTCCATATTAGATGATATCATTTAACCATTAATGTAACAGGGTATTCAATGAAGAACAAGGTACGATTTTATTCAATTAAAATTATACAAAAATCCCTACCTCAATTCAAGGTTCATTGTCATAGTCATGGAAAACGGCGTCATAGAAGACAGTGTCGTCCCGTCAACGTCAGAGGGAAAGATGTTGGAAATGTTCTTCATGGGATGTGTCTTCTCCCTTGACACAGAGGAAGGAGAATGATGAAGAAGGCGATCGAGGGCCTTCTATTCTTCATTGGATAGGGTAAATGTTCTTCGTGGGAAGAAGGCCCTCTCCCTTCTCCAGGATCCACCAACACTACATGTGCCAACCCAAAAATAATATATTAGACTATTATTTTATCCATAACATGAATTTTAAACTAATTCAAAAAGTTGGTCCAATAAATTAATTAATTAATTAGGAACAATTAAGGGGAGGGAGGTGGAGAGGCTCCACCATAATGTTGGAGTTCAAAACATAAAATGGATTTCAAAGTGTTAAATGGGGGTTTGAAGGGTTAGGGGATCCTGTGGGCCCCACCACACATTATCCTCTCATGGGAGGTTATGTGGGTTGTGGGCCGCACCTCCAACTCCTCTTTGGGGGAAATAACCACCCCTTAACAAAAATTATGCAACACCTAATTTTTATTTTATTTAAAAAGTATCAAAAAAAATTAAATCCCACTCTCGACCAAATGTAACTGCAGTAAAGGTCCCCTTAGGCGAATATAGGCATTGTGAGTTCACTAGTTTCCTTTTATTTCAATTCCAAGCACCTGTTCAAAAGATAGACAAACCCGCATGTATGTTTTCTGAACATACGTGAACAAAATTGCATAAAATTATTCCGGGCACACTGGGTCTCAGAATCAGGTTCCGTCAGAAACTGTGGACTCATAAAAATCCAAAGAATTTAAGAAAAAAATTTCCTAAAACTTTTGGGGTCCTTACAAAACTCCACAAGGATATGTATTTGGTTCCTAATGATCCACATGAATATTCATGTTAGATTAACATTGTTTGGTTCCCTTCGTAATGTTTTCCCTAGCTTTTTGAAATATCTGTGAAATTTAATATTGTACAAGGGAAAATAATGTGTAAATATATAATGTAATATTATAAAGAGATGAATAAAATTAGACCATTTTTATGTGAAAATATTTGTTTTTAATTAATCACAATAAAAGTAAATGGTTATAATTTTCTCAATTCTGTTAGAATATATTAATGAATGATATATTGAATGAGCACTATCCCACATTGAAATAAGAAGTATCATATTTCATTACTACATTAGGTTGAATATCTATGGATAATCATTTATGGAATAAAATAAATTATAAATATGTGAATGTTTCAAAATGGAAAAGATCAAAAAAACCAAAATATCATTAAAAGATGATTTCCAATTCATCATGATATTTAAAATTATAATGATAATGACTACAATAAAAATAAAGGATATATAATTTAAATATGAATTATCTGCCGAGGAAGTAGGGATGTGTTGTTTTTGTGTGAAACACATTCCACATGTATTGTCAATAATAAAATTGGGAATGTGATGATAAAATGTTCTGTAGAAACATGTACAATTTTCATCGGTAATTTTTAGAGTTGTAGAAAGATATTGGGGTATGAATAATTATATGATCCATATTCCATTCCCACCATATAGATTCATGTGTATTAGTTTTTTATAATTTTCTATAGACAATTAGTCAATCTATTGATGAAATTTTGTAACATGTAGATTTTAGGAACTATAAAAAGTTTATTTTCAAACTCTTTATAAATGAAACATCATGATAATACGATAATATTTTTCAACGATGAATAAAAACAATGAAATAAGGGGGGGGGGGGATATTATTTATTTCATGAGGATAAACAACTAATTGAATGTGTTTTGTGTATTTATTTTATTAATAAATGAGTGAATAATTTTAAATAAGAGTAAAAGTATATTGTTATTATTAAAATAAAAAAAAATTTCACATCCCTTAATTTTATTACACATCATGTGTTCTAAAAAAATCTAAAAATTGGGTCTAGATGTTTACTAGGGATCCAATGTATTATCTACATTTTAAATTGATTTGGATCACTCCAATTTACCATATATATTTAGTTACATATATTTTATATATGTATAAAAAATAAATAAGAACCTAAAGTAATTATTTGAGGTCCTTATGTATTTACAAGTTCAGTAAGATTCCACACATAACACACTGGTAATGTCAATAATACACGCATAATAGTAAAAAAATCAAAAATTACATAACTGACATTGCAGAAGTGATCTTAGGTGGGAGTATAAATATTATTACTCTCAAGTTGGATGAACTATCATCCAAGGGTATGGTATTGTGGACACAATTTGTATCCGTTGATTAATGTAAGAAGTTGTCAATTGAGGGATTCTCTATTTGAATTGTCATATTAAAGATAAATTAGAAACCACTAATGTATTAAGGTAACATGGATGATAAAATACAAATAATAATAACCGATTTGTTTCTAAAGAGATAATTTCAATGTTTGACATCTCATGAAATCTAAACCGCTATCAAAATATATGTAAAATGGAAAATCAAATATATAAGAAGATGATCCTAAGTAAATAAATAATAGAGATATCGTCACATAAGATTTAGACCATCATTTCAGGGTAGATTCCCTGGATAGTGTAGATATATCATAGAAAAATGATGACAGTTAATACCAAAAAAGTGTTGAAAATATCACATAGCCTAACCCTCACCTTCACACACCTCCAAAAATAGATCTGAATATGAGAGTAACAAATACAACATAGAATATGATTCTATAACCTCTTTGTTTTGATATAATCCTTAAAATCAACTACTACAAAATCTACATTATCTTCCTTGATTTTAATCCATAACTATATCCGAACCCAACTAAATGGTATTACCTGGAAACATTAAACAAAGTTCCACTCTTAGGATCAGAACCAATTGGATATCTACCAAACCTTATGTATCTGTCCCTATATTTTTTTCTAGATTCTTGCTCCCCATACCATCACATCACAAAATATATTAAAAATAATGTACTAACAAAAAATGCACATTGGATTACCTATATAAATAATATTCCCACCAATATCAATTCTATATAAGGTATACAACTTGAGGTCCATTATCCTATCCCACCATAATAAAACTATTATGGAATATACTTTAGAAAGTATTAAAGACTACAAATTATCATCTATATGTTTGATTATGAATACATTATAGAGATAGATTATTGTATACCAAATTCAAAAAATATAGGCATAATATGAAAATTTTCTTACCACATACCACTAGACTCATATCTTACATCATGCTCCACTCATCCAATGATGATCTCATGTTTAATTATAGTTCCCTTTCACAAATCAAAAATTAATGATTCATTGATAAAACTAGACTATCACTCAATGAAAAATAGCTACTATGAATTCAATAAACTCACTAGGGATCACCTATGAAAATCGACACATTAATCTATCATCTTTGACATGTATTCGATCCTATAATAAATACAATTATTTAAACCCCTTGGTAAAATATTCATCAATCATGTCATAAATAACCATATAAAAAATCATACCCAAATCATTACCAAATGATAAATGAAATCCTATCTCTCCATCTTCTACTCACTCAGACCCCATCATGAATTTCATGAAGTATTGTAAAATCAAATGCACACAAGAATATACCAATATACATTTTTTAAGTATTAACGGAACTGGCTACCTATAAATTGTGTTGCTACCACATTGTTTTCTCACATGAGCACTACCCAATCATTTAAAAAATATTTTTATACATCTAATATATTGTGTTAATATAAAAGGTGATAATAATTAATTTAATACTACTATAATAAATTAATTAATTTAATACAATGAAACATATTCAATAAAAAATGGACTCACTTCCATGATATTGAAGCTAAACCCAATTGAATGTTAATGTAAAATACTAAAAAATCAGAACTATTAATACTTTAATACCAATGAACCAAATCATGAAATCACTATTACAAAAAAACTTGAGGAAAAAACATAAAAAACATGGGATTTTAACCTGATAAATAGGATAAAAAATTTTAAACAGTCGCCACCATTCGGAATCCTAAAAAAACAACACTGTGAATCCCAATAACCCCTCATACTAGGATGATTCCACCCTGATAGGATGTAACGATCAATATAAACCAAAATAACACCTTAAATATAGGTGGGAACAAGGAAGAAGAAGTAGTATATAAGGGAGGACCTTAATGGGAAAAATGGTAAATTATTCCATGATAGGAAAACTCTCAAGATAGATACATTTAGGTATCTAATTGAGATAACCAATTAAGGAGAGTCCAAGTACATGGCATCACACAAGAAGTTGCCCAACCTAAATACTGGTGACCAATCCTAAATTTATGAGACTTGTCCTAATTAAAAACAAATCCTCCAACTATGATAGGTACTCATTAAAATCCACACCCCCAATACCAATTAGTCATTAAATTTGGGAGACACCACTAGAAACAAAACTATGTGTATCGTAACTCTTCTCTATGTTCATATTTGTTTCTGTTTTTTTAACGTACCTACTAATTGGAACTTGATACTTGTTTTTTCATACCCATGAATATTATGGCCACAATATTTTATTACACATATCCACCACCTATTTCTCTAGAGACTATAATTATATAACTACCCCATGAACCCATAATACAATCAAAATTAAGGAATAAATATCCTAAAGATATATAAACATGAAAAATTAAAATCTCAAAACCCCCACCATCAATGCTTAAAAATAAAAAATACACTATATGATCCACCATATAAAATTATGATTAATTAAAAAACAATAATATTGTGATTCAAATCCCTGTATTGATTTCTATATAATCCCTAAATACCATATTTTTCCATCACAAATAAATCTTAATTTTTTTCTCATATTATAATGGTCACAACTCCATTGTAAAAACTCTCAACCAATCATAGTGTATTTTTATCAAAAATCAATATATGGAAGCCCACATGAGATAATCTCAATATTAATGATGTTTTCAATTTAAAAACATAACTCACATTATCAATAAAATGGATTAATACTCATTGAATCTCTTAAGAACAAACATACTTAAAATAGGCACCATCATAACATGAAAAAAACTCTCAATTTGTAAGGTGACTATTAATTCCAAACAATATCACCAAGCACATCAACAATATTAAACATATTTACCTATTAATACATGGAAATATCAGTTAAATTATCGACTATACATTTAACCATGACTGTTTTTTAATATTTCCGTGTTCATATAAATAGATATGGATTATCAATTATTTATAACAAGTATCACCATACACATTGATCGATTAGATGAATTATTCTGATCCATATATTGTTATATTTATCACCATCAACCTCATATGAAGGTCCCCTGTCAAATAATTTGTATGAAACTCACCACCACATTTTTTTCTATACCAACATATCATGTGTAAAATTATGCACAAACACTGTAATCCACTTATATTTTCCACACATTAGCCTTTATCATGAAAAATATCATCCTAAACGCCATGGAACAACATTTTATACAAAATTATTCATTAAATATGAAACCTTTTATATATTAATACCATTAATAAATAAAAAAATAAATATAGTTACCTATTCAATGTAAAATTATTTTTTATTCACTATTTCAATGTTTTTATACTTCTTCATTTCAGTTTTTTATTGAGTTTGAAAATCATTAGTGTGTTTGTTTTGTACTCGAAAATCTACAATAGGTCAAATACTAAATTATTGTTGGACATCTTCTACGGAAAACAGTAAAATACAATTATTGAGGAAGTGTTCCTCCATCTATTTTTTTCCATTTTTTATTTTTTAGGATCATGGATTATCTTTTTGGAAACACTGTCCTATTTTCAATCATCCAAGCCTCATAAGGATTTATATTCATGGTAGGTTTGGGGGGATATTTATTACATTCTATTAGTTCATCATCAATTTTATATTAAATTATCCATGTTTTAGGCATCTGGTGAGGGATTGATGTTAGTTGAGTGTTTTGTTTGTGATAAGTTTTAAAATCATAGATTTGACACTTCCATCAATGTCCCAAGTTGGTAAGGTTAGGTGTCATTGGACTATAATCATGTTTTATGTTCAATATGACTTATTATTGGTTCATAGACTATGAGATTTTTGGTATCTACACAATGTGGGTCGTGTTTTTATTTTGGATGGATGCATATAGCAAATTTAGCATTATGTTTATTGAATATAAATTCTATTTTGGTTCCTCTAATGGTACAAAAAATCATGTTTCTCAAGGTGGTCAATTCAAATAACAATATAAAATCAATTTATGGTCATGATTATCTTTGACATCCATATAATATTGATTAATCATGAATTTCATGGGATCTCATTAAATATTCTATCAATTCCATGTTGAACTTTCACCCCCATAAATTTAATACACATTTTTTAGCATGATACCCCACGTATAGGCTATCCATTTATATTATCCTTCTGTGCATTTAAAAATAAACCTTTTTTCATAACAAGGGGAAACTATAAAGTAATTAACACAACCTACTATAATGATATCCAAACAATAATGATTCCATTTCACCAATATGCAAATAGTATCCTTTTTAAAAGAGATGATCACAATTCACAATTAAATAATTCTTTATTAAAGATAATATGTATTAAACAATGAAAATTTAATAGGTGATACCTTTTGAAAATTCAGTTGAAAATTTCCAAATATCAAATTTTTTGGATTTATATTTTTTCAAGATGGATAAAAATATTAAAAAATTTATTTGAAAATTAGTAAATTTAAATCCAAATTTTCGAAAAGATTCAATATCAAATCTATTACATAGGTTTCAAATTAATTCTGATGTTAATTTTCTAATAAATATAATATTTAAAATTTAAAATTTTTTATCACATAACTCTTTCATAAAGAAACTATTAAAATGTAAATAAATAAATATAAATAATATTTATTTTAATAATTATATCATTCCTATAAATATTTAAAAAATATAAAGAAGAAAAAAATCATATAGTCATCCATTTTTTGAATTATCTACACACTTCTAGGAATTGTTATAACTACCACTCTAAAATTATATTCATTTTCTTATTCCCTAATTTAATGATATATAACATAGTGGATTTAGAATTATAATAAGTAGAAAATAAATATATCCATTTAATCTCATTTACCTTAAATAATTGTTTTATTTTATAATTCATTGATATTTCAAAAATTTAATTCTTAGCACTAAAGATCCCCATATTTATCCAAGTTAAATATCTCCCTCACTAGAATAAATTTATATTTCATATTTATGAAGTTATTAATTATTTATCATCCATGATTATTCACATGACACGTTGAATATATTAAAAAAACATGTATATACCCACACACCCAGTTCATAATTTTCTACAGTGTCATTGTTGGAATAAAATTTCAAATTTCACGTCATTTTCAGTTCTTATACGTAAATTTATTTTGATTCGGCCACCTACAATATTATTTTTCATATTTCTCAACATATCCTGAATTAAATTTAATACAAAAATTTCAAAATGGAATAATTTTCATTCTAGAAATATATATTAATTTATTCTCCAATATATAAATTTAAAACTAAATTACCCTAGAAAAAGTGGAAATATTCAATCAAAAATCATTTAACTATCATAATTCTATAAATCATGAAATCTATCCATTATAAAAAGGTATTTATAGATGAATTATAGAAATTAGTTAAAATTTTCTTATTTGGATACACACTAAAAAAATATCATGAAAAAATATATACAGATCCCTAAAAATATATTTTGATACACTTTTAAAATATTATTTTAAGTTAATGCCAACAAAAAATAGAAATATAATAGTATAAAATATATAGATACTATGCTTATTACCCATATCCCACACACATGTCTTAAAAATAATTAAAATTAATTAGATAATGAATTTATTAAGGAAATATAGATTCAAAAAGAAATTAACTTGATCATTGTAATATCAAAATTAAATTCAGTAGTTATTTATTATATAGATGTATGTAAATGATTAGAATATTTTATTGGTTCCTTAAAAAAATCCCAGGTATCAATATACATGATATCTATTCAAATTTTAGGGTTTATTTGAATCATATACGATGATTTTATCAATGATAAATGGAATTTATTCAATCAATATGTTTAGATCAATGAATATGGAATGATGTTTATTGTAAATGTGATTTATTCATTGAGATAACAATATCACATTGTCACATATTTGATTTGTTATCTAAAAAATTATATTTTTAATGGAAATTTTTAGAATTATACTAGTTAAAAAGTGAAGATTCATAATATCCCCATTTAAGTTCATCTATAACTAACATTAATTGATCTATATTCAACCAAACTCTTTAAAATTATGGTTTAAAATTATTCCTGGCCTAGTAAGCCTTGTGTTGTAACAAAAGAAAATATTTGAAGCTGATTTCACTGATAAATTATGTTATGAAATATACCTTAGGTTGTATTATAGTAAAATATGTATATTTATAATTCATCCCCTATAATATTACTCAAGTCAATTCATGTAGGCTGTAATGTCTTCCCTTGAATACTCATAATCAATATATTTGATAACTCTGCAAGACTATATATTTATGGGAGGTAGAATTTGAGTCATGTGATTAAATATATATTTCCTTATCAAGTCTACCATATTAATTTTTATAAATATTCTCCTTGTGAACTGATTATTTCATAGGGTACTACATATTCAAAAACGTATTTGAATTTAGAAATTCACAATCAAGTGTTCAATAATCAATTTTATTTTATATTTATACCATCCAATTATTAAAATACTCCCTCACTAATATGATATAAAAAATACAATTTTCAAAAGTAAATGGAAACATCAAATATACTCCCTAATTAACTCATTATTTATAAAAAATTATTTGTGGTTGGGTAGTTTCATGTATTTTTGGAAAATCTTGTTTCAATATGAAACTTTTTGAATGATTTATAAAAAAATTACGAGCTATTAAAAAACATTGTTTTAAATTTATTATCATATTAAACATTTCTATTCTCTCTTTGAGGTCCAAAATGGAATAAACATGAAATTTTATGATAATATGTAACACAAATATAATTTGTTCCCTAGGGGTTCATATCAAAATTATGTTTTCATTATAAATATTCCAAAAGTATGGATCAAACAATAAATAATACTATTATTTTGTTTTATATTTTAAAATTATATTATTACTAAATAACATGGAAGCCTTGATATTTTTAGAAAATTCTCTAAATCAATGTACTACAAAACATGGGTGACTTTTTATAATTTCTCAAGAAGTAAGGCATCATTCAAGTGTTTTTTAGCTATTTTTTACCTCATTTGTGTTATGTAAGATAATTTTTTGGTTAGAAACTAAAATTCCACAATCCATGTTTTCTATCATCTCTAATTTAAATCTTTGGAACATGTAAATCAATTTCACAATCCTTTTCATTTCATCATGATTGTCGATATGATAAAAAATTATTGTCATATCTGAGTAAAAATTTACAATAATTCCTAATAGGTGAGACTACATTTTTTAAATAACAAAAAAATGTATAAATATCTATTTTTTGTTGTCATGAAATTTATTTTGGTGTTTTCCATGGTTTTGGGGGAATATAATTGTAACGACTCAAACTTTTGTTAGTGACAATCCGTCTTTGTCTAATTAAATGTCTTAATATTTGAAATGGTTATTCATCATAAGAAATTATTTTGTTTTATGTTTTTTGATTTTAAAATATCATTAAGAATTATGAACATTTCTAATATAGCCGTTGAACAATGATCACATGATTATTATAAACAGAGGGCTTTAACAAATTATTTTCACTCAGAAAAAGGAAGCGATTGCCTCATCTAGTAGACTTTCCCCGAATGAAGCCCATTTAACAGAGTATGAAAAGGAGGTTCTGTCTTTTGGCTTCGATCTTGACCAATCCCAATCCGAGCATCAATACATTAATCTTGAGGGAACCGACTACGAGAGATGTGGAAGTTGATAGAGATTACCACTTGTGTGATGTTATCTGAGCCACCCCAAGAGTCTTTCATTATCGCACACCTTACCCTAAGGTCTTATGCGGGTGTTTTAAGGGGTTATTTAATAAGACCCTAGTACTATGATTATGTACATTATTTTTGTATATAATAATGAATGTACTTTAATTATATTATTGTTCATTTGTAAATAGTTTTTACAGCTAAAATAGTATTTTTAGGTCAATATTCAACTAAGAAATCTATTTTGAATAATTAATGGATTTTTTAAATAAATATTAATTTTATAAAATATTATAATTATTATTAATGTAAATATAAATTATTGTATAATTTTATGAAAGCAATTAAAATCATTATTAATGTTTGAAATCCATTTTTGTCTAAACAAATCAATTTTCGATAAATGTTGGTTTTTTTTTAAAAGTGAAAATTAACATATTTAGAAAATTATTTAGATAAAATTAATATTATTTCAGGAATCGGGACACTGAAATTATCCAACTGTGAATTTTTCATAATTTTCTTAGATAGTCAAATTTTTGGGTAAAAATTAAATACAGTCTAAATATATAATGTGTTTTCTAACATCATAATGATCAAATAGTGATGTAGTAAAATACGAAAAACTATATTTTCGTCCAATATATATATTACCATTAATATAATTCTTTTTTGGTTTCGTTTGATTTATTTTACAATGTTTTAGAAGGTTGTCCAAGACATATAAAACATTTTGGCTTTTTAAAATTTTTTCCTTGAGAGTTTGATTCAACTCCACATAACCAACCCTATTATTTAAAAAATATCTGTAGTTGACCTTATAAAATATTTTTTTCCATTCCCCTTCGGGAAATACCATGGTCAAAAACGATGGGCTGGTCTTTGGTTTTGTTTAATATAATGCGAGGTGTCCCAAACATAAATAATAAAACATTCCCTCTCATTTCCTATATAAACCCACCCAAGCTCTCACTTCCCCATAACTCAAAGTACTTGAAGTTATTCCAAACTCTATCCTCCTCTCTCTATAATCCTCCCATGATGACCTCAAGCCTCCCAAGGTCCAGAACATCATGCATTCAAAGATATTATTCATGGTAAGGGAATCTTTGTCTCTCCTCTTTTAAGCCATGACTTCATTTATGTCGTGTATTCAAGTTTCCAACTATTTATATTGAGAGTATATTAATATATGTTATCATTACTATCCGTTACATGTATAATTTTTGAGACACCATGTTCGGTCACATCAATTTTTTTTGAATTATTATGTGACGTCGTTAGGATGCCGAATTTCTTGTAAAAGAAATCACATCTTCTCTTATATTTCATGTTATCTTTTCATGTGTAATGTCTTTTAAATATCCATACCATGATCATATTATGTACCCATATTGTATTATGAATTATTTTTTAGTGTGGGACCCTTGTCCCATATCTTTTAAATGTTTTCTAAAACCATGTTATATAGTAGTTATGCAAAAGAAATTTCACCTTAAAATTTCTAACTCTTTCTCTCCAAAAAGTATCTTTTTTATGTGAATACCCAGACTTATTTCATTTCTATGGGTGTTCATAACTATATAAATATGATATTTTTGATTCGGGAATTTACATACAGAAAACTCCCACTCGCTTTCGATGGGTTATGAATGACATATTTATCTTTTTTTAGATATTTTAAAACCTCACGATCTTGGAATGAAACACATTTCTTTTATTCTCAATAGTCTATTGATGAAATGTTTGATTATGATCTATGTGGATCACATGAAAATACAGACATATTATGGGTGCACCTTGATATCACTTCAATTCATTGGGTAAATAATTTAATCTCTAGAGAAGACAAGTTTCATGATATCTTGATGAATAACCTTGGTAATTACTATGACACCTCAGGGTTCTACCTTGGTGATATGTTCATTAATGTATAAAATAAATGTACTATCCAAAAATGAATGTTATGATTCATGTTTATTTGTTTATGAAATTCCTATACTTCCATTTCTCATGTCTATATGTTTTCATCAAGTTATTTTTGATATTACGTGTAAACGGATTCCCTTGATTTCCTTACTAGGCCTTATGTTCACCCTTTCCTTTGACGTGTGTCTCCAAGTTATAAGATAAAGTAATTGTACTTAAGTTGAATCTATGATAAAACCTTACATGTGGATTATAAGATTTTTTTTCATGTATTATATTCCTCATTTCCAAGACATTAGACTTTAAAGATCTGCTATTTTTAAAATGTAATGAAATGCTATGTAATAAAAAGGCGGGATTCCATAGTTGGAATCAGATGATAGTTTAGATATTTATGGAAATTAGTCTATGAAAAATTTTGTAAGAACCCTATTGAAAATTTTAAATTTATGAAAACATCATCGAATTTTGGTGAGTAATGAGTAAGTGGTTTATAAAATAAATAAATCTCTATCTGGATATAAGAATGTAGAGCCAGCTCTAGTATAGATGTACATAGAGGTAAAACCCGAAAACACCACTGAAATTAGTCTATGTTTGATTAATTGTCATATTAATATTAATCATTATGAAGGAATTATATAGAAAGGTAATTGTTTAATCATGATGTTTTTAGACATAAAATCCTTGATATTTAATTTTTTTAAAATGAAATAATTTGATCACATGGTTTAATTCTTCGAGAAAATGGAATGAAATAGGAGGAACTGTGAAAATGGTGACTATAATGGACCACGCACTGACGGATCTCTGATGGAAGCTAGAATAGAGACATTCATGCGAATGATAAACCAACTGACTCACGTTATAAGAAATAACATGAATCAAGCTGAGAGACCAATTTCACCGCGAAGAAAAAAACAATCTATTGAATGCTTTATACAACATTGAACACCAACCATCAGTGGATCGACCGACCCATTGATTATCGAATAGTGGATCAGCTCTATCAATAAGATATTTTCACTGATCCATGTTTCTGAATAAGAGATGGTTACCCTGGATATATATCTCTTAGAAGGAGAAGCTGATCAGTGGTGGGAAATGATTAAAAACACTATTCCAAGAGTGGAAGTTGAATTAATGGAGTTAGAAGTGTTCATAGGGATATTCTTAATAAAATATTCCCTTGATCGATGAGAACAATAATGGATAAGGGTTTTTTAAGATGAAGCCGAAAAAGAATGAATCTGTGGGAAGCAACAAGATGAACATCAAAAGGCTTTCACATTACACCTATATTTTTATGATTGTCTCAAATGGAAAGTTTATTAGATTTTTTGGTGGACTGTGACTTCATATATGGAAGAATATACCCAATAGAGTCTATGATAGCTATGAGGAGATCATGAAGAGTGCAGTGAATGTCAAGCTAGAGTTTGGTGAGATGATGTCGTCTCATAAAACAATAGACCAGAAGAGATCGATGGAGCCCAACTTAGGTAGGGCCATTGATAAAAGAAGAGGAGGCAAGTAGGTAAAACATCCCATGGGTAATCAATTTGGGATGAATCATTCGGGGAACTACCTGCTCGGGAGCGGGAAATGATACTAGTGTGGAAGATATGGCCATATTACTAGGAATTGTCGTTTTCAGGTGAAACCTCATCTTACAAACACTAACAAAAAGGGGAATATGGTGCAGGCCCTATCTGATGTCCAATTCATTATGTGTGAAAACAAGGTAAATTTTCGAATCACTGTCCAAATCCAGGGGTAGTGGAGGGAACCACCATCAGCCTCAAAAAAGGCCAAGGGAGAGTGGTATTCAATATTCTATCATGATAGCTGATGTTGAAGCATTGAATTAAGTGGTAATAGGTACTCATGTTATCCTCTAAAAGATATCGTGTACTTCGTTTGATTCTAGTTCTAAGAATTTCTTTATTTTCTCGATGTTTTCAAAGAATTTAGAATCAACCCTAGATTTTCTAAAATTAGTGTTATCATTAAAGACTCTTGGTGGGATTATCCAAAAATCCTCATTGTTTAGAAACTATAGTATTTACATTGGTGAGCACAATGTTATCGCAAATCTAGCAGTCATTCCCATGATGGAATCTGACATTATACCAAGGATGGTCTAGCTCTCAAACAATAATTCTATGATCAAATGTAGAAGTATGGAAATAACAATAGTCTTGAATGGAAAACCTAAAGGTATTATCCCAGGAGAGATATCTAAACCAGACCTTTGTCTAGAATAACCCATTATATATTTCTTTATAAATTTGATCGGTGAAAAAGAAGAAAGAGATGATAGTTTAAGGATAGAAAATGTCCCCATCATCCATAAATATATTGATGTATTTCCTATGGAGTTAACTGGACCTCCCCAAAAAAAGAGGTAGTGTTCTCCATTGAGCTCATACATGGATCTCATCCAATATCAAAGACCCCATATAGGATGGAAAATGTGGATTTGGAGGAATTAAAGAAACAACTCCAAGATCTTTTGGAGAAGGGTTTTATCTAACCGAGTGTTTCTCCTTGAGGAGCACCAGTTCATTTTATAATGAATAAGGATTGATAGATGCATCTATGAATTGATTATAGAGAACTGAACAAGATAACAATGTAGAACAGATACCATCTTCCCTGAATTTATGACCTATTTGACCAACTTCAGGGGTATCAATTCATCTCTGTGATTGATATTCATTATGGTTATCATCAATTGATGGTGAATAATTAAGATATTTCCCACATGTACCTTCTGATCTATATATGGGTGTTATGAGTTTTTTGTAATGCCCTTCGGACTGACTAATTCACTAGCAATATTAATGGATTTGATTAATAGAGTCTTTAAGGACAACCTTGAATACATTTTGGTAGTTTTTATTGAAGTTATTCTGATATATTCCAAAAGTCTCTAGGAGCATGAAGATCATATAAGGGTTATTTTTCAATCTCTATGGAAGGAGTGTCTTTTTCGAATGTTTAGAAAATGTGATTTTTGGTTACAACAAGTTTTTTTCTTAGGGAACATTGTTACCAATAATGGAATCACAGTTGACCCTACATAGACACTAGTTGTAGGGGAGTGGCCTCATCCTACAACACTAACCAAGATTCTTAGTTTCCATAGTTTGGAGGGATATTATATGTGGTTTATGTAAAACGTTTCATGACTTTCTAATCAATTAACCAAGTAATCTCGAAAAGGGTTCAAGTACATATGTACAAAGGAGTGTGAGGAAAGTTCCCGAGAGCTGAAGAAGAGATTTTTTGTTGCACCAGTTTTTATTCTGCCCTCATGTGGAGAATGATTTATTATTTTTAGTGAATAATCTCTAAAACAGTTTGGGATCACCCTCATGAAAAATGAAATAGTCATTACTTATGAATCTCGACATTTGACGATTCTTGAGGAGAACTATCCTATGCATGATCTGGAGCTAGCTATAGTAATTTTTTCTCTGAATATACAATGGCACTATCTTTATGGGGAGAAATGTGATATATACAGAGACCATGAAATTTTGATGTATATTTTCACACAAAAGTAATTTAACATGAGACAAAGGAGATCATTGGAACTTATTAAAGCCTATTATTGTTCAATTAATTATCATCCCAGAGAGAAAACAAGGTTGTTGATCCATTAAGTAGGAAAGACGTAGTCGTTCATTCCATGAGGAGGATTCAAAAAGATCCATTGATTAATGACCTTGTAAAGTTGGACATGGGAATTATAAGGGAATGGACATCATCAACCCTACCAAAAATGATTTCTAAAATATCATTACTAGAGAAGATCATGGAAACTCTGAATGAAGATTCTTTGGTATAGAAGACATTTGAGTGTGTGAAGGATGGAATTTCTCTTAAGTTCAATATTGATCAAGAAGGTGTACTAAAATTTCATACTAGACTATGTGTTCTATATATTCATGAAATATAGAAGTAGATGATGCATAATGCTTATATCTCTATATTATAAATACATCCTAAGAGAAAAAAAATGAATATGGATTGTTGGGATCATTATTTGTCGGATAATATGAAAAGTGATATTTCTGACTACACTTCAAGGTGCCTAGTATGTTTGAAAGTGAAGGCATAACAAAAAATACTTAGTGCGGTATCGAAACCACTACCCATATCAGCATTGAAGTGGGATAATATCCCTATGGACTTCATCACTAGTCACCCAAAAACATTCAAAGGAAATAACATGATATGTGTGGTTGTGGACCGTCTATCCCAGACTACACATTTTATCTCCATTCAAGAATACTTTTCTCTTGATCAACCTGCCTGGATTTATGTGAGGGAAGTGGTAAGGTTGCATGGAGTTTAACATTCGATCATATCTAATCGTGATCCAAGGATCAATCAAAATTCTGGAGAAGTCTTCAACATGATCTAAGAACTGAATTGATGTTCAGTATGGCCTATCACCCCCAAACTGATGGACAATCAGAAAGGACTCTTAAAAGACTCGAGGACATGGTGAGAACATGCTCAATAGAATTTAAAGGTGGACATGATCAAAATATCCATTTATTTTACTTCCCTTACAACAACATCTTCCACTCGAGCATTCAAATGGAACCCTATAAATATCTTTATGGGAAGTGATGTAGAACTCATACTTTTTGGGATGAATCTTGTGAGAGAATGGTTATTGGGAATGATCTTGTACAAGATATGGTAGAAAAATTCCCCGCCATCCCCCAACACATTATGGTTGCTCAAAGATGCAAAAAGAGATATGGTGACAACCGTAAAAGGGACTTGATGTTTGATATTGGTTATGAAGTCTTTCTCTAGATTGTACCTTCTAATAGAGTCATGATTTTTGGGAAGAAAGGGAAGCTCAACCCTATGTACATTGGCCCTTATGAAATCCTTGATCGCATGGGATTAGTGGCCTATCAGCTTTCACGTCCTCCAAATCATTCACAAGTTCATGATGTTTTCCATGGATCCCTCTTGAGGAAGTAAATACATGACCCTACACTTGTACTAATCCCAGAGGTGGTAAAACTGGAACATTACCTCTCTTATGAGGAGCATCCAGTGGAGATCTTATATTGTAGAGACAAGGTTCTAAACAAATAGACTACCATCCTTGTTAAGGTGTTGTGGAGGAACCAAAAATGCGAAGAAGCCATGTGGGAACCAAAGGAGTCTATGAGGAAGAAGTACCCACACCTTTTCTCTTCTTAGTGTATGAGTTAAAACACAATGGATGAATTTTTTTAAGGGGGGAATATTGTAATGACTCAAACTTTTGTTAATGAAAACCCTACATGATCTAATTAATAGTCTTATTCTGTGGAATGGTTATACAACATATGCACGTTTTTTTATGTTCTTGGATTTTAAAATACCATGATGAATTTTGACCGTTGGTAATATAGCCATTGAACATTGATCACATGATTAGTAAAAATATAGGGATTTGACAATTTTTTTTTACTCAGACAGAGGAAGTGATGGTCTCATCTAGTAGACTTTTCCTGTATTAATCTCATTTAACAGAGCTCGTAAAATATGTTGTGTCTTTGGGAATCACTCTTGACCATGTCCAAGATGATCTTGAATACATTAATCTCTAGTGGAACCGCATACGGGGGAAGTGTAAGTTGATAGAGATTACCACTCGAACGATGTTATCCGAGCCACCCCAAGTGTCTATCACCATCACGCAGCTGACCCTAAGGTCTTTTGTGGGTGTTTTAAGGGGTTATGTGACAAGACCATAGTACTGTGATTATGTACATTATTTTTTTTATAATAATGACTGTTCTTTAATTTTATTATTTTTACCATATAAACAGATTTTAAAGCACAAATAGTATTTTTTGTTAAATATTCAACTAAGAAATCTATTTTGATGAATTAATGGATTTTTTAATTAAATAATATTTTAATAAAATATTATTATTATTATCATATTAATTATAAATGTCTTAATAGTTTTATGAATGCAATTTTAATTTTTATTAAGGCTAGAAAGCCATTTTTGTCAAAACCCATGAATTTTAGATAAATGTCAGTTTTTTATTTAAAAGTTAAAATTAACATAATTATAAAATTATTTATATAAAATGAATACTACTTATATAATTGGGATGTCACAATCATCCAATAGATAATTTTTTATAATTTTCTTAGACAATCAATTTTTTTTGGTAAAAATTAAACACCGTCTAAGTATATAATGTTTTTATGACATGAAAATGACCCAATAGTGATTTAATAAAATTATATAAACTATATGTTCGGAAAATATATGAATTACCATTAAAACAATGTTATTTTTGCTTTGTTTGATTTATTTTACATGGATTTAATGAACCCTCCATAACATATATAACAATTTGACTTTTTAAAATGTTTTTCTTGAGAGTGTGACTCACCTTCAAATAAGAAACCCTGTTATTTTAAGAATTTCGGCCATTGATATTATAAAATATTTTTTTCTACTACCCTTTTATAGAAACCATTGTAAAAAATGTGGTCTGATGTTTGGTTTTGTTTAATTTAATTTGAGGTGTCCCAAACCTAAATAATAATCATTTCCCTCTCATTTCCTATATAAACCAACCCATGATCCCACTTCCTCTTCCATTAAATCCTTTAAGTTTATTCCAAACTATGACCTATGTTCTATGGAAAACATTCAAGGTGACCTCAGGCCTCCCATGTTCCTGAACTTCTTTCTTTCAATGTTACTTTTTAAGGTAAGGGAAACATTCACCCTCCTCCATTAAGCCCTGACATCCTTTATGTTGTGTATTCTAGTTTCCATATCTTAATATTGAGGGTATGTTATTGTATATTTTCATTACTATCTATTTCATGTCTAATTGTTGAGAAACCCTTTATTCTCTCATAAATTTGTTTTCTGAATTTTTTTGTGATGCCGTTAGGCTGCCGAATTTCTC
This sequence comes from Viscum album, assembly GCA_963277665.1. Taxonomy (NCBI): domain Eukaryota; kingdom Viridiplantae; phylum Streptophyta; class Magnoliopsida; order Santalales; family Viscaceae; genus Viscum; species Viscum album. Next base: position 25,530,346 of record OY728157.1, on the reverse strand, counting down.
GTAAAAGGAATCACATCTTTTCTTTTCCTTCATGTTTCCATTTCATGTAGTATATCATTAAAAAACCCATTACATGATCTTATTATGTACCAATTCTGAATTCTGAATTATTTATGAATGTGTGATCCTTTTCCCCTCTCTTTTAACTGTTTTATAAAACCATGTTATATAGGTGTTATGCTGTAGAAATTTCGCTTCTAAATTTATATCTCTTTCTCTCCATAAATTGTCTTGTTTTATTTCTATGAATACCCTAACATATTTATTTTCTATGGGTGTTTAAAAATATATAAATAATATATATTTGATTGTGGAATTGACATACATATGACCATCACTCCCTTTCCATAGGATAGAAATGACAATATGATCTTTTTTTAGAAATTTTAAAACATCCCGATCTTGAAATAAACCCCATTTCATTTATTGACCAAGGGATATTTATTAACTGTTTGATAATGATCTATGTGTATTGTAACACCGCAATATTTTATGAGATATATTCTTTTTAATTTTTATTTATATCTTCTGTTGTACGCTACACCATGATTATCTTGCGCTATACGCAAAACCATATTAGCATTCGTATACACAACACTATTCTTAGATTGTGTTACACACAATTTCAAGTTCATTTGATAGTAGTTATTCTACAAAACACTGAGTATATATATATATATATATTCAATGTATAAATGAAATATGGTTGGATTCTGTTATACGCAACAACAATGGAGTCTTTCACTACATGCACCCCTAACTTGGCTTGCGTTACACGCAATCATGACCTTCCTCGATAGCGTGTGTAGTACGAAATACCGGGTTTCACTAAACAATGAAATATCATTATAATATTATTATTAAATAGCCATTATGAATAGTATAAATTAAAATTTTAATTTTATAACATTATTATTTATCTTACACATTTTCTAGAACATGGTATGTGAACAGAATAAATTTTTCAGGTAAAATAAGCATTTTTCAAAAAATGCAGTTTTGCTGCCTTTTGATGGCGCATCCACTTTAAATCTAGTTTTTTGACATGTTTATAAGTTAAATTTGGAAAAATAAAATTCTTCTTTGAAATCAGGATATTAAAATTTACTTTGGATAAAATTTTTATATTATTCTGATAACTTTAATATTTTAATGAATAATAAAAACACGATATATTTTAGTTAAAAACAACTTTTTTTCATCGCAATAACTTATATGGTAAAATAATAATATTGAATAGTTTTAATGTATAAATAGAATATATTTTTAAAATTTAATATAATTTATTCCATTATCATTGATTTTACATTGAATTCATAGGTAAAATCATTTCAATCTTTTGCAATGTCTTAATTTTTAAAACTCATTTTCCTAAAAACGAGATTAATTTTAAATTAATTTCAGAAACTTTTTTGTATTGAATTTAGAAAAATTGATATCATATTTGGAAATAGTGGGTCCAAATTATGTTAATAGGCTACTTTTTATTTTTGGGCATTATGAATCGTAACTACGGTAAATTTTATTTACCATAGTGAAAGGTGAACCGGGTAATTAAGGGTAAATATAATATTATAAAATTACCATAACACTTGTCTTAATATAATTGGATGATTATATTTCATCCTATGAAATATTTTGGTCGAAATTGAATCCATTGGAACCCACTTGTATTTTATTATGACCTGTAGTTTATTTTATTTAAAGGAAAGTGAAATATGTCTCACTCAAACATTCATAATTAAGCTATTTTTAATAAATGTTTCTACATAATATAAATTAGGTTATATATTCTTATTTGAAAGATAAATTTTTTTCATTATCATGGTAATTTATTTATTATTTGTAAGAGATATTTAATTACCTTAATAGCTTATACATTAATGATGAATAAGTTTTTTATTTAGTGAAAAATAAGTAATATAGTTTTTATTGAAATAATAATACCCATTAAAAGGCTCAAAAACGTGACCAAAACTTATTTTTACTGTATATATACACCATAAGAATCCAATGACGGAATATATGACTGTTTGGAGTCTTATGAAAGTGATTATGACACTTATATTATTTTATTTTAAATGATGTCATAGTTTTCACCTTAATAATTTAATAAATATAACATTTTAATAGTTGGGTGTTTTAGAATATAAATCCGACTAAATGTATTCTTATAAAATCTACAAAATTTATCTTCATCTTAGTATTTATTTTTAATTTTTATGCAACAAATAAGTTAATTTAATAATTATACAAAAATGTTGTAGAAATTATTTTATTAAGAGAAGTATCAAATAAAATGTTTTCCAAATAGTAAAATAAATATTATATGAGTATAAATCATATAATGATATGTTATTATAAATATGAAACAACCCAATTCTACAATCTATCGATCCTATAGAAAATGAAATCACCGCGTGTGTGTACGTACAGAATACCATCTCCACGCCATGGTGTAATCTGTTTTCCACCACCACCGTACTTGGATGGGTATAATGGCGTATAGAATAACTATATGTTATTATTGTAAAGTTATATTGATTCTGAAATAGTATACATACACTTCAATACAATTCCACAATCATGGAAATGATATCATCGCTCGTGCGTGCGTACGGAATACCGTCTCCACGACACGATGAGATTCATTCTCCAAGTTAACCATTCATGAATGATTATAAAGTATATATAATGAATAATAATTAAATATATGACATTATAATGATTCTGGATTTATGTATATATATATGTATGTCATCTACTCGATTCCATTCAATTCTATAATGAAACGAAAACAGCGTTCATGCATACGTACGTCCTACCGTCTCCATGAATGTTGTATTTCATTCCATTTATCAATATATAATATATATATAGTCTGAATATTTATTATATATAAATCTTGTTTTAAATTATGAAATAATGGGAATCCGGATATAAGTAATAATATCAAGAACAACAAGTCGAAACACATAAGATAAATGAAACGATTTTACCCAAAACGCTTCATTAAAATGGCTATACAAAAGAACGGGTAATATAAAGTCATAAGTGAACCATATATGATATTATAAAAATGATTATGATTATGTAATAAGTCAATGACATTATTTAAATCATTATACAGGAGGTTCGGATACGTACGAAGCATATCGGACCTAAGGTAAGGGATAATGTTGCAATCTCAATTGTTTTTTATCCGAGATTGCATATTCATAACTATTTACTGTGGTTATATTGATCATCCATGTCCATGTTTTATAAACATATTTTCATGTATGTTTAAAGACCATTTTTACCCATTTTTGACTTTTACTACATGGTATGTAAGGAATTTTTTTGTTTACCATACTAGGTATTTTTTGAATTTTCAGGAAAAAGTATGAGAAAAATGTTTTTTTAACTTATACAGCATGAACGGATTTTTACGGTTTCATAAATCCTTATTTTAATGAAGCCTAATCTACAAGAATTAATGACTATTTTAAACAAAATCATTTTCTTTTAAAATTTCATGGCATTTTGTGGGAAGAAAATAATTTTTAAGAAGAATGGATATTTTCCTCAAGAATTCATTTCAAGTGTTTTATCAAAACCATTTTCCATCTAAGATCACATTATTTCATATGTGTATGTTTCAAGTATAATGTCTCTATGATTTACATGGTTTCACTTTTCTTATGATGAAATGATATCCATTTGTTTTATATGGATTATGTGATGATGGGATGATGTTTATGAAACCTATTTTATTCTTTGGGATATGATGAATGATTTATGTTTATGTTATGGAACAAGTAAGAATGATTTTATTATGTGATGAGTGGGACATATATCACTCTCTAATGTATTGGGTAAATATTTATATCTCATGATATAGACATGGCTGAAATGGAAAGTAAATCTGGTTCAGTAATACAAGGCTGGAACAGTAAGTAAAACCGATTCAGTAAGGGACTTTTTCCACTAAGATGGTCATGGAACCAATTCCCTGGCTACTATGGAATTTATATCATGTGCTTAATGGTTTCCACAATTAAATCTTTTATTACCATACAATTGTTTCATTATTTATGTTGCATTATGATCTCTGCCTTATGTACTGTCATGTGTTATGTCATTGCTCAATAATTTGATGTTTAAATATTATGTTCATGTTTTGAAGTTCAAATATATATGGTTTGTTTTATTTTCCCTATCATTACCCTTACCGAGCATTTGATCTCACCCTTTATATGTTTTATTGTCTCCAGGATATAAAGAATGTTTATAGGTAAGAAAAAAAGGTAAGATCTTTATGGAGGTGTTGAAGATCATTCACCAAGATTAAAAGATTATGTTCCATGTTTCCAAAGACACTAAACTATTATGGTCCTCCTGTGTCTGTTTTTGTTATGTATTTAGTATTCTGCAAAAGTAATTTAATGTCCATGTACAAAAATCTTTGGGTGTCTACAGTTGGTATCAGAGGGAGGTTTAGTTGACATTTGGAAACTAGGATGCAAAAACTTTAGTGATATCCCTAGAGATATTTCAACAGTATGTATAGGGATGTCCCTAAAGTTAAGTATAAGTATAGGTTAAAGTCCTCAAATTATGGAAACAATAATAAAATTAAACCTAAGATGTTAGATATTGAAGGTACTCCCTCTTTATTATGCTGTTTTCCTAGCATGATTTTTTCCTCTCACTGTATTCTTTTTGGGTTTTAGAAAATGGCTGGAAACATGTGGATTTACTATAATGGAAGATATGATGGACAATGGAATGATATTCTTCTTGAGCTACCAAATGAAGTGGAATTTGGAAGGTGAAACTTCGTTATTATACCTAATAAAAAAATATCAGAATATAATCAATAATCTCAAATTTTGTATGATTCATAACTCAACTAATAATCGAAAGATGGAGTTTCATAAAGATCATAGAGGAAAGAAAGTTCAATTTCCCTCATTTCAGTCAAGTGGGAAGAGGCGTCGAGGTGAATATTTCGAAGGAACTGGAAGATTTTTTGGGTGTAGAAAAGAAGGACACAAATCCAGTAATTGCAAAGGAAAAGGTTTAGTTAACAATATGGATAAGGATGATGGTATTGCTAAGAAATAAAAAATGGTTAAATGTTTTAAATGTGGAATGTATGGGCATTATGGAAACCAATGCCCTAAGGGAAAGTCTCATGAAGAGAATCAGCATGGTCGTATGTATAGTCTTTATGTTGGTGATGATGAAGAGACTAAAAATGATATGTGAGATGAAATAATTGTTCATGATCAGTCAATGGTTTAAGAAGGTAGTGGAATGATTACATGTTTATCAAGAGTAATATTGTATAAGTAATCTCATGGTACTATGGAATAATGATACATCTGAGGATTCAATATTTTTTTCCTTATGTTTTTGAAAGTATATGGTACTGGTAACCATGAAAGGTTTTCTAGATATTTTTGGAAAGCACATAATATGTGCATAATGAAGGGATAAGGAGATACTGAAATGTTTAATAATACTAATGAGCTCATGACTAATATAAGGACAAATTGATATCATGGTTTGAGTATAAAGAATTTTTGGGATTTTGTTATGTGGAAATATATAACTTTTGACAGTATTCATGTTTTCACTATGGTTCTATGCTAATTCATGTTGCAAGAGAAGACAAGATTAAGGTATTGGAATGTGATCAACACGATATATCATGTGATATATGAGGGATACATGGTGGTATTCACATGCTCAGTAGATAACATTTCTTGTAATTGTTTTTTTATACTATGGGCTTGGACAGAAGTGTTTTGGATAAGCCTAAATATTTGAATGGGTTATGTTGGACATAAGACAGAACTTTTTAAGGCTAGAACTTTTTTTCAATATTATAATAATGTAGTTTTAGAAAAAGGACAACCTGCAGGACGGGCAATAACAGTTGCATCAGACAAAGTTTCGGGAATCAAACCCACAACAGAAGTGGGACCAGCCTTTATCGCATACCACAGGCCTACAGGAAGTCCCTGGTCAGTATAAATTAGATTTAATTTATTAAGTGGTATGAGATATGAAGTATAAGTCCATTTTAGGAACCATATACAATTAATCAACTTATCAATATTTAATAACTTTTGCTAAACTTTTGTTTGAGACAGATGGAATGACCCATCATATTATCACATGATCTGCTAACACTTCACGAATAACAAATTCAACTTCATTTCTTTAAGAGATGAAGTGGAAATTGATCAAGGCATGAAAAACAGTGAGATTGAACCAAAATCATGTAAGTATTTATTTTAATTCATCAAATTTAGGGAAATGATCTCAAAAACCGAAAATGTTATCCTACTTCCCTTATATCTAATGAATCGGATGGTCCCTTAGATCATCATAAATTTATTGCTTCTTGACTATTGGATTTATCATATCCATATCCTCTACCACTCTCCATCAGAACATGATGGGTAGATTTCGCTTCCATATCCATATTTTCACCTATGTATTCATATGTAGAAACCCATTGATTAGTTAATTTGGGTAAACATTTCGTTTCATACTATAGTTTTTTTTAAGTTTTGGTATTCTTTTTTACGATGTGGGTTTATATGAAAGAACCACTCATACAGTAAACCGTTTATAACCTTGAAAAATTTCGAGGGCGAAATTCACTTCAAGGGGGGTAGAACGCAACACACTATGATTTTAAGAGATATTTTTTTAAACTTCTTCCATATATTTTGTTGTACGCTACACCAAGATTATATTTCACTATACGCAACACCATATTAGCTTGCAGTATACGCAACACTATACTTGGATTGTGTTACACAAAATTTCATGTTCATTTTATAGTAGTTATTTTACGCAACATTGAGTGTATATATATATATATATTAAATGTATAAATGAAATATGGTTGGATTCTGTTATACACAACTACAAAAGAGTCATTCACTACACGCAACCTTAACTTGGCTTGTGTTACACGTAATCAAGACCTTCTTCGAGAGCATGGGTAGTACGCAATACCGGGTTTCACTAAACAAAGATAAATTATTTTAATATTATTATGAACTAGTCGTTATGAATAGTATAAAATAAATTATGAATTTTATAACATTATAATTCATCTTACACATTTTCTGGAACATGGTATATGAACAAAATAAATTTTTCGGGAAAAATAAGTATTTTTAAAAAATGCAGTTTTGCTACCTTTTGATGGCGCATCCACATTAAATATAGTTTTTTACATGTTTATAAGTTCAGTTTTAAAAACTAAAATTCATTTTTGGAATAAGGATATTAAAATTTACTTTGGATAAATTTTTCATATTATTCTGATAACTTTCATATTTTAATAAATAATAAAATCATGATATATTTTAATTACAAACAACTTTTTTCATCGCAATATTTTATTTTGTAAAATTATAATATTGAATGGTTTTTAAGTATAAATAAAATATATTTTTACCATTTAATATAATTTATGTCATTATCATTGATTTTACATTGAATTCATAGGTAAAATCATTTCAATCTTTTGAAATGTTTTAACTTTTAAAAATCATTTTCTTAAGAACGATATCAATTTAAAATTAATTTCTGAAAACTTTTTGTATTAAATATAGAAAAATGGATTCCATATTTGGAATCACTGGGTCCAAATTATGTTAATTGGCTACTTTTTATTTTTAGGCATTATGAATAGTAACTACGGTAAATTTTATTTACCATAGTAAAGGTAAATCGGGTAATTAAGGGTAAATATTATATTATAAAATTACCCTAACATTTGTATTAATAAAATTAGATGATTATATTTAGTCCTATGACATATTATCGGTGAAATTTAATCCATTGGAACCCACTTTTCTTTGATTATGACCTTTAGTTTATTTTATTTAATGGAAGCTGAAATATGTCTCACTCAAACATTAATAATTAATGTATTTCTAATATAAGTTTATATAGAATATAAATTCGGTTATATATACTCATTTGTAAGATAAATGTTTTTTCTTTGTCATGGTAATTTATTTATTATTTTTAAGAGATATTTATTTACATATTATCTTATACATTAATGATGCAGATATTATTTATTTAGTGAAAAATAAGTAATATAGATTTTATTGAAATAATAATACCCAGTAAAATGATGAAAAACCTAAAAACATAGTTTTAGTGTATATATACACCATTAGAATCTAATGACCGAATATATGACCATTTTGAGTCTTATAAAAGTGATTATGACACTTATATTATTTTATTTTAAATGATGTCAAAGTTGTCTCCTTCATAATTTAATAAATATAACACTTTAAAATATGGGCGTTCTAGAATATAAATCCAACTAAAAGTATTCATATGAAATATAAATGATTTATCTTCATCCTAGTATTTATTTTTAATTTTTATTCAACAAATTATTATATTTAATAATTATACAAAAATGTTGTATAAATTATTCTATTAAGAGAAGTATCATATAAATTGTTTTAAAAATAGTAAAATAAATATTATATGAACTATATAATGTGCTCCATTAATTTTCTAGATGAATATTACATGTTAGGAACCTATTAAATATTTTAGTTTGAATATATCCGCTATGTGGATTTTATTTAAATTCAAATTAATGAATAGTGTCAAAATTGACACTATTGTTATTTTATAAAAATAACATATTATTAAATTGTTTAAAAATCAAAAAAATATTTTAAAATAATAAATTTAAAATTCTATTGTCTATATTGACATAAATTATCCAATTACGTGAAATTAAAAACACATAATTAATTATTTATAACCATTTAAAATTTATAATTTTATTACCACAAATAAAATTAAATAGATTAAATAAGGATAAATAAAAATGATAAGTTTTAAAATAAGATCAATACATGTCTAAATTTTATATTTTGATGATATTAAAACCCTATATAATCTAATATTCTAATTGAGTCATTTTTGGAGGTTTTTATCTGGTGTTTGAATTTATATTAAACTAATATTTTTGAGGATTCCAAAGGTTCCCCTCTCCTCCCTTATAAAAGGGCACCACCTCCCACACATATTTACACTACATTGAGCCTTTAATCTCGCCCAAAACCTTCCCATTTCCCTTTTAAACTTCCCTTTAAATATTCTACATGTCCTGGTATTCTTCAAAGACCAATATTAGTTCCCTAAGATGAGGTTTGAAAGAGGCGTGTCAAAGAATAGGTAATATTCGTTACCAATTCATTCAAATTTATTTCTTCTTCTATATATCTTATTTATTTGTTTAATTATGAAGTAATAACATCAGTATCACTCATATTATTATATGTTTTTATATATATGAAACAACCCTATTTCACCATCTATCCATCCTATAGAAAACGAAATCACCGCGCGTGTGTACGCACAAAATACCATCTCCACGCCATGGTGTAATCTATTATCCATCACCACCTTACTTGGATGGGTATAATGGTGTATATAATAACTATATGTGATTATTGTAAATTTATATTGATTATGAAAGAGTATACATACACGTCAATACAATTCCATGATCATGGGAATGATATCATCGCACGGGCATACGTACAGAATACTGTCTCCACAACCCAATGGGATTCATTCTCCATGTTAACCATTCATGATTGATTATAAAGTATATATAAGGAATAATAATTAAATATATGACATAATAATGATACTAGATTTATGTATATATATATATATATTTCATCTACTCAATTCCATTCAATTCAATAACGAAATGAAAACAACGTTCAAGCGTACGTACGGCCTGCCGTCTCAATGAACGTGGTATTTCATTCCATTTATCAATCTATCATATATATGTATATAATGAATATTTATTATATATAAATCATTTTTTACATTCTTAAATTATAGAAATCAGGATATAAATAATAATATCAAGAATAACAAATCAAAACCCATATGAAAAATGAAACTATTTTACACAAAACGCTTCTTTAACATGGATTTACAAAATAACGGGCAATATAAAGTCCTAAGTGATCCATATATGATATCATAACAATGAATATGATCCTTTAATAAGTCAATGACATTATTTAAATCATTATACTGGAGGTTCGGATACGTACGATGCATATCAGACCTAAGGTAAGGGATAATGTAGCAATCTCAATTATTTTCTATCCGAGATTGCTTATACATAAGTATTTACTAGGATTATATTTGTCATCCATGTCCAAGTTGTATAAAAAAATTTCATGTATGTTTAAAGTCCTTTTTTACCAATTTTTGACATTTACTACATGGTATGTCAGGAATATTTTTTTACCAAACGAGGTAATTTTTTACTTTTCTGTCAAAAGTACGAGAAGAATGTTTTTTTATCTTAAACTGCATGAACAAATTTTGACGGTTTCATAAAGCCTTATTTTCATGAAGCGTAATCTAAAATATTTAATGAATATTTTCAAAAAAATCCTTTTCTTTTAAAATTTCTGGCATTTGTTGAAAATAAATTGATTTTGAAGAAGAAAGGATATTTTCCTCATAAATTCATTTCAAGTGTTTTACCAAAACCATTTTCCATATAAGATGACATTATTTCATATGTTTATGTTTCAATTATATTGTCTCTATGATTTACATGGTTTAACTTTTCTTATGATGAAATTATATCCATTTTTTATATGGATTATGTGATGATGGGATGATGTTTATGAAACCCATTTTATTATTTGGGTTATGATGAATGATTTATGTTTATGTCCTGGAACAAGTAAGAATGATTTAATTATGAGATGGGTGGGACCTATATCTCCCTCCAATGTATTGGGTAAAGATTTATATCTCATGAGATAGACATGGATGAAACGGTAAGTAAATCTGGTTCAGTAATACAAGGCTGGAATGGTAAGTAAACTCGGTTCAGTAAGGGACTTTGTCCACTAAGATGTTCCTAGCAGAAATTCCTGGTTACTATGGAAATCATATCATGTGCTTAATGGTTTCCACAATTAAATGTTTTATTACCATTCCATTTTATCTTGATTTATGTTCCATTATGATCTATTCCTTATTTATTGCCATGTTTTATGTTATTTCTCAAGAATTTGATGTTTAAATATTATGTTAATGTTTTGAAGTTCAAATGTATATGGTTTATTTGATTTTCTCCATGCTTACCCTTTCTGAGAATTTGATCTCATCCTTTATATGTTTTATTTTCCCCTGGATATAATGAATGGTTTTAGGTAAGAAAAAAAGGGAAGACCTCTATGGAGATGTTGAAGGTCATTCACCAAGATTAGAATATTATGTTCCACGTTACCAAAGAAAATAAACTATTACGTTCCTCGTGTGTCTATTTTTGTTATGTATTAAGTATTCCACAAAAGTAATGTAATGTCCATGTACGTAAATCATTGGGTCTCTACAGTTGGTATCATAGGGAGGTTTAGTTAACCTTTGGAAACTAGGATATGAAAACATTAGTGGGATCCCTAGAGATATTTCTAAGGTATGTCCAGGGATGGCCCTAAGGTTATGTATAAGTATAGGTTATAGTCCTAGAATTACGGAATCCATAATAGAATTAAACCTAAGATGTTAGATATTGACGGTAGTCCCTTTTTATTATTCTGTTTTCCAAACATGATTTTTTCCTTCCATGCTATTCTTTTTGGGTTTTATAAAATAGTTTGAAATAGTTGGATTCACGGTAATAGAGGATATGATGGACAATGGAATGATATTCTTCATGTGCTACTAAATGAAATGGAATTTAGAAGGCAAAACATTGTTATTATGCCTTATCAGCAATATCATAATATGATCAATAATCTCAACTTTGGTAAGATTTTTGACGCAGCTTATAAGAGAAAGATGGAGTTTCATGATGATCATAGAGGAAATAAAGTTCAATTTCCCACATGTAAGTCATGTGGGAATAGTCATCAAGGGGATTGTTTAAAAGGAACAGGAAGATGTTTTGGGTGTGGAAAATAAGGACACAAATCCAGTAATTGAAAAGGAAAAGGTTCAGTTAACACCATGGACAAGGATAATGGTATTTCTAATACATCAACAAAGGTTAAATGTTTTAAATGTGGAATGTACAGGCATTATGCAGACCAATTCCCTAAGGGAAAGTCTCATGAAGAGAATCAGCATGGCCGTATGGGTAGTATTTATGTTGATGATGAAGAAGAGACTACAAATGATATGTGAGATGAAAGAATTTTTCATGATCGATCAATGGTTTAATAAGGTAGTTGAATGATTACATGTTTATCAAGAGTAATGTTGTATAAGTAATCTCATGGTACTATGGAATAAAGATACACTTAAGGATTTTTACACTATTTTTTCCATTATGTTTTTGAAAGTATATGGTACTGGTAACCCTGAAATGTTAGTCATACATTTTTGGAAAGCACCTAATATACACATAATGAAGGGATAAAGAGATACTGAAATGTTTGATATTATTAATGATATAATGACTAGTATAAGGAAAAAGTGATATCATGGTTTGAGTATAAAGATTTTTTGTGATTTTGGTATGTGGAAAGAGATAACTTTTGATAGAATTCATGTTTTCACTAAGGGTCTATGGTAATTCATGTTGCAAGAGAATACATGCTTAAGGTATTGGAATGTGATACACAAGATATATCATGTGATATATGAGGGATAAATGATTGTATTCACATGCCCATTAGTTGAAATTTCTAGAAATTGTTTTCATTATATAATGAGCTTAGACAGTAGTATTTTGGAAAAGCCTAAATATTGGAATGGATTATTTTGGATATAAGTCAGTATTTTTTAAGGCTAGAACGTTTTTTCAATATTATAATAATGTAGTTTTAAAAAAAGGACAACCTACAGGATGTGAGACAACTGTCGCATCAGACAAGGTTGCGGGAATCGAACCCCCATCCTAAGTGAGGCAGGCCTTTATCGCATACCACTACCTACATGAAGTCCCTAATTAGTATAAATTACTTTTAATTTAGTAAGTGGAATGAGATATGAAGTATAAGTCCATTTTAGGAACCATATATGATTAATGGACTTATGTATATTTAATAACTTTTTCTATCCTTTTGTTTGAGACAGATGGAATGACCCATCATTCTATCAGATGATCTGCTAACACTTCACGAATAACAATTTTAACTTCATTTCTTTAAGAGATGAAGCGAAAATTGTTAAATGCATGAACAATAGTGAGATTGAACCCAAATCATTTATGTATTTATTTTAATTCATCAATTTAAGGGAAATGATATCGAAAACCAAAAATGTTATCCTAGTTCCCTCATATCTGATGAATTAGATGGTCCCTTAGATCATCACAAATTTATTGCATTGTGACTGTTGGCTTTATCATAACCATGTCCATTACCACTCTCCATCAGAACTTGATGGGTATATTGGTCTTCTATATCCATATTTTAACTAATGTTGTTCTATGTGGAAACCCAGTGATTAGTTATTTTGGGTAGCCATTATGTTTCATACTTTAGTTTTTAATGAATAGTTTTGGTATTCTTTTTTACGATGTGGGTTTCTATGAAAGAAACTCTCATGTAGTAAGCCATTTATAACCCCGAATAATTTTGAGGGCGAAATTCAATTTAAGGGCCGTAGAATGTAACACCCCAATATTTTATGAGATATATTCTTTTTAATTTCTTTCATATCTTCTATTGTACGCTACACCAAGATTGTCTTTTTTTATATGAAACACCATATTAGCTTGCAGTATACACAACACTATACTTTGATTGTGTTACACACAATTTCAAGTTCGTTTGATAGTAGTTATTCTACACAACATTGAGTGTGTGTATATATATATTTTCAATGTATAAATGAAATATGGTTGGATTCTATTATACGAAACAACAAATGAGTCTTTCACTATAAGAAACCCTGACTTCGCTTGTGTTACATGCAATCACGATCTTCCTCGATAGCATGCGTAGTTTGCAATATCGGTATTCACTAAACAATGATATATTATTTTAATATTGTTATGAACTAGTAGTTATGAAATGAATAGAATAAATTATGAATTTTATAACATTATTTTCATCTTACACATTTTCTAGATCATGGTATGTGAAAGAAATAAAATTTTCAGGTAAAATAAGTATTTTTTAAAAAATGCAGTTTTGCTAACTTTTGATGGCGCACCCACTTTAAATATAGTTTTTAATATATTTATAAGTTCAATTTAAAAAAGTAAAATTATTATTTGGAATCAAGATATTAATATTTTCTTTGGATAAATTTTTCATATTATTCTGATTACTTTCATATTTTAATGAATAATAAAAACACGCTATATTTCAATTAAAACCTACTTTATTCAGAGAAATAATTTATATGGTTAAATTATAATAGTTAATGGATTTAAAGTATAAATAGAATATATATTTACCATTTAATATAATTTATGTCATTATCATTGATTTTACATTGAACTCATAGGTAAAATCATTTCAATCTTTTGCGTTGTTTTAACTTTTAAAACTCATTTTCTTAACAATGAGATTAATTTTAAATTAATTTCTTCAACTTTTTTATATTGAATATAAAAAAATGGATTCCATATTTGGAATCAGGGGGTCCAAATTATGTTAATAGGATACTTTTTATTTTTGTGCATTATGAATAGTAACTACGGTTAATTTTATTTACCCTAGTAAAATGTAAATTAAGTAATTAAGGGTAAATATAATATTATAAAATTACCCTAACAGTTGTCATAATATAATTGGATGATTATATTTCGTCCTATGACATATTTTGGTAGAAATGGAATCCATTGGAACCCACTTGTATTTGATTATGACCTTTATTTTATTTTATTTAATGGAAAGTTAAATATGTCTCACTCAAACATTAATAATTAATGTATTTTTAATATAAGTTTATTCAGAATATAAATTAGGTTATAAATACTAATTTTAAATATAAAATGTTTTTCTTTATAATTTTATTTATTTATTATTTTTAAGATATTTTTAATTACATTAATATCTTATACATTAATGATGTTGAAATTATTTATTTAGTGAAAATAAGTAATATAGTTTTTATTGAAATAATAATACCCCTTAAAAGGCTCACAAACCTGAAAAATACTTATTTTTAGTGGATATATACACAGTGATAAACCAATGACTGAATATATGACCGTTTGGAGTCTTATAAAATTCATTATGACACTTATATTATTTTATTTTAAATGATGTCAAAGTTGTCACCTTCATAATTTAATAAATATAACATTTTAAAATATGGGTTCTTTAGAATATAAATCTGACTAAAAGTATTATTATGCAATATAATAGATTTATCTTAATACTTATATTTTAATTTTAATTTTTATGCAACAAATAATTTTATTTAATAATTATACAAAAATGTTGTATAAATTATTTTATTAAGAGAAGTATCAAATAAATGGTTTTACAAATAGTAAAATAAATATTATATGAACTATATAATGAGCTCCACTAATTTGATAGATTAATATAACATGATAGGAACCTATTAAATATTTTACTGCCAATATATCCTTTATGTGGATTTTATTTAAATTCAAATAAATGAATAGTTTCAAAATTGACACTATTGTTATTTTATAAAAATAACATATTATAAAATTGTTTAAAATTCAGATAAATATTTAAAAATTATAAATTGAAATTTATAATGTCTAAAATTTCATAAAGAATCCAATTATGGAAAATTAACAACACAAAAGTGAATATTTATAACCATTTAAAATTAAGAATTTTATTATCACAAATAAAATTAAATAGATTAAATAACGATAAATCAAAATAATAAGGTTTAAAATAAGATCAAAGCATCTATAAATTTTATTGGTTAATTCGATTACAACCCTATCTCATAAAATCTTTAAACTGAGTCATTTTCAGAGGTTTTTATGTGTGTTTTGAATTTATTTTAAACTAATATTTTTTAAGATTCCAAAGGTGCCCCTCTCCTCCCTTATAAAAGGGCACCTCCTCCCTCTCATCTTTACACAACATTGAGCCTTCAAGAAATTCCAAACCCTGTCCATTTCTCTTCTCAAATTACAAAGAAATAATCTAGAGGTCCTGGTCTTCTTCAAAAGACAATTTTAGTGCCCTAAGTGGAGGTTTCAAAGAGGCGTGTCGAAGAAGAGGTAATATCTATTACCGATTCTTTCAAATTTATATATTCTTTTACATCCACTTCTTTAGTTGTTTCATTATGAAGTAATAACATCAGCATCAACAATATAATTATATATTATTATAAATATGAAACAACCCTATTTCACCTTATATCCATCCTACGGAAAATGAAATCATCGTGCCTGTGTATGTATGGAATACCGTCTCCACACCATGGTGTAATCTGTTTTCCACCACCACCTTACTTGGATGGGTATAATGGTGTAAAGAATAAATATATGTGATTATTGTAAAGTTATATTCATTATGAAATATTATACATGCACTTCAATACAATTTCATGATCATGGGAACGATATCTTCGCTTGTGCGTACGTACGGAATACCATCTCCACGAAAACAACGTTAATGCGTACGTACAACCTACCATCTCCATGATCATTGTATTTCATTACATTTATCAATCTAACTTATATATGTATATTTTGAATATTTATTATATATAAATCATTTTTTACATTCTAAAATTAAGGAAATTTGGATATAAGTAATAAAAATCAAGAACGACAAGTCAAACACATTCGATAAATGAAAAGATTTTAACCAAAACACTGCTTTAAGATGGATTTACAAAAGAATGGGTAATATAAAGTGATAAGTAAACCATATATGATATAATAAAAATGAATATAATTCTATAATAAGTCAATGAAATTATTTAAATCATTATACAAGAGGTTCGAATACATACGAAGCATATCAGACCTAAGGTAAGAGATAATGTTGCAATCCTAGTTGTTTTCTATCCGAGATTGCTTATACGTAAGTATTTACTGGGGTTGTATTTATCATCCATGTCCATGTTTTATAAAAAAAAATTATGTATGTTTAGTTTCCTTTTTTACCCATTTTTGAATTTTACTACATGGTATGTATGGAATCGTTTTTTACCATAAGAGGTACTTTTTGACTTTTCTGGAAAAAGTATGAGAAGAATGTTTTTTAACTTATATGGCATGAATGGATTTTTATAGTTTCATAACTCCTTATTTTCATGAAGCTTAATCTACAATATTTAATGAATATTTTCAAAAAAATACTTTTCTTTTAAAATTTCATGGCATTTTGTGAAAAGAAAATGATTTTGAATAAAAAAGGATATTTTCCTCAAGAATTCATTTCAAGTGTTTTATCAAAACCATTTTCTATCTAAGATGACAATATTTCTTATGTGTATGTTTCACGTATATTGTCTCTATGATTTACATGGTTCACTTTTCTTATGATGAAATTATATCCATTTGTTTTATATGGATTATGTGATGATGGGATAATGTTTATGAAACCAATTTTATTCTTTGGGTTATGATGAATGATTTATGTTTATTTCGTGGAACAAATAAGAATGATTTCATTATGTAATTGTTGGGACCTATATAAACCTCAAATTAATTGGGTAAATATTTAAATCTCATGAGATAGACATGGCTAAAACGACAAGTAAATCTGGTTCAGTAATACAGGGCTGGAATAGTAAGAAAACCCAGATCATTAAGGTACTTTGTCCACTAAGATGGTCTTGGCAGCAATGCCTTGGCTACTATGGAAGTCGTATCATGTGATTAATGGTTTCCATAATTAAATGTTTTATTCCCATCCCATTTTATCATTATTTAAGTTCCATTATGATAAATGCCTTATGTACTACCATGTTTTATGTCATTGCTCAAGAATTTGATGTTTAAATATTATGTTAATGTTTTGAAGTTCAAATGTATATGGTTTGTTTTATTTTCTCCATGCATACTCTTACTGATAATTTTAGCTCACCCTATATATGTTCTATATTCCCCATGATATAAAGAAAGGTTATTGTTAAGAAAAAAAGGGAACATCTTTATGGAGATGTTGAAGATCTTTCACTAATACTAGTAGATTATGTTCCATTTTTCCAAAGACACTATACTATTACGGTCCTTGTGTTTCTGTTCTTGTTATGTATTATGAATTTCACAAAATTAATGTAATGTCCATGTACATCAAGCTCTGGGTCTCTACATGGATCACATTAAAATAAGGAAATATTGAGGGTACACCTGGATAGCACTTCAATGCATTGGGTAATGAATTTAATCACTATAGATGACATGATTCATGATACGATGGGGAATAAACATGGTAATTTTTATGAAACCATAGGGTTGTACCTTGGAGATATGTTCATGAATGTCTAAAATAAGTGTTTTAGCCACATATTCAAGTTATGTGTCAATTTTATTTAATATGACATTACTATAATTCTGTTTCTCATGTCCTTATGTTTTTATCATGTTCTTATTGCTATCACATGTAAACTTATTCCCATGCTTTCCATACTGGGCCTTCTGCTCACCCTTTCCTTTGATGTATGTGTCCAGGTTATAAGATGTAGAAATTATACTTAAAATGAATCTATGATAAATCCATACAAGTGGATTAGAGAACGTTTTATGATATTTTCATGTATTATGTTCCTGATTTCCAAAACATAAGACTTTAAAGAATCTTTGTATGTAAAATGTAATGAAAAGTTATGTAATAAAAAAAGAGATTCCATAATAATACCACATTAGGGCACCTATAATAATTTTCGGAAAACAATGATTAAATGATCACATAATATTTCAAAATATTCATTCTAGTTTACTGGGTAGATTATGGGGGATATGGTACGTCCCTATTAAAGCATATCAAAATCTAACATATAATAATTAAAAAATAAAAAATGATTCACTTTTTTGAGTATATCAGTTTGGGGAAAGGTAACATTATTAAATTACACAATTATTCTTTTCTCAAAATATAATATGTCTTGAAAATGATCTATTGTGTCTCACAGTTGTGGGGTAATGAAATGTAGAAATAAATTACACAATGGACTTACATACTTCAATCCCATCATTTGATGTTATATGTCCCAAAATACTTCTCTTCCCTAGCATGGATTATAATTTATAGAAATTTTCAACATTTTGATTCTGAAATCATTGATTTGTTAATTTATATAGATTCTCCAAATATTTTATAGAAAATGTTTCATATATAGAAAAATCATCAAGGAATACATAAAATATTATCTCAAAAAATTCATAAATTATATTTACCATGAACAATTTTATGGTACATAGGTTATAAAAAAACATAAAAGAAATACATCCATAATAAAACCTACTACATTGTAATGTGAATGTTTTTTATCAAGGTTTTCTGAAGCCATTAGAATATGAAAATACCTGATAAATTTCCATTAATAAAATATTAAGGAACATGCATCATTAAAATCCCTAACATTTTGACAATATATGGAATTGTGGAGTGGCCCTTCTATGTTACTTTTTCAATTTATCAATATTAGTGAAAAAAAATAGTTATTCTGAATTCTTGTGGTCACTAACTAATTTTCTAATTTTATACAAAAAACATCTATATTTCTTTGCGAAAAATCGAATGGTACTCAACCACTAAGAATTTGGGAAGGGTTTTTTGAATCACTCATTTAATGTCACTTATGAATCTTTTTTATATTCTAGTAGTGTTAGGTTGAGAATCCTTTTCAGATGTTTCACATGTTTTTACACATATTATTAAAAAATTATATATATATATTTGTTGTTGTACTAGTGTCTAGTTTTTTTACCAGTGTTGATAGTATTTCCTTAATATCTAATTTTATAATGATCAGTAGTTGGTGTTATTTATTGGTGTATAACATATTTGAGAGTATTAAATTAAGTTTACTATATTCCTTTAAATAATAATATTTCATTTTTTATAGATAAAACATCAATTCTAGTTGAATTGGGATTTATATTGACGTTTTTAAACTGCTGTTATCCTATATTTCAAAATTCGCATGAAATGATAAATTATTAATGGATTTTTTCTATAAATAAAAATAATTTTATAACATCTGAAAAAATGTAATGTATATGAATCAAATTTTATATTAATTTAATGTTCAAAAAAGGGTTTTTTCATAGAAATTAGGTGTTTCAAGATCATCTTCAAAATAATTTATTCCATTAACTAATTTAATTTCATATTTTAAGAAACAATAGTAATTAAAAAAATCAATTATAACACATATATCACTACCTTGGTGTTTTTAATATATTTAATAATAATAAAATTCAGTGGAATCTCTCATAAATCTATTTAATGAGTTCCCATATAATCAATAATTTTTTTTAGTATTCAGAATTTTTCATTATAAAATAATTAGGGAGTGATCATTTTCATTATTCTTCCTATATTTTAATGTTATGGTCGTCAGGGAAAAAATATTTTATAGTTACCAGATGATCCTCTAGAACATAAACTGGATATAAATCTATTCAATAAAAAATTATTACACTACTTAAAAGGGAAGGATCCATTAAATCTATTGGTAAGAATATGAAAAATATGGAAATACAATAATTTATTCCCTAAACAGACATATTATATTATGGTAATTGATTTATCCTATGGTTAACATTATATAAAAGGTTTATTGATCTTTGAATTTGTTAGGCTTTTATTTTTTATCAATGAAATAGACCTTCATACATAAATATCACTATTTTATCCATTACAATATCATTTTCTCAATTCACACATCCTTGATATTGATTCTATAAAATGTGATTTTGTAGTTGGATTCTAACAAATGGATACAGATATGTACAATATTGAATATCTATATGATATCTTTTTGTAATGTTGCATCACTAGTTTTCTATTGTGAATTTTTCCTCATATGTAATGGAGTTTTGGGGTTATTTGAGACTTCTACATCATTTTACCTCGTCTTCTTTCATAGAGAGTGTTCCTAAATTTTCTCCATATTATTTTGTCTTGTATGGTTATGTTCTTCATTTTCATCATATATTACAATAATTTCATTTTTATGGGATGGTGGTTCTATTATATTCTTCATCTACATTCTAGTCCTCAATAAAATGGAACTAACATTTGTGTTAATGTTTGAAATAGAATTTTTTCAATGTTTAAATAATCATTAATATTTATGCCACTAATAGAATTTATGATATAGTCAATATGTTATATTGATATTTATAGTAATGATCCTTGAGTGATAAGTGTTGTTTTTTTAGTGGTGTGAGACTCCAAAATGTGTTTATGAATGTTCATCATACATGTTTCTTGATTCTAAAATTATTGGAAGCTCATTGTGTTGTGAGAATATAACATAAATGGCAGTGGATAGACTAATGGTTGAAAAAATTATTGGATGTGTGGAAAATGATGTTGTTGGTTCTTAACAGAGAATAGTGAATTAAAATACTCCCTAAATCAGTGATTATTTTTTGGTTTTTTTGGTATCGTATTTGTTATATGGGATCACACCATTCATGAACATCGAGGTAACCACCATTGTAGTTCACTAAGGAAAGAAATTGTCTAAATAATCATTTTGGAATGGTTATTGAGGATTCATATTACAAATTCTATGTTAAATTTATCAAAATTGATTTTAGTAATGAAATTTTATATTCATATAATGGTGGCATGGATTTTTTTACCTCATTTATTTCTCTTATTGTATTTTGTATGCTAAAACAATATAGGGTATATTAAATAACATATATGATTTCATTATTATCATTCTTTAGTTTTTTACTACATTCAGAATTGATTTCATTATGTAATAAGTACTTCTATTTATCATCCCATGTGGTGAATTATCCATGATAGAGGTTTTAGATCCACTCTTTGGTCAATACATTAAGATATATGGTGGAGGTATTGAATCATATTTAATTCTAAGAGACAACTCTCTTTTTTATGACAATTTGACATATCCAAAATCTCCCATTTGTTTATATATGTCCCCCCATAGAAAACCATTAAATATTTTTAGTACACATATAATTCAAAATTTATGCTCAAATATTTTTAAAAATTAGGTTGTTGAATATAATTATTTTTATATTGGATACCGAATGATTTCTAAATGCTCTATTTAATAAATAAATATTTCCATTCTTTGTTTCTATTTCTAGGTTAACTCTTTTATAAGACATAGAAAATGAGGGGAAATGGGATAAAAAATCTTGTTAAACACACTTTCCAATTCTTATGTTACTTATTAATTTCTATCATTGTCTAGAAAAATTATTTCAACATCATGATCGAATCTATATAGGTGTGATAATATAAAATTGACCAGTTGATGAATTAATTTTAAAAAACAAAAACAGTAAACTCTAACATCCCTATAAATGAGTCATGGTTGATTATTGACCAATAATGGGGCCTGAGACAAATATCATTATTAACCTGAATATATATATTAGTATTTGACTCATGTTTACTATGGTGAGGAGAGTGTTTTGGGTGTGTTATTTTTTAGTTGTATAAGTATCAAAAAATAATAATTACATTTTACTGGATTTAAATACATATTTAAATGAAATTGTATACCCTTGTATATCCCCTTTCCACCTAATAAATCATGATTTCATTCTTTTACTCTCATTTTATCTTTCTAACTATGTGAAAAAACAAGTCATCATCATCTATTAGATGTTTATTCATATTTATAGGGTTGAATTAATCATTGAAATTACATACCTCACTAATCCTTGGAATCATGGATATTTAAATATCCTTATGTAATTCTACTACTAAAGATCACATGAATTGTAAGAATATAGATTCCTTTGTGTGAAATCTATAGAAAAAGGGAAGGTAAATTCAAATTCATCTTGATTAAGAAATTTCCAAGTCATCTAACAAACAAAATAATTCCTCAATGGTGATTAAATGACATATTTTATGAAAATATTTAATTTATCCATGGGATAACGGGAATCCCCTTCGTTTGACCCTGAATGGATTACTATTATTGAACAAGATTATAATATAATGAATGTAAGAATAAACATGTAAACAATAACAATTGTTAATTTAGAGGTCATAGAATCTCCCCTAACCTTAGTGAATAATTCCCTTATACAAAGTAATGTTTAGATATTCATTAATTACATAATATTTTAAATCACATGATTATCTTGAGTCACTTTTATATCTCCTACGATTGAAATATTTTTGATTCAACCCTCATATTCATCTTCAATCATCATATTGATTAAGTATAACAATATTAGCACTATAGGGATGATATTTCACCCAGAGAGAAGATATTTATCATATTTATACTGCTGGATATTATCAATTGATCCCATTCATAATCATTCTAGAAGAATAGTAGATGATGTTTTTTTGGTGATGTGGTTCAGTAGAAAATTGGAACTTGGTTACACATAGAATGATCATGTTTGGAATCTTAGTGTTCCATTTATTAAGTGGAATGAACATCATGATCATCCGTTTTTATAAAACTGACTTGTCCTTGAGTTGTTACATGTACAAATTGGGAATGTTCATCATAGTGATGTCCTAGTACATGGATGTTTCACTAAAAAATGACTGTAGGTTGAGTGTTTAATTTATATTTATGGGTTAGGAACTAGTGGAGTAGTGTTTTTTGTCTATAGTGATGACTATAACTCTAAGATAATGATTATATTGAATGCCATTATTTGATGTTGTCTTTCGATGTTTGGGTGTCGAATTTTTCAACAATTTAGTATTATGGAATGCATCAAATGATGGCTATATATGAGATACTGGGTTTAATTTCTTGTAGACCATGATTGTTGGGTTGTCATGGGATTTTACATTGGTTTGAGAATCATAATCATCAATCATTAATAAGTCATTATACCTTGACACAACCGAATAACAATATTGCAATGCACTCAGACGAACACACTCTACCACATTATAGGAACAATCTAAGACCACATCATCATTAAATCATTCCAGTTCCTATTACCACTATTACACAACCTCTCTTATATCATTCTTATTATCATATAAATATAACAATATATGTATCGTATTGAATCAATAATATGAAGTGTAACCATTAATTATCATAAGACCAATTCATTATGTTCGTATATTGTCCCCTCCATCATTGACCACTAACAGTGTGAATAGAAAACTAGTGATAAATTGGATTCAAGAAAATAAAATTATGTAGTCAATATCCTGATCTTTCCTTTGTCCGATATGAGGAACATCATCTACACCATGTAAAAAATATGGTCGTTTTTGTTTCCATTTGATTAATTTATCTCTCCACTTATATATATAAGATGTAATATTTGTTCCCAGATCATTATTGAATTTTATATTATTTTATGTCATCACATTTTGAAAAATAATGGTCTTTAATGAGTATCCCAACATCGAGTCTTGATTACTTTTACTACTCATTTTTTTTCATGTTTCAAAATAATTTGGTTGGTTAGTTTATTCATCAAAATTGACAATCGAGCATGTAATTGGTTCGATTTTTCCCTTGTACCTGGATCTTAGTCAACATCCATATCTAAAAAAATCCTAGGTTCCCACATTGAAATTTAATTATATTTAATGACTTCTATACATTGATTGATCTTTATGGTCTCTAGAATTCATATTCTATATTTTAGTTTATTTTAGGTTATCTAGTAGGATAGGTTATTCTGACCAATGTTGATATCCTCATCCATGTTTTGTTAAGTTGTGGTCGATCATTCCATATTCCTTCAATTCAGAAGGGTGTGTATTTAGTTCCTAGTTTTCCATTTAGGAAGGATTCAATGGATGTGATTATCAAATGTCATCATTGTAATTATGCAGGAGAGAGCATGATAGCATGTATTCTATGTTTTTGTAGATTACATCAATCAAATAGATGATTTAATGATTTAGAGTTATTTGGTCACTTCACAAGGAAGGTTATTAATTTCTATTAAATTTAAAAAAGAACAAAATATTTAACCCCCTATGATTTTAATGAATGTAATATCATAAAATTAATTCAATAACATTCACTACACGCAACACCAAGTACGAGTGCACCACGACTTACCAAACTAGCCGTTCAAAAAACTGTTATGAATTGTATTAACTATATTTTTAATTTTTTATACTCTATATAACATTAACATCCATATTATGTTTTTCATATACATAATATAAGAACAAATTCAATTTTTCAGATAAAGGAAATATTTTTCAGAAAATACAATTTAACAACCTTTTAATAGAGTACTCTATTTTAATATTATATTTGACACTTTTATATATTCAATTTTTAAAAATAAACTTGTTCTTTAGATTCATTATATATTAATATAGTTTTGATTAATATTAGGGGTTTTTCTGATAACATTCATATTTTGGGGAATAGTGAAAATTAACAAATTTTAATTGAAAACTACTTTTTTAATAAAAAAATTGATAGAGTTAAATTATACAATTTAATGGTTTGGAAGTATAATTATATTATATTTTTATATGTTATTACAATTTAGGACATTATATGTAAATTCACATTTATATTTGATATAAACACATGTCAAACTTTTGATAGTTTTTACTTTATAAAAACCCACATTTTTGTTTTGATAAGAGGAATTAATCTTCAATTCAAGAATGAATCTTAAATGTCTTCAATTTGGTAAAATAGAATTAATTTTTAAATTTGGAATATCAAAATTAGATTGGGTTGAATTTTTTTTATTTTTATGAAAACATTCAATTTTTATGAATTGTGAAAAACACTGAGTTATTGTTTAAAATTGACATTTTATTGAAATAATTTTTTATTTTATTTTCAATTTATTTTAAGTAAAAATAGAAATATAAAACATATATAAGTTCAATGTAATTAATTGGTGTCATTTTTTAAAAAAACTAGATGTATAAAATTATATTGAACTTTTTAACATCTTTTACCCACCTTCTACGCACATTTGAAAAATTTGCATAAACTGTAATTTTACAACATCTGTGAATTGAATTTAAAAATTATGAGGGACATGGTTGACATCAGTAAGTAAAATTTGGTTCAATAAGATAAAAATAATTTTTTGTTAAATAGTAACTTTTGACATCTATTATCAATGGTTAAAAGTAAATAGGGTAATTTAAGGTAAAAATGATATAATAATTACCCTAACACATTATCTAATTCTAATATATAAGTTTATTTCCAGAAAAAAAAACCATAGGAATAAAATATTATCTTTTGGAATCACGTGTATTAGATTATGACATTTATTATTATTTTATTTAATGAATAGATAAAAGTGTGATATTCAAATTTTAATAATTAAATGATTTTTAATATATGGTGACACATAAGATAAATTTGACTAAATTTATTCATTAGAAAATTAAAACTATTTAATAATCATGGTATTTTATTTATAATTTATATACAATAAATAATTATATTTTTTATGACACAATTATGATGTAGTAATTACCTTTTACTGAAAAAGTCAAACAAATGATATTATAAATATAAAAATAAATACAATTTCAACCTTTTGATGAGATCCACGAATTTTTTAGTTGAATATGGCCTGTTACGGTTGAATCAATGTATTTTTCTCAAAGTAATCATGCTATTATGACTTTTACACAAAACAAAATACCAAATAGTGTCAAAATTTCCATAAATGAGTTTTTAAATAAAATTATATAATAGTCATAAAAGAAATTATGTTAGGCCAAAGGACTTATATAATAATATATATGTCAATAATGAACCACTTGGTGTTCTCTTGACATTTTATAGTATTTTTATGAACCATATAATATAATAATACAAGTAGACAGGGTAAATGTTAAGTTACTTAACTAAGAGTTATATATAAAAGATAAGATTAATATGGTAACATAAAAATGTCTAAGAATAATTGGTTGAAATGGTTTTGACACATAACCACCCATGGCTCTAAATAAATTCATTTAGTTCCATTAGAAACCGATTATTATTATATAATACAAAAAAAATCATGTTTTTCCTAGGGTTCCCCTCACCCATCTTAAAAAATGGCACATCCCCTTTTCTCAAATTCACACCTCCATTGAAATTTGTCTCATCCAAACTCAACCCAAATAACCTACCAACTATCCTCACATTATCCTAGAGGTCTTCCAAAGATCATAAATCCATCTTAAGGAGCCCTTTTTTTAAAATCAAAAGGAAGCACCTGAAGAAGAGGTAATAATTTAATCAACTCCTTCAATGTTATCTTATTCTCGCACTTTCTATTTCTTTCTTATTTCCATACCAAAATAAAAAATCCAGTACATTATACATAATGGTATGTTATTATAAATTTGGTACAACAGTATTCATTATTCTTTTCATCCTCTGAATGATAATGTCCAAATGTGTGCCTACATAGGGCTTACCGTCTCCACGCCATGGTGTAATTTGTTATTGAACACTATGTTATTTAGAGGGATATATTGATGTGTAATATGTATATAAATAATGAAAATAACATGTTAATGAATTTTTATAATTAATATAAAATCCAATTCCACTCCTTTTAATCATTAAGGAATTGATATCATCAGTCGTGTGTACGTACAGCTTACCGTCTCCACAATGCGATTAGATTCACTTTCATGTTCACCAATCAACATTCATTATAAAAATATATATTATTAATAAGAATGTAATATATGAAAGAATAATTCTACTGGAGATATATATATGTATTTTTGTATGAATTTACTATCATATATCTTATTCACTTACTTCCCTTTAATACGATATGCTAACAGAAACATCGTTTATGCGTACATACGACCTATCTTCACCGAAAACAGTGTGTTCCATTTCATATATATATCTATTATTAATATTTATATTATAAATATGTATGATATTTAAATAAATTTTTATATTCTTGAAGTATTTAAATCATGATCTATGTTATACGATCAAAAATAACTTGTTAAAATATGTATAATAAAGAAAGCGATTAATACCTAAAATGTTAATTAAAAATGGAAATTATTATAAAATGGGTAGTATAAATTCATTAATGAACCGTGTCTAATATCAAAAATATTTATATGGTTTTGGAATATTTTAATAACATACTTTGGACATTATATATAAAGTTAAACTTACCCATGACTAATGGAATGTACATGGTAAGGGTTATTTACTCAATCTCATTATTATCCGAGATTTTTTATGTGTAAGTATTTTCACGGACATATTTATAATCGATACCCATATTTCTAAAAAATAAAAACGAATCTTTTAAGGTTTTATTTGAGGTTTTATTTAACAAGATCTTCATTGTAAATATTTTAAATATTTATATTTCTAAATCATTTTAATATGTGTCTACGATTTAAAAATGGTTTTAAGGATTTATTTTAATGAAAATGATTGTTTAAAAATGATTGTTACTTTCAATAGTTTGAAAGTGGTATGGGACACAATGATTAAAATATCTATATTAAATGACTTCCTTTATAAATGTGTTACTTTTAAATGACTTCACAAAAATAAATTTGTCTCACAAAAAAGTTTACTGAACATTTTGATCTATGT
Organism: Viscum album; assembly: GCA_963277665.1. Taxonomy (NCBI): domain Eukaryota; kingdom Viridiplantae; phylum Streptophyta; class Magnoliopsida; order Santalales; family Viscaceae; genus Viscum; species Viscum album. The sequence continues at coordinate 25,501,675 of OY728157.1, read as the reverse complement.
CAACATCCTTTCATGGATATTCTTCTTGATTATGTTTGATTTATTATATAAAAATATACTATATTGTAATGAATGAATTATGATATGTTTGATACTTCATGTGCTATTTTTATTCCCTTCATTGTATACAGATGAAGTATTGACATTTTGTATGCTATGTTTAACATGAATGTTTATGATATGTTTCAATATTTTCATATAAGGAATGCAGTGGACTTAGTAAGTGACATGTGGAGCCCGTTATAGCTCTATGATGCAACGGTAGGTCTCGTGAGACAAAATAGTGTCTTGTACCAAGTCCTTGACAAAAAATATTCTTTGTAGTATTTGCGCGAGGCCTTGGAAATGTGGTAATGATATACGACATTAGTTATTCCCTCATTATGAAATTTGTTATTAACTGTGATTATTCAACTAGTTGAATATCCATGTGAATGTTTATATGGTGATATTTTGTTTATTTATTCCATATTATGTTAATGTTTTTGGATTAAAAGACTGATGTCTTAATTATAAATACTTCCTTACAAGTTTACAGTTTTCACTAAATTATTTACACTTACTTAGAATCTAAGCTCACTTATTTCTATTGTTTTATTTTCCCAATATTCTAAGAAGTGTATTATTCTTGATATGCAGGGTTATTCTAGGTTAATAGTTGAATTCTCAATGGATAATTTATGTTGTGTTTTATGTTAGAAGTTTTAATGTAAGATTCATGAATGTAATCTATTTTCCAAGACTTCTAAACTAATCGGTACATTGGGACTAGATTCCTTGTAATCATACCAATGTTTTTACATAATTCACTGACTCTGTGAAATTGGGGTCGGGGCATTATAGTTGGTAACATATAACATTAGAAATGACTTTGGAAACGACATTTAGAAAAACTATTATTTGATAACATTACCCTATGATAGACATTTCAGATTGATATATAATAACTTTCTAGAGTTTTGTTAATGTAGAGATTTTGTGAATTTAATAAGAAAAACATTCGTGTCTAGATTCGATTAGGTAGAGACAACACTGGCACATATGTACCTAGTAGTGAAAACTCCGACATTGAGTATGGGGATTGACCCGGGGTATCCTGGTACACACCAATGGGCCTTGCTGCACTCTTGGTTACGAAACTCCTGGGGGATATTCTTAGGATAATTAAAATATTAATTACAAGATATTATTAAGGATTTAGGAGAAAATGCTTCCAAAAATAATTTTATTATTATAATATATTATATGAATAATCTTATCAATTTATTTTATGTATTTAACATGTTTGGAATCATTTATTGCTATTCATAAACTAACCTTCTGTATGCCATTGTTTTGAAATGGTTCCCAGTAGTTGGAATGATAACACCAACAATATGCATTATCCAATGAAAAATAAGGATAATATATTTCAATTTATTAAGCCAAAAGTTAGAAAGGAAATAATCTCCGACGTATTATCATCATATGAAGAAATAATATCACATGATAAAAAGAAACGTAACGAATTATCTACGTCTTATGGATTTCAATGGAATCCATAGATGAAAAGAATGATAGAGAAAAAGATGGATAAAGGGAATAAGGGAATAAAAGATTTTCCCATATCTGATAACTATAGATAGAGGTACCTTGTTAAATGTTTGATGGGAATGTAAGTTTGTTATATGTGTGAGATTATACCACAAATGATGTTATTGGATAACAATCAAGATATTAAATTAACAAATTTGAATAGTAATAACTATTGTTCTTATGTTGATATTAATGAATTAAGTAATTTGAGTGTAGTATCAACGATGTACTATTTATAACAATTATGGAATATATAAGGATGGTATTGGAGTAATATTTCATTAAGGATTTGAGATTGTGTGGTACCGTGAAATGTGATTTAATATCAGGTTAATGTTTTTGGAAAGTACACCATTGAATGAAAGATAAAAATTAATATGGTCCTGACATTTTGGTATTGATTTGGGAATAACAGATGATTGATTTGGATAAAATATATTAGATATTATTGATTACCATGGAAAAAATTAATGGATTTTTATTCCATCATTGTTGGTGATTACATGATTTTTTTATTTGAGGATCATATACAGTAATATATGATTTATCGAAGGAATAATGATGTAAATACCTTTTCAAATATGGTATTCTAGTAATTCATTTTATTGCCACATTTTATGTGAATACAAGATGAAGGTATTCACTTGTATATAATGGGACCTTCCATATAAATTTAGGACTGTGAGTTCATGGAGAAGTATTATGGATAAGTTTAAAGGCTTTAATATATTATGTTTGACATTGGATATTGTTGTTAAGGTAAAATAATTTCTTAAGATTATTTTTGGATTGTCATAAAATGGACAACACGGAGGTCAGGCATCAACTCATATCGTCCTGCAAGGCCACAAGACTTGAACCCGCAACTAAAGGGAGACAAGGGTAAATAACCTACCATGGGCCTATGTGATTTCATAGGGTAAAAATTGTAGTTTTTAAAATATTCTGAGAAATGAAATGTAAATTAATTATCTTTCGAACCATATATGATTTGGATATATAGAATATTTTTGATTTCTATTTTCTTCAAGAATGAAAGATGAGTTTGAGGTAGGAATTAATTTTAGGATGAAACTATACATGTCAACTATATATTTTTCATCTTATTCTATGAATAAATTAATTCATAAACATTATCGAGGGGATCTTAATACCGAAAATGTGTTATCCTAATAAGAAATGTTTTGTTGAACCGATGATATTTAAAATCATCATAGATTGTTGTCTTTTAGACCCTCAATTTTGCCTTTGTTTGTGATTGATGAACTCAAATAATCCCAATTAATATTTATGTTTTTACTATAATTTGGATTCTCTAATTTCCACCAATGTTATTCTAATAGAGATCAAAATTTGGAGGTGAATTTTTCATTTCTCATTCCCTCGTATTAATACTAAATTTCATTAACCCAATTTCTGATGTGGGTTTTCCAAAAAGGTATTTTTCTATTTTAACCTTTTATATTCAATGAACAATTTAAAATTGCGAGAATGAAATTTTTTTAAGGAGGGTAGAATGTAACACCCCATGATTTCATAGTATGTTATCTCTTCTATGTAATTCAATAACTAGTGGTACACGCAACACCGAGTTCGAGCACACCGTGACTTACCAAACTAACCGTTCAGAAAATGGTTATTAATATTATTATCTGCATTTTGAAATTAATATACACCATATAATTTAAACGTCTATTTTATGGGTTTCTTAGACATAATAAAAAAATTCATTTTCTAGATAAAGGAAGTAATTTTCAGAAAATAATCTTTAACAGACATTTAATGGAGAACCATTTTAATCAAATATTATACACGTTTATATATTCAATTTGACAAAATGAACTTCTTCTATATAATCGGTATATTAAAATTTAGTTTCAGTAAATTTATGGGTGTTTTTATGATAACTTTCGAATTTTGGTGAATAGTGAAAATAATAAATTTAAATTGAAAACAATTTTGTTAATAAAAATAATTAATCTTGTTAAATTATACATATCGTTGGATTGGATGTATAATTAAATAATATTTTTATCATTTAATACTATTTAGGTCATTATAAGAAATTTTACATTTATATTTTATATAAACGCATGTCAATCTTTTGATAGTTTCTACTTTTTAAAAACATTCTTATTGGTTTTCACAACATGAATTAATTTTTAATTAATTAATGAAACTTAAATGTTTTGAATTTAGTAAAATATATTTAATTTTTGAGTTTGGAATACCAAAATTACCTTAGGGTGAATTTTTGGTATTTTCTGAAAACATTAAATTTTTTATGAATAGTGAAAAACACATTGATATTTTTTAAAATAGAATTTTTATTTAAATTTTTATTTATTTTATATAAATTTATTTTATATAAATTTATTTTAATTAAAAATTTATATATAATATGTATATATGTTTAATGTAATTAATTGGAGTAATTTAAAAATAAAACTATATGTATAAAATTTTATTGAACTTTTTAATGTATTTTATTGACCTTAAATGACCATTTGCAAGTATTCCTAAAACGTATTTTTACCACTTTTGTGAATTAAATTTCAAAAATACAAGAGAGATGGTTGACATAAGTAAGTAAAATTAGGTTTAATAAGGTATAAATAATTTTTGGTGAATACTAACTTTTGAATATTATTTTCACTGGTTAAAATTAAATAGTGTAATTAAAGTTAAAAATGATATTATAATTACCCTAACACATGTCCTAATTCTATTGGATAAGTGTATTTCGTCCAGAAAACCAAAGAAATAAATTATGATCCTTCTGATCCCCTTGGATTAGATTAGGACATTTATTATTATTTATTTTTAAAAAAAGTTAAAACTGTATAATTAATAGTTTGAAAACTAAAACAATTTTAATATAGGGTTATACATAAGATAAATTCTACTATGAATATTAATTAGAAGACTAAAAAGATTTCATACATAATGGTATTTTTTAGACATTTAATAATTAAATTTATTTGTGAAAGAATGATGATACAGTAGTTAACTTACTAATGAATGAATAAAATAGATGTTATTATAAATATTAAAATAATTATAAATTCAATGTATTGATGAAATCGGAGAATTTTAAATTTGATTATTACATGTTATGGTTGAATCAATGTATTTTTGTTGATGTTATCATGCAGTTAAAACATTCACGAAAACCAAATTAACAAATAGTCTCAAAATTGACATAAATGTGTTTTTAAAACAAATTCTATATTATTAAATTATATAATAGTCATAAAAAATAATGTTATGCCAATGGATATATATAATAATAGAAATATCATTAATTAATCAGTTGGGGTTTTCCTGACATTTTATAGTAAATTTATAAACCATATAATTTAAAAATATAGGAAAAATGGTAAATGTTAAACTATTTAACTAAGTGTTAAATCTAAAACATAAGATTGATATGGAAATCTATTCTTGTCTAAAACCTATTGGTTGAAATGATTTTGACTCATAACCACCAAATTCTCTAAATAAATCCATTTATATCCATTATAAAGAGAATATGATTGTATATTAAAATAATATTTCAAGTTTTTCTGAAGGTTCCCCTCATCCCTCAAATAAAAGGGAACTACCCTTCTCTTAACATTACACCCCCATTCCATTTTTCATGGCCAATACCTTCCAAAATATACTCCCATTTATCCAAACTTCAACATATAGGCCTTTCCATCATCAGAAATCATTCCTAAGGATCCCTTTTTCAAATAAAAAAATAGCACCCGAGGAAGAGGTAATAATTTCATCACCTCTTTCAGAGTTACCTTCTTCTTCCACTTTCTATTTGTTTTTTATTTCCATTGAATATAATAATTTAAATACCTTATACATACATGGATGTTATTATAAATATGTTACAAGCATATTCATTATTTGATTCATCCTATGACGGATAATGTCCCCACGAATGTGTACGTACGACTTACCATCTCCACACCGTGGTGTAATTTTCAATTCAACACTATATTATTTGTATGGATATAATGACAAATAATACGTATATAAATAATGAAAATAAAATAATAATGTATCTGTAAAATTAATATACTATCCATTTTCACATCTATTAATCATTAATGAATTGATATCGTTGCTTGCGTATATGTACTGCTTACCATCTCCACGGCGTGATGAGATTCAAATCCAAGTTCACCATTCAACGATGATTATAAAAAAAATATTTTTAATAAGTATGTAATATAAGACATTATATTTCTACTAGATATATATATATATATATATGTTTATGTATATATTTATGACCTTACATGTATCTTATTCACTTACTTCCCTTCAGTACGATATGAAAACGGAAAAAACATTTTTGCATACATACTCCCTACTGTATCCATCAACTGTGTTTTCCATTTCATATATCTATTTATTATAAATATTTATATCCTAATATATTTGATATATAAATCATGTTATATGTTCTGGATGTATTAAAATCAATATATAAGTGATATGATCTAGAAAAACTAGTTAGAACACATATGATAAATAAATCGATTATTATCATAAATGTAAATTTAACAAGGGAATTATTATTAAATGGGTAGTATAAATTCATAAATGAATCATAAATAATGTTATAAATATTAAAATGGTTCTTGTATAATTTAATAACAAACTATGGTCATTATACATGAGTATAAACATACCCTTGACTAATGGAATGTACAATGTAAGGGTTATTTCCTCAATCTCATTAGTATATGAAATTGCTTATAAGTATGTATTTACTGGGACATATTTATCATTGATTCACATATTTCATAAAAATGTTTTCAAATAGAATCTTTTCTGGTTTTATGGGAGGGCCTATTTAACTAGATCATCATTCTAAATGTTTTAAAGATTTATCATTGTGTTGGAATCCTCATGTAATAATCATGTTTTAATGATTACAAATCATATTCACCCTAGTTAAATCCTATAAATTTATCAAATCATGTGTATTAGTGTTTAAGTAATATCAAGCTTTAAGAAGATCCATTCAAGAACATAATTCCTCAACATTAGTTTAATTATTGTGTGCTATCCTTGATTTTCTTTTATAATATCTTCTTAGACAAGTTATTAAGTATAATCCATTCTATGGTCATCATTGCTTATGATTAAATACGGTTATTTTAAAAAGTCTAAGACACCATGAGTCCTCCACTGGTTGTCTTTATGACATTGTGAAGAAGACCCCATGAACAAGACATTATTCTAAAGACATCGTGAGCATCAAGACACCATGAACAAGAAGACACTTTGAAGAAGACACCGTGATCAAGACACCATGAACTTCAAGACACCGTGAACAAGAAGATACTGTGATGCAGGCACCGTGAACAAGACACCATGAACATCAAGACACCGTGAACAAGCAGACATCAGGAACAAGGCCTTGTGATCAAGACACTGTGAACATCAAGACACGATGAATAATTAGACACCGTGAAGTAGACACCATGAGCAAGACACTGAGAATATCAAGGCACCATGAACAAGAAGACACCGTGAACATCAAGACACCGTCAATAAGAATACATCGTGAACATCATGACACCGTGATCAAGACACCGTGAATGAGACATCATGACTGCAAGACACCATGACCTTCAGACACCATGACGAATCGAGACACTCTGTGAAGGAGACACTATTTCCATTACATACTATGGCACAATTTCCTAATATATATTTTTCATCATTCACTTTAATATCTAATGGTTATATTTTATGATTAAAGCACTGACATAAATAATGTTTTTTGGAGACATATCATCAGAGAGTATGAGGTATCTGGTGCAGAACACAACCAAAATGTCAGAACCAACATGTGCACTCCATGATAAAAGAGTAATGAGGCCCAAAAACAAAAAGGAGACATACACTAGAACAGTGTGCTACACAATATTTCGAAAAAAGAACTAACAGGTGACTATGTGCACTACAACAAAGAATATACTCAGATGATATCATTGCCTCATACAACTAGACACCAATGAGTAATACATGAAGCATACTACAATCCTAATAACATCTTTGCATTGTCAAACCTCATGAAGAACACAAGCTTAATCACGGCACTGTACTTTACAGACAAAGGACTTGAATTCTGTATCTACTTTATCTCAGAAGTCTAGTGATGAAAATCCTAACAATCAGAGAATTTCTAAACCTATATCAATACTATTTCTCTGTTCTGTATAATTTATTAACTTTTTAGGAGTTTGTTTTACTGTATAATAACATGCTCTATCTCCCGCATTGAACTGAAAGATACAATATATCCTTACTCAAAAATTCTTTTACTCTTTTTTATACCCACTATTAAGTATGGAAGAGGTCCATGTGTGGCATACTAATTTTTACCCAAAAAGATCTATGGAAGAGGTCCCTATGTTTCCTAGATAGTCATGCATACTATTGTTAAACCAGATCCATGGTGTGGATCAAAGTCAATTTATATATACTTCTTGGTAGCAACTGATCACCAAGTGGGGAGGAGTAGGTCTCAGCTTGAGACGGAACCACTTATTTCATATCTGTTGCGCTTCTTAATTTAGTTTTCTCTATTTTATTGCTTTTAAATGTAACTCATAAATATCTAAATTCACTTAGATAGTTAGTCTTGGAAAGAAGTTATAACAATCTTTTCTTAGTAGAATAGATTCAACAGTAAATTTAATAACTGATATTAAGATTACTAAGAATTATTCAATCTTTAAAGAAGTTATTTGAATAGTCAAACTCTTATTACAGTATAACCTTGATTAACTGGGTTGTTTTGAATTTTGATATTTTAATCATAAGTATTTTAATAGAAATTTTAATTGTAACTATATTCACCCCCTCTTGAGTATCCACTCTGACCAAAATTTAGTATCAGGGGTTGTTTATTAGGACTTTGATTAAGCTTATAAAACTATTATTGTATTTGTACCATAAAGAATTGAAAATTTCTTTTTATTCTAAATTTATATATTTATTAAAGTCATTCGGTTATTATAGGTAACATATTGGAAGGTGTTGCATCCAAATGAAAACCATTATTTAATGGAACCATCTATTCTCAATGGAAAATCAAAAGGAAAATTCATTTAGAGAGTATGAGTTTGGAAATTTGGTATTCAATTATAGATGAATATAAGATTCCTACTACTAATAGAACCACATTGGATGAACCTATGAGAACTTACTATAATAAAAACTACAAATTTGCGAATACTTTATACTTATCCTTAGGAGATTAAGATTTCAATCGAATTTCTACTTGTAAAACCACCCATGATATTTGGGATACCCTAACTATATCACATGAAGGAACGTCTAATGTAAAAGAAATGAGACTTAATACTTATACAATTAAATGTTATAATTTTATAATGAAACTTGATGAGCCTATTTCTGACATGTATGATAGGGTAAATGAGATTGTCAACACAATGATCTCTTTTGCAAGAGAAGTTACTACCAAGGAACAGATCTTGAGAATTCTCAAATTTCTACCTCACAAAAGCAGGGGATACTCTATATTTATTATATAATCATGCGATATTAGAAAACTACATGTAAAAGAACTCATTGAAAAAATGATGATGTATGAAGAAGAGTTGAAAGTCAACAAGGATGAGGAGAATAAACCACAAATGAAATCTGTTGCATTCAAGACCACCAACCCTAAGCTCAAAAGAAAATGGGAAACTGGAAGATTCTGTAAAAAATTCACCAGTGAACAATCATCATCTGACAGTGATGTAGACATGGATCAATTAGCCAGAAGACTCAAGCAAATTTACAATAGGAATTTTTTTCCATAAAGCCTAACTTCAAGGGAAAATATGAAAAAAAATAAAATGGAAATAATGACTTCAAAAGATGTGAAAAACTGACGAAATTTTATATTATGAGTGTAAGAGAAAAGGACATATCAAAGCTGACTGTCTGAATCTCAATTGAAAAAAAAATATAAGGACAAGAACATGAAGTATAAAATGGACATGAAATAAACTGAGAGTGCTCTTGAGGATAGTTCATGCGAGTCAGAGTCATCACATGATGAAAATGATAACAAAGACAATATGTGTTTTATGACACACATCTGTGGTAAAACTGGATTCTCATGTACTTAATTCATACTATTCTAGAGATATGAGTGACTATGAAAATATGACTAATGAAGAGATGTTTGAATACTGTAACATGATTAATGAAACATGAAATTAACTAAAAGAAAAAATATGAATCATTAATGAGAAAAAATTCTCTTAATATGACAAATACATCTAAACTCATAACTAAAAAAAGGAAAAATGCTCAACGTCTCAACGAAAACAATGAATTAAAAATTTCAAATGAGAAATTGAAGTGTGATCTAGAAAAGTTTAACAATAAGAAAAATTACCTTACTCAAATGATAGGAAAAAAATTACACTTAAACACAATAATGAAATTACTCATAAACCCAAAACAAATATTAGTAGATCGAATTTTGTTTCAAAATCTAGGACGTATAGTTTTACTCCTAGTTCTGGACATAAATTAACCAATTTAAATCACGATACATATTCTACTGTTTCATGTTTTTATGGACCGAAAAGAGACTAATTTTCGAATAATTAACCAATTTAATATAGAAAAACTATGAGGATACTATGGGTTCCTAAAGCACATATCAGTAATATTATTATATCCAAACAAGTATGGGTACCAAATTTTGTTTGTTTTTTATATTTATGTAGGAAAGCTGCTTAAAGAGTTCCTGTAAATGTATATGGTACCTAAAAAATGGATATTCAAGGCACATGACAAGATACTACTCATGCATCAAGAACCTTATAAATATAGATGGACTACATGTCTCTTTTAGTGACAATGCCAATGGAAATATTATTGTCCTTATCCAAATCGGTATTTGTAACTTAATTTTAATTTCTAAAGTGATTTTTGTTGATAGATTAAAATAAAACATTCTTAGTACCTCATAATTGTGTCATGATGGATTTAATGTTAAATTTAAATATTATACATGCATTGTCTTTAATTCTATAGATGAATTAGTCTTTTCTTCTTTACGAAATTAAAATGTTTACTCTGTTAACATAGATTACATAGCTTCTCAAAAAGCTTCACGGTTAAGTGTATTTCATATAGAGTCTTGGATCTGGAAAATGAGACTAGGATACTGTAATGATCATTCCCTTAGAAAGATAACTAGAAAACACTTAGTTAAAAACCTATCGAAAATTGAGTTTCCAAATGACAAAGTGTGTAATACTTGTCAAAATAGAAAACAACAAAAATATTTCTTTAAACAAAAGTAAGATGTGTCAACTTCTCAACCTCTCGAACTGGTTCACATGGAATTGATTTGACCATCTATAGTTTCAAGGTTAAATGGAAAGCACTATGTTTATGTTATTGTAGATGACTTCTCTAGATATACATGGACCTTATTTATGGCCAACAAATGTGAAGAAGACTATTATTTTACTAAATATGCCAAGTCTTTAGAAAATCATAGTGGAATTATAATTAAATCCTTAAGAAGTGATCATGTCTGTGAGTTTGAAAATCAAGAGTTTGAATCCTTTTTCTCACAAAATGGTTTTAGTCAAATTTTTCTCCCCTAGAAAACCTCATCAAATTGTGTTGTGGAGAGAAGAAATAGAACCCTACAAGAGATACCTAGAACAATTCATATTGAATAAGACATACCTATTTATTTTTGGGCTGATTTTTTCAATAAAACATGCTACAAAATCAAGAGTGTTTTGATCTGACCCATTCTTTAGAGGACTCCTTATGAGTTTTGGAACAATAGAAAACCCAAGGTTAGATACTTCAATGTTTTCAATTCTAAAGTCTATATCCTTAATTCCAATGACAATATTGAAAAATATGCATTCAAAAGTGATGAAGGTATATTTTTAGGATATTCCTTGTCTAGTAAAGCCTATAGAGTGTTCAATAAGAGAACAGAAAATGTGGAAGAATCTGTCCATGTCAAATTTGATGAAATAGATCCACATGATCCTGAAACCATTCTAGAAAACCTATAGGATGATCTAACCAATTTGAACATCATTTCAAAATCCACATACACATCTGAGAAAGAATCTTTGAAAACATCAAGTGCTGTATATTCCTTAGAATCAAGTCATAATGATCATGTACCTGTCGAGGAACCTGAATTTACCAGTTCTTCCTTTTCTAGAGCAGTTAGAACTCTAAATAACCATCCCTTAGATGACGTTGTAGGATACTTAGGAAAATTAACACAATCTAGATTTTCTCTTAGAAATCAGGTTGAACATCATGTCTTCTTATCACAACTTGAACCTAAAAACATCAATTATGCTATAAATGAAAGAATTTTGGGTGATGTCTATGCATGAATAACATAATCAGTTTGAAGGTAACAATGTTTTGAAACTTGTTGAAATTCCTAAGGACAAATTCAACATAGGAACTAATTGGGTGTTTAAAAATTAGGTAGATGAGGGTGGTAACATAGTTATAAACAAGGCCAGATTTGTTTCACAAGGCTATAGTCACGAAGAAGGAATTTATTATGAAGAGACATTTTCACCATTAGCTAGACTTGAAGTCATCAGAATTGTGCTTGACTATGATACACATCTGAATTTCAAACAATATCCAATGGATATTAAAAGTTCATTCTTAAATGGTTATATAGATGAGGATGTTTTTGTGGAACAAACCCCTGGTTTTACAAACTCCCATTTTCCAAATCATATTTCAATACTATAAAAATATATATTTGGTTTAATGCAAGCTCTAAGAACTTGGTATCATAGGTTCTGTTCTTTTTGAATTTACAAAGGATTTAAAAAAGGAATAGATGATCCAACCCTTTTAATAAAACAAATTTCTAATGATGTTTATGTTGTTCAAATCAATTGAGATGATAATATTTTTTTATCTTCAAAAAATTCTTTATTTGTTGATTTTTCAAAATTGATGCAAAGTGAATTTGAAATGAGTTTAATGGGTGAACTGAAATTCATTCTCAGATTTCAAATCATTTAAAATAATGATGTAATTATTTTATCACAAGTTAAATATACTAGAGATACTCTAAAACATTTTGGATTGGATAACACTAATTGTAGTAAAAATACCATGAGTACTACATGTATGTTGGATCTTGATGATGATAGAAAATCTCTTGATCAAACCACGTATAGAGGAATGATTGGATGTTTACTCAACTTAACTTCTAGTCGTCCTAACATTATGTTTATTGTGTGTATGTGTGCTCATTTTCAACAAAATACTAATGAATCTCATATTAAATATATAAATATAATTTTCAAATACCTCAAGCATACACCCAATTTAAGAGTGTTCTATCCTAGAGGAAAATCATTTGAATTAGTGAGTAATTATGATGCTGACTTTGATGGATGCAATTTCAATAGAAAAAACACCTTTGGAAAATGTCACTTTTTTGGCATGTCCCTAATATCATGGTGTAGTACGAAACAAAATTATGTTTCATTATCTACTGTAGAAGCTGAATACATAGCTACTGGAAGTTATTGTGCACAGATGTTGTCGATGAAACACACATTACTAGATTATGGATATCAATTCAGGCATGTTCTTATAAACTATGAAAACAGAATTGCTTTAAAATCTCAAAAAAAATCATGTTTCACATTCTAGGACAAAACATATTGATGTAAAACATCACTTTATTGAGAGATCCTTTCCAAAAATGTGATATCACTTTTAATTTTTTTTTACTGAGTGTCGACTTGCTGATATATTCACCAAAACATTTACTTCTGAAAGAATAGAGTACACCATACATGAAAAAAGCATAATAACCCTCAAATCGATATCTAAATATTTCATGCGTTACTGTTATGTATCTTACTGTTTCATGTCCTACTATTCAATATCTTAGAATTTCTTATCTTACTCTTCAATATCTTACTATTTCATGTCTTACTGTTCGATATCTTACTATTTCATGTCTTACTGTTCCATATCTTTCTATTACATATTTTATGGTTCAATTTCATACTATTTTTATAGTTTACTGTTACATTATTATGGTTTCTTAGTTAGTGTTTAATGTTTAATGTTTGACAGTTACTGTCTCACTGTAAATGTGATGTTAACTATCTCACTGAGATGTTCGTTCACTGTCTCACCATAATGTGTATTTACTAGCTCATCGTAATGACAATACATAGTTTCACTATAAGAATTCTTTATGATTTTTTTAAAAAACCTCATATCACGGTAATTATACTTTTCACCTTTTTTGTTTTCCCAAACGTTTAATTTTGCAACGTTTTTTATTCCTAAATGATAAAATAAATAAAGTATCACTCTTTTCATCACTAAGGATTTCTTCTATTCACACTTTTAAATCCGTCTTCGACCCTACATCCCCTTTCTCTCTCTCAAACAGTTTGTGGATTCCCCTTATGAAATGCCACTCATCATTGACTCCTGAGAAACATAGCTCAATGAAGAATAAGACTTCACCTAATCTAGCACCTGAAGGACCTTTAAATCTAAATCTAGAAAACTGAGTTGTTGTACCTGAGAAAAAGGTTTCCCCCAAGTAGCTTTTGTCAATTAAGTTTTTGGTGTTGTGTAATTGCATGGACCTCTCTAGCCCATTCCATTGTCGAAAAGAAGGTCAAGAAGTGTTCTGGAGTGTAGAATGGACTTTTTCCATAGTTTTCATAATTTTTTGACTACACACCATGTAGTGTGAGTATACGCTATGTACCACTTTTTTGAGTATACCCTGTGTTGAAGCCGTGTTCTTGCAGTGTGAAATAAATAAGTACACGCCGTGTAGCCCATCCGACACGTCGTGTAGTGTCTCTCCATAAACGTGTTACCCTCAAACAGTGTGTTGACCAGTCAACGTCCGGGTGTCGTGTTGAAGTCATGTCCTTGCCGTGTGAAATAAATAAGTGCATTCCTTGTAGCCCATCCTACACGATGTGTAGTGTCTCCCCGCGTATGTGTTACCCTCAAACTGTTTATTGACCCATCAAGGCTATGTACGGCGTTGAATGCCATGTTGGAAGCCGTGTGGCAACCGTGTGGAATGGCCAAGTACATGCCGTGTACTAGGAACTACACACCGTGTACTTTTGTTTTTCTCTCCTATAAAAGGAGGGGGCCTCTCCTCCTTTTCATACCATTCCTCTCCTACCCATTACTTCGAGCAGAGCCCTCCCGAGAGACTCCAAATATCTTTTCTTCCAAAACATCTTCATCTGAGCATCGATTTATGATCCATCAGTGGCCACGAGATCGTAACGATGAGACAGATCATCTAGGATTTGATCTGTTGTTTTCCTTTCATCCTTTCCCTCCTAGCTTCCACCTGAGGAAGTTTTCACAGGGTTTGACTGAAGCGACAGACGCCGAAGGACATCTTATAATGTTGATCTGGGGGAGCTTTGTGAGAAGAAGCTTTTGAAGTAGGGGTTTTACCTTCGTCTCTCTAATTTGTGCATCATGCGGCATGGGTGCCCTCTTTCTTTCATGAGACATAGTTGAACTATTTTAATGAAGATAATAATTGGCTTCATGAACAGGGATGGGGATGTTGATATGTTTATCTTTTTTTATCATATTGTTATTTAGTGAATTGAATAGCCTTATGCGTACTGAAAATCACGGATGTTGGGGGAATTTGCTTGTGCAATTAAATGTTTCCCATTATTTCTAGACCGTTTTGTGGATGGGAACTTTGTGAACTATGTAAATTGGTTAATCACATAATGTTGGCTGATTAAATGAAAATTCGGAACCCTTGTGTGATCACCCTGGTTAAACAAAATGGGATAATGAACATTTGGGTGTTGGTTTGGTTACATGGTGTGTGAAAGGGGAGGGGTGACTCCTGGGTAATCATGAATTGGATGGGTTGTGGGGCTATGGTAAATGATATTAAAGGGGAAATGATGTGGCACGAGCCTTGTTTTGTGATACGGTTGTGGAGATGTGGTTATAGTGGAAGCATGGCTACAGTAATGGGTTGTGATATTAAAGTAAAGTGGAAAGTTGATAAATGAACTATGGGGGACGATAATAAATTAAACACAGGCACAATCAATAGTGATTGATTGATGATAAAAATGTTTGTTTTGTGTTTCTTGTGTTCTATCTAGCTTGATTTGTTGTTGGAAAATTTTTCCTATGAAACGCTTGATCTAGTTTGATAATTGCCCAGTAGTTAACGAACTAATAAAACAATACTGGTGAAACATGAAAACCTAAATGGGGTTGGAATTGTTTCTTGAATGCACGTTTTGTAGTAGTAAAGCCGAGGCACATGCTCAGTTTCTCTGTTTAGAGGACATATGGTGGGATGTGTGGTTGGTAATGATATATGTATCTATATCTTTCTGTTTTGTCGCACCACACCCATATTGAACACCTAGTGCCGAGCACACCCATTTCATGGGAGAGGGTGTTCTCCCCTTAGTTACTAGCTCCTTCCTGCTCCTTGTTCCATAGGCTGTGATGGTTTGAGGTGACCTACTCCTATTACTCTTCAGGTAGGTTTCGATTGGTGTGATTTTTAGCACAAGACTCTTCAGGCAGGTTTAAAGTTCCCAAGAATCTTCAGGATGAGTCCCAGGTGTGATCGGGTGGGGATGTGATATGTGGTTTGTGAGGCCCAGGTGTGTGTGGGTGGGATATGTTTTTTGTGAGGCCCATGTGTGTGATAACGGGATGTGTGGCTTTTGAGGCCGAGGTGTGTGCGGGCAGGAAGCATGTGGTCAAGTTAGGATGTTCGCCGTTAGGAAGAGCAGCTAACTCATGGGGGGGGGGGATAGTGCGGGGTACCCAATACTATTATTCTAATATACTAATAACTATTTTTTTAAAGACCTGGAAATTTCAAGGAATATTATTTTTCTTTAATTCTTTTGAATTTTACGAGTATGAGGTTTCTGACGGCACCTGATTCCGAGGTCCGGTGTTCCCAGAATCAATTTCCGAAGTTTAGCTCGGGTATGTTCAATGAACGAACGAGCGGGTTTTTCTAACTTTTGGACTAGTGCACAAAATTGAAATCTAAGAGCACCGATGAACTCGCATCACCGGTTTTATCTTAAGAAGACCCTTTCTGGAGTTGCGTTTTCTCGGGAGGAGTTGTTAAAAAAAAGAGTGAGGAATAAAAAATATAATTGTGTTGCAATTTTATTTTTATTTCTTGCTAAGTGGTTTAAGTGTTGTGTCACAACACTTTTTACCTATATTATGTGGTTTAACTCTTAGGTGTGGGAGTTTGAGTGGGACCCGTTGATTTGATAACTTCCCTTGGGAGAATAAAGGATAGGTGGGGCCCACATGAGCCCCACCCCTTCACTTTTTCCATAACTCCTCACCTCCCTCTTCAATTTTGTAAACTCATCTTAAATTGAGTGACCTTCCACTTCCTCTCTCACTCCCTCTTAACTCTCTCCAACACATACCTTAATTAATTAATTGAACCTATTAAATTAATTAACTAAGAGATTGAATTTTGAAAAATTGAAATTACTTGTGTTAATAAAATAATAGCATGAACCTATTATTTTACTTTGACATATTTTGTGTTGGGAGAAAAGGGAAAGAGCCATTGTGTAAAAGAAGGAGGAAGTTCCTCTTGGGTGGAAGAATATCATACTCTCCATGAAGAATGGTTCTTCTCTGACGAAGAACATAGACCCCTCAACATAGAATGACTTGGCAGTCACGGTTATTTATCCTCTTCGTCCTCCATGGCAAGCAAGGAGTCACCGACGTGGGGAACTCGCCAACAACGACTCACCTTATATTCTTCCTTCGCAACAAAAGAGGAGACGACACTTCCTCGGGTGCTCACCGACAATGACACCCATGAAGAACGCCCATACTCTCTTGTCTTCCTTTGCGTTAAGAGAGAATACGCTGACCGAGGTGATCATTGGCAATGACATCGTTTTTTTCCTCCAACGTTGATGGAAGAAGACCGTCTTCCGCAACGCCGATTTCTTCACCGACGACGAAAGAACCATGAATCGAGGTAGGGGTTTGATTTTGGTTCATGAATATTCTTTGACCGTCCAAACATCAATTTCATAGTCACTTGATATTTGATTAACGGGAGGGGGCGGACTGTATGAACACGGACGACCCTCCTCCCCCTTTGATGATGTTTTGTCGCGGCACGAACAAAGGTAGCGCGGTGCAATGGCAACGCGCGGAAACAAAGGAGAATGGGCGAAGAAGCGTGGCGTCGTCGCGCTGTGCCCGTTGGAAAAAGCTGTGGCGGTGCAAGGCGGGGAGTCCGGAACCACCGGTTGCCGGCACCTCGGAGGGGTGGGACCGCGGGGTCCCGCGGTGGCATCACCGACCAGCCAGAACGGGCCAGCTATTTCCGATCGGAGGAGCTGGGGGTCGTAACCCTCGGCTGGCAAGGATCGGCCCCCACAGAGGGGGCCGCAGTTTCTCAATCAGGGGGGCCTCGCCCCCCCCCCCCCTCCGTGACAGCGCAGCCGAACCGCGCTGTCGGGCCACGCGGGGCAGGCCACGCAAACCATGCCGGACCTGGACCCGGGTCGGGTCGACCTGGTTCGGGCCGACCTAGGGGGGGTCGGGCCGGGCCCGAACCCCCTATTCTTGGGTGGTTTCATTCAAACGACCAAAACATGGGCTATGGATCATCAATCGATGAACCTTCAATTGCGATTGATCATTGGAATGAGTCGGTCGTTTGGGTATATTACACTCAAGGTTTCAGAGAACTTTGGGCATGGCCGAGTTGGTTCGAACACGAGACCAACCGGTCCCTCAGAGCGGAAACGCCTATAAATTGATCTCTGGACGTCTGATTGACATGCCATCGTCTTTGTTGGATTCCTGTTAATGAGACAGACCTTGTGTCTTACTCCGCCCAAGGTTTGGATGCAGTTGGAGTATGGCCTGGTTGGATTTTATGCGAAATCCAACCGGGCCCCTGGAACGGAAAAACTGATAACGTTTAGACCGGACGACCATTTGACGAACCGTCAGTGGCGTTGGTAATCAAATTGAGAAAAAGTACATTTGAGTATACACTATGAGAGTTCAGGGTACAGTTGTGATGTGGCCGGGTTGGTTCGTGCATGAAACCAACCAAGCCCCTAGGACGACAAAGCTAATAACTCACAGATCGGGTGCCCGATTGACGCACCATCTGTTGCGTTGAGACCACTATTCTGAGGAGGTAATTTGAGATATATCTTAGTGGGAAATTGTTATACTTGTAGTATCAACCTGTAGCTCGTGGAGCGACCCTCCCGAAGAGGAGCGTACGGAGTACGGAGACCGTGTAGTTGGCTGAGACCTAACGACTGCTTTACCAAATCGACTTGGAGTGAGTCGACTAGCCTAGTGGATGGAGCACTAATATGTTTGGGTGCAGACCCTTGGAAGATTGATTAATACTACGTTTGGGTGCAGAACCGCGATAATCAACAGAAGGAGTACCTATGCAGGCTATTCGGGTGGGGGGGTGCACTACTGTGTTTGGGTGGCAGACCCCGGCGGGAAGCACTACTGTGTTTGGGAGGCTGGCACACGGTACTCGAGAGTAAGAGTACCTCAGCAGTCTTAGGTTTGTGAGCAGTACCTTGGAGTCATGACATGATCACTGTACTCGTCAAGGACAGATCTCTTCATCCGTTACAGTTTTGATAATGGAAATCCTGGTTTGAGCTGAGTTAGTGACCTTTTTTTTTCCTCATGATTGAGATGGGTTATTTGATAACATAGGTATATGTATGGGCACATACCTAAGTAGTTTTTATCCGTTGATTTCATATCTATGTGATACCTCATGTTTGAGATGAGTTACTTGATAACTTAGGTATAAGTATGGGCTTATACCTAAGTATGGGTTATCTGTTGAGAACTTTCTTTGTGTTTATCCTTGTTAGATTTAGTGAGACCTTGAGGGTCTTGAGGTCCCTACTATGTATCGTATACTCACCCCTACATGGGCTATGCCCGTACCTCATTGTGTTGGTTGCAGATGACAGACATCATTGATCGTGGATGAAGCTTGTAGAGCTGGATGATACCCGTAGGTGGATTTCATGATGAGTCGGTACCCAGAGGTGGATCTCAGAACGAGTCGGTACCTGGTGGAGATGGACAGCTGGACAATTGGATTTGGTGTGTTGAGGAGGAAATTTGTACCTACCCTTCATGTAGGATATGTGGTGGACGATCCAAGAACTTCTTATCACCATTTCAAATGTTATCCTTTGAGTTGTACTTTACATCCAGTTGTAGCTATACCTTTCTTTTGGGATTGTATTTCCGGCCCCTTGTACTTTCAGCACATTTTTTTACTACTTACGTAGTGTAGCTTCTTCTTGTACTCTGTTTGTGTGTGTTTTCATTTCATAAAGGCAATGACTTCCCTTTTTTATGGGATTTACGCCTTTGGTTCTAGTCTCCAGCCCCTGGACTATGGAAGGCGGGCTTGGGATAGTCACGGAACGGGCCCCGAGGATGGGTCGTGACAAATTGGTATCAAAGGAGTCAGTTCTACCGCAGAACTTATAACTCTGATCATTCTTTTCTGTGAAGCAATACTGGTTAGGGTACCGAGTGCGGTTTTCAGTTTAGGGAGTCCCATGTTGGTGCGGTGACCGACGTTTCTATACACCAGGACCTTGACTACTGATTTCTGACATAGTGCACAAAAACACGGATTGCATGTGTGTTTCCAAAAATTTTAAAGTCAGCTCAAACCAAGTCAGATCCCCAGGTATAAATCATTGCCCATGTCGCATCTCTTAAGGATGTCTCCAGGAAGATAGTCAGTTGGATCTCTAAGATAGTACACAATGGTGGTCCACCGAGCGACGATGCTCTGGTACATGGCCCTTTTTACTATGTTGGCACCCTCAGGTGGTGTACCAATAGCAGCACCACCTATTGGGAAGAAGATGCTACCAGCCGTACTAGTGGGTGGTGCATGCTGTCAGAGCGTGTTGCATGAGTTCCAGTAGTAGAGGCCTTCGAGGTTACGAGGCGAGACAGATTTCCAGGCAGCAGTGGACTGGATGGAGGCGAATTCTAGAGTTCTCCGCCTAGCTGAGACACCAGTAGACGAGATCGTGGACTTGGATACTAGTTTTTTCTAGTGAGTGACCATGAAGATGGTCCGCATAGTGATGAGGCTTCGGTACGTGGACCGATGCCGGAGATAGTACCTTCACGTAGTGTTTCAGCTATACATCACTATCTGTTGGCTAGCAGTTACAACCGGTGGTACCAGTAGGTGACACATGTAGACTTACTGCCCTACACGTGTTCCAACATCACAGACCCTCAAGTTCTGAGGCGAGCCCGACTCACAGGCAGTTGAGGAATGGCTTGAGTAGGTGACTGAGAGTTCTCTAGATCTTATACAGATTCGGCAGGACGACATGTTGGTAGCTGAGAATTCATTGGGGTGTACCAAACCATTCCTGGTACTCGATGAATATGATGTGATCGGTGAATCAAGGCTCGAACATCTGAACCAGCACTTTTTCTATTTTCATTCCTACTTATGCTATGGTTCTAGTAAAGAACCATTGTGGTTGAGAATTCTTTTACTGAATGGATGCAGTCAGTGAAGAATAACAGTGGAAAAGCAGGAAACTGGCGCCAGTCTCGGAGACTTGGCATGTAAAATGTTTCATGTAGAGGAATTGAAAAGGACAGATGAATTTGCAGGGCAGTAGACGTGGGAGTGGAGCTAGGAAAGTAGCATGGGGTGGTGAACTTTTTGAAATGTTGCAACCACCCGCCTTTGTAATCCCCGCTAGGCTTAGGGAGCGGGAGGGCAGGGGAAAGAGTAGCTTCATGCGATCAGGGAGTAAGAACGAAGGGGCTCTAAGGATGATTCAAAGTACGGATTGTGTCTTCTACTAGTTTTCGTAACAAAAGACATTGATATGATCCATTCATTCCTTCCATGAATATTTTCCCAGACCCAGAGTTTCCGGTTAAGCCGTTGACTTGACCCTCACGTCTGGAGATACCATTGGTATGAGACTCGATAATCAAACTTACGTCGACGGTGTGATCTGACCCTTGAGGGGAGTGTTTCGGTTGGAGTCTCATGGTGGCAGCATTGAGGCCTTACGATGCTGGTCTGAGTATGGATTGGATATACAGTTCATACACAGATTGACTGTGTTAGGCAGACATCGGGATGGGATTTCCTAGGTGGGCGAAAAGGAATCCCAAGACAACACAGTTTAACTCATGCATAGAAGGGTTTGGCTGATCACTCTTGGGTCGACCAACCTTACTCTCGTGGCAGCAGGAGTTTTGAGTTTCAGTTCTAATAAATAATTCGAGGCCTCTAGAGTTCAAGGATGGTGACCACGTTCTTATACGAGTCTCACATCGACGAGGTTTACAGAGATGCAGCCAAGGCAGTGAGATATCTTCGAGGTTCAACAGACCTTTCTAGGTCCTCAGCAGGGTGGGCGAGGTGGTTTACCGGTTGAGCTTTCCCCCTCAGTTGCACCGGGTGTATGATGTCATCCATGTATGTCAGCTGAGGAGATACATGCATGGTCTTTCACACATCATCGACCTCTGGAAGTAGGACGTCGATGGAAGGGCGACATTCACAGAGGTTCCAGTAGGGATCAAGGATCGACACAAGCAGATCCTACATAGACGGTCGATTCCTTGGATGCGCTTTCACTGGAAGTAGGGGAACTTCCAGGCGAGCAAATGGGAGCGGAAGGCTCAAATGCATACTCAGTACCACTTTTGTTTCCCTAGTTTGTGTTATAGATTTACGTTGACGTAAAGCCCTGAAGTGGGATTAATGTAAAGACCCGGAAGTTTCAATGATTTTTTTTCTTATTTTCTTTGGAATATTACAAGTATGCAGTTTCTGACAGCGCCTGATTCCGAGGTCCGATGTGCCCAGAATAAATTTCTGAAGTTTAGCTCGGGTAGGTTTAGTAAACAACGAGCGAGTTTTTATAACATTTTAACAGGTGCTCAGAATTGAAATCTGAGGCCACCAATGAACTTGCAGCGCCTGTTATTGCTTAAGAAGACCCTTTTGGGAGTTTTGTTTTCTCGAGAGGAGTTGTTAAAAAAAGAGTGAGGAATAAAAAATATAATTGTTTTACAATTTTATTTTTATTTCTTGCTAAGTAGTTTAAGTGTTGTGTCACAGATCTTTTTACCTCTATTATGTGGTTTAACACCTAGGTGTGTGAGTTGGAGTGGGACCCGTTGGGTTGATAACTTCCATTGGGAGAATAAAGGAGAGGTGGGTCCCACACGAGCCCCACCCCTTCACTTTTTCCATAAATCCTCACCTCCCCCTTTAATTTTGTAAACTCATATTAATTTGAGTAACCTTCCACTTCCTCTCTCTCTCTCCCTCATAACTCTTGGCAAAACATACCTTAATTAATTAATTAAACCTAATCAATTAACTAACTAAGTGATTGAATTTTGAAAAACTGAAATTACATGTGTTAATAAAATAATAGCATGAACCTATTATTTTACTATGACACATTTTGTGTTGGGAGAAAAGGGAAAGAGAACTTGTGTAAAAGAAGGAGGAAGTTCCTCTTTGATGAAGAACATCATCCTCTCCGTGAAGAACGGTTCTTCTCCGACGAAGAACATCGACCCCTCAACATAGAACGACTCGGTGGTCACAGTTCTTCATACTCTTCTTCTTCCAAGGCAAGGTATAAGACACCAAAGTGGGGAACTCGCCAACAACGACTCACCTTATATTCTTCCTTCGCAACAAGAGAGGAGACGAGACTTCCTTTGGTGCACACCGACGATGACACCCATGAAGAACACCCATACTCTATTGTCTTCCTTTGCGTCAAGAGAGAAGACACCGACCATGGTGATTGCCGCCAATGACAACGTTCTTATTTCCTCCAACGTTGATGGAACGAGACCATCTTCCGCAATGCTGATTTCGCACTGATGAAGAACGAACCTTGAATCGAGGTAGGGGTTTGATTTTGGTTCATGGATATTCTTTGACCGTCCAAACTTCAATTTCTTAGCTTCTTGATATCGGATTAACGGGAGGGGTGCAGATCGCACAAACACGGATGACCCTCATCCCCCTTTGATGATGTGTTGTCACGACACGAACAAAGGTAGCGCGATGCAACGGCACCGCGTGGAAACAAAGGGGAACGGGTGATGAAGCCCAGCGTCGTCGCGCGGCGCCATTGAGGCTAAACAAAGCTGCGGCGTCGCGCTGGTCGGACAAGGTTGCGGTGGTGCAAGGCGGGGCGGACAGAACCATCGGCCGTCGGAACCTCGGAGGGGTGGGACCGTGGGGTCCCGTGGTGGCAGCACCGGCCGGCCAGACCGGGCTGGCCGTTTCTGATCGGAGGACCCGGGGGTCATAACCCCTGGATGGTATGGAGGAGCCCCCATGTGGGGGGCCGCGGATTCTCAATGAGGGAGGCAGCGCACCCCCCCCCCCTTTCTGCGGCTTCCCGGCCGGTTCGGGCCGACCTAGGGGGGTTCGGGCCCGAACCCCCTATTCTCAGGCAGTTTCATTCAAACACCCATAACATGGGCTACAGACCTCCGATCGATGAACCATCAGTTGATATGGGATTCTTTGATAGATACGGTCATTTTGGTATATTACACTCAATGTTTTGGAGCACTTTGGGCATGGTCGGGTTGGTTCGAACCCAAGACCAACCAGGCCCTTGTAGCGGAAATGCCAATAACTTGAGTTCCGGCTGTCCGATTGACGTGCCGTCAAATTTTTTGGATTCTTGTTAGTGAAACAAACCTTTTGGCTTACACCACCCGTGGTTTGGATGTAGTTGGAGTATTTCCGGGTTGGATTGTACCCGAAATCCAACCGGGCCCCTAGAATGGAAAAGTCGATAACTTTCAGACTGGACGACCGTTTGACGAACCATATGTGGAGTTGGTAATCACATTGAGAAAAAATACCTATGAGTATACCCTATGAGAGTTCAGGGTACAGTTGTGATGTGGCCAGGATGTATCTTGCACGAAACCAACCAGGCCTCTTGGACGAAAAAGCTGATAACTCACAGACCGGGCGCCCAATTGATGTGACGTCTGTTGCGTTGATACCCCTATGACGAGGCGGTACATTGAGATAATTACACATGGGACTTTGTGATACTTGGAGTATCGACCTATAGCTTGTGGATCAGACCCTCCCAGAGATGAGTGTACGGAGTACGGAGACCATGTAGCCGGCTGAGACCTCACGCCTGCTTGAACGACTCGACTTGGAGTGAGTCGACTAGACCAGTGGACAGAGCACTACTGTGTTTGGGTGCAGACCCATGGAGGATGGAGCACTACTACGTTTGGGTGCAGACCCATGGTACTCAACAAAAGGAGTACCTCTACAGGCTATTAGGGGGTTCACTACTGTGTTTGGGTGGCAGACCCTGGTGAGAATCACTACTGTGTTTGGGTGGTTAGCCCGTGGTACTCGACATGAGGAGTACCTCAGCAGTATTAGGTTAGTGAGTAGTTCCTTCAGAGTCGTGACAGGATCACTGTACTCGTCAGAGACAGAGCTCTTCAGCAGTTACGATTTCGATAATAAAAATCCTGGTTTGAGGTGAGTTAGTGACCTTTGTGATTTCCCCATGATTGAGAAGGGTTACTTGATAACATAGCTATATGTATGGGAATATACCTAAGTAGTGGTTATCCTTTGATTTAATATCTATTTGATACCTCATGTTTGAGATGATTTACTTGATAACTGAGGTATTTGTATGGGCTTATACCTTAGTATGTGTTATCTGCTGAGAACATTCTTTGTGTTTATCCCTCTTGGAATAAGTGAGACGTCGAGGGACTTGGGGTCCCTACTGAGTATCGTATACTCATCCCTACATGGGCTATTCCCACACCACATTGTGTTGGTTGCAGAAGATGGACATAACTAATCGTGGATGAGGCTTGCAGAGCTGGATGATACCCAGAGGTGGATCTCACGACGAGTTAGTACCCAGAGCTGGATCTCACAGCGAGTCGGTACCAGGAGGAGACAGACGGACCGACGATCAAACGTGGAGTGCTGAAGAGGACATCTGAACCTACCATTCAGGTAGGATCTGTGGTGGATGATCCAGGAGCTGCTTATCACCATTTCATCTATTATCCTTTGAGTTGTACTTTACTTTCAGTTATAGATGTACCTTTCTTTTGGGATTATATTTCTAGCCCCTTGTACATTCGGCATTATTTGTTTTACTGCTTACTTAGTGTAGCTTCTGCTTGTACTCTGTTTGTGTGTGTTTTCATTTCATAATGGCAATGCCTTCCCTTTCTGTTGGGATATACGCCATTGGTGCTAGTCTCCAGCCCCTGGCCTATGGATGGCAGGCTTGGGGTAGTCACGACATGGGCCCCGAGGACGGGTAATGACATTTGTTTTGTGTTTTTTGTGAGCATGGATAGTGAGGTTGCGTGGATAGAATTCCTTGATAGGTTTGGTTTCTTCTATTGTTCTCACGGGACATTTGGATGTCTCCCCACACGTGCACGAGAGATTTAGGTTTCCCTACTGAGTATACTTGTATGATCATCCTATGTTTACTTTCAGGATTCCAGGGGGACTACCAGGGCCATGAGGGACCCTACTAGTCGGGACAGTTGGAGTTGTTGTAGTTTTTGTACTCTTGTTTCTTTTAGTATTTCACTTTTTGAGTTTCCTTGTACTTTTACTTTGTTCAGAACTGTTTAAACATGCATGTGGGATTGGTTTGGGTTTATTTACTTGTTCCTTTTTCTTTTGGAGTTTGACTCATCCTATTTCGTGATCATAAATAATAAAAAGTGTAATGCCTCCCATATTGATGAAAACTCATACCCTTGGTTCTAGTCGCCACTCTGGGACCTACTTGAGGCAGGACTCGAGGGTCACTATCTCCCTTTCACCATTTCCAGCTCATGATGGGAATCTTTGGTGGGAGGGGGTCATGACAAAATGGTATTAGAGAAAGGGTGAGAGATAGGATGTTGTCTGGAGTTAGGCACAGTGAGGATTGCAAGGGATGGTTGGGAAACAGTGTTGGATGATCATGGTGCATGACATAGGCCAGGGAAGACCGGCCATGACACGAGATTTTAGGGCCCCCCGTGATCCTATGAAAGGACTTTGAGCCTACCTAATGACCAAGTGAGACAACCTTTATTGATGGGTAGAGACCCTAGGTAAGGTACATGCATAATCATGTTTGTGTTTTACGTGATTTGGGAGTTCTGGGAAAGAAATTGAAATAAAGTGATAAAATGAAACCTTAAGGAATTTCATTTATACATGGGCTTAGGAGATATTTGTTTACCCTACAGCTATGGAACATGGCCATCATCCCCGGATGACTCATAAATTCGAGGCCTAGCAGATTCAGGCGGTTGATCAGTTGAGGATTGACTGAGAGGAGGAAGATGATCAGTGGCAGAAGACTCTCCATTCTTTCCAGCGACAAACCCTCAAGAAGTATGAGGGTAGTACTTTGTATATAGAGACAGAGGGATGGATTGGGGATCTAGGGATACCTTTTACTTTTATTCGTGCTCTGAGGGTGTACTGGGACACCCTAGCAGTCAGTCAGCTGAGAGGTGCGGCGCGTCAGTGGTGGACGCTCTACCTCGGGGAGAGGTCAGAGGCAGAGGTTCTGTGGGATGACTTTGAGAATGAGTTCTAAGAGGAATTCCATTCTTCCATGATCATGTCGTAGAATCAGAAGGAGTTACTCTCCCTCTAGTAGGGGAGTATGTCAGTACAAGAATTTGGGATCAAGTCCAAGGATCTCTTACACTTTTCTTATGATCTCTTTCCGGATGAAGAGTCTCGGTCAAGATGTTTGGAGGAGGCACTTCGTCCTTCACTCCAGTATGCTTTCACCCCATTCACCCTTCTGACGTACTTGTAAGTATAGAAGAAGGCAAAGCTGGTAGAGAGGATTCCCTCTCAGGGAGGTGCACCACGAGAGGGGATCTAGCTGGGTTCGTTGAAGGGGAAGGCAATCAGCAGCATGTCTCATTCGACAGAACCTTCTATATTTAGGTCAGTAGTGAGCAAGCCCTAGCAAATCCAGTTTTGATCTTTGGGACCTCTTCCCTTTTTCACGAGCTCGGGACCGAAGTGTTTCTCTTATTTTGGTTTCGGGAACATTCAGAGGCAGTGCCCGACCCGAGCTCAGTACGGTGGAGGTGGGCAGGTTCAGTGCCCACCTCAGCAGTACCTGTTGCTGGTGAGGGCCTTCTAGAAGCAACAGGACGCTGATCCTCTGAGGGAAGACATTGTAAGAGGAGACCAACCTCAGGGTGCTCCTCGGGGACCTCGACTAGGGTGTGGTCAGGGAGGTGGTCGATATTAGAGAGGCAGAGGGTCTGGGCATGGATAGTTGCACGCAGCAGAGGTGGCAGCTCCAGCAGGACCAGAGGTGGTGCGAGGTATGAATTGTTTGTTCAGCACTCTGATTTCTTCTTTTTTCGATTCGGGAGCTTCATACTCCATTATTCCACCTAGTATAGACCATGGTTTGTGTCTAGATATAGAGATACTTTCTGTACCGCTGGTGCTGAGTACACCAGTTAGAGGCCAAACCACTATATCATGTGTTTTCCAGGGATGTGGGATGATGTTGGTACCAGATCAGTCTAGTGTGGATCTTCTTTTGCTATAGATGAATCCATATGATGTCATCCTAGGAATAGACTAGCCGTTTTCTGTTAGTGTCATTATCGACTGCTTTCGAAGAAGATTTGTGTTCTCTGATGTGGATGGGCAGCATGTAGCTTTTTCGGCTAGAGAATCTATCATGTGGGAAGCTGGCATGTGAAGCCTCTCCTTTCCATTTTAGGCGGTTTATCAATGGTTATAGCTGATACAGATATTATGGATGTCCCAGAGGATGTTGTGGAGTTCCTCGATGTTTTTCCTGAGGAGGTTCTGACTCAACCCCCCCCCCCCTGATGTGACGTTGAGTTCGAGATAGACTTAAAAACGGGCGCATGTCCAATTTCGATGGCCCCTTATGGGATGCCACCTTAAGAGTTGCAGGAGTTGCAGTTTCAGATTGACGATATGATGGAGAAGGGTTTTGTTCGACCCAACGTGTCGCCATGGGGTGCACCAGTTTTTTATTCAAGAAGGACGACGGTGGTCTCAGGCTATGCGTAGACTACCGAAGGTTTAATTAGGTAACTGTCAAGAACTGTTACCCCCTTCCAAGGATAGATGATCTCTTCGACAAGATGAGGGCATCATATTCGTTTTCTAAGATTGATCTATGATCTGGATATCATCAGCTGAGGGTAAAGGATAGTTACATCTCGAAGATGGATTTCAGGTGCAGGTATGGGAAATTCGAGTTTGTTTTGATGTCATTTGGAGTTACGAATGCACCATCTATGTTCATGGTACTTATAAACTTTGTCTTTTGAGAGTTTCTGGACCTGTTCATAGTTCTGTTTATCGATGATATCCTGATCTACTCAAGATCATATGAGGAGCACGTTGAGCATCTCAGGGCAGTCTTGGAAGTCCTTCGACACCACCAGCTTTATGGAAAATTATTAAAGTGAAATTTTATGACACAAGAAGTACACATCCTTGGGCACGTAGTGTCTCAGAATGGAGTGTCATTGGACCCTTCGAAGGTGGAGGCAGTTTTTTCTTGGGTGGCTCCCAAGAGCGTGGTAGAAGATCGTAGATTCCTGGGGTTGGAAGGTTATTATCAGTGGTTCATTTTGGACTTCTCTCGAGTTGCTGCTCCATTGATCTCTTTGACTAGGAAGAAACAGGTATTTCTATGGAGCGAGCAGTGCCAGAATGCTTTAGACTACCTAAAGGAAATTTTTTTCAGTGCTCTAGTACTCAGGTTTCCAGAGTAAGGGTTATTGTATGAGGTTTTTTGTGATGCTTATGGACTTGGTTTGGGGTTCGTACTTATGTAGAATAATGGTGGGATCTGTTATGTGTCTATGCTGTTTCACCCTCACGAGCATAACTATGCCTCCCATGAACTAGATCTTACATTATTAGTGTTCATATCGATGTTTTGGCAACATTACTACTTTGGGGAGCACTTTGTGGTCTTCTTAGATCACAATAGCTTGCGTTATATCTTCTTCCAGCGTAACCTGATCTTACAGTAGCGAATATGGGTCATTATTCTCCAATACTATGACTTCGAGATCTCTTACACTAAAGGAAAATGCAATGTCATGGCTGATTCCCTGAGTAGGATGTCTCATAAGGAAGTGGTTCGGTAATCCGTTGATTCTTGGAAAAGGATG
Source organism: Viscum album (assembly GCA_963277665.1). NCBI lineage: Eukaryota > Viridiplantae > Streptophyta > Magnoliopsida > Santalales > Viscaceae > Viscum > Viscum album. The sequence goes on along the minus strand of OY728157.1, from coordinate 25,471,723 downwards.
GGAGAGTTATCGTCCTTGCACTTGGATGCAAGGGTAGAGGGTGTTAGAGGCTGTTTGTTTCAGATGAAGGTGCAGTCCTCCTTGATGCATCTGGTGGAAGAGTCTCACTGGGAAGACTCCCAGGCAGAAGTAATGTGGGATCGTATCGATCAGGGAAACGCTCCAGAAGGATGGTCCGAGGAAAACCGACATTAGATTATTTTTCATGGAAGGTTGTTTGTTCCAGAGGTGATGCGTGTGGGAGTTCACTGTGAGTTCCATAGCACAACTTTAGTGGTACATCCGGGAATTAAAAAAATTTATCGAGGCCTGAGGGAATAGTTTTGGTAGCTCGGGGTGAAAATGGTAGTGGAAGAGTGTGTGGCTAAGTTCCTAGTGTGTCAATAAGTAAAGTTTGAACACTATGTTCCCAATGGTTTGTTGCATCCTTTATATTTCCCCGAGCGGAAGTCAGATGACATCTCAATGGACTTCGTCACAGGACTACCTAGAACTCAGGGTGGTTATGATGCTATCTGGGTAGTGGTGGATTGACTGACGAAATCAGCTCACTTCTATCAATTACGGATTCGGGCCTGTTGAGTACATTAGCACAATGGTATGTAGATGAGGTGGTGTGTTATCATGGATTTCTGAAGACTATCACCTCAGATTGGGATACTCAATTTACCTCATGTATCAGGAGGGGGTTACAACATTCTTTTGGCACCCAACTACGCCTTAGCACTGCTTTCCACCCCCTGTCTGATGGGCAGACAGAGCGGACTATCCCGATGTTGGAGGACATGCTGCGAGCATGCATTCTAGATTTCAGAGGATCATGGGTACAACACATGCCTTAGTAGATTTTGCCTACAAAAACAGCTTCCAATCATCTATTGGCATGGAACCATTTGAGGCTTTGTATGGAAGACCATATTGTTCACCCATTTGCTGGGCAGAGGTTGGTGAGACTGGTGCTCTTAGGCCAGAGGTAGTATAGAGCACCACGGAAAAAGTTTATCTTGTGCGTGAGAGGATGAAAGCGGCTCAGGACCAACAGAATTCTTATGATGATCGTCGGAGGATTCCCTTGGAGTTCGAGGTGGGAGATCATGTGTTTTTGAAGGTTTCCCCTCGACGGGGGAAGCATAGGTTTGGGAAGGGGAGTATGCTCTCCCATAGGTTTATCAGAACTTTCGAGGTGCTGAGGCGAGTTGGCGAGGTGGAATATCAGCTGGCCCTTCCACTTCAGTTGGAGAAGGTTCATGACATCTTCAACATCTTCCAGCTTCATCAGTACGTACACGACAACTCTCACGTTATTGACTGGGGAGTGTTAGATATGGGAGATGACGCGACCTTCGAGGAACGACCGGTCAGAATCGAGGATCATAAAGTGAATGAGATCTATGGACGAACCATCACCATGGTTCCTGTGTTGTGGGGTCATGGAGGCCTCGAGGAGATCACTTGGGATCAAGAGGCTCATATGCACACTCAGTACCCGGAGCTGTTCTAACTTGTGTTTTTCTTTGTTCTTCTGAGCATTGTTTTGATGGTATACTCTGTACCTTTGATATATGGAATGCTTGGCTTTACAGTTGTGAGAATTTTTGTTTCCTTGTTCTCTGGAAGTGTGTAACATGTCCAGATGTGTGGGGATACGGAAAAACATGATCCTTAATCGAGATGCATTAATGAGGATGCGATTAAACCCGTGCGGGCGAGTGAGTGCCACCTAAAGTGCATAATATCTCGACATTAGAGAAGTAATTCCCCAAGACATGTGTTCAGGCAGTGTTTTGGTTGTATGGTGGTAGGGGAAGTGTAAGTTGGAAAAAATACTAATATATGGAAGTGGGAAGAACCAATTCATAATCAAGACACATTAATATGGATGCGATTAAACCCTTGCAGGAGAGTCAGTGTCGCCTAAAGAGGATAATATCTCAACATAGGAGATGGAATTTCTAACACCTATTGTTAGAGTTTTTGGTTGGGTTCCTATTATAACGAGATCCCTAATAGATATCTTGTTGAGTTCCTCTGGGATGGTTTCGAATTCTCGGGGACGATAATGTTTTAAGCGGTATCTAGTGTAATGGTCCGGACCTCTCTAGCCCTTTGCTTTGTCGAAATGAAGGTCATGAAGTGTTCTGGAGGGTAGAATGGACTTTTTCCACAAATTTTTGAATTTTGTGACTACACGCCATGTATTGTGATTAGACTTCATGTACCAATTTATCTAGTATACCCCATGTTGAATTCGTATCCTTTCCGTGTGAAATAAATAAGTGCATGCCGTGTAGCCCATCCAACATGCCATGTAGTTTCTCCCTGCGTACGCTTTACCCTCAAACCTTGTGTTTAATAGTCAATGACCATGTGTCGTGTTGACGTTGTGTCATGAGCATGTTAAATAAATAAGTACACACCATGTAGCCCATCCTACATGTCGTGTAGTGTCTCCCCGCATACGTGTTACCCTCAAACTATGTGTTGACCAGTCAACGATTGTGTGCCGCGTTGAATTCCATGTTGGAAGCTGCATGGAGACCATGTGGAATGGCCGAGTACACACCATGTACAAGTAATTACACATCGTGTACTTTTTTTTTCTCGCATATAAAAGGAGGGGGGCTATCTTGCTTTTCAGAACATTCTTATCCTCCCCATTCCTTCGAGCAGATCCCTCCTGAGAGACTCTAAATATCTTTTCTTCCATAAAATATTTGTCCGAGCTATGATTTTTGATCCGTCAACGGCCATGAGATCATAACGTCAAGGCGTAACTTCTGATCTTGGTTTTTTTGTTTTCCCTTCAGCCTTTCCTTCCCAGATTCCAACCGAGGAAGATTTTGACGGGTTTGACATAGGCGACGGATGCCGAGGGACGTCTTCTAAAGTTGATCTGGGGGAGCATTGTGATCAGAACCTGTTGAAGTAGGGTTTTTACATTCATCTCTCTAATTTTATCATCATGCGGAGTGGGTGTCCTCTTGCATTAACGAGACATAGTAGAACCTGTTTAAAGAAGATAATAACTGGCTTAAAGAATGGGGATGGGGAAGTTGTTATGTATATCTTTGTTTATCCTATTTTTATGTTGTGAATTGAATAGGCTTATTCCTACTGAAAATCATGATTGTTGGGGGCCTTTTCTTGTGAAATTAAATGTTGCCATATCTTTCTAGACCGTTTTTTTGATAGAAACTTTGGGGAATATGGAAATTGGTTATTCACATAAAGTTTGCGGATTAAATGAATAATTGGAACCCTTGTGTGATCACCCTGGTTGAATAAAATGGAATAATGAACATGTGGGTGTTGGTTTGATTATGTGTTGTGTGAAATAAGAGGGTTGAATCCTAGGTTATCATGAATAATATGGGCATCGGGGCTGCGGTAAATGATATTAAAGGGGCAATGATTTGGCACGAGCCTTGATTTGTGATACAGTTGTGGAGATGTGGTTATAGTGGCAGCAGGGCTGCAGTAATGGGTTTTGATATTAAAAGAACATGGATAGTTGATAAATGAACTATGGGGAATGATAATGTATTAAACTCAATAACAATCAATGGGGATTGATTGATGATAAAAAGTTTGGTTTTTTGTTCCTTGTATTATAACTAACTTGATTTGTTGTTGGTTGGGTTTTTCTATGAAATTCTTGATCTAGTTTGATAATTTCCCAGTAGTTAAGGAACTAAAAAACTAATATTGTTGAAACATGAGAACCTAAATGTGGTTGGGATTGTTTGTTGTATGCACGCTTCATAGTAGCACTATCGAGGCATGTGCTCAGTTTCTCTGTTTAGAGGTTGTAGGTTGGGATGTGTGTTTGGTATACATATATGTATCTATATATTTGTGTTTTGTCGCACCCCACCCATGTTGAGCACCTAGTTCCGAACACTCCCATTTCATGGGAGAGGGTGTTCTCCCCTAAGTTACTAGCTCCTTCCTGCTCCTTCTTCCAGAGGCTATGATTGCTTGAGTCGACCTTACACCTAAGAATCTTTGGGTAGGTTTCGATTGGTGTGATTTTTAGCCCAAGACTCTTTAGGCAGGTTTACTGTTCCCAAGAATATTTGGGATGAGCCCCAGGTGTGTTCAGGTGGGGGTGTGATATGTGGTTTGTGAGGCCCAGGTGTGTGCGGGTGGGATATGTCATTTGTGAGTACTAGGTGTGTACGGGCAGTATGTGTGGCTTTTAAGGCCCAGGTGTGTGGGGGCAGGAAGAGTGTGGTAGCATCAGGACGTTCGCCGTTAGGAAGACCAGATAACTTCTAGGGGGGAAATGGTGGGGGGTACCCAATACTATTTTTCTTATATACTACTACTTGTTGTTTTGTGTTTTTGGTGAGTGTGGATGGTGAGGTTGGGTGGATAGAATTCCATGCTAGGTATGGTTTCTTCTATAGTTCTCACGGGACATTAGGATGTCTCCCAACCTATTCACGAGAGCTTTAGGATTCCCTAATAAGTATACTTTTATTCTCACCCTACATTTACTTTCAGGTTTCCATGAGGACTACAAGGGTCGTGCGAGACCCAACTATTCAGGACAATTGGAGTTGTTGCAATTGTTGTACTCTTGTTTCTTTTGGTATTGCACTTTTTGAGTTTCCTTGTACTTGTACTTTGTTCAGAACTATTTAAAAATTCATGTGGGATTGGTTTGGGTTTATTTACTTGTTCCTTTTTCATTTGGTGCTTGACTCATCCTATTTCCCTATCTTACATAATAAAAATGGTAATGCCTCCCATATTTGTGGAAACTCATACCCTTTGTGCTAGTCGCCACTTCGGGCCCTACTGGTGGTGGGAATCGGGAGTCGTTATCTCTCGTTCACAATTGGCAGCTCAGGAGGGGAAACATTGGTGGGAGGGGGTCATGACATGTTGAAAGTGTTAGAACATCAAGGCTGGTTAGAGTGGTTTTCGAAGGAACATATACCTATCTATTATATGTTAGTGGCTTAGTTTAATCAATATGTTTAGTTATCCTTTTCAGTCTGAGCATGGATATGTCATAAGAAGTTGTATTAATGGATAGAGATTCACATTCTCTTCATGGTTTTGGGTTTCATGCCTTAGGATACCTCATGAAGGCATATCTGAGGATTATTAGAGAGGACCTCCCCCTTCAACTAATTCTTTAATCTAGAGGATGCTTTGAATGCCACAACTAGAAATGGAATCATGTGAAGTGCCACTGATAATGTTAGGTCCACAAGGCCGAATTCCTTGAGAGGGGGGGTGAATCAGGGTATGAATAATTTAAAATTAACGTCCGTTTTGATCTTGTTTCGCTGTTAAGAAAAAAAAATCTTCTCTCTCTTTCTTGTTGCACAAAGTAAACATAAAGTAAATCATGCACATGACAAATCAATTTTAATTGGTTCACCGCCAAGGGCTACGTCCAAGGAGCATACGCCGTCAAGTTTCTGGTCGTACCAATTCTACTAAACTTCACTAGCTGTGGATTACAATGTCCAGGCTAGATTACTTCAATGACCAGTCTCACTACCTTTACAATGTTTAGGATCAGCTCACTGCTTCCCCAAGGGTCACTCCCTGTTTCTCTCTCTCTGGTTCACTGCCAGTGGAGAGGATCAGCTTCTTTCTCTTCCTTTGCTCACTAATCTTGGAAGGAATCCACTCACAGTTTATAGACATGTAGGTCTCTTCATTTTCATGAAGGAATGCATCTTCATTTGTGTGTAGATGCTCTGTTGAAGCCCCATTTTCACCCTTAGATGAATCTCTCTTTGCACCGAAGGTATCGGGCAAGATTCCAGCTTCCACGCAGCCTGAAAATCACTGCTGGAAATAAACCTTACTTGGCGCACATGTCAATATCAGCGCGCAAGTGTCGACACGCAAGTCACAACGGGTGCACAAGTCTTCCTCAAACACTTGCATGACACAAGCTTCCCCAACTCCATACATGAGCGACTCTATTCCTTTTACGCACAAACCAATATTGGCGTGCAACTCCACACTGGCGCGCAACTTCAAACACTGGCGCGCAAATATCACCCTGGTGCGCAAGTCCCACTTGCGCGACCACACACACCACTTGTGCGACCACCACACCTACACGACGAGAGCTCTGATTTCTCAAATTGTTGAACTCCGGTTAATAATGAATAGGGGTGCTCCAGTATTAATAGGAAAATTGACCACCCTACATGATGGTGCGCAAGTCACCTGCGTGACCCAGTCTCGGCGCACAAGTCTTCTGTCCTCCTGGACACTTGCACGACCAACTCCCAAACTGGCGTGAACATGTTTCGTTTGACATATTTTGATCATATGATCTTGAAAAACATACAGCATTCATGTTTCCTATACTCCAATTCCTCGGCACGCAAGTCCCTTTTCCAAAAACACTTTTCTTCATTTGTCGATTTTCAGCCCCAAAAATTTGGCAAACACTAGAAAATGGCGCCACCCGGTATCTGTTCGTTTGTACCGCCTCCAGATCAACCATTCCTTTTGTCGACGTTCTTGAATCAAACATGGATCGTTGACCTCAGCTCTTGAACTCGACATTCCATCATGAAATCATATTTTTCAACAAGTTTTTTTTGTCATTTTTTTGCTTTGTCAACAAGCACCACTCAGATGACCACTTTGTCAACAAACACAATCACCTCAAAAATGAATCAATGATGCCTTGAGGGATTTTTGCCCAACAATCTCCCCCTTTGGGTTTTTTGACAACTCTTTTATGGAAAGATAAATCATTAATTCTTTATCCACCATTCGCCTTTCGCGATTCTGATAGAGATCTAGTATTTACTCAACACATACTCTTAGCCCACATGAGAAATGCTCGGCGTGAGAAACAAGAGTAAATGGAAAGTTCATCAATGAATCACTTCATCTCTGACATCCACTGTTGACACCAAACTGATACCAATTTGTACTAAACTGATACCAATTGTTGAAGGACTTGTGGGAAGACCAATTTTTGGTTTGGAAATATTCTTACCACTCTCCAACACCACTCTTCTGCTTTTATCACGATCCTAATCTACCGTGATATCTATCCTTTGATCGATCACTTCTAGAATCATCAGATTTAAATTCTCCCCCTTTCTGTTCACAGCTTCATCCCTTGTCAGCTTCAAAACCTCTTTAGCCCTATTTCTTGTGTTGTCCAAGCTGAGCTCTAGATAATCACATTCAACTAGCTTCAACTCCCCCTACCTGGCTGCTCCACCTGTCATCTTCTCCCCATATCATTCATGATTTATCAAATCTCCACATTGACTCCCCCTTGAACAATAACTATTGTCTCCCCCTTTGTCAACGAACCCAAAGGTCACTCCTTTGTAGTCTGTAACATAGTAGAGAACACATATCAACACATTAGGGAAAAACACATCACACTTAGGGAGAGGGGGGGTGTTACATCCACACGCTTTCAAGTGAGGGGAATCGTCTAAACTCTCATAGCCAGTCGATGTCTCTCAAAATATTCCTTGGGTAAGGCCTTTTTCAGAATATCAGCAACCTGTAACTCTGTAGGCACATACTCCGACTTCACAAGTCCTTGTTCCACCTTCTCCTTGATGAAATGATATTTAATCTCAATGTGCTTTGTCCTTGAATTATGGACGGAATTTTTTCTAATATTTATAGCACTTGAGTTGTTGCACTGGATTCCGATCGGAGACTTCACTTCAACTCCCATATCTTCAAGGTTCTCCTTCATCCACAATTAATGTTTCATGCTTGAGTGGACGCAATATACTCATCTTCTGTGATGCTCAATGAAATGAAATCTTGCTTCTTTGTTAGCCATGAAATACACAATACACCAAAATAGAATTCACCACCTAACATTGATTATCTATCATATGCTGAACCGGCCCAGTCTGCATCAGTATATCCCAATAAATCTGTGTGATATTTATTAGTATATGTCAAGCCGAAATCCATTGTGCCCTGGATATACCGAAGTATTATTTTCACTGCAATCATGTGGCTTTCCTTGGGATTACTCTGATATCTCGCTTCTTAGCTTGTGGTGAAATAAATATCAAGACTTGTTGCAGTTAAGTACAATAGTCTTCCAATGATTTGCCTGTATTCTGTGATATTAACTGCATTTCCATCCACATTTTTTGATAATTTCATCCAGGTAGCAACCGGAGTCTTCATCTCCTTGGAATTTTCCATTCCAAACCTTATTGGGACCTCCTTGGAATATTTATATTGAGAAATGAACGTTCCATTCCTTCCTTGTGTCACCTGTAGACAAAGGAAAAATGTTAGCTCTCCAATCATTGACTTTTCAAACTCAATTTTCATGAATTCGGAAAACAGTCTTCACTGAGCTTCATCTGATCCTCCAAATATTATGTCATCGACATAAACCAACACCATCATCCTTTGTTTACTGTCATTACTGAAATAGAGATTGTAATCAACTCCTCCACCCTGAAAACCAAGCTTCTTCAAGTACTGATCAAGCCTTGAGTACTATGATCTTGGTGCTTGTTTTAGCCCATACAATGCCTCTTCAGCCTGCAAACTTTGTTCTCATTCTCATGAATGAGAAAACCATCTGGCTGCTCAATGTACACCACTTCTTTCAGAACCCCATACAAGAATGCAGATTTGAAATCCATCTGGAACACTTTGAACTTTCTTTGCACTGCTATGGCCAAAAATAATCTGATTTTCTCCTGCCTTGCAACCGATGCAAATGTCTCATCTACATCTATTCCCTCGATCTGGGATTACCCCTTTCACACTAGTCATGCTTTGTTCCGAATCACCGTGCCATATTCATTCATCTTGTTGTGATAGAATCATTTATTCCCAATAACATTCTTATCTATTGGCCTCGAAACAATCTCCCATGTTTGGTTCTTCTCAATTTGATCAATCTCTTCATTCATAGCCTGAACCCAGTGTTCATCTTCAGCTACATCGGAAAAACATTTCGGCTCCAACTAAGATAGAAACGATGTTTTCTGTAATGATTTCATTCATAGATTCTGAACTGGAGCTGTCTGATCACCAATGATATTCTGCCTATCAATTTCAGCTCGACTCTTTGGCTTCCTTACAGACACAGACTTAACACATTCTTGTTCATCATCAGTAACTTCTTCTGAGTCAGCCTTTGCCACTTCTTCTCCCCCTATGTTGCTTACTTCATCATCACTTTCATCCAGGAACTGTTCACTGGGTCGTTGAGTATTGTGTTCATTTTCAACTGTAGTGACATCATTGCTCTCAACAATTTTTCCAAGCCTTTTGTTGAAGCATTTATACTCTTTGCTTTTACCTGAGTAACCATGGAATATCCCCTCATATCCTCATTCCTCAAACATCATATGATTTTCATTGTTGAGAATGAAACACTTACTTCCAAAGATTTGAAATTATTTCAACGTTGGATTCTTTGCATACCACAGTTCATACAGAGTCTTCCCTTTCTTCAGACACAACAGAGACCTGTTTAAAACATAGACCGATGTCAACACTTCTTCCTTCCAAAATTTATCTGGTAGGTCTTTGTCAATAAGCTTCATTCTGGTCATGTTGTTGATGATCCAAATTCTCCTTTCAACCACACCATTCTGTTGGGGAGTTCTTTCTGATGAAACATGATGCCTTATCCCGTGTTTCTCGAGATACTCTTCCACTTGACTGTTTGTGTATTCTGTAACGTTATATGTACGAAACATCAAAATTTTATACCCAAGCATCCTTTATGATTCTCTCCTGTACTGTTTTATGCAACTAAACACCACTGTCTTATGGGTAATGACAAATACCCAGGCCATTCTTTCGTAATCATCAATGAAAATAACATAGTACCTTTTCCCATTTATAGCTCGTGGTGAGATAGGTCCACATACATCAGCCTGAACCAGTTCTAGCACTCTAGTTGATTTCTCTTCCTTTGGCCTGTATATCTTTCTAATGATCTTCCCTTGTTGGAAAGCATCACACGTATGAGTGCGATCACGTGATAGTTTGGGAAGGTCTCTAGCAGCATCACACTTTACGAGATCTTCCATAGATGGTTGGCATAGATGACCAAGTCACTTATGCCACAGCTGGTTTTCATCCTCTCTAGATAAAAGACATGTATCTTCTTCCCCACCTAAAGGTAGAGATTTCTCTTTGACATTTTTCCCTGCAGAATAGCTTCCCCATATTTTCTTTTCACAACACACATCTTCTTGGTAAATCGGATAGAGTGCCCAGAGTCACATAATTGACTGACACTGAGTAAGATATGACAAAACCCTCTACTACCAAGACATCAGCACATCTCATCTCTTTTCCCCAAAACTTGGCTTTCACTGAGCCAAAAATATCTAGGCCTTCATCATTTCCATATTTGACAACTCCTTCTTTTTCATATTTGATTCTTGTAACAAGATCCTTATTACCCGTCATGTGGGATGTGAAACCACTATAAAGGATCTAAACACCAGATCGATATGATACTTTAAGGGAACTCTCTGCCACCACGACTTTCTCATTTTTCATCTTCTTGGTCCATACTTTTTCTTTCACACTCGGCATGGATGGAGACTTCTGTTCTTTCTCAGAGTATGATGGACCAGCTTTATCTTGCAATGTTGCAAATCTATTCTGCATTTTTAACTCACCTATTAATTTATTGACCTGCTGCTTGCGAACGATTTGATTCTTATTTGGCAGATTTCTCTGAGTGGTCTAAGTTCAATACCTAGCCATGTGTCCAAATCCTCTACACCAAAAACAATGTCCTTTGAAATATGTTCTGGAAAACCATTCTATGTTTGGATGCCATCTCTGTTCCTATTCCCTTTTATATCTCTTGGCTATGAAACACACATACTGTGAATGTCCCAATTTCCCACATCAATAAAATCTGATATAGAATGCATTTCTTCGTGATACTTCAGCGCCACGATTTTCCCTTTGGGATCTCTGAATATTCTGATTTTGTTTTGTGCATAAATCAACCTTCAATTTTGGGAAGGTTGCTTGCGGTCTGACTGCAATTGCCACAAATTTTTGTTCCGGATTCAGCCCTGAAACGACCTTAATATTTGAGCTCAATTGCTACTTCTTCCTACTGAATTGCTAGGCTCCTCTTTCATATTCTCTTTTTTCAGAATGGTCTTCTTTTCTGATATCACATTTGGGGTCAAGAGTTTTTCTTGATCTTTAATTTTTTTTCACAGACTGACCACTTCTTCTTCAAGATCATTGATACATATGACCTTCTCCTTTCATGTGTTAGTCAGACAAACAATTTTCTTTCTTTTGTTCCTCAATTTTAAACTTATACTCAGTAATATTTTCTGAGCTCTCTGGTGTTGAGGATTTTAGTCTATCAATTTCTTCTAACAGCTCACACATTTCTTCATCCTGTTGTTGCATAAAGATTTTGGCATCATGAACCACTTTATTGGATTTATTCGTTTTGGCTCTCCAAATGTATATTTATTCAAGAGATTCTTCCAACTCAGCGTCCATATCAACCCTCCCTTCAATTTATTCTTCTTCATCAGCGTCAGCTTCTTCCTTTTTCTGAGAACTACCAACAATTTCCACCAAGTCATTTACCCCACGATCTCTGCAATTTTCTAATTCCTCAACCACTTCATCCTCATACTCATATGAACTTTCAAATTCTTGTGAAATAAGATTCTTTTTATTGAATAAATTTCTCTTTAATTTCTTCTTCTCTTTCACAAACGTTGAAGTCTTCTTCTTTGGAATTTCACCTTCATCATCATCATCATCATCGTTATCTTGAAATTTCTTGGGCATCTTGCCACAAGTTGACCAACCATTCCACATCGAAAGCATGCCGGTATAAGTTTAACTATAAACTTTCCTCTTCCTCTTTGCATATTTGAAGAAAGTAATGACATCACATCATCTATCTCTTCTTCTTTATTACAATCTTCAATAGTGAGTTTCTTCATGTCCTTGAATGCCACCTCTTTGGATTTTCCCTTTTCCGCAGTCTCATTATCATCATTTCACATTTCATATGCAACATGAGTGTTGTGCAGGTTATCCAATGTCAGTTCTTTTGGGTCATTATCTTCCAAAACCGAAACTTTCGGATTGAACCAAGGTGGGAGTTTTCTCAATATGCACTTCACAATTTTTATATCATCGATAATTTCTATAAGACCCCGCATGTCTTCTACCCCAGCATTTACCCTGTCAAAGAATGCATCAACAGACTCATTCGGGTTCTTTCTAAGATCTTCATACCTGTTCCACAACACTTGCAGCTTTGCCTCTCTGACTTTTGTATCCCCTTCATAAATATTAAAAAGCTTTTCCCACATGGAATGTGACGTTTTACATGAAATCACCTTTGTATATATGGGATTGGAAAGGGCTCCCCCTAAGGCATTTATTGCTTGGAATCAGCATCCAACTCTTTATGCTCAGCTTCTGATAATGCTACACTAGTAATACTATCTATGATACCATTCATAGCTGCTGAAAACACATCCATCCCCAAAGATTGGAAATAATGTTGCATTTGATTCTTCCATATCTGAAAATAACATCCGTCGAAGATCGGAATCCCTCTATGATTAGTGACCTCCACTGAGAGAATAACTTATATCAACCTCTTTCTCTGATACCAATTGTTAGGTCCAGAAGGCTAAATACCCTGAGAGGGGGGGTGAATCAAGGTATGACTAATTTAAAATTAATGCCTGTTCTGATCTTGTTTCGCTGTTATGAAAAACACTCTTATCTCTATTTCCAATTCCACAGAGTAAACAGAAAATAAAGCATGCACAAGACACAACAATTTTACTTGGTTCACCGCAAAGGACTACGTCCAAGGAGCATACGTCAACATGTTTTTTTTCATACCAATTCCACTAAAATTCACTAGCTGTGGATTACAATGTTCGGGCTAGATCACTTCTATGCCTAGGCTCACTGCCATTACAATGTTTAGGGTCAGCCCACTACTTCCCCAAGGGTCACTCCCTGTTTCTCTCTCTCTGGCTCACTGCCAGTGGAGAGGATCACCCTCTTTCTCTTCCTTTGCTCACTTCTCTTGGATGGAATCCACTCACAGTTTATAGACATGTAGGTCTCTTCATTTGCATGAAGGAATGCATCTTCATCTGTGTTTAGATGCTCTGTTGAAGCCCAATTTTCACCCGTAGATGAATCTCTCTTTGCACTGAAGGTATCGGGAAAGCTTCCATCTTCCATGCAGCCCGAAAATCACTACTAGAAATAAACCGTACTTGGCGCACAAGTCAATCTCAGCGCGCAAGTATCGGCGCGCAAGTCACAATGGGTGCGTAAGTTTTCCTCATACACTTGCGCAACACAAGCTTCCCCAACTCCAAACTTGCGCGACTCTATTCCTTTTACACCCAAACCAATATTGGCGCGCAACTCCACACTGGCGCACAGCTTCAAACACTGGCGCACAACTATCCCCATGGCGCGCATGTCCCACTTGCGTGACCACACACACCACTTGCGTGACCACCACACCTACGTGACTGGAGCTCTGATTTCTCAAAGTGTTGAACTCCGGTTAATAATGAATAGGGGTGGTCCAGTATTTATAGGCAAATTGACCACCCTGCACGATGGCGCGCAAGTCACCTCCGCGACCCAGTCTCGGCGCGCAAGTCTTCTGTCCTCCTGGACACTTGCGCGACCAACTCCCAAACTTGCGTGAACCTGTTTCCTTTTCCATATTTTGATCTTATGTTCTTGAAAAAAATACGTTGCGCAAGTTTCCTATACTCCAAGTCCTCGGCGCCCAAGTCCCTTTTCCAAAAACACTTTTCTTCATTTTTCGATTTTCAGGCCCAAAAATTTGGAAAACAATGGAAAATGGCGCCACCTTGTATATGTTCTTTTGTACCGCCTCCAGATCATCCATTCCTTTTGTCGATGTTCTTGAATCAAACATGGATCATTGACCTCAGCTCATGAACTCGACATTCCATCATGAAATCCTATTTGTCAACAAGTTTGTATGCCATTGTTTATCTTTGTCAACAAGAACCACTTAGATGTCCACTTTGTCAACAAATACAATCACCTCAAAAATGAATCAATGATGCCTTGTGGGATTTTTTCCCAAAAGATGCTGATCTAGATGAAGAATCAAGGATTCTATTCAAGTTTATATAGAATTTGGTTATTCCCAAAATATGTGATTTTTCTCTTTCGAACTATCAGGATGTGTTTCTGATCAACCTTTTGAAAGAAGGGAAGAAGATCAAATTGTAAAATTATATCATACACTATATGTGTGAGCTGATCAAAGCCACATCCAATTCAACTTCCCTATTTTACTCTTGGATTATCTCAGCCACGATTCATGGAAAAGTTATGGTTCGACGTAATGTGTTAGTAATTATGGATTGTGAATTCTGCCTCTCAAAATCCCCTATCAAGAGAATTAAGATAAATTGGAATAATTTGAAAAATGAATCGGTAGAACGAAATTATAGAATTGATGAGAAATTTAATCCAGTGGAACATTCCTCAAGACCAAGAAATATTTCTGATCCAGTTTTGGAACCAGATGAGATTGTTGAGTACTCTTCTAAAGTAGAAGAAGAGGTTGGTGTGCCTCCTAGATAATCTGTTTTTGTAGTTGAAGAAGATATTACTCTTATCCCTCTTGTGGTAAGTGAAAAAGAACTCCCTGCTCCTACAGAAGTGGTTACTCTGGAAGGTCAACACGAGGCTGAAACTGAATCTGTTGAAAATGAAAATGACAATAATGAAGAACCTATAGTGGAAGAGATACCTATTATTCCAATATATAATCTTGAGGAACTCCACGTAGAAAAATATGTTCCTGAAATCATCCATTTGGCTAAATAAAGGATGGAGCTGGCTTTTCAGTTGGCTAGGTTAGAAAAGGGTGAGGAACCAAGAACTATTTTTGAGGAATTAGATCCAGACCCCAAGACTCTTAGTCCTGAGAAGAATGCATCTGTTTAGGGGTAGAAAACCCCAAATCTATAATCTCTTGATGTACTAAATTTGGTTGATCTGAACTATTTAGACACTCAATATAAGCTCCCCAGTTTATATGATATGGATGACTCTCCACAAGTGTCAGCAAATGGCCTTGTCATTTCCTCATTGTTGCATTTGAAACCTGTCTTTAATATGTCCACTTCAAAGGAACCTGAAACCATATCAATACCTTCTTTTGAACCTTCATTAGACAAATCATCTATGGTGAGTAATGATGATCTAATGGAATTTGGTGCTAGTCTCTTATCTGGTGTGGAAAAAGTTCAAAATTCTCATCCTACTATTGTAACTCTTCAAAGTGAGAAAGGTGATTCACTATTGTTGGAGAATGTGATTTGGGAGATTCTACCTAAAATTATTCATGAAATTGTGGAAGTTAGAGTTGAAAAAAGGCTGCTTAGTGATGAAGTGAAGACTCTGAGACGTATGATCGATGAAATGCCGAACAAGATGCATTCCAGACCAAAGCATGTTTCTCCTCCTGTAAAACATGTTGTTAGTCAAACCCCATATGATGTTTTGTCTCAGTTTAAAACATATTTAGCTTCTTTAGATGAAAAGGTTGATGAAAGGAATAACTAGATAGTGAAGTAGATGAGGGAGCTTGTTGTAAATCATAGAAAACTCAGTAATGAGTATACACGATGTATTCAAAAAGTGCTTTACCAACTAAAATCTCTCACCACCACTATCAATGTTTCTAAAGCCTCTACTGAATCATCTCAACCTTCTTTAGATGGTGATTTTTTCAGAATAATGGTTAAATAAGAGCGTCAGAATGTGCTCAGTCGTTTCAATGCATCTTCTCTCTCTTATGTTTTCATGAATAGCAATCGAGTTCTTGATCTACTCTAAATCCACTAAAAAATTGCTATTGATTCTCCATAAGATATTTCCATGAAAGTGGATTTATACTTCAAAAGAATATTCTCCAAGACAGATATGTCAAATCATTTCATGTATCTTGTAGAAAATCTGCCAATTCCTCATGTGAATTTGGCTTTCAAGAACCAAGTCCAAAAGCTCACCGAGTTCACTCGAATGATGGAAAAGTTTACGGAGAAAAAGGAAGATTTTGAGAAATCCATGAAATATGGTGGGGATATCATTGAGGATATCATTATGATTTTGAGGCCTTTCCTTCATGTTCATAGTACATCCATTTTTTCTCCTAAGGCTTCTCCTCTGAGAAGCAGTCTGCCAACATTCCCTTCTACCCTATCCACCAGAACTACGTCTTTCAACCAAGAACTGAGTTAGATTAGGCATGTGATTATTGATCAACAACTACCTCGATCATCTACTACTCTTACTCTAGATCCATCAGTTTTGAAGGCCTTTTTTAACTACTCTTTCAACCAGCTCATGAAGACCATCACATGAGGAAGAACAGTGGTTACTACTTATTGATAGTAATGTTATTGCTTTTTTTTCTTCTTTCTGTTTGTACTGTACCCTCTGTTCTTTAATGAAATTTGTACTTTTGATGAATTCTCCACTTATATCTTCTTGAAAATCCCATAGGGGGAGAAATCACTATATGTTAGACATTTATCTCTATATCTATAGTTGTATAAAATATACACCTTAATTTTACATGATTTGTGATCATAAAAAAGGGGGATATTGTTGGAATCATCATGTACTAATCATGTTTTAATGATCATAAATCCTATTGAACCTGGTTAAATCATGTAAATTATGTCAAAGCATGTGTATTAGTGTTTAAGTATTCTCATGTTTTAAGAAGAGGTATTCATGATCTTAAGTTCTCTACATTATTTTCATTACAGTGTACTATACTTGATTTACTTTTATAATATATTCTTAGAATAAATATTAAGACTAATACATTCTATGATCACCATTTATTATATTTAGATATGGTTATTTTGAAAAGTCTAAGACACCGTGAGTATTCCACTAATTGTCTTTATGACACTGTGAAGCAGACACTGTGAACAAGACATCGTGATCAAGACACTGTGAACATCATGACACCGTGAACAAGCAGACACCGTGAAGCAGACACCATGATCATGACACTGTGAACATCAAGACACCATGAAATAGCAGCCACCGTGAATCAGACATCGTGACCAAGAAACCATGAGCATCAAGACACAGTGAACAAGAAGAAACCATGAACATGAAGACACCATAAAAAAGACACCATGATCAAGACACCGTGAACATCAAGACACCGTAAACAACAAGTCACTGTGACCAAGACACCATGAACATCATGACACTGTGGAAAAGAAAACATCGTGAACATCAATACACATTTAACATGAAGACACTGTGAACATCAAGCCACGGTGATCAAGGGACCGTGAACAAGACACTGCGACTGCAAGACACTGTGACTTTCAAACACCGTGACCAATCCAGACACAGTGTGAAAGATACACTAATATCATGACATACTGTGACACCATTTCCTAATATGTTTTTTTTCATAATTCAATTTAATCTATAAAAATCATATTTTATGAGTTTAATTCACTTTCATAATTAATGTTTCTTTGTAGACATATAATTTGACATTACGAGGTACGAGGTGCAGAAAACATGCAACCTTTTGGAACCAACATGTGAACTTCCTGATAAAATTGTAATGCGGCCCAAAAACAAATAAAATACATATGAAGGAACAGTTTGCGACACGATATTTTAAAATAAGAAAAAACTGATGACTGGTGTGCACTAAAATGAATAAGATACTTAGAATAAAGCATTGCCTCATACAAATAGACACTATTTAGGAATACAAAAATCATACTGGAAACATGAGAACATTTTCGCACTATAAAACCTCATGAAAAACACATGCTTAATAGTTACACTCTGTTTTACAGACGAGGACTCAAATTCTACATCTGCTTCATCTATGAATTCTAGATCCATAATTCCTAATAGTCAGAGAATTTCTAAACCTATCTCAATACTGTTTCTTTGTTGTGTATCTATTATTAACATTAGATCAGTGTGTGTTCCTATATAGAAACACACTTTGTCTCCCACATTAATTTTATGGATACAAGATATCCTTACTCAAATATCCTTTTACTCTTTTGTATAACCACTAATAAGTGTGGAAGAAGCACTTATGTGGCCTAGTAGTTTATACCCACGAAGAACTATGGAAGAGGTCACTGTGTGGCCTAGACAGTCCTTCATACTATTATTATCCCTGATCGAGGGTGTGGATCACATTTTATTTATATAAACTACTTGGGGGAAAGTGATCACCAAGTGGAGTGGAGTAGGTCTCAGCTTGAGACTGAACAAATTGTTTCATATCTGTTGATCAAATTAATTTAGTTTTCTCTATTTTGTTTGTTTTCTGACAAACTCAGAAATCACTAAATTCACGTTGATTGTTAGTATAGGAAATAAGTTATAATTGTTTTTTCTTAGTAGAATCGCTTCAAAATTAACTTTTATAACTGATATTAATATTACTGAGAATTAATCAATCTACTAAGAAGATATTTCAACAGTTAGACTCTTATAACAGTATAACCATAAATTACTGGGCTAATTTGAATTGCGGGATTTTAATAATAATGTTTTTAAGTGAAATTATAATTTTATATCAATTCACCCCCCTCTTGTGTATCCACTCTGACCAACACTTTCAAAACCCTTTTAATAAATATTCTTGTTTTCAATATGGTTTTTAAGTATTTAATTATATAAACATAATAGTATAAAAAGGTGAATTCCTTTCAAAAGTTTCCAAGTGGTATGGGAGAAATTAATTCAAAAATCTATTTTAAATGAATTTCTTTATAAATGAGTCACATTCAAAAGATTTTAAAAACAGGTATATTTCATTCAAAAAATTTTACTTGTCATTATGAACTATGACAAAAATAGTTACTAGATATTATTATTTATTCTGATTGATATATTATAATACAATATTACATATTTAATTGAATTATTTATGATGTGTTTGAGAGTGGACGTTGTATTTTTATACCCTTCATGGTTTATGGCTGTAGTATTGAAATTTTTATGCAATTTTTAATACGAATTTTTATGTTATGTTTCAACATTTTCTTATGAGGAATGTTGTGGACATAGTAACTGACTGGTGGAGCCCACTATAGCTCCTCAATGCATCGGTAGGCATGTTGAGACAATCTAGTGTCTTGGAACAATGCATTGAAAATAGTTAAATTTGTTGTCTTGGCACCAAACCTAGACTATGTGGTAATGATGATTGACATTAGGAATTCCCTAATTATGAAATTTTGTATTACATGTGATTATTTAACTAGTATAATGTCAATGTGAATGTTTATACGGTGATATTTGATTTATTTTAACCATATTTTGTTTATGTTTTCTGTATATAAGATGGATGTTTTTATTGTACATCTTACCTTAATAGTTTATAGCTGATTATAAATTATTTACCCTTATTGAGCATCTGAGCTCAACCGTTTCTTATGTTTTGTTTTCCCAAGATTCCAAGAAGTTTATTCTGTTTGATATGCAGGGTTAAGCTAAGTGAATAATGGCATTCTCAATGGATTATTTATGTTGTGTTTAATGTTAGAAATTGGAATGTAACATTAAACTATGTAATCAATTTTCCAAGACTACTAAACTAATATTTCCTTCAGGACATGATTCCATGTAATCATGCCAATGTATAAAAATAAGTCACCGACTCTGGGTAACTGGGGTCAAGGAGTTACATAATTATCATTGATGTCAACTAAGACTGACTCATAGTGTGGTTTCTTCAAAGTCATGGTTGAAAAAATTTCATCATAATATCAATTAAACTATTTTCATGCAGTTAGTTAATGGAAATGCTTGTAGATAATATTCATGGGAGAATGAGCCTTCATGTGTTCAATGGGATCTACTCACAAATAAGAAAAAATAAATTATAAATTCTCATCCACATGCCTATATAAATCATTTTTGATTCATGCTACCCCAGATATATGACTTTTTCTTTTATCTAACCCTACAATGGTTTAATGTTGCAGATGTTTCCATCACATGAGAATACTAAGATTCCCTTAAAGAAAATTTTGTTTTTGGATTATACATTATTTTATAAATTTATCCATTACTTAGTTGAAACCATTCAAATAGGGGTAAATCAAAATTTTAAAATTTTATTTCTAAATTAACTCCATTGTGAAATAAACAATAAAAATTTATTATCGAATGATTTTAAATAATAAAATTTCTCATTGCAAATATAAATTTATGGAGTAAATTTAATTTAACATGATAAAAATAATTAAAATTTTTTGAGGCATTTAAAAATTTAAATATAACATTTTCATGAACATTCAAAGATCAATCAATTATTTATTATTTAAATTAATTATAGGGATAATTATAATGCCCCAAAAAACTAATGTACTGTCTTTTTTTAGATATTATTTATAATATGAGATAGTAAGATAGTAAGGTAATATAATTTCCATATAAATTACAATATATTTAAAATATATTCTATGAATTTTAGAACATGAAACACTTAGTTAGATTGCATTAAATGAAGATGGACCTTCATCGAAGGATTGAGTTATACGCAAGACCGAGTTTCACAAAACAATGATATAATATTAAAATATTATTTTCATAAGACATAAATGTGAAATTATTAATATTATTAACTAACATATGAAAGTATATGGTTAATAATAGTAAAATATCAATTCATTTGTTAAAAAATAATTATAAATGGGTATAGGAAACAATTGAATTTAAACAGAATGATTTTATATAAAACCATTGTAATGATCCCATAGATATTTAACATTAATAAATTTAAGTAATTAAATTTAATTAATTATTTTAATGGAATATATATTTTATATATTATAGAAATATTTTTTGTGTTACTCATCCTTTAGTTTGGATTTTCTTATGATAAGAACAGATCTTATTTCACACATAAACCATATATTTTTATAACTGTAATTTTAGCTCGTTTTCATGGATAACCCAATTTAAATTGGGATTTTGAAAATTTTATTTATTGAATTTTTAAAAATAAAATTTATATATAAAATTAATAAAAAATATTTATTCTGTTGTTAAATTTTTATATTTTCATTAGACAGTTCATTTAAAACGAATTGTCAAAAATTCGGAATTTTAGTTATAAATTTAATTTTAATATAATGTATTTATAATGTAAAATTATAATTAAAATTGGTTTTCCAATTTATTTTGAAAGAATATTTATCTATTATTACAATTTAGTTCATTGAAATAAAGATCAAATTGGAATTGAATATAAAAATATTTCCATCTTTCAGACATTATTACTTTAAAAGCCCACATTGTATTCCTGTATACTGTATTAATTTTAAATTATTTTCTACCAATTATTGGATAATATTTTGGAAAAATGGATCCCATATTTGAAATATTAATATTTTTTAATGTCTAATAATAATTTTTTTACTTAAAATACTAGTGAGTGTGATTAGAATTAATTACAATTATTAAGGTAATAAGAAGCATCAAAAAGGACTAAGCCTAAAATTTAATTTCCCAAATGACATAGAAACAAGTCCAAAACCAATTAGTTTTTCTTATCTCCAATATTAAACATCCAGTAATATTTATGTTTTGGTATTATAATCTTTTTAGGTATGAACATGTGCACACCTGACATGTTTCATGAAAAATCTATGTGGGTCTTTTTCCATCCCTATAAAAGGCCATCACCTCTCCGGAATTCTAAAACCTAAGAAGTTACTTAATTCCGACCAATATCATCCCTAATAGCTTCCAAAAATACTATTATAAATATTGAAGCCTCCATTAAGGATGAAATTCTCCCATCTCAGCCTTTTGGTATAAACCAAAAGAAGTCACCCGATTAAGATGTAACACCTTCCCTCATGATTTTTACTTGCATTTAAATTATCCACTAAATGTACTCTTCTTATTTTATTATAAAATAATAGAAAAATTATACTCAATATAGTGTGTTGTTTTTATAATATGGTTTTGACCTAATCATTCACACACCTCCATCTAATGGGCTTCGAACAGACTGTTTTTTGTATGACGAAATTCTATTTCATGAAATAATTATTGTTAAATTGTCCGCTACCGCCTCAAATGGTGGACATTATTATGGGAACTATATTTATATATTTTATATATTCTATTTAATATTTCATAATTATTCGTTCCTTTTATAATACATATATTGAATAATTTACATTTTTTGATAATATCATTTGAGGTTGTGTAGAGTACTGCCCCCTCAAAGTTATTTGATTCGTTCACAAGATACATGTAATGAATAAATAAATGGTCATAAAATACCATAAATGAAATAAAAAACATGAAAAACATATTCATGGAAATATTTTCTATTTATGTAAATATAATTTTTATATATATTGTCTCTTTTATTACCCTTTCACACGCTATAAAAGAGATAATACCATTTCTGGATGTGTGGACTACTGCTACTTGACCTGATTTGATTCCTTTTACATAAAATAATTATATATAAAAGTATAAATGATTAAATAATAAGGTATTTATCATATAATGATCATTAGGGGAAGATTTTAGTTAGGTATCTTATTTCCACCATGATCATTTAATAATGGATGTGTTACTCATGTGTACTTACGTCCTACCATCTCTATGATTGTAAGTAACATTGGCTAATTTTCATAGTCATTTTTAATGATTGAATTTAATAGAATAATTTATAGAGTAATTTTATAATTATGTTTATATGTTATACTAGAGATTTTATATAATGAACCTTTTGACCATAGTAGACCAACAATACTTTTTTTACACAAAAATTGAATTTTTTCAAAAACACCTAATGTAAGCATAATCATTTATGTATGATAGAAAACATGGTTATAAGTGATAAAATTAAATATAAATATGGAAAAAGGTATGAATCATGTTGAAATTTAGAATAAATATATTTTACATTAATTTAAAAAATGCTCAGCTGAATGGAATTACAATGTAATAAAAGTTTATCTCAATTTTAATTCCCATGAGGTACCTGTTCTGTTTCCCACACTTTTATTTTATGTGGTGTATGTAATTACATTATTATAATATTTGTGTCTTATAAATATATTTATGTGTATTCAATAACCCATTTTATTATACCTCCTTCATGGGTTTTAATATTCAATAGTTACCAAGTCAGTATAATGTTTTTCGTTAATTTTAGTTCTTGGAACTCATTTTTTATTTTTCCCCTAAACACTTTTTAAAGGATCATATATATAATTTTATTATTATATATCATAAAACGAAATATTTTTATTATAATTTATGATCCAGGTAATTTCCATTTTCTTACAAGGATATTATGATCAGAGTTACCATTCTATAAGAGTTTATTGAGACAATCTAATCACCTTTTTGAGATTGTTTACATTTATATTTCCTTTGATGAAATATTATTATCCTCTTTCAAGAACACTCTTGAGTTTCCTTATACTCTATTATATCATGATATTTTCATTTATTGGTACCATTTTATACACTTTTTTTATATAAGATAGTAATGAAATTATTTTTATGAAGGACCGATAATACCCTCACATCGGTCGAAAATATATCAAATCAAAATTTCCTTGAAAGTGTTTACATGAATATTATTATATTACCCTATAATTTATAATTTAAATTTTTAAATTTTTATATTTTAATAATATATTAAATGAAATATTTTTGTCTCCTTCCAAATGATTTATTTTTATCCCTTTTATCATATAAAAGTAATATTATTTTCGCCTCGTATGACCTGTATGGATTTATTAGTCGTTCCTTTTTTGGATCCTCATTTTAAAGTTCAAAATGAATATTTTTAAAATATCATTAAATAGTATTTTCAATGAAAATATTTTTCAAAAGTTTATTAAAAAGAAATATATATTATTGTCAAGAATATTTTTCACATTTATTATTTTAATTCATCAACGACATAAATCCTATATTTTACTCTATATACGATTTGTTGTGTTAATAAAATCCTTAATATTCATCTAGATAGTTTATGATTGATTATTCCAAAAATAGAATTTACATTCACTTATTTGATCCATTTTTTATGTCCCATTGAAATTTTTAATTTCATATAATCATTGAGCATTAAATTTCACTAAATAATACATATCATTTACAATGGATATTAGACTTTATTAAACTATAAACCATTTTACATATGGTGTTTAATTTTTTTAAATGAGGTATTATTGATAAATCCATATTTATTATTTAATATAGATATTTGATATGGATTATTTTTTATTTGATTAATAAATATGAGGAATGATTTAGACAAGAAATACATCGGCTGGGGACCATTTAAGGAAATCCCAACAGGTTTGGGACCAGTGAATGAAATCACATCGATGAATATGTTGCCTTATGAGATGAAATTGTTGGTTAGCCACCAAATATAGGGTTTTTTACATTATATATAAACCATATTTTGAAATGTTTTAATTGTTTCAGTTATGTGTACCTATGAAACATGGTATCCAATTATTAATCATTGCTTTCATATTAGTTTTCATTATTATTCATCCATGTGATTATGACTTGATATATATATATATATATATATATTTCATTTTGGATCATCGATTAATGGAATGTGTTATAGATTCATACCATTCCAAATTTATTATTCCATTTATAGTTTTTGAATGGAATGTATTTCCAGTTTTTTAACATACCATATTCACTATTCACATTGATTCTTTATTACTTCAATTATATTTTCCCTTACTAAGCATTTAATTTCACCCTTATAATGTTTTTTCCTCATTAATCTAGTAAGCGTAATATGAATGATATGCAGAAATATACAATATGGATTTCAGTTATCCTTGAAGTTGATTATATGTTTATAAGAAAAAAAAATGTGTTATTTTGTGAATCCATTAGTAATAAAATTATCATTAATTTATCTAGTTTTACAAG
Source organism: Viscum album (assembly GCA_963277665.1). Classification (NCBI taxonomy): domain Eukaryota; kingdom Viridiplantae; phylum Streptophyta; class Magnoliopsida; order Santalales; family Viscaceae; genus Viscum; species Viscum album. The sequence goes on along the minus strand of OY728157.1, from coordinate 25,446,724 downwards.
GATACTAAATTGATCTGTCCTTTGGGGACTGATTCCTTGTAATGATGCCAATGTAATTGATATAAAAAACTGCTATAGGCTGTCTGGGGTTGGGTCACAACATTAATTTCTATTAAAAATGAAATATAAAATTTAAAATGACAGATCGCATCCCAACCATAAAAAAATACAAACGGTCATATTTTTATTTTTTAAAATAATATTTATCCTAAAACTGCTATAGGCTGTCTTGTGTTGTACGCTACACCAAAAGGAGTTTGCACAACACACATCCTTGACTTGCATTGCATTACACGCAATCGCTACCTTCCTCGATAGCGTGTGTAGTACGTAATACTGGGTTTCACTAAACAACGATATGCTATTAAAATATTATTAAAACTAGCCGTTAAGAATAGTAATAACCACCTTTTAAAATTTTAGAAATTTTAGCTCTCAAAATGGACTTCATTTTTGGATTCGGAGTATCGAATTTAGCCCAAGGTGAAATTTTGGTACTTTTCAGATAACTTTCATATTTTGATGAATAGTGAAAATTACTAAATTATAATTAAAAACAATTTTTTTAATAGAAATAATTAATAGTGATAAATTATTAATTTGAGTGGTTTTAAAATATATTTAGAATATATTTTTACAATTCAATACAATGTTGGTCATTCGATGTAATTTCACATTTACACCAGACATAAACAAGTGTTAATCTTTTGATAGTTATTATCTCTTAAAAACACGCTATTTGTTGTGACAGTGGAAATTAATTATAAAATTAATTAATGCAACATATACGTTGGGAATTTTGTAAAATAGAAATCATTTTTGAATTCAGAATATCAATTATAGCTTAGGGTGAAATTTTGGCATTTTTCGGAAAAAACTTGAATTTTTGATGAATAGTGAAACTACTAAGTGGTAGTTAAAAAAATTATTTTTTTCATAAATCTTAATTTTACCGCTTCTGTGAATGGAATTTCAAAAATCCAAGAGACACGGTTGATGTCCAGTAAGTAAAATGTGGTTCAATGAGATGAAAATAATTTTTGGTGAATAGTAACTTTTTACTTTTATTTACCACGGTTAAAAGTAAATAGGGTAATTAAGGGTAAAAATGATATTAATATTACCCGAACACATGTCGTAATCCTCTTGGACAAGTGTATTTCGACCAAAAACAAACTGAGGAATAATATATGACCATTTAGGCCCACATTAATTAGATTGGGACATTTATTATTATTTAATTCAAAGAAGAGTTAAAAGAGTTAAAATCAAATTTTATTTAATAAAACATTTTTAATATAGGGTTATGCATAAGATAAATTCGACTATAAATATTCATTAGAAAGCTAAAAATATTTCCTACGTAATGGTATTTTATTTGTAATTTTTAGACACTAAATAATTTAATTTATTTATGACACAACGATGATGCAGTAATTATCTTATTAATGAAATATTGGCATAATTGATGTTATAAATACCCAAATAAATATAATTTGAGACTTTTTGTGAATTACGCTAATTTTCCAGTTTAATATGACATGTTATTAATTATTTAATTAACTTTTTTCGAACTTATCATTCTGTTATGATTTTCACAAAAATCAATTACTAAATAGTGTCAAAATTGACATAAAATATTTTTTAAAACAAATATTATATTATTAATTGTTATTTTATTCCTAATAATCTATGGTTCGGCCAAATGACTTAGATAAGGTTATATATATTAATAATAATAAATTTGGGGTTCTTTTTTTGCTTCTTATAGTATGTTTATTAACCTTATAGTGTAAGAGCACAAGAAGACACGGTAAAAGTAAAATTATTTAACTTAATGTTAAATCTAAATGATAACGTTAAAATAGGAACCTAAACATGTCTAAATTCTATTGGATGAATAGGTTTCGACCCATCCCCACATTAGACACGAAATAAATCAATTTGGAGCTATTTAAAACCGAACATTACTTTATAATAAAATAATATTTTTAGTTCTTCCAAAGGTGCCCCTCTCCTCCCTTATAAAAGGGCACCTCCTCCCTCTCTTCCTCACACAACTTTGAGCCTTCATGATCGGCCAACCCCTGCCAAAATCTCTTCTCCACTTCCCTAGAAACATCCTAGAGGTTCTGGTCTTCCTCAAAGACCAATTTTAGTTCCCTAAGAGGTGGTCTCAAAGAGGCGCTTCAAATAAGAGGTAATTTCCGTTACCAATTCTTTCACCTTTATTTCTTCTTCCACTTCTCCTTCTTAGGTTGTTTCATTATGAAGTAATAACATCAGTATCACTCATTTACTGATATGTTATTATAAGTATTAAACAATCCTATTTCACCATCTATCCATCCTACGGAAAAAGAAATCACCGCGCATGCGTACGTACGGAATACCGTCTCCACGCCGTGGTGTAATCTGTTTTTCCACCAACACCTTACATGGATGGGTATTATGGTGTAAAGAATAAATATACATAGTTATTATAACATAATAATGATTATGATATATTGTATCATCCACTCCAATTCAATTCCATAATTATTGAAATGATATCATCGCTTGTGCGTACGTACGGACTACCGTCTCCACGACGCGATGAGATTTATTCTCCATGTTAACAATTTAGGAATGATTATAAAGTATATATAAGAAATACTAATGGAATATATGACATTATAAAGCTACTGGATTTATGTGTATATATATGTATGTCATCTACTTAATTCCACTCAATTCAATAAGGAAACAAAAACAGCGTTCATGCGTACGTACGGCCTACCATCTCCATGAACGGTGTATTTCTTTCCATTTATAGATCCAATATATATATGTATATTCTGACTATATATTATGTATAAATCATGTTTTATATTCTAAAATTAAGTAATAATGATCTAAGTAATCATATGAATAATTACAAGTTAAAACACGAACGAAAAATGAGACGATTTTACCCAAAACGCTACTTTACCATGAATTTACAAAAGAACGGGTAATATAAAGTCATATGTGAACCATATATGATATAATAACAATGAATATGATTCTGTAATAAGTCAATGACATTATTTAAATCATTATACAGGAGGTTCGGACACTTACGAAGCAAATCGGACCTAAGGTAAGGGAAATATCACAATCTCATTTTTATCCGAGATTGTTTATACTTTAGTATTTACTGGGGTGCATTTTATCATCCACATCCATGTTACCTCTATATGAAATATTATTTCCATCCACCTACAATTTTTTATATCCAACTTTACCCTTCGGTGAATTTTTAGTAAAAGATATGAAAGGAATCTTTTGTCATTTTTCGTACGAGGTACTTTTTTTACTTTTCTGACAAAAGTACGAGAAGAATGTTTTTTTTACTTATACGGCATGAATGGATTTTTAAAACATTATTTCCAAGAAGATTCCTTTACATGTTTTCAAGTTTATTTTTAATCAGTTTCTTTTAGTTTAAAATTGTATGACATATTAAGAAAGGAAAAGTGTTTTTGAAATAGAAAGGATATTTTCCTCAAGAATGGAGTTCAAGTGTTTTATCAAAATTATTTTCCATCTAAGATAATAAAGGGTTCTGTTTTTATCCATATTATTAAATTGATTTGATTATGTTGTGATGGAATTATTTTTATGAATTCCTTTATCTTATAAGAATTGTTTTATGATGTCATGTTGTTTAAGAATCCCATTTTTATTACATGGGTTATGTAATGATGTATGATTTATGATTTTGTGGCACACATAAGAATGGTATCATTATGAGATGGGTGGGACCTATATCTCCCTCCAATGCATTGGGTAATGATTTTATATCTCATGAGATAGACATGGCTGGAATGGTAGGTTATACTGGTTTAGTGAAAGAGGACTGAAACGAGGGTGACTCGGTTCAGAAAGGGACTATGTCCACTAAGACAGTCTTGGCAATGAATCCTGCCTAACAAGAAATGATTCTCTATGATTATGTGTACATGCCAAAAAGTTTAATGTTTTAAGATATGATTATTGTGATTACATTTCACTGCCATGAGTTATCCCAGGTTATGAAATTATGATCTCTTTTACAGGTTAAGATTTCCAAAAGTTATGTGCTTATGTATATGATGTGATTGATATTTCTTTTGTTTACCCTTACTGAGCATTTGAGCTCACCCTTTTATGTTTACATTTCCCCAGGATATAAAGAAAGGTTTTAGGTATAAAAAAAGGAAGATCTTTATGGGTGATGTTGAAGATCTTTCACCAGGATTAGAAGATTATATTCCGAGTTTCCAAAGACACTAAACTATTACGATCCTTATGTGTGTGTTTTTGTAATGTACTAAGTATTCCGCAAATGTAATGTAATGTCAATGTACGTCAAGCTTCGGGTCTCTACAGTTGGTATCAGAGGAAACGTTTTGTCAACAATTGGAAACTAGGATGCGAGAACTTTAGTGAGATCCCTAGAGATATTTCTATGGTGTGTCTAGGGATGTCTCTAAGGATAAGTATACGTATAGGATATGGTCCTAGAACTACGGTAAAAATCATATAATTAAACCTAATATGTTAGATATTGAAGGTACTCTCCCTTTATTATGTTGTTTCCCCTAGCATGATTTTTTCCTCTCACACTATTCTTTTTGGGTTTTAGAAGATGGCTGGAACCCGAAGGAACCATGATGATCAATGCAATGGACAATGCAATGATTTCACTCCTGAACAAACAAATGTTATGGGAGATGGATTGAAAAATCTTATTGCTATACTTACACAAGCTATGAATCATTATGGACTTCCAAATGAGCAGATAAGGGAACAATATTCTATTGAGTCCTTCATGAGGCAACGTCCACCTTCTTTCAGTGGGACTTCTGATCCACTTGTTGCTGAACAATGGATCAGTACCACTGAAAAGATATTTTTAGTTCTTCAATGTTCTGAACATGATAAAGTCATCTTATCAGTATATTGTTTGGAAGGTGAAGCTGATCAATGGTGGAATCTTATCAACAATACGAGGCCAAGAGATGAAATTGAGTCTATGGAATGGGACGAGTTCAATAACTTGTTTTTCCGTAAGTACTTCCCTCGTATTCTTCGAAAAAAGATGGAAAAGGAGTTTCTTGAGCTGAAGCAGAAGGATGATGAATCTGTTGGTATGTACGAAGCGAATTTTACAAGACTTGCAAGGTATGCATCTGGTATTATCGTCCAACCTGAAAGTAAAGTTGATCGATTTTTTAGTGGCTTAAAACAAAGTCTTCGAAGTGCATTAGATATAAGAGACTTCAGTAGCTATGAAGAAATTGTGCGTTGTGCTATCAAGGTAGAAATGGAAGTTGGTGTTACTTATCCATATCATAGTTTTGACAAGAAACAAAAGATGGAGTTCAAGGAGAAATATCAGAATAATAGTGAAAAGAATATGAATCTTTCTATATGCTCAAAGTGTGGAAGGAAGCATGGTGTAGATTGTCTTAAAGGGACTAGAAAATGTTTTAAGTGTGGAAAAGAAGGTCATCGAGCATCTGAGTGTCGCAGTAATGGAAAAAGGGTTTCTAATGATGTGAATAAATAAAACACTGCAGAGAACGCACCACCAACACTTCAATGCTTCAAGTTCAAGGAAATGGGGCATTATGCTAATAAATGCCCTAATCTAAGGGTTAGTGATGATCAACATGAGCAACAACTGAAGGCAAAGGACAAAGGGAAGTCACATGCGATCACTATTGGTGATGTTGAATATGACATCGTTGTGGTGGAATGATTAAGTGTTTATGTAATGGAATTCCAAAATAATGTTGTATATAGTATCGTGGAATATTGGAATATTTATGTTTTGGTCTAATGTGGTATTCAAAGTGATTGAGATATTTTTGGAAATAAGATGATATGCACATAATGAATGGAAAATGAGAAAATGAAATGTTTAACAGTATTAATGAGCTCATGATTGATATAAGGACTAAGTGATATCATGGTTTGAGTATATAGAATTTTGAGGATTTTGATATGTGGAAAGTGTTAACTTTTAACTGCATTTAAGTTTTCACTATGGTTCAATGGGTATTCAAGAGAATACATTATTAAGGCCTTTGAATGTTTTGAATGTGACCAACAAGACATATCTTATGATATATGGGGATCAATGATGGTATTAAATCTCTGGTAATCGTTTTCACTATATTATGAGAGTGGACTGAAGTATTATGGATAAGCCTAAAGATTGGAATGGATTATGTTGGACATAAGTTAGTATTGTTTTTTTCGATATTATTGATGGGATGTTATAGTAATATAGTTTTAGAAAAATGACAACCTGCAGGACGAGCGACAGCCCATCGCGTCGGACAAGGCTATGGGAATCGAACCCACAACCGAAGTACGACTGGCCTTTATCGCCTACCACTGGCCTACATGAATTCCCTGTTTAGTATAAACTAGTTTGATTATATTAAGCAGTATGATATATGAAGTATAAGTCCATTTTAGGAACCATATATGATCAATCTCACTATAGAATGACTTATGTATATTTAATAACTTTTGCTAACCTTTTGTTTGAGACAGATGGAATGACCCGTCATTCTATCACATGTTCTGCTAACACTTCACGAATTACAAATTCAGCTTCATTTATTTAAGAGATGAAGTGGAAATTGTTCAAGGCACGAACAACAATGAGATTGTACCAAAATAAAGTAAGTATTTATTCTAATTCAAATTCTTCAACTTTAGGGAAACGATTTTGAAAACCAAAAATGTTGTCCTAGTGCTCTTATATCTGATTAATCAGATGATACCTTAGATCGTCACAAATTTATGGATTTGTGATTGTTGGATTTTCCAAATCCATGTTCTCTACCACTCTCCATCAGAACATGATGGTTAGATTTTTCTTCCATATCCATATTTTCACCTATGTGGAAACCCAGTGATTAGTTTATTTGGGTAACCGTTAGGTTTCATACTTTTGTTTTTAAAGATTGGTTTTGGTATTCCCTTTTTATGATGTGGGTTTCTATTAAACAAACTTTCGAGTAGTAAACCGTTTATAACCCAGACGAATTTTGAGGGTGAAATTCATTTTAAGGGGGGTAGATTGTAACCGCCCGAGATTTTATGAAAAATATTATTTTTAATTTTATTAATGTCTTGTGTTGTACGCTACACCAAAAGGCGCTTGCACAACACACATCCTTGACTTGCCTTGCATTACACGCAATCACGACCTTCCTCGATAGCGTGTGTAGTACGTAATACTGAGTTTCACTAAACAACGATATGCTATTAAAATATTATTAAAACTAGCCGTTAAGAATAGTAATAACCACCTTTTAAAATATTAGAAATTTTAGCTCTCAAAATGGACATCATTTTTGGATTCGGAGTATCGAATTTAGCCTAAGGTGAAATTTTCGTACTTTTCGGATAACTTTCATATTTTGATGAATAGTGAAAATTACTAAATTATAATTAAAAACAAATCTTTTAATAGAAATAATTAGTAGTGATAAATTATTAATTTGAGTGGTTTTAAAGTATATTTATAATATATTTTTACAATTCAATATAATGTTGGTCATTGGATGTAATTTCACATTTACACCAGACATAAACAAGTGTTAATCTTTTGATAGTTATTATCTCTTAAAAACAGGCTATTTTTTGTGACAACGGAAATTAATTATAAAATTAATTAATGCAACATATACGTTGGGAATTTTGTAAAATAGAAATCATTTTTGAATTCGGAATATCATTTATAGCTTAGGGTGAAATTTTGGCATTTTTCTGAAAAAACATCAATTTTTGATGAATAGTCACACTACTAAGTGGTAGTTAAAAAAAATTAATTTTGTCATAAATCTTAATTTTACCGCTTCTGTGAATGGAATTTCAAAAATCCGAGATACACGGTTGATGTCAGTAAGTAAAATGTGGTTCAATGAGATGAAGATAATTTTTGGTGATTAGTAACTTTTTACTTTTATTTACCACGTTTAAAAGTAAATAGGGTAATTAAGGGTAAAAATGATATTAATATTACCCTAACAAATGTCCTAATCCTTTTGGACAAGTGTATTTCGACCAAAAACAAACTTAGGATTAAAATATGACCATTTAGGCCCACTTGAATTAGATTAGGACATTTATTATTATTTAATTCAAAGAAGAGTTAAAAGAGTTAAAATCAATGTTTATTTAATAAAACATTTTTAATATAGGGTTATACATAAGATAAATTCGACTATAAATATTCATTAGAAAGATAAAAACATTTCCTACATAATGATATTTTATTTGTAATTTTTAGACATTAAATAATTTAATTTATTTATAACACAACGATGATGCAGTAATTAACTTATTAATGAAATATTGACATAATTGATGTTATTAATACCCAAATAAATATAATTTGAGACTTTTTATGAATTAAACTAATTTTCTAGGTTAATATGACATGTTAGTATTTATGTAATTAACGTTTTTCGAACTTATCATTCTGTTATGATTTTCACAAAAATAAATTACTAAATAGTGTCAAAATTGACATAAAATAGTTTTTAAAACAAATATTATATTATTAATTGTTATTTTATTCCAAAAAATCTAAGGTTCGGCCAAATGACTTATATAAGGTTATATATATTAATAATAAACAATTTGGGGTTCTTTTGGCTTCTAATAGTAAGTTTATTAACCTTATAGTGTAAGAACACAAGAAGACACAGTAAAAGTAAAATTATTTAACTTAATGTTAAATCTAAATGATAAGGTTAAAATAGGAACCTAAACGTGTCTAAATTCTATTTTATGAAAGGGTTTCGACCCATCCCCACCTTAGCCACGAAATAAATCAATTTGGAGCTATTTAAAACCGAACATGACTTTATAATAAAATAATATTTTTAGTTATTCCAAAGGTGCCCCTCTCCTCCCTTATAAAAGGGCACCTCCTCCCTCTATTCCTCACACAAATTTGAGCCTTCAAGCTCGGCCAACCCCTACCAAAATCTTTTATCCACTTCCCTAGAAACATCCTAGAGGTTCTTGTCTTCCTCAAAGACCAATTTTAGTTCCCTAAGAGGAGGTCTCAAGGAGGCGCTTCAAAGAACAGGTAATTTCCGTTACCAATTCTTTCACCTTTATTTCTTCTTCCACTTCTTCTTCTTAGGTTGTTTTATTATGAAGTAATAAAATAAATATCACTAATATACTGATATGTTATTATAAGTATGAAACAATCATATTTCACCATCTATCCATCCTACGGAAAACAAAATCACCGCGCGTGCGTACGTACGTAATACCGTCCCCACGCCATCGTGTAATCTGTTTTTCCACCAACACCTTACATGGATGAGTATTATGGTGTAAAGAATAACTATACATAGTTATTATAACATAATAATTATTCTAATATATTGTATCATCCACTCCAATTCAATTCAATAATTATGGAAATGATATCATCGCTCGTGCGTACGTACGGACTACCGTCTCCACGACGCGATGAGATTCATTCTCCATGTTAACCATTTAAGAATGATTATAAAGTATATATAAGAAATAATAATGGAATATATGACATTATAAAGCTACTGGATTTATTTGTATAAATATGTATGTCATCTACTTAATTCCACTCAATTCAATAAGGAAACGAAATCAGCGTTCATGCGTACGTACGGCCTACCGTCTCCATGAACGGTGTATTTCTTTCCATTTATAGATCCATTATATATATGCATATTCTGAATATATATTATATATAAATCATGTTTTATATTCTATAATTATGTAATAATGATCTAAGTAATCATATGAATAATTACAAGTTAAAACACGAACGACAAATGAGACGATTTTACCCAAAATGCTACTTTAACATGAATTTACAAAAGAACGGGTAATATAAAGTCATAAGTGAACCATATATGATATAATAACAATGAATATGATTCTTTAATAAGTCAATGACATTATTTAAATCAATATACAGGAGGTTCGGACACTTACGAAGCAAATCGGACCTAAGGTAAGGGAAATATCACAATCTCATTTTTATCCGAGATTGTTTATACTTTAGTATTTACTGGGGTGCATTTTATCATCCACATCCATCTTACCTCTATATATAATATTATTTCCATCCACCTACAATTGTTTATATCCAATTTTAGCCTTCGGTGAGTTTTTAGTAAAAGATATGAAAGGAATCTTTTGTCATTTTTCGTACGAGGTACTTTTTTTACTTTTCCGACAAAAGTACGAGAAGAATGTTTTTTTTACTTATACGGCATGAATGGATTTTTAAAAAATTGTTTCCAAGAATCCTCCTTTACAAGTTTTCAAGTCTATTTTTAATCAACTTCTTTTAGTTTATAATTGTATGACATATTAAGAAAGGAAAAGTGTTTTTGAAATAGAAAGGATATTTTCCTCAAGAATGGAGTTCAAGTGTTTTATCAAAATTATTTTCCATCTAAGATAATAAAGGGTTCTGTTTTTATCCCTATTATTACATTGATTTGATTATGTTGTGATGGAATTATTTTTATGAATTCCTTTATCTTATATGAATTGTTTTATGGTGTCATGTTGTTTAAGAATCCCATTTTTATTACATGGGTTATGTAATGATGTATGATTTATGATTTTGTGGCACACATAAGAATGGTATCATTATGAGATGGGTGGGACCTATATCTCCCTCCAACGTGTTGGGTATAGATTTTATATCTCATGAGATAGACATGGCTGGAATGGTTGGTTATACCGGTTCAGTGAAACCGGACTGAAACGAGGGTGACTCGGTTCAGAAAGGGACTTTGTCCACTAAGATAGTCTTGGCAATGATTCTTGACTAACAAGAAATGATTCTCTATGATTATGTGTGCATGCCAAAAAGTTTAATGTTTTAAGATATGATTATTGTGATTACATTTCACTGCCATGAGTTATCCCAGGTTATGAAATTATGATCTCTTTTAAAGGTTAAGATTTCTAAAAGTTATGTGCTTATGTATATGATGTGATTGATATTTCTTTTGTTTATCCTTAATGAGCATTTGAGCTCACCCTTTTATGTTTACTTTTCCCCAGGATATAAAGAAAGGTTTTAGGTATAAAAAAAGGAAGATCTTTATGGGAGATGTTGAAGATCTTTCACCAGGATTAGAAGATTATATTCCGAGTTTCCAAAGACACTAAACTATTACAATCCTTGTTTGTGTGTTTTTGTTATGTACTAAGTATTCCGCAAATGTAATGTAATGTCAATGTACGTCAAGCTTCGGGTCTCTACAATGCATCACTCTATCCCTTCATAGTCCTGCTATCAAATGTTACAAAATTTCATAATATACTTGTCCTATTGTTGTTTTAAATTGGAACATACCATTTGATATGTCCTTCAACAACACTTGATGTTTTAGAAGAAATCCACCCAATGAAATGATAATTTATTCCATGATAATCACATTATGATCATATCTAGTAAACCAACATTCTCTCCCAACCATCATTTATAATCACAATGATTTATTATGTACTCATATTAAAACACCATTAGTGGAAATTGAGATTATTTCAAAGGAATATTATATCACCAATGTCTATAAAAACATAATAAATTATATTTATTGAATTAATACAATATATAATAACAGTACCATATTATTTTCAATTTTTTTTCTTATAAAAAAATATATAGTTTTCGACATCATTCTTTATACACTGACATGATTCTAAAATATAAATTATTTAACATAAATTTATAAGCTATCCATTGGATTGGAATGTGTGAGTGGGATTAAACACATTAAAAAATAAATATATAATATATCATATCAGTAAAATTTGAACGAATAATTCATAGTAATAAGGCACTCTAATTTGACTGAAACCATTTTTATCTTCAAAAAACACTTTCTTGAAAAATAAATTAAATTTACTTTTCTGAGAAAATAACTTAAATAATTTCTAGCAATTTTTTAAAACATATATTTATAAAAGTATAAAATTTCATAAATCAACATATTAAATTTAAATTAATGTAGAAATATTTTATTTTAATGAAATTATTTTTTTAATGAATACTAAAAAAATACTAAATTTATATAAAGTTGTATTTTCTATTCATGTATTTTAAAGGACCCATTTTTTAAAAAAATTATTTAAAATTTTATTTATACACAATTAGTGATAAATATTCCAATTAATGTTAGTTCAATCAATTGTATTTTAAATTTAGGTAAGAAAACTATTTTATACTCAAAACAATATTTTTCTAAAACACCAATTTTCATCACATTTTGGGGGTTTTTTTAATTAAATTTATTTCTAATAATGATATTGAATTTGATAAAATAGATTCCAAATTTTCTATCATGATAATTAATATAATATAATATTTAAATTTTTTTTTTACCATTATGAATAATACATGAGTTAAAATTCATTATTATGGTAATGGATAAACAAGATTAATAATGATTTTATCTAAAGATATAAGGGTTAAAATAACCAAAATAATTTAATAAAAACTATTTTAAGAATATATTTACGATATATATAATACTATATTAAAACAAAATCCAATTTGATCTATTTTAATTCAGTATGAATCGATAAAATTTTAATCATTTGAAAATTTTTCAGTGTGTCCTCTCACTCCATTATATAATTAATAAATCTCTCCTATATTTCTAAAAAGTCAATAGCCTATTATCATGGTGAATACCTATCAAAAAACACTCCTAACATATCTCACCATGTCTTATAGGTCATGTATTGTTCAAAATTACAATATTTCAAATCTTAATATGAATACAAATGAGGTTTCATAATGAAGATGTATAACTCTTAACCAAGTAATATAATTTTTATTTTATATTATTAATCCATAAAAATAATTTTAAAAATTCAAATAATTAACTAACTATCATGAAAATAATTTATTTTTATTAAAATTATTTAGGAAAAATTTTCAAACTCCTTCCTATAAAATGGGACATGTACGTATTTCATGTGTGTACTTGTGGACTACAACCTCTACATAATAATATGATACATTATCGATATTTTTCATTCACTGTTTGTTATTATGATTTATTTAATTATTCCTTTTTATTGTTATGACATAATGATACTTCAATATTTATAATACCATCACTACCTTCTGACCTTCCCATCTTATATGAAACGATAATATCAGTCATTTTTAGGTTTGGACAACCATCTCCATGGAGATATGTGATTATTATTTTATTTATGCTTTACATGGAATCCAATATGGATATATTTAATGAATCTGTTTTATATTTATGATTTAATAATGACACAAAATACGTGAATTATTATTTACCTTTATTTTTTTCATCTATAAAAACTTCCAACAAACCTTATGTGTATGTTTGGATCACCATCTCTATATAGTAACATAATTTATTTATCATCCCAACATTAATGGAATAGTTATAATATAATATATAGTGATTGGATATGATGAATTTTAAATTATTAAAATTAATAAAATTTTCTAACCATTATCAATGTTCAATTAATGGAACTATGGAATTGACACATACGTGAGAAATTAAATATTTATCACAAGAAATAATGATCTCAATGATATTTTTTATAAACTCGTGAAAAGGTGCGATAGGTATCACAAAAAATTGTTATTTTTAATTTCATTATTATGTCATGTGTGTATTATTTTGTTGTACACAATTTTAAAATTTATTAAAGTTGTTATGTTTTAGTTTTAAAATAAATATATATTTTTGATTTTAGATATTTTTAATATTATCAAGAACAACCTGTCTCTGGATTAGGGTTTATGTTTTAATATCAATTTTTTTCAACATTTTCTATGCTGAATTTACAAACAGTTGAGTTATATAGATCTCATCCTTTAAACCCTATATATTTTTATTTCCTACCATTATATAGAGATGTTTTTAGTATTAGTAAAATTTTACAACCTTCGGTAATTAAATTTATCAAGATAATTTCTAATGAAAATGGGCAATTATTTAATCTATTTGGACAAATATTTCTTATGTTGTTCGTACAATTAAAAATAGTTCTATAAAATTTATCACATATCCATGTAATATTAAAAAAGGTCATATTTAATACATTTGGATTAAAATAGAATATTTTAAAATTGAATCATTATTAATGATTCTAAATAATAATTTTTTGACTTTCCCCAATATAATTAATAGGATGCCTAATTTTAATGTATTCAAAATGAAAATATTTTCCAACAATGATTACCATTCTATCCATATTAGATTAAATTACATGTTTCCTTGTTTATTTCAAAAAAAACTATTATCCAAAAATAACGGGAAATTTTAGAAATTTTTATTAAAAAAATTGATATTTTCTTTTGTTTCCCATAATGGTTTGAATGATATTTATATAATATTTTTCATGAATGTTTGGGGATTTTATGTGATGACCCAGACTCTCTTGGTCCTTCCCTTTGCCAAAATCCGGGTTCTAATGGAGTGGCGTCTCGGTGAGACCGATCAGCGAGATCGATCGGCGAGACCGATCGGTGAGACGGATCGGCACCACCCGACCTTGTCAAGTTGTTTCTAGTAGCTCTCCTTTGCGTAAATAGGGTTTTAAACTGTATTCTGATTCGTTTAAGCGTGTTTTTAAGACCTGTAATGCCCATAAGAGTTTTAATTAAATGCTTCATCAATTCATGAGTTGGCTTAAACCACCCGACCGCCCTTTGTGACGAGTGGAGCCGCATGGTCAACCCACGACCCTCGCGCCTTACGCGGTTTCACATTTTCACCTCAACCGTCCCTAGCTCTTATAAACAAAGGGTTATCCGTGGTTTCTGCTTTCCTCGATCGTGGCTTTTCACAAACATCATCTGGTGCATCGGGCGCATCGTTATCCATAAAGTTCCGCTCCCTCAGCCTAAATGTTGATCATCTATCAACAAGTAGGGAATTTCTCCTTCGTCTCTCTCTTTTGTGTATCATGCGGGGTGGGCGTGGTTTTGATTCTGTAGAATTGGGTAAACCAGACCAAATTATAGATAATGAATGAATTCTATAAAGAGAGGAGGGGGGGGGGGGGTTGTGATCATTGATGGTGTTTTGTATTTTGATGATGTTACTTCTATGACCATCTTGTTGAGTTGTGCTGGCTTATGCCTCCTGAAAAATGAGGCCGTTGGTGGTCGTTGTTTGTGCACTAATAAACCCTGCTGATGTTTTAAATGGCTTGTTTGTGGTTGTAAACTAATACTGTGAAAAGTGAATCGGTGAATCACGTATATTCGGCTGAATAATTGAAAGCACCAGGATCAACCCTTTTGTGATAACTCCCAGTTATAACACACAGAATTTGAATCATGGAGTGTGTTAAGTCGTTTAAATCTGAAAATCCCTGACTTGTGTTGGTGGTGGTAGTTGGTTGTTTTCCATTCGGGCCGATTGCTAGAAATGTGGGAGGGGAGGGGATCCCCTGTTCTTTTATACACTCGGTGGTTGTGTGAATTTGGGGGAAGGGATCTCCTGTTGGTATGGATTCGGTGGTTGTGAGTTTTAAATCTGGGTGGTTACTTTTTTATATCACAAATTGGGGTGGAATCCTCTATTGTTGAGAACCAGGTGTACGTTTTGGTTGTTGTTTCACTTTTTACTTTCCTGGACTTATGCCTATGCCTACTAGTTGCCCAGTAGTGCTTAAACATAAACATTATTACTGAATGTGAAATAAGAAAGGGGACACATGGGTTGTTGGAAGGATTCGTGACTCGGACTTGAGTGTTGTTGTGATCTGTAGGTTGTCTAAAGAAAAACGTAGCTTTGGGTGAGTGCTTGTTACATATATATACATATCTGTAGCTTTGTTTTTCTTATTCTCACCCCACCCAAGTTGAGAACTTAGTGCCGAACACCCCCATTTCACGGGGGAGGGTGTTTTTCCCAACACTATTCTTAGTGGCTGGTTATTAGCTCCTTTTCTTCTCCCTTTCCTGGATAGACCAATTATCTTCGGGCAGGTTGTGATGTCCTGAGGTCCATTATTAGCCCAAGAACCTTTGGGCGGGGTAGTGTGGTGGTTGGCCAGGTGTGTGTGGCAGGTGGTTTCCCAAGCGTCTTCGGGATAAGGCACAGGTGTCTTCGGGCATGGCAGTGGATCCTTTAGCCTAGGTGTCTTCGGGCGTGGTTGTTCTGGGCTAGGAGTTTGTAGGCATGGTTACATGTGACTGTTGTGGCCCAGGTCTGTGCGGGCGGGATTTCAGCAGAGGGACTGCGTGCAGTTGAGGCCCAGGTGTGTGCGGGCGGGATTTCGGCAGTGGGACTGCGTGTGGTTGTGGCCCAGGTGTGTGCGGGTGGGTGTGGCAGTGGGACTACGGTGAGAATGACGGGATTGGACCGATGCTTAGGATGTCTCAATAACCATTGGAAAAGTGGCGCGGGGTACCCAAATATCGATGGGCTCTTATTATATATATATTACTTGACTTGCGTTATTCAGGGAGTGTTCCTTGGTGAGGCCTGGGGTGGTTAGTTTTCCTTGTTAGTAGTTTGGTTTACTCTTTTTCTCCCGGACTTTAGTACGTTCCCCCACTTGTGCACAAGAGTCTTTGGTTTTCCCTACTGAGTATACTTGTATGCTCACCCTACGTATATAAAACTGCTTTCAGGTTTCTAGGAGGACTTCGGGGATCACGCATGACCTTACTAGCTCGGACCATTGGAGCATTTTCAGTTGTTTTTTTTCCTTTTTGGTACTTACCTTGTAGTCACCTTTTGCAGTTTGTGGCTTTTACTTTTGAAACATGCATGTGGGAATGGTTTACTTTTGGCTTTACTTTTCTTTCTACCTTGGTGTTGTTGGGTTTTCTTCTCCTTATCTCTCGATCCTATAAAATAAGAAGGGTAATGCCTTCCATTTGTGAGAATTTTCTATACCCTTGGTGCTAGTCGCCACTCCGGGACCTATTGAAGGCGGGTTTCAGGGGTCATTATCTCTCCTTCAACATAAAGAAGGAAGGGCCTGACAATCTGCTGACCCTTCCCTCCTTTTGGTGAAGGCGAGTCGTGACAGAATTGTATCAGAGGTGATGGTTGAGTGATAGGACGGAGTCTGGAGTTAGGAATAGTGAGGATTGCATGGGATGGTAAGGCAACGGTGTTGGGTGACCTTGGAGCCTGAATTAGGCCAGGGAAGACCAGCTAGGACACAAGATTTTTGGCCCCCCCGTGATCCGATGCAAGGACTATGGACCTACCGAATGACCAAGTGAGGCCACACTGATTGCAGGGTATAGACCCTAGGAAAGGTACATGCATCATAATGACTTGTGTTCTTGTGTTTCTGGGATGTTTTGGGAGTTAAGAATAAGTTAAATTATTTTAAGAAGTTTTAATAACGATATTCTGCACTACATGGGCTTAGGCATTCCTTGTTTACCTTGCAGATATGGCACCTGGAAGGCGACCACGTGTGGTACAGGAGATAGGGGCCCCCGAGACTACATTGGCTGATCGACAGAGAGCTGAGCGAGAGGAAGAGGATGACCAGTTGCAGAAGACTCTTCGAGCCTTCCAACAACAGGCCCTCGAGAAGTATGACGACAGCACCTCCGATATGAAGAAGGAAGTCTGGATAGAGGAGATTGTTATAGCCTTCGGCCTGATTCGGGCCCCGAACGAGTACTGGGTTCCTCTGGTCATTAATCAGATGCGGGGAGCGGCATGTCAGTGGTGGATGCTTTACCTGGGGGAGAGGAGAGAGTCTGAGGTGTCTTTGGTGGATTTTGAGAAGGTGTTCTGGTCGGAATTCCTCTCCTCGACGATGAAGGCAGGAAAGAGGCAGGAACTACTCTCCCTCCAGTAGGGGAGTATGTCTATGGGGGAGCTAGGGATCAAGTTCAAGGACCTCCTACGTTTTTCTCCAGACCTCTTTCCTGATGAGGAGTCTCGGGAAAGACGTTTGGAGGAGGCACTCTGACCCTCCCTTCAGTATGTTGTTACCCGCTTTACCATGCCGACGTACATGGAGGTCCAGAAGAAGGTCAAAGTGGTGGAGCGGATGCATGCTCTAGGGGGAGTGTCGCGAGAGGGGATCCAGCTGGGACCATCAAAGGGGAATGCCATCAGCACCAGGCCTCCAGCGTCAGGACCCTCTAGGTTCTGACCCGTAGGGAGCAGGCCGGAGCAGTTTCAGTTTCGATCCCCAGGACCTCGCCCTTTTCCTACGGGCCCGGGACCGCGGTGCTTCATCTGTGGGAGCCCTGGGCATCTCCGGAGTCAGTGCCCAGACCGGGTGCAGTACAGCAGTGGCAGTTATCCCCAACACCCGCCCCAGCAGCAGCTTCCAGCTAGACCTTTCCAGCAGTAGTAGCAGGGACAACGAGCTCCCGCTCCTCCGAGGGCAGACGTAGGAGGAGGCCGACCATAGGGCGCCCCACAGGGACCTTGACCAAGGCATGGTCGGTGATGTGGCCGACAGACAAGGGGAAGGGGAGCTAGGCGTGTACAGTTGCACGCTGCAGAGGCAGCAGTTCTAGTAGGGCCAGAGGTTTTTCGAGGTACGATCAGTCTGTTTAGCACTCTTCCTTATGCTTTGTTCGATACCGAAGCTTCACACTCTTCATTGAACCCAGTCTAGCCCATGACTTGGGTCTTGATGTCGAGAGACTTCCAGTGCCCCTGGTGTTGAGCACACTAGTTGGAGGTCAGAACGACATGTTGTTCGTTTTTCGGGGATGTAGACTGATGATGGGGCCACATCAGTCGGTTCGGGATCTTCTTCTGCTACAGATTCAGACATATGATGTCAACCTAGGCATCGACTGGCTATTTTCTGTGTGCGCCGTCATCGACTGTTTTCGAAGAAGGGTGGTGTTCTCAGACTTGGACAGCCGGCGTGTTACCTTCACCGGCGTGCGGAGCAGTCCGAAGGGAAACAGGAGAGAGGAACTTCTCCTCTCCTTGTTGACCGAGCTGACAGTGGAATCAGTAGATGTTGAAATGGTGGAAGTTCCAGAGATCATCTGTGAGTTTATAGACATATTTCATGAGGAGGTGATGACTCTACCCCCTCGACGTGATATCGAGTTCGGGATAGACCTGTAGCCCGACGCTCGTCCAATCTCAATGGCTCCTTACCGGATGGCACCTTCGGAGCTACGAGAGTTACGGATACATATTGACGATCTGATGAAGAGGGGTTATGTTCGTCCAAGTACATCACCATGGGGTGCTCCTGTCTTGTTTTCAAAGAAGGAAGATGGTGGTCTTAGGTTGTGCATAGACTACAGGAGGCTGAATCAGGTGACGATCAAGAATCGCTACCCTCTCCCAAGGATAGATGATCTTTTTGACCAACTGAAAGGGGCGGGATGGTTCTCGAAGATCGACCTGCGGTCTGGGTACCACCAGTTGAGGGTGAAAGAGAGTGACATCCCGAAGAAAGCATTCTGGTGCAGGTATGGAAACTTCGAGTTCATAGTCATTCCCTTCAGTGTTACTAACGCCCAGGTCGTGTTCATGGGGCTTATGAACTCCATATTTCAGGAGTACCTAGATCGGTTCATGTTTGTGTTCATCGACGACATCCTGGTCTACTCTAGATCATAGGAGGACCATGTAGAGCACCTGGGGATAGTTTTGGAGGTCCTCCGACAGCACCAGCTATATGGGAAGTTGTTAAAATGAAAGTTCTGGACACGAGAAGTGCAATTCCTCGGGCATGTAGTGTCTGACCAGGGGGTAGTGGTCAACCCATCAAAGGTTTCGGTAGTTGTTTCTTGGGCAGCACCCAAGAATGTGGCAGAATTCCGATGTTTCCTCAGGCTGGCTGGTTACTGCCGGAGATTCATACCCAACTTCTCTCGAGTAGTATCCACTTTGATGGCTCTAACCAAGAAGGACCAGGATTTCGTATGGAGTGAGCAGCGCCAGTCAGCCTTCATCTATCTGAAGGAGAAGATGGTCAGTGCCTCAGTGCTGAGATTACCAGAAGAAGGGGTGGCCTATGAGGTATTCTGGGATGCTTCGGGACATGGCCTGGGATGCGTGTTGATGCAGCGACGAGGGGTGATCTCTTATGGGTCCAGGCAGCTCCATTCCCTTGAGCGTAATTACGCCACCCATGACCTAGAGCTTGCAGCGGTCGTTTTTGCGCTAAAGTTATGGTGGCACTACCTCATCGGGGAACGCTTTGTGGTCTTCATGGATCACAAAAGCATGATGTATATCTTCTCCCAGCGGGACTTAAACATGCGACAACGGAGATAGGTGGAGTTACTCCAGGATTACGACTTCGAGATCTCTTATACTGAGGGAAATGGAAATGTGGTGGCTGATGCTTTGAGCGGGAGGACGCATAAGGATGCGGTCTGAGAGTTGGCGGACGCCTGGAAGGCAATGGAAGAGTTGGCTACCTTACACCTGGATGCGATGATGGATAACGGCAGAGGCTGCCTATATCAGATGACAGTGCAGTCATCCCTATTTCCGCAGGTGGAAGAGTCTCAGTGGGGAGACCTAGAGTGTGAAGTGATGTGTGACCAAGTTGACTAGGGCAATGCTCCGGAAGGATGGACCGAGGATGGTCAGAACCGAATGCTTTTCCATTGAAGGTTTTTTTTCCTAGAGGCGATGCGTGGCACGGTTCTCAGTGAGTTCCACAACTCACCCCTGGCGGTACACCCTGGAGTGTCCAAGATGTACCAGGGTTTGAAGAGGTAGTTTTCGTGGCCCAGAGTTAAGCGAGAGGTTGTAGAGTTTGTGGCCAAGTGACTAGTGTGTCAGCAAGTGAAGGCTAAACACCGAGTTCCAGGTGGCCTACTACAGCCCCTAGATGACCCCGAGTGTAAGTGGGATGACATATCAATGGATTTTGTCACGGTACTACCGAAGGTCCAAGGAGGGTACGATGCCATCTGGGTGGTAGTGGACAGGTTGACGAAATCGGCTCACTTTCTGGCAATCATGGAGTCGAGTATTGTAGATTCTTTGGAATGAAAGTACGTGGATGAGGTGGTGCGGTTGCATGGTGTTCTAAGGTCTATAGTCTCGGATAGGGATGCATGGTTTACGTCACGGGTCTGGAAAGGATTGTAGTATGTGTTTGGCACCCACTTACGCATTAGCACTGCTTTCCATCCCCAGACAGATAGACAAACAGAGCGCACCATCCATACCTTGGAGGATATACTGCAAGCATGTGTTCTGGACTCAGGAGGATCGTGGGTGAAATACTTGCCTCTGGTATAGTTTTCCTACAATAATAGCTACCACTCTACCATTGGCATGGCCCCGTTTGAACCTTTGTATGGGAGGACATGCCGTTCGCCTGTGTGTTGGACTGAAGTAGGAGAGGCAAGCATCCTTGGTCCGGAGGTGGTGCAGAACACGACAGAGAAGGTTCAGCTCATACGCGAATGGATGAAGGTGGCCCAGGACCGACAAAAGTTGTATGCTGATACCAGGAGGAGGCCCTTGGAGTTTGAGGTTGGGGACCATGTGTTATTGAAGGTCTCCCCTTGGCGTGGGAAGCGGATGATCGACAAGGGGAGTATGGTTTCCCCTAGGTTCATCGGACCCTTCCAAGTGTTGCGGCAGGTCGGCGAAGTGGCTTACTAGCTAGCACTTCCACCGCTGCTACCAAGGATACATGATGTCTTTCATGTGTCCCAGCTCCGTCGGTATCTGAACGAAGATTCACACGTCCTTGATTGGGGTGAGCTGGACATTGAGGATGACGTGACCTTTGTGGAGAGACCAGTTGTGATTGAGGATCACAAAGAAAAGGTGCTTCGCGGGCGAACCATTCCCTTGGTTCGCGTGTTGTGGAGACATGGTGGGATTGAGGAGAGTACGTGGGAGAGGGAAACACTGATGCATACCCAGTACCCAGAGTTGTTTTAAGTTTTGTTCCATTTTGTACCTGTTATGATAGAACATTTTGTCTTTTTGCTATGAAATGTACTGGTTTTCTTCCTCTGCTTGTGTGTGAAAACCCTCGGCTATAGGGAAGGAGAGAACCCGACCCCTAATCAAGACGCATTAAGGTGGATGTGATTAAACCCGTTCGGGTGAGTCAGTGCCGCCCAAAGCGGATAATATCTTGACATGGGGGAAGAGACTCCCCAACCCACGTGCCTGGGCAGTTTGACATGGTATGTTGCTTGGTTCGTGACAGGAAGATGTTCTTAGTTAGCGATGAGGTTCACTCTTGAGAGGTATCATTTGGGGTGGTTGTTCGGACCCGCCCTTTCCATCTGGGTTGTTTAAATTCTCGGGGATGAGAATAGTTTGAGAGGTATCTGATGTGATGACCCAGACTCTCTTGGTCCTTCCCTTTGCCAAAATCTGGGTTCAAAGGAGTGGTGTCTCGGTGAGACCGATTGGCACCACCCGGCCTTGTCAAGTTGTTTCCAGTAGCGCTCCATTGTGTAAATAGGGTTTTAAACCCTATTCTGACTCATTTAAGCGTGTTTTTTAGACCCGTAACACCCATAATAGTTTTAATTAAATTCCTCATCAATTCATGAGTCATCTTAAACCTCCCGACCCCCTTTTGTGATGAGTGGAGCCGCGTGGTCAACCCACGACCCCCGCACCTTACGCGGTTTCGTGTTTTCACCTCAACTGTCCCCGGCTCTTATAAACTAAGGGTTAGCCGTGGTTTCTCCTTTCCTCCATCGAGGATTTTCACAAACAGCTTCTGGTGCATTGGGCGCATCGTTGTCCGTAAAGTTCCACACCCCCGGCCTAAACGTTGATCATCTGTCAACAAGTAGGGAATTTCTCCTTCGTCTCTCTCTTTTGTGTATCATGTGGGGTGGGCGTGGTTTAGATTCTATAGAATTGTGTAAACCAGACCTAATTACAGATAATGAACAAATTCTATAAAGAGAGAAGAGGGGGGGGGGGGCTGTGATCATTGATGGTGTTTTATATTTTCATGATGTTTCTTCTATGACCATCTTGTTGAGTAGTGATGGCTTATGCCTCCTGAAAATCGAGGCCGTTGGTGGTCGTTGTTTGTGCACTAATAAACCCTGCTGATGTTTTAAATGGCTTGTTTGTGGTTGTAAACTCTTGTTGTGAAAAGTGAATCGTTTAATCACGTATATCCGGCTGAATAATTGAAAGCACCAGGATCAACCCTTCTGTGATAACTCAAGGTTATAACACACGGAATTTGAATCATGGAGTGTGTTAAGTCATTTAAATCTGAAAATCCCTGACTTGTGTTGGTGGTGATATTTGGTTGTTTTCCTTTCGGGCCAATTGCTGGAAATATGGGAGGGGATGGGATCCCATGTTCTTTTATACTCTCGGTGGATGTGTGAATTTAGGGGATGGGATCTCCTGTTGGTATGGATTCGGTGGTTGTGAGTTTTAAATACGGGTGGTTACTTGTTTATATCACAAATTGGGGTGGAATCCTCTGTTGTTGAGAACCAGGTGTCTGTTTTGGTTATTTTTTCACTGTTTACTTTCCTGGACTTATGCCTATGCCTACTAGTTGCCCAGTAGTGCTTAAACATAAACATTATTACTGAATGTGAAATAAGAAATGGGACACATGGGTTGTTGGCGTGATTCGTGACTCGGACATGAGTGTTGTTGTGATCTGTAGGCTGTCTGAAGAAAAACCTAGAATTGGTTGAGTGCTTGTTACATATATATATATATATATATATATCTGTAGCTTTGTGTTTCTTATTCGCGCCCCAACCAAGTTGATGACTTAGTGCTGAACACCCCCATTTCACGGGGAGGGTGTTTTTCCCCACACTATTCTTAGTGGCTGGTTATTAGCTCCTTTTCTCCTCCCTTTCCCGGATAGCCCAACTATCTTCGGGTAGGCTGTGATGGCCTGAGGTCCATTATTAGCCCAAGAACCTTCGGGAGGGGTAGTGTGGTGGTTGTCCAGGTGTGTGCGGCTGGTGGTTTCCAAAGCGTCTTCAAGATGAGGCCCATTTGTCTTCGGGCATGGCAGTGGATCCTTTAGCCCAGGTGTCTTCAGGCGTGGTGGTGGTTGTTCTGGCCTAGGTGTCTGTAGGAATGGTTACATGTGACAATTGTGGCCCATGTGTGTGCGGGCGGGATTTCAGTAGTGGGACTGCGTGCGGTTGAGGCCCAGGTGTGTGCGGGTGGGATTTCGGTAGTGGGACTGCGTGTGGTTATGGCCCAGGTGTGTGCGGGTGGGTGTGGTAGTGGGACTGCGGTGAGAATGGTGAGATTGGTCCGATGCGTAGGATTTCACAATAACCAGTGGGAAAGTGGCGCGGGGTACCCAAACATCGATGTGATCTTATTATATACATATTACTGGACTTGTGTTATTTGTGGATTGTGCCTTGGTGTGGCCTGGGGTGGTTAGTTTGCCTTGTTAAGTGTTTGGTTTACTCTTTTTCACACGGGACTTTAGTACGTTCCCCCACTTGTGCATGAGAGTCCTTGGTTTTCCCTTCTGAGTATACTTGTATGCTCACCCTACGTATATAAAACTTCTTTCAGGTTTCCAAGAGGACTTCAGGGATCACGCAGGAACTTACTAGCTCGGACCTTTGGAGCAGTTGCAGTTGTTGTTTTCTTTTCCTTTTTGGTACTTACCTTGTACTCACCTTTTGCACTTTGTGGCTTTTACTTTTGAAACATGCATGTGGGAATGGTTTACTTTTGGCTTTACATTTATTTCTACCTTGGTGTTGTTGGGTTTTCTTCTCCTTATCTCTTGATCCTATAAAATAAAAACGGTAATGCCTTCCATTTGTGAGAATTTTCAAAACCCTTGGTCCTAGTCGCCACTCCGGGACCTATTGAAGGCGGGTTTCAGGGGTCATTATCTCTCCTTCAACTTATAGAAGGAAGGTCCCGACAATCTGTTGACCCTTCCCTCCTTTTGGTGAAGGTGGGTCGTGACGTTTTATATTTTGATATCATCCACATTTTTTCACTTTGTGAATTACGATGATGATTTAGAGATGGTACAATGAAATCTATTTCATTCACACTGGTTAGTTTTCTTACAATGAAACCTTTAAGAAACACATTTCTATTACATGAATCATTATATTATTAATTGATGAAATTATGTTGAAACATACTTTTCCATGTATTATGTTCATACCATGTGATAAATGTTTTTTGTGAAACACCTTTGTATGGATTTAATAATTTCATGGTTTGGCAAAAAATTATATAGTACTCTAATGCATTGGATAATGATATATAATTCATTCAATAAATACATTATGTTTGAACTTGATTTCATGTTTAAATAAATATGAATGGACATGGTTCCATGTCTATATGTTAATGTGGGAACCTGGTTTCATTTTGTCATTTTTATGAGAGGAACTTATTTTATGCACTTAACATAATGAGTGAATATGTTTGAATTCATACATGGTCACAATGTTATAAACCAATTATTTTTATTCATTAATATGTGTATGAAATTTTGTAATGCAATATAACTTATTATAAATAACTATAATAAAATTTTTAATACCTTATTCCAAATTCTAATACCATTAGTCATGATAAAAAATATTTAATTTATTGGGAATTAATTTTTTATGTTATTATAATGTTAAAATTTTCTAATGATCATGTCTGATTATTGATTGATGTCTCTTTTATTTTACTATAATAAGAATATAACCTCACCCAATATTATGTTATCGTTCTCAACGTATTTATAGATTGATTAATGTATCATATGTATATAAGAGAAACAATATGAAGTACATTATATAAAATGTTTAATATCAATTATGATGTTTTACTTTTTAGTTCATACACTCCAATGATGCTAATATTTTACAATTTTTGGACATGTTTAATTATTTTATGTATTGAATATTCATTTAAAATTATTTAATATTTATTTGTTAAATAGATGAGTTTATTTAATAATAAATTGATCTAACCAAGTCTATCAGTCAGTATAGCTTTCTAAAATGAAATAAAAATCAAGGAAACACCCAAACCTACCAAAAAACATGATCACTTATAGTTAAATTGTGTATCCATATAAATGATGAATTTTACTATGTTCTTATCATGGTTTCATAATCTCATAATGTAATTACAATATGAATAAAACCAACAATTCACCCCTTAGAGATTGTAGATCAACCAATAATTACTATCTGACCTCAACAACTATACAGCTTTGGCACTAACCAATATCACCCCCAACAAGATGCATATTTCATGATATTAATGAAATAATACAAGCTATATAACCATCCAGAAGGGTGTCTCATTAAACATGAGCTTTTATATTTACAAAACCCATACTCATGAGATAATAAAAACGTTTGTTGAATCATATCTTGTATTCAAAAATTCTTGTTGTATTTTTTTTATCAACATTTAGTACAAATGGATAGATATCACAAGACAAAAACATGAAAAAACGTCATCATATTAATTGATTTAGAAATCAATAACTTGTTATTAGGGAAATAACTTAATATGTAATTGTTGATGATTTAATCATTTGGGGAGTACCCACAAAAATAATTTCTAAAACACTTTTTTCTATATTTTTAAATATTTTTCCTAAATACATTTTACATTTTTGATAATGGTATCTCCCCCACATGATTTCATGCACATGAAATGAATACCAAAATTTCTAAAATGAGACAAGATATATATCTCTCATTCCACCTTGGGATATGTGAAAAATTAATAAATAAACAATTGTACTAAAAAACATCATCCCATAATAAATTCAACAATTATAATACTCAATATAAATAACTAACACTCTAGAACCCTTGGTAACATAGACTATCTTTCTATATAGACTGTTTGTACCAGTGCTTGCTACCTCGGTGCTTATTTTAGTTATCCCCTGTGACTATTTATCCTACTCTAGTGTATTAATATAATATATAGTTTAAAAAGTGTTATTCATGATAATTTCATCAACACAAAACACCCAAATTTGACAGAGTTACGAGATTATATAAATATATTATTATTCAATTTAGACTATTGTAGTAATGGGGTTGATTTGGAAGAATGTATATAAAGAGAAAAATTATAATTAATTTTTAAAATTTATTTATATAATTCAAAATTAATTAATAATTCATATTAAATATGTATAATTTTTTTTTCCTAAAGTTCATTTATGTGTCAAAATATGTTTTCTTCTAAAATGGGTTTTATTAAATTTTATATATATGTGTTATAATTAATTACTATATATATTAATTTGACTAAATGGATATCATTTATAAAAATATTAATATCAATATTATAATAGAATTAATTATTAGGACATTTTTTTGAAAAGGACATTTCTATGTTAACAGTGAAAATGTCAATGTTTTTCAAACTATCACTTTTTATTTATAATAGTGAATTTAAAATTTTGAAATAATTTATATATTTGGTATTAAATTACCATACGATTAATTTAATTAAAAAAATCAAGATAAATATAGAATATATTGAATCATATTTCCTGACGAAAGAAACTCGTTTTTAAGAATAAAAAAAATTAAAAATAATTTTTTTGATTCCTTTTAGTAATTTTTATTATATTTTATGCCTTACACATATATAATATTAATCAAGAAAAATCGATTCTAGATTTGGAATTCTGAGGATAAAATTTAGTAAATAGGTTCCCTTTAGTTTTGGTCAATATGATTTGTAACCATGCTAGTAAAATTTCACTATAGTAAGAGTAAAATGTATAAAATAGTGGAAAATAAATAGGATACATTGAAAAAAGACTCCAATAACATTTCTTTATTTCATTATAATATATTAATTAGACCATATTCATCATAACTTTTAATAAATGGATTTGTTTTCATTTTCCTTGGCATTTATATTAAAATATGGAAAAAATAATTACAAAATGTCACTCTATATAATTTAATTTATATTATATGTTTTAATTGGTATAAAATGAATTTATGATCAAATATACAATTTTTTTATTAAAATAGAATAATTAATATTTAAATTTAAATTAGTTCATATTTTTCTTTGGTAATATAGTGACCATAAATTATTATAGGCGACTGGGCCTGTTCTTTTGGTGAAATAAGATAAAATCAGGTAAATGATTTTCAAATCTTTAAACACTGTTTTTAGGAATTTTTGTGTTAGAAAACTTTATGGATTAAATATAATTTAAAATTTATTATAAAATAGTTTATATTTAAAATATATTGTATTTTAATAGATTTTAATGTCAAAATAATTCAATAGAGAAAAAAATAAATTTAATGATTTTTTGTTTTATAATATATTATCAAAATATTTAAAAGTAACAAAAAATATTTATGGAGATCAAGTCAAATTTTATGGTTTTTAAAATTTCATATATTAACATTTTATGTTCAAGTAATCGTATTATATGTAAAATTTGAATCCATTCTTTGTAAAAAATTATAAACCTGGTTAAATATATAAATGGATATCTAGGGGTAAAATAAAAATAAGTCTTATAATGAAACCTAAAATAATATATATTTTATTTTATGATAACATATCAAAATTAGATACATTTTCTTATAATACATATCATTTTTTTATAATTTTACTAGAAATATAAATTATTTATAATTAAATGTTCTAATTAATTCCAAGTATGTCATTAATTTACTTTTAAATAGGTTCCATCCCTCCTCTATTATACACACCATTTAATCAATTTATCATGGCCATGTCCAACCAAATCCATTCATAACCATCATATACATGAAATAATGTCTCCTTTAAAATCAAAATACCTACAAAGAAAGGTTAATATACAATTCAATGATATTTTTAAAGAAGATGTTTAACTCTTAACTATGATTTCCTTGTTATTTAATACTTATCTACCATCAAATCATATTATAAAATGATAATATAAACAAATAAATATATCCAATAAATACAAATTATATTTTATTTATAGAATAACACTTGTTCATATACATTTTTGTCCAATTTGGAATAATAACCCTATTCATGCATATGTGTAGACTACCACCAACACGATGTTATGTGTTATATTTTTCATCACCCCTCACAGGGATGGTTTTTTGATGTGTTTAACAAATTCAAATGATATTAATTATGTATTATAATTCATTAACGTATAATAATTTCTGTACCATCATACACTTTCACCATTTAAAAATGATAACTTCACTTGTGTGTGTGCGGACTAACCACTCAATGATGTGAGGGGATTATTTGTTGGTTTCATCCATTATAGGTTCATTCAAAAATTTAATTTATTATAAAAAATAATAATTTTTTTTCATTCACATAATATATATAATGGAACTATTACACACATTATCAGGGTCATGTTACCAAATGTAATTTGTGATAATGAACTGAACATCATCAAAACATATTCCATTAGCACAACTAATTTGAAAACAATATATGTCTACTAAAAAATAAAACAAATTATATTGTAATAATATAATACATGTGAAAATGCTTATTATGAAACTATAAAATTAATGAAATTCTATTATATGGGAGATAAAGTACTGATGTGGTGACTCAGACTCAAGTTATTTTTTTCGAAACAGAAATTCGTTTCTTTAAGATATATTAAAAATTAATTAATTATTTGATGGAATGATTTTTTATATAATAACATATATTTATTTTATATTTTATTTTATATTTATTATGATTAATATATTTTTGATAGAAACATAATTGATTACTTTTCACATCGATGTTATGATATTTATTAAGGTTTCTCATCTCACTTTTACACCTATAAGAGAAATTCTATATTCACTACTAGTTAACTTTTTATTGTGTATATATTTCCCAATTGATATGTTATATCTTTAATTAATTTATATTCATGTTATTTAATGTTTATTTTTTTGTAATATCATTTATGGGGGTTAGGAGTAAAAATTTAATATTATGTATTTCATTAGTTAGACAATCGAATTTATATTGGAGAATCATTATGTCTTTG
Organism: Viscum album; assembly: GCA_963277665.1. Classification (NCBI taxonomy): domain Eukaryota; kingdom Viridiplantae; phylum Streptophyta; class Magnoliopsida; order Santalales; family Viscaceae; genus Viscum; species Viscum album. The sequence continues at coordinate 25,416,724 of OY728157.1, read as the reverse complement.
TTTGTACTGGGTTATTAAATGACTTTTTAGTCTTAAAATAATATATTTTTTCCCTTTTAGTTATTTCTATTAATTATTTTTTTCCATTATCCACATTTAAAATTAACATAATTGTAGAATAATTTTTTTATGTAAAATAATTTTTTTATTAAACAAAAATTTATATTCTTCCATTTTCATATTTTCTAGGATAATTATTAGGAATGTTATTAATATTACAAAATGAATTATTAAATTTTTTACCCAGGATTAAAATTTAATAATTTTTTTAAAGAAATCACCTTGTATTTTTATGAACAATGATCATTTTATGTAATGTGTGAATCATATTTTTGTTCTAATATATATAACAAATATGGATTTCCCATGATAATGATCGCTCATTTTTTGAATTTTTCATAATTGTTTCCCTGAATCAATGAAAATAGGTATTTAAATTTATATTTATGAAATTAATTGAATTCAAATTAATGATTGGATTTTGAAAAGTGTATATTCTTCCTGAAAATTTACAGTGATCATTTAAAAAAAAATTCTTATGTAAGTTTATTTGTATGATTAGTATGATTTAATGACAATATAAGGTATTGATACATTTGGCCATATCCCTCTGTATGGATTACAATCATTTTACCTTGGTATTTTTTTGAAATTTCATATGTTAGTTCGTCTAATATAGAATATTATTAATCATTATAGAATTTATATTGTATTGTATAGTTTATTAAAATGATGCATCCATTATACATATTATGTGCTATTTGGGTAATAATGTTATATAACCTCTTAAACCATTATTTTGTATAATAATAAAAAATTGGTTGGTATTTAGCATATTTCTGACCAATTAATGTATGTTCTCATAGAGCAGGGCCTCGACGAAATTCTTATTATTTATATTATCATGAATTAAGTAATTATGAAATGGTTTATTGATTTCTATATGATTATAACTATACTTATTTAATCAATGTATAAGTTATAATATCATGTGATAGATTATATGTATTTTCTTTTACTATTTTGTTTAATCATATTATTCATGTTTTATTTTTTTGGTGATAACTTCTACAGTACATTTTCCCTTAAAAGGATTGTAAACTCGCCCATTTTAATTTTTTCCTTCCATCGAGATATCAATAATGAATATATAAATTATAATAGGGATATTATATAAGAAATTATAAAGTCATCACTATAAATTATAATTTGTGAATCATGTTTTCACGTGATATTGATAATGATGTAAATATCTATTCATTTAATAAAATTAAATTATTTGGTCCTTTCAGATGAGATACACTGTATCCTATTCCAATGTAGTAAAATGACCAATAGATCTGGGTTATGTATTTTAGGTTGTTACAATTGGTATGCATGTACATTTACTCAGACTAATGATATTTGGATTTATGAAATCATATACTAGGGAAAATTAGACTATAACTAGTTAAAAAGATATAACTATGTATATAAAAATATCATGATGATTTAGTAAAGTATATGTTTTTTGCATTTTACTTATAAATAAATCCTTATCTGAATACTGGAAAGGGTATGTAGTCATGAAACATATTCTTCATTGGGTATCAGCAATGAAATGGGTGGATATGGTATTAAATCAATCGTCACAAATGAATTATGATCTGAGATAAGACTTAACACCTATATAAACACTCATACGGGATATTCTAAGTCTAACTCACATTTTACCTATGAAAAATTATGATGAATGTCATGAAAAAACCAATGTAAATCAATCATATTACCTAGTGATATTTCATAATCAAAAAATATCATGGGATGATATATTAACAATTTCTTTTAATTTTAAATTTGTAAATTCCCCTTTTTAGGTTCTAGGTTATTGGAGTTTAAGACATATAAGAATAAGTTAGAAGTAAATTATGTGAAAAAATCTAATAGGGTTTTTATTATATATTATTATAAAATTTAATTTTAGGAGTAATTATTTCAAACTTTTTAGTAATTTTATAATTTTTTTAGTAACCTTACTAGTTAATATTAATCAATGATGATGATGTAATTTTATATTATTATAATTTGGGATCATATGTTTTATCATAAATAGGAAAATTGGATAGAATTTTAATTTTTTGATTGATTGATTAATGATATTTTGGAAGGAGATACATATATTTTTTGGGAAAATTATATGGTTACGGTAAATGGAATCTAATTTAATTGGGTAGGATTTCATGGAAAAAAAATTCAGTTAGCATGAGGAAACATGTATATTATTCTCTACTGTTTATATTTAGACAAATTTTATTTAGTGTAATAATTATTATATTTTTTACAATATATTATTTGGGTATATATATTTTGGTATGTGACTTCATGAGAGAATAATTTTTTTAGAGAAAAATATTATATTGATATATGTTTAATATGTGATCAATTATTTAATTTTTTTTTGGATTTTAATTTGTAAAATAATATCTTATATGATACATAAGATCAATTATTTATAGAATGGTTAATTTTGATCACTTTGTTTTTATTTTTGTGGTCTTATAGATTAATGTGTAATTTTATTATTTATTGATTTAACCAAATTGGAATACTTATGTTATCAATTTTGATTTTGTTCAATATATAGTTTTTGAATGAATTACATATCATATTTCTATAGATATTATGATTTGTTAAAATTTATTTTAGTTTTCTTGGAATTTAAAAAATATCATATTTATTAATAAATTCTTGATATATGTGACGAGATATTAGTGGAAATTTATCGATGCCAAACTAAAACAAGATCCTCATTTTATGAAAATGAATGAAGTCAATTATGTTTTTTTCATGAGTCATACATGTTAATATTAAAATAAAAAAAATCATGTAAATGTATGATAAATTAAATAAAATATCCAAATAAATTTATTTTTGATGATTTTCTGGTCTTAATTATTCTTTACTAATTTATTTTATTTAGTTATTATATTTATTATGATCAATATTTATATTTATCACTATTATCGATAATTTTTTTTGTAGTACATATATTTTCAATTATTGATAATGTTGTCTTTATAAAGAACATTTTTATGTGTTATTTTAGTTAACCGATTTTTCCCTACTTCCCGTATTAAATGAATTCTTTTTATAGCTTCTTAAATTGTCAGTTTTAAACAATGGGATTCAAAAATATTGAGAATTTTATTTCCATCATAAAAATTATGATGAAACTATTTATTGAAGGGGGAATGATATATAAACTCTAAAATTATGTTAAAATTATACTATGCTTGATAGATTACTAAACAAGCAACATCAAACATTAAATGAAAAATGATAAAAAAAAATAAATGATTTATTATATAAATATTAATATTACCACCAAAAAATAAAATTAGATGTATGGATATAATAAAAACATTTAAAAATATATATTATATATTTATACAGTATAATTTTTTTATGATAAAAAAATTAATATAGAGTATATTTTTAGTAATGTCAGTTTATGCTCCAAAAATATGTATTTTTGAAAAATTATTTTTAGAACAATTTTCAATTAATATATTATTATTAATTTCTTCAAAATATTTAAATTTCTTCCCCAAAAAATTTATACCATTTTTAAAATATAATTTTATAATATTCATAGAAGGAACATTTTAATTTTTATGAAAATATTTATTTTTCAATAAATTGTAGAAAAATTCAATTTTAGAAAATGTGTCTTTTTATCATTATATAATGTTAATTAAAATTATAAATTTGTTTTTAATTTATTTACTAATATAAAATGATTATTTTTTATTATAAATAACCTATTTAATTAAAAAATAATAACACTATTTAATTTTGATATAAGCCCATTTTCTGTCTTCAAACACACTTTTTAGAGAAACTACAATACAATTGACACTTTTATATTAAAATGGATTTCCTCCACTAATATGATTTGAATATTGAATGTGTTATTCAATATATGGAATTATAATGTTCAAATTTTATTTATTGGCCCCTATTTTCTTTATTTTGAATAGAAACCATAGATATGATTTGTCACCACGATATGGGAAAATGGGAAACCCATGGTTTTACCATATGGATAAGGAATCATAATAAAAAAAATTACATCTTTATTTCACTATAATAAAATAATTTCACCATATCCCATATAAAATTTTATATATGAAATTTTGTTGTCTTATTTATATGATAATTACATTTATATTATGTAATTATATAATAAATTAAAATTGTCGCTCTATTAATTTTTAATTTCAGATAATTGTTTCTATAGTGATAAAATGAAGATATGAATTAATATATATATTTTGTTTCAAAAATAAAAAAATTATCTTATTATTTTGATGTTTTTTATAATTTTTGGTGATGGTATATATACCATAAATGATAAAAAAACCACAGACTCAATGCTTGTGAAGAAAGTAAGAAAATGTAACTGATTATAAACACCTTAAATGAAATATACTATTTGTAAGTTTTTGGGTTTCAAGATTTAATGGTAAATTATAATATATTATTTATTTAAAAATAGTTTATATTAGAAATATGTTTCAATAGTGATGATATTATAAATAAATTAGATTTATTATTCTATATTCTTTACTAATGATATTTTATACAGAATTATTATTGACTAAATGAATGAAAAGTTAAAAAAAATATTTGAAGAGAAATGTTTCAATGTTAATTTGTCTAAAATTACATCTATATAACATTTTATTGCCACTTATAACCATATCGGTAAATTTAGGGCCCTTAAAAGCTATAAATTTGTTACCATGGTTAAAGATAAAAATGGATGTTAAGGTGTAAACTATAATGATAATGTTCAAAATGACTCAACAAAATATAAAAAATTTATTTTATTATGATATTTCATTCATAGAAATATATTTATAGAATCATAGGAAAATTTAAATCATTTAAATTTTGAATTTTTTTTAATATATTTAAATACTTTATTTAATTACAAGATTTCCATTTCCTTGAATATAATTAGGAACAATATCTCATATCATCCTCACTCATTTTTAAACATAAATTTTTAAAATGAAATTCTCAAATCACTTTCCGAACATTATACCCTCGAACTATATTCCATGGTTTCATCAATATAAAAATCTAGAATCCTTAAGGTGTAATCCCAATGAGTATTTTTGAAGAAGAGGTATAAAACATAAATTAACAATTTCTTTTTTTATTCTTCTTAATCTATAAAATATTAATAAACCCCAATGATATAAAAATGTACCTACACTACATTAAAATGTAATTTTAATTATTATTCAACCCTTTTTAGCTCAATTCTTCATCTTTTGGGAATGTAAACCTCATTCGTTTATATTATCCTCTACCACCACCTAGAAGTAATTTGTTTTGTGTTTCATCACCACCACAAAATGATGTTTATTTTGATAAATTTAATGAAAATATGTAAATTCAAGGGAATAATTATTTTTCACTATATATAATATATTACATTGGTTCTAATCCTTATATAAATTAATAATTATATTGTTTCTCATGACTTTGTGTGGACTATCGCCTCCACCAAGAGACATGATTATTTTATCTTTTAAACAATTAATAGATTATTATAAATTTATATTTAATTTATAAAAATGATAAATATGTAGGGATTAATATTATTGTGATAAGGGGACTAAGTCCTGTTTCACATTTGTCTTCATAACAATGTTGTTTTTTATTACTAACTGAGCTTCATCAAAACATCCACATAAAAATAACTTGTTTAATTACTTAAAAACCCTTTGAAATAATGTATAGATATTGGATAACCAAATTTAATATGATTTAAAAATGTTTTTTTATAAACATTAAAATTAATATATGTTAATTTTATGTAACATAAAGTATCTATTTGGTGAGTTAGGATCATGGTTAGGGGTTTTATAACATAATTTCTCTTTATTGGAATATATTATATCTTAATTTTTATTATTATTCAAATATAATGTGTTAAATTTCAATTAAATAATTTCTGTTTTATTTTAACTTGTTTTATATTGATTTATATTTTTATATATATTCATTTCATTGAATAATTTACATTTTTATATTTTGATCATTTTAATTATTTATCACATAACATTTACATTAGTGAGTTATATATCATATAAACCACTTTAATCTCTAGTGTAGTGTATATATTACACCTTTTGTATGTTATGTCATGAATCAATATATACTAATTTTATTTATTATTTCATTTGAATAGATTTCCTTCATGTGGTCTATGATTCGAAATTTATATCTATATTATGTTATTAGATTAATTTCATATCCTTATACGTGTATGTTTTTGTTTAGGAATATATTCAAAGAACATGATTATTTATTTTCCATATAATACAAGTATTTTATCCTCCAATTTTAATTTCAATAAATTAAAATTTTCCTTTTATATTACCTCTAATAATTCCAATTTATTTATTAATAATTAAACAGAAATCAAGATTCATTTTTCAATTTGGTTAGGAATTTTTTTTATTATTGTCTATATTTTCATTAATATGTTTTGCAGAATAGTTTTTATAATACAAAATTATTTAGTAAATATAATTTATCCTTGTTATAATTTCTATATAATATTTGAAAATTTATTTTATTTTTATTTTTTAAAATAAGCACATTTTCCGGATGGTGTTAACCGAATTATTGTACTAACATACCATATTTTAACCATTATTTACACTATAATGTATAATATTTACATTGAATCATCCTTTAAATTGTCCAATATATCATTCATAAGATATTTTTTCTTACAAATTTGCAAATTTATAGAATCTAAATATGTGATTTGAAAGTGAAAAATACTTTTTCCTCGTGGATTTTTCTAGTAAATTATTTACATATTTTAATCAATGTCAATATATTTTGATGAATATTATGGGTTTATGGGGAAATAATTGAATGATACCGTCAAAAATAGTTATCTCAATTGATTATGATCATTTTTACTAGGGAATGCATTTCTATTTATTTTTTCAAAATATTATAATATAGATTATTTTTTATTATTTATTCACACTTGTTATGTTTTATTGTTTATACATATGATGAATGTATTTGACGTAATATGTGATTATTGGGGCCTAAAATTACATGTCCCCACCATTCATTGGTAGGGATCATCAGTTAATAGAATTTGGATATTTGGTGTATTCGTTATGCATTTCTGTACGATGTCTTGGACCGAGTCATCAATGTTATTTTTATGATTTTCATCACACTGAATTTATAAATTATCAAAATAGTTTTTGATTTTCATGTTCATGTTTTCAGACTAAAAATATCCATTTATATTTTTAATTATCATGTCATTATTTATAAAAAAATATTAAATCATTATAAATATCTATCATACTATTAATGCTTTATTTATTATATAATTGATTGAATTGTACACATTCCCATAATGATAATATTAACTCACCCATTAATTTTTTCTAGTATTATATATTCTAAAAAGGGATAAATGAATTATTAAAATATATTATTGAAAAATTAATAATGACATCACTATCATATTAATGTTTTATTTTATTTTTTCATTGATTAATTTGATAGTCATTTCTGTATTTAGTCTCCCAATAATAATTATTTTATTTTATCTGAATGTGATACCTTGTATCTTGTTCTAATGTAATAAAATGATCATATGATCTAGGTTACTATAGTCGATTTATTAAAGTAATAATGCATGGTTGTGGAGAATTGTGTCCCAATTCTACAACCGTATATGTAAATCAAATCAGAGACATTGAAAATAGGGATAATATGATTTTTCATTTTGCCTTACTATTTGAAATATGGTATAAAAGAGATAAGGTGTTTTTACGAAAGAATATAAATATTTTTAATGGGGGTAGGTAATCCATGTACTATAGAAGTTAAAGTCATCAAGGATGAGATTATTATTATTTATTTTTTTGTAGTTATAGTTCTATGTTTTTTATAAGTTATTTATTTGTTTCATAATTTATAGGGTTTTGCTCATTTTATAGGGTAGTTTCTAGACCCATTTAACCATATAGTAACAAGTCTAATTTTACACATGACCTCAGCCTCGCATTTATTTATGCCAAAGGCATCTACCTAATAATGATGGTATAAGGTCCCACTATTGGTAGACTATAATATCATATCATAGTGAACAATAATGAAAAAATAAATTCAAAACATCCATAATAATAATAAAAATATTAAAAATCTATAATAATGAATTATTCTATAAAAAATATCATGTGGAATCATACATTCAAACAACAACATTGATCTCCCACTATGTTGGTCACATATAATAATTAATATATGAATAAAAATTCAAAATAATTCTATACCACCATCCCAGAGTCACACACCACCCAAATTAATAAATCCCCAGACTCTGAAAATGTTATACACCAGAATTGTACAATCCGGGGCATGTACCCAAGGAGAGCCTAAAAACACAATGTATGATTAGGAACCAAATTTATAGATCCACGTTATTTGGTGTGTCAGTAAAGTTTATTATGGAAACATCATTTATTTCTCTAACATAAACTATAAGTTTATCATATGAAAATGTGGTATGGTCAAAAAATGAACTAAAATCCATAAAATATTAATAAAATGGTCATTTTTTATCCTTAGGTTCTAAGGATACACCAAATATCATGCATACCATATTCAACCAGTGCTACAGTGTATTTGACCCTAAGCATACCCATTAATAACCATTGTGAATAAAACCACCATTCATAGATAATCATATAATCTGTATTATGACCCCATGGGGAAAATATATCTATACAACGGAATCAAGTCACACATCCTCATAAAACTCATATGTCTACAAATTCACTACCTTAAAAAATATATCATTCCATCCAAAAACTAAAGTATATTCCACAAACAATGAGGAAAATTATTTTGTATCCTCAGGAAACCGATGATAATAACAATACCAACGATTTAAGTTCATATAAAATATTACAAAAACAATGGTGTGTACACACACCATTCCAGAAAGCGTATATTATATAATTCTAAAATATGGGTTCATATCTACACCAAAAAAAACCTATGTTATTTCATCAAGACTCTCATAGGATTAATCATAACCAACCCGGAATATATATCATATCATCTTGAAACATAGTTTCATGCTTATACCCTACGAGTAAACAAATTTTTTATAATCAATAAATACATGTGTATAATATCACTCTTACATGAAACATATATAATTATTGTGAATTTATTCCAATAACAAGATTCATGTAGCATATTAGGTAATAATAACCCTACACATAATATCATCATATAATATAATCACAATGGTTCTCCAATCCCCCACACTTGTCACACAATTTAATATTAGACTCTAATGAAGAAAATCGATATTAATGAATATATATATAAATGTGATATCACTTATAAACACTCTACACTAACCCACCAAATAATGAATATGAATTTGTGAACTACACCCAGTCCCCTGGGAAACATCACCTTTTATACACCTTGAATGATATCCTCTATCTTATTCCTATCACTATAGAAAAATCATCACACAGAGTGTACAATAGATCCTATAAAAACATTAAATAAATAAATTTTACATCATTTTATGTAAATATTTAATACAAATCATGTATAATAATCCACTTAACTATAATGGTTTAGTCTCTATGAGGAATCAATACATAATCATCTTATTTGATATACATTTTTTCACAATGTTCTTCTTACATAGTACGCTTCTTATTCCAACACCAATTTAATCCATTCATCATAAAATGGGGTATAGAAATTTAAGAAAAATAGATGTATAATGATCAGTATAGTAGAAGAAAGAATATTTTTACTCCCTAACCATATGATAGCATAAAATGAGTATATTTCTATTTTAATACGATTTTAATATTTGTAAAATGATAACCAGTAATTCATATATCATAATCTTGGCATATGGATTTTCAAAATATAAAGAATTTATTCCAAAATAAATAAATATCATCACCTTGTAACATAATCATAAGAAAATTTAATAGAGAGATTAATTATTTGTTTTGTATAATCACAATCATATAATTCTTATGAAGTGGACAACCACTATGGCATTTATCACAAGATAGGTTTCAACTAACAAAAAGAATACATTTTTTCATTGTGTGATATCAACCCATGTATCATTTAAACTTATAAATAACTATTAATTACCCAATGCATTGGAGGTTTATAATTAACCCACCAACCATAAAATCATAATACATTCATATATATGCCATAGGATCTATATAACTGTTATAATTTCATCATAACATAACTTGTGAAAAAAAACATATTTCATATATACATTATAATTATAATTATAATCTATAAATTGAATGAAAATAGATTGTATCATTGGATCGTATCTCAAATAATGAATAAGTAACAACAATGAATGTTTCCATTGATGATATTACCTTTAAAATGTCAATAAAACATTTTTTATGTGAATACAACTGTCATTTTGAAAATTTATTTTTTAAAAATAAATTTTTTCATTATACTCTGTGAAAATATAGCTTTTCAAATATATATGAAAAAATTTAATATAATTTACAATGAAAATAATTTTCATTAATTCCCTATGGTCCATTCATGTGACATATGATAAAATATTTATTCTGTTCACATCCTTGATAAAAAGTTACTAATTCAGAAATTTGTAAGAATATTCCTTTTTAGAAATTTATACAAATTCAAACATCGTTAAATATTAAATTATATGATAAATTAATTATTATAAAATTATTTTTGAAAAAAATATAAATAAATAATTGTTCATTGATGAAATATATTCCTATCCAAATTGAGAAACACATTTTTTTTCTTTATAAACACTCTTCTATAATTAATATTACATATATGATTAAAATGAAATTAACTCTTGTATGATCTGGAAATAATGGGACAAGATGAGAATATAAAAAAATTCATACATTGTTTATATAATTTAATCAGTGTAAATTTCAGTGTTAAAAATCCTAGTAAAAAGTTATATTTTCACTTAAAACCCTTACCTGTTGATCAAATAGTTTCTTAAAGGATTTTAACCTCTAATTTTACAAATATATATATATATATATATATATGATAATATAATATAATTAATAATTATTATACCATAAATTTCAAACCTATAACATATTATAACACATTAATTACTAATCTATCATTATAATAATTATTTTAGTTATTAACTACTTAAAGTTTCATTTATGATTGGTTTTATATGTTTTGGTCCTTGCATATTAATCACAGTTACATCATCACCAAATATTTAGTACTGATATTAATATAATATATATTAATTTTATAGATAATTATATTTATTGTTAAATGTTATAGATTATAAAATTAATTACTCTCTTAATAGAGACAATAGTCCATATATACAAATTAATGCAATTTTTATTTTATTATGAAAATAAATAAATATTTATAAATATTTTTTTATGAGTAAATAAAAAAGAATATATAATAAATACCACACACATATATATATTTAATCCATAATTAAATAAATTATTTAGATGAAAATATGTAGGATAAATCATATCGCTACAATTAGGTGGTAGTTTAAATATATGCACAGGCAATAATATATTTTCCAATTTGAGGGAAATGTAGAGGAAAATGGTTGAACCATTATCATAATAAAAAATAAGTATATCTAGGACACAATATTATTTAATTTTGGAAGTATATAAAATAAATTGAGAATATTAAAGAAAAAATCATATTTGAAAGACTTGGGTATTAAGATTACCAATTCATTGAGAGACCCATTTTCAGATTTAGAATAATCATTAATATGACGAAATAAGGTTAATAACATAATCTCAAGAATAATAGGAATGAATCTCAGATGGTTTTTGGGTATGTATTATCAGATATAAAATGGTCAATTTCTATGAAAAATTGAGTATAATTTTTTTCCCATTTTTTAAGGAACACAAATAGAATTACTCAAAAGAAAAAAATAATATATTTTTTATTTATTAAAAAATTAGAAAAATGGAAAATACAACAATTTAATGATAATATAATTTTTAAATATCTTCAAAAAATATTATTTGTAGTTATTTAAGAATCATTGTTACTATAACCTATTATCATAACCCAATCAATAAATTTTTTCCCATTTTTTTCAAAACTGTTATAATTAATTATCGGATCATTTAGAATTTTTTCATAGATATGTAATTTTTTTCTATATGTAAATATAACTTTTTTCTATGAGTTAAGTTTTAATTTTTTTATAACATATTGGATTTCTAGTTAATGGTAGAATATAACGATATTTGTGAAACAGTTATTTATTAGGATAAATTATTTAATTTAAAACAATAATTATTCATATTATTTGATATAAATGTAAAATAAATATTGTTTTATTTATATATATTCAAAGAAATTACATTTTAATATTTTTTTATAATGGATTTTTGTAAAATATTTTTTTAGTCATAATAATGAATTTCTTGAAAACAAATTTAATGCACATAATTTTTAAATATATTAATTAATGGAAATAACCCACACTGTTGAAGGAAATAAATTAAATGTATAGATTGTATATATACATATAATTATTAATAGAAATAAAAATAATTATGATATATATAGATAGTGTTAATAGAAAATCATCATTGGCTTGGACAATATATTTCTTAAAAAACAAGTTTCTTCAGGTTTATTAGGAATTAATTTTAATTTAAATTGATAAAATTATATGGATTGCTTTTAAAAAAATTGATTAGAAATTTTCAACCATAATTATTAATATTATATAATATATTTTCATTGATTTTTTTCATAATGAAAATTTAATGTGGTAAATATTTTACCACGTTTTTTAAATCAATTTACTAAGGGAAAATCTAAAGAGGAAAATAGAATAAAAAGTTTAAAAAATGTTTAATATTAAAGTTTTGAGGTTTTTACCATCCATATCACCCACCCCTAAATTATTTATCAATTTCAGGGGAACATTTCTTTAGAGTTACATCCAATTGTAGAATAGATTTCAGTATTTTCAAAAGACCAATCCTCAATTTTTAAAGGGAACCCCTTTCCTTAGCTTCCTTACACCAATAAAGTAATACTAATCCACCAAAACATATAAAAAATTTCCCACATATACATATCCAAATTGTATAAAATATTTTATTTCTAGTAAATCAAAAATTTTATCATGATTAAAATTTCAAATGGTGGTTCTTCTATGGGAAGGATGTCTTCTTCTACAAGATCCATAAATTTTAATATCTTTTCTTAGGTAAAGTATTTTCTATGAATAAAAGTAATATAACACCAAATAACTACTAAATAATTATATTTTAATATGTATATTAGATAATATCTATCTATATCCTCTTCATTCAACTGAGATATGAAACCATCATTTATGTCGACAGATTACAACAATATGAACCGATGTAATTTTATTCATTATCATGTCTCAAATGTATTCAAGAAGATGGATTTAATATTTATATATTATATTAATTTAATATTAATAATTCTATAAATGAAATAATGTGTAAACATTCATACCAAACCATCCATTAAAATATGATAAAAATATTATCTTATACAACGAAAAACCTCCTTGCGAAGCGATGTGATTCTTTTTTTACTACCATATCTTTAGTAAAGGATTTATTTGTGTATATAATAAAATAATTAATGATTTATTGTAATTTAATAACGATATAATGGTTAAATAAAACACACCTTATATATCAATATCATTAAAAAATAAAAATGTCAGTCATGAATATGTTGAAACTACTGTCGTTAGGAAAACAATTTTGTTCATTTTTCAAAACAATCATTAATCACTGGTATTAAAATTATAAATAAAGAATAAAAATTAATTTGATTTCATGATTATTATTCTATAAATGATGTAAAAATTTCCCCCCTGACCATGGTCAACACACTGATGTCGTTTTGGAATTATGAATTGAGTGCCCTCAAAACACATGGAATGTACATAACAAAGTAAGTAATTAAATATGGCATCAAAATAAATACTTAAAATTTGAAAGTATAAGATATTAATAGTGTATGATTATTTAACAGTTTTTATATATGTTTATGATACATTAAATAATGTACATACATTATATGTTTGAAAATTTTGAACGAAATTTATAGTCTCACTTTTACATTCATTTGACGTATTTCATGTTAATCTCTTTTTTTAATTTTATAAACTAACAATTTGATTTTTATTATATCATAAATAACTTTAAATATATGGTGTTTATTGTTTTAAATGTTTTTATTTCATACACGGGTCTTAGGATCCAAAATATATAAATGTGGTATGGTTAAATTTTATGATCTCATCATTATTCGATATAATTTATATTAAATTCTAAATTGGGGGATCTAATTAATATTTCTATCAAATACACTATATAATTTATTATACAATATCTATTACTTAGTTTCTTCATGTATTATTACAACCATCCTCTATTTTGATTTTAAATTTTATTAGAATTTTTTTGGAAAGATGACTTACTTTCATTCTTAAGTTAAAAATACATTTTCATCCATATTGATTTATTATAAAAATATTATAAAGAAGTATTTTGGAATCACTAAAAAATGTATTATGTGAATTATTTACAATGATTTACATTTTACAAAACGTTTTTTAGTGAAATATTCTTTTCATTTTCTTAATGATGTTATTTTAATTCTTTTTACATCCTTTTGAATTGAATATTTTCATATTTTATAAGGTCATATAGAGTAACCCCCATAATGTAAACTCAACAAATTATTATATTATTCAAATGTTTACATTTATATTTTATGATAATTTTTAAAAACTTTTATATATTCATGAAGTGATTCCAATGTTAGAATAATAGTTTTATAAAAAAATTACTCAATTTAATTTATAATAAACAATTTATTTTTGGATGAAAAAAAATTATGTTATGAATTGAATATATGTCTCTAAAATATATTAATATCTTAATGTACCTTAATTTTATTTGTTAATTAATTACTTAGGTTCATCTCTATATTTCCTTAATTATGGAATTTCATTTTGTTATGAAATGAGACAAGATTGTGCATCCCATTTTCATTACATTGGAAATTCTTATGTTTTTGAATTCTTATTGATTATTGTTTTGTGGGACACATAATCATGAATATGTTATGATGGGGGAACACATATAGCACTCCAATGTATTGGGAAATGTTTTTGATTCCTGATAAATCATATCTGGTATTTTTAAGTAACCCAAATCCATTATCGGACATTTTTCATATTGTGATATTATCTTGGAAGTTATCCATGAAACATGTTAATTTTTTCTTATATGTTACTTTCTCATTTCTTATATTTCAATGATCATATGACACAATGTTATATATGATATTATAACATGTGATTCCTCTTAACCCTTATTTCATATAATATGAAGTAATATGTTTGAATCACATGTTACACATCCTTATCATGTTTATTCCATTACCTGACTTTCTCAATCACCCAATTCATATATAGTTTCCAGATGTTATCCTTCAAAGTTTTGGGATCAAAAATTGTCTCGATACAATAATATAAAGAATAACATAATGTGATTTTATTTTATTTTAAAATGATGTATTATGAACATAGTATTACAAATATTGGAGGCCATTTTTATCATTGTTTGTTTATTATGTGATAATTATATAAAAATAATAAAATAATATGTGTAAAATGATTGGGTCATTAAAATTTTATTCATCATATTTAGTAAAAAGTAAAATTTCTAGGAGTTATTGTTTTAATCAATAATACCATAATTCGTCATATTATTAATGAATCATTTTTGATATAGGACTATAAATTATTTTCAATGATCAATTAATGGGTGAAATGTATCCCTCCCTAAAGAATGGTTGTATTATTGATTTTTATTCACAATGTCTAACCAATTTTTAATGAAAATAATTTATAGTCATCAAGTTAATAATATGAAAGATTTTTCATAGATCATTGGGGAATGAAAATTACTTAACATCTAATCATGGTATATTTGTGGACTTTAAAATCCTGGACTTTCTTAATGAGACCACATAGAATATAATTTTATTTTATAGGATATTAATTCACTAGGTGTATATTTTTCAACCATATTAATTTTAAGGTCGTGCCGTGGAAAAATACCCCATTTATATGGGAAAAACTATTAAATATCGTAAATGTGATTCTATAGTTAACTAGGAAATGCTACTTATGATGTAGAATTAATATGAATATTTTATGAAGAACCAAACTACAACATACGTTTCATTTTCGATCTTCTAAATTATTATTTTGAATATTTTTTAGGTCTTAGCGATAATATTAATGATGCAATATTTTAATGAAAAATATTTAGGAAAAATACTCTTCATTTATGTGAAACAATATATATTTTGGAGAAAATGGATCCATCATATGTATTTTTATATCATCTATACATTGCACTATTCATTTATGAAATGATAGATGAAAATAATGAATACATGGTGTTGGAGAACTCATTGGGGGTTACCATAATTGTGATAAAGGTAAGATCTTCTAGAGAATATCCCAAAAAAGATAAGCACCATAGATTATTTGTTTCCTTTACAATAATAATGATAGATGGAAAAAAATTCAATGTAAATAATTAAAATTATTACTTATGATACTGTAAGGTAGGATATATTGTTGTTAATTTCATGAGAAATATTCATGATGATGATGTTGATAAATCTTTCGATAAATAAATAATTGCTAAAAATATGAAGAGAAACCCAAGGAAAAAAAATCTAAAATATAAAAAAAGTTGTGTATTATGAGTGGTAAATCTCAAACAAGTGAGATGTGGATCACATTTATATTTGGTAGTACATTAGTAATGAATCAATAGTAGGTGTAACATCCTAACAACTATAACCTGAGTTGAGTGATTATTTTAATCCATTTATAAATAATTAGATTAATGACATCATAATTTATCGAATAGTTTACTAGCCTTGGGATACTAGAAATAATCATGATTATCAATTTAAATATGAAATCATTGAACAAAACAAATAAAATATATTTATAATATTTATATTTATTTTATAGAATCTTAAATTCATTCATATATCCTTTCTTAATTTCCTATGAAAAACATAATAATGGGTGAGGTTAAATTCTCAATAAGCGAGAACATACATTTAGTTTCAAAAACCACTACATGGAGGGGGGAATCATATTTTTTTTAAATTTCAATACAATAGAAATTATCCCTTTTAAGATGTTAGTTTTCATATCCATTACAATTTTTAATGAAACATCAAATGATTAAATTCATAAAAAATAAACAAAAGGGGACAAAATTTAAATGGTTAGCCCCTATCAGTGTTACTACATCCATTTTATTTGAGAATCCCATTAGTACATAGACTTTTTGTATTAGAATAAGTGAATAAATACTAACCCCACTTGTATTAGAGTCCTAATATTTCATTGTAGGAATGGTCATACAGACTCCCATCAGTAAACATGTATTTTTATCAAATAAATCCAACCCTAGTAATGCGAATCATTGTGACAAAAGTCAAACAATATCATCCAGAAATCATTCATAAAATTTTATATGTTATTTATGTGTCTATTCAGTATAGTAAACATGTTTACTGCGTACTACATCCAATGAATCACCCTAAGAGAACCATGAAATTGTATTATTTCTAGTAGAAAACAATACGCCTCATAACATTTAACTATGTTTTATTTTCTATAAGATGAACAAAATACATGGATTCTAACATCTCAAGGTCCATTGAAAAAAATACATAGGACTATGTCCAATGAATATGATTTTTAAACCAAAAACTAGTATATGTTTCATCATTAACCTTGATACCCCTTGTTTTGGAACTCAAACTATATTTGATTCTCATGTAATTTTATCTCTGTCATATTTTTAGGTTATATAACACATCTCCAACAAATAAAATATTTTTTTCATACAATAAGTGTTTATTTGAAATTTAATTTCCATCTTGTGAAGGTGCATTCTTTTTATTAAATGTTTGAACCAAAATTAATTTTAAAACTCATCATAAACATATATTTTGAAACATCCTTATATTTTATATTCCATCGGTGATTTTAAAAAATTCTAGACTATTCTTGAATCGTTATGAAATACCTATCCATATATAACCATATTAAGACATGGTAAACCTTGATGATAATGGAATTATTCGAATATTTGAATCTTAACAAGATAAGTAAACAATAAACAGTAAACATTAAATATTTATTTTTATGTGCTATAAAATGTTTTGTAAATATCTTACGAACATCTTCTGATGAATGTGTTTTTGTAGAAATTATATGAATATTACATTTTAGCTATATTCAATAGTAATTAATCCTATTTCATATACATAAACTGATGTTTCAGGAATATTCTCATCCTTGTACCATACCTCTATAGAATCTCCAAGAGGAACTTGTGTCATAAAACTCTAATCAAAACTTCTTCTCAAGATTATTATTCTCATTAAATAGTATAGTTTGTCAAATGATCATTTATCTAATGAATATTTTCGATGATCATTGTAATCATTCATTCATCAAATACATATTTATACGGATCATGATTTGATGGGAAAAAATTGATTACTTTTTACAGATTCACCTTCCTTAATTCGAATTGTTATCCTTTGTTCAGTTTTATCTTTTTATGCCCAATATTTATGGTCATCATTGTTTGAACTATATAATTCAAAATATTTGTTCACAATGTTATTTCATTATCATAAGCATTATGTCCTTATATCATAAATAAATTCATCTTTCTTAGTTATGACATGTATTTTCTATTCAATTTTCTCGTTTCGTCAATTTACAACAATTCATATATTAACATCTAATAGGTTGAACATCTCAAAGTCTATAAATCATTGATTATTTGTAAAACATATATTCATACAAATAAGAACAATATTATTAGTTCATCATATGGAACAATGATTTAATTATTTTCACAGAGACTCGATACGCTTATTAAAAATGTTTAAAACATACTATAGAGGAATTTATGAAACTACTTTCATTTATGATAACATTTGTTTGATGATCTATTTTTAGTATCCTCAATATTTATTTAATATGTCTAGCCTTTATTTATATCACTTTATAAAAAATTTAAAATACATCTTGAATCTACATTATATTCATTTTATAGGAATATCATATCATCTTTGATTCATCAGGCATAAGTAATGCTTTCTAAAGTACATAAAGAAAGCATTTGTAACATCATTTAGTTTCTAGAATCAAAACAATAAAAAAAATAATGAAAATAAAAAAATAACATGATACAGATAAATAATGGATCTCTAATATTCCCATTATTAGGTATTTAATATATTCATGAAAATAATAAAAATAATTATAACTACTCCTTGTCATAACATGTTTACCAAACCATGACCTATTTTATAAAGAATATTCAAACACGAAACTATTTGATAATGAAAAATTTTTAAATTAATTTCATCTATTGGTGAAATTATATTTAATATTTTTTTTAAATATAAAATCTCAGTCTATTTTAAAATCACCCATTTCAAGTACAATAATAATTTTATATTCATAGTAGAATGAGTGGTATAGATTCTTAAAAATTTATGCTTACTCTCTATATATGATAACATAATAAAAATCATACTGGGTTTATTTCTTATAAATATTATGAAAGGAATATTGGAGTCTATATAGGGATTTTTAACCTCAATAACTCAAATAATTACAAATTCATATTATTGGTAAAAAAAATCAGTAATTTGATATTGGGTAAAATTTACGCATGAAACAAACATCACCATTAACCATAATATTCATTAAATGGAATAGAATACAAATTATCCTTGAATTTAAATAATTTATATGATTTTATAAAATAAAAATTTAAATTTTAAATATTTTAAACGATATTCAATTGATTTCGAAAATTTTCTTTGAAATATAATTACTATAAAGTAAATGATGAAATTTTGTTTCTAGCATGGATGGTGGAATCATATTTTTATTAGACTATATTTAATGTAAAATAACGAGGTTTTTTACAATTAAATCAAACAAAAAATTCTCCAAAGAGGATTTTTTATCATAATATGGACTTTCTATCTTTACAATTCATAGCCAAATCAATATTTTTGATTCCAAAAATGTTCATGTCATAATTTGTGTTATAAAACATGACATAGGTATATGTTACTTAAACATACCTATCTATTCCCTTATATTCCAATATATGTGATTAATTAGGAAAATATTGATATATCATATGTATTTTCAAAGAAAAAGGTATTTTTAGTCTTTATTTTGTAAGGAATAAAATGATCCCTATCCACTTTTTAATGATTTTTTGATTCAATATTTTTTCAACTATATCTCTACTCATCGTAATGCTAAATAAAGTGTTTGTAAAAACACAGTTTTAATCCACCATTCCAATGATTTATAGAATTTGAATAATATTTTTTTTATTATGTTTTAATTTTATATATTTCAACATTATTAGCTAGTAATATTAGAAGGAAATTAAGTTTTCTATGTTTTTACATTTAGATGTCAGTAAAACAGTTTCAAAAAATTATCAGAGGTTTTATACATGTACACTAAAAAAATTATATCATCATCATAAATAATAAAATTATTGGTTCCTAGGATTTATTATTTAACACAATCCTTTATAAAATATTTACCATAAATAAATATCAACAATTTATGGAAACTATCACGTTTATAGTACCACCCAAAGGGAGATTATTTTTACCCATATAAGGATTTCATCACCTTAAATACCACAAATTCATTCTTGTCAAGAATATATGCATTGGGTTATTTTATATGAAATTTTTATTCAGTATTTTTATTTATTAATGACGAATTATCATCAATATGATAAAATAAATAATTTTTTATATTTATAAACTATCTTTGAAATTAATATTTCTTACAATAGAAAAACATAGAAAACATATATTTACAATATAAACATTCCAAATATGAGTATCCTTTTCAAATAAGTAGATCATTTTTTCATGAAATATATCCTGGATAATTTTTGTAGTTAATAAAATGAAAATTATAAATATAACTTTATTTATCATTGTAAATGAAAAAGGATATGAGTTTTTTTTTCTAAAATTGATTAAAGTCTTCTTTCTTACAATCTACCCACTCTATTTGTTCATATGCATCTAAAACATATTGTAGTTCCTCCTATTAGATAACTGATGTTTAGTTATCAATCCTCAAATTTATTCTTGACTAATATGGACCATTTTAATTTTCAATGATGATTTTATGTTAATCGGGTTTCTATAAAGATTTTAAATTGAGAAATTTTCATTTTTTTGATCTATTTTCATCATAAAACTCATCTGGATAATCATTTAAACATTCTAGATCACATAAGGATTCCATTCTTTTATTATTATTAGAAATCATAAATCTATCTTCATTATAATCTCCAATAACCTTTTTTTCAGAATTTTTATTTCAATATAAATTTATATTATATTGAAGAAACTGACTTTTTAAGTGTTTTTTACTATACAAGTAACTTATTACATTGTCAGAATATTATATATATATTATTTCAACCATTTTACCAAAACAATTACAATATTGGGGTTCATAATCTTTATAATTATAATAATCGCAAAAAAAATTCCATTTTGTAATTTACTTATATCATATCTCATAACCATTCATTACTGATTCTAATAGTAATAAACTACATTTTATGTGAAAAAAAAAGACCTAAAACATATATACTAATGGATTTAGAATCATTGTATTCTTTGAGCATTATTCTACCAATTTTTCCAAATCATTTATGTAGACTTTACCTAAATCCATTTTATTAATGTGTCCATGGAGCTCATTATTGGTGTTTTACTATTACATTAATTTATAAATTATTCAAAATAATTGTATGTGTATTCATGTCCATTTTTAGCTCTTAGATATAGTATATAAACAAAAATCATTTTTTCAAATTATGTTTATTAATATATAAGAATCTATATTGTAACACCCCTAGATTTTATGAAAAATATTCTTTTAATTTCATTAATGTCTTGTGTTGTATTATACACCAATATTACATTGCGCTATACGCAACACCGTATTAGCTTGCAGTATACGCAACACTATTCTTTAATCGTGTTACACACAATTTTGATAATAGATTTTCTATGCAACATTGAGTATATATATATATATTCAATGTAAAAATGAAATATGGTTGGATTATGTTATACGAAACAATGAAGGATTCATTCACAACACGCAACCCTCACTTGGCTTGCATTACACGCAATCGCGACCTTCCTCGATAGCGTATGTTGTACGCAATACCGGGTTTTAATAAACAATATTATATTATTATAATATTGTAATGAACTAGCAATTATGAATAGTATTAACTAAAATTTGAATTTTATAACATTATTATTCATCTTACACATTTCTAGAACATGGTATAAGAACAAAATAAATTTTTCGGGTAAAATAAGTATTTTTAAAAAAATGCAGTTTGCCGCCTTTTGATGGCGCACCCACCTTAAATCTAGTTTTTGACATGTTTATAAGTTCAATTTTACAAAATAAAATTCTTCTTTGGAATCAAGAAATAAATATTTACTTTGGATAAATTTTTCTTATTATTCTGGTAAGTTTCACATTTTAATGAATAGTAAAAAGACGCTATATTTTAATTAAAAACAATTTTTTCATCATAATATATTATGTGGTTAAATTATAATATTGAATGGTTTTAAAGTATAAAAAGAATATATTTTTACCATTTAATATAATGTATTTCATTAGCATTGATTTTACCTTGAATTCGTTGGTTAAATCAATTTAATCTTTTGCAATGTTTTAAACAAAAACTCGTTTTTATTCGACAACGGGATTAGTTTTAATTTAATTTTTGCAACTTCTGTGTATTTAATTTTTAAAAAATGTATTCCATATTTGGAATCAGTGGGTCCAAATTATGTTAATAGGATACTTTTTATTTTTGGGAATTATGAATAGTAACTACGATAAATTTTATTTACCATAGTTAAAGGTAAATCGGGTAATTAAGGGTAAATATAATATTTTAAAATTACCCTAAAAAATGTCAAAATCCTATTGGATGACTAAAAATAGACCCATATCACCTAAGGGTCGGATTAGATTCATTTAATTAAATTTTTACAATGAAAATAATTTATTTATTATTAAAACCCAAAAATGTGACAACATATCACTTTCTTAAATCTTATAAGTATAATAATTTTAATATAGTGATAAACTTCATGAAACTCGAAAATGAATAGTCTCAAGAAATCTAATACAGTTATCTACATCTTAGGAATTTATTTATAATTTTTAGGGATTAAATAATTATCATTTATTACGACACAAAGATAATACAGTAATTGTCTTATTAATTAAATATTGACATAATTGATGTTATAAATGCCCAAATAAATGTAATTTGAGACTTTTTATGACTTAAACTAATTTTATAGGTTAATATGTCATGTTATTGTTGATTTAAGTAACTGGGTTCGAACTTATCATTCTGTTATGAATTTCATAAAAATCATGTACCAAATAGTGTCAAAATTGACATAAAATAGTTTTTATAACAAATATTATATTATTAATTGTTATTTTATTCCTAAAAATCTAAGGTTCGTCCCAATGACTTAGATAAGATTATATATATTAATAATAAACAACTTGGGGTTCTTTTGGCTTGATATAGTAAGTTTATTAACCATATAGTGCAAGAAAACAAAAAGACACGGTAAAAGTTAAATTATTTAACTTAGAGTTAAATCTAATTGATATGGTTAAAATAATAACCTAAACTTGTCTAAATACTATTGGATGACAGGATTTTGACCCATCCCCACCTTAGCCTCGAAATAAATCAATTAGGATCTATTTAATACCAAACGTGACTTTATAATATTTTTAGTTATTCCAAAGGTGCCCCTCTCCTCCTTTATAAAAGGGCACCTCATCCCTCTCTTCCTCACAAAAAATTGAGCCTTCAAGATCGGCCAATCCCTGAAACATTATCTTCTCCACATCCCTAGAAACATCCTAGAGGTTCTGGTATTCCTCAAAGACCAATTTTAGTTCCCTAAGAGGAGGTCTCAAAGAGGCACTTCAAAGAAGAGGTAATTTCCGTTACCGATTCTTTCACCTTTATTTCTTCTTCCACTTATTCTTCTTAGGTTGTTTCATTATGAATTAATAACATCAGTATCACTCATATAATGATATGTTATTATAAGTATGAAACAATCCTATTTCACCATCTATCCATCCAACGGAAAACGAAATCATCGTGTGTGCGTACGTACGGAATATCGTCTCCACGCAGTGGTGAAATCTATTTTCCACCAACACCTTACATGGATGGGTATAACAGTGTAATGAATAACTATACATAGTTATTATAACATCATATGGATTTTGATATATTATATCATCCACTCCAATTCAATTCAATAATCATGAAAATGATATCATCGCTCGTGCGTACGTACGGACTACCGTCTCAACGACGCGATGAGATTCATTCTCCACTTTAACCATTCGTGAATGATTATAAAGTACATATAATAAGTAATCATTAAATATATGACATAATAATGATACTGGATTTATGTGTATATATATGTATTTCATCTACTTAATTTCGTTCAACTCAATAAGGAAACGAAAACAGCGTTCATGCGTACCTACGGCCTACCGTCTCCATGAACGGTGTATTTCTTTCCATTTATTGATTTATTATATATATGTATATTCTGAATATATATATATATATAAATCATGTTTTATATTCTATAATTAATTAATCATGATCTTTGTAATCATATTAATAATTACAAGTCAAAACACGGACGACAAATGAAACAATTTTACCCAAAACGCTCTTTAACATGGAATTTACAAAAGAACGGGTAATATAAAGTCATAAGTGAACCATATATGATATCATAACAATGAATATGATTCTGTAATAAGTCAATGACATTATTTAAATCATTATACAGGAGGTTCAGACACTGAAAAAGAAAATCGGACCTAAGGTAAGGAAAAAATCACAATCTCATTTTTATCCGAGACTGTTTATACTTTGGTTTTTACTGGGGTGTATTTTATCATCCACATCCATGTTTCCTCAATATGTAATATTATTTCCATCCATATAAATTTTTTTAAAACCAATTTTACCCTTAGGTGAGTTTTTAGTAAAAGATATGAAAGGAATCTTTTGTCATTTTTCGTACGAGGTACTTTTTTGACTTTTCCGACAAAAGTACGAGAAGAATGTTTTTTTAACTTATACAACATGAATGGATTTTTAAAACATTATTTCCAAGAATCATCCTTTATAAGTTTTCAAGTTTATTTTTAATCAACTTCTATTAGTTTAAAATTGTATGACTTGTTAAGAAAGGAAAATGTTTTTGAAGTAGAAAGGATATTTTCCTCAAGAATGAAGTTCAAGAGTTTTATCAAAATTATTTTCCATCTAAGATAATAAAGGGTTCTGTCTCTATCCCTATTATTACATTGATTTGATTATGTTGTGATGGAAATATTTTTATGAATTACTTTATCTTATATGAATTGTTTTATGATGTCATGATGTTTAAGATTCCCATTTTTATTACATGGGTTATGCAATGATGTATGATTTATGATTTTGTGGCACACATAAGAATGGTATCATTATGAGATGGGTGGGACCTATATCTCCCTCCAATTAATTGGGTATAGATTTTATATCTCATGAGATAGACAAGGCTGGAATGGTAGGTTATACTGGTTCAGTGAAACAGGACTGAAACGAGGGTGACTCGGTTCAGAAAGGGACTGTGTCCACAAAGATAGTGTTGGCAATGAGTCTGGACTAACAAGAAATGATTCTCTATGATTATGTGTGTATGCCACAAAGTTTCATGTTTTAAGTTATGATTATTGGGATTACATTTCACTACTATGATTTATCCCATGTTATGAAATTATGATATCTTTTGCAGGTTAATATTTTCAAAAGATATGTTCTTATGAATATGATGTGATTGATATTTATTTTGTTTACCCTTACTGAGAATTTGAGATCACCCTTTTGTATGTTTTCTTTCCCCAGGTCAGGAAGAAGGTTATTAGGTAAGATATACCAAAAGGGACTATAGATATGATGAAATAAATGGGAGACAGTGTAGATGCTTTATGAACCAGTTGTTTATGTTTCCCAGTTTCAAAAGACACTATACCTATACGGTCCTTTCGTGGTTTTGTTATATGTTGTAATAAGTATGCTTACATTATGAAGTATTAACAATGTATGTAAAGTATGGGTCACTACATTAGGTATCAGAGGAAAGGTTTAGTCACCCTTTGGAAACTAGGATGCGAAAATGATAGTGAGATCCCTAGAGATATTTCTAAGGTATGTCTATGTCTAGGGATGTCCCTAAGGTTAAGTATACGTATAGGTTATAGTACTATAATTACGCTAACGATCATAGAATTTAACCTAAGAAGTTAGATATTGAGGATACTCCCCCTTTATAATGTTGTTTTCCCTAGCATGATTTTTTCCTCTCACACTATTCTTTTTGGGATTTAGACGATGGCTGGAACCCGAAGGAACCGTGTTGATCAATGCAATGGACAATGCAATGATTTCCCTCCTGAACAAACAAATGTTATGGGAGATGGAGTGAAAAATCTTATTTCTATACTTACACAAGCTATGAATCATTCTGGACTTCCAAATGAGTAGAGAAGGGAATAATATTCTACTGAGTCCTTCATGAGGCAACGTCCACCTTCTTTCAGTGGGTCTTCCGATCCACGTGTTTCTGAACAATGGATCAGTACCACCGAAAAGATATTTTCAGTTATTCAATGTTCTGAGCATGATAAAGTCATCTTAGCAGTATATCGTTTAGAAGGTGAAGCTGATCAATGGTGGAATCTTATCAAGAATACGAGGCCAAGAGATGAAATTGAGTCCATGGAATGGGATGAGTTCAAGAACTTGTTTTTCAGTAAGTACTACCCTCGTATTCTTCGAACAAAGATGGAAAAGGAGTTTCTTGAGCTGAAGCAGAAGGATGATGAATCTGTTGGTATATACGAAGCGAATTTTACAAGACTTGCAAGGTATGCATCTGGCATTATCATCCAACCTGAAAGTAAAGTTGATCGATTTTTCAGTGGCTTAAAACCAAGTCTTCGAAGGGCATTAGCTATAAGAGACTTCAGTAGCTATGAAGAAATTGTGCGTTGTGCTATCAAGGTAGAAATGGAAGTTGGTGTTACATATCCATCTCATGGTTTTGACAAGAAACGAAAAATGGAGTTCAAGGAGAAATCTCAGAATAATGGTGAAAATAAGATGAATGTTTCCTTATGCACAAAGTGTGGAAAGAAGCATGGTGGAGATTGTCTTAAAGGGAATAGAAAATGTTTTATGTGTGGAAAAGAAGTTCATCGAGCAGCTGAGTGTCAAAGTAATGGAAAAAGGGTTTCTAATGATGTGAACAAAGCAAACACTGTAGATAATGCACCACCAACACTTCAATGATTCAAGTGCAAGGAAATGGGGCATTATGCTAATAAATTCCCTAATCCAAGGGTTAGTGATGATCGACATGAGCAACCGCTTAAGGCAAAGGAAAAAGGGATGTCACATGCGATCACTATTGGCGATGTTGAATATGACAACGATGTGGTGGAATGATTAAGTGTTTATGTAATGGGATTCCAAAATAATGTTGTATCATGGAGTATTGGAATATTTATGTATTGGTCTAATGTGGTATTCAAAGTGATTGAGATATTGTTGGAAATAAGATGATATGCACATAATGAAGGGAAAACGAGAAAATGAAATGTTTAACAGTATTCATGAGCTCATGATTGATATACGGACTAAGTGATATCATGGTTTGAGTATATAGAATTTTGAGGATTTTGGTATGTGGAAAGTGTTAACTTTTAACTGCATTCATGTTTTCACTAAGGTTCAATGGGTATTCATTCTTCAAGAGAATACATGATTAAGGTATTCACATGTTTGTAATTTGACCAGCAAGATATATCTTATGATATATGGGGGATAAATGATGGAATTCATGTAATTGTTCTATGACATTTCAAGTAACCATTTTCTTTATACTATGAGCTTGGACCGAAGTATTTTAGATAACCTTAGAATGGATTATGTTGGACATAAGTTAGGATAAAACGTTTTTCTATATTATTGATGGGATGTTATAGTAATATAGCTTTAGAAAAAGGACAACCTACAGGACGGGCGACAACCCATCGCATCGGACAAGGTTGTGGGAATCAGACCCACAACCGAAGTGTGACTGGCCTTTATCGCCTACCACTGTCCTATAGGAAGTCCCTGTTTAGTAGAAACTAGTTTTATTAAGTAGTATGATATATGAATTATAAGTCCATTTTAGGAACCATATATGATTAATCTCACTATAGAATGACTTATGTATATTTAATGACTTTTTCTATCCTTTTGTTTGAGACAGATGGAATGACCTGTCATTCTATCACATGATCTGCTAACACTTCACGAATAACAAATTCAACTTCATTTATTTAAGAGATGAAGTAGAAATTGTTCAAGGCATGAACAACAGTGAGATTGTACCAAAATAAAGTAAGTATTTATTCTAATTCAAAATTTTCAACTTTAGGGAAACGATCTTCAAAACCAAAAATGTTGTCCTAGTGCTCTTATATCTGATTAATCAGAAGGTACCTTAGATCGTCACAAATTTATGGATTTGTGATTGTTGGATTTTCCATAGCCATGTTCTCTACCACTCTCGATCAGAACATGATGGTTATATTTTTCTTCCATATCCATATTTTCACCTATGTGGAAACCCAGTGATTAGTTTATTTGGGTAACCGTTACGTTTCATACTTTTGTTTTTAAAGATTGGTTTTGGTATTCCTTTTTACGATGTGGGTTTCTATTAAAGAAACTTTCGAGTAGTAAACCATTTATAACCCCGACGAATTTCGAGGGCGAAATTCATTTTAGGGGGGTAGAATGTAACACCCCAAGATATTATGAAAAATATTATTTTAATTTCATTAATATCTTGTGTTGTATTCTACACCAAGATTACCTTGCACTATACGCAACACTGTATTCACTTCCAGTATACGCAACACTATTCTTGGATCGTGTTACACACAATTTTGATAATAGTTATTCTACGCAACATTGAGTATATATATATATATATATATATTCAATGTATAAATGAAATATGGTTGGATTCTGTTATATGAAAAAACGAAGGATTCTTTCACAACACGCAACCCTGACTTGGCTTGCATTACACGCAATCACGACCTTTCTCGATAGCGTATGTTGTACGCAATACCAGGTTTTAATAAAATATGTTATATTATTATAATATTGTCATGAACTAGCCGTTATGAATAGTATTAACTAAATTTTGAGTTTTATAACATTATTATTCATCTTACACATATCTAGAACATGGTATAAGAACAAAATAAATTTTTCTGGTACAATAAGTATTTTTAAAAAAATGCAGTTTTGTTGCCTTTTGATGGCGCACCCACGTTAAATCTAGTTTTTGACATGTTTATAAGTTCAGTTTTACAAAATAAAATTTTCTTTGGAATCAAGAAATAAAAAATTACTTTGGATAAAATTTTCATATTATTCTGGTAACTTTCACATTTTAATGGATAGTAAAAACACGCTATGTTTTAATTAAAAACAACTTTTTTCATCGTAATATCTTATGTGGTTAAATTATAATTTTGAATGGTTTTAAAGTATAAATAGAATATATTTTTACCATTTAATATAATGTATGTCATTAGCATTGATTTTACCTTGAATTCATAGGTTAAATCAATTCAATCTTTTGCAATGTTTTAAACAAAAACCAGTTTTTATTCGACAACAGGATTAATTTTAATTTAATTTCTGCAACATCTTTGTATTGAATTTTAAAAAATGGATTCAATATTTGGAATCAGTGGGTCCAAATTATGTTAATAGGATACATTTTATTTTTGGGAATTATGAATAGTAACTACGGTAAATTTTATTTACCATAATTAAAGGTAAATTGGCTAATTAAGGGTAAATATAATATTTTAAAATTATCCTAAAAAATGTAAAAATCCTATTGGATGACTAAAAATCGACCCATATCACCTAAGGGTCGGATTAGATTCATTTAATTAAATTTTTTCAATGAAAATAATTTAATTTTTATTAAAACCAAAGAATGTGACAACATGTCACTTTCTTAAATATTATAAGTATAATAATTTTAATCTAGTGATAAACTTCATGAAACTTCAAACATGAATAGTCTCCAGAAATATAATACAATTATCTACATCATAGGAATTTATTTAGAATTTTTAGGGATTAAATAATTATCATTTATTATGACACAAAGATGATGCAGTAATTGTCTTATTAATGAAATATTGACATAATTGATGTTATAAATGCCCAAATAAATGTAATTTTAGACTTTTTATGACTTACACTAATTTTCTAGGTTATTATGACATGTTATTGTTGATTTAAGTAAATTGGTTGGAACTTATAATTCTGTTATAAATTTCATAAAAATCATGTACCAAATACTGTCAAAAATGACATAAAATAGTTTTTTAAAAAAATATTATATTATTAATTGTTATTTTATTCCTAAAAATCTAAGGTTCGGCAAAATGACTTATATAATATTATATATATTAATAATAATAAACTTGGGGTTATTTTGGCTTAATATAGTATGTTTATTAACCATATAGTGTAAGAAAACAAAAAGACACGGTAAAAGTTAAGTTATTTAACTTAGAGTTAAATCAAATTGCAAAGGTTAAAATAATAACCTAAACTTGTCTAAATCCTATTGGATGAGAGGAATTCGACACATCGCCACCTTAGGCTCTAAATAAATCAATTTGTATCTATTTAAAACCAAACTTGACTTTATAATATTTTTTGTTATTCCAAACGTGCCCCTCTCCTCCCTTATAAAAGGGCACCTCCTCCCTCTCTTCCTCACACAACTTTGAGCTTTCAAGCTCGGCCAATCCCTGAAAAATTCTCTTCTCCACTTCCCTAGAAACATCCTATAGGTTCATGTCTTCCTCAAAGACCAATGTTAGTGCCCTAAGAGGAGGTCTCAAAGAGGCGCTTCAAAGAAGAGGTAATTTCCGTTACCGATTCTTTCACCTTTTTTTCTTCTTCCACTTCATCTTCATAGGTTGTTTCATTATGAATTAATAACATCATTATCAATAATATACTGATATGTTATTATAAGTATGAAACAATCCAATTTCACCATCTATCCATCCTACGGAAAACAAAATCACCGCGCGTGCGTACGTTTGGATTACCGTCTCCACGCCGTGGTGAAATCTATTTTCCACCAAAACCATACATGGATGGGTATAATGGTGTAAAGAATAACTATACATAGTTATTATAACATCATACTGATTTTGATATATTTTATCATCCACTCCAATTCAATTCAATAATCATGAAAATGATATCATCGCTCGTGCGTACGTACGGACTACTGTCTCCACGACGCGATGAGATTCATTCTCCACTTTAACCATTCATGAATGATTATAAAGTACATATAATAAGTAATCATGAAATATATGACATAATAATGAAACTATATTTATGTTTATATATATGTATTTCATCTACTTAATTCTGTTCAACTCAATAAGGAAACAAAAACAACGTTCATGCCTACGTACGACCTACCGTCTCCATGAACAATGTATTTCTTTCCATTTACTGATTTATTATATATATGTATATTCTGAATATATATATATATCATGTTTTATATTCTATAATTAATTAATCATGATCTAATTAATCATATGAATAATTACAAGTCAAAACACAGATGACAAATGAAACAATTTTACCCAAAACGCTCTTTAACATGGAATTTACAAAAGAACGTGTAATATAAAGTCATAAGTGAACCATATATGATATCATAACAATTAATATGATTCTGTAATAATTCAATGACATTATTTAAATCATTATACAGGAGGTTCGGACACTTACGAAGGAAATCAGATCTAAGGTAAGGGAAAAATCACAATCTCATTTTTATCTGAGATTGTTTATACTTTGGTTTTTACTAGGGTGTATTTTATCATCCACATCCATGTTTCCTCAATATGTAATATTATTTTCATCCATATACAATTTTTTTTAAATCCAATTTTACCCTTAAGGTGAGTTTTTATTAAAAGATATGAAAGGAATCTTTTTTCGTTTTTCTTACGAGGTACTTTTTTGACTTTTCCGACAAAAGTACGAGAAGAATGTTTTTTAACTTATACGACATGAATGGATTTTTAAAACATTATTTCCAAGAAGCTTACTTTACAAGTTTTCAAGTTTATTTTTAATCAAATTCTTTTAGTTTAAAATTGTATGACATGTTAAGAAAGGAAAATGTTTTTGATGTAGAAAGGATATTTTCCTCAAGAATGAAGTTCAAGAGTTTTATCAAAATTATTTTCCATCAAAGATAATAAAGGGTTCTGTCTCTATCCCTATTATTACATTGATTTGATTATACTGTGATGGAAATATTTTTATGAATTCCTTTATCTTATATGAATTGTTTTATGATGTCATGATGTTTATGATTCCCATTTTTATTACATGGGTTATGCAATGATGTATGATTTATGATTTTTGTGGCACACATAAGAATGGTATCATTATGAGATGGGTGGGACCTATATCTCCCTCCAATTCATTGGTAAAAGATTTTATATCTCATGAGATAGACATGGCTGGAATGGTAGGTTATATCGGTTCAGTGAAACAGGACTGAAACGAGGGTGACTCGGTTCAGAAAGAGACTTTTTCCACTGAGATAGTCTTGGCAATAAGTCTGGACTAACAAGAAATGATTCTCTATGAATATGTGTGTATTCCACAAAGTTTCATGTTTTATGTTATGATTATTGGGATTACATTTCACTACTATGATTTATCCCATGTTATGAAATTATGATCTCTTTTATAGGTTATGATTTTCAAAAGATATGTTCTTATGAATATGATGTGATTGATATTTATTTTGTTTACCCTTACTAAGCATTTGAGCTCACCCTTTTGTATGTTTTCTTTCCCCAGGTCAGGAAGAAGGTTATTAAGTAAGATATGCCAAAAGGGACTATAGATATGATGAAATAAATGGGAGACAGTGTAGACACTTTATGAACCATTTGTTTATGTTTCCCATTTTCTAAAGACACTATACCTATATGGTCCTTTCATGGTTTTGTTATATTTTGTAATAAGTATGCTTCAATTATGAAGTATTAACAATGTATGTAAAGTATAGGTTCACTACATATGTTTAGAATGTGTTAGGATTTATTAACTTTATTACATCCATTCATGTAATTTTATTAATAATAGTGATAAAGCCTAAATCCCCTTTTCTTGTTCAATGAACTATAAGTACACAATGATCAGAGAGAATACGCTCAAGAGGTCTAGTGAATTGGAGTTCAATATTATTATTTTTTAATCTAAAAAGGTTCAAAAAACATTCATTTTACTTTTTTTTAAATTTTAAATTTTAATTTTCGTCAGTAGACATGACCGTAATTTTCTAGAAATGACTCATGTTTCTACTATTCCACAATTTTTTTCCATCTACATTACTTAAGTAACTTCTATAACACAACTCTCTATTTTTTTTAATGCTTATCATTTGTTTATTCTCCCTTAAATCCTCTTATCCACATTTTAATTTTATTATTATATAAGATAATTTCATGGAGTTAAATTACATACCATAGTCAATCTATTGGATAATGATTAGTATGTATTTTTAACCGACAACATAGAGAATATCCTTTTATTTTAGTTTATGGGTTTTAATATTACCTCTTCTTATTCCTCTGATTTATATTAAAAAATAAATTATAAATTAACTTCATCACCATTATGATCTTTAATATTTTTCAAGATTTTTATATCATTTGTTAGGGATGAGAAAAAAATCTCTCCAATAACCATTTATATTTATTTTTATACCCTTACATTAGTATCAATAATAAACATAATTTCATTGATTTTGTTCTTTACAACCTCCTTTTCATATTATGCCGAATAAATTTGTCTATAAATAGTTTTAATATATTATTTAGTAATTTAATACTCTTAATAAAAGTTTTATTTATGATTCCTCTATGAAATCAATTTAATATTATATTGGATCCTTTCACATGTTTCATGGTTTAACCATTATACGTTCATGAAACATATGAAATATAACATCTTTTATAACAATGTTTCTCCCCCTTATCACATTATTTTTTTCCAAGAAGATATATATTGTAACAAAAATTATATTCCTTATTACAATATAAACCATAACACTAAATATATCAACTAAATCATTAACATTTATCGATTTAGTATTATTCACTATTTATTTTTTTGAGGTTCCTACCCTATTTTTGAATTCATTTCCTCTAATGTGGGGTATATTTCTTATCTTGTTTATTTTAAACTTCTATTTATGTAATATAATTTACATATTCATTATCAATACATGAACTCCAAATACTAATTTAAACACCTCTATGGTAATATATATCAGATGAAATTTTTATCATTTGTTATAAATGTCACTTTATTCGTTAGATCACATTTCTAAATAGATTTTTATATTTCTTCATTTATTAATAATACATGGTGAAATTATTTATCATATCCTTTTGGTAAATTTTAACCTAAAACAATCACCAATTTGTTTTAATAATATCATCTTACCAATTAGAAAATTACATATAAACATAATTTTTAATCATTCATTGTGTGGAATCCTTCAGTATGTGGATCTTAATATCATCATTGTACACATATTCATTTTTCTAATGATCATCATTTATTATATACCTTTTCACAAATTATTTATTAAATATTCTATGTCATTTAATTTTTTTTAAAGACATTCTACATGTTCATATCTCAACAGATATTCTATGTAGGTTTCTTTAACCTCTTCCTCTTCACAATTTTGGAAATAATTACTTTTCTGAACATTTACATTGAATGTTCTAAATTTTTTGGATATTATTCATATAATGCTCTACTTTTTGTGAGATCAAATTTATTTATTTTTCATATAAATATACTTCTCCAATTATTTTGCGTCAAATTTTTTTCAACTAGAACGGATTTCATAACTTTTTTGGAAGTTTTTCTCCAATTATTCCATTGATGTATTTATTCAGAATCATTTTCTTATTCTCTATTTTTTGAAGGAAATTTAATAAATAAAATTATCCATCAATCCACAGAAAAAACAAATATGTGGGGCTTTCCTTCATATTATCCTATAACTCTATGGTATTTTTTAGATATTAGAGTTATTAATTTTTTCATTTATTTCATAAGCTTTGTTTTATTTGAAGTCAAATAGTTTTTTAATAATATGGTCATAATTTTCAATTTTATACATTCGTGTAGCAGCAAAATAATTTTCATTGATGATAATTGTCCTAAATTTAAAATAGTTCCTCATATCATATAAAATAAGAAGGTTCTGTTATTACTGAATAGGTAAATAATTTTTATCTTCCATGGAGAATATTTTAGAATCCAAAATGTGTGAAAGGTTTCTTTTATGAATCATAAAAATATTGGAATCATCCATGATATATCACTATAATATTATGTTTCAAAAAATTTAATTAAATATGATGAAGTAATCACCAATTATTTAATAATTTTTTTCTATGACGTCTTCGAAAATGGTATTCCATAATTAAAACTCTAATTTAATCACATTGATATTTACCTATAAGAAACATTCATGTTTATCACTTTTTAGTTCATATATCTTGATACACATTACCCTCTTAATAGGAATTATGAAAAAAAATTCTTGAATTGAATATAATGAATTCATATTTTTCTATATATTTCATTTTTTTAGATCATTTCATTTGATAATATTTATCAATGGATGGAATACTGAAAATAACTACCTCCATTACCTAAAAGATAAGAGATAGATGATTGGGTATAATAGTATTTTTATATTCATGAATATTTTTTCTATCATTGTTAATTATTCCTCTAATATCCAAATATTAATGATTTTCCAAGATAAAAAATATGAAATGTTAAACCATTGATCTAATACAAATTGATGATCTTTAGGATCATGAAAACAAATAGGAAGGGTGTGTTGAATCATTGGTGGTATTTTACAATTTCATTTATATTTAAATTAACAATGGAAACATGATATAATTTTTATCATTATAAAATTTATAAAAAATATAAAATGGATCCAATGATAATAATGTAATGAAAGTAAAACAAATATATAGGGATCTACCACAGTGTGGTTGACTAAATCCATTCCATGGAGACTAAAGTGAGATGTCATTATTTAAATTTTAAATGATGTTAATAAAAAATAATCCATCTTTTCCTAAACTCCTTCAATCACAAGATAATAAATAGTATAAAATCTCTTTGTATTTGATAGGTTTTTACTAACTAAATGATCAAAAACAGGAATTTTCATATTGAAAAACCATCTCCCAAAAATACCATCTATAAATTGACTATGTGATTTTCTCTATTCAGTAATAGTATATTTGGTGTTCACATATTTTTTTTCTGTATATTGTTCAATGTTTATCACTATATTCTCCTTTGAAAAATGTTCTTTGCATGACCAAAACAATCATTCCTTGCAATCTGATCCTCTAATCGGTTCTCAAACCGATGAATATAATTTAACACCTCTTACCATTCATCTGTGAGTTACATATGGTCAGTAATCCTTTGTCATTAAATATGACATCAACATATATTTTTGTGAGATTATTCTAATTAATCTAATGATTACATGATTGGGGAACTCACAATGCTTTGAATTCTTATCTCTTATTCTCTCAATCTAATTTCTATGTCATATAACAATTCTTAACATATTTCTACAAAAAAATTCACATTTGAATACTGATTATATGAATTTTACATGAATCCATTTTTATAAGTGATATTATTGGTAAAAATCCATGAACTAATATTGATTTTCCTATTTAAAATATACTAAAATTTTGGAATTTCAATGAATTTTAGTTTAACAATAATGTTTATAATAATTATAGATACATCTTGATGCTTCATGAATAAAAATATAATTTTCAACCATTATTAATCATCCTTACACTCAAGGATATATTAAGAATTCCGAATTTTAGCTAGATAATTTAAAAAATAAATGATGATCATCATAATGTAAAAATTAGGGGATTTAAAATTTTATATAAATTAGTAATTATATTTATCTTCTGACTCTTTTTGTGATGATATTATAAGATAATTTAATCTACCACTTCTTTATCTGAATTCCTTCTATCGGATCCCCTTCAATCATTGTGTTAGAAATATTCCATAAAGTTCATCAAGTATCTTTCAAAACTCTATAATTAAAATTGATTAAAAAAGTTATTTAATACATCTTATTAGAATTAATAATCTGATGAGATCAAATCACTTGTCTGATGATTTTCCATTGTATAACTTTGTTAATATCTGTATAAACAAAACTTCTTCATTGACCAAGTCCAACAGATCTTCTTCTAATAGAATTGAATTGATAAATTTACTAAAAACCCTCTATGTACATAATTAATTACAAAATTTTTATTACATTGAATTATTTAACACCATCAATTTTTAGAAGAACACTATGTTTTATAGAGTATACAATACACATCACATATATTTAACAAACCAAATCATATTTGGGAAATATTATAATTTAAATATTTCTATTAAAATGTAGATGATAAACTATAATGAAATAATGGTATTAAATCTATTATGAATATATTTATATACACATATATACATAATGTATCCAATAAATAAATATGTATTTATAAATTCAAAGGAAAAAAGCACTGAATTTATAATAAAATAATTATTTCAAAAATGATTTTTTTTTCTATAAAAATATTTTAATTAATTTTTGGATTTTGTATAAATTATATTGTATAAAAATATATTTTTTAAATCATAATATATTGAATATGTAGTAGTGATATTTTCAAATTTTATTGAAAATATTGTTATTTCAGTGAATAGTGAAATATACTGATTTTTATAATAATAAAAATTATTTAAATAAATTATGTAATTATATGGTACTATTTTTTAATTTTATATAAACTTTAGGTATATGATATATTTATTTATATATTATAAAATTATTTACATTTAAATCTCCATTATAATTTATTTTTCTATATTTTTATATCTTGGATTTAAAATAATTTTATTATAAAACATTTTCGCAGTGCATAATGTTTCTCAATTTTATTTATTTAAAACAACACCTAATGTGGTGGTATTTGAATTTAATTTATAGATTAAATATATATATATATATATATATATATTATTTTAAATTAATGTAATTATTATTTATATTTATATATTTAATATAACACTAGCTTTTCCTTAAAAAATCCATATCTTGAAAAATCACTTTTTTCATCAAACATATCTATTTTATTTTAAAAAAATTAAACCACTTATACGAATTAATAATAATAAATATTATTAAATATATGGAATCATTATTGTTTCTTTTATATAATATTTTTAACATAATTTTCTCTCATAATATGCATTAAAAAAATAAAAAAGGTAATTGTCATGGTAAAAAAATAGTAAAATTGTATACCCTTAGAGGTAAAGATGTCAAAAAGGATAAAACAAGTTATTTTTAGATTATTTGGTTTTTGATATACCATAAATGTATTAAAATCTATTATTATTTAATTTTTATTCACTTGGATTGAGATTTATTTCCCATTATTTAATAGTTTCTTTTATTTAATAAAATTCACTCCTCCCCACTTATAAAAGTTCATCGTTCCCCAAACATCATCAAATCAATATATCCATTTTGATTAACATAACCCTACAAAAATATATCCCCAAAAACATTAGACATAATCTAGAGAATTTGGTATTACAAAAATATAACCCAATTTTTCATTAATAAGTGATCTAAAGGATTTTTCTTTAAGGGAAGGTAACTGTCAAAACCTAGCTCCTTTCATTTTCTTATTTTGTTACATATTAAATTATCATAAAAATACAAAAAATAAAAACACCAATATCTATTATACATGTATTTTGTTATTTATATGTAATTACAATTATCTATCACCACTTCCATCTAAGGGGAAACAAAACAATTGTTCATGGGTACAATAGACTATCACCTCATGAAATGAAGTTATTTGTTTCCCATTATATCATATCAAGGATATTTATGAAGACTTTTATAATATTTATATAATATAATAATGATAAATTAATCATTATAGATAATTAATATATCATATACCATATTTTAATACAATTAATTGAAATTTGATAACGTAATTCATGTGTACAGTTGACTACCACCTCACGAAGTGATCTAATTTATTTTTCATTCATGAATCACACATATAGAGTAAATTATTATATTTAAACAAAATAAATGAGATTTTTGATATTTTTATCATTATGAAAATATAATATTACACTTTTTTCATTTTCATATGGATCATCATAATATGGAAAATTTACAATTGTGTAATCACAACCTATTATATATATGATTCTAATGTAGTTCATTTTTCAAAACTATAATTCATGATTTTGATAATCATAATTAATTTATAAAAATTATGATTAATCCATAATTATTATTCCATTTTTAAATAAATAATTACTTCTTTGACCATGTTAAACACATTGATGCAATTTTAGCATTGTGTTACAATAATCCTCAAAACACCTGATGTGGATAAAAATTATTATGTAGAAAAATTTGGAGTAAAAATAAATTAATTTATTTGTTTAATTATAAGTTCTTAAACCATTAAAAATATATCATAAAAAATTATTAAATAGAGATCAAATACTTAGACAAAAATATCTCAAAATGAAGTAAGAGTTTCATCTCAAAGCTTCCTTATTTGAGACACAATTTATTTATTACACATAATATATTATATTTGTTGTACATAATTCAATTATACATGGTATGTAATTAATCATTAATAATTCATTATTTTTTAAGTAACAATTCATTTATGTCATTAATTAGAGTTATCATCCAACTGTTATAAATGTGGTAATTCTTTGTGTTTATTATAGTTTTATTCAGCATTAATTATGCTTTAATTTCTATTGTTGGAAATTATTTTATAATTATATAATTAACACATATATTTTTTCTTTTAAATTGATATTCATGAAATTTTCATGTAATAGTCCAATTTATCAATTTTTGTTACATAAAATTATTGAGAAACATATTTTGACAAAAGAGTAAATATTTTTTCTATTCTACCGAAAATCTATTATCCTCCATCTCTATGTTATCAAAAAATATTTACAATAATATTTTTAAAATTTTAAAAATCATTTATCAATTAAATTTTTATCCAAGTAATAAATTT
Source organism: Viscum album (assembly GCA_963277665.1). Classification (NCBI taxonomy): domain Eukaryota; kingdom Viridiplantae; phylum Streptophyta; class Magnoliopsida; order Santalales; family Viscaceae; genus Viscum; species Viscum album. Next base: position 25,375,950 of record OY728157.1, on the reverse strand, counting down.
TAATTTTTTTAAATGTAATCTTGTGATTGTTTTATGAAGAGGCTCTTTTTTCTGTTTTTAAAAATATGTGAATGAATTTTTTTATCTTATATCGTATGTACAGAATTACCCACCTTAATAACAACTAGATCCATTAAACACTATATTATATGTTTCCATGGTTATTATTAAAATAAACTTTTTTATATAATTTTTTTTAATTTATAGACATAGAATAATAATGTTAAATTAGAAATTTGGATTTCTAATGAAATATTGAATATAATATATTAGTTAAATTTTCATCAACAAAAAACATCATTAATGATACAGATTTCTTCTAAATTAATTATAATTTTTTCTCCTAAATATTACTCTTTAATTAACTCTTTCATTACTGGGATAAAACATGAATTATTATTATCCATCAAATTCCGTCATTATTAATGTTTCTCAAAATAAAATATTAGACAAGATTATGGAACAAAATTTTTCCCTATGGGTAAATCTATTGATTATTCCATAGGATTGATTTCATTTTTTTGGAACACATAAGTCATGAAAATAATCTAATGGTTGTTCCTAGAAAGAACTACATTACATCGTGCAACATTTTATTCTAATCCTATGTCATATTTGTGATTAGAGAGTAAATCTAATCCCTTTAGGGACATCATACGCCATGTACAGTTGTCAGGAAGTTATCCAAAACTCATGTTTATGTCATGTTATATGTCGTTTCCATATTTTTAATGATGAAATGATCACATCATACCTTGTTCATCATGTTATTCATCCTTGAGATTACTCTTAAACCTTATCATTTATAATACCATTTTTAAAGGATGTGGTCGAAGCCTCATTTATTATTAAACCAAAGAAAAGACCTCATTAACTTGTTAGAGGTAGAACCATTACATAGCTCGAAGTCCAAGTGGGAATATAGCCTATTACATGGCCCGTAGGATCAATTTTTTGGTCCCAAGGCCTATTCTTTGAATTGTAGTGCTAAAGTCCCCGTGCTGCTACAGTACCACACAATACCCGCTGCTCCTACAGTACACTTCTGCCAATATAGTTCCAAGCCGCCGCAATAGTTCCCACCGTTTATACAGTATTGATGCTGCTATGGTGAGATACAATACTGCTACTGTACATGTTCCCAAAGGGTTTTGAACCCCCATTTTTCATGTAGGGTTAAGGGGTGTTTACCACTAAGCCAAACCCCAACTACATTTATGATATCATTTTATACCTTTGAATCACACGTTCTACTTCCTTATCCTGGTTATTCAATTACAATTAATCTTGGATAATCAATTTATTTTATTTATTGACAATGTTACATTATAATGGATTTAGAGATCAGTAGGATTTACGAATACATTATATACATTGAAATATTTTTTAAATTTTTTTCCACATTGATGTATTATGAAATAGTCTTCCATTAATATGTGACATTATTATATTTAGTATATAATTAAATGTTGTATATATTTAAAATAATGTGATTATATTTGTAAAATCGTGGGTTATATTGTTGGTATCAACATGTGGTTTTGTTAATTTTGGATATTATCACTGGAATAAATTAGTGAAAATCAGAAAAATGATAAATATGTGTCTATATATAGAAACTCATCATGGAAATTTTGTAATATATATGGTGAGTAGTTTCCAAGAAATTATATCCATTTTTGGGTAATAATAGTGGATGTGGAACTTTAACAATTTTACATGGGGGTACTAATTATGAAAATTGAGGATATATATTTTAATAAATCTTCACTTTTTTGTTAGAAAATGTGACTTAATACACACTAGGTCTGAAACTCACTGGATATATGTTTTTTAAATTCCTAGCCTTTGTAAGAACCATTGTGATGGATTTGAATAGATTATAATATTGGATGACCTAAACTAAACCAAAATTTTATTGGGATTTTAATTATATGGTTTATCATATGTTTAAATTAATAATTACCTCAATGAGTTTTTTTGATAATGAATTCTATTACGATAAAACATATTTTGGATAGTATTTATGAAAATATAACCCATGAGATTATTATATTTCTTAATAATATTATTAATTTAGGGAATTATTAGACTATATTTTGTGGGAATATCTTTAATGGTATTGGTATCCTTTTTAAATTTTAGTATCATTTATACAATGATAATAAAATTTGACTAATATTGTTTTTGGCTAGGATAAAATGAATAATAATTCATAGTGGTTAAGAAATTAATTGATTTTTATTTAAGTATGTTATTCATATTTTGGAAATGTTATATGAATTTTAAAAAACTTTTTTTGGTAAATTAAACCTGAATGTTGGTTTGAAACCCTTCTCATCGGGAAATTCCACAGGGATTGGACCAAAAACCAAAAGATGGTAATTGTACAATGCTTACCACTATCCTATATGATGTATTGGATTGTATGAATTTTTTTTACCTTAATTATTTTGAGAATAAATATTATTTTTGTTTGGAGAAACATATTATATGATCAATATTATTGATTTTTATGATTTTATAAGATTAATAATATTTTATTTGTTTTTTTCATATGATTTAAATAACCTCCACGATTAACAATAATGATAAGTTTTAATAAATGAAATTATTCATTTAATGTAGAATGTTTAATTTTGTGACATATCCATTGTGTTTAAATATATCATTCATCTGGAGGTCAATGAAGATATATTATATATATGGTTTTTTATTTAGGGAGTAATCACTGTAAAACCTTTGCTTTTGTTGATGAATTTTGGAGATTAATTTATTTATGTTTATTTTGAATATTATTTTACTTTTTTTAAACCAGTTTACATTTAATAATGGTAGGAGTAATAGATTGTTCATAAATTATTGATATTATATTCTTTTAATAGTTAATATTAGTGATTTGGGAATGAAAAATTAATAATAATGTTTCATCTCGTTGATTAAGTGGTGAGGTGGAATGTGAATGAAGCTAAACTAAATAATAATTTTTGTTTATAAAAAAATTTCAAGTAATTATTTATTTGGGTGTTATGTATATTAATTGGTAAATAATACCACAACTGTAGGAGAAATTATCTTGAAGCTTAAATTTTGTCATATTACATTCATATACGAAGAGTCAATGGTCTTATAGCTCATCCCATATTTATGGTTTTACGGTAGTTGACTTTTTCTCTAAAATTTAAATTTTTTAGATGAATGATCTCTATAAATATATAAAATTATTGACCAATTTCATCCATTTCCACATTTTCATTGACTATTTCTATTTTCATATATGGGAAACTTTTTCAAATTTATTCTAAAAGAACGTTGTATTCCTTTTTTTCATCTTTTATGCGGATGTTTTCTTATCAATTTTAATAATATGGTTTCTCAATAATTGTAATTTTTGAAAATTAACTAACCTTCTAAATTGAAAATTTTTAATTTAATAGAAATTTTTTATTCTTTGGGGATATAATCTGATAACACATGTTAGAAAAAAAAAATTTATAAAACCATAGACAACACACAACATAGAGATTAAATGAACTACATAATATTATTTAAATTTTATTATTTGAATATGAAATTTATACCCTAGGTGTTAAATCGGTGGGAAATGAATATAATTATAAGTAATTTATTAAAATATATATGTCATTTTTAGTCATTATAAATTTCATTATAAATGTAAAGAAAATAAGCACAATTGTTTTACTAAAAACATATATTTTATGAAAAAAATTTATTACTTTTAGGGATAAAAATATGTGCTAAAATTTTGAAACTTTTATAAATGTTATTTTTTACAATGATAATATAATTTAAATAATCATATATTTATTTATTTATTTTTTTAATTAAGGTATTTTTAATAAAATATATATTTTTTAGTAAATAGTTAAAAATACCAATTTTGTAAAATTGTTATTTGTTATAATATATTAAGACATTTATAATTCTCATAATCATTAAATTCTACATAAATGTATCATATTAATTACTTAGATAAACATAATCATAATATTCAAATTTATATCACCTATATACTAGATTTTATTATATCATATTATTTAGTAATAAAAACCATTATTATGAAGACTACTATAAAGTGTATAATGTTTATCTATTTAAATTAATTAATATTACCCTTAATGTATATTTTTTATATAAAATTCATAGATTGAAAGTATATATTTTTAATTGTATATTAATATAATGATCTATTATATTCATATAGTTATTAAAAATAAATGTTTCCTTGGAAAACACATTTTTATAGAATACAAATTTTCACCACGCCTTTAGGATTATTTGTAAAATAAATATCACCACATCTCTGATTTAAATTATAAAAAATGTTATAAATATTTTGAATAAAAATAATTTCTAATATATAATAAGTTCAAATTTATTTTTGGTAATAATTTTTGATAAAAAAGTAAAAAACAAGTGCTTATTATCAAAGAACAATTAAATATTAAAAGTTATTAAACATTGTCGAAAAGGGGGTAAATATATTTACAAAATTCTTATTTTTATTAGTGTATATGTGCTATAGACTTATCTCTTATACACTCCATTTAATTTTTTTGGAAAAATTTCATGAGAGTGACATTACATTATGGAATAATTTTTTTGTATTTAATAAAATGACACTCCAACTAGATTATAAAAGGATTCCCCTACACACAATTATTCCACCCTTTCAATACAGTTGTCTTGAAGAGGCCAAAATTTCCACCAAAAATTCTCGAATAAATTATATATACTCTATTCTTCGAAAAATACCAACCTAATGGTCCTTAAAAAGATATCCAAATGATTTTCCTCAAGGAGAAGGTAATTATATTCACCATTATTCTTTTTTAATTATTACATTCCAACTTAATTAAAGACATAAAAATTAAAATAAAATACCACCATAATATAATATATAATTAGATGTCATTTTTTGTTGAATAGTATTTATCCATGTCTCCTAAAAATTGGAAATTAAACCAATGTTCTGGTAATAGTGGAATGCTACCTTGTGAACTAATGCAATCCATTTACTGTAATCTCTTATCAATTATATTTATGATGACTAAATTACTTATTATATTAATGAAATATTAATAATTATAAAAAATTAATATATAATTTATTTTCACACCTTATTATCCATTGAAAAAAGATAATTTCATTCATGTGTGTGGTGGACTACTACAATCCCAAGTGGTGTGATATATTTTCTTATTATCACATGAAATAGATTTTATATGTAAACAAAATTTAAGAAACAATATGATATTTACGATTTTATGTTAATTTTTTCAGGTAAAACAAAAAACAACTTCTTCCCATTTTGAACATTGAGAGTATAAAATGTTATTGAAGTTATTGTATGGCATACCATCCAAATTATTGTAACATAGTTCATCTCTCATGACCAAAAAACATGGTTATTTTTAAAAGTGTATTTTTTAAAAAAAAATTGATAATTTTGTCATGATTCTAATTTTAGATATGGTTAAAAAACAATCCCTTTTATGACAATCAAAAAAAATATGGTAATTTAGAAATTACTAAAGAAGTATCCTTATGACACCTAATACGGTCATAAATTATTACATAAGTAAATAAGACATACAAATAATTGATTTAAAGAGTTTACTTATAAAATTTTATACATATTAAAGTTTCATATGAAATATATAATATATATAATTATTCTAAACATGATATAAATTAAATAGACTAAAATTTCTAGACTAGAATAAATAGTTATGTCTGAAAAACATATTTATATGAGACAAAAGTTATTTTATACACAATATAATATTTTATTTTTTTACATACATAACATTTATATGTTATATCATGATTAATTCAAAATTAATTATATTTTAATTTTTAATTAAACTTCCACATTAATGGGAGTTATAATTATAGTGATACTAAATCCCAAAAGGGGTTATGCTTCAATTTTATTTTAATATTTATTGTTAATGTATGAATCTAGATTTAATGAAATTATTACATAACAATTTAATAAAACACATTATTATTAGTATCCAATTTTTATTCAATAAATTTTCATGTCTTTAGAATTTTCCCCTCATTGAAACTTTAATTATTTCAATATTCTTTTTATGAATATATTGTTTGATTCAATTTATTGTCAAAAATCCTTTTTTCTATCTCCATGTTCTATAATATTATTTAACTAAATTTTTTTACATTATCAGAAAGAATTATTAAATAAATTTTTTCTAAAATTTTATATTTTAAAGAATATTTTTATAGGAATGATAAATAAATTTCATGAATGAGGTAATTTTTAATCTTTTTATAATTGTGTGAAAAGAATTTCTATTATCTTGTATTCAATTTTTTGAATTAACTTCAATCATAACCGCTGATCTTTTATTAAAGATTCATATATATGATTCAATTTTCTATAACTTTTTTCTATAATAGTTTTGAAACATATAGATTTTGGATATTTTATTTTAATGTGAAATTAATAATATTCTCATGAAATATTCCCTATAACATTTGAAAGGCATTTTTAACAATGATGAAAACGTTATAGGTTGTTGATTACTTCTACATTCAATATATATGACTATTTCATTGACATGTAGCTCATTGTGCCTTCATTTTTAGGTTACTAATATCCTTATATTTATATATCAAATTCCATCATTATTAAATTTCTTTCGATTATGATATGTTTCATGATTTTGAATATTATTTTAACCCGATGGATAATTAATATTTTTATTCATTTTGACTAATTTCCATTTTTTGTCATGGATATATCATGAACATGTTGTGATTAGTGTAACCAAATAGTTCTCAATGTTATTATATAATTTCTTGGTCTCATGGGATGCCATTTATGGGATTAAATAGTAAACCTAAATAATTTTGAGATATTTTCAACTAAGTGATTCAATCTCAGAAGTCAGCCATGAATCAAGATTTTTTAATGTTATTTCATTATATCATATTTCCTATGATTTCTTGATCTTATGATTCTATGTTCTATATGATATGCTTCCCTATTATTATTCATGTTCCATATCATTTTTATATCATGTTATACCATTGACTCACAATTTTTACCTCAGTATCATATTTATAACATTACTAGAATTTTTAGGTCACCACATTATTATATATATTCCCTATGTTATCCTTCAGTGCATAAAGAGATTAAATGTATTTAGAATCACAGTAGGTCGAAAAAATTAATGATTTTTTTATTTTCATCTCATTTTTATGTATTATGAACCTATTGTTCTAATTATAGAAGCCCTCATAAAATTTGGGTAGTAATTAATTTATTTTTATGATAGAAATAATCTACTAATATGTGAAAACAGTATGGGATGATATATTTTAACAATATATTTATGGTAATCAAAGGTTTCGCTGATTGATTTACTCAATATATTAACTAAGGGATTTTAATAATGAATTATATATTGTGTTTCTACATTTAACTAATTAAAACATCAATGAACTTTCTTTCAAATCCATCTTTTTAGAACAACACAAACATAAAATTCTCAAAAGTTTAACTTCTCCTAAATTGTACTTATTTTATTTTTCATAATTTTTTTCTTCCCATTTGTTCAAAATTAGAGAGGTTAATCCATTAACTCATTTATTTACTTCTCTCTCCTTGAACATGATAATTTATTTTTTAAAAAAATTCATAAAAAATAACCAATAATGATTTCAAACAACAAACTTCTTTATCTGATCACATATATCCTACAATAATTTCTTAGAATCCATTATATCTATCCAAAAAAATTATTAATCTTATCCCATCCATTGTATCAAAGATTACAATTCTTGAATTGATTCTATGAATCTCATTCCCTAGAGTAACATTATAATAAGTTAGCTCCATCAAATTTAAAATATTTTTCTGAAAATTCTTAATGAAAATATTTCGTAAATCCTTCCTTTTTGAGAACATAAAGTCAATAACACAATGTGGAAAAAAATAACAGAACATGTAATAAAATACAAAGGACCATTAAATGGAAGGAAGACGTGATATTATAATGTATGATAAATAAAGTAATATACCTAAATATAGTATCCCAAATCCAAATTTTTCAAATTTAAAATGGTTATAGATATAAAATATTACATCTTAAAAGACCAAATATTTATGTAGTATCATATAACATTATACATACTTGAATTTCAAATTACATTTGATAATTTAAAATTTAACATAGTATATAATTTCAGAAAAACAATTATAATTGTTATAATATCCCTACATATTAATCAAAATAACATTAATATATATATGGGAATGAAAACAAAAGAAATTGGTGAGTTGAAATTCTTAGAGAGGGTATTAACACAAGGAAATATATATAGTATAGATAATCATAAACAATATGGAATAGATGATAAAATAAATACATTACCATTAAGAAATAACGCGACAATAATATGGTTGGAATAAGGGATGATAAAATAAGATATATAAACAGTCACATGGGATTGAAACACATCCAGGGATACTCTACAACATTAAATAATAAAATGGAAATTAATAACTAATTTTATAATTATGGAATCTATAACATCAGACATATGAATTTTTCCAGCAATGCCCCATCCAACACATAAAAAATTTCAATTAAGTCCTTAAAATATGACATAATCATAAATATATATATTGGAAGAAATAATATTGATAAAGTCAATACATTCCCCTTGAAAACATAATCATAAAACATCTAAAAAATTATTCTGGAAGTATTCATTAGAGAAGATCCTAAACCTATTATTCACCAAATTACTTTTATATATATTAAAATACATTAAAAATGGCACATAAAATGGTATTAGTTAAATATCCTTTCAAATTTTAAATTTAATTTTTAGCATTTAAAAAATTGACATGTAATAAGGAGATAATTTTCATTAAAATATTTATACTTATAAATTATTATTGGAATAATAATTTTTTCCCTAAGGTAAAAATTTATGTACATTCCATAAAATTTAAAAAACAAATTAATATTTTAATATGAAAAATAAAAAATACCTCATTTGGAAAAATGATAAGAGTATTCCTTATAAAACAATTTTTTAAATGAAAAAAGTACGTAAACTAAATTTACAAATTAAATGAATAATGATATAAAAATAAAAAAATTTATAGAAAAAATGGACAGGTAAGAGGAATATTCCATATAGTATAATTAAAAATAAATAACCACAAATAATGATGATATTTTGAAATATACCCTTACAACATTGGAATCACATCAATAATAAGATCCATTAAAAAACCTAAATTGAACCATTAAATAACATAAAGATATAAGTATTCATGAAATAACATATTAATGAACAACTATATTAATCACACAAATGAATTCAGTGGTAAATATTGTATATGTTTTATAGAAGATTCAGTGATATGAGAAATCCATCCCTCAGGTATGACATCCTTCATAAGTGGTAAAAACACATTTATAATAAATATATAATGATTATATATATATATATATTATTGAAAAATAATCATATATATAACCATTTTTAATTTTATATATATATATATATATATATTATTTTATCTCTTATTTATTAATAACTGTTTACTAAAAAAACATTCTACATGACAACAAATTTGTTTTTCATGATTATTTTCATTTTGGAATTTAGTTCCTTTTAATTTTATTATGGTTCCACAGTGTCTATAATATTATTCAATTTATTTGTATAATATATATCAATATATTTATATTCTTACAAAAGGATAGAGATTAGAAAATGAGATACATTGTTCACAAACACGGTCGGTAATACAAAAGCATGGAAAAAGTAATAATAATTCAATGGATGGAAAGAAATAAAGGTAAATAGTAAATTGTAATTAAATAGTAATTATAATGTCATATCTATAAAATTTATGATTTAAATCTATCCATATTAACATCGATGTAAAATATAAATGAAAAAAATCACATTGTGGATGTGGTAGTTGACACTTATGCATATGCCACATTATAATTTACTAATATAATGGAATATAAGTGGTATATATAATTATTTCATTAAATTGGTATAAAAAGTTATAATTATCATATATATTAACAATTTTTATATTTATTACCAAAAACGTAATATCTTGATAAAAAAATAATCCAATCTCAATGTGGATAGAAAATGATGTACGTATGTATAAAAAGAAGAAGGAATAAGAGTGTATCTTAATCATTATAAAATTTTAGTATGTTTATAATCATATATATATTATGGGAAAATGTATCATCCTATATATTTAAAATGAAAAAATTTGTCATATTGCATAAAAAATATGCCAAATCAAGCACTAAACAACTAAAAATTATTATTTAATTTGGAAATCATCAACTTGTAATTATGTTGTACCCCCAGATTCATACATGTAACCCTTAATTTATGTATATTAAGTATATAATGTGATTTTTTGGTTTCTGGGATGGTTTGAAAGACTTTAAGAATGATTTTTGTGCTTTTTTATAGGTTTACATTTTGAGCATTGTATTATGAAATCATGCAACTCCAAAATGAAATAATCCATAGTGATCTAGATGGTATGGAAAATTCAAACTGGTAAGTTCCTGTTAGTTCAAACCATGAGGACACATACAAGAAAATGTTAAAAGTGGGACATTGTGATTTTGTAGAGTTATTGAATGGGTTTTTAAACCGTGTGGTACAACCAAGGGAGTTTCTCATTGAATAAGATATTATAACACAATTAATAAATAGATTTACCAACCACGTGACTAACCATGAAGGGTTCATAAATTAGATCCATTAAAAAGTTTATATAACATTTTTTCACCTCTAATTCGCTCATTTTTTCTCCATATCACCCCTAACATGATATTTATTCATCCAAATTGATATATATGACTTCTACATCAATTAAGATTCCATTTGAAGGATTTTAACAGTGCATTGAATCCCAAATACCATGATAAGTCATATTTTGTGGTGTTTATTCTTGGTTTTTTTTGAGATATACATTCATCCCTCTCTTGGTTTCTTATATATAGTTCTCCTAAAAGCAATATAATGGTTTTAATTATAATATTGGTATTATTTGACCTTTTTGATGATAGGGGAGTATATCTATATTAGGTTTTGGGATATTCAACCTAGTTTTTGATGGAAAATCATGTCAATATTCATTTTAACTATAATTACGAAGGATTGTTGCTCCAATTTTGAATCCTCTTCATAGAACATGAATTACTAGTTTAAAATTTTAAAATTTTATTGAAATTCATTATGAAATTATTATAAAAATAATGGGAGAAGCCTTATTTTGAGATTATATTGTGGATTTGTGGATTTACATAATATAGTTTTTCAATGTTCTTGGTTACGTTGATTTTAAAATATCATTTTTAAAATTTAGATACTTCAGATTTCTAAGGATGTATTCTTCGAACGATTTTCAAAAGAAGAACAATTCAATTGATTTTTTATGAATTGGTTGGTTTGAAAAGAGTTTAGTATACATGGGTTGCATGAGTTCATAAATTAGACATGGCCTTGAATAAGTGGTCATGTACCATATGGTTATAAACGAGAATGAACCTAAATATGGCTCATGTTTAATTGGGACACAAGTAAATTATCCAAATTGTGATGACTTAAGTAATGGATGTGATTAATTTCATGAGTATATAAATATCAGGGAAGCATGCATGTGTGGGTCTATGGTGAATCATGAAATAGATATGCTAAAAAATAATTTTAAATAAACTAATGTATTATTTTGTTTCTTTTCCTTGTAAATAGTTTTTTGTTAAATTTATAGGATTTAAAATAAAAAAATCAACTATTTTATATAAATTTATTATATAAATTTTGTAACATGTTATATCCTAGTGGAATTTGGAGGGATTTCATTTGGGGATTTCCTAATATGTTTTATTACTCTGCCATACATTAGAAAATTGGTGCTTTTGATGATATACTATATTAGGATACAATCTTTGGTAATGTATCATGCTTCTTTAGCAGTGCATCTTGATACATGGGATGTATTGTGGAGTTAGAACAGGGATCATTGTGTGATATATGGAGTTGTGTCTTTGAGTACTTTGGTTTTGTTGTTTTGTTATTTTTCTTGATACTTCAATTTTAGTTGTAATATGATGTGGAAAACTATTGTAGATTTGTTTTGATATTAGTTGTGTTACATTAGGTTTTATTTCATTCTCACCATGCATCATGTAGTGGATTCTTCAAATCATTGGTTCTGTTATTTTATTTTTCAATGGGAAAATCTTCCCATAAATATTTCTTGGACCATGGAATTTATTTCTATCCCATTGCATCATGAGGAAAACTTTTATGACCATGTATAATTTTCAATTCCATTGAATCCAATATAAAGGTGTGGGATGTTACATGGACTGTCATCTTATTTGGTCCTTAACATGAATGTTGTATAATTATTGGTCTATATTTGAATCAATTATATTTTCTTATTCATGGATTTGAAATTCATTTTTATCTATTACATTTTCATTTTTTTAGAAAAGAGAATGATTATTGGGACATGAATTATAGATCACTAAATGATGTTTCAAGCCAGCTTATGTTAAAATTCCAGTTACCATGGAGTTGGGAACAATTTTTTTTGGATACTTATAGGAATGGTAACCTCATTTTCATGGGTTTATACAATGATACTTGTAAGACATTCATATTATAAAATAAATACCACAAGGAGTTTATATTTCATTTTATGTAGTGATATATTATTGGGTAGAAAATTTTTTATATTTGAAAATATATTTTTTTCTGAAATGTGGTATTTTGAAAAAAAATGAAATGGGTATTTTGAAAATGATATGAATTTAAAATGAATGGGATATTTTTGAAATCAATGAATGTTAAAAAATGTTTAATTTTGGGATGAAATATGTTATATTTTTGGTGTGGTAGAATTTAAAATTATTAATCATTTATATGCGATAGATTGATATGTATAGAGTTTGCTGACTATATAGAAAATAGAACCTCGTAGTAATTATAAAAACAAACCAAAGGAAGCTGCTGAGAACATGGTTTATCAAGAAACATATGTGAACCACCATTTGTTTCAAACTATTGTAAATGAATTTTAGGCTAAGCATAGAGGTAATGTGGGGTGTACTATGTAATGTAGATTACTCTATCTTGTTCTAGAAATAAAATCCACCGATCATTTGGGATGATTCAGAACTATAGAAGGTAGAGGTGTGGATGAATAGTATGAATCAAAATGTCAATAATTTTGGCACAATAGATGATTATAATGTCAATACGTAGATGTATATACTAAAGTATCATGCACCCAAATGGGTTTATTTAGCAGTTTAGCGTTAATTATATCAAATCCTTTCATGGGACTATTTTTGAGAATAGTCATTAAAATTATATCCTCATACGGTCAGTACTACAACAATGATCATCATCATCAACACGAAACATGAGAGCCTCATAGTGACAATGTATGTTGATAAATTTCTGAATATTTTTTGATTTTCACCATATTTTTTTAGTGAATCCTTAATGGAAACATTAATATATTTGGGATGAGATAGGATATTTACTCAATGATTGGTATGATATGTATAATTGAATATATAGAGATTGTCAACAAGGATACCATGGAAAAAAGGGAAATTTCAAGAGCTATAGGTGGAGGTATTGTATTGATACTAATGGGAAATGGTAGGAAATCTAATTCCAATGGCTAGTATTTGAGAGAAAAACATATCTAATGTATGAGAATGACTCTATGTTAGATTTCCTTATTTACACATGTTATCCTAGTCCCAATATAAATATTGGATATTTATAATATGCTCCATTCAACCACATGATGTCAGAGTCTACAAAACAAAGTAGATAATGACACAAGTGTAATTAGATGGGGAATCTTCGATGCAATTTTCACATTTCTCTAAGGGTGGGTGTTCCAGAAACATATCAGGTGTCATATACCTCATATGTATCTATAGGATGAGGTAATTAAAATAATCATCATTAGAATAATAGTGAAATCCTAAGGGATTCTAGAAATACCATGACACCGCATGTAGTACATTCTCAATAAGGAAACAAAGAACAATGTTCCATGAGAATGAAATTATAAGGAAATGTGAAATTTATTATAGATGGTCAATCTAGAAAACTGATATTTTGAAGTACGCTTCTTTTTAAATATACCATTATGAATGTTTTTATTGATATGAGGCCATCCCATTCTATTATGGATTCTTTGTCTAATGATAATTTGAATTTAAATGTGGAGATGATTCCTTCATTGATGAAACTTCAAAATCAACTTAGTCGAATAGAATAATGAGCCTTTATGTATTGAATATGTACTATAACTATTTCTGCAGATTAGTTTATATTGGATATATCATTTCAATAGATTTATGTATATGATATATTCTATGGTATGGATGGGTTATCAACATTCATGGATCACATTGACAGTTATACATAATGGAATGGTTTTATGTCTGATGATAGTTTTTTTCATCTCTATAGAGGGGATGCAGATTTAAATGTAGGTGAAATTTTGTTTTGGGAACCAATAGTTTCATCAATCTCATATAATTTGATAGAGGTGTCCTTGGTATCATTGGAATAGATTGAAAATTGTAGTTTTTAGCTATATTAGATCAGTTTGTTGATGTTTCTCTAAATAATTCATAGTCTTTCAACTCCCAATATATGATTGTTTCAGGATTGATCGTTAACTAAGGACTAGTAATATTTCCATTATATATTACAATATTTTACCAATACTGTTAAGGGAACATAATGTGTATTTGGATGAGATGGATGAAAAGGGTTCATTCGGCTTACAACATCTCTATGGGAAGAAACATTTTTGTCAAAAAGGGCGACGAAACACTTTGGAAATGAGTGGATTCAGTTAATTTGAATAAGGTTATGTTAAATAATCGATATCCAATTCCACATAGTGGTGATACTGTATATCAATTGAGGGGATCTAGGTGGTTCTCAAGGATTTAATTATTATCATGATATCAGAAATAACATGTTTAATTTTTTTTTCAATGACTACATTTAAGAGAATATATTACAATTATGAATATTTGGTAATTCATTTTAGTCTAATTAATGAACTAGTGGTCTTTATTGAATTGGTGAAAAAGATATTTCAATGATATCTAGATTATTATTTTTTGATGTTTATGGATAACATATTGGTGTATTTTAGAATATGGGATGATCTTGATAAACACTTGTCAATAATGGTGAAATTATGCACGGTCATATTTTAAATTTCATATTATTATATTTTAATTTATAGAAACAATTTGTACATTTACATGGATATATAATTTTAAAAAAATGGTTTCTATGGATCCAGAAAAGTTAGTTTTTATTATATCCTATAAACCATCAATTAATGTATTGTAGATATACAGTTACCTTGGTCTTATTGGGTATTAATAAATCATTGCTCATGATTTTTCATGACTGACATAACCTATGGAATATTTGATAAAGAATAATGTTCCATTCCAAAAATATGAGGAATGAACGAATTGTTTTTAATAATTGAAAATATTCCTTTCATAATCACCAATCATCAATTTTTATAAAATCATGACAAGGGTTTGTAGTGTCTTGTGATGATTCCAACCCTAGGTTGGGTTGAGTTCTTGTACATGGAGATCATGTTTTTATTTATAGATCATGATTTTTATTGATTCCTAACAGAAACTACCCAACACTTGATTGGGAGGAATATACTGTAGTCCATGATTTAATGACAATGAATCATTATAAATTTAGTGATAAATTCACAATTATTATGGATGAAAAGAGATGGAAACATGTTTTTTATTAATGATATTTGAACCTTGGACCAAGAATATGAATTGAGTATCTCCAAAATATGCCAATTGAATGGATTATTACATAGGGTAGAGAAAATATAGTGGGAGAAGAATTATATAGAATTTCATATGTGTTGTTGGAAAAGGAGGCTTAAGATCAGTGGCTATAGCTATCAAGGATAATAGACATGAACATTGATAATGATAGACAATGTTATGTTGTAGTTTTCATTTTAGTTTCAATTGTTACTTATTTTGATCACATTTTTATGTGCTCTCAAGCATCAGATTATAAATATTTTGTGATGATGTAAATACACAATAGTTAGACTACCATTGAGGGATGGAGGATGGATGACAGTTCAGTTTTTTTTTGGTTTTGAAATCAGATGTTTATACCCATGGATTATGAAGAACAAGTTCTTCATGATTACAACCATTCTATATGGAATGTTCATTTGGTAATAAAAAAATGTTTAAATTTATTAAATCATTTTTTGGTGGGTCAGTATAAAGAGCTAAGTGGATGAGTTTGCTTCATTAAACATAACTTTTTAGCAGATTGAGGCAGAGCATCAACGACCTACACATTCGTTATAGTTTTTAACTATTACTATTTGGTAGTGGGAGTATACATCCATGTATTTTGATATAATTCTTACAGGAAAATATTGAAAACCTGAATTCATTTGGGGGATAGTGGATCAACTCAAAAAATTTTCCCATTTAATCCCTATTCATGAATCTCATATGGTAGAGGTCATGTCAATAATATATATCCAATAAAATGTAAAGTGGAATGAAATATCTATTTTGATAGTATTAGATAGAAATTTGAGGATTAAATATTTTTTCTTAAAATAAATTATTATTTAACTAGGGAATCAATTGAATATGATTATAGTGAATAAACCTCAAATGGATGTGAAATATGAAAGGATAATAAAAATTTCTCAAGCCATGTTGGTGGCTTATGTTATGGATTTTTTTTTGGCCCATGGGAGGAACATGTTTCATTAGTGGAGTTCTCATATAATATCAATTATCAGACCTTGATACATATGGATCATATGGAATCATTTTATGGATTCTCTTGCCATTCCCCACCTTTTAAAGTGGAAACAAGAGAATCTACAATAGTTGGGCTGATCCATGTCATAGAGACAATAATGGTTATTCAGTTGATCAGGAAACTAATAGACATGGATTATGGTAATATTAAATTGTATGTGGTTAATCATCGATGATCATGGTCATTTTATGTGAATGATCATGTTCTTTTGAAGAGCTCTCCAAGGATTATTTATCATCATTTTTAAAATCTGGGAATGATAAATCATACATACATAAGCAATTTTTAGATACGAGAATGGGTTGTTGAGGTGGAATATCAACTACATTTTCAACCAAAGTTCAGTGTGGTATGTAATGTGTTTCTTGTATCTCATTTTAAAATGAATCATCCTAATACTGAACTTCTGATTCAATAATTTCATGTGGACCAAAATTCTGATTCTTTATTAATACATATGTCTATATAAATTGATGACAGTAAGGATAACGTCCTTCATGGGAAATTCATTGGTCTAGTGTAAATTTTTTGGAAACGTTGGAAAATTCATACGTAATATGGGAACATAAAAATGAAATTGTCATGCAATGGACCAAACTGTTTTGAGACACCGCTACATTTCTACATTATGGGGATGGAAAGGCCCATGTTGGGGAGAATGTATCACCCAAACATTATGTATATAATATATAATTTATGTATTTTAAGTATATAAATTTTTTGGGTTATTTTTTGAGGGTTTGGAATACTATTAGAATTTTCATGGGATATTTTTGTAGGTTCACAGTTTGATCTCCATTTGGGGAAACAATTAAAATCCAATAAAAAACTGTGATAAATTAGACTAGTGCTAAGGGGATGGCACACATGTAGATGGATATTTTTTCCTAACCATGGAACCACCTAAGAGAAATCATAAAATGTTGGAATGTGGTATTTTTCATTATTGGTTCATTGATTGTCTTACCATACGGGGTAGTTATGTGAGGTGTTCTTTGAGGTAGTGGCTGGTGCACAGTAAAGGCATGGTTTCACAAATTGTGGGAGTTATCATTCATAGTTTAAAATTTTTATCCTTAAGAATTGTATATAACATGATTTGAACTTCAGTATTCGACTTTTAATCTCAAAATCACCACTAACATGAAATTTATCCCCATCCAATTCCATGGATGATTTCCCCATTGACAAGGAGATGATTCAAAGGAATTTCATGGAAAATTGAAGCATGATTCTTGTGGTAATTCATCATTTGTGGTAGTTTTTCAAGGTTTTTATTAAAGAAACTGTCTTCTATCAATTGTTATCATAGATATAGTCTTATTCTGATTGTTATGAGGTTATTAATTATAATCATGGTTAGTTGTAGTGTTTTTAATGATATGGTAAGAGATCTATGATGGGCTTTTGGAGATTCAATTCTATATTTTTTGGAAAATCATGTTGTTATTCATTTTTACTATAATTTGCGTGGTAGGTGGCTTCACTCATGACTCTATTATTAGATCACCAAGGATATGTTTCAAATTGGTAAAATAGAATAAAATGTATTGTGAAATTTGAAAAAAAATATGGTAGAAATCTTCTTTAGCAATAGTTTGGGGATATTGTTGATTTATAGAAATAGGTTATAAAAAGATCCTAGTTTATATTATTTTAATATGTTGATTTTAATATATAGGTTTGAAAGATTTTTTAAAATGGTTTGATTGAATGGTTTTCAATAAAAAAACATTTTCAATGAAATTGTGTGAATTTTGTTTTTGGAAATGGTTTTGAGGTACATGGGTCATGTGACATCATTCTGTTGATGTGACTTTGAATAATGGGAGTGTACCATTGTGGTACATAGGGAAATTAACATGAATAATGGTTTTGTGTCATTGAGAGACAAGAATATTTTACAATTTTTAATGAATTATTTCATGGATGATAGATTTATCATGGGAATATAACTATCAGTGTATCATGTAGCTGTGAATGTGTGGTGAATACTATAATGGGAATTATAGAAATAATTCTTAAATGGTATCATGTATTTTTTTTTACTTATAGAAAATTTTCGTGTAACACTTCTTAGATTTGAATAAAAAATTAACATTTGTATATAAATTTTTAACATAAATGTGAAAACATTTTACACACTTCTGGTTTTATTATGGATTTTATTTAGATTATTCTTAGTTATTTTCATTACACACCCATACTTTGGAACATTGGTGATTTTGCATATATCATTTATCGGGATACATTAAAAATTAATGAGTCACACTTCTTTAATAGTACATCATGATTCATGGGAATTATTGTGGAGTTGGAGAGTGGAGAATAGTTGGATATATGGGTTTATTTTTTGGATTCCTGGGGTATTGATGTTTTTCCTTCAAATTGTTTATCAAAAATTAGTTTTCTTCTATTGTGGAACAATATTATAGTTTGGTTTTGATATTAATGATATTTTATTGGGTTATTTTAAATTGTTATCATGATTCACATAGTATTAATTTTATTATGGAATGTTTGGTTTTTTTATTTCTCAATGGTCAAATCATCCCCTGGATTTATAGAGTCCCTTTGAAATTTATTTCCATCCTTTGGAATCTTAGGTATATCACTTAATTCCAAGTACCAATTCTGTATCAACTCATGCGAGTGGGGAGGGGTGAGATGTTACATGTTATATTATTATTTAAGAATATGACTATCTATATAATGATTAAGGATGTTTATAAATATTATTGAAAATCATTCAATATGTTTTATATGTATAATATAAGAAAATATCAAATTTTACTCATAAATGATGCTTTTTTTGGAAATTTAGTTTTTCATCCTTTTAATGGAATATGTATTTTAAAAATAAATTTTAAACTTTTATATAAATTATTATTCATAAGAGACATTATTTTAAAAATATTAATTTAATAATTAACATTTTCTTTTTTTTGTATTTTTCTAACAAGTTTTGTTTTTAAGGAATAATGATAAATACAGAATTTTTATTTAAATCTGACACTTCATCAAGATAATATATAATATTAATTTATATATCAATTTATTTAATGTATTTTTAGATAAATTATTAATAAATAACTCTAATTTAATTCATTATAATAATTTTATATTAAATTTAGATATAAAAAATTTTAAAATATTTCAACATTTTTACTTTGAAAACCAAATTTATCACCACGTCTATAAGATTATTTTTAAATTCATCATATACATATATGTGTTTTGAATTATGAAAAAAGGTTACCATATTTGTAATCAAAGGCTGAAAATTTTTAATTTGGTTCCTATTATTTTTTCATAATGAATATCTTATTCTTAGAATTTTTATTACCATAGTTATGGTTAAAACATGTTATTAAGTATAAAATTAATATTATAATTAGTATTAAATTAAAATAACACTTGTTTGAATTTTATATTATAATTATTTCAGAAAAAAACCATTGGTTCAAATTTATTTCCTCGTGTGGCCAAAAATATGACATTAATCCCTTTATAGTATTTAATTTCATGAAAAGTCAATATTTATAACAATAATATTTTTACTAACTATAAAATTTTTATGATATGGACATTCAAAGGATATATTTTAACATGAATACAATATGGAAGGATAATATATTTATCTTCATCATGGAAAATTATTTTTTATCGAAAAATGTTATTAGCTTAAATTCATACGTATTACTGATGCAGTAATTGTTTTTTAAATTAAAAAATCAGATAAATTTTATTAAATTAAATATATTTGATATAAATAATTAATAATTGAATTTTAATGGTAAACTCTACGTGTTAGAAAGGTACTAATTTTGTTTTTTCTAATTTTAAATTTTTTGAATATTTTTTTAAAAGAAACCTTTGAATGAATAGAGTTAAAAATGAAATTAATGTTATTTTAAAATAATTAATATATTAATAAATGATATAAGATTCAGGTAAATTTTATTTTTGGTGAAATAATTTATATAAGGTTTAAAATGTAAAAAATAGTTAAAAAATGGTTTTTTGGATTTTATAGATACTATATGAAACCTCAATTAGTAACAATATTTGTTGTCACCTTAAGAGTTAAAGGGGTCAAATAAAGGTTAAAAAAGATAAGGATTAACAAATTATCAAAAAAAGTTGACGACTAATTTTATTAATTTATTTTGTCCATTAATAATCTTGTATTATAAATGAAATATTTTTTATATATTTTTAATAGAAAAAAAATTTATATTATTTTAATATATTGTGAAATTACAAGAGTACCCCTCCCCTATCTTATAAAAGGGAACATCGTCTACCATTTTCATCACACATATAAACCTATTTGGATCATCAAATATTATTCCAAATACCTTTCAAGAATCTCTATACACATTCTAGGGACAGTATTTTAGGAAGAACTGACACCATGGAGGTGTTAAGGTGATTAAAAAAATGAGATTCTATAAAGAAGAGATGTCATTATTAATAATGTAATTAT
The DNA here is from genome assembly GCA_963277665.1 of Viscum album. Taxonomy (NCBI): domain Eukaryota; kingdom Viridiplantae; phylum Streptophyta; class Magnoliopsida; order Santalales; family Viscaceae; genus Viscum; species Viscum album. The sequence goes on along the minus strand of OY728157.1, from coordinate 25,354,496 downwards.
GTTTTTTCTTTTTTCACCTCATTTAAATTTTATTCAGCAAAGATAAAATAATAAATTGTCCAAAAAACCATTTTTTATTGGAAAATGTTTATTTTATATAATGAATTTGATTTTATTGATGCAACTCAATTCACTATTCAAAAAACCATTTCACAATACTATAACTTGGATTGTGTTACACGCAACACCAACATGACATACGTTATACACAAACAAAGAGTCTATATGAATCATCATTTTATTGATATAATTAATTAAATAAAATAGTAAAAATCAAGATATTAATAATAGTAAGTTGCATAGTAATGACTAATTTTCAAAAAAAAATTCTTTTATATTAATCATTCATAATTATAATGAAAAAAATAATTTTCTGTAAATTCATTATATGTTTAAAAATACAATTTTCTCAACTAAACTACTTTTCATTTCCTTTTGTGAAAGAAATTAAAATTAATTTCAGACAGATATTGAAATTGAATTTGATAAAATTAGCATCATTTTTTAGTTTTTGAATATCAAAGTACCATAGGGTAAAATGTGTGATTTTTCATAGAAACATTACTTTTTAATGAATATTTAAAAAGAATTATTTAAAAATGTAGTTCACTCAAATTTATTTATATAGTTTACTTATATATTATATTTACTATATATTTTAATAAGATTCTATATAAAAAATTAATCTAATTTGGGTCTTTGGAACAAATTTCAAATTGAAATTGTTTATAAACATATTGTAAACATTGGATTAATTTTACTTTTAATACTCAGAGTGACATCCTGTTTTACATATTAGTTTTTAAATGATTTATAGCACTTATATGATTGAAATTTTGAAAAATGAATTCAATATTTTTAATCAGTATAACTTATAATTTCTAATATGACCAAATTATTTTTGGTCCAAACATATTAGTGAAAGTGGTTAAAATTAATTAAAGCAATTAAGAGAAAAATTAGCTTAACAAAGGAATAAAACATAATCATTAAAAAAATACATATACACTTGTCCAAATTCTATCAGTTTTATATATTTTCATCCTATAATCCAATGGATCTAATTTGATTTATTATTGGATTAACATGACAAGAGAAAACATTAATGTAATTTTATTTCCAAAAAATTCAAGAGTGCCACTCCTCCCCAACTATATAAAGGAATCCTCTCCTCACACATCCCCACATATCATAAAAACCTATCGATTGAAAAATATATTCCTAAATATATCCTAAGAATGCATCCCCATGTCATATAATCTATTATTTGAAAATAAAATTATCCAAGGAATCCCCTTGTTGACAATTGAGAGTTATCCAATAAAGAGGTAACAAATTTCCTCAAGCTCTTTAGTTTTATTTCCATTATCCACCCATAAATTATCCATATTCCATGATTATTCAACCCCAATGGTGTCATAAATATATTGATATGTTTTTATAATATTTTATTGACCTAAAATTATAGACATATTCAACAAATGGGTTACGAACAGAATGTATATGAGTTTGGTGAGCTGCCACCTCATGAAACGATGACTGTTCAGTTTTTCCATTAGCAATATTCATGGTTGGGTATTGTGATTGAAAATAAATTTATATATGATATATATGATTTATATTATGTCTAATTATTCTTTAAATATTATATATCATATAAAATTATACTCTCTATCTTAGGTAAATATGATAACATCATTTGAGGTTGTGTGGACTATCGCCTCATCAAAGTGATGAGAATCATTCAAAATTTACATGGAATGTTTAATGGATATTTTAGTGACAATATATGAAATATTTTATATAATAATTCCAAATTAGTGATATTATATTCTTATGTAGATATCTATCATTTTAATTTGTTTATCCCACATAATAATAATATGGAAACAACATTCTTGTGTACGTATGACCCACTATCTAAATGGATAGTGTATTCCATTAAATATTTATTTATTCACAACATTATTATAATAAAAAGAAAAAAATTTATTATTTATTTTATATAATGATTATATTCAGTAATTATTGACATAATTATAAGGTTCAACGATATAATAAAATAAGCCACATGCGGTTAAAAAATATTACATGAATTGTAACCTTATTAAGCAATTGTAAACAAGAATGAAACATAGAGTAATAATATAAAAGTAATTATTATTAAATAAAATAATATGTTTCTTTGAAATATTCATAATAAAAATATATTTATTAGACATTATAGTTGAATTAGTGCAATGACAGTCAATAAATAAGGTAAGTGAATTTTATCTCACTTCTTATATCTGTGAGATACACGCTGTGTTCACCACTCTTTTCATTCATGTGGGGTATATAATACAAATTAATGTATTATATTATTATTATTATATTTATTATTATTTCCATATCTTTTCTTGAACATTCTCATAGGGGATTTATTATTTAAATGTTACCAAATCTGTATGACAATTTTTTCTCAATTTTCATTTTTAGGACACTAGTTTTGTTACGAAACTAATTTATTTTTTGAGTTGTATATACATCTATTTTAACTATTATAATAGAAAATTAATTATTTTCATGATATTTTTTTCATCATGAAATTATATTTTCTTACAAAGGGACTATGGTACAATGTTACCATGTTATAAGATTTTATTAAAACAATCTTGTCCCTTTTACAAATTATTTATGACTACTCTTCCATTATTATAATATTATGATCAGAATATAAATAGAACTCGTGATTAAATTATCCTATTTTTTTATTATATCAGCATGTATTAGTACCATATTCCTAATCATTAGTAATTATTATAATTAATAAAATACTTTTAAGAGAAATATGATTATATATCTCTCTTCCACCAGAAATCTATTTTATTTGAAAACCCATCATTTAATAAATGTTTTCAAAAACATCATAAACTATTATTTGATGATAATTTTCAAGTATAATGTTTTCATATTCTTTATTGTGTTCAAATCATACATTATAAGTATTTATTGTTAATTTACAAGAAAAATATATCAAAAATGTCTTCTATTTTAAAAAGAACTTTTCAATGGAAAATGAATATTTTCCTACAGAAGTGTTTTTAAAATAAATTTCAAAATAGTTTCCCATATAAGAAAACATCCATTGGTGTTACCCATTCCATTATAGGGTTTTTATTCAATGTTTCCATTATTAATCATTAATTTATTGGTTTATCTTTGAGGGTATTTTTTTAAAATATGTTTTTTTCTTTTAAGAGCTATAATCTTTTCATACCCGCTTCTTTTCACATGTTTGGATTTTTATGCTATGATTGGTAAACATATATCTCTTTCCATTTTTTATTATATGATTGAATTTTTATGGTACCCATTTCAATTCTTGGGGTATTATATGATTGTTTATGATTTTTTGAAACATGTACGTATGATTTCAATATGATATGGGTGTTCTATATTTCTCCATAAAACGTATTGGGTATCAATTTATATCCCATTACATTGACTAATATGGTATTTAGTGTGAACTGTGGATAATATTATGGAAATTGTAGTGTACCATGACTACCAATATGCTATGAGGAGTGAACTCATAATTCTATGACGGCCAGGGGAGTAGGTCATGCCGACCAAGATGTTATGGTATGAGAACCAATAATACCATTTAGGACAAGTTAGAATTTCAATGACTACAATAGAAATAATTTTATATGCTTATGAGTCTTCCAAAATTCTACCTATTAATCCTATGTTTTGATTCTGTGGATAATATTACTAGATCCATTATGATCATATCTTATTAAATTATAATCTTTATTTCATTATTCATTTTCATGATCATATTATATGAATGGTATTATCTTAAAATGTTAGGATCTCATTCTCACACCAGTTTGATCTTGTTAATTCAAACATTTATCCCTTTTTACCTTTATTCTGTATCTTAAATTTCCCATTTTTTTATTCCATTTCCATGTTGTGAGGATGCGTATTATGTATGATTTGTCTAAGATATGTTCTATTCAATAAAATCCTAGTGGGAGATAAATTAGGTGACATATCTACTTGTTCTTGTGTTTCTATGTTTTGAAATATACTAGACTAGTACAGTCATTGGGCATCTATTTGTGTAGTGTATTATGTATTTCATAAAATTTTTTTAATTTTAATGTAAGAAAACCAATGGAATCAATAGTTAGAATCATGGAAAAAATTTAGTTAAGCATTGTAAACATGGATTCTAAAACTAGAGTGAGGAACCTAAATAGATGTAAACAGAAATATATAATGATATGGAAAAATATATAAAAACAATCTAGAATTTGGGTAAATTATAGAGTGAGTGGTTTCCTCACAATACACTCATATCTATATACTACATGTGGGTATGGTACTAACACATATGTTCATATTGGTAATAACTATGACAAGGTATGTTAAGTCTACCTCAGCATATTCTGGTTCATGAAAATATTTCTCGGTGCATACCATGTTTGATAGTTTTGATGGATATTTATTAAAAATTCACAATCTCTTTAATGACAATCATGATGGATTTAAATATATGTTTGTTATGATTAATATTTGATAAAACTATATTTTCCTATATTATGAATTGTGTCAAAATTTATAAATCATACAAGTATATTTTCATGATTATATGGTTTTTCATTTTAAAAACTATTTCATACTATATTATATTGATTTTATTCAGTGAATATAACCCGAAGGAACATCGTTAATGGTGACTGTGGTAAAAACTATTATGATTTTATTCCTCATAAATTGATTTCTATAAGAGTTTGAATAAAACATATTTTCACTATTCTCACAAATATTTCTCAAGATATAGATCATGGTGGAATTCCAAAAGATAAAAAGATCATATAATATTACATTTTTTCCTTCGTGATGCAATAACCACCTTCATTTAGTAGGTATTATGATCCAATTTTTATTGTACAGTGGACCCGTACAACTTAAAAGAAATTTTTTTCCCTTTAATGGTTGTAACATGAGAAATATATTTTTATATTAAACATTTTTAATGTGATGTATAATATATGTTGACTATAATCATGAAAATGGGGAAGGAGGATCAAATTGAATCCATTAATTTGGATAATTTCAAGAACATGTTTACTAACAAGTAGAGTATTCATATTTTTCATGAAAATATCGAGAAATCATTCCTTTAGTTAAAGAAAATAGATGATTATTTAGTTGGAACTATTTATTTTAATTTGAACTTATGTTTGATGTATGATTCAAGAATTATCCTTAACCCTAGAATTAATGTTGATCGGTTCATCAGTGGATTAAATCCAAATCACTAAAGGGTGTTCTCCATAAGTGTAATTAGTAGATATTAAAATATTATATATTATGTAATTAAAATTAAAATATAATATGGAAGCATTCAAATATCCCATAGTTTAGATTGGAAAAGGAATAGAATGATTAAAAAAATTATAAAAACTGCAAATATTAGAAGATGAACATTCATTTATGCTCGTTGTGTGAGAAAAATCATGATGTAAATTTTCCTTAGGGCCTAATAAATTTTTCACCTATGGCAGGTCAATGCAAATATAATTTTATTGTAGAATATATGGCAATAATATGGATATCAATATGAATGGAGAAAAATATGCACAAAATGCACCTCCCACACTTCAATCCAATAAGTGTAAGTAGAATGATAATTATGATATTCAGGGCCCAAAACCAAGGGATGGTAACAATGATCAATGTTAGTTACCTATAAATATGACGTACAATGTAAAATATCATTTAATTGTAATTTATTGATAGGTATGAAATAATGAGGTGGTGTCGTCCACCCTAAAACTGTTATATCTTATTTGATTCTGAATCTACTCAGAATTTCTTAACTAAAAAAATTTACAATGGTTGTTAAGATTCAAAAAAAATATAAGATGTTGAATTACTAATTTAATCCCCTAATTTTATGATGATTTATCCCAAGTCAATGGTTCCAATCTAGTTGATGTTGGTGAGAATGTGTTTCTTAAAAATATTTTTATTATTACTTTGTTTGAATTTGATGTCATCATAGGCTTGATTTTTCATTATTTTCATAAACCCTATATCACTTGTTATGGAATGGATGTTAAATTTCATATTTAAAACCCCCCAATGAATATTTATCAATGTGATGAATAGAATGAACTTATTTTTGATATTGCATCTATTTTACGGGTCTTAATTCCTATTCGGAAAGATTGTTATCTCAAATTGTTAGGAAGAAAATCAATATCGATGATATGCTAATTGGTTCGAAATTTGGGGATGTATTTGATATATATTGTCTCGCTTAACACTAAAATGAGATTTGTAGTTCCAAATAGAACTCATTCTTAGTTCAACAACAATTACAATGACACCATATAGAATAACCTTGATTGAATTCTAGAAATTGGAGAAGAAACTCATGGAAAACATTGACAAGGGATTGTCTTTTCCAACAATGACACATTGGGGTGGACCAATGTTTTTTAAAAAAATTGAATGATCGATCGATGAGAGTCTTCATTGATTACCGGTAGAAAAATAATATGACGATCAATAATAAGTACCATCCTCCTTGTGTTGATTACTTGTTTGATAAACTGTGCACAGATCAATAATTTTCTATTTTTTAACTATTATATGGATATCATCAATTGAGGGTCAAGGAGGAAATACCCAATAACTAATTATATAAAATGTATAGACACTATGAATATATAATGATGACTTTTTTTCTAACTAATTCCACAATTATATTCATAGATTTTATGAATACTCCCTTTAAAGATTACCTTGATCATTTTGTTGCAGTCCTTATAGATGTTATTCTTATCCATTAAAATAAAAATTAATATAAAGAAAATTTCATGAGAATTGTACTAAAAACCCATGGAAGGATAAATTGTACAGAGATTCAAAAAATTGTGGACTTTTTGATGAAAAATGACTCATTTTTCGGCCACATAATCTCAATATATATTTTAATTGTATATCCATCAAAGAGAGTGTATAATGAATGTTGGAAAAGATCGACCATAGTGATATATATCCATAAATTTATAGTTTTATCTGTATATATTATCGATGGTTTGTAAATATTTTTTCAGAAATATATAATCCGCTAACAAAGATAACTCAAAAGGGTGTTAGGTTCAACAATACTGTTGAATGTGAGGAAAATTTCAATCAACCGTAGAGAAAGTTTTTCAGTACACATGTGCTTACCTTAACCAATTGTAGATATGGGGTATTAATCTATACTGATACATCCATGAATGTATTTGGATGTTTTTTATTGTATAATTACATGGTTATAGCCTATGACATACTATAGATGATGATTCGTGAATAATATAATGACACTCAATATTTTGAGTTAACACTTGTAAATTTATTCTTATAGATATGAAGGAATTATATTTATGGGGAAATGTGTGATATATATATTGATCCCAAAAATACATAATATATATTCACACATAAGAGGTTGAACATGCTCCGAAGAAGTAGGTTAGTGGTGATAAAGAATAATGTTTTTGTAATACATTACCTCCATGGGAAAGCAGAAAAGGTAGATGATTCATGGAATCTAAAGTATCATACGGGCTTATCCATTATGAGGATAAAAAAGCTATAATATTTATATATATGAAAAGGATGGATCAAGAAATCCTAAGAAAAGGAGATAATATTTTTCTTTCTGAAATCAATTTTCAACACTCTATCCAAGGTAAGGTTAATGGGGTGAAAAAGAAAGATTTAGAGTTATAAATGAATGTTAAAAATGTTCTTATATTTAACCATGATTAGGATGGACTGATATGGTTCAAGAACTATGTATGTATTTCTTTATAAAAAACATAAATACGGATCTATTAGTATATTCTCATAGTTCATCATTATGTATTCATTATTGAAGTACAAAGATGTAAAATGATTTTAATAGATAGTTATGGTGGAATAGAATAAGGGGAGATACCAGAGTGTTTTATCTCAGTTCTTGGAATTATATAATTATAATGCTAAAATAAAGAAACCTGAATGGATTTTGTATCCATTTCCCATACCATAAGATAAATTGGGGAACATCAGCATGGACTGTGTCATAAAACATCACAAAAACTCTAAAGGGTTAAATTCTATATGGGTGTTAGTCTATCTCTATACTATGTCAACATACATAAATGATATCATATAAGGTATATCTTCATATCATGTTTCTAGTATATATATGAAGGAATTTGTAAGGATGCATGATGTGAAAATTCCATTCTGTTTGATTAGGATATGATGTTTACCTCTATGTTTATATGAAATATTCAGTATGAACTTCATATGTTATTGAGTTTATCCATTGTATATCATCCTTAGATATATGGTAAGAATGAAAGATCAATTCTTACCCTATAGTATAGATTGAACAATTTATTATGGATATAAATGGATGTTTTTATCAATAACATCCTCTAGTTATGTTTTCTTATAATAATAAATTTTACTCAAAAATTCATATAAAACCTTATTAATCCCTAAATGGGATTAATTTTAGAGCTCCAATGTTCTAGGATGAGTTTGGAGAAAAAAATATTGGCACCACTGTTTGTTGAAGAAATATGATAGAAGGTTAGATTCATTTATTAGAATATCATGACATGTCATAGATATTATAAAATATATGCTGATAACTGATGACATGATCAAGAATCTGAGAATGGTGATAAGATATTCCTATCAATATCACCCCTAAAGTTTGATATGAGATTGGTTAAGAAATAAAATATATTCCCTAGGTATATCAGTCCCATATAGATTCTTGATCATATTAGTAATGTAGCCAATCCCTAGTATATTTCTCTAAATATCTCTCAAGTCCATGAATTTTTTCATGTATCTCTATTTAAGAATTACATTCCTGACCAATCCCAATTACTAAACTCATTGTTCATACCTCTGTAACATGATCATTATTATAAGGAATAACTAGTATAAATTTTGGATCACACATAGAATGTTCTATGAAACATTACCACTCAATTCGTAAATGTATTTGATATAAAACACTTTTTATTTAAAGGTATCTGGAAACATGAAGATATGATAAAGAAAAATAATCCTCATCTTTTTTTAAATGAGTGATGAATTTTAGGGAGAAACTCATTTTAATGGGGGTATAATGTAACTCCATAAGTATATATGTAATTTTTTCACTCAATTATTGAATATAATAATTTTTAATTATGTATTCCACAACACCAATTCATTAATTCCATTCATAAGCACCAACATGACATGAGTTACCTGAAACACTGGCTTGATGTATGTTACATGCAATATCAAGCTTCAACAAAACATCATTTTACCATAATAATTATTTTAATGAGAAAGTTATAAATTGGTTATCAAATATAGTAATATAAATAGTAATGTATACTTTTTAAGAACAATATATAATGGTTTTATATAAATATAAAAAATTTATAATTGAAAATATAACATATTTTATGTTTTTATTTTTTAAAAAATTTAATTTTTTAAAAATGTACTCATTTTATTTCTTGTAAAAAAACAAAAAAAATTAGTTTTTTATGCATTTTGAATTTTAATTTCATAAAGTAATCTTAATTATGGAATTTAAAATTTCCAAATTATCATAGGTTGAATTTTTTTCATGAGAGACCTATTTTCTAAATAAATTGTCAAAAATACTGAATTTTATTCCCATATTTGATTATCATCAATTTTATATTTATAGTTTAATTGAATTAAATTTTTGTAAAGTATAATTACATAATTTATACTTCTATTTATCAATTTTTGGTCATTAGAACAACTTTCACATAGAAATTATAAATAAAAACATAGAAAATGTTTGATCATTTTTACTTATAAAACTATAAGTGTCGTCTCGTCTATAAGTTTAATTTTAAATTATGTTCTACCACTTCTATGAATGGAATCTAGATAAATTGATATGATATTATTAATCATATTTTTATATAATTTCGAATATGTTCAACTTATTTTTTAAAAAAATATTTTGTGAACGTGATTAAAATTTATAACAATGATTATGAGAAAGATTATCATAAAAAAAACTCAACCTTAACTGTAAGACACAAAAGTCCACTAAACAGGTAAGAAATCAAATATCTAACCATATATTGACCCTATCCACACATGGATTAGATTTTTTCTATTTTTAATCGTCATTAAATAAGAAAAAATTGGTGGAATTCCCTTTCCAAAACATTATAATAGTGACACTCTTCCCATGAAATAAAAATGCCACATCTTCTCCCACTCCTTGCCACATCTCAAGACACATTAGATCAACAAATATATTCCAATGTAGTTCATAAAAATAAATTCTGACATCGTATAAGACTCACCATGGGTATAAATACATCATTGAAATCTATTTGGTGAATACCAAAATGAGTTTCCCAAACAATAGGAAACATATTCACTCGATCACATTACATTTATTTCCATTGATATCCCCCTAAAATCACATTGTTACATGATTACACATGAACACCATAATTAATAATATAATTATATTTTTTTATAAAAAATATTTAACCTATAAGTACACACACTTTATTCTAATGGTCAACAAGAATACAATTTATGTGTACGACAAACTATCACCTAACAAAATGATGATTGCTCATTTTTTTCCATTACCACCTGTCATGGTTGGTAATTTTTATTAAAATACTATATATATATATATGATATATATTACATAGATTGTGTTTTTATGTTTTATTAATTCTATTATAAGTCATACGTTAATTCTTTGTATCTTCTGTTTGTACGAATAAATTTTTTGTGGACCTATAGACTACCACCGCCTCAAAATATTGTGATTTGTTCACACATTACAAGGAATGTGATTATATTATTTTAGTGAATATATATGATATATATAACCTAATAATTATATTTTAATGATATTATACATATATATATATATTATTTTCTTTCTTTTGAATATGAGAACAATATGGAAACAATATTTATGCATATATACATCATATTGACTCCATGAATGTTTTATTCCTTTGCATAAATATATATTCAATAGATATTTATAATAATAATATATATATTATTTTATATATTTATTGAATTTTATACATTATTTAAATAATTATATAATTATATGTATCAAATATACAACAAATTAAGTCACATACAAAAAAAAAAGAGAATATTTCTAGATGTGTAACGTTAATATATAATTTTAACAAGTGGGTAATAATATGCCATAATCCGAAAATATATTTTACAAGATATAATTATATTGTTCATTATATATTTAAAATAGATCAATTTTTTAATTCAAGAGTTTTGAAGGAGTAACATTAGAGTCAAGAGACAAGGTAATGAAATTTTATCTCAGTTTTTATGTCTGCGAGATACATGCCTGGTTCACCACCCTTTTCATTGGTGTGGTGTATATACTAACCATAAATACAGTCAATGATTAGTATTATTAATTTTATCATTATTTACATATCCATTATATAATGTATTTTTCATGGGGTTTAAGATTCAAATGTAACTAAATAGGTAAGATAGTCTAATCTCAATTTTTTTCTTTAGGACACATGTTTTTTTTTATAAATATACATTATTTATCAAATTGTAAATTAAAATGTTATATCATTAATATCATCATTTTATTTAAATTTCATGCTTCGTGAATTTTTTTTATATACATTAAGACTGTGGTTCAATGTTATCATGTTATAGGAATTTATAAAACAATATTATCAAATTTCATAATTGTTTATGATTATTCTTTCTTTCTTGAATTATTTTGATCCAAATATCAAGAGAACTCATGAATTAAATTACCATAACATTTAACATGATATTTTAATGTATTAATATTATTTACCACTATCTATTATTTAATTAATTTAGGAAATTATTTTTAAGAATTTTATTACTGTATCTCTATCTTCAAGAAGAAATCATTTTAATTTCAAAAACCATATTGAAAAAAAATGCATTCAAAAGATATTTGAAGATAATTTTCAAGGGATATTTTGTTGTTATGAATTATTACATTATATGTTTTAACTGATATTTTAAAAATATTTATTTTCAAAAATATTTTCTCTTTAAAAAAATCAATTTTCAATGTAGTCAGGATATTTTACTAAAGAAATGTTTTTAAAATATCATTAAAAATTATATCACCTACAATATGACATTAATTAAAGGTACTTTTGTCTTTATATAGAATTATTTCAATTTTTTAATTCCTATTCAATATAAAAATGGAGTATGTTTTTATCCCTTGATATTTATCATACATGTACCTATTTTAGGGGTTATATGCTTATGAAAACCACTTCATTTCATGGTTTTTGATTTTGATTAAATGATTATGAAACTTGTAACTATTTTCAAATGTTATAATATGATTACATATTAATGATACCCATTTAATTTTTTTAGTTTTGATATGATTGTTTAATACTTTTGGCCCATGTATTTAATATTTCATTATGAGATGGGTGGGACTTATATCCCCCTTCAATGCATTCAGAGATGATTCATAACTCATGAGACAGACTAATATGACTTTGGGTGTGAAGAATTACTACTATGATATCCATACGAGTGAATCATGGATACAAAATTGGTATGGGGAGTGATCTCATACAACTATGATAGCCATCTGAGTGAACCATGACTAACATGATGGTATGGTAATTTAACCCACACTGCCAATATGACCTCTTAATTGATTCCTTGAATACTATAGATAACATTTCAGATGTTATGTTTCTATCACAATTCCATGTCTCATTATTATGTTGTGATTTCATGGATTACGTTCATTATTCCTTTATTAGTCATGTATTATGGACTACCATGATTTCTATTATGATAAATGTTTGTGATAGTATTTTCTATAAGGCGTATTCTTCTAATGGTATGATCACATTCTCAAAATTATATTATCTTATTTTTTTCTTACATATATCCCTTTATTACCCTTAATGAGCATCTAATATCCCCTCTTTTTTGTTTCCTTTACAAAGTTATGAAGATATGTATTAAGTATGATAATTATAAGAAAATTTCTAGTATAGAAGATCCTAGTGGTAAATAATGTAGCTAACTTATGTATCAGTGTTTATGTATCTCTATTTCCAAAGGTACATGAATTGTATTGTATTTGCGCAACTATTCTTTTAATATATTATGTTTTTCACAATAGTGATTTAATATTAATATATGAGAAGAAATTGTCCGTATAGTTTGTATCATGGAATAATATAGTCATCCTTTGAAAAAAATCATTTAAACACTATAGAAAGGATCCCAAGGATGCATATAAATATTATTCTAATGATAAGGAAATGTTTAGAAAATTTTCCTTCAAATTTGATAAAGGATAGAGTGATTGGTTTCATAATAATACATCCATATATAGCTAATAAAATTGGATGGGGCTCTGACACAGGTGTTCCTTATGGTAAAAATTCCAATAATGTTTGTCAAGCTTGCCTCAATGAAACATATTACATGACAAAATTCCTTGGTTCCCACCTCATTTGAAACATCATATGGATATTCTCTAGGAATTAAAAAACTATCCATGAACCATTATGAAGTATATAAATATTTGATTGTTAATAATAACCTAGGATAAACCTATTTTTTCATAGATTATGGATTGTGTAATAATTTATATATCTGGTAGGTGAAATTTAATTATTTTGTGGTTCCTCGTTATGATAACTAATTCTTAATCTATGCCCTTGGTTTTATTCAATGGTTGGAACCTGAAGGAACCGTGTTAATTTTGATTGTGACTTAAAATTGAATGATTTTCCTCCAGAGTAACACAATACTCTGGGCAATGTAATGAATGATATTATGGACTTTATCAAACATATTTCTCAATTTATGAATCATGGTGGTCTTCTAAATTATCAAAGGTGGTAATACCATTATGTTGACTCCTTTTGGAGAAATCATCAGGCTTCTTTCAGTAAGTCTTATGATCCACATGTTGTTGAAAAATTGATAAATATCCATGAAAATATATTTTCAATCCTTTAATTTTTCAAACATGACAAAGTAATTTTATAAGGTAATCATTTAAAAGGTTAAGTTGGAAAGTTGTGTATTATTATCATGAATATATAGAATCAGGATGAAATTGAATCTATTTATTGGGATGAGTTAAAGAACTAATATTTTAATAATTATAATCCATAGATTCTTAATAATGAAATTGATAAAAAGGTATTTGAGTTGAATAAATGGGATAATTGAACTTTTGTTACCTAAGAGGTTAATTTCTATAGAAATATGAGTTCTGGTTCATGAATTATCATCCAACTCGAATGTAATTTTGATAGGTTCGTCAATGACATAAACTGATTTCATAGAAGTGATTTGTCAAAAAGAGGCTTTAGTAGATGGGATGATATTTTTCATTACGTAATTATTTTTTAATAGGTTGATTGAGTTATATATCAATCCCATGGTTTTGACATGAAAAGTAAGATTGAGGTTAATGGTAAATATAAAAACCATGAAGAGAAAAAGATGATCATTCGTTATTGAGCTATGTGAGGGAATAAGAATGTTGAAAATTGACTTAAGGGGTCTAATAAATGAGGTATGTGTGGAGGGGATATCTATAGAGAATTTTATTATCAATGTGATGGGAGTAAGTTTGATAACTATGTAAATGGAGTCAATTTAGTGAATAATTTGACTCCCATGATTCAGTAATAAATATGTAAGGAGGATGGTAATTATGATAACTAGTGCCCAAACACTTGGGCTGGAGATGATAATTGACATCAGCTACTTCTTATGCTGAGGGACAAGGAGTAATATTATGAAATCACTATTTCAAATGAGGGTGCAATAAATATATGGTGAATTATGCACTGATCACCAACTCTAAAACCTCTAATGCCTTATTTTATTCTAGATATACCCAATATTTCATAGCTAATGAACTTTTTAATGGATCTATGATTCAAAAAAAAAGATTGGGTTTGGAATTTGTAGGTCAAATTCATAATGGTATAATGATTACTTCAAAAGTATCTTATTTATCTCTGATTGATGTTTGTGGTAATGTACTTCCTGCAAATATTTTCATTGTTCCTTTGCTTTAATTTTATGTCATCATATTCATGGATTCGATTTTATAATATAAATCATATATCAATTGTTGCGTATGGTATGATAAGTTCAATATTTCAACCCCTCCAATCATTACCCTGCAATGGAATGATATTTATAAACATCATGTGGATATTAAATAATATTTAAGGATATTAATTCCAATCTATAAGAGAATTTTATCTCAAATGTTTGGGGAAAAAATCAACATCGATGATATTCCTATTGTATCAAAAAATTTTGAAGTCAATCTGAATTAATTTAACAACCATATCCCAACACATGATGTCGAGTTCTCAAATGTACTTACACCTGATACTACACCATTTAAAAAGAATCCTTGTAGAATTATCCTCATTATGTGGCAGTAATTGATGAAAAAACTCCATGAAAACATTGATGATAATGGATTTATTCTTTCAAGTGCGTCACCTTGGGGTGAAATGGTTCTTTTTTTGGAAAAATAGTTCAATCAATGTGACTATATATTTTTTATTGAGAGATAATAATGATCATGATAAAGAATAAATTTCCTATTCCACATATTAATGAATTATTTGATCCACTTCATGGAGAACAATACTTTTCTATGATTAAAATATTTTATTTATATCATCAATTGGGGTTTAATAAGGAGGATATACCAAAGATGATATTTCGTACAAGGTATTGACCCTATAAATATATAGTAATTCAATTTTATCTAACTATTTCACCTGCTATCTTTTTGAATTTAATGAATATATTCTTTTTAGATTACCTCAATCAATACATCATATCCCTTATATATGTTATTCATATATATTAAAAGTAAAATAAAATATAAAGAACCACATAATACTTGTAATAACGACCCTACAGATGGAAAACTTTGTATGAAAAAATTAAAAAGTGTGTATTTTGGATGAAAATGGTTTAATTTTTGTGTCACACAATATCATGAAATGGTAGAATATTAGATCCATCGAAGACAGATGCTATTGAATGATTACCTAGACCAACCATGGTGACTGAGTTCTATATCATTAGGGGTATAGTTTGATATTATCGATAGATTGCGGATAATTTCTCATTAACATCTTATCATCTAACCAAGATAACTCAGAAGGGTGTCATGTTCCACTAGATAAATTAATGTTAGGATATTTTCAAGGAACTAAATAGAAGGTTAGTTAGTGCACCTATGCTAAAAAACCCTATTTTGGTTAACAATTTTTAAAAAATAGTGATGAAAATATAATGGTATTATGATGTATTTTTATTCTAAATGAAATGGTTTTCTCCTATGCATAAATGTTGGTCAGAGTGGATACTCAAGAGGGGTGTTAATTGAGTTCTAATGAAAATTTCTATTAAAAATATTATGGTTAAGAAAAACCACTTATTTAGAAATGGCTCAGTTAATTAACAAAGTAGAGATGTAAATGTTCAATCGGTCAACAGGTATCTGAATGGTTGATTAATCCTCAGAATAATCAGTGTATTAAACCACATCATCTTTTGAAACATGCTTACTGAATTAAAAAAATACACACACTAACCTAAACTAACAATCAAATTGTATGAAAATATAGTTTTATGTTTTAGAATATATAAGTAGCTGATAAAATCAAAACAGTGTATATGAGGATTTTCACAGCAATGTAAACAAGAGGTTCAGTCCTAAGTCGAGACTTAATCCTATCCACATGGTGATCACCTACCACAAAGTAGTTTATATGAAAAGTTGATGCCCAACCTGCATCGGGCTTTAAAATAGTTTGCACAAACTATTTATCGAATACATCCTCTATCACTAATCTTCATGGGAAAGGCAAAAAATACAGACCACACATGGTATGTTCCATAGTTATACGTAGAAATCACAGATATGGTGAAGTTTTATGTTAGGATAGTTAGTATCCTCTAGTTCATGCACAAGAAACAATGTGTGATACAAACAGACACACGAACTTCTCAAAGATGAAAAAGAAATAAACACAATAGAGACATTATTATGAGAAAGTGTTTAGAAGGATCTATGGATTTGCAGTTTGGCTCATGACTCCTTGGAATGAGAAATGTTGAAGTTCAAGTCAATCTATGGAAGTTGTTTCCAAAACAAAGAGTCGTAACTCTAGGTTCTAACTTTCAATGTTCTGCTTCTAATGTTGATAAAGATTTGATTAAACACATAAGGCAGAAATTATTTTATCACATAATAACCTTTGTGATTCTTGTGGGTCTTTTTGTGTTAATGATGAATGGATAAGCTTTTTGATCTGGCGAGTAAGATATATCAAACATATCATGAAACCCTATCTTCGTTTCTGCGTATATGTTTCCCTTGTATCTTTATTTTGGGGACTTTTCCTTTTATATTTGAGTTTTGAAAATAGGAATGAGTAGATCACGTTTAATTTTTATCGTAACTCATGTTGTCCCATTCATTATGTCCAAAAAAATTTACAATCAGTATTAATTAATGTTAGAGGCATTTAATTTATCATACATGACTGTTAGAATAATAATGATAAATTGAAAAAGTATGGAATAATAATCGTCAATAGACTGGTAATGGTAGGTTTCATATTTTTAGGCTTCTATAGTAGGTGCTCATCAGCAATTTTCAACTGTAACTTTGTATCTGTATCCCTATACCGATAATCTTGTAGTTATGACCCTGTAGTGGTAACCATATAGTGGTGACCATGAAATGGTAGTCATTTAACTGTTACCTTGTAGAGATAACCATATAGTGGTGACCATGAAATTGTAACCTTTTAACTTTGACCTTATAGTGGTAACCTTGTATCTATAACTAGGTAATGGTGACCGTGAAACGGTATCCTTTTAACTGGGACCTTGTAGAGGTAACCTTGTAATTGTAATCATGCAACTGTAGCCTTGTAATAGTTACATTTGTACTTAGATAAATTCTACACTATATTATTAACCAATCAAGTAGTGATATTGAGAGTATATGAATATTACTTGAATAGTAATCATTAATGAAACATAATTAGTATAGAATAAAGACATGGTTCTCACTTAAATGAAAACAAAATTTGGGATTATCAAAACATGATTTGGGATTATCAAAACATGATTTGGGATTATCAACACATGATTTGGGACTATCAAAACATGATTTGGTATTATCAAAACAGGTGAGTCCAACAAACAACCCCTTTTTTATAATCACAAATTATTTCATTGAAGAATTAGATATAATAGAATTTAATCAAGGTTAAATACATCTTCTAATTCCATTGGGATTTGTAGGTGTAAGTTTTGAATATTTCATCCCTTATAAATGACTTCTCCCATTTAATATTTTCTCCCCCTCTGTGACTAAAAGTAACTATAGAAAACAAAAATAGAGAAAATATAGTGTTTTTATTAATGAAATAGTATTAAGAATGGCTAAAAGAATACAACAATCCCAATCAAGTAAGATAGTGCACACTCAATCCACATCGGATATGCCCATAAGATGTTTGTACTTGGAAACTGAGGTTG
This sequence comes from Viscum album, assembly GCA_963277665.1. Lineage (NCBI taxonomy): Eukaryota > Viridiplantae > Streptophyta > Magnoliopsida > Santalales > Viscaceae > Viscum > Viscum album. Next base: position 25,335,806 of record OY728157.1, on the reverse strand, counting down.
TAGGTTCTGAAGGTGGAGGGATATGCCAAAAAATTTCATTTAGCAGTGTTTGAGTAGTAGTCACCCAGTCATCGCAAGATAGATGTTGAGTAGATCTCTGAGTAATTAAGGGGGTCAAGCTTCTGAGGGCCTTAGAAGGAGGCATCAAAGAAGCAGAACTGGTGTAATCTGAACCTTCTAAAGAATCAAGAAGAGCACAAGGAACTATGATGGGAGTTCAGTCTATATGGAGGAAAGGCAAGAGAAAATTCCTAATATCCATAATGATACAACCACCTCCATCCATAGAAGAAATAAAATCATCCTTATTCTCCATGAATTTTCCCAAAGCAGGAGTCAATTCCTTGAGTCTGTTAACTTTATCCTTAATGTTTGGGGTGAATGGTGGGATCATTATGTTTTCCAATAGAAACATGAAGTTGCCATCCATCTGATGCTTAGTGTAAACCCATTTGTAGTAGAATTCAACTTGATCATTGATGGACTTATCATCCTGATCAGCATCCCATAAATAGTTTCCCAAAAGATTATGAAATTTCCTGGTAATCAAAATGACCTGAGAGTCCGAGGAACTACCCCCAGAGAATTTTTCCACTTCTTTTTTGCAAATAGTCTCGAAGGATTCAATAATTTCTGGAGGATAAGATGAAGTGGAAGAAGATGTATCTAGAGGAGCAAGAGTGAAAGAAATTTTCTCCTTGAAAAATTTTGTCAATCCACTCATTAGTCTTTTGGCATCCTCATCTTTTCCTATCATATGTGTTTCAGCAGTTTTCTTAAATTCCACAAATACTATGACCATTTTTAGAACAATACATTTGTCATATGCATGGTATCTATCAACCTAGGTCCTTGAATCCATATATTCATCAAATTTTGAAATATATTGTTTCAATGAATCCATAGAATATGCACACTCTTTGACTTGACTCTAGCACTGCCATACTTGCCGGAGTATAGTAGATTGAATACTAGAGTGAATTTTGGCTAATTCAGATGCTAAGTGCTCATGAGCTAGAGTAAAATCCAATTACACCTCTGAGGACCTATCCCTAGACACTTTTTTCATGTCATATTTCAGGGATTTTGGATCTGCCTTTCTGATATATGTTGTACCTCTCATACCCCTCGTGGTTTAATTTTCATGATCACAATCACTCTCTTATTTATCTAATCTTGTTTTAAGTGTTTTTGTTGATAGGAAAAAGGTTGCCACGGAATTGGGCCAAGAAGGACTGAAAGTGGACTGATTTCAGTCCACCTGCCAACCGGTGAATGACCACCAGCCAGCCGATGGTGCTTGGGCAGAAGGCATCCTTTCTGTCCAGACCACCGGCCAACCGGTGTCCCATCCCCGGCCAGTCGGTGGAACCCAGACAGAAGAGTTTGCTACTGTCTCAGCACCGGCCAACCGGTGGCCTCCTCACCGGCCAGCCGGTGGAGCCTGGACAGAAGGCCTCTCCCTTTTTCAAAGCACCGGCCAACCGCTGGCCAAGCACCGGTCAGCCGGTGGAGCCAGTCAAACTAGCCGTTGGGCTTTGACCAGACTTGTCCACTTGACTCCCAATGGCTCCGAAGGCCTCTCCAACGGCTCCGAAGACCCCCAAAGGCCATTTGAGGGTTCCCCCTCTATAAATAAAGGACTAGGAAGCCCCGGAAATGTACGGTAGCCCACGGGAACATTTTTCGATCACTTGGCGAACCTCCGGCGGATTCCTTCAAGGAACCTCAATTTCTCCAACCCTTTTCCACATCCAAGGAGCACCATCAAAGAAGCTTGGGAGCGCTCTTTATCAGCTCCAATCAATCCATTGGCTCCAAGACTTCTCTACATTATGGTTTTTCTTGTTTTATTCTTTTTGAGCATCAATTTGGGTTTGTGCCTACAAACTCCTATTTCTCTCATCCTCTCTTTGTTTGGGTTTTCACACCACCTTCAAGGTGTGAAGAGGTTAGTCAAGCCTTCCCTTTAAAAGGATTGAGTCATAGGTGAGCTAGCCTTCACCTGTAAGAAGGCTAGTGGGTTCTTGCTCAACAATTAAAAGCAAGCTGTAATAGGTCCTAGACTACCTTAAAGTCTAGTGGGTTTCTTGCTAAAACCATTAAAATTCAAGCGGTAGTAAATCTCTCAATGGTTGAGTTGGGAGCAGAGACGTGGGCTTTGGTTTAAGCCGAACTCCGTTATCAAGTGTTGTGTCTTGCCTCTTTTATTTCCGCTGCACTTTTTACTTTTATTTTAAATTATTAATTTTTTTTAAAGGAAATTCACCCCCCCCCTCTTGTCATCACTCTCCTCCCAAACATTCTGTATCAAAGGCAAATTTTGAGTAATACCCTAACCGGTTTCAAATTCATGATCCTTTGTGATGTCTTCAACTTCTTTCGCCCCCGAAGGCTATTATTTGGGTCGTGCTCCATTCTTTGATGGAACCGACTATACCTATTGGAAAACCCGCATGACCACTTTTCTTAGAAGCATTGGTTATCCTATTTATAAAATTGTCATGCATGGTTACTCTCTCTCTTCTCCCGATGAATCCAGATGGACTCAAGACGATATTAAAAATTTCGATCTTGATGGCAAAGCCATGAACGCTCTTCATTGCGGCCTTCATCGTAATGAATTCAATCGAGTTTCCACATGCACTTCATCTCATGAAATCTGGAAACTATTGGAGGTTACCCATGAGGGGACCAACAAAGTTAAGGATACTCGATTGGATATATACCGTCAAGATTTTGAGTCTTTTACCATGCATCCATCTGAAAATATTACTGAAATGTTTACTCGTTTTACTGACGTTTGCAATGGAAGAAAATCTCTTGGAGATGATGTGTCTGCAGAAACGATGGTCAAGAAGATCCTTTGGATCCTACCAAGCTCATGGGCACCGAAAGTCACGTCAATCCAAGAAGCAAAAGACATCAAGAACATGCCGGTCGAAGAGCTCATCAGATCCCTCATGACCAACGAGATCACCATGAGGAGGCGAGCTGAAAAGGAAGGAAAACCGATCAAAGTTCCAAAGAACATCGCCTTCAAAGTTCAAAAAGAAGAAAGCTCCTCCTCCTCATCATCTTCCTCTTCAAGCGGCGATTCAGAAATGGAAAATCTTGCCCTCAAAATGCACAAATTCATGAAGAAGAACAAAAAGAAGAAATCTCGCAAGGCTCGAAAGGAAGATCCCAACGAAAAATCCGATCCTGTGGTAACATGTTACGGGTGTGGCAAGAAAGGCCATTACAAGCCCGATTGTTAACTCAACAAGAAAAAGGCCAAGCAAAAGGAAAAGAAGAAGGCATTCAAGGCCACATGGAGTGATCGATCCACATCCTCCTCGTCCTCCTCCTCCTCAAGTGACAACAGTAAAAAATTCCTAATGGCATTTCATGAGGTATCCTCTTCCGACTCCTCATCCTCTAGTTCTTCAAATTCTTTTAATCATTTATCTTATGAGGATCTCCAACATGCTAGAGATCAATTAGAGGAAGGCTTTCACGAACTTTCTTCCAAATTTATTGCTTTAAAAAATAATTTCAAAAAACTTTCTTCTGAAAAGGAACAACTTCTCAAAGAAATGGAGGAATTGTCCCTCAAGATCCAAAACCTTCCCGATGTTGATTCTATGGAATTAACAATCAAGGATTTAAGGAAATCCCTAGCTAAGTTTACCGAAGGTGAACATAACCTTTCGAAGCATCTTGGTTCCCAATGCATATATAGAACCACCCAAGGGCTTGGCTATTCCAAGCAAGCTTCCTTTTCCCATGATCCAACTATTTTTGTAAGGGGGAGCTCCCAATATAAATTTTGTAATTATTGCAAAAAACCCGGGCACTTAATTTATGAGTGTGATTGCAAAAATGCCCGGTATGGAAGGCACAAAACCATTTCCTTTAAGGATGAATTTCATAGGATAAGACCCGCCACTAGACAAGTGTGGATTGAAAAATCCCTTTTAGCGAGTCTCTCCGGGCCAAAATTTGTCTCGGTTCTAAAATCCTCTCCCCGGTGATTTGTTGTTTTTATTTAGGGGGAGTTAGGATCGTTTAAGCCTTTTTTGCGTTTTTATTTCAAAACATTCATTTAAAAACATTCATTTCAAAAATTTCATTTAAAAACATTATTTTCAAAACATTCATTTCAAAACATTCAATTCAAATTTCAAAAATTTCAATTGGTTTAAAATCTCTATCTTTTTTTTCAATCCGTTCCCTCAATCAAGTTTTATGCCCCGTGCTATTTTGATAATCACAAAGGTGGAGAAATTCTTGGTTGATTGGGGGAGAAAAATTTCTCTCATGCTTTGCTTTTCAATTTATCCTTTAAAGCATTCCTTTCATTTCAGTCTTTTACATTGCTTGTTTTGGTGATTGTGATCATCAAAATAGGGGGAGATTTTTGTACCTCTCGTACCCCTCGTGGTTTAATTTTCATGATCACAATCACTCTCTTATTTATCTAATCTTGTTTTAAGTGTTTTTGTTGATAGGAAAAAGGTTGCCAAGGAATTGGGACAAGAAGGACTGAAAGTGGACTGATTTCATTCCACCAGCCAACTGGTGAATGACCACCGGCTAGCCGATGGTGCCTGGGCAGAAGGCATCCTTTCTGTCCAGACCACCGTCCAACCGGTGTCCCATCACCGGCCAGCCGGTGGAACCCAGACAGAAGAGTTTTCTACTGTCTCAGCACCGGCCAACCGATGGCCTCCTCACCGGCCAGCCGGTGGAGCCTGGGCAGAAGGCCTCTCCCTTTTCCAAAGCACCGGCCAACCGGTGGCCAAGCACCGGTCAGCCGGTGGAGCCAGTCAAACTAGTCGTTGGGCTTTGACCAGACTTGTCCACTTGACTCCCAAAGGTTCCGAAGGCCTCTCCAACAGCTCCGAAGACCCCCAATGGCCATTTGAGGGTTCCCCCTCTATAAATAATGGACTAGGAAGCCCCGGAAATGTATGGTAGCCCACGGGAATATTTTTCGATCACTTGGCGAACCTCAGGCGGATTCCTTCAAGGAACCTCAATTGCTCCAACCCTTTTCCACATCCAAGGAGCACCATCAAAGAAGCTTGGGAGCGCTCTTCATCAACTCCAATCAATCCATTGGAGCCCAATACTTCTCTACATTACGGTTTTTCATGTTTTATTCTTTTTGAGCATCAATTTGGGTTTGTGCCTACAAACCCCTCTTTCTCTCATCCTCTCTTTGTTTGGGTTTTCACACCACCTTCAAGGTGTGAAGAGGTTAGTCAAGCCTTCCCTTTAAAAGGCTTGAGTCATAGGTGAGCTAGACTTCACCTGTAAGATGGCTAGTGGGTTCTTGCTCAACCATTAAAAGCAAGCTGTAATAGTTCCTAGACTACCTTAATGTCTAGTGGGTTTCTTGCTAAAACCATTAAAAAGCAAGCGGTAGTAAATCTCTCAACGGTTGAGTTGGGAGTGGAGACGTAGGCTTTGGTTTAAGCCGAACTCCGTTATCAAGTGTTGTGTCTTGCCTCTTTTATTTCCGCTGCACTTTTTACTTTGATTTTAAATTATTAATTTTTTTAAAAGGCAATTCCCCCCCCCCCCCTCTTGCCATCACTCTCCTCCCAAACAATATAGTCTTCAGGGAAAGAGGTTTCTGGAGGGAAAAAAGTGAGGTTAGGCACTGAGGGTCTTCTATTGGTCCTCTCATATTATGAGTCATCATTATCTAGACCCAACATCAGATATCAAGGGTCCTCAGACCATCCTTCAATCTAATGCAAAATAGAAACTGAGCATATAGAAAGAGGTTCTTCCCCCCTCAACTGGAGCAATCTCATGATCAAATATATTCATTTCCTTCAGAATGCCTTTATCAACTACAACATCAGGAAGTTTCACCTCCTCTTCCTCCTCAGAATCCTCAACTACCTCCAAAACATGTCCAGCAAAAATTGAATCAGTATCTCTTTCTTCTCCACTTTCTACCCTTTCTGAATGTCGTATTAAAAGACTAAGACTTAGACATTCCTCTTAATTTTTAGTAGCAACTATATCAATGTCTGCATGAATTTATTCAGAGTCCTCATCCTCATTTGAGGTACCTCTAACTTCTCTTAAGAAAATTTCATCCACTTCTTATTCACTGGTTTCTTTATCAATTTTCCTTAGGATAGAATCTCTTATATGAAATCTATTTTTTGGGTAGGGATGACCAAAGGATAATGTAATCCAACAATGATTGGAGGAAAGTTCAGGGTCACTCCTGTCATCTATAAGAGAGTCCTCTCTTCCTTCCACAACAACAACGTCCTCTTTTTCTATATCTCAATAATCACGGTCTACATCAATGGGCTTAAGACCATGGTCTCTCTTATTCATAGGCCTAGTAGGATGAGTCACAAGATTAAATTCATCATACAACTTAGCCTTATCATTCACCCATCTCCTCAACCGTGGATTCCTGTTAATATTCATCAGCTTTCAAATCACTTTGGTGATGAAATGGTTATCTTATACAACAACAATTCCCACTTTATCTCCTGTAACTCCTTTCACATTCAAAATATGAGAAAATATTTTAGCATGGAATAGGGCCATGGAATTGGAACATGGAATGGTCATGTCTTCATGTTGAACCATCAATAGCTTACATATGACAATCTTATGTCCATGCTTCATTAGATAAAATATGAATATGTCCTGATACATCAAAACAGTGAAGTCCCATCTCCTGGGACTTATCACATGCAGAACAAATATGAAAATTAGCTTATCCTCTCCTGCCATTTCATCTGTAATGACTTTCTTAAGTATTCCACTCCCTGTAAATTCATATATAGCTTCTTCATAGCAAAAGAAATTAATAGTGGGAAGCACGAATTTTGAGTAATAGTCATAAATTCCTTCATGAGGAATCCTTAAAGAATCATCCCACTCAGTAGGGAAAAACATACATTTACTTTATTTACTCTAGAAGTCATCTGGTTCTCATCTTGAGACTGTCCGAACATCAAATAATCACAAAAATCCTCCATTAAATTTTGGTAATAGTGTCCATTGTTGTTTACAAGGCATTCAACCCATCCCTGAGCTTCCAGTCCCTTAATAAATAATGATCGGCTAGACAGCAACCACTATGAACTAAATTCAATTTCAGCTACTATCTTCCTCTTGGATAAATGTGAGTTCAGCACCATTTCCATTTTCTGGCTGCCACTACCCGACTCAGCTCTAGGTCTCTTAGGATCAGGCATATCTCCTTTATCCGAAACCGATGAAATTTTGAATCTTGAAATCAATCATGTGCGGTTTGAGGTTTTAGTAGAGGTTTAGATTATGAGATTTGAGACAAAGTTGTTGGGGAGAAGGATTTATGTGGATCCAAATGTGGTTTGTGTTTTAATTTTATCATTTAGGGATCAAAAAATAAAACAGGTAAAATAAAAAAATAATACCAGAAAAACGTTTCAGATCTTGTGTGAGAGCACACAAAACGGAAGATCCGGACTTCGAATGGAGATCGGTAAGGAGGTATCTATAAGGTTTAAAGGTAAGGTCCTATCAGTAAGGTTTTAATAGTGGGGTACAATAGTGGGGTTCTAACAGTGAGGCAATAATAGTGAGGTTTCACGGTGAGGTTCTAACAGAGGTTCTCACTATGAGGCTCTAACATTAACAATTTATCATACCTAACTCATGCATGATGTAATTTAACCACTCATAATTCAAAGTCATTGTGAATATATCATCCAATTGGTGTTTTGTAACTATGAATTCATGAGTGATATCATCTTTTTGAAAATAATCTATCAAGAAGTGATGTCTTACATCAATATTCTTTGTCCTGACATAAGATACATGATGCTTATAGATGTTAATAGAAATTTTCTTGTCACAGTTTTTAGAGACATGTTTGAATTGATAACAATAGTCTAGTAAAGTGTGTTTCATCCACATAATTTGAGCACCACAACTAACCGCAACTACATATTCAGCCTCTGTAGTATATAATGAAACATAATTCTATTTCTTACTACACCAATATACTAGTGACTTGCCTAAAATGTGACAAGTTGAGGTCCTTTATATGTCTAACTTTCAAACAGCAAAGTCAGCATCTGTATAGCTTATTAAATCAAATTGCATTCCTCTTAGATAAAATAGTCCTAAATATATTGTATACTTAAGATATCTAAAAATCCTTTTAACAAAATTTATGTGAGAAACTTTGGGATTGGCATGAAATCATGCACACATGCATACACTGAACATAATATTAGGTCTACTAGAAGTTAGATAAAGTAGACTCCCAATCATAACTCTATAGTTGGTTTGATCCACTAGTTTTCCAGTTTCATTAGAATCTAATTTGCAAGTGTTACTCATAGGTGTATCACTACATTTACTACTATCAAATCAAAAAAAAATTAAAATATCCTTATTATATTAAATTTGACTTAAAATAATACCATCTTTGTTTTGAAAAATTTGAAATCCAGGGAAAATTTTAGATCCCCCATTAAACTAATTTCAAATTCATCTTGCATCATTGTTGAAAAATCATCACATAAAAATGGTTAGATGATCCAAAAATTATATCATCTATATAAATTTTTACTATTAAAATATCATTGGAAATACTTTTAATAAATAGAGTGGGATCTTTTATCCCTTTTCTAAAAACTTTTGAAATAATAAAAGAACTAAGTCTATCAAACCAAGATCTTGGATCTTGTTTTAGACCATATAAGGCTTTAGACTATTTAAAAACATGATTTGGAAAATGGGGATTTGTAAATCCAGGGGGTTGTTCAACAAATACATATTCAATTATATATACATTTAGAAATTCGCTTTTGACATCCATTTGATAAAGTTTGAAATTCATATGAGCTGCATAAGCAAGTAGTATCAAAATGGATTCTAGTATAGCTACAGAATCAATGGATTCCACATAGTCTATCCCTTCTTCTTGATTTTATCCTTGTGAAACTAGTCTAGCCTTGTTTCTAACTATATTTCCATAGTCATCAACTTTGTTCCTAAAAACCCATTTAGTGCCTATTGTCAAAGTGTCCTTAGGTCTTTCCACTAAGTCCCAAACATTGTTTCATTCAAACTAATTAAATTCTTCTTGCATAGCCTTAACTAAAAACTCATCATCGACAACATCATTAATATTTATGGGTTCATGCTGTGAAATAAAAGCATGATGTTAATCCTGGTTTCATAGAAAAGCTATAGTTTGTGTCCCTCAATTTAAATCACCTACTAAAACATCAAAAGGATGATTCTTGAAAGTTATAATACCTCTAGAAAAAAGTTGAACTAGACTTTTCATGGTTATCTATTCGTTCAAATGTAAATCCCTATTCTTCCATGGAACATTTCCCTTTGAATAATGTAATAGATTGAATTGTATGCAACTTTGAGATTCTAACACACCACGACCATTCCAACTAGTCGTTATGAATAGTAATACCCACTTTTTAAAATCTTATAAATTTTATCTTTGAAATTGGACTTCATTTTTTGGATTCAGAATCTTAAAATTAGCTTAGTGTTAATTTTTGGTATTTTTCTGAAAACTCTCAATTTTTGATGAATACTGAAAAACACTGAGTTATATATTAAAACCAAGTATTTTTTAAAATAATTATTAATTTTATTTAAATTAATTTTATGTCAAAATAGATACATAATTCCTATATATGATCATTGTAATTCATTGGAGTTATTTTATAATAATTTTAGATAAATGAAAATTTTATTGAACTTTTAACTGTCTTTTACCCACCACCTACGTGCGTTTGTAGATTTCAATAAACATTAAATTTACTGCATCAGTGAATTGAATTTAAAAAATACGACAGACACAGTTTATATCTGCAAGTAAAATATGATTCAATAAGATGAAAATATTTTTTTTGCATAGTATCATTTTAATTTTATTTACCACGGTTAAAAGTATATTGGGTAATTAAGGGTAAAAATGATATTATTATTACCCTATCACAAGTATTAATTATATAGGATAAGTATAATTAGACCAAAAACAACCTTAGTAATAAAATATGAACCTCTCTGGTACACTTGGATTACATTAGGACATTTGTTATTATTTAATTAAATAAAGAGTTAAAAGACTAAAAATCAATGTTTAATAACAAAAAAAAATTTATATAGTGTCAAACATAAGATAAATTCGACTATAAATATTCATTATGAAGATAATAACATTTCCTACATAATGGTATTTTATTTATATTTTTTAGAAATTATATAATTTAAATTTTTTATAACACAATGACGAGGTTGTAATTATCTAATTAATGAAATAGTAAAATAAGCGATATTATAAATATGAAAATAAATGTTATTTGAATTTTTTTATTAATTAAAGTAATTTTATATATTGATATGACATGTTAGGGTTGTTCAGATAAATTTTTTCGAAGTAATAATGCTGTTATAAATTTAGAAAAAAAACATCAAATAGTTTCAAAATTGACATAAAATAGTTTTTAAAATAAACATTATATTATTAATTAATATTATATTTCTAAAAATATATGTTTTGGCCAAAATAGTTATATAATAAAAGTTGTATCATTAATGAACCATTTGGTGTTCTGTTGGAAGATTATATTATGTTTATTAACCATATAATATAAAAATTCAAAAAGACATGGTAAATGTCAAACTATTTAACTATGAGTTAAATCTAATAGATAAGGTTAATATAGTAACCCAAACTTGTCTAAAACATATTGGATAATTGGTTTTCGACCAATACCCACCTTATCATTTAAATAATCCATTTTTTATCCATTATAATCCAAAATTTATTTTATTATAAAAAATGTTTCTAGATTTTCTTAAGGTACCCCTCAACCCTCTTATAAAATGGAACTCCACCTTCCATAAAATTCACACCTTCAAAGCCTTTTGACTCTACCAAACTATACCCAAATACCCTATAAAATATCCTCTATTCATCTTAGATGAATTTCTTTAGTCTGAAATCCATCCAATAGATCACTTTTGATCAAATCAAAAGGAAGAACCAAAAAAAGATGTAAATATTTCATCACCGCTTTCAAGTTAATTTCATCTTCCACTTATTATTTATTTATTTATTCCATTATAAAATAATAACTCCATAATATTATATATACTATGATGTTATTATAAATATGGTACAACCATATTAATTATCTTATCCATCCTTTGAATGACATGTCACCATACATGCGTACATACAGCTTACAGTCTCCACGTCGTGGTGTAATTGTTATTCAATACATTATTATTTAGATTGTTATAATAATGATGTGTAATTTGATTAAATAATAAATATAACATGATAATTATTCTGTATGTATTATATACCATCCAATTATGTTTTATTTAAAAATAAAAAGAATGATATTGTCGCTCATGCGTACGTACAAATTACTGTCTCCACGAACGTGATGAGATTCATTCCCCATCATATCCATTCAAGAATAAATATGATTTTATGATTAAAAATAATTTTTAATGTCTTGATATCATTCTGTATTTGAATACGATACATCCCATCCATAACAAATATGACTCACATGACAATGAATATAAAGGAAAAAAAACTGTTAACACCCGAAACGATGCTAATATTATGATATTATAAAAAAATGATATGTTAAAAGATCATTTATGATATCATATTAATGTTTATGATTATTTTCTAATTTAATATGAATTATTTCTCCATTATACAGGATGTTAATCTACCCTCGACCATGGAAAAGTACAATGTATGGGATTCTTATCTAACTTTCAAGTCTGTGAGATTTCAATTGTTGAGAAATTATATATTGATTGTGGTGTATTATATAGTTCCATTTGGTATATATTATCATGATTCCCATTATATTCATGCAATTATATAATTCATTCGGTGGTTATTAACTTTTGGTCAAACAACTCGATTGATTACAGCGTGGTAAGGGATTCTTATCTCACTTTCAAGTCCGTGAGATTTAAATTGTTCACCACTTATCTCTTGATTGTGGTGTATTATGTACTGACATTTGGAATATATTCTGATGATTTTCATTATATTCAAGGTATTATATAATTTATTTGGTGGTTATTAACTTTTGGACATACAACTCGATTTATTACAACGTGGTAAGGGATTTTCATCTCACTTTTTATTCCCATGAGATTCATGCTATATTTTCCTCTATTTTCCATTGTGTGGTGTATGTACTGACCATGATTGTATTATTTGGGTAATATACCTTCATTTATGGGTATTTAAATCTTCTTTTAATTATCCTTATTTGATATGGTGTATGTTTTGTAAGTTATCAATCCAGTAAGTCAACTTTTTAAACCAATATTAATTTCCTTGGGTTAATCATCTAATTCATAATTATGTCATGTTATGATTATGTGTTGAATTATTGTTTATTTATTTATGTTGTAATTTCCACTTGTATTTTTTTGTATATAATATTGATACACATAATAACTCCATTGTAAAATTCTCAAGTCATCGATATGAACATTGTAAGAGTAATTTAAACTCAATTTCAATTCATTGAGTTAAACATCCAAGCCATTGGTTTTTTTATTAAAATGATGATTTGGGAATATCCTCACATTGATTTACACTCAATATCAAATAATATTTATTATATTAATATTTTACTAAAATTATTATGTAATTGATTTATCCTTAATCTAAGGATATCATTTTTATAAGGGATTTTGTCTCAATTTACATTCCATTGAGACTTCATTGTTGTTATGCACCAATTCACTATTTTATGGTCTATATAATATCCTTTGGAATAGTATGTCATGAATCCATTTGTTCTCATGTTATTATAAATTTTTGATTACCTCAATTATTTGTATTCAAGCATCTCTCATTTGGTTAGGAACTCTAACTAAAATATCATTTCAAATTTTTTATAAATTTATTCTTCAAACCAATTTTAATTAATATCCATGTTTTAAAAATGGTTTTATGGTTTTATTTATATGGACATTAATGTTTTAAAATTAAAATTTCTTTTAAATGTTTCAAAGTGGTATGAGACACATTGATTTAAAAATCTATTTTAAATTACTTCTATATAAAAAGTGAGGATTTAAAATGTTTTCAAGGAAAAGGGGGATATTTCCATTATATTGTTTTGATGATTATTTTAATCTATGTCAATATCCTTCATTATTCTCAATTGAGGTTAATATATTACAATACAATCCTCCAAATTGTATTGAATGAGTTATTTTTTGACTGTGGATGTGCTATTTTTATACCATTCATGTTTTGTGGATTATGTATTGAAATTTATTATGATAGTTTTGATACGAATGTTTATGCTATGTTTCGATATTTTAATATGAGGATTGAATTGGACATAGTATGTGATGGTTTGATACTATAATATCTTCTCGATGAATCATTAGGTCTCACGAGACAAAAAAGTGTCTTCAGACAAGTCCTTGACAAAATCGTATTTCTAGTCTTGGCATAAGGCCTTGACTATGTTTTTATGAATGTATGGAATTATGAGTTCCATAATTATGAAAATGGATATTGATATTTCATGTGATTATTTAACTAGTAGAATATCCATGTCAGTAAGTAAATGGCATTATATTGATTTTATCATTGCCATATTATGATGAAGTTCAGGTTTAAATGGATTTTGTTTTAGTCTTATACATTGACTTAAATTTTTGTGTTTATTTATGATAGTTTCTACTATATTTTAATCCATACTGAGAATCTAATCTCACCCCTTTATATGATTAATTTTTTACATGATGCGAAAAAGTATATTATGACGGACCTCCAAGGATAGTATATGGGATCTCAGTATTGTCTATGGAAACAATATTGATGTAGTTTTCCATTTTATGATGTAATGTATACCTAATGAATTTATCTAGTACTTCCAAGCCTACAAAACTGATCGATCATTTGAGACATGATCTTTTGTGGTCATGCCAATGATACATAATAATGTACCAAGATTGGGTAACTGGGGTTGGGGCGTTATAGTTGGTATCAGAAGATGTTTAATACAAACCATGGAAACTATATTTAGATAAACTCTAATTAGAGAAAATAGACATAAGAAAGACTTTGAGGATTAGCATAAAAGAACATCTTAAAATTCGGGTATTGAAGAGCTTTTTTGAGTATTCAAAGAAATACATCCATGTATGGATACGAGCAGGTATATGCATCTCTGGAACAAACGTACATGGGTTAAAACCCGAAAACACCACTTTGAGCTATACTCGAACGGAAACTGGTGCACGACAATGTGCCATGCTGCACTCTTGGTTACGACACTCCGGGTGGATATGCTTATGATTATTTACATTTTCTTTACAAACCTATTTGAATGATTTTAATATAATATGACAATAAATGACCTAGGTTAATATTAAGGTGTTTCAGAATAAAAACATGGTGTCATGATATTCTCTAAATGATTTTATGACTAATGTTACTCACATAATGCTTTCTAGTGTTAGTCAACGGACGGATTCCGATGAATTGATAGTAACATTGAACATGATGTACAAGGTGGGACCAATGGTATAAATGAGAAAAAAATGTAATGTTGATAGGCGTAAAAGAAATTATGTTCATGCCAAATCTATTTTTCAAAAATATGATCTACACATATATATTAACCAACTACCAGACTCAACAAAGAAGAGAAATTTGATGAATGATAAGATCTCCAATAGTGGAGACCATGGACAAAATTGTCCTCAATTTCCATCATCCAGGAATTGTGGAAGAAGATACCTGGGAAAGTGTCTTAATGGAACATAAAAATGCTTTATGTGTGGGAAAGAAGAAAATAAAGTAAATAATTGCTGAGGAAAAATGCATATTACTATGAAAAGAAAATAAAAATGTTTCCAAGAATCCATTTACAGTCATTTTTCATAAATTTATGGGAACTGGCCATTACCCAAGTGAATTACCTAATCTATAGGATATTTTCTTGGTCAAAGAAGAAGCTATGTGGAAATTAATGGTTGGATAAACATTTAATGTATTAGTGCTCCTTGTTGATGGGATTACATTGGAATAATCATCTCTTGTATTTGTAACCCATTAGTTAGTCATGTGAAAATGATATTTGTGGAATAATTAAATTTTCTCTTGTGTATATAGTTATAAATATCCATTTGGTTTTATATGAACATTGGGTTTGAGGGAATTACAAGTTTGTATATTTTGGGATGAAAATGCAAGGATGAGATAAATTTTTTTGTTAAATTATGTTATGGTTATTTTGATTAATTTATCTCATTTTGGTAATTTTATAAAATATAGTTTACGAAAAAGGATAACATGAAGACTGTGTGACAACCTGTTGTGTCGGAAAAATCTATGGGAATGGAACCCACAACTAGAGTGTGATTGAGATTTATCACCTACCACTTGACTATGTGAAGTCCATGGTTAGTGTGGCTAGTTATTTTTAGTTAAATAATTTTATCTGGGATCTTATGTCTTCTCAAATGAATACCCATAGTATAGGAAAATTATTTGGTTATTAAGTGATAAATGTTATTTTGGAAGAAGTTCTCTCTGTTTGGAACACTATATGCCTAAGGAAAATAGAATACTATGGGATTTCATTTGAGGAGATATGGTAGATTTTTATGTATTTTTTTTGTGGATTTATAGGTATTTATGGAAATTATTAACCTATAATAGAGAATATGTGTTTATTCAAATTAAATTTATTTATGTGACTTTAAGAGTAGTCGATGTCATTTGGAGATACAATTTAATTCATAAGACTATATAACCAAATTATTCTATGTTTTGGGTTTTAATATTAGTTTGGATTATATTGAAGTATTTTAAGGAAAATTTCTTACTGAATTGTATTTATTTTAACTTTGGGGTATTGTTGGTTTAATATTTGAAATTAATATTAGTTTTTTATTTCTATAAAGGAATATCCTTTTGGGGGATCGTCTGATCTTGTACTAACCGTTTAGGTTTTGATGAATCTCTAAATGAAAGGTAAATATATATTTTATACTTTGTGGATCACGTGACTCTCAAGATGTTGATTCTAGCTCTTCCGGTGTGACTAAGTCATGTTGAATACTCATTGTTTGAAATAATCAGTTATTTGTAGAAATTTATTAAAGAATGAAACTCTACATAAAAATTAAATATATCTCTTTATGTACTTGGTAAATCTCATAAATAAATTCCCCATATTTATTAAATGTATCTTAAAAAAACATTGTCCATTTACTTTTCCTACTGGGAAAAAAATTACTATTTTTCCCATCACATGTTTGTGGTTTTCTTGTTGTTACCTTTTTCCTAATTAAGTTTTTTATCCCTCTCCATCGAAACATGACACTTAGTTTATCTTCCAGATCCATGTTTTCCTACATGTAATGTTAGTAAGGGTTATCTCGGGTGGCATTTGTACTTCTCTTTCATTCTTTTAAAGTAATAGTTTTATTGACTCTTTTTACGATTTGGACTTTCAATTATGTTCTGATGCCCAATTTTAAAAATTTTGAGGATGCAATTTACAAAATGTAAGGGGAATGTAAAACCCGATGATTCCAAGATACGTTTCCCTTTGAATGATGTAATAGCTTGAAATGTACAATGCTTCGAGATTTTAACACACTACGACCAATCAAACTTGTATTTATGTATACTAATACCCACTTTTTGAAATTTTATAAACATTATCATCCAAAATGGACTTCGTTTATGGATTCTAAATATCGAAATTAGCTTCGGATGAATTTTGGGTATTTTTCTAAAAACATTAAATTTTTTATTAATAGTTAAAAACACTGAGTTATAGTTTGAAACTGCATTATTATTTAAATAAATATTTATTTTATTTAAATTTATTTTAGCTTAGAATAGGAAAATAATACCTATATAATTTCAATGTAATTCATTGGAGTCAGTTTATAATAATTATAGTTATATAAAAATTTTGTTAAACATTTTACCGTCTTTTACCCATCACCTAGGAGCATTTACAAATTTGAATAATACATAATTTTACCACTTCTGTGAATTGAATTTCAAAATTCTTAGAGACACATTTGTTATCAGTAAGTAAAATGTGGTTCAATAAGATGAAAATAATTTTTGTTGAATTGTAACTTTTTTTTTGACACGGCTAAAAGTAAATAGAATAATTAAGGGTAAAAATGATATTATTATTACCCTAACACATGTACAAATTATATTGGATAAGTATAATTCAACCAAAAAAACCTTAGGAATATAATATGAACCTCCTTGGTCCACTTGGAATACATTAGGACATTTCTTATAATTTATTTCAAAGGAGAGTTAAAAGAGTTAAAATCAAATATTATTAACTAAAACATTTTTAATATGGGGCTAAACGTAATATAAATTCAATTATAAATATTAATATTAATGATAAAAATATTTACTACAAAATGGTAGTTTATTTATATTTTTTAGACTTTTAATAATTTAATTTATTTATGACACAAATGACAATGCAATAATTACCTAATTAATGAAATATTAAAATAATTGATGTCATAAATATACAAATAAATTTAATTTGAGACCTTTAACATATAAAAATAATTTTATATATTAATATGACTTGTAAGGGTAGGTATATGAATTTTTATCTATGTAATAATGCTTTTATAAATTTAGCAATAACAAAATACTAAATAGTGTCAAAATTGACATAAAAATGTTTTTAAAATAAATATTATATTATTAATTGGTATTCTATTATTAAAATTCTATGTTTCATCATAAGTAATTATATAATGATAGGTGAGTCATTAAGGAACTGTTTGGGGTTTTTTTGGATGTTTATAGTTAGTTTTTAATCCATATGATATAAAAATATGAATAGACATGGTAAATGTCAAACTATTTAACTTAGAGTTAATTAAAAATGATAAGGTTAATATAGTAACCCAAACCTATCTAAAACCAATTAGCTGTGTGGTTTTGGACCCGTCCCCACCTTATACTTTAGATAATATATTTTGGAGCTATTATAAACAGAAATTAATATTATTAAAAAATAATATTCTTAAATTTTTCTAAGGTTTCCCTCACCCCTCTTATAAAATGGCACTCACCCATCCTTATAATTAACACATTCAAAGAATTTTGGATCAGAAAAAGTCTACCCAAAAATCATAACAATGTCCTCCCTTAATCCTAGAGTTTTTACTTTAGTCAGAAATACATTCTACGGATCCCTTTAGATCAAATCAAAAGGAAGAACCTGAAGAAGAGTTAAATATTTCATCAACTCATTCAAGTTCTTTCCATCTTCCACTTCCTCTTTCTTTGTTGTTTCCATTCTAAAATAATAAATACATTATCTTCTATATATTGTGATTTTATTATAAATATGGTACAACTATTTTCATTATTCTATACATCCTTTGAATGACATGTCACCATACGTATGTAAATATGGCTTATCGTCTCCACATCGTGGTGTAATTGTTATTCAATATATTATTATTTCTAGGGGTATAATAATGATGTGTAATTGATTTAAATAATAAATATAACATGATAATGATTATTTATATGTGATTTACCATCTATTTTTATATTATTTTAATATCGAAAGAATGATACTTTCGCTCGTGCAGACGTAAGGATTACCATCACCACGAACGCGATGAGATTCATTCCCCATCGTATCCATTAAAGACTAATTTTCATTTGATGATTAAAAATAATGTTTACATAATTGATATAATTATTTATATGAATAAGATACATCCCATCTATAAAAAATATGACTCATATAACAAATAATATAAACGAAAACAAACCGGTTAACACCAGAAATGACGATAAAATTGAGTTATTATTAACAAATTAATGTTAAAAGATCATATATGATATCATATTAATGCATATGATTATTGTATAATTTAATAAAAATTATTTCACCATTATACTTGAGGTTAACCTACCCTCGACCAAGGAAAATTACATGGTATGGGATTCTTATATCACTTTCAAGTCCGTGAGATTTCAATTGTTCACCACTTATCATTTGATTGTGGTGTATTATGTACATCCATTTGGTATATATTATCATGATTCCAATTATATTCAAGGTATTATATATTTAATTTGTTTGTTATTAACTTTTGTTCAAACAACTCTATTGGTTACATTGTGGTAACAGATTCTTATCACACTTTCATGTCTATGAGATTTCAATTGTTCAACACTTATCTATTGATTGTGGTGTATTATGTACTGTCATTTGGTATATATTATCATTATTCCCATTATATCCATGGTATTATATAATTCATTTGGAGGTTATTACGTTTTGGTCATACAACTCGATTGATTACAACGTCGTAAGGGATTTTCATCTCACTTTTTATTCCGGTGAGATTCATGTTATATTTTCCACAATTTTCATTTGTGTGGTTTACATACTACACATGATTGTATTATTTGTGTAATATTCTTTAATTTTTGGGTATTTACATCTTCATTGAATTATCGTTCTTTAGAATGGTGTATGTTTCATATGTTTCCAAATCTATTTGTAAACTTTTTAACCCAATTTTATTTTCCATGGGTTACTCATTTAATTCATAATTATGTCATGTTATGATTATGTGTGGAATCATTTTTTATTTATTTATGTTGTAATTTCCACTCTTTTTTGTGTGTATATACTTTTGATACACATAATCACTCTATTGATAAATTCCCATGTCATCGATATGAACATGATAAGAGTAACATTAACTCAGTTTCCATTCATTGAGTTAAACATCCATGTCATAGGTTTTTTCATAAAAAGAACATGTGTGAATGTTCTCTGATTTATTTACACTGAATAACTATCCATATTGAGTGTATTAATATTTTTCACACATTATTATGTAATTTATTTATCCTTAATCTAAGGATATAATTTTTATAAGGGATATCATCTCAATTTACATTCCATTGAGACTTAAATGTTGTTATGAACCAATTCACTCTTATAGGTTATATATAATTTCCTTTGGCATAGTATATCATTAATACAATTATTCTCATTATATTTTAGTGTTAAAATTTCCACAATTATTTTTATTCAAGCATCTCTCATTTGGTAAGGAAATCTAACTAAAATATCATTTAAAATGTTTTAAAAATGTAAACATATAGATCATTATCATTAATGTCCATGTTTCAGAAGTAGATATAAGGTATAAATATTATGGAAATTAATGTTTCAAAATGAAAATTCCTTTTTAATGTTTCAATGTTGTATGGGACACTTTGATTCAAAAATATATTTTAAATGACTTCTTGATAAAAAGTGAGACTTTTAAAGGCTTGAAAGAAAAAGGGGGATATTTCTATTGTATAGTTTTGATGATTATTTTCATCTTTTTCAATATCCTTTGTTATTTTCGATTGAGGTTAATCTATTACAGTAAAATCCTCCGCATTGTATTGAATGAGTTGTGTTTGACTATAGACATTATATTTTATACCATTCATGATTTGTGGATAAAGTATTGACGTTTCATATTCTAGTTTTAATAAGAATGTTTATGTTATGTTTCAAACTTTTAATATGGGGAATGAATTGGACTTTGAATGTGATGGTTGGAGCCCGCTATAGCTCCTCGATACATCGATAGGTCTCATGAGACAAACTATTGTCTTGGAACAAGGCTTTGAACAAATCGTATTTTTAGTCTTGGCACAAGGCCTTGACTATGTGGTTATGAAAGTCTAGAATTATGTGTTCCAACATTATGAAAATGGCTATTGATATTGCATATCATTATTCGATTAGTATAATATCTATGTGAGTAAGTAAATTGAGTTATATTGATTTTATCCTTTCCATATTATGCCAATGTTCAATATTAAAAGGATTTTGTATTAGTCTTATACATTTCCTTAAATGTATATGCATATTTATGAATGATTCAGTGATATTGTTATCTTTACTGAGCATCTGAGCTAACCCCTTTATATGTTTTATTTTTCCCCATAAGCAAGGAAGTTTATTATGACTGTACTGTAGGGATATTTTATGGGATCTTAGTGTTTTCTATGGAATCATTGTTGTTGTAGTTTTCCATTTAATTATTTAATGTAAACCTTATGAATGTATCTAGTACTTCTAAGGATACTAAACTAATCGATCATTTGAGACAAGATCTTTTGTGATCATTCCAATGATACGAAATAATTCACCAACTCTGGGAAACTGGGTAGGGGTGTTACATCAAACTCAACTGGTGTGGATTCTGGGAGATTTCCAGAACTGGTTACATTAATAGGGGATTCACTATCATTAACATTAAGGTCTAAAATTTAAATATATTCCTTAACATGTTCAAGAGAGTTTATGGGTTCTTGTGGATCGGTCTCATCAAATTTGATATGAAATGACTCTTTCACACATTTAGTTTTATTATTGAATACTCTATAGGCTTTACTTGAGATTGAGTAACATAGGATGATTCTGTCATCAATTTTTTGATGAAAATTTTCCAAGATTATCCTTAGGGTTAAGGATAAAGACATTGCAGCAAAAAACTCTGAAGTAGTTAACATTAGGTTTCCTATTACTCCAAAGTCCATAAGTGTTCTTCACAAGAATTGGCCTAATCAAAACACTATTGATAATGTGACAAGCTATATTAACAGCATCATCCTAAAAGTAAATTGGAAAATCATATTCATTGAGAATTGACCTACCAATATCTTGAAGTGTCCTATTTCTTCTTTCTATGACTCCATTCTTTAGAGGTGTTCTAGGGGTAGTGGAGTTTTGACTACAACCATTGTGTGGGAAAAAATATTCGAACTCTTGATTTTCAAACTCATGGCCATGATCACTTCTCAAGGTCTTGATTCTAAGCCCACTACGATTTTCTACAGAATTGGATTATTTTTTAAATTAAGAACAAGATTAACTTTTTTGAGAAAGAATGTATACCCAAAGTACCATGAAAAATCAATTACAAGAACATAAACATAGTTCTTCACATTTAGACTTGAATCTCCACACGGTCCAAAAAAATCCATCTGATCCAAGTCAAATGTTTGAGAAATAGAAACTTCCTTCTTTGGTTTGAATGAAACATTGTGGTTTTTTTGCTTTTGACAAGGATTACACACGTTGTTAAGAGGGAATTCCAACATTGGTATGTCCCAAACTGAACCTTTACTAGTCCGTTTTCTAGGTCAGTGCACATTGTAGTGTCCTTGTCTTCTATGCCACAACCATGATTCCTTATGAAATGCTTTTTCATAATAAACATTTTTTTAACTAAATAATTCATATCAATAGTATATATATTCTAATTTTTGAGCGATGTAAATATTAAATGATTTTTAAAATTAAAAACATTGCATGAATCATTTTCAAATTTAACATTAAAACCAACATCAAACAACTAAGAAATAAATAGCATATTTTATTTTTACCCATCAATAAAAAGTACTTTTTGAAATTATTACAACATTACGGTTACCAATCTAGCCTAGGTTGACGACATTCCCTCTATCATTATAACCAAAATCTACATTTCCACCGTTAACTTTTATTAGGATCTTGAATCATGATTAGTCTCCTCTCATATGTCTGAAACATCTAGAGTCCAAGTTCCACAAACCTTTAAAAGAACTCTTTATGAAACATCCCTACAAAACAGATTAGACATGGGGTAACTTCGGTACCCATATTTTCTTTGGTCCAGATAGGTTAGCATATAAAATATTGGGAACCCATATTTTATTAACAGATTTTCTATAATCACTATATATACATTAAGACATAAAAACACTGTTTAGTATTTTAGATAATTGTATTTCAAGAAATGGTCCAGAACATGAACTAGTTGTGAATTGTCTATATTTTGGAAAAAATTTAGTTTTAATAAAACTTCTCTATACTGGTTGATATCCTAGACCAGTTGTATATTTTGGGGCAATATTTTATATTATAAACTGAGTCGAGGTATCTCTACTAGCAGAAAACTTCTCAAGATCTATCTATAATTGTTCATTGTATAATTTGTGTTTAGTATTTTCTATTAAAATATGATCACATTTCTCACTCTCAATATTTAGATCAGATTTATAATATTCATTTGGATCATGTTGTCATTTCAATAGTTTATATTTATCCTTGAGATCATTAATGGTATCCTCATGCATTCCATAGTATTCAAATAATTCATCCTTAGTAATATTTTTATGATTGTTTGATTCACCTTCATTCCAATAATAATAATCATTAGGCATAGGAAAATTGGGTGTTACCTCAGATGTTTCACTCATGAAACTTATGTTGGCATGATTGTAATGTTCACTATCAGAAGCATCAGATCCATTGGATCTATCTTCTGAAGCACTCCAAGTAGTTTTGATATCCTTTTTATAAGATTTTCCCTTATCTTCATATTTCCTCCTAAATTTCATATTTGGGGCAGTCTTCCTCGACACAACCTTTTCTTTTTCACTCATAGAATAATATTTCAATTGAATTGTCATTTGATTTTTTGTCTTTCTTCCATTGTCCTTTAATATCATACATTCCCTTGTAGTTTGACATTCTAAATAATTTCATCCTTAGGTATAATTTATTGAATATTCTATAAAGATGAGCCATATAATCATCATGGTCTGAGTCTTCACTTGTGGAAGTGTCTACATAAGCTTGAACTTTGTATTTATCCATGTTCTTTGAGGTAGTAATCATAAATGCTACAGATTGTTTCCTTGTTTCTTCATCTACGTCATGATTAACCTTTTTTTATTCTTCATACAACATTTTCTTTCCATTTATATCCTTCACTGGTAGTTTGATTATTACACAAGATTCTAAGATAGAAACAGAAGTCCCTATCCATCTTTCAGCTAGGCATCGAAGGAGACTCATAATCAGGTCCTTGCTATCTACTGGTTTCCCAAGGAGACTCATAGTATTCACTATCTCATTGAACATGAGATACATGTCAGAAATGAGTTCATCTGGCTTCATTTTAATGTTATCATGTTTAACATTGTATGTATTCAATATCATCTATTTGACATTGGTTTTTCCTTAATGTGAAATAGCTAAAGTATCACAAATTTAAAATTCAGTTTTATAAGAAGATATTCTACTGAATTAATCATCACCTATAGAATAGTACAATGCATTTATTACTTTATAGATATTGTTATATGTAGCTTTAGTCAACTGAGACCATGTGTCCCTAGCATTAGCAGGTAATGTATGTTGTTCCTCAATTGTGTCCCGTATTTTAAGTCCCATGCTTTCTGGATACATTTTCATTTTTAATTTCCACTAAGCATAGTAATTACAATTAATGAAAGGTGGCATGTTCGTAGTAACACCCTCAACTCTATTTTCCCAAGTTACATATATTTTTAAAGAACTAAAAATTTATATATGATAGAAATTTTAATATCATTAAGGTACAACTAAAATCACAGTTGAATAGAATTTGCAGACTGGAAAAAATTCCTCTGATACAAAATGTTGGACAGAGTGGATACTCAAGAGGGGGGTGAATTGACTTCAAATTAAAAATTTTGTTAAAAACATAATGGTTAAGAAAAAAACTAAATTTAAAAATTCCCCAAATAAGTAAGGCAGTTGATATGTAAATGTTCAATTGGTCAACATGTTTCTCAAATGGTGATTAATCCTCAGATGAATTAGTGTAGAACACTAATTCATATATTGAAATATGTTTACTAAATTAAACAAATAAAAACACTTACCAACACTAACTATCAAAGTGTAAGAAAATATAGTTTTTGTTTTAGAAAATATAAGCAGCAGATAAAATCAAAACATGGTATATGAGGATTTACAAAACAATGTATACAATAGAATTAGTCTCAAGCCGAGACCTAATCCTCTCTACTTGGTGATCATATTCCAAAATGCAGTTTATCTTAAAACATGATACACAACATAAATTGATCTTTACTACATTTTTCAAAAATTTTCTAGAGAACACACCCTCTACCACTATTCTTTGTGGGAATGACAAACAATACAGACCACACAAGCTCTCTTCCACAGTTATATGTTGGAATCATAGATAAGGTGATGTTTAATTTGACGGTAGTTAGTATCCTCTAGTTCAAGAATTTGAGATAGTGTGTGATACAAATAGATACGAAAAATCCTCAAAGAGTAAAAAGAACGAAACACAATAGAGCAGTTATGATGAGAAAAAGTTTAGAGGGATATATGTGTTTGCAGTTCATCTCTTGACTCCTTAGAATGAGAAATTTTAATGTTCGAGCCATTATCCAGAAGTTTTTTCCAAAGAAGAGTGTCGCAACACCAGGTTCTATCTTTTAGTGTTCTTATTCTGATGTTGATCAAGAGTTAATGAAGCACAGAATGCAGGAATGATTTTATCCCATAATGATCTTTGTGAAGCTTCTGGGTCTTTTTCTTTTATTGTTGAATGGTTCAACATTTGGATCTAGCGAGTATGCCATATCACACTTCTCATGCATCCCTTTCTTCTTGTCTGTGTATATGTTTCCCATGCATCTTTCTTTTGGGGTCTTTCCCATTTATATTTGAGGAACAACAATAGTAATGAGTAGATCACATGCAATCTTTCTCGTACCTTGTATTGTCCCATTCATTGTCTCCTAAAATGTTTAAAATCAGCATTAATTAATGTCAGAGGCATTTAATTTATCAAATATGACCGATATAATAATATTGAGAAATTGAAAAAGTATAAAAGAATAAGCATCAGTAGACTGGTAATGGTAACCTTCATATCGGTAGGCTTCAACAATAGGTGCACATTGGCAATTTCCTACTGTAATTTGTATCGGTTCCCTTGTACTAGAAATTTTTTAGTTGTGACCATGTAGCGGTAACCATATAGTGATGACCATGAAACAATAACCATTTATATATGTCCTTGTAGTGGTAGCTATATAGTGGTTGTAAATCCCTGACCCTAGATACCTAGAGTCGTTGCATTATTACATAACATTGGCATGATCACAAAGGATCAATTCTCAAAAGACCGATTTGTTTAGTAGTCTTGGAAAAACTAGATATGTTCATAAGTCTTACATTACATCATAAGGTAAAAAAAACTACAACAACATCTTGTCTTTATATCCCCTCATACTATCCCTGCAGGTCATTTATTAATTAATTCTTCATAATCTTGGGAAAAATAAAACATTGAAAGGGGTGAGCTCAGATGCTCAGTAAGGATAACATTATAGCAGAAGCCTTCATAGATAAGACTAAACACTTAAGGCAGTTTATAACTAAAACGAAAGCCTTTTAAACCTGAACATCACCATAAAATGGCAAAGATTAAATAAAATAACGCAATTTACTTACTCACATGGATATTATACTAGTCAAATTATCACATGCAATATCAATAACCACTTTCATAATGATGGAATGCATAATTCCAGACTATCATAACCACATAGCCAAGGCCTCGTGCCAAGACTAAAAATAATATTTTTCCAAGGCCTTGTGCCAATACACTAGTTTGTCTCATGAGACCTACCGATGCATCGAGGAGCTATAGCGGGCTCCACCTGTCACTTATTAAGTCCAATTCATTCCTCATATGATCAGGTTTAAACATAACAAAAACATTCGTATTAAAACTAGCATATGAAATGTCAATACTTTAACTACAAACCATGAATAGTATAAAAATAGAAAATCCATAGTCAAACATAACTCATTTGATACAATATGGAAGATTGTATTGTATGACATTAACCTCAATGAAGAATAATGAAGGATGTTGACATAGATGAAAATAATCATCAAAACTATTTGAGAGAAATATCCCCCTTTTTCTAGAAATCATTTTAAAAGTCACATTATTTGTCAAGAAGCCATTTAAAAATAGATTTTTGAATCAAAGTGTAACATACCACTTTGAAACGTTTTAAAAGGAGTTTTAATTTTTAAAATTTAATGTCCATATAAATAAATCCTTAAAACCATTTTTAAAACATGGACATTAATGAGAAATATTTAGATGAATAAGTCTTTAAAACATTTAAAAATTGTATTTTATTTAGAGATTCTAACCAAAAGAGAGACACTTGAATACAAATAATTGAGGTAATAAAAACATTTTAATATCATGAGAATAAAGGGATTCATGATATACTATGTCAAAGTACATTATATACACCACATAAAAGTGATTTGGTGTATAACAACAAAGAAGTCTCAATGGAATTTAAGTTGAGATGAAGTCTCTCATAAAGGTCGTATCCTTAGGTTAAGGATCAATCAACGACATAGTTATGTGTGAAAAATATAAATACACTAAATATGATTGGATATTCAGTGTAAAACAATCAAAGGATATTCACACATAACTTTACAAAAACAACACCAATGAGTTGGATGTTTAACTCAACAAATGAAGAATGAGTTAAAATTACTCTTATCAAATTCATATCGATGACATGAGAAATTATCAATGGAGTGATTTTGTGTATCAAAAGTATATCCACAGAAAAGGGGAGTGTAAATTATGACATAAGAAAATGAATAGTTATTCCACTCATAATCTCGGAGTAAAATAATCAAGGAAGTTTGCGTAAAGCCGAATAAATGGAAATTGAAATTTCAAATTCCCTCATCGATTTGGTAACATACGAAACATACACCCATGAAAGAAGTATCATACAATGATGATGTAAATACCCATAAATTAAAGTATATTACACAATGAATAAAATCATGGAAAGTACACATACACCACATGCAATAATTAAGTGGTGAACAATTGAATTCTCACGAAATTAAGAGTGAGTTAAGAACCCCATACCTTGTACTTTTCCTTTGTTGGGGGTAGGTTATCCTCTTGTATAATTTTGAAATAATTGTTATTAAATTATTCATGAATCATATACATTAATATGATATCATATATGATCTTTTAACATTGATTTGTTAATAATATCTTAGAATTATTGTCATTTTAGGTGTTAACTTACTCATTTTCTATTATATGTTTTGTTACGTAAGCCATGTTTGTCATGGATAGGTTGTATCTTATTCATATACAGAATGATATCATGTCCTTAAACATTATTTTTAAATCACCAAATGATAATTATACTTGAATGGATACGATAGAGAATGAATCTCATCGCGTTCGTGGAGACGGTAGTCCGTACGTACGCACGAGCGGCAATATCATTCATTTGATATTAAAATAATTTATAATTGGATGGTATATCATATATACAGAATCATTATCATGTTATATTTATTATTTTCATGGGTTA
This sequence comes from Viscum album, assembly GCA_963277665.1. Classification (NCBI taxonomy): domain Eukaryota; kingdom Viridiplantae; phylum Streptophyta; class Magnoliopsida; order Santalales; family Viscaceae; genus Viscum; species Viscum album. The sequence goes on along the minus strand of OY728157.1, from coordinate 25,307,467 downwards.
CACATCATTTTTATACCCACCCAAATAATAATATATTGAATAATAATAACACCACGACATGGAGATGGTAAGCCGTACATACGCACGTATGGTGACATGTTATTAAAGGGTGGATAGAATACTGAATATGGTTGTACCATATTTATAATTACATCAAAATATATATAATATACTTGAGTTATTATTTTATAATGGTAATAACAATGAATGAATAAGTGGAAGAAGAAAGGAACTTGAAAAGGGGTGGTGAAAACATTACCTCTTCTTTGGGTTCATTCTTTTGATTTGATCAAAAGGGATCCTTATGTTGGCTTTATGATCCAACTAAGGCCTCTAGGTTGTAGTGAGGGAAGTTGGGAGAGTATTTGGGTAGGGTTTGGCCGAACCAAAAGGCTTTTATGGTGTTAATAAATGAGAAGGAGGAGTGACATTTTATAAGAGGGGTGAGGGGCACCTTTGGAAAAGCTAAAAATATTAATTTATAATAAATTAATATTCGGTTTATAATGGCTCAATTGTTTATTATTCAAAGGTTAAGGTTTGGATAGGTCGAAAACCAATCATCCAATAGAATTTAGACAGGTTTGGGTCACTATATTAACCTTATCTTTTTGTTTTAACTCTTAGTTAATTAGTTTGACATCTACCATGTCACTTTGTATTTTTATATTATATAGTTAATAAACATACAATATACATCTAAGAGACCCCCAAGAGGTCCATTAATGATATACCTATAATGATATAAGTCTCTTGGATGAACCTTATATATTTAGGAATGTAATATCAATTAATAATATAATATTTGTTTTAAAAACTCTTTTATGTCAATTTTGACACTATTCAATAGTTGATTTTTGTGAAACTCATAACAGAATTATTACTTCGAACAAAGTCAATTAAATAAATCCTAACATGTCATATTATCTTAGAAAGTTAGTGTAATTTATTAAAAAGTCTTAAATTATATTTATTTGGGTATTTATAATATAAATTATTTTAATTTTTCACTATTATGGTAATTACTGCATCATCAATTTGGCTTAAAAATATTAACATATTTAATGTTTAAAAATTATAAATAAATTATCATTATGTAGGAAATATTATTAGATTTCTTATTAATATTTAAAATCGAATTTATCTTATGTATTCCCATATATTAAAAATGTTTTAGTAAATATACTTTGATTTTAACTATTTTAACTCTTATTTGAATTAAATAATAATAAATGTCCTAATCTAATCCAAGTGGACCTAAATGATAATAGTATATTCTAAGGTTGTTTTTGGCCGAGATACACTTGTCCAATAGAATTAGGATATGTGTTAGGGTAATATTAATATCATTTTAAACCTTAATTACCCTATTTACTTTTAACCGTGATAAATAAAAGTAAAAAGTTACTATTCACCAAAAATTATTTTTCATCTCATTGAACCACATTTTACTTCTTGATATTAACTGTGTCTCTCGGATTTTTAAAATTCCATTCAAAAAAGCGGTAAAATTATGTTTTAGGAAAAATTCATTTTTTTAACCACCACTTAGTAGTTTCACTATTTATCAAACATTGATGTTTTTCAGAACAATGCCAAAATTTCACCCTAATCTATAATTGATATTCCAAATTCAAAAATGATGTCTATATTACAAAATTCTAAACATATAAGTTTCATTAATTAATTTTATAATTAATTCTCGCTGTCACAACAAATAGCGTGTTATTAAGAAACAATATATATCAAAAGATTGACAATTGTTTAAGTCCAATTTCAAAGTGAAATTAATTCTAATGAGCACCATTGGATAAAATGATAAAAATATATTCTAATTATACATTAAAACCACTAAATAATATAATTTATCACTATAAATTATTTTGATTTAAAAAGTTGTTTTTTTATTAAAAATTAGTAATTTTCACTATTCATCAAAATATAAGTGTTATCCGAAAATTCCAAAATATCACCCTAGGATAAATTCGATATTTCGAATCCAAAAATGAAGGCAATTTTGAGAGATAGAATTTATAAAATTTCAAAAAGTAGTTATTAATATTCATAACGGCTAGTTTGATTGGTTTTGGTGTGTTAAAATCTCGAAGTTGCGTACAATGCACGCCATTGAATTATTCGAAGGGAAATGTACTGTGGAAGCATGGGGTGTTACATTCTCCCCTCCTTCAATAAATTGCATCCTCTCTATTTTTAAAATTGTGCTTGGGAATATAATGGAAAGTCCCACATCGGAAAAAGAGTCAATAAAACTATCACTTTAAAATAAAGAAAGAGATGTATAAAGGTCAACCAAGATAACCCATACTCGGATTCCATGTTGGGAAACATGGATATGGATGATAAACTAAGTGTCATGTTCTGATGGAGAGGGATAGAAATCATGATCAGGAGAAAGTTAACAATAAGAAAACAACAAACTTATGTTGGGACAAACGACCATTAGTCTCCTAGTAGGAATGTAAACGGATAACATTTTTTTGTTTTAAGTTACATTACATAAGGATGAGGAATTTATTTATGATATTGACTAAGAATATAAAGATATATACTTACATTTTAAGTAGAGTTTCATTTGTAATAAATTTCCACCACTAACTCATTTTTTTAAACGATGAGTATTCAAGAAGACTTGGTCACACTAGAAGAGCTAGAATAAACTTCTACAGAATCACATGATCCATGCAGGATGAACTATATATTTACATTGTCTGTAGAGATTAATCAAAACCAAAATGGTTAGTACAAGATCTAATGATCCCCCAAAAGGATATTCCTTGAGATAAATAAACACTAATCTTAATTTCCAAAATTAATCCAACAATACCCTAAAGTTAAATAAATACCATTCAATAATCAATATTCCTTAAAATCCTTCAATATAATCAAAACGAATATTGAAAACAAAAACTTATTAAGAATGTAGTCTTCCACGTTAAATTATATCTCCAAATGACAGTAATTACTCTTAAAGTCACAAACATAAAAGTAATTAATCTAATCATTTCCATAAATAACCCAAATCATTATAAATCCACAATAAAAACATAGATTAAAATCCACCATTACTCCTCAAATGAAATCCCATACTATTATATTTTCCTTGGTCATATAGTGTTCACACCAAAGTGAACAACTTCCAAAATAACATTTATCACTTAATCCCCAAATCATTTTCCTATAATAAGGGTATTCATTTGATAAGAAAAAAGATCCCAAATCAAATTTTTATTGATAAATAAAATCATTTAACTAAAAATAATAGTCACACTAACCAGGGACTTCATGTAGTCCAGTGGTATGCGATAAATCCCAATCACACTTTGGTTGTGGGTTAGATTCCCACAGCTTTGTCCGACGCGACGGGTTGTCACACGGTCTACGTGTTGTCCTTTTTCAAAAACTATATTTTATAACATTACCAAAATGAGATAAAATCCTCAAAATAACCATAACATAATTTAACAACACATGTTATCTCATACTGTTCATTTTCATCCCAAATTATAATTATTTGTAATTGCCTCAAACCCAATGATCATATAAAACCAAATGGTTATTTATAACTATATCCACAAGAGAAAAGATAATTCTTCCATAAATATCATTCTCACATGGAAAACATTAGGGTTACAAATACAACAGAAAATTATTCCAAAGTAAACCCTTCAACAAGGATCACTAATAATTTTTAAACATTTATCCAACCATTTATTTCCACGTAGCTTCTTCTCTAACCAAGAAAATATCCTATAGAATAGGACATTCACTCGAGTAGTGGCCATATCCCCTATATTTACGGCAAATGACTGTAAATGGATTCTTGGGACCATTTTTATCTTCTTCCATAGTACTCTTCATTTTTCTTCAGCAATTCTTCACTTTATGTCCTTCCTTCCTGCACGTAAAGCATTTCATTGTCCCATTGAGACACTTTCCTGGGTGTCTCCTTCCACATTTCCTGCATGATGGAAATTGGGGATTTCTTTCTCCATGGTCTCCACTACTAGAGCTCTTATCTTTCATCAACTTTCTCTTCATTGTTGAGTCTGGTAATTGGATAATATATATATTGTTGATCATATTTTTTGAAAATTGATTTGGCATAAAGATGATATCTTTTACGCCTATCAACATTCCATTGTGTAGCTCATTTCCACCACCATTCCCACCTTGTACATCATTCTCAAAGTCACTATGACTTCCTTGGAATCCAACCATTGACTAAAACCAGAAAGCATTGTGTGAGTAATAGTAGTCATACAATCAATTAGAGATTAACATGTCACGATATTCTCAATTTGAAACAAATTAGGATTAACCAAGGTCATTTACTCTCATCTTATATATATAATACTTTAAATCAGTTTGTAAAGAAAATGTAAATTATCCTAATCATATCCCTCGGGAGTGTCGTAACCAAGAGTGCAACAAGGCCCATTGTCTTGTACCAGTTCCCGTTCGAGTGTAGCTCAAAGCGGTGTTTTCGGATTTTACCCCTAGGTACATCTGTGCCAGAGCCGCCTCCACCTGCTCGTATCCAGACAGGGATGTATTGCTCTAAAAACTCACAAAATCTCTACAATAAAAAAATTATAGGTAGTTCTTCTATACTAATCCTCAAAGTTCATCTTATGTCTACGTGCTCTAATCAGATTTTATCTAAATCTAGCTTCCAAGGTTTGTACTAAACTTCCTATGATACCAACTGTAACACCCCGACCCTATATACCCAGAGTCGGTGCATTATTACATAACATTGGCATGATCACAAAGGATCAATTCTCGAAAGAATGATTAGTTTAGTAGTCTTGGAAACAGTAGATATATTAATAAGTCTTACATTACATCATATGGTAAAAAAACTACAACAACATCTTGTCTCCATATCCCCTCATACTATCCCTTCAGGTCATTCATAAATTACTTCTTCATAATCCTGGGAAAAATAAAACATTGAAAGGGGTGAGCTCCGATGCTCAGTAAGGATAACATTATAGCATAAGCGTTCATATATAAGCATAAACACTTAAGGCAGTTTATAACTAAAACGAAAGCCTTTTAAACTTGAACTTCAGCATAAAATGGAAAAGATAAAATAAAATAATTCCATTTACTTACTCACAGGGATATTCTAATAGTCGAATGATCACATACAATATCAATAACCACTTTCATAATGATGGAATGAATAATTCCAAACTATCAGAACCACATAGCCAAGGCCTCATGCCAAGACTGCAAATAAGATTTTGCAAAGGCCTTGTCCCAAGAAACTAGTTTGTCTCATTAGACCTACTAATGCATCAAGGAGCTATAGCGGGCTCCACCCGTCACTTATTAAGTACAATGCATTCATCATATGAACAAGTTTAAACATAAAATAAACATTCATATTAAAACTAGCATACGAAATGTCAATACATCAACTACAAACCATGAATGTTATAAAAATGGCACATACACAGTAAAACATAACTCATTTGATACAATATGGGGGATTGTATTGTATCACATTAACCTCAATGAAGAATAATGAAGGATGTTGACATAGATGAAAATAATCATCAAAACTATTTGAGATAAATATCCTCCTTTTTCTTGAAATCATTTTAAAAGTCACACCATTTGTCAAGAATCCATTTAAAAATAGATTTTTGAATCAAAGTGTCCCATACCACTTTGAAACTTTTTAAAAGGAGTTTTAATTTAAAACATTAATGTCCATATAAATAAATATTTAAATCAATTTTTAAAACATGGACATTAATGAGAACGATTTAGATGAATAAGTCTTTAAAATATTTAAAAATGGTATTTTAGTTAGAGATTCTAACCAAAAGAGAGACACATGAATACAAAAAATTGAGTTAATCAAAACATTGTAATATCATGAGAATAAAGGGATCTATGATATACTATGTCAAAGTACATTATATACACCACATAAATGTGATTTGGTGTATAACAACAAAGAATTCTCAATGGAATTTAAGATGAGATGAAATCTCTCAAAAAGGTCGTATCCTTAGGTTAAGGATAAATCAACGACATAGTTATGTGTGAAAAATATAAATACAATAAATATGAGTGGATATTCAGTGTAAAACAATCAAAGGATATTCACACATAACTTTGTAAAGACAACACCAATGAATTGGATGTTTAACTCAACAAATGAAGAATGAGTTAAAATTACTCTTATCAAATTCATATAAATGACTTGAGAAATTATCAATGGAGTGATTATGTGTATAAAAAGTTTATCCATAGAAAAGGGGAGTGGAAATTATGACATAAGCAAATGAATAGTTATTATACACATAATCTCAGAGTAAAATAATCAATGAAGCTTGCGTAAAGCTGAATAAATGGAAATTGAAATTTCGAATTCCCTCATCATTTAGGTAACATATGAAACATACACCCATGAAAGAAGGATCATACAATGATGATGTAAATACCCATAAATTAATGTATATTACACAATGAATACAATCATGGGTAGTACACATACATAACAAGAAATAATTAAGTGGTGAACAATGGAATTCTCACGAAATTAAGAGTGAGTTAAGAACCCCTTACCTTGTAATTTTCCTTGGTTGGGGGTAGTTTAACCTCATGTACAATGTTTAAATAATTGTTATTAAATTATTCATGAATCATATACATTAATATGATATCATATATGATCTTTAAACATTTCTTTGTTAATAATATCTTAGAATTATTGTCATTTCAGCTACTAACTTACTCGTTTTCTATTATATGTTTTGTTACATAATCCATGATTGTCATGGATAGGTTGTATCTTATTCGTATCCAGAATTATATCAAGTCCTTAAAAATTATTTTTAAATCATAAAATGATAATTATACTAGAATGGATACGATAGAGAATGAATCTCATCACGTTCGTGGAGACGGTAGTCCGTACGTACGCCCGAGCTACAATATTATTCTTTTGATATTAAAATAATATATAATTGGATGGTATATCATATATACAGAATCATTATCATGTTATATTTATTATTTTAATGAGTTACACATCATTATTATACCCACCCAAATAATAATATATTGAATAACAATTACACCACGACGTGGAGACGGTAAACCGTACGTACGCACGTATGTTGACATGTTATTCAATGGGTGGATAGAATACTGAATAAGGTTGTACCATATTTATAATAACATCAAATTATATATACTATACTGGAGTTATGATTTTATAATGGTAGTAACAAAGAATGAATAAGTGGAAGAAGAAAGGAACTTGAAAAGGGGTGGTGAAAACATTACCTCTTCTTCGGGTTCTTCCTTTTGATTTGATCAAAAAGGCTCCTTAGGTAGGATTTATGATCAAACTAAGGCCTCTAGGTTGTAGTGAGGGAAGTTGAGAGAGTATTTGTGCAGGTTTTTTCAGAACCAAAAGGCTTTGAAGGTGTGATTAAATGAGAAGGAGGAGTGCCCTTTTATAAGAGGGATGAGGGGCACATTTGGAAATTCTAAACATATTAATTTATAATAAATTCATATTCGGTTTATAATGGCTCCAAAGTTGATTATTAAGAGGTTAATGTTGGGATAGGACGAACAAAATTCAACCAATAGAATTTAGACAGGTTTGGGTCACTATATTAACCTTATCTTTTAGTTTTAACTCTTAGTTAATTAGGTTGACATTTACCATGTCACTTTTTATTTTTATATTATATTGTTAATAAACATACTATATAAATCCAAGAGACCCCCAAGTGGTACATTAATGATATACCTATCATGATATAAGTCTCGTGGAAGATCCTTATATTTTTAGGAATTTAATATCAATTAATAATATAATATTTGTTTTAAAATCTCTTTTATGTCAATTTTGACATTATTCAATAGTTGATTTTTGTAAAACTCATAACTGAATGATTACATCTAACAAAGTCAATTAAATCAATCATAATATTTCATATTATTCTAGAAAATTAGTTTAATTCATTAAAATCCTTAAATTATACTTATTTGGGTATTTATAATATCAAATATTTTAATTTTTCACTATTATGGTAATTACTACATCATCATTGTGTCATAAATATATTAACTTATTTAATGTCTAAAAATTATAAATAAATTATCATTATGTATGAAATATTATTATCCTTTAAATTATTATTTACAATCGAATTTATCTTATGTATAACCCTATATTAAAAATGTTTTAGTAAATAAACTTTAATTTCACCTCTTTTAACTCTTCGTTGAATTAAATAATAATAAATGTCCTAATCTAATCCAAATGGACCTAAATGATAATATTTTATTCCTAAGGTTGTTTTTGGTCGAGATACACTTTTCCAATAGAATTAGGACATGTTTTATGGTAATATTAATATCATTTTTACCCTTAATTACCAGATTTACTTTTACCGTGGTAAATAAATGTAAAAAAATTACTATTCACCAAATATTATTTTCATCTCATTGAACCACATTATACTTATTGATATTAACCGTGTCTCTCGGAGTTTCTAAATTCCATTCACATAAGCGGTAAAATTATGTTTTATGAAAAATTTAGTTTTTTTAACTACCACTTAGTAGTTTCACTATTTATCAAAAATTGAAGTTTTTCAGAACAATGCCAAAATTTCACCCAAAGATATAATTGATATTCAAAATTCAAAAATGATGGCTATTTTACAAAATTATAAACATATATGTTTCATTAATTAATTTTATAATTAATTCCCGTTGTCACAACAAATAGCGTGTTTTTATGAAAAAATATATATCAAAAGATTGACAATTGTTTAGGTCCAATTTCAAAGTGAAATTAATTATAATGAACACCATTGGATAAAATGGTAAAAATATATTCTAATTATACTTTAAAATAACTCAATAGTATAATTTATCACTATAAATTATTTTGATTTAAGAAGTTGTTTTTAATTAAAATTTAGTAATTTTCACTATTCATCAAAATATAACTGTTATCCGAAAAGTTCCAAAATTTCACCCTAGGATAAATTCGATATTCCGAATCAAAAAATGAAGTCCATTATGAGATATGGAATTTATAAAATTTCAAAAAGTAGGAATTACTATTCATAACGGCTAGTTTGATTGGTTGTGGTGTGTTAGAATCTCGAAGTTGTGTACAATGCATGCCATTGCATTATTCGAAGGGAAACGTACCGTGGAAGTTTGGGGTGTTACAGTGGTGACCATGAAATGCTAACATTTTAACTGTTACCTTGTAGTGGTAACCTTGTAGTTGTATCCATGTAATAGTGACCATATAATAGTAACTTTTTAACAAGGACATGGTAGCGGTAACCATGTAACGATAATCATGTATTTTTAAATTTGTAATTGCGACCTCTATACATAGACAAATTCAGAACTGTAAGAATAATCAATCAAGCAGTGAGATTGAGAGTATTTGAATATTACTCAAATATGAACCATTAATGAAACATAATTAGTATAGAATGACATCATAGTTCTCACATAATTTAAAACAAGATTTGGGATTATCAAAACATTATTTGTGATTAAAAAACATGATTTGGGATTATAAAAACATGATTTAGAATTATCAAAACATGATTTGGGATTATCAATAAAGGTGATTCCAACACTAAAGACAGTCGAGTATTCATGAAAATATCACAAAATATTGATTCAGAGTTCGCAACTGTATTATTTGAATTAAATATATGGATTTAGTATTATAATGTATAAAAGTATGATATACATATACTAATAATAAATTAATGAAATATATATTCACATTAAATGATTCTATCATTAATTTAGAATATGGTTATAGCTGATAATTTATTATGATTATTCTAAACATTACCACCATGGGAAAGGGAACATGGTTTCTGATTCTTCGAGTCGAGAGCATCGTTCAAGTTAATATATCACAAGGATAAGAAAGAACACATATTTCAAGATTTTGGAGTATTTTTTAATAAATCATAATGATATGGGATAAATTTTATCTTTCTCAAATGAATGTTGAACCCTTTATATATGTTCTGATTATGGAGCTAGATATTGAAGATATAGAGATGTAATATAAATTTAGAAATATTCTTGGGTGTTACCATGATTATGATGGAATGATATTGTTCAGGAACCTTTTATGTTTCCCTTCCATGCCAGATTTGTAGACGGATTAATAAATGGATGATAAAACTAATTCATTATCCATAATTATTGTATTTAAAAATATGTATATTTATTTTTTAGAATACTTCATGGAGTTTGGAATGATGATATATATCACAGAGTGAGTATCTTGGTGATTGTTATGCGAAAAGTTGACATTTAACGGAAAAAGTGTAAAGGAATGTCTCATCCATTTCTTATTCCATAATTGAATTTGGAGAAAATTACTAAGGATTTTGTTGTTGGAATACCAAAAACCACTAAAATGTTTAATTCTATATGAGTGTTACAAAATCGTCATACTAAGTCCACACACATCATCACTGTCACCAAATAATTTTCAATGTATCACATTTCTAGGATATCCATTTAGAAAGTTTTAATTATTCATCGAGTGAAACATTACACTGTATTAGATTGCGATATGAGATTTAACTCTATATTCTAGTGAAGCCTTAATCAAGAACTGGATACTGAATTTTGTTTCATCATTCCTTATCATCTTCAAAATGATATTCAGTTTAAAAAAACTATTAAAACCTTATATGATATATTGATATCTTATTCTATGTATTCGAATGGTGTTTGGTATCAAAACATTCCTCTTGTTGACTTTTTTTTTCAATAATTTATTTCACTCTAGCATTCATATGATCATTATTTAAAACTATATGGATGAAATGTTGAGCTTTAATGAGGTGGGATGATGTTAGAAGAAAATTATATTAAGACCTGAGGTGACTATTGAAATAGTAGAGATGGTTAGATCCATTCATCAACATATCAAGGAAGATAAAATTAAGAAGAAACATTATACTGATAACTGACGACGTGATCTCGAATTTGAGGTTGGTGAGAATTTGTTTTCATTGATCTCTCCATAGAAGAAGGTAATGACATTCAAGAAGAAAGGGAAACTATGCCCTAAGTACAACATCCCCATTGAGATTCTTGATTGTATGGTGAAGGTATCTTATCAATTAAAACTTCCTCAAAATATCAATCAATTATTTGATGTTTTCCATTTATCTATAATGAGTAATTATATAACGTACCCTTCACAAGTAATAAACATAGAAGTCATATCCCAACAACATGATATTTTTTATGAGGATCAACAAGTTAAAATTCTAGATCATACAGATAAAATTATATGAAACATTACCAATCACCTGGTAAATATATTCTCGATTAATTAGAAATTATAGGAATATAGAAGGGAACATGAGGATATTATGAAGCATAATAATCCTTAATTTTTTATCCATGTGATGAATTTCATGGGATAAATTCATTTTAAGAGGTAGATAATGTAACACCCCACGTTTTTTGGACGTTTATCATTTAAATAATGATTTACTGTTAATTTAGCTAATTAATTTCACTAATTCAAACAATCCATTCACAAGACATTAATTTTTCTTGCATAACATGCAATGTTGACTTGGAATATGATACAGAAAACACTGAGTTTCTATTTATTATTAGTTCATTATTATAAATATTCAGATGAGATTGTTATAACCCAGACATTAAAAATAGTAATAAGAATAGTAATGACTAATTTAATAAATTTATTTATATTTTTTTCATATAAAAATTGAAAATGAAAAATATAATTTTTTATAATGTATTTAAATGTTTAAAAATATAGTTTAATAAAATGAACAAATTTTCATGAAATTTTTAAAAAAAATTAATATTAGATAGATTTGGAAATTTAATTTGATAAAATAGATGTTATTTTTTAATTTACAATTTCATAAATTTCGTTGAGTGATGGTTTGGGATTTTTCTAAGAAATATCATTTTTTTAGGAATACTGAAAAATATTGAATTTTAATTCCAAACTAATTTATTTTAATTATTTTATTTAGTGAAATCACATTTTGAATTTTTTTAAATTACATTTATATAATAGTGGAATTAATTAATCCATTATAGGCCATTGAAACCAATTTCACATTGAAATTAGACATAATAAATTAGCAAACTTGTTATCATATTTACATGAAAAATTGATAGTGTCATCCCCTTTATTTGATTAATATTAAATTTTTTTCTAATACATATATACTTGTAATTTAAAATAATTTCTTCCAAATTTTAAATAATAATAATTTATTAACTCTTATAATTTTAATGTAGTTTTTGAAAAAAAATGTGAAAGTGATTATAATTAATTACAAGGATTACGAGATAAATTAGTTTAACAATAGAATAAACCATAAAAATAATAACCCAATTTACCTATACAGTTTTCAAAAATAAATTGTGTTACCATATATAGACCATATTCAAACATGGATATACTTTTATCTATTATTGGATCCACTTTACTTGGGAAAACATGGGTGGAATTCCTATTCCAAAAAATTACATGTGTGCCACACTTCCCCCAGTATAAAAAGTCCCCCACTCCTCTATCATACTCACAAATATCTAGCTAACATGGATCAACAAAGATCAGTTCAAATATCTCCTCAACATCCCCCACAACACTCTATAATAATATCATAATGATGAAATACATCGATAGAATGTCTTTGGTGCTAACCAAAAAGAGTTTCCAAAAGAAGAGGTAACATATTTACTAATGTTATATAGTTTTATTTCCATTATCCACTCCCAAATATATCTTAATTATATAATTAGACAAAGAATATTATATTAAATATAATTAGATTTTTTCTATTCAGTTTTTTTACATAAAGGAACATAGTCATCAACTTAAGGGGTAACTAATATACAATATTTTTTACGATGAACTACCACCTCACGAAAAGATGATTGAAAATTTCCCCTTTACATTCATTGAAGTTAATTATGATGGACACAATATTTATATAAGATATATATTATTACTATAATGTCTTTATCATTCTTTAATTATTTTATAACACAAATATTTTTAATTTCCATCTTATGTAAATCAGATAACACCGTTTGTGGACGTGTAGACTACTGCCTCCTCTAAGAAATGTGATCCTCTCACACATTTCAAGGAATGAGTTAAGGATTTATTTTAGTGAAATTATATGATATATTTAAAATATTAATTCAAATTTAAATATATTATATACATATATTCTTATATGGGATTTACATTCTTTCTTTAAGAAAATAATAATACGGAAACAATGTTCATGCATACACACGACCTACCTTCTCTATGAATAGCGTATGTATTTTAATGATTTTATATTTAATATATTATTATAACAAAAATATAAAAAATATCTATGATATTAATATCATTGATTAAATTATTGATATAATTATTTTTATATGGACTTATGATATAAAAATTAAGACACGTGAAAAAAATAGAATATTCCCTGAAGCATAACCTTAACATAGAATTATTAACAAGAAGGTAAAAAATTTATTAATCAAACAATATATGGTATTATATATATGAATAAGGTTATATGAATCATTTATAATAATCATATATTTACTATATAAGAGATTCTAAAAATTACAATGAGATTAAACACAAAAGATAAGGGAATTTTATCTCACTTTTTATAACTTTTAGATACATATCATATTCACCACTCTTTTAATTTTTTTTATGTTTATAATAATGATGAATCTATTATATGATTGTTATTATATAATTTATGGGTATTTAAAAATTCGTTATATGATATTTATTTCATTGGGTTTCTGTTTCAATAGTTACTAAATAGGAATGACTGTTTTGTATTAATTTTCCTATATTGAGTCACTTGTTTTGTAATGTACCTATACTTTTTTTGAGGTAAATATACATGAAATTTAAATTTTCTATCATTAATATAATTATTTTAAGGAAATTATTTGTTTTATTTAATTATACTTTTTATATGTGGAGTATGGTTCCAAGTTACCATGTGATATGTGTTTATTGAAACAATCTCTTTTATATTTTTTATTATTTATGATTACACATCCTTAAGTGAAATCATATTATCCATGCCACAATTAAACTCATGAATTATCATATACTAAATTTTTTCATGATATCTTTATATATTAGTTATATTTTTTCACTCTTTCGTTCATCAGATAATTAAGCATATGTTTATAAGAAAAATTTTACCATATCGTTCTATTCTGTTGTAATTTTTCATTCCTTAAAAAAATGTTTGGAAAACATGTTTTAAATATTATTTTCTCATGAAATTTAACGATAAATTTCATGGAATAATATTTTAGTTTTTTTACACTTTTAAAGGAACCCTTTTTAGTTTTTAAATGATAATTTATATGTAAATGTTTTCATAAATGAATTATGTTTTAAAAATAATTATTCAGTGTAGAAATTATATTTTCCCAATAAAGGTTATTAAAATATACATAAAAATAATTTTTTTATAAAATATTACATCCATTAATATTACTAGTTGATTTCTAGAAAATTTATTCAATTTTAATTATTTATATGAATCTATTAGGTTTTGATGTCATAATTTTTATGAATCCTATTTTGCCTTTAGAGGTTATAATATTTTTTAATCTGTATATTTTTATATGGAATTATTTAGATTAAATAATTATAAAACATGTATATTTTTACATATGTTATGATATTATTTAACATATATGATGCCAATTTCAATTAATAAGTTATGAAATGATTGTTTTTTATTTTTTCCAGCATTAACCTATGATTTTATTATGTGATGGATGTGACATAATTCATCCTCTAATGGATTGTGTAAAGATTCATAAATGGAGATATAGTCTAATATGTTCTTGGGATTAAGCCATCACTTCCATGGTCTTGTGGGACGTGAACCCATTCTACCAATATTTTCATGGAATTTATTCCATGACTACTATTGAAATTATTTTATATTCTTTTGTGTCTTCAATAATTCCATATATTGATCATATAGTGTGCTTTATTGGATTATGTTCATTATTCCATTATGATTCCTAAAATATGTACTATCAGGATTTATAACACAATTCCTGTTTATGATAATATGTTGTGTATGGTGTGATATTCTAATGTAAGGATCTCATTCTCATACTCATATTCTCATGTTCATGCTTACATGTATCCCTTGTTTACCCTTAATGAGTATCTTAGACCACCACATTTTTATGATACATTTTTAATGATATACATATATATATTGATTATGATGTGTATAATAATGGTTATAGTAATTAATAAATTATTATTATATAACATATCTCACTTAGGTAAAATTTTGTTCTGTTTCCATGTTTTCAAAGGCACTAGATTGGTCTATTATTTGGGCCTCTCTTTTTGTCATTTATAAAGTATTCATCAAAAGTGATGTAATGTAAATGTATAATAACTATTTTTTACTATAAATATATAATCTTCAACCAAATTAGTGTAATTATATTCTTATTATGACCAATATCCATCTTTACTTCAATCAAATCAGAAAATAAAGTATCGTTCTTTTATACGGCGGACTGCTGCTTAAAGAACCTGTGAAATTCATTTTTCATAACTATCATTAAAGTCTAGTTAAAATTTTTTTTAAAAAAATTATATACTATATTAATGACATATTTATCATTACAAATATATTTTATATCATTTATGTTCATATCTTCCCATTCGCAGAAAAATGATAACATTGTTCGAGATTAAGTGTGAATTGGCACCGGCGTGAAGAGATGTCTTTCATTTTTCTTAACAACATCATATGGATTATATATATATATTTATAATTAAAAAAATAATATGTTATTATTATTATTATTATTGAAATATTTAATGGCACATACTTTTTTTCAATAATGATCGTCGAAAATTGAAGATGATACTCATGCTTAAGTATGACATAACATCTCCATGATTATAACATAGTTGAGTATTCATATCCATATTAAATTAATGGATTTAAAATTACAATTTATGAATTCAAATAATAATTATTTAATTATAATTATTAGGGATATGATTTATCAATGACCACATTGACTATAGACATCATTCAAAAGAAATTTTAGACCCATGTATCAAATATCCTCAAAATGTCTAATGTAACATAAATAATTAAGTAATTATTAAAACATAATAATAAATGATACAACATGAGTTATAAATATTAAATTGTTTATCAAATAAGTAAATAATTTCCCAATTTTTTTATATAGGAATATAGTGTTTGTACGTGACCATCCAGACTCAAGGTAATGGAAATTTTAACTCAATATATTTTATTTTACTTAATATTTTAGTTAATTGACGATTCAATTAAAATATTATGTGTGAAATTTTAATTATTAATATATATATATATATATATTTATGGTTTAATTATATTTATATTTGATATACATAATTCATCCATTTTTATATGTGATATAACTTTTTAAGGGAATTCGTATCAATCTTATTTCATTGAGGCATATTTTTATGTTATACAACGACCAAATTTTTTTAGTTGTATAAAAATTACATTTGAATTATAAAATCATGAATCTATTTATTATCTTTTTATTTAATGGGTTATAATATTCATATCATTTAATGTGACATGAAACAATAATATTTAAATAACTTTTTTAAAATGATAAAAATGGGCTTTGAAAATTGATTTAATATTTCAGTAACATTAAATGTTTTTCAATGATTAAATACAAAAAATTTATAGTTTTATGATTAAAATTAGAAGGTATTATGTGTTATTATTATATAATGGTCAATGTGAATTTTAATAGTGGATGTATGATAAACTAGTTGTAGGTGGTACAATGATACATTAACTATTGGTAGGTCCTGGATAATCCTCTAATGCATTGGGTGTATAATTTGACCATATGGTTATTCTATTTGTTATAGTGACTTGTATTAAATTAAAAAAAATTATTCAACTTACATTAATGAAAAGTATAATTATATCCCAAGTTACCTATATGTTTTATTTATTATTTTTATGTGTTTTCATGTAAAATTGTGATTATAAAAAGGGTAATAAAATAGATTATTTTAAATGTATTTAATTTTTTAAAAGGATAATAATTAATAATTTCTGATAATAAATTATTATAGGATTCCATGTTTTCAATATAATATTATTTTTCCTTCTATTTTGTCCCTTATTTTATTTTTTGTTCTTATCCCATGTTTTAAAAAATTTCGTACTGAATTTAAGTATGAGTAATGGAATGGGAGAGTCTAGTTGAATTTATAAAATATTTTAAATGAATTAAATCATTTTTTAATATAATATATTTTGTAAAATTTTATACTAATCATAACTTTTCACAATGTATTTTTTAATTTTTTTTACGTATGAGTAGTGGCTTAACTCCCTAAAACTCTAAAACATAAAGGAACCTCAATGTGATGGAAAGAAAATTCAAGAGTAAAACCTTATATTATGTAATTTTTAATGATGGTGTATTATATTTTTTAGAAAAGACAATGTTTAAATAACATTATATTATTTGTTGTTTTATGTATAATTTAGATTTCATATAAAATATCAATAGTTTCTATGGAAAAGATAATAATAGTTATTTTAAATAACTTTTATGAGTTTTACATAACATGAATAAAGATATATTTTTGTTTAAAATCCTTATAATATGGTATATCTTTATTATATTAATATTCTCATTATATCCTTTTTGGTTATAGTCAATGGTTAGATCCCAAAAGAAATAAACTTATAATGGGTCTGACAGAAAAATGTGGTGTGGAATCAATGGGAATCTGAATCAATTGGGAGATACAATGAGATAACATATGGAAATTAGAAACCAAATATAATGAGTAATGATTTGTCACTCCTACTATTTTTATTTATCTTAATTATCATATATAAGAATAATTAATCTGGTTTTATGTTCACGTTACAATGATCGTAACGGGAAATTTTATTATGACATATGTAATAGTAACATTGAAGGAATAATATTGTAAAATGTCATAAATGGGTGGGATGATATTTAATAAGTGGTATAGGATGTAATAAAGAAATAATCATATGATGAAAAATGAAGATGTATTTGACCCTATTATTGGTAATAGTATACTTCTCGAGTAATGAATTGAATGTTTTAAATATTGGGAGTTTGATAATTATAGAAATTGATGTATTTTGCAGAAGGCTCAATCATGTAATCAATAAGACCATATAAATATAATTTTTTAAATAGATAATTTAAATAAAATATAATAATTGAAAATAAATAAGTAAATTTGAATGATATTAATGATATCATTGATGATGTTTTGAAATTATTGAGCCATACGACATGATTCATTTTTTAAAATTAAATGAGTATAATGGATTAAAAATGAAAATAATCCTTAAGGGATTATAAATAATTTTTAATTATTTATATTTCCATATATAACGGATTATAATGTTATGGAATTTTTAAGGTTAAGGAAATGATTAAAATCATTAACACTATTTTGATCATCAGAGACCTTTTGATGAATATATTATACTTTTTTTATATGTAACACTTATGGTGGACATATAAAATTATTAAATGAAGAAAAATTTTCTATTATTTGGTTGAAATAATTTTAATGTCATCTACAACTTTTAAATTTTATATGATCTTTGATTATGATGTTATTAGTGGTTGTCATAATTTTGGAACAAATGTGTTGTAGAAAATAATTATGTGATCAATGTTTAATTATAAGGGAATCTATGTTTTGGGAACCATATATGATTAAGAATAAAAAATTACAATTGAAATTTATTTTAGGAAGAAAGGATGAATTAAATATTTTTTATAATCTATTAATTTTATATGGGCTTATTGTGATTGAGGTTATTTATGGATTATTAATCATCTCATGCAGAATTAGTGATTGAGAAAATTATATATTTGGAATATTTATTTAATAGGGATTGATGTTATTTGGATGAATATGTGATCCAATCCTTATGATTTTGGGGTTTTAGAATTACACTAGAATATTTTAATTGAGTAATTTTAGGGTAGATATTTCTGTATTGGGTAATATATTCAACTTTTTCTATTAGTGTTGAATTTTGGAGATGAAAAATGTTTTTATAATATAATTTTTTATTATTTTTTGAGATTTTTATTATATTATACTGAAGTTTTGGATTCGGAAATTGTATTAAGACATGATAAATATATAGTTAATTTTTTGTTGTCTATATTATACTCGATTTGTTGATTCTAGTTATTTAGACGTGAATTTTTTTTTAACACTCATAATTGGGATAAAAATATGAGTTTATGATGGAAATTGATAAATGAATTAAACTATAAATTTTGATTATGTAGGTATCCACTTATTCATGTACTAGATTTAAAATTAATTCCTCAACATTTTGAAAATAGTATTGAAACAAAATCATTATTTAATTAATTTTCATACCCACAAATAAATACACTTTTAACAAATTTCATATTTATGGTATTTGGATGGTTTGAATTATAATGGACTTGTTATTTATCTCTCTCAATAAAAAAAGGATAGTTGTTTTCCACATCCATATAATTAGTTTCATACATGGAACCCTTATATGTGTTATCCGATGTTACCTTCATAATTTCATTTCAATTTTTTTGAATTGGATGATAATTTACCCTGGTTCTGATGTCAGATTATAAAAAATATATTTACCAAATTAAAACCACTATTTTTCAATCCCATGTCCAAATTTATTATCATGAACTGACCCAAAATGGGTCTCTAGCTAAAACAACCCAAAGCCTACCTCCATAGGCCATGGGTGGAAACAAGAATTTAAATAAATATCCTAAATTAGAGTTCGTTTCCTAATGCACCATTACACACCCACCCCACTATCTTAATTTAATGATGAAGTGGAATATTAATAAAATGATGCCAAAAAATAGAAACAAACCCAACAGTTAAAAACACAATGTCGTAAAACTAAAAGATGGTTTAAACTCTAATGATATTGTAAAAAATATATTCTTGTCCATAAACAATTCCCTACCCAAAAAAAATTAATCCACTAAGAGAAACCAAGACCTGATCATCATTCAATGACTTCCATACGTGGTCAAAAACATCATATATCCCTAAGATCTAATTATCTGACCGATGAAACATCAATTATTTTCATAAGATGCAACTCGTTCTTTGAATTCCCATATAGGGGTGAATTCATACAAACCTGATAGGATTCCACTAATGAAAAAGGGGTAGTAGTAATATATAAAAAAGTGGTCTAATGATAGTATATGGTAAAAATAATGCATCTGGTCTAAAATTAAGAGAATGAGTAACCTCATCCAACCACATGGTGATCAACACATTATGCAGATAAAATACAAATTGGGTGATTCTCATGCATGGAAGTAGAGTAAACATATCCAACCACACAAATATAAACACATAAAAAAATTTACAAACCCCATGTTTCTTCCCAAACCATTGTAGGGGATTAACCAAATCAAATGGTATAGATAAAAATTATATATACATTATAATAAAATTAATCACAATCAAGGGGGAAATGGGTTCCTTATCTCACATATCATCACATGAGTTGTGTATCCAATAGTTACAAAAGACCAACAATGATACCCAACATTTAACAAATCTACCAAGTCGAAAATATCCAATCCAAAACACACCTCTTTATTACGTCGTGTAGTTAATGTTCGTTAAAAATTATGAAGAATACGAATTTCATAATACAGTAGTATGGTTCCACTTAGTGGATAGATAGAGGACCCATACAAGGTTCCAATATGAGGTTTCCAATATAATTATCAATAGTGGACCCAAGCCCTACCCATCAAGAGTTTTCCACTCGGATGATGGAGGAACCATTCCTAAACCACATGGTGGGTTCCAATCTAGATGATGGTAGTTGACCCATGCCTTATTCTAGTAGGAGGGTTCTAATATAATCTTAGAGGACCCATTCCCATCCCAACTAGAGGGTTCCACTCTAGAAGTCTCTAGAGGACCCATACATAGCCTATATTGATAGTTCCACTATATTAGCCTATAGATTACCCATTCCCATCCCAGTAGGACTTTCCACTCTTTACATTGAGTACCCTTTCTTGAACATGGAATAGGGTTCCACTCAGAATTCCACTTTTGATCTTTCATGATCACTTTTTTCATTGAGAATACCCAATATAGTATTATTCTAATTAAAATATCTATTCGATCCCAAAAAACACAATTGAAAAACAACATTTTTCATAAAAAATGAATTTTAATAGGCCACTCATGTGAAAAAACTGATTCAAGATGAAGGAGATACGAGAGTCTGAAAATTCCAAAAAAAGTGACCATAGGGTACACAACACTTGAGGGGACCCACATGGCATGTGGTCTTTTTCCCTAACTTTTACGCTTCCCTTATGGAAAATAAATATTCCACATTTTATGGATACACAATATCTAGGTGATCTATAGTGCATTCTGATACCACTCGAGCTCTCACCCATCTACTTGGTTGTGTCCATGAATCAATCCTATGTCTGTGTACATCATTACACTGCATGAAAACATGGTGTTTCTCATGTCCATGGAAGTTTTTCTTTACATGAGAACATGGATTTTTATATTCCATGTGCTCCTCTATAATGCTCATCCACATAGGGATTAGGCACATGATGTGTTGGAATTATAAAATTCCTTTCATCCAAATAAAATACCAAAAACCTACCTACCATAGCATATGGACAACACAAAATATGTTCATCATGATACAATTTGTGTTGTAAAGTTTTTCATAGTATCATTGATCTATAAACTATGCTTCTGATCTGACCTTTCCTCTGGGATTCTAGCCTCATCACCTTTCAAAAATGGTGGATCTTGTTGCTGTTAATCATTTTTCTCCATCTGGTGGCCAAATAATTGTACACGTTTCTCATGGGATAATGTTCACACATATATGACAACTCCTCTATCCACAATCATTGATTCTGAATTTGTATCCAAAAATTGATCAATAATATCCAACTAAAAACATGATTGATTCCTTATTCATCTATATGTCCCTCGCATGGGAATTATTCATGATTCTGGGAGATCGATCGTGCATGATACCCAATGAATATATCAAATCATGATGTTAGGGTCCTCCTTCTGATAAATGTGCATAAATTGAGGGGGAAAACAAATTTTTATGAATTTATTTCATTAATTAATAGCAATGACGTGAACAGAGATATCCAAGGTTTGATATATGAGAAATAATTAATTATATAATTACAAGGGAACATAAAATTTTCAGAATATTGTAGCGGACTGTAGAAATGATGATTATGCTCAATAATTTTAATAAAAATATCTATAATCTTTAGTTTTATAGTTCCTAGAAAAATTATGTATTATCCATCATCAAAAAATGAACTATCCAACTATTAAAGGAAGTTATTTTTGTCACTATGCTTTGTTCTTTTCTGGTCCGCAGAATCATCATTGTCTAATATTATTCTGCAATATTAGTTAAATAGAGAATATCTGGAATCCTATAAGGTTTATGTGGATAACAATAAAGGATTACTCATAGAGATAGATTAATTGACATTATAAATAGGTTTAAAAAATTAATAAAATAAACATAATTAATTAACTAGGTGAACAAACCGCCAACTTCAACAATGTCGAAAATCCCCACGACAACTTTTATTACGTCATGCATAGAATAAAATCATGTTTCATACTCAACTGTGGTCTCAAATTTGTCATCAATTCATCCATTTAAATTTAAAACAATTATCATTCATAAATTTTGAAAATAAAATAAAAAATGTATTTAATATTTTTCTAAAAGATATTATATGCACAACAGGAATCAAACACACAATCCATTATATTGTCCCACTCATGATATATATTTATATATATATATATATATATATATTTCAAATTCCTATAAGGAATAAAATTATTTTCTAAATCATTGTATATTTCAATATTTTATTCTAAAAAGAAAATATATGAAAAAAATATTTGCATTTTAATCATGAATCAGGCTCTACCACTCCCAGGTGCCCTCTTGCCCATTCTTGTGTATCCAAAACACACAGACCAAGCATGGTCCTCTTCTGTGAATCCTCAATCAGTATCAAGTTCTCCAAAAAAGTGGCATCCTCACCATTGATTATCTCTCCACAGTTGATGACATGCATGGGGAAATGTGTGTATATATTCACATGAAAAACATTGATGTCTTCAGGAATCCATTAATACTATGGGGTAGGCTATTTTAGTAAGTAAACTCAACAACCCACTATAATATCATGAAGAAACCAATGAAACTTGTGGATATCTTGTCTCCATAGGGTAAACTTTGTAATTTTCATCGAGGGTATACTGTA
This sequence comes from Viscum album, assembly GCA_963277665.1. NCBI lineage: Eukaryota > Viridiplantae > Streptophyta > Magnoliopsida > Santalales > Viscaceae > Viscum > Viscum album. Next base: position 25,283,959 of record OY728157.1, on the reverse strand, counting down.
AAGAAAACATGGTATCCCTGATCAAACACTAATAGCCAATGACAAAAATCTACATAAGATTTATTCTGACTTTGAGTCATCTTCATCTACTCTTGGATGACTTGGAGATTCCCTATCATCACCTACATGAACTCTATACACACAATAGAGGACACTACAGTTTCTATCATGCATTAGGGTTACAAGGTGGGTCTTCTATAGAGGGCCTCAAAATATGACATGTTGATAGTATTGTGATATGTGTTGTTGTATGAGAAAACTAATAAGGTAATGTGATTATCCCAACTACAAATAAAGCCTAACATTCAATCCCTTTTCACACCCACCAAAAAATGGATAGTGTTCTCATTTAGCCCACCGGTATGGGGGTAATATGATATATTCATCCTCATCTTGATCATGATTACCTTCTATAAGACAATATAGAAGCATGATACGAAATTCTCATACAAAATCTCACATATATACAACTCCCTAAACACTCTACTAAACTATAATCCCTAAAATTAAGGAAATGGGCCAACATTATGAGTTGGTCCATGATCATCCCGATGGAATCATGTTCATTTTCTATATGTGTAATCCATTTAACAATGTATATGGATATTCTTTCCATATTCAATTATTAGAATTGAAGGGTCATCAAAAAATATTCCAAAACATGGTAATAATCCTTCACCTACAATTAGATCAGGCAATATGAGACATACTTGACAATTATTCTTCTCATGCATGACCACTAAAATTTCAGCTGATTATCTTAGTTCATCTTTACCACCCTACGATACGTAGATGATGGAGGAATTTGGGTCTCTCGTGTGACCTCTTCCTCCATCATGATTGTGACCACCATTCAACACTCTAAAATTATTACATGATTCCATCCATCAAATTTAAAATATGGTGATTATTTTTTGGATATCAGTTCAATAAATTCCTGACAACCAATGTAGCTAACTAGTACTCTCTCACCCATTCACGATGCATATATTTAAACACTATCAACTGATGAGTAGTCCTACCCTCATGCACACCAAGGTAAGGTGCAAGGAAGCCAACATCTCTAAATCTACACACACTGTGCAAGACTAGTACTTCCCTCTAAGTGAATAGGATAGAACATTAACCTTCCATGGAGTAGAGACTAAATCAATGTAATAGTCTTTTTGGAACACCAACTTTAGTCATCATCTCATGTTCCAATCACCCTGTGTGAATCTGTTTCTTATACTCTTATGGTATGATTAAACTGAAATATGCTCACTAGAATGTAGTGTCATTATATCCTCATGGTGAATATTTCCAAACCCAACAATATGTCATGAGTTTTATAGTTCTTATCATGGGATGTTAAATTAATATACCCATATTATATAACACCCAACCACTACATATACATGCATCCACGCCCTTCTCCTGAGGCATCATAATACTATATGTACTCCACTATTTCCTATAGTAGTATCAACCTCAGATAACTCTCCCACATAATTCTAAACTCCTAAAGGATCTATTTCAATTTTTAATATATATTAATGGCTGCTCTTTCCAGTAGGGAACTAAAATGGGTAGTAATCATGGATCATTCTACCACACTACTATGGTAGTACCTCGCTAATCCATGAAACCCCCACACCACTAACAAATAGTTGGATGGATCTAAAACAATAATTGCATCTATTTTCATATGCTCCATTTATAATTCATGCTAAAACATGACATGGACACAAAATTTGACCTTATGATTCCAAAACTAGAACTTCATGAACATACTATAATGATGCTTCTCTTGAGGAAAATCTCGTACCATACTCAAGTTCTATGTATTCTCCCCCTCTAATGCATAGTAGATGATTATGTTTTCGATGAATAATACAAAAAACTGGTCCATATAAGGATGGGAGATCTGGGTCATCTAATCCATTTACATATCTAATTAATTTTTTTCACCAAATGGAATCCCTAGGAACTTGTATTGAGTGTATCTTCCTCTGAATGACGGCTTTAGAATATTAGAAACACGAACCATCAACTGGAATTATCATGACTAAATATTTTTCTTTATGAACTATCTTGTTCAACACAACTACTTAATGTTGTCGTTAATCCTCAAAATCGGTATTTTTTCTTTACTATAACCTGGTTCATGTGACGATATTCCATGGAATGTTGCAATCATTTGTCTACCATTTTCATGAACAATGTTGATGCTTCGCAGGGGGGGCACACAGTGCTTGATGGAACCCCTCTTTAAATGGCCTCCTACTATAACCAAATATTTTATAGCTCACTATGGGACATTTTATATGATGCAGAATATATCAGAGTAGAACCTGGATAAATGTTGATGCAAAACTCCATCTTTGTCCTAGGAGGTTCTCCCAAAAATATCCTTATGGAATACATCCTTATAGTACACCAAAACCGAAAAAATATGGATTCCTGATGTGCATCTTGAAAAGAGGGATATATTATCCATTTAATGGATAATGGGCTATAACATCCATCTCACAGAACCCTCTCATCATGCCATGATGTCACTCTCTCCTGTAATGGAAAATATATTTCCATCGTTGCTAAGACATTTGAATCATTTCTTGTCAAATTAGACCATCGAAAACCAATCCATACCCATGATTATGGGATAATATATATATAATATGTCTTCCCCATGGAGACCACAAGACAAAGATGCTGGGAGAGCACCACAACTGGTGCTCCAGCTCATGCGCTACGAGTATAGGGAAAAATAAATGACAGGAACATGTGTCTCTAACTACATAAGAGTGTTTATGAAACTAATATATTATACCTCGAATCATCTCATGTTCTACAGGTTTATAATCCTTTAGAGCCTACAAATTTCAGGGTCCCATATCATCACCTACTAGAGCATAAAAAGGAATCTGTAGTGGTGGTGGTGGAAGGATCTCATAACATCATATACCACCCATATGTCCGCCTCATCCTCTTCCTGGTCTGCCTCCTTGAGGATCAACCATTCATTGACAAGGAGATACCTGATCAAGGCATTGTCTAAGTAGTAATGATCTATCAATTATCTACCTCATATCCATAGTTTTTATGATCGGATAGTCACATGATATGTGGAATTTTTAATCATAATCAATTCACCAAACCAATATATAACGACCTAGTTATCTAAATTTTTAATGTGTTTCACGAAAAAATGTCTATGTATACCCAAGACATTATATCCTATGCTGAGATCCCACTGATGGGCACCAACTAGCTACAGCAGATGACTCACCTCTATTATTCCCTATTCTTGATTCATCGGCATGGTGTCCCACTGAAAAAAATATCCCTATCACTAGTTCCACGTCCAACACAATGACATAAGTGGGAACCAAAATGGTTAGTAAACTAAAATAAATATTTTTACGGTGTCACTGATATATTAATCATGCAAGTAAGTATCCTTCGAAAAACATATCAACGAACTACCAAATAAGGCCATTTAATTGTCCAGGGTATTCACACACTTTCATACCTCCATAATGTAGATCCATGAAGATCTTAAATCACAATTTACAGTATGTAAGATGGTTAGAACCCCTGATTGATCATCTACTTGATGTTGGGACATGAGAGTGTTTAATCCTCAGGCATATAGGTAATAACAATCAACCAGTCCCCAAATGCTCCATGGAAAATGATATCTTTTAGTAAAACCACATGATCCATCAGTTTTTTGGATAATCCTGATAACATATATATCTGACCCTAAAAAATCATCCTCAGAATAAGGATATGGCTTGTTGTGACCCCCCCCCCCGCCATTGGCACTATAACTCGGTATGTGTTTCAATTCTGTGTAAATCCTTAGATTACTCTTCTGGGATGTTCCTCTTCTCACTATGATGAGGTGTTTTCATGTGTCGACCTAGAAGAATAGGATTATAGGACAAACCCTATATTGAGGCCTCATCACTCATCAAATCATCATTATAGTCTAAAATCATTGTCTTCTCTAGATCTCATCTTATATTGATCTAGAAATATATCAAGACATATGATAGCCAGATGAGAATATATATAGATAAAGGGGGTATGAATAAATAAAGGAGTTAAAAGAACCAATCCTATAAATTCAATTACTATTGGTCCCTACGAACAATTCCTATGATTATGAAGTGGACTAGAATTTCGTCAAAATCTATGGGAATTGATATATCATCAATCTCTACCATAACTAGATTATATATACAAAGATCCATTTTCAAGAAAGGTGGAAAAATTTCACTATGACCCAACCAAATCTATATAAAGAGAATTCTTAATGAAACTACTCAAGGAATCAACTTCTGTGATAATAATATATCATTACCAAACCCTAACAAATACTCAAGCTGCAACTACCCCAAGTCCACTTCCATAGTATAGGGGGTGTTATGTACTGAAATTCAAATCTTAAATGGAAGGCAATTTCCTAATGAACCAATACACACACAGCACACCATCTTGATGCATATTTTTATAGTAATAATATTAAAATGATACATTAGCTTTAATGTAATGTATGCTAGGAAAACCTCTTGGATATAATATAATTAGATGGTGTAAACAAGCAAGGAAATGTGAAAAATACACACCGATAAGATATATGTCCCAAACTGAAAAAACTAGAATGTAAGCCCTGGAGAAAGTCAAAATTTTGATCTCTAAGCTGAGATCACCGTATAAGGTCCAAAATGATCATCATCTATAAGATCATCTAAAGACACTTCCAACCTATCTACCACATCATAACACAAAACACATGATAGAAAATAAAATTCATAGATGAGTATTTACATACAAATAATGACACCCAAAATGATGAATTTAGGATTAATAAGATATATAATATGAGATGAAAAACGGTAATTAGTTAATAATATGTATCTCAACCCATGTATATATAAATTGTATCTTTGAACAAGGAAATGGGGATCAAAAAGGCATGTAGATAATCTATAAGTCGAGTATTTACTATTGATTCTAGGAAAGTAACCTCATGCAACCATGATAACACAATCACAGAAAGCATGTGGCATAGCCAAATTGTCATTTAAAACCATGATAGACGAGTATGTAAATCCAAAGGAATGGATATATATATATATTACTCATAAAAATAATCCAAAATGAGAGAGATATGGGATCTTCATCTCATAGCTCCTCCCAATAAAAGAGTCACCAATAGTACCAAATGTCCAAAAATGATGCCCAACATCTTGTGTGTATTCATTGAAGATAACATCAATTTCAATACAATACTCACCACTTTTCCACACATAGGATTTTCCACAATATATATCTTGAGTACATGTGCCTAGATAAAATAGGAGGCTTCTACTCAGTGGATAGATTGAGGTCCAATACCCTATATCAAAATCATGATTCCACTATAATAATCAATAGAGGAAACATGACATGCCCATAAAGGTGGTTCCAGTATGATGGTAGAGGACCCAAATCCATTCTAGCTTGAGTGTTCTACTCTAGATGTAAATATAGTAACGATTCAGATTGCCAACCAGAGTGTTCCACTCCGATGGTAAAGGACACATGCCCAGCCTTGATAGATGGTTCCACTCTAGAATTCTATGGATAACCCATGCCCAAACAATCCTGAGCGATCCACTCTAGGTGTCGATAGGTCACCCTTCATGACCATAGTATGATGGTTAACACCATTGTCATTGAGGACCCATACCAATCCTTGCTGGAGGGTTCCACTTAGAATACATCTATTGATCTTCTATGATCACTATCATCATCGAGTGTCACCTAAATACATTCTAGGCTCATAAACATCTTACATCATATCTCAAAATCTAAATATTCTGGAACCGTTATGTTCAACGTGAAAAAAATATGATGGGCTACTCCGGGGATAAAATCTGATTCCAAATGAAGGAAACATGAGATATTGATTTTTCATAAAAAGGGACTAGGGGGTACATGGACTCTATGGGAGCACACATGGTGTCTGATCCCTCTCCATAACCTTGTCGTGTCCATTTGGGTACATGGATTACCAATTATTTAGGAATTCATTGTGATTAGGTGATCTACATGGAGTTCCCATGGAACTCAGGGTCTTGCCCGTGTGTGTGGTCATTTCTACATAACTATACAATGTCTATGTACATCAGGGCATAACATGAAAATTCACATGGGGTTCCACCCATATCTCAACATTTTTCAAATGTAATATATAACATGTTGTGTTATAGTCTATGTTCTCCAACACAAATCTTTTCCACTAGAGTATTAGGTACACAACATGCAAGATTTCTAAATTTCAGTCTAGCCTCTAAAAGTCCCAAAACCCTAGTCAACATAGAAAATGGGATACACTTTCTGTCTTCATCACAGTACAAGACATGTAGTTATGTGTAATGGCCCGGACCTCTCCAGCCCATTCCTTTGTCAAAAAAAGGTCAAGAAGTGTTCTGAAGGGTAAAATGGACTTTTTCCACTCTTTCCAGAATTTTGAAACTACACGCCGTATAGTTTGAGTACACGCCGTGTACCCCCTTCCCCGGTATACCCCGTGTTGCATACCATGTCCTTGCTGTGTGGAATAATGGGTGCACGCTGTCTGTCCTGTTCTACACGTCGTGTAGTCCTTCCCTGCGCACGTGTTACCAGTTAATGGCCATGTACCATGTAGGAGTTATTTCCTTTCCATGTGCAATGAATGAGTACACGTCGTGTGTCCAAACTACAAGCCGTGTAGTCCTTCCCCGCGTACGCGTTACCCTCAAACCGTGTGATGACAAGTCAACGGCCGCGGAGGCGTGTTGGAAGCCGCGTGGAGACTGTGTGAAAGAACCGAGTACACGCCATGTACCATAATTTATACGCCATGTACTTTTTCTTTTCCCACCTATAAAAGGAGGGGGCCCCTACTCCTTTCAACTCACACCTCTCCTCCCTACTCCACTGAGGAGAGCTCTCCCAAGAGACTCGAAGGCTCTTCCTACCATAACTTCTTCGTCTGAGCTCCGATTTGCGATCTGTCAATGGCCACATGATTGTAACGACAAGGTGGAACTTCTGAGCCTGGGTCCGTTGCCTTTACTTTGTCCTTTCCTTTCCGAATTCCGCCCTAGGAAATTTTGTAGGGACCCGACAGAAGTGACGGACGCCGACGGACGTCTTTTAAGGTTGATTCGGGGGAGCGTTGCGATCAAGAACCTGTTGAGTTGGGATTTTACCTTCGTCTCTCTAATTTATTCATCATGCGGGGTGGGTGTTCTCTTGTTAACGTGAAACACTTTTGAACCAGTTTAATGAATATAATAACCAGGTTATATAACGGGGATGGGAAGTTGTGATTGTTGTTACATTATATCCTGTGATATTATGTTGTGAATTTAATGACCTTCTACCTACTGAAAATCATGGTCATTGGGGGCCTTTGCTTACATAATTAAATATTTTCCTCTCGTTCTGGATTTTCTAATGGATGGAAACCTTGTGGATTGTGGAAATTGGTTAATGACGTAGAGTTGGATGTTAAAATCTGGAACCCTTGTGTGAACACCCCGGTTAAAAAAATGGAATAATGAACATGTGGGTGTTGGCTTGGTTGTGGGTTGGTGTGAATGATATGTTGGTGAAGGGAAGCGGGGCTACGATAAATGGTATTAACAGGATAATGATGTATGGGTTTCGGTGTGGTTGTGTTTATGGTGGTTGGCAGCGGGGCTACATGGATGGGCTTGTTTGTGTTGCTTGTGTTTTCCTAACTTGATTTGTGGATGGTGGGGATATGTTTTACGAATGATTGATGTGGCTGGGTTGTGGATAGTTTCCCAGTAGTTAAGGAAATAATAAACTAATTCTGCTGAATGTGATAACCTAAATGGGGTTGAGGTTGATTGTTGTATGCATGCTTTGTAGTAGCAGTGTCAAGGCACGTGCTCAGTTTCTCTATTTAGAAGCCATAGGTTGGGCTGTGTGGTTGGTATATATATATATATATATGTATCTTTTGTGTTTTATTGCACCCCTCCCATGTTGAGAACTTAGTGCCGAACACTCCCATTTTATGGGAGAGGGTGTTTTCCCATAGTTAGTAGCTCCTTCCTGCTCCTTCTCCCCAAGGTTGTGATGGCTTGAGGCGACCTTACACCTAAGACTCTTCGGTTAAGATTATATTGTTGTGGATTTAGCCTAAGACTCTTCAGGGAGGTTCTACTATTTCCCATGAATCTTTGGGATGAGGCCCAGGTGTGTGCGGGCGAGATACGTGGTTGTGATTCCCAGGTGTGTGCGTGCAGGATGCGTGGTTGTGAGGCCCAGGTGTGTGTGGGCAGGATGCGTGGTTGTGAGGCCCCGGTGTGTGGGCAGGAGGGATTTGTGGTAGTGAGGACCAGGTGTGTGAGGGCGGGATGTGTGTTTATGAGGCACAGGTGTGTGCGGGCATGATATGTGGTAGTGGGGCGTAGGTGTGTGCGGGTGGGGAGAGTGTGGCAGCGTCAGGACGTTCTCTGTTAGGAAGAGAAGCTAACTAAAGAGAAATGGTGTGGGGTACCCAATACTCTTGTTTCATATATACTACTACCTGTTGTGCTTGTGTTTTTGTTGAGTGTGGCTGGTGAGGTTGGGGGGATAGAATTCCTTGCTAGGTTTATTCTGTTGTTCTCACAGGACATTAGGATGTATCCCCACTTGTTCACGAGATCTTTAGGTTTCCCCACTGATTATAATTGTATGATCACCCTACATTTACTTTCAGGTTTCCAGGAGGAGCACCACGGCCGTACGGGACCATACTAGTCGGACAGTTGGAGTTGTTGTTGTTACTGTACCTTTGTTTTCTTTTGGTATTGTACATTGAGCTTTCTTGTACTTGTACCTTGTTATAAAAATTATGTAAACATGCATGTGGGATTGGATTGTGTTTATTTATATAAACTGGTTCTTTTCCTTTTTGGTGGTTGACTTGTCCTATTTCTCAAACATTAAAAATAAAAAGGGTAATGCCTCCCATATTTGTGAAAAACTCATACCCTTGGTGCTAGTCGCCACCCCGGGGCCTACTGGAGGCGGGACTCGGGGGTAATTATCTCCCTTTCACCATTTCTAGCTTAGGAGGGGCATCTTTGGTGGGAGGGGGTCGTGACAGAATGGTATCAAAGGGAGGTTTAGATATAGGATGGAGTCTGGAGTTAGGCACAGTGAGGATTGCAAGGGATGGTAGGGCAACAGTGTTAGTTAATCATGGTGCGTGACATAGGCTAGGGAAAACTGGCTAGGACACGAGATTTTAGGGCCCCCTGTGATTCGATGCAAGGACTCTGAGCCTACCGAACGACCATGTGAGACTACATTTATTGCAGGGTAGAGACACTGGGGAAGGTACATGCATCATCATGATTGTGTTTTACTTGTTTTGGGTGTTCTGGGAAAGAAATTGAAATAAAAGGATAAAATGAAACCATGGGTTTTTCCTTACTACATGGGCATAGGTGATCCTTGTTTACCGTACAGCTATGGCACCTGGACGTCGTCCCCGGGTGGTTCAGACGGCCGAGGCCCAGCAGATTCAGGCGGTCGATCAGTTGAGGATTGACCGAGAGGAGGAAGATAGCCAGTGGCAGAAGACTATATGTTCTTTCCAACTGCAGACTCTCAATAAGTACGAGGGTAGTACTTAGGATACAGAGGCGGAGGGGTGGCTTGAGGAGCTAGGGATCTCTTTTACCTTGATCCATGCTTCGAGGGAGTACTGGGTTCCCCTAGCAGTCATTCAGCTGATAGGTGTTGTGCGACAGTGGTGGATTCTCTACCTCGGAGAGAGGATAGAGGCAGAGGTTCCATGGGATGTCTTTGAGAAGGAATTCCGAGAGGAATTTCTTTTTTCCATGATCATGGCGGAGAAGCGGTAGGAGTTACTCTCCCTTTAGCAGTGGAGTATGTTGGTACGAGAGCTGGGGATCAAGTTCAAGGATCTCCTGCGCTTTGCTCAGGATCTCTATCTGGATGAGGAGTCTCGGGCGAGACGTTTGGAGGAGGCTCTTCATCCTTCGCTCTTGTATGCTATCACCCCCTTCACCCTTCCAACATAATTCGAAGAAGAGAAGAAGGCCGAGGTTGTTGAGAGGATGCACTTGCTGGGAGGTGCACCCCAAGAGGGGAACTAGTCAAGCTCGTCGAAGGGGAAGGCAGTCAGCAGCAGGTCTCCTGCGACGGGACCTTCCAGGTTCAGGCTAGTGGGGAGCATGCCCCAGTAGTTCCCGTTTAGATCTTCGGGTCCTCGTCCCATTTTCACGAGCCCAAGACCAAGGTGTTTTTATTGTGGAGGTTTTGGGCACATTCAAATTCGGTGCCCAACCCGAGCTCAGTACGGTGGAGGTGGACAGGTTCAGCACCAGTTGTCAGCGAGGCCCATCAGCAGTAGCAGGACCATGCCCCTCTGAGGGCAGACATTGTGAGAGGAGGCCGACCACAGGGTGCTCCTCAGGGACCTCGACCAGGGCGTGGTTGGGGAGGTAGTCAAATCAAACAGGCAGAAGAGCGGGGCATGGATAGTTGCATGTGGCAGAGTTCGCAGCTCCAGCGGGGCCATAGGTGGTACGAGGTACGATTTGTTTTTTCAGCACTCTTGTTTCTGATTTGTTCAATTCGGGAGCCTCACACTCTTTTGTTGCACCTATTCTAGCCCATACTTTGGGACTGGATGTAGAGAGAATTTCTATACCACTGGTACTGAGTAAACCAGTTGGAGGCTAGACCAGCATATCTTGTGATTACCGGGGATGTGGGCTGACGCAGGGACCACATAGATCTAGTGGGGACCTTCTTCTAATACAGATGCAGCCATACGATGTAATCCTAGGCATCGAATGGTTGTTTTCTGTTAGTTCCGTTATCGACTGCTTCCGGAGAAGAGTCGTGTTCTCTGAAGTGGAAGGGCAGCGCGTATCTTTTGTTGGCGAGAGGAGCTATCAGGCGGGAAGCTGGCGTGTGGAGCCTCTCCTTTCCTTATTGGGCAGGTTATATATGGTTCCAGCTGATACAGAGATGATTGATGTCCCAGAGGTTTTTGGGGAGTTCCATGATGTTTTTCCTAAGGAGGTTGTATCTCTACCCCCCCCCCCCCCCCCCCGACGTGACGTTTAGTTTGAGATAGACTTACAGCCTGGTGCCCGTCCGATTTCGATGGCCCATTATCGGATGGCACATTTGGAGTTGCGGAAGTTGCAGATTCAGTTTGACGATCTGATGGAGTAGGGTTTTGTTCAACCCAACATGTCTCCATGGGGTGCTCCAGTTTTGTTCTTGAGGAAGGAAGATGGTGGTATCTGGCTATGCATAGACTACCGAAGGTTGAACCAGGTAACAGTCAAGAACCGCTACCCCCTTCCAAGGATAGATGATCTCTTTGAACAGCTGAGGGGAGCAGGTTGGTTTTCTATAGATTGATCTAGGATCAGGATATCATCAGCTGAGGGTGAAAGACAGTGACATCTCGAAGACGGCATTCAGGTGCAGGTATGGGAACTTCGAGTTTGTAGTGATGTCGTTTGTTGTTACGAATGCACCAGTTGTGTTCATGGGACTTATGAACTTTGTCTTCCGAGAGTTTTTGGACTAGTTCATCGTTGTGTTTATCGATGACATCCTAATCTACTCAAGGTCAGAGGAGGAGCACGTTGAGCATCTTGGGGCAGTCTTGGAAGTCCTTCGACACCGTCACCTTTACGGGAAATTGTCGATGTGTAAGTTCTAGACACAATAAGTACACTTCCTTGGGCACGTGGTGTCTCAACATGGAGTGTCAGTGGACCCGTCGAAGGTGGAGGCAGTTGTTTCTTGGGTAGCACCCAAGACCGTGGCAGAAGTTCGTAGTTTCCTGGGGTTAGAAGGTTACTATCGGAGGTTCGTTTCAGACTTCTCTCGAGTTGCTGCTCCATTGACAGCATTGATGATGAAGAACCAGGTGTTCCTGTGGAGCGACCAGTGCCTGAAAGCTTTTGACTACCTGAAGGAGTAGTTGGTCAGTGCTCCCGTACTTAGGTTTCCAGAGGAAGGGTTGTTGTATGAGGTGTTTTGTGATGCTCCTGGCCTTGGTCTGGGGTGCGTTCTGATTCAGAAGAAGGGAGTGATTTGTTATGGGTCTATGCAGTTGTGCCCTCATGAGCTTAACTATGCCACCCATGACCTAGAGCTTGCAGCAGTAGTGTTCGCACTGAAGGTGTGGCGACATTACCACTTTGGGGAGCACTTTGTGGTCTTCTTAGATCACAAGATCCTGAATTATATCTTCTCCCAGCGTGACCTAAACTTACGTCAGCAGAGATGGGTTGAGTTTCTCTAAGACTATGACTTTCAGATCTCTTACAATGATGGTAAGGGAAACGTTGTGGCTGATTCCCTAAGTAGACAGTCGCATCTGGAAGTGGTTCGGGAATCTGATGATTCTTGGAAGGTAATGGGAGAGTTGGCTGCCTTGCACATGGATGCCAGGGTAGAAGTTGTTAGAGGCTATTTGTTTCAGATAACAGTGTAGTCGTCCTTGTTGCACCAGGTGGAAGAGTCTCAGTGGGGGGACTCCGAGGCAGATGTGATGCGGGATCATGTCGATCATGGGAACACTCTATAATGATGGTCAGAGGACAGCTGACATCAGATGCTTTTCAATGGAAGGTTGTTTTTTCCGGAGGCGATGCGTGAGGGAGTTCTCCGTGAGTTCCATAGTTCAGCCTTGTCGGTACATCCATGAGTTTCAAATATATACTGTGGCCTAAGGGATCAGTTTTGTTGGCCTAGGGTGAAATGGGCAGTGGCGTAATTTGTGTCTAAATGCCTAGTGTGTCAGCAAGTGAATGTTGAACATCGTGTTCCCAGTGGTCTGTTTCATCCTTTAGATGTCCCTGAGTGGAAGTGGGATGACATCTCAATGGACTTCTTCATTGGAGTACACGGAGCACAGGTTGGTTATGATGATATATGGGTAGTGTTGGATCGTCTGATGAAATCGGCTCACTTCTAATCAATCATGGAGTCGGGCCCAGTGAGTACCTTAGCACAGAGGTACGTAGACGAGGTGGTGCAGTTGCATGGAGTTCTGAGGACTATCTTCTCAGATCGGGATACTCTGTTTACCTCACGAGTCTAGAGGGAGTTACAACATGATTTTGGCACCCAACTACGCCTTATTACTTCTTTCCACCCCTAGACCGATGGGCAGACAGAGCGGACTATCCAGACGATGGAGGACATGCTGCGAGCATGCGTTATGGATTTCAAAGGATCATGGGTACGCCACTTGCTTTTAGTAGAGTTATCCTACAACAACAACTTCCTCTCTACTATTGGCATGTCACCATTTGAGGCTTTGTATGGAGGTCCATGTTGTTCACCAATTTGCTGGGTATAGGTTGGTGAGATAGGTGCACTTGGGCTAGAGGTAGTGCAGAGCACCACAGAGAAAGTCCAGCTTGTACGTGAAGGGATGAAAGCGGCTCAGGACAGACAGAAGTCTTATACTGGTGGTCGGAGGAGGCCCTTGGAGTTTGAGGTGGGGGATCGTGTGTTGTTGAAGGTTTCCCCTCGACGGGGGCAGCGAAGGTCTGGGAAGGGGATCAAGCTCTCACCCAGGTTCATCGGACCTTTGGAGGTGTTGAGTCGAGTCAGCGAGGTGGCATATCAACTGGCCCTCTCACCTCAATTGGAGAAGGTTCATGATTTCTTCCACGTCTCCCAGCTTCGTCGGTACTTACACGACGACTCCCACGTTATCGACTGGGGAGAGTTCGATATGGGAGACGACGCGACCTTCAAGGAACGACTAGTCAGAATGGAAGATCGTAAAGAGAAGGTTCTTTGTGGATGAACCATTCCCTTGGTTCATGTGTTGTGGAGGCATGGCGGCCTCGATGAGAGCACTAGGGAGCGGGAGACCCAGATGCACGCTCAGTACCCGGAGTTGTTTTGACTTGTGTTTTTTTCTTGTTCTTCTAAGCTTGTGTTGATGTTGTACTCTATACCCTTGTTATATAGAATGCATGGATTGTCAGTTGTGAGACCTTTTGTTTCTTTGTTCCATGGTAATGTGTAACATGTCCGGATTTGTGGGAAAGGGAAAAAACTGACCCTTAATCGAGAAACATTAATGCGGATGCGATTAAACACGTGCAGGCAAGTCAGTGCCGCCTAAAGTGAATAATATCTCGACATAGGTGAAGGAATTCCCCAAAACCATGTGTTCAGGTAGTGTGTTGGTTGTGTGGTGTTGGGGTTAGTACGAGTTGAGAAATCCTAATGTATGAAAGTGGGAAGACCCAATTATTAATAGAAACACATTAATAGGGATGTGATTAAACCCGTGCAGGCGAGTTAGTGCCGCCTAAAGTGGATAATATCTCGACATAGGAGAAGGAATTTCTAACACATATGATTAGGGTTGTTGGTTGGGTTCCTGTTATAACGAGAACCCTAAGAGGTGTCTTGTTGGGTTCCTCTGGGTTGGTTTTGAATTCTCGGGGACGAGAATGTTTTAAAAGGTATCTGATGTAATGGCCCGGACCTCTCCGGCCCATTCCTTTGTCAAAAAGAAGGTCAAGAAGTGTTCTGGGGGGTAAAATGGACGTTTTCCACACTTTCCAGAATTTTGAAACTACACGCCGTGTAGTTTGAGTACACGCAGTGTACCCCCTTCCTGGGTATACCTCATGTTGTAGACCGTGTCCTTGCTATGTGGAATAATGGATGCATGCCATGTGTCCTGTTCTACATGCCATGTAGTCCTTCCCGCGTACGCGTTACCAGTCAACGGTCATATACCATGTAGTAGTCATGTCATTGCCGTGTGCAATGAATGTGTACACACCATGTGTCCAAACTAAACGCCGTGTAGTCCTTCCCCGCGTATGTGTTACCCTTAAACCGTGTGTTGACCAGTCAACGGCTGCGGAGCCATGTTGGAAGCCGCATGGAGATCGTGTGAAAGAACTGAGTACACGCCGTGTACTTTTTCTTTTCATTCCTATAAAAGGAGGGGTCCCCTCCTCCTTTCAACTCACACCTCTCCTCCCCTCTCCTCTGGGCAGAGCTCTCCCAAGAGACTCGAAGGCTCTTCCTACCATAACTTCATCGTCTGAGCTCCGATTTACGATCCGTCAGTGGCCACAGGATCTTAATGACGAGGCGGAACTTCCGAGCTTGGTTCTGTTGTCTTTCCTTCGACCTTTCCGTTCTAACATCCACCCGAGGAGGTTTTGTCGAGACCTGACAGAAGCGACAGACGCCGACGGACATCTTCTATGGTTGATACGGGGGAGCGTTGCGATCATGAAGCTGTTGATTAGGGATTTTAACTTCGTCTTTTTAATTTGTGCATCGTGCGGGGTGGGTGTTCTCTTGCTTACGTGAAACACTTTTGACCAGTTTAATGAATATAATAATTGGCTATTTAATGAGGATGGGAAGTTTTGATTGTTGTAACTTTATATCCTGTGATATTATGTTTTTAATTTAATGAGGTTCTACCTACTGAAAATCACGGTCGTTGGGTGCCTTTTCGTATGCAATTAAATGTTGTCCTCTCCTTCTGGATTTTATTATGGATGGAAGCCTTGTGGATTATGGAAATTGGTTAGTCACGTAAAGTTGGCTGTTAAAATCTGGAACCCATTTGTGATCAACCCGGTTAAACAAAATGGAATAATGAACATGTGGTTGTTGGCTTGGTTGTCAGTTGGTGTGAATGCTATGTTGGTGACGGGCAGCGGCGCTGCGATAAATGGTATTAACAGGATAATGATGTACGGGTTTCGGTGTTGTTGTGGTTATGGTGGTTGGCAGCGGGGCTGCAGGGATGGGCTTGTTTGTGAATGAATAGTGGGTTGTGAATAATAAATTAGAGTGGAAGAGTTAATGAATGGTGGGGTGTAGAAAAGAAACGGAAATAATAATCAACGGGTTGGTTGGTTGATAAGAAGGACTTGGTTGTGTTGATTGTGATTTCCTAACTTGATTTGTGGATGGCAGTGATATGTTTTACAAACGATCGATGTGGCTTTGTTGTGGATAGTTTCACAGTAGTTAAGGTACTAATAAACAAATTCCATTGAACATGAAAACCTAAATGGGGTTGGGTTGATTGTTGAATGCATGCTTTGTAGTAGCAGTGCCGAGGCACGTGCTCAGTTTCTCTATTTAGAACCCATAGGTTGGGTTGTGTGGTTGGTATATATATATATATATATCTGTATCTTTTGTGTTTCATCGCACCCCACCCATGTTGAGCACTTAGTGCCAAACACTCCCATTTTATGGGAGAGGGTGTTTTTCCCTTAGTTACTAGCTCCTTCCTTCTCCTTCTCCCCTAGGTTGTGATGGCTTGAGGCGACCTTACACCTAAGACTCTTCGGGTAGGTTTCTATTGGGGTGGATTTAGCCCAAGACTCTTTGGGAAGGTTCTACTGTTTCCCAAGAATCTTCAGGATGAGGCCTAGGTGTGTGCAGGAGGGATACGTGGGTGTGAGGCCCAGGTGTGTGCGGGCGGGATGCGTGGTTGTGAGGCCAGGTGTGTGCGGGCGAGATGTGTGGTTGTGAGGACCAGGTGTGTGCGGGCGGGATACGTTGTAGTGAGGCCCAGGTGTGTGCGGGTGGGATGCATGGTTGTGAGGCCCAGGTGTGTGCGGGCGGGATACGTGGTCATGGGGCCCCGGTGTGTGCAGGCGGGGAGAGTGTGGCAGCATCAGGACGTTTGCCGTTAGGAAGAGCAGCTAACTAAAGGGAAATGGTTTGGGGTACCCAATACTCTTGTTTCTTATATACTACTACCTGTTGTGCTTGTGTTTTTTGTGACTGTGGCCGGTGAGGTTGGGTGGATAGAATTCCTTGCTAGGATTCTTTTGTTGTTCTCACGGGACATTAGGATGTCTCCCCACTTGTGCACTAGAGCTTTAGGTTTCCCCACTGAGTATACTTGTATACTCAACCTACGTTTACTTTCAGGTTTCCAGGAGGACTACTAGGGTCGTGCGAGACCCTACTAGTCAGACATTTAGAGTTGTTAATATTGTTGTACCTTTGTTTTCTTTTGGTATTGTACTTTGAGCTTTCTTGTACTTGTAACTTGTTATAAAATTTATTTAAACATGCATGTGGGCTTGAGTTGGGTTTATTTATATACCCTGGTTCTTTTCCTTTTTGGTGGTTGACTTGTCTTATTTCCTGATCTTTAAAAATAAAAAGGGTAATGCCTCCCATATTTGTGAAAAACTCATACCCTTGGTGCTAGTCGCCACCCTGGTGCCCACTGGAGGCGGGACTTTGGGGTCATTATTTCCCTTTCACCATTACCATCCCAGGAGGGGCATCTTTGGTGGGAGAGGGTCGTGACATTATGCTTTCACTATTTCTCAAATATGAAATTTACATAGCATATCCTTCTATTTTACTTATATTATGGCCTTATTGATTCAAAAAAATGGTGTATCTAGCCATGGTTCTTAATTTTTGGCCGTTTGGTGGGACAAGAATAGAAATCACTATTCTTCAAAGGGATTTTGCATGTCTTGAATGCGTCTAAAACCTATTTTTTTACATTGATTAAAAAAATAATTCAGTCAAAACCCACTTTGATCCACAATTTTTCAAAATATCCATAGCTGGTAAATTCATATTGATTTCATTGGTCCAATCGATATTTGTACCACCCGACAATGTCAAATAAAGGCCTTGAGTGTAGTGAAGAAGATTTATAGAATAATATTATTTGGAATTATATTAATACTCATGAATAAGATATTTATTTTACGTTAATGGGTATTCTTTTTCCAATAGCATACTCGAAATGAAATAAGGGTTTGTCTAGAAGTTTTTGTTGCACACAACATTGAGATATACCAAAAAATAATATAGTAATAATATTATTCATTTGAAAGGTATTTAACACATAGCTAATAGAATGGTGAGAATGAATAGTAAAACTGAACTTTTAAAATATTGTTTAAACATGTTTAAAGAATTATTTTTTTTACAAAATTTGTTAGAAATAAATATAAAAACTAATTGAAAATAAATGATACAGTTTTTAAGAAAACCTTTTTAAAAGAAAAAAAATACTCTTTTAATATCAGTATTTTGGGATTATTATTTAATTATAAATATATGATATATTTTCAAAGTGATGTATTAAATTCATCTTATAAGTTTTATAGACTTAATATTTGAGAAAATTCAATTTTTTAAAAAAGTTGTATTTAAAAAAAATGTTGTTTTACAGCCTTTTGATGGGGAACTGTTTTTAAATCAATTTTTTCTTCTATTATATGTTCTATTTGACAAAAATACTTATTTTATTGAAGTGGGAGATAAAAATTTACTTCGGAAGAAATTTTTGTATTTTTTTGATAATGTTCCATTATTAATGAATTATGTAAAAATACTACATTTTAATTCACAACTATCATTTCATCTAATTTATTTATACAGTTTGACCATGAAATTAATTTTATTTAAATTTTAATTGGATTATTTTTAATCACTTAACTAAATTCTATTCAATTTATGTAATTTCACATTTAAATTGGATATAATCCCATGTTTTTATTTTGATATTTATTACCTCTTAAAAATCACATTTTCATATTGACAAATGGAATTGATTTTTAATTAATATTTGCCATTTATGTGTTTTCAATTTGGAAAAATGCATTCCGTATTTGTAATCAGGAATTCCAAACTGTTTGAATATGTTCCTTTTTTGGACGTTATAAATATTTACATTAGTAATTTTTTTATTTTCCATGGTAAAAGGGTAAATCTAATAAATAATGTAAACAAAATAATATTATAGTATTATTAATATATCCTAACTCATGTTATAGTCATATTGGATGAGATATATCTGACCAGGGGAATCCTTGGGTCAATTTTTGGACACCATGGATCCACTTGGGAGTGATAATGACATGTTATATTAATTAATTAAAGTAAAGAGAAATATGGAATGAAATTTTATGTTTTACAAAATCAATTTTTACGTGCCATTATGTAAGTTATCATTTTTATTGTAAATAGTTATTATAAAGATAAAAATATTTAATACATCAATGTATTTTATTAATATTATTTTGACATAAAATTAATATATTTAATTATTTCACTATGATAATGTAGGTATTACCGTATTAATGAATTATTTAAATAAATGAGACTATAAAAATTAAAATATATTTATTTTTAAAATTTTATGCCATACATGAATTTTTGGGATGATTATTACTTGTTACATTTTAAATAAAGTCAGTTATTTGAGTGAATAATGTTTTAATGTTTTTTGAAAAATTTGTGATATGAATATTTTAAAAATTGACATAACTGAGTTTTTAAAAAACATACTATTTTATCAAATGATATAATTTTCATAAAAAAAATTGATTATGAAAAATTACTTATATAATGTTGAAAATTTTATAAATGAATTACTTGAGGTTTTATTTGAATAATGTTGTAACTATATTAACCATATAGTATACATATACAATATAAAATTGTAAGAGTAAAATTATTAAACAAAGGGTTAAAGATAAAATATAGGGTTAAATTTGTGACCTAGACATTTTTGAAACCTATTTTTTGAGAGGTAATCAAATAAATTGAATATTATATTTCAAATAAATGAATTTGGGGCCATTTGAAATAAAAAAACATTTTATAATAAAATTATATTTAAATACCTTCCTAAAGTACCTCTCCTCCCTCTTATAAATGGGAATAATCTCTACCAATTTACTCACACATTTAAAGCCCCGTGAACCATCCAAACTCTCCTAAAATAAGATTCAAAAAAACCTCCCTTACAGCTAGAAACCTTCCATTAGGCAGATGGAAATTAATGAATTTCTTTTGGCTCACATCAAAATAAGTTACCCGATTTAGAGGTAACTTATTCTCTCAAGTCCTTTTAATTCATTATTATTGTATGATCCATATGATCTTTTTATTATTTAATTACAAAAAAAGTATCCTAAATATACTAGGAATCTATTATGAAAAGGACTCAAACTAAATTTACACACACCATCATCTAATGCATATGACCATAATTTTTTTGTGTATGGAATACTTCTACCTCATGAAATGATTATTGTTTGATTTTCCCCTTCCACCTCTCATGTTGTCCATTGTGATGGAACTGTAGATAAATATGACATATATAATATTTATATTATCTCTAGGATTCAGTATTTTTTAATTATAAAATACCTATATGCTTTCCATGATATGTAAATAAGATAATTTCATTTGAGGAATTGTGGACTACTTCTCCCTCAAAGTGGTATGACTCGTTCATGTCATACATGAAATGTATAAAGGAAGAATTTAATGAAAGTATATAATATATATATATATAATGTGATATTATTTAGTATTTATAATATATCTATTTATAATTTAGTTTTCAATCCTTTAAATATGAAAATTATATTAAAGTCGCGTTCATGCATACGTACAACCTACCGTCTCCATAAACGATGCATTCCAGTTCTTATCTTCAAATTTTATATAATATTAAAAATACATATATATACATATATATATACATGATATATTTTATATTTAAATCACTAATATAATTATAGAGATAATTTATTTTTGACTACATGGAAAAATTTTAATTATAATAACTTTATTTTAAACTCATGTACTGAACATCATGAATACTACCGATATGAACATGAATAATTATAAAATTGTTATAACAAGGTAATAAATGATACAAATAGAAAAATAAAAATTAAAAGGGTTATTAATAAATATTAAATTACATTAAGTATATTATTCATGGAGATAATGAATAAACAAGGAAAGTCAGACTCCACTTAAGAGAACTTCATTACCTAATATCCATTCATTGGGTTAATATTGTACTTTTTGACAGTGTTGTGATATGATTATGTAAGAACTATATTTTGATGTAATATATTGTATTTTTATATTATTTATGTTTAAATATATTTAATACACATAATTGATCTATTTTATTCACAAAATGATCATTGTAAAGGAACCTTTTAGCCTTCTCTATTGGTCAAAGACTTATTTTATGTCATGTATTTTAATTTCTATTTTCTTTTTTTGGGATATGTTATTATATATCCTTATTTCTAGAAATTTAATTTCCATGTATTGAGAGACCCTTATCTCTCTCATCAAATCAATTTATAAAATTTTAGTTGACGTCATTAGGCTTCCGAATTTTCTTAAGCGAATTTCTAAACTGAATTTCCACTCATTGGGGTTTATGCACACTTCATTCGTTATATTATGCCATGATTATGTGTGGAATCTATGATTAATTATTAATGTTATAATTTATATTTCTCTTTTGTGTGGTTATACTGTATTTACACATACTCATTGCATTGGTAAATTCTTAAATCATTTATATAATCATTGTAAGGGAAATCATAGCTCAATCTCTGTTCATTGAGTTAAATATCCATGTCATTGGTTTTGTTTTTTCATGTATTTGTGTGAATGTAAAATGATTTTTTACACATAATTTCCAATTATATTGGGTTTATATCTATATTTCACCCATAAATATGTCATTTATTTATCCTTAATCTAAGGATATGATCATTGTAATGTATTTTTTCTCAATTTTCATTCTATTGATACTCATTTCATGTTATACACCAATTGAATTTAAATGGTGTATATAAATATGATTGGATATTATATCAAGAATCTATTTATTCTCATGATATTATAAACTCGGATTGATGTTATTCTGAAATAATTTTTATTCATTTATTCACTCATGTGGTAACAGACTCTTAAACTAGAACATCATTTTAAATATTATAATGATTTATTCATATAAGTATTTATCATTAATGTAATTATTGTAAAAATGGTTTTTATTATTTATTTATATGGAAAATACTATTTTAAAATGTAAATTCATTTAAATAATTAATATTGGTATGGGAAGCATTGATTCAAAATTCCATTTATTAAATGTTTTAATTGGTTTTGGAAATGGAATGAATATTTAATTATATTCAATTGATTCATTGTGTTTGATGAGTTGAATGTTGATAATTTCAATATTTTTTATGTTGTGATTATGTAATGGTACACGGAAATTTTACAGGTGGTTACATGATAAACCAAATATGGGTGGTTCTATAATAATCCTAAGGTGGGAGAGACTGTATAGCTCTCCAATTCATTGGGTAATGTGACAGAGGTAAACTCTAAAGATTCTCTTAGGAGATTTTGGGAATATACTATGACGGGTATTCCAAACATAACTCCCTATGTATATATGAAATCTAAATTGTATGAATGTTATGGATTCCACAAGATACCTTTATTATTTATTATTTCTATGTGTTATTCATAAATCTTATGATTTAATTATGTATGTTAAAGAGGTTGTGTTCTATGATTGAAAAGTATGATTTCATTTATTTGTATGTATTGATGGATTAATGTGTTCTTACCATATTTTATATCCCTTACTGAGAATTTTTTTCTCATACCATATTTTTGTAATGTTTTTCAGAGGGTATAAGGATGGGTATGAGAATAAAAGAATCCAAGAATATTTTTATCAAGAAAAGAATTCATGTTTTAATCATGGAATTTTATTACTGTAAATGAATTAGATAGAATATAAGTGTGTATATTGTAATATTTGAGATGTAATGTAGTTGTTATAGCATAATTTTATAAAATTCTAAATAGTAAAAGATTCTAAATGTGAATTATTTTCATAACTCAATATTATGTAATGTTTAAGGATGGGGCCTTATAGATGGTATGAAGCGAAAAAATTAAAAGACATTAAATATTAAAATAATTTCTTACGGGGTGTGGATATGGTCGTGGGTTTATAATTTTAAGGTTTATTATATGTTTAATGACATAGAAACCACTTTTTGGTTTCTATTATATCATGTAGACTCATGATATTTATAGATACATTCACCATTGAATTAATTTGGGGTTATATGTTTTTGGGATGAAATATGTTAGGTATAAATTATCCATTGAGGTTAAATCATGTAATGGTTATTTTTTAGGATTTTATCTCATTTTATAAATTTAATTAAAATTATACTGTTTTTATAAATATACAACATAAATATCGTGTGACAACCTGTTTTCTTGGACAAAGTTGTGGGAATTAAACCCACAACCAATGTGTGACTCATATTTATCACCAACCAATAGACTTCTTGAAGTCTCTTGTTGGTATGACTTATTATTTTTAGTTAAATGATTTTTTTGGATTACGAATAAGTTGTTTTTTAAACTTATGTTTTATCAAATAGGTATATTTAGTATAGGAAAATGATTTTGTGATAATGTGATAAATGTAATTTTTTAAGATTTTTTCTCTATTGGGAACACTATATATCTATGGATAATTGAATACAATGGGATTTAGTATGTGGAAAAATTGTTGAGTTTTTATTTTGGAATAAAATTTTTTTTATTGTGGATATATGGTTACTTGGACTATTTATGGAAATGATTATCCTATCATATAGAATATGTAATTAGGGTAATTACATTTCACTATGATAATTTAAGAGTAGAAGATGTTATATAGAGATAAATGTTAAGATTTATCATGGAAAAATATGTGATCTAATCTTTCTATGTTTTGGGTTTCAATATTAGTTAGATTATTCAGAAGAATTTTAAGGAAAATTATTTATTTAGTGGTCTTTGATGAACATTGGTTGTTGTTTGTTCAATATTCTACATGAAGAGTATTATTATTTTTATAATGGATTATCCTTTATGGGTTTATCTGATCTCATACTAACCATTTTGTTTTTTATTAATGTTTAAAGGCATAAAAAATATATAGTTAATCTTTTTTGGATTATTTGATTCTCTATATTTTGATTATAGATCTTTATGTTTGACCATATAAGCATGAGTACTCATCGTTTGGATAAAAGTTGAGTTTGTGGTACAAATTTTTTACAGGATGAAACTCTACTTGAATTCTAGGTATATTTCTTTATTTTCTTAGTAATTCTCAGAAAAAAATTCATCATATTAATTAAAATGAACAAAAAAAATGTATTATGTTCACTTTTCCTAATAGGGAATCAAAGACTGTTTAACCCATCACAATTTTATAGTTTTCTTGTAGTTAACATTCAATTGATCAGGTTTTTTACAACTCTCCGTCAGAACATGACACTTAGTTCCTCATCCATATCCATGTTTTCTTATATGGATTAAATGTATGGGTTATCTTGGGTGACCATAGTACTTCTCTTTCTTTCATTTAAATTAATATTTTTATTGACTATTTTTCTTGATGTGGGACTTTCATTGAATTTTTCAATCCCAATATTAAAACTACGAGGACAGTACTTCCCGAAGGGGAAAATGATGTAATAACCCAGGTATTTATAGAATAATAATTTTTTATTTCTTTTAATACTTATGAATTATATGTTTCTTTTACGTTAAAGGGGACCCTTTTTCTGATAGTGTATTGACATGCAAAAAGGCGTTTCTCCAGAATCATACATTGCACACAATATTTGGATATAACAAAAGATAACACAGTAATAATTATATTATTATAAGTAGTAGTTAACTCATAGTTGTTTTAGGCTGGGAATGAATAGTATAAACTGAATATTGAAATATGGTTTTCACATGTTTAAATAATGAATTATGTTTTCAAAATTTATTAGAAATGGAAATAAAATCCAATTGAATATAAACTATATGTTTTTATGAAAATCTATTTAAAAGTGAATTATTATGTTTTCATATCACTATTTATGGAATTTTATTTGATGAAAAATATATTATAAATATTTAATGTAATGTTTTAAAATTATATTTTATGTTTTCAAGATATGATAGAAGAACAATTTCAATGTTTTGGTAGAAAAATTATTTATCTAAAAATGCAGTTTTACTTCCTTTTGATTGAGATCCCATTTTAAATGATGTTTTATCACTGTTATATGTTCTATTTTACAAAATAAACGTATTTTATAGTATTGGGACATCAAATTTTACTTTGGTTGAAGTATTGGAGTTTTTCTGATAAATTACATTTTTAATGAATAGTAAAAAATAATACCTTTTAATTAAAAACAGTCATTTCATATATATTTATTACATAGTCATATTATCCTATTAATTGGTTTTAAAATATAAAGGTATTTTTTTATTATTATTCAATTTAATTTTGGTCATTTTAATTAATTTCACTTTGAAATTGACATAAAAACCTGTCAATATTTTGGTAGGTATTACTTCTTAAAAACCATCTTTTAGGTTTTGACAACATGAATTAATTTTAAAATAATTTCTTCTAATTATATGTTTTGAATTAGGAAAAATGGATTCTATATTTTCAATCAGGAGGTCCACACTTTTTGAATAGGTACCTTTTATTTTTTGACATTATGAATAGTAACTTTATTTATTATTTTATTTACCATCATAAAAGTGAAAATCTGGTAAATAAGGGTAACCAAAAAATATTATAATAATATTAAACTACACTAAAGAATGTATTAATACTATTGGATGAGATATTACTAACCATGGGAATCACTGGGATTATTTTGGGACCCCATGGATCCATTTGGAAATGACAATTACATGTTATATTAATTAATTAATGTAAAAAGAAATATGACATAAACTTGTATCTTTTAATAAAATAATTTTTATGTGGTATTACATAAGTGATAATTTGGGATATAAGTATTAATTAAAAAGATATATATATTTCATACATCATGTATTTTTATTTATATTTTTTAGAAATCAAATAAATAAATAGATTTATGAAACAATGATAATGTAGTGATTAATATATTAATGAGGGATTTAAATAAATGATATTAAAAAAATAAAATTTATTTATTTTTAAACAATTAATGGCATCCAAGATTTTTAGGGATGATGAATACCTTTTCTATCTAAATTAATGTAGTTTTTTCGAAAGAATAATCTTTTTATTGTTTTTTAAAAAGTCATGATATGTATAGTATAAAAATTGACATAAATGAGTTTTTAAAAGAATAATATTTTGTTAAATGATACAATAGTCATAAAAATATAAAATTTAAACAAATTACATATATAATGTTGAAATGGTTATTAATGAACCTCTTCATTCTAGATTGACATTTTATAGTAACTGTGTTAACCATATAGTATGAATATACAAGAAGATATGGTAAGATTAAAAATATTTATCTATGTGTCAATGATAAAATATAAGGTTCAATTTGTGACGTAGACATTTCTAAAACAAATTGGATGATTATTTATTGTCCCAAAAGAATATTATCTTTGAAATAAATTACATTGACAACATTGTTAACCGAAAATTATTTTATAATAAAATAATATTTCAATACCGGCCAAAGTACCCTCCCTTTCTCTTATTAAATGGCATCATATCTACCCTTTTAGTCACACCTCCCATGCCCCATGGATCATAAAAAATATGCCCAAACAAGTTCCCAATTTTCATTAATTCCTCCAAGTATATTTACCTTATGTAGAATGGAATTAGAGAGTGGCCTTTGGATCAAATAAAAATGATTACCCAATTCAGAGGTAGCATCTTCTCTCAAGTCCTTTTCTTTCATACACTTTCTTCACTCCTCATGCTATTATTAATGTTTAATTAAATAAAAATACCAGTATCCTAAATAAACTAGGATTTTTTTATTATAATTTTTCTAATGAAACATACAAAGAACTCCATCTAATGGATACGAACATAATGTGTGTTTCCGGAGAACTGATGCCTTACGAAACGACTACTGTTTTATTTTCCCCTACCACCACTGTTTGTGGCCATTATTATAGAACTATAAATATATATTATATATATAATATTTATATTTTCTATTTGATTCTGAATTTTTTATTTATATTATACCTTTACGCTTTCCATAGTATGTAAATATGATAATTTTATTTGAGAATGTGTCGACTAATGCCCCCACAAAGTGATGTGACTCATTAATTCCAAAAATGGAATGTATAATGGATGATGTTAATGAACATATGTAACATATATATAATATTAAATTATACTATATTTATAATATACTAATGTATCATTATGTTTTCACTCTATTATATATGAAAATGAAATGAATGTTGTGTTCATGGATACATACGACCTACGATCTTCATGAACGGTGAAATTCATTTATTTGATCCAAATGAAATGTAATTTTATAAATAAATATACATATATACTTGATATATATCATATTTAAATCATTAATATCATTTTTTAGATAATGGAATTGTGACCACAATGATATTTTTAATTATAACAAGTTCATTTTTTAATCAAATATTGAACATCAAAAAAACAAATAATATGAATATGAATAATAATACAATTTTTATTACAACATATTAAGAGATGTAAAATATATAATAAAACTGAAAAATTTCCTGATGAAATTACAAATTAACTTAATTTTATTATTCACGGTGATAGTGAAAGAACAAGACAAGTCTGATTCAGTGTAACGAAATATCTTATCCAATTTCATTTCCATGGGTTAATATTCATATTTTTTATTATTTTGTGTTATTATTAAATACAAACTACATTTTTATATTAAATATTTTTATATATACACTACATATGTGTACATAGAGTGAAAACACATAATCTATCTATTTTATTTACAAAATGATCTTTTTAAGGGAACCTTTCACCCTCCTCTTATAGTCAAATACTTCTTTTAGGTTATGTATTTAAATTTTCATTTTCTAATATTGGGATATTTTATTATATATCCTTAATTCTTTATATTTTAGGTACAAATTATTGGATACCCTATTCTCTCTCAAAAACACAGTTTCTAAATTTTTTTGTGATGTCGTTATGTTGTCGAATTTTAAGGGAATTTCCAAACTCAATTTCTACTCATTGGGTCTTACACATACTTCATGGATTATATAATGCCATGATTATTAATGGAGTACAATTTTATTTATTAATTTTATAATTTTCTCTTCATATTTATATGGATATACTATTGCTACAAATAGTTACCCCATTTATAAATTCTTACTTAGTTTATATGATCATTTTAGGGGAAATCATAACCCAATATCCATTCATTGAGTTAAATATTCATGTCATGGGTTTTGTTTTTTCAAGAATATGTGTGAATGAACCCTAATTTTTTTACACTTAAAATCAACTTATAGTTGGTGTATCTATATTTTTCACAAGTAATTATGTCATTGATTTATCCATAATCTACGGATACAATCTCTATAAAGGATTTTGTCTCAACTAACATTCATTTTGGAATTCTTTGTTGTTATACACAAATTCACTTTATATAGAGTATATACTTTTATTTTACATATTATATCATAAATATAATTATTCTAATTATATTATGTGCTTTTTTTGATGTTTTACTGTAATTATGTTAATTTATGTATTTTCTCAAGTGGTAAAGGACTATTTAACAAGAACATTATTTTAAATGTTTTAAATTTTTTTTATTATAATTATTTCTCATATATTTTCTTTTCTATCCAAATGGGTTTTAGGATTTATTTATATGAACCTTAATGTTTTGAAATGTTGATTCCATTAAATGTTTCAATGTGTTATGTGACACGTTGATTCAAAAATCTCATAATTAAATATTTTCAATGGTTTGGGAAATGGATTGAATATTTCATTATCATTAATTGATTTAATGTGTTTTATGATTAAATTGTTTATAGTTTCAATATTTTATGTGTTATGACTATGTAATGGTACATGGAAATTTTATGGGTGGTTACGTGATAAATGCAATACAAGTGGTTCCGTGTAAATTTTAGGGAAGCTAAGACCGATATATTTCTCCAATGCATTAAGTTATGCGAAAAAGGTAAATGTTAATGTTTCTCCTAAGTGATTTATGGAAGATACATAATGGGTATTCCAAATATAACTACCTATGTTGCTAGGAAAGCTACAATGTAACCATGTTATTGATTCCACAAGATGAAATTATGAATTATGATTCCTACTTATCAAAAAAAACCATATGATTTCATGAGGTATGTTAGTGATTATATGTTTTATGATTGAAAAGTATGATTTTATTGACATGTATATATTCATAGAGTAATGTTTTCATTTATTTATTTTATATCCCTTACTAATATTTTCATGCTCATCCCAGATTTTCAATATATGATTCATAGGGTATAAAGTAGAGTAATAGAAAAGTAGAATTCAAGAAGATATTTATCAAGAAAATAAATCTCTTTTTAATCATGGATTTTTATTATTGTAAAATAATTTGATAGAGTAGAAGTCTCTAATTTTCAATATTTGAGATGTAATGTAATTATAATGGCCTAATATTCTAAAACTCTATATATGAAAATATCTTAAATGTGAATTCTTGAATTAACTCAGGATTATCTAATGTTTAATGTTGGAGCCATAAAATCGTGGTAAACCAATGAAGAATTAATTGAAATTGAGGTGGGGGGAAACAATATGAATAATTAATAATAATTTCCAAGAATTTTTTGAAACTCTATAGAACATATATTTACAGGGCTCTAAATGAGAACAATAATAAATTATACTGTTGCACGGGGTCATTGAATGTTCAATAAATTTGTGCTAAGAATAAAAATGATGATTTTGGTTTATTAGATTAATAAAAATTATTTTAATTCACAGTCTAATGAGCCATACCATAAAATGTTTTATTTCTTCCTCAAAGAACATGATCGGTAATTATTGATTGATGGAATTTCATTATCTAGACTCCATCCAACAATAATTCAAGGGTTTATTGTTGAGTGGTATGATTTATCAATGGAAGGCGGAAAGTGAAGATCTAGATTTTTTGAAGATTTATGAGGGCAGCCCTTGTGGATTCTCCTGAGAGGATGATTTACAGACATTACAGTTTGGTTCAAAAAATTAAATTTATTAATTTAATTAATTAGAAGAACATATATCCACTGAGGGAGATGCTTGAATGCCCCATTAAAACTAATCTTCTAGCGTGCTTTTGGTAATCATCACCTTTTTGACTCAACTACCGTCTCATATTCTGATTCATGTTTACCTTTAATATTATTACAAATTTATTATAAAAACTGTGATTATTTATTATAAAATATATTTAAAATTTTTTTAACTTTAATTTTTGGCACGCCGAGCCTTGAAATCGCACGTTGTCCATGTACCTCAATCTGGAAATATATGTATAAATTATCAACGTCTTACTTTCAAAAAAATGGGTCTATACATTGTGATATAGAAAATTTATAATGGGTGAGAATATAACATCATATGTTTTTAGACTAAAAAACATTATTATATATCACACAAAGTATGAAACATAATTCTTAAATAAACAACTTTGTATTATAATTTATTATGGAAATTATGGCATATCTGTTTTATTATAGAGTACAAATAAGAAAATATAATGATTATAAATGATTATAAAATTATATAACATTAATTCAAAAGATTTAATAGGCATAATATAAGAAAAAATTCAATTTTTATGCATAAAATATGTATTCAAAAAATGAAATTTGTTTTCCAATTAATGGAAGACTCGTTTTAAAACAACATTTTCAAACATATATAAATATAATTTTTTTAAAAAAAATTGAATTGATAATATCAAAAATTAATTTCATTTTATTTTTTGGTTATTTTTTTGATAAGTTTCATTTAATAATCAATAGTGAAAAATATTTCATTTCATTGAAAAATAACTTTTCAGCAAGATAATTTATAATGTTAAATTATAATTTAATTTAGTTTTATAGAAACATTACATAAATTATAATTGTATTATTCCAATTTAGGTCATTACAATATTTTTTATATTTAATTTAGATATAAAAATATTTCAATCATTTGACCATATTCACTTTAAAGCCTGTCTTTCTCACCATGTCAAAGTGATTAATTTTATATTAAATTTTTCCACTCATATGTTTTGAATTTTAAAAAATATACTCCATATATGGAGTTAAATATTTCATATTTATTAAATATGTCAATATTTAGGACATTTTAAATATTAAACATAATAATTTTATTTCAATGACTAAGGGTAATATAGGAAATTGAAGGTAAAAATAATAATATAAATATTAACTAATTATTTAAATATTTCTCTCAGTGTTATATTAACAGTCTTAATTGAACAACTTATACCTTCAGATGAATTTATAACCTCTTTTTTTCCAGATTATTAACCTTAATCCCATTATATTATTTAATTTTATGAAAATTCAAAGATTCTCACAGTAATTATTTTAATAAGTATAAAATTTAAAATATGTGTTAAAAATATATCTTCAGAAATAACAAGTAAATCTGAAATAATATATATTTATCTTCATAAGGAAAATTTAATTTTTTTTAGTAAATTATTTACTTAAATTCTTACCCAACGTGGGTTCTGTACTTATTTTAAAAATATAAATATAAAATAAATGATATTAATAAATATAAGTTAATATAATATGACACAATTAATGTGAACAAAATAATATTATCGATTACATTTCCATGTTATAGAATTAAATAAAGTATTTTTTTATAATTTTATTTGTTATTATGATATTTTTAAATGTCAATGTAATGGATAATGTCAAAATTGACATTACTGGTATTTCAAAAAAAAATATTTTATTTAATCACATAAAATTAAAAAAATTATTAAAACAACCTAAATTATTGGGATAATTAATAATATTTTATAGATGATTCATTTATGGTTAATTATTAATTTTATTTTTAGTATATTAACCCTCAAGGTGATGAAATATTCATTTTAACGATACGAATTTGATGAGTCAAATAAGAGTTAAACCAGAAAGATAAGGATAAAAATATAGTAAAAAACTTAAAAAAATTATATGAAGTTAATGAGGGCCATAATCATCATGTTTCTGAAATAAATTAATTTATATCTATTTTAAATGGATAATTAATTAAAATAAATTAAATACATCGATCAATTCCATTAGTGTCCCACCACTATTTTAAAAAGGGCACATCAGCTTATCCTTTCATGAAACATCAAAATTTATTTGGCTCACCAATGACCACTCCAATTACATTCCATGATTAAATTACCTATTTTTAGAGGCCTTATTTGAGTTAGAAAACTCATCTTAGAGTAGCTAAACTATTAATCAAAGCGGATTGTCCAAAGAACATGTATTGTTTTTAGTCAAGAATTACTAATTTAATTCCACTCCACCACCCAGAAATCTAATTCAATGATAATAAATTAATTAATCTAAATTTATCTATATTTTTAGATTTCATTTTGTTTTTTATAACAAATATCTTTGTATACACAAATAAAATGGGAAAATAAGTTACTGTTTGTCTGTACGGAGGACTACCATCTTTTGAACCGTTGAAATTAAATTTCCATCACCATCATTAACGACTGTGTATAAATATGATATTAATGGTAATATAATATATTCATGACATATTTATCATAATTAATATTTAATATATAATTGATGTTTTAATCCTTCCATGAAAATAAAAATGATAACCTTGTTCATGCAGACATGGGATTTTTCAGCACCACGAAGCGAGGTGCTTCATTTTTCAACACCAAATCACATGAAAAATATATATAAATATATTAATTGATTAATATTAAATTAATTATATTATTATAAATCCTAAAATATATTACTATAATTAAATTCTTTCCATAATTATCAATTAAAATGGAAACATTACTCATTTGTATGTATGACATAACTTCTCTATGATTGTACCATTGTTCATTTTCATAATCATATATAATGTCTGGATATATAATTAAACATGATTTATAGTAATTAAAATTATTCTATGATAATTATTATGTAGAAGATATACCAATGACAACTATTACTATAAACACAATACAATAAGAATTTTTGACTCATTTACCAATTATCCTCAAAATGTACGATGTGAATATAAATAATTGTGTAATTATTTTAAAATGATAGTATGTGATGTAAATGAAATTGTAATCATGAAAATGTTTATCATGTAAAAAAATAATTAACCTTTGATTATAATTCATGAATATATAGATTTTATGCGGAGAAGCAGACCCATGGTAATATAATTCCTAACTCACTTTTCTACATTTGAGTTAACTATATACATTATTGATCATATCGTCATAATATTATGTGTTGTGTAAATTTTTATTATATTATATTTTAATTATACTAGTTATATAATTAATTATGAGGTTTATTTTTATGTTATACACCCGCTTTATTTTATGAGGTGTATAAATAACCCCTTTGAATTTTCAAATAATGAATTTATTTATTCCCCAATTAATTACTGGGGCTTAATTTTCATTTGTTGTAAATTGGTATAAAACTTATTGATTTAAAAATCTAATTTATGGATTGTGATTTCTATAACTTTTAATGTATTTTCATGATATAAATTAAAATTTTAATATTGAATTATTTAAAATTTTAAGCATTTATATGTTATAATTATATAATGGTACATGTAAATTTAATGGGTGGTTATATTATAACCCCTAGAGGGGTGGTTATACGAAACGGGGTCCATGATAACCCTCTAATGAATTTGGTTCAGTATTCAACCATATGGTCATTACATTTGTAAGATTTACATATATGTCTACAAACCACATGGTTATTCCGTATTAATGAATAAATATTATAAATACGTACCTAGAAACCATTATATGTTATCAATTCTGGCTATGTGATATATGGTTATATTTTTATTACATTTTTTTTGTAGAAATGTAGATAGTTTTTATGTTTTTATTTGGTTTTTGGGGGAATTTATTTATTCTATAATAAATATTTTATGGGTTTTCATTTTTTCAAAGGACATGTAGTTATCAATTATTATGTATCCCATACTATGATTTTTGTGCTCATCCATTGATTGAAAATCATTTTATTGGGTTTTAAGGATCGAGAAGGGATTGGAAGGAGTCAAGTTGAAAGGAGACACTATTATCCCTGAATGAAATCATGTTTTTTAGAAATATTATATTATGTAAAATGGATACAATTTAGAAGTGACCACTTTGAATTTTTATGATTTTTTTATTATTGAGTTATGTAATAATTATTTAAAACTATAAAAAAATTAAAATATATTCAATGTAAAATAATGTAGATTCTAGACTACAACCAAATATTAATCAATTTGTATGGTTGGAGTCTTAGAGTAAAACACATGATTATTATGTCAAATAAAAAAATATGAAAGAGCCAGTAAATACTATTACATCATATTTGGAGAAATCCATTTAGATCACTTCTTTTGGAACATGGTGTTGATATTTTTGAAGGCATAAAACCATGTAAACATGGATGAGGATACATAGAAGATTCATT
Organism: Viscum album; assembly: GCA_963277665.1. Classification (NCBI taxonomy): domain Eukaryota; kingdom Viridiplantae; phylum Streptophyta; class Magnoliopsida; order Santalales; family Viscaceae; genus Viscum; species Viscum album. The sequence continues at coordinate 25,249,510 of OY728157.1, read as the reverse complement.
TTTATGAGTTTTCTATGCTATATTTCAACAAGATTTGTATAAAATTAATGGAGGAGGTTCCCTTTTATAATTGAGGTGAGGGACAGTTTTGTAATTTAATAAAATATTAAATTAATATAAATAATTTATCATGTACAAATAATTCAAAATTTATGTTAATACAATATAATTTTTAGATTACTATTAAATCATTTATAAAATTATATTTAGACTTGAGTTTGATATTTTTAGCCCTTATTTTCTAGTTTCATCTCCCCTTTAACCCTTTGGGCAATTATTGTCCTATTAAAATATTATACAATATAAGGGTATTTAATATTAGAATAAAATTCCAAAAAACACATAAATATACCATTGTTGATGTTAATAATTGTATACTATTTATTTATTGCAATATAATATTTATTTTATTTATCAATCATTTAATAAAACATTATTTTCAAAAAATATTAATAATGTGAATTTTAAAACTATTCATTTCGTTTGAGGTTAAAAAACTCAAGAAAAAAATATAATTAAAATAAATTGAATCCTAAAATCACTAATATGAATATTTTTAAATTAAATTATATTTTACCTTAATTGTCTCATATTATAATACTTTTAATTATATTAATGTCATTTATTTTATTTTTTTATTTATTTCAAAAAATAATATGTCAACATTTGGTAAAAATTTTAAAAAAATATTTATCAACAACAATTTTAAAATTAATTACCATGTATAAAATAAATTATTTATATTTCAATTTTCTATTAATTACTAAATATATCCTTGGATTATCAAGGTTTTAAAAATAATATTGTTTTATGAAATAAGAGTGTTGATCTTATTTCATTACATTAACAAATATATTATAATGGTAATAATCTCATTCATATAGAATAAATGGTCATATTACATAATATTGGATGATTAGGGAAAAAATATACTCATACAATAAAATTTAGAAAAGTATATGTGTAACCAACTGACTTGGGTTACCCTCAAACCCCGCACCCAACCTGATCCATCGTATACCTATTGGGAGTTCCCAATCCCCCTGGGAATATGACAATAACCCGTGCATTGAACGACTAAAGAGAGGGAATGATTTTTCCCATTCTTAACAACCACATTGAATATATATATATATATATATATATATTGGAGGAATACTAATGAATATGTATTTCATAACAGTTAGCAAGACAATGGAAACAAAAAACTGGAATGTAGTAAAAACACCTAAGTACAAGCCCAACTGTTTGGGATTAAAAACAACATCAACTCTAAGTGATGGCTTGGAAGAACTCACAACATCTCATCACTAGCTACCCGACACACCTAATACAAAACCTCACCAACTCACTATAATTCCTTGCCATTCCCTCATAGGACATCAAACCATGGTCCATGCACCAATGAATAGGTGTGCACGGTGGGAGCTAATAGGATCAGTAGGATCCCACCCAGTTGTTCCATAATAAGTCACTGTATAAAAGATCAGGTATTCTTACATTAAATAAAACCTAGAATGATAATATGTAAAATTGATTTTATAAAAAATATTGTAAACGTTGTCATTTTCCAATGTTCTAAAAAAGAAGGTAATATATTCTAATAAAGGCTATCTCAAAAATCAATGATGTACAAAACAGAAACAAAACACAAACATCAGTACTAAATATCATTATAGGTTTTACTAGAAGACCACTCATATCATAATTATTTTTGAAAATTCTAGTTCCTATAACATAGGATTGTGAAGTAAGTGAATACACTAGTATTTAACCCCCTAACAATATCATTATCTTCCCCCAAGAATAATGGTCCTAGAAAACTTTGGAATGCCCCACGATCACACCTCTTGAAAATCACAAAAGATTCATGATGGCCTAATGCTAAGCCATACACTAATGTAACCAAAGGTTTTCCATGTGCTCATTTTTGCAATAAACTTTAATGATTAAAATGTACACATTTATTTTTCTTTTACCAATTATATTGAAAATACATCTCTCCATTAAAACCCCTTTCAACATAAAAAAATCATGAAAATTTGACCAATCACTTTATAAATCATGAGAAATCTGGATTATTATCATTGGATAGAGATAGAACCACCAACATCAATGCTCAGTTCTCACATGCCAACAATGTGATCCGCCAATAAAGAAATGCAAAAACACCTATGGGGATCCTAGAACCCAATATTTACACATTCTGATTGATTTTATTAGAAAATAAATGGGTTTTCCGAGAAGATGAAACCGAATACCTCAATAAAGATAGCCCACCTTACTATGACTATAAAGGATAGGCCACAAGAATGACATTGAAAAATACATTATAGAAAAATATAGGATATAACACCACCATAGATCAATGGATCTAAAAAAACAACCTAAGGGAACTACCTTGATTTATAGAAATGTTGAAAATGGAGCGTTACTCACTTAGAGAGATGCACCACACTCGTAATGGAGATCGAGTTCTAATCGAATCAATAAAGATGGATATAGGTCTCTCAAAAATACATGGGATTAACCTTAGGTCAAGTGAAATAAAGACATAGAGAATGTCCCATACCAAAACTACGACACATTTGTTTTCAAAAATTTATGCATTCCATTTTACATTGTGTAAGATAGTTGCACACTATGAAATCTATGGTGCTCAAATATGCCAAAACATCTTTCACCTTATTTTAAAAACCCTTTATTTAAAATATTAATGATTCAAAACCACCATTCACAATGTGAAATATTTCATATCATGAATCCTCTTTTATAGATTTTACCTAGAAATAGTTATGTAGCATGTAACCCAGTTACATTGAATGAAATTCATCTACATCCTGCAGAATATTCTAGATAAAGTTTAAAATTAAAAAAATATTTGACTTCAACATTATAGGTATCCTACCAATTCAATATATTACCATTACATACAATGGGAAAATATATAACCTTGATGAGGTAAATTATCTACATGATAGATCGATAGTGAAATGTTACAGACTCACCACCATCGACACTTTGCACCGCGCAGAAGTCATTTAGAAAATGTAATTCTAGGGAAAACATCAGGTCACTGATGCCTCATAAAAGGCTCAAATATCCATTTCTCATGAGCATATGATCCTTGATTCCATAGAATTATGTCCAATATATTTGACTTCCTATGAAAGGAATTCACACGAGAGTAAATTATCTCTACTAGATTCTCCAAAATAGAAACATTTGGATTTAACTCAATGTTATCCCAACTTAAACTTTGAGTTGGATTGGGTGGATACATCCTTTACTAATAATTTTGGAGAACATCATTAATATCTATCAACTGGACCGACAATTTTAATCAGTATGAAACCTACAAAATCTTATCAATGACCACCAATGAGCTAGCATATCTTGGAGGAAATATTCCTTGTATTCTATTCTAATAATGACCTAAATGGGGAGAAACTTTCAAGAAAACATACTCACTTAAGGAAAACTCAAAAGGAGAAAACATTTGAATCATAATCAATTTCTATCAAATTTGGGTTGTTATCCGATGTCAATGTATATCCTGAATCTTCATTGACATCTACTGGATGAAACTTCTTCTATCCAAGTCTACTTCTTCCACCTCTACCCAACAAAGAGGTGATCTTCATGGGTGTACATAAATGGCCTCGAAGGGATACCAAAATTATAAGTTACTGATAACTATTGTAATAAACAAACAACACAAGTTTCAATTGGTTATCCCATAGTCCACTAAAATCAAAGACATTAGAACAAAGCATATCTATGTAAATTTGAATTACATGCTCAACATGAATGTCTTTCTGAGGATGGTAATTTGTGCTCTACCTGACCTGAGTTCCCATTGCCTCTAAATGTCTCATCCATAACTTATAGGCTATCATAGGGTCCCTGTTTGAGACAATAGTTGATGAACTCCCATGTAACCTCACAATATTTTCCACATAAAAATTAGTTGGATATTAAAACATAGTTGTTTCTTAGATATGAATGAAAGGAGAAAACATTGACAACCGATCATCATCCAACTAGATAGCATTATTCCCTTGCGAATTTTGCGGTAATCCCACAACAAAATAAATGGACACCATATCTCAGTACCATTCTAGCACCAGAATAGGATGAATAAATCTATAGGGTTCCATGTTCTCTTCTATTATATGTTGATAGGTATAATAGAAAGAAACATAATTTTCATTATCATGATTCAACCCTTACTACCATAATATTTATATCATGTCAAAAAAAACATTTTATGGCCTAGATGTATGTCACATGAATTTTTGTTGTAGTTAAACATCAATAAAATCCTCACATATGTTGGGATGACAACCCACTTCCAAAATTGGATCATACTATCTAGATAAAGGGACCAACTAGAAATGGTCTCCCCACCCTAATGGCTTTCTCAAACGTTATTAAACTCATCTTTCTAATGTTGAATCAGAAAAATAAACTCCATGAGGGAGTATGATAACTACACATTCATTATAACCATACCTAAAAAATTATCCAATGAATCTTAGGGTTATTGAGTAAAAATACTTAATGGTTATACTCCTCCATTGATTTAAAAATAGCATGAGATGGTACATTTATGCTAGTTATGTATGCAACAATGTTTACATTCCATTAAATTTATGTGATATAAAATTAAAATGTCTAAAGGTATTCTATCCATCATATCAATTCGTTAATGTATTCCTTATAGTAAACGATATAACAACGGATTTTTGGATCAGATAAGACCATGAACATATCCAAAAAAATATAGTTCCAAAAAGATTTAACTATAAGAAAAACGACTACAAGCTCTAAATCATGAGTTGCGTAATTGTTTTTTTTGTTAGAGCTGATGATATCTGTAAGCCAGCACCTGATCATCATGCATAATCACACATCCCAAACTGTAACCCAAATCATTAAAAGACACTGCATACCCCTTACGTGGAATACATAAGATCAAAATAGTATCTGATGTTAGAATTCATTTTAGTTCATCAAAAAAAGACTAACACATTATAGCCCAAATTAATTTCACCAGTTTCCTGGTAAGATATGTCAAAGATAACTTTATCTTCGATAATTCCACATCAAACCATCAGTAGTATCCTGCCCGACCAAGAAATCATTGAATCTAAAAGGCAATCAATGGTTACTTCCATTGGAAAATAGGATTTACCTTTTCTGTATCAAATGAAAAACCATGCTCCGAAATTATTTTCCCCTTGAACATTATTTCTATAATCCAAAAAATATATTTCAAATTCATTCAATAATAATTATTACATCCTAAAATTTCCAAAACCATACACTTATGGTGCTCGTCCAACTTCTCTAACATTGAATAAACATGAATATAATAAAAAAACACTATGAAAAATTTTTTATGATATTAATGGAATATCTGATTTATCAAGGGTATAAAAAATGAAGAAGTGTTAGTTAAACCAAAATACATCACAAGATATTCATAGTGGCCATGGATAATCTTTAAATCTATTTTCAATATATCATACTCTAAACTCGAAAGGGATTAAAACCAAACAGTTGATTAATTTTTTAAAACCAATTTTTCGATTTCAACTGATCAAACAAATCATCCATATATGAAAAATGATAATTTCTCAAAAACATTACCCATTTCAAATTTTGATAGTACATAGACAACTAATATAATGTATATTATTTTTGGAAAAGAGCACCATGGATGCCCAAGGTGAAACCGTATGGTGAACATAACCCTTTTCAAACCTATCATCCAACTGAATCATGATCTCCTTTAGCTCTGTTTGTTCCATAAGAAAGAAGTTAATAATATTGGCTGCGTACCCAGAACTAGATCAATCGTATTATCTACCTATCTCTCTAGAGTAAGAGAAATGAAATAATCTAGGAAAAAATAATGAATTTCACAAAAAACAACTGGAAGATCATAGATAGAATAAATTTCCTTGGGATCCAATTTAACATAAACCAAAACACTCATGAGCTATAGGAGGGAATTTTCTACATGACTAGACCGCAAGTCCCACTCCACATGAAACACACAAGATCTCCCATCAATAGTAAGAAATGAGACACTCTAAGGAAGAAAATCAATCACAACATAATGAGAGACATGAAAATCCTTATTGATTATGACATCAATCAAATCCTGATTAATAATGAGAAAATCCAAGACTAAATTCTTATCACAAATCGATAATGAACATAAAGGACAATCAAATCACTATTATTTCCTCTTGCTAAGAGGTGTCACTAACTCTATTGTAATGGAAATATGTTAATCTTAGGTTTCTGAATATAAAAAAACATGAATATATGAATGATTATGAGGAACTAATATCAAGAACTAAAATTTCTACAAACATTTAATAAGAAGCATGCCTCTCTCGGTTTTTGGACCAATATCAACTTCTACTTGACACTCATCTACTACGTGTAAGTTCACTACTCCAAAAGCCTGTGTCAAGATCCCTATAGTCGTTATTGTTTCCAATGACACCATAACAACCATTGGATTTTACAAACCCTAACCATATAAATCCATAGTCTTATCCAAGCAAAATCATTGTATGTGAACAATTCATCCACAACTATTTCATTAATTTCCATGCTTATGAAATGAATGTCTGGTGTCTCCCACATTACTTCACTGATAGCTTGTTAGAGGAACATTTCAACCTACAATAGATGGTGTAGAAGATGCTTGATTTTGAGACCCACCTCCACCACATCTACTATTATCATATCTCTTTATCTTCTACCCATGCATGCAACTGAAGTCATGACTATATGGCAGAGAATAATTGGAAAAGCTAACTATGTATTCTTTATTCATATCAACGATCATATATCTATCCATCACCACCACATAGTTATAATCCATCAACAAAAAACACATGGGGCCTAAAATTTGATCAAAAAACCTATAGATATTTTTGTGCCTTTAGTTGGTATTTCATCCATACATCTAGATAAAAAACAAAAAAAATCAGAAAATCTTTTTGTGTATGACCACAACCAAACAATCTTCCTATTGCAATGAATGGATCTTCAGAGACTTTGGAATCATCTTGGACTCTAGGAAATACTCTTGGAAGGACACTTTTTTTAACCCTTCCAATATAAGTATATGTTTCTACTTTCATGGACCATTTCATCCCCCTATAACTTTTCAAACCCCTCAAGTCTGAATACTGCACACTTTATATTAATTTTATTCGGTGTGTCAATAAATTCATAGAGATGATCAGTCAAATCTAACATATCCTCCTCCTATTGAGATTTAGACACTCCATTGATTGACGGCCTCTTATCATGCATATATTATCCTGATCGATCTATCTATCCTCAAGCTCTTTGTTGTACCTCACAAACAGCACTTTGAACTTGTGGTACATCCTGATCAACAACACAGAATGCTTGTCATATAGTCTCAATGCGATTCTGATATATATGAAGATTCTATTAAAGAGCATCAGCTAAACCTTCTAGATGAACTCTTAGAGGACATCTTAGAGTCCTTTTATTGCACACAAAAAAAATTATAAATAAGAAAAAACATAAAAAATATCGGTTGAAAATATAGAATACATAAGTGTAAACATCTATTTTAATTAAAAATCTCAACACTAGATACACATATCACAACAACCCATTAGAAAATATGTATCAGTATGAAAAGAGATGGTTGAGAAATAATCCTAACATACCACTCCAGTAGCGAAATTAAAATATCTAGTCTAACATATTTTTGAGGACAGGGACTCTTGAGGATAGAAAATACATTGCTACCAAATTGTAATGAACTATCCCATGTTTCCTACAAATCCATCACCCAACCCTACATGTCACATACCTGAAGGGCATTCCAAATCCTCTTAGGACGTTGACAGGGATGCGAGCATGAAACTACTTTGAGATGGAATGATTTATCCCATCCTAAATAGCACATGTCATATATTTGTTAATTAGGATAGAAACAATGGAATACTAACTAATATGCATTGCATAACTTGGTAAATGATAGTGGAAACAAACAAGTATATTATATTAAAAAACAATAAAGTGAAAGTCCAACTATGAAGGGAGAAAACAAATAGCTACTCCATTTGAGAACATGGATGAACTCCCACCATATCACCACCAGCTTCCAAAATCAGATTATTTGAAAACATACCACCTCATTTAGACACCTAAAATATACCAAAACTAGGAAAAATAAAAAGTTCTACCCACCACTGAATAGGTGAGTAGGGTTGGACCAAATAGGCGTATTAGGGTCCAACCCTGGTGTACCATAACAAGTTTCTATATAAAAATTATTGTATGATTATTTTAAATAAAACATGGAATGATAAGATTTAAATCTGTTATTATTGAGGACATGGTGAAAGATTCCCTTTTCCACAATTCTGAAAAAATGTAGGTATAACCTACATATCAAGGCTAAATCATATATCTAAGCACTATAAAACATAAATTACTGCATATGAATCTGTACAAAGGATCAATATAGTCCAAACTATTATAACACTCATCCCATAATAAATAACGATCTCAATATTATTCCTAGAACACTATCCCATGATGAAGAGGAATACTGCATGAGTAAACCCCACAACAATTTCAATATCCCTACCATAGATAAAATTGTCAAGGAATCATAGGAAATCTCAATGAGAAAACCTGCAGATAATAACAAAACATTGAGGATGACCTCAACCTAAACTATCCAGGTAATTAACCCAGGGAAACAAATTTTTCTCACAATAGATTTCAATGTTTCAAAGGATCCCACATCCATTTCATTTTTCAAATTCGGGAAAAGAAATGTCTCTTTTAAAAATCTTTTTCAACAAAGACAACAATCATTCCAATTTGAAAAATGAATTTATAATTAAATATAAATTAGGCTTATTATCGTAGGCTATATAGGGAACCACCGACCTTATATATCATGGTGCAAATTACCTGTAGAGACCCAAATCTTGACGAACATGGATATTACATTACTTAAGCGGAATACATAATACATAACAATAACATACACACCAGGATTGTAATATTTTAGTGTCTTTGGAAACTTGGAACATAATCTTCTAATCGTGGTGAAAGATCTTCAATATCTCCCATAAAGATCTTCCCCTTTTTTTCTTACCTAAAACCTTTCTTTATATCCTGGGGAAAATAAAACATAAAAAGGGTGAGCACAAATGCTCAGTAAGGGTAAGCATGGATAAAATAAAACATACCATATACATTTGAACTTAAAAACATGAACATAATGTTTAAACTTCAAATGCTTAAGCAATTACATAAAACATGGAATTACGTAAGGAATAGATCATAAAGAAATATTAAGAATGATAAAATAGCGTGGGAATAAAACATGTAATTGTGGCCACCATTAAGCATGTGATATGATTTCCATAGTAGCCAAGGCATTGCTGCCAAGACCATCTTAGTGGACAAAGTCCCTTTCTGAATCGAGTTCACTCCTCGTTCTAGTCCTGTATTACTGAACCGGTTTAACTTTCCGTTCCATCCATGTCTATCTCATGAGATATAAATCTATACCCAATGCATTGGAGGGAGATATAGTTCCCACCCATCTCATAATGAAATCATTCTTTCATGTGCCACAAAATCATAAATCATACATCATAGCATAACCCATGAAATAAAATGGGATTCTTAAACATCATGCCATCATAACATAATCAATAAACAATTGATATCATTTCATCATAAGTAAATTGAAACCATTTATATCATAGAGACATTTTACTTGAAACATACACATATGAAATAATGTCATCTTAGATGAAAAATAGTTTTGACAAAACACTTGATATGAATTCTTGAGGAAAATATACTTTCTTCTTCAAAATTATTTTCTTTTCACAAAATTCCATGCAATTTTAAAAGATAAGGGTTTTTTTGAAAATAAACATGCAATCTTGTAGAGGAAGCTTCTTGAAAATGAGGCGTCATGAAACCGTAAAAATCCGGTCACGCCGTATAAGTTAAAAATAACATTCTCCTCGTACTTTTGTCGGAAAATTCAAAAAGTACCTTATATGGTAACCAAAGGGAATATTCCATTCATACAATGTGGTAAAAAGTAAATAACGGGTAAAAATGACTTTAAACATCCATGGAAGAATGGTAAACATTTTATGAAATGATTTTTAGAAAACATGGTCATGGATGATAAACGTAACCCCAGTAAATACTTACGTCTAAGCAATCTCGGATAAAAATGAGATTGAAAATTTATCCCTTACCTTAGGTACGATATGCTTCATACGTATCCTAACCTCATGTATAATAATTTATATAATGTCATTGACTTATTAAAGAATCATATTCATTGTTATGATATCATATATTTTTCACTTATTACTTTATATTACTCGTTCTTTTGTAAATTCCATGTTAAAGGAGCATTTTGGTTAAAATCATTTCATTTATCGTATGTGTTTCGACTTGTCACTCTTGATATTATTACTTATATCCGGATTTACATAATTTCAGAATGTAAAACATTATTTATATATATTCATCATATAAATATATATATTATAGGTTGATAAAAAGAATGAAATACACCGTTCATGGAGACGGTAAGTCGTACGTACGCATGAACGTTGTTTTCATTTTTTTATTGAATTGAATGAAAATAAATAGATGACATACACATATATATATACACATAAATCCAGTAGCATTTTTATTTCATATATTTCATTATTATTCATTAAATAAACTTTATGATCATTCATTTATGGTTAACATGGAGAATGAATCACATCGCGTCGTGGAGACGGTATTCCGTACGTACGCACGAGCGATGATATCATTTCCATAATGATTGAATTGAATTGGAGTGGATCATACAATATATCAGAATCAGTATGATGTTATAATAACTATGTATAGTTATTATTTACACCATTATACCCATCCAAGTAAGGTGGTGTTGGAAAAACAGATTACACCACGGCGTGGAGACGGTATTCCGTACGTACGCACACGCGGTGATTTCGTTTTCTGTAGGATGGATATGTGGTGAAATAGGGTTGTTTCATACATATAATAACATATAAGTATAGGAGTTATACTTGTGTTATTACTTAATAATGAAACAACTAAATAAGAATACGTTGAAAAAGAAATAAATTTGAACGAATCGGTAACAGACATTACCCCTTCTTTGAAGCGCATCTTTGAGACCTCCTTTTAGGGAACTGAAATTGGTCTTTGAAGAGAACCAGGACCTCTAGAATGTTTATAGGGAAGTGGAGAAAAGAATTTTTCAGGGGTTGTCCGGGCTTGAAGCACAAAGTGGTGTGAGGAAGAGAGGGAGGAGGTGCCTTTTTATAAGGGAGGAGAGGGCAGCTTTGGAATAACAAAAAATATTATTTTATTATAAATCCAAATTAGGTTTTAAATAGCTCCTAATTGATTTATTTCGAAGCTAAGGTGGGTATGGGTCACAATCCTCTCATCCAATAGAATTTGGAAAATTTTAGGTTCCTATTTTATCCTTATCATTAAATTTAACATTAAGTTAGATAATTTTACTTTTACCGTGTCCTTTTGTGTTCTTACACTATAAGGTTAATAAACTTACAATAAGAAGCCAAAAGTACCCCAAGTTGTCTGGTACTAATATATATAACCGTATCTATGTAATTTTCCCAAACCTTATATTTTTTGGAATAAAATAACAATTAATAATATAATATTTGTTTTAAACACTATTTTGTGTCAATTTTGACACTATTTAGTAATTGATTTTTTTGAAAATCATAACAGACTGATTAGTTCAAAAAAAGTTAATTATATCAATACTAACATGTCATATTAACCTATAAAATTAGTGGAATGCATAAGAAGTCTCAAATTACAGTCATTTTAGTATTTATAACATCAATTATGTCAATATTTCATTAATAAGATAATTACTGCATCATCATTGTGTCATAAATAAATTAAATTATATAATGTCTAAAAATTACAAATAAAATACTATTATGTAGGAAATATTTTTAGATTTCTAATGAATATTTATAGTCTAATTTATCTTATGTATAACGTTATATTAAAAATGATATACTTATTAAACCTTGATTTTAACTATTTTAACCCTTCTTTAAAGAAATTAATAATAAATGTCCTAATCTAATCCAAGTGGGTCTAATTGGTCATATTTTATTCCTAAGGGTTTTTTTGGTCAGATTAATCTTATCCAATAGAATTAGGACAAGTGTTAGGGTAATAATAATATCATTTTTACCCGTAATTACCCTATTTACTTTTAACCGTGGTAAAAAATTTAAATGTTACTATTCACCAAAAATTATTTTCATCTCAGTGAATCACATTTTACTTACTGATATCAACCGTGTCCCTTGGATTTTCGAAATTTCACTCATAGAAACGGTAAAATTAAGATTTATGAAAAATTAATTTTTTTAACTACCACTTAGTGGTTTCACTATTCATCAAAAAATGAAAGTTTCCAAAAAAAATACCAATAATCAGGCCTAAGCTATATTTGATATTATGAACTGAAAAATGATGTCTATTTTACCAAATTCAAAACATATCAGTTTCATTACTTAATTTAAAAATTAATTCCCGTCATCAAAACAAATAGCGTGTTCTTAAGAGATAATAACTATCAAAAGATTGACATTTTTTTATGTTTTGTTTAAATGTGAAATTACATCCAATGACCAACATTGTATTAAATTGTAAAAATATATTCTAAATATACATTAAAACCAATCAAATTAATAATTTACCACTATTAATTATTTAGATTAAAAGGTTGTTTTTAATAAAAATTTAGTAATTTTCACTATCCATCAGAAAATGAAAGTTATTCGAAAAGTACCAAAATTTCACCCTAAGATAATTTCGATATTCCGAATCCAAAAATGAATTCCATTTTGAAAAATACAATTTACAAAATTTCAAAAAGTGGTTATTACTATTAAAAATGGTTTGTTTTAATAATATTTTAATAGCATATCATTGTTTAGCGAAACTCGGTATTGCGTACAACACACGCTATCGCGGAAGGTCGTGCTTGTGTGTAATACAAGCCAAGTCAGGGTTTCATGTTGTGAAAGAATCCTTCATTGTTTCGTATAACATAATCCAACCATATTTCATATATGCATTGAATATATATATATATATACTCAATGTTTCATAGAATAACTATTATCAAAATTGTGTGTAACACGATCCAAGAATAGGGTTGCATATTCTACAAGCTAATACGGTGTTTCGTATAGTGCTACGTAATCATGGTGTAGCATACAACACAATACATTAATGATATTAAAAAAATATTTTTCATAAAATATCGGGGTGTTACATTCTACCCCCCTTAAAATGAATTTCTCCCTCGAAATTCGTCGGGGTTATAAATGGATTACTACTCGAAAGTTTGTTTAATAGAAACCCACATCGTAAAAAGGAATACTGAAACTTGGCTTTAAAAACTAAAGTATGAAATGTAATGGTTACCCAAATTAACTCATCAGTGGGTTTCCACGTAGGAGAACATATGTGAAAATATGAATATGGAAGAAAAATCTAACCATCAAGTTCTGATGGAGAGTGGTAGAGAACATGGCTATGAAATAGCCAACAATCACAAAGCCATAGATTTGAAATGATCTAAGGTACCATCTGATTCATCATATATAGGGGAACTAGGACAACATTTTTGGTTTTCAAGATCATTTCCCTAAAGTTGGTGAATCAAAAGAAATACTTACATGATTTTGGTACAATTTCACTATTGTTCATGAATTGAACAATTTCCCCTTCATCCCTTAAGGAAATGTAGTTGAATTTATTATTCGTGATGTGTTAGAAGATCATGTGATAGAATGATGGGTCATTCCATCTGTTTCAAAAAAAAGGTTAGAAAAAGTTATAAGTCCATCTTATGATTAGATTAATCGTATATGGTTCCAAAAATGAACTTATACTTCATATATCATACCTCTTAATAAAATAAAACTAGTTTATACTAACCATAGACTTCCTATAGGCCAGTGGTAGGCGATAAAGGCTAGTCGCACATCAGTTGTGGGTCCAATTCCCACAGCCTTGTCCGACGCGATGGGCTGTCACCCATCCTACAGGTTGTCCTTTTTTCTAAAACTACATTACTATAACATCCCATCAATAATATCGAAAAAAATTCTATCCTTAAACAATACTAACTTATGTCCAACATAATCCATTCCAATCTTTAGGCTTATCCATAATGCTGCAGTCCACTCTCATAATATAGTGAATACTATTACCAGATATTTTATATAACAAGCTTGTTAATACCATCATTGATCCCCATATATCATAAGATATGTCTTGTTTGTCACATTACAAATATTCTAAGGTCTTAATTATGTATTCTATTGAAAAATTAATAACCATTGAATTTTAGTAAAAACATGAGTGCTATCAAAATTTAACTCATTCCACATAACAAAAACCGAAAATTCTATATACTCAAACCATGATATAACTTTTTCCTTATATCAGTCATGAGCTCATGAATACTATCAAACATTTAATTTTCTCCTTATCCCTTCAGTATGAGCATATCATCTACCTTCCAAAAATATCTGAATAACCTTTCATGGATACTGGTACCATTATTCATACACTTTAAAAACTCAAGGAAAGACAACATTGTAACAATCCTTAGATGTCTATTTATTCCATAGTACCATGAGATTACTTATACAGCATTACACATGATAAACATGTAATCATTCCACTACATTCATAAACTATTGACTGAGAATCAACAATTCATTCATCTCACATATCATTTGTAGTCTCTTCATCATTAACAACATAAATACTACCCACAAGACCATACTGATTCTCTTCATGAGACTTTCCCTTAGGGAATTGGTTTGCATAATGCCCGTACATTCCACATTTAAAACATTTAACCATTATTGATGTCGTAGAAATACCATTATCCTCATCCTTGGTGTTAACTGAACCTTTTCCTTTGCACTTACTGGAATTGTGTTATTCTTTTCCACACCCAAATCATCTTCCAGTTCTTTTGAAACATTCTCCTTGATGCCTCTTACCATATGATTTACATAGGGTAAATTAAACTTTATTTCCCCTATGATCATCATGAAACTTCATATTTCTCTTATTAGCCGAGTCAAGAAACTTACCAAATTTTACTTTATTGATCATATTATGAGATTGCTAATTCGGCATAATAATGATGTTTGGACTTTCAAATCCCATTTAATTTGGTTGCTCATGAAGAATATCATTCCATTTCCCATCATATCCTTCATTATCGTGAATCATCTTGTTTCCAGCAATTTTCTAAAATACAAAAATGATAGTGTGAGAGGAAAACATCATAATAAAGGGGGAGTAAATTCAATATCTAACATATTTTATTTAATCTAATATCGTTACCATAGTTCTAGGACTATATCCTATACGTATAATTATCCTTAGGGGAATCCCTATACATACCTTAGAAATATCTTTAGGGATCTCACTAACGTATTTGCATCCTAGTTTCCAAAGGTTGACTAAAATATTCCTCTGATACCAACTGTAGAGACCCAAAGCTTGACATACATGTATATTACATCACTTTAGAGGAATACTTAATACATAACAATAACAGTCACACAAGTATCATAATAGTTTAGTGTCTTTGGAAACATGGAACGTAATCTTCTAATTGTAGTAAAAAGATCTTCAACATCTCCCATAAAGATCTTCCCCTTTTATTCATACCTATAACCTTTATTTATTTCTTGGGGAAAAGAAACATAAAAAGAGTGATCTCAAATGCTCAGTAAGGGTATGCATGGATAAAATAAAACATACCATATACATTTGAACTTAAAAACATGAACATAATGTTTATACATCAAAAGCTTGAGCAATGACATAAAACATGGAAGTATGTAAGGAATAGATCATAAAGAAAGATTAAGAATGATAAAATAGCATGGGAATAAAACATGTAATTGTGGCATCCATTAAGCACATGATACGATTTCCATAGTAGCCAAGGCATTTCTTCCAAGACCATCTTAGTGGACAAAGTCCCTTTCTGAATCGAGTTCACTCCTCGTTTCAGTCCTGTATTATTGAACAGGTTTAACATGCCATTCCATCCATGTTTATCTCATGAGATATAAATCGTTACCCAATTCATTGGAGGGAGATATAGGTCCCACCCATCTTATAATGAAATCATTCTTTCATGTGCAAAAAAATCATAAATCATACATCATAGCATAACCCATGAAATAAAATGGGATTCTTAAACATCATGCCATTATAACATAATCCATAAACAGTTGATATCATTTCATCATAAGAAAATTGAAACCATTTAAATCATAGATACATTTTACTTGAATCATACACATATGAAATAATGTCATCTTTGATGGAAAATAGTTTTGACAAAACACTTGAAATGAATTTTGAGGAAAATATCCTCTCTTCTTTAAAATCATTTTGTTTTCACAAAATTCCATGAAATTTTAAAATATAAGGTTTTTGTTGAAAATAATCATGAAATCTTGTAGAGGAAGCTTCTTGAAAATGAGGCATTATGAAACCAAAAAAATCTGTTCATACCGTATAAGTTAAAAATAACATTCACCTTGTACTTTTGTCGGAAAAGTCAAGAAGTACCTTATATGGTAACCAAAGGAAGGATTCCATTCATACAGTGTGGTAAAAAGTCAATAAAGGGTAAAAATTACATTAAACATCCATGGAATAATGGTAAACATTTTATGAAAGAATTTTTTGAACACATGGTCATGGATGATAAACGTAACCCCAATAAATACTTACGTATTAGAAATCTCGGATAAAAATGAGATTGAAAATTTATCCCTTACCTTAGGTCCGATATGCTTCGTACATATCCGAACCTCCTGTATAATGATTTAAATAATGTCATTGACTTATTACAGAATCATATTCATTTTTATGATATCATGTATGTTTCACTTTTGACTTTATATTACCCATTCTTTTATAAATTCCATGTTAAAGCAGTGTTTTGGGTAAAATCATTTCATTTATCGTATGTGTTTCAAATTGTCATTCCTGATATTATTAATTATAACCTGATTTATATAATTTCATAATTTAAAACATGATTTACATATATTCATCATATACATATATATATTATAGGTTGATAAATGGAATGAAATACACCGTTCATGGAGACGGTAGGTTGTACGTACGCATGAACGCTGTTTTCGTTTCCTTAATGAATTGAATGAAACTAAATAGACGACATAAATATATATATATACATAAATACAGTAGCACTATTATTTCATATATTTCATTATTATTTATTAAATAAACGTTATGATCATTCATGTATGGTAAACATGGAGAATTAATCTCATCGCGTCGTGGAGACGGTATTTTGTACGTACGCACGAGCGATGATATCATTTCCATAATCATTGAATCGAATTGGAGTAGATGATAAAATATATCAGAATCAGTATGATGTTATAATAACTATGTATAGTTATTATTTACACCATTATACCCATCCATGTAAGGTGGTGTTGGAAAAACAGATTACACCATGGCTGAAGACGCTATTCCGTACGTACGCACGCGCGATGATTTCATTTTCCGTGGGATGGATAGATGGTGAAAGAGGGTTTTTTCATACTCATAATAAAATATCAGTATGTGAGTGACACTGATGTTATTACATTATAATGAAACAACTAAAGAAGAAAAAATGGAAGAAGAAATAAATTTGAAAGAATCGGTAACGGACATTACCTCTTCTTTGAAGCACCTCTTTGAGACCTCCTTTTAGGGCACTGAAATTGGTCTTTGAAGAATAATAGGACCTCTATGATGTTTCTAGAGAAGTGTATAAGAGTATTTGGCAGGGGTTTTTCGACATTTAAGGCTCAATGTGGTTTGAGGAAGAGAGGGAGGAGGTTCCCTTTTATAAGGGAGGAGAGGGGCACCTTTGGAATAAATAAAAATATTATTTTATTATAAAGCCAAATTCGGTTTTAAATAGCTCCAAATTGATATATTTATAATCTAAGGTGGGAATGGGTCAAAATCCTATCATCCAATAGAATTTAGAGAAGTTTAGGTTCCTATTTTAACCTTATCAGTTAGATTTAACATTAAGTTATATAATTTTACTTTTACCGTGTCTTTTCGTGTTCTTAAACTATAAGGTTAATAAACATTCTATAAGAAGCCAAAAGAACCCCAAGTTGTTTATTATTAATATATATAACCCTATCTTAGTCATTTGGACGATCCTTATATTTTTTGGAATAAAATAACAATTAATAATATATTATTTGTTTTAAAAACTATTTTATGTCAATTTTGACAATATTTAGTAATTGATTTTTGTGAAAATCATAACAGACTGATTAGTTCAAATAAAGTTAATTATATCAATACTAACATGTCATATTAACCTATAAAATTAGTTTAATTCATTAAAAGTATCAAATTACATTTATTTAGGTATTTATAACATCAATTATGTCAATATTTCATTAATAAGATAATTATTGCATCATCTTTGTGTCATAAATAAATTAAATTATTTAAAGTCTAAAAATTACAAATAAAATTCCATTATGTAGGAAATATTTTTATCTTTCTAATTAATATTTATAGTCGAATTTATCTTATGTATAACCCTATATTAAAAATGATATACTTATTAAACATTGATTTTAACTATTTTAACCCTTCTTTAAATAAATTAATAATAAATGTACTAATCTAATCCAAATGGGCCTAAATGGTCTTATTTTATTCCTAAGGTCATGTTTTCTCGAATTACACTTATCCAATAGAATTATGACATGTTTTAAGGTAATAATAATATCATTTGTCCCGTAATTACCCTATTTACTTTTAACCGTGGTAAAAAAAGTAAAAAGTTACTATTCACCAAAAATTATTTTAATCTCATTGAATCACATTTTACTTACTGACTTCAATTGTGTCTCTCAGATTTTTGAAATTTCACTCACAGAAATGGTAAAATTATGTTTTATGAAAAATTCATTGTTTTTAACTACCACTTTGTGGTTTCACTATTCATCAAAAAATGAAAGTTTCCAGAAAAATACCAAAAATTAGGCCTAAGCTATATTTGATATTATGAACTGAAAAATGATGTCTATTTTACCAAATTCAATACATATCAGTTGCATTACTTAATTTAAAAATTAATTCCCGTCGTCCAAACAAATAGCGTGTTCTTAAGAGATAATAACTATCAAAAGATTGACATTTGTTTATATTTGGTTTAAATGTGAAATTACATCCAATGACCAACATTGTATTAAATTGAAAAAATATATTCTAAATATACTTTAAAACCACTCAAATTAATAATTTATCACTATTAATTATTTCGATTAAAAAGGTTTTTTTGAAATAAAATTTAGTAATTTTCACTATTCATCAGAAAATGAAAGTTATCCGAAAAGTACCAAAATTTCACCCTAAGCTAATTTCAATATTTCAAATCCAAAAATGAAGTCCATTTTAAAAAATAAAATTTACAAAATTTAAAAAATTGGTTATTAATATTCATAACGGCTAGTTTTAATAATATTTTAATAGCATGTCATTGTTTAGCGAAACTCAGAATTTCGTACAACACACGCTATCGCGGAAGGTCGCACGTGCGTGTAATGCAAGCCAAGTCAGGGTTGCGTGTTGTGCAATAATCCTTCGTTATTTCGTATAACATAATCCAACCATATTTCATTTATACATTGAATATATATATATATATATACTCAATGTTGCGTAGAATAACTATTATCAAAATTCTGTGTAACACGATCCATGAATAGTGTTGCGTATACTGCAAGCTAATACGGTGTTGCCTATAGCGCAAGGTAATCTTGGTGTAGCATACAACACAAGACATTAATGAAATTAAAAGAATATTTTTCATAAAATCTCAGGGTGTTACATTACCACAATGGGATACACCAAAATCGAAAGCCAACAACACTAGTGGAGACCATAGAACATAAACCAAAAATCATATGATTCATTTAATTAAAAAATAAAATTTTTGGAAGGGAATAAAAAACCACATACCCAAATAACGAAAGCCTTCCACCCCAAGACCTACATGAAACAACCTCTAGAATGTGATCACACAAAAAATTTTAGAAGAATACTAGAGGAAACCACCAAATAGATTGACAGATATGATAACACAATATCATGGATCTACAGTGATTTGTGTTAATAAAGAAGTTGAATGGTTACCAACCTAGAGAGATGATCCACAATCATAATGTATATTGAGTGCCGATCAAATCAATCTAGAAGGACTAGATTCTCACCAAAATTATTGGAAACATCCTTGGGTCACGAAAATCTATGATACGAAGAATGAACCAAAATAAAATAGCCACATGTTTTTATTAAAACTATAGGATGGTTGTTTCACAGCATGTAATATAGTTACACACCGTGAAATCCATTATGTTCAAATACCTGAAAAAATTCTATCTGGTTAGATTAAAAATATATTATGTAAATAATTAATGACATGTAACCAATCATTGCATGAATCCCTTTTTAGAATGTGCTCCCAAAAACATTTACATGTAATGTAACCCAATTCCATGATATAGAATACATTTTTATAGTACATAAACAGTTTTTTAATGTTGAAAATCCATAAAATCTCTGAGGTCACCATTATAGGTATCCTTTGAATTCATTATGGGTCCTTCACTAACAACGAGAAAAAGGACAACCATATCAAGGTCAAGAAATTACATGATAGATTAGTAATGGGATATTATAGTAAAATTTATTATTTTAGTCCCTATAATTTTATTATAAATCTTAATTACCTGATTTAACCTTTAACGTTTTAACAAAAAATTTCATTTATTATTGTTCATAATTAATAAAAATAAATTGGATATATTTATTAAATTAAGAATTCAAGATTAGAAATATGTTATAAATTATGTAATATTCAATTTCAATAAACGTGAAAATTTAATTTAGGATTAAAACACAAAATGTGATGAAAATAATTTTTTTAGTTGAATATATATTATGTATAAATATTTTTTATACCTAATTTAGGTATGATGTTGATTATAGTGAATATAATTTGATTAAAAATAATATAAATGAACAAATAAAAATTTAAAATAAAATTTATCTTTTTGAAATGATGATGAAAAAATTTATATTGAATAATAATATGAATTTTTACCTATTCAAGAAAAAATAAATCTCTACACAAAAATAAAAAAATACTAATATAAAAAAATAATGATATTGTGATTTTGAAATGTTATTATATTATTATAATAAAATTTTTAATGAAACATTATATTTTTTATAATATTTTCTAAAAAAATAAAAATATCATATTATAAAATTTCATTTCTAAAGCACAAAATAACTTCACATAAAAATGTGTAATTATTTCATAATAAATACTTAATTCATTTTTATTAAGGGGGTACTATATATATAATTATTAAATTAAAACTATTCATAAATTTTAATTTAATGGTTACTCTATAAATATCAATATTTAAACAATAATATGTTAATGTATGTTCTAGATAGGTGTTATGTGTCCTATATGCAATCGAACATAGTTTTCATTAAAAATAATATTGTCCTAAATCCCAACCCCAAATTGTACCATTGTAATTTTGAGTCATTTTTAAAAAAATTGGATCTATATTTTAAAATATATTTTATGAAAACACAAATTTTAAAAAAAATTATTAAAAAAACATCATAAAATGTGGAAAAAGAAAATACAATGGATAAGAAAATTGAATTATAAATATGATAATATTAGGGGGAAGTGCACATGGAATTAAAAATTAGCATCCTAATACTAACGGAGTGAGAAAAATAGAATTTTATTGATATTTATTTGTATTAAAAAACAAAAAGTATATGATGAGTTAAAAGATTATTAATTTCACAGAATGAAAACTAAATAGTTGATGTGTTTTGTTGTACTTTTTAAATTCTAGGTATTATTTTGATTTCAATATAGATACACTCATGAAAATAAACATATCTAATTTATTTCTATGTCATAATCATAATATCAACCATTTTTTTTCTTTGATCTATTTCAACTTCTTATCTAATGTGAGGAGATGAATATCTAAGATAAATATTATTATTCCTAAACAATATTTTTCAAATAATAAGATCTATTAGTGCTTCCTTCAACGTATAAATCTGTACCATTACCAAAATTCTTATCATTGTATGTCAAATATTATAAAACATTATTTATCCTCAAATAATTATATTCCATGTTTAATTAAATAAATTCAATAATTAATTATCTAAAATAAACTTTTAATTTATTACTGACCATATTCAAGATAAAAATACTATCAAACTTTTATACCTATATAACATAATGGAGTTCATATTGTCACATTCCTAGAATATGAATACCCATATAGCTTATACTAATAATGGGAAGCTCCATTAAAATTAGCATTGATAAATATATCATATAAAACATTCATAAGATAATAATTATTGAAATAGTATGATATCATCTAATTCTGTATCATATACTTCGTCTTTTACATTATAAAGTGTAGAAACAATCTTCTCAAATAATAATTTCTATTAACCATATTGGATACATATAATTAATCACAAATATGTGTCTCCTGGAGTGATATTAATCACAGTAAAAACACAAAACAAAAATAAAAAATGTTTTATCATATTATATTCTTGCCAAAGTCAACTATTTATTTATCATTCAAGACATTTATGTAAAAACAATGTCATACTAACCAACACATATTGTATGATAATGGTAGGCACCACACCCTTTTTCCTTATATTTGTGTGTTTAATCCCAGTGGCCTTTTGGGATATAGTTTTTCGGTCACCAAGAATGTGGGTTGTAATGTATCTTTAACAATATCATTCACTATAATATAATGAACATCCTCAAAAATAATATTACTCATCAAATTACTTTTTTAATCCAATATGGTTTTCTATATAATATATTCCCAAAATTTACTCTCTCTTTTATCATAATAATCCATAAAAACAATACCTCAAAATCAAATTAACTACAATGGTTATCAATAATTATAAACCTATTTATAATAAATATAAAATAATTTTTTGCAAAATAACATTTTTAGTGAATCAAATATTATATCAAAAGTTTGTATCAACATAAATGTCACCCAAAATTTCAGGTTAAACAATAATCACATAAAACCTAAAAATGGGTATATATGGATTTTAATTTCTTATCTACCATTATATTATCATTCCAATACAAAAAATTTATCTCAATATGAATCAAATATTATGGGTTCTCAGTCACTCAATCATGTGCTTCCAATCAATATTGTATAATAACTAAATTAATATTCTTAGTTATCAATACCATTAATGGTTATCATTAAAATAATTAATGAATTTCATCATATGAGAAATCCAATGATATTTCAGGATTCCATTAAATACATTGCCAATAATTAATGTAATACTACAGCACAAGCACATCAATCAATTTATTTGAAACAATTATTTCATAGGTTCTTCTTTTTTTATAGGGAGTATGCCTGCGTTTAGGGAATTTCATTTGAAAAAGAACAAGTTCCCCACATGTAATACATTGAATTCCATGGTAAAATTTAACTATAAGAACGTTATATCCTTTTATAAAACACATTCCCCTCATTTTTTTATTCTTATAAGTGATTATTCTTTTATTCTTGATGACCATAAAATTAAAAAATAATAATTTCGTGATCATTTGCAAATTAACATCCTTAAAAGTAAATTTTAAAATTATTTGACTAGTTAGGAATCTCACCAGAGTTTATGTTGGTAATCATATATTGTGAAATTATATTAGAAATAATAATTATTTATTTTTAATAGACATGATCCAAATTGGTTTCCCATAATCAAGAAATTTTCCTTCATGTTACATGATTCCTCATACATCTAGTCATTAACTAAAACAATAAAAAGAAATTTGTAAGAATCCATAAATAATAATTATATAGAGGTACCAAATAATAATGATATTTTATTCAATGGATGTATAAATAAGTACACCTTCTTCAAAATATAGTATTAATTTGGTTTATCCTAGGGTTTCAAAAGACATTAAAATATATATAAGGTGTTATAACGTATTCAGTCATATCAAAAAATTATTTTTTATATTAATATTCCTTAATATGTGTTTTCATAAATCAGTTTCCCATGGTTTTTACAAAACATTAACTGATACCGTCTTTTGATACCTCAACTTATGTATCCCAGAGATAGCGGTTACTTTATTAAATGAGAAATATAATTAATCAATAACATTGTAAAATTATTAGTAGTTAATTAGTTCTAATAAAAATGATACATTCATGAATCTCATATTAAAATTGATAATTTAGAATACAACATATTATTTTCATTAGGAACACCATTATCCCCTTTTAGTATCCCTATATGTCAATTATAAACCACTTCCTACCATCCTTGGGAAAGAAAACAAATGAAAGGGGACATCAGGAATTCTCAATAAGGGTATATATACCATTAAATATATCATGAATAAAAAATAATAAAAAATATATAATGGGACATGATTATTATACATTCCTTTAAAAAAATAATATAACAATAATATTATTTGAAAAATGATGATAAAATAGTCAATACAAACTATATAATTATCTCAAAACATACTCATTGATATTTTGAAAAATATAATAATCATATAGACATCAGTATATCATTTCATATTGATGGAATGTGAAATTATTAACATCTAAAATACAGCATTGATGCCTCATCCAAGACTACTTAAAATACCACAAAGGCATTATGCCATGATATCTACATAGAAGGGTAATTCATCAGCCAAAACCTTATCTATTTTTCTCATGATACCTATTAATTCATCGGGGGATATAACATATCCACCAATCACATAAGATTTCAAATTAATTCCACATATGAGTAAATAATACAACTTAATAAATATCCCTTAGAAATTTATAACTATACATATTAAAAAAACTATCATATAGAATTTTAATACAACCCCCTGTCAAAATGATCATAAACCATTACATATAATATGAAATATTGTATTATTATAATATATGTTCAACATAGTTTTAGAAAAAAAATTATCTAATATAAGAATATTCTATAAAAAGATGATAAAATTTTCATTAGGAAAATACCCTTTCAACATTGAAAATAAATATTCCATAACCAAAATCATTGCACATAATAATGAAAATTATTTGAAAATAATTGGTTAATATTTTAATGTATGCTTCAAATAATTGAGGTTTCATATAGGTGGTATGTTTAATTCTTTTCATATAATCTTGAAAAACAACACATTCAAACCATTGTATAAAAATTTAAGGAGAAACTTGTTTGGAGAATGGTTTGGAGATAATTTTTAAATTTTTTAAAAAGTCATGCATTGGTAAAAAGGCGTTTTAAGATCACTAGATTACAGTAAAAAGAATTTATAAAATGTTTTTAAAAAACGTGGACATGAAATATAATTATACCTTATCAAAGACATAGAAATATAAAAAACCATTATAATGATTGTATTGATTAATAAAGTCATAAAAAATCAAAGTATTTTGAATCATAAAGAAAATGAAATAAATGACTAAAATGATATTTAAAATTTCATGAAAATAAAGGTATTCATGACATAACATATCATTGGGATAATATACATACCACATTAATGAACTAAGTGGTGAATACAGAATATGTTTCATGGTAGAAAAAGCGAGAGGAGAAACCCTTACCTCAGGTCTAGCTTTCATCGAACATGTATGGCCACCATATATATTAAATAAAGTTTATTATATACATATAATAACCATTATGATATAAATTTGTATATATCCTACAATTTTTCATTAACTTATAACATGTTATAACCCTTTATTAATATCTACTTATTTAATCATTGGTCATGGTGACAAGAACTTTGTTTTCAAAATATGTTGTGATTTTGTAGTTCTAGAATATATAATTTGATTATTGATAAATTTTCCCCATAATATTATTCATGATATAGATATAATAGATATTTAATATATTAATATTTTTATTCATTCATAAATATATTTATTGACAATTGAGTTACATCGTTCATGTAGAATGTGGGTCATATTTATGCACGAACATTGTTTTTATTTTCCAATGGATGGAAGGTAAGTAGGGTAAAAAAATCACCATTATGTAATAATTTTTATATGATATATAAATCATATATATTCATTAAATCTCAATTTATTTCCATCCATGTAATATAAAAAAATCACATCGCTTACTAGATGTTTTAGTCTACATGTGCACACGAGTGACGTTATCATCTCCCAACAAATTGTTTGGTAAAAAGGTTGATATGATATTGTCATTATACCAGTATAATATTTTCATTGTAACCATATGTACTAATTAGTTCTATATTTTTAAACATCTAATTATAGTTGTAATGAATAACTAATTACACCTCTACATGAAGATGATAAGCCATATAAATAGATGAGTGATGTTTTTTCTTTTTGTATGACATAAAATAGATGTTATATTATTATATGAAACACATAATAAAATATAATTATATTAATTATTTATTATTTGATTATGGATAAAACACATGATGTGGATGTAAAATGAGAAATAAACATGGTAGATTCATTAAAGACGATTACGTCTCCAACTTTAATCCACCTTTATATATCATTAAAATTGACCTTGGGTTTGGAATTTGGAAGGTAATAAACCTCATGAAAGTGGTTATAGATATTTTTAAGATTAATGGGTATGGTTTTATTGACCAATATAGATCAATGTTGTATAATAAAGTGAGGAAGTTTTATCTATATTTTTGGTGAGGGGCCCTTTTTGATATTCATAAAATAAAAAAAATATTTTAATTTTTTTAACAAGTGAAAATGGATCCATATTTAAATTATATGAATGTAAGAGTGATAAAATTGTAAATTATTTCATGTTGTAATTTTTTTTGGTTTTATTTTGTTATGTTTTCAGCTATATCATTTAGTTTATCAATTTGTTAACAATTTATAAATGAAGCATGATATTATATTTATCTACCCTCCAATGGTCAATAAAATTTATATAAAAATTAAACAAATAACATAAATGGAACAACATATATTTTATATACCATATTTCATTAATTTGGATGTGTCAAAAATTTTTATAAATTTTCTATTATTTATTAAAATATGAGATTTTTAAATTTTTAAAAAATGTTACTTTTAGTACCATTAATTTAGAATGACCATAAAAACATCCTGAAAACAATGGAATTCAGATACAATGAATCCAAATCTATGTAATATGTAATATTTATCATAAAATTCAATTTCCCCATTAATGATTTAAAATTAGACCAATTTTAATTATTTTCTTATAATTTATTATCTCTATTAATTACATAATTACACTACTGACATTGTGTATGAATGTAATGTAAATATATATCCACAAAAACATTTACTGTGATAAATATGAATAATTTAAATTATATAAATTATTATCAATAAATCATATCGTTTTATATCCCAAGGGTAAAAATATAATAGTTATTAAACAGAAGTGTGTGATAGTTTTTACATATCATTAAATAAAATATTAGAAAGGACATCATCTCGTCCAAATGAATATAAAAAGTATTAAAAAAATATGTTTATTTTGAATGAAATAGACGGATCCAATAAAAATCATGCAAGCTTTAGGGTCATTATTCAGTTATTATCATTTTATTTTTAATATTAATTTCCAAATTTACCCTTTTCCATGTTAATAAAAATTTCTTTGATTACTAGTAATGTTGACTAAAAATAAAAGTGTGATATTTACTAAATTATTAATACTAATTATTATTATGGGTTCCATTATATAATATTAAATTTCAAAAAGGGATGAAATTATTTCTTGATAAAAATGAAAAATGCAACGAAGTGCACTTTTTCAGACAAATTCTGTCTTAATTATAATAAATGTTTTTATATCATTTCCAATTATGAAATTAATTCCATTGAATCCAATTATATAATTACTAATAATATATAAAATATTTAAATTTGAATTTGTTTTATATTGAAATGGATATTTTCTGATTTTTTAATAAAAAATATATTTTAAATAGAAATCTGTAATTTTTCACTATTCACTTGAAAAGAAGTATTCTCTTATGAATAAAAAAATTTCCCTATTGTAATTTTTATATGATTATATAAAATTTGTTAATATATTTGGTAAAATACTTTTAATAACTTTCACAAAATTATTTACAAAATTATTTTCAAAATAAATGGAAAACATTTTTTTGATGAAAATGCATTTTTGAAGCATAAAATAACATTACTAAAAATTGAGTACTTATTTCATATAAATTAATAAATATGTTAGAATTAATTATGAATTATATATATAGTTATTATTTAATAATATTAATTCCCACTAATTTAATGGCATCATTATAAGGATGATATTTTAATAATTATATTTTGATGTTTGTTTTATCATTGTGTTATGTGTCATATCTTCTATCGAAAAAAGTGTTCTCTTAAAAAATTAGGTTGATAAAAATTCATAATTAATAATATGTTTGAGATACAAAATTAATCCTTAATTCAATGATGAAAATACTATAAATATTTTACAATAATAATTGATGACATAGTAACCTAAGTAATCACAAGTATAAAAAGTACTAGTATCATAATGTTAGAATACATAATTTCATCTACCATAATCTCATCATCTTGGACTTCTTAGAATAAAGAATATATAAATATGTAATTATTATAGTTGAAATGAAACATTTATTATCTCATGAGGCATATTGATTCATTGTGAGGCTATAAAAGTCCCCATATATCACATACTAATTCAAATTCATTTATTATTTTAAGGAAATGAATTAAAAGTTATGACATACTCATCATACCCATCCTAATAAAAAAATTTCAGATTTTTTTAATATTATCCTCTATAATAAATAGAGAGATAATATCATAATATATCCAGATTAATATAGTGTATAATATCATTGGACTATTTATCTGCTAAATCAAAATATTGATTCAATGACGTTTACATATATGAATGGATTATTATATTTTCAATGGAAAAAATAAATGAAAAAAGGATCCTTTATAAATTAAATTAATTAAAATTTTTGGATAATTTTATTAAATGAACAATTGAAATTTGTAATAATTTTTTGAAAATAATTATTTTACAATGGAAAACATATTTCATTCAGTAAGTGTAAAAACGATAAATTAGTTCAGATCTAAAGTATAACGTGAATCATTCTGAAAATGAAAAAAGATATTCCAATAAAAAAAATTTATAGAAATTCAAAATGTGTTATAAAGAATTTAATAAGTCATTATATATCCATAAAAACATTATTTTATTCTTTAAAAATAATTATATATACAGTATTAAATGATTTATAATTGAATAGAAAAAGAATGATGCTTTACTATAAAAATATTATTTCACACATTTGAGTATATTGAAATAACAAAATAAAATTAAAAATTATAATTTAATTTAAAAAAATGTATTGAGAATAATAATGTTGTTTAGTATTGAATTGTCTTATAAATTATTCAATGGACACATAAATTTGATAAATCATCTAAAGGATGTGAAAATGATACAAACCATTACCTATGGTCTAACTTGCATAATAAGTATTTTTAACATCCTTTATAATAATTATAATTTTATTTTAATTATATTAATGAATAATATTCATATAGATAATTCAATACATGGTTTCTATATAACATCTTTTCTCTCATTCGTCAACAATCATTTATTATTGTCATTATTTTCTGTGTAATATTCTTCATTTTTCATAAATATATTCATTCTGAAAGTATATTCTTTTAATCTTTATGACTATTTCATCATATCAGGATGTTTAATAATTTTATATATCTAATATTTTTTAATAATATAAATATTTATAATCATCCATAAATTTTTTATTATAATAATAAATCACATCAAATCATTGAGGTGGTAGTCCACAAGTACGTATGGGTGAAATTATCATTTGTTTAATGGGTGGATGGATATGAAGGTAAATTATATATTATAATCAAAATATTGAAAAGTATTTCAATAATATAATATATATTCATTATTTTTGAATTTCTAACCATCCATGTAAATTTTTAATAAAAAATGAGTTACACTACTACGTGAAGATTGTTGGTCATACATGCATATAAGTGATTATTAATTTTCCTTTGGATTGAAAAGAGGTTGAAAATGTTATTTCCACAATAATAATAACATCTCATGATTTTTATTATATGTATATAATTTTTTATTTTGGGTAAAATATTATTAAAATATTATAAATGAATAAATGACATTGAAATAGTGGATAAAGAAGATGAGAACTTCTTAGAGGGAACACTATTGTCTTAAACTATAATATTTCATAGGATGGTCTTAGGATAAAAAGATAATCACAATAACAAATTTAGGTAATGTCATATGGTTTTTGGGTATAATTTGGTTGAGATATATGTATAATGTTTTAAGATTATGGATTGATAATAGATTCACTTTTATAATTTAAGGGAGTGTCTCACATTTAATTAATTAAAGTATTGAAATAATATAAAGAATTTTTCTTTGCAAAGTCATAACCAATAGAAGAGTAATATAATCCAAGATAATATAGGGTTTAGATATTGTACAAAATAATATTTATAATATTTTTATGGTGATTTTTTCTTATCTGTCATTTTAATCCCCAAATATAATAATCCTATTTTAATTCCAATTTTAATAATAAATTATTAATATTTTCTACTTATTATAATTGAAAAATAAGATGACATTATTAACAAATACTATTTATTATAATTATATGATTGTAATATATTACTAATGTCTAAATTTATTTTTCTAATTTTTGAAATTTATTTTAAAATAATTTTGAAACATTCCACAAAAATTGTTTTTAAAATATAAGCATAGATTGATTTAAGAGAAATAAATAATATTGTCTCCAAATAAATTAATTATATTATCCTAAATAAAATTTTATTAATTTTTCATCAAAACTATAAAAACCAATAATTGACAATTAATATACATGATTTAGAAATAATAACACAAAAGTAGTTTTTATTTGAACAAATTGAATACATAGATTTTAAAAAAATTCCACATATATATATATTGAGCATTATAGTGTTTAATGAATTATATTACATATTTGATAGATAATTTTTAAATCAAAAATATTTTTTATTTCATAATTTTCTTGTTATTTTTTATATTGAAAATAAATTTACAATTTTTGAAATATCAATATTTTTCAATATTCTACGAGAAATAAACTAATTTTGAATAATTTCATAAATTCAACATAATATAATAGTGAAATACTAATTTAAAAAGTTAATATTATTTTCATGAGATTAAGTATATAAAAATTTTAATTTAGGTTATAATTACATTAATGAAAAAAATGTGTATTGGGTTGTTGTTTCTTCAAAAAAGAAAAGGTTACAATTATTGGAGATCACAAGTTAAATTTGTCCCTCATTAGAAAATTACTCCCTCAATGTTTTTGAATTTAAACTCATGAATAGATAATGGTAGTTCATTATAATAATATATTCATGTTCATGCATTATAATTTCTATATTATGATCTCTCTAAAGTATATTTATCAGTCCAGTCATTTGATTATCGAATACATGTTCACTAGTTTCTTGATTTTGGATAGGCTTTTCACAGTATGATTAATCCTCTTCCAACTCTATTTTCTCAATTTATATCTATCTTTTTCATTATATAATGTTATTCTTCAACAATAATACAAGGAGAAAATCAACAAAATTATAGAGGTGAGATGGAATTTCTAAATATTAATAAACATAACCAATTATTTAATGAATTAAAAAAAATTTAAGGTACCTTAGACATAGTTTCCCTTTACTCATGAAACATATAAGGCACTTCCATGGAGATACCCCCAAAAAAATAAACTTCAACCTAGAATAAAAATGCATCATTGGTTATCATCCTTTCATTTTTTCTTCTTTGAGTTTTCGTAATATGATTTTAAATAGTTTGCTACACTTATTTTTTATTTTCCATAAAATATGGTCATTCAAGATTCATCTAAAACATTATTACATAAAATTTGGATAACGAAACATTTTTCAATACAATATCTCATATTGTTCAATTTAAATACATGAATGAAGCTATAATATTATAAAATATTCCACCAAATGTAAATTTTAATTCTACGTCACTTTAAATTAAACCATGAATAAAATCAATATATATTATAGTTTTTGAATTGTATTTTAATACTAGAAATAACATCAAGGATGATAGGTGATGATTGAATGTAGATTAGTGGTGATAGCCTTCTAAATTTTCATTTATAAAATTTTTGTAAACTGGGGATCATGATCAAATTTAATCAAAAGAGGTATTACCTAAATTATTTATAACATAGTTAGTATAGATACATTTTTAGTGCTAAATTTGTAGATATTCCATTATATATAGTAGATTTGATGACTTGGAATGGTGATTCACAATAACAAAATTGAAATTAGAATTCCTAGTATTATATTAAAAATCAATGAAAAATTCTATTATATAATCATCCCATTTCCATATAGAAATTAATGGACATCTATAATTCATTTTGGATGTTATATTTCAAATATTACTTATTGAAAACCCATGAAATGTGATGCATATTCTGTAATTTCCCATTTTATATTATACCACTAAAAATGCTCTTTTAAATCCTGCTAAATTTTGTTCATTCTGGGGATTATAGTAAAATTGTAACTATCAAATAAATTCTGATTTTTCCCTATTCATATCAAAAAATGACTGAACACGTAGAATGTTTCAAAATTTTAATATGAAATTATTATTTATGATGGATATTGATTTCTCATTATTCATATAATTTATTTTATTTTCAATATTATCATTATTATATGATTATTTTCTTAATTTCTGTAAAAAGGATATATATTAAATCATAAGGAATATATGTTATTTTTCTAGTGTCTTAATGGTTATCATATACATCATTGCTAAATCCTTGAATATAAGTTCTATTAAAATCCCTAATTTATTCAAAACATAATTATCATTCATAATCAATGCATTATCTAACTTATTACTATTCTAATGGTTTTAAAACATTGAGTAGTCATAATCATTCTTAATTTTTTAACGACTTCTCAATATCATGTTATTTTTTCCTATGAGAACAATTATATCAATCTTTGATGATGCGTATGTATTTCACAACATGTTTTATAGTGGTAATGTGTTCATATCATTAATGAAGATATTATAGCTTCCAACTAATGATCCTATTCATGAATCTTTAACTTCCTTGGTGTTGGGGAAATAAATCTTTAATCTTGTATTATAACACATCCACATCATTTTCATTGAAGTATCAGTAAATATAAAATATTCATCTATTCCTAATAGTAATGTAAAAACAAGTGCATTGACAAAATATCTGATTTAATAATTTAGAAATTCTCTAAATTCATTGGACCATATAAATATGACTTCTTGATAAGACAATTTGGTAACAATATTTTTAATTATGAAAATTTTTTAACATCTAATAGATAGAGGCCAAATAATATAAACCAACTACATACCTCAGTTATGTTTTTTGACATTAACCATTTCATACAAGAATTATTATTGGAATTTTAAACCAATAATTCATCACTAATGATAATTAATCCATAAATTTAGACATCCTAAATCCAAAATATTCATTTTATCAAAATTTTCAATATATATTTTTTTATATATGAGTAATGTAAGAACATTTGTGATAACTAACCTTCCCTTAAGTTCCATGATATTTTCTTCAAATAAATCTATATATGGGAACCTAGACCATATAAAAGTTACTTTGTTATTGTATTAGATATCAATGAGAAATTATCGACAAAGCATCATTAATATCTACCTTATAATTGAGAACAAGGGATATCTATCACCATAGTTATTATTGGACAATGTTTAATGGCCTCTTCCCTTGATAGATCCACTAATATACCCTCTCCTGAGATTATGTTGACAAAAAATTAATCCTTATGTATCCAAAATTCACACATTAAATTTTTTTGAAACAATTTATCCTCTCTTAGGTTTGACAATAATAATATCAAGTGATCATCATTGTCATCCATCCTCTTGTAATATAATAAAATATCATCCCTAATGTCTACCATAAATTGATCATGGAAATATATGAAGAATCTATTAATTAAATCCATTAATATGGAGTGCTGGATTAGTAAGAACAAATGTAATCACTATATAATAATAATTTCGATAATTTTTATAGAATTATATCTTATGTATTTTATCTTTATTAACCAGAAATTATTGATATCCAAAATGATGATCAAAATATTAAAATAATTAATGTTCTTCAAATGATCAAAAAATTCATCAATATGTGGTATGTAATAGTTATTATGTACTTTGATGTTGGTCATTTGATAATAATAAATGCAGAGTCTTACAAATCAATCTTTATTTTTAACATAAATGACTTGTGAAGCCTATGGTCACTCAAATGGATAGATTAATTCTTTGTAATGATTCCTTTTTATTTTTTTCATAAATAAATCAAACATAATCTATGGAATTCTATATAGTGTCATTGAAATACATTTGTCACAGATTATGATTTTTTTAGAAACAATATTCTCGATAAAGAGTAAGACTATGAATCTCCACATAAATACAAAAACAAACCCCTATATAATAAAAATATTATTTATTTTGAGTTTATCTCCAATCATATGTGATAAATCTAATTCATAATATATATCAAGAACAATATATTAGATGTTATTTCTTTCATATTTTCATATTTATTATTGCACTGATAGATGATCAAAGTTTGGTTATGAATATCAAATTTTAAAATCCCTTCTACTAAAAATGATGTCGGATTTAGAATGAAAAATACAATCCTTTCCTATTATAACTTCACATTATACTAGAGGAAGAATGAAAGGTTTTCTCATGAATAAAATTCAGAAAAACATCAACTAGATGAGAAAAATATCCATGAGTTAAAATCAATTTTCAATAGGGTGTTTCTACTACTAGTAAAATATATAATTATTTTAGTGACATCTTGATGCCCTAAAAAATCATCATACATAAAATAATTGTTATATTTATATTCAAATAATATATTATTAGTTATCCTATGGATGGCATGGGTTCCGTTGACAATGTAATTTTAGCATCCTTCATATAAAATAGTGATCCCTTGAGATTTTCCATTATCTAGTATAATAAGATGTTATTAAAGACCATTTTCAAATCAATCATTTATATATGGGAAATGGTTACCTTAATTCATATACTCCATGAACATGAAACACATATTTCTGTACAGTTTATCAGATGGAATTTTATCTTAATTCACACCAATAAAAAATTTTCCCATCACATGTGAATTTAGTAGAACGATTAACTTTTTTCAACACCCAAAACATTTGAACCTCATTATGTAATTTTCATCCATGTTTCCATCTACAAATTTGGAATAAAAGAATGCTCCCCTTCTTTTCTCCATTTGTTTTAGAGATTAATTTCAATTACATATTTCTTTTCCGATCAAAACAATGTATTAATGTGTAACTCAAATATATATTTACACGGGTAAATAACATTAAAACATTTATTGATAGATTCAAAAGTTCTTTTTCTATAAATAAATTATCGGAGATGTTTTTAATATATTTATTAATTGATCGTTCATTACTTTTAGTTTGGATGATAGTTCCATAGAGTACCACACATTCCTTCGGATATTTTCCTTATTGGTTCCAAGGGAATTATCAAAAATGTGTTTGATCATATGTAAATCATTTCATATTTTAGTACAAATAGTATGAGGAATATAATTTTTATAAACTAACTTCTTAAACTCATTCATGTAATTGGATTAAATTGCTAAATGTTTCCTCATAATATTGATAGTATTCCACCAATTATATACAATTCATTATATTTGGTAAAAATCCAAAAAAATTATAATTCCCCAATATTATATAATATCGAATAATATTTCAATAGATATAATTAATTCCTCAACAACTATTATATTAGTGTACCCACTAAAATAATGTTGTTGTTTCCACATGAATTACTCAATAGAATATTATTCCCTCTATTTAACATTTTGATGTTTGGAATTAATTATATATTTATAATGTTGTGTGAGCATAAAAATACAATTTTTATTCTTGATCCAATAACATTAGTTATCTCTTGAGTAATCATAGAATTTTCCAATGCATTTATCTTGGAATTGTTTTTTCGAGTTCGATGAATTAAATAAAAAAATATAGTATAATAACAAAATTTAATAGTGGGAAATAACATAATGATGAAACATCATTTAGAGAATATCTAAGTCATGAACCTTTTTTTGAATATATAACACATTTGGTTTATCATAGGTCATTGATGGATGTTATCAATTAAAAGCATTCATGATAGTTCGTATATAATTTGTCAATTTCTAGGTAAATATCCATAGGGTGCATCATATGAGGTGTTTATTAATTCATATTATTACACACCATGAGATTATTGTGTAACAGTAAAATGAACAGTATTTGACATATTGTACCAGAGAAAAAACTATTCCAAATACATATACACTTGTATAATCAAGAAAGGGATTTAATTTTGTTGAATTCACTATCTATATCCTTTAACAAAATTTCAGGATCTATTAATATATGTAGATTTATCATTAGAATTATCCCTAGGATTCTCACTAAATTTTCATCATCCTAGTTACAATTGATTGCTAAACATTTCCACTGATTCCAACTATACCAACATGTTCATTACATATATAGATATTAAATATTAAAAGGTGGATATTGACTTAATTATAAAAAAATCCATAGTGATGATACAGTTTTACTGTCGTTAAAGACATTAAAACATACAATACTGGTTCATAAGTGAACTGCTGCATCTCCAACTATGTTATCCATTAATATCACCCTTAATATACATAACATGTATAACACCAATTAGCATAACATAGAGAGTGTAAACATAAGAAAAGGATAACATGATTCATTTTAGGGTAAAAAAGAAGATTTCTTCATTAAATGATCCAATGTGTATGAGAACATGAGCATAACGTGGTAAGTCTATAACTATTGTATCAAAATTCCTTATATTGAGACATGTCACAAATAATTAAAGATTATAAGACATAAATCAGAATGTAATAAATTAATCGAATTAGTGAGATTATAATCTAGACCTGGGAATATTGGAAAAAATAATATTATATCATTTTTAACATATGTAAAAGGAAATAGGTGTAATCATTATGTTAATGGAATAAATTATGTACCATTCATAATCTGATAGATATGAATCCCATATGTGTGTATAATATTATAGACATGAATATCGGTCCATAAATAACCATTCAGAAAATAATCCATGTCCATTTATAACCATATGGAAAGTAAAGTAAGACCCCTAATAACTATATGGGTGTGAAACGAAGACAACTCATAATATTCGTAAAATGAAATCAGGTTCAAAAATAAAACAATGAAACCACATCTTTCATCATTACTCAGTGGATTGGAGAGAGATAAAAATGACAAAAAATAATCAATTCAATTTTGATCAATAAGATCATAAAAAATTCATCATGTCATAACAGATGAAATGGAAAATGGGTTTCATAACTATTTCCACATAGAATTATATTGGGAAAATAGATGGGTTCATTAAATACTTCATCATATCATGACATGTGAAAATGAAAATCGGTTTTAGAACATATTTTTATTATAAACATAAACCATCTAGAGAAAATTTATGTATGGAATTGTTGTATCATATCTACAGTAAAGAAGATGTAGCCTCAAAGGAGTTCATCTACAATTCAATTTTTTTTGAAACATCATTTGGAACATTTCATGAGGAAAATATCCATTCCAAATTAAAATCACATCATAAAAATCTTACTAAATAACTAAATATTAAATAAATTTTTTATTTTAAAATAATACAAGAAACTTGTAAATTTATTTTAAAAACAATAAATGGTGATGAATGAAGGAAGTATAGTTCATTCCATAAATATTAACATGAATATTTATTTCACATTTTATGTAAAATTAAAAAGTCAATACATTTCAAAAAATGAAAGGAATATTCATTTTATTCAATATTTTAGAAAATTATATCTTTATTGAAATTTGAATTAAACCATTATTTTATAACTTCTTAAACAATAATAAAAAATTATTTAGAAAACATAGATATGGATGAAAGGGTGGTTTTTCACCAAAGAGATAAATAATATGGATTTAACTTAAAAATATTTTTGTATCATTGTTTAATAAAGAAGAAAATGATATGATAATATGAAATGAAATAGAATAACAAAAAGATAAAAATATAAAGGGGTTTCTTGAGAGATATATTATAATATTTCATCATCTGCAAAATAATCTTAATCAATCTTAGTAAACATTGTTATTACACAACAAAAACATTAAAAATTCGGAAACTATTGATTCATCATTCCCTTGAAATAAATAACCTTTTAATTATTTGTAAATAATAATTAAATTAATATGATTCGACATAAAATAAATTTGTTTCCATAATAATATGTATATGATGGAAATAAGTAGTTAATATGGAATATGTCTTATGTAAATAAAAGGTATATGAAAATCCCTTACCACTTAAAAGAATTTTGAATCATAAGACATATTATATTATTACATCAAATGAAATAATTAATATCACAAAAATAATTATATTCATTATATAACATGAGCATGTGGTATTATATACACCACTAAAAAATGAGTAGTGGATATTGCATATGTATACTCGAAATAAAAGAGAGATAGAAATCTCTTACCTTATGTCTCAACATCATTCATACACATAAAAACCTACTATACAATAAATATAGGCTTATTATACATCTATTAGGAAAAATAATTATATATATCATCCGATATATTGTTTAAATATGATTTTTTATAACCCTTTAATTAACAATTCCATATTAAAATGATGTCTTTGGTGATGATATATTCATTTTTCATGTATTTGTTTTGTATTTTATTTCTTTTATACTAATTATGGATCTATTTCTTAATTATTTTTTACATGATATAAATTTCATATATAATTATTATATATATTTTTTTGTAATCCAAAAAAAATTATATAAAATTAATAATACAGATCATTGATATGGTAGGTTTTACGTACTCATGAACATTATCTCAATATCCTCAATGCATTGAATTAAGGGAATATAAGTAATATATTACATTGTTATAATATTTATTAATTTATATATTTCATTTTAATTTAAAAAATCTATCCTTGTTACCATCCAATTCAAAATAATATGAAAAATATCACATTTCTTCATGGAGATGTCAGTACACACATACACACAAGAAACATTATCACATTCCTATAAGTTAGAATGTAAAAATGTATATATTATATTGTAATTTCATAAAAATAAATATTAGATAAATACTAAATTATTATTTTTAATCGATCATTATATATTACATATTTTTTGGTGGTGTGTAATTAATTACATCTGTTAGTGAGGTTGTAGTCATCTATACACAAGATCGGTAGATTCATTTCATAATTGATCGAAGTGAAAATTGATTCTGGTTATGAAACTGAAAAAAATGAAATATAATTATATGGGTGATTATTATTATTATGTATAGTATTTATTTATTACAATTTTAATATTATTGAAGTCGATATAAAATGGTAACGCACTGTTATGAGCTATTCAACTTCATTGAAGATCCTCTTTTGGTTTTTCCAAACACGTTCTTCAGATGAATTATTAATCATAATATTTCCTCAATTAAGTGGTTATATATGTATTAATATTATTTCATAATGTTTTTTCAGAACCAAAAGTATTCTAGGATTTTTATGAGAAGGCTATAGTGGATTTCATTTTATATTTAGTGAAAGAATAACACATGGAAACTACATGTAAATTTAATAAACTATTACAAAAGGATAATTTCATTACCAATAAAATAAATCAGATTAACCACATATTAGAACATGGGATAGGATACTATTTATTTAAGGATATAAATTATTATTTATATATGTTTTATTGTAATATTACTCTTGCCATTTGGTTTTATCCCTTGACAACTCTATCTTTAGATAAACCGTGGTAATTAAATGTTTACTATTTTTCTAATTATTATGAAAAAAATATATGTTTACCTTATTATATAATATATATAATTATTATTAAAAATTTTGAGCCCATTTTTGGAAATTATATTCTTATAATTGTGAGGATTTAATTTAATATATGAGTTAGGAACGTAAATAAAAAACAATTATCCAAATAAATAGTTTCCAAAATTCTCAAAGGATTTTATATAAAAATGGAGAATAATTTTGTATGAAATATTTAATAATGTATTAATTTTAATATAGTTTAAATAATACTCCTTTTAAAAAAATTAAAAAATAACTTTTATTTTTTAAAATACTATAAAATAGAAAATAATGTTTCCATTAAAACTCACTAGTTTTAAATATTCATAGAAAAACTAATCCTTTAAAAAATCATAAAAAATAACACGATAAAAAGTTATAATTATATATTTCATAAAAAAATTTATATATATTTTCTACAAATAGTAAAAAAACAATATTTTAATTTTTTCAAAAAAAAACCAATGGAAATCATTTTGATCGAGAAGGTATTTTCAAAGCATATAATGACATTCACAAACCTTATGTACATGATTATTAATATAATTTCCTTATCTAGAAGAATTATAATTACTTTTTAAAATGTTTTTATTTATATTTGTATCTATAGAATTATATTTCTTGGTATGAATGGTAATTTTTTAATTATAATATTATTATTATATTAGTGTTTCATAAAACTCATTATTGAGTGTAACACAAGTTATAAAAGAATTTAACATAATAGAAAAAAAATATTTCATAAACTATCATGGTGTTATAATATCACTAATAGTATGACATGGTTGATATATTTTACTCTAATAAATAAGGGTATTCAAGTGTGTCTGTTATTATAGATGAGAATATGAAATGAATGTTTCTTTACAAATTATGTTGTTTCACACCAAAAAGGGTACACATAATACAAATATCCCTCTATAAGACTATATATAAATAATGTAATTGATTCTCCATTATCATATATGAGAAAATTTTAATATATCATATTTATTTATAGATTCAAACATATTATCAACTATAATACAATGACTATTATTTTTGAAAACACCCAATTTGAGAACCATTACAATTAAATAATTTTAACAATGGTCAATATATCCAATAATAAATTTTTATTTGTATCTGAAATCAAGTATATATAGAAAATATGTCATTAAATGAAGCTAATAATTTAAATAATTAATGATCTTTGTAGAAAATCTTTTATTCAAAAAAAATTAAAATAGAAATATTAATTCATGTTGATATGAATGTATAATTATTTTATATTGATAAAAAAAGGAATATAGATTCATTAACAAATGGTTGGGTAATTTTTTTTGAGATATTTGATATTTCGATAAATATTATTAATAATTCATTGAATATAGTTGGGTATAATTCAAAAACAAAGTGTATAATTCAATGATAAGAAGCATATAGTCAATTTCAATAAGTGTTAATGATGTTTCCTTTTCAATACGTGTTCGGATTACCATAATGAACTGTATTGATGGATCCAATTATGAGATAAATATTTTGGTGACCAAATGAACATACAAATTATCTATATGTGATAAAATCACTAAAAACAGAATCTTTTATAAATAGAAATCCACTATTAAAACTAAGATAATGAATAAACAAAAACACAAATCATATTTATATTATATGGAAATAATTCATCAAGTAATTCATTCAGATAAGAACAATTAGTCATTTTTATGCATGAATGAATTTCTGTAATTCAGAAAAATAATACATGGTAAAGCATATCTAGGAGAAAAAATTAGAACATGATCAATTATATGTTGGGTTAACCAAAAAACTGATGAAGATATAAAAGGGATAATTATCGAGAAACATCTGGTTTACAAGGGGATTTCCCAATCTAAAGGTATCAATAAATATTATAAAAATCTCAGGTGGATTGTTTTTTACTATAATTAGTAATTTTTTTATTATTTAATAATAGACTTTTATTGTGTATGTAATGGATTTTAATTATAAATTATTGAAGGGGATCCATGATTATTATATCTATGTTGAGTGATTGAATGGATTTTTTGTCTATGGAGATGAAATTAGGGAGAATTAGTTGGAGAAATATTATATTTTCTAAAAAGTTGACCAAAATCAATGTACTCATTGATAGACTAGTACCTAATGTAGTTTGATAACCCTATAGGATGGGATGATCACCACCACTACCTATATAAGGAATATGGGAAGTGGTTGGTGTTTCTTATTGGGAAAATTTGGTTTGCGATAAAAAAATATACTTATGGAAGTGATTTTTATCATTGAAAATATTTTATTTCATTGAAATGTAAATGATCATAAATTCATATCCCTAAAAATGTTGAGAATAAATCTATAGTGGGTTCATAATAAGGTATTAAATTGATATGAATGTGAAAACAAAATGATTATATATACACTGAGGTAGCTTCCATTCTTCTGATTGTGATTTATAATTCAACAACAATATTCATTAGAAAATAATACAATTCACCCTTCAACAAAAAATGCATTCTGATCAAATTAAATTTTATAAAATTTAGTATCAATAAACATGTTGTGAAATTGGATTATGT
This sequence comes from Viscum album, assembly GCA_963277665.1. NCBI lineage: Eukaryota > Viridiplantae > Streptophyta > Magnoliopsida > Santalales > Viscaceae > Viscum > Viscum album. Next base: position 25,206,374 of record OY728157.1, on the reverse strand, counting down.
TCATACAATAGAACAAGTGTATGAAATCATGATTAATTCTCAACCTAAAATTGATTTACATTTACACTAGTGGGTTCTATAATTATAACTAATACCAAATCTCATTATTGTTCTAGAGACTTGATCCACAGATCCCTATTGGTTTTATTATTAATAAGGGTATGATTTTATTCTTTAACATGTTTCACCAAAATTATATTATCATTTATAAAAATTTAGGAGAATCTATTTCGTATAATTGAAAAGATAGAATAAATCGATCTTGTTGAATATAATGAGTAGGATTTAATTTGTATTTTTTTATTGATAAAGGTTAACTTTTCCACATTGGTTGGGAGAGTTTTACGAAAGATTTGGGGGATATGTTTTTGAAGTGAACTAGATTTATATAATTTTGTTTGATGAGGTTTTATCATCATGATCATCTCATATAACTAATGTTTTTTCTCACCGAGCTATTTTCATGTGAGAATAATGTAAATGATTAATGAATTATAAAATAATATGTTGAGTGGAGATGTGTTCCATTTTAAATTAACAAGAAAAATAAAGGGGTATGTTGTTCATAGAAATCGCGTTGGTGTTTTGGATGGATTTTTTTCATTAAAAATTACATCTATGTATTGAATTTGAATAAAGTTATAGAGATGTGGTATTTATTAGGGAATTATATGGAATTTGTAAATACATAAGGTTATATATTGGATGATAATAATATTATTATAATTATTTAATGACATTGACCAACCAACTACATTGTACTGGTTTGTGTCATAATGGGGATATTCTCTTAAGAGTAATCTAAATTATAGGAGGTTAAAAATATAATTTAAAATGTCACTGGAATTTATAGGGTTCATATTCCTTTTATTTATTCCTACACCATGTGGATCTATGTTTGTATAATGAGATAATTTTCGATATCACTAGAGTTTTGAGGATCATACATTATGAAGGAAATCATATCTCACTCTTGTTGGGGGAAAATAATTCACATGACATAGAAAGTATTTACAATTTAATGGGTTTCAATTCAGTAGTGTAGTTGAATATATTTCATTCAATCTTATATAAAACCACAATGTGTATATACCATACATTATCGTGGGTATGTATTTAATAGAAATTATTATGATGGAGATCTGCAATACCAGTGGATTTAACGCTGGTAAAAATATATTATGCATAGTCCATAGGTGATTGAGGGATGTTAAAAGATAATGGATTGATCCTAGGTAGTCATTTAAGAAAATCATGCATGATAAAAATAGACCTAGTTATAGGAAATCATGTCATAGAGTAGTATACAACACCTGTACTCTTTTATTGAATAACATTTAATATTTTATTAAACTTTACTACACATTTGTAAAATTTTTGGAAGAGAATCCCACTCCACAATTTGTGTGTTCATGAAGTTGTTGAGTTATTATAGGGAAATACAGATTTCATTTAGATGCAATATTCTTTAAATTTGTGGCCATTAATGAGAATTAAATGGTCCATTTTCACCAAATTTAGATGAACATTACACATGAAAGGCTTATAAGATGATATAGAAATAAATACTTGATTTTATATATAATATCATATAAAAATAATTGATAAATCTACAAAATCATGCAGCAGTTGTACAGATTTATAATGATTATGAATTTCAAGGTATATTCTCAGACACTAACAGAGATGGTTTGGTGGGTTTCCTATAGTCTTGTAACAAAATTAAAGGTGAAAAGGAATGTAATTCTACAATCACATTCCTAATGAAAAGTCACATGGTTGTATTGATGTGATATAACAAATGATGTGTTTTTTTCACAAAACATACTTTATGAAATATATATTTTTAATAGAAGTATTAGTATATTCCACGTGATATAGGAAAAAGTAATATTTTATTTTTTATAAGTGTTACCATAAAATTATAGTTACTCGACTATTTGTGTATAATTGACCAAAGAAGTGTTGTCTAGTGTGTCATGATCATAGGCATGTAACCTTTTATTAATTTATTAATTAAATCCTAGTTGGGGTAAAAATGAAAAATATTTGTGTTAATTATTTCATATATAATACATTGAGATAAAATATTGTGTGAATATATTTTTTCCTCCCAATGATGTAATATGATAATTTTTAAGGAGTTATAGTTCGAATTGTTAAAATTGTGATTCACCTACAATTCAAGGTAATATCTTTGGTAATGGGAAAATAAATTCTCATATCATTGACACCCATTAAACAATTATTTTTTTTATATTTCTTGAAATAATGTGTTTTTTAAAATTAAGGTTCCTACTATAGAAACCTTCTATAAAAGAAACAATATCCACCTATAAATTTATTGTTCTTTTGAATAACCATCTATATATATATCATTCCTTTTTGTTTTTATTACATTTCAATAAATTTTTTAGATTCCCTTTGCGTAATATCTCCTGTACCAGATTCTTTCTTCTTGAAAAAAATATAGTGGTGGTTTGTTCATAGTTTTTTGGAACCCATGCGTTCCCAATTTTTAAGGTATAAACTACTTTCATCATAATAAATGAGATAGTAGAGATGATGATTTCTAGAATAATGCTTAACATTTTTATTTATCATGAAACTGATTTAAAATTAAATTTTCAAGTGATCATATTAGATATATATTTATTTTTTTCTTATTAAGGAAACTCATTGTGGGTTTTTTATAAAAGATATATTATCATTATGATCCGATGTTTCAAATCATGTAATTTTATAATTTTCCAATTGAACATCAATATCGTGGCATTTATGTTATTTGTGTTCTTCTAATTTTCAAGAGACATTAATCTTCTACTATATTCATTTACTATTTTATCAATACTATCTCTACGTATCTTATTATTCACATATAGTATATTTTCAATCCATTTTACACTATTAGATTCGATTTCATGATGATAATTTTTGACGCTAATTATACAATTTTTCAATTCAAATATTTCATCAAATATTAATTTAAAACATTATATGGATTAATTTTTCTTTGGTATTTATTCAAATCAGTTCTTCCCATTATTATAATAAATTTAATCAAGATTCATATTTCAAAAATTATTTTCATTTCATATAATAGTGAGATTTTTTCACCTAATTAAATTTCATTCTAATGTTTTATCCCTCTTATCATAATCATTTTAAAAATGGTTGATTTCATCATAGAACTGTTTGAAATATCTATAAATACAATTTTTATGTTCTGAAATAAAATTCCATAATGTATTTAAAAATATTACATAAATCATTATTCAATTTACCTGAGAAATAATTTTCCAAAATTATTCATATATCTTTTAGAGAATAATTTCAGAAAAATATAACTTTTTTATTCATGACAGGAATTATTTGATTATTTTAGGGTAAATTTTTTGTTTATATTTTTTACAGTAGACGAAAATAGCATTTCATTATCTTCAGTTTTATATATTTTTATATCAATAATATAGAATCTAGTAATGGATTCCACTTCTGATTTATATAATATGGGTTACCTTTTTATTTTCATCTTTAATTTATTATTTATGATCATTAAATCATGGATAAGGTAATCAATTTATTATAAATTGATACTTCTTTGAAAAACCTTCACATCATGATAGTGAATGAATTGTAACCCAATGATTCAAATATTAGAATATACATATTGTTGATTTTCCAATTATAGATAGAAAATTTATGTGACACTAATTCATGGTCTATAATGATGGGTGAACCCAAACTAAGAAAAGAGTTCAATTATTGTCAGTGGCTTATCATCAATTAAAAAATTTACACTTTCTTCCGTCTATTACAATTTTGGGAATGTATATGTCAATATTTTCTCTCCTAAATATGAAATATATTAATTAAAGATGGAATGAATAAAATAAAGGTTGTTGATGGTCTATTAATACTGTTATCCTCTATTGTATATGACTATTTATTCAATGTAGGGTGGTGTTTATCCCACTCACATATTGATTCAATTTTATTATCAATGTAATGCCCCATGATTATATAACATATTTAAAAAATTAAAATTAGATCTATTTGGTACATTATGATTCAATCAACACCAAACATAAATATATTATTATTTATCAAAATATAAATATAAATAAATTATTTAATTTATTAGTAAATTTTTAAAAATAAATGGATTTCTAAAGTAGTAAAATTCAGTTTTGGATGTATAATAATTTCAAAATATTATATTTTTAATTCATTTATTTAATTATAAATATTTTTCAAATATAAATATTTTTAATGATTTCATTAAAATTTATTGATAATATTAAATTAATTTTTTATAAAATAAAATAATAACTTCTCTAAAATTTTTATGTATTTTTATGCAATACTATTATAATAATTATTATTTCATAAACAATAATTCTTTGTTTTCAAACATTTTATTATTTATATATAATTATTTTTAAAAGATAATTTCACTTATTATCTATATTAAACATATACAATGAAATTTTTAATTATTTTAAAAAATTAATTATGATTAATATATTGAAGATAAAATGTTTTCAAATTAGAAAAAATAATTTTATTTGAACTGATAAATATTTTAAAAAACTATTTTCTATGTGTGGAGTGTATTATATATTAAAAAATTATATGAATAACTATTTATAAATAATTTAAATGAATAGAGTATAAAAATATTCATTTTATTTAATTATCTTTCATATAATGGATTTCTCAATTCATGGAATGAGAATGATTTAATTTTGATGTTTAAAAATAATTTTTTTCTCGAGAAATTGCTTTTAGGAATATTTATTGTTAATATTAGAATTAATTAAATCCACCTATAGAAATTTATTATTTTGAAATTTATTGCATACTTTAAAAAAAACATAATAATAATGGAGTAATATGTTATTCTAAATTTTAATTTGTAATGAATAAATACAAATTTAAGAATCGTGTCATCGCGGTAAGTATTAAAATTTTTAACAGGTGTTGTTAAAACAGTATATAAGGATTCAATTTCCAATAAAACTAATATAAATATGATATATTGAGTACATTTTGAATTTATATTATATTTTATTATAATATAAGTCAATTTCATCACATATTCAAAAGAATATGATTTTACACTATTTTATTGTTGACGGTAGTTACATGGCAATTCGTCCTTCACATATAAAAGTGAATCACCACGTACAATCTATCTAAACTACATGATCACATTATCATGTACTATATAATCTAAAATACAATTAAGTCACACTTATACATTAATTAACTTTTCTTTTCTTTTATAAATATCCATCCGTTAATCCTTAATCTGTTTTTCATGTGAGATTTTCCAAGGAAGAGTAATATGTTCTTACTAACCTTTTTCTAGATTAATTAATTAAAAACTTCTCTAATTTTTCAATGGCCATATAAATATAATTTATTATGTATCTTTGTAGTTCTCAAATAAAATTATTTTTATTACAAGACCATTTTCTATATTTATTTAATGTATTATAAAATAAATGTGTTTTCCATGAGTATGTGTGGATTAATATCTCCAGGATGTGATTTAATGAATTTTTCATCACCCAATCTCTTGGTAGGTATTATATATATATATATTTAATATATATATATATATATATTATTTATGATAAAATTAGAATTATGAAAGGATAAATTGTTTTATTTAATTCTTTTCTTTCGAACAATTAATAAATGAAAACAAAATATATGTTATTCCTACACTATTGCTTCCACGAAGTGATGTAATCCATTTTTATCACCACCACAGATTGTTTGAATGGTTTATATAATAAATAAATAATAAATTTATAAAATAATTATGACATTGTATATGATAAAACAAAAATCATTATTCAAGTTTTAGAATCATCAAACCAAAACAATTTTTTAAATTGAAACAGTTAATAACCAAATGTCGATATTAATACTAAATGGTTAATACATGTCTAATTAAAAATTATATTGAATTTATCTAGAATAAAAAAAGTATGAATATGTTTTAGTTCTATAATAATCATTAATCCAAAATTATTATATAGTAGTTTTTAGTGTGTATGTAGAATGTCGGACTTATTATAATTATTTATGATAAAATCACAATTTTCGGTATTGATAATATTTAAATTTACATTGAGGTAGTTTTTTATTGGTTTCTCATTAAATTGTGAACCATTTATTTAACACATATAATTACATTAATATTAAAATAATAAACATTAATTACTACACAAATATTATGAGTTCTAGTGTCTTTGGACGATTATATTCAAAATACATCAAATTGAGATGAAAATAAAAATTATATATTCTGTTTTTCATACCATGATTCGAAATCCATTATAGATCCTAAAATTAATGGCATAAATTGGGGAATTCATCATAGAAATAAGTGAGTTAAAAATGCCAATATTGGAATAAACAAGAAAATAAATCATAACATATTAGACAAATGTATAATATGATATCTTAATAGAGAAGGCTCGTGAATAATCACACGAATGAAAAAAAATATAGAATAGGGTATCATCACAGGTGGGAAAAAATCCCAAAGTGGATTATGTTTTGATCCATAATCCCATAAATGATTTCTTATGATAGATAAATATAACCAATTTAATTAGAACACTATCTTGGAGAACTTATACTACGGGGGTCATGATTAATGTTTCAGAGAAAGTTGAATCATAATTAATAGAAATAAGAATTACCGAAGGAGATAAATTAGGTTGATAAATATTGTATCATAACATAATCAAGGAAAACTACATAATGATCCAATTTTAGAAATGAACAAAAATCATGTATTACCCCCCCAAAAGTATGATATATTAATATTGTTATATCTGTCAGAGTTATATCTAAAAAATTTAAAATAATTATATAACATCAATAGTTTTCATAATTGATGAAAATATCATGTTGACTATGAAATAAATTATTCAAAATTATAGAAACATCTTAAAAAATAAAAACATTATACAATAAGAACCCAAAAAATTAATAACATAAGAAATAAATAATTTACTCATTTTGAAAATGGTTAATTAAATAATTTTTTTACAGTTTAAAAATATTCCCTTAGCAAAATTGAAAAAAACGGAAAAATTACATCATTCATAAATTAACATGAATTTTCCTTTCGAACAATAATGAGATGGACTTAAAAATTACAATATATAGTAAATTCATTTAGATTTGGCACCATTACATTCCTAAATATCATTTTTTTATTGCTTTAGAATGTTAGTAAATAATTCATACATTTCAACCCATAATAATTAATGGTGGATACAACTAAAACATTATCTATTTTTCTATAATAGAAAATTATAAATCTATTCATGAAAAGTCTCCAAAACATTCATCTTGGATCTCATTTTATATTTCCCATCCATAAACCCTATGTAAAAAAATAGAATCAATGATGAGCACAAAATGAAAATACATGGGGTATAAAATATAGAGATAAATCATTATTTCATGAAGACATATCAACATATGAAATAATTTTTACAGAGAAATACTTCCCACCCTGTATGTATCAAATATTAAAATTGTGAAAACATGTGATTTGTATAAAACATAGATAACATAAGTAATATTATAAATGTGACTTGAGGAATTACTTACATAATATTATAACCATCACAGAGTCCATATTATTTTTAACTCTTAGGGTTTACATACAATATAACCCTCACAACCACCTTACAACGTAACCCCCACGGCTACCTTATGGTGTAACCATCATAGTTACACTTAGAGTAATCTTATGATCGACCTCCAACATTAACATAACCAATGACTTATATGGATATATAGTTCCCACAATTCATCCTAAAGGATTTAAAATAACAATATCATAATCATAAATCAACAATACTTGAAAAAAAACATTATTTTGAATTTGGTAAAAACAAAATCTTACAAGATAATTTTCAAGGAAAATCCCTTTACATATATCTGATAATTGATATGATATTTAATAAAACACAAGTAATATGTGTACAACTGATAAAAAAACATAATTAAGAAAAATATAAAAAAAATTAATTTCATAAATAATCTTATTACAACATAATCAATGAAGTAAAATGTTAAACCAAATAATGGAAATTATGTTATGAATTTTCTCACCTCAGGTTCATCTTACTTAAAACGTGGTCCAATCCCATGTATAGTGGTTTAATGGGAGATATTAATATATTAAAGAACCATATTAATATTTATAATTACATATATTATTGTATCATAACATCCTCTTCCCCGTTTATTAATAACATTTTGTTATTTACATTGTTTCAGGGGTATTTTTGTCTTGGTTTCCATGGTTTGATTATTATGGATTTTCTTGTCCGATAGAAGATAAACTCCGAAATTGAATTTAGATGAAATTAAATAACACAATAAATATTAAATGGCATTAAATATAATTTTATTTATTTTTTATTATTATAAATCATTATATAGAACATTAGTGATGAATATTTGTTTATTATGGTGAATTTTGATCACTATGAACCACTTTTGTTTTATTAATTAATATTTGGTAGAAACACTTGGTCCAAAACATAATATAAAATATAATAGGTATTTAGAATTTTTATTTAACCATATTAATAGTTTTATGACAAAAAATGAAGGTAGTGATGTAAATTGAAAATAAATCTAACACGATGTCTGTAAATCAACACATCATAGGCAATGATTTTATTTTTAGAATAAAAGGGAGATGATAATATGTATGATAATAAATTATTACATAAAAATGATAAAAATATAGTATACATAAAAAAGATGTGTTTTCATGTTTTTGGGATATGGGGAGGCGAATATAGCATAAGAAAATAAAAATTATTCAAAACAATATAAAACATAAAAAATTGAATTTTTACCACTTGAATTATCCCCCGTGAGGGATTTCTTAAGAACCATTACTTTGTCTTTTTGGTGATACCATAAGGTATATGAATTATGGAATATTGTAGGTAAGATATTTGTGAATACATTAATCAATCTACAAGGATATAAGGTGTAAGGGGAAGAGGTGGTGAGAGAAGGTATTTGTAGTGGAGGAGATGGGTGTTTTCTCATTATAATATTCATTAGATTATAAATTTAGATCATTACAATGAATAGAATGAGAATAATAATCAAATATATTGAAATAATAAATTCTGGATCTATATTTTGTTCTTAAATTAGCCGTATATCATCTATGACTCAATAAATCATGGATTCATCTTATATAGTAAATTTTAGTATCTCACTCTTCACCCAAAATTTATGTATCTTAGAATAAATCCCCAAAATTCAAAATAAATAATTTTTTATTACTATAATTCAAAAATAATATCCATTTTTTGACAATAATTTTCTAAATAATATTGATTTATTTTTTAATAAAAACAATATTTCTTTAGAAAATAATAATTTTAAAACAATAATGGTTTTTACAGCACATAAAAAAATAATTACAATTTCATACTATTATATTATAATCACAAGACAACAAAATAATAATTTGTGAAAATATTTTATGAAAATATATTTTCTTTTAAAACATTATATTAATTATAAAAATGTAATTAGTTATTAATGTCTCACAATAAATAACACATAATTTATATCAATATAAATCATTATTTAGTTGTTTAATGATATAAATATATCCAACTTTTACATATAATATAGATGAATTTACATATACATTATAAGGTGTGGATATTATTCTATTCACCAGATTACTAATAATAAGTGTCATGATATTGTTTCTGTGGTCATGTTACTATTCCATTAGATAAAATTCCATAATTTCTATAAATACCTCTTTTTTATTTATTCTATTATATAGATTTTTAATATTTAATTTGAGAATTAAATAAAATTATTTTATATGTAAATTAGTTATTTATTTCTATGAACCTTCTGGAAATTGAATTATCAGAATTTTTATTAACACATTAAAAAATTGAGGGTACCTATCCCTCTTAGCAATTTTAGATTCTAATGTTGAATCATAGTCCTTATGGTTTCTATAAAAACCTAACTTTGTTGAATTAATTTTTTCTGGAATATATTCTCTCTACAGTCAAGAATTTGATCATGCTTCTCTTCATTATAGTTTTTTTCATCAAGATGGACTACCTATATGATCAAAACATGTGATGAATCTGGCACATAATTTCTCAACCTTGAAATATTGAAAAAAAATGTGTAGATGAGATAAACTATTATGAAAAACTTCTTGTTAGAGAACTGGTCCAACATTCTCCATGATTACACTAGGCCCACTGATCAATTGACTAAAAAATTATTTCTTACCAAAATATTAACCCATTTCCATGAGAATCTATGAAAAAAGTGATCACCAACCTCAAATGAAAATAATTTCTTCCTGTCATCTACATATATTTTCATCATACTAAGAGTTTTCCTCTATTTTTTTTTGAAAATTTTCACATTATAAACTACTTCTTCAATTAATTATATTCTCTTGAACATCCTTTCCCCAAATTCATCCTAAAAATATGGGGTTCACCACAACATTCCATTTAATTACTCAAAAGGTTTTATACTTGAATAAAATATGTTATTATGATAAAACTGATTGAATGAAATATATTGATCCCAACATCCCTCATAGTCCATCAAACAATATCAAATCATATCTTCAAATTTCTGAATTATTCGCTTATTCTATCCATCAGATTGGGAAAAAATGGTTTCATGGAAATTTAATTCTGTTTCCAATGTCTAATGAAGGCATTGTGAAATGATTTAAGTGAACCTATGATCATGGTCAGATACAATGGAAATAGATACTCCATGTAACATGAAAATTTCTTTGAGGTATAATCCAAAAAGTTGTTCCAATGACATTGTATCTATAAAACGAAGGACTATTGAATATTTTTTTATTCAATTAAAAATAACTGAAATTGATTTTTTACCAAGATATACCTTTGGTAGTCTCACCATGATGTCCAAATATGTATTTTACCAAATATACTTTGGCACTCAAAAATATTTATTCATACCATTTATTAGTTCTAATAATTATTTAACCTATTAACATGTCAGACATATGAGGTTTAAATATGTAATATCTACTTTAATTCCATTTTAGTTGTAATGATTTTGAAGGTATTTGAAAATTTTATTACTTATAGGATAAAAAAATAGATACTATGAGCTTAAAACATCAATTCATTCATTATATTGGAATCATAAAGAACACATAAACTATTTCCAAATCATAACACATAATCTTTATTAGTATGAAATTTAAGAATCATAAAACTTTTAGGCAACTATAACTTTTCTTATAACCCACATTATAACTTCTGTTATTACGTAATTCATTCTAATATAGCTGACTACAATACCACCTAAAACAAAATAGTGGAATTTACTACACAAACAACTTCCATGGAAAATTTCTAAAAATCATTAATTAAGGGGTTATATGAAAAATGTGACACGGTTAATTAGGCCTGATTTTTTTGACCCAAGTCATCTTCCACGCTGTATGCTTTTCTAGGATGGAAATTGATCATGTCTTCATAATCCTTTATCTGTTCAAGGAATCATATCTTCTTCATGTTTAATTCATTCTATGTTAGAATATACTTCACATTTTTTGGGTGTGTATATGTTTCAAATTTTTTTTTATATAAATGTTGCCTCCAATATTCAAAAATTAAATCCACATCTACTTAATCCAAATCATGTGTAGGATAATTGAACTCATGTGGTTTTAATGGTCATGAATCATAATCAATTACCCAATAATTCTACAGTAGAACACACCCTTGTCCCATCAATGATGCATCCCTATATATGACAAATGCACCATTTCTTGAATATATGGCCAAAACTAGGGAATTATATAATATCATATTTAGTTACTAAATACAAAAATTACATTATTCTATCAAAATAAATTTAACCTTTGTTCATGTTAACTTAGTTAGTGTTATATATAACCGTGTAATGATTTTAGGAAACTGTTAATAACAACTTCATAATACTAGAAAAAAACTGATCAAGGGAACATTTTTAGTTAATGGCCAGTCATCTAGAACATTTTTTATATAATCAATAGATATTATGACATTATTTACAATGTTCCCATGAACATAAATCCATTTCAACAAATATTTACATTTTATAAATTTTTGGTTATAACCTCTTATAATTGGGAGTTTACAATATAAAATTTTTAATGTTTTTCATGATCCTCATAAATTTTTAAAAACACAAAAATAACTTCAATTAAAACTATAAAAAAATTATAAAAATATTCATTCAATATTTTATTCATATGATCCATGAATACAACATGAGATTTCTCAAACCAAGGGGAAGAACAAAAACTCATAATTCTCATATGTAGTATAAAAATATTTTTTTGGGATGTCATTCTTATTCTCCAGTAGCTGATGGTACCCAGATCTCAGGACAATTCGGTAAAAAATCTATTACCTCTATAGTTGATCAAACAAGTCTTTGATATGATGTAATGGATACTTATTCAAAACAATAATTATCTTAAAATATATATATTAAATGAGAAGTCACAGAGAATAATATTTCTTTTTAATAAAAAAAATAGGAAAAACTCATGCGGATGTTCTCAAATTAATAAATCCTTCATAAATAAATTTAAAGACCCATAAATTTGGAGAGAAATTTTTTCCCTCAAATTATATGGGATTTTACGAGTACGCAGTTTCTAACGGCACCTGATTCCGAGGCTCAGAGTGCCTAGATTCTATTTCCGAAGTTTAGCTCGGGTATGTTCAGTGAATGAATGAGTGGGTTTTCTATCTTCATAACTGGTGCTCAGAAATGTAATATGAGGGCACCGATGGAACCGCAGCTCCGGTAATTTCTTTACAGGACCTTTACCAAAGGTTCATTTTCTTGGTAGGAGTTGTTAAAATTTGGGGATTAATATATAATCGATAAAATTTGTGGTAAAATTTTATTCCTAACCTATGTGGTTTTATCCTACATGGGGATGTTAGGTTGGGACCCACTGGAACGTGAGCTACCCATGTGAGGTGGGGCCCGCATGATCCCCAACCCTTCACATCCCCCACAACTCCTTAAACTCTCCATTAAACCCTCCTTGTATTTAATTATGTGACTTCTCCTCTTCCACTTTGATAATTCCAACACACATTAATTTAATTAATTGAACCTATTTAATTAATTGAATTATGTGTTTGAATTTTGAAAATTTTAAATCCTTTTAAAAATAATAAAATAAGGGGAGGCCTTATTTTATTTGGTTAGTTTTGTTGTGTGAGGAATTTGGGGAGAGAGTTCTTTTCTCTTTGGAAGAAATTCATCCCCCCGTGAAGAATGACAGCCTATGACGAAGAATTCTCTCACCACAAGGAGACATGACGTGCCATTCATTCATTTTTTCATAGCTGGGGTGAGATGTTGTCCCCTCCTTGGATGCACGCCAACGTTGTCTTTGAAACCGTACACCACGATGCCATCTTCCGCGTCACTGGAAAACGTCAACGTTTATCGAGGTAGGGGTGTGTTTATGAATGAGAAACGTTGTTTTCCCTCCCTTGTTTTTTATTCACTATAAACATTTTGCTATCAAACTAATGCGGAAAGAACTCGACCAAACTAACATGGTCTGATACCTCCGCCATTATTCTTGTATGGTGTTCTCTTACCATTCTTGAGAGGTGAATCAAGGAATGTTTTTTGAGCCGATCGGGGGCCCAAAAACAACAGAAACGGCCTTTGAACATCGGGATGACCAATGAACATGAGTTTTGTAGAAAATGGATAATCAGAACAAAGGATGGACGCCTTGGGAGGTGTGCTGGCTAGAGGCATCATTTCTAAAAATTCCATAATACAGGGCATGTCCTTCCAAATTACATGTCGTGTAGTAAAATAGTTCAATGGCAGAAGTATCAAACATTAGAAGAAGTGACACACGTCATGTGACACTGGTCACACGATGTGTACTGTCAACACAGTTTCACAAAGGAGGTTTCGTTGGACATGTCATGTATTCAAGGGAAATACACAGACATAGAAATAAATACATGGCCACGAGGCATGACGTGTATTATCTTCATTGAAAGGCAGAAATGGCTTCGTAAGGCTCAGTGTGTAATTCATGAGATACTCAGACACGGTCAGAACCACACGGTCTAGAGGCACAGTATGTATTCTGGAAATAAACGGACACATGGTGGAGTACATGGGCATGTACTCTACCATGTGGCCAAATATCGCCAGTGCACATGGAACCAACCCTATTGGTTTGGACACGTCGTGTAACCATAGTACACGCCATGTATTTACTAATCTACATGACCAGCCCTATAACACGGGCCGTATCACATGCGCAGTACCCAGTGTCTGATGATATGGTGTGTATCGCTTACCTACACACTGTCTACTTTTAGAAAATGGATTCGTTGTCTTGTTCCTCGTGACCCGAGAACATTTTGGCTGGTTTTTCCCCTATGATGTGGAACTGAACGTTGAGAAACATCATCTCTGGTCTTCGTGATAGTTGATGTATCCACCCCTTTGACTCGAGGAGCAGACCCTCCCGGAATTGAGTATACTGTGTGTGGGAACTCTAGAGATGGTTGCAACTGTGACAACGATGACGACTGTACATGGATCCTACGTCGGTTCGATAGTGAGGAAGAAGGTACTTGGATCCTTCGTGGGTTCGGTAGTGATGACGACTGTACTTGGATCCTACGCGGGTTCGGTAGCGATGGTTACTGTACTAGGATTCTACGTGGGTTCGGCAGTGGCAACTTCTGTACTTGGATCCTACATGGGTTCATCAGGGGAGATGATTCATAGGCTACATCTATCATCTCCACCCCTCTTCATGAGTAGTATACCTGTGTGAGCTGAGTCTTGATTTTTAGTCATTATCATCAATATGATTGACTGGCTTTTTTATTTGGATTGGGTTGTTCTATCTTTTGTGGATTGGGTTGTGCTTTCATGTGTGGATTGGGTTGTGCTTTCCTGTGTGGACAGGGTTGTACTTGGGCTCATGAGTTTGATCTGAACTGGAATTGATGACTTAGGTATATGTATGGGCTTATACCTAAGTAGAGTTGGTAGATACATTATGTTTGTATCCTTCTATTGTGGTTGATCCTTTGTGGATTCTGGGAGACCTTCGGGGGTCTCGAGGTCCCTACTGAGTAATGTATACTCACCCCTCCATGAGTTATGCCCGCACTACATTGTGTTGGTTGTAGATGACGAATAGTGATGATCGTTGTTGAGGCTTGTGGAGCGGGATGGTACCCAGAGGTGGACTATCAGGTGGGACGTACACAGAGTGAAAGGATAGACCCGATGAGTCGATGAGACTATATGTACCAACCCTTCAGGTGGGATTTCTGGAGGATGACATGGTGGTTGCTGATTTAGTTTACTACCGTTGTTCTTTTTTTTAGTTGTACTGTACTTTCAATTGGGTTTGTATTTTGGACCATTTAGTTTTCAGCACTTACTATTGTACTCATTTTACTCAGTGTTTCCTTCATCATGCGAACTCTGTGGTGTTTGTTTTCTTATATAAAGGCAATTCCTTCCCTTTTATCGGGATTTACGCCTTTGGTGCTAGTCACCAGGCCCTGGCCTATGGAAGACGGTCTTGGGGTAGTCACGGCCTGGGCCCTGAGGATGGGTCATGAAAAATTAGTATCAGAGGAGTCAGTTCTATTGATGAAATTAGTACTCAGATAATTTCTTCAATGTGAAGCAATAGTGGTCAGGGTATTGAGTGTGGTTGTTAGTCTAGGGAGTCCAATGTTGGTGCGGTGGATAACGTATCCATACAGCAGGACCCTGACTTATGATTTTTGACTAAATGCATGAAAACATTGATTGCATGTGAGTTTCAATAGTTTTCATTGTGAATACATTGTGTCAGTTCACTAGGTATACTATATTAACCATGGCGCACCTATTTCTTTTCAGGATGGCCCCACAATGGCAGCTAGCTAGGGTTCTGAGCTTTGTGCGAGATGGTAGCCCCCCGAGCGACGAGGCCTCGGTACAGGGCCCCATTACAGAAGAGGCACAAGTGGTATCTTTACCCGCCGATCCACCGAGGCCACCACCCCAGAAGCTAAGAGTGCACGTCGCCTGAGTGCACTGCATGAGTTTCAGCATCAGAGACCACCCAGGTTCCATGGGGATATGGACCCTCAGGAAGCCGAGGATTGGCTGGTGGTAGTTGTTAGTGTTTTTAGATTAGTAGGGACACCAGCTGACATCATGGTGATCCTTGCGGAAAGTCTCCTTCACACAGTAGCAGATAGATGGTGGATCCTGATGCTCTAGGTTCATGAAGAGGAATCTCTCCATTGGTTGGACTTCTAGACACTTTTCCTCTCAGATTTTATTCCATCCACCCTCCGTATGGTGCGCATCCAGGAGTTACTACAACTGCGGCAGGGCAGCATGTCAGTAGCCCAATACTCGCTGATATTTACTGATCTCTTGCGCTACTCCAGGGACATGGTACGAGACCCATTCATTCAGGCCCGGACTTTCGAACAGGGACTGAGGCATCAGATCAAGGAATCGATGATCTCCCTCAGCAGTCCGACACTGGCAAGAGTACTAGAGCGATCCCTTCTTGTGGATATATTTCTTACTGAGCCTACATCAGCAGTAAGGCCTACAGCAGGGCGACACGTCGTGGAGTATTCTTCATCCGGAAGTAGACAGGTGTTACAAAGGTCCAAGAAGACTAGGAAATCAGGAGGTCTACTTTAGAATACTGGTTAAGGTGTGTGGGTCACATGCAGTAGAGCTAGTCATACGAGAGGCAGACAGTGCTATGTATGCGGCGGGCAGGGCCACATGGCTTGTGACTGACCGACCCGCCATGCAGAGGAGTAACAGACGGTTGAGGGACCACCTAGGAAGAGGCAAAGTTTGAACCGTGGCAGTCCGCATGGAGAAGGCGGACGAGGTAGAGGAGCTAGCCGAGATGCAAGTGGTGGACGACGGTTTGAGGCTCTACCACCACCACCGGGAGATTCACCCCGACCACAGGGAGTTGGTGGGTAGTGGCAGGTTCAGCTTCAGGCAGTGAGGCCTATAACCACGACGCACCTAATATGATTTGAGGTACTATCTGTTTCTAATCCACCCTTGTTGCATTTCTTTTAGATGCCATAGTGAATCATTCTTTTATTGTTGTTTCCCTTGTTCGGAGCTCATAGATTCCAACGGAGCCATTGGCTCGATCCTTACAGCTAGAGACTCCTACGGGAGTAGACTCGATGATTACACACGGGTGCTGGTAGTGTGAGCTTACTCTAGGAAGCGAGATATTCGACTGGGATCTTCTTGTAGCGGCGTCAAGGCCTTACGACATCATCTTGGTCATGGATTGGTTATCTACGGTCCATCCTCAAATCTACCATATTAGGCGCAAAGTGCGGTGTGTCCGTAAAGTTGGGATCAGGTTCACCATCACCGGTGAGAAGGGAAGATTTGTAGCACAGGATGGACTCACACAAAGGAGAGGATAGCCGATCACTCATCAGTTGGCTAGTCTCATCCTAGGAGTAGATGATGTGCGGAGTCCGTGTTTTCTTGTACTGGTGGATCAGTATGCGGACATTTTTCCTAACAACGTTCCAGGACTACCCCCTCACAGAGAGGTAGAATTCTATATTGATCTATACCCCAGGGACAGCACTGATATCTACTCTAGCATATCGGATGGCTCGCGCTAAGCTTTGATATATTCGGGTACATCTGGAGGACTTGTAGGGCAAGAGATTTATCTGACCCAGTGTTTCACCCTGGGCTTCCCCGATTTTGTTCGCCAAGATGGCGAAAAGGAGCTTGCGACTGTGTGTCGACTACCATCTCCTGATTCAGGTGACTATGAAGAACATGTACCCAATTCTTAGGATTGAAGACCTATTTTATCATCTCAAGGGATCACGTTGGTTCTCGAAGATAGACCTCAGGTCAGGCTATCATCATCTCAGAGTTTGAGATGAGGACGTGCAGAAGATGACCTTTAGGTGCCGATATGGCCACTATGAGTTCTTGGTTATTCTACTGGGCATAACCAACACTCTAGAAGTGTTCATGAGTCTCATGAACAGGATCTTCCAACCTTACCTTGGTCGATTTGTTGTATTCTTCATCGACGACGTATTGATTTACTCGTCTACTGAGGGGGAGCATGCCTACCACTTTCGGGTTGTACTAGATACGCTCCTAGATAACTAGCTTTATGGTAAGCTATCAAAGTGATAGTTCTAGATTCAAGAGGTCCACTTCTTGGGACACATCATCTCTGAGGTGGGAGTTGCGGTGGACCCTGTGATGATCGAGGAAGTGCTAGCTTGGGAGCCACCCAGGAGCATGACGGAGGTGCAGAGTTTCCTAGGTCTGGCTGGGTACTATCAGAGATTTTTTCAAGACTTCTCTAGAGTTGCAGCACCACTTTCCGCTTTGACGAAGAAGGGGAAACCCTTCGTGTGTTCAGATAGATTTTAGCAGAGCTTCCAAGAGTTAAGGCATCGATTGACTAGTGTACACATCTTGAGGCTACCAGAGGAGGGCGTAGGGTACATAGTTTACTAAGATGCATCAGGGACTGGGCTTGGGTGTGTCCTAAAGCAGGAGAGGGAAGTGATAGCCTATGGATCATGACAGTTGAGGCAGAACGAGCAGAACTACGCTACCCATGACATGGAGTTAGTTGTAGTTGTCTTCGCCTGGAAGATGTGGTGGCACTATCTGATGGGAGAGTGCTTAATAGTATACTCTAACCACCAGAGTCCAAGATATATCTTCGCATAGAAGGACCTGAACCTGAGACTGCGGCGATGGCTCGAGATCCTCCAGGACTATGAATTTGAGAAAGTCTATACTACATGGACGGGGAACGTAGTAACTGATGCACTCAGCAGGATATCAGGCCTTCATCTACTTGGAGAGGCAAAAGAGCAACTAACTGCGTTGCAGATATCCTTTGTGAATAGATATAGAGCAGCCTTTCTATAGTCACACACAGTCACACCTCCACTACTTCAGCGGGTCAGAGAGGCACAGCGTTGGGACATTGACTGTGAGACACGATGTACACATATATCCTCAGGAGAGGCACCTGATTGATTTTCTGTAGAAGGAGAGCACGTCATATTCTTCAGGGGACGTACCATGGTTCCCATTGCATTACAGGAGGAGGTGCTAAGGGAGTTTCACATGTCCCCTTTAGCAGTACATCCTTGAGTAGCGAAGACATACCAGGATCTCAGATGACAGCACTGGTGTCCGGGTATGAAGAATGATGTGGTAGATTTTGTTCCACGATGCGTCACCTGGCAGCAGGTGAAGGCGGAGCACCATGTACCAGCAGGTATAGTACAACCCTTAAAGGTCCCAGAGTGGATGTGATACAGGATATCTATGGATTTCGTGATGAGGCTTCCATGTACTTCCAGAGGACACGACTCCATCTGAGTGATTGTCGACCAACTCACCTAGTCGGCCCACTTCTTACCCATCCGCGAGCAGGGCTCAGTAGAGAGCTAGGACGCGTCTAAGTTCAGGAGATTGTACGACTTCATGGTGTATCGTCATCTATCATCTCCGATCGAGACACTCTCTTTACTTTACAGCTATGGAAGGGGTTGCAGGAGGCATTTGGGATGCAGCAACGCCTAGGAACTGCCTTTCACCATCAAAGGGATGGTCAGATAGAGAGGACCTGTAACACCCCAAGATTTCATAGTGTGTTATTTCTTCAAAATAATTCAATAACTTGCACTACACGGAACACTGAGTTCAATTGCACCATGACTTACCAAAAAAAAGGCATTAAAAGAGGTCATGAATGGTATTAACTAAATTTTAAACTTTATATAATCCTTATAATTTTAGAATCCATATTATGAGTTTCTTAGTCATAATGTAAGAACAGATTCATTTTCAGTATTGCACTTTTATCAACTTTTGATAGTGAAACCTTTTTAAATACAATATTTTAAACTTTTTGACTAAATGGGGACATCAAAAATTTAAAATGTGACACCCCAAGCTTCTACGGTACGTTTCCCTTCGAATAATGCGATAGCGTGTGTTGTACGCAACCTCGAGTTCTAACACACATCTCAACTAATCAAACTAGCCGTTATGAATAGTAATACCTACTTTTTGAAATTATATATATTTTATATTTGAAAATGGACTTCATTTTTGGATTCGGAATATCGAATTTATCCTAAGGTGAAATTTTGGTACATTTCGGATAACATTCTTATTTTGATGAATAGTGAAAATTACTAAATTTTAATTAAAAACAACTTTTTTAATCAAAATAATTAATAGTGATAAATTATGAATTTGAGTGGTTTTAAAGTATATTTAGAATATATTTTTACAATTTAATATAATGTTGGTCATTGGAAATAATTTTACAATTAAACCGAACATAAACAAGTGTCAATCTTTTGATAGTTATTACCTCTTGAAAACACGCTTTTTTTTGACAGCGGGAATTAATTTTAAATTAATTTCTGCCACTTCTGTGTTTTGAATTTAGAAAAATGGATTCCATATTTGTAATCAGGATGTCCAAATTGTGTAAATAGGTAACTTTTATTTTTAGACATTTTGAATAATTATTGTGGTAAATATTTTATTTACCATGGTTAAGGGTAAATCCGGTAAATAAGGGTTATAAAATAATATTATAATAATAAAAAATTACCATAAAACGTGTCCTAACCTTATTGGTGGACACATACCCGACCATGAGCATCCTTGGGTCAATTTGGGGACCCCTTGGAGCCACTTGTATGTGGTAGGGACACTTTATATTAATAAAGTTAAAATAAAAATAAAAATGGCATAAGCTTACATCTTTTAGAAGAACAATTTTTACATAGGGTTATACATGTTGGCTTTTCGATTATAAATATTCATTAGAAATATAAAACGATTTCCTACATAATGATATTTTATTTATAATTTTTTGAAATTAAATAATTTATTTTATTTATGACACAATGATGATGCAGTAATTACTATAATAGTGAAAAATTAAAATAATTGATATTATAAATACCCAAATAAATATAATATGAAACTTTTAATGAATTAAACTAATTTTCTAGGATAATATGATATATTAGGATTGATTTAATTGACTTTTTTCGAAGTAATCAATGTGTTATGAGTTTCACAAAAATCAACTATTGAATAGTGTCAAAATTGACATAAAAGAGTTCTTAAAAAAAATATTATATTATTAATTGATATTAAATTCCTAAAAATCTAAGGTTCGGCCAAGAAACTTATATAATGATAGGTTAATCATTAATGGACCACTTGGGGGTCTCTTGGATGTATATAGTAAGTATATTAACCATATTATATAAAAATACAAAGAGACATTGTAAAAGTGAAACTAATTAACTTAGAGTTAATACTTAAAGATAAGGTTAATATAAGTACCCAAACCTGTCTAAATTCTATTGGTTGAGTGGTTTTCGACCTATCCCCACCTTAACCTTTGAATAATCAACTTTGGAGCCATTAGAAACCGAATATGAATTTATTATAAATTAATATTTCTAGCTTTTCCAAAGGTGCCCCTCACCCCTCTTATAAAAGGGCACTCCTCCTTCTCATTTCATCACACCTTCAAAGCCTTTTGGTTCGGCCAACCTCTGCCCAAATACTCTCCCAACATCCCTCAATACAACCTAGAGGCATTAGTTTGATCAGAAAGCCAACCTAAGGATCCCTTTTGATCAAATCAAAAGGAAGAACCCGAAAAAGAGGTAATGATTTCACCACCCTTTTCCAAGTTCCTTTCTTCTTCCACTTCCTCTTTCTTTGTTCTTACCATTCTAAAATAATAACTCCAGTATCTTACATATACTGTGATGTTATTATAAATATGTTACAACCATATTCAGCATTCTATCCACCCTTTGAATAACATGTCACCATACGTGCGTACGTACGGCTTACCGTCTCCACGTCGTGGTGTAATTGTTATTCAATATATTATTATTTGGATGGGTATAATAATGATGTGTAACTCATGTAAATAATAAATATAACATGTTAATGATTCTGTATATATTATATACCATCCATTTATATATTATTTTAATATCAAAAGAATGATATTGTCGCTCGTGCGTACGTACGGACTACCGTCTCCACGAACGCGATGAGATTCATTCTCCATCGTATCCATTCAAGTATAATTATCATTTGATGATTTAAAAATGATGTTTAAGGACTTTATATCATTATGGATATGAATAATATACAACCTATCCTTTACAAACATGTCTTACGTAACAAAACATATAAAAGAAAACAAGTAAGTTAACACCCGAAACGACGATAATTCTAAGATATTATTAACAAATCAATGTTAAAAGATCATATATGATATCATATTAATATATATGATTCTTGTATAATTTAATAACAATTATTTAACCATTATACAGGAGGTTAACCTACCCCAACCAAGGAAAAGTACAAGGTAAGGGTTATTTCACAATCTCTTCATTATCCGAGGTTGTTTATACGTAATAATCTACTGGGATCTCTTTATCATCCACATCCATGTTTCTTAAAAATACATTTCAAAACATTTTTACTATTTACTAAAATATGGGTTTAAGTCATTTATACCCTTTTTTGACTTTTTATAAGAGGTTTATAAAGGAATCTTTCCGTCATTTTCAAAACAAGGTCTTTTTTTAACCTTTTCGACAGAATTGAGGTAAGAATGTTTTTTTTAACTTATACGGCGGGTGCGGTTATTTTACGCCGTTATAAAATCTTCAAAGCTTTTCTTACAAGATTATAAGAATATTTTCAAAGAAAATGTTTTATTTTATATGGATCTTAAATGATTTCAAAATAAAAGGAGATATTTCTTTAAAAAGAATTTTGATTTCATCTACGTCAACATCCTTTGATGGATTTTAAGATTATTTGAAGTTGATTTATTATGATACAAAACTTCTATATTGTATTGAAGGTTTTGTGATATGTTTGACTATGGATGTACTATTTTTATACCATTCATAGTTTATGGTGAAATTATTGACATTTCGTATGCTAGTTTTAATACGAATGTTTATGTTATGTTTAAACCTTTTCATATGGGAATGCATTGGACTTAATAAGTGACGGGTGGAGCCCGCTATAGCTCCTCGATGCATCGGTAGGTCTCATGAGACAAACTAGTGTCTTGGCACAAGGCCTTGACAAAATCTTATTTGTAGTCTTGGCACGAGGCCTTGGCTATGTGGTTATGATAGTCTGGCATTATGCATTCCAACATTATGAAAGTGGTTAGTGATTTTTGCATGTGATTATTCGATTAGTAGAATATCCATGTGAATGAGTAAATGGCATTATTTCATTTTACTTTTGCCATATTATGTTGATGTTCAAGTTTAAAAGGCTTTTGTTTTAGTTATACATTGCCTTAAATGTTTATTCTTATTTATGAAAGTTTCTGCTATATTGTTATCCTTACTGGGCATTTGAGCTCACCCCTTTTCTATGTTTTATTTTTCCCAGGAAGTGAAGAAGTAAATTATGAATGACCTGCAAGGATTTTATGAGGGGATAATAGTGTGGTCTATTGAGACATTATGTTGTTGTAGTAGTTTTTCATTTTATTATGTAATGTAAAACATATGAATATATCTAGTGTTTCCAAGGCTTCTAAACCAATCGGTCTTTCGAGATTTGATCTTTCTTGTGATCATGCCAGTGTCACGAAGTAATGCACCGACTCTAGGCAACTGGGGTCGGGGCTTTACAGTTGGTATCAGAGGAAGTTTAGTACAAACCTTGGAAGCTAGATTTAGATAAACTCTGATTAGAGCACGTAGACCTAAGATTAACTTTGAGGATTAGTATAGAAGAACTTCCTAGAATTTTGGTATTGTAGAGATTTTTTGAGTTTTTCGAGCAATACATCCCTGTCTGGATACGAGCAGGTAGAGGCGGCTCTGGCACAGATGTACCTAGGGGTAAAACCCGAAAACACCGCTTTGAGCTACACTCGAACGGGAACTGGTGCACGACAACGGGCCTTGCTGCACTCTTGGTTACGACACTCCCGGGGGATATGCTTAGGATAACTCTCATTTTCTTTACAAATCATTATGTAGGGTTTATGAGTATATACTTCCTCAAAGGAGGCATTTTTATGATTATGGATTATATCCATAAATAGTTCAATTTATGTTAAGTGTTTTATAAGTATGGGATTATGTATTTTGATTCATAAACTGATCTAGTGTATGCCATTGTTTAGAAATGGCACCCAGTAGAAGGAATGAGAACTCTAGTAATGCACATGATGCAAAGAGAAAGAAGGATCATATATTTCATGGTCTTAAGCCAGAATTTATAAGAGAAATAGTCTCGCATGTATTATCATCATATGAAGAAATAATATCATGTGTTGATAAGATATGTAAAGAGTTTACTGAGTCCTATGGCTTTGAAAGGAAGCAAGAGAAGAAAAGGATGGAAGAGAGAAAGATGGATAAAGTTAAGAGGGAAAAGAAGAATTTTCCCATATGTGGTAACTGTGGAAAGAAACACCCTGGAACTTTCCTGAAAGGAATGGGAGTTTGTTATAAGTGTGGAGGAAAAGGGCACAAAGTACGTGACTGCAAGGGTAAGAAAATGGTTTCAAATGTACAATTCTTCATTTGCAAGGAGTTTGGACACTACGCAAACCTATGTCCCAGTCCTCAGAATATGCCTAAAATGATGTTATTGGATAATAATCAAGTTATGATACTACCACAGATGAAGAGGAATGATTAGAGTTCTTATTTTGATTATTTCAATTGAGTGTTGTATCAACAATGTACTTGTTATAATAATTATGGAGTATATAAGGATTGTACTGCAGTACTATTTCATTAAGGACTTGAGATTGTGTGGAACAAAGAAAAGTGACTCAATAGCAGGATAAATTTTTGGAAAATATATGGTTGAGAGAATGATAAATCATAATATAGTTCTGATACTGAGGTAGTGATTTTGGAATAATATGTGATTGTTTTGGATAAATTATATTGGATATTCTTGACTACCTTGGAACTGATTAATGATTTGTATATTCCATCATTGTTGGGGTTTAAAACATTTTTGGATTGATGAAGTATATCCAGCATTCTATATGGAATAAGAAAGCATGAATGTAATCAATAAGGATTATGGTAAATCAGGATGTTTCAGTGTTTTAAAAGAATACATGATATTCTATTACAGGGTAAAAAGGATCTACATTATGTTTACCTTCCTTATAAATGTTGGACTGTGAGTTTGGACAGAATTATATTGGATAAATTCTAAGTTTGAGATTAATTTTGGATTTCCATAAAAGGACAACCCGGATGTCGGGCGGCAACCCGTCGCGTCCGG
Organism: Viscum album; assembly: GCA_963277665.1. Taxonomy (NCBI): domain Eukaryota; kingdom Viridiplantae; phylum Streptophyta; class Magnoliopsida; order Santalales; family Viscaceae; genus Viscum; species Viscum album. Next base: position 25,180,868 of record OY728157.1, on the reverse strand, counting down.
CAAGGCTGCGAGACTTGAACCCGCAACCGAAGGGCGACAAGGGTGTATCACCTACCATTGGCCCACGAGATGTCCTGGATTAAATAATGTAGTTTTTTTTTAAGATCTGGTAGATGAATTATAAATTCATTTATTTTGGAACCTTGTACGAATAGTATAAATAAAAAAAATTACGTTCTATTATCTTTTAGAGTGAAAGATGAGTTTGTGGTAGAAATTTATTAATGGATAAAACTCTAATTATAATGTAAGTATATCTCCTTATGATCTTAGCCAATATCATAAATAAATTCCTCAACATTAATAAAAGGAACTTAGAACAAAAATGTTGTCCTAGATGGTACCTTAAATCATCACTAATTTATGGCTTTGGGATTGTTGGCCTTTTCATAGCCATGTTCTCTACCACTCTCCATCATATAATTGATGGTTAGATTTCTCTTCCATATCCATATTTTCCTACATGGAACCCTATTATGTGTTATTTTCGGTAATCTTTATACTTTCCACTCTTTACTTTAAATAGAGGCCTCATTAATTCATTTTTCGATGTGGGATTTCAACTAAGATATTTTGAAACGTCAAAAATGTGTTATCCTAATACCCTATGTTTTGTTGAACTGATGGTATTTCAAATCATCATAGATTGATGAATTTAAGGACCTCAATTTTACACTTGTTTGTGATTGACGACCTCAATCACCACCTATAAATATTTACGTTTTTCCTCCAATTATATGTCTCTAATTTCCACCAATGTTCTCCTAATCGAGATCATAATTTGGTGGTGACCCTTTCATTTCTCTTTTCCTCATATTAAGACTAAATTTTAGTAACCCAATTTCCGATGTGGGTCTTCCCACAAATATATTTTCTATTTTCAACCTTTTATTTTCGAAGAACAATTTCAAATTGCGAGGACGCAATTTATTGAAGGAGGGGAGAATGTAACACCCCAAGATTTCATAGTGTGTTATTTCTTCAAAATAATTCAATAACTTGCACTACACTGAACACCGAGTTCAATTGCACCATGACTAACCAAAAAAAGGCATTAAAATAGGTCATGAATGGTATTAACTAAATTTTAAACTTTATATAATCCTTATAATTTTAGAATCCATATTATGAGTTTCTTAGTCATAATGTAAGAACAGATTCATTTTCAGTATTGCACTTTTATCAACTTTTGATTGTGAAACCTTTTTAAATAAAATATTTTAAACTTTTTGACTAAATGGGGACATCAAAAATTTAAAATGTAACACCCCAAGCTTCTACGGTACGTTTCCCTTCGAATAATGCGATAGCGTGTGTTGTACGTAACCTCGAGTTCTAACGCACACCTCAACTAATCAAACTAGGCGTTATGAATAGTAATACCTAATTATTGAAATTATATATATTTTATATTTGAAAATGGAATTCATTTTTGGATTCGGAATATCGAATTTATCCTAAGGTGAAATTTTGGTACATTTCGGATAACTTTCATATTTTGATGAATAGTGAAAATTACTAAATTTCAATTAAAAACAACTTTTTTAATCAAAATAATTAAAAGTGATAAATTATGAATTTGAGTGGTTTTAAAGTATATTTAGAATATATTTTTACCATTTAATATAATGTTGGTCATTGGACATAATTTTACAATTAAACCGAACATAAACAAGTGTCAATCTTTTGATAGTTATTACCTCTTAAAAACACGCTTTTTGTTTTGACAGCGGGAATTAATTTTAAATTAATTTCTGCCACTTCTGTGTTTTGAATTTAGAAAAATGGATTCCATATTTGGAATCAGGATTTCCAAATTGTGTAAATAGGTAAATTTTATTTTTAGACATTTTGAATAATTACTGTGGTAAATATTTTATTTACCATGGTTAAGGGTAAATCCGGTAAATAAGGGTTAAAAAATAATATTATAATAATACAAAATTACCCTAAAACGTGTCCTAACCTTATTGGTGGACACATACCCGACCATGAGCATCCTTGGGTTAATTTGGGGACCCCTTGGAGCCACCTGTATATGGTAGGGACACTTTATATTAATAAAGTTAAAATAAAAATAAAAATGGCATAAGCTTACATCTTTTAGAAGAAAAATTTTTACATAGGGTTATACATGTTGGATTTTAGATTATAAATATTCATTAGAAATATAAAAAGATTTCCTACATAATGATATTTTTTTTATAATTTTTAGAAATTAAATAATTTATTTTATTGATGACACAATGATGATGCAGTAATTACTATAATAGTGAAAAATTAAAATAATTGATATTATAAATACCCAAATAAATATAATATGAAACTTTTAATGAATTAAACTAATTTTATAGGATAATATGATATATTAGGATTGATTTAATTGACTTTGTTCGAAGTAATCAATCTGTTATGAGTTTCACAAAAATCAACTATTGAATAGTGTCAAAATTGACATAAAAGAGTTCTTAAAACAAATATTATATTATTAATTGATATTAAATTCCTAAAAATCTAATGTTCGGCCAAGAAACTTATATTATGATAGGTTAATCATTAATGGACCACTTGGGGGTCTCTTGGATATATATAGTAAGTTTATTAACCATATTATATAAAAATACAAAGAGACATTGTAAAAGTGAAACTAATTAACTTAGAGTTAATACTTAAAGATAAGGTTAATATAAGTACCCAAACCTGTCTAAATTCTATTGGTTGAGTGGTTTTAGACCTATCCACACCTTAACCTTTGAATAATCAACTTTGGAGCCATTAGAAACCGAATATGAATTTATTATAAATTAATATTTCTAGCTTTTCCAAAGGTACCCCTCACCCCTCTTATAAAAGGGCACTCCTCCTTCTCATTTCTTCACACCTTCAAAGCCTTTTGGTTCGGCCAAACTCTGCCCAAATACTCTCCCAACATCCCTCACTACAACCTAGAGGCATTAGTTTGATCAGAAAGTCAACCTAAGGATCTCTTTTGATCAAATCAAAAGGAAGAACCCGAAGAAGAGGTAATGATTTCACCACCCTTTTCCAAGTTCCTTTCTTCTTCCACTTCCTCTTTCTTTGTTCTTACCATTCTAAAATAATAACTCCAGTATCTTACATATACTGTGATGTTATTATAAATATGGTACAACCATATTCAGTATTCTATCCACCCTTTGAATAACATGTCACCATACGTGCGTATGTACGGCTTACCGTCTCCACGTCGTGGTGTTATTGTTATTCAATATATTATTATTTGGATGGGTATAATAATGATGTGTAACTCATGTAAATAATAAATATAACATGTTAATGATTCTGTATATATGATATACCATCCATTTATATATTATTTTAATATCAAAAGAATTATATTGTCGCTCGTGCGTACGTACGGACTACCGTCTCCACGAACGCGATGAGATTCATTCTCCATCGTATCCATTCAAGTATAATTATCATTTGATGATTTAAAAATGATGTTTAAGGACTTGATATCATTCTGGATATGAATAATATACAACCTATCCTTTACAAACATGTCTTACGTAACAAAACATATAAAAGAAAACAAGTAAGTTAACACCCGAAACGACGATAATTCTAAGATATTATTAACAAATCAATGTTAAAAGATCATATATGATATCATATTAATATATATGATTCTTGTATAATTTAATAACAATTATTTAACCATTATACAGGAGGTTAACCTACCCCAACCAAGGAAAAGTACAAGGTAAGGGTTATTTCACAATCTCTTCATTATCCGAGGTTGTTTATACGTAATAATCTACTGGGATCTCTTTATCATCCAAATCCATGTTTCTTAAAAATACATTTCAAAACATTTTTACTATTTACTAGAATATGGGTTTAAGTCATTTATACCCTTTTTTGACTTTTTATAAGAGGTTTATAAAGGAATCTTTCCGTCGTTTTCAAAACAAGGTCTTTTTTTAACCTTTTCGACAGAATTGAGGTAAGAATGTTTTTTTTAACTTATACGGCGGGTGCGGTTATTTTACGCCGTTATAAAATCTTCAAAGCTTTCCTTACAAGCTTATAAGAATATTTTCAAAGAAAATGTTTTATTTTATATGGATCTTAAATGATTTCAAAATAAAAGGAGATATTTCTTTAAAAATAATTTTGATTTCATCTACGTCAACATCCTTTGATGGATTTTAAGATTATTTGAAGTTGATTTATTATGATACAAAACTTCTATATTGTATTGAAGGTTTTGTGATATGTTTGACTATGGATGTGCTATTTTTATACCATTCATAGTTTATGGTGAAATTATTTACATTTCGTATGCTAGTTTTAATACGAATGTTTATGTTATGTTTAAAACTTTTCATATGGGAATGCATTGGACTTATTAAGTGACGGGTGGAGCCCGCTATAGCTCCTCGATGCATCGGTAGGTCTCATGAGACAAACTAGTGTCTTGGCACAAGGCCTTGACAAAATCTTATTTGTAGTCTTGGCACGAGGCCTTGGCTATGTGGTTATGATAGTCTGGCATTATGCATTCCAACATTATGAAAGTGGTTAGTGATTTTTGCATGTGATTATTCGATTAGTAGAATATCCATGTGAAAGAGTAAATGGCATTATTTCATTTTACTTTTTCCATATTATGTTGATGTTCAAGTTTAAAAGGCTTTTGTTTTAGTTATACATTTCCTTAAATGTTTATTCTTATTTATGAAAGTTTCTGCTATATTGTTATCCTTACTGGGCATTTGAGCTCACCCCTTTTCTATGTTTTATTTTTCCCAGGAAGTGAAGAAGTAAATTATGAATGACCTGCAGGGATTTTATGAGGGGATAATAGTGTGGTCTATTGAGACATTATGTTGTTGTAGTAGTTTTTCATTTTATGATGTAATGTAAAACTTATGAATATATCTAGTGTTTCCAAGGCTACTAAACCAATCGGTCTTTCGAGATTTGATCTTTCTTGTGATCATGCCAATGTTACGAAGTAATGCACCGACTCTAGGCAACTGTGGTCGGGGCGTTACATGACCATTCAGATTCTTGAGGACATGGTCTGTGCATGTGTCCCAGACTTTGGTCGTAGCTGGGAGGATCAACTACACATGGTGGAGTTTGCATACAAAAACAGCTACCACTTCACCATCGTGATGGCACCATATGATCCATTGTTGTGGCCTGGACCATCTTTGGTTGGGTACTATCACCTATGTGCTGGACAGACCCTGGGGAGTCAGCACTTATAGGGCCAGAGATGGTCCAAGACATGATGGAAATGGTTTAGATCATCCAGGAGCAGATGAGGACTGCTCAGAGCGGACAAAAATATTATTTTGATAGGAGGCGGAGACCACTAGAGTTTGAGGATGGCAACCACGTTTTCTTATGGGTCTCACCTCGACATGGATTACGGAGATTTTTCCGGGGCGGCAAGTTATCTTCACGCTTCATCAGACTATTCTAGGTTCTCTACAGGATAGGAAAGGTGGCTTATCGCCTGACTCTTCCACCTCAGTTGCATCGGGTGCACGACGGTTTCAACGTATCTTAGCTGAGGAGATACATGCATGACCCGACGCATATCATTGATCATGGGGAGCTGGACAACGATGACGAGGCGAATTTTGCAGAGGTCCTGGTGGAGATCAGGGATCAAGAGGGTGGGGTCCTACATGGAAGGTCGATTCATCTAGTGCGCATCATGTGACATCACTGAAACCTCTAGGAGAGCACATGGGAGCAGGAGGCTCAGATGGGTGAACAGTACCCTCATTTGTATCCCTAGTCTATGATGTAGATTTACGAGGACATAAAGCCCTGAGGTGGGAGTAATGTAATGACCCGTAAATTTCAAGGAAATTTTTTTTTCTTAAATTCTATAGGATTTTACGAGTACGCAGTTTCTGATGGCACCTGATTCTGAGGCCCGGATTGCCCAGAATCAGTTTCCGAAGATTATATCGGGTACGTTCAGTGAATGAATGAGAGGGTTTTCTAACTTTTGAAATGGTTCTCGGAAATGAAATCTGAGGGAACTAATGGAACCGCAGCACCGGTAATTGCTTAAGAGGGCCTTTACCAAAGGTGTGTTTTCCTGGGAGGAGTTGTTAAATTTCAGGGATTAATAAATAATTGAATAAAATTTGTAGTACAGATTTTATTCCTAACCTATGTGGTTTTATACTACATGGTGAAGTTATGGTGGGACCCACTAACACCCTAACTACCCATGTGAGGATAAATATGTGGTGGGGCCGGCACGATCCCTAACCCTTCACATTCCCCATAACTCCTTAAATGCTCCATTAAAACCCCTTATATTTAGTTATGTGACTTCTCCTCTTCCTATTTAATAATTCCAAAACACGTTAATTTAACTAATTGAACCTATATAATTAATTGAATTATGTGTTTGAATTTTGTAAATTTGAAATTCTTGGAAAAATAATAAAATAAGGGGATGCCTTATTTTATTTGGTTAGTTTTGTTGTGTGAGGAATTTGGGGAGAGATTTCTTTTCTCTTTGGAAGAACATTATCCTCCCGCAAATAACGACACTCTTTGATGAAGAAATCCGTCACCACCAGAAGATACGATGTTCCATTCCTTCATCTCTTCACATCTAGGGTGAGGCGCCATCCCCTCCTTGGACGCACACCAACACCATCTTCGAAACCATACCCTGCGATGCCATCTTCCGCGTTGCCAGTAAACGTCAATGTTTATCGACGTAGGGGTGTGTTTATGAATGAGAAACATTGTTTTCCCTTCCATGTTATTTATTCTCTCTCAACCTTTTTCTATCAAACTAATGCGAATGGAACCAGACCAAACATACACGGTCTGATTCCTCCGCTATTCTTGTTGTATGGTGATCTCCAACTGTTCTTGAGCATTGAATCAAGCCATGTTTTCGGAGCCGATCGGAGGCCCGAAAACAACGGAAATGGACTCGGAATATCGGGACACCTATGAATGGGAGTTTTGTAGCAAACAGATCTTCGGAAAAAATGAAGGACGCCTCGGGAGGCGTGCTGGCCAGAGGCATTGTTTCTAGAAAATTCCAGAATACACAGCGTGTCATTCCAAAGTACACGACGTGTAGTTCAAGCATTATGTAGAAGAATTATAGGACATCAGAAGAAGTGACACACGGTGTGTGACAACGGTCACATGGTGTGTACTGTCCACACAATTTTACAGAGGAGACTTCGTTGGAAAAGGCGTGTATTCAAGGGAAATACTTGGACACAGACAGAAATACACGGCCATGCGGCAGGGCATGTATTATCTTCATTGAAAAGAAGAAGCGGATTCACGAGGCTCGGCGTGTAATCTGGGAGATACTTGGACATGGGAAGAACCACACGGCCAAGAGACATGGCGTGTGTTCAAGAAATACACAAACACAGGGTGGAGTACATGGGCATGTACTCCACCACATGGCCAGACATGTCCATTACACATGGAACCGACCCTAGAGGTTTGGATACAGCGTGTAACCATAGTACACGCTGTGTATTTACTTATCTACCTGACCAACCCTATGACATGAGCCAAATCACATGGTGAGTGCCCAGTTTTTGATGACACAGCGTGTATCACTTACCAACACGTCGTGTAATTTTGGAAAATGTCATGGTCGTCTACTTCTCCGTGACTCGGGCACGTTTTTCATGGTTTTACCTTATGATGTGGGACAGAATGTTGGGATACATCATCTCTGGTCTTCATGGAAGTTGATGTATCCACCCCTTTGACTCAAGGAGATGCCCCTCTCGAAATCGATTATGCTGTGTGAGGGAACCCTAGAGTTGGCTGTGAGTGCGACGACGATGACGACTGTGCTTAGATCCTACATAGTATCAGAAGTGAGGACGACTGTACATGGATCCTCTGTGGGTTCGATAGCGATGAAGAAATTAATTGGATCCTACGTGGGTTTGGCAGTGATGGTTACTGTAAAAGGATCCAATGTGGGTTCGACAGTGATGACTTCTGTACTTGGACCCTATGTGAATTTTTATGTAATGATGTTATGCTACTGAAATTTCACTTCTATTTTAAATGATAAATTATTTGTTTAGTGAATACCATGCCCATTTTTCAATAAATGGTACTCAAATTTATTCTGATATAAATATTTATTGGGGACACAAATATACATATTCTCCATTCCCTGATCCTAGAATAAATTATTATGTTGAACTAATCTATTTTATAGGATCTATGTGGCACACTTAAGAAATAAATTGAAATTATTATTAATGGTCTTCCATGATAGTGCTCCAATTCCTTGGGTAATGTTTTGTATTATTAGATTTCATGTAAAATTGTCTTGGTGGATATCATTTACTGGACTTCCTCCAAGTTCATTGGTGTTGGCGGTTAATTTTGGCTCGTGCATCTCCATGTGCAATGGGCATTGACTCATTCTTATGTCATGATGTATGAATTTTCCACATATTCGATGTTTTTATTATCTCTCTATATTGTTACTTATTATTCATGTTCCTTTTATTTTCCATTTTTATGCATATTGTATAACGTTTTTTCATTTTTTCATTTTTTTCCATGTTTATTCACTTACAGTGCTTTATAGATCACCCCTTCTTTATGTTTGTCCTCAGGTTATACCATACAGTATTATTTTCATTGCAATATTGTGATTATGTAAATGAAGTGTTCTATAATACTTTTTTGTCCATGTTATATGTTTTTATGTAACATAACTAATTCCAAAATAAATTAAATTTTTTTATCATTCAGGTTGAATTATGTTTACATTTATGAAATAAAACATGTGTTAATGTGAACTAAATTCCATGGTTGTTAAAGTTGGTATTTGAAGAAGTGTTTTTTTATTTTTTGGTTTATGATTAAAAAAAGTAAATAAATATATAATATTTTGAAAAAGTATATGAATAAATCCATAAATTATTTTGAGTAGTATGTCCATAGTTTATCAATAAAATGCATCCCTATCTGGATAATAGATGTGGATGTTGTATTGGCTTATATGAACCTATGTGTAATAACTCCGACAATATGTTCTAGGCCTGACTCGGTGTAATCTGGTACATGAAAATGGTAATTTCATCACAACTAGTTTGATACTCTCATGGGATATTCTTTTTTAAATTCATAATAAAATTATGAACAATTATTACGAAAAAAATATCACGTAAGATTACTGTTTAGGAAATAGCTTTTATATAATATAGATTGATTTATATAAAATCATATAGATATAGGTTGTCCCTTAAATGTCATTGGATTCCCATTTATTTTTTTATTTTTATTACATAATAATTCCTTATATTCCTTTCTTTATAGTTATTGAAAAAAAATACGAGGAATTGGGTTAAAAATCGATGTGAAGGGAAATGTGATGAATGCCCCAAAAATGCCTAATCTGATATGAGATGGAATCAATTTATTTTTCACAATACTCTCTTAGAAATATCTCGTTTTAAAAAGAAAACATGATAAAGAAGATCAACCAAACACCCCTATGATCAAACAACCTACAATTAAGATATTCATGTAACAAGGTCATCCTAATTTCAATGGATCATTCAATAACTCAAACAAGAAATAGTGGAACAACTCAATTGAGATGATAAACTCCATCCATTAATATTCCAAAAAATATATGTTTCTTTTGGATATCTATTGTATTGATGGAGAATATGATAATTGGGGGACATTGATCCAGAATATGATTCCTAAAGAAGAGATCAAATAAATAGATTATAAGGAATTCCAAAAAAATAATAAATATTTTCACCACATAGTCTATTTTAATGTGTAATGGTATTTCCATACCCTAATGAAAAAGTTGAAAAATATATTATGGTGTACAAATAAAACGTCACAATATTTTCATGATATTCATATGGTGTTATTATAACCCAAAAATTCAAGTTATCATGCTTATTTTGTGGAACGAAACAAGTTTATGAAAAGCCTTTCCAATCTTTGACATTGATATCTAATAAGAAATTATTAAATGTACTCTTAAAGTGGAAATGGATATTGGTGAATCTCAATGTTATAATGGGGATAAGAAATAATAGAGGAAATTAATTTGGTAGTCCCATATAAATAATTAACATTGCCAATAAATTTAATCATCCCACTTGTGACGGTTTTGGGAAGAAGAACCTAAAAACTTACCTAAAGGGAATACAGAAATTCTATAGGTGCGGGATGGATGGATGCCTATCTAATAATTACTTACAAGAGATAACCCTTTCTAAGATGGAGGAATGAAATGATCTAATAAACCATTGACATGTTAACCCATGCAAAAAATTCATGGGATAGAATAAAATTGGGAATCAATTCCTAAATACATGTGTTTTCAAAAGAAACCAACTACCTCCAAGGCATAATGGGAGATATTTTTCAATCACTACTGCTAAAGTGATTCCTGAAAATGATGTTTTTATAGGTACGCTAGTTATTCATTAAATTATAGTGATCATATTTTTTGATTCTATTTATATGCATTTCATTATATAATTAACATTTAATAGAACTATCCAAACACCACAAAAAACAATGGATGTAAAGGTGTTAGTTAAAATATAAAATGGGTATGTTATTTCATCCCAAGTTTATAACTCATAGCCTATCCCAATTTGTATGTTGAATTTCCCAGAAAACCACATAATACACCATTTGGTGGAATTTAATGAATTTATAGTCATGGATTGGCATTCCCTATCTAAAGCCAACAACAATTGCGCGAGAAAGAACCCACTCTATGTATATATATTTTTCCACTGATTCTATACCAGTTCAAGGATATAGAGGAATTATATTTGTCACCATCATCTCTATCATGAATATTATTTCCCAATGAGAAAAAGAATCTTGCAAAAATTAGTTATTTTATGGTAATAACTATCCTTGAGAACATTCTTATTATGAGGGAATGTGATGATGTGTTTCTGGAGGAATTCCCTCGTAATCCCCCTAGAAGGGAGGTTTAATTTTCAATCGAGATTATACCTGGGACATTTTATATACCCAATAATCCATTTTCAATGTTTTGTTGATGAATGTTAGTATATGAATAAATAACTAAATGGGGGTATGGATAATGGGTTCACATGCCCAAGTGCATCCCCATGGGGGGAACTAGTCTACATCATCAAGTAGATTAATGGGGAATTATTCTTTTGTATTGATTATAATGAGCTCAACAATATAATGATAATGAATAAGTATCATTTTCCAAAAATTGATGAATTTTTCAATATGTTATGTAGGGAAGAATACTATTCCAAGTTGGTATTTTTGGTAGGGAAGTTATCATTGTAGGGTGAAGAAGAAGGTTATCCCCAAGGACTCTTTTTATTCAATGAATGTGCACTACGAGTTCATAGTAATGAACTTTTGTCTCAAAAAGGCTCCAAAAATCATTATAAACTATATTAATAAATTTTCTAGAGATAAAATTTTATATATTTTGGTATTATTTATAAATGATGTTCTAATATACATAAAAACCATGGAGGAGCATGAGGAATATCATTGCTTTGTTCCAAAGACTGTAATGATGGAGAAGCTTTATGAATAACACAAAAATTGTGATTTATGAATAAATGATGTTTCATTATTATGGAATATCATCAGAATAAATGGGATATATATGGTTCATTCAATGATAAAATAAATTTAGGTATTTTCAAGGAAATATATATAATAGATGTTTTTTAGATTCCTTTGGAAAGTTGGATATTATCCTCTATTTGTGAGAAATTTCTCACGATTCTGATACACTATTACCATGATAACAGAAAAGGGAGTCACGATTTCATATAATGATGAATGTGAAGAATGATTCATAGAGTTAAAAAAGAGGCTTATCATTTCTAATATGCTCACACCACCCACTATTGGAGATCTTTTCATAATTTGTAGCGATGCCTCACAAATGGATTAGGATGTTTGGCGATGAATAATGAAAAATTCATTTCCTATGTCTCAAGGAAGATAAAAATTTATGATGAAAACTATCCAATATATGAATTGGAGTCTTCAGCAATGCTCTTTTCATTGATAACCTAGAGGCATTATCTAAATGGAGAAATGTGTGAGATATATGATGATCACAAGAGCCTAAAATTTATATTCATAGAAAAAGAGAATAACTTGAACCAATGAATATTGTTCTAGATCATCAAATATTATGAATGATCAACCCACTACCATCTGGATAAAATAATGTTGTAGATTCTCTATGTAGAAAGGTACCATGAATTATATCATTTATAGGAATTGCAAAGTATATGAACATCATGGTTTTGACGAGGATGGACATGGAATCATAAAGGAAAGAACATCATAATTAAGCTCACAAATGAATACTCAATCATTTATTTTGGAAATGTGAAATGATGTTCAAAGGAATATGTGAGAATTCTTAAGAAAGTGGGGAAAATTAGGAAATATATATTATTAGAGTTTAGGGTTAATGAATATGGAATTTAGATATTTGGGTAAAGACAACGTCTTCCATAAAATCCAATGTCAAATAAGTAATCAAATGGATGACACAAAATATTTGACTTTCTCCACTTACCCGTGAATCAATATTTTATATTAAGGTATTAAAGGGCACAACTAGTGTGGAAACACGAAGAACTATGTCACTGAATATACATCATAGTAATTATTATGTCAGTATTTGAAGGATGAATGGAATATGTCTAAGGCTATCATTCAACCATTACCCATACTAACATGGAAATGGGAAAACATCACCACAGACTTTGTCATCGGAAATATCAATACATCCAAAATAATAAATGATATCTATGTTGTTGTGGATTAACTTAAAACGACCAAACACTTCACTGTGTCTTAATAGTATTTCTCACCGGATCAAGTAGAACGATTATACATTTGAGAAGTGGTATGTTTTAATGGAGTACAACTATCGACTGCATCCATTCAAGAACCAAAATTCACTTATATGTTCTATAAATGTATTTAACATGCTCTAAACACTGATCTAAACATTATTAAGATATATCTTCATCAATAAGATGGAGATTTTGAGTAGACTATTCACACTCTAGAATACATGTAGTGAGTATGATCTATTTACTTCAATGGATGATGTGTCCAACATCTTCCTTTGGTTGAGTTCTTTTACAACAATAGGTTCCCCTCAATAATATGTATGGATCCCTATAAATCCATTAATGGGAAGAGGTGTTGAACACTACCATGATAGGATGAATGTGGAGAGATTAAACTTTAGTGTCTAGAAATGGTTGATGAAATGGTGTATAAAGTAAATACCATTCATTAGAACATCAAGGATTCATAGAATTGATAGAAGATCTATGATAATGACGGTCGACGTGGTTTAGAGTTTGATGTTGGAGGCATGACATTTCTCTTCTTATCTCCATGGAAGGAACTGATGTGATTTGGGAGGAAGGGAAATATTATTCCAATTTACATAGACCCTTTTGGGGTCCTTTATCCCATTAGAGTAGTGGACTATTGACAATAACTCCCCCAAACATTTCCAAGTACATGATTTATTCCATGTATCCCTCTTGGGAATGTACATACAAGAACCCTCACTTTTACTAAATCAATAGGGGGTAACATTGGGTTATTATACTTCTTATGATGGGCAGCCATTGAAGATCTTATATCATAGATAAAAATTTCTTCAAAATAAGATAATTCACATCATCAATGTTTTGTGTAGAAACCACAAGTTTGTGTAATATACGATGGGACCATTGGAGGTGATAAATTCAAGTTACACTCTTCTTATTTAGTGTTGGAAAGGAAAATTTCATGCCTCAAGTTTCTAAAGGGGGAATTATGTATCGACCTGAACTATTATAAATGAAATTCTTCTTTTTTATTAAACTAAATGTCTTACTATATAATATAGTTATTGAAAATACATTCACATTTATAGATTTATTATATTAAATTGGATTTTTAAAAATTTTATTTATCTTTACCATTGATAATATATGTGTTGATCCATGATCGCATGACATGTATAAATATAGTGTTTCAGCAAATCTGATTTCCATAAACAATGGATGTGTCAGACTCAACTCATATGATCATACCCTATGTAGCCCATTTAAAAAATCATCAGAGTGAGTTAGAATTTTAGATTTTTTCCCTTGACCATGTCCAAGATGAGATCCAACAACTTAAGCATGAGAAAACCCATTTCTAGGATAATTTCAATCACGTCGAGATCACTAACCAAACCATGTTCACATAACGGTCCCATGAAAGCCCCATAATCTTTAACATAACTCTTAGGGTGTATTTTGTTATATTAATGGTATGTGTAACAAAAATATAGTAATAAGAGTTAGATTAAAATATATTTTAAGATAGAACAGCAACAAGATGGGGTTAATTTTATATTCCCAGATGTTTGTTTTTTATCTCAAGGATTTCTTTTTTAACATAGTTGATCAAATTGGATTCACTAAACCCTATTCTATAAGATTAAGTAAAACACCTTAATTCAGATATAGATGATTATTATAATGAAAATAAATCTCAGTTTTACACAGATGTGATTCTACATTAAATCATATAAAATCTTAAATCAAATTTTATATTATAGATAATGTCAAACAATTAACACATTATATTTATATGAAATAATCTTGGAATTATAGATATGTAATAAAACATGTAGTAAAAACATAAGGATATATTTTTACCAAAGATAAGGGTATCTAGTGAATTTGTATAAAATTCCATTTTATTTGTAATATAAAAAAGATATTTCATACCCACATGAGCGCAAGACCTTGATCCGTGAATGATCATATGTATCGTCTATCTTTCTATCCCTGCAAAAACATGATTGATCTAGTAATCAGAACGTCAATCTTCCATCAATTTTAATCACTATATTATTGAGTCAAACTCAAAAATATAATACTAAAGATAAATCCATTCATGGTTTCATTAATATTGAAAAAATTTTACAATAGTTACAAACACTAGTAACAAGTAGATCAAAATAGTGAAAATTAAAAACATATAAACACAAATAGTTGTCAAACACAATTTTAAAAATGAATAAGTGACTATGTATTTATAGGTGTGGAGTAAAATGGTCTAATTGGTCTACAATGATCATATTGTTTTTTTAAATTTTAGAGGGACGTGTACAACAGGTACATATAATGATCATAAAATAATAGGTTAAACGACGTAGTTTTTGTTTAGGAATAAATATTTTTAGAAACAATATTATGCAAATAGACATGAATACATGTTATAATATAATTATATGAAGAATAAAAACATATTCAAACTAATAAATTTTTATAATGTTATGAAATTATATTCATAAAATAAGAAAATCAAAATTCGATAAATTATGAGAAACAGATTATATAATATGTGAGAAACGGATTAAAAAAACTAATTGTCTTGGAATTGAGAAACTGTTGGAATTTTATTCAATGTTCTTAGATAATTGGAATTTAAAGACACAATAAATTTGATTTGACGTTCTAAGAGAATCAGAATTGTGTAAAATAGGGAATCTGATTAAATCTATGGATCTTATTTTGATTGATTCTTGTTTATAGTAAATATTATTAAATTGTTTGATACACATCACTAGAAAATATAATATAAATGATTAGAGAAAAAGATTCTGATTTTTTTCAGACGTGCACATGTTTAAAAAAATATATTATAGAAGGTGCAAATAAATATTAATGTAAATGTGTTTATGATTTTCTATGCATAAGTTAATGATCAAACTCTGAAAAAAACATTTGACTCTACAATATCCCCCTTTTTTGGAATAACAAACAATATTTTAATAAAATATTATAAATATGAATAAATTACCGTTGTAATCATTAAAATAATATTTATCATCCCATTAGTTTATATCTTTGATAAAAATTAATACGACCAAACCCCCACCAATTAATATGAACCCCCCAAAGGATCATAATATTTTTTAATTAGATTTCATCCTTTTTTAAGAAATTGTACCCTTCATACATAAGGATATATTCATTAATATTCTTAACCATTCTCCTCATATGTTATTTAACAAAAAGTAATGGAGGTAATATAATGTACCTTGAAATGGGTAGAACATATTCTATAAGAAACAAGAAAAATGTAGTAATTAATAATGAATAATTTAACAATAATAATTTGGGATATACATAAAATAATTTAATCCTTCATTGGAATTAAAGATATCAGTAAATGTTTCATCTTCTTTAATACTTTATGATCTTATTCAAACATTTCTAAGAGGAATTCCAGATGCTGACTCTTCTTTTCAAGGCTTTGATTTATTTAATCTTGACAATGATTTTTTCCCTCCTCAGACATGAATTATTTAACCATATCATCTTTTCAGTACTTCATCCTTTTGATCTCACTACTATAGAAATTCATATTTCAATTTTGATCATCGATTTCATGCATCCAAATGACTTCTTCTATCTTCACATTTTCTGAAAAACTATTTTACATATCTTTGAGTGAGTCCTCAAATACTTTAAAATAAATCATGATTGAATCAAACATATCATCAAAACCTTTTCAATAAATATTGATCTTCCTTGAAAACGTGGTTATATCTTCACAATATTTCCAATGATAAAGATAATATTCCATGATGGTTTTCAAATATATATTAATATTAATTAAAATTTTCATCTTAAGGGTTATTGAGTAAGAATTCTAATTTAAATATTTTTTAATTATCAGATATATTAACTCAATTTTTGTAAATTACAGAATAGACAATACCATATTCTTCAAATATTTAAGATTGAAATATTCTCCCTATGAAGATGACACCTTAATTGATTTTGATTGAATTTTCTTAAAAGTTACAACCTTAATATGCTTTCCTTTGTCTCTCTTAGATTCAAATATTTTTTATCCTCTATTCTATTTCCCTTTCATCAGAAATGTGATCAGTGTTGCAATTAATATCATCCACATTTATTATCACCATCATCCTTACCATCAGAATCACTATCTGAAGCGTCTTTCTGAACATCATGATCTTCGATGTTATCTTTCAGAGATGATATTGATTTATTAATCTGAATATCAAATTTATGAAATGAATTTCCTTTGAAGAAATCTTTAAAGGGTTAGAATATGAGGTTCCATAGATAGCTTTATAGATTGATAGTCCCTCTGAATGATTTCAATTTCATAAATTTCATACATACTTCTTTTTTTCATCACTTTCTTGATCTCAAGATCGAAATTGTTATTCAATCGTATAGAATGGACATAAAACCACTTATTTCTCTTTATATGTGTTAGGAGATTCTACATATATAATATATTTTTGTGTGGGTGGGGGGTTGTGAGATTATAGATGAAAAGTTTACACAACAAGAATTATATCCAAATTTTTTATATCATTTAATATGTGTTAACACAACTTTTCAATTGATAATATTATCTTCATATACAACTCTTTATATTTTTTTAGTTCCTCATCACCTTCAACATTTTATTATTTTTACCCTATTTTATATTACTTAAAAATGGGAGATCCTTTTTCCTCTTTTTCTCATTATTGTCTCCACATTTCAATGACATCATCTAGATAATATTTTTACTTATTTGTGTTCTCTATTTTAGAATCATGATATTTTATTTTTACAACCTCACCAATCACATTATTAGAACATTATTCAAAATTTATTTCATTTCTTGATAAATCAAAAAAATAATTAAATTTAGCATCAAAATAATATTTCAATATTTTATATTTGTGGTCCCTTAAAAGAATAATCTTAGACTTATTTAAATTTTTATTAAAAGGAACATTAAAAGTTTTCATGAAATTCACTAATAATTTTGATATGTTTTTTGGAAACATGAGGATAAAAGACAATATTGATCCTTAATTTATTTTATAGGTTACCAAAAATATTGATCTCATCATGTTTATCGTTCTTATATTTTAAATAATTCCATCATCAAGATGTATATTATCTTGAGGTTATCCTTGGATCCTTCTCTGGGAATATGCCACCCTTGCATCCATTAATATATAACTATTTGTTGTAGGTGAGATGATAAATATTTGTCTTCATTATTGAATGAATGAAAACGGATTCTATTTTTTTGTAAATTTTTAAACAACATTGTGATTCCTAAAATTTTAAGGAAGGTTATAATGCTTCACATCCAATGTGTATTTCTATGATATCAGTAGTTTTCATAACTAAATTGAATGTGATTTTCCATAAAATATAATCTATATCAAATCATTTTTATCTTCTATAAATAAATCAAATAAATTATAAAACAAAATAAAAAGTTCTAAATTGAATGGATCCTAATATATTTTTTATATTCAATATTGATATATTTCAATCCATGAACCTTTGTTATCTTACATAAAATTGAATCTTACATGAGGAAGAAAGATTGATCTAATGCCCTTTGTCGATAAATAAACCATTCTTTGAATTCTATTGGAATATTCTTTGAGAATTGAGAAGATACTAAATGAGACCTTCAAATTTAAGGACATGAAAAGAAATAAGATTAATGGTTTTAAAGTCTTGTGGGAACTCTGGAAGAAGAAAATGGAGATTGATGGGGGGATATGGGGGTCTCATTATATATATAGGTGGTGAGGTTATTTTTAATCTTCTATGATTAATCAGAGATTTAAAAATATACCGATATTATCGAATGGTCAATATTAAACCACAGAAGGTTTTATAGGATCACTTCCTTTGAGGTTTTAAAGAAACAAATCAAATAAATGAAATGATGAATGCAATGATTTTTTGAGGAAAATTGAAATACCAACAAAAATAAATAAAATTTTGAAATATATAGAAATAAATTTTACCTCTTATATTTCTCATTAAAAGTTTTTGTAACATGTCCTTCTTATGAGTTTTGATTATTATAAATTTAAATAATGTACGAATAATTTTATTAGGGAATAAATTTTGTAGCATCCAAAAAAAATTTATATGTTCTGAAAAAAATGAAATTAAAGACAAAATTAGATATACTCCTCCAATGGAAATTATTAAAATAATATAGTGTGATTTTTTGAACAAAATATTTAAATGAATAATTTCACAACATTTATCATTAATAATTTTTTTAATGTATTAAAATATATCATAAGGTAATGGTTTTGTAAAAATATTTAACTCTTGTTATTGGGTTATTTATATTTTAAAATAATATTCCCTTTATTTGTGTTATCCTTATGAAAGTGATGCTTAATATTTATGTTCTTTGAATGTGGGTGATGTTCATGTTATTTTCTTAGAGATATGGAACTATTGTTATCACATAGTAAGTGATTTTTAGTAAAACTCGTCACAAAATCAGTGAGTGTCTGTTGCATCACCAACACATGAGAATAGTTGCATCAAGATTTCATATATTTAGCTTTAGTAGTTGCAAGTGCTACAGAGTGTTGTTTACTAAAAGACCATGAAACAAAAGAATCTATAATGAAAAGAAAAGTTCTAAATGTGATTTTTCTATCCATTCTACAACAACCAAAATCAATAACTGGAATACATTATAGTTAAAAATTATTTCTAGAAGAACAAAAGTTTAGGAAATATATATTTACCTTTAAATAAAAGAAATTAATTTTAAAACATTTTAATGTGATTTGTTATTATTTTATGGATATCATGAATATAAGAATACTGGAAACATTATATATGTATGACTAGATTTCAAGTATAGTAAATAACCTATAACTCTATTAAATGTTGTTCAATCCACTGGTTATCTAACTTCATCAATATCAGTGGTATTTTAGGTATATATTAGTGTAATAATGTAACTCCCTGACCTGAGTTATCCAGAGTCGGTGCGTTGTTTTAATACATTGGAATGATTACAAAGAATCATGTACCGAATGACCGATCGGTTTAGCAGTCATGAAAACTTTATTACATACATGAATGTTACATTACACTTTATAACATACAAAAAAACATAAGTAATCCTTTATGAACGCCATTATTTCCATCGCTTAAACCTACATATGAATCACAATTCACTTCTTGGAATCTTGGAAAAAATAAAACATAGAATGGGGTGACCTCAGATGCTCAGTATTGATAACAATACAGCACAAACTTCCATAAATAAGCATAAACATTTAAGGCAATGTATAACTAAAAAAATCCTTTTAAACATGAACTTAACATTAATATGAAAAAAATAAAATTAAGTAATGCCATTTACATATTCATATAGATATTCTACTAGTCCAATAATCACATGCAATATCACTAACCACTTTCCTATTGATGGAATTCATAAATCTAGACTATCATAACCACATAGTCATAGACTTGTTCCAAGAATACAAATTAGATTTTTCATGTCCTTGTGCCAAGACACTAGTTTGTCTGTTGAGACCTACAGATGCATCGAGGAGCAATAGCAGGCTCCACCTGTCAGTTACTAAGTCCAACACATTCCACATATGAAATGGTTTAAATATAACATAAACATTAATATTAAAACTAGTATACAAAATGTCTATACAGTATCCCTAAACTGTGAATTGGGTAAAAATAACACATACATGGTCAAACATATCACAAAACCTTCAATACAATACGGATGTTTTTTATCATAATAAATCATCTTCAAACAAGTCTAAAATCCATCAAACGATGTTGACATGGATGAAAATGATTTGTAAAACTCTTTGAGAGAAACATCCCTTTTTCATGAAAACATTTAAAAGTCACAAAATTTAGAAAGGAAGACATTAAAAGTCATTTTTTGAATCAAAGTATCCCATACCAATTTGAATCTTTTGAAAGTAATTATCATTTTAAAAACCTTCATACCCATATAAATAAATCCATAAAAACCATTTGGAATACATGAACATTAATGATAATGAATTAGAAGAATAAATATTTAAAACAGTTGAAATGATGTTTTTGTAAAAAATTTCCTTAAAAGAATCACTTTGAAAACTCTTTCATGAAACATGGACATGGATAATAAATTTGTCCCATTAGATACATACGTAAAAACAACCTTGGATAAAAAAGAGTTTGTGAAATTAACCATTACCAATTTGGAAACTTACGAAACATACACCCCGTGAAAGAAGAATCATACAATGAATATGTAAATAAACATAAATTAAAATGTATTACACAAAGAATATAATTATGAAAAGTAAATACACCACACAAAAGGTAATAGTGGTAATATATCATGAATCTCACGAGAATAAAGAGTGAGATGAAAACCCTTCACCTTGCTCTTTCCTTTAGTCGAGAGTACGTTTAACCTCTTGTATGAATACCATAGTATGTTATTAAACTATAATATAACCGTATTAATATTTATGATATCATACATTATTCATTTATGACTTTATACTACCCATTTAATAATAATTTCCATGTTAAATTTACATTTCGGGTAATAATCGCTTTCTTTATCGTACGTGTTTTAACTTGTTACACTTGATTGTATCACTAAGATCATGATTTAAATACGTCCCGAATATTAAACATGATTTATATATCATATATATTTAGAATATATATATGTATAATAGACATATATATGAAATGGAAAAAACTATTTATGGATACGGTAGTCCGTACGTACGCATAAATGTTGTTTTTGTTTTCATAACGTATTTAACAGATCTAAGTGAATATAATATATGTTAGTACATATATATATATAAATATATATTTCCCCAGTAGAATTATTATTTCATATATTACAAACATATTAGTAGTATATATTTTTTATAATTGTTGATGAATGGTGAATGTGGATATGAATCTCATCGTGTCGTGGAGATGGTAATATGTACGTACGCACGAGCGACAATATCATTGCCTTAAAGGTGTGGAATTGGATGGTATGTTAATTTTACAGAGACATTATAATGTTATATCCATTATTTATATACATATTACTCATCATTATATCCATCCAAATAACATAGCATTGAATAACAAATTACACCATGACGTGGAGACGGTATGCCATACGCACGCAAGCATGGTGACATTATCATTCATAAGATGGATATAATAATGAATATAGTTGTGTAATATTTATAATATCATAACAGTATATATAATATACTGGATTTATAATTTTAGAATAGAAATAACAAAGAAATAATAAGTGGAAGAATAAAGGAACTTGAAAGAGGGTGGTAAAATCTTTACCTCTTCTTCAGGTTCTTCCGTTTGATTTGATCAAAAGGGATCCATAGGATGGCTTTCTGATAAAACTAAGGCCCTTAGGTTGAATTTAAGGATGTTGGGAAAATATTTGGGTAGGGTTTGGCTGAGCCAAATGGCATTGGAGGTGTGATTTTGAGAGAAGGGGAAGTGCCCTTTTATAAGAGGGGCGAGGGTCACTTTAGGAAAAGATTAAATTATTAATTTATTATACAATAATATTCGGTTTATAATGGTTCCAAATGGATTTTTTGCGATCCATATGTGGTTATGGGTCGAAATACTCTCAACCAATAGGTTTTAGTCATGTTTAGGTTACTATTTTAACCTTATCATTTAGATTTAACTCTTAGTTAAATAGTTTAACTTTTATCGTGTCTTCTTGTATTTTTTACTATATATGGTTCATAAACTTACTCAATACTTCCAAGAGAACCTCAAGTGTCCCATTAATGACATATATAATATTATTTATGCTCTTTGGCCTAACCTTATATTTTTAGGAATATTATATCAACCAATAAAATAGTATTTTCTTTAAATATTAATTTATGTCAATTTTGACACTATCTTGTATTTAGTTTTTGTGACAGTTATCACATTTTCATTACATTGAACAAGATATTATGAATCAGCCCTAACATGTCTGTTTCAACTAGAAAATTCGTGTATTTTATAAAAACATTGAAATTATATATATTTTAATATTTATAAAACCATTTATTTGATTCTTTCATTAATAAGGTAATTACTGTATCATCATTGTGTCATAACTAAATTGAATTATTTATGTCTAAAAATTATAAATAAAATACCATGATGTAGGAAATCATTTTATCTTTCTCATGAATATTTATAGTCGGATTTATATTATGTATATGCCTATATTAAAAATTCTTTAGTTAATAAAATTTGAATTTAGCACTTTTAACTCTTCTTTAAATTAAATAATAATAAATGTCATAATCTAATCCATGTGGACCTAAAGGGTCATATATTATTCCCAAGGTTTTTTTGGTCGAATTAAACTAATAAAATAGAATTAGTACATGTTTTAGGGTAATAATAATATCATTTTACCTATAATTACCCTATTTACTTTTAACCGTGGGAGATAAAAGTAAAAAGTTACTATTCACAAAAAAAATTACTTGTGTCATTTTGAACCACATTTTTCTCCTTCATATTAACCATGTCTCTTGGGTTTTCGAAATTCAACTCACAGAAGCAGTAAAATTATGTATTATGTTAATTTAAAAATTCTCCTAGGAGATCGGTAAAAGACGGTGAAAAGTTCAATAAAATTTTTATATATCTAAATTTATAATAAAATGACTCCAATGAATTACATTAAACATATATAGATATTATGTATCTATTTTGAAATAAAATAAAATTTAAATATAAAAATAATTATTAAATAAAAATTTGATTTGAAACTACAACTCAATGTTTTCCACTATTCATCCAAAAATAAATGTTTTCATAAAAATACAAAAAATCACCCTAAGTTAATTTTGATATTCAGAATTCAATAATGAGGTATATGTTACAAAATTTAAAACATATAAGTTGCATTTATTAATTAAAAATTAATTCCAACTGTCAAAACCAAAAGGCTTATTTTTAAGAACTAATAACTATTAAAAGTATGACACTTGTTTATGTCCAATTTCAATGTGTAATTACTTACAATGACCATAATTGGATTAAATGGTAAAAATATAATTTATTTATACTTCCAAACTATTAAAATTTTTAATTTAACACTATAAATTATTCTGATTAAAAATGTTGTTTTTAGTTAAAATATAGTATTTTCACTATTCACCCAAATATTAAAAGTTACCAGAAAAACACCAAAACATTATTGAATCTAAATTATTTTGACTCGATTATAACAAAGAAGTTTATTTTGTCAAATTTAATATATAAAAGTTTCAAATAATGGATTTAAAAAGGCTTCAGCATTAAAAGGCGGTAAAATTTCATTTTTTTTAAATACTTATTTTATAAGAAAAAATGTATTTTTTCTTACACTATGGCTAAGAATCTCCTAATATGAATTCTAAAATTATAAGGATTATATAAAGTTCAAAATTCAATTAATACTATTCATAACCGCTTTTAAACGGCTAGTTTGGTATGTAATGGTGCACTAAAACTCGGTGTTGTGTGTAGTGCAAGTTATTGAATTACTTTGAAGAAATAATGTACTATGAAATCTTGGTGTGTTACATTATTCCCTCATTCAAAAAATTCCATCCTCTCAATTTGAAATTATTTTTCGAAAATAAAAGGCTAAAAATAGAAAATACCTTTGAGAAAACCAACATCAGAATTTAGGTTAATAACATTAAGACTTAATAAGAGGAAAAGGAAAATGAAAGGGTCACCACCAAATTATGATCTCTATTACGATAGCATTGGCGGAAATTTGAGAAATATAATTGGAGGAAAAATGTAAATATTTATAGGTAGTGATTGAGGTCATCAATCACAAAAAAGTGTAAAATTGAGTGCCTTAAATTCATCAATCTATGCTTATTTAAAATACCATCAGTTCAACAAAAAATATGGTATTAGGATAACACATTTTTTGTTTTAATATCCCTTCACTAAAGTATATGAATTAATTTCTTCATAGAATAAGAGATGACGAAAAATATATACTTGACATGTAGAGTACCATTATTTAACTAATTTCTACCACAAACTCATCTTTCACTCTAAAAGATAATAGAACTAAAAAATAATATTCTATTTATCATATTCACATAAGGTTAAAAATTAAGAATTTAAAATTCATCTACTAGAAAATTATTTGAAAAATACTACATTATTAAATCCAGGACATCACGTGGCCTAGTGGTAGGTGATAAACCCTAGTCGCCATTCGGTTTCAGGTTCATGTCTCGCATCCTTTCATGACGTGACGGATTGCTTCCGGACCTCCAGGTTGTCCTTTTATGTAAATAAAAAAATAATATCAAACTATAATTATCCAAAATACATCTTTCCAAACTCACAGTCCAAAATTTTTAATGAAGGTAAACATAATGAACATCCTTTTTGCTGTGTAATAACATGTGTATACTGCCATCATGTATTCTTTTAAATAACTACAACATCTGGAATTACCATAAAACATTATTTATTACATTAATGATCCCTTATTACTTACATAATACCGGATATACTCATTATATCCAAAAATGAGGTAATATCCAACAGTGATGGAATATACAAATCATTAATCAGTTTCAAGGTAGTCAAGAATATCTTATATAATATATCCAAATCAATCATGTATTATTCCAAAATATCTACCTCGGTATCAAGAACCAAATTATGGTTTATCATTCTCTTAACCATATATTTTAAAAAAACAACTATTGAGTCACTCTTCTTGGTTCCACACAATCTCAAGTCCTTAATGAAATAGTACTGCAGCCCAATCCTTATATACTCCATAATTATTATAACTAGTACATTGTTGATACAAAACTCAAATGACATAATTTTCTAATAACAACATAATAACTATAATCATTCCTCCTCATCTACGGTAGTATCATAACTTGATTGTTTTCCAATAGCATCATTTAGGGTATAATCTGATGATTTGGACATTGGTTCGCATAGTCTCCCAACTCCTTGTAGATGAAGCATTCTAAATTTGAAACCCATTTCTTACCCTTGATGTCACGTACATGGAGTCCTTTTTCTACATACTTATAAAATACTCCCATTACCTTCAGGAATGTTCTAGGGTTTTTCATCCCACAGTTATCACATATGGGAAGATTCTTCTTTTCCCTCTTCCCTTTATCTATATTTCTCTCTTCCATCATTTTATTCTCTTGATTCCCTAAAATCCATAGGACTCAGAGAATTCTTTACTTATCTTATTAACACATGATATTATTTCTTCATATGTTGAGAATACATGGGAGGTTGTTTATCTTCTAAATGTTTGCTTAATACCATGAAATATATGATCCTTCTTACTCTTTGAATCATATGTATTACAGGAGTTCACATTATTTATACTGGGGAAAATTTCTATACAATAGCCTAAACTTGGTCAGTTTATGAATTGCAATAATTCAAAACCTGTAAAATACATAACGTAAATTGAATGGTTTATGGATATAATCCATAATAATAAAGATGTTTTCATTGAAGAAGTATATACTCATAAACCCTTCATAATGATTTGTAAATAAAATGATAATTATCCTAAGTATATCCCCCAAGAGTGTTGTAACCAAGAGTGCAGCAAGGCCCATTGTCGTGCACTAGTTCCTATTCGATTCTATCTCAAATCTGTGTCTTCAGGTTTTACCCCTAGGTACATCTGTGCTAGATCTGCCTCTACCTGCTTGTATCAAGATAGGGATGTATTTTCCTAAAAAACTCAAAAAATCTCTACATTACAAAAATTATAGTAATTTATTCTATTTTAATACTGAATGTCTATCTTAGGTCTATGTTCTCTTATCACAATTTATCTAAATCTAGATTCCAAGGTTATTTCTAAACTTCCTCTAATACCAACTGTAACGCCCTGACCCCAGTTACCCAGAATCGATTCATTATTTTAACACATTGGCATGATTACAAGGAATCATGTCCCTAATGACCGATCAGTTTAACAGTCTTGGAAAATAGATTACATACAGGAATGTTACATTACACTTTATAACATACAAAACAACATAAATAATCATTTATGAACACCATTTTTTCTTGTATTAACCCTGCATATCAATCACAATACACTTCTTGGAATCCTCGGAAAAATAAAACATATAAAGGGGTGTTCTCAAATGCTCAGAAAGAATAACAATACAACAGAAACATTCCAAAATATGCATAAACATTTAAGGCAATGTATAACTAAAAAAAATCTTTTTAAACATGAACTTCACCATAACATGAAAAAAAATAAAATTAAGTAATACAATTTACTTATTCCCATGGATATTCTACTAGTAGAATAATCACATGCAATATCACTAAATACTTTCATATTGATGGAATGCATAATTCCAGACTATCACAACCACATAGTCAAGGCCTTTTTCCAAGACTACAAATATGATTTTGTCAAGGCCTTGTGCCAAGACACTAGTTTGTCTCATGATACCTATCGATGCATCGAAGAGCAACAACGGGATCCACCCATCATTTACTTAGTCCAATGCATTCCTCATATGAAAAGGTTTAAACATAACATAAACATTCATATTAAAACTAGCATATGGAATTTCAATACTTTATCCCTAATCCATGAATGGTATAAAAATAACACATCCATAGTCAGACATATCATAAAACCTTCAATACAATTTTGAAGATTTGTATAATAATAAATCATCTTCAAACAAGATTAAAATCCATCAAAGGATGTTGACATAGATTAAAATTATTTGTAAAACTCTTTGAGAGAAATATCCCTTTTTCATGAAAACATTTAAAAGTCACAAAATTTAGAATGGAATAGATTTAAAGACATTATTGAATCAAAGTGTCCCATACCACTTTGAAACTTTTTAAAGGAATTATCATTTTAAAAACATTCATGTTCATATAAAAAATCCTTAAAATCAATTTTGAAGACATGGAAATTAATGAGAATGATTTAGAAGAATATATATTTAAAACATTTGAAATGTTGTTTTTTGTAAAAATGTACCTCAAAAGAATCCCTTTTGAAACTTTTTTATGAAACATAGACATAGATAATAAATATTCCCCATTATATACATACGTAATAACAACCGTGGACAATAAATAGATTGTGAAATTAACCCTTAACAATTTGGTAACTTACGAAACATACACCCCATGAAAGATGTATCATACAATGAATATGTAAATAAACATAAATTAATGTTTATTACACAACGAATACATTTATGGTCAGTACATACACCACACAAAAGGTCATAGTGGTAATATGGCATGAATCGTACGGGAATAAGGAGTGAGATAAAAACCGCTTACCTTGCACTTTCTTTTAGTCGAGGGTACGTTTAACCTACTATATGAATATAGTACTATGTTATTAAATTATACCAGAACCATATTAATATTTATGATATCATACAGTATTCATTTATGTCTTTATACTATCCATTTAATAATAATTTCATTGTTAAATTAACATTTTGGGTAATAATCGCTTTATTTATCGTACATGTTTTAACATGTTACTCTTGATTGTATCACATATACCATGATTTAAATACTTCCAGAATATAAAAAATGATTAATATATAATATATATTTAAAATATATATATGTAGTATATACATATACATGAAATGGAAAACACCGTTTATAGAGACGGTAGTCTATACGAACCTATAAACGCTGTTTTCGTTTTCATAACGTATTGAACAGAATTATGTAAATAAAATATCTATAAGTACATATATATATATATATAAATATATATAACTCCAGTTTCATTATTATGACATATATTATAAATTTATTAGAAATATGTATTTTTTATAATCGTCGATAAATTGTGAATGTGGAAATGAATCTCATAGCATAGTGGAGACGGAAATCTGTACGTACGCACGAGTGACAATATCATGTCCTTAAATATGTGTAATGGGCTGGTATATAAATTTTAATGAGACATTATCATGTTATTTGAATTATTTATATACATATTAATCATCGTTATATCAATCCAAATAACATAGTGTTGAATAACAAATTACACCATGACGTGGAGATGGTAAGTCGTACGTACGCACGCATGGTGACATTATCATTCATAAATTGGATAGAATAATGAATATAGGTGTGAAATATTTATAATAACATCACTTTATATAGAAGATAATGAAGTTGATATTTTACAATGGAAATAACAATGAACGAATAAGTGGAAGAAAAAAGGAACTTGAAAGATGGTGGTGAAATCATTACCTCTTCTTGGGTTTCTTCATTTTTATTTGATCAAAAGTGCTCCATAGGTTGGATTTATGATCAAAATAAGGAATCTAGGTTGACATGAAGGAAGTTTGGAGGAAATTTGGGTAGGTTTTGTCTGAGCCAAATGTATTTGGTGGTGTGATTCTGAGATAAGAGGAAGTGCCCTTTTATAAGAGGGGTGAGGGTCACTTTAGGAAAATATTAAAGTATTAATTTATAATACAATAATAATCGGTTTATAATGGTTAAAAATGAATTTATTTCAATCCTTAGGTGGTTATGGGTCTATGTACTCTCAAAAAATAGGTTTTATAAATGTTTTTGTAACATTTTAACCTTATCATTAAGATTTAACTCTTAGATAAATAGTTTTACTTTTACCAAGCCTTTTTGTATTCTTACTATATATGGTTATTAAACCTACAATAAACTTGAAAGAAAAACTCAAGTGTCCCATTAATGACATATATAATATTATTTGTTCCCTTTGGAAGATCCTTACAGTTTTGGGAAAATTATATCAACCAATAATATAGTATTTGTTTTAAATATTAATTTATGTAAATTTTGACAATATTTGGAATTTTTTTTAAGTCATCACAACTTGATTACTTCGAAAAAGATACATTGAATAAGCCATAACATGTCATAGTCACCTAGAAAAGTAATTTATGGCATAAAAACATTGAAATGATATTTAATTTAATATTTATAATACCATTTATTAGATTCTTTCATT
This sequence comes from Viscum album, assembly GCA_963277665.1. Classification (NCBI taxonomy): domain Eukaryota; kingdom Viridiplantae; phylum Streptophyta; class Magnoliopsida; order Santalales; family Viscaceae; genus Viscum; species Viscum album. The sequence goes on along the minus strand of OY728157.1, from coordinate 25,150,898 downwards.
AAAAAGGTAATTAATGCATCATCATTGGGTCATAAATAAATATAATTATTAAATGTCTAAAAATTATAAATAAAATACCATGATATATTTAATCTTTTTATCTTTATAATTAATACATATAGTCGAATTTATCTTATGTATAGCCCTACATTAAAAATGGTTTAGTTAATAAACATTGAATTTAACACTTTTAACTCTTCTTAAAATTAAATAACAATAAATGTCCTAATCTAATCCAAGTGGACCTAAAGGGTCATATTTTATTACCAAGGTTTTTTTGGTCGAATTACACTAATCTAATATAATTAGGACATGTGTTAGGGTAATAATATAATCATTTTTACCCTTAATTACTGTATTTACTTTTAACAGTGGTAAATAAAAGTAAAAAGTTACTATTGACCAAATAATATTTTTATATTTTTTAACCACATTTTAATCTTTGATATTAACTATGTCTCACAGATTTTCTAAATTCAACTCACAGAAGTGGAAAAATTACGATTTATTTGAATTTACAAATTCTCCTAGGAGATGGGTAAAAGACGGTGAAAAGTTCAATAAAAATTTTATATTTCTAAATTTATTATAAAATGACACCAATAAATTACATTAAACATATATAGATATTATGTATCTATTTTCACATAAAATAAATTTAAATAAAATAAATAAAAATTTAAATAAAAGTTCGGTTTTTAACTATAACTCAGTGTTTTTCAATATTAATCAAAAATTAAAATTTTTCAGAAAAATACCAAAACATAACCTTAAGCTAATTTTGATATTACGAATTCAATAATGATTTCTATTTTACCAAATTAAAAACATATAATTTTCATTTATTAATTTAAAATCAATTCCTACTGTCAAAACCAAAAGGCGTATTTTTAAGAAGTAATAACTATCAAAAGTTTGACATTTGTTTATGTCCAATTACAAAGTGATCTTACTTACAATGACAATAATTGGATTAAATGGTAAACATATAATCTATTTATAATTCCAACCCATTAAAACTTTTAATTTAACACTATAATTTTTTTTGATTAAAAATGTTTTTTTCAGTTAAAATATAGCATTTTTCACTATTCACCCAAATGTGAATGTTATCAGAAAAACACCAAAAAATTATTGAAACTAAATTCTTATGTAACGATTCTAATGAAAAAGATTATTTTTTTCAAATTTAATATATAAAAGTTTCAAATATTGGATTTAAAAAGGCTTTTCTATTAAAATGCGGTAAAATTTCATTTTTTCATAAATAATTCTTTTATCTGAAAAAATTTATTTGTTCTTACATTATGTCTATGAAACTCGTAATATGGATTCTAAAATTATAAGGATTATATAGAGTTCAAAATTCAGTTAATACTATTCATAACCGCTTTTGAATGGCTATATTGGTATGTCATGGTGCGCTAAAACATGGTGTTGCGTGTAGTGAAGTTATTGAATAAATTTGAAGAAATAACATACTGTGAAATCATAGGGTGTTGCAAATTATACATTTAGTATTATAATAAACATACTTATTTAGAATACATTTAAAGAATTTATGTTAGGATATATTGGTCCCTTAAATTTTTTTTAGACTTAAAAACCATGAAAAAATGCTAACACAACCATCATACTCATTTCAATGTCATATTTAATAAGATTCACAATGTAATCGGTTAAGGAATGTTGAGTTAGTATTAATATAATTTCTTCTATATAAATTTTAACAATTATAACATATTGGATTTCTTTCTTTATAGAAGTGTTTGATGAGAAGTTCCCATAAAAAATCATTTTGTTGCAAAAATAGTACAAGTCTATCATACCTGAATCAAGAGGATTTTTTAGGATCGTATAAATATTTGGTACATTTAAAATATATTTAGGATGTTTTGTATCATCAAAACTATGAGGTTTTTACCCAAAAAATTCTTTTTGATCATTTCCTCTAAATAAAGAAAACTTTACATCCATTTGAAAAATTTTGAAATTATAGAATGCTGGAAAGGGTAATATAATAAGAATAGATTCATGTATAGATGTTGGAGAATATTATTCATCATTGTCTATTACTTCTCATTTATTATAGCCTTTTTGAACTAATATTTCATTATTTTTTACTATGATTCAAAATTTTGATCACAATTTTTTCTGAAGACCCATTTTTAAAACAATTATAGAGGTTAATTTATATATTTCAACCAAGGTCTATAAATTATTCTATTTAAATACATTTACTTCAACTTTCAAAGATTTAATCCAATCTTAATCACTTAAATACTCATCGGGGCTTTTTGGTTCTAAATGGGAAATAAATACTATATGTTGGGAATTATTTAATAATAAACTTCTAATCCATATTGGTTGATTTAAATCACCAATGATATTATCAATATGATGATTCTTAAGAAAAAACTGGAATTGGTTTTTTAAAACCTTTTCATCATTATTGGGTACAAATTCTTCTAGAGTGAATGCATCAGAAACATTTTCTTCTGTATTCTCTTCATAAAGAGTGCCTTCTATCAATGGTAGATAATCAATTTTTTAAAACACATAAAATGTTATAATTTGGGATTGTATAAAATCTGTTTCGTAAAATATAACATTTCATTTTCTTCAAATGTATATGATTTTTTATTGAATACTCTATAATCCTTAGAGCTAGGGGAATATCATAAAAATAAACCAACATCAAACATGGATGAAAATTTAGGTATGTTATCTTTTGTATTCAAAATGAATAATTTTCATCCAAATACTCTGAAGAATGAGACCTTTGGTTTCTATCCTGTCTATAACACATAAAGTGCTATATTAATAAATGACCATATTAAAATTATATTTATAATATAACAACCATTACTAATATATTCTATTCAAAAATCATTATCAGTTAAGTACTCACTCAACATTGTTCTTGTTATCTCTTGAAGATTTTTCTTCATTCCAACAACATAATTTAAATGAGGACTTCATGGAGCTGAAAAGTTTGGTGTATTTACCATTTTACTAAAAAAAATTCAAAAAAATGTAATTTAGATTTCTATAACATGATCAATATGAGTAATTATCATTTGAATTCTTTTCTCATTTTAAAAAATAGTTATAACTGATTTAAATAATGAAAATTCGTCACATTTATTTTCAAGAAAATATCCCCATGTAAATCTGGAGTAGTCATCAACTACAACTAATACATAGTATCTATCTCCAGTACATCCATTTTGTGTATGAAAAAAAGATACTTGTTCACCAATTGTAAAAAAGTAGTAGTTGAGACATCAATAATTTATTTATATCTTGACTTATATTAGATTCCATATTGACAAGGGTTAAATATTTTGATTAATAAAAAGTAAGACTACATATACCTTGGTCAAGACATTTCTTAGTCACATTAAATACATTTCTATGCATATAGTGCCCAAACATTCTATTTCATAAAGTCATATTGATCTTCTATTTCACTATGTCATAGTAATTCATAGATCCTACGGTCTTCTATGTTATGTGTGTAAATATTCAAACTATCGATTGGCAGAGAGAATGAATTTATCATTGGACTTATGTACTGAAAATTTATCATTCTTGAAAATCAAAATATAACCTTAATCACAATATTTATTTATTCTTATATGGTAGTGATTAAGAACATTAACAAATAAAATATTTTAAATCAATGATTTTCCATGAAGAACATTGTTACGTATATCAGCAATCTTTCCATGAGCATTATATAAAAAAGTGACTCTTCAATATTTCATGTTGACAATTTTAAAAAATAACTATTCATTTCTAGTCATATTTATGGATCATCTTCTATCTTTGTACCATTTGTCTTTTTTTAGTTCCTTTGTTTTCTAGAGAACAAAACAAATTATATTTCAGAATCCAAACATTCGTGGAAATGGATTATTATAAATGTAAAATATTAAGAATCCCCATTTGATTAGAATCGTGGGAATTATGAAATCCTTTGAACTGTAATTTTTATAAAGAAAATACACGGTTCCAATGCCACAACAATGACATTTAGTTAAATATTATTCACTTTTAGGGAAAATAGCTATTTCTAAAAACAAGTTTTGAGTGAGAGTAAATAATTCTAGATATATTCCTTTGAAGATGATTTTTTTTACATTTTATCAAATTCATCCTTACCTGAGTTAAAATTTGATCAAAATTTCAAATGAGAAAATATGGCATGTTTTAGTCTTATGAATAAATTACAATCTTCATATGTATTTTTTTCATAATTTGGATTTGTCTCTAAATTTTTTTCATGGAAACAATTTTTTCATGATCCCTTGAAATTTTATCCTTTTTAGAATTAATATCCTCACGGATTTAAGTAATATAAATTATTTTAATATATTTTCCATTATTAGATTTTGAATGATATGATACTTCTTTATTAAAACATCAATCCTAGCATTTTCCTTTACATGTTTATTTTTAATTTTGAAATTCAATCATTCATTTAACGTATAAAATCTATTAAAAAAATAAAAAAAATCATATTTTTAATAGAAGAAACTTCATCCAATGAATAATAATTTTATTCATCGGGATAATTAGAATTTACATAAATAGTATTTATGGGTTTTTTACTATGCACATTTTCCTTGAAACACTAATTCTCCAAAGGTTTAATGGATTAATGCCCAATATTATATTGTCTAGAATTTTCATTTTATGATGATTCATTAGAATAATATCCACCACTAGAACTATATGATTCAGTTTCCTTTAAAACATTGTATTGTTTATTCTTATAGTACATTTTTTGATTCCATCTAGAAGTCTTCTTTTTCTTTCATTTCCTTTATGATTTGGATATTCATGTTTGTTATGACCATCTTTCTTACGTTCATAGCATGTGAATTATGAAACTCTCATATCCTTTTCATTTTTTCCATGTATTTTAATTGAAAAAAATTCTTTCCAATATTATTGTTCACAATTTGAGAAATAATTGTTGACTCATTCTCTGGATGATTAGAACCACATGAGGCTGACTGAACTACGGCTTTATTCATTGCTAACATGACTATTTTCCCATGTGTATTGGATTTTATCTAATTTGATTTTGTAGTAGAATCAACACTTCCATTATTTTTATTTTTTCTTGTAACTCTCTAAAATATGTTCTCATATTTTATAGTAGATCCAAATATCTCATCAATAGTAACATTTTTTACTTTTCTAGATTCATCAACATCTATTTTCATTAACTCACATTCATTATGCACGTTTTTGATGGTCATTTCCACAATAAATTAGTCTTATAATCCTTTTCATTACATGGATTTTAATATATTAATGATATACATAAATATATTTTGAACATTATTTAAAGGTTCTTTATACGGAGAAAAAAAATAATTATAGTCTTTTATAAGCAATGATCTTCTTCTCTTGAAGACTTTAGATGTACCAAATTGGGTAATCTTATGTTTCTTGAAAATATGATTTTTTCATCGAAAGATGTTATATTTCACTATATGATTCTAGTCATTGAACAATGTAATTTATTGTGTATATTATATTTAATTTTACAATCCTGTCTCTCTGGATTTGAAAATAATCTAACGTCGTTATCGGGAATCTTGTAATATCATGTAAGCATTATAAAATGGTCACTGCATTTATTAATAATAGAATTTCTCATTCTATCAAAATATAATTCATAATAATTACTATAAAAAATGTGGTATTTTTGGATTAAAATTTCATATAAATCTGACATTTAAACCTTCAACCATTTTGGAATAATAAAAGATTATTATTCCATGATGCATGTTAGTGTAGAAAAATATTTATATACAAAATGATTATAAAATTCATATAACTAAATTGAAATAGTAATGTAAGAAAATATATGAGAAGAGGAAACATATTTAATTATCAATTCTTGCATAAAATATGAATGAATCTTGAAATACTATAAGAGGGGTAAAATTATGTTTTAAAACTTTCATTTTTAATCATAACGAAGTCTCTAATTAATAATTTTAAACATGTATAAATTACTAGACCCTCTTTAGTAAGGTTAAAGAAAACACCTTGGTTCCGATAAAAATGATTATCATAGTTTAAATTAATCATTGTTTTACATAGATGATATTCTAAATTAAAATGTATATAATCTTAAATTAGTGTTTAGACAATATAGAATGTATACTATTCAACACTTTCTATTTATAATATATTTCAGCAGAATAAATGAAAAATGAATAAAAAATTACTACAAATGGAATTAAATAATTTTACCTAAAAAGAACGGTATCTTTTGATATTGGATAAAATCCCATTGATTTATATTTCCAAGAAATTCTACGTTACCGATAATAAATTAATCCCTTGATCCACAAAATATCAGACGCAGCTTCGGTATAGCTATCCATACAATCCCTAGATTATATAGGTAATCCGAACCACTATTATACATTATCATTAATCCCACAATTAACGTATCTAACACATAAAAAAATACAAAACAAATGATCTGACACGTTTTTTTTGTGACAATCTCTTACAACAATTACAAACACTAAGAACAAGAAGTTCACAAGAGAGAAAATAAACCACAAAAATACACACACAGTTATTGAAAATTATTTTGAAAATGAATTAGTATCATGGTATTTAACTTCATGGAATATAATTGCAGAAATGTTCTCCAATGGACATATTATTCTGGAAATTTTGAGGATACCTGTACAAGAGGCATTTAAAATGGTCATAAAATAACAGATTAGATGAAATCATTTTAGTAGAAAGAAATATATTATGAAAAAAATTATAATTGAAAAATAAATTAATATCTGATAGAATTTGATTATAAGAACGACAAGAAAATTTATTAATGACTCATTCTATAAAAAGTTAAGAAATCAGATCCTTAAAATATTAAAAATCAGATTTTATAATTAATGAGAATTTTATTCTATAATTTGTTACAATTAGATTCAAAATAATACGTGAATCAGAATTAATATACTCTTTGGGCTAGATTCGAAATTCCTAGTGAATTGGAATTGGAAAAATAAGTGAATCAGATTCAAAATTCATAGAGAATAGTAATTGAAAAATATATTGAATCAAATTTGAACTTATGAGAGAATCAATATTGAGAAATAGAGTGAATCAGATTTTGAATTCTAAGAGAATTATAATTTAGAAACTAAGACAATCTAATTCAAAGTATGGATCCAATTTACATTGATTCTAGTTTCTATTTAATTTTATGAAATAATTTTCTTGAATTTTTTATTAAATATCATAGAAGTGATTAAAGGAAATGATTTAGATTTTAATTGTACATTCAATTGTTTAGAAAAAAATTATATAGAAGGGTAGAAAAATATATTAAATGAAATGGGGTTGTGTTTTCCAAAACCTAAATGAATGAAAATATTACTAACGAAAATCTTGACTCAACAGTAGGAAAATATATATTGTTTTTAATAAAATAATTAATTTATTTTCATCCAATTATTATTACATTGTAAATGGTCTTTAAATTAAAAGCTATATTTTTTGTTAATATAAAATTTTTTGTAATACATCTATTTTGATGAATTAAATGATTGTTTAAGTAAATAAAATTTTAATATAATAATATTATTAAATAACTTTTATGATATATAAATTATCTATTATTTTTATGCAACCAATTATAATTTGAGTTTCATAACTATTAATGTCGGAAAAATATTTCATTTTCAATTAATTTTTTTTAATTTTAAAATTGAAAATAAACATGTTTATTATATTATTTTGATAAAATGAAAATTATTTTTGAATCATGATGTTGAAATTATCCCACAATGAGTTTTTTTTATAATTTTCTATAATAGTCAATTTTCTAGGTTATAATTAAAAATCGTATAAATATAATTTGTGATTTATGACATCCCAATGACCCAAAACTAATTTAATAAGTAATATAAATTTTTTCAATGAAAAAATATAAATTTCAATTTAAAATAATGTGAATTTCATCTTATTTGATTAACCATTATCACCAACCTAGAATCCATTAATGAACGCACTTGTAGATGTTGTCTTATATAAGAATTCAAGAACCTCATTATGATCAAACATTGATCTCACAAAAAATAATTATTTAAATATTCATAAGGTGATACAATAAATATAAAAACCTTAAACTGAAATGGGAATCATGGTAGGGATTAGGCTCATCTGAGACATCGATATGCAACCAATGGTTCTCCGAACAACATATGATAGATAAAAAATCACATCTTGGATTCTTGGGTTAGTAGGGTAAGTCACTATGGAATATTTTATGGAAATGGGTGGAAACTCATGTGAGATTCTTAAATCCCACAATTGGAATTTCATTATTTTACTAAACATTACGTGGTCGCGCGGTTTTCCAACCCATGCTCCAGACACAATCCATGGGGAGTTGTGTGACATGGTTACCAGGTAGTTTTCATGGATTAAAAAATCATGTACCATCTATGAGATATTCAATTATCTAAAGATTCATGGATTATACCCTCCATACTACAGGATTTACCTAACCGTGCGCAAATCATGCACCTTGCACTGATTGGCCCAGTTTCACTCTCTTTCTGTGTTCAAAACCGTTGCAACACCCCTGAGGTCCTCATACACATAGTAAACAATTAATTTGACACCTCAGATCATACAAACTCTATACATTATAATAGATCACCTCGGATCTTCTCTTCATAAGCTCCACTGAGTTTCCAAATTAAAAAGATTGACACACGGGGTCCATATTTCTTATTGCCTTCCCCATGATTCAACCTAAAAATTTCCATATATAAAATAAATATGAACTAATGGAATATTATTTCCACACATGGAATTATAACTATGACCATCAATACAAACGAGATTCTCCTCATAGGACGCATAAGCTTTAATCACTACATCATCACCAATTATCACCTGAGATAGATTAGGGTGACACCGAAGTAGTTTCAAAACATGAAAAACAATATTCATTCCAATATGACATTTTACATGATCCAATTCGTAATCAACTTATCTGATACCCTCAAAAATCTCAAATGACCCCATGTACCTCGACTCTATCATAACCACATTCTAAATTTGAAGATGCACCAACATTGAAGACTCCATAAGAAACACACTATCACACACCATGAACTCGGTATGTATATGAAGCTGATATTTATATGAATTTTGTCTATATTCAGACATTTTATTGCACTTATAAATCAATCAATTCTTTTCCAATATCTCTAGCATGGGGCTCAGTCCTAATAGAAATAATTACCCCACTTTGAGCATGAAAAATAGAGATCTAAACGGTTTTAAATACAGTGCGTAAAACGATTCCATATGAATCATATATGGAAAACTATTATTATAGGAAAAATCAACATGTAGTAAAAGTTTCTTCCACAACCCCAAAAAATATAGAACAGTAGGTCTCAATGTATCCTATACTACCATAATTATATGTCCTGATTTCCTATATATATGTGGGTGATAATATGTACACAATAACACCTGGTGTACCAAGACCCTTATATAATCCCTTCTTGAATTATAATGTGAAACATGGTCATGATCGAAAACTATGGTTCTTGGAACACCATGAAACCAAACTATCTCATGAATGTATAAATCACACAACTGATCAAATATGTATGCATACTATATTGGAATTAAATGGGCCACCTATGTCATCCAATCCACAACTACCCAAACATGATCATTCATACAATGTTTCTTTAGAATACCCTCCATGAAGTCTATCACTATGTCATTCCACATCCTCACTATAAGGGAAAGGAATATAATAAACCATGTAGGTGTTGATGCTCGACCTTCACTAGTTCACTAGTAAGGCATCGTGATAAGAAACCATAATCCTATTTCTTCATTCTAGCCACCAATAATGCGTACGAAGATCAAAATACTTATTATTCAGACCTGGATGAACATCCCACTTAGATTCATTGAATTCGAGAATAATATCTTCCTATATACACACTAATACAACCACATGACAAAAAAACAAACAACCCCATCGTCACCAACATTCCAACTAGAAGGTGACTCCCTACCATTTAAACTTTCCTCTATATTCCAATCACCTCAGATCCACCAGTGGACTCTCCATAACCTGGATCAAAATCATTGTTCAACTGATATAGACAACGGGGAAATTTTTTAATTCCCATCCTGCACCTCTATGGGCCTCTCAGCAAACATGTACATCATTATCCACATAGATTTGGATTCCTAAACAACAACATTATAATTCTTCTGGATAAGGGCATGATCAAAACTATTCCCTTTTCAGGGTGTGTAAAAAATACAAAATAATGGATTATGGGTAATCAAACTATAATCACTAAAAATGATTTAAATCTGTAACACCTGAGGTTTTATGCGAATTATTTTGTTTTTATGTTATATGAATCACTGAAGGAATCTTTCACTACACACAACACTGTCTTCTCTAGAGTTACATGCTAGAGCAACCTTCCTCAATAGATTATGTTGTACACAATACTGAGTTTTTCTAAACAATGATATGTTATTAAAATATTATATAAAATAGCCGTTATGAATAGTAATAACTACTTTTTGAAATTTTATAAATTTTATCTTTCAAAATGGACTTCGTTTTTTGATTTGAAATATCGAAATTATCCTAGGGTTTATTTTTTGTATTTTTCTGAAAACATTATCTTTTTTATGAATAGTGGAAGCATCGAGTTATTGGCTAAAACCAACATTTTATTTAAATAATAATTTTTTATTTAAATTTATTTTTGGTCGAAATAGATACATAAAACCTATATATGTTCAATTTAATTCATTGGAGATATTTTATAATAATATTGATACATAAAAATTTTATTGAACCTTTTACCGTATTTTCCCCACCTCCTAGGAGCATTCACAATTGTAAATAAAACATTATTTTTCTACTTATGTGAGTGGAATTTAAAAAATATGAGAGAAATGGTTAATATTAAGGTGTAAAATGTGGTTCAATAAGATAAAAATAATTATTGGGTAATAGAAACTTTTTACTTTTATTTACCATGGTTAAAAGTAAATAGGGTAATTAAGGGTAAAAATAATAGTATTATTACCCTAACACATATACTAATTCTATTGGAAAAGTGTATTTCAACCAAAAACAACCTTAGGAATAAAATATGATGATTTAGGTCCACTTAGATTAGATTGGGACAATTATTATTATTTTATTTAAAGAAGTGTGAAATGAGTTAAAATCAAAGCTTAATACATAAATCATTTTTAATATAGGGTTATACATAAGATAAATTAGACTATAAATATTAATTATAATGATAAAACAATTTCTTGAATAATGGTATTTTATTTATAATTTTTGGATATTATATAATTTAATTTATTTATGACACAATGATGTTGCAGTAATTACCTTATTAATGAAATATTAACATAATTGATGTTATAAATACCCCAATAAATGTAATTTGATACTTTTATAAATGAAACAAATTTTTTTGGTTAATATGACATGTTATTATTGATTTAATTAACTTTTTTTGAACTAATAATTCTGTAATGATTTTCAAAAGAAAATCAATTACTATATAGTGTCAAAATTGACGTAAAATATTTTTTAAAAATTATTATATTATTAATTGTTATTTTATTCCTAAAAATCTAAGGATTGGCAAAATGACTTATATAAGGTTATATATTGTAATAATGAACCACTTGGGATTATCATGTCTTGTTATAGTACGATTATTAACCATATAGTGTAATAAAACAAGGGGACATGATAAAATTTAAATTATTTAACTTAGAGTTAAATCTAAATGATAAGGTTAAAATAGTAACATAAACGTGTCTTAAACCTATTGTATGAGAGTATTTAGACTCATACCCACCTTATCTTCTAAATAAATCAATTTGGAGCTATTAAAAACTAACTATGAGTTTATTAAAAACTGACTATGACTTTATTAAAAAAAATAATACTTTAAGTTTTTCCTAAGGTACCCCTCTCCTCCCTTATAAAAGGGCACCTCCTCCCTCTCCTCTTTACAATTTTTTGAGCCTACATGCTCAGCCAAAGACTTCCCATTTACCTTCTCATCGTCCCTAGAAACATAATATATGTTCTGGTCTTCTTCAAAGTCCATCTTTAGTGCCCTAAGAGGAGTTTTATATGAGGCGCGTCAAAGAAGAGGTAATATCTTTTTCTAGTTCTTTCAAATTCATTTCTTCTTATACTTCTTATTATTTTGTTGTATCTTAATAAAGTAATAACATTAGTATCACTCATATACATATATGTTATTATAAATATGAAACAACCCTATTTCACCATCTATCCATCTTATGAAAAACAAAATCACCACGCGTGCGTACATACGGAATACCATCTCCACGCTGTGGTGTAATCTGTTTTTCCAACACCACCTTACATGGATGGGTATAATGGTGTAAAGAATAACTCTATATGGTTATTATGACATGATACTAATTCTGAGATATTCTATCATTCCCTTCAATAAAATTCCACAAACATGGGAATGATATCATCGCTCGTGCGTACGTACGGCCTACCATCTCCACGATGTGATGTGACTCATTCTAAATGATATTAATTGAATAATGATTATATAAATAAATTGAATGACTAAATATGATATATTTTATACTAATACCATTATGTAAATGATGTATCTATATCCTAAAAAAATAATAAGAATTTATTCGACAAAACATGCATAATAATATAAAGCAATGAACACCCAAATAACCAGTATCAATGAAATATTATTAATAAAAAGATAAGAATATGACCATATATGATATCATAACAATGAATATGATTCTGTAATAAGTCAATAACATTATTTAAATCATTATACAGGATGTTCAGATATGTACGATGCATATCAGACCTATGGTTAGGGAAAATCTCGCAATCTCATTTTTATCCGAGATTTTTTATACTTTAGAATTTACTAGGGAATATTTATCATCCAAATTAATGTTACCTCAATATGTAATATTATTTCTATCCTCCAAAAAATTTTAAATCCAATTTTACTCATTGGTGAGTTTTTAGTAAAAGAAATGAAAGCAATCTTTTGTCGTTTTTAGTACGAGGTACTTTTTGTCTTTTCCGGCCAAAGTATGAGAAAAATATTTTTTATCTTATTTTGCATGAATGGATTTTTATGATTTCATTGAACATTAATTCCATGAAGATTCCTTTACATGTTTTCAAGTTTATTTTCAATCATATTATTTTATTTTAAAATTGTATGACATGTTATGAAAGGAAAAATGTTTTTGAAGTAGAAATGATATTTTCAACAAGAATGGAGTTCAAGCATTTTATCTAAATTATTTTCCATCTAAGATAATATAGTGTTCTGTTTATATACCTATTTTTATATTTATTTGATTATGTTATGATGGAATTATTTTTATGATGATCTTTTATCTTATATGGATAATATTATGATGGTATGATGTTTAAGAATCACATTTTATATTACGTGGGTTATTCTATGATTTATGATTTATGATCTTGTGGCACACATAAGAATGGTATAATTATGAAATGTGTGGGACCTATATCTCCCTCTAATTAAATGGGTAAATATTTATTTCTCATGAGATATACATGGCTGGAATGATGGTTTAATCTGGTTCAGTGATACAAGACTAAAATGAGGAGTGATATTGGTTCAAAAATGGAATTTTTCCGCTATGATAGTCTTGGAAATGAGTCTTGACTACTAAGAAATGATTCTCTATTATTATGTGTGAATGAAACAAAGTTTCATATTTTATGTTATGTTTATTGGGATTACATTTCACTCCCATGATTTATAACATGTTATGATATTATGATCCCTTTTGCAGGTTAAGATTTTCAAAATGTTGTGTTTTTTTGAATATGATATGATTGATATATCCTTTGGTTACCCTTACTGTGTATTTGAGCTTACCTTTTTGTATGTTTTCTTTTCCCCATGTTAGGAAGAAGGGTATTAAGTATGATATTCCAAAAGGGACTCTATATATGATAAAATAAAAGGAAGATAGTGTAGATGATTTATGAACTAGTTGTTTATGTTTCCTAGTTTCTAAAGAGAGTATACCTATACGGTCCTTTCATGGTTTTGTTATATGTTTTAATAAGTGTTCATCAATTTTTATTTAATAAAAATTTATTTAATGTATGGGTCGCTACTGTTGGTATCAGAGGAAATGTATAGTAAACCTTAGGAAACTATGATGTGAAAACCTTAGTAAGAACCCTAAGGATTTCTCTAAGCATAGAACACAATCATAGTGTTTTAGAATTTTCCACGAGTAACCTATGATAAGACCTAAAGTGTGAAATTTTATTACTAATTATGATGTTTTCCTGTTATAATTAGTGTTTCTCACACTATTATTCTTGGTTTTAGTTAATGGAAGGAACCCAAAGGAACTACGATAATGAGGAATGCGATGGGAAATGCAATGATTGTCCTTCTAAGAAACCAAATTTTATGGGAGTAGGAATGAAAAATCTTGTTGTCATGATCACACAACTTTCTCATGCAATGAATCATGTAGGAATTCAAAAAGAGCAAATGAAGAAGCAACACTCTGTTGAATCCTATATGAGGCAGCATCCACCCTCATTTAGTGAGTCTACCAATCCATTAGTGGCTGAACAATGGATCAGTACCACTGAAAAGATATTTTCAGTCCTACAATATTATGAACATGATAAAGTCATCTTAGTAGTATATCATTTGGTAGGTGAAGCTGATCCATGGTAGAATATTTTCAAGAATACAAGGCCCCAAAATTAAATTGAATATATGGAATGGGATGAGTTCCAGAACATGTTTTTCAATACGTACTTCCCTCGTACTCTTCGAACAATGATGTAGATGGAGTTTCTTGAACGAATGAAAAGGGATGATGAATCTGTTGGTACGTACGAAGCTAATTTTACAAGACATGAATGGTATGATTCCAGAATTATTATCCAACCTGAGAGTAAGATCGATCGATTTTTTAGTGGCATAAAACCAAGTCTTCGAATGGGATTAGCCATAAGGTACATCAATAGCTATGATGATATTGTTAGATGTTCTCTCAAGTTTGAGATGGATATTGGAGTAACCCATCAATCTTATGGGTTTGATAAAAAAGGAAAATGGAATTCAAATGGAAATCTAAAAACCACAATGGAAAGAAGACTAGTTTTCCCTTATGCTCAACATGTGAAAAGAAACATGGAGGTAATTCTCTTAATGGGACAAGTAAATTTTTCAAATGGGGAAAATAAGGTCATCGGGCTTTTGAATTTTGTTATGATGGGAAAAATATGTCTACTGATGCAAACAATGAAAAAGCTACATAGAATGCACCTCTTACACTTCAATGTTACAAGTGTATGGGAATGGGGCATTATGTTAATCTATTCCGTAATCCAAGGGTTGTTGATTTTGATCGACGTCAATAAACTCTTAAGGCCAAAGAAAAAGGAAATTCACATGTGATTTCTATCGGAGATGTGGAGTACAATAACGAAGTGTTGAAAGGTACACTTTCCATCCACTCTAAAGAAGAAATTTCTTTATTTGTTTTTGGATCCACCCACTCTTTTATTTCTGAAGAATTTTCTTAACGGTATCTGTAACACCCCGAGATTTTATGAAAAATATTCTTTTAATTTCATTAATTTCTTATGTTTTATTCTACACCAAGATTACCTTGCACTGTACGCAACACCGTATTAGCTTGTAGTATACACAACACTATTCTTGGATCGTGTTACACACAATTTTGATAATAATTATTCTACGCAACATTGAGTATATATATATATATATATATTCAATGTATAAATGAAATATGGTTGGATTATGTTATACAAAACAACGAAGGATTCTTGCACAACACGCATCCCAGACATGTCTTGCATTACACGCAAGCGTGTCCTTCTGTGTTAGAGTGTGTTGTACGCAATACCGAGTTTCGCTAAACAATGATATGCTATTAAAATATTATTAAAACTAGCCGTTACGAATAGTAATAACCACTTTTTGAAATTTTGTAAATTTTATTTTTCAAAATGGACTTCATTTTTGGATTTAGAATATCGATATTAGATTAGGGTGAAATTTTGGTACTTTTTGGATAACATTTATTTTTTAATGAATAGTGAAAATTACTAAATTTTAATTAAAAACAACCTTTTTAATCGAAATAATTAATAGTGATAAATTATTAATTTGAGTGTTTTTAAAGTATATTTTGAATATATTTTTACAATTTAATACAATTTTGGTCATTGGATGTAATTTCACATTTAAACCAGACATAAACAAATGTCAATCTTTTGATAGTTATTATCTCTTAAGAACACACTATTTTTTTGACGACGGGAATTAATTTTTAAATTAAGTAATGCAACTGATATGTTTTGAATTTGGTAAAATAGACATCATTTTTTAGTTCATAATATCAAATATAACTTAGTCATAATTTTTGGTATTTTTCTGGAAACTTTCATTTTTTGATGAATAGTGAAACCACTAAGTGGTAGTTAAAAAAATGAATTTTTCATAAAACATAATTTTACCATTTCTGTGGGTAGAATTTAAAAACTATGAGAGACATGGTTGATTTCAGTAAGTAAAATTTGATTCAATGAGATGAAAATAATTTTTGGCGAATAGTAACTTTTTACTTCTTTTAACCACGGTTAAAAGTAAATAGGGTAATTACGGGTAAAAATGATATTATTATTACCCTAACACATTTCCTAATTCTATTGGATAAGTTTAATTCGACCAAAAACAACCTTTGGAATAAAATATGACCATTTAGGCCCCCTTGGATTAGATTAGGACATTTATTATTAATTTATTTAAAGAAGGGTTAAAATAGTTTAAATCAATGTATAATAAGCATATCATTTTTAATATAGGCTTATACATAATATAAATTCTACTATAAATATTCTTTAGAAATATAAAAATATTTCCTACATAATGGTATTTTATTTTTAATTTTTAGACATTAAATAATTTAATTTATTTATGACACAATGATGATGCAGTAATTATCTTATTAATGAAATATTGACATAATTGATGTTATAAATACATAAATAAATGTAATTTGAGGCTTTTATGAATTAAAATAATTTTCTAGGTTAATATTACATGTTATTATTGATATAATTAACGTTTTTCGAACTAATCAGTCTGTTATGATTTTCACAAAAATCAATTACTAAATAGTGTCAAAATTGACATAAAATAGTTTTTAAAACAAATATTATGTTATTAATTGTTATTTTATTCCTAAAAATATATGGTTCAGACAAATGACTTATATACGGTTATATATATTAATAATAAACAACTTGGGGTTCGTTTGGCCTCTTATAGTAGGTTTATTAACCTTATAGTGTAAGAACACAAAAAGACACGGTAAAAGTTAAATTATCTAACTTAATGTTAAATCTAAATGATAAGATTAAAATAGGAACCTAAACTTCTCTAAATTCTATTGGATGAGAGTATTTAGACTCATACCCACCTTAGCTTCGAAATAAATCAATTTAGAGCTATTTATAACCGAATTTGGCTTTATAATAAAATAGTATTTTTTGTTATTCCAAAGGAGCCCCTCTCTTCCCTTATAAAAGGGAACCTCCTCCCTCTCTTCCTCACACAACTTTGAGCTTTCATTCTCGGCCAAACCCTACCAAATTCTCTTCTCCACTTTCCTAGAAACATCTTAGAGGTCCTGGTCTTCTTCAAAGACCAATTTCAGTGCCCTAAAAGGAGGTCTTAAAGAGGCGCTTCAAAGAAGAGGTAATGTCCAATACCGATTCTTTCAACTTTATTTCTTCTTCCACTTCTTCTTATTTAGTTGTTTCATAATGAAGTAATAACATCAGTATCACTAATATACTGATATGTTATTATAAGTATTAAACTACCCTATTTCACCCTCTATCCATCGTACGGAAAACGAAATCACCGTGCGTGCGTACGTACGGAATACCGTCTCCACGCCGTTGTGTAATCTGTTTTTCCAACACCACCTTACTTGGATGGGTATAATGGTGTAAATAATGAATATACATAGTTATTATAACATCATACTGATTCTGATATATTGTATCATCCACTCCAATTCAATTCAATGATTATGGAAATGATATCATCGCTCGTGCATATGTACGAAATACCGTCTCCACGACGCGATGAGATTCATTCTCCATGTTAACCATACATGAATGATCATACAATTTATTTAATTAATAATAATGAAATATATGAAATAATAATTCTACTGGATTTATTTATATATATATATATATGTATGTCGTCTATTTAGTTTCATTCAATTCAATAAGGAAACGAAAACAGTGTTCATGCGTACGTACGACCTATCGTCTCCATGAACGGTGTATTTCATTTCTTTTATCGACCTATAATATATATATGTATATGGTGAATATATGTAAATCATGTTTTACATTCTGAAATTATGTAAATCCGGATATAAGTAATAATATCAAGAATGACAAGTCGAAACACATACGATAAATGAAATGATTTTACCCAGAACGCTGCATTGACATGGAATTTACAAAAGAACGGGTAATATAAAGTCATAAGTGAAACATATATGATATCATAACAATGAATATTATTCTGTAACAAGTCAATGGCATTATTTAAATCATTATATAGGAGGTTCGGATATGTAAGAAGCATATCAGACCTATGGTAAGGGATAAATTTTCAATCTCATTTTTATTCGAGATTGCTTATACATAAGTATTTACTGGGGTTACGTTTATCATCCATGACCATGTTTTCTAAAAATTCTTTCATAAAAAGTTTACCATTATTCCATTGATGTTTAAAGTCATTTTTACACTTTATTGAATTATTACCACATTGTATGAATGGAATCTTTCCTTTGGTTACCATATAAGATACTTTTTGACTTTTCCGACAAAAGTACGAGGAGAATTTTATTTTTAACTTATACGGCATGAATAGATTTTTATGGTTTCATAACGACTCATTTTCAAGAAGATTCCTCCACAAGATTTCATGATTATTTACAACAAAATCCTTATCTTTTAAAATTTCATGGAATTTTGTGAAAGGAAAATGATTTTAAATATGAAAGGATACTATCCTCAATAATTCATTTCAAGTGTTTTGTCCAAACTATTTTCCATCTAAGATGACATTATTTCATATGTGTATGTTTTAAGTAAAATTACTCTATGATTTAAATGGTTTCAATTTTCTTATGATGAAATGATATCAGTTGTTTGTGGATTATGTTATGATCGCATGATGTTTAAGAATCCCATTTTATTTCATTCGTTATGCTATGATGTATGATTTATGATTTTGTGGAACACAAAAAATGATTTTATTATGAGATGGGTGGGACCTATATCTCCATCCAATGCAATGGATAACGATTTATATCTCATGAGATATACATGGATGGAACGACAATTTAAACCGGTTCAGTAATACAGGACTGGAATGAGGAGTGAACTCGATTCAGAAAGGGACTTTGTCCACTATGATGGTCTTGGCAGCAATGCCTTGGCTACTATGGAAATCATATCATGTGCTTAATGGTTTACACAAATACATGTTTTATTCCCATGCTATTTCATCATTGTTAATGTTTCTTTGTGATCTATGCCTTACGTACTTCCATGTTAAATGTTATTTCTCAAGCTTTTGATGTTTAAACATTATGCTCATGTTTTTAAGTTCAAATGTATATGGTATGTTTTATTTTATCCATGCTTACCCTTACTGAGCATTTGAGATCACCATTTTTATGTTTTCTTTTCCCCAGTATATATAGAAAGGTTTTAGGTAAGAAAAAAAGGGGAAGATCTTTATGGGAGATGTTGAAGATCTTTCACCACAATTAGAATATTATGTTCCAAGTTTCCAAATAAACTAAACTATTACGATCCTCGTGTGTCTGTTATTTTTATGTATTAAGTATTACGCTAAAGTAAAGTAATATCCATGTACGTCAAGATTTGGGTCTCTACAGTATCACTGTATTACCTCAACAATTAGATGTTTAGTTAGCTGTGACCACCCCTAATGGCACAACAGTCGAGTCAAAAGATTACAATTCTTCTCCGATTGAAGTCTGTGGGAAAGTGCTTCCAGGAAATCTTATGATCCTTCCTATAGTAGAATTTGATTTGATCCTTGTCATGGATTGGATTTCTTTATATGGATCTCATATCAATTTAAAAATAAGGGAATTCACATTTCATATTCCTGATGAATTAATGATCATCTATCGATGCAAGGATAAATATAACCTTCTAGTGGGAATTTCATTAATCTTATAGGTAATGATTTCAATAAATGAAGGTTATTTTTCTCAAATTGTTGGATAGAAGCTCACAATTAAGAATACACCCATTGTGCTGGAGTTTGATGTTGCCTTTCTAGAGGAATTTCCAGGTCTTCCACCAAATCGTGAAGTTGAGTTTTCAATAAAACTCATAACTGGTGATGTTCCCATTTCAATGACACCTTATAGAATGTACCCAATTGAGTTGTAGGAATTGAAGAAGAAACTCTAAGAGTATCTTGATAATGGATTCATACTCCCTAGTGCATCACCTTGGGGAGAACTTATTCTGTTCGTTAAGAAGAAAGATGGATCGATGAGACTCTGCATTAATTATCGAGAACTTAACAAGATTACTATCAAAAAATATCCTCTCCCATGAATTGATGACTTATTTGACCAACTATGTGGAGATCAATACTTTTCCAAGATTGATAATCGTTCAGGGTATCATCAATTAAGGGTCAAAAGGGAGGATATACCAAATATGGCTTTCCGTACAAGATAAGGACACTATGAATTTATAGTGATGCCATTTGGTCTTATTAATGCCTCTTCTATCTTCATGGATCTAATGAATAGATTCTTTAGAGACTATCTTGATTAGTTTGTGGTAGTATTTATATATTATACTCTTTTCTATTCAAAGAGAAAGTAAGAACATGAATATCCCATGAGAATTATATTAAAAATTCTAAGAAAGGAGAAGTTTTATGCCAAAATTACCAACTGTGAATTTTGGCCTAAATATGTTTCATTTTTTGGTCACATAATCTCAAAATATGGGACATAAGTGGATCCAACAAAAATAGTGTTTATTGAAAGATTGTCAAGACCAACAACAGTAACTGATATCCAAAGTTTTCTTGTCTTGGTAGGATATTATCAACGTTTTGTGAATTATCTTTCACAATTATCTAATCCACTATCCATGTTGACTCGAAAAGGAGTTATGCTCGTTTGGACAGAGGAGTGTGAAGAGAATTTCAAAGAGTTAAAAATAAGATTATCCAGTGCACCTGTGCTCACATTGCCTTGTAGTAGAGAAAGGTTTGTGATCTACAGTGATGAATCCAAGAAGGGATTGGGGTGTGTTCTCAAGAAGAACGATATGGTGATAGCTTATGCCTCACAAAAATTGAAAATACATGAGAAAAATTTCCCAACTTATGCTTTGGAGTAACTTGATGAAATAATTGCATTAAATATTTGGAGGGATTATCATTATGTTGAAAGGTGTGATATTTATACTGATCATAAAAGTTTGAAGTATAATTTTACTCAAAAGGAGCTGAATATGCGCCAAAGAAGATGGTTGTAGCTGATTAAGGATTATGACTGTTCAATTCATTACCACCATGGGAAAGCAAAAAAGGTGGCAGGCACATTAGGTTGACAAGAACATGCTAGATTATCCATGATGAGGATCACAAAAGATCCAATATTTATGGATTTACAAAGGATGAATCATGGAATTATAATGGAAGGGGGAAAATGTTATCATTCTCAAATTAATGTTCAACCATGTATACATGTGAATATTAAAGAGGCACAGAAAGAAGATATAGAGTTAAAAGATAAGGTGAGAAATGTCCCTATATTCCACAAAGATTGTTATGAAATAATAAGGTTTAGGAATCAGGTTTATGTTCCTCCCATCCCAGAATTAAAGATGGAAATATTGTATGAAGCTCATAGTTATTCAATCTCTATTCACCCTAGAAGCATGAAGATGTATAGGGACCTGAAGGATTACTTCTGGTGGGATGGCATGAAAAGTGATGTTGCTGAATATGTCCCTCGATTCTTGGTTTTTCAATAAGTTAAATTTGAGAGAAAGAAGTATAAGGGGACGTTACAACCATTACCCATACCAAAATGGAAATGGGAAAGAATCACTATGGAAATTGTCACTGGACTTCCTAAAACATCCTAAGAAATAATGATATCAAGGTTATAGTTGATCCTCTTACAAATTTGGCACACTTAATTGATATTAGAGATGATTTTTCTCTTGATCAGCATACCATGATATATGTAAAGGAAGTGGTATGATTGCATGGAGAACCACTTTCCATTATTTCTGATCGGGATCCGAGGTTTACCTTGAGGTTTTGGTGAAGTCTTTAGGATACTCTAAATACAGAGTTGAGTTTCAGCACTGCTTATCATCCTTAGACAGACAGTCAGTTTTAGAGGACCATTAAAACTCTAGAATACATATTGAGAGCCTGGTCTATAGATTTCGAAGGTGGTTGGGATCAACACCTACCTTTGATGGAATTTTCTTATAATAATATCTTTCACTCCAGCATTCAGATGGATCCTTATGAAGCTCCATATGGAAATAAATGCAGAACCCCAACTTGTTGGGATGAAGTTGGGGAAATAAGGCTATTAAAACCTGAACTTGTTGATGAGATGGAAGAAATGGTCAGATCTACTCAACAACACATAATATCATCCTAGAGTCGACAAATAAGTTTTGTCGACAACCAAAGAAAAGACCTAGAGTTTGAAGTGGGTGATAAAGTGTTCTTACGAATATCTCCCTGGAAGATAGTAATGATACATGGAAGGAAGGGAATGTAGATACCTATGTATATTGGTCCTTTTGGAATACTGGATCTTGTTGGGAAGGTAGCATACCGATTGGCGCTTCCACCAAATCTCTCTCAAGTTCATGATGTGTTCCATGTCTCTCCTGAGAATGTACATACCTGATCCTTCACATGTACTCAGCTCAGAAGTTGTACCACTAGAGCATGATCTGTCACGACCCGTCCTCAGGGCCCGTTCCGTGACTACCCCAAGCCCACCTTCCATAGGCCAGGGGTTGGCGACTAGCACCAAAGGCGTAAAATCCCGATAACTGGGAAGGAATTGCCTTTATAAAAGAAAACCAGCACCACATCGTACAAGTGGATACAAAACACTAAGTACAAAAGAAAAGCTGAAAAGTAAATGGACCAGAATACAAACCCAAAAGAAAGTACAACTACAACTGAACAAGGAACAATAGCAAAAAGACAAACAGCTGGAAGAGGGATGCAACTCCTGGGTCATCCTCCTCAGGTTCTACCTGAAGGGTAGGTACAAATAGCGTAGCTCCTGGTCATCCACCTCGGATCCTACCTAAAGGGTAGGTACAGATAGCCTCCTCCACGCTCTCGTCCATCAACCTCTTCTGTGAGTCGTCTCGTCGCGTAGTCCACCTCTGGGTACGGACTCGTCGTGTAGTCCACCTCCGGGTACCGACTCGTTGTGTAGTCCACCTCTGGGTACCGACTCGTCGTGTAGTCCACCTCCCGGTACCGTCCAGTCCTCGAACACTCGGCCTCCGTCAGCACTGCCCATCGTCTGCAACCAACACAACGAGGTACGGGCATAGCCCGTGCAGGGGTGAGTATAACGATACTCAGTAGGGACCCCGAGACCCTCAAGGTCTCACTAAACCAACAAGGATAACCACAAGAAGATCTCAATAGATAACCTCTACTTAGATATATGCCCATACATATACCTAAGTTATCAAGCGACCCATCTAAATCATGAGGAATCACAAGAATTGTGAAATCAACGGATAACCACTACCCAGGTATATGCCCATACATATACCTAAGTTATCAAGCGACCCATCTCAATCATGAGGCAAACACAAAGGTCAAAAGTATCAGCTCAAACCCATATTTTCATTATCTAAAGTGTAACTGCTGAAGAGCTCCGTCTCTGGAGTGTACAATGGTAATGTCACGACTCCGAGGTACTTCTCACTAACCTAAGACTGCTGAGGTACTCCTCCTGTCATGTACTGCGGGTTTGCGGCCAACTACCGGGCGCTCCGTCCGCTGTGGGTCTGTCGCCAAATATCGGGCACTCCCACTAATAGCCTACAGAGGTACCCCTCCTGTCGAGTACCGCGGGTTTGCTGCCAACTATCGGGCACTCCATCCACTGGGCTAGTCGAATCACTCTAAGTCGAGTCGGTCAAGCAGTCGTCAGGTCTCAGCCAGCTACACGGTCTCCGTACTCCGTATGCTCGTCACTAGGAGGGTCCGCTCCATGAGCTACAGGTTGATACTCCAAGTATCTCAATGTCCCACGAAGAAGTATCTCAAAGGACCACCATGTCATAGGTGTCTCAACGCAACAGACGGCACGTCAATCGGACGCCCGGTCTGTGAGTTATTAGCCTTTTCGTCCCAGGGGCCAGGTTGGTTTCGTGAGCGAACCAAACCCGTCCATATCTCAATTGTACCCCGAACTCTCATAGGGTATACTCATAGGGACCGTTTCTCAATGAGATCACCAACGCCGCTGACGGTTCGTCAAACGGACGTTCTGTCAGAAAGATATCAGCTTTTCCGTTCCCGGGGCCCGGCTGGATTTCGGTGCGATCCAACCCGGCCACTATCCAACTGCTTCCAAAACTCGGGCGGAGGATTCCAAAAGTTCCATATCGTCAACAGGAACTCAACGCAATAGACGACACGTCATTGAGACGCCCGGTCTGAGAGTTATTGGCTTTTCCGTCTCACACCCACCCTGGGAAACATCCCAGGAGGTCCCCCATCCTGATCACTACTCTAGGCCAAGCCCGCTTAACTATGGAGTTTTAACCACGTAGGCTCCCAAAAAGGAAGGTGTACCTTGAGTATAGTATACCTAAACGACCGTCTCGATCCAAGGATCGTGTTGCCGCTGACGGCGAGTCGTTTAGAGACTCGTAGCCCAAGATACGGGAATTTGACGAAAAGTGGTATGAAACTAGGGGTCTGGTCCCGGGCCGACCCGGCCCGACCCCCCCTGGGTCGGCCGAACCGGGTCGACCCGCACCGGGTGGCGACCCGGCCCGACCACCCGGCCCGGCTCCGAAAACCCGGCCCGACCGGCGGCGCGGTTCGGCGCGACGGCGCGGACCGACACGACGGTGCGGACCGGCACGACGGCCCGGCCTCGGCGCCGTTCGGGTGCCGCGCGCCGGGGGAAAAGCCCCCCCCCCCCCCTTTGAGAACTGCGGCCCCTTAATTGGGGCCGCTTTTGAGACCCGGCCGGGGGAAATTAATTCCCCCGGTCTCCCCTGCCCGGCCGGTCCGCACTGGCCGGCCGGTTTCGCCAGGAAGGACCGGTGATGGCCGGTCCTTCCTCCGTCAACACCGGCGGCCCGGTGCCGGCCGCCGGTCATCTTTCTCCTCTGTGGCCTAGAACCGGCCGCGGCCTATGCCGTTCGGCGTGATGCGACGGCAGCGCTTCCCTCCGCCGCGGCCCCGCTCCGGCCGCGACACCTTTGACTTTCTTCAACGCGACGCAACGGCGTTGCATTCTTGGATTTCTTTCCACGGCGCGGCGCGACGGCGCCACGTGTATCTTCCGCAATAAAACGCGTGGTGCGACGGCACCACGTTTTCTCGTATCAACCTCAAGAAATCATCACGAAAAACAAAGGAGGAGGGTCGGCCGTGTTTGTGCGGTCCGACCCCCTCGCGTTATTTGATAACAAAAAGGGTTTTAATCCACGATCATCACCAAGTCTGTATTCACAAACAATTAAATAAATAAAAACCCCCAATCATCAACCGCTTGATCGGACGATCCGTGGATCAACCCGGTATTGGTTGGTCTGCGGTCGTCGTTTTTTCTCAAAAGATAAGAGAATTCCAAAATAAATTCCCCTACCTCGGCTACAAGAATGGGGTTCTTCAACGACCCGCGGAAGACAGGCGTCGCGGAGGTCGGGCGTCGTTCCGTCTAGGATGGTGGGAGAAGAGCTCGGTGAAGTCGAGCCGAGACGTCACCCTCTGTATACTTTGTAGGCGGTGGTGCTTCCCTTCCTTACTCCGGTTGAAGATGGTCGGAGGGGTTGCTTCACGTTCTTCGGAAACGTGGAACGTTCTTCCTCGAGAGGTTGGTGATCTTCCAATAGTTCTTCTCCTCTCCTTAGTTCTCCCCACAAGGTTTATGCCAACCCAAAAAGAAGAATATAATCTCTCTTTTTAATGTTGGAAAAATGAATTCAAAAGTATTCAAACACTCAAAATAATTATTTAAGTTGGTTTAATTAATTAATTGCAAAATGTTGGCAATAATTTCAAAAGATTGAAATTCAAATAAACCATACTTTACTCACCTAATTAATTAATCAAGTTGTCAAATATTAAAGAATGTGAGTTAATGGGGAGTTGGAATGTGAGGGGTTAAGAGGGTTAGGGAGTTTAAGGAATTTGAAAATGTGGGGGGGGGTCGTGTGGGCCCCACCCTTTCAAATATCCACACATGGGAAGTTGGATGGATGTGGGCCCACCACCAATTTCCCATGGGAGAATTTAGCCACTTAACATTGTTAAAATTTGATTTAACAATTTTATTCACTTTTTTAATTAAACCCCAAAAATTAACTTCTCCTCCCGCACAAACGCAACTACGGTAAAGGTTCTCTTAAGAGATTACCGGCGTTGCGAGTTGATTGGTGCATTCGGATTTCAATTCCGAGCACCGGTTCAAAAGATAGAAATTACCGCTCGCTCGTTCACTGAATGTACCCGATCCAATCTTCGAAAACTAATTCCGGGCACACCGGGCCTCAGAATCAGGCGCCGTCAGAAACTGCGTTCTTGTAAAATTCCAAAAAAAAATAAGAAAAAATTTTCCTTGAAATTTCCGGGTCATTACATTACTCCCACCTCAGGGCTTTACGTCCCCGTAAAGCTTCAACACAAACTAGGGTCACAAAAGCGGTACAGAGCACGCATCTGAGCCTTTCGCTCCTATGTGCTTACCTGGAGGTTCCCGCGCTGCCAAAGAAAGTGCACAAGAGGAATCGACCATCCTCCTAGGATCCTCTCCTATCTATCCTCGATCCCCACAGGAACCTCCGTAGAAGACACTCATCACCACCGTCCAGCTCCTCATGGTCGATGATATGCGAAGGGGTCGAGCACGTATCTCCTCAGTTGGGATACGTGGAAAACGTCGTGCACCTAGTGCAACTGAAGTGGATGGGCCAAGCGGTAAACCACCTCGCCTACCCAGATGAGGACCTAGAAAGGTATGTTGAACCTCGGAGATAACTTGCCTCCCTGGCCACATCTCCGTAAACCTTGTCGAGGTGAGACCCGTAAGAAGACGTGGTCATCATCCTCGAACTCCAGAGGTCTCCATTTTGTTAGAACTGAAACTCAAAACGACTGCTTCTATGAGGGTAAGGTTGACCGACTCAAGAGTGATCGGTCGCACCCTCCTGTGCAAGAGTTACCATGCACTACCTGGGGTTTCCTTTTCCGCCTACCAAGGAAAACCCATCCCGACGTTTGCCTAAATCGTCAATTTGTGTATGAATAGTTATTTCCCATTCCATAATCAAACTAACGTCGTAAGGCCTCAACGCTGCCACCACGATATTCCAACCAGAACTCTCGCCTCGAGGGTCTGACCACACCGTCGGTGTATGTGTGATTATCGAGTCTCCTCCCAAGGTATCTCCAGACGTGAGGGTCAAGTCCACGGCTTAATGGAAACTCTAGGTCTGGAACAAGATTTGTGAAAGCGATGAATGATTCATATCGACGTATGTTACTACAACAGCTAGTAGTGGACACATACTGTCCCTTGAATCATTTCTAGAGCCATTGGGTCACACTCCTTGACCGAATGCATCCGCAATCTTCCTCCGCCCTCCAGCTCCCTGATCCTGGCGGGAATAACTAAGGCGGGTGGTTGTAGCAGGTTAAGATGTACACCACCTCATGCTGCTCTCCTAGTCTGCCTCCACGTCTGCCGCTTCGCAGACTCATTTCTATTTAAAGCTACCTCTCCTTGAAACATTTAACACGCCCGAGTCTCTAAGACTGGCACCGGTTCCTTGTTTCTTACTGCACTGTGTAGTCTTCATCCGCTCCTGGATGAACTGCACCTCCTTTAGTCTCACAAGAGCTGCTATGATTTCTTCTTTTCCAATAAGAGAAATCTGGTCTCATCCCCTGGATGAACCACATTTATTGCCTAATATAGTCAATCCTGACATGAATGATGCATTCATGCCATGGATGACTTCGTAATGCCTCGATGTAACTACTAAGAGATCCAACTGTCACTCTCGCCTCCAAGGGTCGAGTCACACTGTCGGCATCAGTGTGAGGTCACTGGGTCCCCTCCAGTAGAAATCTCGAAAGTGAGGGTCAAGTCAACAGTTTAACCGAGACCACTCAGTATCAACCAAACAAAAGGACATGCAAGAAAACATCTCAAAGATAAGTGTCTTTTTATTATTTCAGTTCATATTACAAGACACGAATTCAATAGCAAAATGGAACTAGAAGTACAAGGGACGTATCCACTAGTTCCTCTCCTGTCCACCTGTTCCCGGAGCTCTACTGCCTTGTCCACTGCTAGGCTGTTGCTCATGCACCAGCCGCTGCTCCTGTCTCGGTGGCTCCTCCAACACCCGTTGATCAACCGTACGAGGAGTCGGACAGTCACGTGCCAGGTGGCCCTTCCCACCGCAGGAGTAACATTGTCTGTTTCTGGAATGCCTGGATCTGAACCCACCTCGGGTGCCCCGCACCACCGGTCCTAAAACCCGAGATCGTCCAACTGCTAGTCTGGTCCTCCTGGACCACTGCATCATCTGTCAATTGCCCACAGATGACTCGGATACTGATCGAAAAACACGCGGAAAAGCCAGAAGCTCCTCTACACGCTCGGGGTGTAGAGATACTGGCACAAACTCCGCCCTGAAGAAGGTCTCGAAGTCTTCCCATTCGAAGGTCATCCCGTCGCAAAACTGAAACAAGTGGCTCTACCACCTGCCTGCTGCTTCCTGAAGGAGGCTAGTAGAAAAGATCACCATGAAGTTTGCCAGCGTCCCCACTAGCCTAAAGACTCTCACCACAACCTCTAGCCAAACTTCAGCCGCCTGTGTGTCCGTCTCTCCCCGGAACCTGGGTGGCCTCTGGCGCTGGAACTCGTGCAGCGCGCTCAAGCGTCGTGCATCGCCTACTGCTGGGGCTGGTGGCATCGGTGGCCCAACGGGTAGCAGTACCGATGGTGCCTCCGCTGGTGCCTCAACTGCAAGAGGGCCCTTTACCGAAGCCTCGTCGCTCGACAGGCTGTCAGTACGCACATCCCTCTGGGCTGTAGCTGGTCGTCCGTGAAAAGGCATCCTGAAATAAACATCGTGACACGGTCAAACGTTTATACCTGCTGAGCTGACCTGGTTTGAGTTGTTTTAAGGGAAAACCATTGAAAACACACACACAATCAGTGTTTCGTGCACAAAGTCAGAAATCAGTTGTCAGGGTCCTGGTGTATGGATACATCGGCCGCCCGCACCAACACTGGACTCCCTGAACTGAAAACCACACTCGGTACTCTCAACACTATTGCTTCACATAAAGAAACATCAGAGTTATAAGTTCTGCGGTAGAACCGAACTCCTCTGATACCAATTTTTCACGACCCGTCCTCGGGGCTCGTGCTGGGACTACCTCAAGCCCGCCTTCCATAGGCCAGGGGATGGAAACTAGCACCAAAGGCTTAAAATCCCGATAACTGGGAAGACATTTCCTTGATAAAAGAAAATAAGAACCACAGAGTACAAGTGAAAAAAAAACACTAAGTACAAAAGAAAAGATGAAAAGTAAATGGGCCAGAATACAAACCCAAAAGAAAGTACAACTACAACTGAAAAAGGTACAACAGCAAAAAGACAAATAGATGGAAGAGGGAAGCATCTTCTGGGTCGTCCTCCTCGGGTTCTACCTGAAGGGTAGGTACAGATAGCGCAGCTCCTGGTCCTCCACCTCGGATCCTACCTGAAGGGTAGGTACAGATAGCCTCCTCCACGCTCTCGTCCGTCAATCTCTTCTGTGAGTCATCTCGTCGCGTAGTCCACCTCCGGGTACTGACTCTTCGTGTAGTCCACCTATGGGTACCGACTCGTCGTGTAGTCCACCTCCGGGTACCGACTCATCGTGTAGTCCACCTCCGGGTACCGTCCAGTCCTCGAACACTCGGCCTCCGTCAGCACTTCTCGTCATCTGCATCCAACACAACGAGGTGCGGGGATAGCCCGTGCAGGGGTGAGTATAATGATACTCAGTAGGGACCCCGAGACCCTCAAGGTATCACTAAACCAACAAGGATAACCACAAGAAGATCTCAACAGATAACCTCTACATAGATATATGCCCATTCTTAAACCTAAGTTATCAAGTAACCCATCTAAATCAGGAGGAAACACAAGGATTGTGAAATCAACGGATAACCACTACCCAGGTATATGCCCATACATATACCTAAGTTATCAAGTGACCCATCTCAATCATGAGGCAAACACAAAGGTCAAAAGTCTCAGCTAAAACCAGGATTTTCATTATCGAAACCGTAACTGCTGAAGAGCTCCGTCTCTGGAGTGTACAATGGTCTTGTCACGACTCCGAGGTACTTCTC
This sequence comes from Viscum album, assembly GCA_963277665.1. NCBI lineage: Eukaryota > Viridiplantae > Streptophyta > Magnoliopsida > Santalales > Viscaceae > Viscum > Viscum album. The sequence goes on along the minus strand of OY728157.1, from coordinate 25,119,995 downwards.
ACTAACCTAAGACTGCTGAGGTACTCCTCTTGTCGAGTACTGCGGGGTTGCGGCCAACTACCAGGCGCTCCGTCCGCTGAGGGTCTGTCGCCAAATACCGAGCGCTCCCACTAATAGCCTACAGAGGAACTCCTCCTGCCGAGTACCGCAGGTTTGCAGCCAACTACCGGGCGCTCCATCCGCCGTGGGTATGTCGCCAAATACCGGGCCCTCCGTCCACTGGGCTAGTCGAATCACTCCAAGTCGAGTTGGTCAAGCAGTCGTCAGGTCTCAGCTAGCTACACGGTCTCCGTACTCCACACGCTCGTCACTGGGAGGGTCCGCTCCACGAGCTACAGGTCGATACTCTAAGTATCTCAAAGTCCCACGAAGAATTATCTCAAAGGACCTCCACGTCATAGGGGTATCAACGCAAAAGAAGGCGCGTCAATCGGATGCTCGTTCTGTGAGTTATTAGCCTTTTCATCCCAGGGGCACGGTTGGTTTCGTGAGCAAACCAAACCCGGCCGTATCTCAACTGTACCCCAAACTCTCATAGGGTATACTCATAGGAACCGTTTCACAACGAGATCATCAACGCCGCTGACGGTTCGTCAAACGGACGTTCTGTCAGAAAGATATCAGCTTTTCAGTTCCAGGGGCCAGGTTGGATTTCGGTGCGATCCAACCCGGCCACTATCCAACTGCATCCAAAACTCGGGCGGAGGATACCAAAAGTTCTGTATCGTCAATAGGAACTCAACGCAACAGACGGCACGTCAATCAGACTCTCGGTCTGAGAGTTATTGGCTTTTCCGTCTCACACCCACCCTGGGAAACTTTCCAGGAGGTCACCCATCCTGATCACTACTCTAGGCCAAGCACGCATAACTATGGAGTTTTAACCACATAGTCTCCCGAAAATCTCCTCGATCCAAGGATCGTGTTACCGCTGACGGCGAGTCGTTTGGAGACCCGTAGCCCATGATACGTGCATTTGACCAAAAGTGGTCGGAAACTAGGGGTCTGGGCCCGGGCCGACCCCCCCCCCCCCCCCCCCTAGGTCGGGCGAACCAGGTCGACCCGCCCCGGGGGGAGACCCAGCCCGACGACCCGGCCCGGCTCGGAAAACCCGGCCCGGCCGGCGGCGCGGTCCGGCGCAGCGGCGCGGACAGGCACGACGGTGCGGACCGGCACGACGGCGTGGCCTGGGCGCCGTTCCGGTGCCGCGCGCGGGGGGAAAAGCCCACCCCCCCCCCCTTTGAGAACAGCGACCCCTTAATTGGGGCCGCTTTTGAGACACGACCGGGGGAAATTAATTCCCCCGGTCTCCACTGCTCGTCCGGCCTGCACTGGATGGGCGGTTTCGCCAGCAAGGACCGGCGACGGCCGGTCATTCCTTTGACGACACCGGCGGCCCGGTGCCGGCCGCCGGTCATCTTGCTCCGCCGCGGCCCGGAACCGGCCACGGCCTATGCTGTTTGGCGCGATGCGACGACATCGCTTCCGTCCGCCGCGGCCCCGCTCCGGTCGCAGCGCCTTTGACTTTCTTCGACGCGACACGACGGAGTTGCATTCTTGGATTTATTTCAACGGCGTGGCGCGACGGCGCCGCGCGTATCTTCCGCAATAAAACGTGTGGTGTGACGGCACTACGTTTTCTCGTATCATCCTCAAGAAATCATCACGAAAAACAAAGGAGGAGGGTCGGCCGTGTTTGTGCGGTCCGACCCCCTCGCGTTATTCGATAACAAAAAGGGTTTTAATCCACTATCATCACCAAGTTTGTATTCACAAACAATTAAATAAATAAAAACCCTCAATCATCAACCGCTTGATCGGACGATCCGCGGATCAACCCGGTATTGGTTGGTCCATGGTCGTTGTTTTTTTCTCAAAAGATAAGATAATTCCAAAATAAATTCCCCTACCTCGACTTCAAGAACGGAGTTCTTCAACGACCTGCAGAAGACAAGCGTCGCGGAGGTCGGGCGTCATTCCGTCTAGGTTTGTGGGAGAAGAGCTCGGTGATGTCGAGCCGAGACGTCACCCTCTGTATAATTTGTATGCGGTGGTGCTTCTCTTCCTTACTCTGGTTTAATATGGTCGGAGGTGTTGCTTCACATTCTTCGGAAACGTGGAACGTTCTTCCTCGAGAGGCTGGTGATCTTCCAAGAGTTCTTCTCCTCTCCTTAGTTCTCCCCACAAGGTTTATTCCAACCCAAAACAAAGAATATAATCTCTCTTTTTAATGTTGGAAAAATGAATTCAAAAGAATTCAAACACTAAAAACAATTAATTAAGTTGGTTTAATTAATTAATTGCAATGTGTTGGCAAGAATTTCAAAAGATTGATATTCAAATAAACCATACATAACTCACCTAATTAATTAATCAAGTTGTCAAATATTAAAGATTGTGAGTTAATGGGGAGTTGGAATGTGAGGGGTTAAGAGGGTTAAGGAGTTTAAGGAATTTGAAAAGGTGGGGGGGGGGGGGGGTTCATGTGGGCCCCACCCTTTCAAATATCCACACATGGGAAGTTGGATGGATGTGGGCCCACCACCAATTTCCCGTGGGAGAAGTTAACCACATAACATTGTTAAAATTTGATTTAACAATTTTATTCACTTTTTTAATTAAACCCCAAAAATTAACTTCTCCTCCCGCACAAACGCAACTACGGTAAAGGTTCTCTTAAGCGATTACCGGCGTTGTGAGTTCATCGGTGCAATCAGATTTCAATTCCGAGCACCGGTTCAAAAGATAGAAATTCCCACTCGCTCGTTCACTGAATGTACCCGAGCAAAAATTTGGAAATTAATTCTGGGCACACCGGGCCTCGGAATCAGGCGCCATCAGAAACTACGTTCTTGTAAAATTACAAATAAAATTAAGAAAAAATTTTCCTTGAAATTTCCGGGTCTTTACATGATCTATCTTATGAAGAACAGATGATAGAGATTCTGGATCGTAGAGAAAATTCCTACAAAACAAGACCACTAGCTTGGTGAATGATTTAGAGAGGAACCACCAATTAATATAAGCTACATGGTAACTTTAAGATATGATGGGGGAGATGTATCCTCATCTGTTTGTTACAAAGTGATGAATTTTGACTGAGAAATTCATTTTAAGGGGGTAGAATGTTAAACCCGAGGTTTTATGAGACATATTCTGTTTTTATGTTATATGAGTCACAAAAGGAGTCATTAACAACACACAACACTATCTTTTCTTTCGTTACACACTAGAGAAACCTTCCCCGATATCTTGCGTTGTACGCAATACCGAGTTTCGCTAAACAACGAGCTGTTATTTAAATATTATATAAACTGGCCATTATGAATAGTACTACACAATTATTGAAATTTTATAAATTTTATCATTCAAAATGGACTTCATTTTTGGATTTGGAATATCGAAATTAGCATTGGATGAATTTTTGGTATTTTTTTGAAAACATTCAATTTTTGATGAATAGTGAAAACACTGAGTTTTTTTTTAAAACTGCCTTTTTATTTAAATAATCATTTTTTAATTTAAATTTATTTTAGGTAAAAATAGATACATAATACCTATTTCAGTTCAATGTAATTCATTGGAGTAATTTTATAATAATATAGATACATAAAAGTATTGTTGAACTTTTTACCGTCTTTTGCCCATCTCATAGAAGCATTTTCAATTGTACATAAAACATAATTTTACAACTTCTGTGAGTTGAATTTCTAAAATCCAAGAGACACTGTTAATATCAAGGAGTAAAATTTGGTTCAATATGATAAAAATAATTTTTGGTGAAGAGTAACTTTTTACTTTTATTTACCATTGTTAAAAGTAAATAGGGTAATTAAGGATAAAAATGATATTATTATTACCCTAACACATGTCTTAATTCTATTGGATAAGTTTAATTCAACCAAAAACAACTTTAGGAATAAAATATGACCATTTAGGTCCACTTGTATTAGATTAGGACACTTATTATTATTTTATTTAATGAAGAGTTAAAAGAGTTAAAATATAAGTTTAATAACTAAAACATTTTTAATATAAGGTTATACATAAGATAAATTTGACTATAAATATTCAATATAAATATAAAAATAGTTCCTACATAATGGTTTTTTATTTATATTTTTAGACATTAAAAAATTTAATTAATTTTAGACACAATGATGATGTAGTAATTAACATATTAATGAAATATTTAAATAATTGATGTTATAAATACACAAATAAATGTAATTTGAGACTTTTTATAAATTACACTAATTTTTTGGTTAATAAGACATGTTATTATTAATTTAATTACCATTTTTAGAACTAATAATTCTGTTCTGATATTCATAAAAATCAATTATCAAATAGTGTCAAAATTGACATTAAATAGTTTTTAAAACAAATATAATATTATTAATTGTTATTTTATTCCTACAAATATAAGGATCTTAAAACCTATATAGATAAGGTTATATATATTAATAATTAACCACTTAGAGTTTGTTTTTCTTGTTATAGTATGTTTATTATCCATATAGTGTAAGAAAACAAGAAGGCACGGTAATAGTTAAATTATTTAACTTAGAGTTAAATCTAAATGATAAGGTTAAAAGAGTAACCTTAACTTGTCTAAATCCTATTGGTTGAGATTATTTCTAACCATACCCACCTTATAATCAAAATAAATCAATTTTGAGCTATTAAAACCCGAATATGACTTTATTATTAAATAATATTTTCTGTTTTTTCTAAGGTTCCCCTCTCCTCCCTTATAAAAGGGCACATCCACCCTATCCTCTTTAAACAAATTTGAGCCTTCAATCTCGTCCAAACCCTTCCCATTTCCCTTATAAACATCCTTAGAAACATAATACGGGTTCTGGTCTTCTTCAAAGACCATGTTTTGTTCTCTAAGAGGATGTTTAGAAGAGGCGCGTCAAAGAAGATGTAATATCCTTTACCAGTTCTTTCAAATCCATTTCTTCTTCTACTTCTTCTTCTTTTGTTGTTTAATAATAAAGTATTAACATCAGTATCACTCATATACTGATATGCTATTATAAATATGAAACAAACCTATTTCACCTTGATCCATCCTACGAAAAACAAAGTCACCGTGTGTGCGTACGTACAGAATACCATCTACATGTTGTGTTGTAATCTTTTTTTCCAACACCACCTTACATGGAAGGGTATAATGGTTTTAAAATTAACAATATATGTTTATTATAAAATGATACTAATTATGAGATATTCTATCATTCAATTCAATACAATTTCACAAACATGAGAATGATATCATCGCTCATGCATACGTACGACCTACCATCTCCACGATGTTATGTGACTCGTTCTTCATGATTTTCATTGAATAATGATTATATAAATGAATTGAATGAATAAATTTGATATATATTATTCTAATATCATTTGGTAAATTATGTATCTATATCCTAAGAAAATATTAAGAATTTATTTGACAAAACACGCATAAGAACATAAAGCAATGAACACCCGAATAACAAGTAAAAATAAATATTATTAATAAGAAGATGATAATATGACCATATATGATATCATAAAAATGAATATGATTGTGTAATAAGTCAATGAAAATATTTAAATCGTTATACAGGAGTTTTGAATACATACGAAGCATATTGGACCTAAGGTTAGGGAAAATCTCACAATCTCATTTTTATCCAAGATTGTTTAAACATAAGAATTTACTGGGAAATATTTATCATCCACATCCATTTTTCCACAATATGTAATATTATTTCTGTCCTCCTACAATTTTTTATATCCAATTTTACTCATTGGTGAGTTTTTAGTAAAATAAATGAAGTGAATCTTTTGTCATTTTTAGTATGTGGTACTTTTTTGACTTCTCCAGCCAAAGTACAAGAAAAATGTTTTTTTAACATATACGACATGAATGGATTTTTATGTTTTAATAGATGATTACATCCATGAAAAATCCATTTCGTGTTTTCATGTTTATTTTTAATCAACTTCTTTTAGTTTAAAATTTTATGACATGTTAAGAATGGAAAAATGTTTTTGAAGTGGAAAGGATATTTTCCTCAAGAATGGAGTTCAAGAGTTTTATCAAAATTATTTGACAGCTAAGATAATATAGGGTTCTTTTTATATCAATGTTATTAAATTGGGTTGATTATGTTATGATGGAATTATTTTTATGATGTCGGTTTGTCTTTTATGGATTATGTTATGATGGCATGATGTTTAAGAATCCCATTTTTTATAACATGGGTTATGCTATGATGTATGATTTATGATCTTATGGAACACATAAGAATGGAATCATTATGAGATTGGTGGGACCTATATCTCCATCCAAATCATTGGGCAATGATTTATATCTCATGAGATAGTCATGGATAGAACAGAAGGTTAATTCGGATCAGTGATACATGACTGAAATGAGGAGTGGACTTGGTTCAGAAATAGAATTTATCTGCTAGGATAGTCTTGGAAATGAGTCTTGACTACTAAGAATTGATTCTCTATGATTATGTTTTTATGACACAATGTTTCATGTTTTATTTTATGATTATTGGGATAACATTTTACTACCATGAGTTATCCCATTTTATGATATTATGACCTCTTTTGCAGGTTAATATTTTCAAAATGTAATGTTTTTATGCATATGATATGATTGATATTTCCTTTTTTTACCCTTACTGAGAATTTTAGCTCACCCTTTTGTATGTTTTCTTTTCCCCAGGTCAAGAAGAAGGTTATTAAGTAATATATTCCAAAAGGGTTTATATATATGATAAAATAAATGGGAGAAAGTGTAAAAGATTTATGAACAAGTAGTTTTTGTTTCCCAGTTTCTAAAGACACAATACCTATAAGGTCCTTTCATGGTTTTTTTATATGATGTACTAAGTGTTATTCAATTTTGATGTAATAATAATTTATGTAATGTATGGGTCTCTATAAAATCCTAGTTGAATAAAATCTTAACAATACATTTATGATTGGTAAGAACTATAATCCACCCTCCCACCATGTAATTATTCCATAAAATTAAATCATAAAACCCAATAGGTAGTTAAAGTTCATGAGTTGGTTAATTTATTTTATGAAGCATAAAATATCTATAACCATATGATAGAACCTGAACATATTTTTCCAACACTACCCTATACCCAAAAATAGATGCATCATAGTAAAATGTGTACCACTAACATGGATTGGGTATGATTAGAATAGGTGTAGTAGTAAACATCTTCATAAACCCTTGAAATGAATTATCACATGAATCTGACCACTCCAACATTACTCATATCACGGTTAATCCAATTATTTGATCATAAAATGGATGAAATACCTAATGAACGTTCAATAATAACCATCCAATCCCAGAATACTATGAAAATCAAAACCATTTCTGTGTTTCTACCAAGAAACCACATCATTCCCATTCTATGGATCTACCAACACTTTTGGGACCTGAATTTTGGGATCCATGAAATAAACATCATCAATCCAAATGGTATATTTAAATATCATTACGTAAATCATATTCCCTCTTTTTTTACTCATGTTAATGACATGATGATTCACATGATCATAATGAGTTATTGAGGACACTATGATGTCATCAACAGAGACAACCATGAGTTGATCTTTGTATCAGTGAAATATTTTGTTCATTAAATCCATGAACATAGCTGGTGCCTTGGTCAACATGAATGACAACCCCAAAAATTATAAAACCCGTACTTACACCAGATTGTTTTCCATTGCACACTAGAATGTATTCCATGGGACATAAGAATGTCTCACCCACAAATGATGGTATCCCGATATCAAATTGATCATGGATGTCACAACCCAATCTCGGATGTCATGACACATACCATAGGGGCTCATGTCATGACTACCCCATGCCCACATAAAATAGGACATGGGATGGGGAATATCACCGAGAAGTAATATCCCACAAATGAGAGGCGTTTTTGTATGTATATGTACATACACACACAATTCTCCAAGACATAATAGATGAAATGTAAAAACACTAATTATAAATATTCATGCATAACCAATATCATAACCAATATATTATGACGCAAAAGTAGATTTTAATAATTTAATTTATCCTAGAAAACAATCCAACGAAAAGAACTATCTATAAACCACATAGTCCAACATGTAGATAGAGGTACTGGGTTTACTACTCAATGTTGTTGGAACACCTCAAACTTCCTAAACTCACAAACATTGTCTATTCCTAGTCCTTAGTGGATTCTTTCAAAAGGTCCCATGTCTAAAAAATACACTACATGTTCACTCAAATTCCATGTTGGTGAAATTAAATCAACACACAGTAAGGCAGCATGAAACCACAAAATAAGAGAACAAAGGAAATGAAAAAAGGAACTCACACATAGAAAATACCACAGTGGAAATATCATGAAGGAATTGTTCCATCAACTCATTAAATATTGACACCCATGACCCATAAATCAATATTATCTACATATACTCTCTATAATGTGACACATATTCTCCATGATATACATTGACTCCACGAGACATAAATTCTCAATGAGGCGCATAGTCTTAGTAATACACATAGTTATTAAGAGTCAAAAAGTCTCTATGAGACATAGATTATCTACAAGGTACAAATTATTTGGGAGTCACATAGTCTCCATAGGACAGAAAGTGTTTCGGGGTGACACAATCTCCATGAGACACCAAGTCTATTTTTCACCACCATCCTTAGTATTCCGTTCATAGCACACTCATTCCTGGAGAACCTATTACTCATGAAAATTGGTAATATCCACACTTCGAAAAAAACCACATAGTATATCTAAAAAGGAAAATATAATCTCATAGATCCCAGCACCCTAGATGGTTCATCAATCAGATGTAGGGCATGAATGTTACAAGTTTTTGAAAAGATAGAAAGGTCTTCACTGGCTCATGGACCAATCATGGCCCGATCTAGCCACAACAGTCTGAAATTCCTTTTGGTCTGACCCAATCCAACAGCTCGACCCAACCCACAGGGACTTGGCCACATTTTCAGCTTGGCCTTCTCATCCATCCTGACCCATTTCTAGGTCTGGTCCATGTGGTTCACCAATGTAGTCCTCAGGCCACCATTCCTCCTTTGAGGGTCAATAACTTGAAAATGATCATTTATGATCATTGGTTCATGATCTACATTGATCCATCATCGGTTTCATCATAACACCAATTTGATGGTCCGATTATTTGTGGGGCCTCCCAAAAAAGTACGATGTGACCACAATGGTCCTGTGGAGAATAATTCCATGAACAAGGGAGACAATAATCACCAGAACACCAAGAATAATTAACCTTAGACTTCATTCTCTTAATCCTCAATTAAATCCTATTATAAATTATAAAAAATAATAAATAAGAACAAATATTATTTCCCATTTAAACATTACAATTAATCAGATCCTAAAAGAACTATTGAAACACATATCAATGTAATTGTGGGTTTGTTTGTGATCACCATTGAATTCAAGAATGACAAATCAAGAAGAATAAAAATACTTCCCTCAAGTTTGATCAACCATTATCAAAGTGTATTTGGCTTATCAATATTGACAAATTTCCTCCAACTCTATTGGTGTGACAATCCACTATATGATATCTAATCTATCAAAATTTATTGGTGGGGGTTCATTCTCCCTATTTCTATGAAATTCTATATTTATGAAGATAACATTGAATTCTATGAAAAATGAATTTTATAAAAAGAAACATCACTACATAATCTTGTAACATTAAACAAAATAAAAAATAACTAATTTTCCTCTATAAAATATCCTGAAATTAATTTTCAAAAAATCCCACAACGGTCAATGTTAGGCCTCGCCTAAGGTAATGTTGGTACACTGAACACAACAATTCCCTCATAATTTTAATCCATGAACCCATTTAGATGTTATTTCAAATTTTTCAGGATAATTTCCCACACATGATTTATAATCTTTTAATATAACTCAATAAATTGTTTCATGACATGAGGATTAGGATTTGAATCTTGTCTTAGTCCCTAGACTCAAAATCAAAAAAAATAATATATAAAAATAATACATGTAAAATTATAAATGTTACATTCTCTCTAATAACATGATTTACAACACTAAAAGCCAAATAAACATACTCAAGCAAAAGAGGGTACTGACCATAAATATGAGCCACCTACATCCATGTTCTCTAATGGAGATTCTCATGATTCTGTAGAATGCGCACAAGAGGAATTAGCCACCATTAAAGGATCCTCTCTTTTCAATCCCATATAAAAAACCCATACTCAATAAATTCCTCCCCATCGTCTATATACAACTCTCCCTTGTCAATGTCGTGTGATGGGTCACACACCTACCTAGTCAACCAAGATATATGGAAGTTTTTGTGAACATTCTCTAACTACAGAGTTTAATACAAGTGGTAATCCACATTGCCAACTATACTTTGAATCTGGAAAGGGATGATGAACCTTAGAGATAACATGTCGACCCTTCCAAATCTATCTAGTATGAATTGTGGGGAGACCCTACAAAACAAGTGGAATCCATCCTAAAACTCAAATGACCTACATCATATATTAGCATAAGTCTTATGATGGATCTGTGTATTCTTCATCCACTATTAGATGAAATTTACCTTCTATGTAGTCGTATGCCCCAAATTTTATCCCATGAGTGTTGATTCTCCATGGTCCTTACAACAATGTAGTGACCTGTAGGGTTGATCATATAAGACCCAAAACAGTTCCTTACCTATGGTGTAATGTATGTTGTTATTGTAAAAAACAAAATAGGGTTTGGTGACCCATCTAACTCTGGAAAAAAAATTTATGCAAGAACGTATCACTTCCACCAGATCCTAAATGGTCTACTCATTCTTGTCAACTTTTTGTGGGTGAAACATTGTGCTAAACGTTAAATGATTTCCAAAAACAACCTAAAATCCCTTCCAAAATGATGATGTAATTAAACCATCATAATCTAAGACTATCATTGATGATATTACATGGAGTGAAACTATCTTTTGCATGTAGAGGAATCCCATGCTCTCTATCGAACTATGGTCATGAATATCTTGGAAGTGGGCTAACATGGTTAGTCAGTCAATGATGACATATATGGTATCATGTCCCATAGAAATATTTGGTAAACATGTCATGAATACCATCAATATCCCATATCACCTCAATTCGAGAACCTCTATGAGTTGAATCATACCCACTAGAACCTGGTGCTCAGCCTTCAATTGCTGACAAGTGAGGTATCGAGAAACAACCTATATAACTCCCATATTCATTCCCATCATCCAAAATAAATGAAATTTGTCCTGGTACATCACTTATAGGCATAGATATACCACAAAATATGATATATGAAACTCTCGCAATACCTCATCCCATAATTTCACTGGTACTACTATGTATCCTTTGAAAAGAATGATGTGCTACCCACTATTTGAATATCCATTAAGGTCATGCCCTATGGACATATAAGAAACTATACTCTAACAATTAATATCCCTAGGATGTTCCCCCTAACTCTCTGTAATAGTGGATGGGTGAAAACCATTGACTGTAGGTAAGAATATCCATTTCCATCGATAAATGATGTCAACAATTAGTCCAGCTGCTCTAATTCCTTGTTTAACAACTATGAACTGGATCTCTTATAAAGAGAATATGAAACCACATTATTTGTCATGTGATTTTAGAAAATATCAAAGATATAGTCCTGGAGTATCTCTATCCATCACCTTTTTCAAATGTTCATTTCCCACTGGGATAATATATATATTAGAGACTTGTGGTCATAGTAGATGATAAACTACTCATCCTTTAAGTAGTGTCTCTGCATCTTCAATGTGAAGACAATCGATTCTATCTCAAGATCATGGGTCATATAATAATGATCATTGAGTATTAACTAGCTAGAACTATAAGAAATCAATTTTCCTCTACATTATTACACAACCAAGATTTGTTCCAAATGCATACTAGAACACTACATACTCATCTCCATCCTCGGGAAATCTCAATAGGGGGTGCTCAAGAATCTCTCTCTCAACTACTGAATTCTCTCAGGGAACTTCTCTATATATAATTAATTCCAAACCTTTTGTTTAAAAGAAAGAAAGGATAATACTACTCACGAAATTTTGGTTACAAACCTCTGATATTACACATCCAAAACATTTAAATTTTTACCTGGATAACACTCTTAGGTGGTTCCCAATCATGTACCACCTCAATCATCGCTAGAATCACAGAAACTACAACATCTAAAAAGATGTGTCCAAGAAGATGGTCCTCTAAAATCTAGAAATTAAACTTTGAGAGCCTCAAATATGTCTGGTGATTTTGAAGTGTGTTGAGGGAAATCCTCAAGTGTCTTGTGTGCTCCTCCTCGAACACCAAGTACACATTGAGGGAATCAATGAACACCACCATGAATTGGTCTAGGTATGGCTGGATGATCATGATCATGAGTCCCATGAACACTTATTGGTTGTTCTTCATTCCAAAAAAACATCACCATGTACTCATAATGGCCATCATGACATCTTAATGTCCTTTTCGGTGTATTTGCACCCCTTACTCATAGCCTGTGGTAGCTAGATCTGATGTCAATCTTTGAGAACCGACATGCCCCTTTCATGTAATTAAAGAAATTAATGATCCTTGGTATTTTATATTTATTCTTCAAGGTATCTTACTTTAGTTTTTAGATGACAACAAATACCCTCATGATCACATCTTCCATCATGGAAAACAAAACTAGGGATGCCTAGGGTGAAAAACTAAGACTCTTGATGCCCTCCCACTATAAGTCCTCCAATTGTAACTACATATCTTGAAGCTCTATGAGACACATCTAATATGAAGTTGTAGATATCAGTTTCAGGTTGTGGTATATATCAATGAAATATTCTACCTCTCTGTAGGGAGGTAATCTTGGAACCTTCACAAGAGTAATTTCCCCATACTCCACCACCATTGCAAGAAATTGGTGACTCATATCATACCTTGCACTAAGGGTCAATATATATAACTGATGAGTTATTTGTTTCACCATGTGTGAGAAAATCATAAACAACTTGGGTTTCCGTTTCACATAAAATGGAAATCATGGTCCCATCACTATAGACACACATAACTCGGTTCCTAGAATAGAATATCTAAGAGTGGAATGTGGACAAATAGTCTATACCATGAATGATGACATATAGACTTCATTCCACATCCATGAGATCCAAAATCAAACACTTTAATACATGATTATTCTCACACTTTCAGAACTAGTGCATCATCCACTAATATTTTCATGAAGAAGTATCTAACTATAAGATTTGATTCAATGTTTGAACTAGAATGTTTGTGTCTTGAACATTGTTATTTGAAAAACTAAATGTCTTGAACCAGTATATATAAAAACAATAAATAAGGTGGAAAATAAAATACATACCATTAATCATTTCTAGAGCCTCGGGGTAATAAATCTCCATCAGATGGTGTTTTCCTTTCCCATATCCACCAACACCTGATCCTATCGAGTACCACCTGGTGGTGGAGGTGGTAGTATGTTGAACCTCTTCCCACATCTAGCCTCCCTAGCTAATCCTCCTCCATGTTCACCACCCTTTGTACCACCCTTCTCCACTATCTACATCTTCTTCTAAAGTCCCTCAACCATATCATGGTTGGTCGTATGATGGGAATTCAATATCGCGTTAGATGTCCTCGACCACCGCACGTGTAATACAACATGTCCCCCATATTATTAAATCCACCCTGGGATCCCCTCCCCACGGATCATGTGCCCATGGATGATCCCTCAGGAAGCATGACCATATTCAATACTATGACTAATTTAATATACCTAATACAGATTTTATAGCTACCTGTTTTCTTCTGGTAGCTCCAACTATCGATGTATACTATTCTATAAAACACTTCAGTAGTAGTGTTGTCACATGTACCCCAGTATACATATGAATTCTATGGGACATCATGGATTCAATGATCTTCTATCATGGTCCCTGATCGAAGACATGAGCCATAAATAACTAGTCTCTTACCCTATCTATATAGTAACATGAATGACTGGTAAAAATTGATGAGTACACTGCCACTGTCAGACTTCCCTTATGAAGATGTAGAAGATCATTTTTGCAGACTAATCACAATGTATCTAAAAATTACTCCTCTATGAAGAGACTCTTGAAGTCTACCTATGAGATAGTTGTCTCATCATGTATCTAGGTCTTTATTCCCAACCATCACCATGTTATTCCCTAAAAAATACTCACAATAAGGATTGAAATCTGGTCGGAATGTGTCCTCACATGGAGAAATATACATGTAACTACGTCCATCCAATCCTCAGCATCTTGGGGGTCTGGGTCACCCCGAAACATGGGATTTTATTGTATATGGAACTCATTCAATGCACTCATTCTATTTGAATCCCCAACAATTAATGATGTTACTTACTACTGCTCGATGGATGGTGGTGTCATTGGAAACCCCCCAATAGGTTTTATCTCTATGAAGACCCCCTATAACAATGCCTCAGTGCTAGGTGGATCATCATCCTAATCACACAATAAAATCATGGATAGTAAACTTCTTGGGGTCATCAGGTAATGAAACTATATGTTCAATGGTCAATAGTGCATATCTAGAGATCTAACTCAAGATGAACACGGAAAAAAATTCACCCATCCCTATATGATTCATGTACTATTATTTTCCCTTCTAACCAATGTTTTAATGTACGAAGTTGAATAGTAGAAATCATAGTCCTATTTTAGTGATATGTTCATCACACCAACACTGGATTCCCTTTCATTAATGATGAACTTAAGAAACGTAACACTATTTCCCCAAACAAAACTCAAAGACTCTTGGACCTATGGTTGAACTAACATTGACCAGAAGCATCTTTGTCTAGACACATCCCATAGGGGCCCATTCCATCCCTACCCCAAACCTACCTCCAATTGCCTAGATTCTGGTGATTAGCACTGAGATGGAATTTACGACAATGGGAGGCATTTCCTTATGTACCCTTCCACACGCTCTAGTCTCGAAGCCAAAAAAGGTGAAATGTAAAACCACTATGTAAACAAATGGATGCATACACTATATCCCATCCAATATAGTAAGACATGAATGTAAGGTGCAGTAACGTAAAATGGGTAATAATAAAATCCCACTGAATGAAAATTCTCTATAATCTAATGTCTATCATATAGGAAATGGTACAATGACTGCTGCTTGAAGTGGTATGAACACCTTGACCTGCCATAACTCATAAAGCTCTATCTTGTCCTGGTCAGCCTCAAACTCTATAAAAAGGTCATTCATTTACAAAGTACATGCCATCTAGGGGAAAGGCCCATGTAGGGGTCAGAAAAAATACACAGTAAGGAACCCATAATCAAGAAAAGAAGACCGTAATGAAAATACCACATATGAAATACCACACAACAAATACCACAATGGAAGTACCACATAAAAAATACCAAAAATAAAATATCGTAATGGATTATAAATGATATCTCCTTATGGATATATTCCAACAACATATATATCAAGAATATATAGATATACTCTCTCTAATGGGACACACAATCTTTCTGAGATTCATAGTATCTATGAGACACACTATCTTAGTAAGACACATAATTTTTGGGAGTCATAGAGTCTCCCTCATAGAAACAGTCTCTATAATACACACAGTCATTGAGAGTCATAATGTCTATGTAAAACACAGAATAATTTGTAGTCACATAATCCATACGAGACACACAATCTCTATGTTACATCCATATATAGGACTCCTCTCACAGCACACTCATTCTGAGATAAACTAAACCTCAAGATAGTAGGTCATATGCACACTTCACAAAAACCCACACATGATATCTCGAAAATTATTTCTCGTCACAATGTTCCCAAACCTGCAAAACGGTTTATCAAACAGATGCATGGTTTGGATTTTATGGGAATTTAAAATTTTAGAAGGGGGTGCACTGGCTCCTTAAAGGAATACCATGGTCAACTAAACCCCAGTCGGCCACCCCAGTCCTACCCGACCCATCGTGTTAACTCATCTTGTTGGGCCTCGTCGAAACATCCAGGCCTACCCACTTGCTCACCGGGCCTAGCCCGTTGTCGGGTCCGGTCCCCATGGAGCGCGCCACACCAACACTGGATTCCTTGGAAAAATCTAATCTCTATACTCATAACACAATTTCCACCAAACAAAATCATAGACTCTTGTTCCTAAAGTAGAACCTACATTGCATTGATACAACTCTTTCATGACCCATCCTTGAGTGGCCCATATCTTAACTACCCAAATCTCTCCTCCAAAAGGCTAGGGGCTAGTGACAATCACTCAGATGGCTTATGCCACCAAAATGAGGCATTTGTCGATGTACCTATAAGAACACACATGTCTCAAATCCCTAAAAGATAAAAATTTTAAACACTAATTAAAAATCATGCATACACTATATCCCAACAAATAGACTATGGTAGTAATGTAATGTATAATTAAGTAAACTAGGAAAGAATACATGCCCACAAAAAGATATGTTTGTAAACCATAATTTCCAACATTTTAAGAATGGTTTTGGTACTGCTGTTTTAAGCCATATGATCACCTTAGACTATCTGAACTAACAAATCAATGTCTGGTCGTGGTATTCCCTAGACTCTTTAAAAAGGTCACATGTCTGAGCAAGTGTAGACACATGTAGTAAAATACACTAAATAATTGAGTAAAACAATACTCTATAAGGCACCCAAAAATCCCCAAGGAAGAACTCAAATTAAATACCACATAGGATATACCACAAAATAAAAATGACATAGGAAATACTATAAAAAAAATACAATGATGTAATAATATAGTCAACTCCTTAAATTTATATATTCCAATGGCCAATATGTTACGAATATATAGATATACACTATGCAATGAGACACATAGTCTCTATGACACATGTAGTCATGATAAGATACACATTCTGTGGAAGTCACATAGCCTCTATGAGTCACATGGTCTTCATAAGGTACATAATATATGTGAGTAATACAGTCTCTATAAGAAACATAGTCTTTGAGAGTCACACAGACTCCTTGGGACACCCAATCTCTATGTCACAACTATCTATAGGATTCTGCTCAAATCATGCTTGTTTTGGGAGAACCAACAAACCATGCCATTGTAATGTTTTCACCCATCCCCCAAAACCCACATAGGATATATCAATATAACTATCTCACATAAAAGGTCCCAATGTTGTTGACGGTTCATCAGATGAAAAAACTATATAAATTTTAAGGACGTTTGAAAATTAAAAAGGGGGCCAACTAGCTCATGGACCGACCTATGAGATCGGCCGCTATGGTAGACTGCCCTATCCAACTACCCTGGTGGTCGACCATTCCATTATGGTCAAATACAACCCAACTGCTAAGGCTACATGGCTGGTTGGTCGATTGGGGCTTAATCTGGCAACACGAGTCCAACCCACCCTGGCACGGGATCTGGCTGACACCTGGATCGACCCTGCTTGAGGTCCCACCTCACTTACGGGCTCTGACCCAGTCTATCTGGTCAAACTGACCTGGTCCTGTGGGTCCACCCAGTCCTCATTAGCTGGGCCTAACCCACTCTGCTGACCTTTCCAATTTTGGGGTGTGGTCAATGTAGGGCACCATTTCATTCCACAAGTTTGTATGTTGTGTTCTGCAGCTTCCACACACACAGGTTCTATTTGCTCCAATACGTCTTTCACAATCTGTGCCTATCACTTCCCACACTAAATCTTCCATCCCCCTTTCCTCCTCTTATGGTAGAAACACTAAAATGAAATATCCCCATGTATCCTCAGGTCATGAGCTACATAGATCCAAACTTGATTTCTCCATACCACCACTCTAGGTGTCCAATCAGGTTCCGAACCACCATGAAATTCAAGATGTGACAAAAAGGGTTGAATAGAAAAAATTCCAAAGGAAGGGTAGATAAGAAGAATAAGAAATCCAAAAGGAATTTACCTCATTCTTTTTTTTCATCCTCAATTCATTCCCATTAGAATGAATAAGGAAGAATAAATAGTCAAAATGATTTATCTCTTATAAAAACCCTATAATCACACCCTTCATGAAAAAATGATCCACCTACAGAGCAACCTGTTCCTAGATTGGTCCTCTTTAATCAATGAATTAGAGAATCAAGAATAATGAAAAAAACTCCCTACCTCAAGTTGGATTTGTAGATGATAATGTGTGGTTTATTTGTTGTCCCTAATGTGATCTTCAAACTCTGTTGGAACGACAATCCATGATCTGGTATCCAATATATCTTCATTCAATGGAGAGGGCTCATTCTCTATGATTTAGAGGATTTCAAGTTATATAGTGATGATATTAGATTATTAAATAAAATTTCTTTCATAATGTAATGTTAAATGAAATAAATCTTAATTTATTTTAGTCTTTTAAATGTCCAAAAAATATCACTTCATTGCCAACAAGAATTGGCCGATGTTAGGCTTCACCTAAGGTAAAGTCGCTACACTGAATGAAATTGTTCCCTTTGATTTATGATTCATGAACCCATTTGGATGTTCTTCCTCACATTCTGAAAAAATTAATATGTATGAAATTTAAAATATTAATATTATTCAATCAATTGTTTTGGGAACCACGTGCTACATAATTGCCTGATTCCTATGTTCCTAGTCATCATATCAAACCATTTTCTATCTAAAAATAATACATAGAAAATATGTGATATGTAAATGGAGAACATATAATCACCCCTCAATTGGTCCAAAGATCATCAATTATTCAGAGTGGGTACCTATTCTAAACATACATCTAATTCAACATTCAATAGTCAAAACTTATCCACAAAAATCTATTTGCCATCATAGAAAGTAGCACATGGGATCTCCAAGATGACATACTAAGAGGGATGAACCCCTTACACTCCAATTGTCCCAACTAAAACTTAAGTTCCATGATTTTATCTTGCGCCATTTGATAAGGCAAAATGGAAATCGGTTCTGCCCATGAAAGCGACTCGACCATAAACTCAACATACCTCTTCGGCGGTAGCACCAAAAGTCATCATGAAACATAGACTGGAATTGATCCAAAATGGGTGGGAAGGATGATTTCTCCCTTACTCCACCATCTTGAACAAGTCAAGACACATGGGTCGTGACTTCTCCTATCTACTATAAAATTTTCCATGCATAACATACTAAATGATCCCACATGCCACAAAGTACAAAAGTATCTCCATTAGGAGACATAAACATTACCATGAATCGTTAAAAATCAATTTGGGATTAATAAAACACCAATGATTCAAACCTAAAATCCGTTTAGAAACTAACGTCTCCTGGAAAATAATTTCCATTGAAAATAATATCCCCAACCTCAAAGCACAACACATACATTTCTTGATATTTTAAACTCACACCCACAATATACTATCAATTAACATAACTCCATAATCAATTTCCACAGTTAGTCCTAACATAGATATGAACATCAAAGAATTAAAATAATAGATAACACATATTTCAAATAAATATGTAGTGATTGTTGAAGCTACATGAATTGTATCTCAAATGATATAAGATATAGTCTCTCTAACACCCTATATAGACTAAACTAAATTAATATTAAACGCATCTCTTCTTTATATTCTATCATGAGTACCATGTACTGCACTGCCCTACTAGTATGGACGATATCTCCCAATATTTAAACATTTAGTACCCATAATGTAATGACCTGTGGAGACATAAATTCTTTTTGAGTATTGGGTAACCCACTGTAGAGACCCGAAGCCTAACGTACATGGACATTACATTACTTTTGCGGAATACTTAATACATAACAAAAATATACACACAAGGATCGTAATAGTTTAGTGTCTTTGGAAACTCGGAACGTAATCTTCTAATCCTGGTGAAAGATCTTCAAAATCTCCCACAAAGATCTTCCTTTTTTTACCTAAAACCTTTCTTTATATCCTGGGGAAATGAAAACATAAAAGGGTGAGCTCAAATGCTCAGTAAGGGTAAACAAAAGAAATATCAATCACATAATTTTCATAAGAACATAACATTTTTGGAAATCTTAACCTGCAAAAGAGAGCATAATTTCATAACATGGGATAAATCATAGTAGTGAAAATGAAACACTTACTTAAAACATTACTCATTGTGGAATACACACATAATCATAGAGAATCATTTCTTGTTAGTCAAGACTCATTGCCAAGACTATCTTAGTGTACAAAGTCCCTTTCTGAATCGAGTAATCCTCGTTTCAGTCCTATTTCACTGAACCGGTATAACCTACCATTCCAGCCATGTCTATCTCATGAGATATGAAATCTTTACCCAATGCATTGGAGGGAGATATAGGTCCCACCCATCTCTTAATGAATCCTTTCTTATGTGTGCCACAAAATCATAAATCATACATCATTGCATAACCCATGTAATAAAAATGGGATTCTTAAACAACATGACATCATAAAACCATTCATATAAGATAAAGGAATTCATAAACATAATTCCATCACAACATAGTCAAATCAATGTAAAAATATGTATAGAAACAGAACCCTTTATTATCTTATATGGAAAATAATTTTGATAAAACACTTGAATTGAATTCTTGAGGAAAATATCCTTTCTTCTTCAAAATCAATTTCTTTTCTCAAATCATCATGCAATTTTAAAAGAAAAAGATTTTATTGAAAATAGTCATGAAATCTTTTAGAGGAAGCTTCATGAAAATAAGGCTTTATAAAACAGTATAAATCCGTTCGTGCCGTATAAGTTAAAAAAAACATTCTTCGTACTTTTGTCGGAAAAGTCAAAAAGTACCTCGTACGAAAAACGACAAAAGATTCCTTTCATACATATTACTAAAACTCACCGAAGGGTAAAAATGGATTTAAACAATTGTAGGTGGATGGAAATAATATTACATATTGATGAAACATGGATGTGGATGATAAAATACACCCCAGTAAATACTTACGAATAAACAATCTCGGATAAAAATGAGATTGTGATATTTCCCTTACCTTAGGTCCGACTTGCTTTGTAAGTGTCCGAACCTCCTGTATAATGATTTAAATCATGTTATTGACTTATTACTGAATCATATTCATTGTTATGATATCATATATGGTTCACTTATGACATTATATTACCCGTTCTTTTGTAAATTCCATGTTAAAGAAGCGTTTTGGGTAAAATCGTTTCATTTATCGTAGGTGTTTTGACTTGTTGTTCTTGACATCATTATTACTTATATAATGATTTACTTACTTACAGAATATAAAATATGATTTATATATCATATATATTCAGTATATATATATATATAATAGGTAGATAAATAAAATGAAAAACACCGTTCATGGAGACGGTAGTCCGTACGTACGCATGAACGCTGTTTTCCTTTCCTTATTGTCTTGAAATGGAAGTAAGTAGATGACATACATATGTATATATATACATAAATCCAGTATCTTTATAATGTCATATATTTCATTATTATTTCTTATATATACATTATAATCATTCTTAAATGGTTAACATGGAGAATGAATCTCATCGCGTCGTGGAGACGGTATTCCGTACGTACGCACGAGCGATGATATCATTTCTATAAATATTGAATTGAATTGGAGTATATTATAAAATATATCAGAATCAATATGATGTTGTAATAACTATGTATAGTTATTCTTTACACCATTATACCCATCCATGTAAGGTGGTGGTGGAAAATAGATTACACCACGGCGTGGAGACGGTATTCCGTACGTACGCACGCGCGGTGATTTCTTTTTCCGTAGGATGGATAGATGGTGAAATAGGGTTGTTTCATACTTATAATAACATATCAGTATATGAGTGATACTGATGTTATTACTTCATAATGAAACAACCTAAGAAGAAGAAGTGGAAGAAGAATTAAAGATGAAAGAATTGGTAACGGTAATTACCTCTTCTTTGAAGTGCCTCTTTGAGACCTCCTCTTAGGGCACTAAAATTGGTCTTTGAGGAAGACCAGAACCTCTAGGATGTTGCTAGGGAAGTGGAGAGGATAAATTCGCAGGGGTTGGCCGAGATTGAGTGCTCAAATTGGTGTGAGGAGGAGGGGGAGGAGGAGTCCTTTTATAGGGGAGGAGAGGGGCACCTTAGGAATATCTCAAAATATTATTTTATATTAAAGTCAAAATCGGTTTATAATGGTTCCAAAGGGTCTTATTTCGAAGATAAAGTGGGGATGGGTCGAAATCCTATCAACCAATAGGATTTAGACAAGTTTAGGGTATTATTTTAACCTTATCAATTAGATTTAACTCTAAGTTAAATAATTTAACTTTTACCGTGTCTTTTTGTTTTCTTTCACTATATGGTTAATAAACTTACTATAACATGCCAAACGAACCCCAAATTGTATATTATTAATACATCTATCCTTATTTAAGTCATTTTGCCGAACCTTAGATTTTTAGGAATAAAATAACAATTAATAATATAATATTTGATTTAAAAACTATTTTGTGTCAATTTTGACACTATTTGATATGTTATTTTTTTGAAAGTCATAACAGAATTATATGTTCGAACCAAGTTGATTAAATCAACACTAATATATCATAGTAACCTATAAAATTAGTGTAATTCATAAAAAGTCTTAAATTACATATATTTTGGTATTTATATTATCAATTATGTCAATATTTCATTAATAAGATAATTACTGCATCATTTTTGTGTCATGAATAAATTATATTATTTGATGTCTAAAAATTACAAATAAAATACCATCATGTAGGAATTATTTTTATCTTTCTAATGAATATTTATAGTCGAATTTATCTTATGTATAACCCCATATTAAAAATGATTTACTTATTAAACTTTGATTTTAACTATTTTAACCCTTCTTTAAATAAATTAATAATAAATGTCCTAATCTAATCCAAGTGGGCCTAAATGGTCATATTTTATTCCTAAGTTTGTTTTTGGTCGAATAACACTTGTCCAATAGAATTAGGACATGTGTTAAGGTAATATTAATATCATTTTTACCCTTAGTTACCTTATTTACTATTAACCGTGGTAAAAAAAGTAAAAAGTTACTATTCACCAAAAAATTATTTTCATCTCATTGAACCACATTTTAGTCCTTGATATTAACCGTGTCTCTTGGATTTTCGAAATTCCATTCACAGAAGCGGTAAAATTAAGTTTTATGCAAAATTCAGTTTTTAACCTACCACTTAGTAGTTTCACTATTCATCAAAAATTGATGTTTTTCAGAACAATGCCAAAATTTCATCCCAAGCTATATTTCATATTCCGAATTCAAAAATGAAGTCTATTTTACCAAATTCATAACATAAGAGTTGCATTAATTAATTTTATAATTAAATCCCGTTGTTAAAACAAATAGTGTGTTTTTAAGAAACAATATCTATCAAAAGATTGACACTTGTTTATGTCTAGTTTAAATGTGAAATTACATCCAATGACCAACATTGTATTAAATTGTAAAAATATATTCTAAATATACTTTAAAACCACTCAAATTAATGATTTATCACTATTAATTATTTCGATTAAAAAAAGTTGTTTTTATTTATAATTTAGTAATTTTCACTATTCATCAGAATATGAAAGTTATCCGAAAAGTACCAAAATTTCACCTTAGGATAAATTCGATACTCCGAATCCAAAAATAAAGTTCATTTTGAAAAATAAGATTTACTGGATTTCAAAAAGTGGTTATTACTATTCATAACGGCTAGTTTTAATAATATTTTTATAGCATATCGTTGTTTAGTGAAACTCGGTATTGCGTACTACACACGCTATCGAGGAAGGTCGTGATTGCGTGTAATGCAAGGCAAGTCAAGGATGTGTGTTGTGCAAGCTCCTTTTGGTGTAGCGTACAACAAAAGACATTAATAAAATTAAAAAGAATATTTTTTTATAAAATCTTGGGCTGTTACATTCTACCCCCCTTAAAATGAATTTCGCCCTCGAAATTCGTCGGGGTTATAAATGGTTTACTATTTGAAAGTTTCTTTAATAGAAACCCACATCGTAAAAGGGAATACCAAAACTTGGCTTTAAAAACTAAAGTATGAAATGTAACGATTACCCAAATAAACTAATCACTGGGTTTCCACATAGGTGAAAATATGGATATGGAAGAGAAATCTAACCATCATGTTCTGATGGAGAGTGGTAGAGAACATGGCTATGGAAAAGCCAGTAATCACAAATCCATAAATTTGTGACGATCTAAGGTACCATCTGATTCATCAGGTATAAGATCACTAGGACAAAATTTTTGGTTTTCAAGATCATTTCCCTAAAGTTGAAAATTTGAATTAGAATAAATACTTACTTTATTTTGATACAATATCACTGTTGTTCGTGCCTTGAACAATTTCCACTTCATCTCTTAAATAAATGAAGTTGAATTTGTTATTCGTGAAGTGTTAGCAGATCATGTGATAGAATGACGGGTCATTCTATCTGTCTCAAACAAAAGGTAAGCAAAAGTTATTAAATATACATAAGTCATTCTATAGTGAGATTAATCATATATAGTTCCTAAAATGGACTTATACTTCATATATTATACTGATTAATATAATAAAACTAGTTTCTACTAAACAGGGACTTCCTGTAGGTCAGTGGTAGGCGATAAAGGCCAGTCGCACTTCGGTTGTGGGTTCGATTCCTATAGCCTTGTCCGAAGCGATGGGCTGTCGCCCGTCCTGCAGGTTATCCCTTTTTCTAAAACTACGTTACTATAACATCCCATCAATAATATCGAAAATCTTCTATCCTTAAACAATACTAACTTATGTCCAATATAATCCAGTCTAATCTTTAGGCTTATACATAATACTGCAGTCCACTCTCATAATATAGTGACAACGATCACCAGAGATTTAATACTGTCGTTGATCCCCACATATCATAAGATATGTCATGTTGGTCACATTCCAAACATTCAAAGTCCTTAATCGTGTATTATCTTGAATACCTAAGTGAAAACATGAGTGCAGTTAAAAGTTAATACTTTCCATATACCAAAATCCTCAAAATTCTATATACTCAAACCATGATATCACTTAGTCCTTATATCAATCATGAGCTCATGAATACTATCAAACATTTAATTTTCTCCTTATCCCTTCATTATGCGCATATCATCTACATTCCAAAAATATCTGAATAACCTTTCATGGATACTGGTAACATTAATCATATACTTTCAAAACACAAGGAAAGACAACAGTGTAACAATCCATAGATGTCTCTTTATTCCAAAATTACACATGATAAACATGTAATCATTCCACTACATTCTCAAACCATTGACCGAGCTTCAAAAATTCTTTCATCTCACATATCATTTGTAGTCTCTTCATCATCATCCACATAAATACTACCCATATGACCATACTGATTCTCTTCATGAGTCTTTCCCTTAGGGCATTTGTTTGCATAATGCCTATACATTCCACATTTAAAACACTTAACCATTTTTGATGTCGTAGCAATACCATTATCCTCATCCATGGTGTTAACCGACCCTTTTCCTTTACACTTACTTGCTTTGTGTCCTTCTTTTCCACACCCAAAGCATCTTGCAGTTCCCTTGAAACATTCTCCTTGATGCCTCTTCCCACATGATTTACATAGGGGAAATTGAACTTTCTTTCCTCTATGATCATCATGGAACTCCGTCTTTCTCTTATTAGTCGAGTCAGGAAACTTACCAAATTTTACTTTATTGATCATGTTGTGAGATTGCTGATTCGGCATAATAATGATGTTTGGACATCCAAATCCCATTTCATTTGGTTGCTCATGAAGAATATCATTCCATTGTCCATCATATCCTCCATTATTGTGAATCATCTTGTTTCCAGCCATTTTCTAAAACCCAAACAGAATAGTGTTAGATGCAAAAATCGTAATAAAGGGGGAGTAACTTAAATATCTATCATCTTTGGTTTAATCTAATATCGTTACCATAGTTCTAGAACTATATCCTATACGTATACTTATCCATAGGGGCATCCCTAGACATACCTTAGAAATATCTCTAGGGATCTTACTAACGTTTTCGCGTCCTAGTTTCCAAAGGTTGACTAAACCTTTCCTCTGATACCAACTGTATAGACCCGAAGCCTAACGTACATGGACATTACATTACTTTTGCGGAATATTTAATACATAACAAAAATATACACACAAGGATCGTAATAGTTTAGTGTCTTTGGAAACTCGGAAGGTAATCTTCTAATCCTGGTGAAAGATCTTCAAAATCTCCCACAAAGATCTTCTTTTTTTTTACCTAAAACCATTCTTTATATCCTGGGGAAAAGAAAACATAAAAGGGTGAGCTCAAATTCTCAGTAAGGGTAAACAAAAGAAATATCAATCACATAATTTTCATAAGAACATAACATTTTTGGAAATCTTAACCTGCAAAAGAGAGCATAATTTCATAACATGGGATAAATCATAGTAGTGAAAATGAAACCCTTACTTAAAACATTACTCATTGTGGAATACACACATAATCATAGAGAATCATTTCTTGTTAGTCAAGACTCATTGCCAAGACTATCTTAGTGGACAAAGTCCATTCCTGAATCGAGTAATCCTCGTTTCAGTCCTGTTTCACTGAACCGGTATAACCTACCATTCCAGCCATGTCTATCTCATGAGATATGAAATCTTTACCCAATGCATTGGAGGTAGATATAGGTCCCACCCATCTCTTAATGAATCCTTTCTTATGTGTGCCACAAAATCATAAATCATACATCATTGCATAACCCATGTAATAAAAATGGGATTCTTAAACAACATGACATCATAAAACCATTCATATAAGATAAAGGAATTCATAAACATAATTCCATCACAACATAGTCAAATCAATGTAAAAATATGGATAGAAACAGAACCCTTTATTATCTTATATGGAAAATAATTTTGATAAAACACTTGAATTGAATTCTTGAGGAAAATATCCTTTCTTCTTCAAAATCAATTTCTTTTCTCAAATCATCATGCAATTTTAAAAGAAAGAGATTTTATTGAAAATAGTAATGAAATCTTTTATAGGAAGCTTCATGAAAATAAGGCTTTATAAAACAGTATAAATCCGTTCGTGCCGTATAAGTTAAAAAAAACATTCTTCGTACTTTTGTCGGAAAAGTCAAAAAGTACCTCGTACGAAAAACGACAAAAGATTCCTCTCATACATATTACTAAAACTCACCGAAGGGTAAAAATGGATTTAAACAATTGTAGGTGGATGGAAATAATATTACATATTGATGAAACATGGATGTGGATGATAAAATACACCCCAGTAAATACTTACGAATAAACAATCTCGGATAAAAATGAGATTGTGATATTTCCCTTACCTTAGGTCCGACCTGCTTTGTAAGTGTCCGAACCTCCTGTATAATGATTTAAATCATGTTATTGACTTATTACTGAATCCTATTCATTGTTATGATATCATATATGGTTCACTTATGACATTATATTACCCGTTCTTTTGTAAATTCCATGTTAAAGAAGCGTTTTGGGTAAAATCGTTTCATTTATCGTAGGTGTTTTGACATGTTGTTCTTGACATCATTATTACTTATATCATGATTTACTTACTTCCAGAATATAAAATATGATTTATATATCATATATATTCAGTATATATATATATATATAATAGGTAGATAAATAAAATGAAAAACACCGTTCATGGAGACGGTAGTCCGTACGTACGCATGAACGCTGTTTTCCTTTCCTTATTGTCTTGAAATGGAAGTAAGTAGATGACATACATATGTATATATATACATAAATCCAGTAGCTTTATAATGTCATATATTTCATTATTATTTCTTATATATACATTATAATCATTCTTAAATGGTTAACATGGAGAATGAATCTCATCGCGTCGTGGAGACGGTATTCCGTACGTACGCACGAGCGATGATATCATTTCTATAAATATTGAATTGAATTGGAGTGTATTATACAATATATCAGAATCAATATGATGTTTTAATAACTATGTATAGTTATTCTTTACACCATTATACCCATCCATGTAAGGTGGTGGTGGAAAATAGATTACACCACGGCGTGGAGACGGTATTCCGTACGTACGCACGCGCGGTGATTTCTTTTTCCGTAGGATGGATAGATGGTGAAATAGGGTTGTTTCATACTTATAATAACATATCAGTATATGAGTGATACTGATGTTATTACTTCATAATGAAACAACCTAAGAAGAAGAAGTGGAAGAAGAAATAAAGATGAAAGAATTGGTAACGGTAATTACCTCTTCTTTGAAGTGCCTCTTTGAGACCTCCTCTTGGGAACTAAAATTGGTCGTTGAGGAAGACCAGAACCTCTAGGATGTTGCTAGGGAAGTGGAGAGGATAAATTGGCAGGGGTTGGCCGAGCTTGAGTGCTCAAATTGGTGTGAGGAGGAGGGGGAGGAGGTGTCCTTTTATAGGGGAGGAGAGGGGCACCTTAGGAATATCTCAAAATATTATTTTATATTAAAGTCAAAATCGGTTTATAATGGTTCCAAAGGGTCTTATTTCGAAGATAAAGTGGGGATGGGTCGAAATCCTATCAACCAATAGGATTTAGACAAGTTTAGGGTATTATTTTAACCTTATCAATTAGATTTAACTCTAAGTTAAATAATTTAACTTTTACCGTGTCTTTTTGTTTTCTTTCACTATATGGTTAATAAACTTACTATAACATGCCAAACTAACCCCAAATTGTATATTATTAATACATATATCCTTATTTAAGTCATTTGGCCGAACCTTAGATTTTTAGGAATAAAATAACAATTAATAATATAATATTTGATTTAAAAACTATTTTGTGTCAATTTTGACACTATTTGATATATGATTTTTGTGAAAGTCATAACAGAATTATATGTTCGAACCAAGTTGATTAAAGCAACACTAATATATCATAGTAACCTAGAAAATTAGTGGAATTAATAAAAAGTCTTAAATTCCATTTATTTTGGTATTTATATTATCAATTATGTAAATATTTCATTAATAAGATAATTACTGCATCATTTTTGTGTCATAAATAAATTATATTATTTGATGTCTAAAAATTACAAATAAAATACCATCATTTAGGAAATCTTTTTAGCTTTCTAATGAATATTTATAGTCGAATTTATCTTATGTATAACCCCATATTAGAAATGATTTACTTATTAAGCTTTGATTTTAACTATTTTAACCCTTCTTTAAATAAATTAATAATAAATGTCCTAATCTAATCCAAGTGGGCCTAAATGGTCATATTTTATTCCTAAGTTTTTTTTTGGTCGAATCACACTTATCCAATAGAATTAGGACATGTGTTAGGGTAATATTAATATCATATTTACCCTTAGTTACCTTATTTACTATTAACCGTGGTAAAAAAAGTAAAAAGTTACTATTCACCAAAAAATTATTTTCATCTCATTGAACCACATTTTAGTCCTTGATATTAACCGTGTCTCTTGGATTTTCGAAATTCCATTCACAGAAGCGGTAAAATTAAGTTTTATGCAAAATTCAGTTTTTAACCTACCACTTAGTAGTTTCACTATTCATCAAAAATTGATGTTTTTCAGAACAATGCCAAAATTTCATCCCAAGCTATATTTCATATTCCGAATTCAAAAATGAAGTCTATTTTACCAAATTCATAACATAAGTGTTTCATTAATTAATTTTATAATTAAATCCCGCTGTTAAAACAAATAGCGTGTTTTTAAGAAACAATATCTATCAAAAGATTGACACTTGTTTATGTCTAGTTTAAATGTGAAATTACATACAATGACCAACATTGTATTAAATTGTAAAAATATATTCTAAATATACTTTAAAACCACTCAAATTAATGATTTATCACTATTAATTATTTCGATTAAAAAAAAGTTGTTTTTAATTATAATTTAGTAATTTTCACTATTCATCAGAATATGAAAGTTATCCGAAAAGTACCAAAATTTCCCCTTAGGATAAATTCGATACTCCGAATCCAAAAATAAAGTTCATTTTGAAAAATAAGATTTACTGGATTTCAAAAAGTGGTTATTACTATTCATAACGGCTAGTTTTAATAATATTTTTATAGCATATCGTTGTTTAGTGAAACTCGGTATTGCGTACTACACACGCTATCGAGGAAGGACGCGATTGCGTGTAATGAAAGGCAAGTCAAGGATGTGTGTTGTGCAAGCTCCTTTTGGTGTAGCGTACAACACAAGACATTAATAAAATTAAAAAGAATATTTTTTTATAAAATCTTGGGCTGTTACACCCACCCCTACCCACACTTTACATATGCCTAAACTATATCTATTTCTTGAGTACAAGTGTTTTAAAAAACATATTTTAATGTCCCAACCTACCACACAACTAGATCTACATTAGTGGTTGGGGAAACTAACCTGGCATGTAACCCAGGTGTCGACATAGGTAATATTACACCTGATCACCACCATTATATACTAACCCAATCCTCTTACTTCTTTGAACAATTTCTCCCAAATAAGAATTTCCAAAATGGTGCTTCCGACTCTTGGATGTGGAACCACTTTACCACAAAGAAGTCTCCATATATCAACTACCTGAAGCTCCATTAAGGTTCCCTTCATATATTAGGGACTTATCCACTAACACTAAAAACCACTTTTGATGGAATATATTCACCGATGACTTCATATCA
Organism: Viscum album; assembly: GCA_963277665.1. Taxonomy (NCBI): domain Eukaryota; kingdom Viridiplantae; phylum Streptophyta; class Magnoliopsida; order Santalales; family Viscaceae; genus Viscum; species Viscum album. The sequence continues at coordinate 25,089,053 of OY728157.1, read as the reverse complement.
TGGCTAATCCCATCCTGAAATCATTTCACCATAGTCACCTTGTCTCCTACCAATATCAGAACAATGTGGCTCAATTTATTGAAACAACCAGAATAATTCCTCACTGATATAAAACCTTTGGGTAGAACTATTACACTCCATATCCATATCCTACATCAAGGTTTCAAAAAATTAGCTTTATGGAAACTTTTCCTTTAAAAACTTCAATACCATTCCGTTGCCCTACTATATATAAAAATTAATGACTTTCCAATGATTTTAATGGCCCCACAACATATATGATTTTATATTGACTCACCTCTTGAAATAATTCTCCAAATGATAATGAGTTTTTGCGATATACTCTATACAGCTATTAGATCCCTTTATCCCACCACCTCATGTAACAATTGAATGGTGTTGTAGCTGAAACTCCCTGGACAGCTCAACCATACTCGGGGCATCCAACCCTGTTTCCCATTCCATCATCTACCCAAAATGAGAAAATACTCATGAAACTACTATTCCTTATTAACTTGAAAAACTAGATCTCCATGATCCATGGATGGGATTGAATTCTCAATAACGCCCTCATGTCACCCGATTGACACACATCTTCATGATGTGATTTCTCTAAAATGCCAAACATAAGCTTTAAAAAGCCATAAATCATCCAAAAAATATATTATAAGGGTCATCACTATCCATAAACAAACCATTTCAAATACACTATTTAAAAAATCCTTATCATACCTCTAACACTACCCTTGACCATCCCTACTAAGGACTATGGCTAACATTGGGTGACTAACTCTCATAGTTCAAAACCTAACCTTCTATGGCATATCAAAATAATTACCATGCCTCAACATACTTCAAAAACATTTTAATACCCTTAAAATAAATTATTTTTCAAAATTATTTACACATTTTTTAAAATATCAAATCTCTTTCTACCAATTTAAATCATTTAATTAGACACCATTTACATAAATTGCAAGAAAACCAAATGCACCCTAACCTATTTATCCCACAAACCCATCCTATGTGTGTGCCTACCATGATGAATTTCACTTATATACATAGGTTCATATAATGATTCCTTAATATATATACTTATTCCATTATAGTCAAGGGAAAAATATCCCAAAATGGTAACATTATACAACAAGTACATCACCCAATGGTGAAATGTCATCAATTGTAACAACATTCAATAAGAACCAAAATTTTCACCGTAGGGGTCTTGGGATTTCATAAAAAAATAGGTTAGATACTATCGATCATGATCTCATAACTAGGGAATGACACTTTCCTAACCTACTATCTACCTTTACCAAATAGTGAGTCATATAAAAGATAGACTATGATGCCACTTTGTAACATTCCCATCCTAAGAGCCATTAAATAGGTGCCCCATGTCGGGTCCCCACATGACCCCAAGCATGCCTTCATGTACAACAAATGTTTCTGACTAACATAAAGGGTTAAAAGTAATGTGAGAAGACTATAAACTCACTTCAATAGTATGATACAATAGAAAATAAATAAAATAGAGGAAAATGTATATAATAACCAATGAATAATCATAAATGACCATATCCCAAATCTGGGTGCAAACCACAACCAATAGTGAATTTTTCATGTTATTAGTCTATTCCTGGTGAACAAAACAAAAAATAACAGAACAAAAAATTCCCAAAAAGGCCTTGAAACTTAGTTGAAAACCTCATCCATGTATTTATCAAGACTGACTTAATGTCTAATATCATGGTCATTACCCTTATCATGACATGGAATTATGAATTCTCCATGGGTAAACCAAGATGTCCCGATACGGATTAGAGTACAACATAGAGGGACCCCATCAATAATTTCTATAAAATATATAGTTCAAGCAGATATCCCATGCATTTATTAAATAAATTTAATTTAAATAAAATACATTTTGGATGAAATATCATATAATCCATTACATTATCTATTACTACCATTATATAGATTCATCATCTGCATCATCTTCATTACATAGTTCATCAATAATATGTAATCAATTAGTTTGGGATTTAAATCATTCACAATAACTCATGAGGAATTTATCATTGCTCTTAAGGTAATAAGTCATGTCCCTATCTTACTGGGGATAATGCATTCAAAACATCACAATATCCTCACCTCGAAGCCTCAGTCCAGGTTGAAGGAAAAAATTTTGGGAATATAGATCTATCCTCTTCCATAACGAATTCATTGTTGGTTGAGTTAGATCAGAATTTCAACATGATCCATTGGAGGGACTACATCCCCTCTCCCACACCCCAAAGGCATGTGAACATTCTTTTTAACCATTAAGCACACAAAAACAACAACAAAACGAAACACAACCAAAACATATTAATATAATAATCCATACCAATCAACAGGGTAACTAAGATTATTCAATAACCCATTAACACCTTTAGCTTTTACATTACTAATATCATTTAATCCAATTACTATTCAATTTCATAGCTCACTATGAATACTAAATAATTTCCCTATATCATCCCATTTCACATATTTATCGATTTTGTTATGAAACCCAATTTAACATGTTTTTCATTTCACAGACAATTACCAATTTATCACACTCAAAATTTCATATTAACTAACTCTATTATTCCTTTATAATATAATTCATTATCCATAATTAACAATATCAATTAAAAAAATAAAAAAATATATGTTCCATGCTAAATGATACCTTTAAGCATTACCAAATATTGAAACTGTATCCATATTACATTTTATCTTCCATTAAATATATAAAATACTAAATGAGGGATTTACATTATCACACAATGACCTTGAACTTACTTTACCATTTTATAGTACTGGGAATATCGGTGTACCACTTGGTTGGCACTAAATTTTTCAAATCATCCATGATGCATCCCATGGGTACTATAAACATTTCTATTCCCCATTTTGAAACCCATTTTGTGAAACATAACCAAAATAATCAAGAGAACAATAAGATAAAAAAATAACTAAACATAACATGCACAACTCTGTAATGAAATTTTGGGATTTAACATACAGACTACCTTCGTCAAAGATATTGAAGAATTCACTCATAAATGTGTTCTTATATATATATTCAAAGTCCAATTTAATAGTAATCCTATATCTCTCAAAAATTTTGTATATATTGATTCATATGGTGATAATAGAAGTATGAAAACACCAAACCAAAAATAGAAACATGAAAGTGATTAGACTCACCCAGATCTTCGATCAGTAGCCAAGGTTGCTCCAAATGACATATGATTGAAGGATAGACACTTAATTAATTTTTTCATCACTAGGTTTTATGACTATGGAATAAAGGATGGAAAATTGGAGGAAAATCCGGTGATGTTAGTAAATCCTTCAATGGAAATTTTTTAATTTTTCCAAATATTTCTTGGCCACAAGGATTAACAGCACAATTTTCCAAATCGTACGTAAATATTGCAAATGAAAAAATCAAATGGGATATGGGTCACAAAATTACATGGGATTTTCACAAGATTTAATAAATACTATTCAATCTATGTGATATTCCACTATTGATGATTAAGTTCTTTTCTTGGGTATGCCGCATGGTTTACCTATCCATGTGCAAACCATGCGTCATGAAAAGATTAGATTGTATTCCTATTAATTTTGTTTTCCAAACCCCCAAAACACTCTTGATTCCCCCCATAAACATTGGAAACATTTAATTTTTCTAAAATAATAAATTTCATCAAAAATATAAACAAGTACTTACCTCCACGATATCTGGGATCTTATAAATAGTTATATTTAAATAACAATTTTTTAATAATATGGTGTGATTCATATAATATATGTGTTTCATGTCATATAAAATATCCAACATAATTTTATTATAAAATAAAAAGGTGTTACATATAATCCTAATATATTTTCTTATACTCAGATTAATTCGCTTATTTTATGTTATTCTTTATATTTCCCCCTATTTTGATAAAAATAACAAAATTATGTTATTATATAATGTCGAATATATACATTATTTTATACAGGGAATGTTTTCTTTATCATTAATATTATATAGATGTCTACCAATATTATCCAATTCTGTATCAAATTTTTTTTTCTGTTCTTAAAACTATATTTTACATTATTTACAAGTGTTCAAAAAGTAATATTAATAATGTTTTTTTATATGAGTTATATTTTCCATTTGATAGTGTAAGACTTTTTTTCATATCATTGATGAATTTATTCTCCCTACATTATACCAATTATTTTATAAAAATAATACTTTCCTTATTTACATTTTTTTGTAAAGAACTCGTATTCCAAATTTACAAAGAATTTTTATTTTTAAAATGATACCAATTAAAAAGGGTAATCTTTCTTGTTTTACAAAGAAAAATTTTGAATTATTTAATTAATGTGTTTTCATATATGTCAAAATATATTATGATATATAATTATACTCTTGGTATTTCTTCAAAGGAAACAATCTAATTTCACTCTATGGATGGAATTTGATTATGACTTTTTACGGTTGTTTTTATAAAAATCATTCCCATACCACATGTTAATAATGATATGATGAAATGATAATTATTTTAATAATAATATGAAACACCTATGTATGGTTTAAATTATGTGCTTTGTGGGCTTGTTATTATAATTACCACCACTGTGTAAGGAAAATATTTTATCTAAAGAGATAAAACTAAGGGTTATGTGTATTGGACAAAATCAAATATAGGACTATGCACACTATGTTTATCAGATTGGGGTTTAATCCAATCCATTATGTCACCCAACCTACAATTATTATGGGATTATGGAGTTATCCTAGACCACTATGGGACCATTCACAATATATTATAATTGTATTTTTTATCCTTTATTTAGAAAATATTTTTTATGCTTTTTTTTAATTTAAAATTCTTATATATTATACTTTTGATATTATCTCAATGCTAAGGATTGATTATTTATTACATCACAATCATATAATTTGGATTTTTGGTTAAGATAATTATTTCTTCTATACATCATGATTTATGTTTTATGACGTTTTCAATTTGTTATTATAATTTATAATCATTTTCATATACACATTGTGTTATCTTACGCACATTGATGATAATTGATTGATTTACACTAGGTGTACCCTTACTAAAAACAGAAAGTCAATATTTCATGTTTTCAAATTCACTGAGGTTATGATGAATTGTATTAGGTTGGATATTTCTAACATGGGTGTTAATGAGTATAGATTTTATGGAGATATTGGATATATTTTTTAGAATATGTTTACAATGTATCTAGATTCTAATGACATTATACCATTACAATTATCAAGTTTTTATTACTGAGATATTCATTTTATATTCATCTAAATTAATGTAATATTTATATATGAATCTCTCAGGTCACAATTGAGTTGCATAATATTATGATTTAGTAAATTTTAAATATTATCTTATATTGAATTTTAGGATAAAATCTATGATAAATTAAGATAAAACAACAATGAATCATGATTAACATAAAGAGTAATATATTTATAATAATTTGTTATAGTTTTTCAATTATTTTCATTATTACATAATGTATCAGTCTGATTATTGATTTTTGAAACTCACACTATCATATTTGGTGTAAAATATATATGATAACTTGAATAAAGCAGAAAAATCTTATTATAAATTAATTATCATTATAATAGTCATATATTTTTCTACCCACCATTTATATAAAATAATTTTTTTTAAGAATACCACATTTACGCCATAATGGAAGGTTATTTATTTATATATGAAACACTAAATGGTATAATTATTTGATCGCATGTCTATATATCTTATCTTATAGTAGTCTATAAGAATTTTCTTCCAGAATATAATTTCATTTTATAAATTCGTTAATTTCATGGGATTTGGTGAAGTAATTTTCACTCTATCTCTATATAGCCCATAACATTTTATACCAAAGGGATATTATATTTGACATTCTAGATCTAACTATAAATATATTTCTATGTGGGGATGATTATGAACATCAAGTGAAAAATAATTACATCATATTAAACATATTACATATTCATTTGGGGTATATTTATGAAATTGTTTTGGAGAAAAGCTGTATTGAATATATTCGTATTATTTGTGAATATGATGATATATTTCCTAAATAGATTCATAGGTGTTCCCTGAATCATGATGTTATGTTTTCACTAGATATTTTTAATTAAATATCGCATATTTCAAATACTTCATATAGAATGTTCCCAATTGAGATTGATGAACTAATGATGAGGATATACGATAATCTAAAAAATGGTTACATATGATTATTTGAGTCACCTTGGGGTTAAACTCATCTATTTTTTATAAACAATTATGTGTCATTTTCAATTATCATTGATTATATGTAACTAAACATGATATATATTATTATCTTGTAAATCAGGGGATGAAATCTAAATCAACTAAACTGATCTCAAAACATTTAAAATATTCCAAAGTCAATATGTATATCTTAAAATATAGATCAAATACAAATTATACCCCTGAATAATATTCATACATGGTATTTACATTTTAAATTTAATGTGATGTCATTTAGACATATCAATTCCCCAATAATATTCATGTGTCTGGTGAATTTTTTCCTCAAATATTAACTTGTTCATAATACTTTAGTATTTATAGTTTATATTCTCATATATTACATGAAAAATGATTAACATGGAGATTAAATGATGATTTTATCAAATACCTTTAAAATTTATAATTTTATTTCAAATATCGATAATATTAATTTTGGGTACCTAATGTATCATTTTTGTGTATTATATGTTCTTTTATGTCTATATATGTTGATCCTACAATGGTAGAAGTTATTGAAAAATAGCCTAAACCAACCACTATGATAGATATATGAGATTTTATTGAATTTTAATAATATTCCCCAAACATTTTGTAAATAATTTCACATCTAGCAAATACAATAACCATGTTTCCTCGAAAGGGATATAAATTCCTTTGGATATTTTAATATTATGAACATTTTGTGGACCTAAAGAGATGCTTGATTATCGTTATTGTACCTACACTATCCTCTATAAGAGAATGGATTATGAGATATATTAATGTATTACACATGGGCATGGGATGTGTTATATTACACAATGAAATATGGAAGATTACTCTTAACAAAAATATATGACTCGTGAGAAAAATTAGAATCATTAAGATTTGGAGATAGAAATGGTAATTATTTTAAAAAATTGAGTAATTGTATTTATATTGAATGGGTATATATATATATTATGAAACCATGATATTAATTCATAATTTTTTTAATATGTTCCAATGGATATAAATGTAGTGAAATAATCATTATGAATGCTCAATACATTACCACCTTGGAAAGGAGAACATGGTCATTCATTCTCTAATTCGAAAGTATTTAGTAATATTATAAATTTTGTAGACCTAAAATGATCCAATATATAGAAATTGGAAGACAATGTAACCGAAAATCATGAAGGAAAAAAGAACAATATTTTATTTTGGATATTACTATTTATCAATCGATTTATCTAAAGAATAATGTGGAACATAATTAATATGTGGAAGAACAATATAATCTATGTAACATTTCTAGATTCATCTTTGATCATAAAAGTATGGTAGTATTTTCAACCAAAAATTATTTCACTTAAATTCCATAATTGAATATAGAGCTATTGGATGAACCAAATCCTTCATAATTCTTTATCCATCGATTAATTAAAATGATACATATAGGTCTCAAAAAAATTTATAATGATATAACATAAATAGGGTTAATTTGGAATATTAGATGCATGAAATGTCATCAGTTTGAGATTCAACATCATATGTCTAAGTTGATGATTCAACCATTACCCATACCTATATGTATATTAGAAAATATTCCCATGGATTTCACCATTGGATACCCTGAGAATTATAAAAACAATAATTACATAAAGGTAGAAGTTTATCACCATAAAATGTTACCACATAACATTTTTTTTGGAAAATTTTATTTCATGATGCACATTACTGGATCTTCATTAAAGAAGTTGTAATATAACATGGGGTGCCACTCTCAATTGTATGTACTCAAGATTCGTGGATAAACTAAAGTTCCTAGAAAATTATTTAGTAAGATTTGGATGATTTATTGGACAATATCAATTTATATCATCTCCATATACATTCATAGTCAGATGGTACAATTCAACCACTAGAATATATGTTTATTGAATGCTCTGTAAATTTCATAGTTGTTTGGGATCACAACCTTCCTCTTTTTGAATTTTTTATAGAATAATATATTCCACTCACGTATTTATATGGATCTTATTAATCACTCAATTAAATGAAGATATGAACTCCAACATTTTGGGAGGTATCTAGGTACCAAAATCTATCTCAATCTAAGATAGATGGGGAAAATACAAAGAAAGTTAGATGAATTAAATAACACAACCTAATGTATTATAATAAATGGGGAATATATGACGATAAATTTCAAGAGTATATAGTTTTTTACATTGGAAACAATGTATTCTTATGAATATATGCTAAAAATAAAATTTTTAGGTTTAGAAACACTGGTACGAATATCCACTAAAATGTCAATCCTAATGAAATTAATCCTTTTTTCTAGATAATACATTTTATAATGGAACATACTCAAAACCCCTACCATGATCATGATTTGTTCTATTTATGACTTATGAGGTATTAAAAATTTATCAGTCATATGTATGAAACTCATTGATTACACCATTAGAGCATGAACATTATTAGGAGTAACAATAGGTGTATATTCATGATCTAAGAGATAATCTAAGGTGGAACATAAATAATCACCGTGTAAATATTATAAGGTGAATCCATAAGTATGAGGTATTTAGGGATAAATTCATGGATTTAATGAGGTGGAAGTATCCTGAAGTCATTCCATCAGTGTAATAAAATATGTAGAAAAATCATTGAAATCTTTATATAGTGTATTGAAATATTAATTTGTAATATATTTTTAATTAATATAAATTTGTTGTGTTCTATTTATTTAGTTTAAATAACACAAAAAATTTGTTAATATAATTTATTGAAATATAAAATTATATAAATTAGTATATTGTTAAACAAAAATTAAAAAATAAATGAGTTGGTAAATGGTTAAAATTCACTAAAATAAAAACAGTTAATTCTTAAGAGGGTAGTATAAACTATATTATTAAATTATATAATTTTGGTAATTTTAATCAGTTTAAAGAATGATTTTAAGAAATAAAATTTATATAATTTTAGTAATGATGAATAAAATAATATAAATAAATTCATGAAATTTTTAATTAATGATATGAAATACTAATCAAAGAATTCATGGCTAAATAGTTTTTACTTATTATCATTGTATGATATATATTTTTACTAAAAAGATAATTTAACAAATTTTGATTGTTAGAACTATAAAATATTATATCATATACTTGTATACAATTTAATAATTTTTAATATATTCATTATCAAATAGTTACAATTAATTAAAAAACATTTTAAGGTAAAAAATAAATACGTTTTAATAAAAATATTTTCTTACGTAAGTAATGTATTTTATCATTATAAATTAACATAATAATATTTTCTAATTTTTGTTAATTAAATTTAAATATAAAATATTTTAAAAAATAATTTAATATTTAATTAATTTTTTTACTAGTAATGTGTTGAGAATGAAATAATTTTAATATTTAAAGGTAGATTTATTCTTAAAAAAATTTAAGATTTTTTTAATATCTTAGAATTTATATCATCCACCAATACAAAATGAATATTTTAATATTTTTTTATAATTTTTTAGAATATTTAAAAGTAATTCTTAAGTGGTGAACAAAATATTTATCCATAATGAATAGTTTTCATGGTAAAAATCATGTCAACATGGGAATGGTTAAATTGAAAAATAAGGGGGTCGAACCAATGGATTCAATTAAACATCCCTAAACTTGTTTAAAAGTAATTCTCTATGAGGATTACGTCCCCACATAGTCATAATTTCAATAACTTTGTCATTTTTTCCATGATCACATTAAAATAATACTATATTATTACAAGTATATAAATATTTATAATGATGAATAATCCAACAATTATAAAGTGGAACCTCCTCTTTTAACTTATCCAAATAAAATGACATCATTAGAAAGACCATTATCTACCAATATTTCCATGAAAATATTTATCTAGGAAAATTATGTATTTTTATTTACAAAATTACCATAGAAAAATCATTTTTATGTTTTTTAAATGAGATAATCAAAGGAATAGATATATGTTCTTACTAAATATATTCATGTTTATATATTCATAATCCTCATCCACGTTATATATAACCATATTAATATATTTAATTGTATATATTGATATTTATTTTTCTTTAAATGGTTTACCAATTTTCTATCCCTTTTCCATTCATTGAAAAATTAAAGTGTTACTCATGCATGCATGTGGACTACCACCATCATAAATAGAAGTAATTAATTTTTGTGCACCATATTTAAAGGATTATAATATAGAAGAGTGTAATGAATATTTATGATATTTATGATTTAATTATTAGTCTGGAAATAAAAATAAAAATAATATTTCTATGATTCCATCCATTGAAAATTAAAAACATCAGTCTAACTTGCGTGTGGACTACTACCTCTATGATGTTTTGTAAGATTTTTTTCATCATCACGTTAAATATATGGTTCTATAATTTTCTATAATTAAATAATATGATCATATTTACATTATTTTGTTTCAAAGAATTAATAATCCACAATTATGGTTTATTTACATGAACAAACAAGTGGAAATTAGCAATGAAATCAGAATAGTAATCACTCTAATGTTGACTTCAACAAAAAAATTCAAATAAATGGTAATTAAAAAATATAATGATATTTTATTAAAAAAATATATGCTTCAATATTGTGATTTTAATGATATATAATATATTCCAAATAATTATAATGGATTTTTGAACATTTTCAATAAATAATAGATTTGAGGAAAGGGTTTGTGTTATAGTCTAACAATTTATTTAGATTGTTTATGTTTCAATTTTAATAGAAGGGGTTTTATGTTCATTCCCACCCGAAAAAAATATATTTTTGTACCCTCATGCAGTTTTTGATTTTTAATAGTATTATTTATATTTTCCCACACTTCATTAATTTAAGGTACATCTTTTTTTATGAAATCAGAACATTATTTCTTTACCTGCATTACAATTAATTTTTGTGTAAAAACTTATTAATTATAATTTTTTCATGATTTAATATTTAAATTAATACAAAATTGTATAATGTAACTATAAAATATATTTTATTTTAACTTTTCTATTCGAAAAATGAATATTTTCAATGGTTACTATATAAGCTATATTTTAATTTTTATAAAATGATGACAGTTATTTTTTAATCATTATCACCTGAATGAATATTCCCACAAACATGACTATTTTTATAGAGATTCCGTTAATTTTTTCCATTATATTGAAAAATAAATAGCATTATAATTTCAATTGTAATGATTATTTTAAATTTAATCAATATAAATGAATTTATTTTCTCATTTATCAAGTAAAAGTTCAAATAATTTTATAAATATTTTTCATCTATGTCAACATAATTTACAAAATGTTATGTTTAAAATTGTATAATTAATGATACCATCCACATTATTTATTTCATTTTTTTTATGATGATTTTAATCTGATATATTTGGGAAACTAATTTCATTACCATAGTACAATTATGTTATGATAAAATGACGAATGTTATATGATTTGTTGGAATAAATATAGGGGGATTTCATTATGTGATGTTTTTGTTAGTAATCAGGTATCTCTCTAATGCACAGTTTAGTTCATGTTATCTAATGAGATAATATTTAAGGGAATGAGAAGTGAACCCAATAAACTATTAGATTCTTACAAAGATGTTTATGCGAACGAGGTGTGAACCCAATCAACTATAAGAATCAATCATCTATTTTTAATGGAAATGGTGTGAACACAATACATTATGATACTATTTACACTATTTTTTTATTATACTGGATGTGATCATTGAATAAGGAAATGGTATTATATGATTCCATGTATTCTATAAAATTATGTCATATGCATATTATATTCCCTCATGAATCATGATCGATGTTAGATGAGTTTACATTATTATTACTCACATATTATTTCATAAAAAATCATTATTACAGGGATCCTATTACATTTTTGATAACTTGTGTGGAAATATTGATTTTTTATGATCATTCCCTCATAAACATATTCTTATATCATGTTTACTAATAATAATTAAGTTATATCTCCTATGTTTACCATATTGATCATCTGAGCACAAACGTTGTTTTTTCCACTAAATAGGTTATTAAAAAATATTGTAAGTAAGATATATCTTGTAAGGGCACTAATCGAAATGAAATTTGATGTAGATATTGATGAAAATTCATGAATAAATTTCATTATGTTTTTATTATCCAAATTCATTTAACATATATAGTATTGGGGTGTGTTTTATCTTGATATATATTGAATAATCAAATAAAATTATTTAAAATTTATATATGAAGTTATCAGGTTCCCTTAATAAAGATATATCGCAATATATAGTATGATCTAGAATTTATACACATATTACTAAACATATACAATTCAAGAATCTATATATAAATTTAAGGATCTATCATTGATAATTTGACAACAAATCTTGGAGGCTTCTATAGAAGTTATGGCATCTCACCATTTTATAAAAAAAATCATTACATTTCACAAATAAAGGATCATTAAATTTTAGTGTTTTGGAAATAAGGTAAAAAATACTTGGAAACATATGGAATATTTCTAATCCACATGTAATGATTCTTCATATTTTACTTGTATAAACAATTACTATATCTCGTATCCTAGTGGAATACATCAAACTAATGGGTGAGAATATGGCCCAATAACTGTAATCAAGGGAATATATTTACATGTGTTATCAAAAAGAACATGATGTAATATGTGAAGACATTATCAATCAAAAAATAGCCATATAATAATAAAAAATAACATGATTCATAACATGAAAATGTGGATAAAACATTTAATTTGTAAATTAATAAGCATATCACTATGTTATGTCCCCATGTTGTTATAAATATTACTAAGGTAATTCACCATGTTATACTAAAACATGTCATCTGTAGAGACTCATTTCATTAACAAATGCATTCGAGAACTATTAGGGAAGACCCATAATATGTATTTATTTTCATATTATCAAAATATATAATAATAAATAATTTCATAAATAACCCAAAGACAATAAAATAAATTTGATTCCTATTATTATCATGACGTTTTAAATTTACCATAAAAAAGATCATTATGTTATTTTTATCCCACCGAAAGAGAATGAGGGTTTTATTTATATAAATTCCTGAATAAAATATGTCATTTTAATGTATTGATGAACAACCTTATAAATTAAATTGATTTGGGTATTCCAATAAATGAAATAATATAATTTCTAGAGTAAGAGAGATATTTTTTTAGTTGATAATTCAATAAATTAATGGCTATGAAAAGTGGTTTTAAAAAACATTAAAATGATAGATTACAGGGGTCAACCATTCTTAAATGACTCATTATATTGTACAGATACATAATAAAATGAAAATAACAACATGGTACAGAAATATGAATGATATACAAAAAAATAGATCTTTTATGGAAAAGATATTTTTGAGTATTCACATACCTTAAAGAGTAACCTCTTAATCATTATGACTAGGTCCATGGGGGCTTGAAGTCCCCTTGGCCTGAATCATTTGGAGTAAGTTCTATAATAAAATTTTATAAAATGATTTTATAAAGAAATTAAAGGGTGGAAGGGGAGGATATTTATAGATAAATTGAGTGAATTTTGTTTTTATTTTAAAGGACACATCATTAATGGTATTTTCGAAACCCTGGTCATTCCCATGGTATTTTCCCATGATATTGGACACTTGGGACACCTATAATTATATATTAATCTATAAGAGTCAAATATCATCCCATATTACACATTACATCATTATTACATAGTAATTATATCATTAAACATAACAAAAACTCATAACAATATTTTTATGATTCCTAGATAATTCACCTATTTCAGAAAAATAAAAAAATCCACCCTAAGAATTTTTTGAAGTGTGTAAATCAAAAATAAAAACTTTTTTTTATTATTAACATCATTTCAAATTATATTGAATATATAATATACTATTAGTTAATAAATAATTTATATAATATTTATTTATATATAATATGATTTTATTATATCACATTACCACTTAAGATGACTACAAAATATTTACACTTCCTTATGTGAGGTTACTGTTTCATGAGTTAAATTATAATTCATAAGGGTAAATTTACCATTACATAGGGTAATGTTACTATTCCCAAACAATTTTTTCCCATCTTATTAAACCATATTTGTTACCCAGATTAATAACATGTATGCCTGATTTTTTAAAATATTTTCACGAAAAGAGTTAATTAATAATAAAATATTTTTTACAAGTCATCAAATAAAAACCATATTTATTATATACTATTCATCATAGAAAACTATGCATCAAATACTATTCTTCAAACACTAAATAATTGAAACATTTTAGAAAACATCTAAAAATTCAACATAGGTAAATTTTGACATTTGAAGTTCAAAAATGATTTTATATTACCACAATAATTCTCTATGTATAAGGAATCATTGAAAAGTACAATTTTTAATTATAAAATAAATTAATCAAGTTCACATTAAATTAAACATATATTTTGTTAAGTAATTCTATTCATAAACCCGATATGTTGAAATAAAATTTTCATTTATACCAATTTATTAAAAAATGTCATTATTGTCTCATTACATAACCCCTTATAACACCCACATAAGACCAAATTGTAAGGTGTGAAATGTTGATGGACTCATGGGCAGCTCGAATAACATTTCCTGAGTGGTAATATCAAGTAACATTAACTTCTCTCATAGGAAATTTTATTCATGCATACAATGTTGAATCCCAAATTGGGCTTGGTATGATGAAATCTCTAGTGATGGTACCGACTTACCAAGCTCTCGCAGATGGGATTCATATAGCATGAGTCTACTATATGAGGTCATTGGCTCTACTTTATTCCATAATAACCATTATCATTTCTATTTATAACAAAAAATATTAACTTTTATAGTATAGTTCCAATATCCATATCAACCAACAGTCATTTAATAGGGAAAACCAGTGGTCTCATTTGAATGAGACACACATCAATAATGAAGGGATATATTTTTGCTAAGTACAAACTAATATAACATACATTGGAATGAAATAATTACTACTCATAATGATTGTGTAGTTACATTATTCCCCTTAGGAAATTTCATCCTTGAAATTGGAAATCTTACCCTTAGAAGAAAATTGTTGGGGGTACTTCTTTCTCATAGACTCTTCTAGTTTCTATATCAATTATTCATATTTTTGGTTCCTCCACAACACTTTAAAAAGGTGGGTTGTCATTTTGAGTAGATCATTGTCTATACGATCAAAGATCCCTACTGGATCATCCTCATTAGATAGGTCATGATATAGTTTCACCACCTCTAGATTTAGTACATCTGTTGGGTTGGGTATGTACGTCCTCAAGCGGGATACATGGAATATATCCTGAACTCGATCATGATTGAGAGGAAGGGAAAACTGATAGTAACCTGCTCTTATGTGATCATGTATTTCATAGGGGGACATGTACCTATGTCGAGATTCCCATTCTTTAAAAATTGAATGATTATATTCTATGGTGAAATTAAATGGAAGACTTCATCACAAACATCAAACTCTGTGTCCCTAAAATAGTGGTATACTTGTCTCTTCATCCGACTCTAAGAATCCTTAATGTGTTGTTGGTTTGCATGAACCTTTTATGTTGTCATTTCTCCAAGATCACACCCAATAATCATTCCTTCACCATCTTCATCCCAAAAAGTTGGATTTGTATATAACTTTCTATGTATATCTTCAAAGGCTTCCATTTTAATGGTTTATTGGAAGATGTTGTTGTAAGGTAACTCAACTATTGGGAGATGTTGATCCCATACTTCATTAAATTCCATTATGTATGTATTAATCATGTCCTCAAGTGTCTGAATAGTCCTTTCCAATTGTCCTTCCATCATGGAATGATATGCCATACTAAAATTCAATTCGTTACATAGCACACATTGAATAATTATCTAGAATTTTGATGTGAACCATGGGACATGATTAGATACGATGAATAATTGCACCCCATGAAATCTTACCACATCCCTCATATAAATCATGGAACGTGGATTAAGAGAGAACTCTTCCGAAATAGGGATAAAATTGGTAGTCGAGGTGTGACTATCCACTCTAACTGATATCACATTGTTTCCATTGGATGTTCTTGGGAAACTAGTGACAATTTCCATTGGGATATTTTCCCACTTACATTCTAGTATAGGTAGTGTTTGAACTACACCTTTAGAAATTTTTTTCTCTTTCTTCACTAGAAAAATCACCAAAAACCTTATAGTGTAATCAAAAATCATTATTTTCATGTTTTCCCAACAATAAAGATCATGAATGTCCCTATAAATTTTTGTGTTTCTAGTATGTATAGAGAATGAAGAGTTACGAGATCCATCCCTCATCTTGGTATTTATTTCCCAAATATATGGAACACATTGTGTTGTACAAAATTTCAGTGCACCATCAGGATCAATATTGAACTTAGGATACTTCTCAATTATCACAGCCTCAAACATCGTATGTATCAAAGGATCTCATTTTTGGGATTCTATGAACTTCTCTTGTAATGATGTTATAGAATTAATTTGGGATAAGGTTGATGATTTCCCTCACATGTGATTCCCATGTCCTATTATACGGTTCCATTGATCAAAAGATCTCTTTGAATCCTCATCATCACCAGCATAATAGGGTGTTTTCTACTAAATCCATTCAATACTTTTTTCCTTTATCATATGATATTAAATTGAAAAATCAGCCTTTAATATTATCCATCCATCTCCACTATCTAATGATCAATTCATATTGTGTGACAATATACATAAAACTTTGCTGGTCTGTGTATATATCATACTTAAAAAAATAAATACAGTGCCTTCATATCAGCAGAGAAAAAACAACCACATCAAGCTCAATATCATGTGTAGGATAGTTCTTCTCATGAGTCTTCAACTATTTAGATGCACAAGCAACTGTCTTTTCATTTTTTATGAGACTGAAGCCAATCCAGTTCAGAGTTTCTTTATAAAAAATAATGAATATTCTTCCACTTGAAGGAAGAGTTAACATGGGTTAGGTAATAAATCTCATCCTCTACTCAAGGAAACATTACTCACACTCTTTTTTCTTGATGAACCAAAACCCTTTTGCGAGTAAACTACATTAATGTATTATAAATTCAGGAAATGTTTTTCACAAACCTCCTATGAAATCCCAATAATCCCAGGAAACTATGAATCTTAGTTACCATTGTAGTAAGATTTAATTACTATATAACCTTTGCTTCTATAGGGTCAACTGAGATTCCTTCTCTGGTTACAATGTTCCCCAAGAACAAAAATTTCTATAAACAAAACCCACAATTTCTAAACATTCTAAACAACCTCTACATCCTCAAAGACTATAATATAACCCTTATATAATCTTTATTCTCTTATATAAATTCAAAATATATTATAATATCATCAATAAAAACTACCTCATTGTAATCAAGGTAGTCCTTAATGACTTTATTCATAAAATACATTAAAATAGTAGGTTCATTAGTCAATACAAATGGCATAACCACAAACTCATAATTCCCATATATGGATCGAAATGTAGTTATTGGAATATCATATTTCTTCACTATCAATTGATGATAACCACAAAAATTATCAATCTTGAAGATTAATTGAGCCCCATTATGTTGGTCAAATTAGTCATCAATTCTTCGATGTGGGTATTTTTTCTACAATGTGATCTCATTCTGTTCTTTAAAATCGATTAATTCTTTCATTGATGCATCCAACTTCTTCATTATGTGAATAGACATCCCATTGGGAGAAACACATGGTTAGAAAAAACCCTTCTTCAAAAGATCATGAGGTTGCTTCTTTAATTCCTCCAGCTCAATAATTTCCCTTCAAAACAAGGTTTTTGGTATTAGATGAGATCTAGGTATAAGTTCAATGGAGAACTCTACCTCTATTTCTAGTGGAGGTCTAAGTAACTCCAATCAAATAAATATATATTATTAAATTATGGGAATATTTTCTATCCCTATAATTTCATTTCATTATTTTTCATCACTAATCTACTCCATAAAAAAGGATATTAGAGGTTATTTTAGTCAAAGATGAAGTTAGGATATCTCTCCATGGAACATAACTAGAGGTTTTCCATTCAAGACTACGGAAATTTCCTTGCTTCTACATTTTATATTAGCATTGTAAAATGAGATCCAATCCATCCTTGGTATAATTTTGAAATACAACATATGAATGAAACCTATATTTGTTATAATATTATGATCACTAAATTAAATACTACAGTTTTGAAATACTTTTGACGATTCTATAGTCCCTCCCAGAGTCTTGATTAATAACTTTACTTTTCGAAGATATGTTATTGATTATATATTCATTGCAAACATATAGGATATAAAGGAATTTATAGTTGATAATCAAACAAATAACATTCAAACTTTATGAGAAATAAAGAATAACTTCCACTACATCATTTAGAGATTGAACATTAGTTATCATAATCGAAAACGCATGATCATTCTCCCCTTCCCAATGCTAACACTGATAGAAATTCCCCAACACATCCATTGGATTGGGGTAGTGATTCTAAAATTTACCATGATGTAAACACATGAATCTTTGGATTTTATGTTGGGATTTAAACAATTTTCCTTTCTTTTCAGTGACGGGAATATGAGGCTTCACCTCAATATGAAAATTATGAGAAAGATGGCCATATATTATGTGACAATCGGGCCCCAGTGACAGCACAGACACCCCGCCTTAACATGGTCGTCGGGTCATGGCCTACCAGGTACCACCAGTTTCCCCGCAGACACGTGGGGCCCACCCCAGGGTCCACCCACGTGCCCAAACGGATCATATGACTAATGACAGTCCCCACAGGTCAACACATGTCCTTTTCCGTGTGCTTTGTCCTCACTCACACACACCCTGGAAAACATCCTAGAGGGTCACCCATCCTGATCACTATTCCATGCCAAGCTCGCTTAACTGTGGAGTTCTAATCAGACAGGCTCCTGAAAAGGAAGGTGCACCTGGTTGACATGAGTCACATCATTTAGTCATTTAACCCTTTATCAATTGGGGATGTTACAATCACCCCCCCCCCCTTTAGAACACAACTCCCTCGTTGTGGGCCCTACATCTCATCCCAGGCAGTGCACCGCACTTAGGCTGGGTACCACCTCTGATACCAAATGTGACAACCGGGCCCCGGTGGCAGCACAGACACCCCGCCATAACATGGTAGTTGGGTCCTGGCCTACCAGGTACCACCAGTTGCCCCGTAGACACGTGGGGCCCACCCCAGGGTCCACCCACGTGCCCGAACGGGCCATATGACTAATGACATCCCCCACAGGTCAACACATGTCCTTTTCGGTGTGCTTGGGCCTCACTCACACACACCCTGAGAATCTTCCCAGAGGGTCACCCATCCTGATCACTACTCCAAGCCAATCACGCTTAACTGTGGAGTTCTAATCAGACAGGCTCCTGAGAAGGAAGGTGCACCTTGTTGACATGAGTCATATCATTTAGTCATTTAAGCCTTTATCATTTGGGGATGTTACATATTACACACATGTAACACCTCCTTCTCCCGAGTGGGAAGTTTCCTAATTGATACTTTCCACGGTTATTACATGTCGAAATTTGAACATTCTTTACACGTATTCCCTAATATAATATCCTCCCTAATATTGTCTTTATTGATCTGTTCTTTTCATTCGTCTTGTGGGACTACTGTGTCTCACTAAACCCAAGATCAAATTTTATAGATTATTGTATGATTTCCTTATATCAATCATAATCTCAGTTGGCTATATTATTATAATGATGTAGACTTAGTCCACCAATGAATATTTTAACCATTCCATCAGGATCTATGAAAAACCTATATGTGTATCGTGAAAGCCTTGTGAAGTTTATCTCGTCGCGTCCATCAAAATCATTCTCCTTCTATTTAATTTTAAAAAATTTCTTCTCAATTTTTTTTTTCAAATAGAATGATTCAAATAATAATTGAAGAAGATCACCCGGGACTCCTCCCACTCCATAGATTAATTATCCCTTCTTTGTATCAGATATTTAATTAGTTCCCACCATTGATCAGCTTATCCCTCTTTGTGGTAAATAGATATGGTGATTTTATCTTGTTTGGAACTATGATGTACAGAAAAGATCTTCTCTATAGATCTTATCCACCATTAAATAATCAATGAGTTGGTATATCCACTAAACCTTTGTGGTGGTTGATGAATATAGGACTCAATGTAATGTTGTTCCATTTTTGGTGAAATTACTCTCTCAGAAAGATTCATGTTATTTCACATAACTTGAGTCATTTGATTCATAATTATTAGGAAAACATCCATTCCAGATTCCATTGGAGGGATGTTTGTGAAGGGTCCATTGTAATGACAATTTGCATGGTTACCCATATTTCCTACCTTTTTCGAATAAAATAAAACCATAGTGTGATTCTTTTTTAATTTAAGAAGATTATAAATCTAATGGATTTTTAGGTTTAACAATTATTATTAAACACACTATTCAATATCAACAACTACATTTCCTATAAATCCTTCATAATTATTCATAAAATGTTTGTTATTAACCAAACATATCCCCTACGATTGTCAAACCATGACTAAATCAAGAAATATTGTTGTTCACCAGTTCCAGTTCATGTCTACCTCAATGTGGTGTTTTTTGGTTTTACCCCTACATACATCTTTGCCAATGCCACAACCACTTGATTGTATCCAGACATAGATTTAATTTTTTAGAAACCTATTACATAATATTTCACCAAAATAAAATTATTTTTTCCTAAATATAAACATTCCTATATAGTAATTACTAATGTTGTCATATCTTAATTTCAAAAAATATCAAAACTATCCTCTAGTGTCAACTATGTTATCCCTCTATTTTATTTTGAAACCATTCATTTCATTTTACAAATAGATTATCATTAAAGTTTAGTGTCTTGGAAATAAGGAACAAAATACATGAAATCATATGGAATTAATATAATCATATTTTAATGATTCATCATAGGATCATCCTATCTATAATTACTACATCTCATAACCAGGGGAATTCATCAATATATAGCTTGAGCAGAAGGCCCAGTAATTGTAAACAAGGGAAACAATTTACATGTGATACCAATAAGAATGTGTAGAAATATATAAGGACATGAGAAACCAAAAAAAGGAATATCAAAAAAAAACATGAATCATAACATTAAAATTTGGATACAACATTTAATTTATACACTCATAAGAAAATCAATAAGGTCCATCCCAAAGGTATTAAAAAAATTACCAAGGTTATACCCCAAGGTATCATAAAACTTGTCATATTGATAAATTAATATATTAACCCAATGCATTATAGGGTTATCAGGTCGCACCCATAAATTGTACTTATTATGATGTGATCAATGTATACCATAATCAAAAATTTCATAAATAACACAATCTGAATAAAATAAATTGTTTTCTTATCAAAATTGTGAAATTATAAAAAGGGCATAAAACATGATAATTATGTCATTGATAAAACACATAAATCGAATAAGGGTTGTTTGTATTTCAATTAAAAAATAAAATATATCATTTTTATTAATTGATGAATACCTCTAGAAATGAAATAAGTTTGATTATTCACCTAAATTAAATAATATAATTTGTTGAGTAAAAGAGATAGATTTTGAAATGAGAATTCTACTGCATAATTACTGTGCGAGATGGTTTTCGAAAAAATTAAAAAGAAGTGGTACATGGATCACCCATTACTAAATGACTCATTATACAGTACAGGTATATAATAAAATAAAAATAAGAACATGGAATCTAAATTTGAAATACAACCCACAAAAATGATATCTTGAAAGGAAAAGATAATATTGATAACTCTTTTACCTTGAAGCGTAACATCTAAAACACTATAATCAGGACCTTAGGGACTTGAGGATATGTTTAGATGCATCCTTGAGAGGTATTATTATATTAAATTTATGGATAATGATTTTTGAATTAATTAAAACAAATCAATTTGTGGGTATTTTGTAGCAAAATGGAGGGAATATTTTATTAATTTCAATGGAACCCTGATTTGTGGTATTTTAAAAATCATGGTCTTTCCCAGGGTATTTTACCATGGTATTAGGCACATGGGTCACCTCATATTATTTTTTAATTTATAAGTGTCTCCCACAAACATAGATTACAAATTACATCATTATTATATAATTATGATGTCATTAAACTTACTAAAAAAATAAAAACTGTATTTTTATAATTCACTAAAAGTTCAACTGTATCAGGAAAATAAAAAAATTAAACCCAACCATTTTACATAGTCTAGAATTCAAAAGTGTACAACATTTTATAAAATTTATTTCTTTATAAATTATTTTAAAAATATAAAATAAAAATACAAAAATATATTTTCTAAAATATTTATTTACTTATACTATGATATAATTATATCCCAATACAACATTTGAAGACTAAAAGATATTTATATTTCATTAGGTGAGGTTACTAGTCCATTGGTAAAATTACAATTAATAATGGTAAAACTACTATTTCAATGTTTAATGTTAATGTTCAGATAACAAATTATTTTGATATTATTTAAATACAATTTCCACCCTGATTACAACAATGTATATCAGATTTTTTAAAACCATTTCACAGAAACAATTATTTAATAAAAAATTATTTTTTGTACTATTCATCAAAAAACTATTCATCACATTCATTTCATCAAAAAACAGTATTCATAAAATACTAATCATCAAATAATATAGAATCAAAACTTTCTAGAAAACGTATAAAACATCATCCTATGTTAAATTTGACATTTGAAATTCAAAAATTATGTTTATTTTACCATAATATTTTCCTATGTATGAGAAATTTATGTAAAAGTTAAATATTTACTTCTAAAATAAATTTATTAAATTTATCAGAATTAAAAAACAATTTTATTAAGAAATAGTATTCATAAAATAGAAATTATTAAATAATAATTTTATTTATACCATGAGATTACACAATGTAACTAAGGCCTCGCTTCCAATAACCTTATAACACCCGCATAGGACGTAAGAGTAAGGAGTGAAATTGTGATGGACTATGGAGGCAGCTCGAATAACACCGCCTGAGTGTTAATATCTACAAACATAAAATTCTCTCATAGTAGATTTCTTTCAAACATAACATGTTGACGCTCGACATTGTCTTGGTCTAATGCGAATCCCAGTGACCCAACCTCCTTCCCATGATCTAGCAGTTGGGCTTTGTTTGGCCTACGTCTACTAAATGAGGCCCTAAAATATTCTTTCTTCAATAAAACCATAATCATTTCAATTTATAAACACTAATCAAAATGTCAAGAGTATAGTTTCCAATGTTCATATTGACCAATGGTTATACTGACCAATGGTCATATAATAATTGAAACACAATGGTCTCAATTCAATTATAAGCCCTTCATTAATAAAGGGATATTGTTTATTTACTATGAAATAATGTAACATACATTTTCAATAAACAATTATTATTTATAAATTCAGGTCATTAAAAAATTAATTATAAAATTATTTATAAAGATGTTGAAGGATGGATTTCTCAGTTATAAATTTTTATAAAAGTAATCATATGATGGTCCTGTCTACATTTTTCTATTTATTCATGAATTATAATTAGCATAAATGTATTATATATATTCTCCATATTCATATTCGGTTCATAATGATAGGCATGTATATGAATTGTTATATCTCACATCGTCTTCAGGCAAAATATAATTTTCAAAAAAACATCAGAATTTTTTTTTATTCAATAAATGATTTTTATCTTTCTATTATAGTAATTCATTATCAACTTCTCATCATGATATTGTGTTTAAACATTGAATATGAAAACACTTCAATGTCAATATTTAAATTCTCTATTATTATCAGTCATCAAGTCCCATTTAACAAATACCCATTAAAATCCATGTTAGACACTATATTTTAATCTTCATGTGATTACAATAGATATCATAACCTAATTGTATATAATAAATGTATTTTTTCCCCTTTTGAATGATAAGATATATCTTCCATATCTTGAAGTGAAGCTCTCCCATTACACTTTTTTATCACCAACTACATTGTGGAATTATCCTCATAGAATGGCAGCTTCTCAAATCATAGAAGCACCTTTAATGTGTAAATCTTATTAAAACTACTTCAGAGTGAGAAATTTGTCTTCATTGTTTATAGTCAGTTAATCTACAACTTTATTTTAATTTTAACTAGTTTCTTAATTCATGGCATACTTATATGTCATTAGAGATAATATCTTTAATTATTCTTATATTATCCCTTTTTAGAATAAGTCATTCATAACATATATTTTTGGGAATATGAATTATGTTTAACTATTAATTTAACACTATGATGACATTTACTTAATAAGAATCATCTCAATACATATCACAATGAGACATGGGTGTTTTACATAAAAAATAAGATTTATTCTTACAGATCATATATTTGACCATTTTATATTTCAATTCAATCTATGGTATCCTTTAAATATAATTTCAATGAGTCATGAAAATTAAGAATAATACTCTTATGTATCACTATAGGGTTTTTCCATTACCAATTTTACAATCTGCATGTTCTTGGTGACCCTTAAATGTCCTGAATAGACTGGATGCAACATTTTCATATTATCTTGATTACATTTACAAATATTTGGGTTCTACCAACACATTTCCAAATATCATAAGTATTAAATACATTAAATTTTTAAAAAAAATTAGAACATAGATTTAATGTATCTATTGATTGATTCTCCAAATATCTAAATACATATTTCCTATAATTTCACCAACATTATCCATACCTCTTCCAAACTCCAAAAACAATAAAAATTACTTTGCAATAACTTTATATAATTACCAATAATTCCAATAATTATTCAAATTATTTATAGGATATATAAATACTAATTAGAGTTTTTCAATGAACCTTCACTCCAAATACATCATTAGTTATTTTTAAAATATCGACAATTTAAATTATTTATATAATATTTATATTAACCATAAAATAATAAAAAAGAAACTTCATCACATATATCATTATAGACATTTTTAAGAGATAATATTTCTAAAAATTAGAAAACTCCTTGAAAAATAACATCATATTCTTAAATTATTAATTCACCTAAAATATTATGTTGTATGAGGCTCAATTAATAACGAAATTTTAAAAAAGATTATTATTTATTTAATATTATCATTGGAAATAACTCCAACACTTATTATATATTTTTTATATGTGTAGAAATCTCTATACATATACAATTGAAATTTACCATCATCAATCCTCTTTTTGAAATGTTAAAAAATATCAAACCTTATAAATTTAATGATTATTGGAACCACCTCATAAAATCCATCCCACTTATTGAAAGCCCTCCATTATCATGATAATCACAAAAATTTATTGATACATCACATAATATACACATTTTTTCATTCTTAAATAATACTGACATCATGCCTACTAACTTAATGATCATTGAGAACAATTTCAACCTAGTACCTATACGGTTTATAGAGCCACATAAGCATTATTCACATCATATTTATTATTTATTCCATATGTATTTTCAATATATTTTTTATCGAAAAAATAAATATTAATTTACTTCTTTATAAGGATTATAAAATTATATTTCTTTTTATTAAATAATATTATTCCTTATTAATAGGTCTATGTAAATGTTTTATGTTATGTTATGTAAATTTTAAACAATAATTTATTTTTGATGAGTGTCATGATTTCAAAAATAATATTTACTCTGAAAAAACATATCAAATATATTCCTACTAAAATTTTAATAACTTTTATCATAGTAATTTGTCTGTTAACATCTACATTTAGAAATGTATTAGCTCAATTAACCACATATATTAAGATATTAATATTTAAATATATATTCATATTAATTAAATACAATACAACAATTTGATAATATTTTTGGGAAACATATTTCCCACTTAGTATTAATGAGCTATACTAACTCTATTCCTTTAAGAAACAAACCACTATAGTCACTAAAAACATGTGTGTCCCAAATAATATAGTAAAAAACAGTTATATTATTCTTTATAACCAACAAAACCCAATAAAAATATGTTTTATAAAAATCCATCCAATTTCGAAAACAATGTTTTTAAATGTTATTAAATTTAATATAATTTCAAACCATATCCAATGGTTTAAATCATTAATATCCCAGAATTTTATTTATATAATAATTCTTTGTATAACTTATTGTATATTATAAGATCCAAATATGTGTGAATGATATTATTAATTAAATTAATGAATCATTTACATATTTAAATAAATTAATATGTTGAATCATATTAATGTATAACACATGTTGTTTTCATGATTTTAGTTATACATAAATAGTAAAATATATAATTATAAAACCAAAAAACGTATCCAAATTCATTACATGAGAATGGTACACAAATTTTGTTATTACAAATTATTACAAAAAGAAACAAAAAAACCGTAATCCAGTATAGTCAGATAAAATTTCATGCCCTCAATATCTTAATAGGTTATTATTCTCTATTAATAGAAATAAGTTCAATCCAATGACCCATTATATATAGAGTTATACCCAATAAGGATAAATTATTTTAATAATAAATTTTTTCCCAAAGAATCATTAATATAGAAAAAATGATCATTTGAATTATAAACATTCAAATTAATTTATTTTTTGAATAAAATTTAATCAAATGAAATAACTATCATGAAATATTTAATTCATGATATTAAAAAAAATCATATAACATTCCATATGAAATAGATTTATAAATGTGATAATATTTACTCATTAATAAAAATGAATTCAGATACCAAAATATTAACATTTCATACTATTATGAAAAAAATTGATAGATATAAGACCCAAATCCTATTTATAAAAACCATGTCTATAACATATGAGATGATATATTATTTTCTGACACATATTTATTAAAATAATGATTTATTCGTAATGAGTAAATTTTTTTATTTGAAATAATAATATTTAATGGTAATACATTGGTGCATCATATTGTATGATATGGATAAATCATAAATAATTAATTATAATATTTGATTTATATAACACCCTATAATTAGAATATAATTTAAATGATAACATTAATATCTCCACATTTTTTTTCATTAATTATCTGTTTCTTAGTATGTTATTAATGGAAGAATCAGCCTTAAAATTAAATAAAAATCCATGAAAAGTGAATGGGTTCAATGATATGCTTCAATACATATGATTCGGTATATGATCAAATGGGAAGAATCCTCAATGTATATCAAATTTTGTAGTCACTGTGATATTTTAATGGTTCTATCATTTTTTTTTCATTCTATATCCCCAAGACATGAATCTCTTGTCTTCTTTCACATTTAAATTATCTATTTATGATCCCATGTGTTGAACTTGTTATGAAATTGTAATGGAAATGAATTTTTCATTTGGAGTACTAGCTATATTTTAAATCATGATTTTGAATGGAATTCTGAGTGTTGAAACATAATTTGTTTTAGATGTGGTTTATTTCCCAAGAGAATTCATAGACATTCATAGTGTTTCAAGAGCATCATGAATCCAAAAATCATTTTTATATGAGAGAACCATTTGTGCATTGTTGGTTCATGTTTTGAACTAGCATTGTTGGGAATTAATGTTGCATATTTCTTATAAGGAAAATATATTATTATCATAGAAAGGTGTCCCAACAAACAATGCAACCCTAGGAAATAAATTATAATTATATCATATGGTTAAGGAATGATTTTTATGATCATGAAAATTAACATGTGGTGTGGTGGATCACATAGACAATACCATGCATCAGATACCCACAGTATTTCAAATCGTGTAACTAGATGTGATATGCCATGTTTTATTTTAATAGATAGGATGAAAAACTATTCAAATTGTGAATCCAGACCATACACATTACTAAAAAAGATAGATTTATGATTTTCCCTCAATTTATTTTAACCCTTAAACAAACTTTCTTATTACCATTCTCATAGTTTCCTCACCCATGAAAGGAGATATCATTTTTCACCAAATATAAGATTTTATCTATATAGATTATTTGATCTCTTATTAATTTATCATTGGTCATATATTATTTTCCTCAATTATTCACACAATCTCATTGTTTTTATTCTCTATTTACCATAATATGTTTATAGATATTTCCTTGTGAGAACTTGATCCATATTTTTTCGTGTTTTCATATTTCATAAAATTATCACATTACATAAAAAAGTATGATGATAGACACATATGGCTTCTAAATTACGTGGTAGGTAGTCTATGTCTTTTAGAATATTATATTATGTCTTCATAAGATGATTTCATTATTCCAACAATCTTAAAGTATTTTTATTATTTATAAAATTTTGTATTCATTAAAATAAATTCATAGACCATAATTTTTGACTTCCATAGACCAATTAATAGGGTTAGAGTTTGGGTTCCACATCCTAAACTACTAATTAATGTGATTTTGATTAAATTGTTTTAAAAAAAATTGTTTTCTCATTATAACAAAAAACTCAGGGTTTTTGAGATTTTAACCTCCTAGTGGAATGACATAGATAAA
This sequence comes from Viscum album, assembly GCA_963277665.1. NCBI lineage: Eukaryota > Viridiplantae > Streptophyta > Magnoliopsida > Santalales > Viscaceae > Viscum > Viscum album. The sequence goes on along the minus strand of OY728157.1, from coordinate 25,059,883 downwards.
ATTTAATTAATTTTTTAATGGTAAAATAAACATAAATTGACCCTATTATCTCTTCTGAGTGATTTTACCATGAAAGTCACTAAATATAAAGGAACTATGCATGTCTATGTCTAAGTTATAAATTGTAACACTTGACTCTTTTAACGCATATGGGAAATAATTAATTGAAAACAAATGAATTGTTATTTGGGTTGGATGAACCACTTGATAATTTTAATATTTATTTATATTTTATAGTTATTATGGAATGACCCATGGGATAAATTAAATTTCATTTTGGAATTCATACTCACATGGCCCTATTTATCATTTTAATTTAATTATAAAATGGAAAAATAATAATGAGATGTATTATTGCATAGATATTTTCTCATTTATAATACCAAATTATTACATGAAAATGACTAAATTTTAATAGTTCAAGTGAATAATTTTTATTGATATGTATTACATAGGCTGGATATGTAAGGAACACAAATTTATTGAACTATTAATTGTTATATGATATTGTACAATATCATACAAATCATTTACTTAAATATATTGAACATGTAATTCCATATTATTTCTAAAATATTGAACATTATATTACACTAATTTACTAAAATCATTAGACATGATGTTCAAAATTTTTATTGAATTTTTTTGACATGAATTTACATATTTAGTTTAGCTCATTAGACATAGTGATCCTTATTATATTATTTTATATTTTGAAAATTGTTCTCGTTATTATTATTTATTAAATTATGTGATTTTATTCCCCATGATTGTTTCATTGTAATGTTTTTTTGATTCCCCTAAATTTTAATATGAAATAGTATAGGAATAATATGCTCAATGTACCGTTATATAAACCATGGTTCTAGAAAAAATTTAATTTTATTCTATTCAGTGACATACATATTTGGCCGAAGTAGGTCGAATATTATGTGTTTTCCCTTAGAAACCTAAGAATATATGTTTAATATATATTTTCAATAAATAAATGATTCCTAAAATTTATTATACCAACACACTATGAAATATATATTAATGTATTGTACGGAATTATGCACCATTTTTTGTGGATTACTGGTTATTAATAACATTCAATTTGTTCTACTATTTTCTATCTAGAAAAATCACTTGGTGGAATTTTAGGTCGCTGAATTGTTATTCATGCTATAAATTTTTATATACTAGGACATAGTTTAGAGATGGGGGTTGAGAATGTACAGGGGATCCCTATAGTCATAATTCATGTTTTTAATTTATTTTTTGTTAGTATATTATTATATTGTGTATTACATATTTTTGGTGGTGTTCCTTGTATATATGTATCATCATGCTCAGCCATGTATGTTTTATGTGACCCTTTCATGTTTTTTATTTAGAATTAAATTTCAAAAATATATCTATATTATTGTTATTTAATTTAATTTTTTTATTAACCACTATATTTATTTATGATAGATATTTTATAGTCTCCTCATTATACCACTTTTAGACGCTAGCATCAAGTTGCAACCTCTGGCGTATTGGGAGGTGTGCTTAGAGCATTATCACTAATCATCCATATTACTAATTATAGAGTGCAGTAGGATATGATTTGACAATGTGGTATCAATGGTTTCATTATTATTTCACAATGTATTTGGGTGGAATACATGACATTAAGAATCTATCAGAATATTGTATGGATCTCATGCCTGGATGTTACAAACACTGAAACGGCGGAAAAATAAATTAGTTTGGGATGACACTTTTGTTCATGATGTTCTCTATTACTATTTATTATTATTTATCATTGAGGTATTTTATATATTCTGTTGATTGTTGATTTATATATTTAAAATATTTATCTCTTGGATGAGTACGGTAATAGGGGATGTGTTATTCTACTTTTTTTGAGACTCAAATTATTTACATGTATTTAGCATGCTTACATGTACACCATAATTGTGTGATTATGTTCCATTCTTATCTGAATAACATTGTATTATGATTATTATGAATATAAATATGTACAACATGTTTACTTAATTATATCCATATTTCATGTATTTTTTTCTAATTTGATATATTTATTTAATGTGGTTATTGTATTAGATCTATCAAATAATTTTTTATGATCGAAAACATTTTTCCCTTATATCATGACGGTGGAAATATATTTAAAAATAATAATATTATATATTAAATTAAATTATTTCTAATATTATTAATGAAGAAACCCAAATGGAATCATTATGTATCTAGTAAATTAGTTTCTTTTGTAAATTCAAGATATTACATATAGGTGTTATTTATATGGATCGCCAAATACAACCCATAAATCCTTGTACCTCAATAAAATGAGAATGATAACCAACATAACTAATTCCTTTTTTTTATAGACATGATCCCAATATGTGAGATTTATCTGGGTATTCATATGTGATAAACACACTAAGGATATTTTGAAATTATAACTATGGTAGGGTGTCACATAAATTTGTTGAAAATTTTACTTTATAGACCATTGAATCAAGAAATATATGAATGGTTGCACATAGAACAGAACCTAAGAATAAATGATAGGGCACTCATAGTTAACCTTTATTCTTATGTGCTTTAGTACATAACATTTTTGTGGAATTTTGATGATAAATATAGACATATAATTAATGTTTTTTCTTCCACTTATATAGGGTGTCATAAAAATGTACATTTTCATATAATTTGATCAATTCCATTAAATTGATAACATAACATTTGTCTCTTTTTGGTATTTATTGATGTGAGGATTTTGTTACTTTATATGGTAATTTTATGAGAATATTATGAGACGTTGGATAAATGAGTTACATGTAATGTTTCCTGTAGCACTTGTATTGAAAATTGCATATATCTACGAGTTTTATATATTTAAATTAATTCTAGATTGATGATAACGTTATAATTAAATCATTTAGAATATGATGGTGGTGACAAAACCTCATGTAAGAGATAAAATTATAATGTCCTTGGGAGTTTATTTGAATGGAAATGTGAGTGTTTCTCGTAGTTATCTAATAACTTATTCGGTTTTCTACCTAGAGGATAGGTGGTACAGTCTAGTACACTTTTACATATGATAGTAGTTTTTATATTTTATTCTTTATGATGAATTGAATTATTATCCTATTGTGGTAGTGAACTATTAAATTTTAAACTAGATAAATTTTGAGGTTAGAATATATGCATAATATGTTTTTTCTATTTGACAAATAAGTTATATAGTTCTTCAAGTCGATGGAACTATACCCATGGTAGGAGGATGATTTTATGTTGTTTGATCCCCGAGGGTTTATTACTATGTGGGGATACCCAGTGACAGTTAGTTTTTTTCCTTTTTTATTTTGTATTATGACCCTTTGGGGATAACTCTCCTATAATAATCCTATTATATAATGAATTTTTGGTAGGTAGAATTTTATCAAATGCAGTGGTTATTACAATGTTTATTGGTTTTGAAACTCAGAGGTGTATTATTTCATTAACTATATTCATTTGAACCTATTTAGAAAGTGTTAATAGATGTGTTAGACACTATGAAATAGAGTCAATTAAATGGGATATAGTTATCATGTGAGAGACCGTCAGGATATATTTTTGGAAATAGTGTTCCTTTTTTGATAATTGATAATTAGGGAAAGACTAAAAACCAAGAATCACATACATTGACTTGTACCCTAGTGATCTTGATATGTTTTGATTGAAAAAGGTAACTTATGAGTTAGGTTAACTAGAGATTACAAATTTCATAAAAGGATTTATATTGGTAATATTCTTATTTCAAGACTGGATCACATGATATGATCATGTTTTTTATTGTAGGTATATTGACACCCATGGTTTTTGAGGAAGAAACTAGGAATCCTCTGTATAGGGACTGGATTTGATTGGTAGGATTTTTGAGTGACTGGACCTATTGAGAATGGGTCTTGTAGTAGAATCTATAATTACTGAACTGACTTCATGTGATTTGTGTTTGTTGGAAAAATCAATGCACCATAATGTTACTGATTCTTAAGAGGAGTTCCAAGGGATATCTATGTATGTTAAAAACTATTTTTCCATATAGAATGATTAGCTTAGTAACTGGTAAATGTGGAACGATGATGACTAGTCAGGTAAATTTAGAGGATTGGTGAATTTAAATATGATTCTTTTGTATATTGTGACCATATTAATTTGGATAATTAATTATTGTATCCATGAATATTGATAACATGGAAATAATTTGGGGTACAATTACATGGATCACCCATGAGTGGAAATTAACATGCATTTTTGGAAAAAACTATATTATTGATATCTTGAAGAAATGTATATGTTATTTATAGCAGGATTTACTTTGGAATAGTGATAGTTTCATTATAGAGACCCAAAGCATGACTTACATGGATATTACATTACTTTAGTTGAATACTTAATACATAAAAATAACAGACACACAAGGATCTCAATAGTTTAGTGCCTTTGGAAACTTGGAACGTAATCTTCTAATCGTGGTGAATGATCTTCAACATCTCCCACAAAGATCATCCCCTTTTTTTCTTACCTGAAACCTTTCTTTATATCCTGGGGAAAAGAAAACATAAAAAGTGTGAGATCAAATGCTTAGTAAGGGTATGAATGGATAAAATAAAACATACCATATACATTTGAACTTAAAAACATGAATATAATGTTTAAACATCAAAAGCTTTAGCAATGACATAAAACATGGAAGTACGTAAGGCATAGATCATAAAGAAACATTAAGAATGATAAAATAGCATGGGAATAAAACATTTAATTGTGGAAACCATTAATCACATGATATGATTTCCATAGTAGCCAAGGCATTGCTGCCAAGACCATCTTAGTGGACAAAGTCCCTTTCTGAATCGAGTTCACTCCCTTTTCAAGTCCTGTATTACTGAACCGGTTTAACTTGTCATTCTAGAAATCTCTATCTCTTGAGATATAAATCATTACCCAATTCATTGGAGGGAGATATATGTCCCACCCATATCATAATGAAATCATTCTTTCCTGTGCCACAAAATCATAAATCATGCATCATAGGATAACCCATGAAATAAAATGGGATTCTTAAACATCATGCCATCATGACATAATCCATAAACATTTGATATCATTTCATCATAATAAAATTGAAACCATTTAAATCATAGATACATTTTACTTGAAACATACACATATGAAATATTCCATCTTAGATGGAAAATAGTGTTGACAAAACACTTGGAATGAATTCTTGAGGAAAATATTCTTTCTTCTTTAAAATCATTTTCTTTTCACAAAATTCCATGCAATTTTAAAAGATAATGGTTTTTTTGAAAATAATAATGCAATATTGTAGAGGAAGCTTCTTGAAAATGAGGCGTTATGAAACCGTAAAAATCCGTTCACACCGTATAAGTTAAAAATAACATTCTCCTCGTACTTTTGTCGAAAAAGTCAAAAAGTACCTTATATGGTAACCAAATGAATGATACCATTCATACAATGTGGTAAAAATTCAATAAAGGGTAAAAATGACTTTAAACATACATGGAATAATGGTAAACATTTTATGAAAGAATTTTTAGAAAACATGGTCATGGATGATAAACTTAACCCCAGTAAATACTTACGTATAAGCAATCTCGGATAAAAATGAGATTGAAAATTTATCCCTTACCATAGGTACGATATGCTTCATACGTATCCGAACCTCCTGTATAATGATTTAAATAATTTCATTGACTTATTACAGAATGTTATTCATTGTTATGATATCATATATGTTTCACTTATGACTTTATATTACCCATTCTTTTGTAAATTCTATGTTAAAGAAGCATTTTGGGTAAAATCATTTCATTTATCGTATGTGTTTCGACTTCTCATTCTTGTTATTATTAATTATATCCTGATTTACATAATTTCATAATTTAAAACATGATTTACATATATTCCTCATATACATATATATATTATAGGTCGATAAAAGGAATGAAATACACCGTTCATAGAGATGGTAGGCCGTACATACGAATGAACGTTGTTTTTGTTTCCTTATTGAATTGAATGAAACTAAATAGAAGACATACATGTATATATATATATAAATAAATCCAGTAGCATTATTATTTCATATATATCATTATTATTTATTAAATAAACATTGTGATCATTCATGTATGGTTAACATGGAAAATGAATCTCATCGCGTCGTGGAGACGGTATTCCGTACGTACGCACGAGCGATGATATCATTTCCATAATCATTGAATTGAATTCTAGTGGACGTTACAATATATCAGAATCATTAAATTCTATAATAACTATGTATAGTTATTATTTACACCATTATACCCATCCAAGAAAGGTGGTGTTGGAAAAACAGATCACACCACGGCGTGGAGACGGTATTCTATACGTACGCACGCGCGGTGATTTTGTTTTCCGTAGGATGAATAGATGGTGAAATAGGTATGTTTCATACCTATAATAACATATCATAATATGAGTGATATTGATTTTATTACTCAATAACGAAACAACTAAAGAATAAGAAGTAGAATAAGAAATAAAGTTGAATGAATCGGTAACGGACATTACCTCTTCTTTGAAGCGCCTCTTTGAGACATCCTTTTAGGGCACTAAAATTGGTCTATGAAGAAGACCAGGACCTCTAGGATGTTTCTATGGAAGTGGAGAAGAGAATTTGTCAGGGGTTGGCCGATCTGGAAGTCTCAATGTGGTGTGAGGAATAGAGGGAGGAGGTGCCCTTTTATAAAGGAGGAGAGGGGCTCCTTTGTAATAACTAAAAATATTATTTTATTACAAAGCCAAATTCGTTTTTAGATAGCTCCAAATTGTTTTATTTCGAATCTAAGGTGGGGATGGGTCTAAATCATCTCATCCAATAAAATTTGGAAATGTTTAGGTTCCTATTTTATCCTTATCCTTTAGATTTAACATTAAGTTAGATAATTTTACTTTTACCGTGTATTTTTGTGTTCTTACACTATAAGGTTAATAAACATCCAATAAGAAGCCAAACTAACACCAAGTTGTTTATTATTAATATATATATCCTTATATAAGTCATTTTTCCGAACATTATATTTTTAGGAATAAAATAACAATTAATAATATAGTATTTGTTTTAAAAACTATTTTATGTAAATTTTGACACTATTTAGTAATAGATTTTTGTGAAAATCCTAACAGACTAATTAGTTAGAATAAAGTTAATTATATCACTGATAACATGTCTTATTAACCTATAAAATTATTGTAATTCATAAAAAGTCTCAAATTACATTTATTTTGGTATTTATAACATCAATTATGTCAATATTTCTTTAATAAGATAATTATTGCATCATCATTGTGTCATAAATAAATTAAATTATATAATGTCTAAAAATTACAAATAAAATACCATTATGTAGGAAATCTATTTAGGTTTCTAAGGAATATTTATAGTCTAATTTATATTATGTATAACCCTATATTAAAAATGATATACTTATTAAACATTGATTTTAACTATTTTGACCCTTCTTTAAATAAATTAATAATAAATGTACTAATCTAATTCAAGTGGGCCTAAATGGTCATATTTTATTCCTAAGGTTGTTTTTGGTCTAATTACACTTATCCAATAGAGTTAGTACATGTTTTAGGGTAATAATAATATCATTTTTACCCGTAATTACCCTATTTACTTTTAACCGTGGTAAAAAAAGTTAAAAGTTACTCTTCACCAAAAATTATTTTCATATCATTGAATCAAATTTTTCTTACTGAAATCAATCGTGTCTCTCAGATTTTTGAAATTCCACTCACATAATCGGTAAAATTAAGTTTTATGAAAAATTCATTTTTTTTAACTACCACTTAGTGGTTTCACAATTCATCAAAAAATGAAAGTTTCCAGAAAAATACCAAAAATTAGGCCTAAGCTATATTTGATATTATGAACTGAAAAATGAATTCTATTTTACCAAATTCAAAACATATCAGTTGCATTACTTAATTTAAAAATCAATTCTCGTCATCAAAAGAAATAGCGTGTTCTTAAGAGATAATAACTATCAAAAGATTGACATTTGTTTATGTCTGGTGTAAATGTAAAATTACATCCAATGACCGACATTGTATTAAATTGTAAAAATATATTATAAATATACTTAAAACCACTCAAATTAATAATTTATCACTATTAATTATTTCGATTAAAAATGTTGTTTTTAATTAAAATTTAGTAGTTTTCACTATTCATCAGAAAATGAAAGTTATCCGAAAAGTACCAAAATTTTACCCTAAGCTAATTTCTATATTCATAATCCAAAAATGAAGTCCATTTTGAAAAATAAAATTTTCAAAATTTCAAAACGTTGTTATTACTATTCATAACAGCTAGTTTTAATAATATTTTAATAGCATATCATTGTTTAGTGAAACTCGGTATTACGTACAACACACGCTATCGTGGAAGGTCGCGCTTGCATGTAATGAAAGCCAATTCAGGGTTGCGTGTTGTGAAATAATCATTCGTTTTTCGTATAACATAATCCAACCATATTTCATTTATACATTGAATATATATATATACATATACTCAATGTTGCATAGAATTACTATTATCAAAATTGTGTGTAACACAATCAAAGAATAGTGTTGCATATACTTCATGCTAATACGGTGTTGCGTATAGCGCAAGGTAATATTGGTGTAGAATACAACACAAGACATTAATGAAATTAAAAGAATGTTTTTCATAAAATCTTGGGGTGTTACATTCTACCCCCCTTAAAATGAATTTCTCCCTCGAAATTCGTCGGGGTTATAAATGGTTTACTACTCGAAATTTTGTTTAATAGAAACCCACATCATAAAAAGGAATACCCAAACTTGGCTTTAAAAACTAAAGTATGAAATGTAACGGTTACCCAAATTAACTCATCACTAGGTTTCCACGTAGGAGAACATAGGTGAAAATATGGATATGGAAGAAAAATCTAACCATCAAGTTCTAATGGAGAGTGGTAGAGAACATGGCTATGAAATAGCCAACAATCACAAAGACATAGATTTGCGATGATCTAAGGTACCATCTGACTCATCAGATATGAGGCACTAGGACAACATTTTTGGTTTTCAAGATCATCTCCCTAAAGTTGGAAAATTAAAAGAAATACTTACATGATTTTGGTACAATTTCACTGTTGTTTGTGAATTGAAAAATTTCCCCTTCATCCCTTAAAGAAATGAATTTGAATTTGTTATTTGTGATGTGTTAGCAGATCATGTGATAGAATGATGAGTCATTCCATCTGTTTCAAACAAAAGGTTAGAAAAAGTTATAAGTCCATATTATGATTAGATTAATCGTATATGGTTCCAAAAATGAACTTATACTTCATATATCATACCGCTTAATAAAATAAAACTAGTTTCTACTAACCAGGGACTTCCTGTAGGCCAGTGGTAGGCGATAAAGGCTAGTCACACTTCGGTTTTGGGTTCAATTCCCACAGCCTTGTCCAACGCGATGGGCTGTCACCCGTCCTGCAGGTTGTCTTTTTTTCTAAAACAAAATTACTATAACATCCCATCAATAATATCGAAAAAACTTCAATCCTAAAACAATACTGACTTATGTCCAATATAATCCATTCCAATCTTTAGGCTTATCCATAATACTGCAGTCCACTCTCATAATATAGTGAAAACAATTACTAGAGATTTCATATAACAAGCATGTTAATACCATCGTTGATCCCCATATATCATAAGATATGTCTTGTTGGTCACATTCCAAATATTCTAAGCCCTTATTCATGTATTCTCTTGAAAAATGAATACCCATTGAATCTTAGTAAAAACATGAGTCCTGTCAAAAGATAACTCATTCCACATACCAAAAATCCAAAATTCTATATACTAAAACCATGATATAACTATCTCCTTATATCAGTCATGAGCTCATGAATACTATCAAAAATTTAATTTTCTCCTTATCCCTTCATTATGCGCATATCATCTATATTCCAAAAATATCTGAATAACCTTTCATGGAGTCTGGTACCATTAATCATACACTTTCAAAACTCAAGGATAGACAATAGTGTAACAATCCTTAGATGTCTCCTTATTCCATAGTACCATGAGATTACTTATACAACATTACACATTATAAACATGTAATCATTCCACTGCATTCTTAAACCATTGACCGAGCATCAACAATTCTTTCATCTCACATATCATTTGTAGTATCTTCATCGTCATCAACATAAATACTACCCATACGACCATACTGATTCTCTTCATGATACTTTTCCTTAGGGCATTGGTTTGCATAATTCCCATACATTCCACATTTAAAACATTTTACCATTGTTGATGTCATAGCAATACCATTATCCTCATCCCTAGTGTTAACTGAACCTTTTTCTTTACACTTACTGGCTTTGTGTCCTTCTTTTCCACACGTAAATCATATTCCAGTTCCTTTGAAACATTCTCCTTGATGCCTCTTCCCACATGATTCACATAGGGGAAATTGAACTTTCTTTTCTCTATGATCATCATGAAACTCCATCTTTCTGTTATTAGCCGAGTCCGGAAACTTACCAAATTTTAATTTATTGACCATATTATGAGATTGCTGATTTGGAATAATAATGAGGTTTGGACATCCAAATCCCATTTCATTTGGTTACTCATGATGAATATCATTCCATTGTCCATCTCTCCAACATTATCGTGAATCATCTTGTTTCTAGCAATTTTCTAAAACCCAAAAAGAATAGTGTGATAGGCAAAAATCATAATAAAGGGAGAGTAACTTCAATATCTAAAATCTTTGGTTTAATCTAATATCATTACCATAGTTCTATGACTATATCCTATATGTATACTTATCCTTAGGTACATCCCTAGACATACCTTAGAAATATCTCTAGGGATCTCACTAACGTTTTCGCATCCTAGTTTCCAATGGTTGACTAAACTTTTCCTCTGATACCAACTGTAGAGATCCAAAGCATGACGTACATGGATATTACATTACATTAGTGGAATACATAATACATAACAATAACAGACACACAATAATCGTAATAGTTTAGTGTCTTTGGAAACGTGGAACGTAATCTTCTAATCGTGGTGAAAGATCTTCAACATCTCCCATAAATATCTTCCCCTTTTTTTCTTACCTACAAACTTTCTTTATATCCTGGGGAAAAGAAAACATAAAAAGGGTGAGATCAAATGATCAGTAAGGGTATGAATGGATAAAATAAAACATACCATATACATTTGAACTTAAAAACATGAACATAATGTTTAAACATCAAAAGCTTGAGCAATTACATAAAACATGGAAGTATGTAAGGCATAGATCATAAAGAAACATTAAGAATGAAAAAAAAAGAATGGGAATAAAACATGTAATTGTGGAAACCATTAATCACATGATATTATTTCAATAGTATCCAAGGCATTGCTTCCAAGACCATCTTAGTGGACAAAGTCCATTTCTGAATCGAGTTCAATCCTCGTTCCAGTCCTGTATTACTGAACCAGTTTAATTTTTCGGTCCAGCCTTGTCTATCTCATGAGATATAAATCATTACCCAATGCATTGGAGGGAGATATAGGTCCCACCCATCTCATAATGAAGTCATTCTTTCGTGTGCCACAAAATCAGAAATCATTCATCATAGCATAACCCATGAAATAAAATGGGCTTCTTAAACATCATGCCATCATAACATAATCCATAAACAATTTATATCATTTCATCATAAGAAAATTGAAACCATTTAAATGATAGAGACATTTTACTTGAAACATACACATATGAAATAATGTCATCTTAGATGGAAAATAGTGTTGACAAAACACTTGAAATGAATTCTTGAGGAAAATATCCTTTCTTCTTTAAAATCATTTTCTTTTCAAAAAATTCCATGCAATTTTAAAAGATAATGGTTTTTTTGAAAATAATCATGCAATAATGTAGAGGAAGAGTATTGAAAACTAGGTGTTATGAAATCGTAAAAATCCATTCATGTCGTATAAGTTAAAAATAACATTCTCCTCGTACTTTTGTCAGAAAAGTCAAAAAGTACCTTATATGGTAACCAAAGGAAAGATTCCATTCATATAATGTGGTAAAAAGTCAATAAAGGGTAAAAATGACTTTAAACATCCATGTAATAATTGTAAACATTTTATGAAAGCATTTTTAGAAAACTTGGTCATGGATGATAAACGTAACCCCAGTAAATACTTACGTATAAGCAATCTCAGATAAAAATGAGATTGAAAATTTATCCCTTAACTGAGGTCCAATATTCTTCGTATGTATCCGAACCTCCTGTATAATGATTTAAATAATGTCATTGACTTATTACAGATTCATATTTATTGTTATTATATCATATATGTTTCACTTATGACTTTATATTACCTGTTCTTTTGTAAATTCCATGTTAAAGCAGTGTTTTGGGTAAAATCATTTCATTTATCGTATCTGTTTTGACTTGTAGTTCTTGATATTATTACGTATATTTTGACTTACATAATTTCATAATTTAAAACATGATTCACATATATTCATCATATTCATATATATATTATATGTCGATAAATGAAATGAAATACACCGTTCATGGAGACGGTAGGCCGTACGTACGCATGAACGCTGTTTTCGTTTCCTTATTGAATTGAATGAAACTAAATAGATGACATACATATATATATATAAATAAATCCAGTATCATTATTATTTCATATATTTCATTATTATTCATTAAATAAACTTTATTATCATTCATGTATGGTTAACATGGAGAATGAATCTCATCACGTCGTGGAGACGGTATTCCGTACGTACGCACGAGCGATGATATCATTTCCATAATAATTGAATTGAATTGGAGTGGATGATACAATATATCAGAATCATTATGATGTTATAATAACTATGTATAGTTATTATTTACACCATTATACCCATACAAGTAAGGTGGTGTTGGAAAAACAGATTACACCACGGTGTGGGGACGGTATTCCGTACATACGCATGCGCGGTGATTTCGTTTTCCGTAGGATGGATAGATGGTGAAATAGGGTTGTTTCATACATATAATAACATATCAGTATATGAGTGATACTGATTTTGTTACTTCATAATCAATCAACTAAAGAAGAATAAGTGGAAGAAGAAATAAAGTTGAAAGAATCGGTAACGGACATTACCTCTTCTTTGAAGTGCCTCTTTGAGACCTCTTTTTAGGGCACTGAAATTGGTCTTTGAAGAAGAAAATGACCTCTAGGATGTTTCTAGGGTTGTGGAGAAGAGAATTTGGCAGGTTTTGGCCGAGCTTGAAGGCTCAAAGTGGTGTGAGGAAACAGGGAGGAGGTACCCTTTTATAAGGGAGGAGAGGGGCACCTTTGGAATAACTAAAAATATTATTTTAATATAAAGCCAAATTCGGTTTTAAATAGCTCCAAATTTATTTATTTCGAAGCTAAGGTGGGGATGGGTCGAAATAATCTCATCCAATAGAATTTAGACAAGTTCAGGTTCCTATTTTAACCTTATCATTTAGATTTAATATTAAGTTAGATAATTTTACTTTTACCGTGTCTTTTTGTGTTCTTACACTATAAGGGTAATAAACATACTATAAGAATCCAAACGAAACCCAAGTTGTTTATTATTAATATATATAACCTTATATAAGTAATTTGGCCTAACCTTATATTTTTAGGTATAAAATAACAATTAATAATATAATATTTTTTTTAAAAACTATTTTATGTCAATTTTGACACTATTTAGTAATAGATTTTTTGTAAAAATCATAAGTGAATGATTAGTTCGAAAAAAGTTAATTATAACAATACTAAAATTTCATATTAAAGTAGAAAATTAGTGAAATTAATAAAAAGTCTCAAATTACATTTATTTCAGTATTTATAACATCAATTATGTCAATATTTCATTAATAAGATAATTACTGCATCATATTTGTGTCATAAATAAATTAATTTATATAATGTCTAAAAATTAAAAATAAAATACCATTATGTAGGAATTAGTTTTATCTTTCTATGTAATATTTATAGTTAAATTTATCTTATGTATAAACCTATATTAAAAATGATATACTTATTAAACATTGATTTTAACTATTTTAACCCTTCTTTAAATAAATTAACAATAAATGTCCTAATCTAATCCAAGTGGGCCTAAAAGGTCATATTTTATTCCTAAGTTTGTTTTTGGTCGAATTACATTTATCAAATAGAATTAGGACATGTGTTAGGTGATAATAATATCATTTTTACCCGTAATTACCCTATTTAATTTTAACCATGGTAAAAAAAGTAAAACATTACTATTCACCAAAAATTATTTTCATCTCATTGAATCACATTTTACTTACTGACATCAACCGTGTCTCTCATATTTTTGAAATTCCACTCACAGAAATGGTAAAATTATGTTTTATGAAAAATTCATTTTTTTAACTACCACTTAGTGGTTTCACTATTCATCAAAAAATGAAAGTTTATAGAAAAATACCAAAAACTAGGACTAAGGTATATTTGATATTATGAAATGAAAAATGATGTATATTCTACCAAATTAAAAACATATCAGTTGCATTACTTAATTTAAAAATTAATTCCCGTCGTCAAAACAAATAGCGTGTTCTTATGAGATAATAACTATCAAAAGATTGACATTTGTTTATGCCTGGTTTAAATGTGAAATTACATGAAATGACCAACATTGTATTAAATTGTAAAAATATATTCTAAATATAATTTAAAACCACTCAAATTAATAATTTATCACTATTAATTATTTCGATTAAAAAGGTTATTTTTAATTAAAATTTAGTAATTATCACTATTCATCAGAAAATGAATGTTATCTGAAAAGTACCAAAATTTCACCCTAAGATAATTTTGATATTCCGAATCTAAAAATAAATTCCATTTTGAAAAATAAAATTTGAAAATTTCAAAAAGTGGTTATTACTATTCATAACGGCTAGTTTAAATAATATTTTAATAGCATATCATTGTTTAGAAAAACTCGGTATTGCGTACAACACACGCTATCGCGGAAGGTCGCGCTTGCGTGTAATGCAAGCCAAGTCAGGGGTGCGTGTTTTGCAATAATCCTTCGTTGTTTCATATAACATAATACAACCATATTTCATTCATACATTGAATATATATATATATACTCAATGTTGCATAGAATAACTATTATCAAAATTGTCCGTAACACGATCCAAGAATCGTGTTGCGTATACTGCAAGCTAATAAGGTGTTGCGTATATCACAAGGTAATTTTGGTGTAGCGTACAACAAAACACATTAATGAAATTAAAAGAATATTTTTCATAAAATCTCGTGGTGTTACATTCATGTCGATGGAAATTGTAGTTTACTCTTAGTCAAGATATGATAATTCTATATTTCTTAAAACAATTCATACTGTGCTGAGAGTATGTTGCCTATAACTAGATAAATCTAAAATTATTGTACTGTTTGATGATGAGTGTCCATGGGAGTTACACTCAATGGTAAATTTTAGGGAAAACATATTGGGAAGCGCATTCCATTAGAAATTGAGGTGGTGAACCTCATAGTGTGTTGATATATAATTAGTAGCATTAGAACTATTCACTTAATGTTGGAATGATTGTTGGGTGATTTAGATTAGGCACTCTGAAATGATCGGGCTTGTAACCATACTAGTCTTGATATCTAGGAAGGGATGGGTCATGGGTTTTGGTAATCTAAAAAATCACATCATTTGTTGAATAAATTTGATAGTCATGAGGTGGAGATTGGGACAATTTTCACTGGTGGGGGAACCTCATGTGGGATCTGTAGAGTGAATTTGTTCCATATTTTGGGATATTATATTTGACTTTCATTTTTAAATAGAAAAGTTGAACAATGTATCAATAAATTTCCCTATAACATCAATGAGTATTATTGAATATGGACTTCATAGAGTTAGTGTATGGGAATGGATCCCATTATATATTCTGATGATCTAGTGGGTATAAAAAGGGAAATTTATAGAACATGTGTTATATAATGATGATGTTTTTAGACATTTTAATGTTTTCCAATGAGAATTCACCAAAACATTTGTATGGGACCTTGGGGGAATTATCAGAATAATCTGGAAAAAACACTGGATAGGGGATCAGAATCATGATTTAGTGATATATCATCTATTAACATAGATAACTTTGGGAAATATTTATATTTAGGTGGTTTAATTTAATTTTACATTAATTATGGAATTCCATTCATGAGGAACCACTTGTGGAAATCCATTGGGGTTAAATGGGTAATGTACAAGTACTATCCATGGATATTCAATGATAACTAGTGCAGCCTGGTTAAATATATTCCATTAGTATTTTACAATTCATTAAAATTAAGAATTGTGTTAGGATCATTGTTAGGAAACTAAAGGTGTATTTCAATTCTTGACTGTAAAGGTCTTAATGGAATGGTTCTATGATATCCATTGAAATATAGAACCTATGATGAGTAAATTAATTTTATGTTTTATTAAATAGATGATGATGGGATTGTGTCTCGAGATAACATGCTCATGTTGGAACTATCATAATGTTTCATTAATTATTATGTGTTTTGGATAGTGTTTCAATGGTGTAATTAACATATGATTAAAGTGATGTTTGGGGTGTTTTGGGAATATAAAAATACCACATGGTAGTTTTAATATTAAATTACATTCCCTATAAAGTCGTCTGATTTTTATGACTCCCACCGAGGATTATCAAGTATGATACATTCTATGGTGGGTAGGTTTTATGATGTTATGCTTTGAACTGGTCAAGAAATTATGAAGGAATGGAATTTTTTTCAAAACCCTAAATATTAAACCAATCTTTGGAGTTGAATTATTAGATTTTTATCAACTATTATTTTGTTTTTTTATCCTTTTAATGTCCCAATGTGTATTTCAAATTTATTGATGTGTTATGGAAATCTGGTTTTAAAAAAACATTTTCCGGGTAGAAGAACATAGTCTCATGATTGGTTAATGACTTGTTCCTCGATAGTGATAAGTATTCAACCAGAATTTATGGATTCGTTTGTATTTTAAATGGTTTTTAACTATTATTGGTTTCTCAGAATATCATGATACTATCTACAGTTAATTCATGTTCCATTACACTATTTTTTTCACGGTCTCTAATGACATTATTTTTAACATTATAAAGTGGTGGACCACATGGATAATATCATCACATGTGATACATTATAATTTTTAAACCATATTTTGATATTAGTGAGGTTTTATTCCATTTGGATAATTCTGGAGCATATTTTTCAATCCATTCCACCAATTAGTGAACCCCTATAAAATGAAGAATTTTTTATTTTTGTTCCCCTCTTTATTAAAACGCATAATCCTCATTTCATATCCTTATCCACATAGAATCCTCTCCAATGTGTGAAGACCACCTTACATCAATATATTATTTGAGATCTTCTCTTTATTAAGTCTACAATTCCTCTGTATTCAATCTTTTTCAATCTCCATAGGGTAGTCTCCCAATTATTTTTCCTCTTTTCTCCATTTTCCATTGTATATTAGATTTTATTTTAATGTGATATGATGTGCCACATATTCATGATGTTGGTAATTTTTTTCATTTATCTAGTTCAATCTTGAATCAAAATCTAGTAATAGACGAGTAAATATTTCTATGCATGAGTCATGTGTTCTATATCTTTTATATGATTGAATCACGTGTTGATAGTGTGTATTTTTTCACTGTATATTATACATTCCATGTTTTCCCCTTAAAATATGAAATAAAATAAAAAAAATTCTTAGACTATAATTATAATTTTCTATATGACCCCTTATATGGTTATAGTTTGGTGACTTTAATCTGAACCACTACTTAAGGTGAGTTAAAATAAATTCATATAATGAATTTTGTCGTCCAACTCTAAAAAACCACCTCTTCGGTTTATTGTAATTCCCACTTGTAAGTTAAATGAAATATATAAATTAACTGAATTATTAAATGGTAAAAAACATATATTCCCCTCATTTTAAAATTTCTATGATATAAAAAATGAATCATTAAATTGGAAGAAATTACACATTTCCCTTATATGATTTATTAAATGTAATTTTGGACTCTTTTCACTAGTATGTAAAATGATAAATATAATTAAAGGATTTTTTAGGTATGTTAGATAAAATCGCGTGGTCCTTAAACATTTCCTTTATGATTTAATATTATAATTTAATAACCTAGTGTATAAATTGAGTAATATTATGGAATGTATATTCACATGGAAATCATAGTCACGGTAATTGAATTCCCAAATTGAACTATCACGATGAGTCACATTATCGATTGTAAATTTTCCAATGTCATGTTTTTTATTAATAAACACCCATTCCATTCATTAAATGATATGCCTTGAGTGATCCCTATGATTTATTATGGAATGCACTGTACAGAATCCTAAGGAACCTAAATTGAATCATTTATGAATTATTAAGATATGTTGGACATGATACTCCAAATAATTTACATATTGATATGAGGAATGATGTTTCTAAATATAAAATTCTACATGTTGTATTTCATTATTATTGATTTCATTATACATCAACATGAACCTAATTACTAAAATCAGGGGACATTAAATTACATATTGTTTTTTGAAATCCATTTATTTAGTTATCCACATTACATTATTTTATATTTGGGATCATGTTCCTCCATCTTCCAACCCTTAATTTTTAAATTTTTTTCTACATTTTAAAAAAATTTGTGTAATAATGTACTATATTTGTATTATACACATATTTTAAATTATAAAAAAATTATTAATATGAACTATTTTACAAATTAGCAAGGAATCTAACTAAAAATTTATGCATTATAATTGGACACCAAATTTAAAATATAATACATAAAATCATAATATATGGATTTACAAAATATATTAGAATCATTTCCACCCATCCAAAACTATATAAAAGAAGTTTTACATTTCAAAACCGAGAAACATTAAAAAAAATTTAAATATAGAACCTTGTGATGATTTTAGTTTAATATATAATAAAATAAATTAGTGGTATTTATTTGAGGCAATGTGACCATTGGAATACTTATATGACCATTGAAGTAGTAATAAGCGTGTAGGGAATATTAAACTAAATGTTGAAATATTTTCCTGAATGTTGGAATGGTATTTTTAATAATAAAATTATAAATAGTGATATACATAATATTTATTCTTATTTATTTATATAAATATAATTTTTATAATTCCATTCAATTACATTTCATTATCTTATAACTCAAATACCATACAAACACATTTTAAATAAACCGTATTTTTATTTATTATATATATATAATTATTTCTATATAAAAAATATATAATTATTATTTTATATTTTTTAGAAAATGATTATTATTTTTGGAATCATCACATTTATATTATGTGATGGAGATTTTTATGTAATTTTTTGAAATATAGTAAACTTTCGCTGAGTATTAAAATTACAATTTTTGCATAACCAATGTCTTAAATTACATCATTCATGTTGTAATAATTGAAATGATAATTTATATAATATTAGGTTATTCAATTAAGAAATTTATTTAAATAATTATTAATTTAAAAATAAAAAAAATTTAAAAACCTAATATGAACATTCCAAAACCAAAATTAAAGACTGATTTTTTTAAATAAAATTTTCTCATTTTATTCTTTGAAATTTAATAATCTAATGAATTCAAATTATAATGGAGATTTTGTTTCTAAAACACATTAAATTATATTTTTGTATGATTTATATCATAAAAAATTCAATACTACATGTTTTACATTTAATATAAATTTTTTTCCAATACTTTATTCTAAAAGAACCCATCTCCTCAATTTTAAATAACTTATATCACATCCCTCGGAAACAAGTCCACCCAGAAATTAAAAAGATAGTGATCTGTCCAAATCCCCCTCCAATGTCCCTTAGAATAAATATGTCCATTCTGTAGAAATCAAACTATAATCATTAAGGGAGTTACATTTTCGTACAGGAGAAGCTACATCGGGAAGAGAGTATGTCTCTATTAAGACATGGCACTTTTCTTCTAATCATTCTTTAATACATTTCATTTAAAATAAATACATTAAAATTATTAATAAAGTATGTTAAAAATATATTATTGATGTGATCATACTCTAATCATCATTATTATTAAAAATATAATTTCATAATTCCCTTTCACACACATTAATCAATGACCCCAAGAAGGTAGGATTACCATCTACAAAGAAATTTCCAGGAAAATTATTATAACCAACTTCATGGATAGATAGTATTAATTATATATAATATAATAAAATTTAATTATTTTAGTTTTAATATTTTATATTTATTCTATATTTTTTTCTATATGTATTTTATTTAACATAGAGGAATCAATAAAAAACTAGAAATTTTAATAAAAAAGTTATATAAAAAACCTTCAAATTCATGAACAGAAATTAGAAATATAACCAAATTTTTATAACTGATATATTTTTCTATAAACTCATATGATCCATTTATGGATAAATGGTTTAATAAATATATGTTTATTATTTACATGGTGAAACGGTGACAAGATAAGGCATCAAATGAGGTAATGTGATTCCCTAACACATCTCATTTCTATTGGGTTATCCCTCTTTCACAGCATATTTAGTATGAGTACTCCTCAACTTTTAATTAAATTTCCTAACATTATTCCTCCATTTCTAATTAATTGATATTAATGTTTCCCAATTTATTTTCTGACAACTACCAATATTTTCTAAAAAAGTTTTCATTTCAAAACACATCTTTGACTCATCTAGTGCTGTTTCTTTTTCCCTCAAGAATGAAGACTAACATGGAAAACATTTTTTCAGTTTTTCATTTAGGAACACCGAGCTTATTTAGGAAATTATTATTGATTAAATCATTATGAAACCCAATAAATTCATTTGTTTAATTCATGATAATTATTTTTATATATTCAATAAGGAATTTGTGAATTTATAAATATTTTGATGTGATATGTGGGAACAAAATTATGTAGAAATAAAATTCATTGGGTAATTTTTTGTATCTCATGAGATAATTTGTAATTTTTCTGAACATGATTATATAATTTCCAATAATTATGATGTTATGCTTATTCCTCTATTTTGTGCATGAACATGATGTAATATTTTTTCACAACTATGTGTAGTATTTGACTACTAAGACATGATGATTCATTTTTATGTATTTCCAAAATCTGTTCATTTATCACATATTTCACTATTATAATTGATTAAGATATTGTACATATGGTTTGATGATTATGATTATGCAAACCCATGTTATATTGATTCATGTCTATAATTAAACATATTAATGGGATTTTGGATACCCACATCCATTGATTTGTAATGTCACGTGACTACTTTTACTATGGAGAACATGAGGGTCATTGAGAAGATATAGTAGAAGGAATTGAATAATTTTTTTGTTTTATTTGGTAAAATTTATGTAAGTTCAAAATTATCCAAACACACTAACCCATTTTATCATGGTTTTGTAACATTATTGTGTTGTTTATCATCAAAATTATTTTATATTTACGAAAGGAATATAATGGTCACAATAGATTGTATTGGAGAAAATATTAGTTAGTTTTGGAATAATGGTTATTGAACATCACCTAATCAACTTTTATATAACACTAATTGTATGTAAAATACAGGGAATAATTTATTTGATATGGGTTAATCATAGGGAGAATATCATATATGACTTTATAGTTAATTACATAAATTAATATATTATTCTTATTCTATTGTCTTACATTTTGATGTAACATTTTTTTAGAATATGGTTTCAACCAAGAGAAACCCGTCCAATATCATGTGTGTGGGACAATGTAACAATTGTGTGAATGACATTCCCAATTCCGTTGGAGGTGGAGTCCAAAATTTTATGGAAATTATTTCTCAATATTCAGAGGATATAAATAATTATATAAAACATATGGAACATCCATCTTTACCGAAGAATAATCAACTATCCGTTGATTTGATTCTTCATAAACGACCACCATCATTTTTTGAATCTTATGATCTACATGTTATGGAATAGTGGTTTAACTTAATAAATAATATCATTTATGTGATCCATTATTCTGAAGAGGATAAGGTGAGTCTTTCCCATTATCAATTATATAGAGAAGGTAGTAAATTTTGGGTATTGATTATGAACCACAAATAAATATATGAAATGGAGGAGATAGATTAAGATGAATTTTTTAAAAAAATCATACTATGTATTTCCATATATATCTTAAAAAATACAAATAACAGAATTCATAGTTTTATTGAAAAATTAATGTGTATATATCATGTATAATGTTAAAAAAATATGAAATATTTAATTATATTCCTTGGGATTTTTTAGCAACAATGATATAAAAATAGAAAGATTAGTTATTGTTTTATAAAATCACCACTCAATAGCACTATATATTTGAGAGTTTTGGTGTTTAAATAAGTTATCAGATGTGATGTAAAATTAGATATGAGGTTGAATTAATGGTTACAGGGTTTTGGAGATAGGAAATAGAAGAATAAAATTTCAAGCTGGTGGGTCAACTGGAAAAGGTTTAAAGAGGATCCAACTATCCACATTTTAATAATTTGGTAATAATAATCATGGTAATTTCTTAAAAGGGATGGTGAAATGATTAATTTTTAATATATAAAAAAACCATGTTCATGAATGTCTAGGAGACATGAAGAATTTTCCATCATGGTGGAATAAAGGAAGGAACCTCTTAATGCACCACAAATAGATTAATGCCAAAATTGTATTGCTAAAGGTAACTATACTAGTTAGTGCAGTAATCTATGTTTCCATGATGGTAATCATTGTTAGAAACCATAAAATTCAATTGATCTACGAATGTCTTCTTTCATCACAGTATTAGAACTGGATTGTGAAAATGAAGTCATATAAGGATCACATCATATTCCATCAATAATGGAAGAATTATTATTTAATTATAGTTATACACACTGAATTATTGACAATATCTTTTCTATATATATTGAATAGAATCCATAATACCTTACTGTTGATATATCTATAAAAACACCTATATGAGAAATAATTACAACCCAAGTGTTGGACTCTTTTCCAAGAATCATCTACAGATCGATTATTCAAATGAATATCATAAAATATTCCTTGTTGGAATTTGATAATATAATGGTAATGCAATATATATCGTTATATAGAAAACATATAAAATAATTGGAAAAGGAAATATTATTTCATATCAAAAACCATACAATGCTCTTATAATAAATCATGGAAGATCGTGAATATCCATTAGAAAATACCTCAATAGTGTGGGTGTCTATACCTTTTGAATAATAAGAACTCTATCTCAAATGGTTGATCCATATATTGGTATCAACCTATATTAAATGACCATTGTTATGGAATAGACTGATTTATTTGTTATGAGTTTTCTTGACTTCCCCGAGATCCTGATGAATTGATCTAAACCAATATCATACCCGGATCCCCTCCTATTTCAAAATTCCATTATAGAATATCCATGGTGGAATAAAAAGGGATAGAAAATTATCTTTAATGGAATTTGAAAAATGATTTTATAAACCCTTGTCCATCACCTTGGGGTGCACTAGTTCCCTTTTTCAAATAGATGGATGGACCAATACATCTGTGTGTCAATTGTCAAGAGTTCTAAAAAGTTGCCATAAAGAACCAGAATCATATTTTAAGGATTGATTATTATTTTTCAACTATGAGGATCTTCATAATTCCCATAGGTTCATATTTTTTATACATATCATCGAATGTAGGTGATGAGGGAATATATCTGTAATAATGCTTTGGATATTAGGTATGGGCACTATGAGGTCATTGTGATGCCCTTCAGACTTACTAATACTAATGAAAACATTATAAATTTGATGAATAGAGTCGTTAAATACTACAATGAAAAACTTTTCTTAGTATTTAATGAAGATATTATCATTTACTCAACGAGAATGGTGGCACATGATGAGAATATATGTATTGTGTTGGAGGTATTATGGATGTTGAAAATGTATTATATGTTCATTAAGATTGACCATTGGATATAGTAAGACACATTCTTATGGAATGTTATCCCATGTGAGGGAATTTCTAGGGACCCTTTACAAAAAAAGAAACTAAGTAATAGGAATAGCCAATACTCATTGAAATACATAGTTTTGTTTCATTACATAGGTACTATAGACATTTTGTTATGTATTTTCCATGATTTTCTATCTCGTTAACTATGATAACATGGAAATGGGTAAATCATGTTCGTGTGTAAGAATGTGAGGAATGATTTAATGATCTTAATAAGAGGATAATCACTATACTGATACACATAACACCAAAAACATGACATGGTTTTTTGATATACATTTATTCCTAAATGAAAAGATTGGGTTTTGTAATCTTCAAAATAGATAAAGTTAATGAATATGCCTCATAGAAATTCAAGATCCATGAGAAGAACTACCCAACACATTATCTGGAGTAATCAGATATGAATTTTTTTAATTTATTTGGTAGAAGTATTTTAATGATGAGAACTTTGAAATATATACTCATTACAATATTCTGAAATATATACTCACACAAGAGTCTCCCTACATGCATAAACAAAGATTATTATAGAAAATCAAAGGATACAATTTCTCTACTAACTACAATCTTGGAAAGGTGAAACATGTACATGATACTCTTGGTATAAAATAACTTTATACAATATCCATGATGTGGATTGAGCAAGACCATATATCCATGGATATAAAAATGATGGAACATGTAATTATAATGGTTGTGAATAGATTCTATTATCCAAAATTATTTCACGATCATATATCCAAGACATGACCAATGAGGAAAAAAGGGATGATCTATATTTAAAATAGATGGTAAATGCTATATTGAAATGGAAACTAAAAGAGTTTCATATCAATGATGTTGATGTGATTCTTCTAGGAATGAGGAATTGTGTACCTTCATCACCTAGGATAAAGAAGAATATATTGGATAATTAATATAGCTCACCTTTCCCTATCAAACCTATATGTACATAGATGTAACGTACTCTTAGAGAACACTTTTAGTGGGAGATCATAAAGAAGTGGATTTCATAGCATATCTAAAGATGTTAAGTAGGTAGTAAAGTTAATGTAGAGTGATATAAGTCAAAATAGATGAATAAAAAATTTACTATACCCATTAGGAAAAGGGAGAACATCACTATGTAAATTGTCATTGGTCTCACAAATACATCACGATAAAATATTATGATACGGGTTGTGGTTGAATGAATTAATTAAACTGCCCATATATTAAATATTTTTAAATATTTTAATCTTGAAAAACCTGAAGTTATATATGTAAATGATGTGGTGAGACTGAATTTGGTTTCCACATTAATCATATTTGATCATGATCTGATGTTCACATCAAAATTCCGGAAAAGTATTCTATATGTTTCTAGTATTGAATTGAGTGTTAGCATAAATTATCACCTTCAAAATGATGTCCAATCTAAAAGGAATATTCAGAATCTCAAGTACAAGATATGAAATAAGTCATTGGTATTCAAAATATAATGGGATTAACATCTCCCAATTTTTTAGTTCTCATATAATAACAGCTGCCATTAAAATATTCAAATGGCTCCGCATAAAGAAATGTATATGAATCGGTATATAAATACAACTTTCTGGGAAGACGTTGGGGAAAGAAAGATTCATGGAATTGATATTTGACAATATATGACAGAGTATTGTTAACCCATAAAACAAAATGTAAAAGCTACTCTGATTTGGAAAATGTGTTATGTTAAAAACCGTCAAAGGGACATGGATTTTAATGTCAGTGACAATGTTTTCCTTCATATATCACCATAAAACTGACTCCGGAGGTTTGGTATAAAGCTTATGGTTATCCCAAGGTATGTTGTCACCATTAAGATCCTTGATCATGTAATATATATTCTCTATCAACTTTCAATTCAACCATGAATGTGTCATGTTTATGAAATGTTACAAATATCACTCTTGGGGATACACATACCTGATTTCTCATATATATTGAATCCATAGAAGCTATGACAACAAAAAATGAATTCTCATTTGAGGAGAAAATATTTATGTTCATGGACCATGGAGGCAATATTTTGAGTAAAAAGACAACTAGCAATGACACAGTGTATGGAGGAACAAAATTTATTAAGAGGGAACATGAGAACTATAGGAAAAAATGAAATATAATAAACCCATTTTTTCCACCATGAATATGAACTGAAATTTCATGGATGAAGTTTCTATGTTGAGGGAAGAATATATAAAACATTTAGTTTTTAAACAGTCGTTGTCCCTTGAAATAAATGAGTGTAATAATATACTATATAGCATTTTAAAAATAATGATAGGGATAAAAATTTATGAATTAAAAACAATATATTATTCATGAATTATAAAAAATAAATTTCAAAACATTACAATTTGAAAAAAAAAATAGAAAGTTAACAATAGAAAATAATAAAATATTTATATCTCTAGTTCACTAGAATCATTGACCCCACTGCCAACACTATAGAAATGTAAAAAATTATTTGTAAACCTAGAAAAATTATAAAAAATGGAAATATAGAAACATGAGAGAAAATGTTTTAAATATTTAATGAATTAATGGAGTGTTAGATATATAATGTAATATGACCATTTTTATACTAATATGACCATAGGAATAGTTACGTCACTACTGGGAATAATAGCCTCACCATTGGAATAGTATCCTGACTATATGAATTGTAATTTTACTTAAAAACAAAAAATAAATATTTATCATGAATAATTTTATAAAAAAGATATTTTATAATTCCTTAACACTAAATATCATTAATAAAAATTCATATAAAATATATGAACATTTTTAATTAATAATATTTGAATGTTTTTTTAAATAATTATTTTTATATTAAAAATTTAATATTACATATTTTATAATTTATTTTTTAAAATTGAATTTCATTTTTGAAATTATAACTCATTTATTATACCAGGGTTATTTTTTTGGTAATTTTGTGAAATACATCAATGTTCACTCGTATAGTAAAAATATAGTCTTTTATAACACATGTGTATATAATATTACACCATTCAACATTTAATAATGGAATAATACATTATAGATCATGAGGTTTGGACTTGAAATTTTTTTAAAAAAAATTAGTCCTTATAAAATCATAATTTTAAAACATAAAAAACATTCCAAAACCGGAAGTCAACAATGATTCATTAAAAAAACAATTTCTTATCATTGATGATTTTTTAAATTATCTAATTAATTTAAATATTAAATTGGTTTATAGTATTAAAATAGATTATAAAATTTATATATAATCTATATCATTAAAAATCCATTATTAGATTCATTACCATTAATTTAATATTTAATTCAACATTTTGTTCAGAAAACACCCATCTCCTCTTGTATAAATAACCCCTCTACCATCCCTAAAAAAATAACTCTTCACATCCATTCCAAATCCCATGTTCTTCAAAAAAATATCCATCTCAATATGATTAGAATACCTAATGACATTCTGGAGAAATCCAAATTTAATCACCAAGGGAGATATAATGTCTTATAATATATTCTATATCAGGGATAGAGTAAGCCTCTATTAACCCATCCTTCTTTTCTTATTATGTTACTTATTTTCCAAAAAATTCAAAAACATGAACATTAATTTTAATCATTCATGAAGTTAAAATTATATTTAGGATTTTAAACTACATTAATTATCATGTTTAGTGAAAATATAAATATCATAATTCCTACGCCTACTCATTCAACATGACCCATTAATAGTCGGTTGACCACCAATGGATCCATTTCTAAGAAAATTATTTAAACCACCTTCATGGATGGATACTATTAATTATATATATTATATAAAAAATACAGACATGAGTTATATTTTTCTGTAGTTATTTATAATTTTTTAAAAATGACTCTGAATAAAAACAATGAAATCAATGTGGAACATGAAATTTTAAGAAAAACATGATATCAAAATGAATTAATTTTCTCAACAGAAATTGAGAAATATAATCTAATGATTATAATTGATAAATATTTTTAAATTATTGTAATTCATATTTATATTAATGATTTTATAAATCTATGATTGTCATTTTGGAGATGAAAAAGAGACGATATAAGGTATGAATTGGGGTAAGGGGTTTTTCAAACCGAACTTATTTTCATTTGGTTATCCCTCTTTTACAAAATTTTTTGTATGAATTCTGCAACAATTTAATTATATATAATTTCATTATACATAAATTTTCTTTTCAAGGATATATATGTTTCATACATTATTTTTTGAAAAACACAAAGATTTTCCAAAACAACTATTCTTTAAAAAACACATCTTTGACTCAACTAATGGGTTTTCATCTTCACTAAATAATGATGATTATTAAAAAATGATTTTACATTTTTCATTTATGAACCCCAATTATATTCATGAAATAATTATTGAATAAATCCTTATGAAACCCATTAATTTTTCGGGTTCAATTCAGGACTATGATTGTAATATGTTATGTGTGGCATGAATGGTTATTTAAATATTATGATGTCTTGGGTGGAAGAATTATATATCCCTACCATGAATTGGGTAATATGATTTTTCTAATGAGATAACGTTTAATTTAAATGAACATGGTTTTAGATTTGTTCAAAATGATTATGTTATGATTATTCACATATGTTATGAAGGAAAATGATGTCTGGTTTGATCACAACTATGTTTAGTATTTGACCACTAAGATGTGATGTTTCATATTTATTCATTTCCATAATCAATGAATTAATCATTTCGTCCCACCTGTTTTTGAAGATTATCCTATGATTATTATTTTATGACTATTATTATTATGTTCACCCATGTCATATTGTATCATGTCCCTTGTTAATCCTGTTACTAGTATTTTATCTCACCCATTTCATTCATGTATATCCTTAGGTTATTACATGTACTAAGGAAAACACAGGGGAAAAAAAGTCAATGAAGAATGAATTAAATATTTTTTATCATTTATTATTTAAAAGTTATTTATGATCCTTACATCGAAAAACACTAAAAAAATTTATCCTAGTTTCTTTACTATATTGTTTTCATTATCATTAAAATTATATAATAATTATGAAAGAAATATATAGTTTCATATAATCCTTATCACTATCTGTGGAATTATGGGTCCTGATGCCCCACACATCCTTTATTTATACATTGTGTTCAACCACATTAATTTAAATATTACTCCCTATATTAATATAATAGTTAATGTGCATAACTATGAACCTTGTTTCCTCAACAAAATTAAATGTAATATTTACTGAGTCATCTAGCTTTAGGTGATTTAGATAAAATTCTTCGAGTCATCAATGTAAAACCTAAACTAATATGTTTACTATTTATATACATTGAGTTAATTATTACTTATATTTATTATAGTCTCATAGAGTTTATTTTAAACTAATGGAATGAAATAAATTAGACATCGTTGGTGGTTCCCTATTGGATTTTACACCCACAGTGTATGGGCCACCATTCGGTACCTAGAGACATATTAATGCTGAATCTTTCGACCCTAGATTTGTTTTCTTATTATTTATATTTATCTACAATAAATCAAAAAATACAAGGGGTTAAAGAATATAATTCGGATACCAATTTGAGTTGGTTTATTTATTTATTTATTCTTTTATCAGTTTTAATTGAGATTATATATTACTTGAAGTATTTTTAATGCCTTTGACATATATCTTAGTAGGTTCATGTGTGGATTTTTTATTAGAACATTCAATGTGGACTAATTATTATTATATGAAAGGGTTTTTTCTATATTTTATTCCTAACATTCATTCAACTATACATTTATTGATGTTATTACAAATATATATGGTATAGTCCATCAACTACTTAACATGTAGAACCACACTTCTAGAATGATCACATTGAAATATTGGGAGGTTTGGTTGGATCCATTTCACATCCTTGTGATGTTTCTTTTTATAGTGTGAATTGGGATGGCATGTGACAGTGAGATACTATAATATCATTGATTGAATGAGAATCCCACCCATGATTTTTGGAGATATGGTTCATCTCATGGATTTATTATGGAGGAGGTAGTCCAGTGGAAACCTTTTCGTTGTCTTTATTAACCATTAAATGAATTAAAGGATTTTACATATTCGGGTTATTATATTATATTCAATAACATTGTTTAATATCATTTCTCTCCATAACATAAAAATAGAAGAGGATGATACATAGTTTTTTCTATCATTTCTTGTAATTTCGTAAAGTACAACATATGATATTGTAACTATTGATAGAGTCAACATGTGTAGCTCAACATAGATCATTATATTTTAAGGTGATTCCAAAGTATACTATACATGGTGATATCCAAATCACCAATATTTTACTATTATATTGGATAACTCTTACAATGAGTTAATATCACACAAATATATTATCATAAGAGGTGATTTCCAACACACACCAAGTTTATCATTTATAGTCTAGTGACATTTTATAGTTTTCCTAGTTTTATAAACCTTTAATAGACATTGTTATCTATAATAAATTATGGATGATTTCATGAAAACGGTATTTTATGTACCACGATCTTGTAATCATATAATATGATTTTCATATAAAATAAAATAATTTTTTCATTTAGAAAATTCTAAATTTAAATAATTAACTGAATTATATTATTTATTAGTTATTTTTAAATAATATATCATTTAAAAATTATAATAAAATTTCTTTTTAAAAAATATACTATTAAAAAGTAAATTTTTATGAATTTTTTGAAATAAATGTCGATAAAACGATTTGTTATTATTAAAAAAATACTTTTAAATATATATATATATATAATAACATAAAATATTGATATAAAATTTTCATATGAAATGATTTGTTCATTATTAAATAATTTCAATGTTTTAATAATAAGTATATATTTCAGATATTTTTAAAACTATATCAAAAGTTGTTTGTATAGTTAAAATGAACATGGTTTAAAAAAAATTAAATATTTCATATTTAGATTATGTAATATGTTTCAATAATTTAATAGTTATAAGAATTTTCTACATTTAATTTACTTTTTTATATTTATATAAATTTTATATAAATATTAATATTAAGGATTTTGTCTCACACGGTTTTTTTTCCTGTCTTTGTATTGATCTGGCCCATTAGAAATCAAGATCCTTTTAATGGGTATTTGATGAGATGAATCTTGAGTTTTGAAGTTTCATATATGTCTAACCACCCTAATTTGGGATTCCCATTGTTTGTTTAGTAGTTTTTGAAGAAAGGGAGGTTACTTCATGATTTGGGCCAACTGTGAGCCGATTCCCAGTTTTAAAAACTGAATTTGTTTCTTTTATAACTCTTTTTTTATCATCCTTTTTCACCCATTAAACTTAACACTTGTCCTATACTGATACATTAAAATTTATATATCCTTTTTGACCCATTAGAAATTCATAAGCTGGGTGAATTTGGGTTACTTATTTAGGTATTGGGCCAGCCCATGGGCCCATTTCCTGTTTTAAAAAAAATAATTTGTTTCATTTATATCTTTTTCATTTTTTACTCTTTTTCGGTGATTCCACCTCCCCCACGAATCCAATAACCCTACATTATCCCTCAAAATCGATATTACCTCTTTGGAGCTCATATGGGTCGCGTATTAGGGCGATTGTTCTCTGGTTTCCTCAAAACGTCCAGAATTGATAAGGTAAATTGTTTCACCCATAACTCATTCCATTCGTACTCTTTTGGCCACCAATTTTCTTCCCCTGGTTCTTCGCGACCTTAGGAGGATCTCCAAATATTTTCAAGCCATTCCATTCTCTATAGGGTTGCAGATCTAATGGAAGACAAAGAGTTTTCTAGGGTGAAAGGTGAGATTCCTTCTCCTTTCTCCTTCCTCTTCCCCCTCCTTTCATTATTTCATGGATTTATTTTATCCCCTAGTATTGATCGACCTATGATTTTGTTATACCATGTTTTTTGATGGGTTTTATATTTTTTTAGGTCTGATATTTATAGTTTTATGGTTTATAAACCCGTGGCGGGTGATTTCGGGTGTGCGTTTCAATTACGCCAAAGATTTGGGGTAGGATACCCCTTGCACATGACTTTATTATTTAAGTATCATCATTTTATTATATTTAACACCAGATATATATGTTTATTATTGTTTTTCATCCTTTGGATAATTTTATTGGTGTTCAAAGTGGTTGTTTAATCATTGGTTTGTGAACGGTAGTGTTGTTTTGTCATGAAAGTTCTCAACAAGTGTTTGTTTAAATGTTCTGTTATCTTTTGAAAATATTTTGTGAGGTTTATAATCTGGTATATGGTATTTATAACATTTTACAGTATCTTGAATGAAAATATGTCTTTCAATTGGTGTTTTACTCCTTTTCATGTACTTAAAATAAATTGTTTTGTTTAAAAATGGCATGTCATGTGTTCGGTAAATTGCTCGGTTGTCTTTTATGTGTGATGTGTGATTTAAAAGTTATTTGTTTGGATTTATAATGAAATTGGAATAATGATAAATGGTATTTTTGGGTACTTAAATGGATTTATTATTTGTATTTGTTTTTACAATCAAGTGTGTTTTGATTTACAACATATTTTGGCCCGAGTTGCCCAAAAATGGACTGTTCCACATCTTTATGAAAATGGACGTGTTTTGAATATGTAACCTGAGTATTATAAGAGATTTATGAATTTGGTTTTCTACTATAAATTGTGTTTATACATATCCTTAATAGAATTAAAATTCATTCCTTCGTCAAAGGATAGTTTTGAGAAAATAATTAAAGGCCCGTTTGGCATTTCCTAGAAATGAAGGAGTGTTTTACTTGTATATAACAATTTGTGCAATTAGGATTGTTTTATGGTCCATTAAATGATTTTATTAAATGTTTATTGGGATGAAAAATATGATTTGGTTTGGTTATGATGTGTGTTTATAATTTAAATAGTGTTTTTGAAAGAGTTTTATGTGCAAAGCCTCAATACACTTCATGAAATTGTTTTACCGAAATATTTAGCGGTTTGTTGATTAGTGTAAGAAATGTGAAGAATGATTATGGGCTGATTGTGTTTTTATTGTTTTGGAATGGAATGGGGATGTGAAATGTGTATTTGATAATATGTGTATCTTGATTGAGCACTAAAGGGAATCCCGGGTATCTAGGTGGGCGGACGTGTAGTAGTATGCTAGTGATTCTGTGGGGGTTGGCCCCTGTTTCACGTAGCAAGTTTGACGATGACAACACTAACTAAACTATGATGATGTTGATGATTGGGGACCACTAGGTTATGGGTATGTGCCCTACTAGTGTCTCGTGCACGAGAACAGATATTTATTACGGTTACTTTCACCGAGATACGAGGTACCTGGGGCTCACAAGTAACTAGTGCCTAGGGGTATTCCTGTGACTAGTGCTCATTGGCTATTTTGCACTCACCGTCGGCATACGATGTGTTTGGTTGGTAAATTAAGTAGTATGTGTTATTTATTTGAATGTTAAAATTATTTAAAGAAGCCCTCTTGAAAACTATTTTCATTTTGAGGTTTCACCTCTTTGAAAATAATTGTTACTTGCATTTTTGTTTATTAAACATGCATGTTTTTGTCTGATAATTATTATATCATGGAACCTCATTTGAAAACCATGCTTTCAAATCATGAATTTAAAACTATAAATTGATGTTTCTTTTATTTTAAAGTAATGTGCATTGGGAATAGAATATCGGGCTAACCTACTGAGTTTTAATACTCACACTTATAGTCTTCTTATTTTTTTAGCCCTTGTGCAGGTTTCATCTTTAGTTCAATCACCTTGGGCGACTTTTTATCATTGTGTTGGAGAGTGAACAGAAGTTTCACATGGAGTTATTTTTTCATCGGAATTGTTTAGTTGAGTTGTTTGTTTTGTTCTAATTTTAGTTTCTTGTACAAATAATATTTAGTACAATTTTTATATAAATTCATTTTGGGCTGTCCGTTTATTTCCACTGTTTGTTTGATTGTTTATATATGGGATAAATCGTTCCCTTTTGTACTTTATTGATTCCCTTGGTGCTTGTCACCATCCCGGGAGGATTAGGAACGCCTCTCGGGACTTGTCGCGGGCTGGCCTGGGTGACCGGTTCAGGGTCGACTCGGGCTGGTTCGTGACAAAATGGTATCAGAGGAGGTCGGCTATTAGCGGACCATTCTTTATAGAGCGCCCTTGTTATTTTGGGGATGTTAAGGTAGATGGAGTAGGATTTTTGGGACTTGAGGGGTAAGTTCAAGAAGAGTTTCGCGAACTCTTTCTTGTTCTAATCCTTATATTTCCATGGAAGTCCGGTTTTATTAGTGTCCTTTGTTCTAGTTGATTGTTTGGTATTGGGATATGACAAGGGGAGTCTGACCAATGGCCTTTATGAGCTCACAGGGCCTGGAAATCCATGTGGAGCTGGGGAATGGTCCTAATAACTCTCGCTGTGTTGGTGTTGTGTTTGGAATATGGCCACCAACCATATGGTCAAGTCACCCACCGACACTAGTTCCCTTTTTCTTGGGTCTCTTGAACCTTTCATGAATTCTGAATTTTTGTTTTTAAAATCCTTATGTTAGAATTGTGGAAATGGGTTTTAATGTAAGAATTAGATTTTGAAAAGAGAAAAAAGGGGGTTTCAATAATTAAATATTAGAATGGTTTAGGAAGGTTGTGTTTTTGTGAAAAAAACGGAGGGAAGTAGAAATAATTTATAGGGATTGGATTATCCATAATCTAAACTTTTGGTTTGTTGAAATAAAATGTTTTGAAATTGTGAATCATTTTAAAGTGAATATGGATATTTTTTTAAATGGGGTATTTTAGGATGTTAAAACGTTTTTGAATGGGATAAATTAGTTTTGGAAATTGGTTTTGATCGGTTGGTGTTTTACTACAAACGGTATTGGTCTCAATGGACCTCGGATTATGAAAATATAACTTGATGAATTTTTTTAAAAAAAAATGGGAAGGGGTTGTTTGGAGTGTCTTGGTTATTTAAAAAGTTTTTAAAAATGAAAAGGGGTAGGTTTTTAAGAAAATGGTTCTTAATTAATTGTGGTTTTTTTTGTGAAATATGAAAATGTTTTTTAACTTGGTGGTTGGTGTTCCTTTTGAAGCTAAATTGTTTTTTTTTGAATTATGATGTTTAATTTTAGCCTTTGGTGTTTTCATGGGTGCTCACATGCATGGTTTTATTTATATCTGGAAGAATGGCCTATATGGTATGGTGGTTGGGTGCCAGGGGTGGCATGGAAATGTGCATGTGGGTGCGACTAGATGAAACACCATTGGTGAATGTGGAAACCCACCAAGTTAGTTTGATTTTTAAAAATTGTTTCGAGCTGAAAATTGTGGCTTTTTTTAAAACCAATGGTTATGTGGCTTGATTTTAATATGTTGTAGAAGAGTTGTTTATTCAGTAAGCTTCTTTGTGATCTACAATTCATACTCTTGTTGTATCTTGAGATGATGTCTTGTTGGTGTCTTGGTTTTGGAGTAATTTTCATTGGGTTTCTAAAAATGTGTTTTATGTTGTGATGTGGCCATGGATAGTTATGCGTTGGAAATATTTCCTGCTGATCAACCTAAGGATTCCTATAAAATTTTAAATCCACCTATTTTGATGATGCCTCAACTTGTTTTTTGGAATATAGAGATGTTTGGGATATATTAAAAGTGTTTCTAGGTCATGATAATTCTTTTGGACAGAGCAGTTGTGTTCGGTGATATTGATGTGTTTCGTCGTATTCCTTGTCCATTATGCCCCTCGTTTGGAGTGAGATAGGATTTTGATATGTATCTACCATTTCCTATTTAGATTAAGGTTTTTGTTTGGTGATCAAGTGTGGTTTTTTTTGAGTGGTGTGATCCCTATCACCTGACTGCAGTGCAGCAAATGCTTCAAGAATCAGGGCTCCAGCCATAGGCCTCGGAGTGAAGCTTTTCACGCAGTCAGAAAATCAACAGAGGTGTGGAGTGCTAGATTAAGATCCTTACTCCTCTGTTTTGGTAAGTTAGTTACTATGTCAATGTTTTGGTTCCTCATTTCTATGAATTTCCCTTTGTCGCAACAAGCGTGGTGGACTTAACCCCTCACACAATGTCTATGGTTATTCCTTCATGAATGTGGGTTTTCAATCAATGTCCCT
The DNA here is from genome assembly GCA_963277665.1 of Viscum album. Classification (NCBI taxonomy): domain Eukaryota; kingdom Viridiplantae; phylum Streptophyta; class Magnoliopsida; order Santalales; family Viscaceae; genus Viscum; species Viscum album. The sequence continues at coordinate 25,023,358 of OY728157.1, read as the reverse complement.
GTGTGGAACGCCTATAAAAATCAGGTGCAGTCGTGGTGTTACCTATTCATAGGGGGAGAGGTTTAGGTAGTGTCTTTGTTTCTTTTGTTGTTTCAGTGGCCAAATTATTGGGTCCCCTTCCCTCCCATCCCCACGTGACGAGTGTCCAGAATTGTGCTGAATGTGTCGACCAAGTTATTGTCCCCTCCATTCAAGAGTGGGTGGTTTATATGTTCATGTTGTAACCCTATTAACATGGTATAGTAGTTTTTTTAGGATGGTTTTTTTTGGGCTTGTGTGAGTGAGTCGCAACTCTAGCTCATGTTCAATTCTTGTCTATTCATTGCTAGTTGGTTTCTAATGGTGGGGAGACCCACCATGGGTCTCCTGGATTTTCATCCTAAGAACATTTATAGTTCTATTTGATTCTTAATGGTGGGTAGTAAATTCTGTAATCCATTTGTGTTGTTTTTTTTCAGCCGGAAAGTGTTATGGCTTTCCGGGGGCGGAAAGCTTTAATGGTGGGGAGAATTGTCACACACGGTTTTTTTTCCTGTCTTTGTATTGATCCGGCCCATTTGAAATCCAGATCCTTTTAATGGGTATTTGATGATATGAATCTTGAGTTTTGAAGTTTCATATATGTCTAACCACCCTAATTTGGGATCCCCATGGTTTGTTTAGTAGTTAATGAAGAAAGGGTGGTTACTTCATGATTTGGGCCAACTGTGAGCCCATTCCCAGTTTTAAAAACTGAATTTGTATCTTTTATAACTCTTTTGTTTTTCATCCTTTTTCACCCATTAAACTTACCACTTGTCGTATACTGATACATTAAAATTTATATATCCTTTTGGACCCATTAGAAATTCATAAGCTGGGTGAATTTGGGTTACTTATTTACGTATTGGGCCAGCCCATGGGCCCATTTCCTGTTTTAAAAAAAATTAATTTGTTTCATTTATATTGTTTACATTTTTTACTCTTTTTCAGTGATTCCACCTCCCCCTCTAAGAAACTAACCCTATATTATCCCTCATAATCGATTTTACATCTTTGGAGATCATATGGGTAGCGTATTAGGGCGATGTTTCTATGGTTTCTTCAAAACGTCCAGAATTGATAAGGTAAATTGTTTCACCCATAACTCATTCAATTCGTACTCTTTTGGCCACCAATTTTCTTCCCCTGGTTCTTCAAGACCTTAGGCGGCTCTACAAAAATTTTCATGCCATTCCATTCTCTATAGGGTTGCAGATCTAATGGAAGACGAAGAGTTTTCTAGGGTGAGTGGTGAGATTCCTTCTCCTTTCTCCTTCCTCTTCCCCCTCCTTTCATTATTTCATTGATTTATTTTATCCCCTAGTATTGATCGACCTAGGGTTTTGTTATATCATGTTTTTTGATGGGGTTTCTATTTGTTTAGGTCTGATATTTATAGTTTTAAGGTTTATAAACCCGCGGCGGGTGATTTCGGGTGTGCGTTTCAATTACGACAAAGATTTGGGGTAGGATACCCCTTGCACATGACTTTATTATTTAAGTTTCATAATTTTATTATATTTAACACCAGATATATATTTTTATTATTGTTTTTAATCCTTTGGATGATTTTATTGGTGTTCAAAGTGGTTGTTTAATCATTGTTTTGTGAACGGTAGTGTTGTTTTTTCATCAAAGTTCTCAACAAGTGTTTGTTTAAATGTTCTGTTATCTTTTGCAAATATTTTGTGAGGTTTATAATCTGGGCTATGGTATTTATAACATGTTACAGTATCTTGAATTAAAATATGGCTTTCAATTGGTGTTTTATTCCTTTTCATGTACTTAAAATAAACTGTTTTGTTTAAAAATGGCATGTCATGTGTTCGGTAAATTGCCCGGTTGGCTTTCATGTGTGATGTGTGATTTAAAAGTTATTTGTTTGGATTTATAAAGGAATTGGAATAATGATAAATGATATTTTTGTGTACTTATATGGATTTACTATTTGTATTTGTTTTTACAATCAAGTGTGTTTTGATTTACAACATATTTTGGCCCGAGTTGCCCAAAAATGGACTGTTTCACATCTTTATGAAAATGGACGTGTTTTGAATATGTAACCTGAGTATTATAAGAGATTTATGAATGTGGTTTTCTGATGTTAATTGTGTTTATACAGATCCTTAATATAATTAAAATTCATTCCTTCATCAAAGGATAGTTTTGAGAAAATAATTAAAGGCCCGTTTGGCATTTCCTAGAAATGAAGGAGTGTTTTACTTGTATATAACAATTTGTGCAATTGGGATTGTTTTATGGTCCATTAAATGATTTTATTAAATTTTTATTGGGCTTCCAAATATGATTTGGTTTGTTTATGATGTGTGTTTATAATTTAAATAGTGTTTTTGAAAGAGTTTTATGTGCAAAGCCTCAATACACTTCATGAAATTGTTTTACCAAAATATTTAGCGGTTTGTTGATTAGTGTAAGAAATGTGAAGAATGAATATGGGATGTTTGAGTTTTTATGGTTTTGGAATGGAATGGGGATGTGAAATGTGTATTTGATAATATGTGTAACTTGATTGAGCACTAAAGGGAATCCCGGGTATCTAGGTGGGCAGACGTGTACTAGTATGCTAGTGATTCTGTGGGGGTTGGCCCCTGTTTCACGTAGCAAGTTTGACGATGACAACACTAACTAAACTATGATGATGTTGATGATTGGGGACCACTAGGTAATGGGTATGTGCCCTACTAGTGTCTCGTGCATGAGAACAGATATTTATTATGGTCCTTTCACCGAGATACGAGGTACCTGGGGCTCACAACTAACTAGTGCCTAGGGGTATTCCTGTGACTAGTGCTCATTGGCTATTTTGTACTCACTATCGGCATACGGTGTGTTTGGTTGGTAAATTCCGTAGTATGTGTTATTTATTTGAATGTTAAAATTATTTAAAGCATCCCTCTTGAAAACTATTTTCATTTTGAAGTTTCACCTCTTTGAAAATAATTGTTACTTGCATTTTTGTTTATTAAACATTCATATTTCTGTCTGATAATTATTATAGCATGGAACCTCATTTGAAAACCATACTTTCAAATATTGAATTTAAAACTATAAATTGATGTTTCTTTTATTTTAAAGTAATGTGCATTGGGAATAGAATACTGGGCTAACCTACTGAGTTTTAATACTCACACCTATAGTCTTCTTCTTTTTTTAGCCCTTGTGCAGGTTTCATCTTTAGTTCAATCACCTTGGGCGAATTTTTATCATTGTGTTGGAGAGTGACCAGAAGTTTCACATGGAGTTATTTTTTTATCGGAATTGTTCAGTTGAGTTGTTGGTTTTGTTCTAATTTTAGTTTCTTGTAAAATAATATTTAGTTCAATTTTTATATAAATTCATTTTGGGCTGTCCGTTTATTTCCGCTATTTGTTTGATTGTTTATATATGGGAGAAATCGTTCCCTTGTGTACTCTATTGATTCCCTTGGTGCTTTTCACCATCCCGGGAGGATCAGGAACGCCTCTCGGGACTAGTCGCGGGCTGGCCTGGGTGACCGGTTCAGGGTCGACTCGGGCTGGTTCGTGACAGATTTCTTATTAAAAATAAATATTGAGTGTTTATATTTTTTAATCTATAAAATTACATAGTGAATTGGTAAATAATAATTTTTTAGTAATTTTATTATTTTTTATTTTTTTTATAAAATTGTATTTTCTATTTAATTTAATGAATTTTTCATTCAGTTATGTTTTTGAAATTTTATATTTTAGATTTATATTATGAGTTGGGATGTAGAGTTTAGTTTAATGATTCTTATATAACTTTTCAAACATTAATACAAGGAGATGAATTCTTGGTTAGATAGTGTATTTTGTTATATTATACCTTAACTTTAGCTTTTCAAGAGATAGTATATTGAAATAAATGTTTTATTTCCAATTATATATATTTGTCGTAACATCCTGTAATCTCGAAACACAAGGCCAATAATTATATATTATTTTATTTTTATAAAATACATGAGTTGTTGAACGATCAAACATGTTAGTTGTCTTGGAAGACAATATTAATCCAAACCTAAATTTTGATTCAATAATATACAATATGAACGGATTATGGGATCATTTTTTTGAGAGGTGATTCCTTGGTCAATGACCAAGACACAATTTATTATATGAACACATTATGAGAACATGTTTTTCCAATCCTGGATATCCTTGAAAAAATATAAATTGTTCACATCTAGGTTTACTAGGGAATGGAAAAAAATAAGGGATCTAAAATACTGAGTATGGGGTGGAGTATATTAAAATAATTCATAACATACACATGGAATATGTGATATATTGTGGATAAATGTTTAACATGAATCCATAATCATGGGAAACAAATGGAATTTTAAATCCATGAAAATAAATGAAAATATGTATAATAATAATCATAGATCCCATAGTGATGGAATGAATAATGTCGAACATCAAAACATGTTTTCATGGATTTGTGATAATACACTCTTATTTTGGTGCAATGAATACACAAAAACCTTACTTTTTTATCTAATGAGACATGTCAATGCATCACGAGGATATATAACCTTGATGCCCACCCTTCACCTTATTATAACCAATTTATACATCATAAGATTAAAAAAAATTATACCATTCTATTAGTATCTTCATGGGAAATCAATACATTGCTATACATATAATGAAAAATATGATAGTAAAAAATTCCCCATTTAAGAAATCAATTTGGATTTCTAGCTGAACATCCTTAAATTATTTTGGATTCCATGGTGTATCATTAATTTAATATAATGTACCATTTTAAATGAAATATAATGTTGAGGGTACTATAAATGTGTTAGGTAATCTATTGAATATAATAATTCGAATGAAATGTTATCATTATTATGAAACGAAGAAAACAGAATAAAAAATCATTCCTAATGGTTCATTAAGACCGTGTGAATATTCCAATGAATATCCCTCATATAGCTCTTTTTAGGTGTTCATTTCTAAGTTCACTCATTATGAAATTGGGTGAAGATTGATGTCAAACACAACCAAACATTATCTTGGTGATTACTCATATATGGATCAATGAAATAGTATCCCCCAGTTTTCAATATCAAAAAATAGATGTATTCCCTATGAAATTCCACAAAAATTTTCTATTCCTGAATATAGTTTTTTTCCTCCATGGAATCTATTGAGTGTTATAAGGATTTTGTTAACTCTTAAACCGAATGATTTTGAGGGAGGGATAACATCCTTAAACATTAAATCACTTAAATTTCATGGTAATCTGGTAAAATAAATCAATGATAATTTATTACTCACACAAAAGGAAAAAGTTATGGAATATAAGATTAGTCATAGATAATGAAATTTTAGATGAAAAACTCGCTTATGGATTGGGTAGAAAATCATTCCAAACACCTAGAATGGAAGAACATAAATAGATAATTAAATACCATGAATAAATATATTTAACGATATAAAATATAAGTGAGGATGTCTGAATCCCAACCTAAAATATTTTGGTGCATATTTCAAAACATGTCTCAAAGATAGTAATTTTAGATAGAAAACTAGTGCCTCTGGTCTTAACATCCACAAATTTACATTAAGATCATATATTTTAAATACCCTAAACCCCAGTATCCCAAAATAATTGGATACCTAATTACATTTTCAAAATATAAAATGAATATAATCCCAAATGGATGAATGGTTTAGTAGTCATGGTAAAAATTGTACATACTACAAATTCTAGGTTTAGTTGAAAAAATTAATTACACAAATTGTTTTCATAGAGAAAACCATTTTTCCACATAGAATTTCACTACATATCAACCAGAATAAACATTATAACATAAATGGAAAATAAAAAATAATAAAAGGGTGAAATCATATGCTCAATAACAAAAAGTCTATAGTAGAATCTATCATAAATAAATATTCATAATTAACATTGAAATTTAAATAACTGAGACACATCACATTTAAATGATAAATGGAGGATAATACAAAAGTAATAAATGATGATAAAATAAATACATAAACATAATAAATTGATCTAAAAATATACCCATTGATATTAGAAGAAATAAAATAAGAACACGGACATCTATAAAAAATACCATAATGAGGTAAGGCATACTTTCAGACTTCAGAAACATACATTCTATACCTTTCATGGGATATCAAAAATTTGTGGGTAGAAACACATTTAATCTGGCCCAATGGTTTGTCTGATGAGTCCTATTGATGCATTAAGAGGATATCTATAACATGGCCCCAAAATTATCCTACTAAGCCCAGGGAATTAAACATATGAAAGGCTTGAAAAATATTAAATTAACATTATTATTGAAATGAAATCATGTGAAATGTTAATACTGAACACAATCAAATAAGCATAATCATACACCATTAAGAATAATACGGTGAATATTAATATAATTGTATATACATAGTAAAATTGATCATAAACCATCCAAATAAAAAATATGGATGATATAAATAAAAAATATCCCTATTGGAGAATATTTACTATAATGGTTTCATTTTATTGATGAGTAGAAATACAAAAATATTAAATAAATTTGTTTTTGAGGAAAATAACCTCTTCATCGTGAATATATATTTAATAGATAATGCTAATAAAATACTGTAATAAAATATTTCATTAAAAATAACCTTTTTATAACTCTAATGAAAATATTTATAACATTTATTGTTCATGAATGTGTAAAATGACATTCATTATGTACTCATTATTACAAAGACTCCTTTAACATATTAGTTTAAATCCAAATAAGTATTTCCTTAAAAGTGAAAATTTAATTAAATTAAAAAATATAAATTATATCATGATGATAAATATATTCAATAAATTTTTTTATAATTTAAAAATTATCTTTGACCCCATTTCTAGATAACATACTTTTAGAGGTAAATGGATTATCGACCGAAGATATTAATGATTTTGGATTTTATTAAAAACATTATATCAAAATATTTAAGTACTAATGAGTGGAAAAATTATGATATTACATTAAAAGAACATGAATTACTATTGTATAATGAAATTAAATATTTAATGAAATAAATATCAAATAAGTCCCCAAAGGGAGACTTAAATATAAATAATCATAAATAAGGATGATATTGTGAAATAAACCCTTACCACATTTGTAACTTTTATATCATAAAACTCATGATATGAATGACATAAAATAAAACATTACCTACCAAAAAGGGAAATATTTTCATGATATAAATTATATAATGGGGTAATATATACTTACACAAGGTAATGACTAGTGAATTTGAAATATTTCTCACAAATGTAAAAGTGAGATGAGAAACCTTTTCTTAAGGCCTAACTACTTTTTTACATGTTCAAACCTCATGTATAATAAGTTTTTGATAATTATAAATATATTAAATAACCCCAATAAGATATATTATAACATATATGTTATTTATATTTAATATTATAATCCATTTATTAGCAAATCATTGTATGAGTGACAATTTTTGGTGATAATTGTATCTTTTTTCTTGTGTTTTGGTAAAGTAATTTCTATCCTTTTACAATAATCATAGTTCCATAATATCCATAATTTTATATATGATATAAATTTCATATATATTCAATATATATGAATTTATAATAATATATAACAATTATATAAATTAAATATATTATAATATTCATTGAGATGGTAGATCGTACAAACGCATGAACGTTGTTTCCATTTTTATCAATGGGTATAATAAAAGGAAAATAAATATTTATTTAAATTTACTGATTCATTATTATTCTTTACATATGTTTTATCTTAATCAATTACATCCTTATTTCATTCTATGAAAATATAAAAGGGAAAAACAATTTACATCGTTATATGGTGGTGGTGGTCCACATGTACACACAAGTAATGTTATTTTTATACCAAGTATTAGAAGGTATGAACTTATATTTCATATTCTATATCTGGAATTATTTTTAGGTCATAAATATAAAAAATATTAATTAATTTTAACCTTACTATCATCCATGAAAAGTGATAGGTAAAAATGAATCATTATGCTTCGATAGGTGGTAATATGTCGTACACAAGAGTGATGTGATCATATCCCCCAATGAGTGGAAAGTAAGTAGAAATATGAGAAATCCTAAATAAAAAGATATAATTATTTTATAAATATCATGTAAAAAATTTAAATTCATCATTATATATCATTTAATTATGATTTTTGTATAAAAAATGCATCAGTTCACCAGGAGGTTGCCTATTGTAAAAAAATTCAATGGTTTTGTTTGCCATTTAATTGATGTGGAGATGTATATGTGTTTTTGAATTAACATAAATACATCTATGTAAGAATGGGATAATATACTTATTATTTTATCATATTTTATGATTAATTTTAAGAAGGTGGATAATGAAATAAAACATATATGCAAGTTTAATATTTCACATCTTCTTTAGAGAACTTCATTAGGTTGTTACCAAAATCCTTCATATTATGGATTCATAATAAAAAAGTGGTTTTCTATAAAATTTGCAATGATTCATGTAAGAAATTTTTCTTGGTATTGGTTATTTTTTTTAGATGTGTTAAGTGCGAGAAGGTGGGATGTCCTTCTATAAGTGGGGAATAAGAAACCCATAAGATTTATGAAATAATAAAGTGATACAGAAATTTCATTCATTGCATAGTCCACCAATATAGATCCTTATCAATTCGTAGACATGGTGGTGTCTAATTATTGGCTATAAAATGGTTATTGGACATGTTTTATGTCCTTTAAAACCCCTTTCTATATAGTTAAACCACCAAATAAATCTACCTTCACCTTAACCATGCTAATTATTTTTTTACTATTCATAATGTTAAACATTATTTTGAAATTACCAAATAACACACATCATCTGGATTCAAAATATAGAATCTGGCTTCAAAAATTTAATCCATAGAAGTTGTAAAAATTCATTTAATAATAAAATTGTAATCATTATAAAAGAAGTTTTCTAAAGAATAAATTCTCAAATGTATAAAGGGTTTTAATGACAAATTTCTTAATAAAACTGATTACACTGTCCAAAATTGAATTTATGATAAATTCATATAAATAATTTTTCATTTAAATGAAATTTAAATATAATTTATCATTATATATAATATAAATAAAAAAATAACTTTTAAATTATAATTTAGAAAATTATATAAATTTTATATGAAAAATTATATATACATTTAACAAATTTAAAATTAATACATATATGAGATGGAAATGATTACATTGAAAAAATTAAACATTTTGGAAAAGATATCCTTTACATTAAAATTATTTTTATTTTTACTTCTTATCAATATATAACATATTTATATGTGTAAAACATATATTTTTAAAAATTTATTTTCTCCAATTCATACAGTCTAATCTAATAGCTCAGTTATAATTCTAACACCCCACCTTGCCCCATTGTCCTGAAATGGTGGAGGGTAATTAATAGGACTTAAGTGACATTACTAATACACTAAATTTAGGTAACAGTTTCTTAGTTAATGAAAAAATGTTTAGGGAAGATTTACACATTGTAAAAAAATTCTAGCGAAAATAAAACAAACAATAACTACTATATATTTCAGGGGAAAATGTAATACAACTCAATGTAACCATCCAAATAACATATCAAACGAGAGTTCAATGTGAATAGAATAACATTTTGAGTCTATACAACAGAAGGCAATAAGATTAAACAATAAATACTACAAATAAAAAATATATATAGGTCCCTGCAAACTTCAAGATCTAACTCGATAATAGATGCCCAAGATATAAAAATGATTCACTTCCAAAATAATATTCCATGACTATACATATTCCTTAATAATAAATATATTCAACCATAAAAAATTTCCTAAGAAGTGGATATGTATAAAACATTGTAGGTTTTTGACAAATGAATTAACTACACTTTCCACTAGTATAGAAAAAGTTAGAACATTCGCATAAATTTTTTTTAAAAAAACATTTAATGTGTTTAAATGAAAGCCAGAAAATTAATGAGAAAAATATTTCTCATCACTAAATAGTTTTCCAAACCAATACGATTTCAATGGAATGAACCTAAGAAATTCATTTAAACGGTTTACTTATCTATTAGAACCCCATTACATGGATCAAAATTTCCACATAACTGAAAATGTAATTTCTTGTGATAGTTACATACCCATGACTACTCTATCATCGGTAAAACAAGTCATCAAACTGTAATGATATTCTAGGTTCCCTATTAAAACACACTCCATCCACATAGTCACATTAATTATATTGAACACAGACCAACCAAGTAAAAAATATTCCATGCAGAATAAGCCATTTCATTAAAAACTATATATCAAAAATAAATTCTATCAAACCATATCCCTAAATCAAAATAAAACCATATTTTTAAATAATTATTTTTTCATTATTATAAATGGACTATGCACAACTACCAATTTTTATAATTTCAAAAACCATCACTAATGAATATTTCTTCCCTGGTTTTGAAATAAATTTCAAAATAAAAATAAAATTGATTCATTTTATTTGAAACTAATACTTCATTATATAATAAGAAAAGTTGATAATGAATCCAATTACCTGAAGACCTTAGATGAAAATTAAGAACCACCGAAATTATTTAACAATAACATATTAAAACTCCAAAAGGACACCATATATTTTATGTCATGGCATCAATATAGTCATATATCACAAATATAGGAATCACAGACTAAGGATATATCCCCAAAAAATGATACATATGAACCAATGAGAGAGAATGAGAATAAACTAATGGAAAACTATATAGAATATGAACTTTATATGGATTTTGAATCTAATGCATGAAAATCACCATTGGATTTATCCCTAGTCATGAGAATGGGTAGACAATGAAATTGGGAGGATTTGAATTCCATATAGGTTCTTTTATGAAAAAATGTGATAATTTGATGAAAATAAATATTATATCCAAAATTTTATGATATTTTTTATGGTCTATGGTTAGGGATAATAGTTATAAAATTTTTGGTAAAATTGATTCAAATACACTACCTCTAAATATCCCTTGCACGGTTATACTACATTGACAAAAAAATCATCCTGAAAACATGAAACACACATTTATAACACTTTTCATGGTTACTCATAGGTGTCCTTGTATCATCAACGAAGCACGAGCCTATTGTATGCCGTCCCAAATCCCACTATCTAACTTTTTATAGTTTTATATGGGTCTTTCGTGGTTTCTTCTAACCATACTCTGACCATGAAGCTCCAATAAATCTTCAAAAACATTCCAAAACACCTTGGAACCTTCCAAAACATAATACAATTACATTTTATAAACAAAATTTATAAAGACAGGGTAAAATACATGAAACTGGTATTGAAAAAAAAACTCATATTTAACAAAATATTTTTTTTCAATATACAAATAAAGCTAGTTTTTCATACATTAGAATATTTTAAAGAGATTGAATTTATCAAAACATAAATATATTATAATGTCTTCTGGTTTTATATTATATTTTAAGATAGGTGATTCAGGTCATATATTTTATCAAACATGATGTTCTGATTTTAAAAAGGTAGGATGTTACATTATATTCAATAAATAAATTATGTCCTACCAATTTAATCTTTATATTTTTAATATAGGGTTTGAAATATGGAAATTCCTATCTTGAATTTCACATTGTATCAATGTTTAATAAACTATCCACCTGATAAGTGATCAAGTAATTTATAAAGTTCCTTTGGAATAACACATAGTAGGATTCCAAATTTTATATCATTGATGAAAAGTAAATATATAAACATGAAAGTAAAAGTGTAAATAAAAATATTTGTTTTATATTGATCAATGATTACAAAAAAAAGTGAATTATCTAGAAAATTTAATTACCATAATTCTAAAAAAATTGGTGAGTTAAAGGGGAATCTGGTTCAAAAAATATTATGATTCATTTTATACCATCTTGAATGAGAAAATAAAAAAATAATTAGTCAATATCATTCTATTTCATCTGCACAATTTAATCCTTTGGTTATTCTTTGATCAATTACCACATACATTATTACTCAATGAAATGAATATCCAAAATGAATTTTTATAACTTGATCACATTTAACATATCATTATAATTACATGGTATTATTCTTTGTCTCTATATATTTTCAAAATATATAATTCTTATGACATGTTATCAATTAAATACAAAAAATAATCTTAGTCCATTTCATATATAGTTACCAATAAGACACATCTGAAATATATCTAACCAAAATCAACATAGAAAAAAAATTAAATGAGTTCAATAAATCACCATTATATTCCACAAATGATATATTTAATATTTTAATTTTACATTCCCAATATTTTAATACAATGGTCACTATAACACCTTAATTTAAACACTCATGCTTCCAAAATATATTGTGTCTTGTTGTCGAATATACTAAATTATTCCAAAAATGTTGTAAACTCCAAAAAATATAACATGAAGTATGAAATCCCATACCAATTTCAAGGACCCTAATATTTTCCCACAAACATATCTATATTTTGATTATCTCAACATAGAGAAAATATTAATTGTTATCTTCCCACAATCACATCTTTTAAAAAATATCAAATTTTAAATAATTTGATTTTCATTGTATGATTCGACATCTGCCTTCAAATACTTATAAAAACCCCCTATAGCACAATAATTATACATTTTATGTATCTCATAATTATTATAACATTCATAAAAACCCATTTATGATTAAATTTTTTCATTCAGATAAGAAATAAAATTAAACATTTCACTTCTTCAATATTTATAGTATAATATTGATGATTCTAACCTAGCTTAGTTAGTAGTATATTCCCTTAATGATTAAGGAAACCAATATCATAGTTCCTCATCTTTTTATAATATAACCAATTAAAATTCGTATATGCTTTCCTGAACTTCAAATCATTTTCATAGTGGCCTTTAAATCACAAATTGAAGAAGTATCCCATTCCATTCTAGTAAGAAGCAGTCTCTTTGATTCCAAAATTATCACATGTTTTAGAATAATTCTTTCACATTTTCCCCTTATCATTATTTTCCTCATTAATTCTATTAATCTCTAAATTCTCTTTTAATCCAAAAGACTCATATTATTTATTCTCATTCATTGTAGTACCTGACCAGGTGTCTTTATTAAATTTGAATTACTAGGATACACATTCCATAGGATGAGTATGCCTAGTCCCATCATATAAATGGTCAATATTGATGTTTGGATGGCGTACATAGTCCATAACATGAATTACTAATATTTTAATTTTTACATCACAAATATATAGGTTTTCATATCCCTTTTTCCAAGACTCGGTGTTTTCATGTTAAAATCCTTTTATTTCACACATGAAAAATTCTTTTCAATAAATCATTCCTAAATATTATTTATTTCTATGTAAAATTTTAATTCTTTATTCATTTTATTTTGAATCAATTACTGCCATTGTTCCACATTACCTAATGGATAATAAAATTTCTTGAATTCCTTCTCCCATTCGTTACATAACATATAATGAAATATATACTCTATGGAACATATCCATTTCATAGAGACACGTGGATTTATAGTATCATTGAGTGATTGTAGTTTTTAATATAGAAAATTTTCTATCATTATTTTAGTTCATGGGGTATCATTAGGATCCTCCATGATGGAATGTTTATTTCCCATAACATGAGTTAACTACCTCAATATTGTTATAATTTCTTCAGTTATATATCAACCAATTGCTCTAGATTTATTATATTTCATCTGTATGAAATCACTATTTGGTGTATATGCATTGATATAGATATCATTCCTCCTATTGAGTAACATTTCTAATAAAAAAATTCTCTACATTAGATCAAAACATTATGAAACAAAATTTCTTATCCAAAACTAGTGAAATAATTCAAATAATTTTACAAAATTTTTAGTGGACCATATCAAAACCTTAAATATTGTTATTTGAAAAAAAAATCATAAAATTTTTTCAATTCTATTATAGTTGTGATTAATAAAAATGTTAATTAACCAAGAAATATCCCCCAAAGTATCAATCTTGGTGCACAGTGAGGCATATTTTCATGTACTATGTAATGCTTGAGTCAAGCCAAATTCTCTTTTCTCGGAGCTATTACACCTAGGTATGTCTGTGATAGAACACATATCACATTTCATATCCAAAAGAGGTTTATTTATAGTAAAACATGTAATATATACCTTAACAACACATTAGCTGGTTTTCCAATAGTTAGACATATCTATAAAGTAATTATAAAGTAATATTCTACAAAATATATTTTCATAAATCTTATTTACAAAAATTCTACCAAACATCTTCTATATCAACTATAATTCCCTCAACCCATGTTTCCCATAGAAGGTAGTTAAATTATTACGTTGCATTAATACAACATGGTCGAAATAAAAAATTAAAAAATGTAATAATACTCATGATAAACATGATATGTATATGAAATTACCATTACAATTTCTAACACAAATTACAAAATGTTTTTTCTTTGAGGAGATTATATTTCCTCAAGTAATATCTCTATATATTAATCACAAAAATACATCTTGTTATCCTCGAGAACATAAAAAATAAGAAAGGGGTGATAATAGATTCTTAGTAAGGGAAATAATATTATAGAAGATATAGTTAATTAAAAAGAATAATCCACATTGTAAGGTAAATAACTAATATTCATTCAATTACAATAATAACTAGGGAACTATATGAATATAATAAATAATTATCAAATAAATCTATATAAATAATCAAATTAGATTGAAATTTATCCATAGATATTATAAATACTTTATTAATCACATGGAAATCAATAAATTAAATGACAATGAGGGAACACATACTTACATATGTCGAATATATAATTTGAAAACCATTTTAAAAAAAGATTGCATTTGTGATATGATAACTGTCCAATTTGGTGAACTGATTTGTCTCGTTAGAACTATCAATGCATTAATGGGATATATATTTATGGGACCTGCCCATAACATACTTTTTATAATGAATTCCACATTTTAATGTGGTGAAATATAATAATCATAAACAATTTATTGAAAAAATAACACATGAAATAATAATTCTTAACCTTATTAAATAAAATAATCATAAACCACCAAATGTAATATGGAGAATGTAAATGGAATTGTACATCCCCAGTCAAAGAGATCATAATAAAAAAAATAAATAACAAGGATGATATGAATACACAATAAGAAAAACATGGTTAAAATTAAATTTTCCTTATAGAAGTAAAACATGGGTAAAATGAAATTTGCCTTATGATAAGGAGTTTGTGATTTTCAAAACAAGAAGGAATGGAAAAGTCATAAGGAAAACCTTATTGACTCAACAATCTCCCCCTTTTTGGAAATCAAAAACATCCTTACATAAAATAATGTAGCAACTTAGAATAAAATTATAGACTTTAAAATTGAATCTTATAACCCTTTATTTATGAACAATGATGAATACGACTAACTCCCCGAAATACAAGGAAAAATATGACAGTCGGAAGAGGGTACCAACTGTTATAGCTTCACCTATAAATAGGAGATCATTTGAACGTGCTCAGGAAATTTGGAATTTTGATTCTCATAATTTCATGAAGTGATTTCTAGAGAGAGAGGCTCTTATCAACTCTCAAACTTCATGTAGAAATATTGAATGGCTTGTCCAACTATTTCCTTGTGCAGATTTTCTTCGTGAGATTCTGATTGTTTCTATGTACAATTGAGGGCATTCGTGGATAGGAAGACAGAGGTTCCAACAGCCTTGGATAAATGTCCCTTGATTTATACATTCAATAATGTTCGTCTTACCGACACCAGTGTAAGCCCTCGATATAAAGATCAGAGTCTGTCTTTTTATCCCCACATGAACTCAACTATCAGTTAGTCAGAACCATTTTCTTCCTCAGAAAGGAAGCCCTCAACTTCAAGGTGTTGGAACCGTTGTATTACTATCCCCAAAATCCCTCGATTTTACATAGAAACAATCATCATCGCACGAAGAAAATATGCACAAGGCAAGGTTTGAACAAGCCATTCAAACATTGTACATGAAGCTTGAGAGTTGATAAGATCCAAAATCTCTAGAAATCACTTCAGGAAATTCTGAGTATCAAAATTCCAAAAGTCCTGAGCACGTTCAAATGAGCTCCTATTTATAGGGGAAACTCCAACGGTCGTCTCCCTCCTCCAACAGTGATATTTTCCGTGAATTTCAGAGGGACCTATACACGTGTCACTCAAAAAGTGGTTAGTTAATAACTGTAAGAACGACATCATTTTATAATAGAACAAGGGTATGAATAACCAAAAACTGATATTCAGAATGATGGTAAATGAAATTTCAAAACACATAAGGTTAAAGTTCGGAGTGTAAGAAAAAATGAATCCAGAGTCTATAGTACAAAGATATTTGAATTCTATTTTGTAGGAATTTGTAATCTGAATTCTGTAGAATTTCAGAGTCTGAATTTCAAGGAAATTCAGATTCTATATTCATAAGATTTCGGAACTAGAATAAACAAAGATCGGAGTCAGAATTCATTGTAATTTGGAGTTAGAACACATAAGAGTTCGGAGTCTGAACTCAGAGAACTCAGAGTCAGAAATTTATACAAGTTCGTAATCAAAATTTGTAATGATAATTCATAATCAGAATTCATCATCAGAATTCGTAGTTAGAACATTATATATGTTTGTGATCAAAATTCACTGGTGAACTTCATAGATGTTCGTAACAAGGAATTCAGAGTAGAATGTTATAAAAGTTCGTAATAGGAAACCAGATCCTAAAACAGAATGCTTCATATCAAAGTATTATACAATTCTGAGGTTTTAGATATGAATTTGATTTTTATAATTTACAAAAATATTGTTATGAACAATGAAATCTAAGAAAGGATAAATTTCCCTGGGGAAGTAAATTTTTCTTATAGAAGTAAAATAGGGGTAAAATAAAATTTTCATTAACATACGGTGTTTGTGATTTTCAACAAGAAGGAATGGAAAAGTCATTAGGAAACTATTATTGACTCCACAATCACCCCCTTTTTGGAAATCACAATCATCCTTACGAAAATAAATGTAGGAACTCCGAATAAAATTATAGACTTTAAAATTAAGGATTACCTCCCTTTGTTGAGGGCTTTTGGGTATATCAAGACAGACTCTGATATTCATATCGAGGGCTTACCCTGGTGTGGGTAAGACATACTTTCATTAATGTATAAATCATTTGACCTTTATACAAGGTTGTTAGATACCCTTCTCTTTGTGTTAAAAGAGTTTATAATTGTTACATGTAGTTTTACTATGTTTTTTCCCTGATTTTTGTATCGATAAGGAAATTATAACATTGCTATACTTCCATTCTTGTATTCTTATTATAGTTAGATTATATATTTTTTAAGGTAGAATCTTTATCCTAGTAAACTACAGTTAAGTTTCATTTTCATAATCCCTTTTCCGGAATCAATCAATCCTTTAGAACTATAGAGGTCTTGTAAAATATCATATTTATCCTTGTTAAATATAACCATCCTCAAAATTTCTTATGGGAATTTTTAAATGGTACAATTCACCCCCCCCCCCCCCTCTTGTATCTGAGAATATCTTTCTTATTAAGATCCTAAGTTTGGTGTTATAGAGTATTTCATACTCAGTCACATACCATCCAAACAGATTTTTCTCTTGGAACTCCTATTTAAAAAGGATAAACTAACGATAATAATTTTATTTTTATATATTTAATAGGATCTCAAAATTTTGAAAATAGATCATTAATGATATCATAAATATCTAATCTCCTCATTAACCATTCTACTAACAATCCATTATGTGTGGAGAAATAAAATAAATGGTATTTCTCATGGTGGTGGTAGACTGCACATATACACAATTATAATTTAATATTTATTAATGGATGGAATTGATGAATAAACAATGAAAAAACAATTAATACAACAACCTTAAATTATAAAAATGATACTAATATCAATATATTATTATGGATAGAATAAACATTATTGAATGTAATTAAGAATGATTTTTTTGATGTTGATAAAACTGACCCCAGGGACATGAATTTTCCTTGAAAATATACTTGTAAATGAGGGTTTTATGATAACAAATGTGGACTATAGAATTGTAAACATTATAGAGAGTAATATTATTGTATATTTTTTAGAATATTATATATAAATTAAATGTTAATATGATTCATTAAGTGGGGAATGTGTTACCCTTTTATAAGGGATGTGAAGTGTTGTTTTGGGAGTATCATAAACAATTTCAATAATGTAATGTCACTATTGAAGGATAAATGACCACAAAATGGAAAAAATATGACATGATTACTATTTTTTGTTAAAATTCCCTTCAAACAATTATTTTTTATAATAATTAGAGTGTTATATTCTTTTTTAACATTTTATCTTTTTTGATAATTTAAAACTACATTGAAAATAAAATTTTTCTCCATATTAATCATTTTTATTGAAGAAAATGATGATTTACCATTTTACCAAATTTTATTCATATTATTTATAATTAAATGATCATTTAATCATAATAATTTGTTTAATTTTTGAAATTTTATTTTTAATGTCATCCCACTTAATCATATATGTTCATCATTTTAAAAAATAACTTTTAAGAATTAAATTAATATATAAGATTAAATTATTTGTATTATTCAATATAATAGAATAAATTATTTTGTTCTATCACAATTATTTGGTGTGATGCTTTAATTTAAATCCAAAACCAAAAATCCCATTAAAATATTTTATTTAATGAAAACACTAAATATAGTCTCTAATTAAAGTACCATTTTAATTTGTTATAAAGATTTTTTACATAGTTTCTATAGGCTAAATTAATATTTTAAAATGAACACTATTATTACATAAGGTCATATTTTTTACATAAAATTTCATGTATATATATTTTTCATTCCAATATAATGATAAATTCCTATAAGGTACAAGTTCCGTGAAAACAATAAAATTTCACTAAAAACAACCTGTTTTGATGAAAAAACACATTCTAATATATTTATGATATGATGGATTATTTTTTTAAAATTTTTTAAATCATTAATTATAAATTTGACCTTTAAATAATATCCTTAAAATATAAAATTAGAGTGTGGAATGATGGATAGCCTATGTAATGGTTTTTACAAACTATATAAGGGAATCATTTATTATATTCTCCCACCACCCATATATAATTTCAACCATGAAGTTATTTTTTAAACTAGCTATTTGAAAAAATATGAACACTCCTTCACCATATCATCTTTATGATCCAATGATGCATCTTCTAGATTAGGATATCTCTACTGATCTTTCACCAATTTAGTTTTCTCATTCCACAATATATTCTATCCATTTTCAAGAATATATATAGGGACCTTATTATAAAAAAACATTGGATAAAACATTGTTGCTCAAGATGTGTGAACATGAAATAGATCTATTGTTTTTCCCCATTAATGAAACATTTTATACTTCATGTGCTTATATTTTTTTTGGAAGAATAGTCAAACATATTATTATATCCAAAATTCCATATAGTATTTCAAAATTCTGCATGTTCCTTGAGATTATCTTTCCATTTTTAAAAAAATATTAAAAATCTCCTCTAGAATTAATCCATCAATAATATATTATCAAAAAATATAAAACTTACCTCATTTCATTTATTATTAGGAATCAAAACATTTTATTCATTCGTATTATTTTATATGATCCTAAATATTCCATAAATTAACTATTGTTTCCTCCTCAAGATATGTTCCATTTATATTTCATTATACAACATTATCAAAATAGGTTGGATTTTAACAACATTTTTCATTCGATGCTTCATATGGTTCCAAATGGTTCCTGAAATGGAATATATTATTTTATAAAAATTCTACCTGTTGAAGATTTAAATTTCAAATGCAATGAAATTCAAGAGGACATGTTCATAGCATGGCTTCCATTTTCTGGATAGTACCTCCATACTTCCCTTCAATTTGTTTTTGATAGGAATTTCTTAAATGTATGTCAGTGTTGACATCTATGTAAATAATAATCTATGATATCAATTTAAACTATTGGTCATTATCACATACAATATATAGAGAATCAATGTGAATACATAATATTCTATTCATATATATTAGAGAAAGGTTCTCAATTGGTATATATTCTCTTATTTATATGAAAATAGAGGATGTGGTATGACCATCAATGATAACCAACATATTGTTGTTATTCCTTGTATTCTTTGGGATTCCCATGAGTGTCACCATTGAACAATTTTACAGCATCAATAAAGGTATAGTATTGGAAACAAATCTCCCTTGGGATATTATATTTCCTCCTTTACCTAATATAGTAATAATCATTTGAGCACATTATCTACAATTCCACTCTTCAAGTAATCACATCAGATATTTTCACATAAATCCCAATATATCATTATACTACCATGATTTACAGAGAAATTTAAGCTTTGTGATTAATCTATATAATCCATCTTCAAAAAAAATCTGTATGAAACACATATCATCTACCCAAACATCAGTACTCCATCACTAAATATAACGTCTCTCAATTTACCATCATATACTACATTAATCATCATTTGGAGGTTATCATCATCCATCTATGACATATCAATCTTAACTAGTAATAATGGACTAAAAAATTCTTGAAAAATAATTTATGGACCCCCTTGTATAAGAACAACAATATATATCATTCATATATTATTTATAAATTGTAACATCCTAGTTCTAGGTGCCGCCCAATGGTACCCCGTACCTCATTTGTCACATGGAATCAAGATCTTTTCTCTAAATTCGTGAGGCTACCAACTACTAGGGAGGGCCAAGGTATGAAAATTGGAAAACTATGCACTCATTGGCAGAGTATACACAGTGAAATCACAAATAGTAAACAATAGAAGAAGCAGTAATACCATACAACATATGTAAACAACGGAAGACTGATAGAATAATAGAACCACATCATATATATAATAGATGATGCATTTCAAATGTACTTATGAAACCATTCAAACATGTCTAGTGCTATAAATACAATATTGAAACCAAGGTACAGAAAATTAGTAATCTCCCACAAAATTGGAAGCCTCAGCTTGGTCCCATCTTCTCCATCAATAACATCAATCAAGTACCAAATAAAGAGTGAACTTTCTCTTATCTATACCTTCAACCATATAATCTAATTGGGTCTACAAGCATGACCCAAATAGGGTGTGAGACGAATCCCAAAACAAAACCACCAAAGACATGTGCTTAACTGTCACTGATTCCATGTAGCATGAAATATGAAAAATAATGCAATAAACTAGGAAGTAGTCAAAAGAAACAATCATTCTATTTCAAATTAAACTCATTTACATTTATTAATAATTAAATCCATTGAATAATGAATCTTGGCATCTATCCTAAGCTCTATATCCCATGTGTAATAGAAAAAAAAAGAATTCTCAAAATACCATATAATAAACAAGTAAGACCGAGTCCAAGCAAGTTCTTTGTCTTGGAATGCACGACATACTCACCAAACATTCATGAAACCCTCTAGCAATGTTCTCATAATAAAACCCCTCTGTTTTAGCATACCATTAATTCAATAACAAATAATAAAATTTCCCTATTAGAATCCCACATAGTCTAACCCCATTAGTACAATATAGCACTAATCATATACCAACGACCACCTGGGTAGATCTAATGGTCAATAACTCTTGGTCTTCTTAGCAACAAGAAATTATAATGACCACCTGACAACTCTCACATTAAATTCCCTAAGGTATAAATTTAATTTAATAATGAAACTCTTGGAAGCTCTCATGGTCAAACCCCTGTGGTCTATTAACACCTGGAAACTGTAACAGTAAACTCCTTTGGGTAAACATAACTACAATATTATACATAAATGACCCAACTTAGGGATGATCTCACAATAAAATTCCCCTTTATAATACTTTCATTGTGCTGATCACATGATTCTCCAATAAACAGTAACTACATCATAACGTCTCGAGGAATGGAAAAAAACAATCCTAATAAAAATTCTCGACCAAACGTCCATAGTCAATCAACCGTGGGAAACACACCCATAATCATGGTATTAAAAATTACGCCAAAGAAATAAAATATTCTCAAAAAATTCATAGGAAGTATTAAACTGGGTTAAAATCCAAAAAATTCAATACCCAAACATGTTTATTAAACACAATAAGCATATATAATGGAATGACAAACAATTAAAGTCACAAACCACCTACCTTGATGTTATAAGATGAACACTCCTAAATTTCAGCCCTTGAATAATCCTAGAACGATGTAGATCAAAAATAAACTAAAAAATTGTTCAACCTTGGATAACTCAAGTGAGAGAGAGATAATAAGGTATATAGGATCTGGAGGAAGAGATAACTATGTGATGGAAATCTAACGCACATAGACACATCTCAGATGGTTCTCAGGTGTAGATTTGGTAAGGGTTCTGTGTTCTGAGTTGTCTCGTCACTCACCTATATGAAACCTGTGATGAAAAAGATTGTTCATGGGATGAGAAGCATCCCCAATCTGATTAGTCAATGAAAAATAATTTACACATTCTGTTCATTAAATGCACACATCATGTACTAGCCTCAAACGACCCACACTTTAGGCAGTCTTCCTTGTCACCCACATGATCATGTACTCGGCTGTCACATAGCCAATACATATCTACATGTGTCAAATGGGTACAAAGCATGTTCTAAATATTACATGGTGTGTACTAAGAAAATTTATCTTTCATTATTTTATTCATTAATAGAAACAAAAAATAAAGATCCATACCTGAAATAATGATCTGTGTTCTTACAAACATCCCCCTTAAATCAATTCTTCCCGAAATGTCACTTCTAACGGTGGTGAAGCAGAAACATCAAATAACTCTTGACATTGTGATTGTAAGTCATACTCCCTCTCCCATGTCTCATCATGTACTCGCTCGTTCCACCATAACACAAATACTAGATGAATAGACTGGCCATAGAGAACCTTCTTGTTGTGATCCACAATCTATAGAGGGTGCTTCTCTAAGGATGCATCCACATTCATCTCAACCCCCAAAGGTTAAAAAACATGAGACGGGTCTGAAGAGTAACGTTGTAGATGAGAAACATGAAATACGTCCTGCATATCTAGGAACCTCTGATGTAACTGCAACTAATAGGAATTATCCCTACTCATTCCAAAACCTAAAATGGCCTAATGTATCTCAGTGAAAGAATCCCTACTCTCTAAATTCTCTGGTGCCTCATCCTTGGTGTGATGTGTATGAAAACCTGATCTTTGACCTCATACTCAAAATTTCATATCTATTGATTAGAATATGATATCAGGAGAGACTATGCAATAGACATCTTCTTCCAAATCAACTCTAACTACTCAATGGTATTCTAAAAAATACGAGGTCCCATTATAGCTACCTCTCCCATATTCATCCAACATAGGCATGATCAGCGTGGCCAACCATACAAATCCTCATAAGATGTCTTCTGAATCGTTCCTTAAAAACAATAAATGTAGGAAAAATCCATTAGGGGTATGTGTCTATCCTAATATCTCCCAATATCTAGGATGCATACTCAATGCATGTCCTCCAAAACATAAATCGTTTGATTGGACTGGCCATCTGCTTGGGGATTTTAATATTTATTGTGTAGTACATGTGGTCCCAAAACACTCTATAGTGCCTTCTAGACACAAGAAGTAAATTGGAAATCTGTTTTTTGAAATAATAGATTGTGGAACCCTATAAAAACATACAATATCTCAGATGTACTACTTTCTATGCTCATCAACATTGATGGTTTAAATTATTTTAAAGAAATATGCAACATTCATGAGTCTATCATCAACATCCCAAGACACATCATTACCTTGAGGAAACCTCAACAAACGTGTCATGAAATCCATCGCAACATCATTCCACTTCCACTACGGAATAGTTATCTAATGTAAAATCCCTTCAGATCGTTGATTATTTGCATTCACCTATTGATACATGGAAAATGTCATAAAAAACCATCTACATTACTCTTCAAAACTGGCCACCAATACTAATGGTGTAGATCATGATACATCTTGGTAACACCAGGAATAACTTCCCATACTGAGGAATAAAAATCTCGTATAAAATCCTCATGTATGTCTATTTTCCCCCATACACACCCACGAAAATGAAATATCACCTTGTCTCCTATGGTCCACCCAGGAGTGGGTCCTCTCTTAACACACTCTCTCATTGGACTAGGCCTTCAGAATCTGATAGCTTCCTCATTCTCACTCGATTTATTAGAGAATTGGTAACTCATAAAGAAGAATAAAAAATATTCCCCTATCTGTCATGAACCTCCAAATTCAACATAAAGAACATATCCATAAGCTACACCACACTATTGACCCCCTAAACTGTATGTATCTGAGTCCTCCTACTCAACTCATTACCCACCGTGTTTCTATTCCTAGGCTTGTAAGAAATTTCAATATAATATGAATGATAGTACTCATCCCACATTATCATCTCAAATTCACATCATTCTGAGTGAAGACATAATTGATAATTTTTTGGTAAGTGTACACCAAAAAATTCTCTCCCATAATAAAATGTATCCAACAACGTAACTCATGAACATCTGTAGAAAACACAAGATTATGCATCTAGTAATTCCTCTCATGTGTCATAAACTACCGAGACCCAGAGGCAATGACCCCTTCTCCCTCCATAAGAACTATTCCCAGCCTAAAACATGATTCATCACAGTAAAGGGTGTAACCCTTCCCTTTCTCTGGGAAAATCAATATTAGTGTTGAAGACAATCTCCATTTTAGCTCCCAAAAGTCTAGATTTATATAATATATCTACAAGTACTTCACACCATTCTACATCAGGCTTGTTAGTGGCTTTGCTATGAATGAAAAGTTGTGTATAAAGTTCATTTCGTAACTCGATATCCCCAAAAAGCACTATACATCAAATAAGTAATATATTTTCTCCCATGATGTGAATTTGGTCCATCGAAAAGTGTAATTTTTAGAGGACTGAATTTAATTGATGCTCTCTCGGTGTACTCAAACAATCTCATGATGGATGTAATGGTTATATCAAGTGTGACATTACACCAACATACCATCCATGAAGAATAACACAAAATAATCCATATAATGATGGATTACTCAGTTCTTTTGTGCCATAAAAACTATCAGCACGTTCATAAGGACGAACATCATAACAAAATACTTGATTAAACCATAAATTCACTAAAAGGATGTTAGAGTTATATCTGATTGTCTAATGTGCAATTGATGATAACCAGATCTCAATAAATTCACTGATAACACTTGGGATCCTCGATGTTGGTCCAATAGTTCATCAATACTTAGTAAAGGATATTGTTTCTTGACCGTCAAATGGTTCAACTTTGGATAATCCACCCAAATTATGAGGGTATCATCTTCCTTATTCTCAAAGAGTAAAGGGGAACCCTAAGGATAATTACTATGTCAGATAATATTTTTTTGCTTCAACTCCTCTAACTGTTTCATGATCAATGGTAACTCTTGTGTAACCATCCTATAAGGAGTAATGGACACCATTTCCACTCTTGGAACTAGCTCAATAGAGAAATCTACCCCCCGTTCAGGAGGTAAACCTAAAAAGTTGTCTAGAATGATATATCTGAAATGATCCAACACTAGAGGAATGTCTAATTGTGAATTCTCATGATCATCCAAGTATAAACTTGAAATCTAGACTACAATTGTTCCCAACCCATGATGCTTGGGATCATCTCTGCTCCCCTGGACATCCCATTCACTGTTTTGTATAAAAACCCCACCCTCTAGTGACGTGAAACTCACCCTACGATGGTAGTATTCCAAAACCGTCTGAAAGGATACTATCTAGTCCATTCTAGGATTGGTATAGAAGCCCATCCTATCTATGACATAGAGTTCCTTTAATAAGTGACACCTTCCAAAATCTAGATGCCACACCTGGAACTGATGTACAATAGTCATCCTACCACCAAATAGAGTGTCTAGCATCATAACATCCTTAGAAGTGATGATATATGGTCTAAGGATCTTAAAAATAGAAGAATATATGAAACTAGTCGAAACCCCTCTATCAAAATGATCAGAAGATAAAATGGAAGAATCTAGAATCATACCTCGACCTGTAGTGGGTCTGGGTTCCTTCTCCTGCTAGGTCTGTTGTACTACAAAAGTGTTACCTATACCACGACCCTATGAACTTGCATGACTAACCTGAGCTGATCTACAATATTTTCACTGAAATCTTTTCAGCTAGATACCATGACCATGACAACCACCGTAGCTCAAATGGATTGATGAACAACAGTTCATTGACTGAGAAGAAATTGGTAGTACTTTTCGTGAACATGGAGTAGTAACAAGAACCATATCGCCCGCTACTAGTGAAGACAACTAGAAACAATATTGTTGATGACCCATATTGAAACATGCTCGGCACTACACTCAGTCCTTTTGAAAAAATGGTATCTTTTTCCAACTCTTTCCACAGAGGTAGAATACCACCTAGCTACAGGAAGAAACATTATGTGAAAGATCCATGTGGCACTTCTTGCTATCTGTTGAAGGGGTACACACCTTGGATGTTGAACCGCCCCGGCTCACAGCCCCCAACTCCCTCTGATTACACTCAGTAATTAGCACCTAGTTTACTATAGTAGTCACTAATGTCAGTATGAAGAAAACCACATGTGATCAGATGTCCTACCTAAGACCATCCTCGAACCGCCTATCTAAAGATAACTCCTCACCTCCTAGAACAGTTACAAAGCGCTAAATCTCTATAAAATGATAAGAGTACTCTATCACTGAAATATTGTAGTACTCAAAATGCATGAACTCTCAGGATCAATTTACCCTCTACATATCTAGATGGATGTTATCATAGAAGGACATCTAAAACTCTTCCAATTCCATATACTGATGATTCCATTTCAATGGATATCATTCCACCATCTCTTTGTTGGTATCATGTAGCATGTATGTTGTGACTTCAACATACTCTATAGATGTGACTCTAGATTCTCATAGATATCAATCATGGCCTCCAACCATGACTCTTCATCTTGTGGTCCTCCATACCCTAAAAAAGTAAGAAGATGTTGTTGTTGAAAAATCCATGTCAACTATGCCATAGTTAGGTAAGGATGTTGTGCTCCCTAGAAATTCTGTAACATCCTAAAAAATCCATCATAGAATGGTGCATCAACACCTGCATTTGGTAAAATTGATGCTACCAAAATAGTCACGTAAGGAGTATATGTGGGTCCCTAATAAAACATTTCTTTTGTCCAATCATTTCAATGTATATAGCGTACAACCAGATGACTTCTTGGTGGAATGACTCTGCATCGTCACGTGAACACCTTAGTACAAGATTATAAAGGAAAAATACATTGAATATAATTAAATTAACTTGATAGAAATCATTAAAGTATTAAAAAATATGGTTACATGGTGCATAATATTCTTATAATGTGTGTTCCGTTAATCATTTAACATTGTTTGTACCTTTGTCAAACCTGGTCATGTAACACCGATACACGTGGGGTGTTAACCTAAGACATGACATGTACTTCAATTTTCCCAACAGAACGGGATCCTCTACATGGAAAGAACTACATGGTTCTCTCCTATGTAACAATACATGGCATGTTCAACAAAAAAAATTCATGTACTGATTACGTTATAACCACCCATGTCATTGGTCACACGGTCAAAACTACACGGTGTGCATAAACGAGACACGATGTTTACATCCTAAAATTCATCCACCCATGTATTTGGTCACACATCAAGATACACATTTCCTTACACAATGGTGTGTTTAATCTAGACATGGCATGTTCTACCAATAATTCACAACCCTATATCTCTACTCACACAGTCAGTTACACAGTAACGCACAACCTAGCGTGAACTCCCAGTGCATAGTCTGTACTTATTAAAGGTTATTTATTCAAAAACAGAAGCATAAATAAATTTTGTTCATAGAATCACATGTAATTTTGTATGGGTTTCAACACGGTAAGCCTCCAAAAAATATCTTAAACCCTTAAAACATAAAATTTTCTCTGATGCATGAAAAATTATAACCTGTGCGGTGATATACTCAAGTGATTCAATGTCTGGCATTCTTATTCATCTCCTGACAAGAAAACATTTAATTAAACATCAAACATGATCCCTTAAAATCAGATCCAAGAGGGAACATAACATCTCAAGAACCAATGTTTGGTATCTATATAAATGAAGCATTACAATTTCTAGTACCCTATCTAAATAGCTATTATTATGTGAAATAATCATTCACAACAACATACATATTTAGAATGATATATAACACAACAACATGAAATTAGTAATTCATCATAAATGGCCTGACAAGAATGCATGACATATGATATTATGAAAGTGATAATATTATTTATGTTATGGAATACCCTCATATCATCTATTTTTAATAGAAATATAACCTCAATAAGAACTACGAGAAAATTACATTACAACTTAATCAAAAAATGGTGAAATCAAATAAATAATAACAATTGAAAAAAATTAAAAATTGAAATATTTGAAGTTACAAGGATATTCCCTATACATTGGTGAGCTATTCCTAGGCATATATTCTTACTAACTACTGATTCCTTCCTATCTGTATATATTGTGTACAAATTGTAAGACAAAGGAGAAAAAAATTCCTTTGATACCACTTCGTAATATCCTTGTTGCAGGTGCCTCCCAATGGTGCGCCATACCTGGTTGATCACATGACCTCATGTGCATTTTCCAAAATTCCATAGGCTGCCAACAAGAAATAAGTGCCATGTTCTGATTATGGGTAAAATATTCCATCATTATAATAGTATAAATAGTGTATTCAGAAATCGTAAAAAATTGTAGAAGTTGTAATACCATTCAACAGATGTAACCTGTGGAAGAATGATAGAATAAATCAACTAAAACATATATGTAATCAATTATTCTTGTTACATGTATCTTGTAATGTATCAAAACATGTCACAATTCTGTGAGTACAATACTGAAACAAAATTACAAAAAATTAGTAAACTCCAACATCATTGTAAGCCTCGTATTGTTCTCAGGGTCTCGAGATCCAACCACAATCAAGTACCTGATGAAGAAGGGTATGTTCCCTTATCAATACCTGAAACCATATAATCAATTTGGGAACAAAATTCTGAACCAAACAGGGTTTGTGATTAATCCTAGTCGGCATCCACCAAAATATCTATGCCTAATTTTCAGAGAATATATATAGCAGAAAATAAGAATATTGAAGCAATAAACAAGGATGTACTCAAAAGTAATCCATCTTATATTTTCCAATTACATTCATTTACATTTATTAATAATTCAATCAGTTAAATAATGGATCTTGGGATCTATCATAAGAGTTGTATCCCCTGTGGAATAGTAAAACAAATATCTCAAAAGTCAATCCACCAAGAAAGTATGATGGATTCCAGGCTTGTGCTTTGACTTGGCGGGCTCTTTACATTCATCAAAAATTCAAGAAACCCTTTAGGGAATTTATCACAGTCATTACCATTTCTCTTAACATATAAAAAATACATTAACTAATAAAATAATGACCATCTAAGAAGCTCACATAGCCTAAAAACTTATGTCCTTCATAACATTATTCACATAAAAATTACCACATGGGTGGTAGTCACAGTCAATACCCCTTGGTCTTATTAGAAATAATAAATTATAATAACCACCTGGAAGCTCTCGCAGTTAGTTCCCTATTGTCCAAAATTCATTTAATAACGACCTGATGGGTATCTCTCACAGTCCAACCCCTATAGTCTATGACAACCCTACAATAATCAAAATTTATACATGTGAGTCAACATAACTAATAAATTAAACATAAGTTACCCTAGCTCAGGATGCTCTCATAGTAAAATTCCCCTTGGTCATACATTCACAATGTGAATGAGATGATTCTAAAATAAGTAGTAACTCCATCCTAACAACCCAAGGCATGAAAAAAAACAAGCTGAAGAGGAATTCTAGACCAAACAACCATTGTCAATCATTCATGGAAAACTCATCCATAATCATTGTATAAAACCTCACACTACTGAAATAACTCTTTCTCAAAAAGAAATCAAACATTGATGGTATTAAAATAGGTTAAATTTCAAAACACACAATACCCACACATGGGTATTGGGAACATTAAGCATATATAATCAAAAGGATAACAATGAAAGGAACAAATTACTTACCATGATGTTGTATGATGAACAATCTTCAATGGAGGCCCTTGAATCAGGCTAGAATAATGTAGATCTACCCAAAGGTTAAAATTATTAATCATTGGATAACTCAAGAGACAAGAGAAATCATGAAGAGAGGGTCTAGGGGAATAAAGAACTCACCAGTCGGAATCAAAAACACCCAGAGGTGTCTTAATTGTGGCTTAGATAGAGAATTTATGGGGGTTAGAAGTTATCAGCCATCTCGTCACTCCCCATTACAAAACATGTGAAGATGAATACATTTATAATGATGATATGTGGCATCGATCTGATTAATGAATTTAAAATAAAAGTACATGTCATGTTTATTTAATAAGCACATTTTTGTACTAGCCTCAATCGGCCCCCACTTTAGGTGGTCTACCTGGTCACCCACATGGCCATGTACTTGTTAATTATATGGCTAGTACACAGCTACACGTGGAAACAATGTATATGGAATGTTCTTAAAAGTAGATGGCGTGTCATTATAAAATTTCCTTTTCTTCTTTTTTCCGTAAAAAAACACGAAATCAATATCTGTACCTAAAATAAAGTTATGTGTTCTTACATATAGGACCATATTCGATCCTCATATTAGTTGAGACATTAATTTCTCTCTTACTCAATTCACAATCACCTTATTAGTCTTGCTAAGGTGGTAGTGTATCGATCAGTAATAGACTGTGGGTATTTCCAACCATGTTCATTTCCTCATTTTGAGATATTTTTTAAAAAATATATACATGAAACTTTTATGGACAATACATAAATCTCAAATTTCACTATAGAGGTATTGTATCATTATTTTCAATGCATACAATATTTTAGACCACTTAAGGACATGATTTGGATATTTTTTTCATGTGTTTTCAATTTCCTTTAAAGATATGATATCTCCCAATATTTTTTCATTATAACACTACTATATCCTTTTTATGATTCATAAATATATATTAAAAATAATTTCTTACTTGATGGTATAGTTAAAACATAGGTATTAATTAGTATTAGAATGAATTGATCTTTATTTAACCAATAAAAACATTTTAAAAATATATTCATTTTACTGTATTAGAAAACCATATTTTAGAGGTATTGTTTTAGGGAATTATTTTATAAAACTTATTCTAAATAGTCAATAATTATAATATAAGTAGTTTTTATGAGAATCCATATTCTTAAAATAAAAAAAATCAAATGAAAAACAATTTATTTTCTTGAAATATCTTCATGATTTCTACATTGGCATCTTGTTTGTTCATTCTCATCCATAAAACCTACCAAAAATATGAAAATATAGCATATGAGAAAAATATATCTTTAAGGGTCATATAAAATCGAATATATAGACCTATTTATAAATTTTAAAATCATGAAATTTTAAAATAATTTTATTAATTAATATAATTTACATTCAACTAAAATAATTTTATACATAGAAATGAAATCATATTTTCATCACAATGAACACTAGAAACACATTAGTAGAAAACATAGTGGGAATATAATAATCATTAATATTTTAAAGAATAAATTAGAACCCTCAAAATTAATTTTAATAAATACTAACCTTTTTAGCCTAAAAGGGTATAATCAGTCATTTTAAATTAAAAAAAATAAATTCCTTACCAGATAATATAAAAAATATCTCCATGTAAAAATAATTATTTTACATATAGATATAATTTAGATTTATTAATATATCGTCTCTAGGGATCTGTTATGAGAATCCTTACATGTGGAATAACCTACTCAGATAATTTTAAAAAAATTAGATCGATTCCATAATCATTACCCAATACATCAGAATGATATATCAAGATCACTAATAAATAGAGCTATATTGTTCTCACTAATAATACATAATAAAATTAAATGGACCATAACATAAATGTAAAACATAAATTATTTTATTACCATCATCAAAATAATAAAATTATTCATTTCAACTCTTATGAAAATCATTTTTATACCGATATATCTTTTTTTCCTTTAAACAAAAATTTTAAAAAATAAAATACCTAAAATAATGGGAAGATGGGGCATTCATTGAATAAATACTTTAATGTTAAAAAGGAATCCATGTATTATTTAACATGTGATGTGAAGGTAATATCCAATGAAGTAATATATGATAATACCGAACATTCATTTATTCCTATTTGTAAATATACTCAAAAACTCCATTGTAAAATATATAAAATGATTCCATTTTGAAAAACATTAATAAAAATTAAAAAATTATCTAAAAATTATTATATTATTAATTTTTATCAATATAAAAATATCCATAAAAATTAATTTTTATGAATTGAGAAATTGAATAAAAATATTTATAAAATAAATAATTCATACATTAACATAAATATCTAAAAGAATGGTATCACTTACCTCAAGTTAGAACTATTATATATATTATCTATCTTCATATATAAATTATTTATGTTAACAATTCAGTTTTTAATAACTTTTTTTCAGTTTATTATTCATTTTATTTAACTTATATCAAAATTAGACTTAAATAAATAATTTCTTATGTTTATGTAGAATGTTTTCACATTGTTTAGTTCATACATCAAAAATAACATAGGGGGATGAATATCGTCAAATAGATCACGATTAAATAATATAAATATTCTTAATCTTAAAATAATATTCATTTTTAATTAATACTTATAATTTTAGAACAAACAATTTAGATGGAAATGAAAATTGAATTATGTTACAATCAATGGGATAGTAGGATATATATATAAATGTGTAACATTTACATTCATCATTGAGAAACAAGAAAATGAAGGAAATTATCATTTTACCTTTCCCAAAATAATATTAATAAATTATTATTATTATATTAATTATTTAAATACAATTATATATAATCCCTATATAAGGTAGTGTTGAAAACGCGTACACATCTCTTTGTTGAGGTGGTAATCCACTCGTATGACTGAACGAGGATTCCATTTTTCTATATATATAGATGCATAAAAACTGATGTTATAAAATTATCAAATAATGAAAATTATGTCATTGAAAAATATATATTAATTAAGTCCATAATTATAAACATCCATGTGAGGTTGCGATGTGAATCAATTTACATCAGTCTAGGTAGTGTTAGTTTTCCTTAGACACAAACAATGGTTACATTAAACATTTGATGGAAGATGTTATAGATTTAGTTTATTCCAAAAATATAATATCTCATTATATGTTAGATACTTAATTTAGTATATTTTAATTAATAATATAATTTTCGAATAGAATAATGATGAAAAAAAACATAGTCAATAGTTTTACCTTTTGTTCAAACAAGATCCTTAGGATTACGCATTTGGCCTACAATGGATGATATTTTGATTTCTCTAGGTCCACTATATTGTGAGTATAGCTTTTCTATATTAATATTTTAATATAATGGTTGATCTTGAGATATAGAATGGTTTACAAAAGAGAGGAGATATGGGTCCATTTTAAGAGTGACTAAAATGACACACTTTGAATTACTGGAAGGGTAATATATATATATATATATATAAATCATCATCCACATGTCAAGTGGAACCTAGAAACCAGAAATTAAAAGATAATATTTTATAAGGTTGAAAAAAACCTACCAGCCACATTTAAAAAAAATTGGATCAATTTTAATCCATGTATCATATTCATAAAAGAATAAATTCATTTCAACCTTAACTATGATAACTAATATATTTATCCATGATAAAAAAAGTTATATGAACAAAAATAAATTATTCATTTTTTTTAAAATAAAATTTTGTAATAAAAAATTTAATATAATTTTTATCAGGAAAAATTTGAAAATATAGAGTAAATTACTTTTAATATAATCTCTCTAAATTCATAATAACCAAATTTAGGAAAATGCATGTATTAATGAAAAAAATTATTTTAACATTGAAATATTGTAAATATTTTGTTTAAAAATATTATTTTTTATGTAATAAAAAGAAAACCCTTTTTATGTTATCTCTATCTAAAATAGAATTTACACGTCCAAAAATACCAAAAAAATGTGCGGAAAAAAATATTGTTTAAATCAAATAAAATATAAATTCCATTCACATAAATCTAGTTTGTATTGAGAAGTTAAAAATAATTGTTTAATAAACATTAATTAAATCTATATACATCTATTCTTCCAGAAAACAAATAATCTAATAGGATAAAGAATCATATTATACAGATACTAAAATCATTACTCCATAGTTTTAACCATGTTTTAGATTATATGCTCATATTTAGGTAATAGATATATACTATGGTAATTGTACATAGTGAACAAAAAAATAGATATTTTTACCAAATATGAAACTCTTTATTCAAAATATTCAATAAAATTTTCATGACTAAAATTCTTCAATGTGAAGTAAATTAATATTAAATAAAATGTCTAAAATAGTACAAAAATAATTTTTAGAAAAATTTCATTTTAGGCCTAAAAATTAACATGTTAGAAAATCATGAAAAATTATGAAACCAATATTTATAATTACATTGTATATATGTATAGTATATATATATGTTTATTTATGATAAAATTGATTTCATAATGAAATATTTCATTTAAAATAAATGATACATTTTCAAATATCATTATTTATCATCATTTACTGCATAATATATATTTATCAGAAAAATAAAAAAATTTAAAAAATATAATTGTGATATTATTATTACAAAAAATGTGCCCTATTTATAAAATAAACATTTTAAAAAATTATTAAATAAATCATATCATTAATTTAGGTGCATAAAACTATGGAAACTTTTGTGAATATTTCATATGATATAGTTAATAAATTTTTTTTATTAGTGCACTTTATAAATTTCTTTAAATTTGGTTACACTTATTATTATCCTAAAATTAAATTGGGAGTTTATAGTAACCAAATCTAAATAATAATGTTTCAATGCTATTTTAATTTCCTCGTTTTGTGTCCTATATTTTATTGAACATAGTGTTATTTTAAAATCGTTGGGTTATACATTCTAACTCATTTAATAAATTGAATCCTTATAGTTTTAACATTATCTCGGTAATCAAGGGATTAACATTTAATGAATTTTATTTTTAAAATCAACATCACATAAAGTGTTAATTATATTTTTTTTGTAAAAATGGAATGTGAAATATGAAGGTCCTTTATAATAACATGGGACATGGTTCCAAAATAAGATACAATTATTGGAATGTGAAAATATAGATATAGAGGAATAAAGTAATTTTCAAATAATAATGGAGAGAGGGAAGGATCATTCATCACATGAAAATTAATGATCATAATATTATCAATGACCAAAAAACAGTAAACCAGTTCTATGTAAAAAATACTATGAATTCATTAGAAATAATGGTAATATGATACAATTTTTATTAATATATCATTTTCTTAGAGGTGAGATATTATATTTAGTATAATTATAATGAACAAGACAAAATTAATTAACTTGATTTCATTCCATTCCAATTGAAAAAGTTCATATTTTTGTAGTTATTTGATCAATTTAAAATTCAATCTCATATCTAACATCATGAAATTGATATTCAAGTAGAATTTTATGCATACATGAATTAAAAAAATAATTTAATGGATCACAATATCTTGAAAAGGATAAAAAATTAATCCTTATATTTTTTGACATTAATTAAATCAAAAATGGTTATCAAAAGTTAATATAATATCAAAAATGAATAAATTATCATTAATCACTATATCTTCTATAATTAACACCATTAGTTCACCATAAATATTCCATGAATATCCTTAATTATATTCAATATATGTCTTATTAATATTGGAACCCAAACATTATAATTATTTTTTCTCATACTAAAGAAATATCAAAATAAAAAAATCTCTAAAATATGTCAATCACTAATATAATTGGAAACCAACCAATTATATGATCTAATTATAAAATATCTGAAATATTCTTATAGTTTCATTTAATATCCAAAATCACCATAAAATAAAAATAAATTCAAATATGATTCCATAAAATATTTCAATCATTATTCCTTAAATGGATTCCCATCATAGACCAATAATATTATTTTTAACAGAATCCTATAATGTTCCACAAAACAATAATGATATTCTTCCAAGATATCATAAATCACTTAGTCAGCAAATTATATTCCTATTACATTGTTATATATATGATATAACTTATATTCCTAACAAGTAATAACTTGTTTATTCTAATTAACTATAATGACCTCAATAACAAGGATCATATAAACCATAATGGTTATCAATAGCATTGAACTTATTTAAAAATTCATTATTCCTTATATAATTTTTAAATAATAATCCTAAGGGTTTTATAATTATTAATATCTCAAAAAAAAATCTTAATCATCTAAAACCATCATCACATAAATCCTCATATAATGCAGGTGCAACATATCAGCGTGCAACATATCAACGTGCCATGCATCGTATCTTCAAACCCTTCTTAGGGAAGTTTGTTGAATGCTATGTAGACGATTTTTTGGTTAAATCCAAACAATGTTCTAATCAGTTGGCTGATTTGGAAGTCATATTCCACAAGCTTCGACAACAATATTTGAAGATGAACCCCTTAAAATGTGCTTTTGGGGTAACCTCAGGAAATTTTCTCGGC
Organism: Viscum album; assembly: GCA_963277665.1. NCBI lineage: Eukaryota > Viridiplantae > Streptophyta > Magnoliopsida > Santalales > Viscaceae > Viscum > Viscum album. Next base: position 24,986,152 of record OY728157.1, on the reverse strand, counting down.
TCTGTTGTACGCCATCATGGTATTGTAGTCTGTCATGAGAAGTCCATGTCAATCCTTGGTATTTCACCTCATCAAAATTTGAAATAATTAAGAGGAATTCAGTGACAATTAGCCTATATTCGGCGTTTCGTCACCAATTTGGCAGTAAAAAGTTTACCCTTCACCAAATTAATGAATAAGGGAGTCACATACCAGTGGACTGAAAAATGTCAAGAAGCATTCGATATTCTCAAGAAATACCTCATGAGTCAACCGGTACTCATGCCACCTGTTGAAGGAAGACCACTTATCCTCTGTGTGACAGCTCTAGAGCGATCATTGGGTGCCTTTCTTGCTCAAAAGAATGATGCTGGGAATTAAAACAGCCTCTACTATCTCAGTCAAACTATGCTTGAAGCAGAAACCCAGTATTCAAGTATTGAGAAGTGCTGCCTTTCATTAATCTTTGAAGTTCAGAAGTTGAGACACTACCTACAACATCACGAGGTCCAATTGGTATCTCAAAATAACCCGCTCAAATTCATCCTTAGTCATCCAATGCGTACAGGACGTCTGACAAGGTGGGCATTTATTTTGAAGCAATTCGACATTCAGTATGTGTCTCAAAAGGCGATAAAGGTCCAAGATCTGGCTGAATTTCTAGCTGAACACCCTTCAGTGCAAGACACATCTTCAGATATTGAACTCCCTGATGAGGAAGTATTTTATATTCAAGAAAGTCCTCAGTCATTGGAAATGTATTTTGATGGTGCTTCGAGAAGTCCAATAGCGAGAAAAATGGAAAATCCAAAATTCAACGATGTTGGCTTAGGAATTGGGCTCATTTCTCCAGAAAACTAAGTGTTACCTTATTCCTTCTTATTGTGGGAGGGTGGTACCAATAATTAATCAGAATACCAAGCTCTCGTCGAAGGCTTGGAATTAGCACTTCAAGCACATGTGAATCACTTAAAGGTGAAAGGTGATTCAGACCTGGTAATCAAACAAGTCAATGGGGATTATGCCATCAAAAAAGAATAACTAATCCATTTGTATGATTACGTCAGAGATTTAATGGCGGAATTATCTTCAGAACCGACATTTTCTTATGTCCCAAGATCACAAAATTTCTCAAGCTGATGCACTGGCTAATATAGCCACAGCTCTGGCAGATCCAAATTGGGATGAGACAACCATCAGTATTGCCCACCGTCGTGCATTTTCACCTTATGTTCAAATCAAAACAGAGGAAATTAATGAAATTTGTCCCATTCTTGAACCTTATGGTCATACTATAGGATGGATGCCACCTATCAGTGAATACCTTCAAAATGGAACACTTCCACCTGATAGAGTCGAGAAAGAACAAATATGGCGACGTGTGGTCAATTTTACTCTTTATGATATCCCAAATCACCTAGAGAAAATTATCTATAAACGTGGTTTTGATGGAGTTCTCTTCAGATGCATTGATGGTGAAGAGACAATGACTGTCATAAAAGAAGTGCTTGTAGGAGTCTGTGGTGACCACCAGTATAGACATATACTGTCTAATCAGATTCGAAGGCTTGGATACTTTTAGCCTTCAATGATACAAGATTGTGTCAACTTCAAAAAGAAGTGTCATTCATGCCATGTACATGCCAGTTTCATTCATCAACCACCAGAGTTTCTTCATACATCTAAATACTCATGGTCATTTCCCATATTGGGAATGGATGTGGTGGCACCTTACCCTTCAGCTACAACCAAGCATTTTATGTATATTCTTACTACTAACGACTTCTTTTCCAAATGGGAAAAAGCAATACATCTCAAGGAAGTCAGTTCTAAATGCGTTGTTAGATTCATAAAGTCTAACATCATTACCAGATTTGGTGTCCCTCATACTATATTGACGAACAATGGCACCAACATCTGTTCATTCGAGGTGATGAAGTGGTATCAAAAATACAACATCAAATCCAACCATTCATATCGGTATCATGCAGCGGCCAATGGCCAGATATAAGCCTTCAACAATACTATTTCAAATATACTGCAAAAGATGGTGGATAAAGATAAGAGGTCATGGCCTGAAAAACTCTTTCATGCTTTATGGTCTTATCATATACCACTCGCACTGCAACTCTGTCAACTCCATATTCATTGGTATATGGAACAGAAGTTGTCTTGCCCATTGAAGTTCAATTGCCTTCGCTCAGAGTAGCCATTTGTGATCAGTAATCTACATATGAACAATCTCAAAAGCTATTGAATGAATTGAAACTGTTGGATGACAAAAGATTGTGCACTTTTCACTACTTGGAATTTTACCAGAATCGAATAGAATGAGCTTTTAACAAAAATGTTCATCTTCGTTCATTCACTCAGGGAGATTTGGTATTAGTTCTCAGAACTCCAATGATACCAGGAAAGAAGCCTCTCATGCTTGATCCAAAATGGGAAGGACCTTACTCAATACATAGGGTCCACTCCAATCGAGCTTATTCCTTAGTCTCGGTGGATGGAGAACTCATCACTACTCAAACCAATGCCATATTTTTAAAGGCATATTTTCTATAAACACAAAATGAATCATTAATAGTCCATAAATATGACCTTAAACTATTTTTACTTTCGTCCCACATGACGTTAAACTGTGAAAAAGTTCCCTAAATGGTCTGGTATGACCTTAAACTGCACCAAGGACCAGAATGAACTTAAACTGCAACTAGGTCCCGTTTGAACTTAAACTGCATCACCAAAGGTCCATGCATATGACCCTAAACTATTTGAAAGTCCCTTAAGTCTAGCAAGACATTAAGCTATGATGTCTTCACTACATGACGCAAAACTGTATAAAATTCTGTTACATCCGAAAAGACGTTAAACTAAATAATCATCTTAGGTCTTGTATGACCTTTAACTACACCACCGTCCTATAAGACGTCAAACTGCATCATCAACAGTCCATTCATATGACCTTAAACTATTCAAACATTCATCCAACATGACGCTATACTGTGAATAATCCCTAATACGTCCAACATGATATTAAATGGTGTACTCGTTTGTCTTCACTACATGAAATTAAACTACACAGTCCCCCTTTCGTCCAACATGACGTTAAACTATATTTTCCCCATCATCCTAACTATATGACGTTAAATTGTACAGAATGTCCATGATACGTCCTACACGACATTAAATTGTACTTTGTCCCTGCTACATGACATTAAACTGTGCAGTGCCAATAGTCCTAACCGCAAGACTTTAAACTGTATAGTCCCATCATATGTCCTACATGACATTAAACTGTGCATCGTTAAGTTTGTTGTTACCTCTTATTTATCAGAATGAGTATGACTCACGTTTACTTGGAAAAAACCTCAACCATAACACTCTCTCTTCGCTAATAACCATGTGTAAGTCCCAACATCATTTTTTAGGTCGTTGTCCCCAAGAACAACATGATCATCAATTCATTATTTAACTGAACTACGGGGGCTTTGATCCTTACAATCCAGGATGGGTACATAGGAAACCTCCCAAGGTTCAAGCCCAAAACCAATCTCTTCACATTGGTTCACCTCCATCTCATATGATGTTGATTCGTGAAACCCCCCTAGAATCAATATCTTTACATTGGTTCACGTTCATCCTTGTTATATGACATTAAAATATACAACACTTTTGTCCAGTATGACAATAAACTACAATATTCATTGATACCCTCACTTGAGAGGGAATCATTATTTACATTCATTTTCAATCATGTTTCATTTCGAAGTCTACGTGCATACATGGCAATGCCCAAACCTTTTATCTTGGGTCAAACCATAATTGTACTAATGTCCCCTATCACCCTTCACATGTATAAACCAAATTTGTACAGAGGGTACTTCTAGAACTACGTGGTCTTGATTCCCATCCTTATGGGATACATAGGAACATTCGGGTGTCTCTCAAATCCAGCCCCAAGCCTTTGGGCCAAACCCCAAATTTCTCTTTCAGTCCCTTGGCTGAAAAGTCCCTATGAAAGCACACATTGTGTATTTCTTTTAATGGTCCATGATCTATGACCCTAAACTATGATATCTAATCCTTTTTTCCAATATGACGTTAAACTGTAGTTCAAGAACTATTTATGGCTTGATTCCCATCATTATGGGAAATGTAGTGAAGTCTATCATTTCAATTAAGGACCCAACCACAACATCATTATGGTTAGAATTGATCTGTGTATCTCTGTATACATTAGAAAATACCCATCTTTATGTGTCATAATCCTAACCATAAATATTTTCAGATCTTCATAACCCATTTCATGACTTCTAGTCCCAAAAATCTAAAATTTCCAAGAGTTATTTTTCCTGACTATGCAGCACGTGCCCATAGGCGGCCTTGCATAAACAGTCTACATAACAGATTTTTCAGCCAAAAGATACTATTATTTGACAATGTAGCCAAATCCCTTAGGTGGCCCTACATAATTCAGCCCCCTAACGGGTTTTTTGGATATTGGTAACTTCATTCTTGGGAAAAATGCCTCTTTTGTCCTTATTTGTCTTAAATGACAGTATGTAGGGATCTGCAAAAGCATCCATCCTTAACATATTTGTCCCATATCCTTTTTCATGATATGAAATTATTCAAGTATATGGTTAATATTCTTCTTCCCTACATTTGGTTCAGACCTTTGTAGGAGTAATATATAGGACCCCGGGACACCCTGAGAGGGGAGGGGTGAATCAGGGTGACCACTTTTTCTTTTAAAGTGATGGATCTTGTTCCCACGTTGGTAGGAACTTGTTGAACCTGTATGATGATTATGAATTGAAAGCAAACATTCACATGCACAGAGAAGACACGACCCTTTTTACTTGGTTCACCACTAAGGGCTACGTCCAAGGAGCATACATTGACAGGTTGTCGGTTGTACCTAAATCCACTATGCTTCACTAGCTGTAGATTACAAAGGTTCAGGTATAGACACTATGTCCTAGGCTCACTGCCTTTACAAAGGTTCAGGGATAGCTCACTGCTTCCCTCGGGTCACTCCCGTTGACTCCCCCTGGCTCACTGCCGTTGGTGAAGTCCCACTCAGTTTGTAGACATGAAGGTCTCTTCATAATTTGCATAAGAATGAATCCTTTTTTGTATGTAGATCCTCTATTGAAGTATGATTCTCACCAGAAGAAGAATATCATTTTTTCTCGAATGTATCGGGTAGTCTCTTGGCTTTCGTGCAGCTCCAAACAGGCCGGTGGGCTTCAGCAAAACCAGGCGCGCTTCTCCAAGACAGTCGCGCAAGTCCCACTACGACGCGCAAGTCCAAACTGGCGCGCAAGAGTCATCAACGCACCTGCGCAACGCTTCATTCCCCGACATCAATCTTGCGCGGTCCACTTCCTTTCTCTTCCAAACTGCCTTGGGCGCACAGCCAACAACCGGCACGCAAGCTCTACTTGCGCGACAAAACTACCACCTGCGCGACTCGACCACCTGCGCGACGAGAGCTCGAACAATCTCGAAGTCTTGAGCTCTGTGTGAAATGAGGAGGGGTGGTCCAATATTTATAGGCAAACTGGACCCCCTGTGCGGCGGCGCGCAAGTCCCTCGACGGCGTGCAAGTCTTGTCTCCAGTAACCTCTGTCGCGCAACTAACTAGCGCGCCCCAACCAATACTTGCACGACCTTCTTTCCTTAGCCAATTTTTGACGTTCTGATCCTCCAAAACATATGGCACGCAAGTCTTCTATCCTCCAAGACCTCGCCGCGCAAGTACCTTTTCCAAAAACACTTAACTTTATTGGCTGATTTTCAGGCCCAAAAAATTGGCAATCACTGGGAAACGTCGCCACCTTCACTAATGATTTCTTCTTGAATGGTATGATCTCATTGTTGGTACTCATCCTGAACTTCCACTGAGGATTGACAACAAACACAAACCATACGCCAAATCATGCTTTGAAGAACCTGGTTCCAACATAATATCCATCCAGTTCTTAGATAATCTTGTTTGTAAATATCTTTTCCATATTTCATGTACCTCTTTCTATACAGCAAACTCTATACATTGGAAAATATGAATCTCCATAAACTTTCACTGGCTTTTATCACTAGGAATGTAAATTTCTAAGAGTTCTTTTTCCTGACTATTCAGCACGTGCCCATTGGCAGCCTTGCATAAACAGTCTAAATAACAGACTTGTTAGCCAAAAGATACTATTTTCTTTAACTATGCAGCCAATTCCCTTAGGTGGCCCTGTATAATTCAACCCACTAACGGGTTTTTTAAATAATGGTAACTTCATTCTTGGGAACTACTTCTTCTAATGCCTTTTTATATCATTTTCATATCATTCCTCAGATTCAAATATTCTTAATTCATAGTTTACATCCCCCCCCTTATACTTGAGTATGGTACTATGTTTTCAAATGAATTGTCAAGGAATTTAGTCAATTCTAATTCATTCGGTCAAATCTATTTCGACCTTAAACATTAGCCTCTTTATGTACAACGTGCATGACTTCAAACTGCCCACAAAAGACCAGGGAACTCTGATGAAAAGTCAATTTCCAGCTCACTAAACATACATTTTGTATGATTTAGGTAATATTGAGCAATTAAAAGGATCGAAGTTTGTAGGGTTGTTTACATTAATCTTAGTAAAAATCAAACTATTCTTACTAGGACCATTGGCTTAGGTAAAATCTAAAGCATGTAGCAAAAGAGAATGCAGGTACAAATGAGTGAAGGTGAAAGTGTTTTTCATTGATTCACAAGAGTTAGAAGGACATCCACAGATTGGAGTCTCTTCTCTTTTCCAAGTAATTACAAAAGACTATCAACATAAGTCTTCACTTGATGTATAGAATCTCGAGATTCATCAGCAACCAACTGGAATTCATTCATTCAACTAGATACAATAAGAGATGCAGTGATACTAGCTCTTCTTGGAACAATTGTACAAGGATGTTCTTAAGTGCGGTTTGAGAAAATTTTCTGCTGATCAAACAGTGACTCTGTTTTTGTCCAAGAGACATGGAAGATGGATACATGGATTTTAGAATGGAGCATTGGAAGTAAATTTCCATTTGGAGAGAGTACTCTTTTCAGATATTTCTCTAATTCAATGTTTGTCTTCTCTCCACTAACCAGTAGCGTAAAACATTTCAACCCATGGGTTTTCCATTTTCATATCTTCAAGGAAATGGCATGCATGAAATGTTTGAAGGTTCACGCCAATGTTGTTGCTCTTAATTCACAACATAACTGAAATAGAGGAGTAGCAGTGCAGCTGCATTTCAGGCGTATAGTTCTTTGCATTTGCAACATTGACTCCTTGCAGATGACCATGACCATACAGGGACAGGTAGATTCTCTATGGGAAATTAAGATGATATTTCTTCAAGTACTTATCCAAATCTGGGAGAGTGTTGTCGTAGATATCATAGTAACCATGACCAACAATGTTCATAATGTCATCAATCTACTTGCTATCTAGTTCATCAACTATTCTGGGTCTGCTACCCATTGATTCCGCACAAAAGTTGAATAAATTGACTTTTAAAAAAGTTGATTTTTCATAAAATTTGTGAAGTAATTTTAGGAAAAAATGAATAAGGAATTATGGCGTGCAACTGTTGATGAGTCGCACAAGTGTTGATGAGTCGCGCAGGTGTTAATGTGTCGTGCAAGTTTTTGGCGCACAAATATCACCGCGCAAGTCCAGATACCTTGAAAGCATCGCAAAAACAAAGAAACAATGGTAAACGAGAAACTTGCGCAGCGAAGGAGACATGCGTGGCGAGAGCTCGAGAATCCGGAAATCAGGTGTTATGCCCGAAAAAGGACCACGAATTTATAGGCCAGGCTACCGACCTGCTCTCCTACAGACATCGCACTCTATCTCGCACGCTCCATCCCTACGCGGCTCGAACTTGTGCAACAAGTATTGCGCCCTAAAGAAATGTGCGCCACCTTTCTTTTGGTTTTCTTCTTTTCCTCAGAGTCACATCCTCATTTCGTTCAGATCCAACTCTGAGGGGGGACTTTTGTTGATGCTCCTTTTCTTCCCAGAGTATAATGATTGGAAAAGGGTAATACCTTTGTCCAAATTGATTCATCCTTTAAAGAAGCATCTAAAACCCGACAAAGGGATTAACAAAGAGAACATTGACCATAGGTCACGCAAGTTCCTTCATGGTCATGCAGGTACACTTGCGCACCGCCTAATGGTTGTGCAAGTGACTTGCACGCCATAATTGATAACCGCCCGGGTCTTCTCCAGCCTATAAATAGACCCTGTGGGCCCCCATTGGAGAGGAATTTTTTTGAGATTTTCAGATTTGAGCTCTCAGCGCCCTATTCTCTTCTCAAAGATTCCGAAACACTTCTACGGTAATTTAATACCAAGAACGGAAGATCTAAAGAGGGGGAGGACGGCCTAAGTGTTGAAACTCATCAACACTTGTGCGCCTTAGTGGCCATCACTTAAGGGAAATGGCCAAACTTGCGTGCCGCCTTACTCCTTAATTAAAACTTGCGCGCCACTCTTCTCGAAGAATATCAAGATGATTCTAAAGGCTTTAATCAAGAGTCACTCAAGTATTTCCTTGCTGTTTAATTGTCACGCAAGCACCCATGTGTCGTGCAAGTATACCTGCGCGACCAGGACTTACGCGCCCATGCAGTACCTGCGCGCCTGCCAGGACTTGTGCACCCCTGCCTTTTTGGGTGCCCTTCTTGCCCATTTCACCACTCTTAAGACATTCCACTTCTCTTATTCAAGATTCTGTCTTCAAGACACTCTTCAAAGTAATTTCTGGCATGGTTTATTGATTTGACTTCCTTATCTGAAAGTAAATCTATGGAATATCTCTCAAAACCTAGTGATTTACACATCTTCATGTCACTAAAGATTGAGATTTCATTCATTTAACCTCATCCATTAAAGATGAGAGAACTCAATTGACTAGGGCCTCCTTTTCAAGAGTAAGTCCCAGTCATAATTCTCAAATCTGTGCATCCTCCTTATTAGTAATCCCCAGTCCCCTAATTTGGGAATCCTCCTCAAGAGTAAGCCCCAAATCTTAATGTTTCCAAATCTGGGCATCCTTCATAGGAGTAAGCCCCAAACCTTAATTCCCTTAACCTGGGCCTCCTTTTCAGGAGAATGACCAAGTCTTAATTTCTCTTAAACAGTCCTAATTTACCTTTGATATGGGATTCCTTATCAGGAGTAAAAGCCAATCATATGTACTCTCCAAATTTGGGCCACCTTTTCAGGAGTAATCCCCAAGTTAGTGTGTTCAAATCTCCATGAAACACCTATACCATAATGGACCATGTTCCTGGATTTCTTCCCTGAAGTAAATCCTAATCTTCATTTATCTGGGCAGTCATACATACATAACACCCACATTATTTCTCATAATTGCATCTTTCATGGCACAATTGTTTGGTTTTTACCAATACCTCTTGTTTCTCAGACTGAGCATGAGTCCCATGATCCTAGAGTGTAAAAGTTATTATGACATCCTTCTTTGAGCCATCAATCATAAACATCATACTCCCTTACTCGAAATATGTGGGTTCTGATTCCTTTTCTAAATAAAGGATATGTAGGTAGCCCATCTGTGGGTTCGATCCCAACTCTAAAATAATTCATTCCCTTCTTAATGACAATAAACATCAAGTGCCCCACTGAGTGGATTTAAAACTAGCATGGTCATCATAATGACCAAGAGACTTCAATATAAATGTGTCGAAGGATACCATTGACCAAGAATCTCTAAATAAATACAGATGATTCTCTATCTATGAAGAACCTCGAATACATATAAAAGATTTTCTAAATTTCCTACATATTTAATCATTGATTGTCAGATCTGAAGGAAAGCTCATTTTATACTTGGTAATTTAATTAGTATTCACGAACATAACTTAAATCTATAAAGAGAGTCTCAGAGTATACAATAATTCCCCTCAAAAATGTGTGATGAGTCCGACCTCCCATCTTTTTGACCAATGAAAATTCTTAAGCCTCATTATTCCACAAACTAATGAGCACCTACCTTTGGAAAGTATGTACAAATGGATGTGGAATCATTGGATATTTCCCGTTCTATGAACAAACCTGATAGAAACCGATTGGAATGTTTGAACCTCCCATCAAGAAGGTCATCCCCAAATTCCGAGGGAAACAGACCCTAGTAACAAAACCCAAATATCACATAACCATAAAGAACATAATTAAACAAAATTATTTTATTTTTCAAATAATTATAACTCAAGAATTGTTACTTAGATTGAAATTATGGGACCACCGTTGAGCATGTGTGGGTATAATTTTCTTAGCCAAAACCTTGCATTTGCCATCCCAGGTCAACAGTGGAACATATTTTTTGGTAGTAAATAAAATAAATAAATAAAGTTATTTAATTTTACAATGATTATAACTCATAAATGGAAAGTCGTATTGGAAATCTGAGGGTATAGTTGAGTTTTTGAGGGTAAGATTCCCCTATGAAAAACCCAACCTTGGTCAATGTAGGGCGACAATGAATTTTTTTTTAAAAAAAAATAAATAGAAATAAAATATTTTAATTAAAATTTATTTTATTTTAGAATCCTCATAACTCACTAATAGTTACATGGATTAATAATATGTGACCAACGTAGAGTTCTTAATGATATATATTTCTTATCTATGTCTTAACCTCGACTGATACTGGTCAAGGGGAAAAAATAATTTTCAATTTTTTTTGAAGAAATAAAAAATAACATAAAAAATCGTTTTATTATATTTTTCTTTTACATCATGAAATGATGTGCCGATGTTGAATACCATTAATAAACCTCATTAATGAGTCAGTTAATCAACACTGAAATGCATTGTAATAGAAATACTGAGTTTCATTTCATCAATTAGTATCCTAACAATGAATTCTGGATTGTTAGCACAATCCTGGAATTTCTCTGAGACTTCTTTTGGTGGTGACGATGAACAACGAATGCCACTTTTTCCACCCTTCAAAGAAATGATAATGATGATGGGATGTGGATCACGAATTAAGGATAGAGGAGCATGATGTCATTCTTTCTTGACTAGAAATCATATCCCATGTAGGGGGGTTTATTTTATGTGATTTTTTTTCATTTCCCCATTCTTCTCTTCAAATGAATAATTTAGGGTGACTCACAAACAAGTTAACCCACGAATCTATTGTTCATGTGGGTTAGTTAATTATGTATGAAATATGGGATATTTATATTACGGATTATTCCACCTTATTTTTAGTTCTTCAAGAATTTTTTAACAATAATTCATATGGGTAAACATAGAAAATGTTTCATATCATTCATTGGGTGTCCTTTTTGATACCCTCACTTTCTCCTTTGTTCTTCGCTGATGGAGCCATGTGGTGCCATTAGATTTTTGCTGAGTGGTTCCACATGATGTCAGACCCCCATAGCGATAGTGAGATTGTGGGGAGAACGCGATAGTGATGGAAAAAATAGAGGAGCCCAAAAGTGCCCTCAGAATAGAAAACAGACCACCAAATCATGTATTGTGGCCCATTAAAAATATTGTCAGCATGCCCCTATGGTGAGCCAAGATGGTGGAAGTCATGGACATATCTGGTTGCAATGGAGGAGACATGTGGCACCATTGGAGAAACACGTCATACACGTCAACCCGTAGATTGGTCCATGGGTGATAGGGCGCACAGTCTGTGAACTACGTGTGGGTGGATTATGGATTCAACTGACCTCTTTTCCTGAAATTAGACACTGTTCAGCATTCGGGGTGGCCCCAATTCGGTTCGACAATGTCAGACCGAGAAGAGAAGGAGGACCATGCCCATATGGCAGCCCAGTTATAATGGAAATAGCTCATTGATGTGGGGAAAGATGAGATGACCAACTATTCCTCTTGGGCTTCCAGGATGAGGAATAACAATCCCACCATCACATTATAGGATAGATGAAATTCATTCATTGGGAGAACCGGCCGGTTTTACCGACGAATGAACTGGGCCGGGTCTAGCAAATACCAATGGGTCTAGCCAATGGGCTAGGCTAGACGGGGTCGGAAAAATCCCATTCTGGGCGGGTCAAGATGGTCAAAATTAGGTCGGTCCATGCTTTACCCCAAATATGGATAGATCGATGAATTCGGATCAGACATGGATGCAACTGGGCCTTGTTTTCTAAAATTCCAATATCATTCAGACCGGGCATCCGATTGACGCGTTGTCTCTGGTGTTGAGACCCATTAGACATAACAGTCCACTGGGAATACTCTAAGTGGGATATTTTTTGATTTATTATATGATTAATGGATTGGTGTGTTAATTCTACTAGAATCAAGCATGCTACGTGAATGAATAATGTGGCTGGATGAGACCTGAAGATAGCAGATGAGCAGGTCTAAGTGACCCAATAACGTGATATGATAAGAATCCCGACGTAGACCATCTACAAGTGGCCCTATGTTAAAAATCTATAATTGGATTTATGTGGATGGGCTATAAGCAGCCATATGTGGACCAGATATAAGATTCCATATATGTACCACCTATAAGTGGCTCTGCGTGACCCTTTTATAATGGCCTAAGTGGGGAGCCGCTCTTGGGGACCCAATATACCCATGGTGGGCATCGACTCTTCATGAACCAGCTAACCCATAGTACTCATCAGGTCTGAGTACCCCAGCAGTCCATGGTGTTTAGAGTCATGACTGATAACCTTCCTTTCCATACATTAGTTTATACCTCCTTCATCAGATAGTACCTTGTTCATACACACATTTTAAGTCTTATTGTGTGGTCTTGCTTTGTGGTATTTCCTTTGTGGTGTGGGGTCCCTAGTCAGTATTTTGTTACTCAACCCTATACAGGCTTCGCCGGCATGTTTCATGTCCCATGTAGGCTATCAACATTTTGATAGAGTCCATGGTTTTCTAGGACCGGGTTGTGCTTAGTGAGATTGGATGTAAAGACGTGTCGATAGAGACCATGGTGGTTCAAGACCAGAGGTTCTTAGTGAGAAGGGATGGAAGTCCCTTCAACTATGGATACAGGTATCTACTCGTCATTTACCCTTTAAATGGGGTCTTAAAAAGATGGATCATTGTTTTTGTACAATACAATATGATTTTGGGTTTATATTCATTCCACTTTGTACATTCAGTTTGTACCGTACTCCCAATAGTTGTCTCAGTGATAGTTGTGGTTTACATTTTTATTACATTAACTATATTAAATTTTGTGTGTGTGCACAGGTTTTAATGAAAAATTAGTTCCCTTTTGTTATATGCCTTTTCAGTGCTAGTTTCCTTCCCCTGGCATGTGGAAGGCATGCTTGGGGTAGTCCCGACTTGGGCCCTAGGGGACAGGTCATGACAATGTGGTATCATTGGAGGCCAGTTCTACCACAATTACTATGAGACAATATCTTTTTATTCGTAAATAATTTTTATTTTTTCGGTTTTGGATTTCAAGAACAAGAGTCCAGTGTTGGTGTTTTAGTCAATGTATCTATACACAAAGACACTGAATTTTTCTTCCTGACTTGGTACATGAAAAAATTTCTTTCTTGCATCTCTGAATGTTTTCATTTAATCGTTCTGAGTTTGTTTCAGCTCACTAGGTATAATATATTAATTTTAATTCATATTTATCTCTTTAAAAATGCATCTATGTAGACATCCTGATAGGATTCCCATCTGTGACCATGAGGTTGATCCATTGAGAGATGAAGCTTTGGTATAGGGACCATTTCCTGATATTGTACCTTCGAGCAGTTTCTCAGTGATACCACCACCCATCAGTTAGCATTTACTACTAGAGATACTAATATAGGACAAACATAGGATTAGTTCCGTACAAGATTTCATGAGACACAGACCCCTCGGGTTCAAGGGTGAGACATAACCTCATGTGTTTGAGGCTTGGTCGAGGTGGGGACATGAGTTTTCTTCTTAGTGATGACACTAGTTAACCATATGGAGGTTCTAATAGAGAAACATATGTAAGGAGGAAGACATGGATGTGGATATTGGAGAGCTGGATGAGGTGGTATACTACGTGACATGACACAAACACCACCCCAATGTGGTCCCCACAATGCTGAGAAAGCTAGAGGACAGTGGAAGGGGGTAGTAACATGTGGCCATCCTTACCCATATAACTATTGATGTTTTATGTTTGTATTTCCCTACGGTGGTGGATGTGTGTGTTGACATCCTTCTAGAGGATGTTCTAATATTACCTCCTTCCAGAGAGGTTGAATTATACATTGATCTGTACCCAGGGATGACACCCATATCTACACCTCTATATCAGATGGCTTCTGCAGAGCTCTGAGAGATGAGGATACTGTAAGAGGAATTGAAGTGTAAGGGGTTCATATGTCTTAGTGTTTCACCATGGGCATCCCTAGTACTTTTTGGTTGAACCATAGGGGTTCGGGTGTGAGAGCTACCTAGAGGGTTAACTATTTTCTACTTGTTGTTGGTTGTTTACTTGTGTACTATATATGATTGAATTGTGGATTGTAGCTACTGTGTTCTTTTCTGTTTACTTCTTTCCGCACTTTTACTTTCCTTGTATTCATTGACTGTTAGGCACAGATCTTTGGGTGATTTCTTACTAGAATTGTATGTCACACCCTTTTTGGGCCATGATTTTTCACACAAGCAGACTTTGTTGTTGTATGTATAGATAAGTGAAAGTGCCCTTCTACTACAGGTTCTTGATTGCACTGGAGTAGGAGAGCATGGGACCGATCCGTGGCATGCGATGCTGAGGAGTTTACTTTGTTTTCTTTATCACATTGGTTTTCAGTTATACTTCATCATGTTGGTTTGTTTACTACTTTCCAAAGATATATGTATCGTGTTGCATCATTATTATTTTATACATTGTTTCCGTTGTTCTGTTCAGTTATTGTATGTTGTTTATTATTTAAGTTATTGTGTCTGGTTGTTCTTCCACTGTATATTTTACCGAATGAGGGCATAGTTTCCCCACCGTCTCACGAAGGCCCTTGCTGCTGGTCAGCAGCCTCTGGAATTTGGGGAAACACGCTTGAGTTCATATGGCGAATCTGGTACGGGGCACCAGAGGAAGGGCTCCGGATTCGAGTGTTTATAATGTGGTATTAGAGGAGTATTTTTCTCTTGCTTTACTGTTTGGAGACTTTATCCAAGGATAGGACGGATTTTTTACTTGTTATTAAGCTGTGCTTAGGAGTAGCTGACCTGTGTACATGGAAAAGCCATACTACCTAGTTAATTACACATTGCTGGTTTTGAGATTTTATGGTTGATATGATTTCACCTAGAGTGATTCACATACTTTGTGTTGTTATTTCCTTGACGATCGCAGTTCTATTTATGTTGCAAACTGATGAGATTAGGGTATGCCATCTCATGCATCATGTAGGCACTTGTAGAAAGCACATGCCATGCATTTTTTCCATGCCATCTAGGGTGCATTAGCGATTGCATGCTGTTGTGATAGACTTCGTGTAGATTATGCATGATGTTGTGAAAAATTCTTGATGGAATCTCTTCTTCCTTGTTTGAAGATTTTTTATTTCCTACCTTTCTTAAATAAACACCACATTTTGATTCTTAAGGAGTTATGGGCCCTCACGAATCGGGATTTGGCACTTCCTTGCCTTGTTTTCTGTGTTTTCTGGGGTTCTATGAAGTTTCTGAGATACTTCCCAGAAAAACACAGAATACACGGCGTGTACTTTTTGACTACATTCCATGTAGTTTTTAGACCATGTCACTGACCATGTGAGCAGGGAAACGTTGTTGTAGAAATAACATCAAGAACACACCGAGTACGGTAGGTACACGCCGTGTAGTTTGGAGCTGTGTACCAAGCCAGGTCACTAACATCACGGGTCGGGGAAGCTCGAGTAGAACACGTTGTGTTGTAAAGGAACACTCCATGTAGTCGCGTCCATGTACCTGACCATGTCATTAACAACATGGGTCGGTGTTTCCTTCTCTTAGACATGCCGTGTTGTTGCGGAACACGCTGTGTAGTATTGTTTAGGTATCTGGCCATGTCACAAACAACACGGGATGGTGTCATATTCACCTATACACGCCGTGTTTGTTTGGAACATGTTGTGTAAGGTTCATCAGTGTAGACGACCATGTATTTAACAACACGGGCCACCGAAGCCTTTTCTAGTACACTCTGTGTGTGTTCAGAACACGCCATGTAGTCTCAGGTTAAGTCAGACCGTGTGGGTTATCCATGTAAAGAGACTCGGGTTGGGGAGTAGTTTTCAAGTACACAACGTGATTGGTGTCAACATTCCATGTAGTTTGAGGTGTTACATGACCTGTAGGGCAGGGGTACATGCCCATGTCAATGGTTTAAGAAGACAGGCCGTATAGTTTTCAAACACACCGTGTAGTCGTGTTTTGTAAAATTATTTGTTTTCTTCCCTTATTCCCATTTTTTACTATTGTGTTCTTAGTCCCTGTTAATTCTGATCGAAGGTGTGCTTTTGATCATTTAGAGCTATGCCTTTGATACGTCCTTTGATTGTACGTCTGTCGTTAGGTGGTGATCAGACAGCAGATATGGCTTATCAATGACTTCCTGTCGATCCTTCATTCCAGCCAGCCTTGGCACCAGCTTTCATACCAGTTGCAGGCGCTGATGCGTAGTTCAGGAAAGGTTTTATAGGGATTATGCAGACCTTTCTGGGAGCACCACATCCTACCACGACTATGGGAGACTTGATGTTGGTCTTTCAGAAGAAACATCCTCCCACGTTCTCGGGGGAAGGAGGACCTCAAGCTGCAGAGTCATGGCTGGAAGCCATGCTGACTATCATCGAGCATCTGGAGACACCTCCTGAGAGTAGGGTTAAGCTCGCTACCTACATTCTCTGAGACTCTGCCAAGAGGTGGTGGGACATGATCTCACAGGAGGGACATCATCAGGTTATGGATTCGGAGGAGTTTTAGCTCATCTTTTATGACTATTTCTACCCGGAGACCCTGAGGTCCGATTCAGACTGGGAGTTTACGAGCTTAGAGCATGGTACACTTTCTGTCATGGAGTATTACTCTCTCTTCACTGAGCTACAGCGTTTCACATGCCTCCAGGATGGAATTGGGGTGTTCATAGAAAGGAAGTTCGAGGATGGTCTCAGGCGGGAGATCTACTCGTAGGTGAATATATTCCAATTGACTTCCACCACTTCCATCATTAATCAGGCACTGATTGCGGAGCGCAATCTGAGTGACTCCGAAGCTGCGAGCTAGGGCAGTTCTGTTTCCAGATCTAATTTTCCTCTACATGACAACAAAAACCGCAGTAGGGAGTCTATGCGTGGTGATCCGAGGAAGCAAGATGCATCTTTAGGCAGCCAGGTGGTACGCTACCAGTGTGGCAGGTCAGGGAAGAAAAGGCCGTAGTGCCAGAGAGACCCCATGGAGTGCCGATCTTGCGGCAAGATGGGTCACCTTCAGTGTTTCTGCAAGGTTTTCTCACAAGCAGCTGGTTACCAGGTTTCATCCATGACTCCTCATTCAAGAGGATCACCACTAGTATCTCACCAGTCGGGGAACTGGAGTTCTTCCGGCCGTTCGGACTAAGGTGGAGGTCGAGGATGTGGTGGTCAGCCACAAGTCCCTCAGAACCAGTAAGGTGGATCATCTCATAGTGGTCAGCTAGGGGAACATGGCCACGGTGAAGTCCAGTAATTCTCTATGGAGAAGACCTATCAGGAGCAGGATCCCTGCCATTCTACAGTTCGAGGTACGATTTTAGTAGCCTCAGTCTTATCTCCAACTCTTTCTGATACTGGTGCTATGCATAGATTTACCTCTATTGCTATCAGGGAGAGCCTTGGGCTCTGCATCTTTTCATTGGATGACTCATTGACACTATACACACCTGTAGGGATGAGGACATATAGTGTACGCCAGTGTAGAGATTTCCCTCTCAAGGTTGCAGGGTATTGTTTCTTATGGGATCTCTATGTCCTAGAGATGACAGGATATGATGTCATCATCGGGATGGACTGGTTAGTTCACTTCTAGGAATTCATCGACTATTATCGCCACAGGGTGAGTTTTATCTAACCAGAGGGTGAGTCCTTTCATCATAGAGGCGAATGGGATGTCTGGGCAAGTCGAGCAGGACTCGAGCATCATGGGCTAGGAAGGGTGACAACCAAGATTTCTAGTCTTTATCTGGATGATCAGGGGACTTCGCAGTTGGAATTTCTTCTAGTGGTGGATCGTTTAAGTGACGCCTTTCCAGATGAATTTTCAGGTTTGCCTCCGGAGTGTGAGGTAGACTTCTCGATTGAGCTCGTTCCAGGAGCAGCACCCGTGTCCATTCCTCTTTATAGGATGGCTACACCTGAATTGCAGGAGCTTAAGAAGTAGTTTTAGGAGTTACATGAAATGGGTTTCATTTATCTCAGTACTCCTCCGTGGGGTTCTCCTATCCTGTTTTCGAAGAAGGCATACGGTACCCTTCGACATTGTGTAGATTATCGAAAGCTAAACCAGTTGACGGTCAAGAACTAATATCCATTGCTGAGGATCAATGACCTCTTTGATCAGCTTCGAAGAGCCTGGGTGTTCTCAAAGATCGACTTGAGGTCCAGTTATCATCAGATGAACATTAGACCATAAAATATATCTCTAGAAGCCTTCAAGAGTAGGTTTGGTCTATACGATTATACAGTCATGTCGTTCGGTCTCAAGAACGCGCCTGCAGTTTTCATGGCACTGACGAATCGAGTGTTCCATCTTTACTTGGACTCCTTTGTCGTGGTCTTCGTGGATGATATCTTGGTGTACTCTCACACTTGACATGACCATGCCATACATCTTGATATCGTTCTGAGTACACTGAGAGAGCATCGACTTTATGCTAAACTTTCGAAGTGCCACTTTTGGATGGAATAGATTCACATCTTGGGTCACTTCAGCTCAGAGGCAGGAGTATCTGTGGACCCAAAGAAAGTGAGAGTTGTAGTTTCCATGGAGTATCCGATGAACAGTTTTGAGGTACGTAGATTCCTAGGGCCGGCTGGATACTACAAACACTTAATTCATGACGTTTCACGCATAACAGCACCTTTGACAGGCCTGACCAAGAAGGGGGTGAAGTTCTTATGGTCAGATTCTTTTGAGTCAGCCTTTCAAGAGATGAAGGGGAGGTTGACGTCGACACCGATACTAGTCTTTCCAGAACCAGGAAAGAGCTTCACAGTCTATTGTGATGCTTCAGGTATCGGGCTAGGAGTTGTGCTTATGCAGGGAGATGGAGTCGTTGCGTACGGGTCTCGGCTGTTGAGGACACATGAGGGGAACTACCCTACCCACGATCAGGAGTTGGTAGCTATTGTTCATACCTTACGCTGTTGGAGACACTATCTTTTGGGAGAGAACATTATGGTCTCCACCGAATACAAGAGTATCAAGTATATCTTCACTCAACATGATTTGAATCTGAGGCAGCGTAGGTGGGTCGAGTATCATCAGTCTTTTTATTTCGAGCTTGCCTATACGCCGGGAAAGGGAAATGTAGTGGCCGATGTGTTGAGCATGAGAACTCAGATTCAGGCTGTTCTGGAGGCCAGAAGTGAGTGGGAGCTGATGGCTTTGTTCTCTGAGATGCATCTGAAGGTGCACAGCAGATGTGGATAGACTTTTCTATCTTCTGTAGTTTTTACCTCTACATTACTTGATTGGGTACGAATGAGGTTTCTATCATACTCAAAAGGTTTAGTCCTGCGGGAGAGCGTGTCAGGAGAGGACCCTCTTCAAGGATGGAAAGTGGGAAAGGATGAGATCTTACATTTCCAAGGATGCGTATGGGTTCCAGCTAACATACGCGAGGAGCTAATGCAAGATTTTCATTCGTCAATTTCGGCAGTTCATCCTGGCATCACAAAGACGTATCAGGATCTTCATCGCCAGTACTGGTGGCCAGGTATGAAGAAGGATGTTGCTGGTTTTTTCCTGAGATGCTTTAATTGTCAGCAGGTGAAGGTAGAGCATCAATGACCAGCATGCCTTTTACAATAGTTACCCATTCCATAGTGGAAGTGGAACGATGTCGTGTTGGACTTCGTGACAGGGTTGCCAGGTTCGCCCCAAGGTAATGATGTTGTTTGGGTTGTCGTCGACAGGCTCACGAAGGATGATCACTTCTTGCTGATCAAGGAGAACTTCAGTGTCGATGATCTGGGACGACTTTCCATCAGAGATATTGTATGTCTGCTTGGAGTTCCACACTCTATTGTTTCAGACAAGGATGTGCACTTTACTTCTCAGTTCTGGAAGGGTCTTCAGAAGGCTTTGGGTACGCAGCTACTTTTTAGTATGGCATACCACCCCTAGACTGAAGGCCAGTCTGAGTGCATGATCCAGGTGGTAGAGGATATGATCAGAGCTTTCATCCTTGACTTTAGCGGTTCTTGGGAGATACATATCCCTCTGTATGAGTTCACCTACAACAACATTTTTCAGGCGACCATTCAGATTCCACCTTACGAGTCTTTGTAGAGTTGGCCTTGTCAATCACCCTTATACTGGCTGGAGGCAGGAGAGGTAGCTTTGTTGGGACCTTGTCTTGTTCGGGAGACATCATGGCAGATATAGTTGATTCGGAATAGGATGGATACAGCACAATCTCGGAAGAAGTATTAAGTTGATCAGCGAAGACGACCTATGGATTTTGAGGTCAGGGATCATGTTTTCTTGCGTGTCACATCGAAGTTGGGACACAAGAAGATTCAGAGAAAGGGTATGATTTCACCATGGTATGTTGGGTAATTTGAGGTTTTTGAGATAGTTGGGCCGGTCTCCTATCGGTTGAAGCTACCCCATAGGTACCGGGCTATGCACGACGTCTTCCACGTCTCTCAACTTCGACGTTAATTTTCTGACCCGTCTTGTGTCTTTCAGCCCGAGGAAGTTGAGCTCGAAGAGGATGCATTGTTTGAGGGGCATCTCATCCGGATTTTCGATCACAATATGAAGGTTCTCCGTGGGAGGTATGTCCCTCTTGTGCAGGTGCTATGGCATCATGGGCGAGTACATGACAAGACCTGGGAGAGGGGGGTCGATGTACGATCGCAGTGGCCAAAGCTGTTCAGGGTTTCTTCTTCAATGCCTCACTAGGGAAATTCGAGGATGAATTTATTTAATGGGGGAAGTTGGTAAGATCCCTGATTTTTGTTTTAGGTATGCATTTCCTTTTTTTGGTGTTTTTGAGAAAAATAATCATTCTGGAAATTTTTGAATTACATGACCTGTACTTTCTGAGTACAAGCCGTGTACTCTTCTCCTGCTCAAAGCCGTGTGTTGGCCGTGCCTGGGACACACACACAGTGTGTAGGGATGACATAGAGGACGTTTTTGGCGGAGTAAGGAAAAACATAGTACATGCCATATACTCTAAAATTACACACCGTGTACTTTTCATTTTATTTCACTAAATGCACCGGGGTCACGCCTAATTGATAGAACACACCCCTTCTCCAGGTTCTTCATCTGAGAGTGACCCATATGGCCAGATCTTTCCCGATTCACCACCTCTTCGTTCGTTATCCGATTCGAGCACGGTCATTTGCATTGGAAGCACAACGGTGAGTTCTCCCATCTGCTTGAGCCTTGTTTTCCAATTCTTCCTCCTTCTCGTGTTATCTAAGGTTGACCTTTTTGTTCATTTTCTCAGATCGTCGACATTTTAGAGATAATCAGTCGTCGTGGTTCATGTATATAGATCCCCTAGCATCAAGGTAGGTGTTTTGTGCATTTCTATAGAAATTCGATGAGTATTTTGAGCTAATTCCACCAATACCCTTGAACAGGGTATTGCGTGTTCTTGTTTTTTCCCCTGTTGTTTTCCTGCTTTGCATGATTGCTTGAGTAGATGTATTCTCCTATGTATATGGTAGTTTTTATTGTACTCTAGTTGTTTTCCATGCTCGTTTTGCTTGTTTGGCGGTTTGGCAGTTGCCATGCCTAGTTGTAGGATAGTGGAACTGTTGCTTTGTTATGTTGTTGATCCTTTGAATGATATCCAAGTATCTTTTAGGTTTACTTTAACGATATACGCACATTGAGAATTTTAGTTTCACAAAGTACTATGTTAACATAGTGTAGTAGACGATAGGGAGAATAGACGTAAGGGCTATTCCAGAGTGTCTTTTAATACGATGCGGGAACACATGGGGAATTGATGATGAGTTCTTCCTCAGAGAGTCTGTACTTCCTCGACATGGGCCACAATGGGAATGAGACATTGAGTGCTTCTCTAGAGATCCATTAGCACGATATGAGACTATTGGTGGAATTGATGGTGAGTGCTTCCTCGGAGAGTCTATTCTTAGCAGAACCAGATGGGTGAGACTGTGTGTGCCTCATAGAGGGTTCCAAGTACATGTAGGTTGAACCATTGGGGTTAGGATGTGAGGGAAACCCAGAGGGTCTCCCGTTTTATACTTTTTGTTTTTTTACTTATGTGCATTATATTCTAGAATTGTGGATTGTAGTTGTTGTATGCTTTTCTGTTTACTGCTTTCCACACTTTTACTTGCCTTGTATTCATTAAATGTTAAGCACAGATCATTGGGTGATTTCCTACTGGGATTTTATCTCACAACCTATTTGGGCCATGCTTTTGGGTTTCATGTATACTATGTTTTTGTAGGGATAGATAAGGGAAGGCACCCTTCTACTTCAGGTTCTTGATTGCACTGGAGTTGGAGAGCATGGGACCGAGACGTGTCATGCGATGTTGAGGAGTTTACATTGATTTCATTTGCACATTTTTTTCAGTTGTACTTCAACACATTGGTTTGTTTACTGCTTTCCATAGACATATGTACCATGTTGAATCATCATTATTTTATACATTGTTTCCACTAATCAGTCAAGTTATTGTTTTCTATTTGTTATTTCAATTATTGTGTCATGTTGTTCTTCTAATGTATACATTATTGAATGACGGAATTGTTTCCCCACCGACTCACCAAGTCCCTCTCTACTGGTCGGCAACCTCTATCTTTTGGGGAAATGTTGTTGAGGTCATGTGGTGAACTGGGTATGGGGCACCGGTGGAGGGGCTCTGGATTCTGTTCGTTACATCAGGTGATCAGTAGTTCTGAGTACGAGATGGGGAAATCTTGTATATGTCTTTAATATGTTATACATTAACTATGAGTACATATTAATGTAGTATTTCATTACTAATTCCCTATATGTGTTCATGATACTCATGAAAATGATCTTACATACGTATTTAGACAGGTTTTTAGTGGTCTTCATTGATGAAATTTTACTGTATTCAATGTATGAGGTGGACAACATGATACACCTGAGGATGGTTCATGACATTCTTCTATGGAACCAACCTTATATAAATCTATCAAAGTGTGAGTTTTGGATACAAATGATTCTCTTCCTCGGACATGTCATCTTAGAGGCTGGAGTTACAGTGGATCCAACGAAGATTCGGGAGGTGCTTGCATGGGATGCACTCAAGAATGTTACTGGTTTGTGGATTTTCATTGGGTTGTCGGGTTACAATCAGAGGTTTGTACCCAATTTCTCTAGGGAGGAAGAACCCATAAAAACATTGAGAAAGAAGGTAAAATACTTCATGTGGATCGAAATATGCCAGCATATCTTTCAGAAGAGAGGTAGAGCTTGATGAGTGCTCTTATCTTTAGGTTTTAGGAGGACGGAACTGAATACATGGTGTACTATGACTCATCCAGAACTAATATTGGTTGTGTCATGTTTTAAGGGAAAGAAGTAATTTCTTGTGTCTCATGAAAATTATTACCACATGGATAGAGCTATGTAACTCATGACCATGAGTTGGCAGTAGTATTCTTCACCCTAATGATGTGGAGACACTATCTAATGGGAGAACGTTTCCTCGTCTACTCTAAGCACAAGATTATTGAGTATATCTTATTGAGAAAGGATCTAAACCTGAGATAGAAGTGTTAGATAGAGTTCCTCTAGGAAAATGACTTTGAGATATTATATTCTCAAGGGAAGGGGAACGTCATTGAAGATGCTCTCAGTATGGAATCGAGATCATAGCTATAGAGCGAGTCTCAGGAGTAGTTGGCCTCGCTTCACGATATCCTTTATGGATAGGGATGAGGTAGCTTATCTTCAGGCAATGGTAGTACCCACTCCACTCTTATAGAGTGTCAGGGAAGTGAAACATGAGGATTCCAACTACAAGATGACACATGCCAAGATTTCCACAAGGAATTTCCTAGATGGTTATTCTAGAGGTAGGGAAACCATTATCGTTTTCAGTGGACGCATGATAGTACTAGTGGTGTTACTGGATGAAGTGTTTATTTTGTTCCATATATCCCCTTTTCTGGTACATCCAGGTATGATAAATATGTACCAAGACCTCCAATGTCAGTACTAGTAGCCATGGATGAATAATGGAGATACAGAGATTGTCTCAAGAGGCCTCACTTATCATCAAGTGAAAGATGTGAACCAGGTACTGGAGTAGATGTGGGATGCAATATCAATGGAAATCCTCAAAAGATTACCAATTACTTCTAGGGGGAACAATAACATTTTAGTGACCATTGACTGACTCACCATATCGGTCAACTTCCTACCTATTCAAGAGTAGGGTTTAGTAGAGGCAACCAGTTTCCTCTATGTGGAGGAGGTAATTCGAATCAATGGAGTCCCATGTATGAGAGTCTCATATTGTGATGCAAACTCTACATCTTGGTTGTTGTGGAGATTGTAGGAGGAATTCAGGACTCATCTTTTCATGAGCACAGCGATTCCCCCAAGGACCGATGGTCAGACCAAGCAGATGATACAAACCATGGTGGATATACTTTGGGCTTGTATTCTTGATTTTTTTTGTAGTTGTCAGGAAAAACTACAACTGGTGGTGCTTTTGTACAAGAACTACTACAACCCCACCATTATTGTGTTAATGTTTGAGGCACTGAATGGGTGACCGTGCAGGTCACTGTTATGCTGGGAAATCCAAGAGGAGTCAGTACTCATGGGTCCAAAGTTGGTATAGGCTAACAAAATGTAGGTTTAGGTAATCCATGAGTGGATTAAGACTGTAAAGAGATGAAAAAATGCCAATACATATAGGTGATGGTGACCCTTGGAGTTTGAGGATGGGAACTATGTTTTTTAAAAAGTCAATCCTCGATGAGGGATACCGAAATTTGGTACGGGCAGAAATTTATTTCCAAGGATCATCAAACATTTCCTATTACTTAATAGAGTGCGAGAGATGGTATACTATTTGGATATATAGTTCCAATTAGAAAGGGTTCGTGACATCATCCATGTATCCCAATTGAGAAGATAGGGGATTGACCCCTCTTACATCATCTACCATGTTGAGATAGAGATTGATGATGGGGAAACAATCATGGAGTAACTGGTTTGTATAGAGCATCGATGGGAGAGGATACTTCATGGTTGGTCGATTCCTCTAGTGCATGTTCATTGGAAGCACCATAATATCCAGGAGAGCACCTGGGAGAATAAGACTTAGATTCATGCAAAGTACCCCCATTTGTTTGATTAGCACTTGTTTTTGATTAAAGGAACTTAAATCCATAAATGGGGGAGTAATTTAATATCCCATAATTCCAAGACCTTTTTTCACTTAAAATTAAATGGGATTATTTTTTGAACAAGTGATGAGACTTCATGCGATTGAATGGCCAATAGTGCCCCCATAATGATCCATCTAAAAATGTTTTGATTTAAATTGTGTGTGTGAGCAGTTTTCTAGAAAAAGTGGAATAACTCTTATAAAGTTTCCCAGATCAGAAATCCATGGGAACCATTGTGTTCAGTACGGTTGGTTTACTATACCTGCCACATAATATTAGTAGACAAGGGCCTCTAGCGACAAAACATTAAATGGCATAACTATAAATAAATAATTTTATTATATTTTATTATTTTTCAAAACCATATAACCCATGAACGGTGACATGGATTAAGATTTAAAGACTATTTTTTGTTCTCTTGAAGTTATTCTATCTTGAGGCCGATCCTAACATTGGCTGACACATGTCAATAGTGGAATGTAGTTTTTGTTTGTATATAAAATTATTTAATAATGTTATTTTATTTTCATATAATTATAATTCATACTTGGTAACTCGGATTGGAAATTTGTGATTACAATTAATTTTGTGAGGGTATTATTCCCTTAGGTAGAGCCTAACATTAGTCATCATGTGTAACCCCTCAAATTTTCATAGTACGTTATCTCTTCAAATAAATTAATTAACTTACATTAAACGCAACACCGAGTTCGAGCGCACCATGACTAACCAAACATTCCTTTCAGAAAAAAGATATGAATATTATTGATGGAATTTTGAATTTAATATATTCCATATAATTTTAAAATTCATATTATGTGATTCTTATATACAATATAAGAACAAACTCATTTTTTTAGATAAAAGATCTATTTTCAAGAAATTCAATTTTACCGACTTTTAGTGGAGAACCTTTTCTAAAACAAATATTTGACACGTTTATATAGTAAATTTAATAAAATTAAATTATTCTATATAATCAGGATATAAAAATTTAGCTTTGAAAGTTTTTTGGTACTTTTGTGATAAAAGTCATATTTTGATGAATCGTGAAAAATAATAATGTTTTATAAAAAACTAATTTTTTAATCGAAATAATTTATAGTGTTAAATTATAAATTTGAGTGGTTTTAATGTATGTTTAGATTATATTTTTATCAATTAATATACTTTTGTTAATTGGATATAATTTCACATTTAAACTGGACATAAACCAGTGTCAATCATGTGATAGTTTTTAATTCCTAAAAACACGTTTTTTGTTTTGACAATGAGAATTAATTTAAAATTAACCTCATCCACTTATATGTTTTGAATTTGGAAAAATGGATTACTTATTTGGAATTAGGAGGTCCAAATTATGTTAATAGGTGACTTTAAATTTTATACATTATGAATATTTACTTCAGTAAATATTTTATTTAACATAGTTAAAAGGTAAATCTGGTAATTAAGGGTAAACAAATATTATTATAATAATATTCAATTAAAATACCATTTTTCATACTCAAATTGTTTGAAACAAGTTCGACCATGGGAATCCTTGGGTTAATTTTGGGATCACCTGGAGTCGTATGAGAGTGATAATGACACCATATAATAAATAATTTAAATTAAACAGAAAAATGATATTAACATATATCCTTTAGTAAAATAAATTTTTTAATGGGTTATATAAGTTATCTTCTTGACTATAAAAAAAATTTGAATGTTTAAAATATTTCTAACATCATGCTATTTTTTTATTTTTAGAAATAAAATAAATAAAATTATTTATGACACAATAATGATGGAATGTTTACTTCATTAGTAAATGATTTAAATAAATGTGATTACCAAATGAAGACAATATCATAAAACTGTCAAATTATTGTTGGATGACATTGTTTCGAACTTGAGTCATCATATCGTCGACATCAATGAGTTTTTGACCTTTATAAATAGAAAATCATTATATAAAACATTAATATTTTCAAACTTTCCTATTAAGCCCCTCCTCCCCTTTATAAAAAGCCCTCAACTCTAACCCATTTCTCACACATCTAAAGCCCAATGTGGAATCCAAAATATTCCCCATTACGCTTCCTACATCCCCATATTTCTTTTTGAAGCATTACATTAGTTATAAGGAACTTGAAGGAATCAATTTGGTTCAAACCCAGGGGAGTTACCCGATTTAAAGGTAACATCTCTTCTTTAGTTATTTTCTTTTATTTTACATCTCAATCCCCTTAAACACTATTGATACCATTATTTTATAAAAAATAAGTATCATAAATATACTAGGTTGTTTTTATGAGAATTATTTTATCTAAACTTACACACACCTACATCTAATGGGTATAGAACATAATGTTTCTTTGGACGGTGAACTACTGCCTCCCGAAATGATGATTTTTCAATATTCTACTACCACCTATTATGGTGGCCAT
Source organism: Viscum album (assembly GCA_963277665.1). Lineage (NCBI taxonomy): Eukaryota > Viridiplantae > Streptophyta > Magnoliopsida > Santalales > Viscaceae > Viscum > Viscum album. The sequence goes on along the minus strand of OY728157.1, from coordinate 24,958,099 downwards.
TATGATAGAAATATAGTTAAATATGATATTTAGGATGTTTATTTTATCTATAATCTTTTTTTATTTTCTTTTATACCATACCATTATTCCTTTCATGTCGTATATATACGATAATTTTATTTGAAGAAGTGCGGACTATCGCCCCCTCTAAGTGACATGACTCATTCATTCCATACATGGAACGTATAAAGTATGGAGTTAATAAACATTAAAAATGTATATAAATTATTATATTATGCTAGAATAATAATATACCTATATATCAATTGGTTTTCTTACCTTATGAAATAAAACAAATGAAATTGATGTAGCGTTCGTGCGTACATACAGATTACCATCTCCACGAACGCGATGAGATTCATGACCCATCATAATAATTAATGAATAATTTTTATTTTATTATTATAAATAATGTTTAAGAACTTAATATCATTCAGGATATGAATCAAATACATCCATTCCATAAAAAACATGGCCTACGTAACAAAAACATATATTGGAAAATGATTCAGCAAACACCAGAAACAATGATACTACTAAAATATTATTAACAAAGCAATATTAGAAGATCATATATGATATAATATTTAAGAGTGTGGTTATTTTATAACTTAATAACAATGACTTAACAATTATACATGAGGTTAAAGTACCCTCGACCAAAGAAAAGTATAAGGTAAAGGTTAATTCCTCAATCTCATTATTATACGAGATTGTTTATGTGTACATAATTATCGGGACATATTTATTATCCACGTCCATGGTAGATAAAGTAGTTTTCCAAAGGATTATTTTTATGGGACTCTTCAACTAAAATATCATTCTAAAGGTTTAAATATTTATTCTTGTAAATAATTTTAATTAATGTCTATGTTTTCAAAATGGTGTTTAAAGGATTTATTTATATGGACATGAATGTTTTTAACTATTAATTCTAACTAATTTTCAAAGTGTTGTAAGACTCTCTGATTCAAAATTTTCATTTTAAATGACTTATTTTATAAATTATGTGACTTTTATATGATTTCATGGAAAAGGGATATTTCTCTCAAAGAGTATTACTAATCATTTTCAACTATGTTAACATCCTTTTGAATATTATTTATGATTGAGGATGATTTATTATAAATAAAATCTTTAATTTTGTATCGAATGAGTTATGATATGATTGAATATGATTGGGCCATATTCATTCTATTCATGATTTATAGTTAAAGTATGGGCATTTCTTATGCTAGTTTTAATATGAATTTTTATGTTATGTTTAAACATTTTCTTACGAGGAATGCACTGAACATTTTATGTGATGGGTGGAGCCTTCAACAGCACCTCGATGCATCGGTATGTCTCATGAGACAAACTGGTGTCTTGGTACAAGGCCTTGAAAGAATCTTATTTGTATTCTTAGCATGAAGCCTTGACAATGGGCTTATGATATCCAGCATTATGCATTCCATCATTATAAAATTAGCTGTTGATATTCCATGTGATTATTCGACGAGTCAAATATCCTTGTAAATAAGTAAATGGCTTCCTAAGATTTATCTTTTCCATATTATGTTGAAGATTAAATTTAGATAGAATTTGTTTTAGTTTTTTACATTTCCTTGAATGTTTATGCTTATTTATGAATGTTTCTACTATATATTTATCCATACTAATCATCTGAGCTCGCCCCTTTCTATGTTTCGTTTTTTCTAAGATGTGAAAACGTATATTATGACTGACCTGGAGGGATAATCTAAGGGATATGAATTTTTTCAATGGAGAAAATTTTGTTTTTGTTTTTAATTTTATAATTAAATTTAATGTTCATGTATGTAATCAATTTTACAAGACTGAAAAACTAATCAGTCCTTCAGGACTTGATACCTTGTAATCATGCCAATGTATTAAAATAATGCACCGACTCTAGGTAACATGGGTTGGGGTTTTACAGTTGGTATCAGAGGAGTATTACAAATTTATTTGAAAACTAGATTTAGAAAAACAATTATTAGAGGACAATACCCTAATATATAATTTGAGGATTAGTATAAAAGAACATCGTAGAATTATTGTAATTTAATAATTTTTTAAATTTTTCAAACAATACATATGTGTTTATATATGAGAAGGTAGAGGCGGATCTTACCAAGATGTACCTAGGAGTGAAAACATTGATATAGAGTTTTAGGCATGACATGGGGTATCCCGGTACATGACAACGGGCCTTGTTGCACTATTAGTTTCGACCCTGTCGGGGGATATTCCTAGGAAAATTCAAATTTTATTTGAAATCCCTTAGGAAGGATTTAGAAGTAAATACTTCTTCAGGGAATTTTTTTATGATTACATAGTATTTTCATAGTATTTTCAATTTACGTTAGTTATATGATAATTTTTTGAATTATTCATTGATATTCATAAACTAACATAGTGTATTCCATTGTTTAGAAATGGCGCCTAGTAGATAGAATGAGAACTCCAGAAATATGCATGATCAAAACACATATAAGGATCATATCTTTCATGGTATTAAGCCAGAATTTAGAAAGGAAATAATCTCCCATGTATTATCCTCAAATGAAGAAATAATATAATGTGTTAATAAGATATGTAAGGAATTCTCTGAGTCCTATGGTTTTGAAAAGAAGCTATACAAGAAACGGATGGTAAAGATAAGGATGGATAAAGGGAATAAAGGAAAGAAGGATTTTCCCAAATGTGATAACTGTGGAAAGAATCACATTGTTAAATTGATGATGGTAATGGGAGTTTGTTATATGTGTGGAGAAAAATGACCCCAAGTATGTGACTTCATGTGTAAGAAAAAAGTTTCAAATGAACAATGCTTCATTATCAATGAGTTGGGAAACTAAGAGAATCAATGTTCCAATCATCAGAGAATACCAAACATGATGATGTTGGATAATAATAAAATTATGATATTACCATAGATGAAGATTAATGGCTCGAGTTCTTATGCTGATATTAAAAAATTATGTCATTTTACGGTTGTATCATTATCGTACTGATTATTGATATTATGGAGTATATAATGATTTTACTGTAGTACTATTTCATTAAGGATTTGAGATTGTGTGGTACCAAGAAAAGTGACTCAATATAAAGACAAAATTTTTTGGAAAATAAATGGTTGAAGGAATGAAAAATATTAATATGGCCATGATACAGTGGTATTGATTTTTGAATAAGAGATGATTTATTTGGATAAATTATATTAGATATTATTTACTTCCTTGGATCTAATTAATGGTTTTTTTATTCCATCATTGTTGGTGATTAATAACTTTGGGTATTTAAGGAGTATATTTAGTATTCTATGATTTACAAAAGGAATAAAGATGTACATACCTACTAAAATATGGTTTTTTGGAAATTCATTTTATTCCCACATTTTAAGAGAATAAACGATGAATGTATTCACATGTATATTATGTGACCATCATTATAAATTTTGGACTATGAATTCACATAGATGTATTGTGGGTAAGTATAAATGTGAGAATAATTTAAGTTTGATATTGGATAAAAAAATGAGGTTAAATCATTTCAAAAAATAGTTTTTGAATTGTCATAAAAATGACAACCAGGTGGTCAGGCGATAACCCGTCACGTTCAGAAAGGCCTCGAGACATGAACCTACAACCGAAGGTTGACAAGGGTAATCACCTACAACTTCATTACGTGATGTCTTAGTTTGTATAATGTAGTTTGTTTTAAAAAATTTGACAAATGAATTGTAAATTTATTATTTTTGGAACCCTATACGATTAGTATAAATAAATTATTTTTGAATTCTATTATCTTTTAGAGTGAAGTATGATTTTTTGGTAGGAAATTAGTTGAAGGAAGAAACTCTACTGGTCAAGTATATTTTTTCCTTTTATTAAATAAATAAATTATTTCTTAAAAATTAGGGGAGGAATCTTATGACCAAAAATGTATTATCATAATACACTATGTTTTGTTGAACTGATGATTTTTTAAATCATCATAGGTTGATGGATTTTAGGCCCTCAATTTTACACTTGTTTGTGATTGATGAATGCAATCACTCCCTATAAATAATTTTGTTTTTTCTATAATTATGTTTCTCTGATTTTCATCAATGTTATCCTAATCTAGATCATAATTTTATGGTGAATATTTCATTTCACTTTCTCTCTTATTAAGACTAAATTTCATTAACTGATTTTCCGATGTCTGTTTTCAAAAAGATATTTTTATATTTTTAACAATTTCTTTTTAATGAAATTTTACAAATTGTGAGGATTCAATTTATTTAATTAAGAGAGAATGTAACACCCCATGATTTCAGAGTACATTATCTCTTCAATGAAATTAAATAACTTGTGTTACACACAACATCAAGTTCGAGCGCACAATGACTTACCAAACTAGTCGTTCAAAAAGAAGTTATGAATAGTATTAAATGAATTATGAATTTCATATAACCCATATAATTTTATAATTAATATTATGTGTTTCTTAGACATTATATAAGAACAAAATCATTTTTTTCAGATAAAGTAACTATTTTAAAAAAAATGCAATTTCACCGCTTTTTATTGGGGAACCTTTTTTTGAAACCCAATATTTGAAAATTTTATATATTAAATTTACTAAATTATATTATTCTTTAAAATAAGGAAATAATAATATACTGGGGATAAATTTTTTTTACTTTTCGGTTAACTTCTATATTATGATGAATAGTGAAATATACTTAATTTTAATTAAATAAATATTTTTTAATCAAAATGTTTTATTTTGATAATTTATACATATGAGTAGTTTTATAGTATATTTAGATTAAATTTTTATCATTGAATATAATATAGGTCATTGGATATTATTTCACATTTAAGCTGCATATAAACAAGTGTCAATCTTTTGATAGTTATTATTTAATTAAAACAAACTTTTTGTTTTGACAATGATAATTAATTTTAAATTAATTTCACCAAATTATGTGTTTTGAATTTGGAAAAATTGATTCCATATTTGGAATCACGATTTCCATATTGTGTAAATATGTAACTTTTATTTTGACACATTATGAATATTTACTTCAGTAAATATTTTTTTCCATGGATAATTGGTAAATCTTGTAAATAAGGGTAAAAAATATTATTATAACAATATTAAATTACCCTAACATGTGACCTATTCCACATGGTTGATACGTTTCCGACCATGGTGATCTTTGGGTCTATTTTGGAACCACATGGAGCCACATGAGAGTGATAATGATCATTTATAGTAAATAATATAAAATAATGACAAAACATTACATAAACATATATCTTTTAGTAAAATAATTTTTAAAAGGGTCTATATACTTTATCATGTAGAATATAAATTTTCATTTGAAATATAAAAATATTCCCTATATCATGGAATTTTTTAATAATTTTTAGACATCAAATAAATAAAATTATTAATGACACAATAATGATGCACTGTTTACCTTATAAATGAATGATTTAAATAAATTAAAATATAAATATTACCACAATATCCAAAACATGTCCAAATATTATTGGTTAATTTTATTTTGAACACGAGTCATCTTATCTTCATCTTTAATTAGTTTTGGACCTATAAATTTCGAAAATAATTATATAATAAAATAATATTGTCAAACTTTCCTAAAGAGCCCCTACTCATCTTTATAAAATGCCCTCACCTCTAACCCATATCTGACACATCTAAAGCCCCATTGGCTCGTCCAAATACTACCCAATTAAGCTTCCTATATCCCTCTTTTACCCGTAGAATCCCTACCTTTGGCATAAGGAACATCAAGAAAGACTTGTGGTTTAACCAAAGAGAGTTACCCGATTTAAAGATAACATCTCCTCTTATGTTCTTTTATTTTATTTGACTTCTCCAACCCCCAAAACTAGCTTTTTTCCGTTATATTATAAAAACAGAGTAATTTTCAATGTACAAGGTAGTTTTTATTATATGTATTTTGTCAAAGCATGCACACACCACCATCTCCTGGGTATATAACATAATGTTTCTATGGACGGTGAACTAATGCATCATGAAATGATGATAGTTCAATATTCTACTACAACCTCATATGGTGGACATTATGATAGAACTGTAATTTTATATGATATTTATGATATTTATTTTATCTATAATATTTTATAATTATCTTTTATATCATACCTTTATTCATTTCAAGTTTTATATATACGATAATTTCATTTGGGGAAGTGCGGACAACTGCCCCCTCAAAGTGATATGACTCGTTTATTCCATACATGGAACGTATAAAGGATGGTGTTAATTAACTTATGTAATGTATATAAATTATTATATTATACTGGAATAATAATATATCTATGTATCATTTGTTTTTCTTTCCTTTTAAAATAAAAAAATGAAATAGAAGTAGCATTTGGGCGTACATACGCATACTTGTCAACACGAACGTGATGAGATTAATTACCTATCGTAACCATTCAGGAATAATTTTCAGTTTATTATTAAAAATAAATTGAATTAACATAATATCATTCAATATATGAATCATATACATCCTATACCTACCAAATATTCCTTACGTAATAAAACTTATAATGGAAAAAGAATCAGTTAACACCCGAAACGATGATACTACTAAAATATTATTAACAAAGCAATATTAAAAGATAATATAAGATATAATATTTTTGTATTTGATTATTTTATAATTTAATATCAGTGACTTAACTATTATATAAGAGGTTAATATACCCTCAACCAATGAAAGGTACAAGGTAAGGGTTATTTTCTCGATCTCATTATTATTAGATATTGTTTATGGCTAAGTATTTACTAGGAAATATTTATAATCCATGTCCATTTTAGATAAATGTGTTTTCAATGGTATTATTTTTAATGGACTCTTCAACTAAAATCTCATTTTAATGATTTAAATATTTATTCTTCTAAATATTTCTAATTAATTTCCATGTTTTCAAAATGTGTTTGAAAGGATTTATTAATATAGAAATGAATGTATTTAAATGTTTATTAATTCAAAATATTCAACTTGGTATGGCACACATTTATTCAAAAATGACTTTTAAAAGTCTCCCTTTATAAATTCTGTGACTTTTAAATGTTTTCATGAAAATGAGAGATTTATCTCAATGATTTTGACTAATAATTTTCAACTATGTAAACAAACTTTTGGTGTATTATTCATGAATGTGCACTACTGGAAAAACAGGTATTTGCGACGGGCTATTTGCGACGGGGTCCCGTCGCAAATAGCCCGTTGCGGAAAACGTCGTCGCAACTAAACTTATTTGCGACGGGACCGTCGGTAAAGCCTTTTTTTGCGACGGGCATTCTCCCCGTCGCAAATAGTATTCCGTATTTTTGTAAAAAACTTTTTAAACAGTTATTGCGACTGGCCCGTCGCAATAACGTTTTTTTTTTTAAATAAAAAAATTAATAATACTGGTATTTGCGACGGGAACCGGGACCCGTCGCAAATACTATTCATAGTAATTGCGACGGGACCCGTCGCAAATACTATTCATAGTAATTGCGACGGGACCCGTCGCAAATACTCTTTTTAAAAAAAAATAAAAAATTATTAATAATACTAGTATTTGCGACGGGCATAGTATCCCGTCGCAAATATTATAAAAAAAATAAAAAAAATAAATTATTAATAAATTATTTTAATTAATATAATAATAGATTTATAATTTACAAATGAAAATAATAAATTATTTTAATTACTATAATAATAGTAGAATTATAATTCAAAAATAAAAATAATAGAATATTAATAAATAATTTAATTAATATAATAATATTATAATTATAATTCATAAATAAAAAAAATATTAATAAGTTATTTTAATTAATATAAAAATAATAGAATTATTTTACATTTAAATATTAAAATAATTCAAGTATTACAAAAAAATAATTAAATTATAATATTATAAAATTTTAATATATATATAAAATTTTATTATATAAATAAAATTTTAATATATATATAAAGTTTAATATTATAAAATATAAATATTATTATTATTCATATTAATATTGTTATTTAAAAATATAATATTATTAATATTTTATAATGAGACAGAAACTACGAATAGAAAAAAAAATATTTTGATTTCACAAATTTTATAACAGAAATACAAACTCTAATCTGTAGGAGGGGGGGGAGGTGGGGGATCTGCAGATGGTGGTGGAGGAAACTCCATCCCTAAAGCATGAGTGAGTCGGCGCATGTACTCCATCTGCTCCTGATGCTGCGGCTGCCACCGACTCGTCTGCTCCTCGTACAGCTGCTGCTGGCGTCGACGCTCCTCCTCATGCTGCTGACGTATCTGCTCCTGCTCCTGTCGGAGACTCTCTATCTGTGTAGTCTGAGATCGTAACTGCTCCTCATACTGTGTAGAAGAAGATGCACGAGCTCCCCTCGAGCTGGACGCCGACATCGCAGCACTGCCATAATAATCTCCGGGAGTCAGTCGAGAGCCGATACCAACTACCCGGCCCTTCTCGAAGGCATACTGGGTGGCCTGCATCCATGCCGCCTCATCAAACTGACGGGCAGTGGTCTGATCTGATGACTCGGCCTGACTCTCAGGCCGGGCATGTGCCGCTGCGGCCTCATATGACTCCTATAGTTGCAATTTAAAATTAAAATTTTGAATATATTATATGCAGTTAATTTTTAAACCTGAAAACAAATAATACTGACCACGATGTGATGCTGACGATCACCTCTGAGCTCCCCAGTAGCAGGATCACTATACATCCTCCGATATACGTCGTACTCTGTAATATCGGGGTGCTCGACAGCCTATAAGAATAAAAAATAAACTATTAATATTTATAGTTATATAAAATATTTATAAATAATGTACGTACCAGATGCTGTCTATGAGTACTGAAAGAACGACTCCCAGCTCGATGAGTCACCTCCTGCCTCCCCCGATTCTGCCTCCCCACCGATGATCTCCTCTGAAAGGCACCACTCAACCAGTGCGCACATAATCCATCCCATACATGGGATGAAATGTACTCTGGTCGGTGTTCTCTACATAACTCCTCAAAATCTGACACTCCTGCTTTCTTCATCGCAGCTTTTCTTAAATTGTGCAAAAACTGACGAAGGCGATCACGCATGGCCACCTCCCATGCCTCGTGGATGGCGTCACGCATGGTATCCTCGATCGGATACCATAAACCCTACAAATAAATCAAAATATCAAGTTAGAAATGAAATAATTTTCAAAATAAAAATTATTTATTTACTTACATACCAACCAATGGCCGAACATGGCCTGCTGCACATCAATGGGAATCTGCTCCCATGTGGTCCACGGCTGAGAGAAATAGTTGCGCAAAATAGCGCTGCCCTGTCCGACTGCTATATGCGAAAAACTGAAAAAATAATAAACATTTATTATGTGAATAGATTAATGAAATCTTAGTCAAATTCACAGGTTATTACACAGGTTATCACACCTCTGGGTGCGCGGATCAAACCCAAGACGTGGACGTCGCTCGGGGATGGGGTCAGGAATCATCAATCGTGCAAGACCGCGCCCCCTCCGCGTACTCCCTGGAGCGCCTGCAGGCTGAGGGTCATCTGCCAGCAACTCATCCGCATCGAAAGGCAGGTCAGCCTCCGCCAACTCACAAAATGTGGCCTCGTCCATCTGAAACAGAAAATGTTAATATTAGCAAATAATTGATAATTACTATTATATATACATATATACATATTATGATTGTATATAAATACCATGAAATTCTATAAGTGTTCATCTTCATCATCATCTTCATATATGTCAATGTCATCTTCATATTCCTCCTCAACATCATCGATATCCATTCGAGTTGCAGTTGCTTCATCTCTTACCATTTCAAATTCATGTGTGACATCATTAACATCATCGTCATCACTGACTCTTAAATGTGGGGTGTCGTCATCGATACTCATATCTCTTTGTAAAAAAGATTGATTTTGAGTACTCTCTTGAAAAACTTCAATTTTTTGCACATCAGTGAAAGCACATTCACTTTGACTAAACTGATTGTCTCGAATTTTGATTTTTATTACACTCCACCAATCAGTCAAGTCTCTTGATGTTGCACATTACTTTTCATAATAAACTTGATATGCCTGTTGAGCCAATAAGAATGGTTCATTTACTGCGAGAACACTTTTACATTTAATATCGATGATTCCATGAGTCGGATGAACACGCACGCCTCTCTCTGTATCCAACCACCGACATTTGAACATGGTTATGTAATGTTGTCCAAGATAACAGAGTTCAATGATTTCATCAAGTATGCCATAAAAGTCAACTTCATTTTCTCGATGATGAGATCCTCTCAAGCTAACTCCACTGTTCATTGTTTTTTTCGATTCCCCATATGCATGCGTGTGGAATCGAAATCCATTCACCACATATGCATTATAAGTTTTAACAAGTTTGGAAGGTGGGTTACTCAATACACACAGCCGTTTGTCAATTTTATCAGCATGTCGAGACACCTGAAGATTTGTGAAATAATTATCAATATAGTAAACTATACATTGAATGAGTTGCTAAATGATAAAGAATTTATGTTACCAGTTTTTGAAACCACTGAGAGAAATTTTTCAGTCGCCGTTCTTCGAGAGCAGCTGCTGTAATTTGTGGAATTTGTTTCTTGATATGATTATCATACAACCTATAAAAACAAAAGTTATTTACTGTAACATAAATGATAGAATAAGTGATATAAACACTTACAGTACAACTGATGTCATCTCTTCACAGTTGAGCAGAACATACGTATGAGCTCTATGATGTTCATCATCTGAAAGCCAGCGTTCAGAAACTCCACCAAAACCAAGCTCTGACTGGTTGAAAACAGATAATTGATTGTCGATTTCATCAATATTCCTCTCATTTCGTCCCATTCGGTTGTGTTTTGAAGGATACTCAGATTCAAAATAATGGGAGTAGAAAAAAGATATTTCCTCTTGCAAATAAGCTTCTGCAATAGATCCTTCAACAGATGCTTTGTTGCGTACTTTTCTTTTCAATTTTTGCATGCATCTTTCAAATGGGTACATCCATCGAAACTGTACCGGACCTCCACAATTGGCTTCATATGGAAAATGTAACATCAAATGTTCCATTGAGTCGAAGAAAGACGGCGGAAATATTTTTTCCAGTTTACATATAATTACAACAACATCTTTTTCAAGTTTTCCTAGAGCATCATAATCTGCCGTAGCCGCAAAAATTTCCCGAAAAAAATGAGACATGTCTGTTATGGAATCCCAAATCACAGAATTCAACAGACCTCTTAATCCAATGGGTAGAAGTCTCTCCATTATAACATGACAATCATGACTTTTCAATCTAGTAATATGACCATTCTTTACACATCTACCCAAATTGGAAGCACAGCCATCTGGAAGTCTCAAATCTGCAATCCACTGACAAAATAATAAACGGTTTTCTTTAGACAGTGTATAAGCTGCTTTTGGTTTCAGTAACCTTTCTGTTCTGACATTCTCAAATAGTTCCAATTCTGGACGCCTGCAAATTTGGGCAAGATCTAAACGTGCATTTACATTGTCTTTGCTCTTTCCTGGCGTATCCAAAATTGTATGAAACAAATTATCAAAACAGTTCTTCTCAATATGCATGACATCTAACATGTGTCGGACCAACAAATCAGACTAATATGGAAAATCCCAAAATATGCTACGTTTAATCCAATTGTGTTCTTTCCCAAAACCAGAAATTTTCTGTTGGTTTATTGTGGGACCAAAAGTGATGGGAGGTAATGAAAATACAACCGATTTTAACTCCGAACCTGATAGCATTTTTGGAGGTCCATCCCTTTCAGCTGTTCCTTTTCTGAAATGAGATCTGTTTCTGCGAAAAGGATGATCAGCTGGAAGAAATCTGCGATGACAGTCAAAATAACAAGGTTTCTTTCCATGAATGAGCATAAATGCTTTGTTCTCTCTCATACAGTAAGGACATGATTTCTGACCATGTGTACTCCAGCCAGATAACATCCCATAAGCCGGGAAGTCACTTATTGTCCACATCAATGCTGCTCTCAGTATGAAATTCTGTTTCGTTGCAACATCATATGTACTGACACCAGTACTCCACAATAAATTTAATTCATCAATCAATGGCTTCAAATAAACATCAATATTTTTCTTCGGATGTCCTGGAATTAGTAAAGTCAAAAAGATATATGGCTCCTTCATCAACATCCATGGAGGTAAATTATACGGAGTTAAAAAAACAGGCCAACATGAATATTGACTACCATAAGATCCAAACGGACAGAAACCATCAGTGGAAAGGCCCAGTCGAACATTTCTAGCTTCTAAAGCAAATGATGGATGCACTCTATCAAAATGTTTCCATGAATCACCATCGGCTGGATGATTCAAGCTTTTATCGGTTGAAATATTCTCTTTATGCCATGACATCATTGTCGCTGTATTCTTAGACATGAATAAACGCTGAAGTCTAGATGTAAGCGGAAAATATCTCAGTTGTTTTACAGGAATCAAACCAGACTTCCCGTGTTGTCCTTCTTTATATCTCAGTTGCCCACATGTGGGACAACTATCCAACGACTCATTTTCCCCTGAATATAAAATGCAGTCATTTGAACATGCATGAATCTTCTGACAAGTAAGTCCCAAATTTCGAACCAACCTCTTACTTTCATAGTAATTTTCAGGTAAAACATTTCCTTCGGGTAACAGTGTTTTCAGCAAAGAAAATATCTGGTCAAAACATGTGTTTGACATTCCGTTATCTGATTTGATAGCCATAAATTTTGCAACTGCTTCTAATTTGCTCATCTTGCAGCCAGGATATAATGCATCCTCAGCAGACTTCAACAACTCATAAAATTCAGACCGTCCCAACTCAGGATTTGAAGCTATATCAGCCGGAGTTTCTGTATGTTGAACAGATGAACCTGCAACATCATGTACTAAATCTTGAAACTGGGATGGATCCGGAATCAAGTTGGTATCACCTGCTCTGGAACTGCGTTCACCGTGTTGATACCAAAAAACATAATCTGCTTGAAAACCAAAACGCAAGAGATGTTCCCCCACTTTGTCAAACGTGTCAAACGTTCTCAATGCACATTTTCTACAAGGGCATTTTATCTTTCCTTCTGAAACAAATTCTGGATTTGATGCCGCAAATGATAAAAAACTCTCCACACCCTCTATATACACTGGATTTAAACCAGAACCATTTGGATTTCTACGTTGATTTATCCATATGCGGTCATCTAATAATGACTGTTGACGACCTCGTTGTTCCATATTTTTCTATAAAATATAAAAGCATTACTGGTTTTGAATAATTTGTTAGAAAAAACACAAGCAAGGATTGAATATATTGAGAATAAAGCAAAACCTGTTACAAATATTGATAATTTTAATATTATATTGATTTTTTATTTTTTTAATAATACTAATATAATTTTTTTCATAAATATTAATTATATAATAATAACATCATTACATTATTAGTATATTTTATTATTAATATTAAGAAAATATAATTTTCTATATTATATACAATTCTCCTTTCATCTGTGTGTTTCACAATCTGTCTCCACATGTAATAAGGTAATTATTCCTAATTATTCCTAATTATTCCTAATTATTACAATCTATTACAATTTATTACTAATTGTTACTAATTATTACAATTTATTACTAATTATTACAATTTATTGCTAATTATTACTATTTATTACTAATTTAGCAATACTTAGCAATACTTAGCAAAAGGAAAACTGTTTGAATAATGAAAGGAAATTTGGTAATCATCGTTGTGGAGATGATTATAAATTTTCCCTTCATTATCCAAGCAGATTTCGTTTACTAATTATTAGTAATAAAAAAAAATATTATCAATATTTACGAAAAAACAATATTATTAAAATAATAACAAAAATTAAAAAATATTAAAATTATCAATATTCATAACAGACTTTGTTCTATTATTAACATGTTCAAATCTTAAAGGATCGCCAATTGTCAGGTCATGCGCAATAAAAAGTTTGTGTAAGTCATGTCTAATGTAAACTCTATAATTGTCCTTGCATGGTTGATCACTTCGCAAGTAATGTTGCAATCAGACAAATCAAGTCATTCCCTTCTTATCTATAAGAATTATCTCACATGAACCTTTACATAGATCATTCTTCCTTAAAAATTTGAGGGGATATCATTATTTTTCCCTTAAATTTTCAAGGAAGAATGGTCTATGTAAAGGTTCATGTGAGATGATTCTTATAGATAAGAAGGGAATGACTTGGTTTGTCTGATTGCAACATTACTTTTGAGGTGATCGATCATGCAAGGACAATTATAGAGTTTACATTGGACATGGCTGACACAAGCTTTTTATTGCGCATGACCTGACAATTAGCGACCCTTTAAGATTTGAACATGTTAAGAATAGAGCAAAATCTGTTGTGAATATTGATAATTTTAATATTTTATAAATTTTTATTATTTTAATAATATTAATATTTTTTTCATAAATATTGATAATATAATTTTTTTTGCTAGGTATTCCTGAGTATTCGTGATTATTCGTGAGTATTCGTGAGTATTCGTGAGTATTCGTGAGTATTCGTGAGTATTCGTGAGTATTCCTGAGTATTGCTAATTATTCCTAATTATTGGTAATTATTGGCAATTATTGGTCATTATTACTAATTATTACTAATTATTGGTAATTATTACTAATTATTGGTAATTATTACTAATTATTGGTAATTATTCCTAATTATTCCTAATTATTCCTAATTATTCCTAATTATTCCTAATTATTCCTAATTATTCCTAATTATTCCTAATTATTACTAATTATTCCTAATTATTCCTAATTATTACTAATTATTCCTAATTATTCCTAATTATTCCTAATTATTCCTAATTATTCCAAATTATTCCAAATTATTCCTAATTAATCCTAATTATTCCTAATTATTCCTAATTATTCCTAATTATTCCTAATTATTCCTAATTATTCCTAATTATTCCTAATTATTCCTAATTATTCCTAATTATTCCTAATTATTCCTAATTATTCCTAATTATTCCTAATTATTCCTAATTATTCCTAATTATTCCTAATTATTACTAATTATTCCTAATTATTGATAATTATTCCTAATTATTGATAATTATTCCTAATTATTGATAATTATTGGTAATTATTGGTAATTATTGGTAATTATTGGTAATTATTGGTAATTATTCCTAATTATTACTAATTATTACTAATTATTACTAATTATTCCTAATTATTACTAATTATTCCTAATTATTACTAATTATTACTAATTATTACTAATTATTCCGAATTATTACAAATTATTACTAATTATTCCTAATTATTACTAATTATTACTAATTATTAATAATTATTCCTAATTATTACTAATTATTCCTAATTATTCCTAATTATTTGCAATTATTTGCAATTATTGGTAATTATTACCAATTATTGGTAATTATTGGTAATTATTGGTAATTATTCCTAATTATTGGTAATTATTCCTAATTATTCCTAATTATTACTAATTATTCCTAATTATTTGCAATTAATCCTAATTATTTGCAATTATTGGTAATTATTTGCAATTATTGGTAATTATTGGTAATTATTGGTAATTATTCCTAATTATTGGTAATTATTCCTAATTATTACTAATTATTCCTAATTATTACTAATTATTACTAATTATTCCTAATTATTACAAATTAGTGGTAATTATTACAAATTATTGGTAATTATTCCATATTATTGGTAATTATTCCAAATTATAGCTAATTATTCCTAATTATTGCTAATTATTCCTTATTATTTCTAATTATTCCTAATTATTGCTAATTATTGCTAATTATTCCTAATTATTGCTAATTATTCCAAATTATTGCTAATTATTGCTAATTATTGCTAATTATTGCTAATTATTGCTAATTATTGGTAATTATTGCTAATTATTCCTAATTATTGCTAATTATTCCTAATTATTACTAATTATTCATAATTATTACAAATTATTCCTAATTATTACTAATTATTCATAATTATTACAAATTATTCCTAATTATTACTAATTATTCCTAATTATTACTAATTATTCCTAATTATTACTAATTATTTCTAATTATTCCTAATTATTACTAATTATTCCTAATTATTTGCAATTATTTGCAATTATTGATAATTATTGGTAATTATTGGTAATTATTCCTAATTATTCCTAATTATTACTAATTATTACTAATTATTCCTAATTATTTGCAATTATTCCTAATTATTTGCAATTATTCCTAATTATTTGCAATTATTCCTAATTATTTGCAATTATTGAGAAATATTACTAATTATTGGCAATTATTGGTAATTATTGGTAATTATTACTAATTATTACAAATTATTACAAATTATTGGTAATTATTACAAATTATTGGTAATTATTACAAATTATTGGTAATTATTACAAATTATTGTTAATTATTGCAAATTATTGGTAATTATTGCAAATTATTGGTAATTATTGCAAATTATTGGTAATTAATACTAATTATTGGTAATTATTAATAATTAATACTAATTATTGGTAATTATTAATAATTAATACTAATTATTGGTAATTATTAATAATTAATACTAATTATTGGTAATTATTAATAATTAATACTAATTATTAATAATTAATACTAATTATTGGTAATTATTAATAATTAATACTAATTATTGGTAATTAATACTAATTATTGGTAATTAATACTAATTATTGGTAATTAATACTAATTATTGGTAATTAATACTAATCATTGGTAATTAATACTAATTATTGGTAATTAATACTAATTATTGGTAATTAATACTAATTATTCCTAATTAATACTAATTATTCCTAATTAATACTAATTATTGGTAATTAATACTAATTATTGGTAATTAATACTAATTATTCCTAATTAATACTAATTATTCCTAATTAATACTAATTATTCCTAATTATTGTTAATTATTCCTAATTATTACTAATTATTGGTAATTAATACTAATTATTGGTAATTAATACTAATTATTGGTAATTAATACTAATTATAGGTAATTAATACAAATTATTGTTAATTAATACTAATTATTGGTAATTAATACTAATTATTGGTAATTAATACTAATTATTGGTAATTAATACTAATTATTGGTAATTAATACTAATTATAGGTAATTAATACTAATTATAGGTAATTAATACTTATTATTGGTAATTATTACTAATTATTACTAATTATTCTTAATTATTGATAATTATTGATAATTGTTTCTAATTATTAGTAATTAAATGAATAATTATCAATAATTAGAAATAATTACCAATAATTATAAATAATAACATTATTAATATATTTTATTATTAATATTAAAATAATATAATTTTCTAATTTATATACAATTCTTCTTTCATCTGTGCGTTTTCTATCTCCTAATACAAATAATACATGTGAAGACAGCAAACCCACAGATGAAAAAAGAATTGTATATATATAAAAAATTATATTATTTTAATATTAATAATAATTTAAACTAATAATGTAATAATGTTCTTATTCCTAATTATTGGTATTTATAACTAATTATTAATATTTATTCTTAATTATTAAAAATTATTACTAATTATTCCTAATTACCAAACAATACTAATAATTTAAATTTATTAAATAATAAAACAATGTAGACATAATTAAATTACAACTAATTAATAATAATTGAAACTAATAAAAAATTAAAAATAAATAAAAAATTAAAATTACCTTGAAAAATGATCTGTTCTGATCGTTCTTGAAAACTTTAATATCAGCTCCGGAGAAACAAATTAAACTGGAGAAAAACTCAACTCTAGAAATATAATTTTCAGAGAAGGAGAAGATAAGGAATGAGAATGAAATGAAAAAAACGGATGGGGGTATTTATAGGTTAGATTATTTGCGACGGTACCATTTGCGACGGGATTCCCGTCGCAAATATTATTATTTGCGACGGTACCCGTCGCAAATACCTTAGCCAACATTTATTACGGTCAACCGGTAAATAGTTATTTGCGACGGGACCCGTCGCAAATAACCCCTGCCAACATAGTATTTGCGACGGGGGGATATTCCCGTCGCAAATACCTTTTACCGCCGACGGTTATTTGCGACGGGGAAAGCAATCCCGTCGCAAATAGTTTTCCCGCGATTTGGCGCGCATCGCGGGAAAACTATTTGCGGCGGGGAAAGAAATCCCGTCGCAAAAGCCTCCTTATTTGCGACGGGGAAATACCCCCGTCGCAAATAAGTTTTTAACATGACTATTTGCGACGGGAATAAATCCCGTCGCAAATAACCCGTCGCAATTGCTCATTTTTCCCGTAGTGGTGGTTAATTTATTATAAATAAAATATTCAATATTGTATTTAATGAGTTGTGATTTGATTTATTGGGAATGTTCTATTTTATTTGCATTCATAATTTATGGTTAAAGTATTTAGATTTCATATTCCAGTTTTAATATGATTTTTTTTGTTATGCTATAACATTTTCATATGAGGAATGAATTGGAAATTGTTAGTAACAAATGGAGTCTGATATAACTCATCTATGATTTGGTAGGTCTAATGAGATAAACTAGTATCTTGGGACAAGGCTTTGATAAAATTTTATTTGTAGCCTTCACACAAGGCCTTGTCTATATGGTTATAATGTTCTTAATTATGTATTCCATCATTATTAAATTATCTATTGATATTGTATGTGATTATTAGACTAGTAGGATATCCTTGTGATTAATTAAATGGCATTATTTGATTAATACTTGCCATATTATGCAGAATATTATGTTTAAAAGGGATTTTTTATGTTTTATACAATGTATTAAATGATTATTCTTATTTATGAAAGATTATGATATATTGTTATCCTTAATGAGAATTTGAGCTCACCCCTTTCTATGTTTTATTTTTCCCAGGATAAAAAGAATTATATTATGACAGACATATAGGGATGGTCTATGGGATTTGAATTTTGTCAATGGAGACAATGTTGTTGTTGTTTTTTCTTTTTATAATTTTATGTAACGTTCATGTATGTTATAATATTTTCCAAGACTCTTAATCTAATCAGTCCATCGGGACATGATTCCTTATAATCATGCCAAATTATTAATATAATGCACTCACTCTAGGTAACTGGGGTTAGGGTGTTACTGTGCGGGCCAGATGTGAATGATGGTTTTTTGGACCTAACCATAAGTAAAACAATTTAAGTAAAAATTATTTTATTTTTTAATCCTCATTACTCAAAAAATGTAACTCAGATTAAAAGGCTAAGACCACCATTGAGTTCATAATGATATGTTCTCTTTATGTATGACATAACCATGATCATCATTGGCCAAGGAAAAAAGATAATTATAGGACTTTTCATAAGAACAATAATATAACCTAAAACTTATTTTATAAGATTTCTTTTCTTCGTTACACAGTGTTGAGGAATTGATGAATCCCATTAATTATGCTCATTAATGGGTCCATGTAACGAAACTACAACACAGTGTCACAGAAACTCTTCTTTTTCTTTCATCAATTAATAGCCATACAAGCAATGAAGGTTTGTTGGAACAATCCTGCAATTATTTTGAGGCTTTGGGGGTGGTGTAGGTGAATGGTGAATTTATGTTTTTTCAACCATATAAGAATAAATAGCAACCGTGTTATGTGAGTCAAAAAAAATAACGGAGGCACATTATCCTATTTTTCCTCGACTAAAAATTCTATCCCTGTAAGGGGGTATTATTTTTATTGAATTCGTGATTTTCTATGCTCATTTCTTCAAATTACGAACATGGGTAAACTCAAAAACAAGGAAACCCACGAATTAATCATTCAAGGGGGGCGGTTAATGAATTGGAAAAAATGCAATATTTATCTTATTAATCATTCTGCCTTATTTTTTGTTCATCGTGTCTCTTCTAACAAGAACGTATCTGGGTAAACATGAACAATGACTCATATCATCATTGTGGTGTTCTCTATGATCCCCTATCTATCATCTTTGTTCATTGTTGAGAGACCCACATGGTCACATCAGATCACTGTGGAGGCATTACAAATGCGGTTGAACCCACAAAGTGATGGCGGAGAACATGTGTTAGTCATAGTGGAAACCTGATGAGCGCAGATGTTTCCCCAAAATAAAAAAATGCCACCAGAGCAAGCCCAGAATCCCATGAAAAATAGTTTTAGGGCACCAGCGATGGTGACTAAGAACATGAGGCAGCACGCCGAGGCCGTGTATGTCGCGACCACCTTTAGCTACGGTGGTGGGGATGCATGACACCACCAGGGCACAGCCTCTGAACAGTCAACCGGTAGACCAATATACGGGTGACATGGAACACAGTCCACTGACCACGTGTAGGTGTCGGCCAGATTCAATCAAGTGTTTTCATTATTAATACTATGTCGCATGGTGTTCAATATGGTCCCAAACCAGTCTTACATTGTCAGACTTGGTAGAGCATGAGGGCCTATCTGCTCAGGCGGACCTGCTAGAATGAAACCGGCCCTATGACAACCCTGCTTTTATTACAATCTACAACATGATTTATTACATATAATATTCACTTTACAACATGGATGATCGATAGGTCTATTTTATTTGGGGATTAAGATCATTAAATTACAACTTACAACATGTAATACAACATCTTTATTGAAAAAATTAATTACATGACAACTACATTCCCTTTTACTTAGCATTGCATGGGATAACCTGAGGGCATGCATCAGAAAAGGGGATAACTATAAAGCCCATTAAGGGAATAAACATTGAATACATGAGAATTATAATACATCTTTGATAATAGGTATATCAATAGAGAAAAATAGAAACATGAACATAAAGTCATGATAAAGCATGATAATCATAACATGGATATGTGGAAAACAACACTTAACATAGAATTAGCATGACCCAAGGCTCATTTCACATGGAGCATGAGTAAATCATCATTACACATGAAGCATTATTAAACACAAGTTGCACTTGAATTATACCGAGTGAACACTCATTGCACATGACGTATTATTATACTATACTTTACCCAATGCATTGGAGCTCTATAAGGGTGAACCCTTCTTAAACATTTCATTTCTTGCATAGGCGTTCCACATGGATCATAAAAAATAGATTCATAAAACATAACCATTTGTTCCACAATATAAGTAATATGGAATTTATACATGAAACATTATAATCAATATGTAAATGTTCATAAAGGTAAATACCCTTTATGGATAAATGGACATGGTATTCCCTACACAATGGCATTGTCTTAGAAAATCGGTGTGATTTCGGCAGTGTAACATCGTGACATAAGAATTCATAAAAATGTTTGATGAGAGATAAAGGGGTTCCTCATTATATTTACATGTAATGAACATTAAGGATGTAATATAGATACATGTCCCAACAATTGTAATGGAATTTAGATTCATGATACAAAAGTATTGCTTGAATGTAAATGAGGAGAGAGAAGTTCCTTTCGAAATTTCGGCATAGTAACGGGATTACATGGGAGGAATTTAATGAGATAGAAAGGGGTCTCCCATCATTCAAACATAAATTGGGAAGTATGAGGGAGGTGTGAAACCATACCCCAACATTCAAAATTGAAATTAAAAGGGAAAAACATTTTAAAGAAAATTGGACAAAAATGAGAATGGAAGAAAAAATCCTTACATGGAAGTGTGATTCCAATGGCTTGAGAGAAGCTTGAGAGAGGCTTCTTGGGAGCTTGGGGAACCTTGGGAGGATTCTATATAGTGTAGGGTAGAGGTTTTACGAACTCCATAGGATTTTAGTGAGGAGTAAATGGGAGAATGGGTGGGTTTATATAGGAAAGGTGAGTGAATTCTTTATTATTTAGGTTTGGGACCCCTTACATTAAACTAATCCAAACAACAAATAATCTCATGGTTTTTTCCAATTTTTTTTTACAGAGGAAAGAGGAAAACAATATTTTATAATTCCAAATTTCTAACTTCTTAAAATACTTGTGTTTCTTATGTGGAGGTGAGTCACGCTCCCTTGGAAAATAATTTAAAAAGACAAGATGTTTAATAAGTGTTGAGTGGTCCATTAATGCTTTGTAAAATAATTAAAAAAACCCAACATCACATTATTTTGGTGGTAAAACATATATGTTACGAAGATAAAGCTTATATTATTTTATTACATCACTATTAGGTCATTATGATGTCATAAAACACATTATATATTTAAACGATATTTAATTTTTACCCAAAAATTTGACTGTCTCAGAAAATTATGAAAAATTCACCATTAGATAATATTGATATCCTCAATCTAGAAATATCATTTATTTTATTTGAATTTTTTTTTAAATATATTAATTTTCACTTTTAAAATGAAAACGGAAATTTATCAAAAATTTACGGGTTTTGACGGAAATGGATTTCAAACCGTAATGAAAATTATAATTGCATTCACAAAATTATAAGATCATTTATATTTAATAAAAATTAATTTAATTATAATAATAATAATATTTTATTAAAATATTATTTACTTCAAAAAATTCTTAATTTAATAAAATATAATTCTTAATTAAATTATAACACAAAACACTATTTATACTTCATAAACAATTTACAATGTATCAATAATGACTAGAAAATATATTAAATATTATATACTAAAATAATGTACACGAACATAGTACTTTTGATTTATTACATAACCCATTAAAACAATGGCATAAGACCTAATGGTAATGTGTGTGATGGTGACAGACTCTTAGGGTGTCTCAGAAAACATCTCTTAAGTGTTAATCTCTTTCAACATCCACTTTTCCCATAGACAGTCTCGTTCGATCTTGACAAGATAAAGCTCAGCTTGGGCTTGGTCAAGAGTGAAGCCCAAGGATGCCACCTCTTTTCTGAGTTCCGACAAATGGGCTTCGTATGGAGCAATTCTACTGGATGAGGACATCGCTTCTTTTGTCTGAGTAAACTGGGTTTGTTAAAGCCTTAAATTTATACTAATCATGTGATCATTGTTCAACTGCTATAAAATTAATGGTCACAATTCTTAACATAAAACCAATGAAGTTGAAAATTTATATAAACTTTTTACATAATGAGACATTTAATTAGTTCAAGAGGGATTTCCATTAATGAAACTTTGGGTCGTTACAATATTCCCCCATTAAGAAATTTCACCCTCGAAATTTTTTTTTCCCACACTAACACAGATGTGGGTAATGTAGCTTCATCATGTCCTCTGATTCACAAGTTGCTTCTTCAAACTTGTGGTTTCTCCACAACACCTTATCTAGGGGCATTGTCTTATTTCATAGAACATTTTCTCTATGATCTAAGATCTTCACTGGTTACTCCTCATAAGAAATATCATACTCCAACTGTACCACCTCATAAGAGAGTACATGTGAAGGGTCCAGTAAGTACTTCTTTAAGAGAGATACCTGATAGACATCATGTACATTTTCCATAGTATGTGGAAGTGTTAGTCAATATGCCACAGCCCTGACATGATCAAGAATCTCTAATGTGCCAATGTACCTTGGACATAACTTCCATTCCGTTCCAAACTTCATGGCCCTCTCCCATGGAGATATGCGTAGAAAAACCAAGTCTCCAACTTTAAACTCAAGGTCTCATCAATGATTAGCTGCATAACTCTTCTGTCGACTATATGCTTCCATGTTATAATGCTGAATGGTTTTCACCTTCTCCACCATTTCCTAGACCATATCCTATCCAAGCAGCTTATGTTCACCAACCTCATCCCAACATGCCAGTGTTCTACAACTTTTCCCATATAGGGCTTCATAAGGTGCCATTTGGATGCTCGAGTGGAAACTGTTATTATAAGAGAACGTAACCAGAGGAAGATGTTTATCCCATCCACCTTTTAAGTCCATTGATCATGTTATCAACATGTCCTCAATTGTTTGGATATTCCACTCATATTGACCATCATTTGGAGGATGATAGGCCGTACTAAAGTTTAGTTCAGTATTCAGGGCATGTTGAAGACTCTTCCAAAACATAGAGGAAAATATTGGATCTCGATCAGACACAATAGATAGTGGTACTCTATGCAGCCCTACCACTTCCCTGATATATATCCGTTCCAGTTGATCCAATGATAAATCCTCTCGAATAGAAATCCAGTGTGTAGTCTTTGTAAGACGATCCATGACAACCCATGTTGCATTGTTGCCTTTGGATGTCCTCATAAGTCCAGTGACAAAGACCATGGTGTTGTTCTCCCATTTCCATTCTAGTATGGGCAATGGTTTCATCATCCCCTTATACTTCTTCCCCTCTGCCTTCACTGACTGGAACACCAGGCACATTGATGTATATTAAGTGATCTCTTTTTTCATATTATCCCACTAAAATTTTTCCTAGAGATGTCGATACATCTATGTGCTCCCTGGGTGAATAGAGAAACTTGAACTATGTGCATCATCAAAAATTTCCTTCTTCAACTCTGGACTTGATGGAACACATCGTGTTTTCCCAACTCTCAAAATTCCTTCTTCCTTAACATTAAACTCCAAGGATTTCCCTTTTTTTTAACTTCTACTTTTTCTTGAATTCCCACATCATCCTTTTGAGAATCCTTTAACCATTCCAAAAGAGACCGTTGAACAATCATTTATGAAAGGATTGGTGATGTTTCTCTTCTTTATGATCCCTATGTACATATTCATCACGTCTAAGAAGATTGGATCCTTCTAAATTCTCATCATTGATAGAATCTATGGGTCCTTTCTACTCAGGGCATCTTCCACCTTGTTCACTTTCCCAGGGTGGTAATGTATTGAACAGTCATAATCCTTATTGACCTCTATCAATATTCTATGGCACATATTATGATCTTTCTATGTGAATATATATTTAAGACACTTGTGGTCAGTATATATCTCACATTTCTCCCCATAGAGATAATGCCTCCATGTTTTTATGGTAATGATCATCGCCTCCAACTCCAGATCATGTGTTGGATAGTTTCGCACATGGATTTTCAACTGCCTTGAGGCATAGGATATCACTTAATCATTCTAAATTAGCACACAACCTAAGACCTTCTTCGAAGCATCACTGAATACCAAAAACTTTTCCCCACTTGTGGGTAAAGTGAGCACGAGCATAGTGATAAGACTCCTTTTCAACTACTTGAAGATTTCTTTGCATTCATCACTCCATGGAAACATTACTCCCCTTCGAGTTATCTTGGTAGGAGGGATGGAAAATCATGAGAAATTTCTCACAAATCGTCGATAATATCTAGCTAACCCCAAGAATCTAAGGATATCCGTTACCGATTTTGGCCTCGTCCATCCCTCAATTTCATTTATTTTGGAGGGATCCATAGATATCCCGTTGTTTATGATGATATGGCCCAAGAATGGGACCTCCTTCAACCATAATTCACACTTGATTTACTTTTCAATGAGCTTATCCTTGCGCAAAGTCTCTAGTACAGTTCTCAATTGCTCCTCATGATCCTCCTTGGTTTTGGAGTATATTAGAATATCATCTATAAATACTACCACAAATTTGTAAAGGTAATCTCTGAAAACTCTATTTATCATGTCCATGAAGATTTCTGAAGCATTAGTGAGTCCAAAAGGCATTACTATGAATTCATATTTCCCGTATCTTGTACAAAAAGATGCCTTGGGGACATCTTCCTTCTTCATACTTACTTGATAATACCCCGACCGCAAATCTACCTTTGATAAGTATTGTGCTCCACACAGCTGATCGAACAAGTCATCGATCTGTGGCAGAGGATAATTGTTCTTTATCATGATTTTGTTATGTTCATGATAATCGATGCAATTCTGCATTGACCTATCCTTCTTCTTGACGAATAGGACTGGTGCACCCCATGGTGAAGCACATGGGATTATAAACCCATTATCCAGATTCTCCTATAGTTGTTTCCTCAGCACTTCAAGCTCCATGACAGCCATTCTATATGGAGTCCTAGATATTGGTAGAGCCCTGGGTATAAGTTCAATTGATAATTCAACATATCTTCTAGGAGGAAGACTGTGGTGCTCCTTGAGAAACACTTCAACAAATTCCCTCACAAAAGGCATTTCATCAAGGATGGTTTTTTCATTGGACTCAATCATCTGAGCCAGATACGCGTGATCATAGGGTAGTAATATCCTTTCTTGAGATGATGGAGCTAAAGGAGATTCATCTTCCTCCTTACACTTTTAAAGACTCGGGTGTCGATTCTCTATATGGAGTATGATTTCCCTTTCCCAACAATTTATGTTGGCTCTATATAAGGAAAGAAAATCCATGACAAGAATTACATCAAATTCCACCAGAGGGAGTATGACGAGGTTCTCTGGGAAATTCAAACCATAGATTATAGCCGGGGAGGAATTATATTCATGGGATGTAATGATTTCCCGATTTTCCATATTCACCAACATCTTCACTTCCAGGATTTGTGGGGGTGCTGGGATTGTTCTAGTAAACTTTCAAGATATAAAAGAATGAATAGAACTTGAATCAAAAAGTATGTTCTGTATTCTTGAATGAATAACTAGCATACCTCTCACAACTTTGTTGTCGGGGTTCACTTCAGTAGAAGTGATGGAAAAAGCTCTTCCTTGGTGCCTTGGAGGTTGTTGGTTGCCTCTGAAAACCATTGGATTAGGAAAGTGATTTGGAAAATACTATGGTTCTTTGTAGTTGTAGTTATGAACAACGTGTTGAGGTTCGAATGGATCGTTCCTCTCCTCTGTCGTAGCCACGAGTCTTTCATGCCAACAGTTAACTGCTAGGTTCCCTTCTCTTCCACACCTAAAGTATTTCCTCCTCCCTTTGAGGTAATTTCCAGGGTGCTTCATTCCGCACTTTTGGCAAGTGGGGTGCTGGATCTTCTTTGCACCATTAGATTTATCCATCGGACCGCCAGCATTGAATTCCACCTTACGCTTCTTGTCCCCATGATACCCATGTGATTCCCTGATCTCCATTTTGACATCGAGGGAACATCGGACAATTTCCTCATAGCTATCGAATTCATGGATCATTAATGCTTTCCGTAGACAAGGCTTGAGCCCACCAAAGAAGCGGTCAACCTTGCATTCGGGGGTAACAATAAAGCCCGAAGCGTATCATCCAAATCTAGTGAAGTTTTCCGTGTACGATCTAACATATTCTTCCTCTTTTTTCTGGAGGGAAAGGAATTCACTTTCCATATTAAGATATAGGGTGCGCAGAAAATATTTATCAAAAACCTTCTTCCGGAAATCCTTCCATTCCAATGCCTCGATCTCCTCCTCAAGCTTTGTAGTTTTAATCAATGTCTAGCATTGATCAGCTTCACCCTCCCTATGATAATCTTCTTTGAGAACCTTCTCTTGTCTTGAACATTGAAGGATGGATAAGAGATTTTCAATGGAGTTGATACATTGTTTAGTGATCATGGGATCAGATGATCCACTAAAAATAGGAGGCCTTTATCTCATAAAGCTCTTGATAGCAACTTGTTTCTTCTTAGGAGGACATGGATGTTTTTCTAGACCCTTGTTTCTATTCAAATCTTGAGTTATCTGAGAGAGAAGCATGACAAAGTTCGTGATTCCTGCTCCCATTGGATTGGGAATCTCATTATTATATTCCTAACACTAATCTTCACATTGGTTGTTAGCACGAGTCCTCCTATTACCGGCCATTGGCTGGAATAAAAGGAAAATTAGGTGGTAAAACATAATTTTTAATCAGAAGAGAGAAGTTGATGACTAATAAATAAAATTTTATTTCCTTATCTCAAGAGACTATAGGCTTCAATCTAGGCTTTTCATGATCTACTTTCTAACATATATTTTTAGGGGATTTTTTTTAATCCCTTAATAAGGGTTTATACAATGATTTTGAATTTACCAAAATGTATCTCCCAGGAGTGTCATAACCAAGAGTGCAGCAATGCCCATTTTCATGCACCAATTCATGTTCGAGTCTTGCTCAAAGCGGTGTTTTCGGCTTTTTCCCCTAGGATACATATGTGCCAGAGCCGCCTCTACCTGCTCGTATCCGGAAATGGATGTGTTTGTTTGATAAACCATTATCTCAGTACTTACCAAAACATAGGGATTTTCTTATTATACATAGTCTGGTATCTAAGGCTTTACTAGGGTTTTCAAATCCTAATCCCAAAAATAACTAAACCTATCCTCTGATACCAACTATGACAACCCTGCTTTTATTACAAACATAAAAATGATTTATTACATTAACTATTAAATTGATAAAATATGAATGAGTGAGAGTTCAAGTGTCTCTGGGGATTTGGATCATTACATAACAACTTAAAACATGAAATACAACATCCTTATTGAAAACTTCCTTTAGATGACCACTACAT
Organism: Viscum album; assembly: GCA_963277665.1. Classification (NCBI taxonomy): domain Eukaryota; kingdom Viridiplantae; phylum Streptophyta; class Magnoliopsida; order Santalales; family Viscaceae; genus Viscum; species Viscum album. The sequence continues at coordinate 24,929,526 of OY728157.1, read as the reverse complement.
TCCCTCATACTTAGCATTTCATGGGATAACCGGAGGACATCCATAAGAAAAGGGGTGAGCTATAAATCCTAGTAAGGGAATAAACATGGAATACATGAGGAGTAAAATACATGTAATACAATAGGCATATCAATAGTGAAAAATAGGAACAAGAACATAAAGGAATGATAAAGCATGATAATCATAACATGGAAATGTGGCAACAACACTTAACATGGAATTAGCATGAGCCAAGGATCATTGCACATGGAGCATGAGTAAATCCTAAATCCACATGAAGAATGAGTAAACCCTTATTACACTTAAATTAGCATGAGTCAACAGTCATTTCACATGACGTATCATGATACTCTACTTTACCCAGTGCATTGGAGCGCTATAAGGGCGCACCCTTCGTAAACATTTCATTCCATGCATAAGTGTGCCACATGGATCATAAAAAATGGATTCCTAAAACATAATCATTTATTCCATGATAAAGGAATGTAGAATTAATGCATGAAACTTTATAATCAATAATTAGATGTGTATAAAGGTGAATACCCATGATGGAGAAATCAGCATGGTATTCACTACACAACGGTATTGGCATAGAAAATTGGTGTGATTTCGGTAGCGTAACATCATGACATAAGACATCATAAAAATCGGTTGATGAGAGATAAATGGGTTCCTCATCATATTTACATGTAATGGACAGTAAGGTGGTCATATAGATACATATCCCAACAATTGTAATGTAATTTAGATTCATGATACAAAAGTATTTCTTGAATGTAAATGAGGAGAGAGGAGTTCTTTTCGAAATTTCTGCATAGTAACGGGTGTACATGGGAGGCATTTAATGAGAGATAAATGGATATTCCACCATTAAAACATATATAGGGCAGTATGTGGGAGGTGGGAAACCATACCCCAACATTCATAATTGAAATTAAAAAGGCAAAACAACTTAAGGAAAATTGGAAAAAAATGAGAAAGGAAGAAAACCCCTTACTTGGAAGTGTGCTTCCAAAGGCATGAGAGAGGCATGAGAGAGGCTTCTTGGGAGCTTGGGGAACCTTGGGAGGATTATAGAGAGAGTAGGGAATAGGTTTTATAAACTAAAATGTCTTTTATTGAGGAGGAAGTGGGAGCTTGGGTGTGTTTATAGAGGAAAGGTGAGCGAATTCTTTATTATTTAGGTTTGGGACCCCTTACATTAAACTAATCCAAACCACAAATAAGCTCCTGGTTTTTGCCCATGGTTTTTAGAATAGGAAATAGGAAAACAGAATTTTTAATTCCAATGTCTGAACATCTTAAAATAATGGGGTTTCTTATGTGGAGGTGAGTCACACTCCCATGGAAAATAATTTAAAAAGACAAGATGTTTAATAACTCTTGAGAGGTCCATTAATGCTTTGTAAAATAAGTCAAAAAATACCAATATCACATTATTTAAATGTTAAAACATATATATTTTGAACATAATGAATATATTATTTTATTACATCACTATTGGGTCATTATGATGTCATAAAACAAATTATATATTTAAATGGTATTTAATTTTTATCCAAAAATTTTGTTGTCTCAGAAAATTATGAAAAATTCATTGTTGGAAAATTTAGACATCCTGATTCAAGAAATATAATTTATTTTATTTAAATAAATTTCTAAATATGTCAATTTTTAATTTTAAAATGTAAACTGACATTTATCGAAAATTCACTGGTTTTGACAGAAATGGCATTCAAACCTTAATAAAAATTATAATTTCATTCATAAAATTATACAATAATTTATATTTAATAAAAATTAATTTAATAATAATAATAATATATTAAAATATTATTTAATTAAAAAATACCTTAATTTAATAAAATAGAATTCTTAATTAAATAATAACTAAAAGCACTATTTTCACATTAAAAACTATTTACAATGTATCAATAATGACACGAATGTATATTCATTATTATATACAAAAGTAATGTACATGAACATAGTACTAGCGATTTGTTACATAACCACTTAAAATAGCCGCATAAGACCTAAGTGTAATGTGTTCGATGGTGAGATACTCTTGGGGTCGCTCAGATAACATCGCTCGAGTGGTAATCTATATCAACTTCCACTTTTCCCATAAACTGTCCTGTTTGAGCTTGACATGATGAAGCTTATCTTGGGCTTGGTCATGAGAGAAGACCAAGGACACCACCTCTTTTCTGAGCTCTGACAAATGGGCTTCGTGTGGAGCAATTCTACTGGATGAGGCCATCACATCTTTTGTCTAAGTAAGTTGGGTTTGTTAAAGCCTTATATTTATACTAATCATGTGATCACTGTTCAACGACTATAAAAGTAACGGTCACAATTCTTAACATAAAACAAAAAATATGAAATTTTATATAATCTTTTTACATAAAGAGTCACTTTATTAGATCAAGAGGAATTTCCAATAATGAAACTTTGGGTCGTCACAGGCCCGATGTTGTTGGTCAGGCCAAGAGGAATGATAGGGCCTTTAAGTCATCCTGGATAGAGAAAACCTGACCCGCGTGTGTGGGCCTTGTTGGAAGAAACTGGGTCTCTCGGCGACCCGTCAGTCTTGACTAATGAACGAACCGGTTCGAGTATAGAAAATCCCAATGGGCCTTGCCAATGGGGCTGGCCGGACCAAGTTGGGACAGGTTAGCCAAAATAAGTAGGGCCATGTGGGACCCACTATCCATGTTGGTTTGGTCGGGCTGACCATGTATGACCGTTCCAAAATGAAACCAACCCTTGTTTATTAAAATCCAATATCTTTCATTTCAGGCATCAAATTGATATGTGTTCTAATTTGTAGGGACTCTTGGAATGGAATGGTCTATTGGAAACTCTCTATGTAAGATTTCAAGGATGTTTTGATATTATGAATGGCTTGCAAAGTGAATTATCCTAGATAAATCTCCCTATGTGTATGAATCATGCGGCTGGATGGGACACAAAGACTACTCAAGACCAGTTTTATGTGACCCTGCATGCCTAGATGATAAGCGGGCCTATTTTGAACAACTAAATTCTGCTCTATGGGAACCACCTATAAGGGGCCTAATGTAGAGCATCTATATGCGGCCCTAAGTCGACCACCTACAAGCAACATAATTTGACCCATCTATGTTGGCCTAAGTGATGAGTGTCTCGTAGTGACCCAACATACACACAGTGCGAAGCGTCTATTAGTGACACATTAGACCCAAAATACTCATCATGTATGAGTACCTCAGTAGTCCAAGGTGTTTAGTGTTACGACCAATATCCATACATCCCATACTTTAGATTATACCTATGTGATCTCACAGTACCCTGTGCATGCCCTCCGTTGGGGTCTTGTTGTGTGTTCTTTCTTCTTAGTCATTCATTTTTTGTTTGGGGGTCCCTACTGAGTATTGTATTACACAACCCTAAAAAAGATTTTCACTCCTATGTCATGTTATGTGAAGGTAATCGATGCTTATTTGGAGATATTGGAGGATCTGTAATAGGTGGTGCTCAGTGAGATGGGATGGATATGATTCCATCTACAACTACAGGAAGCTACCCTTCACCTACCCTTTATTTAGTGTCTCGAGCGAACAGACAATGGTAGTTGTACATTCATTTGGGGTTTGGGGTTGTATTATGGCTCATTTTTTCTTTCAATTTGTATTGAAACCTCAATAGTTTCTACCCTGACAGTTGTGGTTTATATTGTTTTGACGTTCCATAGTTTTTGATTTGTGTGTGTGTAGAGGTTTAAAGTAAAATTCCTTTAATTTAAGGGATATTCTTTTTGGTGATATTCTCCATTATATGGCCTTTGGAAGGCGGGCTTAGGGTAGTCACATCCCACACCCGGGAGATGGGTCATGAAAAAAACGTTGAAAAATTAAGAGGGGTGTGATGGTTATCGAATTTTATATTATATTAGGTTATCACAAGTTGCGAGTATAGAAATAGGATATACCGAAGATGTTATTCATATGTCTCTATGGTCACTATGATCACATTATGATTCTGTTAGGCTTGAAAAACTCCCTAGTAGTGCTCATGGTACTCATGAACCTACTCTTCTATTGTTTTATGGATTTATTCATTGTAGTCTTCGCTGATGATATCTGTGTGTACTCGTCATATGAGGAGGATCATGCAAGACACATAAGGATAGTTCGGGGAGAATTCTAAGAGAAATTTATTTATAGAACCATCTCTATGTGTGTGTTCTGGATTTATGTATTCCACATTCAAGGACATGTTATCTTAGTAGAAATAGTGGATGTAGATTCAATCAAGGCCAAAGAAGTGTTTGCAATGGAGACACCATAGAATGTGATGGAGGTGCAGAGCTTCCATTGGTTGTAAGGATATTACCAGAGATTCATACATGATTTCTCTATATTATCAGCACCCATGACATCTATGACATAAAATTGGTATCATTTTGTGTGGACAGAAACGTTCTTGTAGGGTTTCCAGTAGTCATGGATGTGTTTAATGATGGCCACCTTTTTGATATTTTTGTATGAGGGTGCCATGGATGTGGTGATTTGGGATACCTTAGGAACCATTCTTGCTTTGTTTTTATATAGAGGAATGTTGAGATTCTTTATGGTTCAATCCAACTGATACCACTTGAGTATAACTACGTGTCCTATGATTTTGAGATAGTAGAGGTGGTATTCACTTTGATGATGTGGAAACACTACCTGATGGGTGAGAAGTTTATCATCTACTCATATGAAAAGTGTCTTCAGTGTATTTCCTCTCAAATGGATATCAACATGTGAGATAGGTGATGTCTACAGTTCCTATTGGATTATGATGTTCAAATTTTCTATACTCCTGGTTAGGGGAACATTGTAGCAAATACATTCATTAGGAGGTCTTACACACAGGTTCCAAAAGTGGCATCTGAGAAGCAGTCCTTAAAATTTTCTTTATTGGGTAGAGATGGAGCATATTACATCACCTCAATGGTTTTCAACACTGGTCAATTAAAATGAGTCATAGAGCCACAACATGGGGATACCATATTTGAGACCCTACGTGATCATATATCCACATGGAATGCTACTGATGTATTTTCAAGGCAGAAGATCATGCCATTCATTTCAATGGAATCCCAATTGTTCGAGATACATTGTGTTACATTGTGAGTGGAGGCACTATGATATTTTCAAACATATCCTTAGTTGGTACATCCAAATGCGTTAAATATGTACCATGTCCATTGAAGTATCTTTTGGTGGCCAAAGATGAAGAAAGGAGCTGTAGAATTCTTCTCTTGATAATTTACTTGTCTATAAGATAATGACGAACAATATGTTCTAATGGGTTTGACCCAACCCCTTGATGTTCTATAATAGATTTTGGATGGGATATCTATATAATTTTTCATTGGATTATAATTTAAGTTCTGTGGAAATGTTGCAATTTCTGTGATTGTAGACTGGCTCAACATGTCGGCCCACAACATATCCATACCAGAGAAGAGTTTTCTAGTGATCAGTTGACACCTATACATATTGGAGATAGTCCAACCATATGGAGTTCCATATATTATGGTATAAAATCATGATACTCTATTTACATCCCATTTGTGAAAGATATTATTGGAGGATTTCTATACCCATTTATGCTTGAGCATAGTGTCTCACCCCCAAAATAATAGCCATACAGAGGGAACCATTCAGGTTCTTGTGGACATGTTGGGTGCTTTCATGTTTTACATTCTCTATAGATGGCAGGACCACCTACAACATGTTCAGTTTGCAAAAAACAACAGCTAAAATTACACCATCAACATGTCACCATTAGATGTTTTTTATGGGTTCCCCTATAGGTTACCACATTCTTGGACTAACCTATGTGAGATAGAACTCATGGGCCTAGAGTTGGAGAGATCTACAAAACAGAATGTGATGATCATCTAGGTGTGGATGAAGACTACATAGAGCCATCAAAATCCATATACTGATAGGTAACAGAGGGCTTTGGAGCTATATTATGGAGGACATGGGTTCCTATGTGTTTAACCTTAACATGGATTATGACTATTTTTCTTGGTAATTTAGAAATCACTAAGGTTAATCCTCCCAATCCATATATTATTTAGAGGTGGAGAAGTTGCATACCAGTTAGCTTTACCACCATAGTAAGAGTGAGTACATCATGTATTACACATATCATAGTAGAGGAGTTACATGCATGAACTATCACATATCATCTACTGAGGTGAGATTTACATTGTGGATGGATCGACCAATATAGAGTACATAGTTGAGATTGATGTTCAGTCAGAGATGGTCCATCATGGGGATTGATTTATATGGTTCATGTTTAGTATAATCATGGGAATATCTTGGAGAGAACATGTGAGTGGGAGGCTCTAATCTGTTCTCAGTACGCATACCATTTTGAGTTGCCCCTATTTTGGATTTTTAGGGGCATAAAGCCCCAAGGTGGGGAGAATTTAATGTCTCTGATATTACTCCTATTATTTTTAAATATTATATGGATTATTTTTTACTCTAGACACTGAGAAAACATGAAATTGCACTGTAAAATTTTATTGTAATTAATTTATGAAATATATTAAATATATCAAGTAACACGCATGCACAGTTTTCCTAAAAAAGAGAAAAAACGGATAAACAGGTGCTCAAATCATAAAAATGAGGGCTCTATTGAACTCATAATTTGGGGTCTATTGTAAGGGTAACTAAACGTTTTTGGCAGATATTGTTTATGAAAAATTCATCCTAGAATAAAAATGAATAAAATAATATTAATAAATTATTTCATTTCAAATGATTGATAAAAAACTGGTTAGTCATTAATTAAACTATTATGAAGAAATCCTAGGGCAAGCAGCATACCCCTATTACCATTAGAGGATATGTGTAGATAGCCATGGACAATTCTCTTGGGTGAATGGAATCATAATTTGTGAATTTTTGATCGGTGAACCTCAAATATTATGGATCATGGAAAAAACAACAACACAATAATCCTTCATCATCACTAATCAAACCAAATCAAGGTAGGCCATGTGTTTTGATTTGTTAATTCAATGTTCTTGAGTTCAAGAATGAACATTAATACATCATTGAATTTACTGATCCATTGTTCGATATTCTTGTGGGATGGGAATTACATGAGGGATTTTTTTGGGAGAATTCACATTGTCATTCGATATAATAATTCTTTTCTACAAAAATTGTTCGATGTCAATAAGAACATTGATCGAACACCATCCTGCTTTATATATTTTTTTCTCCCCCCATTCATCATTCATTAGGGGTGTTCATCCTTTGGAATTCGGTTTAAAAAATATGGATCAATCGATCAATGGAAACCCATTTCATTGTCTATGGATATGACATCATAGATCTAGGATCGACACGACATAAATGAGTACAATGGTTGGTATGGGGAGATTAAATTGATAGTGAGTCCCTGATCTCTTGTTCTTTGGCATTGACTAATGAATGATTAATATATCATTTATTAAAATGGATTATATACTAGAATCATTTGTTTGAGTGATTGTGAGGCTCAGAAGAGACTATCCTAGCCTACCAATGATATATGAGCTTGATTCCAATGAGACGATGGCATGGATGCAACTAAGAGGAATTTGAAGGGATTCTAGAGGAATATGATATACATGTTGTGTATCCCATTTGGAATTACTCAGAATTTACTTGAATAAGTACATAGACACGAGGTTGAGTACATGGTTTTTATACACTATGTGTACACCCCAACAAAACAAGGCACGGATCATGTACACGGGACACCCCATGTATAGGTACATCGTCAACAGTACATGGTCCGATGTCATGTACTAGCACAAAACTAGAGTACCTTGATTGGAATAATTGTATAGGGAATAATCAAGTATCCACTCTACATGTTGTGTAATCCTCTATAAATTATAGGAATTATTTTAAAGACACAGACAATTTTCATGGGAAGAACTCTGGGTCAGTTGACACGATGTGTAATCCCGCTACATGTCATGTACTCTTTCAGACATTGATTAGATCACATTCCCTCCTAATCAGGGATAAGTTTCCTTAGTGTTCATTTCCCCTAACAAATCCCTAAAGGTTGGTCTGAATCATTTCATACTCCTTGGACTACGATCCCTTCTACATGAATTTCAAGATATTGTTGAAGGGATCCCCTTGAGAGGCCTAGAGAGGGATCCCTTATTCATATTAATAATCTAGGTAGTATTCTGGGTATCGATGTGACCAGTCCAACTGGGTGCTAATCATATACTTATTGTGTTAATCCAGATTGAGTTATTGGTATCATCCCATGGTTTAGGCTGTGATCCTCATATTTTCATTCTATTATCATCAAATCATTCATTGTGTATTCTCTCTAATGATAAAACCCGACGATCATTTCCTCTCAAACAGACGTCATTAGTTCCGTCAGACTCAGTATTGTGTTATCCCAGATGACAACATTGTGGACTCTTTGAGATATATTCTTTTTTGGATATACTACGTGTCAGGATTACCTAAAAATTGTCTTTCATGGATTGAATGTATATGGATATTATTGATAAATGTGTTTTGGAAATATACATATTTATAGTTAAATGAAAATTTCATTTTTCATTATGGGTTTGGGGTGTCATACTAAGTATATTTATACTCACCACTATATGGGATTTGTATATAAATTTCATGTCATGGGTATATGATTGAAATTTTTATGGTGTACTAGGTAGACTATGAACAGATGATTGATTTATATTCTAGATAGACTAAGATGTGTTCCTGCAACATTCATATAGTAGACCTAGTATCTTCACATTCATGTTGGAATTATGTCACTTACTTTATTTGGTGGGATTGTATTTGGTTCTATTTATATTCTTTATTTCCCGTCGTACCCTGGATGTGGTATATAGATGTATTCATGCACTAGTTGTTCATTTGTTTTTTACATTCCAATATTTTGTGGTCTTGTATATATGATTCTGTGTAAAGGTACATGGAAATTTTCTTCATACTTTCTTGGTGCTAGTTAGTAGTTACCTGCCTATTAGAGATGGGTTTGGGGAGTCATGGAATGGTCCCAACGGGGATGGGTTGTGACATTTTTTACTATTTTTACTATCTCTTATGGGAGTATTCTTAGGGAATACAGATTTGTATATGTTTTACCACTTTTTTAGGGAATTTCGTTCCTGTTTATCTTGTAGGATGAAAGGTTCTAGTTTCTAACCTGTTGGGATTGGGAATTCCATTCAGGGTATTATTATAATGACCTTGTCTTAAAAAACATGGATATTGCATAATTTTATGTTAATATTTAGTACATTAAAAAATGCACACATGATAAATGTAATTGGTTGGTGTCATTTAAATCGTCAAAGAAAACAGATATCCTAGTGAAATATCTCCAACATCTCACAAAAAAATCCCCACCTTTAGTGTGTATGCATGAATCCATTATTTATAACTTTGGTAAAGATATCATTAGAAAGTTGTGATCTCAGATACATACTAAGGGTAAATAATGGAAATGTGAAAGAATAACATGAAAAATGGTGTGTAACATGATCATTACATTTAATGATCATAAAATTCATATTAGAGAAAATAATAATGATTGGATGTTCATAATACATAAATAAAAAAAGAAATAAGATCATAAGTCATGAAAAATTAAATATGAATAAAATATGGAATTCTATTTGTACATAATAGTATATAATATTATTTCCATAGTACCCAATGCATCACTTCCAAGACTATATTGGTAGTATAGGTCCACTCTTTACACCATCTTGGTAGACATGGTTCACTCCCTTGGCCATCTTACTAGAATTATTTCACTCCTCATACCATCTTGGTTGTCATGGTTCATAATCATGTCAATCTAAGTATTAATGTCTTATTCCCAAAAACATTTTAATCTATCGCAAAAGATATAAATATTAACCAAATGCATTAGAGGATGATATAGGTCCCACTTATTCCATAATAAAATCATACATACATGCACCAGAAAATAATAAACAATCATATCATAACCCATGAAGTGAAACGGGTATCATGAACTTGTAATTATAACATACCTTGTGGAAACATTTATTGGATTCATAATACTTTCATCATAAGAATAACCCTAAAAAAGAGGGTTTGAAAAGAATATAACCTATGAAATTGAAAGGGGATTCATATGATTATTAACATTAAAAAATAAACCATTAAAGAAAGATTATGAATGAATCCTTTGGATTATGTCCTATAAGGGAATGATTAATTTCAAAATAATTCTTTTTAGAAGGAAAATAACAGAGATGGATATTTTGAAAATATTTCTTGAGGAGAATATACTTATTTGAAAAATAATTTTCTTTAAATCACAAAAACCATTTGAAAACCATATAATTTAAATATAATTTGAAAACATAGAAATATGTGTAGAAAACACTTTGAAAACCCTTTCCCTATAAAAACATAGTATATAATAATGATTACATTTTGAAAATATCATTTATTTAAAACTTATAAAATAATCTAGAAAACATTTTGAAAATAATTTTCCTTCGAAATAGATAAATGGGGCTTAAAAATGTTTTTTAACCCATTTAATGGAAAATACCATCAAAACTAATAAATGAGGAATGTTTTTTAACCATTTTAATTGAACACTTATAATATAATATAGAAAACATGTTGTAACCAATTTTCAATTAAAACATATAAATGGAGCATGAAAACCTTTTGAAAACCATTTATAAAAAAGGTTTTTAAATATTTCTAAATATAATTTAAATATAAACATTTATAAAAAGAATAAATTTGTCGGAAATGGATGAATCCATGCTTGTTTTATGGGATAAAAAAGAACACTCTTTTTTCCTGGTAAAAAAGTCATAAAAATGCCTCATTTGGAAAGAGAAAATAAGATTCCTTTATATACACTGGAAAAATAAAAAAAAGGGAAAAAATGTATTCAAATAACCAGAGGAAAATATTATAATATTAAAGGAATCATTTTTTATAAAAGAATATTTTAAAGGAACGCATATTACTGAATGAATTGAGGGTAATGCATGGATTTCATAAAAAATTCATAACTATAGTATGTACCAAAGAATATATAAAAAGGTAACAATATAAGAATAAATAATTCCTATATAGAGGAGAAATAATTTCATCAATTTTCATGAGATATTTATCTTAATATTTTATCATAGAAAGTATAAAAATAAACAATCATGAAATGCGATGACATTGTTTCAATAAACTCTTATATCTTGGTACCATTGAATCATACTTTTCATTAAAAAAATATTATTATATAAATCCTGAAATATAATTTACAGAAGTAAATTAATAATATGAAATTTAAAATGGAAGTACATTCACCTTGAAATAGAATTTAGTTGTATAACAAAACATTAGTCTCAAATAAAGAAAAATTAAAAAAAATTCTATTCCATAGATTTAGTAACTATTAAAACATAAAATCGATGAAATAAATATCATAAAATTGGTATTTTAATATTCTAAATCTAATTATAATATATATATAACAATTTAAATTAATACACATACACCACACAGATGTAATATTGGATAATGTATCGTGTATCTCACAAAAATAGAAAGTGAGATGAAATCCCTATACCTTGCGTCTTGACAATCTTCGTACTAATTAAAACATATGTATAATAACTATAAATTTATTATATGTATTATATAGAACACTATAATAATATATAAAAACGTATATGGTTTTATTACGACCTTATATATCCTTATTTTCAATCAACCATTTTATGGTTTCACTTTAGAGAATATATGCTTTGTTCTTCACATGTGTCTTTATTTGTTGTAACATTTTCCCAAATAATTATATCATGGTCAAAAATTAAAAACATGATATAAATATCATATAAATCTAGTATATTTTAATTATAATAGTATATAAAATATATATGTATAAAATGGAATACACTGTTCATGGAGATGGTAAGTCTAACGTACGTAGGAACATTGTTTCCATTTTTATTATCATATTGAAATAAACAATGAATATGAAATATATGTATATATTTATATAAAATAATAATATTTTCATTATAATGGTTTACATATCATATTATTTCACTAAACCCATCCTTATAACATTCCATGTAGTCTGTGAATGAATCACATCATTTTCAGGGGAGATAGTCTACACTTCCTCAGATGAAATTATCCTATTTACACCAAATGGAATGTAATAAGATTTGTGTTGTGAAAAGAATAAATAATATTAAATAAGAAATATATATAATATATAATATATATAATTCTAGTTTACATCATAATTTCCACTATGAGATGCATTATGGAAAATTGGACATTCATAGTTTTGTGATGCAGAAGTTCAACGTACACATAAATAGTATGTTCGTTTCCAAAAAGATAGAGGTGTGTGAAATTTTAATTCAAAAAAAAAACAACCACGAAAGATTTTTATACTTTTATTTTTATACAATTATAGAATAAATATATTGTAGGGTGTGTTTAAAGAAAGTTAAATAATAAACCTTGAGAGAAGACATTACCTCATAATCTGCTAACTCCATTGGGTTTGTACCAAAAAATTACTTGTATTTATTTTAGACCATATGATGGTTTATAATAGTATAGGTGGTATGTTGGGAAGTGTATTTGGATGATATTTACCTATCCTAATATGTTTTGTAATTGTGAAGAAGATGGATATTTGGTTCTCTTTTATGTCAATGGGAAATGACGCACTTGGCATTTTTAAAAACTAGTTATGTATACCCACGTTTTTACCTAAATGAAGTAATATAAAAAAAACTCAATAATTGATGTTTAATGGATGACTTAGGGCCATTAAAGGGGGTTTGGACAAGTATATAGATTGTTTTACATTTTAAATTTTGGGATTAACACTTTAAAAACATGTTTTTTATTTTAACCGTTGAAATTATTTGTAGTGACATTCAATAATATTTTTAGTAAAAAAAAATATTACCATATTATACATTTTAAAGTATTAATATTACCATTATAGAATCCATTTTTTCAAAATTTAATAAACTATGTGGTAGATGTTAATTTAAAATAAATCATTTAACTAGGTCGACAATGCTGGTTTTTAATGTTAAAACATTTAAATGTTTGCTATGTTTTTATATAAAATATCAATGTAAAATATGTTATAATGACCTAAATTGGATTAATTGAAACCTTTATTATATAATAAAAATTTTAGAAAAATTTAAAATATATTTGTTCTATATACATAATATAAATAGATAAATTTTTTTAATTAAAATCCTTTATTTTTTATATATATTAAAAAACAAAACCATACAGAAAAGTACCAAAAGTTTATAAAAACGTATTTTTTGTGTTTATATTTAATATATGAACTTTTTTTTTAAATATTATGTATGTAAATTTTGAAAACAATATGACTTAGTATTGGTTATCCATTTAAATGTGGTAAAACTATGTTTCAAAAAAAAGGGTATTAATGCTTAAAATTGGGTCAGTTATTACATTAATTTTATCATATCTATTGGATGGATATCAAAAATATCTTATTGAATATAAAATGTATATATTAAATTAACATAAATAAAAAATGATAATTTATTTAATTTTTTTTGGTAAAATAGCCTATAATAATAATAATATTTTCCTTTATATTCCATCAATTTTCATATTCATTCCTATTTAATTTTTAACCTAAGAATTCATTTTATATTTTTGTAAATAATATATTTTCATAAATTAGTTAATAAAATTCATAACCACTAATTTAATGTCTATGTTATATCTCATTATAATAAATAATATCATATTAATGATATAATTTTGTGTTAGGAAGATCATTGAGGAAAGTCATCGTTGCGTGTCAAACAAGATAAAATTGGTGTAACATGTATAGAACAAAACAATTTATGATTAATGTAGTGCTTGTTTAATATGGATTTCTATATAACATAATCCAAGCATAATACATTAATATAAAGTAAAATATTTTTAGTGTTTCGTGAAATGAAAAATATTAATATGGTTAAATTAATTCAGATGAAATGATAAAACACTATGGGTTTTAAAATTTCTGATATTACATTACTGTCCATGTTGTAGGGTATTGTTTCGTTCTAGTTTTCAGCCACAAAATGCGCAAAAGCTCCGTATCCGATGATTGATGGACCTGCTTTCCAAAGGAAGGCATTCAACGGATGGTCTAAACAGTGACTCTAAAGAACTCACATTGGTCGAGAGGATTGGAAGTCGGGCTCATCACACCCTTTTTGGGGGGAATTATTGCCTGTTCTGGGACTCTATTATAGATTTAAGACGTATTCATATGTTCGCGAATCTTTGGTTTATACCTAAACATAGTATCTACGGATTTAACCTTGATGGGAAACGATCAACTGGACGCAGGGGTTCGGGATCATTTATGCCCGAGGATTACCATCCCTCGCTGGATTAATGACCCCGAAGGGTTGGAACTCACTTGAGACGACACTAGGAGTGGCGCGGTGAACCGATGTGGGGATGATCAGATCGATCGGTTATTGGGCTTGAACCTCATGGAGGCTTTCTACGTACCCTGTCTAGGAGGAAGGGATCAAAGTCCACATAGTTCGCATAGGCTTGGTGCTTACACTCTGAGGATGCCCAGAATGATGGATTGGGGCACAACTATGAGGATGACCATAATGATTGATTGGGGCTTACACTCTGAGGATGCCCATTGGAGGATGTCATTGTCGATACTCACTCTAAGCCCACTTGAGTCATGATCGGTATGGGAAATAAGAGGCAGCAGGACCAGAGGATCACGTCTCGAAAGGTGCGTCCGTGAGAAGCGGAGTGGGGCTTACGCATGAGGGTGGCCCAGGGTGATGAATTGGGGCTTACACTCTGAGGAGGCCCAAAAGGTCGGGGCTTACTCCAAGATGGACACCCGAGGCAACAAAGCCCAGCGGGAGAGGGCAAGGGGGTGCTCATGAGCCCATCTCCTCTCTTGCAGTGCACGAGGGCTTCCTTCTAATTGGTAATTTACCATCTTCAAGGAACCATCAACAAGTGGAGGTGTAGAAAAGGGATTCCTGATCTCATACTTCACATTACCGTGGGAATGTGAACCCAGGAATGCTTTGGGAATCTTCTCAAGGGTCAGGGTAACCCCTTTTCCCCTGTTTACCATGGGTATGTAACTCAAAATGGCGTGCTGATGTGCCTGAAAGTCATACTACGCGGATCATGCGGCTCTGGAGGAGGCCTCCGCTCAGGGACGATGAATAGGCCAATGAGGGAGTCGCAACGGACCTGGCTGGATCAGAAGAATTTTACCTGGATCTGGAAATGAGAACACTGATGTATTTGGAAAGACACAGAGAGGTATAGGTGGTGGCACCCTTCATGTGGGAAAGTGCCACGCGGCTGGAGAAGCCGTCCGCGAACCAGGGTGGTCCGTGGGCTGATTAACGTCCCGCAAACTAGGACGGTTCGCGGCTTCAGGTTCAATCCGCGAACCACGGTGGTTCACAACATCGGGTTCAATCTGCGAACTACGGTGGTTCGCGGAGGGTTCTAGCTGGGCAGTGGCGGCCAAGGGCAGCGCCGGTCGGAGGCTCATCGGTCAGGGGTTCGCCCACGTAGGAGGGTGCTACGCGGTGAGAAGGATTGGAAAAGAGGAATAAACTCCCTGGTCCGTGAGGAAGTCATCTGCGGAGGGGGTATGGTTCACGGTTCTCCTTTTTTGTTATTTTAGGTTCATGGTTCACCAATTTATTATGCGTTTTCAGATTCCTTCTTAATTCATATACCTGCTATGGTTCACGGAAGGGAATTTCACTGTTTTCAAAATCTGTAGCCTTCCTTCAACCGATCTCCTATCCCTTCGACTCTGATTCCAGTTCTTCGATCCCCTTTTTATTCCCCCTCGGTCTCCTTTTATAGAGTGGGTAAAATAATGTATATGTGGCCACGTGGCACCTTTTGCGGAGGCCCATAACCCGATTCGTAGCTACTTGGTTAATATGCGATTCGCGGTGGGTATTGAATGCTTCCCCCCTCTGCGAGGTGAACACAGGGAGTACACCACAGCTGCGGAGGGTTCCACCTCTATTCCACGAATGACAGCAGGTGCGGCTTGGACTGGTCGACGTGGTCTGCGGTTTGGGCGGTTTGTGATGGTGATCCGGACTAGTGCCCGTCCTGCCTCGCAACCGCAGAGGCTCTTTGCCTCCATTTTGTGAACGACAATGGTTCGCAGAGGGGGTTCCTCGTGGTGCATGGCCACGTTGCGCCTCCATGGACCGGTTCGCGGACCGATCCCTTTTTTGTGTCTCCTCTTTGATTATTTTCCCCAATTCTTTTGGGGGATTTGGGTAAAAATTCCTTGGCGGATTTTTCAGGACCCTACAAATTCCCCCATCGGAATGGGGACCTATCGGAACGAAGAGAAGGCCATTCCGATGCAATGTGGTCCTAAAACTGAGATGGTTTGCGGTAGAAAGGTGTACCTGGTAGGGGACCATGCCTATAAATATGGGGAGCCCTCACACTTGTCCTTTACCGAATTCTTCACGAAACCAGAGCTCCATCGCCTCCACGTGTTTGCTCCTTCGTGAACTGCCTCGTCCGTGAACTGGAAACAACCTCCGCGAACCATTCCTTCTCCGCGGTCGCCTTCATTCATGAACCAGCTTCCCAACCTTGAACCATTACTCTTAATTAATTAAAAAGTATGTGACGGCGGGCTGCAGAGGAACTTGCTTCTCGGTTTTGATGCTCTGTGGACTAAAATATCATGAACTTTAAAAATATCTTAGTCTTCCGAATAAGTTCTGGATTGAAATTCCGCGGAGCAACATGGTTCGCATTTTTCTTTACAATGCTCTGCAGGCCAGAGCTTGGCGGACTGATTTCGCGAAGGGCAGTTTCGTGATATGATGTCATCGCGAACCATCCTTCAAGGCCTCCCTGTGGATTTGATTATGAACGATCCTTAAAAATTCATTTTGTCAAGATTTTCATTCCGGACTGATTTCTCTCATTGTGCAGGGGGAAAATATGGTTCCCCCTCATTCTGCGCTGAGGCCTGCTGCAGAGCCCCTCTCAATCGATGATCAATGACTCAAGGACATGGTGGGCTCTGTTCAAGATGGAGTCCACCACTCCCTACCATCTTCCTTTATTTCTGACCGTATCTCCAAATTACACCAGGAATATTCTTTCTCTAATAGCATTCCCTTCTATGGGTTCGGTTTGTTGTCTGATACCCCGATTCCAGAACCCTCCCATGACAACAATCCTGAAACGTGGATATTTACCGCCATTATTCCCCAGTTCTTGAGACGTACAGGACGATGGCCTACCATGAGGGGTACAGCTATCGGATCTATGTTGAATCACCTTCCAGTATCTCCGACAGGAGAACCACGTCAACAGGAAGGAACAATCCACTGCTATCAGAGTATTTCCCGCAGTGCGATGGTAAGTGACCAGCATGGCTGGCCAGCGAATCGGGATCTCCATCCGGGAGGAGCATTTAAGTCGTTGGATTGGGGGTGGCCTTTCTGGGTTCACCAGAGATGCATAGAATCTGGGGTAGAGTTGTGAGATGTAGTCTTGTATGAAGCTTCCTGGGTGTCCCAAACTTATACCCACCGGCCTCAAGCCCTCGCCAAGAAAAATATGATTCGTTGGAGCCCGAACACTAACATGTTCCATCTGGTCCATGGGGAAGTGTGAATTAGTCTGTGGGACATCTTTCAGATTTCAGGGGTCACCGTCATTGGGAGCATGTATGATGAGTTTCTTCCTCCTTCCTCTATGTGGGAGAACTAAGAGAGGACTCCCCCCTAGTGAAGAAGCTCATTAACAAGGCTCAGAAGCACTAAGAGGATACGTCTCCCAAACAGCTCGTCCCATACCATGAATGGGTCAAGGATTTTGTGAGAAATAACAAATATGACGAATCTGCAGCTCTCCCACGCAGGCCCACGACTTTCCCTATGATGGAGTCCCGTAAACAGGGGGGAGCAATTGGTTGACATTGGAGCAAGGAGATTTTCGCGGCTGGGGTGGGGGCTTATTTCGGATGTCGATCGATTGCTCCACCTAGAAGCTCTTCTGGCCATGTTCTTAAGTGGCTGGTTATTACCCATGTGTGGGGTTGGTGGCATGTGGGTCACTTCTTTTGTTATGGCGGCACATTTGGCTACCGGTAACATTATCACCCTAGCCGTCCCAGTATTGGCTAGGATTTACTGGTCGCTCGGTAACATTACTGATGAGAATTGGCCAAACCATGTGGCCGAAACTTTCGAAATTATATGGGGATGGTTAAGCGTACACATCAAGAACAACTACACCATAATAAACCCTCTTCAGATTTCGGGCACCACATTCTGGACGTACTTGCAACTGACTAGTGGGGTTATGCCTGAATAGTGGGCGACCCAAGAGAAGGATAGTCAACATACAGTTTCAAACAGGCGTCTGCTATCAAGTCGAATTTAGAATTATGAATTTTTCTATTTTTTTCCATTTTCTTTCCCAGCTAGCATAATTACGAACACCATAACAGAATATTTTATCAAGAGGGGATACCTCCTCTCCCTCCAAGAGGGTATTCTGGTGGCTCGTATTGGAGGAGAACTGATCTGTGAGGGGTACGCGCCATGCCGGTTTGGGGGACAATTTGGTTGTGTTCAAGCACAGTGTCCTCCTGCACTTAATGGTGCCCACGAGAACCATCAATTGATGTTGGCCTGACAACTATGGTTAATGCTTACCCCGGAGAATACCGGATGTGAGGTTATGACCCCCATGCTTGTGGACTCCATACCATTCTTATCCAAGAATTTTGAAGACTCTTGGGTAAAATCATACCCAAATGGAATGTTAGGGACATTGGTGCCCACCATCTCAAGTCCCAAATGATCAAAGGGAAAAAGGAAGTGAAAGGAGGATGGTCCTCCAACTAAGCTGGGAAAAATCCATCATCCCCCGACTAGTCCCGTGCTTCCGGGGAAGATTTTAATAGACATGGGTGTATCCTCTCACGCCCTCGCGGCTTCTCGAAGGGGGTTGACTATCCCCGCCGATGCTTCCTTCCCTATGGTCTGGGGCCAATGGAATGAATTTAAGGTTCGGTTAGCCTTTCGTAGCCAGTACCCCCATTTTTTGTGGCAGTACCTTCTGGAATCAGAAGTGTCTTTTGACGAGTTGGGCTATATATCCACCCCTGTTAACATTATTTATGATGTGAACCCAGAGTGGGTCAATCGATATCTCCAGGATCTTGAATCCTATATTTTCAGGCGCGATGGTCATGCAGTATTAACCCACTGAGTCCAGGCCAATGCGGCATCCGGTGAGTGATGAGGAGGGTGAAAGAAGTGACCATTCATCTGGGGTGATGATTTTGATGATTTCCCTGTCATGGCTGATGCCTGGGTATTCCCGTCCATACCTGTGAGGTTGCGCCCACGGATATCCCCCGAGAGTTCTAGGGCGGTGGTGGGATGTGAAACGTGAATATGGCCATTGGCGCCCTTACCAGCTTTTACCGCTGCCCAAACTTCTCAGGTTGATCCTCCCCAGTCGGCCATTCATTCCATGGCCACATTCCCGGAGTCTTAAAGGTTTTGGGATGACCTAAGGGTTAGTGGTTCGGATGATGAAGTTTGGGTGTTTCTTCAAACAGGCCCACTTAAACATCCGTGTATCGGGACGATCTTCACTCCACCCCACTTGCAGTTGGAAGAGTATTTAGATGAAATGTCCTCCTCAATAAAGGAGATGGATGCGTACTTTCATTCACTTTGGATTCGTCTCTATTGGATCATTCAGGTGTCTATGATGATTAAACGTCACAAATTGTCCAACCCAGAGGAAGAGGTTGCTCTGCTCACCCATTCTGACTTTTCCCTCCTTTAGTGTGGAGGTTATAAGGTCTTTTCCTTTTATGTGGGGTGCCGAATAATCTCAGGGGGTGATTCCTTCTCCATAGTATACCCCTCGTGGTACTACGGCGGGGGAGCATGCGCTTTCTCCCACAAGGGTCATCAAGGAAGGATCCCCTAGTGCAGATGGGCTCATAGAGGCGACCATCGCAGACTCATCTAGGGTCATTCCTCCTCCCGTTCCTTCTAGAATTTTGGGTGAACGGTCCCATGGGAAGATCCAGATATGGAAATAGGGATTCCATTTATCGGAACGGCTCAAACAGGGAATGTCGGGTAATCATGACTTCCCGTTTTCTCGTTCGCCAAAATGTATTCTGAGACTTCTTCAGTCGTCAACTGTTTGACGTATGGTGTAGGACCACTCGAGGATCTGGATATGGCTACCCACGTGATTCTACCTTCCACATTCTTTTCATCTGTAGAATCACCCATAACCACACCAAGGCATGACGAAATGGTGAGCCCTGCCGGAAGGGTCGGTGATATGGAGGCTTTACCTCCGCCTTTACAAGTCAGACATATTCCAGAGGAAGAACCACTGTTATCTGACCCCCCTACCGATTCGATAACCCTTTCGATTGCGGAGGATGACGGGGCACCCATGATCGCTGAGGGGGTTCCAGATATGATGAAGCCAACCACCCCAAGTCCAACGGATCCCGTGATGATGGAGGAAGATCCTGCCATTAATCCAGTTGCTGGGAACCCAAAGTGGGCCATTATCTTCTTCACTTAGGGGCGACTTCTTCGATCATGGTTTTCATTGGAGACCACATGGGGACGTCCTTGGAAACTGCGGGCCTCAGGCATGGCCTCATGCCCTAGACTTCTCTGGGGGCTCCCCGGATTCCCTTGCCTATCGAAGATGTGGCATCCTCTTTGAGTGGCTGTCATGACAGTGCAGAGCCTGCGGATGCCAATGCCTCGTCGATTCGGTGAAAGTTCCCTAGTCTCCTTCCACTGGCTCCTCTTTCTTCCCTTTTCTAATTAGGGGTACTCATCTATCTTATCGAATCTCAGGCTTCAGGAACACAACCTTTGGTACTGAGAATTGTGTCGCCAGTCTGGGGAAAAGCTGCCATAGTGCCAGGGATTGCAGGTGAGGCCGCCTTGGGTCCCTCCTTGGCGACGTTCATCCACAGATCTATGTTATCATCTGGGAGTGATTCAGATCCTGATCAACATGTCCTCTCTAGAATTTGACACGCTCCCCAAAGGGCTTGGGGGGGAAATATAGAGATTGATCTCTCAAACTCACCTGGTCGAGATGCTGAGCAAATTTCCAAGGCTACGCAATCTGTTTATGTTGCTGGGATTTGATGGCTTCGATTATCACCGTGTTTATAACATAGTCAAGCAGGTAGTAGTTGATCGGGAGAGGCAAGGTGATTTCATATCTCGCCTTTTCACTGCTCAATCTGAAGCCTACCTTTCCGTGACTCGATAGCTCTGCCTAGCAGAGGATCATGACCACGCCGAGGTCATCGTAGGGAATCAAAGAGAAGTTATTGAGTAGCGTTTTCACCTGGAGGCGCTGAGACATGAGATACAGCAGCTGCAGCATAAAGAGGCAAACGTTACTTCCATGATTGGAGAAGGGGAGCGGTAGATAGAGGAGGAAATAAGGGAAAACACAATGGTGGCTCAGGAGGCAGAAGAATTTCGGGCTGGTGCGGAGGCTGAGACAACCTTACTGCAGCATCTCTCTCAGACAATCGAGGATTCTCACCAATTCCTAATAAAACATTGTAAATCTGCCGAAAAACTCTAGTAATTACCTTTCGCACTAGAGGAGGCTCCAGATTGTGGATTCCCTTCTTACCCACTTTGTTATGGAACAAAGAAACATTTCTCCTTAGTGCCCTTGTCGCCTTTTCTTGTGATAGAAAGTATTTGGTACGCTTGCCAGATATGTTAATTCCCTGAACACAGAGTAATCCGAGTTTAAGACTAAAAATAAATCAAGCTTTAACTTTTTCCTGGAGCATGGGATCTAGCGAGCATAGTCTGACTATTGCTAGGGTTTTATAGAAAAACCCTACAAACCTTTTGCCTTTTTTTCTTCATTTAATGCCCTGATTTTTCTTGGGCCCATTCAGTATGGACCCTGCGGGTATAACCCGGCTTTTGATTAGGTCACCCTTTTCGGGTTTTCGGCCTAACAGGCTTTCTGCCTGTTTCTTCCATGAGCGGTTTAAATTCTCACTGACAAGACTATCACTACTTATGTTTTAGGTCAAACATCTTTGACCAAATATGGTGGGGTGAGGGCCCCAATGGGGTTCAACTAATTAAAAGATGTCTAAATACCCTTCAAAATCACTTGGGGGAAAACATGTTTGGACGAAATGTAGGGCATGTCTCAGGTCATGGGAGCCGCATCGGTGTACATAGGTAGGAAAGGCATTTCCTAAGGTAATCTTGCCTTTGGTAGACGGGCAAGGGGCGATCAGTATGCAGAGCCGCTAAGGGAAGGGTATACATTGTCATGAAAAGGTCTCTTTAAGGCAAAAAATTTTCCATTTCTGATGGCCAGGGGACTTCATGGATGTCTGGTTTATCGGAACCACGATGAGTGGCAAGGAAAATTACGAAAACCACCATGGGTGGCTCAGAAGGGATGTGTGACATCTAAAAGGGTTTTGGGAAAATCCGTACTAATCAGGAGAGTGGTCTGGAGACCACCTCCCTATGCATTTAGTTAGCATAATGGATGGTTGAGGCTTGACGCAGTTTAAAATCATGCAGCTGGGACATCATTTAAAATGGAACGACTTCTCCAGGTTCTCAGTAATCATGTCAAAAACGTTCCACCATATTCAGGCAGGGTTTTGAAAGAAGTTGGTAAACTATGGCTCAGAGGGTTTCCGATTTCCGGGATAGAAATGGGGGCTCAGAGGCCAAGAGGCGTATGGAGAGAAGAATTTCCTAATGATATCTTGCCTTTGGTAGACGGGCCAAGGGCGATCAATATGCAGAGCCGCTGAGGGAATGGTATGCATAGTCATACAAAGGTGTCCTTAAGTCAAATACTACCTTCTTCTGGTAGCCGAGAAACTTCAGGGAAGGTGACATTTGGAACAACTAGGGGGTGGATTATGAGAGTTCAGCTTTTTTCTGAGTACAGAGTATGATTTATGATGAGAGGGTGCCTGAATACAGGGGAAAAATCTAGACTAAACTTCCTGAGAACAAATGAAGTAATTCTTTCTCACACTGGTGGGAGGAGGTGGTTCATGATGGTCTGACCCATGCACTAAAAGATGAATAAAATCCTTTGTTTCTAATTAAACCCATGACAAGTATGACCGTGTAGTTTACCCTCATGTGGTAGGGACACAATCAGTGCAGTTTAGCATCATGCAACAAGGACGAGAGGCATTTTTAAAGGTTTCAATGCAGTTTAACGTCATGTAGCGAGGAAGGATTTTGTGCAGTTTGTCGTCATGCGGTAAAGAGAGGGATATCTTTAAAAGTTGTCGTGCAGTTTAACGTCATGCGACAAGGATGGGGGGAATTTTTGAGAAGGCTTCTCTTCATCAGAATATAACTAGGCTTGAATAAATCAACATGCCCTAGATGTGGAATGTTGTAAATCATTGTTCTGGTGCCTCTTGGATTAGGAGAGGTGATATGGGGGCTCTAAGGCCGGTAAGCGTACGGAGCTAGGAAGAGTGTCGCCTGAGGAATTCATGCCTTTGGTAGACGGTCCAGGGGTGATCAATATGCAGAGCCGCTGAGGGCATGATATGAATAGTCATACAAAGGTGTCCACGGGTCGATCACTTTCCACCTCCGATGGCCATGAATGGTTTTGAAGATCCCTAATTATCCGGGCCCCGATGTCTGTTATTTGGAAGGGGAATGTCTGGACATGTCAGGGATATCCGTACCTAGTTTCATGTTGATTTTCAAAGAGCCTGAATACGCTGATATTTTCTCTCTTTTTTCCGTAGGGGTGTGCCTTAATTCCATGCAGTTTCACATCATGTTGTAAGGACGAGTTAATCCTAGATTATCGGTCACAGAGATCAGACCATTGGGTGACTATTGTTGTAGTCACTCGAAGGATAACTAAGTCAACATGTTCTCATATTCTTAGAACAGGGCGAAGGATGAAGGTCGTAAAATGAAACTTTGAACTTTCCTGGATCAGGAGGTATGGTGTGGGGGCTTTGAGGTAGGTAGGCATATGGAGCTAGGAGAAGTACCGCCAGAAGAAATATTTCATTTGATGGACGAGCCAGGACTATCATTATATAGAGACGCTGAGGGCATGGTATGAATAGTATAACAAAGGTGTCCCTGGGTCGATAACTATCCACTTCAGATGGCCATGAATGATTTGAAAATCCACGATTTCTCACAGTTCAGAGTTCAACACGTGGGGATAATGGGTTGTTGGTATACAAGAAACATATTCACCGCAATTGTTTGTTGAGTCAAAGTATCCTAGTCCTGGCTTGATGTTTGTTGATGCAGGTCACTATGTGAACCACTGGCGGACACACAGGCTAGCTAGATAGGGAAACCCTGGAAACACTTGAATGTGAAAAGGGGAATGAACTTGTAAACCACTTCGCCGTAAACTTTTAGATCAAGAGGTGTGGTATGGGGGATCTGAGGTCGTTAAGCGTACAGAGCTAGGAAGAGTGACGCCTGTGGAAATATTGCCTTTGGTAGATAGGCCAGGGGCTATCAATATGTAGAGACGTTGAGGTAATGGTATGCATAGTCGTATAAAGGTGTCCACGGGTCGATGACTTTCCACCTCTGATGGCCATGAGTGGTTATGAAGATCCATAATTATCTGAACCTTGGTGTCTGATGTATGGAAAGGATGTATAAAAATTTTCAAGTATTATCTCCACCTCATATCGCCATGTGTCTTGAGTGGGCCGCAACGAAGTCCGTCCAATTTAACATCATGCGGTGAGGGAAAACTCCATGCAGTTTAACGTCATGCGGTAAGGACAATGGTGCCCTGACATGAATGAAAAATGGAAGGGGTCTACGTAGTTTAATGTCATGCGGTGGGGACAATTTCAATGTAGTTTAACGTCATGTGGTAAGGATAGAGATATACACCCCCGTGTAGGTCTGGTCCATACATGGGGAAAGAGGCATTTTTAACATCATTTTCCGTGCAGTTTAACGTCATGCAGTAAGGACGAGAAGTACACCCCATGTCGGTCTGTATCGCACATGGGGGGGAAAGGGCATCTCTTTTTTATAAGGGGCAGGGCCAGGATTGGGGATCATGGCGTCACTACGTATCCTACGAGGGCGGGAATCAAGCCTTATGTTGTTCTCTGGAATAAGTACACCCCATGCAGGTCTGGTCCATACATGGGGCGAAAGAAGGCGTTTTTTTATTTAGGGGGATGGTCCGAGATTGTGGATCCTGGTGTTGCTACGTATCCTGCGAGGGTAGGAATCAAGCCGTATGTAGTTATCTGGAATCCGTGCAGTTTAGAGACATTCGGTGAGAAATGAGTCCATACTGTTTAACATCAAGTGGTTAGGATGATGGGCACACCCCGTGCAGGTCTGGTCCATACACGAGGGGATGGACATTTTTGTTTTTGTTTGGTTTTTCTTTTTTTGAGGTTTATGGGCTAGGGCATGGAATTATA
Source organism: Viscum album (assembly GCA_963277665.1). Classification (NCBI taxonomy): domain Eukaryota; kingdom Viridiplantae; phylum Streptophyta; class Magnoliopsida; order Santalales; family Viscaceae; genus Viscum; species Viscum album. The sequence goes on along the minus strand of OY728157.1, from coordinate 24,903,879 downwards.
GCATCACTACATATCTTGAGAGGGTCAGAATCAATCCTCACATAGTTCTATGAAAGACGATACACCCTATGCAGGTCTAGTCCATACACAGGGGAAGGGGTGTTTTTAAATCCCCTTGTCCGTGCAGTTTAACGTCAAGCAGTAAAGATGATCTCCATGTAGTTTAATGTCATGCGGTGGGGACGTGGGCCATACATTTTAACTTCATGTGGTTAGGACGAAGGGCCATACAGTTTCTATGAGAAATACTTCTTTAAGAATCTCACATTTGTAGGAGCGGTTGTAAATTGTCCGTCCAGGGAGATCAGGGTATATGCTCCATTGGAGTAGACCCTGTGTAGAACATATGGGCCTTCCCACTTGGGCTCCAACTTTGGAGGATTCTTGCTAGGTATAATTGGGGTCCAGAGGACCAGCACTAATTCAACTTCCAAGAAAGACCAGAGGTGGACCTTTTTGTTGAAGGCTCGTGCGATCCGGTTCTACCATACTTCTAGGTTGTGCAGAGTGTGTAGCCGCTTCTCGTCTAGCTGTTTCAATTCACCTAGCCGCATTACTGACTGCTCATCATTAGATAATCAATCACAGATGGCAACACAGAGTGAGGTAAGTTGGAGTTCAATGGGCAGGACCACCTCCATGTTGTACACCAATGAGTACGGGGTAGACCGAGTATCGGTGAAGATTGTTGTTTGATAAGCCCACAATGCCTGGAGGAGTTTATCTGACCATGACTTCATGTCTATGTACACCATTTTAAGGTGGATGTTGGATAGGGTCTTGTTGAAAGCTTTTATCTGTCCGTTGGATGCTACATGGTAGCGGGATGAGTGGCTGGCCTTGATACCATACTCGTGGTATAGCTTCTCCAACTCAGCAGAGCAAAAAATGGTGTCGTTTTCCGTTAGTATAGTATGAGGGACACCATATCTTGTGATGATATTGGCTTTCAAGAAGCTGACAATATTTCATTCCCCGACTTCCTTGAGGGGTACGGCTTCTGCCCATTTGGAAAAGAAGTCAGTCGCTATGAGGATATATTTCAGCTGTTTGGCCGTGGCGCGAGGATATGGTCCCACGACATCCATCGCCCAGATGGAAAACAGCCAGGAGTACTTATCTTGATGAAGTAACTCTAGGGGCTGGTGTATGAAGTTGGCATGATTCTGGCATCAGTGGAATTTTGCGGTTAAACGCTCGCAGTCTCATGCCACTATAGGCTAGTAGTACCCAATCCTTCGAACCTGATGGGAAAGCATGGTCCCCGGTTGATGTGCTCCACACGCTCCTACATGTACTTCAGTCATGAAAGCATCAGTTTCATCTCTGTCAATGAATCTGAGGAGCACTCCATCGAGGCCTCATTTGTAGAGGACCTCTTGCTAACCCGTGCCACCATATAGGACAAAATTGTTTACCCATCTTTGTCTTTGCTCTCGTTCAACCCTGTCTGATGGAAGCTCTCCCCATTGAAGGTAGTTCGTGATGGTGGTCATCCAGATGGTAGTAGGATCATATGGATCTGGGATAGGACTGACTTCGTGGATCTCTTCCATATTAGCTTGAACAAATGGCAATACCATTCGACGGTGAGCAATACTGATAACTGTTTCATCCCGGTATGGGTCAGCTAGGGTAGTGGCCGCATTGGCTAATGCATCAGCCTGAGCATTCTGGGACCAAGGAATATAAGTCAATTTTGGTTCTGTGGAGAACTCAGCCATTAACCATCATACATGGTCAAACAAGGGTATCAACTCCTCCTTCTTAATAGCATAGTCACCATTGACTTGCTTGATGAACAACTCTGATTCACCTTTTACCTTAAGGTGTTGTACTCATGCCTGGATGGTAAGTTCCATGCCTACAATTAGGGCTTGATATTCCGCCTCATTGTTCATACATCCCTTTGATAGGGGGAAGGAATACGGTAAAACATCCTTTTATAGGGACACATGTATTATCCCCAGACCCACTTTGTTGAATTTGGGATCCTCCATCCTCTTCTCGGTGGGCCTTCGAGACGTGCCGTCAAAGTACATTTCCCATGCTAGGAATTCCCCTTGAACCGAGAAGATATCTTCATCAGGTAGTTCAACATCCGGTGTAATGGTCCCTATTGAATGGTGCTCTGCCAGAACATCGACTAATTCCTGGCCCTTGATGGATTTTTGAGGCACGAACTGGATGTCGAATTGTTGTAGGATGACCGCCCATCATGATAGGCATCTGGTTTGCATCGGGAGACAGAGGATGTACATGAGCGGGTTACTCCGTGAGATCAAATGGACCTCATGTTGCTATAGATAATGTCTCATCTTTTGAACCATAAAGACCAAGTCCATACAGCTCTTCTCGAAAATTGAGTATCGAGTCTCAGCATCAATCATGGTTCGACTGAGGTAATAGAGACCGTTTTCACTGTCGGTGTCGTTCATCTGTGCAAGAAAGGCTCCCAATAACCATTCTAGGACCGTCACATATAGAATGATATGTCTTCCTTTGACCGGGGGGATGAGCACTGGTGGTATTAAGAGGTACTTCTTCAATTTGTTGAACGCCTCTTGGCAGTCATTCGTCCATTGGTACGTGACCCCCTTCTTCATCAACCTGGTGAAGGGCAAACATTTGACTGCCAGGTTTGCTATGAACCACCTAATATAGGCTAGGTGACCTTGTAATCCCCTCATCTCAGTGAGATTTCTAGGGGGCGGGAGGCTTAGGATAGCCTTCGTCTTCTGAGGGTTTACTTCGATGTCGTTATGGCATACGACGAAGCCAAGAAATTTCCCTAAGGTAACCCCAAAGGCACATTTCAAGGGGTTTATCTTCAAGCTATGCTGTCAGATCTTATTGAGGACGGTCTCAAGGTCCGACAGGTGATTTGAGCACTATCTGGACTTGACCACTAGGTCATCCACGTAACATTAAACGAATTTCCCTAGGAACAGCTTAAAGATCTAATGCATGGCATGCTGATACGTGGCGCCAGCATTCTTGAGTGAAAAGGGCATGACCCTGTAATTGAATACACCTTGAGGGGCCCTGAAGGTAGTGTATTCTTTGTCTTCTTGGGCCATCCTGATTTGAATATATCCGGAATAGCCATCCATTAAGGATAGAGCCTCATACCCGGCAATCGCATCAATTGACAACTCAGTGATTGGAACCAGGAATTCATATTTTGGAAAATGTCGATTAAGGTCTCTGATGTCAATGCAGACACGGATTTTCCTGTTCTTTTTCTAGACAGGGAAGATGTTGGCCTTCCAAAATGGGTACTGGACTTCCCTGATGAAGCATTCTTTAATGAGCTTATCGACTTCAGCCTCTATCATCGTATCATGTGAGGGGTGTGTCCTTCTAGCAGCCTATTTGTAGCCCCGGTGGTCTTTTGGAAGACCTAGGTAATGCGTCTCTACCTCAGGATAGAGTCCTGTAATTTCCGTGTAATTCCATGCAAAGACATATCGATGTTGCCTTAGGAAGGAGGTATATACCTAGTGTTCCTCAAGAGACATGGACGCACTAATTAGAGTTAGCCTTGGGTCTTCTTCGGTACCCAGGTTTATTTCCCTGTGCTTGTCCATAGTGGTGGAGATACCCTCCTCAAATGTGGGAGGTGCATATCTGAGATCTTCCCCCTCTTCTTCTCCCATGTCCTCATCCTTTTGATCTGACGAGGAGAGATTTTCCAGTCTGAGCCGTTGAGGGTTTTAGGGAGAGGCATCGTGGGAATCCCTCCTTGAATATTCATCACCAAATTGACGGTTGGTAGATGTTCCCACATTGTCATTCTCGGCCATCATGGCTGAAGTCATGAGGACATCCGAATGCACGTCCAGACTCAAACTCCTACTCTCAACATGGTTGATGGGCATGTCATAATCTCTGCCAAGCTGCCTGAGCGGGTCATCGAGGACCATTTCCAGTCCATTTGGAGCGAGGATCCAGTCGTCGCCGTCGAACAAAGGCTTCTTCTTATTTAGCTCATAGAACCCGACGTCGATTTAATGGGACTCTGAGAGCTCGAAAGGGGCCTTGTCGGCGTGCAACGTACCACTTTTTCCATTGACGTAGTACATGATACAGTTTTGGTAGGATGAAGGAATGACCATGTGCTTATGGAGCCATGGCCTTCCCAGTAGGGCATTGAATCATGTGCTCTGTTGGACCACCAGGAATTCTGTGTAGGCTACTAGGTCACCAAAATGGGTCTTTAGCATAATCTGTCACATTGGTTTCTGCTCACTCTTGTCGTAACCTAACAAAGTTGTGGCTAAAGGAATTAGATCGTCCTCACTATAGCCCATCTTACGGAGTGTCCGTAGGGGAAGTATTTTAACTCCATAGCCATTGTCTATAAAGACTTTTCAGATCTCAATATCATTCAGCGTGCCAGAAACATATAGAAGGATGATGTGTCCTTGTAGTATGGAATCATCGTCATGATCGGTGAAGGATATCACTGCATTGCATTCCGTCTGGCCAGCCTCCATCTGGTAAATCTCGGTGGCAGCTACCTCAAATTGGAATTCTTGGGGGCGGATCAAAGCTTCGATAAGCGCCTCCATATGGTCAGCTGACAAATCCAGGGTATCCAAGATTGACAACATGGCTGGTGCAGATGCCAGCTGCTTAAGGATGTCGTATTTTTGCTCCAGCGGACGACGCTTCTCCATTGGCGGGAGAGTCCTAGCGGGTGCTTTGGGGGCTAGAGAATTAGACGAGGAGGGACCGGCTGTGGGGGCGGTTGTCGATGGTGTTCCCGTGATTTGAGGACTTCGTCTACGCAGTCTGTTTGTACGCACTAGGTGGCCAGAAACTTGCTCCTCCTCTCGTGGGTATCACAGAATAACAGGTCCAGAGTGGCTACTTGTAGAGGTGGAGGGAAATTCTCTCTCCTGCTGAGTCCACTGAAGGTCTCTCCCACTGGCCTCCGCAATATTGACGGTATGGGCTGGGGTCCAACCATAGGGTAGGTTTCAGCCGCGGCTGCGCCTCCCCTATAATCCTCTGCCTCTGTGATTCCTCCTCCCGGCTCCTCATGCAGGGAACTCGGGATTGTAGTCATACCCTTCGTCAGGGAATGATTCCATGAGATGGATGACATTGATAGAACCAAAGATTGGCACCTCATCCTCTGATAGGTCAACCTGGTCAGATGACTCATATGGTGCCATTTGGTGGGTCGGTGCCCGTGGTGCCAAATTTGAGGGAATGAAATCAGCTAGGGTCTGGACTAACCTTGGCCCCACCATGGACTACTCCTCTTGTGATTTTTTACACCATCGACTCTGCCTGGATGACCGGCTCATAGAGGATTGTGAGGCCGATGCTGTCGGTTCTTGGGCATTAGAGGCTGTTCGTGGAAACACCGGCTGCTGTAGTTGAGCTCAGAGTATGCCCCGGGCTTAGTTGATAGTCTTTTGAGTCATCCAGTTATCACATTTCTTCCCCTGTATCCGGGTGACTTTCTGCCACCCCTCCTCTATGCTGGAGTCGGTTGTAGAGATACATGCCACATGTTCTGGGGGTGGTCCTAGCTCGACTTTTCCAGAATCTACCATCCTCTGTAGGAGGTCATTGAAGATGAAGCATTCTCGGATTATATGCCCCAATATCCAATGGTAGGGGCAGCAATATGGCCTGTCATCGCGGCTGACTTCTTCATGTTTCCTTGGCTCCGAGAGGCAGAGAAAATTACAGATCATTGCGGCAATGAAGGAGCCACGAACATGATCATCTTGGAACAAGTATACTTTTTATCTCCGCTCCTCAAACTGGTTCCGCTTCGGTCCTCTCTGGTCGTCCCATTTAGGCGGGGGAGTCAACTGATATGTAGGGGGCCCTTGAAGATTTGGTGTAGGCCTGAGCAGCGGAGCGGGCATAGGAGCCGGCTTGAGTGTGACAGTGGAGGCTTCAGCTCTACGATCTCTCTTAGTAGGAGCCTACGAGGCTATTCGGAACATTGAATTAGTCCACTGCAGGGAGTCCTCAATTCTCTGGGCAATGGCCGAGAGATGGTGGAAGCCAGTGGTGCACTCCACCGGTATGAGCGGTGTTCGCAGCTCATCTATAGGATTATCGATTCATATGGATAGCATCTCATCATGAGGCATTGTCTTATTCAGAGAATAGGTCAGACCTTTCCATCTGGTGATGAAATATGAGACCCCCTCGTTCTCCATCTTCTTGTAGTTTATGAGATCGATGACCGTTGTTTTATGCAGCATTGAGGTGAAGTGGAATAGGAACTGCTACCGGAGGTCCTCCCAGCTCTTTATCAACTGGGCCGATAGACTCGTATACCAGACGAAGGCAGATCCTTGCAAGATCCGTACGAAGCATATGAGTTACAGTACTTCTTGTTGTTCCGGAGTCCCAATCATAGGGTCTCAATAGGATGCTTAGTGCATCCAATGCTGCTACGGATTGCTTGATCCATTGAAGATGGGGAATACGGGGCTCCCAAAATTGGGTGGAGCTGGTGTGTTGGTCACCCAGTCTGGTTAAGGTTTCCGATCCAGCTGTATCAGAGTGCGTCGACCTTCCATCGCTTCCAATCGAGTTGTTAATGCCTCGATGGTATTGGTGATTCCTTGGTTTACATCCTGTTGGGCCCGGTTCTGGGCAGGCGTAGCCCGAGGCATTGCCTAAGGATCTGGATTGGCCAGCACCAAGGGTGAAAATTCCATTTGGGGTACCATCGGAGGGTTCAGGCGTACTTGCTCTGGTTGCCTCCTAATTGGAGGGAAATCCTGGTTTTCGTCCGGATCTACATCTAGGTAGCTGGATGGGCCAAGAGCCTCATCGGGCAGGATCCCTGGTCATGCTTTGTTTGCTGAGGAAAGCCTTAGCCTTTGATGTGCACTTGTTGGGAGTTTATGGCGTGGATCTTCTTGGGACTCACTTTCAATAAGGTTCCTTTGGAGCATCTCGGCATTAAGACACCTCAATTCTTTCATCTCTTCTTCCTGTCGAGCGAACATTTCTTCGAGCGTGAGTGGCTCTTTTTTATCGAGATAGGGGGATGGGTTTAGGGTAACCGTAACTTTGTTCTTGTCCATGTTGGAAGCTTGCAGGGTAGGCGGAGGGAGGTTAGGTGATGGGGCGGCCATATTTAAAGCGGCCCTCTGGTTCCGGGTGTGTACACTTGGGGGTTCATTGTGAGTCACAACCTGACTTGAACCGTCATCTCCCGACCTATCCAAATTTTCATTTTCTCCGGTGTTACCCACAGGGTTAGCATCTATGGCGTTGATGAATGCATATTGTGGAGTGGAGGGGATGTGATCTTCCAAATAGGAATAGTATCTCCCACGTATTCTGCGGGCCTTCCCTCTCATGACCTGGGATTTCCCTCGGACTTCTTGGCGAAGGGTGACGTGGAGAGTTCTTTGATGCGACCTTATGGTGTGCCTTCTTCTTTGAGGGGATGATGATTCATATGACGGGATAGGATGGGAACCTTCTCTCATGACTTTCCTCCCTAGACAAGAGAATACCGACTCTCATGGGGGAGGTTGTTATTGAGGGGGTAATCATGCCACCAGCCCTGAGGGTTGGGGTTGGCTCCGTTCCCTGGACGTTGAGTCTCTTCCTGGTTTTATTTTTCTTATGGGGGCATTTGTTTTTGAAAATTCCCCCAGCCCTGTGGGATGGGATTGACCCTGGATTGCGGCATTGGCTGCGTCTATCGTGACCTCCCTGATCTCATGTGCCCCCAACCGGGGGTGAACCAGATCTGGTGCCGAATTCACTTATGGATCAGTCCCTTATGGGGAGGTAGACAGAGATCGTTTATTGGCCTCCCATAGGCAAGACTCCGGATGTAAGCTCTTAGTGGCCTGATTCAAGAGTTTTTTAATTGCTTGTTCCCGCCGGGCTTGACACTTCTGGGACATACTCGAGGCCTGACTCTGTTGGTTGTGTTATATTTCCTGAACAGGGGGTCCACCCGATTGCCATCTTGATGTGACGACGTTGCAAGACACCATTCCAAGCGGGTTCTTCTAGGAGGGGAGCGGAGTGAAATACAGATCTCCATGTTCCCCCCATCCCCTGATATGGACTCCCACCAGAGCGTCACAGATGAGGTGGCACAGCTGGTTTAGTGCGTGGAGGCAAGATGCCTCCATATTCCCTTTGCACCTCTCGGGGTGTTGTTGTCACATCGAGGAAAGGGCCTTGATTCTCGCTCAAATTTACCCAAGAGAAGAAGGTATCAAGGTCCTTGTAGTTTATCTTGGGTTATCGAATCCACAGAGACCTAAAAAGAAACCTATAGACACGTACATTCTATGGACTATTTCCGGCTATGATGTGGCCAACTTGGATTGATTTTGGATGGGTTTTAAAGATATATAACATATTTAAGTGAATTCAATTTAAAATAATGAGTTGATCCTAGGTTATTTCTCGGGGTGGATTGGACGTATTTTCTTTTTAATGATTTCAATTTCTTAAATTTGAGATGGGTTAATTTAAGGAGATTAAACAATATCATCACTTACAGTTTTAATGCCAACACCCTTTAATACTAATCACCTATACACTTGAAGGATCAAAGTTTTGAGCACTTCAAGGTAAAGGTTCGTATTAGTACTTGAAGTGTGTGGCCTTAAATTCAACAAGGACGATCGAGTTTAAAAATCATCAACTAAAAATCCCAATTAAAGAAGTGAGTATACATTAATTAGGTGATAAATAACATCCAATCCAGCCCCTTGATACTCCCTTGGATCAACCCATAATTGTGTTAGCCCTCCATTGATCCCATGGTTTCAATGGAAGCGGAAAGTAGACTCATGAGGGAGGAAATGGAGAAGTAAAGAAAACAACAAAAATAAAATGATCACTCCACCGTTGTGTGAATAATTTCACAATAGTTGGTGTGAATAAATTCACACCTTGATCCAACGATATCAAAGTGATATGAAGAACAACAGAATAAGAGTAGAAGAAGAACTTTTATTAAGAAACTAAAGTGAATTGAACAACTTACATGTGAAAGACAAATTTGAGGCAACAAAAATACAGCATAACATTACAATTGAACAAAGCTACTAAGATTCTCAACTCCTTCACCACCACTGACTTAAATAGGCATTTTGGGAGCCTTGGGTCGAGCCTCAAACAGTAAAAATCATCTCAATTAATTTTGGTAGGGCATAGGTGGTGGAAAACTTGTGGAATTTGAACTTTTCCACATTTGACCCGAGGTGGCATCCAGCTTTCCTTCACCGAACAGACGCGTCTGGAAGACCTTCTAGACGGCCGAATCAGAGTGGGCCATAGAAGAAGAAAATGGAGCTCCGGATGTATTCTAATCTCCTGTAATATTTGGTCCCATTTGGAGTTACGGATTTCGAGATATGATAATATTAGTGGACTGTTGTTCTGGGCCTCAGAATCTGGCCCAGAATTGTATCTCTAATTTGGTACGATTTAATGACCACCATAGAGGCCGAATTAGCATTGTCTCATGAAGAGTTATTTGTTTATATGAATGGCTTCTAGAATCCCAAAAAATTTGGGATTCATTGGGCCTGTAGGTTGGGCCCCAAAGTCTCATCATTGGGCTAGTGTCCAATCTGCCTTCTCCAGAATTGCTTCATTTCATCACAAAATATCCCCATCTTCTCCCATGAATTTTCCATTGATTCCTGAATGAAAATTGGTCACATTTAAGTGTAGATAATTTTCCCAAAATATCAAAATAAAAAAAATTGATAATTACATTCCTTAGAATCAGATGACTCATTGGGCCTAAATTGGTGTATATTAGGGATGAAGTGCACAAATGATGAGAATGGATGTTCATAATGAAAATGCACTAACTCAGGCCCATAAGATCAAAAATTAACATTTAATACCATTAAAAGGTAATTAAAATATATATTTTTATTGGATAATCACACCCCCCAACTTGAGATTTGCTAGTCCCGAGCAAATAATTCAATGATTTTATTTGAATTCCTTTCTTCAAACACATTATAACAAACAGTGCTCACAATGTAAACTGCACACAAATATATTTATATAACCTAACAAGATAATTTAAAACAAGTTGAATTTAAAAGCAGATCTCAATCCCAAGCCCATTCCTTTGATAAAATCCATCATCATACTTCATCCATCTCAATTAGGTGTAATGATGTGTTGTGTATCACAATAGATATGGGGGTTCATTTTCATTCAAGGGGGAAATCATGGAAGCGCTAGGTGGAATCACATTTAATCCTAAAATGTGTACTCTTCATTCTTTTTTTTGATTTTTTTTGCAATATTTCCATAGTAATTGAGATTCCAGTTAATCAAATTAACCAATGTAGCAAGACTTTGCCGATGAATCCCAGATTCAAAGGCCTTAGGGCACCAAGTGAAGCCCACATACTAAGACATCGTATCGAGTTAACTTAATCAAAAAAAGTCATATTACCATAAATAGAGATATATTGAAAAACTCAGGGCTAGACAACTCTGGAGTCTCGATACCCAAGTGCCGAAATCCTCGCATTTTATCAAACCATTGCTCTACACGCAAATTTTTGTTGTTGTTTTTTTTAAATATTTTTTTTGAATACTCATATTATTCCTAAAAATAAAACGAGCCTATGCTATTTATTATGGGACCCCAAAAATATAAATTATTACCCCACAGTCTAAAGGACGTGCATTGTGGCATTTTGATTTAATGGATGAAAATAAATATGATGAAATATCACATTGGACAGCCACACTTTCCAAAATATATGCTTTTAAACATAATCATGAATTAAATTAAGAGTCATGGAAATAATAATTATTTGATATGTAGTTTTTATGTGAGCAATGATGTTATTATATGAATGATAAAGGAATTTTACTTCTTTTTGTTATCATTGTTTTTTTAAACAAACATTTTGTTTCCACACCCCCAACTTAGAATGAAACTATCCCTAGTTTCACAAAAACAAAATTTAGAATGGGGTAGAGGAATAAAAAGGGGAGTTAAATAAGGAAATTGAAATATGAGGATCATGGAATGAAGTCACCTGGTGGTTGAAGTTTGAAGTTCTTGCCGCTTGAATTTTTTCCTTTGATATCCATGTCGCTTGCAAAGTTCCCAAGTGTAAAAAGGAAAAACCAAACAAACAAAACAAACAAAAACAAACAATATATATATATATATATAATAAAGGAAGTAAAATATAAGAATATATATAAAAATTATAGAATAAGAAAGCACAAGAAGTCGCAGGTCAGTGGTAAGCGCGCACCCCTGTCTCCCTTCGGTCCCGGGTTCGAGTCCCCGCGGCTTCGCCGGTTGGGACGGGGTTTGCCCCACGGCCTATGGTGTGGACTTTTATTATTATTATTATTATTTTATTTTTATTTTTATCTTATCCTATAAAATAATAAAAATAAAACAAAATAAACTGATGATACATTGTCTTCTTTTTAAATTTATGGGTATGGTATTACTCAAGGATCACACCACGTGACACAGATGAATATGGTGCTCCTCTTTCGTACTCATCCATACTCATAATAGAAGAACAGGTCAAAAGTATATTTTTTATTTTTAAATATAAAAATGATTATGTAATCTTATTTTAAAAATAAAGATTATTCAGAAAGATTAGAAACATAAAAACCACGGGTTTCCCCCCATGCAGCGCTTTGTTTAACGTCGTTATCCCGACATAGATCCTAAATTTATCAATTTTTTCCTGGTTCATAGATTGGCTAAATTAACTCAATATCTATTTCCTGTTTATTGAATGATTCAATGAATGTTTTTAACCTTTGACCATTGACCTTGAAAATGTGACCACTAGTGGGATCTTGAATCTCTACTGCCCCATGGGGGTATACATGATGCTCTATGAAAGGACCTGACCATATAGACCATAACATTCCCAGGTGTAAATGAAGTTTTGAACTATACAAGAGTACACGTTTTCCTCGTTCAAAATGTTTGAACTTGATATTCCTAGATTGGTAGGCTTGAACTCTAGCTTTATTGATCCTTGAATTTTCATAAGCCTCCATCCTTAGTTCCTCCAGTTCATTGAGATCTAATTTCCTTTTTGTTCCAGCCAATGAGAGATCATAATCCATTTTCTTAATTTCCCAAAAATCCTTATGTTCAATATCCACTGGAAAATGGCATGCTTTACCATAAACCAACCTATATGGGGACATTCCTAAAATGGTTTTATATGCGGTTCTATAGGCCCAAAGAGAATCTAAGATTTTCTCAGACCAATCTTTCCTAAAGGGGTTGACAGTTTTTTCAAGAATTTGCTTAATTTCACGATTGGCTAACTCAGCTTGACCATTGGTCTGTGGGTGGTAAGCAGTGGACACTTTGTGAGAAATTCCATATTTTTCCATGAGTGATGAGAATGGACGATTGCAAAAATGAGTTCCACGATCACTTATGATTGCCCTTGGAATTCCAAATCTAGAGAATATGTTTTCTTTTAGGAATCTAATCATAGTTTGATGATCATTGGATTTTTTGGGAATGGACTCAACCCATTTTGAGACATAATCAACAGCTGAGAGTATGTAGAGGTATCCCCAAGAGTTTGAGAAGGGACCCATGAAATCAATTCCCCAATAGTCAATGATTTCAACTAGTAAGATGGGAGTGAGTGGCATTTGATTCCTTTTTGTGATGGACCCTAATTGTTGACACCCAGGACAACTTTGACAAAATGTGTAGGAGTCCCTTGAGAGGGTGGGCCAGAAAATACCACATTGAAGAATCTTAGCGGATGTTTTCTTAGAGTAAAAGTGACCTCCACATGCCTCACTATGACAGAATTTAAGGATGGACTCTTGTTCAGATTCTGGAACACACCTCCTAATGACATGGTCAGGGAAAAACTTATAGAGGTATGGATCATCAAACACATAGTGACTAACATCAGAAAGGAATTTCCTTCGACCTTGAGTCCCTAAGAATTTTGGAATGACTCCTGTCACTAAGAAATTTGCAATGTCAGCATACCAAGGGCAGTCACTCACAGAGTATAAGTGTTCATCAGGAAATGAATCAGATATAGAAAGGTGATTTGAGTTGTCTTTGAATTCCATCCTAGAGAGGTGATCAGCTTCAACATTTTCAAATCCCTTTTTATCCTTGATTGTGAGGTCAAATTCTTGTAAGAGAAGGACCCACCTAATCAGTCTAGCCTTAGCATCTTGTTTTTGGAAGAGGTATTTTAGTGCAGAATGGTCAGTGAACACAGTGATGGGTGATCCTAAGAGGTAATACCTAAACTTTTCTAAGGAAAACACAATACCAAGTAACTCCTTTTCAGTGGTGGTGTAGTTGATTTGGGCATCATTTAAGGATTTTCTTGCATAAGCAATGACATAAGGAGTTTTATCACAACGTTTTCCTAACACAGCTCCAACAGCAAAGTCACTGGCATCACACATAAGTTCAAAAGGAAGGTTCCAATTTGGAGATTTCATAATGGGAGGAGAGGTGAGAGAGGATTTGAGGGTTGAGAATGAACCCTCACAGCTTTCTGTCCAAACAAATGGAGCATCCTTTACTAAGAGAGCACAAAGGGGACGGGATATTGAACTAAAGTCCTTGATGAATCTTCTATAGAAACCAGCATGTACTAATAAAGACCTCACTTCCATAACAGTTTTGGGTGATGGAAGGTGACGAATGATGTCAACCTTTTCTTTATCAGCTTCAATCCCCCTACTCCAGACCAGATGGCCTAGAACAAGTCCCTCTTTAACCATGAAATGGCATTTTTCCCAGTTTAAGACCAGATTTTTTTCTTCACATCTTGACAAGACTCTCTCGAAATTCTGCAGACATCCCTCAAAAGTATCCCCAAACACAGAGAAGCCATCCATGAAGACCTCAAGAAAATCCCCTACCATGTTTGAGAAGATTCCTATCATGCACCGCTGGAAGGTTCCAGGGGCATTGCATAACCCGAAGGGCATGCATTTGAAGGCAAAGGTACCGAAAGGACATGTGAATGTAGTCTTCCCTTGATCCTCTAGGGAGACCTCGATTTGATTGTACCTCGAGTACGCATCTAAGAAATAGTAGAAGGCATGACCTGTCACTCTCTCAAGGACTTGGTCAATGAATGGTAAGGGGAAATGGTCCTTCTTGGTGAATGAGTTTAGTTTCCTATAGTCAATGCAGACCCTCCATCCACTACTCACCCTTGTTGGAAGAATCTCTCCATCCTCATTGGTTATCACTGTGATTCCAGCCTTTTTTGGAACCACTTGGATTGGGCTCACCCATTCACTCTCAGCTATGGGATATATCATACCAGCTTTCAACAATTTCCGATGTTCCTTCCTTACTCCCTCCATGAGATTAGGATTGAGTCACCGTTGAGGTTCACGACATGGCTTTGAATCAGATTCCGGAACAATCCTATGAGTCCCGATAAGTGGGATAATCTCAGGAATATCAGAAAAGGTCCAACCAATGGCTTTATTTTGCTTCCTAAGGACATCTAGAAGCATCCTCTCATGATTGGCTTCAAGAGAAGAAGAAATGACAATATGATGTGTTTGATTGTCCCCTAGGAAAGAATACTTTAGTGCAGTAGGAAGTTCCTTCAATTCAAGATCAGGTTGGTTAAGAATTTCAGCAGAATATTGGGACATTGTATCAAGATCAATTTCTTTTTTTAGAGTTTCAGATAGGATTAATTCCTCACATGTAGAAGTTTCAGCTACTAGATTGTCTTGATCAGATTTAGGGAAGGAATTTAGAGGGGTCTCTATGAAAGTGGTTTCTTGAAAGGTTTCACTGATTATTGGACCTAAGACTTCATCATAAGTGTAATTTGAAAATGATTCAATCCAAGGAGATAAACATCCTTCATATGAACAAAGGAAATCAATCTCATCTTGACTTAAAAATCCATCAAATATTCATTGATGTTCCATGGATTCATTATCAATGCTTCCTATCATGTTTACTTCATGAATGTCCTCGTCATCCCCTATTTGTGAGATTTCATTATAGATGTTCAAGTCTAGACTCATGTTCCCAAAGGTGATGGTCATGTTCCCATTTCAGACTCGGAAAACAGAGTTGATTGTTGCAAGGAAAGGATGACCAAGGATGATTGGGGTTTGTTCCTTATTTCCTAAATTTGGATGGTTGTCAAGGACATTGAAATCAGCAGGGTAGATGAAGTTTTCAACCTTTACCAAAACATCATTTAATATCCCCTTTGGAACCCTAACGCTACGACCAGCAGGCTGAAGTGTGACAGATGTGGGTTGGAGTTCTTCTAGGCCTAACTGGCAGTACACAACATATGGGATGAGATTGACACTAGCACCTAGGTCACACAAGGCCTTGACAACTTTACATTCTCTTAGTTCAACATTGATGTAAGGGCAACCCGTGTAACAGCCCAAAATTTTATAAAAAAATATTCTTTTTAATTTTATTAATGTCTTGTGTTGTACGCTACACCAAAAGGAGCTTGCACAACACACATCCTTGACTTGCCTTTCATTACACGCAATCGCGACCTTCCTCGATAGCGTGTGTAGTACGCAATACCGAGTTTCACTAAACAACGATATCCTATAAAAATATTATTAAAACTAGCCGTTATGAATAGTAATAACCACTTTTTGAAATCCAGTAAATCTTATTTTTCAAAATGAACTTTATTTTTGGATTCGGAGTATCGAATTTATCCTAAGGTGAAATTTTGGTACTTTTCGGATAACTTTCATATTCTGATGAATAGTGAAAATTACTAAATTATAATTAAAAACAACTTTTTTTTAATCGAAATAATTAATAGTGATAAATCATTAATTTGAGTGGTTTTAAAGTATATTTAGAATATATTTTTACAATTTAATACAATGTTGGTCATTGGATGTAATTTCACATTTAAACTAGACATAAACAAGTGTCAATCTTTTGATAGATATTGTTTCTTAAAAACACGCTATTTGTTTTAACAGCGGGATTTAATTATAAAATTAATTAATGCAACTCTTATGTTATGAATTTGGTAAAATAGACTTCATTTTTGAATTCGGAATATGAAATATAGCTTGGGATGAAATTTTGGCATTGTTCTGAAAAACATCAATTTTTGATGAATAGTGAAACTACTAAGTGGTAGGTTAAAAACTGAATTTTGCATAAAACTTAATTTTACCGCTTCTGTGAATGGAATTTCGAAAATCCGAGAGACACGGTTAATATCAAGGACTAAAATGTGGTTCAATGAGATGAAAATAATTTTTTGGTGAATAGTAACTTTTTACTTTTTTTACCACTGTTAATAGTAAATAAGGTAACTAAGGGTAAATATGATATTAATATTACCCTAACACATGTCCTAATTCTATTGGACAAGTGTGATTCGACCAAAAACAAACTTAGGAATAAAATATGACCATTTAGGCCCACGTAGATGGATTAGGACATTTATTATTAATTTATTTAAAGAAGGGTTAAAATAGTTAAAATCAAAGTTTAATAAGTAAATCATTTTTAATATGGGGTTATACATAAGATAAATTCGACTATAAATATTCATTAGAAATCTAAAAAGATTTCCTACATGATGGTATTTTATTTGTAATTTTTAGACATCAAATAATATAATTTATTTATGACACAAAAATGATGCAGTTATTATCTTATTAATGAAATATTGACATAATTGATAATATAAATACCAAAATAAATGTAATTTAAGACTTTTTATGAATTCCACTAATTTTATAGGTTACTATGATATATTAGTGTTGATTTAATCAACTTGGTTCGAACATATAATTCTGTTATGACTTTCAAAAAAATCATATATCAAATAGTGTCAAAATTGACACAAAATAGTTTTTAAATCAAATATTATATTATTAATTGTTATTTTATTCCTAAAAATCTAAGGTTCGGCCAAATGACTTAAATAAGGATATATGTATTAATAATATACAATTTGGGGTTCGTTTGGCATGTTATAGTAAGTTTATTAACCATATAGTGAAAGAAAACAAAAAGACACGGTAAAAGTTAAATTATTTAACTTAGAGTTAAATATAATTGATAAGGTTAATATAATACCCTAAACTTGTCTAAATCCTATTGGTTGATAGGATTTCGACCCATCCCCACTTTAGCTTCGAAATAAGACCCTTTGGAACCATTATAAACCGATTTTGACTTTAATATAAAATAATATTTTGAGATATTCCTAAGGTGCCCCTCTCCTCCCCTATAAAAGGACACCTCCTCCCCCTCCTCCTCACACCAATTTGAGCACTCAAGCTCGGCCAACCCCTGACAATTTATCCTCTCCACTTCCCTAGCAACATCCTAGAGGTTCTGGTCTTCCTCAAAGACCAATTTTAGTGCCCTAAGAGGAGGTCTCAAAGAGGCACTTCAAAGAAGAGGTAATTACCGTTACCAATTCTTTCATCTTTATTTCTTCTTCCACTTCTTCTTCTTAGGTTGTTTCATTATGAAGTAATAACATCAGTATAACTCATATACTGATATGTTATTATAAGTATGAAACAACCCTATTTCACCATCTATCCATCCTACGGAAAAAGAAATCACCGCGCGTGCCTACGTACGAAATACCGTCTCCACGCCGTGGTGTAATCTATTTTCCACCACCACCTTACATGGATGGGTATAATGGTGTAAAGAATAACTATACATAGTTATTACAACATCATATTGATTCTGATATATTTTATAATACACTCCAATTCAATTCAATATTTATAGAAATGATATCATCGCTCGTGCGTACGTACGGAATACCGTCTCCACGACGCGATGAGATTCATTCTCCATGTTAACCATTTAAGAATGATTATAATGTATATATAAGAAATAATAATGAAATATATGACATTATAAAGCTAATGGATTTATGTATATATATACATATGTATGTCATCTACTTACTTCCATTTGAAGACAATAAGGAAAGGAAAACAGCGTTCATGCGTACGTACGGACTACCGTCTCCATGAACGGTGTTTTTCATTTTATTTATCTACCTATTATATATATATATATACTGAATATATATGATATATAAATCATATTTTATATTCTGGAAGTAAGTAAATCATGATATAAGTAATAATGATGTCAAGAACAACAAGTCAAAACACCTACGATAAATGAAACGATTTTACCCAAAACGCTTCTTTATCATGGAATTTACAAAAGAACGGGTAATATAATGTCATAAGTGAACCATATATGATATCATAACAATGAATATGATTCAGTAATAAGTCAATAACATTATTTAAATCATTATACAGGAGGTTCGGACACTTACAAAGCAAGTCAGACCTAAGGTAAGGGAAATATCACAATCTCATTTTTATCCGAGATTGTTTATTCGTAAGTATTTACTGGGGTGTATTTTATCATCCACATCCATGTTTCATCAATATGTAATATTATTTCCATCCACCTACAATTGTTTAAATCCATTTTTACCCTTCGGTGAGTTTTAGTAATATGAATGATAGGAATCTTTTGTCGTTTTTCGTACGAGGTACTTTTTGACTTTTCCGAAAAAAGTACGAAGAATGTTTTTTTTAACTTATACGGCACGAACAGATTTATACTGTTTTATAAAGCCTTATTTTCATGAAGCTTCCTCTAAAAGATTTCATGACTATTTTCAATAAAATCTCTTTCTTTTAAAATTGCATGATGATTTGAGAAAAGAAATTGATTTTGAAGAAGAAAGGATATTTTCCTCAAGAATTCAATTCAAGTGTTTTATCAAAATTATTTTCCATATAAGATAATAAAGGGTTCTGTTTCTATCCATATTTTTACATTGATTTGACTATGTTGTGATGGAATTATGTTTATGAATTCCTTTATCTTATATGAATGGTTTTATGATGTCATGTTGTTTAAGAATCCCATTTTTATTACATGGGTTATGCAATGATGTATGCTTTATGATTTTGTGGCACACATAAGAAAGGATTCATTAAGAGATGGGTGGGACCTATATCTCCCTCCAATGCATTGGGTAAAGATTTCATATCTGATGAGATAGACATGGCTGGAATGGTAGGTTATACCGGTTCAGTGAAACAGGACTGAAACGAGGATTACTCGATTTAGAAAGGGACTTTGTCCACTAAGATAGTCTTGGCAATGAGTCTTGACTAACAAGAAATGATTCTCTATGATTATGTGTGTATGCCACAATGAGTAATGTTTTAAGTAAGGGTTTCATTTTCACTACTATGATTTATCCAATGTTATGAAATTATGCTCTCTTTTGCAGGTTAAGATTTCCAAAAATGTTATGTTCTTATGAAAATTATGTGATTGATATTTCTTTTGTTTACCCTTACTGAGAATTTGAGCTCACCCTTTTATGTTTTCTTTTCCCCAGGATATAAAGAAAGGTTTTAGGTAAAAAAAAAGGAAGATCTTTGTGGGAGATTTTGAAGATCTTTCACCAGGATTAGAAGATTACGTTCCGAGTTTCCAATGACACTAAACTATTACGATCCTTGTGTGTATATTTTTGTTATGTATTAAGTATTCCGCAAAAGTAATGTAATGTCCATGTACGTTAGGCTTCTGGTCTCTACAGTTGGTATCAGAGGCAAAGGAGGTAGGAATGTATCCAATCCTTGGGAACTCTCACATGTTAGCGTTGGACGAAGCATGGCTCTCCGCCCAAGGGCTTCATGTGGAAATGGCTGCCACTGGGGATGGTGGTGTGTCCCGCCCAGGGGGTGTAGCCGCCCATGGAGTGCCCTAATAGGTATCAATTATAGTCCACTGGAAGTTATTCCAGACCGCTATAGTTGGTATCAGAGGAAAGGTTTAGTCAACCTTTGGAAACTAGGACGCGAAAACGTTAGTAAGATCCCTAGAGATATTTCTAAGGTATGTCTAGGGATGCCCCTATGGATAAGTATACGTATAGGATATAGTTCTAGAACTATGGTAACGATATTAGATTAAACCAAAGATGATAGATATTTAAGTTACTCCCCCTTTATTACGATTTTTGCATCTAACACTATTCTGTTTGGGTTTTAGAAAATGGCTGGAAACAAGATGATTCACAATAATGGAGGATATGATGGACAATGGAATGATATTCTTCATGAGCAACCAAATGAAATGGGATTTGGATGCCCAAACATCATTATTATGCCGAATCAGAAATCTCACAACATGATCAATAAAGTAAAATTTGGTAACTTTCCTGACTCGACTAATAAGAGAAAGACGGAGTTCCATGATGATCATAGAGGAAAGAAAGTTCAATTTCCCCTATGTAAATCATGTGGGAAGAGGCATCAAGGAGAATGTTTCAAGGGAACTGGAAGATGCTTTGGGTGTGGAAAAGAAGGACACAAAGCAAGTAAGTGCAAAGGAAAAGGGTCGGTTAACACCATGGATGAGGATAATGGTATTGCTACGACATCAAAAATGGTTAAGTGTTTTAAATGTGGAATGTATGGGAATTATGCAAAAAAATGCCCTAAGGGAAAGACTCATGAAGAGAATCAGTATGGTCATATGGGTAGTATTTATGTGGATGATGATGAAGAGACTACAAATGATATGTGAGATGAAAGAATTTTTTAACCTCGGTCAATGGTTTGAGAATGTAGTGGCATGATTACATGTTTATCATGTGTAATTTTGGAATAAAGAGACATCTATGGATTGTTACACTGTTGTCTTTCCTTGTGTTTTGAAAGTATATGATTAATGTTACCAGTATCCATGAAAGGTTATTCAGATATTTTTGGAATGTAGATGATATGCGCATAATGAAGGGATAAGGAGAAAATTAAATGTTTGATAGTATTCATGAGCTCATGATTGATATAAGGACTAAGTGATATCATGGTTTGAGTATATAGAATTTTGAGGATTTTGGTATATGGAAAGTATTAACTTTTAACTGCACTCATGTATTCACTAAGGTATTCAAGAGAATACACGATTAAGGACTTTGGATGTTTGGAATGTGACCAACATGACATATCTTATGATATGTGGGGATCAACGACAGTATTAAATCTCTGGTGATCGTTGTCACTATATTATGAGAGTGGACTGCAGTATTATGTATAGGCCTAAAGATTAGACTGGATTATATTGGACATAAGTTAGTATTGTTTAAGGATATAAGATTTTCGATATTATTGATGGGATGTTATAGTAACGTAGTTTTAGAAAAAGGGACAACCTGCAGGACGGGCGACAGCCCATCGCTTCAGACAAGGCTGTAGGAATCGAACCCACAACCGAAGTGCGACTGGCCTTTATCGCCTACCACTGACCTACAGGAAGTCCCTGTTTAGTAGAAACTAGTTTTATTATATTAAGCAGTATGATATATGATGTATAAGTCCATTTTAGGAACTATATATGATTAATCTCACTATAGAATGACTTATGTATATTTAATAACTTTTGCTTACCTTTTGTTTGAGACAGATGGAATGACCCGTCATTCTATCACATGATCTGCTAACACTTCACGAATAACAAATTCAACTTCATTTATTTAAGAGATGAAGTGGAAATTGTTCAAGGCACGAACAACAGTGATATTGTATCAAAATAAAGTAAGTATTTATTCTAATTCAAATTTTCAACTTTAGGGAAATGATCTTGAAAACCAAAAATGTTGTCCTAGTGATCTTATACCTGATGAATCAGATGGTACCTTAGATCGTCACAAATTTATGGATTTGTGATTACTGTCTTTTCCATAGCCATGTTCTCTACCACTCTCCATCAGAACATGATGGTTAGATTTCTCTTCCATATCCATATTTTCACCTATGTGGAAACCCAGTGATTAGTTTATTTGGGTAATCGTTACATTTCATACTTTAGTTTTTAAAGCCAAGTTTTGGTATTCCCTTTTACGATGTGGGTTTCTATTAAAGAAACTTTCAAATAGTAAACCATTTATAACCCCGACGAATTTCGAGGGAGAAATTCATTTTAAGGGGGGTAGAATGTAACAGCCCAAGATTTTATAAAAAAATATTCTTTTTAATTTTATTAATGTCTTGTGTTGTACGCTACACCAAAAGGAGCTTGCACAACACACATCCTTGACTTGCCTTTCATTACACGCAATCGCGACCTTCCTCGATAGCGTGTGTAGTACGCAATACCGAGTTTCACTAAACAACGATATGCTATAAAAATATTATTAAAACTAGCCGTTATGAATAGTAATAACCACTTTTTGAAATCCAGTAAATCTTATTTTTCAAAATGAACTTTATTTTTGGATTCGGAGTATCGAATTTATCCTAAGGTGAAATTTTGGTACTTTTCGGATAACTTTCATATTCTGATGAATAGTGAAAATTACTAAATTATAATTAAAAACAACTTTTTTTTAATCGAAATAATTAATAGTGATAAATCATTAATTTGAGTGGTTTTAAAGTATATTTAGAATATATTTTTACAATTTAATACAATGTTGGTCATTGGATGTAATTTCACATTTAAACTAGACATAAACAAGTGTCAATCTTTTGATAGATATTGTTTCTTAAAAACACGCTATTTGTTTTAACAGCGGGATTTAATTATAAAATTAATTAATGCAACTCTTATGTTATGAATTTGGTAAAATAGACTTCATTTTTGAATTTGGAATATGAAATATAGCTTGGGATGAAATTTTGGCATTGTTCTGAAAAACATCAATTTTTGATGAATAGTGAAACTACTAAGTGGTAGGTTAAAAACTGAATTTTGCATAAAACTTAATTTTACCGCTTCTGTGAATGGAATTTAGAAAATCCGAGAGACACGGTTAATATCAAGGACTAAAATGTGGTTGAATGAGATGAAAATAATTTTTTGGTGAATAGTAACTTTTTACTTTTTTTACCACGGTTAATAGTAAATAAGGTAACTAAGGGTAAATATGATATTAATATTACCCTAACACATGTCCTAATTCTATTGGACAAGTGTGATTCGACCAAAAACAAACTTAGGAATAAAATATGACCATTTAGGCCCACTTGGATTAGATTAGGACATTTATTATTAATTTATTTAAAGAAGGGTTAAAATAGTTAAAATCAATGTTTAATAAGTAAATCATTTTTAATATGGGGTTATACATAAGATAAATTCGACTATAAATATTCATTAGAAAGCTAAAAAGATTTCATACATGATGGTATTTTATTTGTAATTTTTAGACATCAAATAATATAATTTATTTATGACACAAAAATGATGCAGTAATTATCTTATTAATGAAATATTGACATAATTGATAATATAAATACCAAAATAAATGTAATTTAAGACTTTTTATGAATTTCACTAATTTTCTAGGTTACTATGATATATTAGTGTTGATTTAATCAACTTGGTTCGAACATATAATTCTGTTATGACTTTCACAAAAATCATATATCAAATAGTGTCAAAATTGACACAAAATAGTTTTTAAATCAAATATTATATTATTAATTGTTATGTTATTCCTAAAAATCTAAGGTTCGGCCAAATGAATTAAATAAGGATATATGTATTAATAATATACAATTTGGGGTTCGTTTGGCATGTTATAGTATGTTTATTAACCATATAGTGAAAGAAAACAAAAAGACACGGTAAAAGTTAAATTATTTAACTTAGAGTTAAATCTAATTGATGAGGTTAAAATAATACCCTAAACTTGTCTAAATCCTATTGGTTGATAGGATTTCGACCCATACCCACTTTATCTTCGAAATAAGACCCTTTGGAACCATTATAAACCGATTTTGACTTTAATATAAAATAATATTTTGAGATATTCCTAAGGTGCCCCTCTCCTCCCCTATAAAAGGACACCTCCTCCCCCTCCTCCTCACACCAATTTGAGCACTCAAGCTCGGCCAACCCCTGACAATTTATCCTCTCCACTTCCCTAGAAACATCCTAGAGGTTCTGGTCTTCCTCAAAGTCCAATTTTAGTGCCCTAAGAGGAGGTCTCAAAGAGGCACTTCAAAGAAGAGGTAATTACCGTTACCAATTCTTTCATCTTTATTTCTTCTTCCACTTCTTCTTCTTAGGTTGTTTCATTATGAAGTAATAACATCAGTATCACTCATATACTGATATGTTATTATAAGTATGAAACAACCCTATTTCACCATCTATCCATCCTACGGAAAAAGAAATCACCGCGCGTGCGTACGTACGGAATACCGTCTCCACGCCGTGGTGTAATCTATTTTCCACCACCACCTTACATGGATGGGTATAATGGTGTAAAGAATAACTATACATAGTTATTACAACATCATATTGATTCTGATATATTGTATAATACACTCCAATTCAATTCAATATTTATAGAAATGATATCATCGCTCGTGCGTACGTACGGAATACCGTCTCCACGACGCGATGAGATTCATTCTCCATGTTAACCATTTAAGAATGATTATAATGTATATATAAGAAATAATAATGAAATATATGACATTATAAAGCTACTGGATTTATTTATATATATACATATGTATTTCATCTACTTACTTCCATTTCAAGACAATAAGGAAAGGAAAACAGCGTTCATGCGTACGTACGGACTACCGTCTCCATGAACAGTGTTTTTCATTTTATTTATCTACATATTATATATATATATATACTGAATATATATGATATATAAATCATATTTTATATTCGGGAAGTAAGTAAATCATGATATAAGTAATAATGATGTCAAGAACAACAAGTCAAAACACCTACGATAAATGAAACGATTTTACCCAAAACGCTTCTTTAACATGGAATTTACAAAAGAACGGGTAATATAATGTCATAAGTGAACCATATATGATATCATAACAATGAATATGATTCAGTAATAAGTCAATAAAATGATTTAAATCATTATACAGGAGGTTCGGACACTTACAAAGCAAGTCGGACCTAAGGTAAGGGAAATATCACAATCTCATTTTTATCCGAGATTGTTTATTCGTAAGTATTTACTGGGGTGTATTTTATCATCCACATCCATGTTTCATCAATATGTAATATTATTTCCATCCACCTACAATTGTTTAAATCCATTTTTACCCTTCGGTGAGTTTTAGTAATATGTATGAAAGGAATCTTTTGTCGTTTTTCGTATGAGGTACTTTTTGACTTTTCCGACAAAAGTACGAAGAATGTTTTTTTAACTTATACGGCACGAACGGATTTATACTGTTTTATAAAGCCTTATTTTCATGAAGCTTCCTCTAAAAGATTTCATGACTATTTTCAATAAAATCTCTTTCTTTTAAAATTGCATGATGATTTGAGAAAAGAAATTTATTTTGAAGAAGAAAGGATATTTTCCTCAAGAATTCAATTCAAGTGTTTTATCAAAATTATTTTCCATATAAGATAATAAAGGGTTCTGTTTCTATCCATATTTTTACATTGATTTGACTATGTTGTGATGGAATTATGTTTATGAATTCCTTTATCTTATATGAATGGTTTTATGATGTCATGTTGTTTAAGAATCCCATTTTTATTACATGGGTTATGCAATGATGTATGATTTATGATTTTGTGGAACACATAAGAAAGGATTCATTAAGAGATGGGTGGGACCTATATCTCCCTCCAATGAATTGGGTAAAGATTTCATATCTCATGAGATAGACATGGCTGGAATGGTAGGTTATACCGGTTCAGTGAAACAGGACTGAAACGAGGATTACTCGATTCAGAAAGGGACTTTGTCCACTAAGATAGTCTTGGCAATGAGTCTTGACTAACAAGAAATGATTCTCTATGATTATGTGTGTATTCCACAATGAGTAATGTTTTAAGTAAGGGTTTCATTTTCACTACTATGATTTATCCCATGTTATGAAATTATGCTCTCTTTTGCAGGTTAAGATTTCCAAAAATGTTATGTTCTTATGAAAATTATGTGATTGATATTTCTTTTGTTTACCCTTACTGAGCATTTGAGCTCACCCTTTTATGTTTTCTTTTCCCCATGATATAAAGAAAGGTTTTAGGTAAAAAAAGGAAGGTCTTTGTGGGAGATTTTGAAGATCTTTCACCAGGATTAGAAGATTACGTTCCGAGTTTCCAAAGACACTAAACTATTACGATCCTTGTGTGTATATTTTTGTTATGTATTAAGTATTCCGCAAAAGTAATGTAATGTCCATATACATTAGGCTTCGGGTCTCTACAACCCGGGTCTTTCAACCTAGGAGGAATGGTCCCGTGAATGGTGGTACTCACATTAGCAGCCAAAAGCACTTGGTTTTTGTAACGGCCCGAAATTTTGAATAAATCATGTCTTCTAATTTCATGTGTTATTTTATTTTATTTTTATACTCAACAAAAATGTTTTATTTGATAAACATGATTATAATTAAAATGAGACCATTGGGTTTTGACTGTTATATGACCATCGGTCAATATGACCACAGTGAACATAAAGTTTTGATTATTGTCTCTAAATATAAGTAATCTTGGTTGATTATTGTAGAAAGAAGATTCGACGGCCTCACCTAGTAGTCTTGGACCGATCGAAGCCCATCTAACAGAGCTTGGGAAGGAGGTAGCACCATTGGGCTTTGCTCTGGACCAAACCCAAGCCGAACTTCATCATGTGATGCTAGAACGGAATCGCCTTCGCGAGAAGTTCAAACTGATAGAAATTACTACTCGGGCAATATTTACCGAGCCACCCCAAGATTCTATCACCCTAGCACACCTTACTCTTAGGTCCTATGCTGGTATTATAAGGGGATATGTAACGAGACCGTAACTGCCTTGTGTAATCCTTGTTTTAAATAAAAATTGGGATTTCTTCTTATGATGAAGTTTATGAATTTTCAAATGACCGGATAAAAATAGTATGCATATTTTGGATGAATTTTCAAAAGGATATTTTGAAAAAAAATTTATGTAAACCATAAATAATTTAAAATGTGTAATGATTTTCAAAAAATGGTCTTCTACAATTATGTTCAGAATGAAATTTGGAGTCTAATAAGATCAACGTGATTTTTGATGAATAGTAAATTATGAATAGTGATTCTATGATTAGGATTAGTAATATGACCAAATGGATTAGTAATCTCACTTAAAGAATGTTTTAAAATAATATAGGCACCTTGATTAAGTAATGTGACTCAGTAAAATGGTTAAATAACGGTTTCATAAATTATTATTCAAGTATTTGTTTTTTCGGGTGAATAGTATTTTTTAATTAAAAATTAAATTAAAAATATTTAGAAAATTATTTTAATAAAATGGATTTCATTTTTGAACTCAGAGCACTGATATTATGTTATTGTAAAATGTTGGGGTTTTTCCGAAAAAATGAATTTTCGGTGAATAGTGTATTTATTTAAAAAAAATTTAAAAATATTTAGAAAATTATTTTTATAAAATGGAGTTCATTTTTGAAATTAGAGCATTGATATTTCGTTAGTGTGAAATTTTGGGATTTTTCTGAGAAAGTTGAATTTTCAGTGAATAGTAAAAATGCAGTTTTAGGGTTTCGGTATGTTTAATGACATCATAGCTGTGTCATGATGATGTCATGAGATATTTTAAGGGTTGGCCGGCCAAGGGTGATGAAGTATTGTATTCGGGGCCCCATGTGGCCTAACTTAATGGGAAATATCAAGGGAGAGCACATGGGTTTGAGAAAAGCACATGTGAGGTGTCCCTTGGCCATTAATGCCTTGTCCCCTCACTTTCCCTATAAATACCAAGCCCTCCTCTCATCCATTCGACTCCCCACTCTTCCCCAACGAAGTTCTGGTCTCATTACCTCCCCAGGAGTCTTCCCAAGGTGCCCCCAAGCCCTCACGGTCCCAACCTTTGAGGTTTAAGAGTTACATTTTAAGGTAAGGGATCCGACTTCTCTCTTTCATTTTAAGTAATCTCTTTTATGTCATTACTTTTATGCTCTATGTTCTTATGTTGGAGGATGTTCTTTTATACTACTCTTACTTCCCTTTTCATGTTCATATAATGAGAGATCCCATCTTACTCTCATTATTTCGTTTTATGATGTTTTATGTGGCGCCGTTAGGCTGCCGAAATTTTTGTAACGGATTCTTTCTCCCTTCTCATTTTTGAAGATCTATTTTCATGTAAAGTATTTCATGTTCCTTTTTATTATGTTGGGGTATGATATCTAAATTTATCATACTGATATTTTATGATCATATGATGAGAGACCCCATTTGATCTCTTCAATTCAGTATTTTGAAGTTTTAAGTGGCGCTGTTAGGCTGCCGAGTTTTTAAGTGGTTCTTCACCCTTCTCGTTTTGAAGTTCTACTTTCATGTCAATTCTTTCAAGTTACTTTTTGTTATGTTGGGGTATGATCTCTATATCTATCATACTGGACTCTTATTTTCATATTATGAGAGACCCCATTTGATCTTTTCAATTCAGTATTTTGAAGTTTTAAGTGGCGCCGTTAGGCTGCAGAATTTTTATGTGGTTCTTCACCCTTCTCGTTTTGAAGTTCTACTATCATGTCAATTCTTTGAAGTTCCTTTTTGTTATGTAGGGGTATGATCTCTATATCTATAATAATGGAACCTTATGTTCATATGATGAGATACCGCATTTGATCTCTTCAATTCAGTATTTTGACGTTTTAAGTGGCGCCGTAAGGCTGCCGAAATTTTTAGGGGATTCTTTCACCCTTCTCATTCTTTTCAAAGTTCTACTTTCATGTCAAGTCTTTCAAGTTCCTTTTTAATTATGTTGGGGAATTATCTCTATATCTATCATACTGAACTCTTATTTTCACATGATGAGAGACCCTATTTGATCTTTTCAAATCAATTTTATTGAAGTTTATGTAACGCCGTTAGGCTGCCGAACTTTCATAAGAGAAATCTAATTTTTGTCTTCCTTCCATGTTTTTCATTTCAAATGGTATGTCCTTGAAATTTCATTACCATGATCATGTATCCTTCTTATTATGTCCATATACTTTCTTATGGGTCATTTATGAATGTTTGACCCATTTTCCCTCTCTTTTGAATGTCTTCTAAAACCTCGTAACATCGCCGTTATGCTGCAGAATTTCCGTCTCAAAATGCCTCTCTCTTTTTCTAAAGTTCTTTTATATTATTAAGTGAATAATAAAATATCTTTCTTCTAAAGGGGTATTCAAATATATACCAAAATGTTCTATTTTAAATTCTGGGATTTACATACATGAGACCCACCTTCCTTTTCTGTGGGTTTTAAAGTGACGTAAAGATCATGTCTTTAAAGCAGTTTTTAAAACGTTGTGATTATGAAATGAAACCAATTTATTTTATGCTATATGGGTTATTTATGAAATGTTTGATGATGATATATGTGGCTCACATGATAATAAAGGCAAATTTAAGGGTGCACCCTGATAGCGCTCCAATGCATTGGGTAATGATTTAACCACTAGAGATTACAATTTTCACGATACCTTGGTGAATAACCTTGGTAATTTTCAAATTACACCCTGGGGATGAACCTTGGTGATATGTTCATGATTGTCTATGTTAAATGATTTAGCCACATATTAAAGTTATGAAAAATGTTATTTTTATTATGATATGCCTCATGATTTCTTTCTCATGCCTTAATGTTCTTTTCATGTCCTTATTGAAGTATCTCAAGTTCACATGTAAAATGTTTCTCTTGTTTCCCTTATTGGGCCTTCTGCTAACCCTTTCTTTTGATGTATGTCCCAAAGTTATGATAATGAACCTAGGATTAACATAAGGAGAATCCCTTCAAGTGTTTAAGAAGAGTGTTTTTTTGTTCTTTTCATGTATTATGTTCCTTGTTTCCAAGACACTAAACCTTAAAGATCCTCAGTTCCGTGTAATGAAATGAAAGTTATGTTATAAAAATACGGGATGATATAGTTGGTATCAAATAATGGTTTAGTTATTTGTGGATATTAGGATATGAAAACATTAGGAAGAACCCTATAGAAAAGTTTAAATATAGGAAATCTTCCTGGTATTTTGGTGAGTATTGAGTAAGGGGTTTCCAAGCAAATACATCCCTGTCTGGGTACAAGCAGGTAGAGGTGGCTCTAGCACAGATTTACATAAGGGTAAAACCTGAAAACACTGCTTTGAGCTAGACTCGAACGGGAACTGGTACACGACAACGGGCCTTGCTGTACTCTTGGTTACGACACTCCTGGGGGATATGGTTTGGTAAATTCATAAGCTTAGTATGAACCGTTGTTAAAGGAACAAAGATTCATGTACGAATATATGATCATGGATAACCTAGATTGGAACCTAGGGGATCACAAGTTAGGGTATACTTTTCTTCTACAAGTTATCCTTATATACTTTAAGATTCTTTTCATGATTATTGGTTAAGTATTTAAGCCTCTAATTATAATTTCTCTTCTTAGTTAATGGTGGGAGATGGAAGAACATGTCCCAATAACCAATGTGATAGGAAATGCAATGATTTCCATATTAATATGAAAGAGATGATTAGGGGATTAAAATCTGATTATTATTTTTGAAGACTTTCATTATTTTAGGGAACCATATTTGATCGAGGTAAATAGATTACTACGGTATTTTCCTTGAGGAGTAAGGTTGACTTATATTTTGAAGAATCGATGAATTTAAGGTGGACTTATAGTAATTTAGGTTACTTACGGGAATGAATAACCTATCTTGGGTAAAATATGTTTAGGTTAGCTACTTTTGTTATAAGATGTTATGAGTGGTTGACGTTGTTTGGAGATGAACAATGAAGTTTATTTTAGAAGACTATGTTATCAAATATTTCTTGTATTTGGGTTTCAATCTTAGTTTGGTTTATTTTGAGGAATCTTAAGGACCATTATTTACGGAATGGTCTATGATGAACTTTGGGTAGTACCATGGAACTTTGAAGATTTAAAAGTAGTTTCCATTCCTATGGGATTCTTTTTGAAGAGTTGTTTTACCTTACCCATTCTATTTTTGGGATAATGTTTAAAGATAGAAGAAATAGATAGTTGATCTTTTGTGGATTATGTGATTCTCTAGAAGATGATTCTTGTGTTTTGATGAGACCAAGTAGTTTTCAATGCTCATCGTTTGGAGAAAAGATTAGTTTTGGTAGAAACTTATTAATGTATGAAACTTTACATGAAGGTAGATATATTTACTTATGTTTTTGTTCTATGTTGTAAATTAATTCCTCAAAGTTATTAAAAGGAACGTAAAACAAAAACGTTGTTGGTTTACGTTTACTACTAGGTAATCAAAGACCGCTTACACACATCATAATTTTGAGATTTTCTGGTGGTTAACTTCCTCCTAATAAAGTTTTCTATCACTCTCCTTTAGAACGTGACCCTTTGTTTTCTCCTCCATATCCATGTTTCCTACATGGAATCCTAGTATGAGTAAACTCGGGTGGCCTTTGTACTTCCTTTTCTTTCATTTAAAGTAATGGTGTTACTGACTCTTTTTCCGATGTGGGAATTTCAATGAAATTTCAAAACCCAATTTTAAAAAATTGCGAGGACGCAATTTCTTAAGGGGGGAAGATTGTAACGGCCCGAAATTTTGAATATATCTTGTCTCCTAATTTCATGTGTTATTTTATTTTATTTTTATACTCATCAAAAATGTTTTATTTGAAAAACATGATTATAATTAAAATGAGACCATTGGGTTTTGACTGTTATATGTCCATCGGTCAATATGACCACAGTGAACAAAAAGTTTTGATTATTGTCTCTAAATATAATTAATATTGGTTGATTATAATAGAAAGAAGATTCGATGGCCTCACCTAGTAGTCTTGGACCGATCGAAGCCCATCTAACAGAGCTTGGGAAGGAGGTAGCACCATTGGGATTTGCTCTGGACCAAACCAAAGCCGAACTTCATCATGTGAAGCTAGAACGGAATCGCCTTCGTGAGAAGGTCAAACTGATAGAAATTACTACTCGGGCAATGTTGACCGAGCCGCCCCAAGATTCTATCACCCTAGCACACTTTACTCTTAGGTACTATGCTGGTATTATAAGGGGCTATGTAACGAGACCGTAACTGCCTTGTGTAATCCTTGTTTTAAATAAAAATTGGAATTTCTTCTTATGATGAAGTTTATGAATTTTCAAATTACCGGATAAAAATAGTATGCATATTTTTTATGAATTTTCAAAAGGATATTTTGAAAAAATGTTTATGTAAACCTTAAATAATTTAAAATGTGTAATGATTTTTCAAAAAATGGTCTTCTACAATTATGTTCAGTACGAAATTTGGAGTCTAATAAGATCAACTTGATTTTTGATGAATAGTAAATTATAAATAGTGATTTTATGATTAGGATTAGTAATATGACCAAATGGATTAGTAATCTCATTTAAAGAATGTTTTAAAATAATCTAGGCACCTTGATTAAGTAATGTGACTCAATAAAATGGTTAAATAACGGTTTCATAAATTATTATTCAAGTATTAGTTTTTTCGGGTGAATAGTATTTTTTAATTAAAAATTAAATTAAAAATATTTAGAAAATTATTTTTATAAAATGGATTTCATTTTTGAACTCAGAGCACTGATATTATGTTATGGAAAAATTTTGGGGTTTTTTCTGAAAAAAATGAATTTTCAGTGAATAGTGTATTTATTTAAAAATAAATTTAAAAATATTTAGAAAATTATTATTATAAAATGGAGTTCATTTTTGAAATTAGAGCATTGATATTTGGTTAGTGTGAAATTTTGGGATTTTTCTGAGAAAGTTGAATTTTCAGTGAATAGTAAAAATGTAGATTTAGGGTTTCGGTATGTTTAATGACATAATAGTTGTGTCATGATGATGTCATGAGATATTTTAAGGGTTGGCAGGCCAAGGGTGATGAATTATTGTATTGGGGGCCCCATGTGGCCTAACTTAATGGAAAATATCAAGGGAGAGCACATGGGTTTGAGAAAAGCACATGTGAGGTGTCCCTTGGCCATTAATGCCTTGTCCCCTCACTTTCCTTATAAATACCAAGCCCTACTCTCATCCATTCGACTCCCCACTCTTCCCCAACGAAGTTCTGGTCTCGTTACCTCCCAAGGAGTCCTCCCAAGGTGCCCCCAAGCCCTCAAGGTCCCAACCTTTGAGGTTTAAGAGTTACATTTTAAGGTAAGGGATCCGACCTCTCTCTTTCATTTCAAGTAATCTCTTTTATGTCATTACTTTTATGCTCTATGTTCTTTTGTTGGAGGATGTTATTTTATACTACTCTTACTGCCCTTTTCATGTTCATATAATGATAGATCCCCTCTTACTCTCATTATTTCGTTTTATGAAGTTTTAAGTGGCGCCGTTAGGCTGCCGAAATTTTTGTAACAGATTCTTTCTCCCTTCTCATTTTTCAAGATCTATTTTCATGTAAAGTATTTCAATTTCCTTTTTATTATTTTGGGGTATGATATATAAATTTATCATACTGATATTTTATGATCATATGATGAGAGACCCCATTTGATCTCTTCAATTCAGTATTTTGAAGTTTTAAGTGGCGTCGTTAGGCTGCCGAATTTTTAAGTGGTTTTTCACCCTTCTTGTTTTGAAGTTCTACTTTAATGTCAATTCTTTCAAGTTCCTTTTTGTTATGTTGGGGTATGATCTCTATATCTATAATACTGGAATCTTATGTTCATATGATGAGAGACCCCATTTTATCTCTTCAATTCAGTATTTTGACGTTTTAAGTGGCGCTGTTAGGCTGCCGAATTTTTAAGTGGTTCTTCACCCTTCTCGTTCTGAAGTTCTACTTTCATGTCAATTCTTTCAATTTCCTTTTTGTTATGTAGTGGTATGATATATATATCTATAAAACTGGACTCCTATGTTCATATGATGAGAGACCCCATTTGATCTCTTCAATTCAGTATTTTGACATTTTAAGTGGCGCCGTTAGGCTGCCGAAATGTTTAGGGGATTCTTTCACCGTTCTCATTGTTTTAAAAGTTCTACTATCATGTCAAGTCTTTCAAGTTCCTTTTTAATTATGTTGGGGAATTATCTCTATATCTATCATACTGAACTCTTATGTTCACATGATGAGATACCCTATTTTATCTTTTGAAATCATTTTTGTTGAAGTTTAAGTAACGCCGTTAGGCTGCCGAACTTTCATAAGAGAAATCTAATTTTTGTCTTCCTTCCATGTTTTTCATTTCAAATGGTATTCCCTTGAAATTTCATTACCATGATCATGTGTCCTTCTTATTATGTTCATCTACTGTCTTATGGGTCATTTATGAATGTTTGACCCATTTCCCTCTCTTATTAATGTCTTCTAAAACCTCGTAACATCGCCGTTATGCTGCAGAATTTCCGTCTCAAAATGTCTCTCTCTTTTTCTAAAGTTATTTTATATTATTAAGTGAATAATCAAATATCTTTCTTCTAAAGCGGTATTCACATATATACCAAAATTTTCTATTTTAAATTCTGGGATTTACATACATGAGACCCACCTACCTTTTCTGTGGGTTTTAATGTGACGTAAAGATCATGTCTTTAAAGATGTTTTTAAAACGTTGTGATTATGAAATGAAACCCATTTATTTTATGCTATATGGGTTATTTATGAAATTTCTGATGATGATATATGTGGCTCACATGATAATAAAGGCAAATTTAAGGGTGTGCCCTAATAGAGCTCCAATGCATTGGGTAATGATGTAACCACTAGAGATTACAATTTTCACAATACCTTGGTGAATAACCTTGGTAATTTTCAAATGACACCCTGGGGATGGACCTTGGTGATATGTTCATGATTGTATATGTTAAATGATGTATCCACATATTAAAGTTACGAAAAATGTTATTTTTATTATGATATGCCTCATGATTTCTTTCTCATGCCTTAATGTTCTTTTCATGTCCTTATTGAAGTATCTCAAGTTCACATGTAAAATGTTTCTCTTGTTTCCCTTATTGGGCCTTCTTCTCACCCTTTCTTTTGATGTATTTCCCCATGATATGATATATAGTAATGAACCTAGGATGAACTTAAGGAGAAGCCCTTCAAGTGTTTAATAAGATTGTTTTTTTTGTTCTTTTCATGTATTATCATCCTTGTTTCCAAGACACTAAACCTTAAAGATCCTCAGTTCCGTGTAATGAAATGAAAGTTATGTTATTAAAAGACGGGATGCTATAGTTTTTATGTGAAAATTTTCTTTTAAAAGTGCACAAGTCCTTAAGGTACTTTGAGTAGGAAGGTATGGTTTGGATTTCATCGAGAAGAGGAATGTTCGACTTGACTTGTGAGAAGATTTCCATAAATCTTTCACTCAGTTCAGGCTTGGGTTTCCCCCTCATGCGTTGAGGAAATGGTGCAGGTTGTGGGGTCATTTGTTGAGGAGTTGTTTCCTTGAAAATGTTATCAGTTTCCTCAGTTTGATCTTGTGGTTCATATGAATTTTCATCCACGTTTGAATCTTCAGGTGGGTTCTGAATTAGTTGTTCAGGATTCTCAATTGATTTCCCACTTATTAAAACATTCACAGCCTTCAGTTGTTAATGAGATGTTTGAGCACAAATTGAATCTCCCCTTGAATTTGAGGATGGCACCGCCTGAGTAGGCATGGGTGCCTTTCTAGTTTTGATGGTTTGAAGTTCTGGTTTTAGGGAGGAGACTTCTGAGTTCATCCTCTCCATTTGTTTGCACAGTTGTTCTAGTAGGATTTGTGGAATAGTTTGGGTTGGTTCTTGAGTAGATTGGTTTATCCCAGGGGGATATTTTGGAGGTGGGATGGTTTGTTGAAAATGGAACGGTGGCTATTGGTATTGGATAGGTTGGGTTTGGAACTGGTTATGGGTTTGGTAGTTCTGATGGGGGTAAGGATTTTGTCCCTGTGGTTGGCTAGTTTGTTGGTTATCTTTCCAGCGGAAGCCTGGGTGGTCGTTATACCTTGGGTTGAAGGTGTTTTGGTATTGAGGCTTTTGAAAGTTCAAATAATTTACTTCCACTGGGGGTCCTCCTAAGAGAACATCCTAGATGGATGGAATGGTTGGGCAGTTGTCTATCTTATGGTCATGTTTGTCACAAATTGTTCAAACAGGGTCTACAGTTTGGATTTCATGGACTTTCCTAAGGTCTATCTCTTCATCCTTCCTAGAGAGTGCTGCAAGTTTGGCCCTAAGGATTTCCTCTTCTCTAAGTGTATGAATTCCAGTGGTTCATTGTGGCTTTTCAGAATAAGGTGAAGTTCCCCAAGTTTGGATTTGTTCAGCCAAACTTTCCAGATACTCGTAAGCATCATTTGGGGCCTTGTTTTTAAAAGTTCCATTACAAATCATGTCAATGAATTGTTTATTACCCGGACCCAACCCTTCATAGAAAATTCTCACTTGTTCAGGTATGGAAAACCTCTAGTGTGGAACCATGTTTAGGGTGTCTTTGAACCTCTCCCATGTTTCATAAAATGACACTCCCTCTTTTTCAAAAATGTTTTGGATTCTCTTTTTAAGTGCAATTGTTTTTTGATGAGGGACGTATTTTTTGTAGAATTATCTTTGCAGTTGGTCCCAAGAGTAGATTGATGCATCTATCAAGTTGTTTAGCCAATTTTTAGCTCGATCCTTTAATGAAAAAGGAAATAGCCTCATCTTAGCGAATTCTAGTTGATGTGGGTGACACATGGTTTAAACATTGTCGTTGAACTCTTTGACATGAAGGTATGGCATTTCTGAATCCATCCCATGAAAGGTTGGAAGGTGGTTTAGGACATGGGGTTTGAATATGTAGTTGGTGTCTTCTATGTAATTGTGTCTAATGAATGAGGGGGCATTGGTCCAAGCTGGAGTGAGGTAGTCGTTCATGGTTTGATCAACTACATTCCCTAAGTTTGGAGCTTCTTGGTTTTGGTTTCCCATTTGATTCCCCCCAGGGTTTACAATTTGATTTTGTGGATGACCCTCCATTGGACTTGTTTCAAGTTCTCACTTTGGGGTTTCAAGAATATTTGAATCTGATTTAAACAATACCTTAGGTGCACTTGACTCCCTTATCCTAGGACTTTCCACCCTAACTAGTCTGTTTGAGAAATCGCGGGTGTAGGCGAACATGCGCCAAAAAAAACAAGAAAGGGACAAGATAAGAGATCTTGGGTGAGAGTAGAAGAATGGAGGTGAGGAAAGAAGGTTTTTTTGGATCTAAGGAACTTACTTGGTCACCGGCAACGGTGCCAAAATTTGGTTCATGCCCAAATTTTCCCATGAGAAGAAGGGTAGAACGGTCCTTGTAGTGTAGCTTGGGTTGTCGATTCCACAGAGACCTAAGAAGATACCTAAGATACACAACCTAAGGGATGGATTTTTTGCTCGGTTTGGATAGGACATTTAGACACAAGTTGATATTTTGAATCCAACTCAGTTTCATTTTCCAAATTTCTCAACAAAATTGGTTCCTTTTGAATAGAAGATTCAACCACAAAATTGGAAAGATCAGTGTTTGGAATGGATATGGACTCAAATTTTATGATTTATCCCAATGGTTCAATGGTTGGTGTTTTTGAAAATTCATCAATGGTGTTATACTTAGGAGACTCAATCCATGATGTCAAATTCTCCTCTTTTGAATCCAAAAAGTTAATTTCCTCCTGATTTAAAGTCCCTTCAAAATTTCCTTGATCCTCTTCATCTATCCCAAATCCAAAGGTTGGTTCTTCAATAAATTCATGTGGGGTTTGTGTGAAACTAGACACTTCACATAAGGTTATGGAAGGGACAGTTTTTATAGGGATGGGTTCCTCACAAGTTTTAATGCCTTGTAGTTCTAACCTCAATGATGAAACCTCAAAATTCATTATCTCCATTTGTTGACACAGTTTTTCAAGTAATGGTTGTGGATCATGATGGGCAAGGGGTTGAGACAGATGGTATATTCTAGGAGGATAACTATGTTGTCTGAATTATATAAGAGGATGTTCAGATTGGCCTTGTTGGGATTGGAACTCGTAATATGTTGTAATGTTTTGTGGGTCATATGAATAAAAACATTTTGGTTCAGTAGGTTGTTGATGATCCCACAAGTATGAATTAGGATGGTCATTGTACATCGTACATGGGGTTGAGTGATCAAAGTAGGGATAAGTTTCCCATGTTTGGACTTGTTCAAAATTGACTTCCATAGGAGTGAGGAGTGAGAAAAGAGAAGTAGAATGAAAAAAAAGGATGATAGTGTCAAAGATAACTTACTTAGGTCCCCAGCAAAGGCGCCAAAAATTGACTCTCTATCAAATTTACCCAAGAGAAGAAGTTAACATGGTCCTTGTAGTGTAGCTTGGGTTATCGAATCCACAGAGACCTAAAAAGAAACCTATAGACACGTACATTCAATGGACTGTTTTCGGCTATGATGTGGCCAAAATGGATTTATTTTGGATGGGTTTTAAATATATCTAACATATTTAAGTGAATGAAATTTAAAATAATGAGTTGATCCTAGGTTATTGCTCGGGGTGGATTGGACGTATTATCTTTTTAATGATTTCAATTTCTTAAATTTGAGATGAGTTCATTTAAGGAGATAAAACAATATCATCACTTACTGGTTTAATGCCTACACCCTTTAATACTAATCACCTATACACTTGAAGGATCATAGTTTTGAGCACTTCAAGGTAAAGGTTCGTATTAGTACTTGAAGTGTGTGGCCTTAAATTCAACAATGACGATCGAGTTTAAAAATCATCAAATAAAAATCCCAATTAAAGAAGTGATTATACATTAATTAGGTGATAAATAACGTCCAATCCAGCCCCTTTCTACTCGCTTGGATCAACCCATATGTGGGTTAGCCCTCCATTGATCCCATGGTTTCAATGGAAGCGGAAAGTAGACTCATGAGGGAGGAAATGGAGAAGTAAAGAAAACAACAAAAATAAAATGATCACTCCACCGTTGTGTGAACAATTTCACAAGAGTTGGTGTGAATAAATTCACACCTTGATCCAACGGTATAAAAGTGATATGAAGAACAACAAAATAAGAGTAGAAGAAGAACTTTTATTAAGAATCTAAAGTTAATTGAACAACTTACAAGTGAAAGACAAATTTGAGGCAACAAAAATGCAGCATAACATTACAATTGAACAAAGAATCCAAGATTCTCAACACATTCACCACCACTGCCTTAAATAGGCATTTTGGGAGCCTTGGGTCGAGCCGCAAATAGTACAAAGCATCTCAATTAATTTTGGTAGGCCATAAGTGGTGGAAAGCTTGTGGAATTTGAACTTTTCCACATTTGACCCGAGGTGGCAGCCATCTTTCCTTCACCGAACAGACGCGTCTGGAAGACCTTCTAGAAGGCCGAATAAGAGTGGTGAATAGAAGAAGAAAATGGAGCTCCGGATTTCTTCTAACCGTCTGTAAAATTTGGGCCCATTTGGAGTTACGGATTACGAGATATGGTAAAATTCGTGGACTGTTTTTCTGGGCCTTAGAATCTGGCCCAGAATTGTATCTCTAACATGGTCCGCTTTAATGACCACCATAGAAGCCGAAGTATCATTGTCTCATGAAGAGTTATTTGTTCCTCTGAATGAATTCTAGCATCCCACAAAATTTGGGATTCATTGGGCCTGTATGTTGGGCCCCACAATCTCATCAGTGGGCTAGTGTCCAATCTGCCTTCTCTAGAATTGCTTCATTTCATCACAAAATATCCCCATCTTCTTCCATGAATTCTCCATTGATACATGAATGAAAAATGTTCACAATTAAGTGTAGATAAAGTTCCAAAAATATAAAATTAAAAAAATTGATAATTACATTCCTTAGAATCAGATGACTCATTGGGCCTAAATTGGTCTATATTAGGCATGAAGTGTACAAATGATGAGAATGGATGTTCATAATGAAAATGCACTAACTCAGGCCCATAAGATCAAAATTGAACATTTAATACCATTAAAATGTAATTAAAATATATGTTTTTATTGGATAATCAGGCCTCTAGGTCGATGTGATGCAGGAGGTCCCCTATCGTCTTGACGTGGTCTACATACCGCTCATAGAGCAGGAAGCTCAATTTTAGATGGCGAAGGGTTCTCCATATATTATGGTGGATGTCGTGCATGAAATCTTCCAGAAACTCTCTAGGTATGTCGTACTGAGAGGCGGTTGTGGGCCAAAACATAACTGGTATATCATTCCTGGCTAGTCGTTTCCTCCGGTGAAGCATATCAACATATTCCTCTGTCAGTGATTCCCCTACCTGGTAAGCCCAACTAAGGCTCTCACTGTAGTCAGAGGCAGTGGGACCAGCAGGTATCGAATTCTCTTGTGGGTGATTCCGTGGTGGTTCAGATGATGAATGCAGCCCTGGAACAGCTCCTGATCGAAGAAGGCCATCGTTAGCGACATGCTAGGAATCGGACATGTTCGATCCTATCCTTCTGAGTGCCTCAGCATACAACGACCTTTCAGTGCTTGATTCGCCAGGAGGAGGACCTTCCTATCGATATAATATGCCATCACGGGGAGGAACTTTGCAATGATGGCCGTAATGGAGAGGACTACCATTACTACTTGATTCTTCACTGCATAGAGGACTTTTGCAGTTCATACCCTCGGGACGACCTCTAAGGCATGTTTTTGCAAGGGGAGGACCTTCTGGCTGCGTAGCATTGTTACGGGGAGGAACTTTACAACAACTACCATTATGGTGAGGTTGACCATCATGGATTGGCGTTCGACGCGCATCCTGGGGGGGACCTTCAGGACACGCCACGACAAGGGGAGGACCATCTTGTTGCTTGGGGCCATTGTGGGGAGGACCTTCGCGATGGAAGCCATGGTGAAGAGGACTACCATCACAGCTACGGCAATGGAGAGGACTACCATTATTGCTGCCGCAGGGAGAATATCTACGGCATACATTCTGGGGAGGGCCTTCTCTTTGTTGAAGTCTCTACGGGGAGGACCTCCATTATCAGGGTGTTGAGGACTACCACCGTGACCTGATTCCTAGTTGTGTGGAGTTCTGTTGTAGCGTAACCCTTGCGGATGGCCTTCAGGGAAGGCCACGACATGGGGAGGGCCTTCTTGTCATGATGAGACGTCACTACGGGGAGGACCTCCGTAGTTATGACTATGATAGTGAGGACTACCGTCAGAATCTATGGTCCCACTCCATGGAGATTGATTGCAATCTATACCCTATGGAGGACCTTCAGGGTGGCCCTCCGCAAGTATAGGACCTTTTTTCTGCTCAATCATCTGGTCACGTGGAGGGTTTCCATGACTCGCATAAATAGAGAAGCTCTCGTGACCGATCGTTATATGCCCACAGGGGAGGCCCCCACAGGTGCTCTGGGGAGGACCTTCAGAGCTACTGGTAGGACCATTGTGGGGAGGACCTTCACAACTGCTACTGCCACTCCCATAATATGGTAATGGGTGGGAAGGGTTTTGAGCCTTTGATTCATGCTTAGCGGCATCGTAAAGCCCAGCTTCCAGCAGAGCAGGGTCATGACCCGGTCTTTATTTTCTGGCTGCCTTCAGCGCGTTTGTGGCACTCTTTTGCGGGCAGTGGGGACCGTCTTCTATTGAAAATGGATTTCACCACCTTTGGGTCCCTATCTAATTTGGTCACATGACATTGTAGGGATGTTCCGACGAACATCTTGACTTTCAGCAGGGATATATGCCTGCTCTGGAGCATCCACCGTGATGGACGGGTGTCCCCCAGTTGGAACGAGTGAAGCTACTTGATCCAGTTTCCCTTGTTTCATGGAATATAGCCGGCGACCATACTGGGCTAAAGCAGTGATGGAGATATGCTCCGAGGTGGCTATCTCGTCTCTTAGATGAGTCGCCTCAATTGGGGAGACGTGCTCATGGGCTCGAGTCCTTGCTGTTGTCGCCGATGCAATTACATGTTGGCAAGTCTGCAAGATATGATATGGGATCGATACCTTCTCCTACATCATTTCTAGGATATATAGAGATACATCTTTGGCTGGAACGGGTATGAAGGCCCATTACGGTATCAGAGTAGGAATATCCAGCTCTGGTCCTCCAGTGCTTAGTGGGTACTGACGATTCTCCTGTGTCGGGGTAGGTGAACGAACCTGCCCCTATACTGGGATATGCCGGTTTCTCTCTTCGTTTGCAGCCACATTAGGGTGGAGGACATTATTTTAATTTGCAAGGAGATGACCCTGCATATATTGGTTTCCCACCGTATCGAGTCGGTGGGATTTGTTGGCGGGGAGACGTGCCTGCCTATGATTTTCCGCCACATCTGGGTGACAGGATTTGTTGATCGCCACCATATCAGGATAGTGGGT
Organism: Viscum album; assembly: GCA_963277665.1. Lineage (NCBI taxonomy): Eukaryota > Viridiplantae > Streptophyta > Magnoliopsida > Santalales > Viscaceae > Viscum > Viscum album. The sequence continues at coordinate 24,861,509 of OY728157.1, read as the reverse complement.
GTCTGAAGAAACTGCCGAGAGCTGGTTCAGCAGGTGTCAGGTCGCCACCATGTCAGGTTTGTGGGATTCACAACCTTATGAAGAAAGATTTGCATTCCTAGTAAGTGTCGTCCTGCTTGAGCAACAGGCGTGATGGAGCTCTGCGGGGATGCACGCCGGCTCGTATGTTGCCGCCATGTCTGGATGGCGGGCTTGGGAGGAGCGAACAAGTGTAGGTGCCTGCTCATGGTACATCTCCGTGAATGGGCAGTGGAGCTCCTCCTCAGGGACCAGGGTGATAAATGACCCCCGATTGTACGTATGTCTCCCTTGTCGAGTGGTCCGAGGGGCCGGTGATCGGGGAGCGTGGGACTGAATCCTTTGGGAAACATCCTCCTCGGCGTGAGGATGTTGAGTCGCAGAATGACCGCGATGATGCCTTTCGGAGGGGGCCTGATAGCGGAACCCCCGCTCGACAGGGATGGAGTCCTCAATGTCGACCTCATCTGCCTCCCTAAGATAAGGGAGGTATGAATTATCCAATTCCTAGGATAGACTCCCGAAACGGTTCGAGATAGTGAAAGGGGCTGTCTGGGTCCGCCTTTGCGGTCATTGCTGGGCAGGAGACCGGTGAATCCTGACAGATTGGAGGGCATGCATGGCCACCTCCACCATTGGGAGAGTACCATTCACATGGTACTCCCGGATTAGCACGTCCGAATCCCAGCGTTGAAGATGCTGGGTGGGAGACGGGGTCTTCCATTGTTGAGGAAGTCTCATCCTTGCGTCATTGGAAGCACACACTTGTGAGTTCCTTTGCGATTCCATTGGATCGAAGGGAGTTCTAAAAGTAGTGCATGTGAAACATTTTAGCAAATACAAGCAAAAAATCCATCAAACTAGCATCTCATAATCCCATGCATAATTAAGGACCTCGCTTTTCCCTCCATTGGAGAATAAGGGGGCACTGGGTGAGATTAAGTTAAATCTGTCATGTTTGGTTAAAGATTCACGTTGGGTTTACCATTTTTTTGTTTTGTTCTGGTTTTCGGCCATGAAACGCCCAACGGATCCGTATCCAATGATTTATGGACCGGCTTTCCAAAGGCAGGCATTCGCCAGATGGTCTGACCAGCGACTCTTAATAACTCACATTGGTCGAGAGGATGGGATGTTGGGCTCATCACACCCTTTTTGGGGGGAATTATTGCCTGTTCCAGGACACTCATATAGATTTAAGACATATTCATATTTTTTTGAATCTTTGGTTTATACCCAAACATAGTATCCACTGATTTAACCTTGATGGGAAATAGTAAACTTGACGCAAGGGTTAGGGATCATTTATACTCTAGGTTTACCATCCCTTGCTAGATTAATGACACCGAAGGGTTGGAACTCTCTTGAGGTGGCACTAGGAGTGGCGCGGTGAACCGATGTGGGGATGATCAGATTGACTGGTTGTTGGGATTGAACCTCAGGGAGACTTCCTATGAACCCTTTCTAGGAGGCAGGGATCAATGTACACGTAGTTCGCAAAGTCTTGGGGCTTACACTCTGAGGATGCCCAGAATGATGGACTGGGGCTTACACTCTGAGGATGACCATAGGAGGATTTCATGGTCGATTCTTACTCTAAGCCCACATGATTAATGCTTGGTATGGGAAACAAGAGGCAGTAGGGACCAGAGGATCATGTCACGAAAGGTGCGTCCATGAGAAGCAGAGTGGGGCTTATGCATGGGGGCGGCCCAGGGTGATGAATTGGGGATTACACTCTGAGGAGGCCCATAAGGTCATGGCTTACTCCGAGATGGATGCCAGGGGTGACAAAGAACAGTGGGAGAGGGAAATGGGGTGCTCTTATTCCTATCTTCTCTCTTGCAGTGCATGAGGGATTCCTTCCTATGGGTATTTTACCAACTTCGTGGAACCCTCAATAAGTGGAGGGGAAAAAAAGGGATTCCTGAGCTCAGACTCTACATTATCGTGGGAATGTGAACCCAAGAATGCTTCGAGAATCTGTTCAACAGTCGGGGAAACCCCTTTTCCCCTGTTTACCGTGGGTATGTGAACTCAAAATGTAAGGCTGATGCGCCTGAAAGTCATACCATGCGGATCTGACGGTTCTAGCGGAGGCCTCGGCTCAGGGCCGAAGAATAGGCCAATGAGGGAGTCGTGGAGGACCTGGCTGGATTGGATGGATTTTACCTGGCTCTAGAAATGAGAACACCAATGTATTTGGTGAGCCACTGAGAGGTATTGGTGGTGGCACCCATCGTGTGGGAAAGTGCCACACGGCTGGAGAAGCTGTCTACAAGCCAGGGTGGTCCGCGAGCTGATTGGCGTCCCGCGAACTAGGACGGTTCATGGCTTCAGGTTCCATCCGTGAACCAGGGTGTTTCGTGGCTTCGGGTTCAATCCGCGAACCAGGGTGGTTCGTGAATGGTTACAGGCGGGTAGCGGCGGCCAAGGGAAGCGTTGTTCGGAGGCTCGTCGGTCAGGGCTTCGCTCGCGTAGGAGGGTGCTACGCGGTGCGACGGATGTGAAAAGAGACATAAACTATCTGGTCTATGGGGAAGTCATCCGCAGAGGGGGTATGGTTCGCATTTATCCTTTTTAGTTATTTTAGGTTCACGGTTCACCATTTTATTATGTGTTTTTTGATTCCTTCTTAATTCATATACCTGCTCTGGTTCATGGATGGGAATTTCGCTTTTTGCGAAATCCAATGATTTCTTTCAACTGATCTCCTGTCCCTTTGAATTTGATTCAAGTTCTCTGATCATCTTTTCATTCCCACTTGGTCTCCTTTTATAGAGTGGGGAGAGGAACGTATCTGTGACCATGTGGAACCTTTTTCAAAGGCCCATAACCCAATTCGCAGCTGACTTGGTCAATCCGCGATTCGTGGTGGGTATTGAATGCTTCCCCCCCTCCGTGATGTGAACTCCGGGAGTACTCCGCAGCTGTTGAGGGTTAAGCCTTTCTTCAGCGAATGACAGCGGGTGCAACTTGGACCAGTCGACACGATCTGTGGTTAAGGCGGTTCGTGACGTTGAACAGGACTGGCACCCATCCTGCCTCGCGACCACAGAGACTCTCCGCCTCCATTTAGTGAATGACAATGGTTCGTGGAGGGGGTACCTCATGGAGCTAGGCCACGTTGCGCCTCCATGGACTGGTTTGCAGACCGATCACTTTTTGTTGTGTCTCTTCTTTGATTATTTTCCCCAATTCGTTTGGTGGATTTGGGTAAAAATTCCTTTTTATATTTTTCAAGACCCTATAGTTATCTATGCTGATTAATGAAAAATTATTATCATATGTTTAGTTTAATTATATTTTCTTTGATGTCAGTAAGATTTTGTGAACTAATTTAATAATTTAGGAGGTAGTTATGGACATGTTACTTGCTTTATCTCATCATATTGATTCATAATTCACCATGGGTTTTTTGGGAATTTCATATTGAGGATTTATAACTCTTTTATAGATTTATATCTTAATAGGTAGAAATCCAAATCCTTTTTTATCTGATGGGATTAATTTCCCTATCGATCTTGTTGAGTTTTTGATATATGTAATCTTTTGAGCTCTATATTTTCATTTATTGAAAATGAGAAACATCATTCCTATGAAAAGTTCTGAACATAGGTTCAAGGATGCTGTTATTGAAGAACCATGGTGAGAAAATATTCTCATAATCTAGAATCTATTTTCCACTATTGTTTGTGTGGTCCATGATACATGAGACACACCTGGAACCATTCATATTCAAGTTCTAACTATTGATCCCAGGGATAAGTATTGAAATCTTGGTATGGAGATACTTCTCAGAATCTACTAGTGTTACTAGGGTAAAATTATCATGAATAAGCTAAGGGTTGGTTGCATAAAATTGATATTTTGTTGGAGTTATTGATTATTCCAAATTTAATCTAGCTGAAAATGTGAATCCTTCAACCTGGATCGACCTAGGAGGAGATGGTTGAGGAAAATGGTGATAATGAACAAGAAATAGGGAATATTGTGAAAGGAAATTAATTTTATTTTTCACCAACAATTTATATACAAGATCGACATTGTTGGTTATGGATGTGGATTTTTTCAATCATGGGAATGATAATAGGACTATGATATGGTTTAAAAATCATATTGATGAGCTTATGAATCAATCATCTAAGATTATATCAATTGATAAGATGAAGACATAGAATTTATAGATGAAAATTAGATTTGATATTACGTATAATGATTTCATATAGATTCTCGATTATTATGTCGATGTTTTAGATAGATCATTGATGGTTGAGCTTGACCTGGATATTAAATCCTGTTTTATGGGAGTTCAGCTTTCTTATAGTGAATGTTCTATGAGTTTCATCAATGGTAAGAGAATGAATGATGTCTTTCACGGTAATTATTTGATATAAGGTAATTTCTAGATACACTATAGTGTTGGGTAGTATCCCTTTGATTTACTACCAAGGAGTAAATCATGGGAACTTCAAATAGATTTTACCTATAACCCCCATGATATGTAGTTCTAGTTGGCACCCAAGTCAAATGATGATGTTCAATCATTTCTACTCTTATCCACATATTTTCCCAATATCTTCATAAAATAAAAATATTATGGATAAATCTAATTAATTAGGAATAAAGGGGTTCCATCAACAAGAATTCATAATAAATCTTCTTCATATAGTGGAAGATTCTCCTAAAGAAATAGATATGGTTCTAGTGACATTGAGATATGGAACCACTATTTCATAAACATTAGTTACAACTAAGTTTGATACATTTTCATATCATTTATTCATTTCAACTCATATTGTGAGTCTCTTAAAAACTTTTATGGGATTTTATTTCATATAATGAATATTATTAAACAAGTCATTATGAAGATAGAGTAGGTTCCTTACTTTCCAGGTTGGGTATTCTCTTTACCAATGATTAATCAAATTATTTTCTAGTTATCATCATGAAAAATCTCAATTTATATTCAAGATAGATTATATCATTTCTAATAAATCACCAATTGACTTATATCATCGACTAATCTCTTTTTATACACATGATTGAGTGCTCCAAAATATTTTAGGGAGAATAGTAGTCAAGGTTGGGAAGAAGAATACCTTCTTATCTAGATGTGGTGAATGTAATAACAGTATTTTCAACTGATTTGAAGTTAGAATCATTGAGTGGTTATCTACATATGATATTTTGAGTTATTGATGTTATTCTTCATACATCCCAATTTCTCCACCAGTAATGGAGGTAGTGTTTTCTATTGATTTATTTTTTGTTATTAAACCAGTATATATTTCATATTACTATGTGGAACCTATATAAATGAATGATACCAAGATTTAGTTGGAGTATCTATTAGATAATTTAATTATACACCCGAGTATGTCATCTTGGGAGACACATATTCTCTACTCTAATAATTATTTTGTCACACTTTTAATTAGTGTAAAATTCCAAAAAAACTCAAGAAGGTCATGTTAATGAAAGTTTTTTATTACCACAAATTGATTATTAATTTCACCTACATAATATAGAAAAGTAGTTTCTGAAGTTTTATATTTGATCTTGTTATCACCAATTGAGAATAAAAAAATCTTATGATTAAAAACCACCTTCTTGAGTAGGCGTGACTGTTATAAGGTTGTTTTAATTACGTTTGTTCTAAAAAATGATCGTGCAATTTTATGGATTTATAGACAGAATATTTCATGTGTATCTTGATAAATTCAAGGTGTTATTTTTGGTTTACAACCATGTATACTCTATGTCTGAGGAGGATCATGCAAAACATCATAGAGCAGTTCTTGAGTTGTTGAGAGATCACTTACTATATGCCAAGATATTGAAATTTAATTTTTTGGATTTATGAAGTGATGTTGTTGGGAAATGTGGTGTCAGATCATGGTATCTCTGTTGATATGAAGGATTATGTGGTATTCTATGTTGAATCATGTTTGGTCATTGGGTTTTCTATTATATAGAGTGATCACAACATTTCCTATGAATCCTGGTATCTTGCAAAACAATAGAATAATTAATCAACCCATTACCCTGAACATGCAGTTTTGATACATGAACTTATGATTTATGGGGATTACCTTCATACAACATATTTAATTTTTTCCAAGAAGAATATACTGATTTAAATAATCCCTCATTAATATTTGAATCTATTCGATAGGTGTTAGTTGAAGTACAAAAAATCATTTTATTTCTACATCGCTTATTCCCAAGGCAATGGAATGTCATTGAAGATATTTTGGGAAAGAATATTCCATCACATTCCATGAATGAATCATCAAAAGTGTGTAAAATGACGTCACTTTTTTCATAATTTCATATTAGGATTTAGGAAATAAGATTATAGGAAGTCCTGGATAGTGTTCAGTTTAACTATTCTCTTCATGATATTATTTTTTGGAACAACAACATCATGATGAATTCTATATAATTAGGATATTTATTTTTGGGGTGAAGTCCATTGTTGAGTGGTCATCATTAAATGTGGTTATTCTATTTTCCGTGATCTTCAATATTGTATCATTTCCCATGATAAAATATTTTATGGAATATTTCTATAATTCACAGTGGAAAGTCAACCCAGGAACCCTGAAAATGTTTTTTATATGTAGTGTTAATTCTGGTGACCATGTATGAGAACGTTCATTTGGGATTTTGTATCTTGTTGTTATAATTTTTCCCGGTTCATTATCAATAACTAGAATATTTTTGGTTTTCTTTAGCCACATCCTGTTCTTACATGTATTTGTGATGAAGAACCTATGCACTATTTGGTCGGTTTTTTTGTGTACCTAGTGAATGTATAATTAGATATGGGTTATGATCAATTTTCTAAAAAACCGGATCACTTATTACCCATTCATGACATACAAAAAACATTAGGAGTTTTGATATATCATTGGGAATGATATTATTCATTTTCATGGATTTCTATATTATATAGTCTATGATAAGGACACCTAGTTTAATTCAATATTTTTTAGGGTCCTTTTGGAGGCATTGGGATCTTTGGGATGTTTTAGTATGATGATCCATCTAATGATGGATGGATAGATATGGTGGTATATAAAAATTCATGAGGATATGATTTGTTCTATTTTAGTATATTTATATAGGTCAATGGAATACTGTTTTGGAGAAGTCATGTTTTAGTTATAATAATATTTCATTATACATTAATAATTTCCCATTTTGAGGTTTTATAAGGACAGCCTTATAAATATCTATTATGTTGGTCATATATCGGTAAATTTTTCTTGATTGGAATATTATTTTTAAATGAGATGATAATAATTATTTAGTTTAGTTTTTTCTTAATTTTTATGATAAAAATAATATATAAATCATATGATGATAATCATTGGATAATGTAAGAGTTTTTATTAGGTGATCAGGCCTTATGGAATGTTTTTCCTCTGTTGGGTCATCGATGGCTTGGGGTATTAAGAAATATTGGTCCATGGTTGGATAGATAATTTGAGGTAGTTTATATGGTGTATAAAGTTGAATACAATTTATCACATCCCCCATGGTTGAAGTCAATACATAATTAGTTCCATGCATCGCAACAGTAGAAGTATCTTTCTGATCAATCTCATGTTCTGAGCTAGAGTGTTCATGATGTCAAGCCCGATTTATTAGTGATTGTGAATCTAGTCTGGATAGTTGATTATGAAACCATGGTACATTGTGTAAGGATTATACCCTTGGATTGAGTTATATGGCAACATAGTTATGATACTCATGAGACCTAAAAGAGAGGGCCACTAATGAGAGAGAAGTGGCCTCATCTTTTTTGTATAAAAACATATTGACATTAATTCTAGAAATTGAATGTTTCTATTATGGAGAGGTTGTACCAACGAGTTTATATTTTTAGGCTATGAGGACCCTTGTTTTTATCCGGTATTAGTTGGATTTTTTCTAAGGTGGTTTTGGGAGGAAATTTTAAAGATTTTATTTTTTAGGTTCTGTAAATTATTCCCAAGATCACCAACCACCTAGGGAAAAATGTAAAAATATTGATATTGTGGGATTGCATTATTGGCACAAAATTTGAAAATACATGTTCCCACCTAGTAGAAACTATACCCCCATTTTTAGGGTTACATGATTAGGGATCACATTTTGAAGAACTATGTGGACCAACCTATCTAACTATGCTACGAATTTTTTTAAAAATTAAATTAAAAATTCTCAAGCCCATATTTTCCACACTCTTTACCTTACAAATGGGATTGGATGAATTTAAAGTACATTGGAGCTCTCAAGAACAATTATTTGACCTAAAAATATTCTTAAAATAGATCTAATGTTGGTGAACCTTGATCAATTCCTCTTATGTAAGATTTATTCTCCCATTTCATATATCCACATATCTCTCTATTTCCTACATAGGGATTTTAGATCATATTGTCGTTAATGAATTTAATTGCATTTGATTAGGATCTTGAGACTACATTTTATACATTGATCCCTTTTATTGACATTTTTCATGGAAAAATCTCATTACAGGTGTTGTAATACATGATCTTAGAAATAATGGTGTATGGTTCCATTGATATATTACTCATTTTAAACCATTCATATTCTTAGTTTATATTATGTTGGTTTCAATTAAATTTTTGAAAACCAATTCTGATGGAGATGGTAATTTGAATAGAATTGGTGTTGATTTTGATAAAAAATCCTCAATTCAAATGGAATTGGATTTTAGGCTGTATTTTGAATCAGATGGAAGATAAAAAATTAATTTTTTATATAAATTTCTAAAAATAAAATGGAATTATTTTGATATTAAATAAATGTATTGTTGGTTTTATCCTTAATGACCATGATTTAATTAAAAATAAGTTTTTTGGAATTTAATATAATATTGGAATACTGAAACCTTAAATGGTGTAATTGTAATTTAAATTTTTTTTAAATAATTTTCCCAATATTTATTAATTTTTTGAGCACATGAGTTGTTAGATAGGTGTTGGTTTATTTGGAAAAAACACACTAGGTAGGGAATGACCTGAAAATGGATTGATTATTTAAAACTATAACATGAAATTAGTTATTTATATCTTATCAGTGGTGGGATATTAATGAGTATTATTTGGATAGTGTCAGACAGTTTTGTATGCACATTTCTATGATTAGTAATATGAGATGTTTGAGGATAACATAGCTTGTATGTATCATACCCCTCGCCAGATTACCATGTTGACTGTAGTTATTTCATGGATTATATATGTCATTGATTTTGATAATATTTTACTCATGACTTATTATTTATATAATCATTATATATAAAATTCACTGTTAAATCAATATTTGAAATGATTCCATGTTTTTAAAATAAAGGGATGTTTTGATTTAAATATGCAATTATAGATCCATTCCTATTTTTTTAATTGAACAAATGATATTGATTATTTATTTTGTAATCTTATGTTTAACTCATGGTGTGACCCAACTAGGATTTTTATTCACAACCTACCTTACCTTTCAAGGATTCGTGTATTTCCTTCATTCATGGTCGAGAAAAGGGAATAATCCATATAGAGGCAGTGGTTGTTGTTAATCCATTATGTAATGGAGTAACATTTTAGTTAGGGATTGGGTTGTTAATATTGTTCATATGAAACATTGGTGATGATCTACATGGATTTTCATACCCATTTTACTACTGTAATTTTATACATTTTGATGTTTTTTTCACATAATAATGTATTTATTATTATTCCACTTTTTTTAAGAACATATTCCCAATTTTATATATCATGATGCTATTTTCTAGTAATTTAACCATAGAGATCAAGAATTATATTTGGGATGTGTTAGTTCTAACTTAGGTGTTGGTGTACTGAGGTATCTGGCCCAGTTCATGAAATTATTATAGATTTATGAATGGTTTAATTCAAAAATGTTTTATCTTACACTATTCATGACATGAATTAGGAATTCATGTCCTAAATTCATCCAGAGGTCACTTTCAGCAAAATTCTCATTTCTCTTTTTTATTTTTTAATGAAACACATTCATTTGACTAAACAATTTCGGGTAATGAAAAACCTTATCTGAATATTAATATAGTATTTAACACTATAAAGTGATTTTATAGTATATTCCGCTGGTTGATTAAATTCATAAAACCACTATTCATAACATGAATATTTCCGGCTACATTTTTTATACCAATATTCTGGGTGTATCTCCTCATTATAGACCCTAAAAAATCTATCTAATTATACTCATTATTCAAATAATAAATGAAAATAATAAATCAAAGGAATACCTCCAACATATGGTACAAAATTATCTAAAATTGAATAAACAATCATATTATATGTCATGATGTCATTTGAAACATCGACATTGGCTCTATAAAACCCACAATCATGGATTTTATCTATTAGAAAATTTTTGGTAATTTTTTTTATATTTAGTGAATTGGTTCTCATAATATATGTTCTTTATAGATTTAAAGCGTTTTACTTCAACATCATATGCATTTCGTTTTTATTCATGATTTAGATGGCCTTTTTTACACAAGTATCAAAATATTATTCCCTTTCTGTAAACCCTACGGTTTTTATTCCTATTGTTTTCACATTTATGAAATAATAACCCTGATTTTGTCACCTTTTCACATTATTCATTCCATGACACTCAATCAATATCCTCTTCTCTTGATTTACCATTAATTTATAATATGTGCATTACTCATTTTATTTCTTAATGATGCATCAAACGATATCCTAATATGTTGAAATGGTTTCAGTGATCAATTATCTTTATTGTCTTATCATTATGCCACCAATGATATGATCTGTATTTCTTTCAAGTCTATGTATATAGTCCATAACATGGTTATCTATCTTTGTAGATTAGGAATAATTCTTAGTAGCATTTTCCACATAATTTTGTATAAGATTGAGTGACTAAAATTCCATTTATACTCCTTTATCATGATTAATGTAGTTTTGAAAGAATAAGTCATTAAAAGTCTCCCATTATAAGTGATTTATCTCATCTTCATATTCTGTGTTTTTAATTAGAGTTCACCATTGGTATATATCTCCCATTTGATGACAGAATTTCCTGATGGTGTTTTCGTTTTCACTAATTCTAAAAGAGATAAATATACTATCTACGGATATGATCCATTGGTTATCTACGAAGGGATTCCAAGTTCTACTGAATTCATGATTTTTTTTCACATGAAAAAATCAAACATAGTTACACCATGTTGTTGATCTGTATGTCTCTCTAGGATGTTGCTATTATTTTTATAACATGGTTATAGTTCTCTCATTGGGTTATAAACAGATTAGCTATATTTCAAGCATCATTAACATACTATGGGAATATATATTAGTGCTGACTATGAATGTTAATATGGTTGTCATTCCTTCTAGTAGTATATATATTTCTAAAATTGTTAAATTATTATTAAATCATTATATTGAATTTTAAAATAAAATCCCTATTAATTTTTCTATAGTGTTCTATATAAATATGATGTTTTCATTATAGAACATATGTTGTATATATTGTTTATTCTAAATCATTCATCCACGGTTATTATTAACATACTTGAATACCTAATATAATATCATAGACTATACAAACCCATAGTCTTTAGTAATATTACATTATTGGTAAAAAATATAATAGTACATTAATTATTTAAAAATTTAGTAATAATGAATGAATAAATAAATAAATAAATAAAAATTTAAAACATAATATAAAACCTAAACACAATGTGAGAACATGGTTATCCATTCTATCATATCCATTAAAATTACACATAGGACTCCTATATGTTTCTTGGGGAATGGGAATAATATAAAAGTGATCTAAGAGGCACATAAAGGACAAGTATAAAGTGGAATATTCATAAAATAATAATGTTATTATATATATAGAAAGAATAATTGAACAACCTAAAACCATAATGAACCAAATATAAGCTAATTCTATAACTATGATAATAAAAAAACATTTATAGTAATAATCATTAATATCATATTGATATTAGGTATAATATTGGAAATCAAAACATTTTATCAAGTAATTATTCTAAGAAACAATCCTATAATGTAGTGAGGAATATACCATATCTCAAACTAATTTTTCTCATAAGGATTATCAATATATCTAGGGGCTATTATATTCAAGGTACCACCCATCATATGTTTATTCACAATGCATCCAACATTAGAGTCTAGATTAATTTTCATCACATTCCCTAAACACCACTTACACAATAAATACATGGTTATCCCTAAAATGAGAAATATTGAAATAAAATTCATATGAATTTAATACATATATGTCCGTGTATATGGTAAAATCCCATAATCAATGTAAAATTCATGGGGTATTGTTAATGTATCATGATATACCCTTATCAAAGAACTATAAAAAAATCTTACATTCAATGTATTTAGTAATCCACAGTAGTTAATAATGGGTCTTAATAAATTGAATTGTTTGGGGAAAATTTAATTATTGGAATAATCATTCATCACAGTACATTAAGAACACGTGAATTATCTCTAGAATGTCCTCTGGTACTGTCTATCCAGGTGTTCTATATTAGTCTAACTAGTCTTGTATAAAGGGGATGATTAAGTTAATGCTAAACTAACCATTTTATTAGATACTAACCCTATGTGAATATGTTCCACAAAAATTTCCACATTACAATATAAATTTATCAATGAATTTTCTAAGAAATTATATATCTATTACTCTTCCAAAACACATGATGGTTTTTCTACCATGGAAAAGGATATGTTTTCTAATGATTTTTTAAACTATTGAATCAAAAGATTCAGAGGGAGCAATAATAATATAAAAATGTAATTCCATTAAATTTCTTGATTAATTTGATAAATGTATTCCAATTTAAGGAATGCACCATAAAAGAAGCAAATATGTGTTTAATATAACATGAGTCCGTAGTAATGAAAATTCAGATGGAAAACTACCACATATGTATTGGTTTTTTATTTAATAAAAACTCCTTGAAGGTTAATGCATAAAAGTGGTCTTAATATTCCATGATTATATAAATTTCATGATATGGAATCTAAAATAGTTTGTATATACAATATATAACAGAAACTAGGTTCGTACTATAAAAAAATTTCTCAAAGAGAGGAATTTGAAACAAGCAACCCTACCCTCTTATTCTAACGTCCATGAATATACTATAAACCCCATATATAATAAACATAGATATTGTAACATTCCATATTCCGAAACAGATGAAATTATTCAGTGAAATTTAAAAATTATCATTTAGTGCAGAGGCTGTTTTTAAAATCAGGTTTCTAAATATATGTTTTTCATAGATTTGGAAGACTGTGATGTGTTTTCTATTAATGAATATTTTTTAATTAAATTAATGTTAAAAGAAAAAATATATTAAATGAAAACTAAATTAGAAAAATAATAATAAATAAATGTTTTAATAATAATAAAAATTATATAATTATTATAATGACTATGATTATTATTATTATTTATATTATTATTATTATTATTTACTTTAGATTTTTCACTGACCAAGGAACACTTCCTCCCACCACTAATGAGAGCGTACCCATGACCCCCCTACAATGTGACACCGACCAAGCATGGCCTCCCTCTATGAGACCTCACTCAATGTGACCTCCTTTCCAAGTTACACTATCCGGTTTAGCTGAAACCCATAGATTTCACAACCCCCTGTCCATGTAATCCTCATATTCATCAATGAAACCATTTATTCATCACAGTTATCCATCAAATAATCATGGAAAGCCTCTATAATCCATCTTTTTCTACATCTAGACTATTTTTGGGCCATTTGTCACCCAATTTTCACAAGGAAGAACCTAGGATTTTAGGTTAATGTGATTTTTAGTTTTTGATCCATTGTTAGTGTATTCGAAGAGTCTGTTGGGACACCCTTGTTTGTGTTTTGGTATCCGCTATTGAAGAAAATGTGTGTAGTTTCGACTCATATTTCCTCTATCATTTTGGGTAAGGTTATAATCTTGATGTTTTATTTCACACCTTTAATTTGAGTCTCTTGGTTTCGATATGACTTTGGTAATAATTTTGATGTGTGTTAGCCTTTTTGACATTAATTTTTAGTTCATATTAATGTGTGTAGTGGGTTTTGACCAATTTTAAGGGTGCACATCCATATAATCAGGTATGAATATATATATATATATATATATATATATATATATATATATATATATCTTCCACATACGTGTTCCTTCATTGCATTCAGAACACTTTCATTGGATTGGTGGATATATATATATATATATATACATACATGTGAAGGTATGTGCGTGTGGGGGAATAAACACTGAGTGGTCACTAATAAATCTGTTAAGTGCCAGGTGATGGCTTAGTCTCTTTTGAGATATAATCCAATTTCTTTTTCCAATTAATTTCACAAACGTATTAATATTTTTCTGACTACACTTTCATTATATTTTAATCAATGTTGTAAAGTATTATGATTAAATTATTATTAATTGATATTTGAGAATGATTCCTGATATAAGTGTTAAATGTGATCAATAATATATTGATACAAAATTTCATGATTTTATAATAAAACCTCTCAAATAGAGGAGTGATGCCTTCAAGCTATAAATATAGACAGTTTACTTTTGGGTTTCTATTGGTTTTCTTATTTGGAGTTTCTAATGTTTTGTTACTTTGGATGATAAAAGACTCGTTTAGGACCACAATCTATTTAATTAACTCGATGAAATAATTTTTTAGATGAAGTGGTCTTTGTCGGTTGTGTAAATTTTTGACACAAGAAACTCCATGGGTGTTTGGACTTCTTAGTCTTGGAGATTCCCACACATTAATTTTCGAGGTTACCAATAATGAATGAATAATAGGTTATGGATTAGTGAAAAAGGGGTTTCAATGGGATGACTTAAATGAGATAGTTCCATCCATTATATGGAGTGACCTTCACACATAAGCCCTAAAACCAATTTTCCATTTTTTGAGAATTGGGTGAGATGAACATGACTAGGATGACTCATACAAAATAGAATTTCTTGAATGAATGTATTATTCCTAATGAATTGTTTTCCTTATGTCAAATCTTTTCTAACCTTCTCTTATGGAAAAAACTATTTGTGGTGTTTTCCTTTCCTCTCAACCACCCCATTATGTGATCCATCCTAAGTGGACTAATTTTCATTTATTTAAGATGTTGAAAAATTGTCATGTGATGTTCGTGGAAGCATATTAATAACATAAATTGTTTAATTAAAAATAAACTATGAATTAGGTCCCTATTGATAATCCCAAATCAAGAATATAATATTTTAACCCATGTGTGGCTCCTACCACCTACTGCATACTTGTGTTTTATTTAAATACAATATTAATTACATAAAAAATTACTTTATTCATGTTACATGTGTACCTTCCCTATTAATAAACTAATTATCCCTTGTTTGGTGATCTTTTCATGTTCTATATAAATTCTTTCAATGGATTGCGACATTGGTCATGCATGATATATTGAGATGATAAAATTCCATTGATGTGAATTTATTAAGATGAATTTTCATGCCTCATACATTTTTTATAACTCAATGATTATTCAATTTTCTTTTTTTTATGTCATTGTTAGTGGCTCAAACCATATGAGATGCCTTATTAAGGTGGATATTGTTGGAACCACTTTGTGTATAATATTATATTGGTTGTCAATAGTTTTCAATGAAGATAAAAATGAAGGAGATCATGAAGTTATCCAATGAATTGGAGGAATGGAAATTCATATGATTGTTGTACTGATCATAAATTCAGAGTACATGTGTCAAAGGTGACACATTGTTTACAACAGTGAAGAATGGTGAGGTATAATCCATCTAAGTATAAAGAAGAAGACATGACGGTTGACGAAGACCATCCAAATCTTATTCATTACACGAGAACCATGCAAGATACTTCTTGAAGAATTGAATTGTATGATTTACATGAAGTAGAGAATGATTGTTGAAGAAGAATACAAAGTACAGTGGATTGGAATTCTGAGATGACCATGCACATCACACTGTATAAAAGCATAATGATGCTAATTCTTATCTATCAAAGGATATATATCACGATAGAAGAGTTCATGATGAATGCTTAACAATGGATATGTGAAGCAGTGAAGTGAGAAATGAAAAAGGAATAGACCATATGGAGGTGGGAAAAATGAACAGATACAAGGTGGTGCCGTATTCCAGTGTTTGCCAAATTTTTGGGCCACAAAAAAAAAATGGAGAAATGTTTTTTTGGAAAAGGGGCTTGTGCTCTGTTGACTTTAAGGAGAGGAAACTTGAGTTCCTTGTGTTTTTCAAAATCAGAACATAGAAAAATTGCAAAGGGATAAGGGCCACGCAAGTTTTGGGTTGGTCGGACAAGTGACTTGCCCGCTGAGAATGGACATGCATGCCAGTGCTTTGGAGGATTGGAAACCTATGTGCTTGTTGTTTTTCAAACTCATAACATCAAAATATGGAAAATGAAAGATGGTCATGCAATTATTGGTGTGGTCGCACAAGTGAGTAGTGCGGCAGAGGCTTGGGCGGTTGGACCTACGCACCGAGACTTGCGTGCGCTGATGAGAGACTTTCATGTCATCTCACAAAATGTCCAAATGCCTATAAATACAGGTTGAACCCTCAACATTCAACATGAGCTCAACACTTAGAAGAAAATAAAATCTATTGTTGTGCAGGTGTGGGGGTCGCGCAAGTGGTGGGTGGTCACGCAAGTAAAAGATGTTTGTGTGTTGTTGGCTATGCGCCCAAGGCATTTTGGGATAGAAAGGAAGTGAGTCACACAAATTTGAAGTTGAAGTAGGCAGTTTTGTTGAGTTTGTTATGTAATACCTGTGTGCTAGTTTTAATTTTCACACCGAAGACATGTGCGCCGTATTGGGACTTAAGCGCCGTGCTTGGAGAAGAGCACCAGCTGCTGTTGGAGTACACCCGTCTTTTTGGAGCTACCCGAAAGATAAAATATTTCTCGATACATTCAGTGCAACAGATAATGTATTCAATTGAAAAGACGGAATAACATTGAACAATTTGGTTTTATGAAGAGAAGTGGTACTGAAGACACATGACTGGGGTTTAACACTGTCGTTGTTCTTTGTGAAGAGACGAAGAACTGTTCGTGCAACTAAACATAGATCTGCATAGAAAGAGTGGAATATATCAATACACTCAGGTGTTAGTATTGGGAATCAAAATAAGACAAGAAGAAGAATTACTGCATTAAGTTATTCCACTAAAGAATAAGACTGAATACAAAATAGCCTCAACTCAGTACTTTGATGAAAGAATTGTCTCATGCTAAACATGACACAAAGACTTCAATGCAAATCTATTGATGGGACCTTCAAATCAATAAACTAAGTGGGAACTCACTAATGGCAGTGTGCTAGGGGGAGTCAATGGGAGTGACCTGAGGGAAGCAGTGAGTTATCCCTGAACATTTGTAAAGGCAGTGAGACTGGGACAGAGTGATTGTGCCCGAACCGTTGTAATCCAAAGCTAGTGAATTATAGTGGAATTTGGTATGCTCGAAAACTTTTTGTCATATTCTCCTTGGACTTTGCCCTTAGTGGTGAACCACGTAAAAAATGATGTGTCATCTCTTTGCATGTTAATGTTTCATTTGCTGATCATATCCATCATATAGGTTTAACTAGTTCCTACCAATGTGGGAAAAAGATCCAAAACATTAAAAAGAAAAATTTCACACCCTGATTCACCCCTCCCCTCTCAGGTTGACCTGGGGGCCCTACATGTATCTTGTGAAAATGAGTTTCATGTGTTGATATGAAGTTGTTTAAGGATTATTCTATATAACATAATCCACATACCTTTCTTGTTCTTTGGTATTTTACACTTTTTTTATTATGATATACGATTGGGGAGATAATGTGGGATCCGTATTAAGAACCCACAATAGTAGTCTTCTTACTCGATAGGTTACAACATGATGCCCCATGGAAGTAATGTTTTTGGGTCTCTATGTATGGGATCCCCCATTATTTATATTATTCTATTGGCTGATAATGGTTCCCTAAGGGTTAACTGAGGGTGAACCCATTGGCCAGATGGCCATGTCAAGCATCAGTTGAAACTCAGTCCCTTATATGTGATAACCGGGATGGACTCATAGTTACATTTCCATTAGAAATAAATGGTGTTTTTAAAGGATTTAGATGGATGGGATTGGTGGCATTGGATATTTTTAATGGATGTACCGTAGTGGTGCCTCTGAGATGGGATTAGACACCATCTCTGAAATTGGCATTTTTTAATGTAAATGTTGGAGATGCATCGTCCATTATTGCTATATTTTTTTATTTCACTTGAGATGGTTCTAATAATTTAATATAACACTTATGTGATGAAATTATATTTAGACCCCATTTAATAAAAAAATATTTGGTATCTACCATCACTGGTTTTCCATGTTATTATTGTCCTTTGTTTATATATCCTTCATTTCTCTACTATACATTTCACATTTCGGGATTTGAACGAAGTATGTGGTATACTATTATTGTTCATTAAAGAACCCCTACCATGTTTTTATTATTAATTATTTTCACTCTTCATTTATTTTATATGAAATTTTTAATATATATTGTATTGTCTCGATTGGACTAGGCAATGTGGGTGTCGGCCTTGTGAGATTTATATCTCACACCCTGGCCAAGTACCATTGGTACTTGAGTAGACCATCTATTTGTAGGATCTAGGTTTTTTACATTACATTAACCTTGGAATTTGGATCAATGGACTGAGATGGAGCTTGAGATGCTCATGGAGATTGCTCAATGGTATTTTCTATATTTTTTTATTATTGTAATACATTGTAAATCATGTTGTATTGTTTACTGATTTCTAAAATCTATTGTTTCCATATAATGCATTCATATATTGTACACGCTGGTCCATCTGAATTTTATTAAATTGTTAATTAATATCTTCTGCTGATTTTTCAATTATATATTATTATTTTCACTAACTAATGTTCTATGTGTGCTACCTCAATCAATTATACATTGGTAATCATTTTTTATACTCAGACCTATGATGGAATGGTCTCCCCAAAGACACATCCTAGGACCTCACTACTAGTTGAAAGCCTCTAGCATTTTGGGAGATGTGCTTAAGATCATGTGATCCACCAGTCCGACCACCATCATATAGGAGAGCCACTACAAGATGATACAAAGTGTAACCAAAATGGTTAATTTCCACTATCATACTATTTTGGTCTAGCATATTGGAGACTATGCATGTGTCTGTTCATGGTTAATTGTTTTTCCTAGGACATATCACACCATGCAAGGGAAATAACCATGTATCCAAGGCTAAGAAATAATTTTCATTCATTTCGATATCACAGTTCATTTATTTCACCTATATTTATTGGTTTAATTCCTCTACATATAGATTTATGGATTTTATGGTATTTTAACCTTGGAATATTAATTCAATGATGAATCATTTCATTCATCATAATAGGTGCATAACAATTCATATCTTAGGCATATGACTTGAAATGTAGCTACATTTATAGGTTTCAGGCAGATATAATTAAGTTCCTTCAATATCATTCCATGTAGTTTTTTTATTATTATTAGTGTTTGTATAACCTAATTCAGAGTTAATATTCCATGATTCTTTACCTATATCATCTATTCTTAGTGTTAGCTTCTTGTGATGATATGGTAGTTTTGAATTGATGAAATTCATTACATGAGCTAAATGGATTAGTTGTAATTAAATGTTGGAAAATTTCAACCTTTAATGTGTATGGATGATTTCTAGATTTGTATTTTTCTACCCATATGACTGGACTATTGAACATATGAATATTTTATTATAAAATGGTTCTAAATGTAATGTCATGGAAAAAGAACATGTTGTGGTGTTCCCTGTTTAAGACCCTTTTGTAAGGTTAGATAAATATTTTTTGAGATTCCTTGGAATTGAAAAATGATCATTTTAAGTAGGTGCACTTTATTTTAAAAGTGAATTCGGTGATCTAATTTTGAGCCTATTGACAAATTTTAGCATGAACTGGTTTTAGGTCATTTCTTTTTCTTCGTAAGGGGATTGAATGTTGTAGGTACCTCCCCTATAACAAAAAATCCGTGCTAATTCCATGGGGTTTCTACCTATTTTTCCCATTCAATTTTCATTTTCATACGAGATATTTTAGCTTCCCAATGACACCATTATTTAGATGGGTGGTCATGGTATTTTTGAAATTTCACTTAGACTTGATCATATTGTAATACTCAATTTCTATAGGTTATATATGTCTTGGAAATATTGACTACTTTTTAGGTCATTCTTCCCACCTTATCTATCATGATGGATGAATCGCTACATCATCGTCCAATTAAATATCATCTTACTTTTCTATATCCCCAAACTAACATGTCTTCACATACATTGTTTTATCATGTTCTTAATGTTGTAATGAACAAGAAGAGTTCTGTATAATAGTTACACCTTGGCCTATTTAATACGTCATTGTTCATCACTATAGAAGAGTGACTTGTGCATTAAAAGAATCCAAAATTCATCCTAATTCTCATGATGACTTCTATGAGACTCCAGTGTTTTGAAATGTCGGTCAGTGTAATTTGGGATTTCTTGGAATGCTTTGACATACATGAGAATGGATCGTAGGACCGTTATGTGTACATTTAATCTAAATCTAGATCTAGTGCACTTTTGAGATGATGGTCTTTTTTTATTTCACTTCATCGATGAGGACACGGTAAGGTGGGAATTTTCTTGTGGGTTCTCTAAAATATTTGTTCTCCCAAGTATATGTAACACCTCCAAATAGGGCCATTATAGATTTGTCAGGATAAAATAATTGTTGCTAGGATTGTGAATATTTAATCATGTAAGTGTTTGCTTTGTAGCACAATGTCTAGGAGTATGGATGTTTATGAAAATCGTGAAAATTTCCCTTGGTCATGGAGGACTTTAGTGGTTAATATTGAGCGATCACATATTGTCTCCAGTAGTGAAGGCCTTGTGAATAGTTTATAATAGTTCATCAGTAGGTGATGTTGAGTTTCTTTCAATACGAGTCGAAAAGTTATGGGTCCACTATTCTTCATTGATTTTTATTGAGTTTGACTAAAAAACATTTAAATCGACTTAGAATATCCTAGCTATAGACGATCGTGACCCCTATCTCAAAAACATCTTGGTATACTAAGAGAGCTCCACTCTTATGCCATGCTACAATGTCAAATACTTTGGGATTGTATTATTGGTTCTTTTGGTGTTTCATGCGGGATGTGTGATTTCCTATGTGGGTTGGATAGGAATTTCATTGGATGCCAGGTATGTACTTTTGTGGATGTGTTGTTGTAGAATGAGAGATACCATGGGAGTGCGTATCATAGTTCAGTTTGTAAAATGTTGGGTATCTATGCTGGGAATCTTTTTCAATGGTCAGCTATAGTGGCTTAACTAGTTATCTCTCTCATCAAATGGATAAGTCATTAAAGGATAGTTTCTATCATGTCTTCAAGTGATAAGAGGGTGGTTTGATTGTCAATATGATTTTCGTGAAAAAAGTTCTACTTGGGATTTGAGGTTGATGGGTAATCGACCTTTTTATCCATTTCCTAAATCACGTGAGAAGACACACTAAAACACTTTTGGTCGTGTAATTTATGAAATAAGATTGTGGAAGGTGTCATGGCTTAGAATTTTCCCCTTATAATTTTAAGACATGTGGTGTAGAGCACCAGTAGTTAGTTATTTCAAGAGGCAATGGAATGACTGTGTCTCAAGATAAATAGGCTTGCGTAAGAAACGATTTGATATTTTGGTTGAAAAATGAGTGTTCCTTAGGCTTTGACAACATAATTTTCATGTGTTTAAAAAGATAAGAATGTTGTTCTGGGTATTGGAAAAAACAATCAGACCATTTAAATGAGTTTTCCTAACCCCTAGAAGCTGGGTGATGTTTTTTTTGTTCCCAAATGCTTCTCGGGAATATTAATTTCATATGAGGTAATGTTGTAACATCCATAATTTTTAACCGGATGAAAAATTTTGCGGCAATTTAAAAATTTTCATTTCTTCCATGAGGTGATATTAAAAACATGATTTGAAATATAAATTTTTACTTAAATTCAGAACACTAAGATTAGTTTTCAGTTACTGATGTATTTTTAATTAAATTAACGTTAAATAGGACAATAAATTTAATGAAAATTAAATAGTGAAAATAATAATAATGAAATTTAAATATAATAATAATAAAATGATTTTCATTACTATTATTATTATTATTATTATTATTATTATTGTGGATTTAAGATTTTTTAGTGACCATGTGTCTCTCCCCCCACCCCTAGTGACTATGCACCCTCTAGATATGCCCTCCACAATGCGATTCCCTCTCGAATAAACCTCCCACCATGTAATATCCCTCTGCACAACCTCCCTCAGCGCGAACTCCTCTATAGGTGACATGAAACCCCTCGTCCTCACCCTATCGGTGCATGGACCCCTCTCCAGGGCACCCTTAAATTTTTATATTAAATAAATTTCATCATAATTCCCCTTTGTTCATCATGGTAGTCCTATATAATCCCTCTTCTTCCACTTCCATCTGATTTTTGGGTCTTATGTAACCCGATTTTCACTCGACCAAACATATAGATTTACATTACTATGTTTTGTAGTTTTTCATTCAATGTTAGGGTTTACAAAGTGACCATCTAGACTCCCCTATTCTTATCCCATAATTCTCCACTGAAGGAGATGTAGGCGATTTGGATTTGGCTCAATGTCATCATTTTTGGTGAGATTTGAATCCTGTTGTTCTATTTCACACCCTTTATTAGAGTCTCAAGTTGTCTACATGTCCCTGATAATAATTTTGACGTGTGTTGGTCCATAATGGATTAATTTTGAGTTCCAATTAATGTGTGTAGTTGGTTTTAAAAAATTTTGAGCGCACACACATATATACTCCTATATATATACATACATACTTATATTTATATATTTGATGTATGTGTTCTCTCTTGGTGTGTGGAAGACAAGCATCAGATTAAGGGATATATATATATATATATATATATATATATATATATATATATATATAAAGGTTTGTGTGTGAGTGGAGCAATTCTGATTGGTCGCCAATAAACCTGTAACATGATAGGTGTTTGCATGGTCTCCATTGAGGTAGGAGACTATTCATTTTCCCCTTTAAATTTAATGAATTCATTAATTAATTTCATTTTTCACATTTAGTATATTTTAATTATCAAATAAATTATTTAGATTAACTTCCAATTAATTGTAAATAGAGTATGAATCATGATAGAAATTTTCTATGTAAAAATGATTTCTTGATAATAAATGTCAAGATTAAATAATAAAACCCCTCCAACACAGGTGCACTACATTCAAATTAAAAATTTAAAAATTATATTTTTAGTGTTTTCTTTGTTTTATAATTTTTTGTTGCTTATTCTGCAATGATGTGGATGATAAAAGACATGTTTTGGACCACAACCTATTTTAAAATCTAAATGATGTTCCTTTCTAGATGAAGTATGTAACATCCCGAGATTTTATGAAAAATATATTTTTTTAATTTCATTAATGTCTTGTGTTGTATGCTGCACCAAAAGGAGCGTGCACAACATGCATCCTTGACTTGCCTTGCATTACACGCAATCACGACCTTCCTCGATAGCGTGTGTAGTACGCAATACCGAGTTTCACTAAACAACGATATGCTATTAAATTATTATTAAAACATGCCGTTATGAATAGTAATAACCACTTTTTGAAATTTTGTAAATTTTATTTTTCAAAATGGACATCATTTTTGGATTTGGAAAATCGAAATTAGCTTAGGGTGAACTTTTGGTACTTTTCGAATAACTTTCATTTTCTGATGAATAGTGAAAATTACTAAATTTTAATTAAAAACAACCTTTTTAATCGAAATAATTAATAGTGATAAATTATTAATTTTAGTGGTTCTAAATTATATTTAGAATATATTTTCACAAATTAATGCAATTTTTTTCATTGGATGTAATTTCACATTTAAACCAGACATAAACAAGTGTTAATCTTTTGATAGTTATTATCTCTTAAGAACACGCTATTTGTTTTGATGGCGGTAATTAATTTTTAAATTAATTAATGCAACTGATATGTTTTGAATTTGGTAAAATAGACATCATTTTTGATTTCATAATATCAAATATAGCTTAGGCCTAATTTTTGGTATTTTTCTGGAAACTTTCATTTTTTGATGAATAGTGAAACCACTAAGTGGTAGTTAAGAAAAATGATTATTTCATAAAACATAATTTTACCTCTTCTGTGAGTGGAATTTCAAAAATCCAAGAGACACGGTTGATTTCAGTAAGTAAAATTTGATTCAATGAAATATAAATAATTTTTCGTGAATAGTAACTTTTTACTTTTTTTACCACGGTTAAAAGTAAATAGGGTAATTACGGGTAAAAATGATATTATTATTACCCTGACAGATGTCCTAATTCTATTGGATAAGTTTAATTCGACCAAAAACAACCTTAGAAATAATATATGACCATTTAGGCCCACTTGTATTAGATTAGGACATTTATTATTAATTTATTTAAAGAAGGGTTAAAATAGTTAAAATCAAAGATTATTAAGTATATCATTTTTAATATAGGGTAATAAATAAGATAAAATCGACGATAAATATTCATTACAAAGCTAAAAATATTTACTACATAATTATATTTTATTTTAAATTTTTAGACTTTAAATAAGTTAATTTATTTACAACACAATGATGATGCCGCAATTATCTTATTAATAAAATATTGACATAATTGATGTTATAAATACCCAAATAAATATAATTTGAGACTTTTTATGAATCCACTAATTTTATAGGTTAATATGACATGTTAGTATTGATTTAATTAACTTTTTTCGAACTAATCATTCTTTTATGATTTTCACAAAATTAAATTACTAAATATTGTCAAAATTGACATAAAATAGTTTTTAAAACAAATATTATATTATTAATTGATATTTTATTCCTAAAAATCTAATGTTCGGCCAAATGACTTAGATATGGTTATATATATTAATAATAAACAACTTGGGGTTCTTTTGGCTGATTATAGTAAGATTATTAACCTTATAGTATAAGAACACAAGAAGACAGGGTAAATGTAAAATTATTAAACTTAAGGTTAAATCTAAATGATAAGGTTAAAATAGGAACATAAACTTGTCTAAATTCTATTGGATGAGAGGATTTCGACCCATCCCCACCTTATCTTCTAAATATATCAATTTTGAACTATTAAAACCCTAATTTGACTTTATAATAAAATAATATATTTAGTTATTCCAAAGGTGCCCCTCTCCTCCCTTATAAAAGGGAACCTCTTCCCTCTCTTCCTCACATGACTTTGAGACGTAAATCTTGGACAAACCATACCAAATTATCTTCTACACTTCCATAGATACATCCTAGATGTTTTTGTCTTCCTCAAAAACCAATTTTAGTGACCTAAAAGGAGATCTCAAAGAGGCGCTTCAAAGAAGAGGTAATGTCCGTTACTGATTCTTTCAACATTATTTCTTCTTCCACTTCATCTTATTAGGTTGTATCATTTTGAAGTAATAACATCAGTATCACTGATATATGGATATGTTATTATAAGTATGAAACAACCCTATTTCACCATCTATCCATCTTACAGAAAACGAAATCACCGCACGTGCGTACGTACGGAATACCGTCTCCATGCCGTGGTGTAATATATTTTCCACCACCACCTTTAATGGATGGGTATAATGGTTAAAATAAAAAAATTATATGATTATTGTAAAGTGGTATTAATTCTGAAATAGTATTCATACACTCCAATACAATTCCACGGTCACGAGAACGATATCATCACTCGTGCGTACGTACGGACTACCGTCTCCACGACGTCATGAGATTCATTCTCCACGTTAACCATTCATAAATGATTATAAAGTATATATTATAAGTAATAATGAAATATATGACATAATAATGATACTGGATTTATGTGTATATATATGTATGCCATCTACTTAATTCCATTCAACTCAATAAGGAAACGAAAACATCGTTCATGCGTACATACGACCTACCGTCTCCATGAACGGTGTATTTCATTCCATTTACTAATCTGTTATATATATGTATATTCTGAATATATATTATATAAATAATGTTTTATATTCTTGAATTATGTAATCATGATCTATGTAATCATATGAATAATTACAAGTCAAAACACGGACGACAAATGAAACGATTTTACCCAAAATGCTCTTTAACATGGAATTTACAAAAGAACGGGTAAAATAAAGTCATAAGTGACCCATATATGATATCATAACAATGAGTATGATTCTAGAATAAGTCAATGACATTATTTAAATCATTATGCAGGAGGTTAGGACACTTACGAAGCAAATCGGACCTAATGTAAGGGAAATATCACAATCTCATTTTTATCCGAGATAGTTTATACTTTGATATTTACTGAGGTGTATCTTATCATCCAAATCCATGTTTCCTCAATATGTAATATAATTTCCATCCAACTAAAAATTTTTAAATCCAATTTTACCCTTCTGTGAGTTTTTATTAAAAGATATGAAAGGAATCTTTTGTCATTTTTCATACGAGGTACTTTTTGACTTTTCCGACAAAAGGACGAGAAAAATGTTTTTTGTTAACTTATACGGAATGAATGGATTTTTAAAACATTATTTCCAAGAAGCTTCCTTTACAGGTTTTCATGTTTATTTTTAATCAACTTCTTTTAGTTTAGAATTGTATGACTTGTTAGGAAAGAAAAAGTTTTTTTGAAGTAGAAAGGATATTTTCCTCAAGAATGGAGTTCAAGTGTTTTATCAAAATTATTTTACATATAAGATAATAAAGGGTTCTGTTTCGATCTCTATTATTACATTAATTTTATTATGTTGTGATGGAATTATTTTTATGAATTCCTTTATCTTATATGAATTGTTTTATGATGTCACGATGTTTAGGATTCCCATTTTTATTACATGGGTTATGCTATGATGTATGGTTTATGATTTTGTGGCACACATAAGAATGGTATCATTATGATATGGGTGGGACCTATATCTCCCTCCAATGCATTGGGTAAAGATTTTATATCTCATGAGATAGACATGGCTGGAACGGTAGGTTAAATCGGTTCAGTGAAACCGGAATGAAATGAGGAGTGAACTCGGTTCAGAAATGGACTTTGTCCACTAAGATAGTCTTTTCAATGAGTCCTGAATAATAAGAAATGATTCTCTATGATTATGTGTGTCTTCCACAATGTTTCATGTTTTAAGTTATGATTATTGGGATTACATTTCACTGCTATGATTTATCCCATGCTATGATATTATGATCTGTTTTGCAGGTTAAGATTTCCAAAATGATATGTTCTTATGAATATGATGTGATTGATATTTCTTTTGTTTACCCTTACTGAGAATTTGAGATCACCCTTTTATGTTTTATTTTCCCCATGATATAGATAACGTTTTTAGGTATGAAAAAAGGGATGATCTTTATGGGAGATGTTGAAGATCTTTCACCACAATTAGAAGATTATATTCCGAGTTTCCAAAGACACTAAACATTACGGTCCTTGTGTGCATGTTTTTGTAATGTACTAAGTATTCTTTAAAAGTAATGTAATATCCATTTACGTCAAGATTAGGGTCTCTACAGTTGGTATAAGAGGAAAGGTTTAGTCAACCTTTGGAAACTAGGATGCGAGAACTTTAGTGAGATCCCTAGAGGTATTTCTATGTTATGTCTAGGGATGTCCCTGAGGTTAAGAATAAGTATAGGTTATAGTACTATAATTACGGTAACCTAAGATGTTAGATATTGAAGTTACTCCCCCTTTATTATGTTGTTTTCCCTAGCATGATTTTTTCCTCTCACACTATTCTTTTAGGGTTTTAGACGATGGCTGGAACCAGAAGGAACCATATTGATCAATGTAATGGAAAATGCAATGATTGCCCTAATGAACAAACAAATGTTATGGGAGATGGAGAGAAAAATCTTATTGCTATACTTACACAAGCTATGAATCATTATGGACTTCCAAATGAGCAGAGAAGGGAACAATATTCTATTGAGTCCTTCATGAGGCAACGTCCACCTTCTTTCAGTGGGTCTTCTGATCCACTTGTTGTTGAACAATGGATAAGTACCACTGAAAAGATATTTTCAGTTCATCAATGATCTGAACATGATAAAGTCATCTTAGCAGTATATCTTTTGGAAGGTGAAGCTGATCAATGGTGTAATCTTATCAAGAATACGAGGCGAAGAGATGAAATTGAGTCCATGGAATGGGATGAGTTCAAGAACTTATTTTTCAATAAGTACTTCCCTCATATTATTCGAACAAATATGGAGAAGGAGTTTCTTGAACTAAAGCAAAAGGATGATGAATCTGTTGGTGTATACGAAGAAAATTTTACAAGGCTTGCAAGGTATGCATCTGGCTTTATCATCCAACCTGAAAGTAAAGTTGATCGATTCTTCAGTGGCTTAAAACCAAATCTTCGAAGTGCATTAGCTATAAGAGAATTCAGTAGCTATGAAGAAATTGTGCGATGTGCTATTAAGGTAGAAATGGAAGTTGGTGTTACATATTCATCTCATGGTTTTGACAAAAAACGAAAGATGGATTTCAAGGAGAAATCTCAGAATAATGGTGAAAAGAATATGAATGTTTCCTTATGCTCAAAGTGTGGAAAGAAGCATGGTGGAGATTGTCTTAAAGGGACTAGAAATGTTTTAAGTGTGGAAAAGATGGTCATCGAGAAGCTGAGTATCAAAGTAATGGAAAAAGGGTTGCTAATGGTGTAAATAATGAAAAGACTGCAGAGAACACACCAATAACAATTCAATGCTTAATGTGAAATGAAATGGGGAAATATGCTAATAAATGCCCTAATCCAAGGGTTAATGATGATCGACATGAGAAACCACTTAATGCAAAGGATAAAGGGAAATCACATGCGACCACTATTGGCGATGTTGAAAATGACAACGATGTGGTGGAATGATTAAGTGTTTATGTAATGGGATTCCAAAATAATGTTGTATATAGTATCGTAGAATATTGGAATATTTATGTATTGGTCTATTGTGGTTTTCAATAATTTTATGGTACTGGTAACCATGGAAAGTGATTGAGATATTTTTGGTAAGCAGATGATATGCGCATAATGAAGGGAAAAGAAGATAATGAGATGTTTGGTTGTATTCATGAGCTCATGGTTGATATAAGGACTAAGTGATATCATGGTTTGAGTATAAATAATTTTGAGGATTTTGGTTTGTGGAAAGTGTTAACTTTTAACTGCATTCATTTTTTCACTAAGGTTCAATGGGTATACATGATTAAGGTATTCACATGTTTTTAATTTGACCAACAAGATATATCTTATGATATATGGGGGATAAATGATGGCATTCACGTGATTGTTATGTGACATTTCAAGTAATCATTTTTATACTATGAGCATGGACCAAAGTACTTTGGATAAGCCTAAATATTAGGATAGATTACGTTGGACATAAGTTAGTATTGTTTAAGGATAGAAGTTTTTTCGATAATATTTATGGGATGTTATAGTAATTTAGTTTTAGAAAAAGGACAACCTGCAGGATGGGCGACATCCCATCGCGTCGGACAAGGCTGTGGGAATCGAACCCACAACTGAAGTGTGACTGGCCTTTATCCCCTACCACTGGCCTACAGGAAGTCCCTCTTTAGTAGAAACTAGTTTTATTATGATAAAATAAGTATAAGTCCATTTTAGGAACCATATATGATTAATCTCACTATAGATCGACTTATGTATATTTAATAACTTTTTCTAACCTTTTGTTTGAGACAGATGGAATGACATGACATTCTATCACATGATCTGCTAACACTTCACGAATAACAAATTCAACTTCATTTCTTTAAGAGATGAAGTGAATATTGTTCAAGGAACGAACAATAGTGAGATTTTACCAAAATAAAGTAAGTATTTATTCTAATTCAAATTCTTCAACATTATGGAAATGATCTTGAAAACCAAAAATGTTGTCCTAGTGCTCTTATATCTGATGAATCAGATGGTACCTTAGATCGTCACAAATTTATGGCTTTGTGATTGCTGGCTTTTCCATAGCCATGTTCTCTACCACTCTCCATCAGAACATGATGGTTATATTTCTCTTCCATATCAATATTTTCACCTACGTGGAAACCCAGTGATTAGTTTATTTGGGTAACCATTACGGTTCATAATTTTGTTTTTAAAGATTGTTTTTGGTATTCCTTTTTACGATATGGGTTTCTATTGAAGAAACTTTCGAGTAGTAAACCATTTTAAACCCCGACAAATTTCGAGGGAGAAATTCATTTTAAGGGGGGTAGAATGTAACACCCCGAGAGTTTATGAAAAATATTATTTTTAATTTCATTAATGTCTTGTGTTGTATGCTACACCAAAAGGATCTTGCACAACACTCATCCTTGACTTGCCTTGCATTACACGCAATCGTGACCTTCCTCGATAGCGTGTGTAGTACGCAATACCGAGTTTCACTAAACAATTATATGCTATTAAAATATTATTAAAACAAGATGTTTTGAATAATAATAACCACTTTTTGAAATTTTTTAAATTTTATTTTTTAAAATGGACTTCATTTTTGGATTTGGAATATCGAAATTAGCTTAGGGTGAAATTTTGGTACTTTTCGGATAACTTTCATTTTCTGATGAATAGTTAAAATTACTAAATTTTAATTAAAAACAACCTTTTTAATCGAAATAATTAATAGTGATAAATTATTAATTTGAGTGGTTT
Organism: Viscum album; assembly: GCA_963277665.1. Lineage (NCBI taxonomy): Eukaryota > Viridiplantae > Streptophyta > Magnoliopsida > Santalales > Viscaceae > Viscum > Viscum album. The sequence goes on along the minus strand of OY728157.1, from coordinate 24,830,439 downwards.
TAAAGTATATTTAGAATATATTTTTACAATTTAATACAATTTTGTTCATTGGATGTAATTTCACATTTAAACCAAATATAAACAAGTGTCAATCTTTTGATAGTTATTATCTTTTAAGAACACGCAATTTTTTTGACGAAGGGAATTAATGTTTAAATTAATTAATGCAACTGATATGTTTTGAATTTGGTAAAATAGACATCATTTTTGATTTTATAATATCAAATATAGCTTAGGCCTAATTTTTGGTATTTTTCTGGAAACATTCATTTTTTGATGAATACTGAAACCAGTAAGTGGTAGTTAAGAAAAATGAATTTTTCATAAAACTTAATTTTACCGCTTCTGTGAGTGGAATTTGAAAAATCCGAGAGACACGGTTGATTTCAGTATGTAAAATGTTATTCAATGAGATAAAAATAATTTTTGGTGAATAGTAACTTTTTACTTTTTTTACCACGGTTAAAAGTAAATAGGGTAATTACGGGTCAAAATGATATAATTATTACCCTAATACGTGTCCTAATTCTATTGGATAAGTTTAATTCGACCAAAAACAACATTAGGATTAAAATATGACCATTTAGGCCCATTTGGATTAGATTAGGACATTTATTATTAATTTATTTAAAGAAGGGTTAAAATAGTTAAAGTCAAAGTTTAATAAGTATATTATTTCAAATATAGGGATATACATTAGATAAATTCGACAATAAATATTCATTAGAAATATAAAAAGATTACCTACATAATTATATTATATTTGTAATTTTTAGACTTTAAATAAGTTAAATTATTTACGACACAAAGATGATGCAGTAATTGTCTTATCAATAAAATATTGACATAATTGATGTCATAAATACCCATATAAATATAAATTGAGACTTTTAATGAATTCCACTAATTTTATAGGTTAATATGACATGTTATTATTGATTTAATTAATGTTTTTCGAACTAATCATTCTGTTATGATTTTCACAAAAATCAATTACTAAATAGTGTCAAAATTGACATAAAATAGTTTTTAAAACAAGTATTATATTATTAATTGTTATTTTATGCCTAAAAATACACTGTTCATACAAATGACTTACATAAGGTTATATATATTAATAATAAACAACATGGGGTTATTTTGGCTGATTATAGTAAAATTTTTAACCTTATAGTATAAGAACACAAGAAGACACGGTAAAAGTAAAATTATTTAACTTAATGTTAAATCTAAATGATAAGGTTAAAATAGGAACATAAACTTGTCTAAATTATATTATATGAGATTATTTCGACCCATAACCACCTTAGAATCAAAATATATTAATTTTGAACTGTTAATACCCGAATTTGACTTTATAATAAAAAAATATTTTTAGTTATTCCAAAGGTGCCTCTCTCCTCCCTTATAAAAGTGAACCTCCTCCCTCTCTTCCTCACACCACTTTGAGTCTTCATGCTCGGCCGACCCCTACCAAATTATCTTCTCCACTTACATAGCTAAATACTAGAGGTTTTGGTCTTCCTCAAAGACCAATTTTAGTGCCCTAAAAGGAGATCTCAAAGAGGCGCTTCAAAGAAGAGGTAATGTCCGTTACCGATTCTTTCAACTTTATTTCTTCTTCCACTTCTTCTTCTTAGGTTGTTTCATTTTTAAATAATAACATCAGTATCAATCATATATTGATATGTTAGTATAATAATGAAACAATCCTATTTCACCATCTATCCATCCTACGGAAAAAGAAATCACCGCGCGTGCGTACGTACGGAATACCGTCTCCACGCCGTGGTGTAATCTATTTTCCACCACCACCTTACATGGATGGGTATAGTGGTGCAAATAAACAACTATATATGATTATTGTAAAGTGGTATAAATTCTGAAATAGTATTCATACACACAAATACAATTTCACGATCATGAGAACGATATTATCCCTCGTGCGTACGTACGGACTACCGTCTCCACGACGTGATGAGATTCATTCTCCACGTTAACCATTCATGAATGATTATAAAGTATATATAATAAGTAATCATGAAATATATGAAATAATAATGATACTAGATTTATGTGTATATATATGTATGTCATCTACTTAATTCCATTCAACTCAATAAGGAAACGAAAACAGCGTTCATGCGTACGTACGACCTACCGTCTCCATGAACGGTGTATTTCTTTCCATTTACTGATCTATTATATATATGTATATTCTGAATATATATTATATAAATCATGTTTTATATTCTGGAATTAAGTAATCATGATCTATGTAATCATATGAATAATTACAAGTCAAAACACGGACGACAAATGAAACGATTTTACCCAAAACACTCTTTAACATGGAAATTACAAAAAAACGGGTACAATAAAGTCATCAGTGAACCATATATGATATCATAACAATTAGTATGATTATGGAATAAGTCAATGAAATTATTTAAATCATTATACAGGAGGTTCAGAGACATACGAAGAAAATCAGACTTAAGGTAAGGGAAATATCACAATCTCATTTTTATCCAAGATTGTTTATACTTTGAAATTTACTGGGGTGTATTTTATAATTCACATCCATGTTTCCTCAATATGTAATATTATTTCCATCCAACTAAAATTTTTTAAATCCAATTTTACCCTTCTGTGAGTTTTTAGTAAAAGATATGAAAAGAATCTTTTATCGTTTTTCGTATGAGGTACTTTTTGACTTTTCCGACAAAATGACGAGAAGAATGTTTTTTGTTAACTTATATGACATGAATGGATTTTTGAAACATTATTTCCAAGAAGCTTCCTTTACAAGTTTTCAAGTTTATTTTTAATCAAATTGTTTTATTTTAGAATTGTATGACTTGTTAATAAAGGAAAAGTGTTTCTGAAGTAGAAAAGATATTTTCCTCAAGAATGGAGTTCAAGTTTTTTATCAAAATTATTTTCCATATAAGATAATAAAGGGTTCTGTTTATATCCCTATTATTACATTGATTTTATTATGTTGTGATGGAATTATTATTATGAATTCCTTTATCTTTTATGAATTGTTTTAGTATGTCATGATGTTTAAGATTCCCATTTTTATTACATGGGTTATGCTATGATGTATTGTTTATGATTTTGTGGCACACATAAGAATGATATAATTATGAGATGGGTGGGACCTATATATCCCTCAAATTCATTGTGTATATATTTTATATCTCTTGTGATAGACATGGCTGGAACGACAAGTTAAACTGGTTCAGCGAAACAGGACTGAAACGAGGAGTGAACTCGGTTCAGAAATGGACTTTGTCCACTAAGATAGTCTTGGCAATGAGTCTTGACTGATAAGAAATTATTCTCTATGATTATGTGTGTACGCCACAAAGTTTCATGTTTTAAGTTATGAATATTGGGATTACATTTCACTACTATGATTTATCCCATGTTATGATATTATGATCTGTTTTGCAGGTTAATATTTTCAAAATGTTATGTTCTTATGAATATGATGTGATTTATATTTCTTTTGTTTACCCTTACTGAGCATTTGATCTCACCCTTTTATGTTTTATTTTCCCCAGGATATAAAGAAAGGTTTTAGGTATGAAAAAAAGGAAGATCTTTATGGGAGATTTTGATGATCTTTCACCACAATTAAAAGATTATATTCTGAGTTTCCAAAGACATTAAACTATTACGGTCATTGTGTGTGTGTTTTTGTAATGTACTTAGTATTCCACAAAAGTAATGTAATGTCCATGTATGTAAAGATTAGGGTCTCTAAAAATTATCACTTTTCCCTTTTATAATTTATATAACCCAATACACCTCATTGGTGTTTAGACTTATTAGGCATGGAGTTTATCATACAAAAATTTGAGAAGTTACCATGAATTCCTGAATAACAGGTTTTAGTAAAGATATAAGGGGATTTAATGGGATCACATAAATGAGATAGTGTCATCCATTGGATGAGGTGACCATAACACATGAACCCTTAAAACACATATTCTATGTTTTGGTGAATTTGGGGGGATGATCGTGTTTAGAATGACTCATACCAAATGGAATTTTATGAATCAATGTTTTAGTCATGGGGAATAATTTTCCTTTTTTGTGTCTATTATAACATTATCTTATAGAGAAAACTCTTTGGGGTGTTCACCTTGCCGTTTAAGAACCCCTTTGGGTGAGCCATCCTAAATTGCCTTAGATTCATTAATATAAATTGTGGACTAATTAACTTGGGTTGTTTGTGGAAAATTAGTAATTCCTTATATTGATTAATGAGAAATGGAATAGTAATTGGGTCCCTCTTGACAATGCCTAATATTGAACATAATCTTTTATCCCATGTGTGGTGCCGCCCACCTATGGAATACATGATGTTTATTTGAATACAATATGGATTACATATAAAATTACTCGTCTTAATTTACCTAAGAACCTTTCTTTTTAATAAAATCCTTATTCATATTTTTGTGCTCCTTTCTGGACCAATTTAAATGATTTAGATGTATTTTGACACTTTTTCAATCTTGATGGATTGATATAATAAAATTTCATTGATGAAATATTGGTTAGAGGCATGTTTATGCCACATTCCTTGTTTATAATTCATGGATTATGGAAGTTTCATTATTCCATATGACCTTATTATTGAACTGGTAAGAAATTACTTGTTAATGTTGATAACTTGTGAAATTGGGTTGCATGTGTGGAAATGATATTGATTAAGGGTTATTAAATTTATATTAATCCTCATTCAATGCATTCTCTAGGATATGTTCCCATCTTTTTATTTTAAAATAAATTATTATGGGGAGAGAACGTGGGTCCAGTATTAATAACCCATAATTGGACTCCATGTAATCGATATGCTTCAACACAATGCACTAGGGATGTTATGTTTTATACTCTCAAGGAAAGGGATCCCCTAAGAAATCTATTATATTATTGGTTCATACCAATTCTCTTAGGGTTAAAAATGGATGGAAACATAAAGAAGATGGTTACCCCAATCCATTATTGATACTTAGTGCCTTACATGTGATACCCAACACATACTCACAATTATGATACCATAAGTGATATATGGACTTTAAAAAGGATAAACTTGGACATGCATGGTGGCATTGAATATTTTGAATGGATGAACTGTAGTGATACATAAGGTATAGGATCATACTCCACCTATGAAATTGATGATTTATAATGTAAATACTTGAGATGAAACCTACTTTATTGTTATATATTGTTATTTCACTTGATATGTTTTCCTTACCTATGTAGCATACATTTGTGATGAAATGAGATTTATACACCAAGTTAAAGAACATGCTTGGGGATCGTCTTTACTTGGATTTGCATGTTAATATTTCCACTTGTTTATATATTCTTCCTTGATAAACTATACTTTTCATATTTCCATATTTCGTCCGAAGTAGGTGGTATGAGATGGGTGTCCTTTTAGTAACTCGGAAAATGTAGTTATTATTAATTTTTATCATTATGCTTTTATTTTATATGACACATTTTATTTATATTGAATTGAATGGATTGTGCTAGTCATCGTGGGTGTTGGCTTATTGAGATTTATATCTCACACCCTACTCGGGTAACCTTGTTACCCAAGTAAAAATTATATTTATAGGATCTTGGTGGTTTATTATATTCATCTATTGTATAAATTTTCATTGTATACATATGTTAAATTGTAAATTATAGTCTTTCACTCCATTGTCAATTATTTATTACAGTTTCTGCATTTTTCTATTCATTTTATGTTTACAATATCTGTTATATATTGTTCACATTATAGTTATTTTTGATGATCAGTGAATGTTTTACCAATTAAGTTATTAAATATGGATATAAAATAATAAGAAAAACATGTACACATTTTTATAATATTATATCATTAATTTTGTTCCCAATTCATTCATTATATACATTGATTGTATTATTTCTAGTATTTTGTTATATCAATATGAATAGGAAAAAAATAACAATTTAATAAATTATTATGAGGTTAATTGTTGTAAAATAGTTATTACCGAAGTATAAATATCGTATTTAGTGTTTTTATGGTGATATATAATAATTAAAAAGGAATTATAGTATTAAGTAAATGATATTCATATGTCACTAAATTTGAATATACGATTTTTCTATTAGCATGCTCATTTAAAATGATTCAATAAGAACCAATTGATTATTGATTATATCATTAATATTTTTAAACAAATTATATAACAAGAAATTATGATAAAATAATTATTATATTTCATCCTTATACCAATATCATAACCATATATTATTATTGGTGATAAAAAATGAATTTTATTACTCATGACAGTCATAGTTTTCACGTTCGTATGAATGAGGATTTTGTTTTTCTAAATTGATGGGATATATGAATAATCAATTAGAATTCCCCCAACATAGTAACATTACATTATTTAAACTATAATAATATCATTTCATTAGTGTTGAAATAATAAATTTAATGATGAAAATAGTAAAATTTACGTGTTGAAAATACTTACATCAAGGAAATTAATTTTTATTGGAAGTATCCCTGTAAATGATGGTCTTTTTCTATCTAATCATGAACATAATGTTTTAAAAATTGAAGAGGTATCTTGGAGGAGAGTATTTTAATATTTTTTAGGATTAAATATAATATAATTCAATTCAAGAAGTTTTGGATGTGTTACCCTATATAAATTTATGGGAAGTATAGTTTTTAGAGTAACACTTACATTTTCCATAATATAATTTCATTATTTAAGGGTCAATGTTAAAAAATTGAAATAATTGTAAAAGACATTAATTATTGTTGAAAGTAAACTCCAACAGATTTTTTTTAGAAAATTTTGGATTTTCTATCTTTTTATTATTTTCCCGAATTTACTATTACATTGGCAATTAATATATAAATGTTGTGACATATTTTAATAAAAAAAATTAAGATTTATCAATTTATATAATTTCATCCTTATTTTCTAAAACATGGTAATAATTTTGTCAAATAACATTTCTAAATATTTGAAAATTAATTTTAAAATGAAAAAACATAATTACATAAATATATCTTTTATAAAGACAATGTTTCTAAGAAATAAATTTCAATATAAGATAAATTATCATGGGAAAATATTTTAATAGAATAAATTGATTCTTAAAAATAAAAATACAGTGATGATTATTAGAAGGTAATTAAAAACAGAATTTCCTTTCAAAATAATTTATTTTATAAAAGTAAAGAGAATATTATCTTTTTAATTAATTATAAAAATGATGGACATATAAATTATATGTTCTAATATTATTAATAAATGAATATTATTATTCATTAAATTATTATTTTTAATTAAATGGGTTTTTAAAATTATATGACATTATTATATAATGTTAATTTCATACAAATAACATGTATCATTAAAACCAAATATTTCAACTAAAAACCAACTTGTTATAAAATGACAAAAAATTATAATATTATACTTGTTTTAATATTATAATTTCAAAAACGAATTAAAATATTTCTATTAAAATTTTAAAATTGACACTTTTAATAATTCTAATAATAACGATATTTAGAGTGTTCATTATGTGCTAGTCCATGAAATGGAGATTACTTATTTTATAAGGTATCTATTTTTACAATTGATGTTAGATTTATGAAGGTATTGTGCTTTATCTTGAGTAATGTATCCTTAGGTAGATGGGATTTAGGTGGGACTTCTCACTATACTATGGGTTATTCTTGGTCTACAAATGTTGATGTTTTTCTATGAATCACTCAATGATTACTCTTGCTGGGATTATCAATTTCAAATTATCCTAAACATTATCATGATATAATCTCATGTATAAAACAAAAAAGATAAATTTGGTTATTTCTAAATATATTTTACTTTTCATTTTGGTTAGTGGCACAATCTATGAGTTCAGTACATATTTTAACGTCAATATGGTTTGAAAATATTGATTTTTTAATTGAATATGATTCCTTATAAAATTATTAGAATGATGAATACTTTTATAGGGACTAATAAGGAATAATTTTTTGTGATTAAATCCTTTTTAAATATATTAATTATTAAATTCCTTCAAAATAAAAAATTTCTCAAGACATCAATTATACAACTGGGCTAGTCATTAAAATTTTGTGAGCCCCTTGATTATCATTTGTATGGAATGAATGTAATGACTGAACCTAATTTAATTAGGTCCCAATTTCTGGTGTTTTCTTTGGGATTTACAATGTTGGGTTGCCCTAATAGAATTATTATACTATATGAATAGAGTTTAGTTTATCAATATAATGTTTTAGTTAATGTGTTATCTGATCAACTATCCAAGTGTGGGAAATGATATAATTGGAACGGTGGCCTACCTAAATTTTTATGTGGTGAGAGGAATAAAAATATATACTACTTTATTAGTTATCTTTCGATCATCAACCACTAATATATATGATGGATTTTTTAAAGGGGTTTTCATTATGGTAGGAGAACATTTAATATGATTACTTTTTAAATTAAAGAATAAAAAAATAATAATTTAAAAGAATATATTTTTGTACAAAAATGAACGCATTATCATCCAAATTTTCATTTCAGTTTATTCATTAAAGTGATATATTTAATTTAAGGAATCAGTATAATTTTACATAAACATAATAATCATTCATATTTTTGTGGTGTAAATTTTATGTGACCAGGTTACAAATTCATTAACTACTAAAGGATTATTAGTCTCCAATCACATTCTTAATGAGATGGAGTGTTCAAATTACATAAGGAGACAATGTGTTTCCTTTAATATTTATACATCAAATAGAACACATTTTAGAATTATTGTCAAATTTTTTTACAATATCATTAGTTCCAATAAATGTTTACCCTATTTTATGAATGTTTTTAGGATATATAAACTCTATATGAGATGTCCTAGTTCTATTAACATATTAAGAGTACAATTTGGTAAGTTTTTAGATAAAAAATTAGATATTTTTCCAATGCCTAATTTTTTTAAATAGCCTCTCAACTTCATTTAATACTAAATTTAATGTTAGGATTGGTTGACATTATGTCCATATGATGTAATTATCTAGGATACCACTAGGGGTTTTAGAAAATCTGTGTCATTTTTATAGTATTTAATCATGTTATTTAAATCAATTTTTATATTTTCATGTGTATATAATACCAAATATATTTTATACATATTAATTAAATATATTGAAATTAAAAATGATGTAATGAATATTAAATGCTATTAATAATTATTTGAATGATATGGAATTTTTTTTCAAACCATGAAGTTTATTTCTATGGAATATATCAATATCAAATGAATATAATTAAAGGATGTATATAATTATCATGTTTATCATGATTAATATGAAAAGTTTTTTATAAATATGGAAATATTACATTAAATCTAAATTGATGGATTAATAACATATTTTATGGAAAAAAAGGATTCATAAATATCATGAAATAAATATAAGGATTAGTAAGTTTAATCTAATACAATAGAGCTTATCCAAATATTTATTAAATTATGATGGATCTGATCACATGAGCCTATAGTGTAATATATAAAGGATAATTTTTTCTTTTCTTTCTATAAAAATATATAATTCTATATAATTTTCAGTGTTTTTAATTCTATTTGATAAAATATTTCAACTAAAAGTAATAAGTAATAATTCTCTAAATCAAAATAGTTTTTTAATATTAGAATGATATTCATAATTAATCATAGTTTTTAAGATACTGCTAAGAGTATATTTGGATATTGGGATGTTTAAAGTATACTAAATAAAATATAATGATATACAAAAATAACCTAAATTTAAATTTATATCCTAAGAATGTGTAGTATATATCCTTAAAATATTGATGTATAGAGTTACAAAAGTTTCCAAAATGTTAAAAGTAAAATGTTTTACTGAAAAAGTTCCATGAACAATGATAATAGTTACCTAAAAACGTTTTCATAGAAGAATGAAATCTATTGATATAATAAAATTTTTTTTTGAAGGAAATAAGTTTGATAGATTCTTCAAAGAGATGAAAATTGGGAATAAATTATATGTTTTTAACATAGTAATATGGTTTGATTTTCATAAAAATGTAATGTGTTCACTAAAACCTTATAAGTGCATCAAACTGAATATTTGGAAAATTTCCCATCATGTGTATTATGAATATTTGGATACTTTTTATAAATTTATTAATATTATTAATGTAAAATAATGATATAAAATTCATCATTTTATAAAAAAGGAAATCTATATTTTATTATTCATTCATGTTGGGACCATATACTCAAGAAATTAAATTCTAAATTACGTCTCAATGATTGAATTTGTGTTATCTTTATTCAATTTTCATCTTTGAGTGTTATTGATTGTGATGAAATACAAATGATCCCATAGGTATGATTTCATATTGATATATAAAATATTAACATGAGGGATGAAACAAGTATTATGTTTGAGATCACTCATGAATTATAAAACGTGTAGGGTTATAGACTTTGTATTTTTTTACTAGGGTTGCATGTCTCAATTTTTATTTATCCATGCCAGAGTTTTATGATAGACCATGCATAGTAATTATTATACATTGATGATATTATTATGTAATTGTTGAGGATTAGGTAATCATGGTGTGTTGGGATATATTGATGGTCTTTTCCTCAGTTAGATCATATACATTATGTGATATTTCATCTCGTATTTTGAATCTGAAATATGATCCCTTGATTAAACTAGACTAGGGAGATGCATAACCTCCCCTTGATAAGACTTATTATAAAGTTATCTATTGGATAAGTGGAATGTTATGTGTTCAACAATATTTATGAATGAAAATTCATTTATTTATTGATATTATTCAATTATACAAAAATAATCAAGAATATTTGAATGACTGTATTGTATTAACATACTATTTTTTAGTAGGTGATGAGAGGTCTTAGAAAAAGGAATCATATAGAAAACCATGCTTGTATATGATACATCTGGTGGAAAGAAGTACAGAGATGCTTGTTTTGATAGAGATTTCATAAAATTCCATGAAATATTATGAATCATTATTGTATCTTTTTCATACATTTAATGATATTGGAAATCATAATTATTTTCAAAATTATAAATCCCTCTGGAAGGAAATGTTGTGGATAAATTATGGGTGCTTGAGTTTTTGGGAACTAAAAATTATATAAACATAGACTCTAGTATTTCATATATAGTTTTCACCATATTACATTACTAAAAAATACAAGATATGGAATCCAAATGGACTGAACCATTTTGTACTCATGGAAAAATATACACATACTTTAATCCCACATTAGATATTATAACATAAATATAAATCATAGTAAATTATTTGGGATCAAATTTATTCCATAGAGAATTTACCATCCTTTCAATGATAAATAATTTTATATCATCCTCTTAATGAAAACATAAAAATGGGACGAGCTTTGATGCTCAATATGTGTTTGCATACAACTATATCTAAATAATGAAAGAATAATAGATAATGAAAAAATGTTGATAAAAATGTCTTGAAAATAATCACATAAGCTATAAACATGCCCATTTATGTCAAAACTATTCATATAATCACATAGAAATCAATAAATAATTTCATATGTATGGAACATGTATTTTCAAACATATTATGTTACCATCGATAACATGTTCCAAAAACCCAAAAACATTTTTTCAAGGCCTCTTTCTAAGGAATATTAAAAAAATGGGTATGACCTTTGAAAAATTCCCAATATAGTTTTCTATGTAAAAATACTAATGCATCATGGGTCTATGTAATTCTTTAGCCCATATTTCACTTAATAAGTCCAATGAGTTCTTCATATCATTAAACAATAAAATATTATCAACCTTCCTTAAACCTCAAAAATAGATCATATTAGATGAAATATCAAACAAAATATCAGAACAGTTGCTAGAAAAGATGATAATAATCCAACGTAAGAGTAAAAACTCAAAATATCTTAATATTCAACAATATATGTAGACCTACATGAAAATAAATTTCAAATCCTAGTGAACAATTTTGTGAATAATATAACATTTTACACAATGGAATCACTTATTTCAATTCATTATATTTTCGAAATATTAAGGAAAAAATAATTTAGAAATGAAATTTTTTAAATTTTAAAAAAATTCCACAAAATTATGGTTCATTTTGGTGGTAATTTTTTTTAATATTGTTTATGTAAAAAATATATCATGTCCAAGTGTTTTTAAAGATGTTAAAAGTTCCGAATTCTAAAAATGATTAAAAAATTTATTTCAATCCATTTTATGAAAATTCAAATTTTATTAAAAATGAATGTTCAAAATCATTGGAGAAATTATAAATATTGTTTAAAACATTTTAAGTATAATATGGACATGGGAAAAAAATATTCCCAACCACGTAGAAAAATAAGGTTGGGAATCCATAAAAACAGTATTTTGGTATCTTTAGTAAAAGAAGAGTGAAAAAATTAATGTAAAACAAGTAATGTATTGAAATAGATATATTTAATGTTAATGGATTTGTTTTATGATATATATATATATCTCTCTCTCTTTAACTATCCCAACTGATTATTGAACATAAATAAATGATAATAATTATGTGATTTTGAAGTAGACCCTTACCTTAGGTTCAACATCCATTATAGGTGTCCAAACATCCCCTATAATAAATATAGATTTATTTTAAATATACTTTAGAACTATAAAAATTAATATAATGTAATATAATATTCATATGTAATTTTCAACTATTGGTTTTTAAACAACTCTCTGTCAAAATTACTGTTGCAGGTAGTAACAAATCATTCTTCATTTCTGTTTTAGTTTTATCGTTTCAGTACTTTTAATTTCATCATTATTAGATTATAAAATAAATGTTAATTATGATATAAATATTTTTTATATTCATTATATATATATAGTAAACCGTAAATAATATATTTTGAAAAAAATTATTACATTATTCATGGGGAGGGCTGGTCATACGTACGTATGAATGTTGCTTTTACATTCCAATGGAAGGAATTGACGAACAATAAATAATAATTAATATTTAACGAATAATTTTTATAATATAAATTTAATTTATATACATGAAATCTATCTTTAATAATATTTATATAAAACATTAATGAAAAATAGATCATATCACTTCATGGAGGTGGTAGCCCACATATGTGAAGGACCAATGTTACCATTTTCAAAGGTATTGGATGATATTAAGATAGATATGCTACTATCATTAAATATGAATAGTTATGTCATAAATATTAGATATAAACCTTAAAACCATAATAACAACTATCCATAAGATATAATGTCAAAAAATAAATTGTATCATTATGTGAAGAGGGTATATTGTACGTATGAATGAGTGGTCCTCTCACATTCCATTTAACTGAAAATCTATGGGTACTTATGGATTAATAATCATAATAACATTAATGATTATCTAGAATATTTTATTTATTATTTAATGATAAATATAAAAGATATAAAGGAGGTAGAATAGAATATAAATTGACAGAGGTTTGGTAAGACAATTATATATTCTTTAAGGAGCATTATATAAATATTTTCTAATGGGAAATAGGGTTGGAATTTTTAGGACCCAAACCCACCATAACATGAGTTAGGATTTTTAAAATACAAATGGAGTGGTATTGGTGGATGAAGGTATCTAAATTTATTATAATGATGTAAATGAAGGGGTTCCCTTTTATAAGTTTCTGAAAGGAGACTATTCGAATCATCAAGAAGATAAAAAAAATATCCAAGTAATTATAAAATAATACTCTTAAAAAGGGGAAAATATTTCAATGTAATTATGGATATGGATTATATATCTAAAAAATACTAAATTTATTCTTTTATATGGTATCTAATTCCTTTGATTGGTTTTACCCTTAGTTAACCTATTTTAACCATAAATGTAGAGATATATATTATTCACATCAAATAAGTTATTAATGTACTTATATGGTTAAATTTACATCCTAAATTAGAAATTGATTATATTTTTAACATTTTCATGTTCTTTGTGACCTCTTTATAAATTTTAATGACTTTAAATTAATTTAATGATATATTAATTTCACAAAATATTATTATTGATTTTTTTTAAATTATTCATTTTAATTGACATAAAAAAATTAGATAATGTTTTAATTAGAATAAAACCATTAAAATTTCCCTAATATGTTATTTTATTATAAAAAACTCATGTATCACAATAAATCACCCAAATAGTGTTATATTTAATATTTTAATGAAATTTATTTATTTTTATATTAAATGATTAAATAATGTTTCATCATTGAATATTAATTCAAAATATTTATATATAAGATATAAATTTTTAATAAATAAGGATTAATAAATTATCACTTTTTTATAATAAAAATAATATATGTTCATTCACCACTTTTATTTTGTCTTATGGGAACTTATAATAGATATTGGAATGTTAGACAATGAAATTTAGTATATTTTTTTCATAGGAAATTATATATGTAATTTTCATAGTAAAGTTCCCCATAAAAAACTAAAACTCTAGAATAAGGTGATATGTTTTGAGTTTATTTAATTAAATAATAATTAATATGATAAATAGTTACAATAACACCATGATCTAAGAGTTATTTTCTGGATTTACCATATAACGATGTGATAAAATTTATCGTGGTTACTAATCAATATTCCTAAATATAAATGGGTCCTACTTATATAATATGAACCTTTTGATTCCAAATGTGGAATCCATTTTAGGATATTCAATATATATAAGTGGAGAAAAATAATTTTCAATTTTTTTTTCAATCATTGATGTATACCCCTTTAAGAATGTATACATTTTAATGAATAAAACAAAATATTATCTTATCCATGCATAGTTAAAATAGTTGATTAATGTTAAAATAATTTTTTGAATTTATAATATATACATCTCATTAGAATTATTAAAAATTTAATGACTAATTTAGTTTGTTAAAATTAAAACATTTTGTGTCCATAAATGTATCAGAAAACCATTTCTTTTACTATTACATGATTGTTGAATTCATATCTAATCAATTGAAAGAAAATGAATTGTTTTCATTCATCTAAACTCCAATTTTTTTATAATCTAAAAATTTATATTTATACCATTTAATTTTAATGAATGGTTTATGATGGTCAAACAATATTTGAGTGTTAACTAAGTATTTATTTAAACCTGGTAATGCATCTAATAAAAGAAAATAGAGGATATTAAATTTATTAAATATATATATATATTAAATTATTTTGGTGTTAAGTTCTATCCCTAATAAAAATAATTTAACCTAGAGCATTTAATAACTTTTTTATGATAAATAAGAATATATTTGTTTAATTTCATACATTGGATCCATTATAGACTCCTCAAATTTCAGATTCCTCTATAGAACTTTAACCCTATGATCCATCATTTTCCATAGCACATTACCCTTGTGTATAATTATTCTACCATTTATTCCTTGTTGGAAGGATCATTATCCAAAATTATATCTTATTATTTAAATACATGTTAAGGATTATGTATGATTAAGTGCCAAGCGATAATCTATTTTCCCAAAATGATCAAGAATCTAAAAAGGAAAATATATCTAGGAATCATCCTTTTAATTTTTTTCACAAGTATATAACATTATTATAGAGAGATATTTTCATTTATACATTATCAAAAATATCAAATTAGATATCTCATTTATGACTCTCAACATAAATTTCATTTTGACTTGGTGTCGCCCTTTAGGGATGTGAAATGACTCTAACATTATATGCCATTTCCTCGGAATGCTCAGGTCGAAATATATTTCTTTCTCAAACATTGTACAAAAATGATTGTCATGAAGCATCCTAGGTACACTGGTAAACAAATAACTATGTCTGTCCTAACCTAGAATGAATGGAATTAATGATCCTCACAGGTCATCGAACTCCTGGAGTCATTTTACGAAAAGTAATATTGGAATGATTTTTCCACTACAAATGTTTAATTGAAAAAAAAATTATTATACATAAAATGGAACTAAACTAGGAGTAATGTACAAGAAATCAAAAAGAAAAATCCAAATATCTACAGAAAAATGTTCTCGAAAATTGGAAAAACTACCCAGTTCCCAATGAACACAACTCACTAAGTCCATATATCCACTACTAGAACCACCTCTGAGTGGTGCTTTACCCTTGCTCAAACCTGGATAGAGATAATCTAAAATCACACAAAGGCACAATTAGGGTATGATCTAAATGGATTGTAGTGTATCACCAAGGACTCCATAACAGATGTTGTAATTTAATTATAAAAATAAATTCAATTTAATTTTTAAATATTATCGTTTTGAATTTAAATAATAAATTTTAAAAACACATGATTTACATTTTAAATTGTCTAATAAATTATAAAGTATGGAATTACTATAAACTAATAATTAAATCAACACCTTTTAAATAAATTTTTTTATATAAATCTTATGTTATGTAATGTTGTTCACAACAATGGAACATTTTCATCTGAAATACAAACAAGAGGTCAACATGATCCTGAAATTAAAATAGTATGATAATATGAGGAAATAATTACTCCACAGTCATGGTAACATGGTAATATGCACAAAAAACCATTTGAAATAAAAAAATAGGACTCATCACCTTTTACTATGGGATATTATGTTATGTATTTCTTTTTTTGGTACATTTTAATGTGTAAAGTGTCATCCAAATAACTCGCCAACTACCTAAGTCTTGTAAGAACTCTAGTAAAAACAATGATGTGTAATTTATTTCATGTATCCTAAGAATAAAATTAATCTCATTCTTCAGTTCAAATATGAAAATTTAAATTTATAAAACCATAATAATGGTTCTCAATAAAAAATATTCCATTTTCCACGATAGAACACAATGGTTCATATCAAAAGCCTTTTATGCCATTTTCTTATAATAAAATTTGAAATCATTTTTACCAAATTAATTACAGAAACAATAATTCAAACAAATTTCACTATTTGAATTCAAAATTTCAATAATCACCAGTTTACATAAATTTCTCAAACATATATCAATTCAATAGAATTGGGCAGTTTTCCAAAAAAAAAATTTAAAAACCAAATTTGAAAAACCCATTTTTCTAAATTCAATGGAATCAGGTTGTTGAAAATATAATTAATATAAATTACAATAAACAAATTTAATCAATAAGTTGTAATTTTTTCAAGCAATTCAGGTTAAATTAAATTTTCCCAGCATAACGAACCCGCCTAACTTTCACAGAAATATAATGACTACAATAGAAACCACCGATAAGAAAGATGGCACAAAATATCATGAAACTGAACCCAGATTCTAGATTAAAAAACATGAGTTTTAGATCTATCAATTCAAATATGGTCTGTCAAACACCAAGGAATATGTGAAAATGTGATAATGTGATATGGAGGGAAAATTTCCAGAAGGATACATCAGAATTGAAATAATGATAAATTATTGGTTGAGATGACTTAGAAGGGGTTGAGGGCTCCAAAATCATCTGGGAAAGGCTCTTGGGTCAATATTAATGATATATGGAATGGAGAAATAGAGAAATCATCTAATTTACATATCAAAAACCAATGTTGGGACCTTAGATGATATTTTTACCACTTACACGATGAGTAATTAAAAAATCCATAATTCACAAAAAACCTATTTCCTCTTGCAAAAATCTTATTTTTAATCATTAGATATCGAAAATTGTGTATCCATTTTACTTGGGGTGTAAATCCACAACAGACTCCAGAACACACATGTTTTTACGCTGAGAATATAAAAAATCACTATCTTCACCTCTATAGGTATGCTCCCAATCCCTTATCATCGCTTATCAGTCATTTAAAAATGATGTCAACAATAGGGTTTGAAATATATCTTCCATATTGTTAATGTTATGTTACACCATACCTATAATAACAACTTCATAGCTCCAAAAAACATCCAATATACTCCATATAAAAATGTGAGGACACTACTCTCTCAAAATTTCCTTTCTCTCCCATCTATTATGAGAATCAAAATATTGTGGATGTAGCCCACAATCAAATGATATTTCCCTTCGATGATGATCCTTGGTTTCATAAATGGATAACTAGACTAGTTGTTTAGTCACAGATAAATCAGTCTCAAAATCAAGATCACTACATCTCAACACATTAGATGGATCAGATAGATACTTACATATCATATATACACATAACATTCTATTTATCAACATTGTTGTAGTGTAAGTTATAAATTGTAATAAGATTTTTATACCTCCTCACTAATATCCAATGGTCAAAAAATGAGGAGAAGTCTTCTCTTGCCTACAATTCCATCAATGAACCAATTGACATCAAAATTTTATGATTAAATTATCACCAAATAAAAATTAGAATGGTCTATGGTGGTGATCAGTATAGTACTTATATCTTCTCTACTTCATTAACATCCAAGTATGATTCAACAAAATCTTTACTATCATATCTTGAGCCAAATCGTACTAACCAATGCATATTACCCAATCTCCAACTGAAAATATAGAGATATATAGGGTAGAAATAAATGTCCTCAAAAGGAAAAATTTTGATAATAGACCGGTAGCCTTGTCACGAACTATACCTAGGTGATCTTCCCAAGATGCACCAAAATAAATTACACAAGTGGGAAGATTATCCTAACGATTTTCTATAACTCTATCTCTCTAGAAATCCATCTATGGATCAAATGTCATGCTCAAACAAAACTAAGATCCCAGTACCTCATGAAGGCCTTTCTAAAAAGAATATCTTAACCAAGGATCACTTTTAGAAACAATAGTTGATGGAACACCATGAATATTGAAAATATATTTCATGTAGAGATTTCCAAACTCGTCAACTCTGTTCTGATCACAAATGGGTAAAAATTGATCCGAATATGTATGTATGTCGATCAACACCCATATAAAATCATATATCCCTAGGTACGACGAAATCCGACGAAATATTAAATGGATATCACGTACCACTTCTACATTAGCAGTAGATGTGGCTAAACCAAACTTGAAGGATTCAAGATCTCATCCTTGACCATTTCTCATGTGTAACAGTGAAAAAAAAACTCAGAAAAGCTGCAACTCATACATGGCCACCAGAACATCCTCCCTATTTCATAGAACATCTTCATAGTTCATTTGCTCATTGACTACTCGGAATGATGGAAACCCAGCATAACATATTTCTTACTAATATTCTTCTAATAAAGTGATTATGATAGCATAGATTTCCGTATCTAAATAAAAAACAAAAAAATATCTTCCCACTGAAAAGGGATTCTCCAATTCAACAGAACACATAACCAAGATACCATTATTGATGAATCATCATAATAAGAGCATATGTAATCTGTACACTGGCTAGTGAAACCTTAGCCCATGATTTCTAGACTACAATATGAAACAATGTAATGAGATCCATCGAGTTCTACTCTTCTAAACATTCATTCAATGGTTGGGTCATAAGATTCTATGTTAAATCATTTCCAATGATATTCCATTTCCTCATGGTATAGGCAATGTCGAAGTCAAAAAATAATGTATTCCACCCAAATGATTTGGTATGGATTCAAATATTTTGAAGATAATATATAACTCAATAACTTTTGTTCTAAAAACATGGTAATCCTTTCCCTGTAATGTTAATTCCACCATCTCTTATGAGCATTCATCAAAGATGAACGATCATTTTCATGGGTTATATAATTCTTCCCATTTATCCAAAGAATATGGAAACCATAATAAATAACCTAATCACATTAGAAAAAAATTCCACTCAAACCCGAACAAGAAGCACCACATAAGGCCATAGATCCCTACCTGGGCTCTAAAAGTGTCAACAAAAATGAATTAGTGAAACTTAATAAGGGCAACAAGATAATTATAACATTTCTCATACAAGGGGAAAATTATTCCATTTTCAGTTAGTCTTGTCATCACAGAACAAAACTTTGATACATCCTTCATGAACCGATCATAATATCCTGCTAATCCCAGGAAACACCGAATTAGAAAAATATTTAATTTTTGCTCTAATATAATAGTGATAATACCTTCTTTAAATCAATAAATATCACACATTTAGATACCACATGTCCCAAAAATTTCACTTCTTGAATCTATAAATCTCATTTTGAATGCTTGGAAAAAATATGGTGATTTTATAGCAGACTCAAAACTATTATTAAATGATGAACATGACTCTCCTCAAGTTTTAGTAAACAAGTATGTAATACAAAAATAATATCACAATTATATCATGATAATGATGGATTATATTTTTCATCAAATCCATAAAAACATCATAATCATTAGTGAGTCCAAAGGACATAAAAACATACTCATAATGGTTTTACCTTCTGTAGAATTTGGTTTATAAATGTAATATTCTTTTATCCTCAACTAATGGAAACCTAATTGAGGATAAAAAATTGATAACCACTAATCCATTTTCAATTGATATAATAGATCCTTTATCAGTTTAATGGATACATGTTCTTTACCATCAGTCGATTAAGCTTTTGATAATCAACACAATGGAGAAGTAGACCATTATCCTTCATATAAAATAGAAATGGTGCTACAAAAGAAAAAACCCTCGAGTTTGAAAATGAATTATCTAGAATATCATCCATCTAATAAATCGGATATTTCTTTTCATCTTCTTTCATATAGTAAGAGAGAATGGATATATGTTTACTAAAATTAATTAAGTTAAAAGAAAACTCAACCCTTATACAAGTGAAAAAATATGAAATTCAAAGGAAAACACATTGGGAAACTCAACGACCATTGGAAGTATATAACCACTCAAATATTAATTCTCATGATCAATGTTGAACACATATATCACTTCCCCCAACACCTGATAAGATGTTCACTCCAACATCAACCTTAAGACCAATTCTCCCGGAAAGACATATCAAGCACCATTGGTTGTTGTAATGGAGACACTTTAAATGTTGAAATAATTCATGATTTGTTGCAGATGGTCCAATCCATAATGAAAATTATGTCACATGGTTTTATGTTAGAAACCGAAAAACACTAACAAATGCTCCAAATATGATATAAATTAATCCCAAGAAGGGCTACAAAGATCCTTTAATCAATTGGTACCAAGGGGTTTTATAATATACATTGCACTAGGTAAAAGTTAAATAAGATGATTAAGTATATTAATAGTACATTTAGAAATAAATTAATGAGATTTTCCAGTATCAAATCAAATAGTCACTAATAATGAATCTACATTGATGGTTCCTTTAAAAGTCGTTGGACCTGTATCCACTTCATCGGGAAACTTTTCTGTTGAATTAAGAATCTTCATTCTATATTCATGTGCCTATAACAATTTTGTACAAGAAAAAACGATTCCCTATCATTTTTAAGGAGATAAAGATATCTTTCCACTTCACGACATTGAAAATATAGGGAATAACCTCTTTAAGTTACCTAAACATCTACAGGATCTGCAAATAGTTGGTGCCTTTGTTAAAAACCCCATTGAATTACCTACATTCCCATACTGTTAGAAAATCATATGAAATCATTGAGGAACTATAGGATTCCTAGAATATCCCTGGTACTTAGAACCACCATGAGAATCATCACTCTTCCACATTCCATTAAAAGTTCATATGTTGGAAATGGGAGATAAAGAAACTTCCAATAACCACGACTATCAAACGCAGTCAATTTCAACCATTTTCACTATATCTAATAAATCAAAATAATAAGGATGTTTCAGTAAAGAAAACCTATTTTAAAATATCTCATATATATCATAAATAAAACTATCAATTCTTCGTCTTCTCATTTGATACTATGTGAAGAGGAAACAGAACTAGTTCTCCAAAATTATTTTTATACTCTATCACTGTCATGTCAGCCTGCTCAAGATTGGAAAACTATGTTTCCTTCGATATCACAATCAAATTTAGATATAACTGGTTGGATAAAAGATTATTGTTGTATTTCCACTCTAAGACCTCATGATTCTTCACCATCACCATTATGTCCCACTATCTTCTGCTCATTCATTCATGTGTGATGGTGCCACACTTCACATTGATATTTTCAGGTGTTTCCAAGAACACAACCAAATGCTCCATTAATTTTAGCTACTCCCCATATGAATGAGGATAATTTCATACATTGAAATGTGTTGGACTCTAGAGAATGATCTAGAGACAAAAAATCACGACTTCTTACCTCTAAGGTTCCACAAATGATTATTAAAATAAAATTGGAGGTGGTACCTATCATAGAGCTTGGATAATATGAATAATCCCCTCAACCGGATTCAGATTCACAAGATGATTCTCTCACTGAGTTTTATTAGCAATATGTTATATGATCATATTCTAACATATGTTTTGATTCATGATTCTACACAAGAAAATTAGACACCATAGGAGACGTCATATTAACACTCAAAAAGAGAAATAGAGAAATTTATCCTAAGAAATTGAAAAACAAACTTTGTATTTCAGTGTACCAAAATAAAAAATCATGGAAAATACTAGAACTATTGTCCAATAATTATTTCCCTAACCACCCCTGGTGAATTAAGGTTTCTTTGGGGAGTGATGGAAAGACACCAAATCATGACTAACTCCTACGTCTCGACACGATTACAAAAATTAATAATGTCCTGATGACTATTTATCAACCTAGAGAATTGATTCCACTTTGTCAGGAAATATCGTATTTACAAATGTCTCTTAATTACTAATCTAGTCCTGTAAAATCTTTAGGGGAATTCATGATCCCCACAACTCATTGTCTAGCACTTGGAATCATAAACAATGGAAAATGGGAAGTATTTTTCCTCTAAAAATGAATAAAGAAACAATACAAACTAGGATGCATAAAATAGGATTTCCTCGGTGAGTAATGTACCAGAAGTCAAACATGCATAACAACCTAATGTAATATAATTTAATGTACTAGATAACTAGAAAGATATCCCATGTCCCAATGGACTCAACTCACCATGTCAACAAATCCACTATTAAAACAACATATAAGTAGTGATTTAACCCTACTTAAACATGGACATAGACAATATACAACCACCCGAAGGAAATGGTCATGTGTGAGTGAAAATCTTAATTAGGTCTCTCTGAGGATTCCATAATATAGGAAAACATTTAATTAATGAAATAAATAGCTTTATATTTTCAAATAAATAAGTTAAATATCTAGAAATCATCTTTAAACAGATCATGCATTCCATTTCAAAATATAGAATACATTTCTTATGAATTAATTACATTATATATATTCATTAAATAGACATAATTTTTATAAAGTAGTTTATATAAAATACCATTGCATGTATAGTAGTTCAAAATAATGGAATATTTTAATTTGAAACATAAACATGTGAGCAACATGGTCATACACCGACAAAGGTATGATAGATCTCGGATATTATAATTGAACACTCATGGTGACACGGTAATATAAATATAAGTTCTTTTGAACTATAGACAAAGTGGACTGATCACCATCACATAAGGGTTGAGATGTGTTACATTTATTTTTTAGAACATTTTATACCATAATTTACTGTCCAAATAACTCACTAACTATATAACGAATACATGCTCTCTAATACTAATCAATTTTGGGAAAATTATTTCAATAAACCTCCAAATCAAATTAATCCCATTATCCTTGTCAAATATTAAAATTTCTCTTTTTAAACCCATATAATGTGTTTTTAATAAAACAACATTCCATTTTATGATGATATAACTGAAGGGTTCTAGTAAAAATAATTTTAAGTCTTTTTCTTAATATTGAAATTGAAAAAAAATCATCAAAATAAATTAAAAAATTTTACATCAAAAAAATTCCTCAATTATAATTAAAGTGTTTAAATTTCACAATTATCCATCAATTCGTCATGTAGAACAAATTTCAATGGATTTGGGGGTTTTCCCCAATCTTGTTCACAAACAATATTTCCAGAACAAAATTATACTAATTCAATGGAATTTGGTCTTTAATATACAAATTTAATTTAGATTCCAAAAAATTAATTGAAATCAATAAATTTAAATAAAATCTTGAAATTCATGTCAAATAAATGTTGTCCATCATAACGGAACGACCAACCTTTCATGGAAACACAACACCCACCATAGAAACATATGAATATAAATAAAAAACATAATATATAGGAAGTCAAAATAAAGACCAATTTAAATAACATGGGGTAAAGATCCATCAATCCCAAGATGATATATCAATCCTTGAAGAGTAAGATATAAAAATATGAAGATAGTGGGAGAATTCTTACCCCGAAGGTCACACTACAACTATAATGACGCTCAATCACTGATTTAGATGACTCAGAATGTTTTAAGGGCCCCAAAATCACTTGAGAATAGCTATTGGGTCAACAGAAAATAAATATTATAAGGATAAATAGATAAATAATCTAGGATACCTATAAAAAATATATTTTATGTGTTAAATGACATATAACCTAGTTACATGTTGTGTAATTGAAAAATCCAAAATTCACCGAAAACCCATCACTTCTTTATCAAAATCATATTTATTATTAATAGAATTCATATTCCTTGTAATAAAATTATGTGGAATATAAATCCATAGGTGAATACAAGAATAATAAATTTCATGATGATAATCCAACAATTCTTTGACTTCAACATTATGAGTGTTTACTTATTTCAATCTCTGGCATACCCAAACTACGAAAAGGTAAAACCATGTTAGGGTTTGAAACGTACCTATCAAATGTGTAATGGGATAGTATAATGTTGGAGTTCCACACTTCATTCCATAGATTGATTCATTATAATCCCTATTAATACTCAATTTGAAGCTATTATTGAAATGAAATTTAACCAAAGGATGGGGTTTCCGCCAAACACCATTGAATATCATAGGGAATCCACTCAACAAGTATTCAGAGTTTGGAATGGTATAGTCAGATGAGAAAAAATTGAATGAATTTTATTTAATACAAAAACTCAACACTTTAATTAGCTATCACACATGAATTTTCTTAAAAATTGAGTTAATCTTCGGATCATGATCACATTTAATAGATTGTGGTATTCCATAAATTCTCACCCATTCCATAATTAATGAAATTTATATATGTGTGAGATAAAAAAAATTATAGTAATGAGGTGTGCTTGATATGTAAGGTGATCGTCCAAACCTCAAAAAAATTTGGGCCTTTAGATGTTCTATAGAGTCCAATGAAAAATAAATGGTTTTGTTTTCCCATTTCTATAATGGTATGGGTAATGGTTATAACAATCCCTTAAAATTTTTTCTCTCATTTTTAATATAATGAAAAACAAAAACTAGAGATACGTAATCTATTATCTCTCCCACTTCATTGTACAACAATAAATAATTTTTTAAATCTCAATATATATTCTTACATCCACGATGAATAACAAATTATGAACTATGTTACTCTTACAATTGATCTATATTCAATTATGATATTTATGGGAAACCTACTTGATTCTTAAACCTTATCATTCCATCATGGTCATGGTTAATATAGGAAAAATTTCTCACATTCTTTTGTAATTAAATATATTCCTTATGCACCTTCTTAATCTGCTAATGGATGAATAGTTGTATATTCCTTTGAAAAATATTATATCTTTCCCCTATTATCATTATTTAATGATCCCTCATTAAGAATCAATATTATCAATCCATCCCCAGATAACTATAGATTTATGTTACTATAGTAGGTCTATGAGGTTTCTTAATAACTTCAATCAGTAAAGGATCCACTAATATACCTTAAAATGATTTTATATTAACTATGAATGATACTCTTGGAATAAAAAAATTCAATTTGGTAAATTTAGCATGAAATTTTACATCCTCAATGTCATGATCACAATTCTAATTTGTTCTTAAAACTCTTCATTATTACATAAACATATAATTATATCATCTATAAATACTACCAAACTATTGATTGAGGTTATATCTAAATACATTATTCATTAAATAAATGAATATTTCTGAAGCATTAGTAATTCCAATTGGAATTACCCAGAATTCCTAATAACTACAACTCGTATGGAAGGCTATCTCTGGTATATCCTCTATCGGGATTCATTGTTTATAGTATCATGATAGAAGAACAATATTTGAAAAATATTGAGATCCTTATAACTGATCAAACATATCATCAATATATGGTAATTTATATATTTTTAATATTGATATTTTTTGTTCCTAATAATCATTTCAGAGATGTATTGAACCATCATTCTTATTAGAAAACAGGAATAAAATCAACCCATGGAAGGAATATGGAAAACTCAACCCCTTATATAAATTATCCTATAGTTTCTTCTTTAATTCCATGAAATAAATCATGGAAGTTCTATTTAATGTAATTGAAATAGGTGCAACAAATTTAATGTGTCCTATTGAAAATACATCATCTCATTTCATGTAAATAATAGAAATTTCATCAGAAAACACCTCAATATACTTCAAAAAAATTGTCCCATTTTTCTGTTTACTATCTCCCCAACCATAGTAGATAAATTTCCTTCATGAATAGTTAAAAAACTATAGGGTAGTAGCAATTTTCATTGGGTTTTAAATTTATTCACATACTGATAATAAATTAGTGTCTTATATAGAATATTAAGTGTGACTTCCCTTTATTTCCAATTGATATGATTCCAATACTATGAGAGCAAATCCAAAACCAAATTTACCATAAAATCAACTAGAGAGTCGGACATCATAAAATTTTGAGTTTTCACCATGATATTAGTTTCAAATAATTGTTGTGGTGATATGATAACATTAGAAAGATCCTAATATATAATAGTGTTAAAATACAAATAATCGAATAAAACATTTTTAATTCTATTGATTATGATATGTTTACCTATAACCACACCTATAAGAACATCCACATCATTTTTAGTAATTTCATACGTTGTACCTTACCCAATTTCATTATTTTTTGAATATGTTCGTTAATGTTTGGGGAATTTGTTAGATTATTTACCAGTCTCAATATAGTCCACAATTTCCACATTGAAAAATTATTTGTTACCATTTAAATAATGTGAATGCTGGAACTTTTATGGAAACTTGAATCAATATACATTTATATTTATGCATATACCACAAAGTTTCCTTCAATAAATATCACATGATGGAATGTTATTCACTCCCTTATCAAATTTATCCATTTTTCCATACCTTCCTCTTTCACTTTTTTTTAATTTATAAGTCTTATATAATTCACTCTCTGTCTCTATAGAACATTATACTATATCTTCATATGATAATAATTAATTGTATTCTAATTCCATTCATTGTATTTACATTAAAACATTGATGAAATGAGCAATCATACTCTTTAAATTAAAAATATTTTTTGTATCAATAATTCAAATCTATGTAATGATATCATCGTACATAGAAATATTTTCCTCCTCATTATTTCATAAACTAAATAACTGTCTATCCATATCAACTTGTTGTATTTTATGAAAAATTTTATCCCTGAAAACATCCATAAACCCATCAATTCTAGGTTTATTATTTTATCCACATCCTTCATGATGTGAATCAATTACCACCATTAATATGAATCCTCTAAAAGATAATAAATTTCCATAAAAACATTCTCACATTCATTGCATCATAATGAAATAAATATCTTCTCTAATGGGCCAACACATTACCTAGATAAAAATGGATTTTTATGCCTATTGAATAATGTTGGATGTAGATTTTTTATGCAGTCTGAACTTCATACAACATAATATAGATTAGAAATATTATTGATATAGGAATGGTTCTGGGTTATATCCTAAGTCACCTTCCCCTATATAGTTATAATTTTTTTCTATAGTACAAGATTCGTTGTATTTCCCTGACGTTTAATACCTAAATATAGAATTTTAAATGATATATTTTATTTGTTATAGTCTTAGTTGGACACTAAGGAGGGGTTAATTCATTCATATAAAAATTTTAGTTAAAAAATTATGTAAAAATTCCCAAAATTTAAAAACAAAACAAGACAATTAACTAAAGTAGTAAAATTATAATAGTCTAAATGTTAAAATAATTTCTTATAAAATTGATTCATTCTAATTTATAACAATATGAGTTATTGATATACATTTTGAAACTAATTTACTAACCATAAATAATTATAAATACTATCTAATACTAACAATCAATGTAAAAAAATGATTTTTTAATATGAGTTAAAACATAGTAAACTAAATTAAAAAATACATAGAATTAAAAATTTTGGTTCATTATCAAGTTGGGACATTACACACATCACTTTGTGACGAACATCCATAAAAAAATATATACAAACCATTGATATACAACCTAGATTAGGGTTTACATAATAGTATAAAAACTATCCAAGTCACAATACCTCAACCACAATTCTACGTGGGAAATAAAATAGATAGGCAATGTGTGACCTCTTCCACAGTTCTACGTGGGATAACACAAGTGTAGAAAATGTTTCTTTAAGGATACATGGTATCCTTTAGATCAGAACATGAGACAGTGTGTTTAATATATAGATTCAATAAATTCACAAAATGTAGTAAAAACACACACAATAGATCAGGAAATATATATATATTTTTTAAGGCTCTGTTTGTTGTGAAATGGAGTTCTATACTCTTTGGAGGAAGTAGATATGAAGACTGAGTCATCTTATGGAACTAGGTAATGAAACTAGTGTCGTGAAGACTAGTGTTATGTATTTCAAGGAAGATAATGTTCTATTTGAATGGTTTTACTTTGTCTTCTCGTTGGGTGTTGGAGCTTTGTTGCACAAAAAGATCTCATTTGTGTTTAGTATGCAAGACTGTGAATGCCACTTCTGTTCTTCGCCCTTTTGTTTACAGATTCATTATGGGTTGTCATTAGAGTTCTCTACTGAGTTTTTATCTCCTTCAGCTCTCATTTTTTTCTCCCTTCTTTACTCTACCTTCCAATAATATGTATGATTTGGGGTAGGTTATGTACCTCATTCTTTGTAAATCCCAATTAATATATTTTTAAAAAAGATATATTTTAATCAGTAACATTAAAACACTCAAATATGACTGTTAGTGATGATTTTAAATAATAGAAAATTTAAATAAACTGTCAGTTGGTTATTCTTTTGGTGACTCCATCTATTGGTGAGTCATTCAATTGGTATTAGTGAATCATTTTATCGTTGAGTCATTCAATCGGTACCTCCAGGAAGCAATGAATTATTTTTTATGTGATTGAGTCATTCCTTGTGTCAGTGTCTCATTTTTTTGTTGGTGACTCATTTATTGTTGATTCATTTCATCTATTGGTGAGACATTTTCCCAGTCGGCGAGACATGCCTTTTGTCCATGAGATATTTGAATAGTCAGTGAGACATTTACTCAGTAAGTGTGAGGGACTCATACTTATAAAATTTTCTATTTTAAATGTAATACATCATGAATACACAATGAATGTGTTAAATAAATATTTGATCAAATATAATCATATTTAAAAATATTAAAACATAAATAAAATTGATTGAAATGATTAGACATGGTTTAACATGATTTCTGAATATCATAATAATTAATAAAAAAGAGGGGACAACAATATCCCACTTTTGATGATGAAAAATAATTTCATTATATTGTACAACCAATTGATTTATAGTATAGTCATTCTACAGATTATATACTATTACATATTCTCTAAAAAATTAAATTGCTCAAGAAATAGATAAGGTTCATACATAAAATAAAAGATTCCTTATATTCTCCCTCTATTTTTTATCTCCCTTTGTATTAAAATATTTCATTTTCTCCCCCTTTTATGATTATCAAAAATCTGAATGATTTGAATGAAAATAATTCATGAAATAAAAATACCTAACACTATGATAGAATTAAAAGATTAGTGAGTTTTATAAATAATGTAAGGTACAGGCAGTGCAATACGACAAATGTAAATTCAATCAGTTGTATTATGAAGTGATCCTAACTACTCTTTGGGATCTAGTTTATCCATTACATTGTTTGAGGGATCAATGCTAGGTTTAGTTGATGGAGGGTCATATATTACATATTTGGAATGAATTATCAAGAGAGTATTTGGTACTACATTAGGAACATAAGGTGCATGGGTATGTTTTGATGAAGCATGATGTATGAGTTATCCTATGATGGTAGGGCAAATCTGGCTCAATGTCTAAGAAACTAACATAGAATTTGGAGGATATGGAAGAGAGGTACCAAGAGAGGATGAAGATGTCAAAAATGGTCTTAGAGGTGCAACATATGGAACCACTATGGCTTCACTCTGAACATGGAGATATAGCATCATCCTATTGATGAAATCTAGGATTCTATCCCGACCATATTTCAATGACTTTATAAATTGGAATTTTTTCCATGAACATGCCTTGAGGCGGTGTGGAGTCATCAATTTTCAAACACTATCCATCAAAGTCCTAGTAACTAGAGGAAACATAAAATTATATATCAATTAATTAATGTGGCTAGTTAGCTGTTTCATGGTGTAAATGTTTCTAATATAACAATTAATACTCTTTTTGAGTTATTCCTATATAGAAATTATTCCATTGTATAATATCATACCATAACATGCACAAGACCATTGTTCTTCTCAATTTTTTCAAGTAATTCAAGACTAGAAATAGGATAAAATAGATTGAAGCACTTCTAGAACTATAGATCCAACCATTTTAGTATCCAAATGTTAGTAAGACTGGTCAGAGAAAGAAGAAATGGTATTTAGGATTTGTTCTTTAAAAAATTTAATTACACTCTCCAAAAAAAATTTATACTCATAGGTTAGTCCATTTATTGCAGAAACTGGTTTTATCATCTGATTCCCAAGCATGGTATTATTTGCAACAACTATTTCATCTTTTTAAATTGTGTTTAGTTGAATATCATTTATAACTATCTCTGAATCATTTTATGCATCGCTCTCACTTACACCATCTTCATGAACCAGAGTCAGAGAACCATGGATACAGTATATCATCTCTACAAAAAAGCCTTTAAAGATATTACGTCATCAAGTGGAGTTGGAAAAGACACTAACTGAGTGGGAACATATTCCTTGACTGTCGAGCATACTTTTTCTTTAATCATATAGAAATCCACCTTAGTGACATAATAAATTTAAGTTATTTATGACACTGATTTTATTGGAACATGCACAAAAACATCATCAAATTAATCATCATAATCCAAACTAAGTGCTTCATATCTAGGATTTAATTACGATTAAGACACAATATCACCATCTAAAGGGGGAGAGTTTCATGTCTCAATATTCTATCTTGGTGATCTCGCCGAACTATATATCATTTATCATAAAGCTCCCCCAAAACTAGATAAACTCTTACCTTCTTTACCCAAACATCTTGAGATCTGCTCCTAGCATAAAGCAATTATGGTACTGGGATTATTTGAGATTGCTCTTCTCATTGAAATTCAACCACTGCCACTTCTAAACTGTCAAATAACGATGAAACAAGAGATTCTATAATGGGTTCCAAATTTACAGGACCAGCTAGCTCCACAGTATTTGATCATCACCAGGACGATCAGATCAATTTTCATGTCAACCTCATTTATCTTCTCTATCCTTTTCATCATTTTCTATAATTCAATAATTCTGTTCTTCATTTCCTTCTTCGTATTCTATAGTGTTATAGCCACTTACAATTTTTCCATCTCCTTCTCTACTTGAGCCACTTTCTCTTGATTCTTATTATTCTTCTTATTTATCTATTTCTTATTTTTCTTCTAAATCTTCTTCAGAACCACTAGACTTACTATCAAACACAACACTTCCTTACACTTCTCTCTCCTCATCACCATTTTCTTTAAGAGTTCGTTAATATGATGGTAAGTCTATATGTGGACTACGAGTTTCTTATGAAATTATTCTTAGAGAATCAGTTGTTTCAGGGTCACTTCTATCATGAATAGAAGAGCGTTTATATCTATTAGGAGTAACATCATCTTTTTCATCAGAATAAATTCGATATGAATCTTCTGGTACGACACATTGATCCACTAAAACTCTCGGTCTAACATAATTGAACACTAGATTATATTTTCCATAAATCTTATCTTAATCACCAACATGTTTCATTTTAGATGGGTTATAGTAGATTTTTATCCCATTTCTTATCGCTTTATTAAAGAAAATTCCACTAAAAGATAAAAATGTTTCTTCACCTTCATCCGCACATCCATTCACTTGCAGCATAGTTGAGATTATCATTATGTTGAATAGGGAAATGGTCTTACAATACGGAATAATAAATTCAGTGATATACACTACTAGATATCTGCATAGGATCGCTGTGTTCCCTTTATTCAAAAAATATATCAAGTTTTCATCTTGATAGATTAATAATTAAATGTCCCCATTCCTGGGACAAATCTGGCGTGGAATAAACTTAAATAGAAATATGTAATCACCATATAGGTCTATATCTGTTGTAATTATGGGAACTCCATTTTCATTCCACTCTATCTAAGCTATCTCATATAAAAATGTTACTTTTAGGTGGACTAATTCCCTGATGGTTATCAAATATTATGCCACATGGAAACATGAGGCATTTTTCCCAAGTCCTAGAAAAAAAGTAAATTATACTTCATTTAACTATAGATTTGATCCAACATACCTCAATGATTTCTAAAAAGAAACTCACCATTCATAAAATACTCATTGATAAGCTTCAGGTTGTAAAGCCTCTCATTATCTGACAATATTACCTACAATCATTCAGTTTATATCACTCTCAGTAGTAGACACACACTATATAGAAACAATTCAGCAAGAGCATCTATATCTGGTGTCACAAAAGAATTTAAAGGGTTGTATTTATATTCTAAGACTTACTCAGTTATCCCATCATCTTCATAGCAGATTAAGACAACTTTTTAGATCATCTTTCTTGTGCATGCTGCATTCCTGTCATTTCTGATGTTTCGGTTGAAGGTTGGGAGTACAGAGGTCAAGGGTAGAGAGAAAAAGAATGAGTTCAAGTGTTAATGTTTGAGGATTAGAATTTTAGGGGATCAACATTATTTTATATCATTTAGGGTTTAGTGGTCAAAAAATCAGTAATTGGGTTCAAATAAATAAATGAAACAACATCGTTTTGGTTTATACATGAAACAGATAAAATAGCGAGTTCTATTAGTGTTATATTGATAGTATCAGTATGAAAATATTGGTGTAAGAATGATAGGATCAGCATTACACTATTGGTGTCGGCATGATAGAGTGTCGGTGTCATCATAACTAGGTTTCAGCCTGACAAATGTTTAAGTGTCGGTAAAAAATTATCTTCATGACATTTTCAGTGTCGACATGGCATCTAAACTTATCATTCACAATTTTTTATCAACATAAGGTCCCTATATATTAATCACCACATATTTCTGTTTGATGTAATTCATTATTTTATAGTTCAATGGATTTGTGAATGTTTCAACAAGATGATGTTCAGTACCAATAAACTCAAGTATTATATCACCTTTTTTATAATTATCTTTCAAAAAGTGATGTATTACTTCAATATTCTTTGTTCTAGATTGAGAAACAAGATTCTATGAAATTTCAATAAAAATTTTATTATCACCGTTTATAGGGACATGTCTGAATTGATGTCCATAGTCTAGTAAAATGTGTTTCATCCTCAAAATATGAGAATAAAAACTACCGGCATCAATGTATTAAACCTAGAAAGTAGATAATAAAAAAGTATATTTCTTTTTTCTAGTCCATGATACTAGAGACATTCCCAAAATGTAACATTTTGTACAGGTTATCATTAAATCTTAAAGCATCATGTTCTGGTTTTCTAGAATGATTAAGTTCTTTTCATTCAGACATGATTTGTTTTCTACTGGGGTGTTGGATCTTTGGTGAACAATAAGTTCTGTTTTGTGTTCAGTCAGCATGAATGGAAATGTCTTTTGTGTTCTGATTCCTTTTGATAACTAGTTTAGTATGGGTGATCATACATGTTTTCTTCTATATGTCAACCTAATTATGATCTCTTTAATTTCTCCTTTATATATCATATATCCTGACAGCAAGCACATTTTTGGGTAGATGGGTACATGATACTTCTCACATCCCAATTAGTTTTGTCTTCATAAAACATCAACCTAATTAGTAGCATTAAAACACTCAAATATGACCATAGGAGATTATTTTAGATAAGAGAAAATTTATATTGTCAGTTGCGATTCATTATGTCAGTGAATCCATCTATAGATGAGTCCTTATATTAGTATTGATGAATCATTCTATGTTTGATTCAATATGTGGGTATCTTTGTGAGTCTGTGACTCCATGTGTTAGTGACTCATTTTGTATTGTCATTGATTCATTCCCTCTATCAGTGCGTCATTTGTATTATCTATGATTCATCTATTGATGATACTTTTGTACTATCGGGGAGACATGTGTTCTTTCAGTGATAAATTTTCCCTTTCAGCGAGACATTTGTTCTGTCAGTGAGTCATTTTCACTATTGCTGAGACATTTACTCTATAAACATTAGTGACCCAATGTTATCCAATTTTATGTTTTAGCTAACTTACAACATGATTATACAGAAGATGTGTGAAACAAATATTCGATCATAAATAATGATTATTAAAAATATTTAATCTTAAATGAAATTTATTTAAATGATTATACATAATTAGACATGATTTATGATTATTAAAACCATTAAAACAAGAGAGGGTTCAAAACTATTAATTCCAATATGTGCCATTTAAAATTGAAGTAACACACTACATTTGATCCCACATTTTGACTCATATTGAAAAATTTCTAAACTAGTGAAAATACAACCCTAATTTGAAAATTTATTTATAAAAATAAAAAAACATAATGTTGGTTCCATTGGGAAATTTCTCGAGAATCATCCAAATTTTATTTTTTATAGTCAATAGTTTGTAAATTTTATTCCCAAGGACACTAAAAAAATAAATCAAATACAAATTATGGTTATCTTGACCCTAATAAACCATATCCATTAATTAATTTTTTAATTTAATTATAAATAAAATAAATATCATTCCAATTTATCAAATAGTTATGTAGACATGGAAAACAATATTTATATGTAAATCATACATTATATTAGAAAACAAATAAATACAAAAAATGTATTTTCTTTATGATCTTAATTATTCCCTCTAGCAAGTACCTACATTTAAATAATAAACATCTCCTATAATATTGTGGTATATAAACATAATATATCGGTGATCTTAGAGGATCAGTAAGGGAAATCAAATAGAAGAATCTAGCTAAGCCATGAATAATATGAGAAGAATAAATTATGATAAAATATTCATTATATATAATCAATTGAGATAAAATATTATCAATGGATATTTTCAATATTTAAATAATCATATGTAAATCCTTAAATTATATCATAATGATGGAATTCATAATGTAAAACATATAATCTAACAATTGAGACCTTATTCCAATGCAACTAAAACATAAAATCAATGCATCTTAATAAGAAATCATACATAAATTTGTAAGGCATTAGCCAAATACCCAAACATTTTTTTCATGTGGCATATGGATTTCATGAGGGTAAATGTAATTCTAGGCCCCATTTATCACATAATAAGTTGAATTTGTACCTCATATGAAGAAAAATAAACAACATAATCATCTTTCCTTAAAAATAAATAAATGTTTTTATTGATAGAACTAAAAAATATAATTTCAGTACATTCCACGTAATATATGATCATAAATAAATACATAAAATTATAGTGGATGGTATTATTAGAGTACAACCATAGTAAATATTTATATTCAATAAAGGTTATTATATTTGATTAATATACATTCAAAATCTCATATAATTATTTTATAATGAAAATAAACTTCTTCATATTGAAATCACTTATTTAAAAAATAAAAATTTCCCCAGTATTATGGAAGAAATTTAATTTCAAAATATCCTTATACAAAAATTTATTTAATCTTCCAGTAATTTAGAGGTTATAATGGATGAAAATTATGTTCATACTATATAAGTTAAAAACATTTCTTTAACTCCTTCATAAAAAAGTAAAAAATTAACACTTTTGGAAAAAGTTAATAAAAATGCATTTTTCTTAAAAAATTTATTAAATAAAACATATTATAAGTGTAAAAATAATCTTCTAAATAATTTAATGAAAATATGAACATGGAAGAAAATAATTCTCTATTGAGTACAAAAACATGGTTGGTTTTCCATTAAAATATTATTTTAATATCAGGACTACATATGGGGAATCAACATGAAAGGAGATAATTTAATTTTAAGAAATACAAATTTTAAAATAATAATAATTGGGATTAGTATATAAATACCAAAAATTACCCAAATTGATACTGGAACATATAAAATACTGATTAACAATGATATTTTGAAACAGACACATATCATGGGTTTATATTCTATAATATAAATCAAATCCTCATATATAATAAATATTATTTTATTTAAATATATTATCGAAACATATCCATATATATATATATTATAATATATGATTTACTTATAATTATTTATCTCCTATTTAATTACAATTTTTTATAAAAAATCACTATTCATGGTATTATATAACGACCCTTACTTTACATGAATTTATATTACATTAATGTTGAATAATAATGATTACAAAATATAGCAAATTCACAACATGAAATTAGAGGTATAATGTATTTCGTAAATGTAAAAATATAAACAACTAGTTGATTAGAAATCTTTATTTTCTCTTACTTATTTTTCCATAACTGGACCCCAATTTGACATGTGATACATAATACACTACTTCATGACCTGGGGAAAGGAACATTTGAAAGGTTGATCTTATATTCCGAGTATGGGTAAAAATGGAGATATCAATCTCATAATAATTATAAGACATAAGAACATATCATTTGAATATATTATACTATATATGAATGATCTTGAAATCATTCCATGGCATAAATCATGAATGATAATAAGAATCAATAAATATAATACCAAAAGTCATAATATAATATAAGTGGATTTTTGGCATACACATAAGCATATAAAATCAATTTTTATTAGTCATGGATCATTTCCAAAATCATCATAGTGAAAAAATTCAATTACTAAACAGAGTTTACTCCTGTTTCTACCATATACTATTGAACAAATATCATTTCCAATTACATCCTTGTCTATATCATGAGATATTTTTTATTTCATAATGCATTGAAGGTAGATATAGGTCCCACCCATCTCAATATGTAATCATTCTTACGTTTTCCACAATAACATAAATCATTCATTATAACCCAATGAATAAAATTGGTTTCTTAAATATCATTTCATCATAACATACTGGATATAAAAAATGGATTTCATAAATATAATTCCATAAAAATAACAATAAAACCAATATAAGAATAGGGATAAAATACTAGAAACATTACCCTATTGATGAATTCCATCGTAAATAGAAAATAATTTTGAATGACCACTTGAAATTAAATCTTGTTGAAAATATCCTTCCTTTTTCAAAATCATTTTCTTATATCAAAATCACAATTTTTTTTGATATAAAATAATTTATTTGAAAATAAATTGAAATCATATAGAGGGAACTTCAAAGAAATATGGCATTAAAAAAATGTACAAATCAGTTGTTTTTGTATAATATAATTGAACAATCTCATCATTCTATTGCTAGAAACGTCAAAAGGTAACCTCTTATGGAATAACAATAGAATATTCCATTCATAACATTTAATAAAATCTAATGAATGAGTAAAATTTACATTAAAAAATTTTATAACATTAAGAATAATATTTATTAATTAGGTATGAAGGTCTCACATGAGCATCGGCCTAGTTGGTGGGGACACCTTAAGCGCATCCAGGAGACCCAAGAACAAATCGAGGTGGAGGAATATTTCTGGGGTACTGTAGCTTGTACTGTAGTAGTACAATAATAGGAACTATAGCATCTACTATTTGGAACTATATAAGCTCGGACTGTTCCCCCATTTGGGCCTACGGGCCACTGATTTGGTCCCCAAGTCCTTTAAGGACTTTGGGAAACCCAGGCCTTTGGGTTAGTTTGGCCTTCGGACCACCACAAGGCATTTAGGCGACCTTAAGTGAAAATGAAAACCTAAAAACCAACAATGAACAAGCTCAAGAAGGGGGACGATCAAGGATCATTCAACATAGCATAAGCTAAACAGATTGCAAGAATGTGAGGGTTTGGAACCTGCCATTGGGACAAGCCTATGAATGCATGGGAAAGCTTAGTCAATCATCGATGCAATTG
Source organism: Viscum album (assembly GCA_963277665.1). Classification (NCBI taxonomy): domain Eukaryota; kingdom Viridiplantae; phylum Streptophyta; class Magnoliopsida; order Santalales; family Viscaceae; genus Viscum; species Viscum album. Next base: position 24,791,873 of record OY728157.1, on the reverse strand, counting down.
TGGAGATACGATTTCACAATGATGATTCTAGGTAGGACCAGGTCCATTTATGAAGTTTGTGTCATATGTAATGTTTGAATTCTATGGGAAATAAATTCCTCTAAGGCCAACGGGCCATGTAATACTTATTCCTATATTCCCTATAAGGGTTCCACCTCACCCCTTGAAATGTTGATTTTCAAAAATAAAAAATTAGTTAAGGCCTTAGGTCCATTGGAGTATGTAACAAGGTCATGGATGATAAATATACTTTTAATTAAACTCGGATAATAACGAGATTTCAAAATTATTCCAAACCATAGGTTTGATTTTAAATGAATGCATCTGAATCTCGTGTATAATGATTTAAATAAAATTATTTAATTTTTCCAGAATCAAATAAATTTTTATGATATCATATATGATCATATTATAATCTTTTTTTTAGTAACATTTCATTTTTACACTTTATTCTGATATTAATTTTTTTATGTTCTTATGCATGTTTTGTCAAATATGTATTGGTTATCTTTATTAGGTATTTTTTATATATTTAAAAAATTATAATAACTTATATGTAACATATTAAATCATTTTTTACATTTATGTAATCATCTTTTAATTAAGATCTTGTAAAATTAATCTAATATCATCGTGGGGAGAGTAGGTCATACATACACACGAGCGATGATATCATTCCTATAATTGTTGAATTGTATTGAAGTGAAATGTGTATAGTGTTTCCTAATAAATATCATGTTATAATATTCATATATGGTTATTATTCCCATCATTATACATATCCATGTAAGGTGGTGGTGAAAATATATTACACTATGGTGTGTGGACAGTAATCTATACAAAGGCATGTGTAATAATTTAATAATTCATAGGATGGATAGAAAGTGGAATATTGTTGTTCCATAATAATAATAAAATATCACTATATAATTGATACTTATGTTATTTATTTATAATGAAACAAATCATTAAAAGAAGTAATTAGAAAAATTAAGACTGAAAGAATCAACAGAAGATATTATCTCTTCTTCAACATGCTTCATCTAAATCTCTATTGAGAGCACTAGATCTGGTATTTGATAAGGAAAAGAACCAATAGAATGCAACTAGGGAAGTTAATAAGGGAAATGGTATGGGTATGTATGATCATTAAGGCTCAAAGTGAAGTCAATAGGTGAGTGAGGAGGTTCCCTTTTATAATTGAGTTGAGAGGCATTTTTGGGATCTCCGAAATATTAATTTATAATAAATTAAAACCCCCTCCAAAAACCTCCATAACGACCCAATTTAATATATGAGTTGACATTGTGTTGTAATATCATCATCAAACATATTTTATATATGTCTTTCTATCAATTTAAAACATATCAATTTAAATATAACTTGGTTATTCTATTTAATATTTGAATAGGGTAACAAAGATTTCAAAATTATAAGGGAGAAATATTTAATTTTGTGATGTAAATTAGAACATAAATTAAGACCTTGGGAAATTTTGAACCATATAATAATTATAATATATTTTAAATAAATGATTTCAAATAATTTCATAAAGAATTATTTGGATAAACAATCAACTTTCGAATTTTGATACTATTCAATTCATTAGTTTTTTAAAATATTAAGCTAACAAGTTATCATCAAACAAAATATTATATTATATTTATAAGAGCTATGTATAATAAATAAAATCTATCATACTTATTAATTGCATAAAATTATATTTATTTTCATTTTTTAATAACATTTATTTTTTATCACTATTAAAAAAATAATTACTATATCTATTTTCTACAATTAGTTAATATATTATTTATTGTGTAAATATATAAAAAATAATAATATGCTAAAGAAAAATCTACAATATTTTAGAAGAAAATATTTTTTCATAAATATCTTATGAAAAATATGACATTTTAAATTATATACTTATTAAAATTATATGGTTACAACTTCAACATCACATTAAATAAAATAATATAACTGTCATACTCAATTCAATTAGGCTCTAAATGGTCACTTACTCGACCCATGGATGGTTATGGTGGATATATTATTGACAGATAAGATTTGTCAAGTTATTTGGACTTTTTATGGTTATTATAATTTTGATAAAATTTATATTATTGATTTGTCATCAATTAATAAATTTTCACATCAGGAATGTATAATTATTTAACTTAATTATTTATTTACAAAAAATTAAAAATACATTTCAATGAAATTGAAAATCATTTTAGATTTTATTGATTATTTATAATCAAATTTTTATTTTGAATAATCTTATATGAAAAATTATATAGTTATTAAAATTTGTTTAGGATAAAAATTTTTCATTAAATAAAATATACTTATTGTTATAATCCCATCCAATTAGATTCTAAAAGAATCCATTTTTCCTAGAATATGATTTAAGTAGAAATACACTCATCCAATGTTATTAAAACAATCCTTCAGGAAGTTTTATAATAGTATTCTTACAGAAAATAACTCGATAAACCCTTTTTCCGTATTAATAAAAATTAACGAAGTTACCATTCATAATTCCTAAAAATAAAAAAATATATACTTAAATAATTTGGACCTAATGATTCTAAATATAGAATCCATTTATTAAATTTAATAAAAGAAAAGTTTCAGTAATTAAATTAAAATTTATCTATTTTTTGGTAAGAGAGAATATGTTTTGAATGTAAAACAATTTTCCAAAGATAAAATTGTTTTTACATATGAATTCAATGTAATTTTTTTTCCAATGTCATAAATTATATTTAATAGTAGTAATATAATTTATTTATTTTATAAAACCATTCAATATTACAATTTAACCATTTAAATATTTCAATGTGAAAATTTCTTTTCAATTAAAATTTAGTGTATTTTTTACTATATATCAAAATTTGAATATTATTAGAAAAATATTAAAATATCATCCAAATTAAATTTATATATCCTCTATCCAAATTTAATATTAATGTTTTTATATAAAAATTATTAGTGAGTCAAGATCTTAATTTAAATCGTGTTCCCTATTAAAAGGTAGGAAATTACCCTTTAGAAAAATATAGGTTTTTTACATAAAATATGGTTTATTAATTCCCTTTGACCATAATATATTTTGGATTAATATCAAAAATATTAACCATAGGATATAACATCTATATTTCACTAATTTCATTTATTAATATTAATTCACTCAATTTCGTAATACACAAAATAAAATGACATAACTGATTTATACATTTCACAAATAATTTATAGCGATTGAATGTACCATAAAATTTCATAAATTAGTTATATTTATTCATGATAACCTAATATATAGGTTTAAATGAAAATTTTATAATATGGGAAGCTCACATATTGATTAAAATCATGATTTTGTGTAACACAATCTACTAACGAATTAAAATTATTTGGAGAAAATATTTTACAAAAAAATCCGAGTTTTACATTATACCCATATTAAACTAAAATTTTCTCCCAAAATTCCTCAAATGGATAAAATAGATGATTATATTTCTCCCTCAACATATTCCCAACTTTCCACATAGATTTCTCAAATTGGTGGCTCTACAACCAAAAAATGAACCATGTTAGGGGTGTTGTTTCAGAGAACTTCTTATTAATGATCCAAAATCTCTATCACTTATTCTTTGTAACAAATTTCTTTATTCATAGGTACATCTTAAGGTATATAAATTATCAAGAGAGAATCATGGACAATACATGAATTTCAGAGTGATTCAGTTGAAGCTGTAACCGATAAGCTACCTTCCCAACACAAACAAAAAAATCCCAAGGACTAGGGTACCTTAGGTTTAGCTTTTCTTTCATTCAAAATATCATTACTCTTTTCCAATGTGATATTCAAAGAAACACGGTTTTATCAACTTAAAAATTCTAGTATTTTCATCAGTTTCCAGCTTAATGTTTTTTTGACTATGAGATGATCTTATGTGTTGTTGTATAGATTGGAAATTTTTCAATCATTTCATCAACATGATAAGGTCCTAACCGCTTCATTTCCCCAAATTCATCCAAACAATATAGAGTTATTAATATCACTCCACATAGGGATTTGTAAGGATAAATATGAATACTAGAATAAAAGCAATTTTTGTATGAAAATTCCACCAACGTTAGGGGTCAATCTCGAAACCATTGAAACCAATATTGAAAGCTCTCAATATGATTGCTAGTGTTATAATTTTCTTCTTAGACTAAATATCTGTAAGAAAATTATATGATGGTTTGAATCATAACTCTGTATTCAGAGCCTAGAGAAGGCCTCACTAGAGATTCTAGGTAAAAATTAGATCCCTATCAGATATAACAGAATGTGGTAGTCTATGAAATCATACAACATTATTAACATATATCATGGAAATCTGATCATGAGTAAAATCATATGTTATATTAATGAAGTGTGATGACTTTGCAATGTGTTCTACTATAACCCATATAGATTTATATCCTTTAAATGTTTTTTAGATTCTGTTGAAAATTCTCATAGTGATGTTTTATCATTTCTATTAGGGTATGGGAAATTGTTGAATCATCTCCATAGATATCTTTCTCAAATCATTAACATTATGACAAACAAAAAATAAAAAAAACATATTTGTTGAAATCTATTTTCTTACCATCACAGAAAAAATAATTGTTCAGTTCCCTATACTTATTTTTCCATTAGGAGTGAATGGAGAATATAGAACTATGAGAATCATATTATATATCTTTAGTTATTTCTTATATAGTGGGAATAAAATCCCGATTCCTGAACATTTTAATTCCCTCATAATCAAGTTTTTTTAAGGAACATTTATTTATTTCTTGTTGTTATACATCTTCCATATTTTCCCCCTTAATCTTTACAAGTATATATGGTTTAGCATTTAGTGGAAATAATTGATATTTATCCCGTTCCATTAATAATTAAAGATCCATACATTGAAGGTCTATAAATATTGGATATTTTGTGATCCTCATCATTGAGAGGCTATCATGTTCAATTTGACTCAAACCATCCACCACCTTGTTCACATTCCCATGGTGGTAATGTATTGAGTTGTTCTAATCATTAATCAAAACCAACCATATCTTTTGGCACATATTCAACTCCTTCTGTGTTAAAATATACATTATATATTTTTCATCATAATAAATATCTCATCCTTCAAAATAATAATAATACATTCAGGTATTTAATGTAATGATTACCATAGATAACTTCAAATAATGAGTTGGATATTTTTTTCATGGATTTTAAATTATGGTGATGCTTAAGCTATCAACCTATCATATAGCATGTGAAAAAATCCTAGTCCCCACATGCATGCATCACTGTAGATCAAAAACCATTCTCCACTACAAGGAAGTGTGAGAATAGGTGCACTGGATAACCTTATTTTGAGATGTTGGGATTTTTCTAGACATTCCTCCATCCACACAAACTTAACTCCTTTTTTAGTCAACATTTTTAGTGGATTAGGTAATCATGGAAAATTGTTCCCAAAATGTATATATTTTCTTACCAATCCATAAAAAATTAGATCTTAGTTACCATTGTTGGTTTGTGTCTACTTTTAATAAATAATTTTTTTTTCAAAATCAAAAAATATCCCTTCTTTTGAGATTATGTTACCCAAAATGAAACATTATGAATCCAAAATTCACAATTTAAAAAATTTTCAAAACTATTCCCCTTTCTCAGGGTCTTTATTATAATTATAAAGTGGACTTAATTCTCTTCATTTATTTTAGAATAGATACAAATATCATTTATAAAGACTACATCAAAATGATCAATATTGTCTCTAAACACTCTATTCATTATATCTTTGAAGACAGTGGGGTAATTTGATAGACCAAAGGGAATCACTATAAATTCATAGTGTTCATGCCTAGTAATAGATATTGTCTTTGGTATATCATCTTTTTGGACCCTAAATTTAGGATATCCTGAATAAAGATCAAATCTTGGAAAAGTATTGATCTCACTGTAGTTGGTTAAATATTTCATTAATGTTGGGAAGATGATAATTTCTTATAGTGATCTTGATATGTTCAAGATAACCAATGTCAAGTCTCATTGATCCATCATTCTTCATAACAAATAGAATAGGTTCACCCCAAGGGGAAGAACTAGGGAATATGATTCCCTTTTAATGATTCATAGGGAGTTTATTCTTCAATTACAGCCACTCAATTAGGGTAATTCTATAAGGTATCTTTGAAATAGTCATAGAACCCTGTATGTGTTATTTTTAAAACTCAACCTGATGATTCCTTGGAATACCTATAAATACATAGAGAAATATATCATAAAACTCTCATATAATGGTTGTATTCTTAATTTTATGTTTACCCCCAACCATTTGAGATAGATTACCTTCATTTGTAGTGATCGTGGCCAATATGATGGAGGAAATTTTCACTAGAAGGTCATAATCATACTTAAATCAATAGATTATCATAGATTAATCTGAATATGAAATGAGACTTTCCTTCCAAGAAAATTGATATATTCTCTATATAGAGAAACCTTATCCATGAAAAGTATCACATACAATTCCAATATAGTAAAAATTCCAATATTTTCATATACCTCTCTTCAGAAAACATAAATAAGAGAAGAATTATAAACTTTTGATGGGAGTGTTGTGACATTTGGACCTGTCACAACTACCTAAATAATGAATTTTTTAGGTAATATGGTGACAACCTTATAAAATTCGTATGAAATAAAATAGTGGGTAGATCCATAATTACCTAAAACATTTTCCAATTTAGAGTGAATATTAATTTTACCTTTCAAAACTACATTATCGTACTCTACATCAGCAAATATTGATCTCCTTTAAAATTCCGTTGTCTTTGTCCATAAGAGTTTTATGACATCGATCACCATCTATAACCATTGGATTTTGGATTTATAGGAAAAATTACCTATTTCTGTTCACTTATAACAATGAAGTATAGGAGGTTCTTTATTTTTATTATTTTCTCTATTTCCATCATTATACATTTTTTCCAGCACATCTTCATTTAACTTCCTCATGACCGTATTTTAAACTATTAAATGATTAACTATTACTTTTAATACAAGTTTCTCATTGTTTTTTCCACACATTGAGAATAAGAGAATATTCATCTTCCATTCAGTGTGGTCTTCATATTTTCCCTTGAATTCCATTTTTTTATCCAACCCATAGTACTGATAGGATACTCAAATTCCCATCTCAACCAATAGGGCACATCAATCTATTTCATCATAGTTATTGAAGTCGCTTATGGTTAATTTTCTTTGGAATATTTTTTTAATCCACTAATGAATAAATCAATTTTACTCTCATGTTGGATACTAATTCTAGAAGAATACCATAAATGAATTGTAGAATTTTATTCATAGGTCACAATAGATTCATCTTTCTTATTCTAATGTTCGAGGAACTCCATCTCGTGTTTTTTTATAAAATACAATGAATTTAAATATTTAAAAAACATCTTGAACTCATCCAATTCCATAGATTTAATTTCAGCATGTCACCTCGTATTCTTGATAAGGTTCCACCATTTATTAGATTGACCTTCAAAATTATAGACTACTTAAAATACATTACAATTTTCTGAATATTAGAGAACTGAAAATATCTTTTTTTTACTAATCTATTTTTCAGCCACTTATGGTTCGGAAGACCCACATAAATAAGTGGGAACTTCCTCATGAAGGACACAACAGAATATTTTTTCCTCCATTGCTCATTTGGATTTCTTTCATGATTCATTTATTGATAATGTTGTGTGAGGATAGATAAAAGATATTTATTTCCAATTCTCTTGAAATTTGGATTATATGGAAGAAAATAATTCCATTTCCCAAAGCATTCAGCAATAATGATGTTCAATGAGGTTCTACACATTGTCAAAATCCATGAAGAATAGTGTGTGAAACTCTAATCATAATGGGAAAACCACATAATCAATATAAATTCAATTTACAACACATGTGGTTTTATCCTATTTTATTTATGATCCTTTCTAAAATAGTAGGATTGTATCCTATACGTATACACATCCTTTGGGATCTTTCCATTATTTTTTCATCATAGCTTCCAAATGTTAAATATTACTTTGCCTCTAACACCAACTATAATGAGCCATAATTTATATACATTTAAATTACATCAATATTAATGAATATTCATTACAATATTAACAAGTCCATGATATACCATTTAATTATTGTTTCTTTAGAAACTAGGATACATAAATAATGGGTTTATAATACATCTTTATTTTGACCCACTTATTTTGTCATAACAATACACCTTTTTGACATGTCTTACATAATACCATTATTTCTGACATAGACTAAAGAGGCATATGAAAGGGTGATCTCATATTCTAATTAACATTAAAAAAAATGAAATCAATAATAATAATATTTGAAAATTTTATCCTATATATAAAATATCCTGATATCATGCCGTGGAATAAATCATGAACATTCATAAGAATCAATGAACATAATCCCAAAATTTATGACATAATACATGATGTTTTGTGGAATTTACAAAAGCATCGAAAATCATTTTATATTAGTCAAGTCTCATTACCAAAACATTATAGTGGAAAACCTCCATTACTGAACCGAGTTCACTCCTTATTCCATCCTTGTATTTTTGATCTAAGATCATTTCTATTTCCATCCATTACTATCTAATTAGATATAAATTCTTACCCAAATCATTAGGGGGTATATTGGTCCCACCAATATAATAATGAAATCATTCTCACGTGATCCACAATAACAGAAATCATTTATCATAACATATGAAATTAAAGGGGTTTCATAAATATCATTCCATCCTAACATAATCTATAAAAAATGGATTTCATTAATATCAGTCCACAAAAAACCATAATAATAATATGTATAGTATACATAAAACATAACCCAATTTAATAATTCCATCTTATATGTAAAATAATTTTTATGGAACACTTGAAATTATTTCCAGAAAGAAAATACCCATTCTTCTTCCAAAACATTTTCTTTTATCAAAATATGTATAATTTTGCTTTTAAAATAATTTATTTGAAAATAATCTTGAAATCCTGTACAAGGATCTACATGGAAATAAGGAATTAGGAAAACCTAAAATTCTATTCATCTGATATATGTTAATAAAATTCTCCCCGCACTATTACAGGAAAAGTAAAAAGAACCCCCTATTGAATAACAACAAAAGATTCCTTCCATACATTTTAATGATAATTCAACAATGGATAAAATTGATGTTTGCAAATTATAGAAGAATATAAATAATATTAATTATTTATGAAACATGAATGTTGATGATTAATATACTTACATATAAACAATCTCTTATAATAATGATATTGTGAAATTATCAATTACCTCAGGTGTACTTTCCTTTATATGTATATGAACCTCTTTTATAATTATTTAAATAATTTAATTGAATTATTCTAGAATCATAGTCATTATATTATTTCTTATATGATAAAGTTATCATCCATTTGTTATTAACATTTCATGGTTAATCATTATTTTGATGTCAACTACTTTATATTCTTATACATGTTTTGTCGAATAAGTTCTTATTATCATTATTAGTTCATAATTATATCATTTCAAAATTATATAAACATTATATATACACTTTTTATTCATTATATACAATTTTATAATAATTCGTTAATGATGATTTTGAAGAGTGAATCACACCGCATCGTGGAGATGAAATTTCGTACACACATAAGACCGATGATATCATTCCCATAATTGTTGAATGGTATTGACATGAATGGTGTATAATATTTCATAATAAATATAAAGTTATAATTATCACATATATTTATTATTTCCATCATCATATCCATCCATGTATGGTGGTGGTGAAAACCATATTAAACCACGACGTTGAGATGGTAAGCCGTTTATACACAAGAGTAGTGATTTTGTTTTTCTTATGATGGATAAAACGTGAAATATTATTGTTCCATGATCATAATAACATATATGTATAAAATTTATACATCTATTGTTACATTATAATTAAAAAACTCATTAATATGATGTATAATAATAATTAAATATTAATTATTCGGTAGAGGAGATTGCATTTTCTTCGATGTGATTCATATAAATCTCCTAATAGAGAACTTGTGCTAGTCATCATTGAAGAAAAGAACATATACAATGTAACTAGGGATTCCGCAAAGTTAAAAGGGAATGTTATGACCGATCGTTAAGGTTTAATGTTTAGTGAAGAGGTGAGGGTGGGGATTATCTATTATAACAGAGGTGAGGGGCACATTTAAGATCTCCAAAAATATTAATATATATTAAATTCAATGCCCCTACAATAACATCCAAAATATCTCAATTTCTCATATGATATGATATAGGGTTGTAATCTCAACTTACAATAGATTTTAGAAATGTTTTTCTTTCAATTTAAATTTGATCATTTTAATTAGCACTTAGTAATTTCATTTAATTATTGACTTGGATAACAAATATTTCAATATTAAAAGGGTGAATTATATTCATATATGATTTCAATTTGACCATAAATAAATATAATAGAAAATCTTTTACCATTCATAATTATTTTATATTTTTTTTAAGAAATATTATTTAATAATACAATAAAACATTAGTTTGATAAAAAACCAATAGTACCAATTTTGGCACTATTTAATTAATTTATTTTTTAAATTAAAAAGATAAAATGATAAAATTTAACCAAATATTTAATTATATTACTAAAAGGTAATTTTAAACTATAAAATTTAATATAAATATTAATTTTCCAAATTATATTTGTTTTAATATTTTTATAAAATTTATTTTTTATTAGTATTAATAAAATAATTAATACATTCATTTTGTGTTTTTATTTAATATACATATTTGTTAAATAAAAATAAAAAATAAAAATATATAATGAAGATAAATATACTATATCTTATAATAATATCTTTAGTTGAATTTATGTTTTAAAAAATAAAACATTTAAAATGGTATAATTCTTAAATTATGAATGTGAAAACTTTTAGATCCCTTAAAATAATACAATATAAGTTTTATAGTATCATCCATAAGGCTCCAAATAGTCACTAAATTGACTCGTCGATTTTTCTGGTCAAGATATTATCTTCCAATAATATTTGATCACATGTTTGGGACTTTTTATGATTAATAACATTTTGATAAGAAAAATTAGTTATCGGTGATAAATTAATTAATATTTACATCATCAAAGTATAAGTCTTTATGTAAATTATTTATTTCCAAAAAAAATTAAAAATAAATTTCCATGATAATGAAAAATATTTTTCCATTGAATATTTATAATAATGGAATTTATATTCTTTATAAAAAATGTTAAAAATGATATTTTTATAAATATTTGAATAAGGAATATTTAATTTTTATTTAAATAAAATAAATTAAATGTCCTAATCTCATCCAAGTGGAATAAAAAGAAATACATGTCACCCCAAGGATGGTGTATGTCAGAATAAACGTATCCAAACATATTAATAAAAGTGTTAGGGTAGTTTTATAATAGTATTTTTACCCTTAATTATCTAATATAACTTTTTAAAGTATTAATATAAATCTCTGATGTTAATATTCACAATACCCGAAAATAAAGTAAACAATTTAAATCATTTGGACATAATGATAAAAAATATGGAATACATTGTTGAAAATTCAAAATACAAGAAAATTTGTTAATTAATTTAAAATTAATCCCATTTTCAGAAAGAGAGAATGAGTTTTAAAATTAAATTATTAACAAATATTGAGATGTTTTTACATTTGAATTATTTGTAAAATTAATTTTAATGAAATACATTATATTGATTTATAAAAATATATCATATTTATTCTATTAAACAATTCAATATTATAATTTAACCATACAAATTATTTCAATGAATATAGTTATTCTCAAATAAAATATAGTTTATTATTTATTATTAATCAAAATTTGAATGTTATTAGAAAAATATTAAAATTTCATCAAACAAATTATTTTTACCCCATTTTCCAATAACATGTTTATGTTGTCATATAAAATATATTAATGTGTCAAAATATTAATTTCAAATAAGTTCTCTATTAAAAGGTAGAAAATTACCCTTTTGAAAAATATAGGTTTTCATATATCGAATATTGTTTATTCATACAATATGATAAAAATATATATTGGTTGAATATCAAAAAAAAAATATAAAATATATAAAATATACATTTCACTAGTTTAATTTAATAATATTATTTCACTAAAGTAATTATTAAATAAATATAAATATATAAATCATTTATATTTTTCCTAAATATTTGGTAGTGAATGACTTCAGCATACATATTCATAAGCTTGTTATATTTAATATTATTAACCTAATGAATAGGTTAAATTGGTCATTTTATAAAATTGGAATAACATGTTTTATTTAAAAACATGATTGTGAATAGTACATGAAACTGAAGAATTTAAATTATATAAAAAAATATTTCAGAAAAACATCCTTGTGTTTTATAATAATTACTTCGTGTTTATTAAAAAACATTTTTTGAATAGTTTTGATTATTTTTGTGTAATTATTGTTAAATAATCTCCCAAATTTATACCATGATATAGATATCATATATATTAATTATATATATATTTATATTAATTACTAAAACAAATATATATATAAATGAATTACACTATTCATATAGATCGTAAGTCGTACGTACGCAGGAACGTTGTTCTCAATATTAAACGCATTAAACTAAAAAATAGTAAAGAGTAATACATCATTATAAAATAATTATTATAAAATAAATATCATATTAATTTGTTAAATATATATTTCTTACCATACATATAAAAAATGAAATTAATATCACATTGCTTCATGGATTTTGTCTTGCACATGTATATACAAGCGATATTATCATTTTTAAAGGAATATAATGTATGAAGGTTGATAAGATATATAAATTTTGGAATTAAAATGATGTCCTAAATATTATATGAAAACCTTAAACCCATCATAACTCACATCTATAAAGTGTGGTGATGAAAAATTAATAGTACATATATGTGGGGACTTTAAAAAGAATGTACACATGAGCGGTATATTCAATTTCCATTTAATATAGATGATGTTGTATAATTGTGGTTTCACAATCATAAAAAAATATCAGTACATAAAGGATAATGAGTTATTATTATTTTACAAAATAACATATTTATCAACTGTGAAATAATTAATATATTAACAGTTTTTATGTATGAAAATTACTTATTTTTGAGAGACCTCATTTAGATCCTTTCATAGAAAACATAGGGATATAATTTTGGTAATATAAAAACTAAAAAAATAATTCTATAGATTTTTTTAAGTGAAATGTGTAGGTATTAATTGATATATGTTGATAATATTCTGTAAAAAATTTAAGGATGGGGTGTCTATTTATAAGTTAGGGGGGGAGAAAAAATTGAATTGTTAGAAACTATAAAATATTATCAAATTTTATACTTTTAAATGTTACAAAATAGACAAATATTCAAATATAAGGTTTTATCTTGATTTAATATATCATTCTCTTATAAATTATATATTTTTTATATTTTATTTCTTTCTGTATATTTTCTTTTAATGGCTTGTTAATCATAATTCAACCTTAACTGTGATAATGCCTTCTTTCACTCTTAGCATGTTATAATTTTAATTATATTGTAAATTGGATCATTAATGAAAAATGGATGACATTTTCAATAATATAGTATTTTCATTATAATATTTCTACATTTTCGATATTTTTAAATAATATATATAAATATTATTTTTATAAAATATCATTATTGTAGATTTTTACACTATAATTTTAATTTGACATTAAATATATCAATAGAATGTTTTAATTTGAATATAAAACATTCTAAAATCAATCATATGATATATTTACATAATAAAATAAATGATCATAACAACCCAAACAAATCGAATTACTTTTAATATTTTTAATATCATTTTTAAGATTTTACATTAAGAGAATAAATATTTTGTCTACATTTCATAAGTAGTCAAGGTAATAATATAATACATAAAATTAGAAATAAGTTACATCCATGAAAATAATAGTATTATTCTTAAAATAAAAATATCTATTCATTCGTGCATTTATTTTTTATCTCCATGAAAGAATAGGATATATTTAAACATAAGGGAGTCAAATTTTGTATTTTTATTTTCCTTAAACATTATTTAGGAAAATTTCATTGATTAGTTTCCAAAAGACTAATAAATTTAAATAATAAGGTTAAATGTGTGAATTTTAATTAATCTAACAAAAATTAATCTATAAAATGAAGACATTATAAATTAGTTTTGAGTTAGATTAACCGTATTTTCCCATTATCAAGGAAATAAATTTTACTGCAGTTGGTATTTATAATTCTTATAAACCAAATGGACATATTTACAATATATAAACCTCCTGATTCAAAATATTGAATCCATTATTTAAAAGCAAATATCATTTAGTGTTAAAAAATAATTTTAATATAAATTCACAAAAAATGATGGGAACCACTTCAATAATATATTATTTTTAGAATAAATATAAATTTATCCCCATCCCACCAATAGTGAAAATATAGATTACTATGAAGAAATTTCATCGAATAAATAATATATTGTAATATGTTGATCTTTTCTGGTGATGACTCGTTCTTGTTTTTAGTTAATTTTTTTATTTGATTATATTTGTTTGGGTTATCGCCTAGGGTGTCTTTGGGGATATTTTATGTAAAATTGATGAAAATGGGATTGTAAACAATTGGCGCACTATTATAGAAAATAGTGCACCCTAGCCTAGTAAATCATAAAACCTTAAAAAAAATGGGATTTCAGAGGCCTAGAACATGTTTTTTCAAACTCTGATCCCTAAAAATTCAATTAGGGTACCCCTAAAACAATAAGTTCCCAGTCAGTGAATGGTTAGGCAAATCATGCACTCCTTCCCAGGAGACTTTGCGATGTATTTCTAATGGCCCAGAAATTGGTTTTATATCCACCCAACCCCATTAAAATTCCCCCATTCGACCCTATCATGGACCCTTATGATTTTGGATTATTTCAATGATTTCGGGAGGGATTCAAAGGTCGTCCAACATCCATTATTCTTGATTTAAAGTTGAGATAAAATAAATTTTCCCCTCCGAATATGTGGTTCCTTTCCTGTTTTTTTCATGTTTATCCACTTTCTTTCTCTTGTTTTTTTGGTTGATGTTATATTCTATTTTTCTAGATCTAGATCTATATTTCGTTAATAATGACTAGAATTCATTATATAGGTCTTGGATGAGATATCCTAAAACTTTTGATCTTGATATAGGTTTCTAGATCTGAAACACGATCTATATAGTTGTGCTACTAAATTTGAGTAATTGGGTCAGTTTATTGATCATCAAAGTTTTCCGTTGGTGGTATAATGTTCAACTCACATTGTTGTTATTTTGATTGAGTTATTGAAAATAGTATAATTTCTATAATTTTTAATCAATTATAATTCCAAATTGAATTAATTTATTTGGTTATTTCCTTAATGAAGGAACTTTGAAATTTATGTATTTAGGGATAATTAATTGTTGAATTAATTATGTGATTTTTATTTTCTGAAATTTATAATTAATTTCTGCATTTATTATGTGTAATTAAAATAGATTATTGTGAAAATTAATAATTTGATATTGATGTTGTAAAAATTTATTATTAATTATTCAAAAAACTTTGGGAATATTGAATTGTGATTGAGATAAATAATAAAACAATTAATTATGAGATATTTAAAATTTTGACTTTGATAATTAATTGATGGATTAATTATAAGATATTTTATTTTGAATTTAGATGAATAATTGTTTTTTATTCATATTAATTAATTAATAGTAACAATGTCATTCATTTGTGTGAATTGAAGAATGTTAACATATTCATTCATTTGAAAAAAATAATTGTAACATGGTCATAAAATTGTATGAATTAATGAATGTTATCATGGTCATTAATTTTAAATATATATTTGTATATTGGTCAGTAAATTTTTATAATTAATATATTTTAATATGGTCATTAATTTCTGTGAATTAAATAATGGTAAAATGGTAATTCAGTTTCTAGATTTAATAAATTGAAACATGGTCATTATTTTGAAATAATGAATGTTAAATACATCATTCTATTATATGAACAAATGATTGTTAACAAGGTAATTATTTTGTGTGGAATAATTTATAGTAACTAGGTTATTAAATTGTGTGAATTATTGAATTTTAACATAGTAATTGATTTGTGATAATATGTATAGTTACATGAATATTCTGATATATGATATCCCATGGGTATTGTTTAGATTATGGCATGGTTTGAAGCATGTATTGAGGTTTAGGTGTCCCTGGGAACCTGGGGGGTTATATAGTTAAATTAAGATAAATTGATATTGTGAAAAAATATAAAAAAAGAATTGTATTTATTTCTTAATACAACATCATGAACTATTATTTGACTGGATTTGTTTTATAAATTATTGGTTGTTGATTAATAAATATTACACACACCCTACATGGGATTTTTGGTCAGCATTAGAAAAGACCATGTGTTTTCTAGATTAGTTATAGTGAAAAACCAGAGCTATATGGATGGGTTGGGATAGATCTTGGATGATGGAACAATAAGTGGTTTGGGACATGCATGGAAGTCCTCAGTTTCATTATTTTTAGTTTTCATTTTTGACACTATTCTTGTACATTAGTAAGGAATGTTTCCAAATTAGTTTCATATCATATTTCTTTCATTGATATTCTTGAGATATTGGTTTTTTTTTATTGCTAAATATTCTACTATTATTGTTTTTTTATTTTAGCTAGTTTATTTCTCTAAACAAAGAGAGTATTTTCTCCTTATGTTCTAATTATAAAACCCTTGTGGCTAGTTATCCACATGTAGCATAGAAGGGGGAACACTAATGGTCATGTGATGAACTATATTTGGTTAGAGTGTGTGAAACCCATGTCGGAATTTGAATAATTGGTATTAGGGATCCAATTTTATATTCTTTGTATTATTTATTAATATTTTGGGAAGTCTAGACGTGATTCTATGATTACTCAGGTCACGGTACTAAGATCATGCATGGGAGTTGTAGACCCATTTATAGGGGGAAACCCAATTACTTAGGGTGGGATTGTTTTAATTTTTGTTTTTTATAAGTGTTGAATGTTATTTATCCTAGTGTGACTCAATTGATCTGTGATGTGACTATTTTTGTTGAGATTTCTAAGAATATACTCATAGCTTAGAAAAACACAAGATTTGAGTCTTTATGCACCACTCTAGGATCTGATGATTTTGTTTACATGAATAAATTTATACAGGGATGGGAAACTAATTTATTGCTGTGTTTTTAAACATATAATTTTTTTCATGGATTAAAAAATTGGTTTGAGAAAGGATTCTAATATGAAATTTAGAATAGTAAAATAGTTCAAAATGTAGATAAATTGGATCAAGAAGAGAAATAAGATAAATGAAATCATTTTTAACATTTTTAACCATGACCTAGGTGTAGGATGGTTAAGGGTAGTATAAGTCCCTCAGTTTGAACTAAATGGAATGGTTTTGGAAAATTATTTTTGTAGCTTGTTATGTTTCTCTTTGTCATAAACATGTTAATATTTTGAATTTGTCTCAAGGGTCATGTTTTTCCATGTAGAAATATTCAACCATGTCGAAACTTGTTGAGAGGATAAATAGAGGACATAGATATGAATGATCCTCTAGTGATGGAACTTGAGGAACAGATTGTGCCACGCGAGGAAGTAGGGGGGCATTTCTGGGATAAATTCTCCCAGTTCAATCTATTCAAGAGAAGACACCAAGGAAGGGTTGAGAATATTATGTATGACATGGCGGGGGAGTATCAATTGTAGTAAAATCAATCTTTTATATGAGAGGGTGGACCAAAGGAAGTTGAGTTCAAGAGTGAGTCAATCATGATGATCCATGATCATTTTGAGGCTCCTATAAAGAATATAGCAAATTTTTTCACATATATTATTTAAGAATTAGGGAAGCATTGGAAGGACATTCATGTGCGGATAGGAACGAGTATGGGTATGCAATTGATGTACTTTTTGATAAGGTCATGGAGATCTATTACCCATAGATGCATATACAAGAGTGGGATGTGGAGATCATTTTGTTGAATTATTTGAGCATATCCATGATGGACTATATGTGATAATTTACAAATCTATAGTACTTTTGTCCAATGTTGGCAGGAAATGAGACATCTATATATGGGGAATTTACAAAATTTACATAATTGAGATATTCTGTCCGATGTTAATCTCATTAAATTAAAAATGTGTAATGAGGTTATGTATCAAGCTCTCATGGATGATGGGAACATGAAGGAAGCTTTGAGTGTTGGGTACATAGTTACTACAAGATGATCAAGTGGTGTCTTATTCGAGAGCAGAAGGCACTGTTATGGGGAAATCTTCCAGTGTAGTAGAAATAAAATTAAATAGATGAGAGTGTTAGTTATACCAGACCATACTGAATTATTCTATCAATAGTGTGGTGTGTTATTCCATTATCTATAGATATCCCGGACTTGCAATATAGTTTCATTCTTATATAAAGATGGGACATCGATAGAAATTATTCCAATCACAACAAAAAAACGTTTAGTGTGGTTGTAGCTACATATATTATAAGTGTGGGAAGGGGTTCTTATAACCCAAATCCGGCATGTACCTGGAGTTTTGTTTGTCAAAACTATAAAGGAAGATGATATATTGTTTATGAAAAAGAGAACCAATATTAGAATAGTGGATCATATCATGGGATTTTGTTGACATCACAAAGAATAGGGGAAGGATTGTGGCATACAGTGAAAAATACACTTGTTCCTACCAAGGCTAGACCATTGGTCATGCCAGGTAATATTATTATAGCTTCTATATTATCTACTGGCTTATTTGTTACATGTTCCTCTCTTTCCTTTATGTCAGAAAAATAATTTTACAGGTATTAGATAGGAGGTGGGATTTGTGAGTGGAGTTATGAATATAAATACACCATTGGTTGTGTGGTCTTGAGATATTTATATATGCGGTAGGTGTGTTCTACTGATATTGGGGAGTATCATTTAATCTATGGTCTTTATATTCTATATATGTCAAAATTTAACCTAATTATGGGTATGGAGTGGCTAATAGTATATCAATCTCATATTTATTGTTACCATAGGAGGATGTAATTATATCTCATGTGGGAGACTATTAGATTCACCGTGGGGAGTGGGATATCCATGAGTGTCGGGAAGGGAAAATTACT
Organism: Viscum album; assembly: GCA_963277665.1. Taxonomy (NCBI): domain Eukaryota; kingdom Viridiplantae; phylum Streptophyta; class Magnoliopsida; order Santalales; family Viscaceae; genus Viscum; species Viscum album. The sequence goes on along the minus strand of OY728157.1, from coordinate 24,772,427 downwards.
TCACAACTGAAGAGCCCATAGCTTACGTTTTTTAACATTTGTGTGTTGAAATATGTGTAAATATTTATATCTTTCCACAAATAGTGGAATAATTTCAGGATTTGGTTCTTGAAGAAATCTCAAGGATGCCACAAGAGAGATATGTGTTGTTAACTATTGAGATCATGTCGATGGATGATCCGTAATATATTCTACCATATATAATTGCACTGACAAAGATTCCAGAGATCAAAATATAAATATTGGATTGGAAAGTTAAAGTTTTTATCAGTTCGTGTACGTTGCCAAGGGGTTAACTTGTAGTGTTTGCAAAAAATAATGAAGGGTGTTTTCTACAATCTATAAATTATCAAATATTGATCAAGGTGAATGTAAAGAGCCTCTATCATTTTCCAGGAATCAAGGATCATTTGGACAAGATGAGGGAATCTTTTTGGGTTATCAAATATTTAATTTATATAATTGGATCATCTGGTGAGTGTTTAGACATTTGATATACTAAAGAACACTTTCATAAGAAGGTATAGACTTTATGAGTTCATTGTAATTCCATTTGGGCTAAAAACCCAATATTTTTTATGTCCGTGATTAAAAGAATCTTTTATTAGTACATGGATCAATTTGTGGTGGTGTTTGTGGAAAATATCTTCTTGTATTCCATGACTCAAGATGATCATTCCCAGACATCTTGAAATCATGCTCAATACACTGAGATATCATTTTCTATACTCTATTCTATATATGATAAATTTTTGATAGATCATGTATGTATTATGTGAATCATTAAATTGGAGGAAGGTGTGTCTGTTTCCCCGAAGGAGGTCCCAACAGTGGTATCTTAGGAGCATCCAAATAATGTTTTTGAAATCCAATGATTTTTTTTGGGTTAGCTAGATATTATCAGAGATTCATTCCTTCCATTTTCATTTATAAGTTCATCCATTATGCTTGAAAAAAATGTGAATATGTTTGAATGGTCAGAATCATGTTAGAATGATTTTTCATTAGTTGGAGAAACATTTGACATCATCACCTATCTTGAACCTCCTCGATCAAATTATCAAGTACATGGTGTATTGTTATCCATCTACAATCATAATAGGAGTATTTTTGACACAGGGAGGTCACGTAGTGGTGTAAGTGTCTTAGAAACTAATCATACCTGAACAAAACTACAATAAAACCAACCTTGATCTAGTAGTTGTGGTCTACGATTTTATGTGTTGGTGACATTATCTATTGGATGAAAATGTTATAGTGGTTACTGATCACAATAGTTTAAGGTATCTATTCTCCTAGTGATTTTTGAAACATTGGATGTAGAAATATGTGGTTTATATGTAGTCATTTGATTTTCAGCTGGAATATATGCATGAAAATGAAAATATGGTGGCTAAAACATTGATTTGGAAAAATAAAACTCATGCAATTTAGGAGTATAGTTTTGAGTTGAGTATGATGACTTTTCTGGCTGAGATGCACGTTTTGGTTTAGGAGAGTTAGGATCATGTGACTCTCGTATCAGTTTAAATGGATTCAAATCATTTGAGCTAGATTAGAGACTGATAATATAAGGATCTAGAATTCTTGGCCGCGATTTAATTCCTTGATAGTGGTGAGAATCCTTCAAATCAGAGCATAGATGATGATGAGATCATCAAGGTCTAAAATCGGCTGGTTGTGCCTATGAGTATATGAGTGTAGTTGATGTGGGAATTTTATGCCTCGAACTGGGTGGTACTTATTGGAATGAAATAATTATACCATCCCCTGCCATGATTGTTTTTATTTCTAGGAATGAAAAAAGAGAAAGAACTTTTCATGAGATGATGTTTCATCTTCCATAAGGTGAAGAAAGAGTATCAATGTCCGATAGGATTACTGAAACTTTTTTCTATTTTGGAGTTGAATTGGGAAAACATTACAATGGATTTGGTGGTGGGTGTTTAAATGAAGATTAATAATTACAACTCTATATCTGTTACTATGGATATGCTGACAATGTTTGTGAATTTATATCATATATAGAAGCCCTTATAAGTTGAGTATGTTGAAGACTTGTATGTTCAAGAGATATTCCATCTGCACAAAGTTCTATAGACTATAGTTTCTGATCATGACTCATGTTTTAAATCACGCTTTAGGTAAGGCTTGAAGAAATTTCACGGTACATATTTATTATTGATTATGGATTTCCACCCATAGATAGATGGGTAATCATAGTATAATATACATTTACAGGAGGATATTTATTTGGACTGTGTTCTTTAATTTAGTGAGTCATGGGAGAAACACTTGGAATTTGTAGAATATTCATATAACAACCGTTATTGTAGATCTTTATAGATGGAAAAATATGTGGCAACTTAATTTAGATCGTGCATATCACCACTATGTTGGATGGAGGTAGGTGAGTTGGATTTTTTGGGACTGAGTCTCAGTTTAGATACATTAGATCAAGACCATATGATTTATAAATGTATGCATACAATTGAATGAATGATGAATTTTTATATTGATAGAAAGAGATTCCCGCTAGATTTTATATATTTTGATTGTGTATTCCTTCAGGTGTCACCTATTTTGGGACACTGTATTATATAATGGCCTGTTAAGTTCATTCAATGGTTTTTTGGACCATTTTAGGATGTCCAGAAAATCGGGCCATTAGCATACTGGTTTCTTATTCCACAATATACGGTGCTATGCATGACATTTTACATATACAAAAGAATGGTTATATCACCCTAATTATTATAATATGATCTATTTTAATGATATTATGCTTGAGATAGATGAAAAATTTCAAGATCATCTGATTCGTGTGTTGGATCATAGTGAGAAAGCATTGTGAGAAATACCAATTTGATAGTTCATGTATTGTTGACGCATTGTTGTGATAAAGAGGAAACATGGGAATGGGAAAAATATATGAGGACTCAGTGCCCAAAATTTTTTGAATCTTCAACTTATAAATACCTATAATCATAGGTCAAGGGAGAGCTATTACTAGGTATGGAGATTATAAGATATTGATAATTTCTTGACATGAATTGGGCTTTATTTCAGGTACTGTTTTATCCTAATTTGAGTATATTTTTTGGGATATATATTGGGAAAATTCTATTGGATATTTTTTGAAAAAATAGAAGAAAAATGATATGTTCATGGTTAGTGTATGGTTAGAGAAAATTGTGGGTCCCAACCCAATAAAATGTGCATCCCTAGATAATTGGATTTTACATGCCTGGTGCACAATTTTTCAAACTATGTGTCCTATAAAGGCATAAATTTGGACCCCAAAAATAATAGGCACATGGATGGTTCACAGTTAGGAAAAAATATTCATCTATTCCATAGAAACCATGCACTATATTTTAAATTTATGAAAAAATGTTTTAAAATCAAACTAAGACCCCGAAACATTCCCCATTCGACCCAAACTCAGACCCATTCAAGTTTATATGCATTTAGAGTTTTGTAATGGGATTCCAAGGTCGTACGACCATTTTTCATCCGGATTCAAATCCTAAATAAAAAGCATTATCCTTTCCAAGTAATTTTACAACATCCTGTAACATCTCATTCATTCTCTTTCATTATCTTATTTTTTTGGTGGATATTATATTCTATTTTTCTAGATCCAGATATATATTTCGTGAATCATGATCAAGGATTATTGATATAGAGATTAGATAAATATTCCATTATTTTTTCAATCTTGATTTAAGTTCATTGATCCGAATCCATATCTACATCACTGTGCTACCCAATTTTAAGTGTTTCTGTAGGGTGATCGATCATCAGTGTTTGAGGAAGGTGGTATAAAGATAAAATCCCATAGTCATGATTTCTTAATATGTATAAAAATATTGTACAATTATCAAATTTTTAGCAATAATATTTAAAAATAGAATTAAATTTTAGGTTTAATTAATTAATGATGTAATTATAGATCTATGAGATTTAGGGAGAATTAATTGGGGAATTAATTATTTGATGGTAATGTCATGAAATTGATAATTTTTTTGCATTATTTTAATAGAATTTAAATAGAATATTGAGATTATTAATTTATGAATTAATTATTTCATATTTATGTTTAAAAAATGATAATTAATTGTTGGATTAAGATTGACAAGATTGAATTGTGATTGAAATAATTAATGGATGAATTAGTTAAGAGACAATAAAATAGATTATTCGGTAAATTAAATTGTTGGATTAGGTATGATATATTTTATTATGATTTAAGATGTCAAATTTGTGTAATAATTATTTGTATTAGTGAATGGTTATATATTCATTCATTTGTTTGATATAAATAATAGAAATATGGTCATTCAATTTTTTGAATTAATGAATGGAAAATGGTCATTCAATTTAAATAATTAATAATGACAAAGTTATTAGATTGTGTGAATTATTGAATATTATCATTGTCAATAATTTTTATAAATTAAATAAGGTTAACATGTACATTCAATTATATGAATTAATTAATGGAAACATGGACTATCTATTAAAACAAGGAATGATAACATGTTTATTAAATTTTGTGAATAAATGAATGGTAACTAGGTAATTTTTTGTTAAATAATGAATGGTATCATGGTCAATAGATTTTAGGATTTATGGAATGGAAACATGGTAATTAATTTGTGAAAAAATGAATGGTATCATGAAATTTAAGATATGTTATATCCCTTTACAATAGTGAAAAGTTCAAATTGTGTTGACATAGCTATTGAGGTACGAGTGTTCATAGAACCCTTGTTGATAATAGAGTTAAATAATGATTAATTGATATTATTATAACTATTTAAAAATTCATTGTAATTATTTATTTATAAAAACAGACACACACAGTTATTTTACTAATTTTTTTGACACTATTTATGGTGGCCTACTTAGTTGGACTCACACTATACTCTGGCAACCAAATTGGTACTTGAATTGAACTTCTATTTTCAAGACTGTTCAAGGGAAAAGGTTTAGAGTTAGATGGCTGCATTGGGATAAATCATGGGTGAGGGAAATAGAAGTGGTTTCGTACCCACATTGGATTTTTCAGTGTTTTTATTTTCAATTTTAATTTTAGGCACTTTTCACGTACATTAACATAGATTATTTCTACATTAGTTGGATATTTTATTTCCTACATTGATTATATTGAGGATTTGGTTTTGTTTAGGTTTATATATTATTACAATATAATTGTTCATTAATTCTAGTGAATTAATCTAATAAATTAGGGTATAGTCTCCCCCTGTCCAACTTATCGGACCCTCGCTACATGTCAGAAGCCTCAAGCATATAGGGTGGAACATTTGAGGTCATGTGGAAAAATTACTCTAGGATACGGTGTGTAGAACCCGGTTCGGGATGTTACATATATAAATTTTATTCTAATCAATTAAAAATAGATATTAATTTAAATTTTTATTATAGAAACACATTTCTAACAATTAATTTTTTTCATAAATACTATTATTTTATTTTTAAATGTTATTTTATTTTCATTTTTGATAAATTCTAAAAACAATACTTAATTTACTATAAGAAAAATATTTATTTTTCATAATTTGGTTAGTCTTATTCATACCCAACAATTAAAACAACATGTTTATAATGGTAAAATAATATTTTACTATTAGGCCATCATTCATATGAATATGTAATTTCCTATAATGAAAGATATCCAATAAATTTTTTTTATTTCAAAATAAATATAACATAAATTTTCAAGGTATTGTGGAGATTTTATACAAAATTAATTAAAGTCATATCCTAAATGATTTTTTGATTATTAGTAACATGTTATTTCATATGATGCAATATATGGTGACACTGATGATATCTTTCCCAAAGAGTTATATAAATAACATAAATTATTTTTGAAAATGTATTCATGGGATTTATTAGATAATATATAAAGATAAGTAGTAATATGTAAATGTTGTTTTAGTCAAAGTGGGAGAAAATATGAGATTTTCAATCAATTATATGTATAAAAATCTTGGCTATATCACATGAGATAATATTTATGATATCTTATATTATGATATTAATGATATAAATAAATTTTGCATACTTAATGGGTATATAATTTGTTAGGTTATAAAATTATCTATGACACTACATTGGTCTATCATATAGTATGACATTGATATATTATACATAAAGATTTATAATATATGATTAATATAGCACACAATAATTAAGAACGAAGAAGAATTTTTATTAGATTTTCAAGATCTCCTCCATGTTTTCCTTCATCAATAACATGTATCATAAGATAGAACATGTGGGAGAAACAATCATGAATTATCAGAAAAAAATCATTATATGTTGATGAAGTCACTCAAAGATTTCATGGAATATTAGTTAAAACAAAATAAATCAAATATCTTCCATGGTGGTTATTTAATGAGGATGCCACCTTGGTTCGGTGAATTATGAACTCTTTCTTTCTACCATCCATATATCATATAATTTTTTTTTCTTATTATGATGTAATCTTGTATAAAATTAGAATATCAGGGATTTCAAAATTATCCAAGCCAATCATTGGTTTATACTATAATGCCAATTTATTCTAATTTATATGTTATTTTAAAATAACACTATATTATATGGTTTACACATAATGAAACAGAAAAAATAATAAAACCACGAAATAATATTATTTAAATATGACTATTATAACCTAGATGTTTTCTTGGAAGGTATGAATAAGAATAGAAACATTATGATATATATATATAAGTTATGTTTTAATTAATGAATACAATGAATTAAATAATATAATATAACAATCATAAATTTGGTGAAACTTGGAAAATAATAAGAATGAATTCATATTAGGTTTTAGTTATACATTTTCTCTAAAAATGGTTTCAGTTGATTTACATTCAGTTAATTAGAATTCATTTATAATATAAATTTTTTATGAAATAAAAATAATTCATTGAAGAAGATATTTTTAACTATTTTACGTAGAACATATTAAATATCAATAAAAAGGTTGAATTTTTAATTAATAGTGAAAAATACAATTTTTTTTTGAAAATGATAATTTCTTTTCATTAAATAATTTATTTTTAACATCTCACTGTATTTTAAATTTTTTTTAATATATATTAAATTAAATTAAATATAATTATTTTTTTCTGAACCAGAATTATAATTTATTTTGGACTATGTTCATTTTTATTCGTAGTTGGAATATTTCTAGAAAATATTTTCAATTTGTATTAATTACTTATATTAATTTAATTTTTTTGAAATAATATGAATTTAACAATGACATATGGATTTCATAAATAAAATTCTGAGATTTAAAATTGGTAAATAGTTTTTTATATTTTTTTCCATAATGAATAGTAATAAGGGTTATAGACTGTCACCACTATAATGCATAAAATATGTTAATTAGTGCATAAACTATGTGAAAATATTTCAAAATAAAACCAAACATTTGATTTATTTCATTTTTATGTTTAGTTTTTTTATAATCATCCTGAAGTATAATGTCTATCATTTCGGTTCCACTTTCCATGGACTATGATCATTATATTAAATTATGATAAAAAATTAAAATTTTACATTATCTTTCTTTTAATGTATCTATGTTGATTTCATATGGATAAAAAGAATATATAAATAGTTATAAATTGTTTTTCAATATTAATAATTTTTTTATTATATTAATTATTTTCAATTTATAAAGATATTATAATTTCCTAGAATGGATAGGCAACACCGACATAGTGCTTATGCAGGAAGTATAAATATAAAAAATGTTATTAGAAAGATAAAATTAAATTTATTTTAAATAAATTAATTTTACCTACTAATTTATTTGACAATAAAACATATATGTTATAGTGACAACATTTGGATAATAATTTCATTATTATCTTGTTTCCTATGTGGTCAATATCTTTGAATAATGTTTTAAATGAACCTAAATGTTATTTAACGTATAATATTTTTAAAAAATCATTATAAAATTATTAAGAAATAATATGTTGACTCAATTAAAGGTTGAATTTTACATAATGAAACTCATGGTTCATTTCTATAATTCCCCAACCCTAGTTACCTTGACTCTGTGCATTATTACATAACATTAACATGATACAAGGAATCATGTCCCAAAAAACCGATCAGTTTAGTAGCCTTTGATATATTAGATACATACATAAGTTTTATATTACATCATGAAAAAAACTGTTTGTCCCCATGGAACACTCTTTTATTTCGCATTTTATTAATTCATGTTAATCTTAATATACATCATTGAATCCTAGAAAAAATAAATCATAAGAAATGGGTGAGCTCAAATTCTCAATAAGGATAACAATATAGTAGAAACTTTCATAAATATGAATAAACATTTAGGGGAATGTATAAGATTAAACATAATCCATTTAAGCATAAACATCATCCTAATATGGAAATTATAAATCAAAATAATTCCATTTATTTATTCGCATGGATTTTCTACTAGTTGAATAATCAAATGAAATATCAATAGAAAATTTCATAATGATGGAATTCATAATGCCTGACTTAATAATAACATAGTCAAGGCCTTGTGGTAAGACCACAAATAATACTTTCTCAATGCCTTGTTCCAAGATAGTAGTCTGTCTCATGAGACCAACCGATACATCGATGAGATATAGTGGGCTCCACCCATCAATTTCTATGTACAATGCATTCCTCATATGAAAAAGTTTTTCACATAACAGAAACATTCATATTAAAACTAGCATAAAAGATTTAAATACTTTATCCATAAACCATGAATGTTATAAAAATAACACATCCACAGTCAAACATATCACAAAACCTGCAATAAAAAATTGAATATTTGCATCATAATAAATCAACCTCGATCAAGAATAATATAAAATAAAATATGTTGACATTATTGAAAATGACCAGTAAAAATCTTTGAGCGAAATATCCCTTTTTCGTGAAATCATTAAAATGTCACATAATTTATAAACGAAGTCATTTAAAATATTGTTTTGAATCAAAGTGTCCCATACCACATTGAAACTATTGAAAGGAATTAACATTTTAAAAAATTCATGTCCATATTAATAAATCTTAAAAACCATTTTGAAAACATGGATATTAATGAGAAAGGTTTTGAAGAATTAATCATTAAAACATCTAAAATGATATTTTAGTTAGAGTTCCTAACCAAATGAGAGCCGATTGAATATAAATAAATTATGGAACAAAAAAATTATAATATCATGAGAATAAAGGTATTCATGATATAATATGTCAAATTATATTATATAAAACAAATAAATGTGAATTGGCACATAACAACAAAGAATCCTCAATGGAATGTATGTTGAGATGAATTCCATTATAAAGATTGTATCCTTGGGATAAGGAAAAAAATGACATAATTATGTGTAACAAATGTATATACACCCAATATGATTTTATTTTTAGTGTAAGTCAATCAGAGGACATTCACACATGCCCTTTTAAAAAGAACATCAATGATATGGTTGTTTAACTCAATGAATAGAAATTGAGTTAAAATTAATCTTATCATGGTTATATGGATGACTTGAGAATTTATTAATATAGTGATTATGGGTATCAAAATTATATCCACACAAAGGAGAATTTATATTAATACATAAGTAAATAAATAGTGATTTCACACATAATTTTGGAGTATTGTAATCAATGAAGTTTTCGTAAAACTGAATGAGTGGAAATTAAAATTTTAAATTCTCTTACAAATTTGGTAACTAATGAAACATACTCCCCATGGATGAAGAATCACAAAATAATGATATAAATACCCTTAAATTAAATTATATTATGCAACAAATATAATCATGCATAGTACATACACCACACAAACGGTGATAGTGTAAAATATAGAATGAATCTCAAGAGAATAAAAGTGAGATGAAAACCCATTGACTTTTACTTTTTCATAGTATAGAGTATGTTAACCTCCTTTATAGTGGTGAAATCATTGTTATTAAAATATAAATGAACTAAATACATAAATATGATATCATATATGATCTTCTAATATTTCTTAGTTAATAATATTTTAGTAGTTTCATTATTTTGGTTGTTAACTGATTCATTTTCCATTGTATTTTTTATTACGCAAGTAATTTTTTTATGTATATTATGTATTTGATTAATATACAGAATTATATTAAGTTATTAATAATTATTTTTAATCCTAACATAAAAAATATTATTGAATGATTACGATGAGAATTAATCTCGTCACATTCGTGGAAACGGTTGGTCGTAGGTATGCATGAGTGACAATATCAATATATTGAGAGTGAAATCATATATAATTGGATGGTATATCACATATACTGAATAATTAACATGTTATATTTATTATTTACATCAGTTATACTCATTATTATATCCATCAAAATAATTATATGTTTGAATAAAAAACTATACCATAACGTGGAGACGGTAAGTCGTATATACTCACGTATGGTGACATTGTCATTTATAGTATAGATAGAATAAAAAATATGGTTGTAAAATATTTATAATATCAGAACAGTATGTATAATTTAATGGATTTATTATTTTTGGTATGTAATCTAAAAAAGAAAGAGGAAGTGGAAGATGAAAAGAACATTAAAGAGGGTGGTGAAATTATTACCTCTTCTTTCGGTGTTTCCTTTTGAGTTGGTCAAAAAGCTCCATAGGTTGGCTTTATGATCAACGAAAGGACTCTAGGATGATGTGAAGGAAGTTGGAAGGATATTTGTGCAATGTTTGGCCGAGAAAAATGTATTCGGAAGAGTGAATTTGAGATAAGGGGAAGTGCCATTTTATAAGATTGGTGAGGGGCACTTTAGGAAAAGCAAGAAATTTTATTTTATAATAAAAACATGTTCAATTAATAATGGATCCAAAAAGATTTATTTCAATTATATGGTGGGTATGGGTGGAAAAAATCACAACCAATAGGTTTTAGGTAGATATAGGTAATCATATTAACCTTATCTTTTATATTAATCTCTCAGTAAAATAGTATGACATTGACCATGTCTCATTGTATTTTTCTATTATATGGTCAATAACCTACAATAACAAGCCAACATAACTAAAAGTGGTTCATTATTAATATATAATTTCCTTATCTATGTCCTTTTTCTAAATAATTTATTTTTATGAATATTATATCAATTAATAATATATTATTTGCTTTTAAAACTCAATTATGTCAATTTTGACACAATTTAGTATTTAATATTTTTGAAATCCAGAAAAATGTTATCACTTATAATAAAATTTATTTAATCAACCCTGACATGTCTTATTAACATGGAAAATTAGAAGAATTCATTAGAAGACTCAATTTACATTTATTTGGATATTTATAATATCTCTTATTTTAATATTTCATTAATAAGGTAATTATTACATCATAATTGTGTCATATATAAATTAAATTATTTAATGCCTCAAAATTATAAATAAAATAAACTAATGTAGGAAATATTTTTAGATTTCTAATGAATATTCATAGTCGAATTTTCCTTATGTGTACCACTGTATTCAAAATGGTTTAGTTATTAAATGTTGAAGTGAACACTTTTAACTGATCTTCAAATAAAATAGTAATAAATGTCCAAATAGTATCCAAGTGGACCAAATAGGATTATATTTTATTTCTATGGCTGTTTTTAGTCTAATTACACTTATCCAATATAATTAGGACATGTGTTTGGGTAATTATAATATCATTTTTTAACTTTAATTGAATTATTTACTTTTAACCGTGGTAAATAGAAGTCAAAAGATGTTATTCTCCAAAAATTAATTTCACCTTATTGAACCAAATGTTACATACGGATGTTAATAGGACCTCTCATATTTTTGAAATTCAACTTACAAAAGGGGTAAAATTAATTTTTATTCAAAGTTTCAAAAGCTCGTAGAAGGTGGGTAAAAGACAGTGGAAAGTTCAATAAAATATTATATATCGAAACATATTATAAAATGACTTAAATGAATTAAATTGAACATATATAGGTATTATTTATATATTTTTACTTAAAACTAATAAAATAAATAATTACTTAATTAAAAATTCTATTTTAAACAATAATACAATATTTTTCACTATTCATCAAAAATCAAATGTTTTCAGAAAAATATCAAAAATTATCCCTAATATAATTTTGATATTAAAAATTCAAAAAGTAATTATATTTATCAAATTAAAATCACATAAGTTGCATTAATTAATTAAAAAATAATTCCCATTTTCAAAACCAAAAGGTGGGTTTTTAAAAAAGTAAACACTATCAAAAGATTGACCCTTGTTTATGTCAAATTTGAACATAAAATATCTTATAATGACCTAATTTTTATTAAATTATAAAAATACAATCTAATTAAACTTCCAATCCATTCATATAAATAATTTAACCCTATAAAATATTTTTATTAAAAATGTTCATTTCAATTAAAATTTAGTATTTGTCAGTATTCATCAAAATATGAAATTTATCCGGAAAGTACCCAAAAGTAATCCAAAATAAATTTTTATGTCTCAATTATAAAGAAGAATTTAATTTCATAAAATTATATATATATATATATAACTTTAAAATATTGGTTTTAAAAATGGTTATCTATTAAAAGGTGGTAGAATTTCAACTATTAAAAAATACTTCTTTTATCATAAAAACTGAATATGTTCTTATATTATGTCTAAAAAACACATAAAATGAATTATAAAATTATATAGAGTATATAAAATTCAATATTCAGTTAAAATTAATCCTAACCACTTTTTGAACAGCTAGTTTGGTTGGTCGTGGGGTGCTCGAACTCAATGTTTTGTGTAGCGCAAACTATTGAATTATATTAAAGAAAATAACATACTATGAAATAATGGGGAGTTACATTTTCGCCCATTTTGGATATTTCATCCTTGAAATTTCTAAATTGGGCTTTTTATCTTCATTGAAAGTCCCACATCATAAAAATATTCAATAAAACTATCACTTTAAAAGAAAAAAGTGAAGTAAAATGGTCACCCAAGATGACCCATACTAGGATTCCAGGTATGAAAAAATGGATATAGAAGATAAACTATGTGTTATGATAGTATGAAGAGTGATAGAAAACATGATCATGTTAAGTTTAACAATATGAAAACAAATAAGTTTTGATGAGATAAATGGTCATTAGTTTCTTAGAATAAAAAGTATGTAGACAATGTTTTTTGTATTACATTCTATTTCATAATGTTGAGAAATTTATTTATGATATTTAATATGAACATAACGATATATACTTACTATTAATTTATAGCTTCATACTTTAATTAATTTATACCACTAACTCATATTTTATTTTCAAATGATAAGTATTCATGATGACTGGGATGCACCTGAAGCGCTAGAATCAACTTATAGTGAATCACATAATCCACAATGGATAAACTATATATTTACCATGTCTTTAGAGATTAACCTAAACCAAAATGGTTAGTACAAGAAAAAATGATACCCAAAAAATATTATCCTTTATAGAAACAAAAATGAATCTTAATTTCTAAAAGTAAACCAACAATACCCAATGTTCAATAAATAAAATTCAATAAACAATTGTCCATAAAATCCTTCAATATATTCCAAACTAATATTGAAACCCAAAACATAGAACAATTTAATTATCCAGTCTTCCAAGTGAAACTGTATCTCTAAATAACATTGACTACTCTTAATGTCACATACTTAAAAGTAATTAACCTAATCACATGTTCTCTATGACAGGTTAATCATTTCCATAAATAACCAAAATTTCTATAAATCCACAATAAAAATATATAATTTTTTTAGCATTACTCATCATATGAAATCCCATAGTATTCTATTTTCCTTAGGCATATTTTGTTCCCAATAAAGCGAATATCTTCACAAATAACATTTATCACTTAATCACCAAATAATTTTCTTATACTAAGGATATCCATTTGATAATACATAAGATCCCAAATCAACATTTTATCGATCAATAATATCATTTAACAAAAATTAATTAGTCACACTAACCAGGGACTTCACGTAGTCTAGTGGTAGGTGATAAATCCCAATCACACTCTCGTTGTGGGTTCGATTTCCACAACATTGTCTGACACGATGGGTTGTCACCCGGTCAACATGTTAACATCTTTGAAAATATATATTTTAAAACATTCCCAAAATGAGATAATTTCTTCAAAATAACCTTAACATAATTTCACTACAAATGTTATATCATAGCTCTCATTTTCATCTCAAAATTTAATAACTTGTAATTGCCTCAAATTCAAGCATCATATACATCCAATGGTTATTTATAACTATATCATCAATAGAAATGATAATTCTTACTAAAATAGCATTTTATCATAACAAACAACAAGGTTACAAAAACATGAGAAATATCTTCCAAAGTAATTCCATCAACCAAGAGCACTAAAACATCTAAAAATTTCACCATCCATTTATTTCCACGTAGGTTCTTCCTTGAACAATATGATATCCTATAGAATAGGGAATTCACTGATGTAATTCCCTAGTCCCCTACCTTAACAGAAAATCAGGGTAAATAAATTCTTGGGATCATTTTTATTTTCTTCCATAATACTCTTTTTTTTTCTCAACATTTTTTTACATTATTTCCTTCTTTCCCACATATAAATCATTTCATTGATCCATTGAGACACTTCCCATGGTGTCTCCTTCCACCCTTCCTACATGATAGAAATTTATCTTTCTTTTTCCCATGGTATCTACTTCTAGAGATCATATCATTCACCGCCTTTCTATTCATTGTTGAGTTCGAGAGTTGGTTAATATATATGTTTTGGATCTTATTTTTGGAAAACTGATTTAGCATGAACTTTTTATATTTTACACATACCAACATTCCATTTCGTTTCTCATTTCCACAATTGTTCCCACCTTTTACATCATGTTCAATGTTACTATGACTTCTTTGGAATCCATCCATTAACTAAAACAATATATCATAGTGTGATTCATAAAATCATTTAGAGAATATCATAAGACCTTATTTTCAATCTAAAACACCTTATGATTAACCAAGGATATTTTTTCTCATCTTATATTAAAATACTTCAAATCATTTTGTAATGAAAATGTGAATTATCCTTGGAATATCCCCTAGGAGTGTCTTAACCCAGAGTGTAGTAAGGCCAGTTGTCGTGTACCAGGATACCCTAGGTCAAACCCGAAACTCCTTGTCAGTGTTTTCACTCCTAGATACATCTGGGCCAGATCCACCTCAACCTTCTCATTTCCAAACATTGATGTATTTCTTGGAAAACCCACATTATATTTAAATTACCAAAATTTTATGATGTTTTTCTATATTAATCCTCAATTTATATCTTAGGGTAGTATTTCATAATCAAATATTCTTATAAATCTAGCCTCCACAGATTTTACTAAACATCTGGTGATACCGACTATAATGCTCCGATCATAGTTATATAAAATAGGTGCATTATTACATAACATTTTTTTGATACAAGGAATCATGTCTTGAATATTGACCAGTTTAATAGCCTTTTAAATACTAGATACATACCTATGTTTTACATTACATCATGAAATAAAAAACATTTTGTACATTATGAAAACTAATATATTCCTTTGTCTATTCATATAGGTTAATCATAATATACTTCTTTACATCCTAGGAAAAATAAAACATATGAAAGGGGTGAGCTTAGATGCTCAGTAAGGATAAAAATATAGTGGAAACATTCATAAATAATTATATAAATTTAAGGTAATGTATAAGACTAAAACAGAACCCTTTTAAACATAAACATCATCATAACATGGATAATATAAACCAAAATAATTCCATTTACTTATTAAAATGGATATTATACTAGTCAAATAATCACATGCAATATCAATATCCAATTTCATAATGATGCAATTCATAATTCCATACTTCATAACCACATAGTCATGGCCTTGTACCAATACTACAAATAAGATTTTGTTAAGGACTTGTGCCAAGACACTATTTTGTCTAATGAGACATACTGAAGCATCAAGGAGAAATAACAGGCTACACCCATTACTTACTAAGTCCAATGAACACCTCATATGAAAATGTTTAAACATAACATATACATTTGTATTAAAACTAGCATATAAAATGTAAATACTTAATCCATAAACCATGAATGGTATTAAAATAACACATCCATAGTTGAAAATATCACAAAAACATCAATATAATTTGGAACATTTGTATCATAATAAATCAACCTTAATCAAGAATAATATTCCATAAAGGATTTTTACATAGTGGAAAAGGATCCATAAAAATCTTTGAGAGAAATATCCCTTTTTCGTGAAATCATTTAAAATTCACAAAATTTATAATAGAGGTCATTTAAAAGATAGTTTTGAATCAATGTGTCCCATACAAAATTGATACTTATGAATGGAATTATAATTTTAAAACATTCATGTCTATATAAATAAATCCATAAAACTATTTTGAAAATGTGGACATTAATGAGAAAGGATTAGAAGAATAAATCATTAAAACATTTACAATGATATTTGAGTTAGAGATCTTGACCAAATGAGAGATGATAAAATACAAATAACTATGGAAATAAAAACATTATAATATCATGTGAATAAAGGGATTCATGATATAGTACATCAATGTATAGTATACACACCGAATAAAAGTTAATTGGTGCATAACAACAAAGACGTCTCAATGGAATATAAGTTGAGATGAATTCCTTTATGTAGTCTGTATCATTAGGTTAAGGATAAATCAATGATATAATTATGTGTAACAAATATAAATACACTAAATATGATTTTATATTTATTTTAAATCAATCATAGGTCATTCACACATATTCTTTTAAAAACCACGCCGATGATTTGGATGTTTAACTCGATGACAAGAAATTGAGTTAAAATTACGCTTATCATGTTTATATCGATGACATAAGAATTTATCAATGGAGTGATTATGTGTATAAAATGTATATCCACACAATGGGGATTTGAAATTATTACATGAGTAAGAAAATAGTGATTTCACATATAATAATAGAGTATAGTAATCAATGATGTTTGTGTAAAACCGAATGAGTGGAAATTTAAATTTTAAATTACCTTAACAACTTGTTAACATAAAAAACATACACCCCATGGAAGAAGGATCATACAATGATGATTTAAATAAACATAAATTAATTTATATTATGAAAACAATACAATCATTGGAAATAAATACACTACGTAAAATTTAATAGTAGAAAATATTGCATGAATTTCACGGGAATAAAAGTGTGATGAAAACCACTTACCTTGTAAATTTCCTTAGTATAGAGGAGGTTAATATAATTTATAATGGTAAAATCATTGTTATTAAATTATAAAATGACCAAATACATAAATATTATATCATATATAATCTTTTAATAATTATTTTCTAATGAATTTTATGTAGTTTCATTGTTTTGGTTGTTAACTGATTCATTTTCCATTATATGTTTTGTCACAGAAGCCAATTTTTTTATGTATAGGCTGTATTTGATTCATATACAGAATGATATGAAGTTCTCAAAAAACATTAATCATATATGGAAAATTTTTCTTCAATGAATACGACGGGGAATGAATCTCATCACATTCGTGCATACGGTAAGCCATACGTACGTACGAGCAAAAATATAATTATATTGATGGTGAAATCATATATAATTGGATGTTATATCTAATATAAATAATAATTAACATGTTATATTTACTTTTTAAATCATTTATAATCATTATTAAACCCTTCCAAATAATGAAGTGTTTGAATAACAAACTACACCACGATATGGAGACGGCAAGCCATACGTACACACATATGGTGACTTTGTCATTCATAAGATGGATAGAATAACGAATTCGGTTGTATCATATCAATAATAACATAAAAGTATGAATAAGGTACTAGATTTATTATTTTTGGTGTGGAATCAAAAAAATGAACGACGAAGTGGAAGAAGAAAAAGAACTTGAAAAAGGATGGTGAAATTATTACCTCTTATTTCGGTGTTTCCTATTGAGTTGATCAAAAGGGATCCTTGGGTTGGCTTGATGATCAAAATAAGGTCTATACGATAATGTAAGGGAAATTGGGAGGATATTTGGTTAGGTTTCGGTCAAGCCAAATGGATTTGGAGGTGTGGTTTTGAGAGAAGAGGAAGGTCCCTTTATAAGAGGGGTGAGGGGTAATTTATAAAAAGTTTGAAATATTATTTTATAATGAAACTATTTACGGTTTATAAAGGCTCCAAAATGATTTATTTCAAGTATATAGTGGGTATGGGTCTAAAACCTCTCAAACAAGTGGTTTTTTATAGGTTTAGGCCACCATATTAACATTACCATTTAGATTTAGCTCATAGTTAAATAGTTTCACATTTAACGTGTCTATTTGTATATCTATATTATATGGTTAATAAAAATAATATAACAAGCCATGAAAACCCCATGTGGTTCATTAATCATAAATATAACCTCTTAAAAATCCATTTTCCGATGCATAAATTTTTAGGAAGATTATTTCAATTAATAATTATGTATTTGTTTTATAAACTCAATTGTGTCAATTTTAACACTATTTAGTATTTTGAATTTTTAAAAGCCATAAAAAACATTATAACTTCAAATTAAATTTATTTAATAAAACCCAAAATGTCATAATAACCTTGAAAATTATTGTAATTAATCAAAAAAAATCAATTTTCATTTTTTTGGATATTTATAATATCAATTATTTAAATATTTCATTAATAAGGTAATTACTGCATCATCATTTTTTCATTTATAAATTAAATTATTTAATGTCTAAAAATTATAAATAAAATACCATTATATAGGAAATATTTTTAGATTTATAATTAATATTCATAGTCAAATTTATCTTATGTGTATCCCAATATTAAAAATGGTCTAGTTATTAAACATTGAATTTAACACTTCTAACTCTTCTGTAAATAAAATAATAATAAATGTCCTAATCTAATCCAGGTGGACCAAAGAGGATAATAATTTGTTCCCTAAGGTTTTTTTAGTTGAATTATAGTCATCCAATAGAATTAGGACATGTTTTATGATAATTATAATATCATTTTACCCTTAACTACCCTATTTACCTTTAACCGTGGTAAATAGAAGTTATAAGTTACTATTCACCAAAAAAATTATTTTCATCTTATTGAACCACATTTTACTTACTAATGTTAATAGTGTCTCTAGGATTTTTTAAAATTCAACTCACAAATGTGGTAAAATAATGTTTTATGCAAATTTTCAACTTCTCTTAGAAGGTGGGTAAAAGAGGGTAAAAAGGTCAACAAAATTTTATAAATCTAAAATTATGATAAAATGAATTCAATGATTTAAATTGAAAATATATAGGTATTATTTATCTATTTTGACCTAATATAAATAAAATAAATTATTATTTAAATAAAAAGTTGGTTTTAAATAGTAACATTGTGTTTTTAAATATTCATAAAAAATTGAATGTTTTCAGAAAAATACCAAACATTTACACTAAGATTATTTTTATATTAGAAATTAATAAATTAATTTATATTTTACCAAATTTAAAAACATATATGTTTCATTAATTAACTTAAAATTAATTCCCATTGTCAAAACCATAAATCGGGTTTTAAAAAAATTAAAAGCTATCAAAATATTGACCTATGATTATGTCAAATTTAAATGTGAAATTACATATAATTACACACATTTTGTTAAATTATAAAAATAAAATATGATTATACGTACAAATTGTTCAAATTTATAATTTAATGATATAAATTATTTTGACTAAAAAAGTAGTTTTCAATTAAATTTTTTTATTTTTCAGTATTTATCAAAATATGAAACTTTTCAGAAAAGTACAAAAACATTATCCAAAATAATTTTTTATGTAATTATTCTAAAGAATGATTTAGAATCATTAAATTGAATATATAAAAGTGTCAAATATTGTATTCAAAAAGTATTTTGAATTAAAATGTTGTCAAATTTCATTTTTTGAAAAATTCTTCTTTAATCTGAAAAAATGAATATGTTATTATATTATGTCTAAGAAACACAAAATATGGATTCTAAAATTTTATGGATTATATAAATTTAAAATTAAATTAATATTATTCATATCCAATTTTTGAACGGTTGGTTTGGTATGTCATGGTGCACTCGAACACGGTGTTGTGTGTCGAATAAGCTATTGAATTACTCTAAAGAAAATAATGTACTACAAAATCATGGGGTTTTACAATATCTTTTAATATTTTTATTTTCAAAATTATATTCATTAGTCATAAGGTTGGAATATTTTACTAAAACAATAAAGGATAAACATGCATAACGAGGGCTTAAATTGAAATATGATTTTTATAATTACACATAAACATGATTATAATATACTGTTTTGTTTATATTCAAAACATACACTCCATGTATTGAAATTTAAGTCAGATTTTAGAAATTTCACATTACATAGAGACATATTATATATTATTATTCATATATTTATAAGCACTCCACCCACATAACTCATAAAAGGGAACCTCGTATCCATTATTATTCAAAAAATTTGAGAAAATTATATTAGCCAAGAACTATAAAAAACGATTCAAATATTTCATAACCATATCCTATATCTTACTTTAAGGTTTAAACTGAAATCTGAATATTGATTTCTAATAAAATTTATTACTCTTAATAATGTTATTTCATTTTATTTATTCGTATAACTACTTAATTTCTATATAATACGTTATTATATAATAATATTACAATATTTAATATAAATAATGTTTATTATTTTTTAATGAAAAAACTCTTATTAATAAAATTTTTAGCATATTAAAAATAAAAATAATACACATGCATTAGTACGATATACCGTTTGCACACAGGGATGATTTTTTTCATCATCGATTTACATGGATGCTTATAAATATGAATTAAATTAATATGTATATTATTTATGAATTAAATATTATTAATGAAATAAATTATATCATCTACCTTATTAAGCTTCCATAAATTTTAAAATGATAAATTGATGCTTTCTTACTTGAGAACTACCTCCTCCATAAGGTTATGCGAATCATTTACCTATTAACACCATATATGGAGGATTATAAAATTATAACAAATTAGTGAAAATAAAATTAACATAATAATTAATATTATAAAAATAATGACATCATTACTAAATTTAATGGAATATAATTAATGAATTAAATCATGTTTAAAAATAAAATAGTTAACTCTCGAGATGAGGATGTCAATAGAGAATTGTTAATAAATGGGTTTTAGAATGTTATAAGGGAATCATATATTGAATATAAAATATAAATTTGGTAATCCTATATATTTATAAAAATTATATATTTATTATAATGGATGTGAAGAGAACATATAGAGAATTTTTTACTTCAGTTAAGAGAAATTACATCTCATTTCCACTTCAATGACACATGTTTTACCTTGTAAACCTAATATCATTTATATGGTGAATATAATTTAACATTGAAATATCATATTACTAATTCATCCTTATTAATATTATTTATTTTTGTATTCATTTATTATAATTTATGGATATTTTATTATAATGTTTAAAAATATGTACAAATTGATAACACATTCTCATCTATAACCAAGATTGTTCATATTTTTATTTTTATTGGTTTTTTTAATTTATTCTACAAAAAAACCATATATTTTGATATATTCAAGTTATTTTTTATTTATTCAGTTTTATTTTCTATTTTATTCTCTTTTTTTAATTCAAATACATTAGATTGTTTTAAAAAAAATTGACTTTATTTCTTATGTAGTCAATTAGTATTTCTTTCTATACCCATATTCATTAACATTATTTCAATAATATTCCATTAAATGATATAATTAGTCTTTATTTTTATTTTAAAAAATATTTTATTTTATATTCAATATTGGAAAAGTAATATACCACTAATTTTTTTGAATTTAGTATTTTTAATATGATTATAAAATGTTTTAAAAAATCATCATTTTTTAACATTTACAAAATGAGTGGAATTCTATATTCTATTGACCAATAATTTAATTAAATATTCCATTAAAATATACCCTATTTATTTATAATGAATTTTATTCAATATATTATCAATATTTAATTAAAATTTTAAGAAATGAATAATGGTTTTAATTTCATAAAATAATGATTTTTTTCATACAATTTAAAACAAAAAAAAATAAAAAAAGATTCAAATTCATTATGGAATGTTCTATTCAATTTTTTTCTCTAATTTCTTCTCTAATTATCTTTAAGATTTAAATGTATTAAAAACGATAATTTATGATGAATTTACTTTTCTCATTCATTCTTGTATGATTTATATTATTGTGGTTGTTAATTTCTCTTGATCAGATTACTGGTAACACTAGATAATTTCATTGGATACTATTTTCCCCATTATATATATATATTAAGTATCATTGTTTTAGACTACATCATTTTCATTGATTTTAAGTTAACTCAACTGTATACCATTGGAATATATTTTATTTGTACATTGATTCTTATTAGGAATGATATTTCATTGACTTGGAAAATATTAGATATTATTGATAAAATATGGATAAATGTTCTTTTATAGGCGATTGTAAGAATTAATTATTTTATCATATAATATATGTTGAATTAATATATTATTCAAGTGAATAAAGGTGTTCAGTTATTGATTTCTCATCAATTAACCAATAGGTCTCATTAGAAAAAATGGGAGGCCACATTAGTTGTTTAGTTGGTGTATACCTACTTATATCATAATAGTGTGTAAGATGAGGCCTTGATGCTATGATTTATTAAATATTGACTGCGAGGTTAATGGTAAGATCTTGAATGTCTAGATTTATGAATTTTTTTATTTAGATTCATTTTTCATTATTGATGTGATTTCTATATAGATATTATATGGTGATGTTATAGGAACTCAAGATGTTGATTGAATGGAATGTGTTTCGATTATCCACTAAATTATATTAATTATGTAATAATTACTCAAGATATTTTCAGGGTTACAAAACCAATATAGGGAATCTGATATCACATTATATTTTTTACCTTCAACTATGATATAAAAAGGAATAGTTTAATGATCTTTAAGGATTTGGCCACATTTTTATGTTATGTTTTATTTTTTAATGTAATTTTAGAATCATGACGTCTCCAATTTTCCAACCATGATAAGATGATTTATATTTGGTGGTGAAATCCATTATATTATTTACTAATGTAATATATAATAACTAGCATTTATTTATTATATTTTGGTCTATTATAGTTTTAATTTTACAATGTTTATTACAATAGATGTAAAAAAATATTTTTTATTAACATAGATAATATTATAATTATGATAATCCATTAAATTATTTCATAACAATAAATTAATATTTATTTTTATTAGTAGCCAATATTAATAATTATTTTGATACAACTAATGGTTTACTACTATATTGGTATTACACATAGTTAATAAAATGGAATAAAAACATATGGTTAACATAATGATTACCCAACTAAGAATTTCAATAAATATTGTGTTTGAGCTTCTGATACCGTGTATATATGAGTTAAGATGGATTATGTTATTATTAATATCTATTCTTTAATAGATGAAGAAAATTAAGGATCATGTGTATAGAATGACCCTATGATTATGAATAACAATTTAACTCATGGTATGATAAACAATCTAAACAAAACAGAACCTCTAAACATAATAAATAAGAGGAAATAAAGTTTCATATAATATTATATAATAATTACCATTAGAGGAAAAATATTCAAAATCCCAACTGTCATAAATGTTGGATGAAATAGTGGGTAAATTCTTAAACGTAGTGTTATTTTCTTATATATGTTCAAAAAATGCTATCATTGTTTTAATTTTTAATGAAATAAATAGTATAATAATGTTCTATTCATTAACTATAAGGATGTGGAATATATGATAACCAATACCCCAAACATCAATGATAAGCCTCAGAATATTGTTGTGGTATTTGTTGACGATATCAATAAATAATATTTTTATTATGTAGAGTATGAGAATAAAATTTAAATTATTCTATAATAAATTATAGTAAAATTAATTAGATAATTAATTTATTAGTTATGAATGTTTTATAAAAAAAATTGCATTCCAATATTTGTTTTCCCATCAATAGAGTATCTATATCTATTTTTAAAACAAAAGGATAACAAATAATAACCCCCATGATTGAATTAAACCTTTTAAGATTTCAATTAAATGTAATTATTATTAAATTTATCAATATATTAGTATGATGTAGTGGTATTTATCAATGGTTATTGGTATAAGTATTTAGTGTAAAAATAAATACATTATTAAAATAATATTGACTTATGTGATAAATTAATAATATGTGAATTTTAAAAACATATGTTGGATGGTATCACACACATTGAGAAGTAATTTTTATCAAAATATAATATTTTATTATATATTTTTTAAATAATGAATAAATGAAATCAGATGTTATTATGTAATAGTAAAAGTTATATTTTTTTATTTTTAATGCTGTCTTTTTTATTTTACATGGAAATATATAATTAGCGAATTTACATGTTTGAGTGATAATGGTTTTCTGTAATTAAACACACATGATGATTTGGGAATAATTAATGGTCACACAAACCTATTTTGTGAGTTAAAATTTAATCAATTGTATTTAAGGAGTTTTAAATTGATCATTGGGTAACACTATGATTTTAGATATTATTTTTTATGAATGTTTAATAATATTGGTTATTATTTTAACTGGTGTTAAAAAATTATATATTAGACTAGAGGAATAAAATATCTTCATTTTATGGATCATATAGTCAATTGGTATGATCATGTGTTTTTATTGAGATGTGTATGATTTGAAATTTTGATTAATTGCATTTTTTGACCTTACATTGATTCCTAGTAAGGATAGATTAGTTTTTTTGGGGGGGGGATCTCGGTCTTTTTTAGAACCATGAGACTTGGTTTTTGTAAAATTATGTTGGGATAGATTATTATTAGAAATAACGGGACCCATTTGTAGGGTTAATATTATACTTGAAGGGTGGTCCAGTAGTCTGTCTAAGGCCACACAGTTTGATTATACCATGTTGTCTGGGACACACAACCATATAAGCCACCTGGATTTTTAAGAGAGGAAAGTGAGATGGTTTCCCAATCCATGTGAATGAAACATATGGGGTCCCAGCCAGAATAGTGAATGGAACATAATTAGTTCACAGTTTTTTCAATAGTGTGTCAAAATAATGAATCCTAGTTAAAAATAGTGAAATGTATGTTTTCCCCAGTGTCATTAAATATTTAAATATCATTCTAATTTTCTCTTCTATAGGTTATATTCTTATAAAATTGAGAATTTTTCAGTTATAACATATTAATTTATTCTAATTCCATATCAAACCACCAAATTGAGAAACATTCATCTCATTGCATACACACTAATGAGTTCTCTATTTCTTAGGATCCATTATCCAATTGATATTGCATAGATGGATTTATCGTAGTGCAATCTAATATGCCCAATTTCTAGTGTATTCATCTATTATACAATTTTCATTATATATGGTATAATTTAGGATTATATATTAGATAATGTTTCTACGAAAGGTTTATAGTAGGTATTTTATACCATTTAAAAAAAATATATGCATTTTATATCTGTTTTATGATGTTCTACACTTAGGACCTTCTGTTATTGGTCAAAAAAATTATTGAATCTACTGATTAAATTTATTGTACCCTTGATTGGTTTCCAACTTAGTACTATGATAGGGTAAGACATTCCAAACCTCAACCTAGACCACCTAGGATGGGTAATTATGAATCTTCCAATTGATTTTCCACCTCCTTTGATGAATGTGTTTTCTCTATATCATAGTGGGATCCTTGAAATATTAAATCTAATTTTATGAGAGGTTTTATAACTCATGTTCCATGACACTACCTGGTATTTAATCTATTTAATTTATTTAATGGATTATGTGTAATGAGTTGGATGAACTCATGTCTCGTAAATAAATAATGATGTTTTTATAACTATATTGAATGTAAATGACATTTATACTTCATTAATTTTGAACTATGTTTAATTCCATGGTCATTTATACTCCATCAATTCAAAAATACATTGAATTCTATGCAAATTTCTTATCCATGGAATAATAAATATGTTAGATAACATGAAAATTTTAAAACCATTGATTCAAATTATTTGTTATGCCTATGACATTATAACTCCATGAATCATACCATTTAGTATGGAACATGATTTCACTACATATGTTGTTGAATAAACCATGTCCTTTTATATCATACATCTAGACAATTTGGTAAGACACGAGATTACTTGTACAAGGTCACAATGGTTGTTTATCATTCTTTACAAATAGCCATAGCATGGGTATTTGATTACAGTTATTAAAGTGGAAGATATATGAACATTTTATCATAATTTATAGTTATCCCATGTTTGTTGTTTTTGATTATAGTGATCTATGAAATCTTCATAGTAGTACACATTCTTATTTATTCATGTCTCTATTATAAATATTGTACAATATATCTAATTATATTTTATAGACCAGACTTATTATAATCCTCATTGGAGGTTGCCTAATGATTTTTCTCTCTAAACTAGTTCGAAATTCTTCTTGGTACCTAGTTAGACTTCATGGATATAGGTAGGGGCATGGTTAAACAACCACTTTACAATGCATGGTTAGTTATTAATACTAATTTATGATCATGGTTCTATAAAGAGATAGTGATTTATTTCATTTGTTATATTAGTACATGTATTGTACTTGTTTTCTATTTTTAGGTTCAACCGACCATTTTGTATAGTGACATGACATAAACATCATGTTTATGATATTTATGTTTGGATATCTTGATTATTTATACTATCATCTAGTTTTATATTTGTTGTTTTGTGATTAAATATGTTGTATATATTTATTGATACAATTACATCACTATGATACACCATGATTACGATGGTATAGCCTCCCCAATATAAGAACATAATCACTCGATACTAATGAGCGACCTCTAGAATACAAGGAGGTGTGGTTATGGCCATGTGAACCACTGTCGTGGATTAGTATTTAGTGGCTCCCGAGATGGGATATTATAGAGTGGTATTAGAGGAATTTTTTTTATTTTAATTCCTTATTATTTAGAATGATATAAAATTGAAATATAAATCATTTTAAATTATGTAATGATCTTTTAATGAGAGTAGCTTCACTAGGAAAATCAAAAATATAAATTTCATGGTTTTTATTATGTTGTTATAATTTTTATATTTATAGT
Source organism: Viscum album (assembly GCA_963277665.1). Lineage (NCBI taxonomy): Eukaryota > Viridiplantae > Streptophyta > Magnoliopsida > Santalales > Viscaceae > Viscum > Viscum album. The sequence goes on along the minus strand of OY728157.1, from coordinate 24,744,895 downwards.
TGATTTGATTCCACTGTTGGGTGATTCATATGATAAGTAATGTTAGTATTGATATGATTTATGAATTTATTTTTATCATTTCCCAATATGGGAAGGATTTGCAGATCATGTATCAATTTTTCCACCTTATAAGATTTACATGCCACGTATATTCCAAGCCACATAAGATTCATTACTTGACTGCATGAAAATTATTATGAGTTCCTTGTGATATAGAATTATTATATAATAATGTTATTGTGGGAGGTTGAGAAGAATAATTTTTTACTTCTTGGTCCCATGGTAAATAAAATACTTTTTCTATACACAAGATGTGTAAGACACCCTATGTAGTAAATTTTGGAACATTGAGTCCTGGGATATTGGTCTCAGAGTCTATAACTTGTTATGGTTATGATGAAGTTGACACAACACATTGGTTTATAAAGTGTATGTAATCATATATATTCGAATAGTTGATCCACATGGTTCATCCATATAACGAGAATGGAAATAAATATGAATTTTAAATTATTTGAACAGTAATATTTTCTGGTTGCTGATTAATGTGTTTTTTTATTTTCACTAGATATCTTACCCAGTCCTAGATTAGGGAAATGCATAAGGATGTGGCTTGTTTATAGGAAGGATATTACTTTTCATATGATTGTATCTATTATCTAGTTGTTATTGAATATTTCATGAGTTTTATGATTGGAATTGTTATACATATAACACCATGATGGCCTCAAGGCATGTTCAAGGAGGGTGGTGAAAACCATGATCTTGAGGTGGTGGGCTTGGAGAAGCCATTAAAACCCCTGGTATTTCCACCTGTGACACCGCCTAGTGTTCTAGATATTGATGTTGAATCCCAATTAAGAGATCATTTTCTACACTTTATACCTAAAATATGGGGATCTCCATAGCATACCACATCTACATAACAGATGAAATATGTGTTCCACTAGAAAAATACTCTCCTATTTTTGGTGGATGTGGGTCGATTAGATACTCAACTGTGGCTTGAGAATAAAATATAGATTTCTAGGATTCCCAACACACCACCAAGGAGGAGAGTGATGATCATTTATTATATTATTTTTGGAGTCAGAAATCACGTGTCGGATGTTTTGAACTATTCTAATAGAAAATTATATATATTTTATGGGTATTTAAAATCCATATTTTATGATTAATTATTTCTCAAGACCATGTGTTCTTAATATTCCTATGAGTGTATGTGTGTAGATCATGTTGTGATTATCATTATGGAGTATTCATCTCTCTTTATAATGATTCTAGGCTTTGTTCCTAAATATAATATTTATGAGTTTTCTTAGGAGATATGCATCATGGAATATCTCAAGAATATCATAAATATGGATATAAATATGTTCTTTTGACTACTATGTCTAAGATACTGATTTAATAATATATTAATGAATAGAATTTGAGTGATGTTGGTGTTCCAGAGTTTGTTACTATAGATTTTTGACCAAATGGTTTAGTGAGTGATTGTAAAAATTGACATTATGAAGTTTCTCATGAGGGGAATACTAGCCATGGTTGGAGTGATGGTAGTTCTATCTTCTCTAATCAGTGTCTGAGGAATGTATATAAGAATATTGAATGTGATAAAGTTCTAGTTGGGTGATAATATTTTGGATGGATGGTCCATTTATAGACTAATTGCAATACTTTACCTATAATTACTAGTGATATGTGGTCAACACTAACACTTGTATCAGGAGTGGGTTTCATAGATCTGCTTTGGTATGGGTTCTACACTAATTCAATTTGTCGAAGCAGAGTAGGTGGTCATGGACAAGGGATTAAGACTATTGTTTCCCCATGATAGTATAGAAAGCATATTATGAGTAGTCTGGTTGTTTCCTAGGGTTATAGTTCATGCCTGATATATTTCATAGAGTCTACAATAGATGAGAATAATGTTTATCCATCTATCATGAGATGAATGATCTTAGTCGCCTCTACTCTAGTACATGAATTTTTTTATATACGATATTTTTTTTATTTTATATTTTTTCATACTATGGAGATTTGTAATCCATTTGTTATGTATTTTGATGGAATTATGACACTAAAAGCATTACTAGGGATTTTATATGAGATTAGTTTTAAGTAAAGGGAGTTCCCCAATGTGATAGGTTAGTTTCAATTCATATGTTACCTCTTCATCTTTGAGATGATATAGTTTGATTAAAATATTAGGATAAAATGGTTGGTTCCCAATCATGTGTTCGTTGACTTCTACCATTGAAGGGTGATATTCACATTACATGAGGGGGGGGGGGGGGGTTAGATGGACAATATTGAATATGATTTCTATGGAAATATATCTAGAATATATCATCATGGGATATGAAAGATGACATACCATATTTCTAGTTTATATTTGGATGACTAAAGAACACGTTAGGAATACTTATCACTAGTGGTTGATTTATTCAAGTCCATTTTTCTGATTAATTTTAGATTTTACCACCTAAGTAAAATATATATTTCCCCATAGAACTAATTCCACAAGGTGAAAGGGTATAAATTCCTCATCATAGGATGGATATTAGGGAGTTGAAGGATATCAATAGGTAGTTTGATGACTTGGATTGTAATGGGTTTAAACAACCTAGTACTTCCCTATGTGGTTTTCTAGTACTTTCGGAAAACAATAGGATGGATCCCTTAGGATATGTGTGGTTTACCGAAAATTGATATAGTTGACCATTAAAATCTCGTATCATTTTCTGGGATATATGAACTCTTTGATAAATTCTCAGAATCACGGGTTTTCTCAATATTTATATGAGATTAGCTTATCATCACATTCTAATTAAACTTGCAGACCAGCCTCATAATTATTTTCATAGAAATTATAATATAAATGAGTATCAGGATATATTGTTTGGTCACACGAACATACTAGATGTTTTCAAATAATTTATGAACTGATTCTTTGAACCTTATCTAGATGTTGTTGTGATGGTATTCATGGATGATATCTTGGGGTATTCTCACAATTAACACTACCATTCAAAAAATAGTGATAGCATTTTGTATATACTAAGATAAAATCATTTATATTAAATGATCACAATGTTCTCATTTTGGATGGATATGATTCACTTCATCAGTCATATTATCTAATGGATATGACTATTAGTTCATTTAGGTAAGGTGATATAAATAGTTTCAAAATATAATTCCAAGAACATATTTGATATTCAGAGTTTTTTGGGGATATCCTGTCTTAATAGAAGTTTCATATATGATATCTCATTCTTAGAATAACCATTAATAGGATGGACTATGAATGTTTTGATGTTTTATGGGAAAATACATACGAGACAACCATTAAGTATTTATAAGGGAGATCAAATTCATCATCATTACTGACTAATTTAGAGCTAGCTAAAAGATACATTGTATTTTGAAACATCCTTTATAAGCCCTAGATATATTCTAATGTTAGTGGAGTGATTACTGTAATACTTGTATTGTTAGTCAAGACCATACAATAGGAACTACCCTTTTCCCGATCTCGAGTTAGTTGATGATGTACATGCCTTTCATTTTTTGATGAATTATTTACTAGGATATTATTTTTTAGGGTACAATAACCAAACAAACTCAAGAAGATATTTATATAGAATGACATGAACAATTTCCAAAGAAGGTGGGTTGAGAACCAGTAGTATTTAGACTTTGATCTTCTCTATACAACTAAAAATTTTAATCTATTGGAAAATGAACTAAGCAGGTGGGCTCAGATACATTTTGTTCTGTTGGATAGTAATTACTAGAAGCTTATGTCCATATTTTCAGAGTTTAACTTAGAGGTTATGGATAGTCAATTTTAGAATTTTCCATCATCATTAGTGGTGACTTACACTCTTCAGCGTTGTATGAGGTTGAAAACATTTTCATATAAGGAGGTCTTAGTTCAATAAGTGATCATGGCTGGAGAAGAACCACCTACTAGATGGACTATTAGAGAGGATGAGATCCTACAAATCCATAGACTATGCATGGATTTTATGTGATATTTTCATGAATCATATTCAATAATACATCTTGGGGTGACAATGCTGTATAAATATTTATGCATTTAGTATTGGTATTCGGGTATAAAATGTAATATAGATATTTTTTTATGAGGTGTCCCACGGAACAACAGGTTAAGGTAGAACAGTAGTTAATAGAAGGGATTTTATAATATTTTTCCCTTCTCGAGTAGAAATGTTACGATGTTTCAATAGAGTTATTGACGAGGTTACATATATCTCCTCAATATAGGTTTGTTATATGAGTTTTTTTGAATATGTCATGATGGTCATCCATTTAATACCAATCAGTTTAACCATATAAGTAGATGAGATTGTTAGAATTTATATTTATGTGATATCCTACATTAACATGGTTTGTTATACATTTTTATTCGGTGTAGATGGTCAATTTATATATGTATTTTGTAAGAGATTTCATAGTTCATTAGTTTCATATGTCCTTATATGAAAATTAGTTAACACATAAACAAAGGTCCAATTAGAACACAATATATAGGTTCTAGTGGACATTCATAGAATATGTATCATTTATTTCAGGGGCTCATGGGAGTGGCATATACCCCTAGTTGAGTTATCCAAAGACAATAAATATTATGAGAATGTAAAATATATAACACTGTGTTGAATAGTATGGTAGGAAATGAAGAAATCATCATTGATGATTATATGTAGTAGATGAATCACATCTCGAACAAAATCTCATAGAGAAAACATTTTATAACATTCATCTAATACAGATAAAAATGGCTATAGAATAATCTAGATATAAATCCTACACTGATAAAAATCAATGAACTCGAGTGTTTGAGGTTGAGGATCCGGTAATCCTTATTTCTCCATCTATTGATGGGGAATAGATAGATTCATAGACATGGTAGTCCTTCACTATGATATGTTGAGATTTTTGTGATTTAATAGAGGGTTTGGATGGTAGGATATCTATTTAATATACCTTATGGGTACTAATCCATGCATTATGTCTTCAATGTATCTTATTTTAATCTTTATCGCTCAAAAAATTCTCATAATATATTGTTGGATGAGGTTGAGTTACAATTATATATTTCCTTTAAAGAGAATCATATATGTATCATTTATCAGAGCACAATGTCTCTCTAAGGTTAGCTAAATCTTCTATTAAGGGTGCTATGGTAGTCCAGCCGTGTACGAGAAGATAATTTGGAGATGGAGGTCTTCATATGTCCATAGTGGATTGAGTTTTTCATTGAGGATGCCTTCCACCCTCAAAAGGGAAATTTGGGGATTAATTGATATAAGGTGGTAATATTTTATGATATAGAGAATTCATTAATGTATATATCCTTTTAATTTTAGTTTATTTTTTTAATTTTACCATATATTTATTTATAATGAGGTAGCATGAGTATTGGGGGTGTTTGGGATTTTTTCAGTACTGGAAGACATTGTATTTTGATTTTTTTTACATTTCCGAGTTTGTAGAATCTGTGCAACCAAAGTCGCATGGTTATGAGTAAGCATATGTCATGGTAGAATGGTCTACATTATGCATCATATTATAATTAAATGATTTTCCAAGGATTTACGCATGCATGATCCCCCTAAAATTCTTAGCATACACAAATTTGATCGTTTGCACATAGATTCACAAACCATGTGAATGAACCATTTGGGGTTCCTCCATGAATTGCGAATGGTGCATAGGTTTTTTAACTATTTGGACTTTCGTGATTCCAAACCATGAGACCCAATTCCAAAGGGTGAAATGTTTATTTTTCTTCTATCTAAAACAATGTTTAAACCTCCTTCCTATTTTCTTTTCTCTAGTAGATCATATTATCACATTGATCATTCATCAAACCTAACCAAGGAAGTTGTACAGATTCTCCATCAAACCACTTAATCAACAATAACACATCTCATTGGACCCTTACATATGATTTATCTATTCTATATACTCTTTTATTATATTGTATACACCTAAAAATAGTTATTTTTCATAATGATAATATTCCATGTTTCAAGGATATTAATCCATTATATCTTTTTATTCTAATCTAAGTCAATTTAGGATCCAATTATGGGAAACTATTTTTCCATAGGAAAACTGTAGGTTTTATATACATTTTGCAACAATTTATAGTTGTATATTATTTATTTATCATTGTATTAATTTTTTAAACTTCCATAATTTGTCCTAAAAATAAATGAATGCATTTACTATATTCACTGGAATCCTGATACGTTTACTACATAGTACTATTTTATAGTGTAGGTTGTCAACTTTAACATGGACCAACCATGAGGTATAATTATGTATCTTTCCAATTAGGTACCACACCATTTTGTGTGTATATTATCATAACATCATAGTGGGTTCTTGATGAAAAAATGGAATAGTATGAGAGGGTTTATGCAACATTTTCCTCAAGACTACATGATAATAAATTAATTAAATTTATTAACTAGATTATGTGGAACTATAGGATGAAATCATGGGTTGTGAATGACTAAAGAAATGGTTATTATTATATTTATTGTATTGGACATTCATACTCCATGAAATCATACATATTTAGTTTTCCAGGGATGTTTCAACTCCATGGATTTATATCTACATTGAATGCCATAAATATTTTAACTCCATAGATTAATAAATTGCATTGGATTTATTGGACATTTATACTCCATGGATCAAGAATAAATGGGATGACATAGACATTAAAACACCTTGGTTCCAGCTAGTGTGGATGAAACATGATTTGATAGTAATGTTTATTAAGGAAACATTGTACATTTATTCTTTGGATTCGGCTAATTGGTTTCAACACTCAATTACTCAGTGTCGGTCATAGTGGTGGTTTATCAAGGATTATAAATATCCATCAAATGGGTATTTCGTTGTTGTTATTATAATAGATGGTATCACACATGGGTTATCATACATAATAATTAGCCTATTTTTCGGTTGCGTGTTATAGTGATCCTTGTCAGCTAGATGGTTATAATATTTTATGTTAATTCATATCACTATTATATATACATAAGATTTGTTTTTCTTATATTACACATAATATATTTTCAATAGAAACTATTGGGGGTCTGATACTAATCGTCATCTCACACCCTATTCGGGCCACAATTTTCTATCTAGACAATATTCATAAATATAGGTATATACTAGGGAAACCGTCTTCTTTTTTATGCATGATGGGATATGTTTATGATTTTGGTATCTGAAGACTATGTTAGGCTGATGATGTTATTTGATTGTAGTTCTGTATTTTTATTTTGGAAGATGTTTTGTACAATTTTTTTTTTCCATGTATTACAAGGAAATTCTTATAGATACATGACATACACAGCCAGTATATTTTATTTCTAGTTGCGTTTCTCAATTATTTTTTAATTTCATCTATATGCTTATATATTGTTCAGTTATTTGATATGATTCCACTATTAATTGATTTTATTACACTATTTCACTACAGTGTGATTATGAGTGTATTGTGTCCCCACCATACAACCATATACCCAAACTATTAGTAATAAGACTTTGCCATATGTGGAGGTATGCACAAGGCCATGTTACCCACTAGTTTGGGGAACCATTTTCTTGTTCTTGGGTTGGGATATTACAATTTAATGATTATTTTATTGCTTCAGGCCAGAAAAAGTCATGAATATACCAATAATTTGAATAGGATGATTAAATATGGTGCATAAATTAGTAGTAATCCATGCGATTAATGCATTTTATAATTTTCTATCCCAATTGAAAATTAATTTATCCAACTTTAGAAACATGAAGATAAAAATGGTGTCTTCTTTGGATGTAAACACACCACAACGACTGTAAATTATATGAAAACCATTTGAAAGTACAAATCTTATAGAGGTACATTCATAAAAGGTTTCCTACTCCTAACATAGAAATTATTTTTCCTGAAAAAATATACTATTGATTTTGATAATATGTAATAATAAATTTAGTTTAGAGAGGAAGAATTAAAATTTAAGGTATTTAATTTCTATTGGAAGGGTATAATGTATTTCCATGATATTTTAAATTATATTTTATTTTAAAATAAATTTATGTATAATATTATAAACCACGCACAATTCAAAGTGAAAATGTAATTGTGAAAAAATATTATTCAAATTTGAATGTTATAACATAGACATTGGTTTTTTGTCGTGAATATGAATTACATCAAATATATATATATATTTTAAAAATAATTAATATTATAAATTAAATCCAAAAAATTATCATTCATATAATTTTAATAACTTGGTAAATAATAACAATAAATTCATTTTGTATATTACAAATATTTTTAATCCAAAAAATGTTTTAGTTGTTTTATTCTTGGGTAAATATAATTAGATATCTCTACCATGGAAATTTTTATTTAAAAAACATATCTTTTAAAATCATATCATATTTATCATATTGCTAATTTTTAAAATGTTTCAAAAAAGACTGATATTTGGTTGAATTTTAAAAATCATTTATTTTAGTAAAAAATATCATTTGTTTTCATTAAATAAATCAATTTAAAATTACCATGTTATTTTATGTTTTTATTGATATTATAATATTATCCAATTAATTAAAAAATGTAATTAGTTTAATTTAGGATAACATTATATTTAATTTAATGATATGTTCATTTTTATGCATAAAACACAATTTTTTATATTATGTTTTCAATGTGTTTTCAATATATATAATAAAATGAATCCCTACCAAATATAGTAAATGAATATTTAACTTTTTATATAAATTTTATAATCATGTGGATAAAATTTAGTAAATATATCAATTTAATTTTTATTCATAATGAATAGTAAACATTGTAATTGTTTATCACCATGTTAATCTGTAAAATAGTTTTATTAGGGTTTATAAATTTGGGATTGGGTATAAAAAAATCATTCCATTATTTCATATAATGAGGTTAATTATATCATAAATATCCAAAAAATTCTATAATATTTATTTTTTCAGAAACATCGATTTGATTATGACATTTATATTATTTTTTGGTATGTAAAATAAAACATTATCACTTTATTACATTTAGAATTAAAAATAAATTTTAATTGGGGATAAAAGTTAAAAAAATTCTAAAAATTGTTATTTAGATGACTGGTTAATTAATTATATAATATTAATTTATTTCAAATTTTTAGATATATTATTATTTCTATGATTTCTCATGAAATGGAGACACATCGCTTGTACAATTAGTAGAATAAAATAATAAATTATTTTGAAAATTTAATACTAAAAGAGTAATATTATAAAATTGATGATGAAAGTGTTTTTATTGTAATTATATTTTTATCTTGTTCCATTTAATGTTAAGATACATGGATCGTATTGAAAATGTTATAAGATGGTATTTAATTTCTAAAAAATATCATCAAATGATTATAATCTAATAAAAATATTGTAATGAATTGAGATAATGGGAAATTATCAATATTACCATTCATGGATTATTTATGTTTCACATATAATTTTTAAAATTTATTTCATGACAATTAAATAATGAAAAATTTATTAAAACATTTAATGTAAAACAAATATAGAAAATGGTTGCACCAAAATGTACGATTCAATATATAACCTAAACCTATCTAAAATAGATTGGTTGATTATATTTTGACATGATCACACATATATGTGAATATAAGGTAGTTTATTCATTTAACATGATTTAGAAGAATAATATATATTTATACTTCAAATATATACAAGTGTGTCCCCCATATCACTTATAAAATAGACCCTACCATCCACTTATATTCATAGTAATTAATCCCATTATCTAGAACAATACTAGAAAAAATACATTCCATTATTCAATAATCATATCTTAATTTTTCAATTATTTCCTGAAGGCCATCATTTGAAGTATTAAGTTGTAATCTAAATAAAGTTTCCAAGGGATATGTATTTATTTTAAGACAATCGTTCATTTTGTTTCTTCTTCCATCTCCTTCTATTCATTACTAATGATTATTATATAAGAAATTAGTATGTTAAATAATCATAAATGTTATTATGTTTATAAAAAAACCCTTATTCATCTTTTTTCTATTTTTTGGATGAAATAAAATAACACTCTTGTGTATGTATGACATATTGTCTCTATGTAAAGATGAAAATCATTTTTCCCCACTGCATTATATGGATGGTTGTTGTATATGTAAATAATGAATAAATATGATATTTATGAAATAATTATGATTTTATAAATATAATATATCATCTAACCTATTACCCATCATTACATTTTAAAATGATATTGTCGCTCATGCATACGTGTCGACTACGACATTCTTGTAGCTAGGTGATTCATTATTATTTTAACTCCATGAATGGATGAATAAAATATTTAAATAATCAGTAATAATGTAATTCATTTAAGAACTAATATAATATATAATATTTAATCATTCCATGATTTATGGAACAGTATTATCAAACAAAAACATGTATGAAAAAAAGAAGTGTTAAAACCTGGATGATGATATTAATAAAGAATGTTTAATAAATTTTTTATATAACATTATCATTGAATGAGATATTCCTTGGAAAAAATGAATATTATTATTTTATATATTTATAAAAAATATAAATTTATTATATAGATGGTTAATAATGCAAATAATTCATGTTGGACAAGAGGTAAGGGTAATTTTATTTTATTTCCACATCAATGAGTCTTTTTTTCCATTATACTACACATTTATTTTATATTGTGTAAATATATTTCATTTGACTTATATTTCATGAGTTAATGTTTATTTAGTGTATTAATTGTTTTTAATTCTTTATATTTGTTTACTTTTTTTTATTTGAATGTTTCCACATTATTAAATAGTATATTTCATAATATAATTTTTAAACATGATTGATTATGTAGAAATTTTGTTGAATGAATTTCCTAATATATTCTCATAAAACCATATACATTTTCTAAAATTCAAATTATTATTTGGATTAAATGTTTTCAAATAATTATTACTTTTTATTGTACTTAAAATGACAATGGTGTTATTTAAAAGAATATATCATATTTACTCTTTGGTAAATTAAGATTTTCTTTCTTTATCTTTTTTATTAATTGTTTTCAAGAATAAAGTTTTATATCATTAAATGATTATTTAAATTCATTTTCAACCATTATTTTCGTTACTTTTTAATGATATAAAATTAATAACCAAATTTTGTCACAAATTAGTTATTATTAGATTTTTTATCAATATTGGGAATGAAATATATTTTTAACATTAACTAATTGAATGTGCTTTACCAAAATTGTTATCATTCGTTACATTGAAACTAAAATTTCAATTTTCCATTGTTATTTTAGAGGATAATAATTTTTTCAATATTTTGATAACATTTATTTAATATTTTATCAAATGAAAATTCAGTTAGTTTCTTAATGGAATGAAAATTATTTTGGACAACATATATTCTATTGTTTTAACGAAAATTCCAAAAAAATATTTATACAGTTTTTCTTTATTTTTACCTTATAATTTTATGAATAAATTTCTTGTATTACAAAAAAAATTTATAATGAATTGATGTAATTATTTCATAACATAAATTTTTTTGGTTTCATGGTTAAATTATTAGGATCACAATATCTATCACATTATATCATTTAACTGAACATTATCTTCCAATCCATGTCAATATTTTATGTTCCAGGGATTTTAATGCAATAGTTTCCACCACTTATTTGTTTTCTCAAACATATTTGATTTCTATATATGTTATTAAATTATGTAATCTTATTATGAATGAAATTTGATTGACATGGGAAATATTTCATTTTCCTCATCCAATATAGATAAATATTGATTTATAATGAATTTTGATAATGAATTTTATTGATAATTCAATGTTATAGTAATTTATTGGATGTCAAAATGAATAATGGGGACTAGTTATAGATGTACCATTCATGCAATAACTAGACTCATGAGACAAAATAAGCATCCACAATAGTTTAGGGATTGGTTCATTCCAACACATATAATAAATCATTCCTGGAAAAGGACATGACTATAATATTCTTTATATCATGGTCATTTTATTGTTTGTAGGAAAATTTTTATTGCCCGGACCTCTCTGATCTATTCCTTTGTGAAATGTGGTGTTGGAGGTGTGTCAGGAGGTCAAGGGGCCTTGGTGTGCATTTGGGTGGACTTTTAAGGAATGCTAAAGGGAAATAGCTTTCGTACGTTTGGCACACAGTTTGGATAAACTGTGCGGCCAGACCGTGCAAGGTTGGGGTTGGAGGTAGTGGCTAACACACATTTAGCACATGGTTTGGCTAATCGTGTAGCCAAACCATGCGAGGAGTGTTTGTCGAGGTAGAAGCTAACGCACAGTTAGTGCGCAGTTCGCTAAACCGTGTGGACTAACCGTGGGAGCACATAAAGTTAGATCCTAAAATTGTGGATTTGAACTCTTTTTCATCAAAATGGTTTGTTTAAGCCCCTAAGATTCCATAACTCAGGATAACCCTTCATTGTAGGTAGAATAACATCTCCCAATAATTTTGGAGGTGATCTAGAGGCTTTTCTTGGCGAATCGAAGCCGGTTCCTTGAGGTATGTGGTCATTCTTGCTTGTTTTCCGAGATCTACTTTGATATACTCCTCCTTCTCTCTCCATTTTTTGGATCTACGCCCATTATGGGTAGATATAAGTGTACGAATGTCGAATATGATGAGATTTGGTCTTGGTTGTGTTAGGAGATGATATCTAAAGAGGATTCGTGGTGAATCGACCCTGTTTCTTGAGCGTTCTTCGACTGTGATGCTTTCGTAAAAAACCATTGAGGTAAGGATTTTTTCCTTCATCTCTCCTTTCTGTGTATCATGTTGGGTGGGTGCGCTTTTTTTTCTATGAGAATGGATGAATCCAAGCTTTAATTAAGATAACAAACTGACTTTTAAATGATTAAAGGGGAGGGGTGTGATCGATATACTGCTGTTTTGTTTTCCTGCTATTCCTTGATTAATATGTTGTGAATTGTTTTCATGTATTCTTACTAAAAATAATTTGCTGTTGGTGGTATCTCGTTGTGCACTAATAAACTATTATCTCTTGTGATGATTAAATGGCTGTAATATGGAAATTGATTAATCACGTGAACTTGGTGGATTAAATGGATGCCAAGTAAACATGAAACCTTGTGCGATCACCCTGGTTAACCAACAGAAAGAGGAAACATACATTTGATGCTCTTGAACTTGGATGTTTCCCTGATTTGTTTGGTAGTGGGTGTGTTATTATGTTTGATTGCTTATGGGGTGATGTGGGTGAGGATGGGATCCTCTGTTGTGGCACGGTAGTTGGTTGTGACTCTGGTTGCATCATGAATTGGGGTGGAATCCTCTTCTGTTGTGAAACAATTTTGGTTCATGTTTGTGGGGATGTGGGGCTATATCTTGATGCCAGCTTTGGTTCTAATACATGGAGGGATCTCACTTTGATCTGAATTTACAAGAGAATTGTGTGTGAATGCTTGAATTGTTGTTGGTTTGTTTCTATTTTATGGTTTGTGGTTGTAACTTTTAGTTGCCCAGTAGTGTAGTGTTCATCCAAATGGGATCACTTAAACATTAAACCTGATTTAGTTACATGTGTAATTGGTTATGGGAATGAGTTGGGACTTGGTCATGAGTATTGTGCCTTCTTTTATGAATGAATAGTAAAAAGGGTGTTTGTGCTTAGGTTTTCGAGCCCCTAGGTTGGGATGAGTGCCTATTACCTATACATATATTGTATTTCATATTTTTCTTATTCGCGCCCCACCCAAGTTGAGCACATAGTGCCAAATACGCCATTTCATGGGGAGGGTGTTTTTTCCAACACTCCTATGAGTGGATGGTTATTAGCTCTTTTCTTCTTCCGTTCCTGAATAGCCCTAGACACTTCGGGCAGGATGTGAAGGCCTGATGTCCATTATTAGCCCATGAATTTTTGGGTAGGGTAGTTGTGGTGGTTGGCCCCGGTGTTTTCCGGCAGGATGTTTCCCAAGGGTCTTCGGGATGAGGCCCAGGTGTCTTTGAGAATGGAAGTTGTTGTTCTGACCCTGGTGTTTCAGGTTGGGGTTACGCGTGGTGGTTGTGGCCCAGGTGTTTGTGGGTGGGATGACAGTTATGGCCCGGTGTGTGCAGGAGGGGTTTGGAAGTGGGACTGTGGTGAGGAAATCACAGGTGTGTGTGGGCAGGGCTTGACAGTGGGACTGCAGTGAGAATGGTGGGATTGGTTCGATGTGTAGGTTGTCTTCTATAACTAGTGGGAATGTGGTGCGGGGTACCTAAACATCGATTTTTTGTTACTATAACTTACCTGACATGCGTTATTTGGGGAGTGTGCCTTAGTGAGGATGTGGTGGATAGTTTTCCTTGCTTGGTGTTTTGGTTATGTTTTTCTCACAGTGCATTAGAATACCTCTCCACATGTGCAGGAGAGTCTTTGTTTTTATCTATTGGGTATACTTGTATACTAACCCTACATATATAAAACTACTTTCAGGTTTCCAGGAGGTTTTCGGGGAATGTGAAGGGTCGTACTATCTCAGGCTTTGGAACTGTTGCAGTTGCTATTTTTCTTACTTTTGATACTTTAACTTGTACACACATAGTACTTTCTGGCTTTTACTTTTGCAGCATGCATATGAGAGTGGCTTTCTTGTCTTTACTTTTACATTCAATTTTGGCGTTGTTGGGTTTCATCATCTTATCTCCCGATCCTATTAATGAAAAGGGTAATTCCTTCTATTTTGTGAGTGATCTTATACCCTTGGTGTTAGTCTCCACTCTGGGACCTATTGAAGGCGGGTCTCGGGGGTCATTATCTCTCCTTCAACATGATGAAGGAAGGGTCTGGCAATCCGCTGTCCCTTCTATCATCTTGGTGAAGGCAAGTCGTGACAGAATGGTATTGAAAGCTAGTTTGAGAGATAGGATGGAGTCTGGAGGTAGGCACAGTGAGGATTTCAGGGGATGGTAGGGTAACAGTGTTGGGGGATTTTGGAGCATGAAATAGGCTAGGGAAGACCATCTAGGACATGGGATTTTAGGAGCCCACGTGATCCGATGAAAGGAATCTGGACCTATCGAACGACCAAGTGTGGACGCACTAATTGTAGGGTAGGGAACCTAGGAGAGGTACATTCATCATAATGACTTGTTTTCTTGTGTTTCTGGGGAATTTTTGGGATTTAAAATGAATAAGGAGGAAAAAAAATTAAAGATCAATTTTCTTACACTACTCGGGCTTAGGCATTCTGTGTTTACCTTGCAGTAATGGCACCTGGGAGACTTCCATGAGTAGTGAGGGTGATCAGGGCCCATGAGGTTGACTTGGCTGATCGAAGGACGTCTGACCGAGAGGAGTAGGATGATCAGTGGTAGAAGACGCTTCATGCCATTTAGCGATAGACCCGTGAGAAGTATGAGGGAAACACCTCATATGTGGAGAAAGAAAGCTAGCTAGTGGATCTGGTGATAGATTTCGGCATGATCTGGGCTCTGGTGAATTACAGGGTTACTTTTTCTGTGAGCCAGATGTGTGGAGCAGTGCGTCAGTGGTGGAATATTTATCTAGGAGAGAAGAGGGAAGTAGAGGTGATGTGGGCTGACTTCGAGATGGAGTTCCGGGTGGAATTCCTATCTTCTACCATGAAGGCTAAGAATAGGCAGGAAATACTCTCCCTCTAGTAGAGTAGTATGTCAGTGAGAGAGTTTGGGATCAAGTTCAAGGATCTCTTTCTCTTTGCTCTGGACCTCGTTTCAGATGAGGAGTCTCGGGCGAGGTGTTTAGAGGAGGCACTTCGACATTCTCTTCAGTACGCTGTTACTCCCTTCACCCTACCGACATACTTATAGGTGCCGAAGAAGGCTGAAGTGGTTGAAATGATGAAAAATATACGAGGATTGTCGCGAGAAGGAATCTAGTTGGGCTCGTCAAAGGGGAAATACATTAGCAGCAGAACTCCAGTATCAGGGACCTCTAGGTTCCGACCAGTAGGGAGCAGGCCCCAGCAGTTTCAGTTCCAATCTCCCAGTCTTCTCCCTTTTCATTCAAGCCCAGGACTGAGGTGTTTCATATGTGGCAGCTGTGGGCACCTTTAAAACCAGTTCCTAGATAGAGTGCAGTATGACAGTGGTGGGCAGTTTCAGCGCCCACTTCAACAGCATCAGTAGTTCACAGCTAGGCCCCTTTAGCAGCAGCAGCAGGGTCAACGAGATCCTGCACCTCTGATGGAAGACATTGCAGGAGGAGTTGGCCTTAGGGTGATCCTTAGGGACCTCGACCTGGGCATGGTCGGGGAGGAGGACGACATCCGAGAGGCTGAGGATCTGGGCGTGGACAGTTGCAGGATGTGGAGACAGCTATTCCAGTGGGACCGAAGGTTGTTCGAGGTATGATCAGCTTGTTTAGCACCCTTTCTTATGCCTTGTTTGATACCGGAGCTTCTCACTCCTTTGTTTCACCCAGTCTATCCCGTGCTCTGGGTTTAGACACACAGAGACTTCTAGTGCCCCTTCTGTTGAGCACACCAGTCAGAGGTCCGAACAACTTGTTTTATGTTTGTCGAGGATGCATACTGATGATAGGGTCACATCAGTCATTAAGGGATCTTCTACTCTTGGAGATACAACCATGTGATGTCATCCTAGGCATGGACTATATGTTCTCTGCATGTGCCGTCATTGACTGCTTCTGAGGAAGGGTCGTGTTTTCAGACATGGGTGGTCAATGTGTGACCTTCATTAGTGAATGAGGTTTCTAGAAAGGCAGAAGGTGATTGAAACCCCTCCTCTCCTTGTTAGCTGAGGTATCAATGGAGTCGGTGGATGCAAAGATGGTGGAAGTTTCAGGGATCATCAGTGAGTTCATGGACGTATTCCTTGAATAGGTGGAGACCCTACCCCCTCAACGTGATGTTGAGTTCAGGATAGGCTTGAAACCTGGTGCCCGTCTGATTTAGATGTCTCTCTACAGGATGGAACCTTCTGAGTTGCGGGAGTTGTGGATTCATAATGATGATATGATAAAGAAGGGTTTTGTTTGACCAAGTTTGTAACCATGGGGTGATCATGTCTTGTTCAAAAAGAAGGAAGATGGTGATCTCAGGCTGTGCATAGACTACCAAAGACTGAATCAGGTAATGGTCAAGAAATGTTACCCCCTCTCATGGATAGAGGATCTCGTTGACCAGCTGAAGGGAGTGGGTTGGTTCTCTATGATCGATCTGCGGTTTGGATATCACCAGTTGAGGGGGAAGGAGAGCGACATCTCAATGATTGCCTTCAAGTGAAGATATTGGCACTTTGAATTTGTATTCATGTCGTTCAGTGTTACAAACGCACCAAATGTGTTCATGGGGCTCATGAATTCTATATTCGGGGAATATCGTGACCGGTTCATAGTCGTGTTTATTGACGACATCTTGGTCAACAAAATATCATAGGAGGATCATGTTGAGCACCAAATAATGGTTTTAGAGGTCCTCTAACAGAACCATCTCTATGGGAAATTATCCATGTGCAAGTTATTTACATTAGAAGTGCACTTCCTGGGGCACGTGGTGTCTGAGCTGGGAATAGCGGTGGACGCATCGAAGGTCGATGCGGTTGTTTCTTGGGAAGCACCCAAGAACATGACAGATGTTCTTAGTTTCCTTAGGCTGGAATTTTACTACCAGAGGTTTGTAACAATCTTCTCCCAAGTTGCAGCACCCTTGACATCCTTAAACAAGAAGGACCAGGCTTTTGTGTGGGACAATAAGTGTGAGGTGACCTTCAGTTACCTGAAGTAGAAGTTGGTTAGTTCCATAGTGATGTGATTTCCAAAATAAGGGTAGCGTATGAGGTGTTCTGTGATGATTCAGGCCAAGGCCACAGATGTGTGTTGATGCAACGAAAAGTGGTGATCTATTATGGGTCTAGACAGTTATGCCCTCATGAGTGTAATTATGCCACCCACGATCTGGAACATGCAACAGTTGTTTTCACGCTAATGTTTTGGAGGCACTACCTCGTCAGGGATCGAATTGAGGTCTTCAATGATCACAACATATTGAAGCATATCTTCTCCCCATGGGACCTAAACATACGACGGTGAATGTGGATGAAGTTACTTTAGGACTACAACTTCAAAATTTCCTAAACCTCAGGGAAATGGAATGTGGTGGCTGATGATTTGAGTAGGATGTCGCAGAAGGATGCGGTTTGAGTGTCGGCAGATGCATGGAAGGCAATGGAGTAGTGGGCTACCCTGCACTGGGATGCAAGGATGGATGGTGGTAGTGGTTTCCTATATCAGATGAAAGTGTAGTACTATCTACTAAGGAAGGTGGAGGAGTCCCAGTGGGGAGACTCAGAAATTGGAGTGATGCGTGACTAGGTTTCCCAAGGTGATGCCCCAGAAGGGTGGATGAAGGATGGTCAGTATCAGATGCTTTTCCAAGGAAAGATATTTGTTCCAGAGATGATGCATGAGAGGGTTCTTGGTGAGTTCCACAACTCACACCTAGCGGTTCATATGGTAGTTTCCAAGATGTACCAGGGTCTGAGGAGACTGTTTTGGTGGCCTGGGGTAAAGCGGGTGGTGGCAGAGTTCGTGGCCAAGTGCCTAGTGTGTCAGTAGGTGAAGGTTGAACACCATGTTCCTTGTGGTTTGTTGCAACATTTAGATGTCACCGAGTAGAAGTGGGATGACATCTTGATTGATTTAATCACAGTGCTACCCATGGTTCTAGGAGGCTGTGATTCTATCTAGGTGGTGGTGGTCTAGTTGACAAAATTGGCTCACTTCTAGGAAATCAAGGAGTTGGGTATAGTGAATGTCATAGCCGGAGGTATGTTGAGGAGGTTGTGTGGTTGCATGGAGTACCGAGGTCTATAGTCTCGGATAGGGATGCACAATTTACCTCACAAGTTTGGAAGGGATTTCTGCATTCCTTTGGCACCCAGCTATGCCTTAGCACATATTTCCACCCCCAGACAGATGAGAAGACAGAGTGCACCATCCGGACTTTGGAAGATATGCTACGAGAATGTGTTTTGGACCATCGAGGATTATTGGTGAAACACTTGCCTCTGAGAGAGTTATCTTACAACAACAGCTATCAATCAACCATTGTCATGGATCCATTCGGAGCTTTGTACGGGAGGTCGTGTCACTCGCCCGTATGTTGAACAGAGGTCGTAGAAGTTGGTTTTCTTGGCCTGGAGGTGGTGCAGAGAACGAAAGAGAAGGTTCAGATTATACAAGAGAAGATGAGGGTAGCTCAGGACCGACATAATTCATATGTTGATAATAGGACGAGACCCTTTGGAGTTCAAGGTCAGGGACCACATATTCTTGATGGTCTATCCTCAGTGTGGGCAGTGGGGGTTCAGCAGAGGGAGTAAGCTTCCCCCAGGTTTTTCAAACCCTTCGAAGTGCTGCACCGAGTCGGTGAGGTGGCCTATCAGCTGGCATTTCCACCACATCTACAAAGGGTGTATGATGTATTCCATGATTCCTTTATATGTAGGTATCTACGCGATGATTCACACGTCCTCGACTGGGGAGAGAAAGATATCAGGGATGATGCAACGTTCGTGGAGCGAACAGTGATGATCGAAGTTCGTGAATTTAAGGTGCTTCAAGGTTGAACCATTCCTTTGGTTTGTGTATTGTGGAATCATAGTGGGCTTGAGGAAAGTACATGGGAGTGGGAGACGCAGATGCGAGCCCAGTACACAGAGTTGTTTTATGTTTTGTTCTATTTTGTTCCTACTTAGTTGATGGAATGATTTACTTTTCTAATTATGGAATGTGCAGTTTTCCTATTCTCAATATGTGTGTGAAGTGGATTGAGATGTGGGGAGCGGAGTACATTCCCCCTAGTTAAGACACATTAAAGTGGATGCGCCTAAACCCATGTGGGTGAGTCGGTGCCCCCAAAGTTGATAGTATCTTAATACGGAGGAAGGGAAACCCCTCACCCATGTGACCGGACGGTTTCGTCTTTTGTTTTTCTTGGTTTGATGGGGGAGACGAGTGGTATGTTTTTTATTGTTCAAGAGATAGATGTAGAAGGGGGTGATCCTTGCTAACAAAGAGTTTTTCACCTGAGAGGTATCTTTCAGGGGGAGTTTTTTTGGACCCCTCTCCTTTCTTTAGGTGGGTTTTTGGATTCTTGAGGATGATAATTTTCTGAGAGGTATCTGATGTAATGGCCCAGACTTCTCTTGTCCATTCCTTTGTGAAATTTGGTTTTAGAGGTGTTCCAGGAGGTCAAGGTGCCTTGGGGGTGCGTTTGGGTTGAATTTTAAGGAAGGCATAGGGGCAATACCTTTCGCATGGTTGGCAGAATGTTTGGATAAACCGTGCGGCCAGACCGTGCAAGGATGGGGTTGGAGGTTGTGGCTAATGCATGGTCAGCACACGATTTGGCTAATCATGCATCTTGATCATGTGAGGAGTGTTTGTCAAGGAAGAAGCTAACACACAGTTGGCATGCGGTTTGTTAAACCGTGCAGACTAACCATGGGGGAACATAAAGTTAGATCCTAAAATTGTGGATCTGAACTCTTTTGCATCAAAATGGGTTTTTAAGACCCTAAGATTCCATAACTCAGGATAACCCTTCATTGGAGGTAGAAGGAACTCTCCCAAGCATTTTGGAGGTGATCCAGTTTCTTTTCTTGACAAATCGAAGCTGGTTCCTTGAGGTATGTGATCGTTCTTGCTTGTTTTCCTAGATCTACTTCGATCTACTTCTCATTCTTTCTCCGTTTCGTAGATCTACACCCGTTATGGGTAGATGTAAGTGTTCGGATGTCTAATATGATGAGATTTGGTACTGGTTGTGTTAGGAGAGGATATCTAAAGAGGATTCATGGAAAATCCACCTGGTTTCTTGAGCGTTCTTCGACTGTCGTGGTTTCGTCAAAAACCATTGAAGTAGGGATTTTTTCCTTCATATCTCCTTTCTCTGTATCATTTTGGGTTGGTGTACATTTTTTTCTATGGGAATTGACGAATTTAATCATTAATGAAGATAAAAAACATACATTTAAAGGAATAAAGGGGATGGGTGTGATTGATATACTGCTGTTCTTTTTTCCTACTATTCCTTGATTATTATGTTGTGAACTGTTTTCATGTATTCTTACTAGAAATAATTGGCTGTTGGTGGTCTCTCTCTATGCACTAATAAACTATTGTCTCTTGTGATGATTAAATGGATGTAATATGGAAATTGATTAATCAAGTGATCTCGGTTGATTAAATGGATGCCCAGTAAACATTAAACCTTGTGCGATCACCCCGGTTAACCAACAACAAGAGGAAACAGAAAAATGATATTCTTGAACTTGGATGTTTCCCTAATTTATTTGGTAGTGGGTGTGTTATTCAATTTGATTGCTTATGAGGTTATGTGGGTGAGTATGGGATCCTTTATTGTGGCACGGTTGTTGGTTTTGACTCTGCTTGCATCACGAATTAGGGTGGAATCCTCTTCTGTTGTGAAACCATTTTGGTTCATGGTTCTGGGGATGTGGGGCTATATCTTGATGCCAGCTTTGGGTCCAATTCTTGGAGGGATCTCACTTTGATGTGAATTTACAACAGAACTGGGTCTGAATGCTTAAATTGTTGTTGAGTTTTTTCCTTTTTTGGGTTGTGGTTTTGACTTTTAGTTTCCCAGTAGTGTAGTTTTCATCCAAATGGTATCACTTAAACATTAAACAAAATTTATTTAAATGAGTAATTGGTTTTGGTAATGAGTTGTGACTTGGTCATGAGTACCGTTCCTTCTTTTATGAGTTAATAGTAGGGAAGTTGTTTGTAATTTGGTTTTGGAGCCCCTAGGTTGGGATGAGTGCCGGTTACCAATACATATATTGTATTTCATATGTTTTTTATTCTCATCCCACCAAAGTTGAGAACTTAGTGCCAAACACAACATTTTAGTGGGAGGGTGTTTTCCCAACACTCCTATGAATGGCTGGTTATTAGCTCCTTTCTGCTCCCTTTCTTGAATAGCCCTAGACACATTGGGCAGGATGTAGTGGACTAAAGTCCATTATTAGCCCAAGAATATTTCGGCAGGGTAGTTGTGGTGGTTGGCCATGGTGTTTGTGGGTAGGATGTTTCCCATGTGTCTTCGGGATGCATTCGAGGTTCCTTCGGGCATGGAAGTAGTTGTTCTGGCCCAGGTGTTTGTGGGTGTGGTTATGCATGGTGGTTGTGGACTAGGTGTCTGCGGGTGGGATAGCGGTTATGGCTCGATGTGTGTGGGTGGGGTGTGGCAGTGGGATTGTAGTGAGGAAAGACCAGGTGTGTGTGGGTGGGGTTTGGTAGTGGGACTGCAGTGAGAATGGCAGGATTGGTTCGATGCGTAGGATGTCTTCTATAACTAGTGGGAAAGTGGTGCAGGGTACCTAAACATTGATGTTCTGTTACTATAAATTACTTGAGTTGCGTTATTTGGGGAGTGTGCCTTAGTGAGGCTAGGGTAGATAGTTTTCCATTATAGGTATTTTGGTTATCTTTTTATCACAGTGCATTAGAATACCTCCCCACTTGTGCAGGAGAGTCTTTGTTTTTCTCTACTGGGTATACTTGTATACTTACCCTACATATATAAAACTTCTTTCAGGTATCCAAGAGGACTTCGGGGAACGTAAAGGGTCATACTAGCTCGGGCGTTGGGACTGTTGCAGTTACTGTTTTTCTTGCTTTTGGTAATTTACCTTGTAGACACCTAGTACGTTCTGGATTTTACTTTCGCAGCATGCATATGGGAGTGGTTTTCTTGTCATTACTTTTTCTTTCTGTTTTGGTGTTTTTGGGTTTCATCATATTATCTCCTGATCCTATTAATGAAAAGGGTAATGCCTTCCATTTTTTCTGTTATTCTATACCCTTAGTGCTAGTCGCCACTCCAGGACCTATTGAAGGCGGGGCTCGGGGGTCATTATCTCTCCTTCGACTTGATGAAGGAAGGGTCTGGCAATCTGTTGTCTCTTCTGTCATCTTGGTGAAAGCGGGTCATGACAGAATGATATTGAAAGCTAGTTTGAGAGATATGATGGATTCTGGAGGTAGACACGGTGAGGATTGCATGGGATGGTAGGGAAACAATGTCAGAGGATTTTGGAGTGTGAAATAGGATAGGGAAGACCGGCTATGACATGGGATTTTACGGTCCCCCATGATCCGATGCAAGGAATCTTGACCTGCCGAACGACCAAGTGAGGCCACACTGATTTTAGGGTATGGACCTTTGGAAAGTTACATGCATCATAATGACTTGTTTTCTTCTGTTTCTGGGGAATTTTGGGGATTTAAAATGAATAAGGTGTAAGAAAATTTAAGAACAATATTCTACACTACTCGAGCTTAGGAATTCCTTGTTTACCTTGCAGCAATCGAACTTGAGAGACGTCCATGAGTAGTGCGGGCGATCGGGGCCTAGGAGGGTGACTTGGATGATCTACGGAGGGATGTCAGAGATGAGGAGGATGATCAGTTGTAGAAGACGCTTCATGCCTTTCAGCGAAATATCCTCAGAAAGTATGAGGGAAGCACCTTAGACGTGGAGACAGAAAGTTGGCTAGAGGATCTGGTGATAGCTTTCAGTTTGATCCGGGATCCGGTGAAGTACTGGGTTCCTTTCGCTGTGAGCCTGATGCGTGGATCAGCGCATCAGTGGTGGAATCTTTATCTAGGGGAGAAGAGTAAAGAAGAGGTGAAGTGGGATGACTTCAAGAAGGAGTTCTGGGCGTAATTCCTCTCTTCCACCATTAAGGGTGAGAAGAGGCAGGAACTAATCTACCCCCAGGAGAAGAGTATGTCAATTAGAGAGTTTGAGATCAAGTCTAAGGATCTCCATTGCTTTTCTATGGACCTCTTTCCAGATGAGTAGTCTCAGGCGAGGTGTGTAGAGGAGGCACTCCGACCTTATATTCAGTATTTTGTTACTTCCTTCACCCTACCAACATACATAGGGGTGCCGAAGAAGGCTGAAGTGGTGGAAATGATTCAAACACTACGAGTTGTGACGCGAGAAGGAATCCAGTTGGGCTCATAAAAGGGGAAATCCATCAGCAGTAGGCCTCCAGCATCAAGGCCCTCTAGTTTCTGACCAGTAGGGAGAATGCCTCATTAGTTTCAGTTCCGATCTCCCGATCCTTTCCCTTTTCTTTCAAGCCTGAGACCGAGGTGTTTCATCTGTGGCAGCTGTGGGCACCTTCAGAACCAGTTCCTAGATAGAGTAAAGTACGACGGTGGTGGGCAGGTTCAGCACCCACTTCAGCTGTAACAGCAGTTCCCAACTAAGCCCCTTCAGCAGTAGCAGCAGGGTCAGTGAGCTCCCGCTCCTCCGTGGACAGACATTGGAGGAGGACGTTGGCCTTAGGGTTCTCCTTAGGGACCTCAACCAGGGCATGGTCGGGGAGGCGGTCGATATCCGAGAGGAAGAGGAGCTGGGCGTAGATAGTTGTAGGTCGTGGAGGAAGCAGTTCCAGTGGGACTGGAGGTCGTTCTAGGTATGATCAACTTGAATAGAACTCTTTCTTATACCTTGTTCGATACCTGAGCTTCACACTCCTTTGTTGCACCTAGTTTGGCTCGTGACCTGGGTTTAGACACTCAGAGACTTCCATTGCCCCTGGTGCTGAGCACACCATCGGAGGCCAGACCAACTTGTTTTATGTTTGTCGAGAATGCAGACTGATGATAGGGCCACATCATTCATTAAGGGATCTTCTACTATTGCATATACAACCATACGATGTCATCCTAGGCATGGACTAGTTGTTCCTTGCATGTGCCGTCAGTGACTGCTTCTGAGGAAGGGTCGTGTTTTCAGACTTGGGCGGACGATGTGTGACCTTCATCAGTGAACAGGGTTTCCAGAAAGGCAGTAGGTGATAGGAAACCCTACTCTCCTTGTTATCTGAGCTATCAGTGGATTCGGTGGATTAGAAGATGGTGGACGTTACAGGGATCGTCAGTGTGTTCATGGAAGTCTTCCCGGAAGAGGTGGAGACCCCACCCCCTCGACGTGATGTTGAGTTTGGGATATACTTTCAACATGGTGAGCATTTGATTTTGATGGCTCCATACAGGATGGAACCTTCTAAGTTGCGGGAGTTGCGGATTAAGATTGACGATCTGATGAAGAAGGGTTTTGCTTGACCAAGTGCGTCACCTTGGGGTGATCCTGTCTTGTTCACAAAGAAGGCATATGGTAATCTCAGGCTGTGCATAGACTACCAGAGACAGAATCTAGTAATGGTCAAGAACTATTACCCCTTCTTGAGGATATACGATCTCTTTGAGCAGCTAAATGGATTAGGTTGGTTATCTACAATCGATTTTCGGTCCGGATATCACCAGTTGAGGGGGAAGGAGAGCAACATCTCAAAGACTGCCTTCAAGTGCAGATATGGGCACTTTGAATTTGTAGTCATGTCTTTTGGTGTTACAAACGCACCAAATGTGTTCATGGGGCTCATGAACTCTATATTCCTAGAATATCAGGACCAGTTCATAGTGGTGTTTATTGACGACATCTTGATCTACAAAATATCAGAGGAGGATCACGCTGAGCACCTGAGAATGGTTTTAGAGGTCCTCTAACAGCACCAGCTCTATGGTAAATTTTCCAAGTGCAAGTTCTGGATGCGAGCAGAGAACTTATTAGGGAACGTGGTGTCTGATCAAGGAATAGTGATGGACCCATCGATGGTCGATGCTGTTGTATCTCAGGTAGCACCCAAGAACGTGATAGATGTTCGTAGTTTCCTTAGGCTAGAAGGTTACTACCGGAGGTTTGTACCCATCTTATCTTGTGTTTCATTACCCTTGACAGCCTTGACCAAGAAGGACCAGGCTTTCATGTGGGACAATCATTGTGAGGCGGCCTTCAGTTACCTGAAGGAGAAGTTGGTTAGTGCCCCAGTGCTGTGATTTCCAGAAGAAGGGGCGGCGTATGAGGTGTTCTGTGATGCTTCAAGGAAAGGCCACATATGTGTGTTGAATCAACAACAAGGGGTGATCTCTTATGGGTCTAGAAAAGAATACCCCCATGAGCATAATTATGCCACCCATGATCTGGAACATGCAGCGGTAGTTTTTGCGCTGATGTTGTGGTAGAACTACCTCATCAGGGAGCGCATCGTGGTCTTCAACATTCACAAGATCTTGAAGCATATCTTCTCCCAGTGGGACCTGAAGATACGATAGAAAAGGTGGATGGAGTTACTTTAGGACTACGACATCAAAATTTCCTAAACCTCAAGGAAATGGAATGTGGTGGCTGATACTTTGAGCAGGAAGTCACAGAAGGATACGGTTCAAGTGTCGGTAGATGCTTGGAAGGAAATGGAGGATTTGGCTACCCCGCACCTGGATGCAAGGATGGATGGTAGTAGAGGTTGCTTATATCATATGACAATGCAGTCTTCTCTACTATGGTAGGTGGAGATGTCCTAGTTGGGAGACTCATAAATTTAAGTGATGCATGACTAGGTTGCCCAAGGTGATGTCCCGGAAGGGTGGACAGTATGTTCAGAATCAGATTCTTTTCCAAGGGAAGATATTTGTTCCAGAGATGATGCGTGAGAGGGTTCTGGGTGAGTTCCACAACACACCCCTAGCGGTACACATGGGAGCTTCCAAGATGTAACTGGTTCTATGTAGATTGTTTTGGTGGCCTGGGGTAAAGCGGGCAGTGGAAGAGTTCGTGGCCAAGTGCCTAGTGTGTCAGTAGGTGATGGTTGAACACCATGATCCATGTGGTTTGTTGCAACATTTAAATGTCCCCGAGTGGAAGTGGGACGACATCTCGATTGATTTAATCACAAGGCTACCCATGTTTCTAGGAGTCTATGATGCCATCTAGGTGGTGGTGGGCCAGTTGACGAAATCTGCTCACTTCCTGGATATCATGGAGTCGGGTACAGTGGATGCCTTAACATAGAGGTATGTGGAAGAGTTTGTGTGGTTTCATGGAGTTCTGAGGTCCATAGTCTTGGATAGGGATGCACAATTTACCTCACAAGTCTAGAAGGTTTTGCAGCAGGCCTTTGGCACCCATCTATGCCTTCGCACAGATTTCCACCCCTAGACAGATGGGCAGACTGAGCGCACCATCCAGACATTGAAAGATAT
This sequence comes from Viscum album, assembly GCA_963277665.1. Classification (NCBI taxonomy): domain Eukaryota; kingdom Viridiplantae; phylum Streptophyta; class Magnoliopsida; order Santalales; family Viscaceae; genus Viscum; species Viscum album. Next base: position 24,717,617 of record OY728157.1, on the reverse strand, counting down.
GCTATGAGCATGTGTTTTGGACCTTGGAGGATCATGGGTGCAACAAATGCCTTTGATAGAGTTATCTTACAACAACAACTATCAATATACCATTGGCATGGCTCTATTTGAAGCTTTGTATGCGAGGTCGTGCCGCTCACCCGTATGCTAGACAGAGGTCGTAGAAGTAGGTGTTCTTGGCCTGGAGGTGGTGCAGAGCATGATGGAGGAGGATCAGATTATACGAGAGAGGATGAGGGTATCTCAAGACGGACAGAATTCATACGCTGATAATAGGAGGAGACCCTTGGATTTCGAGGTCGGGCACCACATATTCTTGATGGTCTCCCCTTGGCGTGGGCAGTGAGGTTCGGCAGAGGGAGTAAGCTTTCCCCTAGGATTTTCAAACTGTTCGAATTGCTGCACCGGATCGGCGAGGAGGCTTATCAGTTAGCATTTCCACCACATCTACAAAGGGCGCATGATGTCTTCCATGTTTCTCTGCTCCATTAGTATCTACGCGATGATTCACACGTCATCGACAGGGGAGTGCTAGATATCGGGGACGATGCAACGTTCGTGGAGCGACCAATGATGATCGATGTTCCTGAATTGGAGGTTCTTCAGGGATGAACCATTGTTTTGGTTTGTGTATTGTGGAGAAACAGTGGGCTTGGGGAAAGTACTTAGAAGCGGGAGACATAGATGCGCGCCCAGTACCCTGATTTTTTTACGTTTTGTTCTGTTTTGTTCGTACATTGTTGATGGAACGCTTTACTTTGCTAATTATGGAATGTGTAGCTTTCCTTTTCTCTAGATGTGTGTGAAGTGGCCTGAGATATGGGGAGGGGAGGACCTAATCCCTTGTTAGGACACATTAAAGTGGATGCGCCTAAACCCGTGTAGGTGAGTTAATACCGCCAAAAGAAGATAGTATCGTAACATGGAGGAAGGGAAACCCCTCATCCATGTGACTAGACAGTTTGGTCTTTTTTTTGCTTGATTTGACAGGGTTGAGGAGTGGTATGTTTGTGATTGTTCAGGAGATAGATGGAGAAGGGGGTGATCTTTGGTAACAAGGAGGTTCTCCCCTGAGAAGTATCTTTCGAGGGGGAGTTGTTTGGACACCTCTCCTTTCCTTATTTGGGTTTTTGGATTCTTAAGGATGATAATTTTCTGAGAGGTATCTGATGTAATGGGCTATACCTCTCTGGTCCATTCCATTGTAAAATGTGGTTCTAGAGGGGTCCATGGAGGTCAAGGTGCCTTGGGGTGCGTTTGGGTGGAATTTCAAGGAAAGCTAAAGGGAAATAGCTTTCGCACTTATGGAGCACAGTTTGGCTAAATCGTGCGGCCAGACCATGCAAGGTTGGTGTTAGAGGCAGTGCCTAACGAATGGTTAAAACATAGTTTGGCTAACCATGCAGATTAACCATGTGAGGAGTGTTTGGCGAGGTACAATCTAACACAAGGTTAGAGAACAGTTTTCTAAACCATGCGGACTGACCATGTGGGCACGTAAAGTTAGATAATAAAATTGTGGATCTGAACTCTTTGTCCTCTAAATGGTTCATTTAGGCCCCTAAGAGTCCATAACTCGGTATTAACCATCCTTGGAGTAGAAGCACCTCTCCCATGAATTTTGGAGGTGATCTAGAGGCTTTTCTTGGTGAATCAAAGCCGGTTCCTTGAGGTATGTGATCGTTCATGCTTTCTTTCCTAGATCTACTTAGATCTACCCCTCCATCTCTCCCAATTCCTTAGATATATGCCCGTTATTGCTATATCTAAGCATGAAGATGTAAAATATGATGATCTTTGGTCTTTGTTGTGTTAGGACAGGATATCTAAATAGGATTAATGGAGAATCGACCCGATTTGTTGAGCGTTCTTTGACTGTTGCGGTTTCGTCAAAAACCTTTGAGGTAGGTATTTTACCCTTCGTCTCTCATTTCTGTGTATCATGTGGGGTGGGTGCGCTTTTGTTTCTACGGGAATGGATGAAGACAAGCATTAATGATGATAAAAAATGGACTTTTAAAGGAATAATGGGGAGGGGTGTGATCGATATACTACTGTTCATTTTTTCTGCTCTTCCTTGACTATTATTTTGTGAACTGTTTTCACGTATGATTACTGAAAACATTGGATGTTGGTGGTCTCTCTATGTGAACTAATAAACTATTGTCTCATGTGATGATTAAATGGTTGTAATATAGAAATTCATTAATCATGTGAACTCAGTGGATTAAAAGGATGCCCAGTAAACATGAAACCTTGTGTGTTCACCCCAGTTAACCAACAGAAAGAGGAAATAGACTATTGATTTTCTTGAACGTGGATGTTTCCCTAATTTTTTTGGTATTGGGTGTGTTATTATTTTTTATTGCTTATGGGGTGATGTGAGTGAGGATGGGATATTTTGTTGTGGCACGGTTGTTGGTTGTGACTCTGCTTGCATCACAAATTTTGGTGGAATCCTCTTCTCTTGTGAATCATTTTTGGTTCATGGTTCTGGGGATGTGGGCCTGTATCTTGATGCCATATTTGGTTCCAATACATGGAGGGATCAGACTTTGATGTGAATTAACAAGAGAAATGGGTGTGAATGCTTAAGTTGATGTTGTGTTGTTTCTATTCTCGGGCTTGTGGTTGTGCCTTTTAGTTTCCCAGTAGTGTTGTTTTTATCCAAATGGGATCACTTAAACATGAAACAAGAATGATTTAAATGAGGAGTTGGTTATGGGAATGATTTGTGACTTGGCTGTGAGTACTGTGCCTTTTTTTAAGAATGAATAGTAACAAGTGTTTTTGTGCTTAGGTTTTGGATCCCCTAGTTAGGGATGAGGGCCTGCTACTTATACATATATTGTATTTCTTATGTATATTATTTTTTCCCCTCCCAAGTTGATCACATAGTGCCAAACACCACATTTAATGGGAGGGTGTTTTCCCAACACTCCTATGAGTGGATGGTTATTAGATCCTTTCTGTTACCTTTCCCGAATAGCCCAAGACTCTTCGGGAAGGCTGTGATGGCCTGAAGTCCATTATTAGCCCAAGAATCTTCAGGCAGGGTAGTTGTGGTGTTTGACCCAGGTGTTTTCTGGAAGGTTGTTTCCAAAGTGTCTTCGGGATGAGGCCCATGTGTCTTCAGGCGTTATAGTAGTTGTTCTGACCCAGGTGTTTGCTGGTGAGGTTACACGTGGTGTTTGTGTCCGAGGTGTCTGCGGGCGGGATGGCGGTTATGGACCAGGTGTGTGCGGGAGGGGTTTGGCAGTGGGACTACATTGAGAATGGTGGGATTGGTTCAATGCATAGGATGACTTCAATAACCAGTGGGAAAGTGGTGTGGGGTACCCAAACATCTATGTGCTATTACTAGCCATTACTTGACTTGAGTTATTTGGGGAGTGTGCCTTTGTGAGGCTTGGGTGGATAGTTTCCCTTGCTAGGTGTTTTGGTTCTCTTTTTCTCACATGGCATTACCGTGCCTCCACACTTGTAAATGAGTGTCTTTGGTTTTCCCTCCTGGGTATACTTTTGTACTCACCATATGTATATAAAACTGCATTAAGGTTTCCAGAAGGAATTCAGGGATCGTGCAGGGCCATACTAGCTCGGGCGTTCGGACTGTTGCAGTTGTTTTTTTCTTGCTTTTGGTACTTTACCTTGTAGACACATAGTAATTTCTGGCATTTACTTTTGCATCATGCATATGTGAGTGGTTTTCTTGTCTTTAATTTTACTTATAGTTTTGGCGTTGTTGGGTTTCATCATCTTATCGACCGATCCTATTAATGAAAAGGTTAATTCCTTCCATTTTGTGTGTGATTCTATACCCTTGGTTCTAGTCTCCACTTCAGGACCTATTGAAGGTGGGTCTCAGGGGAACGTGAATTAAGAAGGGTCTGGAAATATTCTTGTCCCTTCCCTCATCTTGGTGTAGGCGGGTCGTGACAAAAATAAATATTTGAATTTATTTATTTATTTTATTTTAAATATATTTTCAATTATACATGTGATAATTATATTGATATTATCCATGGATTTACTTTCAACACAAATTGTTTATTGAATTAATTGTTTTTAATTATAAACTCTACTATATTAAAAATTACTTATTTACTACTGAAGTATTTTGTGGTATGATATATTTACTCTGAATCTGATCTCACCCTTTATTTTTTTCCATTCCCTATGATAAAATGAATGATCCATGAATTATCATCAATGATGCAATAATTTTTTTCATGTTATGTTTTTTTCGTTCCAAAAAAATGTGAAAAAATACATGTTAAAATTTTCCTACGATTTATAAATGGGTCACAATAGGTGGTGTTATTAATTTTATTTTGCACTATTTTAATATGTAAAAACCATTATTGCGTATTTGGAGTTATGATTGCAACATATATGGTTCACCGTATGGATTCACTCTATAGGATGGAGTCTGATGGTTTTCTATGAGTGATCTTTACCATGAATGGGATTTATGATGAAGTAATATCCAATTTTAGTATAATCTATAGATAAAATACTTCATTTTATATATATTAAAGGTTCTATTTTTATAATGGTTTACCTGGGAAATATAGGATTTCCTTTCCTTGCAGTACATTTAATGAGGTTCATTTGATCCTAAGAACCCATTTAGAAACCCACACAAACTGATATATATATAGATATATATATATATATATTAAAATTATAAATATGTGTATATCAAACAAAATTAAAAATCGCCATGAAGAAAAAATAAGTAGAAATAATAACACCCACCCAATACTCTAAAATTTCACAAAAAATTGTAAAAAAATAAAAACAACTCATTTCCTATCGACACAAATAACATACCCAAACACACATAGGGAGAACCATAGAAAACATATACAAATTAAAAAATGGTCCAAATTAGTGTCCAATAAAACAATTTTAAGTCTATAACAAACATTAATTACATCCCAAATTGATATGTATCTTGATTAATGAAACAAAATAACAAATAAATTATTTTATGCTATAATGGATGGTATGAAACACCATTATGGTAATAACATATCATTCCCAGATGATGACATGATAATATAAAACCAAATAATTGACATTAATATAAAAATCATATCTTGAAATCAAATATGAAAACCATGTTGTGATATTAAACCATTATGTAAAATATAAAATATATTTTAGAAAACATAAAATAAAAAAATATATAAAACAAAGGAGAAATATAATTTTTAATCCACATAATGAATATAAAACAATGGCATAATTTTTTTCCTAAATATGGTAAAATTTTTAAAATTATCTCCATGATATTGAATCTTAATAAAATTAAGGAATTAAATATAATTTATAACAACAAAACAATCATGTGATGAAAATATATAATATTTATTTTAATTGTAATCTTTTTTAGGATTTTAATCTCTTAATCCAATCTATTTTTCATTTGAAAAAAATTACCCAATCAGAGTAGTTCTAGAAATAATTAGCTTAAGAAGGGACTATGTTTTAATTCACATTCCCTATTAATTAATAAATTATTCATTGTGGATTTTTTATATTTATTGATATATGTCCCACTACATCAATAATGGAGGGTTATTAGAGGATCATATAGTGGTTTGTCTTTATTGATGACTAGGGGAGTGACATATCATTATGAAGCAATAGTTAGTTATTGTGAAGTGGTTTGAAAATATCCATGGAGGGGATCTGTCTAGATATAGGAAATGGTATTCCTAGAAACATTGTAATATGTAGTTAAATGTGTAATAATTCTAGAGGTATCATCATCATATAGGTAAAACAACAAAATATAAACTAATGGAATGAAATAGATTATAGGCAAAGGGAACATGACTATTGACATATTATGTAATTAGGAAGTATTATTGGTATGTACTGAAAATGGTCAATTTTGACCATATAATATTTATTTGATATCTTGTGTGGGATAAAATTTTATGGGGTATACCTTATATAGTTTATACACATTTGATGTGTGTCGTATTTTCATTAGTATTAACCCTTCAAGTAATTCTTATCCATTCATCAAATAGTTTTTAATGATTAAATATATAAATTTTATAACTATATAATTTGAATGAAATATAAGGGAATGAAAATAAAACTGATGAAAAAACATCATTATTGTTATTTAAAATAAATAAATCAAATTAAAATATAGAAAAAATATTGTGAGATTTTGGAAAACCTCATTGTCACGTGTTTGATGCACACAACATGACTAAAATTTATATATTGTACCTCGTTGAAAATTATATTTTATATGTGAAGTTAAAAATGTACCTATTTTATTAATATTAAACTGGATATTTAAAAGACACGATAAAAAAGGAATAAGTAATTTTTAGGGATTTTGTTGATGAGGGTTTTCAAAAAATTGTTGTTATTGGAAATACTGGTTTTATTTTTATATGATTATTTTGATCTGTATAGTAGTAACCTACAAAATATTAAATATTTTTTAATTTTAGAATTGATTATTAAGTTAAATATTAACTATTTTAATTTATGATAACTAACCAACCAATTATTTAAGAATAATGATCATTCCATGATTGTATCTCAGGTATGTAAATATTCTTCTTAACATCAGATGATATGTGCTTGGTATATTTATGTTGGGTTTTGATAGACTTCATAGTATCACATATACTTTTAACCATGTTGTAACAATAAATGTTTAAAAAAATTATTTCATGGATTTAATATTTCACATAAATTAATATGATAATTAAAATAGAGGGAAATGTAAATATTAATTTTTATTATAACTAATTATATTATTAATAGTGTGAGTGTAATATTTATATTTATTTACATGTTTCATTATAGATTTTAAATAAGTTAAAATATTATTAATATTTTATATTGTTTTCTGTTATTATTATTAGTAGTAATATATGTTAACATTAAAAAATATTTTTAACATATTTTTTGTTGTTATTATTATAATTTTATATTTCATATCACACATAATATATATATTCTAAATTAATATACTTTGTTTTATAAATATGTTATTTTAATAAAAATAATGTATATATTATATAATAATTTTTTATTATATATTAGGTTTTATCATAAAAATATAAAAGAGGAATCATATGGACTCTTATGTATTGGTTTAAAATATGGGAGATTATATATATTAATGTGGATAAGAAGAACAACCTTTTGGATATGGAAATAACTATTTTTAAAATGAACGTCGGATGAAAAATCCCAACAACACCCATTTTTGATATGGAATGTTTAAACATGGATTACTAGTCCATCATCAATTTTTCACCATAAGTCTCCTCATCTACATCAATGCCTTTCAAATATCATGTATCATTAATAGTTAATTCATCTTATGTCTGATTGGAGTGTCGATTCTGGAAAAACATTAAAATTTATAGAAAAAAAGTAATATTCATTTTATATTTGGTTTATAATTTAATTCAAACTTTTTAGATAAAATATTTTCTTTCATCTACTATTTAAATGTTTAATTACATTATATAAATTCGAATCAATCAATAAGTGGTTTATTTTTTATATGATTCTAATTATTCAACAGAATGATCACTCTAATTCACCCTCTCTCATTATTTCTACACGAAGCTACTAGAAACTTCAGGTTAAATCATAGCAATTTATAACTATTATTAGATCTAATGTGTTTTCCTGATTTTTTATATTTCATATATGAAGTGTTGATTATATGAAAATCCTTAACACCCTATCAAAGATGTTATATTTTATTCTTCAAAAAACTATAATGAATAAGAAGAATAAAAAATATTGAAATATGATAATGACTTTATAAACACACATATATTGGTGTTTCTAATTATGTTATATGTGAATGTATTACAAATAAGTTAAATAAAATTGAACAACCATAAATATTTTCATGGTGTTTAAATGGTTGAATTCAACTTAATGATTTTTATTAATATATTATTATATATTTTAGAATAAAGATTAATAGTTAGTAGAAGAATATGTTTTTAAATTTTATAAAATCAATATAAAAATGATAATGTTATTTGAATATGTGAAAAATAGTTTTTATTGTTTCATTGTTATGATAATTATTAATTTAATTGTGTGATTTTGAAATTAACAGAATAACGAATTCGTTTATTTTGTTTAGATATTAAGATGAGAACTAAATTAAAATTTTTTCTTACATAATAATAGAAATTGTATATTACATTTGGTTTTATGGATATTGATACAAATAGTACATTAAATTTTCTTTGGTATTTTGAAATTTATTAAATTGAAATTTATTTTTGATCTCTAATAATATATTAGTTATTTAGGTAATAAAATATGATGAATTGATATAACATGATGATTAATAGATCCATTAATTTTAAGTTATTACATTTGTAGAGAAAATATGAAAATCTGTAAGAAATATATTATAAGGATTTGATATAACAACAAAATGATAATATTTCTTCTATTTTCATTTTTTAATATGATATAATGTAAAATAAGAATCAATTATGCATATGATGAAATAAAATTATATAATGGATTATTTTTTAGAAAAATTTTCGTTTTCAATATAGAGAGTGAGGGTGTTTATTTATGAAATATGAATATTAAATTTTTCTTTCATTTCATCTAATTAATATATCAATGAACTACTAAGAATAAATATATTGATTCCATATATCTAAGACATGTCAATAATTATATTTTTACTTTTCATTATATTTAGAATGTATGTGTGATAGGGATTGATGATCGATGTAGTATCTTCTACCCTTGAAAACTCTAGTTGAAATATTGAACATAAACTCTAGAAAAAATTTAATGATGCCTTCATAGTTTAAGAACATCAGGTCACTCATCTTAGAGGATTACTCTTCCCTATGGGAGGTTATGGTTTTTATGTTACCCATATATTGGGATTAATTCTCCAGATGAATCATTATAATTATGATTCATGTTTATTTTGGGAGAATTAAAATTTAACATTGTAATATGTTTGATTTCTAGAGAGGAAAGTAGGATACCAGGAGTCATGATAAATTGAGAGGGGAATCATTAATGGATTAGGGGCATTGAATGATATCTTATCCTTGAGGTGTGATATCATATATATATATATATAATTGTATTGAAATGAGATATAGTTTAACATCTAATATCCTTAGTGATGTTTTGGTTTTCATTTTTGTATACATGTTTGAGATTGTCATATTTTATATACCCCTGATGGCATGTCCAATGTGAAGTGAGTTGTTTTATGGAAGGTTATAGGATGATTGGATTTGAAAAAACAATACATATAGGGTACACTACTATATAGGGCTATATGACAAACTATTGTTTCTTTTGTATTTGAATGCACATCAAGTCCATTACATAGGTTTTGAGGAGAGGATAATATGAGATACAACAATTTTTTTCATAGCATTGGCATAGAAGGGTTGTTACACCATAAGTTTCTTTAAGAGAAAATAAGACATTTTATCCAATGTTGATACCCTTGTAGTGTGGTGGTTGGATGTGTATTATCCCTCCATTGGGAATTCATGGTGTTTTGGATTCATGGATTAGACTACACTATAGTATATCACTAGGTTTATATGATCTATGGTATACAATTCATAATCGATATCATACGTTTCTTTTTTATGGGTTGCTACGACATGGTAGCATAGTTTTTACCATTGTGTACATTATCTAAGGTAGTTTTGTGCTATTACCTATGGGGATGTTTCATAAACCACTTTATAATGGAATGTCTATAAATTCCTCCAAGTCCCTAAAACTACATTGGATCAAATATCTCTGTCCCAATTCATTGTATCCCCAATTATATCATAAAAATATTTTGGAAATGCAATTCATTATAATGACACCCATCATCGAGAGAATAATCTACTATGATCTGAGCCTCCAAAACATGGTTTCCCAAGACTATAATTTGATTGTAAGACTTATATTTTTTCTCCATCAACCTTATCATTGATTAATCACTTTGATAAAACTTGTGGATAATTTCTATTTTCATCAATAAATGAGTGGGAGATGTACAAAAATTATATCTTTTACATCATGATGTTTTCTATGACTTCTTCATTTTGCGGTGAGTTGTCTAGAACATATCCATATTTTACAACTTCAATTTATTATCACATGTGAAATATGTCATATCAAAATATCATTCCATGGTTCTGATCTATGAAATTGAATCACCATCTCATTATTGATAAAATATTCTGTAGACGTACCATTGGATATATTTTTTCCGTTCCTAGTAAGATAGGGATATGCAACAACAAAATTCGTGTTCCGTCGATTCAAATTATTTGGGAAATTGTTATATTGAACACTAATCCCCACTAAATGATTGTTTTAGCTATCTCTTGTTTTTACATTTTGAATTTGACATCATTTTATAGAGGTGTGTTTAAATGAAATGGGATCATATAAACTAAAAGTTGGTTAATTTGTATACTATTGAAAGGGGTGTTTAAATGACCAATGGTAATTTTATGAATTAATAACAATGGCGTAGGATGAAATGTGTGGTTTCATGTGGGCCATGTTGTAATGATCATAGTGCTTGGATTAGTCATTTTGTATTAATTATATGTTGTGGATTGGAAATTCTATTATTATTATAATACTACACCCAAACATATTTTAATTATTTTAGTGCTTTTCCCAGAGTGTATATAATGGTTATAGTTCTATAAAAAATTCTCCAATGATGATTTATGGGATGTTCCATTCGCTGGATATGGAATTGATGTAATCGTTCCATGATACGCGCAAATATATTCCATCTTGGTACCCATGTAAGTCTGGACAGACCCGGGGTTTCATCCCGATGCTCGAGGGTTAGTAGAATTATTTCATATGATATATTATGTAATGTCCCAAAATTTCCGTATAATTTTACTATTATATTGAATTATTTTGACAACTTGAAATTTGATGGCATGTAATTCTTGAGCCCTAGAGTGCCCCGAATGATCTGTTGAAAAATGTTAACCATTAAATAACACTCATAAGAATTTTTACTAAAAAATTGTAATAACTCATATTCCATTTTCTAGATCTGAAATCTGAGAGCATTATTGTGTTTAGGATGGTGGGATTAACCTAGGGACAACATATGTTCAGTCATCACATGACTACTGTGAGAAAACCCAAAAATTACATAACCATAAATAAAATAATTAAACAAAATTATTTTATTTTTCAAATTCTAATAACTCAAGAATGGTGACTCAGATTAAAAATCTGAGATCATCGTTGAACTATTAAGGATATGAATTCCATTGGTAGACCCTAACATTAGCGGGTGATGGAATATAACAGATGTTAATTTTTGGCAGTAAATAAAATAAATAACAATTATTTTAATGTTAAATTCGTTAACATCTAAATTGTTACTCAGATTATAAAATCCAAGTGTACCATTTTATTTTTGAGGGTTGTTTCCCCTAGGTGGAGCCTATCCTTAACCAGTGTTGGTCGAAGGTGACTGTTAATAAATTTTTGAACATTTTTTAAGGAACGTTCAATAAAAATGAAAGAATGATTTTATATCATTTTAAATGTCACTCGAATAAAAAATCATAGGGCACATTTGAATTCAGAATGTAGGGATTTTCCTATAATGACTTATCATTATCTAGAAAGGGCCTTGGGTAAAATTTAATTTTAGCATTTTTTTGAAAAAATTAATAAAATAATTAAAAAATAATAATTTATTTTCATTCTCACTGTTGAGTGGTGGATGTCGATGTTGTGAGGAGGCGAAGAGGCGTCGAAGATTCACATCAAATAATCTCATTAATATCTCATTAAACAATCTATTTAAATATTCTTTAATAATTCGTAACATCAATAATGATTCTTAAATAAAATAGTATAGTGACGCAATGTCGTGTCATAATGGGAGTGATGTGATATGATTCAATTTATAGTTCGACGTGCTGGGGAAATATGGATTAAAAATATGGATGATTCTCTAGTTATTCTTTGACAAAATCCCCCTAGCGATGATTGAATAACTTCAGTGGAAAATCATATACTTCCTCAAGACATATGAAGAACAGTGCTAAGAAATTACACTGACGGCTTAACACGTCAAGGACGAATGTGTAGCAATGAAATTCAAAGATTTTTGGGTTTTTAATTTTAAAAATTTTCCCCATTACTTTTATATAAAATGAAGAACATGGATCAACCCACGAACGGTTTGATTCGTGGATCGTGTGGTATAATTAGAGGGTGAATTTTCTTTTGGGGTGATTATTCAAGATTAAACATTGGCATGAAGGATTGAAAGAAAACCTCACACACCCCCCTTGTTAAAACAACTAAACCGAAGGGAGAGGGCTGACAAGAATAAGGCCCAAGTACCTCAAATCATGATTTCTTGGTGGATTCATTCCCAATGAAACGAAAAAGGGTAATTCCAAGGATTCTCGATTTAGAAATCCACTCTCAGAGACCGTTTGTGCAAGCCGTACATGGAACGGACCACAAGAACGCATCTGGTGGCCCACTGAAGATTCTACTAGTGCGTTGACACCAACAACAATAGCAGAAGGGGAGGACAATTTCGCTGGATGCATGGATGTGGCAGCCGGAACTGGTGGACAACATTGACAGGGAGGCTGCAGGTTGTCATTTGCGACGGAGTGCGAAAGGAAGTTGCAGCAGGTGGGCACCACGTGGAGCGGTGGCCCACATTTGGGACACCTGGCTGTACGGAGGTGGTTTTGTCCATTGGTCATGGTAGAAGTCGGACATGACACTGTAAGGGTACCACACAAATGGTGGGGCCCACAATTATTGGCTGCATTCAGACCAGAGGGGATGCGACTGGCTGTCGCGTCCCAAGGGATCATAGCGACCACACGTGTGGCTGATCCTCTTGCTGGTGAGACGAGACCATAGTGGGATAGACCTTCACCTTCTAGCCAGACAACCACCGAACGGCAGGACCCATGCCAATGGGTTTTACCTATACCACTTTGAGCTGGGATTGGCTAGATCGGGTCATCGGGCGATCCGATGGGCTAGACCCTCTTCCAATGAGGCCGGGTCTAGTGAGGCCTATTCGGCCTAGCCCACTGGCTAGGTTTAACTAAATGGACCCCAATCCACATAATGTTAGATCATGTATATCAAAATAAACTGGGGTAGTTAGAACTCATGGGCCGAGTTGGTCGGGTCAGTCAAATCGGGTCGGACCAGGCCCCATCGCAACAAGTCCCCAGGTTACTAAAACTCCTGTATAATGAAAAATATTCATCAAATTTATGGGGAATTTTCAGTGTTCCGACCCCATCAAATAGGTGGTTCTTTTGCTATACATTGCGGTGACTATCGTGGATGTTGATATTTGATGAATGGCTTGGGGAGCGGTTCTACCAAGCGTGCAGCATATAGAACACTACAGTTAGCTGAGACTTGAATACTTCTCGATGATGGCCTTGTGGGAGGAATATATATTTATGACCCAATAAGCCCATAGCATAGAGCATCTCTATGTGACCTGGCAGACCCACAGTACTCGATAAGAGTAGTATCTCAGTTCAGCCCCGGTGTGATGCGGCTCTGTGTGACACGGTAGGTCCACTATGTGGAGCGGCTTTGTGTGACCCACATACCCATTGTACTCATTGGTGATGAGTACCACAATAGTTCAAAGTTATTGGATAGTAGGTCTATGTGACCTGGAAGGTGCATAGTACTTGATATAGGAGGAGTTCTCTGGTGGCCATGGAGTTAGTCATTTGTTACCGATGATGCTTCTATTACCACCCTAGAATATAAATGGTGTGAGATGTCGTGTGTCTCATGATTTAAAATGAAGAATTACTGTGTGTTCTTACCTATTAATGTTGGGTCCCCTACTAAATACTATGTTACTCACCCCTACATGGGCATCACCAGCATGTGTTGTGTCTGGTGCAGATGACTGATGTTTCGACATTAGTGCTTAGGAAGACAGAACATACGGATGCTACGATGGTAGACTGGGTGGCCTAGGATGAGGAAACTCCCAGTAGGACAAGGAGTACATGATTTAATACTTCATCTTCCAGTAGTTTCACTATTCTCATGATCATGTGGGGTTTATTGTAAATAGAAATAAGAGTTTCCTTTTTTGTATGTGCTTTTTTTAGTTCTTTTTTTTGGTTTGTATTATGGCCCAATTACTTTCAGTTGTATTTTCACTCAACATTGTTTTAGTGGTACATGTTTTCCCTTTTATGTGTGTTGGGATGTGGTTGGGTGTGTGTGTGTGTAAATGTACTTAGGAAAATTTATCCCACTTACAGTTTGAAGCCTTTGACTCTATTCGCCAGCCATAGGCCTTCGAGAGTTGGGCTTGGGGTAGTCACAGCGTGATCCCCAGGGGACAAGTCATAATGAAGTGTTATCAAAGGGCGGCCTGTTCTACATGAAGAACAAGGATTCAATATTTCCAATGGGGAAAATAGTGTTAAGTCTCCTGGGATTTAATTTTAGTCTAGGGAGTCCAGTGATGGTGCAGTAGCGGACATATCCATACACTATGACCCGAAGTTCTGTTTCCAGCCTCAATACATGAAAACAATAGTTACTAATGTATTGATAATGTTTTCTAATGATATTTTTTAGTAATATAATTATGTATAACTTATTGACTTTTTTTCATCTTGATTCTCTTTCAAAATGCATCTACATAGACAACCATCCATAATTCCAAGGTTTGACCATAAGGATGTACCATTGAATGATGTGGCATCTGTACAAGGAATGTTGGCCGAGTTGGAATATTAGGGCGGTGTCCCAGTGATACCAATGCAGGTTGGCCAACAGTTACTATTGGCACTATCGGTAGGGGACACATGTATGCTTGGTGCCTTACCAGAGTTTCAGTGATAGATACCCCTTAGGTTCCAATTTGAGCCGGACTCAGAGGTGGCTAAGGAGAGTCTTGAGGTGGTGACCAAGTTTCCATCTAGCCCAGATGTTATACGATCAGATGGCAGTCCTAGTAGTGAGACTTCTATGTGACTCAGTAGGGTGATGACAGGGTTTAGATTTCCCTAACATACAATGAGGTGAATTTTCTAGGGATAGATCTTGAGAACATTCCTCATAGAAAGGGTATATTTCCATAAAAACTAAGGGGTGTCTGTTCACAAGAGCTTCTACATCTTCGGGAGGACGACATGTCCGTAGATAAGTATTCATCAAGGCATACCGACCATTCCACGTACTCGATGTATACAATACAACATGTGCCTTAGGTCTCAGACTGCCAAGATTGATGTTTTTAGGGACATTCAAGCCAGTACTATCCCATTATACATTCCCACATATGTTAGGGTGCTAGAGAGAACCTTTTGTGGTTGAAATTTCATTGGATGAGTAGATATAGAAAATGAATATTAGAAGTGGGAAAGCCAGAGACCGAAGATAGTCTCAAATAATTTGATTTGTAAAATGTTTCGGGAGGAGGAAGTGATAGGGAATGATGAATCTACAAAGTGTCTGATGTGGAAGAGGATATTGGAGAGTAGGAGGAGGTGGTATACAATTTGACATGTTGCAACCAACACCCCAATGTTGTCCCCACCAGGCTCAGGGAGCTGGAGAATCGGGGAAATAGTATCTTCATGCATTCAAGGAGTGAGACCCAAGGGATCCATGAAGGATTCATGGTACAGTGTGTGTCTATTACTAGTTGTTGTATTGATAGACACATGTACTACTCATTCCTTCTTGTTGTTAATTTTGTTCAAGACCTAGAGTTTCTTATAACACCGATGGCATGACACTTAGGTCTGGAGATACCTATGTGAGGAGACTCGATAATCACCCTTATGTCGATAGTGTGTTATAGCCCTTGAAGAGAGAGCTTCTGTAGGAACCTTTTAGGGGCATCATTGAGGCGTTATGTTTTTATTTTGGTTATGGATTGATCATCCAATGATTATGATCAGATTCAATGTTTTAGCTAAAGGAATGCACTATATCTACAATGTTGAAAAAGGTATTCCTTGGTCCGTTAAAAAGGAAACCCATGTAGCATGGGATAAACTCAGGCATAGGAGGGTGCAATCGATTACTATTGAGTATTCCATCCTCTCCCTCATTGAAGTAGGTGTTTTGAGTTTTCTATTCTCATTAGTTGTGGAAAAGTGCAGGAACATCCATTCAAAATATTTTTCTAGGATTATCTCCCCACAAGGAGTGAGAATTATGCATTATGATGTACCTAGGGATAGTAAGAATAACTATTCCTTCATATCATATGCCTCCCATAGAGCATTGGGAGCTGATAATATAGTTGGTGGACATGTAGTTGAGTTGATTATTAAGACCATGAGTTCTAGGTTATGTGTGGAGTACTGGAAATTCAACCAATTGGTCATGGAGAACGAATACCCACTACCAAAGGGTCGATGGGCATGTGAATCAGTTATAGGGTGTAGCCTTTATTGTGGATGGAATGGTTCATGTAGGCTTTTAAGTAGTTGACACAATGGAGATGGTTAGAGTTCCTCCAAAAATATGATTTTGAGAGTGTATGTACACCTAGGAAGGGGCACGTGGTGGAAGACGCGCTCAGTAGAAGGTCTGGTTAACAACTACTGGTTGAGGTGACAAAATAGTAAGCCATATTAACGATATCCTATGTGGATGATGGTGAAGTGGTTTACCTCCAGTTCAAGACTGTCACTCCCCCACCCATTCTACATGTAAAGGTGGCACAACTTAGGGAAATTGACTATGAGGCCCAATGTGCTCAGTTATCCTTAGGACAGTCTCCTGATGGGATTTCTAAAGGTGGGGAGCACGTCATCATTTTCATAGGGATCACTTTACTACCATTGTAATTACAGGAGGATTTATTGAGGAAGGGCCATACATCCACTTTAGAGGTACATCATGGAGTGGAAAAGATGTACCAGGACCACATGCATCAGTACTGGTGGCTAGGGACCAAGAAATTAGTGGTCGAGTCTAATTCATGATGCCTCACTTGACTGCAAGTGAAGATCAAGCACCTGGTTCTGGTAGGCTTGACTCAACAACTCGATGCAACAGAGTATAAATTGGACAATACCTCAATGTAAATCACGATGCGGTTATCCGGTATGTCTAAAGATCATGAGTATATTTAGGATATCATTGTCAAACTCACCAAGTTAGCTCTCATATTAACCATCATGAAGTAGGGAATGGTAGAGGTCTTGTGACGCCTCTACTTCCAAGAGATACTACAGATTCATAAGGTTCTATCGATGATCATCTTATATCGTGACACCCACTTTACAAACCGGTTGTGGAAGGGATTACAC
Source organism: Viscum album (assembly GCA_963277665.1). Taxonomy (NCBI): domain Eukaryota; kingdom Viridiplantae; phylum Streptophyta; class Magnoliopsida; order Santalales; family Viscaceae; genus Viscum; species Viscum album. The sequence continues at coordinate 24,700,269 of OY728157.1, read as the reverse complement.
GAGGCATTCAAGAAGTAGTTGTGTTTGAGAACATCTTTTCACCCCCTGTCAAATGGTCAGAAAAACCTGACCATACAGACCTTGGAGGACATTCTTCATGCATTCATTTCTGAATTTTTTCATAGTTGGGAGGACCACCTACCACTATTGGATTTTGAATACAACAATAGTTATAACTCCAAAATTGGCATGGCACTGTTTGAGGTCTTGTACAGGTGGCCTTGTAGATTAACAACATGCTGGATAGTGCCAGAGGAGTTGGCACTCAGGGGTCAAGAGTAGGTACGGGCTACCACTAAGATGGATATGATCATCTAAAAACAATTGAGGACTTCACAAAGTTGGTAAAGTCATATTCCTATTGAAGATAGAAATCTTTAGAGTTCAAGGAGGGAGATCATGTGTTCCTTTGGGACTTACCCTGATGAGGATTGTTGTGATTTAGACGGAGCGCCAAGATATCTCCTAGGTTTATCCCACCTTGTCAGTTTCAATGTGAAGTTGGTGAGGTTGCATACCACCTAACTCTTTTCACACATATGCATTGGGTGCATGTGGTTTTTCAGAAGTCGTAGATGAGGAGGTATAGACATGATCAATTTTACATCATCAACTATGGCGAAACATGCATTTTTGATAGGGTAACATTTGGAGAGTTCCCCATAGAGATAGAGGGTCGAAAAAAGTTGGTCCTCCCTAGATAGTCTATTCCTCTGGTGCACATTCGGAGGTAGAAATGGAATCTCTAGGAGAGCACAGGTGATAGGGAGGCTCATATTCATGATCATTACCCCCCCTTTTGATTGTTTTGTCTTCATTTTTTTCATATTCGTAAAGACCTATGGTGGGGATAATTTAATGTCTCAGAATTTCCATATAATATTTTTTTATAAGGAATTATTTTGAGTCCAGGAAATTTGACACCACATAATTATGAGGCCCAGAGAGCCCAAAATAATCCATTGAAAATTGTTATGTTTTAAATAATGACCATGTGTAGTTTTCCTAAAAAAGTGGAATAAATCATAAAAGTGTGACTGGATCAGAACTCCAAGGGAACTATTGCGTTCAGGACGGTAGGTTTACACTAGGCGTGGCTTATGTTTTTTCAGTGCAGATCTCCAATGAGAAAAACCCTAAAATGGACTAACCCTCAACAAAATAATAAAATTATTTTATTTTATTTCTCAAATTGCTAATTAATCAAGAATGGTGACATGGATTAAAAATCTGAGACCACCTCTTAACTAGTGAGGGTATGATTTCTTTAGGTAGACCCTAACATTACCAATGTGGGCCAACAATGGAAGTCAGTTTTGGTCCATAAATAAAATAACTAAGTATCAATTATTTTATTGTCAAATCTTTTAACTTCTAAACAATAACTTAGATTTAAAATCAAATCGTACCGTTGGATTCTTATTGTCATTTTTCCCTTAGGCGGAGCCTAAACATTACTGGCATGCGTAAAGGGTGAATGTTAATAAAATGAACCTTTTTTATGTTACGTTCAATAAACGTGAAACCCAGATTTTCTATATTTTGAACCATCACTTGGACTGAAAATCTGAGGGAACTGTTGAATTTATAATGTCAGGATTCACCTAGAAATGAATTAACATTATACAGCAGGGGCCGAGAAGAAAAGTTATTTTTCTTACTTTTTCAAGAAAAATAGTATAAGAATTTAAAGAAATATTTTCCTTTCATTCTTGCTTTAGGGTGGCGGATGATGACACTACAGGTTGGAGACCTGGCAGAGATGATGCCTATCAGTTTGGATCATCAATGGATCATTAAAATCACATGGTAATGATGTTTTAGTGATGCATAATAGTGATGGACTTTCTTAAATAAAATATTGCAACGACGAAATTTGGAATCATAATTGGAATGATGCGATGTGCTCTTATTTGCAGTTCAAAGAAATAGGGAAATATGGATTAAAATTTTGGTGGATTCTCTGGCAAACCACTGACAGAAATCCACCCCCACAGAGAACGAATACTACCGGTAGAACGTGCGGCAATGAAGTTCAATGAGGTATGGGTTTTAATTTTAAAATTTATTCCACATTTCTTTTATAAAAATGAAAAATTCCGATCAACCCATGAATAGGTGGATCTGAAGATTCTATGTTATAATGGGAGGATGATATTTATTTTGGAGTGATTATTCTGGATTAATCTATGGCATGAATGATTGAACGCAAACCTCCCCAAGCGACCCACTTGTTAAAACCTCTAAGGCGGATGGCCCAGGCAGACACAAACATGGTCCAATCACCTCAACTCATGTGTTCTTGGTCAAATAATTCTCAAATAAATTGAAAGGATATATTGAAGGCTTCACAGTAAAAACATCCTCACATTAAGACCATTGGCACAAGCAGTTCCCGGAACAGACCAACAAAACACATCTGGTGGCCCGCTGAAGATTATGTCAGCGCACCGGCACCTACCGCAGTAGCAACGGAGGTGGCCAGAATCAATTCAGGAGAGGAGGTGGCAGCCCACACCTGTGGGCCACATTTACCGGGATTACGTGGTGATATTCGATAGGAGGCAGTGCCAGATCAGTGCGGCGTGGAGGGGTGGCCCACATCTGTGCCTCCCGGAATGTCGGATGTGCCACAGCCTATCAGACGTGGTTGACTATCACATCCCAGGGGATCACACTGTCTACACCGCATGTATGGTCCCCATGCTGGGGGGAAACTACCAAAGAGGGATGACAAGATCCATTCCCCTTCAGGTCGGGCAAGACTAGACTGTGTCGTTGAGCGACCTGGAGGGCTGGACCATCTACCAACCAAGCCGGGTACAGTGAGGCCTATTGGGCCTGGCCCACTGGCCAGGCCAGACCATACCGACCCCGACCGACAATAGGTTATGTTGGGTCTAACATAATGAACTGGGGTAGGTGGAACCCCTCTGCAGGGTTGGTCGGGTTGGTCATACCAGTCAGTCCAGGTCGGACCAAGCTACGACACAACTGGTCCCTTAGTTACTACAATGCTTATATATTGAAAACCACGCCTCTGATTGATAGGACATAGGAGGCATTGGGACCCTCTCTTAAGTGATCATATTTTTTATGATTTCTATTTAATTTCATGGATGTTTATATTTGATGAATGGCTTTAGGAGCGGTACTCCCATGCACACAATGTAGAGAACCCTACAGTTGGTTGAGACCTGACGAATGCTCGATAAGGCCCATTGGGAAGCGGCATAGGGTGACATGGAAAGACCATGGGGAGGAGAGGATCTATGTGACCAGATAGACTCATGGTACTTGATTGGATGTGTATCTCTGTTCGGCCATGGTGGGAAGGGACTCTGTGTGACCCGATAGGCCCACAGTGTGGAGCGACCCTGTGTGACCCAGCATACCCACGATACTCATCATGGTTGATTACCACATTAGTTCAAGGATTGTGGGATGTGGCTCTCTGTGACATGGTAGGCCAATAGTTCATGATAGAGGAGGATTTTTTTAGCAGCTGGGGAGTTCGTCATTTTTGACTACTAATGCTTCTATTACTACCCTATAATATATATGGTGTTACGTGTCTTCTGGTTCATGCTTTACATGGAGTAATTTTTGGGTGTTCTTCCCTTTTTGTTTTTGGGTTCCTACTGAGTATTATTTTTCTCATCCTTGCATGGGCTTCGCCCGCACATGTTTTTTCTGGTTTAGAGAACCGACACATCGACAGTGGTGCTCAGGGGGACATGACTGACAGATTTTATGATGGTGGTCTTGGTGGCCTAGGACCTAGAAGGGAGCAGTAGGACCAGGCATGGAGGATGTACTACTTCAACATCTAGTAGCTTCACTACTCTCATTATCAGGTGGTGTTTTTGGAAAATTTAGATTTGAGTTTTGTTTTTGTACTAGTTGTTTGTAGTTATTTGATGTGTTTGTTTTATGGACCACTATAATTTTAGTTTTATTTTCACTCATCCTTGTTTGATAGGTATTTTTTTTCTTTTAAATGTGTTGGGATGTGGTTGGGTGTGTATTTGTGCATACAATTACTTAGGAAAATACCTACCACATTCATGTTGATGCCTTCGACACGAGTCACCAACCCATGGCCTTCGAGAGGTGGGCTTCAGGTAGTCACAGTACGAGCCCTGGGGGACGAGTCGTGACATATTAAATGAGGGTTTCAACCTAATGAGTGGTAATCACTCCATAGAGAGGCCAACATTTTGTACCTAGAATGATTTTATGGATTTTGGATAAGATAATGGATAGAAACCATGTTGTTCATTGTTAATTGATAGATGGGTTGGAGCAGGGAGATGGGTCAAAGGTGGTGATAATTACATGGGACACAGAGCCTTTTATTTCATTTTTCATAGTATTTTATTTTTTTTACCTTCAAAAAATCATCTAGTTATATTTATTCCATCCACTATATGTTTTAAATATTTTTGTGATATTAGATTTATTTTTGTTATGCTATAGTTGCATTCTGTTGATTATTATTTTTTCTCTACTATGCTATTATTTCTCCTATTTCTCTACTCTGTCTTGGATGGTATAGTCTCCCTTGAAAATAATTAACACTCTCACTGCATTTCATTAGCATCTAAAAAACAATAATGTGCTCTTGAGGTCATGTAGTCAACCAGATTGGTCAATTGCGAGTGTACAAGGATAGGATGATTACAAAGCGGTATCAAAAGAGGTTTTTTATTGTTCTATTACTATTTGGGAATGGTATACATAATACAAGGTTGTTTAAGGGATTTCTAATGAGCTCTTTCATGCGATTAGTTGACCCATTATTGGTGGAAAACACTAGATCCCAAGAATGGGATCAATGGTCATGTTGTTCCCTTATAATTTTTGATGATATTTTACCTGGTCGATTCACTCATTGTGTGGCAATAATGTTTATTAAGATATTAATTATGGGATGGTATGATATGTTATGAGTATTATAAATCCATTAAAATTATGTATGTTCATATGACATGATCATTACTAATTCTAATTGATATAAATTTTCTCTCATATATTTTATTCTTTCAAAAGTGTATTCTTTTTACAATTAGTAGTTATAGTTTTCTATGATTTTTTTAAATATTTTTTCAAATAAATATGAAAAATTTGTATGAAAATTACATTAATGGATTTGGTGATATAACATTGGAAAACCATATCTTTTTCACGAAAAAGGAATAGGAAAACTAATATATTATGGGACCTGTAATAAATTAATGTTATTTGACCAAACTATTAGTTTTTTTATGAAGCATGATGTATGAAATATATTGAATATGGAAAAAGTGGGAAACATGATAGTTTTCATTCATGATTGTGTAATGAAAGTTGAATTTTGGAAATTAAACTATTAATGGTAGAATCAATATTATACATTTAGAAGTCTGAGATTACATGTTTTTGTTATTATTTTGAAATTTAATATTTTGAATTGTTTCTTCTGGGTTATTTTCTAGTTATTTATATTGTTTTTGTTATTTATTCCACGCTGATATTATTTCCACTATTTTGGAAAATCTGTACCGTATGGTATAGTCATCCTACTCTATTACATAAACCCTAGTGAATGGTCGGATTCCTATCACATATGAGGACACATTCATGATATCATGAACCCTACTCTGCTTAGTCACAAGAGGGTTCAATAGGTTATGATTTTACAATGTGGAATTAGAGGAAAATACCATTCTTATAATGAATAATAGTTAGAATAAGATTCAAGGAATGATCATGACCATGGATCATGTGCAATTTCATCATAGTATATTATAGAATATTACATGATAAAGGGGGTCTAATATGCATAAACATTGGATAGTCTTGTTCATGGATACTCAATAATTATTTTTGTAGTATCTTGGGGTCAAGGTTTTATATGATGGGATGTTAGTAGGATCTTTTCCTTGTTAGGTGGACCAATTTAATGGGTTTTAAACCTTTTTAGGTAGTTATTTTATTTAGAACCATGATTTCAATCCCTTAGTGGATTGTGATAATCAAATTAAAGAACTAGGAGGAGTGGAGTTGAAAAATCATTAGTTTTATAGTGGAATATGATGTGGAGTTATAAGTTGTGTCATATTATGGGCCGTCACAGAATATATATCAAGGATGTGGGGTTGTATCCCATGAGGGGAAACCAAAATATACTTCTAATTTGGCATAGATGTGGCATGGAACAGTTGATTCGGTATAATGGATTTGGGAAAAAATTGTTAGGTTCTTCTACTTTTAGAATCCTTTAGGAATGTAGAATTGAATTTTCATATCTATCCCATACGAATTATTGTTGTTGAAAGGTGGTGTCTTAGACAAAACAAAATTTTATCCCTACTTTTAATAGAACTATGAAATTTTTTCGGTCATGGTTTTCAAGAGTTGTTTAACTCAGAAAAATTGTTCAGAGGTACCTATGTTTGTTCGACAGTGTACCTTATGTCTAGAAATTTTGTGGTGTGTTCTATGGGGTTACACTATATAGACATTTAGGTCACCTTCCTGGTCTCTTTTAGGATCATTTTGATCTAATATAAACCAAAATCCCAATAAGAAACCCATATTGTTCGTTAAAGAATTATTAACGTACTTTTCTTTGGTATCACCCCCACTCCTTGAAAACAATCTATAGGTATAAATGATGTCCAATATTGGTGTCTTTGTACTACATTTCTATGGTAATCCTTCTGGTTTATCTTCTTCTTATCATTCATTTATTTTTCTCTTAGAAAAATCTTATTTATAGATTCACTTTTCATCAAATATTGTAAGATGAAATGAACCAAACAACAAAATATATAATGGGAGATTTTTATGTCTTATTCATTTTTAGGTGGGTGGTTCATAAATATTCAAATTGTTCTATTTTAATTTATTATTCAATGTCAAATATGGGTTATAACTGTAGAACATCATGCATGTGACCAATATAATAAAATTTGTTTTTCTTGAAAGAGTTAATCATGTCCAGACCTCCCATTTCATTCTCCAATGTCCTTGTTCAATGATACTGAAACATGTGGCCACCAAATAGGTGTGTCATCCATCGACCATTATTTTGATATGATTTGAAAGAACACTACTCCCCCATTAAATACTAGATTTAATCATTGTTTGGTTTACATATGAAATTTTCATAACTGGTGATTATTTTTTGATTATTTGATATCAAATAACATAGTTTAAGAATTGTATAATTGGTTTTTATTCACATGGGGGTTTAAAAAATAATTTCTAATATAAGGAATTGACCAAATTTTTATGTGATGAAACGTTGGATGATTTGTGTTGTTCATGTTGCAATGTTTATAGGTATTAACCCATACATTAGAAAATATATATAGGTATTGTCTTAGATAAGAAATAATTATTATTGGTCATGTATCAACCAATCTTTATTTCATATAGGGATTGGCTTGGACATGTCGTAATTCATGTAGTGATTTGGTTAGTTCTCAATTGATGGTTTTTTACTATATTTAATATGGGTTATGGAAATGTATGTAATTGTTCTTTAAAATGATAATAGATAATCTATAATGGTGGAATAGAATGTTGGAGATTTATGGGGTGTCATCTGGGAGCTCTAGGGTCAGTGGATTTATTTCTTTTATAGTCTGAATTGATTAAATAAATTCATTATTTATCTCCATATTGAATACACTATGTAACTCACCATTGAATTTTTTATACATTATGGTGTTTACCTACTGAACTGCATTCACACCCTTGAATTTTTCTCATCTGGTACTAGAAAAATTTCATGTATGTAGTTTTGGATAATATAAGGATTCCATGTTTTTATATTTTTTTTAGATAGGGAAGATATTGGGGAGGGGGATGATGTGATTATTAGAAGCAGGGACTTTGAGACTTTTATTGGAGTTTTCTTAGTAATTTTTCACCTTTAAAACATCATTTATAAACATATCACCCAACGATAACTTGTTTCGATTAATTTTTATATATTAGAATGTTTCCTTATTCTACTCTGGATGAATAAGGTTTATTGTTACTTTTTTTCACTATAACTATTATTTCCTATTTTTCTAAAGTATATTACAGATGTTATAGTACCTCAACTATATATGTTAAATGATAATTTTTTTTTCAGGGGCCTCTAACATATGGGGAAGGACACATAAGGTCGTCTGGATAACCAGATTAGTAAAATTAAAAAATACTAGGCTAAGGATGTTACCTAGTGGTTATTTAATACTTTCTTGGGGGTAGAATATGATATTTTATTATTTTATTTCATTCAATATTTTTATTAATCTTTATTAAATTTCATATAGGTACACTAGCACATGTATACACATATTTACTAAAATAAGGGGCATATTATCATTATTTGATATAATGATGAGTGTATTATATTATCACCTTCTATATACACCACATTATGTATGTGTAGATAAATTTTACACAATGATATTGGTGTGGATTACATTCCAAAGTTAGAAAATGAGATTCATTGGTAAGTAATGTCTTTGTTAGATATAGAGTTGGTGTTGGGTTTTAAGTCTATTTTGTAAAACCATTTGTAATATTTTTTATTTTATTTTACTTTATTTAAAATAGTACATGTAAAAAATATAATATCATATATATGACATGTACTAAAGAAAGTTGAAATTAAATTCAAAATATGGATGTTTTTTTTCTATATGTATGATAGAAAGATTATTTATTTTGATAAATTATTTTTGACACATGTATATTATAGATATATTGTACCAAATTTCATATATAATTTGAGAATTTGGATCTTATATCGTATAATGTGCGAAATATAACAAAAGTTTTATTAATAAATTAATAGTTTTAATCACTAGACTCTAATTTTGGGTGTCATATTTTATACCTTTAAATGAAATTTATATGGCATGGAATGATATTCAAAAAGGCAAGTAGTAGAGAACTATGTTGTCCCAGTTGATAAATTAATTTAAATTTGTAAAAATTAGTTGGTGGTTTGTGTTATTAGAGGATTTTACGAGGTTAGAGGATAGATAATGTGGATTTTAAGGATGAAAAATAAATGGATTGGTTGTTGGATGGTCATTGGGTTTTTGATGGTGAAGCATTGTATACCTAGAATCTACTATGATAGTTAGGAATAAATTAATTTAACTATCACAATATATAACATTGACATTCAAAGGCTACATAATATAGATTAGGTTTCTTTTATAAAATTTAGGTTGAAAATAATAATATTATATATTTTTCTGATATCTTATGTTGAGGATTTTTTATTTTGGTTTATTCAAATTCCTTATCCCTTTATCCCTTTTATACATTCTTCTCACTTCTCCCCTAATGATATTTGGCATTTAGTATTCAATTATATAATTTATGGGATGTATTATATCAGTTTTCATATCAATAAAAAGGAAAGGCTTATATATCATACATATTTTATTGTTATATTTTTATATGAAATTAAATTCCTAAAATAAGTTTTCTTCTAGTTTTCTATGTTATTATGATTTAGTGATGAGTGACCTTTATAATAATTCATGATATTAATTTATCTTATTAATTGATAGGTAAAATTTAATTTCTCTTATTTATTTCAATTATGGTATAGTCATGGTTTTGGTTTAATATTGATAAATATTTGTTTTCACTCTAACCAAATCTATTTTTAAATATACATTTTCATTTTTTACTTGTTTTAATCATTAATCTTTTATACTAGTCATCAAAATAATTATTTAGAATCATTTCATTTTATTTATATTCTACATTATGGTATTTTACATCTATAGATAATAATTTAATGTATAAAGTTTAAATATTTGGATGGTTTTTTTATCAATCAATTCTCTAGGTTTTGTAAAGAATTAATGGGTAGTGATAAATCTATGCATTGATTTATATATTTCATTTTAGTATTAATGGTGATGTTTTTTATATGAGTTCCTTGGATACTCTCCCACTTTTTAGGATATATTGATCACTATTTTCTCTCATAATTATGATGTTTAAATGAAACATTACATATTTATAGTGGTTTTCACTGTATTCAATTTGAATTCCATTAATGTCACTATGCATTTATTTTAGGACCCTATGTAGTCATTTTAGAACATTGGGAACCAAAACCCAAGGTAATGTATATTTCATTCATTCATTCATTAGTGGTTGAATTCCTAATTAATGGGATTTTATTATATTTTACCTACCTTTTGATGGTTCTTCTTACACTAATATTTATGATACTATGGTTGAGGTCAAATGGTTAATTATTATTCGTATAATATACTAAAACACAACTTAAATATATTATGAAATTATTTTGATTTGACTATTATTATATATGATAAATAAAAATAATTTCATAGATGGTTGATGTGAGTTTAGAGGTAAATGGAGTATAATGTTCGATTTGTTGGCCAATATTTCCATCAATTAATATGGCTAGTAGTCTAGTAGACCTCTAATTATATATGGATTATTTTATTTTAACCTAATTCAATAAATTTATATGTTTTTTATCATAAAATTTTTTATTTCATGGTTTCCCTTTTAAATTTATATATCATTAATTAATTGTTTCTCTTACTATGATTTTATATAAACCTTCATTATTAATTATATTTCATAATGAGGTTAAATTTCATCCCTGGATTAAAATTTTCATATTGAGAATATATTCATTCTATAATCAATTGTGAAGAGTCTTGAAGGCCATATCAAGATTCTTATTTGACTTGAAAATCTATATCAAATATTTTATAATGCTATCATGTCATTACCAGGTCATCTATAGTTGGGTTAATTGTATATTGATAAAATTTATTTTTTAAAAATTAATAGATTGTAATAAATATGTATTACCAAGATATTTCAATTTTGTTTTCTATATTAAATCTGAATTAGGTTTTATATGGATTCATTCACACATCTCTCAACTAAAATTATTTATGATAAGTGTTTTAATAAAAAATATTAAAATTAAAGATAAAAATTAAGACTTTATTAGTCTACTATAAAAATGAATTGTAAAAATGAAATTAGATCAAATTAAAAAAAATATATAAAAATAGAATGAGCGTATAATATTTATTCTCATAATCTTACAATAATATCACCACCAAAATCAAAATAATTGATAAAATTATATTGATTATAACTATAATTTGAATGACGAGAGATATAAAATAATTTTTTATATTTATGAAACATTATATTGGAAGTAAATATATTCACTAAAATTAAATATATATTGGGATTATATGGTCATTTAGACTATATAATCATTAAAAATATTTTTACCATTAGTAATATATTGTTATTTTCTAAAATATAAAATAATATATTATTAAAATAAATAATTTAAAATGAATAGAATCATATTTTAGGGAATAAATAAGTTTATGTTATTTGGTATTTTATAAAATGAAATTATTTACTTTCCAAATATTATTCTGATTATATGTGATATTTCCGCATAAAAAATAATATGTTAACATTTTTTTTAACAGTGGTTACTTGATAAAGAATGATTATAAATTCATTTTATATTAAATAACAAAATTCCATCAAAGACAAATTTTAATTAGATTTCATGTGAAACTATTATAATTAATTTATTTCAATTTAATTGTTTCAATTTCAAAAAAAAATATCGTTTTTTAAATTGTAAAATCATTATAATCTTAGGAATTTTCTATATAAATTTTTTTGAAAAAATTTATTATTGTGTTAATAATGAGAAATATTGAATGTGAAAACCCATTATTTATTTTCTTAAACAATAATAATTTAATAATACCATTATGTTTTCAATTTGGTTTTATGTAAAAATATTATCCATTTTACTAAACATAATTACAATTCAACCACATTAATAATAAATATTTTTTATTTTTTTATAAGTTAATTTTAATGATATATAAACATTTGAAAAAACAAATTTCCATTTTATTTTGTGCACTGATATTAAATATAATATATTAAATTTATATAAATTTAATATATAAAATTGAATTTAATATTTGTATTCATAAATTTAAAAATTATTAACAATTCATTATTTTGGTTCATTATGAATAGAAACAATGGTAAATATTTTTTAATATGGTGAAGGGTATATTCAGTAATTATTGTTAAAAATAATGTTGTAAGGCTTTAAAAATATAACTGAAAATAACATAGGACTATTAGATGATTTTTTATTTATAATAATCATACAGTATTCATTTGTATTATAAAATGGTGTCATTTTTCTATTATAATAATCTATATATTATTTTATAACAAAAACTACCAAGTCACATATATTAATTCAATTTATATAACATATTATCATTGGGATATAAAAATTTATATAATTTATTATTTTTTAATTTTAATATAAATAAATTATTTTAATTAAAGTAATAAATTTTAGTTTTTGGTGATATTATAATTACATTAAATACTTATGAAACACTGGTACATTTCTTGTGGAGGAAGAAGAAAATTCCTGAAAAATGATTTAAAAAACATTATTTCAATTATTTATAGTATTCCTTTTTAAATATATGTAATTCAAATTATTAAATAATCTCAGGTAAATTTAAAATTCATTTATTTTATATATATCATTGATATCAAATTAATTGAATAATCCCAAAAATTATATTAATTTTAATTTCAGACAAATAATAATTTAATTAATGATTTAAAATAAAAAAATATATGTAAATAGGATATTTTTTCTTTAAAATAGTAAAATATTTCATCCATGTACAAATTTTTTGAAACATTCAACAATAGATGTAAAATTATAGCCCTTAATTTGTGAAAAATATTTTACTATAGTTAGAGTTAAAAAGTTTTCATGAGTTGGTTAAAATATGATAAGTGTTAAACTGTAACTGAAAAATGTATCATTTATTTAATGAAGGTATATTTACATTATCACATTCCCAATTTTAATATATTTCCATTTGGATCAAAATAACGTGATATTGATATTTTTTATTAAAAATTTCCTAATATCTAATATTGCACTGCACCCTTCACTTAAAAAAAGAACCACCTCAATTATTATTTTCTCTCCACTTGATAAATAAAGCTCAAAAAGTATCTACTAAAATACCTTATTAACCATCTTCCCCATGGAATAGTTAATTTTTTCTAAACAACTGAGAAAACATAAAAGTATTAATATGAAAACCAAAAATTGTTTCCAACAGAAAAGGTTTATCTATTTACTGAGTTATTTTATTTTATTTGTTATTAACCAATATTTAATAATTTAACAAACATATTGATATAATATAATAATTATATCAAATATAAATATATTTAATTTTTTATTTGGTATAACCCTTATAGATCTTCAACGCTATCTTATTAGAAATTAAAACACCACTTTTGCTTACATGTCAACTACCAACTCCATGAAACGATAGTCTTCACTTTTCTTCACAACCACCCAAGTATTTCTATTATCATGAATTTAATAAATATATATGATATTAATGAAATAATTATTATTATTTAATAATATTATATTGTATACTTTTTTACACATCCATATACTAAATACTGATAACAACGCTCAGGCGTGTATGTTGACTACTACCTCCTTGAAGTGATGAGATTTATTTTTCATGTATGAATATCATAGATGAATGAAAAATATTATTCAATGTATAATTATGATAAGTGTTTCAGGATTAATGATATGGATATTATTTATACAATACCCCCTCCCCCCATTGACTTAGGAAGACCTACCAATTTTTTTGCAAATATGAAATGAATGCACTCAAACCATATGACATGATATTTCTGATTTTATAACTTTGTGAGGCTAGGTAATAAATGAAATTATTGGGATAATATTATCTTGATACAATATAAAATAGTTCTTATGTTTTTATAATAGAAATATAAGAAAATTATACAAGTGTAAAAGTATTTACATGGATTGTCGTACTCAAGGTAATGGTTTCACATCAGAAAATTTGTTTTGTAAGACATGTGCCCTTTTTACACATGTTTATTTCTTGTTTGTTATATAAAACCCCTTTTATAATAAATAATATGAATATACTTATCATAATTTTATTTTAAATTTTATTCTATTTTATTTATTTCAAGGGGTTATGTATAAAAAGATACCAATGTGGAAAGGGTTTTATGTAATTATATAACATTTTAGTCAGATTGTTCATTCTTTAATTTCCAATGAAAAAAATTAAATGATTTATTGTAAAAGAATATTATATATATTCTTAGAATACATTTATACTATTATTTTTTATTTTTTCCATTTATTTTATTCTCTCTATATACTCAAATGTCATAAATACTTTTTAAAATGAAAATATATTCTATTTTTCTATTCAATTTGAAATACTTCTCTTTCATGGATATAGTTACACTTTAAAAATTTAAATAGTACTTATTATTATTCACTAATGATTTATTTAATTAATTATTCCCATCATTGACAATAAAATAAGCATTAAAAAGAATATTATTTTTTCTAAATGTGGTATATTTAACCAAAGGTGTAAACAAAATAATTATTTAATGGTTTTCTGCATGAATAAATTTTACCACCTCCATGATTTGTTTCTTCATTAAAGAAAAAATTGAAATTTTCCATTGCTATTTTATAAAAAATATTCTCTTTATTATTTGGATGATTATTGATTTTAAATAAGTAAATATAAAACGATAAGAGAATTTTCCTTATGAAATGTTTTCAATATATTTTAAATTTATTCTCATTTGTTTCAGCATATATTAATTAATGTTATAAATACCCAAAACATAGTATTCTTGAATTGGAAGATACATTAATACATTTCTATGTGACAATAGTAGTTACATCCCAATGTTGAGAAGAGTTTAGTAGTCTTGGTAAACTAGATATATATATATGATTAAAATATTATATATAAAATATAAAAATATAACTGTATAAAAATTATTGAATTGTGGATATCTTTAAAAATATCCTTATTGATATATTGGGGAATTAAAAAAATTGATGACCTCAGATGCACAGTAAGGGTCTCTTTATAGAAAAATATAATATAGAATAAATAAGGCATGAATAATATTGAAGGAATGAATTGTGAACAAATAATTCCATATAAATAATCACATGATCCTATAACCTATCCATGGATATCGTAACTTTTAAATTATTTTGTTGATATGAATAAATTATTTGATAATGACCAAATAAATAATTCCAAAAACCATAAATTTAATATCACTTCATTTTTACAAGACATCATCCATAAATAGGAAATCCCTTGGCTCTGTAACAATCCTATATAGTCACATGATACCAAATTATGCATCTATGGAAAATATAATTCCCCCCACCCATCATTTAATAAGGCTAATTCATTCATCTTTTTAATAATCAATAAAACTTAAATTTTCATAAAAAATAAATAATTAAAATTATTATAACCACTAGAATATATATTGTCATATATACCCCAGTTAAAATGATTATAAACCATCAAGATAAATATGATGGATTGTATCATTAGATTATATCCATAGGATAAAATATTATAAATCATATAAATAGAAATGAAAATACATTAAAGATATAGAAAAAAAATAAATGTGAAAATCACCATGTTAACTATGAAATTAATTATTTAAATTTTATTAATTTTCCAAATATTAAATAAATAATTTTTTAGGAAAAAAATATAACAGTTAATATATTATTTAAATAATTAATTTGAAAATATGGTAGGAAATTATTTTGATCTAGTATAAGTAAATTGAAACATTATCTTTTATGTTTTTTATAACAGTTGATAAATATGTCATTTATAATTATAATATGATTATTTATAAATTTTTTATTAAAAACTAAATAATTTTTTTAAATGATTTTCAAAATTAATAAGAGAGTATGAAAAAAGAAAAAATTTCTTGAAGATATGTTTGTGGAGGAGATATATTCCTGACCAAATATAAATAAAGATGGGATTTCATTAAAAAATTTGTCTGTTAACTTCATAAAAGAGTAAAATAAAATGAGAACATATAATTTTTAGAGATAATAGGTGGATAATATAATATATTTAATGCAGGATATAAATATCATATAATTATCCAAATAGAGACATAAACATAAACAATCGCGACTAATGAAGAGATTTTGATATAATCCTTTTCCTAGTTAAGAAACTTTTGATTCATAATATACACTGTTTGAATGAAACTAGTGGTGAATATGGTGTATTCCTTATTGAAACAAAAGGTAGATGAGAAACCCTATACTCAAGTCCAATCAATTATTATGTGTTCAAAAATAGTTTTTAATAGTTATAGATTTTTTATAGGTTTATCAAAAAACACATAATCAAATATATCATAAATAATATAATTTACATATACCAATTTATCACATGAATATTAATAATTCATTTTTAACATCACTATTTTTGTTGATAAATGATATGTTTATCTTGAATTTTTTGGTGCAATAGTTTTATTCCCTGTATATATAACAAGTTTAAATAAAATATTTAATTTTCATAATGATATAAATATAAAAAATCTTATTTATACTCATAGATTTAATTATCCATAAATTATAAAGATTGAAAATTTAATTACCTTATTCTTGGGGAATGTATGTTGTACGTAATCATGAACCATGTTATATATATTTGATTGACCCAAAAATAAAATAATAATAATAATGAGCCTTCATAAACTGTTTATTATATAATAAATATCAAATATATTCCTTAAATATATCTTTATTAAAATCCATGTGAAATATAAATAATAAAATGGATTATATCTCTTTGTGTAGGTGGTAGTTCACACATACAAGCACGCAATGTATAATATAACAATGGATTGGATGTTAAGAAGGTATATGTCATTTAATTATTTATGTATAATAATATTTCATAAATATCATATAATATCATTAGTTTAATTTTTATAACCATCCATATAAAGTGGTGATTGAAGATGAATTACACCACTACATAGAAATAGTAAGTTATACATACACATGAGTGAGGTTTTATCATTTGGTAAAATGTAAACGACATGGGAAATGGTTTTACATAATAATAATTATATCATATTATTATTATTTTATACCTAAATTTTTATTATGGATGGATAAAAGAAATTTATTAGATGCATAAGAGGAATGAAATTTGAACGTGTTTATAAAAATTATTATCACTTCATTTGAGGACATACATTATCATCCTTATTATAGACCCTTCAATTGGTCCTTGAACAATAGCCTCACATCTACATAGTGTATATGTCATTTCATAAAAGATTTTGTACGGGTTTGGTTCATATATCAAGCACAAAATGTTGTGATGAATTGATATAAAGGGGTACCCTTCTATAAGATATGGAAAGAATGCATTTGGTATTAATAAAATTATTAAAATATAATTAATTTATTGTAAATAAATATTATTCAAATCAATAAATATTCCAAAAAAGAGTAAAATATTAAAATATCCTCATCTAATTATAATTAGAATTTTTTGGTTTCACTATAAACCTTTTCATTTTATTTCACACCTATGTTAACCAATTTTAATATTAATTATGGTAACAAAAGTTTCAACATAAATGTGATATGATTTAAATTATAAGCTACAAATTTGATAAATAATGACCCTGGGATGTGTATTTTACCATTTATCCTCCTGATTTACCAATTACCAAATTTTAATTAGTTTTAAATAATTTAAAAATATTTTTTTATCTAAATAAACAATTAATGTCATTTTAATAACTATTCATACAATTTGTCTCTAAGAATAACATGAAAAAAATAATATTAAAATATACACCTTTCATACATATCTAATATGTAATTTTTATCCATAAAATTTTTGTTACATGATAATTCACCATTATTTTATTAATTTTATTTGTTTAGAACTCATTTATTTTTTCTATTTATTGAATAAATACTATATCACTGTTGTGTACATATTTATGATAATCATTTACTCACTATAAATTTGGAATAAATTACCATGACAAAAAAATAATTCATATTTCAAATAATAATTTACAAAATAATTTTTCCTTTTTTAATGATTATGTATTAATTTTATTGGATATTAAATTCAAAAGGGTAAAATTTTGTAATTATTCTTTCCTTAAACTAATATAATGTTGACAATTAATGAAAAATAGAACCATGTGGCCTTATATTTTATAGGAGGACAAAAATGAATGAAATAGACCAACAAAATATGATATGTAAATATTTTGGTTGATTCTTAGAAATTATTTCATCGTTTTATCCCTAATTAACTCATTTTCCCCTTTTGTAGGTGAAAAATATTTTCCATAGTTAAAATTCATAAATACCAAAATTAAAAGAGAGCTATTTAAAATTATAAAACTCATGATTTATAATATGGTATCATATTCTAATGATATAATATATAACTATGGATGAAATTAATTTTAATATAAATTTATAAAACATAACAATAAATAATTTTTAGAAATAATGGAACTTTTAATTTGCTTGATGTATATGACATATTTGGAAAATATATATCTTCACTATATACTATGAAATTCCTTCATTCTAGAAAAATCCCAAAATTATTCCCTACTGTAATTTTGTTAGGACAATATCAAAAATTATGTTTATTCCATAAAATAAAATTTTAAATAGTGGTTAATATTTAATAAATTAATTTCTCAAAAAATAATTTTTAAATATAATGTTATTTGGTAAATAATATGAATTTACTATAAAAAATTATGATTATGTCTTATAAATTAATCAATAAATTTGTGTTTACTAGGTCTTATATATATATTATCATCTGTTTAATCCTACTTATACCCACCAATTTAATGGCTTTGTTTTAATGATCATACTTAAATAATAATATCTTCCAGTTTGTTTAATCTCAGTGTCAGGTGTTGTGAACACTGTCGAACATAGTGTTATTTTAAAATCAAACTGTGTCACATCCCACCAAACCGTATTGAATTATGATCTCACAGTTTGGACATGATGTTCGGAATGATGATTTTGTTATTATAAAATACCATTTTTGAAATCCCATATATTTTAGTTGTATAATAAAACTTATTTGGAAAAGGGAAAGTGGAAAACAAAAAGGTTGCCTCAAATATCTCATGTTTGACTTCTCAAAAAATAATAAATTAGCGAGAAATTAATATATAGATAGGGACAAAAATAGAAACATCAAAAGACTAACAAAGGGTGATAGATGAATTTATCATAAGAAATTAAATTCCCATAAATCCATAAATTTGTGAGGATTGAAAAATTATAATTGATTAATTAAAAATGAATTTAATTGATTAAAAAAATATTTAATGACTCTTTCCCTATGGATAAATAATTATTTTACCAATTAGAATATCAAAATAAGGAAATATACATATATTTAAATTATAATGTCTTATTTTAATAAATTTTCATGGAAATCACATCATCTTCCTAAAATGATGTGTTTTTAGGATGAATTTGTCATCCATGAAGCACTAAAATCATATTCTCATGGATTATAAATGAAAAAAAGAGTAAAAACTATTCCTCTTGTATTGAAAAACATTAAAATTGATCAAAAAGTTGTTTCATAATACCAAAAAAACATTATTATAAAGCAAGAATACAATAAACTCCAAAATTAAATAATAAAACTTGTGATTGAAATAGACAATTCAGGAAATAACTTACCATATATCACAAATTACTTCAAAAAACTTCATCATTAAATAATAATATTACCATAAAAGTAATCTTATACCCTTTAGAATATATTCCCAACATATACTACCATTCTCCAAAATAATCTATTATATTATAACTAAAGGTTATATAAATATCAAGCTAATGAAACATCTCTAAAAATACCATTAATAACCTTGAAATCCCAAATATTTAGAAAAAATTAATTCTATAATATTATTACATAAATTTTCTATTCCTCTAATAACATTCTAAATAAATAATATAATAATCTAATAGGTGTAATTTTCATAAATTTCCCCAAAAATATCCTTGATCTCACCAAACTCTCATCACATTAACATCAAAATAAATATCTATTCCATTAAACTTATGATGAAACATAGAAATCTCATCCAAATGAAAATTTAGGTTCTAAAATGTTATTTTGGAATATAATATGTTTCATTAGTGTTTATTCTCTCATTCATCATTATAGTTCATATGGAAAATGATAATTAACCACAGCATATCCCATCATATTCTCATAAAATGTAAGAATTACGGGCACACTAACGCTTCCCTCGAATGGTTTCTAATATATATTCAACCAATTATTTATGGTGTTGTTACACATTGATTAATAGATTCTAAAACCACATATATTTATATTATCCTTATAATTATGTGTTTCATGAAAAATAAGACATTAAATACTTTACCAAAACATTAAGACTTCGTCATATACTATGTCTTGTCCGAAAAGTCAATAATAGTGTTATATTCCCCTAATTATATGTTTTCCAAATTTTATTTCCTATGGGTTCTACTAAAAAAGATATAATACTATCCTTAAATATCTATACAATAGTGTTTTATATATGGTGGCCACATTATTCCATTGGTGGTGGATATATGCGATCACATCCAAAATAACCAAATAGTTTCATTGTATTGGTTAAGTAAATGATTACATGATTCTGATATTACATTTTAAATATAAAATTATAAAATAAGAAACATTCTAAAATTCATGATATCGTTTGAAATTCCATTTATCATATCTTGAAGAAGGGAATATAAATAAATGGTGATCTCAAATACTCAGCATGGTTATTCATACAATAGACTCTAACGTGGAATAAATATGGAATGAATAATATTACTGGAATGGATGATAAAAAATTATTGTCATATATATAGTTACATGATCATGAAACTCATTGATGGGTATGATAAAAAATAAAAAATGACATGGATACCAATAAATGATTATATACTGATGGAAAGAATATTTTCATATATCATAAACATATCTTCATGGCCACATGAAAATATATAATACAAAATTGGGTAAGGCCCCATCCATGCATGAATCTTGTTTTCTCCTGAGAGACCTATCGATGTATCATTGGGATCTATAATATTGGGTTTCATCCACCAAAAAATAATTCTTATGTAACATCCTAGACAATGGTATGATATATTATTATTTTATGGTGATATTTGGGTCCGTGTTGAATTGAAATCATTATGGTCGTTCTCTTGTGGGGGGGTTCTACTATGATCTATGTGTATAACTAATTTATTTCATAAATTATTAGTTTTTTATGTAAATTATTCATCAACCATATACTTGGAAAATTTTTATAATATAAAATGTCTTACATCATAAAATATATCTTAACATAAAAATTTATTTTCTGGGGTTTTTAAAACTAGGCCACACTTTTTTAATGCATGTTCTTAGTGGGGGTTTTTAAATCTTAAATAAATATATTACAATGTAAATATATCATGATAAGAAGTTTTATTTCAACCTAAAGCCTAATTCATTTTTGCATTCTATAGCCTCCTCACTCACGAACCCTTGTCTCACCCACCCCTCACATAGTGAATGACTCCGTACCTCCTATGTGTCTTCACTCGTAATTTTATCTCTTGTGAGTTTCCTTATATTCATTCCACATTATTTATGCACCCCGACATACATAAATATGTGTTCACATGATTTTCCAATCAATCAAATTATGATCATGATAATTCTTGATCTATTAAATCATTGTGGATATTCTTCTCAATCAATATTTTTTGTTGTTTCCTACTTTGGGCATTCATTTGACAATTGAATAAAGGTATGTTTTTAGCATAATGGAATTTCCAATAAAAATCCAAATTTATTGATTTATTTAAAATTAGTTTTAAATTTATTGAAAATATTTTATTTGAGATGATTTGACATATGATTTTAAAAAGAGATGGATAATGTGGAAAACTGTGAATTTAAAAAGAATTGAAATTATTTGGATGATTTTGGGGAAATTTTTTCTTGAATTTAATTATGATTGGATGAAATTATAGAATTTTTTTATAATGAATAATATTTTTAAATTAAAGGTTATATGAATATTAATGAATTTGATTAAGTCCTACGATTTGGTATTCAAATGAAAAGGCTTATAGAAAAATAATTTTGGGAATTTTAACTATGATTGATAATTATTCTGAAGTGAATTATTTCACTAAATTATTTTATTTGTTTACTTATTTATAGAACATGTGTTCTTGGGTAGTTAGTGGGAAAATGAGAAAATAATTCAATTTTCCGACCCCTAAGAAATGGATTTATCAAAACAATTGACACAGAAACTTTTTGAAGTATGATTGCACTAATAGGGATTTTGAGTCTCGATGGACTGAGCTAAGAGATAAGTTCCCACATTGATTTTATATCATTGATTATATAATGAATTTATTATTTATCATGAAACTAATTTACCACATAACTTATAAACATATTATTATGATTCTGTTTTACTCGATTATACTAGCCATTTTTTCATGAATGGTTTTATTCCTTCCAATACATTTATGGAAATATTTTAATAAAAATGTTATTTTAAGCCAATTTTGTACTACCTACCATATATTATAATAAATTCACGTTTTTAAACATGGTATTACTTTCCATACATTTTTTAATTTAAATTTAAATATTATTTTCTTTATTTTAATGTAATTTCTTATGCAATGATTGGTTGTTTCATACATGGTTGAGTAGCTCACAATTACATTTTCATTCTAGAGAATATAGAATATCATATTCTAGGTTTATGAAAATGGAAAGGACTTATTGAAATTTTAAATTAAAATTAGATGAATGGACATAGATTGATTTCTGTGTCTTGTAGATTCACTTGTTACATGGTTCTTTAGTACTTCTCATAATAGATGTTGTGTTTTCGATGATGTACAATTTTTGTTATCATTTTACCTACATTATTACGGTTCTTATTCATAGGGAGTGTTGTAATAATTTATGGAATCATTTATCATCCAAAATATTGTTTAGAAAACTATTATATGTTGATCTTGATATGATTTCAGGTGCTAGTCTTCATCCCTTGGGGATGGGAACCACCTTAGGGATATGTTAAAACCATCATGAGTATCATAGAGGCATGGTATCTATGAAGGTTCAGGGATGAATTGTATCATGTGATTGATGATTTTCATATTTAAAAGATTTCGGTATGTAGTCTAGTTTGTTCTAGTAGTTATAAAGTATGATTGATGGGCAATAAGAGGTAGTTTCAACTAATTGTCTTGCTAGATATAATCGTAATGAGCCTTAAGTCACATTAGTGTTAGAGAAATTTGTTTGAGTGATAAATTTATTTTATTCCAATACTATACCAACATTTTTTTCTCCGTACATTTTAAATCAAAATATTTTTTATTCAATTTACGTTATAATTCATTTGTCCCCTGTCCGAGTGATTAATTGATTAACCTTGTTGATTATTCATGTTTTACGTTTCTATTGTGTGGAAACAAGACTTGGATAATTTTTTTAATTGGCCAATATAGAATGATTATAAACTATTATATAAATAGAATCTTTTATAGTACTATAAACATGTTGAGATTATTTTCTGTGTTGTCCCTATTTTCGGATAGATTGTTTCAATAGTTCCTATTCAGGTTCCAACTGTGGAACATATAAGGGATGTTGTTAGAGATCTTTATCGAGGATTTTATTAACTAGAATACACCATCAAGCAATGAATAAAATTATTCCCAATGATAAAATTATTGGTTGTTGAATTTTGACTATATTTTTGGGTTCTAGTAAATTAAATATGCTCAAAATGTAAAGTGTGCTACATTTATGTTGGGAGGGCCAAGAAAGATATGGTGAAATTTAATGATTGTCTGAATGAAATATAACAGATTAGAGGGAAAATACATTAGGTTTATTCTCATAGAGAATTTATATCTATATTTTTTTATAAGTATATTAAGCTTTTTAATATCCGATAATTTGATCGAAGTGTGACATGATAAGGGAAAAATTTTACTATGCTTGTTCAATTATCTCCTAAGGTTATATACCATGTGTTGATCAGGGTCCTATAGTTTGATATAGGTCTCCTACATGATATATGATCAAAATAATTCCTACTAAATGTCACATCATATACCAACGAGCAAGATTGAATATTTATTGTTGATCTTGAAATAGATGGTAATTCAGGGTTAAACAAAGTTCTTTGTTATCCCATTGGTTGTAATGTTAGTTCCATTAACTGGAAAATAAAGAAAGATTAGTCTCATGGTTGATCTATATAGTAGGATCTATCCATTAATTTTGATGTTTCTAGAGGATACCATTTTACTTGCATCTTGTGAGACAAGGTTGAGCATTCAAAATGGTCTTTCACTGAGGAATCCATGATTTGTAGTTCTTGTGGAAACTCAAGCCACTTGTATATGTTTTTTCACGTATTTTCTAGTCTTTGTAGTGGAATATGGTCACCAGTAACTAAATTTTATCTCATGAAATCATATTATAAATTATCTAATTTTTTCTATCGATAGTCATTTTGGAATAAACTTCTTCACATAATATAAGGGTATTTATAAGAAGGTAAAGTTGGTCTTGTGAAAGTGGGGGGATCCATCATAATATCATCATCTATAGGTACAGATTTACATAATACCCGTTTTTTTAAATAAATAATATTGAATACAATTATTTAATTTTAAAATCATTTTACTGAGTTTTTATCTTATGTTATATATATTAATATTCCCTAGGTATGATGAGAGGGAAGTGTCTTTCATTCCAATATTATATTTACTATTTATCATAGATTGAAGTCATGTAGAGTTTTTCGGTTCATAACATGAGACCTATTGACAGAATATTTGGCATGGATTGGATGAGTAATAATAAGTCTATATTTGAATATAATTTTCAATGGTTCCCCATTAGTGTTCATGATGGGGTGTGTAATGTTATTCTGAAAAAACTTGGGGATAATGTCGAGTAGATCTAGACCAATTTTTTTTATTTTATTTGGTTATTAACAATAATGTTTTGACTTAAAGATAGAATATTTGAGTTTATATCTCCTTATAATAGTTATTTAGCTTCCAAATATGTTGTTTGTTTTAATATTACGGACTTCCAAAAAAATTACTCGATTTATCCATTGAATTTGTAAAAGGTTCCTAAACTATCACCACACATTAATACAATATAGAACGGTCTAAAATTAATGAGTTGAAGACTTGGTTGGATGATTTTTTTGGAAATGTTTTATACACTCTAGTGTGTTACCTTGTGAGGTGTTTATTCAATATGAATGAAAAAATTATTGGTTACGAATCATTTTCATTGATTACCAAAGAAACAAAATCATGTTGTGTTAATGAAATAGTATCTATTAGCATGGATTTTTTTATTGTTTTGATTAGTTGAATGGGATAATGTTTTTATTAATGATGAAATATCACCCTAGTAACCACCTATCGAGAGTCAAATAATATAACATTCAGCATACCACCATCAGTAGTAGGTATGGCCATAATAAGTAACATGTTATGTCATTTTTTCAAAAATATTTTCCAATAGTTTTTTATTGAACTGTTTAATATGGTATTCTATGCATACAATTTGTTTTTTTGTGGTGTTTAATGTGGATGATCCTTGTTTAATAAAAATCTATGAAATACCATGTGCTTCATTTGTGTGACGTTATAGAATACTAAATAGATACCTATCATTATAGAAATCATTAAAACTATGATTTATAGATACTAGAAGTGCAGTTCTTGGGACCCATGATGATAGAACATGGAATTTTGTCTGATCCTAAGAAGATTAAGGCTGTAATGATATGTAGAAAGATGTTAATTTTTTTATAAAATTAGATTTTGTTGGATTTTTAGTGGTATTATCATAGGTTCCATAAATGTTTTTGAAAAATTGATTATATAACAGTTTCCCTCTCATGTAATTGAGAGAATTTGGGTTTGTATTTAAATTATATGATTTATATTGAAGATTTTAGTTTTTTTGACATATATTCCAATGTTGACTATTATATAAGTTGTGAATAGCTATATTGAATTTTTTAATTCATCTTGTTTAGTTTTGGTATATTCCCTTTTTTAGGGTTGTTGAATGGTATCCAATGGTTTCAAAAAAATTAGATCGCATGAGAAGAACTACCCCAACCATTATCTTGAGCAACAATTTGAGATTCATTCTCTTAAGGGTTATTATAGTTACCCTTTTGGAGAAAATTTTACTATTTAATATAACAACAATATAATATTTTATAGCTTCTCTAAAAATATTTGATCCTTCATTACAGGGATTGAGAGGAGTACACACAGTCATTTTATTTAGACATTTCATACATGCTAGGGATGAGGAATGTCATATATGAATCTTATTGTTGGAATATTATGAACCATGGTGTGAAAGTATAATTATAATATATTAAATTAATGGCTCATTTTCACAATTCCTTTGGTATTATGGGATAATAAAACAATGATTTTTCAAGATAATGAACAATTGTACTCTTCTATTCTTGAGGGGATTCACTAGGAGAAGCTTCTTGATAATGAATTTTATAGCCGTATGATAACTCTTTATATTATGGAGACTATCAGGTAGTACATGTTCTTTTCATATGGTATCATATGTTTTTTGAACTGTATAATTGTTCCTTTGTATTTGGGAAAATATGTGGTGGAGTTTTCCATAATTTTAATTGGGTGGTAAACCCTGGTTCTATGAAGATGTTCAATGAAATGTGGGTATGATTCTTGAGGCAATAATGAGACAAGACAATATAGAAATTGTTTCTAATTATTATATTATCCAATATGTAAATTACTAGCACCATAAACCATGAGTGGTTCTTCAACCACTATAGTGCCAACATGGATGTGGGATGAGATATCAATTTACTTTTTTTGGGATTATACATACCCTATGGGGGAATAATATGATATGGTTGGTGATCATTCATAAAAAAATATTAATCATGTTATACCCATTAATGACATAACCATTTTTATGAACATGGTACCTATCTATTTTTATGATATTGTCAAATTACGCGGTGTATAACACCATAATATTTTATGAAATTGTTTTTCTTAAAACAGTTATTTTCATAAATATCTTGTGTTACACACATATATGATTTTAAATTAACCATTATATACTATTAATGTATTTAAAACTAAACATTTTAACCATACTAATAAATTTTAGGGTATGAATAGGATTTTCTATATTACTAAAATATTATTGTCTTTAAATTTATAATATATATTTATTTTCTATCAATTGAAAAAAATTCAAAATATTATTTGGAAGTAAATGAAATAATTTTTTTAGAAAAATATTTTAGACAAGCATAGTATTTTACCTTAATAAATTATATTATCCAATCTTTTTGAATAATATTATTTATTTTATATATTATATATTTATCAAAAAATTATTCAATATAATATGTCTCTTAATAATGGGATAAGAATAAACAAGGTGAAGACCATCTCCAATCAAACTGATCATAATCAATATGATGAAATGTTGGAGGTTGTATAGATTTAGTATGTCTTTAGTGAGATATTATAAAGTTATATTGTCCTATATGAATATAAATTAAAAATTACACTCAAAAATTACCTGAAGAAGAATATACATTTCATTTTGAAATCACTTATTTAAATACTAAAAATTTCAAAAATATTTTTGAAAACACTATCAATAAAAGAATATTTGAAATAAGAACATGAATATTCAAAATATTGAGTGTTCATGATTATAGGAAATTTGGATCATGCAATATATATTTAGAGAAAAAAATATTTTCTAACATTCATAAAAAAATAAAAAAGGTACATCATTCCAAATATTACAAGAAGATTTCTAATCTATTATCAAATTTTTCAATCGTGGATAAAAATTAATTTAAACAATTATTGGAGAATTGTAAAATAGTTTTGAATTTTTAATTAAAATATTTACACTGATGAAAAATATTCTAGACTGAATTGAAAACAATATCAACATTTATTAGAAACATTCTTTCAGTCTCTAGACATCATAAAAGAGGAAATCTAAATGAAAAAATATAAATTTTTTAAAAAAATAGTTTAGAAATGAATATATTTTGGTATAATATAGAAACATCATATAATTCACCCAACCTTGGCTTAAACATAAACAATCTTGAATACTAAATACCATGGGAACTAATACATCTTTGATTTGTTAACATTTTAATCATAACACCATTGAAAAATTGACATGAAAATAAACATTAAATATAATCAACAAATATTTAATAAAAATATAAAAGGGGTTATATTTACTATAAAGTAAAGAAACAAGCAGTGATTATGGATATGTCTAAAGAAAACAAAAGTGAGAAGAGAAACCCTTACCTTAGGTTTAGATCCCATTAAATATTTTCATACCACCTTAACATTAATTATATATTTATTTTAGTAATCTAGCATAATAATATTCATATATATCATACAAAATATTATATTATTATAAATTTTTTTCAACCATTAATGAAAAATTTATTATTAAATTTCTTATTTGAGATACTGAAAACTTCATTTTTTAATTATATTTTGGTTTGGGAGTTTTTCCCGTGAAAATTTATCTTCTAAATTGTAATAATTATATAAATAACATATATATTAATCATATACCTTATTATAATTATATTTTAAATTAAGAGTCAGAAAAATGAATTGCACCATTCATGGATTTAGTTTGTCGTACATATAGATAAACTTTGTTTTTAAATTTTAAATGGTGTAAAGAATGATAGATAAATTGTTTTTCATATTTATATAATCACTAATCTATCAAGTATATCATATAAATTAAATAAATATATTCCTCTTACCATCCATGTAAAGATGAAATTGAAAAATTAATCACATAACTTTATGGAGGTGGTAGTCCACACATTCTGTAAAACAAGATTAAATATTATAATTAAAGAATAATATTTCTTCTTTAAATATCATATATATATATAATTATTTATATATTTATAATAATCAATATAATGTGGTGATGAAATAAGAAACACCCTACATGGAGATATTAATCCAAATGCACTCTCAAATGATGTTTTTGCTTTTAGATTGATGGAAAAGGGATGAAAAATTGTTATAACATAATAATATATATTTCATAGTTCCTTAATTATACATGAGTTATTTTTTTAGGATGGTTATAAAAAATTAATTCGAATTACCAGAACAAAAAATATTGTAAGAGTTAGTAATGATTTTTACCTCTTACATAGTATTTTTCCTCTAGATTCCATATTAATCACACTAGGAATGGAATATTAAGAATAGGATCACATATACATAGTGTCTATGGAAGTTTATAAGGTTAATTTTAAAAAATTAGTCATGATATAGGGATCAAATTACTCTGAAGAAATGGTGTTAAGGGATATCCTTATATACGGGTGGGAAATGAAAAAATTTAAATTTCATAAAACATTATATTATATATAATTCATTCTCAAGAAAAAATAATCCAAATGGATAAATATTCTAATAATAATTATCCATCGTCAAAATATAATTATCAAATTATATTTAAACAATTTTTGTATTCTTTTAAATCTTATATTTTGGTATAATCCCTTTGTTAACCAATACTTGTCACGACCCGCATTCACCAAGATGAGAGAAGGGACAACAGATTTCTAGACCCTTCCTTCTTCAAGTTGAAGGTGAGATAATGACCCCAGAGACCCGCCTTCAATAGGTCCTAGAGTGACGACTAGCACCAAGGGTATAAAATCACACAAAATATGGAAGGAATTACCCTTTTTTCATTAATAGGATCAGGAGATAAGATAGTAAATCCCAACAACACCAAAACGTGGGGGGGTAAAAGTAATGCCAAAGAAAACTATTCACATATTCATGTTACAAATGTAAATTCCCCAATGTACAGGGATAACACAAATGTAAATTACCAAATGAATAAAAACAACAACAACAACTGTCTCAACGCCCGAGCTAGTACGGCCATGCACGATCCCTGAAGTACTCCGGAAAACCTAAAAGCAATTTTATATACATAGGGTGAGCATACAAGTATACTTAGTAGGTAAAACCAAAGACTCTCATGAACATGTGGGGAGGCATTTTAATTACCTATGGGAAAAGAGATAACCAAAGCACCTTATAAAGAAAAATATCCACCCAGGCCTCACCAAGGCACACTCCCCAAATAATGCAAGTCAAGTAATATATAGTAATTGCACATCAATATTTGGGTACCCCGTACCACTTACCCACTTGTTATTGAAGACATCATACCCATCAAACCTATCCCTCCATTCTCACTACAGTCCCACTACCATACCCCACTCGTACAAAGCATGGCCACAACCACAAATCCCACCCGCAAATACTTCATCCACAACCACCATTCGTAACCACACCCACAAACACCTGGGCTAGAAAAACTACTACCCGAAGACACCAGGGCCTCATCCCGAAGACTCGTGGGAAACAACATGACCGCACACACCTGGGCCAACCGCCACAACTACCCTGCCCAAATAATCTTGGTCTATAATAAACCTTAGGCCGTCACAACATGCCCGAAGAGTCTTGGGATATTCGGGAATGGGAGAAGAAAAGGAGTTAATAACCAGCCACTCATAGGAGTGTTGGGAAAAACACCCTCCCCCATTAAATGGGGGTGTTCAGAACTATGTGATCAACATGGGAGGAGCATGAATAAGAAATATAAGAACTATAATTATTTTTATGGGTAACAATCACTCATCCCAACCTACGGTTTCCAAATCCAACATAAACACAAACCCCATCATGGCTATTCATTCATAAAATAAAGGCACAATACTCACGACCATGTCAAAACTCATTCCCAAAACCAACTCACCATTTAACACATTCATGGTTACATGTTCATGTGATACCATTTAAGAAAATTCTACACTACTGGGAAACTAACATTCATAACAATAAGCCAGAGATAGAGAAACACCCAAAAAACAATTTAAGCATTAACACCTTGTTCTCTTGTAGGGTCATAACAACAAAGGGATCAGTGAGATCCCTCAAAGTACTAGAACCAAAAAAAGCCTCAAGATACAGCCCCACACAACTTCAGATTCACAACCAATAACAATCCCACAATAGAGGATACCATCCCCATCCACTTAACCCTATATGACTCATGGAGAACAACACACCTACTACCAAAATAGAGTAGGGAAAATTCCAGGTTCAAGAACATCATTCAATATGTTCTTCTTTCTGTTGGTCAACCGAGGTGACCACAAAAGGATTGATGTTCACTGGGTATCCATTAAACTAACCTATTTTTTTTTATTAACCAATTTCTATGTTACAATTATTTAATCATCACATAAGACAAGGGTTCATTATTACACAAGGAAAGACCACCATCGACCGTGATTTTTTGTGAGTATAAGCCCATACAGTTCACAACATATAACAATTATAAAATAATACAACAGAATTGTCAAACCCACCCCCATCATTGTTTAACTGTCCATTTATTATCTTTGTTAAGGTCTAATCCATTCCCATGGAAACAGTAGAGTACCCACCCAGCATGATACACAGTATAGAGAGATGAAGTAAAATTCCCTACCTGGTTGATCATGTATCGAAGTTATTCACCATGTGCCAATAACTGGGGATGCGTGACTTGTTGGGGAGGAACTCTAGGGATGCTAAGGATGAGAAAAAAAATTCCAGCACAGAGGAACCACAAGCCTTGGGAAGGAGTGAGTCCAAGCGCACCAGGGAGAAGAAATAAATCTAGCCATGAGGAAGAAGAAGGAATTCTCGTGCGATATAAGGATGAGATCTCGTTGTTATGGGATACTGAATTTTGAACAGATACAAAGTCTTATTGTGGTTCCCCACGCAGTTGGGAGATTACACATGATGGGATTAATTTTTATTTAATTATTCCTATCACGGTGGTGGCATAACGACTGTGTGTTAAACTGTTTCTTTTAAATGGAGGAAAAACGCGCAATGGGGGCAGAACTGAATGTTACAGAGAAGGGCGTAACATTGAGAAAAAACCCCATCTTTTGGTATGTTAGGGGTTGTTTGACCCTTGGGGGATTTTAGTTATTTTTATGGGATTTAAATGGCATTGACAAGGGGCATTAAATAATATTTACACTAAAATATAAGTTGCGGGAGTGGAAAAAGTCGGGAACAGGAAAAGAACATGGGGAGGACATGGTGGCACCATCACGGTGTCACCCTTACGGTGCCACCATCAATGGTACCACTGTCACAGTGCCAATGTGAATGGTGTATGACCGTCATGGTTCCACCATGACTGGTGCCACTTGCCACTGTGACAGGTGTGCGACTGTCACGGTGCCACCGTGACCAGTGTGCTACAGTCATGGTGTCACCACAACCGGTCCCACCATCATGGTGCCAACATCATGGTGTCACCGCATATGTTTCCCCATTTTGGTGGAGCCATGCTTTGGAAAAGTAATGGACCAGGTGGGTCCGGGCCATTACATCAGATACCTCTCAAACTATACTCGACCTCGAGAACCAAAACTAGAGCTGAAGAAAGAGGGGTTCTATAAAACCACCTCAGAAGATACCTCTCAGGAGTAAACCTCATCGTCATCTAGGAACACCTCTCCCTCAAGTATCTAGGAAACATTCGAAGGTAAAACTAGCCAGTCAAATGGGTTAGGGAGTTTCTTCGTTTATGTCAAGATACTATCCGCTTTGGGTGGAACTGACTCACCTGAATAGGTTTAATCAGATCCACTATAATGCGTCTTGATTAGGGATCAGGTCCTCCCCTCCCCATAGTCTGGATTCGTTACACACATCCACAAAATAATGAAATCCAGACGTTCCATATTTAACAAGGTAAAGAGTTCCATCACAAACAAGTACAAAAAAACAAGATAATAATCAAAAGAACTCTGGGTACTAGGCGCAGATCTGCGTCTCCCATTTCGAGGTACATTCCTCGAGCCCTCCATGCATCCACAACACAAGAACCAAAGGAATGGTTCGTCCACGGAGCACCTTCCCCCCCCCACAATCCATGATTCTCACTAGCCTTTCCTCAAAAGTCACATCATCCTCGATATCCAGTTTTCCCCAGTCGAGGACGTCTGAATCGTCATGTAGATATCGTCGGAGCAGAAACACATGGAAGACAGCGTGATGTCTCAGTAGAGGTGGTAATAGCTCTAGCTAATAATCCACATTGTTGACACTCTGCAACTCTTTGAACGATCTGACAAACCAAGGAGAAAGCTTACTCCCCTTGTCAAACCTTCGTTGCCCATACCGAGGGGAGAACTTCAAGAATAGGTGTTCCCCGGCCTCAAACTCCAAGGGTCTCCTCCTATTATCAGCATATGAATTCTGCTAGTCCTGAGCCGCCTTCATCCTCTCCCGTATAAGATGAACCTTCTTCGTCGTGTTCTGCACCACCTCCGGGCCATGAACACCAGCCTCCCTGACCTTTGTCCAGCACATGGGTGAGCGACACAGCCTCCCATAAAAAGTATTGAACAATGACATTCCAATGGTTTAGGGATAGCTATTGTTATAGAAAAACACCACCATAGGAAAGTGACTTCCCCATGATCCCCCCAAATCCATCACACATCCTCATAGCATATCCTCCATTGTTTGGATTGTCGGCTCTATTTTCCCATCTATATGGGGGTGGAAGGCAGTGCTAAGTCGTAACTGAGTGCCAAAATCATGCTGCAATCCCCTCCAGACTCATGAGGCAAATTGTACATCTCTATCCGAGACTATGGGCCTCGAAACTCCATGCAATCGCACCACCTCATCCACGTACCTCCGTGCTAATGCATCCACTGCACCCGACTCCTTGATCGCCAGAAGGGGATCCAATTTCGTCAACGGGTCCACCAATACCCAAATAGCATCAAAGCCTCCTTGAACCATGGGTATCCCAATGAAGATGTCCATCAAGATTTCATCCCACTTATATTCGGGGATATCTAGAGGTTTTGAAAAATCGCCTAGAACACGGTGTTCAGCCTTCACCTGCTGACACACTAGGCACCTGGCCACAAACTCTGCCACCGCCCACTTTACTCTGTGCCACCAAAACTAACTCCTCAAACCCAGTTACATCTTGGAAAATCCCAGGTGCACTACTAGGGGTTATTTTTGGAATTCACCAAGAACCCTATCACGCATCACCACTGGGACAAATATCTTCCCTCGGAAAAGCATCTGATTCTGACCATCCTCCGTCCATCCTTCCAGAGCATTGCCTTGGTTAGCATGATCGTGCATCAATTAACTCTCTAAGTCTCCCTATTTAAACTACTCTTCCTACCATAACAGAGAAGACAACATTGTCATCTAATACAGGTAACCTCTACCACTATCCATCCTCGCATCCAGGTGCAGGGCAGCCAACTCCTCTATTTCCTTCCAAGCATCTGACTGCTCTCGAACTGCATCCTTCTACGACATCCTACTCAAGGCATCGACCACCACATTCCCTTTTCATGCGGTTTAGGAAATCATGAAGTTGTAGTACTGAAGGAACTACATCCACCTTCACTATCGTAAGTTTAGATCCCACTGGGAGAACATATAATTCAAGAATTTGTGATCCGTGAAGACTACGAAGCGCTCCCCGATGAGGTAATGCCGCCAAAACATTAGTGAGAAAATGTCCACCGCATGATCCTAATCGTGGGTGGCATAATTATGCTCATGAGGGTATAACTGTATAGAACAATATAAGATCACCCCTTTCTGTTGCCTTAGCACACACCTGAGGCCTTGTCCTGAAGCATCACAAAACACCTCATATGCTGCCCCTTCTTCTGGAAACCTCAGCACTAGGGAACTTACTATCTTCTTCTTCAGATAGCTGAAGGCTGCCTCACACTGCCAATTCCACATGAACGTCTAGTCCTTCTTGGTCAATGAAGTCAAAGGTTCTTAAACTCGGGAGAAGTTGGGTATGAGCCTATATTAGTATCATACCAGCCTAAGGAAACTAAAAAACTCTTCCACGTTATTTGTTGCTGCCCAAGAAACAACCGCCTCCACCTTCATTGGGTCCACAACTATTCCCTTCTCGGAGACCATATTCCCACGGAAGTGCACTTTTCATGTCCATAATATGCACTTTGTCAATTTCCCATAGAGTTTTTTCTATCGGAGGACCTCTAAAACTGTTATTAGGTGCTCAGCGGGAACCTCCTCTGATCTTGTGTAGAATAGGATGTCGTCAATCAACACAACTACGAACCGATCATGGTATTCCCAAAATATGGAGTTCATGAGTCCCATGAACATAGCTGGTGAATTTGTAACACTGAACGACATGACCAAAAACTAAAAGTGCCCATATCTGCACCAGAAGTCTGTCTTCAAGATGTCGCCCTCCATCACCCTCAACTAGTGATATCCATACCGTAGATAGATCTTAGAGAACCAACCTTCTCCCCTCAACTAGTCAAAGAGATCATCTATCCTCGGAAGAGGGTAGCGATTCTTGACTGTCACATGATTCAGTCTCTTGTATTCTACGCATATCCTGAGACCACCATCTACCTTCTTTGTGAATAATACTGGAGCACACCATGGTGACGCACTTGGTCAAACAAAACCCTTCTTCATCATATCATCAATCTGAATTAGCAACTCCCGTAACTCATAATGTGCCATTTAGTAGGGAGCCATAGAAATCAGGCGAGCACTAGGTTGCAAATCTATCCCGAACTCAACATCACATCGAGGTGGGTAGAGTTGCCACCTCTTCAGGGAAGATGTCCCCAAACTCACTGAAGACCCCTGTAACATTCACCATTTCTATATCCACCGACTCCACTGATATCTTAGCTAACAAGGAAGAAAGGGGTTCCCCTTGTCTGCTGCTTTTCTGGAAACCTCGCTCACCGATGAAAGTTTCACATTGGCCGTCCAAATCAGAAAACAGGACGCCTACTTGGATGTATTCAATAAATTTACATACAAAGAACATCCATTCAATGATTGGGATGACATCTTATGGTTATATCTTTAACAGTAGAAGATCCCTGATAGACTGACACGACCTTATCATTAGTCTACACCCTCGGAAAGCATAAAACAAGTCGGTCTGACCTCTGACTAGTGTGCTCAGCACCAGGGGAAATGGAAGTCTCTCAGAGTCTAAACCCCGATCACGGGCTAGACTGGGTGCAACAAAGGAGTGCGAGGCCCCTATATCGAACAAGGCATATGTAAGAGTACTAAACAAGTTGATATTACCTCGAACGACTTCTAGATCTACAGGAACTGCTCCCTTTACGGCGTGCAACTGCCCACGCCCAGCTCCTCTGCCTCTCAGCTATCAGCCACCTCCCTGACCATTCCCTGGTTGAGGTTCTTGAGGAGCTTCCTGAGGTTGGCCTCCTCCTATGATTCCCGCACTTTGAGGGACGAGAGCTTGCTTCCCCTACTGCAGCTGCTAAAAGGGTCTAGCTAGAAGCTGCTACTGTTGAGGTTGGCGTTGAACTTTCCCACCACCGCCATACTGCACTCTATCTGGGCACCGATTCCGAAGGTGACCATGGATTCCACATATGATGAATCTCGGCCCTGGGACCGAAAGAAAATAGAGAGGGTTGTGTGATCAGAACTAGAACTGCTAAGTCCTGCTTCTTACTGGTCTAAACCAGGAGGGTGGTCATGCTGGAGGCCTGCTGCTGATGGCCTTCCCCTTCGATGAGCCCTACTGGATTCCCTCTAGCAATACACCTCCCAACGTGTGCAT
This sequence comes from Viscum album, assembly GCA_963277665.1. Lineage (NCBI taxonomy): Eukaryota > Viridiplantae > Streptophyta > Magnoliopsida > Santalales > Viscaceae > Viscum > Viscum album. The sequence continues at coordinate 24,663,364 of OY728157.1, read as the reverse complement.
CCATTCCACCACTTCATCCTTCTTCTGGACCTCCATGTATGTTAGTAAGATGAAGGGAGTAACATCATATTGGATAGAAGGTAGAACTGCCTCCTCCAAACGTCTCACCTGAGAATCCTCATCTGGAAAGTGGTTCGGAGCAAAGAGAAGGATATCGTTGAACTTGATCCACCACACTCTCACTAACAAACTCCCCTTCTGAAAAGAGATTAGTTCCTGCCTCTTCTCATCCTTCATCGTGGAAGAGAGGAATTCCTCTCCTAAATCCTTCTCGAAGTCAACCCACATCACCTCAGCCTCCCTCTTCTCCCCAAGATAATGAATACACCACTGATGCACTGTTCCACTCATCTGGCTTATAGCCAAAGGAATCCAATACTCCATCGGATCCTAGATCAAGCAGAAAGATATCACCTGCTCCTCTAGCTAGATCTCTGTCTCTACGTCAAATATGATTCCCTCATACATTCCAAAGGTCTGTCGTTGAAAGGCACGAAGTGTCCTCTACCGCTGATCATCCTCATCCTCTCGGTACGTCCTCTAACGATGGACCAAGTCCACCTCCTGGGCCTCGATCACCTGCACTACTCGTGGTTGTCTCCCAGGTGCCATAGCTACAAGGTAAACAAGGAATGCCTAATCCCGAGTAGTGTAGAATATTGTTCGTATATTTTCCTAGACTTTGTATTCATTTTTAATCCCCAAATACCCACAAAACACAAGAAAAAAAGTCATTATGATGCATTTACCTTCCCTAGGGTCTCTACCTTACAATCAATATAGCCTCACTTGGTCGTTCGGTAGGCCTAGGGTCCTTGCATCGGATCAGGGGGGGGGGGGCTAAAATCCCATGTCTTAACCGATATTCCCTCACCTATTTCACGCACCAAGATCACCCAACATTGTTGCCCTACCATCCCATGAAATTCTCACTGTGCCTAACCCCAGACCCTATCCTATCTCTTAACCCTATTTCTGATACCATTCTGTCACGACCCGCCTTCACCATGATCAGAGAAGAGACAACAGATTGGTAGACTGTTCCTTCTTTAAGTTGAAGGAGAGATAATGACCCTAGAGACCCACCTTCAAAAGGTCTCGGGGTGGTGACTAGTATCAAGTGTATAAAATCACACACAAGATGGAAGGAATTACCCTTTTATTCATTAAAAGGATCGGGAGAGATGATAATAAATCCAAAGAACACCAAAACAGGGAGGGTAAGGTAAAGCCAAAGAAAATCATTCCCATATGCATGTTACAAAAGTAAATTCTATAATGTACAAGGATACTACAAGGGTAAAGTACCAAGGAAAGAAAAACAACAACTCCAACTGTCCCAACACCTGAGCTAGTATGGCCTTGTACAATCCCGGAAGTCCTCCTGGAAACCAGAAGGCTATTTTATATACGTAGGGTGAGCATACAAGTATTCTCAGTAGGGAAAACCAAAGACTCTCGTGAACAAGTGGGGATGCAATCTAATTCCCTGTGAGCAAAAGAAATAACCAAAGCACCTAGCAAAGAAAACTATCCACCTCATCCTCACCAAGGCACACTCCCAAAAGAATGCAAGTAAAGTAATATATAGTAATAGCACATAGATATTTGAGTACCCCGCGCCACTTCCCCACTGGTTATTGAGGAAATCCTATGCATCGAACCTCTCCCTCCATTCTCACTGCTGTACCACTACCATACACCGCTCGCACACACCTGGGCCACAACCACACATGTAACACCCCAGGTAAATAAAGAATATGAAATTTTCATATTTGTCCATATTTGTGAATAAAATATTAATATGACTTTAAAGGTGACAATATGCTCGATGGCGTACCCAACACGCAACAACGAGTTTCTTGGGAATCTTACGTTGCACTATAATAATAAAATAATATTATTTTAAATTGTAGTTAACATGTAGCCATTGTATTGGTGGGAATGGATAGAAATAACTAAAATATGATTATATATGTTTTTAAATGTCTTTACATTTATTCAATTAAAGATAAATGCATAAAATATGGAAATAATTCAATTTTAGGCGTATATGCCCTAGTTTTCACTAATGGTTCACTTATCGCCTTTCGATGGAGAACCGTCATTAAATATAGTTTTGTTCACTCTTATACATCCTTTTGGACCAAATAAAACTCTTCTTATGAATTGGGACATCAAAATTTACATTGTGTAAATTTTTTGTATCTTTCTGATAAAGTTCATTTTTTTAATGAATAGTGTAAAATGTTGTATTTTAATTCGAAACAAATTTTTAATATAATTTATTTATATTATTAGATTATATTTTGAATTGTTTTTAAAGTGAAATTAAAATATATTTTTACCATGAAATCCAATAGTGGTCGTTGGAATTAATTTCACTATGAAATCAGACTTAAACTAGTGTCAATCTTTTAATACTTATTGTTTCATAAAAACACGCTATTTGTTATGACAGTGGGAATTAATTATTAAATAAATTAATGTGACATATATGATTTGAATTTTTTAAAATAGACTTCATTTTTGAATTCGGAATATCAAATATAGCTTAGGGCGAATTTTTGGTATTTTTCTGAAAAACTTCAATTTTTGATGAATAGTGAAACCACTAAGTGGTACTTATAAAGACTAATTTTTCCGTTTAAATGAAATTTTGCCATCTTTGTGTTTTGAATTTCAAAAATCCGACATACATGGTTGTCATGAAGAAGTAAAATGTGGTTCAATGGGATAAAAATAATTTTTTGGTGAATAGTAACTTATTAAGTATTTAATCGCGATTAGAGGTAATTAGTGTAGTTTAAGGTAAAAATAATGTTTTAATAATATGAAATGAACATGACACATGTCCTAACCTCATTGGATGTGTCATGACCAACCAAGAAAACCCATGGGTCATCTTGGGGACCCCATGAAGCCACTTTTGTTGGAAAATGACATTAATATCTTTTTATTTAAAGTTAAAGTAAAAAATGAGACAAACATGAAATGTTTTACTAAAACAATTTTTACATGGGGTTATACAAATCCGATTTTTGACTATAAATATTTATTGGAAATATACAAAGATTTACTACATCATAGTGTTTTTTATAATTTTTAGACATTAACTAAATTAAATTATTTATGACATCATGATGATGCAGCGATGACCTCATTATTTAACGATTTAAATAAAATGGAAAGATAATGTAATATCTAAGACCTAAACATGTCCAAAACTTATTGGATGAGTGGATTTATAACCCTTATCACCTTATCCTCGAAACAAATCAATGTGGGTCCTCTTAAATCCGAATACCATTTTCAAATAAAGTAAAATATTCTTACTTTCCAAGAGTTCCCCTCCTCTCCTCTTATAAAAGGCCCCCACCTCTACCTCCTTACCCACACTCCCAAAGCCTTTGGCTCGGCCACCCCTACCCATTTTGTCTCTCCATTTCCCTATTTAACTCCTTGAGGCCTCACATTGGGCAGAAGTCTTCCCAAGGAATCCTTTTAGCTCAAACCAAAGGGAGTTATCCGATTTTAATGTAATGTCTTCACTTGAGTCCTTTTGTTTTATTTTGCCTCTCCAACCCCCTAAACTCTTTTTATTCATTTATTTTTTAACAAATCCAGTATCTTAAATATACTAGGATGTTTTTATAAGAAGGATTCAAGCTAAACATACACACACCTACATCTAATGGTTAAAGAACATACTGTTTCCGTGGATGGTGAATTTATGCCTCCCGAAACGATGATTGTTCAACATTCTTTTAACACCTTCATAGGTGTCCATTAAGATGTCACTATATTTATATATGATATATAATATGTTTATGTTTTACTTAAGCTTATGTATTTTTCTTTTTGGGCATACCTTTATGGTTTCCATTATGGTTAAACGTGATATCTTCATTTAAGGAAGTGCGGACTACAGCCCCCTCAAAGTGATGTGATTCGTTAATGCCATATGTGGGACGTATAAAGGATGGATTTATAGTTATTATATATTATTTTATTCTATAATTATAACATACCTCCATATCATTATTATTACATTCCATAAAAATATGAAATAGAAATGAAAGTAGCGTTCATGCGTACGTACGGCTTACCATCTCCATGAACGGTGCATTTCATTTCTTACCTCTAAATGATTATGTAATATTATAAATATATGTATATTATGGATATATATGATATATATGATATATATGATATATATGATATCCAAATCATGAATATAATTCTGGATATAATGAACATTTGACCACACGAACAACATGTAATTGTAAGAAGTCCACTTTCGACTTAAGAACCAAATATCGACAAAACAAACATTATTAATGTAAATGATTAAATAATGTTTATAACATTTCAATAAGTGATCTAAAAGGAATAATGAACTAGAAAATGGTTCTTAATAAAGAGGAAATTAACTCATGTTTATTATTCAGGACGTTAAAGAATGATCGAGTCAAGTCGGACCCAAGGTAAGGGATCCTACTCCACTATTTCTTTTTAAGTACACTCTTTTATGTCATTCCTTTTAAAGCTCATTTTCTTGTTATTGGGATGTTATTTTATATTAATCTTACTGTAATTTGTATGTTCATGTGAGGAGAGACCCTATTCTCTCTCATCAATTCATTTTTGATGTTTTAAGTGGCGCCGTTAGGCTGCTGAATTTTCGTAAGAGATCTAACCTCTCTCTTTCTTTTTTAAGTACTCTCCTTTATGTCACTTCGTTTAAGCTCCTCTTTGTTATGTTGGGGGATGTTCTTTTATATTAATATTTCTATAAACATTATATTAATATGATGATATACCCTATTTCATCTCATCAACCCATTTTTGTAAGTTTTATGTGGCGCTGTTAGGCTGCCGAGTTTTCGTAAGGGATTTTTCATCTCACTTTTATTCCCATGAGATTTATGATACATTTTCCACAATTTCCCTTGAGTGGTGTATGTACTGCCCATTATTTTACTCATTGTGTAATATAATTTATTTTATGATTATTTACATCAGTTTTGTATTGTCCTTCTTTCACGAGGTGTATGTTTCGAAAGATACCCATGTCGGTAAGGGAACCTTTCACCCTCCTATTTTTAAAAGACTTCTTTTGTTGGGTCATATAATTTACATATTGTTATGTTGGAATATGATTTCACATATCCTTATTGATGTAAATTTTATTTCCAAGTGATTGAGATACCCTTTTTTTATCTCTCATCAGCTCATTTTGATGTGACGCTGTTAGGCTGTCAAGGGAACTTCTTAACCCAATTTCGATTTCTTTGGGTTCAACATGTAGTTATTGAATATGTCATCCTTTGAATATGTGTGAATTACCTATGATTATTTTACACTTAATGTCCACTTATATTTGGTGTATTCATTTGCCACACATAATTATGTAATTGATTTATCTGTGAACCAAGGATACCGTCTTTGTATGGGAATTCGTCTCAATCTCCTTTCATTGAGGCATATTTTGTTTTATACACAACATTCTTTTATACGGTGTATAAACCACTTTGACTTTTACTTTTATTCAAAATGAATATTTTTTATACAAAGCGTTTACTAAATGACAAAAGGGAATGTTTTTGTCATACGTATGCGGTGACAACGACTTCTCCACTGTCGTGACCATTATTTGAGTTTCAGCTTCCTCTACAAGCCATACCTTTTTTTTAAAAGAAAAATAAATACCATGTTTTACTTTTCTTTTATTTTGGTATTGGAAATGGTTTTCATAATGTTTTTATATCAATGTGTTGTATTGATATCTTGTGATTGAAAGGTGGAAATGTTATGTTTCCTTTATGCAGGTTATATGTGATACGATTATGTTGAGATTCATGGGAATTATTATGGAGACGGGTGGTTCCGTGATAGACTAAGGGCGGGTGAGCCCGATATAGCTCTGAAATGCATTGGGTAACGCGAAGGAGTGAAACGTTAAGGTTTCTCCGATGAGATTTATGAAATATACTGTGGTGGGTTTTCCAAACGTAACCAAGAGGGTTACTCCCTATGTAAGAATGTTATGAATGCCTCAAGTTACCTTTATGTCTTATTATTTCTATGATTTATTCATGGTTTTATGAGGTATGTTAAAGTGCCTAAGTTTATGGGTAAAGTATGATTTCATTCTTATGTATATATGATCTCAGGTTTCCTTTCAATATTTTTATATCCCTTACTGAGCTTTTTTATGCTCATCCCAAGTTTTTAAAATGTTTTTCATAGGTCAAGGGAAAGGTATGTGATGTGATGATAGTGTAAAAAATCTGTCAAGAAATAATCCATGTTTTATTTTAAATATGTTTCCGTTGATGGGAAGAATGAATCCGGTCTTTTATGTAACCACTTTGTTTAAATGTGGAATGCAATGCAAGTTTTATGATCTAATTATCTAAAACTCTAAACCTGAAAAGATCCTCAATGTGTAATCTTGTATTAACTCAAGATTAAGTAAGGTTTAAGGCTGGGGTCTTATATTTGGTATCAGAGGTCGGTTTAGATAACTTTAGAGGTTAGGGTATTCTTTAAGCATAAGTGGCATTACCATAATGGTTAGGATTTCAGGAAGAGCCCTAGTTTTAGATAAAGTGAATGATTAAGTATATCTTAGTGTTTATCTTCCTCATTAGTACATGATGTTTTTTTGATATACTCACACTGAACTTTTTGGTTTTAGTAAATGGCTGGATGTAGCAGGCACCAAAGTAACAGTGGATGTGATGGAAACTGTGACAGTTTTTTGAGCAAGCAACTGAATGATATGGGAGCTGCAATGAGAACTCTTGTGATTATCCTCAACCATCTATCTAGAGACATGATTGACCACCTAAAACTTGGTGATTTCTCTAAGGCATCATATATGCGAGAAAAAAATCCCTACGGAAGTACAGGTAATAATCATAATGGTAAGTGTGTTAAAAAACCTATGATTCAAAGATGTGGAAAGAAACACCTAGGAAAATGTTTCAAAGGGACAGAAATATGCTATAGATTTGGAAATGAAGTACATAAATCAAGAACCTGCCATGGAAAAAGGAAGCATCCAGTTGACTCGTGGAAAGGGAAAGAAGTTCTTTCTGAGGGATCAATTGAATGTTTTAAATGTGGTGTACATGGTCATTATGCAAACACAGGTCCTATAAAGAAGTTTCGTGAATGGGGGTCACCAAGAGCATACAAATGTTTTTTTACCAATACATAATGCCATTCCGATTGAGGATGAAGAAACTAACAATGACCAATCAAAGGTATGTATTATTTCATGACTATTGTTTTCCGATTTTGGAATATTAGGATATGATTCATGATTTTGTTTGTAGGAAAGAGGTATTTTGGAATAAGTTGGAATGGAATGGTTAATTGATCATGAGGAATGTTGAATGAGTAAGATGTCAACATATAAGGTCTTCACGAGTTATGGTGAAATTCTTAAGAGTATTAAGTCTCTTTTGATGATGGGGTTACATTAGAAGACTTTTTATATTATGTGTAACCCTGATGTTTAATATAGGAAAATTTTATTCAAGGAATAGTTATCTTTTCTTTTGTGGACATAGTTATAAAGAACCATTTGGGTTTATATGATCCTTACTTTTGAGGTAATTATGGGTTACTATATGTTATGATTGAAGTGAAAGGCATGAGATAAAATTGAGGTTAAATTATGTTATGGTTATTTTTGATGATTTTATCCCTTTTTGGGGAATGATTTGAGAATTATATAGTTTTGGAAAAAGGACAACACGCAGACCGTGTGACAACCCGTTGCGTCTGACAAAGCTTTGGGAATCGAACCCACTACCAAAGTGCGACTGGTATTTATCGCCTACCACTGGACTACGTGAAGTCCCTGGTTAGTTTGACTATTTATTTTTCTAGTTAGATGATTTTATTAATTAAGAGTATGTTGATTTTGGGTTATCTATGGAAATTTATTGACCTATCATGGAGGATAAGTGATTAGGATTAATTACTTTTCAATATGAGACATTAAGAGCAACTGATGTGGTTTGGAGATAAATGATACGATTTAACTTGGTAGGCTATGTAACTAAATCCTTTAAAATATTTTGGTTTCAATCTTAGTTTGGTTTACTTTGAAGAATTTTTTGGACAAATTGTTTATCGAATGGTCTTCGTTGAACTTTAGGTTTTGTTGGACAAATTTTGGAGATTAAGAATATATTTTCTTTTTATAAAGGGTTATCCTTTTCTGGATTATCTGATCATGTACTAACCTTTTTGGTTTTGGTTTTGGTAAGAGTCTAAAGACATGGGAAGTATATAGTTCTCTATTGTGGATTAGGTGATTCTCTAGAAGTTGATTATAGTACTCTTAATGCGAACTAGTCTCCCTAAATACTCGTCTTTTCGAAAAAAATATGATTTTGATTAAGGAATCTAGTAAAAGGTGAAAGTCAACATGATAAGTGATTATGTTTCCCTATGAATAAATTACTCAATAAAAAGTAACTTAAAACAAAAATGTTTTCAATTAACTTTTCCTACTGGGGAATCTAATACCGTTTAACCCATCACAGGTTTGTGATTTTTTATGGTTAACTTTCTCCTACACATGTTTACTATCACTCTCCATCCGAGCATGACCCTTTGTTTTCTCCTCCATATCCATATTTTCATACGTGGAATCCTAGTATGGGTTAACTCGGGTGACATTTGTACTTCTCTCCCATTATTTTAAAGTGATTGTTTTACCGACTCTTGTTCCGATTTGGGACTTTCAATGTTGTTTCCAAGCTCAATTTTAAAAATTATGAGGACACAATTACTAAAAGGAGGGAAGGATGTAACACCCAAGATAAATAAAGAATATTACATTTTCAAATTTATCCATATTTGTGAATAAAATATTAATATGACTTTAAAGGGGACGCTATGTTCGATGGCGTGCCCAACACGCAACAACGAGTTTCTTGGAAATCTAACGTTGCACTATAATAATAAAATAATATTATTTTAAATCGTAGTTAACATGTTGCTGTTGTATTGGCGGGAATGGATAGAAATAAATAAAATATGATTATGTATGTTTTTAAATGTTTTTACATTTATCCAATAAAGGATAAAGTCATAAAATATGGAAATAATTCAATTTTAGCCGTATATGCCCTAGTTTTCACTAAAGGTCCACTTATCGCCTTTTGATGGAGAACCGTCATTAAATATAGTTTTGTTCACTCTTATACATCCTTTTGGACCAAATAAAACTCTTATTAAGAATTGGGACATCAAAATGTACTTTGTGTAAATTTTTGGTATCTTTCTGATAAAGTTCAATTTTTTGATGAATATTGTTAAATGTTGTATTTTAATTCGAAACCTCTTTTTAATCTAATTTATTTATATGATTAGATTATCTTTTGAATTGGTTTTAAAGTGAAATTAGAATATATTTTTACCATGAAATCCAATAGTGGTCGTTGGAATTAATTTCACTTTGAAATCAGACTTAAACTAGTGTCAATCGTTTGATACTTATTGTTTCATAAAAACATGCTATTTGCTAGGACATCGAGAATTAATTATTAAATAAATTAATGTGAATTATATGATTTCAATTTTGTAAAATAGACTTCATTTTTGAATTCGTAATATCAAATATAGCTTAGGGTGAATTTTTGGTATTTTTCTGAAAAACATCAATTTTTGTTGAATAGTGAAACCACTATGTGGTACTTATAAAAACTGATGTTTCCGTTTAAATGAAATTTTTCCATATTTGTGTTTTGAATTTCAAAAATCTGACATATATGGCTGTCATTAAGATGTAAAATGTGGTTCAGTTGGATAAAAATAATTTTTTGGTGAATAGTAACTTATTAAGTTTTTAATCGCGATTAGATGTAATTAGTGTAGTTTAAGGTAAAAATAATGTTTTAATAATATGAAATGAACATGAAAAATGTCCTAACCTCATTTGATGTGTCATGGCCGACCAATACAACCCATGGGTCATCTAGGGGACCCCATGAAGCCACTTTGGTTGGAAAATGACATTAATATCTTTTTATTTAATGTTAAAGTAAAAATGAGAAAACATGAAATGTTTTACTAAAATAATTTTTACATTGGGTTATACAAATCCGATTTTTGACTATAAATATTCATTGGAAAGATAACAATATTTTCTACATAATATTATTTTGTTTATAATTTTTAGGCATTAAATAAATTAAATTATTTATGACATCATGATGATGCAGTGATGACCTCATTATTTAACCATTTAAATAAAATGGAAAGATAATGTAATATCTAAGACCTAAATGTAACACCCGAGACTTTTATGTTATATAAATCATCAAAGAAATCTTTTTCTACACAACACTTTCTTGTCTTGCTTTACACGCAATCGTGACCTTCCTCGATAGCTTGCGTCGTACGCAATATCGAGTTTCACTAAACAACAATATGCTATTAAAACTAGCCGTTATGAATAGTAATAACCACTTTTTGAAATTTTATAAATTTTATTTTTCAAAATGGACTTCATTTTTGGACTCAGAATATCAAAATTAGCCTAGGGTGAAATTTTGGTATTTTTCTGAAAACTTTTAATTTTTGATGAATAGTGAAACCACTAAGTGGTAGGTGAAAAACTGATTTTTGCATAAAACATAATTTTACCGCTTCTGTGGATGGAATTTCGAAAATCCGAGAGACACGGTTAATATCACGGACTAAAATGTGGTTCAATGAGATGAAAATAATTTTTTATGTGAATAGTAACTTTTTACTTTTTTACTACGGTTAATAGTAAATAGGGTAACTAAGGGTAAATATGATATTACAATTACCCTAACACATGTCCTAATTCTATTGGATAAGTGTAATTCGACCAAAAACAACCTTATGAATAAAATATGACCATTTAGGCCCACTTGGATTAGATTAGGACATTTATTAATTTATTTAAAGAAGGGTTAAAATAGTTAAAATCAAAGTTTAATAAGTAAATAATTTTTAATATGGGGTTATACAAAAGATAAATTCGACTATAAATATTCATTAGAAAGCTAAAAATATTTCCTACATAATGGTATTTTATTTGTAATTTTTAGACATTAAATAATTAAATTTATTTACGACACAATGATGATGCAGTAATTATCTTATTAATGAAATATTGACATAATTGATGTTATAAACACCAAACTAAATGTAATTTGAGACTTTTTATAAATTCCACTAATTTTATAGGTTACTATGATATATTAGTGTTGATTTAAGCAACTTGGTTCGAACATATAATTCTGTTATGACTTTCAAAAAAATAATATATCAAATAGTGTCAAAATTGACACAAAATAGTTTTTAAATCAAATATTATATTATTAATTGTTATTTTCTTCCTAAAAATCTAAGGTTCGGCCAAATATCTTAGATAAGGATATATATATTAATAATAAACAATTTGGTGTTCGTTTGGCATGTTATAGTAAGTGTATTAACCATATAGTGAAAGAAAACAAAAAGACACGGTAAAAGTTAAATTAATTAACTTAGAATTAAATCTAATTGATAAGGTTAAAATAATACCCTAAACATGTCTAAATCCTATTGGTTGATAGTATTTCGACCCATCCCCACTTTACCTTCGAAATAAGACCCTTTGGAACAATTATAAACCGATTTTGACTTTAATATAAAATAATATTTTGAGATATTCCTAAGGTGCCCCTCTCCTCCCTTATAAAAGGGCACCTCGTCCCCCTCATCCTCACACCAATTTGTTCACTCAAGCTCGTCCAACCCCTGCCATTTTCTTCTCTCCACTTCCCTAGAATAATCCTAGAGGTCCTGGTCTTCTTCAAAGACCAATCTTAGTTCCCTAAGTGGAGGATTCAAAGAAGTGTTCCAATGAAGAGGTAATATCCATTACCGATCTTTTCAATTTCTTTCTTCTTCAACATCTTCTTCTTTAGTTGTTTCATGATAAAGTAATAACATCAGTATTACTTACATACTGATATGATATTATAAATATGAAACAACCCTAATTCACCTTCTATCCATCCTACGGAAAAATGAAATCACCGCGCGTGCGTACGTACGAAATACCGTCTCCACGCCGTGGTGTAATCTATTTTTCCACCATCACTTTACAAGGATGGGTATAATGGCATAATGAGTAACTATTTATGATTATTATAAAGTAATATTGATACTGAAATAATATATATATACTCCAATACAGTTCCACGATCATAGGAACAATATCATCACTCGTGCGTACGTACGGAATACCGTCTCCACGATGTGATGCGACTCGTTCTACATGATCATCATTACATAGTAATTATATAAATGAATTGATTGAATAAATATGATATATGTTACACTAATACCATTCTGGATATAAGGTATCTATAACCTTAAAAGAAGAATAAGAATGTATTCGGCAAAACACGCATAAGAACAAAAGGCAATAAAGACCCGAGTAACAAGTAACAATGAAATATTATTATCAAGAAGCTAAGAATATGACCATATATGATATCATATCAATATGTATGATTCTGGAAGAAGTCAATAAAATTATTTAAACCATTATACAGGAGCTTCGGACACGTACAAAGCAAATTGGACCTAAGGTAAGGGAAATATCACAATCTCATTTTTATCTGAGATTGTTTATTCGTAAGTATTTACTGGGGTGTATTTTATCATCCACATCCATGTTTCATCAATATGTAATATTATTTCCATCCACCTACAATTGTTTAAATCCATTTTTACCCTTTGGTGAGTTTTTAGTAAAAGAAATGAAAGGAATCTTTTGTTGTTTTTCGTACGAGGTACTTTTTGAGTTTTCCGACAAAAGTACGAAGAATGTTTTTTTAACTTATACGGCATGAATGGATTTTTAAAACATTATTTTCAAAAATCTTCCTTTTCAAGTTTTCAAGTTTATTTTTAATCAACTTCTTTTATTTTAAAGTCGTATGACATGTTATGAAAGGAAAAATGTTTTTAAAGTAGAAAGGATATTTTTCTCAAGAATGGAGTTCAAGTATTTTATCAAAATTATTTTCCATATAAGATAATAAAAGGGTTATGTTTTTATCCCTATTATTACATGGATTTGATTATGTTGTGATGGAAACATTTTTATGAATTCCTTTATCTTATATGAATTGTTTTATGATGTCATGTTGTTTAAGAATCCCATTTTTATTACATGGGTTACGCTATGATGTATGGTTTATGATTATGTGGCACACATAAGAAAGGATTCATTATAAGATGGGTGGGACCTATATCTCCCTCCAATGCATTGGGTAAAGATTTTATATCTCATGAGATAGACATGGCTGGAATGGTAGGTTATACCGGTTCAGTGAAACAGGACTGGAACGAGGGTGACTCGGTTCAGAAAGGGACTTTGTCCACTAAGATAGTCATGGCAATGAGTCATGACTAACAATAAACGATTTTCCATGATTATGTGTGCATTCCACAAAGTTTCAAGTTTTATGTTATGATTATGGGGATCTCATTTTCACTTCTATGATTTATTCCATGATAAGATATTATGATCTCTTTTGCAGGGTTTGATTTTCAAAAAGATATGATATGATTTTTATTTCCTTTATTTTCCCTTGCTGAGCATTTGAGCTCACCCTTTTATGTTTTCTTTTCCCCAGGTCAGGAAGATTGATATTAGGTAGAATATGCTAAAAGGGACCCTAGATATGATGAAATAAATGGGAGATACTGTAGAAGATTTATGAACCAGTTGTTTATGTTTCCCAGTTTCTAAAGACAATATACCTATACGGTCCTTTGTGGATTTGTCATATGTTGTAATAAGTGTGCTTCAATTTTGATGTATTAACAATGTATGTAAAGTATGGGTCGTTATAGTTGGTATCAGAGGAAAGGTATAGTCAACCTTTGGAAACTAGGATGTGAAAGCCTTAGTAAGAACCCTAAGGATAAGTCTAAGCATAGAACACAATCTTAGTGTTTTAGAAATGTCCTTGAATAACCTAGGATAAGACCTTAAGCATGAAAATTTTATTCTTGAATTATGTGGTTTTCCTATTATAATTAGTGTTGCTCACACTATTCTTCTTGGTTTTAGTCAATGGCTGGAACCCGAAGGAACCGTGTTAATGCGGAATGCGATGGGCAATGCATTGATTGTCCCCCTGAGCAACCAAACGATATGGGAGCTGGAATGAAAAATCGTGTATCTATGCTCACACAACTTTCTCAAGCTATGAATCATGCAGGACTTCCAAACGAGCAAAGGAAGGAGCAACATTCTGTTGAATCCTTCATGAGGCAGCGTCCACCTTCTTTCAGCGGGTCTACTGATCCATTAGTTGCTGAACAATGGATTAGTACTACTGAAAAGATATTTTCAGTTCTTCAATGTTCTGAGCATGATAAAGTCATCCTAGCAGTGTATCGTTTGGAAGGAGATGCTTATCAATGGTGGAATCTTATTAAGAATACGAGGCAAAGGGATGAAATTGAGTCTATGGAATGTGACGAGTTCAAGAACTTATTTTTCAATAAGTACTTCCCTCGTATTCTCCGAACAAAGATGGAGAAAGAGTTCCTTGAACTGAAGCAAAGGGATGATGAATCTGTTGGTACCTATGAAGCAAATTTTACAAGACTTGCAAGGTACGCTTCTGTATTATTATCCAACCTGAGAGTAAGATCGATCGATTCTTTAGTGGCTTAAAACCAAGTCTTCGAAGGGCGTTATCCATAAGGGACTTCAATAGCTACGAAGAAATCGTTCGATGTGCTCTCAATGTCGAGATGGAGATTGGAGTAACCCATCAGTCACATGGGTTTGATAAGAAGAGGAAGATGGAATTCAAAGAAAAATCTAAAGAGCACACGGAAAAGAAGATGAGCTTTTCCTTATGCTCAAAGAGTGGAAAGAAACATGGAGAGAGTTGTCTTAAAGGGACAAGTAAATGTTTTAAATGTGGAAAAGAAGGTCATCGGGCATTTGAATGCCGTGATAATGGGAAGAAGATGTCTAATGACGCAAACAAAGGATGGGATACACAGAATGAACCTACTACACTTCAATGTTTCAAGTGCAAGGAGATGGGGCATTATTCCAATTAATTCCCAAATCCAAGGGTTGATGATGATGGTCGACGTTAACAAAATCTTAAGGCTAAAGACAAAGGAAAGTCACATGCAATTTCTATTAGCGATGTGGAGTACGATAACGAAGTGGTGAAAGGTACACTTACCGTCCACTCTAAAGTAGAAAATGTTTTATTTGATTCTGGATCCACCCACTCTTTTATTTCTAAAGAATTTTCTAAGGGTATCACAGTACTACCTCAACAATTAGATGTTGAGTTAGCTGTGACAACACCTAATGGCACAACAGTCGCATCAAAAGTTTATAATTCTTCTCCGATCGAAGTTTGTGGGAAAGTGCTTCTTGAAAATCATGTGATCCTTCCTTTAGTGGGATTTGATGTCATTCTTGGCATGGATTGGCTTTCCCTACATGGAGATCATATCAATTTCCAAATAAGGGAAGTCACATTTCATATTCCATAGCAATCTGCGATCGTATACTAATGCAAGGATGAACATAACCTTCCAGTGGAAATTTCTTCCATCTTATGGGTATTGATTCCACTAAATGAAGGTTATTTATCTCAAATGGTTGGTGAGAAACTCAGGATTAAGAATATGCCCATTGTAAGGGAGTTTGATGATGTCTTTCCAGAGGAATTACCGGGTCTTCCACCAAATCGTGAAGTTGAGTTTTCAATAGAACTCGTACCGGGTTCTTTGCCTATTTCAAAGACACCTTATAGAATGTCCCCAATTGAGTTGCAGGAATTGAAGAAGCAACTCCAAGAGAATCTTGATAAGGGATTCATACGCCCTAGTGTGTCACCTTGGGGAGCACCTGTTCTATTTGTTAAGAAGAAAGATGGATCAATGAGACTCTGCATTGATAATCGAGAACTTAACAAGATCACTATCAAGAACAAATATCCTCTCCCACGCATTGATGACTTATTTTACCAACTACGCGGAGCTCAATACTTTTCCAAGATTGATCTTCATTCAGGGTATCACCAATTAAGGGTCAAAAGGGAGGATATACCAAAGACGGCTTTCTGTACAAGGTATGGACACTATGAATTTATAGTGATGCCATTTGGTCTTACTAATTCCCCTGCTATCTTCATGGATCTAATGAATAGAGTGTTTAGAGACTATCTTGATCAATTTGTGGTAGTCTTTATAGACGATATTCTTGTCTATTCAAAGAGAAAGGAAGAGCATGAATATCACTTGAGAATTATATTGAAGACCCTGAGAAAGGAGAAGCTTTATGCCAAATTTACCAAGTGTGAATTTTGGCTTCAAAAAGATGCATTTTGGGTCACATAATCTCAAAAGAGGGGATATCTGTGGATCTAGCAAAAACAGAGGTTATCGAAAGATGGTCGAGACCAACAACAGTAACTGAGATTCGAAGTTTTCTTGGTTTGGCTGGATATTATCGACGTTTTGTAAAAGATTTTTCACGATTATCTAATCCACTCACCAAGTTGAATCGGAAAGGAGTTAAGTTTTTCTGGACAGAGGAATGTGAAGAGAATTTCAAGGAGTTGAAAAAAAGGTTATCCAGTGCACCTGTGCTCACACTGCCTTGTAGTGGAGAAAGGTTTGTGATCTACAGTGATGCATCCAAGAAGGGATTGGGGTGTGTTCTTATGCAAAATGATATGGTGATAGCGTATGCCTCACGACAGTTGAAAATCCATGAGCAAAATTACCCAACACATGATTTGGAGTTGGCCGCGGTAATCTTTGCATTAAAGATTTGGAGGCATTACCTTTATGGTGAAAGGTGTGATATTTATACTGATCATAAAAGTTTAAAGTATATTTTCACACTAAAGGAGCTGAATATGTGCCAAAGAAGATGGTTAGAGCTGATTAAGGATTATGACTGCTCAATCCATTACCACCCTGGGAAGGCAAACAAGGTGGCAGATGCATTAAGTCGACAAGACCATGCTAGTTTATCCATGATGAGGATCACAAAAGATCCAATATTTATGGATTTACAAAGGATGGATCTTGGAATTATAATGGAAGGGGAAAAATCTTATATTTCCCAAATGAATGTTCAACCATCTATAAATGTGAAGATTAAAGAGGCACAGAAAGAAGATGTTTAGTTACAAAAGAAGGTGAGAAATGTTCCTGAATTCAACCTTGATTGTGATGGGATAATAAAGTTCAGGAATCGGGTTTGTGTTCCTCCCATCCCCGAATTAAAGAAGGAGCAGCTGGATGAGGCTCATAATCATCATTCTCTATTCATCCTGGAAGCACGAAGATGTATAGGGACCTGAAAGAGTACTTCTGGTGGGATGGCATGAAAAGAGATGTTGCTGAATATGTCTCTCGATGCTTGGTTTGTCAACAAGTTAAAGCTGAGAGACAAAAGTCTAAGGGGATGTTACAACCATTACCCATACCCGAATGGAAATGGGAAAACATCACTATGGACTTTGTCACATGACTTCCTAAAACATCCAAAGGCAATAATGCTATTTGGGTCATAGTTGATCGTCATACAAAGTCTGCACACTTCATTGCAATTAGAGAGGATTTCTCTCTAGATCAGCTTGCCAGGATATATGTAAAGGAAGTGGTAAGATTACATGGAGTACCACTTTCTATTATATCTGATCGGGATCCGAGATTTACCTCGAAGTTCTGGAGAAGTCTTCAGCATACTATAGATACAGAGTTGAGTTTCAGCACTGCTTATCATCCTCAGATAGACGGTCAGTCTGAGAGAACAATTCAAACCCTAGAAGATATATTGAGAGCTTGCTCCATGGATTTCAAAGGAGGTTGGGATCAACACCTACCTTTGGTGGAATTTTCTTATAATAATAGCTTTCACTCCAATATTCAGATGGCTCTTTATGAAGCTCTCTATGGAAAGAAATGCAGGACTCCAACTTGCTGGGATGAAGTTAGGGAAAGAAAGCTATTAGGACCTGATCTCGTTGATGAAATGGAAGAAAAGGTCAGATCTATTCAACAACACATAAGAGCAGCTCAGAGTCGACATTAAAGTTATGCCGACAACCGAAGAAAAGACCTAGAGTTTGAAGTGGGTGATAAAGTGTTCTTACGAATATCTCCCTGGAAGAGGGTTATGAGATTTGGAATGAAGGGGAAGTTGAGCCCTAGATATATAGGTCCTTTCGAAATACTGGATCGTGTTGGGAATGTAGCTTACCAATTGGCGCTTCCACCGAATCTCTCTCAAGTTCACGATGTGTTCCATGTATCTCTCCTGAGAAAGTACATACCAGATCCTTCACATGTACTCAGCTGAGAAGTTGTACCTCTGGAGCAAGATCTTTCTTATGAAGAACAACCGATAGAGATTCTGGATCGTAGCGAAAAAGTCCTACGAAACAAGACCACTCGCTTGGTGAATGTTTTATGGAGGAACCACCAACTTGAAGAAGCTACATGGGAGCTTGAGGATATGATGAGGGAGAAGTATCCTCATCTGTTTGTTACAAAGTGACGAATTTCGAGGGAAAAATTCTTTTTAAGGGGGGTAGAATGTAACACCCGAGACTTTTATGTTATATAAATCATCAAAGGAATCTTTTTCTACACAACACTTTCTTGGCTTGCTTTACACGCAATCGCGACCTTCCTCGATAGCTTGCGTCGTACGCAATACCGAGTTTCACTAAACAACAATATGCTATTAAAACTAGCCGTTATGAATAGTAATAACCAATTTTTGAAATTTTATAAATTTTATTTTTCAAAATGGACTTCATTTTTGGACTCAGAATATCGAAATTAGCCTAGGGTGAAATTTTGGTATCTTTCTGAAAACTTTCAATTTTTGATGAATAGTGAAACCACTAAGTGGTAGGTTAAAAACTGAATTTTGCATAAAACATAATTTTACCGCTTCTGTGAATGGAATTTCGAAAATCCGAGAGACACGGTTAATATCAAGGACTAAAATGTGGTTCAATGAGATGAAAATAATTTTTTGGTGAATAGTTACTTTTTACTTTTTTTACTACGGTTAATAGTAAATAGGGTAACTAAGGGTAAATATGATATTACAATTACCCTAACACATGTTCTAATTCTATTGGATAAATTTAATTCGACCAAAAACAACCTTATGAATAAAATATGACCATTTAGGCCCACTTGGATTAGATTAGGACATTTATTAATTTATTTAAAGAAGGGTTAAAATAGTTAAAATCAAAGTTTAATAAGAAAATCATTTTTAATATGGGGTTATACATAAGATAAATTCGACTATAAATATTCATTAGAAAGCTAAAAATATTTCCTACATAATGGTATTTTATTTGTAATTTTTAGACATTAAATAATTTAATTTATTTATGACACAATGATGATGCAGTAATTATCTTATTAATGAAATATTGACATAATTGATGTTATAAACACCAAACTAAATGTAATTTGAGACTTTTTATGAATTACACTAATTTTATAGGTAACTATGATATATTAGTGTTGATTTAATCAACTTGGTTAGAACCTATAATTCTGTTATGACTTTCAAAAAAATCATATATCAAATAGTGTCAAAATTGACACAAAATAGTTTTTAAATCAAATATTATATTATTAATTGTTATTTTATTCCTAAAAATCTAAGGTTCGGCCAAATAACTTAGATAAGGATATATATATTAATAATAAACAATTTGGGGTTCGTTTGGCATGTTATAGTAAGCGTATTAACCATATAGTGAAAGAAAAAAAAAAGACATGGTAAAAGTAAAATTAATTAACTTAGAGTTAAATCTAATTGATAAGGTTAAAATAATACCCTAAACTTTTCTAAATCCTATTGGTTGATAGTATTTTGACCCATCCCCACTTTAGCTTCGAAATAAGACCCTTTGGAACCATTATAAACCGATTTTGACTTTAATATAAAATAATATTTTGAGATATTCCTAAGGTGCCCCTCTCCTCCCTTATAAAAGGGCACCTCCTCCCCCTCCTCCTCTCCCCAATTTGAGCACTCATGCTCGGCCAACCCTTGCCATTTTCTCCTCTCCACTTCCCTAGAATAATCCTAGAGGTCCTGGTCTTCTTCAAAGACCAATCTTAGTTCCCTAAGTGGAGGATTCAAAGAAGCGTTCCAAAGAAGAGGTAATATCCATTACCGATCTTTTCAATTTATTTCTTCTTCAACTTCTTCTTATTTAGTTGTTTTATGATAAAGTAATAACATCAGTATTACATACATACTGATATGTTATTATAAATATGAAACAACCCTAATTCACCTTCTATCCATCCTACGGAAAAATGAAATCACCGCGCGTGCGTACGTACGGAATACCGTCTCCACGCTGTGGTTTAATCTATTTTTCCACCATCACTTTACAAGTATGGGTATAATGGTGTAATGAGTAACTATTTATGATTATTATAAAGTAATATTGATACTGAAATAATATATATATACTCCAATACAGTTCCATGATCATAGGAACGATATCATCACTCGTGCGTACGTACGGAATATCGTCTCCACGATGTGATGTGACTCGTTCTACATGATCATCATTACATAGTAATTATATAAATGAATTGAATGAATAAATATGATATATGTTACACTAATACCATTCTGTATATAAGGTATTTATAACCTTAAAAGAATAATAAGAATGTATTCGGCAAAACACGCATAAGAACAAAATGCAATAAAGACCCGAGTAACAAGTAACAATGAAATATTACTATCAATAAGCTAAGAATATGACCATATATGATATCATATCAATATGTATGATTCTGGAATAAGTAAATAACATTATTTAAACCATTATACAGGAGCTTCGGACACGTACAAAGCAAATTGGACCTAAGGTAAGGGAAATATCACAATCTCATTTTTATCCGAGATTGTTTATTCGTAAGTATTTACTGGGGTGTATTTTATCATCCACATCCATGTTTCATCAGTATGTAATATTATTTCCATCCACCTACAATTGTTTAAATCCATTTTTACCCTTTGGTGAGTGTTTAGTAAAAGAAATGAAAGGAATCTTTTGTCGTTTTTCATATGAGGTACTTTTTGACTTTTCCGACAAAAGTACGAAGAATGTTTTTTTTAACTTATACGGCATGAATGGATTTTTAAAACATTATTTTCAAAAAGCTTCAATTACAAGTTTTCAAGTTTATTTTTAATCAACTTCTTTTATTTTAAAGTCGTATGACATGTTATGAAAGGAAAAAAAAATTAATGTAGAAAGGATATTTTCCTCAAGAATGGAGTTCAAGTATTTTATCAAAATTATTTTCCATCTAATATAATAAAAGGGTTCTGTTTTTATCCCTATTATTACATGGATTTGATTATGTTGTGATGGAAACATTTTTATGAATTCCTTTATCTTATATGAATTGTTTTATGATGTCATGTTGTTTAAGAATCCCATTTTTATTACATGGGTTACGCTATGATGTATGTTTTATGATTATGTGGCACACATAAGAAAGGATTCATTATAAAATGGGTGGGACCTATATCTCCCTCCAATGCATTGGGTAAAGATTTTATATCTCATGAGATAGACATGGCTGGAACGGTAGGTTATACCGGTTCAGTGAAACAGGACTGGAATGAGGTTGACTCGGTTCAGAAAGGGACTTTGTCCACTAAGATAGTCTTGGAAATGAGTCATGACTAACAAGAAATGATTTTCCATGATTATGTGTGCATGCCACAAAGTTTCAAGTTTTATGTTATGATTATGGGGATCTCATTTTCACTTCTATGATTTATTCCATGATAAGATATTATGATCTCTTTTGCAGGTTTTGATTTTCAAAAAGATATGATATGATTTTTATTTCCTTTATTTTCCCTTGCTGAGTATTTGAGCTCACCCTTTTATGTTTTCTTTTCCCCAGGTCAGGAAGATGGATATTAAGTAGAATATTCTAAAAGGAACCCTAGATATGATGAAATAAATGGGAAACACTGTACAAAATTTATGAACCAGTTGTTTATGTTTCCCAGTTTCTAAAGACACTATACCTATACGGTCCTTTGTGGTTTTGTCATATGTTGTAATAAGTGTGCTTCAATTTTGAAGTATTAACAATGTATGTAAAGTATGGGTCGTTATATACATATGTCCAAAACCTATTGGATGAGTGTATTAAGAACCCTTATCACTGTATCCTCGAAACACATCAACGTGGGACCTCTTAAATCCGAATACAATTTTCAAATAAAGTAAAATTTGCTTACTTTCCAAGAGTGCCCCTCCCCTCCTCTTATAAAAGGCCCCCACCTCTACCTCCATACCCACACTCCCAAAGCATTTGGCTTGGCCAACCCCTACCCATTTTGTCTCTAAATTTCCCTCTATAACTCATTGATGCCTCACTTTGGGCAGAAGTCTTCCCAAGGAATCCTTTTATCTCAAACCAAAGGGAGTTACCCGATTTTAAGGTAATGTCTTCACTTGAGCCTTTTTGTTTTATTTTTCCTCTCCAACCACCTAAAATCTTTTTATTCTTTTATTTTGTAACAACTCCAGTATATTCAATATATTAGGTTGTTTTTATAAGAAGGATTCGAGATACACTTACATACACCTACATCTAATGGTTAAAGAACATACTGTTTCCGTGGATGGCGAATTTATGCCTCCCAAAATGATGACTGTTCAACATTATTTTAACACATTCAAAGGTGGACATTAAGATGTCACAATATTTATATATGATATATAATATGTTTATGTTTTACTTAAGCTTCTGTATTTTTCTTTTTGGGCATACCTTTATGGTTTCCATTATGGGTAAACACGATATCTTCATTTAAGGAAGTGCAGACTACCGCCCCCTCAATGTGATGTGATTCGTTAATGCAGTATGTGGGAAATATAAAGGATGGATATAAAGTTATTATATATGATTTTACACTAGAATTATAACATACCTCTATATCATTATTATTCCATTCCATAAAAATATGAAATAGAAATGAAAGTTGCATTCATGCGTACGTACAGCTTACCGTCTCTATGAACGGTGCATTTCATATCTTACCTATCAATGATTATGTAATATTATAAATACATGTATATTCTGGATATATATGATATATATGATATCCAAATCATGAATATAATTTTGGATATAATGAACATTTGACCACACGAACAACATGTAATTGTAAGAAGTCCACTTTCGACTTAAGAACCAAATATCGACAAAACAAACATTATTAACATAAATGATTAAATAATGTTTATAACATTGGAATAAGTGATCTAAAAGGAATATTGAACTAAAAAAGGTTCTTAATAAAGTGGAAATTAACTCAAATTTATTATTCATGAAGTTAAAGAACGATCGAGTCAAGTTGGACCCGAGGTAAGGGATCCTACTCCACTCTTTCTTTTTAAGTACACTCTTTTATGTCATTCCTTTTAAATCTCATCTTTCTTGTTATTGGGATGATATTTTATATTAATATTACTGTAATTTTTATGTTCATGTGATGAGATACCCTATTCTCTCTCATCAATCAATTTTGGAAGTTTTAAGTGGCACTGTTAGGCTGCCGAATTTTCGTAAGAGATCTAACCTCTCTCTTTCTTTTTAAGTACTCTCCTTTATGTCACTTCTTTTAAGATCCTCTTTGTTATGTTGGGGGATGCTCATTTATATTCCTATTTCTATAAACCTTATGTTAATATGATGATATACCCTATTTGATCTCATCAACCCATTTTTGTAAGTTTTATGTGGCGCTGTTAGGCTGCCGAGTTTTCGTAAGGGATTTTTCATCTCACTTTTATTCCCGTGAGATTTATGCTACATTTTCCACAATTTCCTTTGAGTGGTGTATGTACTTCCCATTATTTTACTCATTGTGTAATATAATTTCTTTTATGAGTATTTAAATCAATGTTTTATTGTCCTTCTTTTACGAGGTGTATGTTTTGAAAGATACCCATGTCGGTAAGGGAACCTTTCAACCTCCTCTTTTTAAAAGACTTCTTTTGTTGGGTCTTTTAATTTATATATTGTTATGTTGGAATATGTTTTCATATATCCTTATTGATGTAAATTTTATGTCCAAGTGATTGAGATACCCTTTTTTATCTCTCATCAACTCATTTTGATGTGACGCCGTTAGGCTGTCAAGGGAACTTCTTAACCCAATTTCGATTTCTTTGGGTTCAACATGTAGATATTGAATATGTCATCCTTTGAATATGTGTGAATGACCTTTGATTATTTTACACTTAGTATCCACTTATATTTGGTGTATTCGTTTGTCACACATAATTATGTAATTGATTTATCCTTGAACCAAGGATACAATCTTTGTATGGGACTTCGTCTCAATCTCCTTTCATTGAGGCATATTTTGTATTATACACAACCTTCTATTATACGGTGTATAAACCACTTTGACTTTTACGTTTATTCAAAAGGAATCTTTTTTATACAAAGAATTTACTAAACGACAAAAGGGAATGTTTTTGTCGTACGTATGCGGCGACAACGACTTCTCCGCCGCCGTGACCATTATTTGAGTTTCAGCTTCCTCTACAAGCCATACCTTTTTTTAAAAGAAAAATAAATACCATGTTTTACTTTTATTTTATTTTGGTATTGTAAATGGTTTTCATAATGTTTTTATATAAATGTGTTGTATTGATATCTTGTGATTAAAAGGTGGAAATGTTATGTTTCCTTTATGCATGTTTTATGTGATACGATTATGTTGAGATTCTTGGGAATTATTATGAAGATGGGTGGTTCTGTGATAGACTAAGGGCGGGTGAGCCCGATATAGCTCTCCAATGCATTGGGTAACGTGAAGGAGTGAAACGTTAAGTTTTATCCGAAGAGATTTATGGAATATACTGTGATGGGTATTCCAAACGTAACCAAGAGGGTTACTCCCTACGTAAGAATGTTATGAATGCCTCAATTTACCTTTATGTATTATTATTTCTATGATTTATTCATGGTTTGATGAGGTATGTTAAAGTGCCTATGTTTTATGGGTAAAGTATGATTTCATTCTTATGTATATATGAACTCATGTTTCCTTTCCATATTTTTATATTCCTTACTGAGATTTTTTATGCTCATCCCATGTTTTTAAAATGTTTTTCACAGGTCAAGGGAAGGGTACATGATGTGATGATAGTGTCAAGGATGTGTCAAGAAGGAATCCAAGTTTTATTTTAAATATGTTTCTGTTGATGGGAAGAATGAATCTTGTCTTTTTTGTAACCACTTTGTTTAAATGTGGAATGTAATGCATGTTTTATGATCTAATTCTTTAAAACTCTAAACCTGAAAAGATCCTCAATGTGTAATCTTGTATTAACTCAAGATTAAGTAAGGTTTAAGGCTGGGGTCTTATTACACATCCTGCCCATAAACACAGGGTCCACAACCACCACACATAACCATGACCGAAAACCCCCGGACCAGAATAACTACAACTCGAAGACACCTAGGACTCATCCCGAAGACTCTTGGGAAAAAACCTACCAGCACACACCTAGGTCAAGTACCACAACTACCCTGCCCAAAAAATCATGGGCTATAATGGACCTTAGGCCATCACATCCTACCCAAGGAGTCTTGGGATATTTGGGAAAGGGAGCAGAAAAGGAGCTAATAACCAGCCACTCATAGGAGTGTTGGGAAAAACACCCACCCCATGAAATGGGGGTGTTCGTCACTATGTGCTCAACATGGGTGGGGCGCGAATATGAAACATAAGAAATAAAATTATATGTATAGTTAAAAATAAATCATCCCAAACTCAGGTTTCCAAATCCATCCTATTAGGAACCACCCACATTACAATTCATTCATAAAATAATGGAAAATCACTCACGGCCAATTCACAACTCATTCCAAAAACCAACTCCCAGTTTAACCCATTCATGGTTACATGTTCAAGTGATCCCATTTTTGTAAATTAAACACTATTGGGCAACTAACATGAATATACATAAGCAAAAGAAAGAGAAACACCCAAAAAGAAATTTAAGGTTTCACACCAGGTTCTCTTGTATGGTCACAACAACAAAGGGATCAGTGAGATCCCTCAAATTACTGGAACCAAAACAAGCCTCGTGATACATCCCCACACAACTTCAGATACAAAACCAACAACCATGCCACAATAGAGGATCCCATATCTATTCAATTCACCTCATAATCATCATGAACAACAAAAAACCTACTACCAAAATAGAATAGGGAAACATCCAGGTTCAAACACATCATTCATTAGGTTCTTCTTTCTGTTGGTTTACTGGGGTGACCACACAAGGATTGATGTTCACTAGGTATCCATTAACCAACTGAGTTTAGGTGATTAAACAATTTCCATGATACAATTATTTAATCATCACATATGACTAGGGTTCATTAGTGTACAAGGAAAGACCAACATCAGCCCTGATTTTCAGTGAGCATAATCCCATACAGTTCACAACATATAGGAATTATAAAACTGTACAGTAGAATTGTCTATGGCACGCCATAATTATTTTACAGTTTGTTTATTATATTTGTTATTGTCTCAGCCATTCCCACGGAAATAGTAGGATACCCACCCCGCATGATACATAGTAAGGAAAGATGAAGGAAAAGTCCCTACTTGGTTCATCAAGGATCGAAGTTCTTCCCCACGTGCCAAGAACTGGGGATGCACGGCTTGTTGGGGAGGATGTCTGGAGACTTCAAGGATGAGCAGAAAAACTCCAGCATAGAGGCACTATAAGCCTCAAGAATGAGGGACTACAAGGGCACCGGTGAGAAGAAAATAATCCAGCCAATGGGAAGAAGAAGAATGAATTCCTATGCAATATAAGTATGAGATCCCGTTGTTATGAGATATGGTATTTTTAAAGGGTACAAAGTCAGATTGTGATTCCCCACGCGGTTCCGCAGTTTCACAGGATGAGATTAATTCATATTTTATTATTCATATCGGGGTGGTGGAATAATGGTTGTGTGTTAAACCTTTTTTTTAATGGAGTAAAAATGCGCAATGGGGGTGGAAATGGAAGTTACAGGGAAGGGTGTGACATTGAGGAAAAACCCCACGTTTTGGAAAGTTAGGTGTTGCCCGACCCTTGGGGGATTTTTTTTATTTATGGGATTTAAATAGATTTGAAAAGGGTAATTAATTCATTATTATGATAAATGACATGTTACGGGAGCAGAAAAAGTCAGAAACTTGAAAAGAACATGGTGAGGACATAGTGCCACCATCACGGTGTCACCCATACGGTGCCACTCTCACTGGTGCCACTTTCACGGTGCCACCGTGACCAGTGTGCGACTGTCATAGGGCCACCGTGACCGGTTCCACAATCATGGTTCCATTGCAAATGGTTCCCCATTTCAGTGGAGCCTTCTATGGGCATTGTAATGGACCAGGTGGTTCTAGGCCATTGCAATCCTATTCTGGATCACATTAATTGATTTCTCAATCAGAAAGTGATATAATTTAACTTATAATGTAAATATTGTCTCATTAATTACCAAGGGATAAAATATGTACCATTTCACACCCTACATTTCCTATTTAAATTTTTTATTCTATTTAATAATTTAATAAAATATTCATATCATATAATGTAATTAATTTAATTTAAATACTATTTATGTAATTTGACATAGAAAACCAAATGAAATTAGTGTAATTTGAATCTAAACAACCTAAAATATCTAATATGTTATTTTTCTTCAAAAAATTCACAGAAAATATTAATTCACTTTAACTATATTACTGATTATATTTTTAAATTAATGTATTTATTTTTATATTAATTTAATTAATACTATATTAGCATTTTATAATCAATTAAGAAAATTATTTGATAACTAAAAATTAAAAATACATTCCCATGTTAAAAAAACTAAAAAATATTTTAAATATATATTTACTATTGATCATTTCGCCATTTTATCTTTACATAAAAACATTCGAGATATTAAAATCAAAAGAGTGACATTTGGTATTAATTCATTCTATAATATAACATTAAGGTATTAATCAAATAAAAATGGAACTAAGTGGGAATTTATTTATGAAATAGATTTAAAGGACTGAACTAAACACATAAAATTAGATAAAATCATTTGTTGGGTTGATTATCAGACCTCATCTCATTTTTTAAATATATTTCATCCATTTCACCCTCCCGAGGAGACCAATATTTACCACAGTTTCAATTTCTAATGACCAAAATTAAAAGTGACCAATTTAAAAAATTTTAAACATGGAATTTTAAAAATTTAATTCATTTATAAATACTAAATTTCAACATGTGGGTGGAGTTGTTATAAAATAAATTTTCAGCACTATATAAAAAAATGTTTTTTGAAAATTAATATTTTTAGATTAAAATTTTTCCAAATTTAAATTTATGAGTATTTAAGATTCCTATGGATTTAATTAAATTATTATAAAGAAAATGGTTTATATATCACTTCATAATCAATTCATAAATATAATGGATCATATATATTTCTTAAATTAATGATAATATTTTGAAATTATGTATTTTTCCTTATTCACTCAAATATAAATCATTCGAAGAAATTTCAAAAACATAAGCCTAGAAAAATTTTCTATTATAATTTCAAAAATTATTTATATTTCTTAAAAAAATATTTTATAAATTCTGAAAATTTAAAAATATTATTTTCACACACAAAACATTTTTGAAAAAATTTTATTTTTGAAAAAGAAAATGACTTTCATACATAAATGATTTATTATTTCCTAAGAATGAATCCATAAATTTTAATTTATTAGGATATATATATATATATATTTCTTAATAATATTAATCCTATTTTTACCGACAATTCAATTACATGTTTATTTTGTTCATATTTACATAATAATATTGCAGTGTCCATTTAAGGTCAATGTTTCATGTGGTATGTACTATCAAACATAAAATTAATTCAAAATAGAAGGATTTAAAAATTAATATACTTTATTGGGGATATATTTTTGTGATAAAATAGACCATATTACTCCACCTTAATTTTTATCATGTTTCTATATTGATTTATTAAGTGAAATAACAATATTTCATATACATGTTTTCCAATAAGAATATTATTATTATTATGTATTTAAAAGATATTAATTTCAAAAATATGATGAATGCATGGAAATTTGTAATTTATAGGAGATTCATATTTTGACCCCTGATGCATCAGTATGTCTAATGAGAAAAATTATATTGGGTATCTGGTATAAAACACACATATTTATGTGCTATGTCTTGTACATAAGCCATGACTTATGATTTTTCTGTTTATAATTATATATTAATTCATAATAAAACTATGTATTTTAATCCTTGTTATTATAAAAGATCGTATATCACCCAGGAAAATATTTCCCTTTTGTGTTATTTGAAATATAATATGTTTCATTATTTTTTATCTCATAAATTTCTTTCATTATTTAATTATTTTGGAAAATATTTGTTTTAGACAGTCCCTTATTTATCATCTAATACCACACTTAATTATTTTTTAATTCCCCCATGATACCACAAATGAATCTATGAATGACTATGATGATATACTTGA
Source organism: Viscum album (assembly GCA_963277665.1). Lineage (NCBI taxonomy): Eukaryota > Viridiplantae > Streptophyta > Magnoliopsida > Santalales > Viscaceae > Viscum > Viscum album. The sequence goes on along the minus strand of OY728157.1, from coordinate 24,633,622 downwards.
ATAAAAAATAATTTTTTAGAAGAATATTTAGTTTTATTTCATTTTCTAAAATATATTGTGGGAATAAATTATATATATTATATCCCATGAATGATAAAATATGTGATCATTCTAGAATTATTCTCTTGTATCATCTTCCAATGTACTATGATAATTGATAGCACTATTTTACTGGTGTCGTTATGTTATATTTTTTTCCAGGGATATTTAATAGGACCCTTGGCAACTAGATTTTGGAAAAAATAGATTAGATAAAATCACTCTATGATTAATTCATTGTATACTATTAAGTATATGGTAATATATTGAAGAATTATTAACATTTATTTTTTATTTTTTTACAATAAATAAAATTCAATATAGTTAATAGAAAGTGGATTTAGTTGTGGAAAAAATTCACCTAGGCATTACAACTATAAAAGTGAACGATTGTGTATAAACTTGATCATCAAAGGTGCACGATCAATATACCTAATATTTCACACCTATCGCTATAATAGATATTATTGTATTAATTAAAATTTTCTTGTTAAACCATTATAGATAATGATAGGGTAGAACCAATAGAAACCAATCATATTCCATAGTGATAGGTCATAAACAATATGTTTCCGTGGTAGATAAATATATGTTTGATTAAAACATTGAAGTTATAGATTCCATTTTAGGTAATATATGATGGGAGATTAATATTATTATTGATATTTTGTGACACAATTATTGGAATATAGCCCTTTTTATTGGTATGTTTTTGGGTGAAAATTTTATTTAATGAAGAATGATTTTATATATTGTTGAAATAATTTTATATTTTTTAATAACCTATATGTATAAAATAATCCGTTACATTAATATGGTAAAATAATATAAAAATATTGTAACATTTTGGAAATATTATTTAATTGCTAAAATGAAATTGATGAATAAAGGGAGAATTATCAATCATAAGAGTATATATTTTTCTTATAGCTTTATTTGGATTTGTGATATTTATAGAAATGATTATAATATTTTGGAGTGTATAATATTCAGTAAAATCATATTTGGTATGAATATGTTTGATTGATATTATTTTGTGATAAATGTTTTATTTTTTTTCTAGAACATGTGATCAAATCATTCTAATTTTTTATTTTCTACATGGCTAGGAAAATTTGGAAGACTATCAATGTCAGATACTTATTAAAAGATTTATGATGAACATTTCTTGTTACTATTAATGATATTTATATTTATTTAGTCGTTCTTCATATGATGGTTTATTCATAATCAAAACTATATTAACTTGTTCTAAAATTTCAGTTATGATTATCATATAGGAATAAGAGAAATTACATTTGACCCCTTTTAGATCATATGTATAATTCCTCATCCAGAAATCCACTTGATAGGTGTCATGGGATAGGCACTAGAAAACCTCATGCACACCTCACCATTGTTAAAGGGTGTTGACTAGGACCACATACCTATGAGGATACAATATGGAAATAGATCCCTCATTACTAGAGTATAATAATATTATAAGTAAAGTGAAATAGATAAAATTTTGATTAATTTTTTTTAGGAAATGTAATAATAAAAAAATACATCTAGGGAATATTACGATATGTATGTACATAAAAAAAATTCATAATAAATGAATGTGTTAGGAATAAAATTTCCCTTATGGGTGGATCATACAAATTAAATATAGAAAAAATAACAATACAACTGAGGCTAATATCCTATACACAATTAGTCCTGAATAATTCCTTATTACCTTTTCTATAACCTATTATTGAATATTTAGACAACAAATAATCAATGTTGGGCCTTTACTAATAAATTTCCCCATAACAAGTAACTGTTTCTTCTTGGGTACCCATGTTTCATAAAGGGTCAATTAGGGTGTAAGTATTACTCATTTTACAACCACTAATGGTGTCCATAAAAAAAGTATGATGATTAGGGAATGTATAAGATATATAAATAATCAATTTTGATAGTATATATATTAATATAATTTTATAAAAATACCACTAATTCTCATGAACTATGATGACTTATGTGAACAAATTATACATTTTCTGATCACTATGTCAATTACCATGAACACAAAAATATTTTTTGGCTAGTGCCTTAGATTCTATAGTCCCATTGGGATGATTATTCCTAAAATAAAAAACCACAATAAATTATGGGTTGATCATGGAATTCCCCAATTCCATGATTTTTTATACGGAATGTGAGTTCATAACCAAGTATTCAATAATTTGATTAATTGTTAAACCACTTGAAATTGTAAATTGTTGTTGAATTAAATATCCAAACCATCCATTCAATATATTAATTATCTTAATCCATAATAAACACAATATATGAATTTAATAACACAGTCAACTCCAAGGTTATTTTAACCTTCTATGAATTTTCCTAAAATAACCATGCTCTATGGTCTAAGAAACCTTAAAAGGATATTTATCTAGGTAATGACTCCGACATTTCAGAAAAATGATCAAAGCATAATAAATATCACATTACCTCACCTTATAAGAAATAATAAATAAAGAATGACATGGGTAATATTAACATAACAACCTACCATTTATTTATCGGATCTTACACATCCAATACTATCGTTTAGTTTAATAAACAATAGATGAATATGATGAATTATAAAAATTACTTGAAAATATATAATAAACCACATAAATGGTGTGAGAAAACATAACATCAAATGATAGCTATAATGGAATAGTGATGACCCAAAAAATTTCCTCAATATTTATAAAGTCATATATGGAATTCTATTATAAAAATTAATTGAAGGGATCCCACATGGAATATATAAAGGGGGAAGTGGATCCTCATATATTGATATCAGCCCCAAATTGGAGACAAAATAAGGTGAAATAATTTTCCAATCACAAGGAATAAAATTGGGATTTCACATTTTTTTAATTGGAACATCAATTGATCAAAACTTTTTCCAAACATTACATAATCATTTCAAACCCATATGTCAGAAACACATTATCATGTAGTATTAGGTACATGGTTTGTAAAACAATGTACCAACCATGTGAAATATAAATGGTATATTTTAGTTACATTCTGAATTTATTAGAACCCCTTATTTTTTTATGAAATCATTATCCTTTTTTCAAGCAGTAAAATTTGGGTGCAAGGTTAGCACTAACTCAGTATTAACTGTGTTCCCCATGCTGCAACCCCAATACCCCAAATCAAAGCCTTAAATCCCCAAGACATTCCGGAAACCTATTGGATGTCACGACCCGTCCTCGGGGCCCGTGCCGTGACTACCCCAAGCCCGCCTTCCATAGGCCAGGGGCTGGCGACTAGCACCAAGGCGTAAAATCCCAGTAAACAGGGAAGGCATTGCCTTTATAAGTAACAACCACACAGAGTCAGCAAGCGGAAAGTAAAGTACAGAAAAGTAAAGGGGCCGGAAATACAAGCCCAACTGTAAAGTACAACTGAAAGGTAAAGTACAGCAACTGAAGAAAAGACGGCGGCCTCGTGTCGTCCACTGGCAATCCCACCTGAAGGGTGGGTACAGATAGCCTCCAGGCTCCTCGGGTCCCACGTCCGCTCCGAGAACGTCCCGCCCAGTGGTCCACCTCCAGGTACCGTCCTGCTCCACGCCCCAACCGTGATCAGCGATGTCCGTCGTCTGCAACCAACACCACGAAGTGCGGGCATAGCCCGTGCAGGGGTGAGTACAAGCTACTCAGTAAGGACCCCGAGACCCCCGAAGGTCTCCCGAAATCCACAAAGGATATAGCACAAAAGAAAGATGCAATCACGAAGTAACATCTGACTCGACTTAGGTATATGCCCATACATATACCTAAGTCCCCAAATCTAGCTCTGCTCACGAGCTCAGGAACAACTCAATCCACAAAGGAAAGCAAGACTCAAATCCACAAGGAGAGTAAATAGTAAATCCACATAGGATAGTTCAACACAATCCACAAAGAAGAGTAAACAGTAAATCCACATAGGATAGTTCAACACAATCCACAAAGGAGAGTAACATAAGATTCAGCTCAACCAGGTATACTTTTTCAGATGACGTCAAAGACGATCACTGATCCGTCTAAGTCGTCGGACCCACGAAGGATCGATAGGTACTAACCCCCGCAGAAGACCCACACAGGATCGGGCTCACACAGAACCTGTAGGCAGTGGCTCACACAGAACCGGTAGGCAGTGGCTCACACAGAACCGGTAGTAGGACCCACACAGGATCGGGCACTGATCCGCGTAGGATCGCTGAGTGCAGTAGTCGACGCAGTCCACTGAGGATCTCTGCACAGTCGTCGCCGCAGTCCACGAAGGATCTCTGCTCTGCCGTCGTCGCAGTCCACGGAGGATCTCTGCTCTGCCGTCGTCGCAGTCCACGGAGGATCTCTGCTCTGTCGTCGTCGCAGTCCACAGAGGATCTCTGCTCTGCCGTCGTCGCAGTCCACGGAGGATCTCTGCTCTGTCGTCGTCGCAGTCCACGGAGGATCTCTGCTCTGTCGTCGAGGTCACAGCCAGCGCTAGGGTTCCCGCACGTAGCGAGCTCGTTTAGGAGGGTCCGCTCCACGAGCCGAGGGGCTGATACATCAACTGACACGTAGTCCGAAGTTGATGTATCCAAAAGTTCCGTATCGACAACAGGATCTCAACGCGACAGACGGCGCGTCGATCGGACGCCCGGTCTGAGAGTTATTGGCATTTTCGTCCCAGGGGCCCGGTTGGTTTTTAGGGAAAAACCAACCCGACCGTACTCCGCCTGTATCCGATCCTCGGGCGGAGTTTTCCAAAAGTTCCGTCTCACTTAGAGGAAACTACCACAGCTGACGGTACGTCGATCGGACGTCCGTAGCTCAAGTTATGAGCGTTTCCGCTCCGAGGGCCCGGTTGGTTTCGTGTACGAACCAACCCGGCCGAACCCAAAGTCTCCCGAAACCTTGAGTATAATATACCGAAACGACCGTCTCGATCCAAGGATCGCGTAGCCGCTGACGGTTCGTCAATCGGAGGTCCCAGGCCCAAGATATGGGCGAAAGACCGAAGAGGGCCCGAAACGGGGGTACTGGGCCCGGGGCGACCCAGCCCGAACCCCCCTGGGGTCGGCCGAACCGGGTCGGCCCGAACCGGGTCGGCCCGACCCGGCCCGAACCGGCTAGGCCGGGTCCGGTCCGGCCTGGGCGCGGCCCGGCCGACCGGACCGGCCGGCTCGGTCTTCGGCCGAGCGGCCGAAGAGCCGCCGCCGCGGGGTTGACCCGCGGCTTTGAAGGAAACGCGGCCCCCGCGGGGGGGCCGCCTGTCACGCGGACGCGGCCGGGCCGCCGCGTCCGTCCCGGTTCCGCGCGGCCGCGGAACCGGCCGCCGTTGCCGCCGCGGCTTCAGCCGCGGCGGGCTTCCTCCACGGCGGCGCGCCGGGCGCCGCCGCCTCCGGTCGCCGGCGCCGACGCGCCGGCGACCCGCGCCGCCGCCGCCTTCCGCGGGCCGCCGGAGATGCTCCGGTGGCCCGATTTCTTTCCCGTCTGCGCCGATGCTCCTCCCGGGGGACGATCTTCACTGCGGAACCAACAAATTGCCCTTGCCGCACGGTTCGTCGTCGTCCGCCAAATCCGCACAACAAAATAGATCGGCGGAGGGTTGCCGGGTCTTGTTCGTTAGACCCGCACCCTCCGCGTTAGTCATAATCCACGGGAGGAACAATAAAACAATCAACAACAATTTTAAATGTTAAAATTGTTCGAAGATCAAGTTCTTTACTTTAAAAGAAATAAAATCACGGGAAGGAAAATATTCCAATCAACCCTTACCTTGTCGTCGTCGTCGGACGAGAGGTCGTCGCGGAATCGCTCGTCGCGGAAGAAAGAGATCGTCGCGTCGTCGCGGTATCCGGCGTCGCGTCGCCAATCTCCGGATCAAGATCAACGGATTTAATTAGTTTAATTCCGTTGATATTGAAATTAAAAAGGGAGAAGAAAAGATCTGATTCTCACCTTTGTTGCCGAACGAGGGTCGGCCGCGGAAGAAGAGGCGTCGCCGAAGAATGTCGCGGGTAGATCTCGTCGACGTCGCAGATCTTGGTGTGCGTCGTCGAATTCCGGTCGCCGGCGTTCTTCGCGTTCTTCGCGTTCTTCGCGTTCTTCGCGTTCTTCGCGTTCTTCGCGGAGAGGGTGGAGGCTCAGAGGAATAGCAATCCTCCAAAATAGACAAGTTTGTCTATTTTATTATTTTGCCAACAAACGCAAAACGCGTAAGTAACGACCCACTTAATTCGTTGAATTAATTCAACGAATAAAACAGCCCATTTAATTCAAGAAAGAAACAGCCCAATTAAATGGTCTGTTAAGAATTAAAGAAACGCGTCGGTTGACTTTTCAGTTTCTTTGACGGGTTTTCGCGGGTGCGTTACTTAGCGAAAGAAACGGCGGGGCTCGTGCGGGTCCCACCGCACAAATATCCTACCAAGGGGGTAGGATATTTCTGGATAGCATCCTATCCAGTTCAACTCAGTTCAAGCCGTCTTTATGTGACTTCAAGTGGCTTCCAAGCAGCTTAAGTGATTTAAAATAAAGTTGTCGCACAAACTTTATTTTATTTCTGACTTAAAGCCGTAAAATTTAAAAACCACGTCTGAGCAAACGCAACTCCGGAAGAGGCGTTTCTAAGAAAATACCGGCGCTGCGATTTCATCGGTGCCTTCAGAATTCGATTCCGGGCACCGGTTCAAAAGATAGAAAAACCCGCTCGTCCGTTCACTGAACGTACCCGAGCCAAACTTCGGAAATCGATTCCGGGCACACCGGGCCTCGGAATCAGGTGCCGTCTGAAGCTGCGCTCTTGTAAAATTCCAAAGAAAATTAAGAAAAAAATTTCCTTGAAATTTGCGGGTCTTTACATTACTCCCACCTCAGGGCTTTACGTCCCCGTAAAGATATATCAAAAACTAGGGGAACAAATGGGGGTACTGAGCACGCATCTGAGCCTCCCGCTCCCAAGTGCTCTCCTGGAGGTTCCCGTGCTGCCACCTGACGCGCACAAGAGGAATCGACCGCCCACGTAGGACCCGCTCCTGTCGATCCTCGATCTCCACTGGAACCTCCGCAAAGGTCGCCCCATCGTCCACGTCCAGCTCCCCAAAGTCGATGATGTGCGTCGGGTCGTGCACGTATCTCCTCAGCTGAGACACGTGGAAGACGTCGTGCACCCGGTGCAACTGAGGTGGCAGAGCCAGGCGATAAGCCACCTCTCCTATCCTGCTGAGGACCTGGAAAGGCCCGATGAAGCGTGGAGACAACTTGCCGCCTCGGCCAAATCTCCGTAAACCACGTCGAGGTGAGACACGCAAAAAGACGTGGTCGCCATCCTCGAACTCTAGTGGCCTCCGCCTCCTGTCAGCATATGACTTCTGCCGGCTCTGAGCTGTCCTCATCCTCCCCTGGATGATCTGGACCTTCTCTGTCGTGGCTCGGACCATCTCTGGTCCCACGAGTGCTGACTCCCCAGGGTCTGTCCAGCACAACGGTGATCTGCAGGGTCTGCCGTACAGCGCCTCGTATGGTGCCATCCCGATGGTGGAGTGGTAGCTGTTGTTGTACGCGAACTCCACCAAGGGTAGGTGGTCCTCCCAGCTGCGACCAAAGTCGAGAACACATGCACGGAGCATGTCCTCGAGTGTCTGTATGGTCCTCTCCGTCTGACCATCCGTCTGAGGGTGGAAGGCTGTGCTCAGATGGAGCCGCGTCCCGAACGCCTCCTGCAACCCCTTCCAAAGCCGGGAAGTGAAACGAGCATCTCGATCGGAGACGATAGATGATGGCACACCGTGAAGCCGTACGATCGCCTGGACGTAAAGACGTCCCAAGCTCTCCACTGAGCCCTGCTCTCTGATGGGTAAGAAGTGTGCCGACTTGGTGAGTCGGTCGACAATCACCCAAATGGAGTCGTGACCTCTGGAAGTACGTGGAAGTCCATTCACGAAGTCCATAGATATGCCGTCCCACTTCCACTCCGGGACCTCCAAGGGCTGTACCAAGCCTGCTGGTACCTGGTGCTCTGCCTTCACCTGCTGGCAGGTGAGGCATCGTGAAACGAACTCTGCCACAGCTTTCTTCATGCCCGGCCACCAGTGCTGTCGCCTGAGATCCGGGTACATCCTCGCCACTCCAGGATGTACCGCCAAGGGAGAAGTGTGAAACTCTCTCAGCACCTCCTCTCGTAAAGCAACTGGTACGAAGGTACGCCCTCTGAAAAGGATGTCGTGCTCTGCTCCAAGGGAGAAACCATCAGGCGCCTGACCTGAGGATATCAGTGCACGCCGGGTCTCACAGTCAGCGTCCCCACGCTGAGCCTCTCTGACCCGCTGTAGAAGTGGAGGAGAGACTGTGAGAGACTGAAGAAAGGCTGCTCCGTCTCTATCCACGAAGGATATCTGCAAGGAGGCTAGCTGCTCCGTCGCCTCCTCAAGCAGCTGAATGCCCGTCCTCCTGCTGAGGGCATCGGCTACCACGTTCCCCTTCCCAGGAGTATAGACTATCTCAAAGTCATAGTCCTGGAGGAACTCAAGCCATCTCCGCTGTCTCAGGTTCAGGTCCTTCTGAGAGAAGATATACCTGAGACTCTGGTGGTCAGAAAAGACTGTGAAGCGCTCGCCCATCAGATAGTGCCGCCAAGTCTTCAGAGCGAAGACCACTGCTGCTAACTCCAGGTCATGAGTGGCGTAGTTCTGCTCATGCGGCCTCAACTGACGTGATCCGTAGGCGATCACGGCCCGCTCCTGCATCAGGACGCACCCGAGTCCAGTCCCTGATGCATCGCAGTAAACTACGTACCCAACTCCCTCCTCAGGCAACCTCAAGATAGGTGCGCTGGTCAATCTCTGTCTCAGCTCCTGGAAGCTCTGCTGACATCTGTCTGACCACACGAAGGGTTTCCCCTTATTTGTCAACGCTGAGAGTGGTGCCGCAACTCTGGAGAAGTCCGGCACAAATCTCCGATAGTATCCTGCTAGGCCCAAGAAGCTCCGCACCTCTGTCACGCTCCTGGGTGGCTCCCAAGCTAGCACTGCCTCGATCTTCGCGGGATCCACTGCAACTCCCGCCTCAGAGATGACGTGTCCCAAGAAATGGACCTCACGTAACCAGAACTGGCATTTTGAGAGCTTGCCATAAAGCTGGTGCTCTCGGAGTGTGTCTAGCACAACTCGCAGGTGGTAGGCATGCTCCTCCTCAGTCGTCGAGTATACCAAAATGTCGTCAATGAAGACAACGACAAATCGGTCGAGGTATGGCTGGAAGATCCTGTTCATGAGGCTCATGAACACTGCTGGAGCATTGGTTACGCCGAACGGCATAACCAAGAACTCATAATGGCCATACCGACACCTGAAGGCCGTCTTCTGCACGTCCTCGTCTCGAACTCTGAGCTGATGATAGCCTGACCGGAGGTCTATCTTCGAGAACCACTGCGCTCCCTTGAGCTGATCGAAGAGGTCATCAATCCCTGGCAGCGGATACTTGTTCCTCACTGTCACCTGGTTCAGGCGACGATAGTCGACACATAGTCGCAAGCTCCCGTCCGCCTTCTTGGCGAACAAAATCGGGGAAGCCCAGGGTGAAACACTGGGTCGGATAAACCCCTTGCTCTGCAAGTCCTCCAACTGTACCCGCAGCTCTCGAAGCTCGGCGGGGGCCATCCGATATGCTGGAGTAGATATCGGGGCTGTCCCGGGGTACAAGTCGATGTAAAAGTCTACCTCTCTACGAGGAGGTAGCCCTGGAACGTCGTCGGGAAAGACGTCCACGTACTGGTCCACCACTGCAGGAAAAGACGGACTCCGCACATCCACTGCTCCTAGGATGAGGCTAGCCAACTGATGAGAGATGGGCTGCACTCTCCTCCGCGGAAGTCCATCCTGTGCTGCAAAGGTTCCCTTCTCGCCGGTGAAGGTAAACCTGCTCCCGTCGGTACGAACACATCGCACCTTGCGCCTAAAACAGTCGATCTGGGCATGAACCGTGGATAGCCAATCCATGCCCAAGATGACGTCGTAAGGCCTCGACGCCGCTACAGGGAGATCCCAGCCGAAGCTCTCGCCTCCTAGAGTAAGCTCACACTGCCGGCACCAGTGCGTAATCGTCGAGTCTGCTCCCGTAGGAGTCTCTAGCCGTAAGGATCGAGCCAACGGCTCAGTCGGAATCTCCGAGCTCCGAACAAGGGCAGAGGCTATGAAAGAGTGACTCGCTCCTGTGTCTATAAGCACTGCAGCAAGGGTGGAATAGACACAGATCGTACCTCGAATCATCTCTGGCAGGTCGGGGTCGTAGGCCTCCACTGCCTGGAGCTGGGCCTGTCTCTGCCCGCCAGCTCCCTGTGGTCGAGGTGGCCCTCCTGGTGGTGGTGGGGGTAGAGCCTGGAAGCGTCGCCCACCACCCGCTGCTCGGCCAGCTCCTCTGCCTCGTCCGCCTCCTCCCTGCGGACCGCCACGGTCGACCCTCTGCCTCTGCCTGGGTGGTCGCTGGCTCTGAAACTCGTGCAGTGCCCTGAGGCGACGTGCATCGTCAGCGTCTGGTACTGGAAGCATCGGTGGCTCGGCGGGTAAAGCTACCACCGGTGCCACAGCTGGCAAAGGGCCCTGCACCGAGGCCTCGTCGCTCGGTGGGCTGCCGTCGCGCCCTACACTCGGAACCCTAGCTGGCTGTCGTCGCGGGGCCATCCTGAGAACAAGAGCACCACAGTCAGAACAGTATACCTGGTGAGCTGGCACAAGTAATCACAAGGAAAACTTGAGACTTTCATAAAGCAGATCAGTATACCCGGTGAGCTGACACAAGTAATCACAAAGAAAACTTGAAACACACACGCAATCAATGTTTTCATGCATTAAGTCGGAAATCAGGAGTCAGGGTCCTGGTGTACGGATACGTCGGCCGCCGCACCAACACTGGGCTCCCTGAACTGATAACCACACTCAATACACTAAACACTATTGCTTCACATAGAAAGAAAGGACGATCAGAGTCCGCGGTAGAACCGACCACCTCTGATACCAATTTGTCACGACCCGTCCTCGGGGCCCGTGCCGTGACTACCCCAAACCCGCCTTCCATAGGCCAGGGGCTGGCGACTAGCACCAAGGCGTAAAATCCCAGTAAACAGGGAAGGCATTGCCTTTATAAGTAACAACCACACAGAGTCAGCAAGCGGAAAGTAAAGTACAGAAAAGTAAAGGGGCCGGAAATACAAGCCCAACTGTAAAGTACAACTGAAAGGTAAAGTACAGCAACTGAAGAAAAGACGGCGGCCTCGTGTCGTCCACTGGCAATCCCACCTGAAGGGTGGGTACAGATAGCCTCCAGGCTCCTCGGGTCCCACGTCCGCTCCGAGCACGTCCCGCCCAGTGGTCCACCTCCAGGTACCGTCCTGCTCCACGCCCCAACCGTGATCAGCGCTGTCCGTCGTCTGCAACCAACACCACGAAGTGCGGGCATAGCCAGTGCAGGGGTGAGTACAAGCTACTCAGTAAGGACCCCGAGACCCCCGAAGGTCTCCCGAAATCCACAAAGGATATAGCACAAAAGAAAGATGCAATCACGAAGTAACATCTGACTCGACTTAGGTATATGCCCATACATATACCTAAGTCCCCAAATCTAGCTCTGCTCACGAGCTCAGGAACAACTCAATCCACAAAGGAAAGCAAGACTCAAATCCACAAGGAGAGTAAATAGTAAATCCACATAGGATAGTTCAACACAATCCACAAAGGAGAGTAAACAGTAAATCCACATAGGATAGTTCAACACAATCCACAACGGAGAGTAACATAAGATTCAGCTCAACCAGGTATACTTTTTCAGATGACGTCAAAGACGATCACTGATCCGTCTAAGTCGTCGGACCCACGAAGGATCGATAGGTACTAACCCCCGCAGAAGACCCACACAGGATCGGGCTCACACAGAACCTGTAGGCAGTGGCTCACACAGAACCGGTAGGCAGTGGCTCACACAGAACCGGTAGTAGGACCCACACAGGATCGGGCACTGATCCGCGTAGGATCGCTGAGTGCAGTAGTCGACGCAGTCCACTGAGGATCTCTGCACAGTCGTCGCCGCAGTCCACGAAGGATCTCTGCTCTGCCGTCGTCGCAGTCCACGGAGGATCTCTGCTCTGCCGTCGTCGCAGTCCACGGAGGATCTCTGCTCTGTCGTCGTCGCAGTCCACGGAGGATCTCTGCTCTGCCGTCGTCGCAGTCCACGGAGGATCTCTGCTCTGTCGTCGTCGCAGTCCACGGAGGATCTCTGCTCTGTCGTCGAGGTCACAGCCAGCGCTAGGGTTCCCGCACGTAGCGAGCTCGTTTAGGAGGGTCCGCTCCACGAGCCGAGGGGCTGATACATCAACTGACACGTAGTCCGAAGTTGATGTATCCAAAAGTTCCGTATCGACAACAGGATCTCAACGCGACAGACGGCGCGTCGATCGGACGCCCGGTCTGAGAGTTATTGGCATTTTCGTCCCAGGGGCCCGGTTGGTTTTTAGGGAAAAACCAACCCGACCGTACTCCGCCTGTATCCGATCCTCGGGAGGAGTATGCCAAAAGTTACGTCTCACTTAGAGGAAACTACCACAGCTGACGGTACGTTGATCGGACGTCCGTAGCTCAAGTTATGAGCGTTTCCGCTCCGAGAGCCCGGTTGGTTTCGTGTACGAACCAACCCGGCCGAACCCAAAGTCTTCCGAAACCTTGAGTATAATATACCGAAACGACCGTCTCGATTCAAGGATCGCGTAGCCGCTGACGGTTCGTCAATCGGAGGTCCCAGGCCCAAGATATGGGCGAAAGACCGAAGAGGGCCCGAAACGGGGGTACTGGGCCCGGGGCGACCCAGCCCGAACCCCCCCTGGGGTCGGCCGAACCGGGTCGGCCCGACCCGGCCGACCGGACCGGCCGGCTCGGTCTTCGGCCGCGCGGGCGAAGAGCCGCCGCCGCGGGGTTGACCCGCGGCTTTGAAGGAAACGCGGCCCCTGCGGGGGGGCCGCCTGTCACGCGGACGCGGCCGGGCCGCCGCGTCCGTCCCGGTTCCGCGCGGCCGCGGAACCGGCCGCCATTGCCGCCGCGGCTTCAGCCGCGGCGGGCTTCCTCCACGGCGGCGCGCCGGGCGCCGCCACCTCCGGTCGCCGGCGCCGCCGCGCCGGCGACCCGCGCCGCCGCCGCCTTCCGCGGGCCGCCGGAGATGCTCCGGTGGCCCGATTTCTTTCCCGTCTGCGCCGATGCTCCTCCCGGGGGACGATCTTCACTGCGGAACCAACAAATTGCCCTTGCCGCACGGTTCGTCGTCGTCCGCCAAATCCGCACAACAAAATAGATCGGCGGAGGGTTGCCGGGTCTTGTTCGTTAGACCCGCACCCTCCGCGTTAGTCATAATGCACGGGAGGAACAATAAAAAAATCAACAACAATTTTAAATGTTAAAATTGTTCGAAGATCAAGTTCTTTACTTTAAAAGAAATAAAATCACGGGAAGGAAAATATTCCAATCAACCCTTACCTTGTCGTCGTCGTCGGACGAGAGGTCGTCGCGGAATCGCTCGTCGCGGAAGAAAGAGATCGTCGCGTCGTCGCGGTATCCGGCGTCGCGTCGCCAATCTCCGGATCAAGATCAACGGATTTAATTAGTTTAATTCCGTTGATATTGAAATTAAAAAGGGAGAAGAAAAGATCTGATTCTCACCTTTGTTGCCGAATGAGGGTCGGCCGCGGAAGAAGAGGCGTCGCCGAAGAATGTCGCGGGTAGATCTCGTCGACGTCGCAGATCTTGGTGTGCGTCGTCGAATTCCGGTCGCCGGCGTTCTTCGCGTTCTTCGCGTTCTTCGCGTTCTTCGCGTTCTTCGCGTTCTTCGCGTTCTTCGCATAGAGGGTGGAGGCTCAGAGGAATAGCAATCCTCCAAAATAGACAAGTTTGTCTATTTTATTATTTTTCCAACAAACGCAAAACGCGTAAGTAACGACCCACTTAATTCGTTGAATTAATTCAACGAATAAAACAGCCCATTTAATTCACGAAAGAAACAGCCCAATTAAATGGTCTGTTAAGAATTAAAGAAACGCGTCGGTTGACTTTTCAGTTTCTTTGACGGGTTTTCGCGGGTGCGTTACTTAGCGAAAGAAACGGCGGGGCTCGTGCGGGTCCCACCGCACAAATATCCTACCAAGGGGGTAGGATATTTCTGGATAGCATCCTATCCAGTTCAACTCAGTTCAAGCCGTCTTTAAGTGACTTCAAGTGGCTTCCAAGCAGCTTAAGTGATTTAAAATAAAGTTGTCGCACAAACTTTATTTTATTTCTGACTTAAAGCCGTAAAATTTAAAAACCACGTCTGAGCAAACGCAACTCCGGAAGAGGCGTTTCTAAGCAAATACCGGCGCTGCGATTTCATCGGTGCTTTCAGAATCCGATTCCGGGCACCGGTTCAAAAGATAGAAAAACCCGCTCGTCCGTTCACTGAACGTACCCGAGCCAAACTTCGGAAATCGATTCCGGGCACACCGGGCCTCGGAATCAGGTGCCGTCTGAAGCTGCGCTCTTGTAAAATTCCAAAGAAAATTAAGAAAAAAATTTCCTTGAAATTTGCGGGTCTTTACATTGGACCCCTAGATCACCCAATTAAAAGTAAAAATTATCAATTTTATGGATTCAATCTATGAATATTATATTCAGATTCCATGTTTAAAAATCATCCTACCAACTATTTCAAAAGTTTGATATTCCACCCCAAATCTAAATTCATACATATAAAATAATCTATACATAACAAAACTATAGAACATATCATCTTTGATGAGTAATTTTGGTAGACCATTCACATAACCCGACACTCTTATGTCACTAATTTTGATAAAAATGGAATCATACCACTTTTGAATACTTGATGCATACCCAAGGAATATCTTCTAATTATATAAACTTCTCCTACAAAAAGCTGATCCAATAGACCTAGTCAAAACTCAAAATCCATAATGGTGATTACTGAATACCATTTATCCCAAAATACAACTAGTTTATTCATCCAATGAACCAATAGTCTTATGGTTATCACCACCATTAGTTTCAACTCACAACCACCAAAATGTTATTTTTCTCGTTCATCATCAATCAAAATTTCGTATTGAAACACCATCTCTTTTCCTAATTACATGTCATACATGTTTTATATCTATACTTCCCCAAAAAAATAAATTATGACATATATTAATCAATTATTCCAATACTTTAAACTGATAGCCAATTGGGGATGGACATATATAATTCATCCATGTTCAAGACAGAGACACAATAGACTTTCTTAAAAATAATTTTTTGATAAACAGTAAAAATATAATTCCACATGAAAATACATATTGAATCATCCATGGATGAATCAAATCAAAATATCTGAATAAAACCTCCAAATAATTTCAAACCTACTTGTTTGTTATGAATTCACAATATGAGGCATCCTATGACAACATGATCATGCTCACTGAATTCAATGTAGGACTCCTAGTGACATTCCATGGGATGATCATCAACTACCGAAGACTGTCATTATGTCATACTGTAGAAATTAATTAATATCAATACTAATAAACCATATAATAATTTATCTCCATCTCAATTCAAAATACAATTATCTACATTGACCTGCCACCACATTTGATTTTGGTTTTGGAATTCTTGAATGTGTCTAGGTATGTATATCCTGAGTTCCTCAATGAAATCTATATACCAACCTAACCCTTCCATGGACAATTTTATATTCTAATTACCATCTAAAAATAATGGTTGAATAAACTTCATAACATATAAATCTATATCACATAAGTGTCTTTTTCATCACCTTGAAAATTAATTTCTAAAGACCATATCACACACACAATTTATCACAAAATCTACAAATGGATGTCATTGTTCCACTCCCACAAATTCAATAAAAAAAACAGAAATACTACCTATTTGTAAATTTTTAGAACAATAAACATTAAATACAATCCAAATATTGAGAACTTAAATTTTCATACATTATCATTTTTTTTGGAATACTTAAAAAATTACAAAAAAGGAACCCAAAAGTCATCATTATTTTAGTGCCTTTACAAACATGGAAACCTATACAATGGTACATAAGTGCACTATAATATCTCTCTATTAGTTTTTTAAGAATAGAACCCATCTTTAAAATATCATACACATTACACATTTTTAAAACAGTGGAATGGAAACACAAAAAGGGGTGAGCTCATGCAATTAAAAAGGGTAATGAAGGAAGATATGTGATCATAAACAAGAGCATGATGATATGATAACATGGTCATAACATTAGAAGACAATAACCTATATATAAAAGAATATAGACATTAAATCAAGTCATAAATATTGTTAGTTCAAAATACAAAAATAAATAGGGAAACAAGAACATAATCCATGAAATCAAAACATTCTAATATGTCATGGGATTTTTTCAGACACATAAGAATATAAAATGATTTCCACAGTATTCAAGTATTATTTACAATTACGTATTATTTGTGTGGGTTCACATCAAATTCCATATTGGTAGACATTGGTCACTCCCAGGTTGAGACTAGTAGTCAATTTTTACTACAAAGACCATTTTAGTGAACAATGTCCTCTTTTGAACTGAGTTAACTCCGCATTCCATGCATGTTTATCTCATGAGATATAAATCATTACTCAATGCATTAGAGGGAGATATGGGTGTTTTCATATCCTAATGAAATCATACAAATGTGTGCTTCTATATCAAAACAATTCCTGATATCATGACCCATGAAATGAAATTGGTATCATAAACATGTAATCATATAATAAACTATGGAAAATAGATAGGTTTCATAATAATTTCATCAAATAATGTCCCATTAAAAGAAGTGTGGTTTATTTCAATATAACACATGAACGGGAAATGGTTTTCCTAAACATCATGACATAAAAACATAAACCACTCAAAGAGATAATATCAAAGGGACCTATGGATAATTTTTTAAAAGTTTCAATTCATATCATTGGATATCATATTAGATGGAAAATTATTTCAAAACACCTTCATAAATAATTTCAGGACAAAATTATCATTTTTAATTTAAAAAAGACATTCTAAAACATAGAACATTTTTGAAATCATTTTATATTAAAATTACATTGATAACATATAAGGGAATATTTTAAAATCATAAACTTTTATCAAAATTAGTTTTTTCTCGAAAATGAACTTAAAATATCATTTTAAAATCAGTTTTAATATTTTTTAACATTTTTTTGAGATAAAATAGACTTTTAACTAAAGAGATAAATTATGTCATATTTTTTTAAAAACATTCAATTAATGATCTCAAGTTCCAATGACTAAAAAAATAACTAGTACATTAATATATTATGGCTAACCAGAGTATTATGAAATTAAATAGTTTTTTTGAGATATGGATTATAATATTTCATCCTAGGAAGCATAATAGTTAACAACCTCAATAAACAATGATATTGTTCAATAAATCATTACCACTTTGGTAACATTGAATTATAATAATTTAATGATAAAACCATTACAGAAATCATATAATATCAATAATATAAGGATATTCATGAAATAAAATTTAAAAGGGTGGTTTTTAGACCTCTTATAACAATATAGGTGCATAACATGGATTGTGTCTCAAAGAATTAAAATTAAGAAAAAATTACCCAAACAATTTGGTTACTTTTGGAATATAAACCCCATGAAATAAAAATCATAGAATAGAAATGTAAATACCATTAAATTTAAGGATACTAAAAATACATATATTCATCAGATGTATATACACCAGGCAAAATAAACAAGTGGTGAATAATGTATAGATCTTACTGAAATAAAAATGTTACGGGAAAACTAATACCTTATTTCTTGTATGTGATCATACTCATTCGAACCTCATAGATAATAATTATATGGTTATTATAGATCATCCTCAAAATCATATTGGTATATATTATACCATATATTATGTTACTGTGAGATTATATTACCTATTTATTAATAATTCCATTTTAATGTAACATTTATGGTAATATATTCTTCATTTTTCATATATGCTTTGATTTATTATTCAAAATCGTATAAAATATTTCATGACTTACTTATTTATAGAATTTTAAAAATGTTATAAATATCATATATATTCATTATATAAAAATTTAAAATAATTTATAAATTTTATACATATAATATTAAATACACCATTTATGAAGACAATATGTTGTACATTAATAAGGACGTTGTTCAGATTTTATGGTCGTTTTAAAAGAATAAATTTATATTAAATATTTGTATATATAGATATTAATTATAATATAATAATTATTTTATATTTATCATAAATGTTATAAAATCCTTTCTTAATACATTCCATGTAAATTTTCAATGTATAATATCACTTTGAGGGGGAAGTAGTCCACTAATGAAGTTATCATATTTATTAAAAATGGAATGGATGATGGTATGTATTAAATAATATTTAAATAATAATTAATAAATCATTAACATCATAAACAAAATATAAAAATGGTATGTACATCATAATTCCCAACCATGCGAGACGGTAATTAAAAAACGAATGAAATTATTTTGTGAGGTCGTATTCTATAGCACTCACGAACTTTAAGATCACTACCCATTTGTTTAATGTGTGTGTTGAATTAGGTAAAACACATATATTAAATTATATATGAATATTTAGGATAATTATTATTTTTTATAATCATTTAATAACAATAATTTATTGTTTGGATAAAAAATAAAATAAAAGTTCTCATGGAAGAATGTTACCTCTTCTTTGGGTAACTCATTTTGGATTCCAACAAAGGAATTCCTTTCTGGGATTTATGACAAAAGGAATGATTATTGAATTATGGGGTGGAATTTGGGTGAAAATATTGAAGGTGTTTTCTAATCCTAATATATTGAGAGGTGTGATGTCTTGAGTGGGGGGGTTCCCTTTATAGTTGATAAGAAGTGTCATTTTTTTAAATATAAAAATGAATACATTATTGAGAGGTTTCTATTACATCATGTTCCTCCAATAGTTTTAATTATTTTATACAAAATAGTTCATTGTATAATTAAGACAATCAAATGGATTTTGAAATGTTTTATTAGTTATTGGGCCGTTATAAATTAATGTTTATCTTCTAAGTTATTTTGTTTTACCTTACTCATTGTAATTAATTTTTAATACTTTTAATAATATTTTTTTACCAAAAATAATTTACCGAAATATAAATTATAAATTATGCTTATTCAAAATATGGATTCAAATTTTTTCAAAAATAAATATTATTAGTGGTAAAATTAATTGAATATTAACATTTAGATGTGTTGTGATAGTGGGTTTTGAGTAAAATTTTTCATAAGTACGAAATGTTTTTATATTCAATTTAAATTAGAAATTGGTTCCAATGAAATAATTTGAACTGACTTGATGTAAATTAGATCTAATTAAAAATAAAAAATTAAATAAAATATAATTTAACAATTTAAAAAGTAAATGAACATGTTGATTTGAAATTTTTTTTATTATTTTTCACTTTTCATCCTTAGAAGAAGTTTTTTAGAAAAATCAAAAAAAATTCCCTATGTTAATTTTTAAAATTTTAATTAATAATGTTATAATATTTTAACAAAATAATTTTATAAAAGTTTATATAATTAATTTTTTTATTATTCATAGTTTAAAATAAAAGGTAGTATATTAGAGAAAATAATATTTTCAAACATATAATGTCATTACTAATAATTATTTCATTTATTATCAATATGTTTTATTTATATAATACCATTATAAATAATTTATATAAAAAAGGTATAAATATTCATATTATTAAATTTTATATCTATATTTTAGCTCTCTCATTAAAATTATTATTATAATAATATGTTGTTTCATAGAAAGTCTGTGTTGTGTGTAATGAAAGCCTTGTTGATGATCTATGTAGCTAAATTTTTTCATGGTTTACGATATAATAAATACATAATGTGGTGTATTGAATGATGTATGAAATAAAAAAAATTTATCTTATTCAAAATAATGTTCGTTAATACTCCGGGTTTTAAATTATACCCCATGTAAAATAGATTTCGTCATAAATATTCATCATAATGATACAAAAAAATTAATATATTTATACCTTATTATATACCCGAGATCCCACATAGATTATTTGAACTAGTGATTTTTTTTAAATACCACTAGGTTAGTGGTCTAGTTTTGTAGATATTTCTATGTATGGTCGATAGTTTCAACTGGTTGGTCCTCGAAGGAATGATCATTAACAAATTATATGACCTATGAGATAATTACATATTATGTATCAGGTATTTACCTCCTCATGATAGATACATGGTACACATGATGTACTTGATAGAGTTTTTTGGATGTTCCAAGCAGTAATCTTCAATCCCTATATGATAATAGATTTTAAAGGGACCAATATAAATAGGTCATAGTTTCCCATTAATTATTAATCTCATAACCATATTCTATGGAGATATTCATATAAACACCATCCCAAAAACATTAAATTCTTTATCACATTGATAGTTACGACCATAATTCTTCCATAGATATATAGATTCTTTGATATGTAGTCGAATTGTCATAGACTTCATAGGTATTTAATCAGCAATCTCGGTTCCCAATTACTATCTTTCTAAAACTTCATTACATTACGACAGAGCTCTATATTTTTTATAATAAAGGATTTATAATGAGCCATGAGAATTATTTAGAGAAAGATATGATTTTAATAAAACTCAATTAAAGGAAGGTGATTATATGAACTTCATATGAAATCAAAAGAACATGATATCAACGTATCATCTTGGTTTGTAATTTTTCTATCTAACTAAACATCTATTCGAGGATGATAATAAATCTTAAAAATGAATTATGTATCATGATCATGCAGAATACATCACTAGAACATTGAGGTAATAGGTGAAATGGATAGTTTTACTACATGCAAATTGACAACTTCTTTAATGTGTATCCTTGAATTCAAATCTAGAGAGAAGTATTCTATGATATAAATTAAGTGAACTAACATAGTAATGTAATAGACTACCATCCAAATCACATTAAGCCCTTCAGTGGTCATGGGATGTCCAAAAAAATCAATAATGATGTTCTCCCATTTCCATTCAGGTACTGGTAATTAATGTAACAACCCCGTAGACAATATACATTTAGAATTAACTTGTAGTAATAATAATAATTTCAATAAAAACTCTATTATATCCTTATTCCTTCCATCCAAAGGAAGTATTCCTCAAATTTCAATACGTACTTACACATTCAGTAGGAATAGATAATTATGATATATGAGAATCCTCTAATAGAACCTTCTTAAAATATGGCATCGATGGAACACATAAATTGTTCATGAACATTATTATTTCATCATAATAATTCATCTATTCAAGACCATTTATAAATTTTATTTTTCTTCATGACATCTTCCATTTTCACCTCTTCAATTATTACTTAGAAAAATGGTTGAATATTTAGTTGGGAAAGGAAATTTTATCCCCTTCTTTATTTTTTTTTTCCAAATCCATATATTTCATATTAATAAATATTTGACCCTTTGTGATCCTCATAATGTATAATATTTCATGACACTTTAAAATTAAAGAATCATCAACTTTGTTCACATTCCCAGTGGGGAAATGTATTGAGCAGATAAAATCCTTTATCCGATCAGTCTATCTTCTCTAGAGCATGTTCAACTCCTTATTTTTCAATAAATATTTCAAACATTTCTGATTATTACATATATAACACCCTTGTCTATAAATACAATAACTATATATTTTTATTTAAAATTTTACCATATCCAACTCCAAACCATGAGTTAGGTAATTTTTTTCATGAATCTTCAACATTCATGATGCGTAGGATATAACCATTTTATTCTCAATTAGAAAACAATTTGATCCCTTATAGAATTCAACACAAAATAATAAAAACCCATATCAACTATAGGGTAATATAATAATAGTTTCACTGAATGAGCATCCATTTACGTCCTTGAAATTTTCCTCACATTCCTCATTCTATAAGAACATTTCACCCTACAAAGTTAACATTATTAAAAGATTATATATTCTTGAGTAATTTTCCAAAAACAATTGACGATTTAATGCTAAACCAAGAAATATATAGATCATTGTATATGTGGTTTCTATAGTAAAATATTAAATATCCTTTTTCTTTTATGGATCTATTATTATACCCTCTATTAAAATTAAATGACCAAAAAAGTTAATCATTTTGCATACAGAATTATCACTTTAAACAAATATCATATTGTTTCTCTTTAAATAGGTTATTTAGTACTATTTTGAAGTTTCTTTGATGTTATTTCATTATCTTTGAATATATAATAATATCATCTATAAATATTCCCACAAACTAATTGAGGAAGTCATGAAAATACTATTCATAAAACCAAGAAGATAATATTGGTATAAATAAGGAAAAACATTCTCACAATATATTCGATGTTTCTATAACATAGGCACAATTCTATCTTGGGTAAATCCTCTATATTGAACTCTAATTGATGATTTCCAAAATGGAGGTCAATCTTGGAACGGTATTGAGCTCCAAATAGTTGATTAAAATAATCATCGTTATAGGGAATAAGATACTTGATCATGATATTGAGTTGTTTAAACTCCTAATAATAAATACACAGTCACACTGAACCATCAATTATTTTCACACATAGAATATTTTCACCCAATAGAGTCACATTTGGATGAATGGATACCTTATCAATTTTTTCTTCTAGTTTATCTTTCAATTCATGCAACTCAATTGGGTTCATTCTATAGAGAGTCATTAAAATTGGAGAGGAACTAGGTATGAGGTATATTGATAACCGAACTTCTCCTTCTGATGGAAAGATGGGAAAATCATCTAGAATGATATATAGAAGCTCCAAAATAATAGGAATATCAACGATTTCAATTTTCTACCTAACAATTTGAGATAAAAAACCTTTTAAATGGAAACTAAGACCCACACATTGAAGATAATACTTAAATGATGTTCATAATTATCATCACAATGACAGATGATCATAGGATTGTTTGAAATATCAAAATTATCTTCCCTTAATCAATTAATAATTTGGAATTAATGAATAGAAAACATATCCATTACTTCAATGTCTTGAAATTCGACCAGAGGAATAATGAGATGATTTAGAGGATTTATATTCTTATATATGTCAACAAGAGAGGAATAATACACTTGAGACAAAATCATTGTACCATTAGGTGTTTTAACTACTAATTCCACTGTATAAAAAAAAATTAATGATTTTTTTGGAAAATCTGTAATCCTAATGTGTTAAAAAAAACAAAATAATCAAAACATGTCAAAAAAATGTTAAAAGAAATTTTGATTTTACCAGAAGAGATATCCCTATATAATATCCATCAATGAGTACACATATTCATATCAGTTTTATCCTTATTGAGATCTCTAAAATATATGTCTAGTTTGTCCCAAAATTTATGATACTCATAAATGTTTATCTTTCATTTGTTTAAAGAGTGTATGATATGTTCCCATGTCATATCACTATTTGTTACCAACTTACCAACATCATTCCTGATGAAATAAAGCTCTTCCTTTGTAGGGACTACTAATTCAGGGTTCAGAACCTTGGGAGAGACATACTCAACAATAGTAATACCCTACAGTTGGCATCATACATCCATTACATCAGCATCCTAGTCAATAGCATTGTAAATGTCATCCATGTCATTTAACCATAACATCTTTTATAACCTTGTAACATCCCAAGTAAGTATTGAATAATAGATATTTTTTTATCTATGTCTATTAATTAATTATATAGTGTTTTAGAGTCTTAAAATAAAAAATAAATCCAATAATAAGCATGGAATACACTAATATATTTAAAAGATTGTTTTACTGCCTTTTGATGGAAAACCATTTTTAAATATATCTTTTGACAATTTTATAAGATATGTTTGTCAAAATAAACTTATTCTTTAATATTGGGACATAAAAATTTACTTTGTGTGAATTTTTGTTATTTTCCCGATAAAGTTCATTTTGTAATGAATAGTGAAAAATGTTGTATTTTAATTCAAAACCTCTTTTTAATATAATTTATTTATATGATTAGATTATATTTTGAATTGGTTTTGAAGTGAAATTAGAATATATTTTTACCATTTAATCCAATGGTGGTCATTGGAATCAATTTCACTTTGAAATTGGACTTAAACTGGTGTCAATCTTTTTATAATTATTATTTCATAGAAACACGCTATTTGTCATGACAGCGGGAATTAATTATTAAATTATTTAATTTAACTTATATTATTTTAATTTTTTAAAATAGAAATCATTTTTGAATTCAGAATAACAAATATAGCTTTGGGTGAATTTTTGGAAGTTTTCTGAAAAACTTCATTTTTTGATGAATAGTGAAATCACTAAGTGGTACTTATAAAAACTGATTTTCCGTTTAAATGAAATATTTCCATCTTTGTGTTTTGAATTTCAAAAATATGACATACATGGTTTTAATTTATAAGTAAAATGTGGTTCAATGGGATTAAAATAATGTTTCGGTGAATAGTAACTTTTATGTTTTTAATCGCGATTAGTGGTAATTAGTGTAGTTTAAGGAAAAAATAATGTTTTAATAATATGAGATTAGATTGACACATGAAATACCATTATTGGATGTGTCATGGCCGGCCAAGAAAAGCCATGAGTAAACTTGGGGACCCCATGGAGCTACTTTGGTTGGGAAATGACATAAATAACTTTTTATTTAATGTAAAATTAAAAATGACACAAACATGAGATGTTTTACTATAACAAATTTTAAATGGGGTTATACAAGTCAAATTTTTGACTATAAATATTAATTAGAAAGATAAAAATCTTTCCTACATCATAGTATTTTATTTATAATTTTTATACTTTAAATAAATTAAATTATTTATGACATCATGATGATGCAGTGATTACCTCATTAATAAAGGAATTAAATAAAATGAAATGATAATGTAAAATCTATGACCTAAACATGTCAAAAACCTATTGTATGGGTGGATTTAGAACCCTTACTACCATACCCTCTAATTATATCAATTTGGGACCTTTTGAATCCGAATCTCATTTTAAAATAAAGTAACATTTCTTTACTTTCCATGAGTGCCCCTCCTCTCCTCTTATAAAAGGCCCCCACCTCTACCTCCATACCCACACTTCCAAAGCCTTTTCCTCGGCAAAACCTGCACATTTTGTCTCTCCAAATCCCTCTCTTACTCCTTGAAGCCTCACATTGGGCATAGGTTTTCCCAATGAAGCCTTTGAGCTAAAACTAAAGGGAGTTACCCGATTTTAAGGTAATGTCTTCACTTGGGTCCTTTTGTTTTATTTTGTTTCTCCAACCCCCTAAACTCTGTTTATTCATTTTCTTTGTAACAACTAAAGTATCATCAATATACTAGGATGTTGTTATACTATTTATTCGAGCTACACTTACATGGGCCTACATCTAATGGATAATGAATATACTGTTTCCATGGATGGTGAATTTCTGCCTCCCGAAACGATGATTTTTCAACATTCTTTTAACACCTTAAAAGGTGGTCATTTAGATGACACTATATTTATATATGATATATAATATGTTTATTTTTTCCTTAAGATTATGTATTTATTATTTTGGGCATACCTTTATGGTTTCCATTATGGGTAAATGCGATATCTTCATTTAAGGAAGTGCAGACTACCACCCCCTCAAAGTGATTTGATTCTTTAAATACCATATATGGGACGTATAAAGGATGTAGTTATGATATTATATATGATATTACACTGGAATTATAATATACCTTTATATCATTATGATTCAATTCTATAAAATATGAAATAGAAATGAAAGTAGCGTTCATGCGTACGTACGGCTTACCGTCTCCATGAACGGTGCATTTCATTTCTTACCTCTAAATGATTATGTAATATTTTAAATGCATGCATGTACTGGATATATATGACATATATGATATCTAAATCATGAATATTATTCTGGATATAATGGATACATGAAAAAATTGTAATTATAAAGGGTTTATTTTGGACTCAAGTGCCAATGATCGTTAAAACGACCGTTATTAACTTAAATAATTACATAGTGTTCATGACATGGAAATAAGTGATATAAAAGGAAAAATGAACTTGAAAAAGGTTCCTAAACAAGTATAAATTAACTCCAGTTTATTATTCAGGAGATTAAAGAATGATCGAGTCATGTCGGACCCGAGGTATGGGACTTCGTCTCAATCTCCTTTCATTGAGGTATATTTTGTTTTATACAAAACCTTCATTTATACGGTGTATAAACCCATTTGACTTTTACGTTTATCCAAAAGGAATCATTTTTTGTACGAAGCATTTAATAAACGACAAAAGGGAATGTTTTTGTCATATGTATGCGGTGACAACGACTTCTCAGCCGCCGTGACCATTATTTGAGTTTCGGATTCCTCTACAAGCCATACCTTCTTTTTAAAAGAAAAATAAATATCATGTTTTTCTTTTATTTATTTTTGTATTGAAAATGGTTTTCATAATGTTTTTATTATATCAATGTGTTGTATTGATATCTTTTGATTGAAATGTGGAAATTTTATGCTTCCTTTATGCATGTTTTATGTGATATGATTATGTTGAGGTTCGTGGGCATTATTATGACGACGGGTGGTTCTGTGATAAACTAAGGGCGTGTGAGCCCGATATAGCTCTACAATGCATTGGGTAACGCGATGGAGTGAAACGTTAAGGTTTCTCCGAAGAGATTTAGGGAATAAACTATAATGGGTATTCCAAACGTAACCAAGAGGGTTACTCCCTACATAAGAATGTTATGAATGCCTCAAGTTACCTTTATGTCTTATAATTTCTATGATTCATTCGTGATTTGATGATGTATGTTAAAGTGCTTATGATTTATGGGTAAAGTATGATTTAATTCTTAGGTATATATTAACTTATGTTTCATTTCCATATTTTTATAACCCATACTGAGCTTTTTATGCTCATCCCAAGTTTTTTTTTGAAATGTTTTTCACAGGTCAAGGGAAAGGAACATGATATGATTATAGTGTTAAGGAAGTGTCAAGAATGAATCCATGTTTTATTTTAAATATGATTCCATTGATGGAAAAAATGAATAATATCTTTATGTAACCACTTGTTTATAAGTGGAATGTAATGCACATTTTTTGTTCTAATTCTCTAAAACTCTAAACCTGAAAAGATCCTCAATGTGTAATCTTGTAATAACTCAAGATTAAGTAAGGTTTAAGGATGGGGCCTTATAAACCTAATATCTATCAGTTTGAGAATTTTTTAGTAATATTTACATACATACTATTTATTCTCTATAATAATAATTCAATTCCATGAATTTATGTTTACCTTTTGCCCTAATTTTCTTTTGTTGTGGAGTCCTTTTTCATGTATTCCCATAGCACTATCAACTGACAGTATGATATTTCTCTCATCTCCGGAATCTTCCTCACAATATCATTTACATTGATTATCCACTGGTTGTGGACTTCGATGATCATAACATACCCAATTAAACTGTGATTATTCTAGACCAGTGCTTTGACATCCAATCTTTAAAAATGATCTCTAATGTTTAAAACGTTTTTGGAAAATCTAGAACTTGACATGTTCTTCACCTTCACATATTCTTAATCCCCAGCCAGCATGTCATGCACCGAGTCTCCTTGTTAAATATATCTTTTTGGATGCTCCTCTATTGCCTTCTATACCTAGAATGAACAAACACATTCTTCAGTTGCCTCAAAATCGTATGATGGATTTGGTGAATTGATACATGGGATTATGGAGCTACTGAATTGTTCCTACATACACCCTAGTACAGGACAATCAATATATTCTAAACTAGGTCCAGCAAAATCTCATCTCAAACCACTGATTATGCATGCAACATTCTTGTCTAAATTCGAGGGCCTTATATATTTTGAGGTTTCATCATTGTAGGTTACATCCTCATTTCCCAATAAGATATCTCTAGGTGTACCCAAATGTTTTGGATAGACCATCAGATGATCAATCTCATATTTGAAAACTCTGTCGAATGTTAAACCAAGATGTTCTGGGTATATACATGACAAAAGAAACTTTATCACTGACTCAAGGACAACTAGTTGTTTCTAGCGGAATTCCTCTCTCAGTACAATCCAGACCCATTCAACTAGAGTCTTGGACACATCAACATCTACACAAATATAATGAAAAAATATATTACAAATGGAATTTGTTTTTCTATTGAAGAACAAATAAAGGATAACAATATTACCACACTAATGAATAAAGGACATATTTTTTAATGGAAATGATTTTCTTGGAAACATACCCATAGAGTTATATAAGGAGAGTCAAGATTCATGTAATAACTATATGACTAATGGAACACTTATAATTGGAACTCATTTCAGTACTGATGAGCACTACAAAACGAATCATCCAAAGGTCGATGATGTTTGAACTGGGTAACCATGGTTAGATCAATAAGTTCTAAATATTTAGTGAACTCTGATGTTGAATGATCCAGTCGAGGTAAGCCTTCAATGAGGTTGGAAAATTTATGGAAAATATGGATTATTGGGTTTGGAAGAATAAAAATAGGGTTGGAGAATGGATGAAAGAGTAGTTAGATATAGAATAAAAAATGACATTTAAACTTCTATAGTGGAAGGTAACTGTAACTATCACCATGTCATTATCATTCCCCTAATCAGAAATAGAAATGGAAAAATATTTCTGCATTTCCCACATCTGAAGAAGAATATTTCATTCATTATCATCATTAACCATATAGTTTTGGAACTGGATAGAATAATCCCCATTCTCCTATCACTTGTAGCGCTAATGTGGGGGGGACATTTTGTGTAGCTTTCTCTCCATTCACATTGTCAGCTAACTTCATCACATTCCATTAGAAATCAAACGCCTTTTTTCCATCCCTTCCATACATATAAATTTTATTATACCCTTTAATACAATTTCATCTATTCTTCATCCCATTCATATTTAATAAATGACTTTTCATCTTCATCTCTTTATGGTTTTTCGATTTTTCACTAAACTTCATATTCATTTTCCTATCAAAATCATGATATTGATATCTGTATGAAAACCACATTTCAGACTTTATTACATAGAACAAAATCACTTCATATATAATAATTAATAATATGGCCAACACCCTTCTAAGATATGGATTTAATCCACTAAAGAACCTAACAAAATTAAATTTTGTGTGGATGATAATACAAAAATTATACTTATGATGTCTTGTAAATTTAGCCTCATAAGTTCCAATAGATTATTTATCCAACTTATTTATCTCAAGGGACTATTTATCCATCAATATATGAAGAATATGAGGAATGAACTTATAGAAAATTAATTTATTAAAATAATCCCCTTCCATGGAATCAATATAATATTTTGGCCTCATAATCATGATTAGAGTCCACTACTATTATACATCACCTTCTAACAGATAATCAACTAATATGGAATTATCATTATAAAAAAATAAGAATCAAACAATATCATTTAATTGCTAGTAATCTATTTTTCAGTAACAAGTTAATTGGAAGACCCACATAAATAAGGAGGAAGTTTCATCAAGAATGACTCAACAAATTTTCGTTCCCTCCTTTTATCATTTAAAATCCCAACATGTTTTATATCTTCATAAAGTTGGGTGAGCATTGTAATTATATTTTTCATTACATATACTATAACATATTGATTCTCCAAAAAAAATCCTTGCATTTCCCATCACAAAGAACATTATTACAGTTCCTTGGAGTTCAATCCATTCACTATGTCCAAAATAATAGAATATGAAACAATAATCATAGCGGTGAACCACATGATCTTGAAAAACCTTTTATGTGATGTCATAATTGTTTCCCCTTTTTTATGGTATAACAACTCTGGTGTAACCAAGGTTATTCATACAAAACTGTTATTAAATCAATCATCCTAGTTTATGATAAGAATATGAATTTTAAAATCATATACACCAAGAGTTTCAAACCAGGAGTGCATCATGGCTTGTTGTTGTGCACAAGTTCCCAATCAAGTCAATATCAATACAATGTTTTGGGGATTATTACCTCTATGTACATTTTTTAGAGATCCACATTCACATTTACAATCCATATAAGGCTATATTTCTTAGAGACCACTAACTTTATATTCCACCGTTTTCCAATGATTTTCACTAATCTTAATCTTATTTTGGGAATTTTCTTCGGGTTCTCACTATGTTTCTCTCATACTTGACTAAAACAATTATCATTTATTTTGAACTTAAATGAAATATAGTGACCATAACTTTTCATTCATTGACCTTACATCATTTTTTTTGTGGAATATATAATAAATTACAAAAATATTCACCCAAAAATAATATTAGTTTAGTTCCTTCGAAAACAAGGAAAAAAAACAATGGTTCATAACTGGGCATCATTGTTTCCCACCAGGTTCATTGTTAATATAAACCATCTTAGAAACATAATACATAACACATAAATTTATATTATATGAATGGGAATACAAAATGGGGTGCTCTTAAATGATTAGTAAGGGTAAAAATGGGAAATTTTTTAGGATTAGAACAAGAATAACTATATGAGAACAATATCATAACATAATAATATCATATCCAATATATAAAATATAATAATAATGATTCATTTCATAAATATTTCTAGTTAATAAGAGATGAATCATAATTGAATCAAGAGCGTGATACATGAATACATAACATAGGAATAAAACATGGGCTTTTGGTGGACACAAAAACATATTAGATAATTTCCATAGTATTTCGGATGTTGTTCTTAGGAATCTTATTAGTATGGGTTCACTCCACTTACCATCAAGGTAGCTGTAGATCACTCTCATGACCATATTATTAGACAAGTACCACTCCCAACACCATATTAAGAGACAAATTCCATTACAGAACCACGTTCACACCCTGTTAAATCCATGTAAATCCCATGATATATAAATCATTACCCGATTCATTTGAAGGAGATATAGGTCCCACACATCTCTTAATGAAATCAGACATATGTTTTCCACTATATCATAAAATGATATTATATCATAACTCATGATATGAATGTCTATCATAAAATGTTATCATATCATAAACTATAGAAAATATAATATTTTTATAATAATTTCACCAAAGCATAACCCCTAAAGAAATTGGGGTTCATAAGCATATCAACCATGAATGAGAAATGTTATTCATAGACATCATTCCAAAAAAAACATAAACTATTAAATGAAAGAGTATAAATAAATACTTTTGATCATTTCTAATAAATTAATCATTAACAGAATTAGATTCCATATTATATGTAAAATAATTCGTAATGATATTCTAAAAACTCTTTTTTAGGAAAATAACTTTTTATATTTGAAAAAATATTTTTTAAAAATAATTTTTTTTGAATAGTTTTCTTTATAATTGGTTGTAAAAAATTTAATGGAATAATTGAAAATGAGAAATCATTTTTAATTGAAAATGTTCAAAAATTATCATTTTAAAAGATTTTTAATATTACATTTTTTAAAACATTAATTTCTCAATAAAAAAAATTTGACGAAAAAGAAAAGAATATCTGATATTCTTAAAAATATTATCACAATTTTCTTAACTATGAATGATTTTAAAAATATTGATTGTTCATAATGATATAATCACTAAATATAGAGTAAGATAAATTTTTATTTTTCTTCATATATGGATCATAATATGTCATCAATTCAAGCATAATACTTAACAATCTAAATAAATTATGGTATTGGAGAAATAATCTTTTATCACTTTAGTAAAATTGAATCACAATACTATAGAAAAAGTAATCATAATTTAATAATATAATATAATGAAAAGAATTATAATCATGATATACCATGTCAAAGGGTAGTATAAAATCCTAGTAGAAGAATATAGATTCTTATCAAGGCGTGTGTCTCAAAGAGGAAAATTCAGACAAAATTACTTTATTAATTTTGTAAAATTTGAAACATAAACACCATGAATTAGAGGTCATAAAATTTATTTTTATATAACCAGAACATTATTTTTAATAATCATATAATATATTCATGGAATAATATATATACCACAAAAAATAAACATTTGGTTTTTATGTAATGAATCTCACAAAAATAAAGGTGAGATAAGAAAACCATTACCTTAGGTCTTGATAGTCTTCGTACTGTATAAAAAATTCAATATAATAAATCTATTTTTATTAAAAATATCCAAAATAACCAAATTAGTATATATAATGCCATATATGATTTATTTTAACTTTATACTGCCCGATTGTTACAAACTCCTTGTTAATGTTATGTTTCCGGTAATATCCTCATTTTTTTTCTTATATGTTTTGACTTATTATTAAAGATCCTCTTAATTAAATAATTATTTACTTATTTAATGAATTTAAAACACATTATAAATATCATGTATGTTTTTTATATAAATATTTATAATAATAGAAAAATTTTAAAAATAGAAACTGAAATACACCATTCATGGAGACAATAAGATTTATATATGTGTGGATAATGTTTCCATTTTATTGTGGTTTTGAAAGAATGAATGTAAATAATAGATATATATAATAATTATTATTGTATAATTATTTTTTCATATTTATTATATAATCTTTCAAAACACATATTTAATACATTCCATGTAGATTATGAGTGAATCACCTCGCTTTGAATGGGCGGTAGTCCACACATCCACAAATGAAGTTATCATATATACACAAAATGGAAATCAAGAAGGTATTTTTATATAATAATATTGGAAGAATGAATACATCATAAATATAATATATAACATATATAAACATTATTTCTATCATTATTCCCATCCAGGATAGGTATTAATGGAAAAATGAAGGACATCATTTTGTGAGGTGGTAGTCCATCGTACACCCAAGCTGTATGTTAGTTACCCATTTGATGGATGTGTGTGTTGTTTTAGGAAGTAAATTTTGAACATAAAAATGTAATTATAATTATGATACTTCTTTTATTAAATAATTTTGTGATAAAAATAATTTAGTTTTGGAGAAAGAAAAACAGTAAATGAGATTGTGGATTCATGTTACCTATTCTTTGGGTAAATAATTTTGGTTTGCGTCAAAGTGATTCCATGGTTGCGTATAATCAAAAAGGGAATAATTTAGGTTGAATGGAGGGTTTTTGGAATGATATTTTCAGGTTTTTTATAAAGTAATGGTCCTTATAGATGTGAAGAAGTGAGGGGGTGAGTTCCCATTTATTTTGGTGGAGGAGTAGGATTCTAGTAAATATAAAAACATAAGAACTATTGAGATGTATCCCTTACATATTATGCCTCTAAAAAATTTCCATTTTTTATATGATAGAGTAATTGGATGAAATATTTCAATCAAATTAATTTTTGACATGTTTCAATGTTATTTGGCCCCTTAAATTAAATTTTAACAACTATGTAATCTTATTTTTACCTTAATCACTATATTTAATAATAATTACATTTCTTTAAAATTTTGAAGAAAAATAAAGTTTAACATAAAATAAATTATATATTATTCTCATTCATAATATTTAATTCATATCTATAAATTATAATCACAAAATTGGTATATATTAATTTCAAATTAACCTTATAGATATGTCTTTCCAATGATTTGTTGAGAGAAAATGATTAAAATAATGAAATGATTTTTCATTCATTTTCAATGTGAAATTTGATTCAATGACATTAATATATCTAATTAATGTAAAATTGATCTAATTAATCTTAAAAAATAAATTTATATATAATTTATCAATAGAAATAAATTATATGAAAAATATATTTCGAATTAAAATTCAATATGTTTCACTTTTCATCCATAAATAATGTTTTTTAGAAAAATCATAATAATTAACTCTATGATAATTTTGAAATAATGAATTCAAACATGAATTTTATTTTATCAAATTTATTTTAAAAATATATATACAATTTTTTTGTTAAGATAAGTACATGAAAGTGCATTCATTTGAGAATATTGTATTTTCAATCATATAAAGACTTATGAAAAATAATATGTTTTATTATAAATATTTTATTATATAAATAAATTATAAATAATATTTTTAAAAATAGATATTACTATTAATATTACTATGTAAAGCTATTATTTTATACCTATCGCCTTTAAACAATTAAAATAATAAAATGACGTTTCATTGAATCTCATTGTTCTATGTAACACAAGTAAAGATAGTAGTGCATGTAGCACAAGCTTATATTTGCTTAGTGTATAATTAATGTTTAACATTATGTAGTGTGTGACAGAAGAAAAAAATAAATTTAATTTATTATAAAATGGTTCAAAAAAACTCATGGTGTTACTCTAATCCAACACATAATGAGGACAATTTCCCCAGGAAGAAAATGGTAAAATTTTCACCACACCACTTAACTTATATCAATACAAGAGCATGGCCTATGGGGTAATAGAGGAAAAATTTATTAGGCACTCTTTAAATCATTTTTCTAATTATACAATATATCTAAAATCATTTCATAGGTCATACATGGACATTTTTGGAAATGCACACCAATTATCCTATGATGTCACATCTCATAGGAGTGAAATATCAAACCCAATAAAATCAAAAGGAATCCTAACCAACATGATTCTCCAATTATCATTTTAACCACACATCAAGAGGGACTCATCAACTAAAACATTACATTACCCCATAACCCTCTTCAATGTAGTCATGATCTTCCATTCATGGTGGCCCCACCAGCACCACAACAATTCTATATCTCTTCTAAGACCCTAATGATCTTCATTGGAAAAAAATACATTATGATACATTTCATGGATTAATATACTCTAAAATTTAACCTACAAAGAACCTTTATCTTATTAAAATTCAAAAGGATCTTTCTCATGATCCAACCGATTACATAACCTAATGACATTGTGCATCTCCTTCACATGTATGTACTCTAGATCTCATCAAAAAGCATGGGGTATTCTATTCCCATGTAACCACATACCATCCCAACTCATTATTCACCATGTATTTAATTTTTTATTTTAGATTCATGTGTCGACTACTAATTTTGACCATGGTATTGGGATTTTCAGTCTCATCATAATCAAGGAATCTTTGATGCATCAAACCTATAGAATTGTAGTATCTCATGACTCTAGTCTATCCATATAACTACCTATAATCATGGATCTTGTTTCAATATCAAAACAATCTACCAAAAATTATCAACCATAGACCAACCATTATAGTTTCATCGTAAAATATAACATAAAGATAGCTTCAAAATAGTTGGATCAGGAAACCGAATTATCATTCCCATAAAAATACATGATAACTAAAATTTAAGAATGCATGGATATTTCATTAGAAAATATATGATGCATATCCATTACATTCATAAGACCTAATTAACAAGTTCATTTCAATCATTACATTGTAAAATCATCTACTTATACTTCCCATTATAAAAATATATGATATGAAGATAACCCCTCTAACAATAACACTGAAACATAGAACATTCATACACAACTCTTCAATCCAGAATCACACAAAAAACCTCAAGGATGACAACAACACACATAAGTCAAGCCTCTAACAAACCACATAATGTTCCCAAAACACCTTATATCTAATGTTTCAAGGTTAACAATTAACTCTACCACCCATAAACTCATAGATACATATCCAGTATCATTGGAACCACTAGCCAAGACAACATCTCTAGGGTCTTAAACATCTAGAATAGTCACTACACCCAAGTTCACTGGATTTGGTGATATATGGAGACACCTCAAAACCCCAAAATTATAGTCTATCTAAACATAGAGCTTGAAACACCTTGATATCTGGAACACCCAAACTCTTAAGGGTCCTGTATCCCATAATCAAGGGTCTCACCACCATTACTCAATATCATCCCAAAATACCCATGCATTGGATCAGGTCACAACCATAATTTATATAGTCCACCATTTTTTTATTATGATAAACATAAAACTTTTAAACCCATGTTTTCCCAATTTAAAAACATTTTTCATACCCATCATTTAAAATTCAAATGAATGATTAGATTCCTAATTCCATGTTTGGTAATATAGAATTACATCAACATGTGATAGGGGAATAATAACTTAAATGTTTTTACTAGTACATTATTAAACCATAAACACCACATTAAAACCAATGTATACAATTTTATTATCTATAAGTAATGTAAATATTTTCTCAAGAATAATTCCACTATTAACATTAATCATAAATAAATAAATGGTTTCATGCACTATAAATACTAAACACACTTCCAAATAAAAACACATATCATAACATAATCACTATTTTAAATAAGCTATAGATAATAAATTAAACACCAAATAACATGAATCTGAGGAAACTATCAAATGTTGCAAAACATATGGATGATATATTAATTCAACGTTCCAAGATTTAGGGAAGAACACACACCCTCATGTTTCATACATGGATAAGAGAAAAAAATCCAATTAATCAATAACATAACCCCATGTGCACCACTAAAGGTTTAAATAAATTAAATATCAAATGACAAACCAATAACAATAATTCTCAAACCTTGCAACGTGAATTTTACCAAATTTGTGGGGATGTAGAAACTCTGGAATGATCTCATTACCCACCATCAAAAAAATTTACTCTTTTGTCTACCATCCCCAAAAAATAAGACCAAATACAAATTGATATGATTAAACATTTTGAATTAGTGTTCTTAGAAGACACTATATAGGTTCCATTTGCAAGTGCACCAAAATCCATTAATCATGACTCAATGTGTTCAAGAGTTTATAGTCCAGCAGTGAGGGACAATGATTTTTCTATAAGGATTTTATGCCCTGTAATAATAGTATAATAAATCAAGATATAAAATAAAACATATACAGTATAGATAAAAATTTCAACAAGTTGTAGTGTTATAAATATATATATCAAGATATGTTGTACTAAATGAGTGTAACATTCATAACTGATTTCCCATGTTTGGATCATATATATGAAATAGAAAATATATAAAATTAAAAAATGAGGCTTACAACCAATCCCCTACTGTTCTCATGTCCTTTATCGTCCAATCATCCATCCCCCATTCCAATATTTTGAGAAAAAATAAATCATTGTCATGCCTTCCCGATTACATATACCTATATTAAATAACACTGTATTCTCGAGTACACAAATTCCATGGTGGAGAAAAATGTATACTAGTGTAACTCAGCAGAAATCCACAAATGGAATCACTAAAATAACCAGTATTATAATTACTGTATAAAATTGCTATCTTAGAAATAAAATTAAGTAATATAATATCAAATTTCATAGTAGAAAGTTACCACTAAATAATAGTATTTGCAGTTACACAGAAGACAAAGTATACCATTATTGATCTCTATGGAAAAGACTACAGTCATCAATACCTAGTTTACCCAATACAGGATTATCTTTGAGAAATTCAAAATGGTTGTTTCTACCATAATTATGAATATTTAACTCATGGTTCAACATGGAATTCACCAATACCATAGAGTGTCAAATTTAATCTATTAAATCTGTATAGAATTCCATGGTACAATGATGTGTCAAACCATTTGGTGTTACAAATTGCTATGGAATTTGATGTCAAAACCATCGGTTAAAAATACTATTCCTATTAAATAATTTTAAATATAAAAATATAATTTAATTACCTTCACCAAATTAAGGTTATTTTATTCTGATAATAATGTATACCATCCCATACATTTCATATTTAAATATTATATCTCATCAATAAATATTCATCACATATTAATCAAATCAATTCCAGAAAAAATAGTTTTCTATTTTTGGAAACATAATGTACTAAAAATATATTATATAAATTATCTATATAATTTACCATTGAATTATTAATAGATATAAACTTTCATATTCATATCATAATTAAAACTTGACCTCATAACCTTGTAGAGGGGAACGTAATAATTGATGAGATCAAATTCTCAGTAAGTGTAAACATAATATATATCAATGTTTAGTCATGGGTTAGAATGAGACAAGAATAATGGTATGAGAACTTGATCATGACATAAAATAATCATACATGGTCGGTAAGTGAAAATTAATAATGAACCAAATTGTAGGATTTTTTCAAACAAAAAAAATAACACATAAGAGGGTTTAATCATCAATAATTAATCATGAGAAATTAAAACGTATCATTAGAAAAAAATATATGTTTTTAACATATATATAATAATATGAATCTTATTTTTAATCAAGTCTAACAT
This sequence comes from Viscum album, assembly GCA_963277665.1. Lineage (NCBI taxonomy): Eukaryota > Viridiplantae > Streptophyta > Magnoliopsida > Santalales > Viscaceae > Viscum > Viscum album. Next base: position 24,595,022 of record OY728157.1, on the reverse strand, counting down.
CAATGACTATTATTATCAATTTGGTCCACCCCACATTCTTTAATTTCCTTATTCATGGTTCACTCCCAAGACTATCCTATTAGATTATGTACCTTTCTAAATTTGCATAAATCCCCATTTTAGACTGTAGTATCTCAAGAAACAGTAATATTTTACCAATGAATAGATTTTTTAAACAATTTAGGGCCTCCAATAACAAAATGAAAACCAAATACATGTGTTCCACAATATCCATGAACACTCATCAAATTATTATATCATAACATGGGGAAAGGTTGCATGTTTCATAAAAATTTCATCATTTTAATGATAATATATCAGGAGAAAAAAATAAATATTTTAAAATTGGATCTAATCCCTATTAAATAGTAATAAACATAAAAGGATGTTTTGTATTGATGAAATTTCATTTAAAATAATAATAAGATATTTATTAACGAAAGTAATTTTTTCATTAAAATATAACATATTAAAAATATGAACAATTTAAAAATAGTAAGGAAATTAATTTATCAGATATAATCCTTGTAAAATTATAAATTCATGTTCAATGTTTATATATATATATATATTATTTTAGTTAATTTTAGTAATGTCAGCTACATAAGAACAAAAATAGTATTCAAATTATTAATAAAACTCAAAAGGATCACATTAAAAAAACAACAAGAATACAATGTTTTAAAAGATCTTGAAATTTAAAAATGGGATAAAATTAATTTAAAAATATTTTTATAATTTTAAAAACATTCATAAAAAATATAAATAAATATATGGATATGGAAAAAATGATTCCTAATCAAAGATAGAAATAAAATATTTTTCCCATAAAACATTATTTTGGTATTTTTCAACTAGCATTAGTGAATAAAATGAAACTAAAAAAGGTGATATATATATATCAATAAGGAATAATAATATTAATATATTTGGGAGTGATATATAATATAATTTAATCATTAGAAAATTTAATCAAATAAATCACTAAAAAATGATATTCTAACAAAAAAACCTTTACTAATTTAGTAATATTTGAGTCACAAACCCCCTGGAAGAAATAAAATAAAATGAAACAAAAAATAATATTAATAAAAAATTAATTAATATTATATAATTTAAAATATAAGTTATGATATTCATATAAATAATAAACTATTTCCTATTATACAAACATTTCTCAATAACGTGAAATTGACATCGAAACCACACACATCAAGTATGTAATTATTTTTATGAGAAATACCCTCTAATAGAATAAATTAGAATATATGAAATTTTTATAATAGAAATATAATAAATATTATAATACCATAAATAGTTAACATGTGACATTATATCTGCTATTCATTAACAATTATTCATTATCATCAATATTTCCGGAGATAACAAACCATTTTCATGTATTCTTTTTTTTTTGCGGTTATGTTCCATTTACATTGATCGTGGGTTCATCATAAAGAAAATTTTTATTATGATATAAATATAATAAATATTAATTATATTAATATTTAAATCCATCTATCTAAATCACTGATGAAAAAATAACAACATCACTATTTAGAGATGGTAATCCATATGTATGCATGAGTGATGTTTCAAATTTTTGCTATATTGAATGATATAAATGTAAATAAAAAGTAACATTAAAAAACATTACTATTACATAAATGAAATATATATATATATATATATAGCTATTTAATATTAAAAAACATCCATCCAGGGAAGAGGGTGGTGAAAAAGGAATTGTATAACTCTGTGGAGATAGTAGTCCACACCTTTTCTTGAGTAAAACATTCATCACCATTTTGATGGAGAAGAGATTGGAATTCTCGTTTTGTCATAATTAAAATAAATAATTATGGAGAAGATTATATATACACCAATTTTTTATGGATACATTAATTTAATATGAATCATTAGAAGAAATAAAATTGAATGAAATTTCTTAAAATTTTTGTCTCTTATTAGAGAGTCATCCTTTATTATAAACCTTAATACATCAAGGATTGGTCTTTAGAAAATATAAGAATATCTATGATAAATTAATGGATTATTTGAGTAATTTTTTTTCATATCATGTCTATAAAATTTAAATGGTGTAGAAAGGGAGGTTAAGAGGTTCCCATATATAATTGAGGGTGGGGACACAGAAGGAATTATTTAAAATATTTCAATGATATAGGTTCACATTATGTGGAATGTAGAATAAAATATCCATTTATTCTATTTTTAGAAAATATATTATTTAAATTTATTCAACCAGTAACAATTACAAATTTTTTAGTGTAAAAATTTATTTTATCTATTAGGATAACCCATATAATCCCAATTTTAATCAAAATCATAGTAACAATTTTTTAAAAAGTTAGATATTAAGTGGGAAAAATTTAATTTAATCCAATAAAATTAAATAAATTATTATTATCCTAGTTATATAATCCACTTTAATCTAATTATTTTTTATATATTGAAAAATTCAATTTTAAAAAAGCAATCAAACAGAAACAAAGACAAATTTTAAAAAACTAATCATTAAAGTATAAAACGAAATTTAATTCAATATCATTCTATATAAAAATAATAAAATGAATGTTAAAATAAACTAATATATAATATATAAATTAAACAAAAACCACTGATAAATAATAATTAATTTAATTTATTAAGACAAAATCAATTTTCACGTATAAAAATAAATTTGGGAAATTGTTTTTAATACAAAAAATGAACTTATACCTAAATAAAGTGTATTGAAAATTATTATTTAAATAAGTAAATAATTTGATATTAATTTATTATTATGTTAATTTATGATATAATTTCAATCATAATAGGAATTATGCATGAAAAAATATGACATTTTTTACAAAAAATAACAAGTATTACTATTTATATAAAAAATAATATTTTTCTAAAAAATATGGAAAAATACTATAATATTATTTTCATGTTTATTTAAAAAATGATAGTCATCTTTTCAATAAAAAATTCTATAAATTTGTGATATAAATATTATAATTATTTTTCATCAAATTCAATAAAACCCATTTATAAGAAATCATACATTAAAAGAATAAAATGAATTTATTTAACATAAAAATAACAGATTTAATAACTAATAATGAATATAAGAAAATGAAATAAATGGTATAACTAAATACTGATACACTAGAATAATTTAACTCAAAAATTATAAAATTCATATTAGTTTATTATACTAGAGACAAAGTATGTACATGGTTAGTCGAAATCAAACAAAGGGCTTCTCATCTCACAGTTCTTTCTGTGAGACTTATATCATATTCAAAACAGGTTTCACACATGAAATATATATAGATACTTTATTTGGTATATGTGGAATCAATATTTATTCATGTTATTTAAAGTGTCATTCAATTTTCTTTCTTTCGAGGTTTTATGATTCAAAAGAAGCCAATGTGGTACAGTTTTTATGTTACAATCACAATTTCTACAAGGATATATAATGTTTGAGTTTTCGATAGTGAAATTATGTGATATATATCTCAAAAATATTACTTTTCTCTTTTAATTAGATATTTTTTTTACATTATGTGTTCTCCAATTATTTTCCTATATTTATGTACTCAAAATTATAAAAGAATGTTTTTCAAGAAAATTTAAATTTTATTTATCTTCAGACAAAAATATTTTTTATTCATGTTCATATTTCATTTAAAAAATTTAAAATAATGTTTTGATTATTTTTAAATGATATATTAAATCACATTTAATCTAAATTTTAATTTTTATATTTTCTTAAACAATATTAATTTCATTTTTAATGTGATGATTTTTACTAATGGTGAAATCATAATATTTATTTTAATGTTTTCAAATGAATGCTTTTATAAAAACATAATAACTATTAACTTACGTGATGATTCCATTATAAGATTCCGTACTTCTTTTGAACAAATAATTTTTTTCAAAATACTCTTAATATTTTTTATATTAAAACTAAGTAATTTTAATATGAAAATATAATATTCCCCAAGAAGTGTTGATAGGATCTTTTAAAAATATTTTAAACTACAAAATTATCTTATGATTACTCTTATGAAAAACTAGGGATACAATCCAGTGGTTCCATCAATAATTTACTATTGATGAAATATGGTCATGTTTATTTTTATATTTAATTTAAAAAATATTAATATTTCATATACTTGTTTTCTAATTCAAATGATAATTATTTTTATGTATTACATTATTATTCATTTATTTCATATGAATAGTGAATTAGACATAGTATGTGACATGTAAGGCATTTTATATACCCATGATGAATCTTTTAGTCTCATAAGATGAAAGAGTTTTTTTATTATGAATTTTTTTTAATAATATTTATATTGGAATAATGCCATGATAGATTATTATATATTTAATAATTCTATCATGAAGATGCATGTTATTGTTATCCATTTGATTATTTATGTTTCTAGGTATTCCATTTATATATTCTCCTCTTATGATATTTGTAATAAGTATTATTTTATTATTATTTACATCTTCTATATTCTACATGATTTAATAATTTTAAGATCACTTCTATTATATTTATCCCTTTTATAGAATAATATATCACGCTTTATTTTTCTTTCCTTTCACCCAGGACACCAAATTTTTACCTATGAATGATTCCATAGATATACTAGGAAAAATAATAGTTTTCTCAATGTAATTTTTATTTTTATTTCATGATTTCATATCTAATTTGACGATCAATTATGTATCTAGTCTTCAATGACTATTGAAACATCCCGACCCAAAATACCATCGATTTGGAAGCCAAACCGGTCACCACAAGGCCTCATGTGTGATTCTTCATATTCTAGTTGTTTCCAACATATATAAAGGTTGCAAGGACAATCAGTTGAGAAACTATACACTCATATTATAGTTCTCACACAAGTATAACAATATATAAATAGATTCCAATAGAAGAAGTATATGTAATGATATAATACGAATAGTGTAATTAAATTGTAATATAAACTAAATAATGAAAATGTCCAATGTCAGTTTCTACAAGGCATGCATATCAAGCTGATACATATTTGAAATCAATAAACAAAAAAACATGCTTTATATATCAGTAAAAAAATAGAAAAAATACTCAAAACCCCAAAGGTGATCTACACGAGCATCACAATATTCTGCTCAATCCTTTTCTAAAATCTTCTAGTTACAAGAAAATGGAAATAGCAAGATATATGGTCCTAATAATAATAAAGTTTAATATGGTACCCCTGTTCAATGGAATCCCAAATATGGTGTGAGATAGAAATCAATGTAGGACGGGACCACCAATGAATAACTCAATCTGGACAATTCAATATAATTAAATAGTGTACAGGTTTGTCAAAGCAATAATATAATTGAATATATAACCAATAAATAGTTTAGGTTCCCCGAGGACCCAAGAGGGTGATACCAATTATAGCTCATAAATGTAATTAATGTCTTAATAAGAACTATATATTTAATTTCATTATTCATTATAAACTATTGTCACATATTCATTTATTCTTATTTAATCATTTTAACCCTAATGTTCTCTTGGACACTCGTACCTCAACACTAAATTCTTCTCATATGGGATCGTGAAGAAATCCCTATTTAATATGAAATCATAATACCAAATTTATATCATGCTAGAGTCCGAAATATTAAAGGTGATATCTTATCTCAATACCATCTCTAGCACATGCCTATGCCCGATGTATGTATAAATTATATTATATCAAATCCTTCATCAACTCAAGAAAGTGTTTGAAGTATTCCAAGGTCATTTAAAAACCCAATACTAGTTTGGACTCATGCCGAAGATAAAAATATTGTCATGGGAGGCCATATCTCAGTGTAAATTTATTTCCATTCAATAAATTAACACATTAAATCCAAAGTTACCATTACATAAACTAAAGTAAAATAACCATGTTTCTTTTCTTACTCCTCCCCCATTTTGTTTCATCATATGTATAATGACCATGTTACTATGTATACTTCTCAATTTACAATGATCATTTACCAATTATCTTTATTCATAAGTATGATGATAATGTTACCATTTGTACTCCTCAATTTATAATGACCTTGTTCCTATTCTCTTTACTCAAAAGTATGATGACCATATTACGATTTGAACTTCTCAATTTTGAATATCTGTGTTCCCATTATTTGTAACATAATTTATTTACAAATTTATTATCCACCCTGATCTCATTACTAATTAAACAACTAGATAAAATCATTCATTTCATTACGTTACTCTACAATTAACTATGTGATTTGAAATATCAATTAATTAATCAAATAATTACTCAAATAATTAATCAATATCACATTTCATATTCCTTAATTAATATTCCTGAATTTATTGTCTCATTTTAATCCAAACATTCAAAAATTAAGACCACAATTAATTACCTAGATACTATTATCAAAGGAAAATAATTATTTCACAAATATTTAACTCAAATTAAGAAATTAAATATCTCATATTGAAACCCTCGATTAATTATCTAAAATTCCAATTCAAGCTCTCAAAATAAAAACCCTTGGTCAAATAATTAATATCGAAATTCAAAACCCATGTAACCAAGATGTATACCCATTTATTGATGCAGTTCACATATTTTCCTATCACATAGACTACTCACCCATTTAATAAAATTGTCATTATTTAATTTCACATGGGTTTACCATCCATTTAATCCCACTCTAATTCATAAGAACCAATTTACCCACGTGCCTCAACATGTAAACAAAGAAATACATATCCTAGCCAATAAAACTATATTAATATAATTTAAATAGCTTCCTCTTACTAGGTAAGAAAATGAGAACACATATCAACATGCTGAGGAAATATATCTGCCTAATTTCTATGATTTTATCTTGAAGGAATTTCACCTACTTTGGAGTGGTTTTATTTAAAAATGTAATTGTGTAATCTAAAAAATCATTTAATACCAATAAACAATTTGTTCAAACATTTCAGCCCAATTAATAAAATGTAGTAAATCTTAAAAAACTGTATTTGTCTAATTTAATCAAGGTTGAGGAACCTACCTCAATGAATTGGACATGAAAATGTTTTGTAACACAAATAATAGTTCAATTTTGTACATATACTACAACATAAATGCGTGTTCACTCTTGGAATTGATCAAAACACCCAAAATCTAGTTTTCGCATGAAACATTATTGCGGAAAGAACCAATACATGTCCAAATGTTTACCGAGAACTCATATAAACCATAAGAAACTAATTTAATGGGTGGGACACCAATTACTAGGCATATGACCTTACCTGAATTTTACTATAGTAATCAAAATAAATCCAAACCACCTAGCCTTTAACTGAGGTCATCGACATATGGAATATCATGTTCTGAGTCATCTTCCACACCATGTAGAACTAGAAGAAATAATAAATCCATATTAAAAATGAATATTGTGTTTTGAACTAAATTAATCCGGATGATGGGAATGATTAAATGGCCAATGTGAATATGAAGAAACATGTATAAGGTCCTACCATTCCGATATGGACACGATCTATGAATGAACCAGGAAAAATAATGAACAGGAGGTAACCAGTAAAGAAGGGGGTATGCGCACAATACGATATCCTAGGGGGGGATGGTGTGTGGTGTTGCACCTATTGAGGGAGAAAAGCCTCCATTAGGTTTCTATAAGCATAAAATTAATTCCTAACAACAACAACAACAACAACAATAATAATATTCATCATCATCATTATCATGATCATCATAACAATTATATTGTTATTATTATCATTTATTAAAACATTACCTATTATAATTACTCCGTTAAATATAATTTAACTAATTTCATTTAACCATTAATTAATTTTTTTTACAAATATTTTAAAATTGGGTAAAATATATTATTTGAGTCATACGGATTTACATTCTGTGTGTATCCATTGAGTCAGATACTAGACACCTAGAGTACCTATCACAGCTGACCCATGTTGTTTGATTCACCGTGTGCATCCTTTGTGAACACCTCTTCGTCACCTGTAGAATGGAACATGGTTTTACACAAATTGTTTGACAAGACATAAATATCTAATGAGAACCCCACTGCATAACCTGTAGTAAGTTTCACGATCACTATTATTGGTCGTATGGTTTCCCAGAAAACTGTATGCCCTTGACAACCACTTTAAACCATGAGATTATAGGTCTGGTTCACCTAAAACCCATCGATGCACCTAGGAAACTTTTCCAAACATTTCTTAACCTGATATCAACAAATTAATCTATGCCATATCATAGAACATCATCCAGATACATGGTATTTAAGACAACACAACAATTGATATAAAAGATAAAAAACTATCTTATTTTTTCCTGGTTCAAAAACCCAAGACTCTAAAATATACGCATGTTAAAACATAACGTTTTTAATAATCCATTCATAATTATGAAAACACCACCCAATCCAACATGGTTGGGAAGTTTCATTTGAAAAAAATTATTTCCTTTCCAAATGTCCAATGCATTGTTAACCATTTCACAATCTTATTAGCTTAAGCCTTTAAAGCTTGTGCCAAGGCTCAAAATCCAACCCAAACATCAATTTGACAGCTAACCAATCCTCTATAACTAACGGCATAAACCTATCATTGTCTCCTCAACCACTATCTCTCTGGTAGTTACTAACAATGTTCATATCATTTAACATCACATTCCCAAACCCCAACGATTTCCTTGAAAGACATCTTTGAACCATTAATCCACACTCACCCTTAAACTGGTGATGTGCCTTTAACATGATTCAATCACTAGACACATGTAAAACAAAGTCCTTACTTGACGTCCAGTGAAATTCTATATTCATTCCATTGTTAGGATATTTTAAAACTGTCGCACCTCAATATGAATAAAGGTGTAACCCATAGACCAACACATCCTGTATCTAACCCAAATAACGACCAGTTATCCAACAAGAAAACTTTTATAAATTTAACATAGTGTTGGATAAATTCTATCCTTGTTTTACCAGTATGAGGTTAAGATAATGGAAATGGTCATCTCATTCAGAAGATCACTCTAAGTGAAATCATTGTTCTGTAAAAATATCATTAAAACGATTATCAGTCGACTACTTTTAAAAAACGCGGCTTCTCCTGTGATGAGCCATCAACCAATCCTTGATGCATATATCACCCAACGAATCTGTGTTATTTTATATCATAACCCTGAAACTATTTCAATATCTAATGGAGTTTCCAAAGGATTTTGTATAAATCAAATCGTATCGCATTCTTGTTTCCAAGAATGAACCAACACATACACCAAAACTGATGTGACACTAACCACCTTAGGAGTGCCTATTTTTTTTAAATAAGGGACATGTCTCTCACAACCACACATTTTCAAAAATATCTTTAATACATGTGTTTAAATACATAAATGATGATCACCACGTCAAAACGTATGGATATAATTATAAAAATGAAATTGATTGGCGTGTGAAAACAGCAGTGTCCCCAAAACGTTTCTTGATTAGTGGGACAAACATAACATAACTCCCTAGTCATTGTACTCCAAATATAACCAAGGAATGTCTTTTTAATGGATGACCATACCCGAGGCATATCTTGAATGTTCCCAATTAGAGTATTTTTCCAATGAGAGAGGGAGGGTGTGAATCAGTGATAATATTTTAATTTTATGTTTCTTTTTAATTGAAACAACCTTCACCTCCTATTAAGGATTTCATTTCACTCCTAAGAAAAAAAATACACATCCAAAGAAACACAATGATTTACATAGATCACTATTTAATAAAAATATCATTGTCCTGGGTATGATTTGTAAATTATCCAGCACAATACCATCTGCTATAAAAACAATCCTTGGATTATTACGAGTACGATGTACACTTTCACTCTTGTAGCATTATGAAATAATCCCACTAGTACGTGTGATACCTCATAGCACAATAGAGTAACACAATTTATTTGTAATATCTCATCTTACAAGCACTTAAATTAAATTCCACAAATGTATTCAAATTGTAATAAAATTCATCAATTCATTACCCTAAGTAAAGGGAAGAACAACCTGGACTTTTTTATGAAGCACTGAGTTTGATTTTCTCTGAGTGCAATTCTTTCAATAGAAATCTCTCAATTTGATATTTTTTTAATACAAATCCCCCAGTAAGATTCGTCCTAAAAGAGATCCCATTATGAGTTTTTCAATACAAATATCCCAATAAAATTCTTTCAAATCCGAGCTCCTAGTCCTATTTTTTCAATACAAAGCTCCCATTACAATTCTTTCATAACAAATCTCCTAGTAAAATTTTCAATATGAAAATAGTAGAGGTGAATCAATGCCACTCCAATTCCTGAATAATAGTTTCATGCTGAGTAGAATATGAATGAATCAATACAACCTAAAACAATTGTCAATCCAAATTGAATTGATCTCTTATTCATTCTAGAATCCTAGAACTTCTCTCTCCTAGAAATGTCAATTGAGTCCAATGTACTTCCCTCTTTTTATAGGTGACCCAAAACATGTTTATGTGGGAATCCCAAAACACATTCTCACTCAAAAAAATTCCCCCAAATTTGAATTTATCTTGAAATAATAGAGCAATTATGACTTCATCAATGCTTATCAGTTCCTCTTGAATATTCTAAAATATTCATCTATTATTATTCAAACTGCCATTTCAAATGACAATACAATTACAATTGATGTGAAATACATGGGTCTGAAACCGATTCTCTCATACATATTTCTTCAAAATAATGCTTGATACCATACCAATTGAATGTGTTTGAATAATTTCCCTTCTCCACATGAGGTACAATCACACTTTTAAATGAGTGGTTCCTCCTTTGAAAATCTATTCATCAATCACCATATTTTTTTTCCTCTTTACACATATGAGAAAACAAACATCATTCACCAACATGTTCTTGTATCATGTCTACCATCATGACATTGAAATCATTGAGGATTAGATTTATAATTGTATGAATTAAATTAGAATGTATTGTATATTTTTATTCATTCCATATTATTTCTTTTCATCTCATCCCATACATGATCTTTTTCTAGTACAAATTGTATGGATTCCATTATCCAAAATATGATCATATCTGGTTACTAACATTCTGGTCAATATCATTCTAATTAAGATCATCCTGGATATGATCTTTCTAGTTACGATTATAATAGATACGATCATTATGGTTATAATAGCTGGGTACAATCATTCTGGTTACGATAATGCTGGATACAATTGTTTTGGATATGATCATTTGGAACGATTATTCTGGTTACGATCATGACTATTCTGGATATGATCACTGGGTATGATCATTCTACTTATGATCACTGGGTATGATCAAATACAATCTAATAACAAATATCTACCCATATAAGATACAATATAATAACAATTTCCTCCCCAGATACCCTACAAAATAATCTGAATATAATTCTTTCTCAATCTACACTATATCTTTATTTTTCTTCTACATGGATATGATTGTTTTGAAAAACAATTTTAGTCTCATCTTACATCAGCATGAAATTTTTCATCAGCACCACATTGATATGCACCACATTCCTACGACATCACTTTTCCAATCGATGTCAGTTTCATCGACATCATCATTCCATCAGAACCACTTTCATCGGTACCACCATTCCATTGGTACCACTTCATTCACATTCACTCCAAATGAAATTATTTTGAAAGACAATTGATGCAATATGGATATGACTATTTTCTGATTGTTTTGAAAAAAATTGGGTACCACTTATTTCCCTTTTCCATCTGGCTATGATAAACATGAAAATGATTCTTTTATAATTGATTTAAAAATAATATGAATATGATTATTTTATGATTTACATCATCAATTTCACTCTCCCTTTGTTCTATAAATCATGCATCACATGTTTTCAATTCAACTCATGGTATATTTGAAATAAAAATCTTCAAAGAGTCATCAAATTTAACATATATAATATTTTATTCAGAATAAAAAAACAATTGTTTCCACAAAAAATGTGAATTGATTTCTTTTTCTTCAAATCATACCATGAAAAAAATGACCACACTAGAAACCTTCATCACCTTGATCATCAGCATAGTCCCATCGATCACCCCCTTCGAATTTGGTTGTCATCCATATTTCATAAATCATTTAGCATTGTAAACCCATGTAATAGATTAAATATCAACAATTCTAAGACTACGTGATCTAACTCATTGTAGCAAACAAGAATCATTAATAGAAAAACAATGCTATCCTATAAAGTGATCATGAAATCCTCTTTCATTTCATCATTATTCCTAGAAAACAATTCGGTTTATTTTCATACATCCTCTCCATAAAATATTTAGAATAGCTCACACACTAAATCATGCTGAATTCACATCAGACCCACAACTCTCTCTTTTTTGAAATAGATTTGTGAATCAATACATTTAATCCCCTTGAAAAAACAATCCAAAGGTAAGATGAGGGTGGGGAATGATACACATACCTCATCCTTGAAGAGAAATAGTATAGACTCCCATGTTCAACCTCATTTTTTAGAATTATACATTCGATAACTATTTTGTGAAGATATCTACAACTTATTCTGATGTTGGAACATACTATAACATCAATACATTCTTCTCCACATTATCTTTGATGAAATTATATTTTATATCAATATTTTTTGAACAATAATGTTGCACTACATTCTTAGTGATATTGATTTTACAATGATCTTCACAACCCATGTGAATGGATAAATTCACTTCAACAAGTAAATGTTCCAATTGTGTTTTCATACACATAAGTTGAGTAGTGGTTGGAGTAGCATCATCATACTCAGCTTCATCCGTACTGAGAGTTACTAATTTTTTTCTTCTAATGCCAACTAACACAATTATTTCCCTCACAGAATACACCACCATATGTAGATCTTCTATCATCAACATTTTCTACCCATTCATCATCAGAATTATGAATTAAATCATCACTATTTGAGCTGTAATAGCTGATTTTGAATTCTATTATACCTCTGATTTATCTATGAATTCTTTTTCCAGCAATCCGATATGATTCCATTGGATCACTCTGAAATAATTCACATAAGGTAATAGCATAAACAATGTCAGGTCTTGAGGAAGTCAAATACTATATATTTCCAACCATCTTTTGATACTCATTCTGAACCACTTCCTTTACATCTTCATGTTTACTAGGATTTGACCCCACTAAAATGTGTGTGGAAATAGGTTTTAAATTTTCCATGCCAAATCTCTTGATAAGTTAATTTGTATATTTCTCATGGTGGAAGAAAATATATTCTTTCATTTGTAAGATTTGTAACCCAAGATAGTATTTTCTTTCCCCCATCATGGAAACATCAAATACATTCTTCATTTCTTTAGAAAATATCTTACATATTCCTTCACCATTCCCAAAAAAGATAATATCATCAACATAAACAATTAAAATGAGATAGCACTCTTGACTTTATCTCTTTAAATGATTGATATCCACTCTTCCTATATTAAATTCATCTTTATTTTTCATGTATCCAATTTGTAATAACATTCCCTCATAGCATGTTTTAGGCCATAAAAAGCATGTCTCAATCTACAGACATAACCTTCATCTTTTCCAATTAAAAAGCCACAATGTTGTTTAATAAAAACCTTTTCTCAAGATCACAATTCTGGAATGTAGAATTAACATCCAGTTGAATGTTCTTGTCACCTCATTGTGTGGAAATCTCAAAGAAGATTCTGATAGTTTCATGTCTTTCCACGATAGAAAATATTTAATAAAAATCAATACCTTCAATCTGTTATTACCGTTTGCAAACCAGTATTGGTTTGTTTCTTATAACTTCATCATTCTCATTCACCTTTTTCTGGAAAACCAATTTGTTACCAATGAAGTTTTTTTCCTTTTTTGTGCGTTCTAATATATCATTATTTCCAATTCGATCCAATTCTCCATTCATTTCTTGAAACCATTCCTGATTCTCAATAGATTCTTTGACATCGGTCGATTCCACCATTGAATACAATGAATTATGTGTAATTGAATTGGATCTTCTTCTTATTTAAACCTTCTGATGTTGATCACCAATTATATTTTGTTCTCCTACATGTTTCCTCAGCTTTGGATAAGATTTTTGATTTTCTACCTTATCAGTAGAAATAATTTATTCTAATTCTTCACCTTTATTAATATTAAAATTTTTTGTATCCTTATGAGAATTATCTTGTTCAACTTCCTTAACTTCATTGTCCACCTAAACTTATTTCTCATTCTTCGATACCTCAATCAGTTTGATATCAACGGAATCAACAATTATTTTTTGTTTCTTTGTTGAAGAATCAGTATCTTCTTCCTTCTAGATAATATCCAAGAATGATTCCATCCTCACCATTCTATTAATACATACCCTAGTTTCCACCTTTATTCTTTAAAATACTAGGACACCAGAATAAACTAAAGATCTTTAAACATAGAGTGTTTCCATAAAACAATTAATGGGGAATCATCCCTGATTGAGGTATGTAGAAAAAATGGTTCTGATTATAAATAGAAGTATTCATGGCTTTTACTTAAAAGTTTTGAGGAAGACCATTCTCAAGTAACATTGTTCTTCCCATTTCCACTAGGCTTCTATTCATTCTTTCAGACAACCCCATTTGGTTGGGGGAGTGTATGGAGAGAGACTGAAGCAAAATCCCTTACTTCTCATGTTAGTTTTCAAAATATTCACTTTTGTATTCACCACAAATATTAGTTCAGATCTTCTTCATAAAATACTCACATGTTTTCTCATCTTTTCTTGTGAAACTATTAAAAATCTTCAATGCATCTTATTTTTATATCATGTATATAACATATGTAATTCTAGTAAAATAATCGATGAATATAATGAAGTACTTATCTCTATGTATTGATTGTTTTCTCATTGAGCCACATATATCAAAATGCATTTTCTCTATGGTTTTTTTTTGAACAAATATCATCTTTATTATGCATAGAATTTGTAATGATTCCATTCTGTAAAATAGTTCAGCACTGATCTCTACGTCTTGGAAAACAAGAATTTCTCAGTCTCTTTTTGTTCTGAATATCCTACTAATGGTTCTCTGACAATTGTGATTGAAACTTTTATTCCATAACAGATTCTATTACACCATACTCTTATAACATGAGTTTTGTGAATCACTAACCTAAAAACAAGTTTCATATTGTATTTTGGTTTCTTGTACCAATCATACCATATTCGCCACTCTTTAAAAAAATTCCTTCTTTATTAATGAAAACCATATTACCTTCATCACACTATTGTGAAACACTTAACTGATTGTGCTTCATCCCATCAACTTACAATGTTTTCATAGATTTAAACATTAATTTTCCAATGATGGCTGACCCCACACCTTTTACGTTCAATGATTCATCATTTCCAAATTTCATTGTTCCATTTTTAAATATCATCCACATCCTTCAACAATTTCATGTCTCCTTTCTTTTGATAAGAACTCCAACTATTAACTATCTGGGTTTGTTCATCTTTAATGGCTTATAATGCAGTTTCTACAATAAGAACCTTATCTTCATTCCTATCATTAATAAAAATTGTCTTTTGAGAATTGGGAATCTTTTATCGAGCCAGTAACAAAACAAGACATCCTTTTTCATGGTTTCCATGTTTCTCACATCTTTCAGAAATAGTTTCCAAAGATTGAAACATATTTTAAATCTTCACATTAATCTTTTTATATTTCATCATGACAACCTTCTCATTCTTATTTATTTCAATATATTTACACACCCTTAATATCTTCATATCATAACCAATGTGATAATAATAATTTTTTTGATTGAACCAACACATACATGTTGTGTTCCTAAATCCCCCACAATACCAGCAATACCACGAGAAAGAGTATTTCCCATAGACACCTCTATACTAATCAGAATTGTGGAAAACTTCATCAACCATCCTTTGATCACTTTCTATCAGATTGTTCTTCTTCTTTTAAATATTGATAAGATCAAATGTATTTGGAACTTTTCCAGATCTAGATTAATCCTTTTTTGACTGAGTGTGTTTTGAAACATCTGAATTCTTCTCTTGGAACAAATACATAACATTCCCAACAATCATCTTTTCAAAACAAATTCCATTATTATTATCACCCTTTCAATCTATATTTTGTTGAACTATATCACATTAAACATTATGAGATAATTCACCCTATTCAGCGATAGTGTTTTAGAAATATATAAATTTTTCAGCTTTATAATGTTTTTATTATACATGTTCCATCTCTTCTTCTTTTACTTTCAACTTCACCTCTAAATGATCATTACGAATTTTTTATTTTTCATTATATTTCATTATATCATCACTCTATTTTATCATATTTTTAAAAAAAACATTCCTGGTTTCATAATAATTTATCTTGCATCTTTTTTAATTTTTTTTCAAGCATTCTGATCTTTTTCAGACAGTGTTTCAACTATTCTTTCAGATGCATTTCAAGTTGAGTTTTTTCTATTTCAGAACTACGACTTCTTTAATTTTTCACCATTCACCATGATATTGAAATTATTTTCATTATCATAATCAATTGTTTTTTGGATTAAATATCACTATATTATTCTTCTTCAACTTTGGATAAAAAATTATTCTTTTTGTTTTTATGAATTCTTTTTCCTTTCAATTATCTCCCTTTTTCTTCAACGATCGTCTTGTCTTTCTTTTTCCATAAAACTATCCCCTTCCTTAATTCTTCAAGGACAATTAGATACAATGTGACCAACCCCTCCACATTCAAAACATTTCAATTATTGTTTCCCTATGTATTTTCATATACATATTTTCACTTTTTTAGATACTAGGGATAGTATTTCATGGTAATTTTTACATACCACATTTTTAGAGTCATAATCACTAAAATCATCTTCAATAACAATATTATTGGAATTTTTTTTCTTTGTATCCTTGAATGAAATTTCATTATCAACCTTTTTTTCTCTTCATTGTATTCCCTCTTCTCATTTCATAATTGATATGATTTCTATGTAAATCATCTAGAGATATTGATTCACGATCTCTATCTTCTAATAAATAAACTTCTTTTGAAATATGTCAAGTAGGAATATAAAGATCATTTGAACAAATTTTGATCCATTCAACATTCCACCATGTCTTATAATAATACTCACAATGAAATTATACCTAGATAATAATTCACCAACAAATTCATGGTCCACCATCTTCAAATCAGCATACTTTAGTTTCTATATTTGTAACTTAAACTTCTTCACTTTTGTAATGCTTTAGTATATGTTTTAACATATGCCACATACCTTTACCTGTGGAAAAACCTTTCAATATCATTAATTCACTTTTAGAATGATGAGATATTATAACATTCTTGGCCCTTTCGTCATTCTCAAGAATCTTTTTGTCAACAAGTGTAAGTGGAGCACTATCATCAATGAGAGGAAACCAAACTATTTCAACTTCAAGAATATCATTAATAATACACATAAGGTATGGAAACATTATATAATTCATGATATGATAGATCATTTCATCAAAAACTGGAATACATTTACTATTCAAATAGTTCATGTCCTTTATATGCAAACAACAGCGAAGGAATCCTTGGATCTGATACCAATTGAAAGTTCCCAGTCAAAGTATTATATCACTAAGAGGGGGAGGGGTGAATCAGTGATACTCCATTTACTTTTATGTTTCTTTTCAATTGAAAAAACCTTCACACCCTATTAAGGATTTAAATTCCCTTCTGAGAAATAAATCAACACACATCCAAAGAAACACAAAAAATTTCAAGATTCACTATTAAATATGAATATCTACATCCTTGGTATGGTTTCTAAAAGATCAAATAACATACATTCCACTATGAAAATAATCCTTCGATTACATTGTGTATTATATACCCTTAAACTCGTGTAGCACTATGAAACTATCCCACTAGAGCATGTTTTACCTCTTAGCACAATATATTAAAACAATTGTTTTGTAACATCTCATTTTAACTGCGCTTCTTTTCAATTCATAGAATGTAATCAAATTATAATAAATTCAACAATTCCTTGCCCAGATGAAATGTAAGAACCAAAAGGTCTTTTTTATGAAATATCAATTCCAATCTTCTATAAGTACGATTCTTTAAAAACAATGCTCCCATTAAGATTTTTTTCAATTCAATGCTCCTATTACAATTATTTCAATACCAATCTCCCAGTCTGATTTTTTCAATACAAAGATGTCATTACGATTATTTCAAAACAAATCTCCTATTCTTATTTTTTCAATACAAATCTCACATTACGAATCTTTCAGAACAAATCCCCATTACAATTATTAGATAGAAAACCATATAGTTGAATCGTGACCTCATCAATTGTAAATTACAATTTTCATGCCGAATAGAATATCAATGAACTAAGACCACCCAAAACAATTATCAATCTTAATGGAAGTGATCTCTTCATATCATTAGAAGCATGGAGCTTCTCTATCTTTTACTAGTCGCAAAATTACAATGAACACCACTCCTTTTATAGGTGACCCAAAACATGTTTAGTCAAGAATCTCGAAACACATTCCCACTCACTTAAATTCACCCAAATATAAATCTACAGTAAAATCATGGAACAATTATTACTTCATCAATGATTATATGTTGTTATCTAATCCCCTAAAATATTTATTTATTTTTTCTCTGACTACCAGTTCAAATGTCAACGAAATTATAATTGATGTTAAATATATGGGTCTGAAATTGATTATCTCATACAGATTTCTTCAAAACAATTCTTGATACAATACCCATTGAATGTGAATGAGGAAATTAACTTATCCACTTGAGATTCAAGCACTCTTTTAAATGGAATTCTCACCCTTTGACAATTCATTAATCAATCTCCGCTTTCTTTTATTTTCTATTTACACACATGAGATAACACACATCATGAACAAAACATGTTCTTGTATAATGGCTACCTTCACGTCTTTGAAATGATTGAGGATCATCATTGGCATTATTTTAATTAAATTGGAATGTATGGTAACTTTCCATTGATTCCATATTCATTCTATTCATATCAACCCAAGAATGGTCTTTTTTGAATACAAATGTTCTAGATACTATTATCATGAATACAATCATATCTAGTACTATCATTATAGTTATGATCATTCTGGTTACGATCTTCCTAGATACGATCATTCTAGATACGATTATTCTAGATACGATCATTCTGGTTACGACTATTGGGTATGGTCATTCTAGTTATGATCATGCTTGATATGATTGTTCTGGATATGATCAAAGGGTACGATCATTCTGGTTACAATCTTGATTGTTCTGGATACGATCGTTGGGTATGATCATTCTAGTTACGATCATTGGGTACAATGAAATAAAATTTGAAACCAGAGGTCTTCCTATATATGATACAATCTAAAAATAATGATCCGCTCATATTTGATACAAAACAATTTGAATATGATTAATTGTCAATCAACACTTTCTCTTTCAAATTCTTATACCTAAATACAGTTTTTTTTAAAAAAATTGCCCTCTCGTCTTCAATCACCATCACCTTTTCCATCAACACCACTTAGATAAGAACCACATTCCATTGACATCAGTTTTCCAATTGACATCACTTTTCATTAACATCACCTTTCCATCGTTACCAATTTCATTAACACCACTTTTCTATTGGTACTGCTTCTTTAACAATCACCATGAATCCAATTATTTTGAAAAAAATATTGATATAATATGGATAAAATGGTTTTTGAATGTTTTAAGAAAAATATGGTCACCACTTCTATATCTGTTCCATCCCGATATGCTAAACCTGAATATGTTTCTTTTCTGATTATTTTTGAAAAAATTTCTCAGTACAATTCTTTTCTGATTCCCAGCATCTCTTTCACACCCCCTTTCTTCTATAAATCTTTCTTTACATGTTCTCAAAATAAATCATGATTTATAAGATATAAAAATCAACAACGAATCATCACATTTTACATGGATACAATTAATTTCAAAACAAACCCAAATCAATTATTTCCACCAAACAATGTGACATGATTTTCATTCTTCAAAACATGTAATGACAACAACAAAAAAAACTTTAAACCTTCTTCCCCTTGATCATCAGCTTGATCCCAACATGCCTAACCTAGGGAACCAACAATTCCATAAAGCTTATTCATATAAAAAGAGTTAACATAATATGATCTCTTATTTGAACAATGGTTTCCATTTAAAACTAAACGACCTACTAAATACAATTGATTCCAAAAAGAACCAACATAAAAAGATCACAATAGAAACAAGACATCCCAAGCTTTATGGGTTCTACCTATAGTTTCCTAGTCCCTTACAATGTATATGTTTTGACCGTATATATTGGTTATGAAAAACAAAATTTAAATGGATAAAAATTCACTTTTTATTTTATTCATTACTAATGATAAACAACCTATGGATTACAACCATGTCTCTGTTAGAAGCCATGTCGTCAAAAAATTCTAATCAACCCTTCCTTAAGGGTTAGAAAAATGGACACCACTTCAGCATCCAGTTTTAATACATTTCATTTATTAATATCAACCTTTAAACTTTGAAAGAATATAACCAACCACATGTTCCATTTCCCAAACAAGGAAAATTGTAGTAAACAATTCCCCATGATAAAATAGGCAATCTCT
This sequence comes from Viscum album, assembly GCA_963277665.1. Taxonomy (NCBI): domain Eukaryota; kingdom Viridiplantae; phylum Streptophyta; class Magnoliopsida; order Santalales; family Viscaceae; genus Viscum; species Viscum album. The sequence continues at coordinate 24,574,188 of OY728157.1, read as the reverse complement.
ACCATCATACGTTTTAACATTTATCATTTTTTTCATTCATTATAAACATGAAATTAATCATTTAAATTCCTTTTAATCAGAATGTGACCTCCAAGGTTCCCATTTATTCAAATAATTGATCTTAATAAAGAACCCTATGAGTGATATGATTGGCCATCTACCATTCCATAAATCACCCATACTATTTAAAGGTAAAACATGGCTATCTTTTACTTAAATCAATTCTTTTTAATCATTTTTACTACAATAAGGATTTCATTAAACTTCTCAAATTCTAAGGAAACCCTTTTCATAGTTATATGGTTCCCATACACCATATAACTGGAATTGGATCCTCTAGTAAATGTAGTCATCAATTTTCCACCCATGATGTTATTTACACATAATAGAATCTCTTGAAAGTTATACTAAGCACTAAAAATCATTTTATAACTCAGAATCTTTGAATAATAGTAAAACATGATAATAAAAGAGGAAGCATGGCATATAATAATCTAAACATTTTATACAAGAAATCATGTTAAGGTAGATCAAAACATGGAATTCCATCCAAGAATCAGAATCAAGATTAGTAGGAATCCGATTAATAAAACTGTATGGCATGTCATACAAATATCATGTGAATTTTTAGTGCATCGATGATGCATGTAATTTACTTTCCATTCCATATCAGGCCAAAAAAATTTCCTAAATTCCAAAATCAATAAGTAGGGGAAAATAAACCTATCACCCACAGTGAAATCACATCAATTATAATAGAAAACAACACAAAAATCAATTTCCAACCGTCACCACTTGGTTATTCACTATACATGGAGTGATCTATCCCAAGAACGACTATTAACCAAGGAACGAAACATTCCTAGTCACATGTCTACTAACTCAAAATAGATATAGAATGGAATATTTTTACCCTATGATACCACTTTGTAATGTCTTGACCCAGCCAACAATCGAATTGGTAGCCAGACCTGTCACCAAATTACATCAAGCACACCAACCTGTATGCTACAAGATGACTACTAGAAGGTTGTATGTAAGGATAGTCAGTGGGGAGACTATACACCCTCATATCAGAGTTATCATAAAAGTATTAAAATAAATAAATAGACAAAAAATAGCAGAATAATATATAATGAAATAATACAAATAGTATAAGACAATTGTAATATCAACTAAATAAAGAAAATGGCCAATTCCATTTTATAAAAGGCATACATATCATGGTTATACATATCTGAATACAGTAAAAGAACATTCATTAAATCTCATTACAGAAATAATTAAATTAATCAAATCCCAAAGGGCGATATATATGGGCATCACGAGCTTACACACGGTCCATTGCTCCTAACTACTAGGTACAAGAATACAGCTACAGTAAGGTCCAAGGTCCTAAGAATAAGAATGTATACTTAGTTAACCCTATGAAATTGAAGTTCATATATTTTGTTAGATATAAATCTATGTAGGCGGATACCATCGATGTCTAGATAAATCTAGACAATGGAATATAATAAAATAGTGTATAAGTATGTCCAAACAATAACGTGAATTGAAAATTTAACCAATAACCTATCCCAATTCACAAGGGACTTATAATGACAAAACCTTCAATACATCATAACTGAAATAAGAGTATAAAATAAAAAAAAATTATCATGCATAAATAAATTATGTCACACTTTTATTTATTCTCTATTCAATCATTTCATAACTCCAAGGGTCCTGTGGATACTCATACCTCAATTCTATCCTCTTCTCATACCACAGTCTGAAGCATTCCCAAGGTAATATTATATCTTAATACATACTTCAGATCATGATATATTTTGAAATATTGAATGTGATATCATATCTCAAAACATAATTCGTCTTATTCCTAAGTCCGAAACTTGTAATGATGATATTCTATATTAATACATTATTTAGCTCGTGAAAGAGTATGATGTTATAACATGTGATATCATATATCAAAACCAATTTTGACTCTTGCTGGAGATTGAAATATTCTCATGTAATGCAATATCTCGGAGAACTATTGTTTTCATTCTTTAAATTCCTAAATTAAATGCATAATTACCATTATAAAAAACATATTAAACATTCCCATGTTACCATGCTTACTACTAAATTGAATGTTCATATTAACAATCTCTTTACTTATAAGTATATTGACCATGTTACCATGTATACATTCCAATTTAGAATAACCATTTTCCCATTCTCATTACTCATAAGCAAGATGACTGTGTAACCATTTATACTTCTCAATTGGGACTAACCGTGATCTCATTCTCTTTACTCATAAGTATGATGACCATGTTACCCTTGGTATATATTAATTTTGAATTACCTTGTCCCCATTTTTTATCACATAAGTAATTTACTAATTAATTGTCCACCATAATACCATTACTAACTCAACAATTAGTTAAACACATTCATTCTTTTAGTAAACACAACAACTAACAAAATGATTTAAACCCTAAATTATTTCATCAATTAATTTTAAAATATCACAATTCATATTGCATAATAAATTTTTCAAATTTTTTTTATCTCATTATATTGTCAACATTCTATAATTAATAGCCTAATTTATTGTATAGATCACAATATCAAAGGAACCAAATTAATTAACAAATAGTAATCTCAATACAACCAACTAAATAACTCATAATTAATCCCCTTATTATTTATATAAATTTCCAATTTAAGGTCTCAAAATAAAAATTCTCGGTCTAATAATAAATCTCCCCCTTCCCAAAACAAGAAACCAAAAAGTATACCTATTTGATATTATAGTTCACAACTATTATGATCACATGGACTACTCCCCCTTTTAATATCATTGAAATTATTACATTTCACATGTGTTTAGTCACCCATTTAATAACAATTTAATTTATAAGTACCAATTAACCCAGTTGTTCCATCATTTATTGGATGAAATACATCTCCTAAATAATGAACCCATATAATTATAATCTAAATAAATTCATCTAACTAAGAAATAATTATAAAACACATATTATAAAGTTAAGAAAACATATGTTTATAATCACAATGTTTGTGTGTAGAAGGAAGTGAACCTCCATTGGATGGGATTTATTACCAAAACATGATTATTTATTCTAACATATTGTTTCACAACAATATACAATTTGTTCCAAAATTTTAGTCTAATTTATCAAATTAAGTAAATACTCAAAAAATGAATTATGCTAATTTAAGCAAGGACGATGACCCTACCATAATGAATGGGGAAGTCAATTATTTTTTACTCAAAAAATAGTCCACTCATGCACACACACATCAACAAAAAAGTGTGTGTGCACTTGGAATCGATCGCAACACCATAAAAAAATTTCAGTAACCTAAAATTAATAGTGTAAAGACAAACTCACATCTAAACATATTCCTAGAAATCATATAAAACAATATAACCAAATTTAAATAGTGATAATCCAATTAATGTGTGTATGGACTTACCCAAACAAGACAGAGGTGAACCAAATCGAGTAAAACCGCTTCACCTTCAATAGTAGTCATTGGAATATGGACAATTAGGTCCCAATACATCTTCCTTTCCACATAGAAATAGATGAAACAAGAAATAAGAATTAAACCCTAACCTAGGGTTTTTGCCTACTAGAATCTGGATGACTGTAACGCTCCGACCCCAGCTACCTAGAGTCAGTGCGTTACTTCGTAACATTGGCATGATCACAAAAGATCAAGTCTCGAAAGACTGATTAGTTTAGTAGCCTTGGAAACACTAGATACATTCGTAAATGTTACATTACATCATAAAGTGAAAAAATACAAAAACAAAGTCTCCATAGTCCACACTCATATCCTTTTCTGACTATCCCTGCAGGTCATTCATAAAATACTTCTTCACATCCTGGAAAGTATTAAAACATTGAAAGGGGTGAGCTCAGATGCTCAGTAAGGATAACAATATTGCGGAAGCTTTCATAAATAAACATAAACATTTAAGGCAATGTATTACTAAAACAAAAACCTTTTAAACATGAACATCAACATAATATGGAAAAAGTAAAATGAGATAATGCCATTTACTTCTTCACATTGATATTCTACTGGTCAAATAATCACATGCAATATCAGTAACCACTTTCATAATGATGGAATGCATAATGCCAGACTATCATAACCACGTAGCCAAGGCCTCGTGCCAAGACCACAAATAAGATTGTGTCAAGGCCTCGTGCCAAGACACTAGTTTGTCTCATGAGACCTGTCGATGCATCGAGGAGCTATAGCGGGCTCCACCCGTCACTTATTAAGTCCAATGTATTCCTCATATGAATAGGTTTAAACATATCATAAACCATAACATAGTCGTATCACATAAAACATGAATAAAGGAATCATAAAATTTCCACATTTCAATCACAAGATATCAATACAACACATTGATTTAATAAAAACACTTTCAAAACAATTTTCAATACTAAAATAAATGAAAGTTAAAACTTTGTATATATTTTTCATTAAAAAAATGTGATGGCTTGTAGAGGAAGCCAAAACTCAAATAATGGTCACGGCGGTGGAGAAGTCGTTGTCGCCGTATAAGTACGGAAAGAAAAACATTCCCTTTTTGTCGTTTAGTAAAATGATTCATATAAAAAATATTCCTTTTGAATAAATGTAAAAGTCAAAGGGGTTTATACACCGTATAAAAGAAAGTTATGAATAAAACCAAATATGCCTCAATGAAAGGAGATTGAGACAAAGTCCTTAAAAAGATCATTTTTAAAATAAAATAGATCTAGTATGTTTATTCACTATAGGTACACATAAAGAAAGTAAAAATAAAAGATAGGACATAATAATATCATGACATAATTTGAAAGTAGGAGATTAACCCAAAGAATGGAAATTGGGTTAAGAAGTTCCCTTACCTTGTGTCCGACTTGATTCGACCGTTCTTTAACCTCCTGAATAATAAACTAGAGATAATATCTACTTTATTAAGAACCATTTTCAATTTCATTATCCCTTTTATATCACTTATTACAATGTTATGAACATTATGAAATTATTTATGTTAATAACGGTCGTTTTGTCGATCTTTGGTACTTGAGTCAACAATAAACTTCTTATAATTACAAGTTGTTTATGTGGTAGAATATCCATTATCTCCAGAATTATATTCATGATTTAGATGTCATATATCTCATATATATCTAGTATATACGTTCATTCATAATATTACATAACATTTATAGGTAATAAATGAAATGCACCGTTCATGGAGACGGTAAGCCGTACGTACGCATGAACGCTACTTTCATTTCTATTTCATATTTAAAGGAATTAAATCATAATAGTATAAAGGTGTATTATAAATCAAGTATAATATCATATAAAATATCATTTACTCCATCCTTTATACATCCCACATATGGCATTAACGATTCAATCACTTTTAGGGGGCGGTAGTCCGCACTTCCTAAAATAAAATTATCGCGTTTACCCATAATGGAAATCATAAATTATGCCATAAATGACAAATACAGAAGGATAAGGAAAACTTAATCATAATATATATATCATATATGAAAATAGTGTCATCAAAATGGCCAACATTGTAGGTGTTAAAAGAATATGAACAATCATCGTTTTGTGAGGCAGTATTTCGCCACCCACATAAACAGTATGTTCTTTAACCATTAGACAAAGGTTTGTTTAAGTGTAAACCAAATACATATCATAAAAACATACTAGTATATTGTATATACTGGTTTTTTTACAAAAGAAATGGATAAAAGGAGTTTAAGGAATTTGAGAAGCAAAATAAAACAAAAGAACATAAAAGAAAACACTACCTTTAAAACGGGTAACTCTTTTTGATTTGAGAAAAAGGCTTCCTTGGGAAGAATTCTGCACAAATTGAGGCTTCTAGGAGTAAGGGAGGTATGTTGGGAGATTATTTGGGCATATTTTGGCCAAGAAAAAAGGCTTTGAAAGTGTGAGTAAGGTGGTAGTGGTGGGGGCCTTTTATAAGTGGAGAGGAGGGGCACTCTTGGAAAGTAATAAAATGTTAATTTATTATACAATGCTTTTCGGATTCTAAAGGTCCCACACTTATATAATTCTAGTCTAAGGTGATAAGGGTTCTAAATATACTCATCCAATAGGTTTTTTACAAGTTTATGCCTTGGATTTTACATTATCTTTTTATTTTATTCAAATCGTTAAATAATGAGGTCATCGTTTCATCATCATGATGTCATAAATAATTTAATGTATTTAAAGTATAAAAATTATAAAAAAAAATACTATGATGTAGGAAATCCTTTTATCTTTCCAATTAATATTTATCATCAAAAATATGACTTGTATAACCCTATGTAAAAATTGTTTTAGTAAAACATTTCATGTCTGTGTCATTTTTTACTTTAACATTAAATAAAAGGTATTTATGTCATTTTCCAACTAAAGTGGCTCCATGGGTTCCCCAAGTAGACCAATAGATTTTCATGGTTGGCCATGGCATATCCAATAAGGGTCGGACATGTGTCAGGCTCATATCATATTATTAATACATTATTTTTACCTTAAACTACACTAATTACCTCTAATCGCGATTAAGAACTTAAAAGTTACTATTCACCAAAAAATTATTTTAATCTCATTGAACCACATTATACATCTTAATTACAACCATGTATGTCAGATTTTTGAAATTCAAAACACAAAAGTGGTAAAATTTCATTTAAACGAAAAATCAGTTTTTATAAGTACAACTAGTGGTTTCACTATTCATCAAAAATTGAAGTTTTTCAGAATAATGCCAAAATTTCACCCTAAGATATAATTGATATTACGAATTCAAAAATGATGTATATTTTACAAAATTCCAAACATATAAGTTTCATTAATTAATTTTATAATTAATTACCGCTGCCACAACAAATAGCGTGTTTTTAAGAAACAATATATATCAAAAGATTGGCAATTGTTTATGTCCAATTTCAATGTTAAATTAATTCTAATGACCACCATTGGATAAAATGGTAAAAATATATTCTAATTATACTTTAAAACCACTAAATAGTATAATTTATCACAAAAAATTATTTTGATTAAAAAAGTTGTTTTCAAGTATTTTTCACTATTCATAAAAATTAGAAGATCTCAGAAAAATACCAAAAATTCAACATAGGCTAATTTCGATATTCCGAATCCAAAAATGAAGTCCATTTTTAAATATAAAATATATATAATTTCAAAAAGTGGGTATTACTATTCATAATAGCTATTTTGGTTGGTCTCGGTGTGTTAGAATCTCAAACTTGCGTACAATACAAGCTATTAAATTATTGAAAGAGAAGTGTATCATGAAAGCTCGGGGTGTTACATTCTCCCCTCCTTCAATAAATCGTGTCCTCAGAATTTGATATTTTTCTTTGAAAATAAAAATGTTGAAAATAGAAAATACCTTTGTGGAAAACCCACATCAGAAATATGGTTAATAAAATTTAGCCTTAATAAGAGGGAAAGGGAAATGAAAAAGTCACCACCAAATTATGATCTCGATAAGGAGAACATTGGTGGAAATTAGAGACATATAATTGGAGGAAAATCGTAAATATTTTTAGGGAGTGATTGAGGTCATCAATCACAAACAAGTGTCAAATTGAGGGCCTCAAAGCCTTCAATCTATGTTGATTTAAAACATCATCAGTTCAACAAGACAGAAGGTATTAGGATAACACATTTTTTTGTTTTAATATCCCTTTAATAAAGTTTAAGAATTAATTTATTCATAGAATAAGTTATAGGTGTATATATATATTTATGCATTACAAGTAGAGTTTCAACCTTCAACTAATTTCTACCACAAACTCATCTTTCACTCAAAAAGATAATAGAACTCAAAAATAATATATTTATCCTAACCGTACAAGGTTCAAAATATTAGAACATACCATTTAGATTACAAAAACATATTTTGTAATAACAAGGGACTTCCTGTAGGCTAGTGGTAGGTAATAATGGCCTGTCGCACTATGGTTGTGGGTTCGATTCCTGCAGCTTTGTCCGACACGACGGGTTATGCCCCACCCTGCAGGTTGTCCTTTTCCTAAAACTATAGTATTATAATATTCCAAAAATAATCTTCAGAAATGTTTTAACCTTAAACGATACTATCCAAAAATTCAACTTAACCCATTCCAACCTTTATAGTTATCAAAAATACCTCCGTCCATACTTTCTATGAAAGGTCCTTAAATTCCAAAATCTATTGTAACATTATATTCCCCAAACAAAGTAATGTTTCTCATATTGTCACATACTAAAAATATGATTATCTTCATCATATTAAAACCTTAATGAAAACAACATGTACTACAGTACAATCCTTATATACTCCATAATTATTATAACCAGTACATCATTGATACAACACTCAAATGACAAAATTCTTTAATAACAACATAAGAACTCTAATCATTAATCCTCATATATGGTAGTATCATAACTTGATTATTATCCAATAACATCATTTGGGGCATACTCTGATGATTTGGACATTGGTTTGCATAGTGTCCCCAATCCTTGCAGAAGAAGCATTGTACATTTGAAACCATTTTATTACCCTTGCAGTCACGCACTTTGTGTCCTTTTTCTCTACAATTATAACAAACTCCCATTCCCTTTAGGCAAGTTCCAGGATGTTTCTTCCCACAATTAACACATATTGGAAAATTCTTCTTTCCCCTCATCCCTTTATCCATCATTCCCTTTTCCATCCCTTTCGTCTCTTGTTTCGCTTCAAAGCCATATGACTCAGAGAATTATTTACTTATCTTATTAACACATGATACTATTTCTTCATATGTTTAGAACACATGGGAGACTATTTCCCTTCGAAATGTTGGCTTAATACGGTGAAAGATACGATCCTTCTTACTCTTTAGATCATACGTATTGCTGGAGTTCGCATTCCTTCTACTGGGAGTCATTTCTATACAATGGCATAAACTAGGTTAGTTTATGAAATACAATGAATAATTCCAAACATTTAAAACACATAATGTAAATTCAAAGGTTTATGGATATAATACATAATCATAAGAATGTTTTCTTTGAGGAAGTATATACTCAAAAACCGTACATAATGGTTTGTAATGAAAATGAGAATTATCCTAAGAAAACCAACGGGAGTGTCATAACCAAGAGTGCAGCGAGGCCCGTTGTCGTGCACCAGTTCCCGTTTGAGTCTAGCTCAAAGCGGTGTTTTCGGGTTTTACCCCTAGGTACATCTGTGCCAGAGCCGCCTCTACCTGCTCGTATCCAGACAGGGATGTATTGCTTGGAAAACTCACAACATCTATATAATACCAAAATTCTAGGAAGCTCTTCTATACTAATCCTCAAAGTCTATCTTCGGGCTATGTGATCTAATCAGAGTTTATCTAAATCTAGCTTCCAAGGTTAGTAATAAACTACCTATGATACCAACTGTAATGCCCCGACCCCACCTACCCAGAGTCAGTGCGTTACTTCGTAACATTGGCATGATCACAGAAGATCAAGTCTCGAAAGACCGATTAGTTTAGTAGCCTTGTAAACACTAGATACATTCGTAAACGTTACATTACATCATAAAGTGAAAAACTAAAAAAACAAAGTCTCCATAGTCCACACTCATATCCTCTTTTGACTATCCCTGCAGGTCATTCATAAAATACTTTTCACATCCTGAAAAATATTAAAACATTGAAAGGGGTGAGCTCAGATGCTCAGTAAGGAAAACAATATGGCGGAAGCTTTCATAAATAAACATAAACATTTAAGGGAATGTATAACTAAAACAAAAGCCTTTTAAACTTGAACATGAACATAATATGGAAAAAGTAAAATGAGATAATTCCATTTACTTCTTCACATGGATATTCTACTGGTCGAATAATCAAATGCAATATCAATAACCACTTTCATAATGATGGAATGCATAATGCCAGACTATCATAACCACGTAGCCAAGGCCTCGTGCCAAGACCACAAATAAGATTTTGTTAAGGCCTCGTGCCAAGACACTATTTTTCCTCATGAGATCTGCCGATTCATCGAGGAGCTATAGCGGGCTCCATCCGTCACTTATTAAGTGCAATGCATTCCTCATATGAATAGGTTTAAACATATCATAAACCATAACATAGTCGTATCACATAAAACATGCATAAAGGAAACATAACATTTCCAAATTTCAATCACAAGATATCAATACAACACATTGATATAATAAAAAACGCTTTCAAAACCATTTTCAATACTAAAATAAAAGAAAGTTAAAACTTTGTATTTAATTTTCATTAAAAAAAGTGATGGCTTGTAGAGGAAGCCGGAACTCAAATAATGGTCACGGTGGCGGAGAAGTCGTTTTTCCACCTATGTATGGAAAGAAAAACATGCCATTTTTGTCGTTTAGTAAAATTATTCATATAAAAAAGATTCCTTTTGAATAAACGTAAAAGTCAAAGGGGTTTATACACCGTATAAAAGAAAGTTGTGTATAAAACCAAATATGCCTCAATGAAAGGAGATTGAGACGAAGTCCTTAAAAAGATCATTTTTAAAATAAAATAGATCTAGTATGTGTATTCACTATAAGTACACATAAAGAAAGTACAAATACAAGATATGACATAATAATATCATGACATAATTTGAAAGTAGGAGATTAACCCAAAGAATGGAAATTGGGTTAAGAAGTTCCCTTACCTTGTGTCCGACTTGATTCAACCGTTCGTTAACCTCTGGAATAATAAACTAGAGTTAATATATACTTTATTAAGAACCATTTACAATTTCATTATCCCTTTTATATCACTTATTACAATTTTATGAACATTATCTAATTATTTAAGTTAATAACGGTCGTTTTGTCGATCTTTGGTACTTGAGCCAACAATAAACTTCTTATAATTACAAGTTGTTTATGTGGTATAATATCCATTATCTCCAGAATTATATTCATGACTTATATGTCATATATATCATATATATCCAGTATATACATTCATTCAAAATATTATGTAACTTTTAGAGGTAAGAAATGAAATGCACCGTTCCTGGAGACGGTAAGCCGTACGTACGCATGAACGCTACTTTCATTTCTATTTCGTATTTAATGGAATGAAATCATAATAGTATAAAGGTGTATTATAATTAAATTATAATATCATATACATTATCATTTACTCCATCCTTTATACATCCCACATATGGCATTAACGATTCAATCACTTTGAGGGGGCGGTAGTCTGCATTTCCAAAAATGAAATTATCACGTTTACCCATAATGGAAATCATAAAGTATGCCATAAATGAGAAATAAAGAAGGATAAGGAAAACATAAACATAATATATATATCATATATGAAAATAGTGTCATCAAAATGGCCACCATTATAGGTGTTAAAAGAATTTGAACAATCATCGTTTCGTGAGGCAGTATTTCGCCACCCACAGAAACAATATGTTCTTTAACCATTAGAAAAAGGTGTGTGTAAGTGTAAACCAAATAATTATCATATCAACATCCTAGTATATTGTAGATACTGATGTTGTTACAAAATAAAGGAATAAAAGGAGTTCATGGGGTTGGAGGAGCAAAATAAAACAAAAGAACATAAAAGAAAACACTACCTTTAAAACGGGTAACTCTTTTTGATTTGAGCCAAAGGCTTCCTTGGGAAGATTTATGCCCAATTTGAGGATTCTAGTAGTATTAGAGGGATGTTTTGAGAGTATTTGGGCAGAGGTTGGCCGAGCCAAAAGGCTTTGAAAGTGTGCGTACGGTGGTAGTAGTGGGGCCTTTTATAAGTGGAGAGGAGGGGCACTCTTGGAAAGTAATAAAACGTTACTTTATTATACAATGCTTTTCGGATTATAAAGGTCCCACAATTATATAATTCAAGGGTAAGGTGATAAGGGTTCGAAATATAGTCATACAATAGTTTTTTTGACAAGTTTAAGCCTTGGATTTTACATTATCTTTTTATTTTATTTAAATCATTAAATAATGAGGTCATCGTTGCATCATCATGATGTCATAAATAATTTAATTTATTTAATGTCTAAAAATTATAAAAAAAATACTATGATTTAGGAAATCTTTTTAGATTTCTAATGAATATTTATAGTCAAAAATATTACTTGTATAACCCCATGTGAAAATTGTTTTAGTAAAACATTTCATGTTTGTGTTATTTTTTACTTTAACATTAAATAAAAGGTATTTATGTAATTTTCCAACTAAAGTGGCTCCATGGGGTCCCCAAGTATACCCATGTATTGTCTTGGTCGGCCATGGAATATCAAATGAGGGTAGGACATGTTTCAAGCTCATCTCATATTATTAAAACATTATTTTTACCTTAAACTACACTAATTACCTCTAATCGTGATTAAGAACTTAAAAGTTACTATTCACCAAAAAATTATTTTAATCTCATTGAACCACAGTTTACTTCGTAATGACAACCATGTATGTAGGATTTTTGAAATTAAAAACACAAAAGTGGTAAAATTTCATTTAAACGAAAAATCAGTTTTTATAAGTACCACTTAGTGGTTTCACTATTCATTAAAAATTTTAGTTTTTCAGAATATTGCCAAAATTTCACCCTAAGATATAATTGATATTCTGAATTCAAAAATGATGTCTATTATACAAAATTCCAAACATATAACTTGCATTAATTAATTTTATAATTAATTCCCGCTGCAACAACAAATAGCGTGTTTTTAAGAAACAATATATATCAAAAGATTGGCAATTGTTTACATCCAATTTCATTGTTAAATTAATTCTAATGACCACCATTGGATAAAATGGTAAAAATATATTCTAATTATACTTTAAAACCACTAAATAGTATAATTTATCACTATAAATTATTTTGATTAAAAAAGTTTTTTTTAGGTATTTTTCACTATTCATAAAAAATTAGAAGTTCTTAGAAAAATACCAAAATTTCAACATAGGCTATTTTCGATATTCTGAATCCAAAAATGAAGTCCATTTTGACATATAAAATATATATAATTTCATAAAGTGGGTATTACTATTCATAATAGCTATTTTGGTTGGTCTCGGTGTGTTAGAATCTCGAACTTGCGTACAGTACAAGCTATTAAATTATTGAAAGAGAAGCGTATCGTGAAAGCTCGGGGTTTTACAATGACGAAGAAGCCTAATTGGATGATACAAAAAATGTTACACATGGGGAAGGTATTATCTTTCTGAGATAGACAAGATCTATGAATGAACAAAGAGAAATCATAGATGTGAGGTAGGACGTAAGGAAAGAGGTGTTTGTGACCTAGCGGAGCCCAAGGTGGTGGGTGCATGGTGTAGCGCCTCTTATGGGATCAAATCCTCCCTAATGATTATATAAAACTAAAATAAATTCTTAATAATAATATTATTAATAATAATAATCATAATTATAATCATAATAAAAATTATATTATTTTTTTATTATTGTTTATTAAAAAAATCATTTTTATAATTTCCTACATAAATATCTTTTTTATATTTTATTTTAACATTTAATTTACTAAATTTATGAAAAATTTTAAAACATGGAAAACCAAATTTTCTAACTTGCACAGTCTGATATACTATGTGCAACCAGTTCATCTGCAACTTGATTCCTAGAGTACCTCACACGGTTGACCAAAACGGTTTCGACTAATAGTGTGTCACTCATGTGAATGCCCCTGCCTCACCTATAAAATTCAACATGTTTTAACCCTGATGGTTTAACTAACCATGTGTAACCCCTGAAAACAACACTCCCTCATCTATAAAAATCCACATTGTAACAACTATGGGCCGCATGCTTTCTAGATAAATTGTGCAACCTCTACAACTCCATTAAAACATGATTTTCTTGGTCTGGTGCTCTGATGTCCCATCAAGCCAACAAGAAAAATCCTCATGTTTTTACCCTTTCTGGATATCAACACATTAAATGGTTCCAAATTGCAAAACTTCATAAATTTTCTTGGTTTTACACCCACCAATCCAGTTAAAGAAGAAGTTCATAAAATTCATATTTTAGGGGTTTAATGAATCATGTAAATCCATGAGTGAAGTTTTTTTATTATTATAATTTTCCTTTATTCTACGGTGTCATGTATAATTTAATACAAGAAGTGAATTATTATTTTTTTGTTTTATTTTTATTGAATCATTTTAAATAAAAACAATCAACATTTTAAGTATCATTTATTTCCCAATATGGTTATTTATGTTCGTATAATTTAAATATAACATATATGTTTATGATCATTATGAACCATCCATTTTTAATTAACATTGATTTATTTATTAATTCCTTGATGAGTGATTTTTATGGATGATTATTCATTATAGATTATCCAATTATAAATAGATGTGTCTTTTATTATAAATACTATTAAATTTTTGTAAAGTGTTTATAAAAATTGGTTATGTGAAGATGAATATTAAAATGTACTATAAATAATTTTTTCCAAGGGCCAAATATGTGTAAATAAATATAATTAGAAAAAATTATTGAAAATGATTTAGATTTTTTATAATTGGGAAGAGGGACATACCAATAAATTTAACATTATAATGATATAAAATTGTTTTTAATGGTTTTGAAAATATATTTTTGAATAATATTATCTTGTATTTTATTTGTCTACATGAAAAATTAAATGTGTTGGGTTCATGTTTCAGCAATTTTGTTTAAAAAAATTATTTTTAAATTATGTAAATTATAATTTACTTTGGGTTTTAGTTTAATTGTTTTTGGGTTTTTTATTTCTAACTAATTAGTTTTATGTTATTTGATATGAATTTGGAAGTTTTTTATTGTTTATTATTTTAATATCATTTGATACAAAGTAGTATATTATGGTTCTCATAAATTGTATCAATATTAGTATGTTGTTTCTTGTATTTTTCTTTATTAACATGTTTTTTGTTGAAAAAATATTTTCTATTGGTAATAGTTATTTTGAAATTATTTTTGAAATGTGATAGATTTATTTTTTAAAAATTTAAAATATAACATAATTTGTTTTCAAAACTACTTGAAATGGACACCTTTATAGGGTGTATGGTTAGAGAACATGGTTTGAAAAACCATGAAGACATGCCCAACTAAACATGGACAAATAATTAACTTTTTTAAAAATATTTGTATGAAAAATTACCTAAACAGTTTTTTGGACACTCGATGGACCCTAACTCAAGAAATTTTGGTTTAAAATGTTGATAGGTTTCCCATGGACCAATTTTGGCTCCTCCAAAACATTTAAAATGTGTATCAATTCTCGTAGATCATCGTTTGATCCATTCCGTATAAGAATTCATTCATTGTTCCTTCTCTCACCCTCCATTTCTATGTCCTCATTAAGGATTAAAAGTTTAACTTGTTGTTGTAAGATATAATCTAAATTTTTTTAGATCATGAATCTTGGCATGATACCCATATATTAGTAATTTTTATTAATTGTATTTACTCATTTCAGTTATTGTGATTCACGATATTGTGGTCCTAAGGTAGGTGGATCCATTTTGGATTAACAAATATTTTAACAAGAAATTTCCTTATATAAATTAAATTTATAACAATTTGATTTTGAAAAACACAATACATTTTAAATTGGGGGTTTTATTTCTTTCATGAGATTTGGGAACCCCCTCCCAATTCTTATAAATTGGGGTGTCATTTTGGAATTTCATGGAAATTATGAAATTAAATTATGGGATTAAATTTTGGAATTGATTTGTGAAACTTATTTCAAATATTTATTTGAGGAAAATTCTATAAATACATTGTATAATAACCCTTGGATTATTTCATGAAAAATATATAAATTTATTAAAACCGCTTTTTGGTTGGTAAATGTAAATTATCAAATTTAAATGAGGAATAAGGTTTAATTTTAATTTGATCAGTCTCAAAATAATTTTCAAAATAATAATTGTAATTACATAACATAGAATCATAGGTATTTAGTGTGTTATTTTTGGAAAGCATAATTGATTTTTTAAAACCATAACAGAACATTGGCAGTTGGTCACATCCCTAATGGTATGGAAATGGGTCCTTTATACCAGTGTCTGAGGGATATGTGTAAACATATTATCATGATCACCGATTAAATTGTGTGAGGATCCCATAACGAAGAACTGTAATACATATTTTTATATGACTGGGTTGCTTCTTTGTTTATTATTTTGATATATATTCCATTGTTTGTAATCTATATTACATTTAACATGTGAATATAAATAAACTGTTTTATATAAAATTTTTATTAAGATATTGTTCAAAATATTTTCATCCATTGAAATATAATGATAGAATTTTTAAATATGATTATGTTCCTCCATTAATGTTTATTTAAAATTGAATGAATAATTTGGTTATTAAATGCGGAATCGTATTATGGTTTCCTAGGTGATTCCTTACTGGGATTTTATCTCATAAACCACATGTGCCTTGATGTGTTTTTATATTTTATTTTTCCATGTTCGATCAAGGGGAATGATCTACTTTGAAGATATTCATGTAATTAATTCATGGGATATGTAGAGCTTTGTATTATTTTACTTTGGGTTTTTATACTATTTTATTTTTCATCCATGATGTACTTTGGATTTTTGACACATATTTGACATTTGGTACAATTATCACTGTGGATTTTTCTTTTCTGCAAACTAACATGTAACAAATTATTCCTTTTTTGTAGGACAATTTATTAGCACATCAATTTTGATTGATTCCAGGTTCTAGTGTCTAACTCAAATGGATCTGTAATTCCCATTAGTCCATGTTAGAATCATCTCTCGTGTTCGGGTACTGGGGTTCCAGGGATGTTTTGTAAAAAATTTATATCAAAGGTACATGTTAAGCATCTTTCTATTATGTCAGTATTTAATTGTGAAATCATCTTAGGGATTAAGAGGAATTGAAGATTAAGTACTAGAAAAAATATAACCATAATGAGCCTTAATAAACCATGGTATGTTTGGGAAACATATCTTGAGTATTAATTATATAGTTTTCCCTTCTTATTATTTCGCTATGTTGATATAAAAACTTTTTTATGGATCTAGTGGGTCTAATTTCCATTTCTTATCTATTTGAGTTTTTATTTGATTTCATAAATGTTTTTTGTTGATGTATTGAATAACAATTCATCCAATAATATGTTCTTGTCGGGTTTAAGAGGAATCTTCTGATGAACCACAATTATAAAATTCTCTCATAAACCAAATTTTTTTTGAACATGTTGTGCATGTTGTTTATGATCTAGAAAATGAACATGCACCTATTCTTGTTCAGGATCCATGTGACACACTACACCTCATAAATCTCATGAGTTGGGATGGACGTTCTACTTTGCCTTTATTGATGTCTCCAAGGCACCAAAGTCTAGAAATAAATGACAATGTCTTAAATAATTGTGGGGGTTGATTTTCTTTTTAAAATTAAAAAACCAGAAAAAAATTTCATTACCAAAACCACTTCATGATACATGTCAACCACGTATTACAATTAACCCTAATTCAAAATGCCAAAATAAAAACTATATGAAGAACAACTCAAATTACCTGGAGGAAGAATAAAACAAAAAAACTCAAGAAAAAATTATATAACTCTATAGATCCACCCTATTCTCCATAATCTACAACCATAAGACCACCCAGGCATACTGATGAAACACTAATGAAAGAGATTCTATTCTTTTACCAATGTCCCATAATATAACATTTGCAAAAGTACCCAAGTTCTAAAGAAGTGGGGGATTAATTATACTCAATATGTTCTCCCTAAATTAAATTCTTACTCACACCACATTAAAGAACTCATTATCATATTGATAGAATAAATATATTAAACTAATAAAATATTTAAATAATTATTAACATTCCAAACAAATCACTATCATAACATTTTACACAAGAAACTATATTTTAAAGAAGGAAACCAAACAAGTCATTCCCCATTTTCCAAATATCAATTTGAATATCCCATTTCATTTCATATAACCCAATGCATAAATTTCAAATCCTTACACAACTCAATCACCCATGCATTATATTTCCATTGACTGTGGAAAATCAAATAAAAAATCATACAATTTTTATTATATTGCTTCACGAAAACATTCTGATTCTTTTATTTGGGTTCTTCATGACCACTAACTATCCCCATTTCAACTTATGAATAACCATTCATTCCAAATCATTACAAATATATTATTTCCAACTATTTCAATAAAATAATCACTTTTTTTGAAAAACAATCATAATCCAGTATCATTTCCCAATAACATTAAAAAATAATAACAATAACATTTCTGACATCCATGATAAAACAAATTTCAATAATAGTTTTTTTAAAGACCATTACAAATAAATTTTCAAAAATAAAATCTACAAATCAATTTTAAAATCATCATTTTAAAATCCATCAATGAAGCATGTTGGAATAAAATATAAAAATGACCCCAAATTCAAAAATCATCAACAAAGATGTTTCAAAAAGGATTTACACTTCATTTTAACAATAAATTTAATGAAAATTATTTCTTTGAAATAAATACTTCTTGTTCTAGAAGGAAGATTCGAGAGTGAAGGCGCCTACCATTAGGCCATTAGTGGAAATAACCAATGACAAAAACACTCTCCAAATCTATGAGAAAACTCAGCAAATCTTCCTTAGAATCCTTTCCCTAACAACAACTCGGACAGATATCACCATGATGGGAAACAAAATCCCTAGAACTATCCATAATAGAACTACATGTACAAAACCGTGAGAGAGATAAGTTTCAATCTAAGAAAAACAATACACTATTATGAAATAAGACTTACCAATTGAGATCTTACTTCAAATTACCAATAAACCCCTTTTAATGTATTCCAGAATGAGGGGGAAGGTACCATAAAATTAGATAATTAAAAACCATGATTTAGGTTTCAATTGGCTACCCAATGAGTTGATTAGGTAAAATCATGATCAATCCCTATTTCTAAAACCCCATATTTATAAGTATTTCATTGTTTAGACACCTTGTTAGAAAAACAATATGCAAATTGTGTATATTCTACTACCTCAATGGGGAACTCGCATGGTTGTCCCACATGGTTATATAGGCCATTCACCAACTATACCATAGCCCGATGTCTTATACTTTAGGGTTTCATTTATACTTTTCATGATTTCCCCTAACTGTGCTCAAACTGTTCTCTATTAGAAAGCCCCAAAACCTTCCCAAACCTTCCAAACTCTCTAAAACACCACCCTACCATATTATATACCTAAATAGAATATTTAATGACTTAAATACCTCGAATTAGGTTTCCACATTATCCCCAACAATTCCCATTCTATCCTTGTAAAATAGAAAACCATCACGTTCGCGAAAGATATGAAGACATTTTACAACCAATTCATGGTCATATTCCCAAGTATCCTCATGAATCTGGCCATGCTTCCACCAAAATCATAGTAGACCAATGTTTTTACAGCTAAATATTTTATCTTTCATATTGATATTCTACACTAGAACTTGCACCAATGAATCATGCAACTCTAGGTCAACTTGATCTCATCATATCACATTGTTAGGATTAGGTTGGTAATTTTTAAATAGGGATACATAAAACACATTGTAAACCACAGTAAACTATGGTGGAACGAAAAATTGATAATCCACCTCTCCAAACCAGTAATATATCTTGAAAATAAAAATATACCTCATAGATAACATTTCTTTATTTTCCAAAATAATGATGTCCAAGCCTTGGAGGGATTCTCAAGAACATTTGATTACCAAACCATGAATTCCAATGGTCATCGACGATGATCCACAAAATGTTTCAAAAGAATTGTAGTCATATTCATTCGATTCTTAATCAACCTAATATTCCTTGATGTCTCTCATCATGGCTCGACCCATCCATTAATGTGTTATCTATTTCCAACCAAAAAATTGTATAATGATATGGATATCCATAAAATGAATCAAATGGATCTATATGTATGGTGTCATGATAATCATTATAATTAAATGATAATTCCACCAACAAAATTTGATCCTCCCATGAGAAAAAAAATCGATCACAAAAGACCACTACATATCTTTCAAAATATGTTACATCATATTAGATTTTCCAGCTGTCAGGGGATGATATGTTATACTCTTAGTCAACTATGTCTAACAGTCGTACCATAAGGATTTTTTGAGATGAGTTATGAACATAAAATATCTCAATGATAAAATCAATTTTGGAACACCATGCCTCTTTACCACCAAAAAATATATATTTGGGATAGATCCTTCGTTGTATGATATTTATGAATTCAGATGAAATGGGATGAAATTTTGAGTTAATCCCCAATCACACATATGGCATCATGTTTCCTATCTATTCTCAATATTCTTATATCAAAATATAAATATATCTACTTCCATATCAAAATATGGATAGGTATATACTAAAACATACCAAATAGTAGTAGATTAACTACCTTGAGATTCTAACAATTCAATCATCTCGATACAAACTCAGCCACATTGTAATTAATACCCACCAACCAATACTAAACATTCAATTCATTATAAATTTTCACAATTCCAAGATGGAAACCTCATCATGAATTATAGAATACACGAAGGAGTTTTTACTAACAGTCCATGGGTACAACCATCTGATTTTGAAATCACAACACTGAATTCCCATCCTGTTTCCATCCCTCAATGGTCTCCCCACTATTTTATTATGACCTCATAGACACACATTCTCAATCTGATGTATGTATAACTATAACCAATCCCAACAAATAAAAAATAAACAATAATGGAAAGAATATAGAAAAATCACCTCTATTTTCACATTCCAAAAGGATTACACCTATCACCATCATCTATTACTGCTAATCTGATGTTTCTTTTTCCACCAGAATAAATAACATCTTCTTTATACATCCACCACCGAATTCCCTTTACCAAATGTTTAAATAATGTAATATTAAAAAATATATAGATATTAAATCCATATATTCTATCACAAATTAAAATCTATTTTTCATAAAAATTTTCTTCAGACACCTATAGTTAGTAAAAACAATGAATTTCTCATCGAAGAGATAAAGACTCTGTGTTTTCAAAGCCTACACCACCCCCACTAACTCTAAAACATGTGTTGGGTGGATCTTCACATTAATCCCAAACAAGTGAGATCCATATGTAACAACATGATTTCTTTTCATGATATCACACCCCAATCACGATCTTTATGTTTCACAATACAGTATGTACCATTTCCCTGGTTCTATAAAAACCAAAATTAGTGCTGATGTAAGGCGACCCCTTAGATCTTCAAATACCTTCAAAAACATATAATTCCATTGTTATGGAACAATATTCCTCACTAAGTATATCATAGGTTAATATAATCATGATAATTCATGAATGAAGAATTGATAATGACAAGGTAGACCACAAATGATTCATATCTCATGATGATTCACTGATGGTTTCTAATAGGTAACCACCTCTATCTTTTCCAGATCCAATAAAACATCATTCCTAGATAAAACACATCCAAGGAAACATACCACTTATATCAAAAAATAACACATTATGAATTTGGAATACAACTAATTATCTTTATTGATTCACAATAGTATCTCCATGTGTTTCTCATCCTCGTCTCATGCCATTGAATACACCAATATTTCATCGAAATAAACTAACATGTAAGAATCCATATATATCTGAAATATCTGATTCACCAATAACATGAAGACCTATGGTGAATTTTTGAAACCAAAGGGAATAACACCATACATTTAAAATCCATATGTACCATTTATAGCTAATTTTGGGGACTTCCTCCTTTTACACCCACAACTGATGATATCCTAATTGCTAGTCAATTTTGATGAGCCACTTAGCTCCCATCAACTGATCGAATAGATAATAAACTCAGGGCTGTTCATATTGATTTTTTATCATAAAATGGATAACCATATGATAATCTACACATAAAAAAGTATTTTCATCTTCTTTCTCAACGGACAAAACTAGTGTGGTCCAAAGAAATGTTCTAGGGAAGATGAACACATTGTTTTCCAGCCCCTCAAACTACGCTTTCAATTCCCACAATTATGTTGGTTCTATCAGGTAAGACAAAAGTGACATTGGAATTGTCCTCATATAGATTTAATAAATTAAATACAATTAATTTATGGTTTCCAATCATGATTAATTTTTTTAAAATATATTTAGAAACTGATTAATTACCGGAGGAAAATTGCTTCTCAAAAACTCTTCTATCGATTCCAAAGACAGATCCACAAAATGATGAAATTTTTTCCCAAAAGAATATTCCAAAAAAATATTTTGTGACCACCTTCCCATTCTTCTCCTCTATAAATAGGTTATTTCACACCGTCATTAGTTTTGAAACAGACCATTAACAAGTAACAGTGGATGAGGGCCTTAAACATTATCATCCAATCCATACCCAAGATTATAAAATTCTTGTCTATCTTAGGCACTAAGAAGTTCCATATAAATTCAACCCCTATAATAGATATATGAAATGATCTACATAGAATGGATCAGCACACCCTTTGACCCATAAGAGTTTGATGTTTCAGAACAGAAGGAATCATTTTACAATTTAATCCAAAATAATTAAAAACATTTTAAGAAATGAAAGAATGAGATGATCCCATATCAAACAATACCTTCATAAAGGTAGAATTATTTATAATCCAACCTATCACCAAAGATGATCCATGTTGACCATTGGTCACAAAATTATTTTCTCAAAAAAACCTTTTTAATGGACATACATTTTTTCTTATTATTCAACTTAAACTATCCCCATTCAGGATTCATGGTGTTCCGAGAATCACCATTATTATCTCTTTTTTAATGATGTTGCGTATACATATTCCCTCATCCTGTCGAATCATTAGAGGCATGTGACCTATGATAAGTTTCAATAACAGATGTCCTCAAAGAATTATGATATTAACAATAAATAAGTCCAATATATTTTCAATTATGACAAGCTATAGGTTGTTCCATACCTTTAATCTTCATGTGGTTAGGGTGATACATTGGAAACATCCATTCATAACATTCATCTTTGAAGGATGATTCACTGATCTAACTGATTGATTACGAGTCATTCTACCTATTTGGAAATTTGTGACCTTCTTTCATCTTTCTCATTATGTTAGAGTTCCCAAAATTTCCCATATATATAAACATACATATTCTACTAATAGCACTTAGGATATCCCTTTCCCCCAATGTACCTCTATTTTTCATATATGCATAATTGGTTATACAGAGGACTATAATTTTCAAATGAATTTTCTACATATGCCATGATTCCAAAATTCATGCCCTCAATGATTTAATAGACACAAAATCATGAAGAAACTGGACTAAATTTCCAAATTTATCTACATACTCTGGCTTAAAAAGGATTCCCTCCTTCAATGATAAGAAATTAATAATTTTCTAAATTCTGAACATGTGATGTTTGAATTATTAAGTAAAAAATGCTTCAAAATACTCAAAAATAATACCATTACCACTAGCTATCATGGACTACTAACTCCCACAACTTACATATAATAACTTACAACATTTATGTTGTTAGATCGACTTTTAAATCCTCTAGTGTTCCTAGTAAAATTAAGATTCAATTAATCTTATTTAACCACACATCCACCAGTTCTGGATCTAAGTCACCCAAAAAGATGGGTGGGTTCTTATTTTGAAAATGAACTGAATGATCAACATGATTCAACTCAACCATTCAATTTCGACTTCCTATAGCTTGATAATATTTCACGATGCTCTGAGATAGTGGTTGGTTCAACTTGGGCTTAGGTGCAACCATGTTTTCCATTATTCTCTCTTCTTGGTCTCTACAATACCTAACTGAGTCCATTTGTATCAATAAAATAAAAAATATAAGTCATATTATAGAAAATTAAGGCTTAAAATTTTCAAATTGTGATACATTTCACTAGAAGAATTATGATTTCCATGATATAATACTTTCAATTTTCAACCAATTTTGAAAAATCCATCATGTTTTGAAATTCGACACATTTTCAAAATAAGATATTCATTCCCTTTTCTAAAAAGTACATTTGAAAATAGTATCATGACATTTAAAAAAACACACATTTTTAGCACAACATAAATCATTACACCAAATGAGATAGGAAATCTTTTTAGGATGTCATTTCTACAATGAATTACATGCTCTACTCATTGACTAAATTCACGACAAAGATACCTTCATGCCTATAAGTGTAACCAAAACACTTATTTACCCACCTCCCTAGAAACATGATGTTAATCGTAAAAAGGATATCTATGTCTTTTACGCCAAACATTTCATGTTCTGACAATCATACTTTTCACTTCCATCCCAACTCATGGAATAAACCGATAATGAATGTTAATTCCATGATCAGCGACTGATAGAATTGTACTGAAAAAAGTAACACCGCATGTAACATACTAACCCTCATCAATGGATTTAATCATGTAAGAAGTTATAAATTTCCTTAAAAGAGATCTTTAGACCACCAAAAGCAAGTAATAAAATTTTAGGGCATCAAAAATTCTGGGGGATGATTTTCCCTTTAGAATAAAAAATATCTTGTAAAACAAGTCAATACCCAAACAACTACATGATTCATCTGGACATTTTATTATAATTAAACCATATAAGAAGGAAAACTATAAAAACCATACCAATAACAAATTTTAGTACCAAGAGGATAACTAAAAAATCACAATACACAAAAATATAACTCAACATCTCCACACCAAGATCAATGTTATCCCACCATAAGACCACCCAATCATCATAATTAACAACTAATGGAATGAGATCCTTTTATTTTACCTGTGTCCTAGAATACAATGGATGTAAAATCACCCATGTTCCAAAAATGGGGTGAATAATAATACTACAGAAGTTGTCCCCAATTGACTTCCCAAAAAATGTCACTTGGAAAGAACAAGTAGTCACATTTATATAAAATAATTTATATAAGACGAATACAGTAGTTCAAAAACTACCAATAAGCCAAACAAATCCCTAAAAAACTATTTACCAAAGCCACCAAATTTTTAATAATGAAAACAAACATTTCTATAACTATTTCTCCGTTTTTGGTTAGAATAACTCAAGTCATTTCAAATGACACAATACATACAACTCAACTCATTACACAACTCAGCCTCCCATGATTGGGGTTACCATTTATGGTGGAACTTCACATCCATCCTCATCCACTATTTATTATCGTGATTCATGACCACATTATGATTCATTGTTGGTGGTATATCCAAACCTCTGACAATAAAAATTTCCAATCATGCTTATACATTCTATCAAAACAATTCCAAATCAATTATTTCAAACCATTTCAATAATATCATCACTTTTTATTGAAAATATTCATAAGCCAACTTCCTTTCCAAAAAAACATTTTTAGAAAACAGTTAAAAAATCATTTCTAGTATCCATAGAAAAACAAATTATAATAAAATAAATATTTTATTGAAAATCCATTCAGAATCTATTTTCATAAATAAAACCAATAGTGTCATTTTAAAATCATCATTTTAAAATCCAATAATCATGCAGGTTGAACAACAATATATATTTTTTTAAAAAAATTAACACATTATCACCAAAGGGGACTCAACAAAGATACAGAAATCATTTTCACAAATATAATTATATCCAAATAATTTATTTTAAATAAATTATTCTAGTTCTAGAAAGATGTGTTGAGAGTGAAGCCACCTGCATTTTGAATTTGAAGAAAATGACCAATAATAGAAACGCTCACCAAATCAAAGTGAAAAATCATGAAATATACCTTAGAATCCTTACCCTAACGTAAAAAATAAAAAATATCACCATGAAAAGAAAAAAACCCTAGATATATAATCAATGAAGATAGATCTATGAATTCAAGGCAGAGAGAGGAGTGAGGAAAGTATATCTATGAAAAAAATAAACAAACAAGAATGGAGACTTACTAAGGGAGATCTATCATAAATCCCAAAAAAATCCACACAATCACTTAAAAAATGAAGGTGAAAGATTACCAAGCCTTTTATAAGAGTAAGTACCATGTTAGGGCCAAAAGGGAGAAAGAATGGGACATTTAGGGAAAATCCCAACCAATCCTCATTTTTTAAAAACACCCATTTTTAGGCAACGCCTGGGTTGTGGAATTATAAATATAATGCACTAACTTCCCACCTACAACTACCTCAAGTGGTACCATAGAAGGTTGAACCACATTGTTATAAAAACCATTAACCAATCAAGAAAAATCCGATTGACCCATGATGCACAGTTTCATAGATATTCTGTATAATTTTCACTAAATGTGCTCAGGATGTGAACCTAAAGAGAATCACTAGGACATCCCAAATTCATACAAACTCACCCAAATAGTACACAAACACATTATATACTTACAAATAACCATTAAAAGGGAACATACTTTAAAATGGTGGTCCTACACTCCAGCTATGGACCCTTATAATGAAGAATTCAATTTTAATTTTCATTAGTTTCTTCTCCAAAGAGAACTAGCATTCCAAGGATCTGATTATCCTCAACTATGAGAGGATTTTTTGAGAAATCTCAATCTTATATTTCAGTAAAGGGAAGTGTTTTACTCTATCAAGTTGAAAAGTTCAACATTCAAGCTAGAAGGACCTAGCAATTCATGTCTGTACATGATGGTGAGATGATGAAGAATGAGGGAGTGAAAAGACACTAAAGTTCATTTCACTGACCAATTATATCTAGATTCAACTGTGTAGTCCAATGTTAGAGGGTTTTTATGCTCAGATAACCTAATAAAACCACAAAATAATATTAATATAACTTTACGGAGCTTCTGTAGTTCACCTATAAGATATTATCGAATGAGAATATGATGACACAATGGTTCAAGATGGGACTTTGATATGATATTTCTTATTAGTATTTCTTGTTGAATCATTATTTTTTATGCTGATGTTTTGGATAGATGGTTTATTGTTAAAATGTACTTGGATAAATATTCATGGTTGACAGTTGTTCCATTTTATCTGAGTGGATGTTTTTTTTGTTCCCATAAAGAGAACTTGATGAATGATGATTCTCATGGTGGATAGTGAAATTAGTGTAATTCTATACCTCATAAATTTCATGGAATATTCCATATGATTTATTACCATTTTGGAATTTCATGGATCTTGAAACAAGTTTTCACATACAATCCCAAAATATGTGGTTCCTACAGGAACTCAGGTCACTGGATGAATATATTTTATCTCTACTATACTCTATGTAGTATCATGAGTTCATTAGCATATAATAAAACTAAGGTGCAATCAGATTCTTCATTGAATAAGTGGTTTCATCAATAAGAATCTAAAACAAAGAATCTACTCATTATAAAAGAGTCTCCAGATGAATAGAATGTTGGCACAAAAACTATGAGAGGTACCATCACCATAGATTCATTATTTGTCATTGTATTATTTGATAATAGTGCATGTAATTAATTTAATTCGAGTTTAATTTTGAATTTTTAAATCTTCCTTCAAAACATTTATTGTATGTTACGTTTATTATAAAACCACTTGGAACAAATAGATTGCAAGGTCTTTGTGGTCCGCCATGCGTCTTCACTATATCAGAGATTAATGTTTCTTAGGATTTTTTGGTTCTCAGTAGGAAACCATGAGATCACATATTCACAATGGATTTGCACATTTCAAATAAATCCTACATTTATTTTCTCATCCTTGATTAGACCCTTTTACTAATCTCGATGTGGTGTGCCATATCATTTAGGGGGAATGAGACATGAGGTTGAATAGATCAATTTCTTTTTATCCGGTGTTTGGAAAAATTAATATCAGGGATCAATTTTTTAATAGATCAAGAATCTATGAGAATACATGTCCCTAATGTAATCATTACGTTATCCCAATGTTTTTTATTTTAACTTCTCTGGTTTTCCATCAGTATGGAAGGTAGAGTTTTTAGTTTACATTGTGTCAGGTACCCAACCAATATCTAGTTTTTCCTACTACATAGAAGCAACTGAAATGAAAGAGTTTGAGACCCAGTTATATTCTATTTTTTTGAATGTTTTTATAAACCCAGGTGTGTCACGTTTGGCTGTATTTATGCCCATTTATATGAAATATGATAGATATTCCTTCCTATTGAATTGAATACTAAAAAAATCATGTAATAGTAAATAAAAATATTATTTTCTCTGGATTGATGAGATGTTTTACTATTTTAAGGGGGGTTGTGGTTCTCAGATATTGAACATTGATTTGGATAACATCTGTTCAGAATAAAAGAATTTTCCATTCATAAAACATTGTTTTTGAGAAGGTTTGTCCATTTTGAGTGACACTTCATTCCAACTAGTCTAACAAACGATCCCATAGTCTTTATGAAATTAATGAAACATATATTACATTAGCACCATGATACTTTAAATGAGGTATTTTTTGGATGAAATTCTTTTTTCACTCTATGTCTGAGGAGTATCTTGTGTGTTATTTGAGGGCATTTATAAAATTATTGACAAATCACCACCTTTAAGAAATTTTATTATAATGTTATTTTATAATTAATGTAGTGAAATTATTGGCACATGTGGAGTTATAACATAATATTTAAGTTGGTCTAAAAAATATGAATACTATTATGACATTAGAGTAAACAAGAAATGATTTTGAGATTCCGAGCATCTTGGGTTTGGATATTTGTTATTGTTTGGTTTTAAATACATATAAATTTTATATTATCCAATGAATTTTCTAACATGAAAGGTTGAAAATTATTCATGGGATGAATAATGTCATAGTTTTTTTGATGAGATTAAATTAATTTTGACAACAACACTAGTGTTGAATCTTCAACAGGCTGATCAGGGCCATGGGGTCTTTTGTGATGCAGTAGATTCAGGTTTTGGATGTTTTTTATGCATAGTGATCTGTTCATTTCCTATTTTAGTTTTAATGTTATGAATCATTAGAATAAGTGTCCTACCCATGACTTCTAACTCATAGCTATAATAAATTAACTTATGAGTTTGAAACATTAACATTTCTATTAATGATTTACCATGTATACCGACCACAACAACTTGAGTTTTATATTCTCACTAGAGGATTTCAATATCTTGTAGACTTTTTGGCTTGAGTAAAAAAATATTTTAAATTTGATATCATCTATAACCCATATAAATGGGATATCTCCACAGATTCTTTGAGTTGGAAAATTCTGACCCATTCCATAAAAGAATCATTAGAAGAGTTGAATTAGATGGATCTTTTTCCAATGTTTTATATAGGATTTTGGGAATCTAGAATCGGGATTTCCTTGGATGGTGTTCTGTTAAAAACATCTATTCTTGAGATTATTATTCTGTAATAATAGCATGATGGTGAATTTTATAGAATTAGAGAGAATATTTATGGTGGAGAGACTATGGTTTGGTAATCCTTCTCAATGGAAGGGATTATATGATTCTATAACATGTACACTATATTTCTTCCTAGGATGAAATTTGTGACTTTGTGTTTATATAATTCACATTGGGATTAGAACCCAAGAACCTGGATAGTATAATATAACATATGATTCTGATTATCAAGTCCAATTATAAGACAACACATTTCTGATTTTATATCTCAATGTTAAATATGTGGACAGGTCATGGGTGAGTAGAAAACACAATAAGGGTTTCAGCAAACTATTCCAATTCCATCTTGAAAGTGGGAAAAGATATCGATTGAAATTGATGTTGGTTTTCAATTTTCTCATATAAAGAAAAATTTATATGGTTTGTGATCAATAGGATGGCCATGTTGGAATAGTTTTAACCCATTGACGACACAACCAACATTGATGAGTTTGAAAAAATCTATGTGAAGTTGATTGTTTATTTCCATAGATATCCATCTGACATATTTTATTACAGATATATGAGGTATACTTCTCTCTTTTTAATAGGCCTGTAAGATTCATTGGGATCTCATTTTAGTTTTAATAGAGAATACCATCCACAATTTAATGTCTAGATAGAAACAATAATTAATAATGTTAGGAATATGATTATTTTATGTTTCCATGACACAATTGAAGTATTTGATGACCATCTATTGGTGGTTTAATTTTTTATATAATAAAAGTTTATAGTATTTGATTATAATGGATTATCCTATAGACCTATAGGGTATTCCACGTAAATAATTTCTTTTATGAATGGATATTTTTGTATAATCATTGGATGAAGCAATTTTTTTATAAGAGAAGAAAAAGATGATTATGTTTATTCATTGGACAATTCTAGAAGAATAAAGCTAATAAAAGTACATTGTTTATCATCATTATAGACCATTAAATGTTTTTGTTGATGGTTTTGTGTTCTTGAATGTTTCCCCTTGTTTGGGTAATTAACAGATTAGGTGGAAAGGAAATATTTTCATCATTTTTTGAGACCTTATAAGGATGTTTCAATGTTGGTGAAATTGGATTATTATTTAGTAATTCATCTACTGTTGTAGTCGATACATAACATATTCTATGAATTTGAGATATGAAAATATATTTTTAATCATTATCATGTTTTAAGATGGTGTAATATTGATTTTGATCCTAATTTATTTTTATATTTTAATCCTATTTGTATAGTTGACTATATAGCCAACATATATCATGGGAGGATAACACCATTTTTTATTGCTATAGAACCACGATTCTGATATTCACGATTCATGGTGGAGAGAATCAGCGATGAGATAGTAGTGTAGTTATCTTTGTGAAAAGGAATCTTATTAACATGAATTTTGGGAATATAAAGATTCAAGGATATGGATGTTGTAACATCCTATTAACATTTTGGACTACTTTTCATACCCTATTTTGATCGTTCTTTGGTTGGGTATCATTTTTGGGTTCATTAGGTTAAATTTGAATTTCTTTATAGGGATTATGGGATGTGCATGGTTGGTGAATGAAATTTCAATAATCTTTGCACTATTAGTAAATATCATCTGAACTTAAGTGGTGGGATTTTATCGGGTGGAACATGGTTGGAAAAACTGTATTCCAACCTAGTATAAATCTTGCACCACTTTAGAGTTGACCATTATTAGTGTTCTTGGTTTGACAAACCATGTGTCCCTACCTAGATAACCATTCATATATGAATTAATTATTTAAAAAATTGTTAAATGATTCATTGAATCCAATTTTGGAAACCAAGAAGATGCTAACTAATGACATTTTGGTTTTTATGGTTTAATAGTCTCTCAAGGACACATTATGGATCTTCCAAACCCTTTACAAGAATGATCAAAGATATTCGATCATCATTCAATCGTTTCCCAGAAAGGATTTGTTCCCTATTACCCATTTCCAACTATTTTCCAACCACCTCTATAGGGATTTACTGATCTTCGTGTTGTTTTACGGCCCAATCTCTATTGATTTATATCTTGGATATAGGTTTGATTATGATATATTTCTTACCAATATTATTCATTGGAGTTTCTTGATAATAGTGGTGTGAATTTTTATTCATAAATTCTAAGGTTGGTTGTTTAGTTTATGAATGGACAATAGATTTAACCCCAAATATCATTATTTAAATTAAAATACATTCATTTAGATTAAAAAATCACAATTTTCCTAAAATTTTCAAATGAAGTTTTTCTATTGAAATTTTGGAAAACCCTGATTCTAATGAATTTGGGTGTGATTGTGGAATTTTATTGAAATTTTGAAATTTTTTATTGAATTAAATCAGGAAATTGATTAGTGAAATTGAATTAAAATTTTATTTAAGGAAGATGTATTGATTTTTTTGATAAGAACCTATTTGGTTTATCTTGAAAATAAACATAAGTTATAAAAATTCAATTTTTTATGTCTAAATTTTGTATTTGAAATGGAAAAAGGGTTGATTTTATTTTGAATAGTTTTGAAATAAATTAACCATTATTAATTTTTTTAGTGAACTAGTAAACCTAGGTATTTGGTGTTATTTGGGATAAAAATCTATTGACACTTTACAACCCTAACAAAACATATTCAGAATTTCATATCCCTACTAGGATGGTGATGAGTCATCTTTGACTAGTTTTTGAGGGACATGTTTCTACATAATTTCATTATAACCTCTTCGAGTGTGTGAGGATCACATAACTTGTATCTATCATATCTATGAATATTTACTATATTTCTATTTTTTATTCATTTGAAATATATTAAATTGTTTCTAAAACATTTTCAATATACCAAATAAATTTATATGATCTTTTTTACATAGAATATTTATTATGAAAATATTTCCAATATTTTAATCAATTTAAATAAAAAGAATGATTTTTTTAAAATAATTTTTTTTCATCAATGAAAAATAACATTTCTTCCATCTTTTTCCACTCTTGCTCTCTTTCTCCATTCCGATCCATCTTGGTTGTCAGTATTTCTCTATTCACTTCTTTATTATCATCAGTTGTGGGTGATAAATGAGTCATTTTTCATGAATATTTTTGTTGGGTAGTTTTTTTCCTTGAACATAGATAATTGTTAAATAATATTTATATTTTTAATAGTGATATAAATATAAAATATATTATTTATACACTTAGTTATAATCATCTATATATTATAAGGGTAGAAAATCGAATAACATCATTCGTGGGGACGATAGTCATACATAAGCATGAACCTAATACTCTATTTTGAGAAAATTGAAGAACATAATTAAATTAATATGTCACTATTAAAGAAAATTGAAAATATCATATATATATATATATATCATATATATATTCCTTAAATTTGTTCTTATTAGTATCCATTTAAAGAAGAAATTAAGATATCGATCACAAGGCTTCATAAAGTTTGTACATCACACATACACATGGGAAATGATATAATTTTACAATTGATGGGAACGTAAGAAGTTCGATAAAATTTTATTATTTATGTTAAATTATAATTCATAAATATCATATATATTTGTTTTTTTATCATTATATTTGTCCATGTAATGTGGCAATGGAAGATGAATTACACTACTATGTGCAGATGATATGTTGTACGTACACATGTGTGATGTTTTCTAGTTTAGTACAGTGGAAAAGACAAGGAAAATGGTTTTCCCAAAATAATAATAGCATCTTAGTATATTTTTAAAACCGTATTTATTATTTTAGGATGTGTAAATTAAATTTATAGGATGTATAGGTGTAAATAAAATTGTAAGTGTTGATAAAAATGAATGCCTCTTATTTAATATAACTACATTATACACCTTATGGACCATTGGATTGAATATTGAAGAATACCATCACATATACATTACATATTGGGAAGATTATTATAGATTTTGGTAAAGTTTTATCTTTTCATATAAAAACACAGTTTTAAGAATTTATAGATAGTGTTGTCCTTATATAAGGGAGGAAAATGGCACATTCAGAATTTCTAAAATGATTTAAATATAATTAATAAATTAACAATAAAATTATTCCAAATGGATAGATATTGGTGAAATAAATTTAATGGTTGAAATATTCTCATCCATTTATATTTAAAAAGGATTTGTTGTCATTGTAAAGCATTATATTTGTTTTCACACCTAACTTATCTAATTTTAATCTTTACTATGGTAACAAAATTTTCAATATTAATGGGTTATAATTTTATTTATAAACATCAAATTGTATAATTAATGACCTAAGGCTGAATATTTTACCATTTATCATCTCAATTTTCCAATTTCATAATTTTTATTATTTTTAAATATTTTAACAAAATATTGTTATCAAAAAATACAATTAATGTCCTTTTTATAAATAATAAAAAAATTGACTATAAAAATTACATGAAAATTTTAAAAATAAAATATAAACCTTTCACACATATCTAATATGTTATTTTTTCTCTAAAATTTGTGTAACATAGTAATTCACCTAAATTGTACCAATTTAATGAATTTTAAAATATTTATTTTATTTTTCTATTAAATTAATATATATTTTATCGGTGTATCATACCCTTTTTTAGTGAGAATATAATCACTAGTAATTAGAAATAAATTACCATGATAAAAAAGTAATTCATATTTTAAATAATCTTTATTATGTAATATTTCTAATATTATTATCATTATGTAATAAATTTTAGGGATATTAAATTCAAAAAGAGTAACAATTTGTATTTATTCATTCATTAAATTAAAATTACTATCGTAATAAATAAAAAATGAAACCAAGTTTCTCAATATTTTTTTAATGGCAGTAATGGGTAAAAAATACTCATAAAATTGGTCATGTAGGATTTTGGGTTGTTTATAACACATGATCCAATTTTTATTCATATTTTTTCCATTGTACACTTAATAAGATGAAATATATTTACAATGGATACAATTCATAATGACCAAAAATAAAAGGGACCTAACTAAAAATTTTATTATCCTAATTAAAAATATGGTTTCATTTTCATCATATTCAATATCAGAATATGGAGGAGATTTATTTTAATTAAAATTTATATAATTCAATAAAATATATTTTTTACAACATATTCCTTTTTTATTATCCAATGTAAAATATCTCAAAATTATAATTTTTTTATTTATACTGAATTAATTTTTTTATAATAAATGAAATCAATTATATAGAAATTCATTATATAGTCCAAAAGATATTTGAAATTTTGAATTAAATGTTGTAATATAAATATTTGAAAAATCTATTTTTTTGATGTTCACAAAAAATCATTCATTTATAAAAATATAAAAACCTAAACAATAAGATAATTTTTATAGGATAATATCAGAAAAAAATATTCGATAAAATAAATTTTCTAAGAGAGGTAAAATTATAATATTTTATTTTCTCACAAAAGATGATTTTGAATAAAATGTTTTTTATGTATAAAATGTCATAACTAAAAAATGAATCCTTGTATCGTATGAATTTATAAATACATTTTTGTTTAATAGGTTCTACATATATCATAAGGTGTTAAATCCTATTAATTCCCTCTAATTCAGTGTGTATGTTATAATGGTCATGATTAAATAAGAATATCATCTAGTTAGTTTAATCTTGATGTCACATGTTTTATATGATGTCAAACAAAGTTTTATTTTAAGATATAGAAATGTCACATCCCCACGCCACCTTTCATAAATATTTTTCTCAAAATTTATAAATGATATTTTTAGTCAAGTGTTGCAAATTCAAAAATTCAGTTATTGAAAATTCACAACATATATTGGTATGAAAAAAAATATTTCAAAATGGGATTGTGGGAAACTAAAAGATCACCTAAATTATAACCTTTTTTGGATCTCAAATAATGGTAAAATTGGTGGTAATTAAACATTAATTACTATAATGAAATAAAAACATCTAATAACAAATAAATGGTAATATAAGAACATTCCATGATAAATAAAATTCCCACAAATCAATAAATTGGAGAGGTTTTAAAAATATAATTTATTCCTTATAAATGAATGTAATGTGATATAATTTAAATTTAAATATCATTGTCCTATAGTTAACTAATTATTTTTCCATCATAAATAATAATATAAATATATTATCTTACTTTACTACTATAATTTCATCTTAAAATCAATTTCCACTATAATCTCAGCTTATTTACAAAATGATGGGTATTTAGGATGATTTTTCATCTCTAAAGATTTAAAATATTTTTCTAATGGATCGAAAAATTAAAAAAGAACAAAACAAATATTCAACATTTATGAAATATATCTAAAATATCTTGAAAATTTAATGATATTACCCAAAATTATTAACCTTTATTATAATGTACAATACATTAAAATTTAAAATTAAATAGTAAAAAAAATAGTTTAACAACATAATTCCATCAATAAATGACTCTATATCCAAAATAACCTCAAAAACTTCAAAAATAAATATTAATTTAACCATATATGTTTTCCTTAAACCTTTATTTTATATCTCTAATAAATACTAACATTCTACCCAAAAAATCTATTATATAAAAACTAAAGGTTATATAAACATCAAGAAAATAATAAAGTCTCTACAAATATCATTAATCGCCTCAAAATCTAGAAAATTCAATTATATTTGATCTTGGAGTATGATTCAATAAATAAACACAATATAAATTCCTTAAATAACATTATCACTAAAAATATACTAAACTAATGGGTTGTTTCCTCATAAATGTCTCTCAAAATATCATTATTCATGCAGAACTCTCATCACATAAAACCTCAAAATGGGTATCTATTCCATTAAACTAATGATAAACCAAGGATATATCAGCCAAAGTAACTTCAGTTTATCCCATATAATTTGAGAGTACCATATGTTAGAATAGAAATTATTAACTCATACATAATTATGGTTTTTATGGAAAATTTTTATTAACCCTACCATATCCCGTAAGAGTTTCAAATTAGAAGAGAAGTAAGGCACACTCGTTAGGAACCAGAATGATTTTCAAGATATACTCAACCAACTATATTCATGTTTATTACCCCAGTATTAATCTATGATAAGAAAATACAATATTAGTATCAATTACATAAGTACTAGAAGGTATAAAACAAAATCTCTTCAATACCAAAATATGAATATTTTTTCTACAATAATTCATAACTATAATGTTAATGATGGTGTTATAATCCCTAATAATATTTTTCCTAAATATATATCCCAATGTTTATTCAAAACTAGGTCTAATACCAACATTAATGTCCTTAACCATAGTATTATAGATATAGTTGTTTCATTATTCCATTGGTGTTTGATATAGGCTATCACATCCCAAAAGACCAAATAGTTTCATAGTATTGGTCATATTGATGCATATGTGATTCTAATATTACAATTGAAACATACAAACATAGATTGAGGAACATTATGTAATCCTTGATATCATTTAATATATCATTATTTAAATCCCGTGGAATTGAAGTTAAAAAAATAGTGATATTAAATTATAACGACCCATACTTTACATACATTGTTACTACTTCAAAATTGAAGCACACGTATTACAACATATGACAAAACCACAAAGGACCGTATAGGTATAGTGTCTTTAGAAACTGGGAAACATAAACAACTGGTTCATAAATCTTCTACAGTGTCTCCCATTTATTTCATCATATCTAGGGTCCCTTTTAGCATATTCTACTTAATATCCATCTTCCTGACCTGGGGAAAAGAAAACATAAAAGGGTGAGCTCAAATGCTCAGCAAGGGCAAATAAAGGAAATAAAAATCATATCATATCTTTTTGAAAATCAAAACCTGCAAAAGAGATCATAATATCTTATCATGGAAGAATTCATAGAAGTGAAAATGAGATCCCCATGATCATAACATAAAACTTGAAACTTTGTGGCATGCACACATAATCATGGAAAATCATTTCTTGTTAGTCATGACTCATTGCCAAGACTATCTTAGTGGAAAAAGTCCCTTTCTGAACCGAGTAACCCTCGTTTCAGTCCTGTTTCACTGAACCGGTATAACCTACCGTTCCAGCCCTGTCTATCTCATGAGATATAAAATCATTACCCAATGCATTGGAGGGAGATATAGGTCCCACCCATCTTATAATGAATCCTTTCTTATGTGTGCCACATACATCATCGCATAACACATGTAACAAAAATGGGATTCTTGAAAAATCATGACATCATAAATCAATTCATATAAGATAAAGGAATTTATAAAAATAATTCCATCCCAACATGATCAAATAAATGTGATAATAGGGATAAAAACAGAACCCTTTATTATCTTAGATGGAAAATAATTTTGATAAAACACTTGAACTCCATTCTTGAGGAAAATATCCTTTCTTCTTCAAAAACATTTTTCCTTTCATAACATGTCATATAACTTTAAAATAAAAGAAGTTGATTAAAAATAAACTTGAGAACTTGTAAAGGAAGCTTCTTGGAAATAATGTTTTAAAAATCTATTCATGCCGTATAAGTTAAAAAAACATTCTTCGTACTTTTGTCGGAAAAGTCAAAAAGTACCTCGTACGACAAAAGATTCCTTTCATACATATTACTAAAAACTCACCAAAGGGTAAAAATGGATTTAAACAATTGTAGGTGGATGGAAATAATATTACATTTTGATGAAACATGGATGTGGATGGTAAAATACACCCCAGTAAATACTTATGAATAAACAATCTCGGATAAAAATGAGATTGTGATATTTCCCTTACCTTAGGTCTGATTTTCTTTGTTCGTGTCCGAAGCTCCTGTATAATGGTTTAAATAATGTTATTGACTTATTTCAGAATCATACATATTGATATGATATCATATATGGTCATATTATTAGCTTCTAGTTAGTAATATTTCATTGTTACTTGTTACTCGGGTCTTTATAACTTTTTGTTCTTATGCGTGTTTTGTTGAATAAATTCTTATTCTTATCTTTAGGTTATAGATAATTCATTTCCAGAATTGTATTAGTGTAGTATATACCATAATAATTCATTCAATTCATTTATATAATCATTATGAAATGAAGATCATGTAGAACGAGTCGCATCACATCGTGGAGACGGTATTCCGTACGTACGCACGAGTGATGATATCGTTCCTATGATCCTGGAATTGTATTGGAGTATATATATATTATTTAAGTATCAATATTACTTCATAATAATCATATATAGTTACTCATTACACCATTATACCCATCCTTGTAAGGTGATGGTGGAAAATAGATTATACCACGGCGTGGAGACGGTATTCCGTACGTACGCACGCGCGGTGATTTCATTTTTCCATAGGATAGATAGAAGGTGAATTAGGGTTGTTTCATATTTATAATAACATATCAGTATGTAAGTAATACTGATGTTATTACTTTATCATGAAACAACTAAAGAAGAAGAATTTGAAGAAGAAAGAAATTGAAAAGATCGGTAATGGATATTACCTCTTCTTTGGAACGCCTCTTTGAATCCTCCACTTAAGGAACTAAGATTGGTCTTTGGAGAAGACCAGGACCTCTAGGATTATTCTAGGGAAGTGGAGAGGAGAAAATGTCAGGGGTTGTCCGAGCTTGAGTGCTCAAATTGGTGTGAGGAGGAGGGGGAGGAGGTGGCCTTTTATAAGGGAGGAGAGGGGCACCTTAGGAATATCTCAAAATATTATTTTATATTAAAGTCAAAATCGGTTTATAATGGTTCCAAAGGGTCTTATTTCGAAGATTAAGTGGGGATGGGTAGAAATCCTATCAACCAATAGGATTTAAACAAGTTTAGGGTATTATTTTAACCTTATCAATTAGATTTAACTCTAAGTTAATTAATTTAACTTTTACCGTGTCTTTTTTTTTCTTTCACTATATGGTTAATACACTTACTATAACATGCCAAACGAACCCCAAATTGTTTATTATTAATATATATATCCTTATCTAAGTCATTTGGCCGAACATTAGATTTTTAGGAATAAAATGACAATTAATAATATAATATTTGATTTAAAAACTATTTTGTGTCAATTTTGACACTATTTGATATATGATTTTTTTGAAAGTCATAACAGAATTATATGTTCGAACCAAGTTGATTAAATCAACAATAATATATCATAGTAACCTAGAAAATTAGTGGAATTCATAAAAAGTCTTAAATTACATTTATTGTGGTATTTATATTATCAATTATGTCAATATTTCATTAATAAGATAATTACTGCACTATCTTTGTGTCATAAATAAATTAACTTATATGATCTCTAAAAATTACAAATAAAATACCATTATGTAGGAAATCTTTTTAGCTTTCTAATGAATATTTATAGTCGAATTTATCTTATTTATTACCCCATATTAAAAATAATTTACTTATTAAACTTTGATTTTTAACCATTTTAACCCTTCTTTAAATAAATTAGTAATAAATGTCCTAATCTAATCCAAGTGGGCCTAAATGGTCATATATTATTCCTAAGTTTGTTTTTGGTCGAATTACACTTGTCCAATAGAATTAGGACATGTTTTAGGGTAATATTAATATCATATTTACCCATAGTTACCCTATTTACTATTAACCGCGGTAAAAAAAGTAAAAAGTTACTATTAACCAAAAATTATTTTTATCTCATTGAACCACATTTTACTTACTTATATCAACCGTGTCTGTCGGATTTTTGAAATTCCATTCACAGAAGCGGTAAAATTAAGTTTTATGCAAAATTCAGTTTTTAACCTACCACTTAGTGGTTTCACTATTCATCAAAAATTGAAAGTTTTCAGAAAAATACCAAAATTTCACCCTAGGCTAATTTCGATATTCTGAGTCCAAAAATGAAGTCCATTTTGAAAAATAAAATTTATAAAATTTAAAAAAGTGGTTATTACTATTCATAACGGCTAGTTTTAATAGCATATTGTTGTTTAGTGAAACTCGGTATTGCGTACGATGCAAGCTATCGAGGAAGGTCGCGATTGCGTGTAAATCAAGCCAAGCAAGTGTTGTGTAGAAAAAGATTCCTTTGACGATTTATATAACATAAAAGTCTCGGGTGTTACATTCTACCCCCCTTAAAAAGAATTTCGCCCTCGAAATTCGTCACTTTGTAACAAACAGATGAGGATACTTCTCCCTCATCATATCCTCAAGCTCCCATGTAGCTTCTTCAAGTTGGTGGTTCCTCCATAAAACTTTCACCAAGCGAGTGGTCTTGTTTCGTAGGAATTTTTCACTACGATCTAGAATCTCTATCGGCTGTTCTTCATAAGAAAGATCTTGCTCCAGCGGTACAACTTCTGAGCTGAGTACATGTGAAGGATCTGGTATGTACTTTCTCAGGAGAGATACATGGAACACATCGTGAACTTGAGAGAGATTCGGTGGAAGCGCCAATCGGTAAGCTACCTTCCCAACACGGTCCAGTATTTCAAAAGGACCGATATATCTAGGGCTCAACTTCCCCTTCTTTCCAAAACTCATAACCCTCTTCCAGGGAGATATTCGTAAGAACACTTTATCACCCACTTCAAACTCTAGGTCTTTTCTTCGGTTGTCGGCATAACTTTTCTGTCGACTCTGAGCTGCTCTTATGTGTTGTTGAATAGATCTGACCTTTTCTGCCATTTCATCCACGAGATCAGGTCCTAATAGCTTTCTTTCCCCAACTTCATCCCAGCAAGTTGGAGTCCTACATTTCTTTCCATAGAGAGCTTCATAAGGAGCCATCTGAATACTGGAGTGAAAGCTATTATTATAAGAAAATTCCACCAAAGGTAGGTGTTGATCCCAACCTCCTTTGAAATCCATAGAGCAAGCTCTCAACATATCTTCTAGGGTTTGAATTGTTCTCTCAGACTGACCGTCTGTCTGGGGATGATAAGCAGTGCTGAAACTCAACTCTGTATCCAGAGTATGCTGAAGACTTCGCCAGAACATCGAGGTAAATCTCGGATCCCGATCAGATATAATAGATAGTGGTACTCCATGCAATCTTACCAATTCCTTTACATATATCCTGGCAAGCTGATCTAGAGAGAAATCCTCTCTAATAGCAATGAAGTGTGCAGACTTTGTAAGACGATCAACTATGACCCAGATAGCATTATTGCCTTTGGATGTTTTAGGAAGTCCTGTGACAAAGTCCATAGTGATGTTTTCCCATTTCCATTCGGGTATGGGTAATGGTTGTAACATCCCCTTAGACTTCTGTCTCTCAGCTTTAACTTGTTGACAAACCAAGCATCGAGAGACATATTCAACAACATCTCTTTTCATGCCATCCCACCAGAAGTACTTTATCAGGTCCCTATACATCTTCGTGCTTCCAGGATGAATAGAGAATGAAGAACTATGAGCCTCATCCAGCAGCTCCTTCTTTAATTCGGGGATGGAAGGAACACAAACCCGATTCCTGAACTTTATTATCCCATCACAATCAAGGTTGAATTCAGGAACATTTCTCACCTTCTTTTGTAACTCGACATCTTCTTTCTGTGCCTCTTTAATCTTCACATGTATAGATGGTTGAACATTCATTTGAGAAAGATAAGATTTTTCCCCTTCCATTATAATTCCAAGATCCATCCTTTTTAAATCCATAAATATTGGATCTTTTGTGATCCTCATCATGGATAAACTAGCATGGTCTTGTCGACTTAATGCATCTGCCACCTTGTTTGCTTTCCCAGGGTGGTAATGGATTGAGCAGTCATAATCCTTAATCAGCTCCAACCATCTTCTTTGACGCATATTCAACTCCTTTTGTGTGAAAATATACTTTAAACTTTTATGATCAGTATAAATATCACACCTTTCACCATAAAGGTAATGCCTCCAAATCTTTAATGCAAAGATTACCGCAGCCAACTCCAAATCATGTGTTGGGTAATTTTGCTCATGGATTTTCAACTGTCGTGAGGCATAAGCTATCACCATATCATTTTGCATAAGAACACACCCCAATCCCTTCTTGGATGTATCACTGTAGATCACAAACCTTTCTCCACTACAAGGCAGTGTGAGCACAGGTGCACTGGATAACCTTCTTTTCAACTCCTTGAAATTCTCTTCACATTCCTCTGTCCAGACAAACTTAACTCCTTTCCGAGTCAACTTGGTGAGTGGATTAGATAATCCTGAAAAATCATTTACAAAATGTCGATAATATCCAGCCAAACCAAGAAAACTTCGGATCTCAGTTACTGTTGTTGGTCTCGACCATCTTTCGATAACCTCTGTTTTTGCTGGATCCACAGATATCCCCTCTTTTGAGATTATATGACCCAAAAATGCAACTTTTTGAAGCCAAAATTCACACTTGGTAAATTTGGCATAAAGCTTCTCCTTTCTCAGGGTCTTCAATATAATTCTCAAGTGATCTTCATGCTCTTCCTTGCTCATTGAATAGACAAGAATATCATCTATAAAGACTACCACAAATTGGTCAAGATAGTCTCTAAAG
Organism: Viscum album; assembly: GCA_963277665.1. NCBI lineage: Eukaryota > Viridiplantae > Streptophyta > Magnoliopsida > Santalales > Viscaceae > Viscum > Viscum album. The sequence goes on along the minus strand of OY728157.1, from coordinate 24,531,037 downwards.
ACTCTATTCATTAGATCCATGAAGATAGCAGGGGCATTAGTAAGACCAAATGGCATCACTATAAATTCATAGTGTCCATACCTTGTACGGAAAGCCGTCATTGGTATATCCTCCCTTTTGACCCTTAATTGATGATACCCTGAACGAAGATCAATCTTGGAAATGTATTGAGCTCCGCGTAGTTGGTCAAATAAGTCATCAATGCGTGGGAGAGGATATTTGTTCTTGATAGCGATCTTGTTAAGTTCTCGATAATCAATGCAGAGTCTCATTGATCCATCTTTCTTCTTAACAAATAGAAAAGGAGCTCCCCAAGGTGATGCACTAGGGCGTATGAATCCCTTATCAAGATTCTCTTGGAGTTGCTTCTTCAATTCCTGCAACTCAATTGGGGCCATTCTATAAGGTGTCTTTGAAATAGGCAAAGCACCCGGTACGAGTTCTATTGAAAACTCAACTTCACGATTTGGTGGAAGACCCGGCAATTCCTCCGGAAAGACATCATCAAACTCCCGTACAATGGGAATATTCTTAATCGTGAGTTTCTCACCAACCAATTGAGATAAATAACCTTCATTTAGTGGAATCAATACCCATAAGATGGAAGAAATTTCCACTGGAAGGTTATGTTCATTCTTGCATTGATAGACGATCGTAGATTGATCTGGAATATGAAATGTGACTTCCCTTCTTTGGAAATTGATATGAGCTCCATGTAGAGAAAGACAATCCATGCCAAGAATCACATCAAATTCCACTAAAGGAAGGATCACAAGATTTGCAGGAAGCACATTCCCACAAACTTCGATCGGAGAAGAATTATAAACTTTTGATGCGATTGATGTGCCATTAGGTGTTGTCACAGCTAACTCAACATCTAATTGTTGAGGTAATACGGTGATACCCTTAGAAAAGTCTTCAGAAATAAAAGAGTGGGTGGATCCAGAATCAAATAAAACATTTGCTACTTTAGAGTGGATGGTAAGTGTACCTTTCACCACATCATTATCGTACTCCACATCGCTGATAGAAATTGCATGTGACTTTCCTTTGTCTTTAGCCTTAAGAGTTTGTTGACGTCGACCATCATCATCAACCCTTGGATTTGGGCATTGATTGGCATAATACCCCATCTCCTTGCACCTGAAACATTGAAGTGTAGTAGGTTCATTCTGTGTATCCCTTCCTTTGTTTGCGTCATTAGACATCTTCTTCCCATTATCACGGCATTCAAATGCCCGATGACCTTCCTTTCCACATTTAAAACATTTACTTGTCCTTTTAAGACAACTCCCTCCATGTTTCTTTCCACACTTTGAGCATAAGGGAAAGTTCATCTTCTTTTCCGTGTGCTCTTTAGATTTTTCTTTGAATTCCATCTTCCTCTTCTTATCAAACCCATGTGACTGATGGGTTACTCCAATCTCCATCTCGACTTTGAGAGCACATCGAACAATTTCCTCGTAGCTATTGAAGACCCTTATGGCTAACGCCCTTCGAAGACTTGGTTTTAAGCCACTAAAGAATCGATCGATCTTACTATCAGGTTGGATAATAATACCAGAAGCGTACCTTGCAAGTCTTGTAAAATTTGCTTCATAGGTACTAACAGATTCATCATCCCTTTCCTTCAGTTCAAGGAACTCTTTCTCCATCTTTTTTCGGAGAATACGAGGGAATTACTTATTGAAAAATAAGTTCTTGAACTCGTCCCATTCCATAGACTCAATTTCATCCCTTTGCCTCGTATTCTTAACAAGATTCCACCATTGATCCGCATCTCCTTCCAAACGATACACTGCTAGGATGACTTTATCATGCTCAGAACATTGAAGAACTGAAAATATCTTTTTAGTAGTACTAATCCATTGTTCAGAAACTAATGGATCAGTAGACCCACTGAAAGAAGGTGGACGCTGCCTCATGAAGGATTCAACAGAATGTTGCTCCCTCCTTTGTTCGTTTGGAAATCCTGCATGATTTATAGCTTGAGAAAGTTGTGTGAGCATGGCTACAAGATTTTGCAATCCAGCTCCCATATCGTTTGGTTGCTCAGGGGGACAATCATTGCATTGCCCATCGCATTCCGCATTAACACGGTTCCTTCGGGTTCCAGCCATTGACTAAAACCAAGAAGAATAGTGTGAGCAACACTAATTATAATAGGAAACCACATAATTCAAGAATAAAATTTTCATGCTTATGGTCTTATCCTAGTTTATTCATGGCCATTTCTAAGATTGTGTTCTGTGCTTAGACTTATCCTTAGGGTTCTTACTAAGGCTTTCACATCCTAGTTTCCAAAGGTTGACTATACCTTTCCTCTGATACCAACTATAACGACCCATACTTTACATACATTGTTACTACTTCAAAATTGAAGCACACTTATTACAACATATGAAAAAACCACAAAGGACCGTATAGGTATAGTGTCTTTTGAAACTGGGAAACATAAACAACTGGTTCATAAATCTTCTACAGTGTCTCCCATTTATTTCATCATATCCAGGGTCCCTTTTAGCATATTCTACGTAATATCCATCTTCCTGACCTGGGGAAAAGAAAACATAAAAGGGTGAGCTCAAATGCTCAGCAAGGGCAAATAAAGGAAATAAAAATCATATCATATCTTTTTGAAAATCAAAACCTGCAAAAGAGATCATAATATCTTATCATGAAAGAATTCATAGAAGTGAAAATGAGATCCCCATGATCATAACATAAAACTTGAAACTTTGTGGCATGCACACATAATCATGGAAAATCATTTCTTGTTAGTCATGACTCATTGCCAAGACTATCTTAGTGGACAAAGTCCCTTTCTGAACCGAGTAACCCTCGTTTCAGTCCTGTTTCACTGAACCGGTATAACCTACCGTTCCAGCCCTGTCTATCTCAGGAGATATAAAATCTTTACCCAATGCATTGGAGGGAGATATAGGTCCCACCCATCTTATAATGAATCCTTTCTTATGTGTGCCACATACATCATCGCATGACACATGTAACAAAAATGGGATTCTTGAAACATCATGACATCATAAATCAATTCATATAAGATAAAGGAATTCATAAAAATAATTCCATCACAACATGATCAAATCAATGTAATAATAGGGATAAAAACAGAACCCTTTATTATCTTAGATGGAAAATAATTTTGATAAAACACTTGAACTCCATTCTTGAGGAAAATATCCTTTCTTCTTCAAAAACATTTTTCCTTTCATAACATGTCATATAACTTTAAAATAAAAGAAGTTGATTAAAAATAAACTTGATAACTTGTAAAGGAAGCTTCTTGGAAATAATGTTTTAAAAATCTATTCATGCCGTATAAGTTAAAAAAAACATTCTTCGTACTTTTTTCGGAAAAGTCAAAAAGTACCTCGTACGACAAAAGATTCCTTTCATACATATTACTAAAAAATCACCAAAGGGTAAAAATGGATTTAAACAATTGTAGGTGAATGGAAATAATATTACATTTTGATGAAACATGGATGTGGATGATAAAATACACCCCAGTAAATACTTACGAATAAACAATCTCGGATAAAAATGAGATTATGATATTTCCCTTACCTTAGGTCCGATTTGCTTTGTTCGTGTCCGAAGCTCCTGTATAATGGTTTAAATAATGTTATTGACTTATTCCAGAATCATACATATTGATATGATATCATATATGGTCATATTATTAGCTTCTTGTTAGTAATATTTCATTGTTACTTGTTACTCGGGTCTTTATAACTTTTTGTTCTTATGCGTGTTTTGTTGAATAAATTCTTATTCTTATCTTTAGGTTATAGATAATTCATTTCCAGAATGGTATTAGTGTAGTATATACCATATTCATTCATTCAATTCATTTATATAATCATTATGAAATGAAGATCATGTAGAACGAGTCGCATCACATCGTGGAGACGGTATTCCGTACGTACGCACGAGTGATGATATCGTTCCTATGATCGTGGAATTGTATTGGAGTATATATATATTATTTCAGTATCAATATTACTTCATAATAATCATATATAGTTACTAATTACACCATTATACCCATCCTTGTAAGGTGATGGTGGAAAATAGATTATACCACGGCGTGGAGACGGTATTCCGTACGTACGCACGCACGGTGATTTCATTTTTCCGTATGATGGATAGAAGGTGAATTAGGGTTGTTTCATATTTATAATAATATATCAGTATGTAAGTAATACTGATGTTATTACTTTATCATGAAACAACTAAAGAAGAAGAAGTTGAAGAAGAAAGAAATTGAAAAGATCGGTAATGGATATTACCTCTTCTTTGGAACGCCTCTTTGAATCCTCCACTTAAGGAACTAAGATTGGTCTTTGAAGAAGACCAGGACCTCTAGGATTATTCTAGGGAAGTGGAGAGGAGAAAATGGCAGTGTTTGGCCGAGCTTGAGTGCTCAAATTGTTGTGAGGAGGAGGGGGAGGAGGTGCCCTTTTATAAGGGAGGAGAGGGGCACCTTAGGAATATCTCAAAATATTATTTTATATTAAAGTCAAAATCGGTTTATAATGGTTACAAAGGGTCTTATTTCGAAGATAAAGTGGGGATGGGTCGAAATCCTATCAACCAATAGGATTTAAACAAGTTTAGGGTATTATTTTAACCTTATCAATTAGATTTAACTCTAAGTTAATTAATTTAACTTTTACCGTGTCTTTTTGTTTTCTTTCACTATATGGTTAATACACTTACTATAACATGCCAAAAGAACCCCAAATTGTTTATTATTAATATATATATATCCTTATCTAAGTCATTTGGCCGAACCTTAGATTTTTAGGAATAAAATAACAATTAATAATATAATATTTTATTTAAAAACTATTTTGTGTCAATTTTGACACTATTTGATATATGATTTTTTTGAAAGTCATAACAGAATTATATGTTCGAACCAAGTTGATTAAATCAGCACTAATATATCATAGTAACCTAGAAAATTAGTGTAATTCATAAAAAGTCTTAAATTACATTTATTTTGGTATTTATATTATCAATTATGTCAATATTTCATTAATAAGATAATTACTGCACCATCTTTGTGTCATAAATAAATTAAATTATTTGATGTCTAAAAATTACAAATAAAATACCATTATGTAGGAAATCATTTTAGCTTTCTAATTAATATTTATAGTCGAATTTATCTTATGTATAACCCCATATTAAAAATAATTTACTTATTAAACTTTGATTTTTAACCATTTTAACCCTTCTTTAAATAAATTAATAATAAATGTCCTAATCTAATCCAAGTGGGCCTAAATGGTCATATTTTATTCCTAAGTTTGTTTTTGGTCGAATTACACTTGTCCAATAGAATTAGGACATGTTTTAGGGTAATATTAATATCATATTTACCCTTAGTTACCCTATTTACTATTAACCGCGGTAAAAAAAAGTAAAAAGTTACTATTCACCAAAAATTATTTTTATCTCATTGAACCACATTTTACTTACTGATATCAACCGTGTCTATCGGATTTTTGAAATTCCATTCACAGAAGCGGTAAAATTATGTTTTATGCAAAATTCAGTTTTTAACCTACCACTTAGTGGTTTCACTATTCATCAAAAATTGAAAGTTTTCAGAAAAATACCAAAATTTCACCCTAGGCTAATTTCGATATTCTGAGTCCAAAAATGAAGTCCATTTTGAAAAATAAAATTTATAAAATTTCAAAAAGTGGTTATTACTATTCATAACGGCTAGTTTTAATAGCATATTGTTGTTTAGTGAAACTCGGTATTTTGTACGACGCAAGCTATCGAGGAAGGTCGCGATTGCGTGTAAAGCAAGCCAAGCAAGTGTTGTGTAGAAAAAGATTCCTTTGATGATTTATATAACATAAATGCCTCGGGTGTTACATAAATACTCAGTAAGGTTATGTATACAACAAAGACTAATATAGAATTAAAAAGTATTGAATAATATTATAGGAATGGATGATAATAAAATAATTTCATATAAATAATTACATGATATTAAATCTTATTTATGGATATCATAAAAATTTAAATAATTACATGTATACCCATAACTAATATATTATGAGGTAATGCATAATTTCAGACTTCATAAACCTACCGTATAGGCCCCATTCCAATACATATTTCAAAAAATGGGTAACGCCCCAGTCAAGAACACAATTTTTTTCCCTCATCAGACCTCGGTATGTGTCAATGGGATCTATAATTACGGGCCCTATTAATTGCATAAAAAGTTCAATGTAACATCCTTGATAAAGCCTTTCTCATTTATTATTTTTTAGAATAGAATATTTTAGTTTGGGTTGAACTGAATTCTTTGTGGTTGTTCCCCTCAGGGATTCTACTAAAAAATGAATATAGATTGAGTTTATACTTCAAATCCATGTTTTTTATGTGAATTTATTTCTATACAACTTTTTTTAAAATTTATTACTACATGAAATATTTTACAACATATAACACGAGCTTACACTAAAAATTCATTGACTGTGAATTTTGACCCAATACATCACCTTTTTATTTTCATGTACTTGATGGGGTATTTGAAATTGTAAATTACTATATTACTAAGTTAATAAATAATTCCAATTTAGTTTATTTTCACTACATTCCTAATGTCATGACCCATCCCCTAGGGCATGTGTCGTGACTACCCCAAGCCCACCTTCAATAGGACAATGGATGTCGACTAGAATTGGAAAGTCGTATCCATAAAATTGGAAATAAATACCTCTAAACCGGTTCAAAAACACAAAATAGAATGAAAAAATATGCAACCATGGTTTAAAACAACTAGAGTAAATGTGGGTACTTAAATTAAGGTTCCTGAATAAAATCCCAAAATAAAAGATTCAACTAAAACTAAAACAAAAAACTGCTTCTGAGATCCTCCACCGGGAATACTACCTGAATGGTAGGTACAACTCGTCTCCACATCTTTCCACATCAACCATCACATATGTCCATCAATAGTTCCAACCTCCCCATGTCTCTGTCAAGGAAGCTCTTCATTTGAACAAGACACAACAAGGTGCGGGTGAAGCCCGTGCATGGGTGAGAATAATAATACCTAGTAGGGACTCCAAGACCCCCAAAGGACTCTCAGAATTCCATAATGGGAAATAAAACTCATGACCTCAATCATGAAGCATAAAAAAATATTCATTTCTAACCAGTTTTATGTAAAGAACAAAAGTACAGATGATTAGTCGAGAAGCTAGATCATCTTATTCTTTCTAGAGGCACTACTGCAAACTATATAGAGTCAGACCCACAAATGATCGATATATACTATCCCCTGTAAGGCCCACACCGGATCCAAACCACCCGGAGTTGATATGTAATAACCTCTACCAGACCCACATAATATCTACCCGACATAAGATCGGTATGCCTTAACCCACACAAGATCGTTGAGTGCTGACCTAGATAGGATCTTACCTGAACATGATCTGTACGTCGCTGCTCCAAGAAGGCATGCTCTAATGCTATTCCTCATTGGGTTGCATAATGCTGATCCACACTTGATATCACATTGTTGATCCTGATAGGATCTCTAGTTTCTAACCCAAACCAAATCGCTTGGTACTAACCTCCGTATGATCTATCTTGAACATCTCCCTCACTACCAGCCCCTGGATTCCAACTCATAGTATGCTTGATTTAAAGAGAATCACTCCTCAATCCAACGATTCTATTTCAAGTATCATGAAATCCGATGAAGAAGTAACCTGATGATCTGTCATGTTATAAGGGTTCAAATACAACAATTGGTGTGTCAACCGGATCCTCATTCTGTAAGTTATTAGAATTTTAGTTTTGGGGCTCGGTTGGATTCAGTTATGATCCAACACAGCCATACTCCAAAAATATATAAATCTCTTGGAATACCAATAATGGGCCCCCTCGATTCAACGATCACAGTGTCATAGATGGCTCGTCAAACAGACATTCAGTTCACATGATACGGTCACATAGGACTATTTGGGCCCGAGAGGGGTCTGAGTCCGCTCTAACATGTTGGGAATGACCCGACCCGAACCCTCTGAGGCCGAACCAAACCAGTCTGTGTCCACCCAACCTAGCCCATCCCGAACCTACCTAGGACAGCCCAGCCCGCCGGGTGGTCCGACCCTCTGGCTGGCGCGACATGCACTGGGGTTGCATGGTCCACATCCCGAACAGCTCAAAGAGACATTCAATTTATTAAAGGGTGTCACAAGGTGGCACTGCCTCATCACCAGCGGGACCCACATGGAGAAGGCCCTACCCTTCTCCTAGGACCGCTGATAGTAGTGCGTGATGGCATGACGCCTCACTGTCAACATTGTTGGCCCACGCACGATGGGCCCTTAGGTCGCCTCAACACGACCATCCTCCGCTGCCAATGAGTTCTTGATGTCGTGTTCACCACCTATGCTGGTAATCGGGGCTGCCGCACCAGTGGCGTGCTGGGGAATCTTCCACGGACCATCGATTGAGCTCAGGTTTTCAATTATTACTTCCGGACGTGGCTATGGTCCTCACAGGATGTTTCCGTCATTGTGCGGCCCTCAAATACACTTGGTTTCCATCTTCCTTGGTCTCCCACAAAGAACACACCATGGAAAAGTATGGCGGAGGATCCAGCCCTTGTTGGATTTGGACCGCAACCTCTATGTTTTCATTTTAAACAATAGGATATATAATAATCCAAAGGGAATAAAAACCCACAAATTTTTGAACCAGCAAAAATCACATGCATGAATAGACGATACTCAAATCAATTTATTATTCAATTGGTCAACATTCGTTATATGATTCATGAAAGTAATAGAGGAAACATCAAAGCACATAAACCCTAGTATCGAGAATCATTGGATTCATTAAAGTGGTGGGAGGTCAATACACACATTGATGAAGCTGACGTCATTCATCACTCCCAGTTCATTGCCTCCCGAGCTTCCTTCTCCTTTGGTGGAAGGTATTGTGTCACTTCACCATAGGATCATTGGATGGTGAATCCGTCTCAAAACTCCACCCCGAGCCTCAATTAAATAGAGGGGGAAAGGGTGAGTAGCACACCAGGGAATTAATGAGATTCATTAATTGACATAATTAATATGCCTTATTAATTACATGAGGGATGGTTACAAAACCATAATGTGACTTAGAATTTAATTTCCCATAATAAATGTATGCCTACCTCTGCAATCCCCTCCTGCTCTATTCAATAGGTGGTAGGGAAAAAGAGAATAAAATAAAAACTGCCATGTTATTTTATTATTTCTTTAAATTTTGAAAAAACTAACTTTATCACATGACTATCTGAGTTATATGTTAAGACTATCTTAAGCGAATCTCGCCATTGTCGATTCAACGGTTCCCTCAAAATTTTAATCCGAGCACCGGTTTAAAATATAGAAAATGCCACTCGTGCATTTACTAAATGTACCATTAAAAAAGTTAAGAAAATTACTAAAAGTCACCCTCAACCCACGCCGAACGAGGTTAGGATATGCCTAAGAGGAACACGCCCTCACAAGCATAACGGTACTCTCAGATTTTCAATCTGAGTTACCTTTTAGATGTTAAAGATTTACAATAAAATAATTTTCACATAATTATTTTATTTATAGCCAAAAAAAGCTTCCACTGGTGGCCCGCACCGGCCAATGATAGTATCTTCCTAAAGAGAGAATACCCTCATAATTTCAGTGATGGTCTCAGATTTTTAATCAGAGTCATCATTCATGAGTTATAAGCATTTGAAAATTAAAATAATTTTATTTAATATTTTATTTTAGTTATGCCATTTTTGTGTTTTCTCACTGGAGGCATGCGCTGACTTTAATTAAGTTTCTCCTAGGATAATCCCTCCATCCAAAACGCAATGGTGTCCTTACATTTCTGATCCGGGTACTCATTTAAGGGTTATTCCCCATTTTTCAAGAAAATTGCTAACGCTTTTTATTTAAAGATCATCAATTTTCGACAAACCATTATGGGCCCTTCGGGCATTGGAATCACATGCCATCGTATTTTTCGGTCTTGAAATATATTCATATAAAAAATATAAATGGAAATTCCGGGACATTACATTCTCCCCACCTTAAGGAATGACGTCCCCAAAAGCCAAAAAAGGTAAAATCAAACAAATGGGGGTACTTGAGCATTAATATGGGCCTCCTGTGCCCATGGGCACTCTTGGATATTCCAATTCTACCAACAAAATCACAGCATAGGAATTGACTACACATAAAGGACACGATCCTGTCGATCCTATGATACTAAGTTTTCACAACCCGTCCCCCGGGGCCCATGTCGTGACTACCTTATTCCCACCTTCCATATGCCAGGGGTTGGTGATAAGCACTAGAATGGAATATCCCCAATACATGAACAAATTATCATTAAACCTTTAAAAATACACGGAGTATAATGTAATAAGACACAAACCTGGAGTAAAACTGATGTAGTAAAGGTGTGTACTAATATAAATGGGCCGGAATACAGGCCCAACTGAAAAGCTACAACTACAACTGAGACAGACCTCGATCATTGGGTCTTACTAAACCCTTCCTTTAAAATTCCCCCATCTAAACTATCAACACTTGGAGCTCCGTGGGATCCATATCATATGATGTTATAGATATTAGTACCCTCCCTCGGTATAAGTCAAACCGTAACTCCCTTTCCCTATAGGGAGGTAATCCTGGAATTATCTTCAGAAAAGGTGTTCTATCACCCTTCCACTATTGATGGGATCTGAAAATAGCTCCTGAGATCATCCATTGGGAATCCAACCTGAAGAGATAGTACAACTCATCTCCACATCTCTCCACATTAACAGTCACCACCATCCATCATCAGGTCATAGCTACCAGAGTCTCATTCAAGGGTGTATGTCCTCTACCAAAGATATAACAAAGTGCAGGTCAAGCTCATGTATGGGTGAGTTTAAAAATAACTAGTGGGGACCCCGATACCCCTAAAGGTCTTTCTTAACTCCACAATGGAATGTCACAATCATGATCTCAATCTCAAAGCAGAAACCTAAGACTCAGCTCAGACCAGGTATATGTAAATCACATAAGAATTGTCGATTAGTGGAGAATATAGATAATAATATTCTATTGAGAGGAATTGTAGGTAACCATACAGAGTCTTACCCACATATGATTCATAGGTACTAACCGCTGCAAGACTCACATAGGATCTGATCCACCTGGATTCGATAGGTACTAATCCCTAAAAGACCCACAGAGGATATGACCCACACAAGATTTGTATGTGCTGATCCACACATGATCATTGAGAGATGACCCACACAGGATCTGACAAACATATAATCTGTATGTCACTGATCCACGACTGGATGCTCTATAGCTTTTCCCCGCTAGGTCGGGTACTACTCATCTACATATGATCGCTTGGTGCTGACCCACACAGAATCACTAGGTGCTAACCCACAAAAGATCGGTCAGTACTAACCTCCATATAATCTGTCTCCAATCTCTACCTCACTTCCAGCCATGAAATTCCCACTTATAGTTCGCATTATTATAAGAGAACCGCTTCTCAAACCATCTGAAAATTTTTAATTGGCATGAAGTACCACAAAAAAGTAACCCGATGATCTGTCACATCATAAGGGTTATCATGCATGAGATGACATATCAACCGAATTCCTAGTCAATATGCTATTGGTATTTTAGTGATAAGAGATCAGTTGGATTCGATTGCGCTTCAACTCGGACTTACTCCAACATTCTCCAAAACACTTGTGGAGTATCACTAAAATATTTTCTTTCTCTTTGCATCACAGCGCCATAGATGATTCGTCAAAAAAACGTATGGTTCACAATATATGGTCACATAAGTATATTTGGGCCCGAGATGGGTATGGGTCCAGTTCAACCCGACCCTGTCCCGGTCGATTCGAACTAGTCTAGGTCAACCCGACCTAGCACGAATATGACCTGGCCATTCTGAAACAGCTTGGTCTGGCCCGCTGGTTGGTGCAACCTGCATGGGGGTCACATGGTCCTACTCTTGAATGGCTCAAATAGTTGTTCTATTTATTAAAGGGTTCCATCAGGTGGCCCTACCTCATCACTCACGGGACCCATATTGAGAGGATCACATCCCTTTCCGTAGATTCGGGGTTGCATCCCACTCACCATGGATGGCCCAGGCCATCCTACTCTTCGGTCTACCATGGCATCGGCTTCCTTTGTAGCCACAGGGTGTTAGATACCGCCTTTTATGCCGGTGTTGGTCACCATTGTTGTTGTGCCGGTGCTACACTAGTGAATCTTCAATGGGCCACAGAGTGAGATCCAGTGGTATGTTCTTCGTTTGAGATGCACCTACCGTCCTCCTGGGATGTCTCCATCATTGTGCATCCATCAAATAAAATTTTTCACCGTATTCGTTGTTTCTCCAAGAAGAATGCACAATGGAAAATTATAGCGGTGGTTTTGAGTCTTCTTTGAATCAGAATGCACCCTCCATGTAAGCATTTTAATCATGGGAAAAAATAATAATAAAAAAGGAAGAGTAAACCCCAAATTTTATAACCTAAAGTAGTCACCCACCTGCATAGAGGAGACATAGATCAACCTGTTAGTCGGCTGGTCTGCGTTCATTATATTTTTCAAGAACAGAATACAAGAAACAACAAAGAAAATAATTCCCTAATGTGAGAATTTTTGTTGTCGACGTGGTGGTGGGAGTAAAATTTGTGCTATGATGAAACTGTCGGTGTTCATCACTCCTGGTTCATTGACACCTGAGCTTCCATCTATGTTGGTTGAAGGTGCCATGTCAGTTCACCAGAGGTTATTTTCTTGGTGAAACCATGTCAAAACCTCAAACTGAACATCACTTAAATAGTGGGGAAAAGGGTGAGTAATGCACTAAGAAATTAATGAGATTCATAAATGGACATATTTTATGTGAGTCATTAATTACAAGAGGGATGGTTACACATCTAAAGGGTAACCGCGCATTTGCTATCCCATAATAAATTCGAGACTACCTCTGTGGTTCCTACCACTACCTCACAACAGGTGGTTGGGAAAAAAGAATAAAATAACAACCACCATGTTATTTTATTATTTCTTTAAAAGTCGTAAAACCTATTGTTTTTACTAGACCAACTACGGTCGATGTTAATCCCCCATTAAGCGAGTCTTGGCACTGCGGATTCAACAGTGCCCTCAGTTTTTTTATCGGACCACATGTTCAAAAGATAGAAAATGTTGCATACGCATTTACTAAACATACCTTTAAAAAAATATAAAAAATTAATAATAGTCTCCACTGACCCATGCCAGTTGATGTTAGGCTCTGAATAAAGGGGAAACACCCCCATGAGCTCAATGGTACTTTTGGATTTTCAATCCGAGTTATATTTTAGAAGTTATGGATTTTACAATAAAATAATGGACACTTAATTATTTTATTTATGGCCAAAAACTAACATCCACAGGTGGTCCACGCTAGACAATGTTAGTATCTACCGAAGAAAATAATACCCTCACGAGTTCAGTGGTAGTCTCAGATTTTAAATCTAATTCAATGTTTGTGAGTTATAATCATTTCAAAAGTGAAATAATTTATTGAATTAATTTATTTACAGTTATGACATTTTTATGATTTCTCATTGGAAGCTAGCACCGACTAAACTTATGTCACACCTAGGGTAAACCCACCATCTTAAACACAATAGTGTCCTGAGATTTCAGATCTGGGAACCTGTTTATTTGTTATTCAACTTTTTCAGTAAAACTGCTCACACACATTACTAAAAGCTCAACAATTTTCAACAAACCATTCCAGGAACTCCGGGCCTTATAATCATATGCCATCAGATATTGTGGTTTTGAAAAAAGATTAAATAATAAATAAACATTTATATGTAAATTATGTGACATTAAACCTAATGTTTTTTCACATTCTATAATAGTCTCTCTCTTGAACCCTAGGATCCCCCCACCCCTCCCACAATGAGTGACTCCAGATATCCTATGTGTAACCATTGCTTATTTGACCTCTAATGAGTTTCCTAATTTTTATCTCCAAATGTTTTCTTTTACAATACAATGATAAAGATGTGTTCTCATTAATATTGATTCAATCAATGTTTTTTCATGATGAATCATGATCAATTAATTCCTTGTTGAACATCTTCACATTCAATATTTTTTTATGTTCCCCATTAAGGGAATTTATTTTATAATTTTTTAAAGCAATGTTATTCCATAATTATTTTACCAAAAATTAAAAACCAAATTGATTGATTTATTTTAAATGAGTTTTCAATTTATTTGAAATATCTTATTTGAGTCTATTAGATGTTTGATATAAAAATGTCTTGAAGATTATTGAAACACCTCAATTTAAATGGAATTAAAATAATATGGAATATTTTGATAATAATGATGTCTTGAATTCAATTATGATTTGATGAAATTTATGAATTTTATTCCTGAGAAAATTGTTTTATAATGAAATATTATATGAAAATTATTCAATTTGATGAAAATGGATGATTTAGTTTTAAAATTAAAAGGCTTGATGAATTATGATTTTGAGAAATTGAATAATGATTAATAATTTTTTAAAAGTGAATTATATCCCATAATTTTTTTATTATGGTTGATTGAATGAACATGTGAGCCTAGGTAGTTAGTTTGTATGTAGGAAAAGAATACTAGTTTCTATCCACCTTAAACTTGTATAATCATAACAACAGTCAAATTATGTTATTAAATTATGATTTCATAGATGGGGATTTGAGTCTTGATATACTATGATTAGGTACATGTTCACAAATTGTGATGATATCACCTATTAAGTAGTTATTGGATAAGTGAGCATTAGAAAATACACCAAAAAGATTATGAACATATATCTCAAATTTTGTTTTACGTGATTATACATGTAATTTTTTATAGAACTGTTTTATTCCTACCAATTATTTTAAGGAAATGATTTATAAAAAAATGTTGACTTAAGTAAATTTTGATATAACTATCATACATTTGATGAAAATGATGTTTTTTAAATATTGTAAGACTTTCTGAACATTGTTTTATTTAAAAAAATTATTTCATTAATATCTTGGAATTTATATGGAATGTTTATATGTATCATACATCATTGTTCAGCTCATACCTACATGATAATTTTGGAGTTTTTGGATTATCTTATTCTAGGTTCAAGAAAAAGGAAATTGACTATAGTAAGAGGGGAGTTTACTTCAATCATTGTACCTAGAATGATCTAGTTTTCTAGTGGAGTTGTGAGTGACATGTGACATGAGTTTTTGTATCATCACATGATTGATGTTGTTTTTTTTGGTGATATACTATTTGGGTATTATTTTATCTATTTCATTATGGTACATATCCTTGAGGTGGGATGAAATAATGACTTGTATAATTTTTCATTCACTATTATGTGGAAAAAATATTCCCCATTGATCTTGATATGATGATAGTTTCTAGTAACCATTCCATGGGGACGAGAACCCCCTTCTGGATATGTTATAACCATTAGGGGTATAGGTTTTTCATTGAATCTAGGATGGTTCATGTCCAAATTATATCATATGTGAGTAGTGGTTCATCTTTAGGTGATGTCAGTATTCATTACATTTCATTATAGTAGTTATCCGGTAAGATTTATGGGACATAGTTGGTAGTTTCAAAGAAAGTGTATCATTGACTGTCATTGTATTGAGAAAAATGTCAAATAGGTTTTTTAAAAATGTGTTTGAAGAAAAAATTTATCGTATTATAGTAAATTCCCCTAACTTTTTTTATCCACACATTTTTAAACACAATATTTTTAAATCATGTTGATTTTATGTTTCCTTTATCCATTATTTGAGTGATGTTTTCAATATCCTTTTTGATGGTTCCTATTTCAAATTTATAATTAGAAGAAACACGGCTTGGAGAATATATTTTAATAGTCTAATAAAGGTTTCTAATGATGAATCAAAAAATAGATTCCCAAAATGGACTAGATTCTGGTTGAGATAGTTTGGTGTGTTTTCTAAGTGTTGGGATGGATTTTTTCACCAATTCATAGGCAAGAGACTATCATGGAACCACAAAGGAATGATGAAAGAGATCATGCTCAAGAGTTTATTCACTTGAATACTCCATCATTCAATGTCTCTAATTATCCACATGATGAAACCAATTGGTTGACAACATTTGACTTTATTTTTTAATTTTATGAGATTACTGATGATCCAAATGTGAAGTGTGATACCTTTATATTAGGAGGGACAAGGAGTAGATGATGGAGTTAAATTGTTTTAATAATGATACATAATTTATATCAAGAAAATAACATTATATTTATTTTTATAGGGAAATTTATCCGGAGTCGATGGTGTTTTTGAAGGATCTAGATATTCTCCATAATTACTAAGGTGATGGAACCGTGACACGATATGTGAAACATTTCCCAAAGTTTTTTCGTGTTTCACCTGAGGTTGTATCTAATAAGAAGATGATGGTTCAATTGATTGATAAAAGTCTTCAACTTGATATCATGATAAAAGGATTTACTAATAAATCTCACATCATATACCAATGTTCAAGATAGAACATTAATGGTTGATCATGGACTAGCTAGTAAATTAGGGTTGACTGGAGTATCATTTTATTCCATTATTATATCTATTAGTCCCATTGAGGGGAAGAGAGAGAGAGATGACTATTATGGGGGACCAAGAAATTCAGCCTCTTCCACTACATCTCTAGGGTCTATAAGATTCCCTTTTACTTTCATCTAGTGTGGAAAGGTTGGGAATTTCCAATGGGTTTTCACTATGTATTCCACAATGTATTGTTTGTGTAGACACTTTGGTCACCTGTATATGATTTTTCAAATCTCTTCTTATCCATTTATTAACATGGGGTCATTAGAAACTAAAAATACTATGGTGAAATCATATTATTTCATAAATAATTGTTTATTTTTATATAAATTCAAAAATAATCTTTATCATGTAGTATAAATTTCATTAGAATTATTTAGTGCACATCCATTGATAGTGAGAGGATGCTTCACTACATCATCATCTATTATGACTGAATTATTTGATCAATGTGACCCTGAATAATTCATGTTGACTACAGTTATTTATTTTTTAAATAATCATATGGATAATTTTTATTATCTAATGGATTTTACTATTCCCCTACGAATGAATAGAGAGAAGGGTCTCTGATGAACCACCTATATTTTATCTCTACAATAGATTAGGAAAATGTTGAGTTTTTTGTTTTCAATATGAGACCTTTTGAATTTATTTTCATCAAGGATTTGATGAGTATTCATATGTCATGTGTAGGATATTATTTTTGATGGGATGCTAACAATGTTCTAAATGGGGTGTATTATTTTATTCAAATGACTGGGACCTGAGGTTTAGTAGATCTAGACCTTCATTTTAATAGTTAGTTAGGGGAATATTAGGGGTTAAATTTGACATATATTGAAAGTATTAGGGTGGTGATATCCTTACTATTGGTATCGATTTTGATGATGTGTTTCATCATGAATTCTCTAACCTTCCACCGATATGGGGAGTGGAGTTATCCCTTGATTTTGTTCAGGGTACAAATACATTCTCTATTCATTAATACAAAAAAAAACCATCAGAACTGAATGGGTTGAAGGCTGAGATGGATGATTTTTTGGAAAACATTTTTATACACATGAGTGTGTCACCCTAGGTGGTGCCATGTCTATTTTAAATGAAATGTTATTTGAAACATGTTCACTCTCTTGATTACCAAAAAACATAATCATGTTACAATAAAAAACATGTATATGGTACCATGGAATAATTAATTTTATTATATGTTGAATGGGTTGTAGTGTTTATTGAAGATAGATCTTCAGTCTAGTAACCACCTTTGGAGAATAGAAGATTCTAAAATTAAAAGTACCACATTAAATAGTTTGAATGAAAATAATGAGTAACATGTTATGGCAATTTTCAAAAATATTTTCCTGTATTTTTTATGTAACTGATGAATGTATTATTCCATGCATACTTTTCTGTGTTCATGGTGATTATTATCAACAACATGCTTGTATTATAATAAAATAATGTATTCCATGTGTTTTATTTAAGTGATGTTATATAATCCTTTATATATCTCCAAAATTATGAAAAACATTCAAAATGTTATTTCTAAATAAATTAAGTGATGTTATTAGGACCCATGGTCTCATAACGTCTCATTTCAATCGATCATAAGTTGGTGAAGGCTGTTATAATTATTATGAAACTAATTATTTTTTTCCTGATTTAGAACTTCTCTAATTTGGTGGGGTGTTACCATAGGTTAATTAATTATTTATAAAATATGGATTCTCCAATGACCTCCTATTTACTGAATGCAGAAAATTTCATTTTGTATTTAAAATGTATGATTTATACAAAGGAGTTTAATTTTTTAAAATCTATTCCATTGTTAACTCTTTTAGTGTTTGGGAATGGCTATGTTTTATTTTATGATTCTACGAGTTCAGATTAGGGAAATTAACTTTTGCAGCCAAGACATATGGTATCCAATCATTTTAGAGAGATTATATCACATGTTAAAAAACTATCTCACCCATGATCTTGAGCTCCCAATGAAGATTTGTTCTTTTAAGAGTTGGTGGTATTAGCATTTTTTATAATGGATTAAAATTTACTGTAATAATAATATCTTTATTTATATATTCAATAAAAAATATTTGAACATTCAATCAAGGTTTTCATAAGAGTGAATGTTTTATTTTTATATAGACATTTTGTAGTCTCCTCCCAAGGAAGGGAAATTTCAGGGATGATGCTTGGAGTAGGAAACTTCTAACCCATTTTTTGAATGAATCCTCATATGATCATAAATTAATGTCACTTTTTTACAATTAAAATTGGTATTATTGGATAACGAGGCCATGATTTTTAAAGAATATTATTAGTTGAAATATTCTCTTCATGCGATGATTCTCCATGAGCATCATCTAGATGATTAATTGTATAGCATTAGGAACAAACTTTATGTTCGGGAGACTGTATGTGAGTACACGTTATCATAATGGGGCATAATATGTTTTCTGAACTGGTATATTATTAATTTGTATATTTGAAATGTTGTGAGGGTTTTTCCATAATTATTAGTGGGATGTGCACCTTGTATCCTTGAATATTTTATCTAATATGTGGAGATTATTATGTTGGATAGACAGATATAATAAAATTCAGACATTGTTTCTCATTATTTTTCATTACAATAGGTCAAATACCCACACCTGAAACCTTAGGTATTTCTTTATCCCCATTTAATACCGGCTTCGAGGTGCTATGAGATCTCTATGGACAATATTTTTAGGTTTATACAAACCCCGTTGTGGAAGAATGCGATATGGGTGGTGAATAATCATTTTACCAAATTTTCTCACTTTTTACTCATTAATGAAATAACCATGGTTTTGAATATGGGACCTATGTATATGAAAGAGATTGTAATATTACATTGAGCACAACACTATGAGGTTTTGTAAAATCTTTTTTTAAATAAATTATAAAATAGCATATGTTACAAAAAACAATGAGTTTAAATGAAACATGATATACAATAAATATATTTTAACCTGACCATTTTAACGATGTCATTAAATTGGAGGGTGTGAATAAGAATTAATAAAATATGAAAATTATATTATGTATACATGTATAAAAGAACTTCATTGGATATCAATTGAATAGAAATTTAAAAACATAATTCTAATGTGAAATGAATGTTTTTTTATGAAAAAATTATTTTGAGCATTGAAAGTGTTTTTATACAAATAAATCATATTAACCATTAGTTTAGAGTTTATTTAATGAAATTTATATATAACATATTTAGAAAAATGTTTTATCATGCATATAATATATTTGTTAATATT
The DNA here is from genome assembly GCA_963277665.1 of Viscum album. NCBI lineage: Eukaryota > Viridiplantae > Streptophyta > Magnoliopsida > Santalales > Viscaceae > Viscum > Viscum album. Next base: position 24,511,036 of record OY728157.1, on the reverse strand, counting down.
GGATAAGAATATGAAAGGTAAATACTTTCCCATGTTAAACTGACCATAAACGATCTGATGATATTTCATGGCCAATATTTTTAGTGTATATCCTTAGTGTGCGATTCAATAATTGATTGTAAAATATATAAAAATCTATTAAAAATATCATGAAAATTTCTTGAGGAGGAAACATTTTCACTTTGAAAACATTTATTTCAAATCTAAATATTTTGAAAATTTTAATGAAACAATTTTCATTAAAAATAATCATTGAAAAAGTAATTTAATCTTCAAAATATTGAGTGGTCATGAGAGTGGTAAATTTTCTTCATGCAATATAATATAAGTGAAAACATTCCATTACCACATTCATGAAAAATTCATAAAGTACGTCATTTAAAAAATTAATTTTTGTTTTATGAAATATTTTTTAATAATTAAATCATGGATAATAATTACAATAAATAGTTAGAAAATAAAAATAAATCATTATTGACATTTTTTATTCAAATATATATGTGGATAAAAGCGATTCTAGGCTGAATTGAAAAAAAAATCATTATTAATTAAAAATATTATTTCACTATCTTAAGTATGTAAAAGATGAAATGTAATTAAAAAAATATAATATATAAAAAATTTGGAGAAGAAAATATATTTTCATTTATGAAAAAATATCCTATGAATCAACTATAGTATAATTAATCATAAACTATCTTGAATAATTATTACAATGGGAAATAATCCTTTACTTCTTTGGTAATGTTTTAATCATAACTCCAATGAAATAAATATCCTCAAAATAAAATTCAAAAAACATCATTAATTATTTAATCAAAATATATCATATAGTATGGGTCATATATAAAACACCTATGTGAAACGAGTGGCAGTTATGGCATATGTCTCAATGAAATTAAAGTGAAGTGAAATCCTTAACTTAGGCTTTGATTCCATTAAATGTGGTCAAACCTCTTGAACAATAATTATAGACTTATATGACATATTTATTAGAAACATATTAATATATATCAAACAATATATTATTTAATTATATCTTTTTAAAAACCATTAAGAATGAAACTATTTATTAAATTCACTATTCTAGAATATAACTGCGTAATTTTTCATTTTTGTTTTGGTTCTGTAGTTTCTGTTCTTTTACTTTGGTCATGGTACCTTAAAATTAATATTTTTTATAATGATATAAATATCATATATACTCATTATATAAATTATTAAAATCATCCCTAGAATTAAAAAATGTAAAATGAATTATAGCGTTCAACAAGACATTAGGTCACACATAAACATAAACATATTATCATGTTTCGATTGATGAAAATAAGAAAAGGTAAATAATTTTTGACATTTACATATGATGAGGCTAGAGGTCATCACATCCATAAAAATAATATTTATGACTCCTACAATAAACTAACGGTGTAGTGTTGAAATTAATGGGAGCAATGTGAGTAATTGAATGGTTTATTGAAAACAAACCCCATTAATGTTCCTTTGTAAAAAAAACCCCATTATTGTGATCAGTGGGGGAATAAATTTTTCCCCTTTAATTTTTATATTTTTTGGAGTTATTTAATTGAAGAATGTAAAACTAAATTGAATTTTAATAATATATGTACTCACTAGAGATACTATAAACTAAATATTGGGAAGTTAGTGCACTAAAAGATGGGAGAAATTACTAAGGAGCACATATCACATGATGTTCTCGGGAGATATAACTTACTGATTAAATGGTTGACCTCTTTACAACAATTATTAAATCTCACCTCAGGACAAAATTGAAGAGTCTCCCATTCCAATAAACAGAAAAGATATAATATTGATTCTTGGAGTTTTCCCAACCAAAAAGAAATCAGACATCTTGATAATTTAAAAAGGATAACAATTGAAAAAAAAACTCACCATTATTTTATGATGTTAATGAAAATTAAAGCTTCGATAAATTTATTACAAATATATGTGACCATTTGATCTTTAATTAAATAATATTAAAATAGTTTATGAGTAAAATATTAAATATATAATAATTAATCAATATTTTTTATTGATTATGATTTTGAAATATAAAAAGTATGTGATGAAATCTAAAAAATCTAGTAGAATCAAATTCTCGAGTTGTGAAATTATTAACCATTGATCATATTGATTTCAACAATAAAAACACATGAAAATAGAGTATAAGAATCATTGAACTTTGAGGGAGGATGAACTCCCATATTTCTCTCTACTCTCTAGCTCGATAGACTCTTGGTCATCTTAAGTCTCCCAGATCTTCTTTAATTATCTTGAAGAATGTTTGCACTAAGTCAGAATCAGCACCCACTAAATATGTATGAATACACTATTTTATCTATTTGTAAATTTCTACTCGTCACCAACACATTTCACTAACATAGTCATTTTATCGTGTTTTGCACTGCCTACATGAAATTTTTTCTCTATCAATTATCACTTTAGCTTTTCCATTGTAACTAACTTCTAGTATGTTAGTTGTATTTTCCTTAACAAGATAAAAGAATTGGTTTGAATATTCCCTCCTCTGTTTAGCAAGATGTTCTATATTAGACACATCCTCTTCACGAGACACTAGATCGACCGACATCTGGTTCTTCCATGCTTGGAAACACCTTTCTTCAATGCGACATGCCAACTAATGATTGGATGACTCTCCATAGTAGTGATTTATATTCCTCATGTGTCTTCAGTATAGATCCACAATGGTTAAAAATGTGTTATAGAGGTCTCTTCTAGTGTTTGTGAAACCTCCTACAACAGTGACACGATATCAATTTCACCATGGCGGTAGTTGATCTTCAGCGCAGTAGTGACTTCTCCTCCTCAAATCGACCTCGTCAAGGCAGAAACATCACGGTGACTCGGCGACACTGGTTTTCTATGTCCTGTCCCAACTACAAGGCATTGGGGAAATTCAAATTAAAATCTGGGAATGGTGATATAGTTTTATATTTGTGTTATAAGGGTTGTCTTTTTGATCTTTGTAAAGGTTTTGAATACTTTTTTATTCTAGTTATGGGATGAACGGAGTTGGGATGTTGTGGGTATGAAGTGAGGTAGCATATGGTGAATGGTAAAAGATGGTGGCATCAGAAATTGAGATATATTAATGGAGGGGCTCTGATATGAAGGATGATAGTGGTGCCCCTATAAAGGAAAAATGGTGGCGCAAGTGGGCAGGAAACAATTCCTGTTCTTCGTTTGGAACAACGCCACCCCAAAATAACGTGATTGTTACAGAATGAGAAATATTGTAGAAAGAGTTTCAATGTAAATAAAGGATGACACGTTGGGGCACAAAATATCTACAATAACAAAAATTAGAAATAAAAAACCAAAACTAAAAAAATATATATAATTTATTATAAAAAATTAATTAAAATAATTTTAAAATAAACTACTGATGTTAAAAAAAATTACGAAAAAATAGAAGACAAATTAAGTAGTTATGGTTACTAATAACTTCAATATGTAAAAAATAACATAAAAACATATAATTTAAATCTATATTAAAAAAATTAAATATTAATTTAATTAATTTTTTAGAAAAATTAAAATAATTAGACATTCCAAAAATAAATAAAAATTAGATTATTGTTTCGATAAATAAAATTAAAGGTCCCAAATAAAAAGATTAATTAAAAATCTTATTAATGATTTTATAAATAAAATGATTTATAGAATGAAAATAGAATGATAAGAAATGTTAAAATCCATATAATAATTAGATTAATGTGATTAATAAAATTATGTTATTTTAGTTGAATAATATTTAAAAGATGAAATTTAAAACAAACAACTAAAATATTTATTTGAAAATAATAATAAATAATAGATTATTTAATAAGAATGTCATATTATTATAATGTAGGCACATTAAACAAAAAACTAATTAGTAAATTATAAGACTATAAAATTAAATTAAGACAATAATTAATTATATTAAAGATTAAATATAAATAATTAATAATGAAAATTACAAATTAATAAATTAAATTATTAAATAGAAAAATTAATATTTGACAAAATGTGATAAAATAACGTATTATATAATTAAAAAATAATTAAAATGATTTGGAAAAATGTGACAATATAAGGCCACATCAAATTCCCCAACACTGAAACATTATTTTTCTTTAAACAATCTCATGTTTTATTAGCATTGAATACAAAATTGTGTTTCAATTAATCAGTTCAAATTGTGACATGTAGATAGTTCAAATGTAGAGGCCCTCAAAATTAAACAATAGTATTTTGAGATGAAATCAGAAAATGACGTATTTCCTAAAATCATGTTTTCAATTGTAATAAAAATAGTAATGATTCATTCACCAATGAATATGGAAGACCTCATATATAAACCTACCAAATGGTTTATTTTAGTTCAAACTTAACCTCTAAATTCAAGAGTGATAACATTTTTAATTCTAGTGGAATTAAAAACATAAAAGAAGGTCCTTTGTATGTTGACTCTTTTGTAGGATCCAATAAGTAATTATTATTTTTTGAATCGACTTATTGATTCATCTTAAATTATTTTCATATAACCTAGTTGGCCCATTCTTCATTTGGCGTTAATCATTCCCTTCACCTTAATGAACATTTTTCTGACCCAAGACCCAATATTTTTTTCCAAGCCATGTAACGTATGATGATGATTGTTCATATGAACTTATTAAATGTGTACGGAGGGCTTAATGTTATAGAAAGACACCCAGTCCCAAGGGTCTCAGATATTCACTGTGGGCTCATAAATGCCTATTTTTATACAATTTAAAAATGTTTATATAAAATACATTTACATTGGCCTACTAAGTTGATTACTATTGATAATTTAATGAAATGTGTGTTCCCTGTTATGATGTTCGAATTTCTAGTTCTAAGTGTTATGTTATCAACTTCACAAACAGGTAAACTATATATCTCTCAAAAGTTGTTCCTAAATCAAATATCCATAAAATCACTAAATATATTCACACAATAATCATTCAACCTTATCAATTCCAAATTAAAAGAAGATATGAACTACTAATAAGATATCTAACTTAGGCAAGAATCGTTTTTGTATAGATCAATCCAAAAATTGTTTAACAATTTTTAATTATTTTAGAAATTATTTTGACACAAATTTTAATGAGGCAGGAAGCATTAATTAAATTGATTTCAATTAAGAACAGTTCATTCCATCATATGTTGACTCCCTCCCCCACAAATAAAACTCAATCTTTGTCCCCAAAGTTGTTTTCAAATGTTGGTAATAATAATTTGACAACTATATTTCAAAAAAAATTTAAAACTTGGTAGAATAATGATACTTATTAAGGGTCTCATTAATGATTAAAGGTAATGTTTTACAAACATATTATTTTACAACAAGATTATATAAATTATCATTAAATTATGTTGTATATATCTTCAAAATGGTTCATTTAATTGAATTTGAATCATTAATATATAATGTGTATTGGTTCAAATAATGTATAGAAGATTGGGTTCCAAAATATATTCAATTCAAAAGAAATATCTTGGCTAAAACACCATAATGAAATAAGAATAACACAATACAACAACATTTTTTATTTTCATGTACCCCCTAAACATAGTTTCCATCAGTGAGGATATTAAACTAGTGGGATTAAATTCCCATCAATGAGGTACATGCATATTTTTTTGTACATCATGTGTTAAGTGCCTATTATTTTTTTCAAAAAGTGAAAAGTAGCAGATTTCCCTAAAAAATTGAAAGATGTTTAGATAATTCTAGAAGACTAATTTTTTTTAAACAGTATTCAAGGATTCACCTTTAGAAATTTATCTGCAAGTCATTATTGAGATATCTCATCGTTAGTACTGTAACAATGGATCAAGAAAACTATTAGTTCAATAACTTAATGTTTATCTCAGTAAGGGTGAATTATCAGTGATTTTTTTAAAAAATGATGAGCAGTTAATAAATACTGAGATACTAGTAAAGTACTTCCCAAAAATAGTATTTTAATTACCCTCAATCCGAGAGATTCCACTCCATTTTGATAACAACAACATTAGTATGCTTATTTTTTTAGAAAGAATAACTAATAGAAATAAGAAGACATATATTGTTAAAAATATAACAAAAACTGAACAAGAATTAAATTTAATCAGAACAAACATAAATCAGAAGTGAAAACAAAGAAAGAGTATGGGTTGAATACATTGAGGCACACAGTTTTTAGTTTTCAATTAGACATTATTTAATTATAATAGATTTTTTATTAAAAAGAAATGAAAAATCATGGGCTTTCTCCTATACAGTGCTATATTTAAAGTCCCCATCCCAAATTACTTAGAACTAACCGTAGTCACTAGCTAGATGTGTTTTCCTCAGTTAAAACCTTCAAAAGTTTTCAGCCCAATTATTTTGAAAAGAGACATGAATTTTAGAGGAAAAAAATAAGAAAAGAAAAATAAAAACCTCATCACTCATAGAATTTACTATGTAAACCATTTACAATTGTGGGCATAGTGCTATAATTGTTTTGAATTGATTAAGATTTGACAAAATTAACATGTTTAGGAGTGGAAGTCAATGTATTAGGTGCACCAAAGAGTGTTTCATTGTCTTCACAACATTCCCTCTAAACTTCAATACTGCTAAAATCCAAAAAAGGGTGATTTTGTGTGAATCATAAACTGTAGGTTCAATATGGGGATCAATAGTGTACTATATAGAATTATGAAAAATGGGCACTCAAGTGTGTCTCCCTATTTAAACTACTCTCAGTATTATGAAAAGATAAAGTACCTGAATTAGTTGGGGATGAATGTGGATAATAGGTAAGACAATTTATAAGATCATTTAATTATCAATGATTGAAAATATTGTAAATATCTTTGAATAGATCCTCACCAGTTAACATACAATCAAGATCAACTATGTCTAATAAATCAATTATTCCAATATCAATTGTGGGTTCATCCTCTTTTTCAAATTCACTACCAAATATTCAATTAAAAAGACTGTAGTTTATTCTAAAAAGTAAATGTCTGGGGTAATGTTCAATTCATATTCAATTAATTCAATTTCTAGATAGATCAAAATTTGACATGTATCCCTATGTATGAAAATAGTATTTTTTAATCTCAAAACACTAAGATTAAAAATAGTGATCAATGTGTTAATATTGTTGGGAAATCACATTAGTTAATTTATCTACAAATATTTTTCAGTCATCCTATAAATTATTGAAAATAATTTCTGAAATCACAAGGTTTGTTTTTTCAAAATAGGGATGATATTTTTTCAATTATAGTTAAAAAATATCTGATTTTATGCCTTACATTTTATTATTCTCATTGAATGTGTTCCCAATATCATGTTCAGGGTCATTGAATAAGATTTTAGTAAGGTTGATTGAAGGGTTTTTGAATTTTTTTTTTAAATTTCATGTTTGACATCAACCCAAGGGAATTCATTCTCAAAACATCTAAAATAGTGAGTTTTTTAAAGAGTATGAATCATGATGATAAATGGGCATTGTTTCTCAATTTATTTCAGTTCCTTTTACAATATTTCTAATCTATCTTAATTAATGATACTTTTTGGATCTTCAATTTTGTTTTCTTGATTTAGTGGGTTATTTATTTCCACATTTAGTTCATCAGATTCATATCCTTTATGATAAATGTGTGGTTTCTCAGTTACAGAATCACTATCCTCTTCAACATGATTTGAAATAATTTATATACATTTCTCTTTCCACTTATTTAAGGATTCATTTTAATCCTTGAACCAAATATATAATTCAATGATCATGCTTTCTAATCTGTTCATTCATTTATCCTATGCTTGAGAATATGTAAGATGAATTTTAGGGGTTTGATTAAAACTATAATTCCAAAAATACATCCTAACATCTAGTATAATTAAAATTTATTCACATTTTTCTAGGATGTTAGGACTATAATCAACATTTGTACATTTTATTTATAGTGGTTAAAATATTGTGGATGGTTAAATACACACGTCCAGTATGTGTGCCCATAAATTCCACAACATAAAAAATTGTGTACCCACTGAGGATTCAATACCTCTATTAAGTTCATCAGTTTTAAAGAATCAGATTAAACATAAAGAAAGTATCAAATAGAATATACACTAGCAGTCCAAGCCGTAAATGTTCAATGATTTTTAGCATTATTTTTTAGTATTTTTTAATATTTTATTAATTGATTATTATTAATTTTCATTTCCTAGTTCACATAGTGTGTGCCTTACCTGTAAACAATGCCAAATTTTGAGAATGTGGGAGGTCTTTATGACCCTCAAAATAATATTTATTACTCCAACACTAGTAGAGTGATGCATTGTTGAACCCAAAGAATGGTAGGTGAATAATTAAATTTTTTATTGAAAACAAAAACCAATATTGTTCAGAGTTGGGGAATACTTTTTTTCATTTAACTTTTAATACTTTTTTTTTGTTTTTTCGAAATAAAATACTGAAAAAATTAATTGTATTTTGAAAATCTATTTACATACTAGAACTACTACAAACTAACTATTGAAATGATATTGTACTAAATGATATAAGAAATAAAAAAGGGGAACCGATCACATGAAATACTTTGGAGATCTAATATATAGAAAAAATTATTGACATCTTCAAAAATATAATTGAATCACACCTGAAGAAAAAATAAAGAATATCATTTTCCAGGAAAATAAACCGATAGAATATTGGTTCTTGGAGTTCACTACTCCGAAAGGAAATCAAAATATTTGGGAATATAAAAAAATTATCAACTGAAAATAAAATCATCATAAATTTCGAAAGATAATGATAGATAATGTGTCCATAAATGTATTCAAAATCTTCTTTGATAGTACATCTTGAATGAATGAATATGAGAATAGTTAAGAAGTGAAAAATTAAACAAAGAATCATTAATTAATCTTGCATTTTGATTATGATTCTGAAAAAGGATAATTTTCTGATAAAATATAATAGAAAATGTAGTAGAATCGAATTCCTGAGTTGATAATATATAAACCTATGATTATATTTATTTCAACACTTAAAACACACAAAAACATATTACAAGAATATTTGAACATAGAGGGTGGAATAACTCCCATTGTACTCTCTGCTCGCCAGATCCTTAGCCTTCAGGTCGTCGAATGTCTCCTGGATATACTCTGCTCCTCTCGAAGGATGTTTCCATGGAATCCGAATCATCCCCCCATAATGACGGATGTCTTCTCTATTTTATCTGGTTGAAATTTGATCCTCATCACCACCAATTTTCACCGAAACAATCTTGTCTTTTGGCCGGCCACCGTACAAGTGCACTTTTAACTCCATCACATGTCATTTTAGATTTTCCCAAGGATCAAACATTCAGCCAGTTAGTTGAATATAGCTGGACATGATTACATAAGTGGTTTGAACATGTCCTATTATATTCATCGCAAAACTCCATCTCATGATCTTATTCCTCATTGGACTCCAACTTGAGGAGAATATGGTTCCTCCTAGCTCAACTTGTCCCCTCTTCAGTGTTGTCCACAATCACAAGTTTATATGACTCTCTATAGCGGTGTGTATGATTCCTCGTGCATCATTAGTACAGATCCACAGTGGTGGAAAATGCTGCATAGTGTTCTTTTCCAGTGTTGGTGAACCCTCCTACAACTGCAGTAAGAGCTCGAGTTCACAATAGTGGTAGTGGATCTTCACTACAATGGGTCTTATCCTCCATGAATTGGCCTAAAAAAGTTGGAAAAATCTCAGTGACTCAGTGGTGTGGATTCTCCAGGTCTTGACCTAGCCACAACGCAGTGCAGCAATTCAAATTCATATACGAAACTTTTGATGTTATTGCGAATATTTATTTTAGTGGTTGTTTTTGGATGATATGTGAAAAAAAATTCATGAATGTTCTTTTCTTATTTTAGGATAAATTGTTGTGGGTTGTTGTGGGTACGAAGGGAGGTAACACCTGGTGAATGGGAAAGGACTGTGGCACTGGAAATGGTGTGAAAATAGAGGAGGGGCTTTGTGAAGCAGGATTATAGCGGTGCCACCCTAATGAAAAAATGGTTATACGACGTGGCATGAAATGGCTCATGCCTGCAATATGGAATGACGCCAATGCATAATTGTGAATCTATGGAATAGTGATACAGATTTCAGAAGGAATGGAAATGTAAATCAAGGATGACACGTCGACGGAAAACATCTCTCTTACAACAAAAAATTATAAATAAAAAACATAAACTAAATAACGAACTAAATAATTACTTATAAAAAAATTAATTAAAACAAATTAATATAAAACATAAAATGTTAAATAAATTTATGAATCAAATAAAATATAAATTAGTTTTTTAAGCTAACTAATAATTTCAATATATAAAAAATAACATAAAATTTTACAGTTTAATGGATATATAAAAATATTTAATATTCGTTTAATTAATTTCTCAGAACAGATAAAATAAATGAAAGCTATAAAACTAAATAAAAAATAAATTAATGTTTGGATAAATTAAATGATAGGGACAAAATACAAAGCATAATTATAATATGTTATTAATAATGTTATAAATAGATTGATTTGTTGAATTTAATTTAAAAGATATAAAATTTTAAAATTAATCTAATAATTAGATTGAATCAATTAATAATAATATTTTATTTAAGATGATTAAAATTTAATATATGAAAATTTAAATAAATAACTAAATTATTTATGTGCATATAAAAAAGAAATAATTGATTATTTATTAATAATCCCATATTATTATAAAGTAAGCACATTAAAAAACTAAGCTTAATAATAAATTGTAAGGCTGTAAAATTAAAATAGGATATTAATTAATTATTTCAAAGACAAAAAGACATAATTAATGATGATAAATTATTTAATAAAATATTAATTATAAAATTATAAAACTGTTAATATTATATAAAATGTGTAAAAAAAATTAAAACATTAAAAATTAATTAAAAATATGTTGAAAAATGATACAATATAATGCCATCACAATATAATCCTTAATATATCATATATATTGATTAAATATATGTTTTTACCATCCATATAAATCCAAAATTGATAAATATATCACATTACTTCATGGAGGTGGTAGTATACACATATAATAACAAGGAGATAAGATATTATAATTAAAGAAGAACAATTATTTTATAAATATAATATATGTAAATATATTTTCTTTAGTTCCATATTTATAACAATCCATATAAATTGGTGATGAAAGAATATTAACACTATTACTAGGAGAATGTAATCAATAAGTATGCAGATGTGATGTTTTTTCATTTTCTTTGATGGAAAAGGGATGAAAATTAGTTATAACCTAATCATAATAATTTAATAGTTTATTTTTTATACAAGATTTATTATTTTAAGATGGTTATAAAACAGTAATCATATTTAAAATAAGAAAAAAATAAGAGTTAGTAACAATGATTACTTATTCTATGGTAGTTTTCTTTTTGATCCCATCCTAGGGAAAATTTGAATTGTCTATTGAGAATCCATTACCTTTACATAGTGTCCAGGGACGTTTATATGTTAAATAATATTGATTTATTCAATATATATGGATCAATGTGGGGTGAATAAATGAAGGGAAGGGCTATCTATATATAATGGAGGTAAAGGACACACATGACATTTAAGAAAATATTATAATATTAAATACACAGTTTCATGAGAAATTCATAAAAATGACTATATTTTCATAAAAAAAGTTTTCAAGCACTAAATATTATTATAAAAATAAATTTAAACTAGTTTTATTATTATTTTAAAACTTATCATTTTATTCACCCCCTTTGTTATAGAATATTAGTCTTGACCACATTAATGTTTTTTCCATAATAATTGTATATTATACAAATTATTATAAAAAACTTTTCTCAAAAATGTCTTCGGGATAATATATATACCATTTCACTTCATAATTTTTCTATTGATATGTTTTTATGATTTTAAAAAATATTAAAAATGTATTCATATCATATAATACTATTAATTACATTTTATAAACTATTTACATAATTTAACTTTTCAAACCACTTGATAGTATTGTAATTTTAATATAATACTTCAAAAAATCCCAAATATATTATTTTAATTGAAAAAATAGGGAAAATATTTATTCACCCAAATTTTTCTGTATTAATGTATTTAAACTAATTTATGTTATGTTTTTATTAATTTAATTAATACTATATCAGTGTTGTGTAATCATTTGAAATAATAACATAATCATTGATAGTTTTAAATAAATAACCAAATTAAAAAATTATTTAATATTTTAAAAATAAATATAGTTTCAAACATATCCACTTTTTGTCTTTATGTAACAATTTTAGAGATATTAAATTCAACTTTGTCATTTTTTATTTATTCTTTCCTTAAATTAATATGATTATATTAATCAAATTAAAAGGGAACAATGTAGTAATTTATTAGTTAAATGGATGCAAATGACTGAACTAAACCCATAAAATAGTATAAATTCATGAGTTGGGTTTATTTTGAGAGCTTATGTACTTGTTTTTTCTTTATTTCATCCATTTGACTCTCACCAATGAGACAAGTATTTATAAATTTTACTATTCATAATGACCCAAACAAAAAGAGAGATTTTTTCAATATTTAAACTCATGATGGAAAATATTATTTCCATTTATAAATATTCATTATAGATAAGTATTAGGAATCAATTCTTCATAAATGTGTAATACATAATGAAAAACAATTTTATGAAATACACATTTTTATGCTCAATATTTTACTTATAACACAGTCATGTATGTATCTGATTCAAATGGAATTAATTATAATATTATGAATAATATGGTTTATATATCACATTATGATCAATACCAAAATTTAATAAATAATTCATATTACATGAAGTAATTAAAATATTTGAAAAATATGTATATTTCATTGCACATTGAAAAAATATAAGAAAATACCAAAACATCACTGTAGATAAATAATATATTTCAGTTTAAAAAATTAATTATATACATTAAAAAAGACCTTATAAAAGTGTAAATATAGTAATATATTATTATGTTTGAAAACTCAATATTTTTGAATAAAATGTAATTTGAAGAATAAATTTCCTTTACTAATAAAATTTAGTGCTCATTTCATAAGTATTAGTAAATAAATTTGTATTTATTAGTTTATATATATAATTCTTAATAATATTAATCATATTTATACCCAAAAATTCAATTAAATCGTAATAATGGTCATATCTAAATAATAATATTTTTGGGATTGTTTAAGATTGATGGTGCGTGTTGTATGTACAATAGAACACACCATTATTCCAAAATATATGGAAGTAAAAAATCAAATTCATTATTTGGGATTGAATTTAAATATTTGAATAGATAGTATTAATCGACAAGACATATAATCTTGTTTCTGTAATGATTTACAATCGTAAATGATAACATTTCATATTCTAGTTTTTCAATACTTATGTTTATGCTAATTATGTATTGAATTGATATCAATTTAATTAATATTATGAATGTATTAGACTTAATAATTTATGGGAGAGTATAGTTATAGACCCCCGATTTGTTAGTATGATTTCTGAGACAAACTAGATTGGATATTTTGCGTATACCTTTTTTATTTACATATTATGTCTTCTCACATGATCGTGACAGAAGATTGTGAATTCTGAAATTATAAATTTGTTAGTTATGACACTAGTTATTATTATCCATGTGATTATTTAAGATTATATATCCCATAGGGAAATATTTACCTTCTATGATATTAGATAAATGAAATATTTAATTACTGTTTATCTCTTCTATAATATAGCTACTTTTATTATTCTATGACAGATTTTACTGTGATCATTCACTTATTTAGAAACTCAAACCACCATTTATTATGTTTTAATTCCCCCTTGATACCATGAATAGATCATTGAATTAATCTGATGATATACTTGAATAAAAATTCATTTTTTCATTATAATTATATGTTGTATTTCATTTTCTAAAATGTAATTTTTGTATCATTTATGTTTCTAATATCCAAAGAATGATAAAATATATGCTCTTTTGGGATTCATTCTATTGTATAATTTGAAAAAGTATTAATTTAAACGAAAGGATTAGATTACTAGAGTTGGTATTTCGTATTTTTTATCTAAAATGATTAGTTGGAAAAATAGAAATTGGATTTAGGAAAATGTTGATAACAAAAAATAAATCTGTGTTGTATTCAAGACATAATATAAAGAATATGGTAATTTCATTAAGATTTGTTAAAGTATATATATATATATTGGTTTTACTATTTATTATATGACTGTATAGTTACTAGAAAAAGTATGTAGTTATGGAAAAATTTCACCAAAGGGTAGCAACTATGAATGAGAAATATTTGGTATTAACATCATCATCACAAGTGCACGATGACTACACCTAATATTTTACACCTATCTAGAGACTCAAAATTGATATTCATGTGTTAGTTGACATTTAATTCCTCAACCACAATGGAGAATGATAGGGTATTACATATGGAACCCTATGGTATTCTACAATGATATGATATTAACTAAATGTTTCCTTGGATGATAAATATAATTTTGATCATCACTTTGATGGAAAAAATACCCAATTTTGGAAATATATGATGTGATTTTAATATTATTATTGATGTTTTGGGGGACACATAATGGTGTATAACCCTATATTTTTGTACATATATTGGTGAAATAGTTAATATATGGATAATTATTTTATTATTTATTGAAATATTTAGATAGTTTTTGATAAACATTATGTTTAAAATGATCTATTGAATTAATATGTTAATATAAGATTAATGTGTTGTTACATTTCTGAAATATTATATTATAGATAAAATAAATTTTGTGACAAAAGGTTGAATTATCGTTCATTGGAATATAATATAATATTTCTTATTTTTTATGATTTGTTATATTAATGGAAATGATTATAATACTTTGGGAATTATTTTATTAATGAAATTCATTTTTGGAATGAGAATTTAGGGTTTATTTATATTATTTTATGATATGTTTTATATTTATGTTGGGAGAACATGTGATCAAATCATTCTGATGTTTAACTCATAACACATTCAAGAATATTTTGAAGTGTAATAAAATTATATACTTATGAAATATTTTTTTTTATTTTTGGTGTTATTGAAATTGATTTAGAGACTAATATAGTATTTATTTATTTTTGGGTTATTAATATTGAGGGTTTCTTTACTTTTTCTATCAGTTTTATTCTAATAATATATAAAAATAAGAGAAGAAACCTTTTACCAATTTTCAAATATTATTGTAATTTCGCCAACCCAAAATCTACTAGATTGGTGTAATGGGACAGTGCACCACAAACCCTCAAGAATGCCTCCCCATTGACAAAGCATACTGACAAGCAATGCAGGTCCCATGAGGTTAAAATGGGGAGAAATCTCCCTCATTATTAGAGTATTATAATAGTATAATATATGTAAAATTGATAACAATTATATAAAAATTAAATATAGGGAATGTGAAGATAAATAAATAAATCTATGGAATATAAAGATAAGTAAATAAAACCAACAAATTTTTTAATATGTGAATGTGTTAGACACATCATATCCCCTATGGGTGGATCATATATATGAAATAAAAAATAAATAAAAATAAAACTCAGGATAATATCTAATACCTATCATGTCTTAAGTTTTTCCTTTTCAATTTTTTCATAACATACTATAGAAAATAAAGAAAACAATCAATAAATTTAGATCCCTTCCTTATCATGTAGGGTCTGTGTATTATACAGTTAAAGACCACAATTTTTCTGCCAAAAAACATTTTTCTTAATTAAGTAAATCATATGTTCAACAAATAAAAAATTTCACTAATTTATAAATAAATTTAATATAAGAAAATAACCACTAAACATCAGGATCCATAGTGACACTCGATATCCGATTATACCATTTCTAATATTTAATAACATGAATATGATCAACCATAGATTCTTCGGTTATTTCCTTGGAGTTTTTGGTCTCATCAAGATGATTATGAAACCAAAAATACCAACATGGCTTCTAGGGTTAAGAATAGGATTCCCCAATACTATGATGTTTTATACGGAATCTATGTTCTCATCCTAGTATTATTCTATCAAAAATATTGTCAAGATATTTTAGATTTTAAACGGTTGTGGAATTACATTTCAAAACCCTTGATTCAATATATGATTTCTATTAAATCATAATACATATTATCTTGGAGTTTAATAAAAAAATCCACATCAAAGTTATTTTCCCCTTTTAATCATTTAACTGAAATAACCATCGTCTATGTTCCATGGAAATTTAATGGGATACTAAGTTCGAAAAAAAAACTCAGCCATTCCATATAAAAGTGATCAAAGAATAGTTAATCTTAGATGAATATAAAATAAATGAAATTCTATATAGGGAATTATATGGTTAAAATGAAAATGGTCACCTACTTATTACTCATTAAATCCTACTTATCAAATATTATCCTTTGTGTTGATAAAAAAAGAGAAGTTGATAAGTTATACAGATTTCCTAAAAATATATAATTAAAAATATAAATAGTGTGATAACACTTGAAATTGAATGAAAACAATAAATAAGGCATGATGACTCTTATAGTTACCAATTTATTCCCAAGGTTGCAGATGGAATCCGATTAGTACAACAAATAGATTATATACTCTATGTAAGAGAAGAAATTGTAAGGTGTGCCTCACACATTGCTTCCATCCTAAAATGGGAGAACAAAAGGGGTTAAATCCTTTTTATATCATTAGTAAAAATGTAAATTTTTTCAATTTTTTAATCAGAAAATTATTTGGTAAAATTTTATCCAATCATTTCTCCAGTATTTCAACCCCTCTTTGTTAGGAACACTTCATCTGGCATGATAAGGTGAATGGTTTGGAATCTATATTCTGATATTTCAAAATAGATATATAATTTATCTCAGCTGTTATTAGTATTTATTAAAACCCCTAACATGATTTACAAAATCATGATCCTTTTTTAAAGATACATTGTTGTTTTCCATGGTCAGCACTAAATATGTGTTTACTATACAGCCCATGATACAACCCCTAGAACCAAAATTCGAAGCCTCAAACCCAACAAAATTCTTGAGACATCAGAAAAATCTGGAGAACATATTTACAAGTCCATATAGGTATATTTTGGGATTCCATCAATGAATATTCTATTCTGACTCCCGATTTAGAATCATTCTACCTATAATTTCAACCTTATTAAATTCCACCCTAATTCCAAATGCCGGCGAGGACAATAGTACCTACAAAACAATACCATATATCATATCATATTGTATAAGTAAGGGTGGTAAACCATAAAAATCTCATGATAAACATAGGCCAATAATATAGATAGAAATAGAATCATTTCACTTTTGAAAACCTAATGCATACCCGAAGAATATATTCTTATTCAAAGAACATCAACTTCCAAAAATTAATTCATTGCTCCTCTTCCAAACTAAAATTCCATAATAGATATTATCTAAGCCTATATATCCCAAAACCCAACTCATTTCTTAAACAAAAAAATTAATATAACTATTGTTCTCCATATAATAATCTTAAACACATAACCCACACCTCTTGATGATTTGGTTCTTCACCCATAACACATATTATAAAAACATCATCTATCTTACCAATGACATTCCTAACATGTTTTGTAGATCTCATTCCAAAAAATATATATTATAATATAGATTAATCACTTTAACCCATACCCAGTTATGATAACCATCTATAAATATATTTATATCATTCATCCATGTTTATTATGGAGACACACTAGCATTTCCTAAAAATATTGGTTAAATACACAATGAAAATCTAACTCCACATGAGAACACATATTCAATCAACATTAGATTAATCGCATAAAAACACATGTATTCAACTTATAAAGTGCTTCAAACAAAATTGGTCATGATTCCCTCACACATTGAGGCATCCTATCACAACCTGATCTTTCCCCCAAGAATAAATAAATGAATCCCGGTGAGATTCCATGGTCAGATTCCCAACTACCCATGATTTTTATTGTGTCATACGACACAAACTAATGTTTATTCATTATAATTAACATTAGATTAATTTATCCCCATATCAATCCTAAATCCAATCCTCGACCTTGATCCACAACCAAATTTTGTTTCATTTTTTAAATTCCATAATGAGTCTATGTATGTACCTCACAAGTTCTCATTACAATCCAGAGACCACCATGATTGTTCCATGGTCAATATCACATTATTGTGAAACTCCCAAAACCGGGGTTGTATAAAATTAAAAATATATAAATCCCTGTTATAGCAGTGTCTTTTTCATCACCTCACTAAAGTAATTTCCAACCACCACATCTCACTTTCCATTTATTAGTAACTCATGGATTAGATGTTACTGTTCTACTCCCACAAATTCAACATCAAAACCACTACTACAACCCATTATATAATATTGATAATATGACCATTTAAATTCAATCCAATTATAGAGACCCTCACTATTTTTATATATTAAAATTAAATTATTTTCTTATAATAATTCATATATTACACAATATGATGCCTAAATACCATATTAGTTTAGTTCCTCTAGAAATATTTAATCATAAAAACTTGTATAAAAGTGTACTAAATTAACTCCCACTAGGTTTTTCAAGACTATAAATCTACCTATAAAAATCATTAATAATATATATATTCTTAAAAAGGGGAATGAAAACAAAAAAAAGTTGTTCACTCAGATGCTTAGTAAGGGTAAATGAGGATGATTTGTTAGCATAAACATGTTGATAAGGGTACAAGAATATGATCATAACATTGGAATATAATACCCTATTTATAAAAGAACATAAACATAAATCCTAGGACAAATATTGTAAATACAAAAGAATTTAATCATAATGGGACCAATAGAATAATCCATGAAATTATAACATTGGAATAATACATGGAATTGTGGCAGAAACAAATGCATATAAAATGACTTCCATAGTAGTGAATGATTATTTAAAATTCCTTATTAATATTATGGGTTCACTTGTCATACCATCTTGGTAGTCATGGTTCTCTCTGATAAACATATTAGAAGTCAATGTCCACAACCCAGAACTTTTTAGAAAGGAATTTCTTTTTTGGAACTCAGTTCTCTCTCAAATATAGTCATGTCTATCTTAAAATATATAAATCTTTGGTGAATGCATTAGACAGAGATATAGCTCCCCCACACCTCATTATGAAATTATTCATATGTGTTCCACTATTTCATATAAATTTATTATATAATAACCAATGGAATTAAATGGGTATAACAAATATTTATTTATATCATATCCTATGGAAAACATAAATTTTCCATACTCATTTCATCAAATAATGATCTATTAAATAAAGTGTGTTTTATTAGAATATATCATGTGAAATGAAAACATGTTTCATAAATACCATTCAATCTAAATATAATACTATGGGAGAAATAATATGAATGGAAAATTTTGATCATTTCCCAGAAAGTGTCACTTAATACCAAGGGATGTCATGTTTTATGGAAAATAATTTTGAAATACAATTTAATTTTTTTTGAAAAAAATATCCTTTCTAAAATAAAAAACTCTACATAAAGAATTAAACCTTTTATTTGAATATTCCTTTGAAAACATATAATGGAATTTTTGAAAACCACAATAAATTATTAAATAAAATTTCATTAAAAAGGAGTATAAAATATCATTTTAAAATCAGTTTTTAAAAAAACGTTTTGTTGGAATTTTTTTATGAAATAAAATATATTTCCAAACAAATAGAAAAATAAAGTCATTTTTTATAATAAACATTATATTAATTATCCTGTGTAAAAAACAGTGGAATATGTTATAGGTATATAATGATATCATTACTAAAAAAATAAGAAAGTTTCTGACTTTTCTAGAGATATGGATCAAAATATTTCATCATTGGATGCATAATAATAATAAAAATCATGACAAATGATGTCATTGTAGCAATAAAATTTCCCTACTTTGGTGACATTGAATTATAATACGTTTTGGATAATGAAATACAATGATGATTATAATATCATTAACAGAAGAGATTCATTATATAAAAAGTAAATGTGTATTGTATACACATTGTATAAGAATATAGTTGAATAACATGGCATTTGTCTCAAAGAAGGAAAATTGAGGCAAAATTACCTTAATGATTTATTTACTTTTGATACCTAAACCCCATGAATGTGAGATAATAAAATGGATGTGTAAATACTGATAAATTTAATGATAGTAATCATATAATATATTTATTGAGTCATATACACCATGAAAAATAAATAAGTGGTGAATGAGGTATGAATCTCACATAAATTAATGTGAGACGAGAAAACCCTTACATAATATCTTAACACTCTTCGTACTCATTCAAACTTCATTTATAACAAATATACATTTATTATAAATCATCCAAAGAATAGTATTCTTATATATAATACCATAGGTTATATTATTATTACATTATTTAACCCATTTTTTAATATCTCATTGTTAATGATATGTTTCGTGTAATATCTATTTTCTTTTCCAAATATGTTTTAAATTATTATTCATGATCCTCTATAATATATTCTAATGTACATATTTCCATAATTCAAAACGTGATATAAATATTACATATATTCAGTATATAAATAATCATAATTATGTATAACCCGTATACATTGAAAATGAAATACAACATTCATAGAGATGATAGGCCATATGTACAAAAGGATGACTTTTTCATTTTATTGTCATTTTAAAGATAAATAGTAAATGAAATATTTACATATACACATAAATATATATATTTTTTTTAATTATAGTAGAATTTTTATTTCATTTTTATCATATAATTTTAATAAATCAATCCATTATGCATTCCATGTAATGTGTGAATGGGTCATATCATTTTGAGGGGGTGGTAGTCAAGATATCCACAAATGTAGTAACCATATTTTCAAAAATGGAAAGCATAAAGGTATGTGTTATATATAAATTAAAAAAATATGATTATATAATTAATATAATAATTAAAATCTAAAAATAGAATGTAAATAATAATTCCCAACAACGAGAAGTTTTAAAGGAAAAACGAGTGACATCATATTGGGAGGCGGTAGTCCAACGTACACATGGATGTTATATTCATTACAAGTTTGTTATAAGTATGTCCACCTATAGGTAAAAATATTATATTAAAAATATCTATGTATATTTGTGATAAAAAATTTATTATAAAAACATGGAATAAAGAGGATTGGTGGGTTTGAGAAAAAAAAAACAAAGGAGATCATGTAAGGATGATACGTCTTCTTTGGGTAACTTCTATTGGATTGTGAAAAAGAGATTCCTTTCTTAGATTTACTCCAAAATGGAGGCTTCTAGGATTTATGGATATAATTTTTGAGGATATTTTTGTATGTTTTTTTATTCAAATGATAGAGAGGTGTTATGTTTTTTAGTTGGTGAATTTCCTTTAATAGTGAAGGTGGATCGAAATTCTTGTAAATGTAAAATGGAAAAAATTATGGGAGGTCTTAATTACCTCAGGTGACCACAATAATTTTAATTTTTTTATTCATTAGGGGAAATATTAAAAATACGTCTTATAAATGGTTTTCTGTAATTTTTTTAGGTTATTTGGCACCTCAAATAAATATATAACTACTACGTAATCATATTTTACATTAATCATAGTAATTATGTTTAATTACTTTTATTCATTTTTTTTCAAAATAATAAGGATACAAAATTTAAAATTTGAACTTATTCTTACTAAAAAAAGAGAATAAATTCTATAAATTAAAATATAATTTGGGGTAGAAATTAATTAAAAATTAATCCCAAAGGCACGTTGTGACAGTGGTATTTAATTTTTTTTATTTATAAATTAATTTATATTCATTTTCAATTTAAAAATATTTCCAACGAAGAAAATTAAATTAATTGATGTAAAATAGATATTTTTAAACATTGAAAATTTAATAATATTCAATTGAACAGTATTAAAAAATTGAGGAAAAATCAGTTTTAAATTGAAAATCAATATTTTCATTATTCATCCAAATAAATGATGCATTAGTGAAAAAGACAAATAATTAACCCTAAGAAAATTTTGAAACATTGAATTCCAAATTTATTCTTATTTTACCACATTAAATTTCTAAAAGAATATAAAATTAATTTTATTCGTTTTCATACAAGGATATAAAAAAGAAGAATATTAGAACAAATATTATTTTCAAATATAAATTTACTTTACCAAAAATTATATTTTTTATTATCAGTATGTTTTATTTATATAAAACCATAATAAATTTTTTTTATAATTTCATATAAATATTCATATTAATATGTTTAATTTATATGTTATAACTCTATTATTTAAATAATTATAATAATAAAATGGTTTCTCATAGAAACAAAGTATTGTCTGTAACACATGGTATGTAGGTGTTGTGTGTAGAGAAAAATAATCATGTGTATCATATAATAAAATCTTAACATGGTGTATTGTGTGATGCAATTCATCAAATTATTTTTATTTATTCTAAAAAAGGTTCATAAAAATTCATAATGTTATATTTTACCCATTTAAAAATGAATTTCATCATTCTGATACAAAAAAATGATGATACCTCTACATAATTATATAGTCAAGTTACCACATAGATTCTTAGAGTTAATTATTTCTCCACATATCGTTTTCTAGGTGATTGGTCTTATTTCATTTATAAATTTTGGTATGATCAAGAGTTTCAACTATTTGTTACTCATATGTTCAGTATAGGTGAATGGTTAGGTATGTACCTCCCCAATAGTGATACATAAATAAATCACAGACATGAGAGATATTTTCATGATTTTAAAATTAGTGATCTACTATCCCAAAACGATAAAAATTTTCAGACAGATCGATATACCTAGGGATTAGTTTCCCATTCTTCTCAAATATCATAAACTTCTAACATATATATATTCATAGAAACACAATAATTCCAAAATAAAATTCTATATCTTTCAAGTGGTTATCAACATAACTCATCCATCGACAGTAATATTCCTAGATATATTGTTGAATGGTATTATCGTTCTTAGGAATATTTTTAGAGATCTCAGTTCCCAATAGCTTTCATTATCCGTGTTCATCCCAATATGTTGATGATCTATATTTCATACTCTATATGGATTCATAATTATCCATATGAAATAATTAGTGAATGATTATTAATAATAAAATTCAACTAAATGAAGTTATTTCTCTTGACCACCATTGAAATCTATAGAAAAATATCTATCCAAATATTCCAATGTTTGAATTGTTCATTATGAAGAACCATTCATCTGATGATGATAAAAGGTACAAAATATCAATTTTCTATCATGTTCATGCAGAATACTTCTCCAAAATATTGACATAAACCTCAGATCCCTATCAGATACAATGGATAGTGTTACCCCATGCATATATACAACTTATTTAATATATACCCTTAGATTTATCTTTGGGAGGAAAATTCTCTAATTTAAATTAAGTTTGATGACTTAGAATAGAGATTCACTACCTTCTAAATAACATTAAACCAATTATTTGTTTTGGGAAGTCTACGATAATAATATATATGGTTTTTTTACCATTTCCATTCGAGTATGGGTAATGGATGTAACTACCCATTAGACTTTTTCATTATCATTCGGGCATACAATGAACTATGATACAAACTATGTTACATCCCTCTTCATGCCATCCCAGAAGATGTATTATTTCAATTATATATACATATTTATACATTAAGTATTAATAGAGAATGATGATCTATGATAATCATATATTAGACATTTAAAAAATGGAATATATAGAACACATAAATGGTTCTTGAACCTTATTATTCCATCCTAAAAATGTTTATAATCATGAATATTTCTAACATTCGACTTATTTATTACATATTCCTTCTATGCATCATTAATCTTCACCTAAAAAGATAGTTGAAAATTCAGATGAGAAAGATAATGATTTACACATCCATAAATATATTCATATCCATCCTCTTAAAATATGTAAATATTGGTTCATTTTTTATCATCATCATGGATAATATTTCATTATTCATTCAACTCAAAACATAAGCCACTTTGTTTCCATTCCTAGGGTGGTAATTTATAGACATATCAAAATTCATTATAATTTTAGGCCATTTTCCCTAGTACATGTTCAAATACATATTTGTGAATATATTTTTTAAACATTTATGATCATTATATATTTATAAAAAATTTCTCCATATAGATAGTTCCTCTATATTGTTAGTGATAATAATACCTCAACAAACCCCAAATCATGAGTTTGGTAATTTTTCTCATGAATCTTAATTTTCATGATGCCAAAGATATACTAATGTTATTCTAAAAAATAACACATTATAATCCTTTTTTCGATTCATAACTACTCATAAAAAACCTTTCCACAATGGGGTAATTTTGGAATAGGTTCTTTAACCATCATTCCCATCAGTTCCATAAAATTTTCTCATTATTAATCTGTATAGAGGAACTTGTCACCCTTCCATGTAAACCTGCTCATAGTATTAAAAATTCATGATAAATTCTCTAAAAACCATAAATAATATATAGGCAACCCAATAAAATTATTGATCTTTGTCACATTGGTTTCTATATAACAACATTCAATAGCCTCTGTCTTTTATGTATCTATTATTATGACCACTACTGAGATTATATGGCCACAAAAATCAATCCCTTTTTCATCAAAATACATACATTTTAAATATTTCATACATTTTATTCTTGCATATTGTATTTGTTACTATTGAAATTTGATCTTCATGATCTTTCATTCTATTTTACTATATAATAACATATTATATTTAAATTAAAAAAAATGTTCAAGTTTATAATGAAAGACTCTATTAATCAATTCCCTGAAGATTACAAGAGTCTTAGTAATAATAAAATGAATCATTGTATATTTATAGTATCTATACCTTGTATGCAATACCATATTCAGTATATTCTACATCCTGACCCTCAATTAATGATATCTAGAATGATGGTCAATCTTGAAAATGTATTTTCCTCCATAGAGTTGATCCAACATGGCAACAATAAGTAGAAGAAGATACTTGTTCTTGATATGGCTCTTGTTCAACTACAAAATATCAATACATAATCTCATTGATCCATGATTAATTTTAAAAAAACAACAATAGGTTCACCCCATAGTGACACACATGTCCAAATTTATCCCTTTCCAATGTTTTCATGGTGTTTCTTATTTTATTCCTATAACTCATTATTGGTAATTATATTAGGATTATTTTAAAATAGTTTGGAACCAGGTCTAAAATCTATCGATAATTTAAATTCATGTTTTGGTGTAAGGTAATGAAAATATTTCGAAAATATATCCATAGACTATTAAATCATAGGTGTATCATCTATGTTGAGATTCTTCCAAACCATTTTAGAAGAAAAAAACACGTATGAATGGGAACTAATACATATACACTAGATGTAATCTCTATTGGATGTTCATAAATGTCATCACTTTGATTGAAGATCAGTTTTTGGTTTGAAATATCAATCTTATCATCCATTCATCAACAATTGACATTATATTTTTTAATATAAATATGATTGATGACATAGATGGATATAAAATTAAGTATAGGAAGAATGTGAAGGTTTTGAGGGGGTTCATTTCAATGAACATCAACCGAAGATGAATAATACTCTTTAAAAGAAATCATTTCACCATTGGATGTTTGGTCTGATAATTCCATATCTAGTAGTTTTTTTACATCTTAAAACACTTATGAATTCCATAAATATGAATGAGTTTGTAGATGCGTAATCAAATAAGACATTAGCAATTCTAGAGTGGATTTTTATGTACCTTTAACTGCATCATTATCATCCCCTCTCTTTAGACATAGATATCAACTAATATTTCCCCTTTTTCCTCAACATAAGAGGTGGATAACATAGATCATTATCATTAGCCATCTGGTTTTGGTCATGGTTATCATAATTTACATAATCCTTACACCTATATCACTAATGATGGGAGTTTAATTTTGTAAATATTTATCTTTATTCCCCTGTATAGAAAAATTATTCCCATTATATTGACAATAAAATTCTCAGTGACATTCCCCTATGAAAATAAAACATATATTAAACACCTTAAAAAATTTCATCCAATCTTATTCCCACACATAGAGAACAAAGAAATGTTCATCTTTTACTCTTCGGGGTTTTTAGATATTCTATTGAACATTATCTTCTTTCATTTATCAAACCCATCTGTTCTATATGTGACTCCAATATACATTTAAACCATTATGGCACAAAAAAATCACATACTAGCTACTAGTGCCTCTTTTTGAGAACATATTTCTATGGGTTGTATTTAAGGCACCGAGGTACCTATCCACTTTAATTTTTTTATTATAATACCAATGTTTACCTCTCATGACGTGTAAAATTATCCTTATAGCTAACAACATATTATTTGACCAATTTCATTAACTGAAGTAAATCTTTATCCCAATTTTTACAATGAATATGATGAATATAATTATTGGAAAAAACAATTTACTTAAATCATCCCAATACATGGATTAAATCTCAACATGTTTCCTAGTATTCTTGATTAGGGTCCACCACTAGTCTACTTCACCTTCTAACTGATAAACATCGATAATGAAATCCTCATGTTCTTACCAATGGTTAATGAATAATATCCTTTTCATTGTACAAATCCATTTTTTAGCGAAAATTTGTTCATAAGCACCATTTATATAAGGTGGAAATTTCCTCATGATAGACTCAACATAATTTTGTTTCACCCATTGTTCTTTTTGATTCCCAACCTGATTTATAGTTTGAGATTTCTTAGTGGGCAAACCAACAAGATTTTTCATTCTAGTTCCGATAGATTTTTGATTTTTAATAAAAATATCATTTAATTTTACATCATCCTCAACATTTAGGTAGTTACTTCAAGTTTCATCCATTTACTAAAACCAAAAACCATAGAGTAATTAAAAATAATCATATTAGTGAACCAATTATTCATGAAAACTCGGTTATAGGATGTCAAAATTAAGACCCATTCTATAATATAAAACAACATAGGTTAATCCTAGGTTACTTATATCTATATTCTATCTAAAAAATTAATAAAAGAGATGAAAATTTTGTGAATTTAAAAACCATATCAACAATGAGTGGCAACCCAAGTGTGCAACAAGGCCCATTGTCGTACAGTAGTTCTATATCGGGTCTTGCTTAATTTGGTTTTTTGGATGTTTTTTCCCCTATGTAAATCTATTACAAAGCCACAACTACTTGAAGTATATATAAAAATATTTATTTCTAGGAATACACTCACTCTATATTTTACCAAAATTCAATGACATTTTTTAATGCTATTCTTTATTCGTAGACTTATCATTAGACATGTTCCCAATGTTCTCACTAATTTTGACTCATTACTTATACCAAAAGTGATCTACACTTTTTCTATGGAACCAATTATAGAAAACCTCACGTTTTGTACATTAAAATTACTTCATTTTTGTGAAATACGTAATAAATTAGACTAAATAGATGGGAAAAAAGATCACATTTTGTAGTGTGTTTGAATACATGGAATCAAAATAAATGGTTAATAATTAGTATACAATATCCTTATGATGTTTTTTCATGACAAATATCCATTCATAGAAACATATTACATAATAAATAACTTTATTACATTTTAAAAGTAAATAATAAATAGGTGAGATCATATGCTCTATATGGGTAAACATGGGATAAATGTAATTATTAAAATGAGAATATGTCTATAAGAATGTGATCATAAAATTATAAGATCTTACCCAATATATTGAAGATCATAATCATAAATCATTGAATAATGAGTGGTATCTAAAAATATAGGAATAATAAAGAAATCAATAGTGCATACCATGAATGCATAACATAAAAATAAAAAACATGGAATTGTGGCAAAAACCTAATCATCTAATATGATTTTCATATTTTTCAAGGATAATTTAAATGTGCATATTATTAGTATGGGATCACTCCCCGTACCATCTTGGTAGTCATGGATCCCTCCCATGACCATCTTAATAGTAAAGGATCACCCTAATGATGATTTTAGTGCACAAATACCATTACAAATCTGAGTTCACTTTACATTATAGCCTTGTCTATATCATGAGATATAAATATTTACCTAATGAATTGGTTATATATATATATGTCCCACCTATCTCATAATGAAATCATACATATGTGTGCCACTAGATCATAAAAATTCAACATATCATAACCCATGAGATGAAATGGGTCTCATGAACATGTAATCATATCATAAATTATTTAAAGGTAAGGGTTTAAAAATAATTGCATCGAATCATAAATGGTGTAATTTAGTGGGGTTTATATGAATATAACTCATGAAAGAGAAACTTGTTTAATAGACATCATTTCATAAACACATAAACCATTAATAAAATGAATATGAACGAAACCATTGGTTAATTTCCAAAAAAGAGAATCTGTAACAACGATGGTTATCGTAGTAGAGGTAAAATAATTTTAACAGATATTTAAAAAAACATTTCATGTGTAAAATTACCTTTCTACTCTAAGAAAACATTTTAAAATAGGGAAAAAAATCATGAACATTTTTCCATGAAAATTAAATTTTAAAACATATACAGGAATACATGGAATGATAAAACATTTATAAATTACTTTTTCATTAAAAATGATTCCAAAATATCATTTAAAAATTTTAAAATTATTTTTGGAAAAAAAAAATTCATTAAATGACCAATCAGAGAAATAATGTCCTATTTTTATAAAAAAGTCTCTTAATTTACAAAAGATCAGAGTATAGAAAATTTTTACTAGTATATAAATATTTCATGAATTAATAGAGATTCATACGATTCTTTAGTGATCTTGAGATATTTATAATAATATTTTATCAATGGATGCAAAATCACAGACCATCTCGATAAAGGCTGAGATTAGAGGAATAAAATTTTACCACTTTATTTATAATGAATCAGTGTCCTATAGAAAAAATATAATTAAATGAGCTAATAATACCATAAAAAGATAATAGAGATATAACATGTCAAATGATATATTATACACCTCATAGAGGAATATAGGTTTGTATTATGATATATGTCACAAATAAGGAAAATTGAGATAAAAATTACATTAAAAATTTGAAATATTTTGAAAGAGAAACACATTTAAAGAGATATCATAAAATTTTCATTTAAATAAAAAATAACATTAAGGATAACAAACCTAGAATATAATCATGGTTAGTATATACACCACACAAAAGAAACACATTTTCAATAAGGCATAAGTCAAATAGAAATAAAAGTGTGATTATAAAACCCTTACCTTAGGTCTTGAAACTCATCATACTCATTCAAATATCCTATATAATAAATATATTTTTATTATACTATTAAAAATAAACATTTAATTATATATAATACCATATATAATTTTATAATGACATTATATCACCTGTTTATAAACAACTCCTTGTTAATGTTTTGTTTTAGAAAATATATACTTTGTTTTTTGTATATGTTTGACATATTATTTTTGATCATCTTATATATATATATATATTTATATATTTAGAAAATCTGAAAAAATACAAATATAAAACATATTAATTAGAGAAATATTTATAATCATCTATTAAAGTTATAAATAAAAAATGAAATGCAATATTTAGGGAGATGGTAGGTCGTATATATGCAAGGACAATGATTCCATTTTATTATCATTTTGAAAGAAATAATTTCAATGAAATATATATATACACTATAATAATAGTAGAAAATATTATGTCTTATTATTATTTTAATATCTAAGAACTCATCCATTATACATTCCATGGAGATTTTGAATTAATAAAATCTCTTTGAGTAAGTGGTAGTCGACACACGTCCACAATAGAAGTAACAAACAATCCTCAAATTGTACCAATTTATTCTTGGTTCCATCATCCATTCCACATACTAGTATATTGTGAAAACAAAACATCAATGTCAAACCATACCCATTATATGTCCTTAAGATAAATAATAGTGTATTATCTTGTACACTAGCTTCATGGTGGCCCCTGAATGTAGTGAGTGTATCTTAGTAGGAAACCGTGAATGGAATCCATAAAATTAAATGTATGATATGTAGTTAATGAAAAAGTTATATATGTAAAAAATTTAATTAATTTAATTACTAATTTAATTGAAGAAAATTACCACCAAATATCTGGATCTATAGTTACACTCAGGATCAAAGTATACCATTTTCATTCTCTAGGTCTATGAACCTGGTCATTCATAGTTTAATTGGCTAGTACTCTTTTGTCTTTAAGAAAATATAAATGGTTAAAAAAACCATAATATCCATATAGGATTTAGTGTTCAATATGTAATTTTCCCACAACATAGACTGTTACATGGAATCTATGTAATTATCCTACAATTACATGGTACCATGAAGTGTCAAACAATTTGGAGTGGGGAATTGTTATGAAATTAGATTTCAAAACCATAGAATAACCCTACTCATCCTCTTGTGTAATATCAAACATAATCTATAAATTTAATGAAAATTTCCACATTGAGGATATTTTATACCAATAATATTTATGTAAACCAGTACATTTCATATATAAATATTACATATCATCATACTGGTATTCATTACATATCAATCAAATAAATTCAGGAACAAAAAATGGTATAGTGTATTTGGAAAACGAGTGAAATAAAAATAAATTATATAAAATCTCTAAATAATTTCACATTTAATTATTTATAGCTAGAACCCTTATTATTCATATCATTTATAAAACCTGACATCATAACCTCATAAAAGGAATCATAATAAATGAAGAGATCATATGATTAGTAAGTGAAAACACAATATATATCAATCATTTATTATTGGTGAGAATAAGATAACTATAATGGTATGTGAACTTGATCATGACTTAAAATAATTGTTGGATCGAATAGGTAGATGTATATGTATATTAGATGGAACAATACAAGGGGGGTGAATTTTAGGTTTAAAAAACATTGTATTTAAACACTTAAGAGATTAGTTTAAAAGGTCTTAAACTAATAAAAATACAATCACCCACAATTGTATTGAATATAAATGGTATGATGTATTTTAATACTAATGAAATGTAAAACAATTGTATTCAATATAATCACAATAATCAGAGTAATATAAAGATGAATGATTCTACCTTAAATCGTATATAATCAATCAATACAATATGTAATAGAATGATTGTAATTGAAACAATTACAATAGAGTACGTAAAGAAGAAAGGAAACAATAAAAATTCCTTTCTACTAAAAGCAGCAGCGGAAAAGTAAAAGTATTACAATTATATTGACCCAAAGAAAAGGGTTATCCTTTCACCTCGGATAAAAGGTATGTCTCACCAACACCTTGGTAAGCCCTCGATACGATGATCAGACTGTATGTCTGCCTATCCCTGGCAACCCTCGATATGATGATCGGTACATCTGTCTGCATATCCCCGACAGCCCTCGATATGATGATCGGTCCATCCATCTGCCTATCCTTGGCAGCCCTCAATTTTGTTGGTAATCGGTACCTCTGTCTTTCAATCACTATAAATCCCTCGATACGATGATCGGACGCACAAAGCCGATGAGAGAAGTCACATTGTCTCTCTCTAGAACATGATAGAAGTATAGTATCACAGTTGTTCCAAAAGTACCTCTTTCATCTTCAAATGACCTCTTATATATAGGCCTCAGGTTCCAACGGACATGTTGCCTCCAACGGTCATATTTCTCCGAAAAACTCAGAGGGACTTGGACACCTGGAATCATAATGGTCATATTAAAACAGAAATCACGACATTGTTTTGATTAGTTTGTAACTAACTCAACGACATCGTATTGGTTAAAACAAGATATATGAAGATGATAAACAATAGTACGATTAATATGAAACAAGATTTTTTTACTAAGTACCAAAACAAGTAATGAAAATATGAATAGCAGAGTCAGTACGATTACAATTGATAGAGTCAGTACGATACGATTGACAGAGTCAGTACGATACGATTAAAAAGACATTTATGATTTCCAAAACAAAATACAGAAGTCAAAATATAACTTTTGACTCAACAATCTCCCCCTTTTTGTAAATCACAACACACTAAGTAACTATAACAAGAAATACTTATCTCCCCCTAAGTTATTGGAAACTCCTCTGAATATGAATTTGAATACAACTAACTTCCCCTTAGGTGTATACTTTCCTATTAATTGTATTCATAGATTTTCCTTGGTTTTGAAGAATTTGATTAAGCCTATCTTCCTTTTTAAAACATTCTCCCCCTTTATAAAACATTCTCCCCCTTTGTGGTTTACAAAAAGAATGGGGTGACTTTGAGTTTCCTGAAAGGGTTACAGAGAAGAATTGCAGGACAAAAAGAAAAGAATCATAAAAGTTATTACAAAACAAAAACAGGTTCTAAAAGAAACAAAAAACAAAAAACAATAGTCATTTCTTTTCACTATTTTTTCCTTCTTTATGAGATCATGAAGAAAAACATTCATCTTCTTGATTTCTTTATTGTCTTCAGAAATTAAATCACCCTGTGTTATGAGAAGCTATTGTTGTTCTCCAAAAATATGATCTTGATTCTTGATAGTCTCATCCTGAACTCTGATTACATCCTCAAGGGTATCAATTCTGTCTTGCAAATTCTTGTTATCTTTGGATAACACAGAATTTTGTTCCTTCAACAAAACCACTTTATCCTTGAAAGATGAAACCTTCGATAATTCAGACTAAAAAGAATTCATTCTCTCTTATAATTCTTTCACTGAAGGAATATTGGCTCCATGAGTTATCTGATTATGCATTTCAACAGTTTCTTTGTCAAGCATAGTAAAGGCAATAGCAAGATCATTTGACAACCTTCTTATATCTTCAATTGCTATCTCATGGACATTCACCGAGTGTTATATTTTATATTACCACTTGGTCATCCTGTTGCATGCTTTCTTATGAGTAGTCGAGGTTTCAGAAAGAACATTCATATCGGCTTCAACTGACAAAACATTCTTTCTCAACACTCATACATTACCAAACATCTTTTTCTGATTTTCAATAATGAAATCAATTTTCCCTTCTAGCCTGGAAAAGTAAGGAATGGTCTTTTCAACCCTTCGTAAAACATGAACAATATAATCACTCTGCTTGAGAGAGATTGTATGTTCTGAATCAGTATCCTCATCGTATGAAGGAAATTCATTTGATCGGCTTGAGTCAATAACTGGCTGTTTTACTTTTTATTTTTCTTTCTCTTTTCATTCTTCTACTTTGTCACTGATGACAATAACTTTTTCAGTATGAGAAGATTGAGCACCTTGCTTTACTTGAGTGGGTGTTCTATCTTGAGTTCCAGAAGTTTCAAAAGGTGCTTGATCGGCATGAGGGATTTGTTGAACACCTTCACTGAGCTTTTGAACTGATTCCTCCCTACTCTTCTTTGAACACTGAAGGAATTATAAATGAAAATATCCATCCTCCTCTCCCTATTCTTCTATATCTTCCATCATTTTTTTCCTTTTTCTTTCTCAGGAAGGCTCTGTACGATAGGCTCTTGATGTACTTCTGTGGTAAGTTGAGCACTAGCTTCCTCAACTACTTTCAAGAGATTTGAAGCATAAAATACCGGTTCTTTTCTATTCAAAAGAACCTTCTTATTCATTTCAGCCTAAAGGGTATCCTCAACCCTTAATCTCTCAGTAAAGGCTTCGGTTGGATCAAGTCCAAACTTGGGATCACATTCCTTTCTCTATTCCTTATCCTTTCTCCACTTGGCTACAACTTCCTTACTGTACATAGGCTTCTTCTTTGGCTTTGAGCTGGTTTGAGGATCATACTTCTGAGGAACAACAAGAGAAGTAATGTCTTGGGCTGGCATAGGTGCCGATTGATTTTGAGCCAATTCAACTTCAACATCTCTTATAATTTTTTTTAATTTGGATCAAAACAAACATTCATCTTTTTCATCATACTCTTACTAATCCAAGATGGCATCAGATCTATCGAGTTTCTTTTCAAAGGAATGTTGCAAAACTTGATGCTCTCAAGAATAAACATTGTAAAGATGGCTGGATACATAATCATTTGGTACATAATCACTCATGTCTTGACATTCTTAATGGTTTCAAAAACATACCCCCCGAGATTTACTTTTCTCATATTTACAAGATAGTCAAGCATAAAAAATTCAAAAACTTTCAGTGTTTCTCTATCCCCTTTCCTTGGGATAAGAAAACCTTGCATCCATAAAGTCACAAACCGATTGTCCGGAATAAGATGAGCCACTTTTCTCTTCTCTTAATTTATAACAAACAATGACATTTCAGCCCTTTCTTTATTAATCGTACCAACTTCCTCTGGTAGTTTATGAGATGGACAGAAAGAATCCCCATCTATTGGGACATTATGAAAATGAGCTGCTTGATTTACAGACCTAGATAACATTGTATTGTACACATCAAAATTTATAGTCATGTCATTGTCGAAAGATACGGTTTTGTAGAACTGACTGACTTCATCAAAGAGAAGCGGATCTTGAGAAACATTTCTTTCAACACATAAATGTTCCCATCCTTAAAACAGAATGATTCTTCTAATTGTAGAATCAAACGAATCAAAAAAGTCCCGAGAAACTAACCTTTCTCTGAAAAAATCATTCTCTGTAAAAGACTTTGAATACATTTCGGCGGGAGTATTAGCAGAAGACTAAGACATATAGGTGTTTCCGATGAATGATTGTACGATAATTTAAAACCAGTGGAGCAGAACATTGCCTCAAAACCTAGAAAACCCAATATGGATTTGGGGAGAGGGGGGATATTTATAGGCGATATATGGGTGACCGTTGATCTTCAATGGTCATTATTAGAGGAAAAAAGATAAATGGTTTGGATAAAAACGAAAGAAAAAATTAAAAAAACAGGAAAGTACCTGCCGTAGAACGTAAGGTAATTGTTCGTTTTAGTAGAGCTAAAAAGAAAACACAATCATACGATTGGAAAAACGTCATACCGATGAAAAACAATATGGTTACCATGAACTGACAAGCCGATGGAAAACAATCTTGTTACCATGAACTGACAAGCCGATGGAAAACAATCTCGTTACCATGAACTGACAAGCCAATGGAAAACAATATCGTTACCATGAACTGACAAGCCGATGGAAAACAATCTTGTTACCATGAACTGACAAGCCGATGGAAAACAATCTCGTTACCATGAACTGACAAGTCGATGGAAAAAAATCACATTACCATGAACTGACAAGCTGATGGAAAACAATATTGTTACCATGAACTGACAATATGATGGAAAAGAAAATCATTACCATGATCGGTTGATACGATGGAAAAGAAATTCATTACCATGATCGGTTGATAGGATGTGAAAGAATATCATTACCATGATCGATCGATACGATGGAAAAGAAATCCATTACCATGACAGGTTGATACGATGGAAAATAAATTCATTACCATGATCGGATAGTACAATGGAAATAAAGGTGTATAAAAATAAAACTGTCAATACAATAAACAAAAAAGTAAATGATACGATAAAACTGTCAGTAGGATAAACAGTAAAACAAAAACACATACCAGGAGTGTAAATAATTAAAGATCATAAGATATAAAGAAACATAGTAAAAAACATAGTAAGAAATGGTGTCCCGCTTTCAAAGGGAGTTATTTACTGTAAGGAGAAAAATTAAAACAGAAAGTGGAAATGAATGATTATTTTAATGTAATCATTCCAAGCTTCTGTTTTATAAACTCAAACCTATTAGAAGTTAATGATTTTGTAAAAATGTTAGCAAGTTGTTCTTGCATTCCGATAAATTGTAAAACAATATCTCCTTTTTGTGTGTGATCCCTAAGAAAGTGATGCCTATCATCTATGTGTTTTGCAAGAGAGTGATGTGATGGGGTCATACTAAGAGCTATGGGACTAGTATTATCACATAGAATTTGAGTTTTAGAGAAACTCAATCCATATTCAGTGAGTGTGTGTTGCATCCACAATACTTGAGCACAACAACTTCGAGCGGCTACATATTCAACTTCAGCAGTGGATAGCGCTACTGAGTGTTGTTTCTTGCAGGACCAATAATACAAAGAATCTCCTAATAAATGAAATTTTCCAGATATAATTTTTCTATCCATTCTACAACCACCAAAGTCAGCATCTGAAAAACATTTTAAAACAAAATCATTCTCAAAAGAGTAAAAAAGACCTAACTCCATAGTGCCTTTTAACTAC
The DNA here is from genome assembly GCA_963277665.1 of Viscum album. Classification (NCBI taxonomy): domain Eukaryota; kingdom Viridiplantae; phylum Streptophyta; class Magnoliopsida; order Santalales; family Viscaceae; genus Viscum; species Viscum album. The sequence goes on along the minus strand of OY728157.1, from coordinate 24,474,389 downwards.
CAAAATATTCTCTTTACGGAATTTAAATGAGACTCTTTTGGATTAGATTGATATCTTGCACATAAGAATACAGAAAAAATTAAGTCTGGTCGACTAGCTGTCAAGTATAGAAAACTTCCTATCATACGTCTGAAAATTCTTTGATCTACTGGATTCCCAGTTTCGTCAGGATCAAGTATATTTGAGGTACTGATTGGAGTGCTAATACTTCTATTCTTGTCATAACCATACTTTTTGAGTAAATCTTTTATATACTTGTGTTGAGATATATATGTTCCTTATGGTTTTTGAGAAATTTGAAAACCAAATAAGAATGTTAACTCACCCATCATACTCATTTAAAAATTGGATTTCATTAAATTTGCAAAAGAATCAGTTAAATATTTCTGATTTGATCCGAATATGATGTCATCAACATAGATTTGAACAATCAAAACATTTTTATTTTCTATTTTTATAAAAATGGATTGATCTGTTGTACCTTTTGTATAATTGTTTTGTAAAAGAAATCATGTAAGTCTATCATACCATGCTCTGGGGGCTTGTTTAAGACCATATAGTGCCTTGGTATGTTTGAAAACATGATTAGGATGTTTTCGGTCTTGAAAACCAGGAGGTTTTTCGACAAAAAATTCTTAGTGAACAAAACCATTTAGAAAAGCACATTTTACATCCATTTGAAATAGTTTGAAATTGAAATTTGCTGCAAAGGCTTATAGAATATGAATAGATTCAAGTCTAGCTACAGGAACATATTTTTCTTCATAGTCTATTCCCTCTTGTTGATTATAGACTTTAGCAACAAGTCTTGCTTTATTTCTTACAATGATTCCATTTTCATCACATTTGTTTCTGAAAACCCATTTTACACCAATTACAGTTGTTTCTTTAGGTCTATCAACTAAAGACCAGACTTGATTCCTATCAAATTCATTTGGTTCATCTTGCATTTCTTTGATCCAATCATCATCACCTAAGGCCTCACTTGGACTTTTAGCTTCAAATTTGGAATGAAAAGAAATATTTCTACTTCATTTCTTAAGGAATTTCTGGTCCTAACAGGTTGATTTACGTCCCCAATGATTTTATCACTGGGATGATTCCTAAGAAAAAAGTGATTTGGGTTTTGTAAAAGATGTTCATCAACATATGGTAGAAAATCTTCCGTGGTAAATGTTTCAGAAGTATCTTATTGTATATTTTCCTTATCAGAAAGATCTTTTATCAAAGGTTGATAATCCGTTTTTGAAAACACATCTGAGGAAATAGGTTGGGATAATTTGAAACCAAAAGTATTAGATTCATCAAATTTCACATGTACTGTTTCCTCAAAAGTACAAGTATTTTTATTGAAAACTCTATAGGACTTAGAAGTTTTGGAGTAACCTAGAAATATTCCTTCATCAAATTTTGGTGGAAATTTCTGTAGATTATCTTTTGTATTCAGAATGAATACTTTTCATCCAAAAACTTTGAAGTATGAAACTATAGGTTTTCGGCCAGTCCATAACTCATAAAGAGTTTTATTAAGAAATGATCTAGTTAAAACATGATTTATACTATAACATGCAGTACTAATAGCTTCATCCTAAAAGTGCTTAGCAATTGAGTATTCACTCAACATGGTTCGAGTCATTTCCTGAAGAATACGATTTCTTATTTCAACAATACCATTTTTCTGAGGAGTTCTTGGATCTGAGAAATTGTGAGTAATAACATCATTACTGCAAAAAGTTTCAAAATCTGAAATTTGAAATTCACCACCATGATCACAATGAATAGTTATCAATGGTAGGGTTTTCTCATTTTTAACTTGGAATATAAAAGTTTTGAAATAGGAAAAGGCTTCAGATTTCTTTGTGAGAAAGTAAACCCATGTAAATCTAGTGAAGTCATCAACTAAAACAAATACATAGTATTTTCCTCCAATTCTTCCAGTTTGTGTAGGACCAAAAAGATCTATATGCACTAGCTGTAATGCATTAGAAGTTGAAACTTCATTAATTGATTTAAAGATAGTTTTATGTTGCTTTCCAAATTGATAAGGATCACAGACTTTTGAAGAATCATAGATAAGATCTGGTAGTCCCTTCACAAGTCTTTTCTTTGACTGTTTACTAAAGTTCCTCAGATTATAGTGTCCTAGTCTTCTATGCCATAGCCATGATTGGTCTTCTATTACACTTAGGTAGGGTATGTTTTGGATCCTATGGTCTTCAAAGTTAATAGTGTAAACATTCTCTTGCCTATGAGAAGACAGAATAAACTCATCCTTGGAATTGTGGACTAGACACTTATCATTTATATAATTCACAAGGTAACCTTCATCACATAATTGACTTATGCTGATGAGGTTGGCCTAATACCTTTAACAAAAAAACGTTTGAAATAAGAAATTTTCCAAGAAAACGATATTACCTATACCAATAATCTTTCCTTGAGAATTATCTCCGAAGGAAACTTTTCCACCTTTTGTTTTGATAAACTTTTCAAAGAGATCTTTGTTTCCAGTCATGTGTCAAGAATAACCACTATCCATGTACCAAATATTCATATTGGTACACTTCTCATTTTCTTAAAAAAGAAACAATTAGTTTTTCAAAATCCAAACTTGTTTGGATCCAAAAGGGTTAGATAAAAGAATTCTTTGAATCCACATTTGTTTTGAAAAAATGAGCTTTATGAAATCCTAAATATTGAGTTCTGTTAAGAGAACAATCTCTTCTCTAGTGTCCTCCACATTTACACTTAGAACAAAAAGAGGTTTTTTGAGGAACAAAATAGTTATTACTAAAAACAGGTTTGGAAGGAGTATAACCAAGACCAGAACGATTTCTCAATGGTTTAATTTGAGAATAAATCTTGTCAAAGTTTTCCATTCCATTAGTAATGTTTGACAAACATTTTTTCGAGGAAAAAAATTCTAACTTTAATTTTAAAAATATCTTTTTATTTTCCAAAACATTTTAATTTGAACTAGAGTTAGGCTCTAAAATATTTTTCTTTGAAAACACAGTTTCTAGGTCCTTAGAAAGTTTATACTTATCAGATTTGACTTTCTCAAGGGTTTTTAAAATACTTTCAAAATCAGAAGTTTTCACATCACGATCTTTAGAAAGATCTGATACTTCTTTAGTCAAGATTGAAATTCTAGAATTTGGTTTCCCAAGCTTCTTCTTGAGTTTAGAATTTTCATTTTCAAGTAATTTAGAAAATCTAGATACTTATTCAAATGAAGGTAATGTATCATCATCTGATGATGAAGATTCATAATATCTATTATCAGTATAATTTGCATTCAAAGAGACATTTGTAATAGCTTCAACATTGTGTACCTTAGCCATGAGACAATGATCTTCAATTGGAAATCTGTCTATAACTCCAATATTCCTCTGTCGTGAGGACCCATATTCTGAAGAATCATCTGAAGAATCACTACCACATGCACTCCAGGTATCATTTTCCTTCAATACTTTATTTGTCTTATAAAAACTTTTCTTGTTTCATTGAGAGTGTTTCTCCTTTCTGTCCTTCCTCTTTAGTAAAGGACAATCAGGAGTTATATGTCCTAATTTCTTACATTCATAACAAGTTACCTCTGAGTATTTTTTGTCCATCTTATCTATCTTTTTGAATATATATTGGAAGTCTTTCTTTCCCACAATCTTCTTCATCCTTCAGGAAATATTGGCTAGCTCATTACCCGAAAGATCACAATCACTTGAATCAGATATAACATTCTTGGATTTGGATCTTGTAAGCCTTTCAGATGTTTTAGCTTTAGATGTAAAGGCTACACTTCAATTTCCATTATTCATCATGTTGAAATCACCATCTCTCTCCATTCTTTTCTCGTGCTGTAAAAGAGTTCCAAAGAGTTTATCTAGAGAAATCTGGGAAACTTTTCTATTTTCATCAATATCTGTCCTTTTTGACTCCCATTCATTTGGCATTATATCTATAATCTTATCAACTAGAGCTTCATCATCAAGACCTTTTTCTCCCATAGTTTATAATATGTTGACAATTTTCAGAAACATTTTTTGCACTTTACATACTGGCTCTCCATAAGGAAAAACAAATCCATGATACTCTCCTCAAAGCATTGATCTTCCTGTTTCTATAACCATGGATGTTCCAAAGTGAGTGACATACAATTTCATCGAAATATAGTTGGCTACTTCACATGAAGATATATGGATGTATATATTCCTGGTCATATAACATAATAATGTATTGCGTACCTTGTAATTCAATTGATATTCTTGCTTCTCTTGGTTAGTGAAAGTACTAACTTCATTGACAAGAATTTTGTAACCTACAGTAAGCATAATAAAATTTTCTACGCTAGTATTGATCACAATAGTCTTCATACGATCTCTCCAGTACTCATAATCATTTCCATAAAAGATAGGTGGTCTTGAAGGATTCATATTGTCTATTGACCCAATACTCATTCCTGCCATCTGATAAAACAAAAATCTTTTCCACTCCACACGTTAGTTGAGTCAGTATTTAAAATAATAATATGAAAGAAATAGAAAAAGAAATAAAAATCAGTGGAAAACCACCTCTGATACCAATTGCTGGATCGAATTTGTAGATGTATAGGTATATTAGATGGAACAATACAAGAGGGGGGGGGGGAATTGTAGGTTTAAAAAACATTGTATTTAAACACTTAAGAGATTATTTTAAAAGGTCTTAAACTAATACAAATACAATCAACCACAATTGTATTGAATATAAAAGGTATGATGTATTGTAATACTAATGAAATGTAGAACAATTGTATTCAAGATGAACACAATAATCAGAGTAATATAAAGATGAATGATTCTACCTTAAAGAGTATAGAATCAATCAATACAATATGTAATAGAATGATTTTAATTGAAACAATTACAATAGAGTATGTAAAGAAGAAAGGAAACAATACAAATTTCTTTCTAATACAAGCAGCAGCGGAAAAGTAAAAGTAATACAATTCTTTTGACCCAAAGAGAAGGGTTATCCTTTCACCTCGGATAAAAGGTATGTCTCACCAACACCTTAGTAAGCCCTAGATATGATGATAGGACTGTCTGTCTACCTATCCCTGGCAGCCCTTGATACGATGATCGGAACGCTTGTCTGCCTATCCCCAGCAGCCCTCGATATGATGATCGGTCCGTCAGTCTGTCTATCCATGGTAGCCCTCGATTTTGTAGGTAATCAGCACCTCTGTCTATCAATCACTTGAAAGCCCTCGATACAATGATCGTACACACAAAGTAGATGAGAAAAGTCACAGTGTCTATCTCTAGAACTTGATAGAAGTATAGTATCACAGTTGTTCCAATAGTATCCCTTTCAGCTTCAAATGACCTTTTATTTATAGGCCTCGGGTTCCAACGGTCATGTTGCCTCCAACAGTCAAATTTCTCCAAAAAAAACTCAGATGGACTTGGACACCTGGCATCATAACGGTAATATTGAAACAGAAAGCACGACATCATTTTGATTAGTTTGTAACTAACTCAACAACGTCGTATTGGTTAAAATAAGATATATGAAGATGATAAACAGTAGTACGATTAATATGAAACAAGAGTCATTTTACTAAGTACCAAAACAAATAATGAAAATCTGAATAGCAGATTCAGTACGATTACAATTGATAGAGTCAGTACTATACGATTGATAGAGTCAGTATGATACGATTGGCAGAGTCAGTATGATACGATTGAAAGAGTCAGTACGATACGATTGACAGAGTCAGTACGATACGATTGACAGAGTCAGTACGATACGATTAAAACGACAATTGTGATTTCCAAAACGAAATATAGAAGTCAAAAGATAACTTTTGACTCAACAATAATCATACCCAGTCAGTCAAATAACATTTATCATGAAACATATTATATGGTTTTTTAAACAAAATACATAACACATAAATGTGTGGAATAACCGTTAAACAATCAAGATAAATGAGAATGTAACATAAGAAAAATAAATATGTTTTTTAATTTACATAATCATATAAAATCATTTGAATAGTCATGGCTCAGTTTAAAGACTATTGTAGTGGATTAGGTCTACTCCCCATTCAAAAATTTACTTAGTCATGGTTTTCTCCCAATACAATCTTGTTGGAAAAGTTCCCTTCCTTAATATGAATCGCCACCCCTTCGAGTCCATAGTATCTCATTAAAAATTAATATTTACACAATTAATTGGAGGGTTAAACAATTTAGGGCTTCCATTAATAGAATAAAGTCCTTATACATGTGTTCCACAAGATCTAGTAATTGTCATCATATGATTATATCATAACCTGGGGAAAGGATGTGGGTTTTATAAACATTTCATCATTATAATAATTTTCATGAACCATATCTGGTTTCCAACAATATCGTAAAAAAACCCAGCCTGTGACAAGGAAAAAAGGGTGTTACTTATCCCCACAGGATCACAAAAGTGCTGAGGTATCATTGATTAAGGTTTGGGAACGATTTACCCGAGTATGAAAGAACAACACATTATAACAATCAATAATATAAAACCGATATTTTGGAGCCAAACAAGTCTTAACCAAAAATAGTAACTGAATAAATTGGTTTAAAGACAACAAAATAGGTACAAATACAATTAAATACAGTATCAAGACATCCCCAAGGACTCCACATGACACAGGGTAATCACCCACATGCCGTCTACACAACTCCGCACCAAGGATGTGAACTAACACCCTGAGCCGCCATCACCCTTAGCATTTCCTTTGCTTGAGTCAATCATAACCAAGTATACATAAAACCAATTGGTGTAAGTAGGGTGTGAACCTAATCCCAATTGGATACAACCAAATGATTCCAAAGATTGTGCAATTCAATGTGAAAATGCAACCAGTTTTAATAGGCAAGGAAAGCAGTGTTAAAATTCCATGAAATGTAACTTTCATTTGAAAATATTTTTCAATCCAAAATTTTCAGAAAGTTCTCACAATTAAATATAAATCATAGATACTTTAATTTACTTCCAAACACACCCTATGAAATGTGTAAATAATACAAATCCAATGAGTAACATCATTGGGAACACCCCTAGGCACTAGGTTGTCTTTGGCCCTATGTACCTCGTACCTCGGTGTAAAGTAAGCATAGAAAAATCTGTTCTTGTGCATGAGCCACTAGTAGGAAACATAACCATAACCTACTAGTCCCCAATAATCATCCTCATTGTTTATCTTGTGATTTCATTATCCAAATGCTAAGTGAAATAGGGATAAAACATATCTGGTCCACTAGTTGTACTAGTTAAAATCCACCCCACCAATGTACCTAGGCTTGCCCATTTGTGATCAATCAATATCAGCATGAAACATTAATAAATATTCATATAAAACACCATTAATAGTGAAAAAAACCAATACAGTGGATAAAAAATTTTATACCACATAAAACATGCAACAAAACACTTAGATTTTTTGAAAAACAATTCCTCAAAATCCCATAGTGTTTCAGACAAAAAACTCCTTAAATACCACAATTTCACACTAGGTGAACATTTTTATGTTTCCAAAACAGAATGGGAAGCCTAAAAAATATCAGTGAAAACACAAAATAATTTTTAGGCAGCCTCATATGGTTCAAGAAATGACATCATTGAAAAACCTCCATTTTTACACAACACATCTCTTAATATTTCATGTGGTTCACAAATATAATTAAAACCTACTTTCGGTGCAACAAAAACACGGGATAATCATTAAAAAAAGTATTTTCTACCAGGATACAGTTCAATAAAATCAACAAATTGCTTCTAGGGTAGCCCCAAATAAACTGATAAATCATTTCTATGAAAATCCCTAAATTTAACATGATATTGGCATTTAAGATTCATTTGAAATACAAACACCACTAAAACAATTTTTTCATTAATAATAAAGTTTAATAAGAATGAAATTACCATAAACACAATATCCAATTCACAAATACTGTATACACAATTGAATCACCTTCCAAGTTAAGGAAAACCCTTGAATCGCCGTGTGAAAATTAATTCGCACAACAGTCACACCAATAAGGACCTAGAACAAACCTAAAACCACGAGAATTGGAAAATAAAACCCAAGGATATACCTTAGGTTCGAAACACTACTCTCTATTCATTGGGGACTTCATAGAAGAGGGAATAAACTCTAATAAAAATAAATGGAACCCTACAAAATTTGAAATTGGAAATAAATTGACTCACTTGCTTGAAGTATCTTGAACTAATCACTCAAAAATAATAGTAGATGAAATTTAAAACAACCACAATTCAGGATTTGTTCGATCAAGAATCTTTAGGCCATTTAGGAACTAGAATGGAGGAAAAATATTAATAACTGAGAGTGTTATGATAGAATGAAGTTACCACTTTAAATATGGATGATTTGAGAAACCATGTGGGGTTCTTCATAAATTATAGATAAACCAGAGCTTCAAAAATGGGAAGAGAGAGTTTATACGCGCGTCTCGATACAATGGGCTTGGGTGAGACTTGGAATCAACGAAAAATCCCTAAAATGTAATATGTTATAAAACAAACAAAATTAATTTTTAAAAATAGAATTGGGAATTCAGGATGGCCGAACTCCTTAAAAACCAATATGATCCACGGTTATGGATTTATAAAGGTTTCCAATTGACTTGTTCGTGTTAATAGGTCAATGGAGGACAATTTGAAATTTTAATGGATGAAAAATATTGGAAATGAATGAATTATAAAAGAAACAAAATATATTTTTAAAACTTGAATTAGGATCACAGTTTGGCCCAAATCATGAAAACTCACTCATTCCTCCATAAAAACATAGGAAACCCCAAAAACAAATAATGAATAGAATATAAATGAAATATACCTTTAAAATTAGTCATTTATGTGATAATTATCTCCACCAGGAATGACTTTTAGCCAAGGAAATTCAACCTGAATCTTGATTGGAAAACAAGAACGAGTACTCTTCCTCGACCAATGACTTTCGCTCTCATGTATTAGTTCTATCATTCAAATGCTTCCGAAGAACCTAGACTAATGGAATATACTTCCCTCGAAGTATCTTCTCTTGGGATTCCACTATTTTCATCAGCTTCTCAACAACAGACACGTCAGGCTTTATCTCCAATTCATCCCAAATCAACACATGGGATGGATCCGGGTTGTATTTCTTCAACTGAGAGACGTGGAAGACATCATGGATGGATGTCAACTAAGAAGGTAAGGCCAACCTATATTCCACATTGCCAATATGCTCGGTGATCTCAAAGGTCCCAACATACTAGACATCAGCTTACCTTGCTTCCCCGATCGATGATGGCCCTGACGAGGGGCCACTTTCAAAAATACCATATCACCCACAGGAAACTCTAAGATTCGACGCCTCCGGTCAGCATAAGATTTATGAAGAATATGAGATATCAACAAGAACCGCCTGATCAACATGACCATATCAGAAGTCTCCTGCACAGGGCTCATCCCCAATAGTGAAGTCTATCCTACCTCAGGCCAACATTGGGTGGACCAACATGGCCGACCATAGAGAACATGAAAAGGGGCCATTCGAATCTAGGATTGGTAAATGTTATTATAATTAAACTCAATGAATCCCAAATGGCTATCCCAAGAACCTCCAAAGTCCAGGACCCATGCACAAATCTTGTACTCCAAAATCTAATTCGCCTACTCTGTCTGACCATCCTTCTGAGGGTAGTATGACGTGCTAAGCTTAATCTGAGACCCCAAGACCTTCTGAAGGCCTTCCCAAAATTGAGTAGTGATGCTTGGGACTCTATCTGAGACAAATTCTGATGGTATTCCATGGAGTCTCAACACATCCTGAAGATACAAATGGCCCAACTCACCCACTTTAGTTGTATCATTTATCAGAATGAAGTGGGCTGATTTTGTCCGACAATAAATCACCACCAAATTGGAATTCTTACCCTGAGGTGTACGAGGTAAGCTAAAAATAAAGTTCATGGTGATCTCGTCCCACTTTCAAGTAGGAATGGGAAATGGTTAGAGAAAACCGGAATACCTTTGGTGCTCATCATTCACCTGCTGGCATGTGTAGAATCTCGAAACAAGGTCCTCTATGTCCCGTCTCGTACCAGGCCACCAAAAATACCAAGGGAAATCATAATATATCTTAGTGGAACCTGGATGGACAACCCAATGAGACAGGTTGCTATCCTGCATCCCCACCTTTCGTAATGATAATGGCACTACTGAACGACCCTTGAGGCACATGATTCCCTCAGGAGACGAAGACAAATCATAGAATGTCTCCCCACCATGATAAAACCGCTTCAACCATTGAAAAAGCTCATCACTGGGATATTCCTACTAAATCAACTCCAACAGATAAGTATTCAACTAGACGGTCACCATGAATTCCCCTCCACTAGGTTCCTTGGTCTCCACATGCATCTGAGAAAAGAGCCCCATCAATTTCAACTCATCACTAGAATTCTTTAGAGTTTGTACTAGAACTCTTCTGCTCAAAGATTCAGCCACCACATTACCATTTCCTAGGGTATAGATAATGTCAAAGTCGAACCCTTTCATGTACTCGATCAAGAAACACTGCCTCAAGTTTAGGTCCTTCTACGAGAAGATATAGGCTAAGCTTTTTTTATCAGAGTAGACCACAAACTTCTACCCAAAGAGGTTGTGGTTCCAATTCTTGAAATCATGCATCACCACTGCCAACTCCAAGTCATGGGTAGGGTAGTTCTTTTCATGTGGTCAGAGTTGGAGAGTTACATATGCCACCATTGGAACATCCTGAAAAAGCACGCACCCAAGACCCATACCAGAAGCATCACAATAGAACACATATCCCTTTCTAGCCTCTGGAAAAATCAGCACAGGGCCAGTAGTCAACTGCCTCTTCAGCTACTCGAATTATTCATGACATTATTGGACCCCATAAAAATTTCACCCCTTTCTGGGTGAGCGTTGTCATCGGTGAAGCAAGCCGAGAGAAATTCTGATTGAATCACCAGTAATAACCAGCCAGGCCTTGGATTCTACTAATCTCAAACACATTCTTCGATTTCAACCATGACATGACCGCACTAATTTTCATGGGGTCCACTGAAACTCCATGCTACGAGATCACATGCCCCAAAATATCACATCCCTGATCTAGAATGTTCACTTTGACAACTTTTCATAGAGGCAGTGATCCCGTAATGTACCCAAAATGACCCTCAAGCGATGTTCATGTTCCTCCTCAGAGCTAGAGTTCACCAGAATGTCTTCCATGAACACCACAAAAAAAGAATTGAGATATTGTTGAAACACCCTATTAATGAATGCCATAAAGACTATTGGATCATTGGTCAATCCGAAGGGCATGAACAAATATTCAATGTGTTTATACCTGCTTCGAATGGATATCTTTGGGATATCTTACTCTTTCACATGAAGTTGATGATACCCTAAATGTAGTTCTATCCCTTAGAACCACATTTCCCCTTCAACAGATCTAACAAATCATCTATTCTAAGAAAAGGGTATTTATTTTCAATTGTTACATTTTTCATCTTCTGGTAGTAAATCCACAACCGGATGGATCCATCATCCTTTTTTTATGAACAACACAAGAGCAGCCCTAGGTGAGATGCTCAAGGAAAATAATTATTTGGATTCTATATCTTCCAGCTATATCTTTAATTCGCTCAGCTTGGTGGGGGAGAGGTGATAAAAGGTATGATATATCAACTGTGTTGCCGGTGCTAGATCAATCAAAAACCCCACATCCCGCTCTGAGGAAAAACTTGAAAAATAATTGGGGAATACCTATGGAAACTCATTCAATACATGAGATAGGGAACCTCCAGGGGAAAACCATCCTCTAGATTGAGCGAAGATAACTGGAAGATAACACTTCCAAACTATGGGAGTGGAGGCCCTACGCGACATGACCGAGGATCCCTTTCTCCAAGAAAAATCTTACGACTCCCATCAGGTGGCATGAAACTCACACACTGTTTATAGAAATCGATGTGTGCCTTGAAGTGTATTATCCAATCCATCCTGAGTATGAAATCAAAAAGTTCTATATCTAAGACCAAGAGGTCCCAATCCATCTCAACCACTAACATAGAAAGTGCACACGACGGGCACCTGAAACTTGCTTCTTCATTTCCAGTGGCGTAACTAGATCAATCGCAAAAGATAACAACTCAGTTTTCAAGCATAGCATGTACAAAAAATGGGATGAAATGAATGAAACAGAGGAATCACTATAAAAAAGAATGAAATCAATTGAATATGTGACCAGAACAGTACCTCGAACTGTCAACGTCCCCACCTCTGATCTTGTTGGTGACTGATCCACCACATGGAGATGTTCGGTCTCTGCCTGAGGATGACTACTAGTCTGTGGATGTGCCCTGAACTGGATCTGTTCAGAAGATGACCCATCCCTACTTCCACGACCACCAAATCGATATACCACAATCCTTGATGGCTCAGACAGTGCTGGAACCCCCCTTAAATCCACTGAACTTACCCCACTCGGAAGTTGACGTGCCACACCGCAGAAATGCTACAAATTCCCCATATCTCTACATTGGTAAAAAGGTTTCGGAGGAAGTGGACATGCTTGTCAGATGTTCCTGGGCTTCCCACACTTGTGGAACACGATCAATCTTGCCTTAGAAGCTGCTGACAAAAACTGCCTAGAAGAGTGCCCTGAACTGCCTCCTCCTTTCTTCACATGATCCTCTCACTTCCTTTTCATCTCAGAGGAGCTGCCACTTCTCACTACTAATACTGACCCATAGAAACAAGCCCTGACGTTCCTATCAATCCCCACCATACACTCCTAATCAACGACCTCAGCATAGGTCATCAACTTAAAAAAGAACACATGGGAGTATATATTTGGTCACAATCCTTTCGGAAACCACTAGGTCTTTTCCTGCACATTAGAGTCAATTTCTAGAGCATTCCAGACCAAATCAGTGAAATGGATGGAATACTCCATAATATATCGATTCCCCTAAACATGTTCCATTAACTTTCTATACCTAGCATAATCCAACACCTCAGGGTAGTACTGTTCATTGAAGAAAACCTTCAAATCTCCCCAGCGCAGCAGCTCATTCTTCCTAGCCTGAAGCACTGACTCCCACAACTTACGGCTGGGACCCTCTAAAGGAATGTTGGTACACTTCACCCTGAGCTCCTCAGGTGTTTCCAAGAAATCAGACACACTCTCGATCTTCTCAATCCATTCTTCTACTTCCTGGGTTTCTGAGCTACCTCGGAAGGTAGGAGGCTTGTTTTTCAGAAACACTTGTGCTTTATCTTTTCTAGGACCTGTCTCTTCAGCCCTAACTGGAATAGGAGCGGGATCTGGTCCATGTCCCAAAGCATGGATGGACCCAACCATAGCCTCCACGAGCATCTGATCAATCGGTGTGGAAGAATTCTCTACAGCTTCATCATGTGGGCGCGTGGGAGCTTTCTGGGGAGGAATGTTGATACAAAATGAAACAGTCAGAATATAATAGTCAATACCACAATTCTTAAAATTTTAATCAAATACATAAAATATAAATAAACTAAAAAATAGTCAGTAATAAATGAAACAACTACTCCTCATCCTCATTATGTCCACATGTGATCTGCAGCTCACACATCTCAACTGGTAGTGAAGTAAATCTGTAAATTCCAACATCCCCTAGTGACTCATGGTCTTCCATGAGTGGTGCAGGCTAAGAACCCTACTCACAACCAAAACCCCGAGCCCTGATCCACTACAGTCCTACCTCATGTCTATCTTTACTTATCCCAAAATAGCAATATAACACAAAAACATTAACCTCCTCTAATACAATTTTGTTACGAACCGAATCTGGTTTTGACCAATACTGACAACAAACCCAGCTTGTGACAAGGCCCAAAGGGTGTTCCCTATCCCCAAGGGATGGCACAAGTGCCCGAGTATCATTGATTTAGGTTTGGGAAAAATGTACCTGAATATGAAAGCATAACACATTAAAACAATCCATAATAAAAATCTAAAATTATCGAGACAAGAAAATCATAAACAAAAACCAGAACTGAATAAATTGGTTTAAGGAAATAAAATATGTCCAAATACAAAAAAATACAGTAGAAACACATCCCCAAGGACTCCACATGACAAGGGGAAATCACCCAGAAGCCGTCTCCACAACTCCTCACCAAGGATGGGTACTAACACCATGAACCGCCATCACCCGTAGCATTTCCTTTACCTGTGTCAAACATTAGCATGAATACATACACACAATGGTTTTAAGTAATGAATGATCTTAAGCCCAATAGGATACCACCCAATGATTCCAAATATCATGCAATACAATGTGAAAACGCAACCAGTTTTAATAGGCATGGAAAAGCTGTGTTAAAATTCCAAGAAATGTAACTTTCATTTGAAAACAGTTTTCAATCCAAAATTTTCCGAATGATCTCACATTTAATTAGAAATATTAGCTACTTTAATTTACTTCCAGACAAATTCTACATCTTGTGAAAACACTACAAATCCAATGATCAACAACATTGGGAACACCCCTAGGCACTAGTTTGTCTTAGGCCATATGTACCTCATACCTCGGTGTAAATTAACCATAGAAAAATATTTAATCACGCACGAGGCAATAATATGGAATATACCAAATACCTATTGGTCTCAAAAAATCATCCACATAGTTTACTTAGAGTTTTCGTTACCCAAATTCTATCTGAAACATGGACAATACTCATCTGGTCCACTAGTCGTACTAGTACAAATCTGCCCCATCTATGTACTCGGGCTTCCCCTTTTGTGATAAATCAATTTAATTATGTAAAATAAATAAATATTCATATGAAACACCATTAATTGTCAAACTCAATAAATAATGTAGCTAATACATTTTATACAACTTAAACCACGCAACAAAACACTTATATTTTTAATAAAAAATTTCCTCAAAATCACGTAGTGTTTCGAAAAAAACTCCTTAAAACACCACATGCACTCTATGTGAAAATTTTAAGTTCCACAATAGAATGGGAAGCCTAATGAATTTTAGTGAAAACACAAAATCAGTTTTAGGGCATCCCTATATGGGTCATGAAATGACATCACTACAAAACCTCCATTTTTACACAACACAACCCTTAGAAATTCATGGGGGTTCACAAACACCATTAAAACTATATTTTGAAGTAACAAACACAAGGGATAATCATTACAAACAGTATGTTCATCCCTAATACAGTTCAATAAAAATCAACTAATTACTTCTTGGGAAGCCCAAAATAAACTAATAAAACATTTCTATGAAAATCCCCCAATTTCACTAGAAATTGGCATTTAAGATTCATTTGAAATACAAACACCACTAAAACTATTTTTTCAGCAATAATAAAATTAAATAATCATGAAAGTACCATAAAAATAGTATCCAGTTCACAAATACTGCATACACAATGGAATCACCTACCAAATTAAGGAAACCCCGTGAATCACCATGTGAAAATTAATTCGCACCACTGTCGCACCAATAAAAACCTAGAACAAACCTAAAAGCACAAGAATTGAAAAAGAAAACACACTGTTAAACCTTAGTTTCGAATCCCTAAGACCTTTTTATTTGGGACATCATGGAAGAGGGAATAAACCCTAATAAAAATAAATGAAACCCTACATAACTTGACGGAGGAAAGAAATTGACTCACTTAAATGAAGTATATTTAATTAATCACTCCAAAAAAATAGTAGATTAAATTTAAAACACACAAAATTCAGGTTTAGAACGAAAAAGAATCATTAGGCCATTTAAGAACTGGAATGGAGGATATCTATCAAGAACCGAGAGAGTTATGATAGAAAGAATTTATCTCTTTAAATCTAGACGATTTGAAGAACCCTGTTGAGTTCTTCACCACTTCGAGATGAACCATAGCTCCAAATAGGGGTAAGATAGTTTCTAATAGTTCATGGGTTCAATGGACTTGGGTGAGACTTTGAATCATCGAAAAATCTCAAAAATTGAATAAGGTACAAAACAAAAATAATTCATTTTTTAAACTGGAATTGGGCTTTCATGCAGGCACAACCCCTTAAATATAATCTGAAATAAACCATGGTTATAGATTTCTAAAGGCTCCAAATTGACATGGTGGTGTTAATAGGTCAGGGGAGGATAAGTAGAAATTTTAATGGATAAAAACTCTTGAAAACTTAATGAGTTAAGAAAGAAAAAAAGTAATTTTTAAAACTAGAAATGGGCTTATGATTTGGCTCAATTCATGAAAACTCACTCACTCCTATATAAAAACATAGGAAACCACCAAAAAATATTGAATAGAAATTAATTAAAATTTACCTTTAAAAAAATTCATATATGTGACAATAATAAAGGATATAGAAAATGAATAAATATTGGAACATTTGATCTAAAAATTATTATAAAATATTTAACATAAAATGTGGTTTTTATAGGAAAATTCTATTAAAAGATCAATAGGATATTTCATAAGGAAGTTAATTTATTATTTAAAAATAAAAAATAAAAAATATAAAAATTTATAAATCATTAGGGATGATTTTTTATCAGAATACATACATGCAAAATTATAAATTATTTTTCAAATAATACATATTTTCTTATTTTTGGTAATGGAATTCTTGTGGTGTAAATTAAAAAATATATATCTTTCACATTATCAATAGTACACAAAAAAGAACATTAAAAAAAGAATATTTGTTTTATAAAATGAATATAAATTCAAATATGGGTTAAGAATAATTTAAAAAATAATTTTATAATAGTAAATTCTTTATTCAGAACATTTTAATTAAAAATAGGGACATGTAAGTAATTATTCCCAATTGAAGGGAGAAATAATTTATTTTTTCCAAAAAAACATTATTTTTGTTTTTTTGTTCTTAATGTGAGAGAAATCAATGGGAAAATTTAATATAAAAATATAATTGTAATATAATAATATTAATATATTTCATAGTGATATATCATATAATTTCATCGTCATTGAATTTAATCATATGAAATCCTTGTAATAATGTTATTCTAATGTTAAACAGTTACCACTTTGGTAAATATTGTATCACGACCCCTATAAAAGGATTAATATAAAAATATTGTTTTAATAACATTTATATAAATAGATTAATGATATAACACATCAAATAGAAACTATATGAACAATATCACTGATAAATCATTTCTTAATATTAACACATTTATCGGTGAAAAGAAATTGAGACGAAAACCCCATACCTCAATTGCAGAAATATTTGAATGTGCACTAAAAACCAATTTTATAAGTTAAAATATATTATAATTTAATAATAAAACAATAATAATTTCTATAATACAATAAATTGTTTTAAAATAACATCATATCACTAGTTCATTAATAATCATTCATTGTCATCATTATTTTGTGTGTTAACTCTTTGTTTTCATGAATTATTTTATAGAAGTTATGGTCCAAGCTCGTTGATCATGGTTTATTCATATATAGAATATTGATCATGATATAAATATTAAACATATTAATTATTTTAATATTTATAACCATTTATAAATATCATCGATAAAAATTTGTCTACATCTCTATGTGGATATAGTAATCCTTACGTATTCATGAGCGATGTTTCCAATTTTTGGTACATTGAATGAATGAAATGTAAATAAAAATATACCTATAAAAATATTCATTATTATATAAATAACACACACATATATATATTATTAATATAAAATCAACCTTGAATTAGAGTTGTGTAAAATGATTCATATTACTATATAGTGGCGGTAGTCCACACATTTACATGAGTGATACATTCATCTCCCATTTTATGGAGGATACATGGGATTTTTTATTTCATAAAAACAAAAAACAATACATATATGATTATTTTTTAGACATTTTTTGATGGATAAATAAATTTAAGAAGATGAAGATGAATAAATATAATAGAAAATGTTTGTTTAATAGTTTTATCCTTTCTTTGAGAGAACTCTCTTATCGTAGAGCTTAATACTTGAAGGATTAGTCTTGGGAGAATATATAAATCTCTATGATGAATTAATGGATTATATGATTCTTTTATTAGGGGTCTATACCAAATCTATAATTATAAAATGGATTGAAAAAAGCATGTTGAAATGGTTCCCATTTATAAGTGAGGTAGGGGTCACACCAGAAATTTCATAATTGATATCAATGATGTATGTTCACATTCATGGAAAAAGGGAAAAAGTGTCATTTTAATAAACTTTCAAATAAAATATTGTAAAAATGCCTTCATCAAATAACAATAAGCACTATTTTAGTGGAAATAAATTTTATATCTCTTGGTTTTACACATTAGAAATCCCATTTAAACATTAATCATTATAAGAATATTTAAATAGTTTTACAATTAATTATAAAAAAAATACTTTATAAAAAATAATTTATATTAACTATTAAAATTCATAAAATGAAATAAATTTTAATGTAATCATTTTTCATAAGTGGAAAATTTTAATTCCAGATTAGAATTCAAACTGCATCATAACCTCATTTTAGAAAAATGAACTTTTCAGCATAAATTGAATTTATTTAAATTCCTAACCTTGTAAAAACCATAAAATGAATGTTAAAATAAATGAAGCAATATATAATCTTGAAATTGATTTGAAACCACTTATTTATTGTGAAAATTTTAAATTATTTAGAAAAAATCATTTTCACCTATAAAAATATATTGAAAAAAATATTTTTATTAAAAAAATATACATATATGTAAATAAAATATATATTTGATTATTATGTAATTAATTAGATTCTTATTTATTAAATTTATATTTTGTAAATTTATGATAAAATTAAAGAAAACCATATGTGGCTTCTAAATGAAAATATATAACATATTTTATTAGTAAATGTATTCCACTATTTGCTGAAAATTCTAGAATTTTTTTAAAAATAAAAAAATGTGTACATATTATATTATTGACATGAATATTTATAGAATGATACTAATTTTTTGAAATAATTTTTTTGTAAATGGTTGATATAAATTATTTTTTTCTTCTAAAACAAAATCAAACACATTTTGAAGAAAACATATTTTGGAAGCATAAAATGAATTTATTTAACACGAAAATAACTAATTTAATAAATTATAGGGGATGAAAATAAATTAAGTAATAGGGAAAATAAAATTTTAAAACAATAGAATATTTTTTTTGAAAACTTAGAAAATTAATATTAGTTTATTATAGTCTACATAAGGAACTTTTGAGTGGAGTCGAACTAGATGTATGGATTACTCATCTCATGTTTTTTTCTGTAATACTTATACAATATTCATAAAATTTTTCATTTATTATATATATATATACATAATTTTATTTGATAAATCAGGAATCAATATCTATTCATGGTATTCATTGTTTCATTAGATTTTATGTCATTCAGCGTTTAGCATTTAGAAGTTGAAAAAGTGGTACAAGTTTTAGGTTACAATTCCAATTTTTTCAAGGGTTGTTGATGAATAAATTTATGATGATAAAATTATAAGATATGTTTCTCAAAATTATTATTTTTTTTATTTTGTTTAATTTTTTTTATTACATGTTTTGTAAAAAAATCATTTAGTTATATACTCGAAATTTTAAAAGAATGTTTTTAATGAAAAAAAAACAATTTTTATATATTCAGTAAATAATATTTGGCTTTTATTTGGATGTTTTATTTAAAATATTTATAATAATGATTTAAATATTTTAAAATTATACAATAAATCCAATTTAATATATTCTTTCATTTCTATAAAAATATTTAAAATGGATCTCCTTTTCATTTTTATGTGTTATTTTACTAAAGATGTAAACATAAAAATAATTTTAATTTTTTCCTCAAGAATTGTTTTCCCACCATCATAATTATTATTCTACATGGAAAATCCATTACAATTTTCTGTAGTTTTTTTAAAAAGTGTTAATATTCTAAAATTATTATATTTTAAAAATATAATTTCAAAAAAAATTAATTATCCTCAAGAAGTGGCCCTTAGATATTTTAAACATATATTAAACTATATATATATCATAGATTAACCATATAAATTACTGAGGATATACTCAAATGATACTATCTAAAATAATACTTTGGATTATGTATGATTATGTTACTCAATTTATTTAATGTATAAAGTATTAACATTTTATATGATAGTTTTGCAATAAGATTGTAAATACTGATTATGTATTTATTTTTGATTCAGTTATTTCATATGATGAATGCATTAGACATTGTATGTAATGGTTGGGGACCGTTATATCTCATTACTAAATTGATTAGTCTTATGAGACAGACTAGTTTTGGAATTTGGAATAATTCTAGATTATTTATACATTATATCATGGAATAATGCCATGAGGGATTATTATATCATTATGAATTCTTTAATTTTGATAATTTTATAGTCATACATGCGATTATTTATATTTTTATGACTTATATATATATTACCCTTATATTATATTTGTTATGTGTAATATTTTATTATTCTTTATATATTCTACATTCTTCAGCTGTTATTAAATATATGATGGATTTAGTTATATTCTACCCTTACTAATAATTTGAGCTCACCCTTTATTTTTCATTCCATTTCCCCGAGGAAACCATTTATGTATCTAATGAACAATTCCATAGATATATAAGAAAAAATAATATTTTTTTAATTATAATTTAATGTTTCATTTCATGTATTAAAATTTATTTTGTGATTCATTTATGTATGTAGCCTCCCATGACTGTTAAACAATAAAATACATTACGATGTGATCTCTGGTATCTTAGGTCAATGTAGTAAGATAATCAATGGATCTTGGATACTAGATTCATGGTGTTAATAAATATGTTTCATTAAAATTATTATTTTGGTAACATGAGTTTCAATAAAATTTTGGGATTTAAATAATCCGCTTTATCCTTTAATGGATTACTATTTTTTAATTTAATTTTAACTTCTTCGAGGTTTTCTATATAATAGCATACATTAAGTGAAATATTGATTGTAGTTTTATTTTTAATGAATTTTTTAGATCTATATCAAATACTAAATAAGAATTTCTTGTTTCCCCAAATTGTTAATTTGGTTTATATAATTTTCATAAAACATATATGTTTATCATATTTATTTCCCATATTTTATATAATAATTGATTTATTGATTGACTAATTAATGATTTATTTATTTAGTTGGGTATTATTTAAAAATTATTAACATATAATTGAATTTATATTTAATTATAAGTATTAATTTATTTCCATAAATTGTTTATAAAAAAATGTTATGTGAAGATAAATTTTAAAATTTACTGTAAAATAATTTTTTAAATGATTAAAATAGGTGGCAATAAATATAATGCCAAAAAATTATCTAAAATAAATTAGTTTTTATTGAAGGGGGAACATGTACAATATGTGAAAATTAACTTTTAAATGATATTAATGTGTATAAGACATGCATGAAATTTTGTTTGAATAATTTTAAGTTGTATTTTATCTGTCTACATGAAAAATTCAATGTGTTAGGTTACTGTCAAAATTTTTGAAATGATACTTAAATTATGTGAACTATAATGTACTCACTATTTTATGTTCCTTAATTTTTTTATTCATAACTTATTATAATTATGTTATTTGATATGATTTTAGTAAAAAATTTTATACTTTATTAGATCTTTTTAAGGAAATATTATATTGTGATGCATGTAAATTTTATCAGTATTATTAATCATTTCCTTTTATTTTTATTGATTACCAATATTTTAATAAATAATTTTTTTATTTTTAATAGTTCTTTTAAGATTATTTTTGATATGTGATAGGTTTATCATTTTTTTATTTTAAAAATATTAACCAATACATTTTTAAAAACTATATTAAATGGGTTTGGAGGTGTATTAATTATTTTAATTAATATATATATATATTTAAAGAATCTATGTGGTTTTATAAATTTCATATTATCATGTCTATCTATGAAATTATTGAGAAATATATGCATAATTATTATGAAAATATATTTTAGATAAGTCATAAAAAGTGTTTCGATATGGGTTTGGTAATGGTTTTAATTTATATGATTGATTTTTATTATTTATCATTTATAACATTTAAAAAAATGAATCTTTTATTTGTAAAATACTTTTATATTTATCTTGTAAATCATTTTGTAGAATAATGATAAATTTAGAAATAAGGGGGTTGATATATTTTATGTATAGTTTTTAAAAATTATTTTAAATGGGAATCAATTTGTTTTGTTTTATATATCATTATTTTATTATATTTTGAATTGATTTTTATTTGGAGTTTTAATACATAGGGCTAGAATTTAAAGGGAGTGAAATTTGTCTAAAATTAATTTAATGAATAATTAAAGAAAATCAATTAAATTTTTTTTAATTTTTTTTGTATGAAATATCTTTTAAAATTGATCATTTATTTTTATTAATCAATAAATAGTGGATACGTTATAGTAAATATATATTATTGGAGTGATTGTGTTTTTTAAAATGGTGATTTCAGGAATGGTAAACATTTTTCAAAAAATATTGTTATTGATTTATATTACCCCTCAACCTATTATTTTATAATAATTAGGCTGGTTCTCGTTTTTGGGGTTATATGGGTGAAATTTTTAAAAATTTGAATATCTCTTTGGTTGTGCATGGTTGGCCCACAATTTTCCAAAAATATATGCCCTCCACGTGGAAGCCATGAAAACCCAGATAGTGAGGTTTTTCAGAAATGGTACATGGTTTAACAATTGTGAACCCCCCATATGAAACAATTCACACCATTATAGGGGTTCCCAGTTAGGGAACATAGATTGTAAAACCATGAATATTTTCCTAGATGACCATGAACACCAGATTTAATTATTATACAAATTGGTATAAAATCCCATAAATCTATTTTTGGACCCCTGCTTGACCCTAACATGGGATATTTTGTTTTCCAAGGATTATTGGTCTCTCATTGACCCATTTTGGCTCCATTAAAAACTTTTCAAGTTATATCAAAACAAGGCAATCATCATTTGATACTTTTCCTAGAAATAATTTTTCCCCACTCCTTCTCTACCACTCTATTCATGTCTCCTCCTTAAGGAATATAAGATCTCCATGTTGTTAGAGGTTTTAATATGTATTGTTTTATATCTCAAATCTAGGATTGAATATCAGATCACAGTTCCCAATGTTCATCCTTAGAGTTTCTCATTCTGGGTGTTGCAATTCATGAACCTATGATACCAACATAGGTGCTTCTATTGATTATTTCAAATTTATTTAAACCAAAATTTCATTATTGAAATTTAAATTATATCAATTGAATTACGAAAAATACAATTAACATTAACATGGGGTTTGAATTTTTTGGATATTTTAATGGAAAAATCTTGATTGCAGTGAATTTATGAGTCAATGTAATATTTGATGGAATTTGTGAAATTACATTCTAGGATTAAATTTTGAAATTTAATTTTTATACAAATTTCTATTTTTTATTTGAGGAAGATAGTTTAAATTTAATTATTATAACCCATTAGTTTTTTCTTGAAAAATCCATGAATTTAGTAAAAATACTTTTTGGGTTTTAAAAGACAATTTTCATTTGGAAATGTGAAAAATTGGATTTTTTTTGGGTACAATTTTGATATAAATTTCCCATTATTAATTTTTTTCGATCGGATAAAATACATTATAGTCAGTCAGTCATTTTAGACAATACTCTATGGATTCATTATTACTCCAAAAACCATATACAGTTGGTCACATACCTAATGGGAATTAAATGAGTCGTTTTTTACCAGCATCTAAGGGAGTTGTATCAAAATATTATTGTGATATCCTATTTGATTGTGTGAGGATCCCATAACCTGGAACAATAATACCACATTATAGATAACCATATTTCTATATTTGGATTATTTTTATATATATTCCATTGTTTGTAAACTGTTTTACATATTATGTATGAATTTACAAATGAATGATATAAAAAATGTATATTAAGAAACTCTTTGAAATTTTTACTTCATTTTAAATATAAATAATTATCTGTTTTTAATATTATTAGGTATGTACATAAAAATTTATTTAAAATATAAATATTTATTTGGTAAATTAATGTGGAATATGGTTATAGATTCCTTGGTGAGATGCTATTAGTATAAGGACCTAGCATTAAACAATACATAATCATAAATTATGTTAATAATTCACAGTGGGAATATTTTCAGGAATAGAGTTTTAGTTATTATGTCCATTACTATTACATTACATTTCAAATATTATAAATTAGACACTTCTACTCGGTATCAATTTTTATAATAAAATAAAAACTATTGAAAAAAATTTCTGGTCTAGTTCCATGTTTTAGACAACATTTCTTTCATTGATCACATCCTTTACCCTATTCATCATTAAGTCTAGTGAATTTTATTTCGGAAACTATGGAAGAGCATAAAAATCACAATAAGGATTATAAAAAAAGAATGAAAATATTAGTCCATCAATACATACCAAGCATAAGATAATTAACATACCTCGTTAATTAATAATATTTATGAATAACACATAGAAATCCTAAATCATAAAGGTATATTATGGAATCCATATCATAATTAAATTGTAGCTATCACAGCTACACAGGGAGTTATGTTTATCATATTTATTTTCCATATTTTTTATAATAATTGATTTATTAATTGAATAATTAATGATTGATTTATTTAGATGTGAATTATTTATAAATTATTAACATTTAATTGAATTTGTATTTAATTATAAATATTCATTTATTTCCATAAATTGTTTATAAAAAAAATGTTATGTGAAGATAAATTTTAAAATTTACTGTAAAATAATTTTTTAAATGATTGATATAGGTGGAAATAAATATAATGTCAAAAAATTATGTAAAATAAATTAGTTTTTATTGAAGGGGGAACATGTACAATATGTGAAAATTAACTTTTAAATGATATTAATGTGTATAAGACGTGCATGAATTTTTTTTTGAATAATTTTAAGTTTTATTTTATCTGTCTACATGAAAAATTCAATGTGTTAGGTTATTGTCGCATTTTTTAAATGATACTTAAATGAAGTGAAATATAATGTACTCATTATTTTATGTTCCTTAATTTTTTTATTCATAACATATTATAATAATGTTATTGGATATGATTTAAGTAAATTTTTTTATACTTTATGATACTTTTTATGGAAATATTATATTGTGATGCGTGTAATTTTTATCAGTATTAGTAATCATTTCCTTTTATTTTTACTGATTATCAATATTTTAAAAAATATTTTGATATTTTTAATAGTTCTTTTAAGATTATTTTTGATATGTGATAGGTTTTTCATTTTTTTATTTTAAAAATATTAACCAATCCTTTTTTAAAAACTATATGAAATGGGTTTGGAGGTGTATTAATTGTTTTAATTAATATATATATATATATATATATATATATAATTAAAGAATCTATGTGGTTTTATAAATTTCATATTATAAAGTCTATCTATGTAATTTTTGAGAAATATATTCATAATTATTATGAAAATTTATTTTAGATAATGGGTTTGGTAATGGTTTTAATTTATATGAATGAATTTTATTATTTATCATTTATAACAGTTAAAAAATGAATCTTTTAATTGTAAAATACTTTTATATTTATAATGTAAATCATTTTGTTGAATAATGATAAATATAGAAAGAAGGGGGTTGATATATTTTATGTATAGTTTTTAAAAATTATTTTAAATGGGAATCAATTTTTTTTGTTTTATATATCATTATTTTATTATGTTTTGAATTGATTTTTATATGGAGTTTTAATCCATAGAGCCAGAATTTAAAGGGAGTGAAATTTGTCTAAAATTAATTTAATGAAGAATTAATGAAAATCAATTAAATTTTATTTAATTTTTTCTGTATGAAATATCTTTTAAAATTGATCATTTATTTTTATTAATTAATAATTAATGGATACGTTATAGTAAATATATATTATTTGAGTGATTGTGTTTTTTAAAAGGGTGATTTCAGGAATGGTAAAAATTTATCAAAACATATTGTTATTGATTTATATTACCCCTCAACCCATTATTTTATAATAATTTGGTTGGTTCTCGTTTTTGGGGTTATATGGGTGAAATTTCAAAAAAATTGAATATCTCTTTGGTTGTGCATGGTTGGCACACATTTTTCCCAAAATATATGCCCTCCAAGTGGAAGCCATGAAAACCCAGATAGTGAGGTTTTTCAGAAATGGTACATGGTTTAACAATTGTGTACCCCCCAGATGAAACAATTCACACCATTATAGGGGTTCCCCGTTAGGGAACACAGATTGAAAAACCATGAATCTTTTCCTATATGACCATGAACAACAGATTTAATTATTATAAAAATTGGTATAAAATCACCTATGTCTTATTTTGGACCCCTCCTTGACCCTAACATGGGTTATTTTGTTTTCCAAGGTTTATTGGTCTCTTATTGAAAAATTTTGGCTCCATTAAAAACGTTTCAAGTTATATCAAAACAATGAAATCATCATTTGATACTTTTCCTAGAAATAATTTTTCCCCACTCCTTCTCTACCTCTCTATTCATGTCTCCTCCTTAAGGAATATAAGATCTCCATGTTGTTAGAAGTTTTAATATGTATTGTTTTATATCTCAAATCTAGGATTGAATATTAGATCATAGTTCCCAATGTTCATCCTTAGAGTTTCGCATTCTGGGTGTTGCAATTCATGAACCTATGATACCAACATAGGTTCTTCTATTGATTATTTCCAAGTGATTTAAACCTAAATTTCATTTTTGAAATTTAAATTCTATAAATTGAATTAGGAAAAATTCAATTAACATTAACATGGGGTTTGAATTTTTTGGATATTTTAATGGAAAAATCTTGATTGCAATGAATATATGAGTCAATGTAATATTTGATGGAATTTGAGAAATTACATTCTGGGATTAAATTTTGAAATTTAATTTTTATTCAAATTTCTATTTTTTATTTGAGGAATATAGATTAATTTTAATTATAATAACCCATTATTTTTTCATGAAAAATCCATGAATTTAGTAAAAATACTTTTTGGGTTTTAAAAGACAATTATCATTTGGAAATGTAAAAATTGGGATTTTTTTGTGAACAATTTTGATATAAATTTCCCATTATTAATTTTTTTCGATCTGATGAAATACATGGTAGTCAGTCAGTCATTTTAGACAATACTCTATGGATTCTTTATTACTCTAAAAACCATATACAGTTGGTCACATACCTAATGGGATTTAAATGATTCATTTTTTACCAGTATCTAAGGGATTTGTATCAAAATATTATTGTGATATCCTATTTGATTGTGTGAGGATCCCATAACCTAGAACAATCATACCACATTATAGATAAACATATTTCTATATTTGGATTATTTTTATATATATTCCATTGTTTGTAAACTATTTTACATATTATGTATGAATTTAAAAATGAATGATATAAAAAAATGTATATTAAGAAACTCTTTGAAAATTTTCCTTCATTTGAAATATAAATAATTATCTGTTTTTAATATTATTAGGTATGTACATAAATATTTATTTAAAATATAAATATTTATTAGGTAAAATAATGTGGAATATGGTTATAGATTCTTTGGTGAGATTCTATTAGTATAAGGACCTAGAATTACACAATACATAATCATAAATTAAGTTAATAATTCACAGTGGGAATATTTTCAGGAATAGAGTTTTAGTTATTATGTCCATTACTATTACATTACATTTCAAATATTACATATTAGACACTTCTACTCAGTATCCATTTTTTTAATAAAATAAAAACTCTTGAAAAAATTGTCATGTCTAGTTCCATGTTTTAAACAACATGTTTTTCATTGATCAGATCCTTTACACTATTCATCATTAAGTCTAGTGAAAAACATTGCAGAAACTTTGGAAGATCATAGAAATCCCAATGAGGATTATAAAATAAAGAATGAAAATATTAGTCCATCAATACATACCAAGCATAAGATAATTAACATACCTCATTAAATCATAATATTTATGAATAACACATAGAAATCATAAATCATAAAGGTATCTTGTGGAATCCATATCATAATTAAATTGTAGCTATCACAACTACATAGGGAGTTATGTTTGGAAAACCCATCACAATTTATTCCAAAAATATCTTTTGAGAAACATTAACGTTTAACTCTTCCATGATAACCAATTAATTTTAGATCTATCTCAGGCTCACCAGTCCTATGTTTAAATCAGAACCTCCTGTATATGTAAATAATTCCTAAGAACCATAAAATATTCATAACACATAAAACAAACATAATTGATTGATAATATTTCAACATTCCAATCAAAATATAACATTTAAATATACTGTTATAAACAATAATTTATCAAAACCATTTTCAGTACCAAAATATGCAAAAAAAAATTATATGGTATTTATGTTACATTCAAAAACATTTTGGCTAGTTAAGGATTCCAAAAATCAAATAATACTCGCATCGGCAGAATGGTCAATTTCCACAGTAATGTTAAAAACAAGAATTCCTTTTTTATTTTAGTATAACATTTAATATAAAAAGATTCCATTTGAATGAAATTATGAGTTAAAGGGGTTTATGCAACTTATAAAATAATGTTGCGTATAAATCAAAATATGCCTCAATGAAACGAGATTTAGACAATATCCCTTACCTCTTGTCCGACTTGACCATTTAATTCTTTAATCTTATGAATAATAAACTAATGTTAATTTATAATTTACTCAGAACCTCTTTCAGGTTTATTATTCCTTTATTATCACTTATTACCATGTTAGAAACATTATATAATCATTTAAGTTAGTAATAGTCATTTTGTCGATATTTTGTACTTGAGTCAAAAATGAGCATCTTATAATTACAAGTTGTCCATGTGGTAGAAATCCTATCATATATAGAATGATATAAATGATTTAGATATCATATATATCATATATATCCACAATATATATGTATTTACAACAGTATATAACATTTGAAAATAAGAAATGAAATGCACCGTTCATGGAGACGGTAAGTCGTACGTACACAAGAACTCTATTTTCTTTTCTATTTCATATTTTATTGGAATGAAAACATAATTTTACATAGCTATATTATAAATCCCAATTAATATCATATATAATTTCATTATTTCCATCCTCAATATGTCCCACGTATGGCATTAATGTGTCATATCACATTGAAGGGAAGGTAGTCCGCACTTCCTCCAATGAAATTATCATATTTACCAATTATAAAATCCATAAAGTTATTCTATAAATGAAATATAAATAAGTATAGAGACAATATAAATATAATATATATCAAATATAAATATAGTTTTATCTTAATGGCCTATATAAGATGAGGTAGGGGAAAATTGAACAATAATCATTCGTGAGGCTGTAGTTCACCATCCACATAAACAATATGTTCTTTACCCATTAGACGGAGGTGTGTGTGTATGTGAAGTTATAATTATTCTAAAAAAAGAAATTTATTGAATATACATGTGTTTTAATAAAAACAAATAATACTAATAATAACATAGTGAGTGACGAAGTAAAACAAAAGAAGAGAACTTGAGGGAATATGTTTCCTTTAAATCGGGTAACTCCTTTTTGATTGAAACAAAATGCTTTCATGAAGTCCCTAATACCTGGGTTAAGTCTTCAAAGTGGAATATAGGGATATTAGGAGCTTATTTATGAATAATTTTTACTATAAAAGTGGCTTGAGTGGT
The DNA here is from genome assembly GCA_963277665.1 of Viscum album. Taxonomy (NCBI): domain Eukaryota; kingdom Viridiplantae; phylum Streptophyta; class Magnoliopsida; order Santalales; family Viscaceae; genus Viscum; species Viscum album. The sequence goes on along the minus strand of OY728157.1, from coordinate 24,444,437 downwards.
GTGACTAATGGGTTAGAGGTGGCAACATTTTATAAGGGGGGAGGGGCCCTTTAAGAAAGTTTTAAAATATTATTGTATTATAATTTTTTTTTCAGTTTAAAAAGGTCAAACACTTATTTAAATTTAGCATAAAGTGAATATATGTCGACATAAAATCATCCAAGATTAATTTCATAGGTTTAGTATATTTTTTTAATACTTATATTTTTTATTTAACTCTTTGTTAACTTATTTTACATTTACGATGTCCTCTTATATGTGCAGACAATATTGGTTATATATTTACAATAAAATTACAAGTGACCCAAAATAGATAATTAATAAAAAAATTATATTTTATATGTCATTTGGCCAAATATTTGATATTTAGGACAATTTTATCATTAAATAAAATATTATTTGTTTTAAACACTCATTTATGTCAACTTATACACTATTCATATCAATAATTTTTTAAGAATCTATATTAACTTTTTTACTTCGAATAAACATCATTAATTCAAAGATAACAAATAATTTTTTTACCTAAAATTTGTGGATTTCATAAAAAATTTCAAAATAAATATAATTTAATATTTATAATCTCTTTTATTTAAAACATTAATTTATGAGATAGTCATTACATCATCATTGTGTCATAAATAATTTGATCTATTTAATGTCTAAAATTAATAATTAAAATATCATGATATTTTAAATCATTTTATCTTCCCAATGAATATTTATAGTTGAATAGTACACTTATATAATCTCATATACAAATGTTTTACTAAAATATATATGATTATGTTATTTTTGTCATTATTTTAAATTATTTAATATGAAGTGTCATTATATCTCTCTAGTGGCTCTATGGGGACCCAAAATCGACAAAAGGATGAACATGGTTGGAAATTTATTAGCCATTATAATTCGGGCAACTTTGAGGGTAATTTAATATAATTATAATATTATTTTTTACCATTAGTTACTAGATTTACCCTTTAACCATGGTACATAAAATATTTACTGAAGTAAATATTCAAAATGTTTAAAAATAAAATATTCCTATTTAAAAAATTTAGACCTCCAAAATGCAAATACAAAATCAATTTTTCCAAATTCAAGACAAAGAATTGGCAGAAATTAATCTAAAATTATTTCCCGTTGTCAAAACAAAAAGGGTGTTTTTAAAAAATAATAACTATCAAAATATTGACACTTATTTATATCCAATTTCAGGGTGAAATTACTTACAATGAGAAAAGTTGTATTAAATGGAAAAAATATAATCTTTTTACACTTTAAAACCAATTAAAAATATAACATAACCAAATCAATAAATTAGATTAAAAGACAATTTGGAATTAAAATACAATATTTTTCACTATTCATTAAAAAATAATCATTATCAGAAAAATACCAAAATTTTATCCAATGTAAATTTTTATGTCGTGAATATATAGATAAATATTATTTTTGTCAAATAAAATATATTAAAGTGAAAAAAACTATATTTAAAAATGGGTCTCCATCAAATGGCCGTAAATCGACCTTTTAAGAAAATTTAGACTATTTGTGCTTAAAATTGGATTCATCCAAATTTTAATCCTATGTCTTTAATTGGATAAAGGTAAAAACATTTTAAAATCATGTATTCAAATTTTTTGCATAAAACTGGATTTATTCAATATAACTCTATGTTGTGCACAATGTAAGATTTCAATGAAATCTGTTGTAGTGTATCTGGTGTTCCTTATAGCATAGAACAACTTTTAATGTAAAATTAATATTTTATTCACAAATATTAATATATATGAACATGTCATATTCTTTATTTACATGGGAAGTTACATCCTTCCCCCAATTGTAAATTGTGTCCTAAAAATGTTTATTCACTTATCAAATAAGTTGGTGGTATTTATCTCTCATATAATTTTTTGATTTCCGCATTGCCTCTTCAACCATATGGGGTTTTCACGAAACCATTACATGATGAATTATCTTATTCTTCTACACTTTACCTCTTCGGTCAAGAATTTGAACTATTTGTTCCGTATAAGAAAGAATCACATTCAACTAAACTACAGGATGGATCTTGCATATAAATTCTTAACATTGAATCATGAAAAACAATGTATACCTGGTACACACATAGAGGTAAAGAAACATTTTTGGAAACTGATCCAACTTTCTCCAGAATTTCATAGGGTCTAATGAACTTCAGACTCAGATTTCCCTTCTTACCAAACACATCACACTTTTCCCTGGAGAAACATTGAGAAAGACATGACCAACTACCATGGAGGAATGATCCTTCCTCTGGTTATCGATATAAAATTTCTTTCTACTCTAAGCTATTATCATGTTCTTCTAAATTAACTGATCTTTTTCTTCCATCTCTTATACGAATTCTGGTCCCATCAACTTTTTTCACCAACATCAACCCAAAAATCTAGTGTTTGACCCCATATTCCATATAATGCCTCAAATGGAGTCATATCTATAATGGAATGAAAATTGATATTATATAAAAAATCAACCAAAGAAATATGTTGGTCCCAACTTCCCTGGTAATCTATTGATCGAGCATGTATCATATCCTCCAAGGTCTGAAATTTTCATTCTAACTACCAATCTGATTGAGGATGAAATATTGTACTAAAATTCACTTTAGGGTGTATATACATGTGATGGAATTTCTAATAGTTAGAAGTAAACCTGGGATCACGATCATATATAGTGGATAGGTGAACTCCATGCAACCAAATTATCTCTTTAATATACAACAGATAATGTTGATATAGAGACAAAGTATCTCGAATATGATGGAAATTAACACACATATTCTATCGATCAACAATAACCATGATTGCATTATTTCCTCAAGATGTATTTGGTAATCCCACAACGAAGTCCATAGATATATTTTCCAATTTCAACTCTAGAATCAATAGAGAATAGAGCATCCCATTCTATAACGGACTCTATTCATTAATCTATTGTCAAGTCAAACACTTCACAGTGATGTCAGCAATATCTATTTTCATTCTATAACACTAGTAATACTCTTGAATATCTATGTACATCTTTGTACTTCTAGGATGAATTGAAAATAGAGAACTATGATCTCCACATAAAAAATCATTCTACAATGGAAAATAAAAGTGCACATATAATCACTTCCCAAATATCAAAATGCAATCATTATCAATGTTAAATTCAGGCAACATACCTTCCTAAACCAACTCTACCTTTTTCACAACTTACTATCTTCCTTCTATGCTTGCATAATTCTTTTTGATATAGGAGATTTCACTAAGACCTAAAACAAGAAATTTTAATTTCCCACGCCAACAACTTCTATGCCAATGTTTATAAAATCTTTAATCAAAAGGATCTAGTTCCAAACATAAAAACGGTAATATAGCATTACCTTTTTGACTCAATACCTAATCCACTTTATTTTCCTTTCATTGAAACTATTGAATAATTCACTCATAATCCTTGATTAATTCCAGCCATCTCCTTTTTCTCATATTCAAATCTCTCTGAGTGAATATATGCATCAATATTTTGAGGTTTGTACACATTTTACTCCAAACATATTAAGTCTCAAAAAAATTTAATGAAATATAACAGTATGTAATTCAACATCTTGTGTAACGTAATTTAACTCATGAGGTTTCAACTAACATGAAGTATAATAAATTATCGGATCATTATACATAAGGACATAACCAAGTCCTTTCATCAACGCATCACTGTAGATAAAAAACTCACCATATCTGGAAGGTAATGCCAAAACCAGAACATTCACCAATATTCTTTTCAATTAATGAAAACAATCATCACATTCCTTTTCCAAATAATCATAACACCTTTTCGAGTTAACATAGTAAGTGGGTGAGATAACTGTGAAAATATTTCAACAAACCTCCAATAATAACCTATTAAACCATGAAAACTATGGATCATAGTTATATTTTTGGGTCTTTCCCATTTTTCAACAACTTTTTAGAAGGATCAACAGTTATGCCTTTTTAGAAATAATGTGTCTCGGAATAAAATTTTTTGTAACCAAAACTCTCAGTTTCTAAATTTTCCAAATAGTTATTTTCATTTAAGGTTTGCAAGGAAACCCTTAAATAACATTCATTCACTTATTTACATTGGAACAATCAACAATAACATCAGAGAAAACATCATGATACTCATTTACCACTATCAAAAAATGCATTCTTTAGAATGTATACTTACCTTACTTTCAACTGATGGTAACTTGACCTCACTTAATTCTTCAAAAAATAATGAGTTCCCTAGAGCTGATGAAACAGATAATCGATATAATTAAAATGATACATGTTCATAACAGTGATCTTATTAAATGCTCTAAAATCTTTTCAATGTCTCATCGAACCATCTTTATTTTTAACAAACAAGAAAAAAGCACCCCATGGTGATGTTCTAGGTCGAATTAAACCTTTATCTAATAACTCCTTCAATTTCTCCTTTAACATTAAAAGTTCAATATGAGCGATTTGATAAGGGGGTTTTGAAATTGTCTTAGCATTAGGAACTATGTCAATAGTAAATTCACCATCTTGATCATGTATTATACAAGGAAACTCCTCATAGAAATCATAAAAATACTCATTTACTACTAGCACATCATTAATCTGAACAATTCCATTTTTTTCAACAATATGTGCATAGTAACATTATTTTTCATCATTTACATGTTTTTTAGCTTCCTAATATGTTATTAAAAGTAAAGGTTCATTCCTATACACAAACTAAAATTCTTTCTGAAAATAAACCAATTATTCTCTTTATAAATCTTAGCTTTACAAATGATAAGCCAATTCAATCCCAAAATAACATCAAACTCAACTATTGGAAAAACAATAAGGTTTTCAAGTATATTCTTTACACACACAAGGACTTGAAGGTTATTATATTTTTTTGTCTAAAAATTTCATCCCTATGTATATACCATATGTTTAGGATTCATATCTTGATATGGAATTCCCAATTTAATAGAAATTATATCAGAAATCAATGAATTTATAGACCATGAATCGAACAACATGTTGAAAAAATCTGAATAAATAAACATTATACCCGATATTACTTCATTCGATGGCCCAACATCTGCTGAAGTAGTTAAAAAGAATTTCAACACCCCTTTCTCCTTGTAGTTTGGTAGCATTCCCTCCTTTGACTTTTTCGTTGGACTCTCATTAGTATAATGATCCATTTAATTGCACTTAAAACATCACACTGATTGTAATTTATATATTGTCTTACTATTACTCAGATCTTTATCAGTGCAATTGCGATCCTTATGTCCCTTTTGACCACATCAGTGGCACTTACCAGAATTCAAAAGTCATTCCCCTACAAGCTTCTTACAAAAATTTTCAATAACTATAAACTTATGTTTCTTACCATCTGATAATTTTTAAGAGTTCTTCCCATTTTCATCCACCACGACCTCTTATCCTGTTGTTTGTCAATGAACACCTGATAATCAACAAACTCCATTTCCACATTCTCTGCTCATCAAACAAGTGTGTCATAACTTATGATCTCATAATAAGCTAAATCACATTGATACTATTGTTTATTTCGAAGTAAAAATTATTGATTTTACTATCAAGATCTCATATGAGAGTTAAAGCATACCCTTCCAATCAAGTGGATTATACATCATAAGTAGCCACCAAGCCATCGTCCTGCTTCAATTCCAAGAATTATTTTTCCATACTAAGATGAACAAACATTTTAAAAGTTTTCCTTAAGAAACATACATTTATATTCATACCAAACAAGAGAATCAATATCTTTATTATCCCTGATATTTTTCACCATCGACTACTGCTGATCGACTTCACCTTCAAAATAGTAAACAACAAGACTAAATTTTTGATGTTATGAACACCCCATGAAATTAAAATTCTTCTCTAGTGCTTTAATTCATCCTTCTACTAGCACATGGTCATATGACCCTCTTAATGATGTGGGAAGTATCCTCATGAAATGATCCACTAATGAAATGTTAAAATGTGGTGGATCTGGAAGATCCCATGCATGGATACCACCACAATTTATTGCCTTTGTAAACTATTCCATCACAGTAACAATCAGTTCAATTTCGATTCTGAACATCTTAGGTTTCTAATTTTGAAGGTTCTCATCCTCTTAATGACATCCCATACCAGCTGGTATGTTTCCTCTATAGAAAACCATTATGAACACAAAAATATTTTATGTAATGAAGCAACATAATCTGTAAATGCTATATCATTTCAATCATAACATAAATTAATTTATGGACATTAATTTAACAATATTCTTACTAATAAAGATTTCTAATCCTACCTCTGATAACAACAATTAGGACCCAACCATAATCAATACATAATATTATATTATGTTAACAATTCACATTGAAAAACTTATTAGGTTTAGAATATAAGAGAATTAGACCATAACTATTACATCACATCTCAAATATTACAATGTAGACACATCTAATCATTATCCATTTTCTCATAAAATAAAATCTCTTGAAAAAACATTTCATGTATAGTTAAATGTCATAGACAACAAGACTTTTCCATGATCATATCCTTTCCCCTATTCATCTCTATGTCCAATGAAAAATATTTCAAAAACATGGGATTAGTAAAAATTGATCAGTAAGGATTATAATATAAAGAAATAAAATATTAGTCCATCAATACATACACAAATACTATCTTTAACATACATCATAAAATCATAAGATTTATGGTTAACACATAGAAATAATAAATCATAATTGTAAATTGTGGCATCCATATCATTCTTACATTGTAGATATCATTTCTACATAGGATTTTATGTTTGGAATACCCATCATATTGTATTCCCTCAATTTCTTATGAGAAATATTAATGTTTACCTCTGTCATGTTACCCAATGCATTGGAGAGATATCTCAGGCTCACCTTCTATAGGTTTATCATAGAACCACCCATATATATGAAAATTCCCATGACACATAACATATTCATAACATATAAAACAAATATAATGTAAAGATAAAATTTACAAATTTTAATCACAGTAGATCATTAAAATATATTGATATATCCAATTAATTATCAAAACCATTTTCAATACTAGAATACATAAAAGAGTATATGGTATTTATTTTCATTTCAAAAACATCACGACATGTTAAGGAAGCTAATGATCAAATAATACTTGTAGGGGCGGAAAGGTTGTTGTCACCGTGTATGTTAAAATTAAACATTCCTTTTTAACTTTTAGAAAAACTATTTTTATATATTAACTTCCATTGAATGAAATGTAAAATCAAAGGGGTTTACACACTATATAAATGAATATGGTGTATAAATCAAAATATGCCTCAATGATAAGAGATTGATATGTAGCCCCTTACCTCATGTCTGACTTTACCCATCCGTTATTTAATCTCTGGAATAATTAAATAATGTTAATTTATACATTCTTAAGAACCTTTTTCTGGTTTATTATTCCTTATATATCACTTACTACCATATTATAAACATTATATTATATTTTAAGCTAATAACAGTCGTTTTCTCTATATTTGGTACTCGAGTAATAAATGGACTTCTTATAATTACAAGTTCTCTATGTGGTCAAAATTCCATTATCTATAAAATTATCTTCATAATTTCGATATCATATGTATTATATATATCGACTATATTTTTGTATTAATAATAGCACATAACATTATGAGATAATAAATTAAATGCACCGTTCATGGAGATGGTTAGACGTACGTACTCATGAACGCTACATTCATTTAAATTTCATATTTTAATGGAGTGAAAACATAATTATACATAGGTGTATTATAATTTCAATATGATATCATTTATAATTTCATAAAATCCATCATTTATATGTCCCACATATGACATGAATGAGTCATATCCGTTTGAGGGGGCGGTAGTTCGCACTACCTTAAATGAAATTATCGTATTTACCCATTATAGAAACCATAAATGTTTGATATTAATGAAAAATAAAGAAGTATAGATACAATATAAATATAATATATATCACATATGAATATAGTGGAATCTTAATGGCCACCATAAAATTTGGTAGAAGAAGATTGAACAATCATCATTTCATGAAGCAGTAGTTCGACGTCAACATAAATAGTATGTTTTTTAACCATTAGACGGAGGTGTGTGTGTAAGTGTAGTTAGAATCATTTTCATAACAAAAATCATGTATATTGTGGATACTAATGTTTTTATATAAACAAATAAAAATAATAACTTAGGGAGTGAGGATGTAAAATAAAAGAATAGAATTTGAGGGAAGATGTTACAATGAAATCGGGTAACTCTCTTTGTTTTGAAACAAAAATGAATTTTTGAAGTTCCTTATGCCTAAAGTAAGCCTTCTAGGTGGAATAGAAGAATTTTTGCAGCTTATTTGGGCATGTTTTGAATGATCAATGGGGCTTGAGAGGTGTGATTAATGGGATATAGGTGATAGCATTTTATAAGGGGGGTCTCTTTAGGAATGTTTGAAAATATTATTTTATTATAAAAAAATTTCGATATCAAAAGGCCCAATACTTATTTAATTCAAATATAAGGTAAACATAATACGAAATAAAGTCATGAAATAATAAATGGACTGTTTTGGATACTTTTTGACACATTTCTTTTTTATTTAACTATTGGTTTTCTTACTTAACCTTTATCATGTCCTCTTATATATTCATACTATATGGTTAATTTATTTACTATAAAATTACATGTGACCAAAAATAAACCATTAATGACATTTATATTATTATATATGTCATTTGAAAGAATATTATATTTTAGGACTATTTTTTTATTTAAATTTTTTTTAAAACACATTAATGTCAATTTATAAAATGTATATATCAATACTTTTTCAACAATTAAATAAAATTTTTTATTTTGAATCCCCATAATTAATTCAAATATAAAAATTCATTATGATCCTCAAAATTCATGGATGTCATAAAAAGATTCCAAATAAATATAATTTATTATTTATAATCTCATTTATTTGAAACATTAATTAATTACGTAATCATGACATCATCATTCTGTCATAAAAAATTATATCTATTTAATGTCTAAAAATTATAAATAAAATATGATGATTTAAATAATCCTCTTATAATTGAAATTAATATTTATGGTCGAATATATCACTCATATTAACGTATATACAAATGTTTTACTAAATGATATATCTTTATGTAAATTCCTCCCTCACATTAAATTAATATATATGATTTGTCATTATCACTCTAATGTGGCTTCATAGGGTCCCAAATTCAACCCATGGAAACAAATAATTGGAAATTTATTTTCAAATAGCATTAGGGCATGTGTTCGGGTAATTTAATATTATTATAATATTTTATTTACACTTATTTACCAAATTTACCATTTAACCCTGTTAAATAAAATATTTACTAAAGTAAATATTCATAATGTCTAAAAATAAAAGATACCTATTTAGATAATTTGGATCCCATGATTACAAATATAGAATCCATTTTTTTGACATTACAAACTCAAAAGTTGAAGATATTAATCAAAATTTAATTATTGTTGTCAAAACAATAAGGGTGTTTTTAAGAAATACATATTATCAAAAGAATTACACTGGTTTATGACTAGTTTCAAAGTCAAATTACACACAATGGACAAAATTGGATTAAATGGTAAAAATGGAATCTCGTTATATTTTAAACCCAATTAAAATTATAATCTAACAATATTAATATGTTATAGTTAAAGTTAGTTTTGAATTAAAATACAGTATTTTCACTATTCAATAAAATATTGAACATTATCAGAAAAATAACTATATTTCATACAAAGTTTATTTTTTAGTCCCTATTCTAAATATGAATATTATTTATTTAAAATATAACATATAAAAAGATAAAAATCATATTTAAATATAGTTCTCCCTCAAAAGGTAGTAAATGAACTTTTTAAAGAATATTAGACTATTTTTTAATATATTTGTATTTATTCACATTTTAAGCCACTAACATTTATTGGATAGATTTAAAAATAGTTGATAAACATGTATAGTAATATTTTAGTTATTTCAATTTATTCCTTCCATTAAAATGAAAAATAGTTATATAATATCTAAAAAATAATATTATATTGTTATTTTTCAGTATTACACAACGTTTTTTCTAACGTAAGATTTCAAAGAATTCTGATGTCGTGTATTGGGTTCGCCATCAAACATAGAATCTGTTTTAAAGTAAAATTAGTATTTATCTCACAAATATTAACATATATGAAAATTTCATATTCATTATTAACATGGGATGTTACAACTAGGCTTTCATTTGACACCATATCTATGCCTTCATGTGTTTATTGTTTTTCTTATACCATGTGGAATAAAGAGGAAAGCTCCAAATAATGGAAATTTCTATTGTTGATAATTGGTACATGGATGTATTTCTATATTTTTATATTATTTTTCATCCTATATTCATGTACATTGATTATTTAATTTGGGGTTTTTATACCAAATTAACAAATTGTACAATTCTCCCCATGGAATTTTCATTTGTACATACTGACTTGAAACACTTTCTTGCATTGTGTTGGTGGAATTTTTTCACACATTCATATATATTGATTCTAGGTGCTAGTTTCCATCACCAGGGGAATAAGAAATCTCATTGGGCCATGTCATGAAAGGATAAGTTCTCATGGATCCATGGTACCTGCAGTGGTTCTTAACAACATTATATCAAAAGTACAGGCTATGCATATTTCCATTATATCATTATATAGTTGTGAAATATTATTGGGGATTAGGTGGTAGATATGATTGAGTTCCAGACCAGATATGACCACATTGGTCATTATGACACCATGGGTGTTTTTTTGAAAGTTGTTTTGAGGAATTGATATAGACGTTTCCCTTCTTTTTAATTGGATTAGTTTAAATACCAATCCTGTTTATCTCTCTAGTGGGATTAATTTCTAATATTTTCTATTTTAGTGTTAATTAAAAGACATTAATGTTGTATGTGGATATTTTTTAGAACTATTCCTATGAGAAGATGAGCGTTTAGGGTCTAAGTGGAAGCTGATGATGAAAAACATCGAAAAATTACTCCCATTAAAGATAATATTTGTGATTTCTTTTGTGTGTTTTGTGTTCTCTAGAACATGCTCCATTACCCACTATTGATCAGGCTCTAGTAGTGGACCCTCATATGAAAGGATTCATGATTCTTTCTCAAAAGTTTCTTCTCCCAAATACACTACTGTTCCAAGTCACTATTGATATTAGATGAAAAATATCAGTCTTTTGTTTGAGTCCATAGAAACACCAAATTCTATCAAGTAGAAATGTTCCACCATAAATCTAAAGGTACCTAGCATGATATAGAAGTACATGATGGATAGGGAGACTAATAAAGTTGGAATAATGTGGAATGAAATTATATTAAATTTCAATAAATAGTTATATTCATAGTTTATGGTGTTGGCCAATGCTATTGGATTTTTAAAACTCAAGAAGGATTAGAAAACCATGAAAAATAAGAAAATCTCTTCACTGAGCATGTATAGTTCACACCTAAGATGATATCTAATGAGAATATCAATGATCGATGATTCGAGATGGTAGTTTTATCCAATATTTGTTCTTAGTATTTCTTTCTATATAACACTTTTTTGGATGATGTAATCAATATATCATTGATGGTTGAAGTGTACTTTGATATAAATTCTAGATTGGATGGAGGTAATTTTTCTCTAATGGAGATTATGTGTGTTCCTATAAGGGGAAGTAGAAGAATGATGATTCTCTCGGTGTATTTTGAAATCATTGTTTTTCTATACCTCCAACAATGACAAGAAGATTCCCTGTGATTTTTTACCACTATGGAATGTTTGTGAACTTGAAATTGGGTTTCACATAAGCATAAAAAATACATGGTTTCTTTGGATTCTTGGGTCCCTTTTAGATGTTATAATATATCAATTATACTCCATGTAGTGGAATATGATCATCCGTTTCTATTTATACTACGGTGAAATCTTATTATTCAAATGTAAATGGGTTCTTGCCATAAGAATCAAGAACAATATATCTTCATTATGTGGAAGAGTCTCTAGAGGAATCAAATATGGGTCCAACCACTGTGAGAGTAACCATTACTATAGACTCATCATTAGTGACTTGATTATTTGTTACTGGTGCATATCATTTGTTTCTTTCCAATCATATTGTGAATCACTTTAATCATCCCACATATATTTTATCTTATGTGATGTTCATTACTTCACCCCATGTGAAAAAGAGATTGTAGGGACTCTGTTGTCCTTATTATGTATTATCTCTTTCAGATATTTTTCATGCTTGTAATTATTTTTCTTCTCAGCGTGAAACCACTTGATGTCATATTCTACATGCATTGACTCATTGATAATAAATCATGAATTTGTTATTATAATCATTTGGTATCCTTTAATACAGCTAATGGGTGAGTTCTATTCTTCTTGGACAATGGGACTTGCGGTTGAGTAAAACTAGAACTTCTTTAAAAAGATTTGGGAAAAGTGATATATGTGTTCTCTTTTAATATATATTGGGAATCATTGAGCACAAATAAAACACTAATTATCACCATTTTTCCAATTTTTTCCATTCTAATTTCTATGGTTTTCTATCAGTATGTTAGGTAGAGTTATCAATTGACATAGTGTTGTGTACCTGATTAGTATATATTCCTTATTATTACATTTCACCCCCAAAAATGTTAGAGTTGAAGACTCAAGTTGATGATGTTTTAGATAAATTATTTATACACCTGAGTATGTCATATTCAGCAGAACCTATTCTAATTTCTATTAAATCTTACGTTTTTCATCGCATTTGTGTTTATTACCAAAAAATAATTCTTGTTATATTAAATTAAAAATATGTGTTTCCATAGAATGATGATGTTTTTTAACTACTGATTGAGGTGATGTGGTTCTCAAAGAATAAACATTGATCTGGTCACCATCAGTTGTTAATAAAAGAATGAAACATTTTCAAATACCAATTATCAGACCTGGTATGTGCATTATGAGATTATTTTCCTTCCATTTAGTCAAACAAATTATCCAATTTTAATTAATATATATAATTAACATAGTCTTCCATTATTACCATGATAATTTTATGGTGGTATTTTTTATGAAATTATTATTTAATCTATGTTTGATGAGATATGGTCAATCGTTTGACATAATTTCTAGAATTGATGACAAATGTAGAAAATTATGAAATGAAATTAAAATGTGATTTCAGGATTAAGTGACCTTATTGGGACATGTGCTATTAGAAAATAGTATTTCAGTTCATTTTAAAAATGTGAGGTCCATTATGAAATAGTAAAAACCATGAATTTTTTTTAAGATTCATGTATTCTTGGGTTTAGATATGTCTTATCTCTTTCATCTAAAGGAATTATCAATGTCATATTCTCTAATGACTTCTATAACATATAATGGAGTAATGTTCTTTTAGGAAGATAAATTTTAAATATCATTTGGTTATCTGAAATTTCTTTTCACAACTACAATGGGGTTGACTCTTCAAGAGGGTGGGTATGGCTACGTGGTCTCTTTGATGCATCACAATATGGTTTTGGATGTGTTCTTATTCGGGTTGATCATGTCATTTCCTATGTCTCTTGGAATCGTAGGACACGCAAGAATTGTTATCCCACCCATGAAACTTATCATATAGCTATGATGAATGTACTTATGATTTGGTATACATACCTTTTCATTGAATGTTTTAGAATGAATTCTGACCCGAGTAGCTTCGGTTATATCTTCTCAAAAGATGATTTGTATATTCTTCAGATGACTTGGGTTGAGTAACATTTATCTTTTGACATTGACATCATATATACCCCAATGAAGAGAATTGTCTCACTAATTATCTGAGAATGAATCTTCTAACCAATGCCTAGAAAGATTAATTGGAAGAGTAGATCTTGATGGATCTTTTTTTCAATGATTCATTTTGGATTTTAGGAATCTATGACTGAGGATTATTTTGATAGAGATTTGTTTTACTACACACTTCTCAGGATTATTATGTCTGAACACCATCTGGATGATGAATTCTATTGAATAAGAGTTAGTCATTATAGTGAGGAGACCACAGATAAGTGTTCATTCTCCACTAATGGGATTCTATGTGTTTAGAACCTGCAATTCGTAGATTTTTTGGTGAGTAATTATGTGATGGGATATTTATATAATTAAAATATGATTATTCACACATGAACCATGATAATATTCTATGACATACAACGATGATTCTGGTGGACAAATATCTGATGGCACATTTATGATTTTGTTTCTCATTGTTATATATGTCCTCAGGTCAATTCCAAGCACTAGAAACATTCAGGCTTTTATTTCCTCTTCTAGTTCCTTCATGGAATTGGGATAATATCTCTATAGTCTAATTTTAGATATACATTAACACAGATAATGAAGACATTGATAGGTTTTATGATCAATAGGATGACCAAATCTAAACCCTTTATATAGAATCATGTTAAAAACAAATTTTATGAGTTGGAAAATCATGTTGTTAAAGAGATTGTTTATTTTCACAAAGTTCCATCAACTATATTTTATAATAGTGTTCATGGGTTACATTTCTCTTTTGGATAGTAATTCAAGAGGCATTGGGAACTCAGGTTCATTTTCATTTGACATAACATCCTCAATATGATGCCTATATAGTAACAAGAAAATATATTACTGATAATATGCTTCAAGCCAATATCCTTTAGATTGGTGGAGTATGGGATGACTATCTAGGTATGGTTGAGTTTTATTATAATAGTATTTACCTGACTATGATTATGATGACTCTCTTTGAGGCCATGTAGTGACAAACATGTAAATAATTATTTTTTTATGAATATTGTTGAAATTTCATTAGTTGGATGATGTTTCATATAAGATACTAAAAAATGATTCAGTTGATTCCTATGAGAATTTTGACAGTGTAGAGACAGTATAATTCTTAAGATGATCACCATAATACACCATTGAAATCTTCTTTTTATTATCATTTGTTCTTTAATGTTTCGTCTTATTTGGGACATCAATGACTAGGGATTAAAGGAAACTTTCTCCTCATTTTTTGAGACAATATGATGTAATTGAAATTTTGTGGAAACTGGTTTGTCATTTATCACTTCAATAGTAGTTGAAGTCGATACATATTGTGTTCAAAGTATTTCAGATGTGGAAATATCAATCTATTCCATCTCAGTTTCTAATCTGGTCTAATCTGGACTTTGAGCCTAATTTATATGTGTCTCTAAATATATTAGGATAGTTGATTTTCAACCAATGTGATTTTTCAGATGGTGAAGCCTTTTTTGGGTGATATGGTAGCATTGTTTTGATACTCATGAAACATGGGAGAGAGACTAATTTTTTGAGAGAGTAGTGAACTCATATTATTGACAAGGAATCATCTTAATAGGATTTTAGGGGATAAAATCTTTCTAAAGTGGGGATTTAGTAACACTCCTTTACCATATTCATCCACTCCTTAACTAGTATTTTTATCTTTCATTGGGTGGGTAATGTTTAGAGGTTATTCAGTGGAAATTTTGAAAATATTTAAGGGCTATTGGGTTTTTCATAGTTGTTCCATAGTTTTCAAAATTCAAGCACCCTACTAGTACAAACCTTGAAAACACAGGTGGTGATGGTTTTCAAGGTTGGTTAATGGTTTAAAAAATGGTGAACCCACCAAATATGAATCATTCTCCCCTTTAGAGGGTAACATAGTTAGGGTGTATGGTTTGAAACATCGTGTGGTCTTTCCCATCCAATTGTGAATGTGGGAATTAATTTTTTTTAAAATGATAAAATATTCCACAAAACATATTTAGGACTACCACATCTCCCTGACCATTAGTGGTTTGTTTTATAAGGGTTATAGGTCACTCAAGGACCCATTATAGCTCATACAAACACTTTCTGAAGATGATCAGATCTAGTTGTTCATCATTCCATCGTTTCCCATTCATAATTATATCCTCGTTCCTTTTCTACAACTCACTTCCTCTCTCTTCCTAAGGGTTTGATAGATCTCCATGTTTTTGTAGGATCTAATATATATTGGTATAGATCATGAACCTAGGATTTCTTTTTATATCTTCATTACCAAAAATCTTCTTTGCTGTTTCTTTTCATGGCCGTTCTGATTTGTGATCCTGTGGTCCCATGGTAGGGAGTTTCATTTATGGTTGGCCAATAAATTTAACATGTAACTACTAAATTTTTTTTAAATTATATTAAATAAAACCCCAATTAACATTTAATTAGAATGAGAATTATATTTTTCGTGATATTTTGAAAAAACCTGGGTCCAATGAATTGGGCTGTGATTGTGGAATTTGATGGAAATTGTGAAGTTAAATTGTGGAAATAATTTGGGATCTTGATTTTAGAAATTCATTTAAAATTTTATTTCAGAAAAAAAAATAATATTTTTTTGATATTAACCCATTATACTTATATTAAAAGGGATTTAATTTTTTAAATAACCTATTTGGTTAATAAATGGAAATTAGCATATTAAAATGGGAAATATTTGTTTACTTTATTTTAAATATTTTAGAAATACTTTACATATTTTTTATTTTTTATTGAACATGACAACATAGGATGGTAGTGAGTTATTTTGGAAAAAAACCTATCGAAAAATTATTACTCTAACAAAACATATACAGCATGTCACATTCCCAATAGGATGGTGATGAGTCCCATTTGACAAGTGTTTGGGGGATTTTTTTATACATATTTCCATGATAACCTATTCGAGTGTGTGAGGATCCCATAACATGGAACTACCATACCTCTTAGAATATGACCATATTTCTCCATTGTTATAATTTTAAATATATTCAATTGTTTTTAAAACTATTTTACATATGTCTTGTGTATTTATATAATATATTTTATATCTAATTTTTATTAAGACATTTTCTAAAATACATTCATCCATGATATATAGAGATTGATTTTTAAAAATATTCATTTTTACTAGCATGAACATTTATTTAAAATTTAAATCTCTATTTGGTTAATTAATGTAGAATATTATTATTGAATCCATGGTGTGACCCTACCATACATTTAGCTCACACCCTATACCTTCCTTTAGGTGTTTGTACATTTTGTCACCTTGGTTTGAGAAATGAAAAATTATCACATGGAGGTAGATATTTTTGTTTTCCTTGGTAAATTTAGAGCCATCCCTTGTTATGAATTTTTTTTATCTTATTTTCTAGTACATGGATGATGTACTTTCTGTTGATGACACCAGATTGAAATCTATTATAGTTCTCCCTATGGATTTTTTTCTCCATAATGACTTTTTAATCATTCTTCAGTTATGGTGGTAAAAAATTTATTCCCACATTCATTATGATTGATTCTATGTTCTAGATTCCAACTCGCGGGGATCATGAACACCCATCAATACATGTTTTGATCATCTTTATTTCTAGTGTACCAGGGTATCCCAGCTAGTTTGTGACATTAACAAAATATATTCAGTTTAAAATTATTATTTTTCACATATTTTTTAAATAAATTTAATAATGTTATAAAATATTATAATTTATTTATTTTTAATAGTAATATATTTTTTCGTTCTCAGATTTCAATTTTCTGTTCCAAAATTATATAATGTAATTTTATTCAAAATTTATATTTGTTTTTAAAAATGGTTTTTCTTCATTCATTAAACATCAAATGATGTTAATAATAAAATTATTATTTCTTTATGTAATGATTTATGTTAGTTTGATTATAATGTATTGATTATTGAAACAACGTTACTTTTTGTGTCCATGTTAAATTTATTTTATTTAGAGAATATATTTAGGTAACTTATTGATTTTGTTGAATTGTGGAATTTTATATATATTATTTCATAAATTATTCATTATTATAGATTCATGTTTCCATAAATCAATGTACATTTATATATTAAATAATATTAATTAGTTAGTGTGATTTTTCATATTTTATTATTTATTTTATTCATATTTCTAATTCAATAAAAAAATTCACATCATATATAGAAGATTATTTATTTTATTATAAGATAGGGTTAGTTTGTTTAATTAATGTTGATAAATGTCACTAAAAATATTTTTAAATATGGTTTTCTATTGTGTTCATTTCAGGTTCAAATATTCTTTGTGTTCGAAATAATTAAATCATATATTGAATAGTTTAAATTTTTAAATTAATGGTTATGTTAATATTACCTTTTAATGATTAGTTTTAGTCCAAAATTCAAGATTTTTTTATTTTATGTTAACATATCATTAATTGATATATTACTTAATATAGAATTAATAATGAGTTTTCTAGATATTTTTATAACAGTGAATATTTGAATAATGTGAACGTTAATGACTGTAGGTGAATTATAAATTTTAGAATGATAACAATTAGTTGTCCTTAATATTATTATTTTTATTTAGGAAATAACGATGTGATGACATGAGGAGAATTTAATTTTTCTTATACATTGATATTAAATATGGAATTACTATTATTCTAACTTGAATAATTAATCCATTATTTCATTTTTTAGACAAAATATAATATATTGTTGTTTAATTATTTTTTTTAATAAAATATTTGAATAATTAAATGGTGTTTTTAGTTATAGTTTTAATAAATAGCTTCATGCATAATGTTGTATATTATAATGTAATAGAATTTATTAATAATTTGATTAAATAAATTATTTTATTTCTATTGATTTATCTTATAGGGAAAGGATTACTAATTTTTCTTAGTATTTTAACTTATTTTTTTACAATGTAATTTTTATTTTTGTAAAAATATTTCCACTATAGTTTTTAATTGAAAATATTTTATAACGTGTGATTATAGATGATAATTTATATAAGATAGTTTTTGGATTTAACAATATTTTGAAATTTTATTATTTGTATTTTGAAATTTTAATTATGATATATAATTTTAAATCGTTATTTATTCTAATTTGATTTCTACTTTCTGAGAGGATTTAAATATACATTATTTCTGATGTCCAACGGTATTTGGTATATTTTTATTAGGTTGACATAATATTGGATATGGTAATTGATTTTGCTTATTCTTAATAACATTATTATATAATTGAACATCATAAATAAATTTTTTTAACAATTTTTCATTCATTTCATATTCCTTTTCATATAATATAAATGACTTATAGATCACTAAATTTAATTTTATATTTGGTAAATAGTTTCATCAATGGTGAGGTCATGGTAGGTTAATATTTGTAGTGTTAATATGGGAGATATTATTCATGTATGCGTTTTTTTACAATATAATAAAATCATTTAATGATATACCATTCAGGATATGAAAATTTGGAAAACGAGATCTTTGGAATGTTATCCTTTTATTTTTTTTACATTTAGAGAACTAGTTTAACATAATATTTTATATCTATATATAGGTGTCTTCTGTAGTGTGGATCCATTCATACTTTATTATCTTTAGGGATAATATCACACTGGTAAATGGTTTAGAATTTTACCCTATATTATTGGTATATTTCATACTAAATTCTATGAGATACAACATACACATAACATTCCTAATGGAAGGGAGTTTATAATGACCTATGTTATTCAATTTAAAAAATAGATAAATTTTAATTAAATAGTTTATTAACTATAGGATTAGAGGTATAGATGATGTGAGATGTAGAATGGAGTTGGGTAAAAGGAAGAATAATTGAATGATATTGAGATTGAGTCAATTAATGTAGTATATGGAAAATCACTAATAATCATGTGGCCCTATGTGGGAGTGAAGTACATCTTACAAACCCTACTAGGTAATAATTAGTCTTCCATAGGGTACCCAATATGGATAAAATTGTTTATTTTTAAAACTTGTTTTCAATGTTAAAATTTTTACATATTCTTTTCAGTTTTTGGGATGAGTTATTTGGATTTTGGGGATGTGGAATATCTCAAACTTACTTCTCTTGTATTTGTTATCTATCCTTCTCTCCTAGTCTAATTTTAATATACATCATTTATTAGATCTTTTATAGACTTCATTAGATCTATATTATCATTTATTCTAGGGTATGGTTTCCATTTATCAATTTTATTTTCATGGTTAATTAGGTTAAATAAGATAAAAATATAATATTTTATACATCTAGTGTTATTAGTTCTTAGGGATCGCTGGGGATTCAAATAAAAAATATATCACGATAGGATTTATTTTTTAAATCAGTAAATGACCACTCCCAAATATTATATTTTTAATGTTTTATTTTTGTAGGGGAATGATATTGTTTGAAATATACATAAATATTTATTTTATCCATTAATAATATATTTAAAAAAATTAATTATCCATTCTCAACAATTTATATCATTTATATATTTTACAAATAATCAAATAATCATGTTTTTTTATTATTTGATTTGATTTATACTATATGTTTTATCATTTGTATAGATAATATAGATAAAATTTTCCTAATTATAGGTATATATATGGTTGATCTCCATTATAATGATAATATTTAAAGTGATATTTTCCCTCATATTGAGGATTTCCAATTTATTATAATGTTATATCATGGAAGGCATGATGCATATCTTATTAAATCTTATGGTGTATTTGTTAGAACATGAGAAGCAAACATTAAAGGTAAATGTATTTTTTTATTCATTACAATATTATATAGTGAATTTACAATATATATTATATTTATTTTTAATATATTACATTAATCAGAATATGGTTATAGTCTAGAGGTGATATCAATTTGTAATTTATGTTCTCTATCCCAATATATATAAACTATCGTGCAAGAATATATTATTTTTCATGTATGTGATAAGGATGTTTATCAGGTGATTTATGGTTGATGGATGTTTATATGTGGAGGGAGTATGAGGATAAAATAAGTAGTGCTGATTTATCTTTTAGAAGGATGTATAGAGGATTCTTGGATCCTTGGGTATCTTTGGTCATTAATGAGTTTCCCTTAATTATGATATATATATGAAATCCTTTTTTTGAATATTTGGATTCTATGTATTTATTTTTTAAATTTTATATATTTAAATTAGTTAAATTATTGTATTATTATAATTTATCCTTATCTTAACATTTTCATTTAAAATGACTAAAAATATCTTTCCATAATTTAAATTTTATCCCTTGCTATTAATGTTATCCCCGGGTAATAATATGCACACATTTGGACTAATTTTCATTTTAGTTGTACCTGTAGATCCATACCAAGTAATTACATGTGTAATTAAAACAATGTTTTCTATAATATTTGATTTCCTAATGATTTTTAGTAAATTGGTTTACTAGATATATTATTTTTAGAACATTACAAGTGAGAAATAAATATCTATATTAGGAAAATTATTTGGAAACACATTTTTCCATATCACAATAATACTATATTTAATTATATAATTATTGATTTTACCTTTAGTTTAGATCGTTTTTATTTGTAATTTTATATTTTTTCTATTTTTAATGATAAATAATGATGTAGTGATTATATGGATAATACTGTGGAATGTTGAATTTCATGACATGTTCTTATCATTAATCATGTATATGTTTTACTAAAAATTGATTCTATTAGAAAAAAAAACTAAAATAAAAAAAAATTCATTATTAAAAAATAATTAATTTAAAAAAGAAATATTAGTTATAGAAATTTTGTTTTATAAATTTGATTGGGTCTTGTTAATTGGAATTCATTCATCACTATTTTTTTTTTCAACTATGATTATATGTTGGGATTTTTTTACTAAAGAACTAATATTTCAAATATTTGTGTGTACATAAAAAATTTATATTTAAATCACTAAAAATATAATTATATGATAGATTAGAGTACTATAGATATCATCTGATCTCCCCAAAGTATGTGGTGGTCCTCAAATTTCATTTACTCAAATATATCATTTTATCATCATTATGGTTTTTTATATCATCATGATATTTATGCATAAAAAAATTTATCAAGATTAGAGCATATGTTTATAGATCATCCGCACCCTGGTCTTATATTGGGGTTCAGCTTTACTTGTTTTGTGCACTGTAATCCCTTAATTTAATGTCAGATATTTCCATAATTCATTCCCATTCATTATAAAATATAAAATTCATGATTTATTTTGAAATATTTGATAAATGATGTAAAATACGGATTTCATATTATTTTATTTTATTTTTCAAATCGGCTTGTAAATTAAAAAAAATAAAAAATTTAATGGAATTTATATTATCATGAGAGTTTTTGAAAAATAATGTATTGATTGGGAAATAATTTTTCTGCATTTATTTTATTTTCAACTTGATAAAATCTCATAAATTGAAAGTTTATTTTAATGATAATGTAGTGATGAAGTCATATGATTTTTTATTAGAATGAGAAAGTAATTTTGAAAAAATGAAAATTTGAAATCATATTTTGAAATTAACTAAAATTATTGATTTCAAATTTTATTGATATATTGGTTGATTGAAGTACATTTAAACATGGGTAGTTTGTAGGTAACTGGGAAAAGAACTCAATGTTCTTATAACATTGTAGTAGATTTATAATGATAATACTAATTGATTGAAGATCTTCCACTTTTCTCATAGTGTATCCCCTAATGGGGTGTAGATTGATTGGTAATAGTGGATCCCTAAATAGGATGATGATTTTATTCTAAATAATTATTCAGAGAAATTTTTATAAATTATAAGTGTTAATATCCAATTACCAAGAAACTAATGTACAATGAGTCTCTCTTTTCAATGATTGTTCTTTTCATGATATGATTATAGATGCATTGATTTTTTGAGTTGTTTTATTCATCAAATTTATTTATATAAATTATATTTTATAATTTTTTTAGAATATTAAAAAAATTTATATATTTTCCACCTGATATAATAAATTCATATTTTTATTAAAATTATTAAAATAAAATTATATTTCTTATTGAACATGAACTCATATTGAAAAGAGTTAATTATAATGAAAATTATTATAGAACATTTGGTGAGTCCCCAATTGTATTTATTTCCCACACCATACCTTTTCCTTTACGAAATTATAGACTATTATATTTCATGTTTGACAAAATAGAAGGAACCAATTGGTGTTGGTGGGTATTCATGAAACTTTGTAATGTGGGGTGATGATAATGACTTGTGGAGCTGTGGTCAACTTGTTACACAACATCCTTGAGACATTTTCTACATTGTTTGATGTGGTCATATTGGAATGATTTTTCCTTTAAGATAATTGTCTTACTATTTGGTACTTTTATAATTTATTATTTCCCTTAATTCTTGAGTTTTATATTGTTGAGCGCACTGACCCGTAAGATTTTATCAAAAAATATTTTATAAAAAATTCATTCTTTTTTAATCATGTGTGATGTCAGGTACTAGTCACTAACCTACATGGATCAATACTGACCATTACGCTATGTTAGTGTCATCTCGAGTATCATGGTACATGGAATTTATAACTGTTCCTAATAATGTTGTATCATAAGATCAGTTTAATTATATATTCATTATGTCAATATGTCATTTGGGATAGAAATATGGTTTTTAATATCTAGTTGTGAGGTGTTCGTAGAAAACTATAACAGTAAAAAACATTATGCCCCAATGGGTGTTTGGGCATAGTGTCTTTGGGGAATTTTTTGATTTGATTATTACGTTTTCATAATATTGATCTGAGTTAGTTGAAATAGAAATCGTAAATTTATACTTGATGTAATTTACATATATACATATATTTTCTATGTTGTTATATTCTGTATCCTTTCTCATGTCCACAGTGTTGTATGTTAATGTTTGGCTTTATCATGCATCTATGAAGATGTCTTAGTATGTACCTAGAGGATGATACTAGTGAAACATATTATGAAAATTCTCCTGTGGTTTAGAATCATATCTAGATGGTAGTTTTTTTATCCATGATCTTGGATAGGCACTAACAATTCATCCTATTCAGGCTTTTAAAGTGAATACTCAGTGGGTTGAATCTCGTGATCCACCTCAAGACTTTTTTCACAAGTAGTTACCTACATAACTATCCTCAAGAGGTTATGTAGTTTTTCATAACAATTGAACTAATTTATGAGTTCTTGGAAATGAAAAATTTGAATATGAGGAAACGAGATACCATTATACAAGAAATTCCTAGTATGAGTTGGTGGGATTTAATGTTTACTATGAAGAAGAATATTGGTTTGGAGTGGAAGGAAATAATATTCTATTCAATGATAACTTAAATCCTAACTCTAGTATCCTAGATTGTGGTATAGATTTTTTCAACATCTACTAGGTTAATAGGATGATGAGGTAGTATGTAAACCGCTCTACCAATCTTTTTTATTTTTCAACTGAGAAAGTATTTAATTGGAAAATGAACGCTCCGTGGTTCATGATGGGTCTCTATCCTGATATTTTTTTATAGATTTTCTTAATATATATCACTTCATATTATGACATAATGGATAATGATTTGATGTTTAATATCCCATTGAAGGGTATATAAGGGTTGGTTGGAGATACTTTTTCTCCCAATTGAAGTCCTCTTAGTTCGTTTAAAGGATAGAGAAATCTTGATGACCCCATATTGGATCTTGGAAAAAGGTTTCTTGTAGAACTCCTAGAGTACCTTTATGAGGCTCTTTTTCTTCATTCCCAAATATAGTTATTGATAATTTTAAAAGGATTTTCATTGAGGAACCCATGATCTATAGTTCTTGTAGTTTTTGAGGCCAAGAATATACTTTTTAAGATACATCTTCAATAATAAAAAACATAACATGTGTTACCCCACCTAAAAGTATTTTAGTAATATTAGATGACTCAATTTGTAAAGGGTTCCTTTCATAGGAATCTAGAATGAAGATTCTTTAAGAAATGAATGAGTCTCCATAGGTAGATAATACAGGTCTAATATCTGAGGGAGGCATTAAAACAATAGTTCATAATTAGTAAATAATTTATATTATATTAGGGGATCTCACTGAGATATATTGACACATATTTTAAACCTATAAAATTCTTCCCAAATCGTTTCTTCCTATGAGATTTATATTACTACACCCCTCGTAATCAAGAGAGGGAAGGGACACCACTGTAATTCTTATGTTTTCTCTATGTTACAAATTGATCTTGTCTATGATTTTATATTACACAAAATAAAATATGTTGATAGAATTCCATGGTTGTATTGATTCATTTCTAATAAGATATTAATTATTTTTCTTATATGAGTCTCCATTACAACACCTGAGGTGGTGTGACCTGTTTTTTAGGGAGAATGAGACCTGAGGTCACGTAGAGAGAGAACCAATTTATTAGGATATGGATAAAGTAATATCAATATTTTTTTCCTCTATAGAGGATGGATTTTTTTTAATTATGGAACATATTTAGTTTTCATAATGTTTCTCTATGAGTTTCCTTTTTATTTATCAGGTTTCCCACTAATAGAAATGTAGATTGTTCTATAGATTTTGTAGAAGGAACACAACATATGAATATTCATTCCTATTGAATGGAACTATCTGAAATGAAAGAGTTAATGATATATTTGGATAACCTTTTAGGGAAATGATTCATTTTCATGAGCGGTTCACCAGATGTAGTGCATATTCTTTTTATTAAAAAATTTAACGAAACACATAACATGTGTGTTGATTATTGAAAACTAAATCATGTTATGGAGAAGAAAAAATATCAATTAATGTATGTTGATTATATATTTGACATGCTGAAAGAGGTTATGTGGTTCTTGTAAAATGATCATCGATCCTATTATCACCAATTGAGAATAAATTAATATAATTACAGACCATATTCTTGTGAGGTTACGCCCCTTATGGCTAAAATTTCATTCCATTTGGTCTAAAAAATCCTTTGTAGTATATAAGGAATAGAAAAATGGAATATTCCATTGGTATATTGATTCGTTCAGGGTGATAATTTTCGATAAAATCCTAGATTATTATTTTTCTGATTAGGACCATGTGTTTCTTCTAAGATTAGCTCTAGAAATGTTGATAATCACCAACTCTACTACAAGATATTAATGTTATATTTTTTTTTGATTCTGGAAGTGATGTTTTTGGGGAAGATGGTCTATGAAAAATGTATTTTAGTGGGACCTGATAAGTTTAATGTCATTATAACATGTGAGAAACTGTAGAATGGTTTGAGATTTGATTATTCTTATGGTTAGGGTTATTATCACCGGTTTGTTAAATATTTCTCAATGATGGCATCCCTGATGACTACTCTCACTCAAAAGGATTGATGTACACACATAATGATCAATATAATAGTTCATTTGTAGAGATAATATTTCATTAAAATAATAGGTCTATGGTTCCTTTTCCAATGTTTCTGGAGGGCTATGTGTCATTTTGTGAAATATTTATTTTAGGTTTGGGTTCCATTTTTATTCAAGGATATCACTTGGTAGCCTATGGTCCTTGACAACATAGTCCAGATGTGCTGTATTATCCAACTCATGCCCTTGAACTAACATCTTTTATTATTTCACTTAGGTATTCAAGACATCATATTTTCAAATAATTCCTTACCATGTTTCCCAAATACAAGTTCCAGTGTAATATACTCTCTCAGAAAAAACTCGATCCTTCAGTATAGGGTTTGTGTTGATTACTTCTACTCTTATGATTAAACCATTTCCTATACACCAGATAAGGAGAATTACATTAATTTTTTATTTAAAATGAATATTACGAATCATTATTTAAAATAATAATAAGTAGAGAGATTCATATTTGCCTCATTTTCAAACATGTATTTTGGAGTCTCAGAAAAATTGGTTCATGTTTTCATCAAAAGATTTCAGTTATCCACCTTTCTTCTCAAGTTGATTCCTTGAAAGAAGCAACTTGAGGATTAATTTTGTAGCATTAGGGGAACCATTTATGTTGGGGATACTATCCATGAGTGGATTCTATCTTCAAGTGATATCCTATGATTTGGGTATATGTTTGATGTGTGTTTTTCATAAGGAAGGATATAACATGGGGTTTCTATAATTCCTAATAGGGAATTCACCCTAGATCTAATATTATGTTTTATGATATATGGAAATGATTCTTTTTTTTTGTATCATTTAGGTTGTCACGAAAATATTTTCACATTATTATACAAGTTACATTGTCAATGATAGGAAAATAATTCATTTGGGTTTTATTAATCCCCTCTGTGTGCCATCATGTATGGGGATGATATATCTATTTACATTTATGGTTTCTTTGTACTCATCAAAAAATAAAAGTATATGGTATGTGATTGATGGGTTGATGAAATTAGATAACTTATTACACATTTTAGCTAAACTCAAACTCGAGGAAATGTTATGTCTCTATTTTTAGGATATTGTCAGATTGAATATAGTTCATTAGGTTATATTCTTTGATATGGATCGTCATTTTACATCTTGATTTTTCATACGCCTCAAAGGTGCACTAGGATCTCATTTCTGTTTTATCATGACATATAATCCACAGATAAATGGAAATATATAATTATATATATATATTTGTTACATACATGGGTTCTATATTCCAATGTAACTTGGGATTTTCATATGGTATAGTTTTAATTTTATTATAATAATAATTACTATTCTAAAAACTGGATGGATCCTTTTGAGGCCTTATTTGGTTGACTTTATAAATCATCATTATGTTGGTTGGATGTTGGTGAATATTAATTGGATGTTATGAGTTTGGTCCAATTAAAAATGATAAATATTTTATTGACTATATAGAAAATTTTTATGAAATTGTATTGTTTATTGTTTACATTGACAGTTATAAGAAACCATTTATGTTTTTAGTGAGGGAAAATGTATTTTTTTTCTAGTTTCACTCAGTTTAGATCATTTATGGATTGAAATGTTTAGGAAGTAGGCACTAGGATTTGTGGGACATTTTGGTGTTTTAGAGAAGGTGTTGAATGTGTCTTACCATTTCAAAAACCCACCTCAATATATTTCAATACAAAGTGTGTTCAATGTATTTAATATTTTCAAGTTTCTTTCTAACCCATTTCATCTTTTGATCTTTTTGGACCTATATGATGATCTAGATTTATCGTTGACTAAGCATGCAATAATGATTTTGAGTTCTAAGACAATGCTAATTAGGCATATGAAGAAACATTTGGTTTATGTGATATGTAGAAAAATTATTCAAAAGAGACATGGTAATTTGAGACACTGATAATAGAGTAGTGGACAGTACACATTCCTATTTAGAATTCCTGAATAGATTTTAATGACATAAATTTTTTTATTATTGGGAGTTTGGGACATCCTTTTTCCTTCTTTAATGTATTACATGATCATTTTTTGATTTTATTTTTTTAAGTTATTTCATGTGGTTTGTTTCAGTAAAATCTAATGATTATTTAAAGCTGACAGTATTATTCAATGATGGTTCATAATTATGACAACCCATGTTGTTTTACCCAATAGAACATGCACCCTATCGATAACCACAATACATGGGTTCATGGGTTTTCCAAAAATTTTGGAAACCCCTATAAATTAAAAAAATACATTAACAGTGAGATATACATAACTTTAAAATGAACATTTTAACCATACTTCCAAACCATTCACCACCAACCGAATACCTACATTGGTGCATCGTAAGGGTTTGTGTAATTTTTAACCATGGGACCCTAACCATAAAACTATGTGCACATATTTTAAATCTTATTCTTATTTTTTAAAAACCCCAATCCCCGTTTTAAATTTTATAATCACCAAAAATATATAATAACACACTTTTAAATAAAAAGAGTGTCTTAAGTGGTAATTTTGGATCCTCCAAATACTTTTATAGGAAGATATAAGTGTTTTCGATCATGTTTGATCTCTTATGGGTATGTGGATGTCCTCTCACGTGGTTTCATAAAATATATCTTTTCATCCTCTATAGAGTTTGATATATCATCATGTAATTTACTTTTCTAAACATCATCATTTGGATGTTGATTCTAGGTTGTGTTCCTACATATTCTACACAGTCATTCTTCATTGGAATTCCTCGTTGTGGGTAGTGGATTATGATACCCTTATTTAGAGGTACATTGTTCCATAAATATTTTACATTCAATTGGAAAAATATATTTCATGATTAAATTAAAACGAGATTTTAAATTATTTTAAAACATGGATTTTTGATGATTTGATTATCGATTTGAAATGGGAAAGGGAATTGGGACAACCCTTCGATTTTAATGGAATAGAAATTTTTGGGAGAATATATGAAAAATGATGGATTGATTTTAAATTTTTTATGAAATTATTTGATGCTAATCTTGATAAAATTTCTTAAATTTATAATTATTCTAAAAGGAATGAAATAATGGAAACACATTATTTTCTTCTGAAATGTGAAATCCATTTTTAAATCTATAAATGGTTAATAATATTTTTAAATGATTTGAAATGATTTATTTCTAACTTGATGGAATGAATGATATATTAATTTATTGACACACATATAATCCTCAGTTTCATGTACATATCTAGTAAAAACATTATAGTATCATTATCCCCATGAAATGGACTTTTTATGAGAAGAATAAAAAACATATATCATCTTTTTTCACATAGTGGATCCCAAATTTGTGTTTAGATTGATATCACGAGTGGCTCCCTAAATTTGGTGATGATTTGATTGTCCACGTGTATTTTGAACCATGTTTATAATTGATAATTATGAGCATCCTATTCACAATAAAGTATCATTTTGTTGTGAATTTTTTCATTTTTCATTATTTAATTTATTGGGTTATACATTACATTGATTAGTTAAACTACTTTAATTATACCAACTTATTTAAATAAACTATTTTATATAAAAGTTTTATTTAATCCTATATGAACATTGTATTGATATATCCTTTAAATGATTGAATGAAATCATGTTTTTATTTAAAATATTCAAATGAAATTCAATTTATAGTGTAATTTGACCTAATATAATAAAAGGTTAATTGTAATTGTAATAATTGTGGAACACATGGTGATACCCCATTTGGATTTTTTACATCACTCACTACATATTCCATTAAATGGTTCTAGAATTATACTAGGTCTTAGAAAAAGGAATTCACTACTTAGAGGTGGTGGTTTTCCATTATCCTTTGGAGAATACAGTGATAATGGAGACTGGTGGACTTGTTGTCCACTTGTTACATAGGATCATTGAGAACATTTCCGTCAATTTTGATGTGGTCATCTTGGGATGACATTTACTTTGGGAAGATTTTCTTCCTATCAGGTATTATTTTACTTTTTTGTTACTTTTACATAATCCATTAAGATTTTTTTAGCATACTGAGTTTTAGTATTTCATTATTTTTATTTTATTGTAATTTTTTTCTATCATTGACTATGTGCGATAAAACGTTCCAATCCACAAATGATGGGGATATAAAATTCTCATTTGGTTATGTTAGTGTTTGATCAAAATCTGGTGTCAGGGTATTGATGAATCTAGGTTGGTTTGTGATATATATGTATTGAATAATTCTTGAATAATAAGAAAAATGACCCATCCCCTTGTTACCATTTTTCCAAGTGTGATGACAATATAGACCATTTAATCCAACTTACCGTTTATTTTATAATATTTCTTTCCATTTAAATAAATTTTATTAATTAGATAGCATGTGATTCAGAAAAACCCAAACATAAGTGAATAATTATTTTTAAAAATATTAAATGAAATAAATTATAGTTATTTAATTAAAATTGTTAAAACAAATGACTTTGTAAAATGAGTTAACTTCACTAAAGAAAAACCAATTGATTATAAAGGATAAATTTTGAGCTAATTTTTATATTATAAATTGTTTTCAAATATGAGACAATATTGGAATGATATCAAGAAATAGTGCAAAAATTGAATTTGTCCTTAATAATAATAATTAATTACATAAATGAATTGTTTGAAAAATTATATGTAATCCTCATCTAATAATTTTTTTTATAAATGTATGTAAACAAACATTATTTAAACTAGTTATATATATATATAAGATAATTTATATTAGTTTCATCATTAAACACAAAAAATAAGACTTTTATACTTGTAAAAAATTATATGATCTTTTATATATTGATTATCAAATTTTTAAAAAAGGATAAACATTATTTGAGGGTAAAAAAGGAATGTTTTTTTGAAAATAATATTTTTCTGAGTGTAACAGATTTTTTATTTCCATAATTTAAAATATTCTTTATTTATGAACAATTTAAATGAAAATATTTTATAATATATTATATAAAATAATTTAACAATATCCCATGTGTTTTTAAAATTGAATGAATAAGAATAAAATAATTCTTCTACTTAAATATACGTTTATTTTAAAAATGGGTTTTACATTTATTACGATTACATTCTAGATTTAATATAAACCACTTTATTTAATTGATTCATTTATAATATATTTCATATTCTAAATCAAAATAAAAAATAGTTGTTTGCAAAAAAATTTCCATAACTAATAACTACAACGATAAAATTAATGTCACTATAGTTAGGATTTGAAGGGTTTATGAGGGGGTTAAACTAAGGGATATAAAATAAATTGTCACTAAAAACCTATAAATAGTATTAGTTTTTTCAGTGTCTTTTATCCATTATAAATCATATATTTAGATATTTTTCTATTTTTTACAACATTACAATTAAAATTAGTTGATATTTTATTGTTGATAACAATATTTAAAAGGGTATTACCCCCCCCCCCCCCCTCAATAAGAAAAGGTATCCAAAGATTCTCATTTATCCAAAAAAATATATCCAACCTATAGAGACCAATTTATAAACGAATACCTTCCCTGCATACATATCCATGACCTATGGGTTCTTATCTTCCCAAAATACCCATTCAATAATCCTTAAGGTGTATTCCATAGTATATTATTGATGGAAAATAAATATGTTCCCACATTCCCTTTTCATGTTTCATTCTTCATAAAAAACTACAAATAATTTATCAAAATAATAATATACTTAAATAAGTATCATTAAAATATTAATTTTTTATTTGACTAGTCTACTGGTTTTTTATCTCTGTTCCATAAGATTGAAAATGAATGTTCTAGTCACATAAACATGGAGACTACTGCCTTCATGAGGAATTCTTTTTCATTTTTTAACCCCACCCCTTAGGGATTATAATATAGATTTATTTAATGAATACGTAAAAAATTAATGATATAATTTTGATATGATAATGATAAAAAAATATTTACCTGGCATTATTTATATCCACTGAAAAATGAAAACATCCATTATATGTATGTAAAGAATAGCTCCATCATCAAGTGATGTAATAAATATTTCATCATCTATTTCCATGAATTGATATAAGGGTATATATAAAAAATAAATATGATATATATGGAATGGTTAATATTATTTAATTGATAAAATAATAAAAATGGTTAATGTACCAGAACCATAAAATTCAACCCTCTATGGAAAATGATAAAATTGCACCAAAATATATTTTTTATGATGAATTGATAATAATTGGTAGTCAAAAATTATAAAAAATTGTACGTAATAGGACCATAAGGAATATAGTTCTCTTAGATATCAATAATAAAAAAATTATCATATCGGAGGTCAAATTGTATAATAAGAAAGTCAATATTTGAGGTATGAGTTTATGTCACAATCTCACATTTTATAGAGATTGTTTATGTTTCAACATTCACTAGGGTAATTGTATGTTTTTATCTCTTGAAACACTTATATTCTCATATAATCTTTTTATTTCATTATTTTCTATTTATTATATCATTTCCACCCTCTTTAGTATTAGGTAATCCCGAAAGGGTGTTTTTATGAAAAGACGACCTTATTTATTTTTTTGTTCATAAATCATTTTTATCCATGAATATATTATTTATTAATATTAAATATTTTTATTTTATATTTTCCTATTATTTTTTAAAAATTCATTATAATAAATATATTAGTTATATTTATATTATATTAAGAAATAATTATTTATAATGTCTTCTGTATAGTAAATATTTTAAATTTAAAAAATCAATGAAAATAATTTTTTTAATGATTACAGAATGAATGTATTTTCCATACTCCTTGACCATTGTTTGACATAAAAATTAAATTATATGCTTCCATGGTTTTTATAATGAACTCATATTTCGATTATTCTAAGAACTTTTAGTACATAAATGTTACCAAATAAATAAGATATTATCTATTTTTAATAATATATAAAATCCATTTAAAAAAGTAATTTTTCCATTAAATAGTCGTTTAGTGAATATTATAAATCATTGGGGAATTTATCTATTGAAACAATTTACTTATTTTCTCAAGATAGGTTGTAATTATGATGGTCTATGTTCGTTTTTGTAAAGCTCATTTCATTACGACTTGTTAATTAATCAATAAATAAATAATATATATTTTTTGATCTTTTGGAACACATATGTATAGTTTTCACTATGTGAGTTGTGTTATTGAAATAATATAACAATCCAGTGCATTTTTTAATGCATGATACCTAAATATATAACATTATTTATAATTTGTAGTGAACCCAATCCATTTTAGGAAGAACAAATATGTGTATGTGAATGTGGAGTAAAACATAAGGGGACTCTGTCCACAAGAAAATAACAGGCATAGAAATGATACATAAATAATGAAAAGATTTTAAATTCTTATTTCTATTTCAAAAACATATTTACATAGCTTATTACATTATTTTATTTCTCTGGATTGATTACTAATGAATTTACAATATTACCAATCATTTCATATGTTATGATAAAAAACCTATCACCATACTCATGATTAATTATCCATGGATTAACGGGTGTTCTTTTTGTGTAATGATCATGTTATCATACAATATTATTATCTTTTTATAACTTATGATCATTGAAAGACATCTCCCAAGTTTACCCGTACATGGAATATGATCACACCCATTATTTGGTTTCAATTGACCATATTTATGTATAATATGATTAAGTATGATATATGTAATAATGGTTAAATTTTAGAAGAAAATTATATGATATATTAAATTTATTTCATCAAATAAGATTATTATGTATCTATAGACTAAGAAATTTAATCGATTAGTATTAAATAGAATTTATTATTGTGATATGTATAGAATTAGTTGGGGTTTGTCTTAGGGGTAATAAAATTTTTATCTGACATGAAAAATGGGTGTTCAAAACCCATTGGGCATAGGTACTATAGCGTACTGTATCAGAGGTAGGACTGTAGCGACGTTGGGCACTATATCGGCGGCATGGGGAACTGTAGTAGTGTTGGGAACTGTGTTCTACTATAACAGGTGGGTACTGTAGTCATATTATTCATAGAATGGGCCTTGGGCCAAAAATATGGGCATACATGCCATGTACTGAGCTTAATTATGATTGGACCTTCGGGCTATGTAATGGGTCAACCTCTACCGAATTAAAATAGGTATTTGATTTTCTTTATTAATTAATGAAGATTCCACACCATACTTTTAAAAAATGTTATATTTATTGAATATTCATATAAAATGATGTTATATTTATGTATTAAATGCTTTAGTCACCTCATCTTGAATTAGAGTGTTGTTTTGTTATTTCTAGAGATTAGATTATAAGTAATGAGAGGAAAGAAATTATGACAATATATGTATAAAAAGTTATTTATAATGAAACTAGAGTTAAATAGGTTGATAATAATGGAAATGATGTTAAGAATACATTGGACGGATTTTAAATCTCATTTTCTTTTGAACTCTGATTATTATTTTTTGAAACTCACACTAAAATTATATGAGTAAGAAAATGTTTAGAATCTAAATAAAATAGTGAAAGATCTTATTATTATACCTTCATGAAACGTATATGTTTTATATATTAGTCTATCGACTATCTTGAATATTAATAAATCAATTTGAGTATCCTGTCACCACCTCAATAGTTAGATATTTATTTATTAGAAAAAAACTATAAATGGTATAATGATATCAACTCATGTCTATATCTCATATTTGATATAATTTTTTGGGAATTTTATTCTTGTATATTCTATTATTCTCTTAATAGTGTACCTTTATGTGAATTTGTGAATTTATTGGAGGTATATATATATATATATAATTTCAATATTTGAGGAAGGGAAGTCAAATTTATTATTCAAAATTAATATAGGATCTTCTATCAATGTGATGAAGAACATGAATATCCAAGAGAAATTAATTACACTATATGGGTCTTTTAACCTTTTTATATGTGTTATTGATCCCATATGGTTGGGGAGAAACTCAATATTTAATATATTATTATTATTCAAGAATATGGGAATGTATTTTCTAAAGAGATACATAGTCTTATGTTGAATCCTGATGTGGTGTTTTTAATAGAACTCTTACCTGGGGAAATACCAGCATCCAATACTCTTTTAAAAAAATCCCCTAATTGATTTGTATAAATTGAATAAAAATGGCTTGGAGAATTTATTAAATGTAATAATATTCACTAGTTCATCACACTATGGTATAATTATTAATTTTTTAAGAAGAATGGTGGGTCAGTATGGTATTCATTGATTATTAGGGACATAACCCGATCACTATTAAGATCATGTATACTCAACACAACAATTATTAGATATTTGATCAATTATGAAGATATCAATACTATTAAAATATTTAATTTCAATCTATATATCATCAATTATGTATTAAAAGGGGTCATATGCCCAAGAAAACCATTCATATGTGGTATGAACAATATGAATTTATAGTGATTCATTTTGGTCTTACCAATTCTCCTGGTATCATCATGGAAATCAAATTGTGTCTTTATTTTTAACCATGGTCAATAAATTATGTTATTTATAGATTATATTAATATATATTCAAAACCAAGGAAAAAATTAATATTATTTGAATATTCTTGTGATGAACATAAGGAATGATAATTTTTATTCTAAATTAATCATATGCAAATTTATTCAGCAAAAAATTATCATTTCAGGTTTATATAATTTAATGAAAGTGTATATGGGTGGACAGTAAAAATATGGATGTTATTGTGTAGTGGCCTAGAAAAAAAAAATTAGTAGGATTTTTAGTTTTCATGGATTACCTATATATTATCATTTATTTTTGTATAATTTCTCATGGATTCCGAATAAATTAACCATGTTGACCAAAAAGGGTTCCATTTTATTTTTGATAGTTTATTGTAAAACAATATCATGAAACTAAAGATAATTTTGGTTCTTGCACATATTCATACAGTACATTGAAAAGGATTAGGGTTTTTGATATACAAGAATGCCTAACATAAAGGATTATTTTGTGTTTCCATATACAATTACATGGCAGTAGCTTATAACTATATCAAGTTTACTATTTATCATGAAAATTAACTAATAGATTATATCAAGAAAAATGTGTGAATTTGTTCATTAAAAATATTGAGTCATTATAATTATAGAGAATTTTGGGATATATATACTAATAAAAAAAATCATAAAGTATATTTTTACATAGATAGAGTTGTGTTTTAAACAAATTATATGGTTGGTATTGATAAATTATTATATTAGCTCAGTATATTTCCACCCTAGAAAGGATAAAAAGTGCATAATTATCTATGTCAAAATAACCAAGTTAGATCATCCCTGGTGTGGATCGAAGAAAACTAAATACATATTGATTTATGGAGGATCGACCCAAAAATCATGATGAAATGATAAGGATATTAAATTCTCATATTTTTTTTAACTATCCATCCATGGTAATATTAATGATGTATAAAAGGATGATATGGGAGTATAAATAATGGTAAGCAATTGGATAGAGTTCAACCTTGATCATGATGTGATAATAAGATACAAGAACTCGATATCTTCCTATTCAATTCTAGAATTGAATAAGGTGAAATAGGATACTGAATATATATCATAATTTTCATTCAAAACTATATGTAAAATTATGTATATTCATATCAAATTGAATTTTTGGAGATACAATTTGGAGGGGGATATTGTGGAGTATATATGTGAATTCCCAGTATAATTTTATGTATAAGGACACAGCCTTAAACATTAGAGAACCGAGTAAATTACATTAGAATTCACTTATTTACAATCAAATAGATATTTTTTTTTAAAATTTATATAATGTCAAGACATATTTCATACATATAAAACTCTAAGCATACAAAGTGGATACTACTAAAAAATATCCATTTTTTTATAATTCAAAACCGTTTATTAAAAACATGAAAACTATTCATGAAAAGTATTCCCAACATTAATTGTAGCTTCTCCATTCAACTAACCCATCATTGAACCCTATAAAAAATATTTTAATACTTTTGATGAGAAAAAAAATCTCAGTGAGGGATATTAAAATATGAATAGAAACTGTTAGTACATAAAAACATATAAATAAATAAAATCATATTATCAATGATGTACTTCTCAGATAATATGTATCATATATATACATAGTGAAAACCATGATTTTAATAAATATGAGAAAACATAAATAATACAATAAATTTTACATGGGTAATGACTCACTTAACATTGAAAACACAATATCTAGAATATGATTTTAAACCACATGGATACCTTAAAATGTAACCCTTACGGCTACCATATGGTATAACCATCGCAGTTACACATGGAGTAACTATATGGATAAACTACAACTTAAACATGCCCAATGTATTAGTGAGAGATATAGTACCCACACTAATTCATAAAAATGCACCAAAATCATAACATAATCCTAAAACATGAATACTTACATAAAAACAGTCCTTTTTAATTTTTGTAAAAATATAAATTTAAAAGGATTTTTAATGAGGTATCCCTTACATATACCATATCATTGAAGTGAGAATTAATAATATTAAAAGGATATATAAACTCACTATAAATACACAAA
Source organism: Viscum album (assembly GCA_963277665.1). Classification (NCBI taxonomy): domain Eukaryota; kingdom Viridiplantae; phylum Streptophyta; class Magnoliopsida; order Santalales; family Viscaceae; genus Viscum; species Viscum album. The sequence goes on along the minus strand of OY728157.1, from coordinate 24,406,249 downwards.
ATTCAACATTTTATATTAATTATTCAAATCATAATTAAACATAGCATAAATTAATCAATGAATTAGAAGGCTAACACAATGAAAGAAAATTGGGTTCATAATTCACTTACCTCAAGATAATCATACTTTAGAGGTGTTTATAACACTATAATAATGTTTAGAATATTTCCTTTTATATTTTACAGAACAATATTTATTTTAATATAATATTATTTTATCATATTATACCAGCATTCCACCCTTTAATTAATTAGATTTTGTTATTTCAAAAATTTTGTGTGCATTCTTTACATGGTTTTCATCATTGTTTCATAATAGATTTTATTTTAAAATCTAAGAGAAAATACATAAGTGGAATGAAATGGTAATAATATTTATATATATTATTAAATGATACCATTAATAATTTCATTAAATATTATTCTGAAGTATGACATAAATTTTAGTGATATTTGTTTTTTACAGTTCATTGATAATAAAAAAACTACTTTCATTATATAATTTCATATTATATATATGTCATTTATAGAGTATAAATGATATTATATCATACAAATTAAAATATTTTTCAACCATTAATATGGATTTTTGACTATAATTAAAGGCAGTACTTCAAATTGAAATTAAATCATCCATGATTTCGTTAAATCGACACATCACAGACTGCATTTTTATTTTTTTAATAAGTGGGAGAGAAGATTAATATTGGATGATAAATTTTCCATAAGCATGATAAAATTATAATATATATAACATATTATAGTTAAAATTCCTCTTGGATAAGGGGTGTAGAAGATAGTATAAGAAAGTAAAAATAATTGAAAAGGCAATAAATGAAAATGGAAGGGGATTTTTACCTCTTCAATTATCCTCCTAGAGAACCTCCTTATGTCCTTGGTTTTTTCAATTTGGTGAGATCAGATGGTCATGGACGTGGGGATGAGGCTTGGGAAGAGTATTGGGGATATTTTTTACATTTATAAATGTTTTAGATGTGTGAAGATAAGTGTGGTGAGAGGTGGAATTTATAGTGGAGGAGAGGGGGATTCTCCATTATTTAATTCATTATTTTATTATTTTTCTCATGAAAATAAATAGAATTTATTATTAGGGATAAATTTAGTAATTTAGGAATTTGAGTTCCCAAAAGGGTACATACCTCTGAAGAGAATCATCCATCACTCTATGATAAATGTATTTACATTATATCGTAATTTATTGTATTTCACTATTAAAAAAATAAAGTATTTCAAAAAAATCCAAAAAATTCACCCCATCCTCTTTTGTGTAGAATTAAAAAAATCAATACATTTTCTGATAATAATTATCTAAATATGATTAATTTAATTATAAAATCAAATCATATTTTATTTGAAAATACATATTTCAAAATAATATCAGATTTTATAACACCTTTAAAGATTAATCAAGGACTAATAAAACAATCCTATAACCATAAAAAATTATATAATTTTTTTTAATTTAATTAAAATAAATTTTTATTTAAAATATAAAATTATTTATATAATTTTAATTATATATTTACGACTCACAGAAATACCAATAGTTAATTTATAATTTTCATAAATATTATTTAATTGTTTATCGATATAAATATATAATATTTTCACTGATATTATGGATAAATGTTATGTATACATTAGTATATGAGTTAACTATTTTATAGGATAGATTATTTTTCCTAATGGTCATGTTCTTTTTCCAAAGGTCATGTTACTATTCTATTAGTATAAATTCCCTAATTTCTTTAAATACTTATTATTTCTTTATAATTTCATAATGAATTTAAATATTTAATTACAGAATAAAAATAAATTATTTTATAATTACCTGGGTTTTTACATTCTTTCATCCTTCTATTAATTCCCTATACACAATTTTTATTTATTTTTTAAACAAGTTCGGGTAGAATTACCTCATATCAATTTTCAATTCTCATGTTTCTTTTTCAGCAATGTGACTTCTCCTAAAAAATGTATCCTGTTGGATTAACTTATCCAACTATTCTTTCCTCTACGATAAAGAATCTGAGAGGTTTTCTCTTCATAAGAAATATATTATTCCATCTCAACTAATTCTGGTTTCAAAACATGAGATGAATCTGGCACATTCTTTCTCAACATTGAATCATAGAAAAAAATGTATACCATAGATAAACTCTATGCCAAAGCCACTAAATAGGAAAATTCTCCAATATTCTCTAGATTTTTATATGGTAAAATAAACCTTTGACATAAAATTCATTTATTTGCAAAATGAAAAACACTTTTATATGGTGTGATTCTAAGAAACATGATCAAAAAAATTAAAAGAAAATTCCTTCATCCTATTATCTTCAAATCATTTCATCATTCTCTATGATGCCCAAATGCAGTGCTAGATCATTTTCACTTTCTCAAATATTATATCTTCTAATTCCATTAACATAAAGTTTCTTTCCTTGATATCATCCCAATATATCGATGTTTAACCGCACTTTCCATATAATTCCACAAAAGTCACCTTTTGTATAATTGATTGAAAACTATTATTATAAGAAATCTCAACTAAAGAATGATGTTGATACCATTTTCACCGATAGTCAATTGAACATGCTTGAACCATATCCTCCGAGGTCAAAATTGATTTATCTCTACGGGAATATGGTGAGTAACAATAGATAGAGGGAGTCTATATAACCTAACAACATCTTTGAGGTATGATTGATAATACTGATCCAAAGATATATAATCTCAAATAGGATTGAAATGGACACATTTTTTCAGATGATCAATATTAACCCAAATTTCCTTTTTACATTAGTAAGTCCATTGTACTCAGACCACATATTCTAGGGATATATTTTCTCATTCCACTCTAGCACTATCAATGGATGTATCACTATCATATGTAGTTTTATCTCTACATTAACCTGTTGACAAATCCAATATTTCATGGTAAAATAATAAATATCTATTTTTATTCCATCCCACCAGTAATACTCCCGATGGGTTCTATACATATTAGTACATCTAAGATGAATTGAAAATGGAGAACGGTGAGATTTAAAAAACAATTCTTTCTTCTTATGGGAATCACAAAAAACACATAATATATTACCAATTCCCAAAAAATCATTATCAACATTAAATTCGAACAACATTCCATTTGTAACCAATTTATCTATTTTCTATTACCGGTCATCCTTCTTATATGATTTGTTTATTCTATCTAATATTGAAAACTACACAGACACATGAAACAAAAAAGGGAAATTCCCTACACCAATAACTTCCAAACCAAAATTTATCAAGTCATCAATTAATGGGTCATTTTTCAAATGTAACATTGAAAATGTAGAATTATTTTTATGACTAAAGAAATATACCAGTTTTTTCTCTTTTCCATGATGGTAATTGAACTTGTAATTATAATACTATATTAGTTCTAGGCATCCTCTCTGCCTCTGCTTCAATTCCGTATGAGTAAATATAAACATAAAACTTTTATGGGCAGTATGTATTTATCATTGGTCCCTTATTAATGATTCCCTCAAATATTTAATGAAAAAATCATATATATATATATATATATATATATATCAATTCTTGTGTATGATATTTTATGTCATGATGTTTTAGTTGTAATGATTCCTAAGAAATTACCTGACCATTCTATATCAGAACAGAACCAAGTCCCTTAAACGAAGAATCATGGTTGAGGAAAAACATAACATTTCTAGAAGGTAGGTCAAAAACTAGAGCATTCACCAATCTCTTATTCACTTCCATAAAATGAAAAAACACATTATTCTGTCCCAAAAAATTTAACCCCTTTTATTTTTAACATAGTTAGTAGGAAATATAAATATAAATTTTTTTTCTCAAACTGCCTATAATAACGATCTATTACATGAAAATAATGAATCTCTATAACATTTGTAGATCTTTTCCATTCATCAACCCCTTTATATGGGGTCAACTGTAATTCCATCATTGTTTATAGTTTTTCCAGTAAAAGAAATTAGTTTTAACCAAAAAATTCATTTTTTAAATTTCTTGTATAACTTATTTTCATCGAGTGTATTTAAGGAAATCCTCAATTTTTTTTCACGATCCACATAAATTTTTGAAAACACCAAAATATCATCAATAAAACCCACAAAAATCATATCAAAATATTCAAGGAATATTATATTCATAAGCTTCATGAATATAATAGGGGAATTTTTTAAACAAATTGCAATTAGATCATTCTAATATTTCCCATATCTGTTTTGCGAATAAATTTTCATAATGTTAGCTACCTTCACCTACAACCGATTGAATCAGAATCTCATGGAAATCTTGGAAAAATATAAGGCTCCCTAGAGCTAATCAATAAATCCCTTAGTATGAGGAATTGGATACGTATTATTAAGATTAATTTTATTCAATGATCTATAATGAATGAAAATCCTCTTGGAATCATCTTTCCTTTTATAAAAAAAAATATGGGCACCACATGGTGATATTCTAGGACAAATGAAGCATTTATCATAAAACTCCAATAATAGATTTTCCAAATCATAAAATTATATTTGAACCATTTGATAATGGTTATTGAAATTGGCATAACATCATGAATTAATTCAGTGGTAAGTTAAACTTCTTGATCAGGTATAACACAAGTCAACTAATTCAGAAAAACACCCAGTTATACATTTACCACTAGAACATCATTAATCTGAATAGTTCCCTTATTTACAATAATATGACCATGAAAACATTGATTTCCATATTTTAATAGTTTTGTATATTCATGATTTGTTATCAAATTTATGGTTCCATTCCTTTATAAAAAGAGAATTTCTTTTGGAAGAAAACATATTTAACTCTAAAATCAATTATTGCATGACAAAGAGAAATCCAATATATACCATGAATGACATCAAAATCTACTAGGGATATAACAACATGGTTTTCAGGTAGTGTCTTTACATGTATTAAAATAGGATGATTCTTCTAATTTCCTTTTCCTATTGTATTTACCATGGAGTTTTAACCATTAGTATTAATCTCATTTCCTAATGTGAAATTTCGAATTTACCAAAAAAATCCTCAGAAATAACAGAATTTGTTGACCGTGTGTCAAAAAAGATATTATAAGAATCAGAGTAAAAAATAGAGTACCTGATACCACTCTATTTTATGGGAAAACATCTACTAACATAGTCACAAAGTATCTAACTCCAATATTTTTCTTATAATCTAGTTGTTTTTATTATTCAGATCATTCTTTCGGAATGTATTTCCATAATTATCCACCTCAACACATTTAAAACAATTTATAGTATTATTATAATATTTCTTTTCCAGATCATTTCCATTACAATCTTGTTCCATATATCCGAACATACCACATTGAAAACACTTCACAATTTTATTTTTACATTGTCCAAGGTTCATTTTGTCACACTTTTCACAAACTAGAAACTGGACATTATTAGCTTCCTATTTCATTGATTGATTGTGACACATAACATTCCATATGTACCTCTTATTCATCTTATTCACAAAGTATAAATGATCATATGTAAACTATATTTCTACCGCCTCATGGAATCAGTCAATTTTTCCATTAATTCGTAATTCATGGAAGGTTGATTCCCTTCAAGATATTATCATCAAGCCTGAATAAAAATGATTTATTTTTATATCATGATTAAGAATAATATTTTGAGCATAATGTGAAAATTGGGAGATGTTTTCATCATACAAGACACCTAAATCCACGTCGTTTTTCATTAATTCATGTAATTTATTTTCCATCATAATTCAAAAAGCCTTGGGAAAATAATTTTCAACAAAATGATTTTAAAATTCTTCCCAATATAAGGCATCAATATTCATGATATCACAAATATTCTAACCAATAACCACCACAATTCTAATTTACAGTGACAGTTCCACATTAGCTACGACTAGGTCAGAATATCTAATGAATTCCAGTGACAGTTCCACATTAAATGTTCTACTATTGTAATGTTCGTTTATTATTGTTCTAGGTGTTCAATTACATAGATGAAACCACCATTTATTTCCTTCATCAACTGATAAATTAATATCATGAACTACTAGGTTCATGTCCCTGCCATTCTTAGTTGTATATTCAAAGCTATATCAGCCTATTGGTTCTTTCTATCTTCATCTTCCATATTTATTTTCGGGAAAACCACACCGACTATGTATATATTAGCTGAAGAAACATGGTAATCTCCAAATACAATTTCATTTTTACATAAACATACGAAAAAAATATTTTATAGTATTCTATTAGAATCATCATAAGTCATATAGTTATCTAAATCATTATATGATACCAAATATAAGTACATAGCCTTAAACATTACATAATCTATTAAATTATTTTACAATAAAATAATTTACATTCCGAAAAATATTTTTGTTTTATAGTTTTAGAAATTTAAGAAAAAATTTATACATATCCACCAATAAGAATAATGTGTGTTCACCACTAAAAAAATATCTATTTTTTCATAATATAAATTATTATATTAAAAAATCGAAATCATTTCATGAAAAGGAATCACTGGATTCATTGTGTATTCTACTTTATTCTTAAAAATAATTATACCAAGTAATTTTTTTTAAAAAAAATGGGATGTCACATATAGGTTAATAAGTGATATGAAAAGATGTAGGGAGACTTTTAGTATATGAATAATTACATGCATTTGAAATCATTTTTATAGATTCATATTTCCAAACCAATATGTTTCATGTACTTAATTTAAGAAAACATGAGATTTAAATAGAACCTAAAAAAGATTAATAATTCCATAATGATAATAAGAGGAATTAAATATATAATATTGTAATACATATTAATACCTTATGATTTGTATCCCACATGACTTCCTTAAAATTTAGCCATCATGGCTACCTAGAGGGGTAACTATCACAGTTACACTTGGAGTAACCATACAACCAACCTCAAACATTATCATACCTAATGCATTCCTGGGAGATATAGTTCCACCCTTCATAATAAAAAATGAAAAAAAACCAAACATATTTATTAAACCTGAACAGTTGTATAAAAACATTCATTTTTAAATTTAGTAAAAATAATAACTTAAAAGAGGATTTTTTTTAAGAGGAGTCCTTTACATAAAACATATCATTGAAAAGATAATTAATAAAATGAAATTAATATTTTTACTCACTATAAATCCTCATTATATAACATAATATATTAAAAAATCATAACATAGATTATATTATCCTAAAAAAATCAATGAAGTAGAAGGATAACCCAAAGAATGGAAATCTGGTTAGGAATTACCTTACCTCGGGTACATCTTATGTCATATTTTTTAATACTTATATATATTTGTTAAAAGGGTGCTATTAATATTTTAAAGAAAAAATATTTTTTATAACATCTTATAGGATCATTTTATAACAAAATTACTCCCAATTATGATTATAATGTTTTTATTTTAAATATTTCAGGTGAATTATTTATATGGTTTCCATGGTCGGTGCGTACTGGATATTCTTGTCGAATAGATAAAAAATCCAGAGTGGAAGGAAAATGAATTAATATGTTTCATATATAATAAATGATAACATAAACCATTTTTTCTGATATGATGATGAATTATTAGGTAAAACATTAAATATATTGTTTTAGATATTTTTTACGGTAATTCGATAATCACAAACTAGATTCAATATATAGTAAAATATTATGTATATATGTAAATTAAAAAACATAGAAAAGGTTATCTAATAGACATTAAATTATTTTTTAAAAATTAAAATGGTTTTAGGAATGACATAATAGTAGTAAAGGAAATTAATAACAAATCCATCATAATTTCATTTAATCGACATATCACGGACAATGTATTTTATTTTTACAATAAATATGCGAAGAGAAGTATGATTATGAATTTTCGCATAAAAATAATATACATATAGTATATATATGATTATAGAGTTTCCATACCACTTTGATAAAGCTATGTGAATAAATATTATGAAAAGGAATGAATTTAATAGTTAAAAAAAGAAAATGAAAGAGGATTTTATCTATTGAAATTTTCTCCTTGAGAACCTTCTTAAGGCCTTTGGTTTTGGACTTTTAATGAGACCAGAAGGTATTTCACATGGGTAAGAGTCTTTATAAGAGTATTGAGAATATTTTTTACAATGAAAAAAGATTGAGAAGAGATAGTAGAGGACAGGGTGGGGTAGTATTTATAGTGGAGGAGAGGGTGGTTTTTCATTATATTAATCATTATTTTATTATTTTTACAAGAACAAAAATATTGTTGGTTATTGTGATTTAATATACTAATTAGTGCATGTTTTTTCCAACCAAGTGTTCTTACCATAGTAAACAAATCATCAATGACTCAATAATTCACGTATCTTGCTTATTTCATAAATAATCTCATTTCACCATTCACAAAAAAAATTAAATAATTTATAAAAATCCAAAAAATTCACCACAACCATTTCCTGAGGTGTATAATTAAAAAATGAACCCCATTAATTAAAATAATTTTCTAAATTTGTAAAATATTTTTTATTGATGAAATCAATATTTATGGAAACATTTACAATTCTAAAACTATAACTGCTTCGATAACACCATTAAAATTTAATAAATATAACTTACAATTATATTATAATTATAATAAAAAAATATTTATTTATAATTACATTTTATGAAAATATATTTTCATTTAAATTATTCAATAAATCATTAAATTGTAACAAAAAATTTATAACTCACAAAAATACAAACATATAATTTATAATTTTCATAAATATCATTAACATGTTCAATGGTTTAAATATAACATATTTACACTTATAGAAGGGAAATATATTATATTTAATTAATTTGGTGAGGTTACTATTCTAATTTCTAGATTACTATTCCTAATTTCTATTTTACTATTCCTAAAGTCATTTTGTTATTTCATTATTATATATTCAATAATTTTTATAAATATTAATTATTCCATTACGTATTTATAATGAATCTTTATATTTGATTCCCTAATGAGAAAAAATTATTTTTTAAGAACCTGAGTTGTTACCATCGGTTAAAGAATAATTTCATAATTATGATGGGATGAGAAAACAATTACCCATACCAATATATAAAGGGGAAAACACCTCTATGAATTTTTTCATATGACATACTATGAAATTAAAACGCCAAAATACAATTTGGGTTCTCGTCCATTACCATAAAAAATCATCATGTTTCATTATAATAAGGAAATATTTAAATCCTCTATAAATGTTAGGATATACATTATGGTAGTGTTATTGTTCATTGGAGTACCACTATCCATTAAATCATATTTATATATTATAGTTTTGTAATATTTATAAATATGTTTTTAGAAAGCATTGAATATATAGATGATCCTTTATATTCAATATCGTCCTCAAATAGCTGGGTACTATGAGAGAACCATTTTGACCCTATATGATATGATAAGATATTTACATATATATTTTAGTGGTGTTTGGGATCAACACCTCCCATGAGTTGAATTTTATTACAAATATTACTTTATATAAATAATTTAGAGGGACCCTTATGAATTCCACTATGGAAAGAAGTTAAAAACAAAAACATTTTTTTTGTAAAAGTTATAGAATGAAGTCTATTAATACTGTATCTCTATAAGGAAATGGTATGGAATGATAGATATATTCAATAGTACATCAAAGTTGCTCGGAGTGGATAGAAAATATATAATTATAGATTGTGGTGGGATTTATTAGTACATATTAGTTATAATTTATTATTCTTAATATCTCTTAATATGAAGGTTGTGATTTTTGTGAAGAAGGTTAATTTTATCTCCATATAAAATATTCCTTATGAGATGATTGATTTTATCTAGATGGTAACATATCACTTGGAATATCAATCATTCTTCTTTCGAGTTAGTGACGTGTTCCATGTATCCCATATGAAGATTTTTTTACCAAATAATTCACATATGCTAATCGCAAATATTATACAACATGAGAATGATTGTTCTTATGAGGAAAATCTAATTGTGATTCAAAATCAAATAGATGAGGTGTTTTGAAACAAGACCACTCATTGGGTCAATGTAACATGTTGAAACCCTAAATTTTTGCCAGTTATGTAGGAACATAATGATGTATTGTTGAATAATATTTTTCATTTTTTCATGAGATAAATATAATTTTGTTTATGAAATTATTAAATGATTTAATAATGTAGAAGCATATGATTTTAGAATATATTTTTTATTCAAAAAAATTGGGTTCATTAAATAGCGAGTGATGCATGAAACACTGAACGTAATTGAAAAATAAAATATTTATTAAAATATTTAAGGAAACACATTATTATATAGTTACATAAAATTGATAAATAAAATATATTATAAAAAATTCAAATTCACTTAACATAATATAATTAATTCTAAATCAATCAATTTTCAGCTATTTGGTTGAATTATGCATTATGGTTAAATATATTTAATTTTTGGAACTATATCAATAAATAATATTGATAAAACTGAAGTAATTATTATAAAAATTAATTAAGGGCATATATGAAATGGTTAGGTAATGATATTAAAGAGTTTTCTAGAAATTCAATTGTAATATACAATTTATTATTTACAAACATTTTTTATTATGATTATGCTTTTATTTAAATGAGAGTATATCATATTATACTTTTATATCAATAAAATATTATTTTTTATTAATTGAATAAAAATTTATTATCATTCATTTGTTTTTTGATAAACAATTAAAAATAAATCAAAATTCGTTAAAGGTATAAAAATATTTTTTTTATAACAGATTTTTTATACTCATTGTATTTTTATATTAATAAATTTAATTAATTAATGTATATTAATAATTTTAATGAAATTTATATATACTGAATTAAATAATATATATTTACATTCATCAAATGAGTTTCTCTATTAAATAAATAAGAATAAAATAATTTTTATGGTCATATTTAATTTTTTTACCAAAATGGTTGTAATGAATTTTGTACAAAGATAATAGAATTATTTTATAAAACCTATATTAAATGAATCTTAAGAAATAAATTTTATATTTTCAATCATCAATATAAAATTTATTCAATTGGGTAGAATTAAGTTTCAATCATAATGAATAGTTACCATGAGAATAATCAAATCATTACGGAAAGAGACGATAAGATTAATGGGGAGGTTAAACATAGAGATAAAGACTTAATTATCACTAATATGAGTCTAAATATGATTTTTTTGTTAGAATATTGTCCATAAAATATAATATATTCTAGGTTTTTCCACTTCCACACTATCCTATGAAAATGTATTTATATATTTTTTGTATTTATTGGTATTTATTGGCATTTTAATCCCCTCACTTATAAAAGTGTTCCTCATCTTCTAACTTATCACGCCCATTTTAGAATCTTATATTATCCATGATTATCCCAATTACTCTACCAATATACTTATAAATTTCGTATAGTCTCTAATATTATCAAAATATCAATCAAATAAAACTAAATTTCGTGTTCACATGAGAATATACAATGAAAAGGAATATATTCTTACCGAACCTTCCAAAGTTTATATATTTTTAAACATTATAAAAATATTATTTTACCAAGTTAGATTAATGGGATATGTATATTTAGTGCATTTATTTTTTATATTTCAATTATCTTTCCATATTCAATCTTCATTAAATCTAATATAAAATGAAATCCTTTCTCATCTGTATGTCCAGGATATTGCCTCCATGGATTGATGTATATTAATTTTCCTCTCCAATTATTTAAAATATATATATATCTATATATGTATATTTATTTAAATAATATATATGATATTTCGTTTATTATTAATCTTTCGGAGAGATAAATTATTATGTAACTTTCATTCCCATCCATTGTAGAATGATAACATCACACATTCATATATGTGGATAACCACATCTACAATGTTATGTAAATAATTTTTCATCGCCTATAAAAATTTATGTAAATAAAGTGAATATAGTAAATAATTAATATGTTTTTGAAAATATTATTATTATTAGGTGATGAAATAATGAAAATTTATTATGGACCCAAACCATTAAACTGAAACATTCATGGAAAATGAAATTGTTAACTCCAAATTATGGATTTTATGGAAGATTTGTTAATAAATGTGTTATTATAATTTATAAGGAAAATTTAAAAGAATATGATATGTGTGTATATGGTTGTAGTAAATATTCATAATGATTATAAATTTATTATTTAGTATTTCATAGAAAATATGAATAATTTCCGTACATGAGATATGTGTTTATGTTATAATCCTACTTCTATAGGGATTTTTCTGTGATTAAATTTATATTTGGTGATTGAATGTTTTTTCTCTGCTGAGAACATATATTTAGTAATTATTAATTAATATTATTATTATTATGTATTATTTATATTTTCTCAAACTTTTATACATATTAATACTGATAAAAATAATTTTATAAAATCCATTCTTATTTCTAGTTTTTATTCAAGAATATTTTACATCCCTGTCTACATTATTTAAAAAAGTTCAATAATTTGACTCTAAATAATTTAATTCTTATATAAATAAATTTTTAACAATATATTTACTTTGTTTCAATGTTTTCAATGTTTTCAAAATGAATATTTATAATTATTTTTATATTGGATATGGTTATTTTTTTAAAAAAAAATTATATTAATAATATTTTTTAATGTTTACCAGATAAATTGATTTTCATACTTTCATATCTGTTATTTTATTAGTATTGACCTTATATAATTACATATATTTAACAAAGTACCCATATTCTAATTTTTATGGGAATATTTATTTAATAAATATTAATAGAAGAAACGGTTTTTCCCAGTTTTTCAAAAAATATTTTATATTATTTTAAAAAAATGATTTCTCAACTATAATGGAATCTATTAATTAATAATATAAATTAATAAGGAAAAATATAATGATATAATTCAATTTTATTATCTATATGTACTATAATGATTATTTTATAATTATTTTTTATGAAACATTTTTATTCTAAATTAATCAATTAATAGATGATGAAACAATAACAATTTTTGTGGTCTTGTGACACACAAATATTGGGTATTCCTAATCTTACAAGTTGTCTAGGAATTTTATTTCCCTCTAATACAATGGTTAAATCCTTATATCCTGTGAGATAATATGAAATGGATTGTGAAGAAAATCAAATCTATTTTGAAATTATATCCACAATATTTATGGAAATAGGGAGTGAACCTAATGAAATCTATCCATGATGATATGATATTCATGGAAGTGAGACTTGAATAACAATATGATTTTCCCTTATTTTTTTGTTTCAAAAATATATTTCTTATTCTTATGATATTATATCATGGATCTTGATTGATTATTGAGGATTTATCACACAAAAGACTCATATAACTTTAATGAAACCCCCTTAAGCCAACACTCATGAATTATGATCTGTGAATTTTTTGGGAATCTTAGTATGTTATGATCATTTTATCATGAACATATTCTCATCGTATTATCACTTATGACCATAAATTGATATCTACCATGTTTACTCATACAATATATCTGATCTCACATTTTATTATGTTTTTATTTCCCAATGTTATAAAAAATATTGGTCATTATTATGCATGTATAGATTGAATAATGTGAGAAGAACATTATAAGAAATGTTAAAGATCTATCATGAAATAATTTGATTATATATCTAGCTGCTAAATTCACTAATCCATTATCATTCTGAGATATTTATTATATTGAAATTTATTTAATTTTAGTCTAAAATTTTGTGTTATTTGTATATAAAATTATTGGGTAACTTCAAATCACACCTCTCTTTATCTATGATTTGAAGACTATCACTGTGTGTGTAAAAGAACACATATGAGATGAATTACCTTAATAATCCCACGAATGTCAGAAAAAACCCTCTAATAAAATTCATATGATCTAACATAAATATTATTCTAAAATGATTCAAAATGTTATATATAATCAATTGTATCCGAATGAAATGTCAATAATCAACGCCTATTGAAGCACCTCAGAAAAGAAAATGTTCAGTTGGAACTAGTATGGTCTATCTCAATATTCAAATCCATCCAAGAATAGAAAAAAATATTTATGCATTAATAATTGTGGGTATAAGAGTATACACGATTGGGATTCCCCAATGAAATTTTACATTAAATATAGTAATGTCTCAATGTGTAAAGAAGTGAAAATTTTAAACTAAACAAGGACCACTATCACCAATCCTCATTCAGGCACACTCACCCAAAAAATACCTAAATAATAAAAATATCACATCATATATATATATCAATAATAAAATTTGTAACCACTTATCTAATGATCTATTCACTCTCATAAACCATTCAAATACATACAGGTGCTAAAAGGCATTCTTTATTCGTATAACAAGATGCTAACCACATCCATCTATCCATAATTAAATTCCATATAACAAAACCACATCATAGAACAACCCCAACAACATTTCATACCAACTCATAAAAAACAATAGAACTTCATCACAATTGGGTAATGTAAAAATGATGGGAATCAGTCTCATCCCCTCCTTCACCCACGCACATTATCTTCCATGTATCCTATCAAATATCAAATCATTATCATAACATCGTATCATAGGAACTCTAAATAAATTTGATTATTGGTTATGCATAAAAACCATCGGACATCATATACAATGTTATATCTAATAAAGTGTTTTCAGAAGAGGGAGTAGACAACCAATTTTTCCCTATACAACATATATATTTGGGAAAACACTAAGATCCCAAAACTATATGGGGGTCAGTAAAGTTGTCCAACTTACATTGTGGTGAATAATAAATATCCTGAAAATATAGAGCATAATAGGAACACAATAACATGGCCCCATTATTTCTGTCACAATACATCACTTGTTCGAAATCTTCCACATCAAGGAAAACACCTCACAGAACCAACCATTTCCCCATCTACCACATCATTATAAGCAACCACTATAAACAACCAAAAAATAAGAGAACAACTTCCCATTCAACCATATCATTGTAAAATTATATATTTACCATAACCCTAAAAATTTAATAAATATATTAATTTTTTAATTAAAATAATACATTAATCATTATCCAAGTATTGTATCCATTGGGTTTTTATCCCCTTATTCGACTTAACTTAATAAAATTTATTTATAAATCCTAGTTAATTATAAATTTCATTAATTTGAGGCATCTTCCATGACACTGGGATACTATTTCACTAGTCCATAATAATAAAAACCCAAATTGTAATATCTTCTACCACAGATCATGTCAGTATCTAACATAATATCAATGAAACCAATAACTATATATCCAACCAATTATAATAGTAGTACCAAAATCAGACAATAGTTTATCCTCCACTTATATAATAACAACAAGACTTAATCATTCCAACTGGAAAACATAACAGGACAACACCACATTTAATTAATCGATAAATATAATAAATGAAATAATAATCATTGAAAAACACATTAAAAAATAATTTTGAACAACTACTTATTAATCATAATTTGAAATAAAACTAAAATTTCATGTACATTTTATCGATGTCACAAATCTGATTTGATGGATACAATTTATTTATGTTCTTAAAAAATTTATCATTTGAATCAATTTCATTAAAAATAAATCAATTGTATAAGTCATGAAATATATAGTAGTGAACACCAATCACAAGTAATTTGTAATGCCCTGTCTCGAGAGAAAATATATTTGTATACCAATTTGATTAGTCAGTTGGCCTCTAGTACTCCTCTCAAATGTCTATAGTATACTAATGAGTTGTGATAATATAGGGTGGTACGATTGGTATAATATATCCTCATTATGATAGAAGAACTATGGTTACAAAATTATCAAAAATGGATGAAAATAAATATATGGAGATGTTTTATAATGATATTAACTAAAAATCCACAATAAAATGATGAATAACACAACATAATAATTTTATATTGTACATTAATTATTTTTAATGTATTGAAAATAATAAATATGGTTATAGAAAAAAATTGATTAAATAAATAAATGAATCTAACTCTCAAAGGAATCTTGAGTATATAGTCATCCACTACTCCCAATATCACATGTCAATGTCATGCCCATAATGAAAAGAAATTTATTACAAAGTATTTTTCCGATCCTTCAATGAAGAGATATGATTTTGTAATTAGTGAATGGCCCACATAGGGGGGAGATATACATAGTAGGCCACCACCATGGAAGCTAATTCAAACATGTCTATGAGTATAAAATTATGTATCATGGAGGTATAATAATAAAAACGTGAATAAATAAATGCAATCATATCGGGCAATGTATCCTAATGGAATCTTAGAAACCCACACCTACTTTTACCTAAGTTGGAATTTCTTTAATCATTCTATAATGTAATTATATGCATATATTTAAATAAATATATGTAGAGATACACAAGAACTGTTGATGACATGAAGCATAAGACCAAAGTATCTTCCTATTATTATTATATTGCAAGAGTCTCATTGAATAAATATATGTATATAAGAACAAGCATTTAAATTGAGAATTCAGAGTTATATGACCAATAATCCTAGTAAAAGATGTGAAAATTTATTTCCAACATCCTAATAATGTCTGTTAAATGTCATGTACAACAACCTAAAATGATGTGAAATACCATGTCTAAAATCCTAGACCAACGATGTGTGAAACTTATTGTCCAATGACCCTAACCATGTCCTCTCAGTAGTAATCAATGTATAATGAGATCCCACTTTTACTATGATCCCTTTTCATTTTTTTCATAAATAGGAAGTCTATATCAATCAGGGCTCTATGTAATTCTATTAGACATTTTTCATTTAATGATAAAATATTATCCATGAGACCATTCATTCTATAATTCATTTCATTGTATTTCATTTCCAACATCAATAAAATTGCGAATGAAATATACGGTCCATGTTCATAATAATTCCATATTATAATTGAGGTGCTCATTTAGGTAGATATGTGATAGTATTTAAGGATATAAATGGCCAAGGAAAAATTTTAAGTATCATAAAATTTAAAATATTCATTCAATTTTACTCACCTTATCAATTCATATATAAGTAAAAATGGGTCCAGAATCATACTCAACAATTAGACATACCATTTCCAAGGGATGACTCTATCATAACATAAACAATTATCATATGATAAGTTTGTCATTAAAAATACTTATAATTAATTAAATTCCATTTAACCACCTCATTTAAAATAGTAATGTTAACTTAACTCAATGGATAACAATAATTCCTATGAAAAAGATTAACGGTTTAGTTATATATGTGAGACAACCAAAATGGGTGGATTGATTCTATTTAGAAATATTTAATTAGTTCATTCTAGTGCATGTGGAATTTTTATATTTAGGCATTAACACATTATTGAATCTATTTCAAATTAAACGGGTGACATAGTGACAGTCTAGCATATAGAATGAAAGAATATATTATTCATATTCTAGACATAAAGGGAAACACCATAGACAACAAACCTCACACAATGGATTCCTCATATTTTTATTAGAAATCATTTATTCATGTTAGATGGACATAAATAAGTATAATATATAAATTTCGCAAAAATATTTCATATGATTCAAGATGGAAATAGAATCTGATTTAGTTAATAAAAATGATATAAGGATGATGATTATTAATTATAACTCTATTATTCATAGATTATTAATGGAACATGAATTAGTCTAAAAATTATGGACTAACGAATGATGTTAAAGGAGTTAGAGGTGGTGTATGTAGGGAGAATTAGGCATGACATGAGAGGAAAAAAGGGGTGAAACCCCATTTTATGGTTTTAGGGTATGATAATTTTTCCCATTTTTATGAGGCACATAGTTAGGAAACATGGTTTTGAAAATAGTTGACTAACCATTAAATTCTAATATCCAAAGCACCCCCAAACCACATGGTAGACTCACAGAGATTACAAACCGGGATCCAACAATGTAGAGAAACAATCCAAAATTAAATTATACCTCTCAGTGTTGCATTAAATGGTTATAAAACAAAGGAACATCCATAAGATCACCGAATAACATCCATCAACATTTAACGTAGTTTTCTAGGCCACCATGCGTGTTTAACAAAATCATGTGCCTTCTCAACATTGGCATAATGGTTCAGTCCCACAATTAGAACTGACCATGATCCGAATATGCTCCCAATATTATTACATATAAATTGATTTCTCGCTACCTTATATATAAGAAAATCACATGGACCTCCAAGGAACCACATAGACCCTAATCCCAGAAAAAAATTCACTTTGATATGGTCAAACTCCATGAATTCAATTTTGAGTCATGTTTTTATATTCGAAAATTACACAGAATGAAATTTAAATTTTCACTGGAAAATTAATCCTGGTTTGAAACATGTGATATTTCAACCACCTCACCATCGAACATTTCCTCCATAGGATGACATAGTGGAAAAGGAAAATATGAACCCACCTACATATGTAATAAATTTACACCCAAAGGGATTCACTATGTATCTAAATTGCCAACACACCTCCATGACTAATTATAATCATACTTTATGTAACCCATTAAAAATTAATCCATCACATGTAACAACCATAGAAATTCTATGAAGGTTCTTACACTATCATGTCGATGCCGAGACATGATGAAATCATATTTTATTTTATCGATATGAATATTGTTAATATTTTCATAATAACAATCATTAAAAAACCAATTCCATTTCAAGGTAGTTCCATTGTTAGAATTTCACAACAAATCACATTATGACATTCCTAAATACATGCTCAGAATGATTCACTATATGATTAGAGTAGTCAAATTTCAATTAACCAAACACATATGGTTGATGACATGGTTTTCCATGAAATTCATTTTCTGACCATTATATTGAACTCATATAATCCCAAAAACATGGCTACAGTTGTTCCTCACCATCCTCATATGACTATTAAAGAAAAATGTAATTAAATAAATTATATCTAACTCTTTCTAGAGAAAACCCTTAGGTCTAAAATCGGATGCATACATAATAATATCCCTACATATTTTATCTACATCTATTCATGCTTTGGATTTTTCAATTGGATCTCAGGTACCTTTCCATTTTTTCTACATAGCTGAACCACTTACCAAGATCCAATAAGGTATCTCAACTGGTTTTCAGGTGGATGAATAGTCTGGTGTCAGGAGTACATCCATAGAATTTCTACATAGGAATCCATTTATCACTCAGGACTACCATGTATATGTTGAGATCTGGGTACATGGTCAATTTTATGAAAATTGAAACAATATATTACATTGAAATTTTCAGAGAAGTCAATTAGTATTTGATTACATTTTTCAAGGCCCTCATAACAAAAATGTTCCTGAAACTACAAATTCATCTCTGCTTTGGGGTTACCCTTTAATATTTGCTGGTGCTAATCCACACCAAAAGGCATTCTTTACATTGATCCTCGAGAAAAACTCCCATGGAGTCCATAAGTCAAACTATAAAATATTTAGTTCTTATTATTTAGAAAAACACATAGACAACACTCTATCAGAGTACTCAAGATGATTTCAAGATACTAGGCATGGACCTCACTATAATTGGAAAACCCCAAGATACTAAAGCCATATATTGATCATAAATTTCAATGATAGATATGAATAGATCATCATAATTCATGCTTCCACAAAATAGGTTATAAATGAATTAACATAAATCATGGAACCATGTCTCTCAATGATCATTGATTGACTTCAATGGTCTTTCAACAGCTTTAAAACCCCCTAAAAATGCATACCCTTTATTTGTTATTTAATGTTCTGTGCCAACAAATGAAATATTCATGTTTATCCCCATTCATACATATTAGTCTCAAATCACCATGAAATTTTGATCAACAATACAACAATATATATAATCCATACTGACCTATTGAATAGTTTTTGAACCTAACATCAATTATTTTAGTTCAAATCAAAATAACACTACCTTATATCCCAAGGTATATGTGACTGTTTAACGTAATGACCAATTTCCACCCATGAAAATCGATCTTAAAATTTTATGGGGATGTCAACTGACTATATCGTCATCAGTTTACATTCTAAACATATTTAAAA
Source organism: Viscum album (assembly GCA_963277665.1). Taxonomy (NCBI): domain Eukaryota; kingdom Viridiplantae; phylum Streptophyta; class Magnoliopsida; order Santalales; family Viscaceae; genus Viscum; species Viscum album. The sequence goes on along the minus strand of OY728157.1, from coordinate 24,385,923 downwards.
TACCAACTCATCAATATCTCATATCATTTATTCATCCCAATCATAATTTAATCATTTAGACAAGTTTTATACATACATTTAATATCTACAACGCATTTCTATGTCCGAGACCTGAAAGATCGAACCTAAAAACTCCCCATATTTTACATGAATTTATTAAATTCTCTAATTGGTCCATTACTATTTTGTTACCTTTAATTTGAAGGAAACTCCCCACACAAATGATGTGACACACCCCACATTTTGATTTTTCAAGAAATTAATTTTTTGAAAATGGGAAGAAATACTAAATAACATGAAATTTCACCACTAAACATGATTTCTAGATGTGTTTTTCATGATAATTCCATAATCTATGAAAAAATTAAGATAATACATCTTTTAATCATCATGATAAAATGGTTTCACTCATACACGCATATGTGGAACTCAACATGAGTGAATTTTATGCATGTAAATAGAATCGAAAAAAATAAAAATCTAATGTTTAGTTGGAAGTGTTACTACACCTGATTCAATCCATACATTATGCTATGAACATGAATAATTCATATTTCTTAAAGAAGTTGAGTGCTATGTCACTATCAATAAGCTTTCTCATATAGCTCACTCTACCCATGAGTTAACCCATATACGTTTCCTTATTGAATTCAAACCCCTTTATCATTTTGGTCCTAAAAAATTATATTTTAATTCATTTTGTGATGTTGTCACTAAAGTAGATTTTTATTTAACATAACTATTCTAAACTGGATGGGCACCATGTGTAAGAGTTCATGATACACTGATATCAAAATATTCAAATAGGAATTTTTGCATTCCTAGAATGTGATATCATATATCTGGATCAAATTGGAGGTGTTTTTTCCATCAGACTATTAATAGGAAGATGACACATGTGTCCAAGTCTATTATAAATGAAGTAAGGTCATAGGACCATCAAAATGGATGACCACGCTCACGTAATGTTTAACCCAAAGAACAAGATCATTACATGATGCACATATACTTCACAATTATTTTCTTTCCTAATGTCAACCATTATACCTCTGCTGTTGTTTCATCAATAAGATTCTTATATAGATAAATTAGAAACCAAACGACACCTCTAGAATGAATTTTTTCATAAAAAATTAATAAATATATTACATTCGGTGTCTAACAAGAACTAAGTAACCCATATTTTATCACAAGGTATAAAAATTAAAACTAGAGTTAAAAATAAAATGATTCTAGGATATACCAACTATCATTATTCTTCAAGTGATAGAAGTTGAATCCCATGTCCATTCCTTGTATTCCCATTCATGGTACCCTCAACAAAAATTAAAATAGAACCTTACATGAGGGTTCTCTACTATTTTCCTACACAAGGGTTTTAAATATCATCCATTTTCAACATTCTACAATAAGATAACATTTAAAAAAATATTCATATATAAAAAAGGACATGAAAAAATGATACGAGGGTTCACATTATAGTTGTTCATGTTACACTCTCTAGCGGACACCATACAGTTTTAGCTAAATTGTCTAAATATATATTCATTAACCATCATTTATTTACGTATATATTCTCACAAAATATCATAGTTAAAGAACATTTAAATTAAAAAACACTCATTAGGTTGTTCTGGTAATGTTAATATATTTTTTCCATGATATAATATTTCTTAATGGTAGATAATATTTCATTATGAATCAATGGGTACCAGCTTAGTAAGCATCCACCAGATGTTTACATGTAACTTGAATATGCTACTACTCACACATTAAATTACCATCCCATATAACATAAAAATAGAAATATGGTTTTATGTACTAATGAAATTAATAATCAAGGTGAATTATGGGGGAAATGTAAATCTATCCTTAGCACATTTAAGTTAAACCCAATTATAGATAAATTATGAAATTTTCAAAACAACCTTAGTGGGTTTATCTAATATGAATCCTTAATAAAATTCACCAATAATGGATGAGCCAATCATGTAAGGATCAAATCTTATGGGTCATCATTCCAATGTTATATAGTAACCGACCATTATATATATATATATATATATATATATATACCATGGTCTATCTAGATTTATTACCATTACAACGTTATAATGGTACAAAAATTTATTTAAATAATTATCCTTCAAATAATATAATTTTTTAGCATTATTCTTAGAATATAAAAAATCTATATAATAAGGTATGATTAATGGGTCCCCATTAAACTATTTATAAATTCAGATAAAAATTATAAATTATGTATTTGGAACCCATTTAATAAAAACAAAAAATGATTCATCTCATACAATGACTGTTCCATGGATATAAAATATTTGGGTTTTTTTTATTAGGACATTCCATTAACCGATATGGGGGAAAACATTTTGGTCGATACGATCACATTAATTAAAAATTTAATATCATAACTATCATAAGGATTTAATATCTACTAAAAAAGTAGAGAATCAAGATAAACATGGAAATAACCATCAAAATAGGGTATAAAGTCAAGCATGATAAATATTCATTAAATTAAAGTATGTAGGAATAAATCAAGTGGTCTAGAAATACAGGATTCCATGAATTGAACACATAATGGAAAGTTAATATCCATGTTCCCATATTTATTCATGTGACATAACTTCTTTAAAAGATCAGAAAAGGGTAATAATCCATAAATCATATGAAAATCTCATAAATCACATACCAATATAATGTACCCAAATCACGTAAGGAGAAGTAATATAAAATTATAAAAACAATCGCACGAATAATTTCATCGTGAGAAACAAGATATATCCCCATGTGTTGGTTGGATGGAACAAAACATGAACACTTTAATATCTCCTACAACATTTATACTCTCCAATCTATCAAAAAATAGCAAAAGAATGTGAAATAAACTTTTGATATCATATACAGTGCCCTAACATGATATCCACTAAAATGGTGCCCCAAGGCAATAAGTTATGTGGCCCTAAGAATGCCTCCCCAAATTTGAGAGGCTATCAAATAATAGTGAGGGAATAAAGGTGGTACGGTTGGGAGACTGTACCTTTGTGATCACAGTGGATCAGTGATGTAGAATATAATCCACAGTATAAGAATATAAAAACAATGACATCTAGTACAATCATATAAATTGAACATCCATGATAAATGATTGAATAACATAAAATTAAGATTCTATAATGAAAATGAAACAATGATATAGTTGGGAAAAAAATAACTGGAGGTAGAAAAAAAAATGAATAAATAAATAAAAACTCTCACATCATAAGGAAGCATTTGTAAAATCTTATCCATTACTCCTAATATATCATTAAAATTTCTACTACATAGTGAATGACATCAAAGGGACTATTCTTGATCATAACATATATTTATTACAGCTTTTTCTATATGAATTGGTTGTCAAAATAGGGTATTTTATATACTCAGAAGTCCATAACCAATGGAATATAATGAAAACCTTGCATTGAATATAAAATGAGGTAGTGTGTAGTTATAAATATAGGTCCACGAATAAGTACATGTAATCATGTCCGTATCAAGTTCATCAAGGAAACTGAGCCGAAAAAATCTACATTGACCTAAGCCATGGTCTCTCTAAACATTCCATCATCTGTATATATATTCATATATGAAAAAAAATAAATGTAGGAATATACATGAACTAGTGGGGACCTAATTCATAAGACCAAGGTATCCACATATAGTAAAAAATATATAAGAATCACATTATTTAAATATTGGTAGAAGACAAAAAATATGAAGAGGGGATACAAAGATTTATGCCTAAAATTCTCAATCAATGATTTCATCTTCATTGTTCAATTTCTTCATCACAAGTGTGAAACATCCTTTAAAAAATTCCAAAATTATTTTAAAGTCAATGTCCAAAAACATAGACAATAGTGTAGTGAAACATCATGTATAACAATCCTAACTAAGATCTCTTAGTAATAATCATGTATATGGTGTTCCCACATTTCTTATTAGCCATTATATAATGTGTTCTATATAGATGATTCCAATATCACTAAATTTGTATTGGAATTCCATTATAATTTTGGCATTAAATGCTAAAATGTTTTCTAAAATATGATTCATCCAATAATTCATGTCATCATAATTCATTTCACAAATCATTCCAGTTAAGAAAGATATATTAGAGGAATGTTAAAAAAATCAAATATTACAAATCAGGTTTTTATTTAACATGATCTAATATAATTGTCATGCATATAAATTACTGTGTACTAACAGGTGTATCGAGCAGACCAAACTATTCATTCCATTTTTCTAACTTTCATAGTTGATATATATTTAAAATATGGTCAAACATCAGGATTAACAAATTTTTATCTCATTTATAATGGTTGGATATGGAATAATATAAATTATTATAATAATATATGTGATTATTCTATGCCAATTGAATTTTATTTAATTACTCTGAACTATATCATTTATAAAAAGGGATGTTAATATTCCTCAAAAGTTGAATTTAATTCCAATGCAAAAGTATAGGGGTTATGGATATAAGTGAAGTACTAAAAAAATATTGTCTATATTAGATTTATAAACTAGCCATATTATAATCAATATACATGAAAAAATTCTAAATTTTTTATTTAGAAAATTAATTATTAAACGATATATTAAATGTTTGGCACGTGGTGATATTATCATATAATAGAAAAACTTATTTTATAAACATGATATATATAAATATAAATTCACCAGAACACTTACCTTATTCCAATGATGTATCAATGAACATTTATTAGGATTTTAATCAATCTAAAATCTTATAAATGGAATTAATAAACAAACCCCCTAAAAATTGGGTGTATGAGCTCGAAGGGAAACATAATCCAATGCATAGAACAAAATAATATTCAAAAGAGGAAAAATATTATAATTATCTACATGAATCCAATAAAATTAATGGTTATTAAATCTAAAAAATAATTAATAAGGAACTATGGATGGAAAAATGTAGTAATTAAGAGAATGTGTGTTTTTTTCCTGAAATAAGTTGAGAAAATGGAAAATACCATTTTATGTTTGGAGTTAAAAAATATAATTGTCCACATTTTAAGAGGTTCACTATTAGATCAAACAATTAAACATATCATGTGAAAACCAAGCGGTGAAACATTACTATGAACCCCCATAAGATTTCTGGTTTCCATGCATAGTTTGAAAACCATATTACAACTCTCTAGAGAAACTCTTCATAATATCTCAAACCTTGCATGGTTATAGTGCACTATTAAATGATGTGTCCACCAACCATGTGATTTTATAATCACTTATACACAATAATTCATGTTTTTCAATTCCACCATGAATAATTTAATAATCCAAGTGGATTATAAAAATAGTCCCCCAAATTCATCCACAATATAAGAACTAACCATGCACCAACTACACAACCAGGGTTCCCTCTCTGAAATTGAGTTTTCAATGCGTTATACTCACAAAAAACAATTTCCACAGATATACCTCCTTGGCCTAAATCCTCATCAACAAAATATAATATTAATGTTTTACTACTCTATGAATCCCATTACAATTTTTGGGTTCTATATTTTTCCAATCTAATAAACAGATGGTTTAATTTCCTGGGAAAATTCATCCCCTTCGAAAATATAGGATGTAACTATATTATCATATAATAAGTAACATGTAATAAAGTAACACATGAAAATAAAAAACCACATTATTTGTTTTATTTATAATCCATACTATCAATTAATTTAAATTAATAAAATAATTACTACAAATTTTTAAATAAAACTATATGATATTTTTAGAATCTATTACCTCAATTGATGTTTTAATGAACTAGGTATAATATCATATAGGAAACATGTGGTCATGAATCAAATAAATCCAAATGATGAAACCAATATCAAATAGAAATTTTGTATAAAAAAATAACCCAACCTTACAGAACTATAACAATATGATTCCCATTTCTATAGCCACTATGTAAAGAAGTAATGATAATGAACTATGTAAAAGAGTAGGCGATCTCACCACAAATATAAATAAGATAATTTTATTAAATATGATGGATAAAACCCACCAAAGGATGATTAATATCACCAAATTTTATACATAGAGTTTATAATGTTATTTATAGGTGAATTATTGGTGATGAAATATTAGTGAACACTAATACATGAAATATTCTAAAAAATTAATGAGTCAAATTAAAATGATGATATAGTGAGAGTATGACATATGGAATGGTGGAATATTTTATTAATATTCTAGGTATATTGGAAAAACTCATAGAACCATTTCATCATTCCAAGGATACCTCACATTTCTATTATCATGTTTGGATTCTTTTCACAAGGAAATAAAATCAAATAATAGACTAATTAACTGAAAATAGGGTATATGTGCTCACAAGGGAATAGAATCCAGTATGATGAAATAAAAGTATATAATATTAATATAGAATATTACCCTTAAAACTCAAATTCCAATATCAAAAATAAATCATGAATTAGACCAATAATTATGTATGAAACTCTGACGTATGAGGGGTAATAGGAGCTAAACAAAAAGGATTGATTGTCTTCAAATGGGAGGATAAAATGGGTGAAACCAATTTAAATATTGGAAGTAAAAATAGGAATTTTCCACATTTTTATGAGGCAAATAATTAGGCAACATAGTTTCGGAATACAAGTCACTAACAATGATGTTCCAATATCCAAAGCACCTCCCAAACTAGATGGTTGGATCATAAAGTATAGAGACCATTCCCCAACTACATGGAGCTACCATAGCAAAAGAAATACTACATAAAAATGTTGTAGAAGATGGTTAAGAAAACTATTCATTTATCCTAATAATCACTAATCACCTATACATAATTTAAAAAAGTGTTCTAGGCCATCGTTCATGGTTACCCAATACAATGAGTCTTCTAAAAATTGGCCACATCGTTGAGCTGGACAATTATCACTATCCATTTCCAAAATGTTCTCCCAATGTTATGTCTCATAAATTTTTGTATCAGATAATGAAACACCAAAATCTGACATGGGCCTCTGATACATGACTCAGAAATTAAAAAACGTTCAAAAAAATCACATTAATATCTTCTAACTCTGTGAATTATTTTCTTAGTCTTGGTTCTTGATTTGGCCAATCCTCTAAATGAAAAGTAAAATCTCATTATAAAATTCATCCAGGTACAAAACATACGAGGTTAAAACATACCAACAATAAAACTCCTCGTACCTAGTAAGCCTTATGAAAAAATTAAAAAAATCCCACAACCTGCATGGGTAATGAATTTATAATCAAAATGTTCCACTATGATATGGAATAGTAAAAACAACTACAAGAATCATTTATTCCATACAATATGTTACCATTATAACTCGATCGATAGATGTAACCACCAAAGAATCTAGTATGGTAATTACCCTAGGTTTTCTAAGCTGATTAAAGATCATGTCATCATCTATTTTGTCAACTTGAATACGTATCTTCTTTTCATTGGCTATATCATTAAACATGAAATTATAAGTCATGGTAGTTCCGCAATTAGAATATCTCAAATAATCTCTTTTCCATAGATCTATAAATAATATCATAAATAGTCATAATTGGATCTAATAGTTAAAATACAATAAAACAAACAGATATGGTTCGTGATAGGGTTTTTTCTTTGAGGTTACAATTCCAACCTTTATAATGCATCAGTCTAATCCAAACAACATTCCTAAATAACTTCCTTAGTTACCGTATATGACTATATTAGAATACATAAATTAAACCACATGTGGATTAATGTTTCCAAAAATATATCTTATGGAAAACATCTAACCCATCAGTAATACGATACATACACTATTTGTCTAAGATTAATAATACTCTAGAGATTACAAGTGAATATCTACTAAATAGATGAGATTTACACTTAGTAGAACAAATAACCATGACCCAAGTATGTATCTCACCTGGTGGCCATGTAAGGGAATAAACAAGTTTCATGTGTCTATCCACATAATTCATACTCGGGAATCCAAGTATCACTCAAGAATACCATTCATATTTAGTAATCTAGATCCATGTTGAATTTCATGAATAGATAACCAATTTCTTCCCTAGAAATGTATAAGAATCCCATTTGTATTTGGTTCTATTTATCAATGCTCCCAAAACAAAAATTATCTTCCAACAACCAATACAGATCTATCATGAGGGATACCCTCAATCTTTTGGTGGTTGGAATCCAATCCATAGGGCTTTATTTATATCACTCATGAAAATATTTCAAGGAGTTCATCTTTCTAACTAGAAAGTAATTAGTCTAAATTATTTAAAATGATTTATAGACAACTCACTCGAAGTCTACTCAAAAAGATTCCATGATATTTGGAATGATCTACAGAAGAATAAGATTACACCAAGATTCTATACAATACCATTTCCTAATTCATGAAATGGAGAAATGGTATTCATCATAAATTTAATTGATAGAAATGTATAGATCATCCTACTCCACACTTCTACAAATTTGGTTACACATCCATTAAAACAACCCCCAACACAACGCCTTCTAATGATGTGGGAATTATTTCAACTATATATCAACACCTCATAGAAACCCAAATCAATTTTCATATCCTTTTGAAATAGTTTTAGTGGACATTCTTTAAAATTAACTAGTCAAGTTTAAAATGATTCATATGTTTTAGTCTCAACACACCTTAAAGTTTTGTGAAACAAGAAATCCATAATTTCACTCTAGACTGACTTAATTAATAGTATCTGAACCTAATATTCAATTTTTTCAGACAATATCAAAATCAAACCACCTTAAATTACAAGGTACCTAATTTTGTTCAATATATTGATCTATGTACACCCATGGATCTTGATGTTCATATATTGTGGGGTAGTAAACCAACCAACTCAACATCATGTTTCCTTTTATACATAAATAGAATTCTTACAGATAAATCTCATGGATCTATTATTCCTCCCATTCCCGATTCTATCATTAATAAAACGTTTGAAATTAATCCATAGTTGAAAAAATCATTTTTATGATCAATACAAGAATGATCAAACCAATGAAGAAACAATATTCTAGAAGAATTAATGATATTTTCTAATTGTTACATTACAGTTGTGTTCCATACACATGTAATGAAATCCACCTCCTAACTGATTTGAATTTCCCTACATTATTAATATTCAAGTAATTAATTAATTTAATGTGGTTAATCATACCATAGATCATGCTTTTCACCACTGAACATGGATTCCTAAAAAGGCCATGCCGCTTTTATAAAGATCTATGATGATAATTGGGGAAACCATATTCTTTTACGTGTTCTAAAAAAGTCTCAATATTAGATGCACATGTGACACTGATCATCAGTCATGTGTATACACATAAATGGGATCCATAAAAAATGACTAATTTGGATCAGTTGTGTTTTTGAACATGATCCTTTGACAACATTATCCTAAGAACTGGAATAACTCATCAGTAATCTAATAGATGTGGGCTGCATAGCTCTCAATAACCATTTACGTCCATATCACCCTACCCCAGTGTTTACCCATTATCATTTCATTATTAAATTCATGAATATTTCTCTATGTTGTCATGAAAAAGAATAGTTTACTACATTATGTTATGTTTTTACTCAAACATATTTTGGTTCCACACATATCTCTTTAATGTAATGGGAATTGTGTGTATCAACATGTTACACAAAAATATCAAAATATTCTATCATGTGTTATACATTCCTAGAATTTGATATCATATATATGGATCTAATTATAGCTTGTTTATCTAGGAAACTAGTAACAGTGTGACATCCCTTGTGTCCAAATCCATTAAAACGGAAGGAAGGTCGCATGACCATCATTATAGTTTACAATTCTCATGTCAATTCCATCTCACTGAAGCGATGCATTAGATGATGACAATATCCTTCTCAAGGATTATCTTATCTGATTTCAACCCTTATACCCATGGGTTCTGTTTCAACAATATGAGTTGTAATTTGGGAAAATAACACATGGAAGACAACTCATGACTGAATCAGTTCATAAAATTTTAAAATATCTGCGACATTTTATGGTGAAACTACAATAGGATATGCCTTATTTTATCAAACCTCATACACTTTTAAACTACGTTAAAGCTTAAAAGGATTCTAGTCTCTACCACCAATCATTAAGATTGAAGTAATATAAGACTAATCCTATGTACAATTCCCACCTTTCCCTTCAAAGTAACTCTCAAGTAAAAATTAGAACAGAACCTTACATGAGGGCTATTTGTTATCATATTACCCCAAGGGTTGTTAATTTCATCCATTTTCATCATCTTTCATTTATGTAAAATATAATTATTATTATATATAAGAATTTAAATGTACCAAGGATAAGGCATGAATTTTAAAATTGTACTAGTAATATTATCCAATAGATACCAAGAAATATTAGGTAAATTATCTAAAAATTTATTATTTAATGACTATTTATTTAGAAACATATTCTTAAAACATTTCTAATTTAATGAAAATGTGATTTCTAAAATACATATTAAGTTTTAATTTAAAATTTAATTAATGATGACTGATAATAATAAATATCAAAAATAGGTTATATTTCATTATGAATCAAAGGGGATGAGCTCATTACGGTTCCACCATACATTTAAATGTAACTTCTATAAGTGGTCATTGAAACATTAATCAATAATCCCATGTAACAAGAATATACCCCCATGGGGTTACGTAGTATGTAAAGTATGAATCCATGTTACTTATGTGGGTATATTAATTATAAACATTGTTTATTTAAGTGAAACCCAATAATAGTTGAATTATGAAATTTTCTCAAATCCCCTAGTGGGTTTATCTAATAATAATCCTGTAATACCCCGAGCTTCCACGGTACGTTTCTCTTTGAATAATACAGTAGCGTGTGTTGTACACAACTTTGAGTTCTAACACACGCCATGACCAATCAAAGTAGCCGTAATGATTAGTAATACCTACTTTTTTAAATTTTAGAAATTTTATCTCTCAAAATGGACTTCATTTATAGATTAGGAATATCTAAATTATCCTATGTAGAATTTTTTGTATTTTTCTAAGAACATCCAATTTTTATGAATAGTGAAAAATATTTAAAAACATCTTTTTTAATAAAAATAATTTATAGTGATAAATTATATTATTTAGTGGTTTTAAAGTATATTTAGAATATACTTTTACCATTTTATCCAATTGTGTTCATTAGAATTAATTTCACTTTGAAATTGGACATAAACAATTTTCAATCTTTTGATATATATTGTTTCATAAAAACACGCTATTTGTTGTAACATGGGAAATTAATTAATGAAACTTATATGTAACACCCCATGATTTCATAGTGTGTTATTTCTTCAAAATAATTCAATAACTTACACTACAGGCAACAACGAGTTAAAGCGCACCATGACTTACCAAACAAGCCGTTCAAAAGAGGTTATGAATAATATTAACTAAATTTTAAACATTATATAATCCTTATCATTTTTGAATCCATATTATGAGTTTCTTAGACATAATTTAAGAACAAATTGATTTTTTTCAGATAAAAGAAGCATTTTTCAAAAATTCACTTTTACCAACATTAATAGTGATTCCTTTTTAAATCCAATATTTTAAACGTTTATATATTCAATTTGACTAAATAAATTAATCTATAGAATGGGGAAAAAAATTTACAATGTAACACCCCAAGTTTCTACAGTACGCTTCTCTTTGAATAATGTGATAGCGTGTGTTGTACGCAACATCGAGTTCTAACACACCACAACCAATCAAACTAGTCGTTATGAATAGTATTACCTACTTTATGAAATTTTATAAATTCTATCTCTCAAAAAGGGATTCATTTTTTTATTCGGAATATCGAAATTATCCTAGGGTGAAATTTTGGTACTTTTTAGATAACATTCATATTTTGATAAACAGTGAAAATTACTAAATTTTAATTAAAAACTACTTTTAAATCGAAATAATTAATATTGATAAATTATGAATTTGAGTGTTTTTAAAATATATTTATAATATATTTTTACCATTTAATTAAATGTTTGTCATTGAACATAATTTCAAAACTAAACCAGATATAAACAAGTGACAATCTTTTGATAGTTATTATCTCTTAAAAACACGCTTTTTGTTTTAACAACGGGAATTAATTTTAAATTAATTTCTGCCACTTCTGTGTTTTGAATTTAGAAAAATGGATTCCATATTTGGATTCAGGTAGTTCAAATTCTGTAAATAGGTAACTTTTATTTTTAGACATTTTGAATAATTACTTCGGTAATTATTTTATTGACCATGGTTAAAGGGTAAATCCGTTAAATAAGGGTTAAAGAATAATATTATAATAATAACAAATTACCCTAAAATGTGTCGTAACCTTATTGGTTGATACATGTCCGACCTTGGGCATTTTTGGGTCAATTTTTGGACCCCATGGAGCCACTTGTAAGTGATAATGACACTTTATATTAATTAAGTTAAAATGAATACAAAAATGACACAAACATATATCTTTTAGAAAAACAATATTTTACATAGGGTTATATATGTTTTATTTTAGAATATAAATATTCGTTATAAATCTTAAAATATTTCCTACATAAATATATTTTATTTAAAAAATTTATACATTAAATAATTTAATTTATTTATGACACAATGATGATGTAGTAATTAACATAATAGTGAAAAATGAAAATAATTGTTATTATAAATACCCAAATAAATATAATTGGATACTTTTATTGAATTAAACTAATTTTATATGTTAATATTACATATTAGGATTGGTTTAATTTTCTTTTTTAGAAGTAATAATTCTATTATGAGTTTCACAAAAATCAATTATTGAATAGTGTCAAAATTGACATAAAAGAGTTTTTAAAACAAATATTATTATATTAATTGATATTAAATTCCTAAAAATATAAGGTTCAGCCAAGAGACTTATATCATGATATATCTTTAATTAATGTACCACTTGGGGGTCTCTTGGATGTGTATATTAATTTTATTAACTATATAATATAAAAAGACAAAAAGACATTGTAAAAGTGAAACTAATTAACAAAGAGTTAATACTTAATGATACGGTTAATATAGTAACCCAAACCTATCTAAATTATATTTTTTGAGTGGTTTTCTACCCATACCCACCTTAACAATTAAATAATCCACTTTGGAGCCATTAGAAACCGAATATTTATTTATTATAAAATAATATTTATTTCTTTTCCAAAGGTTCCCCTCACCCCTCTTATAAAAGAGCACTCATAATTCTCATTAATTCACACCTACAAAGCGTTTTGGTTCGGCCAAACTCTTCCCAAATACTCTCTCAACATCCCTCTCTACTTCCTAGAGGCCTTCCTTTAGTCATAAATCCAACTTATGGAGCCCTTTTGATCAAATCAAAAGGAAGAACCCGAAGAAGAGGTAATGATTTCACCACCCCTTTTCAAGTTCCTTTCTTCTTCCACTTATTCTTTATTTGTTATTACCATTATAAAATAATAAATCCAGTATATTATATATACTTTTATGTTATTATAAACATTTTACAACCATATTTCAGTATTCTATCCATCCTTTTAATAACATGTCACCATACGTGTGTACGTACGGCTTACCGTCTCCACGTCGGGGTATAATTGTTATTCAATAAATTATTATCTGGATGGATATAATAATGATGTGTAATTCATGTAAATAATAAATATAACATGATAATGATTATTTATATATGATATAACATCCAATTATATATTATTTTAATATCAAAAGAATGATATTGTCGCTCGTGCGTATGTACGGAATACCGTCTCCACGAACGCGATGAGATTCATTCTCTATCGTATCCATTCAAGTATAATTATCATTTGATGATTTAAAAATAATTTTTAAGGACTTGATATCATTCTAGATATGAATAAGATACAACCTATCCATGACAACCATGTCTTACATAACAAAACATATAAAATAAAACAAGTAAGTTAACACCCGAAACAACAATAATTCTAAGATATTAATAACAAAGAAATGTTAAAAGATCATATATGATATCATATGAATGAATATGATTCTTGTATAATTTAATTACAATTATTACACCATTATATAGGAGGTTATCCTACCCCCAACCAAGGAAAAGTACATGTTAAGGGTTTATTTCGCAATCTCTTCATTATCCGAGGTTGTTTATACGTAATAATCTACTGGGATTTCTTTATCATCCACATCCATGTTTCTTAAAAATGTATTTGAAAACATTTTTACAATTTATAAGAAAATGGGTTAAAGTCATTTATACCCTTTTTTGACTTTTAATAAGACTTTAATAAAGGAATCTTTCTGTCGTTTTCAAAACAAGGTGTTTTTTAACCTTTTCAACAGAATTAAGGTAAGAATGTTTTTTTAACTTATACGGTGGGTGCAGCTATTTTCCATCGTTGTAAAATCTTTAAAGATTTCATTACAATATTATAATAATATTTTAAATGTAAATGTTTTATTTTATAATTATGTGATTTTTATATGATTTCAAAAAAAGAGATATTTCTCTCAAATACATGAAAATCCAGTGCAAATGTATACGTATTTAACGCAAGCTTAAAAATGTTTTCCGAAAACCCGACTCTCAAGTGTGGTAGACAAGAAGGGATTGGGCGAGGACCCATCATGGCCTGTAATTAGTCGAGCAGTCTCAGAATTAGTTATTTTGTTTTCATAATCTTGCATAATGTTTTCAGAAAAACACTGGAGTATATTTGAGCAATTTTAAACGTAAGTATTTTCAAAAAAAAATGCATCGGTATGTCTCATGAGACAAACTACTGTCTTGGAACAAGGCCTTGACAAAATCATATTTGTAGTCTTGGCACGAGGCCTTGGCTATGTGGTTATGATAGTCTGGCATTATGCATTCCATTATTATGAAAGTGGTTATTGATATTGCATGTGATTATTCGATTAGTAGAATATCCATGTGAATAAGTAAATGGAATTATTTCATTTTATTTTGTCCATACTATGTTGATGTTTAAGTTTAATAGGCTTTTGTTTTAGTTATACATTGCCTTAAATGTTTATTCTTATTTATGAAAGTTTCTGCTGTATTGGTTACCCTTACAGAACATTTGAGCTCACCCCATTATATGATTTATTTTTTTCCCATGATTCCAAGAAGTATATTGTGATTGATAAGAAGGGTTAAGACAAGGGAATACTGGAATTCATAAAGGATTATTTATGTTGTTTTGTATGTTATGATGTGTAATGTAACATTCATGTATGTGATCTGTTTTCCAAGACTGCTAAACTAATTGGTCCTTTGTGACCTGATTCCATGTAATCGTTCCAATGTATTAAAATAATGCACCGACTCTGGGTAACTGGGGTCGGGGCGTTACAGTTGGTATCAAATGAAGTTTAGCAATAACCTTGGAAAATAGATTTAGATAAACTCTGATTAGATCACATAGCCCTAAAATATACTTTGAGGATTAGTATAGAAGAACTTCCTAGAATTTTGGTATTGTAGAGATTTTGTATTTTTCGGAGAAATACATCCCTATCTGGATACGAGCAGGTAGAGGCGACTCTGGAACAGATGTACCTTGGGGTAAAACCCGAAAACACCACATTGAGCTAGACTCGAACATGAACTGGTGCACGACAACGGGCCTTGATGCACTCTTGGTTACGACACTCCTAGGGGATATGCTTAGGATATTTCTCATTTTATTTAAAAACCATTGTGAATGGCTCATGAGTATATACTTAATCAAAGAAAACATTTTTTATGATTATGGATTATATCCATAAACTGTTCAATTTTCATTAGGAATTATTTATTGCAATTCATAAACTGACCTAGTTTATCCTATTGTATATAAATGGAACCCAGTAGAAGGAACGTGAACTCCATTAATACGTATGATCAATAGAGTAAGAAGAATCGTATCTGTTTATTGTATTAAGAAATCATTTAGAAGGGAAATGGTCTCCCATGGATTATCATCATATGAATAAATAGTATCATGTGTGGTTAAGATAACTAAAGAGGTTACTGAGTCTTATGGCTTTGAAGGGAAGAAAGAGAAGAAAAGGATGGAAGAGAGAAAGATGGATAAAGGGAAGAGGGAAATAGAGAATTTCTCCATATGTTATAACTGTGGTACGAAACACCCTGGAACTTGCCTGAAAGGAAAGGGAGTTTGTTATAAGTGTGGAGAAAAACGGCACAAAGTACGTGACCTCAAGGGTAAGAAAATGGTTTCAAATGTACAATGCTTATTTGAAAAGAGTTTGGACACTACGTGAACCTATGTCCCAGTCATTAGACTATGCCGCAAATGATGCTATTGGATAATAATCAAGTTATGATACTACCACATATGAAGAGGAATTATTAGAGTTCTTATGTTGATTATGTCATTTGAGTGTTGAATCAACAATGTACTTTTTATAATAATTATGGAGTATATAAGGATTGTAATGTAGTACTATTTCATTAAGGACATGAGATTGTGTTGAACAAAGAAAAGTGAATCAATAGCAGGATAAATTTTTGGAAAATATATGGTTGAGAGAATGATAAACCATAATATAGTTCTGATACCGAGGTAGTGTTTTTGGAATAATACATGATTGATTTGGATAAATTATATTAGATATTCTTGACTACCTTGATACTCGTTAATGATATGTATATTCCATCATTTTTGGGGTTTACAATATTTTTGGATTGAAGGAGTATATCCATTATTATTTAAAGAATAAAGGATCATGAATGTAATCAATAAGGTTTTATGGTAATTCAGGATGTTTCAGTGTTATAAAAGAATACATGATGAAGGTGTTCACATGTTATTACGCAGCAAAAAGGATATTCATTTTTGGAATAAAGCATTTTGGATAGTTCTAGTTTGGATTATTTTTTGATTTCCATAAAAGAACAACCTGGAGGTTGGGCGGCAACCCGTCACGTCCGGCAAGGCCGCGAGACTTGAACCCACAACTGATGGGTGACAAGGGTGTATCACCTACCACTGGCCCACATAATGTCCGAGATTAAACAAAGTAGTTTTTATAAAAGATCTGGTAGATGAATTATAAATTCGTTTTTTTAACCCTATACGAATATGATAAATAGAAAAAAAAATTACGTTCTATTATCTTTTAGAGTGAAAGATGAGTTTGTGGTAGAAATTAGTTAAAGGATGGAACTCAACTTTTCAAGTATATATTTTTCTTCTTCTCTTATTCAATGAAGAAATTATTTATTATACTTTATTTAAGGAATCCTAAAACCAAAAATGTGTTATCATAATACCCTATGTTCTGTTGAACGGATGGTATTTCAAATCATCGTAGATTGTTGAATTTAAGGACCTAAATTTTAGACTTTTTTTGTGATTGATGACCTCAATCACCACCTATAAATATTAACATTTTCCCTCCAATTATATGTCTCTAATTGTCACCAATGTTCTCCTAATCTAGATCATAATTTGGTGGTGACCCTTTCATTTCCCTTTTCCTCTTATTAAGAATAAATTTTAGTAACCCAATTTTCTATTTTAAACCTTTTATTTTCAAAGAACAATTTAAAATTGTGAGGACACAATTTATTGAATGAGGAGAGAATGTAACACCCCAAGATTTCATAGTGTGTTATTTCTTCAAAATAATTCAATAATGTGCACTACATGCAACACCGAGTTAAAGCGCACCATGACTTACCAAACAAGCCGTTCAAAAGAGGTTATGAATAGTATTAACTAAATTTTAAACATTATATAATCCTTATAATTTTGGAATCCATATTATGAGTTTCTTAGAAATAATTTAGGAACAAGTTTCTTTTTTTCAGATAAAAGAACTATTTTTCAAAAATGCACTTTTACCAACTGTAATAGTGATTCCTTTTTATATCCAATATTTTAAACTTATATATATTCAATTTGACTTAATACATTTATTCTTTAGAATGGGGACATAAAAAATTGCAATGTAACACCCCAAGATTCTATGGTACACATCTCTTTGAAATAATGTGATAGCATGTGTTGTACGCAACATCGAGTTCTAACACACCACAACCAATCGTACTAGCCGTTATGACTAGTAATACCTACTTTTTGAAATTTTATAAATTTTTTCTCTAAAAATGGACTTCATTTTTGGATTTGAAATATCGAAATTAGCCTAGGGTGAAATTTTGGTACTTTTCGGATAACTTTCATATTTTGATGAATAGTGAAAATTACTAAATTTTAATTATAAACTGCTTTTTAATCAAAATAATTAATATTGATAAATTATGAATTTGAGTTTTTTTAAAGTATATTTAGAATATATTTTCACCATTTAATTCAATGTTTGTCATTGGACATAATTTCATAATTAAACTAGACATAAACAAGTGCCAATCTTTTGATAGTTATTATCTCTTAAAAACATGCTTTTTGTTTTATCAACGGGGATTAATTTTAAATTAATTTCTGCCACTTCTGTGTTTTGAAGTTGGAAAAATGGATTCCATATTTGGAATCAGGTTGTTCAAATTTTTTAAATAGGTAAATTTTATTTTTAGACAATTTGAATAATTATTTTGGTAAATATTATATTTATCATGGTTAAAGGGTAAATCTGGTAAATAAGGGTTAAAAAATTAATATTATAATAATAAAAAATTACCCTAAAAAGTGTCCTAAACTTATTGGTTGATACATGTCCGACCATGGTCATATTTGGGTTGATTTTTGGACCCCATGGAGCCACTTGTAAGTGATAATGACTCTTTATACTAATTAAGTTAAAATGAATACAAAAATGACACATGCATAATTCTTTTAGAAAAACAATTATTACATGGAGTTATTTATGTTGGATTTTAGACTATAAATATTAATTATAAATATGAAATGATTTACTACATAATTATATTTTATTTATAATTTTTAGACATTAAATAATTTAATTTATTTATGACACAATCATGATGGAGTAATTACCATAATAGTGAAAAATTAAAATAATTGATATTATAAATAACCAAATAAATATAATTGTATACTTTTATTGCATTACACTAATTTTATATGTTAATATGACATATTATTATTGATTTAATTTGATTTTTTTCGAAGTAATCATTCTATTATGAGTTTCACAAAAATCAATTATTGAATAGTGTCAAAATTGACATAAAAGTGTTCTTAAAAACATATTATATTATTAATTGATATTAAATTCCTAAAAATCTAAGGTTCGGACAAGAGACATATATCATGATAGTTGTATCCTTAATGGAACACTTTGGTATCTCTTGGATGTATATAGTATGTCAATTAACCATATAATATAAACATACAAAGAGACATTGTAAAAGTGAAACTAAATAACTAAGAGTTAATACTTAATGATAAGGTTAATATAGAAACCCAAACCTGTCTAAATTCTATTTTTTGAGTTGTTTTCGACCCAACCCCACCTTAAACTTTAAATTATCCACTTTAGAGCCATTAGAAACTGAATATAAATTTATTATAAAATAATATTTCTATCTTTTCCATAGGTGACCCTCACCCCTCTTATAAAAGGGCACTCCACCTTCTCATTAATTCACACCTTCAAAGTCTTTTGGTTCGGCCAACCTCTGATAAAATACACTCTATACTTCCCTCGATACATCCTAGAGGCCTTACATTAGTCATAAAGCCATATTAAGGATCCCTTTAGATCAAATAAAAAGGAAGAACCCGAAGAAGATGTAATGATTTCACCACCTTTTTTCAAGTTCCTTACTTCTTCCACTTCTTATTGCTTTGTAATTACCGTTATAAAACAATAAATACAGTATATTATATATACTTTTATGTTATTATAAACATTTTACAACAATATTTCAGTATTCTATCCATCCATTGAATAACATGTCACCATACGTGCGTACGTACGGCTTACCGTCCCCACGTCGTGATGTAATTGTTATTCAAAAAATTATTATTTGGATGGGTATAATAATGATGTGTAATTTATGTAAATAATAATTATAATATGATAATGATTCTGTATATATGATATACCATCCAATTATATATTATTTTAATATCAAAAGAATGATTTTGTCGCTCGTGCGTACGTACGGACTACCGTCTCCACGAACGCGATAAGATTCATTCTCTATCATATCTATTCAAGTATAATTATCATTTAATGATTTAAAAATAATTTTTAAGGACTTGATATCATTCTGGATATGAATAATATACAACCTATCCATGACAACCACATTTTACGTAACAAAACATATAAAAGAAACAAGTAAGTTAACACCCGAAACAACGATAATTCTAAGATATTATCAACAAAGCGATGTTAAAAGATCATAAATTATATCATATGAATGTATATGATTCTTGTATAATATAATAACAATTATTTCACCATTATACATGAGTTTAACCTACCCCCAACCAAGGAAAAGTACAAGTTAAGGGTTTATTTCGAAATCTCTTCATTATCTGAGGTTGTTTATACGTAATAATCTACTGGGATTTCATTATCATCCACATCCATGTTTCTTAAAAATGTATTTCAAAATATTTTTAAAATTTACAATAATATGGGTTAAAGTCATTTATACCCTTTTTTGACTTTTAATAAGAGGTTTATAAAGGAATCTTTCTATGATTTTCAAAATAAGGTGCTTTTTAACCTTTTCGACATAATTAAGGTAAGAATGTTTTTTTAACTTATACGGTGGGTGCAGCTATTTTACGCCGTCATAAAATATTCAAATATTCCCTTACAATCTTATAAGAATATTTTGAAAGTAAACATTTTATTTTATAATTATGCGATTTTTAAATGATTTCAAAAAAAGAGATATTTCTCTCAAATACATGAAAATCTAGTTCAAATGTATACGTATTTAACGCAAGCTTAAAAATGTTTTCAAAAAACCCAACTCTCGAGTGTGGTAGATAGGAAGGGATTGGGAGAGGATCCATCATGGCCTTTAATTAGTCGAGTAGTCTCAGAATTAGGTATTTTTTTTTCATAATCTTGCATAATGTTTTCAGAACAACTCTGGAGTATATTTGAGCTATTTTAAACGTAAGTATTTTCAAAAAAAAAATGCATCGGTAGGTCTGATGAGACAAACTAGTATATTGGCACAAGGCCTTGACAAAATCTTATTTGTATTCTTGGCACGAGGCCTTGGCTATGTAGTTATGATATTTTGGCATTATGCATTCCATCATTATGAAAGTGGTTATTGATATTGCATGTGATTATTCGATTAGTAGAATATCCATGTGAATAAGTAAATGGAAATATTTCATTTTATTTTTTCCATACTATGTTATATTTTAGGTTTAAAAGGATATTGTTTTGGATATACATTTCCTTAAATGTTTATGCTTATTTATGAAAGTTTCTACTGTATTGTTTACCCTTATGGAGCGTTTGAGCTCACCCCTTTGTATGTTTTATGTTTTCCCAGGATTCCAAGAAGTATATTGTGATTGATAAGAAGGGATAAGACAAGGGAATAATGTCATTCATAAAGGAATATTTATGTTGTTTTGTATGTTATGATGTGTAATGTAACATTCATGTCTGTAATCTATTTTCCAAAACTGCTAAACTAATCGGTCCTTTGGGACTTGATTCCTTGTAATCATGCCAATGTATTAAAATAATGCAACAACTTTGGGTAATTGGGGTCGGTGTGTTACATTATATGTTTGGAATTTTTTAAAATATAAATCATTTTTGAATTCAGAATATCAATTATAGATTAGCGTGAAATTTTGGCATTGTTCTGAAAAACATCAATTTTTTATGAATAGTGAAACCACTAAGTGGTTGTTAAAAAACTGAATTTTTCATAAAACATAATTTTACCACTTCTGTGAAAGGAATTTCGAAAATCCAAGAGACACAGTTAATATCATTTAGTAAAATGTGGTTCAATGAGATAAAAATATTTTTTGGTGAATAGTAAATTTTTACTTTTATTTATCACGGTTAAAAGTAAATAGGATAATTAAGGGTAAAAATGATATTAATATTACCCTAAATATTGTCCTAATTCAATTGGACAAGTTTATCTCGAAAAAAAAAACATTTTTAGCAAAATATTATCATTTAGACCCACTTGGATTAGATTAGGACATTTATTATTATTTAATTCAAAGAAGAGTTAAAAGAGTTAAAATCAAAGTTTATTTACTAAAACATTTTTAATATAGTGTTATACATAAGATAAATACGATTGTAAATATTCATTATAAATATAAAAAAATTTATTACATAGTGATATTTTATTTATATTTTTTAAACATTAAATAATTTTATTTATTAATGACACAATGATTATGCAGTAATTACCTAATTAATAAAAAATTAGAATAATTGATATTATAAATACCCAAATAAATATAATATGAGACTATTTTCGAATTAAACTAATTTTCTAGGTTAATATGACATTTTAGTATTGAATTAATTTACTTTTTCAAAGTAATCATTCTGTTATGATATTTACAAAAAATCAATTATTGAATAGTGTCAAATTGGCATAAAAGTGTTTTTAAAACAATTATTATATTATTAATTAATATTAAGTTCATAAAAATGTAATTTTCAGAAAATAGACTTATATCATGATAGGTGTATCATTAACGGACCACTTGGGGGTAGCTTGGATGTATATAGTATGTTTATTAACAATATAATATAAAAATACAAAGAGATATTGTAAAAGTGAAACTAATTAACTAAGAGTTAATATTTAAAGATAAGGTTATTATAGTAACCCAAACTTGTATAAATTCTATTGGTTGAGTGGTTTTCGACCCATCCCCATTTTAACCATTAAATAATCCACCTTGGAGCCATTAGAAACCGAATATAAATTTATTATAAAATATTATTTCTAGCTTTTCCAATGGTGCCCCTCACCCCTCTTATAAAAGGGAACTCTCCCTTCTCATTAACTCACACCATCAAAGCCTTTTGGTTCGTCCAAACTCTGCCCAAATACTCTCTAAACATACCTCACTTCAACCTAGATCCCTTCATTTTGTCAGAAAGGAAACATAAAGATTCCTTTTGATCAAATAAAAAGGAAGAACCCAGAGAAGATGTAACGATTTCACCACCCCTTTTCATGTTCCTTTCTTCTTCCACTTCTTCTTTATTAGTTATTACCGTTATTAAATAACAACTCCAGTATATTATATATACTTATATGTTATTATAAAAAATTTACAACCACATTTCAGTATTCTATCCATACTTTGAGTAACATGTCACCATACGTGTGTGCGTACATCTTACCATCTCCACGGCGTGGTGTAATTGTTATTCAATAAATTATTATTTGGATGGGTATAATAATGATGTGCAATTCATTTAAATAATAAATATAACATGATAATGTTTCTGTATATATGATATACCATCCAATTATATATTATTTTAATATCAAAAGAATGATATTTTCCCTCGTTCGTACGGACGGATTACCGTCTCCACGACGCATAGAGATTCATTTCCATGTTCACCATTAATCGATGATTATAAAAATATATATTACTAATTAGTATGTAATATATGACAGAATAATGCTACTGGAGAAATATGTATATATATATATAAGGATTTATGTACTTACATATATCTTATTCACTTACTTCCATTCAATACTATAAGAAAATAGAAATAGCGTTTATGCATACGTACGGACTACCGTCTCCATAAATGGTGTTTTCCATTTCATATATATGTCTATTATACATATTTATATTGAAAATATATATGATATATTTATCATGTTTTATATTCTGGAAGTATGTAAATCATGATCTATGTGATACAACCAAGAGTAACAAGTTAAAACACGTACGATAAAGAAAGTGATTATTACCCGAAATATTAACTTAACATGGAAATTATTATTAAATTGGTAATATAAAGTCATAAATTAATCATGTATGATATCATAAATATTAATATGGTACTGGTATAATTTAATAACATACTACGATCTTCGTACAAGAGGTTAATCATACCCTCGACTAAATGAAAGTGCAAGGTAAGGGGTTTTCATCTCACTCCTTCCCGTGAGATTCACACCATATTGCCACTATTAACTTTTGTGTGGTGTATGTACTGCCCATAATTGTATTATTTGTGTAATACAATTTTATTTATGTGTATTTAGATATTCCTTTTATGATACCTCTTTCGTGGGTTGTATGTTTCGAAAGTTACCAAATTGGTAAGGGTTTATTTCGCAATCTCTTCATTATCCGAGGTTGTTTATACGTAATAATCTACTGGGATTTCTTTATCATCCACATCCATGTTCCATAAAAATATATTTAAAAAAATACTATTCATTAGACAATGTGTTAAATTCATTTATACCCTTATGTGTTTTGAAATTAATCTTTCCGTCATTTTCCAAACAAGGTACTTTTTAACCTTTTTGACAAATTTAGGTTAAGAATGTTTTTTTTAAATTATACGGTAGGTGCGGTTATTTTCCGCCGTTATAAAATTATTGAAGCTTCCCTTACAATATTAAAAGCAAATTTTCAATGTAAATGTTTTATTTTATAATTATTTTACTTTTAAATGATTTCAAAATGAATATTTTAAGAATTTCTGAAAGGTACTCTTTATCAAAATCCGAATTTTATATGTTTTAAAGATTTATATTTCTAAATCATTTTAATTAATGTACATGTTTTCAAAATGATTTTAAGGATTTATTTATATTGACATGAATGTTTTGAAATGATATTTTTTGTTCAAAAGTTTCGAAGTGGTATGGGAAACTTTGATTAAAAAATCTCATTTGAATTACTTCCGTAATAAATGTGTCACATTTTAATGATTTCAAAAAAAGATATGTTTCTCTCAAATAGTTTTGATTTCATCTATGTCAACATCCTTTGATGGATTTTATGTTTATTTGAAGTTGATTTGTTATGATACAAAACTTACATATTGTTTTGATGTTTTTTTGATATGTTTTACTGTGGATGTGTTATTCTTATACCATTCGCGGTTTATGGATGAAGTATTTACATTTCATATGCTTGTTTAATATAAATATTTATGTTATGTTTGAACCTTTTCATATGGGAATGCATTGGACATAATTAGTGACGGGTGGAGCCCGCTATAGCTCCTCGATGCATCGGTAGGTCTCATGAGACAAACAAGTGTCTTGGCACAAGGACTTGGCAAAGTCTTATTTGTAGTCTTAGCACGAGGCCTTGGCTATGTGGTTATGATAGTCTTGCATTATGAATTCCATCATTATGAAAGTGGTTAGTGATATTTCATGTGATTATTCTATTAGTAGAATATCCATGTGAATAAGTAAATGGCATTATTTCATTTTATTTCTTCCATATTATGCTGAAGTTCAAGTTTAAAAGGCTTTTGTTTTAGTTTTATACACAGCCTTAAATGTTTATGCATATTTTTGAAAGTTTCCACCGTATTGCTTACCCTTATTGATAATTTGAGCTCACCCATTTCTATGTTTTATTTTTCATAGGATTTCAAGAAGTGTAATGTGATTGATATGTTCGGTTAAGCCAAGGGAATAGTGGCATTTATAAAGATTATTTATGTTGTTTTGTATGTCTTAAAGTTCAAATGTAACATTCATATATGTGATATATTTTTCCAAGACTGCTAAAATGATTGGTCCTTCGGGACATGATTCCTTCTAATCATTCCAATGTATTAAAATAATTCATTGACTCTGGGTAACTGGGGTCGGGGCGTTACAGTTGGTATAAGAGGATGTTTAATAATAACCTTGGAAATTAGATTTAGATAAACTCTGATTAGAGCACATAGCCCTAAGTTAGACTTTGAGGATTATTATTGTAGAGATTTTGTAGGTTTTCTGAAAAATACATCTCTGTCTAGATACGAGCAGGTAGAGGCGGCTCTGGCACAGATGTACCTAGGGGTAAAACATGAAAACAGTATTTTGAGATAGACTCGAACGGGAACTGGTGCACAACAACAGGCCTTGCTGCAATCTTGGTTACGACACTCCCGTGGGATATGCTTAGGATAACTCTCATTTTCATTACAAACCATTATGAAGTACTTATGAGTATATACTTACTCAATGTAAACATTTTTATTATTATGGATTATATCAATAAACTGTTCAATTTGTGTTAGGTATTTTACAAGTTCGGTAATTATTCATTGCAATTCATAAACTGAACTAGTTTATGCTATTGTATAGAAATGGCGCCCAGTAGAAGGAATGTGAACTCCCGTAATACGTATGATCCAAAGAGTAAGAAGGAACTTATCTTTCGTGGCCCTAGGCTAGAATTTAGAAGGGAAATAGATTCCCACATATTATCATCATATGAATAAATAGTATCATGTGTTGATAATATGAGTAAAGAATTCTTAGAGTCCTCTGGCTTTTAAGGGAAGCAAGAGAAGAAAAATATGGAAGAGAGAAAGATGGATAAAGGGAAGAGGGAAAAGAAGAATTTTTCCATATGCGATAACTGTGGGAAGAAACACCCTAGAACTTGCCTGAAAGGAAAGGGAGTTTGTTATAAGTGTGGAGGAAAAGGGCACAATGTACGTGACTACAAGGGTAAGAAAATGGTTTCAAATTTACAATGCTTCATTTTCAAGGAGTTTGGACACTACACAAACAAATGTCCTAGTCATCAGACTATGCCTCAAATGATGCTATTGGATAATATTCATGTTATGATACTACCACAGATGTAGAGGAATGACTACTGTACTTATGTTCTTATTTTAGAATTATTTCATTTAAGTGTTGTATCAATGATATTCTGGAAATAAATAAGGATTGTACTGTAGTACAATTAATTAAGGATTTGATAGTTTATGGAACTAAGAAAATTGACTCTATAGCGGGTTAAAATTTATGGAAATTACATGGTTTAAGGAAAGATAAACCTTAATATGGTCCTAATATTGAGGTAGTGATTTTTGAATAAGAGATGGTTGATTTTGGTAATTCAGGATGTTTCGGTGTTGTAAAAGTATATATAAGGATGGCGTTCACATGTTATTACCTGAAAAAAAAGGATCCTCATTATGTTTAACTTCCTTGTAAATTTTGGAATGTGATTTTGGATAATAGTATTTTGGATATGTCTAATGGTTGGAATGGATTAAGTTTGAAAGGTTCTTTTTTGGATTTTTATAAAAGGACAACATGCAGACCGTGTGACGACCCGTCATATTGGAAAAAGCTGCCGGAATCGAACCCACAACCATAGTGCAATTGGGATTTATTGCCTACCATTGTGCTACATGATGTTCCTGGATGGTATAATGTAGTTTCTTTACATAAATGGTCTGATATGTGAATTATAAATTCATTATATTTGGAACCCTATACGATTATGATAAATAGAGTACTTTTGAGTTATATTTTGTTTTGGGGTGAAAGATCAGTTTGTGGTAGAAATTTACAAATGGATAAAAGTCTAATTATTAAGTAATTATATCTCCTTATGATCGTAGCCAATCTCATAAATAAATTCCTCAATATTAATAAGGAACATAGAACAAAAATGTTGTCCTAAATGGTACCTTAGATCATCACTAATTATGGGTTTTGGAATGATGGCCTTTTCATAGCCATGTTCTCTACCACTCTCCATCAGATAATTGATGGTTAGATTTATCTTCCATATCCATATTTCCCTACATGGAACCCTAGTATGTGTTATTTTCGGTAATCTTCATACTTTCTACTCTTTATTTTAAATAGAGGCTTCATTAATTCATTTTTTAATGTGTGATTTCAACTAAGATATTTTGAAACATCAAAAATGTGTTATCCTAATACATTATGTTTTGGTGAACTAATGGTATTTTAAATCATCATAGATTGATGAATTTAAGTACCTCAATTTTAAACTTGTTTGTGATTGATGACCTCAATCACTACCTATAAATATTTATGTTCTTCCTCCAATTATATGTCTATAATTTCCACCAATGTCCTCCTAATCGAGATCATAATTTTTTGGTGACCCTTTCATTTATCTTTTCATCTTGTTAAGATTAATTTTATTAACCAAATTTCAGATGTGGGTTTTTCCACAATGATATTTTCTATTTTCAACTTTTATTTTCAAAGAACAATATAAAATTGCGAGGACACAATTTATTGAAGGAGGGGAGAATGTAACCCCCCGAGCTTTCGTGGTACACTTCTTTTTGAATAATACAGTATTGTGTGTTGTACGCAACTTCGAGTTCTAACACACCATGACCAATCAAAGTAGCCGTTATGAATAGTAATACCTACTTTTTAAAATTTTAGAAAATTTATCTCTCAAAATGGACATCATTTTTGGATTTGGAATATCAAAATTATCCTAAGTTGAATTTTTGGTATTTTTCTGAGAACTTCAAATTTTTATGAATAGTGAAAAATACTTAAAAACAACTTTTTTAATCAAAATAATGTATAGTGACCAATTATATTATTTAGTGGTTTTAAAGTATAATTAGAATATATTTTTACCATTTTATCCAATGGTGTTCATTATAATTAATTTCAATTTGAAATTGGACATAAACAATTGTCAATCATTTGATATATATTGTTTCTTGAAAACACGCTATTTGTTGTAACAGTGGGAATTAATTATAAAATTAATTAATTCAACTTATATGTTTGTAATTTTTTAAAATAAAAATAATTTTTGAATTCGGAATTTCAATTATTTCTTAGGGTGAAATTTTGGCATTGTTATGAAAAACTTCAATTTTTGATGAATAGTGAAACCACTTAGTGGTAGTTAAAAAATTGAATTTTTCATAAAACTTAATTTTACCACTTCTGTGAATGGAATTTTGAAAATCCAAGAGACACGGTTAATATCAAGTAGTAAAATGTGGTTCAATGAGATGAAAAGAAATTTTGGTGAATAGTAAAATTTTACTTTTATTTACCACGGTTAAAAGTAAATAGGGTAATTAAGGGTAAAAATTATATTAATATTACCCTAACACATGCCCTAATTCTATTGGACAAGTTTATCTCGACCAAAAACAACCTTAGTATTAAAATATTATCATTTAGATCCACTTGGATTATATTAGGACATTTATTATTATTTAATTCAAAGAAGAGTTAAAAGAGTTAAAATCAATGTTTATTTACTAAAACATATTTAATATAGTGTCATACATAAGATAAATTTGATTGTAAATATTAATTATAAAGATAAAATAATTTCATAAATAATGATATTTTATTTATAATTTTTAAACATTAAATAATTTAATTTATTTATGACACAATGATGATGTAGTATTTACCTAATTAAGGAAAAATTAGAATAATTGATATTATAAATACCCAAATAAATATAATTTGAGACTTTTTATGAATCACAATAATTTTATAGTTTAATATGACATGTTAGGATTTATTTAATTAACTTTTTTCGAATTAATCATTCTGTTATAATTTTTACAAAAACCATTTATCGAATACTGTCAAAATTGACATAAAAGAGTTTTTAAAACAAAAATTATATTATTAATTGATATTGAATTCTTAAAAATATAAGGATCAGAAAAGTGACTTATATCATGATATGTGTATCATTAATGGACAACTTGGGGTCTCTTGGATGTATATTGTATGTTTATTAACCATATAATATAAAAATATAAATAGACATTGTAAAAGTGAAACAAATTATCTGAGAGTTAATACTTAAAGATAAGGTTAATATAGTAACCATAACCTGTCTAAATTATATTGTTTTAGTGGTTTTCTACCCATCCCCACCTTAACCTTTAAATAATCCACTTTTGAGCAATTAGAAACCGAATATGAATTTATTATAATATAATATATCTAGCTTTTCCAAAGGTGCCCCTCACCCCTCTTATAAAAGGGCACTCTCCCTTCTCATAAACTCACACCTTCAAAGCCTTTTGGTTTGGCAAAACTCTACCCAAATATTCTCTCAACATTCCTCACTTTATCCTTGAGGCTTTCCTTTAGTCAGATAGCCAACCTAAGGATCCATTTTGATCGAATCAAAAGGAAGAACACGAAGAAGAGGTAATTATTTCGCCACCCCTTTTCAAGTTCCTTTCTTCTTCCACTTCATCTTTCTTTGTTATTAACATTCTAAAATAAAAACTCCAGTATATTATATATGCAATGATTTTATTATAAACATTTTACAGCCATATTTCAGTATTATATACATACTTTGATTAACATGTCACCATACGTGCGTACGTACGGCTTACCGTCTCCACGTCGTGGTGTAATTGTTATTCAATAAATTATTATTTGGATGGATATAATAATGATGTTTAATTCATGTAATAATAAATATAACATGATAGTGATTCTTTATATATGATATACAATCTAATTATATATTATTTTAAGATCAAAAGAATTATTTTTTCGCTCGTGCGTACGTACGGATTACTGTCTCCACGACTCGATGAGATTCATTTCCATGTTCACCATTCATCGACGATTATAAAAATATATATTATTAATAGGTATGTAATATATGACATAATAATGATACTGAAAAAATATATATTTATATAAATAAGGATTAATGTACTTACATATATCTTATTCACTTACTTCCGTTCAATACTATATGAAAACAGAAACATCGTTTATGCGTACGTAAGGACTACCGTCTCCATAAACGGTGTTTTCCATTACATATATTGTATATTATAAATATTTATATTCTAAATATATATGATATATTTATCCTGTTTTATAATCTGGAAGTATTTAAATCATGATCTAAGTGATACAACAAAATGTAACAAGTTAAAACACGTACGATAAAGAAAGTGATTATTACCCGAAATGTTAACATAACATGGAAGTGATTGTTAAATAGGTAATATAACGTCATAAATAAATCATGTATGATATCAAAGATATTAATATGGTTCTCGTATAATTTAATAACATACTACGATCTTCGTACAGGAGGTTAAACGTACCCTTGACTAAAGAAATGTTCAAGGTAAGGGGTTTTCATCTCACTCCTTATTCCCGTGAGATTCATGCGATATTGCCACAATTATCTTTTGTGTGGTGTATGTACTACCCATAAATGTATTCACTGTGTAATACACATTAATTAATGTGTATTTACATATTCATCTTATGATAACTATTTCATGGGTTGTATGTTTCGTAAGTTACCAAATTGGTAAGAGTTTATTTCGCAATCTCTTCATTATCCAAGGTTGTTTATACGTAATAATCTACTGGGATTTCTTTATCATCCACATCCATGTTCCATAAAAATGTATTGAAAAACATTTTTACTATTCACTAGACAATGGGTTAAAGTCATTTATACCCTTATGTGATTTGAAAGGAATCTTTCCGTCATTTTCCAAACAAGGTACTTTTTAACCTTTTCGACAAATTTAAGGTACGAATGTTTATTTAAACTTATATGGAGGGTGCGGTTATTTTCCTCCGTTATAAAATTTTTGAAGCTTCCCTTACAATCATATAAGTATATTTTCAAATTATATGTTTTATTTTATAATTATGTGACTTTTAAATGATTTCAAAATGAATATATTAAGAATTTCTGAAAGGTAATCTTTAACAAAATCCTAATTTTATATGTTTTAAAGATTTCTATTTCTAAATCATTTAAATTAATGTCCATGTTTTAAAAATGATTTTAATGATTTATTTATATATACATGAATGTTTTGAAATGATATTTCTTTTCAAAAGTTTTGAAGTGGTGTGGGACACATTGATTAAAAAATCACTTTTAAATTACTTCCTTAATAAATGTGTGACCTTTAAATGATTTAAAAAACGAGATATTTCTCTCAAATAGTTTTGATTTCACCTCTGTCAACATTCTTTGATGGATTTTATGTTTATTTGAAGTTGATTTGTTATGATAAAAAACATCCATATTGTTTTGAAGTTTTTGTGATGTGTTTTACTATGGATGTGTTATTCTTATACCAATTGTGGTTTGTGGATGAAGTATTTATATTTCATATGATAGATTTAATATGAATATTTATGTTATGTTTTAACCATTTCATATGGAAATGCATTGGACTTAATAAGTGACGGGTGGAGCCCGCTATAGCTCCTCGATGCATCGGTTGGTCTCATGGGACAAACTTGTGTCTTGGCACAAGGCCTTGACAAAATCATATTTGTATTCTTGGCACGAGGCCTTGGCTATGTGGTTATGATAGTCTGGAATTATGCATTCCATCATTATGAAAGTGGTTAGTGATATTGCATGTGATTATTCGACTGGTAGAATATCCATTGAATAAGTAAATGGAATTATTTCATTTTATTTCTTCCATATTATGTTGAAGTTCATGTTTAAAAGGCTTTTGTTTTAGTTTTATACATGGATTAAATATTTATGATTATTTTAGAAAGTTTCCACTGTATTACATACCCTTACTAAGCATTTGAGCTCACCCCTTTCTATGTTTTATTTTTCCCAGGATTCCATGAAGTGTTATGTGATTGATATGCAGGGTTAAGACAAGGGAATAATTGTGTTCATAAAGATTATTTATGTTGTTTTGTACGTCTTAAAGTGAAAATGTAACATTCATGTATGTGATCTATTTTTCTAAGACTGCTAAACTGATCAGTCCTTCGGGACTTGATTCCTTGTAATCATTCCAATGTATTAAAATAATGCACCGACACTGGGTAACTGGGGTAGGGGAGTTACATTTGGTATGAGAGGAAGTTTAGCAATAACCATGAAAATTAGATTTAGATAAACTATGATTAGAGAACATAGCCCTAAGATAGACTTTGAGGATTAGTATTGTGGAGATTTTGTGAGTTTTCCAAGAAATAAATCCCTGTCTGGATACGAGCATGTAGAGGCGGCTCTGGCATAGATGTACCTAGGGGTAAAACCCGAAATCACCGCTTTGAGCTAGACTCGAACGGAAACTCGTGCACAACAACGGGCCTTGATGCACTCTTGGTTACGACACTCCCGGGGGATACGCTTAGGATAATTCTCATTTTATTTACAAACAATTATGAAGGGATTATGAGTATATACTTACTCAAAGAAAACATTTTTATTATTATAGATTATATCCATAAATTGTTGTATTTGTGTTAGGTATTTTACAATTTTGGTAATTATTCATTTCAATTCATAAACTTAACTAGTTTATGCTGTTGTATAGAAATGGATCCCAGTAGAAGGATTGTGAACTCTCGTAATACGTATGATCCAAAGAGTAAGAAGGATCATATCTTTCGTGGTCCTAAGCTTGAATTTAGAAGGGAAATAGTTTCCCACATATTATCATCATATGGAGAAATAGAATCATGTGTTGATAAGAGGAGTAATGAATTCTCAGAGTCCTGTGGCTTTGAAGGGGAGCAAGAGAAGAAAAGGATGGAAGAGAGAAAGATGGATAAAGGGAAGAGGGAAAAGAAGAGTTTTCCTATATGTGATAATTGTGGGAAGAAACGCCCCAGAACATGCCTGAAAGGAATGGGAGTTTGTTATAAGTGTGGAGGAAAAGGGAACAATGTACATGACTGCAAGGGTTAGAAAATGGTTTCAAATTTACAATGCTTCATTTGCAAGGACATTGGACACTATGCGAACCAATGTCCCAATCATCAGACAATTCCACAAATGAGATATTGGATAATAATAATGTTATGATCCTACCACAGATGAAGAGGAATGACTAGTGTTCTTATGTTGTTATTTTAGAATTATTTCATTTAAGTGTTGTATCAATGATATTCTTGAAATAAATAAGGATTGTACTGTAGTACTATTTAATTATGGATTTGAGATTTTATGGTACTAATAATAGTGACTCTACAGCGAGTTAAATTTTTTGGAAATTACATGGTTGATGGAAAGATAAACCTCAATTTGGTCCTCATATTGAGGTAGTGATTTTGGAATAAGAGATGGTTGATTTTGGTAATTCGGGATGTTGCGTTGTTGTAAAAGAATATATGAGGAAGGAATTCACATGTTTTTACCGGGAAAAAAGGATCCTCATTATGTTTAACATCCTTGTAAATTTTGGACTGTGAGTTTGGATAATAGTATTTTGGATAAGTCTAATGGTTGGAAAGGATTATGTTTGAATGGTTCTTTATTGGATTTTTATAAAAGGACAACACACAGACCGTGTGACGACCCGTCGTGTCGGACAAAGCTGTAGGAATCGAACCCACAGCCATAGTGCAATTGGGATTTATTGCCTACAATTTTGCTACATGAAGTTCCTGGATGGTATAATGTAGTTTCATTAAATAAAAGGTCTGATATGTGAATAATAAATTCATTATATTTGGAACCCTATACGATTAGGATAAATAGAGTATTTTTGAGTTGTATTTTGTTTTTGGGTGAAATATGAGTTTGTGGTAGAAATTTATAAATGGATAAAAGTGTAATTATAATGTAATTATATCTCTTTATGATCTTAGCCAATCTCATAAATAAATTCCTCAACATTAAGAAAAGAAACTTAGAAGAAAAAAATTGTCCTAGATGGTACCTTAGATCATCACTAATTTATGGCTTTGGGAATGTTGGATTTTTCATATCCATGTTCTCTACCATTCTCAATCATATAATTGATGGTCAGATTTCTCTTCCATATCCATATTTTCCTACATAGAACCCTAGTATGTGTTATTTTCAGTAGTCTTCATACTTTCCACTCTTTATTTTAAATAAAGGCTTCATTAATTAAATTTTTGATGTGTTATTTTAACTAAGATATTTTGAAACGTCAAAAATGTGTTATCCTAATACCTTATGTTTTGTTGAACCGATGGTATTTTAAATCATCATAGATTGATGAATTTAAGTACCACAATTTTAAACTTGTTTGTGATTCATGACCTCAATCACTACCTATAAATATATACTTTCTTCCACCAATTATATGTCGATAATTGCCACCAATGTCCTCCTAATCGAGATCATAATTTTGTGGTGACCCTTTCATTTCTCTTTTCATCTTGTTAAGACTAAATTTTATTGTCCAAATATCTGATGTGGGTTTTTCCACAAAAAATATTTTCTATTTTCAACTTTTATTTTCAAAGAACAATATCAAATTGCGAGGATGCAATTTATTGAAGGAGGGGAGAATGTAAGACCCAGAGCTTCCACAGTACGCTTCTCTTTGTATAATATAGTAGGGTGTGTTGTACGCAACTTTGAGTTCTAACATACACCACGACCAATCAAAGTAGCCGTTATGAATTGTAATACCTACTTTTTAAAATTTTAGAAATTTTATCTCTCAAAATGGACTTCATTTTTGGATTTGTAATATTGAAATTATCTTATGTTGAATTTTTTGTATTTTTCTGAGAACTTCCAATTTTTATGAATAGTGAAAAATACTTAAAAACAACTTTTTAAATCAACATAATTTATAGTGAAAATTTATATTATTTAGTGGTTTAAAAGTATAATTAGAATATATTTTTACTATTTTATCCAATGGTGTTCATTAGAATTATTTTCACTTTGAAATTGGACACAAACAATTGTCAATCTTTTGATATATATTGTTTCTTAAAAACACGCTATTTGTTGTAACAACGGGAATTAATTATAAAATTAATTAATGAAACTTATATGTTTGAAATTTTGTAAAATAGGAATCATTTATGAATTCGGAATATCAATTATAGCTTATGGTAAAATTTTGGCATTGTTCTGAAAAACTTCAATTTTTGATTAATAGTGAAACCACTAAGTGGAAGTTAAAAAAATGAATTTTTCAAAAAACTTAATTTTACCGCTTCTGTGAATGGAATTTTGAAAATCTGAGAGACACTGTTAATATCAAGTATTAAAATGTGGTTCGATGATATGAAAATAATTTTTGGTGAATAGTAACTTTTTACTTTTATTTACCACGGTTAAAAGTAAATAGGGTAATTAAGGGTAAAAATGATATTAATATTACCCTAACACATGTTCTAATTCTATTAGACAATTGTATCTCGACCAAAAACAACCTTATTAATAAAATATTATCATTTAGATCCACTTGGATTAGATTAGGAAATTTATTATTATTTAATTCAAAGAAGAGTTAAAAGAGTTAAAATCAATGTTTATTTACTAATTTTTTTTTAATATATTGTTATACATAAGATAAATTCGATTGTAAATATTAAATAGAAAGTTAAAAAAATTCCTAAATAATTATATTTTATTTATAATTTTTAAAAATTAAATAATTTAATTTATTTATGACACAATGATGATGCAGTAATTACCTAATTAATGAACAATTCGAATAATTAATATTATAAATACCCAAATAAATATAATTTGAGACTTTATATGAATTAAACTAATTTTCAAGGTTAATATGACATGTTAGGATTTATTTAATTAACTTTTTTAGAAGTAATAATTTTGTTATGATTTTTAAAAAAAATCATTTATTGAATAGTGTTAAAATTTACATAAAAGAGTTTTTAAAAAATATATTATATTATTAATTGATATTAAATTCATAAAAATCAAACTATCAGCCAAGAGACTTATATCATGATAGGTGTATTATTAATGGACCATATGGGTGTCGCTTGGATGTATATAGTATGTTTATTAACCATATAATATAAAAATACAAAGAGACATTGTAAAAGTTAAACTAATTAACTAAGAGTTAATACTTAAAGATAAGGTTAATATAGTAACCCAAATCTGTCTAAATTCTATTGGATTAGTGTATATAGACCCACAACCACCTTAACATTTAAATAATCCACTTTGGAGCCATTAGAAACCGAATATGAATTTATTATAAAATAATATTTCTAGCTTTTCCAGAGGTGCCCTCACCCCTCTTATTAAAGGGCACTCTCCCTTCTCATTAACTCACACCTTCAAGCCTTTTGGTTTGGAAAAACTCTGACCAAATACTCTCTAAACTTCCCTCACTTCATCCTAGAGGCCTTCCTATAGTCAGAAAGCCAGCCTAAGGAGCCCTTTTGATAAAATCAAAAGGAAGAACCCGAAGAAGAGGTAATGATTTCACCACCCCTTTTCAAGTTTCTTTCTTCTTCCACTTCTACTTTCTTTGTTATTACCATTATAAAATAATATCTCCAGTATATTATATATACTATGATGTTATTATAAAAATTTTACAACCATATTCCAGTATTATATCCATCCATTGAATAACATGTCACGATACATGCATATGTACGACTTACCGTCTCCACATCGTGGTGTAATTGTTATTCAATAAATTATTATTTCGATGGGTATAATAATGATGTGTAATTAATGTAAATAATAAATATAACATGATAATTATTCTCTATATATGATATACCATCGAATTATATATTATTTTAATATCAAATGAATGATATTTTCACTCATGCGTACGTACGGATTATCGTCCCCATGACGTGATGAGATTTATTTCCAAGTTCACCATTCATCGACGATTATAAAAATATATATTACATATAAGTATGTAATATATGACATATTAATGCTACTGGAGAAATATATATTTATATATATAAGGATTTATGTACTTACATATATCTTATTCATTTACTTCTGTTCAATACTATATGAAAACAGAAACATCATTTATCCGTACGTACGAACTACCGTCTCCATAAACAGTGTTTTCCATTTCATATATATGTCTATTATACATATTTATATTCTTAATATATATGATATATTTATCATTTTTTATATTTGGTAAGTATTTAAATCATGATCTAAGTGATACAACCAATATTAACAAGTTAAAACATGTACGATAAAGAAAGTTATTATGACCCGAAATGTTAACTTAACATGGAAATTATTATTAAATGGGTAATATAAATTCATAAATGAATCATGTATGATATCATAAATATTAATATGGTTTTGGTATAATTTAATAACATACTATTCTCTTTATACAGGAGGTTAAACGTACCCTCGACTAAAGGAAAGTGCAAGGTAAGGGGTTTTCATCTCACTCCTTATTCCCGTGAAATTCATGCCATATTGCCACAATTAAATTTTGTGTGTTGTATGTACTGCCCATAATTGTATTCTTTTTGTAATTAACTGTAATTTATGTGTATTTACATATTCATTTTATGATACCTCTTTAATGGGCTATATGTTTCGTAAGTTACCAAATTGGTAAGGGTTTATTTCGCAATCTCTTCATTATCCGAGGTTGTTTATACATAATAATCTACTGCGATTTCATTATCATCCACATCCATGTTCCTTAAAAAAAATTAAAAACATTTTTACTATTAACTAGATAATGGGTTAATGTCATTTATACCCTTATGTGTTTTGAAATGAATCTTTCCGTCATTTTTCAAACAAGGTACTTTTTAACCATTTCGACAAATTTAAGGTAAGAATGTTCTTTTAAACTTATACGGCGGGTGCATTTATTTTCCGCCGTTATAAAATTTTTAAAGCTTACCATACAAGAATATAAGTATATTTTCAAAGTAAATGTTTTATTTTATAATTATGTGACTTTTAAATGATTTCAAAATGAATAGTTTATGAATTTCTGAAAGGTACTATTTATCAAAATCATAATTTTAAATGCTTTAAAGATTTATCTTTCTAAATCTTTTTAATTAATGTCCATGATTTTAGAATGATTTTATGAATTTATTTATATAGACATGAATGTTTTGAAATGATATTTCTTTTCAAATGTTTCTTAAGTGGTATGAGACACTTTGATTCAAAAATCTCTTTTAAATTACTTCCTTAATAAATGTGTGACTTCTAAATGATTTAAAAAAAAGAGAAATTTCTCTCAAATAGTTTTGATTTCATATATGTCAACATCCTTTGATGGATTTTATGTTTATTTGAAGTTGATTTGTTATTATACAAAACTTTCATATTGTTTTTATGTTTTTGTGATGTGTTTTACTATGGATGTGTAATTCTTATTTCATTCTTGGTTTATGGATGAAGTATTTACATTTAATATGCTAGTTTTAATACGAATATTTATGTTATGTTTGAACCTTTTCATATGGGAATGAATTGGACTTAATAAGTGATGGGTGGAGCCCGCTATAGCTCCTCGATGCATCAGTTGGTCTAATGAGACAAACTACTGTCTTGGCACAAGGCCTTGGCAAAATCTTATTTGTAGTCTTGGCACGAGGCCTTGGCTATGTTGTTATGATAGTCTGGCATTATGCATTCCATCATTATGAAAGTGGTTAGTGATATTGTATGTTATTATTCGATTAGTATAATGTCTATGTGAATAAGTAAATGGAATTATTTCATTTTATTTCTACCATATTATGTTGAAGTTCAATTTTAAAAGCTTTTGTTTTAGTTTTATACATTGCCTTAAATGTTTATGCTTATTTTTAAAGTTTCTACCGTATTGCTTACCCTTACTGAGCATTTGATCTCACCCCTTTCTATGTTTTATTTTTCCCAGGATTCCAAGAAGTGTAATGTGATTGATATGCAGGGTTAAGCCAAGGTAATAATGGCATTCATAAAGATTATTTATGTTGTTTTGTACATCTTAAAGTGAAAATGTAACATTCATGTATGTGATATATTTTTCCAAGACTACTAAACTGATCGGTCCTTCAGGACTTGATTCCTTGTAATAATTCCAATGTATTAAAATAATGCACCGACTTTGGGTAACTGGGGTCAGAGCGTTACAAATCCTCACTAAAATTAATCTATAGAGGAAAATCCATGAAAATAATGATCCAATAATATGGATCATCCTGCCCAATATATATAGTCCTGAGAATTTATATATATATATATATGAAATGATTCAGTAAGATAAATTACCATTACCATGTTATAATGGTAGTAACGTTTATAAGTTAAAAATCTAATTTATATAAACAAAATAATATTTTTAACTTTATAATAAAAATCTAACAAATGAATATAAATTTGTTTGATTATATATGTCCCCATTAACCAATTTATAAAGGCGCATGAACTTTTTAAAATACCTATTTGTAACCAATTTAATCATAGAATAAATAGATTCTTACCATTCTACGAATGTGCAATGAAAAGACTTTTTCTTGATTATGTTCTATCATTGTTCTATATGAGATAACACCATTCACTTTTATACATAAAATTTAATAACCAATCATATATCATTACTATCATAGGGAAGTGATATCTACTTTATAATAAACAAATTTAGATATGCATGAAAGTGAAAAACATATCAGGTTATATAGAAAATCATTCTAAATAATCTTCGAATCCTATAATATATGTAAATAGAATGTGTTCTAAAAATCCATACTGGATAGAAAATAACATGAAATGGAATGTTAATATCTATGTTTCTATAATGATTCATTTAAAACCCTTCTTTAACAAATTATCTAAGGGTAAGAACCCATAATGCATAGGAAAATCACATAAATAAATAATGATTATAAGGTACAGAAATCACATAAGGTGATGTAATAATCAAATATAATTACTATATATTGAATAATCCAATCCCAAGAAACATGATTTTTCCACCATGTGTCGGTTTTATAGATCAAAACCTAATCTCTTAACCAAGTACCAACATTTCCTAGGTCTTCAATATACCGTTCCAAATAGTGAAGTGATTGAAAATAAAACATTAATACCATATGCATTTACCTGACCTTGGAGCCACTAAAATTCTTCCATTATCTGGTTATTATGGTGGCCTCAAGTATGCCTCCATATATTTCAGAAGCTGCCAACATGATGTGAGGTTCAAAAGATGCTATAATGGGGAGACAATACCTTCATAATAATAAAATCATAATGGTACAAATGATAATCAATATAAAAATAAAATAAATATAATGAGAATTATTATAATGATAATAATTGAAATTTCGTGAGAAATGGATGGGTAAACATCCGTGAAAATGCAATAATGTACAATAAACAATCAAATTATTGTTTAAAAAATAAATAGATCAATACTTCTATAGGGAATAAATAAAAAACTATAACTATTTAATGAAGCTCATATACATGGTTATTCAATACTTCCAATTCTATCATAACCATTATTAGTCCATAATTAAAAATAGTAGATAGCATATTCCATATCCTATCCTAGATTTAATATCGTTTATCAAGTACCAATTTTTTTCTGAATAAGGTGTGTGATATACTAAGTTGGCCACAACCAATGGATTCTAATGAAAACATTCCATTTAATAAAAAATGATGTATTGTGATGTTATAATAATATGGTAGTGTATAAATATATCAAATCATGTTGGGGATTGGTTTCTCAAGGTTACCTAGCAAATCACTCCTACATCGACCAAGGTCAGAATGTCTCTAAACATGCCGCCATGTGTAAATATACATATATATGTAAAAATATGTATGTATAGATATACATAAACCGGTGAGGACATAAGGCATAAGACTAAGTCATCCATATATAATAATAATTATATAATACTTTCATTATTTATAAATGGCCGATTTAAAAGAATCTAAATAGGGGATAAATAGATTTGTGGTTGAAAATCTCAATGAATGATTTCAGATATATTGTCAAGAATCCTTATAAAAATTATGAAACATCATTTCCAATAACCCATAATGATATAAAACATCATTCCCAATATCCTCGATCATGGGGTTTTCAATTTTCATTTATAACGACCCTAACAGATCCATATCAATAAATATAATTTATATGGTGTTCCAAATTTCTTTTTGATCCTTTAAATAAGGGGTTTCAAATGGAGGAATCCAGTACTTGTCAAGTTGTATTATAATTCTATTAGAATATTTTCTTTTAGTTGTAAAATGTTATCCATTATAAGATTCATTCCATAATTTTTGTCATCGTAATTCATTTGATAAATCAATACAATTATTAAATAAATATAAACAAAATGTTCTAATGAGTATTATATTGTTATTCATGTTTTATTTTATATTGATGTATTATAACAAGTATGAATATAATATACAAGTCACTGCGGGGGTTGTATCAATTCCACTTAAATATTCATTCCATTTTACAGACATTATCAATTCATATATAAGTAAAATAAGGTCAATCATCACAATAATCAATTTTGAACACATTTATAAGTGATAGATCTTGCATAATATAGATAAGGATATTATGCTAAGTGATTATTCTATAAGAATTATAATTTATTTAATTCTAGTGATTCATCTGATTTAAATATATCAAGTTAATAGACCTCAAAATTTTATTTTTATTCCAATGGTTAAGGATATAGGTCATGGAATACAAGTGACACATCCAAAATGGAGTTTCAACATTCGAGAAATACATCCAAACAAGGTTCATTATGATTTCTGATGACATTCTAAATCAAGGCATTGAAAAATTAACTAGCCAATTTTAAATTAAAATGGTCAATCATAGTGAGTTTAGCATATGAAACACCAACTTATTTTTTAAATCAGATAAACATAAATAGACACTTCATTAACCGAATACCTTCTTTTGGGGTTTTCTTGCTCATCCATTATCATGATTTGATTCTATATAAATTCATATAAATTAAAAATAGTATATAAAAAGCCTGAAAATATGGCATTTGAGATCGGATAGAAATCACATCTAATGCCTAGAAAAATAAATTATATTATAAGGAGGAGTAATCTTAGACTTATCTACATATGACCAACACAATGAATGGTGATTGATTCAGACCATGAATGAAGTAGGAACTACTAATTGAATATGATAAGGATTAGGATAATTTAGGGAGCTAATGGCCTAAAATGCAAGGGAAAACGTTATAAACCAAATTTATGTTCACAAATTAAAGATAAAAAAATTCTAATGTTTAGGAGGCCCATTATTAGGCCACCCGATTATAATGATCATGTGCCAACAGTTTGGTGCCACCTTCCAAGGGACACCACCAAGATGTATGGTTTTCAAGAGTAGTTTCCTATTCATGTTGCAAACCATTAGAGCTACTATCTCCAATCACTCCTACCACACATGGTTGGAGTGCATGGGTGAATAAACTTTCCACCAACTATGCGATTCTATTGGTACCTATTCACAATAACTCATGGTTTTCTTTTCCAACTTGAATAGTTGACCAAACCCTGTGCCTTAAAAAATAGGATGCATTGTTGAGAATTAAGGTTCTAATAATTGTGCACCGACAATGCACCAAA
Source organism: Viscum album (assembly GCA_963277665.1). Taxonomy (NCBI): domain Eukaryota; kingdom Viridiplantae; phylum Streptophyta; class Magnoliopsida; order Santalales; family Viscaceae; genus Viscum; species Viscum album. The sequence goes on along the minus strand of OY728157.1, from coordinate 24,342,497 downwards.
TCATGCCTCTATTAAATTTACTTCTCGATCCCAGACACTCTGAAAGCTCACATGCATCACAAAGACTCGTTTTGGGGGTTAACCCTCGTCAAAAAAATTACATTTTAATGTGTTTTGTCTCTTATAATCCCATTTCAAATATTGGTTCTATATTTGGCACATCCACCAATCAAAAAGTAAAATTTCCTTGGAATATTGATCTAATTCAAAAACATGGTATGTTACAAATCCAAAATATAGGAAATAATATGTAATCAATTAACACATAAAAATAAACTCATTTATATTAATATTGTTACGGTTAGACCATAATATCAATGAAATTGAATAAAAAAAGAAATCCACATTCTTACATAATAATAGATGAAATGTTTAGAATCTATTACATCAATTGAATCATTAATGAATAATGTATTTGATAATAATGAAAAAATTCGGCAATAAATAAATCAATTCCCAAAAAGTTTAACCATTAGAATAATTTCCTCTATAAATCACTTGAACCAACATCACTAGATAAATATGATCTCATTTACATAGCCACCATGTGATAAAGGAATGATAAATAACTATAAAAAAGAGCAGAGGATCTCACCCTGAATATGAAGAATATTTTTATCCTTAATCTGATAGATAAAACCCACCAACTGGGGATCAATTATTACCAAATATGAGCCCATATATTTCATAGGTTTTTTATAGTTTGATGATTTTTTAATAAATTTGTATGAACACTGATATTTGATATTATTATTGAAAATTAATGAATAATGTTGTCATGGGTTTTTCAAAATTACAAAAAATCCAGAAACAATAATATAAGACATCATCCCAATAATATTTTGTTGTAAACTATAAGAATCGGTGGAATAAAAATTTCCGAGGTGCATTACTAGGATCCCTGATAAATCGAAGCCCATATATTAATATCTATGGAACCTAAACACATAAAAATTCACATCATAACACCCCTTTCCCCCAAAAATTTTCTCTCACCCCATGAAAGGCCACACATTAACTATCATCACTACACCACAACTCTACTCACCTAAGAAAATAAAGAGATTTAAAAAACTCACATATTCAACACAACATCACAAATCTAAACAGAATAAAATAGTTTACTCATCTCTACATAACATACTAATCTCACTCAATCGTTTATCTTACAATATATAAATTCCTAATGATCAAATAATTATTATGTATAAAATAAAAAAATTATTCTGAAATTCCTATTTTTCCACCAAAACTCATTAAATTCGTACTTTACACCTCTAAGACACAATAATAACTATGTATAGTTGATGAAAAGATAAATCCATTAAATTCCTCTCAGATGAGTTTTGTATTATAGAATCAATACTATACTTATAAGAAATACGTCTATCAAAAAACATAAACACCCATGTGATATACCTATCGTAAAATTACTATACATTAATTCAACATAAATACATCACACAAGATAGAAACACCTTTTTATTACATGAATAGTATCAAGAATATATTCATTGAAACATGTATTCATAACATCATGAGATTAATTTCATGGATACATGACTCAGTTTTTTATATAAAATCCATCAACTCACCATGCCTCCAAAAATCATAGACCTAGGGAGTGATGTGACCATACCACGCAGTCTGCTATAGATCCTAATTCTCAATATGTTTCTCAATTAACATCAAATAATCATATTAATATAACTCTCCACAATTAAAAACATGGGAATAATTATAATTTTACTGACTAATATATAACATAAATAATATTTCATTGATATGGTCTACCTATAGATGTAGATCTAACATATACGCCCTATCATGAACACTCTCCAAAACATCAAAGAAACTAATAAAAATGGGATAAAATATACAATATTCTCCAAAACACCACTAAAAAATATAGGGAGAATCTTTAAGTTAAATAATCTTAGACGTCATACTCTTTGTCACCTCCTCCCATCAGAATAGAACCGATGAACGTGTTAATCAACCTTCATATTATGATGAAAAATATATATATTCTCATCCATTCTCTACACTTCATTCGGTCCAAGAACCACAAACTCATTAGCATCAATCCCCCAAAAGGAATACCTATTAATACTATTAGATAACACGTAGATTGGATTAATTATAATTGATGCATGATAGCTATTATTATAGTAAAACTATAAACATTGTAAAATGTTTCCCCCGCTAAACTAAAAAACATTACACACATGTGCATAACATTTTTTCCAGTTTAAAAATTATATAATTTATTTGAATATCTATTTAATGTTTGAATGAAATGATATTTTACTCATTAGAACTATAAAACACACTAAATGGCTCCCCAACATCCCAAGGTTATATGATAAACCAAAACAGAAATGATGGTTTTTAGTTCCCCATGATGTTTAATTATATCTTCAATATACCACCTCATTAAAGAATCAACTATGCTCAAATACATGAAAACCAAGAAATAATATAACATTATAAACTATAAAATAATTACCCAAATATTATCACAAACAATATTATCTTGGAGAAATCTACTGATGAAATAAAATTGAAATTTTCTCTAAATATTAAATCCTCTATAAAAAATGGTATATAACAATCTTTAATGTTAGTAACACTCTTTATCCACCTATTAAAAGACTATATACCATGAAATAAACTCCAAAAATTACCACATTTTCTCTAATAATTAGAACTAACCTCACAATGCATTATACATTTTAGGAATACTGATATGTATAAAAGCAGGTGATCTAGGAAACTCAAAAGATAACAATAGAATGAATCACTAATGAAATGAGAAATCTAACGAAAAAATGAACTTGATTGTAATAATCTTCTTATAAACCCTAGGGGGAATCACCCAAAATGAAAAGATCATCCAAAACCTCCCACTAAAGATCCCTTAACAATAATTCCTCGACGAGGAGTAAAATATTTTTATTACACTATTATCTGAAAAATTCAATCTCAACCACCTACATCTGCCACATCAGAATTCAATGTTTTAAGTTTAATTATTAGACTATACACATATCTGAACTCCCAAAGAGTATATATATGTTTATTTATACTCTTAATATCAATAACTACATTCATGTTACCCACGATGAAGGAGATAAAGAAGTTATAATCTAGAATGAATGCAATACAACTCAAATGATACTGATTTAAATAATAATATTATTAGATAATTTTTAATTTTTTATATTCTTTCCACAAAGTGTTTATAAATGAGTTAATATAGAAAAAAATAAAAAATTAGCACTTTTATGACACCCTTTATCATATATAAACACTTAATTGCATGATTTATAATAGGGGTTTCACTTTATCAAACTTATTGAACTGTAATGGTTTAAAATTTTATATAAATAGTAAAAAAGTTCCAATAAAAAATGGGCATTTCCATGTTTTGTATATTATTCCCAACAAATAAGTACTTATGTTTGCACTCATTTTTTATTTGGGAATATTTTTTATTTGATAAAAATAAGTTACCATTGAAAATGATAAAATTCGCATACATTCTTACTCCCTATGTTAAAATGTTTAAAAATGTGGTGTAAGAAAAAAATCATTGTATGGGATATGAAAATGAAGTAAACAAGTTATTCAATTTTAAATACATGAAAATTCATAGGGATGATTAATTTTATAAATAGTATTTTTTCATCTCAACTAATCATTTTCATACTCACTAAAAATATATTTTTATAATAATTTTTCATAAAATACTAAAACAAAAGTTAAACTAAAATTCATAACCACAATTATTTCTTAATAAAACATATAGACTCCTGAATATAAATTTCCTGGATTAACTGACCATTCAACTTTATAAGGACAAAAACATTCATAATCTCAGTTTTGTTCCTCATGAAATCAAAAATATTTCATATAAAAATTCATAAAAATATTTTGAAACTATTTATTCTGTAACACCCAGAGTTTTTATAGACCTTTTTTTTCTCGAATAAATTAAATTTTCATTTATGTATTGCAAGGCACTAAGTAGAACATTTATTTTACATGGCACCGACTAGGAATATGCTCCCAATAAATTAACATGGTATATGTTACATGATACATTAACTATTCCTAAGATATATGAATAATCGATTTTTCATATTTTACATGCAACATTGACTTGGTGTATGTTGCACACAACACATATGTTTCTACAAGACATCATTTTGTTGTTATGATTATTTAAATGAGATAATCATAACATAGCATGTAAACATTGTTATGTGAATAATAATGAATAATTTTAAAATAATTATTATATTGGATTTATATAAATAAATCTTATTTACAAAGAAAGATATAATATTTGGTCAAGTCCTTATATGTTTAACAGTACAATTCCCTCAAATGGCATATTTTAATAAACATATGTGAAAAATAATTATATTAATTTTAGGCGTATTTAGATATTGAATTTTGAAAAAAAAAAAAATTGTGAATTTAATTTTTTTAAATTATCTTAGGGGAAATTTATTTCATTTCAGTACGAAAATTCATTTTTAGATGAATAGAGAAAAATCCAGATGTAAATTCAAAACAAATTTTTCATCTATTTTGTATATAAGATTAAATTATTTTAAATTTTGTTTCAAATATTAATTAGATAATATTATTATCAATTAACCAAATTTTTTTCATTATAATAAATTCGAAATTGAAATAGAATAAAAAAAGATAGCAAACATAGCATCATTTTTACTTTAAAAACTCGCGGTGTCGCCCTGTCGTTATGATTATTTTAAAATTAATTTCTTCCAATTATGTGGTTATAATTTGGAAACATGGAGTAAATATTTTTAATAATAGTAATTTTTATTTTTTAAAATTTTAAACATATTTTTTGTCCAATGATATTAGTGAATGTGATTAAAATTAACTACAATAATTATGTGAAAATTTTTGTTATCAAAGTATTAAAACATAAATTTTAGACCCAAAACCACCTATAAACAATTCAAAAAAACTTATTATTGAAATAATTCGGCCTTTAACCTTACATACATGAGTTTGGTAGGTTTGGTATGACATTTTTTAGGTGAAAACTTAGGTACACCTATTTGTTTTTCAAAAAATGTCAAGTCGGACCATTTCCTTCCATATAAAAGGCCACATCCTATCCCTCTTTATTCTTCATTGAAACTATCAATCCCATTGTTATTGGATAATACCATCTCTAATATACTCCCAATAGTATTAAAATTATCTTTTAAACATCAATTTTTTATAATTCCCTCCAATTAACCCCTTAGCTACATACAAAAAGGAGTTTCCAATTAAGAGGTAACACTATCCCTCAATTTCCATTATTTTCTTATATTTCTCCACTAAATAAAATATTATTCGTCCATGATTGTATGAAAACTAAAAAATCATAAAAATAAAAGGATTTTATTAGATAATTATTAATCTTAATCTTACAAACACTTCTATTTAATGGGTAAAGAGCATACTGTTTATGTGTCTGATGAAGTACAACCTCACAAAAAAAAATGTTTATTCGTTTAATCTTTACAACCTCTCATGTGGAACATTATGATAGAAAATATATTATATATATCATATATTTTAATATAAATTATTTTTATATTAATTAGTCCTTTTACAACAGATATAAGTTTTTATTCCATTTGATGTAAATAAGATAATTTTGTTTGAGAAAGTGTGGAATATAGTCCCATTAGAGTGATGTGATGAGTTCACACAATACATGGAATGTATTAATGATTGGTTTATTGAAGTTATATAATATATAATATATAATTATAATAATTTAATAATTATTTATATATACATATACATATATTTTCACATATTTAATTTTCCTTCGTTCTATCAATATGATAATAAAAATAGAATTAGTGTCAATGTGTACGTACAACTTACATCATCCATGAATAGTGTATTCCATTTCATATATCTATATTTAATATATTATTTTAATAAAAATATAATTAAAATAATATTTATTTATATTATTTTTTACATTATGTAATCAGGATTTATGTATAAGTACTGAATAATTAACAAATTAAGACATATGTGAAAAAACATAGGGGATATTACTCGAAGTGAGACCTTTACATAAGATTCTAAAATATTGGGTAATATAATGTCATAATGAAAACATATATGGTATTACATATAAAAATATACTTTTAAAAAATATTTATAATAAATGTATATTTATTATACACGTTTGTAGAATGATTACGATGAGAGTCAATACATAATGTAAGGGAATTTCATCTCACTTGTATTTTCGTGAGATACATGGCTTAATCACCACTCAACTATTTTGTGGGGTGTATGAACATAAAATGAAAGAATTTTATTTATATTATACATATGTTTATAGGTATTAACATATCCATTTTATTATATTTCTTTCAAGGGGATTATGATTCAAATTATGCAAAATTGGTAAAATTGATTAGTCATAATAGTCATTTTTTTAGACTCATGTTTTTTATACACCAAAAATATATTACAAGGTGTATTATATCATGAATCAACTTTAATTGATGTTATTTTCAGCTTATTGTAATTTTATTTTTCATAAAAGGTGATTAGTATCCCAATTTACCTATTAATAAGAGTTTATTAAAATAATCTCATTGGTTTTCAAAACTGTTTTTTATTATGCTTAAATTAATGAAATCTCAAGATCCATATGTCAATAACACTAATTTATTATTTCCTCCTATATTTATTCAAGATATCCACATGTATTAGTACCGTTTCATTACACTCTATTAATTATGATAACATTTTTATGTAAAACATGGCATTACCCCTCTTCAGTTGGAAATCTATTGTTACAAACAAATTTGAAAAATGTTTTAAAAAGCTCTTTGAGGAACATTTTCAAGGAAAAGGGATTTGAAAAAAAAGTTTTATTGGTTTAAATTATTCCTTTATATGTATTCAAATCTATTTTAAAATAAAAATTTTATCATAAGTTTTAATGTTTTAATAATAAATTTCAATGAAGAAAGGATATATTCCTCAAATTTTTTTTTAATGATTATAGAAACTTATTTCCCATATATGATTGAACCCATTTGTGATACTCATGCCTTTATTGGAATATTATTCAGTATTTCCTTTCATATTCATTCCCTAAAATTATTTTGGTTTGATGGAATGATGTCTCAGAAAATCATTTCACTTTAATTAGTTATATGCCTTTAAAACCTGATTCTTTTTAGTAGTTATGTTTATGAAGAAATGATTAAGAAACCTGTATTTTTTCCTAGATTATGATATGATTAGATTTCTATAATAACCATTTCATTTCATGAATTATGATTTTAATATTCATGATTTTTTTTCACATGTATTTATGATTTCATTATTATATGGGTGGGACATATATCTCCATCTAATGCATTGGGAAATGATTTATATCTAAGGAGATAGACTAAGATTGTATTGGGAATGCACCTTCACAACTAAAATGGCCATGGGAGTGAACCATGACTAAAAAGATGGAATGAAAAGTGAACTCAAGATTCTATTATGGCCATTGGAGTAAACTATGGAAACAAATATGATATGGGGAGTGAACCTATACTATAAATATGGAATTGTCATCGATGCCTAGGATACAATAGAATCTATATTATACTCTTTCTTGTCAACCATAATTCCATGTTTTGTTTCAATGTGATGCTTTCCCGGAATATCTTCTTTATTATATTATTATTTTTTTCTTTTGAGTATCCATGATTTATGCATTGATTTATGTATATGATCTTGGATATTCATGGTATGATCTTATATTATCACTATTACGTTCTCAAACAATTATTCTCAGGATTATACTTACATGTACCCCTTGATTACCCTTACTGAACCTCTAATTAAAAACATTCATTTTTTCCTTCCACATGTTATAAATATATTTATTATGGTTTATTTTTTAATAATGGTTATAATCAAGAAGATCCTAGTGGGAGAAAATATAGCTCACTTATATATCATTATTTCTGTTTCCATGTTACCGATGGCACTAGTCAACTAATGTCTTCGGTAATTTTGTTGTATAATGTTTATGTATTCCAAAAAGTTATTTAATGTTAATGTATAAAAAGTTAGGGTCGTTGTAGTTGGTATCGTTGGTATGGTTTTGTTATCCTATTAATCTTTTATGTAAAAATCATAGTGAGAACCCAATGGACATGTCTATTAATAGGTATAGGGATAAGGAAAATTATATGAAACTATCATGTAATTTAAGAAAAGGATATAGTGATTGGTTTTCTAGAAATACATACATATATGGATATGACAAGTGGATATGGATCTTTAATATATATACCTAGGTGTAAAATCTCAGACAAGATATCCTATGACTAAATCAAGGTAATCTAGTACATGAGAACGAGCCTTGTTTCACACATGGTTTTCCCCTCCTTAGGGATATGTATTGGAAATTTAAAAAACTGTCTCGAACCATCATTAATGATATAAACAGAAGTTCCCTTTCAATATCCTAGGATAAACATATGACATCATATATTAAAGAAGGTTTGAAAATATTGACATCTTATATGGTAATTTTCTTGATTATGTTTTTCGTTGACATGAAAAACATTCAAACATTAGGTTTTTAGGTTTTATTAATTGGCCGGAATCGAAAGAAACCATGTTAATAGTGATTGTGATGGAAAATGAAATGTTTTTCCTCATGGGAAAAAAATTACAGGGGATCTAGAATGAAAAACCTCATTTCTATGCACAGACAAATCTCTCACACTTTAAATCATGATGTAATTACAAATAAGAAAATTAGGGAACAACATTCTATTGAGTTTTTCATAAGGAAACATCCACCATAATTCAAATGATATTCTAATCAACTAATTTATGTAAAATGGATCGGTATTAGTGAAATGATATTCTTCGGACTCTAGTGTTCAGAGGATGACAAAGTAATTCTATATGACTATAATTTAAGAGGTCAATCATACTAGTGGAGGAATATAATCTGGAATATTAGGCATCAATATGACAGTGAATTCATGGATTTTGAATATTTTAAGCACTTATATTTCATTAAGTACTTTCCTCATATTCTTCATAATATTATGGAGAAAGATATCATTGAGTTGATGAAAATGGATGATGAATCTATTGGCACCTATGATTCTATTTTCACAAGGATTGTGAGGTAAGCTTCCAGAATTATCATCTAAAGTGAATGTAATATTGATATGTTATTTAGTGTATTAAATCCATGTATCATATGGAATATGTCCTTAAATTCCATATAATCTTTGAATAGATTGTGCATGGTAAAACAAAGGTTAAATTGAGGTGCGAGTCAGGTATCAATCTCATGGTTTTCAAATGAAAAGGAATATATAGTGTAATGGAAAATATATAAACCATTAAGAGAAGGATGCAATATTTCCATTTTTCTAAATGTGTGGGAGGAAACATTGATGAAATTTTTTTAGGGGTATAATAAATGTATTAATTCTGTAAGGGTAATCCCTTAGTAATTTTAATGAAGAAATTATGGTATTATGTTATCTAACAGTTTGAATGGGGGGAAAGCAACACCGAATTTACCTCCCACAATTTAGTGAAACAAATTTCAGGAGGATTTTAGTTATGGTAACCAGTGCCCAAAACCAATCATTTGTGATGATAAATGATTTTAGAAACCTCTTAAGAAAATTAATAATGGTAATTCACATGCAATCACTATTTCTGGTGAGGGGTGAGAAAATGAAATGAATAAAGGTACACATATCATTCACTTTATAAATGCTAATTCCATTTTATATTAGAGATATAACCATACATTCTAATCTAATTAATTTTATATGGTCGGTTTGATTCAAAAAATAATAATTAGATGTGGAATTAGTAATTCTAACCTCAAATGGTTTAATGAATTCATCTCATGTCTGTGATTCCTCTCTAAGTGATGTTAATGGGAATGAGATTCCTAGATAAATTTTCATTCATCCTTTGGATTATTTTGATTTCATCATAGCTATGGGTTTGTTTTTTCTACATAAATTCAAAAACAATTGTCAAGGAAGGGAAGTTATGTTTGATATTTCAAACTCTCATACGATAATACATTAATGTGAATATAAGTATGAGCCTCCAGTTGGTATTAGATCCAGTTTTAAGGTCTTCATTCCCATTCAAAAGGGTTATTTATTTGAAATTATTTTGTAGAAGACCATATTGATAATATGCGTATTATAGGGAATTTTTTGGATTTCATCCCAAAATATATTTCTAGCTTTCCACCCAAATGTGAAGTTGAGTTCTTAATAAAACTCATACCTTAATCTAAAAAAAATATAAAATCATCCTAGTATAATGTATATGATTGAGTTTCAAGAATTCCATAAAAAAATCCAAGAAAAACATGATAAGGAATTCATTCATCTAATTTTGTCAGCTTCGTGGGATCCTGTTTCTTTAAAGAATTTAGATAAAGTTCAAGGAAACAGTGCAATGATTATTGGGTGTTGAACAAGATAAATATCATGAAAAGGTATCATCTTACCTATATTGATTATTTTTTAACCAATTTTGTAGTGCTCACTAATTTTCCAATATTGAAAATTGTTATTGATATCATCAATTGAGGGTCAAAAAGGAGGGTTTACGCAATACCAAATTCTGTACATGGAATGGACACTATGATAATATAATGATACCTTTTTTTCTCAATAATTCCACAACTATCATCATGAATTTAATGAATAATGTATTTAGATAATACCATAATCAATGTTTGGTATCCTTTTTAGATGTTATTGTTATCTATTCCTTGTGAATGTAAGATTGTGATGTTCATTTGAGAATTGTACTGATAACCCAAAAGAAGTATAATCTAAATGAAAATTTTAAAAAGTGGGAATTTTTATGAAAAAAGGTTCTATAATTTGGTTACATAATATCAAGATGTGGTATATCATTAGATACATCAACGTAGGAGGATATTTAATGATAGTAAAGTCCAACCATAGTTATTGAGATCTATAGAATTCTTGGTTTAGATGGATACTATTGACGGGTCGGGGAGAATTGCACATGACTATCTAATCCTCGGACCAATGTAACTCGTATGTGTGTCATGTTCCTCTAGACAGATGAATTACAGAAAAATTTTAATGAACTAAAGAGATTATTAGGTATTTAACCTATTATTACATTAACCTATAGTGTTGAATGGTTTTTAATCTATACATTGATTCCCTAAAAATCTAAATTATGAACCTTGTATTCATTTTCATGTATGACATGCAAAACCAAGTTCACAATGTAATATAATATCCATAAAAATTATAATATATTTTTAATTTAAAATTGATTGTATATATTTCAATGCATGAAACATTGATTTAGAGTGAATTACACGCTTGAGTGACCTTCCTCGTTGGCTTGCATTACAGGTAAGACTGAGTTTCACCAAATAAAAATGAATTTTAAATTTATTTTTATTTAATATAAAATATTATATCATTCACATAATGTTAGTGGTTAATAATAGTTTTAACTACATATGAAAATTATGGTTTATACAAATACACAATTAATTATTTAGTTAAAATTTAATTAGAAATGAAATTAAGAACTAATTGGATATAATAATTTATTATTATTTTTACGATTTGGAATGACATTTTTACAAATAAACTTAATAAATTATAATTACATAATGATTTTAAGAGAATTCATATTTTATATATTTATTAAAATATTTTTGACATTCATCCATTAGGATTGATAGATATAATACTAGAAAACACTATTTATAAAATAAAATCCTATATTTCTATAAATGATGTTTTTTTACATTTTAATAGTAAACCTACATTAAATACGAATTTTGACAATTTAATATATTTTATATGTCAAAAAAGTAATCAACTTTGAATGAAAACATAATAATATGTTTAGGGATTTTTTGAAATCATTCCGAAACATTTTATTTTTTATATAACAGTTACAAATAATGAATTTAATTACAAAACATCTTTTTAATCTAATATATTTATAATTTTAATTTATATATTAATATAAATTTAAAAATTAATTATAATTTTTTTTATCATTTAAAAACATTTATGTCATTGAATTCAATTTCTATTGAAAATTTTTATAATAACATAGAAATCTTCAAATCGTTTTAACTTTACAAACCAACATTTTTGTTCCTCCTAGAAGATTAAATTTAAATCAATTTCTGGGACATCAATTATTTGAATTTTTAAAATGTATTCCATATTTTTAATTTTAATAAATTATAAGGTATAAAATACCAACATTGTTTTCTATCAAAAAAAATATTAAAAGTAGGTAATGTTGATTACAACTGTTATGATAAAATTAAGCTTAGTGAATGAATAATGATTTAACTAATGGACCCACATTAGATATATATATTTCCAAAACCAATTTTATAGCACTAAATATGAAATTAACATTACATAAATTATAATTTTTTGGTTTTTTGAGAATTTTTAGTTAAAAATATGGGCACAACAAACTTCTTTTCAAAATAACCAAGTGAGTCATTTCCTCCCGTATAAAAGGACACCACTTATCCACATTACCCACACCTCTCAAAACACATAATACTAGAAATGTTCTTCCCAAATAGATTCTATACATCCCAATTCTTGACTAGTAATCCAATCATAATGACTCGAACCTCTTTGAGTCATTCCTTTGGGAAAATCTAGTGCCTGGGGCGTTCTAAAGAGTAATAGTGGCATAATTTTTCATTTTTCCAAAAATCCAGTTCATCTGAACTATGTCTCACCAAAATCTAGGTCACCAAATGGTGGATCACCAAATGGAAGCAATGAACGGTGGATCTCTAAGCATTGTCTCACCGAATTGTGACACTAAACAATGTCTCATCGAACAGTCACACCGAATGGTGGCTCTCCAAATAGTGTCTCACCAGGTGGTGTCCCCTGAAATGGTGATAATGAATAGTGGATCACCAAATGATGGATTCTCACATGGTGAGACCAAATGGTGGGTAACCAAATAGTGACACTATGACTCCCCCAATGGTGAGTCACATCTGATAGTTTTCCAAATTTCTAGTTTTCCTCTGTTTCTCAACAATTTTCCACCTTCTCCCCGTGTACTTTTTGTTGGATGTAAATAATGTTTAAAGTCTTGTTTATACATTTATAAATGTGTTTCACATGATATTAATTATATAATTAATATAATAACTCACTAAGGACATTTAAATAATCTAACTGCATGGTCGTTGCCACAATATGACATTAATGATTTTTGAAACCTCTTATCCTTTGATATCATATATAGCTCATCAAATCTAGGATATTCCCTTACTAGTGTGTTTCCATTCCATCTTAGTGAGCTCATATCATTTTCTTCCAATATAATAATGTGTTGTTTCAAACCCATCGATCAAGTTTTCCATGGAGTTTTTTCTTGGAGTTTTCATGCTACTCGTGCACCCCATGTTTTCGATCAAGGAGTAGTTTTTTTCATATTGTTCTATGTAGGGATTTTCATTCATCTATCTTTAATTTTGTATCATGTTGGGTGGGTGTAATATTCTCTCCTTTTTAATACTTTTGCAACGATTTTGAATAATCTAATTAGATGGAATAAATGAAGGTGTGTGAGTGAGACGATGATGATCACATTTTTTGTATGTTATCTATAATCCATGTCATGAGCCATGTGGGTTGTTTTCTTCCAAAAATTTTTGATGTTGGTGGTCCTTTCTTGTGGACACATGATGGATTACATTTATTGATTTATTTAAATGAAATTAAATATAAAATATGATTAACCACATAAATATTATTAAATAAAATAGATCCCACAAGATAAAACTTTTTTTTTTGTGATAAACCATAAATTATGAAATTAGAATTGAAGAAAAGTGTAGATAAAATATGAATATGCTCTTATTTTTTTGGGGTGTTGGTGTGTTGTGTAATGTTTGGTTGTTTTTATTCCTTTTTCAGGTTGTATGATGTTGAGTATGGTTTTGGGTATTGGGGTGGACAGAGGGGTTGACTATGTGAGTGGGGAATGGTATATTTGTGCAGTAGTGTTTCAGTTTCAGTGTTGGTTGGTGTGGGATTTGGGTAAGTGGTGGTGAAGGATGTTCAATGGAAACTCGGGTTGAGATATAGTTAGATTTACGAATGGATGTATTTTTTATGCAGTGCTTGGGGAGTGGGGCTTCAGGTTTGATCTGGGTCATGATTTCGTGTTTATGGGTGTGCTAACTGTGGTGTTGTTTTGCAATAGGAATACCAGGTTTATTTGTGAGAGGGTGAATTAGGATGGATAACATTGAAGAATTATTTTGGTAATCTAAAAATACAAATGGATGTTAAATTGTGAGGAATAAGGAATTGGGTATTTTGTTGTGTGTTTTGTTATAGGAAGTGTTTAGTGGTTTTTATCCTTCTGAGAATAGTTTCATATGTTGTGATTGTTATTTTACCGGTTAGGCATGGGATAAGAAAATTAATAAATTTATAAATGGTGGAAGGAAATTTTTTAAATGAATTAGTTGGGGGTATACATATACATGCAGAAGGTTCATTTGTTCATGGTGATACGTGCATGTAGGGTTAGAAATAAAGGTGGACTGTGTGGGTCGGTTTCTTTTTTGGACACCCATAGGTTGGGATGATTTTTTTTTGACATATATGTGTTAGATTATATTTCCTCTCTTTTTCTATACGTACCCCACCATTTTTGAGAACTACGTGTCGAACAACCCCATTACTATAGGAGAGGGTGTTTTTTCCAACATCCTGGTAGGAGGATGGATGGAAGGTTATTTGATCTTCTACGCTCACTCTTCTATGTTGTAATGGACTGAGGTGTGTTAGTAGATCAACGATACGTTTTTTATGAGGGTGGTATTGTTATCCAAGTGTATTCGGGATGAGTCATAATTTTTTCGAGTAGGGTTTGGTATTTGTGAAGTCCATGTGTCTATGGGAAGGATTGCGGAGTGGTAGTGGCCTTGGCATCGGTGGGTAGGATGTGTGTTGTTTTTTTCCAAGGTGGGTGCGAGTTGATTGTTATATTTGGGATTTTGGAAGAGAATGGTAGATTTATGATGTTCATTGTTACAGATAAGAAGTAATCTAGTAGTATGTGGTGTTGGGTACCTAAATATCAATGTTCATATACTTTACATTACCCGACTTACATAATTCTGTTATCCTGCCTTGGTGAGGTTGGTGTGGATAGTGTACCTTGTTAGGTTATTTTGGGTTTATGTTGTTTTCTCATGGGGGAATTTCTATAATTATCCCACATTATCATGGGTAACATTGGTTTTTTTTCTACTGAGTATACATGTATGCTCACCCTATATATACAAAAGGATTTTTAGTTTTCTAGGGAGATTACATGGACCTTGATGGACCTTACTAGCTTAGACATTGGGGGTGATTGCAGTGTCACATCATAATTTTATTTTTGTACATACCATTGAGTTTTCATTGTTATTTTCTTGTAGTTTTATTTTAATCATGCATGCAGGGTGTATTTTGATTTCGTTATGTATATCATTATTGGGGTTTTTTGAGTTTGGTACAACTTATCTTCAGATATTGGTTACTACAAAAGGGGTAATTCCACATATTTTGTGATAGTTCGATACCCTTGGTTCTAGTCTCCACCCTGGGACCTATTGGAGGTAGGACTCGGGGTTATTGTATATCGTTTATCTTACAGAAGGCGGGTCATGAAAGAATGGTATCAAAGGTGATGGTTGGGAAATAGGATGGACCTTAGAGTTAGTCATAGTGAGAAGATCATGGGTTGGTAGGGAAATAATGTTAGATAATCATGGATCATGACATATGCTAGGGAAGACCAGCAAGGAGCTGATATTTTAGGGCCCCCCATTATTGGATGCAAGGACTATGAGCATACAAAAATACCAATTAAGGCTAGACTAATTGAGGTAGATAGAACCTAGGTAAGGTGCATACGTCATTATGGATTTTTTTTCCCATTTTCCATCAGAATTTCATAATTATTTACTTAATAAATGTATTAAAATGATCCCTAAATAAATTACTTAATACTCAGGCTTAGGATTTCATTGTCTACCATTAAAATATGGGACCTGGTCTTCATCCATGACTGCCTTAGGTAGTATATTCCCTACAGGTCAATCTAGCTGATTGTAAAGGGTTGGTCTAGCATAAGAGGATGAACGGTAGTCGAAAACACAATGTTCCTTCCAATGGCAGACTTTTGGAAATTACAAGGGAGGAGTCTCAAACATGGAGACAACGTGTTGTATCTTGGTGATTGTACTATCTTTATGCTTAATATATGTTCCTAAAAAGTATTTGGTTCCTCTATCGGTGATCTAGATGAGAGGATTAGTGCATTATTGGTGGGAACTTTTCCTCAGGGTCTGTAAGGAGAATGATGTTTTGTGTGATGACTTTGAGAAGTATTTTCCAGCGGAATTCCTTTTATCCATGATTAAGGTCAAAAAGCGGTAAGAACTAATATTCCTCCATCTTGGGTGTATATCAGTGTTGGAATTGGGTATCATGTTCACGGATGTCCTACATTTAAAACTAGATCTCTTTTCGGATGAGGAGTCTCGGTGGAGGTGCTTAGAGGGTGCACTCGATCCTTACCTACAGTATGAAGAAACTCCCTTCCCCCTAATAACATACATAGATGAACAAAAAAGGTTGAAGTAGTAGAAAGGATACATAGATTAAGAGCTCTTCCATGGGAGGAATTTTAGCCGACCAATTCAAAGGGGAAGGATATCAGCAGCAAGTCCTTAGTGTCAGTGCCTTCTAGGTTTTGACGAGCTAGGATCCAACACTTGTACTTTCTTTTCCATCCTTATGGTACTCGCCATTTTTCAATGGTTTTGGGGGAAAGTTGTTTTTCTTATGGAGTCCATAGAATCATCCAGGGATAGTTCCCAACAATAGATCAGTATAGTGTAGGGGGGAGGTTCAGTGCCCACCTCAGCAGTAGTTTCCAGCCAGGTCATTCTAGCAGTAGGGAGAGTAGGCCCCAAATCCAGGGTGGCAAGATGGTGTAGAAGGAGAGTGACCTCCGGGTGCTCATCTAGGACCTCGATAAGGAATGGGTTGTGATGCGTCTAATATAATAGGGATAGGAGAGTTATTTGTGTCCAATTACATGTATTGGGGGCTGTATTTCTAGTGGTTCCAGAGATCGTTTAAGGTACGATCAGTTTCTCCATAACTCTTACATGTTCATTATTTGATTAAAGATATTTTCACTACTTAATTATACCCACTCTATCTGACACCTTGGGAGTGTAATTGGAGATAGTTTTCATACCCCTAGTGTTGAGTACACCAGTACTAGTTCATCCCATCTTGTTTGATGTTTTTTAGGGATGTAGATTTATATTCGTGTTTCATGAGTCCATTTCTGATCTCATCATGTTACAGATGAGGACTTATTATTTGACTTTTTGTATTGACTAATTTTTTTCATTGATGGCTATTGTCAAATTAATCTAGATAAGAGTCATGTTTTCAGATGTGAACGTGAAACATGCAAATTTCGTTTTAGAGTTGAGATGCCGGGTGGGAAGCCGGCACATTGATCATCTTCATTGCTTGTTAGTTATGATGTTTGTGGGATTAATGGAAACTGATATTGTAGGGACATCAAGGGTCATTTGTGAGTTATTATATTTTTTTTATCAAGTATTATGTGGTTCTACCTCCTTGAAGTGAAATTGAATACGAGATAGGATTGCATTCTGGTGATTCTCGGAATTCTATGGCTCCTTATTGGATGGATCCTTAAGAGTTGAGGGATTTGTGGATCAAGATTGATGATCGGATGAGAAAGGGCATCATCTGACCTAGTCTATCATCTTCGGTTTCTCTATTCTTATTTACAAAAAAGGAGGATAATGGTATGAGGGTGTGTATAGACTAGAATATTATTAACCATGTAACATTCAAGAAATATTTCCCTCTCCTAAGGATAGATTATATTTTTTAGATACTATCAAGAGTAATTTGTTTCCAAAAACTGATCTGTAATATGGATATCACAAGTTTATGGTAAAAGAGGGTGACCTTCTGAATACATATTTCATGTTCATATATGGGAACATTGAGTTCCTTTTTTTCATTTTTGTTATAAATGTGACAGTTGTGTTGCGGGGGCTCATGAACTCTATCTTTCATGACTTCCTAGAACGGTTCATCATCGTACTCATCATTGACATTCTGAACTACTCAAGGTCAGAGGTGGAGTATACCGAGCATATCAAGAAAATCATAGATATCCTTAGGCACCTACATCTCTATGTAAATATATCCAAATAATTTTTTATACTTGAGATATCCACTTCCATATGAATGTCGTGTCTCAGTAGGTCATTGCAGTTGAACCGTTGAAGGTGAGGCAGTTGTTTCATGGGAAACACCCAAGAATGTGGTAGAGGTTCGCAGTTTTATCGGTCATGTAGGATACTACAAGAGATTAATACATGATTTTTCTTATTTGGTAGCCCCATTGATGTCTATAACAAGAATTTTACAAGTCTCTGAGGTGAGGGGGTAGTGTGGAGCAAGTTTCACCTATCTATTGGGAATTTTGGTGTGTTCACTAGTGCTCAAGTTGCCATAAAAAGTAGTGATGTTGGAGGTGTTCTGTGATACATCCCATTTTGGAATGTGTTTAATGTTGATGAAACAACTTGGGGTGATCTACATTGGTTCTAGGCAGTGATATCCCCATGCGTGCAAGTATTCCACCCATGATCTGTAGCTTTCAACAACTATGTTTACGCTAATGTGGTTGCGGAATTGGGTTGTCGGGGAGAACTTTGTGGACTTCATTGATCATATGATCATGAGTTATATCTTTTCCATGTGAGATCTAATCTTGTTATAAAGAAGGTGGATATATTATCTCCCGGATTACAATTTTGTGATCTCTTACACCTCAAGGATGGGTAACGTTGTAGCCAATTCATTGAGTGGGAATTCACAAAAGGAGGTAGTTTAGGAATCTACATATACTTTGATAGGAATGGATGAGTCCACAACAATTGAATTAAATTAAAGAATTGATGGATGTATAGTCTTCCTATTTGAGATGGATGCACAATCACATCTAAGGAAAAAGGTGGAGGAGCCTATGTTGGGAGACTCAGTGGTGGAGGTGATGTATCATCTATTTGACTAGGGTAACACTACGAAGGGATGGATGGAAGATGGTTAGAATCTTGTGTTGTTCTGTGAGAAGATTTCTTTCCAATGGGAGTACGTGAGGTTGTTATCCAGGAGTTTCATAACTCACCCTTAGTGGTACAGCTATGAGTTTCCAAGATGTAACATAGTTTGATGATGCAATTCTATTGGACAGAGATGAAGTAGACGATGGAAGAGTTTGTGGAAATGTTCTTAGGATGACAGTAAGTGAAGGATGAGCTTCATTTTCCCAATGGTATGTTTCATCCCTTATATGTAATTGAGTGGGAGTGGGATGAAATCTTGATGTATTTCATCACAAGATTTACTAGGTATTAGGGAGTATACAACACAATCTGGGTAGTAGTGGATCAGTTGATGAAGTCGACTCAATTCATAGCGATCAGGGAGTCGAGTGCGGTGGATGCCTTAGTGCATAGGTATGTGGATGCTGTGTTACAGTAACATAGAGTTATGAAGTATATTATCATGGATCATGATACATGCTTTTTTTTTGTGATTATAGAGGTTATTGCAACATGCCTTTGTCAATCTTTTACACCTCGTTATAGGTTTCCCCCTCAGATTGATGAATACATAGAGAGGACCCTACCAATGTTGTAGGACATGTTGCATGTTATAGACATTATTGGGTCCTAGTTATGACATTTTACCATTTTAAAGTTTTCTTACAATAATATTTATCACTCTTACATTATCATGCTTTGCTTCGATGCATTATTTGGAAGGCCATGTCATTCATCCTTGTACTAGACAAGAGTTTGGGAGGTTGTTGTTCGTAGTCCAAACATCATGCAGAGTATGACAGAGAAGGTGCAACTTTTCAATAAGTGAATGAAGGCATCATAAGATCAACTGAAGTAATATTTCGATCATAAGGGAATTCCCTTTGAGTTTGAGGTTGGGGACCACGTTTTCTTCAAGGTTTCCCCATGATGAGGGTTGTTGAGGTTTGGAGGAGGGACTAAGCTTTCTTTTAGGATCGTCATATCTTTTGAGGGGATGGGTCAAGTTTTTTGTGAGGCATATCAGCTGGAATTTCCACTATAGTAGGTTAGGATCCTGGAATTCATTCATTTCTCCCATCTATGTCAGTATCTCCCCGAGTAATCTGATGTCATTGATTGGGTAGAGTTATATATCAAGGAATATATAATGATTGTGGAGGGCCAATAGAGATCTAGGATATTTAGGAGAAGGTGTTTCATGGGCCGACCATTCCATTGGTTCATTTTTTAGAATTTAATGGTGTCCTGTAGGAGGTTAAATGGGAGAAATAAGCCTATATGTGTACCCAGTACTTGGAGTTTTTTAGTTACGATTGTGTAACTTTTTTATGTGAAACGCGACCATTTTTTTATGAGATACATGGTATCTTCATTCCCGATTGTGTGAAGAGTCTCGAGATGTGGGAAAGGGAGGACCTAATCCCTAATCAGGATGCATTAATTTAGATTCAATTAAACCCATTTCGGTGATTTATTACCACCCAAAGAAGACAGTATCTTGGAATGCAAGAAGGAATTACCTAATCCATGTGTATATACAGTGTCACTTTTGGTGTTGTGTGGTTTTTTGAGGCAGTATTTATCTGGGAGGTGTTCTAGGATGTCGAGGTATTCACTCCATATTTCTAACAAATCAAGGTGGTTTATCCTTGAGAGGTATCTTAATGTGTGCTTTTTCCGACCCCACATCCTTTTGTTTTTAGCTTTGTATTCCCGAGGATGAAAATTTTTTATGTGGTATCTGATATAATGACTCTGGTCCATTTAGTTCATTCCCTTGTGAAAATATAGTGTTTGGGGAATTCATGGGGGGTATGGTTGATTGATTCGGTAGCTTTAAAAAATATAGTTTTTTTTAATAGTGGCTCACCAAACGGTGGCACATCGAAGGACATCTCACTAAACAATTGATCTTAAAATAGTGTCTCATAGGGCGATATCTCAAAAAAAGTGACGTAAAATGCTATCTCACCTAACGGTGATACCAAGAAGTTTCTCAACAAATAGTGTCTCACCAAAGGGTGACACCATGACTCAACCAATGGTGTGTCACTTCTAATAATTTTCCAAATTTCTAGTTTTCCCCAATTTCTCCCAAATTTTGTAGCATCACACCACATGCATTTGATATGACATAAATTGAGTTTAAAGCCTTGTCTAGGAATTTCTAAAGGAATCTCAAAGGATAATAATTATATCATTAATATCCTAAATCTTCAGGGACTTTAAAATAATCGAACTGCGTGGTCTAGGTCACGATCTGACATTTTTAACTTCTTAGACCATTCTTACTTTCATATAAGAATCAGCTCGTCAATGTTGGGATCTTCTATTTCCAATATTATTCCATTCCCTCTTGGTGTACCTTGAGCCTTATGATCTCATGGATTCATATGTTGTTCCATGGCCATCAATCTAGTTTTGTTTGGAGTTTTTCCTTGGCATTTTCATGCAACTCGTGCACCCTCGATTTATTTAAAGGAGGAGTTTTGGTTATATGTTGTTCCCTATTGGGATTTTCATTCATTGCTCTATAATTGTGTACCATACGGGGTGGGTGTACTCTTTTCTCCTTGTAAATAGTGTTTAATCTATTTTAAATAATATAATAAAAAGGAATAAATGAAAGGGGTAGGAGAGAGATGATGCATGACACTTCGTTTTGTATGTTATCCTTGATCCATGTTGTGAATTATATGGGTTGTGTTCTTTATAAAATCATGGACATTGTTGGCCTTTACATGTGCTCCCATGATGCTTTTTATTTTTTACTATGTTGAAATAACTTTAAATATTAAATATAATTAACTGTGAGCATTAGGTTATATTAAATGGATACCCCAAGATTAAACATGTGTAGTGATCACCCCTGAATTATGAAATTTGAATTAAAGAATAATTTATTTTAAATCTGAATACTCTATTCGTAATTTTTTGTGGTTATGTGTTGTGTATGGATTTTTTGGTTGTGTTCCTTGTGTGGGTTTTATGATGTTGATTATGGTTTGGAGATATGGGTGGACGAAGGGGTTGGCTACGTGAGTGGGGTATGGTATATATGTCTAGAGGGGATGCATTTAGGGTGGTGATTGTTGTGAGATTTGTGCATGAGGTTTTTAAGAGGTGTGATTGAATCTCAGTTTGATAGATTGAATGATTACGGAATGGATAGATGTGTTGTGCAGTGGTAGGGTTGTGTGGTTTTAGGTTTTGTATGTTTCATGATATCTGTTTATAAGTGGGTTGAGGGTGGTGTTGTTGTGTAGTGGGGCTATTGGGTGTGGTTGAGAGAGGATGAATTAAGTATGATATCTTTTAAGAATGACATTTTTAACGCTGAAATAATAATGTGTGTTAAATGGTGCGGAAGAACGAACTGGGGTGTTTGGTGTGTTTTTATGGGAAGCTTTTATTAGCTTTTATCCTTTTGAGAATGTTTTTTGATGTTGTTCTTATTATTTTACATGGTATTGATGGGATAAAAAATGATGAAATTGATATATGAAGAATTTAAATTGGTTAAAATAATTGGTTGTGGGTATACTTATACTTACAGGAGTGACACACATTCTAGTTGATACATGAATGTAGAGGTATTATCAAATGTGGTGTGTGTCAACTGGTTTCTTTTTTAGAAACTGATGAGTTGGGATGGGTGTTTTTTACCTTTAAGTATAAACATATAGTTTCTTATGTTTTTTGTATGTACCCCACCTATGATGAGAACTATGTGTTTAACATCCCCATTGTGATGGGGAGGGTGTTTTTTCAAACATCTTAGTGGGAGGATGGAAGGATGGTTATTGGATTTTTTCTACTCCCTCTTCTTGGATATAATTTCTTGAGGTTTGTTACAAGATATATGATACTTGTAGTGTAATAGGTTTTTTTCCTAGGTGACTTTGGGCTGGGGCCCAGGTATTTTTGGTAGGGTGTGGTATGTGTGATACCCATGTGTCGCTGAGTAGGATTTAGTTGTGGTTGGGGCCCAGGTGTCTACGGGTAGGATGTGTGTGGTTTGTGTCCCAGGTGGGTGTGAGAGGGTTGTGAAAATGGATATTATGGATGGTCATGGTAGCATCATGAATTTTATCATTATAGATGAACATTAAAATAGTGGGAAGTGGTTTGGGGTACCCAAATATCAATGTTCTTATAATTTACATTACATGACATGCATTATTAGGTGAGTTTCCCTTGGTGCGGTTGGGGTGGATAATATACATTGTTAGGTGCTTTTTAGTTTATTTTGTTTTCTCATAGGAGAAATAATATTCTTCTCCCACTGTTTCATGAGTGACATTGGTTTTTCAAAATTTAGTATACACGTTTTCTCACCCTATGTATATAAAACTATTTTTTGGTTTTCATGGATATTATGCAGATTGTGCTGGACCTTACTAGCTCGAACATTGGGGAAGATTGTTGTGTCACTGCATAGTTTTATTTGGGTACATACCATGGAGTTTTGTTTTTGTTTTTCAATAGTTTTACATTAATAATGCTTTTGGGATGTATTTTGTATTAATTATATATATATATATATTTATCATGGAAGTTTTTGATGCTGGTACATATTATCTCACAGTATTGGTTACTATAAAAAGGGTCTTTCTTCCCATTTTGTGATATTTTTATACCCTTGGTATTGATCACCACCCCATGACCTTTTGGATTCAGGACTCAAGGCGGCATTATCTCTTTTTCCTATTGAATAAGGTAACTCATTTAACCCTAATTTGGATATAAATCTATAAGTACCCAGCCTTAAACATTACTTAATATTGAATTAAACGAATAATTCACATTGAGGATCTTTTCGGGTTTAGAGTTTTATAGAATTAGATCATAACTATTACATCTCAAAAGATTACACAGTAGACACTTCTACAAAGTTTCCTTTTTTTCAAAACATGAACTCTTAAAAAAAAGAGTCACGACTAGTTCAATGTTTAAGACAGAATGAATTTTCCTTGATCCCATCCTTGACCCTATTCCACATTAAGTCCTGTGAAAAACATTTCAAAAAAAAAATTGGGATGATCATAAAAATCTTAGTAAGGGATACAAAAAGATGGAAAACTGTTAGTTTTTCAAAACAACAAGTAAACCATGAATAATTTATCAAAGTAATACTTTTCACCTTTATGATGTATTAAATACTCTTCACTAAATAAAAGTTCATTACTTACCCTTTTGTAACCAAAATATTACCAAAAAACCCATATAAAGAACACATAATATATAAAGGTAACTTGGGACATAAACATACTTAAATGGAATAACCATACGGTCTACTTCCACACATATCACTTAATGGAATATTCATATGGCCGACTTCCATACCCAATGCATTGGAGGTTATAACGTTACCACCCCCTGGTATTCACAGCACCACCCGTCATATGGTTTATCACGTAACCACCCGTCAAATGTCCAAGTACCATCATAATATCATAAAACATAAAACAAATATAATGGAAGTAAAACATATCCACATTTGGATCAAAATATATCACTTAAATATATTGACATAACAAATAAATTATAAAAAAAATTCAATACCAGAATACATAAAAGAGTATATGGTATTTATTTCATATTAAAAACATTACGGCTTGTTGAAGAAGCCAAAGAACAAATAATACTGGCGGTGGCAGAAAATGTCGTTGTCCCCGCATACGTTAAAATAAACATTCATTTTTGTCATTTAGTTAAACGCTTCATAGAAAAAGATTCCATTTGAATGAAATAAAAATTAAAAGGTGTTTTATACATCGTATAAAAAAAATACATGTATTAGAACAAAATATGCCTCAATGAAAGGAGATTGAGATGAAGTCCCTTACAAAGTCGGTATCCTTAGATTTAAGGATAAATCAATTACATAATTTTGCGAGAAAAATATAAATACACCCAATATAAGAGGATATTATGTGTAAAACTATTATAGGTCATCCACAAATATTCATATTATAACATAATCAAGAAGTAGAGGTTTAACCCAACGAATTGAAATTGGGTTAAGAAGTTCCCTTACAGAAATTTGATAGCCTAACGATGTCATTTTAAAATTTAGAAAATGAGATGATGAGAGATAAAAAGGGTATCTCATCACATGGAAATATCATTTACAACATTAATGATATATAAGAACATATTCCAACATAATAATATGTAAATTTAATGACATAACAAAAAAAGTCTTTTAAAAAGAGAATGGTGAACGGTTCCCTTACCCATTTAGGTAACTTTTGAAACATACACCCCATGAAAGAAAGACTATAAAATGTTTATATAAAAACTCATAAACAATATTATATTACAAATGAGTATAATAATTGGAATTTCATACAAAACTCAAAACAATGGTGGAAAATGTAGCATAAATCTCACCGGAATAAAAGTGAGATGAAAAATCCCTTACGAAAACTCGGCAGCCTAACGGCGCCACATAAAACTTCCAAAAATGTATTTATAAGATAAAATAGGGTCTCTCATAATATGAAAATAAAAATTACATAATTATGAATATAAAATAACATCCCCAAACATAAGAAATATGAGCTTAAATTAAATGACATAAAAGAGAGTTATAAAAAGAAATAGACAGGTAGGATCCCTTACCTCATGTCCGACTTGTCTCGATCCTTATTTAATCTCCTGAATAATAAAATAGAGCTAATTTATAATTGATTAAGATCATTTTTTAATTTAATTATTCTTTTTATATCATTTTTTACCATTTCATGAACATTATGTAATTATTTAAGTTAATGACAGTCATTTTGTCGATCATTGGTACTTGAGTCAAAAATAAACTTCTTATAATAACAATTTGTTCATGTGGTAAAATATCCATTATATCCAGAATTATATTAATGATTTAGATATCATATATATCATATATGTAGAGGCCCGAATCTTGAAGTTCATGGACATTACATTACTTTTGAGGAATATCTAATACATAACAAAAATAGAAACCCAAGGACCGTAATAGTTTAATGTCTTTGGAAACATGGAATATAAACTTGTAATCAGGTTGAAAAATCTTCAACATCTCCCATGATGATCCTCCCCTTTTTGTTTCCTTACCTAAATCCTTTATTTTAATCCTGGGGGAAAAGAAAACATCAAAAGGGTGAGCTCACATTCTAAGTAAAGGTAAGCATGGAGAAAATAAAACAAACCATATACATTTGAACTTAAAAACATGAACATAATATTTAAACATAAAAATCTTGAGCAATGACATAAAACATGGCAGTACATAAGGCATAGATCATAATGGATCATTAATCATGATAAAATATCATAGGAATAAAGCATGTAATTATGGAATCCATTAAGCACATTTAATGATTTCCATAGTAGCCAATGCATTACTACCATGACCATCTTAGTGGACAAAGTCCCTTTCTGAATCGATTTTACTCCTTGTTTTAGTCCTATAACACTGAACCGGATTAACTTACCATTCCAGTCATGTATATCTCATGAGATATAAATATTTACCTAATGTGTTGAAGGGAGATATAGGTCCCACCAATCTCATAATGAAATCATTCTTACTTGTGCCACAACATAAACATAAAACATTCATCATAACCCAAAGAATAATATGGGTTTCATAAACATCATATAATCATCACATAATCCATATAAAACAAATCGATATTTCATCATAAGAAAAGTGAAAGCATGTAAATCAAAGAGACGTTATAATTGAAACATACACATATGAAATAATTACATCATAGATGGAAAATGGTTTTGATAAAACACTTTAAATGAATTCTTGAAAAAAAAATATCATTTCTTCTTCAAAATCATTTTCTTTTCACAAAATGCCATTCAATTTTAAAAGGAAAGGATTTTGTTGAAAATAATCATTAAATATTGTATAGGGTTCTTCATGAAAATAAGGCTTTATGAATCCGTAAAAATCCATTCACTCCGTATAAGTAGAAAAATTAACAATTTCCTCGTACTTTTGTCGGAAAAGTCAAAAAGTACCTCATATGGTAAACAAAAGAAAGATTCCTTCCATACAATGTGGTAAAAGTAAAAAAAGGGTAAAAATTCCATAAACATACATGTAAGTAAAGTAATCATCATATGAAAACATTTTGAGAGCATATGGACATGGATAATAAACCTAACCCCCAGTAAATACTTACGAGTAAACAATCTCAGTTAAGAATGAGATTGGAATAAGTATCCCTTACCTTAGGTCCGATATGCTTCGTATGGAACTGAAACTCCTGTATAATGATTTAAATAATGTCATTGAATTATTACATAATCATATTCATTGTTATGATATCATATATGGTTCACTTATGACATTATATTACCCATTTTTTGTAAATTAATGTTAAAGTAGTGTTTTGGGTAAAATCGTTTCATTTGTCGTTCGTGTTTTAACTTGTAATTATTTATATGATTACTTATATCATGGTTACCTACATAAAGAATATAAAAAATGATTTATATATAATATATATTCAGAATATACATATATATAATAGATCAATAAATGGAAAGAAATACACCGTTCATGGAGACGGTAGGCCGTACGTACGCATGAACAGTATTTTCGTTTCCTTATTGAATTGATTGGAATTAAATAGATGGAATACATATATATATATACAGTATAATTATTATTTAATATATTTAATTATTTCTTATTATATATACTTTATAATCACTCATGAATGGTTAATCATTGAGAATGAATCTCATCGCGTCGTGGAGACGGTAGTCTGTACGTACGCACGAGCGATGATATCATTCCCATGATCTTGGAATTGTATTGAAGTGTATTTAAAATATTTAAGAATCAATATCACTTTATAAAAATCATATATAGTAATTATTTACACTATTATACCCATCCAATTAAGGTGGTGGTTGAAAATAGATTACACCACAGCCTGGAGACTGTATTCCGTACGTACGCAGGCGTGGTGATTTCGTTTTCCGTAGGATGGATAAATGGTGAAATAGGGTTGTTTAATACTTATAATAACATATAAGTATATGAGTGATACTGATGTTATTACTTCATAATGAAACAACTAAATAAAAATAAGTGGAAGAAGAAATAAAGTTGTAATAATAGGTAACGAACATTACCTCTTCTTTGAAGCGCCTCTTTGAGACCTCCTCTTAGGGCACTACAATTGGTCTTTGAAGAAAATCAGGACCTCTAGGATGTTTTTGGGGAAGTGGATATGAGAACTTGGCAGGGTTTGTACGATATTGAAGGCTCAATGTTGTGTTAAGATGAGAGGGAGGAGGTGCCCTTTTATAAGGGAGGAGAGAAGCACCTTTGGAAATCATAAAAATATTAATTTATAATAAATCTAACCCCACATAAAATCATCCAAAAATGACTCATATTCGAATATTAGATGAGATAGGGTTGTAATCTCATCAACCAATAAAATTTATACATGTTAGGAATTTATTTTAAACATTATCAACTTGATTTATCCTTATTTAATCAATTTAATTTTATTTTTGGTAATAACATTATATATTTTAAATTATAAAAAATAATTACATATTTGTTGGGAATTGTCCATAATTGGATACTTTATAACATTTTCTACCATATAAATTTAAATTTTTAGTTTGTAAATATTTTTGTTATTTTTAAACAATTTTATAATATGTTATTTTTATAAAATAACAATAGTGTCAATTTTGACACTATTCGTTTATTTGAATTTAATTAAAATATATACAGAAGATATGATCGAAATAAAAGATTTAATAGATTCATAAAAGGTCATATATATATATAGAAAATTATTGTATCACATTAATTAGTTCACATAATATTTATTTTATTATTTTTAAAACCATTTATTTGGTTTATCTCTTAATAAAATAATTACTACAACATTTTTGTATAATTATTTAATATACTTATTTGTTGCATTAAAATTACAAAACATATCCTATGATGAAGATAAATCTATTAATTTTCCCAATAATACTTTTACTCGAATTTATCATCTTAAAATCACAATATTTAATTTGTTATATTTATTAAATTATGAAGGTGACAACTTTGGCATCATTTAAAATAATATAATATAAGTGTCATTATCAATTTTATGCGACTCAAAACAGTTATATATTAGGTCATTGGATGATTAAGGTTTATATATACACTACCAATTTGTTTTTTTCAGGTTTGTGGGGCTTTTAATGGGTATTATTATTTCAATAAAAACTATATTACTGATTTTTCACTTAATAAATAATTTATGCATCATTAATGTATCTACATTAATGACAATTATTTAATCCCTAAAAATTATAAATAAATTATAATGATGTAGATACTATTATCAGATTTCTGGATACTATTCATGTTCGTTGTTTTATGATGTTTATCACTAAATTAAAATTATTATACTTATAATATTTAAGAGAGTGACATGTTGTCACTTTCTTTGGTATTAATAATAATTAAATTATTTTCATGGTCAAAAGTCCATAAAATGAATCTAATCCGACCCTTAGGTGATATGGGTATAATTTTAGTCATCCAATAGAATTTTTTTATGTGTTAGGGTAATTTTATAATATTATATTTACATTTAATTACCCGATTTACCTTTAACTATGGTAAATAAAATTTACCGTAGTTATTATTCATAATTCCCAAAAATAAAAAGTCACGTATTAACATAATTTGGACCCACTGATTCCGAATATGGAATCCATTTTTTCAAATTCAATACACAGAAGTTGCAGAAATTAAATTAAAATTAATCCCGTTGTCGAATGAAAACGGGTTTTTTATTAAAACATTGCAAAAGATTGAATTGATTTAACCTATGAATTCAATGTAAAATCAATGATAATTAAATAAATTATATTAAATGGTAAAAATATATTCTATTTAAATTTAAAACCATTCAATATTTGAATTTAACCACATTAGTTATTACGATGAAAAAAGTTGTTTTTAATTAAAATATAGCGTGTTTTTACCATTCATTAAAATATGAAAGTTATCAGAAAAATATCAAAACTTTATCCAATGTAAATTTTTATATCATGATTGAAAAGAAGATTTTTATTTTGTCAAATTGAACTTATAAACATATCAACAACTAGATTTAATGTGGGTGCGCCATCAAAAGGCGTCAAAACTGCATTTTTTAAAAAATACTTATTTTACCTGAAAAATTTATTTTGTTCTTATACCATGTTCTAGAAAATGTGTAAGATGAATTATAATGT
Source organism: Viscum album (assembly GCA_963277665.1). Taxonomy (NCBI): domain Eukaryota; kingdom Viridiplantae; phylum Streptophyta; class Magnoliopsida; order Santalales; family Viscaceae; genus Viscum; species Viscum album. The sequence continues at coordinate 24,311,926 of OY728157.1, read as the reverse complement.
TATAAAATTCAAAATTTAGTTAATACTATTCATAAAGGCTAGTTCATATTAATATTATAATAATATACTGTTGTTTAGTAAAACCCGATATTGCGTACAACACACGCTGTCGAGGAAGGTCGTGATTGCGTGTAATGAAAGCCATGTTAGGGTTGCGTGTTGTGCAAGAATCCTTTGTTTTTTCATATAACATAATCCAACCATATTTCATTTATACGGTGAATATATATATATATATACACTCAATGTTGCGTAGAATGACTATTATCAAATGAACTTGAAATTGTGTGTAACACAATCTATGAATAGTGTTGCGTATACTGCAAGCTGATATGGTGTTGCATATAGAAAAAGATTATCTTATTGTAGAATAAAACACATGACATCAAATAAATTAAAAATAATACTTATCATAAAATATCGGGTTGTTACATTCTACCCCCCTTAAAATGAATTTCGCCCTCGAAATTCGTCAGGGTTATGTATGGTTTTCTACTTGAATTTTTCATTAATTAAAACCCACATCATAAAATGAAATACCAAGACTTAACTTTCACAACTAAAGTATGAAACGTAACGGTTACCCAAATTAACTCATCACTGGGTTTCAATGTAGGAGAGCATAGGTGAAAATATGGATATGGAAGAGAAATATAACCATCATGTTCTGATGGAGAGTGGTATAGAACATGGCTATAAAAAATCCAACAATCACCAAGCCATAAATTTGTGATGATCTAAGGTACTATATGATTCATCGGATATAAGGGAACTAGGACCACATTTTTCGTTTTCAAGATCATTTCCCAAAAGATGAAAATTTTGAATTAGAAGAAATTCTTGCTTGATTTTGGTACAATCTCACTTTTGTTCGTTATTTGAACAATTTCCACTTCATCTCTTAAGGAAATGATGTTGAATTTGTTATTCGTGAAGTGTTAGCAGATCATGTGATAGAATGATGGGTCATTCAACCTGTTTCAAACAAAAGGTTATCAAAAGTTATAAGTCCATCTTACTGTTAAATTAATCGTATATGGTTCAAAAATGAATTTATACTTCATATATCATACCGCTTAATAAAATAAAACTAGTTTCTACTAAATAGGGACTTCATGTAGGCTAGTGGTAGGCGATAAAGGCCTGTCTAACATCAGTTGTGGGTTCAATTTCCACAGCCTTGTCCAACGCGATGGGATGTTGCCCTTCTTGGAGGTTGTACTTTTTATAAAACTACATTACTATAACATCCCATCCATAATATCGACAAAAAGTTCTATCCATAAACAATACTAACTTATGTCCAACATAATCCATTCCAATCTTTAGGCTTATCTAAAATACTTCAGTCCATGATCATAGTATAAAGAAAACAATTACTAGAAAGGTTATCTACCAAGAATGTGAATAAAAGCATTTATCCCACATATATCCTCAGATATATCTTATTGATTGCATTCCAAACACATGAATACCTTAGTCATATATTCTCTTGAAACATAAATTACCATAGAACCTTAGTGAAAACCTGAAAACTGTCAAAAGGTAACTCTTTCCACATACCAAAATCCCAAAAAATCTATATAATCAAACCATAATATCACTTAGTCCTTATATCAGTCATGAGCTCATGAATACAATCAAACATCTCATTATCTTCATATCCCTTAATTATGCGCATATCATCTACTTTCCAAAAATATCTGAATAACCTTCCATGGTAACATGTACCATTAAACATATACTTTATTATACTTTAGGAAAAAAATAGTATAACAATCCTTAGATGATTCTTTATTCCATAGTACCATACATTATTATTTATAAACATACAGTCATTCCACTAACTTCTTAAACCATGAGCTGAGCTTCATCATTTATTTCATCTCATATTTCATTTGTAGTCTCTTCATCATCATCCACATAAATACTACTCGTATGACCATGCTAATTCTCTTCATGAGATTTTCCCTTAGGACATTGGTTTGAATAATGCCCATACATTCCACATTTAAAACATCTAATCATTTTTGATGTCATAGAAATACCATTATCCTTCTCCATGGTGTTAACTGAACCTTTTCATTTCACTTACTGGCTTTGTGTCCTTGTTTTCCACACCCAAAGCATCTTCTAGTTCCTTTGAAACAATCTCCCTGACGCCACTTCCCACATGATTTACATTAGGGAAATTGAACTTTCTTTCCTCTATGATCATCATGAAACTCCATCATTCTCTTATTATCTGAGTTGGAAAACTTACCAATGTTGAGATTATTGATCATATAATGAGATTGTTGATTAGGCATAATAATGATGTTTGGACTTCCAAATACCATTTCATTTGGTTGCTCATGAAGAATATCATTCCATTATCTGTCATATCATCCATTATCGTGAATCTTCCTGTTTCCAGCCATTTTCTACAACCCAAACAGAATAGTGTGAGAGGAAAAAATCATGCTAGGGAAAGCAATATAGTAAAGGGGGAGTACCCTCAATATCTAACATCTTAGGTTAAATTCTATGATTTTTATCGTAGTTCTAGGACTATATCCTATATGTATACTTATCCTTAGGGATATCCCTAGACATACCTTAGAAATATCTCTAGGGATATCACTAATGTTTTCGCATCCTAGTTTCCAAAGGTTGACAAAACAATTCCTCTGATACCAACTGTAGAGGCCCAAAGCTTCACGTTCATGGACATTACATTACTTTTTCGGAATATCTAATACATAACAAAAACAGACACACAAGGACCATAATATTTTAGTGTCTTTGGAAACATGGAATATAAACTTCTAATCATGTTGAAAGATCTTAAACATCTCCCATGATGATCGTACCCTTTTTGTTTCCTTACCTAAATCCTTTATTTTAATCCTGGGGGAAAAGAAAACATAAAAAGGGTGAGCTCAAATTCTCAGTAAGGGTAAGCATGGAGAAAATTAAAAAAACATATACATTTGAACTTAAAAACATGAACATAATATTTAAACATCAAAATCTTGAGAAATGACATAAAACATGGCAGTACATAAGGCATAGATCATAATGGATCATCAATAATGATAAAATAGAATAGGAATAAAGAATGTAATTGGGCATCCATTAAGAACATGTAATGATTTCCATAGTAGACAAGGCATTACTGCCATGACCATCTTAGTGGACAAAGTCCCTTTCTAAATCGAGTTCACTCCTCGTTTCAGTCCTATAACACTGAACCAGATTAACTTGCCGTTCCAGCCACGTCTATCTCATGAGATATAAATATTTACCCAATGCATTGGAGGTAGATATATGTTCCACCCATCTCATAATGAAATCATTCTTACTTGTGTCACAATATAAACTTAAAACATTCATCATAACCCAAAGAATAAAATGGGTTTCATAAGCATCATATCATCATCACATAATCCATATAAAACAAATGGATATTTCATCATAAGAAAAATTAAACCATGTAAATCCTAGAGACATTATACTTGAAACATACACATATGAAATAATTTCATCTTAGATGGAAAATGGTTTTGATAAAACACTTTAAATGAATTTTTGAGGAAAATATCATTTCTTCTTAAAAATCATTTTCTTTTCAAAAAATTACATTCAATTTTAAAAGGAAAGGATTTTGTTGAAAATAATCATAAAATCTTGTAGAGGAAGCTTCATAAAAATGAGGGGTTATGAAACCGTAAAAATCCCTTCACGCCATTTAAGTAAAAAACTAACAATTTCGTCGTACTTTTGTCGGAAAAGTCAAAAAGTACCTCGTATGGTAAACAAAAGAAAGATTCCTTCCATAAGATGTGGTAAAAGTAATAAAAGGGTAAAAATGTCTTAAATATACATGGAAGTAAATTAAACATTTTATGAAAACATTTTGAGAGCATATGGACATGGATAATAAACATAACCCGCAGTAAATACTTACGAGTAAACAAACTCGGATAAGAATGAGATTTGAATAATTATCCCTTACCTTAGGTCTGATATGCTTCGTATGGATCCGATCCTCCTGTATAATGATTTAAATAATTTCATTGACTTATTACAGAATCATATTCATTGTTATGATATCATATATGGTTCACTTATGACTTTATATTACCCATTCATTTGTAAATTAATGTTAAATTAGCGTTTTGGGTAAAATCGTTTCATTTGTCGTTCGTGTTTTAACTTGTAATTATACATATGATTACTTAGATCATGGTTACATAAATACAGAATATAAAAATTGGTTTATATATAATATATATTCAGAATATACATATATACAATAGATCGATAAATGGAAAGAAATACACCATTCATGGAGACGATAGGTCGTACGTACGCATGAACGCTGTTTTTATTTCCTTATTGAATTGAATTGAATTAAGTATATGACATAAATATATATATATAAATAAATCAAGTATCATTATTATGTCATATATTTCATGATTACTTATTATATATACTTTATAATCATTCATGAATGGTTAATCATTGATAATGAATCTCATCGCGTCGTGGAGACGGTAGTCCATAAGTACGCACAAGCGATGATAGCATTCCCATGATCGTGGAATTTTATTGAAGTGTATGTATAATATTTAAGAATCAATATAACTTTATAATAATCATATATATTCATTATTTACACCATTATACCCATCCATGTAAGGTGGTGGTGGAAAATAGATTACACCACGACGTGGAGACGATATTACGTACGTACGCACGCGCGGTGATTTCATTTTCCGTAGGATGGATAAATGGTGAAATAGGGATGTTTCATACATATAATAACATATAATTATATTATTGATACTGATGGTATTACTTCAGAATGAAACAACTAAATAAGAAGAAGTGGAATAAGAAATAAAGTTGTAAGAATCGGTAACGAACATTACCTCTTCTTTGGAGCACCTCTTTCAGACCTCCTCTTAGGGCACTACAATTGGTATTTGAAGAAGACGAGGACCTCTAGGATGTTTCTAGGGAAGTGGAGAAGAGAATGTGGCAGGTGTTGGCCGAGATTTAAGGCTCAATGTTGTGTAAATATGAGAGGGAGGAGGTGACCTTTTATAAGAGAGGAGAGGGGCACCTTTGGAAATCTTAAAAATATTAATTTATAATAAATATAACCCCACATAAAAACTCCAAAAATGACTCATATTCAAATATTAGATTATATAGGGTTTTAATATCATCAAACAATAAAATTTATACATGTTAGGAATTTATTTTAAACATTATCAACTTGATTTATCCTTATTTAATCAATTTAATTTTAATTGTGGTAATAACATTCTAAATTTTAAATTATAAAAAATATTTACATATTTTTTGTGAATTGTTCATAATTGGATACTTTATAACATTTTCTACAATATAAATTTAAATTTATAATTTTTAAATATTTTTGTTATTTTTAAACAATTTTATAATATGTTATTTTTATAAAATAAAAATAGTGTTAATTTTGACACTATTCATTTATTTGAATTTAAATACAATATATACAGAATATATGTTCAAAATAAAAGATTTAATAGATTCATAAAAGGTAATTTATATCTATAAAATTAGTGGATCACATTAAATAGTTCATATAATATTTATTTTATTATTTTTAAAACCATTTTTTTTGTTTATCTCTTAATATAATAATTACTACTACATTTTATTATATTATTTAATATACTTATTTGTTGCATGAAAATTAAAATTAATATCCTATGATGAAGATAAATCTATTTCCTTTAATAATAATACTTTTACTAGAATTTATCATCTTAAAATCACAATATTTAAATTGTTATATTTATTAAATTATGAAGGTGACAACTTTGGCATCATTTAAAATAAAATAATATAAGTGTCATAATCACTTTTATGAGACTCCAAACGGTTATATAATAGGTAATTGGATGATTAAGGTGTAGATATACACTACCAGTATGTTTTGGTCAGGTTCGTGGGCCTTTTAATGGGTATTATTATTTCAATAAAAACTATATTACTGATTTTTCACCTAATAAATAATTTCTGCATCATTAATGTATCAACATTAATGACAATTATTTAATCCCTAAAAATTATAAATAAATTATAATGATGTAGATACATTTATTATATTTCTGTAGACTATTCATGTTCTGAGTGTTATGATGTTTATCACTAAATTAAAATTATTATACTTATAAGATTTAAGAGAGTGACATGTTGTCACTTTCTTTGGTTTTAGTAATAATTAAATTTCTTTCATGGTCAAAAGTCCATAAAATGAATCTAATCGGACCCTTAGTGATATGGGTATACTTTTATCCATCCAATATAATTTTTTTCATGTGTTAGGGTAATTTTATAATATTATATTTACCCTTAATTACTCGATTTATCTTTAACTATGGTAAATAAAATTTACCGTAGTTACTATTCATAATTCCCAAAAATAAAAAGTAGCCCATTAAAATAATATGGACCCAATGATTACAAATATGAATCATTTTTTCCAAATTCAATACACATAAGTTGCAGAAATTAAATTAATATTAATCCTGTTGTCGAATGAAAATGGGTTTTTGATTAAAACATTACAAAAGATTGAATTTATTTAACCTACGAATTCAATGTGAAATCAATGCTAATGACATACATTATATTAAATGGTAAAAATATATTCTATTTATACTTTAAAACCATTAAATATTTTAATTTAACCACATAAGTTATTATGATGAAAAAAGTTGTTTTTAATTAAAATATACCGTGTTTTTACAATTCAATAAAATAAGAAAGTTATCAGAAAAATACCAAAACATTATCCAATGTAAATTTTTATATAATTATTTAAAAGGAGAATTTTATTTTTTCAATTTGAATTTATAAAAATTTCAACAACTAGATTTAATGTGGGTGCGCCATCAAAAGGTGGCAAAACAGCATTTTTTTAAAAAAATACTTATTTTACCCAAAATAATTATTTTATTCTTATACCATGTTCTAGAAAATGTGTAAGTTGAATAATAATGTTATAAAATTCAAAATTTATTTGATACTATTCATAATGGCTTGTTCATAATAATATTATAATAATATACCTTTGTTTAGTAAAACCTGGTATTGAGTACAACAAACGCTATCGAGGAAGGTCGTGATTGCGTGTAATGAAAGACAAGTTAGGGTTGCGTATTGTGCAAGACTCCTTTGTTGTTTCATATAACATAATCCAACCATATTTCATTTATACGTTGAATATATATATATATATATACACTCAATTATTTGTAGAATGACTATTATCAAACGAACTTGAAATTGTGTGTAACACAATCTAATAATAGTGTTGTGTATACTGTAAGAAAATACGGTGTTGCGTATAACACAAGATAATCTTGTTGTAGCATAAAACACATGACATAAAATAAATTAAAAATAATACTTATCATAAAATATCGGTTTGTTACAATATATATCCAGTATATACATTCATTTATAATATTACATAATATTTAGAGGTAAGAAATTAAAATGCACCGTTCATGGAGACGGTAAGTCGTATGTACGCATAAACGGTACATTCATTTCTATTTCATATTTATTGGAATTAAATCATAATTATATAGAGGTATATTATAATTCTAGTATAATATCATATATAATATCATTAAGTCCATCCTTTATACATCTCACATATGGCATTAACGAATCAAATAACTTTGAGGGGGCGGTAGTCCACACTTCCTAAAATGAAGATATCGTGTTTACCCATAATGGAAACCATAAAGGTATGCCATAAATGAAAAATACAGAAGAATTAGGAAGACATAAAAATAATATATATAATATATAAATAGAGTGACATCTTAATGGCCACCATGAAAGGTGTTAAAAGAAGATTGAACAATAATTGTTTCGTGAGGCAGAAATTCGCCATCCACAGAAACATAATGTTCTTTAACCATTATAAAAAGGTGTGTGTAATTGTAGCTCTAATACTTCACATAAAAACATCATAGTATATTGAATATACTATTGTTGTTACAAAAGAAAGGGATAAAAAGAGTTTAGGTGGTTGGTGAAGCAAAATAAAACAAAAGAACACAAGTGAAGACATTGCCTTTAAATCAGATAACTCTTTTTGATTTGAGCTCAATGGCATCCTTGGAGAGACTTCTGCTCAATTTTAGGCTTATAGGAGTAAGATAGGTATGTGGATAGACAATATGAGTAGAGTTTGGATGATCCAGGGGTTTGATATATGTGGGTAAAGAGGTATAGGTGGGGGCCTTTTATAAGAGGGAGGAGGGGCACTCATGGAATGTCTTGAAAAGATACATTATTATAAAATGGGTTTCGGATATTAAAGGTCCCAAAATTATATATTTCAAGGTTAAGGTGATAAGTGTTTGAAATAAACCCATCCAATAGGTTTTTGACACGAGTATGTCTTATATTTTACCTTCTCTTCTCATTTTATTTAAATCGTTCACTAATGAGGTAATCAATGCATCATCATGGTGTCATAAACAAATTTATTTATTTAATGTCTAAATATTATAAAAAAACATATCATGATGTAGGAAATCTTTTTATCTTTCTAATGAATATTTAAAGTCAAAAATATGAATTGTATAACACCATGTAAAAATTGTTTTAGTAAAACAATACATGCTTGTGACATTTTTATTTTAACTTTAAATAAAAAGTTATTGATGTCATTTTCCTACCAAAGTGGCTCTATGGGGTCCCCAAGTTGACCAATGAATTTTCTTGGTCGGAAATGAAACATACAATAAGGGCAATAAATGTTTCAAGGTAATTTCATATTATTATAACATTATTTCTAACTTAAATTACACTAATTACATCTAATCGTGATTAATAAAACTTAAAAGTTACTATTCAACAAAAAAATATTTGCATCCCATTGAACCACATTTTACATACTAATGACAACAATTTATGTTGGATTTTTTAAATTCAAATCACAGAGGTGGTACAATTTCATTTAAACAAAAAATCAGTTTTTTTAACTACCACTTAGTGGTTTCACTATTCATCAAAAATTGATGTTTTTCAGAAAAATACAAAAAATTCACCCTAAGATATATTTGATAGTCCGAATTAAAAAATTATGTCTATTCTACAAAATTAAAACCGTATAAGTTTCATTAATTAATTTAATAATTAATTCCAACTGTTAAAACAAATAGCGTGTTTTTAAGAAGCAATATATATTATAAGATTAACACTAGTTTAAGTCCAATTTCAAAGTGAAATTAATTTCAATGACCACCATTGGATTAAATGGTAAAAATATATTCTAATTGAACTTTAAAACCATTTCAAAAGATTATCTAATCATATAAATAAATTATACTAAAAAGTGGTTTTGAATTAAAATACATCATTTTTCACTTATTTATTAAAAATTGACTTTATCAAAAAATAAATAACAAAAACCTACAGAATGTATATTTTGATATCCCGATTCTAAAGAAGGATTTTATTTAGTCCAACATAACATATAAAATTGTCAATAAAGATGATTTAAAAAGGGATCGCCAACAAAATCTGGTTAATCGACCCTTTTAAAGAATATTAGAATATTTGCGCTTAAAATTGGATTCATTCACATTTTAAGACTCTAACATTTATTGGATAAAAGTAAAAATATTTGGAAAAGATATATAATCATTTTTTAGTTAGTTCGGTTCATTCTTTCCATTACAACATCTTGGCGTTAATTACCATTTAAAATTATATTATTTTATTATTAGAGTACAATGTAAAATTTCCAAGAAACTCGTTATTTCATATTGGGTACTCCATCAAGCATAACATTCAATTTAAATTAATATTAACATTTTATTCACAAAAAAAGGATAAATATAAGAATATCATATTCTTTATTTACCTCGGGTGTTTCATCCTTCCCCCCTTTTGAGAATTACGTCCTCAAAACTTTAATATTGGGCTCAGAAACATCATTGAATGTCCCACATCAGAACAAGAGTCGGTAAAAATATAACTTTAAAATAAAGTAAGCGATGTACAAAGTTCACATGAGTTAACCCATACTAGGATTCCACAAAAACACGGAGATGGAATAAAAAACAATGGTTCATGTTCTAATGGAGACTGATAGAAATCATGTTTAGGAGAAAGTTAACTACCAGAAAATCACAAACTTGTGATGGGTTAAACGGTATTTGATTCCCCAGTAGGAAAAGATAACATACAAAATTTTTTTTTTAAATTAATTTTCATTGAGGAATTTATTTATGAGCTTAACTAAATCATAAGGAAACATACATTCTTTTCATTTTCACTTTCATATCTTACTAGATTTTATACACAAACTTCTTTTTCCTCCAAAAGACGAGTATTTAGGATGACTTGTTCATATTAAGAGTGTTATAATCAACTTCTAGAGAATCACCTAATCCAAAAAAGATAACTATATACTTTCCATGTCTTTATACCTTAACCAAAACCAAAATTGTTATAAAAGGATCAACAAAAGGATAATCCTTTATAAAAAGAAAATCTATTCTTAATCTCCAAAATTTGTCAAACACAACCCAAAGTCCAACGAAGACCATTCGATAAACAATTTGTCCATAAAATTCTTCAATGTAAACCAAACTAATATTGAAACCCAAATATTTGAAGGATTTAATCACATGGTCTTCCAATGTAAAAATTAACATTTATCTCCCAATAACATCAATTTCTCTTAAAGTCTAATATTGAAAAGTAATTAAACTAATATTATATCCTCCATGATAGGTCAAACATTTCCTAGATAACCCAAAATCAACTTATTCTTGATTAATAAAATTATATAACTAAAAATAATTTGTTATACTAACCAGGGACTTCACGTAGTCCAGTGGTACGCAATAAATACCTGTCGCACTTTGGTTATGGGTTTGATTCACACAGCTTTGTCCGACGTGACAGGTTGTCACATAGTATGTGTGTTGTCCTTTTTCCAAAACTATATAATTATCAAAACATTCCCCAAAAGTTATAAAATCATCAAAAATAACCATAACATAATTTAACCTCGATTTTACCTCATGCCTTTCATTTTCCATCATAACATATATTAACCCATAATTACCTCATATGCAAGGATCATATAAACCCAAATAGTTCTTTATAACTACATCCGCAAAAGAACGGATAACTATTCCATGAATAAAATTTTCATATATCAAACAGCAGGGTTACACATACTATAAAAAGTCTTCTAATGTAACCCCATCATCAATAAGGACTTAATACTTTTATAAATTTCACCATCCTACAATCTACCATAACTCTTGAATCCCTTATATGTTGACTTTTTACTCATTCAACATTCTTCAGGATCCATTAACCATTCCTTTCCATATTATTATGAAATACTTCTTTCCTACAAACAAAATCATGAATCATATCCGAATATTCCAAAATAGGAAAACATATGTTAAGAAATAATCCATAACATTGATTGGTCATTGTCAGTTTCTTCACCCTCAATCGGAATGGCATTAGGTATTGGTAAACGAATATTTGTATGATCTTGGTGATCCAATTCCCGAAACATCTTCGCAGGACAGGTGTTTTCATAATGACTATGCACACCACATTTAAAACATTAAATTGACCCCTAAGTAAGAACTTCTTTCCCTTTCCTCATGTCAACTAGATGTTTCCTTTTTCTATGGAAGGTTCTTGATTTATGACCTTAATTTCCACAACTATTGCATCTTTCTGTCCCTTTGAAACATTTTCCTAGGTGTTTCTTTCCACATCTTTGACACATACGTTTTTGAACACACTTACCTTTATGATTATTACCTGAACATCTGTAGGGATTTTTTATTCACATACATGATGCCTTATAGTAATAACCAAGGGTTTGGTGGTAAATCATCACTCCAGATAATTGGTTGATGATAAACACAAGAGTTCTCATTGCATCTCCCAAATCATTCAGTTTCCCGCTCAAAAAATTGTCACAATTTCCTTCACATACATTGTTACATTGGTGCCTACTACTTCCAACCATATACTAAAACAAAAAAGGTCAGTGTGAGAATATCAGTAAAATCATCATATAATAATGAGGAAGATAAACACTAATATATATTGTAATCCAATTTATCTCAAACTCATTATAACTTTAAAAAAAACAATGACTACATCTAATATACTACCTATTGTGGTTATACACAACTTTTCACTTATGCTTAAACAACACTCTATCCATTATAGTTATCTAAACTGACCTCTGATACCAACTATAAGGCCCTAGACTTAAACATTACTTATTATTGAATTAAATGAATAATTCACATTGAGGATCTTTTCAGGTTTAGAGTTTTAGAGAAGTAGATCATAACTATTACATCTAAAAATATTACACAGTAGACACTTCTACAAAGTTTCCATTTTTTAAAAAACATGAACTCTTAAAAAAAGAGTCACGACTAGTTACATGTTTAAGAAAGCATGAATTTTCCTTGATCCCATCCTTGACCATATTCCACATTATGTACTATGAAAAAAATTTCAAAAAAACATGGGATGAGAATAAAAAGCTCAATAAAGGATTCAAAAAAGAAAGAAAACTTATAGTTTTTCAAAACAACAAGTAAACCATGAATACTTTATCAAAGTAATACTTTTCACCTTTATGAAGTAGTAAATACTCTTCACTGAATAAAAGATCATTACATACAATTTTTTAACAAAATTATTACCATAAAACCCATATAAATAACACATAACATTCAAAGGTAACTTGGGACACAAACATACATAAATGGAATTACCATACGGTCGACTTCCACACATATCACTTAATGAAATAGCCATACAGCGAAATTCCATACCCAATGAATTGGAGGTTATAACGTAACCACCCGTCCAGGTATTCACAGAGCCACCCGTCATATGGTTTATCACGTAACCACCCGTCAAATGTCCAAGTACCATTATAAAATCGTAAGACAAAAAACAAATATAATGGAAGGAAAAAATTTCCACATTTCGATCACAGTATATCACTTAAATATATTGACCTAACAAACCATTATAAAAAACATTTTCAATAAAAAAATACATAATAAATTATGTGGTATTTATTTCATTTTGAAAACATTACAACTTGTTGGGGAATCCAAAGACCAAATAATACTCACGGTGGCAGAAAAGGTCGTTTTCACCACGTACGATAAAATAAACATTATTTTTTGTCATATAGTAAAACGCTTCATAGAAAAAGATTCCCTTTAAATGGAATTACAAGAAAAAAACAGTTTTAAACAACCTATAAAAGAATGTATTGTATTAGAACAAAATATGCCTCAATGAAAGGAGATTGAGACGAAGTCCCTTGCAGAGTCGGTATCCTTATATTTAAGGATAAATCAGTTACATAATTATGCGTGACAAATATAAATACACCCAATATAAGAGGATAATAAGTGTAAAACAATAAGAGGTAATCCAAACAAATTCATAGTATGACATAATCAAGAATTAGTTGTTTAACCCAAGGAATTGAAATTGGGTTAAGAAGTTCCCTTACAAAAATTCAACAGCCTAACAGGGTCATTTTAAAATTCAGAAAATGAGGAGATGAGAGATAAAAAGGGTATCTCATCACTTGGACATATCATTTACATCAATAAGGATATATAAGAACATATCCCAACATTATTATATGTAAACTAAAATACCTTACAAAAAGAATTCTTTTAAAAAGAGGAGGGTGAAAGGTTCCCTTACCGATTTAGGTAACTTTCGAAACGTACACCCCATGAAAGAAGGACTATACAACATTGATGTAAATACTAATAAAAAAAATTATATTACACATGAATATAATAATGGGATGTACATACACCACTCAAAGGAAATGGTGTCAAATGTAGCATAAATCTCATAGGAATAAATGTGAGATGAAAAATCCCTTACGAAAACACGGCAGCCTAACGATGCCACATAAAACTTCCAAAAATGTATTTATGAGATCAAATAGAATCTCTCATAATATGAACATAAAAATTAAAGAATAAAGAATTCAAAATAACATCCCCAAACATAAGAAATATGATCTTAAATTAAATGACATAAAAGATAGTACTTAAAAAGAAAGAGAGAGATATGATATCTTACCTCGTGTCCGACATGACTCGATCATTCTTTAATCTCCTGAATAATAAACTAGAGTTAATTTATACTTTATTTTCATTATTCATTTTATATCATTTATTTCCATTTCATGAACATTATGAAATTATTTATGTTAATAACGGTCTTTTTGTCGATCATTGGTACCTGAGTCAAAAATAAACATCGTATAATTTCAAGTTGTTCATGTGGTAAAATATCCATTATATTAATGATGTGTATATCATATATATCATATATATCCAGTGTATATATGATTTTCTAATATTACATATCATTTAGAGGTAAGAAATGAAATGCACTATTCGTGGAGACGGTAAGTCGTACGTATGCATGAACGCTACTTTCATTTCTATTTAATATTTAATGGAATGAAATAAAAATTATATAGAGGTAAATTATAATTACATTATAATACCATATATAATATCATTAACTCCATCCTTTATATGTCACACATATGGGATTAATGAATCAAATCACTTTGAGGGGGCGATAGTCCGCACTTCCTAAAATGAATATATCGCGTTTACCCATAATGGAAACCATAAAGCTATTCCATAAATGAAAAATACAGAATAATAAGGTAACCATATACATAATATATATCATATATAAATAGAGTGACATCTTAATGGACACCATGGAAGGTGTTAAAGGATGATTGAACAATCCTCGTTTTGTGAGGCAGAAATTCTCCATCCATAGAAACAGTATGTTCTTTAACCATTAGATTAAGGTGTGTGTAAGTGTAGCTTGAATACATCACTTAAAAACATCCTAGTATATTAAATATACTGGTGTTTTTACAAAAGAAAGGGATAAAAAGTGTTTAGGGGGTTGGAGAAGCAAAATAAAACATAAGAACACATGTGAAGACATTATCTTTAAATCAGATAACACTTTTTGATTTGAGATTAAAGGCTTTTTGGAAAGACTTGTGCTCAATTTGAGGCTTCTAGGAGTAAAATAGGGATGTGGAGAGACAATATGATCAGTGTTTGGATTATACAAGGGCATGAGAGGGGTGGATAAAGAGGTAGAGGTGGGGGCCTTTTATAAGAGGGAGGAGGGGCACTCTTGGAATCTATTAAAAAGTTACTTTATTATAAAATGATTTCCGGATATTAAAGGTCCCACAATTATATATTTCGAGGGTAAGGTGATAAGTGTTTGAAATCCACCCGTAAATAGGTTTTTGACAAGTGTTTGTCTTATATTTTACCTTATCTTCTCATTTTATTTAAATCATTCATTAATGAGGTAATCACTGCATCCTCATGGTGTCATAAATAAATATATTTATTTAATGTCTAAAAATAATAAAAAAAATATCATGATGTAGGAAATCATTTTATATTTTGAATGAATATTTATAGTAAAAAATATGACTTGTATAACCCCATGAATTTTTTTTAGTAAAACAAGATATGTTTGTGACATTTTTATTTTAACTTTAAATAAAAAGTTATTAATGTCATTTTCCTACCAAAGTGGCTCCATGGGGTCCCCAAGATGACCCATGAATTATCATGGTCCTCCATTACACATAAAATAATGGTAGGAAATTCTTCAAAGTAATCTCATATTATTATAACATTATTTCTACCTTAAATTACACTAATTACTTCTAATCGCGATTAATAAAACATAAAAGTTACTATTCACCAAAAAAATATTTTCTTCATATTGAACCACATTTTACAACCTAATGACAACCATGTATGTTGGATTTTTAAAATTGAAATCACAGAGGTGGTAAAATTTAATTTAAACGAAAAATCAGTTTTTTTAACTGCCACTTAGTGGTTTCACTATTCATCAAAAATGGAAGTTTTTCAGAAAAATACAACAAATTCACCCTAAGATATATTTTATAGTCAAAATTAAAAAATGATGTCTATTATAAAAAATTAAAAACATATAAGTTGCATTAATTAATTTAATAATTAATTCCCACTGTTATAACAATTAGCATGTTTTTAAGAAACAATATATATTAAAAGATTTACACTAGTTTAAGTCTAATTTCAAAGTGAAATTAATTGCAATGACCAACATTGGATTAAATAGAAAAAATATATTCTAATTGAACTTTAAAACCAATTCAAAATATGATATAATCATATAAATAAATTATATTAAAAAGATGTTTTGAATTAAAATACATCATTTTCACTTATTTATTAAAAATAGACTTTATTAAAAAAATATGAAAAACCTAAACAATGTAAATATTGATATCCCGATTTTAAAGAAAGATTTTATTTGGTCCAATATAACATATAAATTTTTCAACAAGTGGATTTAAAATGGGTTCGCCATCAAATGGTGGTTAATCGACCCTTTTAATGAATATTAGAATATTTACGCTTAAAATTTTATTCATTCGCATTTTAAGCCTCTAACATTTATTGGATAAAAGTTAAAATATTTGGAAAACATATATAATCATTTTTTATTTTGTTCTATTCATTCCTGCCATTACAATGGCTAGGTGTTAACTACAATTTAAAATAATATTATTTTATTATTAGAGAGCAACGTAAAATTTCCATGAAACTCATTGTTGCATATTGGGTACGCCATCGAGCATAGCATTCACTTTAAATTAATATTAACATTTTATTCAAAAAAAGGATAAATATAAAAATGTAATATTCTTTATTTACCGAGGGTGTTACAAAATCCTTATAAGTAAATCCTTTGGTATAAACCAAAAGTAGTTAACCAATTTTTATGGTAACGTTTTCAAACAATCTATTTTATTTTAATTACACCTCCACCAATCAGTTGTTTTTAAATAATCCTTATATGATGAAAATATTATCATAAAATTGAAGTGATTTGGTTTTTTAAGGTTTATAACTACACTATAACACACATAAACTAAAGGGTTATAAGAATATTGTTTCTATGAATGAAAAATTACTTCTTCATGAAACGATGATTCTTCATTTTTCGTTTACCACCTCTCATAGTGGACATTATAATGAGAACGCAATTTATATATGATATTTATTACGACTTTATACTTATTTTAACCTTTTTTAACACATAATTTTATTACATTATATTTTTCATTAATATAGAAACAACTTTTGTGGAAGTGTGGACTATCACCCCCTAAATGTGATGTGACTCATTCACACGATACATGGAAGGTAAAAAATATTATTATAATTGAAAATATGACAATTAAACAACATATATATTATATTCAATAAATAATTATCTTGTTTGATATATATATATATAATATTCATTATTACGCTTTCACACTCACAAAAATGTTACAACACCATTTGTGGACGTGTGGTCTACCACCACCCCGATAATACGTGATTCCTTTTACAACACAATAATTTTATTGATAAGTATATATGAGTAAATAATATGGTATTTATGATATAATTATGATTATGGGAATATATAATTATACTTACCATCATTCCATAATGATCATTGAATTGTGATAATGTTACTCATGAATATGTACGGCCTACCACCTCCATGGTCGTAATGTTGATTCATTTTTCATAGTAATATTTAATAATAGTTTATACGAGTATAATCGATGTATAAATATGATAATTATTTCATTATTATTATTATAGAGATTTTATATAAGATAATATTTTACTATAGTTGTCCAAGAAATTTTGTTTTGGATGCATATATAGAATATGGTCAAAAAACCAGACATAAACAAGATTGATTAATTAGTTGTATATAACATGTTAATAAGTGAAGTAAATGTAATGATAAACAAGAAAAAGGTTATAAATAATTTATAAATTTAACATAAGTTTAACATACAATATGTTAAAAAATGTTCACCTAAATGGAAACTCAAGGTAATGGATTTTCACTTCAATTTACGTTCCATTGAGACTTAATTATTGTTTTGAAAAAAGATTATTTTTAATGGTGAATATACACCCATTGACTTGTAATATCATGAATACATTTATTCTCATGATATAATTAGTTTTGTTTAATATTATTCCTTCACGAGTCTCAAGATTTAATGTGATTCAACATGGTGCGGAACACTTTAGGATGATTAAATAATGTTTTCCTGAAGACATATACAAATAATCCTTTAATGGAATTTCTATTTGAAGAAATTATATAAAAATTGATCAATAAACATGTTCATTCATTATCAAGTTATTCCTAACAATTTTCAAGTATTAATAACATTTTTAAACTATATTGTAATCAATTTATTCTAGAAATTATTTTACAGAAAACCCAAATTTATTACTCTCTTCAGTTAGAGAACATGTTTACATCTAAAAACCATATTTTATTAAAATTATTTCAATAATGTTTTTTTAAAAAAATTTCTACACTTCCTATCATATACCAATGTTTTTAATGAAATATTATGGTTTCTTTTTCTTGAATTAATTTTTTGAAACTTATTACTATGGAAAAGGAATGTTCTTTTTACCACGTACGACAAGTATGGATTTAATCACTAAAAATTATTTTAATATTCTTTTGAAATATTGAAATGTAACTTTTTAAAGAAATTTATTACCAACTTTATTTTAAATGAAAACTTTTTTCAAAATGTTTTTAAAAAATAAAATCATGTTTTCCACATAAATTTTTTAAAAATATATTTATATAGTATTTCAATACATCATCAACAAAAATCCTTTATTTTAACTCCACTTGGGCTTTGTTGTGTTGATACCATCCTTATTCTTCATATGAATGGGTTATTATCGATTTTGATAAGGATAATATTCAATGTCACTTCCTTGAATCATTTTTTATTCCCCTTGAATTATACAATACCTATGATCGTTGAACAATGAATTTCCCCTCATTATCCACTAGATTTATCATTGATATTACTATTGAGAAAACTATATTCCATTTTACATATGGTGTATACTTTTTTTGTTATATGATTATTTAGTAGAATATTTGTTGTTTTGTATTCTTCATTAAATATGGAAATTTTATAAAGCATGTTATTTATTTTGATTATTATATAAGAGGAATGCATTAGACTGGAAATGACAGGTGGAGAAAAGACTTTATATAGGCCCTTGATGCATTAAAAATTTCTCATGAAAAAAATATGTTGTACAACATAAATGTTTTTTAATCCTTTGTTTTAAACTATCTTGTGAAATGTCTTGATGGTATATGTTTTCATGTTCCATAGACCTGCTGGCCATTAAGAAATAATTTACATCATATTAGTTATAGTTATCATTCATAAATTATATTTTTCAAAGACATATCTATGGATGCATTTTATATTCAGTTCATTGACTAAATAGAATGGGTTTTAGTTTATTTCATTTTTATATTTATTTTTACTTATTGGTTTATTTTAATAGAATGTGTTTAAATTTACTAACTTTAAATATTATTTATGCACTTCTTTTTCAGTTTATTGATTATAAGGAATGTTGTTTCTACTATTCACCATGATATAATTATTATTCTAATGGATTAATTATTTCTTCAAATATATTTTTATCTTATTGAGAATTTTCTCTCTCCCTTACTATTTTTCATTTCCTAATACTCGTAGAAGAAAACAATAAAATATTTTCAAGAATTTACAAGATGGATTAGAGTTATCCTCAAAGTAATTTATTAAGAATGAAACGAATATTAACTTGTAATTATATTGGTATTTTTTAATAAATGTATCATGTTTATATCTAGTTTCTGAGACTACTAAACTCTAATACCTTTAAGATTTGATTCCTTGTAATAGTACCAATTTAATTTATAGAAGACACCAGATCTAGGATATCTTTGGTTGGTGTGGTATAATTAGTATTAGAGAATGTTATTTGGACACCTTGGGACGATATTTAGGAAAACATAGGTTAGAGAACATATCCCTTATGTTGATTTTGAGTAATAGTTCAAAATAACAACATATAATATTCGAAATGTATATATTATGTTGGTATTACTAGCCATACATCAATTTTTTGATACTATAAGTGAACATGGTTAAGTCTTATATGTACCAAGGAATTATAACTCCAACAAAGTGTTTCTAGCCTACCTCGGGGGTTCTTGGTACACGACAACAATCCTTACTACGCACCTTGTGTGACTCTCTTGGGGGAAATTCTAAGGATAATTCACATTTTCTTTACAAATCGATGAGAAAGATTTGGAAAATGAATAATCAAGTTTAAACCCAATGTGTTTTATATTAAATATAAAATTTCATTATTTATAAATCATTTAAATTGACTCATTGATAAAACTTAGACCAAGAAATTAACAATTTGAAAATAAATTGAAGAAGTATTTATGTTTTGGTGGTGTGTTTAAAACCATTAATAAAATTGTATTTAGTGATTCCCTTTATTTCGAGGATGTCTATAATATTTATTTTTTAAATTATATTAATTTGGTTTTAGATACGGATAAATTGTATACCATGTGACAAATAATAAAATCTAACATGGTCTCAGTTCTTGAACCCATAACTGAATGATGATATGGGTTTCATGCCAACCACAAACCTACACAATACCTTGGATAATTTATTAATATTTTTAGTTAAAGAAATATTATAAATTAATGTTAATTATGAACCAATAGTTTAACATTTGAGGATTAGATATATATATATATAATATATTAGTTTAGGAAATTATATAAAGTCATATATTTATACATTCCACTTTTTATGGGACTTAAGTTCCATTAGAAATTTATTTTAGTTGTTAATGAATATAAATTAATTATTTGATGAATTGGAAATTGATTAATGAATAGAAATATATCATGTAACTAAATTCCCTTATATTCATAGGCATTAAAATAATTAGTAATCATTATGAATATAATTTTTTTCCTCATAATACCTTTATTTATGTTCAACCGATGGTCTCTTAAATCATCAATTATTTGTTTCTTTGATTCCCTCAAAATTATATTGATCAATCACATGATTGTGATTGATTAAGATATTCACTCTATATAAATTATTATGATTTCCCTCTAAGTACATATCTTAACTATTCACGGATGTTTTCCAACGTAGATACCTAGTGACATGGTAGTACATGTGGACCATGTACTTTCAATTCTCTATTTTAAAGAGGATGACTTATGAACACCTATTAGGATATAGTATTTCAAACATAGGAAGTATAAAAAAATCTATCACGATGATCAAGATTAAATTGCGAGGCTACAATATAAATAAGGTGGGGATAATGTTT
Organism: Viscum album; assembly: GCA_963277665.1. Lineage (NCBI taxonomy): Eukaryota > Viridiplantae > Streptophyta > Magnoliopsida > Santalales > Viscaceae > Viscum > Viscum album. The sequence goes on along the minus strand of OY728157.1, from coordinate 24,290,495 downwards.
CACCTTAAAAATCTGAAGTAATAACCTTGAATATTTTAGCGTGTTTGACACATGACACCGAGCATGAAAGGTATCACAATATTGGGATAAATTATAATATATTTAATATTTAAATTAGTTTCTATATATTTGAATGCATGTAACATTGATTTAGCTTGTGTCACATGGAACAGTAACCCTCCTTGATGACTTGTGTTATAGACAAGACTGAGATTCATAAAATAACAATGTATTATTAGACTTTCATAATATAATATAATAACATATAACATAGTTTTTTTGTTAATAGTTATGAATAGTATTTACTATCATCTAGAATTTTTAGTTTATAAAAATATATAAATAATTAATTTGTAAAAAATTAGTTAGAAATGAAAATAGGAACCAATTGATTATTAAAAGAATGTTATTATATTTATTATTTCGAAGGAGTTTTATCTTAATAAAAATAATTAATTCAAATATGTGAATTATATTAATGAAATATATATGTTATATATTAGAAAAAAAATATATTAAATAATTAGGATTGATAGACATAAGATAAAAAAACTATATTTTACATATAAAACCCTCTATTATTATAAAGGAAAATTTAATACCTTTTAATAGAGACCCCATTTTAATTAATATTGTTGACACTTTAATTGATTTTTTATTTCAAAATAAACAGAACCTTTTTAATCTGGGAAAATTTATTAGGTTAGGGAGATTTTTTTATATTTCTCTGAAACATATTTTTTTTATGAATAGTTAAAATATTGAATTTTATTGAAAAACTAATTATTCATCTATTTTTTATTGTGATTTTATAATTTAAATTTTAATTAATGATCAAATAGATAATATTTTTTTTAATTAATACAATTTCTATCATTGGAATCTATTTCACTTTTAAATTTATTATAAAAACAAAGAAAACATTCAGAAATTTTTACTTTACAAAACGTATTGTCCTCATGCCTACAAGAATAAATTTAAATCAATTTTATTGACTTATATGATTGATATTAGAGAAAATATATTCCTAAATTGTAGTGAATAAAATTATATTTTATAATTTTGCAAAAATTATTTTTTCACCATAAAATATAAGTAAATGTGATTAAAATTTAATAAAATTATTAAGGAAAAAGTAAAATTAATATAGGACTAAATCGTTAACATTTTGGCCCAAATGACCTATCCACATGTCCAACACCCATGTTTTGAACATATATCGGCCATGAACCTACCATTATTGATATGTTTTGTTTTTTATGTCTTCTATTATGTAAAAACGTTCATGTACCTAAATTCTATTCAAAAATTCCAACTGAGACCATTTCCACCCTTATAAAAGGCTACCACATCTCCTCATTAATCAAACCACTAATTCCACAGAGGATTAGACATGATATGGCCCAATTGCTTCCCAACAGCCTTCCCATTAACCATGAAGCATTCCTTTTGAAAATAAATTCATTTAAATTATTCCATTTTGTATATTTAGAATGGAGTTTCTCAATTTTTTAAGTAATATTTTCCAAAGATATATTTTTGTTCAATTACTTCACCACCCCTTCAATTATTTTTAAATAATAACTATACGATGAATAAAATATCTTATATATAGTTTTATTTTATTTTATTAAGGTTTATACCTACACTACCACACACATCCTTCTAATGTGTAACGAACAGATTGTTTATGTGTATGGAGAACTACAATGTCATAAAATGATGATTGTTCATTTTTCCATTAACACCCATTATGGTGTCCATTATGATGAAAATTTTGTTTATAAATTTTATTTATTACATTTATTAAATATTAATACTTATCAAATCCTTTTATAACACATACCTTTAATACTTTCCATTTTACGTAAATATAATAACATCATTTTTGGAAGATGTGGACTACTACCCCCTAAATGTGATGTGATTTGTTCACACGATACATGGAATGTATGAATTCTTATTAAAGATAAGATTATGATACATAATAAATATATATATCATATTAATGACCCAATTACCATTATTTAAGTGTATATATATATATATATTTATTACCCTTTCACACACCTAAAAAATCGAAAAAGTTGTTTGTGGATGTGTCGAATAATTCCAACTCGAAATGATGTAATTACTTTTATATAACAAGCCTTTTATAAATAAGTTTGTGTGATTAAATAATATGGTATTTATGATAAAATTATAACATTTTAAATATAAAATTACAATTACCTTTAATACATAATGATTAATAAAAAATGAGAACATTAATCAGTCATACGTATGGCCAACTCTCTCCATAATCGCAACATCCATTCATTTTTCATTACCAAATATAATAATTGTTTTTAAAATTATAATTTATGTGTAAATATGATTTTTATTTAATTATTATAATTTTTGAGGTTTTAAGTAATTAAAATTTTTATCATTATTGATCTACCATTTTTTGACACCTAAACTAGATTTGGTCAAAACACTCTACCTAAATATAATTGATTCAGTCGCTTTGTAGAACATGGTAATAAGTGGCATAAAATTAATTATAAAAATAATAATATTTCTCATGAAATGTTATAATTAACATAATCCTATCATACATTATGTTACATGATTTTCACCAAAAATGAAACTCAATGTAAGGGATTTTCATCTCAATATAGATTCCGTTGAGACTTATTTATTGTTATGCATATATATTTTTTCATACGGTGTACATACATAATTTGACATGTAATACCAGGAATCCCTTAAATTCACATGATATTATAGGTTTTATTTATTATTATTTTCTTTATGAGGATTATGATTTAATTTATTAAAAGTAGAATGGGACACTTTGGGATGTTAGAGGATTATTTTCATCAAGACTAATACTAATGATATTTCATTGGAATTTCCATTTGATGAAATTATATTACCATTTTTTATTAAACCCATTCATTCATATCTTCTTATTCAAGAACATTTTCATATTCAAGTACCATTTTACACTCTTTGATACTCAATTTATTTTATGTAATGTTTATCAGAAAGCACTACATTATTTATATATGTACATTGAGAACATATTTTCATCTTAAAACCATGATTTCATTAAAAAAATTCATAAATTATTTTGTAAATACCTTTTAACCTTTGTTGTATTTTACCATGGTTATCAATGGAGTCATCTTGTAGGCTTCCAATATTGGAATTTTTTTAACCCTTTTATGATGCAAAAGTAATTTCCTTTTACCTCTTATAGAAAATACTGATTTACTCACCGTCATTTATTTGAAGTATAATTTTCATGTTTAAATTAATAACATTTAATGAAATTATTTCAAAAGATATTTTCAACAAAAATGTTTATCAAATGTGTTTTATAATAAAATGATATTTTCTGCATATAGGGGAATATGAATTCAGCTCAATGTTTTATGAAAATTTATACAGATAAACATTAGAATGATATGGAAATTAATTTGGTGGAATGTTATTTCTATCAATCTCCCCCTGTAATATGGTTATGATTTTATCTAATAATGAAAAACTATGCCCCTTGAATATTATCCCCTTTTAAATTCTAGATCACATCAGGTTGGTAGCCTATGACTTGGTACATCCCCAAAATCAATCTCAACTCCATGATGTGTTCCATGTTTGTTCCCTAAGGAAGTACATACCAATACCTTCACATGTACTTACCTTAGAGGTCATACTAGTAGATTAGGAACATTCTTATGAGGAACAAAAAGTTGAAATTTTAGATAGTAAAATGAAATTTCTACAAAACACAACCACTAACCTGGTCAATGTTTTCTAGAGAAATCACCAATTAGATGAATCTACATGGAAATAAGAGGATATTATAAGTAGATGTATCCTCATTTATTTATACCTAAATGAAAAATTTAGAGGGTTAAATTCATATTAAGGTTGTAGAATCTAACACCATGAGTATGTATGAAAATTTTTCTCTCGAATAAATTAATTTTTCAATTATATACCGAATGCACTAGGTCATACAGTCCTTTCACACAAAACCAACTCAAAAAAATACATGGAACATTGACTTGGTGTATGTTACATGAAACACTGACTTGGTGTACGTTCCACACAACATTGACTTGGTGTATATTCCACACAACATCATCATGGAAAATGTTACCCACAACACAGATGTTTGTACAAAACATCAATTTACATTTTTAATTATTTAAATGTGATAATTATAACCATGCTATTAAAAATATTTATATTAATAGAAATATGTACATTTAAAAAATTTTTTATTATGTATTTTATAAATTAAATATATTTTTATAGAAGTATATAATTTTTTGGATAAGTTTGTATATTAATTAAGATAACATTTTCTCAATTAAACTAAATTTAATATCCTTTTGTAAAAAATAATAAAAGTAATTTTACACACATTTTGAAATTAAATTAGATTAAATAAACTCAATTTTTTAATTTATAATGTCGAAATTATCTTTGAGTGAATTTATTCTATTTTTCTAAGAAACATCAATTTTCATGAATAGAAAGAAATATAGGATTTTAATTCAATACTAATTATTGATCTAATTTATTTATAAGGATAAATTATATATTAATTTAGATTAAATGTATTATAAGATCATCTCTGAATCAATCAACCCAATTATGGTTATTTTAATCAATTAACATTGAAATTGAATATACATATATAAAAATTGATTGATTTTTTTTTACTTTAAAAACCAACAAAGTTGTCCCATTAGTGGGATAATTTTTAAATTAATATCATCCAGTTATGTGATTATAATTTGGAAAAATGAATTCCATATTTCAAATCAATAAAATTAATAATTTCTCATAATGTCAACATTGTATTTGGCCAAAACAATTACTAATAGTGATTAAAATTAAATAATGGTGTTAAGATAAAAAGTAGGTTAACAATGTAATTAACATTATATTTAAGACACTTAATTAGCTATAAACATCTCCAAACCCCATTTTCTGGATTTTATTTTCCATAAAAATTACATTATTTAGATTTTTTTTATTTTATGACTTTATTAATGTGAAAACGTGGCACACCTAACTTTTTAAAAAAAATACCAAGTGTGGTCTTCCCTTCCCTATATAAGGCAACTGCCTCTCTTCCATCTTCAAACCACTCAAAAAAATTATATTCTGACAAGAAATGCAAAAATACCCTCCAAATATAATCCACTCCTTATCGAAGCCTCAAATGGGATTAAATCATTTCATGGAATCCCTATGGTGTAATCTAATAGGAGTTACCCAATTAAGAGATAACACCCACTCTCAAACTCCATTCTTCTATTTATTCCTCCACTCCCTAAAATATTCCAACTAAACGATTTTATGGAAACACCGATATATTAAATGTAATAGGATGGTTTCATCATGGGGCTTCATCCTATAATTTCACACACATTCATATAAGGGGTAACGACCATATTGTATATGTTTAGGGCGAACTATCCCATCACTAAATAATGACTCTAAATTTTTCTTTTACCACCTATAATGGTGGAAATTTTGATGGAAAATATCTGTATATATGTTTATATTATATTTAAAATTAACTTAATCTTCTTTATTTCTTTTACCATATATTTTTTTTAGTTTCCATATTTTTAAATAGGATAATTTTCTTTGAGGATGTGTAGACCACCGCCCTCTTAAAGTGATGTGATTCATTCTCACACTACATGTAATGTATTGAGAATGGGTTTAGTGAACATACATGATATATAATATATACTAATGAAATAGTAATAATTTTATATATTTATATACACATATTTTTTTCTACTTCTTTATTTCTATAAAATAATAAAAACGGAAATAACATTAATGCATATGTATGACATAACATCTCCCTGAAAACTTTTTTCCATTTGATATATATATATTTATAGATTATTATATAAAAATATAATTAATATGATTGATATTTATGTGATTTTTTATATTTTTGAATCCTGATATATGTATAAGGACTGAAGATATAACTAATCAAGACCCATGCGAAGAATAAATCAGATATTACCCGAAATGAAACCATAAAATTGGATTGTTTACAAGAGGGTAATGCATGTTCATAAAAAAATACATATGGTATTATATATAATAACATGGTTCTATGGAATATTTATAATAAATTAATATTTAATATACAAGTGGATGTAATGAGTAATATGAGAGTCCAGACACTAGGTAAGGGAATTTCATCTCACTTTTATTTTTGTGAGACACATGCCTTAATCACCACTCACTTATATTGTGTGTTTTCTTTACTAAACATGAATGTATTTTATGTATTTTATACTTAATTATTTGGGTATTAAAATATCCAATTTATCATAAATCTTTCATGGGGAATAAATATCAAAATATACCAAAATTGTAAAATAGACTGGTCTAAAATTTTCTTCCTTATGACTCTTCTTTTGTTATATGACAAATTTTTTTAGGTGTATTATATAATTAATATAATCATTTTATTTATATATATGAATAATTGAATTTCATTTGTCTTAATTTTAGATAATAATCCCATGTAACCATGTTATAATTTTTTATTCAAAAAATCCCAATTATTTTTGAGATTATTTATGACTATGTTTAAATTAATTAAATCATAGTATCCATCTCTCATGAACACTCAAAAATATTTTTCTCCTTTGGTTATTAAATATATCCTAATATATTAGTACCATTTTATGAATTGTTGGTTAATAGGTAAATTTTTTAAGTACAATTTGTCTATCTCTCTCTTCAATCGGTAGTATATTTTATTTAAAAATCATGTTTTAAAAAATGTTTTCAAAATAGATTTGAAGCCCTTTTTCGAGGAAAAGTGATTTTAAAAACATTTAATGGGTTTTAATGACTCCTTTAAAATTTTCAAATTATATTTTTGATGAATTTTATTTCAAAATTTTTTATATTTTAAAAATTATATTTCAATGAATAAAGGATATATTCTTCATGAAATTTCATTAAAAGATATTTAAAAATTATTTACTATATAGGATAACAACCATTGGTGTTACTCATTCCATTCTATGTAAATGATTCATTATGTCCATTCATATTTATTCTCTTAATGGATTATGTTTTTATGGTATTATTTATAAGAAAACTAATTCTCTTTCATAGGATACATGCTTTTGTAACCCAATTCTTTTCACATGTTATATTAATGATGTGATGATTATGAATCCTGTATTTTTTCCACTGGTTTTGATATGATTAATTATTTATAATATCAATTTTATATCATGGGTTATGATAGGATTATATATGATATTGTCAAACATGTATGTATGATTTCATTATGAGATGGATGAGACCATTATATCCAAAAAATGCATTTTGTAACAATTTATATCTCATGAGATAGACTAAGATGGTATTGGGAACAAACCATGACAATTACGATGGCCATGTGAGTGAACCATGACTATAAATTTGGTTTGGGGAGTCAACCCATATTACCAATATGGTTTTGGCTATGATGCCTTGGATACTATGGAAATCCTATTATATGATTATTTGTCTTACACAATTACATGTTTTATTCCAATGTTTTTATTTCATGTCTTATTGTTCTTTATTTGTTTATGATTCATGTCATAAGAATTGTGAAGATTTATTCCATGATTTTTTTATATAATCATTGATACGCATGGTATGATCTATTGTTGTCATGATCATGTTCTCATACTATAATTTAAAGGATTATGCTTATATAATTCCCTTTTTTCCATTATTGAGCATCTGATATCAACCTATTATGATTCCATCCCTAGGTTATTAATATATGGTTTATGTTTTATGTGTCTATTAAGGGTTATAGTCTAGAATAATATAGTCATAGATCATGTTTATCACGTATGTATCATTAGTTATGTTTTCCATGTTTCCAAAGGTACAAAATTGGTTCGGCCATTAGGAAACTTTTTGAATAATTTTTAAGTATTACCCAAAAGTTATGTAATTTTAATGTCATAAAAGAGAGAGTCCATATAGCTTTTATTAGAAAAAGGTTAAGGTACCCTATAGAATCTAGGATGATAAAATATTAGTGATAAAACTATGTACATGTATATGGTTAAGTCTATGGATAAGGTAATGTATAAGGAAATATCCTTGATTTTCGTTAAAGGATATAGTGAGATGTTTCTATGTAATACTTTCTTATATGGATGATACAAGTAGATGTGGCTCTCACATTTATTTTCCAAGGGTTAAAAGCCCTAAAAATATGTTCTGGGCCCAACTTAGGTTAATATGTTACATTATAAAGGGTATTTCTTCACCCTTGGTAAGACACTCCAGGGGAATATGCTTTAGGAATTCTCAAACTCTCCATGAACAATCATTAATGATTTAAAGAGATGTTCCCTTACAATAAACTAGGATAAAAGTAAGGATTTTTATTTTAAGGAATCATTCATAATTTAGTCATCCAATAAGTGACTAATCATTATTATAAGGATCCTTGATATGATAATTATTTATCACTCTATGATATTTAGTTTTAGTCAAGAGAAGAAACCTGATGGGACAACATTAATTGGGATTGTGAGGGAAAATTAAATAATTTTCCACCATGAAAACATATTATATGTGAGATGGAATTAAAAAACAATCTTGATTTACTCACACCAAATTCATATTATTTGAATTATGGTGCACTGTAAAATGAGAAAAAGAGACAAATTTTTTTTTGAGTCTTTAATGAGGAAACATCCAAATTCTTTTAGTGGGTCTTTTTATTCACATGTTTCTAAAAAATGATTAGTACTAATGAAATATATTCTTTATTCTCTTCTTTCTGTACCAAGAGAAATTAATTATGGTTCTCTATCATTTAGATGGATAAGTAGACTAGTGGTGGACACTAATAAATAATTCAAGGTAGTAATATGTGATTTAAATATAGTATTAGGACATGTCCAAGAACTTATTTTTCAATATGTACTTTCTTAGGATTATTTATACAAATTTTTAGAAATAGTTACTTGAATTTAATTAACAGATGATTAATATTTTGGTACATATAAGGATAATTTCATAATAATTTTGATGCATGTTTCATGAATTACCATCTAGCCTAAATGTAATGCTGATATGTTATTTAGTGCCATTATGTCATATATGAAAATGGATCTTTCCATAAGAGACATTATTAGCTAAAAATGTATTTTTTTTATAATCGTTGTTTAAATGGAAGTTGGATTCTTGTTTTAATGTCAGAATTATGAAAAAAATGTAAATTGAGCTTAAAAGAAAAATTGAAAACCTTGAAGAGAGGAAGATGTTCTTTCCATTATGCTCTATGTGAAGAAAGAAAAATGAATGAAATTTTTATAAGCGGTCCTACAAATTTTTTAATTGTGTAAAGGAATAAGATTAATAATTTCATTTCCAATGTGATGGGAAGAATTTACATAAAATTTTGAATGGTGAAAGAGTGACACAGAATAAAAAACTAATTATTCAGTGTTATAAGTGTAATGAGAATAGTAATTGTGCTAACTAGTGCCAAAACCCAAGGGATAATGAGGATGAATAATGTCAGCAACAACTTATGGAAATAGAAAAGTCTAAAACTTGGAAAATATCTATTTATCATGAGTGGTGTGATAAAGACATGATGAAAGGTAAACTTAACATCCACACTTGTACTGATAATTTCAAATTTGATTTTAGATCTACCCACAATTTCATATCTATTGAATTTTTATAGGGTGTTAAAAATCCACCAGAATAATCAGATGTGGGATTATAAGTGAAAACACCTAATGCTATGATGATTAAATCTCAATTTTATGATTACACTATAGTAGATATTTTTTAGAATGTGATTTCACTATATCTTATTATTCATTATTTGGTTGAATTTGAGGTAATATTAGGAATGGATTGTCGTTATCTGCTTAAATCCCATGTTAAATACTATGTAAGGGAAGTTTCATCTCAAACATTAATCCCTCTTATGATCATCCATCAACGTGATGATATGTAAAAATTTCTTATTTAGAGTACATACAATGTGTCGATCAAAATTCCCATTCAAAAGGGTTGTTTATCTTAAATGGTTTGAGAGAATATTGTTAACGACGATATGCCTATTGTTTTAGATTTTGTGTATGTATTTCTGGAAAAGTTTCCAAGACTTGCACCAAAAGAAAATTTTAGGTTTTCAATAGAACTGATACATGGCTTCTCACCAATTTCAATGAAACCTTATAGAATGCATCTAATTAAGTTGTAATAAATAAAGAATAATATGCAATAAAACCATGATAAGTGATTCATTCATCCAAGTGTGTGACATTGGGATTCACTAGTTATTTTTGTGAAAAAATAATGATTCATCATTGTGACTCCATATTTAATGTTGCGACATTAATAATATCACAATCAAGAATAAGTATCATCTCCACCGTATTGATGACTTGTTTTATCAACTTTGCAGAGCTCAATACTTTTCAATTATTTACCTTCTTTTTTGATTTCCTCAATTGTGGGTCAAAAAGGAGGATATAACCAAGACAAAGTTCCATACATGTTCGGGAAAATATGAATATATAGTGATGCTTTTTGGTCTTTCTAATTCAACAAGTATCGTAATATATTTATTGAATAGAGTCTTTATAGATTACATCGATCAATTTTTCAATACTGTTTACAAATGATATTTATATATATTAATAGATAATGGAAATGTATGAAATCACTTGAGAATTTTACTAATGGCTATAAGTAAGGATAAGCTATTGGGAAAATTAATAAGCTTTTAATTTTGGTGGCAATATGTATCATTTTTGGGTCACATATTTTCATGAAATGGCACAGTAGTAGATCCCTCAAAGATAGAGGCTATTGAATGTTGATCCAGACCAACCATGATTACTATGATCTGAATATTTCATGGTTTAGTTTGATATTATCAATAGTTTGTGGATAAAATCATTTTAAAATAAAATCCTTTTCCAAAATAAAATAGAAAGGTGTCACATTATTCATGATAGTTGAATGTTTTTAAATTTTAATGGAATTTTAGAGAAGGATATTTAGTTAACATGTTCATACATTACCCTATAGTGGATAAGGGTTTGTAATCTAGAGTGATGAATTCATGAAGGGATTGTGTTTCTTATCTATATTAACATGGTTTGAGCTTATGCCTAGAGAATGTTGATGATTCATTATCAAAATTACCTAACGTATGATATGGAGTTAGTATTGCTAAGTTTTTCATTATAGATATATAGGAATTACCATTATTGAGAAAAGTATGATATATGTCTACATAAAAAATGTATGAATTATATATTCACAAATGAGTGAATCATGTGTAATATGAGATGGATGTATGTGATAATGGATTACAAATACTCAGTACATTATCACCCTAGGAAGGTGAACAATGAAGTCAATGCTTTATGTTGAAAGGATCGTGCTAGGTTATACATGATGAGGATCAAAAAAGATCCAATGATTCTGGATTTCTAAAAGATTGATATTGAAATACTAAAGGAAGGGGGGAAATATTATCTTTCTCAAATGATTGTTCAACCCTCTATCTAAGGGAATTTTAAGGAGGAGAAAAAGGAAGATGTTGATATGTAAAAGAATGTTAGAAATATTCTGGTGTTTAACCTTGATTATAAGATAATGATGAGGTTTGTGATACATGTGTGAATTTCTTCAGTAGAATATTTAATGAAGGGCATGTTAGTGGAACATCATATATATTCATTCTCAATTCATCTTAAATGTATGAAGATGTATATGTATTTGAAAAAAAAAATTCTGGAGGGATTGAATGAAGATATATATCATATGGTATGTATCTCAATTCTTAGTTACTAACATGATAAGGATGAAATAAAAATTTCAATGGGGATGTTCTATCGTTTTCCCATACTAGAGTGGAAATGAGAGAATATCTCAATGGATTGTGTCGATGGACATCCCAAAAACATATGAAGTGTTTTATGCTGTAAGAGTAGTATTCTATCACCTTACACTATCAACATACTTAATCACTATCAGAGAAGACTTTCCACAAGATAATATTGTTGGGATATATATATTGAAAAAGTGGAAAGGTTTTACATAGTACCTCATTCTATTCTATCATATCGGGATCAGTGGTTTACTTCATTGTTCTATATAAGAATGTAGAAATCACTAGATATATAATTGAGTTTCATCAATACTTTTCATCCTCATACAAATGTTTAGTTATAGTGAAAAATTAAAAACCTAGAGAACATGGTTAGATCTTATTCTCTTTATTATGAAGGTGGTTTGGATCAACACAATCTAGTAATTGAGTATTTTACAATAACAGTTTTCACTCAATCATTCAGATGGTACCATCTGAAGCCCTATACAGGTCGTAATTTTGTGGCCCAACATGTTGGGATGATTTTGTGGAATGAATGATATTCAGACCATATTTTTCTAGGAAATGGATAATAAGGTTAGAATCATTCCACAACATATCAAGGCGGGTCGAAGTCATAAGAATTGTTTCGCTGATAACAGTATGTGAGATCTTGAATTTGGAGTTGGTGAAAGGTGTTTCTATGAATATATCCCTACAATAAGGTTAAGAAAGTCATGATGAACTGTAAACTAATCCCTAGGTATATAAGTAACTTTGAAATTCCTTACCACATCCAGAAAGTATCCAATCACTAGGAACTTCCTCCAAATACCTCTCAAGTCCAGGATCTGTTCAATTTATCTCTCTCAAGAATGTACATAATTCAAAATTCACATGCACTATTACAAACCAACCCAGATCGAATCTGAACCGGTCACCTGAGCCAGCACACGACATGGCCTGATGGGCGTTCCCAATCCCCACGGGCTGGAAACTAGTGATAGGTATCAAAACTAAAAAAGTGGGAATGATTTGGCCCATATGTGAAAGACAAATAAATAAACAAAAAACTAAATAGTGAAAAAAAACTATGAAAGGAGAGAAAACAAAGTTGTACATACCTCTATGTAAACCAATTGGTCACCACTGACCTCAATCCAATGATGCACCATGGAAACCGAAACCAAGCAAGGAGCAACACCCAATGATTAAAAAATATAAAACTATATGCGTGATTATTAAAACATAGTAGACTATCCCGAAATCTATTCCCAATGAACTACCTTTAAAATAGAAAAACACCATATCATTATTGGCCTAAAATTTATTGAAGTAAGTTTTTCAACATATATTACATAAAAAAATTATTAACTATTTCCCTTTCCCATTTTAAAATATATATTCTTTTCATTTGTCTCAATTCCATTTTCAATGAGAAAGTTATGTTTACATTTCTTTTATTTGTATAAATAGGATAAAACCATTTTACATGAATACTAGTCATAGAAAACAAACCAAAACCATTTCACCACATTCCATGAAAACAAATATAAGAAGGCACAATAGAAATCACACGTCATGGGAAATGTTGGTATACATATAAGAATCGTAATCACTAATGCAGGCAATAAAAGCCGAATAGACATGGGTGAACCTAGGAGATCAAGAATAATCAAGAAGACACCAATACATGTGGCCTCTTCTCCATTGACTTATCACACATGATGAAATCGAAATTCCCAATATTCTCAACCATCCTTTCTCAGGCAAGCGGAGGGAAAATCCCATAGTAATAAAACAAATATATCTACCTACTATGGGCCACTATTCATCACCATAACCTACCGGTGCGGTACTCATTCACAGAATTTTCTCACAATATTCTAGGTTCCCAAGTCTCATGTATTTAGAGAGGGTGTGAGAAAACCAATGCCAGATGAGCATCCAATCACAGTATATATATATATATAATGCAGAATATTTCTCACCCTGGGTCTCTAATAGGATTCTTCTGGTGCCTCAAAAATAAAACAATCTTAACGATATCCAACCAATGAACCCTAACATAAGATTTTGAGAATCCACAATAAAGACCTCTCGCCCATTGCATGCTATCAAGGCATGAGAAACACCCAATGTGGGTTTTCATAATTTATATTTTTCACAAATATCACCATGGTGTCAAAATAGATTTAAGTTTAATCCACAAAATAATATTTTTAAGAGAAATGATCCATCTTCCTGAAAGAGTGTAAAGACACCATTCACATTACAATACCATTCATAAAATAGTCCATTTAAATCCCCCATACAACGTCTAAAAGCCAAATCCATTTTTATTAAAACACCAATTGGCCATAATCCATTATCACGTGTCAAATCACATTATAAGTCAAATACAAACTTTCAAAACCATTTAATAAATCTCCTTTCCTCACAAAACCAAAATCAATATGAATACATTTATGGATCCACAAAATACAACATTGAATTTTGCCAATATTTTTATAAATACAAACTGAATCATTTTCTATATCAAGTAAACCGTAAGAGCAAACCGGGCAGTTTACTAGTGACACATGAAACATTTACTAAAACAGTTTCTAAATAAGACTCAACCAGGTGCAAAGCTAATGAGACATTTAATTAATCAAATTTTGCTTTTAATTGTAATAAAATTACCATATTTTTAACAGAAACATAATTTAAATACAAATTTTCATCATAGATAAATTAACCAGATGCTGAAAAATATTAAATACCATATATATGTAGGGTGAAAAAAAGTAAGAAATATATGCAAATTCAGTTTTAAAATGTAGTTCAATGGGAACCAACTACGAACTCATGGCGCAAGGATGACTTACACCAAAAAACACACAGAAATGCTCAACTCAATACAAAAAAAATTATTGGATCCTTTAAACCCCCAAATTACACAATATATACTAAGTGGGAACATGTGGAAGTTGAAAAACATTACCACGGAACCGTGGTGAAAAGAAGATGCAACCCAAAACCGGTTTGAAGCTTCGTTCACACCTTAATCCTACATTTGTTTGTCAAAAACAACTCTAAGCATGGAAGTCGAATGCAAAGTCACAAAACCAAATCTACAAAACATGAACCGTAAATGTCGGTAATCTACCAAGTTGGATAAACAAACAATCAAAGTATAACACACCTTTAGTGAATGTGTGGGAGCCTGGACGAGCAAGATGAGGGTAGGGTGTTGGTCGGTCTGTCGTAGCGGAGAAGATCAATGCAGATCAGCCAGGGGTGAGGTTGGAAACCAAAGGGGATCGGCTGGAGGTGGCGTTGGGATCACAAGAGATGGCCTGGATGAAGCAAAAAGGGGCGAGGGGAATTTGTTGGTGCGGCGACGTCAGTGCTAGGAGATGCAAGGGCCGAGACGAACTAGTGAGAATTGTGGAGCCCAGATTGGAAGGAGGTCATACTCTGGAGGGATGGGGTGCGGAGGGCCGGCTGGAACAGACGAAGGCCATGGTCGGAGAATGAGGCGAGGGTGGCAGATTGACTGTAGGAGGGGCGAGCATGGAAATCCGGTTTGTGGAGGTCTATAATGGCAGGAGGCTGGAGCGGCGGCAACTCGTGCTACTGCGGGGAGAGGGGGGGCTTGGGCAGACGCTTCGTAGAACAGGCGGGCGTAGATCTAGGTTTTCTCTTTTTTCATTATATATAATAATAATAATAATAACATAATAATAATAATAAAATAATAATAATACAATAATACAAATAATTCAAATAAGAATAATAATCAGAATATTATGAATAATAATAACTGTAATAATAATAATGACAATTAATAATAAAATGAATCATAATGATAATAATAATAATATTATTATTATTAAAATTATAACTATGACATTTAAACCAATATTAATATTTATATATTCATAACGACATCATTGATATAATTAATGATAATAATAATAAATTGAATCTTAAAACAACCCCCACAATAATTAAAATTATAACACTTTATTAATAATAATATTATTAATTACATAATAACATTATTATTCATACAATTTAATCATTTATCTCACATTATTTATGAAAAAAACATTTGTTATTCCAATTGATGGACATTTTCATTGGCACCCGAGCTGACCCTGCGGCTGCCACCAACTGTGCGGTGACAGTGCACAGGTCTGAAACCCAAAAAATTTTGTTAACTGGTTTTTTTTAACCAGGACCCAACCCAAACCATGGCGCGAGTACTCAGAGTCAAGAAATAATAAAATAAAAATAACTTAAAAAGCCAGGGTGTGAAAATTCTCCCCACCATATGCACTTTTTACCCCCAAAAATTCACCCAGCCGAACAATAGACAAAATGTGAATCCATGACCTATTGAAACCAAAATAAATCCTAACACCAGAGAATGGGAGAACTCGAAAGGGTTCTACCCACCACAAGAACACAACTAGTGCTGAAATTTAACACCGAAGCAAATAACCCAGGGATGGGGGGGGCGATGTGTGAACTCCCAACCCGAAAATATTGAATTCTCCACATTAGCTCAATGGGACCACTGAGACATAAACGGAAAAACCACTACAAGTTCACCTGACATGTCGGGACACCAGAGCAAGGATCCCCCAATAACAAAAAAGCTGGAATAATGAATTCCCCACACTGGTCTAATACTATCAACACATCCAACTCCCTTCGTATGAGTGAGACAATGCCTCCAATGAAACCTAGTACTCTCAACACAAGCCAAAAACCCCCAACATTGACATCTCCAAAAGATCACTAATAAAATCAGGACCAACCCACACAACGTCCAAATAATCATTTAAGAAAAACCAATGATTCTAGAGGCCAAATTCAGAAGAATGTGACTTCTATAATGAAGAAAGAATATGTTCATCGCACTATTACCACAAAAGATGAACTGGCAACAGCGGGAAAACAAGGACAAGGAAACCCGTAATGTCTCTTTTCTAAGATGAAAGATAAATATCTAAGTGATGGTATCACATGACTCTAACAACCTGACTATGTACGATCTTCACACCAGGATATGAGGTTTGGGATCTGATGGATAAAGAATCTTATGCCTCACTGTCAGACAGGAGCATCCCCTGATCAGAACTCCTTCCTCGAATGACATGTCTTTCTGATCCTTTTCCAGTGACCCAAACTGTCACACAGTAGCAGGACTTCCGAGGGATGAGACAAGATGTCTTAGGATGCTCGAACCAACAACACTGAGGGCACATTATAATATAGTCTAACGAATAAGAAGTCAACACCATCAAAAAGGTATTTTTTCAGATGATGGTTCGTCTCATACACCCTACTCGCAAAATCGGGAACCCTTACGAATGAGGAGAGGTGGCTGATATTCCAATAACTTACACTTCAAATTTCGACAACTTAAAGCGGTCAACACAGGCCTTCTCCAACCATTGTCCTTGTAAACTATGTACAGGATCTCGCCTCTTTTTTCCTTCACCTCCTCAGTTATGATCCATTGGATAAAGATGGACTTTAACATCTCCTACATCATCCCAAATCCAACTATGATGATACATCCACCCCAATTGGTCCAAGGCTGGACTATACACTAAACCCAATACAATATGAACTCTAATAGACTTGGGAGTCCCCAACCACAAGAAGAAATTCTCTAATCTCCTCAAACCGCTTCACTTCCCCTAAAAACCCTGAATGACTTAAAATACAAGAAAAACTCAATAGAAACCCGAATTGGGAGTGACTCATTAACCTATTTTGAGGAAATTTATGGATGGAATATTCATAACAACTTGAAAACCCATATCGAAACTGGCATCAAGCCAAAACTCAATCAAAAGAAACACCCTGAGCCGAGACAACTGACCCAGAATCTTGAACAAGCTCAAACACAACCAAAAGCAACACCACCAGACCAAGGTAACAAAATAACAAATCAAACATATAAAACACAAGAAAATAAATTTTTTAAAATACCAAAACCCACTTTTTGTGAAAAATGATGTCCTGAAATCATTTTTTTCATTAAATTCCATGTTAGTAAAATCTATCCAAGCCTTAAATTCCAAAAACCCACTCATGGAATCCAATGAAATGTCGCATAATTATTCATCCCATTCCACATAAATCACCCGTACATATGTGTTGATGTGCACATAAAGTATCTACCCACACATATGTGGAAAATCCTAAGGAATACCAAGTGATTCACTTTCCCTTCCATTACCAAATACCAACATAAGCCAAAATTTCCCAATATAAAACACATTCTCCTTAAAAGCCTACTTTTCCAATTTCAAAACATCATGAAAGAAATCCCCTTTTTAACAGTTTTAAAACCATTAAAGATAGACCCCATTCAATTCAAAACCACATTCATTTCCATTAACCCTCTAAAACCAACCAAAATCAAGACAAAGCCCAAATAACAATGGATAACTGGAATGATGAACTAGTGCTTATTCCCAACCCGACGACATGGTAGTGAGACATGCAAAATGTAAGACATAACACCATATGACCTTGAATCAGGTACCTTGGAACCACATTCATCACTACTCCTTGTGGGGTAAAAACGTGACACCGAGTCACCTCTATTGTCATCCATCGATCTGAAACAATGTCAAAATACTCAAAACATGGACAACCCCTGGTATCTCAGGTCTCATCATGTGTGGTGGTGATCAAGAACTAACCCACAACCTACCTCTTAAGTCCCCACAGTCCTAATATCCGTCTTTCAGTAAACATAAATAACAAGGTCCTCCTCTAATACCATTTGTCACAAACAAACTATAGTCGACACTGAACTAGTCACTTGAGCCAGCCAACGACATGGCCCGAGGGGCATTCTCGATCCCCATGGGCTAGCAACTAGTTTCGGTAATAAAAACTAAACAAATGGGAATGATTTGGTACATAAGTTAAAGAAAAATAAATAAACAAAAACATAGAAGTGAAAACAACAACTAGGAAAGGCTATAAATCAAAGTTTTACATTCATCTCTGTGACCCTATGGGTCACCACAGACCTCAATCCAACGAAGTGCTATTGTGATCGAATATAAGAAAGGCGCAACACCTAATGCTAAAAACAAATATAAAACTATAGGCTTGATTATTAAAACTCAGTAGGCTAGCCCGACATCTATTCCCTATGCACTAACTTTTAAACAAATGAAACACCATTTTATATTGGAAATAGAATTTATAAAAGTAATTTTTTTGAAATATTTTACTTAAAACAATGTAAGAACCATTTCCTTTAACCAATTTCTAAATATATACTTTTTCATTAACGTAATTTACATTTGCAAAGGGAATGTGATGTTTACATATTTTTATTTTGATTAAAAAGATAAAACATTTTTATTTGAAAACTAGTTCTAAAACCCAACCAAAACCATTTCACCTCTTTCAAAGAAAACAAATACAAGAAGACATAATAGAAATCAAACAGTAAGGGAAATTTAGGAATACATATAAGATTCATAATCACTACCCCAAGAAACAAAAGCTGAATAGACATGGGTGAACCTAAGAGATCATGAATTATACATAAGACACATATACATGAGACCTCATCCCAATTGACATGTTACACATAATGATATCAAAACTCCCAATATGCTTGAACATCCTTTCTTAGGAAGGGAGAGGGAAACTATTATAATAAGGACACATCCTTAAACAATAGATAGTATTGAATTAAATGAATAATTCACATTGAGGATATTTTTAGGTTTAGAATTTTAGAGACATAGGACATAACTATTACATCTCAAAATATTACAATGTGGAGACTTCATCACAGTTTAATTTTTTTTTACAAAACATAAACTTTTGAAAAAAAGGGTCATGTCAAGATCTATGTTTAAAACATCATGACCTTTACTTGATCCCATCCTTGACCCGATTCCACATTATGTCTTGTGAAAAATATTTCAAAAACTTCGAATAAGCATAAAAATATCACTAAGGGATACACAAAGAAGGAAAACTATTAGTTTTTCTAAACAACAAGTAAAACATGAATACTTTAACATAAGAAATAATTTTCACCTTTATGAAGTATTAAATACTCTTCACTAAATAAAAGATCACTAATTAACCTTTTTTAACAAAAACATTACCCATATAAAGAACACATAACATATAAAGGTAACTTGGGACATATACATACTGAAATGGAATAACCATATAGTAGACTTCCACACATATCACATAATAGAATAGCATTATGGCTGACTTCCATTCCTAATGCATTGGAGGTTATAACGTAACCACCAGTCCTAGTATTCACAGCACCACCCTTCATTTGGTATATCACATAATCACCCATCAAATGTCCAAGTACCATTATAAAATCATAAGACATAAAAAAATATAAATGAAATAAAACATTTCCACATTTCAATCACAATATATCACAAAAAAATATAACATAAGAAATCCATTATCAAAACCATTTTCAATACCAAAATACATAAAAGATTATATATTATTTATTTTCTTCCAAAAACATTACGTCTTTTCGAGGAAGCCAATGATCAAATAAAAATCGTGGTGGAAGAAAAGGTTTTTGTCAATGCTTACATCAGCAGGAACATTCTTTCTATCGTTTAGTAAAATTCATTGTAGAAAAATATTCCCTTTGAAAAATCAAGGGTGTTTATAAATTGTTTAAAAGAAAGTCATGTATTAAAACAAAATATTCCTCAATTAAAAGAGATTGAGATGAAGTCCCTTACCTTGTGTGCGACTTGACTTGATCATTATTTAATCTCTTGAATAATAAACTGAAGGTAATTTCAACTTTCTTAAGAACATTTTTCATGTTTATTCTTCATTTTCTATCGCTTATTATCATGTTATAGAATTTATGTAATAATTTAAGTTAATTATGTTCGTTTTGTCGATGTTTGGTACATGAGTCAAAAATTGACTTCTTATAATTACATTTTGTTCATGTGGTCAAATGATTATTATATCCAGAATTATAATCATGATTTGGATATCATATATATTATATATATCCAGAATATACATTTATTTTCAATAGTACATAACATTTAGAGGTTAGAAGTGAAATTCAATGTTCTTGGAGATGGTAAGTCGTACGTACGCATGAACGCTACTTCCATGTCTATTTTATATTTATTGGAATGAAAACAAAATGATACATAGAACTATTATAAATCTAGTGTTTTATAATATATAATATCATCAAATCTATCCTTTATATGAACCACATATGGTATGAACAAGTCATATCACATTGAGGGGGCGGTAGTCCGCACTTCCTCAAATGAAATTCGTGTGTTTACCCGTAATGGAAACCATAAAGGTATGATATAAATAGAAAAAATAGAAGCATAAATAAAACTTATAAATAATATATATCATATATAAATACGTTTCCATCATAATGGACACCATGAGCGGTGGTAGGAGATAATTGAATAATCATCATTTCGTGAGGTGTTAGTTTTCCATCCACAGAAACATTATGTTTTTCACCCATTAGATGGAGGTGTGTGTAAGTGTAGTTAGAATTATTCCCATAACAACATCCTAGTATATTGAATATATTGTGTTGTTTCAAAATAAAGTAATAAAAAGAGTTTATGGGTTTCAGAATTAAACTAAAAGAAAACAATTCAAAAGAAACTGTTACCTTTAATTTGGGTAACTACCTTTGGATTGAACCATTGGACTTCTTGAAGTTCCTTTTGCCTATGTTACAGCTTCTAAGAGGAGGAGAGGGATGTAGGGAGATTAATTGGATAGAGGTTGGATGAACCAAAAGTCTTGAGAGGTGAGAGGAATTGGTTAGAAGTGGTCTCCTTTTATAAGGGGGAGGGGGCCTCTTTAGGGAAGTGTGATAATAATATTTTATTATTTAATAATATTCAGTTTCTAATGGTCCAAAAATAATTAAAGTAAAAAATAAGATGACTCGTATTTGAAATAAAATCATCCAATCATAATTGGACATGTTTTGGATAATATTTTAATCATTATAATCTTATTAATTTAAATCATTTATTAATTAGGTAAATATTGCAAAATTATTATTTCATAAATAATATAATTAATCTAAAGTGTCATTATGATTTATAAGTGGCTCTATGGAGTCCCAAATATACCAAAAGATGCTCATGGTCGACCATTACTCATAGAATATGGTAAGGACAATTGTTAACGTAATTTTGAATTATTGTAATATTCTTTTAACCTTGAATTACCCTATTAACCTTTAAACGCGGTAAATATAAGACAAAAGTTATTATTCACCAAAAATTATTTTCAACTTATTGAAAAAAATATTACTTACTAATAAAAACCATGTATATAGGATTTTGGAAATTCAACTCACATAAGTTGTAAAATTTCATTTAAATGAAAAAGTCTGTTTTTTAACTTCTACTAAGTGGTTTCACTATTCATAAAAAATTGATGTTTTTCAAGAAAATACCAAAAATTCAGCCTAAGAAATATTTGATATTCCAAATTCAAAAAAGATTTCTTTTTTCCAAATTCAAATCATATAAGTGGCATTATTTAATTTAAAATTAATTCCCGTTGTTAAAACAAATAGCGAGTTTTTAAGAAACAACAAATATCAAAAGATTGACACTTGTTTAAGTCCAATTTCAAAGTGAAATTAATTCCAATGACCTAAATTTTTTAAAAGGTAAAAATATATTCTAATTACACTTTAAAACCAATTAAAAAGATATTCTACCCATATAATGTTTTTTTAAAATGCAGTTTTGAATTAAAATACAATATTTTTCAGTTTTGATTAAAAAATGAAATTTATAAAAAAAATCCAAAAATTTACCCAAATTAAATTTTGATAACCCCATTATAATTTAGGATTTAATTTGGTCAATTAGAAAGTATTAACTTGACCAAAAAAACATTTAAAGATTTTTTTCCATTAAAAGGTAGTTTATCGACCTTTTAATTTAAATTATGCTTAAAAATAGATTCGTTCAAATTTTAAGCCTCTAAATTTTATTGGATAAAAGTAAATACATTTAAAAAACTTGTGAAATCATATTTCAGTATGTTTTGTTCATTCTCGCCAATACAAAATCATGGAGTTTACTTCCATTTAAAATAATAATATTATATTATTAGTGTGCAACGTAATATTTCAAAGAAACACATTGTTGCGTATCAGGTACACTATCGAACATAGAAACCCTTTTAAAGTAAAATTAATATTTAATTCACAAATATTCATAAATATGATAAACTATTAATCTTAATTTTCCTCGGATGCTACATCCTTCCCCCCTTTTTGAATTGCGTCCTTGCAATTTTTATTCACTTATCAAATAAGTGGGGGTATTTATCCCTCATAGTATTTTCAGATTCCCACGTTGCCTTTTCAATCATATGGTTTTCCAAAAAAATTTTTACCTGGTGAATTACCTTATTCTTCAACACTTTATCTCTATGGTCAATAATCTGGACTGGTTGTTCTTCATGAGAGAGATACTCTTTCAACTGAACTACCTCTGCATTCAAAATATGAGATGGATCTGGCATAAACTTTCTCAACATTGAAACATGAAAAACATTGTGTACTTGGGATAAACCTGGAGGTAAAGACACTCTGTATGAAACTAATCCAACTTTCTCCATAATTTTATATGGTCCAATGCAGCTCGAACTCAACTTTCCTTTCTTACCAAAACGCATCACACTTTTCCATGGAGAAACATTGAGAAAGACATGATCACCTACCTCAAAAGAAAGATCATTCCTCCGGTTATTTGCATAAATTTTATGTCAGCTCTGAGCTGTTCTCATATGCTTCTAGGTCAAATAAACATTCTGTACCATCTCTTCTACCATTTCCAGACCCATCAGTTTCCTTTCACCTACATCATCCCAAAAAGATGTAGTTCGACAACCCTTTCCATATAAAGCCTCAAATGGGGCCATATGTATACTAGAATGAAAACTGTTATTATTTGAAAATTCAACCAAAGAATGATGTGGGTCCCAAATTACCTGGTAATATAGTGAACAAGCACATATCATATCCTCCATGGTCTGAATTGTTCGTTCTGATTTCCCAACTGATTGAAGATGAAATATTATACTAAAATTTAATTCACTATCCAACGACTTCTGAAGGCCTTTCCTAAATTTAGAAGTAAACTTGGGATCACGATTAGATACAAGGTATAGGGGAACTCCATGAAGCCTAACTAACTATTTAAAATAAAAACAAGCAAGTTGATCTAGATACAAATTATCTCATATAGGAAGGAAATGAGTAGATTTAGTCAATCGATCAAATATAACCTCGAATGCATTATTACCTCGAGATGTCTTTGGTAATCCTACAACGATGTCCATGAATACATTTTTCCATTTCAAATTTGGAACCAGTAGAGGTTGAAGCATCCCTTTCGGTAACTCCCACCCTGTTTAACCTATTGACAAGTTAAAAATTTCATAGTAAATTCAGTATTATCACTTTTAATTTCATCCCACCAATAATACTCCTGATGATCTTTGTACATCTTAGTACTACAAGGATGCACTGAAAAAGGAGAGCTATGAGTTTCACATAACAACTCATTCTTCAACTTTGAATCACAAGGAACACATAATATCTTCCCAAAACTCAAAACACAAAAATTATCAATGTTAAAATCAGGCAACTTACCCTTCTGTACCAACTCTACCTTTTTCTGAAACTCACTATCTTCTTTTTGTGCTTGCCTTATTCTGTCTGATATAGATGATTTCACTGTCACCTGAATCAAAACTGAATAATTTCATGCACCAATAACATCTATGCCAAAATTTATCATATAAATAACCATAGGATCTTGTTCCAAATGTAACATAGTTAACGAAGCATTAATTTTTCAACTCAAAGAATCAGCCACTTTATTAGCATTTCCCGGATAGTAATGGATCGTTCAATCATAATACATGATTAATTCCAACCATCTCTTCCATCTCATGTTAAATACTTTTTGAGTGAATATATACTTTCAATCTTTTGTGATCATTATATATTTCACACTTCGCTACAAAAAAAATGATGCCTCCAAATTTTTAAAACAACAACAACATCAGATAATTCCAAATCATGTGTAGGTGATTCAAATCATGGGGGTTCAACTGATGTGAAGAATAATAAATTACCTAAAAATTCTTCATAAGCACACAACCATGTCCTCTCAACGAAGCATCGCTGTAGATAACAAACTCACCATTTCTGGAAGGTAGTTCTAAAACTAGAGAATTCACCAATATTCTTTTCAATTAACGAAAACAATCATCGCATTATTTTGTCCAGATGAACTTAACACCTTTTCAAGTTAACTTTGTCATTGGAATAGACAACCGTCAAAAATATTCAACAAAACTCCGGTAATAACCTGAGAAATCCAGAAAACTACAAATCTCGGATATATTTTTGGGTCTTGGAGATTATTTAAAAAAATTTGATATAACAGGATCAACAGTTATGCCATTTTCTAAAACAATGTGGCCAAGGAAAGAACACTGTTGTAACCAAAACTCACACATTATGAATTTCATAAATAGTTTCTTTTAATTTATTGTTTGCAGGACAACCCTTAAATGACTTTCATGTTCCTCTTTACTTTTGGAATAAACCAAAATATAATCAATGAACACAATCAACATTTATAACATGAGTTAACTAAGCCTTAACTATAGTAAACTATTCAATTCTGATTTCGACCATCTCAGGATGCTGATTTGGAAGGCCATTTCCCTCTGTTTGACTTCCCATAACAACAAAACTATTTCCTCTGCAAAAAACCATTCAGAACACAAAAATATCTTAGGGGAAGAATCATGGTAATCTGTAAATGCTGTATCATTTCAATATTACCTAAAATTAATTTATGGACATTTATTTAACAATACCCTAACTCCTAAACATATTTTAACCGACCTCTGATACCAACTATAAAGACCTAGCCTAAAACCTTACATTATATTGAATTAAATGAATAATTAACATTGAGGATCTTTTCAGGTTTAGTGTTTTAGATAACTAGGACTTAACTATTATGTCTCAAATGATTACAAAGTAGACACTTCCATATAGTATCCATTTTTTACAAAACATAAACTCTTGAAAAGAAAAGAGTCAGGTGTAGTTCTATGTTTAAGACAACATGATTTTATCTTTGATCCCATACTTGATTCTATTCCACATTATGTCATGTAAATAGAATTTCAAAAACATGGTATGAGCATAAGAATCTCAGTAAGTGATACACAAAGAAGGAAAACTGTTAGTTTTTCAAAACAACAAGTAAAAAATGAATTATTTAACATATGTAATACTTATCACATTTAGGAAGTAGTAAAAACTTTTCACTGAATAAAAGATCACTACTTACCCTTTTGTAAACCAAATATTACCCAAATAAAGAACACATAACATATAAAGGTAACTTGGGACATAAACATACTTAAATTGAATAACTATACGATCGACATCCATGCATATCACAAAATGGAATAACCATATGGCCGACATCCATACCCAATGCATTGGAGGTTATAACATAACCACCCATCCTAGAATTCATGGCATCTCCCGTCATTTGGTTTATCACGCAACCACCCATCAAATGTCCAAGTACCAATATAAAATCATAAGACATAAAACAAATATAAAGGAAAGAAAAAATTTCCAAATTTCATTCACAACATATCACTTAAATATATCAACATATAAAATCCATTATCATAACCATTTTCAATACCAAAATACATAATATATTTTATGGTATTTATTTTCCTTTACAAACATTACTACTTGTTGAGGATGCCAAATATTAAATAATACTCACGACAGCGGAAAGGTCATTGTCACCGTTTATGTTAAAAAGAACATTCTTTTTTTCATTTAGTAAAAAGATATGTATAAAAATATTCTCTTTGAAAAGTCAATGGTTTTAATACAATGTATAAAATAAATTCGGGTATTAAAACAAAATATTCCTTAATGAAGAATATTGAGACGAAGTCCCTTACCTCGTGTCCGACTTGACTAGATTGTTTATTAATCTTTTGAATAATAAAGTAAAGTTAATTTAAACGTGATTAATAACCTCATTGATGTTTATTATCCCTTTTATATCACTTATTATCATGTTATAAGCATCATGTAATCATTTATGTTAACAATGTTCATTTTGTCGATATTCGGTACTTAAGTCAAAAATGGACTTCTTATAATTACATGTTGTTAAGGTGGTCAAGGGTTCCTTATATCCAGAATGATATTCAATATTTTGATATCATATATATCATATATATCTACAATATACATGTACTTATAATATTACATAACATTTAGAGGTATGAAATGAACTGCATCGTTCATAGAGACAATATGTTGTATGTACGCATGAACACTACTTCAATTCCTATTTCATATTTAATGGAATTAAAAGATAATGAGACATAGTAGTATTATAATTAAATTATTTTATCATATATAATATCATGAAATATATCTTTTATACATACCAAATATGGTATGAAAGATTCATATCACTTTGATGAGGCAGTAGTCCGCACTTCCTCAAATTAAATTATCACGTTTACCCATAATGGAAACCATAACGGAATGATATAATTAGAGAATACAGAAGCATAAAGAAAAAATAAACATAATATATATCATATATAAATACAGTTCCACAATAATGGCCACCATGAGAGGCGGTAAGAGATAATCGAACAAATATTGTTTCGTGAGGCGTTAGTTTTCCATCCAGAGAAACATTATGTTCTTCACCCATTAGATGGAGGTGTGTGTAAGTGTAGTTTGAATCCAAATCATAAATAAATCCTAGTATATTTATTATACTTTTTTTGTTAGAAAATAATGTAATAAAAATGTTTAGGGGTTGGAGAATTAAATAAAAGAAAACAATTTAAAAGAAATTGTTACCTTTAATATGGGTAACTCGTTTTGGTTTGACCATATGACATCTTGAAGTGCGTTCTGCCTAAGGTAAGGCTTCTAAAAGAAGGAGAGGGATGTAAGGAGCTTAATTGGACAGAGTTTGGATTAGACAAAAGGGTTGAGATGTGTGAGTAATTGGTTATAAGTTTCCTTCTTTTATAAGGGGGGGGGAGGGGCTCTGTTGGAGTGTGTGAAAATATTATTTTATTATATAATTATATTCGGTTTATAAAAGTCCAAAAATCATTAATGTATAAGATAATATTACTAATATTAGATATAAATCTTTCAATCATATTTGGACATGTTTTGTATAATATTTTAATCATTATAATCTTATTTATATAAATCATTTATTAATGATGTAAATACTGCATCATTATTGTGTCATAAATAATTTAATTTATTTGATGTCTAAAAATTATAAAAAAATTCCATGATTTAAGAAATTGTTTTATCCTTCCAATTAATATTTATTGTCTAAAATATAACTTATATAAAACCATTTAATAATTAATTTACAAAGAGATATTAGTTTATGTTATTTTTGTATTTACTTTAAATTAATTAATCTACAGTGTAATTTTCTTCGATAAGTGGAACCATGGGGTCCCAAAATAGACCCCAATATTCCCATGGTCGGTCATTACTCATCTAATAGGTTTAGGAACTGTGTTAAGGTAATTTTTAATTATTATAATATTCATTTATCCTTGAATTACCTTATTTTTCTTTAACCGCGGTAAATAAAAGTCAAAAGTTACTATTCACCAAAAATTATTTTCTTCTTCTTAAACAAAAATTTTCATACTAATAAGAACCATGTATGTCATATTTTATAAATTCAACTAACATAAGTGGTAAAATTTCATTTAAATGAAAAAGACAGTTTTTTTACTACTATTAAGTGGTTTCTCTATTCATTGAAAATTCAATTTTTTTATAAAAATACCAAACATTAGCCTATTCATTATTTGATATTCCAAATTCAAAAATGATGTCTATTTTTTCAAATTCAAAACATTGAAATGGAATTAATTAATTAAAAATTAATTCTCATTGTTAAAAAAATTACATGTTTTTAAGAAACAATAACTATCAAAAGATTGAAACTTGTTTAAGTCCAATTTCAAAGTAAAATTAATTCCAATGACCAAAATTGGATTAAATGGTAAAAATATATTATAGTTAGATTTTAAAACCAATTAAAAAGATAGTCTAACAAAATAAATAAATTAGATTAAACTTAGTTTTGAATTGAAATACAATATTTTTCACTATTCATTAAAAAATGAACTTTGTCAAAAAAATCCAAAAAATTACACAAAGTAAATGTTGATGTCCCCATTCTAAAGAAGGATTTTATTTGGACAATTAGAATGTATTAATGTGACCAAAACTATAATTATATATTGTTCTCCATTAAAAGGCATAAAATCGACCTTTTAATGTAAATTATGCTTAAAATTAGATTCATTCATATTTTAAGCCTCTAAGTTTTATTGGATAAAAGTAAATATATTTAAAAAACATGTAAAATCATATGTAAGTTAGTTTTGTTAAATCCCACCAATAAAACGACTGGGAGTTAACATCCATTTAAAATTATAATATAATATTATTAGTGTGCAACGTAATATTTCAAAGAAACCCATTATTGTGTATCGAGTATGCTATCAAACATAGCAACCATTTTAAGTAAAATTGATATATAATTCCCAAATATTAATAAATATGAAAATATCTTATTCTTAATTTACATGAGATGTTACACCCATAATAATAAACCCAATATATACTGCTACTATGGCCCACTGGTCAGTACCCTAACCTACCGGTGCGTCACTCATTCTCAGAATATTCTCTCAATATGCCAGATTCTCATGTATCAAGTATTTAGAGTGGGGAAGAGGCAACCAATTCCAGCCAAGCATCCAATCACAATGTGTATATATAATAATAATAATTCACAATAGGTCTCACCCCAAGTCTCCCCTTAGATTCATCTCATGCCTTAGTAATAAATCAATTATAATGGGTTCTAACCAAATAACCCTGTCATTAGATTCTGAGATTTCCCAACAAGGACCTCAAACCCATTTTATATAGTCGAGGCATGAGAAGTACCCAACGATGGCTTTCATAATTAAAATTTTTCACAAATCTCACCAAAGTGCCAAATGGGCCTTACATTTTCTCCACAAAACACCATTTTTAAGGGAAATGAACCATATTTATGAAAGTGTGTAAGAACACCATTCACATTACATAACCATTGATAAACTAGTCTATTTAAATGCATCATACATCGTATAAAAACCAAAGTTATTTTTATTAAAAAACCAATTGGAAAAAATATATAATCACATGCTAAATCACATTATAAGTAAAATAAACAATTTCACAACTGTTTCAGAAATCTCATTTCATAAAAAAAAACCAAAATATTTTTGAAATAATTTAAGGAGCCTCAAAATACTACTTTTCGTGTAGCCTATATTTTTATAAAAACAATCTGAAACATTTTCTTTACCAAGTAAACCATAAGAGCCAACCAGGAAGTTTACCAGTGACACATGCAACATTCCCTAAAAGAATTTTGAAATAAGACTCAGCCATGTGAAAAAATAATGATACATTTAATTAAACAAACATTTTGCATAATTGTTATATAATGACCTTATTTTTTAAAAAACCTTAATTTTATTACTAATTTTCATTATAGATAAATTAACCAGATGTTGAAAAATAGAAAATAGAATATATATATATATATATATATTTATGGTGAAAAAATTTAGGAAATAGATGAATGTAAAATTTTAAATAGTAGTACTATGGGAACCTACAAGGAAGTTATGGCCCAAGGATGATGCACACCTGAAAAAGAATGAGGAAACCCTCACTGCACTATATAAAAATTATAGGATCCTTAAGACACACAAATTACACAATAAAAACTAAGTGGAAACATTCGGCAGGTGAAAACATTACCTCGGATCCAATCCAAACAGATGACGCAACCCGATGCTCGTGCGAAGCTTCATCTGCATGTTAATCGCACGTTTTTGTTTCAAAAACAACTCTAAGCATGGATATTGAATGCAATGACACAAAACCATATATACAAAACCTGAAACCCAGATGTCGATAATCTAACAAATTGTAGAAACAAGCCATCAAAGTCGAAAACACCTACATTGATGGGGTGAGAGGATAGCCGACCGGGATAAGGGTAGGGCGGTGGTCTGACAGTTGTAGCGGCGAGGAGTGAGGGCAGATCAGTAGAGGAAGAGGACGGAAACTGAAGGGTATCGGCCGAAGCAGGGGTCTTGTTCACCAGAGGCGGCATGGCCAGAGAAAAGGGGGAGAGGGGAAGTTTCTTTTGCGGAGAGGATGGAGTAAGGAGATGTAAGGGCTGAAATGGTCTGGTGAGAACCGAGGAGCCTAGATCAGCCGGAGGCCGGACTGTGATGGGTTGGGGCATGGAGGATAGGTTGGAACAGATGAAGGCCAAGGGTGGAGTGGGAGGCGAGGGAGGCGGATCGATTTTAGGAGAGGTAAGAACACTGGGGGCTGTAACAACAGGAGGTTAGCACTGGGGTGGCTGGAGTGGTGGCAGCTCGCACGGTTGAGAGGAGAGGGGACCTTGGGAGATGATGCGTGGAACAGGGGGCGTAGAACTAGGTTTTCTATAATTTTATTATTTATTATAATAATAATAATAATAATTATTATTATACAATAATAATAATAAAACAATAAAAAATCATAATAATAATAAATATAAGGATAATAATCAGAATAATATGAATAATAATAATAGTAATAATTATAATGAAAAATAATAATACAAAGAATAAAAATGATAATAATAATAATAATAGTAATAATAAAATACTAATGAATACATTTAAACTAATATTAATAGTTATAAATTCATAAAGACATTCTTGATTTATTTAATGATAATAATAGTAAATTGATTTCGAAAACAACCTCTACAATAATAACAATAATAACACTTTATTAATAATCATTTTACTAATTACATAATAACATTATTATTTTTATAATTTAATCATTTAGCTCACTTTATTTACAAAAAAAACATTGTTTATTCCAACCGTTGGACATTTGCGCGGGCACCAGAGATGACCCTGTTGCAACCACCAACTATATGGTGATCGTGCATAGGACCGAAACCCACTAAAATTTGTTAAACAACAAAAACATTAAACCGGGACCCAACCTGAACATTGGTGTGAGGACCCGGACTCAAGAAATAATAAAATAAAAATAAATTAAAAAGTCAGTGTGTGACATGCACTAATAATAGATTTCATACCACTACAGAAGGATTTTATTTAGGATGAAAAACCAATTGAAAATATAGATCGTACAGATAAGGTTCTAATAAATAAGACCACTTACCTAATCAATTTTTTATAGAGAAATGACTAGTTAGAGGAAGATATGTGTGTACATGACGATATGATGAAGCAGAATTATCCTTATTTTTTTTACCTGAGTGATGAATTTCGAAGGATAAATTCATTTGGGGGGGGGGGGGTAGATCATTCCACCCCATGTTTTTACGGATCATTTTTCTCATATAAATAAAAATTTCAGTTATGTATTACAAATCACTAAGTCAAATATTCCTTTCACAAAGAACTTAATCAGCATACGTTATAAAGAACATCGACTTGGTGTTTTTAACTCAATACCTTCATGTAATATCTTATATAAATCATATAATTGGAATATGTTACTTGTTCTACTGACTTTCACTATGTTACACAGAACATCGTGATACTATAAAACATCATTTTACTCTAATAATTATTTAAATGGGATAATTATAAATTTTCAATTAAACATAGTTATATGAATATTAATATCTAATTTTTAAATATTAATTATAATTTTATATATCAATAAAATTTCTTAATAATAAAAGATAATATTTTTTGTGATGTCCTAATATGTTTAGAAATCATGTTTCCTCAAATCAATAGCTTTTAATTTCCTTCTGTGAAAAACAAATTAATTAATTTAATATGAATTTAACAGTTTAATTTTATAAAATAAATGTTATTTTTTAATTTAAAATGTCAAATTTATCTTCAGTTCAATTTATGGCATTTGATGAGAAATACCATATATGGATGAATACTGAAAAATAATTGTTTTATTTTTAAAACATCCTTTCCATCTAATTTACTTATAAGTAAAACATATATTTCAATTTGGATTCCAAATTTTATTATATCTTATTTTTTTCAATAAAAATTTTTTATCATTGGAATCTGTTTCACTTGGAAATATAATATAAAAAGATAAAAAATTGATCATTGTTTTACATAAAAATCACATACTATCATCCCGTTGAGATTATATTTAATATTATTTATGACACATATGTTATTTTTAATTTGAAAAAATAGATTCCATATTTTGAAATAGAATAATTTATTTTTTATAATAATTTCAATAGTGTTTTTTCCCAATAATATTAGTTAATGTGATTGAAATTAATTACGACAATTAAGAGAAAAAATAAATTAATAAAGAACTAATTTAATCATTTAAGACCGAAATCGACTTATAATATTTTCAAAAAAAATTTATTACAATTATTCATAAATTAATGTTTATGTTTTTTTTGTATGGTTTTTTTGGACCATATTTTGGTAAAAATGTTGGTACAACTAACTTGTTTTAAAAAAATGCCCTTTTTTACATTCCCTATAAAATAACACCACCTCTTCCTCATTATATTATCTATAAAAGAAAATAGTTTGATCAATGATCTACTAAAAAATCCTCAAAAAAATTCTAACCTCTTCTTTAAATCCTTCTTGGTTCACAAATCCTTCCAAGGAATCCCTTTGGTGAAAACCAAAAGTAGTAACCAAATTTAAAGGTAACACCCTCCCTGAAACTCGTTTTTTTATTTTTCTTCTCCATTCATCCGCATTTTATTATTAAATGATTGTATAAAATTTCCATTATCATAAATATAATTTTATTTTTTTCATTATAATGGTTATACCAACACTTACATATACTTATATCTATTGGATAACAAACATATTGTTCAAGTGTACGATGAACTATACCCTCACAAAAGGATGATTGGTTATTTTTCTGTTACCACCTATAGTGTTTGAAATTATGATGTAAAATTTATTCATATTTGTAAAATATTATATTAATTATGATTTTATGATTCTATATTCATTTTACAACACATATAATTTTTACATTCCTTTTGATGTAAATATGATAATTTTGTTTGTGGATGTTTATACAACTGCCCCCTTAAAGCGATGTGATTCATTCTCACACTACATAGAATGTGTTAAGGATGAATTTAGTGAATGTATATAATATATATTCTAAAATAATTATACTATAATAATTATATATAAAAAATAAATAAACATATTTTATTTTCCTTCTTTCTTTCAATACGAATGTAATAACGGAAATAGTGTTCATGTGTACGTACGGCTTACCTTCTGCATGAGCGGGGTATTATATTTCATAAATATTTATTATGTAGATTTTTATAATAAAAATATAATTAATTTAGGTGATATTTATATCATTTTTAACAATACATATTCATGATATAAGGATAATGACCAAAGATATAACAAATTAAGACACATCTGAAGAGCCAAAAAGAGTTATACCCAAAGTGAACCCTTCAGAATGGATTGTTAAAAAGCGGGTAATATAAGGTGGCAGTCATAACATATATGGTTATATATATAATAATATCATTATTTAATATATTTATAGATAATTTATCTTTATTTGAATCATTTTCAGAATTAGTATGATGACGGTCAAGATACAAGGTAGGGGTATTTCATCTCACTTTTATTTCTGGGAGATACAAGCCTTGATCACTACTCAATAATTTTTGTGGTGTGTTTGGAGAGAAATATTTTATTATATTTCCCATATAAATAAATTTATGAGAATTATGATATCCATTTTATGATATTTTTTCATGGGGTTTATGTTTCAGAAGTTATGAAATCCGTAACTTTTTATTTGTCTCAATTTTCCTTCTTTGAGACTCAGGTTTTGTTATTCAACAATTTTTTTATTCAAGGATTATTTTATAATTATCACATTATTTTCATGAAATTTTTATATTCACATAATTTAATTTTTCATACATATAGAATATGATCCCATGTTATCATGTCATATGTGTTTTTTCAAACTATCTCTTAACTTTTTGAGATTTGTTTTATTATACTTCAATCAATGAAATCGCGTAATCCATCTCCCAAGAACACTCATGATATTTTTCTATTATGGTTACTAAATATAAACTCATGTATTAGTACCATTTTACACTCATTCTAACTTAATATATTTTTTATAATAATTTTATTCCCAATATCTTCGGTCTGAAATTTATTGAATTCTCAAAAAATGTTTTCAAAAAAAATCAATACATTTTTCAAATTATCTATGAAGCACATTTTCAAGGAAAAAATATTTTAAAAGTATTTTTATAGTTTTAAATAATTAAATTGTATATTTTAAAAATATTTTCAATTAATATGTTTTTTAAAATGGTTTTTTATTTAAAAATAATTTTTCAATGAATAAATGATATTTTCCTCAACAACTATTTTTATATGATTTTTTAAAATTCTTTCCTGTATATGATAACATAAATTGGTGTTAATCATTCATTTTTATGGAAATTATTTATTTATTACATTAATATTATTTATCATAGTGGACTATGTGTTTATAGAATCATTTATATGAAATTTGTTTCTCATTCACATGTTATATGATTTTGAAACTGTCTTTTTTATGGTAAAATTTATGATGAAATGATTGTGAAACTGATATTTTATCATAGGTTATGATATGATTCCATGTTTACAATTTCCTTTTCATTTCAGGGGTAATAATTGGGAAAAAATCCCTCAAGGTAACATTGGAGTTTTTTTTGGTTGATTGTGTTTGTTGACAAAGCAGGTTTCCATGGAGAATTGTCGAGTTCCTGAGAATTTGTTGACAATCCTTGTTGACAAAGAACGACGACAAAGGAAAGGACGATCTGGAGGTGGTAATGCTTCATGATTACGTCAAAGCTTCACAAATGGCAGAGTTGAAGCGCATAGCGGCGGTGAAGGACTTTTCAAGGGATCATCGCAGCAAAGGCGCGAAGGAATGTTGACGGTAATGCTTCGCGACTACATCAAGCTCCGCGAATGGAAACTTGCCATGGTTCTTTGCGATTTGGACAGAATTCCAGCGGAAACATTGGAGCTTCGTGATTTGATATGACGTGGCGTTGACTTCGCGCGGAAGGGACGAGGGTCGGTGGAATTGCCTATAAATAGAGGCTGACCCCCTCGAGAGAAGTAGAGAGATTTTTCAGAGAAGATCATTTGCTCTCGATTTGCGAAGGTGGTTCGCGGAGCCAGTGTGCTTCGCGAAAGAGGAGCTTTGCGGCGGCTATTGTCGCTCCACGAAACCTGCGAGCTCCGCATTGGCTTATTAAGCTTCGCGAGGGACGTTGCTTTGCGATGGCTTGAGCATCGCGGTAGTGCTTCAAAAGAGTGCTTCGCGATAGAGATTCGCGAAAAGGCAGGAGCTTCGCGAAGGCTTGTTTGAGCATTGAAAAATTGGACGCTTTGCGAAGTAGGGTGCTTTGCGAAGGTACTTTCCAAAGGCAGTTTCCCAGTGTTCAGAGGCAAATAGGTATTCATCATTGGATGAAAGTTGGACTTCAATATAGCATCTATGAACAGTTGAAGATGCATTATTTCATGAAAATGAAGAGACATACAGGTCTATAAACTGTGAATGGATTCCCTTCTAGAGCAGTGAGCTTAGGAAGAGGAAGAAGGTGATCCTCTCCACCGGTAGTGAGCAAGAGAGAGAGAAATAGGGAGTGACCCTTGGGAAAGCAGTGAGCTGACCCTAAACCTTGTGAAGGCAGTGAGCCTGGGAGTAGAAGTGCTCTATCCCAAATTTTGTATCCACATCTTATGAAGATTAATGGGATTTGGTACGCATGACAACTTGTCGGCGTATGCTCCTTGGACGTAGCCCAGTGAGGGTGAACCATGTAAAAATCTTTGTGTCTGCCTGCTTACTTCCCTGCATTGCATTTGAAGCATCATCATCATGAAAAGAAGAAAGTAAGTGATCATAATAACCACACAAGTGCAAACAAAGTGACCCTCATAATAAATAGGTCATGATCCAGTGGGGCAGGAAGAAGTGTGAAAAGAATATTCATACCCTAATTCACCCCCCCCCACTCAGGGTATATAGGCCCCTATTAGTCCTAATAGTAATGATATAATTATTTATCATATAGTGACACATGTATGAATGATATCACTATGAGATGAGTGGGACCCATATCACCCTCCAATGCATTGGGTAAAGATTTATATCTAATGAGTTATACAAAGATGGGCATTTAAATGAACATTAACTACTAAGATGTTCATGAGAGTGATCCGTGAATACTATGATGGTATGAGGTTTGAAATCATGCTATTAATATGTCCTTGGGATTGAACCATGACAACTAATATACTCTTGGAATTGCTGGCATGGATACTATAAAAATAATATTATATAACTGCGTGTTTTCCATAATTCCATGTTTTATTTCTATTTTATTCTTTCATATATTATGTTAATTATTTACATATTATTCATTTCTTATAAAATTAAATGATTTATACCATGATTAATGTATATGATCTTTGATATTCTTCGTCTGATCTTCTATTTTCGTGATCATGTTTCCATACCCTTATAACCATGATTATGCTTCCATATCTCCCTTTTTGACCCTTACAGAGCATCTGAACTCTCCTCATTTAATTTTTCCTTCCCCTTTATATATATATATATATATATTTTATATTTTATGTATATAATAATTTTTCTAATCAATAAGAACCTAGTGGATGATAATGTATCTCACTTATGTATTAGAAGTTGTGCTTCCATGTTTCCAAAGGCACTAGACTAGTGTGGTGTTTGGGAGACTGTTTGTATATGTTTCTATGTGTTATGATAAATATATATGATGATAATGTATGAAATGTGAGGTTATCTATAAATAAATCCTAAACAATTACAAATATCATAACGTGCACAAAAACCTTCATAGAAGAATAGCTTTCATGGTTAAATTCATATGACTCCTTATGAGAACGTACCATTACCAAATACATTAAATAAATATATATGACCAACCATTCAACATGTAAAATGTCAACATGCCATAAAATGAATAAATGATATAATTATTTCATTTCTATTATAAAACTCATAATATTTCTCATTTCTTCAATTAAGAAATATAACATTTTGTTATCTAATTAAAATAAGAATAAAATCCTTTCATATAAAAAATCAAATAAATAAATAATTTCCAAAGAAATTGGGATTTTGTTTTGTAAAAACCAGATAAAAATGTATTCACGTATTGATAATAAATAAACACTGTGATAGTGGGAAAATATAGTGACGCAATATGCATTTTGAAAATACCTTTTTTAAAGAAACTCAAAAAATAATCCATAGATTTTTTTTTCAAAATCTTCCTATATAAACCATTGTAAAAATTAATTTTTTTATTAAAATGAATATTAAAACTTATTGAATAATAAATAATAATATTCCTTACAAAATTTAAATAACATAGGTATTAAGATAAATATTCTTAATGGGGAACATTAAAAATGGGTTTTTAATTAAAATCCCTTACGAATCTAATATGTTTTGTATAAGAAACATTAATGATGTGAAATTTAAATGGATTTGTAAACCATATGTATATTGTTAATTGATTTATAAATGATATAAAATATTTAATTGTATACACCATTTAAGAAAAACATGTTGTGAATACATTATAAGTCTCAAATAATGGAAATTAATATTATACATTCCTTATGTGAGGTCCCATATCATTTTATAAATATTTTAACCATAACATGAATTATTATATTAATATGTCAATTTTTTTTGGATCCATTTTCTTGTATGTTATTATTATTTTATTTCCATCATTATCATTTATCAATTAGTTACTAAATCATTAATTTTTACATTAGCTATTTTTATGTTATTCTGTCTATAACCACTAAGATAACTTTAGTGAATTGGAACTCGTTATAGGTGTCATTGTTCGATAATATCAAAAAAAATCATGATATAATAATTATTTTTAAAAAAAATAATTATACAATTAAAATTTACCATTTTTGGGGGATATGAAAATGGAAATACATCATGTCGTCGAGATGATAATTTGTACATACACGTGAGAGAGAATTTAATTTCTATAGTTAATAAAATGGAAATAAGTTATATTATGATTTAAAATTTTATAATAATAATCTTATTACAAATTAAATATTTATTCATTAAATTCATCCCTATAAAAATCATTGTGAAATGGTAATGACATGTGAATCACAACTCTTTAGGGAGATGGTAGTTCACACGTACAAATGAGAGAAATTATTATTTTCCAAAGGATTAGAGGGTACGAGGGAAGATAATATTATATCAATAAATATTCATAATTTTTTTATAAAATTAATCTATATACATAAAATATATCTTTTTATCCAATTATATAAGGTGATGTTGACAAAACAAACACATCACTTCGTTGTAGTGGTATTCTGTAAATATGAATGAGTGGCATTTTATTTCACATATGGTAGAAATTAAGTATAAAATAGTTTTTCCATGGAAATAATAAAATTCAATTACACTATATATGCATATATAGTTATGATAAAATGTTTATAATATATTTTATGAAGGAGTAAGATGAAAAAACAAGAATGAATTCAGTTAAGAATTAAACAACTTCCTTTGATATCTTCCTTTCGATTGTACCAATATCCATAATGTATTTTTCTTATACATAGAGTAGTACCAATAATATATATTATGGTATGTATGTGGAGGGATGTTTTCAGATGATTAAGATACAAAACTGAACTCATCTATGTGTTTTAAGATGTTTGAATGAGACTTTCTTTATAAGAAAAAACAATGTAGTTTTTAAAAATATTGATTATTTAATGGTTAATATTGTATGATAAAAAATACTAGGTGGAACATAAATGAACCATTTATGCTATTATAGACCATTTATTATCATTAGTTTCTGAAAATAATATTTTTATGATTTTAAAATAAATCAATAAAATATTATGAAACATTTAATATACATAAAGTAATTTTTATTAATATTCACGTAATTTACCTTTAAAAATAAAAATATAACATTGGATTTTTAAGATAAAAAAATAAATCATTAATTATTCTAAATAAATAACCATAAAATTAATTTACCCCCATAATGCATCAAAACGATTTCACTTTTCATTTATTTAATGCAGTTTCTATATTTATTCAATTATTTTTTAAAAAAATATCTGCATTGAGTTAACATTTCATATAATTATATGATGATTTAATAACAAAAACTAATTACCAAGAAAAACTAAATATATTAATAACAATTTTTTAGATATTTACCCCATCATAATGTATTTCAATCTTCAATGTTGTGATGATAAATAATTATGTGATAGATTGCGCAATTTTTGTTCATATAGATTTTACAATATAGATGAAATTTCCAAATCAATAAAATTGGAAACAAAATTAAAATTATTTTAATATATGTTAATTTATGGTCTATATACACTCCTAAAATCAAATTTACACAATTTTAGTGGTATTTTACACCTTATCTATTTTTTAACTCCTTGGTTTAAAATTTTATCATTTTGAATAGTTACCATGTTTAATATACTTACAATTCATTATGAATAAACATTAGGTAAAAATTATAAATAAATTTAATATTATTTTTAAAAATAAATAACAAATTTTATAATATTGGATTTCAAAATGTTTTAAAAATAACATTTGATATAAGTACATTTAACTTATTGAAACACGATTTTTAGAAAAATATAGTTTGTAGAATAAAAATGATTTTGCACAAAAAAAGTATAATATTTATTAAAATGTTGTAAATTTTTTTTAGAATTTTTTTACTTATTTGAAATTAAAACCAATCCAGAACTCAAAAATAAACAATTTTAAGACATCATGAAGATGAAGAACCAGAAAATATATTCAATAAATAAAAAAAAAATTCAGATTTCAAAAATTTGAAACATAGTTTTATAAAATGAAAATTATATTTTCAATTGAAGCAAATTACTTTTTAGATATTAATTTTATCTATTGAAAAGTTTTCACAATCTTTCAAGTCATGCATTTTTCATGATAATTCCATGAACATGATAATATTTCTAAAATCTTGTTTTTCACTACAATCATGTTATTAACTATATCAAAATTAATACCAAAAAAAATATTTTGATTGTTATGAAATATTAACTTCATAAAACAATACCCATTAATTGATTTAAATTTCAAAAATATATAAATATATCTTATATATAATTAATAAAATTGGAAACCCGGTTTTATAAAATTATAACCCCTTTAAACATTATGTTTTCTAAACCATATTTTAAATAAATTAAATATTTGTGTTATATGTATTTTAATATTGTATATTAATTTTGTATTGATGTCCTGATTTAATTTTATTAATGTATTATCTATTATATTTTATTATATTGTTTAGTATAATCTATCTCACATTGTGTCATTAAATGTAGAATAACATATTGAAATAATTTTTTTTTATTATTCCCGCTTAAAATTTTTAATCCTCATAGTTGTTTAATCATGTCAAGTTGAAATTGTTTTAAAAAATTTCTACATCCATTCCATTGAATGTCATATGACTATATAACCCATTTTTATAAATTTATACGTATCAATAGAATCATAAAACAAAGAGGAACAGAATAAATATAGGGGGAAATAAACACAGAATAGTAGAAATATATTCATTTTTATCTGAGATGATTAAATTTCCTTCTAAAAATAAAATTAAAGTTATGATAATACCAAGATAATTATAATTTCCCAAATATTTCATAAAATATAAATTTATTATTGTGTGAGTTGTACTTGTTAATTATTTTCAGAATGTGTACCATGATAGTAGAGTGACATATTCATATAAGACACGATTTATTTATCTTCATCATTCTTGAGTTGAATTTTTTTTGATACACAATATAGATAACAAGACAATATATTATTATATTATTTCATTCCATATTAAAAATTTTAACCTTTTAATATTTTTTTTACTATTTTTCCAACTTTACATCATCATATATTCTAAATAATAAATAATAATGACAACATTTTCTCTCCTGGGGAACAATAATTTTCTTTAAATGGATCTAAAATATATAAAAGGATAAAAAATTGTTCTTATAATTTTAATAAATTTACTAAAACAAAAGTAGTCTCTATAAGATAATACAATACCTAAAGTCAATAATGATCTATGTGAGAAAATAAATCATTAATCTTTAAAACCACAAAAATAAAATCCAAATTTAAACATCCTTAATTCTACAAATAACTATCCTATAACTCTTTAAAATGTTTCAAACCCAAATTTAAAACTAAAATACCATAAATTAATGATCATAAATTATTCTAAAACTACTATAATATTTATTTACAAAAAAAATTACTCATAAATCCACATGTCAAAATGCATAGACCATAATCATATATTCTCTATAATATGAGAATTATTTACATAAAATCCTAAAACCACATAATGATATAATTAAATTATATGTTATAAGAAAAATATCTTAATATTTATTCATCAATTAATATTAAAGACATTCATATATAATTATATACAATCCAATATATCTTATTTACCTTTATTTTTTTAATTTTCTCAAAAATATTATGAAATTATTTTAAATTACACTAGCCACCTAATCACAAAAACAATTGTTCTTATCCCCTTTTTTTATATATAATAAAACACATGTTCCTAAAAAATAAAATAACCCATTATCCCTATTGACACCAATTTCTCCAAAATCTACTATTATATTAACACAAAAGATTATTTATACCTCAATGATTCATTTTTCTTAAAACCTAATAAAATGAATAAAATATATCATCACTCACATTTGAATAAAATCACAGAAGACCTATAAATGGTATAAATATTTTAAAATATATAATAATTCTAAAATATTATCAATACTAAATTAATATAACACTATAAAAATCATTTTAACACCTATATGTTGACAATTCAATCATCCATATTCATTCATAAACCATTAACCAAAATTCTACTTCCTCTTCCTTAAAACATACTTCTGAAAAACAAATATATGAATACTTTACTTTTGATTTTTCATTCTCAATCTATCAATATTTTGTACATTAAACTTATGAAATGTAATTTAAATAATACATGCCTTTTATATTTTATTCATAGATTCACCGTATTATAAATATGAATTTGATAAATCATACATCAAATGATATTGTTGAACACCTTCGGGATATTTTTATATATAAAATCTTATGTAGTATTATCTATGCACATCAAAGTTAATAAACTCAATTAATTCAATAGAAAAACCTTTCTTCCACATTATTCT
This sequence comes from Viscum album, assembly GCA_963277665.1. NCBI lineage: Eukaryota > Viridiplantae > Streptophyta > Magnoliopsida > Santalales > Viscaceae > Viscum > Viscum album. The sequence goes on along the minus strand of OY728157.1, from coordinate 24,246,940 downwards.
ATTAACTTAACTCTTCATTTTTTTATTAACAATTTATTGTTATATTCCATCCTTTACCATATTTAAAGCATATTCTAATCCCACAGATGCAATTTCCATTGTGTTTCTTCCAAAATTATAAACACCTAATATGTTTATCCATTTTAACCTCTAGATATATGTCACCATAAATTATCTAAAACTCTTCTTTGTCACATAATTTTTTTAGGAAACTCAAGTTGGTTTATATTGTTAATCATAACATGATATTTCTAATTATGAAAGACATTGAGAGCATTCAATTAAACTCATATACATGTTGGTTTTCCAATAAAAAAATCGTTTTCCCTCTACATCCACTATAAACGTGGTCTATTTTGGTTGCAACAATATATTAAAACTAAATAATATATTTTTTCATTATATAATGTCAAAATAAATTATATTATTAATTAAATATATAATAATATTTATTTGACTACGTGACATTTTATTTTCCTCTTTCTGTTCACACATTAATTCCAAAAAATAACCATATTTATCCATATCATACCAACCTTGCCATTTATATAAGAACATTTCCCTTACAATATTTACATGATTTATAATGGCGGATTCGCTTTTTTCAATTACCAAGATCGTTTTTGGTTTATAGTTTTATATGATAAGAAAAACTATTACATAAAAAATTGGACACTACTACACAATATATATATTTCTTATTGAAAGTGGTTCTTATGTTATCAATCATCTTTCAGTCTATATATTTTACCTTTATTAAATCCATGTTACCATGAACCATGATATACTTATTTTACCTCCTTATGCCCAGTGAAGAAATGTGTAAATGAAGTATTAAAAAGAAAAACACAGAAAGGGATATAAAAATTTGAAACCCATTATCCGAATCAAAAATTGAAAATATCGTATAATGTATTTTTTTCTTATAAAGTAAACATTAATTTTAAATAATAATTTACAAACTCCTAAAATATATTTATTCACAATATTTTTCATAAAATATTTATTATCATGGATAAAATAAAAAGTATGACCATGATGGTTTCTTGATAAAACATAAGAACTCCTCGAAATGTTCTCCGTAAAAACCATTATCATTAAATATATCAAAATCATTCATAAAACAATATACATATATCATTAAAAAAGATTTCCATTAAATTATCATAATTTTCAATGAAATCCCATATATTCATCTTGGAAAACATTCCTTACAATCATCCTTATATGATCCCTAACATGAACCCTAATAAATGAATAAACTTCTCAGTTATTCAACATGTCACTTCTCATGAACATATCAACAACTAATGCGTTAGAGGGATATATCAAACTCAATAATCATCATAGAAAATTTCACCATGTGATTACATTTATAAAACTCATAAAATCAATCTTTTTTAGTATAAAACCAATAATTAATGGATTTTGAACTGGAATGAAAATAGACATTAAAGTATAACATGAAACTGAGATGAAATATAATTTTCATGTTTCATAGAACTAATAAAACGTAATATTCATTGGAATGATATAAACATATATATAATAGAGTTGATATTTAATAATAGTTATGATGGGGGGAAATGTTGTCATGTTTTAAATGTTAGGAACATATTATTTTTATAATTTTATAAATAAAATTTAAAATACTCCATAAGGTTAATTTTATTAATAATTATTTTAAAACATTTTCTAAAAAATTCATAGAAATTATGAAAAGAAGATAAAAATGTCATGTAACCATTTTCTAATAAATATATATAAATTTTTGGACCATTTTAAGGTAAATTTATATGAAAAAGAATTACTTTGATAGGACAACACAAAAAAATGATTTAAAAAAATTATAACACCTTTTGTATCTTCTAAAGAAAAATTACACTAATAGATGGATCCTAAAATAGATTTATAATATAGTTAAATTTCAATAAATTAATGATACAATACATCAATATTGTTGTTTATATGAAACAAGATGGAAAGATCTGTAGAAAGAGGTTTAGGTCCCAAAGAATGAAAACTGACATGAGGAATCCCCTAACTCATCTTTCTGATCATTTTGAATAGTATATAACCACATAATAATATCATATTATTATTAATATTAATGACTAACAACATGTTTCATTTTTATTATTTTTCTTTTCATTTATTCATTACCGTGATTCATTCAGTTAGAAAATATGTTATGTCATTTTATTATTCACCTTTAAAATAATATGTTTCATTTCCCATGGTCAAAGGGATCTTTGGTCCATCATCTAAATAATATATGAAGTGCTATTATTTTCTGGTTTTATATTTAAAAAACCGTTGCAACCATCCATGTAATTGAGTCATGAAAAAAAGAAATTATTAAATGAAAATGGTAATCCAAATGTACACATGAGAGAGGCTTTTATTATTTTAATAGATAGAAATAAAATTAGGTAAAAGGACATTTAACATTTACTATTCATAATGATATTATAATTATCATTTATTTTCCTTAAATCTACCCTTGTAGCCATAAATGTGAGGTGATAATGAATAATTAATCACATCACATCATGGGGATCATAGTCCACATATACCCATATCTGTTGATATGATTCTCCAATTGTTAAATGTCTAATAAGTTAGATATTATACTCACATTATAAAATAATTATTATATTATAAAAAAGTATATATATTTATTAAAACCATCTTTATAACATTTCATGTTATCTGGTGACATAAAATGAATCACGTCTCTTCATGGAGACAATATTCCACATGTATGCTCGAGAAAATAATTCATTTCAAATGCGAATGAAAGGGGTTACAAAATAGTTTTTACAATACCTTATAACATTTAAATTGTAATGATACTTATGTTCTTATGTTTTTATGGAGAGAATATGTTTTATGGGGGATATAGATGAAATAAACATGAAGGAATTTGATTAATTGAAATGTCCTGAAATTTCCATAATATTTTTTTAACAAAATAGAATTACTTCGAGACTGTGAAATCTAACGTCGCGTGATTATATGGCCTGGAGTGCCATGAAAGATCAATTGAAAAGTGATAAGTTTAAAATAGCACACGTGAGTGGTTTTCCTGAAAAGCTGGAATGACTCTTAAATGGTAATCCAGATCAAAAATCTAAGGGCATCGTTGTGTTTAGGATAACGAGTTCACCATAAGAGCGACATATGTTTACTCGGCACAGGCCTCCTGTGAAAAAACCCAAAAATGGAATAATCATTAATAAAATAATTAATTAAAGTTATTTTAATTTATAAATGCTTATAACTCACAAACGGTGACTCGGAAAAATAATATGAGACCACTGCTAAGCTCGTGAGGGTATGCTTTTCTGGAAGATACTAGCATTGGTCATTGTGGGCCATCTATAGAAGTTATTTTTTGGTCATAAATATAAATAATTATATAAAATTTATTTTATTATTGAAATAAATAACATCTAAATTGTATCTCGGATAAAAAATACAAGAGTACCCTTGAGTTTTTTGGGATGTGTTTTCCTTAAGAAGAGCCTAAACATGACTGGTGTGGGTCAGGGGTGACCTTAAATTGTTTTCTGAATGTTTTTTCTGGTACGTTCAGAAAACGTGTGGGTGGAGTTTTCTATCTTTTGACACATTTCATGGATCGAAAATCCTAGAACACCATAGAATTTGCAGCACTAGGATTCACTAAATGTAGGTTTCACTTCGATTGCAGCAGGTCAGGAAAAATGATAATTTTGTGGACTTTTGAAAGATTCATAAAATAACATGTTATGTTATTTTATTTCATTTCCTTTTCTCCAGTGAATGAGTGGGGGAAGCGGGACCGACGAAGTGTCAATCTATTAAATAGAATGACTCACCATTATTCTTGTAACCTTACCAAGGGAATTAGGATGGAACTTTAATTAAATGAACCCCATTAATTCCACGTGTGTTACTAACCCCCCCCCCCCAATTTATATAGAGGTCGGGGTGGAGTGTTGGCATAACTTCACAATGTGATGAATCTCTAGAAAACTACCGAGTCTCTAACCAATTAAAGGATGAGATATATTTTAGTGAGCAGTGATGAGATCCACTAAAGCATGAACCGATTATAATAGCAAAGGAGGTTCTGTCGATCATCGTTAGAGAACTTCTGTTCTAGGTAGGGGGTTTATTTTGAAGGTGTATTTGATGAATTATATCCTCTCAAGCTTGCTATCACCTTAACATGGAGGGTTTGGGTCAAACGAACAAGGCCCAGAACAACCGCCACATCACTCATGCTTCTTTCTTCGAGAATGGTTTACTCTGATTGATGGAAAAGAGAAATAGGGGGTCATACTATGATGGTAGCAGCGTGTGATAGTCATAGGGACAGAAGACACCAAGAACGGACACCAGAGCATGTCTGGTGAGATGTAGAAGAATATAAAAGTGTTCCATGTTGGCAGAAGTAGGTGGTGGGTGGAGATGACCCACTACAGCCGACCGTAGGTAGTGGAAGGCAGTGTGCGACGACGTGCCGCAATGGCAGAAGGCGGCCCTCCCAAGTCAGCATCGCGGGATAAGGGTGGCACCAGTGGGCACCCCCGGTAATGAAAAGAATTCATGGATAGTGGGCCATAGGAAAGAGGGGGAAAACATGGCCAATGTGCCTTAGTAGGAAGCGGCGATGCGACTCCGCACCTCACTATGTTGGTAGAAGTCGGTCGACCGAATAACCGACTATTGAATCGTGGAGGGGTAGTGCCCCACCGAAAAGATGAATCGGCCCCGCAACCATGGGGCCAATAGGATAAAATGTTCCACCTTCGAGTAGACTGAGATGGACATGGGGCGGCCATGAGGGCTGAACCGGTGGCCCATAGGGCCCATGAGGGTGGGCTAAGCCCCACCCGACGGGTCGGGCCAACCACTGCCCGAGCCCGCAAACATGTTGGGCCGACCCCGATGGGTCGGACAATATGAACCGGGCCAACCCCTAGTGGGTCGGACCCGAGTAGGGTCAGGTAGACCTCGAGACTCATTTCGTTGGGCCAGTCTGATAGAGTGGGACTCGGCCCAGTCCCAACCGGTACCCGAATAAATAACTACATGTAAATGACGATCCAAGCATCCAATTGATGTGTCGTCAGTGGATTTGGGACCAATTTTGGGAATTAGTTGCTTTGGAATATTTTAGTGGGTCTGATCGAGCTAGGACAGACCAAGGTGTGATCACACATGTTTCATAGAATGGTGTGTAACTAACTGACCAGGCATCTGATCGACACGCCATCTGTGGAATAAGGACCCTTGTGACATGGTTTTCTTTTGGAGTTACAATATGAGTGTTTTGATGGAATTTTACATGAAACCTATGTTAGATCAGACTTGAATCCAACCAAGCCATTTTTACAAAAATTCCCATATCTTACAGACCAAGTGTCTGAATCGACGCGTTGTATGTAACATTGGGACCCGTATGACGGGGTAGTCCTCATGGTATAATTTTTTGGGACTTTGTACCTGTTGACGTATGGATGATGTCTTGAGTAACAATTTTCCCAGAATCACACCTATTACGAAAAGGAATCTAGTGGCTAGCATTGACATGATGACTATGATTGACCAATACGGGTCTGCACCAGTGACCAATACGGGTCAGCACCAGTGACAAATATGGGTCTTCATGTGTGACCAATAAGGGTCAGTACCAGCGACCAATATGGGTCTCAACCGGAATACTATACAGGTATGCACCAGGGATGAATATGGGTCTACACGAGTGGCCAATACGGGTCTTCACCAGCGACCAATACCGGTATGCACCAACGACTAATACGAGTTTGCACAAGGGACCAAAACAGGTCGGCACCAGTGACCAATGCAGGTTTGGCATATATTTACATTAGATATGATGATCTGGATGTATGAATATTCATCACAATCCTAGTAACTTTGATGTTATACCGCTAGAGTGACCTAGATCTTTTGTTTTTTGCATCATGATTTAAATCATGTTTGTGATATTACCATTGAGGTATTTGTTGTGTTTTATTCCTTTATGGATTACTGATAGACCAATTGGGGGACTCTTCATCCCTCAATGGGTATTGTTATACTCACCCCTACATAGGTTTTGCCAACACCTTGTTGTGTCATGTGATGATAATGAGCCGTTGGGCTGATACATGGGGGATCCTTGACTGGGCGGTACAAGAAGGTGACAACCTAATGTGGAGAGCTGTGGGGATGAGTTGTATCTAAACCTCAGGTATGATACTTGGTGGATGATCTATGAGTTTTTTTCTATTTTATGTTGTACATGTAACTTTATTTTCGGATTTATTCTGACCCCATTACATTCAACAAAATTTTTACTACAACATTTTACTTCTGGATTGCTTCATGTTGTGTACATGGGTTATGTGTTTATACAGTTTTAAAGGCAATGCTTTACAATTTTGTGATATGCCTTTTCAATGCTTGTCACCAACCCTAGGTCTATGGATGGTGGACTTGGGGTAGCCATGACACGGGACCTATGGAATAAGTCATGACTATGTGGTATTAGTGGAGTCAGTTCTACTGAAGAACTAGGACTCCGATCATTTTAATGGATAAATAGTGTTACGTGTTTTGAGTGTGGTTTTTAGTTTGGGGAGTCTAGTGATAGTGCGACAACCGACGTATCCATACACCAAAACCCTGAATTTTGATTTCTAACTCTGTGAATTAAAACACTAGTTGCATGTATTTTAGAAATTTATTACATTGATCTCTTTTGAGTCATCTCCGCAGGTAGAACCTTTTGATCGTGGTTCATATTGATTCTCTTTAATAATGCCTCCACAGAGACAACCATATTGGATTCCCAAGAGAGTACCTGATGATGACCCATCGAGCGACGAGTCTCCGGTTAAGGTCTCTTTTACATTGTTGGAACCATATAGTGCTGTATCAGTAGAACCACCACCAATTGGCTATTAGTTTCAACCAAACACACAGGCAGACAACTGCCACCTATTGAGCATGCTACATGAGTTCTAGTGGTAGAGGCCTCCAAGGATTCAAGGCGAGAGAGATTCCCAGGCAACTGAGGATTAGCTGGAGGTTGTGGGTAGAGTTTTCCCCATAGTCCAGACACTAGTAGAGCAGACGATGATCATAACTTCTAGTATTTTCTAGTGTGTGACCATGAGGATGGTCCAAAGGGTGAAGAAGCTTTGATTCATGGACCGTTTTCTGAGATAAAACCTTCGGGTAGTGTGACGGCTATATCACTACTCACCGGTCAATAGTTACAGCCAACGGTAACGGTAGAGGACACATGTAGGATTATTCTCTAACATGAGTTTTAGCATCCGAAAATCCTCATGTTCCCAACTAACATGCGATAATGGACTACCTTGAAGAGGTGGTCAAGTTTACATATAACCATGGGACCATTCGATCATATGTTATTCCTAGTAGAGATCCTTATGTGTGTCTTATAAGGACGATGATAGGGTTTAGATTACCATGATCTTGATAAGAGGTGACTTTTCTGTGGACATTCTTGAGAACCTTCCTCAGAGAAGGGTTATATTTCTATAAAAATTATTGGGGTGAGTATTCCCTAGAGCTTCTACAGCTTCCACAGGACAACTTGTCGGTAGCTGAGTATTCATAGTGGCACACCTACTATCCTATGTACTTGATGAATATTGTACGGTCAGAGCTTCATGGTTCGGACATCCGAGCGAGGTGTGTTTAGGGACATCTAAGCTAAAAATATTATTCAATGAATTATTAATTATGTTATGGTGCTATATAGATCATTTTTGGTTGAATTTTCATTGGATGAATAGATATAGAAAGTGAATGTTAGCATTGGGAAAGTAGGAAACTAATGCCAAACTCAAAGACTTGGGAATGTAAAATGTTTTTGGAAGAGGATGTGATATGGAAAGATTAATCTATAGGGAAGCAGATATGGAAGTAGAGATTAGAGATCAGTATGAGGTTGTATACATTTCAACATGTTACAACCACAACCCCAATGTGGTCCTTACTAGGCTTAAGGAGTTGGAGGACAAGGGGTGGGAGTAACTGCATGAGGTTAAAGAGTGGGACCCAATGGCGCCAGGAATGTTTTAAGGAATGGTTGGTGTCAAATGATAGTTGTCATATTTATATACATATGTAGAAGTAATACTTTCTTGTCCTGAATCTTGTTCCCAACCTAGAGTTTTTTTAAACCGATGACCAGACCCTTACATCTTGAGATACCTTTGGGTGGAGACTCGATAATCCCACTTATGATGAATGTGTGATCTGACCCTTTAGGTGGGAGTTTCTGTTGGAACCTCTTCATGGAAGCGTCGAGGCCTTATGACGTTAGTTTGGGTAAAGACTAAACATCCACAGTTCATACTCAGATTGACAGTTTTAGGAAAAAGGATATAATATATCTATAATGTTGGAATGGGGTTTTCCATGGTTGGTGAAAAAGGAAACCCAAGAAACACATAATAATATCATGTAAAGGAGGGTGAAACAAATCAATCTTGATTCAGCTAGCCTTACCCTCATGGCAGCATGAGTTTTTAGATTTCGTTTTCTAACAGAAGTGGCAGAATGTGTGGACTACTTTTTGAAAGATGTTTCCTGGATTACCTCCCCAAATGGAGAGGGGATTATGCTTTGGGTGGGTACTACTAGAGATTTTTACATGACTTCTCTAGGGCAACGACACCTTTTTACCATAAGTGAAGAAGTTAGAGCCTTTCCTATGTATGGAAAAGTGTCAGAAGATCATTTAGGAGCTGAGACAGAGACTGAAATGTGCCCCCATCTTGAGACTACCAGAAGAGGTTGTTGGGGATGTAGTCGACTACGACACATCCAGGACTGGAATTGGTTATTTCCTAATGTATGATTGAAAAGAGATCATCTATGGCTCAAGGAAGGTGTGATAGAATGAGTAGAACTACGCTGCATATAACATGGAGTATGTAGTAGTGGTGTTTTCACAGAAGATGTGGTTGCACTTGTTGATGGGTGAACGATTTTCTATTTAATTTGAACACATGAGTCTCAAGTATATATTTCCACAGAATGACCTGAACATGAGACAATGACAATGGATAGAATTTTTCAAGGACTATGACATTGAGATATTCCATACTCCTAGGAAGGGGAACGTGGAAGAAGACACACTCAAAAGGTGGTCTAATATACATCTATTGAGGGAGGTGTTAGAGCAGCTAGTCGCACTGGGGATATCCTTCATGGATAAAGATGAAGTAAGTTACCTCATGTTTATGACTTTAACTCCCCCAATTCTTTATCATGTTCAGGATTTGTAACACCACACAATTTCATAGTATGTTATCTCTTCAATGTTATTCAATAACTTGCGCTACACGCAACATTGAGTTCGAGCGCACCACAACTAACCAAACTAGCCATTAGAAAATGATGTTATGAATAGTATTTACCACATTTTAAATTTTATATATCCTATACAATTTTAACATTCTTCTTATCTATTTCATATATATAATATAAGAAAAATTCAATTTTTAAGATAAAAGAGGTATTTTTTAAAAAAATGCAATTTTGTGCCTTTTAATGGAGAATCCTTTTTAAATACAATAATTTTAACATTTATATACTAAATTTAGTGTTATTAACTTCATCATTATATGAGGGAGAAAAAATTTAGTTTGGATAAATTTTTCGTACTTTTCTAATAGCATTCATATTTTGATGAATTGTGAAAAAATTATAAATTTTAATTAAAAACAACTTTATTAATCGATATAATTTATAATGTTAGGTTATAAATTTTAATATTTTTTAAGTATAATTAGATTATATGTTTATCATTTAATATAATTTTGGTCATTAGATGTAATTTCACATTTAAATTGTACATAAACAAGTGTCAATCTTTTGATAGTGATTTTTTCATAAAACAAGCATTTTGTTTTGACAATGAAAATTAATATTAAATTAATTTCATCAACTTATGTGTTTTGAATTTAGAAAAATGGATTCAATATTTTTAACATGGAGGTTAAAATTGCGTGAATAGGTAACTTTTATTTTTATACATTATGAATAATTACTTCGGTCAATATTTTATTTACCATGGTTAATGTGTAAATATGTTAAATATCATTAATGAAATAATATTAATATAATATTAAATTTTCCTAATACGTGTTATAACCCTATGGTGTGATACATTTCTGACCATGGGAATCCTTGGGTCGAATTTAGGACCTCATGGTGCCACTTGGGAGTGATAATGACATTTTATATTAATTCTTCAAATGTAAAGACAAAAATTACAAAAGCATGTATCTTTTGGAAAAAAAAATTTATATAGGGCTATATAATTTATCTCATTGAATATAAAAATTAATTTAAAATATAAAATTGTTTAATACATGATTATATTTTATTTATAATTTTTATACATAATATAAATATTTTTATTGATGACACAATAATGATGCAGTATTTTACTTAATAATAATATAATAGAAAAATGATATTTTAAATATTAAAATAAATATCATTTTAAAGTTTTGATTCCATACACTAATTTTCTAGGTGAAAAAGAAAATTTAGTATTGATTAAATGTATTTTTTCGAAGTAATAAAGTTGTGAATACTCTCACCAAAACCAATTACAAAATTTTGTCAAAATTTACATAAATTTGTTTTTAAAACAAATTCAATTTTATTGTTTGACATAATATTTGAAAAAATAAGAGGTTCGACCAAAGGTATTAAATAATATTATATATGTCATTAATGAACTACATGAGTCAATATTGGATGTTTATAGTATGATTATTAACCATATTGTGTAAGAAAACAAGATAACACGGTAAAAGTTAAACTATTTTACTAAGAGTTAAATCTAAAAGATAAGGTTAAAATAGTAACATAAACTTGTCTAAAAGCTATTTTTTTATTATATCGACCCATAAACACATAATTATTGAAATAAATTCATTTGGAATCATTATAAACAGAATATGAATGTATAATAAATTAATATTTTAATCGTTTCCTAAAGTGACCCTCATCCCCCATATAAAATGCCACTTCACCTTCTCTTAATTTCTCACCTCCAAAACCATTTTGCATGCCCAAACCCTACATAAATACGCTATAAATTATCCTTTATTTTACCTAGTGTCCTTAATTTAATCATAAATCTAACCTAAGGATCCATTTTGATCAACTCAAAAGGAAACACCCGAAGAAAAGATAATAATTTCACCACCGTCTTTCAATTTCTATTATTCTTCCAGTTCCTATTTCATTGTTGTTCCCACACTAAAATAAAAACTCCAGTACCATAAATATATTGTGATGTTATTATAAATATGGTACAACAAAATTCGTTATTCAATCAATCCTATAATGACAATGTCACCATACGTGCATACATACGGCTTATAGTCTCCACGTCGTGGTGTAGTTTGTTATTCAAACACTTCATTATTTGAATGATTATAATAATGAATATAAATGATTTAAATAATACATTTTACATGTTAATGATTACATATATATGATATTAAATCCAATTACATACTATTTCACCATCAATAAAATTATATAGTCTCTCATGCATACGTACAGATTACCGTTTCCATCACGCAATGAGATTCATTTCCACGTGCACCATTCAACGTTGATTATAATAATATATATTATTAATAAGTTTGTAATATATGTCATAATAATGATAATGAATATATATATATATATATATATTTTTGTAAATACTTAGATATTTCTATTCCACTTACATCCGTTCAATACGATATGAAAATGGAAATAGATTTTTTGTGTATGTACAGCGTACCGCCTCCATAAACGGTGCCCCCCATTTCATATATCTAACTATTATAAATATTTATATTATAAATATATTTTATATATAAATAAATGATTGTATTCTATAATTATTTAAATTATAATATAAATTATACGACCAAAAATAACAAGTTATAACAGATACGATAAAGAAACTGATTATTACTAGAAATGTTAATTTAACATGGAAATAATTATTAAATGGGTAGTATATGGTCATAAAATAATAATTTATGATATAATATATATTAATATGGTTATGGTATAATTTAATAACATTCTATGTTCATTATATAGGAGGTTAAATGCACCCTATACCAAATGAAAGTGTAAGGTAAGGGTTAATTTCACAATCTGTTTATTATTCGAGGTTGATTTTACATCAGTATCTAATTGGACCATTTTATCATACTAATACATATTTCATAAATATGTATTTCAAAAACAAAATTTAATATTTGTTAGACTATGTTTCAAAGTCATTTATACCCCTATTTTATTTTTTATAAAATGGTTTGAACGTAATATTTCTGCAGTTTTCCAAACAAGGTACTTTATGACATATTCGACAAATTAACGTAAGAATGTTCTTAACATATATGGCGGGTGTTGTTATTCTCTATTTTTATATTACCTTTTAATGTTTCCTTATAATCTTATGAAAATAGTTTCAAAATAAATGTTTTCTTTTATAATTATGTGACACATAAATAATTTCAAAATATAAAGAGATATTTCACTCAAATTGTTTTTATTTCATATATGTCAATATAATTTGAAAAATAATACACTTATTTGAAGTTTATTTATCATGATAAAAATCTCTTGATATTATATTTATGTTTTTGTGATATATATGACTGTATATGTGTTATTTTTATACCATTCATGGTTTATGGTTAAAGTACTAACATTTCGTATGCTAGTTTTAATATGAATGTTTATGTTATGTTTAAAATTTTTCATATGAGGAATATATTGGACTTAATAAGTGATGGGTGTAGCCCGCTACAGATCATCGGTTCATCGGTATGTTTCATGAGACAATAAGATGTGGAATTGGCTGAGATCATTCCGAAATTTGATATATGGTTTTGGCCGAGGCCTAATCTGTTTTAGAAATCTTGGTTGAGGCCTTGACAAATTGTTTTAGAATGTCCGGAAATATATATTCCCTCATTATGAAAATAATATTGATAGTTCATGTGGTTATTCGACTATTATAATACCCATGAGTATTTTTTATTATATAATTATTTACACATCTCATATTCCGGCCATAAAATTTTCATTTCTATGATTTGTTAGGGCATGTGTTTTAAATTATTCCCCATGCATAATGATTCGGTTATCTTCCGATGTATTACTTACCCTTACTGAGAATTTGATCTCACCGCTATTATTATGTTTTATTTTCCCAGGATTCCCAGAATTTTATTATGATTGATAAGAAGGGTTATGATATGATATTAATGGAGTTCTCAAAGGATCATATATGTTGTGATTTATTTTATACTGTGTAATGTAACATTGATTTATGTAATCTATTTTCTATGACTGCTAAACTGTTCAGTCCTTCAGGACATGATTTCTAGTAATCATGATAATGTATTAAAATAATTCACCAGCTTTTGGATTTCTGGGTCGTGGTGTTTTAGTTGGCATCAATGGATTTTTTAGCAACAACATTGGAAATAGATTCAGTTAAACTTTGATTAGAGGACATTACCATAAGATAGAATTTGAGGATAAAAAGAGAATAACTTCCCTGAATTTTGGTAATGTATAGATTTTTTGTATTTTCAAGCATACATCTCTATCTGGATATGAACATGTAGAGGCGGCTCTGACACAAATATTCCTAGGAGTGAAAACACTGACCAAGAGTTTCGGGCTTGTCCCGGTTTATCTTAGTACCTGAAAATTGGCCTTGTTCCAATATTGATTACAAAACTCTCGGAGGGATATGATTAGGATAATTCAAATTTTCATTATAAGGAATTATGAAGGCTTTAAAAATAAATACTTCCTTAATGATTTTTTTTATGATTATAGATTATATTCAAAATCGTTTCGTTCTATCTTAGATATTTTACATGTTTGGAATTATTAATTACAATTCATAAACTAACCTAGTGTATGTCATTGATTAGAAATGTTTCCGAGTAGAAGGAATGTGAACATAAGTAATACACATGATCAAAAGAGTAATAGGAATCATATCTTTCATAGTAATAAGACAACATTTAAAAAAATAGTCACCCATGTATTATCATCATATGAAGAAATCGTATCATCTGTTAATAATATATTTAAAGAATTCTCTGAGTCCTATGGCATTAAAGGGATGAAAAAGAAGAAAATGATGGTAGAGAGAATGATTGATAAAGGGAATAAGTGAATGAAGAATTTTCCGATATTTTCAAACTTTAGATTGAATCAACTTGTTAAATGATTGAAAGGGATGGGCGTTTGTTATACGTGTGGAGAAAAAGGACACCAAGTACATGATTGTAAGGGTAAGAAAAAGGTTTGAAATCTATAATTCTTCATCTTCATGGAGTTGGGTCACATTGAAAATAAATTTCCAAATCATCAGAGTATAACATAAGTTATGCTATGGAATAATAATCTTGTTATGATATTACCCCAAATGAAGAATAATGACTTGTTTTATTATGTTGATATTAAAGTATTATGTGACATGAGTATTGTATTATAGATGTACATGTGATAATAATTATACAGTATATAAGGATTGTATGGTGGTACTATTTCACTAAGGACTTGAGATTTTGTGGAACTAAGAAAAGTGACTCTATAGCAGGTTAATGTTTTTGGGAAATATATGGTTGAGAGAAATATAAACCGTAATATGGTTCTGATATTGAGGTAGTGATTTTGGAAAAATATATGATTTATTTGGTTAAATTATATTGGATATTCTTGAATTACTTGAAATTTATTAATGATTTGTATATTCCATCATTGTTCGAGTTTACAACATTTTTTGATAGAAGGAGTATATCCAGTATTCTAATGAAATAATGGAGAATGGATGTAATCAATAATGTTTTATGGTAATTCAGGGTTTAAAGTGTTTTAAAACAATAAATTATGAAGGTATTTACATGTTATTATGTGCAAAAAAGGATCTTAATTGTGTTTACCTTCCTTATAAATTTTGGACGGTGAGTTTGGACAGATGTATTTTGGATAATTCTAAAGGCAGGAACCGATTAAGTTTGACATTGGATTCTATTGTTAAGGTTAAATCATTTCTTGATATTATTTATGGATTATAATAAAAATGAAAACCATGAGGTCGAGAGACAACCCATCGCATCCGACAAGGCCGTAAGACATGAACATGTAACGAAAGGGTGATAAGGGTGAATCACCTCCCACTGGCCTATGTGATGTCCTAGTTTTTATAATTTTGTTTTTATAAATAGTCTAACAAGTTAATTATAAATTCATTTCTCTGGAACCCTATACGATTAGGATAAATAGAATATTTTTGACTTCTATTATCTTTTGGAATGAATGATGAGTTTTTGGTAGAAATTAGTTGAAGGATGAAAATCTACATGTAAAGTATATTTTTTCCTCGTGTACTATGACTAAATTTATTCTTATACTTTAGATAAGGGATCTTAATGGAAAAAATGTGTTATCCTAATACCTTATGTTATAATGAACCAACGATATATTAAATCATCATAGATTGATGACTTTGAGGCCCCCATTTTTACACATGTTTGTGATTGATGACCTCAATCACTGCTTTATATATTTATGTTTTTCCTCAATTTTTGTGTCCTTAATTTCCAATAATTTTCTCCTAATCGAGATCAAAATTTGGAGGTGACTTTTTCATTTCCCTTTCCCTCTTATTAAGACTAAATTTTTCTAACTCAATTTCCTATGTGGGTTTTCCAGAATGGTATTTTTTAATTGAAAACTATTATTTTCAATAAAATTTTTCAAATTGCCACAATGAAATTTATTTAAGTAGAGGAAAATGTAACACCCCATGATTTCATAGTATTTTTTCTCTTCAAAGTATTTCAATAACTTTCACTATATACAACACTGAGTTCGAGAGCACCACGACATAACAAACTAGCCATTTAAAAAAGAGGTTAAGAATAGTATTAACAAAAATTTAAATAATATATATATTATATAATTTTAAAATTCATTTTTTTCTCAGATACATAATATAAGAAAAAATCAATTTTTTAGATAAATGATTTATTTTTTTAAAAACGCAATTTTATGCCTTTTAATGGAGACCCCTTCTTAAATCCAATATTTGAAACTTTTATATATTCAATTTAGTGAAATTAATTTCTTATTTAGAAGAGGGACATAAAAAATTTTGGATAAATTTTTGGTAATTTTTTGATAACTTTCACATTTTCATTAATAGTGAAAAATTACTAAATTTTAATAAAAAACAACTTTTTTAATCAAAATAATTTATAGCATTAAATTATAAATCTTAATGTAATTTAATTATAATTATATTATATTATTGTCATAAAATATAATTTATTTCATTGGATGTAATTTCACATTTAAATTGGGAATAAACAAGTGTCAATCTTTTGATAGTTATTATTTCTTAAAAACACGCTTTTTTTACAACAAGAATTAATTTCAAATTAATTTCTGCCACATAAAAGTTTTGAATTTGGAAAAATGGATTCCATATTTGGAATTAGGAGGTCCAAATTTTTTTAATGGGTAACTTTTTTTTATACATTATGAATAATTACTTGGATAAATATTTTATTTACCATGGTTAAAGGGTAAATCCAGATAAATATCTATAAAGAAATAATATTAAAATAATATTAAATATCCACAACACATGTCTTAACCTTATTGACTAATACATTTCCTACCATGAGAATCCATGGGTAGATTTTAGGACCTCATGGAGGCACATGGGAGTGATAATGACAATTTATATTAAACAATCTAAAGTAAAGATAAAAATAAGAAAAGCATTTAGGTTTTAGTAAAACATTTTTATATGGGGTTATATATTTGATCACTTAGTCTATAAATTTTCATTTTAAAGCTAAAATATTTTCTTACATGATGATATTTTATTTATATTTTTTAGACAAAAAAATAAATATATTTATTTATGACACAATAATGATGTGGAATTTTCCTTATTAACAAAAGGTTCAAATAATAGATTTTGTAAATATTAAAATAAATATTATTTTAATGTGTTGATTCCATACACGAATTTTTTAGGTGAATATGAAATTTTTTTATGGATTCAATGTATATGGTTCTAAGTAATCAAGTTTTGATGACTTTCCAAAAAACCAACTACTAAATAGTGTCAAAATTGAAATAAATATGTTTTTAAAACAAATACTATATTAATGGTCTATATAATATTAAAATAAAACTAAATTTAAGCCATTGGGCTTAAATAATATTATATAATTAATTAATGAAACACATGAGATTCTATTGTATGTTTAGAATATGTTTATTAACCATATATTATAAGAATACAAGAAGACACGGTAAAAGTTAAACAATTTAACTATGAGTTAAATCTAAAAGATAAGGTTAAAATGATATCCTAAAAATGAATAAAACCTATTTGTTGAGAGTATTGTGACTGATAACCACCTAAATATCTAAATAAATTCATTTTTAGAAATTATAAAACGAATATTATTGTATAATAAATTAATATTCTAATCTTTCCTAAAGTGACCCGCACCCCCTAATAAGAGGGAACTTCCCCTTCTCTTAATTACAAAACTCCAAATCCATTTAGCTCAACCAACCCCTACCCAAATACATTCTCCACTATCCTTACTTAAACCTAGAGGGATTACTTTGTTCATATATTCAACCTATGGATCCCTTTTGATCAACTGAAAAGTAAACACCCAAAGAAAAGGAAAACAATTCACCACCCTCATTCGAGTTCTTTTCTTCTTCCACTTCCTATTTTTAGCTTGTTTCCATAAAAAAAATAAGAACTCTATTAACTTAAATATACTTTGAAGTTGTTATAAATATGGTACAACCATATTCAGTATTCTATCCATCAAATAATGACAAATTCACCATATGTGCATACGTACGGCTTAAAAGTATTTATGTCTTTGTGTGGTTCGTTATTCAAACACTTCATTTTTTGGATGGGTATAATAATGAGTATAACTGATATAAATAATAAATTCATCATTTTAATGATTCTGTATATAAGACATGCCATCCAATTACATACGTTTTCACCATCAATATAATGATATTGTTGCTCATGCATACGTACGGATTACTGTCTCAATGACGCGATGAGATTCATTTCCACGTTCACCATTCAACGATGATTATAAAAATAAATATTATTGAAATATATGTAATATATGAAATAAACATTCTACTGAAT
The DNA here is from genome assembly GCA_963277665.1 of Viscum album. Lineage (NCBI taxonomy): Eukaryota > Viridiplantae > Streptophyta > Magnoliopsida > Santalales > Viscaceae > Viscum > Viscum album. The sequence goes on along the minus strand of OY728157.1, from coordinate 24,228,645 downwards.
ATATATATAAATACATATATCTTATTCACTTAATTATGTTCAATGCGATATGAAAGTAGAAACATCGTTTATACATACGTACGGCCTACCAACTCCATAAACGGTGCCTCCCATTTCATTTATCTATCTAATATAAATATTTAGATTCTAAATATATTTGATATATAAATAAATTTATATATTCCGGAAGTATTTAAATCATGATTTAAATGACACGCTCAAGAATAACATGTTAAAAAACATATGATAAAAAAGCGATTATTACCTAAAATGTTATTTTAACATGGAAATCATTATTAAATGGATAATATAAAGTCATAATTGAATCATGTATTATATAATAAATATGAATATGGTTCTGGAAAAATTTAATAACATACTATGGTCATTATACTTGAGGTTAAATGTACCAATGACCAATGAAAAGTGCAAGCTAAGGGATAATTTCACAATCTCTTTATTGTCCAAGGTTGTTTTTATATAATTATCTATTGGTTCCTTTTTATCGTACACATTGATGTTTCATAAAAATTTATTTCAAAACATATATTTAATATTTACAAGACTATGGTTTAAAGTCATTTATACACTTGTTTTACTTTTTATAAAATGGTTTTAAAATAATTTTTCCATCATTTTCCAAATAAGGTACTTTATGACATTTTTGACAAATTAAGGTATGAATGTTTTTTAACGTATATGGCGGGTGTGGTTATTCACCACCATTATATGACCTTTGAAGATTCCCTTATAATATTATAATAATATTTTTGAAATAAATGTTTTCTTTAAAAATTATGTGACTCTTAAATGATTTCAAACTAGAAAGATATATTTCCCTCAATGAGTTTTTGATTTCATCTATGTGATCATCCATTGATAAATATTACACTTGTTTGAAGATTATTTATTATGATACAAATAATCCATATTGTATTTATGGTTTTTTGAAATGTCTGACTATGGATGAGTTATATTTATTCTATTCATGGTTACAGTTACAGTTTTTACATTTCATATTCTAGTTTTAATATGAATGTTTATATTAATTTTCTACCATTTCAAATGAGGAATGTATTGGACATAGTATTTGATAGGTGTATCCCGCTATAGTTCCTCGGTGCATCGGTAAGTCTCATGAGATAATTAGACATGAATTTCTTCAAAGCCTTTCCCAAATTTGATATATGGTTTTTCTCGAGGCCATAATCATTTTTAAGTATCTTTGATGAGGCCTTGAAAAATGTTTCAAAATGTTTTGCATGATGAATTTCCTCATTTTGAAAATAATATTGATGGTTCATGTGGTTATTCGACTAGTACAATACCCATGGCTATGTTTTATTATGGAATTATTTACTCATCTCGTATTCCTACCATAAAGTGTTCATTATTATTATTTGTAAAGGATTGTGTTTTAAATTATTCACCATCCCAATTGTTTATTTTATCTTCCACTCTATTTCTTTCCCTTACTGAGCATTTGGGCTCACCCCTTATTATTTATTTTCCTAGGACTCCATGAAGTGTATTATGATTGATAAGCTGGGTTATTCTAGGGGATTAATGGAATTCTCAAAGGATCATTTATATTGTGTTATATATTATAATGTCTAATGTAACAATCATGTATGTAATCTATTTTCCAAGACTGTTAAATGGATTGGTCCTTCAGGACATGATTTCTTTTAATCGTTCCAATGTATTAAAATAATGCACCGACTCCAGGCTTTTGGGGTCGGGGAATTACAGGAGGGACATCTTACAGATATTGAATGTGAGGCCCAATGTGTTCATATTTCCTCAAGACAGACTTCTGAAAGATGTTCTAAATATTGGGAGCACGTCTTTCTCATAAGAGGACACACCATGGGTCTAGGGATGCTTCAGGAGGAGGTGTTGAGGGTGTAACGGTCATCCCATTTAATTGTACATCAAGGAGTGGTGAAGATGTACCCGGACCTCCGATGTTAGTACAGGTGGATAGGGATTAATGAAGAAATGGTAGCGTTTGTATCATGATGCCTCACTTTTCATTAAGTGAAGACTTCACAGAGCTGATAGAATTATTATGTCGATAGGAGACAGATACCCTTAGAGTCTATGGATGGATACCATGTCTTCCAACGTGTCTTACCTCGATGAGGATTGTAGAGGATCGGGCGGGGCAACAATCTATCTTTGAGGTTCGTCAGACCTTTCTTGATTCTCAACAGAGTAGGCGAGCTGGTGTACAATCTATCTCTCCACACTCAGATGCACCGGGTGCATAATATTTTTCATGTGTCGCAACTGAGGAGTTGCATGTATGATACATCACATATTATCGACTAAGGAGAGTTGTAATTTGATGATGGGGTGCCTTTTATTGAGTTTTCAATGGAGATAGAGGATCGAAAAAAGTGAATCCTTCAATGACGGTTGATCCCTCTGGTGCTATTTAGGTGGCAGCACATGAACCTCAATGAGAGAATAGGGGAGTGGGAGGCTCATATTCGTGCTTTGTAGCCACATTTTTTTGAATTTCCTTTGTATTGTATTTATAGGATGTAAATACCTAATGTAGAGAGAATGAAATGTCCCGAAATTTTTGTATTTTTTAAACTATATTGAATTTTTTAGATACCGCAAAATCTAATGGCACATGATTATGAGGCCTGGAGTGGCGAGAATGATCCGTTGAAATGTTTTATGATTAAAATAGCGTACATGATTTGTTTTCTTGAAAAAGTATAATAACTCTTAAATGGTTTCCCAGATCATAAATAGGTGGTCACCATTGTGTTTATGATAGGGGGCTCACCCTTTGCCCGACTTAAGTTTAGTTGGCATAGGCCTTCGGTGTGAAAACCCAAAAATTGAATAACCATAAAAGGTATGTGAAGCATTATTCCAAGAATTTGTAGTTTTCAAATGAGTTTATATCGAATGAGACGATAAAGGTTCAAATGTTTGAGATCAGCCTCCACCTTGATATCAAATCATTGGATTTCGTGATGATGATCAAATTATATGTAAACATACATTATTGGGAATTGATGGTTGATCTTGACATTTTGGTAATTTAGTGTTGAAAAGAGTTTATTTTCCTCATAGTGGAAGTTATATGATTTCCATAAATTACAAATCCTATATAATGAGTCTTGTAGCGGTCATTGATAGCAGCATTATTCCAACATTATCGTAGTTCATAGAAGAGTCCATTTGAATTACATACATTTTGGAATGGTTTGTAATTCAAGATGTGTTTGTACTATGTCTCTACAGATATATACTTCATATGGTATCCTATGAATCATACAGAAATGTTTCCATTTCTTTTCTACTCCTCCAAGTGTCATGGTCTCATCAATATCTTATTGTACAATAGTGAAACAAGATAATTCATTAACAATGATTTTCCATCTAAAAGAATTCATTGTGATGATTTTTTGTGTTTTTTAGGTGTCTCTGGTGGAATAGGATATGGTTCTAGAGAATATAGAAGGTATCATCATTATAGTATAACACTTACTGACTACTTTATTTGAAACTGGTGAATCTTAATTATTTATATCAACACGTATTTGGATCTTTATAAATAATTATATGTTGATTTTATCTTTTGTGATGGTTATTATGATTCCCTATAGAGTAATGTTAGTGAAGGTTTTTAGTTTTCGTACCTGTGTCTTTCTTTTATCATAGATTGAAATTTCCATGAATTTTCTAGCTTGTGAAATGATGCCTCACAAAATCATCTTCAGGACGGATTAGTTGATTACTAAAATTTCCTGAACAGAAATTTTTCTTCTATGAGTCTCCTTTACTGCACCATATGGCGGGTGTTATTCGTTTTATGTTTAATGGGAGATGAGGTTGAGTAGAGATAATCCTTCTTATCTAGAGTTGGGGAAATTAAAATAATTCTTTTTTTATAGGGAGATGGAATCATTTATTGATAACCTCCATCTAATTTTTTTCATGTTTTCCAATGTTTTTCCTTTTTAATTTATCCACTTTTCAAATTTTATAGGAGGTATATGATTATATTTATGTAGTACCTAGCAATGAACATGTTTCTATTCACTATTACAAAATAGAACTATATGAACTGAATGAATTTAAGACTCTATTGTATGATTTGTAAGAGATAGGATATATACACACGAGTGTGTCCCCATGGGTGGATCTTATTTTCTTTTAAAATAAGGACAATGAAACAATTTTTCTCTTTGATTATTTCAAGAAATCCAATAAAGTATCGATAAATAAAATGTATTTATTATTAAGTTTCGGTTGCATGCTTCAATTGTTTTAAAAGAATAAGTTGTTCAAAAAGATTTATCGTTAATCAATTTTTCAGGAGTTGAGAAAAAAATATGATATTCAAAAGAAATCCATGTTGGTATCTTATATCAATTATGATTATATGTTAATTTCATTCGGTCTTACGAATTCACTGGTTTCCTTTATGGATTTGATGAATTGAATCATCCATGATTATCTTGATACAATTGTGGTGGACTTTGCAGATAACATCCAGTTTTACTCTAAGTTTGGGGTGGATCTTGTGCGTCATCTGAGAGTAGTTATGAATAATTAAATAAATCATTGGATCTATGAAAAAATATAAAATTTTGCTTCTAGGATTTAGTAAGTTATGTTCATGGGACACATGTAACCTAAACATAGTATTTTAGATTATCTAGAGAAGGTGAAAGTTATTATGACATGTGGGAAGTATGGTGTTTTCTTGATTCGTAGATTATTTAGTTTATTATGAGTATTATCACTAGTTTTTAAAGTATTTCAGGATGTTTTACACTCTATTGACCTCTATTACTCATAGGGTAGTGATTTATTAATGGAACGGAAAAATATAAGACTTCAGTTTTTTTAGCTAAAACATATTTTTAATATCCTCCAGTGGTGAATCTTCTACGGACTATTTAGGGATATGTGTCATGTATTAAAACATCATTTTTGATTTGGATATGCTTTATATGTAACACCCCATGATTTCCAGGGTATATTCCCAACGAATAATGGAATAACTTGCACTATACCCAACTTTGATAAACACACCACGACTAATCAAACTACTCGTTATGAACAGTAATACCATATTTTTGAAATTTTATAAATTTTATTTTTCAAAATGGACTTCATTTTTGATTTCTGAATATCGAAATTCGCTTTGGGTGAATTTTTTCTATTTTTCTGAAAACTCTCAATTTTTTAAGAATAGTGAGAAACACTACGTTATAAGTTAAAACCATTTTTTAAAATAATTATTTATTTAATTTAAATTAATTTTTGGTCAAAATAGATACATAATACCTATATAAATTTAATTTAATTCATTGGATTTGTTTTATAATAAGCTTAGATATATATAAATTTTATATAACTTTTTATCGTCTTTTATCCACCTCTTATGAGCATTTTCTAATTTGCATAAAACATAATTTTTTGATTCTATGAATTTATTTTCAAAAATGCTAGAGAAAATGTTCAAATAAGTAAGTAAAATGTGGTTCAAAAGGAATAAAATAATTTATGTTGAATAGTAACTTGTTGATTTTATTTACCACGAATAAAAGTAAATAGGGTAATTATGGGTAAATTGATATTATAATTACCCTAAAAAATGTCCTAATTCTATTGGAAAAGTTTAATTTGGAAAAACACATCCTTATTAATAATATATAATCACCTTTTGTCCACATGGATTTTATTAGGACAATTATTATTATTTTATTTAAAGAAGAGTCAAAAGAGTTAAATTCAATGTTTAATAACTAAACCATTTTAATATAGGGTTATATATAAGATAAATTCCACTATTAATAGAAATTATAAATAGAAAAACATATTCCTAAATAATTTTATTTATTTATAAATTTTAGAAAATAAATAATTTAATTTATTTATGACATAATTATGATGCAGTAATTACCTTATTAATGAATGATTAAAATAATTAATAGTATAAATATCCATATAAATGTAAATTTAGACTATTTATGAATTAAACTAATTTTATAGGATAATATGACATTTAATGGTTGATTAAGTAATGTTTTTTATGTAATCAAGTTGTTATGATTTTCAAAAACCCCATATACAAAATAGTGTCAAAATTGACATAATTGAGTTTAAAAAAAATACTATATTATTAATTGATATTTTATTCCTAAAAATCAAAGGTTCAGCAAAAGGACTATGATAAGGTAATATATATTAATAATTAACCACATGGGATTTTTTTGGCTTATTATATTAATTTTAATAACCATATAATATATAAATACAAATAGACATGGTAAATGTCATATTATTTAACAAATAGTTAAATCTTAAAGATACAATTAATATGGTGACCAAAACGTTTCTAAAACCTATTGGTTGAGGGTTTTTAGATCAATACCCACCTTATCTTATAAATAATTCAATTTTGAGACATTAGAAACCGAAAATGTTTTTATTATTAAATAATATTTTAAACATTTCTTGAAGTGACCCCCACCTCACTTATAAAAGGGTATTTCACCTTCTCTTAATTTCACACCACAAAAACCATTTTTCTCAGCCATCCCCTACCCAATATCCACCCAACGTTCCTCCCTTCATCATACAGGCATTCCATTGGTCAGAAAGAAAACCTATAGATCCATTTTGATCAAATCAAAGGGATGAAACCGAAGAATCGGTAAATATTTAATCACCTCTTTCAAGTTCTTTTCTTCTTCCACTTCCTATTAATTTGTTGTTTACATAAAAAAATAATATATTATGTGTCCAATATATACTATGATTTTATTATAAATATGGTACAACCATATTCTTTATTCTATCCATCCAACAAATGACAAGCCCACCATACATGTGTATATATGGCTTACCGTCTCCACATCATGGTGTAGATTGTTATTCAAACACTTCATTATTTTGGATGGGTATAGTAATGAATATAACTAATGAAAAAAATATATGACATGTCAATTATTCCTTATATATAATTTTAAATCCAATTATATATGATTTCACCATCAATATAATGATATTGTCGCTCGGGTGTACGTATTGAATACTGTCTCCACGAACACGATGTGATTAATTCCCCATATTAATCATTCAAAAATAATTTTCATTTTATGATTACAAATAATGTTTATGAACATAATATAATTCATTATATGAATCAAATACATCCTATATATAACAAAAATGTCTAAAATAATCAACAATTTAATGGAAAATGAATCATTTAACACCTAAAATGATGGTACTACTAAAATATTATTAACAATGAAATATTAGAGGATCATATATTATATCATATTTATGTATATAGTTATTTTATAATTTAATAACACTTTTAAAAACTATTATATATGAGGTTAACTTACCATCGACTCAGGAAAACTACAAGGTAAGGGTTAATTTGATTATCTCATTATTAATCGAGGTTGTTTGTACTTATGTATCTACTGGGACCTCTTTATCATCCAAATCTAAGTTTTCTTAAAAATGTATTCCAATAAATTTTTTCAGATTACTAGACAATGGTTTAAATTAATTTGTACCCTTATTTTACCTTATATGTTTTTGAAAGGAATCATTCCATCATTTTCCAATCAAGGTACTTTATGACCTTTTTGGAAAACTTAAGGTAAGAAGGTCTTTTTTTAACTTATACTACGGGTAAGGCTATCTTCCACCATTATAAATTCATCGAATCTTCCCTTGAAATCATATAATATTATTTTGAAAATAAATTTTTTATTTCCTAATTACATGACTTCTAAATTATTTCAAAATATAAAGAGATAATTCTCTCAAAAGTATTGATTTTTTCTATATCAACATTCATTGATGGATGTTAAACCTGTTTGTAACAACCCAAAATTTTGAATAAATCTTGTTTCCAAATTTTTTGGGTTATTTTAATTTATTTTTATACTCAACAAAAATGTTTCATTTGATAACATGAGTATAATTAAAATGAGACCATTGGGTTTTTACTGTTATATGACCATTGGTCAATATGACCACTGGAAACTAAACGTTTTGATTATTGTTTCTAAATACAAGTAATCTTGGTTAATTAATATAGAAAGAAGATTTGATGGCCTCACCCAGTAGTTTTGGACCGGTCGAAGCCCATCTTACAGAACTTGGGAAAGAGGTAGCACCACTGGGCATTGCTCTAGACCAAACCGAAGCTAAAAATCATCGTGTGAAGGTAGAATGGGATCGCCTTTGCGAGAAGTTCAAACTGAAAAAAATTACTACTCGTGCGATGTTGGCCGAGCCTCCCTCGGATTATATCATCTTATCATACCTTACACTTGGGTCCTATGCTGGTGTGATAAGGGGATATGTTAGGAGACTATAACTGCCTTGTGTAATCCTTTGTTTTGAATAAAAAATTTTATTTCTTTTTTAATGATGTTTATGACTTTTCAATTGTCCGAATAAATATAGTATGCATATTTTTGGTGAATTTTAGAGAAAGGATATTTTTTTAAAATTTCTTTTATGTAAACCTTAAATAATTAAAAATTTATAATGATTTTTAAAAAATGGTCTTCTACAATTATGTTCAGTATGAAATTTAGAGTCTAATAAGATCAACATAATTTTTGATGAATAGTAAATTATGAATAGTGATTTTATGATTAGGATTAGTAATGTGACCAAATGGATTAGTAATCTCACTTAAAGAAAGTATTTATATAATCTAGGCACCTTGATTAACTAATGTGATTCAATAAAATGGTTAAATAATGGTTTCATAAATTATTATTCAAGTATTAGTTTTTTCGGGTGAATAGTGTTTTTAATTAAATATTAAATTATCAATATTTAGAAAATTATTTTTTTAAAATGGATTTCATTTTTGAACTCAAAGCATCAATATTATGTTAAGGTAATTTTTGGGGTTTTTTCTGAAAAAAATGAATTTTCGGGGAATAGTGTATTTATTTAAAAAATAAATTAATAATATTTAGAAAATTATTTTTATAAAATGGGGTTCATTTTTGAAATCAGATAATTGATATTTGGTTAAGGTCAAATTTTGGGATTTTTCTGAGAAAGTTGAATTTTTAGTGAATAGTAAAAATACAGTTTTAGGGTTTCGGTTTGTTTAATGACATCATAATAGTGTCATGATGATGTCATTAGATATTTTATGGGTTGGAAGACCAAAGGTCATAAAATATTGTATTTGGGGCCCCATGTGGCCTATCTTCATGGGAAATATCTTAAGAGAGCACATGGTTTCGAGAAACCCACTTATGAGGTGTCTCTTGGCCATTAATGCCTTGTCCCCTCACTTTCCCTATAAATACCAAGCCATTATCTCATCCTATGGACACCAATATCATTCTCAACGAAGTTCTGGTCTCCTTACCTCTCAAGGAGTCCTCCCAAGGTTCCCCTAAGCCCTCAAGGTCCAAACCATTGAGTTTTAAGAGTTTCGTTTTAAGGTAAGGGATCCGACCTCTCTCTTTCTTTTCAAGTAAGCTCTTTAATGTCATTTCTTTTATGATCCATGCTCTTATGTTGGAAGATGTTTTTTTATATTCATATTACTTCCCTTTTCATGATCATATGATGAGAGGCCCCCTCTTACTCTCATTATTTCGTTTTATGAATGTTTATGTGGCACCGTTAGGCTGCTGAAATTTTCGTAACGGATTCTTTCTCCCTTCTCATTTTTCAAGATCTATTTTCATGTAAAGTTTTTCAAATTACTTTTTATTATGTTGGGGTATGATCTCTCTATATATCATACTAATCTTTTATGATCATATGATGAGAGACCCCATTTTATCTCTTCATTTCAGTATTTTGATATTTTATGTGGCGTCGTTAGGCTGTAAAATTTTTAAGTGGTTCTTTCACCCTTCTCGTTTTCAGGTTCTACATTCATGTCAAGTCTTAAAAGTTTCTTTTTATTATGTTGGGGTATTATCTATATATCTATCATACTGATATTTTATGAGCATATAATGAGATACCACATTTGGTTTTTTCAATTCAGTATTTTGAATGTTAAGTGGCGTCGTTAGGCTACCGAATTTTTAAGTGGTTCTTTCACCTTTCTCCTTTTTAAAAGTTCTAATTCCATGTCAAGTATTTCAAGTTCCTTTTTATTATGTTTGGGTATGATATCTATATCTATCATACTTATCTTTTATGATCATATGATGAGAGACCCCATTTTATCTCTTCAATTCAGTATTTTGATGTGTTAAGTGGCACCGTTAGGCTGCCGAATTTTTAAGGGTTTCTTTCACCTTTCTCATTTTTCAAAGTTCTAAATTCATGTAAAGTCTTTCAAGTTCATTTTTTATTATTTTGGGGTATGATCTCTATATCTATCATACTTAACTTTTATGTTCATATTATGAGAGACCCTATTTGATCTCGTCAATTCAATTTTTTGGATGTTTTAAGTGACGTTGTTAGGCTGTCGAATTCTCATAAGATAAATCTTATTTTTTGTCTTCCTTCCATGTTTTTCATTTGAAATGGTATTTCCTTAAAATTTCATTACCATGTTCATGTATCCTTCATTTTCTGTCCCTCTAATGTTTTAGGGGTCATTTATTAATGTTTTACCCATGTCCCCTCTCTTTTCAATGTTTTCTAAAACCCCAAAACATAGTCGTTATGCTGCAGAATTTCCGTCTCAAAATGTATCTCTCTTTTTCTAAAGTTATTTTATTTTATTAAGTGAATACTTAAACCTCTATCTTCTATAGGGTTATTCACCTATGTACCAAGTTATTCTATTTTAAATTCTGGGATTTACATACATGAGACCCACTTTCCCTTTCCGTGGGTTTAAATTGACATTAAGATCATGTCTTTAAAGCTGTTTTTAAAACGTTATGATTTTGAAATGAAACCCATTTCTTTTATTCTATATGGGTTGTTTATGAAATTATTTATGATTATATATGTGGCTCACATGATAATAAAGACATGTCAACTGTGCGCCCAGAAAGCGCTCCAATGCATTGGGTAAAGACTTAATCTCTAGAGATGACCTTTTGGACTGATACCATGGTGAATAACCATGGTAATTTTTAATAACACCTTGGGGGTGGACCTTGGAGAAACGAAATGATTTTCGATATTAAATGTTTCAGCCACATCTTCAGGTTATGAAAAATGTTATTTTTATTATGATATATCTCATGATTTCTTTCTCATTCCTTAAAGTTCTTTTCATGACCTTATTGATGTATCTCAAGTTCACATGTAAAATGTTTCTCTTGTTTCCATTACTGGGCCTTATGCTCGCCCTTTCTTTTGATATATGTCCCCAGGTTATGAGATGCAGTAATGAACCTAGGATGAACATGTGGAGAATCCTTTCAAGTGCATAAGAAGAATGTTTTATGTTTCCATGTTTTAAGTTCCTACTTTCCAAGATAGTAAACCTTAAGGATCCTCAGTTTTGTGTAATGTAATGAAAGTTTATGTTATAAAATGGCATGATGCTATATTTGGTATCAAAGGATGGTTTAGTTATTTGTGGAAATTAGGATATGAAATCATTAGGAATAAGCCTATAGAAAAGTATATATATAGGTCATCTTCCAGGTATTTTGGTGATTTGAGTAATGGGTTGCCAAGCAAATATAACCCTGTCTGCATATAAGCAGGTAGAGGTGGCTCTAGCACATATGTACATAGGGATTAAACCAAAAAACACTACATTAAGCTAGAATCAAACGGAAACTGGTACACGACAACGGGCCTTGCTGCACTCTTGGTTACGACACTCCCGGGGGATATGCTTTTGTAAATTCATAAGCTTAGTATGAACCATTTATTAAAGGAACAAAGATAAAATAAAATAAAGATTCAAATAAGAATATATGATCATGGAAAACCTAGATGGGAACCTAGGGGATCACAAGTTAGGGTATACTTTTCTTCTACAAGTTATCCTTATATGCTTTACGTTCCTTTTCATGATTATTGGCTATGTATTTAAGCCCCTAATTATACTTTCTCTTCTTAGTTAATGGTGGGAAAAGGAAGAACATGTCCCAAAAACCAATGTGATAAGAAATGAGGCGATTCCCATATTAATATGATAGAGATGGTTAGGGTATTAAAAGATGATTATTATTTTGGAAGACGTTCACTATTTTGGGGACCCTATATGATCGAGGTAAATAGATTACTACGGTTTTTTCATTGATGAGTAATGTTGACTAATATTTTGAAGAATCGATGAATTTTAGGTGGACTGATATTAATTTAGATTACTTATGGGAATGATTAACCTATCATGGGTAAAATATGTTTAGGTTAGCTACTTTTGTTATAAGATGATAGGCGTGTTTGATGTTGTTTAGTGATAAACAATGATGTTTATTTTGGAAGACTATGTTATCAAATCCATCTTGTATTTGGGTTTCAATATTAGTTTGGTTTTTTCTTCGGAATTTTAAGGACCGTTATTTATGGAATGGTCTATGATGAACATTGAGTAGTACCATGGAACTATGACGATTTAAAAGTAGTTTCCATTCCTATGGGATTCTTTCTTTTTAAAGAGTTGTTTTACCTTAACCATTCTGTTTTTGGGATAATGTTTAAAGATAAAAGAAATAGATAGTTAATCTTTTTTGGATTATGTGATTCCCTAGAAGATGATTGTTGTGTTTTTGATGAGACCAAGTGTTTTTGAATTCTCATCATTTGGAGAAAAGATTAGTTTAGGTAGATACTTATTCAAGGATGAAATTATACATGAATGTAGGTATATTTTCTTATGTTTTTGTTCTATGTGGCAAACAAATTCCTCAAAATTATGAAAAGAAACATAAAACAAAAATGTTATTGGTTTACGTTTCCTACTAGGTAATAAAATATCGTTTACACACACCATAAGTTGGGGATTTTCTTATCATTAACTTTCTCCTAATCTTGTTTTCTATCACTCTCCCTCAGAACTTGACCCTTTATATTCTCCTCCATGTCCATGTTTTTATACATGGAATTCTAGTGTGGGTTAACTCGGTTGACCATTGTACTTCCCTTTATTTCTATTAAAGTAATAGTTTTACAGACACCTTTTCCGATGTGGGACATTCACTGAAATTTCAAAAACCAATTTTACAAATTGCGAGGGTGCAATTTCTTAAGGGGGGGAGATTGTAATGACCCGAAATTTTGAATAAATCTTATTTCCTAATTTTTTGTGTTATTTTATTTTATTTTTTTACTCAACAAAAATATTTCATTTGATAACATGAGTATAATTAAAATGAGACCGTTGTGTTTTGACTGTTATATGACCATTGGTCAATATGACGGCTGGAATCTAAACGTTTTGATTATTGTGTCTAAATACAAGTAATCATGGTTAATTAATATAGAAAGAAGATTTGATGGCCTCACCCAGTATTCTTGGACCGATCGAATCCCATCTAACAGAACTTTGGAAGGAGGTAGCACCACTAGGCTTTACTTAGGACCAATCCCATGCTAAACTTCATCATGTGAAGCTAGAACGGGATCGCCTTCACAAAAAGTTCAAACTGATAGAAATTACTACTCGTGCGATGTTGGTTGAGCCTCCCTCAGATTCTCTCACCTTACCACACCTTACACTTAGGTCCTATGCTGGTGTGATAAGGGGCTATGTTAGGAGACCGTAACTACCTTGTGTAATCATTTGTTTTAAATAAAAATTGGTATTTCTTATTATAATGATGTTTATGACTTTTCAAATGTCCAGATAAATATAGTATGCATATTTTTGTGAATTTTAGAGAAAGGATATTTTAAAAAAATGTTTATGTAAACCTTATATAATTAAAAATGTGTTATGATTTTCAAAAAATGGTCTTCTACAATTATGTTCAGTAAGAAATTTAGAGTATAATAAGATAAACATAATTTTTGATGAATATAAAATTATGAATAGTGATTTTTTTGCTTAGGATTAGTAATGTGACCAAATGGATTAGTAATCACACTTAAAGAAAGTATTAATATAATCTAGTCACCTTGATTAAGTAATGTGATTCAATAAGATGGTTAAATAACGGTTTCATAAATTTTTATTCAAGTATTAGTTTTTTCTAGTGAATAGTGTTTTTTAATTAAAAATTAAATTAAAAATCTTTAGAAAATTATATTTATAAAATATATTTCATTTTTGAACTTAGAGGATCGATATTATGTGAAGGTAATTTTGGGATTTTTTTTGAAAAAAATGAATTTTCAGTGAATAGTGTATTTATTTAAAAAATAAATTAAAAATATTTAGAAAATTATTATTTTAAAATGGATTTCATTTTTGAAATCAGATCATTGATATTTGGTTAAGGTGAAATTTTGGGATTTTTCTGAGAAAGTTGAATTTTTACTGAATAGTAAAAATACATTTTTAGGGTTTCGGTACGTTTAATGACATCATAACTGTGTCATGATAATGTCATGATATATTTTATGGGTTGGACGACCAAAGGTGATGAATTATTGTATTGGGGGACCCATGTGTCCTAACTTCACAGGAAATATCTTGGGAGATCACATAGTTTTGAGAAACCCACTTATGAGGTGTCCCTTGGCCATTAATGCCTTATCCCCTCACTTTTCCCTATAAATACCAAGACATTATCTAATCCTATGGACTCCAAAATCATTATCAACGAATTTCTGGTATCCTTACCTCTCAAGGAGTCCTCCCAAGGTTCCCCCAATCTCTCAAGGTCCAAACCTTTGAGTTTTAAGAGTTGTGTTTTAAGGTAAGAGATCAGACCTCTGTCTTTCTTTTCACGTACTCTCTTTTATGTCATTTATTTTATGCTCCATGATCTGCTGTTGGAGGATGTTCTTTTATATTAATCTTACTGCCCTTTTCTTGATAATTTTATGAGAGTCCCCCTCTTTCTCTCATTATTTCGTTTTATGAATGTGTAAGTGGCGTCGTTAGGCTGCTGAAATTTTTGTAATGGATTCTTTCTCCCTTCTCATTTTTCAAGATCTATTTTCATGTAAAGTATTTCAAGTTCCTTTTTTTAAGTTAAGGTATGATCTCTATATATATTACAATGATATTTAATTATCATATTATTTTAGACCCCATTTGATCTCTTCAATTCAGTATTTTGATGTTTTAAGTGGCGTCGTTAGGCTGCGGAATTTTTTAGTGGTTCTTTCACCCTTCTCGTTTTCAAGTTCTACTTTCATGTCAAGTCTTTCATGTTCCATTTTATTATGTTGGGGTATGATCTATATATCTATCATACTGATCTTTTATGATCATATGATGAGAGACCACATTTTATCTCTTCAATTCAGTATTTTGAAGTGTTAAGTGGCGTCGTTATGCTGCCGAATTTTTAAGTGGTTCTTTCATCTTTCTCCTTTTTCAAAGTTCTAATTCCATGTTAAGTCTTTCAAGTTCCTTTTTAATATTTTTGGTTATTATCTCTATATCTATTATAATGATTTTTTATGATCATATGATGAGATACCCCATTTTATATCTTCAATTCAGTATTTTGAAGTGTTAAGTTGCGCCGTTAGGCTGTCGAATTTTAAGGGGATTCTTTCACCTTTCTCATTTTTCAAAGTTCTACTTTCATGTCAAGTCTTTCAAGTTCATTTTTTATTATTTTGGGGGTATGATCTCTATATCTATCATAATGAACTTTTATTTTCATATGATGAGATACCCTATTTGATCTCATCAATTCAAAAAAAAAATTGATGTTTTAAGTGACGTCGTTAGGCTACCGAATTCTCATAAGAGAAATCTTATTTTTTCTCTTTCTTCCATGTTTTTCATTTCAAATGGTATGTCCTTCAAATTTCATTACCATGTTCATGTATTCTTAATGTTCCATCCCTCTACTATTTTAGGGGTCATTTATGAATGTTTGACCTATGTCCCCTCTCTTTTCAATGTTTTCTAAAACCCCAAAACATAGTCATTATGCTGCAGAATTTCCGTCTCAAAATGTCTCTCACTTTTTATAAAGTTATTTTATTTTATTAAGTGAATAATCAATGTTTTCTCTTCTATAGGGGTATTCACATATGTACCAAGTTTTTCTATTTTAAATTCTTGGATTTACATACCTGAGACCCGCTTTCCCTTTCCATGGTATTAAAGTGACATTAAGATCATGTCTTTAAAGTAATTTTTTAAACGATATTATTATGAAATGAAACCCTTTTCTTTTATGCTATACGGGTTCTTTATTAAATTATTTGTTATGATATATGTGGCTCACATGATAATAAATACATATACAGTGTGCGCCTAGATAGCACTCCAATGCATTGGGTAAAGACGTAATCTCTAGAGATGACCATTTATACTGATACCTTGGTGAATAACCTTGGTAATTTTTAATGACACCTTGGGTATGGACCTTGGTGAAATGAAATGATTTTCAATATTAAATGTTGCAGCCACATCTTCAAGTTATGAAAATATTTATTTTTATTATGATATATCTCATGATTTCTTTCTCATGCCTTAATGTTTTTTTCATGGCCTTATTGAAGTTTCTCAAGTTCACATGTAAAATGTTTCTCTTGTTCCCCTTACTAGGCCTTCTTCTCACCCTTTCTTTTGATGTATGTCCCCAGGTTATGAGATGAAGTAATGAACCTAGGATGAATATGAGGAGAATACTTTCATGTGTTTAAGAAGAATGTTTTATGTTTTCATGTTTTATGTTCCTGGTTTCCAAGACACTAAACATTAAAGATCCTCAGTTTTGTGTAATGAAATGAATGTTTATGTTATAAAATGGAGGCATTCTATACTGTTTGAAGTTGATTTATTTATGATACAAATCATCCATAATGTATTGAGTTTTTTGGGATATATTTGACTCTAGATGTGTTATTTTTATACCATTCAGGGTTTATTGGTAATGTATTGACATTTCGTATGCTAGTTTTAATATGAATGTTTAAGTTATGTTTAAACCTTTTCTTGTGAGGAATGAATTGGAAATATTAAGTGATCAGTGGATCCCGTTATAGCTCCTCGATGCATCAGTATGTATCATGATAAAACTTGTGTCTTGGCCCAAGGCATTGATAAAATATTATTTGTAGTCTTGGCACAAGGCCTTGACTATGTGGTTATGAATTCTGGAATTATGCATTCCATCATTATGAAAGTGGCTATTAATATTGCATTTAATTTTTAGACTAGTAGGATATCCTTGTGATTAATTAAATGGAATTATTTGATTTCATCTTTTGCATATAATGCTTTTGTTTAATTTTAAAAGTCTTTTATTTTAGTATTTTACATTTTCATAAATGTGTATAATTACTTGTGAATTGTTCTTCTATATTGTTATCCGTACTGAGCATCTGAAATCACCCCATTCTATGATTTATTTTTCCAACCACCTGAATAAGTAATTTATTTTTGAGTTTCAAGGATTGGCTATGTATATAAGATTGTTTAATAAGGGGGAAAAATGTTGTTGAGGTTTTTATTTTGTGATGCAATGTAAAACTTATGAATGTATCTAGTACATCCAAGAATACTAAACTAACCAGTCTTTCGAGATATGATTCTTTGTATCATGAAAATGTTATGCAATAATGAATTGGATCTGGTTATCTAGGGTCGGGGAATTACATTTGGTATTAGAGGAAGTTTAGTACAATCCATGGAAGCAGGATTTAGAATAAAAACTATGATAAGAGAACATTACCCTAAGATGGACTTTGAGGATTAGTATAGAAGATCGTCCTAGAATTTTTGTATTGTCGAGATTTTGATAGTTTTCCAAGAAATACATCTCTGTCTAGACATAGGAAGGTTGAGGCGGATCTGGCAATGATGTACCTATCGATAAAACCTGAAAACACTACTTTGAGCTAGACTCGAACATGGAATGGTTCACGACTACGGGCCTTGGTGCAATCATGGTTATGACACTCTTAGGATATTTTTCATGGATAATTATCATTTTCACTTCAAAAAATTTATAAAATGTTTATGAGTATATACTTATTCAAAGAGAACTTGTTTATGATTATTGATTATATCGATAAAATGTTCAATTAATGTTTAGTGTTTTACAGGTTTGGAATAATGTAAAGTGATTCATAAACTAATATAGTGTATGCCATTATATATAAATTTCACCTAGTTTAAGGAATGGAAACTATATCAATTCACATAATCCATGTATAGATTTTCCTTATACTCAATATAATTATAGTGGATATGGGGAAACAACTGGTTGTGATCAGCTTATCACCATACTATGAAAACTAACTCAGGTTATAAATAATAACCTTACCTGTATAAAGCACCATGATCCTAATGTGGAGGATCAATGATATACCTCATCCTAAGGATAGAACCACCAATATTCAGTGGGGGTACAAATCCATTAACAGTTGTGAAATGGATAAATTCCTTAAAAAATTTATTTCATGTTTGGGGAGTAGCGAATGTGAAAAAGTTTTCATGGAATTTTATAGTCTCACTAGAGATGCAGATCAATTTTGTTCATTAATCCTAAACAAAAAGGAAGGTGAAGAAGTATCAAACATGGAATGGTTGGAGTTTAAAGATATTTTTTTTTGAAAAATACATTCCTCATGACCATCGAGCGTATATGGAAAGACAATTTCATAGCCTAAGGAAAAAGGAGGATGAGAATGTCACAATGTATGACACTAACTTTAAAAGGTTATAAAGGCATGCAGAATATTATATACATAACCAATGGAGTAATATTCATCGATTGATTGATGGGTTAAAACCATATCTCAATTAAGAATTAGTCTCAAAATCCTTCGCATCGTACGAAGATACTGTCTCATTGGCTATTAAGATAGAAATGAAATTCTCAAAGACTTATGAATTGAAAGAAAAGAATGAGAAAAATAGATCTATTAAACACTCTTGAACTGGAAATAAGGGGAAGAAGGGAAAATATGAATATCCATCTTGTAGTTAATGTGGGAAGAAACACCCATGTTCTTGCCTGAGGTGAATGGGAGTCTGTTACATGTGTGGTGAAAAAGGCCACCAAGCTCATGATTGCAAGGGGAAGAAATAGGTTGTCAATTTTGAATGCCATAATTATAGGGAAATTGGGCATTATGAAAATGAATGTACTAAGAGTAATGGAACATACCTAATAAAAGGCAATGGGAGAAATTCCAAGCTAATGCAATCACTATTGTTGAGGTTGAAGTTCTGATAGGCTTGGTGGCAGGAAATTTAATGGTTTAATCAAGTTTATGCAATGATTTATTTGATTTGGGATCATTGCATTGTTTCATATCAACCTAGTTTGGTAGGATAATTAGGTATTTTCAATTTGACTTAACACGGGAGTTGACAGTGAAAACACCTAAGGAAAGTAACATTGTAAAAAAAATTCTGAATCTATTCCCATTAGAGCATATAAATGACCATTATCTGCTGATCTTATTGTCATACAGATGATTGAATTTTATATAATCCTCAGAATGGATTGGAATTCAGACCATAATGAATATATGTTTTTTAAGAAGATGGAGGTTACAATTTTCAATGATGATAAGGAGTACCATTTCTTTAGAGCCAAAAAGTCACCACCTAATTCTTATCTATATCCACCCCCTGTAGTTGTACTAAACTCAATTATTAGGGAGGAAGATAATGAAATAATTATGGGGGAGGAAAATAATGTTTGAATAGAGGATGTACCTATTGTGCACGAATATGTTTATGTGTTTCCAAATGATCTACCTAAATATCCTCCAGAATGATAAATTGTGTTTTCCATCGATTTAATTATTGGTTGAGGCCCATATCGAAGACCCCTTATAGAATGACCACTGTGGAATTAGTGGAACAAATGAAAAAACTAGTGGAATTGAGTAATAAGGGATTTATTCACCCTAGTGTTTCTCCATGGGGAGCGCTGTCCTTTTTTTAAGAAGAAGGACGAATCTATGATGTTGTGCATTGAATATAGGGAGATCACTGTTATAACAATAAATAAAAAGTATCACCTACCTCGAATTGATTATTTATTCGACCAACATCATTGAGCTAAATATTTTTGGAAGAATGACCTTCGATATGGATATCATCAGTTGTATGTAATGAAGGAATAAATTATGAAAATAGAATTTCAAACCATGTATGGGCATTAAAAGTTTATAGTAATGCCTTATGGATTGACTAATGCACCGTCTATCATTATGGATCTAATTAATATAGTATTCAAGGAATATCTTGATGAATTTAATGTGGTATTTATTGATGGTATCTTTTTATACTACAAAAATCTATGAAGATCATGAAAATCACTTGTGCATTACTCTAAAGACTCTTATAAGAAATTAATTATATGGGAAGTTTATCAAGTGTGAATTCTGTCTCCTGGAGATTTATTTTTTTGTACATATTTTCTATAATAATCGAATCTCTATTGATCCTTCGAAGACCATGGAAATCAAAGAATGGCCAGTACAGACGAGTATAATTGAGGTTTGAAGTTTTATTAGTTTAGCAGGTTTTTATCAACATTTCATCCATAATTTCTCCCTGTTGGATAACCCATTAACCAAGATCACACGTAAATGGGTTAATTTTGTTTTGACAAAATAGTGAGAAGAATGTTTCTATGAACTGAAAATAATATTAGTCGATGCTCCTATGTTGACTCTATAATCAGGGAATGATGGGTTTGTTATTTATAGTGATCCTTTAAAGAAAATTCTTGGTTGTGTCCTAATTCAGAATGATATAGTTATTACTAATGCATCAGGATAGCTGAAAAATCATGAGAAAAACTATCCCACTCATTATCTTGAGTTAGCACCTGTAATCGTTTCTTTGAAAATATATAGACACTACCTCTATAGAAAAATGGATAGATTTATACTGATCTCATGAGTTTGAAGTATATTTTTCACAAAAAGATCTCATCATGTGGAAAAGGTGATAGCTTGAACTGCACAAGGATTATGATTACACTATACACTACCACTCGATGATGGAAAATAATGAGGTAGATGCTTTGAGTAGAAAGGATCATGGAATTTTGAACAAGTTGAGTGTTGAAAGAGATTATATTTGTATGGATCTAGTAAATATGGATATGTCAATAACAATGGAATGTGAAACATCAATACTTTTTTAAATGGTTCCCAAAATATCATTACTACAAAGAGAAAAGTGTTTTCAAACTGATGATTAAGAGTTTCAAATGAAGATTACAGCTATGAATGTTGGCAGATTGAGTGACTTCATTTATGAAGATGGAGTTTTGAAATTTGGGAAGAGCATTTGTGTTCCTGATATACCTGATCAAATAAGGGAATTATTGGATGACTGTCATACCTCTATTTTCTCTATACACCCTGGTATCAAAA
Organism: Viscum album; assembly: GCA_963277665.1. Classification (NCBI taxonomy): domain Eukaryota; kingdom Viridiplantae; phylum Streptophyta; class Magnoliopsida; order Santalales; family Viscaceae; genus Viscum; species Viscum album. The sequence continues at coordinate 24,207,252 of OY728157.1, read as the reverse complement.
ATATGTATAGAGATTCAAAAGGACATTTATGAGGGACAACATGAAGAGAGAGATTGCTAATTTTGTGTCCAGATGTATGGTTAGTCAACAAGTGAATGCTCGAAGGCATTAGTAAGGAGGAGTCAAGAAACCTCTTCCCATACCTGAGTGGAAATGGGATAATATTACGAAGGGCTTTGTCATGGGGATACCAAATACTCCTATAAGGAATGATACAATATGGGTCATTGTCAATCAACTTACCATGTCAACACATTTTCTTACAATAAGAGAAGATTAACCACTTGAACGTATGGAAAGACTATATATTAATGAAGTTGTAACACTTTATTGAGTTCCCGCATCTATTATTCCTGACCGTGATCCCCATTTTACATCATGATTCAAGAAAAGTCTTTCGAGGCCCTGGGATACTGAACATTATTTGAGCATAGCCTACAACCCTCAAACTGATGGACAATCAGAATAGACTATTCAACCCTTTAAGCAAATTTTCAGATCTTTCTCACTTGACTTTCAAGGTAATTGGGATCAATATTTATCTCTGGTAGAATTTTATTATAACAATAGCTTCCATTAAAGTATTAATATGGCACCATATAAAGAATTATATTGAAATATATGTCACACACGATCTTTTTGGGATGATGTTGGTGAAGGAAAACACACAGTCTAAGAACATGTTGAGGAATTGATGGAAAAGGTGAAGGTTATCCAAACCCACATCAAATCATCTCAATGTAGGTAGAATAACTATGTTGATAACTGAAGGAATGATTGGAAGTTTTAGGTAGGAGATCATGTTTTAATGATGGAATATTCATGGACGGGAGTTATAAGATTCGGTAAGAAGGGTAATTATATCCCAAGTATATAAGACCTTTTGAAATTCTAGAACGAATTGGGGTTGTAGATTACTGTTTGGGAATGCCTCTAAGTCTCTCCAAAGTTCATGATGTGTTCCATGTATCACTATTGAGAAAACACATGCATGACCAAATTCATGTACTCACCTATGATGAATTAAAACTAGAACCCAATTTGTTTTATTTTGAAGAGCATATCATAATTAATTATATGGGGGACAAGTGTTGAGAAGCCAAAGGATTCGTCCGGTGAATGTTCTATGGAGAAATCATAAGATGGAAGAGGCAACTTGGTAACCCCATGAACCTATGATGATGAATCAATCGAATCATTTTATGAAATAATATTCTAGAAATTTCAAGGATGAAATTATTTTAAGGCGGGGAGAATGTAACACCCCAAGATTCCACGGTACGTTTCCTTTTTAATAATGCAATTGCTTGCATTGTACACAACTTCGTGATTCTAACACACTATGACCAATCAAACTAGCCATTATGAATAGTAATACCAACTTATTGATATTTTATAAATTTTATTTTTCAAAATGGACATTATTTTTTAATTCAGAACATTGAAATTATCATAGGGTGAATATTTTGTATTTTTCAGAAAATATTCAATTTCTCATAAATAGTGAAAAATACTATGTTATTTGATAAAACCATATTATTTATTTGAATAATTATTTATTTTATATAATTTTTTTTTATGTCAAAATAGAAACATAATAACTAAATTAGTTCATTTTAATTCATTGGTGTCGATTTGTAATAAGTTTAGATATATAAAAATTTTAGTGAACTTTTTACCGTCTTTTACCCACCTCTTAGGAGCATTTGCCAATTTGCATGAAATTTTATTTTACCACTTCTGTGAGTAGAATTTCATAAATCTGAGAGACACGGTTGACATCAGTAAGTCATATTCTCTTTAATATGTTGAAAATAATTTTGTGGTGAATAGTAATTTTTACTTTTATTTACCACAGTTAAAAGTAAATATGGAAATTAAGGGTAAAAAATTATATTATAATTACCCTAACACATATACTAATTCTATTGGATAATAGTAATTTGACCAAAAACATCCTTAGGATTATAATACGACCCCCTTTGGTCCACATGTATTAGATTATGATATTTATTACACATTTATTTAAAGAAAATTTAAATGAGTTAACTTCAAAGTTTAACAACTAAACCATTTTTAATATATGTTTATACAAAAGATAAACTCCACTATAAATATTCATTAGAAAGATAAAAAGAGTTACTAAATAATGGTATTTTATTTATAAATTTTAGAAATTTAATAATTAAATTTATTTATGACACAATGATGATGCATTAATTAACTTATTGCTGAATGATTAAAATAATTGATATTATAAATATCCAAATAAATATAATTTGATACTTTTGATGAATTTAATTAATTATATAGGTTAATATGACATGTTATGGTGGATGAAATATTTTTTTTCTAAGTAATAATATTGTTATGATTTTAACAAAAACCAAATACAAAATATTCTCAAAAATGACATAATTGAGATTTTTTAAAAAAATTACTATATAATTAACTGATATAATATACCAAAAATTATAATGTTCGGAAAAAGGATATATATAAGGTTATATATCTTAATAATTAACCACATGGGGTTCGCATGGCTAGTTATTGTATGTTTATTAACCATATAACATAAAAATACAAAGAGACATAGTAAATGTCAAACTATTTAACTAAGAATTAAATCTAAAAGATAAGGTTAATATGTTGACATAAACCTATCTAAAACCTCTTTTTTTAAAGTTTTTGGACCCATCCACACCTTATCCTATATATAATTTATTTTGGATCCATTGGAAACAGAAAATTATTTAATTATAAACTAATATTTCATGATTTTTCTAAAGTTACCCTCACCTTCTTATAAAAAGGTACTTCCCCTTATCTTAATTTCCCAACTCCATGGCCATTTTTCTCAGCCAAAACCTACCGAAATACCTCCCAACATTACTAACATTATCCAAGAGGCCTTAATTTGGTCATAATTCCACCTTAATGATCCCTTTTGATCAAATCAAAATGAAGAACCCAAATAATAGTTAAATATTTCATCACCTCTTTCAAGTTCTTTCCTTCGTCCACATCCTATTTATTTGTTGTTTTCATTATAAAATAATAACTCTAGTATATTATATATACTATGATTTTATTATAAATACTTTACAACCATATTCATTATTCCAATATCCTATAAATGACAAAGTCACCATAGGTGTGTACGTACAACTTACCATCTCCACGTTGTGGTGTAGTTTGTTATTCAAACACATCATTATGTCGGACGGGTATAATAATGACTATAACTGAAGTAAATAATAAATATAACATTTTAATGATTCTATATATATGATATACCATCCATTTACATATGATTTCTCCCTTAATATAAGGTTATTTTCTCTTTTGCGTACGTATGGATTACCGACTCCACGAACGCGATGAGATTCATTCCCCATCTTAATCATTCAAGAATAAGTTTAATTTTATAACTAATAATAATGTTTATAACATAATATAATTCTGTATATGAATTATATACATCCTATCCATAACAAACATGTTTTACATAACCAACCGTATAGATGAAAACGAATCAGTCAACACCTGAAACTATGATATTACTAAAATATTATTAACAAATAAATTTTAGTGGATCATATATGATATCATATTTTGGAATAGGGTTCTTGTATAATTTAATAACAATGTTTTAACTACTACACAAGAGGTTAACGTACCATCTTCTAAGTAAAAGTACAAGGTATGGGTTAATTTTACAATCTCTTTATTATCCGAGTTAGTTTTTACCTAAGTATCTTGGGACTCTTTATCATCCAAATCTGTGTTTTCTTAAAAAGATATTTCAAATAATTTTTTATATTTACTGAATAATGGGTTAAATTCATTTATACCCTAGTTTCACCTTATATGTTTTGAAAGGAATCTTTCTATCATTTTCCAATCAAGGCACATTATGACCTTTTCATCAAAATTAATGTAAGAATGTATTTTTTAATATATACAGCGGGTGAAGCTATTTTACAGCATTATAACATCACTAATACTTCCCATGAAAGCTTATATAAATATTTTCAAATTAAATTATTTATTTTATAACTACAATACTTCTAAATGATTACATAATTTAAAGATAAATTTCTCTCAAAATGTTTTGATTTCATATATGTCAACATTATTTGATGGATTTTAAACATGTTTGAAGTTGATTTATTTATGATAAAAATATTCTATATTGTATTGATGTTTTTGTGATATATTTGATTGTAGATGTGTTAGTTTTATACCATTCATTATTTATGGATTAATTATTGACATTTCATATGCTAGTTTGAATACAAATGTTTATGTTAGGTTTAAACCATTTCTTATGAGGAATGAATTAGACTTAGTAAGAGACAGGTGGATCCCACTATAGCACCTCGATGCGTCGAGAGGTCTAACGAGAAAAACTACTGTCTTGGAAAAAGGCCTTGACAAAATCTTATTTGTAGTAGTTTCTTAATTTCTTGACTATGTGGTTATGAAGTCTAGCATTATGCATTCCATCATTATGAAAGTGGCTATTGATATTCCATGTGATTATTCGACTAGTAGAATATCCATTTCATTAAGTGAATGGAATTATTTGGTTTTATCATTTCCATATTATGGTAATGTTTATGTTTAAAAGGCTTTTGTTTTATTCTTATATATTGCCTTAAATACTTATGCTTATTTATGAAATTTTCTGTTATATTCTTAGCCTTACTGAGCTTCTGAGTTCACCCCTTTCTATATTTTATTTTTCCCAGGATGTGAATAAGTATTTTATGGTTGACCTGAATGGATAGAATAAGGATATTAGTGTGTTTAAAAAGGAGAAAAAATGTTGTTCACGTTTTTATTTCGTGATGTAATGTTAAACTAATGAATGTATCTACTACTTCCAAGGCTACTAAATTGATTAGTCTTTCGAAAAATGATTCTTTGCATCCTGCCAATGCTATGGAATAATACACTGACTCTAGGTAACTATGGTCGGGAAGTTAAATTATTATGGAGGGTAATATCATTGTAGCATATGGCTCTCGACCACATAGGCCACACGAGAAGAGTTATCTGACCCATTCCCCTGAACAAACATTCATGATGCTTCTTCTGAAGGGTTAGAGACATTAAATTTTTACATAAAGGTTTCCTATGTTTTTCAACCGTAGTAGACTGAGTAAAAACATCCCCAAAAAATACATGAACAATATTTAGAGGAATAGGGTGGAGTAACTATAGTGTTTTTATTTCTAAATTTTCGACACCATGAAATAGGGGAAATTCATTTCAATTTCGTTCAGTTTGAAACGTATGAATTGTTATGTGAAAAAATCATTTTATGAGTTGAACTTGATAGATATTTGTTTTTCAAATATTAATTAAGGAGTTTATAAATAATTAGTTGATATTGTTTTATAATTTTTTCAGTTGAACTATACTTTTCTCGAGATGATTCTTTAGTATTAGTAGGTTGGTGAAGAATTATATGGCATTGGGGACTATCATTAGGGATGGGAGACTATCAGTGAGTTGTTATTCTCTAATAATGGAATTATATGTATTTATAATTGGTTCATTGTTTAATTATATTTCATAAAATATGTGATGGATGATTTTTATAACTCCTAAATGGTGGTGGTATAGGGTACAAAAAATATTTTCAATGACTTGTGGTGATGATTTCTGTGGCCAAGTATTATGAGATACATTTTGGATTATATTTCTCAATGTTATACTTTCCTAATGGTTAATCCATAAACATGATACCTTGTGGTTGGATTTAGCCACATTATGTGAGAAAGTAGTGGGATGATATTTATATGTACTTTTTGGTTAGATTTCCACATATCCATTAATGTAAGAATATGATATGGTTTTTGATTGATTAGATGATCAAATCATCCACCTTTTTACCCATTCATAGTGCAATCAATCTTCTAGTTTTTAAAAATAACTATATGAAATATTTTTTTAGATATGGTTACATCTATATAGTCTATGATAGAGAACCCCATTTCCTCTAGTTTTTGTTGATGCCTTCATTAGGTGATGGGATCTCCTGTTCATTTCTGTACGATGTTCCATCAACAAAAGGAGAGCTGGATAGAGAGGTCTATAAATATTATTTATTATATGCATCATGCCAGTATCATATATTTTATGGATCATGGGATGTCCATTTCGGACTGGTTGAATTTTTTTATAATATCAACAACCAAAAATTAATTTCTATGAACATATTTGATGCCATGTATAACAAGATTCATAAAAGTCCATTGTTTTGGTTTGATATTTGAGAAAAATGTTAGGTTATATGTAGTTTATTCAAAGAAATATTGGAAAATATTTAGTTGAATAAACAGAAAATGATAACATTATATAGACGGAACAAATATGATATACAACATCAAATGTGATCATTCAATTTTCTTTGTGTTTTAGTGTTATTTATTTTTTTATTTCAACTGGGCCATTAATGTCTTGGGAGGAAAGGAAAGATCACACATATCTTTGTGGGACCTTTTGAGGTTTCTAAGAAGGTTGGAAATATGGTTCACCATTTAACACTCCATCCACATATAACATTGATAAATAATGTGTTCCACTCATAAAATCATTGGAAGTATCTTTTTTACCCATCTCATGTCTTGAGATGGGAAGATCTTGATGTTGATCTGGATTTAACTACATATTGGAATCGAGTTATGATTATTTATTAAGATAAAAAATTAAATAATTATAGGATGATAAAGTGGCCCAATTGGTTATGAAATAATATTTGTGATTATCATTAGACATGGGAGCATGAGGCACTGATGAGATAACAATATCCTCATCTCTTTTACATGGAAACATCAAGAATGGATTTCTAGGGACATACATATTAATGTTTTGGATAGAGTATCATTATTTTAAATTCTTTCATGTATTCTATTACCCTAGTTTTATCAACTTTATGTTATTCATATTTTTGGAGGCTTTATTTTGAGAATTTGGAGATTTTTGGAATATGTTTGGGCTATATATGGTTGGAGCACGGTTAAGGAAAACAATGCATTTTGTACCATCAAACTGTATACCCTGTAGTGAAATTATAGAATAGGGAATGGTTTTTATAAATCATGAAGATTACTCAACAATCCATGAACTATATTGATATTGGGGAATTTATCATTAGAGCATCGTTATATTAAACATGGGACCAAACTATTTACCCAAAATAGATTTCGAGTAGAGTCACACAGTTAGGGCCCAATATTTTTCTAAGTATAACCCCCTCCTTTGAAAATAATTTTTTCATTTGTAATTAATCATAAAATTTTATTAAAAATACAATACCCCCTATTTTTGATTCATAATCCCCCTATTGAAAAATATATTTGCGAGTTTGGATTTCAAGATCATTGATTAAGGGTAAGTTGTCTATAATTTATTTCCCTTTTATTAAGAACATAATTTCCTTTATGAAATTTAATTATGTAATTTATATATTTAAATAAATTTATTTGAGATGATTATATATATTATTTTAAATTGGTATGGAAATTGAGAAATATTCCAATTTCAATGTGATAGAAATTGTTAGGGTAAATGTTTATAAAATGATGGATTTATTTAAAAATAACTTTATGGAAATGATTTAATACTAATCATTATAAAATAAAAAAAATTTATATGTGAATAGAAAATTCTTGAATGCTTGGAACCCTATAATTTTTTTTTCAAAATAATAAGGAATGATGAAAAATAAAATTACCCAATTAAATTTTAAAATATTATAAAATGATTGATTCAAAATATTATTAATTGATTAACTGGTTGGTTGATTCCCATGGGATCCTAGGTTTTTAGTCGGTGGTGGGTAAAATAATGTTAGGGTATTGATCCTCTAATACTATGTTCAAAATGATATCACAAAATAAACCATGTCATCTTAGGACACTCATGATGAGTACCCATTTTGGGGTGTAGTTTTATTTCTCATAATGTGTTCTCAAATCAAGTTGTAGATTTTGGTACCCACTATTCAAGATATTTGAATGATGGTGAGATGTTTTATGAACTATAATTAGTAAATAAACTTATTCATATTGTTTTTCCTCAAAGGTATGGTTTATTAGATTTTTTATATCGAGAATTTATTTATAAAACTTATTTACTTATCCAACTGATTAATAGAAACTACTTTATGGAAAATGTTCATTTAACCCATCTCTAATGTTTTATTGATATGTAATCCTACTATTTTAATGATAACATTTTTTGTTTTAATATATGAAAAATTAATTATATTGTCACCTGAACATGTTTTCCACAAAAATAGTACTTCGAGGTGGTTAGCCACAAGGCCTTATGCACCTCTCCCCAAAAGCCAAAGTCTTCTGATTGGTAATGAAAATATGATGAGGTAATATTGGGGATACTATACCATTAATGGTGAAAATAATAATGGTATATAAATATATATAACACCACAAAAGAAGGGTCATAACATCTTAATTGAAAAATAAACTGTCCTGAATGATAATAAACAACAACTGTAATAAATAACCTCAACAGAATAACCATTTTTAGATAAATGATTATAATTCATTAATGGTCTTGGTAAATAATATTAAAAGATTTTCCCTCATGACCAACCATATTAGTACATTTATAATGTAAGTAAAAATAAAAAAGGAAACTCTATCTGGATTAAAGGGCCCCTATTCTCCATTTCCATCCATCACATAAAAAATTTACTTCTACGTTCACTATGATCCAACTACTGATCATTATCCCCTACCAATTCTCAAAAACATGATGTCTATATGCATCCTAAAGGGCCCATGTAGGATTTGAGTAAGAAAGGAATAGGACACTACCAACATGATCAAATATTACATCCATAATTTATATGGTGTATGCATATGTAAATAAATATCAAGAATTTATACAGAATAATAATAATAAATAACCCTCTATACTAGAAATTTATATCCACAATTGATCATCCTACTTGAATAGAAAAATTCCAGAATATCTCTGATAATGAGTCCTTATATATATATATATTAAATAAAATAAATGGCTTTATATATATATAAATATATATATATTGTGGTGAGGACTTACAACATAATTCTTAGGTGTCCCTATAATAATATCATACTAAAGAGCCCTCAGGATCCTCCCATAATATATCTCTAACACCCTGAGATTTTAAAAAGTATTTCTTCCAAATTAAATAAATAAATTTAATATTTTTATTTAAACTCAAAAATATGATTTTATTTAGTTACATTCAAAATAGTGCTTTTATTACATTACTCAGAACACCAATCTTAGCATTCAATACAAACAACACTTAGTTTTAATTAATTGTGATATATTATTAAAATATAATTGTCTAATATTTTATATTTCAAGTATCTATTTGAATGGGAGATATGAATAAGATTTAATATATTATGAAAATATGTTTTACATTCTTATATAATTTTAATTATTTAGTTTCAAGTTAATTAGACATGAAAATAAAGCCCTTATGAAAATGAAACGAACATATTCTCTAAAAAATATTTTTATATGCACATGTGTTTTTTATATAAATTAATTAAAAAAATTAATTTTGATAAATAATTCTAATTATATTTAATATTCAATAAAAATTTTAAATTTTATCTTACATTCCTTCTATACAATATATAAGAATAAATCCAATTTTATACATCAATCTCATTTTTTTCTAAAAAAAGTTTCACATCATTCTTAGTGTGCACTTATTTTAAATGATTTTTTTTAAAATTATATATAATTAATATGATAACTAAAAAAATAGCAAATAAAAATATAAAAATTATCTTTGGGTTAATTTTTGGTTTTTCTTGAAATGTATAATTTTTTTATTTGTGAATAATACTAAATTTTATTTGAAAAATATCATTTCGCCAAAATCATTTAAAATGTTAAATTATATATAAGGACTATCATAAAGAATAATTGGTTTAATTATACACATATTTATCCAATTTTTTCATTTAAATCAATTTCATTTTTAAATTGGATATATAAATGTTTTAAACTTTTAAACAATTTCACATTAAAAAATGGATTTCTTGTCGCCATTTTGGGTTTTTTTTAAAACTGAATTCTTCCCCATCATTGAATTGAGTTTGAAAAAATGGATTCCATATTTAGAATAATAATAAATTATACTATCTAATAAGTTGAAATTAAGTTCTCATAGTAATTAAATGTGAAAAAAACATTAAAATTTATTACTCAAATTATTGTAAAAATATTGTTTTGAACATAACATGTGTTTGTTTTAAAATTATATTTATGCACTTATATTATTTTAAATTAATATATATTTTTTAATATTGATAATAAGTATTAATAAATTAATTAAATAATTGTATTTTAATCTTATCTTTTAATGATGGATTACCTTGGTAAATAAAACTATACAAGTTACCTTGTTAAAACTACAAGGATAAAATATTCTATGCATAAATACTACAAAATAACATAGTAAGAATGAGTTTATATATTACTATGTATTTGTTTATTAGAAAATTCATCCATAACCTCTATTACTAATTAATTTTAGAGCAACATGAGGCAACAGAGACCTCCCAATGGTGATTAATTTTGGGTATTTACAAAAATGCGACTCAACTCAATTATAAAATGGAACCCCTTCTCATATCTTCCTCATATATTAAAATATATTTTTTCATCCCAGAAATTTTAAAAATTACTTCCATCGCCCATCATATAATCCATCATTTTGAACATTTTCTAACACATATGGCATTAGTTAAAACCTAATATGGAAACCTGAAAAGAGTCATTGTTCTTCAATGAGAATTTTTATTACATTTCGTTATCCTCATCCTTAATTTTTTATAATTAAATTATTAAATAATAACATTATAATATCCCATATACTAATATTTTTTTTCTTACCTTCCACAAAACAGAATTCTTTTAAATGGGTTATGAAATCATCTTTTGTGTGTACGACAGACTACCATCACATGAGTTAATATCATTCATTTATCCATTACCATCTCTCATGGATAGATATAATGATTGATTTATGGTTTATATATGATATATATTTTCTTTATGATGTTATTAATGTTCATTATTTATTACATCCCACTTAAATTCGAGATATCCAATTTGTGGGAATTTGATAATGTCGTTAGTTTTTTTGACGGACTATCACCTCATGTGGCGATTTGTTTTATTCGTGCATTAAATAGAATATAATAACAATGGGTTTAATAAAATGTATGTAAAATGTGAAATCAAAATTATAACATAATTTCAATATATATATATATATATATAAATATTTTTTTCATTCAATACCACAAGGAATTAGAAGCAGTGTTCTTGAGTACATATGGAATGTTGTGTCCATGAATGGTGTATTAAATTTCCTATAACTAAATATTATGTATTTTTTTAAATACATATATACTAAAAATATAAGATATTAATATCATGTTTTACATTATTGGGAAAATGAAACAATGATCTATGTAAGAGGGTCAAAAAAAACTACCCGTCAAAACATATACGAACGAAAGCAATTATTACCAGAAACATAACTATAAAATTAAATTTTAATAAATAGGAAATAATCGAGTAAAAATAAAATAAAATGTGGAATTATATATATATATAATTACATAATAGTTTTTTAATAACATTGTATTTATTACACATTAGGTTTTTATAAGTATGATGGATATCAAGACATAATGTAATATATATCCATAAAAAATTTATTTTCTGTGATACTCATTCCAAATTATAAAAATGATTCTATTACATTATTTATATACATAAAATTAACTTATATAAAGATTATTATACAAATTTTTTTTATTTCCATATCCATTTTTATCTCTCTTTAATGGAGCTTACAGTTCAAAAGTTAACAAATCGATAAGGAATTTTTTTCTCAATCTTCATTCATTGAGCCATACGTTAAGTTATGTACTTATATTATTCCACGAGATGTGTATATGGGGCCTTTTAAATGTAATATAATGAATTTATTAATATTAATGGGATTTTATTTTTCATTTTATATTATTCATTCATGCATCATATGATTTAATATTACCTATATGGTAATGATTTCAGGTGGAAATATCATTATCCATCAGGATTATTTAAGAACAATTCCCCAATATTGAAAACACATGCTCTACTTATCATGAATTATCATTTTCTTCATAAACACTATTTATCTATGATATATTCAAGTAATAGTGAGATTTTTTCTCTTTTTGGTAGTTAATATAATTAATATTTTTTTAATAAAATACAACATTATTTTCCTCTTCAGTCAGAAATATGTTTTCATCAAAAAAATTGATTCCAATGAATGTTTTAAAAAATATGTCTAAATGATCAATTATGGTCGTTTTCAATGAAAATTTTATTTTAAATATTTTATGCTTTAAATTTAATTTAAATTATTTTCAAATCATCCTCTATAATTTTTCAAGTATATTTTATAACAAAATGTTTTTTCAGATGGTTTTTGATTTAAAAACATATTTTCAAATTTGAAAGGATATTCTTCTCAAGAAATTTTTAAAATGCTTTCTGAAATAATATTGTATTATTTAGGAGGGGTATTTTCATAGAAAAGTATTTTCATATTGTTTTAAATTTAAAAAAATATTTTTTTAATGATAAATATGATATGTTTCTCAAGATATATTTAGAATAGTTTTTAAAGTATTAATATATATGTTTTCATGGTTATTTGAAAAGAAAATGGTTTCCAAAAAAAAATTATGTATGAATAATATTTTGTAAATAGGAATTTTTTTTTCTTCATTGTTTTTTTAATATTATTTTTAAAAGCTTATTTTAAAATCATTGAAAGATATTATCGAACATAATGGTTTCAAAATGATTTATGCATTAAAAAAATTAAATGTGTAAATAAAACTTTCGTCAAGAAATGTTTTACAATTTCTTCAGAAATTATTATCCATATTAGATGACATCTATTAGTGTTTTATATTACTCACTATGTATATGATTGAATGACTCCCTTTATATTATTTCTTCCAATGGTTTATGTTATGATGGAATGAATCTTATATAATCAATTTCTCATACACTGGTTATACCATGATAAAATGATTATGAATCATACTTCCTTTCATGGGTATTTATTTTGATGAAATAGTTATGAAGCTTTTCTCTTTTCCACTGGTTAGGATATGATGAATTGTTTTGTATACCCATTTCATTTCAACTGTTATGATATGATGAATATTTATGATATTTTCGAACACATAAATATTTATTTAATTATGTCACTGTTGGGGAATATATATCTATATAATGAACTTGGTAATGATTAATATCTCTTGATATATACAAGACAAGAACAGGGGGAAATATTTTCATTAAGGTAATTTTCCATTATTGTGGCCTTGATAGTGAACCTCAACTATTATGAAGTAATTAGTAGACTTTTATTTCATGTCCATACTATTTTCCATGAACCTAATTACATATTCATAATGATATGTGTGAATATGAATATGTTTCCATAATGTTATTTCTGAACTGGATTACATGTTCATAATTTTATTAATGATCGATATTTCATGTTCACAATGTTATTCATGAACATGATTACATGTTCAAAATGTTATGTATTGGCCAATATTTCATACATATAATGTGTTGTGTGCACCTGTTTTTATGTCCTTATGTTTATTTTAAGGACTTTTTTAATTTCCATAACATAATTTGTGAACTGGTTTCAATTTATACTTGTTTTCTATGTTATAAAATAATTTTATTCCAAAAATCTAGATTTTTTCCAATTTTATGCTCTCATGGATCATGTTATTTAATTCCATCTTGATTAAATTCTTGTTAATGTCCAATAATTATGCCAAGATAGGTGTTTGTGATCTATTACACCTTAATTATGAAAGATAATTTTATTTCATTATTACATACCCTTATTCATATATAATTATATCATACGGTGGTAGATTTATATATATTATGTTTTACCTTACTCATAATATGAAATTGAAATATATTATGCTTTCATATCTTAGTTATGAATAATTTTTTAGATATTTTTTCCCTATGAGGAGTAATGTTTTAGTAGATCTTGGTGGGATCTTTTGAAAATCTTCAATGAAATAGAATAATTTGTTTTAAGTTCTCAATGGAAAAACATTATTACAGTTCTATGACATGTTTTTGTGTAATGTAATTAATATTGATCTAGTATGATTTCATATCCATGACTAATAATATGAGTTCCATATAATATCAAATGCTCCTCATTTCATTTGAAACCTCTATTTCCTTCAATCATGTATATTTCATTTAAATTGAAGACGCAAACAATATGTCCTAGGTACCTCAGACCGCAACTAATAAATTCTAAAGACCGTGACCCCAGTAACATGAAGCTAGCACCAAAATTAATTACATTTCGACTATGAATAGGATACCACATCCAAAAAACCAAATATTTTAATATATATGGAAAACCAAATATAAACATAAGTTTTACATTACATATTAAATGGAAAAAAACAAAATATTAACTCTAATCCCAAAATCTATAACTCTTAAATTTTACCTATAAGTCCCTCATAATAAAAGGTATGCATCTTGGGTTAAAATAAAACAAAATAAGGTTGTGTGATTAGATCATAAATGAGGGTAAAAAAGTAAATTGGAATCTATAAAGATAAATAATAATCCATGGTGATAACAGAAAACACAATCCATTAAAACATAATCTTGGGCATAATATGGTTGTAATAAAAGATGAAAAAATAATTTCTTATAAAATAATCAGATGAAAATGAAACATATAAATGGATATTATACTACAAGACTGGTACATGGGATATCATTTAACAACACCATCATTTGGGAATTCATAATGATAGACATCATAAATATATCATCAAGGATTCGCCCAGAACACTATACATAATGTGTAAAAACATGGTTTACTTTGTCTCATGAGTCCTATCAATTCATCTAGGGGTTATAGAGGGTCCTTCCAATTAAATAATAATTTAAAAAATTTGCTAATAGGAAATAAGTTAAATAAAAACAACAAAATTATAGGAAACATATACACCACTCCGTAATTAGTAAACATACTCAGTAACCATTATAAGTAATATAGTGGTGGTATCAAGATAGCGCATGCATAGTCAAAATAATCATTAACCATTTAATTAAATATATTATATTATATGATAAAATATAAATCCCAATTATGAATATGATTATATATAGGTTTTTTAAATAGATGAAAATACTCTAATAAAATCATCAAGTAATTATTGAGATAAATCCCATTTTTAACTTCAGAATGAAATGTTAATTTTGAGGAATACATTTTATTTTTTATAAAACCATTTTACAACATTTATATCACAAAAAGTTACATTTAGTTATCATGAAATTTTATTTTTTGAATAAATTATTTCCAACTTAAGTGAAAACCTATAAAAATAGAAATTATTAAACTTTATAAATAAGAGGTTGAAGTTTGTTTTAATTGAAAATACTAAATATCATTAAAATAGAAAAGTAATAAGTTTTATTTAAATCAAAAAATTATCAAAGATATTTTTTCATGAAAAAACAGGTGAATTTCAAAAAAATGTTTCCGAAGAAATATTACAGAGTGCACTTGAAAAGGAGTAAGAAAATGGAAAGTTCCCTATAATTGGTCTTGCTTATCCGGATGAATTGAAACTAATAATTTACAAAACAAATAACTACCGATAATAGAAAGAATTATTATGCTACATATATATCTATGGAACATTAAAAATGAATATATGAGGATTAAATATGAAGAATTAATAATTACTTTGGGGTAAATAGAGATAATGTTTATCTAGAAGGATAAATGGATGTTCGAGGAGAATCCCTTACCTTATGTCTCGAAGTGTTATTCACATGATCATAAAATCTAGAATAATGAAATTATATTACATAGTATTATAATTTAGAATATATTAAAGATGATTTTTATTTATTATAACTCTATTAAGTTTATTTATGGAATTTTTGATGAGTTATAACATATAAATTTATCATTTGGGATCATTTTATTCCTTGGATTTCATGATTAGTTTACTTGTATATGAGCTTATAATATAATGTAAAATGGGAATTGATATCCAAAATTGGAGATATATTTTATTATTGAATATATAGTATATAAAATGTTTATATATGTCATTTGGTTATTTGGGGTGAAGATTAATCATTTGATAATACATTTTTGATAATAATTTAGAATATTTTGGTTGTTTTTCAATCATTGGAAAATAGTTTTGTTTTATTAATTAACATAATCAATATATATAATGTTCATAAAAAATTGCATTGACTATAATTCATTTATTATTAACTAGTTAAACAATAAAAGTTGATTTATGACCATCCGTGAAGACATTAATGTAAATTGAAATTTTCTCATCCTTGAATTCGATAAGTCAACACATCACAAATGGTGTTCTCCTTTTCAAAAAAAATTAGATGGATGGGAATTGATCATGGATCATTCACCCAAAAAATAACACTAAAGTATATAGATTATGGTTGATATATCATTTCAATTTGTGATAGGATAATGAGGGAAAGATAAGAGAATATAATTACTTTATAATAAACTAAAATAAAAAGAAAGTGGTTTTTACTTCTTGAATTTATCCTCATTGAGACCCGACTTATGGTCAATGGTTTGGTATTTTGATGAGACCAAGGTCTCCTAGATGTGGGAAATGATCTTGAGGAGCGTATTGGGAAGAATTTGGACATGTAAAAAATCTTGGATTGTGTTAGGAGAAGGTTTGGTGAGAGTGTTAATTATAGTTTTTGAGATGGATTTTTTCTCATATTATTAATATTTTTAATAAAGACAATGGATTGTTTCAGAATTATCACCAAATATCCTAAATATAATGAATGTTAGTTTGATATTGTTGTCTTTAAATCACCTATGACTCAAGGAATTTTATTTTCAACGTATAATGTAGATATATTTTCAATTAATGTTTTTTTCTATTCACAAAAAAAACTAGTTTTGTTGAATAAAATATAATTTCACCCCAAACAGTTCTCAATGTGTGTAATTAAAAAATTAAATTCTTTTTATGAAGAAAAATTCTAAAACTTCTAAATATATTATTCAAATGAAATATTAATTTATTTGAAGAATAACAATGTTAAATTTTTAACTGATTTTAAAACATAATGAATAATTAATTTAGGTATAATTATATTATAATATAATAATACGAAAACACATAAATTCATGAGGGAATTTTAGGATAATGTGATTTTTTTAAATCATTATATTAATTATAAAATTGTAAATAAATATTTAGAACTTATAAAAATACCAATACATAATTTATCAATTTTAAATTATTTATTTATGTATTATATGATCTAAATGTAACATCTTTTCATTAAAAAAACCTAAATATTATTTATAATTTAATATCTGAGTTTAATATTCTAATGGCCACATTATTTTTCATAACGGTCAAATTATTCTTCCAAAAGTCACATTACTCATTATCAAAAATAAAACATATTAGAAAAATTAAAAAAAATTATCCGAATTAAATTAAGATATTACACATTCAAAAATAATGATTATTTTTTCAAACATAATTTATAATATTTTAAAAATTTATATATAAAAAAACTTCCATTAAATCGAGGTAAATCTGTTTTTAAAAAAATATATCTTTTTATGTGTAAAGTTGGATTTATTCTTATCTTATGCATTAAAAAAGATTTCAAAAGATTGTAAAAATATTTTATTAAATATATAATATACTAATTTCGTTAAATTCATTCATAAATTGTGATTATTTTAATTTCATAATATAAAATTTTATTATGGCCATAAACATAGTTTTTTGTAAAAATATATAATTTATTTTCAACAAATATTAATTTCTAATTATCATTTAACCATTTAATTAATTTCATAATCATGTGTAATCCATATATTTCATAATTTAATTATTTCATTCAATCTATCCACTCCCAACATCCATGAGAAAACAATAATAATTAAATAAAAATATTTAATCATTTTTAAGCTTGAAAGTTATCGAATAAGTTAAAATTAAAAGGAGGCATACCGTAAAATCACGGGGTGTTACAGAAAGTCCACATTATCTCAACTGTCTATGTCATGATGTACGATGGTATCCATCCTCTTATAAATATTTCATTTTTTGAACCAAAATAGACATCTTGAGGCACTATGATATCCATCCTCCAATAATCTGATCTAATCAACCTTATGAATAATAATGAGTCTCATCTGCCAATTTATTGTTCAAAAACCATCTCTTGATGGTCCATCATCACCCTCGAAGGATTTATTCAGTGAACCCATTTGGCCTACCTAATGAACCGCACCATACCATACGGTTTAATATCTACAACAGCCTCTACCAAAAAAATACTGATCATCACCACCCTGTCTGACTTCTGTATATGTAAATAGAACTCCATCTATGCATCATTCAATAACAGTGAATAGAAATCACCCAGAATACTTGTGACACATCATCTAGAACATTTTTCCCTTCAGATAGTGTCTATAAATCTTAATGGAAAACACCATCTAATATCAAATAGGAAATTCCCACATCCTAATGACCTCATCTCCACAAATTGATGATGATATACCTACAACCTAGTGATTTACATCACTACATGCAACTCGGGATGAGCCCCACCTAATTATTATATATCATCAGTATCTATGCTCATCATAACCTCAATTACCTTAGTTCATTCACTTCACGTTCCCATGGATACATTATAATAAATTGATACAATTTAATTAATTAATTAAACCAAACTGGACTAACTTAATATGTTATTCCAAAGACCCTTACCCAACATAGTCTATTTATAACAAGAATGGCCAAGCCCATCAGTATCTCATGTAATAAAATAATCAATTTAAAAGAACATTCTAATTTATTATGGTATCTCCCTATAAAACACAACATGATTATTTATAAACACACCCATAATATCCATTAAATTATATATAAATCTTGGAACCACATAAAATTTTTTGTAGGCACTTGAACATCTAATATAGACCTTTTACATGATTCAAAATGAGGGGAATTCGTGTTTTATACAAATGTACCAAAATAGGGAAAACAGATCTTGTGGATTATTTATACTATATGGTGATATAAATTAGTCAATAAAGTTATAGGATCAAAAAACATACCGATACTCTTCAAATAAGTCTGAGGAAATTCAATTTGGTGCTCGAACTGAGGAACATACATAAAGCCTAAGGATGGAGAACAATGGGAGGAACCTCTAACATGCATACATGTGGGAATGTGAAAGGATATGAAAAACATAAAATGGGGGAAGGGTATCCTTTTAAATGAATCTCACTATTTGGCTACATGATTTAGCTAACCATGCTCTAACTGTACGATGATCACATCCCAAGTACATCACTTTGGATTTCTAGGTGATCTATTTTCCAATCTTTGTGATTCCCATGTAGAGACCTTTGATATAAAAATTAGAGTTATTATAGGTACATGAACCCCCACCAACATAGTGTGAATACCCTTGTATATTGTAGTAGGAGGGATACACTATTACATCTAACTAGTGACATATTTTGATGAAATCATGAACCTATACCTCTAATTTCTAGAAACTGTGTCTATGGAGCAGGATGCACCAACAACTCATCTGAAACCATGATTTACTTGTTGAGACTTAAAAACATCAATATAAATTACTTTATTTATTCCAACTATTTGAATTATCTTCCAAATCAAAAATTAAATGTTGAACTAATCAAAAAATCTCATAAATTTAAAAATGTTTTGAATTATGACCCACTCAAAATCCAAGGATGTTACAATCTATGCACCTTCTAATATCATATCCATGAGATATCATGTTTCACCTAGAGCTGGTATCCAACATACCCATATCATTTACCTCACTCCGTTTTACCTTGATAAATCAAGAATAGGTCAACTCCCCTTTAGATTCTTCCCACCTTATGAGTTACCTAGTTGGTCACTTCTAGACCCAAACTTTTTACATATAATGGATCCACTAACAATACAAGGACATAAAAATCCTCCCATGACATAGAATTCCTTCACCACATTCCATTCACATTTCATACCTTACACCCATAAAATTCTACATCAAATCAGATGCACATATCACAGATGTTCCATAAATGACACTCATCATGTCTCATATCTCTACAGATTCCCAAAAGTACTTCACCAAAAATTGATCATGATAAACATACATAAAAAATATATATATTCTTTCTAAGCATATTAATAATGAACAAAAACCTCATACTAGCCACACATCCAAGCTAATTCGCATAATAAATATTTTCACCTACACACTTCATATATATATATATATATTACATCATAATAGATTCCTACATACTAACTAGTGTCTAGTTAGTCCAAAAATCACACAAGTTCACCTAATTCCCCAAAACATGACATGGGGAAAAACAGATGTACACACCATGATTAAGGAATGCCTATTAATATTATTGACTCACCAAGCTTCTCTAACCCTAGAAGCTCAATCACACATAACTAGATGGAAGTCCAACTACCTAAGGTCAAGCCTCTCTATAGATCTGCTCTACATATTGACCACTGAACACACTGTTGGGTGTCTCTATATCTTCCGTGAACTCTACTTGAAGATGAATATTGGAAAAAGCATATAGTTCCCCTCATGGTCCTACCTTAGATCCCTAAGTCTAACACGGTCCCTATCTAATGTCTGTAAAAGAATGATTCCAACAAATCCACTCCAAATGTATCATATAACCACATTTTTTGAACTCCTCTTGAAATCAATGAGGAAACATCTCAACATTCCCAACTCTCATACACAAGAAGAACACCATCGAAGAACCACTCTTCTATGGTATTCTATAATATCTTTCCCGACTACGCTACTAAGTCTCCTCATGGTATTTCTATAGGATACCTGAAATAAAAATTCTAATCTCGACCATTTTTTCTCCATTAATGAATAACAAATATCCATAATGCTTCTATATATAATCTGTGCATCATTTACAACATGAGAGAAATATTTCAGCCTTAGGGTGTTTACCTGCACTCTAATGGCATGTTGTAAACCATCCTTGAAACACTACACCTTGATGATGTGTTCTCACACCATAGCAGGGGAAAACTCTTACATGTGTGTGAAATTGGTTGTATAATCCATGAATGATTATAGTTCATTCCACTTGATGTTATATTTGATTAAGATTTCACATTGAGTTAATGGTGTGAATTCCTCTTCTTATTGATTTATGCAATATAACGTATTCTAACCATATATTGATATGGAAAGGAAGTCAGATTATAAGAATTATTATAGGTACATATTTATTCAATTCCATGCATATGGAATTACATTTAGTTGAATTTTAAGATCTTATTTCTTTTTTTTATTGTGTTCCTTAAGTGTTATTCCATGTTTTTTTTATTTATCATGCATATCAGTATAACACGACTAACTGATTATATGCCATGCTTCCTGATTATCAGTACATAGTGCCTATGTATAATTATTTTTTCCTTATTATAATGTTCATATATTCTTACATATTATGATAATATACTTAGTATTGTTTTTTATTTAAAATGTGTTTTTTTGGGATGGCCTAATTTATTGAGATTAAACAAGTCCTACTCATGATTTGTTAGGTGTTTGTTTACCTTATAATTTGGGAAATGTCACCCGTATAATCGAACCATCTCTAGACCCTTATATATTTCTATAATCCTTTCTTATAATGAAATGGTTTCATATGTTAAAATTTTAATGAAAATATATTTTGATTTTATTGGAGCAAGACTTTGGTCTATAAAGTGTGTGTGCAATTTAAGTATTGGGTGATCACAACCCTTAAAAGTGAACAATTATATATAACAATGATTTATTTTTAAATGGTTATAAATGTAACATATAATCAATTGTATTCCTAAATAAATTTATATCCT
Organism: Viscum album; assembly: GCA_963277665.1. Lineage (NCBI taxonomy): Eukaryota > Viridiplantae > Streptophyta > Magnoliopsida > Santalales > Viscaceae > Viscum > Viscum album. The sequence goes on along the minus strand of OY728157.1, from coordinate 24,185,146 downwards.
GTAGACCCCTAATGTGACACGGCCCAAGTAGGTTGGTTAATATTTTTAATTTTATCATATTAAACCGATTAAGTGTAATTGTAAAATTTTAAACTATTGAAGGTTTCTTTATAAGGGCATGTGACTCTATCACATGGGCACAATGATTGTGCAAATTACATCTAAAATGAAAAAACTAGACCCATGTATGTTAGTTGTTGAATGTTTAATATAATTTTTGACACAAAAATTATCTTAAATAGTTAATAACTAAAAAACATCTATTGGGTTGCATTCTGATGAACCCAAGTTGGGTAAAAAGTACTCCCATATGTTGGTTTATATATTAAGAAGTACTTTTCTTTTATAATTGGTACTTGAATCTATTTTTTTTAATCTTATAAATGTTTAAATATTTAATGTGAAACAATTTAATGACATTAAAATGGACCATTATGTGGTATCCTTAGTTTGAACCATCGCGTAATGGTATTTTATGAGTTTCTTCGAGTTTCCTTGGAATGGAAAAATGATCTTTTTCTATAGGCCTTACTAATTTTTATAAATGGATTAATTGAATGGATCTTAAGCCTAGTGACATTTTAGATGGCATGACCTGGTGATACGGTAATATCTTATGCTTTTGTATGGTAATATCCCATGGTAGGTATCACCCATTTATCATAAATTTCATCCTAAATGTCATTATCTTTTAGTTTTATGGTTTTATTCAAGTGTTATTTCACCTATTTGGACTCCTATATTCTAAATGACTCCCTTGACTGGATGGATGGTCATGGTATCATTGACCTGAGTTGAGGGCATTAGTATCTTGTGATGATTCTTTTTAGCGGGTTAGACATGTCTAGATCATGGTCAACCACATATTATATCATGTGATTCTTCTCTTTTTCCGTGGGCGACACGAGAGGACGTTAGTATATTTTATAGTCATATGAGATAAGTGCCTTGGAGATAGTTATTTCTGTGGTCATCTGATACATGAGTGCATCAGGTGGACAACCTATTGATCATATTAATGATGTGTCATCTTGCTTATATAATCCTCGAGGTATAGTATGTTCATATATGATTTACCTATAAATTTGTTAAGTCACTTAATGTAGCACATGAGTTTGGTGGAATCATGTGCCTTGTACTATTAAATTAATTATCTAGTCATCTCCCAAGTAATGTGACCTAGTTGTTAATTAAACATTGTTTTTTCTAATTCATGGGATGGAAATCCATGTAGATCAGGTGTTTTTAAAAGTTGATCAGGTTGGTTTATCTATTTTGAAAAATATATATGGAATTTGTGGCAGTGGCTCGGGGAAGTGTCACACTTGAATTTAAGGTGAATTTGATCTATCATGCTTATGGATGACTAATATGTCACTTATTTTTATTACTAGGAAAATTCTATTGTGTGTGGAATCCTTTCAATCATTTTATATATACTATTCATTGTTAAGAGAACATAGCCATGAAGAACCATTGAATATGGTTTGTATTTCTTGAATTCTCTTATGGTTTTCATGTTTTAAACTTCATCAATAATTTCTATGTTACCTGATGTTGATATGGTTGGCTATTTATCCAACCATTCAAAACATCATTGGTCATGGGTAGACTTTGGTTGTTTAGTTTGAGTGATCGTAGCACGCCTTGGGTGGTTAATTCATGTGATCAGTTATTGGTGGTGCATCGGTGTGTGAGTCTTAGATTCTTCTAAAATGTAAACTAGTAGTGGGTTGACTATTTTTATTTCTGGTACTTGGGTTTGGATGGTTTATAACTATAGAAATAACATTTTCTTAATATGGTGGGAGCATCTCAAGTCATCTTGGTATCTTCTTATTGTACTACTCTTTAGCATTGATAATTTCCCTTATCTTGAGGTCATCATTGATGCAGTAATATAACTTTGGTTATATGATGTTGTACATTTTATAATCTATTAGGTGCGATAAGTGGTGTTTCACTGATTTTGTTTTAGATGTGTTGTTTTATTACTGGGTCATGGTTAGTCCTAAGGGATACTAGGGTTCCCATATAGGAGCGCCTGGGACGAACTCTTGGACACCATCAGTCTTTTTTTGACATGACTGATAGGTCAGTGCTTCTCTAGGATTAGTTAATAATTATATGTTGGAATATTTTCCTTGTACTGAAATCACAATAAAACTCAGCGATTTTTGAATGTCATGGGTTTGTTCCTTGGACTCTAGTTCAATCAAACTATGGATCCACCTGACTTTTTTTCAGGCTCGAGGGTATTTGTTAATGGGTGATGATTCCAGGGGCCAAGATTTGGGTCAAACCATTGTTCGTGTTGTGGATAAACATACTAAATGGCCAAGTGAGGGTTTGATCAAGGAACAAGACCAGATTTTATGTATGGAATTCGTTTAATGTTCTCATAGTAAATGATTTACTCCTTGGAATATGGTGTTGTTGTTCTATTGTATGTTTTCAACAGTCTATGGTATGCATTTTTTAGGTAAGAATGCTGGAGTGGATCAAATTATTACCCTTAATGTTCAATATATATGGTCGAATGGAGCCATTTTAAGCACATTTCAGTGTAAAGGTGGTTGTACTATGTTGTTGGGTTTTTTCATTCATTGTAAGCTTGAATGAATAGTTTATGACTGGTCAAATAGCAATTGACCACTTCCTTTCGAAGTGGTCATTGACTGGTCCTCAAATGTAGTCAGGTATGACCAGTTAAATATATCATGCCAGGAGTGTCATTAGAACATATAAAGCCATGATTTGTAATAATGTTTCAATGCTGGAGTTATAGTGGTTTGTAAATGAAACCCTTTAATATTAAAACCTATGGTGTGGAGAATCATCGATGATATGTTTAAAGAGATGATGGGATGATCATTTATCTAGATTAATGATCATTTGCTCAATTTTTTCATGACTTAAGTGTCATGTTATGATGTAATACTTGTAGATGGGTTAGGTATTTGGAAATATAATGTGACTATTTGAACAAAACATCATGACCCTTATTGTTCAGGTGATGTTTTCATTGTTTTCAAAGGCTTCTTGGGTATGTGAAGTCCTCAGGGGAGGAGTTTGTATAAAACCATGTTTTTAATCCAGGATATAATTCCAAAAGCTATTGAATTTTGGATTTTATTGAACATTCTATTATTTAAACCGTGATTCATAATGAAATTATGAGAGTTGGAAAACATAAAATTGTTCTTTCTAGACTTGGTTAAAGGCCTGAGAGTTGACTTGGGTGTTACTTTTAGTTGTAAGACCATCGATCTCTAAAAACTCAAAAATAAAGAGAAGTGGAAAGGGCGGGTAGTTTTTCTGAATTTGTGTGGCCTATAATAGTAAACCATGTCTCCTAAACTAGAGGTGAAGATAGTATCGCTTGGGGTACACATGTTTTACCCAAAACGGTGCCTAGACCACATAGTTAGTGCCACACAGGTAGTATGGTCACACTATAATTTGCACGGGTGGCACACTATTAGTGTAAACTGTTTAGAAAAACAGTGCGAGGTGGGGTTCTTAAGTAGTTGAATCTGCACAGTTGGGGCACAGTTTGGAAAACCCTTCGACCGAACCATGAAAAGAATTTTTAGAGTGAAATTATGAAACAACACTTAATGAATTTATGTTTATTTTTCATATATACTTTACCTTTTCCATTCGTGTGAGCCTCCTTTTGTGCACTATGGGTTACTCCTCGAGCCTAATCTTGGAATGGTGATAACCCCTCTATATGATTTATGAATCAAATGTAATTAGTCACTATGGGTCCTCATCAGTAATCTCTTTTTTCATTTTTAATAATTCAATATTTAATTTATTTTTGACCATTGTATCATAGTGCAGGATCATTTTCACTATTTTCAAGGTGGATGTCGATTTCATAGATTACATTCAAACCAGACTAGATGAGACTATGATATTGGATGAGTAGAGCATGTTATGTATAAATTAGGTGGCATATATTTTGTTCCCTAACTATCCATTGACTTATAATAGTTATCAAGGTTTAATATTCTTTCAATTATTACAAATTTCCCTAAAATAAATTTTATCATTCTAAATAGGAATTCACACCTTATATTACTCCTATTGAGCCTTGATTTATAATTTTATGATTTAATCCTCAAGCACAAAAACACCTTTGTTGTGCCTACTAAAATTTAACCATTATAATTAATTATTTAAATACTGAAAACACCTTAAAAGAATACATGATGGAATTAAAATTGAATTTACACTTTTAGGAATTTTTTCATTTGATAATGTGACCTCATTTGTTCCATGTTAATACCTATAATTGAATTCACAATTTCTGTTTTATTTTATAAAATGATTATTTGATGTTATTTCTTTTATAAATCAATAATGATATGCCTAATTATTTTAGAATAATTGTATGATTAATAATATCATGATTTTATAATAAAACTCCTTGAATGATCTGTGCTATCTCCTAAGATTAAAAAGTGTTGATTTTGGTTTAAAATATTTATTCACATTATTGCATTGCAGATTACCCATTCCAAATTATTAGTGTTGTATATATGTCATGTCATGAGCATGGACTAAAATTATATTATTAAACTTATTCTCATAACTTTTTATATAAGTCTTATTTAACCATTTATTCTTCTAAGTGAATGTCTTTTTTCCTTTCTAATGTAAATTGACTAATGAACTAAACCCCTACTATATTCAAGGATTAATTTATAAATGGAATTTCCCATTTTAGTAATTCTTCTAAAGATAGTGATCCTTTTTAATTAACTCTTTGACACTTGTTAAATGACATGTCATATTTTGATAAATTCAATGGAATGTATTAAATGTATTGGAAATTTCATTATGGATTTCATTTCCTTAATGAATTAAATGGATTAAATGAAATTAATTTTAATGTTTTTCAGGGCTATGCTGATCATTACAAGCTTATTACATGAAATAATAAAAATATGATGCCCTTATTTATATTGGTTGATGGATTAAATTATGATATAATACCTTATTTTTATTGTCATTGTAATATTACACCATATAAATAGGTTGTTGAAGATGGAAATGGTTTTTTTGATCATGGATGTATTTCACTCTCTTACATTAGGAGCTGATCATGACATCTGACGCCAATGATACTATGTGGTTGATAGATATGGCACATCATGTCGATTGTGACTATTTTCATAATGGTGCACTCAATGTTGTATTGAGTGTTGACATGATAACACACTCACCATATAAAGTGACGATCAGGATGTATCCCACCCATTATGATTTGTAGAAAATGATCCCTTTTCATTGTGATTATTGTCTCATTCATACTGGTTATGGATGACTTGATAAGGACCCCATCTAACACACAATATTCTAGGTTAATGGCCACATACATCTAGATTTACTTGGTCTATATATGTGGATGAAATATATATAACAATACCATATATATATATATATATTACTATATATAGATTGTTTTTTATTAGACACTCTTTCTAGACATGACCCAAAGCAGGTAGAATCGGCCAGGTGTCATATTAGAACCAGATCCAACCAATATTTCTTTATTTATTTTGCATTTTTTATATATAATTATATGTTTACAGTAGTTTACTTCATATTAGATGACCGGTTCATTCATTAGACACCATGGGAGATAACCTATTGGGATTTATATCTAACACCTCACACATGCCACCAATGCACTAGGGTACTTGAGCAGATCTCATGTTCACAGGACCATGGTTTGTTGCTTATGTTGATTGTATTGTACCTTGGAGTTAGGAGGAAAGAATAGAGTTGGAGCTCAAGATTCTCATGGAGATCTCCCTCTAGTTATTATTTTCTTTTTCATATTTTGAACTTCCGTATATCATTATTCCTACAATATATCTATTATTTTAGTTTTGTACCTATATATGTACATACATGAATGATTGTATGTTGGAATTGTACATATCACATTTTATTCTAGTAATATTATTCATTTTTCTACCATTTATTTCATTTATTACTAATTCTGTTATTTTCTATTATTTATTTTCTCATATACCATTGTGCTGATCTCATCATGAGTGTATAGTCTCCCCACTATCACCTCCTTAGTTTATTGGTACTAGTCAGAATCCTCTATCATATTGGGAGGTGTTCTTGATCCTATGTGGGGATCGTCCGACAATTTTTTTTGTGGTATTCTGGGTCAGGAAGATACTATACCACCACCTCAAAGATTTCATATTGAGTTGGGGGTGAAAACTCGTAATGTTTGGATGACTTCATATCATGTCTATAACTCCCCTCCAATGAAATTTTAGGGGACTATTATTCACAGGGATCTTGTTAGAAATCCTCTAGTTGAATATTATATCATTTAGGATATGGGTAGAATCACTTCATATAGATCTCATATCAATTTTAGAGGAATAGAGGAATCATTTTATAATCTATATCGACCACTAAATATTTTTTAGTTCAAGGATTTTAATAACACAACTTTTCTATGAATCATGGACCCATTAATGTTTCTAAATCCTTATAATGAATATCTCTTTGTCATATACCTATAAGACACACATTTAAAATGGTAGGTCTATTATTTGGAAGAAGTAATAAGAGGGACGTATCTTCAATGTCTGGCCAATTAATGATAATAATTGTACTGCACATACCCATTTTAGGCCATGAATTGGTTTTCATGGTGGGGGGGGTGAGTTTTTCACGTCATAAAAAAGTATTTGTTTTTTTATTTAAATGGTGTAAATAATTTTATTCCTCCCCCTCTCCACATATAATTTTTCATGCACAAAACCTCTCAAATGAAGAGATCTACAATACCCTAAATCATGGTTTCTTTGGTTATCTATCATACATATTCTGATTGATCCACTAACTTTCTAAGTTGATGCTTAATGAAAATATCCCCATTAGTCTATCTCCTATCACCATCTATCACGCTATCAAGAGAGAAATTTTGGGGTGAGAAAATATGACCTAATTTTATGGCATTTTTCTTTTCTTATATGTTTTTATATTTCAAACCAAACTAAGTGAAAATGCTTGATTAGTGTTCCTATAGTGCCCGAAGGATGGCGAATGATGAATTATCTTTAATTGTCATGATGTTAATAATTTTTATATTATATCACACACTAGTTTCACCTATTTGATACCATAAAATTGATATTAATTATTTTTATTTTCATATTTGGAACATAATGTGTTTTAAAAATCCATGTCATAAAACTCCAAGTGATCAACCCATTTACGTGTCCTGATTATATGTTAATTTCACCTAAATGGTTTTATTAAAAAATCACCCATTGGTGTGTTTGTAATGACTTTATAAGTTTTATATAATTAATGAATATGTATGCATTATAGTGGTGAAAAATATATAACACATACACACACCTAAATTTAGTATTAATGATCAAAATTATAAATGGAACTAGTTAATTGGAATGATTATCACACAACCAATTTACAATTCAATACACTTATTTAATTCCTAAATTAATGGACATAAAAAATTACATTATTAAATAAATGATATTGATATGAATTAAATATATGAAGTAAATTTTCAATATTATTCCCTCAATAATGATACACTTCATGTACAGATACTTGTTCTCTTTTATGGAAATTTTTTATTTCATTAGAGTTATCAAACATGACATCACCTTTGATTCTCGAGATAATGCCTTGAGTACTCAGAGTATGACACCCTTATTGAATGAGATGGTTAACAAGGGATACAACAAACATTGAATCTGATCCTTTTCTTATTACATCAATTCTACATCATTGTAATGATTATTCATTTTCATTCCATATGGATAATATAATTTCATTTATACTGAAATTAAATTATACTTGATGTCTCCAAAAACACAAAACCCTAGATTCATCCATTTGGGCTCAGTCTTTCTTAGCATTGGATATACTATGGATGACATACTTAAACTTAGTTAAACTCTTTAACTATGGAATGCCTTTGTTATACCCCATGGATTACACTCAAAACCTATTACTCAAAAAACATGAGTTATTTTAATGTGTTTTCTTGAAGATGGAATTCATGGATTCCATATTCTCACCATGTATCATTACATTAAATTCTCTATATTTTGATAATTTCCTCAGAGATATTATAAACATGATTTATTGACATTCTATATGGACACCTGGTCACTAATTCATGATTATTCAATGGAGTATGTATATCTATACATATTATTTTCTTATGTATTCATATATCTATATAAACAACATTAGTGGTGTAGAGTCATTTTCACCATGGTCTCAAGTAGGTATGGTCAACCTAGAATCCCCACTGCAGATCACTCTAACATGGTTGTTTACACATTTTACATCATTGATGATTATTATACCTTCACACCACTATAGCTATGTTTGGAGAGTGAATTTTTGAAAACAATGTTAGTGGGTGACTATTGAGTATATCTCAGACCCTATCCAAGATTTTATCTACTACTTGGAAAGAAATCATGTATATATGTATTGACAATGGAAACCAACAAGCATTAGATGATTCATTGGTTGTAGCATGGGATCCAGGGAGCTTGGGACCAATCCTTTGTTAATTATGTTATTGGATGCCATTTTGGACTTATGTTATTTTTAATATACATGTATTTGATTTATTATTTCTTCCATGAATGCTAGATATTCATTTATCTCCCTGAAATACACATCATTTTCTACATGATACCACCATGGATTGTATAATATTATTATCTGGAAGATATTAATATGATACATTGTATCTCAATCATTAAGATTCATTTAATTTTTCCTTTCCTATACTGTTGTGTGACTCTAATCCTGATGGTATAGTCACCCCCACAATACCACCGTTGGACCCTCACTAACATTATACTATCTCTAGAATATGGATAAGTGTGATTGAGGTCTTGTGAAAAATAAGGATTGGTTACATATGAGTGAATTGGGTCTGTGACATTAAAAATTAGCATCAAATGGTTTCATTTTATTTTTTCTGACTGCTTAGGTTATTTTAAATGAGAATATGATGTTTTTATATTTGGTAATGAGATTATTACAAGAATTATTAAACATGTATATGAGGGAAAATACAAATTTACTAGTATGTGATTAAATATTTTGGATTATTATTATTACTATTTTGTTGATTTCATCATTGGGTGATCTATATAGATGGTGTATTCCATTATTATTATAGACTATATTTGTTCCCATCACAAGGTATGGAGAGTTAGTGACTTCTGTATCATTATAGAAATATGAGGATTTATATTTCATGCATTATACAAAGTCATCCTTTCTATAAGGATTGTTTTATAATATTTCTTATGCCTTGATTGTTATATTTCAATCTATGGTATCATTTCATATAGGGATAAATAATTTGGATAATTATAGTTTCTATATATAACAAAATTTTGATTCCCAGGTATTGTGATGACAACACTCTAATTGTACAAATCTATTGTGTTGAGATGTGATACATTGTTTAGACAAGATGAAATGTTAGTTGGTTGGAATTATATTTATTCCAATTGAAATTTATAGAGTGTGTATGCCTCTATATATTTAGAATGGTGATCCATATAATTGAACCATCTTAAAAATCTTTGATTCATTGACATGTCACACCTTTTTCAATTTATAAATTGTAGTATATTATTTCTTTGGAATGATATAAACATTTAACTTGACTATGATATATATATATATATAATGTCATATTTTAGAACTATTTAGTTCTAACTATAAATATAAATTGATTCCATTAAATAGAAATCCTAATAGAAATTGAAATTTTCTATTTTCCTTATAACATTAAATTGAAACATTGAATACTGGAAAACAGATTTGAAATAGATAACTTGACCCATGTCTAACAGTATAGTGGGATGTATGTTATACCTCTATCTTTTTTATTATGGTTTTATACATAACCCTAACTACATTTACAAGTAATTATAGGGGTATGATTTTTATATAGAAATATTTTACATATCCAATTCATGAATATGAGATTTTATATTGATTGGGATGTGTTTGAAATTTATATAGCTATGTTTCCAAAAAATCCACAAGTCTAAAAGAAGGAATGTATTGATGACCATGTTTCATTAATTAGTTGAACCTAACATACAAGTAGTGCCACCAATAGAGCCTCTAGTTATTCCTGAAATATAGGATGTTGTTATGATTCAAGAAGCTTTTTTATAGTTTATAATGGATTCTTAGGGTTCCTTGAGTCTTTCTCTTACTATGGAATATGTGACGCGAAATTTTTAGAAGCATCAACCACCATTTTTTGGGTTTTGTAGGTCTACTGTTTGCTGATATTTGGATATAGAACTTGTTAAGTATAATTGATAACCCAGATATTCCTCAATAGAGGGATTCATGACTTCAACATGAATTCATCAGGTTTCAAAAAATTTCTGGTGGGATGTTATTACTCATGGAGACTATTATCAGGATATGATATGAAAATATTTTTAGGCTTCTTTCAAAGAATTTTTTTTCTAAATATGTTGAGTTCTGAAAGATCTATGGAGTTATTTACTCAAGAAAAGGGATACCTATCAGGTATGGATTATAAAAATTTATTTATTGAGTATCAGTATTTTCACCATCTATCACTGAATATGAGTTTAAATGAAATCTATTTTTTGAGGATGAGATTATCTATTCCATCAAGTCTTAGGTAAATTATTAACATTTGACTAAATTCTATAGATATTTGAATAATGACAATATTAATAAGAATAATTGTATGGAATATGATAGTACATAGCATGGTATTTGAGTTCAAAGACATTATAGTAGTTCATCAAGTAGAAGAAAGTGTTATTTAGAGGATTCTAAAATGAGAATGTGCAGCAACAATATCTAAAATAGTGATTCTGATATATTCTATCAGTGAGGGATATATGATCACTAAATAACATAGTGGGACCAAGACATTGTTGAGTACCAATCTTGTAGTAAAATGGATCATCTTAAATGATTTTTTGAAACCATTTCGTTTATTTTTTGTGGAAGAGGATATTCTCTTTCTATGAATTTTAGGGTAGGATTAGTAGCTTCATTACAGGACATAAGATTGAAAACCACTAGTAATTCAGACTGATGAGATGGATGTGATCAATTATTTAATTCTTATAAAACATGACTCTTACTGAGAGGGCCCACTTCAGGTAGTCAAGTTTAATATCAATGATGTGGATCAGGCCAAATGGTTGGGGAAAACCATTGTATGTGGATCTGGGTGTCATGTTCTCTAGGGTTGGAGGAACAATCTACATAAAATATATATTAGTATCTTCTCATTTTTGATACAATTACTGAAAATTCATTTAATTATGTATATTATGGAAATAATTGGGGTTGATGTTTAGATAATCAGTTCTATGAGGAAATATGATACTCTATTGGGAGTTAAATAAGTGTGTGTACTCATGTGAAAGGAATGACCCCTTAAGGTTAGCAGTTATCATTTCTTATTGGACATCTTCATCATATACATGAAAAACTTCAATATAATTCACATTATTGACTATTTCATCCCTAATTAACACTTATGTGGACTAATATCATGACACGGTATCAATTACATCACCATAGGGTGAAATTTATTTTTACCAGGATGAATGGGATGTCAAATAAAGTAGATCTTGTCAATTTAATTATAGGTTAGGTGGAGTGACATCATAAACTATTATCCATTATATAGATGATTAATTAATACATCAGGATGATGTTCCTCCTCCAGTAGCTAATTTTAGGGATATCATACATGTTGGATTTTCTGGACTACCTCCAGAAGGAGATGTAGATTTTACTATTAGGATTGTTCTAGGAGAAGAACATGAATCCCTTACTCCTTTCATGGAGGGAAATAATGAGTTCGAAGAGATAAAGATGTATCTAGATGATTTAGAAACATAATTTTTAATATATTCTAGCACATCACCTACGGTTATCTTATACTTTTACGCAATATGGGGGATAATAACCTTTGGATTAGTGAATATTAACTTTAGTTGTTCCAATTTATAGTCAAGAACATATATGAATTACCTCTTATCGATGAAATCTTTGAGAAGATATAAGGAGTCACTATTTTCATAAAGAATTATTCATGGTCAAGTTATTATCAAATAGAAGATAAACCTTTAAAAACTATTCATACAATGTTTCCTAGTAGGTGTTATCAGTATGAGTATCTAGTTATGTTGTTCAGTCTTATGAATGTGAAAATTGTTTTCTAGGATTTGATGAATAATTTTTTCCACCAATATATGGATTCATTTTTTGTGGTCTACTGTTGTGAAATACAAGGGTATTTTGGTATGTGTTTATACCATGTCAAACATCATAGGATTGTTCTAAATATAAATATAGAGAACAAGTTGTCTTCTATTTTAATTAAATTCCACTCTTGGATTGAAATTGATGAATTTATGGTTCAAATTATTTTAGAGGAAATACAATCAATTAACCTAAATAACTTGGGTGTTTTAATTCCTATGTAACAACCCAAAAATGGTTTTTACATATGGATTTCATTAGGATCAATGGATATTACATGAAACTTATTTAGAAACATTAATTCCTAGAAACACATATAATGAGCTTGACTAAGAAGGTTGTGAAATTAATTTGGTAAAAATCCTACGAAACAGCTTTTAAAATTTAGAAGTGGGACACACATCAGTGAAATCATTATCCTACTACAACCAAGGAAGGGATATACATTTTATTTTGATGCACCATGCTTCAACCTGGGAGTAGTTTTGGGGTAGTTATATTGAGTCATGATGTATGGGTCATGTTAGTTGATTCCACATAAGAGGAATTACATGAAACACTTTCTTGGATTTTCTAAAAAATTACTTCTGTTATCTAACTGGAGACATTATTTTGGTACTGAGTGGTTTTTTTTTGTTTACAGACCCCAAAATACTGAATTATATCTTCACATAATGTGACATGAAACTTATAGAGAGAAGGTTGTTTCTATACATGTATTCCTTTAATATTGTTAATTCATTTACCCATTAAAAATGAAAATAATAAGGTGGATTATTTGAACATGAAAACTCAGACACCGGGCGTGCAGGAGGCCCGTGGGGAGTGAAAACCTATAGATATGTTCTTTGTAATACATTTAGAGGTTCATGGACATCATGGGTTGCCTTCCCATTTATCTCTTGTAGTAATCTATTCAATTATAGAGAGATTTAATATACGGTATTTATCAGATACAAAGGTTGTATTCCTCGATGATAGTGTTTTAAGTGAATACCCACTACTAGGATAGATCATTGGTGAAGATGAGGTCTTGAGCATCCACGTATGCATCTAGGTTCCTATCAAAATCATGGAGGAATTAATTATTGAGTCTCATTATTCTACTTGGGTGGTAATGAATGGTCTTATAAAAATGTATCATTATTTAAATGTCAATATCATGGGCCTAGTATTAAAAGTGTAATATTTTTCTTTGTTACTTGGTCTTCTTATTGTCTCTAGGTGAAGGAATAACATCTATAACTAGTATGGTTTTATATACATTTCAAATTCAACACTGGAAATGGGGTTCGTTCATCATATTCCTTGTAACTATCTTTATGAGATACCCTTGAAGAAATGACGTAATATGGGTAATTTTTTATATGACCATAAATGTCTCTCACTTCTTCCCTATAAATGAAACATTTTCTATAGATGATCAAGGAAGGCTCCATGCCTCATATATTATAAAACCTCAAATAGTAAAAATCACTATTGTAAAAAATAGGAATGACTATTTTACCTCTTAGTTCAAGAAAGGGTTTCCTAAGGAATTAGGTACATGGGTAATTTTTAGTACAACATACCACACTAAGAATTCAAGGAATTTGGAGTGCATGATACAAGTGTTAATGGACATGAATAGAGCATGATCCTTTGATTTTTGTTATTATTCGGAGAAATATATAAACATATATGAGTTCACCAACAATAGTAGTTTTTGAGTGATGATATATAAGTCTCCTTGTGAGGCCTTATATGGCAGTACATGTCAATTACATATATGCAAGTTAGAGGTAGGAGAGTTGACACTACTTAGACCTCATATAGTTTAGAAAACATCAAAGACGGTCCAATTGATTAAGATGTTAATGACTACAAACCAAAATAATAAGAAATAATATGTCAACCTCCATTGACAACCTCAAGATTTGGATGTAGGGGATCTGGTAATTGTACATTTTTGGACTAGAATGGGCGTCGATGGTTGGTTCAGAAAGCTCAGTTATCACCTCATTTTGTTGAACATTTTGAGTTTTTCAATATTATTGTATACTTTTCAAACCAGATAGTATGATTTGAGAGATACATATCTATGAATGATGTATTCTATGTTTCTGAGTTACATCACCCCGACTTAGAACCAACTCATATTTTTCGTCCAGATAATGTTTAGTTACAACTAGATGATTTCTTTAAGGAGCATCCTATAAGCATCATGGACTGGAGCAAAAAGGCTCCTTAAATAAGGTCAGATCCATTATCATAGGTGTTATAGTAATATAATTAATAAAATATGAAACCTAGGAGAAGGGGGCCAACGTATGTTCTAATTTTTGGAGATTTTCTCAGTGAAATCTTTACCACCCATTTTTGGGAATCACTGGGACAAGCTATCTTAAGGGGGAAGACATCAAGAACCGAAATTTTCTATAAGGTAAGGATCTATTAAATTTCTTTAAATTTTCATTAAGTTAATGTTCTGGTATTCTATTAGTAATAAACACTAATAAACAATTTTTTTCATTAAAGGTATAAGAGGTAAGGAGCATGGATGTAGAACCAATTCCTAAAGTGAATTTTCATAGAAATACCACTTTCATGGCATAAATTGGTTTTATAGGGTGGAACCATGATTATCAGAACATGAAAAATATTCATGTGGTTAGAATTATTGGAATTTTTAATGGGATTATAACCATTTCATTTTATCGTACTCTATCCTTTTCATTTATCATGTAAAACCCCTCTAGCATAGAGAGATCTCCCATAGCCTAAATCTAGGTTCCTTTGGCCCTCTCTCAGATGAATACTAATTGAGAAAATGACTTTATTATTAGATGTATACCAGTAAGATACAATTCTAATTTATCCTTTCATCATTTATCTCACTATTTAAGGACCTATTTTTTTGTATTCTAATATGTACTAATTTTAGTATATTTTTATATTCTTCTATTTTATTCTAATTTATACCAAACCAAGAGCTGATATTGGAAGATTGTTCTAATAACTCAATTAGGTAGGTGGTGAATGAATTTTCCCTCAAATTCCCAATGTTTATATTTTATTCACTGTGTTGCACACTTGATTCACAATCCATTTCCTCTAAATTTAAATTTACCCTATTTGGTTTCCCTATTCAGAACATAATGACTCTTTTAGATCCCCAATGCTGTTGGATGTCTTTAACCTCATCATGTGTCACCCCTTTGGGTGTTTTCAATATATTTCACTTCTATCTCTATGTTTTATAAGAAAAACACCTTTGGTTTTTGGTTTGACGTGTAATTTGTGATATCATTAAGGATAAAGGTTAAATTATAGTGTTTTTTCATGACTAACAAAAATACCAAACATTATTAATTAATGATTCAATGTGTGAATGGAACTAGTAAATTAGATTGATTATCGCATGACCAGCGCTCCACTTAATATCCCCATACATGGTGCCAATTATTATGGACCATAAACTCTTTCATCAGTAAATCAAATGTTATATAGGAATTAAACGGAATTATTATATTGACATGAGAATTAAATGGAAAATATTTGAATTCATGTAAAGATACTATATTTGTTTTTATAAACCTTTTACCTATTATTGTTGTCTTCATACTCGAGGCAACCATGGATTCCTGCGGGAATTCATTGGTCACTCAAATACTGCCACACCAATTCATTGAGCATATTTCCACGGGAGTTAAACACCATGTAATATGGTATATATCTTATTATGTGATTGCCTCAAAATTTTACAAATGATTAACTTAATTTTTATAAATATATTAAAATTTCATGGATACACTCTTTACATTATGATTGACATTTCTAGATATGCAAAATCATGGATTCGCCCCATTTTTTCCAATCCTAATTCACCTAGGATTTATAAAGGATGATCTCAATATACTCAAATAAACACTTTTGCAATAAAATTCCTTGGATGTACCCCTTGGATTACACTTAAGACCTATAGCCCTACTTTATATGTTATTACTTGGACTTGGATCAACCCTTGTGGTTATGGATACCCTAATCGAACGTTACATCCTTTCATTATAAAATCCATCTCATGATGGTCTATTTATATATCTGAGACACATCAATCATTGACATACTATGTTGACCATTTGGTACTAAGCCAAGGATCCACACCAAAGCATGTATTTCACTTAATATGACTATCTTACGTATGCATACATATAAAAATGGACGGGTTTAAACAAAATTTTTGGGTTAGATAGAAGTAGGTATGGCCAACATATCATCCCATGACACAACTACAAAACAGAACATTAACAGTGTTGGCACTTATTAGTGCTTGAAAAAAATGCTTTTGGCGATGTATATTATCAAGGATATTGTTTAATACTGATAGAATGAACCCTTTATCATTACTTTATTTATACAATTGACTTAGGTTTCCCATTATCAATGCTTTATTTTTAGCACTGATAAAGGACCATAATAAATAAAATAATAAAACTATTATAAATTAAAAAATATTTACACTTATATTAATTAAATAATAATTATTAAAATGAATAAATTGAATAAAAATATATATAAAATATAATTAATAATAAATAATAAATATATAAGTATTTAAATATTAAAAATTAATGAAATGAAATAGTTAAACAAATTAAAATTAAAAATGAGTTAATTAAGAAAAATATTAAACATTTTATTAATTTTAGAATTGCTGCTAAAAATATAAAAATTGAAAATACATATATATTGATTATAAAAATTAGTAAGTTCTATATATTTAATATAAATTAATAAATTTTTAAAACTAAATAAGAAAAACAATTGAATAAATTGTAATAATTAAACTGAAATATTATAAAGAATAAATTATAGTTTTATTAAAAAAATTAAAAATGAAACAATTATTAATAAATATAAATAAGTTTAATATATATATATTATAAATAGTATAAAAATAATATATATTAAATAAATCAATATAAAAAATGAATAAAATTAATGAATTAAAAACATATTAACGTTTTATTTCTTTTTTAATATTTTCTAATTTCTCAATTAATGGTATATGAAAAATGTGTTACATTTATTTCACATAAATATCTTTAATTAATGATTTTTTATATATACAGTGCACACATAAATATATTTAATTAATTTTTGAAATCTTATTTGGAAACACACACAATTAATATTTATATAATTTATTCAAATTTTAGAATAATATTTAATTTCATTATAAAATGATACATTTAATCTATTATGTTCTTAATCAGTCGTTTTTATTAATTTTTTTAAATATTATTACAGTTAGGTCTTATTTATCCATTCCTAATATTTTTTAATTTTTTATTAATGTTATTTAAATTTATTCATTCTCAATTAATAAAATTTATATAATTATTTACTATGTTTTAGTATTTTAAATATGTATTCATATCTACATATATATATACCCATATTTTCTAATATTTTTAATTTAATTAATAAAAATCACTCAATTTTTCAATTTTTTTAATATGTATTCATTTCTTATTATTTAATTTCACTAATTTTTTAAATATAGGTATTTAGGATTATATATTCATAAATAATATGTAATATATATATATATAACTGTTTATAAATAAGTATACATATAAATTAACATTTACAATATTTATGAATTTATATATTTATAATTGTTATAAATAAATAATTATATTTTTTTGAAAAATAATTATAGAATTACAAATAAATAATTATATATATTTAAATATTTATAAAATTATAATAATTTTTTAAAATAATCAATATACTATATGAATATTTTTATTTTTATTTTTATTTTTAATATATATAATATGATGTTGAAGCCGAAATTTGTTCTGGGAAGGAGGCCACTTTGCAAAGAAAATCATGTAATGTCATGACCCCCTCCCACCAAAGATGCCCCTCCTAAGCTGGAAATGGTGAAAGAGAGATATTGACCCCCGAGTCCCACCTCCAGTATGCCCTGGAGTGGTGACTAGCACCAAGGGTATGAGTTTTCACAAATATGGGAGGCACTACCCTTTTTATTATTTTAGATCGGGTAATAGGATGAGTCAAACACCAAAAGGAAAAAGAACAAGTAAGGGAAAATAAACCCAAAACCAAACCCATATGCATGTTTTATACAATACTGAAACAAATGTACAAGTATAGAAAACCTCCAAAGTACTATACCAAAAGTAAAGGAAAACAACAACAGCAAACAACAACAACTCCCCCTGCCAGACTAGTAAGGTCACGCACAGTCCCTCTAGTCCTCCTGAAAACCTGAAAGCAAACATAGGGTGAGCATTCAAGTATACTCAGTAGGAAAACCTAAAGCTCTCATGAACAAGTGGGGAGACATCCTAATGCCCCATGAGAAATCAGAAGAACCAAAACCTAGCATGGAATCTATCCACCCAGCCTCACTAGTCACACTCACCATGTAACACAAGGCATTAGAGTATAGTAGTAATGTTATCAAAGTATGGGTACCCCGCACCACCATCCCACTGGATACTGCTCAAGCCCTCATGCCTAATGCTCTGATGTTTCCCCCTCCTTATGAGCCAGTGCCACAACATGGCCATACGAAGCTCGAGCTAGTGCCAAAACCAGGCCATATGAAGCTCATAGTAACCCACCGGCACACAATCCTCCGCCATCTCAAATCACATCCCGCCAGCACACAATCCTCGGCCATAACCACATCTCATCCCAGAGACACCTGGGAACATATCACACCTCATCCTGGTGATTCTTCGGAAACATCTGTCGAAACCGGCCCGAAGGAACATGGGCTATAGAACCTGGAAGAGGGAGCACAGGGAAGAACAACAACCAGCCATCCTTTGGATGTTTGAGAATCTCACCCCCCCATCCCACGGGTGTTCGGTACGTAGTACTCAACGTGGGTGGCGTGTGTAAAGAAACATAAAACGTACATATTTATATAAGTATAAAAACACGTCAACCCATCATAAGGCTTCTACACAAATATCTAAGCACGTGCCTTGGCACTGCTACATTGAGAGTATGCACACAACAACCAATCCCAAAACCCCATTTAATGTTTTCATGTTCCAATAGCTTTAGTTATCAGTTTCTTAACTACCAGGAGACTATCAACAACCAAACTGGATCAAGTGTTCATAAAACATATCCCTTCCATCCACAAATCAAGTTAGGAAAACACAAGCAACACAAACAAGTCCATTCATATTAACTAAACAATCCAATTGATTATTATTCCCATCCCATTACCATGACCCACCATTCATTTACTCTTCCACTTTTATTTATTATTCACAACCCATAGTTTGTTCACATTCAAACCCATCCCTACAGCCCCACTTCCAACCACCAAAACCACAACCCCATCAAAACCCGTACATCATCATCCCTTTGATACAATTTATAGAAGCCCCACTACCCATCACCAACATAGCATTCACACCAACCCACAACCTAGCCAACTACAGCCCCGCTGCTCACCTGATCCACAAAAACCCAAAAAACACCCCCTTCCCATAAATAAACCATAACCAACACCCACATGTTTATTATTTCAGTTTGTTCAATTAGTGTGATCACACAAGGGTTCCAGGTATTTAATCAACCAAATTTACGTAATTAACCAATATCCACATTCAATAAAATTTTCATCCAATATAAAATCTAGAATGATAGGGAAACAATTAATTTCATAATCAAAGGCCCCAAAAACCATGATTTTCAGTAGGCAGAAGCTCATTCAATTCACAAAATAATATCACAAGATATAAATAATTTAACTGCATTCACAAAATTCCTAACCTCGTTATATAAGCCAGTTATTATCTTTATTAAACTAGTTCAAATGTGTTTCACATAAACAAGAGGATAACCACCCCGCATGATACACAAATTTGTGAGACGAAGTTAAGATCCCTACGTCAACAGGTTCTGATATCCTTCTACGAACACGACCACCACGATCACAAGGGTTCTCCCAGAACGACTACACCCACCAAGGACGTCACAACACCACCGAACCAACAACACAAGAAAATCCCTCAACACAGAGATCACATGCCATAGCATGGAAAGAAAATGGGAGAAGTAGGATCAAAAAGAGAATACAAGAACAGAGGTTTAACATACCTTTTTAAAGTTGTTCATCAAAGACCGTCATTCCCATCAATTATCAGTAGTATCCTCAGTTGGAAAACGCGGAGGGGAAGTCGAAGAAGTGGTAAAGTAATGGGGTTACAACGTTCTCCTCGCTGACATGATCCTGCAGTCACTGACGGATCGACGATCGGGGTCCAGATGAAGAAGTTAGGAGGAAGGCTTCTAGGTCATCCGGGAGCATCACCGTGCAGAGAAGAAGAGAGGTACGTAAATAACATGTGACCCTCTCTTATATAGGCAATGAAAAGGTAAAATGGTACGCATCGTGTATTAATGAATACATGGCCTGATCGTACAATTGTTAAGTTGTTTGACTGGTCAACACACAACACGTCACGTGGTTCCATGCATTTAATGATAATAATAAATTCAATTAATAATAGTTGTTTTATTCAACCAAGACATTAGTCATAAAAAAGAATACATCATTGCCCTTAAAATGAATGTCATATTTTTAGGGTTACTCTACCACTTACGGTTAGTCAATCCGATACTGTATGAGGGAGATACGTTGGATACAAGATCCCGTAATAATAATGATATTATTATTATTGGGTGTCTGATGGACCCGAGCCATGAACCAAAATTTTGTATAAAAATTTAGACTTGAATTGGCCGTATTAATGACAGGATAACATCGCCATAGATGACAAGTCAATCGGATTTCACACGCGAGAGTTATGACGGGTCGAAGGTTTAATAATAATATTAAATCTATTAATTCAGAAGGGTTTCAGTTACCTGATACGAAAACTCAACAAAGACATCCAATATTGGACTCATAATTTCCGTCTCAATGATAGGGTCACACTGCCACTGATGGTTCATAAAACGGAGGTCGCACGAAGAAGTTATGGATGAATTACGGGTTTGACAACCAAAAATAATAATAATAATATTATATTATTATTATTTCATTTCATTGAAAATTTTACTCTCCAATCTCATTTGAGATCCACGAATAAATCACTCTAATTTGGTGCACATCCCCCCATTCATGGGATTCCCTCTCTTTTTTTATTAGTTTAATATTTAATTTGTTTCCTTTAAACATTTTCTCTCTCCAATATAACTCTTTATTCCATGATTCTCTCCCACCCCACAAAAACTGGCGCCTCCCCTTTCCTCTACACTATGTGGCACACCCAAACCTCTATTCTCACTTCAATGTCGTTATTAAAAAATTAATATTAATAAAATCCAAAATTAATGTTCTTATTTAATCCCATTAAATTAGTTTATCATGGTTATTCTCATATAAAATTAAAACCATTCCATTTAATTAAATTAAATGACAAAACAGAATTATTATAATTTACATATTCAACCCCTTTTTAATAAATTTAATTTCATTAACCTATCCCACACAGTTTTATGCCATCATTGTTATTTATTGTTTTTCAATAATAATAAAAATTCATCAACTTATTTTATTAACTCATCACCATTATTATTTTTTCAATAATGATAATATTTACACTCATCGCATTGACCATGTCATACCACCCCATTGGATATCTAAATCTGACTATGCCACATAAATGTCGCATAACATCCGTCAATTTAATTATTTAATTCTATTTATTTTTATGTCACACTGATAAAATTGAAACCACTTTTATTACATTATAAAAATTAAATTTAATAAACCCAACATATTTTTACGCCACCATTTTTATTATTATAATAATAACGAACTCACCTTTAATTTTATTAATTCACAACCCTGATTCCATTGTGCATCTTCATTTATTGGTTTGCAATAAATACCATGACTCATTTCATTAATTTCTCATTATTATTAATATTATGAATATTATTAATAACACAACACCAATGATTTATTATTCAAATTTAATTTCAACAATTACTCAATTAATAATAAAACAAATGTTTCATTTATCAATGTCTAAGGGGTCACACACCTTCCCACTTCACATAATTAATAATAATGACACCCATTAAATCATTTTATCATTATTATTATCTCTTTAGATTAATTAATCACAGAATTTATGTCATCATAAATATTATTTAACATATATTTACATTATCATTAGTATTAAAAATTATCATTATAATGCGCGTCGTGTTAACCATATCGATTTCAAAAATGGAATGGACCGGTGGGGTCTGGGCCATTACATAAGATACCTCTCAAAACATTCTCTTCCTCAAGAATTAAAAACCAAACTGGAAGAAAGAATGGATTCGAACCACCACTCCGCAAGATAACTCTCAGGGATCTCGTCATAACAGGAAACAACCGACAACCATAATTATATGAGTTTGGAATTCATTCTCCCATATCGAGATATTATCCGCTTTAGGCGACACTGACTCGCCTGCACTGGTTTAATCATATCTACATTAATGCGTCTCTATTAGGAATTAGGTCTTCCGACCTCCATATATTAGGAATTGGGGTTTGTCTTAGTGGTAAGAACCCCTTAAATATACATGAAAAATGGTGGTTCAAAACCCATTGGGCATAGGGACTGTAGAAATACTGGAGCGTACTATAGCCATGGCAGCACTGTAGCAGCGGTAGGTACTGTAGCGGTGGCAGGGTACTGGAGCAGCAGTTGGTACTGTGCAGAACTGTAGCAGTGCGGGTACTGTAGCAGTTCTACTCACAGAATTGGCTTTGGGCCAAAAAAAATGGGTCTACGGGCTATGTAATGGGCTATATGTCCACTGGGACTTCGGGCTATGTAATGGGTTTTCCTCTACCCAGTTAAAGAGGTCATTGATTTTCTTTAATAATAAATGAGGCTTCGGGCCCAATCTTTAAAAAAACATACACTGCCCCCAACACCAAACAAAACAACAATAAATTTCCCAAACACATGGCTTGATGAATTCCTTCTCCAATGTCGAGATATTATCCGATTTATGCGGCACTGAATTGCCTGTACGGGTTTAATCGCATCCATATTAATGCGTCTCGATTAGGGATCAGGTCCTCTTTTCCCCACATGTTAGGACTCTTCACACACATTAAATGGAAAGAGGGAAACAACTTAGCATTATAGACTCATGGAAAACTAGTTCCAGGCTCAAGGCATGGGTGATAATGAGTTTCAACAAAGGATTGTGATGCTCCAAAATCTAAACGAGAGAATTTAAGTAAAACCAAAAACATCTCTCTCAATCTCTAGCCTTTCTAGGGTTGCCGCTTCTGTTGTGTTCAACTGTCTGCATCCCACTCCTCTGCCTCTCTATTGACGTCTAGGTTCCATAGCGGTACTTTAAACAAAGAACTCCTAAGCCCAAGTATCAAGGAAATTTTATCAATATTTCATTTTATCATTTTATTTTGATTTCTTTCCCAGAACACCCAAATCACGTAAAACACAAATCATGATGATGCATGTACCTTTCCTAGGGTCTCTACCCTACAATCTATGTAGTCTTACTTGGTCGTTAGGTAAGCTCAGAGTCCTTGCATTGAATCACGGGGGGGGGGGGGGGGCCTAAAATCTCATTTCCTTTCCAGTCTTCCCTGACCTATGTCATGCACCAAGATCACCTAACACTGTTTCCCTACCATCCCATGTAATCCTCCATATTCCTAACTCCAGACTTCATCCTATCTCTCAACCATCACCTCTGATACCATTCTGTCACAACCCCCTCCCACCAAAGATGCCCCTCCTGAGCTGGCAATGGCAAAAGGGAGATAATGACCCTCGAGTCCTGCCTCCAGTAGACCCCGGAGTGGCGACTAGCACAAAGAGTATGTGTTTTCACAAATATGGGAGGCATTACCCTTTTAATTATTTAAGATCAGGAAATAGTATGAGTCAAACACCAAAAATAAAAATAACAAGTAAGTAAAAATAAACCCAAAAACAAACCCATATGCTTGTTTTATACAATACTAAAACTAAAGTACAAGTATAAAAAAGATCCAAAGTATTGTACCAAAATGTAATGGAAAACAACAACAGTAAACATCAAAAACTCCCCCTACCTGACTAGTAAGGTCCCGCACAGTCCCTGTAGTCCTCCTGAAAACTGGAAAGAAAACGTAGGGTGATCATACTAGTATACTCAGTAGGAAAAACTAAAGCTCTCAGGCACAAGTGGGGTGACATCCTAATGCGCCGTGAGAAAACAGAAGAACCAAAACCTAGCAAGGAATCTATCCACCCAGCCTCACCAGTCACACTCACCATGTAACACAAGGAAATAGAGTATAATAGTAATGTTATCAAAGTATGGGTATCCCGCACCACCTTCCCACTAGATACTTCTCATGCCCTCATGCCTAATGTTATGAAGATTCCCCCTCTTCCTGAGCTAGTGCCGCAACATGGCCATACTAAGCGCGAGCTAGTGCCGTAACCTGCCAATACGAATCTCATAGTATCCCACTGGCACACAATCCTCGTACATCTCAAATCACATCCGGCTAGAACACAATCCTCGACCATCACTGCATCTCATCCCGAAGACACCTGGGAACATATCACACGTCATCCCGAAGATTCATGGGAAACATCTATCATATCCTTCCCGAAGGAACATGGGCTATTGAACCTGGAAGAGGGATCACAGTGGAGAACAACAACCATCCATCCTTTGGGTGTTTGAGAATCTCACCCCCATCCCATGGGTGTTCAGCACATAGTGCTCAACATGGGTGGGGTGCGTAAAGTAACATAAAACGTACAGATATATATAAGTATAACAACCACTCAGCCCCATCCTAAGGCTTCTACAAAATGATCCAAGCATGTGCCTTGGCACTGATACATCAAGAGTATGCACACAAAAATCAATCCTAAAACCCCATTTAATGTTTTTATGTTCCAACAGATTTAGTTATCAGTTTCTTAACTACCGGGAAACTATGAACAACCAAACTGGATCAAGAGTTTTTAAAACATATCCCTGCCATCCACAAATCAATTTAGGAAAATACATGAAACACAAACAAGTCCCTTCTTATTAACCAACCAACCCCTTTGATTATTATTCCCCTTCCATTACCATGCCCCACAATTTATTAACTCTTCCACTTTTATTTATAATTCACAACACATAGTTCGTTCACATTCAAACCCATCCATGTTGCCCCACTACCAACCACCAAAACCACAATCACACTGAAACCCATACACATCACCCCATTGATACCATTTATCGCAGCCCCACATCCCATCACCAACATAGCATTCACACCAACCCATAACCAAGACAACCACAACCCTACTGCTCACCCAATCCACAAAAACCCACAAAACACCCCCTTCACATAATTAAACCCTAACCAGCACCCACATGTTTATTATCTCTGTTTGTTCAACTGGGGTGATCACACAAGGTTTCAAGGTATTTAATCAGCCAAATTTGCGTAATTAAACAATTTCCACATTCAATAAAATTTTCATCCATAAGAAAATTTAGAATGAGAGGGCAACATTTAATTTTGTAAGCAAAGGCCCCAAACGACCATAATTTTCCATAGGTAGAAGCTCATTCAATTCATAACATAATATCACAGGATATAAATAATGTAACTGCATTCAAAAACTTCCCTTCCCCGTTATATGAGCCAGTTATTATCTTTATTAATCCAGTTCAAATGTGTTTCACATAAACAAGAGGACAGCCACCCTGCATGATGCACAATATAGAGAGACAAAGTTAAGATCCCTAACTCAACAGGTTCTGATGTCCTTCTACGAACACAAACACCACTATCACAATTATTCTCCCAGAATAACTGCAACCTCCAAGGACGTCGCACCACCTCCAAATCAATAACACAATAAACTACCTCGACACGGATATCACGTTCTATAATATAGAAAGAAAATGGGAGAATTGGGATCAGAAAGAGAATAAAAGAACAGAGGTTCAACAAACCTTTTTAGAGTCGTTCATCAAAGACCATCGTTCCCATAAATTATCAATAGTATCCTCGGTTGGAAACTATGGAGGGGAATCCCAAGAAGAGGGAATAGAACAAGGTGTACAATGTTCTCCTCGCTGACATGATCCCGCAGTCACTGACGGATCGACGATCGGAGTCCGGATGAAGAAGTTTGTAGGAAGGCTTCAAGGTCATCCGAGAGCGTCGCCATGCGGAGAAGAAGAGAGGTCCATAAATAACACGTGGCCCTCTCTTATATAAGCAACGAAAAGGTAAAATGGTATGCAGCGTGTATTATTTAATACACGAACTGACCGTACAACTGTTATATTGTTTTACTGGTCAACAAATGACACGTCGTGCGGTTTCCATGCGTTTAATGATAATAATAACATCAATTAACAATAGTGGTTTAATTCACCTGAGAAATGAGTAACAAAAAGGTATTCGTCATTGGTCTTAAAATGAACATCATAAATTTTAGGTTACTCTGCCGCTGACGGTTCATCAATCTGATACTGTATGAGGGAGATACGTTGGATACAAGATCCCATAATAATAACGATGTTATTATTATTGGGTGTCTCGTGGACCCGATCCATGAACCATAATTTAATATCCAAAATTATACTTGAATTGACCATATTAATGATAGGATAACATCTCCACTGGTGAAAAGTCAATCAGATGTCACATGCGGGAGTTATGACGGGTGGAAGGTTTAATAATAATATTAAATCTATTAATTCACAAGCATTTCGGGTACCCGATCTGAAAACACGAAAAATACATCCAATATTGGACTCATAATTTTCTTCTCGATGTCAGGGTCGCACTGCCACTGACGGTTCCGAAAACCGAGTTCGCACGATGAAGTTACGGACGAATTATGGTTTTGACAAACATAAATAATAAAAATAATATTATATTATTATTATTTCATTTCATTGAAAATATCTCTCTCCAATCTCATTTTAGATTCACACACAAATCACTCTAATTTGGTCCGCATCACCCCATTCATGGTATTCTCTCTCTTTTTTTATTAGTTTAAAATTTAATTTGTTTCCTTCAAATATTTTCTCTCTCCAAACTAACTCTTTCTTCCATGATTCTCTCCCACTCCACCAAAAGTGGTGCCTCCCCTTTCCGTTACACCATGTGGCACGCCCCAAACCTCTATTATCACTTCAATGTCCTTATTAATAAAATTAATATTAATAACATCCATCATTAATGTTCTAATTTAGTCCCAATAAATTAGTTTATCATGGTTATTTTCATATTAAATTAACACCATTCCATTTAATTAAATTAAATGACAAAACAAAATTTGTATAACATACATATTAAACCCCTTTTTAATACATTTAATTTTATTAACCTCTCGGAAATAGTTTAATTCCATCATTGTTATTTAATTATTTTCAATAATAATAACTATTCATCAACTTATTTTATTAACTCATCTTTTTTGGTTTTTTAATAATGATAATATTTAAGCTCATCGCATTTACCACGTTATACCACCCCGTTGGATATCTGAATCTGACCATGCCACGTCAATGTCGCATAACATCTGTCAATTTAATTATTTAATTCTATTTATTTTTATTTCACACTTATTAAATTTAATCCACTTTTATTAAATTATAACAATTCAATTTAATAAAGCCAACATATTTTTACACCACCATTATTATAATAATAATAATAACAAACTCAACTTTAATTTTATTAATGCGCCACCGTGCTTCCATTGTGCATCTTCATTTATTTGTTTGCAATAAATACCATGAATCATTTCATTAATTTCTCTTTATTATTAATATTATGAATAATATTAATAACACAACACCCATTATTTATTATTCAAATTTAATATCAACAATTACTCAATTAATAATAAACTGCATGTTTCATTTATCAATATATAATGGGTCACACACTTTCCCACTTCACATCATTAATAATAATAACACCCATTAAATCACTTTATCATGATTATTCTCTTTTTAGTCTAATTAATCACACAATTTATGCCATCATCATTCTTATTTAACATATTTTTACGTTATCATCAGTATTAAAAATTATCATTATAATGCGCGTCGTGTTGACCATATCGATTTAAACAATGGAATGGACCCGTGGGGTCCGGGCCATTACATGCAATATATAATGCAAGGATACAGTTGGCAAGAGTCGAACTCGAGAGCGCACCGATACACATGAGGGAAACAACCACTTATCTACACCCTGTATATTCATCTAATTATATAACTATATATAATAATATAAATATATAAATATTTTTTTTAAAAAAATCATTCATATATTTGCAAGTAAAGAATTATAAATTTCAATATTTATAAAATTATAATAAATATATTTAAATAATGAAAATTTATGCAATATTTATATTTATATTTCCAACAAGTTCCAATCAGTTAGATATCGGAATGATACACAAATTACATCCGATTATAGAGGCATGGAATCAGACTTTATAATTTTACAATATTTTCTTGTTTAATTATTCGCCTATGTGGCCTACAATACTGACACAGGTGGTGGATCAATGTACCCCTGCACAATGGAATGAGGGACTATTGCGTTTTCGTCTATAGATACTGGTGGTGGGGCGATGATTTTGATTAATTTTATGGGGGAAAAAACTAGTGCTAATGGGGGACATTGAAAACGAAAGAGTGGGATCAGTATCAAGCATGCCGACGGTTAGGAAAAAATGAGGGTCGGCTTTATGGACATTGTAAATGGTGAAGATGAGCTCTTCTTTTGTGGTGGGATAGTATGGAGAACTCTATAATTAAGTGGTGTTTTGATGTGGCTACTATGTAATGTCGTCGGAAGAACTTAATGGTGAATCAGCGTTCATATGCTGCTACTACAGAGATCATTATTGTGGATGATGATGGTGATATGATTATTGTATAAGAATCATGGGCGTATTGGATCATTTAATGGGCTTTCATGTCCAATAAGCCTTCGATCCAATATATATAAAATAAATAAGTCTTGATGGTTGGGGTATCCCCTTAGACGGGCTATGTCCATCCTTTCTGGCCTGTGTTTGAGGTGTGTGTGTGTGTTTGATGTAATCGTACAACATATCACCTTAAATATATATATGTATATACATATTTATTAAGTAAGTATATATAAATATATAAATATATTTAAATACTGAATGTATTTACTAAGTTTAGTATATTTATATTTATTAATTAAATATATATATTTATATAATTATATTAATAATTATAAATTTATTTAGAAAATTATATTTTATATATTTTTAAATTTATATATTTAAAATTATATATATAATATTTTTTTAGAAAAGTAATTTTATAATTATAATTACCTAATAATATATTAAAATCAATATAAATTTATAATAATCCAATATATAGTTATAAAAATATTTACTCAAAAATATTTATTTATAATTATAAATATAGATACATTATTAGCATTAAATTTTTTGCACTGATAACGATTTCATTTATTAATGGGTTTTTATTGTTTATAAATGTAAAGGTTTATGAGGGCTAAAAAGCTCTGATTAAATTCATACTTATCAGCACTGAAAATGTAGTCCTTATAAATATGGATTTAATCAAAACATTTTTAGATCTAATAATGATCAATCATTATGAGTTCTAAAAAAACTAATAAAGATTACTTTTATTTGAGATTATCAATTTAAAACAAATATAAGGCATCCTTATTTGAACTGTTGTTATATTCATTGATAAAATTGTCCCAGATCTATTGAATAAATCTATTTCTGAGAATGATTCCTTCTTACTTCTCAAGTTCTCAAAGAACTCCCCAACTGCTAGAGCTCCTCCTCTATGTTCTCTCATATGAATGATGGATATAATCCTAGGTATGTTATTTTCACCATGTCCTCTCTTACTGAATAATTTTTTGGGTTCCACAGTTTTCATTTTTTCACTATTCTAATCCATGAAAATCCTTACTTCTTTACTAGACAACAATGATTACTTATACTACTTAACTTTGGAATATTCTACTAATGGTTTCCAAACCACACCATTCTTATTTCCATCCCCTAATCCCTCATCACACCTCTTCTAAAATTCCTATAGTGGGATTCCCAATTATCACAGTCAAATTGTTTGTCCAACACAGAGACAAATACAACATGATCCATTCTCGCTACGCATTTTGACTTCATATGACATTTCTATAGTCTGATTTACATTTACATGGAACCATAACATTCCATTGTATTGGTCTTCTGTGAACTTAATGAAATTAACCAGTGATATCAAAATACCCCTTTTAAGAACCTTATTTATCATATATAATGTTACATGTTGAGTCATTCATCTCTATAACAACGGGTTATTTTTTAGATAGTTTTGAAAAACATTTAGAGACGTTGAGTACATTTTCTACGACATACACTATTCACATTTTAGGATTACTTCTTTTTATATGAAATAGTCCAGCTCAGAATCCCATCCTATATGGCATGGGGACTAACCATTCTCCATTTTGGAATCCTATGTCATTCTAAAATATTTAGATCACATTGGATATGTAATGTTTCATAATGCATGTCTCATTGAATAATTTTTAAAATTAGAGAATTTGTTGTCTATTAACCGTTTAAATATCATATTCCTAATTTAATCAATTCAGTAAAAAATTGATATCA
The DNA here is from genome assembly GCA_963277665.1 of Viscum album. Lineage (NCBI taxonomy): Eukaryota > Viridiplantae > Streptophyta > Magnoliopsida > Santalales > Viscaceae > Viscum > Viscum album. Next base: position 24,154,049 of record OY728157.1, on the reverse strand, counting down.
CCGTTGATAAGGGGTTTAGATTTGTTTTGAACATAATCAATGACATTAAATGGTATTAATTATATATGGTTTTAGTTGAAATGGGTTATATATAATCATGATCAACTATTATATATTACACATTCTGTAATAGAAATATTTATGTGATTATCTGGTTTTATTATTTGATAGAGGAATTTGTGGTTTTCGATACCAGATTAGATATAGTTTTCATATATGTATTTAATTTTTTATTTTTCAGATGAACTGCTTCATTATATATATATGTGTGTGTGTTTTGGCAGGATAAATATTTTATTCTAAGTATTTTACTGTAATCATATACCAATAATTTTTTAATAATATTATTATTTTAAAATGAACAGAAACCAATTTATAACTAATTTTTTGTGTGTTGGAACTATATGAATTATTATAAAATGTAAAAATATTTTTCATTAAACATTATAATTTTAGGAAATTTATTTTTTTTAAATTTTTTATTATTATTATTTTTTATCCTTGCATATAATTTTTATTAATTTATTTATTAATTGTTTAGTTTCTATAATGAATAATTTTTTTCTGGAGTAATTTTTTGGAATACTATTATATTAAATGTAATTTGTATCTAGTTTTTATGTTATATTTTGAAAAATATTTCCTTATAATATCCTCATTGTATAATCACTTAAAATTATTTGAAATGATTTTTATTACTCCCCACAATATAAGATTACAATATTTTTCTACAAAAACACATATTTGGATGTGATTAAAATTATTTTTATCATATATTAGAATATGATGGCAATTATGTGAGGGATATGTATGGTATTTTAGAATTTGAGTTCCTATAGACATGTTAGTGATTCATCGAGGGAGATGGTGATGGTAATGTCACATATATTGTGTAATTTCTTATTTTGACTGTTGAATTGATTTGAATATTAGGGAATCACCATGGTATAATTAAATGCTAGGATTAGTATAATTCACTGTTATGAAATGAATTTGGTAAATTTGATTATCATTGTTTCTAGGTAAGTACCAAATTACTTGAATTACATGTGTATTATGAGTGTTTCTACTTTGAACATATTATAAAATATATGAAATGTTTTATATTTTCAGGGCCCTATTATCATTTACATGTTTTTTATACTCATACCCTATACATGAACCTCTATGGATGTGGATCTCTAATATTTGATATACATGTGATGTAAAGGGACTTTTAACATAGATTAGAGTCGATGTAGTGAAATGGTGATGAGTTGATGTTGTTATGGTAGTGTCAGATATCTTTTATATTTATGAGATGATATTTAAAATTTTATATTAAGATTTGTTAATTTTAAATTATTTAAGGGTTCATGTTTTATCCTCATGATATTTGTCTCTGAAATAATTTTTATTGCATTTGGATTCTCGAAACACATCCCCAAACTCATTTATAACACTTGATCTACTATGAGAAGTATCCATCAAAATTGATCATATGTACCCATTATGGGATGACTACTGCTTACCGAAGTTCAAGAAACATCAGTGCATGTCCCATAAAGAAGAAGGACAAGTATCCAGAAACAAAATTTAATAATAACTATTTAGAAGCTTAATTTTATAAGGATGATAGTTGCCTATAACAATCACCTTCAACAAAATTTATTAGATAAAACCAACCGTAGTGTATTAATTCTTTTCTTAAATTCAATTACCTTTTTCATTTAAAATGGATTCATGCTAATTGATTAGTAACAGAGTATGTATATGGAGGTAAATATATCATCGTGTTTTCAATAGATCATGGATTTGACCCTTATTCAATAATTTTTCTCTTTTTATGTGGTTTTTCACCTTGAAAATATTAATGTTTGACTTCTCATGAATACATCATCATATGAACATGATGATGTTACCAATCCTACGAATGAAAAGTCTATTGATGGAGAAACTATAGAATTATTATGGGATCTACAAAATATTTTTAGTAAAACAACAATGACTCTATTACAATATTGAATAAAATTATCAAGGAAATACGTTTGGGTATAAAATTTGAGGCTCATTGGAATCAACGTGCCCAACCTATTGACCCTAAAAAGTTATTGTGTATCAGTTATGATGGGGTCACAATATGGGTGAATGTTTTAATTTATATGGATTTATGGAACCACATACAACCTTTAATTAAGTATTCCTTTTGGAATGATATAATTGTAATGTAACAATATAATTTCTATATTTTACCAAAAAAAATTATATAATAACACATTGATTTAAATATCATTATTCCTTGCATATTTCACATAATTTATAATATCTCATTAATAAATTATTCAAATGGTTTATAGAAAATCCCATAGAGGATTCCATACTATTCTAATGAAGTTTTATCTTAGGCCTGCTATGTGAAATTAATATCCCCCCCCATGAGTTAGTTATGCACAAATTATAAGGTAGGAAGCCTGTAATATTTACATCAATCATCATAATGGGAAATAATTTTAGGTGAATTTTTATAGATAATATACTATTTTATAATATTTATTATTACAAATTTGATTCAAAATTGTTAGTTTATGAAACAACAAAGAGTTCTGAAAATTAAGAACATGCATGAAAACCAATGTACCACTATAAAAAAGCAAGGATGGGGTACACATCACTAGAGAATATATCATATGTATTTTAAAAAATAAATAATAGTTTTAAAATATATGAACAAACATATGTTACTATGTTTTTATGAATATTGTTGAATCAAAATCTGAATCCATTTCCATCAAATGTCATATTCTAGGGAAGAATCCCAATATAAATTAGGAGGTGGTCCTTTTTGACAAAACAAAATAAGTATGATCATCATGTGTCAGTGTGGAATAATAGTAATTGTATATTATTTTTAATAGTATTATATAAAAACAAATAGTTATGTTCCAATTTATTATATGTTTTAGAAACACGAACAACAGTGATTCTACGAGAAGAAAAACTACTTTTGGTTTCTATGATGTAGCTGGAAGAATACGGTCACATTAGAGGATTGAATTTTTGAGTGTCTCTTGATCATATTCTGAGCAGATAAATCCACATAATGATACATATAATATGGTGAAATGATTTATACTAAAATAGACACAATACAATATATTCTTCTCTAGAAAAGTTTTTCGGACTAATGTATTAGAAAGGATATAAGAGACCTATAGTAGAGAAAAGATCCACACATGAACCAAATGACTCAGCTAGTTTTGAGACTAGTCTTTCTCTCAAATAGCCTAGAATTCTTGAGGAATTTAATTTTTCTTCATTAATCTTTATTGAAAATTTGAATAAAAAAACAACTAAGAACAATATATTACTAAAATTGTATAGGATATAGTATAGTGTGAATTTTTTCTGTCCCCATACATAAATTGAATTATTATGATGGATAATATATATAATATCCTATATGATAAACTAAATCATAAATACCTCACAAAGGATAACATAATATCGGGGTTTAAGGGATCTCATGACCCTACTACTAGGTTTCTTGTTCTACTAGATGATCCTGATATTACAATGGTTGTTGATGATATTAGAATATTCATAACATTTCTATATAATCATATAAAGATACATGGGGCATTCCTTGAACAAATTGTTTCATATGAAAAACATGTAAAAGATGATGAAGAAATTATGATGTGAGGTATGATATTACCAGTGGATAAAGCGATTGGAAAATGATAGGTTATATCTGGACACTCTTTTGAATCAACCGTGATATCAAAATGACCTTTCAGAAGTACCTTCTACCTTCAAATTCTATATCATCATTTATTATCATTGCATCTTTCTGTAGAGACCACATTTAATGATTCCATTAAGTCTTATAAATTATATGAATAGGAAATATATGAAACATTCATGATATAACTAGTTGGTATTGAGACTATAAATGAGATTCTCAATCCTGAATTTCTAGGAGTATCAATTGTGAATAGATACATAAGTTACATTTTCCTATTACGACTGTACAACTTGTGAGAATCTATGTTTATTAAATTTAATAACTATTCATTTTTTCTACATGAGTCTATATTAATACTATGTAAATGGAATATAGGGAAAACCAATATTCTGATTCATTAATTACCAAATCAATTCAATGAAAAAAACATACTTTTAATATTGAATAAATTACGAATAAAAAAGATGAGCTACTCAAATCATATAAAAAATATCACATGACATACTCTTTTTTATTTCTACAATGAAGAAGTAGGTACCTATAATACACTAACATAAAATATATTTTTAATTTTTCCATTACTAATTAGTTTTATGTTATTATAGGTAGCAATGTGTCCTGATAGTAGTCAATATAGATACCCTAAATATTTATTTTTTGGATTAAATGAGTTGATATCCAAATAACCTACAAGAGATGACTAGTATTGTGAATTTGTAATAGATTTTAATAAATAGTTTATAAGAAAACATAAATATATATTTTTTTGTTTATGATTTAACAAGATTATTTTTATAATAGGGAGGGCACTAAATGTTGGCTAAATCTTGGCATGAAGTCGGTGTACGAACAGATAAATCCTTTGGATAAAACAAATGGAAATATATTAAAGTATACATAAAAATATTTAACTTTAAAAAAAATATTTCAAAAAAATAAATTAGTTTGGTCAATTTTTATAAAATGTATAGAGTAAGATTATAAAACAGATTGCAGATTTTATATTTGAAATTTTTTGAGGGAGATCATAAATTAAAAAAATTCCACAATACCTCAACATGTAATTTATGAAGGTAAATACAATTTCATTAAACAAATTTCTTATCATTTGTTTGTTTAAATATTCATATTACTAAATATATTTCTAAACATCTTCTTACTCAATATAAGAATAAATTTTTTTATAAATGAGTGTGTAGAATATATAATATCAAAATGTTTTCAAATGAAAAATTTAGGTTATTACCTAGTATGTCTATGATCGTGTACGATCTATGACCTTATTAATATATTTTTCTGTAAATAATTAGTGACAAAATGTTGATATATTAATTTTTATCTATTTGTCATATAGAAGTAAAATGTGTTAAATAAATATTTTTAGATGTTATGACCTGCAAATAATAAGATTCTTGTGCAATGGAAGATGTGGAGGTTGAGGTGGAGGTAGAGTCGTTGGAGGAGGAGGATGATTTGGAGTTGGATCCAAAGTTATATTCTGAGGTGGGAAATGTGGTAGAGGTGGAGACTAATACATAGTCCAAGGAGAATGAGGAGAATAAATGATGGATTAAAAATAATATTATTGAAAAATAGAACATCATGAGTATCATAACAAGTTTGTTTTCGAGAAAAAATGTTGAAAAGTTCCCAAAACACTATTCATAAAATATAAGAGCCATTGTGCCAGTGTTTTAGTACAAAGTATCAGACATAAATAATTACATAATCTTGAATTAAATGTATATTTCACATTTATGATCTTTTCAGGTTTAGAGTTTTAGAGAATAAGGACATAACTATTACATGTCAATGATTACAAAGTAGACATATCTACTCAATTTCCATTTCATCAAAAAATAAACACACTTGAACCCAAGAGTCATGTCTAGTTCCATGTCTTAGACAACATGACATTTCCTTGATCCCATCCTTTACCCTATTCATCATTAAGTCCTGTGTAAAACATTACAAAAACTTGGGATGAGCATAAAAAGCTGAGTAAGGGATACACAAAGAAAGAAGACCATATATAATAAATATATACATAACATAATCATTTTAACATATCCCATGAAATCATAAAATTTGCAGAATACACATATAAATCATAAATCATAATGGTAACTTAAGGCATACATAACATACTTACGTTGTAGCTATCACAACTATATAGGGAGTCACATTGCGAATACCCATCACAGTATATTCCTAAATCCCTTTGGGGAAACATTCACATTTACCTCCTTCACGTTACCCAATGAATTTGAGAGCTATCTCTGGTTCACCCTCCCAATTTTTATCACATAACCACCCATATACATGACAATTTCCAAGACCCATAACAAAATCATAACACATAACTTAGGCATAAATGAAAGAAAACGTTTCCACATTGTAATAACAATATAACATTTTATGGTATTAAAATAATAAATCCATCACAAAAACCATTTTCAATACCAAAATACGTAAATAGAGTATATGGTATTTATTTTGCTTTTGGAAACATTACGTCTTGTCAAGGAATCCATAAATCAAATAATACGTGCGGTGATGGAAAAGGTCATAGGGACCGCTTATGTAAAAAAAGAAACATCCCTTTTTTCATTTAGAAAAATGCTTCATGTATAAAAGATTCTCTTTGAATGAAATTAAAAGTCAAAAGTGTTTATTATACAACTAAGAAAAGAAGGTATTATATAAATTGAGGTATACCTCCACAAAAGGAGATTGAGACGAAGTCTCGTACAAAGAGGATATCCTTAGATTAAGGATAAATCAATTACATAATTTTATGTGACAAATATAAATACACCCAATATTAGTGGATATTAAGTTTAAAACAATCAGAGTTCATCCAAAAATATTCATACTACTATATAATAAAGAAGTAGACGTTTAACCTAATGAATTGAAATTTGGTTAAGAAGTTCTCTTACATAAATTCGACAGCCTAACAGCATCACATTAAAATTCATAAAATGAATTGATGAGAGATAGAAAGGGTATATCATCACTTGGACATAAAATATACATAAAAAGTGATATATATAAGAACATATCCCAACATTAAGAATATGTAAATTAAAATACCTAACAAAAAGATGTCTTTTAAAAAGAGGAGGGTGAAAGGTTCCCTTACCGACTTGGGTAACTTTCGAAACATACACCCCATGAAAGAAAGACTATACAACATTGATGTAAATAACCATATAAGAAAGTATATTACACAAAGAGTAGAATAATGGGTAGTATATACACCACTCAAAGGATATAGTGACATATATAGCATGAATCTCTTGGGAATAAATACTGAGATAAAAACCCCTTACCTCATTGTAATAAATCGAGTCGTATGAAAAAAAGATAATAAGAAACATATGAATCACATAATACCATGAATATAAATAGAATAATGATATAATATATAAATTTTAAGTACACAATACACCACATGAAATAAATAATTAGCGAACAATGGAAATATCACAGAATTAAATGTGACATAAGAAATCCCCTAACCTCCAGTCTGACATGTTCACATTCATTCTTTATATTCCTAAATAATAAATATTGGTCAATTTATAATTGTATTAGTAATTCCTTTAAAGATTATTATTCAATTCATATCACATATTATCATGTTGTAATAATTATTTAATATTTTGTGTTCATATCATACGTTTTATAGATGTTCGGAACATTAGTCAAAAATGAACTTGTTTGAAAAGGATTTCCCATGTAGTTATAGGTACATCATCTCCATAATGGTTTTAATGATTTAAATAACATATATATCCAGTATATATGTATTTAATAATATTCCATTATGTTTCTAGATAAGAAATGAAATGTACTGTTAATGGAGACGATAGGTCATACGTATGCATGATGGCTACTTTCATTTTTTTGTCATATTTATAGACTTTAAAACTGAATTATACGTAGATATATTATAATTAAAGTATAATATATATGTTATTAGTTATCATATGTTCATTAATTAAATTATTTATAAATTCCATGTTTGTCATGAACGAGTCACATCACTTGAGGGGGCGGTTGTGTCCACTAACTCATATGAAATTATCGCATTTTCAGAACTTGAAAAGATTAAAGGTATGTTTTAAATAAAAAATATAGAAGCATAGAGAGGACATAAATATAATATATGTCATTTATAAGTACAGTTCCATCATAATGGCCACCGTTTGAGGTGTATAAATAATATTGAACAATCGTTGTTTCGTGAGGCAATAATTCGCAACCCACAGAAAGAGTATGTCCTTTAACTATTAGATGTAGGTGTGTGTAAGTGTAGGTATAATCGTCATCATAAAAACATCATACTATATTTTTTATAATGGTGTTATTATGGGATAAAATAATAAAAAGATATTGGTGTGTTAATAAGGAAAATAAAAGAAAGAAACTTGAGAGAAGACATTACCTCTAAATCGGGTAACTCTTTTTGATTTGAGCCAAAGGCTTCTTTGAATCGTCTTTTGCCCAATGTGATGCATCTAGGAGTAAGAGAGGGATGTCAAGAGATAATATGATCAGAGTATGGAAAAGAAAAGGGCTTGAGAGGTGTGGGTAATGGGGTAGAGGTGGGAGCATTTTATAAGAGGGAGGAGGGTCACTTTTGGAAAGTCTTGGAATATAACATTATTATAAAATGGTTTTTGGATTTTAAAGGTACCAAAATTATATATTTCTAGGATTAGGTGATAAGTCTTAGAAATCCACCCATAAAATTGGTTTTAGACAATTGTATGTCTTAGATTTTACCTTATCGTTTCATTTTATTTAAATCGTTCATTAATGAGATAATCACTACATCATCATGGTGTCATAAATAAATTTATTTATTAAATGTCTAATTATTATAAAAAAATATAACGATGTTGGAAAAAATTTTACCTTTCCAATGAATATTTATATTCTAAGAGATCATTTATTTAAACAATATTAAAAAATTTACTTTGGATATACAATCCTTTGTTATATTTCTTTTTTTTTAAAATAATGTCATAAATGTCACTATTACACCCATGTGACTCCATGGGGCCTCAATTTTGGTAACATGTTCCCCATGGTCGGCCATGACTCAAAAAATATGATTTGTACACATGTTGGGGTCATCTTATATTATTATGATATTATATTTTTACCCTTAACTACACAATTACTAATTATTCATGATAAAACAAGATAATTATCGTTGTTACTATTCATAATGTCCAAAAACAAAAGATTCATAATTACATAATATAGAACATATAATTAAAAATATGGATTCCATTTTACAAAAATTCCAAACATATAAATTTTGGTAAATAATTTAAAAATAATTCTCGTTGTCACAACCAAAGATTGGTTTTTAAGAGGTAAAAATTTATCATAACATTGACTTGTTTTTACATCCAATATAAAAGTTAAATTACTTCCAATGAACAAAATTTTATTAAGTGATATAAACATAATTCAATTACACTTTAAAACCGATTAAATTCTTCATCTAACTATATAATTAAATTAGATGGAAAAGCAGTTTTGAAGTAAAATGCAGTATTTTTCACTATTCATTAGAAATGATTATTTGTCAGAACAATACCAAAAATTTATCCAAATTAAATTTGATATTCCAAATTAAAAAATGATGTCTATTTTAAGAAATTAAAAACATAGAAGTTTCATATATTAATTTTATAACTAATTGCTGCTGTCAAAACAAATAGCGTGTTTTTATTAAACAATATCAATCAAAATATTGACACTTTTTTATGTCCAATTTAAAAGTGAAATTAATTCCAATGACCTGAATTGGATTGAATTTTAAAAATATATTTCAACTAAACTTTAAAACCAATTAATAATATAATCTATCCATATAAATACATTATATTAAATGGTGGTTTTGAATTAAAATACAGCATTTTCACTATTCATAATGAAATGAACTTTATCGGAAAAATAAAAAAATTTACACAAAGTAAATTTTGATGTCCCATTATATATAAGGATTATAATTTTTCAAATATAACATATAAAATTTACAAAAAATAGTTTTAAAAATGTTTCTCCTTCAAAAGGTGGTTAATCGACCTTTTAAAGAACATTAGAATAATTATGCATAAAATCGAAATCTTTCCTTAGTTTAAGCCTCTTACATTTATTGGATAAATGTAAAAATATTCAACAATCATATATAATCTTTTTATAGTTAGTTCTATTCATTATTTCCATTACAATGACTAGGTGTTAACTACCATTTAAAATAATATTATTATATTACTAGTGTGCTTCTTAAGATTTCAAAAAACTCATTGTTGCGTATTGGGTACCCCATCGAACATAGTATTCCCTTTAAAGTAATATTAACATTTTAGTCACAAATATTAATAAATATGAAATTTTCATATTATTTATTTACCTAGGATGTTACATCTTTCACCCCTTTTCGGGAAGTGCGTCCTCGCAATTTTAAAATTGGGCGTGGAAACATCATTGAAAGCCCCACATCAAAAAAGGAATAAATTAAACAATCACGTTAAAAGATAGAAAGAAAATTACAAAGGTCACCTGAGACAATAGATACTCATATTCCATGAAAACATGGATATGGAAGAGAAAAAAAGGGTCATGTTCTGATGGAGAGTGAAAGAAAAAAAATTTAGGATAAATTTAACCACCCAAAATCACAATCATGTGATGGGTTAGACGGTATTTGATTCCCCAGTATGAAATGTTAACAGACAACATTTTTTAAAGTTAATTTTCATCGAGGAATTTATTTATTAGCTTAAATAAATCATAAGGGAACATACTTACTTGTAATGTAGACTTTTATATCATACTAGATTTCTTACACAAACTCATATTTTCTCCAAATGATGAGTATTTAAGATTAATTGTTTATATTAAGAGCGTTATAATCAACTTCTTGATAATCACCAAATCCACAAAAGATGAACTACATATTTTCCATGTCTTTAGTCCTTAACCAAAACCACATTTGTTATTACAAGATCAGATAATCCCCAAAAAGGATAATCTTTTACAAAAAGTAACACTAATCTTAATCTACAAAATTTTTCAAAAAAACCCCAAACTTTATCAAAGACTAGTCAATAAATACCTATCCATAAAATTATTCAATAGAAATTGAAACTAAGATTGAATCCCAGATCTTTGAAGGATTTAATCACATAGTCTTCCATGATAAATCTTGACATTTATCTCCAAATAACACTAGTTACTCTTAAAGTCTAATGTTTTAAATTAATTAACCTAATCACATATTCTCCATTATAGGTTAATCATTATCATAAATAAACAAAATCAACATATGTCCAAAATAAAAACATAGATTCTTCCAAACAAAAATTTCAACCATTATTCCACAATTGAAATCCCATAGTATTCTTTCTTCCTTCGGGATATAGGGTTTCGTGAAAAGAGAGAACGACTTTCCCAACAACCGTTATCACATAATCACCGAATCAATTTCATATACTAAGTATATCCATTTTATAAAAAATAAATTCCCAAAATAAACTTATTCTATTTCCATTAAATTATTTTAATAAAATAATAAGTCATACTAAACCGGGAATTCAAGTAGGCCAGTGGTAGGAGATGCACCTTTGTCACCCTTCAGTTGTGGGTTCGATTCCTATGGCCTTACTAGATGCAACGGGTTGTCATCCATCCTACGGGTTGTCCTTTTTATATAACTCAAAAATAACCCTAACATGTTTTAACCTCAATGGTTTCCTTATACCTCTCATTTTCATCCAAATTCATTAGGATCTCAACATCTTAATTCTTGAAGTCTTATTTCACCACCATAAGATAAAATAAAATAACCCCCAAAATGAAGAACATTATACCTTGATCATAGTGTCCATTTGGTTTCATCGTCATCTTGTTCGTGTAGGTAGAAGGTCCATGCATTGCAACAATGATTTAAAGATCCTTCAAAATCATTTTCTTCCTCCACCCAAATACACCTTGTACAACCTGGGTCATATGGGTGTTCACAGAAAAATTGTTTTGTAAAATAATCATGTATGACATATAATTTCAAAACAACTAATAAAACATGATTTCTATAAAATAGTCGGACCGAATTTGAGTTGAAACGTTGAATTAACGGCCCATTTGAAATTCCATAGGTATGTGCCAAGATACTATATTGTAAAATAAAATATAAATAGGTTGCTCAAGGGTATCCTTCTTTAGTACCTTTTTTAAAATCATAATATCCTTTAAAATCTTGTGAGAAGGTAAAATATTTGAAAATTCCTTGAAAATATTTACCTTTCATGAAAATATGAGAATATTGTGAAAATAGGATTTGTCTAAATAAAACCCATGATCCATGATGATAACGAGGTATAGTGGAGGTGTTTGATATCTCAAACAACTTTTTGCAAGTGAGTTATATGCCAGAAAAAGATTCACAATCATCCGAACATGAATTTGCAATAATTATTGCAAGCATGTCCTTAGGATGAGATAGGAATGTCGTTTGAGATCCTCCTCCTTCCATTTTTAACTGACATTACTTGACATGAAAAAGTTATAAAAAGGATTTAACAGAGATAATTGACATAGGGACTAACCCTGTGTCTATCAAAAACTCATAATCCATAAAGTTGTCTAAACCGACATCTGATACCAAATATAAGGATCAAGCCTTAAAACATTACATAATCTTGAATTAAATGAATAATTCACATTGAGGATCTTTTCAGGTATAGAGTTTTATAGAATTACGAAATAAATATTACATCTCAATGATTACAAAGTAGACATATCTACTCACATTCCATTTTTTCAGAAAATAAAAACTCTTGAACGAAAGGGTCATGTCTACTTCCATGTTTTAGACAGCTTAACATTTCCTTGATCCCATCCTTGACCCTATTCATCGTTTTTTCTAGTGGAAGACATTTCAAAAACTTGGGATGAGTATAAAAAGCTCAGTAAGGGATACATAAAGAATGAGAACATTAGATAATCCATATATACATAACATGAGCCTTTTAACATATACCATTAAATCATATGATTTTCTTAATACACATAGAAACAGTAAGTCATAATGTTATTTTAAAGAATACATAACATACTTTTGTTGTAGCTATCACAGCTACATAGGGAGTCACATTTGGAATACCCATCACAGTATATTCCATAAATCTCTTCAGAGAAACATTTACGTTTACCTCCTTCACATTACCCAATAAATTAGAGAGCTATCTCGTGCTCACCCACCCTGGGTTTATCACTGAACCACCCATATACATTACAATATCCAAGAACCATAACATAATCATAACACATAACTTTGGTATAAAGGAAAGATAATGTTTCCTCATTGCAATAACAATAATACATTTTATGATATTAAAATAATAAATCCATTGTAAAAACCATTTTCATTAACAAAATACGTAAAAATAGTATATAGTATATATTTTTCTTTGGAAATAATTATGGCTTGTTATGGAAGCCATAGATCAAATAATACTCGTGGTGGTGGAAAATGTTGTAGTCACCGCTTACGTAAAAAAGAGAAACATTCCTTTTTTTCATTTAGCAAAAACTTTTGTAAAAAAATATTCCTTTTGAATGAAATTACAAGTCAATATGTTTTATTATACAAATAATAAAACAAGGTTATGTATAAATTGAGGTATCCCTCAACAAAAGGATATTGAGACGAAGTCCTGTACATATATGGTATCCATTGATTATTGTTAAATAAATTACATAATTATGTTTGAAAAATATATATACAACCAATATATGTAGATATTAAGTGTAAAACAATCAGAAGTCATCCACACATATTCATAGTACCACATAATCAAGAAATATGGGATTAAGACAAAGAATTGATATTTGGTTAGGAAGTTCCCTTACAGAAATTTGACAGCCAAACAATGTTACTTTAAAATTCATAAAATGATTTCATGAGAGATAGAAAGGATATATCATCACTTGGAAATAAAATTTACAACAATAAGGATATATAAGAACATATTCTTGCATTTAGAAGATATAAATTAAAATACGTAACAAAAATACGTCTTTTTAAAAGTGGAGGGTGAAAGGTTCCGTTACCGACTTGGGTAACATTCGTAACGTACACCCCATGAAAGAAGGACTATAAAACATTGATTTAAATACCCATAAATGATAGTATATTACACAAAGAGTAGAATAATGGGCAGTACATACACAACTTGAAAGAGATAGTGACATATATAGCATGAATCTCATGGGAATAAATAGTTAGATAAAAACCCCTTACCTCATTGTAATAAATCGAGTCGTATGACCCATAGATAATAAAACCAAATGATTCACATAATACCATGAATATAAATAGAATCATGATAATATATATAAAATGGAAGTACATAATACACCACATGCAATAAATAATTGTCGAATAATGGAAATCTCAGAGAATTAATAGTGAGATAAGAAAACCCCTTTCCTCAAGTCCAACTTGTTCTCGTTCATTGTTTATATTCCTGAATAATATACTCAGGTAAATTTATAATTTCATAAGGAAATACATTAAATTTTATTATTCAATTCATATCACATATTATAATGTTGTAATAATTTTTTAATTATGTCAGTTCATATCATACGTTTTGTCGATGTTCTGTACATGAGTCAAAAATGAAGTTGTTTGAAAAGGATTGACCATGTAGTTATAAGTAAATCATCTCTAGAATGGTGTTCATGATTTAAAAATCATATATATCCAGTATATATGTATTTAATAAAGTTCCAAAATGTTTAGAGACAAGAAATGAAATGTATCGTTCATGGAGACGGTAGGTCATACGCACGCATGAATGCTACATTCATTTTTTATCATATTAATGGAATTTAAAACTAAATTAGACATATATATATTATGATTCCATTATAATATATATTTTATTTAGGTAAAAATAGTTAATTAATTACATTCTTTATAAATTCCATGTTTGGCATGAATGAGTCACATCTCTTGAGGGGGCGGTTGTGCACACTTTCTCATATGAAATTATCGCATTTTAACAACATGAAAAGAATAAAGGTGTGTTTTAAATAAAAAATAAAGAATAATAGAGAGGAAAAAAATATAACATATAACATATATAAATATAGTTCCATCATAATGGCCACCATGAGAGGCGTTAAAAAAATATTGAACAATCATCATTTCGTGAGGCAGTAATTCACCACCCACATAAATAGTATATTCTTTGACCATTAGACGGAGGTGTGGGTAAGTGTAACTAGAATCCTTATCCTAAAATAATCCTAGTATACTGAGGATTCTGTTTTTATTAATGGATAAAACAATAATAAGATAGTGGCGAGTGAAAAATGTTAATAAAAAAAGAAACTCGAGAGAAGACATTACCTCTAAATTGGGTAACTCTATTAGATTTCAGCCAAAGGCTTCCTTGGAAAGACTAATGCCCAAATTGTGGCTTCTAGGAGTAAAATAGGTATTAGTATATATAATATAAGCAGAGGTTGGATGATCCAAGGGCTTGAGAGGTGTGTTTAATGGGGTAGAGGTGGGGGCCTTTTATAAGAGGGAGGAGGGTCACTTTTGGAAAGTCTTGGAATGATACTTTATTATAAAATGGTTTTCGGATTTTAAAGGTCCCACGATGATATATTTTGAGAATAAGGTGATAAGGGTTCGAAATAAACTCATCCGATATGGTTTAGACAAGTGTATTTCTTAGATTCTACCATATCTTTTAATTTTATTTAAATCGTTCATTAATGATGTAATCACTGCACCATCATGGTGTCGTAAATAAATTTATTTACTCAATGTCTAAAAATTATAAAAAAATACCATGATGTAGGAAATATATTTCTATTTCCAATTAATATTTATAGTATAAGAGATAATTTATGTAATGTGAATTAACATTTTTTTACTTAGGATATACAAACCATTGTTTTATTTCTCTTTTTAAAAAAAATAATGTCATAAATGTCACTATTACACCCATGTTACTCCATGGGCCCTGATGTTCTATAAAAAGCATCCCATGGTCGTCCATCACTCAAAAAAAGGATTTGGAAACATTTTGGGGTAATTTTAAATTAATATGATATTATCATTACCCTTAACTATCTGATTACTAATTAATCACGATAATTAAAGATAATTACCATCGTCACTATTCATAATGTCCAAAAACAAAAGATTCTTAATTACATAATTTGTACCTTCAGATTACGAATACAGAATCCATTTTACCAAATAACAAACACAGAAATTGCAGTAACTAATTTAAAAATAATTACCCTTGTCACAACCAAAGATTGGTTTTCAAGAAGTAAAAATTTAACAAAAGATTGAATTATTTTTTCATCCAATTGGAAATTGAAATTACCTCCAATGAACAAAATTGTATAAAGTGATAAAAACATAATTCAATTATACTTTTAAACAAATTAAAAGGACCATCTAAATATATAATTAAATTAGATGACAAAGCAGTTTTGAAGTAAAATGATGAATTTTTAACTATTCATTACAAATTATCATTTGTCAGAAAAATACCAAAAATTTATCCAATGTAAATTTGATATTCCAAAAAAAAATTATTTCTATTTTAACAAATTCATAATATAGAAGTTTCATTAATTAATTTTATAATTAATTCTTGTTGTCAAAACAAATAGGGTGTTTTTAAGAAATAATATCTATCAAAAGATTGACACTTGTTTATGTCTAATTTCAAAATAAAATTAATTCCAATGAAAACCATTGGATTAAATGGTAAAAATATATTTCAACTAAAATTTAAACCCAATTAAAAATATAATCTAACCATATGAATAAATTTGATTAAAAGGAGGTTTTCAATTAAAAACCCACATTTTCCCTATTCAATAAAAAATGAACATTATCGGAAAAATAACAAAAATCGAATTATTTTCTTATTTTAGGCCTCTATCTTTTATTGGGTAAATGTAAAAATATTTAACAAATATATTTAATCATTTTTTGGATAGTTCTGTTCATTCCTGCCATTACAACGGCTATGTGTTAACTACCATTTAAAATAATAATATTTCATTATTATTAAGCAACGTAATATTTCAATGAAACTCGTTGTTGAATATTGGTTACGCCATCGAACATAAGATTCCATTCAAAGTAATATTAAAATTATATTCACAACAATTAAAAAATGAAAATATCATATTGTTTGTTTACCCTGGATGTTACATTTAGGGAGATTATTGAAATTTTTCTTCTACCACTTGTTTAATGGACATTAAAGAAGAGTTTTAGTGGAAAATTTTTTTCATAAAAAACAACATTTATTTTTTCAGACTTATTATTATAGGATACAATTTATATTACCACATTCCAATTACTATAAAATATAATTGATGTGTGACAACAACCTCGTACCAAGAACAAACATGAAAACAACAATAAAACATATGCAATAAATTTCACATGACATCTTTACACAATTAATATAGTGTCCTAGTAGTGTATCCAATAGTCACATGAGGGTCATTAAACACTAATCCCATCATCAAATATGTATAAAATGAAACTAAATTTCTTAATAAATATGTGTTAAATTCATATAAAAAACCATCAGATAAATGAGAGAACTATTTGTGGAGAATCAACATTGAGAGATTGTTGTCATCTAGGAGAGATATTGTCAATGTAAACATAACATCAAATGAAATGAAACATCCTTATTAAGAAGACCCAAAAAATGAAAAATTCCCTTCAACTGAAATCAAAAGTAGTGATAACCTTAATAAATACTCATTTGAAAAAAAATCTAGTATCATTAACCAAAACATAAAAAAATTGAAATACAAAATTTCCTCAATTGATTCCAGATATTTTAGAGAGACCAATATAGTGGTTTAACATTTGTGGGTGGTGTAATTATTTAGGCAATTTGATAATCAATCATATGAATGATATAATATCAAAAATCCTGGTGAAATCCAGAAAAGTAACAGTCCTTATGATTGTGTATATTCATTATGTAAAATGATCCTTATTCATATGAATATTTTTGAAAAGGACATAGTATTCTTAATAAAAAAATCCTGAGAATAAGGATTTTCCCATTTTGATGAAACAAAATTATGATGATGTGTTATATTTTAACATCACTGATCATTTTGAGAAGAATATACAAATATATACCATAATTCAAGATGACATAATTGATTCCCTATATTTTGGGGTCATTTGGATGCTTTAAAGGGCTATATATATGATTAATGATATAAAAAATGGACCATGAATTTATAATGTGGTTAAGTGTATTCCTAATATACATAAGGGGTCGCATATATATTTTTTACATTAGTTGGGGTGCACAGTATTTCATGGAGTTTTTACCCTCTATGAGTGTGACAGGGTAAGCCAGATTTTATTATGATCCATACAAAATCATATATTAATATTTATTTTAGTTCTATAAATGAATTATTATAGGTTTACCCTAATGTTAAATGTTCTCTATGAATAAATGACTTCGTTAAAAAGGAGGAATCACTCTTTTACTATGATCGCGCACTCAAAATGGATGATTCACTTATGATGATGCAATTTTTCTATTATCCATTGTATCCAGTTGTAACGTCCCGAACCCGGGTACCACTCCACCGTTGCCCCAAACCCGGTTGGTCACATGACCTCAAGCGCATTTCCCCAAACGCCAGAGGCTTACGACTAGCAGCGAGGCCCAGGTATGATAGTGGGGAAACTATGCCCTTATTTTTCAAAGTGTAGCGTAGCGGAATAGAAAATAAATATACTAAAACATTAGAAGCAATATACCATACACGCTTGAACAACTATAGTAAAAGATAACAAAAAGAAATATATATAATGATGCAACATGCCTCAAGTTCTACGAAAATAGCCAGAACATGTTACACAACAATACAGGGAAGTACAATACAGAGTACAACAAAACAAAACAAAATAGCTGGTAGAATCGCGAGCCTAATCCCGGTCCCATGCTTCCCTACTCTTTAGCAGCAATCAAGTACATGTATGGGTACCCTTTACCTTATCCACAACTGTAGAAATTTAGTCTGTTTGGGGCCAAAGACATGACTGCAAATAGGGTGTGAGAAATGAATCCCCGTAGGCACCCACCAAAGGCCCGTGCTTAACTTTGTGAAAATATGAAAAAATAGTGTGCAGTAGTAAATGCAATAAACTCAGTAGTACGAAAAAGTGACTAACGTTACCAATTTTTGTTTCCATTTAAATATTATTTTAGCAGTTAAATTTAATAACATTCAATGTTCCTCAGAACTAATCCCTCTGGCTAATAAGAACATTGCCCTTAGGCTATTGTAACCACACACTCAGGCATACCCTCAGGTAATCAGAATCTTTCCCTCAGGCATTGCCCTCAGGCATAATAGATATTTCCATCAGGCATAAGATGTATCGCCCTCATGCACAGAGTATCTTCCCTCAGGAATACGAAAAGATTCCCTCATGCGAAATAGAACGTTTCCCTATGGAAAAGCATTACCTTGCCCTCAGGATAAACAAACAGTGCCCTCAGGCTGAAAATAACACTTCCCTCTGGCGCAAGTAAGTGGGCCATGCCCAACATTTAAATAATAAATTCACATACAATTCATCTGAAGGCAATTCAATAATGATTTTTATAATGGCATACCCTCGGGTATCCTGACCAAATGGCTAAACAGAGGAACGCACCCCGGGGGTGGTCCTGGATCCAAGCAGTGATCCCAAACAACATTTATACATGATCATTTAACTACCTTTGAAATTCTAGGTATTAAATTTCAGAATGCCTCAGCCATACGTCACCCCATTCATGGGTGCGTATCTTAACATTACACAAAACGCACAACACTTGGAATTTAATCACTAATCCACCTATATCGATCGCCATTAATCATTATACACGAATGACGCCTTCTGAAATATTCATGAACTTCATATATCTGATGTAAATGAATTCACATTGAATCTCAAATAACTTCCCTTAGAGGAAGAATTGGAATGAAACACGCAAGGAGAAAGAAGCTCTTACCCGCACAGTTTCAACGAGATTGATGGCGGAAGAATCTGATCCCTGACGCACGATCAGGAGCTCCTCGAAGGTCCGACCTCCTCTCTAGAGCTCTTCCAGCTTTCTAAGCCTTCCCTGTGAACAGGCGAGTGTACTGCCTATTTTAAGCGAAAAAAAATAAAATACATCGCGTGTACTCCCAAGTACATGACGTGTACTTTTCATTTTTTAAACTATTCCTCTGGCGGCTTCTCGCCAGCGTGGAACTGTTCATCAGCCGACATGATTACACGACGTGCATTCCTCTCTACACGATGTGTACTGTCGCCCAACTAGCCACCACCATACTATTCATTGGCCGGCTGACTACATGGCGTGTAAATATTCACTACACGGTGTGTAGTCGGTTGTCACACCCTTTGTCACCAACATGGCTACACACCACATGTACTCATTCCACACGGCCAACAGTACACGGCGTGTGGAATAGTAAATGGCGTGTAGTCTCAATGAAATGGATTTTCCACATTTTCCATATTATATCAAAAACACTTAAGGAAAAGATAAAAGAAGAAACTCTTACCTAAAAAAGAACCGGGTTCTTACAAACGTCCCCCCCTAAAGAAATCGGTCCCTGAATTTTCCTTCCAAAGGTGGTGAAGATATAGCCGTGAACAACTCCGACCACTGAGCACATATGTTAGTCTCCTACTCCCAGGTTTCGTCCTGCACTCAGCCATGCTGCCATAGCACCCGTATGAGAGGAACTGACCGGCCTCAACCATGCTATTGTATGTTTTATCTTGTATTCTGATGTGCTACACATTGAAAAATTCGGGCATAGTTTCCCCAATATCAGACTTGGCCCCTTGATGCTAGTCAGCAACCTCTGTCTTTTGGAGAAATGTGCTTGAGGTCATGTGATCAACCGGGTTTGGGGCACCCGTAGAGTGGTACCCGGGTCCAAGACATTATATATATAAGTATTGGTTATCTTTTAATGTAGTTGTTTAAGCGTTTGTGGTATATTTCTTCCACTACTGTTTTATGTTTTATCTTGTATTCCACTCTGCCACACTTTAAAAAATGAGGGCATAGTTTCCCTAATATCAGACTTGGGCCCTCATAACTAGTCGGCAGCATCTGGCATTTAGGGAAATGTCTTGAGGTCATGTGACCAACTGGGTTCGGGGCACCCATGGAGTGGTACCCAAGTTCGTGATGTTACATCACCATTCTAGGCCACCAAACTGAAAATATTGTTAGTTGACCCCATGGGTTTAATGCATTGATGGATAAAATGGTATGGTGGAAGAAACCACACCTGAACAAAATACACGGTATACATAGTATTACTCAATTTTTTTGTTTCATTTTAAAATTGAAATTTTTTTAATAAATTATTTCATATTTATGATCAATATATTTCCATACCATATTAATGAAATAATCTTTTATTATATAGGATTATTATTTTTCTTGAGTTGATGTGGTGTGATGCTCTTTATCCTTGGAGTAGATTGGAAATTAGGGATGGAATTAAGAAAACTATATGGAAATAGGTCAATAATGTATAAAATCATAATGAAAAGATGAATTCCTACTAATTATTTAGTTAATTTTCCCACTGTTATTTCTAATCTTTTTTGTTAATTTTAATATTAATTTTATCTAATATTTTATTCAAAAAGAATTTGGGATTCATATTATTCCTTCAATAATATACAACATTATATAAAAGAGAGAACATGGTACTTTTGGATGAGGCATTTTAGAAATCCTGGGGTATCCTCCTCCATCCTAATGAAGGATTTCACTATTTTCTATTTTGGTGAATATGGTTTAATAAAAAAACATCACGTAAATAATTTTTTAAACATCAATTAGATTTATGTTATGACCAGTATGATTTGAACAATATATATTTATCCTGAAAATTAAATTTTAGTTAAAAGCAAATATCACATATTCATAACCAATAAAACACATTAATACTATATTGAAAGTTTATTAAAACAATCTATAAGTCATTTATGACATTTAATAATAAACCAAACCCTAATATGGTACATGATGTGATCAGTTTGACTCAAAGTGTCTATTATCAGTTTAAAATTGGCATTTCATTTCAAAATAGTCAGTCATGGAAATGTGAGAAAAAATACTCGTGTTGTCCTACTAATTTAGGAAAATGATTCAGAGTTCATTTGTGATTTGTAGGAATCATTTCCACTTCAAACCCACACATGATTATAATAGTATGACCCAAAGTGCATGTCTCCAGTTCAAAATGACATTTTAGTGAAAACACAAGTGACATAGTCGATACTAAAAAAACACATACGAATTGTTGTGAAATATTATTAAAATGATACATAAGACATTTTAGATTTTTACCAATCTGCTACCCCTTAATCTGTCACACAGTTGGACTAGTATGTCTCCAAGTTTGTCTTTTTATTTAAAATTTTAATTAATTATACTAAAAAGTGATGTGACATACTAGGAAGCAATAAAGTTCATTAAAAATGATTTTTAAATTTATGGAAACAGTCAATAAGAAATTCTTTATATGTAGTAATCTTCCCAATCTTATACATTATGTGCCCGATATGACTCAAAGTGTCATATTTTAACATAAAATTGTCATTTTAGTACAAAAATGTGACACTCAATAAAAAATGATAAAACAAACACAAATTTCTTTGATAATGTATGATAATGATTAAAAATTAATTTTTTATGTTTAAACGTTTGTCACACATCTACCCCACACATAATTTGACTAGTATGAATCAATTAGTTTTTTTCTAGTTCAAAATGGCAGTTTTGTAAAAAAAAGTGGCATACTCAAAACTAAAAAAAATCATATTATTTTGATACATTGGGATATAAAAAATATATTTGGGAATCTAGGATTCATAATCACTTTAATTCGATGCACAATGTGACTTTTATGACTCCATGTGTGTCTTTTTATCTTAAAATGACATTAATTTTACTTAAAATAACTGACAAAATCAAAACCAAGAAAATTCATTAGTATTATTTTGATAATTTATAAATATGATCCATTAGTAATATTTGACTTTTATGAATTATCCTCACCTTACTTCAATACACGATGATCCCAATACACTCAAAATGCCCATTTTCAATTTAAAATTGGCATTTTAATTCAAAAAATGTTTCACTCAAAGAAAACCAATTAAAATCATTCATATTGACATGATAATTTTATAGAGTGATTTATAATTAATTTGTGACCTATATGAATTAGTCTCGCATCAGTCCCACTTATTATGTGACTGATACTACACAAAGTTCATCCTTATAGTTTAAAATGACATTTTATTAAAAAAAACAATGACATGCTAAAAACCAATAAAAAATGTCATATTGTTCTTATACTATAGGAAAATAATACATAAGTAATTTTTAATGTGGAGGAATCATACACACCACAATATGATGGATGGTGTGGTCGATGGGAGTCCATGTGCATCTTTTTATTTAAAATATACATAAGTTTTTCTAAAAAAGAGAACTGACATACTAAACAATGAGAAAACATATTCATATTGTTTTGATACTTTAAGAAAATGATACATATCTAAATTAGGACATATTGGAATCATCCTCACATAAATTTGAAGCATGATGTGCCATTTATGACTCAATGTGTCAATTATCAGTTTGAAATTGACATTGTTGATCAGAAAAGTTTCACTCACTGAAAAAGTAGAAAATACACAAAAACTGGCTTGATAATTTATGAAAACTATTCATAATTTAATTTGGATGTGTAGGAATCAATATTTTACATACCCACACATGAAGTGACTGAAATAACTCAATGTGCTTGTTTCTTGTTTAAAATGACATTTTAAAAAAAATAACGGCATACTCATAATAAAGAAAATACATTTGCATTATTTTAAAACATTAGTAATTAATTTCAAAAGTTAATTGGGAATAGTAGTAATAATCTAAACCTATATTTGACTCATAGTGTGACCTGTACGGATACAAGTGTATCTTTTTATTTTAAACTAACATTAATTTTCTTAAAAAACACAATCAACATACTGAAACTAAGGAAACACATTCTGATTGTTTTGATACTTTATACAAATTATCCATAAGTTTTTTAATTTATTTGTATTAATAGTCATTATATTAATATGATACATGATTTTCGTAGTATGAATTAATGTTTTTGTTATCAATTTAAAATTGATGTTATTTTTCAAAAAGTCTCACTCATTGGAAACCAAGAAAATGCACTTGAATTAACATGATGATTTATTTCAAAAATCCATAATACCTTTTTAATGTGTTGTAATCATTATTTCATAAAAACCCCACAATATGTGACTGGTCCGATCAATGTTCATGTTTCCAATTTTAAATGACGTTTTTGTTTAAAATAAAATAAATATACTCATAAATAAGTAAATTCATTTAGATTTTTTCTATACTCTTGTATAAATATCTATAAGTTATTTGGGAAATGTAGGAATCATGTACACATCAATCTAATGCATTTTATAACTGATATGACTATGTGTTTATCTTTTTATTTAAAATATACATTATTTTCACTAAAAAACACAACAGACATACTCAAAACTAAATAGACAAATTCAAAAAGTCTTGATACTCATTGAAAAAAATCGTGAAGTAATTTTTTGATGTATAGGAATTAGCCACACCACAATACAATACATGATGTTCCCAGACTAACTCAAAGTGTTCGTTACTAGATTAAAATGAAATTTTATTACAAAAAAGTGTCATTTACTGAAAACTAAGAAAAGTGCTTATATTTCCATTATAATTTTGGAAAATTATTTTTAATTAAATTGAGATATATAGGAATTATACTAATATATATCCCATACAATTGGTGACTGTTATGAATCAAAGTGTCTTCTTCATGTTTAAAATGAAATTCTAGTAAACAACACTAATGACATACTCAAAACTAAGATAATGAATTCACATTATTTTTAATCATTAAGAAAATAATTCATATGTCATGTGGGACATGCCTTAATATTATTCAGCATAATATGTTTACTGGCCTGACAGGTATGACTCTAATTACTTCTTTTTAATTAAAATTGACATTATGATTTCTAAACAAGAAAACTAACATACTCAAAACTATGAAAAGAATTTTGAATTGTTATTATTCATTTGAAAAACGATCCATAATTAACTTTGATATATAGTTATCGTAATCTCTAAAATTTAATATATGATGTTCCCAATATGAATCAATGTGTTAGTTATCTATTTATAATTGACATTTTAATAAACCAATGTTTCACTCAATGAAAACTGATAAAACGTGATATGATTATCTTGATAATTTAAGACAACTATTCTGAATAAATTTTTGATGTTTAGTAATAATATTATTGTCACACACAAAAATGATATGACATTTATGACTCAAAGTGTGTTTTTTAAGATTAAAATTACATTTTACTAAAAAAACATGTCACATAATAAAAACTAAGGAAACACATTCATATCATTTTGATACATTAGATCAATGATCCACAAGTAAATGGGGATGTGTATGAATCCTCTAAACCTCAATCTGACACATAGTGTTACTAGTATGACTATATGTTCTTCTTTTCGATATATAACTGTCATTTTGTTTAAAAAGTTCATCACATCACCAAAACTGTGAAAACAAGACTATATTATTTTCTCATCGTTATACATTCTATTACTTAATTAATTTCCTTATCCTTTTTCACATATACTTATTTAGTTAATTTTATTAGAGATATTTCTTAACAATGAATAATAAATTATTAGATGTGAATGAATCAACCACAACTCAATGTGATACAAGGTGTTCCTGGTAGAAATCATTGATTAGTTATTTTTATATTTCTAAAATTCCAATTGTTTCCCTATATAGAAGAATTATTATACTAGACTAGAGGTTGTTTGTTATCTTATACTTGTGAATTTTTTCCTATATAGTTGCATTTTTTTCTTTTATATGCGTTGTAAATTATATTTCATTAGAATTCTCAAATTTTATATGATTTTAATTATTTATGGAGTTATTTAATGTGTTGTCGTGAGATTTTAAAATACACTACAATATTTAATGTTTCAGTTGATGTAGTGTGGTGTAACATAAGACCTCAATATGCCACATTTTATGTTCTACTAAATGGATTGATAAATAAATCCATTATCATCCCTTCTAAAAGAAATTATAAATTGACACATTATCATATGTTTTATAATCACTAATAATGAATTCCATTTTTAATTCATATTTTAGCACCCATAAAGGTCTCCATTGTCAGTGGATTTAATAGCATTGAAAAATTGTCCCTTTTTTGGAAATAAATATATGTTTGATAAATTTTTTCTTTTATTAGTGATTCTAAAACTTCTAATAAATTTTTTCTTCATTAACAATTTATTTTTTATAGATAAAGGTTATGTTTATCAAGGAATTTCTAGCGCAAATAAAATCCTATTTCTCTTAACCATGCAATGATAGAGAACCGTTTTTTGCACTGATAAATGTATTTTCTAGTGTTGTTAAAGGCTACTTTTTTAGTATCATGAGGATACTAGTCTTACATGGTTGTTACATTACACATTTTAAATCACTAATGATTATTATACCTACACACTCCAATATTAATGTTCATAGATTGTTTATTTTTTTTTATAAACTATTTGCGGTGGCCAACTGAATATTTTTAACACCAAATTCAGAAAACTATTTGGTACCCGGATAGACCTCATGGATGTGGGTCAGAATAAGGTCATACACATAGTATTATATTCTTTATTGATTATGTAAAGGGAGATTAGGGGCAAGATATCCAACCTTGGCTCGTGAAGCCTATATATAGAATTTTTGGACTTTTTTAGTTTTTATATACCTATATGTATTTAATTTCCACATCCATGTATGTCGACCATTTTCATATCACTGTAATGTACTCATCATTTTGTATATTATGCCACTATTGCATGTTCATTATTGTTGCGTAGATGATTAACATTGACTACTTAGTGTATCCTATATTTTGATTTTAAAATTTATTCATTTACAAGAGTTTTTTGAGGTAATGATCAGGTGGGTATTGTCCACCCATTATACCATCATTAGATCCTTGCCACAGATTAGTAGTCTCTAGCATATATGGGGGGTGCGCTTGAGGCCCTGTGACCAACTAGTTTCAATTACAATTGAGTGAACTGTGGACAGGGTGCTGCATAGATAAACATTAAAACCCAGTTGAAATTACATCCATCATATGAGTGTTTTTACCTATTCATGAAATAAATTTTTCTAAAATTGATAGAGAGAAATACAATATTTTACATTTTCCTATTTTTTTAATAATTTGATTATGTGTTTCATGGGGAATTTTATAATATCCCCCTAAACCATGTAGTTGAGTTTAAATTTCAACTCATACCTAGATCAATGAATATTTCAAATAATCCATAAAAAATGTAATTGATTAGTTTGTGGGAGTCAATGAAGATAATCTAGGAGAATTTAGATAACATATTCATTCGGCCTAAGCTTCTTCTTAGGGGGGAAACTTTTCGTTTTTTCATGAATAAATATTATACATTGTATATAGGGATTGATTATCATGAAGAAAACAATATGACTATTAATAGTGAGTATAAAATATCCAATATTAATAAAGTATTTTATCGATTATGAGGACCACTATATTTTTTCATGATTTATTATCAATCTTTTTACCATAAAATAAGTATATTGAAGAGGGTATACACATGGGATCCTTTCGTACGAGGTATATTCTTTATAAATACATATTAATTCTATTTTGATATCCCAATTCTCATGATATCATCATGTATTTAATTATTAGGGAATTTGAAAATGAAATAGATCAGTTTATGATAATTTTTATAGAGGATATTATAATATATTAAAAGGTAAAAGAAGAGCATGGAAAAATTTTGATAATTTTTTTGAAGATAATGAATAATAATAATTTGTATTCTAAATTTACCTACTGTGAATTTTGGATTTTAAAAGATTCAATAATGAGTCATATAATCTCAAGTGAGGTTGTATATGTCGATCCTTTAGTGATAGAAGTTATTATGTAATTCCCTAGACCAACTATAGTTACTGGAATCAGTTGTTTTATTGGGATGTATAAAAACATCCAAAACATTGTGAGAGAATTATGAATACTATATAATCCAATTACAATGATCACATAGGAATGGGTAATAATCTTTTGGATAGGTAAAGATTATGGGAGTTTCAAAGAACAGAAGATAAGGTTGGTTAGTTCACTATTTATTACACTAACATAATGTAAATAAGGGTTCGTGATCTATAGTGATTCATTAATGAAGTGTTTGAGATGCAACCTCATGAATAATGAAATTATTATAGCTTATGGGTCACCAAAATTTACAGTTCTTGAAACGAATTTACTAACTCGGGATTTGGAGTTTATAGTTGTAATTTTTTGAAAATAAAATATTCCTGAATTATTTGTATTGTGAAAGATGTGCTATAAACTTTTATCATAAATTATTTAAGTATATATTTACACATAAAATATTTAATATTATCTATCTAAGATAGATGGTGTTAATCAAAGATTATGATTTCTCAAAACATTACCAAATTAGCATTGAGAACATAGAGGTTGATGCTTTGAGTTGAAAAGACCATGCATGTTTCTCTATTATGAGTATTGAAATAGATCCAATATTTATGGATTTCTAAAATATGGATCTTGAAATAATATTTAAATTTGAAATGTATTATCTTTATTAAATATATTTTCATACATCCAACCATGATAGGATTAAAAATGAAATGACGAAAGATGAGTAATTACATAATATGGTGAGAAATGTTCCTAAGTATAATATGATCATGCTAAAAAGATATGGTTCGATAACCCTGTATTTTTCCCATCATTACAAAATATGAAGAAAGATCCACTAGATTAACAAATTTATTCATCACTCACTATTCATCATAGAAGTATGAATATGTATAGATATATAAATGGGTATATATGGTGAGACAACATGAGGTGTTCTATTTCATGTTATGTATCCTAGTTCATGGATTCTAAAAAAGAAAAGGCTGTGTAAAAATATCTATGGGGTTGTTCGGAAAATTAATCATATGAAAAAATTAACAGTAAAACATCGCTATGTACTTTGTTGATAGACTTCCCAAAACATATAAATTACGTAATGTTATTTGTTTTGTATTTTACCACCTTATAAAGTCATAATAGTTCATTAAAATCAAGGATAATTTATCTCTTCATAAAATTTATAGAATATACATTAAATAGGTGGTATATTTAATGTAGAATCACTTTATATTGAATTTTATTGGTATTTTAGTTTTACCTTGATGTTCTAGTGATGTCATGAGTAGGATATGGATAAATAGTTTAGTTCTAGTTTGTGGGATCATTCTCAATCATATCTTTATTCTGAGAGAATATTTCATACACTATTGTATATACTGAGATCTTTTTATGGGTTTCATTGGAGACTGGGATCAACACATTCCTTTGGTTGAGATTTCTTAGAACAATAGATTTCAATCACACATTAATATAGCTCCTTATGGATCCTTGTATGGAAATAATTGAATAACTAATAACATATGGGATGAATTTATTTAAAGAAATCTATTGTTACTTGAGATGTATGAGAACCCTGCTTTTTAATACAACTTAAGCATGCTTTATTACATAAAACTTCACTTGATACAACAAATAAGATCGAGAGGTATAGTGTCTTTGGGGCTTAGGATCATTACATAAAAACTTTAAACTTGAAATACAAAATATTTATTGAAAACTTCCTTTACATGACCACTACATTCCTTCGTACTTAGCATTGCATGGGATAACCTGAGGACATGCATAAGAAAAGGGTGAGCTATAAAGCCCAGTAAGGGAGTACACAATGAATAACATGAGGAGTACAATACATGTTAGGAAATAGGAACATCAATAGAGAATTAGAGTAACATTAATATAATGGCATGATAAAGCATGATAACCATAACATGGAAATGTGGCAACAACACTTAACATTGAATTAGCATGAGCCAAGGCTCATTGCACATGGAGCATGAGTAAACCCTCGTTGCACATGAAGCACGAGTAAACCCTCCTTTCACTTGAATTAGCATGAGTAAAAACACTCATTACACATGACGTATCATGATACTATACTTTACCCAATGCATTGGAGCGCTATCAGGGCGCACCCTTCTTAAACATATCATTTCATGCATAAGTGTGCCACGTGGATCATAAAACATGGATTCATAAAACATAATAATTTATTCCACGATAAAGTAATGTGAAATTCACACATTAAACATTGCAATAAATAACTAAATGTGCATAAATGTTAATAACCTTTATGGAGGAATGGGCATGGTATTCACTACACAATGACATTGGCTTAGAAAATCGGTGCGATTTCGGCAGCGTAACGGCGTGACATAAGAATTCATAAAAAAGTTTGATGAGAGAGAAAGGGTTTCCTCATCATATTTAAATGTAATGGACAGTAAGGATTTCATATATATAAATGTCCCAACAATTGAAATGGAATTTAAATTCATGATACAAAAGTATTGCTTGAATATACAAGAAGAGAGAGAAGTTCCTTTCGGAATTTCGGCATAGTAACGGGTGTACATGGGAGGCATTTTATGAGAGGGAAAGGGTTCTACCATAATTAAAACAATAATAGGGCTGTATGGGTAGGTGCGAAACCACACCCCAACATTCATAATTGAAATTAAAAGGGAAATACAACTTAAAGAAAATTGACAAAAATGAGAAAGGAAGAAAAAACCCTTACTTGGAAGTGTGCTTCCAAAGGTTAGAGAGAGTCTTGTGAGAGGCTTATTGGGAGCTTGGGGCACCTTGGGAGGATTCTAGAGAGAGTAAGGCAGAGGTTGGACGAACTCCATGGGATTTTAGTGAGGAGTAAGTGGGAGCTTGGGTGGGTTTATATAGGAATGGTGAGAGAATTCTTTATTATTTAGGTTTGGGACCCCTTATATTAAAATAATCCAAACCACAAACCGTCCCATGGTATTTGCCCATGGTTTCTGGAAAAGGAAAGAGGAAAACAATATTTTACAAGGTCAAGGTCCGACCTTATTAAAAAAATAGGGTTGCTTATGTGGAGGTGAGTCACACTCCCATGGAAATTAATTTAAAAAGGCAAAGTGTTGAATAAGTCTTGAGGGCTCCATTAATTCTTTGAAAAGTAAGTAAAACAAACCCAAAACCTCATTATTTTAATGATAAAACACATATTGGCCGAATATAAGGATTATTTTATTTTATTACATCACCATTGGGTCATTATGATGTCATAAAACACATTATATATTTAAATGGTATTTAATTTTTACCCAAAAATTTGACTGTCTCAGAAAATTATGAAAAATTCACCGTTGGATAATTTCGACGTCCTGATTTCAAAAATAATATTTATTTTATCTATATAATTTTCTAAATATGTGAATTTTCACATTTAAAATAAATCCCAACAATTACAAAAAATTCACAGGTTTTGACAGAAATGGGTTTCAAACCTTAACAAAAATTTTAATTGCATTCAAAAAATTATAAGATCATTTATAGTTAATAAAAAATTAATTTAATATTAATAATAAGATTTTATTAAAATATTATTTAATTCAAAAATCTTTTAATTTAATAAAATATAATTCTTAATTAAATAATAACTAAAAACACCATTTGTACTTTAAAAACTAATTACAATGTATCAAAAATGACTAGAAAGTATATTAATTATTATATAAAAAAATAATGTAAATGAGCAGGATGCTACTTATTTGTTACATAACCCCTTAAAATAGCCGCATAAGACCTAAGGGTAAGGTGTGCAATGGTGACAGACTCTTGGGGCGGTTCGGATAACATCGCTCGAGTGGTAATTTCAATCAACTTCCACTTTTCCCGGAGACGATCACGTTCGAGCTTTACTTGATGAAGCTCAGCTTGGGCTTGGTCAAGGGAAAAACCCAAAGACGCCACCTCTTTTCCAAGCTCTGAAAAATGGGCTTCGTAAGGGGAAATTCTACTGGATGAGGCCATCTCTTCCTTTGTCTGAGTAGAAATGGGTTCGTTAAAGCCTTATATTTATACTACTCAGATGATCACTACTCAACGACTAAAAAGTAACGGTCACAAATCTTGACGTAAAACTAAAGAAGTTGACATCTTATAAAAACATTTTTCATAAAGAAACTTTTAACTGGATCAAGAGGGATTTTCCATAAATAAAACTTTGGGTCGTTACAACATTCCCCCCTTAAGAAAATTCACCCTCGAAATTTTCATTTTCCCACACTAAAACAAATGTGGGTAACTTAGCCTCATCATATCCTCCGACTCCCAAGTTGCTTCTTCAAACTTGTGGTTTCTCCACAACACCTTGACGAGGGGCATTGTCTTATTTCGTAGAACTTTTTCTCTACGATCTAAGATCTTCACTGGTTGCTTCTCATAAGAAAGATCATTTTCTAATTGTACCACCTCGGAAGAGAGTACATGTGAAGTGTCTGGTATGTACTTTCTTAAGAGGGATACAAGAAAGACATCATTCCCCTTGTCCATAGTAGGTGGAAGTGATAGTCGATAGGCCACAGGCCCAACACGATCAAGAATCTCGAAGGGTCCGATGTACCTTGGACTTAACTTCCCTTTATTTCCAAACCTCATGACCTTCTTCAATGGAGATATGCATAAAAACACCATGTCTCCGACTTTAAACTCAACGTCTCGTCGACGATTATCTGCATAACTCTTCTGTCGACTTTGGGCTGCCTTGATATGCGGCTAAATGGTTTTCACCTTCTCCACCATTTCTTCGACCATTTCTAGTCTAAGTAGCTTATGTTCACCGACCTCATCCCAACATGCCGGTGTTCTACACCTTTTCCCATACATGGCTTCATATGGTACCATTTGGATGCTCGAGTGGAAACTATTATTATAAGAGAACTCAACCAGAGGAAGATGTTGTTCCCATCCTCCTTTAAAGTTCATTGAGCACGCTCTCAACATATCCTCAAGTGTTTGGATAGTCCACACGGATTGTCCATCAGTTTGAGGATGATAGGTCGTACTGAAGTTCAGTTCAGTATTCGGAGCATGTTGAAGACTCTTCCAAAACATAGAGGTAAATCTTGGATCTCGGTCAGACACAATAGATAGTGGTACTCCATGCAACCGTACCACTTCCTTGATATATATCTGTGCCAGTTGATCCAAAGAGAAATCCTCTCGAATAGCAATGAAGTGTGCAGTCTTTATAAGACGATCCACAACAACCCAGATTGCGTTGTTGCCTTTGGATGTCCTTGGAAGTCCAGTGACGAAGTCCATGGTGATGTTCTCCCATTTCCATTCTGTTATGGGAAATGCTTTCATCATCCCCTTAGACTTCTGCCTCTCTGCCTTCACTTTCTGACACACCAGTCACTTTGATGTATATTCAGTGATCTCCTTCTCCATATTATCCCACCAAAAGTTTTCTCGTAGATCTCGATACATCTTTGTGCTCCCTGGGTGAATAGAGAAATTTGAACTATGTGCATCATCCAAAAGTTCCTTCTTCATCTCCGAACCTGATGGAACACATAGTCTTTTCCCAAACCGCACAATTCCTTCTTCATTAACATTAAACTCTGAGGATTTTCCCTTTTTGATAGCTTCCACTTTTTCTTGGATTCCGGCATCATCCTTTTGAGCATCCTTTATCCTTTCCAAAAGAGATGGTTGAGCAATCATTTGTGAAAGGATTGATGATGTTCCCTTCTTTATGATTCCCACATCCATCTTCATCAAGTATAAGAAGATTGGATCCTTCTCAATTCACATCATTGATAGAATAGCTGGATCCTTTCTACTTAGGGCATCTTCCACCTTGTTCGCTTTCCGAGGGTGGTAATGTATTGAACAGTCATAATCCTCGATGAGCTCTATCCATCTTCTCTAGCGCATATTAAGCTCTTTCTGTGTGAATATATATTTTAGACTCTTGTAGCCAGTATATATCTCACATTTCATTCCATAGAGATAATGCCGCCAGATTTTCAAGGAAAAGATCACCGCCGCCAACTCCAGATCATGCGTTGGATAGTTTCACTCAGGGATTTTCAACTGCCTTGAGGCATAGGATATCACTTTATCATTCTGTATCAGCACACATCCTAAGCCTTTCTTCGAAGCATCACTGAATACCACAAAAAGCTTCCCACTTGTGGGTAAAGTGAGCACGGGTGCAGTGATAAGCCTCCTTTTCAACTCCTTGATGCTTTCTTCGTATTCATCACTCCAAGAAAACTTTACTCCCTTTCGAGTTAGCTTGGTAAGAGGGTTGGACAATTGTGAGAAATTTCTCACAAATCGTCGATAATATCCACCTAACCCCAAGAAGCTACGGATATCAGTTACCAATGTTGGCCTCGGCCATCCCTCAATTGCATCTGTTTTGGAGGGGACCAGAGATATCTCATTGCTTGTGATGATATGGACCAAGAATGAGACTTCCTTCAACCAGAACTCACACTTGCTGTACTTGGCATAGAGCTTCTCCTTGCGCAAAGTCTCCAGTACAGTTCTTAAATGCTCCTCATGTTCCTCCTTGGTTTTGGAGTATATTAGAATATCATCTATAAATACTACCACAAATTTTTCTAGGTAATCTCTAAAGAATCTATTCATCAATTTCATGAATATTTCTGGATAATTGGTGAGTCTGAAAGGCATTACTATGAATTCATAGGGCCCGTACCTTGTACAAAAAGCAGTCTTGGGGATATCTTCATTCTTCACCCATACTTGATAATATCCCGAACGCAAGTCCACCTTGGAGAAGTATTGTTCTCCACACAGCTGATCAAACAAGTCATCGATTATTGGGAGAGGATATTTGTTCTTTATCATGATTTTGTTAGGTTCTCGATAATCGATGCAAAGCCGCATTGACCCATCCTTCTTATTGACGAAGAGGACTGGTGCACCCCATGGTGATGCACTTGGGCGTATAAACACTTTATCCAGATTCTCCTGTAGTTGTTTATTCAGCTCTTCAAGCTCAACTACAGCCATTCTATATGGAGTCTTGAATATTGGTAGCACCCCAGGTATATGTTCAATTGAGAACTCAACATCTCTTCTTAGAGGAAGACCAGGAAGTTCCTCGGGAAATACTTTAGTGAATTCCCTCACAATAGGCATTTCTTCAAGGGTGGTTTCTTCCTTGGACTCAATCATCTGAGCCAGATATGCGTGCTCATAAGTTAGTAATATCCATGCTTGAGATGATGGAGCAAAAGGAGATTCATCTTCCTCCTGACACTTGTAACGAATCGGGGGTCGATTCTCCATATGGAGTGTGATTTCCCTCTCACGACAATTTATGTTGGCTCTATATAAGGAAAGCCAATCCATGCCATGAATTGCATCAAATTCCACCAAATGGAGTATGACGAGTTTTGTCGGGAAATTGATTCCACAGATTATAACAGGGGAGGACTTATACTCATGGGATGCAATGATTTCTCCATTTGTGGTACTCACCGACATCTTTACATCCATGATTTGTGGTGGTGCAGGGATTGTTCTACTAAAATTTTGAGATATAAAAGAATGCGTAGAACCTGAATCAAAAAGTACGTTCACTATTCTTTAATGAATAACTATCGTACCTGTCACCACTTCGTTGTTGGGGTTCACTTCAGCAGAAGTGATGGAAAAAGTTCTTCCTTGCTATCTTGGAGGTTGCTGGTTGCCTCCGATAACCCTTGGATTAGGGCACTGATTTGGAAAATGACCCGGTTCTTTGCATTTGTAGCATTGAACAACGCATTGAGGTTCGAACGAAGCATTCCTCTCCTATGTTGCAGCCGCGGGTCCTTCTTGCTGACAGTTAACAGCTAGGTGCCCTTCTCTTCCACACTTGAAGCATTTTCTTGCCCCCCTAAGGCAATTTCTAGGGTGCTTCTTTCCACACTTTTGGCAAGTTGTGTGATGGAATTTCTTAGCACCATTGGATTTATCCATCGGACCACCAGCATTGAAGTCCACCTTACGCTTCTTGTCCCCATGATACCCCTGTGATTCTCCGATCTCCATTTCAACCTTGAGGGCACATCAGACAATTTCCTCATAGTTGTCGAAGTCACGGATCGCTAATGCTTTCCGCAAGCTAGGCTTCAGCCCACCAAAGAAGCGGTCAACCTTGCATTCGGGGGTAACGACAAAGCCGGAAGTGTATCGTGCAAGCCTTGTGAAGTTTGCCTCGTACACTCCCACAGATTCTTCATCTTTCTGTTTGAGGGAAATCAAGTCCCTTTCCATCTTAAGACGGAGGGTGCGTGGAACATATTTATCGAAAAACAACTTACGGAATTCCTTCCATTGCAAAGCCTTGATCTCCTCCTCAAGTTTCGTATTTTTGATCAATGTCCACCATTGATCAGCTTCACCCTCCATACGATAATCCACCAGGAGAACCTTCTATTTTTCATAGCATTGGAGGATGGAGAATATCTTTTCAATGGATTTGATCCATTGTTCAGCGATCGTGGGATCGGATGATCCACTAAAAGTAGGAGGTCTTTGTCTCATGAAGCTTTCAATAGCGACTTGTTCTTTCTTAGGGGGGGTTGAACGTTCCTCTTGACCAGTGTTTCTATTCCAAACTTGAGTTAGCTGAGAGAGAAGCGTGACAAAGTTCGCGATTCCCGCTCCCATTGGATTGGGCATCTCATAAGTACAATCATCACACTGATCTTCACAATGGTTGTTAGCTCGAGTTCTCCTATTACCGGCCATTGGCTGGAATAAAAGGAATGTTAGGGGTAACACATAAAGGGTAATCCAAAGACAAAAGTTGATGACGTATGAATAAACATTAATCTCTTTAACTCATGAGTCTATAGGATTCAATCCAGGATTTTCATGATCTTCCTTCTAACATATATTCTTAGGGGCATTTTTCCCTTAATAAGGGTTCATACTAAGATTGTGAATTTATCAAAACATATCCCCCGGGAGTGTCGTAACCAAGAGTGCAGCAAAGCCCGTTGTCATGCACCAGTTCCCGTTCGAGTCTAGCTCAAAGCGGTGTTTTCGGGTTTTACCCCTAGGATACATCTGTGCTGGAGCCGCCTCTACCTGCTCGTATCCAGACAGGGATGTATTTGTTTGATAAACCACTTACATAGTATTTAACAAAACTTAGGGATGTTTTTATTATACTTATTCTTGTATATAAGGCTTTAATAGGGTTTCCTAATCCCAAAAATAACTAAACCTATCTTCTGATACCAACTATGACAACCCTACTTTTTAATACAACTTAAGCATGCTTTATAACATAAAACTTCACTTGATACAACAAAGAAGATCGAGAGGTTTAGTGTCTTTGGGGCTTAGGATCATTACATAAAAACTTTAAACTTGAAATACAACATCTTTATTGAAACCTTCCTTTACATTACCACTACATTCCTTCGTACTTAGCATTGGATGAGATAACCTGAGGACATTCATAAGAAAAGGGTGAGCTATAAAGCCCAGTAAGGGAGTACACAATGAGTAACATGAGGAGTACAATACATGTTAGGCAATAAGAACATCAATAGAGAATTAGAGTAACATGAACATAATGGCATGATAAATCATGATAACCATAACATGGAAATGGGGCAACAACACTTAACATTGAATTAGCATGAGCCAAGACTCATTGCACATGGAGCATGAGTAAACCCTCATTGCACTTGAAGCACGAGTAAACCCTCGTTGCACTTGAATTAGCATGAGTAAACACTCATTGCACATGACATATCATGATACTATACTTTACCCAATGCATTGGAGCGCTATCAGGGTGCTCCCTTCTTAAACATTTCATTTCATGCATAAGTGTGCCACATGGATCATAAAACATGGATTCATAAAACATAATCATTTAATCCACGATAAAGGAATGTGGAATTCACACATGAAACTTTACAATCAATATGTAAATGTGCATAAAGGTGAATACCCTTGATGGAGGAATGGTCATGGTATTCACTACACAATGACATTGGCTTCGAAAATCGTTGCGATTTCGGCAGCGTAACGGCGTGACATAAGAATTCATAAAAAAGTTTGATGAGAGAGAAAGGGGTTCCTAGTCATATTTACATGTAATGGAAAGTAAGGATGTCATATATATACATGTACCAACAATTGAAATGGAATTTAAATTCATGATACAAAAGTATTGCTTGAATGTACAAGAAGAGAGAGAAGTTCCTTTCGGAATTTTGGCATAGTAACGGGTGTACATGGGAGGCATTTAATGAGAGGGAAAGGGTTCTAACATCATTCAAACAATAAGAGGGCAGTATGGGGGAGGTTCTAAACCATACCCCAACATTCATAATTGAATTTAGAAGGGCAA
This sequence comes from Viscum album, assembly GCA_963277665.1. Classification (NCBI taxonomy): domain Eukaryota; kingdom Viridiplantae; phylum Streptophyta; class Magnoliopsida; order Santalales; family Viscaceae; genus Viscum; species Viscum album. The sequence continues at coordinate 24,115,673 of OY728157.1, read as the reverse complement.
TACAACTTATAGAAAATTTACAAAAATGAGAAAGGAAGAAAAAACCCTTACTTGGAAGTGTGCTTCCAAAGGCTATAGAGAGGCTTGTGAGAGGCTTCTTCGGAGCTTGGGGCACCTTGGGAGGATTATAGAGAGAGTAGGGAAGAGGTTTGACGAACTCCAAGGGATTTTAGTGAGGAGGAAGTGGGAGCTTGGTGGGTTTATATAGGAAAGGTGAGAGAATTCTTTATTATTTAGGTTTGGGACCCCTTATATTAAAATAATCCAAACCACAAACTGTCCAATGGTATTTGCCCATGGTTTATGGAAAAGGAAAGAGTAAAACAATATTTTACAAGGCCAAGGTCTGAACATATTAAAAAATTAGGGTTGCTTATGTGGAGGTGAGTCACACTCCCATGGAAATTAATTTAAAAAGGCAAAGTGTTGAATAAGTTTTGAGGGCTCCATTAATATTTTGAAAAGTAAGTAAAACAAACCCAAAACCCCATTATTTTAATGATAAAACACATATTTTCCGAACATAAGGATTATGTTATTTTATTACCTCACCATTGGGTCATTATGATGTCATAAAACACATTATATATTTAAATTGTATTTAATTTTTACCCAAAAATTTGACTGTCTCAGAAAATTATGAAAAATTCACCGTTGGATAATTTCGACATTCTGAATCCAAAAATAATATTTATTTTATCTAAATAATTTTCTAAATATGTGAATTTTCACTTTTAAAATAAAATCCGACATTTATAAAAAATTCACGGGTTTTGACAGAAATGGCTTTCAAACCTTAATAAAAATTTTAATTGCATTCATAAAATTATAAGATTATTTATACTTAATAAAAAATTAATTTAATATTAATAATAATATTTTATTAAAATATTATTTAATTAAAAAATCCTTTAATTTAATAAAATATAATTCGTAATTAAATAATAACTAAAAACACCATTTGTACTTTAAAAACTAATTACAATGTATCAAAAATGACTAGAAATTATATTCATTATTATATACAAAAATAATGTACATGAACATGGTGATACTTATTTGTTACATAACCCCTTAAAATAGCCGCATAAAACCTAAGGGTAAGGTGTGCGATGGTGACAGACTCTTGGGGAAACTCGGATAACATCGCTCGAGTGGTAATTTCAATCAACTTCCACTTTTCCCGTAGACGATCACGTTCGAGCTTGACTTGATAAAGCTCAGCTTGGGCTTGGTCAAGGGAAAAGACCAAAGACACCACCTCTTTTCCAAGCTCTGACAAATGGGCTTCGTAAGGGGTAATTCTACTGGATGAGGCCATCACTTCCTTTGTCTGAGTAGAAATGGGTTCGTTAAAGCCTTATATTTATACTACTCAGATGATCACTGCTCAACGACTAAAAAGTAACGGTCCCAAATCTTAATGTAAAACTAAAGAAGTTTACATCATATAAAAACATTTTTCATAAAGAAACATTTAACTAGATCAAGAGGTATTTTCTATTAATGAAACTTTGGGTCGTTACAAGATGTCTATGGAAATGGAAATGAAAGTTAGGTCCATTCAACATCAAACTAAGGAAGCCTATAGTTGATATAAAATTAATTATGATAATCTTCAATATGATTAATAATATAATGATATTCACAAGGTATTTCAATTAAATTATCCTAGTAAAAAGATAATAATATTTATAAATGTGTAAATATTTATCCCTTGTAATATTTCCACTTGTTAGATTCTTAATCTTGTAGCGATGGTATCTTATAGCGTTGAGGTTCCACCAAAACTCTCTTATGGTAACAATGTGTTCCCAGTATTTATCATGAGTTAGAAAATATATTATCATTTAAATGTATAAACATATATAATGTTCAATAGAATCATGATTTTTCAAATTTGAATCAGATAGTATAAATCTTAGATTCTTGATATATTTCTTTATGGAATAAGATGACTCACTGGTTATTGTTCATTATTGGAATTAGAAATTAGAAGAAGCTACTTTGGAACATTAATATGTATTGAAAAATGATTATTCTTATTTTTCATTAATCAATGTGATGTATTTTCATGGAATAAATTCTTTTTATTGATCTTAAAATTTAGCACTCTGATATTTTATAAGATATTTTTCGTAATGAATATTTTTTAGCTTGATATACTAGCTATGTTGAGTCTAAATAAAATAAAATATAGTATAGTAATATAAACACTCCATAAAATTTTTGGATATGAATAATAGAAAATATATTATAAATAAATATATGAATAAATTAAATTCATCGATTATTAATTTATTTAAAATGAAAAATAAATTAATTGAATGTAAATAAAAGGTTTTCCTATAACATTATTTTTATTTTCATAATTTTTTTATCATAATAAATGTAATTTATAGCAAATTATTAATAAATATAGTATATTTTTTATATTATATATTCAATAAAGTAATTTAAATTTGTAAAATATTTTTACTATTAATGGGTTATGAATAAATCTATATTTATGCGTAATGAAATTATTTTCCAAAAACTAGTTTTCTTATCGTCTTTCACACATATTTTAAAATTAATTTAGTACACATATTTGTATTTAATATGATGCAATGGAATATATATTTTTAATTAAATGGGTTATATATTTTAAATTTGACCCTTTTATTTTTAATAATTATAAATATTAATCGTGGAAAACATTATCACATCCGTAAATAGTAAATCAGGATTCTCTGATTTTAAAACAACAATTAAAGAAAACATTTACCTTATGAATTATTTTGGGGAGAATGTAAATCAACAAATTTCACATTATCGTAAAAATTTAATTTTTAATGGGACACAATCTTATGAAAATGATGGATAATGTATTTAGAGTATTCAAAAACACTAAATGTCACTTCCCTAATACTACATACATATTAAGTGCCAAAATAAGGATAAAATATTCTTATGAATTAACAATAATTTATATTCTAATTATAATGAAAATAATTTTATGATAGGAACTGTTTTATAATTTCTAGTAGTTATATAATTACCTTAAATGAGTATGCAATGTCGACGTAGATTTTCACCAATCAATAATATAAAAATAAATAATATTAAAAATATTAAAAGTTGTATAATTTGAATGATATACTATTTTATATGAATTAAAAAGATTAATATTACATATTACGATTTGATTAAATCATTATATTAAAATAAAATTTCATTCTTTCTTTCTTTTAAATCAAATTAAATTAATAGTGTTAAAATTGAAAATAATTATATTTTATGAAGAAAATACATTATTAAGTTATTTAAAAATCATTAAGATCCTGAAATTATAAAAGAGGGATATTATATTCCAAAATATTTAATCATAGTTACATTTATTGTTATTTTTTACAATATAAGTAAAATAATAACCCCATGTGGGTGACAAGAACATTTTCATTGTTATGGATAAAATATATTAACAAATGGGTGAAAAAGAAAGATACGGTTTAAAATAGAACATAAAATAGTCTAAATATTTATTATCATGGATATTTTTACCATATCATACCGTATAATTTAATATAATTTCATTTGAAACCATTTTACTAGATAATTAATTAAATTTTTGTTAATAGTTTTTTATAATTTCAAGTGTGTCATTTCAATTCCATATAAAAGGACACCCCTTAATTTTCTTCATTAAACCAAATTCAGTAACCTAGATCAACATGTCCCTAAAAATTTATATTTTTGACATCATTATAAATGTTCTAGAGTTACTGGTCTACCCAAAAACACCAACCCTAGGTATATTAAGAATGAATCTTAAGGAGGAATCCCAATAGAAGTGGTCATCATCTTACCAAACCTCTTTCAATTTATTTTCCCAATAAATACAATGAATTTTTGGTATTAATCATAAAATAAAAAATTCAATATCATTAATATTGTAAAATTTTATTATTACTATGAAACCATAGTGACCCGTGACTTTTGTAAAAAAATACAGGCTTTTAAATAAACATTAAATTCATTCCCTAAAATACATGATTGAGTACAATAAAGGTTTAATGAGTATATATAATAGATAATCATTCTTCTTATTTCAATAAATTTAAAAAAAATCTCACATAAGAATCTCCCATCTATGATTCTAAATATACATTGCCTAAGTAAACCATTCATCATAATATGGAGAATGAAAACATAAGAATATGTTAACCTTATTTATCAATTTTGGTAAACATGGGAGATACCAATATATGTTCAAAGAATAGAATAATATAAGAATTAGGTTTTAAAACAAATAACATAACATAAAAAATACATTCCTAGTATATCTTATTTCATAAATATGATTCATTGAAAATAAATTCAATATTCTAATAAACCTGAATAGTTGGAGTGAAAAATCATTGTCAATCATGAATAAGAAAATACATTTCATAAAAGTGTAGCACCATTAGATGTATAAAACCCATTTCATATATCATGGTTAACTATCAAGACCATAAAATCTGAGCGGATTGGGAAAAATTGGTAAAGACCCATAATTCCTATATATAGTTATTATATACTTGTTGATGACTATTCAGTACATTACGAAAACAGATGCATGAGGATCATAAAGTAATAGTGCCTTTGGAAACATCGAAACATAAAAAACTAGTTCATAAGACATTTACATTGTCTCTCACTATTTTTCTCTTAAATACAAATCTTTTTAGACATATCATAAAAAATAATTATCACCATAGCCTTGGAAAAAAAATATATGAAGGGGTGATCTCATGTTCTAAGTTAGGATAAAAATAAAAATATATCAACCTAAAATGAGAATAAGAGAATGAGAATGTGTTAGTAACAACTAAAAACCATTCCCTTTATATCAAAGTTCAAAAAATTGAGTCATGGAGTAAGGATTAAAAATTAAAATGAAATGAATCATTAGGAAATAAAAATACATAATACATGAGACCATAACATTGATATAATACCTGGAATTGTGGCATACACATAACCCTTGAAAATCATTTCCTATTTGTCAAGGCTCGTTGCCAAAACTGCTATAGTGTAATGGGTTTGTAACAAGCTAGGATTTTTAAAAAAAAGATAATTTATTTTAATCAATTTGATATTTTTTTCGTTACATGAGACACTATGATTATCTAGAGTTACACACAACATTGATTATTTCTTGTACTATATACATCACTGAGCATAGCTTTAATTACACTCAAAACTGAGTAAAAATGAAATGATACATACTAAGGAAAAATATTTATGAAAGTAGTGAACTAGCATTATAATATTGGTCAGGAATAATATTAAATAAATTTCAGAAATATGGTTTAAATGTTTATATAATATTAATTATTTGGTTACCAATTAATTGTTAATGAAAATAATCCACATTTTAAAATAAAAGTAAATTCGTCTATCGAAAAAAATTATGACCCCTGATGTATTTTATTCTAATAAATTAGACAAATAAAAATTTTAAATTTGTTTTAATTAAATTTATATATTATATATTCATCCAAATGTTTATCATTCATCTTAATTTTTAGAAAATAAAAAATGAATAAATCCAATGTTACGCTTAATATTGTATTTTTTCATAAACCTTTATTTCACCTTTTTGTGCACATATAAAAAAATTAATTTTTGGATCATTTATAAAATAAATTTTATAAAATAAACCCTCACATTAAAATAATAAGGTAAAAAGTATATTTGGTTTTTTTATAAGATTCATGTTTTGATGAATACTGAAAAAAATGAATATTAATTGAGACCAACTTTTTCATTTAAAATATTTATAATGTTTAATTATATTATTAATTCAATTTATAGAAAAATTAGTTTTAATATATATCAATTTATTCGATTTACTTAATTGATATCAAATTAATTTTAAATTTTGATATAAAACAACTGTAATCATTTGAATATTTTCTTTTAAACAACTAGCTTTCTTCTAATGTCTTTCGGGTAAATTTTAAATTACTCTTTTCCACTCATGTAACAGGAATATATATATACTAAGTCCATATTTATAATAAAATTATGTTATTATGTGTAATGAGTTCATGAAAATATTTTTAAAAATTTAATAGTTATGACATTAAAAAATAATTACCATGATTAATGTTAAAATTGGTTTATCATGAGTTAATCTAAAACTTTATGCATAAAATGACCTATAAACATAAATTAAAACTATATTATGGAAATATATTGAATATTAAACATATAAGGTTATATACTTTTATAATTAAGACCCTTTTCAAAATGTAAACTATGTCATCACATATATATTTTCAAAAATAAAAATGTTGTCCTCTCGCCCACTTATAAATGGCCACTATATCTCCTCTTTTATTCATGAGTAATAACCACTTTGCTTCCTCTAGGAACTACATAAATAAATTTCCAAATTCCTTTATCTTATCTTATAAGCCATATTTTTGTTATAAATCTATCTGAAGGAAGATTTAATTCAAACATAAAGAGGATACTTGTAGAAGGTGTAATGCTCTTCAAAGAGCTTTTTATCGTTCTACACCTCCTCAAATAATTTTTAAACAGTAATAATGTAATATCCACAATATTATCTATGAATTATGATGATGTTATAATAATTTAATGTCATAAAAACTTATCCACATTCCTTAAAATAATTTCAAAATCATTATTTTTGTCTATGGGGGATTACCATGCCACAAACCAAAGTCAATTGTTTTTCCATAACCACCACTAACAGATAGAAATATTGTTTTATTTATTTGTTATCAATGATAATTATTATATTATTATGCGTATTGAATTATTATATCTTACATACTATTTTTATTTCTATTATTTCGAATATGGTGACATTGTTTATTTTTACGGTTGGTTATTGCTCATTAAGGGATGTGATTCATTCATAATTTACATGGTGGGTGATAAGTGCAATGTTAAATATTATATGGGTTATAAATTAAATAATTATTATATTAATTATATATTTATATTGTAATGACCCACTGTTTTTAATGGATATTACCTTATTATAAATATTCCATAAAATCACATGGTAATGAACTACTAAGTGATAAGTGACCTTTAAACGTAAGTTTTTCAGTTCTGTGTTTGGAATCTTGAAAATATGGCATACACGGTTGTGTTCAAGATGTTTTTTGGAGTCTAATGAAAAAATAATATTTTTTTGGTGAAGATTAACCTACCCAAATGAGTAGTAACATACCATTATGAATAGTGATATACCCAACTGAATAGTAACCTTTCCTATAGTGGTATAAAAATAATATTCATGTTGGATGTTTGATATACCTATAGTTCAGAATGAGTTAATTAATGCTTTAAAGCTGGTTTTGATAATAAATTTTTATTTTATTTAAATATTAAAATAATCATATATATAAAATTATTTTTGAAAAATGGACTTTATTTTTGGATTCTACAAGTCGAAAAATTGTTGGGGTAAATTTTTTGGATTTTTCTGAAATACTTGAATTTTTTATGAATAGTGAAATACCGTAATTTACAAAAATAAGCTAAATAAGCTAATTATTGAGTCACGTGTGATATTATGCTGATATAACCCCACTTGGTTCGGTATTACATTATAAAATTAATATACTTGGTCATGATAGACTCACTATTCCTTGTCTTGGGAGGAATTAATAAACTAATGAATTTTATATTAAGAAAACCCCTCTCTCCCCAACTATAAATACCCTCTCTCCTTACCACTTTCCCTCACACGTCTCAGGCCTTGTGCCTAGCCAAATTTCTACCCAAATACCCTCCCAAGCTCCTTCCCCACGTCAATGGATTTCTTCTATTTCCAAAAGACCAAAACCAAAGCCCCTAAGAGGAGTCTCAACGAGAGGAGATCAAAGGGTAAGAACCCTCTTTTGTTTTCAAGTATTTTGTTTTCATTTTCTTTTTTTACTTATACCCTCTTCCCCTTCCCTTATCCAAAAGGAATGAATGCTCCAGAATCTCATATATTCGGGATTCTAATCATGTTTATATAAAATTTCATGCATCATACTTCTCCTCTTCTCCCTCGCATTCTAGAATTAAACATCGTCCATGATGGGTCAAATTACTGACATCATGGATAATGTGTTTTCAAATTCTCTTATCATTTTGATTCTGGTCATGAATCCATTTTTGTTATGATTGAACCAGATTATTATTTATTTTAAATGTACTATTTAAGGTTCTTTAATCCTCATACACTCATGATATAAAACAACAATACAAACAAGTAAATTATGGGAAAAATCGTTAAAATTGATTCAAGTGTTTATATTTAATGTTTTATGTAAAGGTTCTCTTTCACTCTAATTAAACAAATTAATGTTAAGCATTTATCCTACTAGATGTACACTAATGTTATATAACTTCAATTCTGGACAACCACTTTCATCTTACAATTTATTTAAACCTAAATACAATTGAACCGATCATTAAAACAAATGAAACAAAAAGACCCAAATAATGAAATTTAACCTTGTAATCAATGAAAATGATTATAAATGAACAGAAAAAGGTTATAATGAAACTTTTACAGTTATATAAGGTTCTGGAACTATTTATTAACAAACCTAATTTGACTATTCATGTAATTAATATCAAGTGGAGAACACCAACGAACCTAAGGTAAGGGATCCTCTCAATTTCACTCTTATTCAAGATTGTTCACTATGTTAAGACTGGTTGTGTGTAATTGTTAATTATGGGGTATGATTTCACACCTCCCCCATACTTCCCTATTTTTGTATAAGTGATGAGAATTCCCTTTCCTCTCTCACTAATCCCTCTCATGTACTCCTGATACCATTCCGATAATCCGTAAAGAATTCTACCCGAACCTCTTTTATTTCTTCGGGTTTTCTTATCTACCTTTATACCAAAATGATTTTATCTTATCTTTTCTTGTGAATAATATAAATTTTTTTACATGTTTTTAGTCTATTTGTCAAGACTCTTTCATCACTTTATTTTGGGGATATGCATGATTTTAAGTGAATCTATCCTCACTACTTCCCGATAAGTGAACACATTTTAAGGGAACATCCCGAATTATTTCCTATAATCAAGTGTACTCTATCCTCTATTTTAAGTGAACTTTTTCTTTATAGAATCAGTATTTTTATTATTAATACCCTCCAAGTCTACTTATTTTTTTATAAAAAATAGTATGTCTCCTTTCGTTTTAAGAGATATTCATTGTTTTCTTAAACCGCACTAAACTGTTTTGACTCAAAGATTCCTAAAAACTATTTTTACATGTTATCACTTCTGTTTGTTATCTCTTGTCATGATTTATGACTTTATTAATTATTAATGTATATTCATGATTTAATTTATTTCTTTCATGGATTCTTGTATATTACACCCCTTTTTATTATGCTTCATGACGTGATTGTGTGCCCATTTCTTTCCTTGGGTACTATTATGTTTATGTATGATTTAGGTTCTTTATTTGGAAAGCATATACAATAATAAGATTATATGGGTGAGCCTAGATAGTTCTCTAATTAATTGGGTAATGTTAATGTATCATTAGAAGATTATGGGAAAACGATCCGGGCGGTTAGCCTTGGCCCTTGCTACTATGGGAAACGAGATTGGCGGTTAGCCATGACTCGTACTAAAGTCATGTTTAAATTTTCTGGCACCTCTCTATGAAACTATGCTTATGTAATATTATGCTTATTTGATACCATGATTATTATATTCCATGATTTTATGATCCCATGTTTATATGTTATGATTCCATATGTTCCGTGATTCCAATATCATTATGTCAAGCCTCTTAACTCATGTGATTAAAGTTTATTCTTATGTTCTTTCCCTTACTGGGCGTTTTAGTTCATCCCTTTTTTTATGGGTTCCCCGGGGTACCCTGTGCAGATGTAAGATCTCGCTGGAAGTTATGAGATCTTTATGAAGATTAAATAAAGAAGTTTATTTAGCCCCATGTTTTATATTTTATGTACCTAGTCTTCCAAGAAACTAGACTTAACGGTCCTTGGATTGTACTCTGATGATGAATTATGTTTAAAATCATGAAGTGTTATGTGTTAATGCTTAGGGTCTCTATAGTTTGTATCAGAGGGAAGATTACTAATTTTTGGATATTATGAATAGAGCACCTTTTTGAGAACATTGAAGATGAGACTAAGTATTAGAAAACATTCCAAAATTTTGGTGAGTATTGAGTAAGTGATTTATCAAGAAAATACATCCATGTCTGGATATGAGCAGGTAGAAGCGGCTCTGGTACAGATGTATCCTAGGGGTAAAAACCAAAAACACTGCCTTGAGCTAGTCTCAAATGAGAATTGGTGCACGACAACGGGCCTTGCTGCACTCTTTGTTACGACACTCATGGGGTATATTCTTTGGTAGATTCATGAGCATAGTACAAACCATTATTAGGGGAAAAAGGAAGAAAATCCCATAATAATACATGTTAAGAAGTAGGTTGAGGATAACCATGATTTAACATGAGGAATCATAAGTTAGGATATACATCATCATTATAAGTTTATCGTTTTGTGTTCAAAGTTTCCTTTTTTTGGATAAGTATTCAAGACCTTTAATTATATGTTATTTCTATTAGTTAATGGCGGAAAATAGAAGAACACGTTACAACATCCAATGTGAAAGGTAATGTGATGATTTCCCTAATGATATGCATGAGGTTGGGTGCACAAAAATTCATGAAAGTACGTGCTCAGCTGGATCAAGTTATGAATAATAAATTGAATCAGGTTGAATGCCCTCCTCCTCAAAGGAAATAGAAAGTTTCCATAGAATCCTTCATGCAACAAAGGCCTACCATGTTTAGCGGATCCGCCGATCCCCTCCTCGCAGAATAATGGATTAACTCCATTGAGAAGATATTCACCATCCTCCATTTCTCAGAAGAAGATAAAGTGGTACTAGAAGTCTATCATTTTTATGGGGAAGCTGATCAGTGGTGGAAACTGATCAAGAATACAAAGTCCCAAGAAGAAATAGATTCCATAGATTGGTAGGAATTCTAGAGGATCTTTTTCAACAAATATTTTCCTCGAACCCTCCATCTCATTATGGAAAGGTAATTCCACTAAATCAAGAAGACGGAAGATGAGTCCATCGGGTCATATGAAGAAAACTTTACAGGGCATGCAATGTATGTATCTGGCTTTGTCATGAACACCGAAAGCAAGGTAGATCGCTTCTTTAGCAGACTAAAGATGATTCTACGAAAAGAGTTGGTGATTCGAGACTTCGATAGTTATGAGGACATTGTCCATTGTGCCCTCAAGGTGGAAATGGAGATTGGAGACACTTAGTGGTCTCATAGGCCCAGTGACAAGAAGAGGAAGATGGAAAACAACATGGGTGGTCCATAAAACTAATCCCATGATGTAAATAATCCCAACTTTCCCCATTGCAAAAATTGTGGGAAGAAGCATCCTGGTAACTGTCTGATGGGATCCAAGAATTGATTCAAATGCGGAAAGTTTGGTCATCTAGCCAAGAATTGCTGAAGGGATATAAAAAATCCCGCTAATTTTGAATAAGAAAAGAAGGTTCAGATCAACACTCAGCATGTAGTGTAGTGTTATAACTTCAAGGAGCTTGGGAATTATGCAAATAGTTTCCCTAAGACAAGGGTTGTCAGAGGAAATCAGAAACAACCTCCAAGGCTACAAGGAAGGTCATATGCTATCACTACTATTGAGTTTGATATGAAAAACGATGTGGTGACAGGTATGCTTGTTATTCATTCAAGGATAGAGAACGTACTATTTTATTCTGGTTCTACGCATTCTTTCATATCTTGCAAGTTTAGTTGAAATATTCAATCACCACCAAAAAAATTTGAGAGGAAAAGTTATCTGTAAGAAAAACGAATGGGGTAGTTATTGCATCCATGGTTTATAACTCCTCCGCGGTTAATGTTTGTAGACTGAACCTCCCAGCAAATCTTGTCATACTTCCTTTAGTGGAATTTGACGCTATCTTGGGCATGGATTGGCTACCTTTGTGCAAGGTAAAAATCAACTTCCAGGAAAGGGAGATTACTCTCCACATCCTGAAGCATCCTCATATTATTTACAAGTGAAAAGAGGAAGATGAATCTCCTTTATAATCTTTGTCTCATGTTTGGATATTTCTTCCTTATGAGCATGCATATCTAGCTCAAATGATTGAGACAAAGGAGAGAATCATGCTTGAAGACATGCCCATCATGAGGGATTTCATTGATATGTTCCCCGAAGAGTTTCATGGTATTCCTCTTGAATGAGAGGTTGAGTTCTCAATTGAACTTATCCTTGTATCTCTTCCAATCTCAAATACACCAAACAAAATGTCCACCGTAGGGCTGAAAGAGCTGAAGAAGAAGTTACAGGAGAATATGGACAAGGGTTTTATACACCCGAGTGCTTCATTGTGGGGTTCTCCAGTTCTCTTCATCAAGAAGAAGGATGGATCAATGCGCCTCTGCATTGATTATTGTGAGCTCAATATAATCACAATAATGAATAAGTATCCTTTTCCATGGATAGATGACTTGTTCGATCAGCTATGTGGGGCCAGTTATTTCTCTAAGGTGGACCTTCGGTCAGGATATCACCAACTAAAGGTGAGGATGGAAGATATTCCCAAGACATCCTTTCGAACGAGGTATGGAAACTATGAGTTCATAGTGATTCCCTTCAGACTCACCAATGCTCTAGCAATTTTCATTGATTTAATGAATAGAGTCTTTAGATATTACCTTGACAAATTTGTGGTAGTCTTTATTGATGATATTCTAATATACTCCAACAGCAAGGAGGAACATGAGGAGCATTTGAAAACTATGTTAAATACATTGCTAAGGGAGAAGTTGTATGCAATGTATAGTAAATGTGAGTTCTGGATGGATGAAGTGTCATTCTTGGGGCATGTTATCACCAGAAAAGGGATATCTGTGGACCCTTCTAAGACAAAGGCAATTGAAGAGTCGCCCATGCCAACTTTTTAAATAGAGATCCGTAGCGTTTTGGGTCTAGCTGGGTATTATCGAAGATTCATGAAGAACTTTTCACGATTGTCAAATCCAATGACCAAGATGACGCGGATGTGAGTAAATTTTTTCTAGACACTGGAATGTGAAGACTGTTTCAAGGAGTTGAAAAAGAGGCTTATCACTATGCCAGTACTCACACTCCCTTCTAGCCGGGAACTCTTTGTGGTGTATAGTGATGCTTCTAAGAGGTGCATAGGCTTTGTGCAGATGCAAAATGATAATATGATAGCCTATGCCTCAAGGAAGCTAAAAAATCCATGAGAAAAACTATCCAACACATGATCTGGAGTTAGCGGCTGTGATCTTTGCCTTGAAAATCTGGCAGCATTATCTCTATGGGGAAAAATGTGACATATATACTGACCACAAGAGTCTCAAGTATATATTCACACAAAAAGAGCATAATATTCACTAGAAAAGGTGGATAGAGCTCATCAATGATTATGAATTCTCAATCCACTACCATCCTGGTATGGCAAACAAGGTGGTGGATGCCCTAAGTAGAAAGGATCCAACATCTTTATCAATGATGAGAATTGAAAAGGATCTAATATCCTTAGATTTTCAAAGGATGGACATGGGAATCATTAAGGGAGGAACATCATCAATCCTTTCTCAAATGATTGCTCAACCATCCCTCTTGGAGAAAATAAATGTTTCTAAAAGAAAGGATGTGGAAATTCAGAAAAGGGTGGAAGATATTAAAAATGGGAAATACTATGATTTCAAAATTGATGTGGAAAAAGTTGTAAGATTTGGGACACGATTGTGTATACCATCTGATCCAGAGATAAAGAATGCGATATTTAATGATGCACATAGCTTGACCATCTCTATCCATCTTGGGAGTACCAAAATGTATCGTGATCTCTGAGAACACTTCTGGTGGGATAACATGAAGAGAGAGATTGCAGAATATATATCAAGGTTCATGGTATGTTAGCAAGATAAAGCTGAGTTCCAAATGTCCAAAGGTATGATGCAGCCATTGCCTATACCCATGTGGAAATGGAAAAAAGTTACTATGGACTTTGTCACAGGTCTCCCAAAGACGTCAAAGGAAAATAATGCGATATAGTTTGTGGTTGATTGACTCACCAAGACATCCCATTTTATCGCTATTCGGAATGATCTCTCGCTTGAACAGCTTCAAAGATATATGTGATGGAAGTGGTGAGACTGCAAGGTGTTCCAATCTTAATTGTCTCTGACCGTGATCCTAGGTTCACATCTAAATTTTAAAAGAGTCTTCAACATTCCTTGGGTACTGAATTAAATTTTAGCACGACCTATCACCCTAAAACTAATGGCTAGTCTGAAAGAACTATTCAGACACTTGAAGATATGCTTATAGCCAGCTCTCTAGAATTCAAAGGAGGATGGGATCAACATCTCCCATTGGTTGAGTTCTCATACAAAAATAGATTCCACTCGTGTATTCAGATGGCTCCATATAAGGCTTTGAATGGAAAGCGATGTAGAACCCCAGCCTGTTGGGATGAAGTTGGAGAAAGAAAGCTACATGGACCTGATCTTGTTCAGGAAATGACATAGACGGTTCAAGTCATCCAGAAACTCATCAAAGCAGCTCAAAGTTGGAAAAAGAGTTATGTTGACAACCATCGAAGGGATTTGGAGTTCGACGTTGGAGATAAATTCTTCCTATGTATATCTCCATGGAATAGAGTCATGCGATTCAGGAAGAATGGGAAGCTAAGCCCAAGGTATATTGGCCCCTTTTAGATCCTTGACCGCATAAGATCCGTGACCTATCATCTTGATTTTCCATTGAATATGGCTCGAGTTCATGATATTTTTATTGTATCACTCTTGAGGAAGTACATACCTGATCCATCACATGTACTAAACTTAGAGGTGGTGCAGCTGGAAGATGATCTCTCCTATGAGGAGCAGCCAGTAAAGGTTCTGGATCGGAGAGATAAGGTTCTATGAAACAAGACAACCCATCTTGTCAAAGTGTTGTGGATTAACCATATGTTTGAGGAATCAACATGGGAGCTTGAGGAATCAATGAAGGAAAAGTACCCACATCTGTTTTTGGGCTTGAATGTAAAATGAAATTTCGAAGGTGAAATTTTGTAAGGGGGGAAGAATGTAACGACCCAATGTTTTTAATGGAAATTCTCATCTTATAAATATTCCATAAAATCACATAATAATGAACTACTAAGTGATAATTTACCTTTAAACGTATGTTTTTCACTTCTGTGTTTGTAATTTTGAAAATCTGGCATACACGGTTGTGTTCAAGATGTTTTTTGGAGTATAATAAAAAAATTATATTTTTTGGTGAATAGTAACATACCCTAATGAATAGTAACATACCGTTATGAATAGTGATATAACCTAATTAATAGTTTACTTTCCTGTGGTGGTATAAAAATAATATTCACGTTGGAAGTTCGATATACCTATAGTTTAGAATGAGTTAATGAATGCTTTAATGTTGGGTTTGATAATAAATTATTATTTTATTTAAATATTAAAATAACCATATTTAGAAAATTATTTTTGAGAAATGGACTTCTTTTTTTGGATTTTACACGTCAAATAATGGTTTGGGTAACTTTTTGGGGTTTTTCTGAAATACTTGATTTTTTTATGAATATTGAAATACCATAATTTAGAAAAATATGCTAATTATTAAGTCACGTGTGATGTTCTGATGATGTAAGTCCAGTTGGTTCGGGATTAAATTATAAAATTAATATAATTGGTCATTCAAGACTCACTATTCCTTGTCATGGTAGGAATTAATTAACTAATGAGTTTTATATTAAGAAAACTCCACTCTCCCCCACTATAAATACCCTCTCTCCTTACCTCTTTCCCTCACACCTCTCAAGCCTTGTGCCTAGCCAAATTTCTGCCCAAATACCCTCCCAAGCTCCTTCCCCATGTCCAAGGCTTTCTGGTCTTTTCCAAAAGTCCAAAACCAAAGCCCCTAAGAGGAGTCTCATGGAGAGGAGATCAAAGGGTAAGAACCCTCTTTTGTATTCAAGTGTTTTGTTTTCATTTTAATTTTTTCCTTACACCCTCTTCCCCTTCCATTATAAAAAAGGCATGAAAGCTCTAGAATATCATATATTATTTATTCTAATCATGTTTATAGAAAATTTGAAGCATCATACTTCTCCTCCTCTACCTCTCGTTCTAGAATTAAACATCGTCTGTGATGGGTCAAATTACCGACATCATGGATAATGTGTTTTCAAATTCACTTATCATTTTGATTCTGGTCATGAAACCATTTCTGTTATGGTTTAACCAGATTATTATATATATTATATTTCCTATTTATGTTTTTTTAATCCTCATACACTCATGATATAAAACAATAATACAAACAAGTCAATTATGGGAAAAATACTTAAAATTGATTCAATTGTTTATCTTTAATGTTTAATGTAAAGGTTCTATTTCACTCTAGTTAACCAAATTAATTTTAAACATTTAACCAACTAGATGTCAACTAATTATATATAAATTCAATTATGGACAAAAATTTTCATCTTACAATTTATTTGAACCTAAATACAATTGATCTGATCATTAAAACAAATTAAAAAAACGGACCCGAACAACGAAATTGAACCTTGTAGTAAATCAAAATGGGTATAAATGAACATAAAAATGGTATGATGAATCATTTAAAATTAGATAAGGATATGGAGAAATTGATTAGAAAACTTAATTTGACTATTCAGGTCATTAATATCAAGTGGAGAATACCAACGAACCTAAGGTAAGGGATCCTCTCAATTTCACTCTTATTCAAGATTGTTCACTATGTTAATAATTGTTATTGTAATTATTAATTATGGGGTATAATTTTTCACCTCCCCCGCATTTCCATATTTATGTATAAGTGATGATAATTCCATTTCCTCTCTCACTAAGACCTCTCAAGTACTCTCGATACCATGCCGATAATCCGTAATGAATTCTACTCGAACCTCTTTTATTCTTTCGGGTTGTCTTATCTACCTTCATACCAAAATGATGTTATATTATCTTTTCTTGTACATACAATAAATTCTGTTTACATGTTCCTAGTCTATTTATCAAGACTCTTTCATTACTTTATTTTGGGGATATGCATTATTTTAAGTGATTCTATCCTCATTACTTCCCGATAAGTGAAACCATTTTAAGGGAACTTCTCAAATTCATTCCTATTATCATGTGTGCCCTATCCTCTATTTTAAGTCACCTTTGCCCTTATAAAATGAGTCTTTTTATTATAAAAAACCTCCTGGTTTACTTATCGTTTTATATAAAAATATTATGTTGCCTTTCGTTTTAAGATATATTCGTTGTTTTCTTAAACCACACTAAAATGTTTTGACTCAATGATTCATAAAAATCATTTTTACATGTTATCACTTATATTTGTTATATCTTGTCATGATTTTTGCCTTTATACCTTATTAATGTAAATTCATGATTTAATTCCTTTCTTTCATGGATGCTTTTATGTTACACAACATTTTATTATGCTTCATGACGTGATTGTGTGCCCATTTTTTTCCTTGGGTACTCTTCGGTTTATGTATGATTGAGGTTATTTATGTGGAAATAATATACATTAATAAGCTTAGATGGGTGCGCCTTGATAGAAATTCAATTAATTTGGTAAATTTAATGTCTCATGAAAAGATTACGGGCAAACGGTCAGGGCGGTTAGCCTTGGCTTGTGATACTATGGGTAACAAGATTGGTGGTTAGCCTTGACTCGTACTAAAGTCATGTTTAAAGTTGTTTCCAGATTTCTATGAAACTAGTCTAATATAATATCATTCTTATATGATCCCATGACTATTTTATTCCATGTTTTTATGATCCCATGTTTATATGTTATGATTCCATATGTTCCATGCTTCCAATATCATTATGTCATGTCTCCTAAATCATGTGTTTAATGTTTATTCTTATGTTCTTTCCCTTACTGGGCTTTTTAGATCATCCCTTTGTTCATGTGTTCCCCAGGGTACCCTATTCTGATGTAAGTTCTCAATGGAATTTATCAGTTCTTTATGGAGATTAAATAAAGAAGTTTTTTACCCCCATGTTTTATGTCTTATGTACCTAGTCTTCCAAGACACTAGACTTAACGGTACTTGGCTAGTACTCAAATGATGAATTATGTTTAAAATCATGAAATATTATGTGTAAAAGGATAGATTCACTATATATATTTCATAAAATATAATTTATATCATCTCTTTACATTTTCACTCAACGAAATATGATAAAGCTTCTTATGTACGTGTGGACTGCCGACCTCATGAATTGATGTTACTATATTTTCACCACCACAAAACATGTATAATATCTATAAATATGTTTAATTATTTTATATATTTTCATTATATTACAATAATTATTGATGGTTGTATATTTATTACCTTATTTCTATTATTATTATTGAAAAATTGAAATGTTACTCATGCATAAGTATGGTCTACCATATCGATGATCGTAAAATAATTTTTTCTTAAAACTAAAATTCATGATCAATTTTAAAAGTATAAATAATGTATCAATATTATAATTATATCCTAATAAAATTCTGAATGTTATGGTATCATCGTCAAAAAAATAGGACTATAAATAATATATCAAAACATATATGAAAAACATAGAGCTTATTACCTGAAACATGAATTTAATATAGATTTTTTAAATAAATGGATAATAAAAGGATATAAGTAAATAAAATATGGTAGATATGTATTAGTATGCGTATATAATAAATTTTAAATAAATATATATTTATTATGAAGATGTTTTTATCGAGTGTGAAATAATTCAGGCCTCTTGGTATGAGATTTCCATCTAACTTTTTTACTTATGCGAGACACATTCCATATCCACCAACTATTTCTCTTATGTAGTGTATATAAATACACTAAATGTATTTTATAATTATTATCCCTAAAATTATGGGTATTTACATATCCATTTTAATATTTACATTTCATTGGATTATGGATCAAATTTTACTAAAGTGGTATGGGTATTTTGGCTGAATTTTCATCCTTTGAGACATACATTAATTTATGAACCTATAATATATAAAAATATATATATAAATACCCTTTCAAAAGTGAAATAAAAAAATAATTAATTCTCATGATATTTTATGTTTTTGTTTTTTCTATGACATTATAGGACTTATGAATCAAGGATACCAATGTCGTATTATTTTATGTTACAATTTCATCATTCGACATGATTTTTTATGATTAGGTTAGTTATGGAAACAACATTGATACATATCTCAGTAAAGTCATTTATTTTATTATCCCATGGTTATTCATGATTTTTTCATGTAATAATATCATTTTAACAATATTTGGAACTTAAAATAGTTGATAAAATATTTTTAGGAAAATAAAACATTATTTATCCTTTCGGTTGGAAATCTGTATTCTTCTAAGATGATGTTTTCTAAAAATGTCTTAAAAATGTGTTTAACAATATTAAAAAAATTTATTACTTACATTTTTACCCATTCTTGATATTTTCCATGATTTTTTTAATTTAATTTTCATGTTATTTTCCTAAATAGTTCACATTTTTCTTTTTTTGAAAATATGACATTTATATTTGTTTTAACAAGTATTCAATGAATGAAACATACCATCATCATACAGATTTTTTTATTTTAATATTACATTAAATATTTTAATGTTTATTTTCAACGAAACATATTTTTAATAAAAACTATGTCAAAAAATTATTTTTTGAAGTAGAAATTATATTTTTATCCTTGAATGATTTAAATTATTTTTTAAAAAAATTATTTATAAATTTTCATGGCTATTTTCAATGATATTTATTTCTATACTAATTTATAATTAGGAATTAATTTTTACTATAAAATATATTTTCCGGATGAAATGTACAAAGTATTTCATCAAAATTACTTTCCATATATGATTACATTCATTAAGATTAATTAAGATATAATATGTATACGATCCCATGACACCATTCTTATTCTCTTAATGAATGGTTTTTTTAATGAGGAAACTATTTTTATGAAACCTATTTCCCTTCTTATAGGTTATATCAAGGTAAAATTCGTATAAATCCCTTTTATTTTTGCACAATATATACTTTTATCAAATAATATAATGATAATGAAACCTTTTTATTTTCAATAGGTAATATTATGATAAAAATTTAAAATTGATTTACATTTCATGATTCTCATATGATGAATTTTTTATGATCTTGTGGAACATATTTGTATGATTTTCATTAGGCTATAGTGGTTATGTTGAAACCAAGGATGGTGGTTACAATATAACCAATGGAGGTGGTTACATAATAACCATGGATGTTGTTTATGTTATAATGAAATATATTAGTGATGTTATATCCATGGATGGTCATTACAATAAAACCAATTAGAGTGCTTAGGATATACCCATGGATGAGAGTTATGATATTCCCAAAGATCTGTGGGGCCTTAATCACCCTCCAATGAATTAAGAATGATTTATATATCATACGATATATAAGATTATAATTGGTAGTGAGCCTGGTTCAATAATACAATACTGGAATGGGGGTGGACCCAGCTTAGTAAGATTGGGATGAAAAGGGGGTGTACTCGGTTCAATAAGAGACTATGTACACAATGATGGTCTTGGTAGTGAACCTTCAGGGACCTGATGGTTTGGGGACTAATAAAATTCCAAAATGTTGAACGAGCATCTACTAGAGATAGATGTGTGTCCCACCATAGTGTTATATCATTGAAAAGGGAGGGTATATGGGTGTTTATCAAAATCTCAATGTAAGTACACTACTGGTTACCCCATTCCTATCATGTTATCAATTTCTTAGTGGGTATCTTTGAAAAAAAATATATTTTTATGTGTATTCCACTGTTAAATGTCTAATTCATATGTTATACTCTCATTGATCATGTTCAATCATTCTCTTGTGATCCATGTCTTATGAGATACTAATCATAAATAAATTAATCATGTTTATGATATATGATGGGTTGGGTATAAACATTGAAAGTTATGTTTATTATCACATAACCTTAGAAATATCTTATGATTTCAACTCATTATAGATTGATATCTCATATGTTTACTTTTACTAAGTATCTCTGATTACCCTTTATTATGTTTCAATTTCCATGGTTTTAAAGAATGGTTTTATATAGGGAATGTCTTTGATGAGTACTAAATTGGAAGATTATTGTGGGATGAATTGAAGATCATTCACTAGAGTAGATTATTATATTCCATTTTACTAAAGGAACTAAACTATTTTGTTCCTTATGCATGTGTTTTTGTAATGCAATGAATATTCATAAAAAAAGATGAAATATCCATGAATGAGAATCCAGGGGTGAAACTATTGGTATTAACAGAACGACATAGTTAACCTTTGGAATCTAGGTTGATAAAAATTTAGTGATAAACCTCATGATATATTTGATTATATGTTAATGTATTTTTCTTTGATGAAGTTTAAGGCTGGTTTAATGTAATGAAAATATCAGATAATTTTTTTTTAATGTATATGGATACTGAAAGTGGATGTTAATCTAGGAATAAAGTACATATGGGTAAAAACCTTGTAAAATTGTATTGAGCTACAATCGATCAGGAACCGGGACATGGTAATGGTCCTTCCTGCAAACATAGTTTTCCACACTTGGTCGATATTCATTTGAATTTCCTAAAAATTTTATAAACCACATTTATTTATTTAAATATATTATGACCATGAATGACGTAGAATAAAAATTATATTCCCATGATAAAATAAATGGTTTCTTAATTTAGACCACCTAAATTTTTTTTACACCATTTGATGTTCCATTCTGATTACAATTTCTCAAACGATGCTTTCTAGTCTTTACAAATGGACGTAACCACAAGGAACTAGAATACCATTGAATGTTATAGATGATTTTATGGGGAGAATCTAGATGGGATAATGACTACATGAAGTTGTGATTATGCCAAATAATTTTTCAAGGTACATGATTAAAAATTAGAACCATAACCAATGCTCATAGTCACCAAAGAATATAATTAAAGAGTTACCTGATAGTTCATGTGATGGTAACAATGGATAAAAGATTATTAAATTACCTATATAATGGTAATGTAAAATAAAGAACCCATGGGAATATCTCAATGGAGTTGGATATTGTTTTGACTATAAGAATGGAATACATAAATCATGTAACTAAAATGGGAAAATGATATGTTTAGATAACTCAATGGATGAGCATATTACTCTCCATAAAATATCATCTACTATGGACTATCTTTAATGTAGAAATTATGGGCATTAGGAAAATTAGTGTCCATAGAGGAAATGCCTTAATGGAAATGAACATATTTTTATGAGTAATGGAAATATTTTTTGATCATTATGCGACAACAGATGACCTGTGAAAACAGATAGGTAGTAATGAATATGGTGAGGAATCCTAGATAATGTTTTGAGAACTATGTGGGACGAGTGGAGTATTTATGTATGACAATTCAATTATTGTTTATAAAAATGATAAAATATATAATTTTTGTTCAGTATAAGTTTTTCATTACTAATTTTAACGAATTTGTAGAATTCCATAAGTGGACATGAAAAGTGATGTAATAGAATTTTGATATTTTTCATATGACCCTTTATATGTTATGGATTTTGGGAATTTGTTTCTTTTATAAATTTAATATAAATATGGATTAAAGAAATTTTATTGAATTGATTTCCTCATAATTGATAAAATATTTAATGGAAGAGTTGTTTATTTTATCATTGTTTGAGTTTACAATGTTATTATATATATAGAATAAATTCAATATTTACTGGTTATATTAATGTTATGGGGAAAAATATGTTATTTCAATAAGGTTTTATATAAAATCTGGTTATTTCCATTTTATAAGGAATACATGATAAAGGCATTCACTTGTTTGGTATGTGACAATCAAAATCCACATTAAGTTGTGTGTGGGATTAATTATAAGTTGATTTTTGGAATTTTAGGGACCTATTTATATGTTTTTGGACTTTAATGTTATTTAACTACAAAGGGTTAACCATTTCTAGAATTCTATAAGTATAATTTTGGATGAGGTTTTAAATATTTATAGATTACATCACCATATGAAGTTTTTCCATAATTGATTACTAGCTAGATTTTTTCAAATAACATATTGAAGGAATGAATTATCATTTTGTTATGGATCTTAAAATAATTCAATGAATGAAGAATAACAAATTCACGTTCATTTCATAGAGTATTAGATTAAGTGGAGATTAATCATGTCACAACAAAATAATGATATTTTTTTATGAAATGGAATGAAACGTGGATAATATATCTTCTCCTGAACATTCTAGAAGTAAATTGTTTTCTTGTTATCACCTTTTTGACAACATCCATGACCTTCCTCAAACCTATTTATTATATGTATTTATGGATTTTAACTGTCTCTAGATCACAAACTTTATATGATTAATGTTATCTATCACTTCCTTTCAGTAGTTGTGTGTTATTTTCCTCTATTATTTTCATGTATTCACATCAAAACTATGTTCTCTCATTTTGAAACCCACTAAGGGTTATTTTAGATGACTTACAGAAATACATTTCTCCTATTCAAGAGAATGTTATATTAACCCATTTTATGATGTTGGATTTTATGAAATATTTTTTTAAATGATAATCATTTGATGTCCGAGAACAATTTATGTGGATGAAGTTCATATTAATGGGTGTTAAGTGTAACAACCTGAGATGTCTTGAAATATTTATTTCTGAAAAAAATTAATATTTTATTTATTTTAATTAACATAAATAAATTTGTTTAGATTTTTATATGTGAATCACTATGTTTGGATTGTGTAACATGCAACACATAGCTTATCATTCAATACACAGAATACTATGTTTAAATTAAATATCAAATATTATTAAAATTTTATTATGATATTTGAAACCAAGTTTTTATAATTGTGTTTATGAATAAGATTAACTAAACTATGAAAATATATTTTATACATGTATATAAAATTAATACTTTTTTCAAAAAATAATTAAAAATTAAAATATAACACATTTAAACATTAAAATAAATATCACTCTAAAAGGATAGTTTTGTACACATAAGTGTGTTTTATATCAATTAATTGTAAAAAATATGATTTTTAATAATTTTAATGAAATTTATATTTTATCTATTCAAAAAAATGTATAACATTCATCGTATCTTCTTTCATGACATGAAACCGAAATAAATCCAATTTTACTCTTAAAAAATACATCTATAAAAAAATTGTTTCACCTTTTGTGAACATATAAAAAAATAATTTTTTTAATTCTTCAAATTAAATTTTATAAAATAAAATTCATTTTTAATATTATTGTTTCATATTTATATTAGGTTTATTTTTTGGCTTCATTCTAAAAATTTCATTTTTTAATGAATAACTAATAATATTGAATTTTAATTGTAAATTGAATTTCTATTTAAATACTTTATAATGATATTTTTTTTCTTAAGTATCATTGGTTAATTTTTATATAAATTAATCCAATTTTGGTTATTATAATTAATTGGTTATTAAATTTGGATATGAAAACTATTAAATATTTTTTACTTTTTTCATTTAAAAACCTTCTTTCTCGTCATGTCTAATATATACCTTTAAATTAAAATTTTCCTATTTTAAAAAAGTAACTTTGAAAATTTTATTATATATTTATAATAATCCTAATTTATTATTTAAAATAATGTTAAATTAATTTTTAACTAAAAATGAATAGTGAATGTAGAAAAAATTAATCAATGCGGTTAAAGTAAAAATGGATTTCCCAAGGGGTTAAACTAAAATTATATGGGTAAAAATTAACTATAAACATCAATATAAAACTATTTTATGGCCAAATTTTGACTAGTAAATATACAAGGTTATATATTTTCCTAATTTTGATCCCCATGAAAAATAAAAAATACGAGAGTACTTATTTGTTTTCAAAAATACCAAATGTTTCCTCTCCCCAAATTATAAACTAGAATCCCTATTCCACAATCCATTTTTTGGACTTAAATCCAACCAATGAATGCATTAGAGCAATCCATATGAGGATACACGAAGAAGTGGAAATGTTGTTCATCAAGATTTTTTATGTTATTCTTTTCACCACCACCATCAATTATTTTTAAACTGTACTTATATAATAGACATGGTATCTTAAATATATTGGGGGGTTTTTGTAATATGCCCATGACCTACTACCTTATCCAAGTCCATAAAATGTGTTACAAAATCGTCGTTTGTGTGTGTGGCTAACTACCACCTCGCGAACCAATGTCATTAATTTTTACATTACCACATCTAATGGTTGAAGATAGTGAAATATTTTTTTTATAAATAATATTTATAATATTGTTATTATTTTTTAATTACTATACATTTCTGATTTCTATTATTTTGAAATACGATAGTGTTGCTCTTTTTTACGGCGTACTACTTCCTTGCGAAGCGATGCGACTCATTCTTGATTTCATGGAAGGTGATAAGGGTAAATTTAATAATTATAAGTGATATAAATGAAATAAAATTGATATTCATGACAAAGTAATCATTATAAAATGATTATATATGTAATTTAATTTCATAAACTTTCACTCGATCAATGATGATAACATCTCTAAAGTATGTTTGGACTACAACCTTCATGAAGTTATTTGACTCATGTTTCATCACCACACCACATGAATGATATTTATAAATATATTTTAAGAAATGATATTTTTATTATTCATTAATGATAATATGTTACAAAACCACTTACTAGAATCATCATTGGAAAATTCCAATGGTACTCATGCATATATATGGCCTTCTGTCTCCATGATTGTAACATACATCATTTCTAAAAACCATCGTTTATGATTGGTATTAAAAATATGTTTGATTTATAAATATGATAATAATAATATTATTATTATTATGGGTGTTATGAAACTATTATCAATGTATGATTATTGGGAATAAAAAATCAAATCATATACGAAAAACATAGATGTTATTAACAAAAATGTGACTTTAATATAGAATTCATAATTACTGGGAAATAAAAGTAAAAAAGTAGAAAATATATTTTACTAAATATATAATTATATTTATTTAATAAATATATATGTATTATATTATATGTTTCATTGAGTGTATAGTATGTCGATACTTATGGTGAGGGAATTCATTTTAACTTTTTTAATAATGTGAGACACATTTCATGCCCACCACATATTTATTTTATGTGCTTTATATAATGGAAAATACTGTATATTATTATTATTTTCCTTAAAATTATTGGTATCTAAATATCCATTTTATTATTTATCATTCTTGGATTTTACGGGTCAAATGTGTCCAATGTGATATGGGATTTTTGTCTACATTTTCCTTCTTGAAGACACATGTTATGTCGTGAACCTATAATATTTTACAAGGTGTATATATAGCCTCTTTTAATTGTAATATAATTAATTTATTCATGATCATGATATTTAAATTTCCATTCATTGTTATTTCATCTTGTGGATTATTAGTCAAGGTTAACAAAACCATATTATTTTATGTTATAGTCCTATTATTTTTTGGGATTCTTTATGATTATGTTATAGATTTTAATATTTTATTACTAATATCTGATTAAACACATGAGTTTTCTTATCCCCTTGTTAGTTATTGTTTTTTCATAAAAAACAACCATTTTCCCACTATTTTTTAATTAAAATTATTCATAATTTTTTTAAGAAAATATAAATTTATTTATATATTCTCTTGGAAATTTGTTGTCTTCATGAACCATATTTTCTAAAAATATTATAAATTATATATTTTACAATTATTAAATGATTAATTAGAGAAATTTTTACCCATGATTAATTTTTAAATGATTTTTTTGAATAGAATCTATATGTCATCTTCTAAATCAATGTGCGTTTTTATTTTACCGAATATATGAATGGAATATTTGTTTTTACATATACATCATGAATGAAAATTCCCATCATCATGGAAATTATATTAATTCAATATTCCATTATAATATTTGAATATTATTTTTAATGAAAATTATTTTCCAAAATTTTTATGTTTTAAATTTTTTTCATCATATAAGAAATGATATTTTCCTAAATAAATGATCTTAATGATTTTTATAAGATTAATTTATATGGTTTAAAGGTTATATAAAATGAAATGTATTTACATAATGATTTATTTTTTTCAAATATTATTTTTAATGTGATATATATTTTCCTAAATAAATGTCCCAATATGTCTTTGAAAATTATTTTCCATATAATATGTCATTTATTGAGGTTACTCATGCTTTACTGGGGATATGTAATAATGATACCATTCATAATATTTTTATTAATTATTTATTTTTATGATGAAAATATGTCTATAAAACCTATTTCACTTCCATAGGTTATACCATGATAATATTATTATTAAGCCATCATTTTATCCATGTGTTTTTATTTGATAAAATAAAGAAAATATTGGGAAGGAATTTTATTTTCCACAAATAATGTTATGATAAAATGTTTTTGAAATCCATTTTTTTCATTTATTTGGATATAATGATAGTTTAATGATTTGTTGGAACCCATTCATAAGATTTTCAATGTGTGAAGGTTTTTAGAATACATGAAAGGATATTGTTTACATTACAACTATAGATGGTGGTTAGGTTATAACAAATGGCGGTGGATAGATTATAAAAAGGCTAGTTGTTGTGTTATAACCAAGGACTATAGAGATGTTATAACCAAATATGGGTGGGACCTATATATCCCTCTAATTAATTGAGTAACTTTTTATGTATCATGATATATAAATGACTATAAATATCAGGACCCCACCCATGCTGAGCCTCGAGACCCAACTACCCAAATCAAACCTCAAGGAGAATATGGGTTGCTACAAGCGTTAAATTAATAAATAACACTATAAGGCCTTAGAAAATGTAATTTTAGGCACACACACATCTCACTAAATTGTATCATTAAGAGGGGAATTTTAAATGATTAAAATTATTTTAATGTAAACCAAGAATGAATTAACCTCTATAAATTATAGATGTATGATAGAGTAAACTAAGAATAAAAGGGAAAAATAAATTCCCCACTATAAATATGTCTCTTGAATCCCAATCTATGACCATTTTACGCAGTCCAAGCACCACGTATCCCTAAGATCATTTGTAGTCACACTCAACATGTCTTTCTTCTTCCGAGGACATGATACATGTGGGTATATCCCATGTAGGGGTTATAAAAAACCTACCTAGTAGGACACCCAAAATGTTAAAGGGGTCAGTAAGAGATACAAGGGGAAATAAAGTTTGTAGATAACATAAGTTACTATGAAAGAGTATATCTCAATCCAATAATGAGTAAAATTATTATTTTCCAATCCCGAGGGGATAATCATGGTGAGTAAATGGACTACCTATCAAGTAGTTACCTCCAATAGTAAGACAATATACTCATCCAACCATAAGAAGATAAACCAAAAAAATCTTGTTGAGTACCCAACACACATTTTACTCTCCAAGAAGGAGATTAACCAAATCCAATGAGAGGATACATAAGAAATATTTATATATTTGTTTTCACATTGAAATAACTAAAAACAAAATATTAAGAGGGTATCCATCTCAAAAAATCGTCCCAAGAAGAAGAGTAGCCAATAGTTACAAGATTTCATTAATGATGCCCATAACAACACATATTCCCTGAACACACAACTATTAGAAACTCATTCACCTCTCATTGATAATATCCTCTTTGATTTTCATAGGCTTTCCCACATGGTTTTGGTTGCATTTCTAATATGCATCTTAGTGGAGAAATTTTTCCACTTTCCTATGATCCTAAAGATTCTTCAAAACACATATAATCACTATTTATCATAGTCAATGGGACCAAATTTATAGGTAGATGAACTATGGCCTTGTAAAGTAGGAGGGTTCCACTCTAGTGGTCATGGACTCATGACCAAAACACAAAGAGGGTTCTTCTATAGGACATCAAGGACCCATGATGTACTCCAAAGGAGGGTTCTAGTTGGAGTGTGAGGGCCACATTACTTGACCAGTTGGAGGGTTCTACTATAGGTAATCATGGACCCATTCCCATAACCATAAGATTGATCGACATAGAAAATCAAGGTATAAATCCAATCCGTGATGGAGGGTACCACTCTAGGTCCTCGAAGGCTAATTCCCTACCCCATGGGAGGGTTACACTTAGAAAGAATCCTATGGTGATCTTTCCTAATCATGATCATCATTGAGAATCACCATAAAATATTATGTCATGAATCATTGAACAATTATCTCTGATGAAACAATGAAGGGAACAATCACATTATAAATGAAAAAAAATCGAGGATAGGCTACCTATGAGAAGATAATTTGGTACAAATGATGGACACATTGAACATGGACGTTTCTTGAAAAGTGACCATATGATATACGACATGTGAGGGGTCCCAGATGGTGTCTGGACCCCATAATAGCCTGGAAATGTCTCTGGCCAACACATATCTTACTGACTATGCATAAGTACACATAGTGTTGGTCGAATACATGTTTTTCCCCAATTAACCTAGGACAGAGGCCATGTTATTCTCGTTGATTCTATGTAGAAGAGTACACAACCATGTACCGAACCCCATGTACTTCTACATGGGCTCCCTTCAATGTGAACCAACAAATGGGGTGTCCAACTAGGATGGAGTTACACCAATTGTAAGAGGGACTACATACCATGCCCCCCTAAATTTTACAAAAACCCATGTTTTTGGCGTAGGAGGGGATACACATCATGTATCATCATTGAACATTGTGTGATGTCGGGGTTTGTCCATAAAACTAACATCCACACATTTTTACTTAATTTATGATTTCTATCATTGTATATGGATATAATCTCATATAAAACATTTGAAACTGTTAGGACACATTAGATCATGGATATTGTTCACTGGAAAACAACCTCCAGTCACTGTTTAGGGTTTCAATGAATGTTTTCCATACCTTCACGGATTTCAGGTATGATTTCATGATCTTTTATCGCCATAAAATCATCCTAATCTAGAAAAAAATTATATATATTCATCACATATCATTTAGATACCATTTTTTTTGATCCGCTTCAATTTCGGAGGTTCAATCGGGCTTGGTACCTTCCGAAAATTGTTGAACCTAGAAAGTGGAGATTGATCTAATGTTGATAATAAGGAAAATAGTGATAAAATAATATATAAAGGTCTAAAAATATTTATCCAAGAATTAATAACAAACTATTGTGACTGGGAATACTAAAGATGGAATGTTGATTAACTAAATTGAAATATCTAAATAAGCTATTGCAATGCCCAAAACATGGCATAGATCAATGAATGGAGAATGATATACTCAATCAATTTAATTAGATGGGTGGAAAATCAAATATAATGAGTCATACCTTATTTTCGAATCAAATCATAAGGATTAATGTGTTTTCCAATGACTTGGAATTAGTTGTTATGGGTGATGCTTCTTGTTACGATCTGATTCAGAGTTACATCATTATTTATTAGGATTCACTAATAGAATGATGGATAGAGCTATAGTCGGTAATTTCATAATTATGATGATAACCATTGGGAGGATTCTATATGGATATAATTAAAAATATTTTTTTTAATTAAAAAATAAATTATTTATTTAATCCCCTTAAACGTACCTTCAACAAGTTAGGGGTTATCACATCATGTGCCGACTAATTTTATGTCACACCTATGGTAACATCTATATACTAGACCCAACCATGGTCTCAAATTTTAATTTTATCATTGGATTATGAATTTTTCAATTTTTTTATGAATCTACCGATGAAATATAAATAAATTTAATCTATTTATGAAATTAATTTTTTGACCACTGTTCCCCAGAATTGCACACCGTCTCAGCACCAAGACCAAGAAATATATATATAAATATTTCAATGTTTTCATATAAAAATAGGGTATCTATATCATTACATCCTTCAATATTTTCTTCCTCGAAATGAAAAACAAGGAAAGTTACGTGGGATATGGATCCCCCACTTAGCTCTCTCATTCCCATGAACTCTCCTATACGATCTCCTACTAGAACAATTTTCGAACAAAAGGGATGTTTCATATACATATGGCCCGCTCATTGTAACACCCCGAGATTTTATGAAAAATATTCTTTTTAATTTCACTAATGTCTTGTGTTGTACGCTGCACCAAAAGGAGATTGCACAACACGCATCCTTGACTTGCCTTTCATTACACGCAATCGCGACCTTCCTCGATAGCGTGTGTAGTATGTAATACTGAGTTTCACTAAACAACGATATGCTATTAAAATATTATTAAAACTAGCCGTTATGAATAGTAATAACCACCTTTTAAAATTTTAGAAATTTTAGCTCTCAAAATGGACTTTATTTTTGGATTCGGAGTATCGAATTTAGCCTAAGGTGAAATTTTGGTGATTTTCGGATAACTTTCATATTTTGATGAATAGTGAAAATTACTAAATTTTAGTTAAAAACAACTTTTTCAATCGAAATAATTAATAGTGATAAATTATTAATTTGAGTGGTTTTAAAGTATATTTAGAATATATTTTCACAATTTAATACAATGTTGGTCATTGGATGTAATTTCACATTTAAACTAGACATAAACAAGTGTCAATATTTTGATAGATATTGTTTCGTAAAAACACGCTCTTTGTTTTAACAGCGGGATTTAATTATAAAATTAATTAATGCAACTTCTATGATATGAATTTGGTAAAATAGACTTCATTTTTGAATTCGGAATATGAAATATAGCTTAGGATGAAATTTTGGCATTGTTCTGAAAAACATCAATTTTTGATGAATAGTGAAACTACTAAGTGGTAGTTAAAAAATTAATTTCTTCATAAATCTTAATTTTACGGCTTCTGTGAATGGAATTTCAAAAATCCGAGAGACACTGTTGATGTCAGTAAGTAAAATGTGTTTCAATGAGATGAAAATAATTTTTGGTGAATAGTAACTTTTTACTTTTATTTACCACGGTTAAAAGTAAATAGGGTAATTAAGGGTAAAAATGATATTATTATTACCCTAAAACATGTCCTAATTCTATTGGACAACTGTAATTCGACCAAAAACAAGCTTAGGAATAAAATATGACCATTTAGGCCCACTTGGATTAGATTAGGACATTTATTATTATTTAATTCAAAGAAGAGTTAAAAGAGTCAAAATCAAAGTTTATTTACTAAAACATTTTTAATATAGGGTTTTACATAAGATAAATTCGATTGTCAATCTTCATTAGAAAGCTAAAACGATTTCCTAAATTATGGTATTTTATTTTTAATTTTTAGAAATCAAATAATTTAATTTATTTATGACACAAAGATGATGCAGTAATTATCTTATTAATGAAATATTGACATAATTGATATTATAAATACCAAAATAAATGTAATTTGAGACTTTTTATGAATCCCACTAATTTTATAGGTTACTATGATATATTATTGTTGATTTAATCAACTTGGTTAGAACATATGGTTCTGTTATGACTTTCACAAAAATCATATATCAAATAGTGTCAAAATTGACACAAAATAGTTTTAAATAAAATATTATATTATTAATTGTTATTTTATTCCTAAAAATCTAAGGTTTGGACAAATGACTTAGATAAGAATATATATATTAATAATAAACAATTTGGGGTTCGTTTGGCATGTTATAGTAAGTTTATTAACCATATAGTGTAAGAAAACAAAAAGACACGGTAAAAGTTAAATTATTTAACTTAGAGTTAAATCTAATTGATAAGGTTAAAATAATAACCTAAACTTGTCTAAATCCTATTTGTTGATAGGATTTCGACCCATACCCACTTTAGCTTCGAAATAAGACCCTTTGGAACCATTATAAACCGATTTCGACTTTAATATAAAATAATATTTTGGGATATTCCTAAGATGCCCCTCTCCTCCCTTATAAAAGGGCACGTCCTCCCCCTCCTCTTCACAAAACTTTGAGACTTCAAGTTCGGCCAACCCCTGCCAAAATCCCTTCTCCACTTCCCTAGAATAATCCTAGAGGTCCTGGTCTTCTTCAAAGACCAATCTTAATTCCCTAAGTGGAGGATTCAAAGAGGCGTTTCAAAGAAGAGGTAATATCCATTACCGATCTTTTCAATTTCTTTCTTCTTCAACTATTTCTTCTTTAGTTGTTTCATGATAAAGTAATAACATCAGTATTACTTATATACTGATATGTTATTATAAATATGAAAAAACTCTAATTAACCTTCTATCCATCCTACGGAAAAAGGAAATCACCGCGCGTGCGTACGTACGGAATACCGTCTCCACGCCGTGGTGTAATCTATTTTCCACCACCACCTTACATGGATGGGTATAATGGTGTAAAGAATAACTATAAATAGTTATTAAAACATCATATTTATTCTGATATATTGTATAATACACTCCAATTCAATTCAATAATTATGGAAATGATATCATCGCTCGTGCGTACGTACGGAATACCGTCTCTACGACGCGATGAGATTCATTCTCAATGATTAACCATTCATGAATGATTATAAAGTATATATAATAAGTACTAATGAAATATATGAAATAATAATGATACTGGATTTATATATATATATATATGTATGTCATCTACTTACTTCCATTCAAGACAATAAGGAAATAAAAACAGCGTTCATGCGTACGTACGGACTACCGTCTCCATGAACGGTGTATTTCTTTCCATTTAATGAGTTATTATATATGTATATTCTGAATATATATATATATAAATCATGTTTTATATTCTGGAATTAGGTAATCATGATCTAAGTAATCATATGAATAATTACAAGTTAAAAACACGAACGACAAATGAGACGATTTTACCCAAAACGCTACTTTAACATGAATTTACAAAAGAACAGGTAATATAAAGTCATAAGTGGACCATATATGATAACAATGAATATGATTCTGGAATAAGTCAATAACATGATTTAAATCATTATACAGGAGGTTGGGACACTTACAAAGCAAGTCAGACCTAAGGTAAGGGAAATATCACAATCTCATTTTTATCTGCGATTGTTTATTTGTAAGTATTTACTGGGGTGTATTTTATCATCCACATCCATGTTTCATCAATATTTAATATTATTTCCATCCACTTACAATATTTTAAATCCAATTTTACCCTTCGATGAGTTTTTATTAAAGAATATGAAAGGAATCTTTTGTCGTTTTTTCGTACGAGGTACTTTTTGACTTTTCCGACAAAGGTACGAAGAATGTTTTTTTAACATATACGACATGAATGTATTTTTAAAACATTATTTCCAAGAAGCTTCCTTTACAAGTTTTAAAGTTTATTTTTAATCAACTTCTTTTATTTTAAAGACGTATTACATGTTATGAAAGGAAAAATGCTTTTGAAGAAGAAAGGATATTTTCCTCAAGAATGGAGTTCAAGTGTTTTATCAAAATTCTTTTCCATCTAAGATAATAAAGGGTTCTGTTTTTATCCCTATTATAACATTGATTTGATCATGTTGTGGTGGAAATATTTTTATGAATTCCTTTATCTTATATGAATAGTTTTATGATGTCATGTTGTTTAAGAATCCCATTTTTATTACATGGGTTACGCTATGATGTATGGTTTATGATTATGTGGCACACATAAGGAAGGATTCATTATAAGATGGGTGGGACCTATATCTCCCTCCAATGCATTGGGTAAATATTTTATATCTCATGAGATAGATAGGGCTGGAACGGTAGGTTATACCGGTTCAGTGAAACAGGACTGAAATGAGGGTTACTCGATTCAGAAAGGGACTTTGTCCACTAAGATAGTCTTGGCAATGAGTCTTGAATAACAAGAAATGATTCTCTATGATTATGTGTGAATGCGACAAAGTTTCATGTTTTAGGTTATGATTATTGTGATTACATTTCACTTCCATGATTTATCCCATGTTATGAAATTATGATCTCTTTTGCAGGTTAAGATTTCCAAAAGTTATGTGCTTATGTATATGATGTGATTGATATTTCTTTTGTTTACCCTTACTGAGCATTTGAGCTCACCCTTTTATGTTTTATTTTCCCTAGGATATAAAGAAAGGTTTTAGGTAAAAAAAAAGGAAGATCTTTATGGGATATTTTGAAGATCTTTCACCACGATTAGAAGATTATATTCTGAGTTTCCAAAGACACTAAACTATTACGATCCTTATGTGTGTGTTTTTTATTATGTACTATGTATTCCGCAAATGTAATGTAATTTCCATGTATGTTAAGCTTCGCGTCTCTACAGTTGGTATCAGAGGAAAGGTTTAGTCAACCTTTGGAAACTAGGATGCGAAAACGTTAGTGAGATCCCTAGAGATATTTCTACTGTATGTCTAGGGATTTCCCTAAGGCTAAGTATACGTATAAGTTATAGTACTAGAACTACGCTAACGATCATAGAATTAAAACTATGATGTTAGATATTGAAGGTACTCCCCCTTTATTATGTTGTTTTCCCTAGCATGATTTTTGCCTCTCACACTATTCTTTTTGGGTTTTAGACGGTGGTTGGAACCCGAAGGAACCGTGTTGATCAATGCAATGGACAATGCAATGATTGTCCTCCTGAACAAACAAATGTTATGGGAGATGGAGTGCAAAATCTTATTGCTATACTTACACAAGCTATGAATCATTCTGGACTTCCAAATGAGCAGAGAAGGGAACAATATTCTATTGAGTCCTTCATGAGGCAACGTCCACCTTCTTTCAGTGGGTCTTCTGATCCACTTGTTTCTGAACAATGGATCAGTACCACTGAAAATATATTTTCAGTTCTTCAATGTTCTGAACATGATAAAGTCATCTTAGAAGTATATCGTTTGGAAGGTGAAGCTGATCAATGGTGGAATATTATCAAGAATACAAGGCAAAGAGATAAAATTGAGTCCATGGAATGGGACGAGTTCAAGAACTTATTTTTCAAGAAGTACTTCCCTCATATTCTTCAAACAAAGATAGAGAAGGAGTTTCTTGAACTAAAGAAAAAGGATGATGAATCTGTTGGTATATAGGAAGCGAATTTTACAAGACTTGCAAGGTATGCATCTGGCATTATCATCCAACCTGAAAGTAAAGTTGATCAATTTTTCAGTGGCTTAAAACCAAGTCTTTGAAGGGCATTAGCTATAAGAGACTTCAGTATCTATGAAGAAATTGTGCGTTGTGCTATCAAGGTAGAAATGGAAGTTGGTGTTACATATCCATATCATGGTTTTGACAAGAAACGAAAGATGGAGTTCAAGGAGAGATCTCAGAATAATGGTGAAAAGAAGATTAATGTTTCCTTATGCATAAAGTGTGGAAAGAAGCATGGTGGAGATTGTCTTAAAGGGACTAGAAAA
This sequence comes from Viscum album, assembly GCA_963277665.1. Taxonomy (NCBI): domain Eukaryota; kingdom Viridiplantae; phylum Streptophyta; class Magnoliopsida; order Santalales; family Viscaceae; genus Viscum; species Viscum album. Next base: position 24,079,006 of record OY728157.1, on the reverse strand, counting down.
TGTTTTAAGTGTGGAAAAGAAGGTCATCGAGCAGCTGAGTGTCGAAGTAATGGAAAAGGGTTTCTAATGATGTGAATAAAGCAAACACTGCAGAGAATGCACCACCAACACTTCAATGCTTCAAGTGCAAGGAAATAGGGCATTATGCTAATAAATGCCCAAATCCAAGGGTTAGTGATGATCAACATGAGCAACCACTGAAGGCAAAGGACAAAGGGAAGTCACATGCGATCACTATTGGCAATATTGAATATGACAACGATGTGGTGGAATGATTAAGTGTTTATGTAATGGGATTCCAAAATAATGTTGTATCATTGAGTATTGCAATATTTATTGATGTGGTATTCAAAGTGATTGAGATATTTTTTGGAAATAAGATGATATGAGCATAATGAAGGGAAAACGAGAAAATGAAATGTTTAATAGTATTCATGAGCTCATGATTGATATAAGGACTAAGTGATATCATGGTTTGATTATAAAGAATTTTGAGGATTTTGGTATGTGGAAAGTGTTAACGTTTAACTGCATTCATGTTTTCACTAAGGTTCAATGGGTATTCAAGAGAATACATGATTAAGGACTTTGAATGTTTAGAATGTGACCAACAAGACATATCTTATGATATATGGGGATCAATGATGGTATTAAATCTCTGGTAATTGTTTTCACTATATTATGAGAGTGGACTGCAGTATTATGGGTAAGCCTAAAGATTGGAATGGATTATGTTGGACATAAGTTAGTATTGTTTAAGGATAGAAGTTTTTTTTAGAAAAAGCACAACCTGTAGGACGGGCGACAGCCCATCATGTCGGACAATGCTGTGGGAATCGAACCCACAACCGAAATGCGACTGGCCTTTATCGCCTACCACTGGCCTACAGGAAGTCCCTGTTTAATAGAAACTAGTTTTATTTTATTAAGCGGTATGATATATAAAGTATAAGTTCATTTTTGGAACCATATACGATTAATCTAACCATAAGATGAAATTATAACTTTTCAAACCTTTTGTTTGAGACAGATGGAATGACCCATCATTCTATTACATTATCTTCTAACACATCACGAATAACAAATTAAACTTCATTTATTTAAGATATGAAGTGGAAATTGTTCAAGGCACGAACAACAGTGAGATTGTACCAAAATAAAGTAAGTATTTATTCTAATTCAAATTTTCAACTTTAGGGAAATGATCTTGAAAACCAAAAATGTTGTCCTGGTGATCTTATACCTGATAAATCAGATGGTACCTTATATCATCACAAATCTATGGATTTGTGATTACTGGATTTTCCATAGCCATGTTCTCTAACACTCTCCATCAGAACATGATGGTTAGATTTCTCTTCCATATCCATATTTTTACCTATGTGGAAACCCAGCGATTAGTTTATTTGGGTAACCGTTACGTTTCATACTTTCGTTTTTAAAGATTTGTTTTGGTATTCCTTTTTACGATGTGGGTTTCTATTAAAGAAACTTTCGAATAGTAAACCATTTATAACCCCGACGAATTTCGAGGGCGAAATTCATTTCAAGGGGGGTAGAATGTAACACCCCGAGATTTTATGAAAAATATTCTTTTTAATTTCACTAATGTCGTGTGTTGTACGCTGCACCAAAAGGAGCTTGCACAACACGCATCCTTGACTTGCCTTGCATTACACGCTATCGTGACCTTCCTCGATAGCGTGTGTAGTATGTAATACTGAGTTTCACTAAACAATGATATGCTGTTAAAATATTATTAAAACTAGCAGTTATGAATAGTAATAACCACCTTTTAAAATTTTAGAAATTTTAGCTCTCAAAATGGACTTTATTTTTGGATTCGGAGTATCGAATTTAGCCTAAGGTGAAATTTTGGTGATTTTCAGATATATTTCATATTTTGATGAATAGTGAAAATTACTAAATTTTAGTTAAAAACAACTTTTTCAATCAAAATAATTAATAGTGATAAATTATTAATTTGAGTGGTTTAAAAGTATACTAAGAATATATTTTTACAATTTAATACAATGTTGGTCATTGGATGTAATTTCACATTTAAACTAGACATAAACAAGTGTCAATCTTTTGATATATATTGTTTCTTAAAAACACGCTCTTTGTTTTAACAGCGAGATTTAATTATAAAATTAATTAATGCAACTTCTATGATATGAATTTGGTAAAATAGACTTCATTTTTGAATTCGGAATATGAAATATAGCTTAGGATGAAATTTTGGCATTGTTCTGAAAAACATCAATTTTTGATGAATAGTGAAACTACTAAGTGGTAGTTAAAAAAATTAATTTCTTCATAAATCATAATTTTACCGCTTCTGTGAATAGAATTTCAAAAATCCGAGAGACACGGTTGATGTCAGTAAGTAAAATGTGGTTCAATGAGATGAAAATAATTTTTGGTGAATAGTAACTTTTTACTTTTATTTACCACGGTTAAAAGTAAATAGGGTAATTAAGGGTAAAAATGATATTATTATTACCCTAACACATGTCCTAATTCTATTGGACAAGAGTAATTCGACCAAAAACAATCTTAGGAATAAAATATGACCATTTAGGCCCACTTGGATTAGATTAGGACATTTATTATTATTTAATTCAAAGAAGAGTTAAAAGAGTCAAAATCAAAGTTTATTTACTAAAACATTTTTAATATTGGGTTGTACATAAGATAAATTCGATTGTAAATATTAATTAGAAAGCTAAAACTATTTCCTACATGATGGTATTTTATTTGTAATTTTTAGACATCAAATAATTTAATTTATTTATGACACAAAGATAATGCAGTAATTATCTTATTAATGAAATATTGACATAATTGATATTATAAATACCAAAATAAATGTAATTTGAGACTTTTTATGAATCTCACTAATTTTCTAGGTTACTATGATATATTAGTGTTGATTTAATCAACTTGGTTCGAACATATGATTCTGTTATTACTTTCACAAAAATCATATATCAAATAGTGTCAAAATTGACACAAAATAGTTTTTAAATAAAATAAAATATTATTAATTGTTATTTTATTCCTAAAAATCTAAGGTTCGGCCAAATGACTTAGATAAGGATATATATATTAATAATAAACAATATGGGGTTTGTTTGGCATGTTATAGTAAGTGTATTAACCATATAGTGTAAGACAACAAAAAGACACGGTAAAAGTTAAATTATTTAACTTAGAGTTAAATCTAATTGATAAGGTTAAAATAATAACCTAAACTTGTCTAAATCCTATTGGTTGATAGTATTTCTACCCATAACCACTTTAGCTTCGAAATAAGACCCTTTGGAACCATTATAAACCGATTTTGACTTTAATATAAAATAATATTTTGAGATATTCCTAAGGTGCCCCTCTCCTCCCTTATAAAAGGGCACCTCCTCCCCCTCATCTTCACACAACTTTGAGCCTTCATGCTCGGCCAACCCCTGACAAAATCCCTTCTCCACTTCCCTAGAATAATCCTAGAGGTCCTGGTCTTCTTCAAAGACCAATCATAGTTCCCTAAGTGGAGGATTCAAAGAGGCGTTTCAAAGAAGAGGTAATATCCATTACCGATCTTTTCAATCTCTTTCTTCTTCAACTTTTTCTTCTTTAGTTGTTTCATGATAAAGTAATAACATCAGTATTAATTATATACTGATATGTTATTATAAATTAGAAACAACTCTAATTAACCTTCTATCCATCCTACAGAAAGAGGAAATCACCGCGCGTGCGTACGTACGGAATACTGTCTCCACGCCGTAGTGTAATCTATTTTCCACCACCACATTACATGGATGGGTATAATGGTGTAAAGAATAACTATACATTGTTATTACAACATCATATTGATTCTGATATATTGTATAATCCACTCCAATTCAATTCAATAATTATGGAAATGATATCATCGCTCGTGCGTACGTACGGAATACCGTCTCCACGACGCGATGAGATTCATTCTCAATGATTAACCATTCATGAATGATTATAAAGTATATATAATAAGTACTAATGAAATATATTACATAATAATGATACTGGATTTATGTATATATATATATATATGTATGTAATCTACTTACTTCCATTCAACACAATAAGGAAAGAAAAACATCGTTCATGCGTTCGTACGGACTACAGTCTCCATGAACGGTGTATTTCTTTCCATTTAATGATTTATTATATATGTATATTCTGAATATATATATAAATCATGTTTTATATTCTGGAATTAGGTAATCATGATCTAAGTAATCATATGAATAATTACAAGTTAAAAACACGAACGACAAATGAGACGATTTTACCCAAAACGCTACTTTAACATGAATTTACAAATGAACGGGTAATATAAAGTCATAAGTGGACCATATATGATAACAATTAATATGATTCTGTAATAAGTCAATAACATGATTTAAATCATTATACATGAGTTTGGGACACTTACAAACCAAGTCAGACCGAAGGTAAGGGAAATATCACAATCTCATTTTTATCAGAGATTGTTTATTTGTAAGTATTTACTGGGGTGTATTTTATCATCCACATCAATGTTTCATCAATATGTAATATTATTTCCATCCACTTACAATAGTTTAAATCCAATTTTACCCTTCGATGAGTTTTTAGTAAAGAATATGAAAGGAATATTATTTCATTTTTTCGGACAAGGTACTTTTTGACTTTTCCGACAAAGGTACGAAGAATGTTTTTTTAACTTATACGTCATGAATGGATTTTTAAAACATTATTTCCAAGAATCTTCCTTTACAAGTTTTAAAGTTTATTTTTAATCAACTTCATTTATTTTAAAGTCGTATGACATGTTATGAAAGGAAAAATGCTTTTGAAGAAGAATGGATATTTTCCTCAAGAATGGAGTTCAAGTGTTTTATCAAAATTATTTTCCATATAAGATAATAAAGGTTTATGTTTTTATCCCTATTATAACATTGATTTGATCCTGTTGTGGTGGAAATATTTTTATGAATTCCTTTATCTTATATGAATTGTTTTATGATGTCATGTTGTTTAAGAATCCCATTTTTATTACATGGGTTATGCTATGATGTATGGTTTATGATTATGTGGCACACATAAGGAAGGATTCATTATAAGATGGGTGGGACCTATATCTCCCTCCAATGCATTGGGTAAAGATTTTATATCTCATGAGATAGATAGGGCTGGAACGGTAGGTTATACCTGTTCAGTGAAACAGGACTGAAACGAGGGTAACACGATTCAGAAAGGGACTTTGTCCACTAAGATAGTCTTGGCAATGAGTCTTGACTAACAAGAACTGATTCTCTATGATTATGCGTGAATGCCACAAAGTTTCATGTTTTAGGATATGATTATTGTTATTACATTTCACTGCCATGATTTACCCCATGTTATGAAATTATGATCTCTTTTGCAGGTTAAGATTTCCAAAAGTTATGTGCTTATGTATATGATGTGATTGATATTTCTTTTGTTTACCCTAACTGAGCATTTGAGCTCACCCTTTTTTGATTTCTTTTCCCCAAGATATAAAGAAAGGTTTTAGGTAAAAAAAGGAAGATCTTTATGGGAGATTTTGAAGATCTTTCACCATGATTAGAAGATTATATTCTGAGTTTCCAAAGACACTAAACTATTACGATCCTTGTGTGTGTGTTTTTTGTTATGTACTAAGTATTCCGCAAATGTAATGTAATGTCCATGTACGTTAAGCTTCGGGTCTCTACACTCATACTGATCCTAGATCATCACAAGGTTCTCCACAAAAGATGATCTATCATGAATGTCCAAATCACCCCATTCAATGACTTCTCTGGTTTCATGAACATATCTTTTAGGACATGACCCGTGGAAGATGTCGTGCACCCACTCTAGTTTAGGGGGTAGGGTGAGGTGATAAGAAAACTCTCCAACCTTCTACATGAACTCAAATGGCCGGATGATCCCCATGGATACTTTCCTCCTAAGACAAGCCTCTAAAATCCACACCTTGGGGAGACTCAAAAGAAAATATGGTCTCCCCTATATAACTCCAATGGCCTACGAATGCTATCTATATATGAATTTTTACTACTCTCACATATTCTCATCTACTCTCGGATGACTTGTAATTTCCCTTTTGTCTCATACACCATCTCATAACACACAAGATATGACCCTACAATCACGTTCTAGACCAAGGGTGACTTGTAAAGACTCTTATATAGGACACAAAAAGGTTTCATTAAGATGGTATATTTCTATATATTGATTTATGAAAACTCTACAAAGGATATATGATCCGCCTAGCTCTGGTTGAAGTCCAACATGAAATCCATCCGTATATCCTCTTGCATCTGCATAGTATGCTCTTTCTAACCATCATTATGAGGTAGAAAAGATATACACATCTATAATTAGGTATCTAAATACTACTTCAACCCTCATCACAATTGTGACATAAACCACACATCATGATCGAAGAAAATCTTCAAGGGAATCGCAAGAATGAAAATGATATACCATAAGTACAATAGCCCTAAACTATCCTATGAACTCTGATCCCTAATAGCAAGGATGTGTGCATTCGTTTTGATCCCATTAACTATCAATCATATGGTATCATGGACCTTCATTGTGCATGGAATCCCTATGAATAAATCCATGGATATTTCATCCCACTCCTACTCTGGGATCTCATGGAGCTACAACAATCCTGCTAGAACTTCATTCTCCGCCTTTACCTACTAACAGGTGAGTCACCGAGTGATGAACTCGTTTATTCTTTATCTGATTCAAGACCACCAAATTTTATATTGAAGGTCTCTATACATAATCCCCATGCATTTATTCACAGCTATGGGAGAAGTGTGGAACTCTTGCATCACATTAACCTACAATGTACCATGAAACAATTTCCACACCTGGAACAAGATGGTGTGATTACATCAATCATAATATCCATCTACTGAGTAAATAATGGACGCCAGATCATATAAGATATGGATGTCTATGTATCCAATCTAGTAATTTCTCACATGTTCAAGTATCTAAGAAGTTAATATCATCCATGATAGAAATGTGGTACCTTACTTCTCTATTAGGTTCATCTTCTAGTAAGCTATATTCACTAAAGATTCTTGCACTATAAAATCCATAGACTTACTTCTAATGGAATTTGAAAAACATTTACCATTCTCTAGTGTATAGACTATCTCAAAGTCATGGTGCAACAATAAATCCATCCAGCGTCGCTTCCGTATGTTCAGGTCCCACTAGATGAAGACTTGTGGATTTGTTGGAATGAGTAAACAAAAAAGCACTACCCCAAAAGTTAGTGTCTTCATTTACATAGGGTGAGTAATACAATTTATGTCACTATTTTATCACTTACGTAGTTATGCTCATGGTTTAACATCTTCCTTGAGTAGTACGTGATATTTTCTTATCACCACATCATAGTTGATGTCAAGAACATAAGGGTACCAACAAACATGTTAGGTGAGTAGACTAATCAAACAACGAGAATATAGAAGCATAAATCACAAGTAATAACCCATGCTCAATTGCCTATTTTGGAGGGGGATTAACCCAAACCTAAAAACTCTACCATAAACACTGATGGAATCCCAGGAAAAGAGGGTCATAAAAAAATATGACTAGAAATGTTAGGACATGCTCTATTACTCCAACAAAAAACCATTCCATGAATACACAAGTCATAGGTACTCATCAAGAACACCTTTATGCTGTCCATATTGGAAAAAATGGACTCCTTGTCCTAATTTTTCTTGTCTCCCAAAAATCCATATCATTTGACGAAGAACCCCTCTTCATCCAGAATTTGTAGCTATATCGAACAAGATCAACATATGTTTAAAATGATGACCCCATTTTAAACCCCGAGTGAGAGGTGGGAAAAAGGGTACCTCACATAGCAACGAACAATTACTTCTATATAAATAAGAAGAATCCCATACTATATCTATTATCATATTTTTTGTTATGGTATCATATTCATACAAAGCATGCAGCTATCTACAGTCCTATTCACTAGATCCTTGAGCATGACATGGTCCTCTTGGTGGTGGTGGATGGATCTCATAGTGAATTATTTCACCCATATCACTTCATACTCTTAGTTTATCTCTAACTCCCTAGGTACCACTATATCAATGCATGTGTGATCTGGGATTATGTCACTTCCTCTTTCATGGTGGTCCACTAGCTATCTACAAATGTTATTCATCACGCCGGGTAAGGTAGTATTTGGACTTATGACCTATCACATTTTATTTAATGAACCACCACTATTCAAGTTGCCACTAACCATGTTCCAAAGACATTTTAGGAATGGAAGACATATTTTGAGATATTGGTTATTTTCATCTACTAATTGATACAGTTGAATCATCATTGGGGAACCCACTTCTAGCTCCAACTATCTAGAATCCATCTGATTGGAATCTCACTAACACCAGTGCCCTCTCCAACACCTCAAAATTTGTGGGGATGCACATGGGAAATAACCTATATTATATTGTTCTATGAAGACACTTCTCGACATGTAGTGCTTACATTTATTAATCCCTAATCAGGTTAGGAGAGTAATGTCTACGGTTTTAGACCCACTCCGCAAACTCATCCACTCTCACCCCTCCCTACTATTGAACCAAAATCTCTATAAACTATACTAAGACAAGAAAGAGGATTATTATTCCTCAAAAAAAGGTTTTGTAATCCAGGCCATGAGAGTGTTGACTCATCAATAATCTTCTTGAAAAGGCCACAATAATACCCGACTGCTTCATATAAAAGTCTACCTGCTTGGGAAAATACCTAATTACTAGTGTCCAAACAAGTATAGAGGTATTAGACACCAACTCTAGCCAATTATCTATTTCTTGAATATCCGGATCACTATAGAACCTCAATGTTCTCTATTGCTGGAAGATATGGAGCATAATAAGCCAGCGCACATCACTGTACTGATCTACAAGAACGGTCTTCTTCCTAATATGGGGAGGTTCTTCTACTTGCCAACCTTGAGGATGGGGAATTTGGGGTGGACATTGAATTAAAGCTTCATCACTCATCATAATTTTGTTAAGAACCAGATCTGGTTTTATGGATGGATTTCATCGCGACTGTATACTAAACGTTTTCAAGGGGTAATCTAGTAAGATGATAATATATATATATATATATCAATAAAAATTGTTTTCTAACTCAATATGTATAGTAATATAATCAATATTATATAATTCATGTACCATTAAACCTTAAAAAAATTTCTCGAAATGATAATTCAAAAATCATGTCATCATGTTCATAGTGAATGGACATATATGCCCCCATACCATCAGAAGATTCCCTGGCCTAAAATATTTACTCTAGACCCCTCTAAACTGAACCAATCCTTTTAAATGATATATGTCTAAAACCTCCCAGGGAATGATTTTTCCTTGATACCAATGTCTCCTGACAAAAGAAAAGCTAGGGCTCGAGCTGCAAATAACCCAATCCCACCATTGTAGTCTAGGGGTTGTGACATGCACCAAAATAATAACTAACTTAGATAGGCATTTTCTTATGTACCATTTTTCACACAAAAATCCAAATAAATATAATGTTGTTTATGGAAATAGTAAACCATAAAACACTACTATAAAGTAAAACAAACATATATAAACCTCTATACTTTACAAATGTCTGGTTGTGTGACATAAAACTATTGGGGAAAAATACATGATCAAAATAAGATATGCCCCAACCTAAAAAAACTAGAAGAGTTAATAGCTAAAAGAGAGACCATCTCTTGAATACCAATCTATGACCACCACATATAATCCAAGCACCTTGAATCTGTATGATTCTTTATAGTCACAGTAATCTTGTACATTGTTTTGAAAAGACACAACACCTATTGGTAAATCCCATTAAGGGTTATGTATAAACATACATATTAAGACAACCCAAAAGGTGAATGGGGACTAGTTAGAGATATGAGGGGAATGAAAGAAATTAGATAGAATAAGCTATTTTGATTGAGTACAACTCATCCCAACATCATGTGAATGTATGCTCATATGATCAGAAGAGGATTATCAGGGTGTGTAAATGATCAACCCATCAATTATTTTCCTTCAATAGTTTGAGATAAGAATCATCCAATCATGATAAGATAATCATGAAAACCAATTTTCATAACCCATTCATTTTTACATCTCCTTGAAAGAGAGAAAAAAATCCATGTATTGGATATATAAGAAGTATATTTGTATTAAAACATATATAGATATATTTTCTCAAACAATGAAACCAAAATTATAGTAATTGGATGTTTATCTCATAGCTCAACTCAATAAAAATGTAGCCAACAATTCTAAAATTCCATCTAGGATTCCCAGCTTCATGCATCTACTCTAAAGGAGTCACATGTAATGTCATTCCATACAAGGTCGTGTAGAAGACGGGTATACTATATGTAGAAGGAGTCACATGATTTTTCCTTACATATGGTTTCCACCCATGTACTTCGACCATGTCCCAGTACACAATGTCAACCCATGTAACCTTGTTCGTGTATCATTACATGAGGTAATCCGTGTAACTAGTTCAAGACATGATGTGTGGGGGAGCACACATCATTTGGGAAACTTATTTAATCAACCTCATGTATGTGCACATACCATTTACATGATATGTAGTCCAATTATGAAAACATTCCCTATAATCTGATCTACACATACATTGTATCAGGTTTTTTCGAACCTGTTATATTCCTCTAGCTCACCTTGGCCCATCATCCGGGTTTTACGTTGGTGCTTAGTTCACTTCATAGCTCATGATCAAAATTCATCCCATAGTTATAACACTGAATCAATAGGATTATTACCCCTTAATGGATCTTAAAACACGGTCTTAAGCATTCTTCTTAATTTTTAATGATTGTAAATTTACCACCTACCATCATTTGATCTTCCACCCCAACCATCGTCACACCTACTTCGAGTCAACCTAATGCTAGCTCTCCAATTTCAGACCATTGTACCAATAATCTAAGGTTCAATGATAGATTATTTGTTGTTTGGGGGTAACAATGAATAACAGCTATCCAAAATACCAGGAATCCGGGGAAAAATGAACAAGGAAAAATCCTTAGTAACAATCCTTTATAGATGATCATTCTAGCCACAATACGTTCATACAAGAATGATAAAAAAATCAGGAAATAAATATTTGTGATAAAAATCATGCCATATCCTACAAATATAATCACATCCCACATATATGATTGATCCATGCGATAATGTATTCAAATATTAGTCAGTGTTCTTTACATGAATAAATACTGTGAATGATGAGTTGAAATAATGCTTCCTTCCTTGATTTTAGATCACTAACAAATGAAGATCGGTATAAGCATCAACACATTCTACCAGATCCATGAATAACATAGTTCATTGATCTTCGATCCCAAGTTCTATCATCCCCTATCATAAGAATTCCCCAAATATCCCATTCTAAGGACCCATGAGAATTTAAGGTTTATGAGAATAACCCTATATCTCATCCAAATTTTTTATTTAATATAATCATGTTGTTTCATCACTGCATCAAAAAATTCAAAAAAAATCAATTTTTTTATTCAATTAAAAAACATTTAATGAATTTCTACAACAGACTCACTCTAACCAATGTGAGGTCGCACCTACATTAGATTTTCTCCTCTAAACAAAATGATTACCTCATTTTCTTGATCCAAGACCCTATTTAGTTGTTATTCTTATCTTTAGGGAAACCATACACATATGCTATTTAATAATTTAAAATTTCTCAAACAATTATTCCTAGAACACCATGCCTTGGAATCAGATTCTTCTCAGAGCCTAGTCTTCAAAATAATCTAATCAATATTTAAATATAATACATGGGAAAAATGGGACATTAAATAATCTTCACTATTAGGCTTTAAATCCCCAAAAATCTAAAACTATGACTACCCCAAAATATGTGGGTATCAAGCATGAATCTGAGCCTCCCACACCCAAGTTATCTCCTAGAGATTCCCATGATACCACCATACCCAAACTATAGTAATTGATCAACCATGAAGGATCATCTCATTATAATGCCCAATCTCCATTGGGTACTCAGTAAAAGTCACTCTGTTCTAAATGTCCATCTCACCCCAGTTGATGTTGTATGATGGGTCTTGAACATATAACCTTAGCTACAACATGTTGAAGATTTGACATACCGAGTATTACTATGGGGGTAGAGTTAAGTGGTAGAAAACATCACTAATGATTTGCAGTATCTTCAAAGGTTCAATGAACTTCAGAGTTAACTTGTCACCTAGTTAAATCATTGTAATCGATGTCAGGGTGGAACCCTTGGGTACACATAGTCTCTTTCTAAGAACACCAAAGGCCTCTGCCACATGTCCACATAAGACATCTGACAACTTTGTCCTTTCCTCATCCAATCCTATAAAATCTTCAACTTATTGTTCGTATCTTGCACCATGCCATGGCCCATGAGTGTTGGAGCTCCTATGTCATTCCTATAATGTGGTGACCCACATGGTCACCCATACATAAATTCGAATGGAACCAAATCAATGGTGGAGTGATAGCTATTAATGTATAAAATCTCCACCAGTGGTATGTGATCCTCCCATGAATGGATAATGTATAACTTGAAAGCTAGAAGCATGTCCTCTAGAACATGAATGGACTGCTCTATATAGTTATCCAATTTCTGGTGAAATGTTGTGATCAAGTGTAACTGCGTCCCAACCACCTCCTACAATCCCTTCCATAACTGTGATGTAATGTGGAAATCATGATATGAATCAATCACTGATGGAACTCTAGGGAGTCGAATTATCACCTATAAATAGATGTGTCCCAAAATCTCTACTAAAATATATTCTGAGATAGCTAGAAAGTGGGCTTACATGGTTAGTTTTTTAATGATCCCCCATATGGAATCATTTCCCCATGAAATATGTGGTAAACTCATCTCTAAGTCCATTAATATAACATCCCACTTTCAATCTGACACATCAAGGGGTTCAATGAAACCCACTCAAACCGAGTGCTCAATATTATCATGTTGACATGTAAGTCTTCAAGAAACAAACTCTGCAACTCCATTCTTCATCCCTTGAAACCAAAACTTATTTCCAAAGTCCTATTACATTTTCTCCACACCTAGATGTACCACCAATAGGGACATATGACACTCCCATCGAACCTGTTATTGTAACATCATTGGAACTACAGTGTGTCCTCTGAACAAGGTGATGGGCTCCCCACCTTTTGAATATCTGTCAAGAGAAAACCCTTTGGATATCCATGTATATAAGATCTCACTTTTGGTATCCCCAAGTTTTTCCTTGTTGTCTTTATGTCAGAGTGAAAGGGTAAAAACCATCGACTAGATGTAATCTACTCTATATCCATACACAAATGATAACCACAACATGGTCAACTACTCTGACGCCTCGTTCAACAACTAAAAACAAGACTTACTATTAAGGGAATCTACCACCATGATCATCTTCCCAGTAGAATAGATAATATCAACTTCATATCAATCAAGGATCTCTAGAAATCACCTATATCTCATGTTGATATCCTTCTAGGATAATATATAATTTTTAATCTTATGATCGGAGTAGTTGATATACCACTCGACCATCAGGTAGTGTAACCATATCTTCAATGCGAAGACTAATACTTCTAACTCAAGATCATGGGTCACATAGTTCTTCTAATGTGGTCTTAACAGGTGTAAAGAATATAACATCACTAATCTCCTACGAATTAGGACTCTACCAAGCCCGGTTTTGGATGTATCGCAGAACACTACAAACTCAACACCCTTCTAAAGAAATCTCACGATTAGGGAGCTTTTCAGACTATTCATCACCTAATCAAAATCCAACTGGCACATATTTTTCCACAATAATGGACTACTATTTAAATTCAATGCACTCATAGGTGTAGATATCCAAGATATATCATGTTTTAATATCCAATACTATCCTTATATATCAAGTAAGCTCAGCACCTCCATAATAATATTAGGTTTCTCCCATGCTGACACAGCCTCAACTAGGGTCAGATCCCCTACCACTCCTTATTATGAGATAATGTGTTTGAGAATGTGGTCCTCCTGAATCAAGATTTAGAAATTAAATGGTTTTCCAAAAATTTTGTTACATAAAAGTATGCCTAGAATCATCATTAAATGTCTCCCATGATCCCCCTCAGACAACAATTACATAAGGATATCGTCAACGAAGACAACTATAAACCAACCTATGTAAGGATAAATCATCTAGTTTACAAGTCCCATGAAAACTATTGGGGAATTATTCTTTCCAAATGGAATCACCATGTATTTATATTGACCAGAAAGGCATCTGAAGACCATCTTTGGTATATCCAAATCATGTACATGAAGTTGGTGATAGCTAGAATTTTTTTTTCATCATTCTAGAACCATAATGCACCTTTCAACTGATGAAAGAGGAAATCAACTAGGGGTAGTGGGTATTTGTTCATCACATTCACGTACTTCAAGTACTGGTCATCCACACTCAACCTCAACCACCCGTCTTCCTTTTTTGAAATCAATAAAAAGGGATGTATAGGGTAAAACACTATGTATCACGATTTTTTTTCTGCAAGTCTTCTAATTATACCCTTACCTTGTGTAGATCCATGGGTTCTATATGATATGTTGGTGTAGATATTTGGGCCATACCATAGTGTAAAACAATTCATAAGTCTGTATCCTAGTGGTGTGCCAATTGTGGAACATCGTTAGGAAAGTCGTCGTCATATTCTCCCACCAGTACTAGAGAGTGGAAGCACATTACATACTCAATAGAAAGGGAAAATCTATCCAACTGATGAGAATTTGGATTTACCCTCATTTTCATGAGACCATCCATTACTTCCTGAGTTTTCTCAAATATAAAGGTAAGCCTCATTCCATCACAATGGACACACAACACCCTTTATCTAAAATGTTCAATTTGGATAGGACTATTGACAACCAATCCACACCAGTAAAGATGTCATAAGACCTCAATGATTCCACCAAGAGGTTTCAACCGAAAAACATGCCTCCAAGGGTATGGTCGTGCTGTTGGAACAATTGCATGATCATTGAGTCTTCTCCAGTCGGTGTCTCCAAGTGTTAGGGATGATTCAACGATTTAGCTAGAATCTCTTGGTCTAAAAAAATAAGTGGTGTGAAAGGAATAACTATCACCTATGTCTACCAGTTATACCACTAATTTAGAATGGAAAAATATCATAACATGAATAATTCATGTATCCCTTGGGTAATATTCCTTAACCACATGTAGTTATCCTTTACACTTTCCTCCACCAGCGAGATCCTTGTGTGCACCACCTAGGGGTGGTGGTGGAAGACAGTCGAAACATCGACCAATTCCAGCTTCTCTCTCAGCTCCTATTTCATGTCTTCCACTTGGCAGTTCTTCCAGATCTGGTTATTGTATCTACATCATTTTTCCATCCATAGTCTCCTAGTATGTAGTATGGCTTTTCAAACAATCTCAATTGATATGTCCCTTGTCATCACAAGAATAGAATCACCACTCTCATTGCCGATTGGACCCACCCAATATGCCCTGAATTGATGGTAATTTATCATATACCCTCCCCTTGAAACATCACATGTTTTAAGGTCCTTGGGAATGATGTCATATCCCTAATTCCGAGGTTCCTTCTCCTACTCATCCACTACTAACTATAACTAGTTGTATATGACAACCCAAAAATATTTCACCCAAAAAATCCCACTCAATAACTCCAAAATATGTCAGAATTCATAGAGAGATGACATTAGCTATCAATTCTCAACATAGTCCTCACTCGAAGGTTAGAGACCTAATGTACTAATCTCTAACCATATCCTTTTAGTGCATGAAAATGATGGTAAACCTCAAAGAAAAATCTTTCACCATTAATATTTGCTACATGAGATGAGGAAGCTCAAATATACACACATCTCTCAACATAACTCATGATAACTCAACTTTGATGAGGAACTCAAACTCTTTCCAAGAAAGATTCTCTTAGTCGTGAGTCTGGATAGAAAAAATACAATATCCACTCATTAGCTGTGTATAAGTTTTTCAACCATTACCACCATCTGATCTCCTGGAGTCCTGATAAGATGTAAAACTCAGTTCACCACCTCATGTTATCCCTCAGCTACCTGTGGTTCGAGCTCGACTTGGAAGCTGAGGGGTTTCTATCACTGAAAATCATGAATCACATTTATCTAGTGCTCTGGATCTTCTAGTACTACGGGTTCCATAATATTCTCTATTGGAGCTGGTGTGGACAGTGCACTACCTAAAGGTGAAATCTAAGGAACTACACCTTATATTGAAGCCTTTTCTCTTAGGGGTAATCCTCATGATGTAAATGATGTATTTTAGATGGTATGGGAAATGGAGGCATCCAAAAAAGATAAAATTATGTACCACAGTCAATGAGTATATCTGGAGAGCAGATTAATGAATGACATGGAAACCACAACTCATTCCTATATGATTCATGTACCATTATTTTCCATGAAACATGATTTTCATGTATGATATCTAAAATATGGTTATTAGAGTCATGGTGTGTTGATACATTTTCCACCTCACCATATTTGGAGTCCCTATCCTAAAATACATGCTTAGAACAATTAACACTATTACCCCAAATCAGTCTCACCAAATCCTGGTACTAATGTAGAAAATACCACCTCAGATTCCACTCTACCATGACCAAACCCACTAGGTCCTATGATGAGACTCTCTATTCCTACATCAAATTGGCCAAGGGTTTGTGACAATAACAGAGTTTGCGTATCAGTTACATGGGAGGAAATTCCAATCTGCCTATAAAAAACAGACATCTTCAAGAACAGAAAATTTTGAAATGTAAAATCCACTAAGTAAACAATGAATGAATACCACTATATCTCATGTCCAGAGTAAGATTGAAATTGATGTAATGTAAACAAGTCTAGTATACAATCCCCCAAAAAATATCCTATAACCATAAGTCAAATCTATAAGAACGGGGCATTGGGAATACTTTATATAGACAAGGGAACACTCCTCATTCTGTTCTGTCTCACAATAAATTTTCTAGTCTGAGTCTGCCCAGACACCATCCAAGGGGTTGATCATATTCCCAAGACATGATTGGTGTGGGCCAAGCTTGTGAAATAGTGAGTATAACAATACTTAGTAGGACACCCTAAAACAACAATTCAATATAAAAAAATGAATGATATAGTTATCATTACATTATTATATATCTACCACACATATAACGAGAATATAAAGATACACTAATCACAGACACATATTATAGAGGTAATTAACTAACAATTTATACAAACATAAGAATCAAGATTAAGGATTCCAAAAAGAACTGATCCGAGAGAACACACTCATAAGTCTCATAGCAGTGAAGGAGTCTATTTGAGAGGTACTACTAATTAGGTCTCACCATGAGAAAGATATAATGATCTGTTGGAATTGGGATATGATATAATAGAGGAGGATCACAACCAGGGCCCTAGTGTGATACTAACAAATCAATCTAGATTAGCCCACCATGTAGAGGATCGATGCCCAGATAGTGTTGGTCACATTGATTCTGATAACTCCACATAGGGCATGATGAATGAGTATAAGATCTTATTTCGGGACTCTCAATGGATTCAAAAACTCTATATAGGAAGTCCTGCTGAATGGAACATACTCCTAGGAGTAGGAAATGATTCCTTCCTACCTTTAGGGAAATGATAAATGGAATGAACACTAACAAAACATGTCCATGATATGGAGGATAACATAATCAAGCCATGTAGAGAATGGAGCACAATGTGTTGTAGGGTCACCCATTGTGTCTCTTGACCCGGGGTACTGCCTGTATGCAGTAACCCAAGTCATTCCTATATATATCATTTAGAATATAGGTTCAAAACATGTGGATGGAGGCACACATAGAATCCTTCCATATGGTGTCCGCTCGTGTACTCCAGTCATGTGCAATTAGACGGTGTCAACCCATATACGCTTTCCCATGTACCAGAACATGGGGTAATATATGTAACTGGTTTGGGCCATGTCACGTGGGGTAGTACATGTCATATAGGAAAACCATGTACTCGACCCTGTGTCCATTTACGTACCATGTACACTCGGAGTTTTCCAACTCTAAACAAATACCATATAGTCGGGACTACACACAATGTGTGTTGGGTTTTCAAAAACACATCCTTTTCCCCCTTCCCATATTGAACGATCTTCCAGGTTCCTCTATGGTGATTATTTCTCCTTGAAACTCATCATTGAATGTATTCCAATCACAAAAAAATTAATCTATTGGATCTTGGACCTCAAAAAGCTCAGAAAATGTGTTCTTTGTGTTCTTCTTCATTTCCCAAGAATGTATAATCGAAAACCACCATCATTCGATCAATCACTGCCCCCAGTATCACTTATTTTTTGAGTCATAATAATGACACATCTCAATTTTCGGGTCATTGTGCCAATAATTGATATAGAAATGATCAATTAATCATAGTTTTATGTAATAATGAAGAATGTGTGTCAATAACGGATGAAATCAGGGACGAAAATGCACAAGGAACAATCCCAATTAATGAAAGTCATCCATAATTCATTATACACCTCATCTATTACCCTAATAATGATAAAAAAATCAAGAAACCAATATCTATGAAAAAATCCCCCTTAGCCCGGCAAATATCTTCCCATCATACATATACGATCAATCTACGAGCTAATATATTCATGGAATAGTCTGCGTTCATCGTAGGAATCAAGAACATGAAAGAAGAATCACAATAATGCATCATACCTTGATTTTGGAATCACTCACTGATGAAGATCGGTCACCACATCATCACCATTGGAAATATCCATCATGAATGATTTTCTCTGATCTTTGAGCCACAGTTTTGTCATTTCTTACTGAGAGGATTCTCTAGATATCTCTTTCTAGGTACTCCAAAGTATTAAAGGCTTATAATACAAACCCCATATTTATTCTCAATGTTTTATTTAGAATAAAAATGTCTCTTAATCATCATATTGATGATTCAAAAATAAAATCACTTTTTAACTATTTATTTTATGCATTTAAAATGACCATGTCGGCTTTCCACAACCGACCTTTGCCGAACAATGCTATGTCACACCTAGGGTAAATTCACTACACTGAACACAATTGTGCCATTAGATTTATATTTTGGGGATCCATTTATATGTTATACCAATTTTAAAAAAAACTACTTGTCTGTGTAATTTAATATTTCAACCTTTTTCAAACTATTGTTCTTGGAAAACTAGGCATCAGAATCGCATGTGGTCTCAGTGACTAGTCTGAAGAATAATACATATAATATTTAAAAATAATACATGGAATATTAGGGAAATTAGAATATAGGAGGGTCAAATTTTAGGGGCCTATTACCCAAGCCCATCTTGGCTAGAGGGTTCCACTCTGTTTCAAAGAGGACCCATTACATTCCCCATAAGAGGGTTCTACTCGGATAGTCAAGGACCCATGCCTTACCCAGATGTAGGGTTAATCTCATGGTAATTATGGTTACGTTCCCTATATCATAGTATGGTTCCACTTTGAAATATGAGGTCTCATTCCTAGCTTGATAGGAGAATTCCACTCAAGGCCATTGATGACCCATGCCATGCCTCATATGATGGTTCCTCTCAGAATGAAACCTCCAATAAAGACACATGATCAAAAACATCATCGAGCATCACCTCAAACGGATATTTGATGGTAAACTTCCACATAATATCTTGAGATCCAAAGCCTAGGTTACCATGGCATTCTACATGAAAAAATACCCAGGATTTGCTAATCATTATCCAGAATCTTTGTTCAAACATAAGAGATACGAAACACGAATGTTTCCTGAAAGGGGTTTAAGGGGTACATGATGTCTATGGGGTCCCACAAAGTATATGGCCCCACAACATATCATAATCATTTCTCTATCAAATACATTAATTATTATCTATTTAGTAGTACCGGATCTATAGGGGTGCTACATAGAATGTCCTATAAAACTGTTGTTAGGGGACAAGTTATGCTGGTTATGACTGTATACTAGAGTACAAAACTGTGTACCAAACCCCGTTTACATATACATGGGCTCCATTAAATTTGACCTTTCACACAATATTTCCAACTAGGAAGGGTGTACATGGTTTATATGATTGAATAAACATTGTTCCACACTTTGTGTTTTTCAAACCATAGCCCCTACTATGGGATGGGTTATATGTTGTGTGTTCTTTATTGGAATTTGTGTGTAGTCAGGTTTACCCTAGAAAAAAAATGTTTATATACCTGATTCAAGACATATAACTTCATATAAGCCTCTAATCTCATTAAAAAAATATAGTTCTAGCTGAAAACATTATATATTATAATCCATTCCGAAGAAAAAATCATTAGGTCACCCTTGTAAGTTTTTTCTCATGTTCTGCAAGCCACCATCGCTTCTAGTACTGATTTCAGGATCATTAATGACCACTCTGATCAAACAAATAATAATATATATATATATATATATATATATTCATTTTATGGAATTCTATTCTGGTTTTCTGATCTACCATAAATCCAGAGGCCTAATAAATCATGGTACCTCCTGTCAATTGTTAAACTTGGACAATGGGGATCCAACCAGAGATGATATCAAAAAGAAAACGTAGAAAAGAATCATAAACAATGGTTTAAACAATGATGTACATTATTTCTAATACAATTATCATGAAATTGCATCATGGGGTTTGAACATTGGTTATAAAAATTGGAATCTAATACATAGGCTCATACAAAGGCTAAAATAGTGAACAGAACGAAGAAAAAATAATGATATATTTAATCAATTTATTTATGATTGTGGAAAACCACATATAATGTTACCTACCTAAATATTGGATCTATTGTAAATTAAGAACACATTTCATAATTATTTGGAAGGATATGTTTTACTCAACGAGTCCTGATTTGATCTAATTTAGAGTTCGATCGTAATTCATCATGATTCACTGATGGAAGTTAAAGAAGATTTCTTTAAGATGATTATTCATTTATGAGGATAAATGTGGAATGGTTTATAAAATTATATATTTATAATATTTATTTTAGGTCAAATAGGAATTAATTTATTAATATTATGATTAATTAATCCCCGTAATCATGCATCCATTGAGTGATGGGTCTAAACATATCACATCGAATCATTCTATTCCACCCCTTGGGATGTCACCTTGTACTGGACCCAATCATTTTCTTCTATTTCTATTTAAATAAACATTTAAATATACATCAATTTTTTTAATAACTTATTCACATTTAATGTAAAAAATAATTTAGATTTTTATAAAATTAATTCCAGGAACAATTGTCCTCAGAATTAAACGTTGTCTCAACATCTATATCTAGAAATATTTATAGAAATATTTATATGTGTTACAAGTAATAATTATGGGATCTATAGGAATGGGGAGTGAAATCAATTTAGAAATATGGGACCTGAATGTGTAGTGAACATGGTTTAGTCATACAGGGAAAGAATACAGAGTGAACACAGTATAGTAAGGAAAATTTTCCACATTGATTGTTTTAGAAGTGAACCTTATCTAACATGATGTCTTATTGAGTAAACTAAATAAACTATGTGGAATTAAATTACACTTGTTATAGTGTTGTGTCCCTCCTTTTATATGTATCCAATGAAAGGGAGGGTTCATTGGTGGTTATCCTCATCCCATTGCAGGTACACATTTGGTTATCTCAAGAATTGGATATTATGAATGTATTCGTTGGTAGCCTTTATATAATATATTTTATGATAATATGTATTCCAGAAATCAACTTCATATGCTAATGTTTTTATATCTTGTATCATGTTCTTTGATACCCTTAAGAGCCATTTCTTGTGAATTTCCAATCTTTATTTTGTGAATCATATTTGTGTTCTATGACTGGTTGGGTATAAACCACATATGTTTTTCCCATTATCATGTACAATTATTCTTATCTTATTATATTATATAATGATTGTTAGATATATCCATTGATTTCCCTTACTGATCCTCTAATCTCAATCTTTGTTATGTTTCATTTCACCTTGTTATGAAGAACATTTTTTTATAGGGTATGTCGATGATGAGTTCTAAATTTGAAGATCATTGTGGGAAACATTTATTCTCATTAAAACGATTAGAATATTGAATTCCATGTATATAATGTTAATAAATGGGTTCTCACTTAACCCAAAAGTGTTTCAAAAATTAAAAAAATAAATTTCAGTCTAAATTGACAAAACTATTCGGATACACATGCATGTTTCTATGTTACTCAATGAATATTCATAAAAAAGATGTAAAATTCTATTATGATAATCTAGGGTACTATAAGGTTTACTCACAAAACCTTCATAGAAGTGAAGGTTTAATCCGAATAATATCATTGTACAAAAATTCCCTTTATTATCTACTTTCACTCCGCATTAAAATTCGATTTATCTAAAAACATATCAATCATTACACAGTTTATTAAATGGAGATATCAAGCCAAACATTCATATAATGTAAATCATACTCATGTGTGCCACACGGTCATAAAATAGTAGTCATATCAAAACACATGAAATTAAATGGTATTTACAAAATATTCAATAATTTAGTACCCTTGAAATGTAATGGGTTTCATAAAACATTCATCTTATTAGTACCAATGATGGTAAATGGGTTTAAAAAACATTTCTTCAAAACAAATCCCAAAAAATGAAAAGGATTTGTAATATTTTTTTTCATTTTATCACAATATATCCCATTGAAAAAGAAGTGGTTTTTATAATTATTTCATCATGGTATAACTCATGAATGAAAAGTCGGTTCAAAAAATATAATTTCATCACAAGTGTAATCTATTTTTAGATATAATAAGAATTAGTTCCCAAGAATATACCCACCAAATCATAGTTTACATAAAAGAATGACATCCTAGATGGAAAATAATTTTTAAATATTATATAGAATCTTTCTTAAAGAAAATATCCTTTCCGATTTGAAATACACATTCTAAAATAGAAAGTAAACATAAAATAAATTAAAATAACTTTCAAAACTTATAAATAATTTTGTGGTAGTAATTAATAATATTAATAGAGGAAAATATCATTTTTACTTTTAAAATAGTTTTTTGAAACATAAATCATTTAAAACATTATTTTTAATGTTTTATTTTAATCATATAATGGAATCTTCCATGAACATAGTGGATATTATAGTAGAAATCTCATTCATATTATGCACATTAAAACAAATATTTGATCCACATTTTTTGTCAACTAAATCCATCTTTGTTTGAATAATTCATCAATATTCCATTAAAAAAGGATAATAATTTATTTTATAAATCATTTAGATATAGTGAATACATTTTTGAAAACATTTTTACAAAATAATATTTTTTTCATAAAAACTGTTTTTCGACCGAAGAGATAAATATAAAAGATTTTTCATAAAAACATTTATTTGAACTCATGAGTACATAAATAAAAGAAAATTATGTAAAAACATGTATTATCATGAATTAAACATAGTAATATAAAATACATGAGTTAATTAAGATATGGTTCATAACACTTTATCATTAGATGCATAAATAGAAAAAATCACTATGAATGATCTGATTATATCATTAAACTCATACTACATTGGTAACATTAATTCATAATGAAAATGAAAGAAAATAATTATATGAAATATAAAATATAATGAGAACAAAAAATTCATGATATTACGTTTCAAAGGGGTTGTATATACACATAATAAAATAATATCAGTGAAAAATATTACTTATGTCTCAAAGAATACAAATTGAGGCCAAAATATCTTATCGCATTGGTATATTTGGAATAATAAACCCTATGAAATAGAGTTACTCATATTGATATTTATATCACCATAATTTTTATAATAATCATCATAATAGATATTAATGTGTAGTATATTCAATACATAAGAGGAAATAGTGGTGCTTATGGAATGTATCTTATAGATATGAAATGTGAGATGAAAAACCCTAATCATAAGTCATAAATTTGTTCATTCAATTTTATAACTCATGTATAATAAATATATGTTTAAAAAAATCTGTTATATAACCATAATCATATAAATATCTTCCATATATTATTTACTTATGAACTTCTGTTACCTGTTTGTCAATAATTCCATCCTAAAATCATGTTTCTAGTAATAACTACTTTGATTTTCAATTATGGTTTGATTTTTTATTTCTAGAAATCAAACATTTATAATGGTTAAATTATCTCTATAATTTTTAAATGATATATATATCATATATAATTATTTTATATTTATATTTATAATTTTATTAATGTTTTAAATAGAAATTAAATATAGTTAATGGAGACTGTAGGTCATACATACACATGAACGCTGTTTGAATTTTATCAATGGATGAATCAAAATAAATGTAAATAATATATTACCATTAAAAAATAGTTTAATATCATATATTTCACACATATTATTTATAGTTATTTTCATTACATTAAATGAAAAACATTAGTAAAAAATGAATCACATCGCTTCATGTGGCAGTAGACAACTATTCACACAAGAAACATTATCATATCCCCATGGAATTGAATGTAAGAATTTATATGTGATATATTAGTTATAGAGGTGTAATTGTTGTTCTTATATCATATATATTAATTCTTTATACTCTTATTATAATAAAAGAAAATAATAATTAAAAAGAACATTATATATGTTCATGGGCCGGTAGTTCGTCAAACACATAAGCGACATTATTATTTTCCAATGGATTTAGAGGATATATTTTAGATGATTTATTATAATTAAATATGTATAATTTTATCATAAATATCATATATTATTATTATATTTTCCATTATTTCATCTGTGAGAGTTTGTGATGTAAAATGTATGACCTTTGTTTTTGAGCATGTAATCTATCGTACACACGAATGATGATTTCATATCCAAATTTATGAAATATGAGTAGGATTTTTTGTTATTAAATAAAAATAATATAATATAAGTATATTTATGATATTTATGATTTTATATAATCATGTTTTAAAAATATTTTAAAAATGCGGTTGAGGAAATAAAATAAAATTGTCAGTTAAGAATGTTACCTCTTATTCGAACAATTTATTTGTTGTTTTTCACCAAAAGGTTTCTTAGATTGGATTTTTGAAAAATATAGGAATTTTAGAATGAGATGAGGAATTTATGGAATATATTTTATATTTAGTTTTCTAACATAATAGATTTTTTAACTACGAAGATGATAGGAGAGGGATGGGCTTTGATAATTGAGGTGAGTGGAAAACATATAATTTTTTAAAATAAAATGGTGTACTAATTTTTCGTATTCAAAAGTCTAAACATTTGTACATTATCTATCATCTATGGTTATAATGTCTATATATAGCCATAAAATTATGTTTTAATAATATAATAGTTCATTTTACTTGTTATATTTTCATATCCATATTTATTACTAAATTGATTAAAATGACTTAAATAAGATTTATATATATATATATTTACTTATTTAACACTTAATATTATCGTAATAAATTTTCTTTTAAAATTATTTAAAATAATTGATAATTATAAAAAAACCATTATTTTCTATATTCATAAAAAAAATATATTTTTAGATAATCCCAAATATTTTAGCACACAATAACAATGAAATTATTATTTAAAAAAAATAAGTTATGTTTTCAAATAAATATTCCCAACTTGGAGGAAATTAATTTTCAAATAATGTTTAAAGGTGAAAATTAGTTCTATTTTGAAAAATACAATCTTAAAGCATAAAAATAGATTTATTATTATTTATTCAATAGAAAACCTATAATTTGACTGTTATATAATGTAATGATTACATATTATTTATATTTAATTAAAATAATTCAACAAATGTGTTTTTTTAATATTTATTGGTGCAAGACATGTTTATCGGTATACAAATTTTTTTTCCAAAAAATATTATTTTTGTTTTGAAATGGTTTTTAATTTCATTTCTAATTTGTTTTCCACCAAAGAATTTATTATATATTAATTTGTAAAAAATATTTTTTTATAATTTAATCAATCATATTTATAACTACCATTCTAATGGTTAGTTTATGTCTATCATATTCAGTAATAAAATTTTAATTGTATGTCAAGATTCATTTACAGTCGGTGTGAGGTGCAACACAATCTATACCCATTACTTTATGTGACTGGTGAATTAACCAGTATTTAATATAAAGTAAGATAAAATTGGATTTTCATGTATAGATAAAACTTATAAAAGATTAATTTTTTAATATATTTATTTCTCAAAACCTTTGGGTGTAACATTATTTCCCACCCCTACTAAATTCCAACCTTGAAATTTAAACTTCTACTAAATAAGCATTGGTTTAAATTTATAAAAACATTTGGACCCCCCGCTTCATTTTAAAAAGGGTTAAAAATCCTCTTCTCAAAAAGTTTAAAATAGAATTTCTATGTTAAATTTATATAATAGATACTTAGTTTCAAAATTGGGGAAATTTTGTGGCAAATGAGTATTTGGACATGGAAGAAAATCATAACATTTAAATAATAATGGAGAGTTACATATATCATTGTCCACATCAAAGTGATTGATCATGTGAAAATCAATAACCACAAACCCATTAAACAATTATTTCTAAAAATGTAATTGATATCAATAAAAAATGGTGGTGATATTATAAAATTTAATTTCAAGATCATTTTCTTAATGTTTGGTAATTTTCAAGAAAATATATAATTACTTGTTTTAATTTAATTACATAAACAACAAATCATCCACTAGTTGTGATTCGATCAGCTTCTAAACTATATTTTACATTATGAATATATGAGTATTTTTTTAATCCCTGATGAAATGGAAGATCATACGATCTATAAAATAATGGTAAAGCCTTCCTTATTTCTGAAGTTATTATCAAAACAGGGTTAGAACATGTTATCCTTTGCAACTGAATCTTCAATTTATATAATAATACATTAATAACTAAAACCTCATCTAGAGTAAAACATAATGCATTCCATAAATTTTTAAACATATGGACCCTCTAAAATTAATATTTATAATTATGGTTATTAAATTTCCCAAATAAATCTTAACAATATTACCCCAAATATCATTTAGTATCTATTAATGGTAACATGTCAATTCTATAATTACCTTGGAAATATATTTTATTAAAGAATTCTAATTATTAAATTTACCATAAAACCTAATTGAAAACATGAAATCTACCTCATTTTTTAGATAAAACCTCAAATAATTGAATATATTACTTAAATCCAAAAAATATCTAAACATTGTCATTGATGAAATAAACTACATAGTACACAAATCAATAATGCAATTTAAGGTAGTCAATACTATCCAATTTAAATTATCAATATCAATAATATCTATCTTAACATCACTCTATCAACATCAGGAACACAATTTGGGTTATCATTTTTTTAATCAAATCATTTTCAAAAAATATCATCAGTCTAATAAATAAATTTTTATGTTCATAAATACCATTAAATATATTATTGGGAAAAATTAACTAAAACCATCTTTATAAAATTCATTATTTAGTGCAAACATATTGAAATTAAATACATACACACTTCAATCACTATAATTCATTATAAGGATTTATCAATATATTCTACGATACTTCATCCAATTAATATGTCATTTTGTGTCCTTCTAATCAATAAAACAACAATTAATTATACCTCCTTGATGATCCCATTCTTATGATACACCGTAAGACATTGATTTTTTTAACTCCTATACTTTTAATATTTAAAAATTCATAAATTCACAATTCCTTAGGGAGACCAATATTCCCATCACTTTTAATTACTAAACTCTTAAGTTTCCCATGGAAATTAATTTCCTTGTTACCTTATCCAAATATAAAGCATCTATTTTTTCTATTAATGAATTTCCTTCAGCTTCCCCCACACATTTTTGAAATATTAGAAGATGAATATTCTTTCTCCAATATTATCCACTTCTTGGGATCTTAGTGAACTCATTTATTCTATTCTTTTGTGAGTCAAATAGTTTTTTAAAATGAATGTTTTTATTCATAAATAATGATAACTTATTTGGAATAAGGGAAATATCCATTATTCTAGTCATTATCCCATTTGTTTTCTCATAAAAACGTTTTCTATTTCTTTCAATGATAATCTAGTTATTTCTGGTTTTTATCATTCACTGAATCCAAAATGAATTGTGTGAGTAATTATATTCATAGTGAGAGGCCAATAATCAAGGAAAATAACATATTGGCTGTTTAAATCCGGAAAAATTATTATAAAAATATGAAACTTAAGCTTCAACTAGTTCATTCAAGATCATTAATTAAATCATTCATGATGGTTTGTAAAGAGTTAGTGAATTTCCAAAGAATATTCCATGGGAGTGTAAGACATGTGTTCATCTAGGCCTGTCTTTGTGCACCAGGTGATGATCAAGACCAAATAAATTCATCCATTTTTAGTGTTATAACCCCTAGGTACCTCTGTGATTGAGAAACATCCACTTGTAGTATCAATATAGGGATTTAATTTTTCATAATCTACTTACTCTAACATTTAACAAATTTATATGAAATATTATTATATAATGAATCATTCATAGTCGTAACCATATATATGTCCATAGAAATATATACAATGATCTCAAAAAATCATTCATATTTTAGTTTGGAAAGGCTAAATAACACTATTATCTGATACCAATAGTAAAGCCACAAACTTCTCATACATAGATATTAAATCCTATTAGATGAATAATTAATACACTAATCGAAAACATGTATATGGATCGTAAATTTATAGTTCCCCTAGAATCTTAGAAACATAAAAATCTATTCTTTAATATTTATATATCTTCTCCCATATAGTTCCTAATTACAATAAACATTCAATGAAATATCACAAGTAAAACATATAATCATAACCCAGGAAAAAGAAACATAGGAAAGATTGATCTCATATTCTCAATAAGGGTAAAACAAAAAAAAATACATAAACATAACATGATATAATGTTTATGAGAATACCACAACAACATATGAAAAATATAACATATATGTCAATGATGAAAGTATTAAGTCTTGGTGTAAATATTTGTAGTTCAAAGAACATGATTTATAATTATATCAATGAACATGATCAATGAGAGCCTAAAAATGTAATAATATAGGGAATTATAAAATACACATAATCATTTAATATAATTTCCCTAGTTTTCATGTCACATTTCTAAAACTATGAAAATGTAATGGATTAATTCCATAAACCTTCATAGTAGTAATAGTTCACTCCAAATACTATCATTGGGGGAAAACCCAATGCAATTGGGTTCACTCCCCATTCCAGCATTATTTATCTCATTATATATAAATCATTACCCAATGAATTATAATGAGATATTTGTACCACCTGTAACATAATTAAAATCATACTTTTATGTAGAAAAATTTCAAAAAAAATTCATAACATAAAAAACATGAAAACAAATACGGTTCATAAAACAATAACCATATCATAATCCATAAAAAGAAATGGGTTTCATAAAAAATTCATAATATCATAACCCATGAAATTAAATGTGGTTCATAAAACATTCATCATAAAATAACCTATAGAAAAATTACATGTTTCACCAACATTTATACATTTCATCACAGCATATTCATTTGAGAAAGTAGTGAGTTACAAAATAATTTTATCATGGTATATCCCATAGAAGAACCACTAGTTTTATAAACATTTTTTCATCATTAACAATTTCTATTTAGAAACATAGTAACAAATAATTTCCTTGGATTATGCATTCTGAAAAGTATAGATTACATAAATGGATTTCATAATATATGAAAAAAGGATTTTTAAAGATTATGTGGAATATTTTTTTGAGGAAAACAACCGTTCCAAATTGAAAAAATAATTTTAAAAACTAGATAAATTAAAACATTCATTGAAAATAACTTTAGAAATATTAAATGGAATATTTTAATGTCATTTAAAAAATTAAATTGAGGAAAATATCCTTTTTATGTCACAAATAATTGACAAAAAACATTTTAATAATCATTTTTATTTAAAATAATATTTTAATCATATAAAATAAAACATCAATGTAAATAATGGTCATGATGGTGGAAATATAATTCGTAATATACATTTTAAAACAAGGATTCCTTCCACATTATCTAAAAAAACCAAACTTACATTGTTTGGAAAATGAAATGAACATTACTTATAAAAAATAATGAAAATTTATACTTCTATACATTTTTCATGAATCATCATTTGGTAAATGTTAAAAAATCTCAAAACTTTTTAAGGGAACCTGGTTTTAGAACAATTACAGGTTTTTGGTTGAAGATAGAAAAAATGGTAATTTTGCTAAAAATATTCACTTGAAATATTTAGTACACAAAACAATAAAATTATTGTAAAACATTTACTCTAATGATATAACCAAAATAAAATTATACAAATAATTTTCATGAGAGGTGGTATATAATATTTTTTCATTATTACTATAAACATAAAAAACTCAATAAATAATGAGATTGTATCGTACAACCCTTACCACTTTGGTAACATTTAATTTTAATCACCATTATTGAATAAAATTAAATGAAAAATAAAATTTCAACATATGAGTTGATATTACATGTAAAAGTGGTTTTATATTCAAAACATAGAAAAAGATAGGTGCATAACATAATTTCTATCTCAAAGAAGAAAAATGAAGATAAAAATCTTATTATACTTTAGTATATATTGAATCATAAAAAGTATAAAATATTTATAAAAAATAGATATACATATACCAATAATATTCATGAGAAGAATCAAAAAATGAATTCACTTTTAGTATACACAACACAAAAAATGAAAAATTAATGTGTATGTCATGTATCTCATAGATATAAAAGTGAGAAAAAAATATTCTACCTAAGTCTTGAATAAATTTTTACATGTATGAGGAAATATATACTTGGCATAGACTTCACCTTAATGGTATGGTGGCTAGTAAAGTTTACTAGGCTTATGTTAATGAATTCTATTTACATTCTTGGGACTATATTTCTTCTTTGTCTTTATCATGATATAATTCTGATCATCATACTATTATGATAGACCACTCATTCAAGGGTATTAAATCTCTATTCCCCATAAGATTTAATAAATCATGGTTTCTTCAACCTGAATGTGATAAGATTTTTTGG
Organism: Viscum album; assembly: GCA_963277665.1. NCBI lineage: Eukaryota > Viridiplantae > Streptophyta > Magnoliopsida > Santalales > Viscaceae > Viscum > Viscum album. The sequence goes on along the minus strand of OY728157.1, from coordinate 24,047,503 downwards.
GAAGTTTCTTGTCCGTTAGGGAGCAAGAGGAATATCATTCATTTTATTCTTAAACAGAAGATTCTTAAGGTAAATCATAAACTCTGGAGTAATGATAGGTTCAGTCATCTCGACATATACATTTCCAATCTTGAATATGCTCTTCCATCTTTCCAGGAGTAATGTACCCGTGTTGATTTCTCTCGTGATGTTTCATTGTAATATTGAAAGACTCTTAAACTTAATAATTTTCTCAATTTTATCAATGTTATGGAAAAGCCTTCTTTCAAATAAAATTATCACAAGGATGGGTCTATAAATTCCAAATTATTTAAAAATTGTCAAAGAGATCAGAAAATTTCTTGGCCTCTTTCATTACTAAAAAGAGGAGATCAAAATTCAGAAAATAGATAGGATCTTTTAGAGAGAATTATTTGTTATTATGAAGATATTTTTAATGGATCATCTACCATTTCACCCCTGCAGAAGGTATTATGCAAAACTGGTAAACCGGGAAGATAATACTAGACATGTATACATTCCATTAGATCCAAAAATCATGGATATTGTTTTTAGTCTTAGGTCAGACAATAGATATGATCTTGATGGCTTTAGTAGTTTCTTTTTTTAGAATTATTGGGAGATAATTAGAGATTATGTTTTCAACCTTGTTATGCATTTTTTCCAAGGGAGACATCTTCCTGATGGTTTAAATTCTAAATTCCTTGATCATATTCCAAATAAGGAAAGTGTAAATGAGATACATTTCTTCAGGCATGTTTCTCTAATAAACGCTTTATACAAAGATATCATTATGGTCCAGGCCAGTAGAATAGCTCCCATTTCTTATAAATTTGTTTCTTTTAAATTTATTTGGTTTCATTAAAGGAAGGTTTATTCATGATTGTCTTGTAACGGAATCTGAGTGTATCAATATCCTTAAAATCCTATTCGTTGTGGGAACATTTCCCTCAAATTAGATATTAAAAATGATTTTGACACAATGGATTGGGGTTTTATATTTAAAATTCATCCAATGATTGGTTTTAAGGAAACATTCATTAATTGGAATATGATTATTTTTTCATCTGCTTGTATCTCAATATTTGTGAATGGATCCCTAGAGGAATATTTCATGAATTTTAGAGGTGTGAGGCAAGGTGATCCTCATTCTGTATTATTTATTCTATTTTAGTAGATTATCTTAGTAGATTATATTCTATCCTAGCCAATAATGAAAAGACGGAGGCAATTAGTGATGGACGTGGTCTCTTTTCTCAAACCCATCTCGTTTATACTGATGATATTATCTTCTTTACTCAAGGGGATAAAAGAAAAATCAAGAATAAAAATAAATATACTTTTCATTAGGCAATAGGTTAGTTGTACTATGTCCTTTTTCTACATTGGTAGAAATATTTCAAAAATTAAGAAATCATATGTCATCACTGATTTAGGGATTAAGGAGGGTTTTCTCCCTTTTACTTATCATGGTGTTCCCATGTTCTTTGGTTGACTGTAGGCTTTCAATTTTTCTAGGATTATTATAAAGATCAATAATAGGATTTCTGCTTCAAATGGTAAGTCCCTTTCAATGGTTGGTTGTGTTTGTCTCGTTAAATAAGTTGTTGTTTATAAATTTGTTTATTCCTTTTTGATTTACAAATGGCATGCTTCACTTATAAAATCAATTAATGTGGCTATCGAAAAAATTATTTGAACTGATAGTATTTTTTAAAGAAGATTGGTAGCTGTGTATTGGAACATCGGTTTCTAATCTTTTGGGAAAGGGGGTCTTGGTATAAAAAATCATAGTCTTTTTAATCAAACCCTTAATGATAATTTTGTTTGTATTATAATTAATCAAAAATCAAAAGATACTGCTTTACTGAGTTCTAGATTCCTTACTAAACTCAAAAGTGTCAACATTAGTTATATGGATTTTTCTGTATGGTCTTCATTAAAATCTGTTTTTTATATTATTGATGTTGATGCTAGATGGTCTATCTCCCATGATTCTTCTCTGTTGATTTTTAAATAAAATTTTACTGGTGTTTCTCTTTTTGATACTCGTACTCATGACATTTCAAACATGGACATTGATGTTTCTCTTAAGGATCAATTAAATGATATTTCTTTTGTTCCAGATCATGTTCAACAAATTATTAATAATTATTTTTCCCTCTGTTGATGTTTTTTGAATTTGGGAACTGCATCCCTATGGTATGTTCAATTATAAATAGTTCAACTCTCATGCAAATACATCAATGATAGGCTTATATTGGTTTGGGAAGTTTAATTGGAGTATAATTACCCCCTCTCGGCTCACATTTTTATGGAGGCTGGATCATGGAAAATTCCATATTGGTTAATATATATAAATTTGTGTTATTTCTCATTTTTCTATTTTTATTCTCTATTATCAGTATAGGGAGGACTTGGATCACCTGTTTTTGAGTTGTGCTACAATAGCCTCTATGTAGAAGGAACTTTATGAAATATTTGTGGTTAAAATGCAGCATGTTTCTACTATCTGGGACATTCTTGAAGGTATTTTTTTCCTCCCTTTCTCTCTATTATTGTTGATTCTTTTCCTAGTTGTTGCTAATGAATTTGTTCATTCTCTATGGATGGCGAGAAACAAGGGTCTTTATGATGGATTTGGATTCAAACGTCAACCCACCTTTCTGGTATTTTTTCAGTCATGAAGCATGTAATTATTCCTTTTAAAGCTTATTATCACAACTCAGTGCATGATTTTATAGTTCCTCAGTGTATCATGTTTAAAAGCAATATTCATCCTTCTTTGGGCACTATATAAGTTTTTTGGAGTCCTCCTTTTTTGGGTTGGATTAAAATTAATAATGATGGATCTTCTAGAGAAAATTTGGGTCCTTCATGTTATGATTTTGTTTCCTAGAAGATCTTTGTTCATTTTTTGGGTTTCTCTTTTAGCTCTTGTGGTATTTCCTCCTCTCTTGAGACTGAGATGATTGGTGTCATTTCATCCCTTGATCATTCTAAAAATATGGGTTTGAATATGATTTGGTTAGAGTATGACTCCACGGCCGTTCATGCAATCATAACCTCTTCTACTCATTTCCATTGGATGTTTATGAATATATAGACTAATTGTTTATAGTCTCTCTCATCTATTGACTTCATTATTACCCATGTTTTCAAGAAGGTTGATTCTGTCACTGATAGTATAGCTAATAAAGGAGCAGATGGGGAGACCTTTCTTTGTTTGATAAAATCCTAGAGGATGTTATCCGTATTTTTCAAAGGGATAAATGTTGTTTACCAACATTTAAGCCGATTTGACTTGTTTCCATTATAGTGATCATCCTTTAAAATGGTATCTGTTGGTTTTTGAATATGATGTGATAAATTTTATGTCCTCATTACATGTTGAATCTAGACTATGGGTTCCTATTTTTGATTTTATAAGATTGATGTGTCTTCTGAAATCATTTCTTTTGTAGATTCTAGTTCTCACATAATTATGACTTATCTGCCAATAAGGGGGATGTTATGGCATTATTTTTACAAGATAATGTTGTTATCCCTAATGTATTAAGATATTCTTGTGTGATTATGCTAGATTTTTTAGCAGCATTTCAGATAGAAAGGGTGTTGACACATATGACTCTTAGTTAAAGAAGGTTAATTTTTCCAAATAACACGTTTACACTCTATAGAATAATGTGATAAATTCGAATTCTATTTCATTTGGGATGTTGAAAATATTGACAATGAGTATAAATAGGAGGGGTCTAGTTTACATTTTCTATTCATGATCCATTGAAAAATGCAAGGGATAATTCTAGTGGGGACACGAGATCAATATCTATGAGGGGGGAAATATTTCTGGATGAGTTCGAAGCATAATTGGATGATTGAAGGATTTGTCTTAGATATCATGATCATTATAGACTGGATGGTCGGCTAGTGGAATGTATATGTCCAGATGACTAAGGTTTAGTTAGTTTTCTTATTTTTAGATCTTGAAATTGTATGATATTTCATGATGTCGGTGCTCTATTTTTTATGATTGTGTCTTTTAATCCTTGACTTTGGGGCTATGTGCATTATCAGTTTTAATAAAATTTTCTTAGTCCATGGAATCGGTTTTTTCCAAATTCATGGGTCACTTTGTTAAAAATCTATAAAATTGGATGAATTCTTCACTCATGTCAAGAAGATAAATAAGATGAATGTTGAACATTTTATTGAAATTATTTTTTATTAAAATTATTAAAATAATCAACCATAGTTTATTTTTTAAATTTTTTGATGTAAAACTAGTTAGTGAACATAAAAACATGTATTAAAAAAAACTATTTTTCAAATGGATTTTATTTTCATTTATAATTAATTGTTCAAAAATAAATTCATTATACAAAATTTTTTATAACATATAATTTCATAATTTTATTATTATTATTCATACCCATAATTCCAATGGTAAGGTGGTAATTATTATATTAAATAATAACATTTTAATAGTATGCCACATTATATTTAAAATCATTGTTGTGTGTACCAAAAGATACACTAAATGTTCCATGGAAAACACTCTAAAATATGTATTGTATCGAATGAATAAAACTATTTTTGTATATAATATATAACATTAGAAGGATTAAATTTATTTGAATAAATACATAACAAACAAATACTTAGGGTGTTTTATCCCCCTATTAATAGATTAAATCCTTTTAATTTGAACATGCCCCCACTAAAGATGGGTTCAATGTTTAAACATCCCTTTTTGGTAAATTGACATCGTAAAAGGTCTAATAGAAAATCCTCTTCCAATTAGTGAATGGGATGTGTGATGTTCATCCTGAATAACACATCCAAGGTTTCCAAATAGGGGAACATAGGTGAGATGTGAATATGTGAACAAGGAGGAGAAGTTTCTTGTCATAATAATGACGGAGAGTGATAGAGATCATTGATCACAATAAAGTGAATGATCAATTGAAAATAAATATCCAATAAACCAAAAACCTAATATTATTGAAAATTATCATTAGTATCACAAAAATTGATGGTTAAATGATAAAATATTATTTAAATATCATTTTATTAGTGTTGGGTAATTTTAATGAGAATATATACATACTAGATATCATTTCATTTTAAAAGAATAACATCTTATTTTGGATATTTTTCAAAAATCTCAACATTATAACATACATTAATAATTGAATATTATTTTTTTAAAGCTTAATAAACAAGTGGATCAAAATATCTATAAATTAAAAACATGTCGTTTCTCCATTCTCTAGTTTTTATAAAAAAATGTATGCATTGGTTTTTGAATATAAACAAACACCAAATGGTGAAATAATAAATTAATATATAGAACCTATTACAAAAATAATAATAATCCATTCTATAAATGGTTAACCATTTGAAACATCCAAAATTAAAATTTTTTAAGTAAGTCCACTATGTTTTCTAAATTAATCATAATACTAATCTCCCAAATATCATTTCGTATATATCAGTGGTTACATTAAAAACAAGTGAATATGTTTGTCAAATATTTAAATGAATCTGGGTAATAACCATAATCATGACATATCATTAACGAAAACATGCATTTTCACTCATTTATTAAATAAAAACAAAGATTATTGAGTATATTATTTAAATAAAAAATGTTTTAAACTCCATAAATGATATCATAAACCACTTTTTGGACAAGTAATTTATCTATTTTAAGGTAATAAATAATATTATTTTTAATTTGACCATATTAATAATATATTTATCCCAATATAATTTTCTCGACATCCAGAACACACTCAGGGTTATATTTCACATAATAATTTTTTTTCCATAAAATATCAACTTTCCAATAAACCACTTTTGGAAGTCATCCGTTCTATAAGAAAAATTATTTCAAATTACAAATTAAAAAAATCAATATAAAATTCATTATATATTACCTAATTTATAAAATCCAAAAATTAAACACTACCATGAATATATTAAATTCATAGGATTTATCATCATATTCCTTAATATATTCTTCCATTAATATGACTATTGTAGTATACTTGTCATCAATAATAAAACCATTACATTGGCCACCATGCAGATGCTCTTCTTGAGCTTTACCCTTAAGACATGAATTTATGTAATTCCCATACTTTTCACTTTTAAAACATTCATATATTTACAATACCTTATGGTGACTAATATTCTAATCCATCCCATTTACTAAAGTTGTTATTTTTCTTTTGAAATTAATCCTTTGATCTCTTTTTCCACACATAAAACATCTATTTATTCCTTTTAGGAATTCAATTGAGTTCTTATTCCAACAATCATGATATCTTGGAATATAAATGTTCTTTCCTCAAAGTTCTACACTAACCAAGCTCTCAAAAAAAAATTCCTTCCCTTATTTTGTGTGCCCAATAGATGGTTAAGGTGTATGTTATTAATCATATATTGTGATAACTGATTATGAATAATAAAAATATACATTACTGTAGTCATCACCACATTTTTTTACACATCAACAATTTGTTTGTTACATTCGTTGTTAAACAATCTCATTATGATTCCCACAATTGACTCATTTCGACAATGGTGGATCCCCATGGGCATGCTACCTCATCTATGGTTCTAGATCTAGTTCTCACATTAACATAATGTGATTTTTGTTTGGATTTTACTCAACCATGAAGTAATTTATTTGAAAATCCAAAAAAAAAATTAGTTCAGTTAGTGTGAGTAACAATATTAATTGTGGTAAGTTACGTAATCTTATAAAATTTTTTATTTGATGTGTAACAAATGATACCTTATTTTCAATGTATGACACATTAGGAATAAACTAGGTCATTCTTTGTCACTATTTAAATTAATCCTGATTTGTAAAGACATAACCCTAGAAGCTCGAAGCCAGGGTATTATATTAATAAATTGGCATGATTACAAGGAATCATTTCCAGAAGGACAGATAGGTTTAACAGTCATATAAAATAGATTAAATATATGAACATTACATTAAAATTTATAAAATAAAACACAATATAAATAATCCATTGATAATGAAATTATTCCTTTAGCTTAACCTTTCATATGAATCATAACACACTTATTCTCATCCTTGGAAAATAAAACACAATAAATCGGTTAGCTCAGATGCTCAGTAGAGGTAAATAATTTAGCGAAAGCTAAAATTTTTTAAGGCATGATGTGTAATAAAAACAAAATCCTTTTAAACATAAACATGAACATAATATGGAGAAAACAAATCAAACGTTACCATATAAACATGCCCATGGATATTAAACTAGTCAAATAGTCACATGTACTAATTAATTTGATAATGAGGGAATGCCTAACCCCAAACATCATTACCACATAGTCAGGCCTTATGCTAAGACTGCAAATAAAATTTTTTCCAAGGCCTTGTGCCAGGACACTGATTTTTCTCATGAGACCTATTAATGCATTGAGGGAATTTAGCGGTCCTTACTTCTGACTTACTAAGTCCACTACATTTTCCGTATGAAAATGTTGAATTATAACATAAACATTCATATTAAAACTAGTGAATGAAATGTCAATACTTAAACTATAAACCTTAAGGATATAAAATTTTCATATCCATAATCAAGGAAATCATAATTCATTCAATAAAATATGGAATATTTTATTATAATAAATTAACCTTAATAAAAAATAATATCTACTACAGAATATTGACATAGTTTAAAATGATCAGTAAAACTGTTTTAGAGAAATATCCATTTTTTTGAAAACATTTAAAAGTCACACTTTTATAACGGAATTCATTTAAAATATATTTTTAATCAACGTGTCCCATACAAAATTGAAACATTATAAATTAAATTTCATTTTAAAACAATCATTTATATAAAAACAAATCATTAAAACCATTTTGAAATCATTGACATTATTGAGATAGATTTAGAAGAATAAATATTTAACATTTTTAAACTGATGTTTTAGTTTAAAAGTACCTTAAAAGAGTTATTTTGAAATTTCTTTTCTGAAATAAGAAAATAAATAATAAATATGTGTTATAAAATACTAGCACATAAACAATATCTAATAATAATGAGATTGAGAAATTAACCCTTACCTTGCACTTTCCTTGGGTAGAGGGTATGTTTAACCTCTTTTATAATGATCATAGAATGTTATTAAATTATACAATAACAATATTAATATTTATTATTTCATACATGATTAATTTAAGACCTTATACTATCCAAAAAATAATAATTTTCATGTTAAATGAACATGTCAGGTAATAATCTCTTTCTTCAACGTACATGTTTTAACTTGTTATTCTTGATTGTATCATTTAGATTATGATTTAACTACCTCCATAATATAAAACATTATTTTTATATAATATATATTTAGAATATATATATATGTATAATATATATATATATATTAAATTGAAGACAATGTTTATGGAGATGGCAGGCCTTACGTATGCATAAATGATGTTTCTGTTTTCATATCGAATTGAAAGAAAGTAAGTGAATAAAATATATGTATTTACATAAAAACATATATATATATATATATCTCTCCACTAGCATTATTATGTCTTATATTACATACTTATTAATAATATAAATTTTTATAATCATCGTTTAATGGTGAACCATCAAATAAAACTTATCGCTTAATGGAGACGGTAAGTCGTATATTAACACAGGAGACAATATCATTTCCTTAATAATTAAAAGGTGTGGAATTGGATGATATATTAATTGTTTAGAGAAAATTTCATGTTATTTTATTTATTTATTTACATATTACTCATCATTATATACATCCAAAAAACATAGTGTTGAAATACAAATTACACCATGTCGTTGAGATATTAAGTCGTACATACACACAAATGGTGACATTATCATTCATAGGATGGATGGAATAATGAGTATGGTTTCATAGTATTTATAATATCAAAATAGTTTGTAGATGGTTGTGTAGTTATTATTTTGGTTTGGAAATAACAAATAAAGAGAAAGTGGAAGAAGAAAAGAACTTTGAAAGTGGTGATAAATAATTACCACTTATTTTGGTGTTTCTGATTAAGTTGATTAGCAGGGCTCCGTAGCTTAGATTTATACTCAAGGGAAGGACTATAGAGTGAATTTATGGAAGTTGGGAGGATATTTTGGTAGGGGATGTCTGAACCAAAATGCTATGGATGTGTGATTTTGAGAAAAGGGGGAGTACACTTTTATGAGAGAGGAGAGGGTCACTTTAGGAAAAGCATGAAATATTATTTTATTATAAATTAATTTTCGGTTTTTAATGTCTCAAAATATTATTTATTTCAAATATAATGTGGGGATGGGTCGAAAATCATTCAACAAATATGGTTTATACAAGTTTATGTTACCATATTAACCCTATCTTTTAAATTTAACTCTTAGTTAAATAGTTTATCTTTTACCATGTCCTTTTTTATTATTATAAAAAATTGTTAGTAAACAAGCTACAAAAATATAAGATAACACCATGTGGGTTTTTAATTATATATAAATAAATATATAAGTCCTTTGGTGGACCCTTAGATTTTAATAAATATTATATCATTTAATAATATAGTATTTTTTTAAAACACATTTATGTCAATTTTGACACTATTTAGTATTTGGTTTTTGTGAAATTTATAACAACATGATTACTTATATAAAATATAATTGAATCAACCCTAACAAGTCATTTTATTCTATAAAATTTGTGGATGGCATCAAATGTCTCAATTTATATTCATTTTTATATTTATAATATCAATTATTTTAATCATTTATTGATAAAGTATTTGCTGCATCATCATTGTATCATAAAAAAATATAATTATTAAATATTTAAAAATTATATGTAAACCACCATTATATATCAGATCTTTTTATCTTTATAATGAATATTTATAGTCGAATATGTCTTATATATAACCCAATTTTAATACTGGTTTAGTCATTAAACATTAAATTTAACACTTTTAACTCTACTTTAAATTAAAAAATAATAAATGTCTTAATCTAATCAAAGGGACCTAAAAGATCATATTTTATTCCTATGTTTTTTTGGTCAAAATAAAATTATGCAAAATAATTAGGACATGTTTTAGGGTAATTATAGTATCATTTTTACCTTTAAATACCCAATTTAGTTTTAATCGTGGTAAATAAAATTGAAAATATACTATTCACGAAAAGTAATTATTTTCACATTATTGAACCACAATTTAATTAATCATGTCTACTGTTTCTCTCATATTTTATAAATTCAATTCACATAAATGGTAAAATTACTTTTAATGCGAATGTGCAGATCTGTCTAGAATGTGGGTAGAAGACGTTAAGAAGATCAATAAAATTTTATACATTTACTTTTATTATAAAATGAGTCCAATTTGTAACACCCCAAGATTTCATAGTATGTTATTTCTTCAAAATAATTCAATAACTTGCATTACACGCAACACCGAGTTCAATCACACCATGAATTACAAATAAAAAAGCCATTAAAAGAGGTCATGAATAGAATTAACTACATTTTAAACATTATATAATCCTTATAATTTTAGAATCCATATTATGAGTTTCTTAGTCATAATGCAAGAACAGATTCATTTTCAGTATTGCACTTTTATCAACTTTTAGTGAAACCTTTTTTAAATACAATATTTTAAACTTTTTGACTAAATGGAGACATCAAAAAATTTAAAATGAAACTTCCCAAGCTTCCACGGTACGCTTTCCTTTGAATAAAACAGTAGCGTGTGTTGTACGCAACTTCGAGTTTTAACACACACCACAACTAATCAAACTAGCCGTTATGAATAGTAATACCTACTTTTTGAAATTATATATATTTTATATTTGAAAATGGACTTCATTTTTGGATTCGGAATATCGAATTTAGCCTAAGGTGAAATTTTGGTACATTTCGGATAACTTTCATATTTTGATGAATAGTGAAAATTACTAAATTTTAATTAAAAACAACTTTTTTAATCAAAATAATTAATAGTGATAAATTATGAATTTGAGTGGTTTTAAAGTATATTTAGAATATATTTTTACCATTTAATATAATGTTGGTCATTGGACATAATTTTACAATTAAACCGAACATAAACAAGTGTCAATCTTTTGATAGTTATTATCTCTTAAAAAACACGCTTTTTGTTTTGACAGCGGGAATTAATTTTAAATTAATTTCTGCCACTTCTGTGTTTTGAATTTAGAAAAATGGATTCCATATTTGGAATCAGGATGTTCAAATTGTGTAAATAGGTAACTTTTATTTTTAGACATTTTGAATAATTACTGCGGTAAATATTTTATTTACCATGGTTAAGGGTAAATCCGGTAAATAAGGGTTAAAAAAAATATTATAATAATACTAAATTACCCTAAAACGTGTCGTAACCCTATTGGTTGATACATGGTCGACCATGGGCATCTTTGGGTCAATTTTGGGACCCCATTGATCCACTTGTAAGTGATAATGACACTTTATTTTAATTAAGTTAAAATGAATACAAAAATGGCATAAGATTACATCTTTTAGAAGGACAATTTTTACATTGGGTTATACATGTTGTATTTTTGATTATAAATATTCATTAGAAAGATAAAAAGATTTCCTACATAATGATATTTTATTTATAATTTTTAGACATTAAATAATTTATTTTATTTATGACACAATGATGATGCAGTAATTACTAAAATAGTAGAAAATTAACATAATTGATATTATAAATACCCAAATAAATATAATATGAAACTTTTAATGAATTACACTAATTTTCTAGGATAATATGATATATTAGGATTGATTTAATTGACTTTGTTCGAAGTAATCAATCTTTTATGAGTTTCACAAAAATCAACTATTGAATAGTGTCAAAATTGACATAAAAGAGTTCTTAAAACAAATATTATATTATTAATTGATATTAAATTCCTAAAAATCTAAGGTTCGGCCAAGAGACTTATATTATGATAGGTTAATCATTAATGGACCACTTGGGGGTCTCTTGTATGTATATGGTAAGTCTATTAACCATATAATATAAAAATACAAAGAGACATTGTAAAAGTGAAACTAATTAACTTAGAGTTAATACTTAAAGATAAGGTTAATATAAGTACCCAAACCTGTCTAAATTCTATTGGATGAGTTGTTTTCGACCTATCCCCACCTCATCCTTTGAATAGTCAACTTTGGAGCCTTTGTAAACCGAATATGAATTTATTATAAATTAATATTTCTAACTTTTCCAAAGGTGCCCCTCACCCCTCTTATAAAAGGGCACTCCTCCTTCTCATTTCTAAACACCTTCAAAGCCTTTTGGTTCGGCCAAACTCTGCCCAAATACTCTCCCAACATCCCTCACTACAACCTAGAGGCCTTAGTTTGATCAGAAAGCCAACCTAAGGAGCCCTTTTGATCAAATCAAAAGGAAGAACCCGAAGAAGAGGTAATGATTTCACCACCCTTCTCCAAGTTCATTTCTTCTTCCACTTCTTCTTCCTTTGTTCTTACCATTCTAAAATAATAAATCCAGTATCTCACATATACTGTGATGTTATTATAAATATGGTAAAACCATATTCAGTATTCTATCCACCCTTTGAATAACATGTCACCATACGTGCGTACGTACGGACTACCGTCTCCACGTCGTGGTGTAATTGTTATTCAATATAATATTATTTGGATGGGTATAATAATGATGTGTAACTCATGTAAATAATAAATATAACATGTTAATGATTCTGTATATATGATATTCCATCCATTTATATATTATTTTAATATCAAAAGAATGATATTGTCGCTCGTGCGTACGTACGGACTACCGTCTCCACGAAAGCGATGAGATTCATTCTCCATCGTATCCATTCAAGTATAATTATCATTTGATGATTTAAAAATGATGTTTAAGGACTGTATATCATTCTGGATATGAATAAGATACAACAACCATGGCTTATGTAACAAAACATATAAAAGAAAATGAGTAAGTTAACTCCCGAAACGACGATAATTCTAAGATATTATTAACAAATCAATGTTAAAAGATCATATATGATATCATATTAATATATATGATTCTTGTATAATTTAATAACAACTATTTCACCATTATACAGGAGGTTAACCTACCCCAACCAAGGAAAAGTACAAGGTAAGGGTTATTTCACAATCTCTTCATTATCCGAGGTTGTTTATACGTAATAATCTACTGGGATATCTTTATCATCCACATCCATGTTTCTTAAAAATGTATTTCAAAACATTTTTACTATTTACAAGAGTATGGGTTAAAGTCATTTATACCCTTGTTTGACTTTTTATAAGAGGTTTATAAAGGAATCTTTCCATCGTTTTCAAAACAAGGCCCTTTTTAACCTTTTCGACAGAATTGAGGTAAGAATGTTTTTTTAACTTATACGGCGGGTGCGGTTATTTTACGCCGTTATAAAATCTTCAAAGCTTTCCTTACAAGCTTATAAGAATATTTTCAAAGAAAATGTTTTATTTTATATGGATCTTAAATGAATTCAAAATAAAAGGAGATATTTCTTTAAAAAGAATTTTGATTTCATCTATGTCAACATCCTTTGACGGATTTTAAGATTATTTGAAGTTGATTTATTATGATACAAAACTTCTATATTGTATTGAAGGTTTTGTGATATGTTTGACTATGGATGTGCTATTTTTATACCATTCATAGTTTATGGTGGAATTATTGACATTTCGTATGCTAGTTTTAATACGAATGTTTATGTTATGTTTAAACCTTTTCATATGGGAATGCATTGGACTTAATAAGTGACGGGTGGAGCCCGCTATAGCTCCTCGATGCATCGGTAGGTCTCATGAGACAAACTAGTGTCTTGGCACAAGGCCTTGACAAAATCTTATTTGTAGTCTTGGCACGAGGCCTTGGCTATGTGGTTATGATAGTCTGGCATTATGCATTCCAACATTATGAAAGTGGTTATTGATATTGCATGTGATTATTCGATTAGTAGAATCTCCATGTGAACAAGTAAATGGCATTATTTCATTTTACTTTTGCCATACTATGTTGAAGTTCAATTTTAAAAGGCTTTTGTTTTAGTAATTCATTGCCTTAAATGTTTATGCTTATTTTGAATGTTCCGCTATATTGTTATCCTTACTGGGCATTTGAGCTCACCCCTTTTCTATGTTTTATTTTTCCCAGGTAGTGAAGAAGTAAATTATGAATGACTTGCAGGGATATTATGAGGGGTTAATAGTGTGGATATGAAGACTTTGTTGTTGTAGTAGTTTTTCACTTTGAAATGTAATGTAAAACTTTATGATTATATCTAGTGTTTCCAAGGCTACTAAACCAATCGGTCTTTCGGGATTTGATCTTTCTTGTGATCATGCCAATGTTATGTAAGTAATGCACCGACTCTGGGTAGCTGGGGTCGGGGCGTTACAGTTGGTATCAGAGGAAGTTTAGTACAAACCTTGGAAACTAGATTTAGATAAACTCTGATTAGAGCACGTAGACCTAAGATGAACTTTGAGGATTAGTATAGAAGAACTTCCTAGAATTTTGGTATTGTAGAGATTTTGGGAGTTTTTGAAGCAATACATCCCTGTCTGGATACGAGCAGGTAGAGGCGGCTCTGGAACAGATGTACCTAGGGGTAAAACCCGAAAACACCGCTTTGAGCTAGACTCGAACGGGAACTGGTGCACGACAACGGGCCTTGCTGCACTCTTGGTTACGACACTCCCGGGGGATATGCTTAGGATAACTCTCATTTTCTTTACAAATCATTTTGAAGGGATTATGAGTATATACTTCCTCAAAGAAAACATTTTTATGATTATGGATAATATCCATAAATAGTTCAATTTATGTTAAGTGTTTTATAAGTATGGGATTATGTATTTTGATTCATAAACTGATCTAGTGTATTCCATTGTTTAGAAATGGAACTCAGTAGAAGGAATGAGAACTCCAGAAATTCACATGATCCAAAGAGGAGGAAGGATCATATCTTTCATGGTCTTAAGCTATAATTTATAAGAGAAATAGTCTCCCATGTATTATCATCATATGAAGAAATAATATCATGTGTTGATAAGATAAGTAAAGAGTTTACTGAGTCCTATGGCTTTGAAGGGAAGCAAGAGAAGAAAAGGATGGAAGAGAGAAAGATGGATAAAGGGAAGAGGGAAAAGAAGAATTTTCCCATATGTGGTAACTGTGGAAAGAAACACCCTGGAACTTGCCTGAAAGGAATGGGAGTTTGTTATAAGTGTGGAGGAAAAGGGCACAAAGTACGTGACTGCAAGGGTAAGAAAATGGTTTCAAATGTACAATGCTTCATTTGCAAGGAGTTTGGACACTACGCGAACCTATGTCCCAGTCATCAGACTATGACGCAAATGATGCTATTGGATAATAATCAAGTTATGATACTACCACAGATGAAGAGGAATGATTAGAGTTCTTATGTTGATTATGTCAATTGAGTGTTGTATCAACAATGTACTTGTTATAATAATTATGGAGTATATAAGGATTGTATTGCAGTACTATTTCATTAAGGACTTGAGATTGTGTGGAACAAAGAAAAGTGACTCAATAGCAGGATAAATTTTTGGAAAATATATGGTTGAGAGAATGATAAACCATAATATAGTTCTGATACCGAGGTAGTGAATTTCGAATAATACATGATTATTTTGGAAAAAATATATTGGATATTCTTGACTACCTTGGAACTGATTAATGATTTGTATATTCCATCATTGTTGGGGTTTAAAACATTTTTGGATTGATGAAGTATATCCAGCATTCTATATAGAATAAGGGAGCATGAATGTAATCAATAAAGAATATGGTAATACATGATGAAGGTATTCATATGCTATTACGGGGTAAAAAGGATTTATATTATGTTTACCTTCCTTATAAATTTATAGACTGTGAGTTTGGAAAGAAGTATTTTGGATAGTTCTAGTTTGGATTATTTTGGATTGCCATAAAAGGACAACCCGGAGGTCGGGCGGCAACCCGTCGC
Organism: Viscum album; assembly: GCA_963277665.1. NCBI lineage: Eukaryota > Viridiplantae > Streptophyta > Magnoliopsida > Santalales > Viscaceae > Viscum > Viscum album. The sequence continues at coordinate 24,031,400 of OY728157.1, read as the reverse complement.
GTCCGGCAAGGCTGCGAGACTTGAACCCGCAACCGAAGGGCGACAAGGGTGTATCACCTACCACTGGACCATGAGATGTCCTGGATTAAATAATGTAGTTTTTATTAAAAGATCATGTAGATGAATTATAAATTCGTTTATTATGGAACCCTATACGAATAGTGTAAATAGATTTTTTTTTACATTCTATTATCTTTTAGAGTGAAAGATGAGTTTGTGGTAGAAATTTATTAATGGATAAATCTCTAATTATAAAGTAAGTATATCTCCTTATGATCTTATCCAATCTCATAAATAAATTCCTCAATATTAAGAAAAGCAACTTTGAACAAAAATGTTTTCTTAGATGGTACCTTAAATCATCACTAATTTATGGCTTTGGGATTGTTGGCCTTTTTATAGCCATGTTCTCTACCACTCTCCATCAGATAATTAATAGTTAGATTTTTCTTCCATATCTATATTTTCCTACATGGAACCCTAGTATGTGTTATTTTCGGTAATCTTCATACTTTCGACTCTTTATTTTAAATAGAGGCCTCATTAATTCATTTTTCGATGTGGGATTTCAACTAGGATATTTTGAAACGTCAAAAATGTGTTATCCTAATACCCTATGTTTTGTTGAACCGATGGTATTTCAATTCATCTTAGATTGATGAATTTAAGGAACTCAATTTTATACTTGTTTGTGATTGATGACCTCAATCACTACCTATAAATACTTACGTTTTTCCTCCGATTATATGTCTCCAATTTCCACCAATGTTCTCCTAATCGAGATCATAATTTGGTGGTGACCCTTTGATTTCTCTTTTCCTCATATTAAGACTAAATTTTAGTAACCCAATTTCCGATGTGGGTTTTCCAACAAATATATTTTCTACTTTCAACCTTTTATTTTCGAAGAACAATTTCAAATTGCGAGGACGCAATTTATTGAAGGAGGGGAGAATGTAACACCCCAAGATTTCATAGTATGTTATTTCTTAAAAATAATTCAATAACTTGCATTACACGCAACACCGAGTTCAATCACACCATGAATTACAAATAAAAAAGCCATTAAAAGAGGTCATGAATAGAATTAACTACATTTTAAACTTTATATAATCCTTATAATTTTAGAATCCATATTATGAGTTTCTTAGTCATAATGCAAGAACAGATTCATTTTCAGTATTGCACTTTTATCAACTTGTAGTGAAACCTTTTTTAAATACAATATTTTAAACTTTTTGACTAAATGGAGACATCAAAAAATTTAAAATGAAACTTCCCAAGCTTCCACGGTACGCTTTCCTTTGAATAAAACAGTAGCGTGTGTTGTACGCAACTTCGAGTTTTAACACACACCACAACTAATCAAACTAGCCGTTATGAATAGTAATACCTACTTTTTGAAATTATATATATTTTATATTTGAAAATGGACTTCATTTTTGGATTCGGAATATCGAATTTAGCCTAAGGTGAAATTTTGGTACATTTCAGATAACTTTCATATTTTGATGAATAGTGAAAATTACTAAATTTTAATTAAAAACAACTTTTTTAATCAAAATAATTAATAGTGATAAATTATGAATTTGAGTGGTTTTAAAGTATATTTAGAATATATTTTTACCATTTAATATAATGTTGGTCATTGGACATAATTTTACAATTAAACCGAACATAAACAAGTGTCAATCTTTTGATAGTTATTATCTCTTAAAAAACACGCTTTTTGTTTTGACAGCGGGAATTAATTTTAAATTAATTTCTGCCACTTCTGTGTTTTGAATTTAGAAAAATGGATTCCATATTTGGAATCAGGATGTTCAAATTGTGTAAATAGGTAACTTTTATTTTTAGACATTTTGAATAATTACTGCGGTAAATATTTTATTTACCATGGTTAAGGGTAAATCCGGTAAATAAGGGTTAAAAAAATATTATAATAATACTAAATTACCCTAAAACGTGTTGTAACCCTATTGGTTGATACATGGTCGACCATGGGCATCTTTGGGTCAATTTTGGGACCCCATTGATCCACTTGTAAGTGATAATGACACTTTATTTTAATTAAGTTAAAATGAATACAAAAATGGCATAAGATTACATCTTTTAGAAGGACAATTTTTACATTGGGTTATACATGTTGTATTTTTGATTATAAATATTCATTAGAAAGCTAAAAAAGATTTCCTACATAATGATATTTTATTTATAATTTTTAGACATTAAATAATTTATTTTATTTATGACACAATGATGATGCAGTAATTACTAAAATAGTAGAAAATTAACATAATTGATATTATAAATACCCAAATAAATATAATATGAAACTTTTAATGAATTACACTAATTTTCTAGGATAATATGATATATTAGGATTGATTTAATTGACTTTTTTCGAAGTAATCAATCTGTTATGAGTTTCACAAAAATCAACTATTGAATAGTGTCAAAATTGACATAAAAGAGTTCTTAAAACAAATATTATATTATTAATTGATATTAAATTCCTAAAAATCTAAGGTTCGGCCAAGAGACTTATATTATGATAGGTTAATCATTAATGGACCATTTGGGGGTCGCTTGTATGTATATGGTAAGTCTATTAACCATATAATATAAAAATACAAAGAGACATTGTAAAAGTGAAACTAATTAACTTAGAGTTAATACTTAAAGATAAGGTTAATATAAGTACCCAAACCTGTCTAAATTCTATTGGATGAGTTGTTTTCGACCTATCCCCACCTCATCCTTTGAATAGTCAACTTTGGAGCCTTTGTAAACCGAATATGAATTTATTATAAATTAATATTTCTAACTTTTCCAAAGGTGCCCCTCACCCCTCTTATAAAAGGGCACTCCTCCTTCTCATTTCTTAACACCTTCAAAGCCTTTTGGTTCGGCCAAACTCTGCCCAAATACTCTCCCAACATCCCTCAATACAACCTAGAGGCCTTAGTTTGATCAGAAAGCCAACCTAAGGAGCCCTTTTGATCAAATCAAAAGGAAGAACCCGAAGAAGAGGTAATGATTTCACCACCCTTCTCCAAGTTCATTTCTTCTTCCACTTCTTCTTCCTTTGTTCTTACCATTCTAAAATAATAAATCCAGTATCTCACATATACTGTGATGTTATTATAAATATGGTAAAACCATATTCAGTATTCTATCCACCCTTTGAATAACATGTCACCATACGTGCGTACGTACGGACTACCGTCTCCACGTCGTGGTGTAATTGTTATTCAATATAATATTATTTGGATGGGTATAATAATGATGTGTAACTCATGTAAATAATAAATATAACATGTTAATGATTCTGTATATATGATATTCCATCCATTTATATATTATTTTAATATCAAAAGAATGATATTGTCGCTCGTGCGTACGTACGGACTACCGTCTCCACGAAAGCGATGAGATTCATTCTCCATCGTATCCATTCAAGTATAATTATCATTTGATGATTTAAAAATGATGTTTAAGGACTGTATATCATTCTGGATATGAATAAGATACAACAACCATGGCTTATGTAACAAAACATATAAAAGAAAATGAGTAAGTTAACTCCCGAAACGACGATAATTCTAAGATATTATTAACAAATCAATGTTAAAAGATCATATATGATATCATATTAATATATATGATTCTTGTATAATTTAATAACAACTATTTCACCATTATACAGGAGGTTAACCTACCCCAACCAAGGAAAAGTACAAGGTAAGGGTTATTTCACAATCTCTTCATTATCCGAGGTTGTTTATACGTAATAATCTACTGGGATATCTTTATCATCCACATCCATGTTTCTTAAAAATGTATTTCAAAAAAATTTTACTATTTACAAGAGTATGGGTTAAAGTCATTTATACCCTTGTTTGACTTTTTATAAGAGGTTTATAAAGGAATCTTTCCGTCGTTTTCAAAACAAGGCCCTTTTTAACCTTTTCGACAGAATTGAGGTAAGAATGTTTTTTTAACTTATACGGCGGGTGCAGTTATTTTACGCCGTTATAAAATCTTCAAAGCTTTCCTTACAAGCTTATAAGAATATTTTCAAAGAAAATGTTTTATTTTATATGGATCTTAAATTAATTCAAAATAAAAGGAGATATTTCTTTAAAAAGAATTTTGATTTCATCTATGTCAACATCCTTTGACGGATTTTAAGATTATTTGAAGTTGATTTATTATGATACAAAACTTCTATATTGTATTGAAGGTTTTGTGATATATTTGACTATGGATGTGCTATTTTTATACCATTCATAGTTTATGGTGGAATTATTGACATTTCGTATGCTAGTTTTAATACGAATGTTTATGTTATGTTTAAACCATTTCATATGGGAATGCATTAGACTTAATAAGTGACGGGTGGAGCCCGCTATAGCTCCTCGATGCATCGGTAGGTCTCATGAGACAAACTAGTGTCTTGGCACAAGGCCTTGACAAAATCTTATTTGTAGTCTTGGCACGAGGCCTTGGCTATGTGGTTATGATAGTCTGGCATTATGCATTCCAACATTATGAAAGTGGTTATTGATATTGCATGTGATTATTCGATTAGTAGAATATCCATGTGAACAAGTAAATGGCATTATTTCATTTTACTTTTGCCATACTATGTTGAAGTTCAATTTTAAAAGGCTTTTGTTTTAGTAATTCATTGCCTTAAATGTTTATGCTTATTTTGAATGTTCCGCTATATTGTTATCCTAACTGGGCATTTGAGCTCACCCCTTTTCTATGTTTTATTTTTCCCAGGTAGTGAAGAAGTAAATTATGAATGCCTTGCAGGGATATTATGAGGGGTTAATAGTGTGGATATGAAGACTTTGTTGTTGTAGTAGTTTTTCACTTTGAAATGTAATGTAAAACTTTATGATTATATCTAGTGTTTCCAAGGCTACTAAACCAATCGGTGTTTCGGGATTTGATCTTTCTTGTGATCATGCCAATGTTATGTAAGTAATGCACCGACTCTGGGTAGCTGGGGTCGGGGCGTTACACAATTAATTAAATTGAACATATATAGGTATCATATATCTATTTTTAAATAAAATAAATTTAAATAAAATAAATAATTATTTAAATAAAAGTCGGTTTGAAACAATAATTCTGTGTTTTTCACTATTTATTAAAAATTGAATGTTTTCAGAAAAATACCAAAAAATCACCCTAAGATATTATTTCGATTCCAAATTTATAAATGAATTATATTTTACCATATTAAAAAAATTTAAGTTTCATTAATTAATTTAAAATTAATTCTCATTGTCAAAAACAAAAAGCGGGTTTTCAAAAAAGTAAAAACTATCAAAAGATTGAGAGGTGTTTATATCAAATTTAAAAGTGAAATTACAAATAATGTCCTACATTGTATTAAACTATACAGATAAGATATAATTATATTTCCAAACAATTCAAATTTATAATTTAACACTATAATTTTTTTGATTAAAAATTTTGTTTTCAATTAATATTTAATATTTTTTAATATTCATCAAAATATGAAAGTTATCAAAAATGTAGCAAAAAATTAGCCAAACTAACTTTTTATGCCCCTCTTCTAAGGAATCATATAATATTATAAAATTTAATATATAAAAGAGTCAAATATTGGTTTTAAAAATGTTTTTCCATTAAAAGGATGTAAAATTGCGTTTTTTCACAAATGCTTCTTTTATCTGAAAAAATTGAATTATTTCTTATATTATGTCTATGAAATGCATTATATGAACTCTAAAATTACATGGACTATATAATGTTCAAAATTCAATTAATATAATTTATAAATACTTTTTTAATGGCATGTTTGGTAAGTCATGATGCGCTCGAACTCGGTGTTGCATGTTGTGCAAATTATTGAATTACATTGAAGAGATAACGTACCATAAAATCTTGGGTTGTTACATTATCCACTCCTTAAATTAATTGAATCCTTTAATTTTGAAATTGTTATTAGAAAATAAAAATTAAAAAATAGAATATTTTCTTTAGGGAAAACCCAAATAAGAAATTGGGTAAATAATATTTATTTTTAATAAGAGGGAAAGGGAATGGAAACAATCACCAACAAATTATTATCTAGATTAGAAATACATTGGTGGAAATTAGAGACAGATAATTGGAGGGAAAATTAAATTTTTATAGGGAGTTATTGAGGTCTTGAATCACAAAAATGTGTTAAATTGAGGGCCTCAATGCCATCAATCTATGTTGATTTAAAATATCATTCGTTCAGCAAAACATAAGGTATTAGGAGAACAAATTTTTAGATTTAAAATCCCTTCCGGAATTTTATGTCTGATTATATTCATAGAATAAGTAGAAAAAATATACATGACAAGTATAGTTCCATCATTTAATTAATTCCTACCAAAAACTAGTTTTTAGGTCTAAAATATAATAGAATTCAAAAATATTCTATTTATCCTTATATTATAGTGTTTTTAAAATAATGAATTTATAATTAATTCTTAAGAATATTTAAAAACTACATTATGAAAGCCAGGACATCACGTAGTCTAGTGGTAGGTGATGTACCCATGTCACCCTTTGGTTGCAGGTTCACATCTCACAACCTTTCCGGGCGCGATGGGTTGTCGCTCGATCTCCATGTTGTCATTTTTATAACCATCCAAAAATAATGATAAGAAATTATCTAACATTAACAATAGTGTCCAATGTCAAACACAATCCATTAAAACTTCTAGACTTTTCCAAAATAATTCTATCAAAACTCATAGTCCAAAAGTTATATGGAAGGTAAACACAATGAAAATCTTTTTTCCATGTAACTATATGTGAATACCATCATCATGTATTCTTTTAAGACATGCTAATGCCCTAAATAATCATAAATTATTACTGATTACTTTAATTTTCCCTTATTCCTTATAGAATATATGATATACTCCTTATATCCAAAAAAAATTTAAACTCCAACCATAAAAGAATAAACCAACAATTAAAAAATTTCAAAGACTTCAACAATATCGAATATAATTAATCAAAATCAATCATATATTATTCCAAAATCATTACCTCAGTATCAGAACCATATTAAGGTTTATCTTTCCATCAACCTTGTATTTACAAAATGTTTAACTTCCTATTGATTCATTTTTCATTGAACCAAATAATCTCAAATCCTCAATGAAATAATATTGCAGTTTAATCCTTATTTATTTCCATAATTAATATAAGCAATACATCATTTATACAACACTCAAATGGAATAATTTTAAATAACTACATAAGAACACAAGTCATTCCACTTCATCTATAGTAGTATCATAACATGATTATTATCTAATAGAATTATTTGGGGTATACACTAATTATTTAGACATTGATTCGCATAGTTTCCCAACTCCTTGCAGATGAAACATTTTACATTTGAAAGCTTTTTCTTACCCATGGAATCGGGTACTTGGTGTCTTTTATCTCCAAACTTATATCATACTCCCATTCCCTTCATGAATTTACAAAGGTGATTCTTTCCACAGTTCTTACATATGGGGAAATCCTTCTTTCCCCTCTTTCTTTTATCTATCTTTCTCTCGACCATTCTTTTCTCCTCGTTCTTCCTTTCAAATAAAAATGAATCAAAGAATTTATCAATTATCTTATTAAAAAATGATACTATTTATTCATATGATGAGAATAAATGGGAGACTGTTTCCCTTCTAATTGTTGGCTTAATACCATGAAACATATGACCCTTCTTACACTTTGGTTCATTTGTATTGTTGGAGTTCTTATTCCTTTTACTGGGTTCCATATCTAAACAATGGAATACACTAGGTTAGTATATGAATCACAATACATAATTCAAAACTTGTAAAATACCTAACATAAATTGAAAATATTATGCATATAATATATAACAATGAAAAAAATATTTCTTGAAAAAAAATATTTACTCCAAAATCCGTTATAAGGGATTGTAAAGTTAATGTGAATTATCCTAAGTATATCCCTCAGGAGTTTCATAACCAAGAGTGTATCATGGACCATTGTTATATACCAGGATACCCTAGGTCAAGCCCAAAAATCCTTTTCCAAGTTATCACTCCTTGGTACATCTGTTCCAGAGCCGCCTCTACTTACTCATATCTAGATAGGGATGTATTTCATAGAAAATAAACAAAATATTAACATTACAATGATTACTAATATTCTTATATACTAATCCTCAAAGTTTTTTTAAATGTAATGTTCTATAATCAAAGTTTTCTAAATCTAAATTTAAATGATTGTACTAAACTTCCTATGATACCAACTATATTTCCTCGACACTAGAATCCCAGAGTCGATGCATTATTTTAATAAATTGGCATGATTAAAAGGAATCATGTACATAAGGACTGATAAGTTTTGAAGTGCAGAAAAATAGATTACATATTAGAAAATTACATTAATATTTATAAAATAAAACACAACATATATAATTTTTTTATAACTCCATTATTCCCTTATATTAACCTTTCATATCAATCATGACACACATCTTCGCATCTTGGAAAAATATAACATATAAAAGGAGTGAGGTCTGATTCTCAGTAAGGGTAAATAATTTAGCGAAAGATATAATAATTTATGCTAAGATGTTTAATAAAAACAATAGCCAATTAAACATAGACATAAACATAATATAGATAAAATAAATCTAACATTACCATATAAACATGGAATTATTATTCTACTAGTCGAATAGTCATATGTAATAATTAATTTCCTAATGAGGGAGTGCCTAAGGTCGGACATCATTACCACATAGTAAAGTCAAAGATCCAAGAATAAAAATAATTTTTTTTCAAGGCCTTCTTCCAATACACTACTTCATCTCATGAGACCTATCGATACATCTCAGAGCTATAATGGGCTCCACCTATCACTTACTAAGTCTACTACATTCCTCATATAATATTTTGAAACATAACATATATATTTTTATTAAAACTAGTATATGACATGTTAATAATTCAACAATAAACCATTAAGAGTATAAAAATAACACATCCACATTCAAACATATCACAACTCATTAAATACTATATGAAATATTGTATTATAATAAATCAAACTTAATCAATAATAATATCCAGTAAAGAATGTTGACATAGTTGAAAATGATATGTAAATTTTTTTGAGAGAAATATCATTTTTTGTGAAATCATTTAAAAGTCACACAGTTATATAAGAATCCATATAAAAGAGATTTCTGAATCAAATTTTTTCATACCTATTTGAATCGTTTGAAAGGAATTAACATTTTAAAACAATCATGTCCATAAAAATAAATCCTAAAACCATTTTGAAAACCTCGACATTAATGGAAATGATTTAGAAGAATAAATATTTAAAAAATTTAAAATGATGTTTTAGTTAAAGACCAACTTAAATGAATAATTTTGAAATTTAGTTTTTGAAACATGGACATGGATATTAAAAATGTCCAAGAAAATACTTACAAATAAATAATCTCAGATAATAACGAGATTGAGGAATTAACCCTTACCATGCACTTTTCTTTGGATGAGGGTATGTTTAATCTTTTATATAACGACCATAGTATGTTATTAAATTATATTAAAACCATATTCATATTTATTATATAATAAATGATTCATTTATGAATTTATACTACCCATTTAATTAGGATTTTCATGTTAAATTATCATTTCGGGTAATAATCGCTTTATTTATCGTACATATGTTAACTTGTTATTCATCAGTGTATCATTTTGATCATTATTTAAATAATTCATCAATATAAAACATGATTTATATTTAAGATATATATAGGATATAAATATGTATAATAAACAGATATATGAAATGGAAGACAAACTTTATGGATATGGTAGGCTGTACGTACGCATAAATGTTGTTTCTGTTTTCATATCATATTTAACAGAAGTAAGTGAATAAGATATATGTATGTAGACACACACACACACACACAGATATATATATATATATATATATATCTAGTTACATTTTAATTTCGTACGATAGATAGTTATTAATAATATAAATATTTATAATCATCATTGAATGGTGAACCTTGAAATTAATCTAATCGTGTAGTGTAGAGGGTTAGTTGTACGTTCACACCGGCAATTAAAGCATTTTTGTAATGATTAAAAGTTGTGGAACTAGATGGTAGATTAACTTTACATATAAATTATCATGTTATATTCATAATTTATATATATATTACTCATCATTATTTGCATCCAAATAACGTAGTGTTGAATAACAAATTACACCACGACGTGGAGACAGTAAGCAGTATGTAAGCACGCATGTTGGCTTTATCATTCATATCATGGATAAATTAATGAGTATGGTTGTACTATATTTATAATAAAATAATAGTATGTATAATGTACTAGAGTTATTATTTTTCTATAGAAATAACAATGAAAAAGAAAGTGGGCGAAAAAAGGAACATTGAAAGAGGTTATAAAATAATTACCTCTTCTTTGGATGTTTCCTTTTGATTTTAATAAAAGGGCTCCATAGTTTGGATTTATGATCAAGGGAAGGACACTAGGTTTAATTGATGGATTTTGGGTGGAGATTAAAGCAGTGTTTTTCAGACCCGAATGGCATCGATGGTGTGATTTTGGGATAAGGGTAATACACTTTTATAAGAGTATTGTGGGTCACTTTAGGAAAATTTTGAAATATTTTATTATTATAAAAAAATTCTATTTTTAATATCTCCAAATTTATTTATTTCGAATATAAGGTGGGGATGTGTCGAAATTTTTTCATCCAATGTGTTTTAGATATGTTTAGGTCACCATATTACCCCTATCTTTTATATTTAACTCTTAGTTAAATAGTTTAACTTTTATCAGGTCCTATTGTGTTATTATAATAAATGGTTAATAAAATTACTAAAAAAAGCCAAGATATCCCCAACAGGTTCATTAATGACATATTTATCATTATATAAGTCCTTTGGATGAAACATATATTTTTATGAATATTATATCATTTAATAATATTGTATTTGTTTTAAAAACTCATTTATGACATTTTTTCACTATTTATTATTTAGTTTTTGTGAAAGTCATAACAAATTGATTAATTCGAAAAAAATTCATTGAATCAATAATAACATGTCATATTAATCTATAATATTCATGGATGGCATCAAAAGTCTCAATTTACATTTATTTTTATATTTATAGTATCAATTATTTTAATCTTTCATTGATAATGTAATTGATCCATCATCATCATGTCATAAATAAATTTAAATATTTAACTTCCAAAAATTATAAATAAAATAAAATTATATTGGAAATATTTTTATATTTCTAATGAATATTTATAGTCAAATTTATCTTATGTATAACCCTTTATTAAAAAAGGTTAAGTTATTAAACATTAACATTAACACTTTTGACTCTTCTTTAAATAAAATAACAATAATTGTTGTAATCTAATCCAAGTGGACCAAAAGGATCATATTATATTCCTATGTTTGGTTTTTTTAATCAAACTTATCCCATAGAATTAAAAAATGTGGTAGGGTAATTATAATATCATTTTTACTTTTAATTACACTATTATTTTTAATCATGGTAAATAAAACATAATAGTTACTATTCACCAAACATTATTTTAATCCTATTGAACCAAATTTTACATACTAATTTCAACCATGACTCTTGGAATTTTTAAATTCAATTCACAGAAGCGGTAAAAATTATGTTTTATGAAAATGTGCAAATTTTCATTGAAGGTGGGTAAAAGACGTTAAAAAGTTTAATAAAATTGTGTACATATAATTTTATTATAAAATGACTCCAATGAATTAAATTTAACTAATATAGGTATTATATATTTATATGTACTTAAAATAAATTTAAATAAAAGAATTATTTATTTAAATAAAAAGACAGTTTTAAACAATAACGCAGAGTTTCCACTATTCATCAAAAATTTAAATTTTTTAGAAAAATACAAAAAATTCTCCCTAAGATAATTTTGATATTTCAAATTAAAAAATGATTTAAATTTTACCAAATTCAAAAGAGAAATTCAATAATTAATTTAAATTTAATTTCTGTTGGTAAACCCATAAAGTGGGTTTTTTATTATTTAAAAACTATGAAAAGATAAACATGTGTTTATGTCATATTTAAATATGAAATTACTTATAATGACCATAATTTTAGAAAATGATAAAAAATTTAATATAATTATACTTACAAACTATTCAAATTTATAATTTATTAGTATAAATTAATTTGATTAAAAAAATGTTTTCAATTAAAATTTATTATTTTTCACTATTCATCAAAATATGAATGTTATCAGAAAAGTAAAAAAATTTATCCAAACTAAAGTTTTATGTATCACTTCTAAATAATAATTTAATTTCATTAAATTAAACATATAAAAGTGTCAAATATTGGTTTTAAAAAATATTTTACATTAAAAGATGGTAAAATTTCATTTTTTAAAAAATACTTCTTTTATATAACAAAATGACTTTTTCGTAATTATGACTATGAAACACATAATAAGTATTATAAAATTATATGGAGTATATAAAATTCAATATTTATTTATTACTATTCATAACCGCTTTTTGAATGGCTTTTTTGGTAATTCGTGGTGCGCTCAAACTCGATATTGTGTGTACTGCAACTTATGGAATTTCTTTGAAGAGATAACGTACTATGAAATATTTGGGTGTTACATGATTATTCTTAATGAGTTTGGGAACTTCCAAATAATATCCCCTATAGTTTCAAATTAGGTGTGTAGCAAGGCCCATTTTCATTCACCATATGATGATCAATTATATTTCAAACTTCTCTTTTTAGTGTTACAATCATTATGTACCTTTGTGATAGAGCCGCATACACTTTTAGTATATAGATAGGGAAGTAAATTTTTTGAATACACATTCTCATCCATTACTAAAATTTCAAGAAATGTTTCAATACATTGAATCATCCTTAGACTTATCTTTAGTCATATCTATAGAAATATTATTATTTGTCTTACTAATATTCTTATATCATAGTTTCCAAAGGATAATTAAACATATCCCCTAATAAAAAATATAAAGGCCCAGTGCTATCACACATTGATATTAAATATTTTAGAAAAATATTCATCACATTATAAAAACACACTCCAATGGATTATAAATATATAGTGTTGTTGAAAACATGGAAACATAAAAAACTAGTCTATAAGAGTTATATATCATCTCCCACATAAATCCTCATAAATAACACCCTTCTTTTACATATCACATTTAACAATTATCATCATATTATGTGAAAAAGAAACATAAGAAAGGGTTACCTTAAATGATTAGTATGGTAAAACAATGGAAATAGAAAATCATTACATGGTCTTAAGGGTATGATAATGTGAGAATAACTTGTGAAAACTATTCCATGTATATCAATGTTTAAAATAATGATTCATGGAATAAATATTGGGTGTTTATAATACATTATTCATATGTAAATCAATGGATATGATACATGAGAGCATAAAATATACATAAGACATGGAATTCTGGAATACAACTAAGCATTTGAAATCATTTCTGTATAATTCAAGGATTATTTAAAAAACATCATATTGTGATGGGTTCACTCCATAAACCATCATAGTAGCCAAGGTTCACTCGCAATACTACTGTTGAGGAAAAATCCCTTTATAGAGCTGGGTTCACACCCCATTCAAGTCTTATTTATCTCATGAGATATCATTCGTTGCAAAATTCATCACAAGGATATATAGGTCCTTCCCATCACTTAATTAAAATCAATCATACACGTTCAAAAGTATCATAATGGATTCATCATATCAATCTCCCTAAAAAATGGGCATTATAAAACCATCATCATATCAAAACAATTGAAAATAAATTTTTTTGAAAAAACATTCATCATAGAATAACATGTGGACAACAAACATGTTTCACCAACATTTCATCATTTCCCCGCAACATAACCCATGGAAATATTTGTTGTTTTCAAAATATCTTTATCATGGAATAACTAGTTGAAGTGAAATTACTGTCATAAATATCATCTCATCATAAATATAAACCATTCATAGAATGAATAAAAATAATATCATTGGATCATATCTGAAGTAAATAATATGATACATCAATGGATTTGATATTATATAGAAATTACTTTCAATGATTAACTACAATATTATTTGAGGAAATATCCTTACAATTTTTAATACATAAAACATTTCAAAAATCATTTTGTTATAATTTTTTTTTGAAACATATAATGGAATCTCTAAAAATAATTTAATATATTTATTGAAAAAAAAACTACATTCAAAATTTAAAAAATTAAACTACAAACAATTTATAAATAATTTTATCTTAAAATATCTTTTTAAATATATAATGAAAGGTTCAATGAAAATAATATTCTCTAAGGTGCAAATCACTTTCATTCAATACAAGTCGAAATAAGGATTCCTTCAAAATTTTCAACAAAATCCAATCAATACTTATATGCAAAATGACATAAATAGTCCCTTAATTTTTTTTACAAAATTAAAACATGGTTGAAAGATTATTTAATATTAATTTGTTTATGTTTTAAAAACATTATTGAAAACATTTTTTTTACAAAACATGGGTTTTGAAGTAAAATGGAGTATTTACCAAAGAGATAAATAAGGTGGATTTTAATAAAATCTTTCATTTATAATGAGGAGTATATAATGTGAGGAAAATTATTGGAAAAAATATATTCTTAGGATATATCTAGTTGAAAATAAGATAAATGATTTTATTGAGGGATAGATTATATTATTCCATCATTCGAAGCATAAACATAATTATTCCTGATAAACAATTATATTATATGATAAAAAACATACCAATATAGTAGCACTGAAACATAAGCCACATGAATGAATAATATTCAATGAAGCATAAAATATTATAACCATAAATTAGTTCTTGATATTACATGTAAAGGGGTCGTATATATATAACATAAAAAATATGTGTGCATATCATATCATAAGTCTCAAAATAAAATTGGGGAAAAATTCTCATACTGGTTTGGTATCATTTGAATCATAGATCCAATAAAATAGATATCTGAAAATTTATATGTAAATAAACATAATTTCCGTATGTATAATCATAAAATACATTCATTTTCATTGTATACACCACACAAAATGAGAATTTATTTCATGTACCGTGTATCTAACAAATACAAAACTTGATATGAAAATCTATTACTTTACGTCTCAACTACATTTTTACATGTTAGAACATCCAATATAATAATTATATTTTTATTAAATAACTATTGAATATTCATTACTACATATATGACACCATATATTATTTAATTATGACATTTTTTACCCGTTTAACAATAATTTTTTTTATTATCATGTTTCACATAGTAACTACATTGTTTTTCATGTATGTTTTGATTTGATATTTTTGGTCATCTTACATTGATCATGGATTCATAATCTCTATAATATTTAGAATAATATAGTTATCATATATATTATGAATATATGTATTTATATTAATCAATAAAATATAGATATTGAAAATGTAATACAGCATTCATAGACATGGTAAGTTGTACGTATGCATTAACATTGTCTCCATTTTCTCAAAGGATGAAATTAAATAATTGAAAATAATTTATTACCTTTATTGAATCATTTTAATTACATATATATCATATATATTATTTAACTTTATAATTTTTACCTTCCATACAAATTGTATGTAGAAAAAGAATCATATCACCTCACAAGGTGGTAGTCCGTCGTATACAAAAGTGATGTTATCATATCCCAAATACAATGATAAATGAGAAGGTAAATGTGATTGAATAATTATATTGGTATATTGTTATAAAAAGTATCATATTTATTCATGATAGCTATCTTTATTACAATCCATGTAAAACAAACAAGGAAAACACATCACAATGGTTTTGGAGGTTGTACTTCACCGAAAGCATGAGGGAAGTTATTTCATTCCTAATGGTTAGTAGGTAATAAGAGAGATGGTATTTTAACAAAATAGATTTAATAATATCATGAATATCTTAAATAAACATTACCTCCAATATTATATCAACCTTTTAGTGTTCGTGATGGAAAATGAATAATATTAGTTCGCGAGGTGGAAGTTCTCTTTACACACGAATGATGATTTTTTATCACATTTAATGGAAAAGGAGATGTTTTTAGGTTATTAAATAAATAAAATAAAATATAAGTATATATAATATAATTATCATATTATATCATCATGGTTTAATATGAATTCAAGGAGTTGGATAATAATATAAAATAAAAAACACTTTGTTAGGGATGTTACCTTATATTTGAACAAATTCTTTAGGTTGGAATCAAATGGATATTAGGATAAATTTCCGAGCGTATTAATTCTCAGAGGATTATATGTGATAATTCTTACCAAATTTGGTATGAAATTTTCTGAAACCATGGGTTTTGGATGTGTGAAGAGGAGTGAAGTGGGGTGGCCTTTTATAAGCGAGGTGATTGGTACACTTGTAATTTTAGAAAATAAAAAATACTACCCACGTTTCTCACAATAAATAGGTCCCAAAAATAAGACATTATAAAATATTAGAGGTTATAAGGTCAAAATAAGTCTATAATATGGGGTTTTAAATGTATATACCTCATTTTAACTGTTATATATTTAGTTTCACCCCTTGCTAAAACAATTTTTTTCCAGAACAGAGAAAATTAATTTTTACCCTTTTTACTATTCATTATTTAAAAAAATCATCGAACAAGATAAGATATATTATTATTATTTCGAATATGTTATCAATTTTTAAAAATTTCAATAACAGAAGTGGCCAAATGATATTAATATTTAACCCGCAGGCTCGATAAGAAATAGTTTTTTGAAAGGGAAGATGTTCGAATGTTTTAAAACAATTTTATTTTAAAATTTAATATTAAATAGAATAAAATGACTAAAATTTTATTAATATATATATAATTAAACTATTTTTACTTTATAAACCATCTTAAAACAATTATAATATTTTTAATTCATTGAAAGAAAAAACAATTCTGAATGAGAACTATTATATTCACTGTCAATCTACTAAATTTTATTCTCAGCAAGTTCTAAAATATTAACTTTATGATTACTTTTTACTGATGATTCTAAAAATTAATTTTAATTTTAAAAATAAATTTTATAAAATTGTGTAAGATTATTTTTATAATTAGTCCACAAATACTAACAAGACATTATTTTTATGGAAATATAGTTGTAAGGGTAAATTTAATTATATTATTTTCTATTATATAGAAAAAACCATACAAGAATGTTAAAATTTTGATTAATTATATATTATATAAATTCAATTAAAAAATTCAATAATTTTTATTATTTTATTAAGTTAAAAAAAATTTTGTTCATTAAATTATTTTTTTCAGAAAAAGATTTCATTTGTTTTGAAATGTTTTTTATTTTTATTTATACTTAATTGGAATCCCAGTAATTAAAAATATATACTTGTGTCAACCATATATTTTAATTATTTAGTGAATAATATTCTTTCCCCCATTCCAATAGATAACCACTGTCATGACCCATCTTAATGGGTCTCGTGCCATGACTCCCCAAGATGACATCCAATAGGGGAGGGGCTGGTGGATAGAACCTAGTATGCATATCCCTAATATGGAAGGCATTTCCTATGTACCTATACACAAACACACATTTCCATGCCCACAAATGTTGAAATGAAAAAAAACAACAAAGTAACAAAATGCATGCATACAACTAAACCCAACCAAAATAGTGCAATATAATGTAATCTGAGAAAAAAACATGAATATAATACAAGACCAACAAAAGAAATATTTTGTAAAATAAAAATTCAAACCTGTAATGAAGAAATAGTTATTGGGACTACTCATCATACTCGTAGGAACACCTCGACCAGTAAGGAAGATTACAATGCTCGTTCTGGTACTTGTTCACCCTAGACTCTATTAAAAGGACACACGTCTACACAAGACATGACATGTTCTAGAAAATCCCATGCAGGTGTGAGTATAACTATACTCAGTACAGGACACTGGAAACCACAATGAAATACAAAAAGTAAAGGTACAATCATCTCTACATAGTATATGTCTAAAGAACATATAACAAGAGAATCATATCCTGGTATACTTGAATCCTTGACCTGTAGTCTAGAGGTAAGTCACAACAGCCATAAACCCATGCTATGAATTCAGTTCCAAGATACCACAAAGCACTTATCTGGGAGAAATCACTCCATGAGTTTGATAGCTTTGATCACATTATTCTGAGAAGTATGTTTGTTGGTAAGTGTCGCAAAATATATAGGTGAACATGATAGATTTTAAGAGAGAAGGGATAGACTCATTCTAGGAAAAATCACTCCTTTATGGGGAAAGATCATGATACACATATTAGGATCATTGGAAGGGCCTTGGTGTATACCACAAATCATCTAGATTCACCTTCTAAGTAGAGGGTCAGGTTCTTTTATGATTGGTCACGCCAATACCTGAGTCTCCCTATTGACACGATGGGGTATAAGATTTTACTATGGGCCTCTCAGAAGTATTTTAATAGTATCTAGGAATCCCTATAGAAGGGATCATACTCCAGTGGATGGAAAGGATACATGAAATTCATGGGAATGACCAAAGGGGGAACTAACCCAAATGAAACTTGTCCAATGAACGGTGGACAAGGAGGTCAATCCATGTACAACAAAGTACTCCACAAGAATAGGGGTCACATTCAATGTCTGATTACCCCAAGTTTTTCCCAGGTATAACATCCCATGTCACAAAAGATAATTTCATGAAGAAAAGATATAAAATCTCTGTAAAATAGTAACACGCCATGTCCTACTAATTTGGGGTTACTCCATGTATGCCGGTCATGTGCCCGTAAATGGATTCAACCTGTGTCTACCAACCTGTGTAATGGTACATGGGGTAGCCTACATATCTGGAATAGTCTAGTCCAGTGGTGGAGTACGTGCCTTTTTCTCAACACTGAGTTTGTGTATCTTCTGAGATTCACTCCATGTCCCACATATAGACCCAAAATACATATGACAGTTGTCACACACCATGTCATATCTTCATATCACCTGAAGCCCTAGTCTCCACGGAGGTGGGGCCATGTGCCATGAAATCTGGGAAATAGGTATTTGTATTCACCTTTTTTAACATAGCAACCCTCACCACCATTGATCCGGCCCCACAAAACATGTCCTTCATGGAACACGTCGTGTTCTTCATGTTTTTTCAGAAATTTTATTTCTTCGTTAGGGGCTTCATGTTTATCTCTGATTATCGATTTGGCCATCCGATCACCAAAAAACTCAATATTCAAGGTCACACCCTAACGGAAATGCTGATTTAGTATGATTTAGGCATCTAATCGGCTCCACAAAAGCATTTTTATCATTCGTTTGAAGAAAAATAAATGAATGATTTCTTCTGACCCATGTTGATTCTTCATCTTCTATAGTTCTCACACATTTTTTGGGTTGTCATGATGAAAGATCTCCAATTTGGGATCATTTCATTGTGAAACCGTTGCACAAAAATTCATTCTTTATAACAGTGAGAAAATGATGAGGAACTTGTGGTAATAAGGGAGAAAAAATTCAAATAATGTACTGAGGAATGAACTGACACCATAATTCCTCTTCGTGAGGATCATCTCTTATTAGATGGATAAAATGGCTAAAATCAAATATAAGTTAAATCATACATGGATCAGTTCCCCAACATAATCCCGACAAAATGACATCTCATAAGAACTAATGACCCATGACACAACCTATTCAGGTGTTGATCCACATTCATTATTTGAATTGAAGAACGGGGAAGAATGAATTGAATTAAAAACCCCCTTCCATGATCATAGATGAATATGGAGAGTGGTCATCAGTCGGGATTCAATCTTGCTTCAAAACGATCCATGTGTTTTCTTTCTTCTTCATTCATTGATAATTCTCTTGGGGGTCTCCAATCCAAAATTTCAAATGATTCGAAATAATTTTTTGAGGGTTATGACCCTAACCAAAGGATCTTGGTAATGTAAAATAAATTAATGTGTCACTACATTATATGAATGTTTGTAATAAAATAAATTATTAATATATTTTATTTTCATTATAATGTCCAAAAACAAAATTTTGTGGCAAATGTACATCAGCAAATGATAGTCGTTTTCTAAATAAATTCCACAACCCTACATAAAATGTTACCCTTTTATTTTTCATTAATGATCTATTTAAATGTTATTACACATTTTCTGTAAAACAAATCACATGAATTATTTCAAAGATTAATTTATTTTAAACATATAATCGGAGAACTCCGGGCCTCATAATCACATGTCATCTTTAAGACTAGTCTCATAATAATTTCATATAATCTTTAAATATTATAAATGTAAAATTGGAAACATTACATTATCACCGCCATAGTGATTTTCCCCTAAAATCCAAAAAAAGGATACTCAAATAGATGTGGGTACTGTGTACTAATATGTTCCTCCCGCTCTCTACAAAAGGTTCCCATGCTGCCACCGGACACATGCTAAGGGAATCACTTCCCCTCAAAGGATCCTCTCTTATTGACCATTGATCTCCATGGTGTACTCTAAGGAGTATTCCACATCCTCGAGGTCCAGCTTTCCCCAATCGATGATGTGAGGTGGGTATTATATATATCTTCTCAACCGTGACACATAGACGACAACATGTACACAATACAACTATGCCAGTAGAGCTAGGTGGTATTCCACCTCCCCAAATCTGTGTAGTATCATAAAAGGGATGATGAACCATGGAGACAACTTGACGCCCCGACAAAATATCTACAACACTCGACAAGGGTAAACATGAAGGAAGGAATAGTCTTTATCCTCAAAATCTATCGGTATCCATCATTTCTTAGCATAAGAATTATACCGGCCCTATATAGTCTTCATCCACTCTTGGATGATCTTCAACTTCTCATTGGTAGGTTAGACTGACTCTGGACCCATGAGTGATGACTCTCTAGATTCGGTCTAGTAAAGAGGAGACTGACAGGTTCTCCCATATAAGGACTCAAATGGTTCCATACTGATGGTGGAGTGGTTTCTTTTTTTGATTAGAAACTCCTATAGTGGTTTTTAGTCCTCCCAAAAGCAACCAAATACCATGTTATAGGCCTACCACATATACTCTAAAACCTGAATGATTTTCTTCGTTTTGAAAATCGGTCTAGGGATGGAATGATGTTCTCAAGCATAGATGATTCCTAATACACCTCCTGCAATTATTTCCATAACTAGGATGTAAAACTAGTATCATGATACAAGACTATCCTCGAAGGGATTCCCTGAAGCTGAACTATATCATGCATGTAGAGGCATCCCAACTCTCCATAGAAATCTACTCCCTAATATCTAATAAGTTGGATGACTTGGTGAGTTGGTAAATGATCACTAATATAGAATCATGTCCCACTAATGTTTTAGTAAATCTCATCATGATTTCCATAAATATTCCATTCCCCTTTTAATCTGAAACATATAGGGGTGAGTTAATCCAACTAGAACCTGGTGCTCATCCTTCACGTACTGGCACATAAGGCCTCAAGAAATGAACTCTAATACTACCTTGTTTGTACAATTCCAATAGAACTAAAATTGGACGTTGGGGGTACATTTTTGACACTTCATGATATACCGCAAAGGGGGTTACATGGAACTAACTCAGAATGTCACTCCACAACACCATTGGCACAATTGTGCATCCTCTGAGAAGGACGATTATCTCCCCACCATGAGAATGTCCATCAAGATCTTATCCTATAGATAACTGAGAACATAATGTATCACAGTCTATATCCCCTAGTTCTGCTTCCCTGGCTCACTAAAAAAATAGAGGGGTGACAACCATCGACTGAATATAAGCTGCAACATCTCCATCCATGGGGGATAATTTTATCGGGGCCAACTGCTCAGACACCTCACTCAGTAACTATGAACAAGATCTCTGACTGAGAGAATCAATTTCTATGTTCCCATTCCCATGATTATATATTATATAAAATCGATAATCATATAGAAACTCTAGAAAAATCTTCTTCCTAAGATTCATTTCCTTTTGTGTGAATATTTACTTGAGGCTCCTATGGTCAGAGAAGACGATGAATCCTTCACCCATCATGTAGTGTCTCCACAACATCAGCGTGATGAGTATCATTTCCAATTAAACATCATGGGTCACGTAGTTCTTATAATATAGAAATTATTAGATAAAACCATAAGCAATCATTTCCTATCTCTGCATCAAGACACAGCCAAGCCCAATCTCAGATGCATCGCAGAAAACTATGTACTCAACACCCCCTTGTAGAAAGATCAATGTTGTTACACTCTTTAAAATCTACCTCAATAGATTGAAATTGTAGTGGGACCTCTCTATTGATACAAAATGGATCATCATCCATTTCAAGGCTATCAACAATGCTTATATCTAGGATAAATCATGGATAAATCAAGGGAAGTATCCTTCCAACCCAACGAAGCTATGTACCTCTGTCACACTCTAGGGTGTCTCCCATGCTAACACTTCCTCAACTTTGGATGAGGATAATACTACTCCATCTTTTAAGAATATATTTCAAAGAATTTGGACCTCCTATATCTATAAATAGAACTTAAAAAGATTCCTAAAAAGATAGTCCTCCAAGAGTTTGACTAGAACCATTTGCATGTGTCTCAAATGCTCCACCTCTAACGTTGAGTGAAGAATAATGTTGTTGATGAAGACCATAATTGACTGGTGTAAGTAAAGTTGTAATATCTGGTTTATAAGTCCCATAAAAATTGAAGGGGCATTCATCATTCCTAAAGTCATCACCACGTACTCTTAGTGACCATAACATTATGGAATTCATCTTGCATATATCCACATATCATACTCGTAACTAGTGGTAACCTGCTTGAAGGTCAACATTTGAGAACCATTCTTCCCATTTCAGTTAATCAAAGCGGTCATGAGTCCTTTAATGTGGGTACTTTTTCTTCACCATTACCTGGTCCAAGCACCAAAAATCCATAAATAACCTCAAACACCCATTTTCCTTCTTGGAAAAATAAACTGGGGCATCCCAGGGTAAAACACTTGGTAATAAAAATCCCTTCCTGTGCAAATCCTACAATTGCACCCTTTGGTTGCGAAGCTCTATGGAAGTCGTATGATATTTCATTGAGGGTATTAGTGTTATATTTTTTTGTCTATCGATGCATAAATCGATATACTAATAGGGAGGTAGTTCTATAAAATCATCAAGAAAGACATCCTTGTACTCCACTACTACCATTGGTAACTGAAAGCTCAACACATGTGCTACTTCAAGGGTATGGATATCCAAATATGTAGTGATTGAATGCACCCTCCAATACATTGTCCCATAATATAATACATGGGTTTACTTTTTACCATCAATGGAAAACTGCGTTCTATCATGGTGAGCACACCAAAATATTTACCTAATGTAGTAAAAATGACTATGGACTGAAAATAACCAATCCATACCAAGAGTGATGTCATAAGGCCTTCATGCTGCCACCAAGAGGTTCAAAATGAACGTCTCACCTCAAAGGATAATTTCACACTATTAGAAATGATTTCTGATCATCAAGTCTAGTCTTGTAGGTGTATCTAAGAATATCAGTCAAGTCAACATCTCCATAAGAATATTAAGGTTTCACAAAAGAGTTATAATGAGTAAATAATGATTGGAAGCTGTGTCTATAAGTACGAAAGCTAATGTAGAGAAGACACATATTGTATCTTGAATCATCCTAAGAAACCCGGGTTTATATTCCTCGATCAATTGTCGATGCCCCCTCCCATATCCCCCATCTCTCTAATCCTGGTGTGGACCTCCTGGGAATGGTTGTGGAAGTAGGTAAAAGTATATGCCACCTTTTACATCTCATCCTACCCCTTTACCACATATGTCTCCTAGAGGGTTGGCCAAATCCATTGTTTACCACTTCCTCAGTGGTTCATCATTCACATAACTATCGTCAATTCGACGAGTTTGGTAATCTCTACTGAGTTGTCCCCTACCATTGTACATGTAGAATCGCCTCTCCCAAGGATGATTGGATCACTCTTGAGATCCATAGACCACAATTCCCCTATCCCAATTCCACCTGTAACATCTCCCACATCCTAATCTATGTTCCTAACATTCTCTCCCAACTGGAGAGGTCTCCATACCTCTCTGCCTACTGCGGACAACCACTATCAGTTTCTAGTCAGCAAAAAAATCTATCGACCACCAAATCATGTTCGAGCACTCCAACATATGTCGAAATGCATAGAGGTGTGACACTTCATCAGATGTCCCATCATAGAATGCACTAGATGGTCCATGATCTGAATTACTGATCCCTATCCATATCCATAGAGTACCTGGTGAGGTTAGACAGCCTTTATGAATAGTAACCCACTATTAAACTATCCTGTTGGTGTTGAAGAAGCTCCTAGATACACAAATCTCTTAGTGTAACAGGAGAGAACTCCCCCTAAATATTCAATCACGATTTTTACATGAATGTGTCTCCTCTTTGTCCGTCAACATGGTCAAAATCCACCATTTTCCATCCAAACACTGAAAAAGGCTCACTTCTAGGATAACAATCTAGTCTGTTGGTGTCCTCATTAGATGGAAAACTCTTAGCACTGCCTGAAGTCGGTCCTCATCCGCCTAAGGGTCATGCTTTCCCCAGAACCTGAGGGGTATTTATCTCTAAAACTCATGGAGTGTGCTCAACCTTAGATCCCCATATGCTGTTACTACTGGTACCACACGATTCTCCACTGGTGGTTGTATAGAAGGTAAATCACCTCTAGGTAACGCATGGGGAACGTGTCCCTGAATTGAAGCCTCTTCATTGAGGGGTTCAACCTCATGATCACAATGTTTAATCCCAGCCGGTATGTGTCACAGAGGTATCCTGTAAGATAACTAGATGTACAATGATCAAATATTATATATGGATAGCTGACATAAAAGGACATTGAAAAAAGAACCCATTCATATATGTTTCATATACCATTTATTTGTTTCCCTGCAATTAGGATTCTCATGTACCATGTCTAAAAGAAGGTTATCAAAATCCTGGAGTATAGATAAGTAGGCTACCCACACCAACACGAGAGTCCCCATCCTAAAAGCTGATCTCGAAAAATAGAACATTATTGTCCCAAACCAATCTCACAGACTCTTGGGCCTAAGGTAGAACCAACCAGCTCTGATACAACTCTATCATGACACATCCTAGTGGGGCCCATGGAAATACTCCCCATGAATGCCTCCAAAATTCCATGGGCTAGTTTTTACCACTGATTAGATATATCACTAAAATGAGAGATATTTTATTTTGAACTTATACACACATACACATCTCCATGCCCGCAAATAATGAAATGTAATAACCACTAAGTAACAAAATGCATGCATACATATAAACCAAAAACCCGAGTATAACCAAATGTAATGTATTGGATGTGAACTGGGCCAAAATACAAACCCCCAAAAATAAAGGGTTTGTAATATACAAATTCAAACTTGTATGAATGAAATTGGTACTGTGACTACTTCTCTTATCCATTGGAACTCCTCATCCTATAAGGAAGCTCACAATGTTCATTTCAGTCCTAGTCTTCCCTAGACTCCATCAAAAGGCCTCGAATATACACAAGACACAAAAACATGTAAGAAATGCTCGTGAAGGTGTGATTATTACAATACTCACTACAGGACCCCAAAAACAACAAAGAAATATGCAAAGTAAAGGTACAATCAGCTCTATACAGTATATATCTATATAACATATAATAAGAGAACCAAATATAGATATAATAGAATATTAGACTTGTTGTCTAGATGAGTGTAATAATGACTACATACCCACTGTAGCGTTTTAGTTCAAATATTCCAAGATGCAGTTGTTTTGGAGAAATCAGTCATTGTGTCTGAGAGATCTAATGATGTTTGTCTGAGTAGTACATTTTTTGGGAAGTGTCACAAAAGTGATATTGTCATGGATAGATCTAAAGAGATAATAAATACTATCATTCTATTATAACTAACTCATGAGTGGGGAAATATCATTATTCACGATTTATGAACACTGATAGGGCCTTGGCCTATACCACAAATCATCTGGATTCACAAGCTTTGTGGAGGATCTCAATAATGTAGGATTGTTTACGTCAATATATGACCCTACCCAGTGAAACAAAGGGGTTGAGGATCTCTATTTTTGCCTCTTTGAGGGATTATGACATTATACAGAAATTATTATTGAATGAATCAAACATAGGTTAATGGAGATGACACTTGACCTTCAGCAAAACGAGCATAGGGGGGAAATAACCAAAATGAAACTTGTCAACAGAATGGTGGGAAATGATATGAAGCCATGTACATGAAATTAAATGGCCCATAGAGGGTTCATAGGTCATTTCCTCTGAACCTTGGTACTAACCGTGTACAATGGTCCATGTCGCAAAATAGCATGTCATGTAAAAAAGATATACATAATGTGTCGAAGAGTAACACACAATGTTCTACTAATCTAGGAACACTCTATGTATTCTGGGTATATGCTTGTACAGGGCCATAACCTGTGTATTCAAACCCGTGTATCGGTACATGGGGTAGCCTGCATATCTATCATGGTTTGAAGGTGTGGCAAATTACATTTCGTGTACACCACCCTGTGTCTTTGTATCACTTGAGATATATATAGAGTCCACAATATAGACCCACACATCGTGTGACAACCATCACATGTCGTTTCATTGATTCCTATCACCCAAAACCCTAAATTCCACTAATCTCGGCCCACAAACAGTGTCCTTTGAGAAACACATTGTGTTATTCATCTTCTAAAACATGACAACCTTAGCCTCCACTGATCTGTCACCACAAGACATATCCTTCGGAGAACATGCAATGTTCATCACATTTTTCTAGAAACTAATTTTTATTGTTCATAACATCAGGTGAAACTATTATTCTTAATACAACCATCCAATCACCATGAATTCCATGATTTGAGGACTCCCCACCCTGGAAATACTGATTCTACATGTATAGGTCATCTGATCCTCTCTAAAAACATTTTTTGATCATTCGTTCGAAGAATAGTCGATGAATTATTTCTTCTGGTCTATGTAGATTTTTTGTTCTTCCGTCATCATCACTCCACCACCGGGTCATCATGATGTTACCTCTCTAATTTGGTATTTTTACGTTGTGAAATGTACGTGCAATTATCGGTTTTTCATAACCACATGAAGAACGTGATGAACACGAGGTCAAAAAGGGAGAATAAATCCAAATAACGATTTAAGGAATGATCCTCCACTGTTGTTTGTCACAACCTTCATTTTCTCTCATTAAAGGGATTAAATAAAGAAAATAAAATTAAAATCAAATCATGCCAAGATAAATTCCCCAAAATAAACCTGATAAAAGCCCCACTTGGAAGAAGGAATGATCTATGGGTCAACATATTCATGGGTTGATATGTGTTTGTCATTTAAATCCATGAAAAGGGAATAAATATTTTAAATGATAACCCCTACCTCGATTATCGACATAGATGTATAGTGGTAGTTAGTAGAGGTTTGATCTCGCTGCCCAATGATCCATGCATCACCATTCTTCATTGTTCTCTAATAATTCTCTAGGTTGTCTCCTCCAAAAAGTTATAGAGGATTCCATTGACAGTTTTCAGGGTTATGAGCCTGAACCGTGGCTCCATTTAATTTAAAACCAATTAACATGTTTCACCATTATGGAAATGATTAAAATAAAATAAATCATTAATTTATTTTATTTCTTTTTAAACATCCAAAAAATATCGTTTGTGGTTGATCTTTTCAAATCAATGTTTGGAATCACCTAAGGTAACACTACTATTGTGAACGCAATGGTGCCCTTAGATTTCTAATACGAGCACCCATTTAAAATTTATACAACTTATTCATGAAAACCACTCACATTAATAATTTAAAAGTTTAATTTATTTTAAATATTTATTTTACGCAATCGGGACCTCATAATTTCACATAGCCTCAAATCTTTGTCCCATATTAATTCAAAATAATTTAAAAAAATAATGCATGGAAAATATAAAATTAAAAACAAATTATTTCATATAATGTAAGATATACTCAGTAATTCCTGAAATGAAATATAAAAATGTTATTGATTTTATTGTAAAATATACAAAAAATTAAATTTATATTGAAATGTACGTACATATAAAAATATATATTTCACGAAATATCTGAGGGTTACATCATTATATGTTACCTATAGTGGATCAATCATATCGAATAGTTTCCTATAATGAATATAGCACATTGACATGGATCCAATAGTTATATCTTGTGACATAAAATGATAGTAAATTTCTTAAAGGATTTTGTAATTATGGGACCACTGATCACGAAATGAATACCATAAATATTTGATCCATGGAATCATAATAATACTATTTATATCATCATTACATATCTCAAGAAAATAAAATAGGTTTCATAAACATTTCATCATTTCATCATAACTGAGGAAAAAATGGGATACACAAATATCTGATATTAATTTTCATAAACAAAATAATGAAATAACAAGGATAACATTAATTAATTATATACCACGGAAAAAAATAAACATCAATTGATCATATAATAGAAGAAATTTCCATTAAAATAATTACTAGAATATATTTTGTGGAAACTATCATTTTCATTTTCAAATAAAATATTAAAAATAAAAAAAATCTATAAAAATATTATCTAAAAAATAACCTTATATACTAATAAAATAAGATTCATAGAATTGATCAATCGTGGTGGTAGAAAATTTTATCAGGCAGTATGAAGAAATATAGATTAATTTCAAATTATTATTATATTATCAAAAATACCTCCGTCAAATAATGACAAGAATATTCCATTTAATATATAATGGAAAAATAAACAATCATTAAAATTGACAATAAATAATCATTTCATAATGGTAAAAACATTCTTGAAAACATTTTCAAAAAACATATATATAATATAGAATGGATTTTTGACTAAACATATATATAATGTCATTTTTACTTAAAAACATTCATTCAATATCATGTGTACATAATGTGAGAGAAAAATAAATTAAAATAGATTTTCTAAAAACAAAAAATATAGGTGAATAGAATTTATATGGTTTTATAATATAAGGATCATATAATTTCATCAATGTAAATTAAATCATAAAAAATAATGAATAAAATTCGTTCGAAACATAAGTATCTTAACTTTTTTTAACAGTTTAATCATATGACACATGAAATAATGAAACCAATAAGGATTATTAAGTCCAAAAAAAATTATAAAAATAATCATCAAATATATTACAATAAATAAATACACGAAATAGGTGAAACCTATGGTGAATTAGTCATGTTTCACAAAAAAAATAAAAGTGAGATGAAAATTCCTTACCTTATGTCTCTCATTTGATCATAAAAGCTGGAACCTCCTATATATTAAAAATAGATTTATTATACCTTTATTACTTATCAATAATAATATTTATAACACCATTTGTGATTTAATCATCACATATTATCATCTATTTATAAATAATTGGATATTAAAATAAGTGTTCTAGTTTATGGCTGATTAGTTTTTAGAAACGTTTCATTTGAAAGTCATAGTTCTTGTACATTAATCATTGTTAAATTATTTTAAAAATTATATCAATCTTATAAATATCATATATATTCATTATTTTTATATTTATTATTATCTATTAATGTATATATAGAAATATTAATTGCACTATTCCTGGAGACAATACATCGTACACACACATGAATGTTTTTTTCACATTTTGATGGATGAAATAGATCAAAGATAAATAATAATTCCCCAATATTAAATAAATATTATAACATATAAATTTTTTTAATCAATAAAATATTTATTATGATCCATGTAGTTATGGGAAGAAAAATTATTCACATCGCATCATAGAGGTGTGGGTCCACATGTACACACAAGCAATGTTATAGTTTTCTAACTAATTGGAAGGTAAAATGGTCTATATGATATTATCATTCCCAAAGAATAAATATTTCATGAATACCACATATAAAAATTTTACCATTCATAATACTCATGCATAAAATGTAGTGATTGAAAATGAATTCTATCGCTATGTGGTGATGGTAAGTCAAACATATGCATGAGCGATACATTCAATTTTTATTCGACTGTAAATATAGAATATAATTGTTTTTTTATAATTTTGATAACATATCAGTATAATTATGATAATTAAATTAAAATTAAATGAGTTATATAGATGATATATAGAATGTAAATTAAGAATTAAATAGGATGTGATCAGTTAAGGTGATTTCATCACCATTGAAACAACTCATATAGATCTATACTTAAGAACCCTGGGGTTGGATATTGGAAATACCATAATCTCTACAATGTGGAGAGTTATGTTAATAAAGAATTTTTTATTTTTTGGTGGATATATAAGGGTCAATGTGATGTTAATAAGGCAAAGTATCATTGCCATTTTATAATTGAGGGGAGGGCGCTCTTTGAATTTTAAAAAAATTATTAAATTATAAAAAAATCATTTTCAATAAAATTGTTTCAAAATGGAAATAGACTGAAATATATGTTATTAGTTATATTAATCACATTAATCAGAAAAATTTGGGCAAGTCTAAGTGTTTTTTAAACATTTTCATTTCTTTTAACACCTTAGTTAACCTATATTATCCATAACATTAATAATGAATTCATCACTCATAAAGGGTTATAATTTTTTATATTAGGTGGAAATTGGATCATAATTGATAAGGGGGTGAAATTTTTGAAAAAATATAATCCCCTTTTCCCTATATTAATATAATTAAACCAACATTTTGCACATATTAGAAGGAAAGACACAGTGGCATTAAAATTCATAAATCTTGAATAAAATGAGGAATCGTAACCTTTATAACATGGGATCATATAATCATGTCATCATGGGAATTTTTCAAAAATATAAAACATAAAATAACCATGTTTCATGTCTCATTGCAAATCTAGGATCAGGATTCAAGGATAACCACAAAGACCGTTTCACATGGAGCACGAGTCAAACCTAACCACCAAGATAGCTCCACATAGAGAATAAGTTATGGATAACATCATAGAACATTTCAAAATATTTCTTAGGAGACTAAAAATTACCCAATTTATTCGAGTGATATCTAGGTGAAACCATCATATATTTTTGATGAATATTTTTTCTATAAATGGAATCAAGAAAAATGTTTACCCATTAAAACAATTGGGTATCATAATCATGTCTATGAAAAAAAAAGAGAATATAATAATGGAGTCCATGAAAGAATGGATTTTAATCATACATAGACATTAATAAAATAAATTAGGAGTTTTTTGTGATATGTGATGTCATAAAAAATAGTAAACTCATAAAAAGTTTGTTTTATTGATATTAGTAATGAATCATTTTTTGTGTGGTTTAAGTAAAATATTATAAAGCATTTAATGTGTGAATGGTATATTTGTTTTCATAAAACCAGAAATTAAAAAATTTAGATTTTCAAGAATAATAAGTGATTTTATAAAAATAATAGTGGCTAGAAACATAATATGTAGTGCACATAAAAATGGGTTAAAATTTGTGAATTACCCTTAATTCAGATAAGATTATTTTGAATAATTGACATGGGAAACTTATTAAAACATTAATTTTCCCAAAAAAGAAGCATGAAATGATTTAGATAAATGAGTATAGAACATATAAATAGATTTTTAATTATGTAAACAAAAATAATTATTATTTAAATTGGACTAAATAGAGATAATGAATAACCCCAAGGAAAAAATAGAGGTTCGGAAAGAATCCCTTAAATTATGTTTTTATATGTTCTCTACTTGATTATAATTTCTCAGACAATATAATTAAATAAATTAATTAATATATACATAAACATTAAAAATTTTATTTAATATAATTTATTAATTTCATTTATTTCTTTATTTATGAGTTATGAGATGCATTTTTATCATTCATGAGAGTTCGTTTCTTTGGTTTTCATGATCAGTTTACTTGTAGACAAGTATGAAAAATCAGGTAAAATGACCATATTTTTCAAGAAATGAAATTATATATTTTTAATGAACATAAAAGATATTAATTTTTCTAGTATATAATTTTATTCCATATAGATGATTATGAATCATTTGATAAAAATTTAAGGATATGTGTTTAGAATATTTTGGTGTTTCTGATCGTCACGACTTAGTTTTTATGGTAATTAATATCATGTATATATAATGATCCAAAAAATTTAAATATGATCAAATAAATATATTATAATTTGGTTTTACCATTAAAATTGTTTTATTAATAGCCTCAAAGTTGGTTATTTAAATTTAAAACTCATCTTCCTTGAAAGTGATAAATTAACACTTCACCAAAGGTGTTTTCATTTTTAAATAAAATTGGAGGGGATGAGAAATGATGATGAGATATTCCATTAACACGATAAAATAATGTATATAAATTATACTATGTTTATACTTCCATTGGGAAAATGAGGACCGTTGATAGAATTAAAAAATGAAAGATATTAATAAGAAAATAAAGGAAAAATAAATAGTTTTTACCTCTCCAATTATTCCCCTTCAAAAGCTTTATAAGGATTGGGTTTGGTCTTTTATTTTTGAACAGAACCTTTTGGATAGGGGGAGTCACTTGGTAAGAGTATTGGGTATAAATATGATAATTTTCATGTCTTATTATGTTTGATGGAATGGGGTGGTGAGGGGTGGTATTTATGTGGTGGAGATGTTTTTCCTCATTATTGTTTTCAAGGGTTTATTTCATTTCCTCAAGAATATAAATTTTTTGAGAATTGACAGTAAATATATTTCAATAACCATGTTTACCTATAGATTATAGTGATTACATTATTTTTGACCAAATAAATACTCTATTTTAGTTCTAATTTATATATACTGTAAATTATAGTATTTTACTATTCAAATAAATAAATTATATTTGAAAAATTAAAAATTATCTCCCTAACCATTTTATTATTCAAACAGAAAAAAACTAAACTCCATTTTGTAGAAATAATTTAATAAAAATGAAAATTTTAATATATTTATTAAAATAATAATTTACATAAAAAATACAAATTGTAAAATTATAATTGATTTTATAACACTTGAAAAAATTAATTAAGGTCTCATAAAAATAAATTATAAATATAAGACAACTACATATTAAATTTTGGGCCTATTTTATTAAAATAAATTTTATTTTAATTCATTATATTAATTAGAAAATTTTAAATAAATATTTATGTTTTATAAAAATACCAATATATAAATTATTATTTTCAGAAAATTTATTTACTTATACTTTGACATAAATGTATCATATTTTAATTTATGAGATTTCTATTTTTTATTCTTTAATAGGTGTGGTTTCTTTTCTATTGGTCAATTTACTATTCCTAAGGGTCACATTACTATTCCAATGGTCAGTTTATCATTCCACTAGTAGAGGTTCCATAATTTCATGAAAACCTTATTATTTCATTAATTCATTATTTATAATGTTTTTATTGTGTTTTGTATTTGATTTTATGTGATTTGTATAATATTAAATAATTATGGGAGGGGAAATCCCACTAATGAAATTTGGGGTTGTTACATTCTTCCCCCATATGAATGGTCTCCCTTGAAATTTCTTTTTTCAAAAACAGGTGAGGGTATTTATGCTTCATTAATTCATCTGATTCCAATGTTTCCTCATCATAATTATGGATATTCCATATTATTTTGACTAGTAGAATTGTATTGTTGTGTATGAAATTATCTCTATGATCAAAAATCTTCACAGGATTCTCCACTTAAGAGAAAATATTCTCCAAAAATACCACATATGAATTTAGTACATGTTAGGGAATTGTTATGTATTTACTCAATAAGGATATATGTAATACATCATGTACTTCAGACATGGTGGGTGGGAGTTCTAGTAGATATGAAACAACTCCAACACTATCTAGAATATCAAAGGGTTTTATGTGCCTTGGAATCCTCTTTCCCTTATTCCTTAATTTCATGATCATCTTCTATAGAGATATGTGGAGTAATACTATTTATAAAAACATAATCTCTAGGTATCATCGATGATTGTTTTCTTAACTCTTTTGTCGACTATATACTGACATGATATGCTCCTAAATCATTTTCACATTTTCCTCCATTTCGTTGACCATTTAATGTCCCATAAACTTTTGTTCATTGACTTTATCCCTCCATGCTATTATTATGTATTTTTTCCAATAAATGTAGATAAATAGATCAAATTGGGTACTTGAGTAGAAACTATTATTATAAGAAAACTCAACCATAGTTTGATGATGGTTATATCCTCCCTTGATGATCATATAAAATAGCCTCAAATTTTCTTCCAATGTATGAATATTTTACTTCTATTGAAAATTATTTTGATAATGTTATTCCATGGAGAAGTCCATCTCCATGTTTATATCAAATGGAGACATTTTCAAAATACTAAGGTGAATCTCATATATCGATTGGATACATTCGATAGAGGTACTCCTTGAATCTTTACCACTTATATTGTGTACATTAATGCATGTTTATCTATTAATAATTCCTCTCATATTTTGATAGTGTCAGTATTAATTATAAGATAATCCACAAAAACCCATACAACATTATTTCCTCTAGATTTCTTTTAATGTTTGGTGAAAAATTCCAGGGTGGGGTTTTCCCATTTCTATGTAGGTATGGGTAATGGTTGGATCATCCCATTAGAATTTTTTATTTTATCATTCACTTGAATAAATATAAGAAACATGGATGTATATTTAGTAATATTTTTATCCAACTATTCCAGCAAATATTTCATTAAAATATCTTTGTACATCTTTGTGTTCCATTGATGAATAAGGAAAGTCAAGCTATTTTCATCATTCAAATTCCCACTCTTTATTTCCATATTAGATGGTATACATAGTTGTCACCCATATATCATGAATTGTTCCAAATCCATTTTGAACTCTAAGGATTTATCATCTTTGATATCTTCCACCATTTTCTAATATTTCCAAATCATTTATCTGATAATCCTTTTTTTCAAAATGATTGATGTTTTAGAAATAATTTGAGAAATAATTTTTGATGTTCCTTCCATAATGATTCCAATGTCCATCCTTTTCAAATCTTATAATATGGGATCCTTATCAATTATCATTATAGATAAGGTGGTATGATCCTTTCTACTTATAGAATATGCCACT
Organism: Viscum album; assembly: GCA_963277665.1. Taxonomy (NCBI): domain Eukaryota; kingdom Viridiplantae; phylum Streptophyta; class Magnoliopsida; order Santalales; family Viscaceae; genus Viscum; species Viscum album. The sequence continues at coordinate 23,995,849 of OY728157.1, read as the reverse complement.
TTTGTTTTTTAACAATATAGAAGTGGATTGAGAAATTACAATACATTATAATATTTAATCATATTCACTGGCACATATTTAGATCCTTCTATGTGAATATATATTTCACACTCTGTTGATGACTATATATCTCAAAATTCTTCCCAAAAAGATTATTCTGCTATATTTTTAACACAATGATCACATATTCCAACTCCATATCATGACTTGGTATGTTTTGATTATATATTTTAAACTTATTTGTGCATAAGATATCACTTTATCATTTTTAACATTTATATATTCTAATAACTTCATTGAAACATCATTATACACCAGAAATTGTTCCCCACTTTTCAGATGTGAGAATACTAGTGTAGTGATTATCCTTTTCTTCAACTCATTGAAGTATTATTCATTTTCACTAGTCGTGACACACTTTAAACCCTTTAATGATATCTTAGTTAGTGGTTTTTAAAATACTGAGTATTTCTCCACAATTTGTTGACAATACCCAACTAGAGAAAGGAAAATATGGATTTCTGTTACAGATGTTGGTCCAGGCCACTATTTTATTCCCAATATCTTACAAGGGTCCAATACTTTTCATTTATAGGTGATAACATGTCTATATAATTGTACTTCCTCCATCAATATCAAAAATTTATTATTATTTGCATAAGTTTTATCCCTTCTCAGTGTTTTCAGCATAGTAATCAAATGCTTCACATTTTTCTACTTTCTCTTAGAGTATATCAAAATATCATCAATAAACACTAATAATAATATTTCAAGGTAATATCAAAATATTCTATTCATTATTTCCATGAAAATTTTTAGGGAATTTGTGACTTTGAATAAAATCATTATATTCTCAATGTTTTTATACCTTGTTTGAAAGGTAGTCTTGGGAATATCTTCCATCCTCACATTTAATTGTGATTATATTGAATAAAGTTATTCCTTAGATAAATTATTTTTCCCCAATAGATTATCGAACAAGTCATTTATATATTTCTAGGGATACTTTTCATTATCCTAATTTTATTGATCTCACTAAAATTAATTCAAAATACCATTAACCCATCCTTCTTATTAATGAAGAGGAATGATTCACCACATAGTGAAGCACTCCATCATATAAAACCCTTTCACAAATTCTCTTGTAGCTATTTATTCAGTTCTTGTTTCTCAACTATGTCAATTATATATGGTTTCTTTGATATAATAAGAGATATAGGAATATTTTCAACTGATAACTCAACCAATCAATCAGAAGGAAGACCGTATAACACATTGGAGAACACATAAATGTATTATGTTACAATGGGAATGCCTACGAGCATTATTCTTTCAATTACTTAAATCATTTTATCTAGTTATGTTTTACCATAATGTAATAATATCTATAATTTAGGTGATGATTCTAAACGAAATTCATCTTCCTCTTTTCACTTCTACAGAATATGAGGATTCTTCAAGATGAGAAGAGTGATCTTCCTTTATTGACATTTTATATTGGATTTGCATAAAGATATCCAATCCATGACTATTATAACATCGAACTTTAAAAGTAGAAATATAAAAAGATTTAATATGAGGTTTTGTCAAAAAACTGTAACTGTTGATGAGTTATAAACATGGGATATAATAATTTCCGCATTTTTTTCTCATAGATAACAGAACCCCCATATTTTGAGGTGGTGTTTGAATATTTCTACTAAATATTCAATTTATAAAGGAATGCGTAGAACCATAATCAAGTAGAACATTTTAAATTCTTTAATGCATAACTATAGTACCTGACACCACATCATTTTTAGGCTCCACCTTAGTAGTAGTGCCTGAATATTCCCTTCCTTACTACCTTGGAGGTTGTTTTAGTTGATTTCCACCTACAATCCATGTTGTAGGGAAATGGTTAACATAATTCCAATGTTACTTATCGTTAAAAAACTACACAAAAGACTGAGTGTTTATTTGAACCATCCATTATTTTTCAAAATTAGTGTGATTCTTTATATCCCATCCACAGTTATTGTCTTGATGCCTCAATTTTTCTTTTTTGATGCATTTCATGGTTCCCTTTAGACAGTTCCAAGAATTATTCATCAAAAAAATTGGACACTTTAGATTATGGGGTTTCATTCCATCATAAAATTTCTGTAAAGATGCTCCCATATTAAACTCCATCTACAACATTTTATCTAAAGGTCCTTGAGACCACTGAGATTCTATGATCTCTATGTCAACTATAAGGGCACAACAAATAGTCTCCTCATAGATATCAATGTCTATAATCACTAATACTTTTAATATTATAATATCTATTCCACTAAAGAAGAGATCCATCAATATTTCAATGTTCATGAAAGAGTTGGTGTTTTATCTTCCATGACATGTAAAATTTTCCTTGTACACCCAACAATATTAATCTTTATTTTTATTCTCTATTAGGAAATCCATTATCCTCATAAGTTAGTGGGTCCATGGAATGTATTTCCTATAAAATATTATTATTAAATCCTACAATTCCATTGAATCAATTTTATCATTCAAATTTGTTTTCTTGATTAGTTTCCAGCCCTGATCAGCTTCCCTATCAAAACGATAGACTTCCAGCACAACATTCCATTCATCTGAGCAATATAGGACAAAATATATATTCTCATTTGAGTTAATAAAATTTCTTGTGATGATGGGAATTTAATTTCCAATAAACAAGTGAGTCCATTTGAATAAATAATTCAACAAAAAGTTTCTCTTTATTAGTTGTGGGAGGCTATTTCATGCATTCCATGTTATTATTCAATAACTTGAGCCAATTGATAATGTAATATCATGAAATTCTTATCAACCATTCCAATCATATATTTCATATCATTAATTAATTCATCACATTTCCTATCAAATTTATTTTTTTAATTGGTTATTGTAATTCCGACAATTAACTACGAAAAGGAATGTACAATTAGGTGGACTTTAATACATAGGTAATAAAAAATATAATGAATAATTGAATATTGAAGGGTAGACTTTAAAATGAATAGTATATCATATCTTGTGATTCCCAATGTTTCAATCTAGGTTATTCATAGTGATAGAATTACCCCTAGGGTTTTTACTAATGTTATTTTGTCATAATCTATAAAAATATTTGGCCCATGCTCTGACAATAAACATAATGACCCTATCCCTTTTCCCATATTATTAAATAATTTTATGCCTAATTAACCTAATAAGTACAAGTTTGGGATCATATATTCTTATTTTTTTGGAAGATTAGGTATATAATATAGAAAATGTGTGACAAAGAAAACATATTTTATTTAATCATCGTAAAGAGATCCTAACTTCTATTAAGTTGTTTAATCTAAATTAGATAACCTAGGGAACACATGGACATAAGGTTGAGGTAAAAAAGCCTAAGGGAATAATCATATAAATAAATCCTATAAAATGGATTAGAAGTCATAACATGATAACATAAAAATGCTTAAAAATGAATATAAATAAGTAATTATAACTTCCATGACATTGTATCATATAATCATTGAATTATTGGAATGTGGAAATAGCATAATACGTGACATAATAATGATACGTGGTTAATTTCACCAAGAGGATCATGAGTCAAGGATAACACCCATGACCATTGCACATTGAGAATGAGTGAAGACTAACCACCAAGACTATTTAACATAGGGCATCAGTGAAGGTTTACCAGAAAGGCCATTGCACGTGATGTTTCATGATAATAATCATTACACAATTTATTGGAGATCTATTTAGGTGAAACCATCATACCATGTTCATGAATATGTTTTCCACATGATTAATCAAGCATATAATATTCCCATATAAATAATTGGGTATCATAGTCATTTCATAAGGCATAACAAAAAGGAATATCATTACAGTGTCCATGAACTAATGGATCTAAATAATAAATGGAAATTAATAAAGTAAAATAGGCATGGATAATGATATGTAATGTCAAACATAAGTGAATAAATATGAAAACAGTGTTTTAGAGACATTAGAAATAAAACATTCTTGTGCGATTCATGTAAAATATTAAATAGAGTTTAAAGGGGAAATGAAATATTTTTTTTCAAAAAAAAAATAACCAATATAGTTTTCATGATAAAATGATTTATTTAAAAAATGGTTTCTTAAAACATAATTTGGAGTGAATGTAAACATGGGTGAAAATCGGGATGTTCCCTTCAATCATACATTCTTATCTGGATGAATTAAGAAGGGAACCATTTCAAAAAATGAATTTCTCAAAAAAAGAAAGATGAACTAATGTGGATAAATGAGTTTGGATCATTTAAATAGATTTTATATGTTTTAAAAAATTGATAAATAATTACATTGGGTTAATGAAAGAGAAAGATAACCCTAGAGGGAAAATGGAGGTACATAAAAAATCACTTATTGTATGTCTAATTGTGTTCTGAACATGATCTTATTGACTTGAATAATTAAATAATATATATTAAATAATTAATATAGAAAATATTATAAATGAATTTTATTTATAATTATTTATTATTTTCATTTATGTACTTTTTTTTATAAGATACATTTTTATAGTTCGAGAGCATTCATTTCCTTTGTTTGAATGATCAATTTACTTGTTTTCTTGTATAGAAAATCATCTAAAAATTTTACAGTCATCTAGATTTGAAATTATATGTTTTCAAAAAACATCCTGAAAATTAAATTGTCTTATATATAATTTTTTTTCTATATATGATGACGAATCATTATATAAAACATTAATGATGACGGTTTAGATTATTTTGGTGTTTGTTTCTGTCATCGCGAACTATTTTTGTTTTCTTAATTAATATCTTGTATATATAATGGTTATAGAACATTAAAAATAAAGTAATAAATATATTATATTATTATTAAACATAATAATTTTTCTATAACTATTCTCAAAGGTGGTAATAGAAATTTAAATCTCATCATCCATAAAAAAGATATATTATCCCATCTCAAACAATGTTTTAATATTTGGAATAATTGTATAGAGCAAGTGAAATGATGATGGGTTATTTAATTAACACAATAATATTCTAGTATATAATTGTTTCTAGATTTTTCATGTCACTTGGATATGTTTAGTTGGGGATACAATAATAAAAAAATAAATTGATATGAAATTAAAATAATGCTAAAGAGGTTTTTACCACTTAAATTATTCTCTTTTATAACCTCCTTAGGGAATGTGTGTTGTTATTTTTTCGAGACCATAACCTCCTGGATGTTGGGAGGATACATGGGAAAGAGTATAGAGTATTAATTTTAAAATATTACAGGCTTAAAAAGTATTAGGAGAAGTGGTTGTGAAGAGTGGTATTAATATTGGAGGAGAGGGGTGTTTTCTTATTATTTTGTTCATTATTTTATTATTTTTCCTCAAGACTATGAATAGTTTGATATAATCAAAAATATATATCAAAATAATTAATTTAATTTCAATTTTATATTTATTTCATAAAAATAACTCAATTAATTTTTTATTTAGCTTCTAAGGTATATATACTGTAAATTAACGTTTGTTACTATTCAACGAAATTTCATGTATTTTTGAAAAATACTGAAAAATATCCCTATCCTATTTTTGGACATGTAGAATAAAAAACTATACTCAATTTTATTAGAAAAAATTATCCAAATATTATAAATTTATTTTTTTAATTAAAATCATCATTTACTCAAAAAATACAAGTATTAAAATTGTTAATTCTTTTATAACATAGTGAATAAATAATCAAGGTCTCAAAAAATAATATTATAAAAATATGATATTAAAATATTAATTTTAAATAAATTTCATGACTTTTTAAATCATTATATTAATTGTAAAATTGTAAATTATTTCATAGTTTTTATAAAAATATCAACACTTAATTTATCATTTCCAAAACATTTATTTACTTGTACGTTGATATAAATATATAATATTTTAATTTATATGTTGCCAAAATTTTATTTCTATTTTTACAGGTTGAGTTAATATTCTGTTGGCCTATTTACTATTCCTAAGGGTCACATTACTTATCCGAAGGTCTAATTACAATTCCATTGGTATAGGTTTCTTAACTTCTGGAAATCCCTCTTATTTTAATTGTTCGTGATTTATAAAGTATGTATAGTGTTATCCATGTGATGTTATATGATTTATACGATATAAAATAATTACAAAAAATTAAATTTTCATTGATGAAATTCTGGGTCTTTACATTCAATATTATTTTGTTGTTTAAATATTATTTAAAATATTATTATGAAAAAAATATTATAAATTATAATTTTGTAAAAAATTGTTTAATTTGAAATAAAAGAGAAAAATAAAAACTATTATTTATAATATAACCCTTAAATGCAAGACTATTTTATCATATTTAGATATTAAAATACTGGAACACCATAACTCATTCAAATAATATGACATTTAATATTTTTAAAAACCATTTATTTTATTTTTCTAATAATTGAGGACGCATTGTGACATTGTTGCATTGAATTTCAGATAATTATTTATTAAAAAAAATTGGATATAAAATTATTTGAAGTAAATTTTTTCATTAATATCATAATTTACTTTCATAATCATTCATAACATTAATTTTTCCCTATCAGGTCCCATAATAGATATTTATTTGTATGATAGTGATGATTTTTATTTTTCATTACTCTAAATATTATATAGGACACATTACTATATATTTTCCAATTTAAAAAATACATATCATGAATTAGGGGATGAGGGAAAATTAAAATTAATACAATAGTAATTTTTATTTAAATTATGTCCATTTAACTTTTCTTTAATTATGATTAACACGATTTACACTTTCTTGAGGTCCTAATTTTTACCACCGGTACTATTCATGTTGTTAGAAAAAGGGAAAATATATGAATTTTCTACTTTATTACAACTACGAAATACATTTTTTATGGACTCAATTTCTAAAAGTGGAATAAATGAATTTTAAAATAAGTGTGAAATAATTTATGATTTTTTTTTCACAAATATAATTTTAAGCATAAAACATGAGTTATTCTATTCTTATACATAGAAGAAGTATTATATAAATTTTAAAAAAAAATTATTGATATTTAATTTAATATTTTTGATTAAAATAGTTTTATATTAGTGATTTATTTAATATATTACCATGAAAATACAATGTGTTCATAAAAACACAGTTTTCTAGAAAATATAATTTTTCAAGTATAAAAAACATTTAAACCAAATTTAAACAAAATAATAATAATAATGACTATAACAAGATTATTCATAATACAACAGATCTAATTTTAATTTGAAATAAATTTAAAAAAAATGTAAATCCTTAAATTCATGAAGAGAATAATTCATTATATGAAAACTGGTATTTTAATATGTTCATCGAAAAAAAATTCTTTTTAGAAAGTTCACAAAAATCAACTATAAATAAATTTTGGGATGATTGTTAAAAAAATAAAGTTCATTTTACCAAATAAATTTTCCATATGTTTTTAAATTAATTCAAATATTGTCTCATAAATAATAATAATTATGATATGTGAAGAAAAACATATTTTCCAAAAATAAAATAACATTATTTAAAATTGAGTGATTAATTCTTAATCAATAGTCGAAAAATTTGTATTGATTAGTTCTAATATATATATATATATATATATATATATATATTTGATCATATATTTTACTCCAGTGTTGCTCAAAAACATAACGGTTAGTTTATAATAATCATATTTAAAAAGTTATATTTCATTATTCCTTTATGAATTGTGTAACATGTCCAATATACAATCAAGAAAAATCTTCTTTTAAAATTTTTGGGTTTTCCATCCTCCCCTAGTAAATAAATTTCCCCATATCAATTATTATTATTTTTAAAAGTTCTAATATTTGAAACAAAATTTTTCAAAACCCATATTTTATATATGAATAATTAAACATACCATAAAAAGGGAAAGTAGGAAACATAAATATTACATTAAATAACATAAATATGGGTTCCAAGACAATGATAAAATTTATGTGATGTTTAAATATTGAAATTTAATAGAAACTAACTTTCATTTACTAAGAGTTTTTGTTAGAAAATATGTTAAACACAATGTTAATGTCAATAAAAACATAAATCCATGATAAGTTAAAACCTCATTGATTAATTAGAAATTAAGGTAAAAATATTTTGATTTTATTTCATGATAATTTTTATAATGTTGAGGAATTGTTTTTCAAAAAATGTAGAGAACCCAAAAAATTTATATATATATATGATTTCTTCCCATATAACAAGCACAATCTAATTCATTGCACGTTCTTCGATTATTTATCACTTTATCAATTACCCCCATAAAATGAATAACCAAAATGATTTTTTCTTTCCTAAAGAACATAAATTAACTTTTAACATATCATAAGTTTTGTAAAACAATGAAGACTTATTCCCACAGTCTCAAAATTTTTACCAATACCAGAATGATTTACACAGGTTATACAATATGGATAAAATCATAAATGAATTTCTAAAACCACATTCAATGGTCTACATAAACTATTCCACAAATAGTTAACTTTAAAGACCATCTAAATTATGATTAGACAAAATAAATCTCCAAAAATTAGATATTAATTTAAAAAATTTCCAAAATAAACTTATCATTAATCCCCCATAAAACACTAAGTATTTTTTATTATCACACACAAAATATTTGAATACCGTAACACCCCAAGATTTCACAGTACATTATTTTTCAATGTAATTCAATAACTTTCTCAATACGTAACACTGAGTTCTAGTGCACCGTGACTTTCCAAACAAGCCGTTAAAAAGTGGTTATGAATAGTATTAACTAAATTTTTAACTTTATATAATCATTATAATTTTAGAATCCATATTATGATTTTCTTAGACATAATTTAAGAACAAATACATTTTTTTTCAGATAAAAGAAGTATTTTTTCAAAAAAATCAATTTTTCCGCCTTTTAATGGAGAAGACTTTTTAAAATCCAATATTTGAAACTTTAATATATTTAATTTGAAAAAATAAACTTCTTCTTTAGAAGCGGGACATAACAATTTAGATTAAATAAAGTTTTGTTGTTTTTCTGATAACATTCATATTTGGGTGAACAATGAAAAATACTATATTTTAACTAAAAACAACTTTTTTAATCAAAATAATTTATATTGTTAAATTATACATTTTTATGGTATGGAAGTATAAATAGATTATATTTTTTCCATTTAATCCAATTATGGTCATTGTAAGTAATTTCACTTTGAAATTGGACATAAACAAGTGTCAAATTTTTTATAGTTATTAAAAATACACCTTTTGGTTTTAAATGAGCGAATTACTTTTAAATTAATTAATTCAACTTTTATGTTTTGAATTTGGTGAAATGGACTTTATTTTTGGATTCATAATATCATTATTATATTAGGATTAATTTTTTGTATTTTTCTGAAAGCATTCATTTTTTGATAAATAGTGATAATCAATAAATTTTAATTAAAAACAACTTTTTTTAATCAAAATATTTAATAGTGATAAATTATGAATTTGAGTGCTTTTAAATTATATTTAAAATATTTTTTACCATTTAATTCATTGTTTGTCATTGGAAATAATTTCAAATTTAAACCAGACATAAATATGTGTTAATCTTTTGATAGTTCTTAATTCCTAAAAACACGCTTTTTGTTTTGACAGCGGGAATTAATTTTAAATTAATTTCTGACACTTTTGTGTTTTGAATTTAGAAAAATGGATTCCATATTTAGAATCAATAGGTCCAAATTGTGTAAATAGGTAACTTTTATTTTTATACATTTTGAATCATTACCTCGGTAAATATTTTATTTACCATGGTTAAACGGTAAATCCGGTAAATAAGGGTAAAAAATAATATTATAATAATACTAAATTACCGTAAAACATGTCCTAATACTATTTTATGAGTCATTTCCAACCATGTCCATCCTTGGGTCGATTTTGGGACCCCATGGAGTCACTTGTAGGTGATAAGTACACTTTATATTAATTAAGATAAAGTAATTGAAAAAATGACATAAGCATATATATTTTAGAAAAAAAAAATTACATAGGGTTATATTTGTTGGATGTTTGAATATAAATATTCCTTAGAAATCTAAAACGATTTACTACATAATTTTAGTTTATTTATAATTTTTAGACATTGAATAATTAAATTTATTTATTACACAATAATGATGCATTATTTTACTTATTAATGAACAATTCAAATAATTGGTATTATAAATGTTAAAATAAATTTAATTTAAAAGTCTTGATGACATACATGAATTTTATTGGTAAATATTATATTATAGTATTTCTTAACTGAATTTGGTTCTAATTAATAATGTTTTTATGACTTTAACAAAAATCAATTGTTGAATAGTGTCAAAATTGACATAAATGAGTTATTAAAAAAATATTATATTATTAATTGATATTCTATTCCTCAAAATCTGAGGTTTGGCCAATGGACTTACATAATTTTAGTTGAATCATTAATTGACCACTTTGGGGTCTCTTTGATGTATATAGTAGGTTAATTATCTATATAATATAAAAATACAAAGTGAAAAGGTAAATATCAAACTAATTAACTAAGAGATAAAACTAAAAGATAAGGTTAATATAAGGACCCAAACTTATCTAAAATATATTTTTGAAAGGATTTCAACCCATCACCACCTTAAAATTTTAATAATCCACTTTTGATCCACTATAAATCGAATATGAATTTAATATAAAATAATACTTTATGTTTTTTCTAAAGAGCCCCTCCTCCCCCTTATAAAATGACACCACTTCTAACCAATTCTTCACACCTTCAAAGCCTTTTTGTTCGGAAAAACCCTGCCGAATTTTTCTCTAAACTGCACTCACATCATCCTAGAAAATTATTGCGATCAGAAAGCCAACTCAAGGAGCCCTTTTGATCAAATCAAAAGAAAGAACCTGAAGAAGAGGTAACGATTTCACCACCCTCTTTCAAGTTCATTTTTCTTACTCTTCCTTTTTATTTGTTGTTTCCATTCTAAAATAATAACACTAATATATTATATATATTGTTATGTAATTATAATTATTTTACAACCAAATTCACTATTCTATCCACCCTTTGAATAACAGTCACCATACTTGCGTATGTACGGCTTACCGTCTGCACGTCGTGGTGTAATTGTTATTCAATACATTAATATTTGGATTGGTATAATAATGATGTGTAATTGATGTAAATAATTAATATAACATGATATGTATTCTTTATAAATGATATACCATCCAATTATTTATTATTTTAATATAAAAATAATGATATTGTCGCTCGTGCGTACGTACGGACTACCGTCCCCACGAACAGGATGAGATTCATTCGCCATCGTATCCATTCAGGTATAATTCTCATTTAATGATTAAAAATAATTTTTACGGACTTGATATCATTCTTTAAATGAATAATATATAACCTATCCATAACAAATACAACTAATGTAACAAATCATATAAAATAAAGCAAGTAAGTTAACACCTGAAATGATGATAATACTAAGATTATATTAACAAAGCAATGTTAAAAGATCATATATGATATCATATTAATGTATATGATTCTTTTATAATTTAATAAAAATAATTTCACCATTATACATGAGGTTAACCAACCCTTAAACAATGACAAGTACAAGGTAAGTGTTTATTTCACAATCTCTTCATTATCCGAGGTTGTTTATATATAATTATCTACGAGGACTACTTTATAATCCATATCCATGTTTCTTAAAAATGTATTTCAAATCATTCTTACTATTTTATACACTATGGGTAAAAGAAATTTATACCATTTTTTACTTTTTATGAGATATTTATAAAGAAATATTTCTGTCGCTTTCCAAACAAGGTCTTTTATCACCTTTTCAAGAAAATTAAGGCGAGAATGTATTTTTTAACTTATACGGTAGGTGCGGCTATTTTCTACAGTTATAAACTCATCGAAGATTCCCTTAGAAGCTTATAATAATATTTTTAAAGTAAATGTTTTATTTTATAATTATATGACTCTAAAATGATTTCAAAATAGAAAGCGATATTTCTCTAAAAAGGGTATTCATTTCATCTATGTTAACATCCATTGATAAATTTTAAGTTTATTTGGAGTTTATTTATTATGATAAAAATCTTCCATACTGTATTGAATGTTTTGTGATATGTTTGACTGTGGATGTGCTATTTTTATACCATTCATGTTTTATGGTTAATGTATTGACATTTCATATTCTAGTTTTAATACGAATGAATATGATATGTTCAATCCTTTTCATATGAGGAATTTATTGGACTTAGTAAGTGACGGGTGGAGCCCACTATAGCTCCTCGATGCATCGGTAGGTCTAATGAGACAGCTAGATGTGGAATTGGCCGAGGCCTTTTCCCAATTTGATTTATGGTTTTGGTTGAGGTCTTAATCATTTTTAGATGTCTTGTCCAAGGCCTTGATAAAATGTTTTAGAATGTCTGGAATTATACATTCCCACGTTATGAAAATAATATTGATGGTTCATGTGGTCATTAGACTAGTAGAATACACATTATTATGTTTTATTGTGGAATTATTTACTCAGCTCATATTCCTGCCATAAAATAATTCAAGTTTATTTTTCGTTGAGGAATTGGTTTCATTTATTCACCATGATTAATGTTTATGTTAACTTCCGCTGTATTGCTTACCCATATTGAGTGTTTGAGCTCACCCCTTTGTATGTTTTATTTTTCCTAGGATTCCAAGAAGTTCATTTTGATTGATAAGTAGGGTTAATCAAATGGAATAATGGAGTTCATAAAGGATTACTTATGTTGTGTTGTATGTTATAAAGTGTAGTGTAACATTCATATATGTAATCTATTTTGCAAGACTAGTAAACTGATCAGTTCTTCGGGACTTGATTCCTTGTAATCATGCCAATGTTATGTAATAATTCACTGACTATGGATAACTGGGGTCATGTCATTATAGTTGGTATCAGAGGAAGTTTAGTACAAACCTTGGAAACTATATTTAGATAAGCTCTGATTAGAGAACATAGCCTTAAGATAGACTTTGAGGGTTAGTATAGAAGAACTTCTAGAATTTTGGTATTGTAAAAATTTTGTGAGTTTTCCGAGCAATACATCTATGTTTGGATAAGACTAGGTAGAGGCGGCTCAGGCATAGATGTACCTAGGGGTAAAACCCGAAAACACCTCTTTGAGCTAGACTCGAACGGGAACTGGTGCACGAAAACGGGCCTTGCTCCACTCTTGGTTGCGACACTCCTGGGGGATATGTTTTGGATAATTATAATTTTATTTACATACCATTATGAAGGGTTTATGAGTATATACAACCTCAAAGAAAACATTTTTATGATTATGGATTTTATCCAAAAACTATTTAATTTATGTTAAGTGTTTTACAAGTTTGGGATTAGGTATTTCTATTCATAAACTAATCTAGTGTATTCCATTGTTTAGAAATGGAACCCAGTAGATTGAATGAGAACTCCAGCAATACGCATGATCCAAAGAGTAATAAAGATAATATATTTCATGGTCTTTAGCCAGAATTTAGAAGGAAAATTTCATCCCATGTTTTATCACCATATGAATAAATAGTATCATGTGTTGATAAGATAAGTAAATAATTCTCATAGTCTTATGGATTTGAAGGGAATCCAGAGATGGAAAGGATGGTAGAGAAAAGGATAGATAAAAGGAAGAAGGTAAAGAATGATTTTCCCATATGTGATATTTGTGGAAAGAATAACCTGGGAAATTCTTGAAGGGAATGGGATTATATAGTAAGTGTGGAGAAAAAGGACACCATGTACGTGACTTCATGGGTAAGAAAAAGGTTTCAAATGTACAATTCTTCATCTGCAAAGAGTTTGGGCACTACGTGAACCAATGTCCCAATCATCAGACTATGCTGCAAATGATGCTATTAGATAATAATCAAGTTCTGATACTACCACAGATGAAGTGGAATGAATACTGTTCATATGTTTTTATTTTGGAATTATTTCCTTGAAGTGTGGTATCAATGATTTACTAGAAATAAATAAGGATTGTACTGCAGTAATATTTCATTGAATATTTGAGATATTATGGTACTATGAAAAGTGACACTATAGATAGTTAAACTTTTTTGAAATTACATGGTTGAAGGAAAGATAATCCTTAATATGGTCCTAATATTGAGGTACTGCTTTTGGAATAAGATATGGTTGATTTGGGTAAATTTTATTTGATATTATTGACTACCTTGAAATTGATTAAAGATTTGTATATTCCATCATTGTTGGAGTTTACAACATTTTTGGATGGATGAAGTATATTCAGTATTCTATAAAAAAATATGGGAGCATGAATGTAATCAATAAGGTTTTATGGTAATTTATGATGTTTTAGTGTTTTAATAGAATACTTGATGAAGGTATTCACATAGTATTACAAGGTTAAAAGGATCACCATTATGTTTACCTTTCATAAAAATTTTGTACAGAGAGTTTATAGAAGTATTTTGGATAAGTATAAAAGTTTGAATGGATTATATTATATACTATTGTTAAATTTATTTTTGGATGTTTATAAAAAGGACAACACGCAGACTATGTGACAACCCGTCGTGTCAGACAAAGCTGCTGGAATAGAACCCACAAACATATGGTAATTGGGATTTATCACCTACCACTAGACTACGTGATGTCTCTGTAGTGTATAATGTAGTTTTCATTTTTCTAAAAATGATATTGTAGATGAATTATAAATTTATTTTTAGAACCCGATATGGTTTGGATAAATAGAATATTTTTAAGTTCTATTATCTTTTAGTGTGAAAGATGAGTTTGTGGTATAACTTAGTTAAAGGATGGGACTCTACTTGAAAAGTATATATTTTTCTTCTTCTCTTATTCAATGAAGAAATTAATTATTATACTTTATTTAAGGGGATCATAAAACAAAAAATGTGTTATCCTAATACCATATGTTTGGTTGAATCGATGGTATTTTTAATCATCATAGATTGATGAATTTAAGGCCCCCAATTTTATAATTGTTTGTGATTGAGGAACTCAATCACTTCCTATAATTATTTACGTTTTCCCTCCAATTATATGTCTCTAATTTCCACCAATGTTCACTAATAGATATTATAATTTGGTGGTGACCCTTTCATTTCCCTCTTCCTCTTATTAAGACTAAATTTTATTAACCTAATTTCTGATGTTGTTTTTCCCAATGGTATTTTCTATTTTCAACCTTTTATTTTCCAAAAATAATTTCAAATTGCGAGGATTCAATTTACCGGAGGGAAGAATGTAGCACCCGAATATTTCATAGTACATTATTTCTTCAAAGTAATTCAACAACATTCTCTATACCTTACACTGAGTTCTTGTGCACCATGACTTACCAAACAAGCCGTACAAAAGTGGTTATGAATAGTATTAACAGAATTTTGAAATTTATGTAATCCTTATAATTTTAGAATCAATATTATGAGTTTCTTAGACATAATGTATGAACAGATACATTTTTTTCTAATAAAAGAGGTATTTTTCAAAAAATGAAATTTTGCCGCATTTTAATAGCGAAGCCTATTTAAATCCAATATTTGAAACTTTTATATATTAAATTTTACAAAATAAACATCTTATATAGAATCGTGACATATGAATTTAGTTTAAATAACGTTTTGGTGTTTTTCTAATAATATTCATATTTTGGTGAATAGTGAAAAATACTATATTTTAACTGAAAAAACATTTTAAATCAAAATAATTTATATTGTTAAATTATAAATTTTAATGGTTTTGAAGTATAAATAGATTATATTTTTTTCATTTAATCAAATTATTGTGATTGTAAGTAATTTTACTTTGAAATTGGACATAAACAAGTGTCAAACTTTTGATATTTAATAAAAATACACATTTTCGTTTTAATAGCGGGAATTAATTTTAAATTAATAAATGAAACTTTTGTGTTTTTAATTTGGTAAAATTGACTTCATTTTTGGATTCAGAATATCAAAATTATCTTAGGATAAATTTTTGGCATTTTTCTAAAAACATTCAATTTTTTTAAATACTGATAATCACTAAATTTTAATTAAAAACAACTTTTTTAATCAAAATAATTAAGATTGATAAATTATGAATTTGAGTGATTTTAAAGTATATTTTCTATATATTTTTACCATTTAATTAAATGTTGGTAATTGGATGTAATTTCATATTTAAATCATACATAAACAAGTGTCAATCTTTTGATAGTTATTATTTCTTAAAAACACTCTTCTTGTTTTGACAGCAGGAATTAATTATAAATTAATTTCTGCCACTTCTGTGTTTTGAATTAAGTAAAATGGATTCTATATTTAGTATCAAGAGTCCAAATTTCTTAAATAGGTATCTTTTTTTAGACATTTTGAATAATTACTTTGGTAAATATTCAATTTACCATGGTTAAAGGGTAATTCTGTTAAATAAGGGTAAAAAATAATATTATAATAATACTAAATTACCATAACACATGTACTAACCATATTGGATGAGTCAAGGGAGACCATGGAAATCCATGTGTCGATTTTGGGACCCCATGGAGCCACTTGTAGGTGATAAGGACACTTTATAGTAATTAAGTTAAAGTAAATGCAAAAATGACATAAGCATATATATTTTAGAAAAACACTTTTTACATAGGGTTATATATGTTGTATGTTCGACTATAAATATTAAATATAAATATAAAAATATTTCCTACATTATTTTTTTTTATTTATAACTTTTAGACATTGAATAAGTAAATTTATTTATGAAACAATAATGATGCATTATTTTTCTTATTAAAGAAAGAATCAAATAATTGGTATTATAAATTTTAAAATAAATATAATTTGAAAGGTTAGATGACATAAATGAATGTTATTAGTTAATATGACATGATAGGATTTCTTAAATGAATTTGGTTTGAATTAATAAATTTTTTATGATTTTAACAAAAATCAATTATTGAATAGTGTCAAAATTGACAAAAATGAGTTTTTAAAACAAATATTATATTATTAATTGATATTCTATTCATAAAAATATAACATTCGGCCAAAGGACTTATATCATGATAGTTTTATCATTAATGGACCACTTTTGGGTATCTTTTATGTATATTGTATGTTTATTAACTATATAATATAAAAATACATAGTGACATGGTAAATTTCAAACTAATTAACTAAGAGTTAAAACTAAAAGATAAGGTTAATATAATGACCCAAACCTATCTAAAATATATTGGATGATACTATTTAGACCCATAACCACCTTATACTTTTAATAATCCAATTTAGAGCCATTATAAACCGAATGTGAATTTATTATAAAATAATACTTTATGTTTTTCGTAAAGAGCCCCTCCTCTCCCTTATAAAAGGACACCACTTATAACCAATTTTTCACACCTTCAAAGCCTTTTTGATCAGCCAAACCTAGACCAATTATTCTCTAAAAATACCTCACATCATTCTATAGAGCATAGTTTGATCAGAAAGCCAACATAAGGATCCCTTTTGATCAAATCAAAAGGAAGAACCAGAAAAAAGAGGTAGTGATTTCATCAACCTCTTTCAAGTTTCTTTCTTCATCCTCTTCCTTTTTATTTGTTGTTTCCATAATAAAACAATAACTATTGTATCTTCAATATACTATTATGTTATTATAATTATGTTACACCCAAATTTATTATTCTATCCAGCCATTGAAAGACATGTCACCATACGTGTGTATGTACGGCTTACCGTCTCCACGTCGTTGTGTAATTGTTATTCAATACATTAATATTTGGATGGCTATAATAATGATGTTTGTTTGATGTAAATAATAAATATATCATGATAAATATTCTTTATAAATGATATAACATCCAATTATATATTATTTTTATACCAAAATAATGATATTGTCGCTCGTGCGTACGTACGGACTAACGTCTCCACGAACGTGATGAGATTCATTCCCCATCTTATCCATTCCAGTCAAATTCTCATTTGATGATTAAGAATAATGTTTATGGACTTGATATCATTTGGATATGAATAAGATACACCCTATTCATAACAAATATGGATAATGTAAAAAATTATATAAAATAAAACAAGAAAGTTAACACCCGAAACAACGATAATACTAAGATAATATTAACAAAGAATTGTTAAAAGATCATATATGATATCATATTAATGTATTTTATTATTTTATAATATAATAAAAATTATTTCACCATTATACAGGAGGTTAAACTACCCTCAAGGATGGAAAAGTACAAGGAAATTGTTTATTTCACAATCTCTTCATTATCTCAGGTTGTTTATACGTAATTATCTACGATGACCTCTTTATCATCCACATCCATGTTTCATAAAAATTTATTTCAAATCATTATTAATATTTTATAGGCTATGGGTTAAAGTCATTTATACCCTTGTTGACTTTTTATAATATTTTTAAAAAGTAATCTTTCCGTCACATTCCAAACAATGTCCTTTTAACCTTTTTGACAAAATTAAGGTAATAATGACTTTTTTAACTTATACGGAGGGTGCGGCTATTTTCTACCATTATAAAGTCATCGATGATTCGCTTAAAATATTATAAGAATAATTTCAAATTAAATGTTTTATTTAATAATTATATGACTGTTAAATGATTTCAAAATAGAATGAGATATTTCTCTTAAAAGAGTTTTGATTTCATCTATTTCAACATCCTTTGATGGATTTTAAGTTTATTTCGAGTTGATTTATTATGATACAAAACATCCATATTGTATTGAAGGTTTTTTGATATGTTTGACTGTGGATGTACTATTTTTTTATCCTTCATTATTTATGGTTAATATATTGACATTTCATATGCTATTTTAAATATGAATGTTTATGTTATGTTTAAAACTTTTCGTATAAGGAATGTATTGGACTTAGTAATTGATTGGTGGATTCTACTATAGATACTTGATGCATCGGTAGGTCTCATGAGACAACTAGAGGTGGAATTAGACGAGGAATTTTCCCAATTTGGTTTATGGTTTAGGTAGAGGCCTTAGTAATTTTTAGACATCTTGGCCGAGGCCTTGACAAAATGTTTTAGAATGTATTGTATTATACATTCCCTCATTATGAAAATAATATCGATGGTTCATGTGGTCATTCAACTAGTAGAATACCCATGATTATGTTTTATTATGGCATTATTTACTCAACTCCTATTCCTGCCATAAAAGTATTCATGTTTATTATTGGTAAAGCCGTTGGATTCAATTATTCACCATGCTTAATATTTATGTTATCTTCCGTTGTATTGCTTACACTTACTAAGTGTTTGAGCTCACCCCTTTCTATGTTTTATTTTTCCCAGGATTCTAATAAGTTCATTTTGATTGATATGCAGGGTTAAGATAAGGGAATAATGGATTTCATAAATGATAACATATGTTTTGTTGTATGTTATAAATTTTAATGTAACATTCATGTATGTAATATATTTTTCAAGACTTCTAAACTAATCTGTCCTTCGTGACTTGATTCCATGTAATCATGCCAATGTTATGTAATAATGCACCGACTCTGGCTAACTAGGATCAGGGTGTTACAAATATAATGACCATATATTTTCCTCAAACATGGAAATAACCTATATTAACATAAACACAAATTGAAAACCTGAATTCCTTCAAAAATTAACTATAGACTAATTCCTAAAATAAAATAAATTTTTTTTGATTATTTTCCTTAAATTCAAAAATGATGTAAAACCCATCAAATATAACATAAAACCACTGTATCATCAAATATATAATTAGTCCCAATTTCATCAATATTATCCCATTTAATATATAACAATATAACCTCTCATTATCTCATTATTATATCTAAATTTTGAAAATATTATTGTTTATCATTCCCTCAATAATGTATTGACAACAAATGTCTCATTTCCACAAAATCACTTTTTATAGTCATCAATACCATTCAACACATTTTCTAAATCCTCTATATAAAAACCATGCATGAAAATCCTTAAATGATTCATCAATAATATAAACAAAATATTATTATAATAATACTATTTTCATCATATTTCTCAAATTCTGATCCATAAATTCTTCAATAATTACACTTCAATTATTATGATAATATTAGGCCTTACATACCCTAGAATTTATCTCTTGGATTATGAAATTGAATCCAAAATTTCCCATGTCCCTCACACACAATATATTTAACTATAAATTGTACCTTATGATGAAAATAATATCCCTCCTCAAACACATCATTTGTACATGGAAATTACCTTACATGTTACCATATTCATCGCACATAAAACATCTTTTAATTCCTTTTATTCATTCCCTTACGTTATTTTTCACAAATTCTCAACATATAGAAAACTAAATACTATCAACTCGGTAGTCTCTACCCCTTGAGCTCCCAATTAACTATATCCATCACACTATTTTTGAGTTATCGATTTAGTTAAGGTGAATTTTGTTCACCATATGTGATGATAATGATTTTTTCTTAATCAAAATATTATTGACTCTAATATTCTCCCATTTTATTGATCATAAACACATTTCCACAAACATTAAATTTTAATACAACTTCATATACTTCTTACAATTGAATAAAACTGAATAATATAGTTTGATCCATAATAATCATTGAGGAAAACCACATAATCATGAAAAATCATTAATAAATTGTTTAAATATTGAATCATTCTTACTAATGTATAAAACTTTATCTATAAACTCAGTCATCCAAAATATTAATCTATTAAAATAATTAATAATGGTTTGTAATGGATATTTGAATTCACCAATGAAGATCCCCTGGGAGTTTTAAACTAGGTTTTTCATATGTGAAAACTCACCATCAGTGAGAATGATGGTAAATATATACTCAACAAAATCCTTTAGGGTTATTATCCTTAGATGAATCTATACCAAAACCACTTACACATGAATTTATTTCTTGTAAAATAACATAATAAAATCCATAAAAAATTTACTTTGTTATCATATTCATAGACATATAATAAGGATTTTTAAAAGTGTTTGCAGATAATAATATCTAGTCATTTACTAAATGTTTCCACTAATACCAACTACACAAACCCAATAATTTCATATATTAATTTAATTTTTTTTTCATAGAATAGTATATATATATATAATACTTTCTTGGGGTCATAATGGTTTAGTGTGTTAGGATACTATGTAGTAAATCGTATTATATCATGAAATTTTTTCAAAATATCCCATAAAAACATCACAAATAGTATTATTCCTAGACATTCCCTACTCAAGCATTTCATCATAACATATAGAAAGGAAACATAAGAAATGGTGAGCACATATGGTCAATAAGGGAAAACATGGGAGATATCAATAAATTTCCATATGAATGAATAAGATAATTATTAAGATATGATATTAGAATCATATCCTAAAATGTATATGCCTAATCATTTATGGATCATAAACATGAGCCATGTTATAAAAATAATCATTTAAAACACATGATTCATATTCATGAGAAATAATCATGCTTCATGAACCGTAGGATCATTTCAGAAATGTGTGGCACCATCATAGGTATAGAATCCATTTTATATATCAAGGTTAACAATTTAGACTTCCAATTCATAGTGTATTAGGTATCCAATCCTATTTATCCTTGTTGATCAAGCACATTGTGTTTTTTCCCATAATAGATGAATAACATTAAATTACATTCTATAATGGACAAAACATGTCAACTTTTTTTCTTCTAGTTATTTAATGACATATAAAACTTTACGAAATGAATTTGTGGGACAAATAACTCCAATCCCACCCATAACTAAAGAAAATTGTTCATATGTGTAACATAATATATTGGTAACATTAATCATATCATCACATCATAACCCATGAAAATTAAATGGGTTACAAAAAAGTTTCACCAATTCCATATAACCAATAAAAACAAAATGGTTTCCTAAAATTCCATCATAATGGCCATAAATTATACAAGGAATGAATAAAGATATTATCATTTGATAATTTTTTTATTGAGTCTTAATTATCATTAAATTATGTTTTCATAGAGTAAAATTCCATTATATGAATCACACAAATATTTCATTTTGAAAATATACATATCACTTTTAAATCACATACTAAAAATAAAAAAATGTATCATGGAAAACATTTTATTATAAAATAACATTATAAAAATGTAAATTATGCTTTAAAACATTATGTGGTCGGGATGGAGGGATATTTTTTTCATTTTCTATATGTTAAATCAAGGATCCATTTCACATTATTAGTAAATATCTAAAGTACATCATTAAAAAATAAAAATAATATTAATTTTAAAACATTTTATAAAGGTATAACATTGGTAAAAATTAATTTTAAAAATAAATCAATAATTGTACCAAAATTCTTCAAATAATTATCATATAACATGGACATGGAATTAAGTGGATTTTAGATCATTGAATGAAATAATGTCACCTTTTGTTTGTAACATTTTTTTCAGTATAATTAGTACTAAAAGTGATGAAAATTAAAGGAAAATGTTTTATAAAGAAACAATTATTATATATGATACATGAAATTTTTTATCAGATATTGATAATATAGATTCCTAAAATAAATATAAAGCATAAACAATGAGGAATAAATAATGAGTGAAACATAATTCCCTTACTTCATTAGTAACATTTGATTCAAAAGTCATGTGAAAGAAAGAAACATAGATGGATTTCTAAATCCCCATAAATATGATAATAAGAATAGGAAAATATAGTCAAGTGAAATATAAACATACCATAAAATAATTAATCTGTTAATATTACATGTGACTCAGATAATTAAAAGTGGGTAAAAAAAACAATAACTAATGTCTCGACATTTTTCCAGTGCATTTGATCCTCTAGTATAATTAATATAAATTTATTATATGTAATACAAAACCATATTCTTATATATCATACAATTTATTATTTACTCATGATATCTAATAATGATTTTATTAATAAGTGGTTATTAAAATCACTGTAGTAATTGATAACAGCTTCTTTTTTCATTCATGCTTCAGTTTGCAGTCTTTGTCCTTATACTTTGATCATAGTTAAATTGTTTAAATTATTATAGTAATGATATAAATCTAAAAAATATTCATTATTTATATACATAATTTCATATATAAATGTTTCAGTTATAAAATAGAATTATACTATTCATGGAAACGGTAGGTCACACATACACATGAGCTCTTTGTACTTTTCATTGGAAAAAATAATGAAATACATATAATTAATAATCATTAATGGTCGTTATTATATAATAAAAATGATATATATTAATTAAATGAATCCTTAATATCTTTTATGTAAATAGGAGATGAAAAAATGAATCACAACACCTCATAGAGGTTTTAATCTACACGTACGCATTAGCGATGTAACCATTTTCCAACGGTTTGAAATTAATAAAGAAAGATTTGATAATATAATTGGAAAATAATAATTGTGTAATTAATATATTATAAAATAATTTTCTTATCCCAATACTCATCAATAAAAAATGGTGATGGAAAATGAATTTTTCTGTTATGTATAGATAATAAGTTATACGTAATAGCAAGCGATACATTCTCTTTAAAATTAAAGATAAAGAGGGTGTATAATAGATTTTTAATATTAATTTTAACTTTTTAGTATATTTAGGTTATTTATTTTATATTTTATTTTAAAATATAATAGATTTATTGGATGTATAATAATAATTAAAATGGATGTGATCTGTAAATTTGATTATCTCTTCTTTGAAACAACTCTTTCATAACTCCAATTAATGACCCTAAATTTTCTCTTTTGTGGAAAAGAACACAACGAGAATGAGTGTACACATTCTTGAAATATAATTATGTTTTTTTTTGAGATGGATGTTAACAAACTGGTGTTATTAATATAAAGGACGAATGCCTTTAATAATTTATGGGATGGGAACTTTTGAAATTTCATAAAATATTAAATTATATTAATGTATTTGACCATAAAAATGCATCATAATGGAAAATTTATTTGAGTATAAGGTAGTAGTTTTTTGTAATACCATAAAAAATAAAATTTTCCATGGTGTTAGGATGGTTTTAGACCATATTATTTATTTTAACCCCTTATTAAACATATGTGAACCTTAACTAAAGTAACCCCATTTTCGCTCTTAAAGAGATATAATTTTACATAAAAGGTTTAAATTATACCATAAATGGAAATGTGATGAAATTTAAACAAAATATTATCTAATTTTTACTATTTAATTATTATTACTTTATTTATGTAATTTAATAAAAAAATATTGTTATAAATTATCATGAATGTCAATTTGGAAAATATTCTTTAAATTTGGGGTGAAATACATAATGAAAAAATATTTAATTATAATATAATAATTTTATAAAGAACGATATTTTAATATTATTATATAAAATTAATATAAAACCATAAATCATTTAAACTATATTATGTTATATATTTTTGAAATTTTTTATTTTAATTGTTTTTAATTAAAGGAATATCTCGTCGTTGTTGTATGAGAATTTTTAGGTATTTATATAGTAACTAAATGTTGGAAATAAATTTATATCATTAAAATAATTTCATAATTTCTAAAATGTAATTTTTATATTCATATAATTCTTATTTCTTTCAGTGGGAACATAATATATATTTAAATGTAATAGAGAGAAATTTTTTACTTTTTTTTTCGTTAAATATTATATAGTTCATATTCATGAAAAATATCCCACTATACAAATTATTTTTTTGATTAAGTTAATAATAGTATAAAAACATCATTTAATAATAATTATGATGAAAAATTATGTTCCCATCACTTAAAATTATCTAATATTATCACAATTTACCCTTTTCTAGGTGATTAATTTTTTTCATAGTTGCTATTTATATTGACTAAAAATAAAACAAGAATACCGACCCAATTCGAACCACATAATTCCAAATATGTAATTATTTTTTTCAAAATTAAATAACTATAAGTAGAAAAAATAAAATTTAATGTATGTAAATAAAACAAGATGAAGACCATTTTTTAAAAAAAACTCATTTCTAAGCATAAAACATGATTTATTCTTATCACATGTCTATAATAAAAAATATATGAAAATCTAAAAATATAATATTAAATATATTATATATAATTTTTATTAAAATGATTCAATAAAAGTTAATTTTATAATTTTTTAAATTAAAAATACAATGTGCACAAAAATATTTTTTTAGAAAATTGCCAATTTAAACTATAAAAATATTTCTGTACCAAATTGAACTATGAAATTGATTATAATGAAATTAATAACATTAATAGTAATATAAGATAAATAATTTTAATTTTTTATAATTATAATATATGATGTTACTTTATGATATATTAAAACAAAAAAAATTAGTTTAAAATGAAAAAAACATTTATTATTCATATAAAAATTATTTTTTATAGAAAAAATAAAAAAAACTAAATATTTACTAATTTTGTATGAATATTTCATTAATTAAGCTAATTTAATCAAATAAACTTTTTAAATGTTTTAACAATTAATTAACATATTTTAAAAAAAAAAAATTTTATAAAATGTGTATCTTCGAAACATAATCTAAAATTATGTAAAATTTATAGATTATTTTCAAATAATTAGTTAATAAATTTTTATTTATTGTGAACTTTATATATAATTAATAATATGTTTCATCATATTCTTACATTGTAATTTAAATCCTCAATGATAATGATCATATTTAAATAATAATATTTCAATTTTTGTTTAAGCTTTGTGTTACAGGTATTTTATTATATTTAATTTCATGATATTACAACTATAGTTATAAAATATATAATTAAATGTATATGTGTATGGGTAAATGGAATAAAAATACACAATAAAAACCAAATTTTTATTGTTCTTTTGGGCAACATAATCCTATATATAATCTCTACTCATATCTTCTCTATGACTGAAATATAACCCACATAGAGTAATCCTCACTTTTAAATTGTGTTAATAACATGTTATAAATCATTTCATTTTTCCCACCTAGAATTTATAAACGAAAAAACTAACTCACCATAATTATTATTGAATAACCATGAACATAACTAAATTTTTATTTGATTCACTAAAAAATGACCTACATTTTTTAATGATGTGTAATTAATAAATAAATACCTTTTATTTGGATATTAATATCATAAATGAAAAATACATATTAAATATTAAAAATTAGATTCCACTTAAAAAATTAGAAACAAAATGAAGAATAGATTTTAGATTTCTTCTTGATTACTTATTGATAATTATACCACATTGAATCTCCATTATAATGACATGGTATAGAGTATTTTTTAGCAGTAGAATATCATTTCATCAATTTTTTTATTTGATTACACATATTTTTTAAAAATTCCTCTTTAACATATATTATAAACAAATTCTCAATGATCATATTCAAAGAGAACCTAGATCTTATCTATTTAGGATTCTTGAAAACTCAATATACTTATCAAGAAATTATACAAAAAATATAAACCTAGAAATACATTGTTTCTAATATAAAAAAATATTATGTTTTTTTTAAAACTCTTTTATACATTATTAATATAAAAAAATTTCAAGAAATTATTTAAAAATTATCATTAATAATTATATGTATTTTAAAAACAAATACAATAGATAAAAATGGTAATATATAGCATAAAAATAAAAAATATCAGAATAAGAAAACTATTTAAGCTCTTATTAGAAAAAAATAATCTATGGTTAAGAAGTTATTATATGTATAGCAACCATAAAGATATATTTCATAAAATCTTATCAATCCTTAAGGATAAATCATGTAAGTAAAAAAATTCACACACAAATCAATTTTTTGATCAAAATTAGCATGATTTTCCATAATCATATATTAGAATAATCATGATTCTATATATGTATTAATTCCCATAATAAATATAATTCTCTATGGCTGAAAATTCCTATAATCAATAATTTATAATGTATTTGATTCATTTACATAATTTTTTCTGGGTCATTTTTATATTATATATGAATAATTTTATGTTTTACTGTGAGTCATTTTTTGTTCAATTATGAATCTTTTTATGTGTTAAATTAAATTTTATTCATATAAACATTCATACATCAAATGATATCATAAAAAATAAGTAATTCTTAATCAGACCATATAAATTTCAAAACTCATTTTCAATTCATTAAAAAATAATCCATAAAACATTCTTATTCAAGTAAATATTTAATAAAATAGGACATCATAAAATTATTAATAATAATTTATTCTATCCATTTATGAATTTATTATATATTGATACTAAATTTCCAAAAAAATATTGAATACAATAAGACTTTAATGTACTTTAAAAAACACATAATTATTCATAAAAAGATTCCTTAAAAATTGAGTATTATTATAAGAAATTATAATTATTCATTTATAATATCTAATTTTGTTCAAATGAAAGGTATTTTAATGTTCAAAAAATGAATAAAATACTTCATCCCTAAAAATATACCCAATAAAGAAATCAATACTAGAACTAAAAATTATATTAACATTAATCCATAAGAGAATGTATCTCAAGGGAAAATAGGGATTCTGGTTGTACCAAAATATCAAAATTCTAGAATTTGATTGCCTAATATCAAATAACATTTTATATGAAACCATGAAATCTCTATGCATATAATGTTTTTAAATATCAACACTAGAAAACCATCATTTCATATGACCCTAAACCATAGTGGGAGACTCAAGCCTAGTTATGGTATGTATTCTAGTTGATAGAGCATGAAACCCTATCATATAAAACCCACACATCACTATTCATGAAACATATTATGGAACCCCTACCACGTCAATCATTAATTTTTAGATATGGGTGTGCTGGCCCCTAGTATCCATAACAACCCTTTCTCACAAAAATTAATATAGAAATAAGAATCTATATAAGGGGACCAACACCTCATCGATATATGTGTATTCATAGAGGGATTGTCAAAACTCGACAGATGACTCATTTCTCTACAATTAAAATACATTAAATAAAGTATTGGTTAAAACTATGGATAAATTACATGGACCGCATGAGTGGAGATGTACTAGGGTATATCTATAAAATGGTGGTGCACTAGCCTCGTAAATGCCAAAAAGTTTCTAACCAATGATTATTCGCATGGAACCACACTATAACAACTATAGTCTCTAACACATAATTTATCATGCTTGTAACTACTAAGAAATTATGATATATTTCTTTCTTAACAAATTCAATCCCTTTTATAATTCATGATAAATAAAAACCACAATCCATAATTATTTTAATTGACCATTTTATTTTAAATGAAATAGTAATACTATTAACACATATATATTTAATGTAACAAAATTATAATATAATAATATGAATATAGATTTTGACCATAAATGATAAAAATAATCCTAGAATATATTTTTAAGGTATTCCCTTTGAAATAAGATTTAATGAATAATTAAAAATCATATATGAAATATTCCTAAATTTAATTATAATAATGTATCATAATATGAATGATTATCAATTTATTAATTATTATTTTGATTTTTATAATTATAAAAATACTTTGAGGTAAAATAATTTTTTTAAAAAAATTGATATATTTTATAAAATGGTTTTTTTGAAAGGGTATGATTGCTTTCAATTTTATTTATTTAAATTAATAATAAATATTGAATAATTTTAATTAAATCATTATATTACATATCTGAATATTTTATTTTAAATAAATTTAATGATTATTACAACTCATATCTCTTATAAAAGGTTATCTTAAAAATGAAAAATTATTTTCATGAAAACATTGTTTTTAATAACAAATGATGGTTTGATATTAAATAAAATTTTTACACATAAATAAATTTAGTTTACTAAATTTGATTCATAAATTTTAAGCAAAATAATTAATATTATAAAATAAAAAAGCATAAATTTCTTTTACAATGATTTCTAAATACATTAAAAATTAATTACCCTTATCAAGGTCAAAACATGGTTTTGCGCATCTCATGAACTTCTATTGAAATTAATCCCCCAAACATATGATATTTTATATGATAGATTGGATTTATTATTAAAATTAACTACATCCAATTTTTCTAAAAAGGATCACATTATTTTATTCTTAAAGTGTAAACAACCATGGCTAAAAAACTAGTTATTGTGGTGATAGCTAACATGGAAAAAGTAAAACTACTAAATAAGTGATTAAGATGTTTAAAAGGTGTTTCATTTTATCTTTTGGAGTTTTTATTAACCTTAACATACAAAATCTGAATTATTTATCAACATTTCGGCACTTGGGTGGCTATGACATCTCATTATTTTATAATTTTGGGTATTTACAAAATGTACACTCTTCCTAAATTATAAAATTGAACTACATTCTCTCACTTACTTTCAACTCTAAATATATTTGGTCTGATCAAACCCAAAAAATATCTATTCTAAATTAACATACCCACACTATATGGATTATTTTATTTCAAAAAGACCAATCAAGGGTTCTTAAAAAGATAACCAATATATGTTTTTCTAAGAGAATGTAATCATCTTAACGAAGATCCATTTTAATAATTATTGTTTTAAATCTTCTATTTATGTATTAACACATAAAATATAAAAAATATACATTATACTAAAATTTTATCATGTTTATTTCATAATATTTATCTATAACCTTTTCCCTTGAATAGGAAACAAATCAATCGCTCATGTGTATGGTAGACTACTACCATTATAGCTCTTGTAATTTTTTTACATGACAGAGTCACATGGATATTCTTAATGATAAAAATAATGAATATATATAATATATATGTGATAATTATGATTTTTTAAAATTCATATGTCATTAAATTCCTCATCCTTTCACCGATTAATCTGATGACATTGTCACTCGCACAAACGTACATCCAACCATCTCCACGAAGTGATGTGATACATTTTCTATTTCCAAAATTCAATAATGTTTATAAAAATGAATGTACTGAATAAATATTATATTTATAACATTAATATAAGTATTTACATTATATGTATGTATCTTAGTTTCATGAACCTGAACTTCTATGATGAAAAACGCCAGGGGAAATGGCAATTAACCACCAAAACATGGAAAAAATGAATTATTATTAAAATTATGTTGTAAGATGTTATAAAAGGATAATATTTGATATCTTAAATATTTTTATGGTTATAG
Organism: Viscum album; assembly: GCA_963277665.1. Taxonomy (NCBI): domain Eukaryota; kingdom Viridiplantae; phylum Streptophyta; class Magnoliopsida; order Santalales; family Viscaceae; genus Viscum; species Viscum album. The sequence goes on along the minus strand of OY728157.1, from coordinate 23,965,369 downwards.
TATAAATTAGTATCGTTATTAAAAAATTATAAATTAGGTTAAATCTAGTTCAACCTAATGGAAGCATGAGGTAAGGGATATCATCTAAATTTCCATTCCATTAAGACATATTTGTTAATATGATACTATTCATTTTTATATAGTCTATATTATTCCATATTGATGTTTTGAATTTAATTCATATTCATTAATGATAATATATCTTTAATTATATGGTTATTATTCATGGGGTTATAATTTAAAAAAATTTAATATGGTCATAATTATTATATAATCTCACTTTCATTTTTAATTATTAAATGTCACTTAAAATATTAATTTTCATGTGATCATTGTTCATTAAAAATTATATTTCAATAAAATATTCATACCATTTTAATCTTGGATATTATTTTATCTTAAAAAATACCATTAATATATATATTGTTTATTTTGAATGACATTTAATTAACTGGGGAAATATTGAAAAATTCATATTCTTTATTCTATATAGATATTTTTGATAAGGTATATTTACTCATGAATTAAATCCACCATTATATTTATAATGAATTTGTTTTAAATTTATTGATGGTTGGTGTATAGTATTATATAGACCCCTTGTTCATTGGTATGAATTTTAATACAAATCAGTTGACAAGATTAATTCTTGTTTTACCAATTGTTTTAAACTATCTCGTGAATGGTCTTGAAAATATAAATATTTTGATGAACGATATCCTGATTTCTATTATTAAGTATTTCCTTAAATGATAATTCCAATATTATAATAAAATATATTATTTGAATGATATTTTCCTTGGATTAATTTTGTTTTCTAGTTATTGATTAAATGGAATGTGTGTTCACTTATTCACCTTGATATATTGATTATTCCTTATATAATCACGTAAATAATGTTTTTGATTAAATTGAATGTTATTTCATTAATATAACTTACCATATTTATTAATATTTATTAGTTAATGATATTTTATATTTTATAAAAACCATATTGAGAATTTGATCTAAAAAATAATTTTGGTCTCTTTTCCAAGGATATGAAGGCAAATTCTATAAATGTGTTCAAGGATGATTATAAATTTATTTTGTAATGATTTTTATTTGATTAAAAATGTAAAAATTTTATCATGTATGTATATATTCCTCTAAAACTACTAAAATAATCGGTTCCTTAGGAATTGAGACCTTGTATCTATGGAAATGTAATAATGTATTGACCATATCTTCATTAAAAGAGTCAGATATCCTATAGTTGGTATCAAATGATGTTTACAAGAAACATAGGGATTTAAATTAAGATCTACATATGTTAGGGAACATAATCCTATGTCATAATATTTTTGATAATATTAAATAACATTCTAATAATTCGGTATAAAATAAAATATGTTATTTTTCATAGAAATAACAACATTTCTTGATACTATAAGTGAATGTGGTTCATCAATAGTTACACCTTGTTGTAATAAAAAATGGGGACATTAGGATTTTCATTTATCAATACCCAGTGCATTACAATGACCCTTAATACATTCAATTTTTTATACTCCCTGTGGAAATATTTAGGATAATTCATGTATTATATACAAACCATTGTAAAGGATTTAAAAATAATGATATCCCAAAATAAACCATTTTAATGATTTCAATATTAAAATGAATAAATTTTAAAATAAAGTTAAATGTTAATCCATTAATAAAATTTCACATTATGTTTAAAAATTAAAATTTTAATAAACTAATCTATTATATGTCAATTTTATAAATAATGTTCGAATGAATGAACAATATCAACACTGATGGCCACTATAAAAATTTCAATGGTGAGAAATAAAATATATCTAGTATTGGAATTTTGTAGACCAAGGATATAATATGGGAGAATAATACGTTTATGATGAATAAGATTACCTAAATGGAGAAAATGGTTGTTCCACAATGTGATTCTCCACTGTCAGATCAGATCATGAGCTATAATCCCCCATAATTTATTTGGGCTTATAATTATATGGTGTATGAGAAATGGATTAATTTGTGGGCTCAAATTTATTTAATGACTTATTTTATTTTTGATCGTCAGACTATTTTATGTCATACATGCTTTCCATGAAAAATAAATACTTACCTCAAACCTTAACAAAGGTGTTTTTAATCAAAGAACCTAGTGGATGTCTCAGTCCAACAAGGATGTGTTAGTAATTCCACATTATGACACATAAATGATGTCTTATTATGAAATATATTATCATACCAATAATTTACTTCTATATAATATTTCGCATCAACTGTGTTTAAAAATATGATATAAAAAATTATTATAAAGAGAAGGAAGTTATGCATCCTGATAATGATATTGAATTCTTTGTCTTCAGTGTAGAGCCTTCATAATATGATTCATGTTTAGATCCACCCCCAGTGGCACATCTAAATGATATTCTTGGGGAAGAAGAGAGAACACGATAAAAGGATGTAGAATATAATATTTAAATTATGGATGTACATGTTTTATACAAATACAATGATTTTCTCTGTAGGAATTACCTAGATACCCAATAGAGTGTGATGTTGATTTTTTTATTTCATTAACCCCTTATTCATGACCAATATAAAAAACTCCATTAGAAATATCCAATTCGGAATTAATGGAGTGGATGAAATAACTAGAGGAGATGTTGTATAAGTGATTTATTCTCCATAGTGTTTCACTATAGGGATACCAATTTCTCATTGGTAAAAATAAAAATGGATCTATGAGGTTATATATTTATTTTACACAATTAAATGTTTTTATCATAAATAAAGGCTAAATTTTTCAAGGTATTGGTTACTTATTTGATAAAATTAATGGATCCCAATATTTTGTAAATCATAACCTTCATTTTGTCTATTATCAATTTTCAGTAAATAAGGAACATGTTTAGAAGAAAACATTGTGAACAAAGTATGAACATTATGAGTTTATAATAATAAAATTTGTATTGACTTATGAAACCTCTATTTTTGTGGATCTAATTAATATATTATTCAAGGTATAACATGATAATTTTTATATCATATCAATTTCTTATATCTTAGTATATTCTAAATTATATGTGGACCATGATAATCGCTTTCATATCTTTCTTGAGACTATTAGAAAGAACGTATTTTATGGAGAATTTATAAAGTTTGAATTTTGGAGCCGTGAAGCTTATTTTTTGTCCATATTTTCTCCCATGATCGAATCATGGTTGATCCAATAAAAACAAGGGAATTCGCATAATGTCATACCCCAATGAAAATAATCATGGTATAATGATTAATTATTTTGGAGGCTTACTATCAATGATTCGTTTATAATTTTTCCCATTGGGAAACCCATTAACCCTGGACCAATATAAAAGGGTTATGTTCATTCAGATAAAGGAATGTGAAGAATATTTTAATGAATTATATATGATATTAATCAATGTATGATTTTGAATCTAAAATTCATAAATAATTGGTTTGTTATATATAGTGATGCATCAAATTATGGACCTATCTATATTCTTATAAATATAAATTATCAAATATCTTATACATTGAGATTGCTAAAGAATAATAAATATAATGTCCAAAACCATGATCTTTTGTGGGAAGTTATAATATTTGATTTTACCATATGGAAACATTATCTATATGTTTCAAAATGTGATATTTATATAAAAAATAAGATCCAAAAATGCATATTTTCACATAATGATCTCAACACGAGGAAAAGTCAATGGATTTAGTAACTTATGGATTATAATTTTTAAATATGATACCACCAAGGGATGGAAAAAAAGGTTGTGGGTTATTTGAGAAGAAAGTATCATTGAGTTATTACCGCTGTTAGAATTGAGATGGAACCTATGTTCGTATATCTAGTAAAAATGTGTATGAGAATTACTAAGGATGGGGATACATTTCAAATATTTCATATTATTATGAAAAGATATTTATTATAAAAGATAAGAAGTTCTCAATCAGATGGTGAAACATTATGGAATAAAATTAACTCATTGAATTATGGGATGTTTGAAGACTTTTTTTGTAAGTATAGAATTCAAAATTTTAAAAAATAGAGTATGTGATCCATCTATGCCTGATTAAAATGGAATTTTTGGTCACCTCCCATAGATCTAATTTCTCTTGACACTCATATAGTAAAAATCTATAATGGGATTTGAGAGAAAATATATGGTGGGATAACCTGAAGAGAGAAATTGTTGATTATGAATAAAGATGTTTTGTTTGTTAGTAAGTGTCTGGTGAGAGCTAGGATCCTAGAGGATTCATGCATCAACATCCTGATCCTATACTCTAATGGGTTGATAATAATATCAACTTTGTAATATGACTACCAATGACTCCTAGAATGAATGATGAATGATGAATGATGGGTTATTGTAGATTTCCTAATCAAATATACACATTTCCTCACTAAAAGAGAATATTTAATTATTGAGTTTCTCACAATGATCTATATTAATGATATTGTACGACTACATAGAGACACTCTTTTAATTTTTTATGATCATGATATCCATTTTACATCAATGTTCTGTAAGATTATTCAAAATTCTATTGACATTTAGAATGATTTAGCACCTCCTATCATCCTTAGACCGATGAAAAATCTGAAAGGCATATTAAATCATTATAATTCAAGTTGAGGTTGTTCTCACATTACATTCATGGAATGCAAGATTAATAATTACCTTTAGTTGATATTTCGTATATCTATATTGACTATTAATGTATTTAAATGGTGTCATATGATGAATTATATAGAATGATACTTTTTACTCCATCTTTTAGGCATGATATTTCTGAAAGGAAGATTGTAGGCCAAGAACTTAGTGAATTTACAAAAAGAAATATAAATACTATTTAGAGTGCTATTAAAGATTCTCATCATACATGAAATATTTATTTTGATAATAATTTCCATGATATGGAAATTTATATGGTAGATCCAAATTTCTAAAATTCGTCTTCATAAAATTGAGTCTAAAGGTTCAGTAAGAAGGAAAAAATGAGCCTCATGTACATTGGACACTATTAAATTCTAGAATGAATTGGAGCTATGGTATATCATTTGTTAATTTTTCCAAGTCACTGTATTGTACCTGATGTTTTCAATATATCATTGTTAATGAATTATATGTTATACACAATGTATCTTTCCACCTCTGAAGAGATAGAATTAGAACATGATCTATCTTATCATGGAGAGACAATTTAGATTCTATATACTAAAGGGAAATAATAGATTAATTAGATAAATTTACTAGTAAATTTAATTTGGAGAATTCGTAAAATTTAGTCACAAAATTTCAAACATGATGAGGTTATAGAGAAGAATATACCTATTTTTTGGAAGGTAATATCCAGAAAATTTTGAGGGTTAAATATTTTAATGAAGAAATATTGTAACACCCTAAGACATTAAGAATTATTTAATATTTGATAAATTAAAACTAATCAATAGATTGTGATACACACAACCATTATCCATAATTATTCTATGTTAGTATTCTATTTTAATAAAGACAATATAATTCACATTTTCATTTGTTTATGGTAAAAAATTATAATTTGATTGGATGAATATTGAAAATATTGCCACCATAGTCTCTCATAGCAGGTGGTTAATTTATTAATTTGGAAAAGATATAAAAAATCTCATCTAAAAGGAAACAAATATCTTACTAGCCTTGTTTAACTCGATATATACCTGAAATTAAAATTACAATTAAAAATAAAAAATAAAAAATGTTTTTCTTTGATAATTCCATTATTCATCACAGTGTATCCCTACATATCAATCAAACACACAACTTGGTATCGTATGGAATAATTTTAAGAAATTATTGGTATCAAATGGTTAGTATGTGAATGAATGTATCTAAATCTATCATACATAATTTATTATAATCAATATGGAAAGGTAAATAACTGATACACATTCCATTAAATCAATAATCTAAGAACTATGTGGTCGAAATAAATATGTCCAAATAAATAAATATAAAAAATCACATAATCTTGAAACAGATCCATTAATAATATAGCTATGTAAATAATAACATATACATTAATATCTAATAAAAAGATGAGGTAACACATAATTCCTAAATTTTCAACCATAATCTCAAGACCATTCAGAAGATAATTTAAATATGTTGATCGAAACTATTCTAATTTGACCAACTGATTTGTCTCATTAGACCGATTTATGAATCAAGTGGCTATATATATCACGTCCCACCATTCACATACTAAGCCCAATGAATTCATCCAATAAAACTGGTGAAACATATTTAATGTAAACATTCATATTGAAAAACTAACATAAGAAATTCCATCACTTATACCCAACAAAATTAATAAAATCATAAACTATCTAGTGTAATATAGTGAATAGAAATAAAATTATGCATTGTAACGACCTCTGTTTCAATAAAAGTATTGATTTTTTTCAATTAAAAATATTTTTTTATTCTTGGTAAACTTGTATTGTGGCCTATGTGATGTCCTTGGAGTTTCTAATGCTTGCTCGGTGCAAAGAGTGTCGAAATATGTGCTAAATAACTGGGATGCATGGTTAGTGGAAACTATGAATCCCCGGAAGAACAGTTTCCAATAACCATATGGGGAGAAACAGTGGTGCACCTAGAGCCACACTTGTTTTTGCAACCATGTGACTCTACGGACATAGATGTGTGAGAAACTTCTTGTTTTGATAGTGGGATTTTGCATGGGTTTCACATGGTTATGGAAACTGTGTTCCAAAATAATGTGTGGAATATACTTAAGTAGTTACTTGAGCATGGTTTCTCCATAGTTTTCTAAACCATGCCCCTAACCATGATTCCTTGTATTTAGAGTTCAAATTCCATTTTTACCCTAATATAACCTTTTTGACCTACTTCTTATTTCTCTTTTCTTCCAACAATGGGTGAGGCTCCAAATTTTCTCTCGTAGCCTTTCAAGATTAACAACCAAGGCATCCAAATACCTTCTACCTCTATTGCGTAATTCAATATCCGTCGAAGGAATTGGATTACTTAATGTGAGATCTTAAATCATATTCATTCCAATATATGTTTCTCTTTGAATCCCTCACACTATATCTATACAAGACTATATTCCCTATTTTCCTGATATGGGACTATTATTTGGATTTCATCAAACTTACTCAGAATTTGAGGCCAATATCATGTGAGGGGTTTTCTACATCCTTGAGGTAAGTTGTCACATAGTTTTCCCCATGATATTTGATATTCTATAGTTGTTCTATTGTGACACACACTGGCATTTTCCAAACATATACTTTTAAGTTTGTTCTTCATTTCAAATTGTTTCTTTCACCATGATACATGTTTATTGACCAATATATAGTGGATTAGAGACTATTTATCTCATTTATATACCCACATGGGAGTTCTATGTTGAATTACACCTTATAATTAAATGTTTATATGCCAATATCACCTTATATGCATTTAGATTAGCTTTTAAATTGAATTTTTTAGGTAATGTGAATGATTAATTGATCCAAGGGTACCTCCAATGTGTTTTCCAAACTATATATAAAATTTCACATGTAGGAAATTCCATAAAAAAAATTTCATGTTTGAAAATTCCATGTTTATCGTGTACATAAAATTTCCATGATTTAGTATAATTAATGGGTTGGAATTATATGAAATATATTTTACATAGTTTAATTAATTTAATTTAATTAATTGAGTGAATGGAATGTAATTATAAAAATGTATTTCATGTCCAGATATTCTATTAATTATTATATTAAATGTACATTGTAAAAAAACTTCTAGGGATGAAATTTATCAGGACTAATGAGACTTATGAGAGGTATTGGATCATGTGTTCTATTATTAACATAGTTAAACCATCATAGTGGATGTGGTATGATGGTGATAGTCTAGATGATAATGAATTTTTCAAGCACCCCTACATCCAGAGTAGATAATGATTTCTCAAACCATTGAATCTAGTTGGATGTTGGGCTTCACATCCCAATTTTCTTGTTTGAGTGTGGACATATTGGCGCATGTGACATATTCTTTAAGGATCTTGGAGTCACCAACACATTATGATATATAGGGTATTTTAAATAATAAATAATATTATTTCCTTCCTCTATTGGTCATGGATGTCTTAGTTACGCCCCTTTTCAGTGAGCAACTATTATTCCAGGTATATGGACACATACTTCTTCAAGTAATCAGTTCATATAGGTTGATTGAATATATAACTATACTATATATATATATATATTATTAAAATATATATCGTGAAATTATAGAATCTGACCTATCCATGAGACAAATTATGTAGAGCCTCCAGATGTCCTTTAGGAACCGGATTTGGTGGTTACTTATTAAATAAATATTGTTAATTAAATAAATATTCCTACACAATGTTCAGTTAATGCTAATGATTTTATTACATGTTGATGCCATTGGTGGAATCCTATGGAGTATTTTATCTAACACCATACTATGGATTCCTTTGGTACCTAAGAATATTATATGACTATAATTATTTAAAAGTGAAAGATCCCTTCTAAAGGTTCATTATATTACTTAATTATAGACGGATTTTAGGATCATAGGATTCAACATTCACTTGATATGTTAGAAGACAATATTTGGTTCTTTTTCTACTTTTGGTATACTATTTTTGTATGATAATGTCCTCTATATGCCTTTTTTATATCAACATTTCGTGGATACAAGCATATTACACTTAGTAGTGGCTTATTATATATTTTATTATTCATCTAGTCATTCATCTATTATTTATATATTTTACTAATATTTTATTTTTATAAATTAATTAAATATTGATTTTTATATACTTCATATATTATAAAAATTTGATATGATTATATATTCTACCCACCATACCACCTTTACACTGTCATGACTAGTTAGAAGCCTCAAACATACAAGGTGTTGTGCTAGAGTCTATATGACCCACTGGCTTTGGGCACATTTTTTTAGACCCTGGTTTAGGATGTTAAAAATTCCTATCACTGAATAATATTTTATTTTATTACTATTTTGGAATTAGACAACAAACTAGGAGAAAAAATAATTATTAATTGACTATTTTTTCAGATGTAACTTACCCATGTATAGGGAAGACCCAAATAACCTTGGATGGTAAATTTTTATTAAGGTTTACGTCATTTATAGTTGATATTACATCACCATCATGTGACACACATGTATAATGATGTTATTGATATTTATATTATTAAAATGATGATTTCACTACTATGGACTAAGGAAAAGAATGATTTTCATTAAACCATCCTTCATTATTAGGATCACTAGGACAAATATTGGAAGTATTATTCCATGTTATGTCAACATTCATGGTGTTTTTTGGTAACATATTTTTAGTTCCTTGAATATGTATTGAATTGTTTTGATTCTATTTATAAGTATTGGAAAACATAATTAAAAATTAATGCGCCTTTAATAACATAACAGGGTTTCTTAAATTGGATAACAAATATCTCATAAGACGTTAATTATAGAATATTTATCCCTAGACCATTTGTTGAATAGGATAGAATTTGTAATCATATGGGTTATGTAGAAGCCATATTTTTGTTCATAAGATGTATGATAACATGTGGATTAGAAATGGAATTCCTCCTAATTAATCCATTTACAGTGACCTAACTGTTTTAGTACAGTATCATATAATGGGAATATGGAATTTGAATTGAAAATATATATCTTATATATTTATATGAAATGGAGACATATACCTAAACCAAATATTAGTAGTTGGTATTGGGGTATATCTTGCGTTCTTATGGACTTTTGGTCTCTTATACCATGTTAATATGGATTTTGGCGTAGACCGAGGGGCAAGATCATTTCTATATGAAGGCTATGTATCTGTCATATTTTTTATCTGTAATCTTCTTTATCATTAACATAATTTTTAATGTGTGCATTTGACATTGTAATATCATGCTTCCATGATTCCCTCTGGGCGCATGTCCTAAAGGCAGAGATGACCATGCACCGGAGGTGTTGGTTATTGATCCAGCAGTGATTCTCCCTAAAGATTCACATGTGGAACATATTCTAGTTCATGATATAGGAAATGATTCACAACATCATGAGGTATTTCTATATCTACTATACAATATGATACGTGTTATTAGACATACACTGAGTATGGAATTGTTGACTTGGATGTCCCAATAGATGTATCATCCAACCTTTTTTGGGGTTTGTGGACTGCATGCTGCTAATTTTTTGATATATGTAATACTTTCTATATTCGAGCATCTTTAGATGAATCCAGAGTGGGGGTTCATGCATTCAGGGTCTATACTTCACGATTCTACCATGTGGTGGTGGGATGAAATCACACATAAATATCAGTGTCATTATATGGTTTGGGAATATTTCTAGAAGATAATCTATGACTATTTCTTTCTCTAGACTCTAAGGGATAATTGAGACATGGAGTTCAAGAAACTGCAGCAGGTGTATTTTTTGTTGTGGAATACATAGCTTGTTTCACTAAGTTGTAGAGGTTTTCTCTAACTCTTATGGTGGATGATCTTATGACTAGTAAGAAATAACAATATATGATGGTTTATGAAATCCTGTTGTAATTCAATGTCTTTAGGATTAATATCATTTATGAAATATTTAACAAAAACATTATTATATAGAGAAATATGAGGGAAGCAGACATTGTGAGTCAGGGCACATCAACACCTAACGATATCAGTGGTTCTTCTAGTAGAATAAAACATCATTTTGAGGTTTCTCAAGGAGTTGTGAGTAGTCATCCACCTCTTGTTGATTTATTCTATATATATCACCAGTGATGACAGCTAGGACATACTAAACGTCATATATTTAGGGATCTAGTGGACTGAAAATTTTATGGAATGATGGGTCATATTTATCAATTGTGTAGAATATTTATATCAATTCCTAGTTAGTGGGCATTTATTTCTACTCCACATGTAAGAGTAGATAACATAGTTTCATGACAGTGTGGTAGATGGAATACCATTGGCTAATCAGTTTTAGTTAGGGAGGTTGAGTTAGATTTAGTAAAAATCACAATTTTCTGAGCCAATAGAGATGGATTTCTCCTAGTTGTTAGGTAGTCACTTAAGTTCATGGTAAATTATAGATATATGGAGTCTAGTGTACATTTGGGGAGATGAGTTCCAAACCATATACTGTACAAGGTACTATTCATGTATCCTCCACATTTGATTCAGATTTATTTGAGATGGTAATATCACACTCACATATATCTGAAACTATAATGGGATGTCTGGAGATCAATATCAATCACTTTTATGGTGTTATGATTCAAGATGCCTCATTAGGTATCCAGTTAAAGTTCGATCAATGTTTTAAGGATATTACCCTTGAGATAGGTGGATATCCATTTCATATGTACTCTTTTCTTCCTCTACATTATCATATTCAACGTAATCATTGAGATAGAATGATTAATTCTGTATTAAAACCATATTGAGTTCTATTATTATAACTTGACATTTACATTAGCATTGTGAATTATGAACATGTATAAGGGAGAATGGGAAGTAAATTTGATATGTGTAGGACCTGAGCAGTACTGGCTGGGTAATGTGACACCTTAGATCACATGTATTTTCATTCTTGAAAAAAGGTTACAACCCATTATTTTCCCTTCCTGGTGGATAATATTAGGAATTTATTATCAAGCTACTTATCTGGTCCACCTATAGTGAGATAGGTAGAGTTCACTATATACATAGTTCAATTAGAATTACTAGTGACAATTCCTCATTATAAAATGGATCATATGGAGCTTCTAGAGATCAAGAAGATATTGTATGATCAATAGGATAATGTCTTTATACTCTCCATGACTGCTCTATGGGGTTCGCCAATTCTTTTCTGTAAGAAGATGGATGGTTCCCTCAGGATTTCTGTGGATTACCATCAATTGAATGAGATCATTATAAAAAATCAGTATACACTACCTAGAATATATGATCTCTTTGATTATATTTGTGAATAAAATGTGTTCAAAAAATACATTTGGTGTCTGGATGTCACGAGAACTGTGTCAAAACATCAAACAAACCTCACATCACTTTCATGAGTCGATATAGTCTATATGTGTATGTTGTTATGTCATTTAGACCCATGAATGTACCTACAATATTCACATGTCAAATGAATTAGGTTTTTGACCTATATCTGGAATCATTTTTGGTACTCTTTGTTGGAGATATATTAATTTATTCACGATCCAAACATGAACATGCAACCCATCTTGAGATCATTCTGAATATACTCATAGTGCCTCATATCTATGCTATGCTCTTTATATTTAACTACCTATGTCATATCGTCTCATATTATATATTCTCATTAGACATAGAGAATGTTAGATCTATAGGATGCTTGTAGTATACCAAAAACATTTCTGATATTCAGAGTTTTTTGGGGATTTCTGCGAATTACATATGATTCATCCATGATATATCATGCCATGAAATTCCGCTTATGGGATCGATAAATAAGGGTGTAAAATTCAGATGGTCAGAAGCTTGTCAAGATTGATTTTAGTAGTTGAAGGGATGTTGGACTGTATGGATGATATTGATTCTTCCAAAGCCTATAAGAAAGAATATTATATACCTGTACACATTAGTTATCAGTTTTGGAGCTGTTATAATGCTGGGACAGTCGGTCGTCACATATGGGTCTAATCAGTTGAGGCCTCACGAGTAGAATTACCTGATTCCTGACCTCAAGCGAGTTGTGGTTGTTCATTCTATATGATGATAGAGACATTATCAACATGGAGAGTGTTTTTCAGTGTACAATAGACACAAATTCCTCAACTACATTAGCACGCAGTGGTATCTCAATCTGAGGACGTGTAGTGTTGTTCAATACCTATATTCTTTTGATTTTGATCTTTCCTACATGAATGGTAAATGAAATTATGTAACTGATTCTCTGATCTGGATGACCCATTTATAAGAATTTTAGGAATCTATTGGATAATGGATTCTCTTGAACTTATTCTTAGAGATGTACATTCATGTTCAGGAGGTCCATCATCATAATATCCTCGCGGCCTTAGTAATGACTTCTACTCTTATAGAATGGGTATGAATGAGACATATATCTAATCTAGAAGTCCTTTTCATTAGTTAAGGTGTCTTAGATGATGGTACATAATTAGGTTGGACCATGTATGTGGATGATATCTTACTATTATATGAGAGTGTATGGGCCTCAAAGGACATTAGAGAGGTGATGATGTGTGAATTCCATGCATTATCTTTGGTGGTCCACCCTTGTCACGACCCGTCCTCGGGGCCCGTGCCGTGACTACCCCAAGCCCGCCTTCCATAGGCCAGGGGCTGGCGACTAGCACCAAGGCGTAAAATCCCAGTAAACAGGGAAGGCATTGCCTTTATAAGTAACAACCACACAGAGTCAGCAAGCGGAAAGTAAAGTGCAGAAAAGTAAAGGGGGCTGGAAATACAAGCCCAACTGTAAAGTACAACTGAAAAGTAAAGTACAGCAACTGAAGAAAAGACGGCGGCCTCGTGTCGTCCACTGGAAATCCCACCTGAAGGGTGGGTACAGATAGCCTCCAGGCTCCTCGGGTCCCACGTCCGCTCCGAGCACGTCCCGCCCAGTGGTCCACCTCCAGGTACCGTCCTGCTCCACGCCCCAACCGTGATCAGCGCTGTCCGTCGTCTTCAACCAACACAACACGGTGCGGGCATAGCCCGTGCAGGGGTGAGTACAAGCTACTCTGTAAGGACCCCGAGACCCCCGAAGGTCTCCCGAAATCCACAAAGGATATAGCACAAAAGAAAGATGCAATCACGAAGTAACATCTGACTCGACTTAGGTATATGCCCATACATATACCTAAGTCCCCAAGTCTAGCTCTGCTCACGAGCTCAAGAACAACTCAATCCACAAAGGAAGGCAAGACTCAAATCCACAAGGAGAGTAACAGTAAATCCACATAGGATAGTTCAACACAATCCACAAAGGAGAGTAACATAAGATTCAGCTCAACCAGATATACTTTTTCAGATGACGTCAAAGATGATCACTGATCCATCTAAGTCGTCGGACCCACGAAGGATCGATATGTACTAACCCCCGCAAAAGACCCACGTAGGATCGGGCTCACACAGAACCTGTAGGCAGTGGCTCACACAGAACCGGTAGTAAGGACCCACATAGGATCGGGCTCACACAGAACCTGTAGCACTGATCCACGTAGGATCGCTGAGTGCAGTAGTCGACGCAGTCCACTGAGGATCTCTGCGCAGTCGTCGCCGCAGTCCAAGAAGGATCTCTGCTCTGCCGTCGTCGCAGTCCACTGAGGATCTCTGCTCTGCCGTCGTCGCAGTCCACGGAGGATCTCTGCTCTGCCGTGGAAGTCACAGCCAGCGCTAAGGTTCCCGCACATAGCGAGCTCGTTTAGGAGGGTCCGCTCCACGAGCCGAGAGGCTGATACATCAACTGACACGTAGTCTGAAGTTGATGTATCCAAAAGTTTCGTATCGACAACAGGATCTCAACGCAACAGACGGCGCGTCAATCGGACGCCCGGTCTGAGAGTTATTGGCATTTTCGTCCCAGGGGCCCGGTTGGTTTTTAGGGAAAAACCAACCCGACCGTACTCCGCCTGTATCAGATCCTCGGGCGGAGTATGCCAAAAGTTCCGTCTCACTTAGAGGAAACTACCACAGCTGACGGTACGTCGATCGGACGTCCGTAGCTCAAGTTATGAGCATTTCCGCTCCGAGGGCCCGGTTTGTTTCGTGTACGAACCAACCCGGCCGAACCCAAAGTCTTCCGAAACCTTGAGTATAATATACCGAAACGACCGTCTCGATCCAAGGATCGTGTAGCCGCTGACGGTTCGTCAATCGGAGGTCCCAGGCCCAAGATATGGGCGAAAGACCGAAGAGGGCCCGAAACGGGGGTTCTGGGCCCGGGGCGACCCGGCCCGAACCCCCCCTGGGGTCGGCCGAACCGGGTCGGCCCGAACCGGGTCGGCCCGAACGGGGTTGGCCCGACCCGGCCCGAACCGGCGAGGCCGGGTCCGGTCCGGCCTGGGCGCGGCCCGGCCGACCGGACCGGCCGGCTCGGCTTCGGCCGAGCGGCCGAGGGAGCCGCCGCGGGTCAAACCCGCGGCTTTGGAGAAACGCGGCCCGCGCGGGCCGCGTGCTGGAAGGCCGGACCGCGGGAGCGGTCCGGCGGTTCGCCGCCGCCGCGGCTCGGCCGCGGCGGACTCCTCCGGCGGCGCGCCGGGCGCCGCCGCCTCCGGTCGCCGGCGCCGCCGCGCCGGCGACCCGCGCCGCCGCCGCCTTCCGCGGGCCGCCGGGGTTGCTCCGGTGGCCTGTTTTGCCTCCCGTCTGCGCCATTGTTCCTCCCGGGACGCGTCCCTCACTGCGGAATCAACAAATGGCCCTTGCGTCGTGCTTTTTCCGTCGCCCGCCAAATCCGCACAAAAAGGAAGATCGGCGGAGGGTTGCCGGGTCTTGTTCGTTAGACCCGCACCCTCCGCGTTAGTCATAAACAACGGGAGAAACAAGAAACGACCAATCAACAATTTGAAATAAATTTAAAATTGTTCCGTGATCGGTTCTTTATTTTACAAGAAATAAAATCACGGGAAAGGAAAATATTTCAAATCAACCCTTACCTTGTCGTCGTCGTCGGACGAGAGGTCGTCGCGGGATCGCTCGTCGCGGAAGAAGGGGGATCGTTGCGTCGTCGCGGTATCCGGCGTCGCGTCGCCAATCTCCGGATCAAGAACAAACGGATTTAATTAATTAAATCCATTGCCATGAAATTTAAAAAGGGAGAATTTAAATGATCTGATTCTCACCTTAGTTGCCGAACGAGGATCGGCCGCGGAAGAAGAGGCGTCGCCGAAGAACGTCGCGGGTAAAGCTCGTCGACGTCGCAGATCTCGGTGTGCGTCGTCGAATTCCGGTCGCCGGCGTTCTTCGCGTTCTTCGCGTTCTTCGCGTTCTTCGCGGGGAAGGTGGAGGCCCAGAGAATCTCGCACAATGAGTAATCCTCCAAAAGAAAGAGTTGGTCTTATTTTATTATTTTGCCAACGAACGCAAACGCGTAAGTAACGACCCATTAAATTCGTTGAATTAAGTCAACGAATGAAACAACCCATTTAATTCACGAAATAAACCGCCCAATTAAATGGTCTGTTAAGAAATTAAAGAAAACGCGTCGGTTGACTTTTCAGTTACTTTGACGGGTTTTCGCGGGTGCGTTACTTAGCGAAAGAAACGGCGGGGCTCGTGCGGGCCCCCCCTCACAAATATCCTAACAAGGGGTAGGATATTTCCGGATAGAACCCTATCCGCTTAACTCAGTTCAAGCCGCCTTTAAGTGGCTTCAAGTGGCTTCCAAACAGCTTAAGTGAAATAAAATAAAGTTGTCGCACAAACTTTTTTTTATTTCTGACTTAAAGCCGCAGAATTTAAAAACCACGTCTGAGAAAACGCAACTACGGAAGAGGCGTTTCTATGAAAATACCGGCGCTGCGATTTCATCGGTGCCCTCAGAATTTGATTCCGGGCACCGGTTCAAAAGATAGAAAAACCCGCTCGTCCGTTCACTGAACGTACCCGAGCCAAACTTCGGAAATTGATTCCGGGCACACCGGGCCTCAGAATCAGGTGCCGTCTGAAGCTGCGCTCTTGTAAAATTCCAAAGAAAATTAAGAAAAAAAAAATTTCCTTGAAATTTGCGGGTCGTTACAACCCTAGTGTCCCAAAAATATATATAGAGATCTATCGTCCTAGTTTTGGTGTCCTGGTATGAAATGTAAGATTACTGGCCTCATCACCCATTTTTTACCATTCTATAGGTGAAGGAAGAGTATTAGTGACTTGTATGAGTTTTTCAGATGCTTTCCATTATCAATTGGAAATGAGATTATTTTTCCTCGTATTTCATAACTGTATTACCTAGATTACCTCATAAAAATGATATATTGTGGGTTTCCATTGATAATTTGACAAAGGGAACACACTTCATACCTATGAAAGATACCTTCATTATAGATTATCTAGGAATACTATATGTTAGGGAGGTTGTACCTATTCATGTAGATCTTCTTTCTATAATTTCAAAGAGAGATAGTCATTTAAAGTCACATTTCTGGAATGGGTTGCAGAAGGCCTTAGGTACACAAGTACTTCTGACCATGGATTATCACCCTTACACCAGTGGATGGATGGATGGTATAATTTAGGTGCTAGAAGATACATTTTGTGTATGTGTCTTTTTCATTGGAGGTTACTGGGTGAAACACATTCCCCTAGTTGTGTTCTCTTATAAAAATATCTTTCAGTAAACCATCGATATGGCTCTTAAAGATGCATTATATGGTTGGCCTTGTTTTTCACCTTTGTGTTGGGAATACGTATTGGATAATGGTATGTTTGGACCATATCTCAAACATGATACTATAGAATAGTTCCAACATAAAATAAATCACATGATGAAAATCAATCCCAATAGTATCTGATTACCAGTAGAAGCTGGAAACCTCTCGAGTTTGTGGTTAAATATCAGTTTTTCCAGGGAGTGTCTCCTTAGTTGGGCTATACACATATTTTCTGCCATAGTATTCTCTTAACAAGGTACTTTAGACCCTTGGACATTGGGAAAAAATCATACATATGACTTACTGGTGGAAACATCCTCAGATATATCATTTAATGTATGATGTATTTCATGTATCTCAGCTTCATAGATGTCTTCCAAACCCATCACATGTTTTTCAACTAATGAGTTTTAATTTGGACTAGATTCTTCCTTGATGGGTTATATACTTCCTATAGTGGATCAGAGAATGAATAGACTCTAAGAATTGTCTGTTCTTTCGGTACAATAGATATAAAATAATGGATGAGTACAAGATGAGACCTGAGAATGAGATGACGATATTTGAGCTTATTGGCTGCAGAATTTTGCTAACAACACCCATTTACTCTTATAAGGTGAACTCGGGGAAACGATTCTTTAGGAGGGTAGGTTTTAAAGACCAGTATTTTCATGATGGTATAGATCATTTTATTCAATTTAGAATCATGGTTTAGTCATGGTAAACATATATTACAAAGAAAGGGAGGTACTAGGGTAATCTTTGGCTTGTTCAGAGCTTGGAGTTATAGAAAGTGGGAAAAATAAATTGGTTACATACTTAGTTGAAAATTTAAGTCTGAGGCCACATAGTTTCATATAACCTTATAGTGAAAATAGAGGTGTAGTAAGAGCCGTATGGATTTTCTGCAACTATATGAGTCTAGGCACATGATCATGTAATAAGATTTTGGGTTTTTATGTTGGGATTTTACATGGTTTATGTACATTTAGAAAACCATGTGTCTGAATTGTGTATGGAAATTTCATTAATATTTACATGATCAGTGCTTCCACATGGTTTTTTAAACTATGTGCGTTAACCATCATCCCTTTTATTTTAAGGTGAAATAAATTTTTTCCCTCACTTAACCTTTTAATCATATTTTCCCTATCTCTATTATTCCTCTAATGGATGAATCTTTTTTCGCTTGTATCCATCCAATATATTCAACATTTTAATACATGTATTTTTTTCATCAACATCCCAATTAAAAATCCATAGAAGGCATTGGGTGCCTAAAGGGGATATCTTGAATGCTATTCCTTTCTATCTAAGTTTATCTTTAAATCCAACATGAAATTTAGGTGTAATATCATTTTCCATTTTTTAAGGAAAATTAATATTTCTTATATTTACTCCAACCTACTATGAATCTACGATTGATATCGATCAAGAATTCATCTACAACCTTCATGTAGGAGGAATCGTCATTTTCCCCTGGAGTTTTGATGTTCAGTATCTTTTTCATTGTGCCACACACCATATTTTTTAGAGCATCCACTTTTAACTGAGTTCTTCATAACAAATTGATCCTTTTACCTTGATACATGCTTTTTTATCTTTATTTAGTGGATTATAGTTTTTTGATATCATTTTTGGGCACCGCTAGTGTGTACTAAGTTGAATTTCCCATTGGGGTTAAATATATATATTCACATATCCACCCTTAAAAATTAAGAATAGATTTTAAAATGAATTTCCTTTATAATGTGATGTCTTAATAAAACCAAGGGCCCCACCCTTGAGTTTGGATAACCAATACTTGCAATTTCTCTTATCGTTAATTCAGTTAATTACCATGTCACCTTCTAAAAGACATAAATGAATTTTCCATGATTTATTAATTTTAATTTTTTGAATTATATATAATTTATTTTACATGGTGGATTGATTTTAATTGAACAAATTGAATTTAATGATCTATAAAGGGTTTCAAGGTCATGCCTTTTATATCATGTTATATTAAATGATCTTTGTAAATTGGGCTTTCTTAAATGACATTGAACTTATCTCATGGGACATACAGGAGGTATTGACTCATGTGTCTATTATAAACATAATTAGGGCTTCATAGATGTTTTGGTATAATGCTAAGTGTTTAGTTTCGCATAATGGTATCATTCCCCCTGATTCATTCATCGAGAATTTTGTCTCACACCATTGACACAAGTTAGATTTTCGGCATGAAACATTGCACCCCTTGATTGAGTGTTGACATGATGCCACAATCACCATCTTGAGGGATGTTCTTTTTGTCTCTCAATAATTATGAGATTTAGTGTATGTACCCTCATTCTTGAGCCTATAGGCTTATTAGAATTGTCATGGATGTCAAAGTTATGTCCTTGTCCAGCTAGTAACTAGCATTCCAGGCATTTGGCTACTTACACCCTCACGTACTTGGTTCATATAGGTGGATGAAATATATAACTATAATATATATATATATATATATTACTATATACATAGTGACTAATCAGACTCCATTCCATCCATGATCTAAAGCCGGTAGGGCCCCCAGGTGTCCATTATGAATTAGAGTGGGTGGTTATATATTTATTTGTTATTTTAATTAGTTACTTATGCATGAAAAATATTTAATTACAAGCACTTCTTGAATTATGTGTAGACACCATTGGTGGGGGACTAATGAGATTTTAATCTCACACCCTACTCCGAATGCCATTAATAGAATATAAGATTATATGTTTTATTGTATGGATAAGGTAATCACCCTACTATAGGTTCTATTTAAGACATACTTGTATATGGAACTCAGGATAAGAGGACCAAGGATTCAATCAGAAATGTAGTGGAGCATCTTTTGTTACTTTGTTACATTTTTTATCACATGTTTATATAATCCCAAACCCTTTCCCATTTTGGATATCATCATGCCATTAATCTATGTATATGACACTATATTGTGTCTTATATTGACATTCAGTTTCTCATTTAACTTTTCTTATGATGTCTTACACATACTATCTATTCATATGTGATTATTATGTTAATTTTTATCTATTTTATTTTTTTTTGACACTCTACTAAGAGGTTATTGTAACGTCTCTGCTCTGGGTGCCGCCCAAACTTGCCCCAAATCCAGTTGGTCAAATGACCTCAAGAGCAATTCCAAAAACACCAAAGGTTGAAGTCTATCTGCAAGGGCTATAGTGTGATAATGGGGAAACTATTTCTCTATTGGTCGAGTATGCACAACGAAATAACAAATAGTAAACATAAGAAGATGTGGTAATACCATTCAACAAAACTAAATAACAGAAGACTGGTAGTATAAAAAAACTACAATATATATAGATAAATGATGAATGTCACATATGTCTAAAAATGTATCCAAGAAGGTCAAAGTGATATAAATACAATACTGAAACCAATGTGTATAAAGAAATAAACTCCAACAGCATCGCAATCCTCAGCATGGTCCCATGCTCTCCATCTCCAACACTAATCAATTACCAAAGGAAGAAGGGCACTTTCTTTTATCCATACCTGAAACTATATAATTATTTTGGGACCAAAATCATTACCCAAATAGGGTGTGAGATGAATCCTAGAAGCAAACCACCAAATGAACTGTTCTTAAATGCTAGTTATTATATATAGTAGGTAATTACCAGAAATAAAGAAATAAACTAGAATTTTCTCAAATTAAACAATATTACAATTTTCAATTACCTTCATTTAAATTTGTAAATTTTTCAAACCATTGAATAATCAAATCATAGGATCTATCATAAGCATTGAATCCCCACTATAGTATTGAATCTTATGTCTCCCAAGACAATCAAAACAATCTAGTAAGACAGATTCCAAGCTTGTTCTTTGGCATGGATGACTCATCACATGCATTCGATCAAACAATAGAAACCCTCAAATAATGTTCTCACATACTAAGACCTCTGGTTTAACATATCATCAAATTAATTAATGATTACCCTCTAGAAAGCTCATACATTCTATCATCTTCGGTCCCACATCATACTAATCATTTATACAAGACCACCTGGGTGGATCTCATGGTAAATGCCACCATGATCTACATAGAAACAATAAATATTAATGACTATCTAGAATCTCTCATAGTCAATGCCCTAGGGTTCCAACATTCAATTAATAACCACCCTCTGGGTAGCTCTCAGGGCTTATCCCCTTTGTTCTATGACCACCCAACAATGATCATAGTCAATACCTCAGGGTCAACATAAGAATAATTATACATAAATTACCCTCTGTCAGGAAGTTCTCACAGTCAAATCCCCCTTGGTCAAACATTCACAATGTGACAAACATGTATCTCAAATATTCAGTAAGTCCATCCAAACAACCCAAAGCATGGAAAACAAGGAAACCCAAACATGCATTCTAGACCAAATGGCTATAATCAAACCAAACAATGAAACACACCAATAATAAACATATAAAACCTTATGTATAAGAAAAAAAACTTTCCCAGTACAAAAAACCATACTAGGTATTAATCAGGGCTAAATTCCAAAAAATCCAATACCAAAAATCTGGTTATTCAGAACATTAAGAATATATGATCTAAATAAATTTAATTAAAGGAAAAAAGAAACATACCTTGATGCTTTAAAATCAACACTCTTGAACTCCATCCATTGAATCCACCTAAAATAGTGTACATCTATTTTTAAAAAAAATGATCAACCTTGAAAAACTCACAAGAGATGAGGAATCTTGATAAAAGGCTCTCGGGAAATAGGTACATCATCAGTGGAAATCCAATGCATCTGACGGTTCCTCAATCGATGCTCGGATGAATAATAGGGAGGGGTTGATATTTCATTGGAATTCTAGCACATTCTTGTGTAAAACATGTGGAGAAGATTGTCATTTCGGACGTGAGACATGACCCTTCAATAAGTTATAAAATAAAAAAGAAAAGTACACAAGGAGTTCATTTAATGTACACGTCATGTAATAGCCTTAACAATCCCCGACATTTAGTGGTATTCTATGTAACCAACTTAGCCTTGTAATCTGCTATTACACGGTTAGTACACAGCTATACACAACAACTGGCTACATGGCGTGTACTCAAAAGTAGATGATGTGTACATGGTAAATTTAAATTTCTTCCTTTAACCTCAAAAACACCTTAAATCAATATCAATACCTGAAATGAATATCCATGTTCTTAAAAACCTCCCCCTTAAATAAATTCATCCCCAAATATCCCATCCAAGGGTGGTAAATAAGAAACATCAGACAACACTGGCCACTATGATCTTACATCGGCCTCCCTCTCCCTCATCTCATCTTGTACTCACATGTGCTACCATAAAACCCATAATAGAGGAATAGAAGAGCCAGAGACAACCTTCATGGTACGATCTAGAATTTAAATTGGGTGCTACTCAATAGATGGATCCATCTCCAGCGCAACATCATCAGGTTGAAAACATGAGATGGGTCTGAAAAGTAATGGCATGCCTATGAAATGTGAAAGATATCATTCAAAGCCTGGAACCTCTGGTGTAACTATAAATAATTGGAAACTGGCCCAACACTTTCTCAAACCTCAAATGGACTGACATATCATGATGAAATATTCCCCTATCTCATATTCCTATTGTGTCCTAATCTCGTTGTGATATGTAAGAAAACCTGATATCCGACCTCAAACTCCAGAATTCATCTCCATCGATCGACATAATATTTACAGTGATATTGTGAAGAATCCATCCTCCTATGAATAAACTCCACCTGCTTATTTGTCTCTTGGAAAATATGAGGTCCTAGCATAACTTCCTCTTTTGCCTCCATCCAACATAGGGGTGATGAGTATAGCCTACCATACAAAGACTCCTATGGTTCCATCTGAATCATCACCTAAAAACTATTATAATAGGCAAAACCCACTAGGGGTATGATTCTCTAACATGATACCATGAAATCCAGGACACATGCTTGAAGCATTTCCACCAAAACATGAATCATGTGATCGAACTACCGATCAGTATCAGGATGGTATGTTTTACTCAAAAGTACATGTGTACCCAAATCACTCGATAGTCCCTTACAAAAACGAGAAGTAAACTAGGCATCCCTATGAAAAATGATAAAGTGCCGAAACCCATGAAAACGTACAATCTATCAAATTCACATCCTTCCAAGCTCATAAAAACTAATTTTCTTATTAATTGGTGTGAATTATGAAACCTTTGCGAGTCTATCCACAACAACACACACCACATCATTCCATCGCGGGGAACTCAGTATACTTTTCAAAAAATCCATCATGACATCATTCCATTTCCACTCGGGAATGGGTAACTACTGTAAATATCCTACTGATCACCGATTCTCCGTTATCACATGCTGATAGGTGGAAAATATCAAAACAAAATAAGCTACAACCCTCTTCAAACCTAGCCACCAATATTGACGGTTTATATCTTGATACATCATTGTGAAACTAGGATGAACTACCCAAACTGAGGAATGAAAATATAAAATCAAATCCTCATGTATGTCTGATAAAACCATATGAATTCTGAGAAATGCAAGACCTCATCCTCATCTATGGTCAACCAAAGAGTAGGGTCCTTTCCTAACACACTCTCCCATAGAACTATGCCTTCAAAATTTGATAGCTTCCTTATTCATAATTGATCCAAGAGAGTAGAGGTAATAGATGTAGAAGAAATAAATTTCTACCTGTGTCTTTCAGGAACCTCAAAAATTCATCTCATGGAATAGAGACATAATCTACAACTCACTACTAGCCACTTGAACTGCCTGTATATGAGTCCTGCTGATCAATTCATTATCCACTGCATTTCCTTTTCCAAACATATAGGCAAGATCAATGTCAAAAGGCTGAAGGTATTCAACACACCTTCACTGTCCCAATTTCAAATCACACTGAATTAATATATACATGAGGGTTTGGTGGTCAGTTTACAACAAAAAAAATTCTATCCCAAAAGATAATGTCTCTAATAGGGTAAATCATGTACAACTAAAACTAACTCAAGATTGTAAGTTGGGTAATTCCTCACTTGTGGAATCAAAAATAAATTATCATAAATAACGACTCCTTCCCCCTGCATAAGAACTGTCCCCAGCATGATACCTACCACATCATAGTAAATGGTTTAACGCATGCCTGGATCTGGAAAAATTATTATTGGTGCTGAATTCAATCTCCATTTCGACTCCTAAAAGGCAGAATCGTAGGAATCTGTCTACAAGTACTTTTCACACTTCTTAATTAGGAATCTTAGTGGTGCTGATAAGAATAAAATGTCTTGTATAAAGAACCTATAAAAACAACCCTACCGCAGAAAAAAAATTGTACCTCTAAAGCATTCTTTGGTTTCTCTATGAAAAATAATACTCTTACATTCTCTTGGTCTCCGGATACTCTTATCTTTGAGATAACATGTCCCAAAAATTGAATATGGACCATCGAAAAATGGAATTTGAGAGAATTGCGTATAACTGATGCTCTCTCAGTGTACTCAATATGATCTCATGATCGGTGGCATGGTCATGTCGAGTGAGAGAGTACACAACGATATCATCCATTAAGACTACTACAAAAGAATCCATGTAAGGATGCAACACACGATTATCAGTGCTATGAAAACTATTGACACATTCGTGAGACCGAACAATATAACCAAATACTCGTATAGACTGTACCTACTCTGAAAGTTTGTAAGAGGTATATTTGATGGTCTAACACAAAACTGATGATAATCGGATCTCAATTCAATCTTTTACAACACCAGGTATACTTGAAAGTGATCAAAGAGATCATCAATCCATAGCAGGGGATTCAGATTCTTATAGTCATCTGTTTTAGCATCCAATAATCCACAAAATGTCTAAGGGTATCATAATCCTTTTTCTCAGAAAGAATAGGCAAACCCCAAGGAGATGTACTGGGTAAGATGAAACTATTTTCTTGCAACTCCTCAAACTGCTTCTTGGGCTCCAGTAGCTCCGGTGTAGCCATTTTTAAAGGAGGATTGAACACAATGTATCTCCTGGAAGATGATAAATATAGAAAAATTCCTCACACTCTTAAGGTAAATATTAAATTTTACAAGAAATACTTCTCTAGAAAGATCCACTACTAGATTAAATCCATCTGTAATGTCTACTGGTCATCCAGATATAAACTAGAATTTTGGGCTATAATTTTTCTCATCTCATGATGCTTAGGTCCCTCTATCCTTTCCTAGATATCCCATTCCCCCTTATGTATAATGGACCCACCCTCTGGTCATGTGAAACTCACCTTACCATGATAGCAGTCAACAAATATGTGAAAGGAAACCAAGAATTCCATTCTGATAATGACATCGAAGCCTGTCATATCTAAGACATAGAGGTCCCATAAAAAGTGACACCCACCAACCTCAAGAGGGAACTCGTTGAAATGACATACACTGGCCATCCTAAGCCCCATAGGAGTGTGTATCATTATAACACCATTAAACGTAAAGAAAAAGAGCCCAAGGATCTCTACCATGGAAAGAGATATAAAACTATGGGTATCCCTCATATCAAAAATATAAGAAACTAAAATAGAGGAAACTAGAATCGTACCTATAACTGTAGTGGGTCAGGGATCCTGCTCTTTCTAGATCTGCACCATTGAAAAATTCTGACCACTATCATGACCCTATCACCCTACTTGACTACCCTGAAATGATCCACCATATTTTTTCTGAAAACCTATCATCTTGATACCATGTACATGACCTTTTCCTCAGCCTAAATGGATTAAAAGGCTATAGTTCCATGACTGATGAGAAACCGATGGTCCTGCTTCAGAACATAGACTCCTAAAGAACCGCTATCACTCTCTACTTGTGAGAACACTCAGAATAAAATGATGAAGGTGACCCATCTTGTAGTAAGATCATCACTCATCTGGGACTTTTTGGTAATGATTTCATGTATGCCCACTCTTCCACACAATAGTATCATACCACATGGATACTTGAAAAAATATCATATGATTACTCCCTGTGGTTCTTCACGCTATCTATCGAAGGAGTACTAGCCCTGTATATCAAACCACCCTAGAACATAGGTCCAAACTCCCTCATATTTTTCTTAGTAATTAGCACCTAGTTAACTATAGTTGTCACCAAAGTCATCATGAAAAAATTAACCTAGGATCAGATTCCATACCTGAGATCATCCTCATGTCACCTTTCAAAATGTAACTTGTAACCTCCTAGAATGTGTGTGAAGCACTGAAGCTTTGTAAAATGGGAAAATTAATCCATCACTAATTGATAACATTTCTCCATGTGCATGAACTCTTGGTTTTGATTGGCCCCCAACATCTCAGGATTGAAGTAATCATATAATGTCCACTAAAAAACTTCCCAAGTCACAACCTACTGATGTCGCACATGTGAGATAACATCCCACCCTCTCATGGTGGAATCACGCAGCATGTACATCACAAGCTTCACCCGCCTCTATAGAGGAGTCTCCAGATGCTCTAAAATATAAATCATGGTATCCAACCATGACTCTAAATCATATGGTCATCCATCCACTAAAAATGTTGGAGTATTATGTTACAATACCCACGTAAACCCTACCATAGAGGGGTAGGATATAGTGCTCCCTAAAAAGTCTTTATCATCCTCATAAATCCTTAATGAAACAATGCATCAGCACCTATGTATGGTATAGCAGATGGTGCCAAGACTAGCACCATAAGAGGATCATCTAGTTTTCCATGGTTTACCCTTTCTGGGCCCTGATCAGTTCCCTATATCATGGAATACAACCAGAGGATGTCTGCGTGTCATGAATATGAAAAGTCAAGTTCACACCTCAGTTTAATATTATCAAGGAAAAATACATAGAAGTGCATGAATGAAATAGGATAAAAAGCATTAAATTTCTACAATAGAGGGTACATGACATATAGAACTTCTACATGGTGTGTTCCCTTATGTTTTAGTCATGGGAGTGTAACTCTGCCATCCTAATCATGTAACACCCCTACATAGGATTGGTAAATCTTGAGGCATGATGTAAACATGAATTTCCCCTCCTGTATAGGTTTATATACATGGACAAAACTACAAGGTTTTCTCCTTATGTAACACTACACGCTGTGTTCACCATAGACACGGTGTGTACAACTTATGAAACATTCACCCTTTTCATTGGTCACATGGTTAGATACATAGTTGATAACTAAAAGGCATGTACAAGTTAGTCACAATGTGTATAACCTATGTTTCATCAACCTGTATCCTTGGTCGTATGGCTTGATACATGATTCTTTGTAACAAAGTGTGTAAAATCTAGACACGGTGTGTTCAGCAATGTTTCACAAACCCATGCCTCTACTCACACATTTATTCATATGGTCATAGAATACATGTCGTGTATATATGGTACACATTGTGTTCATAAGAAAAGTAGTTTCTTCCAGAATAGATGATCACATGACATGTTTTCATAACCTCACATACCATGTTATCTTGGTTTCTAGACAGTGAGTCTTTGAAACTTCTTTGGAACCATTAGAAACATAATTTTTTTCCAATTCATGAAAATTTCATACCATTGAGAGAACATACATCCATGAATCAGTGTTTTTCATCCTTGTTCATGTCATATCATAACATACTTAAATTAAAGTTCAATAATGATCCCCCAATTTATGATATGAGAGGACCCATAACACTTCAGTGAAAAATGTCTGACATCATTCCAAATGAAACTTAACAATTTCTAATATACTACCAACATAGTATGTATTCTATAAGAGAATATCTCAAAACATCATGCATATCTAGAACAACAACTATCACAACAACAAGCAATTAGTAATTCATCTTAAATGGCATGACAAGAATGCATGCCGTGTGATCTCTAAGAAGCTCTTATATGATGTAAGAGATATCACAACCTTATATCATCTGGTTGCAACATAAATAAATCCTCAATAATATCAATAATAATAGCACAAATATAAATGAATCACAAAACATTGAAATCAAATGAACTTTAACAATTGAAAAACGATAAAAGAATTCATATTCGAGGTATGTTAGTGTTTCCCTATACACAGGTTAGATATTCCCAGGAAAAACTTATTACCAACTACCTATAATTTACTATCCCTGTCTATAGGCTCCAAACTATAAGACATAGTTGAAAAGAAACATCTTTGATACCACTTTGTATCATCCCGGTTCTAGGTGCACCCAAAGGTTCCTCGAACCCGGTTTGTCACATGACATCAAGTGCATTTCCTCATACTCTAAAGGCTTCTGACTACCAGTGAAGGCCACAAAGTGGTAATGGGAAAACTATGCCCTCATTGTAATAGTATGAATAGCTAAAAAATAAATTATAAACATAAGTAGAAGTTGTAATGCCATATAACAGTAATAAATAGAGGAATACTGATAATAAAAAACATCTACATCATATATAGATAAATGATACATGTCACATATGACTAGAGAAGTAACCTAACAGGTCACAATATTGTAAATACAATATTGAAACCAAAATACAGAAAGTATTATACATAAACAGCATTGCAAGCCTCAGCTTGGTCCAATTATTTCTAGCTCGAATAGAAATCATATACTAGATGGAGAAGGGAACCTCCCTTATCTATACCTGCAACCATACAATATTTTTTGTGTCAAAAATCATGACACAAATAGGGTGTGAGAAAATTAACAATAATTAACCACCCAATGATTTTTGCCTAACTTTCAGTGAATATATATAGCAAGAAATTAGCAGAAATGAAGCAATAAACTAGGATATACTAAATGTATACTATTCTATAGTTTTCAATTAATTTAATTTAAATTTATTAATTATTCAAACCATTGAATTATAAAATAATGGGATCTAGACTAAGCTATGTATCCCCGGGGTAGAAGTGAAATAGATATCTTAGAATACCATCTAAACAATCTAGTAAGACTGAGTCCATGCTTGTGATTTGGCTTGGCAGACATGTCACAATCATTGAATCAAACAAAAGAAACCCTCTCAGTATGTTCTCATAGCCTAACTCCTCTGGTTTAATATATCTTCAAATCAATAAAAGATGCCCTCTTGTAATCTCACACAATCTATCCCCTTTGGTCCCACATCGTACTAATCATTTACAAACATCCACCTAGGTAGGTCTCATGGTCAATACACCCTTGGTCTACATAGAAACAAAAAAATTATAACAGCCACGTAGAAGCTCTCATAGTCAATACCCTGAGGTCCAATATTTATTTAATAATGAACCACTGGTTATCTCTCATATTCTAACCCATCTTGTATATAACCACCCGACAGCTCTCATAGTCAATACCTATCAGTCAACATAACAATAATTATACATAAATGGTCCTACCTCTTGAATCTCTCACAATCAAATTCCCCATGTTCATACATTCATAATGTGAATCACATGCATCTGAAATATTTATTAACTCCTTCCAAACAACACAAGGAATGGACAATAAGGAAATCCTAATAAGAATTCTAGGTCAAACGTCCATAATCAAATCAAACAGGGGGAACACACCCTTTATCAAGTTATAAAATAGTATGAATAAGAAATAACCCTTTTCCAGTCAAAAAACCATATATGGTATTAATCAGAGTTAAATTTCTAAAACATGCAATACCCCAATCTTGGGTATTAGGCACTTTAAGCATACATTATCCACATACAAAAAAATGCACATTCCACTGACCTTAATGTGGTATGATCAACACACTTTAACATCAACCCTTGAATCATCCAAAAACGACATAGATCTACAAAAAGAATAATAATCATCTTCCTTGAATACTCATGAGAGATGAGGAATGAAGAAGAAATGGTATATGGAAAGAGAGAACTCACCATTGGGAATCCAACGCCCCTAACAGTGTCTCAATTGGAGCTCAGATGGAGAATCAGGAGGTTTTTAGAGTTATTTGACATTCTGTCACTCTCCTGTATGAAACACATAGAGAATAAGTGTGTTCTGGATGTGAGAAGTGACCCCTCACTGATTTTATAAATAAAAATAAAGGTATGTGACATGTTCATTTAATGTACACTCTCTGTAGTATCCATTACCGGACCCTACTTTAGGCAGTATGCCAGGTCACCTACATGGCTATGTACTCAGTCGTTACGTTTCCAGTACACGGTTATACACAGCAAACATGTACATGGAGTGATCTCAAAATTACATAGCGTGTACATAAAAAAATTTCAATTTCTTCATTTTTCTTCAAAAACACCCAAAATAGAGAGCCATATATGAAATTATGATTTGGATTCTTATAGTTATTTTCTCCCCGTAATACCACCTTTATAACCTCACAACTATTTGGAAACCATTGACATGCAAGTAGGGCGGCTTAAGGCCATGTGACCCACTGACTCAGGGTGTTGTTTAAGAGGATCCCTGGTTCAGATGTTATTATAAATCATTATTCAAACTATTAGAAACCATCCAATGAAATAATATAGATGACATCAATACAAAATTTCCCCTATGGACCATATGTAAAATAATGGGTTTTTGCCATAAAAATATCAATAATATTTTTGGGGAGTGTAACATTTTCATTTTATAAATATTATTAAATAAAATTTAATAATTAAAAAAAACCATTATTTTAATATAATTTAAAATAAGTAATATATGAAACAAAACAAATATTGGTCTTGTGGGATTCAAGTGATTTGATTGTTGTGTTTATTTTTCCGAGAAAATGGGGTGTGTTCATTATCTTGACGTGATGGTTTTTTGGGATAAATTGGATCTGGTGCAATTTATTAGATTTTGGTTTGAACTGCTTCAGAGATGCTGGAAAGGTGTTTGCAGAGTGGCGTCTGGTCCGAGGGTACACAGAGGTCACCTGCGGAGCTGGGTGCAGTGTCTGGATGGCCTGGTCTTCCTCGCTCTAGTCGGTTCATCTCCCTTTGTGGATGTCCTCTTTCAGGGCCCACCTCACTTCACTGGAGGGTGAGGCGGAATCCAACTAGAGTCCGCCGATCGGTTTGTGGATTTGGGCTGGTTTTGACGGTCACAATGGTGGGCATTTGAGGAGACCGACTCTGAGGTCATTCCAACTCTCCTGATGTTTGTTTCCCCTTGTTCGTGGTAAATTATCCCTTCATGGTGACTTTAGCTCCGGCTTTGATGGTTTGTCAGTTTGAAGTATTTAATGGATTTTATCCATTTCGATTGTATGTTTTCAAGTGGGTAAGTGGTGAATTGGTGATGTGGTGAGGTCTTGTATGGTTTCTTACTTTTTCCTTAAAAGTGTTTTCATAATAAAAAAACAATTTCATGTCTAAAATGTGTATTTTTTATAAATTTACATGATGATTCCTATAAAAAAAGTTTTTTAAAAAAATTATGTATTAATATTTATTTAATAAATCATTTATAATATTTTGAAAATATTTGTTTATTTTGAAAATATGGATTTTTATGAAAACATATTTTTGACCAGACTGAGAAATAATTTCATTTTGTATTTACAAACTCATTCTAAATAATTATATGTAACGATGAGTGTAAAAATGATAATACTACTTTTTTAATTTAAAAAATAAACATACATGTTGGAAATATTTTTATTTTATGATATGAAAATTAATTAATTCTCCAATGGTATACATAATTTAAAACAGGCCTAAATAATGATGGGACTGTGAAATAAACTCTTACTACTTTGGTAACTTTTAAATCATGTGTCCCTTGAATAAAATTACATCAAATGAAACAAAAAATACAATGAATAAAATAGGATACACTATAAATTTTTTAAAATGGGTTGTACATACAATACATAATGTAATAAGTGATTTATATGTTCTATGTCTCATAAAATGAGACTTGAAAAGAGAAACCATTACCTCAGGTTATTATTCTATTATATGTGTCTAAACCTTCTATATTGTAAAAATATGTTTATAATAAATATATTATATAACTATTATCATATAAATCCTACCATATATGGTTTAATTGGATTATTCTATCACATGTTTTTTAACAATCCAATGTCTAAATCACTATTTCATGTGATAATTACTTCTATTTTCATGTTTCATTTAGTTCGAAAATTTTGGTCATCTCAAAATTATAATTCTTAAATAATATATGTAATGTTATAAATTATATAAATATAAAATATATAAAATATATATGTATTAATATTATTCTATTAAAGTTAGTGATGGAAAATGGATCATATCGTTCATGGAGATGGTATATCATACGTACGCATGAATGTTGTTGATATTTTTTATGATGAATGGAATGAATGAAAAACATGTAAAGATTAATCATTAAATAATCATTATTATTTAAAATATAGAATTTTTATTAATAAAATACGTCCATATTACCATCCATGTTAAAGAATTAAAAACATTTTACATCACCATATGGAGGAGACAGTCCACACGTACGAAGGATAGATGTTAGTGTTTTCCAATGGATTGGACTGTAAAAAGATATATGTAATAATATATTTAAAAAATTATGGTTAGGTAAAAAATATAACATATATTAAATAATTTTATCTTTACTACCATCCATGTAAAGAGTAAGTGAAAAATTAATCACAATGCTTCACGAGGCTGTAGTCCTTCGTACAGATGGGTGGCGTTATTGTATAACCCATAAAATGGATAGTGAGAAGTCATATGTGGTATAATAATTACCGAAGTATAATAGTGTAATATATTATATATATATATATATATATATATTAAATCCATATTTAAATCCATCTTTTAAATTTGGTGATGGAAAATGAATTATATCAGCTCATGAGGTGGTAGTCCACCTTACAGACAAATGACAGTTTTGGTTTCCATTTGATATAAGTGAAGATGGATTTTGGTTTTGAAATTAAAATTAAAATATCTAATTATATAAATTATACTATATTAATTACATTATAATATTTTAAGAATATATTATGGAGTTTGAATTATAAATAAAACAAATATTATTGTCTGGGAATTTTACCTCTTCTTTTGAGATCCTCTTTAGGATTATTCCAAAATAATTTATAGGAGGGTTGTATAATATAAAAAATGAATCATTGTTTTGTAGAGTTAATTAAGTTATTTATTTCAGATTTTTTCAGAACCCAAGGGTTTTGGATGTGTGAGGATCAGAGGATAGGGGGATCCCTTTATAGGTGTGGGGGAGGACACACATGTAATGTTTAAAAAGATCCAATGATAACAATGTTTTTATCATTAGAAAGGCATCCAAAATAGGTAACTATATATAAATATATGTAATAAGGTCTAAATATTTATATAAAATTCGTTTTTAACATGTTCTATATCATTTTATACATTTTCTTTATAGTTTACCCTCTGTAAATCCATTTTTCCCTTAACTGTGATGATTAACATTTACGGTTTTCACTATTAATTAATGTAAAAATTTAAATTGAACACATTAGATAATATAAAGAATTATTATTTAAAATATATAAAACATTCTTCTAAATTTAATTCACATAATATGAAGAATTCAATAAAAAATTTATACTGCATATGTGATAAAAGAGTAATTTACAAAGAGGAAAATTATCATAAGTTTAAAATGTTTTAACACAAAAAATGAACCTGAAATTGGTTAAACTATCATAAATTACTCAAATTTTATTCTAATTGAACTAATTTAACTATTAAAACATTTTATAACATACTATAACATTTTAAATAATTCAAATGAAAGGATAGTTTTCAACAAAAATCCACCTTTTTCATTATTCATCACAAAATTAATCTTTTTATAAAATTCGCAAATATCAACCAAAATATAATTTTTATATTTAGATTTAAAAATTTAATATTATTTATCAAATTCATTTTATATATATTGTAAAATTTTGTTTTAAATTATATGTGAAAAGCATAACTAGTCCCCCTTTTTGAAAAAAAAATGTTTTTCAGAAAACATTTCCTTCTCTTTAAAATGTTTCTTATATTATTTCAAATCCAAAATTAACCATTAAATTATTTTTTTACATATTTAAACCATATAATTTAAATAATTTAATTATTAATATTAATATCGGGCATCTTAACGGCCTAGTTATAATGGTCATGTTTAAATAATAATATTTTAATAGAGTATCGTGTATCATTTAAACATGGCATTCTGTGCATCACAAACTATCAACGAGTATTAATTAAATGAAATATATACTAAATAATTATGTATTTATTTTCTATTTTAATATCTTTATTTTTTTCATACACACCAGCAAACATGATTTTCAACTTTTAAAATCATGAGGTGTTATATTCTACCACATACTTTAAATTACATCCTCAAATTTTAATCCGGACCACATGGATAAAGTGATTGAAATTTGAAGTTTAATTTGTTATAAACTCAAATCCCAAATGGGTTCATAAAATATCAACATGATTATATATAAATTTAATTATTAAGGTTATCTATAATAACATAGTACTAGGATTCCATGTTGGAGAACATTGGTTGGAAATTAAAACATGAACATGGAAGAGAATACTAACGAATAAGGATTAACATTCAATGATAGATAACACATTCATGAGAAAGTGAAAAACTACAAAACCATAAATTTATTATGATTTAAAAGGTCATTTATTCAAAATATATTAATCTAATAAGGAAATGTTTTTATAATCTTAATATATTTTGTTAAATTTGAGGGTATATGTTACAATTATGATAGAGAATAACTGATAATACATATAGTTTCATACCTTTCTAGTGCTTCTGTCAAAACCTTATTCATATATAATTCCATGAAATGAATATCCAATAAAAAATCCTAAAGAACCAAAAATACAATTTGACATATCACTAGATAAATAAAATAACGGTAAATCATTCCTTTAATATTGTGATAATTTAAATAATGGAAATGGTTAAATTATATTTTACAATAATTCCCAATGTTGAACTTAATGAATTCAATTGATAGTTATCATAAATTATCATCCAAAATATTTATATTCAAATTCAATGAATAAAAAATTATAAGGAAGGTCCCTAAATCAACATTATATTTTGATAAAATATATATTGTCTCATAATATCACATTAAAAATTTGGTAATACGTTGATCTATAAAAAAAATAAATGAAAAAATGAATAATTACAGAAATAATATCTCAGTTTGATGAATATAATAAATAAATCTAATAATGAATTAATCTCCCATAAAGAATACACAATTCACTAAATAATTTCATGGTCTCTAATATTATTTCGTAAAAATCTCTTTATCATTATTATATCAAATTTATCCCCATATTAAGTGTTATATTATCTTAATAATGTTCTTTTTAAAATGATCTTGTTTACAAAAAATCACTTTCCATAGTAATCAATACTATTCCTCATAAGCTTTGGAATTAATAAAAAATTTATTTTTGTATAATCCTTATACATTTTTTATCCTTATAACTAGAATATCATTGATAAAATACTTCTTCAATATTTATTGAATCTAAATTAAATATATTTAATCATTCCTCATTGGTTGTATTCATATAATAAGCTTGAAATTGATACCTTTACATTATATATGGTTTATTCCATTAGAAATTGTGATATTCATTTATAAGATTCACATATCCTTACATTTGAACCACTGAAAACTGGTAACATAATCCATGAACCTCCAATCATGGCCATAGTTTCCTTCCTCTTCCCACTAATAGAAAATTCTTATTCTAATAATGCATATACCGGGGTGTTCCATTCCACAATTTTTTAATGTAGGAAAATCATTCATTCCAATATTAACATTATCCATAAATTTTTCTACCACCCTTTTCGTCTATTTCCTTCCATAAAACGCATAAGGAAAAAGAAATTAATTTATTTTACTAATAAGAGATGATACTCTATCCTTGTATAATGATAATATTTGGAATAATAAATCTTTTTTATGAAATGTATTTTTCCAAACAAATAAATATGTAATCATACTATTTATATTATGTATATAGTACGTAGTAAGTCTTTTCATAAATATAATGTTTTATTCATACTAAACTGAATTTTGTTTTTTCCCTTTGTCTTAGACTAAATAATTTTCACTCCAAATGCACCGATTTCTCATGAGGAAAGTACATTTCATTGAATTATACTGAAATATAATTTCATTTCATGTTTAAAATTTCTAGTAAATTTGTAGTGTTTTGAATCGATCACCACTACTCATCCACATATTATGATATATGATAAACATCCATGGAAAACATCTCTTATTCATTTATTCCTGAAGAGGGAAATGTACTCTCTAAGGAACTTATCCATTTCTCATCAACAAATAGATTTTTAGTTTCATTGAATGATTGAGGTTTTTGAAACATAAATACTTCTATTATTTTTACATTTCCTAGAAGATCATCAATATTATCCATATATTAATGTTTATTTCATGTACTCAAATTCATCTAACTCAGTATGGTTATTATTTCTTATATTATAGCTATAATACCAGCTCTAGTTTTATTACCTTTTCTAAGATATAATTCCTCACATAGGGTACGTGTGTCGATAAAGATTTCATTATTTTCAATAGGTTTTGTTTATTAATATTTGTGCACATGAGAATGGATCCTAACATTATGAAATAAAATTTATAATACCAATACTATAGAAATACATAACATAAATTGAAAATTTTATACATGGAAAATCTCATAATCACAAACATTGATTCTTTGGGAATGTTTAGAAATCATTAAAAAATTGTATATTTAATAATGATTTGTAATGAGAATTTTAATTATCCCAATAATATCACATGAAACTATCTGACCCTTTGTTTTAGTGCCCTGGATCCTAGTATCTTAGATCCGATTCTTGAATTATTCCATCGCAATAATATACAATGAATCGCATCATAAAATACTAAATAGTTATTTGTCTTGGAAAACAAGATACACACTTGAAAATTGTATTACATTTGAAAACCAAAATTAAAAAATAACTCATTTTCAAGGATATCATTACTACCATTATAATATACATGCATGTCAATCATAGTACACATAATCGATTCCTAGTAAAGGAAAAAAATAAAGGTGAGATAAAATTATTATTAAATGTAATGTAAAGTAAAAGTTATCATGAATCAATTATCACAGTTTACATGGTTTGTCGAATAAATGAACACACATATGCCACTTAAATAATTTTAAAATCGTGATTAGATAAGGTGTAATCAATAATGAAATCTAAATAATTAAACCCCCATTCCATTTAATAAATAACAATACTATCATTAATAGAGAAGTAATTGCCACAATATGAATGAAAAATAATTGAAATCACATGACAATCAATCAATAAACATAAAATGAAATTCATATAAAGATAATATAATTTCAAAATAATAATAATAACTCAATTTTAAATGAAAAAAATCTTAATCATTTGATGTCAAGTTATATGGAACATTATACCTTTACTATAGACACCTTTCACATGAAAATTAAAAACTAAAAGTCAAAACATGTTTAATGATATCTTACTGATTAGCCTCATTATATGAATATGGCACTGAGAGGCTCTAAAATTATTGGCCCACCCATCATTGTAGGTATAATGAATTCCTCATATATTGATTGATTGATTTAATTCATTAGAAATACATGTTATCATAAAATATATATATTGTGTAAAGAATAATAATTTATAAATATTTATCCAATCAATTAAAAAACCTTCAAAGAAAAAAAATATATGAAAAATTAGGGTAAAGATTATTCACTAAGATTATCCATGATAAATAATTTGGATATTCAGTTGAAATTTGTTGTCCAATAATCATAAAAATGTGAATAAATCAAGTGAACATTAATGAATAAAAATGGAATCAAGGATTGGAACTAAAATACCATCCTTGGAAAAAATAATCATAAACCATCTAGAGGAATAAAGAAGATGGAAACAATATAATATATCCCGAGTGGAGTATACATGAAATAGAAGGTTGTTGTCCAGATTGAATAAAAATACATCAAAAATACTTTAAAATTTTATTTAGTAAAATATCCATTTTTTTAAATAACTTTATAAAACATATAAATGTTTCTTTTAATCATGTAGTTCCCATAATGGTGAGAAATTTTGTACATGTCATACATTTTAAAACAAAAGTTCATTTCCCTTTTTTGTTAAATCAAAATATTCGTTGTATTGAAAATGACAAGGTTATTTTTTTATACTAATTTTATAATAATACAAACTGGTATAAAAATTCACTTAATAAAAAAATTTAAAAAATTTAAAAATATTTTTGGAATAATTTTTAGAAGATATGATTTTAGAATAAAATATATTTTCGATCGAAGAGATAAAACGTGTTTGATTCCATTATATACAATTTCTCAATCATTTTAGGTACAAAAGATTTAAAAAATGGTAAAAATTACCTAAAACATAATGAATAACAATAGGATAACAAAATTTGATGGTTTTAATATACAATGTAAAATAATTTATTTCAATGGAAATTCCACTATAAATAATCATGATTAAAATGGGATTGTGAAATAAACCATTAGAAAGATAATAACATTGATGATATATTTAATAAATGAGTCGATTATATGTATAAATTAAAAATAAGCATTAATAAATATGAAATAAATTATATGAAATTAAAAATTATTTACAATCAGAATATTACAATGTGAAAGAAAATGAAGAATTAATATAACCTAATGAAAATAAATTGTGTAGTGAAATTTTTTACCACCTGGTATTTTTTATGTAAAATACACCCGGAGGAAATAACACAAATTCAAACATAAAATTCTACGATAATTTAATATATTGTGATAGGACAGTTAATATTTGAATTATATACTCCATATATAAGAAATTATGTGCATTTCACTCGACCATAATGAAGATAAATTGAGATTAAGTTCATTAACTTTTGTCTGAATCATCATGCGTATTATTTATCATATTGAAAAATAAACTTATATAAATTATTTATTTTATTAACAACATTTTAAAAGTTTATTTTCCCTTTTATTTTCCTTATTCTGATATTACATGCAATTACATAATCAATTATGTTTTTTGACTGTTTTGATGATATTTGACTTATGTGTTATAAATGACATAGGTAGGTTGACTGTAGTTATATGAGTTCATTATTTCAACAACCTCACAATAATAATAATGAAATAAAAATCAAATTTATACATAAATTATAATTTTAACACCAATCATGATGATGTTATTGATAAATGGATTAAGTTAGGATCTTGGAGATGGTAGTTCATTTATATTTTGGACTAACATTTCCATTTTTTCAATGATCATCATGAATATGGGGTAAGTAATATTTTATATTTACATAATGATCTTAATATCATATGTAACATATAAGTTTTTGTAAATATACTTTTATATATATCATAAATTTGGTGTGGGGATGAAAATAGAGTCACGTCGCTTCGTGAATATGGTTGTCAAAATGAACAAAAACGACATTATCACCTTTTAGTGAGTACAGCGTATGAATGAAAATGATATATTTTTATTTAAAAGTGATAAATATTACATTAATATAATAATTATATCATTATTATCATTGATATCATTTATATCTTATTTATTCATAAAATTTATCCTTATTCTCTTCCATGTAAAGCATTAATAAAAATGAATCGTATAACTTCACAATGATGTAGTCCATCATACATATGAGTGATGTTATCATATCCACTATAGAATAGAAAGCAATATATAGTTGTGTGTGTGTGTGTGTTTGTGATATATTGACTCCATATGTATAATTATGTTTTTAATATCATATAAATACTCTATATCCATCATCATACCTGGCTGTGGGGGATGTTGATGGAAACTGTGACACATCACTTCATGTGGCGGTAGTCCACCCTACATATGAGCAGTGTTATTGTTTTCCATTTGTGGGAGAATTATTATGATAAAGATCATGAACATAAAATAATAACATATATGAATATGTTATATATTTAATTTATTATGTAATCATAAACAAAAAATATGTTAATCATGTGGAAGAGGAAATAAAACAAACATGCATTGTTATGAATTTTACCTCTTCTCGGACAACTCCTTTAGGATTATGCACAATGTATTCCTAGATTAGATATATTATGAAAAAATAATTCTAGGAATAGTTTTTGGTTACTAGTATTTAATTTGGATAGGTCTTGGCTAAATTAAAAAAAATTATGTTGTGAATAAGATAGGAGTGAGGGAGGCCTTTTATAAGTGAGGTGAGTGGCACACTTTTATATTTTTAGAAGAGAAAGGTGTACCCACATTTTTCTCTTCCCATAATGGTCATAAATAGAGTTTAATGTATTATTACACATTATAATGTCTAAATACTTGAATTAAATATATCTTATAAAATATTATATGTCAGTATAACACTTATATATTTAGTTTACCCTTGGTAGATATACTTTTACCCTAACCATGATAATTATTTTTTTATTTTTTCACTATTCATTTTGGTAAAAATGTACGTCAACTTGTAATAAAATATAAATTCATATGATTCATAATATTTAATCAGTTTTTTTATATTTATTTCAATTAATTTGTAGAATTCAATTTAAAATTATTCCGGCAGACGCGATGCAAAAATGTGTTTCTAAAGAGAAAATTAAAAGAATTATTTAAGGTTTGAATATAAAAGATTAATATTAAATATATTAAAATTAACAAGATTAATTAAAATTATATATAATTTTACTATTGATTTATTAAAACCTATTAATAATTTTTTTACACTTGTAAATTATTTATATGAAATTTGTTTTTTCAATAAAAATAGTTATTAATCACTATTAATTGTGAAATTATCCTTTTCAAAAATAATACACAAAATTCACACTATAATAATTCATATATTATGATTTAAAAATGTTTTTAATTTGTCAAAAAAAAATATTAATTTGAAATTATTTTCCAAAAAGGAGACTAAATAAGTCACTCCGAAAAAAATATAGTTTTTTCAGAAAACATTTCATTTTAATTTAATTGCCTATTATTTTAATTTTAATAAATAGATAACCTTAATTTTCATAATTTCGTTAATTCTATTAATATTCAAAAATTTAGTTAATTTTTTATAATAGTATATAATATTACAGTTCATTTAGAGTTGGTGTTCCGTGTTCTGAATGTTGTCGATGAGATTAAATTTCACTAAATATATTTTGTGGGCTTTTTAAATTTGATGACTTGTGTCACATAGGTTATGAAACAAAATTTTATTGTTTTTTAATTTTTTAATTTTAAATTCTCCCCACTATAAATAAATTAATTCCTTATAATTTTATCTTGTGATATAAAATTAAGGGTTTGATATTTCAAAATACTTCTATTGAACAACCACAATGTAAAAATGATTAATAAAATGGATTCATAATAAGAGATAATGGGACATACAAAGGTCATTTAAAATAAAAAATAACATGGTTTATACAAGGGATAAATTTGAGATCAAGTGAATATATGGACCTGAAATAAAATCATAAATAAACATAGAGACTGATTGAGGACATGATCAAAAAAAAGTTGGCGATTAATGGAACGTTAATGACTTGAAGGACATAAATATCTGATGACTTATACACCATTTTATTCAACCGCTAGGAATAAATATGTTTAGCATTTTAGTTTTTAAATTAATTTTCATAATTTTGAGGAATTATTTTGTTTTCTAACAATATAAATAAATATACATATGTTATGCCTATTTTTATTAAGAACAATTTCATCCATTGTTTGTTCTTTGATTAATTTCCAAATGATCATTTACTATATGAAATTAATATCCATTTATTATTTTTTTCATCTATATACTCAAAAAATCAAATTAACAGATCAAAAGATCCATAAAATATTTTCAAGTATTTCTTTATATCTAATACTATTTTTCAAAACCACTAGGTTTAGTACAAGTTATATAATATAATATATTAAATTATAAACCAAAATAGTAACACATTTGGTTCATCATTAACAATTATTTGTAAAATAATTATACTATAATGAATAAAATATGAACTAATAAATCACATATTCTATGGGTAGGAATTAAATACTTATCATTTTTTGGGTCATGGGTTCAATCCCCTTTGGCTTTCCAAATGTGATGGATTGTCACATGACATGTGGGTTGTTATTTTTCTAAAACCATTTTAATATAATTCCTATATCAGTCCCAAATTGTTATAACCCTTAATTAACACAATATTTAATATAGTATAAATCCTAATTATTACCAATTATGTTAAACATAGTCAAAAAATAGTATATTCTATATGTCATAAATAAATTTTCTACTCAAAAATATAATAAACCAAGAGGTGTAATTCCATAAATTTTTTCCAATAATATCAATAATCATAGTAGACTCCCATTACATAAAACATAAAAAGGTGTTATTAAGATGTTGAAAATAAGTTCAATTTTATACTCATAAAAAATTATGGTATCTATAACTCATAATTAAAATAATAGGTATTTACTTTTAATATTTTACTCAGTCTTGAGATGTTTCATAATTTGTATCACCAACTTTCCATCGGTAATCTTACTTCTTTATTTTTTTAGAGAATCATAATCACTACCGAAAAACAACGATAAACCCAAGGTTCACTAAAAAATATGGGTATAGGTCACCCTAATACCTATGTTTTTTAAGCTAAAGTAATAGGTTTTTTGGGGTCAATCATGGGAAGGACCTATACCAATGTTTCTCCAAAAAAATTCAATATATTTAACTTCTAAACCCACTGTTTTTTATTACATGGAAATAAGTTTCATGGGAACAGATAAATCTTATTTGGAATGAAATATTCTCACGGATCTCTAAAAACACATTTGAAATGGACACCACTATACCAATAGTTTTTCTATATTCTGGCTATATGTTGCACAGTGAAAAAAAATCAAGGGAAAGCTACGGAAAAACCAATACCCATGGGTTATCTAAACTATGTGTATATGTTTTTTCATTATTTCTCCTTACTAATAATTAAAAATAATTGTTTATAATTATTTATTTATATATATACATATATATATATTGAATATAAGAACAAAAAACATGGTGTAATATGGTGGTAAAGTTGTTGCAGTGTAAGCAGAAGGTGTTGGGATCAAATCCTACATGTGGATTTTTTTAATAAGGAATTATACTCATGGTTTGATTAAACCATGGTTAAAGGTTGGCCAATTTATTTTCCCATATTTATAATAATAAATAATTTAATATAAATTATTTTTTAATTATTTTCAAATATTTTTTTTCTTAATATATAGATAGAAATGTGTTTTAGGATTTTTAAAAATTCATTGGAATGTAAGTGGAAGGTGTTGGGATTAAATAAAAGTGGATGATTTTTTCTAATTAGGTCCTATAGCCACTTTTTGACAAAAATGGGGCTATATATTTTTACATTGTAATTTATTACACTAGTGGTTTAAGAAACATGGGTATAGGTCTATCCTACTAGCTTTAGAAACCACTATTCATCAAACCATGTGTATACCCTATACCCATAGTATTTGGGTTCTACCCATAGTTTCGAACTGTGGGAATTTGTAAATATTCCTGTAGTAGGCACATAAATAATTAATCTATTTTATTTCAAAATAAGTCCTTCCATGAATGAGTTTTTAACCATTAGATGAAACAATTCACTCTGAAAAGTCCCAATTTACTCACATTTATGACAATGAACAATAAATGGATCCCAATAATGAGATTTA
Source organism: Viscum album (assembly GCA_963277665.1). NCBI lineage: Eukaryota > Viridiplantae > Streptophyta > Magnoliopsida > Santalales > Viscaceae > Viscum > Viscum album. The sequence continues at coordinate 23,920,985 of OY728157.1, read as the reverse complement.
TTTTTTCCGTATTATGCTTTATTTGTTTCAGAATTTTTTTTCATTATTCCCCTTATTTACACACATAAAAATGAAACCATTTTATAGAGAAAAATTCATTGGTTTCTCATTTCACATATATGACATCATGAAAATAAAACCATGTTCTCTTTTAATATCTCCCAATATAGATCTCAGTGAACTCCATCATTCTCTTATTTGTTGATTATGGGAGTTGTTTAAGGTATATGTTATTAATCATATTTTAGGAAAAGACGATTGGGAATAATCAATATATCTTCCACTCTATTCATCATCCCTTTTGGTTTCTCATAATCACCACATTGTCCTTTATATTTCAAATTACCATAATTCCAACAGGTTTCATCCATTGACTAAACAAATGAATCATACATTGAGAAAAAATAATCTCATAATGAAAAAAATATAACAATTTATTGGATGTCTAAATCATGAATCATTTATGAATATAAGACACCAATGTTTAACCTTTGTCCTTAATTGTCCTTATCTATTCAAATCCTTCACAATGCTTTCTAAAGAAAATATAAATTGCATGAAAAATATACCCTGTGAATGTAAAAAAAGTTCACAATAAGGCTTATTTTCATACACTAGAAGAATACCATTTCAATCCCAATGAATCCATCTTGAGTTATAACCCCTACGTACAAATATATCAGAACTACAAAAAAAATAGAATATAGGGAGGGATGTAAGGTCTCGTGTTTCGTAGAAATATATTTTTGATCAGAAATGTGAATTTTTTTCAAATAAATTATTTTAAGGTGTAAAATGATATTTTGTTATCGAAAATGACCTCAAACATATTTTATGACCTCTATATTGGTCTTAGAATATGGTATTTACCTTGGGAAAAGAGTTTGTTGGAATTATGAATCATTCAAATTTCCGTACAATAATTTGTTTTCAATAATTAATAAAATAATTATTAATTTATTTTTGTAGGTTAATTACATAATATCTTTTAAAAATAGAATAATATGTTGATTTCTTATCTTATATTGAGTCCCTAATGGGGATTTGTTTCCAAGTTGGGTTGTAAACTCAAGTTGGGCATCAGGCCTAATTGGGGCCACTCTTTTATTTTTCATTTTATTTTCTTATTATATTTTTACTTATTTTAATTTTGTCTTCTTCTTTCCTCTGATAAAATCTCATGTACATAGGGTAATTCATCAACCATGAGATCTAGAAAAATGGAGATGTGGATAGAGAAAGAGAGAGGGAGATAATGAAGTATCTCCCCGGAGATGGGGATATACAGATCGTAATGAGGCAACCAAAGACCATAGAAATGGGTGAAGCTTCGATGGATTATACCCAAAGGTTTGAAACTTTTATATTTTTTTCATAAATCATATTAGTTTAATCAATTTATTGATTTAATTCACTATTATACTTTCTTGGGACCCCTAGTTGGTCGATCTATAGAATTTAATGAAAAAACTAGTGATTTATGGGATTTTAGGGTATTCCATTCTAGAAAACCCATCTACATAGTGTGTGGTTTGGTGAACACTTTTCGGGAGTTATTCATGCTCAGGGATAATGGTACTTTCAAAGTATATGTTGTGTTTTTTTATACACTCTATGTATAGATACTCGGCCGTCTAACAATGTACCTAACCAGGAAACTAGTGTAAGGGGGCACATTTCATCTAGAGTACACATCCAGACCCCATGTGGATCACACCTCAAGTAGAACTGCTTGGCCATGCCATGGTTGGGACATGGGCGGGTACCCTATGTATGGTACATGATGTTTAGATGTCTTCCACATCATGTATATGGTAATTTACATGATAAGTATAGGAATTAGTGCATGAATAGGTGGGGAATTAAGGGTACATGATAGTTATGGTATTTATATTCCATGTACTCCACTTTTGATACAATTTTAGTGTATTTTCCCATTTTATGACCATCATTCAGATTTGGACATAACATGTGTCCTTTTTGAGTAGTTTTCTATGTAGATCATAATGGATAAACAATTGTGGTATTTTGAGGACTACTAAGTGGTGGTTTATTATTTATCTAAGGGTATATGTTCTTCATCCTATAATTGATTTCAGTTGCTTCTATAGGGTGAGACCCTTGATCTGAGATCATCAATGAGGTGTCACTCATGAATTAAACCTTGTAGACTTCTTTTGATGAAATCTCACTTGAGATATGTTCCCTTCTAGCTGAAAATGGAATAGAAATAGTTGTTTCAAAGGATCCATTATAGGATTCATTATATTCTTCATACTATGTAGTGAGGGTCTCCTGTATGATTCTCCTTCTTATATATGATTCCAAGGATCCCTTGATTGGATTCATATTCCTCTTACCATTCTGGGATCCCATGTTAAATTTCTCTTTTACCAGTAGTTGAGGATCTCGAGTTATATGTCTTCTATTATGTGTGGACAATGAGGATCCCCTGTTGGATTCCACCTTTACCTTTTTTCTACTAAGGATCCAATGTATGATAAGTCTCATTGGTTGACTTGTGGGAACCAAGGGGTGCCCAAATATTTGACCAATGTGGAGATAGTGTGTTGGGTTTTGTTAGAGTAGATAACTAGTGTCACCATGGAACTTGTGTCAAAGTGGTAATCCCATGGGTTGTAGTAGTTGTGTTGGTTTTATGCATTCAGTGACCCTCAGTAATTTATGCATGCTTAAACTTATGTATTGAGGACATAGTGATTATATCAATTGTTGATTCTTGGATGGTGGATGTTGAACATTTTGTTAGGAGTCTTTCTTTTTATTTCATATGCGCAAACATTCTTCCTATAATCCATCTTATTCATTAGGCTGCTAAGGCATTCATTCCTAGGATCCGGCATTTGATCCATCTTATTTTTTATACATAAATGTATATTCATAGGTACAACCTAGGTTTAGGCTATTGAGCATATATTTTTTTATTATTAAATTATTGGGATTTACATTAGTGATCCATAGAATCCATCTGTTGTCATTTTTTATATGATATTTGAGAATGGAATCCTTAGTAATGATAATCGTGGATGATTCTGCTCTCTGAAGTGACAAGGATGATTCTTACCTCCTATATTTGATATGTGATGAGGATTATTATCCACTAATCAATGTGATTATACTCATGGATTATTACACTCACCTGAGTGATGGGGATGATTATGACCTTCTTATTCAATTATATGACCATGATGTTGGGAATGATTTTTCACATCAATAGATATCGGAAATGATTATAGTCTTCTAGATGGAAGGTATGATTATGCTATGGAATTTTAGTGACACTATAGGTTGATGTGGAATCTCAACAATGTGTTCTTAGTACATATTGCCTATGGGTAAGACCCTTAGAGATTATCTAGGATTTGAATGTTATGACTACCTATGAACCATGACCATGGGATCAGACATTGGACATGATTTACATGGAATGACCAACATGTTGTCTAGCATAGTGAACATTTATCGGATGTCTCAGTGTACATCTCTATAATCAATTATAATAGTTATTGGAGGTGAGTATGGGTGTACCCAAGTTTATATTGTGTATCCCAATATGGTGATGTAGATTTCTTAGATAAATTAATGGAAATGGCTGAAGTAGGTATATGTCGATTGGGATTACGGAGCCATGGATTGAATTAGTTATACAAAGCATGAATGGAATGAAATACAGCGCAATTCTATTTTATAATATGTCCATGAGAATGGGATTACGAGCCCAATGATCAACTAATGATTTATTTTATGTTATTTAATTCACCTTAATCATGATTTTCATATTTATGTGCATATGTATTGGAATGGGACTACAAATTTATGCACATATTAACATGTAAATATATTTTGGTACTTTCTGAGTTGAATGGGATTATATACTCAGGGTTTTATTATCATTTAAAATTTTGTTTCTTTACATATAATTCCAGTTGTGTCTCATCTTGGCTGAGAATATTTCTTTTTCATACTAGTTTGGAATCACATTATATAGGTTCGACATTGGGGTCTCCTGATAATATTAGTTCTCACCCATGTGAATTCAACTCGGTGTACATATGTAACTTATTTATATTTATCATGTTTTTCTCCATTGCCTGGGGGATATCACTAAGGACCAGTGTTGCATGATTATGTGGTATTACTAATATTGATTAATCTTATTAAGTAGGGGATTTTTGATTGTGTCTTGAGACTTGTTATGTGGTCTAACTCAGTTTTCTTAGTATAACCATTTAATTTTATTTTAGTTTCATTTTTACTCCTGTATCTGCTCGATCAGTTGAGTGGGTGACTGGTGTGGGATGTATGGAATAATTGTTTATATTTTTAAGTAATATTAATTTATTAATATAGCATGCTCAATTTCAATTTATTTACTATATCAATACACTTTTTATTTACTTTTGTTTACAATACATAGTTATTTCATCTATTTTCTCACTCTAATGTGATGTATAGTCTCAACACTTTCACACCCTAAGCCATCGATTCTATTAAGAATCCTCTAGAACATGGGGAGGTATTTTTGAGGCCTCATAACCGACCGACTTAGAGCACCATATTAGTGGCATTTGGGATTGAATGTTTCAACGTGATATTAGAGATTTTATTTTCATAATCCTTACTATCTTTTATATGTAAAATATTAGTATTAATAATTTTTCGGAACCTATAATGGATATCGAAATAGTATTTCATAAACACTTTTTTTGCTAAAAAACATACTTAGTAGGGTATGAGATTGTTGTTCTAATCTATTATGTCATAGTATTATATGATTCTCTCCTTGAGAGATATGCATGTTGTGTCAATGTATTGATTTAAAAAGTATCTCTAGATATTTCCCAATTATAAGGGGTCTAGGGATAGATTCCAACTCATGTACATCAATGAGAATAGGAATCTCATGTATCATATTTGGCATATAGAATTCACATCATATAGATCATCTAGTGTGTAATTTTTATTGATGATCGAGTACTATAAAATTATACAAATGTATATTTACATATATGTATGCATATATCATTCTAATAGAAAGTTATGTGGATCTACATTGAGGCATTAGTGTTGAGGATGATGACTCTGTCCTCATACCCGGGAGGTGCATAGACATTAGTATGTCAATAGAGAAAATAATACCCATGTGTTATACCCTTATTCTATGGTTATCAAGTCGAACTGCAATGTATGATACTGATAGGTACCAGGAATATTATAGTGAACTATACCTCAGGGATGTATTATCATATAAAGATGTCCTATAAGCTTTATTTCAGAATTTTTTTATGTGTTGGTATTGTAACATCTAGTTAGTCATTCTTTATAAGGATGGTGTGTGAGTCTCATGTCCTTATAGGAAATGTTTTTAGTTTTGACCCCTATATTTCATTGTGATATTTACCTTCTTTAGAGAGGTTTGATGTTATAGGATATGTGTTAGACCTTATGACCTTGATGAGAGACTTGTTCTATAGGTCTAAGTGGGAGACCTAGATTCCCTATGTTTATCTCATATCCTTTTAGGTCAATTTCCATTTTGTTTTTGGGAAACCTACATGAGAGATTTTGGATCTATTTTCATATTCTTTTTATAAATTCTTCTTGGTTTTCTTCTTTTTTGAGGTCGATGCATAGTAGGTTATCTTGTTTTGTGTTATAAGCATGTTGATGCCTTTAAATTTTGGAAAGAAAATAGAGTTCTTGGGTATCAAGACTGGATTTAACAAACATGAATTTTTGGGTTTCTTTCCACCTTTACCAGTTTTTCCACTATTACAAATGCAGTCATAGTGTATGTAGATTCTCATGACAAGAAAGACACATGGTGACAGTCAGTTATGCAATAAATCATGTAATTGTTTCGGTTACTGATTTTGAAGAGGATTTTCAAGGGTGATTAGGGATTAATTTAACTGATGTGTTTTTAAACATGGTCATCTTATCCTTGAAATTGATGAATCATTGGAGAATTAGTCGAGTGATAAATTTGTATACTAGTTGCTAATGGTTCTATTAAACCATAAATCAATGAGTAGACAGGAGCGAGTCGAGTAAAAATGGTTTTATGACTTCTCATGGACATTATTTCATGGGAGTTGTGGTTAAATAATGAATATCCATCAAGGGTATAGGATACATAATGAAGGAATTGTGTACCATAAGATGGTTGACCCACTAATGAATCATGTTCGAGTATTTATTGGATAGTTAGTATTGCTCGGAGAGAGTTGCACACACCTTTCGATGAAATCTTACTATACTATGGGTTATAGATGATAAATATCTATCATTAATTAATATTTCATATGTGGGGGAGCATCATCCCTATAATAATATTCATTTATTTTAAGGGTTTATCCCATGTTGAGGAAGTAAACATTTTATGGTTGCGCTTATGGATATGTATAAGTTAGGATATATGGCGGGGCATGTAAAATTCCAATTAGAGGTTGGTGACCCAAAATTTTCTTTTAACTTTTTCATTTGATGCATACCATTTTTAATGGATTTAGGTTTTGATATATTGATAAAGGTATTCATATGGTGGGGATTACCATATTAGTGATAATTAATATATCTCATGTGGGAGACAATTGTTGATGCTATGATACTTTTCAATGGAAAATGCAAATATCTTGTTGGATAGATTCTCGAGTTGAGAGAATGGCTACAAGACATTCCAAAAGGCTTTTTGGTGACAAGTAGGTTTTTGATGTTGAGACTATAATGTATGGTATTTTTACGGCCTATAATATCAAGAGAAATTTTTTATTTTTTCTATCAAAAGGTTATAACGATTAAAATGGTATTTTCCCAAAGAATATGATATTGGTTAATTATTCTAACAACTATATTGGTCTCATAATATATTTTTTATATAGGGGATGGATTTCATTATAATTATGATATGTTTGAATTTTAGTGGGATAATTAATATTTAATGATTAAAAAATTAAATATTGTTTTTATTCACGACAGTTAGTTCGGTCATATCTTATGAATGGATAATAAAATTTATATTCAGAATCTTTAATTCAGTATAGAATCGGGATGTTTTCCTTGGTGAAGAACTCATTTTAGGCACCATGTCTGACATCTGTCTACCTTTTCTTTTTCTTTTTGTTTTCTTCTTTTGGGTATTCTCTTTTTTCCTTTTTTATTTACTCCTCTTTCTTATCATGGGTTCTCCCAGGGGTATTTCACCACTATGTGAGTAATGGAGAGGGAGAGGTAGATAGACAAATTGATGAGGAGATATGTAGTTTCCACTATGATGTTCGGGACACACCAGATCATCATGCGATAATAGTAGACTACGGAAATGGGAAAAATAAATGGATTATTCCATAAGGTAAGAAAATGTATATTTTTTCAAAAATCCCATTATTTTAATCATTTTCATGTTTTATTCCCATATTATTCTTTCTTGGGACCCCTATTGGGTTGATATATATCTATTTTTGTGAAAACATAGGTTTCAGGGTGATTTGAGGGTTCTCCATTTGGGAAAACCCATATACATGGTGTTTGGTTCAAGGAACATACACAATTAGTTCTTCCTATTCATGGAAAATGGTATTTTTTATATTAACTATGTGTATTGGTTATACACTACATGTATGGGGACTCTGCCATATAGTGGTGTACCCAGCCAGGAAACCCTTGTAAGGGGGTACATACTCTGTTAATACATAGCTTTACCCTATATGGGTCACACACCATGTTAAATTACAAGGCTTGGCCAAATATATGGAAAGGCCATGGGGGACACAGGAAGGTACCCGGTTTGGGGTATACACCATATACCATTCCTACATGTCGCATATTTTGAATTTACATGCCTTGGACATGAATAAGTATAGAGTCAGGTGGGTCCATGAGGGTATATAATTCTTATGGTATTTACATGTCTTGTAACACTATTCATTTACCCTTTGACGGTATTTTTATATTTTATTCTCTATAGTTTGATTTAAAAAAAATAACTCCTTTATAAGTAGTTGTCCACATTGATCATGATGATGAAACAATTTTGGTGTTTTGAGGACTCCTGGGTGGAATTATTTTCATTCAATTATAAGAGAGGTTATTCCATTGAAAATTTAATTTAGTTGTCTACTAAGAGTGACACCCTTTTGAGATAACTATGATCTATACCACATTACTGATACTTCGTATCCTTCCTTTGAAAATGAATCCCTTAGGATATGTTCCCTTCTGGCCGTAGAGGCCATGAAACAATTTATTTCCATGGATCCCCTATAGGATTACTTTTTTTTCTTCTCACTATAGTGTGAGGATACCATGAATTAATCCCCATTATATATACCATTTTGAGGATCCGTTGATTATATGCCTTTTTATTATTATTGAAGGATCCATTGTGGGATTCCTCTTTTACTATCAGTTGAGGATATTGATTAGGATTACATTTCTTATGCATGGACCCTGAGATATTTTATATGTTTCCTCTTTTACGTTTTTTATTTTGAGGACACAATGAATTATATATCTCAGTTATTTACGTAGGGGACTAAGTTGGTTCTCCAAAGATTGATCGACCCTTAGAATGTATGTCAGGTTTGGGGGTAGATGGTTGAATGATGCACCTTAAAGACCATGCTGAACTGGTAAGACCATGGGTCTATGGTAGTAGTATTGGGTTTAGGTGTTCAACAATCATCAGTATGTTTTTGTAATTTCACCAATTTACTACAGATGCTATGATGATATATGTAGGTTATTTTGGTTTGGTGGTTGTTGTGCCTGATATGATGCATCTTTCTGGAACTTGCGTATGCCCAGATGTACTTCCTAGGATCCGTCTTATTCATTGGGGTTTCTATATGTTATTTGCTAGGATCTAGAATCTGATTCATGTTATTTAATATAATTAATTTTATACCTAGATATACTACCTTGTATCTGGATATTGAGGTTGTATGTTTCGATTTTTGACTATTGTGATTTCCACAAGCACATCCTGGATTCTTGTTGTTGAGTATTTTAATAAGACAAACGAGAATGGCATCCCTTGTAATGATAATCATGGATGATTCTGTTATCCCATGTGATGAGGATGGTTTTAATCTCCTTTATTTGATATGTGAAGAGTATTATTTCAATCCCCATGGTTTTTCTATAATCATGGTTGATTACACTCTCACAAGTGATATGTATTATAATGGTATCCCTAATCAGTTACACGACCACAACATTGGACCTAGAGTTTCAAATTATTGGATAGATAAAGTAATTATTATATTTTTGATGCCATGGATGATTATTCTCTCTATATTAGAGACTATAGTTGTGGGAATGAAATATCACAAGTTATATCTCAGTATAGACTTCCTAAGGGTCATATCCTTAAAGATTATCTATGTTACGAATATTGTGAATACCTACAGACTCAGTCCTAGGGCTAAAACATTGTACTAGATTTACATGGAATGACAATCATTCTATCTAGATCTTTGACCGTTAATAGGATTACTGAATGTACATCCCTATAATCCATTATTATAGTTCTTAGAAGTGAGTACGGGTGAACCCAGGGTTATGATGAGTATTTTATCTATAGTGATGTTTCTTGTTAAGATTCATTTTCGGTGTTGGATAATGCTGGTATATTTCAATTGGGATTATAAATATAGAGATCAAATTAAAGATTATTGTAATGTATGTAAAACATTCATCTCAATTCTCTTTCACTGGATGTCCAATCAATTGAGATTACAGTCCCAAGGATCCAGTTGGGATTGGATTTCTTTTATTTAATTCACCTTAGTCATGAATATTAATATTTTGGTATATTTTTATAGGTATGGTATTATACATATAAATTCATATAAATGGAAAAAACATATTTAAATTTCCTAGTTTACTTGGATTAAAAAATTGGGGTTTGGATTTGGTTTTAATTTTTTTGGGATTTACTTATATTTCCAGTTGTGTCTCAAATAGGCTACACATATTTCCTTTTTAGGCACATAATGCAGCTTGTTTCTGAGGTTCATTGTTTGGGTTGACTAATGAGATTATTACTCACCCCTAAAAAAGAACCATAGTGTACATTTTAACCTTTTGTCTATTTTTCTTTTTCAGATCAGTCTAATGTGGATTAGGTTGTGGCCAAGTGTTGCATGATTGAGAGGGGCCACTCATGTCGATTCTTCAGATTGGTCTACTACAATTTGAAAATGTTTTCAGACTATGTATGTGTTCTAGAATGGAGTTATTATTACCACACAATAATTTTATATCAGTTTATTTTTTAATCATATATCTGTGTGGTCATCCCATAGGGTGACTATTGTTCTATGTATGGAAATGATGTTCAGGATATATAGCATTTTGATTTATTATAACATCATATTCTATTTCAATTTACTTACAACATATATACACTATATATTTACTTCTATACATGTAAAATACATATTTACATTGTTTTCTCACTCTTAGATGATGTCATAGACTCCCTACTATTACACTTCTGGACCTCACTACAAGTTATCACCCTATAGCATATGGGTAGTATAACTTGAGTCCCAATAACCAACTGACTAAGAGCACTATTTTAGTGGCATCTAGGCCAAGGCATTACATGTTATTTATTTTTTGAAAAAAAATGTATAATCTTCTTAAGAAAACATTAGAATGTATATAAATACAAATCCTTAATGACTATCATTGTTTTATGTTTCATGATCAATATTTTCATAAATCATGTTCCTAAGGTTTCTACTAAACTAACTTTGATTCCAACTATAGAAACACTGACCCGAGTAGAATGGAGCTGGTATCTATAATATTTAATTTCATATAGATGAAAGTAATCACATCCCAAAGGACCAAATATTTTAGTCTCATTTTTAATCTAGATACATACATAAGTATTGAATTAAATATGAAAACAAAAATTTCAACATAATTTTTTTAAAATAATATCTATATTCTCTCTAGAATATCCTTGTATGACAACCAAAGTAAAATTTGTGGATTTTTTCGAAATTAATGAATAAGTGTTAGATGAAATTATCAGTAGGGGTTTAGTACTATAGAATCTATCATGAATTAATAAGCATAAATAGAATGGAATGGTAAATAACTAAATAGTAATTACACATAAATAATATGAAAATCATGATTATATATCTAATAATTAATATTTCTGTGTAAATAATTAAACAACCATTCCATTTAATACATTTCCTAAAAACCATGAATATATAAGGTCTAACAAACATTGCAAATACAATTACTAAAAACACATTAAATTTAATCAATAAAATTAAAATGAAATGAATCCTAAGAAAATATCATTAGTAAAATATCATGTTTTATAATAATTGATTTATAAATGAAATAAATGATTAATCATTGGATTTGATGTTCTTAATAACATGAAATATCTACTTTCAAAACATTTCACAAGATAGTTTTAAATTTTAAGTAGAAACCTATTTAATTCTAGCATACTAAATCACCTCATGACACTATAGATGCATAAAGGGGATATATAATTCTTGGCCCCACCAGTCACAATATGTCCAAATAATTACTAATATATAAAATGATATATTTAATTAAAAAAAATTACCATTTATCAATAAATAAATAAATATTGATAAAATAATACATATTTATCAATATTTCCCCAGTCAAAAAATATAATTAAAAGTAAAATATTGTATATTGAATTGAGATGTGTCTTAAAAAATCAATGATAAATAATATGTAAATTTATTGGAAATTTATTTTCAGTTATCATAGGAATGTAAATAATTCAAGAGAATGATAATGAATATAAAAATGAATTAAAGAAGTGAATTTTTGTACTATACATGGAAAAAATAATCATAAGACATCCAGATTATCAATAATGATGGTATCAATACTTCACATCCCTATTAAAGTATATTTAAAATAATTTGTTTTTTTCATTGATAAATAGAAATACAGTAAAAATATAATTAAAAATAATCTTGATGAAATTTTCCTTTTTATTTTGAAAGTCAACATTTATGTCTTATAAAGTAAAAATCAAGTTAGCGTGTTCTTGTTACAGAATGAAATTTTTCACATGTCATTCATTTAAAAAAATTCTTTTATCATTTTTAGTACAATCTAAATCAACATTTTTTTGAAATGGACATCACGATTATAATGAAATTATTAAAAATATTAATAAATGTGTATAAATGACTTTAACCAATAATTTTGATGAATTTTGATATCATTTCTAAAATATTTTTAAAAAATCCTGATTTAAAAGGAAATTTTTTTTGAATGATAATAATAACTCAGAAGAATTTTATTTAGAATAATTTCTCAATAATTTTAAGTAAAAATGAGTGTTAAAATGTTAATTATTACTTGATGTTATCATGAATTACCAGATGAGAATAGAATGTGATGTTTCTATTATACAATCACCAAATCATTTCTTTTAATGGGAATTCATGTATAATCAATCACGATTAAAATTTAAGTTGGGAATTAAACCCATATAATTATCATAATTTTAAGAAAATAAATAATCAATGTGTCTTTTATGTGTATCAAATGTAAATAAACCTATTTTTTTTAAATAAACAATAATGTAATCTAAACTACTTACACACATAATCTTTGAAATACAATGAAAATGAAGATGTAATATAACCCCATCAAAATAAATTTTGTTATTAAATTATTTACCACTTGGTAATTTACATATAAATTCTTTATGGATGAAATAATTAAAATTTAAACATAAAATATCACGGATTTTTAAGTAATCATGATATTACATGTCCAATGGAATTTATATACACCATATTACCTAAATTAGGATAATTATTGTATTCCCCAGTGAAGAAAAATTATGAAAAATACCTTTACCTTGATTATGAAACATCACAAATGTTAATTGTCTTCCTGAATAATAATATTATGTTAAATATTTAAATTAATAAAAAATCAACTAGTTGTATATTCCTTTTATTTTATTTAATACAATGTTATATAAAATTAAATAATTAATTAATTTTACGTTCGGAGTTTCGATGATATTGGACATTGTGTGAAGAATGAATTAGGTATGAGTATAATTTTTCTAGGGCTTAAATATTTACACATATCTAGAATAATAATAATTGAATAATTATCATATTTATAGATATATTATAAATTTATTACTGATCATGACATATGGTTTTTTAAAATTGACGTTTGTTATGATCAGAGAGATTATTGGTTGTACATACGCATGATTTATGTTTATATTTAAAATATTCATTTTGAAAAGGAGAAGTGTAATATTTTATATTTAAATAAGAATAATAATATAATAAATAAAATATTATTTCTTTACACATACTTATATATATCATCCAAGTGATGTGGTGATGATAATAAAGTCACATTTCATTGTGAAGGTGGTATTCCACACACACACGAATGATGTTATAATCATTATGTGTGTGAAAAAGTAATAATGAAAATGATATATTATATTTTAATAATGATAAATATTTCATTAATATAAAAATTATTTCATTTTCAAACAATAATTTTATTAAAATTATATGAATTGCCTTCTATTTACAGTGTTAGTAAAAAACAAATAACAACGCTTTGCTAGAGAGTAATATGTCGAAAACATTAGAGACGTTATTATATCCAATATGGAAATGATTGTAAAAAATTTATATATTATTTAATTGATTCATAAGTATAAAAAAGATACAAATAACATATATAAACTTCAGATAAATCATCATAATCATCTGTGAGATGATTTGTTTGAAATCATATCACATCGGTTTGCGAGGCTGTATTTCACTATACACACGGCTGATGTTATCATTTATGATTTTAGGGAATAGGATATGTATATTTAGTAACTAATAAAACATATATCATCTCATTATATTTTAGATAATATATTTGTTATATAATAATAAATTAGCAATTTTGGAAGGATATGGAAGATAACATATTAAAAACTTTCATAGTTAGGAATATTACCCATATTAGGAACACCTAAGATAATTTTTATATGATGATTAAAAAAATGAATTTATTTTTGTAAAATTATGTTTTTTTACAGTTTTGAATACTAATTTAAATTTATTTTCACAAATAATGACTAAACAATTATTTAGACAAAAATATAGCCTTTCAGGAAAAAATTGATTTTCTTTTAAATGATTCTTATTCAATATCTAATGAAACTATAAACATAATTTTCATTTTTTAGTTATTGAAATTAAAACTCCCCACATTAACGTCTTGGTTATAATTTTATATTATATGGTGGGTCATTTAGACATGAGGATGCATGTTTCACAAGCTATCAAGGAGAGTAATTTTTATGAAATAAATTGTGTACGTTGTTTAATATTGATGTTGTATCTCACATACACTATTGAATAAAATGTTCTTATTTTTGAAGTTTTTTTAATAGGTTTGTATTATTATAAGTTATTTGTACTAGTTAATACTCAATTAAATCCTGGTGGACCTTTTTCAGAGTTATTACCCCTTGAAACAACTTTACGAAAACAACCTCCACTTGTAGTATCCAGAGAGGGTTGTATTACTAGGGAAAACAACATAATAAATACCTTATAAAATCCATAGGATATTATTATATAAATATCATTAATTTTTATAATATTTTTATATTACATAATCTATGATTTCATAAATCTATTTCCTAAGGTTTCTATTAAACGTCCACTGATACCAACTATAAAGTCATCATCCATAGTAGTCTGGAGTTGGTTGTAACATTAGTAAATTAGAATAATATGTGGGGAATAAAGTCATGAATGACCCAAGAGTTTATTAGACATTTTAAACTATATAGATACCTTAAATCCATATTAAAATTAAAAATATAAAATACACAATTTGTTTTGTTTGGGAATGAAATTATTTTGCATAGTGTGTCTCTACATGTCAATCACAAAACACATCCTAGAATCCTAAGGGATAAATCATAAGAAAGGGGTGAGATAATATTATCACTAAGGTTTTGTAGATAGTATAATATACTATTAATAAATAATAATAATCAATATTAATATATCAAAAAATAAAAAACGTGGAATTTAGACAATAAATTGAGAATCATATTGTAGATAAAAATTATGACTAAATAAATCTATATCAATAATCACATAAAATTAAAACAAATCCTTAGATATTTAACTAATGGAATAATAATATTTACATCAATAACTAATTTCATAATTATAGAATTCATAATTTAATACATCTGAAATGTACTTTCAAGGCCATTCACAAGATAGTTTAAATGTATGGGTTGAAACCTATCTAATTTGGCCCACTGATTGGTCTTAAGAGACTTTTTTATCCCTTGAGGGTATATCTATAACAAAACCCCCAACATAACATACTAATTAAAATATATTACTTATATTAAATTGTTGGATCATAGTCCATAGAATCATTAATATTGAGAAACTATCAATTGAAATGTTTTTATTTTCCCTAATCCAATAATTGTAATCATAAAACATCCAATGTGATATTAATAACGGTAATAAAATTGTACATCCTCAATAAAAATAAACATAAACTATCTAAATAAATAATAAGGATGATATAAATACAATATATCCATCATGGATAATAACTAAAACAATGTGATCCTGGCATATTATTTTAGTTAAAACATTTTTGAGGAAGATAACCTATTCACTTTGAAAATATTTTAAAAACCATAATTTAACAAATTATTTAGATGGTAATTTTCATTGATAATGAAATTTTAAATTCTATAGAATAATATTTAAAACATTGAGTGGTCATGATTCTCAAAAAATATTTTCATTTGTAAATTTTATAATAAAGATTCCATTCACATTTTCGGTAAAATCTAAATTGAAATTGTTTTGAAAATAACAAAAATATTCAAATAAAAAAATTTGTAAAATATTAACACATTTCTAATTGTTTATTTCATAAATCCTTTTAAAATTTAACTACAAAATTAAAGATTAAAAAACATGGATTTTTTATGAACATGGATTTTTGATCGATGTGAGAAATATAGCGGACTTCTCTTAAAAACATTTTCTCATTCATTTTATATAACAAAGAGTACAAAATTATCCAAATTTATTGAAAAATTGTCATTAATAACAAATCTAGAATAAAATATATTGATTATATGTTATAAGTATCAAATAATTCAACCAAGGGATACGTAGAGAAAAAGAATCCAAAATAATGATGAGATTGGGAAATAAGCCCTTGCTACATTGATTACTTTCGAATAATAATCCCCATGAGTGGAATAACATCAAATTGAACATAATATTACATTAATTGAAATATTTTTATGATATAATGTATCCAAATGTGTAGTATATTCCCTAATAATGGAATATGTGGTGAATATAGCGTATCTCCCAAGGAAGTAAAAGTTAGACGAGAATATATTATTTCGTGTTTGACGTAGTTTTTATGTGTCCATAACTATTATATAGTATATAGATATATATTTAAAATTTACATATTAATGAACCATATTCATATATATCATATAAAATATTTCTTACTTATATTCTTTAATTACCATTGTTTAAACAATTCATTCATAAAATCACAACTTCATGTTATAATTGCTTCGTTTTTCAAGTTTGTTTTAGTTCATTAATTTTGGTCTGATAAAATTCAACATTTTTAAATCATATAAATAATTTTTAAAATTATATAAATATAATTATTATTCATTATATATTTATGTATAATAAACAATTAATGTTATTAATATAAAAAGGATTAGACTGATTATGGAGATCGTAGGACATACGTACGCATGTTTTTTTCCAATTTTCTGGAAATATATAATAAAAAGTATGTATATATATATATTAATTCAACATTACAAAATAATTGAAATTTTATATATATTGTTTCTATTAATAAAATACGTTCTTATTATCATCTATGAAATAATAAAATGAAAATCATTTCTTGTTGAAAAGTGGAGGTATTAGTATAGACATACGCACACACATCATTATTGTTATACAACATATTTAGAGGTAAGAAGGTAAATGTGGTATTATATTTAAAAAAATTATTATTATGAATTAAATATCACATATATTCCATTATTATCCTTGATACCTACTATTTTAATCATAACTGACAAACGAATCACATCGCTTCGGGAGGTGGTAGTATGTCACACAAATGAGCGATGTTATCATATCACCTATAGAATAGAGTGTAGAAAGGTATATATTTTCTCATAATCATTATGGTATAATAATTTGTAAAATATAATATAATTATTCAAATCAATTATTTTATCGATTCTTCAAATGTGTTGATGAAAAGTGAATTACATTTGTTCGTGAGGTGGTAATCTCTCATACATATGATGGAGAGTTTCATTTCACATTTTATGAAGTAAAGACTGATCCAGGATATTAAATTAAACAATAACATCTCATTTTAGGTGAGAAAAATTATTTATTATACCATCATAGTTTAATTTCTTACGAGGTGGAAGAAGAAATAAAATAAATACACACTCTTAAGATGTTTACATCTTATTTATGGATCCTCTTCAGGTTTATAAAAAATCCTTATAATGATTAATTAATAAAAAAAATATGGCCTATAATATTTCTTGAGGTAATAAAATAATATATTTTGGGTAGGTAATGGATGAACTAAAAGGTTTTTTAATTCCAAAGAGGGTAGGGGAGCGGTGTAATTTTAAATGTGGCTTCGACGACACACAAGAAATAAATAGAATGATAAACCAATACTCGTGTTATTATCCCACAAAAATCCACCATGATGGGTTATTTAAAAAAATTATAGTTTATATGTTATAAATACTGTAATTAAACATGTTCTGGAAAAGTTCTATCTTATTTCTAACACTCTTATTCTTTGTTTTACCACCCCCTAGTACACCCATTTATTACCATAACTACAGTAAATTTTTTGTTGTTTTTAATATTCATTATGGCAAAAAATTATATTTACCACAATAAAAAATATTTATTATTCATATTACTAATTTGGAATTAATTGTTTTCAAATTAAATTCATTTATTTCTAAAAATTTAATTTAAAATTAAAAATGGAAATATGAAGAAATAACGGTTTTCCAAATAGAAAATTCCCATAAGAATAGTGTGTTTTATTATGAAAATTCTATATGAAGTTGATTCCAATGATAGAAATTATTAAAATTTTAATTTTTTTTAATTAATTTTTATATAAAATCAATTGAATATAAAATTTATCTTTTTAAATAATTTAAATGAAAAGGTAGTTTTTAATAAAAAATATCTATTTTTCGCTATTCGTAATAAAATTATTCATTTCATAAAAATAAAAAATTAAAAAAAAATTAATTTTTAAATTAAGATATTATAAATAAATTTTATTTTTTAAAAAATATTTTATTTAATTTCTATAAATAAATTGTGTGAAAAAAATGCAACTATTTCACTTCTTAGAAGAATACATTTTTTCAAGAAACATTTCTTTCAATTTCAAATATAACTTTTTTATTTTTTTAATCTTTATATAACCATTGAAGTTATTTTATTCATGTGTAAAAATTAGAATTTTCATAATTATTAATTGATAATTTTAACCAATATCTTAATTTCAATGTTATAATGGTCATGCTTACATAATAATATTTTAAGAGAGTATCATGTTTCA
The DNA here is from genome assembly GCA_963277665.1 of Viscum album. Classification (NCBI taxonomy): domain Eukaryota; kingdom Viridiplantae; phylum Streptophyta; class Magnoliopsida; order Santalales; family Viscaceae; genus Viscum; species Viscum album. The sequence goes on along the minus strand of OY728157.1, from coordinate 23,902,247 downwards.
TTTAAATGAAATATTGTGTGCATCTCAATATATTGAAGATAATAAAATTGTAGAAATAAACCACAAAGTATAATGGTGTTATAATTTATTTTAAAAAATTTAAATTCCACAAACTATATGGAATATAATTTTTCTTTTTCAAAATATCAAGGTGTTTCAAATATTTATTTCGATCATACATTCTAAAAATATTCCTAGAATGAATTTTTAAAACATTCCTTTAGAAATAATATTTTTTTGAATAATAAAGATTGTAGTATTTGTCTATTAAAAAATTTATATATAATAATTTATTATATTATTTTTGATTAAAAACTATTTAATTGTTAATTATATATATATAATGATAAGAACATTTGAATGTAAAAATATATTTTACAGAAAACTAATATATTTTGAATAAAAAATCATTAAAATTGTCAAATTTAAATCAATTTTAGTTAATGGAAATAACATAATATGATAAATTATTTTAATGACATTTTTTTATTATATATCATACTATATAAATTTAAATCAGAGTAATTACAACTACTATTAATATTGATAATATAGGATCATCGAATACTTGAAAAATGCATTTTATGAAAATCATTTTCCATCAAAATTTGATAGTTTGTTTTTTAATTAAATTCTACTAATTAAGTTAATTGAATTTTATAAAATTTAATACATATTTTTAATAATCATAATTATTATTAGGTAATAAAATTGGGTTAATTTTTTGCCATAATTATTAATAAATTCATTAAAAATTAATTACCCTTGTTAAGGTTAAAACAATGTTTTTCATGTCGCAAGACTTTGTATTAAAATTAATCATTAAGACATTTAAAATATTTTTTTGATAAATTTTATTTCATATTCATGATCATTGGTTCAAATAATTTAATAAGGCTAATTTTATTTTAATCTTAAATGATGAATTACCTTGGTTAAAAATCTATTTACCGTAGTGAAAACTAAAACAATTAAAGTAAGTAAATTTTAATGAAAAGAACATATATTTAAATAATGTTTATTTTTATCTATTAATGTTTCTTATAGACCATAAATTACCTATTATATATTATTTATAATTTTTCATATGCACATGGATTGGGAGTGACTTCCCATTACTAAATAGTTTTGAGTAATTAAAAAATACCCCTTCTCTTAAATTATAAAAGGAAACTCCCTCATCTTATTAACTACTATAACGCCATATTTCATGGAAAAACCTTTCCTAAATCCTTCAACAACATAAATATCCACATTATAGTGATTATATGATTCCAAAAAACCCCAAATCTAGGTTATTAAGAAGATATCCAAAGGAGGATTATCTAACAGAATGTATTCATTTTAATGAAGCTCATACTCTTCCTTTCTTATTTCACAACCATAAATTATTTATTAAATAATAAATTTTAGTAAAACCATTATATAACATATAATAACATTTTATTATGTTTACTAGTTAATATTTATTAATCTTCTTCTCAATAAAATGAGAAACATATCGATCACTCATGTGCTGGGTGGACAACCACCTCTTGAACTGATATAATTTTTTTTTATTCACCAACAAACATGGATAGTAATAATTATAATAATAAATAAATAATATAAAACATAATTCATGATATCAGTTATATCAGTTATATCATCCAATTCGTTACTCTTTCACCCATTATGGTAATGATATTGTCTCTCATGTGTACATACGACCTATTGTCCCCACGAAACGATGTGATTCATTTTCTTTGTAAAACATTATAGAATGGTTAAAAATGAATATAATGATTAAATATGAAATTTATAAAATCAATATCATTATGTAGATGATGAATCTTTATCTTTTTTGAAAGAGTAAGGATGTCCATAACAAAACAAGTTTAAGAAAACAAGGAAATTAATATTTGAAACAAAAAAATAATGAAATATTAATACAAAATGGGTGTTGATATGTTTATAAGGAGATAATACATGATATTATAAATATGAATACAGTTATCTTATTGAATTATAACATGATTAAAACCATTAACCAGGATTAAAAATGACATTCAACCAAAGGGAAGTGTTAGATGAGGGATTTAATCTAAATTTCACTCCATTGAGACATATTCGTTAATATTAACCTATTTACTTTTATATAGGGGTATATGATACCCCATATACGTATTTAACATGAATAAATATTTTTCCCTGATTATTAAGTAGTTTTTTCATGTTTATTATTTGTTGGATACAATTTTAAAGTTACCTAAAATTGAAAATATTATTTTACATTCAATCTTCTATTTTTGATTGTTATATTTCTCTTGAAACAGTCATGTATGTGTGATCATTTTTATTTTACATTAAATTACTATAAATTATACACACTCTTTCATCATGAAAATCATATTTTCCTAAACCATATATCAAATGTACATAAAATGATTATTTTGATTGTAATTTGATTAACTATAGAAATATTAATAAATATATTCTTTTTTTTTCTATACAGATATCTTTTTATAATGAATATTAGTTCATTAATAAAATTTATAATTCAATATATGAGTAATGTTTTTAAATATAATTATTTTTCAGGACCAAAGTTATATATCCCCTCAATACATCAGTTGGTCTCATGAGAGAAATATGTTAACTAAATTAAATTGTTATTTACCCATAGTTATAAACCACCATGTAAAATTGATTGGTAGTATAGATTTCATGATGATTAAGATCTTGAAATCCAATATTAAGAATATCCTCCCTTGAGAATTCATTTACCATTACCCATTAAATTATATAATTAATATTATCCATGAAATCATTGTATTCTCATTTTATTGATTAAATGGAAAGTGTATTTAGTTATTTACGATGCCATATTTATTGATCCTTATATAATTATTTAAGTAATGTTATTAGTTAAATGGAATGTATCTTCAATAATATATATTTTTTAATAGTGATTATACCTTATTTATTCATTATTGTTTCTAATGTACATTACCCTTAAGGAGAATTTGATATCACCCTCATTTTGTTTCCACTCGCCATGATACGAAGACGACTTATTTTAAAGTGATAAAGGATGTAATTAATATGATTTTGTTAAGTTTTTTCTTCATTTTACAATGTTAAATCGGTACCACAATTGTATATGGTTTCCAATAACTACTAAATTTATTTATCCTTTGGTATTTGACCAATTTATTATATATAAATATAATAATGTTACCCATATCTCTAGGTTATAGGATTCATGGTTTTTATAATAATATTTTACTAAAATATTGAATTAATATATAATATACTTACTATAAACATATTTAACCATAATATAATTTCATTAACTCTCCTTGAAGGTTGTAGAGAAAGAAAGTGTCTTTTTTATGATGGTGGTGAACCAACCAAACTTAAAAAAAAATTATGTTTTAGCATTAACTGAATCAATGATTGAATATATTCATTCCAATATAAAAATATCAACTTATTACAATGATCATAATTATGTTTCTATTTATATGTGTACATAAAACATATACTAGATGCAGAGTAAGACTAAAATTAATTACATATTAGTCAATAATTTACCTCTCCCTTTGGTTGTCTCATATTATGTTACCCTTTAAGGATCATTTCAATTTTCATTGTTGAGTCCATAACATATAGGGAAATTTATAGGGAGATTATTATATATTTTGAAATAATCTTGGTAAGATCCAAGGTTTAAAATGTGGTAGGATGACCAGTGGTGAAAGGTATTATTTATAGGGAGGGGAGAGATGTGTTTTAAATATTATATTCATTAGTTTAATATTTAGGATGAATACATTCAATAGTAATTAATTTTATGAAAAATACGATAAATTATTCTTTATAGTATAAAAAAATGCCCGGTTATGTCATCTCCTATGTAATAACATATTTATTTAACTTTCGACAATAAATACGGTCTTTTTTAATATTACCAAATTCACAAAAAAATTACTCTTTTTGAAAAATAAAAAAAAATCACCATAACCCTTTTTTGACATGTAGCTTCAAAAATAAAATCAATTTAATGAAAATAATTTCTAAATATTAGAAAATTATTTTTTAATTTAATGCATTATTTATTTTAAAAATACCATTATTTAAATTATGATCAATTTTTAGTAACGTTGAAAAATTACATATGGTCTCATAAAATTATATAATAATTATGGTAAAACATAATATTAATCTATAAGAATTTTATTAAAAATAAATTCTTTTAAATATTTATATTCATTATAAAAATTAAAAATAAATCATTTATGTTTTAAAAAACATACAAACCCTTAATTTATCATTTTTTTCAAAAATATATAATTGTATCATGATCTAGATATATTATATTTTAATTTAACAAGATACCTAAAAATATATTACACTTCCCTCAATGAGTATAATATTATAATGGATACATTATTATTCCCAATTGCCAGATGGCTATTTCAGCAAGCTGGTTACTATTTTAATAGAAAAATTTGCTACAGTCTTCTAGGATCCCTAATTTCTATACATACATCATGTTTCATTAATTCATTACATACTTCTATTTTCTATCAAGGTTATAAATATTTTTATTTTTAAGATGAATATTTTATTACTTACGTTTTTTTAATTCAACATATTTTTTCGTGAGTGTGATTATTCAAAATGATCTAGCATATCTGAATAATTATATTATAGTTATCTTATTTTCCATTTATTATCCCATTATAATATTATCAATTATTATGGAAATATTTATTCTATATATTTAATGTTAAAATCAATATAATAAAATTATTTTTTTATCATGTGGTCCATTCACTCTATAAAATACTACATTAAAAATATGACACAATTGTATAATCATATGGGAAACTATATTTGTTAAAAATTTAGGTCATTAAATAATTCACCCTGATGAAATTTTTCCTTAGGATATCATTTCATCAGCTAATATAGAAACAGCTAAGGGTACATCAGTTTCATTATATCATTTGGCTCTCATGTAGCATTATTAAAATTATTTTTCATCCCCAATACTATAACTATATGAGTTTAATTATTATGAATAACATTGTCTCTATAATTCATGATCATTATCAACTACAACTCATAATAGATATCAATTTCTTTCTAGATGACCTCCAAAATGAGTACATGTGAGGGTGTCGATATGGACATCATTAAGAGGGACATGTGAAGCACATATATTAGATGACAAAGGGTTAGTGTTAGTGTTAGTTGATTTTTTTATAACATTTATGTCATGAAAAATATCAAAGGTGTAGACGTACATGGGATATAGCTTTCCTTTATTCATGAATCTCATGACTCTATTACATTGACATATTTGAATGAACACTTTATCTCAAACCAAAAACTATAAGTACCTTATAAATTTATCAGCATGACTCTTTTGTTGACTATAATTTATCATGATGTTATATCTAATGGTATTATCCTTTTATATAATTTCATAATGCATTTCGGATACCAAAAACATCTGTTCACCAAATTCCATAAAACAAATATGTGTTATACATATTTTACTATAAAAGGATTCATATGTATATATTTGGATAGGTGAGTGGAAACTATTCTTAAATGATAACTCGAATAGATGAAGATATTGATCTCGTCCTCTATTAAAGTTCACTGAGTTTTCTCTCAATATTTCCTCAATTGTATAGATTTTCCACTCAAATTTTCCATCAATTTAGGGATTCTAATTTAAACTAAAGTTCAAATTATTGTGTAGATAGTATTCGAGGTTTCTCAAGAAATTATTGTTTAAACCTAAATCAAGGTATGATACAATCAATAGTGGTATTTCATATAGCCTCACAGATTCTCTGATGTATATCGTTGTAAGAAAATCATGTGATAAGTCCTCTTGAATAACAATGAAATGATTATTCACTATAATGGGATCCATGATATCCCATATATCATTATTTCCTCAAGATTTATTTTGGAGATGAGTGATGTTTTTCATGGTTTTGTTTCCCCAATTTCACATAGATATAGGTAGTGATTTCATCATTACAAAGAAATTTTACCTCTCTACCTTCACATATAGTCATATTAGGCATTTTTTTGTTTATTCTATGGTATTATTAATTATATTGTCCCACTAATAGTGCTCCTAGATAGATTTTTACATATTCATGATACATTATTGGATGATTAATGTCTATCTATATGCATCAATTGATATATCATTTTTAAAATAAGCTTAAGATGGTACACATAAACATGAACTAAATATCACATCACTCACGTCATCAATTTCGAACTCCAAATATTCCCCATTTATTATAGCTTCCAAATTTTCTTTATTTCCACATATTATCTTTCAGAAACCATTTTATTTTATATTACAGATAGTTGACTAATTATTTGGGAAATCAATGATGATGTTCCATCATTTATGATTCACATGTCTATCTTTTCCATTTAATAAAATATTAGATATTTCTAAAAATTAAGCAATGATAAAGGTCAATTAATTGAATAAATACATTGATTAATATGATTTAAAATAATTAATATCATTTTTTTATAATATCATATATATCTTATTACCTTCAAAAATAATAAAAAATGAATGTTCCACTTGTGTGTGTGTACTACCTCCTCCAGAGATAATACAATCTATTTTTCATTTATAATTTACATTAATTATATTAAGGAAAAATTTAGTAAAGATATATTATATTTATATAATTATTACCAATATTAATAATATTTAACAATAAAAATATATAAGTACTGTAACAACAGAACGAAAATTCTCCAGAAATTTACTACTTTTCAAACCCAGAAATGATGATTTTAATAAGGAATTATTAATAAATGTGTGTTGAAATGTTATAATTGGGTCATATATGATAATATATGTTTATAAACTATTATGAGGCAATATTATAAGAAATTTTATATTCTTATACATCTTGTTAGACCACCTATGAGGCAATTAGAACACGAGATAATCGATTTCATCTCAATTTCCACTCCTCTGTAACATATGTGGTATTATGAAAATATTAATTTTTATGTGTTGTATATAATTTTCATTTTAGGTATTTAATCAGAAAATATATTTATTCACGATGATTATTATTTCAATTCATGTTTACTATTTCAATGTGTTGTAATCTAAAATATACCAAAGAGGTTAGTGTTTATTTTAAAATCTTATTTTTTTATTTCTTTTATTTTAATTTAAGAAATATTTTTATATATCTATAATAAATTAGAAAAAATTATTTTAATTTATATATTTAGGTATTTACTACATTTTATTTCAACTTATTATCTCTAGGGAACTTAAATCACACAAAAAATTATAAATAATAACCGATATTATTTCACTTTTTTATCGTGTATATTTTTCTTCCATGACCATATGATTCTAAATTGGTTCAAAATTTTAAAAATTTTAAAAAATATTTTATGAAGACACTTTTTTCTTTTTTTCCTTTTAAAAGGTGTTAATGTAAAATTTTTAAATTTTTTCAAATAGTGTTTTTTCACCATTATTAACAAAAATTCAAAATAATTTTATATTAATCGAATACAAAAATAACAGAATTTATTAATGAAATAATCTTTTTATGAAATTATCGCTTCTTTTATAATATTTCAATGGTTTTATAAACAAAAACCCTTAATTATTGATTATATAAATGTTTTCCTTCCGATTTCCTTTATTCATTAAAGTACATGATTTTATTGTAAAACCTATTTTTAGATGAGTTGAAGGCCATACTATATCAATTATTATATTTATGGCTACTATAATTCTCATAAAAAATTAACTTTATTATAATAATATTTAATTAGACAAAAAAATTATCTTAAATATATATTTCCTTTGTATCCTTGATATGATTATTTAAAAACGTATCTAACATTTTTACATATTCTATAAAAGTTTATAATTGACTTGGGAAATCATATTATCATGTATTATTTATTAAATATGGTTAATTTCTCAATAGGTATATTGTATATGAATTACATTTATCATGAAATATATTAATAAATCAATATAAATATAATAGTGGGTGGGTCCTAGTTATGGATTTCCCCTCAGTTCATCGGCACGTCTCGTGAGACAAATTTTGTAGCCAAAATAATTAAATGGGTTTTCGGTATATACCTACCCATTGATTAAACATTCATAGAATATGGCATTGAATTTAAATATATCATGATGTCTGAGATCATGTCACCATTAAATAATCATTTACTTCCTTGAGAATTTAATTATTATTATTCATGAGATTAATTAATTTCTATTATCCATTGATGTATTTCATTATAAATTTTTTATTAAATGAATGTGTTTTTAGTTATTAACCCCTCTATATTGATAAATAATTAATTAATCATAATAAATTCTGTTGAACATAATTCTTATTGATCATCTCTACTCACCCTTTATTTTTATTTCATTACATTGGATAAAAATAAGGAATCATTAAATAATTTTTGGATGTAAAATATTTACTTCCATAATGATTTTTAATTTATTTCAAATTTAAAAAGTGAATAATGTATGTCTCTATATTAAACATTAAACAAAACAATTCAGTCCTTTGGTATGTCATCTCTAGTTTAAATTTCCAATTCAAAAAATAATACATTAGCTCAGATTTACTGGATTCGAAGTTTCTATGGTTGGTATCAATGTTAGTATAGTTGAAATTGAAGGAACTAGATTCTATATTAACATTGTTATCATTAAAATTATGATAAACCTTTATAGAACAGGAAAACAATTACCATTAGATAGATTTATATTAAATGGATCAATATATATCAGGATTATAAGATAAATTAGTGTGCACCATTATTTATTGATAACACCAAATAGAAGAAAGGGAATCAACCCTCATAGAAAATGTAGATATTTACATCTTAATAAATAAAATACATATGTTGATAGAACAGAGATGGTCAGGACCATAATTGGGTAGCTGTCTTAGGTTAGGATGAGTAACCTTTTCCCTATAGAGAAATATTTTTTTTCTATAGTTTGATTCAACAATGTTTAACGGCTTCATGTGATATATGTATTCAAATTAAATGGAAATACATATAAATTTTTTGTGGATAAATTGATTATATCTCTTTAAAAATATTCATTGATTTGGTTAGTTATATTCAATATTTCTAATCAACCAATGAGAGTCTATCAGTTTAAGGATGAACTTTAACTCCCAATAAATATTACTTTCGTCATATGGGTTTTACTTCTTATTCATGATTTTTAATTATCTTATTTAGTCATGAAATGTCTCAAAATTAACGATATATAAAAGAAACTAGGGTTTTTTATGACATTCATTAAGAGTTCCCTAGACCCCCCCCCCTTGAATCATGATGTTATATTTTCCATATAAATGTTTTATGGTGATACAACTATTTAGATGACTCCATATAGATTCCTCCAATTTGAGTTGTAATAATTGAATAATAATGTAACACCCCAAGTAAATAAAGAATATGACCTTTTTATATTTATCCATATTTTTTGAATAAAATATTAATATTACTTTAAAGGGGACGTTATGCTCTATGGTGTACCCAATACGCAACAACGAGTTTCTTGGGAATCTAACTTTGCACTCTAATAATAAAATAATATTATTTTAAATGGTAGTTAATGCCTAGCCATTGTAATGGCGGGAATGAACAGAACTAACTACAAAATGATTATATATGTTTGTCAAATATTTTTACTCTTTACAATAAATGTTAGAGGATTAAAAATGCAAATGAATCCAATTTTTAAGCATAAACATTCTAATATTCATTAAAAGGTCGATTAACCACCTTTCGATGGAAAACCTGTTTTAAATCCACTTTTTAAAAATTTTATGTGTTATATTTGACAAAATAAAATTCTTCTTTAGAATCGGGACATCAAAATTTACTTTGTGTAAATTTTTGGTATTTTTCTGATAATGGTCATTTTTTAATGAATAGTGAAAAATGTTGTATTTTAATGAAAAACCACTTTTTGATCTAATTTATTTATATGATTAGATTGTATTTTGAATTGGTTTTAATGTTAAATTAGAATATATTTTTACCATTTAATCCAATTGTGGTCATTGAAATTAATTTCATTTTGAAATTGGACTTCAACTAGAGTCAATCTTTTGATACTTATTGTTTCTTAAAAACATGCTATATGTTTTGACAGCGGGAATTAATTTTTAAATTAATTAATGCAACTTATATTTTTTGAATTTTTTAAAATAGACTTCATTTTTGTGTTCGGAATATCAAATATAGATTAGGGTGATGTTTTGGTATTTTGCTGAAAAACATCAATTTTTTATGAATAGTGAAACCACTAAGTGGTACTTATAAAAACTGATTTTCCGGTAAATGAAATTTTACCACCTCTGTGTTTTGAATTTCAAAAATCCGACATACATGGTTGTAATTAAGAATTAAAATGTGGTTCAGTGGAATCAAAATAATTTTTTGGTGAATAGTAACTTTTATGTTTTAAATCGTGATTAGAGGTAATTAGTGTAGTTTAAGGTAAAAATAAAGTTTTAATAATATGAGATGAGCTTGAAACATGTCCTACCCTTATTGGATGTTTCATGGCCGACCAAGAAAATCCATGGGTCAACTTGGGGACCCCATGGATCCACTTTGGTTGGGAAATGACATAAATAACTTTTATTTAATGTAAAAGTAAAAATGACACAAACATGAGTTGTTTTAATAAAACAATATTTACATGGTGTTATACAAGTCATATTTTTTACTATAAATAGTACATGGAAATCTAAAAAGATTTCCTACATCATGATATTTTGTAATAATTTTTAGACATTAAATAAATAAAATTATTTATTACATCATAATGATGCAGCGATTACCTCATTAATAATGGATTTAAATAAAATGAAAAGATAATGTAAAATATATTTCCTACACATGTCCAAAACCTATTGGATTGGTAGATTTAGAAACCTTATCACCTTATCCTAGAATGATATCAATGTGGGACCTTTTAAATCCGAAACGCATTTTCAAATAAAGTAACATTTCTTTACATTCCAAGAGTGTCCCTCCTCTCCTCTTATAAAAGGCCCCAACCTCTACCTCCTTACCCACACTTCCAAAGCCATTGGCTCGGCCAACCCCTGCCCATGTTGTCTCTCCACATCACTATATTACTCCTTTAAGCCTCACTTTGGGCATAAGTCTTCCCAAGTAAGCCTTTGAGCTCAAACTAAAGGGAGTTACACGATTTTAAGGTAATGTCTTCACTTTTGTTCTTTTGTTTTATTTTGCTTCTCCAACCCCTTAAACTCTTTTTATTCATTTATTTTGTAAAAACTTCAGTATATTAAATATTCTAGTATGTTTTATAAGAATCTTTAGAGCTAAAACTACACACACCTACATCAAATGGTTAAAGAACATACTGTTTTTGTGGATGGCGAATTTCTGCCTCACGAAACGATGATTGTTCAACACTCATATAACACCTTAAAAGGTGGAAATTAAGATGTCACTATACTTATATATTATATATGATATGTTTATGTTTTATTTAAGCTTCTTTATTTTTCTTTTGTGTTATAACTTTATGGTTTCCATTGTGGTTAAACACGATAATTTCATTTTAGGAAGTGCGGACTACCGCCCCCTCAAAGTGATTTGATTCGTTAATGCCATATGTGGGATGTATAAAGGATGGATTTAAAGTTATTATATATGATTTATGTTACATATAAATTATGAATATAATTCTGGAATTAAAATATACATACCTTTCATTTAGTTTTAATTCCATTAATATGACATAGAAATGAAAGTAGCGTTCATGCGTACATACAGCTTACCGTCTCCATGAATGGTGCATTTTATTTATTACCTCTAAATGATTATTTAATATTATTAATACATGTATATAAAGGATATATATGATATATATGATATCCAAATCATGAATACCATTCTGGATATAATGAACCTTTGACCACACGAACAACATGTAATTGTAAGAAGTCCACTTTCGACTTAAGAACCAAATATCGACAAAACAAGCAATATTAACATAAATGATTACATAATGTTTATAACATAGAAATAAGTGATATAAAAGGAATAATGAACTTTAAAAGGTTTCTTAATAATTTTTAAATTAACTCGAGATTATTTTTCAGGACGTTAAAGAACGATCGAGTCAAGTCGGACCCGAGGTAAGGGATCCTACCCCTCTCTTTCATTTTAAGTACACTCTTTTATGTCATTCCTTTTAAGATCATCTCTCTTGTGATTGGGATTTTCTTTTTTTATTACTCTGACTATAATTTTTATGTTCATATGATGAGATACCATATTCTCTTTCATCAATCCATTTTGGAAGTTTTGAGTGGCGTCATTAGGCAGCCGAATTTTCGTAAGAGATCTAACCTCTCTCTTTCTTTTTATATACTCTCCTTTATTTCACTTCTGTTAAGCTCCTCTTTGTTATGATGGGGGATGTTCTTTTATATTCCTCTTGCTGTAAATTTTATTGTACTATGATGAATGACCCTATTTGATCTCATCAATCCTTTTTTGGATGTTTTTAGTGGCGTTGTTAGGCTGCCGAGTTTTCATAAGGGATTTTTCATCTCACTTTTATTCCCGTGAGATTTATTCTACATTTTCCACAATTTACTTTGAGTGGTGTATGTAATGCCCATTATTTTACTCATTGTGTAATATCTGTTCATTTATGAGTATTTACATCAATTTTGTATTGTCGTTCTTTCACGGGGTGTATGTTTCAAAAGATACCCATGTCGGTAAGGGAACCTTTCACCCTCCTCTTTTTAAAAGACTTATTTTATTATGCCTTTTAATTCACATAAAATTATTCTGGTATATGTTCTTCTATATCCTTAGTGATTTAAATTTTATTACCAAGTGATGAGATACCCTTTTTATCTCTCATCAACTCATTTTCTGAATTTTGTAGTGTCACCATTAGGCTGTCAAATTTTTCAAGGGAACTTCATTACCCAATTTTGATTCTTTGGGATAAGCTTGTACTCCTTGAATATGGCGTTCTATGAATATGTGTCAATAACATCTGATTTTTTTACACTTAATATCCACTTATATTTGGTGTATTTTTTGTCACACATAATTATGTAATTGATTTATCCTTAATCCAAAGATACAATCTTTGTATGGTACTTCATCTCAATCTCCTTTCATTGAGGCATACTTTTGTTTTATACACAACCTTATTTTATATGGTGTGTAAACCCCTTTGACTTTTACGTTTATCAAAAGGAATCTTTTTTATACGATGTGTTTTACTAAATGACAAAAGGGAATGTTTTTGTCGTACGTATGCGGCGACGACTTCTCTGCTGCTATGACCATTATTTGAGTTTCGTCTTCCTCTACATGCCATACTTTTTTTAAAAGAAAAATAAATACCATGTGTTACTTTTATTTTATTTTGGTATTGAAAATGGTTTTCATAATTGTTTTATATCAATGTGTGGTATTGATATCTTGTGATTGAAAAGTGAAAATGTTATGTTTCCTTTATGCATGTTTTATGTGATACGATTATGTTATGGTTCTTGGACATTATTATGAAGATGGGTGGTTCCACGATAAACTAACGGCGGGTGAGCCCGATATAGCTCTCTAATGCATTGGGTAACGTGAAGGGGTTAAACAATAAGGTTTCTCTGAAGAGATTTAGGGAATATACTGTGATTGGTATTCCAAACGTTACCAAGAGGGTTACTCCCTACATAAGAATGTTATGAATGCCTCAAGTGACCTTTATGACTTATGATTACTATGATTTATTCATGATTTTATGTGGTATGTTAAAGTTCTTATGTTTTATTGGTAAAGTATGATTTCATTCTTATGTATACATGTACTCATGTTTCCTTTCCATATTTTTATATCCCTTACTGAGCTTTTTATGCTCATCCCATGTTTTGGAAATGTTTTTTACAGGTCAAGGGAAGGGTACATGATATGATGATTGTGTCAAGAAAGTGTCAAGAAAGAATCCATGTCTTATTTTAAATATGTTTCCGTTGATGGGAAAAATGAATACTGTATTTTATATAATAACATTTTTTAAATGTGGAATGTAATGCAAGTTTCATGATCTAATTATCTAAAAATCTAAACCAGAAAAGATCCTCAATGTGTAATCTTGTAATAACTCAAGATTAAATAAGGATTAAGTCTGGGGCCTTGAAGTTGGTATCAGAGGTCGGTTTAGATAACTTTAGAGGTTAGGGTATTCTCTATGCGCAAGTGACATTACCATAATGGTTAGGATTTCAGAAAGAGTCATAGTTTTAGAAAAAGTGAATGAATAAGTATATCTTAGTGTTTACCTTCCTCATTAGTACATGATGGGTTTGTTGATATACTCACACTGACATTTCTGTTTTTAGTGAATGGATGGATCTAGGAGGCACCAAATAGACAACAAGTTTTAAGGAAACTGTGCTGCTTCTCTGATTAAGATACTAAATAAAATGGGGGATTCAATGAGGAAACTCGTGGTTGTTCTAAACCAACTATCAAGGAGTCATGATCAACCACTTGAACCTTGGTATGATCTGTAATGCATCATGAACGATATGACTAATCAATGTGGATGTTCAGGTTATAATTATTAAGGTAACCATTATAGTTTAAATGATCATTACTTTTGAGGTAATTATGGGTTATTATATGTTATGATGGAAAATGAAAGGCATGTGATAAAATTGAAGGTAAAATATGTTATGATCATATTTGAAGATTTTATCTTGTTTTGGGGAATGTTTTAAGAATTATATAGTTTTGGAAAAAGGACAACATGCAGACTGTGTGACAACCCATCACGTCGGACAAAGCTGCGGGAATCGAACCCACAACCAAAGTGCAACTGGTATTTATCGCCTACCACTGGACTACATGAATTCCCTGGTTTGTTTGACTAATTCGTTTTAGTTATATGATTTTAGGAATCAATAGTAAGATTATTTTGGGTTATCTATGGAAATGATTAACCTATCATCGAGGATATGTGATTAGGTTAATTACTTTTCAATATGATAATTTAAGAGAAACTGATGTTATTTGGAGAAAAAGTTAATATTTACCTTGGAAGGATATGTGACTAAATCCTTCAAATATTTGGGTTTCAATCTCAGTTTGGTTTACTTTGATGAGTTTTATGGACAAATTGTTTATCAAATGGTCCTTGTTGAACATTGGGTTTTGTTGGACAAATTTTGGAGATTAAGAATAGATGTTCTTTTTATAAAGGGTTATCCTTTTCTGGATTATCTGATCTTGTACTAACCATTTTGGTGTTGGTTTTGGTTAAAGTCTAAAGACATGGGAAGTATATAGTTCTCTTTTGTGTATTAGGTGATTCTCCAGAAGTTGATTATAGTGAAAAAGTCTTCCTAAATACTCATCTTTTAGAGAAAATATGAGTTTGTGTAAGAAATATAATAAGAGTTGAAAGTCAACAAGATAAGTAATTATGTTTCCTTATGAATAAATTCCTCAATAAAAAATCAACTTAAAACAAAAATGATTTCTATTCACTTTTCCTACTGGGGAATCGAATACCGTTTAACCCATCACAAGTTTGTGATTTTCTTGTTGTTACCTTTCTCCTAAACATGTTTTCTATCACTCTACATCAGAACATGACCCTATATTTTCTCCTCCATGTCCATATTTTCCTACATGGAATCCTAGTATGGGTTAACTCGGGTGACCTCTGTACTTCTCATTCTTTATTTTAAAGTGATTGTTTTACCGACTCTTGTTCTGATGTGGGATTTCAAGGATGTTTCCGAGCCCAATTTTATAATTGCGATTACGCAATTCCCAAAATGGGGGAAGTATGTAACACCCCAAGTAAATAAAGAATATTAACTATTTATATTTAACCATATTTGTGAATAAAATATTAATATTACTTTAAAGGGGACGCTATTCTCTATGGTGTACCCAATACGCAACAACGAGTTTCTTGGGAATCTTACGTTGCACTCTAATAATAAAGTAATATTATTTTAAATGGTAGTTAACGCCTAGCCGTTGTAATGGCAGGAATGAACAGAACTAACTAAAAAATGATTATATATGTTTTTCAAATATTTTTACTCTTTACAATAAATGTTAAAGGATTAAAAATGCGAATGAATCCAATTTTTAAGCATAAACATTTTAATATTCTTTAAAAGGTCGATTAACCGCCTTTCGATGGATAACCTATTTTAAATCCACTTTTTAACAATTTTATGTGTTATATTTGACAAAATAAAATTCTTCTTTAGAATCGGGACATCAAAATGTACTTTGTGTAAATTTTTGGTATTTTTCCGATAATGTTCATTTTTTAATGAATAGTGAAAAATGTTGTATTTTAATTCAAAACCACTTTTTGATCTAATTTATTTATATGATTAGATTGTATTTTGAATTGGTTTTAAAGTTCAATTAGAATATATTTTTACCATTTAATCCAATTGTGGTCATTGAAATTAATTTAACTTTGAAATTGGACTTAAACTAGAGTAAATCTTTTGATACTTATTGTTTCTTAAAAACACGCTATATGTTTTGACAGCGGGAATTAATTATTAAATTAAATAATGCAACTTATATGTTTTGAATTTTTTAAAATAGAATTCATTTTTGAGTTCGGAATTTCAAATATAGCTTAGGATGAAGTTTTGGTATTTTTCTGAAGAACTTCAATTTTTGATGAATAGTAAAACCACTATGTGGTACTTATAAAAACTGATTTTCCGTTTAAATGAAATTTTACCACCTCTGTGTTTTGAATTTCAAAAATCTGACATACATGGTTGTAATTAAGAAGTAAAATGTGGTTCAATAGAATTAAAATAATTTTTTGGTGAATAGTAACTTTTATGTTTTTTAGTCGCGATTAGAGGTAATTAGTGTAGATTAAGGTAAAAATAATTTTTTAATAATATGAGATGAGCTTGAAACATGTCCTACCATTATTGGATGTGTTATGGACGACCAAGAAAATCAATGGGTCAACTTGGGGACCCCATGGAGCTACTTTGGTTGGGAAATGACATAAATAACATTTTATTTAATGTAAAAGTGAAAATGACACAAACATGAGTTGTTTTAATAAAAAAA
Organism: Viscum album; assembly: GCA_963277665.1. NCBI lineage: Eukaryota > Viridiplantae > Streptophyta > Magnoliopsida > Santalales > Viscaceae > Viscum > Viscum album. Next base: position 23,885,048 of record OY728157.1, on the reverse strand, counting down.
ATTTACATGGGGTTATACAAGTAAGATTTTTGACTATAAATAGTACTCGGAAAGCTAAAAATATTTCCCACATCATCATATTTTTTAATAATTTTTAGACTTTAAATAAATAAAATTATTTATGACATCATAATGATGAAGCGATTACCTCATTAATAAAGGATTAAAATAAAATGAAAAGATAATATAAAATATATGACCTACACATGTCCAAAAACTATTGGATTGGTGGATTTCGAAACCTTATCACCTTATAATTTAATTATATCAATGTGGTACCTTTTAAATCCGAAACTCATTTTCAAATAAAGTAACATTTTTTTACTTTCCAAGAGTGCCCCTCCTCTCCTCTTATAAAAGGCCCCCAACTCTACCTCCTTACCCACACTTCCAAAGCCTTTGGCTCGTCCAACCCCAGCCCATTTTGTCTCTTCACATCACTCTATTACTCCTTGAAGCCTCACATTGGGCAGAAGTCTTCCCAAGGAAGCCTTTGAGCTCAAACCAAAGGGAGTTACCTGATTTTAAGGTAAAGTCTTCACTTGTGTTCTTTTGTTTTATTTTTCTTCTCCAACCCCCTAAACTCTTTTTATTCATTTCTTTTGTAGAAACTCCAGTATCTTAAATATTATAGGATGTTTTTATAAGAATCATTCGAGATACAACGACACACACCTACATCAAATGGTTATTGAACATACTGTTTCTGTGGATGGTGAATTTTTGCCTCACGAAACGATGATTGTTCAACACTCATATAACACCTTAAAAGGTGGCCATTAAGATGGAACAAACTATATATGATATATAATTTGTTTATGTTTTACTGAATCTTCTGTATTTTTCTTTTTTGGCATACCTTTATGGTTTCCATTGTGGGTAAACATGATAATTTCATTTTAGGAAGTGCGGACTACCGCCCCCTCAATGTGATTTGATTCGTTAATGCCATATGTGGGATGTATAAAGGATGGATTTAAAGTTATTATATATGATGTATGTAACATGTGAATGATGAATATAATTCTGGAATTAAAATATACATACCTCTCATTTAGTTGTAATTCCATTAATATGACATAGAAATGAAAATAGTGTTCATGCGTACGTACGGCTTACCGTCTCCATGAACGGTGCATTTTATTTGTTACCTCTAAATGATTATTTAATATTATAAATACATGTATATTCTGGATATATGTGATATATATGATATCCAAATCATGAATATCATTCTGGATATAATGAACCTTTGACCACACGAACAACATGTAATTGTAAGAAGTCAACTTTCGACTTAAGAACCAGATATCAACAAAACAAACATTATTAACTTAAATGATTAAATAATGTTTATAACATGGAAATAAGTGATATAAAAGGAATAATGAACTTTAAAAGGTTTTAATAAAGTTGAAATTAACTCATGTTTATTATTCAGGACGTTAAAGAATGATCGAGTCAAGTCGGACCCGAGGTAAGGGATCCTACTCCTCTCTTTCTTTTTAAGTACACTCTTTTATTTCATTCCTTTTAAGAACAACTTTTTTGGGATTTGGATTTTCTTTTATATTAATCTTACTGTAATTTTTATGTTCATATGATGATAGACCCTATTATATTTCATCAATCCATTTTGGATGTTTTGAGTGGCTCCGTTAGGCTGCCAAATTTTCGTAAGAGATCTAACCTCCTTCTTTCTTTTTAAGTACTCTCCATTATGTCACTTCTGTTAAGCTCATATTTGTTATTACGGGGGATGTTATTTTATATTCCTATTGCTGTAAATTTTATTTTACTATGATGAGAGAACCTATTTTATATCATGAATCAATTTTTGGAGGTTTTAAGTGGCACTGTTAGGTTGCCGAGTTTTCATAAGGGATTTTTCATCTCACTTTTATTCCCGTGAGATTTATTCTACATCTGCCAAAATTTCCTTTGAGTGTTGTATGTACTTCCCATAATTATACTCATTGTGTAATATACTTTCATTTATGAGTATTTACATCAATGTTGTATTGTCCTTCTTTCACGGGGTGTATGTATCGAAAGATACCCATGTCGGTAAGGGAACCTTTCACCCACCTCTTTTTAAAAGACATCTTTTGTTATGTATTTTAATTCACATAAAATTATGTTGGGATATTTTCTTATATATCCTTAGTGATTTAAATTTTATGTCCAAGTGATAAGATACCCTTTTTATCTATCATCAACTCATTTTCAGAATTTTGTAGTGTGGCCGTTAGGCTGTCAAATTTTTGCAAGGGAACTTCTTAACCCAATTTTGATTCTTTGGGATAAGCTTGTACTCCTTAAATATGTTGTTCTATGAATATGTGTGAATAACCTCTGATTTTTTACACTTAATATCCACTTATATTTTGTGTATTAGTTTGTCACACATAATTATGTAATTGATTTATCCTTAATCCAAGGATACCATCTTTGTATGGGACTTCGTCTCAATCTCCTTTCATTGAGGCATAGTTTTGTTTTATACACAACCTTATTTTATACGGTGTATAAACCCCTTTGACTTTTATGTTTATCCAAAAGGAATAGTTTTTATACAATGTGTTTTACTAATTGAAAAAAGGGTATGTTTTTGTTGTACGTATGCGGCGACAACGACTTCTCCGCCGCCGTGACCATTATTTGAGTTTCAGCTTCCTCTATAAGCCATAATTTTTTTAAAATAATAATAAATATCATGTGTTACTTTTCGTTTATTTTGGTTTTGAAAATTGTTTTCATAATGTTTTTATATCAATGTATTGTATTGATATCTTGTGATTGAAAAGTGAAAATGTTATGTTTCCATTATGCATGTTTTATGTGATACGATTATGTTATAGTTCTTTGGAATTATTATAAAGATGGGTGGTTCCATGATAAACTAAGGGCGGGTGAGCCCGATATTGCTCTCCAATGCATTGGGTTACACGAAGGGGTTAAACGTTATGGTTTCTCCGAAGATATTTAGGGAATATACTGTGATGGGTATTCCATACATAACCAAGAGGGCTACTCCATACGTAAGAATGTTATGAATGCCTCAAGTTACCTTCATGTCTTATTATTTCTATGATTTATTCATGATTTTATGAGGTATGCTAATGTTCTTATGTTTTATGGGTAATGTATGATTTCTTTCTTATGTATACATGTACTCATGTTTCCTTTCCATATTTTTATATCCCTTACTGAGCTTTTTATGCTCATCCCAAGTTTTTGAAATGTTTTTCATAGGTCAAGGGAAGGGTACATGATATGATGATAGTGTCAAGAAATTTTCAAGAAAGAATCCATGTTTTATTTTAAATATGTTTCCTTTTATGGGAAAAATGAATACTATCTTTTATGTAACCACTTTGATTAAATGTGAAATGTAATGCAAGTTTCATGATCTAATTCTCTAAAACTCTAAACCTGAAAAGATCCTCAATGTGTAATCTTGTAATAACTCAAGATTAAGTAAGGTTTATGGCTGGGGCCTTATAAATAAACTATAAAGGAATAAAGATAAGTGATTAATTATTCCAATTTCTCCACTTCGGGGATCACCAATTACATTTTATTATGATGAAATATGGTTCAATGCATCATTGTATTGATTATTGGGAAATAAGAAAAATCACTTTTCAAAATAAGTATTCTCTTACCTATATTAATGGTCTATTGAAATAATTAGAAATAGAACAATATTTTTTCAAGATTCATCATGGATCTAGATATCATTTTCAAATGGTCAAGATGATATACCCATGATAATCATATGTATGAGGTATGGTCATTATGAATTTATTGTAATTCCATTTTTATTTACAAATCCTCATTTTATATTCATGCGATTAATGAATAAAATATGTATATATTACCATGTTGTATTTATCATAGTATTTATATATGATCTTATTATACAATAAAATATAATAGAGTATAATTAATAAAATTTTATAATTTTGTTAAAGGACCTAAGAGAGGATAAGTTATATGCCAAATTTTATGAGTGTGAATTTTAAATATAAAAATTCTCATTCATGGGTAATATAATTTCAATTGAAGGTATATCAAATCATCCTTAACTAATGGAAGTTGTTAATAAACAACCTAGTCCAACCACAGTGACAATTATACATACTTTTATTGGGTTTGATTGATACTACAAATGTTTTTTGTGATATTTTTTATGACTATCTAACCTAATAACTAAATTGACATTGATTGGGGATATGTTCTTGTGGAGAGATTAATGTGAGTATAATTTCAATGAAATTAAGAGAAAAATGATCCTTGAGACAATTATTACACTACCCTATATTGTAGAGGGTTTCTGATCTATAATGATGCATCAAATACGATACATGGATGAATCAGTATGCATAATGATTTAGAAAAAACTTATACCTATCACCATTTGAAAAATAAAGAAAAAATTTCTAGATAGATGAGAGGGAACTATAAGTAGTAATTAATGTATTGATGATAAAGAGGCGTTATCTGAATGGTAAAATTGATTATATATAAAATGGTCAATAAAATATGTTGTATATATATTTACATTGAAAGAGTTTAACATACACAATAGAATATGGATATAATTTATCATAGATTATGACTGCTCAATACATTACCACACTTGGAAGGAAAAATAGGAGTTTAATGTGATATTTCAGAAATATCATTCTTGTTTCTCCACTATGAGGATTCTGATAAATATAATATTAATATAATTATAGAATTTTGATCTTGAAATCATGTGGAAATGGGGTATATCTTATCTTTCACATATGAATAAATAACCATCCTTTCATTAGAGGATTAAGAAGGAACATAAAAAATATTTAGAATTATAGGAGAATATGAGGAATGTTCCAGAGATCAACCATGATAATTTTGGAATATTATGGTAAAAGAACCATGTATGTGTCATTTCAATACCATAGTTGATGGTTGAGAAGTTATATGCAACACATTATTTATCATGATATATTTATTTCAGATGTATAATGATTTATTTAGATCTGAAAGAGTATTGTTTTGTGGGATAACATGAAACGGGATATCACATAGTATATATCTCAATGTCCAGGGTGTCAAATGTTTAAGGCTATGAGTCATATGTTTGATGGTATGTTATTACCATTACACATACTAGAATGAGAATAGAAAAACATTATCATGCATTTCCTCACTAGAATCCCTAATAATAAAGAAGGTGGAAATATTATTTGTGTTGTAGATGATCAAATTATTATATTACTACTGTTTTCACTATCGGAAAATATTTCTATCTTAGTCATCTTACTTGATTATACTTTATCGAATAGTGATTTTCTATTGAGTTCCATTCTCAATTATGTTTCTTTGGTATTTGAGGGTTACCGAGAAGTTTTGTAGAATTATTTTGTAGGATCTAGATACATAGTTTATTTTTAGTACGTATTATCATCATTTGATAGATTTTATGTTTATGAGTACCATTCACACCCAAGAATATATTCCAATTTATTACTCTATGGTTTTCAATCATATTTGTGATCAGCACCTTCATTTGGTCTAATTTTTTTTCAATACTAGTTTTCACTAAACCATTTAGAAAGATTCTAATGAATCACTCTGTGTAAGGAAGTGAAAAATTCCAACATAATGGGATGATATTGTAGAATAAAATAACTTGGGACCTCATATAGCTAAGGAAATGTTTGATAAGTTTATATTTATTCAACAACGCATTAGGGTAGCTCGTAGTGGAAAACAAAAGTTAAGATTGAAATCATTACTGAGATATAGATATTTATGTTAGTTACATTACATTCCTACAAATATATTCTTTGATATATGATATGAAAATTGGATTGAAGGAGAAGATGAGGACTAGATATATTGATCCCTTAAATTATTTCAATCATATCGTGGTGGTATCTTTTCGTTTGGACCTTCTAATAAATCTATCTCAAATTCCCAATGTGTCCCATGGATCCTTCCTAAGGAAGTACATTTATGATCATTCATATGTTATAAAAATAGAATCCATACTTATAGGCTAATATAAATAATAGGAGAAACTGACGATATTGATTATGGATTGTGGATAGAAACTGCTATGAAACAAGACCACACAACTGGTCAATGTTTTGTTGAAAATTAATAAAATTGAGGAATAAACATGGGAAAATTAAGATGGGATGAGATATAAATATATTTTTTTTCATGACATAATTTTATGGGTGAAATAATTACAAGTGAGGCAGAATGTCACAAGCCAATATTTTATGATATATTTATATTAAATAAATTTATTTGTTTTAATTCACTACATGAAATAATGAGTTTAAATGTATCATAACAACAAATTAAGATATTAAAATTTGAAAATAATATCAATTTTAAATTCATCATCTAAAAATTATCATATTTTGAAATTTTGGGTTTCTTCTGAAAATAAATATTATTCATTGAATAGTGATGAAAAACCAATTTTTATAAATATGTCATTTATTTTAATTGAAAGATACTAAAAATTAATAGAATATATGCGTTAATGAAACTAATACTCTGTAGAGACACGAAGCCTGACGTACATAGACTTTACATTACTTTTGCAGAATACTTAGTACATAACAAAAACACACACACACAAGGATCGTAATAGTTTAGTGTCTTTAGGAACTCGGAACGTAATCTTCTAATCGTGGTGAAAGATCTTCAATATCTCCCATAAAGATCTTCCCTTTTTTTACCTAAAACCTTTCTTTATATCCTGGGGAAAAGAAAACATAAAAGGGTGAGCTCAAATTCTCAGTAAGGGTATACAAAATAAAAATCAATCACATCATATTCATAAGAACCTAACTTTTGGAAATCTTAACCTGCAAAAGAGAGCAAAATTTCATAACATGGGATAAATCATAGTAGTGAAATGAAATCACAATAATCATAACTTAAAACATGAAACTTTTTGGCATACACACATAATCATAAAGAATCATTTCTTGTTAGTCAAGACTAATTGCCAAGACTATCTTAGTGGACAAAGTCCCTTTCTGAATCGAGTAACCCTCGTTTCAGTCCTGTTTCACTGAACCGGTATAACCTACCATTTCAGCCATGTCTATCTCATGAGATATAAAATCTTTACCCAATGCATTGGAGGGAGATATAGGTCCCACCCATCTTATAATGAATCCTTTCTTATGTGTGCCACATAATCATAAATCATACATCATCGCATAACACATGTAACAGAAATGGGATTCTTGAAACATCATGAAATCATAAATCAATTCATATAAGATAAAGGAATTCATAAAAATAATTCCATCACAACATGATCAACTCAATGTAATAATAGGGATAAAAACAGAACCCTTTTATTATCTTAGATGGAAAATAATTTTGATAAAATACTTGAACTTCATTCTTGAGGAAAATATCCTTTCTTTTTCAAAAAGATTTTTTTCTTTCATAACATGTCATACAACTTTAAAATAAAAGAAGTTGATTAAAAATAAACTTGAAAACTTGTAAAGGAAGTTTCTTGGAAATAATGTTTTAAAAATCCATTCATGCCGTATAAGTTAAAAAAAACATTCTTCGTACTTTTGTCGGAAAAGTCAAAAAGTACCTCGTACGACAAAAGATTCCTTTCATACATATTACTAATAACTCACCGAAGGGTAAAAATGGATTTAAACAATTTTAGGTGGATGGAAATAATATTACAGATTGATGAAACATGGATGTGGATGATAAAATACACCCCAGTAAATACTTACGAATAAACAATCTCGGATAAAAATGAGATTGTGATATTTCCCTTACCTTAGGTCTGACTTGCTTTGTAAGTGTCCGAACCTCCTGTATAATGATTTAAATCATGTTATTGACTTATTCCAGAATCATATTCATTGTTATGATATCATATATGGTTCACTTATGACATTATATTACCCGTTCTTTTGTAAATTCCATGTTAAAGAAGCGTTTTGGGTAAAATCGTTTCATTTATCTTAGGTGTTTTGACTTGTTGTTCTTGACATCATTATTACTTATATCATGATTTACTTACTTCCAGAATATAAAATACGATTTATATATCATATATATTCAGTATATATATATATAATAGATAGATAAATAAAATGAAAAACACTGTTCATGGAGACGGTAGTCCGTACGTACGCATGAACGCTGTTTTACTTTCCTTATTGTCTTGAAATGGAAGTAAGTAGATGACATACATATATATATATATATACATAAATCCAGTAGCTTTATAATGTCATATATTTCATTATTATTTCTTATATATACTTTATAATCATTCTTAAATGGTTAACATGGAGAATGAATCTCATCGCGTCGTGGAGACGGTAGTCCGTACGTACGTACGAGCGATGATATCATTTCCATAAATATTGAACTGAATTGGAGTGGATTATACAATATATCAGAATCAATATGATTTTGTAATAACTATGTATAGTTATTCTTTACACCATTATACCCATCCATGTAAGGTGGTGGTGGAAAATAGATTACACCACGGCGTGGAGACGGTATTCCGTACGTACACACGCGCGGTGATTTCTTTTTCCTTAGGATGGATAGATGGTGAAATAGGGTTGTTTCATACTTATAATAACATATCAGTATATGAGTGATACTGATGTTATTACTTCATAATGAAACAACCTAAGAAGAAGAAGTGGAAGAAGAAATAAAGATGAAAGAATTGGTAACGGTAATTACCTCTTCTTTGAAGCGCCTCTTTGAGACCTCCTCTTAGGGAACTAAAATTTGTCTTTGAGGAAGACCAGAACCTCTATGATGTTTCTAGGGAAGTGGAGAAGAGATTTTGGCAGGGGTTGGCCGAGCTTGAGAGATCAAATTGGTGTGAGGAGGAGGGGGAGGAGGTGTCCTTTTATAGGGGAGGAGAGGGGCACCTTAGGAATTCTTAAAAATATTAATTTATAATAAATCTAACCCCACTTAAAACCTCCAAAAATGACTCATATTCGAAGCATAGATGAGATAGGGTTGTAATATCATCAACCAATCAAATTTATACATGTTTGGATCTTATTTTAAACCTTATCAATTAGATTTAACTCTAAGTTAAATAAATTAACTTTTACCGTGTCTTTTTGTTTTCTTTCACTATATGGTTAATACACTTACTATAACATGCCAAAAGAACCCCAAATTGTTTATTATTAATATATATATCCTTATATAAGTAATTTGGCCGATCCTTAGATTTTTAGGAATAAAATAACAATTAATAATATAATATTTGATTTAAAAACTATTTTGTGTCAATTTTGACACTATTTGATATATGATTTTTGTGAAAGTCATAACAGAATTAAATGTTCGAACCAAGTTGATTAAATCAACATTAATATATCATAGTAACCTATAAAATTAGTGTAATTCATAAAAATTCTCAAATTACATTTATTTTGGTGTTTATAACATCAATTATGTCAATATTTCATAAATAAGATAATTACTGCATCATCTCTGTGTCATAAATTAATTAAATTATTTGATGTCTAAAAATTACAAATAAAATACCATTATGTAGGAAATCTTTTTAGCTTTCTAATGAATATTTATAGTCGAATTTATCTTATGTATAACCCCATATTAAAAATGATTTACTTATTAAACATTGATTTTAACTATTTTAACCCTTCTTTAAATAAATTATTAATAAATGTCCTAATCTAATCCAAGTGGGCCTAAATGGTCATATTTTATTCCTAAGTTTGTTTTTGGTCGAATTACACTTGTCCAATAGAATTAGGACATGTTTTAGGGTAATATTGATATCATATTTACCCTTAGTTACCCTATTTACTATTAACCACGGTAAAAATTGTAAAAAGTTACTATTCACCAAAAAATTATTTTTATCTCATTGAACCAAATTTTACTTACTGATATCAACCGTGTCTGTCGGATTTTTGAAATTCCATTCACAGAAGCGGTAAAATTATGTTTTATGAAAAATTCAATTTTTTAACTACTACTTAGTAGATTCACTATTCATCAAAAAATGAAGGTTTTCAGAAAAATGCCAAAATTTCATCCTAAGCTATATTTCATATTCCGAATTCAAAAATGAAGTCTATTTTACCAAATTCATAACATAGAAGTTGAATTAATTAATTTTATAATTAAATCCCGCTGTTAAGACAAATAGCGTGTTTTTAAGAAACAATTTCTATCAAAAGATTGACACTTGATTATGTCTGGTTTAAATGTGAAATTACAACCAATGACCAACATTGAATTAAATTGTAAAAATATATTCTAAATATACTTTAAAACCACTCAAATTAGTAATTTATCACTATTAATTATTTTGATTAAAGAAGTTGTTTTTTAATTAATAATTTTCACTATTCATCAGAATATGAAAGTTATCCGAAAAGTACCAAAATTTCACCTTAGGCTAAATTCGATACTCCGAATCCAAAAATGAAGTTCATTTTGAAATATAAGATTTACAGAATTTTAAAAAGTGGTTATTACTATTCATAACGGCTAGTTTTAATAATATTTTAATAGCATATCGTTGTTTCGTGAAACTCAGTATTGCGTACTACACACGCTATCGAGGAAGGTTGCGATTGCGTGTAATGCAAGGCAAGTCAAGGATGCATGTTGTGAAAGCTCCTTTTGGTGTAGCGTACAACACAAGACATTAGTGAAATAAAAAGAATATTTTTCATAAAATCTCAGGCTGTTACATTCTACCCCCCTTAAAATGAATTTCGCCCTCGAAATTCGTCGGGGTTATAAATGGTTTACTATTCGAAAGATTCTTTAATAGAATCCCACATCGTAAAAAGGAATACAAAAACTTGGCTTTAAAAACTAAAGTATGAAATGTAACGATTACCCAAATAAACTAATCGCTGGGTTTCCACATAGGTAAAAATATGGATATGGAAGAGAAATCTAACCATCATGTTCTGATGGAGAGTGGTAGAGAACATGGCTATGGAAAAGCCAGTAATCACAAATCCATAGATTTGTGATGATATAAGGTACCATCTGATTCATCAGGTATAAGATCACTAGGACAACATTTTTGGTTTTCAAGATCATTTACCTAAAGTTGAAAATTTGAATTAGAATAAATACTTACTTTATTTTGGTACAATCTCACTATTGTTCGTGCCTTGAACAATTTCCACTTCATCTCTTAAATAAATGAAGTTGAATTTGTTATTCGTGAAGTGTTAGCAGATCATGTGATAGAATGACGAGTCATTCCATCTGTCTCAAACAAAAGGTTAGTAAAAATTATATGCATAAGTCGATCTATAGTGAGATTAATCATATATGGTTCCTAAAATGGACTTATACTTCATATATCATACTGCTTAATATAATAAAACTAGTTTCTACTAAACAGGGACTTCCTGTAGGCCAGTGGTAGGTGATAAAGGCCAGTCGCACTTCGGTTGTGGGTTCGATTCCTACAGCCTTGTCCGAAGCGATGGGTTGTCGCCCGTCCTGCAGGTTGTCCTTTTTCTAAAACTACATTACTATAACATCCCATCAATAATATCGAAAAAAGAAATTCTATCCTTAAACAATACTATTTTATGTCCAACATAATCTATTCTAGTCTTTAGGCTTATCCATAATACTGCAGTCCACTTTCATAACATAGTGAAAATGATAACCATAGATTTAATACCATCGTTGAACCCCATATAAGATATGTTTTGTTGGTCACATTCCAAACATTCAAAGTCTTTAATCATGTATTCTCTTGAATACCCATTGAACCTTAGTGAAAACATGAATGCAGTTAAAAGTTAACACTTTCCACAAACCAAAATCCTCAAAATTCTATATACTCAAACCATGATATCACTTAGTCCTTATATCAATCATGAGCTCATGAATACAATCAAACATCTCATTATCTTCTTATCCTTTCATTATGCACTTATCATCTACTTTCCAAAAGTATCTGAATAACCTTTCATGGTTACTGGTAACATTAATCAGACAACAATATAACAATCCTTACATGTCTCTTTATTCCATAGTACCATGAGATTAGTTATACAACATTACACATGATAAACATGTAATCATTCCACTACATTCTTAAACCATTAACCGAGATTCAACAATTCTTTCATCTCACATATCATTTGTAGTCTCTTCATCATCATCCACATAAATACTACCCATACGGCCATACTGATTCTCTTCATGAGTCTTTCCCTTAGGACATTGGTTTGCATAATGCCCATACATTCCACATTTAAAACACTTAACCATTTTTTATGTCGTAGCAATACCATTATCCTCATCCATGGTGTTAACTGAACCTTTTCCTTTGCACTTACTTGCTTTGTGTCCTTCTTTTCCATACCCAAAGCATCTTCCAGTTCCCTTGAAACATTCTCCTTGATGCCTCTTCCCACATGATTTACATAGGGGAAACTGAACTTTCTTTCCTCTATGATCATCATGGAACTCCATCTTTCTCTTATTAGTCGAGTCAGGAAACTTACCAAATTTTACTTTATAGATCATATTATGAGATTGCTGATTCGGCATAATAATGATCTTTGGACTTTCAAATCCCATTTCATTTGGTTTCTCATGAAGAATATCATTCCATTCTCCATCATATCCTCCATTATCGTGAATCATCCTGTTTCCAGCCATTTTCTAAAACCCAAAAAAAAGAATAGTGTGAGAGGCAAAAATCATGCTAGGGAAAACAACATAATAAAGGGGGAGTACCTTCAATATCTAACATCTTAGGTTTAATTATATGATCGTTAGCGTAGTTCTAGTACTATAACTTATACGTCTACTTAACCTTAGGGACATCCCTAGACATACCGTAGAAATATCTCTAGGGATCTCACTAACGTTTTCGCATCCTAGTTTCCAAAGGTTGACTAAACCTTTCCTCTGATACCAACTGTAGAGACCCAAAGCCTGACGTACATAGACTTTACATTACTTTTGTGGAATACTTAGTACATAACAAAAACACACACACATAAGGATCGTAATAGTTTAGTGTCTTCGGAAACTCGGAACGTAATCTTCTAATCGTGGTGAAAGATCTTCAATATCTCCCATAATGATCTTCCCTTTTTTACCTAAAACCTTTCTTTATATCCTGGGGAAAAGAAAACATAAAAGGGTGAGCTCAAATGCTCAGTAAGGGTATACAAAATAAAAATCAATCACATCATATTCATAAGAACCTATCTTTTGGAAATCTTAACCTGCAAAAGAGAGCATAATTTCATAACATCGGATAAATCATAGTAGTGAAATGAAATCACAATAATCATAACTTAAAACATGAAACTTTGTGGCATACACACATAATCATAGAGAATCATTTCTGGTTAGTCAAGACTAATTTCCAAGACTATCTTAGTGGACAAAGTCCCTTTCTGAATCGAGTAACCCTCGTTTCAGTCCTGTTTCACTGAACCGGTATAACCTACCATTTCAGCCATGTCTATCTCATGAGATATAAAATCTTTACCCAATGCATTGGAGGGAGATATAGGTCCCACCCATCTTATAATGAATCCTTTCTTATGTGTGCCACATAATCATAAATCATACATCATCGCATAACACATGTAACAGAAATGGGATTCTTGAAACATCATGACATCATAAATCAATTCATATAAGATAAAGGAATTCATAAAAATAATTCCATCACAACATGATCAACTCAATGTAATAATAGGGATAAAAACAGAACCCTTTTATTATCTTAGATGGAAAAATAATTTTGATAAAATACTTGAACTTCATTCTTGAGGAAAATATCCTTTCTTCTTCAAAAACATTTTTTTCTTTCATAACATGTCATACAACTTTAAAATAAAAGAAGTTGATTAAAAATAAACTTGAAAAATTGTAAAGGAAGTTTCTTGGAAATAATGTTTTAAAAATCCATTCATGCCGTATAAGTTAAAAAAAACATTCTTCGTACTTTTGTCGGAAAAGTCAAAAAGTACCTCGTACGACAAAAGATTCCTTTCATACATATTACTAAAAACTCACCGAAGGGTAAAAATGGATTTAAACAATTTTAGGTGGATGGAAATAATATTACAGATTGATGAAACATGGATGTGGATGATAAAATACACCCCAGTAAATACTTACGAATAAACAATCTCGGATAAAAATGAGATTGTGATATTTCCCTTACCTTAGGTCTGACTTGCTTTGTAAGTGTCCGAACCTCCTGTATAATGATTTAAATCATGTTATTGACTTATTCCAGAATCATATTCATTGTTATGATATCATATATGGTTCACTTATGACATTATATTACCCGTTCTTTTGTAAATTCCATGTTAAAGAAGCGTTTTGGGTAAAATCGTTTCATTTATCTTAGGTGTTTTGACTTGTTGTTCTTGACATAATTATTACTTATATCATGATTTACTTACTTCCAGAATATAAAATAAGATTTATATATCATATATATTCAGTATATATATATATATAATAGATAGATAAATAAAATGAAAAACACTGTTCATGGAGACGGTAGTCCGTACGTACGCATGAACGCTGTTTTACTTTCCTTATTGTCTTGAAATGGAAGTAAGTAGATGACATACATATATATATATATATACATAAATCCAGTAGCTTTATAATGTCATATATTTCAGTATTATTTCTTTTATATACTTTATAATCATTCTTAAATGGTTAACATGGAGAATGAATCTCATCGCGTCGTGGACACGGTAGTCCGTACGTACGCACGAGCGATGATATCATTTCCATAAATATTGAACTGAATTGTAGTGGATTATACAATATATCAGAATCAATATGATGTTGTAATAACTATGTATAGTTATTCTTTACACCATTATACCCATCCATGTAAGGTGGTGGTGGAAAATAGATTACACCACGGCGTGGAGACGGTATTCTGTACGTACACACGCGCGGTGATTTCTTTTTCCGTAGGATGGATAGATGGTGAAATAGGGTTGTTTCATACTTATAATAACATATCAGTATATGATTGATACTGATGTTATTACTTCATAATCAAACAACCTAAGAAGAAGAAGTGGAAGAAGAAATAAAGATGAAAGAATTGGTAACGGTAATTACCTCTTCTTTGAAGCGCCTCTTTGAGACCTCCTCTTAGGGCACTAAAATTGGTCTTTGAGGAAGACCAGAACCTCTAGGATGTTTCTAGGGAAGTGGAGAAGAGATTTTGGCAGGGGTTGGCCGAGCTTGAGAGCTCAAATTGGTGTGAGGAGGAGGGGGAGGAGGTGTCCTTTTATAGGGGAGGAGAGGGGCACCTTAGGAATTCTTAAAAATATTAATTTATAATAAATCTAACCCCACTTAAAAACCTCAAAATATGACTCATATTCGAAGCTTAGATGAGATAGGGTTGTAATCTCATCAACCAATCAAATTTAGACATGTTTGGATCTTATTTTAAACCTTATCAATTAGATTTAACTCTAAGTTAAATAATTTAACTTTTACCGTGTCTTTTTGTTTTCTTTCACTATATGGTTAATACACTTACTATAACATGCCAAACGAACCCCAAATTGTTTATTATTAATATATATATCCTTATCTAAGTCATTTGGCCGAACTTTAGATTTTTAGGAATAAAATAACAATTAATAATATAATATTTGATTTAAAAACTATTTTCTATCAATTTTGACACTATTTGATATATGATTTTTGTGAAAGTCATAACAGAATTAAATGTTCGAACCAAGTTGATTACATCAACATTAATATATCATAGTAACCTAGAAAATTAGTGGAATTCATAAAAATTCTCAAATTACATTTATTTTGGTGTTTATAACATCAATTATGTCAATATTTCATAAATAAGATAATTACTGCATCATCTTTGTGTCATAAATTAATTAAATTATTTGATGTATAAAAATTACAAATAAAATACAATTATGTAGGAAATCTTTTTAGATTTCTAATGAATATTTATAGTCGAATTTATCTTATGTATAACCCCATATTAAAAATGATTTACTTATTAAACTTTGATTTTAACTATTTTAACCCTTCTTTAAATAAATTAATAATAAATGTCCTAATCTAATCCAAGTGGGCCTAAATGGTCATATTTTATTCCTAAGTTTGTTTTTGATCTAATTAAACTTTTCCAATAGAATTAGGACATGTGTTAGGGTAATATTGATATCATATTTACCCTTAGTTACCCTATTTACTATTAACCGCGGTAAAAATAGTAAAAAGTTACTATTCACCAAAAAATTATTTTTATCTCATTGAACCACATTTTACTTACTGATATCAACCATCTCTGTCGGATTTTTGAAATTCCATTCACAGAAGCGGTAAAATTAAGTTTTATGAAAAATTCAATTTTTTAACTACCACTTAGTAGTTTCACTATTCATCAAAAAATGAAGGTTTTCAGAAAAATGCCAAAATTTCATCCTAAGCTATATTTCATATTCCGAATTCAAAAATGAAGTCTATTTTACCAAATTCATAACATAGAAGTTGAATTAATTAATTTTATAATTAAATCCCGTTGTTAAGACAAATAGCGTGTTTTTAAGAAACAATTTCTATCATAAGATTGACACTTGATTATGTCTGGTTTAAATGTGAAATTACAACCAATGACCAACATTGAATTAAATTGTAAAAATATATTCTAAATATACTTTAAAACCACTCAAATTAGTAATTTATCACTATTAATTATTTCGATTAAAAAAGTTGTTTTTTAATTAATAATTTTCACTATTCATCAGAATATGAAAGTTATCCGAAAAGTACCAAAATTTCACCTTAGGCTAAATTCGATACTCCGAATCCAAAAATGAAGTTCATTTTGAAATATAAGATTTACAGAATTTTAAAAAGTGGTTATTACTATTCATAACGGCTAGTTTTAATAATATTTTAATAGCATATCGTTGTTTCGTGAAACTCAGTATTGCGTACTACACACGCTATCGAGGAAGGTTGCGATTGCGTGTAATGCAAGGCAAGTCAAGGATGCGTGTTGTGAAAGCTCCTTTTGGTGTAGCGTACAACACAAGACATTCGTGAAATAAAAAGAATATTTTTCATAAAATCTCGGGCTGTTACATACTCTATTAGTTAAAAATAATATATTTTAATATAATTTAATCATTAGTATACCTTATTTTAGGGTTAGTTTATTTGTAGACGTAAAACACAATTTTCTGAAAAAAGGATTTTCTTTATGATTTTTGATTTTATCATAACATAATTTATACAACATAGGCTAATTTAATTTTATAATATATATTCGATATTTCGAAAAAAGATGTTAGAATTTTGTGAATTTATTCCTTTTATATATTTTTTATGATTAGCAACCTTCGTGGAAATGTTTCACTTCAGTAAGGGTACAACTGATAAAATATGGTTAAAAATTTTAGATAAGGATTAAAAATTTATCTAAAAAATTACTTAATCCTATTAAATTAATGTATTTTTTGATTTACATATATCTATCACTAATAGGTAAACTTGTTCCATTTTTTATTAATATTATCCTTTATTTAAAATCTATAAAAGAATAAAAACAAGAAGTTATGATCTTGAATTTAATAACATTAATAATTTTACATAATGATAAATGGTGGTTATTTTAGGTTATAAATGTTAAATTGAAAAGTAAATTTATATATTTACGTGGGAATTTATTTATAATTAGTTATTTATTAATTACGTTAATTTTTTATGTAACGTTATCATAATATTTAATCTATTAATATATATATAAAATAAATTATTTAAAATTATTATTAGTAATAAAAATTGAAAAATTATTTTCTTCCATGAATTATAAGTATTATTATTTATTAATAGTGATGTGTGAAAGGATTATATTGGAATTTAATATTTTCATCGGGTCATTAATGTAAAATTAAATAAATGGTTCCAAAATTGACATTAATGATAATTTACCTAAATAAAATTTTATTAAATAACTTAAAAAAATAAATACCCAAAAATATGTAATGGCGGATAATATATGGTATAAAATTTATACCTTATCAGTTTATGAACCAATTTTATTTATATATGTTAAACTATACCCCTTTAATAATTAAAAATTCATTACCACAGTTAACGTTAAAATTGTTTGACCAAGTGGTTAATCCAAGTGATGTTTTTTTAAATGATATATAACCATATCCAAAAAAAAATTATATTTATATTAAGAAAATAACTTCTAATATTTAAATTTATTTAATTTAAGAATGATTTTAAAATAGTTAGATAAATATTATATTTAAAATATTTTATTAATTTCCACAAATCCCCTCCCCTAACCTATAAAAGGACACCCCTTATCTCATTTCATTATAACACATTGATCCATATAGATCAATTAAACCCAACCAAACACACATATACACTTACATAGATAAGAATTAAAGGTTCTAGTCCTCTTAAAATAATATTCCAAAGTTTCTTATGATGGAATCTAAAAAATATCTACCAATGAAGAGGAAATCATATTTACCAACCTATTCATTCTTATTTCTTCTATATTTCCACTAAATATTTTTTAAAAAAATTAAATAGTAATTGAATTGTCATAAATATATGTAAAATTATTTTAAATCCATTTTCCATATCTTTTTTATCCTACTAAAATCCAAAAAAATCTATCATGTGTACGTACGGCTTGTCGTCTCTACATAGTAGTGTAAATGTTTTCATCCACCATTTATATTGTTGGTTATGAAGAAAAAACTAATGAATAAATATGAAATTTTTTTGATAATTATTCTTCTAAAAATTTTATAACATATATACATTCTTACCTTCTAATCATTTGAAAATGATAATATCGCACATTCATACATATGGATTTCCACATCCATGAAGTAATGTGAATTATTTTTTATTTCTGTTGTAAATTGAGATTACTAAGGGTAAATTTAATGAATATATATGCTTTTATATGATTATTAATATTCTTGATATTATGGAAACATAATCAATGTTAATGCACTAAAACTATTGAGATGAAATTGTCATTAGAAATAAAAAATCTAACACCCAGAAATGATGATTTTAAAATGTAATTATTATTAAATGGTTGTTTAATTATAATAAGTGGATCATATATGATACTATAAGTATTTAAATTACACTATTATAGAATCATAATAAATTAAAATTAATTATAGATTTGTTTCGATTACCTACAAGGCATGTCAAACATGTGGAAATTAATTTCATCTCAATTCCAACTCTATTAAGACATATTTGGTATTATCCATGTTTCTATATTTATTTTTTGTTTATGATTATCCTATGATGCATTTAAAATATATATTTTTGTTAATGATTAATTATGTTTCCATTCAGGTATACTCATTTATGGTTTTATTATAAAAATTCTACCAAAGAGGTACGAATTTATATTATAGTCTCATTTTTACTATTTCTCTTATTTTTTATGAATGAATAATGTAATCAATCCTTTATAGAATTCATCCAGTATATTTTCCCCTATATTTTTTTTTATTTTTAATTTTCACTTCTGAATTTACATATATTTGGAATGTCAATCTAGAAGGAAAATATTTAAAATAAAAATTGATCTTATTTTGATTTTTGATTTGTTATATTTTTTTCCATGACAATATTTTTCAAAAGTGTTTTAGAGAAGTTATTTTTATTTAGTTAAAAAATTTATTAAATAAATTTTTTGGTATCCAATATTTTTTTATAAATATTTATCATTTTTTTCAAAATATTCATTTTTATCTCTTTTTATAGAATTTCAAAATGATTATTTATTAATATATATGAAGTTAGCTTATTTTTCCCACCTCTGAAACAATTTTGTTCACTTTTATAATATTCTAAACTATATAAATTGTTTTAGAAAAAAAATATTTTATTAAATATTCAATCCATTTTTTTGTTTCTATTTTTCATTCATCTAAAAAGGATATAATTTTATTATAAAACCAGTATTTCTGATGATTTGATGGTCAACTTTTTTCTCATATTATTTTTTTGGTTATTAAAATTGTATTAAAACATTCACTTCCCTATGAGAATTTTTAATTATACATTACATTTCACTTAAATATCTATATTCTATGTATCATTGTTATTATTATTTCATAAATCATATTCCATTACTACATATAATGTTTTACTATGAATTTATTTTATTTACTAAGGAAATAATAATATTTCTTATTCATTACTCAATATAGTTATTTTATTCAAAATTTATATTATTTATGAATTAAATTTATCATTAAATATATTTCGAATTGATTAGAAATGAATTGATGGCTAGGACATTTTTATAGAGAGCCCCTAAAAGCATCGACATGTCTCCTGAGACCAATCATTCATCAAAAATAATTAAATGGTTTTTGTAATATATAACTACCCATCAATTAAATTGCTTTCACATAAATCCATGATGGTAAATAAATCATAATCTTTGAGACCATGGAATCTGACATTAATCATTTCCTTCAACGATACATTAGTTATTATTATCCATGACATTACTAAATTATTATTTCTGATGCGAGAATTTTTTCCTCAAGTTATTGTTTAAAACGTATGTGTTTTAGTTATATTCCTTCTCATATTGATTATAACTTATCTACTCGATATTGCTTCTGCTGTATGTAACACATACTAAAAAACTATACCGTCCCATTATTTTTTTCCTTTCCTGATGATATAAATAAAGAATCATTAAATGAGATCATGGATTTCGAATACTTGCTTTCAATAATTTTATTACAAATGTAGAATGGGAATAATGTATGTCTTTTTTATCAAGACTACTAAAATATTTGGTTTTTAGGATTTAATTTCATGTATCTATTTCAATGAAATAATTTTACAATGGCTCTAGGTTACTTGAGTTGGGGTTTCTATAGTTATATCCTACTCTAAAACATGTGTTATTATTGAAAAACATTAATTTTACTCATATTATTACATGATTTTTATCATAACCATCAATTAATTACAAACCAAAGATCATGTGGCCTTGTTTCTTTATAATATTAGGTTCATAATTCATCAATGACTTAAATAAAACTTATTTATTTTATTCTCAATAATGACCTCCTATTTCATTTTGATAGCATAAAACTACATGGGAAAACCTATAGATTATAAAGAATAATGTGGTGGGTTAAAATAAATGTAGAGGAACAAATATGATAAGGAAGAATAACATATGATTTGAAGGTATAAGAACATGAACCTCAGTACAGTTGGTGATGACTTAAAAAGTATATCCAAGAGACCAAATAGAAAATCTATGTAGATACATATTTTCAAGGGTATTGGAGTCGTACTATAACAGGAACTGTAGTCGGTATAGTTTGGTACTTAAGGAGTCAGACCTATTCATCTACCTAAGTCACCGGGCCACCGGTGTGGTCCTCTGGTATTGTAAGGATTTCAGTCTATGCAAGGCCTTTGGTCAAGTTGTTTCTCGAGGCCTTTGGGCTACCTTATGGTCTTCAGCCCACCCCAAGGCCATTGGGACACATGAATATATAGATATACTAGTCAAACCACAAGGGAAAAGGCTCCAGATGAGGATTCAGGGGAAGCACATTCCTTAGTGCAGAGCTAACTGGAATTGTAAGAAATGGTGGGTATAGAAATTCCATCAGTATTGGGCATGTAAAGATTTTCATAGGATAGCTAGCAGACCATCTTAGTGAAGGAAGAGTGCTTATATCATGAAATATGCTACGAATGAGCAGTTCTATGTTGTCTTATCTGGGTGATTACCTCTATGGACTATGGGTCATGTAATTGTCTCTAAGACTTCATACCTTGTATGGTTTCTACCTCTCCCCTTGAATGATGGATTATCAAAATAATAAAAAATTAAAGGCCTTCACGTGATTTTGACAAACATTAATCATAAAATATAATTCTCATAATTAATCACATAGAATCAAAATGAATATAAAATTATATCATAAGATCATGGAATGATAGGAAATGTGGAGGCAACATATAACTTGAAAACACATGAGTCATGGATAACTGACACGAAATTATTACATGGTGTAAAAATTACAATAAATCATTAGGTTTACTACCAAATCCCTCACATGATGTCTCATTTGAATAAAACTTTACCCAATGTAATGTAGTTATATCAAGGCTCACCCATCATGAAATTTTCTTGATTTCTGTGTTTCATAATCTATAAAACAGTCATACATCACAAATATATGAATTTACTAAGGAGATAAAATGTGTTTCATAATTTGGATGACCACCTCCGCATAATGATAATGCAATGATGAGAGATAAGTAGTGATTTTCTAATTCTCGCCTCTAGTAAAACCCATGCTAGTGAATATAACCAAAGGTATAATAATAATGTGTATGGAAGGAATTAACCTCTAATAAAAAAAATAGTGGTGATAAATATGAATAATACATCAACCAACACCTACTCATACATAAATATATGTATAGTAATTAAAGAAAACTAAAGTGAAAAAATGCAATGCCCTAGAATACTAAACAACTAAAAATAAAACTACAAGTTATAAAAAAGATAAGATGTCTAAAATCATGAGGCCCAGACATCACCTTCTAAAACCTGAGCTAGTAATATATATCAAGATTATGAAACTTCTCTATTTGACCAGAAAATTGTTTATATATACATAGTGTGAGAATAACTATATGATCATTAAAATTCTACCATGTTCCTCTGAAGAAAAATAAAAATAAATCATGCTAAAGAATAGTGTAAAACAATTAAAATGTCTCATCACCTAAACATGTCAATCAATATCCCAGCCTAACCATGACTAACTCTCACCATGAAACGCATAAAAGAGTTCAAAAAATATATTAATAAAACATCTAGGGTACCCCACAATTTATTCCTCATTCGTTCTCTACTCTTCCCCAACATCACACACCCTAATCCGTCTCTCTACAAAAATAATACAGCCTGAAGACACCTTGGAAATGAATCATAATATTCACCTCATGCATCACGTAACCACACAATACCACATCACATATCCATATAATAACTATGTAGTTTTCGAGTGCCACCATATCATGAATGAAATATATCAAACATTTTTTATTATTCCAAAATCAATTACATCAAATGTATTTACCTCAATCCATCAAACCCAATACCCTTGATACCTATAATAATCCATTAAATAATATATATAATAATTAATTTTTGTCAAATAACAAAAATCCATCACAACTGTCTATATACATATTTTGGAAACTAACCATTATGTAAACCATTATGTGCAACTACCATGAGAATAGAGTGGGGCTTAAGGTGGAAGTCATTAGTCCATTCTATGAGTAGAATATTAGGGAAAACACCCTCCGGGATTCCATTGGGTATTAGTATCTCTACCTGAAATTGATGGGGTAGTTTATTGAATAAAATAAGTCAATGATATAAAATATATCACAACCATACTGTGAGAATAACCTTATCTTAGACTCAAAAGAATCTAACGTCGCCTAGACTTTAGAATGTCATTGTTCAAACTAGATATCCTATAAAACAACAAAAATATAAAAAACCAAAATTAATTACATTCTTTATTTTTATACCATTTCTTCTTATTAATTAGTTCATTAGTAATGAATTAAACATTAAAATTATTTCACATCACATTACCTTAAAATACATTATTTTAAACATAAGTGTACATTCCATTCCTTCTTTGAATAATCCAAACCAACCCCATAGTTTATCACGATTAACATATTCTAGTATTTTCATTTCTTCATCATCCTACCCTATTGGTTAAACATTTATTTATTGATTATTAAGACCATTCCATATCCATGTACTCGAGGAAAGTATTCCTAAGTTACCACCAAGTGGAAACATAAAACCAAGCACCTCCAACTGTATCAAGTAGTGGGGAAAGGAGTGTAGAAAAAAACATGTAACACAACCATCATCTATTAAATAGATTCATAATAGGGAATAACATCTCTCTACATCTCATCAATGAGTAATCCCATATTTATCACATTATTTGACCATTTTTTTCATCCCCAACACCCACATGAAAATACTGATGCTTTTTTCCATCACATGTGTCAATTGTTGTAACAACAAATTTTTCTCTTTCCCACACATCATGTCATCCGTCCCAGGCCCATCCATACATGGCCCACATAACCTTTATTCCACCCTACCTCGTATAACACCTCATACTTTTAGGATCATCCATCCCAGACTCATATAAAAATTATCTTACATAGATTAAATCATAAATAAAAAGGAATAAAAAGTAAGAAATAGGGAAATTAGGCCCTCAAAACAAGGTATTCATCTTTCTCATGCAAACGAGATATCATGGCTCCAAACTATGGCACTCTAACTTCTCAGAAAAATAAGCTACTCAGGCCATAAAAAATTACCTTTATCATAATATTTATTCTTATTCTATCTTGAATTACCCAATTAATTTATTAAAAGTAACAAAAAATTGACAACCTAAGACATAAAACTACAAAAATATATCAAAGGAAAAGAATTATCTTATCATTTATTGTGGTTTAAATAACCTATAGAAGTTACAATATCAATTAACATGAATTTTCAATTATTATCATTGAAATTTAACAAAATACACATTATTTATTGGTTACACTATTCAAATGTAATATCAATTTCAATTATACGTGTGCATTACATCAATTTCATTATCATCAAAATATAATAACCACCAAATTAATATCACACATCTTCGTTAATTTTTCAATAAAATTAATTATAGATTAATTAAACCTTTATGTTATTTACCAATTTCAAAATGCTAATCAAAGTATAACCACATCCTAGAAATTCATACAATATAGATATGACACTATCTAGAAAACAAGATGTATCCCGCATTAACTGAATAAAGAAACAATGTTAACAACATATGATCAATATCAAATTTCATTAATTATTTTAAAATAATTGTTATTTCATTTTAATTTCCATGAAAATGGATAAAGAATGGTAAATATATGATTTTAAATAAAAATATAAGAGTAGCAAAGAATCCCCCACCTCAAAAGCTGTCAAAATTATTCGCATGGGAACGGACCATGATATGAATCTCTGGTCATCTCTCTCACAAGAACAAAATCTATCCATGGATTCCATGTAACTCCCAAACCCCAGTTTCCCAGATTCGGTGCATTATTACATAACATTGGCATGATCACAAGAAAGATCATGTCTCGAAATACCGATTAGTTTAGTAGTCTTGGAAACACTTGATATATTCATAAAGTTTACATTACATCATAAAATGAAAACTACAACAACATAGTATCCATATTCCACAATCATATCCCCACATACTATCCCAATAGGTCATTCATAAATTACTTCTTCACATCCTGGAAAAAATAAAACATTGAAAGGGGTGTGCTAAAATTCCTAGTAAGGATTACAATATAGAGGAAACTTTCATAAATAAGAATAAACATTTAAGGAAATGTATAACTAAAACAAAATCATTTTAAACATGAACATCAACATAATATGGAATAAATAAAATGAAATAATTCCATTTACTTATTCACATGGATATTCTACTAATTGAATAATCACATTCAATATCAATAACCACTTTCATAATGATGAAATGCATAATGCCAGACTATCATAACCAGATAGCCAAGGCCTCATTCCAAGACTACAAATAAGATTTTGTAATGGCCTTGTGCCAAGACACTAGTTTGGATCGTGATACCTACCGATGCATTGAGGAGCTATAGCGAGCTCCACCTGTCACTTATTAAGTCCAATGCATTCTTCATATAAACAGGTTTAAACATAACTTAAACATTCGTATTAAAACTAGAATATGAAATGTAAATACTTCATCCATAAACCATTAATGCTATAAAAATAACAAATCCACAATCAAAAATATCACAAAACCTTCAATACAATATATAAGTTTTGTATCATAATAAATCAACTTCAAATAAGCTTAAAATCCATCAAAGGATGTTGACATAGATGAAATCAAAACTATTTGAGAGAAGTATCTATTTTTCTGAATTCATTTAAATGTCACATAATTATAAAATAAAACATTTACTTTGAAATTTTTCTTATATTCTTGTAAGGGAAGCTTCAAAGATTTTATAATGGTGGAAAATAGCCGCACCCGCCGTATAAGTTAAAAAAACATACTTATCTTAATTCTGTCAAAAAGGTTAAAAAGGACCTTGTTTGGAAAATGACAAAAAGATTCCTTTATAAAACTCTTATAAAAATTAAAAAAAGGGTATAAATTACTTTAACCCATATTCTAGTAAAAAGTAAAAATGTTTTTAAATACATTTTTTAGAAACATGGATGTGGATGATAATGAAGTCTCAATCGATTATTACGTATAAACAACCTTGGATAATGAAGAGATTGCGAAATAAACCCTTACCTTGTACTTTTACTTGGTTGGTGGTAGGTTAAGATCTTTTATAATGTTTAAATAATTGTTATTAAATTATAAAAGAATCATATACATTAATATGATGTCATATATGACCTCTTAACATTGATTTGTTAACAATATCTTAGTATTTTCATTATTTCGGGTGTTAACTTACTCATTTTCTTTTATATGTTTTGTTACATAAGTGTTGACGCTCCTTTCGTCACAGAATCTAAAATCAGAAAAGGGGAATATCTGAGCTCAATGTGATTCAACCTTTGAAGAAAATATCAAAAATCGACAAAGGCCTGAACAAAGGATCAAAATCAACTACACCGTGCAAGTTGTATCACTGTCGTGCAAGTCCACTTGCGCGACGCCTTATGGTCGCGCAAGTGACTTGCAAGAACTATGTGATAAACTGCCCGGTAAACGCCTGGGGTCTTCTCCTGCCTATAAATAGACCCTGTGGGCCCCCCATTCGAATAAGGATTTTTTTCCAGAAACTCAGATTGAAGCTCCCGATGCCCAAGTCTCTTCTCAAAACTTCCGGAACACTTCTAAGGTAATTTCTTACCTAGAACGGAAGATCTAAAGAGAGGGAGGAAGGCCTAAGTGTTGAAACTCATCAAAACTTGCGCGCCTGAGTGTCCAGCCCTTAAGGGAAGTGGCCACACTTGCAAGTCGCCTTCTTTCTTTGATAGAACTTGCGCATCCCTCTTCTGGAAGAATCTCAAGAGGATCCTAAAGGCTTTAATAAAGAGTCGCTCAAGTATTTCAATGCTGGTTGAATATCGCGCAAGTACACCATATGTCGTGTAGGTATACCTGCGCGACCAATACTTGCACGCCCCCGCGATACTTGCGCGCCTTCCAAGACTTGCGCGCCCCTTCCTTTTTGGGTTCCTTTCTTGCTTATTTAACTCCTCTTAAACCATTACACCATTCGTTTTCAAGATTCAGTCTTTAAGACACTCTTCAAAGCCATTTATGGCATGATTTCTTGATTTGACTTCCTTATCTGAAAGGAATTCGGTGGAATATCTCTCAAAACCTAGTGATTTAAATGTCTTTTTGTCACTAAATATGGAGAGTTCACTCATTCAACCTCATTCTTTAAGATGAGATAATCCTTAATTTGGGCATCCTTCTTAGGAGTAAGCCCCAAGTCCCCTAATTTGGGCATCCTTCTTAGGAGTAATCCCCAAGTCCTCTAATTTTGGGCATCCTCTTTAGGAGTAAGCCCCATGTCCCTTAAATGTTTGGGCATCCTCCTCAAGAGTAAGCTCCAAACCTTAATCCATAACCTGGGCTTCCTTTTCAGGAATAAGTCCCAATCATAAATCTTGGGCTTCCTTTTTAGGAGTAAACCCCAAGTCCCTTTAATTCACTTTAACTAGTCCTAATTTACGTTTAATCTGGGATTACCTCTCAGGAGTAAAACCCAATTATCAATCCTCTCCTAATCTTGGGCTTCCTTTTCAGGAGTAAGCCCCATGTTAGAGTATTCAAATATCCATAAAGCACATTTACCTTTATGGACCCTGTTCCTGGATTTTCTCCCTAAAGTAAATCCTAAAATTCATTTATGTAGGCATTTATACATACATAAGCCCCACATTATTTCTTATGATTGCATCTTTCATGTCACAATTGTCTAATTTTTACCAATACCTCATGTTTCTCACACCGATCATGACTCGTGTGAGCTTAGAGTGTAAACGTAATTGTGACATCCTTCTTTGAGCCGTCAATCATAAACATCATATTCACTACTCGAAATACGTGGGTTCTAATTACTTTTCCAAAACAAAGGATACGTAGGTAGCCCATATATGGTTTCGATCCCAACTCTGAAATAATTCATTGTCCTTTTGAATGACAATAAACTTCAAGTGCCCCACTGAGTGGCTTTAAAACTAGCCTAGTCATCATAATGACCAAGAGACTTTTATATAAATGTTTTTAAGGTTACCACTAACCAAGAATCTCTAAATATATATAGATGATTATCTATTGATGAAGAACCTCGAATACATATAAAAGATTCTCTAAATTTCTTACATATTTAATTATTGATTGTCAAAACTGAAGGAAATGCTCATTTTATACTTGGTAATGTAATAAGGATTCACGAACATAACTTAAATCTATAAAGAGAGTCCCGGAATAGACAATAATTCCCCTCAAAATGGTGTGATGAGTCCGACCTCCCATCCTCTCGACCAATGAAAATTCCTAAGCCTCGTCAGTTCACAAGCTAATGAGCGCCCACCTTTGGAAAGTATGTCCAAATGGATATGGAATCATTGGATGTTTCCGGTTCTACGAACAAACCCGTTAGAAATCGATCAGAACGTTTGAATCTCCCATCCATGAGGCCATCCCAGAATTTCGAGGGAAACAAATAATGGTGAACCCGACGTGAATCCTTAACCAAGTAAAAAATGATGTTTTACTTATTTGTTAATCCCCTATTTTAAGAGGGCTAACAAAATCAATCATTGACATGTCTTCTCATCCAAAGGATGAAGTGGTTGAATTTTATCTTGATTACGTCTATTATATCAAACAAGCACTCTTTTCCATGATCTTATGTATTTCCATAATGGCTGCTCTCAAATTCACATCTTTGAATACTACTGCTGCAAATACCACTACTGCTATTCCTACTGAATCGTCATCCGCTCTGAGGATGACATCACCTACTCAGCGTCTTCAAAACTGGGTATCAAATGCGCTGGTTAAGGAGTACCGTCAACACGGTACCATCCCAACTCTGGAGGCTATCCGACAGGCCCTCCAAGTGAACAACTCACATAGGTCGTCCGGACAACGACGACCATTGATCAAAAGGCAGGTGGTGCTGACAACCGTCTCCAACCGTTTCGGGTCGTTAGCCTCGGAACGCAATTTCTATTCACTGCTTTACTATGAGGAAGTGAATGAGAAGGTCCCTCAAGGCCTTAATTAAAAAAGGCAGGAGTCCTTCCCGAGGGCTCCCATCAACAATTGCTGCCAGACTCGTGCGGCAGTGCGCCCTCAACATGATGAGGGTACCGACTCCAAGCATTCAGCTCAGGTTCTTCGAACCCGAGCAGGCAAGACGAACCGCCAGAGACGGAATCCGGTTAACAATAGGCTGGTTTTCATCCCTGCCATCTCCAGAGAAGTCCACCAACCTAACTTGGTGGCGAACAACGAGCAGACACACACACCTGTCTATTTTAATTCCGCTGTCCAGCAGACTCGTCTGGCAGCATCACGCCAATCCCGCCAAGAAATTCCGGCGGAGTACTCTAGGCAAGAACATACACCTGCTTATACATCACCAAATAGTCAGCAGACTCACCTAACTACATTTGATGGATCTCGTCAACCACGTTTGGAGAAGTGTAATCAGCAGGCACATACACCTGCTAGTACTAATCAAGCCTAACAACAGTCTCGCTTGGTAGCGCATGGAGAAGTCAGTCAGAAAGTTCTGACGACAAACAGGAGGCAGACTCAACTCTCTGCCTCCACACTTGAGTACTGTCAGGATTCACTGACAAGAAAAGGAGGACAGGAGCAGGCACATACACCTACTCCAAGCCCGGAATGGACGTATATCCCCGTTCCGGCAGCTGAAGTCACCAAACATATTTTTTCAATGTTGAAAGAGAAGAAGCAAATTCCTTCTCATATTCTGGATGCTTTCCAGGATATCATAACAGCTTCAGGATCATCTCAGGGAAAGACACATAAACATATCCCTAGTAGTGGAGTGACACATCAACGATTCACTCCGGAACAAACACACACATCTGTTCTAGTCCAAGAGGGTTATGGGGCATACTTCCCCATATCATACGGACAACCAAGTCAGGAACATACACCTGATTTGAGTGGAGATCGTCAGCCTAACCTGACCATCTTTCCTGATCAGGCACAAACAACTGCTCAGAGTAACCACTTTCATCAACAAGTGGTTTCTAAAGTGAGTAAGAAGGAATCTAAGAAAATGATCTGCCCAGCACAGTCAGGAGATCAAAGGCCAATCTGTAACAAGGCCTTGCTCGATGCTGGAGTTCTTGAAGCCCTCAGACATTTATCTATTGGAATTCAAGATTATACTCCCTCAGTTCCCAATAACGGGAACATTAATTCTGAAGGTCTTCAACAGACACTTCCCCATGAAGGCTTGCTTCATGATAATTCGGTCAATCTTGATGTTTCAACTTCAGATGAGAGCCACAGAAACCCTCTATGTGGTCAGAAGACCAAGGAGCAAGAGATCTCATCTTTTGTTGTAACCCATTATGGTGGTCCTCCCCGTGATGATGAATTTTGCTGCGAAAGTCCTCTCTGCATTAGTCATTTACATTTGCCTGGAAAATACTCTAGTAGACAATATAATACCGAGAAAGCCCTCTTATCATGAGGCACTTGCAAATGCGAAACCAGTCATGTCTGATGCTTTATCTCTAGCAAGTGAAATACTCTCTCAATGAGAAGATAGCACAGGGTGTAGGTCATTCTCCGAACCACCCCTAAGTCATGCATCTTCTAGTTTGATCAATGATCTCTCTACCAATCTTGTTGAATCTGATTTAGCAATAAGAAAACACCAACTCTGGTCAAAACAGCTAGAAGAATATTTATTTAATGATAAAGAGGAAATGCTGAACATGAGGAAAAAACTGGCGAAAGGTGAGGTACCAGTCATGTTTTGGCCTTTGGCTGACTCCCAGTATGACGTTCCAAATATGTTGATGGAAGATGGAGTCCATGATATTCGTCTCAACATATGGAAAACTCTTTGTCAATTGAAGAAAAGTTATTATCTTATGATGAATATGAAAATCATCTTAAGATAATAGAAGGGTACAACGTCAGATTGATTTGGAATCTCTATCAGTCTCTCTGTATCTGAAAGCTGAAAAGCAACAGAGAACCCTTCAACGTTCATGCCTTGGTGCACTAAGAAAATTGCGTCAGATAATTGCCAATGCTCCATCTGGTGTTCATATCAGTGGATGGGGTGTTCACGGAGCACAACATTTCACAGTGCTTTCTAGTCAGCAAAACCCGCCGAAAATGGTCTCATGCAAGATTATTGCTCATGGCCGGCCACAGTCAATGGGATTTGTTCATAATCAAAAGCTTGCTCAAGAACAGGCTTCAACTAGTTCCTCTCAAAATCAAGCATATAGAGAACAAGTTGTTGAATTTCTCCTACATCAAGCAAGCGAGAATATTGCACAAGCCTCTCGTATGGAGCAAACACGTCATCAAATGACAGAACTCTCAGAAATCATCCAACGGTCTGTTGAACCAGGTGATAAAAGTGGATACAGGTTAATACATCCAGCTAATTTCCGAACTAAGATTCGCAAGATCAAGAGATCTTTTAAGAAGATCTCAGACATAGCATGTCAAGAGCCACCCCAGCTTGTCAGAATGGGGACTCCTTTAACCCAACCCTCAGAGTCAACAAATGGGATTCTAGGAGTTGAGCAGAAGCAGTAGGAACATCCCCAGTTCTCGAGACTGGGGACTCTTTCAAATCATCAATCCCCTTCTCAGAGAATGTCGGTCTTTTCCCAATTGGGGAAGAAGCCCCAAGAGGAACGAAGAGCCAAATTATCAGGAGATTCCCTCCATGTTATAGCTCGTCAATAAATTCCTAAAAGATTAAATCAACAAAAGGCAATGTCTCATCAAAGACATGGAAGAAGCCAATATCACAGAAATGTTGATAGAAGGGATGCGATGAATTATGAATCAATTAATGTCATCAATGCCATTGTTGCTAATCCACCAGAGGAGACTCACTCCGGGGACTCAAATAAAGAGCGTCCTGCTCAAGAAAATGTACGCGCCGATAAAAATGAAGAAGGTGTGCGTAGACGAAGTCAAAGGATTACTCAGAACCTAGGTAATCCACTTCCCTCTCTCCAAAAAGTATCCAACAAAGGGAGGGGAAAGAATCAGGTTACATATCCTTCCTCTGGAGAAGGTCAGTCACTCTCGTTAGAGAAAAGGTTAGCACAACAAGAGGAAGAAATGAAAGAATTAAGAAGGTTCAATGCAGAACTACTTCAGAGTAGTCTTCTTCTTAAGAATGCTGAAGTCCGACAGCCAAAGGAATTTGTTGCAGTTACTAAGATGGATCAAGAATATCCTCCTTTATTAGTACACCCTCAGAGGTCTACTCCTACGGGTCAAGCGCAACAACAGTTGGTAGTGCTACCATCAGTTGCAGCACCAACCACCACATATTTCCAAACTCCATTCATTGCACCTACTTAAGACCAAATTCAACCAGATGTTTCTCAAAAGTTAATAACTACTATTGAGTCATTAACTTCTCGGTTAGAAACTATGGAAGGGAAACAGGCGCATGTTCAACCAGAAAAGAAAGTTTACCCTGAATGGGTAGATTCAATTTCTCCTCCATCTAGTTTTGGAAACCTTGTTTTCCCTACTTTCAATGGATCAGGCGACCCTGAACAACATTTGACGCATTACGTGTCTTGTTGTGATCCTATGATGGGAACTCCAGAGCCGCAAGAAGCAGTGAAACTCAGATGCTTCATGCGAACCTTGCAAGGACCAGCTTTTGTCTGGTATTCAAGATTGCAATCCCAGTCAATCATCGGATGGGAGGATCTTCGCCAAAAATTCCTTCTTCAGTTCAGCTCAACTTTTCCAAAGACGACAGTTATCGATCTTACAAACTACAAGAAAAGGGAGAATGAAAGAGTCTCTGATTTCATTGCTCGCTGGAAGGGATTAACATATTCCCTGAGTTTAGCACTCCCTCAGGAAGAGCTGTTGCCAATCTGTGTGGCAAATTTGCATGACGAATTACGCATGCCATTGATCCCTGTGAAATACACAGGAGGGTTTCGAGACCTTACTTCAATCACTCAGCAGATTGAAGATTCGCTTATACAGGCTAAGGTTAAATCTCGTGTAATTCCATCAGCTTCAGGAAGGATAATGGGTAAAGAAGAAACTGCTACAGTTATGCTTAAACAAGCGCTTGTACCTATTTCTACTTCAAAACCTTCATCTTCTCGAAGGGCTACACCTCCTGAACGCCAACAACAAAGGTCGTTTCGTCCAAATGATCAAAGAGATCAACGATGAAAACAATTTGAGGATTTTAAGAGTAAAACATACTCTTTCCGAAATGAGAAAGTTCCTGGTTACTTTATTTCATCTCTAGAAAATAATTTGATTCAATTACCAGTGCCAAAGAGGCCAAACAAGGAAAGAGATGAAGACCGTCCCAATTATTGTCCCTTTCATAAAATGTTAGGGCATCCCATCCAGGAGTGTTTTGACTTCAACGACCTCCTGCAAAAGATGGTCAACATGGGACAAGTCAAGTTAAAAGGTTCTTCAACTCAGGTAGCATGTGTTACTGCTACAGTTCCAGAGGAGGAAGATGAATGGCAAGAAGTAAAAAGAATAAATGCACAGAAGTATGATGATTGGATGGTCAGAAAGACAATCAATCAGGCTCATGCCATTTTTCAAACACAATTAAAGAAACCAATTGTGTCTTCTGCCATGAATATTGCGGTAAAACCCTTTTCATCAGAGGGAAAGTCCTCAAAGAAACGGTTTGATTCAAAGAAGAAAAAAGAATCAGAAGAAGATGAGTATGTGTCAAGGCCTAAATTGTCTTTGACTCTGGAAGACTTTATTCCTTCTACTTAAAAACAACGGGCACCGCCCCATCAAACGGCACAGCCTAAACAAGCTAGTCAGGCAGAGTCTTTATTAGACGAAGAGTTAATCTTCGGTTCTGTTAATACGATTCAATTAACAGATCTGTATTCTAGTCGTAATTTCAATTTTGATGAGTCTAAATTACCTGTATCAAATAAGGGAATCTAAGGAAGTTCCAAAGGTTCAGGATATAGGGGAAGACGTGGATCTTTCTGAAGACACTACTCTAATTCTACCCCTGCTAGCACTGTGTATGCAGCAGAAACTCATGGTAGAGCTCTTCAGCGAGCTCAAAAAGAACAAGCAAGTTCTTCTGCCAATAGTCAACTCAGTCTTGGAACAGTTATTTTGGAAGACCGGTTGAAAATTCCATATTCTTTATCTCAGCAAGTAAATGGATCTAATCGGTCTAATATTCCAAAACCAAGGATTTTTCCAACATCTATCCCAATACAAGATGCATTAGCTTCCAAAGCATCTTCTTCAAAGGTACCTGCTAAACCGTATATTCCTGTTGGGAAACGCAGACCTTTAGATCAAAAGTATGATATATTGAAACACTTGGCCCAAGTACTATCCAAGTTGTCAATTTTGGATGCTTTTAATCTGTCAAAAGATCTTCAGGAAGCACTCATCGAAGCTCTGTCAAGTCCTTAGGAGTTTGAAGGTGAAATTGTTGCAGCTGAAGTCTATCACATAGAGAATAATCCTGCAGAATGCCATGCAGTGATATCTTTTACTGATAAAGATGAAGATGATGTTGTGCATGGGCACATAAATCCTTTGTACTTATCTGGCAAAGTCAATGGTGTAGATATCCGAAGATCTTTCATTGACAATGGTTCAGGAGTCAACCTCATGCCCATTCGTACGCTTCGTCGATTGGGCCTCACGGAATTTGATTTATCTCCTTCTACCATGATGTTACAAGGATATGATAAAAATGAACAAGAACCACTGGGCGAAGTTACACTCATAACTCAGTTTGGAGATCTTCTATCCAATTCAGATTTCATGATTGTTGATCAAGACTCTGCTTTCAACGTCTTTCTTGGAAGACCGGGGCTACATCAACATGCGGCTATCCATTCATCATACCATCAATGTCTCAAATACTATTTCAATGGTCAAGTTGGAACACTGTATGGTGATAAGGCCCCGTTCAAGACATGTAAGTCTCAATACATTGAGGTAGAATTTTATCACATGAAGGGAAGAGAAAAATCTACAATGAAGGAAATTACCAAAGTTAATGCTCCATATGGTTTGGAGAAAATTCCAATAAATCCATTTACACATGTGAGTACAGATTATGTGTTACTTATCAGTCAAATTGACAAAATAGGCCCAAATCAAAATACTCTTATGGAAAGATCCATAATGTCAATTACAATAGTTGAGCCAGACAACATGGGGGAAATTGGTAACCTAGCAAGCAGTTATGAAAGCACAAATGGTGATGTCTTCATTTCATCTGCTGAAATCCAACAAGCCTATACTTCGCCAATTAATCCAGAAGAAGTTATAGCAATATCAGAGGTAAAAAATGATGTCTATTTTCAATCCATCATCTTTTCATTAATACCCAAAGAAGACCCTTCATCATCAATCAGGTCGGAAATGGATGCTTCTTCTTCAAGATGTGCAAATTGTGACATCTCTTCTAATCATGAAAATTATGCTTTATCATCTACTATGAAAGTAGAAACGGAAGAAATAACACATGATGAAGAAGAAGAGGAAGATCTCAGAGATGCTCCTCCAGCATTTGAAGAGGGTATCTCTACCACTGTGGATGAACACAGAGAAATAAATATGGGTACAAAAGAAGATCCACGCCCCACTATAATCAGTGCAGACATGACCCTTGAAGAGCAAGAGATGTATATTTCTTCACTAAATCAAAATAAAGATATTTTTGCTTGGAACTATACAGAAATACCTGGGCTTGATCCTGATATTTCTACTCATCATTTGGGTTTACCAAAAAAACATCGAGGATTTAAGCAAGCCGCGAGAAGAACACACCCAACATATGCTTCCAAAATTGAAGCTAAAGTGGATAAGCTGATTAAAGCTAACTTCGTCAGAGAAGTTCAATATCCCAAGTGGTTGGCTAATATTGTCCTTGTATAGAATAAGAACGGACAAATTAGGGTTTTCATAGATTTTAGAGATCATAATCGGTATTGTCCTAAAGATTATTTCCCAGTTCCAATTACAGAACTCTTAATTGATGCGACGACTGGCTATGAAGTACTTTCCTTTATGGATGGATATTCCGGATATAATCAGATCCGAATGGCCCTATAAGATGAGGAATATACAGCCTTCAGAGCCCCTCAAGGTTTGTTTTGTTACCGGGTGATGCCCTTTGGATTAAAGAATGCAGGTGCAACATATCAACGCACCATGCATCGTATCTTCAAACCGTTCTTAGGGAAGTTTGTTGAATTCTATGTAGACGATTTGGTGGTTAAATCAAAACAATGTTCTAATCACTTGGCTGATTTGTATGTCATATTCCACAAGCTTCGACAACATAATTTGAAGATGAACCCCTTAAAATGTGCTTTTGGGGCAACCTCAGGAAAATTCCTCGACTTTGTTGTACGCCATCGTGGTATTGAAGTCGATCCTGAGAAGACCAAATAAATCCTTGGTATGTCACCTCCTCAGAATTTGAAAGAATTAAGAGGAATTCAAGGACACTTAGCCTATATTCGGCATTTCATCGCCAATTTGGCAGGAAAAAGTTTACCCTTTACCAAATTATTGAAAAAAGGAGTCACTTACCAGTGGACTGAAGAATGTCAGGAAGTGTTTGATGTTCTCAAGAAATACCTCTTGAGTCCACCAGTACTCATGCCACCTGTTGAAGGAAGACCACTTATCCTCTATGTGACAGCTCTAGAGCGATCATTGGGTGCCTTTCTTGCTCAAAAGAATGATGCTGGAAATGAAATTAGAATCTACTATCTCAATAGAACTATGCTTGAAGCAGAAACTCAGTATTCAAGTATTGAGATGTGCTGCCTGGTATTAATCTTTGTAGTTCAGAAACTGAGACACTACCTGCAACATCACGAGGTCCAATTGGTATCTCGCAATAATCCGCTCAAATTCATCCTTAGTCGTCCAATTCTTACAAGATGTCTAGAAAGGTGGGAAGTTATTTTTCAGTTGTTCGACATTCAGTATGTATCTCAAAGGCAATAAAGGGCAAATATCTGGCTGATTTTATGGCTGAACATCCTTCAGTGGAAGACACGTCTTCAGATATTGAACTCCCTGATGAGGAAGTTTTCTCTATTCAAGAGAGTCCTCAAATATGGGAAATGTATGTTGATGGTGCTTCCAAAAGTCCAACAGGGAAGAAATTGGAAAATCCTAAATTCAACAATGTTGGTTTAGGAATTCTACTCATTTCTCCAGATAAGGCATTGTTACCTTATTCCTTTTTATTATGGGAAGGTGGTACCAATAATGAAGACGAATACCATGCTCTTATCACAGGCTTGGAGTTAGCGCTTCAAGCACAAGTGAATCACATAAAGGTGAAAGGTGATTCATACCTGGTAATCAAACAATTCAATGGGGTTTATGCCATCAGAAAAGAAGAATTAATCCCTTTGTATGATTACGTCAGAGAGTTAATGGCGGAATTCCCTTCAGAACCGACATTTTCTTATGTCCCAAGATCAAAAAATGCTCAAGCTGATGCACTGGCAAATATATCCACAACTCTAGTAGATCCAAATCGGGACGAGACAATCATCGGTATCGCCCACCGTCATGCAATTTCACCTTATGTTCAATCCAGAACAGAGGAAATTAATGAAATTAGTCCCATTCCTGAACCGCATGGTCATACTACAGGATGGATGTCACTTATCAGGGAATACCTTCAAAATGGAACACTTCCACCTGATAGAGCCGAGAAAGAACAAATCCAGCAACGTTTGATCAATTTTACTCTTTATGATAGCCCAAACCACCTAGAGAAAACTCTCTACAAACGTGGTTTCGATGGAGTTCTCTTCAGACGCATTGATGGTGAAGAGACAATGGCTGTCCTGAAAGAAGTACATGCAGGAGTCTGTGGTGCCCACCAGTCTGGACATAGATTGTCTGATCAAATTCGATGTCTTGGATACTTTTGGCCTTCAATGATACAAGATTGTGTTGATTTCACAAAGAAATGTCATTCATGTCAAGTACATGACAACTTCATTCATCAACCTCCAGAATTGCTTCATACAGCTAAATACTCATGGCCATTTTCTACATGGGGAATGGATGTGGTGGGACCTTACCCTTCATCTACGGGCAAGCAGTTTAAGTACATTCTTACTGCTACTGATTTCTTTTCCAAATGGGAAGAGGTAGTACCTCTCAAATAATTCAGTTCTAAATGCATTGTTAGCTTCATCAAGTCTAACATAATTACTAGATTTGGTGTCCCTCATACCATATTGACGGACAATGGCACCAACTTCTGTTCTTCTGAGGTGAAGAAGTTGTATCAAGAATACAACATTAAATCCAACCATTCATCTCGGTATCATGCGGCAGCCAATGGCCAAATAGAATCCTTTATCAAGACTCTTTCAAATATACTGCAAAAGATGGTGGATAAAGATAAGAGGTCATGGCTTGATAAACTTTTTCATGATTTATGGGCTTATCTAACTACCACCCGCAATACAACGCGGTCAACTCCATATTCGTTGGTATATGGAACAGAAGCAGTCTTTCCAATTGAAGTTCAATTTCCCTCACTCAGAGTAGCCATTTGTGATCAGTTATCTACATATGAGCAATCCAAAAAGCGATTTAATGAATTGGAACGGTTAGATGTGAAAAGATTGTTCACTTTTCACCATTTGGAAATCTATCATAATCGAATAGCACGAGATTTTAACAAAAAGGTTCGTCTTCGCTCATTCATTCA
Source organism: Viscum album (assembly GCA_963277665.1). Classification (NCBI taxonomy): domain Eukaryota; kingdom Viridiplantae; phylum Streptophyta; class Magnoliopsida; order Santalales; family Viscaceae; genus Viscum; species Viscum album. The sequence continues at coordinate 23,845,826 of OY728157.1, read as the reverse complement.
GGGAGAATTGGTATTAGTTCTCAGAACTCCAATGATACTAGGAAAGAAACCTCTCAAGCTTGATCCAAAATGGGAAGGACCTTATTCAATACATAGGGTCTACTCCAATGGAGCTTATTCATTAATTTCGAAGGATGGAGAACTCATTACTACTCCAACTAATGCCTGATTTTTGAAGAAGTATTTTGTATAAACTACCAAGTATTCACCTTAAATGTCCCCGCATCATGACACTAAACTGTGCAGCACCAGTTCGTCCATTCTATATGACGTTAAACTATACAGAAACGGTCTAAGCATATGACCCTAAACTATTTGCACATACGTCCAACATGACGTTAAACTGTGTCGCCATAATGTCCCCGCAACATGACACTAAATTGTGCAGCACCAGTTCGTCCTTGCTATATGACATTAAACTATACAGAAATGGTATAAGCATATGACCCTAAACCATTAGCACATACGTCCAACATGACGTTAAACTGTGTCTCCATTATGTCCCCGCAACATGACACTAAACTATGTAGCAGTAGTTCGTCCTTGCATTATGACGTTAAACTATACATCAGCGGTCTAAGCATATGACCCTTAACTATTTGCACATATGTCCAACATGACGTTAAACTGTGTCGCCATAATGTCCCTGCAACATGACACTAAACTGTGCAGCACCAGTTCGTCCTTGATATATGACATTAAACTATACAACAACGGTCTAAGCATATGACCCTAAACTATTTGCACATACGTCAAACAAGACGTTAAACTGTGTCGCCATAATGTCCCCGCAACATGACACTAAACTGTGCGGCACCAGTTCGTCCTTTCTATATGATGTTAAACTATACAGCAACAGTCTAAGCATATGACCCTAAAATATTTGCACATACGTCCAACATGACGTTAAACTATGTCGCCATAATGTCCCTGCAACATGACACTAAACTGTGCGGCACCAGTTCGTCCTTGCTATATGACGTTAAACTATACCGCAACGGTCTAAGAATATGACCCTAAACTATTTGCACATACGTCCAACATGACGTTAAACCGTGTCTCCATAATGTCCCTGCAACATGACACTAAACTCTGCGGCACCAGTTCGTCCTTGCTATATGACGTTAAACTATACAGCAATGGTCTAAGCATATGCCCCTAAACTATTTGCACATACGTCCAACATGACGTTAAACTGTGTCGCCATTATGTCCCCGCAACATGACACTAAACTGTGCAGCACCAGTTCGTCCTTGATATATGACATTAAACTATACAGAAATGGTCCAGTATGACCTTAAACTGCATCTTCGTCCCACACGACGTTAAACTGTGAAAAAGTTCCCTAAATGGTCCAGTATGACCTTAGACTGCAACTAGGTCCTGTATAACCTTAAACTGCATCATCAACGGTCCATGCATATAACCCTAAACTATTTGCAAGTCCCTTACGTCCAGCAAGATGTAAAATTGTGACGTCCTAACTACATGACGCTAAACTGTATAAATGACCCTTACATCCAGCAAGACGTTAAACTGTGACGTCCTAACTACATGACGCTAAACTGTATAAAAGTCCCTTACGTCCAGCAAGACGTTAAACTATGACGTCCTAACTACATGACGCTAAACTGTATAAAAGTCCCTTACGTCCAGCAAGACGTTAAACTGTGACATCCTAACTACATGACGCTAAACTGTATAAAAGTCCCTTATGTTTAGTAAGACGTTAAACTGTAACGTCCTAACTACATGACGCTAAACTGTATAAAAGTCCCTTATGTCCAGCAAGACGTTAAACTGTGACGTCCTAACTACATGACGCTAAACTGTATAAAATTACCTTACGTCCAACAAGACGTTAAACTGTGACGTCCTAACTACATGACGCTAATATGTATAAATGTCCCTTACTTCCCGCAAGACGTCAAACTGTGACGTCCTAACTACATGACGCTAAACTGTATAAAAGTCCCTTACGTCCGGAAAGACGTTAAACTATATAATCATCAAAGGTCATGTATGACGTTAAACTACACCACCGTCCAGCATGACATTAAATTGCACCATCCACGGTCCATGCATATGACCTCAAACTATTCGCACTTTCGTCCAACATGACGTTAAACTGTGGAAAAAATCCCCAATGCGTCCAACATGACGTTAAAATGGTGCACTCTTTTGTCCTTACTGCATGACATTAAACTACACAGTTCCCCCCTTTCGTCCAATATGACGTTAAACTCTGTTGTTCCCATCGTCCTAACTACATGAAGCTAAACTGTACAGAAAATTCATAATACGTCCTACATGACATTAAACTGTATTTTTTCCCTGCTACATGACACTAAACTGCGTAGCACCAATAGTCCAAACTGCAAGACTTTAAACTGCAAAGTCCCTTTATATGTCCTACATGACATTAAACTATGCATTGTTAAGGTTGTTGTTACCTCTTGTTTCTCACAACGAGTATGACTCACGTGAGCTTAGAGAAAACCCCAACCTTAACACTCTCTTTGGGCCGCTAACCATGTATAAGTCCCAACAACATTTTTTTTATTATTTAGATCATTGTACCCAAGAAAAACTTGATCATTAATTCATTCTTTAATTGAACTACACGGACTTTGATCCTTGCCCTCCAGGCTGGGTATGTAGGCAACCTCCTAGTGTTCAAGCCCAAAAATAATCTCTTCATATCGGTTCACCACCATCTCATATAATGTTGATTCGTGAAACCTCCCCTAGAATCAATATCTTTATATTGATTCACTTTCATCCTTGTTATATGACGTTAAACTATGCAACACTTTTGTCCGATACGACAATAAACTACAATACTCTTTGATTTCCTCATTTGAGAGGGAACCATTATTTACATTTATTTTTCAATCATGTTTCATTTCAAAAGACTAAGTGCATACATGGTAATGCCTAAACATTTTATCTCGGGTTAAACCATAATTGTACTAAAGTCCCCTTTCACCATTCACATGTACGAACCAAATTTATACAAAGGGTAGTTCTAGAACTACGTGGACTTGATTCCCATACTTATGGGATACGTAGGAACATTCGAGTGTCCCTCAAATCCAGTCCCAAGTCTTTTGGGCCTAACCCCAAATTTCACTTTCAGTCACTTGGCTAAAAAGTACTCATGAAAACACACACAGTGTATTCATTATTATGGTCCGAATTCTATGACCCTAAACTATGATCTCTCATACTTTCGTCCTGCATGATGTTAAACTGCATTTCAAGAACTATGTATGGCTTGATTCTCATTCTTATGAGATACGCAGTGAAGTCCAAAATTTCAATTCAGGACCCATCCACAACATGATTATGGTTGTCATTGACCTATGTATCTCTATATACATTGGACAATACCCATCGTTATGTGTTATAATCCTAACCTTAAATATTTTCAGATCTTCATAACCCTTTTTCATGAATTTTAGTCACAAAAATGTCAATCTTTTGAGAATTCTTTTGCCTGACTATGCAGTACGTTCCCATAGGTGGCCTTGCATAAACAGTCCACATAACAGACTTGTCAGCCGAAAGATGCTATTTATTTGACCATGCAGCCAATGCCCTTAAGTGGCCATGCATATTTCAACCCCCTAACGGGTTTTTTAAATAATGGTAACTTCATTCTTGGGAAGAATTCCTCTTTTGTCCTTATTTATCTTAAATGACGGTATGTAGGGATCTGCAAAAAATATCCATCCTTAACATATTTTTCTCATGTCCTTTTTCATGATCTGAAAGTATTCAAGTCTATGGTTTATACTCTCCATATTCTCTTTCCCTACGTTTGGATCAGACCTTTGTAGGAGTGATATTTATTCAATTCTTCGATATTTTTGTTCGGAAATATCTTCTCCATATTCAAGTACCTCTTTCCATACAACAAACTCTATACTTTAGAAAATTTGAATCTCCATAAACATTCACTGGCTTTTAGCACCAGGAAAGTAAATTTCTAGGAGTTCTTTTGCCTGACTATGCAGCACGTGCCCACAGGTGGCCTTGCATAAATAGTCCACATAATAGACTTGTCAGCCGAAAGATGCTATTTATTTGACCATGCAGCCAATGCCCTTAGGTGGCCCTACATATTTCAACCCCCTAACGGGTTTTGTTAAATAATAGTAACTTCATTCTTGGAAACTACTTCTTCTAATGCCTTTTAGCTCTTTTTCACATCATTCCTCAGATTCAAATATTCTTAAGCCATAGTTTACATATTTTCCCTCATACTTGAGTATGGTAGTATGTTTTTAGATGAATTTTCACGGAATTGTGTCAATTCTAATCCATTTCGGTCAAATCTATTTCAACCTTAAACATTAGCCCCTTTATGTCCGGCGCGCATGACTTTAATCTGCCCACAAAAGACAAAGGAACTCTGAATAAAAGTCAACTTCCAACTCACTAAACATACATTTTTTATGATTTAGGTAATATTGAGCAATTAAAAAGGTTCAACGTTTGTAGGGTTATTTGTAATAATCCTAGTAAAAATCAAACTATGCTTACTAAGCCAATTGGCCTAAGTAAATTTGAAGCAGGTAGTGAGAGAATGAAGGTACAAATAAGTGAAAGTGAAAGTGTTTTTCATTGATGCACAAGAGTTAGAAGGACATCCACAGACTGGAGTCTCTTCTCATTTTCAAGAATTACAAGAGGTTTTCAACATAACACTTCATTTGATTTACGACATCCCGAGATTCATCAGCAACCACCCGAAATTCATTCATTCAACTAGATACAATAAGAGATGCAGTGATACCAGCTATTCTTGGAACAATTGTAAAATGATGTTCTTGAGTGCGGTTTGAGAAAATTTTCTGCGGATCAAACAGTGACTCTGTTTCTATCCAAGAGACTTGGATGATGGATACATGGATTTGAGAATGGAGTATTGGAAGTAAAGAGCCATTTGGAGAGAGTACTCTTTTCAGATATTGCTCTAATACCATGTTTGTCTTCTCTCCACCAACCGGTAGTGGAAAAAATTTCATCCCATGGGTTTACCATTTTCATATCTACAAGGAAATGACATGGAGGAAGAATTTGAAAGATCACACCATTGTTGTTGCTCTTAATGCACAACATAACCGAAATTACGGAGTAGCAGCACAGCTGCATTTCAGGTGTATAGTTCTTTGCATCTGGAACATTGACTCCTTGCAGGTGACCATGACCATATAGAGGCAGATAGATGCTCTGTGGGAAATTAAGATGATATTTCTTCAAGTGCTTAGCCAAATCGGAGAGAGTGTTGTTATGGATATCATAGTAATCCTGGCCAATGATGTTCATCATGTCATCAATCCGCTTGCTAGCCAGTTCATCAGCCATTTTAATTCCATTAGTAGCCATTGAATCTACCCAAAAGTTGAATAAATTAAACTCTTAAATGGGTTTATTTTTTCATAAAATTTGTGAAAGATTTCGAAAAAATGGATAAGGCATTCAGGTGCGCAAGTCTAAAACCTGGCGTGCAAGTATTCGTGTGCCGCACTAGTTTTTGACGCGCAAGTATAAACCGAGCAAGTACAAATGCCTTTATAGTAGCGCGACATTAAGGAAAACACTGGAAAATAGAATAACCTGCGCGGTTAAGGTAACCTGCGCGGTGAGAGCTCGAAGGTATGAAGTCCGGAAATCCGGATGCTTGTACGGAAGTGAGGCCCTCTATTTATAGACGCAGCCGGGACCCTGCGCGCCGGACCCTGCATGACCGAGGGTCGTATCCCTGCACGATATGCACTTGCGCGCCACCCTCTCTGCCCTGAAGACTTGTGAGCCCCCTTTTCCTTTGGATGTATTCTATTTCCTCAGAGTCAAATCCTCATTTCTCTCTGGATCCAACTCTATGGGGGACATTTGTTGACGCTCCTTTCGTCACAGAATCTAAAATCGGAAAAGGGGAATATCTGAGCTCAAAGTGATTCAACCTTTGAAGAAAATATCAAAAATCGACAAAGGCATGAACAAAGGATCAAAAGAAACTACACCGCGCAAGTTATATCATTGTCACGCAAGTCCACTTGTGCGACGCCTTATGGTCGCGCAAGTGACGTGCGTGACCTAAGTGATAAACCGCCCGGTAACCGCCTGGGGTCTTCTCCTGCCTATAAATAGACCCTGTGGGCCCCCCATTCAAAGAGGGATTTTTTTCAAGAAATTCGGATTGAAGCTCCTAACGACCAAGTCTCTGCTCAAAGCTTCCAGAACACTTCTAAGGTAATTTCTTACCTAGAATGGATGATCTAAAGAGATGGAGGAAGGCCTAAATGTTGAAACTTATCAACACATGTGCGCCTGAGTGGCCAGCCCTTAAGGGAAGTGGCCACACTTTCACGTCGCCTTCTTCCTTCTATAGAACTTGCGCGTCCCTCTTATGGAAGAATCTAAAGAGGATCCTAAAGGCTTTAATAAAGAGTCGCTCAAGTATTTCAATGTTGGTTGAATATCGCGCAAGTACACCATATGTCGCGCAGGTATACCTGCGCGACAAATACTTGCGCGCCCTCGCGATACTTGTGCGCCTCCCAAGACTTGCGCGCCCCTTCCTTTTTGGGTGCCTTTATTTCCTATTTCACTCCTCTTAAACCATTACACCTTTCCTTTTCAAGATTCAGTCTTCAAGACACTCTTCAAAGCCATTTATGGCATGATTTCTTGATTTGACTTCCTTATCTGAAAGGAAATCGGTGGAATATCTCTCAAAACATAGTGATTTAAATGCCTTTTTGTCACTAAATATGGAGAATTCATTCATTCAACCTCATTCTTTAATATGAGAGAATCCTTAATTTGGGCATCCTTCTTAGGAGTAATCCCCAAGTCCCCTAATTTGGGCATCCTTATTAGGAGTAATCCCCAAGTCCTCTAATTTTGGGCATCCTTTTTAGGGGTAAGCCCCAAGTCCCTTAAATGTTTGGGCATCCTCCTCAGGAGTAAGCCCCAAAACTTAATCCTTAACCTGGGCTTCCTTTTCAGGAATAAGTCCCAGTCATAAATCTTGGGCTTCCTTTTCAGGAGTAAACCCCAAGTCCCTTAAATTCACCTTAACCAGTCCTAATTTACGTTTAATCTGGGATTCATTCTTAGGAGTAAAACCCAATTATCAATCCTCTCATAATCTTGGGCTTCCTTTTTAGGATTAAGCCCCATGTTAGAGTATTCAAGTCTCCATAAAGCACATATACCTTTATGGACCTTGTTCCTGGATTTTCTCCCTAAAGTATATCCTAAACTTCATTTATCTGGGCAGTCATACATACATAAGCCCCACATTATTTCTTATGATTGCATCTTTCATGGCACAATTGTCTTATTTTTACCAATACCTCTTGTTTCTCACACCGAGCATGACTCACGTAAGCTTAGAGTGTAAAAGTAATTGTGACATCCTTCTTTGAGCCATAAATCATAAACATCATATTCACTACTCGAACTACGTGGGTTCTGATTCCTTTTCCAAAACAAAGGATATGTAGGTAGCCCATCTATGGGTTCGATCCCAACTCTGAAATAATTCATTGTCCTTTTAAATGACAATAAAATTCAAGTGCCCCACTGAGTGGCTTTAAAAACAGCATGGTCATCATAATGACCAAGAGACTTTTATATAAATGTTTTGAAGGGTACCATTGACCAAGAATCTCTAAATAGATATAGATGATTCTCTATTGATGAAGAACCTCGAATACATATAAAAGATTCTCTGAATTTCTTACATATTTAATCATTGATTGTCAAAACTTAAGGAAAAGCACATTTTATACATGGTAACGTAATAAGGATTCACGAACATAACTTAAATATATAAAGAGAGTCCCAGAATAGACAATAATTCCCCTAAAAAAGGTGTGATTAGTCCGACCTCCCATCCTCTCGACCAATGAAAATTCCTAAGACTCATCAGTTCACAAGATAATGAGCGCCCACCTGTGGAAAGTAGGTCCAAATGGATATGGAATCATTGGATGTTTCTGGTTCTACGAACATACCCGTTAGAAACCGATCAGAACGTTTGAATCTCCCATCCAGGAGGTCATCCCCGAATTCCGAGGGAAACAGTAAGCCGTGTTTGTTATGGATAGGTTGTATTTTATTCATATACAGAAAGATATCAAGTCCTTAAATATTATTTTTAATCATTAAATGAGAATTAGTCTTGAATGGATATGATGGAGAATGAATCTCATCACGTTCGTGGAGACGGTAGTCCGTACGTACGCACGAGCGACAATATCATTCATTTGATATTAAAATAATATTTAATTGAATGGTATATCATATATACAGAATCCTTATCATCTTATATTTATTATTTACATGAATTACACATCATTATTATACCCATCCAAATAATAATATATTGGATAACAATTACACCACGACGGGGAGACGGTAAGTCGTACGTACGCACGTATGGTGACATGTCATTCAAAGGATGGATAGAATCCTGAATATGGTTGTACCATATTTATAATAACATCAAAGTATATATAATATACTGGAGTTATTATTTTATATTGGTAATAAAAAAGATAGAAGAAGTGGATGAAGAAAGGAACTTGAAAGAGGGTGGTGAAAACATTACCTCTTCTTCGGGTTCTTCTTTTTGATTTGATCAAAAGGACTCCATAGGTTGGCTTTCTGTCTAAAGAAAGGCCTCTAGGATGAATTTATGGAAGTTTAGATAGTATTTGGGCAGGGTTTGGCCGAACCAAAAGGCTTTCAAGGTGTTAATTAATGATAAGGGGGAGTTTCCTTTTATAAGAGGGGTGAGGGGTACCTTGGGAAAAGCTAGAAATATTATTTTATAATAAATTCATATCTGGTTTATAATGGCTCCAAAGTGTATTATTTGATGTTTAAGGTGGGGATAGGTCAAAAACCACTCAACCAATAGGTTTTAGACTAGTTTGGTTCACTATATTAACCTTATCTTTTAGTTTTAACTCTTAGTTAATTAGTTTAACAATTACCATGTCACTTTGTATTTTTATATTATAGAGTTAATTAACATACTATATAAATCCAAGAGACCACAAAGTGGTACATTAATGATACAAATTTTATTATATAAGTCTCTTGTCCGAACCTTAGATTTTTAGGAATTTAATATCAATTAATAATATAATATTTGTTTTAAAAACTCTTTTATGTCAATTTTGGAACTATTCAATAATTGATTTTTGTAAAAATAATAACAGAATTATTAATTCGAAAAAAGTTAATTAAATCAATCCTAACATGTCATATAAAACCAATAAAATTAGTGGTATTTATAAAAAGTCTCAAATTACATTTATTTGGGTATTTTTAATATCAATTGTTCTAATTTTTCATTAATTAGGTAATTACTACATCACCATTGTGTCAAAAATATATTAACTTATTTAATGTCTAAAAATTGTAAATAAAATACTATTTTGTTTTATATCTTGGTATCTTTCTAATTAATATTTATAGTCTAAAATAAAACATATATAACCCCATGTAAAAATTGTTTTTCGAAAAGTTATATGCTTTTGTCATTTTTGTATTTATTTTAACATAATTAAAATAAATTGTCCCTATAACCTACAAGTTGATCCATGAGGTCACAAAATCAACAACAATATTCCCATGGTCGGATATGTGTCCCCCCAATAAGGTTTGGACACGTTTTAGGATAATTTAGTATTATTATAATATTATTTTTTAACCCTTATTTACAGGATTTACCCTTTAACCATGATAAATTAAAAATTTTACCGAAGTAATTATTCAAAATGTCTAAAAATAAATGTTTCCTATTTTCACAATTTGGAAATCCTGATTACAAATAAGGAATACAGTTTTCCAAATTCGAAATACAGAAGTGGCAGAAATTAATTTAAAATTAATTCCCGCTGTCAAAACAAAAAGCGTGTTTTTAAGATAGAATAACTATCAAAAGATTGATACCTGTTTATGTCCGGTTTAATTGTGATATTATGTCCAATGAACAAAATTGTATTAAATGGTAATAATATTTTCTAAATATACTTTAAAAACACTCAAATTCATAATTTATCACTATGAAATATTTTGATTAAAAAGGTTGTTTTGAATTAAAATTTAATAATTTTAACTATTCATCAAAATATAAAAGTTATCCGAAAAGTACCAAAATTTCAGCTTAGGATAAATTTCATACTCTGAATCCAAAAATGAAGTCCATTTTGAGAGATAAAATTTATAAAATTTCAAAAATTAGATATTAATATTCATAACGGCTAGTTTGATTGGTTGTGGCATGTGTTAGAACTCGAAGTTGCGTATAACACACGCTACTGTATTATTCAAAGAGAATCATACCATGGAAGCTTAGGGAGTTACATTCTCCCCTCCTTCAAATAATTTCATCCTCAAAATTTATAGAATATTATTTCATAAAAATACTCTCTTGGTTCTTCATCATAATTTCCTCGGGTTCCCACGTTGCTTCTTCCATCATATGGTTTCTCCATAGGACTTTTACCAAATGAGTCATCCGGTTTCTCAGCACTTGTTCTCTTGCATCAAGAATCCTGATGGGATCTTCACAATAAGAAAGATTGGGTTCCAGTTCTAATTCCTCATAGGTGAGTACATGCATTGGGTATGGTATGTATTTCCTCAACAGAGATACGTGGAACACATCGTGAACTTTGGAGAGACTTGGCGGCATTGCCAAACGGTAAGCTACAACCTCAATTCGTTTTAGAATTTCAAAAGGACCAATGTACCAAGGAATCAATTTACCTTTCTTAACAAAACGTATAACTCCCTTCCATGGAGATACCTTCAGGAAAATAGGATCACCGACATGAAATTCTAAATCCTTCCTTCGATTATCGGCATATCGCTTTTACCTACACTGAGCATCTTTGATATGGTTTTGGATTACCTTCATCTTTTCCATCATTTCCTCCCGCAGTTCTGGGCCTACATGTTTTCTTTCACCAACACCCTCCCAACAGGTTGGTGTGCGACATCTATTTCTGTATAACGCTTCATATGGTTCCATATGAATACTTGAATGAAAGCTATTGTTATAGGAAAATTCTAATAGAGGTAAATTTTGATCACATTTACCTTGAAAGTCAAGTGATCATGATCTCAACATGTCTTCTAAGGTTTGAATAGTCTGTTCTGATTTTCAGTCTGTTTGAGGGTGGTAGGTAGTGCTCAAACAATGTTCAGTATCCAAGGCCTTCCGAAGACTCTTCCAGAATCTTGAAGTAAAACAGGGATCACGAGCAGAAAAAATTGATAGGGTACTCCATGAAGTCTCACCACATCATTAATATATAGTCTTTCTAGATGTTCCAGTGGTATATATTCTATTATATCAAGAAAATGTGCTGACTTTGTATGACGATCAACAATAACACATATTGCATCGTTCCTTCTAGGAGTCTTTGGTATCCCCATAACAATGTCAATCGTTATATTATCCCATTTACACTCTGGTATGGGAAGAGGTTGCATGACTCCTCCAGGTTGTTGCCTTCAAGCTTTCACTTGTTGAAAAACCATACATCTTGAAACAAAATCAGCAATCTCCCTCTTCATGTTGTCCCACAAAAAATGTTCCATCAAATCTCTATACATTTTGGTGCTCTCAAGGTGTATAGAGAAATTGGAACTATGAGCATCGTCTAGCAATTCCCTTTTTAGATCAGGAATATCGGGAACACAAAGTCTCTTCCCAAATTTCAAAATTTCATCTTCATACACAAAGTCTCAAAATATCCCATCATTCACAACTTTAATCTTCTTTTGAAATTCATCATCATCATTCTGAGAACTCTTAATCCGTTCTAGTAAATATGGTTTGGCAACCATTTGAAAAAGTATTGATGTTTCACCTTCCATGGTAATTCCCATATCCATCTTTACTAGATCCATGAAAATAGGATCCCTTACAATTCTCATCATGTTCAAAACTCCATGATCATTTCTGTTTAAAGCATCTACCACCTTATTTGCCTTCCCCGGGTGGTAGTGTATCGTGCAATCATAATCCTTGAGTAGTTCAAGCCATCTCCTTTACCTCATGTTGAGTTATTTTAATGAGAAAATATACTTCAAACTCTTGTGATTAGTATAAATCTCACATTATACATCATAGAGGTAGTGACTCCATATCTTCAAAAAAATGTCACAGCTGCTAACACGAGATCATGAGTAGGATATTTTTGCTCATTAATTTTTAATTGTTATGATGCATAGGCAATAACCCTATCCTTCTGCATAAGGACACAACCAAGTCCTTTCTTCGATGCATCACTATAAATAATGAACTCATCATTCCTTGATGGTAGAGTCAATATAGGAGAATTGACTATTCTTCTCTTTAGTTCTTCAAAAAATTCTTCACACACTTTTGTCGAAACAAATTTTACCCCTTTACGTGTGAGATTGTTTAATGGGTTATCCCATCGGGAAAAATTCTGGATGAAACATCGATAATAACTTGCCAAACCGATAAAACTGCATACCTCAGTTATACTCATAGGTGTAGTCCATTCATGGATTTCCTTGGTCTTAGAATGACCAACACGGATTCCATATTTAGAGATAATATGGCCATGAAAAGAAATCTCCTGAAGTCAGAATTCACACTTGCTAAACTTCCCATATAATTCATGTCTTCTAAGAGTCTTTAGGATAATGCGCAAGAGATTTTCATGATCTTCGTAGCTTTTGGAGTATACCAAGATATCATCAATAAATACCACCACAAATTCCTAGAGATGTTCCTTGAAAACTCTATTCATTAGATCCATGAATACAGAGGGTGCATTAGTCATCCCAAAGGCAATAATGTAAAATCTTAATGCTCGTACCTTGTTCGAAATGTTGTCTTCGGAATGTCTTCGTTTTTCACACACAAGTGATGGTATACAGATCGAAGTTCAATATTTGAAAAGTATTGAGCTCCATGCAGTTGTTCAAATAAATCATCAATGCGAGGTAGGGGATACTTGTTCTTTATTGTTATAGAATTGATCTCCCTGTAGTCGATACATAACCTCATAGATCTATCTTTATTTTTAACAAAAAGAACAGGGGCTCCCCATGGAGAAACACTAGGGTGAATAAATCCCTTATTACTCAATTCCTATAGTTGTTTATTTAGTTCAACTAATTCCACAGTGGCCATTCTATAAGGGGTCTTCGATATAAGCCACGATCGAGGAATTAAATCAATGGAATACTCAACTTCTCATTCTGGAGTATGTCCAGGTAAATCTTCTGGAAACACATCTACATATTCTTTCACAATAGGTACATCCTCTATTTGAACATTCCTTTCCTCATCCACAGTCATTTCATTCTCTTCCTCCCCAATAATTGAATTTTGTTGAGCTACTGGGGGTCTATCAAGATAAGAATTAGGTGGTGACGATTCTTCTCTAAAGATAAGGTGTTCCTTATCATCATCCTAAAATATTGTAACCTACTTCCTATTACAATAAATCTTCACATAATGGTCTGAAAGCCAATACATACCGAGGATTATATCAAACTCAATCATAGTTATGATGATGAGATCAGCGGATAATGATCATTTATGTGGTCTAATGGGGACTGGTTCCAAAAACATTGTTGCAATGATATTTCACTTAGGAGTTCTAACTGACAACTCCAGTGTTAAATAAAAGTGGAAATATCCAATTTTCATAGAAAACTAGGAAGATATGAAACAATGTGATGATCTAGAATCAATTAATGCATTTGATAAACTTGAGGAAACCAATAAATTTCTTGCACCACGTCTTTCGGAGCTTTTACCTCAGCAGTACTGATAGCATAAGATTGGCCTTTATCCCTTGGCCTTTTTGGAGGTTAGTTCCCATGATGCTTAAAACATTCATTTGCATAATGTCCCATCTCCCTATAATTGTAGCATTGGACCTCAGTAGCTTCCTTCTTCCCCATGAAATCACGAGCTTGGTGGCCATTTTCACCACACATGTAACAGACTCCCATTCTTTTTAAGTAAGTACCAGGGTGTTTCTTGCCACATTTCCTCCATGATGGATATTCAACTTTTCCCTTCTTCCCCTCAATTTAATTCCCAGATTGATCAGAAGATCTCTTCTTATCATTCTTTTCTTTAAAGTCAAAAGACTTAGATAATTCTTTTTCTGTCTTGATAGCACATGAGATAATGTCTTCGTACGACGAGAAGGATTGTAAGACTAATTCTCAACGGCGAAATGGTTTTAACCCATCAATGAAATTATCAATCTTAATTCTTGGGTTATGTATATATTCTCCACCATATCATGCTAACCTTGTAAAGTTAGCCTCATACTTTGCGACATTCTCATCCTCCTTTTCTCTCATAATCAAAAATTTCCTTTCCATATCTGCTCGATGGTCACAAGGAAATTATTTTTCTAAAAATAGATCATTGAAATCCCTCCATTCCATATTTTATACTTCATCTTCTTCCTTCGTGTTTTGAATCAATGACCACCACTGATCAGCACCTCCAGTGAGGCGGTAAACTACAATGATAAATTTTTCCCTTTCATTACTCCCCAAATCAAGAAGTATTTTTTCTAGGGAATTTATCCATTGCTCAGCTACTAAGGGATTTGTACTCCCATTTAATGTTGGTGGTTGTTGCCTCATGAAGCTATCTATCATTGATCCTCCACGTTGCGGATCAGAGTGCTCCATACGGGTAATGTTAATATTCAAAACCTGAGTGAGTTGTCCCAGTATGGTGATTAGCTGATCAGCACCAGTTGCATCACCAGCTCCACTATAATTATCTTGAGAAGACGGGAAATCCCTACATGGAGTACATACATTGATATGGTTTCCATTTCTTCCACTAGGCACCATTTCTAAACAATCGCCTAAACTAGAACAGTTTAGGAATCAAAATACATAATTTCATACTTATAAAACACATAACATAAATTGAACTATTTATGGATATAATCCATAATCATAAAAAAAATATTTTAGTATGTATATACTCATAAACCCTTCATAATTATTTGTAAATAAAATTAGAGTTATCCTGTAACACCCCAAGATTTCATAGTGTGTTATTTCTTCAAAATAATTCAATAAATTGCACTACACGGAACACCGAGTTCAATTGCACCATGACTTACCAAAAAAAAGGCATTAAAAGAGGTCATGAATGGTATTAACTAAATTTTAAACTTTATATAATCCTTATAATTTTAAAATCCATATTATGAGTTTCTTAGTCATAATGTAAGAACAGATTCATTTTCAGTATTGCACTTTTATCAACTTTTGATAGTGAAACCTTTTTAAATACAATATTTTAAACTTTTTGACTAAATGAGGACATCAAAAATTTAAAATGTAACACCCCAAGCTTCTACGGTACGTTTCCCTTCGAATAATGCGATAGCGTGTGTTGTACGCAACCTCGAGTTCTAACACACACCTCAACTAATGAAACTAGCCGTTATGAATAGTAATACCTACTTTTTGAAATTATATATATTTTATATTTGAAAATGGACTTCAATTTTGGATTCGGAATATCGAATTTATCCTAAGGTGAAATTTTGGTACATTTCGGATAACTTTCATATTTTGATGAATAGTGAAAATTACTAAATTTTAATTAAAAACAACTTTTTTAATCAAAATAATTAATAGTGATAAATTATGAATTTGAGTGGTTTTAAAGAATATTTAGAATATATTTTTACCATTTAATATAATGTTGGTCATTGGACATAATTTTACAATTAAACCGAACATAAACAAGTGTCAATCTTTTGATAGTTATTACCTCTTAAAAACACGCTTTTTGTTTTGACAGCTGGAATTAATTTTAAATTAATTTCTGCCACTTCTATGTTTTGAATTTAGAAAAATGGATTCCATATTTGGAATCAGGATGTCCAAATTGTGTAAATATGTAACTTTTATTTTTAGACATTTTGAATAATTACTGTGGTAAATATTTTATTTATCATGGTTAAGGGTAAATCCGGTAAATAAGGGTTAAAAATAATATTATAATAATACAAAATTACCCTAATACGTGTCCTAACCTTATTGGTGGACACATAACCGACCATGAGCATCCTTGGGTCAATTTGGGGACCCCTTGGAGCCACTTGTATGTGGTAGGGACACTTTATATTAATAAAGTTAAAATAAAAATAAAAATGGCATAAGCTTTCATCTTTTAGAAGAACAATTTTTACATAGGGTTATACATGTTGGATTTTCGATTATAAATATTCATTAGAAATATAAAAAGATTTCCTACATAATTATATTTTATTTATAATTTTTAGAAATTAAATAATTTATTTTATTTATGACACAATGATGATGCAGTAATTACTATAATAGTGAAAAATTAAAATAATTGATATTATAAATACCCAAATAAATATAATATGAAACTTTTAATGAATTAAACTAATTTTATAGGATAATATGATATATTAGGATTTATTTAATTGACTTTGTTCGAAGTAATCAATCTGTTATGAGTTTCACAAAAATCAACTATTGAATAGTTTCAAAATTGACATAAAAGAGTTCTTAAAACAAATATTATATTATTAATTGATATTAAATTCCTAAAAATCTAAGTTTCGGACAAGAAACTTATATTATGATAGTTTAATCATTAATGGACCACTTGGGGGTTTCTTGGATGTATATAGTATGTTTATTAACCATATTATATAAAAATACAAAGAGACATTGTAAAAGTGAAACTAATTAACTTAGAGTTAATACTTAAAGATAAGGTTAATATAAGTTCCCAAACATGTCTAAATTCTATTGGTTGAGTGGTTTTCGACCTATCCCCACCTTAACCTTTGAATAATAAACTTTGGAGCCATTAGAAACCGAATATGGATTTATTATAAATTAATATTTCTAGCTTTTCCAAAGGTGCCCCTCACCTCTCTTATAAAAGGGCACTCCTACTTATCATTTCTTCAAACCTTAAAAGCCTTTTGGTTCGGCCAAACTCTGCCCAAATACTCTCCCAACATCCCTCACTACAACCTAGAGGCATTAGTTTGATCAGAAAGCCAACCTAAGGATCCCTTTTGATCAAATCAAAAGGAAGAACCCGAAGAAAAGGTAATGATTTCACCACCCTTTTCCAAGTTCCTTTCTTCTTCCACTTCCTCTTTCTTTGTTCTTACCATTCTAAAATAATAACTCCAGTATCTTACATATACTGTGATGTTATTATAAATATGGTACAACCATATTCAGTATTCTATCCACCCTTTGAATAACATGTCACCATACGTGCGTACGTACGGCTTACCGTCTCCACGTCGTGGTGTAATTGTTATTCAATATATTACTATTTGGATGGGTATAATAATGATGTGTAACTCATTTAAATAATAAATATAACATGTTAATAATTCTTTATATATGATATAACATCCATTTATATATTATTTTAATATCAAAAGAATGATATTGTCGCTCGTGCGTACGTACGGACTACCGTCTCCACGAACGCGATGAGATTCATTCTCCATCGTATCCATTCAAGTATAATTATCATTTGATGATTTAAAAATGATGTTTAAGGACTTGATATCATTATGGATATGAATAATATACAACCTATCCTTTACAAACATGTCTTACGTAACAAAACATATAAAAGAAAACAAGTAAGTTACCACCCGAAACGACGATAATTCTAAGATATTATTAACAAATCAATGTTAAAAGATCATATATGATATCATATTAATATATATGATTCTTGTATAATTTAATAACAATTATTTAACCATTATACAGGAGGTTAACCTACCCCAACCAATGAAAAGTACAAGGTAAGGGTTATTTCACAATCTCTTCATTATCCGAGGTTGTTTATACGTAATAATCTACTGGGATCTCTTTATCATCCACATCCATGTTTCTTAAAAATACATTTCAAAACATTTTTACTATTTACTAGAATATGTGTTAAAGTCATTTATACCCTTTTTGACTTTTATAATTGGTTTATAAAGGAATCTTTCGGTCTTTTTCAAAACAAGGTCCTTTTTAACCTTTTCGACAGAATTAAGGTAAGAATGTTTTTTTAACTTATACGGCGGGTGCGGCTATTTTCCGCCATTATAAAATCTTCAAAGCTTCCCTTACAAGCTTATAAGAATATTTTCAAAGAAAATGTTTTATTTTATATGGATCTTAAATGATTTCAAAATAAAAGGAGATATTTCTTTAAAAAGAATTTTGATTTCATCTATGTCAACATCCTTTGATGAATTTCAAGATTATTTGAAGTTGATTTATTATGATACAAAACTTCTATATTGTATTGAAGGTTTTGTGATATGTTTGACTGTGGATGTGCTATTTTTATACCATTCATAGTTTATGGTGAAATTATTGACATTTCGTATGCTAGTTTTAATACGAATGTTTATGTTATGTTTAAACCTTTTCATATGGGAATGCATTGGACTTAATAAGTGACGGGTGGAGCCCGCTATAGCTCCTCGATGCATCGGTAGGTCTCATGAGACAAACTAGTGTCTTGGCACAAGGCCTTGACAAAATCTTATTTGTAGTCTTGGCACGAGGCCTTGGCTATGTGGTTATGATAGTCTGGCATTATGTATTCCAACATTATGAAAGTGGTTAGTGATTTTTGCATGTGATTATTCGATTAGTAGAATATCCATGTGAATGAGTAAAGGGCATTATTTCATTTTACTTTTGCCATATTATGTTGATGTTCAAGTTTAAAAGGCTTTTGTTTTAGTTATACATTGCCTTAAATGTTTATTCTTATTTATGAAAGTTTCCGCTATATTGTTATCCTTACTGGGCATTTGAGCTCACCCCTTTTCTATGTTTTATTTTTCCCAGGAAGTGAAGAAGTAAATTATGAATGACCTGCAGGGATTTTATGAGGGGATAATAGTTTGGTCTATTGAGACATTATGTTGTTGTAGTAGTTTTTCATTTTATGATGTAATGTAAAACTAATGAATATATCTAGTGTTTCCAAGGCTACTAAACCAATCGGTCTTTCGAGATTTGATCTTTCTTGTGATCATGCCAATGTCACGAAGTAATGCACCGACTCTAGGCAACTGCGGTTGGGGCGTTACAGTTGGTATCAGAGGAAGTTTAGTACAAACCTTGGAAGCTAGATTTAGATAAACTCTGATTAGAGCACGTAGACCTAAGATTAACTTTGAGGATTAGTATAGAAGAACTTCCTAGAATTTTGGTATTGTAGAGATTTTGTGAGTTTTTCGAGCAATACATCCCTGTCTGGATACGAGCAGGTAGAGGCGGCTCTGGCACAGATGTACCTAGGGGTAAAACCCGAAAACACCGCTTTGAGCTAGACTCGAACGGGAACTAGTGCACGACAACGGGCCTTGCTGCACTCTTGGTTACGACACTCCCGGGTGATATGCTTAGGATAACTCTCATTTTCTTTACAAATCATTATGAAGGGTTTATGAGTATATACTTCCTCAAAGGAGGCATTTTTATGATTATGGATTATATCCATAAAAAGTTCAATTTATGTTAAGTGTTTTATAAGTATGGGATTATGTATTTTTATTCATAAACTGATCTAGTGTATGCCATTGTTTAGAAATGGCGCCCAGTAGAAGGAATGAGAACTCTAGTAATGCACATGATGGAAAGAGATTGAAGGATCATATATTTCATGGTCTTAAGCCAGAATTTATAAGAGAAATAGTCTCGCATGTATTATCATCATATGAAGAAATAATATCATGTGTTGATAAGATATGTAAAGAGTTTACTGAGACCTATGGCTTTGAAAGGAAGCAAGAGAAGAAAAGGATGGAAGAGAGAAAGATGGATAAAGGTAAGAGGGAAAAGAAGAATTTTCCCATATGTGGTAACTGTGGAAAGAAACACCCTGGAACTTGCCTGAAAGGAATGGGAGTTTGTTATAAGTGTGGAGGAAAAGGGCACAAAGTACGTGACTGCAAGGGTAAGAAAATGGTTTCAAATGTACAATTATTCATTTGCAAGGAGTTTGGACACTACGCGAACCTATGTCCCAGTCATCAGAATATGCCGAAAATGATGTTATTGGATAATAATCAAGTTATGATACTACCACAGATGAAGAGGAATGATTAGAGTTCTTATGTTGATTATTTCAATTGAGTGTTGTATCAACAATGTACTTGTTATAATAATTATGGAGTATATAAGGATTGTACTGCAGTACAATTTCATTAAGGACTTGAGATTGTGTGGAACAAAGAAAAGTGACTCAATAGCAGGATACATTTTTTGGAAAATATATGGTTGAGAGAATGATAAATCATAATATAGTTCTGATACTGAGGTAGTGATTTTGGAATAATATGTGATTGTTTTGGATAAATTATATTGGATATTATTGACTACCTTGGAACTGATTAATGATTTGTATATTCCATCATTGTTGGGGTTTAAAACATTTTTGGATTGATGAAGTATATCTAGCATTCTATATGGAATAAGGGAGCATGAATGTAATCAATAAGGATTATGGTAAATCAGGATGTTTCAGTGTTTTAAAAGAATACATGATATTCTATTACAGGGTAAAAAGGATCTACATTATGTTTACCTTCCTTATAAATGTTGGACTGTGAGTTTGGACAGAAGTATATTGGATAAATTCTAAGTTTGAGATTAATTTTGGATTGCCATAAAAGGACAACCCGGAGGTCGGGCGGCAACCCGTCGCGTCCGGCAAGGCTGCGAGACTTGAACCCGCAACCGAAGGGCGACAAGGGTGTATCACCTACCACTGGCCCACGAGATGTCCTGGATTAAATAATGTAGTTTTTTTTATGATCTGGTAGATGAATTATAAATTCATTTATTTTGGAACCCTGTACAAATAGTATAAATAAAAAAAAATTACGTTCTATTATCTTTTAGAGTGAAAGATGAGTTTGTGGTAGAAATTTATTAATGGATAAAACTCTAATTATAATGTAAGTATATCTCCTTATGATCTTAGCCAATCTCATAAACAAATTCCTCAACATTAATAAAAGGAACTTAGAACAAAAATGTTGTCCTAGATGGTACCTTAAATCATCACTAATTTATGGCTTTGGGATTGTTGGCCTTTTCATAGCCATGTTCTCTACCACTCTCCATCATATAATTGATGGTTAGATTTCTCTTCCATATCCATATTTTCCTACATGGAACCCTAGTATGTGTTATTTTCGGTAATCTTTATACTTTCCACTCTTTATTTTAAATAGAGGCCTCATTAATTCATTTTTCGATGTGGGATTTCAACTAAGATATTTTGAAACGTCAAAAATGTGTTATCCTAATACCCTATGTTTTGTTGAACCGATGGTATTTCAAATCATCATAGATTGATGAATTTAAGGACCTCAATTTTACACTTGTTTGTGATTGACGACCTCAATCACCACCTATAAATATTTACGTTTTTCCTCCAATTATATGTCTCTAATTGCCACCAATGTTCTCCTAATCGAGATCATAATTTGGTGGTGACCCTTTCATTTCTCTTTTCCTCATATTAAGACTAAATTTTAGTAACCCAATTTCCGATGTGGGTTTTCCCAGAAACATATTTTCTATTTTCAACCTTTTATTTTCGAAGAACAATTTCAAATTGCGAGGACGCAATTTATTGAAGGAGGGGAGAATGTAACACCCCAAGATTTCATAGTGTGTTATTTCTTCAAAATAATTCAATAACTTGCACTACACGGAACACCGAGTTCAATTGCACCATGACTTACCAAAAAAAAGGCATTAAAAGAGGTCATGAATGGTATTAACTAAATTTTAAACTTTATATAATCCTTATAATTTTAGAATCCATATTATGAGTTTCTTAGTCATAATGTAAGAACAGATTCATTTTCAGTATTGCACTTTTATCAACTTTTGATAGTGAAACCTTTTTAAATACAATATTTTAAACTTTTTGACTAAATGGGGACATCAAAAATTTAAAATGTAACACCCCAAGCTTCTACGGTACGTTTCCCTTCGAATAATGCGATAGCGTGTGTTGTACGCAACCTCGAGTTCTAACACACACCTCAACTAATCAAACTAGCCGTTATGAATAGTAATACCTACTTTTTGAAATTATATATATTTTATATTTGAAAATGGACTTCATTTTTGGATTCGGAATATCGAATTTATCCTAAGGTGAAATTTTGGTACATTTCGGATAACTTTCATATTTTGATGAATAGTGAAAATTACTAAATTTTAATTAAAAACAACTTTTTTAATCAAAATAATTAATAGTGATAAATTATGAATTTGAGTGGTTTTAAAGTATATTTAGAATATATTTTTACCATTTAATATAATGTTGGTCATTGGACATAATTTTACAATTAAACCGATCATAAACAAGTGTCAATCTTTTGATAGTTATTACCTCTTAAAAACACGCTTTTTGTTTTGACAGCGGGAATTAATTTTAAATTAATTTCTGCCACTTCTGTGTTTTGAATTTAGAAAAATGGATTCCATATTTGGAATCAGGATGTCCAAATTGTGTAAATAGGTAACTTTTATTTTTAGACATTTTGAATAATTACTGTGGTAAATATTTTATTTACCATGGTTAAGGGTAAATCCGGTAAATAAGGGTTAAAAAATAATATTATAATAATAAAAAATTACCCTAAAACATGTCCTAACCTTATTGGTGGACACATACCCGACCATGATCATCCTTGGGTCAATTTGGGGACCTCTTGGAGCCACTTGTATGTGGTAGGGACACTTTATATTAATAAAGTTAAAATAAAAATAAAAATGGCATAAGCTTACATCTTTTAGAAGAACAATTTTTACATAGGGTTATACATGTTGGATTTTCGATTATAAATATTCATTAGAAATCTAAAAAGATTTCCTACATAATGATATTTTATTTATAATTTTTAGAAATTAAATAATTTATTTTATTTATGACACAATGATGATGCAGTAATTACTATAATAGTGAAAAATTAAAATAATTGATATTATAAATACCCAAATAAATATAATATGAAACTTTTAATGAATTAAACTAATTTTCTAGGATAATATGATATATTAGGATTGATTTAATTGACTTTGTTCTAAGTAATAAATCTGTTATGAGTTTCAAAAAAATCAACTATTGAATAGTGTCAAAATTGACATAAAAGAGTTCTTAAAACAAATATTATATTATTAATTGATATTAAATTCCTAAAAATCTAAGGTTCGGCCAAGAAACTTATATCATGATAGGTTAATCATTTATGGACCAATTGGGGGTCTCTTGGATGTATATAGTAAGTTTATTAACCATATTATATAAAAATACAAAGAGACATTGTAAAAGTGAAACTAATTAACTTAGAGTTAATACTTAAAGATAAGGTTAATATAAGTACCCAAACCTGTATAAATTCTATTGGTTGAGTGGTTTTCGACCTATCCCCACCTTAACCTTTGAATAATCAACTTTGGAGCCATTAGAAACCGAATATGAATTTATTATAAATTAATATTTCTAGCTTTTCCAAAGGTGCCCCTCACCCCTATTATAAAAGGGCACTCCTCCTTCTCATTTCTTCACACCTTCAAAGCCTTTTGGTTCGGACAAACTCTGGCCAAATACTCTACCAACATCCCTCACTACAACCTAGAGGCATTAGTTTGATCAGAAAGCCAACCTAAGGATCCCTTTTGATCAAATCAAAAGGAAGAACCCGTAGAAGAGGTAATGATTTCACCACCCTTTTCCAAGTTCCTTTCTTCTTCCACTTCCTCTTTCTTTGTTCTTACCATTCTAAAATAATAACTCCAGTATCTTACATATACTGTGATGTTATTATAAATATGGTACAACCATATTCAGTATTCTATCCACCCTTTGAATAACATGTCACCATACGTGCGTACGTACGGCTTACCGTCTCCACGTCGTGGTGTAATTGTTATTCAATATATTATTATTTGGATGGGTATAATAATGATGTGTAACTCATGTAAATAATAAATATAACATGTTAATGATTCTGTATATATGATATACCATCCATTTATATATTATTTTAATATCAAAAGAATGATATTGTCGCTCGTGCGTACGTACGGACTACCGTCTCCACGAACGCGATGAGATTCATTCTCCATCGTATCCATTCAAGTATAATTATCATTTGATGATTTAAAAATGATGTTTAAGGACTTGATATCATTCTGGATATGAATAATATACAACCTATCCTTTACAAACATGTCTTACATAACAAAACATATAAAAGAAAACAAGTAAGTTAACACCCGAAACGACGATAATTCTAAGATATTATTAACAAATCAATGTTAAAAGATCATATATGATATCATATTAATATATATGATTCTTGTATAATTTAATAACAATTATATAACCATTATACAGGAGGTTAACCTACCCCAACCAAGGAAAAGTACAAGGTAAGGGTTATTTCACAATCTCTTCATTATCCGAGGTTGTTTATACGTAATAATCTACTGGGATCTCTTTATCATCCACATCCATGTTTCTTAAAAATACATTTCAAAACATTTTTACTATTTACTAGAATATGTGTTAAAGTCATTTATACCCTTTTTGACTTTTATAAGTGGTTTATAAAGGAATATTTCGGTCGTTTTCCAAACAAGGTCCTTTTTAACCTTTTCGACAGAATTAAGGTAAGAATGTTTTTTTTAACTTATACGGCGGGTGCGGCTATTTTCCGCCATTATAAAATCTTCAAAGCTTCCCTTACAAGCTTATAAGAATATTTTCAAAGAAAATGTTTTATTTTATATGGATCTTAAATGATTTCAAAATAAAAGGAGATATTTCTTTAAAAAGAATTTTGATTTCATCTATGTCAACATCCTTTGATGAATTTTAAGATTATTTGAAGTTGATTTATTATGATACAAAACTTCTATATTGTATTGAAGGTTTTGTGATATGTTTGACTATGGATGTGCTATTTTTATACCATTCATAGTTTATGGTGAAATTATTGACATTTCGTATGCTAGTTTTAATACGAATGTTTATGTTATGTTTAAACCTTTTCATATGGGAATGCATTGGACTTAATAAGTGACGGGTGGAGCCCGCTATAGCTCCTCGATGCATCGGTAGGTCTCATGAGACAAACTAGTGTCTTGGCACAAGGCCTTGACAAAATATTATTTGTAGTCTTGGCACGAGGCCTTGGCTATGTGGTTATGATAGTCTGGCATTATGCATTCCAACATTATGAAAGTGGTTAGTAATTTTTGCATGTGATTATTCGATTAGTAGAATATCCATGTGAATGAGTAAATGGCATTATTTCATTTTACTTTTGCCATATTATGTTGATGTTCAAGTTTAAAAGGCTTTTTTTTAGTTATACATTGCCTTAAATGTTTATTCTTATTTATGAAAGTTTCTGCTATATTGTTATCCTTACTGGGCATTTGAGCTCACCCCTTTTCTATGTTTTATTTTTTCCAGGAAGTGAAGAAGTAAATTATGAATGACCTGCAGGGATTTTATGAGGGGATAATAGTGTGGTCTATTGAGACATTATGTTGTTGTAGTAGTTTATCATTTTATGATTTAATGTAAAACTTATGAATATATCTAGTGTTTCCAAGGCTACTAAACCAATCGGTCTTTCAAGATTTGATCTTTCTTGTGATCATGCCAATGTTACGAAGTAATGCACCGACTCTAGGCAACTGGGGTTTGGGCGTTACATATCCTAAACATATCCCCTGGGAGTGTCGTAACCAAGAGTGCAGCAAGGCCCATTGTCGTGTACCAGTTCCCGTTCCAGTCTAGCTCAAAGTGGTGTTTTCGGGTTTTACCCCTAGGTACATCTATGCCAGAGCCACCTCTACTTGCTCGTATCTAGACAGGGATGTGTTGCTCAGAAAACTCACAAAATCTCTACAATACCAAAATTGTAGGATGTTCTTCTATATTAATCCTCAAAGTCCATATTAGGTCAATGTGTTCTAATAAGAGTTTATCTAAATCTAGCATCCAAGGTTTGTACTAAACTTCCTCTAATACCAATTGTAATGCCCCGACCCCAATTACCCAGAGTCGGTGCATTATTACATAAAATTGAAATGATCACAAGAAAGATAATGTCTCGAATAACCGATTAGTTTAGTATCATTGGAAACACTAGATATATTCATAAATTATACATTACATCATAAAATGAAAACTACAACAACATAGTCTCCATAGTCGACACTCATATCCCCACATATTATCCCAGAATTTCGTTCATAAATTACTTCTTCACATCCTGGGAAAAATAAAACATTGAAAGGGGTGAGCTCAAATGCCCAGTAAGGATAAAAATATAGCGGAAACTTTCATAAATAAGAATAAACATTTAAGGCAATGTATAACTTAAACAAAATCCTTTTAAAATTGAACTTCAACATAATATGGAAGAAATAAAATGAAATAATTCCATTTACTAATTCACATTGATATTATACTAATCATATAATCACATGCAATATCAATAACCACTTTCATAATGATGGAATGTATAATTCTAGACTATCATAACCACATAGCCAAAGCCTCGTGCCAAGACTACAAATAAGATTTTGTCAAGGCCTTGTGCCAAGACACTAGTTTGTCTCATGAGACCTACCGATGCATCGAGGAGCTATAGCAGGCTCCACCCATCACTTATTAAGTCCAATACATTCCTTATATGAACAGGTTTAAACATAACATAAACATTCTTATTAAAACTAGCATACCAAATGTATATACTTCATCCATAAACCATGAATGGTATAAAAATAACACATCCACAGTCAAGCATATACCAAAACCATCAATACAATATATAAGATTTGTATCATAATAAATCATCATCAAATAAGTTTAAAATCAATCAATGAGTGTTGACATAGATGAAATCAAAACTATTTGAGAGAAATATCTCTTTTTCTGAATTCATTTAAATGTCACATAATTATAAAATAAAACATTTACTTTGAAAATTTTCTTATAAGCCTGTAAGGGAAGCTTCAAAGATTTTATAACGACGGAAAATAGCCGCACCCTCCGTATAAGTTAAGAAAACATTCTTACATTAATTCTGTCGAAAAGGTTAAAAGGACCTTGTTTGGAAAACAACAAAAAGATTTCTTTATAAACCTCTTATAAAAAGTCAAAAAAGGTTATAAATGTCTTTAACCCATATTCTATTAAATATTAAAAATGTTTTGAAAAACATTTTTAAGAATCATGGTTGTGGATTATAAAGATGTCCGAGTAGATTATTATGTGTAAACAACCTCGGATAACGAAGAGATTTTGAAATAAACCCTTACCTTGTACTTTTCATTGGTTGGGGGTAGTTTAACCTCCTTTATAATTCTCAAATAATTGTTATTAAATTATTAAAGAATCATATACATTAATATGATATCATATATGATCACTTAACATTGATTTCTTAACAACATCTTAGTATTATCATTGTTTTGAGTGTTAGCTTACTCATTTTATTTTATATGTTTTGTTACATAAGTCGCATTTTTTATGGATAGGTTGTATATTATTCATATTCAGAATGATATCAAGTACTTAAACATTATTTTTAAAAATTAAATGATAATTAGTCTTGAATTGATACGATGGAGAATGAATCTCATCGCGTTCGTGGAGACGGTAGTCCGTACGTACGCACGAGCGACAATATCATTATTTAAATATTAAAATAATATTTAACTAGATTATATATCATATATACAGAATAATTATCATGTTATATTTATTATTTACATGAATTACACATCATTATTATACCTATCCAAATAATAATATATTGAATAACAATTACACCACGACGTGGAGACGGTAAGCCATACGTACGCACGTATGGTAACATGCCAATCAAAGGTTGGATAGAATACTGAATATGGTTGTACCATATTTATAATAATATCAAAGTATATATAATATACTGGAGTTATTATTTTATAATGGTAATAACAAAGAATGAAAAAGTGGAAGAAGAAAGGAACTTGAGAGAGGGTGGTGAAAACATCACCTCTTCTTCAGGTTTTTCCTTTTGATTTGATCAAAAGGACTAATTAGGTTGGATTTATGTCTAAAAAAAGGAATCTAGAATGATGTGAGGGAAGTTGAGAGAGTATTTGGGCAGGGTTGGCCAAACCAAAAGTCTTTTATGGTGTGAATTAATGAGAAGGGAGAGTTCCCTTTTATAAGAGGGGTGAGGGGCACATTTGGAAAAGCTAGAAATATTATTTTATAATAAATTCATATTCAATTTATAATGGATAAAAAGTGTATTATTTAAAGATTAAGGTGGTTATAGGTCGCAAAACACCCAACCAATAGGTTTTATACAGGTTTGGGTCTCTATATTAACCTTATCTTTTAGTTTTAACTCTTAGTTAATTATTTTACCAAATTACCGTGTCACTTTGTATTTTTATATTATATAGATAATAAACATACTATATACATCCAAGAGACCCCCAAGTGGTCCATTAGTGATAAAAATATCATTATATAAGTCTATTTTCCAAACCATAGATTTTTTAGAATTTAATATCAATTAATAAGAGAATATTTGTTTTAAAAACTCTTTTATGTCAATTTTGACACTATTCAATAATTGATTTTTTTAAAACTCATAAAAGATTTATAACTTCAAAAAAATTAATTAAATAAATCCTAAAGTTTCCTATTAACCTTTAAAATTATTTGTATTTATAAAAAGTCTCATATTACATTTATTTGGGGATTTATAATATCAATTATTCTTATTTGTCATTGATTAGGTAATTACTGCATCACCATTGTGTCATAAATAAATAAATTTATTTAATGTCTAAAAATTGTAAATAAAATACCATTATGTAGTAAATATTTTTATCTTTCTAATGAATATTTATAGTTGAAAATAAAACATACATAACCCAATGTAAAAAATTGTTTTCTAAAAGATATATGATTATGTCATTTTTGTATTTATTTTAACATAATTAAAATAAAGAATCCCTATTACCTAAAAGTGTCTCCATGGGGTTCCGAAATCAACCCAAAGATGCCCATGGTCGTAAATGAATCCACCAATAAGTTGAGGACACGTTTTAGGGTAATTTAGTATTATTATAATATTATTTTATAACCTTTATTTACCGGATTTACCCTTTATCCATGGTAAATAAAATTTTTACCGAAGTAATTATTGAAAATGTCTAAAAATAAAATTTACCTATTTACACAATTTAGACATCCTGATTCCAAATATGGAATCCATTTTTCCAAATTTAAAACACATAAGTTGCAGAAATTAATTTAAAATTAATTCCCGCTGTTAAAACAAAAAGCGTGTTTTTAAGATATAATAACTATCAGAAGATCAAAACTTTTTTATGTCTGGTTTAGTTGTGAAATTATGTACAATGACAAAAATTGTATAAAATGGTAAAAATATATTCTAAATATTTTTTAAAACCACTCAAATTCATAATTAATCACTATTAATTATTTTTATTAAAAAAGTTGTTTTTAATTAAAATTTAGTAATTTTCACTATTCATCCAAATATAAAAGTATTCCAAAAAGTACCAAAATTTCACCATAGGATAAATTAGATACTCTGAATCCAAAAATGAAGTCCATTTTGAGAGATAAAATTTATAAAATTTCAAAAATTAGGTATTACTATACATAACAGTTAGTTTGATTGGTTGTGGCGTGTGTTAGAACTCGAAGTAGCGTATAACACACGCTACTGTATTATTCAAAGAGAAGTGTACCATAGATGCATAGGGTGTTACATTACATGAACCAAATACACCAATAATAACCATGAAATCCCCTATCTAAAAAAAACATAGATCAAATTCTATATCTCAGAGGGAAGATAAATTAGGAAACAACACTGAAAGAATTTGAAACCACAAGTACGACAGTAAAAATCACCATTGATTAACAATGACTGAAGAAATATACCCAAGGGTAAATTAATATAAATGGAATCTAGAAAAAAATGGTAGTGGATTCACGGGCCGATGGAAAATTAGAGGGAAAACAAGGCCGTAAAAACACCATGAGTTGTTAAATATTTTATTATCATGCTACATATGGGATTTATAGAATGTGTAATACATTTAAACGCCATGTAATTGATGGGTGTTATGATCCAAAGAAAAATGAATCTCATTTTTATTTTTTAACCATAAAAAATAATTTATATTCTCTAGCCCTATAAGATTTCTAAAGCATAGTTACATAGTCTGTAAGCTTTACACATCATTTACTCACACTTCTTTATGTGTTTTCATCATCCAACACCTCCAGGTTACTTCTATACCTTCTATGACCAAAATGATACGTTGAAACATATAAATTATTAGTCTATATTAATCTGGACCCTCATATTATATTCCCCTCAAACAATTATCATCCTCAATAATCCAAAACCAAACCAAAGAGAATATAAAAGGGGTCGTCCAAACTGTAACCAAATGAGAGATGACGCAAAGATTTCTTATTTTCAAGAACTCAACTACCACACTTAGAGGAGTCAAATGTCAACACATGAAACAATAACATCTAACACCAAAACTCATTCATAAATGAGATACATATAAAACCATAGTAAATCTAGAACAATATACATTTTAAAAGAATCTCATTAACTATAATGGTAAACATCTAGAAGAGAATATTATTACAAGATATGAGATAAACATTAAACATCTTGGGGGTAATAAGTGCGCATTTGTGACTCAAGTTCCCAGGAACTCTCTTCTATTACACTATGCCGCCAAAAGACACAAACCATGGTAATAGAATTATCATGAAACCCCTTCTCTTAGAGATCCTATATCTCCACAACCACTCTTTGATGGTTACATCATCGTTAGCATAAATCATGCTCATATTGATGAAATGAGTGTCTCTATGAAGATAAAAATGGAGATGTGACTTGTCAAAAACATTGTGCTTCCAAATCATCTATGATGTTAGTGCTATCAAACCATCCAGGAATCCAACATGATCCAATACCCTAAAAGGCCCAACAAAATGAGGAAAATTATTACTCCCAAGACCAATCATTCATTTCCCATGACAAGAAATTGCATTCAATAACATGTGATCTTCATCGGGAAACTCCATAGGTGTCCTCCAATTATCACATAATATTTTGGAAGATCATAAACTATATTAATCCTCTCATAAATTACTATAACCATCTTCTCTATATTCAATACTAGTTCTAGCATAAGATTAACAGCCTCTCCAACCCTAGTCTAGCTAAACTGAGAATATAATGGTTGGTTATTCCCAAATTCAGATGGAGACACACCATGGTTGGAGTGGAAAATATTTTTTTAATAAAGAACAAACAAGGGAAGGTTTATTATCCACATACATCTAAAATTCATGAAGAAAAGCCCAAATATGAACAAAAAAGAATGTTGGAGTCCTATCCACACCCTGGAGGTAAAATGAGGATCTCATTTAGAAATTATAATCCAAGGGAATCGGTGGAGTTGAACCACCGCCTCAAGATACTTTCTCAACAAAACCTTATCTAATATCGACTACTTGATCACGACATATTTAGATGATTTACTAAAAACATACAGTACAACCCATATAACATTATATCCAACCTGATCTTATTGTAAACTGATAAATCGGTCCATTTATATGTCCTCCAACTTCCAATGGAGAACAACTAATTGATGGAGAAAACTACTGGGTACATAGTGCTCAGCCATCACATTTTGGTTGACCAAACATCATGAAACAAACTATGAAATTGTAAGATTTATCCTAGGACACCAAAACTAACATCTCAATTATTTGTAGATCTTGGTCATTCCAAGATGTACTAAAAAATATGAATTATTAATCTCTTCAAAAATTGTACCATTCATTGTCAAAAGAAAAAAAATCCATCCATGAGAAAAAATCAGGTTCTCTCCATCCTTAGACTAAACGTTAGAGGAATCTTCAAAAAAAACATGGTCACTCTATACCTCCACCTCAAAATATCCCAACTTGGACTCCTCCACCTGCTAGACCAAAGAAGACTATACATTCGTATAGAAAATAAAACCTCTACCACAAACCTCGTGCATATCCAGATGCATCCCTATGAGTTCTTCCAACACTCTCAATGAGTCCCCATATTCACACAAAATATAACTATGTGAATTACATCAAAGAACATTGGAAATAAAATTTCTCTTTTCCTGGAATATATGAAATATCAAAGCCATAATAGTTTAACAAATCCTTCAACTGGAATATATGAATGTTTAATCCATGCTGAGAAAAGATATACCTTTGGCTATCATGGTATATAAAAACCATAAATCACTTTTCAATGAGACAATATTAGAACAAAATTTAATAAAAGAAAACATACACCGTCCCACGAACATCAGTGGCATAGTTATAATCATGGAGACCTAAATTCAAAAACCCGTAAAAATGAACTCTACTCTATTACATCAGAACAGGACCCAAAAAAAGGAAAGAAGATTCATATAAAACATCAAACTGAAAGGCTTATTACGGAAAACAAATAAATATAGAACTATCCAAAATATCGTTTAGGTTTAAAAAATATGTCTAACACTGGACAGTAAATAAGAACACCAGATCCTTTCAAGTAAAATATTTTAGAAGAGTCACCACATGAGAGAAATATTATATGAACCTCATATAATTTCTAGAAAGTACATTGAAATTTTTCCCATATTCCACTGTCTTGAGGGATTCCTAAGAAACATACTCCACTATCATTAATGTTCTTATAGATACTCCCATATTGGAAAAGAAATTCCTTATGAAACAAACTTCACTCTCCCATAACTCTCTACTTGAGAACATTTTTAAAATCTTCTAATGATAATGAACTGTCAAAATGTAATGCATATTCTATTCATTCTCCTCCACAGATGCAAATTTCAGGAGAATTTTATTGATTAAAACCACCAAAAACATATCTTCGAACTCTATGAAAATTGTATTCATAAAAACGATGATCACACCTTGTGCATTTGTTACACCGAATCAAGTAACAATGAACAACTAATTCCAATGAAGAATATCGGAAGAAACCATCTGGATATCAACATAAATCAACTTCAACTAATGATATCCTGAATGAAAATTGATTTTTAAGAACCAAATTTCTCTTTTTAGGTGATCGTATAAATAATCCATCCACATATAATGATAGAGGTTCTTCATAGTCACTTGGTTCAAGAGACTATAAAGAATACCAATCCTCAAATTTATATCATCCTTTTGTCATGAAATAAATATTATACCACAATGTGACCCACTCAGATGAAAAAAAATACTTGATTCATTAGATCATTAAACTATATTCACATCTCTCGCAACATTGAAGGTTCCATTATATAATTAGACATTGAGATTGGAGACATTCATGGTTATAGCTTGATCCCAAACTCAATCACCCATCGAGGGGATACCACTAAAACATATTTTGAAAAGGAATTAGTGTATTCATCCAAAACCCATGAAAACAAAAATCATTGAACCATTGATCAGCCTGGAATCAACACATCAATCAAAGAAGATAAAAATAGAACACAACTCTGACCCATGTGACGGTCTCAATCACCAATAAAAATAACTGGCTCTCCATAAGTATTATAGAACATAGCCTTATTTCTTAATAAATCCACAATATCTTACATTGAATACAACAAATCCATGTTAAACATTTTTTCCTATGGAGTTATATGAAATGATAGGAAATATCTACATGAGTGGTGATTCCCAAGAACTAGCTCCCAATCTCTTCATACTTCATACAAGCGATCTTGACTTCCAACTAGTGTATTCAATCACCAAGGGAACTGAAGCATCTATACCTCATGTCATAAAGACAAAATGAGGGTTAGTGATATAATGGGTTTTCACTCTTAAATCAATCAAAGCATACACCCATGTATAAAAAAAGAAAAGGGTACCACAAACAATGTCTGGATCTGCTGGAACTGGAAATGTTGAGCTATGATGTTAATCAGGACCTACACTATATCCTAATTGATCCTACTAATGACCACCTCCATTGATTCTCTCTACTCCCTGAGGATAAGGAGAGTATCGAGGATGTCCATTTTCTACCATATCTCCTCCTTGATAAACACAAAATAGGGCACCATGTTGCTTCTACCTCAGCAAAAACTACCTCAACATTGGACCCGGAAGTGGAGGACCTTGAAAAATATTTCGTCATTGAAATTTCAGCTACTCTAATAGAATATGAGGTCATCCTCCATTAGAAAAACACATGTTTGATCAAACATAATAGGCCAGAGAGCCATCATCCTTGGTGGAATGATATGATAATGGTTGGGACCTAACCTCGGATGACCAAAAAATCATTTGTCCTAACAAATAGGAATCCCATACAACATCTCTTCTCTCTACGAAAACATAATGAATCCCCTCACATGATGATCTAGTTCTAACCATCATCCGCTCAACAACCTCTTTTTTACAGGACCTTAAGAAACATCATCATTATAAATTGGGTGACTTGGAACTGGATCTCTCAACACAAATAATATTCAAAAAATCTTAACCGTAGCCTCCTCATCTTGAAATAGCTCTATAGAATATCATAAAATGGCCCAGTAATAAATCTAAATCCCTCTCATACTATATGTCCCCTATCAAAGGATAAGAATCTCTCGATGAATGGAAAACTTCATTATTAATGAAATGTAATATTCTTAAAACCAGTCTCAAAACTTATCCCATGATATTATTGAATCTTCTTGATCCATAAGGATTAATAACCAACACTTCTTCACAACTCTATAAAGCATCCTAATGATTAAAAAACCTGGTACATCTTCTGATCATGGATCAAACTGCAATAAATATCTGCCTCCTCCAACTAGACTTCTATGAATTCATATGTAGTGACGTCCTTTTACTTATAAAAACATTGGAACCATAACTCACATATTTTCATCCACTAAGTGTCTCCATCATCAACATATACTCTATAGTAATATTCTTGCACATCATACTGAGCATCTTCTGTGCAAACCAGATAATGAAGTCAACCTGGATCCCTGCCTACAAATATACTTGTTAGAATTCCATAACCTATAATATCAAATATTTTAAAATAAATTAATTAAAAAATTAAATTATGTAGTTTACGGTTTTATCATATCCAATGTTCTGCCCATTTCGAACATAACCACATAGATGGATAATTCATGATCATTTTCAGGATATCTACCATGAAACTAGTAGCACATCATTTAATAGGGTCAATAGAATTAATTTTTTGTGATTCAAATAATAGGAGAACTAAATATCCATGTATTATATATCCTCCCATATTTACATCGATTACTAAACTTAGCTAACATTTTTTCTAAACCAGACCATGGTACCCCACCTATTCCCAACTCCAAACTCTATCGAATCCATCATAATTGACCCATTTATAACACTCTACCATGACCACCTCGCTATATAAATACCACAATAAAGGGAGAGAGGTGGTGAATACCAGATTATATCCTTCATTAGGCCCTAAATTGGATATTATAATTGAGGTTATAACAAACATGTTTATTGGAGGCATTACCCTCTAATAGAATCATGTGGAAGAGAGATATGAGAAGTATACAACAACCAACATCTACTAAGATATATATATATAGGAAAATCCATGTGAAAATTGGAATTTCCATATAGTACTAAACCTCATAAAAGAAATATACAATTACTAAAATGGTAAATATGGTAGTGACTATGAATCCCAAATAGATCCTTCTAAATCCCGAGCAAATAATATCAAACCTGATCCACAACATAATCCTAATGAATAGAAAAAATATTTAAATATACATAAGGTGAGTATAACAGTATATTCAGTAGGATCCCTTGAATAACCACTAGTAAAAATGATAAAGAATGCATGTTAATGCATAGTGAATTATAGGACAACTAACTCGTCACCTAAAAGGATATAGTAACATCTGAGCCTCACTATTCATAAATCTCACCAGTTATATCATACAAGAGAGTATACAATATAGTAATAAAACTTAAAGTGTATCCTTCTCCATCTTCCCCACAAGTTATCAAATCTTCCCTAATGTCACACATCCTAATCCATCTCTTTCCAAAAAAAAGTCGTCCTGAAGACACCATGGAAAATAATCACAACACACACCTTGTGCATAATATAACCACACCATCACATATAAAATTTTAATATAGTAACCATGTATTTTTAGGAACCACAATAGCCTGTATAATGAATATCAAACATTGTGTATTATAATTCAATCCATTACAACTTATACACAGAGTAAGTACGACAATACGTCACATCCTATACTAGTCAGACCTATAATAATCCTTTGGATACCATATCTGGTATAAAATTTGGGTTAAATAGAAATAATCTATCAAAAACCTCTAAAAAATATGGTAAAACTATCCACCGTGGATTCTATCACAAGAATCTAGCAAAAAATTAGACTGGGGACAGAGGGGGCAGTCCATCATCCATCCCCTCACTGTGATGTTGGGGAAACCAACCTCCATGATTCTACTAGGTGTGAGATACCCTTTCTGATATGGGTGCAGAAGTGTATAAAATAAAATAATATACATGATCTAATATAGCTTAGTACTAAACTATGATCATATCCTAGTCTTAGACTCAACTATAACTAACATCGCTTGACCATCCGGTTTCCACTACTAATACCAGATATCATGTTGGCAAAAATTAATTTAAAATATATATATTATTTACTACATTTATTTTTAAACCGTTAATTATAATTAGTTAATTAATTTTCTAATAATTAACCATTAATGACACTCTAAATTACATTAAAATGCAAAAAAATATGTTAAAAATTAGGGTAAAGTCTATTCCGTCCAAGAATAATCCCAACCAAATTTATTATTTATCAGTATTAACAACTTTTATATTTTTAATTCAGTCATCAACCAACCCCATGGGATAAACATTTATTTATTTATTATTATCACCATTTAATTTTCAGGTATTCTCGGAAAACCATCCAATGCAACCACCATGTGGAAATATGCAATTAAGAACCTTTAGTTGCCCCATGAATTGGACGAAACATTTAGTTAAGAATAAGAAACATAACCATTAAGCACTAAATAGATTCATGAGGATAACAACTCTTAATATCCCATCAATGGGTTATAACATCTTTAACTGATTCCATCACCTCAGATGACATCCTCGACACCCACATGCATATGCTAATGCATCTCTCCATAATATGTGACAACTTCTACAACATTATCTAGGCCTCCCAACCCACACATCATTTCAACCATCCGAGGCTCATCATTTATAGGATCAAATCACATTTTGGAATCCCTGCCCCATATCAAACCTATAACCTCTAGGATCAGCCATATTGGGGGATGTTCATAATTCATGTATCTAAATTACATCGGGATTCATCAAGAACAATCAAGAAAGAAGAAATATAATTATGCCTGAAAACAAGGCATTCTTTCTTCTCATGGAAACGTTCTCTCTCAAATCCATAAAAGGAACTCATCCTTACCAACAAAATGGTAAACTCAGGCCCTATATAAATTTTCTTTATCCCAAAACTATTTATTATGACATATTTAATTAACTGGTTCATTTTTTAATCGATTACAATAGTGGAAAGCCTAAGGCATAAATCTATAACAAGTTATAAAAGTAAAAACAAGCTCTTATTATTTATTATGTTTTCAACAAAACCATTAAAGTACAATTCCTAATTAAAATGACTAATCGTTTATTATAATAATGAAATAACATGATCCAAATTATTTATTAATTCCCTTAATCACATGTATGATTAATTTAATTTAAAAGTTTGCATTTTATCCGTTTGATTATCGTAAATTTAATTAACCACCAGATTACAAACTTACCGGTTTTTTAATTTCCCATGAAATTTAATAATCATTTATTTTCATCTTTATTTTATTTAACAATTTAAACATGATAATTTTCGAATAGACACAAGGTATCAAGTCAAAAATTATATATATTGCACTATCTATCAAAACAAGTGGAAACCCACTATCATGGTATCATGCAACAATGTCATAATCATGTGGTAGCTATCTAATTTCATAAATCGTGTTCAATTAATTATTAGTTTGATTTCATTTACATCCAAAGTAATAAATCATGGTCAATTTATTATTATACAAAAATAAATTATAAGAATAAATGAATCCCATACCATAAAATCCATCAATTTTCTTCACATGAGAACATACCACATCACAGATCCTTAATCATGTCTTCTACAAAAAGGCATTCATCTATGCACACTATGGATGAACCCTGGAAACAAAATCTAAGAGATGCCCCATTAAGAATAGTGAATATCAAATCCAATATCATGGAGACAAGATAAAAGAGGAAATAAGACAAAACTGAGGGTTATCAACATGAACATAGGTAGAACTCACATTGGATAACCACATATCAAAGAAGGATTCTAAATAAATTTATTATCATCAATAGAATCCCCATAATTTCTATAAGGGAGCTACTATTTGCTGGAATATGAATGGTGTGGAGGGATTGAGAACCACCCCCAAAAACTACTCATTTTATTAACACATTATAAAGGGGATTGAAAAGGAATGTAAACCATTTACAGATTACAAAAATGTATGGCATAGAGTTTCACCAAAGGAAACATCACATTTTTTATTTAACTCTAAAAATTTACACA
Organism: Viscum album; assembly: GCA_963277665.1. Taxonomy (NCBI): domain Eukaryota; kingdom Viridiplantae; phylum Streptophyta; class Magnoliopsida; order Santalales; family Viscaceae; genus Viscum; species Viscum album. The sequence continues at coordinate 23,806,895 of OY728157.1, read as the reverse complement.
CCATGAACCAACAAAGCACAAGATGTGAACTACACATACACATTGTATAATAGTTATAAGTGAAATATTCCCCCTACTTCTTGAATTTTCATTATTTAACACCTATTGGATATTTCCAAACCTCCTTCGAGAACAGTGATCCATGGGAAGAAGTAAAGGATTAGTCCACACTAATTCAACACCTTAATATAATCCTCTCTCCTATCATAATCAAATTAAATTCCATATTGATGTAATTATATAGCTCAACATAAGGCCTAAATTACCATACCAATGTATGGGACAATAAACATGAAATATATGTGTGAGAAAAATATACATAATTTAAAATATATTTTGAACATCAATGATTATCACCATTGATGAAACAATCTGTAGAATATTACATGTAATATTTCTGGAGTAATAATTCCCTTTTCACATTGAAAACATTTATTCAAAATAATTAAATTACAAAAAAAAATTATAGAAAACATTTTATTTAAAAATAACTATAGAAACCTATAAAGTATTATTCATATAGTTGAGTTTTTATGATGCTGGGTAATTTCAAACATGTACTGTAATATAAATAATATTCCTTCCACAGTATTAAAAAAAATCAATAGTACATCATTTTGAAAATGAATAGTGTATTTCATTAAGAAATATTGTAAAAAATAAAAAATAGCTGATATTTTAATTTATAAATAAACTTGATAATATTTTAAAAAAAAATTGGAAATATTTTTAGAAAACATGGATATAAAATAAAAATGTTTTTCTGTTGAATAGAAAACGTAGTTAGCTTTTCTTAATAGAATTCTTAATATTTTTAATTACTAAAGAGAGAAAAATAGAAATAAACATTAAATTTTTTTTAATAACTATTGGATTATAATATTAATGTACTTTACTAGGAAATTATATAATAATTTTCAACATTGTAAATTCATGCATAAACAATCCTATTTAAAAATATATTCAAACATAAACCCTTACCTATTCAGATAATTTTGAATCACAACTACCATGAATGAACTAAATTATTTGTAACATAAAATATCATGAATTATGAATTATTAAAGATATAAAATGTAAATAGATATCATATAAACTAGATAAAATATAACAGGTGTATAATAGAACACCATTCTCAAAGAATGATGTTTTTAGACGAAACCCATACAACGAGTTCTGGAACTATCATGTATGTTTATTATATTTTCATAATAAACATATATTAATTTTTTTTCTTAAGAACCAATTATATTATTAAACTCTCATATATTAACTGTTTAATTTATTAATTTTATAAAAAAAATTAATTGCATAATCTATTATGACAACATTGGGTGTTTTGAGGACGTGTGGTTCTTAATTTCAAAATGAAATCGGTGTGTTTTCTAGGTCCAGAGAGGCCATTATTCATTTATCTCTTGAATGATAATTATTAAATAATTAAAATTTCAATAATAAATTATGCATTGAAAATTAATCAACAAATATGGTAATGAAAAATGAACATTATTACAGTCATGAAGATGATAGGTCATATGTATGCATGTGTAATGTTTCAAGTTTTCAATGACCATGATTGAAAGAAAGTAGCTATTATATTATTATTAAAAAAATATTAATACGATAAATATAAAATTATTTATTTTAATTCACATACATATACATTCCATGTGATCTAGTAATAAAAAATGAATCACATCACTTCTAGAGGGGGTAGTCCATCTTACACACAAACGATGTTAACATTATTCAATGGATGGAACGGTAATAAATTATATGATATAGTGATTTATATTGTTATTAATATGTCATGATATTCATATAAAAATCAAAACCCACATAATTAAAACTCATCATAGGTGATGGTGGAAAACAAATTTGATTAGATATTGAGGCGGTAGTTTTCCATACAGACAAATAATGGTTTTGTTTCCCATTTGTTGAGAGTGGATGGATATATAATATTCCATAAAATAATAAAATATCAGTATATAGTATAATATTTTTATATTATATTGTATTTTATCAAAAATATTTGAAGGTGGAATAATAATAATTAAAAATATGGGGCTTAGTACAGATAAATAACATAGATTAGAGGATCATCTTTTGTATATCTTATTTCAGACCCTAATTTTTGTATTTTGATAATACCATAAGTCAATAATTATTTTTATGATGCTATGAAAACATTTTCTTAGTGTTTTTTTCCAGAAATATGGCTTGTTATGTTTGTAGACGTGAGGTAAGGGGTTCCCTTTTATAGTTTAAGAGGAGTGATGTTTTCATAAATACTGAAAACTATTTGATAATGTGATGTCACTCTCAAAAAAATTACTCCCAAATTGAAAACTACATGACTTAAAGAGGTAATTTTATGATTCATGCCTCCTCTACAAGTAAAGTTTTTTAATCATTTTATCCTCGTTTAAGGTTACTCACTTTGACAATGTTAAATTATTTACTACGGTAACTACTTTTTTACTATTTTAACTATTCATTATGACCCAAATTATGTTGTCAATTTTATAGAATATAAATAACTATAATTATGAATATGGAATCTATTTTATCAAATTCAATTCAAATAAGTTTTAGAAACTAATTGAAAATAAACCCCACAAGCACGATAAAATTTTTTCTCCAAAATATACATTTTCATGGAAATTATAACATTATATTAATTGAATGAATAGAAAAAATGATTATACGATTTTTGATTAAAAAATAATTATATATAATATAAAAACAACATTTAAATCATTACCCTTTAGGGGTTATTTTATTTAATTTTAATTTTAATACAATAATCACATTAAATTCATTTTCAAACAAATGTGTTTTTGAGCCTAAAAATATACTTATACTAATATATATTATAATTTCATTAAATATTATTAATTTTATTATATATATCTATATAGTTTTTTTATACATTGAAGAAAATAAGATAATAATTGTAATTTTAAATTACTTAATTTATTAAAAGATATAACATTTTATTAAAAAAAAATTACCAACTATTTACTGAAAAATCATTATTTTCTGAAAATTTTATATTATTTCAACCTAAGATAATTTTGATATTCTGATTTAAAATATGATGCAAATTTTTTATAATATGATTTATAAAAGATCCAGAAAATTAATTAAATTATTTTCTCAAAAAAGTTAATCAAAATTAGTTTTGACAAAAATGTTTTGATTAAAAATTGAATTTAAACTTCATAAAAATAAATAAATACATTTTTACTGATTAAAACCTTTGCAAATAATTTCATAAATAATTTAATCCTATTAATGTGCACCATTTTAAAATCGATGTTATAACATGAATATTTAAAAAATAATATTTTGATAATATGATATAGTTTGTTTAATGTCACTATAGAATGTTGAATACACTACAGTACATAGTGTTCTTTTAAAATACCAATGCTTTATATTAAACACCACATTATTAAATTTTTTAAAAAAATTTATAATTTTCTCGGTAATCAAGGAATTTACATTTAAAAATTTACCTTGTAGAAATCCACATAAAAAAGGGAAAATAAAACTTCTTCTTTAAAGATGGAATGTTTAGTAATAGAGGTCATATTGAGTGACACATTACTAGGTATCTATGTAGGAGATCATTTTTTTTAAGTAAACATATAGTCATATAGAAATGTATAAATATTTTTAGAGGGTGATAGAAATCATTGATCCTAAAAAACATAATTATCAAGATAAATTCATCGTCTTAAAACGCATAAATTTGGGATAATTTAAAATACCATTGATTCATCAGATATGAAGGAAATATAACAACCTTTTATGTTTTAGAAAATATTCAATAGATATAGGATTCATTTATAAATAATATAAATTACAATAAAAAATATAATTACTTGATATATTTTTATTTCAAATGAAAAATACCATCATATGGTTATTCTTCGATCACATTCCATTTCACCTCATACTCTATGCAATGAATATCTAATGTGAATTTTTTATTCCTAAAGCATTAAAAATTACTGTTAATGGATTATAAGAAACATAAATTCGTCTCAAGTAATTCCACATATCTGTACAAAAATTTAAATGGTTTCCATAAAGTAAGATAATAAAAAATAATAATTTGAATATATTAATATCCAAAAGTAAACAACAAAACAAAAGGTTTTATATTTTTCATTCATTAAATTATTAATAATATATTCCAAATGAGCCCAATAAACTAAATTTGAAATAATGTTTTAACATCAATGGTTTTCTTATACCCTTAAACTTACATCTAAAAAATAATATCATTTTTCCTAAATAATATTTTAAATAAAAATTAATGGTTATATACCCAATAAAATAATTCCCAAAATATAAATAATCACCTCATGAACCTAATAATTAAAAAATATTTGACCCAAAAAGTTGATTCCCAAAATCAACATAAAATTTATCTGTTAAATTTTTTAATTAAAAAGAATTTCATAATAACCATTACATTATGTATGTCAACGGTAGGTGTTTCACACATATCTCCATTTTGTTGTGAGTTCAATCCCCCCAGAATTTCTTGATGTGATGGGTTGTTTCTAGGTATGCAAGTTATCATTTTTTTACAACCATAATTATATAATTCATATAATGTTCCCAAAAAGGTAAAGAACATCATAAAAATTACATAAATCATTAAATAAATTTACAACCACTAAGGGTTTCTATAAATATTATATTTCCCAAAATAGAAAACCATCATAATTGAATATTATAACCATAACATAAAATATAGGATAATCCTAAAAGGTTAACAATAACATTAATCTTTTTACCAATAAATGTAAAGATATTCTTCCAAAAATAATTTTTTATTTAAAATTAAAACTAAAAACAATGGTTTTATTATCCTAAATATCTCCCAATATACTCTTAATAATTTTAGAATTCCATAACATAAAAACAAAATATGGGTTGCTATACCATTAAACTTTGGATAAACCATTGTGTTACCAACCCATGGCACATTATTTATAACCTAGTTCATCCATGATTACCATCTATTCAATTCCTTCAAGATGGTTTGTAAAGAGTTTTTGAATTTCCAAAACATATCTACTAGTAGTGTCATACCTTGTGTGCAACATGTCATATTTCCATGCACCACGTTTCAATTTAGTAAAAGAACAATCCAATATTTTTTATATTATTACCCCAATGAACACCTTTCCTAAAGCCACATCCACTTGTGTTATCCAATGAGTGATGTATTATATTAGAACCCTCCCACTCTATAATTCATCCAAATTCTAGTATATTTATATATCCATTGAATTATCCTTATAATTATACATAATGTTATCACTGTAATTTTCTCATCCTAGTTTAAAAATTTTAACTAAACATTTTCTCAAATACCAACTATATTTTTAAAATATATTTTAACTACATTTTACATGATTATTAACATAAATATCATTTAATTACATCCTAAATAACTTGAGGTCTAGTTTCTTTGGAAGAATGGGTTCCCAATATATCAAAATGAGACTAAAAAATATTTAATATATTATTCTCCATAATAAGATCATAAATATTTTATATATTTGAAAACTATATGTGTTAACAAAATGAGTATATAAAATAAAGGGTGATCTTGAAATCCTAGTAAACGAATAAACATGAAAAGGAAGCATAACTTATGAGTTGAACGTATAAAATGATATCATAAAATAGATGTCTCATTAGTAATCACATGGATAAATAATTGAAAAACATGGTAACATAAGATTAGGGAATCATAGGAAATTTTTTAGAAATATATAAAATGATATAAACATTATCCAAGACGAACATCTTAGACAATAACACACGGTGGAATGAGTCCCATAATGGATTAGGTTTACTCACTATTCACATATATGAGTTAGAATGAGACTAAAACTTTTCCCAATGCGTTGTATCAGTGTATAGGTGAACCCATAAAAAATCCCATGTTTTTTTGTTCTAGAAAACGAAATCCAAAAAAAATCATAAATATAATAATTACCATTTAGAGAAAATAGGTCTCATAATCATTTCTCATATCAAAGTTGATCGAAATCTTATAATGTAGGAATTTTAGAAATAAATATAATTCAGGTACTACCTCACCAATGTAAGAGATAATAATATTGGTATATATTTGAGATACATATATGCAGAATTTGGATTCAATCTAAAACAAAAAATGTTTCCTTTTTTATACATATGACTTTAAAAGGTTTTATAGAATATATTTTGAGAAAGATACACTTTTCAAATAGAAAATACCTTTAAAAATCATTAAAATTCCAAAATATAATAAAAATGTTTTCTTTTAAAATAAATATGAAGCATATAAAGGTATAGTAACATAACTGAGTGGTTATTATGATAGGTAATTTTGTACACACTGTATGAGTTTTAAAAAAATCACATTATTATAAAAACGGTAAAAAATGACTCATTTTTATAATGATAATAATATTCCATTCAATACATTATATAAAAAATAATACATAAGTGAATTTTTATTTTATAAATTATTTGTATAATGTTAAAAAAATCATCAGTTTATTTTTTGAATACATGGATATTTGAGAAAAAAGATTTTTGATTAAAGATATAAATGAAGTCAATATTCGTTAAAATATTATTTCAATTATTACAATTACTGAAGTGAGGAAAAACTAGCTATTACATGAAGATTACATTTAAAATTAGATTAGAATAAAAGTAAATATTTTTATTATACAAGTATTAAATAATTTCCTAGAATTGGAATTCAATCATAAATATTCCTGATTAAAAATAGATTGAAACCTAAACACTTAACACTTGGGGAACATTTGAATCATTAATATAATGAATTAATTAAAATAAATGTAAATTTTAAATCATTAATTGTGATGTATTCCTGATATTCTATGTATATTTTCATAATATACACAATATTAACGAAATTAAGCGAATAAAAAACATGTGCCACAAACAAGGATTTTTTGAGACGATATCCTAACCAAGAGTCTATAATTTTTGGTTGTATGATTTTTTATTGTCAAAATGAAAATTATTAAAATTAATTTTTTAAGAAAAATTTTCTATTTAAATCCCTTATAACTTAAACATTTATTTCATTTATTTTAGTGACATATTTAATTCATTAATCTGTTATGTCCATGTTGAGTGTTTTAAGGATGATTGGTTCAATATTTTAATACTATTTTTTCGTTTTAAATGGAAAATGTTGGTAATTATTTAATTATCTCCAAAATAATAATCATGAAATAATTATCATTTTTATACAGAAATTATACTTTTGAAAATTTCCATGAATTATGGTTTTGAAAAATTAACTATGTTACAATAATGGTTATTGTTGGCCATACATATGCATATGTAATATTTATATTTTTCTATGACATTATTGGATGTGAAGTAATAATTATATTTTAATATCCCAAATTTTAATAAAGAAACAATATGTTCAATAGTGTATAAGATACGCTAGATCGATCTTTAACAAACAACTAAATATTATTATTTAAATGTTACTATTATAACCTAGTTGTTGGAATGGAAAGAATGAATAGTATCTATTGAAATATACAAATATGGTTTACACAATCTAGAATGATGATTCTACGGTTACCAAATTTATTTTAAATGGAAATAAAAATAAATTTAATAAAAAGGATCTGTTTTTATGAAAACATATTTAAAAAAATTTTGTTCATAAAACATATCAATCTTTATGGATTTTTATTTAATGAATAATATATGTTATATATTCAATTTATTTCTTTACATTAATATTACATGTTTTCTAGATATTATATTTGAACATATTATTTTTTTGGATAAAATACGTTTTTTAAAAAATAATCTATTTTACCACCTTTTGATGAAGACCCCTTTTTAAATATAGTTTTTAGCACTTTTATATGTTCTATTTTACATAATAAACTTCTTTTTTAGAATAGGGACATCAAAATTTACATTGGGTGAAATTTGGGCTTTTTTTAATGAAATTCATATTTTAATGAATAATGAAAAATACTATATTTTAATTCAGAACTACTGTTTAATGTAATTTATTTATATAGATACATTATATTTTTAATTGGTTTTAAAGTGTAATTTAATTTTTTTAATTTAATCTAATTTTGGACATTGGTTTTAATTTCATACTTAAATTGAACATAAACACGTGTCAATATTTTGATAGTTTTTACTTCATAAAAACCATCCTTATGGTTTTAACTATTGAAATTAATTTTAAATTAATTACGAAGAATGATGTGTTTTGAATTTTTTAAAATGAAGTCCAAATTTTTAATTTGAATTTTCAAATTTAGTAAATAGTAACCTTTTGTTTTTTGACATTACGACTAATAACGTCAAAAATTATTTTTATTTACCATGGTTAAAATGTAAATATGGTAAATAAGGGGAAATAAAATATTATAATAATATAAAACTACACTAACACATGTCCAAAATCTATTTTATGAGATATGGAAGACCATGATCATACTTGGATCTATTTCAGGACCCAATGATTCACTAGAGTGTGATAATGATAGGTTTTAATAATTAAATTAAATTAAAGACAAATATAATATAAATATGTATCTTCTTAATAAAGAAATTTTAATATGGGGTTATGTAACTGATATATTTGAGTATAAATTTTCATTAGAAATATAATAATATTTCTAATGTCATGGTATTTTATTTATAATTTTTAAACTTTATATAAACAAATTTATCTAATAAATAATGACAATTGATTCATTACCTTATTAATAAAATATTCAAATAAATGATATTATAAATTTTAAAATAATAGTTTTTTAGTATTTTAATGCCATAAAAGAATTTTATGGATGATTATAAAATTTTATATTTTATTAAAACTTATTTTTTTTAAAAATAACTTTTTTATGGTTGTAACATCAATCAATTACAAAATATTGTCAAAATAGACAAAAATGATTTTTTGAAAACAAAAAATATTTTATTAAATGATATTATAGTCATAAAAACCTATGATTCCGAAAAATTACATATATAATGATAAAAATTTAATTATTCATCCAAATTAGGTTCTCTATTCACTTTATAGTAACAATATTAACCATATAGTGTAAAATTATAAGAAAACATGGTAAGAGTAAATTTTTTAACTAAGGGTTAAAGACAAAAGTTAAGGTTAAATTTGTGACATAAAATTGTCTAAAACCTATTCATTGAGATTATTTTGACCCATCATCATATTATCCACTTAATGTGTCACCTTGGATCTATTATAATTCAAATATAAATGTATACTAAAATAAAATTTAAAGACATTCAAAAACAATCGCTCCTCCCTCATATAAAAGTCCACCAGCTCTACCCTGTTAGTCACACCTCTCAATCCCCTTGGACCACCCAACTTAATTTCAAATAATTTACCCAAATCTGTGACATCCACCTAGAATCCTCACATTTTCAATAAGAAAATTCAGGAAATTCTTTTGGCTCAAATAAAAATAAGTTACCTGATTTTGATGTAACTTCTTCTCTCAAGCTCCTTTCAATTATTTTCTTTATCCAACCACATAACCTTTCTTTTATCTGTTCATTCATAAAAACACATATATTATTAATATACTAGAATTTTTTTGTTAATGTTTCAACCAAAACATTCACACACCTCCATCTAATGGATATAGAACTTTCTATTTCTATGTATGAAAAATTTCTCCCTCATGGAACGATGATTGTTCAATTTTCCCATACCACCTCTCATGGTCGACATTATGATGGAAATATATTTATATATGATATATATTATATTTATATTAAATCTATTATTCTGTAATTTTTATTTACAATATAATTTTTTGCTTTCCAAAATTTGTAAATATGATAATTTAATTTCAGGAATTGTGGATTACCACCCCCTCAAAATGATAAGACTCGTTCAAGGAATACACGCAGTGTATAAATGATGTAATTGAAGATCATATGTAAGTTATATACCATATATATTATACAAAAATTAAAATATACCTATGTATCATTTATTTTCCATTCCATTAATATGACAATGAAATTAAAGTAGCATTTGTACGTACGTACGACCTACTGTCTCCATGAATAGTGCATTTCATTTCTTATATTAAAATGATATGAACTACCCTAAATATGTATATAACTGATATATATTGTATTTAAATCATGAATAATATTCCATGGATGATATAATTTTGACCATATGGACAATTTATATCAAAACATGTTCATTTGCGACTCAAGTACCGAATATCGACAAAACAACCAATATGAACATAAAAAATTATGTAATTTTAATAACATGGTAATATTTTGTATAAATGATATAATAAAATTGAAAAAATTTATAAAGAGATTAAAAATTATCCTATGTTTACTAATATGGAACATAATAATTTTATTTTATGAGTCGGACTAATTGTATGGTAAATCTTAACACTATCTCTTTTCATTGAGTTAAATATCCATGTCATTGGTTTTGTTCTTCAAATAATATGTGTGAATATCATCTGATTTTTTTTGAACTGAATATCCATATATATATATATGGTGTATATATATATTTTTCACACATAATTATGTCATTGATTTAACCTTAATCTAAATATATGATCATTATAAGGGATTTCGTCTCAATTTACATTCTATCTAGACATATTTTTTATTATGCACCAATTCACTTTTATATGGTGTATATACTACCCTTTGACATATTATATCTTGAATTTATTTATTATCATGATATAATTAGTATTTAATGTTATTATTTAATTTTTTTATTCACTTATTTCTCAAGTGGTACATGACTATTTAACAAAAACATTGTTTTATATTTCTTAAGTATTTATTATTATAAATCATTCTAATAAATTTACATGTTTTAAAAATGGATTTAAGGATTTAATTATTTTGAAATTAATTTATTAAAATGTAAATTACTTTAAAAGATTATGGGACACATTAATTCTAAAATATTTATTTTAAATGATCAAATGTATTTTTAATTGGATTGATTATGTAAATATCATGAAACTATTTATGGTGAACGAAAATGTGGAAATGTTATTTTTACAATAAGGTGGTATTATGTTAAATGATTATGTTATAGTTCATGGGAATTTTTTATATTTTGGTGGCTTCAGGACAAACTATGGGCGGGTGAGCCCGTGATAGCTCTTTAATGCATTGGGTAACATTACAAAGTTAAATGTTAAGGATTCTCAAAAGAGATTTAAGGAGTATACTATGATTGGTTTTCCAAATGTAACAAAAAAGGTTACTCACTTTTAAGTTGTGAAAGCTACAATGTCATTATGATATGTATTCCACAATTTACCTTTATGATTTATCATTTATATGGTTTTTTAGGAATCTTATTATTACCTAATGTGAGCTAAATTTTTTATTTTTTATGGCTGAAAAGTATTATTTTTTGAAAATGTTTCCATGGGTTTAAAATATTCATGGACAAACAGTTTTATTTCTTATTTTATATTCCATATAGAGCATTTTATTCCCACTCTAATTATTAAAATTCATTCCCCATGGTATAAGGATGGTTATGAAAAATGAATAAGTCAATAATTTTTTTTTCATGAAGTCAAATCATGTTTTGTTTAAAGGGTTTCATTTGGATGAAAAATTTGACACTGAGTGTAATTATCAACATGTAATTTTTGGGTCTATTATGAAATATTTGTACAATAATTACCTAAACCTATAATCCAGAAAAGATACTCAATGTGAATTTTTAACTTAACTCAAGATTATGTATTGTCTAAGGCTGGGTCCTTACAGTTGTTTTAATAGGATGGTTTAAACAACTTGGGAGATTAGGATGTTTTATTAAAGGTTAGGTATATCATCAAGGGTTTATAATTTGAGGGTATAACCAATGTTCAATGTCTTAGAAACCCCTTTTAGGATTTATGATCTAGAATATTAAGGTGACTAATGGTATTTTTAGAGACAATAACCTTTTTCAGAAATTATGGGTTATTAATTTCTGGGAAGTAAAATTAATGTTATAGAATAACCATTGATGATAAACCTTTTTATGGTTATTTTTTATTACATTATATCAATTTTTTTTTGTAATATGATTTATATTTTATCTGAAACATGAAAACACGTAGACCGTGTGACAACCTGGCATGTCGGACATGGTAGTGGGAGTCGAACCCACAACCAGATTGTGACAGACCTTTATCACCATCCACTGGCATATGTAATTTCCTTAGTTATTATGACTTATTATTTATAATTAAACTATTTTCTGTAATAAGAACAAGGTGATTTGTGAGACATACATTTTATCAAATAGATAATCATGGGATTAGAATATGATTTCTGTATTAAGTGATAAATTTAATTTCGGAAGTTATGTACTATTTTTGGAACAATATATAGCTTAGTAAAAAAGAATACAATGGTATTCAATTTTAGGAGTAATGGTTGAATTTTAATTTTTAGAATATATGAATTTATTGTGAACATATGGTGATCTGTGTTATTTATCTAATTGATTAACCTATGAAGAAGAATATGTAATTAATTTAATTACTTGTATGTATTAGATTTTAAGAATAATAGATGTTATTTAGAGAAAAATGATAATATTTATTGTGGGAGGTTATGTGATCAAATTCATCCGAATTTTGGGCTTCAATCTTAGTTTGGATTATTTTGAGGAAATTTAAGGACATTTTTGGGTTGAATGGTCTATGTTGAACTTGGGTATTTCTGTTGAATTTTTTAGATTTAAATTAGTCCTTCTCCTTATAAAGTATTATTATTTTAGGGGTATTATCGGATCTTGTACTACCCTTGTTGGTTTTGGATAATTTTTAAAGATAGGGGAAATATATGGTTTTTATTTTTTGGATTATGTGGTTCTCTATAAGTTGATTCTCGTGCTTCAGGAGTAACCAAGTCATCTTAAATACTAATAGATTTGGGAAAAATATTTTGTGGTGGAATTCGATTAATGAATGATACTATACCTTTTATGTAAGTTCATTTGATGGTGTTCTTATTCTAAGTAGTAAAATATTTACTCAACTTTATGAAAAGGATATTGAAACAAAAAAGTTTTCCATTTACTTTTCCTACTGTGAAATCAAAAACCATTTTACCTATCATAAGTTTTAGTTTTTCAGATTGTTAACATTAACTTAATCATGTTAACTATAATTATCCATCAAAACATGAAAAATATTTATTTTCATCAATATCCATTTTTTTCTGCATGTAACCCTAGTATTTGATATATTGGGTGACCATTGTACATCACATTCTATGTTTAAATGTGGATGTTTTATTAACCTTTTTTCTAACGTGGGTTTCAAATAAGGGTATTTAGAAAAGTCAAACACTAGTTACCAACAACAAATTAAAATTGAGAGTGTGAAATTTATTAATGGGGGTAGGATGTAACATCTCCAATTTTAATAATGAACTACTATGCTCAATAGCTTACATGATACTCTATATTGAGCTTAAACGAACAACTAAATATTATTATTTAAATTTCACCATTATAAAATAGCTATTGGAATTGATGGAATGAATAGTATGAACTTAATTATGAATATATTTCTTAAACATGTTAAATAATGATTCATTGGTTACCTAATTTATTAGAAATGTCAATAAAACCCAATTGAATATAAAGATTGTGTTTTTATGAAAACCTATTTAAAAAAGAATAATTATGTTTATAAATTCATAACACTATTAATGGATTTATAATTAATGAAAAATATATTTTATATAATAATGTAATATCTTTAATTATTCTAATATGTTTTATAGATATTATGTAAGAAAAAATTAAAATTTTTGGATAAAAGATGTTTTTTAAAAAAAATACAATTTTACCACCTTTTGATGGGAAACCCTTTTTAAATCTAATTTTTGACAATTTTATAATGATTATTTGACATAATAAACTTATTATTTGTAATAAATTTCTCAAAATGTACCTTAGTTTAAATTTTGGTATTTTTATAATGAAATTCATATTATAATGAATAATGAAAAATACTACTTTTTAATTTAAAACTTCATTTTCACCTAATTTATTTATTTAGTTAGGTTATGTTTTTAATAGATTTTAAAGTGTAATTTGATTACGATTTTATAATTTAATAATATTTTGTTCATTGAATGTAATTTTATATTTAAATTAGACATAAACATAAGTTAATCTTTTAATATTTTTTACTTCTTAAAAACCTACTTTATAGTTTTGACAATTGGAATTGCATTTATAATTAGTTACTACAAAATAAATGTTTTGAAATTCAGAAATATAGATTCAATATTTTAAAAAATATTGTAAATTTTTATTAAATTGGTACCTTTTATTTTTTGACATTATGAATTGTAACATCAGTAATTAGTTTTACTTGCCAATTTTAAAGGGTAAATAAGGTAAATAAGGGAAAAAAATTAAAAAATTGTAAATCTACCATAACACATGTCTTAATCCTATTGGATAAGATATTTTCGACCATTATCATCATTGGGTCTACTATATGACCCCATGGAGCTTATTGGGGTTTATAATGACATGTATAATAATGAATTTAATGTAACGAGAAATATAACATAAATATGTATGTTATTAATAAAACAATTTTAATACGGGGTTATATAACTAATGTATTTTACAATAAATATTAATTATAATGATAAGAATATTTCACAAATCATGGTGTTTAATTTATAATTTTCATACATTAAATAAAAAATTTATTTATGACACAATGTGGATGCAGTGATTACCTTATTAATGAAATATTAAAATAAATGAAATTATAAATATTAAAATAAATGTAATATGATAATTTTGATACCATAAAATTATTTTTTGGATGATTATGAAATTATATCTTCAAAATAATTTTTTTGTGAAGATATCATGTTTTTTTTTACTTTAATAAAAATCAATTACTAAGTAGTATCGAAATCAACAGAATTGAGTTTTTAAAAAACATTCCATTATATTAAATGATATAATAGTTATAAAAATATACTATTTGACATATATATTGTTAAAAATTTCATTAATGATACACTTAAACTTATTTTGGAATTTTATAGTAAATATATTTACCATATAGAGTGAAAATACAAGAAGACATGGTAAGAGATAATTTATTTATCTAAGGGTTAAATCCAAAATATAAGGTTTAATTTTTGAACTAATATTTTCTAAAACCTATATTTTGAGATCATTTAGACCAATTATCATATTATTCAACAAATTTATCACCTTGATGCTATTCTAATTCGAAAATAAATTTATTATAAAATAATATTTTAAGACTTTTTTAAAATGTCCATCCTCCTTAAAAAAGGCCACAAGATCTACCAACATACTCACCCCTCTAAAGCCTCATGTCTCATACAAAATCTGATAAAATAATCTAAAAAAATTACCATTATTTTATACTAAAATCCTTACTTTGGGAATAATTA
This sequence comes from Viscum album, assembly GCA_963277665.1. Taxonomy (NCBI): domain Eukaryota; kingdom Viridiplantae; phylum Streptophyta; class Magnoliopsida; order Santalales; family Viscaceae; genus Viscum; species Viscum album. Next base: position 23,791,346 of record OY728157.1, on the reverse strand, counting down.
AATTCAATAAATCCTTTGGGCTCAAATTAAAAGGAGTTTCCTGATTTAGAGGTAACATCTTCTCTCAAGCTCCTTTCAATAATATTCCTTATCTAATGCCATAAATTCTCTTATTTTCCATTATTTTATAACAACATCATTATAATAAATATAAAGGTTTTATATGTTATGGTTTCATCCAAAATATATACACACATCCATCAAATCGATATATAAGATTTTGTTTCTCTGTACGACGAACTACTACCTCAAGAAATGATGATTGTTCAATTTTGTCCTACCATCTCTCATGGTGGCCATTAAGATATAAATTTATTAATGTATTATATATATTATATTTATATTTTCACTATAATTATGTAATTTATATTTACAACATTACTTTAATCTTTCCATAATGTAATAATATGATAATTTCATTCGAGGAAGTGTGGACTATCGCCCCCTAAAAGTGATATGACACGTTCATACCATTCATGGAATGTATAAAGGACTGTGTTAATGTAATTTTGTGAAATATATAACAATTATATTATACTATAAATATAATATACCTATGTTTCATTTATTTTTCATTCCTTTAATAGGACAAAACAATTTAAGTTGCATTCATGCGTACGTACGACCTAACATCTCCAGGAACGATGCATTTAATTAATTATCATCAAATGTTATATAATATTATAAATACATATATACTAGATATATATGATATTTAAATCATTAATAATATTCTTGAGATGATTTAATTTTGAAAACATGGAAAATTAACATCAATTCATGTTCATTTTTAACCAAGTACAGAATATCAACAAAATGACTGATATGAACTAAAATAATAAGGTAAATTTTATAACATGTTAATAAAAGATATAAAAGGAAAAAATAAATTGAAAAAGGTTCTAATGAATGTTGAAATTAACTAATTTTATTATTCTGGAACATAACGATAGTGTATGATGAGTCGGACACAAGGTAAGGGAAATCATAACTCACTATCATTTCTTTGGGTTAAATATGCATGTCATCATTTATTTTTTTCCAAGAATATGATTGAATGACCTATGATTTTTCATTACTTAACAACCACTTATATTGGATATATTAATATTTTTTCACACATAATTATATCATTTATTTATCTTTATTCTAAATATAAAATCATTGTATGGAATTTTCTCTCAATTCACATTCCATTAAGTATTATTTGCTTTTATGCACCTATTCACTTATATTAGATGTATATACAATCTTTTGAAATTTTATATGATTAATTTCTTTATTCTGATGATATTATATTTTTTAATTTTATTATTTAATAATTTTAATTCAAGTATTTCTCAAGTGATATGGCACTCTTTAACTAAAACATCGGTTTAAATGTTTAATGATTTTTTCATTTAAATAATTATAATTAATGTACACTTTTTCAAAATGGTGTTAGATTTCTTTTTATATGAACATTAATTTTTTAAAATATTAATTTCATTAAAATATTCAAATTGGTATGGGTAACTTTGACTCAATGATCTTCTTTTTAACAGTTTAAATGTGTGTGTTTTAAATTTAATTGATTATGTCAATATATTAAAATGATATCTTGTTAATGAAATTGTAAAAGTTTTATTTTTACATTGATATGGTTTAAAGTTTTATGAATATGTGGATTTTGGGAACTGTTTATTGATACTGGTGGTTCTATGACAAACCTAGGGAGGGTGAGCCTGTGATACCTATCCAATGCATTAAGTAATGTGGTAGAGATAAATGTTAAGGCTTCTCCTAAACGATTTGGGTAATATATTGAGATGGGTATTCCAAATGTATCCATGAATGGTGATCCCTATGTAGCTATGAATGATTCAATGTATGTATGATACTGATGCGATAAGTTAACATTATGTTTTATGATTTATATAGTATTTTCTGGGAATCTTATGATTAAATGATATAAGGGAAATTAGTTATGTTCTATGGGTGATAGGTATGATTTTGTGAAAAAAATTTCATGGGTTTTAAATATTTATGGACTAATGGTTTTACTTTTTATTTTGTATTCCTTACTGAGAATTTTATGCTTTCCCCATGTTTTGAAATGTTTTCTATAGGGTAAAAGGATCGCTAAGAGAAAGGAAGAAGTGAAGAATATTTTTATAAAGAAATAGAATTTTTTTAAGTGTTTCCTTTGATGGAAAAATTTTATACTCAGTGTAAATAACCACATGTAATGTCATGGTCTATTATTTAATATTTATGTCCTAATTCTCTAAAACTCTAAACTTGATAAGACCATCAATGTGAATTCTCAACTTAAGTATTGATTATGTAATGATTAAGGCTAGGGAATTATATATTTAGTCTCTATATAAATATAATAATATCATATATATCATATATATTTATAAATTCATTTAGATTAACTATCCATGAGATGTAGTGAAAAATAAAAAAACAACACTTCGTGAGGGGGTAGTTTTTTTCTATACACAAATGATGGTATCAAATTTCAATAGATGGTAAGGTAATAAATTATATGGTATATTATATTTATAAAATGATTAATATCTCATTAATATAATAAATAAAATTTTTATCTATCATTAGGAACAATTGTGGTATTTGATGATGGAAAATGAATTACATCAAATCGTGAGGAGGTACTTCGCTATGCACATGAATGTCAGTTTCATTTCCAATTTTATGGAAGGGGATATGGATATATTTTATGAATTAAACATAATAAAATATTATTATATATTATATCATAGTTTTATTAAATTGTAATTTTAATTACATTATTGATTTTAGAAAAACAATTAGTAAAAAATAAGAAGCATAGTGATGATAATTTACATTTATTACAGAAACCTCTTTTGTATCTCTAATTACGGACCATAAGGTTGGTATTTTGGGAATAAAAAAATATATAATCTATATAAGTATATTTTGGATTTTATTATAAGATTATTTTATCGATATATATTCACAGGTGTGAGCAAGTTAGGGGGGTGCCATTTTATAAAAGGCGAAGACTGGAATTTTTTTAAATACCCAAAACTATTCGATAATGAGAAGTCAATCTCATGATAGGTGCTAAAAAATTGAAAATAATAGTGTATTTATATGTTTGATCCAAAACACCACTACAATAAATCAACATGTTTAAAATATATTTTCCCATTTACATCCATGATTACTCACTTTTACATTTACAATTGTTTTTCCACGGTAACCACATTTATAAAAAATAAATATTAATTTTGATAAAATAATAAGTTGTCATTATTATAAATATAAAATATTATGATTAAAAATATATATAAAAAATTATCATATTTTAGTTCATTTTATTGGTACAATTTAATTAAAAATAAAATTTTAAAGCGCATCGAAATAGTGATTTTACAAAAAAATGCATTTTTAACTAAAAATGGTCATATATTAGTTGTGTGAATATAAATAATTAATATATGATTTTAAATTAATGAATATAGATGTAAAATACCGATATTAAATTTATATAATTCTTAATTATTTGTAAATTTAATTATATAAAATTGTGAAATATTATGTACTTTAAAATAGTTTTCATTTAAATGGATTTTAAGCCTAAAAATAAACTATGACTAAAATGTATTATAAAGGTAATTTAAATGTAAATAATTTTATTATATATTAAAAAATAACAATTATTTTACATTTAAATCAAATTAAAATAATATTTTCACTTTATATTAATGAATTTTTTAAAAGAAATTGTTTTTAAAAAATATGTACTTTTTCACTATTCATTGAAAAATCAAAAAAAATTAAAGTTCCAAAAAATTAACCCTAATTTAATATTCAAATTTTAAATTAAAAAATTATTATAATTTTATAAAATTTAATTTTCGAAAGATCCAATAATTAATTATATTTCCCCCCCATAAAAATAGATAAAAATGATTTTTGAAATAAATGTTTTTATCAAAAAATGTTTTTATTTTATAAGAATTTACAAATAAATTTAAATTTATTAGTATAATTATATATATTTTCATAGAGTATTGAATCCTATTCATAACCACTATTTTAATCCTTATGTTATAATTGTCATATTTCAGAAATAATATTTTATAAATGTTATGTGGTTCGTTTAATCATCGTGATTTGTGTTGTATATACAATCAAACTTTTATTTATTCTGAAAATCATATTGTTAATTTTTTTTGGTTATGCAAGTGAAATTTATAATACCATGAGATTTTTGATATCATTTTATCAGTTTTCATTAATAAATTTCATAATTCTTCTTTTGAAGGATCACTATTTTCATTAAAAATATACTCATTTAAGGGTAGGGTAGGTACAATTGTATTGAAAAGATTATTTTTAAATTCATGGAATCTATCTTCATGTTAATTTGTCCAAAAAAATATCCCTTTCGATTGATCCAGGTTCTGATGTTTGAAAAACATGATAAGTATTACCCTAATCGTTGATATTACAAATATATTCTAAAGAAGCTATGGGTTTTTATTAAAAATGTTGGTCTACGTCATTCCTCAATTACCTTTTTCTTTGAAGGGCCCATGTATTTTCCTTTTTAGGTGATATCATGGCCTAATAAATATAATCCCTCCATCCATTGTTCCCATTTAGTGTACTTTTTATATAGATTATCCTTTAAAAAATACTTCATCATAGTGTTCAAATGCTCTTCATTAACCTCTTTTCTTTTAGAGTATATCAGAATATCATATATAAAGATAATAAAAAACAATTAAATCTAATCTTCAAAGAAAATATTCATTAATTAGACGTTATATAATTAGTGAGTCTATATGGAATCATTATTAAATTAAAGTGTATGCACTTTGTTCAAAAAACATTCCTGGTAATATATTCATTCGTCGATTTTATTTGGTTATATCTTGACCGATAGTCTTCCTTAGAGAAGTATTACTCACCTCATATTTTATCAAACAAGAAATAAATCTATTTCATGGGTTACATTTTCTATATCATAATATTTTTGAGTTTATGATAGTCAATACAGAGGAACATTAACTCATCCCTCTTTTTTGTTAAAGATGACAAGTGCACCCCATTGTGAAGCACTTGGGAATATAAAACCCTTTACCTGATTCTAAAGTGTGTACTTCTTCATTAATTCTAACAAAATAGTTTCCATTCAATAAGGATTCATGGATATGGGCTATGATCCATATATAAGTTCACATTAGAATTGAATCTCTCAGTTTGATAGAAAAATAGGATACTCTTTAGGGAATATATTAGTATTATAGTTCATAATGAGTATCTCTTATATCATTATTCTCTCATTTTTATAAATCATTTGAGACATATAACCCTTCTGAATAGAAAATCATATCCTTTATTTATTATAAGATTCCAAAGGGGATTCATTCTCTTTAATATACCTGTAAAAAATCAGTGGATTACTCGGGATTTGAAGAGTGATCTCTCTCTCTAAAAAATTGATATTTACTTTTTTTAAGGTCGTCCAATCTATTCAAAAAATATAATCAATTTCCACTAAAATAATTATTACCAATTTTTTTGGGAGATATTGTCCACAGACAAAATTTTGGGGAGGAGTTATATATATATGATGTAATAATTCTATTTTTTATTATTCTCATAGATAGAAAATTCACCAGGTTTGAGGGTGGTATTTGAATAGTTATGAAAAACCTGAATGGTGTGGAAGAATGTGTAGAACCAAAATCAAATAGCGAGCTCTCTATTGTTTAATGATTAAAAAGTTCATCCATCACCACCTCGTTGTCAATATCATTTTTAGCAGTACTAATATTAGACGCCCTTCCTTTATCTATAGGCCATAGTGGTCGTTATCATTGATTGACTCAAATGACCCATGGCATAATGAATTTTCTTTCATAATTCCTATTAAGATTATAGTTGAAAAACATGACTAAATGAATAGTGGTTTATTATATCATTCTTTTCTTCCATTGTATTAGTTTCCTTTTTATCGCCATTTAATATTTTCAAGATTGATTTACATCTTTTCCAAATATTAATCAACTCATTGTTCACTAAATATAGTTTTTAGGGATATCCTTCCAACAATTTTGACATGTGCATAGTTGGTTATTCATTCCTCCATATGATTTATCCATTGATCCTCCTCAAAAATAAAATTATTCTTTTTATCTTTTTCTCTAAAATTCAATTGAGATTCACCAATCTCTATTTCAGCATTAAATGAAAAATGGAAAAAACATTACAACTTATAAATGTATCGAATCAAAAAATATTTTAAAAAACTCAACATTAATCTACAAAATAACAGATACACCATAATTCAGTGTCTATAAATATAAGAGGAATACCATACCATCATTTTGATATTCTCCTCATGTGACCTACTAGACTCGTATTCATTTTTCATTGATCAATGGAACTATTATTCTATGTAATAATTTAGAGTTCCTAGAAAATATTATTTAAATAATATTTTTTGAATACATCGCATTTCATGGAATCGACTTCCTCCTTAGAGTTAATGTTCTTAATTAGTTTCCACCACTAATCAACTACCCCCCATTAGTTGTTAAATGACTACTATGGAATTATGTGGATTAAATCATTAGATGACATATAAAATATTCACAATGGAGTTAATTAAACATTCCATATTGATAAAAAAAATCATCTACTAAAGGTTGGAGGTCTTTTAACATAACATAATCAACTACGACTTCAACATTCATAGGAGAAAAATCATGTTCCACATCATTCATGTTATAATTAGTAAAATATGTTATTTAATAAAGTACTTCCATATATTCATTATCTTTCAATCCCATTAGTTTTGGCATCTCATTAGGGAAATCATTATTCTACATATTGTATTGGTTTTTGGAACAATTCCTCTTATTTACAACCATTATCAATAAAAACAAATTCAAATTAGTAATGGTAATACTAGAACTAAAAATAATATAAAATGTCTATTATGACCATTTGTGAATGAATGTATATCTTAAATTATGAGTCTCTTGGTTTCAATTTGTGTTATCCATAGTGATTTTCATATCATGTTTTCAACCTAACAATCAATTCATGTCTATTATAATAAATCATATTTAGTTTTCTAATTTTCCAAATATTATCCTGTGGGAGTGTCAAACTTGGTGTTCAGAAGGGCCTCTTTGCCATGCATAAGGTATAACCTAATTTAAAACCCAATGATTGGTTTGTTTTTATTTCTACTTGGTACATCTATGCTATAGAAACATCCATATGTTGTATCCACACAGGGATATACTTTCATGAAAATAACTCACTATATTCATCACCAAAATTTTAAGATATTTCACATACATAGACTTATCTATATAAACATTACCAATTTATCTGTATCCTAATCCCAAAATTAATAGGCATTCCTCTGTTACAAACTGTTGAATCCCATATCTCTCAAATATAAAATTACATAGTTTTTAACAATAATATATAATAAATTCAACCCAATGTTCAATTGGCCTAGTGTATTTGGGTGACTAGGTATATAATACATTGACATGAAACTATAACAAAATAAATTAATTTTAATCTCTCTAATTATCACATCAATCCCTTTGTTCCCATTAAAACTTTATAGGATAACCTATAGAATACATAAACATAAAGGGTGAAATAGAATTCCATGTAATAAAATAAATATGATGAAGAATCATAGCATATGATTCAAAAGGAATAACATGAAAACATGAATGAAAATTATAGGTATTTATCACATGTGATCGTGTGATATGAACATTTTAATCATACGATCATTAGAATATATAAACATGGAAACAATATAAAATATGACATAATATATGTCAATGATAACTATCAAGACGATATCATATGGGGGATGGAGTCCCATCATGGATTAGGTTTACTTCATATTCTCATACATATCATCTGAGGACACATAAACATTACCTAATGCATTGGAGCACTATTTAGACATATAATTACCCAAAATTCATCTAAATTACTATACCACCATATATATTGATTACTCATTACATAATATTACAATACACACCATACCTATAAAGGTTAAGTGTAATTGTACACTAGGATACATACCAAATAGTAACATAAATGATCCAAATCATCGCCCACATAGTTATACATAACTTGCATGCTTCATAGATGTACCATTTTTATAACCATTAATAGTATCCTATTGAAAAGGTAACACTATAAAGGGTGGGGACATAATCTCAATAAGTTTTAAAATTTATATAACAATACGATATCATATGGAAACCTATTATGATTATGAGTGTATGATAAAATAAACTTGACATATGAAATTTATACTAATAAATTAATATAATGATGATACATGGAATAAATCATGGAATTTCAAAAGATATAAATCATAAGGAAAAAAATTCATGTTCTATTAATGAATAACAGTATCATAATATCATGTCATTGAATAGTGTATAAAATTTAGCATAATCATAATCCTAGAAATAACTTTTCAAGGTTACCCACTAATACAATCATCACATGTTTATCTTGGGATGACCACCCATATACCTACTTCATTCTTGGTATGACCTTCCATTTACCATCTCATGGTCATAGGATGGCCTCTATTTCAACAACTTTTGGAATTTATATGACCTCCCATATACCCTATTCAGGGCTTCAGATAACCTCTTGGTACCCGTGAGCTCATAAAACATAAAACTTTAACATATGAATTTGTGGCCTACAATAGACCCACAAATCATATAATCATAATTCATTCATATTTATTCCATAATATCATGATGCCATTTTTCATTACATCCAAGTGTAACCCCTAGAAATGAAAATGGTTTTTATCAATAATTCATCAGCATAATCATTCCAAATCCATAGAAAGAATAAATATGGAATCATTTGAACATATACCCAAAAAAATTATAATTAATATTGAAAGGTGTTTTCATATATTAAAATACCTTTAAAATATCATTCGAACATTTCTTCTAGAAATTTTCCTTTTCATTTTAAAATCAATTATGTTAATTGTGAAATTTTGAAAAATATGTAGTACAAAATTACCTTGAAAATTACCATGAAAAAATATAAATATAAATTCAAATAAAATATAATTCCTGAAGATGGGAAAAATAATTCAATATGTATACATTAAAAAATAAATTCATTTCTAATTTTTGAAAAAATGTCAAAAATACATCATTTGAAAAATGATATGAAGATTACATTAAAATAATTATATAGAAATTAATCTATTGGTAAAAATGAATTTAATAAATATTTTTAAAATGGTGTAAAAACTCTTAATATAATTTAAAATAAAATATGATTCATGACCCGTCATAGTGGGGCTCATGCCATGACTACCCCATTACATCCTCTAATATACTGGAGGCAAGAGACTAGAACGGAGTAGGAATATCTCACAAATGGGTGGCATTTTCCTAAGTACCTATATGCACGCAGACTTATCTAGGCCCACAATGCTAAAAAAAGACATAACACCAACCACTGTACATGCATACACTAATAACCAACCATATATTACAATAATAAATTAATGTACAAGAAGTTAAACTAGAACAGAACATATGCCCACCAAAATAAAGACAACTAAAAAGTCTGAACTGAAAACAAGGTTATTGAAGCAGATGTAGGAAGGTGTCAGAAACACATCATTCTATTTGATCTCACAAGGCAATGTCTATTCTTGGTGTTGTTCATTCTCTTCCTAGGACTTGTCAAAGCATCAGTCATCTATACAAGGCACGACACATGCAGGAAAATCATATGAAGGGGCGAGTAAAACAACACTCAGTAGGACACCGTGAAACCATAAAGGAAAAACCACAAAATAATTCACAGTCATCTCTAAATAGGTATACTCGCATAATTATACAAAGAAACATATAGATATACTCATTATCAAACAAAATTAATGATAGGATAAGTCATAGCCAATCATCCGTCATAGGATTCCCCTTGAGGCATCTTGTTACAGGAGAACTCACTCCTTGAACCTTGATGTCATCGTTGACTCTGATATAAGGTCCCACTAATTTTGGCCCCACCCATGGAGAAGACGATTGTCAAAGATAAAAATATAAATATAGAGGATTCTATTTATAGAATACTACATGCCCAATCTGTATTACCCCTCAATGTAGGGGATTCTTCTTAGTGAATACCACACAACATACTGATGTGGCTCATAACATAGGGGATTCTTCTCAGAGAATACTAAAATCCACATATATACAGCCCAATAGAAGGAGGATTAATTCCCTATACTTATAGGTCACATAAATACCCAAGAAACTACATTAGGGGCTTTATATTATCACTCCATTTATAAAAAGTATACCAAAACTGTATACCAGACTCTATCCTCTATTGGGGACTGTTTCCTTTTAATGTGGACCCAATGTCATATTGAACCCACATGGATGAACCATGTGGAAGAATCTCATATACATTGGTCCACACTAAAAACCCACAAATATATCTCAAAATTACCACCTCGTCAAGAGTGTCCCAACACCATAAACTGGGTTCCAAATGGACATTCAGTTTGAATATTATAGGTCTTTTAGTAAAAGGGGATGGTTGGATCTGGGTCCAGTCTAACTCAGGAGGACCGACCCATCCCTACCTGAGGTCCTCTAACCAGACCCACTTCACTCGGCCCAGCCCACTACTAGCCCATTTCACCATCTCCAGCCTAGCCCATCGCATGTGGGCCGATTCCCCAGCACTGGACATGTCCCAGCTGGACATTCCCTGGGTCAATGCGGTTTGTCTGAATTTTTTTCATTCGCTCCATGTGACCAGCTTTCACCCACAACTTAGATGTGGTTCCTCCATCTGACATGGCTCGGGCAACTGCTTCCCTCTACTACTCACGACAGATGCCACCACGGGTTCCCTTGTTCAACATGGATCCAGCATGCCCCATCCCTCTATCGCGTAATCCTACCATGATCGTTCTCTATCGTTGTGGTCCACCTAATCGAGGCTCCCACACATCACCCTTGTCTTCCACCACTTTGGTCTCCATCATCGACCGTCTACCTGGCGACCTCCTCTCCCTATACTCCACTAGGAATGGCTGGAAATTTTTGTCAGGGGATCCTCTTCTCTTTGTCTCTAGTATACTCCAGCAGTATAGTGAAAACCTAGGATCTATGACAGTGATTTTTTTTAAAAAAATGAGCATATATTTTGCATCAAAAATATTTTTATTTAATATATTTAAGCGATGGTTACGTATACAATCTAACTTTTTCATTTGGACCATGTCGGAAAATCAAACACCCCACCTAAGAGGAATTCACTATTCCAGATTCAATGTTTCCCTTATATATTTGATCTAGTCACCCATTTAGATGATATTATGTTTCAATGTTATACACCTAACTCTGTTAATTAAAAATTGAACTTTATTCTATGGTTTATTCTGGGAAAACATGGACCCAAAATCTCATGTCATCTCAATGCATGGTCTCAGTATTTTCCAAAATAATTTATTAATATAAATTAGTGAAAAATCTAAGTAATTACATTCTCCCCACCGTTCTGATTTAAATCCATGAATGTCAAAAAAATTGACACATAACAAAAATATGAGGGTTTTGAGAACGAATATGAGCCTACCACTACTAGGTTATCACTTGGAAGAACCTATGCTACCACCAAATGTGCACTAGAGGGGTCAACCACCCCTTAAGGGTCCTCTCTTGTCGATCATCAATATCTTCCTATAACTCTGCAAACATCACCCCATTAATAATTTCCAGCTCACCACATTCGATAATGTTTAATGGTTTGTGTATGTATCTCCTTAGCTAGGATATGTGAAAGAAATCATGATACAGATCTTAATGTAAGGGTAGATTCAGGTGGTACACCACCTCACCAACTCTAAATAGTATCAGAAAAGGGTTGATGAACTAAAGAGATAAATTTTCACCCCTTCCAAATCTTTGTATCCCACACCGAGGAGAGACCCAAAGGAACACATAGCCTCCCTTCTTGAAATACAAGGGTATTTATCTCCTATTAGCATAGGAATTATAAGGGCTCATTTTAGTCTTCATCCTTTCCAATATGATTTGTACCTTCTCTATAGTTGCTTGTACCAACTACATGCCCATGAGCACTGACACTCTAGGGTCTTTCCAGTAAAGTGACAACCAATAGAATCACCCATACAAAGCCTCAAAGAGTTCCATACTGATGGGAAAGTGGTAGTTTTTATTGTACGAAAACTCCACAAGGGGTAGGTGATCCCCACAACTATGGACAAAATTGAGTATGCAAGCATGTAGAATGTCATTTAAGACCTGAATGTCCCACTCCATCTCAACATCTTTATGTGGGTGGAATGTTATGATCATGCGAAACTGATTCCCATAACCTTTTGAAATCCATTCCACAGTAGGGAAGTAAATAGTGTTTTATGATATGAAACTATTGTATAAAGGAACCCATATTGTCGACCTATATTCTAGTCATAGTGGCGTCATAAACTATCTATGGAGATCTACTCACTGTTGGGTAAGATGTGGCCTGACTTGGTGTGTCAGTTAATCATCACCCAGATTGTATCACATCCCCTGGGAATGTGTGGTAAACGTGTCACAAAGTCCATAGATATCTAATCCCACTTACACTCTAGCACCTTGATAGGTTGAATAATGCATGTTGGAACGTGATGTTCTGCCTTCACTTACTGACTATTGAGGCATTAATAAACAAACTATGCCACCGAAATATTTATCCCCAGCCACTAGAACTGACATTGAAGATCCTTTTACATATTTACCACACTTGAATTTACCGTTCATAGGTATGTGTGAAACTCCCTAAGAATCTCCTCTTGAAACCACACCAACACAACTATGTACCCTATAAAGAGAACAATGTTTTCCCCATTCGATGAATATCCATCAGGGGTATTCTATTTGGATAACTAAGCACATTAGGTCTCCTAGTCAACGTCCCCACATTGTGACTCTGTGAATCTATGTAAGAGTGTTGGGGTGAAAAGCTTCGACTGAAGTTATGTTGTTCCATCACTATCCACAAAGGATATTTGTAGTCCTGTCAACTATTTTGATGCTTCACTCACTATCTACAAGTTGGATATCTTATTGAGTGCATCTCTTAACTCATTCTCCTTCCTTTGATTATAGATAATCTTTAAGTCATAATCATGGAGGAACTCTAGCCACCTTCGTTGTCTCTTGTTTAGTTCCCTATGAGAAATGATATACTTGAGGCCATTGTGTTTTTAGTGGACGGTAAACCACTCCCCTATCATGTAATTTCATGACATCATCAATGCGTAGACCACTACTTCCAGATCAAGATCATTGGTCACGTTGTTCTTATCATGTTGTTTCAAATGGCTTGAGCCATAGAAAATTACCACTTTCCCCTACATCCGGACATATCTGAGTCTAGTCCCAAATGCATTGTAGAATAATTCATACCTGACACCCTCCTCTAGTAGCGTTTAGTTGGAAGCACTTGTCAACCTCTATATCAGCTATTAAAAACAATGTTGGCACATCTCTATCAACATGAAGGGTTGCACCTTCTTGTCAATGTCGTCCAGGGTGTGGTTTCCCTAGAATTGTTGGGCAAAGACCTCCAATATTACCCAAAAAAATCCAAGAAACATCTCACCTTATTCAAACTCTTTGGTGGCTTTCATGTAATCACTACCTCTATCTTCGCCGTATCCACTCCAAGTCCGGCCACTAAAATGACATTTACAAGAATGTATACCCCTCATATATTGAACTGACACATTGAGAGCTTCTTGTAAATCTATTGCTATCAGTGTATGTTCAGGACCATCCTCAAGTGAATCATGTGATCATCTTCAGACACCGAGGACACCAGGATGTGATCAATTAAGGCCACTAAAAACTGGTCTAGGTAGGGCTGGAGATCTTTTTAATGTGTCCCATGAATATTGTTGGAGAACTTTTCCATCCAAATAGAATCACTATATACTCGTGGTTGTCATAGTGAAATCTGAATTTTGTCTTTGGAATTTCCACATCCCGCACCCGAAGTTGGTGATATCCTGATCTGGGGTCTTTCTTAAATAACCACATCACTCTCTTCAGATCATAAAATATTTCATAAATACTTGGTAGCTGATAATAATTCTTCATAGTTACCTGATTCATGTGATGGAATTCAACACAAAACCTCAAGCTCCATTATAACTTTTTAGACATCAATACTGGGGTTTCCATGGGTGAAAATATGGGTCTTATGAAGCCCTTCTTCTAAAATTCCTCCACTTATACAATCAACTCATGAATATCTTTGGGAGACATCTGATATGAAGGTGTGGATACCAGTTTCATCTCAGTGAGTAGATATATGCATAAATTAACCTCATGGTGAGAGGTAATACATGAATATACTCATTTAATACGTCCTCATATTCTTCCACCACTTTAAGAAACTACGGACTCTTCTCCTCTACTACAACAAGGATGAGTCTAGCTCACTTGTTAGTGATCAGCTACACCCTCCTCTAAGAAATCCCATCATGAATTGCATGTGTTTCTTTTTCACTAGAAAAGGAAACCCTTGTACCATCTTATCAAACACACCATACTCTTCTCCTAAAATAGTCAATCTGAGTGTGAACCGGTGATTACAAATCTATACCCAGAATAATAGAATAAGGCAACACAGTTGGCACTATGACATTCCTGGTCAGGCTCTCACATCCAAGAATAGGCTCACACTACGAACACCAATTTGTGATCATGAAATCCCCTCTACTTGGAGTCTATAAATGTATACATTGAGCCAACATCTCCACCATAATCTCTGAGATCTTAACATGGTCTGTAGCTTGGAAGGAGTAACTAGATCCAATGCCTATAATAACAATAGCTAATGTGGAAAAGACACATATCATACCTATAATTATCTCTAAATCACTAGGGTCATAAGCCTCCATCACAAAATGGTAGCCCCACCCATTTCCACTAGCTCCCAGAAGCTGTGGTGGACCACATGAATGTGGTGGTGATAATACCTCAAACTTCTGCCAATTGACAGTTTCTCTACCTACTCCCCTACCATGTCCTCTTCCTTATGGACCACCTTGCTTGAACCTATACCTCTTCCTAGTTGGTCCCCTGACCATCTGATGATCCTCAGTACGGTCTTTAAAGTAATCGCAATCTATGTGTCCCTAACCTCTGCTTGTGAAACACAATATTCCTTCAGCTGTCCCACTCTACCCTAGGAGTCACGTATTGAAAATCCCATATTTTGGGGTTGTCCTATATAGGAATTAGAATTAATGTCCCCATTCTTGTTCTGTCAGCTACCCACCACCAAATACTCAACTATCTGATGCCTAATGGTAGCTCCCAGTACTGGAATATATTCTTCATGAAATCTCTCCCTAAGAAACGCTCACTCTAGTTCCCCTTCCCGAGTAGGGATGTTGAGGGATAACATGGATTCCCAGATCTCTGTATATAGTACCTACTAAAAATATTGAGCCCTGAAGAATGAGTCTTTCAGGATATTTTTGGAGTATCCAAAATTGATGGTAACATTTTTGAGTACTCCATTACTATATGGATACCCTGCTAGGTATCAAGGAGCTCTAGCATTCAGGCAAAGAAAACTGCCCGTGAAAATAACTCCTCAATGAAGAGGTTCTCAAATTCAGCCCAAGATAGAGTCATCTCTTCATGCGTCGATATCTCTATGCTCCACCATCACCCCATGGATCCTTAAAGAATACATGTGGATATGAATTCCATATGATGATCAGGTGTCCTCAAAAAGTGGAATGCACCCATAATTGCCTCCATCCAATCCTCATAAACATGTGGGTATATATCACCATGTAACCTGGGAGGTCACTTCCTCTGGAACTCGTGCAATGCACTCAACATGCATTCATCCTCTTTCGGTTGAATTGGAATGACATACTACTCAATGGGTTCCAATATAGTAGGAAACCCACCCGTAGGTGCCATGTATAGAATATCCCCCTATACCAATGACTCATCACAAGGTGGATCCTCCTAGTGATTGCACAGCGAAATCCAGGATGGCTGTCTTCACAGAGGCACCTTGAAACAGATCAAGATGAACTGTGGACAATAAAGTATATCTAGAGAGATGACTCAAGAAGTATATTGGAAAAACCCTTTATTATGTGATTCAAGTACCAGTAATTTCCATCCAAATAGTATTTTTCATCTACTGAATCAGAATGTAGGTGTCTAATGTCTTGTTGTATGGAAGTGTTAGCCACCGTAGTAATACTGGATCCCCTCACCAGAAATTCGAACTCGAAATAGATAACAGTTTTCCCCCAAACCAATATCAAAGACTCCGAGTCCCATTGTGTATCTAAACCCTATAATAACAATTTATCATTTCCTATATTATTGGGTCATGTTCCATGAATACCCCAAGATCACCTCTAATAGACCAGGGGATGGAGACCAATCCAGAGTAGGCATATCTCACAAATCAGAGGCATTTTCCTATGATCCTATATGCACTAACACATCTCCATGCCCGAAAATTTAAAAAATATCTAACACCAACCACTATGAATATTTACATTAATGACTAACCATAGAGTACAATAAGAAATTAAAGTATAATAAGGTAAACCAGGCCAGAATAAAGGCTCTCCCAAAGAAAGGAAACTAAAAGTATGACCTATAGACGAGGGTACTAATGCAGTCATAGAAATATACAGGAAACACCTCAGCCCGTCTGATCTCATATGGAATCATCAGGTCTTGTTCCTGGTCCTGCACTACCTAGGAATTCATCGAATATTCAGTCATTTGCACAAGACATGAAATGTACTAGAAAAGACCAGGTAGGGGTGAGTAAAACAATACTCTGTAGGATACCCTGAAACCACAATGGAAAAAATAAAAAATAATTCACAATCAGATCTAGATAGATATATCCCGATAAATATAAAAATAAATATCCATATGTACTCATTATTATCCATAAAAATATACATCATAAGTTATAGACAATAATTAGGAACAAGATTCTGCTTGAGGCACGCTTGTTATATGAGAACTCACTCCTTGAGCATTGATGTCATCAGGGACTCTTAGAAGAGGTCCCTATAATTTAGTCCCCACACAAAGAGAAGACACGGGTAAAAGATAATGATATATATACAGGTGATTCCTTTCGAATAATACCATAAATGCAATCTGTATTATCATGTAACGTATGGGATTATTCCCAGAGAATTCCATGAACACTACCAATGTGGCTTGTGACGTAGGGGATTCTATGTAGAATATACTACAAACCCAATCAATTTGTCCCAATTGATGGAGGATTAACACATTATGCTCGGAGGTCATGTCATTATCCAAGAAATTCCATTAGGGGTGATAGAGTATCTCTTCTATCCCAAAGATGATGCAGAAACTCTATATGGGACTCTGTCCTCTCGAGGGGATTGATGCATACTAATGTGGACGGAAAGTCATACCGAACAGTTGAGGAAAAAATTATGTTGAAGCTTAGTACCTATGAAGGTCCTCACTAAAACCCAAAATAACCATCTCAAATGGACCACCTCGTCGGGAGGGTCCCAATACCATAAATGTCTCATTAAATTGTCTTACGATTTAAATGTTAAGGGTCCATTAGTAAAAAATTGACGGTTGGGTCTGGGTCTGGGTCGACCCATCCAGACCTGCTGGACCCATGTCGTCCCACCGTATGCAGGTCTACTCACCAGTATCAAAGGCACCCAAGTTTGCCACAACCCGGTTCAACGGAACTAGTTTGTGTTTCATGTTGTTGGTCTGCATGACCAGTTGGCACCCACAGCTTAGTCGTAGGTCATCTGTTTAACAAGGAACCTGGATCTGCATCACCATCCCCATGCGGCCTCCTAAATCAGTATTTTTTCATTATCTATGGTCGATGACATTATGGGCTCCCCCATCCAACGTGGGTCTAGTAAGCATAGTCCCACCGACATGGCCTCCTGTCACGATCGTCCATCACAGGCCATCGAGCTGGTAAGCTCATCTCACCACACTCCACTAGGAAAGGGCAACATTTGTCCCCGAGGGAGTTTATCCGCTTTGTATTTAGAGAATTATAGGGTTATAGGGATGATCCTAGATCTCTGGAAAATATTTTTTTAAATAAGGAAGATCTATTTTGCATCAAAAAATATTTTTATTTAATATATATTAATGATAGTTATGTCCAAAATATAACTTTTTTGATTGGCCCATACTAGATGATGTTAGGCCCACCTCGGGTAAAGTCATTATTCTGGAATCCGTGGTGCCCTCATATTTTTGACCCAATCCCCCATTTAGAAGATATTAACATTTAAATTTTTCCAAGTCAACATTTTAAATTAAAAACAAAACTTTATTCAAAGGTTTATTTTGGGCACACCAGGGCCCATAATCTCTTGTCATCTCATCACATTGATTCAAAACATTCCCAATTAATTTATTAAAATAAATCTAAGAAAATTTTTTGTCATTAAAATATGGATCTAGAAGAAAATAAAATCTCCATTGATGATAGAAATAAATTGTGTTTTAAAAAAAACATTCTTTTAGTATCTTGACTACTCAAATAGGGTAACATAAAAGAGAAAACATTTAATCTCTATAAATTATCATAATATAAGAAAATAAATAATATTTGGGAGAGATATAATATATAATGTCATCTTTTGAAATTTATCCATAATAAATCCTGGTAAAAATGATTCTTTTATGTATAACCACTTCTACATGAATAAAATTTCAGTCGTAATTTCAGAAAAAATAATATCACAAAGTTAATATTTTAATTCCATAACCATAATGATATTAATGATACAATATAACATTTTTTATTTGGATACAACACATAAAAGAATATCTTTGTGAAACATAACATATATCCCAATGAAGAAAAGTTTAGATGGTAATCCATTACAACATTGGAAACATTCCAATGAAAACCCTTTGGATGAAATAATTTAAATTATAACATTATATTCCATGAAGAAAAAATATTAAATAATAAAACATGTCAATTTATCTAGATATATACCTCATAAATATAAATAGTTTCATAATATCATAGGTGACTCAATGAAAAAAATTAGATGAGGAACCCTAACCTTATAATCATTTTTCTTCTTTTGAACTCTTGCCACGTTTAGAATAAATATAAGTTTATTATAAGTATATTCCATAAAAATATTCACACCAATAATACCATATATGTTACACATATAACCTAAAATCAATCATTTATTGTTAATTTATTATTGAAATCATCATTTCCATGTCTTAATTATATCATTTCTCATAAAAGATTCAATTCGGAAGCTCTAATCCTTGTAATTTTACCACGATCTATAATATATATAAATTATTAAGTATCTCACAATGTTAATATATAATAATTAAATAAAATTTTACAATACTTCATATAAATTAGTTTTGAAAAATGAACTACAAAAAATCATGGAGACAGTAAATTGTATGTACACCCGAGTGAAGTTTCCATTTTTTTACTAATGGAATTAAAACAACCTTTATGATAATTCATATTTATATAACTAATATTATAATTTAAATATCGTATATATTAATTCCATATTTTTTTCTTACCGTGTTAGAAAATATAAAATGAAAATGAATCACATAACTTTGTGGTGTTGGTAGTTCACATGAATATATGAGAAACATTATCATTTTCCAATTGATAGGATGATAAGAGAAATGTTGATGTCTTTTAATTGATTAATAATAAATTTTTCATAATTATAGTATAATAAATATTAAATCTATCATAATAACTAACCATGAATGATGGAGATTTAAAATGAATCATATACCTACAAGAAGGTGGTAGTCCACCTAAACGCATTAGCGATACTTTCATTTCACATTTGATTGATAAGAAGAGGTAAATGATTATTACGTTATTAGAGTGTAATTTAAGTATATTCATGATACTAGGTTCAAAAAATCATTTATCTATACATTATTATTATGGAATATCTATGAATAAATAAAATCAAAATATATGTATAATCATTATTACCTCTTCCTTGAGAGATCAACTTTGAATTACACTTTAATCCTTGAGATATTGGTCTTATGAGAATACCAAAAGACATAAGATGAATATATTAAAACTATGATGGATTCTTATTATGTATTAATAAATCATTAAGGGTAAAATCTTATGAATAAGGGGGATAAGATGTTCTTTTTTATATGTTAGGGGAGGGGCAGACATGGATGTTCTTAAAATATTTCAATCATATAAGATCATTTCGTAGGAAATTGGTATCAAATGGGAATAAAATAAATTTTAGAAAAATATAAGTTTTAAATATATTCAACAAATAATAATTATATATGTTTATATTTAATTAATTCACCTAACTCTTGGTCAAATCCTCAGTAAAACCGTTTGAACCTTAATTATAGAAACAAAATATTATTTTTATCATTATTTATTTTTGAGGAAAAATTAATTTTACCATAGAAACTTATAAGAATTATTATGGTTAAAAAATTATTCCATTTTTAATCATTGAATTTTAAAAATTCATAATTTAATATAAAATAATCACACACAATGTAATCAAAACCCATTTAATAAAAATCCATTTTTAAGCATAAAATGGAATTTACATCTATTATTTTCTCTATAAAAACCATCACATAAATGTGAAAATATATAATTCAATATATATAATAAAAAATTAGTTTAAAAAAAATTAATAAATAGATATTAATTGACATTATTTATATAAAAAACATTGCATGCATAAAAATGGTTCTAAAAATTCTTTTTTTTGGGTAAAAATAAAAATTAAAACACATTCAATTATTTTAATTATTCCCATGTCATGAATTAGAATATTGATAATTAAATTATAAATATGTTTATTTAGTATCAAAATAAATACATAATTCATTTTTATGTTAATTTATTAAATAAAAATAATGGAAATTTTTAGACAAATCTGTATTTTAAATTTTCACTGAAAAATAATTCTTTTTGGGAAAATCTATAAAATTCAACCTACGATAATTTTCAAATAATAATTTAAACAATAATATTAATTACCTAAAATAAAATTAATAAAAAAATTATGATTTTGATATAATTTTCTCCTATAAAATGAAATAGAAACCTTTTTTAAGAAAACATATTTTTGAGGCATAATATAGCATTGCAAAAATTATAATAAATAATAATCATGCATCACAAAATACATTTGAATTATATAAAACAATTATAAATAGTTTCCTTAATGTTTTCATTCTAATTAATTATTTTAATTAAATACCTATATAATAATGGCAATATTTAACTAATATTATTTTTTCACATTTCAAATAATGCTTAATATTGTGTGTTAAGAAAGCTATCGAGAAAAGTATTATATTAATCTAATTTTTTTCAAGTGTAAAATTTCCCCACCACCAAATAAATATGTTTTTTCAAAAAAAAATTTATCATTGTAATCACTCAGATAGTATTTTAAAATATTTTTTTTGAGAACCCATTCAATACCATGGAAGGATAAAACATCCTTTGAAAAGAATAATTTGGAAACATAATGATTTTTTTATATAACACACAATTAGTTTCCCAGATAAGGATAAAGATAGTAGTAAGAAAAAATAAGGCCATTTTGGAGAAATATCATATCCAAATAATTGTAGAGAGTGATAGAGAACATGGACATGATAATGTTAATGACCATAATATAATAAATCAATGATTTGTGGAAATGACAAACAATTCGTTAAATAAAATAGTTAGGAAGAATAAAATTTAACTTTTAATGTCATTTTTTTTAATATATAAGGAATTCCTTTACCATCGAATGTGAAAAAATGTATATAATTTCTTTCTTCTAGTTTATAAACATAATTTCATCCTTGGGTTGTGATTTTATCAATTTATAGTTATATCTCCTCTTTTACTCAATGAAATGAATATTCACAATTAATATATTGTTCCCAAATCACTAATTGTTTTTTAAAATAGATCATAAGACTCATAAAATATTGAAACATCAATCCTTATATCCCTAAACTTTTACCAAAACCAAAATGTTTATAAAAATGTATCCAATGTGGATAGATCATCATATAATAAAATAATAAATTGTTCTCTAAACAAATTAAATAACTCCCAAATTTCAACATTAATAATCCTATAAATAGTTATAACTAATAATCCACTAAAATACTTATGACCAAATTCAAAACCCAAAAAAATGATAAAGGGTCAGTTAATATCTAAAACAAACATAAATTTAATCACAATTTTAAAAAAAAATTAGCTATTAATGTCACATATCAAACATGTGAATACAATGGTCCTATAATCTCTATAAAAAGTAAATACTTTCCCCAAATTAAACTAAATATCCCTAAAATATAGATAAAAACCAATACTCAATGAAAAATTAACACTATGCTTATTCCATATATAAAATAGAAGACACTCAAATATATTCCATCAATATAAAATTGAAATAATCTTCATTAAAGATAATATAAAACACTTCTTCATCCAATCACTAACAAATTTCAATATAAAAAATATTATCCCATTTAGATTGTCGACTTCAATCATCTCTTTATTGTATCTAAATATTACTATATAAATATTGGGTACAGATTAAGGGTTATATATCTTTCAATAATGTATTCTCAAAAAATATCATTGTATTACTAAATCACATTTCTATATTATCATTTCTATTTTAAATTTCATGAAAATACTTAATGAAAAACTAATATATAATAATCCAAAAATGTATTATGAATATTATAAAAATTCTATAATTAATAAAAAATATCTAAAATATAATTAGTGAATCAAATTACATAAATACTTCAATAACTAAACATGTTTATTAAACCAGAAACCAGGCATCCTTATATTTTTTCCTAAATACTTGTCAATATTCATATATTATTTTTAATATCTTCAACCAAAATACTATATCCTTTACTCATAAAAACTTTTTTATCATATTCTTTTTAATTCCCCCAATCACATCAATTTTCATAATTCTCATATATTCAACATTTAAAAACATTCAAATTTGAATAAAATCATATGTAAACCATTATGTTCATCCATTGTGTTAACCAAAATTTTCATTTTTCATCATAAATTACTTTCTTTATAACACTAACTTCCAAAAATAAAATATCTTATCATTCCTTTGAGACATTTCCTAAGGTTCTTATTCCCACATTCTGAATTTGTAAGAATATTAATATTTTTTCCGCTATTTTATTCATTAAACTCTATTTTTTTCTTTGTTGGTTCATATATAAGCTCAACTATTCTAATGTTATTAATATTATATAAATTTATCATTTGAGAAATCATAAAAAAACATATTAAATATCATATCTTGTTTGGTTTCTCATGAGCTCAATCACTTCATCTTTACTCACATTTACTATCAATATGATTCTTCCAATTTCATCAATCAACATAAACCAAAATATTATTTTCAGATATAATAATCATATTTCATAATCAAATATTCATGAAAATTAAATCATTGATGTTATACTCATGACACCCTCTTTTTAATTTGTGGTACCTTAGTTTAATCTTTTTTATCAATGGTCATTATTTATTAAAATAATTTCTAATAAATCTTCATGAAAGAGTAAATTAACATAATCACATACCTTGGGAGTGTCTATCTAGGTGTGAACTCTTATAGATAATAACTATTCACGAATTATGATCATGTTAACATCCAATATGCCCCATTTTGAGTTTTTACACATAGGTGCATCATTTCCAACCCCACTTCCCCATTATATTATCCAAATAGGGATTCATTTTATTTCAAACCCACACATGTTTCATTACCATAAAATAGGATATTATATTATATTTAGTCTTATCTTAAGGGATCTCGCTATATTTTTTATGAGAGTTTCTAAATAAACATATCCATTATCTCATACCAAATATAGAAACCCTAGATTTTTATTCATAAATATTACATCTTACCATATGTATATTCATTACATATCATTGGGATACATTAATGATATATATATTTTTTATTTTCTATGAAAATATCGATACATAAAATATTAGTACATATATGTAAAACAGAATCTATCACATAGTTCTCAAAAACATGAACCCTTCTTTAAAATATCATACCTAAAACCTTTCTCCAAATATTAGGGATATGGATCCATAATACAGGGTGAAGTAAAATTCTCATTTAACATAATGAATGTATATATCAATCAATGATCACGTTTTTGTATTACATATGAATAAGGGTATGATAACTTGATATTATCATTTTAAATTCATACACATTGATCCATATAATCTTGGTTAATGTAAAAAATCATGGAATTTAATATAACAAAAATTTTAAAGTAATAAAATAACATCATCCATTAAGGAAAAATATTGGCTTTATATAATTTAAAAATAGAGTTTCATAAAATTTAGTTTTTCATAATCATAGAAATCACATGTGAAGACTACCCACCATGATAGTCATTACATGTTAGTATTGGGATAACCACCCATGTAACTACTTCAATATTGGGATAACCACCTCTATAACCTCTATTAGGCTTGGGATAACCTCTTATATACACTCTATTGGTCTTGGGATGACCAATTTTTCACCCACTTTTGAGCTTGGGATAAAATATCGTGTGAATATGAGCTGATAAAAAATAAATATTTATAATATGCATTTTAGTTATATATTAGACCCACAAATCAGATATTCATAATCTATTCATATGTATTCTATATTATCATGAAAACATTTTTCATTTCATATACTCTTAAACCCTGAAAAATAATATAGTTTTTATCAATAATTCATTAACATAATAATAAACCATAGAGGGAATTATTAAATAGGGTATTTTTGATAATATTTTCAATAAATAATAACAAATATAAAATTATATTGATATATATTACAATACCTTTAAATATCTATTAATCATTTCTCAAGGAAAATACCATTGACCTTTGGAAATAACATATTAAAAATCTAAAAAAATCATGATATTATGGTGAAAATTTTCTTTTAAAATAACTCTAGAAACTATTAATGTATGATTAAAATAAAATATAAATCATTTTACTAGTAAAATTTATTCATGTTGTGTATATTAAATAGATTACTTCATATTATTATTAAAAAACTCAAAAGTGCCACATTCAATAAATCAAATGATTTACTTTAAACAAATTAGAGTAAAAAATGAAAAAATTGGATTTAATAAAATTTTCTATAATATCCAAGATTATTTTGAAACACTTTTAAATATAATAGGTACATAGAAGAAAATATCCATGGCCGAACATAGATAAAAATTGAATTTTATATAAAAACATTCATTTGAAATCATGGGTACTTAAAAAGGGGAAATTAAAATGAAAACATTATTTGTAACTAAGTTAACAGTTTAGAGTAAAATGAATAAAATTTTGGAGTGATAGATTACATAATTTTTTCCTCAAACATTTACCTATAAATAATATCATTCAAATGAGGTTTTAAATTAAACCCTTAATAATTTGATAACTTTTGAGTCATAATTTACATGAATGTGATAAAAAAAATTAAACAATGAATAACATAAAATGATAATAGTAATTATAAAATATATCCAAGAATTATTAGATACACCTCATGAAATTATTTTTTTTGTATAACAAAACATATATCCCAAAGAAGACAATTAGATACAGTAATCCATTACATCTTTGGTAACAATATAATCAAATCCCCTTGGATGAAATAATTTTATATTTAACATTAATAAATATTAATTAAGAAGGATACATTGTATAAAATTTCAAAATATATTTATATACATGTCGTATAATTAAATATTTTCATAAACTCAAACAAGCCTCGATGAATTAAAATTAAGGGAAAGAGCCTTACATTATGTCCATCATTCTTCATTAGCAAAATAACCCCTATATAATCAATATAAATTTTATAATTATTCTATATATGTACCAAATTAATACCTATAATACAATATATTCAACAAATAACATTTTAAAAATCCATTTATGAAAATTCCTTTTTAGAATCATCATTTTGTTTCATTAATTGTTTCGATTTTCATGAAAGTTTTAGTTTAATAGTTATGGTCCTTGTACATACATCATGGTTGTATATTATCTAGAAATATTATCATTTTATATTAATAATGTTAGAAATTTATATAAAATTTTATAACCATTCATATAAATTATTCTGAAAAAGTGGATTTTATCACTTCCTAGAAATGACAAGTGATACAAACACATGAGTGATGTTCCCATATTTTGATGGTTGTAATGTCATAAATATATATGATAATTTCCATATAAAAAATCATAATAATATAATTAAAATTATTTTTATTAATTAAATATATCTTTATTACCATGTAATTAAAATTAAAATAAAAAAGAATTGCATCTCTTCAAGCACGTGGTAATTGACACATACGCACGAGCGGCATTATAATTTTTCAACAGAGGGTATTGTTTGAATTTATATGGAATATTATTAGTAAATAAGAATAATAATTTCATAAATATGATATATAAAAATTATATCTAACAAAATAACCAACCATGACTGATGGTGATCTAAACTTAATTTAATCGCTACCTCGATGCGGTAGCCCAAATTTACGCAAGAGCGATACAATAATTTTCAAGTTAATGTAGAAGACGTGGTAAATGGTTGTTCCATCATAATAATAACATATAGTTCTATCTATGATAATATATTCATCAATTTTTATTGATATAATAGGTTTAGAGAATATAGATTAAAAATAAAATTGAAACAACTCAATTTAGATTTGTACTACTTTTTTGAATGAAATCATTTAACACACACATTAATCATTGAAAAAATTTAATTATGAGAAGAATATAATATATTATATGAGGTAAATGAGTCAATAATTTATTTTATCAGTTATTTTCTGTTCAATAACGGTATAATTGTGATAATATAGGTGCAGAAGAGGTTCCCACATATAATCGAGTAGAGGATCAAACATGGAATTTTTTAAAATATTTTAATGATATACGGACACATTTATGTAAAAGTTGTTCCAAGAGGCCCTCAATGTGATTTTTGGATAATAAAAGGATGAAATATGTTAAAATAATAATAATAATAATAAATTTGTATTGGTCATTATAACCATTATATCTTTGTTTAACTCACCCCTGGTAAACCCATTTTAACCATCAGCGTTATATATAAAAATTTTTGTTCTTACTATAACTTATGAAAGAAATTTATTTTTATCTGATTAAATTATATGAATTTTAAAATATAAAAATATGTAATCCATTTTAAAATATTCTATTTCTATAGGTATTATAATTTAATTTTAAATAATTGTGTAAAACACAAAGAAAACCTATTTTGAATAATTCCACTTTAAGCATAAAATTAAATTTTCCATCATTCCATGCCTTGTAAAAACCATAAAATAAAATTTCAAGTATTTATTTTAATATATATTAAAAATATTTAGTTAAAAACATTAACCAATATTCATAATTAAATTTATTATTATGAAAATACATTTCATGTATGAAAGCAGTTTATAAATATTTATGTTACTAAACCCAAAAATGAACATGTACAATTTTAAAGTATAATGCTAATACACATGTTATTATTATATTATTTATAATTAATGTTTAATTATTTTATGTTAGTATCAAATAAAAAACATAATGGTGAATTTAAATTTATTAATTTGATGAAAATTAATTACAAATTTCAAAAATATGTTATTAACGATATTAGATAAAAAATAAATATTATTAGAATAATTTTTAAAATTATACTTAATATATTATTTACATTAATATTTCAAAAAATATATTAGTTTTATAAAATATATATATATAAAATTTATATATGAAGAACATCATATTTATAAAATAATTAAAAGAACCCCATTTTTTAATGAAAATATACTTTTGTTAAATAAAATGACTATCGAAAATTATGTAATTTTTAAATATGAATAAATAAATAAATTTAAAATATATAAAACATTCATATTTTTTCATAGTGTGGCTACTCCTATTAATACAACAAATTAAATGGATAGGTTATAACGATAATGTTTAAATAATATTATTTTATCATGGTTCACTTAAAGCACACTGTTGCATGTTAAAAATGATATTGAGAATAGTATTATGTTAAACTACATTTATAGGATGTTATAGGATACACCCATTAAAATATGTTCATTTATATTTGTTCCACATAATGAAACAATACAAAATGTATAAGCCTAAAAACCCATGGAATCGAAATGGGTAACAAAATTTTATTCTATAGCATTACCAAATGTAATATCAAAATAAAATAAATGATTTAGTCATTAACATACACATGGAGGTTTATAGATAAATAAAGAATCATCAAATAATAAAATTAATTACAAGTGAATTGAAGACATAAAAATGAGTGGAAAATAATTTTGGAATTATTTCTTCTATATGGGGCATTAGAAAAATACTAAAGAATCAATAAATAGGTTAAGGACATAATAATTTCCCTAAATATCAAAATGAAATAAAATTGGTTTTACATTATAAAATCTATAATATTATAAAAAATATATTTTTTTAAATAATTTATGGTGTGGTACTGGACAATGGGTAAGAAATCTAGAAGTTTCATCAGTCAAGTTTTCTTAACAAATGAAATTAAGTGGGAAACCCTTAAAACATGTATAAATCCAAAAAATAAATATCATGATATATATATGTGTGTGTGAAAGTCACACATATACATAATATTAATGTAATACATAAGAATAAACATATGATGAATTTGTTTTTTGAGGGAAAATTCATGACCTAAAAAAGGAGAGTGGTTCGGAATACCCTTAGCTTGTGCCCTTGTTTGTTCACCACATACAATTCACTTTCTAAATAATAAGATTTTATTGATAATTTAATTTTTTTTTAAATTTTCCATCTATATTTTATTTCAAATAATTATATAATGTTAATTTATAAACAAAATATAAGATATAATGTTTAATTTCATTATTCTGAAGGTATTCACCTCATGGTCTATGGTCAAATCCCATCTAGATAATTGTTGAAGTTCTTGTTAAATGGGACTAAAACTCCAAAAGTGAAATGAAATTATATCCAGTCCTATTCATAAATTTAAATGGATAAAATATCTAGATTTTTTCAATATAAAGATGATTAATTTTGTGAAAACATTTATGTAAAATTTGTAGTTCATTGAGGTGTTTTTAGTATCATTCATGAACTAGATTAGTTTTTTTAGTATTTTGTCTATATATTAAATACCAAATATAAATTAACATGTAAGATATTTATTATCACCCAATTTAACCATAAAATTGATTTACATACTATTCTTGAATGCTGTGGAGAAAAATAAAGTACCTTTTTGTGGAAGAGGTGAACCAACAATATTTTGAGAAATGTTTGTATCAATTAATGGGATGATAAATTATTGATATCACATATTAATAATAACATATCAGTATATTTAGTACACTTATGTTGCATTGCATTTGTGTATTGAAAATATATGGGGGTGGTAAAAGAAGAATAAAATTCAAATAATTTTAATGGATAATTTTCCCCTCCCACGGGATGTCTCCTCTTAGGCTACCACTTATGACTCCTTGGAATGATATTTGGTGATTCTAGGTATTATATGGATATGGGGAGAGATATTTTTTGAAATTATTTCATAGATTTTTTAATATCCACGACATAGAATATGTGAGGATAAGGGGTGGTGAAGTGTTTTTTTATAAGGTTTGGAGAGGGGAATTACGAACTAATATATTCATTATTTTATTATTATTTTTTCCCAAGAAAATAAATAGTGATTAATATTTTTACCATATAATGTTAATGTTTTATGTTATTTTGAAATAATTGGTACATACATCATCTAATGTTAAATAAATCATGTATTTAACTTTTAGTATTAAATACAGTGTTTTTCGTATTTTAGTATTCCCCAAAAATCCTACTATTATACAGAAAAAATTATACATACCAAATTTCTGAATGTATATTCTAAAAATGAGATCCATTTTATGAAAATAAATTTTTATATATTATAAAATAATTTTTTAAATTAAAATTATTATTTATTTGAAAAATACGAGTGTTATAATTTTTATTAATTCTTATCCCTTTAAAAAAATTATGGTGTCTAAAAATTATAGTATCATTATATTGTAACATAATATTTATTAATAAACCCATTTTAGGAAGAAAAATTAAATTATAATATTTTATATGAAAAATAAATTAAAACATTTATGTTTTAAAATATTAAACAAACTTATTTTTCATTTTTAAATATTGATTTCATTGTATCTAGATATAAATATGTCATATTTTAATTTTATAAGGTACTTATATATTATATTACACTTATTTATGTTAGGATACTATTTTGAGGGTAGTTTTTTATTCTTAATGATCATAATATTATTCCAATGGTAATATTACAATTCTACATTCTAGATTACTAATCCAATGGTCAGATTTGTAACAGTCATATGGGTTACCTAATTCTATAAATAAATCATACTTCATTAATTCATAATTAGCTTTCTTTGTCTCCAGATTATATATATATAATAATTTTCAATATTAATATTATATTACTTATATTTTTTTCATTTTTAACGCGTTTATGGTGAATGTGGTTATTATAGTGGTTTGAGTGTATCCAAATTTTTAGGTTATGGTTATCATAGTTAATGTTTTTTATCCTATTTCAATATTTTTAATTTATATTCCTATATTTATTCTCCAAATTTAATGTTCAAATTAATATAAAAAATATTATTTGATTTATCATGTGGTTCATGTGCTCTATACCATACTATACTACTAAATATAAAATATTTATATAACTAGAAGTTAAATCCATTGAAAATATTCTATCCCATTACACAGAACTCAAGTATATGGGGGAGTAACAAACTATATAAATAATTTGAGGAATCTACTCCATATCATCAGTACATTTTAATCATAGATCCAGATATTGTGTCTACTCTAGTCATTTTTCCCTTACCCATTCATCATATATTTACATATATATTCCTCCAACAAGAAATGATGCCTAATATATTATCCTTGGTTGATAGTAAAATAAAATCATTTTATTATATATGGAAAATTTCTCAAATTAGACTATTCATATACCCAATCTAGGCCCTAAGAAGGAAACTATATAAGACACTATAGATTGGACTGTAGAAAACATCATTATTAGGTGACATGGCTTGTCACTCCAAAATAGTATCTAAGTCATGTACTTTTTTCTATCTTGATATGAGGGGTTTTCAAATACATTGTGTCCAAAATGATTCACAATGTGTCGGATCATTAAGATAACAACAATCTAATAGTTGTTTCTCTTGACATTTATTCCTTATCCATTGATCCAAATAGATTTTTTATTATATATTCATTTATTATTAGATTATTAAGGACATAATTTGTGGTTTAATTGATTTTTGTTCAATCAGTTCCCTCTAGATTTGAGTGTTTTTTTGAAGATGGAGAATTTGAAGGCAAATAATATTATTTGATTAATGTCTCAAATTTGGTTTCCAATACTTAAAGAATAGTCTAAATCACAATAAATAATGTAATATATGTAATTATAATTAATTATGGAATTCTAAAAATGATTTATGATAATACATGAAGCCTTAGTTACATTATATGTTCTTTTTTATATATCGGATGATATGTGAGATTGTTTCTAACGGATTATAGACATGTGTATTTGGATGAAGAGACAATTTATATTATAGTTATGATTGAGTTTAATGGAATTTGGATATTGGATATATTTAATATATTATATAAAAAAATCTATCACGAAGTATGGATAAAGAATCTAATGATCTAGATGTTTAAGGCTGATAAAATCAATAAAAAGGTATATGGATGATGGATGAGATTGTATTGTGATGATTATATGTTTATTTAATGGGTTTATGACTATTAAAAATATTTACAGAATTATAGTGTTTTAATTTATATTTAGAGATTTTTTGAACTATTATGATGTCTGTATTGGAAATCACAACTTAATAAGTGATAAAATGGAAAGGTCATGAAATATTTCTATTAAACATAATGTAAACATTGGGTGATCTAGATTCTACATAATGTGAAATCAGGAAAATTTTATGGTGATTCATGAGGTTTATAAGGTGATCCCTAATATGTGTAATGAGAGTTCAAGAATACCTTAAGTTAAATTCTATAGGAGCATAAGGCGAATCTTTCCATTAGAAGTTGGTTCTACGAAGAATTATCTAAAGGAATAACATCACTATGAGGAAAATAAGGTAATAATCACCAAATAAATTGAGTACATAATGAAATAAAAAAAGTGAAATAACTACACCTATTCAGAATAAGGTCACCCTCACAAAAAAGTTCTATAAACTAACAAGAATTTAGAAAATTAAGAAG
This sequence comes from Viscum album, assembly GCA_963277665.1. Lineage (NCBI taxonomy): Eukaryota > Viridiplantae > Streptophyta > Magnoliopsida > Santalales > Viscaceae > Viscum > Viscum album. The sequence goes on along the minus strand of OY728157.1, from coordinate 23,758,700 downwards.
AACTATCTTGATTATTGTAAATTTCAATAAGGATTTAGAGGGAAAGTATAAAGGTGAATATACTTTTTGAAAATATATGAAACTGAAGACCAAATTTGGAGATGTTTAGTAAAACAATATTCATATATAAAAATAGAAAAACAATAGTTTTTTATACAATATGGTGTCATTTAATTCTATTACCTAATGTAGAGTTCCATATCTTGGAGTTTCAGGTTATCAGGTAGATGTGGTGGTACAATAAAATTTATCTATTTCATTATGGAGTATTTTAAAGAGAATATTATAATGAAATTTGTGGATGACTTGAAGGAGATTGTCATTCTAAAATATTAGAGGAAATTTAAATTTTAATATATATAAAATTAAAATTCACTAAAAATTTGTGAATAATTCCATTGAAGTTTACTAGAGTTATGTAAATGGGTGAATGAAGGGCATACTTCCATAGGCAATTTTTTTAAATAATGATCCTTAAAAAATATGAACCTGTAATGTGAAACATGTAAAAGTCGAAAAATTGTTTTGAATAGGGAAATAAGTGTTTTTAATACATTGATTCATAGAATAACGTATTTATCAATGAAATAAATGTAATTAAAATTATGAGTAATATACTTTCTCACTGTGGTTCAAGTAGAATAAAAACCTAATGATTAATAAATAACAAAATGATAATACATTAAAATACATAATGTGTTTATGGAATATCTTATTATTTTTTTAAAAAATTCTATAATGGTAAATATTTAGAATGCACATACATAGTAAAGGGACTTTTAATGTTCGTACATGGATAAACCATTGTAATTATAATCCATAGGTTGAATCTACTATAATGTGTTATATTGAGTGATTCTAGATCAATCCAAGGACTGTCTACTCATATTTATTAGTAAAACAAGTAAATATGGGGAGAATTTCCCTATATTTTCATGTGCATGTGTCAAAATAGTGATTTCAATAACCCAAAAAATTGAACAATGTTGTTTCAAAAGAAAAACACTTAAAATAATTCAAAAACCCTAATTCACCCCCATGGATTTTACTAATCATGTGGGAGGCACATCAAGTGGCATCAAGACCAATTTCACTTCATTAATTATATTGGTTTTAGAGGTTGAAGAAAATTTATTTCTCTCTGGTTAAATATTAAATCTCTATATTGATTATTTTTTATTTTAAATAATCCAAATTTAGTGAATAGTATATGGATTCCCTTATTTAATTTTAAATATTACTATATTTATAAGGATCATAAGATTCCTTATAATCAATAAATACGTTTGGATTTTTTTAAATCTCTAAATTAAAGATTTCATACTCCCAATTAAGGTTCTTTTAGTATAGAAAATTATTTGAAGAATCTTTAAAATTATTTACGTTCTATGAAAGATTCAATATCTTACTTATCAAAGAGCATGTTTACAAAAATCATTTTAATTAAGATAGCTAATTGTATATGGAATAAATTAGAAAATATCAATGAAGTTAATGTTAAGGTGATGTGAGAAAAATAATAGATATGGATATTTAATTATGATGATCAAAAGATATATGATTATGAATCTGTAGATGAATTCTTTACAGGGGTAAATAATTTCTTAGCACATTAAATATCTTTATTCAAAAACAACCATATTCAAATATTTGGTAAACAATTATAAATTTATTTAATACATTTATTATGTTTATATGTACTCACATGAAAATAGTGATCCAGGTACACTTACTCTATATGATTTTCATAGTAATCAAATTGATTATAATTTTATGAAGAAAATTCAACCAAAAATAAATTAAAGGATGCATGAAAATCACAACTAAATCCTCAATTATCAAAAAGAGTAAGAACTAAATTGACAAAGTTTTATTTTGTTTTTTGTACAAGGATGTATATTTGGATGAAAATTTTCAGAATAATATTTATATTATCTATATAATTTTGATAAGAGGCAACGTAAATTTCATATGGAATATCCCTCTAAAAATATGATTGTTTGGAGTGATTGGGGAATTTATATAAAAACCCCAAAATTAGAAGAAAAGAATCATGTGATGACTGTGATAAAATTATGATGGGAACATCTAAATGGAATGGAAAAAAGATCAGTGTATTCTTCTGGGGGAAAGGAAAATGATTTTTTATTAAAATAATGATGTTTTATATCAATGTGTGACGAGACTGGGAGAATTGATGAATAATAGGACTTTGAAACTTCTAGATAAGTTGATTATAATAAACTAATTACTAATTAGTTTAATTAATAAGTCTCCAGTTATGAATGAATTCAAGATATAAGTGATAAATAAAATAATTAGGGTTGATTCAGAAGATATTATCGAATGGTATTATTTTAAAGATCTCAATGGTATGGATGTAGTTTAAAAATTTTAAAGAATGTCCCCCAATCATCAGTAGTAAATAATATATTTAAATAAAAATATCAAATTTCTTAAAAGATATAGATTATTTAATGATATTTTTTTGATAATAAAATTTATATAAAATCTAATATTGAAGAAAGTGAAAATGATTGATGAAGGGTATTGAATTAGATCAAAAAATTCAATAGTGAAAATAAATTATAAAATTTCAAATCCAATGTTCAAAAATATATTATTAAATTATCAAAATCTCAATGAATGGAGATATTCTTGGAGATCAAGAAAAATCACACTCAAACAGTGAAATATATATTGTCAATTTGGATGATAATTTTGATTTAATGAAATAGGTGAAGGAGAATATTTTTCTGGACAAACAAAATTACTCTCAGAAATTTCAAATTCTTTTAAACACATTTATTAAAATAAAAAATATCTATTAGAGATTATTTATAATTGAATGGAAAGTGTTTGTGAAAAGTTAATATAGTTTGAAGATGTTATAATAATTTTTTATTAAAAAGGGAATTTATATTTTTTATTAAATTAAGGAGTAAATATTGTTTTTTACTTCTAGGTAGTGTTCTATTTATAAGGGTATTTATACTTCTTGTTGAAACTATTTGAACTGTGGAGGCATTGATAATATACAATGATTTATTTACACTAATTACTAGTATACTAATTTTTGGGCCTTATATTTAATTTTTTATTCAATGATGTTCCAATATATTTTATGGTAGGTGATGATGGTTTAGTGAGGCATAGATAATTTTAGTGTATTCATAGAATCGCATTAGATGTCATGCCTGTGAAATTAACCTCCTCAAATGAATCATTTTTTGAATTGATCAGAACAATTAATAACTTGTGATAATGAAATTTGATAATGTGTAAAAATTTTATAAAAATATATAGAATGGAAATGAAATATTTAATTTCATGAGGATTTCAAAATTTCCATGGAAAATGTAATTTCATTATGAATTTAATGATTCTAATGAAATATAGACGTTATTTCATGTGGATAATTATAACAACCCTTCTCTATGTTACACACTTAAACATGATTTATTACATAAAATCTTCAGTAGATAAAACATGGAAGATCGATAGGTACAATGTCTTTGGGGATTATGATCATTAAATAACAACTGAAAACTTGAAACACAACATCTTTTTTGAAAACATCCTTTATATGTCCATTACATTCCCTCGTACATAGCATTGCATGGGATATCCTAAGGAAATGCTTAAGAAAATGTTGGTCTATAATGCCCACTATGGGAGTAAAAAAGGAAAAACATGATGAATATATTACATGTTAGTATATAGGCATATCAATAGAGCAAGAAAGAAACATGAACATAAAGGCATGATATAGCATGATTATCATTACATGGGAATGTGGCAACAACACTTAACATGGTATTAGCATGAGATAAGGCTCATTTAACCAAGAGCATGAGTAAACCCACATTTAACTTGAATTATTATGAGTAAACCCTTATTTCACTTTATGTATTATGATACTAATCATTACCCAATGCGTTGGAGCGCTATCAGAGTGCACCCATCTTAATCATTTCATTTCGTGTATAAGTGTTCCACATGGATAATATAACATTGATTAATTATACATTATAATTTATTTCCTGATAACATAATGTAGAATTAAAACTTAAAACTCTATATTCAATAAGTAAATGTTCATAAATTTGAATACCCTTGATAGAGAAATGGGCATGGTATTCCCTACACAGTGACTTTTCTTGGAAAATCACGATGCAATTTTGGCAGCATAACAGTGTGACATAAGAATTCATCAAAATGGTTTATTAGAGAGAAAGTGTTGTCTCATAATATATACATGAAATATTCAGTAAGGGGGTTCATATATATATATATATCCCAACATATGTAATGAAATTTTGATTCATAATACAAAATAATTGCTTGACTGAAAATGAGGAGTGAGAAATTCCTTACAGAATTTCGTCATGGTAACGAGTGTACATGGAAGACACTAATGATTGAGAAAGTGATATATCATCATTAAAACATACAGATGGCAGTACGGAGGATCTGTGAAATCTTACCCTAACATTTATAATTAAAAATATAAGGGCATAACAATATTAACATAATTGGACATTAATATGGAAGAAATAAATCCCTTACTTGGATGTGTGATCCCAAATGCTTGGGAGAGGCTTCAGATATGCTTATTTAGAGATTGAGGTGCCTTGGGAGATTTCGAGAGAGTGGAGGGAAATGGTTGGTCAAATTCCAATGGCATTGAGTGTAGATTAATTGGGATCTTTGGTGGTATTATAAAGAAAAAGAGAGAGAATTCTATATTATTTAGGTTTTGGACAGCTCAAATTAAACTACTCAAAACCACAAACCAACCCATGATTGTTTCCCACTGATTTTTTTCAAAGTTAAGTAGAAAACATTATTTTATATGTTAAATGTCCAAACTCATTAAAATATTTTGCTTTATTATGTGGAGATGATTCACACTCTATAGGAAAACAATTTAATAATTTAAAATGTTTTATAAGTGTTGGAGGGTCCACTAAAATTTTGTAAAATAAATAAAATAAACCTACAATCACAATATTTTAATGGAAAAACATATTTTGGAAGAGAATAATGTTTATAGTATTTTATTACCTTATTAATGGGTTATTATGATGTCACAAATCATATTATATATTTAAATTATATTTAATTTTTAACCAAAAATTCGACTGTCTCATAAAATTATGAAAAATTTACAATTGGATAATTTAATTGTTCTGATTAAAAAAATAATATTCATTATATGTAATTAATTTTCAATATATATCAATTTATACTTTTAAAATAAAAATATACAATTATCGAAAGATTACTGGTTTTAAAAAAAATAGCTTACCAAACATAATAAAAAGTACAATTAAATTCATAAAAATTATACAATCATTTATATTATATAAAAAGTAATTTAGTTATAATATTTTATTAAAATATTTTTTAATACAAAAAATCCATTAATTCATAAAAATATATTTCTTAATTAAATATTAACTAAAAATACTATTTGTGCTTTAAAAACTATTCACATAATAACAATAAAATAATGATTGCATATTCTTATCATGACTTGTCCCCAAGGGCCCCTGTGCTGCATTGTGGCCCTCGTGCCACCCTACGGCACTCGCGCCGCACTGCGGCCACCCCACCACTAGGTTGGGCCAAACCCTGCGGGCTGGGTCGGTCGGACCAGGTCGGACCGGACCCAGACCAACATCGACCCATTTTCGATCTGTTGGCCATAACTTTGGCACCAACTGTTAGTTTGACTAACCGTATGCGGCTCTAGAAACCATGGACGGAGACAATTCCTTTGTAATACCCCACTAAAAATTTGATAATGTTGGGGAACAGTTAGGTTGGATCGAGCACGAATCCAACCGGTCCCTTGAGAAGTCGGTTCTACCATAGAACATTGGACTCTGTTCTTTTTAGCAGCAATAGTGTTAAGTGTAGTGAGTGTGGTTATCAGTTTAGGGAATCTACTGTTGGTGTGGTGGCCGACGTAACCATACACCAGGACCCTAACTTCTGATTTCCAACTCAGTGCATGAAAAAACAAATTGCGTGTTTGTTTCCTAGAGTTTTCATAGTGAAATCTTTAAGTCATCTCGCCATGTATAACTTATTGAATCTAACACAACAGTTTCATTTCAGGATTCCTCTACTCAAACATCCAGCTAGGGTTCCGAATATAGTACGCTCTGATAGGCCACCGAGAAATGAGGCCTTGGTGTAGGGCACTCTTCTAGTAGAGACACCAGCAGAGGATCCAGCGGTACCATTACCGGTTGGGCCGCTGATGCCATCATCCCTAGCATCAGAGTGTGCACGTTGCTTAACCGCATCGCACGAGTTCCAGTGCCAGATGCCTCCCAGGTTCTGGGGAGATATGGACCCATAGGTAGCTATAGATTGGCTGGAGGTCGTAGTGAGAGTCTTCTGAATGTTAAGGACACTAGTTAATCTCATGTTGATCCTTGTCGTGATCCTTCTACAAGCAGCAGCAGGATGATTGTGGAGATTGATGCTCCAGGATCATGATGTGGTGACGCTTCCCTAGGCAGACTTTGAGAGCATGTTTCATGTAGATTTAGTCCCAGCCACTCTTTGCATAGTGTGAATACATGATCTTCTTCATCTGCTACAGGGCAGCATGACTGTGGCTCAATACTTAGCGCGGTTCACTGACCTCTCATGATACTCCACTGATATGGTGCGTAACCTGTTATTTCGGGCCCGAACCTTTGAGCAGAGACTCAGGCGGGAGATCAGGGCTTCGATGCTTTCTCTCAGCATCTCGACCCAGGCGTGGGTGCTAGAGTAAGCCCTCTTAGTGGAATGCTTTCTTGCTGAGAAGTATCCAATAGAGAGACCCACCACTAGACGTCACATAGAAACAACTACTGTAGCTGACACCAGACATATTTCACAGAGGTCCAAAGGACCAAAATTACTGGTGGTTGACCGTGTGACTCAGGATCGGTTGTGCGGGGTACCAGAGATAGATCCAATCATGTGAGGAACATGTCGTGTTTCACAAGCAGCAGGAAGGTTCACATGGCTCATGACTGCTCAACCTGCCATATGGATGATTAGCAGACGGTCAAGGGACTTTCCATGCAAAGGTAGAGGTTCGATTGAGGAGGTCTGCAGGGAGAAGTGAGACGTGTTATAGAATCTAGTCGTGCAGCTGGTGGTGGGCGATGATTTGAGATTTTACTTCCACTACCATTAGGTGGTCCACCCCGACCACAAAGAGCATAAGGGCATGGGCATGCTCAGCTTTAGGCAGTTGAGGCCCATGATCACGGTGCTCCAGAGATTATATGAGATAAAATCTATGTCTAATCCACCTTAGCTACAGTACTTATAGACACAGGTTCAATTCATTATTTTATTTCTGCTACCCTAGTTCGGAGCTCAGAGATTCCGATGGAGCTGTTGGCTCGATCCTTATGGCTAGAGAATCTTATGAGAAAGGATTAGATGATTACACACAAGTGCCAGCAGTGTGAGCTTACTCTAGGAGGTGAGGGCTTAGACTGGTATCTCCTAGTAGTGGCGTCGAGGCCTTAAGAAGTTATCTTGGGTATAGACTGGTTTTCTACAGTCCATGCTCAGATAGACTGTATTAGGTGCAAAGTGCGGTGTGTCCACACGGAATGGACCAGGTTTACATTCACCAATGAGAAGGGAGCCTTGGCATCACTGGATGGACATACCCGAAAGAGATTACAACTGATCACTCATATGTTGGCTAGACATACTCTTAGAGTGGATGATGTGGGGAGTCCGAGCTATCTTGTAGTGGTGGGCCAATATGCGAATGTCTTCCCTAACAATTTTACGGGTCTAACTCCTCGTAGAGAGGTGGACTTTTACATTGAATTGTACCCCGGGATGATACCAATATCTACACTAGCATATCGGGTGACTCTCGCGGAGCTTCATGAGTTGTCGGTACAGATGGAGGACTTACAGGGGAAGGGATTCATTTGGCCCATTGTTTTTCCTTGGGCATCCCCAATTATTTTTGCAAGAAGGTGGATGGGAGCGTGAGACATGGTGTCGACTATCAACACCTGGACAAGGTGACTGTGAAGAACTTGTACCCAATCTCTAGGATTGACGACCTCTATGATCAGCTGAAAGGAGCATGGTGGTTCTCAAAGATAGACCTCAGATCAGGCAATCACCAGCTCAGAGTGTGAGATGAGGATGTGTAGAAGATGGATTTCATATGACGGTACGACCATTATGAGTTCTTTGATTTTCCATTCGGTGTAACCAACGCTCCAGTAGTGTTCATGGTACTTATGAATAGGATATTTCAGCCATAACTTCATATATGTGGGGTGCTCTTCATTGATGACCTTCTTATATAATTAGCTACTGAGGGAGAGCGTGCCTATCATTTGTAGGTAGTACTGGACACACTCCAAGAGCACTAGCGTTATGGTAAGCTCTCGAAGTTCCAATTATAGATCTGAGAGGTTCACTTTCTAGGACATGTAATCTCAAAGGCTGGAGTTGTGGTGGATCCAGTGAGGATTGAGTTTGTACATGCATGGGAGCCGCGTAGGAGTGTGACAGAGGTACTGAGTTTTTTTTGGGTTTGGTAGGATACTACCAGCGGTTTGTACCAGATTTATATAGAGTTGCAACACTTTCATCAACATTGGAAAAGAAAGGTAACACTTCATGTGGTCAGAAAGATGCCATCGGAATTTACAGGAGTTGAGGCAAAGACTGACTGGTGACGTTATCTAGAGGATTCCAGAGGAGGGCATTGGATATGTAGTCTACTATGATGCATTAGTGTCCAGGATCGGATGTGTCCTGATGTATGAGAGAGAATTTATCCAATATGGTTCTTGATAGCTTAGAAAAACCCAGAATAACTATGCAACGCATGACCTAGAGTTAGCAGTAGTGGTCCTCACCTTGAAGACGTGCCGACATTACTTGATGGGTGAGCGTTTTACAGTGTACTCTGATCACAGGAGTCTTAGGTATATCTCTTATTAGAAGGACCTGAACCTGAGATAGCAATGTTCACTTGATTTCCTCCAGAAATATGACTTTGAGATAGTCTATACCGTTGGCAAGAAGAAGATTGTAGCAGATGCACTCAGCAGGAGATCCGGTATACAACTGCTAGGTGATGCGATGAAGTAGATGGCCGCTTTGCAGATATCCTTTGTCAATCGGGATGGAGAAACTTTTCATCAGTTTCTTATACTCACTCTCACACTTCATCATTGATTTAGGGAGGTGCAGCATGGGGACACTAACTGTGAGGCTCGACGTGCTCAGATATCCATAGGATAGGCTCTTGATGGATTTCATGAAGGTGGGGAGCATTTCAACATTTTCAGAGGACGTACCACGGTACCAGTGTCACATTGGGAGGAAGTATTGATGGAGTTCCACACTTCCCCACTAGTGGTAAATCTAGGTGTGATGAAGATGTACCAGGATCTCTGACAATAGACCTAGTGGTTGGGAATGAAGAAAGCTGTAGTAGAGTTTGTCTCTCGGTGGTCATTTTTCAGCAAGTGAAAGTAGAGAATCAGGTACCAGCAGGCTTGGTTCAACCTTTAGATCTCCCAAAGTTGAATTTGGATGGAATATCCATGGACTTCGTGACAGGACATCCACATACATCTAGAGGACATGATTCTATCTGGGTGATCATCGACCAACTCACCATATTGGCCCACTTCCTACCGATCAGAGAGCATGGTTCAGTAGAGCATTTGGGACGCCTCTATGTGAAGAGGACTGTGCGGCTACATAGAGTACCCTCATCGATTGTCTCTGATCATGATGCATGTTTTACTTCTCGACTATGGAAGGGGTTGTATGGGGCTTTCAGGATGCAACTTCATTTGAGCACCACCTTCCATCCTGAGATGGATGTCCAGATTGAGCGGACCATTCAGAACCTCGAAGACATGATGCATGCTTGAGCCCTCAACTTTGGTCGGAGCCTAGAGGATCAATTTCCCTTGGTGGGGTTTTCATACAACAATATTTATCACTCCACCATTGGGATGTCACATTTTGAGGCGTTTTATAGATGACCTTGATGATCACCTTTGTGGTGGACTGACCTAGGGGAGTCAGCACTTGTGGGACCATAGATGGTATGGGCTATCACAGAGAAATTGGAGATCATCTAGGAGTGGATGAAGACTTCATAGAGTAGGAAAAATTATTATTCTGATAGGAGACGGAGACCTCTGGAGTTCGAGGATAGTGACCACGTCATTCTACGGGTCTCACCCTGATGAGGTTTATAGAGATTTTGATGAGGCGGAAAGTTATCTCTGAGGTACATTAGACCCTTCTAGGTCCTCAGTAGTGTTGGAGAGGTGGCTTACCACTTATCACTTCCCCCTCAGTTGCACTGAGTTCACGACGTCTTCCATGTTTCCCAGCTGAGGAGATACGTGCAAAACCCTTATCACATCATCGACCATAGAGAGTTGGACATTGACAATGGGGAGACATTTACGGAGGTTTTAGTGGATATTGAGGATCAACAAGATCGGGTCATTTGTGGGCAGTTGATACCTATAGTGCACGTTCACTGGAAGCACCGAAACAACCAGGGAGCACATGGGAGTGGTATGCTCAGATATTTGCTCAGTACCCCCACTTGTTTTCCTATTTTTTGTTGTGGCAATCAGGGATGCAAAGCCCTTAGTGTAGGAGAATGTAATGACCCAGAATTTACATATAATTGTTTTAATTAATTATATAGAAATTTTACGAGTCTGTGAAAACTGATGGCACATGATTCTGAGGCTCGATGTGCCTTGAATGAATTTTTGAACATTTTTAGGTACATTTAGTAAATGTGAGATCTTGTTTTTGTAATATTGGAACCTGTTCTAGGAATTACAATCTGAGGACATTGTTGAACTCACAGTGCCGGTATTCTCTTAAGGAGACTTTCACCTCGACGGTAGTTGGTCATGGGTGAAAGATAGTTTTTCTGTTTTTCAAGAAGGAATAAAATAAAATAAAAATGTTTAACATTTTTATTTGTTTTAACCTCCCTGTGGATGTTAATATGGTGGGGACCACCTGAACTAAAACCTCCCACATGTATGTTATGGAGGTGGCGACCATAGAGACTAAAACCCCCATTTTGAATTTCTAGTGGTGGGGACCACCCAAACCCTCTTAATGGGAGAAACCCCTAAACTCCCTCTTTAATGTGGAGAAGTCTATTAAACATCATCCACATTAATTATGCCACAACAATTCATTTAATTGAATCAATTAATTGAGCTGATTAATTATGCCAAAGTTCCAACATAATTAATCTACATAATTTAAATTATATTGGCAACTCTTTCCTTTGGGAGGATTTGGTTTTCTAAGGGGAAGGGGAGAACTTGGAGAACTTCTCTCCAACGAAGAACTACCTCCATTGAAGAACGATTATCTAACGAACCGACGAACGAATCCTGGATCGGAGGTGTGTGGTGGGTGCGACGAACGTCAACATCTTCGAATTCTTTCCTGCAACAACATCAATGAACCTTAGAGGTGGGGTGGTTGTTTGAATTTTCCCACCATTACCATTCTTGAAAAGTCTTTGTAAATCAAGAAGAAATTATAATCGCTATATACCACTCTAATGCAGAGAGTGCAGGCCAAACAAACATTACATGTCCTCTCCGCAATTCATGTGATTAATTGTTGAGTTCATAGCAATAGAGGAGGATGGAAACCAACACCGGTGGGGCACGAGAACGGCGGCCAGCACCATGGTCAGACGTGATGAAGGCGTCCGCAAAACCATGCCACCCAATAGAAGAGATCTGCGGCTTGTGTCACAGCAGCGAATGGAGGACGGCCACCCTGCAGCCCTTGTGGCCCTCGCACCGCCCCACGGCCCCAACTCTGCCCCACCTCCCCGCACTGTCGCACCGCCCCACGGCCCCTATGCCGCCCCGTCGCCCCACGCCACCCCAAGGAGTCTGCGGCACCCCGCAGGTCTTGTGCCACCCTACTATCGCCATGCTGCCAGTCTGGGCCCCTCGGCGCCGGTAGGGCCAGACCCAGTGGGCCGAGTCGACATGAAACGGGTTGGGTTGGCCCAGGCCAGGTCTGTCCAACCGGGACGGACATGACTCGGACCATCTTTGACCCATTTCGACTCTTTTGGCCATAACTTTGGCACCGAGTTTCCTTTTGACGAACTGTCTACAGCGATGGAAACCTTGAAGTGAGATGGTCTCATTGGTATACCCCACTAAATATTTGGATAATGTTAGGGAATGGTCGGGTTGGATTGAGGACAAATCCAACCAGGCCCACATGACTAAAAGGCTAATAACATACAGACCGGGCGTCTGTTTGACACCCCATAAATTTCATTGATACCCCTATGATGTGGAGGTACATTTGAATATATATTTGTAGGACTTAATGGTAGTTGGAGTATTTACCAGTGGACTGAGGATTGGACCCTCCCTGAGATGAGGAAGATTAGTGCGGGAATCATGTAGCTGGCTATGATGATGTACTATGATCTTGTGTGGGTCTGATGATGTACTGATGATGTACTAGGATCTTGTGTGGGTTTGACGACGTAATAATGATGTATGAGAATCCTTTGTGGGTTTGACGATGTACTGATGATGTACTAGGATCTTGTGTTGTTCTGACGACGTACTGACAATGTACTAGGATCTTCTATGGCTTTGACGATGTACTGATGATATACTAGGACCGTCTGTGTGTCTGATGATGTACTAGTGAAGTACTAGGAACCTGTGTGGCTCTGACGATGTACTAGGATCATTTGTGGGTCTGATGATGAACTAGCGATGTACTAGGATCCTGTGTGGGTCTGACGATGTACTGATGATGTACTAGGATCGTGTGTGTGTGTGTCTAATGACGTACAAGCGATGTACTAGGATCATATGTGGGTCTGACGACGTACTGACGATGTACTATGATCATGTGTGGGTCTGATGACGAAATGATGATGTAATAGGATCATGTCTCGGTCTGATGACGTAATGGCGATTTACTAGTATCTAGCATGGTTTTGATGACGTATAGACGATGTACTAGGATCATGTGTGGGTATGACGACGTACTAACAATGTACTAGGATCCTGTGTGTTTCTGAAGAGGTACTATGATCCTATGTGGGTATGATGATGTAGTACGATCTTCCATGGGTCTGATGATGATTTAGGATCATTCTTGGGTCTAACTCTTAATAGAGTAAGATGATTCAGTAGTTATATCTAATAATCTTTACAGTTTTACATAAGATATACATGGTGTGAGATGAGTCTGTACATGTGTGGTACATTCCTTTGTGGTAATACCTTGGTGGTATTCTTCTTTGTGGTGTACCACTGTGGTACTTACCTTTGCGGTACTCCTACCTTTGTGGAATAGTTGATCTTGGGCTTCTGAGATGGACTTTGTGTTTCCTCATGATTGAGATGGGAATACTTGATAACTTAGGTATATGTATGGGAATATAACTAAGTAGGGTTGTCGGTTGATTTCATGCTATGTGGTTTATCCTTTGGGGATTTTTTGAGACCTTTATGGTCTTGGGGTCCCTACTTAGTATCTTTATACTCACCCCTGTACAGGCTATGTCCACACCTCTTTGTGGTTGGTGCAGATGAAGGACAGCGCTGACTGTGGATGAGGGTACCAGGACTGGATGGTTCTCATAGGTCGACTATACAACATGTCGGTACGTAGAGGAGACGGGCGTACGTGGAGTACTGAAGAGGCAATCTGTACCTACCCTTTAGGTAGGAACCATTGAGGACATCCCAGTAGCTATATTTCTCTTTCTTTAATTGTATTGTATTTTAGTAGAACTTGTACCTTTACTATTTGCCTTGTATTCTGGTCCCTATTACATTCATAACTATTTTTTTATACAGTTTACTTCTGTTTATATCTTTCTATGTGCTTGGTTGAGTGTGTTTACAAGATATAAAGTCAATGTCTTCTTGATTTTAGGGGATATGCCTTTGGGTTCTAGTTTCCAGCACTTGGGATATGGAAGGTGAGATTGGGGTAGTCACGGCACGGGCCCTGGGGGACAGGTCCTGACAATACTCAATAAAAAATATTGTACACAAGAATAGTGCGAGGGTCTTATTACATAACCCCTTATAACACCCACATAAAACCTGAGGTAAGGTGTACGATGGTGATATACACTTGGGGGGGGCTCGAATAACACCGCTCGGGTGGTAATCTCTATCATGTTCCACCTCTCCCATGAGCGGTTCCATTTGGGTTTAACGTGTTGAAGCTCGGCTTGAGATTGTTCAGTGGATAAGCCTAGTGAAGCCACCTCCTTTCCAAGCTCCAACAAATGGGATTCACATAAATAAATTATACTAGATTATTTCATCACTTGCTTTGGCAGGATAATTTATATTTAGAAAATCCCTATATTTATTCTAATGATGTGGTCACTATATAACAACTATTTTATAAACTCTAATAATTCATAACGGTATTTTAAAATACAAATTCATAAAACCAATAAAGATCGCATTTTATATAACCATTTTACATAAGAAGAAATTTAATGGGATCAAGAGTAATTTTCATTGATAAATGTTTAGGTCATTAAAATATTCCCCACTTATGAAGTTTCACCATGGAAATTTCCTTTTATGGCACTAAAACAGATGCAGGTAAATATTCTTCATCAATTCCTCTGATTCACATGTTACTTGTTCAAACTTTTTGTTTCGCCACAACACCCTTGATGAGGGGCATTGTCTTATTTTTTAGAACTTTTTCCCTTCAATCTAAGATCTTCTCTAGCTTCTATTCATAAGAGAGGTAATTATCCAATGGTACCACCTCTGTATTGAGTACATGCGATGGTTCTAGTTTGTACTTCCTCAAAAGTGATACATGGAATACATCTTCTAATTGAGCTAGGTTCGGTATGAGTTCTAGTCGATAGGACACTACTCCAATGCGATAAAGGATCTCAAAAGGGCTGATGTACCATGGACTATGATTTCCCTTCATCCCACATCTATTAACACTCTTCCATGGTGATATGTGGAGGAATTATATATCTCCGACATAAATATCTTGGTCTCGTTGACAATTATCAGCATAGCTATTTTATCAATTCTGAGAATCTTTAATGTGTTGTTGGATGGTATTAACCTTCTCCACCATTTATTCAACCATTTTTGGACATAAGAGTTTTTTCTCCCCAACATCAACCTAACATTCCGATTTTCTGCACCTCTTCACATACAGGGCTTCAAAAGCAAGCATTTGGATTCTTGAGTGGGAATTTTTGTTGTTAGATAACTCAACTAGCAGAAGATGTTGATCCCGTCTTTATTTAATGTCCATTAGGCATGATCTCAACATTTCCTCAAGTGTTTAGATAGTCCAATCATATTGTCCATCAGTTTGAGGATGATAAGTCGTACAGAAGTTCAGTTCAGTATTTATATCATGTTAAAGACGCTTCAAAAACATAGAGGTTAATCATGGATCCTGACCGGATACAATCGATAGTGGTACTCCAGGTAGCATTACCACATCTCTGATTATATCCATTCCAGATGATCTAATGATAAATCCTTCCGAATTTTCCATGAAGTGTGTAGTATTTGTAAGATGATCCACAACAACCCAGATTGATTTGTTTCAATTGGATGTCTTTGGAAGTCCAGTGACAAAGCCCATGGTAATTTTCTCCCATTTTCATGTTGGAATGGGTAATGGTTTCAACACCCATTAGACTTTTGCATCCCAACATTCACATGATGGAATACTAGGAACTTTGATGTATGCTCAGATATCTCCTTCTTCATGTTATCCCACCAATAATTCTCTTACAAATCTCAATAAATATTTGTGATTCCTAGGTGAATGAATTTTTTTGAAATTTTTGCCTCATCCAAATGTTCCTTATTTGACTCCAGATTTGATGAAACACATAGTCTTTACCCAAATCACACAATTACTTATTCATTGACATTGAACTCTGAGGATTTTCCTTTTTTTTGATAGATTCCACCTTCTTCTGAATTCCCATATCATCCTTTTGATCATCCTTTAACATTTACAAAAGTGGATGTTGCACAATCATTTGTGAATGGATTGATGATGTTCACTTATATATGATTCCCATTTCTATCTTCGTCAAATCTAAAAATATTGGATCTTTTTCAATTCTCATCAATGATATAATTTCTATATCCTTTCTACATAGAGTGTCAGCCAACTTGTTCGCTTTCACAGGGTTGTAATGGACTGAGCAGTCACAGTCATTGATCATCTCTCACTGTCTTCGTTGGCACATATTCAACTCTTTCATTGGGAATATATACGTGAGGATTTTGTGATCCTTGTATATTTCACACTTCTCCCCAAAGAAGTAATTCTGCTAAAATTTCTAAGATGATATTACTTCAGCCAACTCTAGATCATGTGTTGGATTGTCTTTTTCATTAACTTATTATTACCTTGATGAATAGGTAATGACATTGTAAATTTTCATCAACACAACACCATGTACCTTCTTCGATGCATCCCTAAATACAATAAAAAGTTATCTACTTGTGGGTAATGTGAGCACAGGTGCAGTGATAGGCCTCATTTTCAACTCCAGGAAGATCTCTTCACATTCCATACTCCAATAAATCTTTACTTCTTCTTATTTAGATTGGTAAAAGGGTTGGACAATCAAGAGAAATTTGTCAAAAATTGGAAATAACATCCAACTAACCCAAGGAAGCTTTGGATATCCGTTATCGATGTTGGCCTTAGTGATCCCTCAATTGTAGATGTCTTGGTGGGATCCACAGATATCCCATTGCTTGTGATGTTATGGCCCATGAATGAGACCTCCTTCAAACTGAA
The DNA here is from genome assembly GCA_963277665.1 of Viscum album. Lineage (NCBI taxonomy): Eukaryota > Viridiplantae > Streptophyta > Magnoliopsida > Santalales > Viscaceae > Viscum > Viscum album. Next base: position 23,741,813 of record OY728157.1, on the reverse strand, counting down.
CACACATTGTTTGTACTTTTCATATAGCATCTCCTTTTACAAGGTCCCTAGTATAGTTCTTAGACACTTCCCATGCTCCTTGTTTATTTTAGAGTATATTATAATATCATAAATAAAGACTACCACAAATTTGGCTAGGAAATCTCTAAAGAAACTATTCATCATGTCCATGAAGATTATGGTAACATTAGTGAGTCCGAAAGGCATTATTGTTAATTCATAGTGCCCATATCTTGTACAAAAATTAATATTGGGTACATCTTCCTTCTTTAAACATTACATGGTAATATCCCAACAAAAAATACACCTCGTATAAGTATTTTTCTCCATGCAGCTGATCAAACATGTCCTTAATTCGGGGTAGAGGATGCATGTTCTATATCGTGATTCTGTTGAGATCATGATAATAAATTCAAAGGTGCATTGACCCATCCTTATTCATGACAAAGAGGACCGGTGCACCCCGTGGTGAAAAACATAGTCATATAAACCATTTATCCAAATACTCTTGTAGTTGTTTCTTCAGCTCCTCAATCTAAATAATAAATATTCTATATAGATTCTTGGATATTGGAAATTCCCTAGGTATAAGGTCAATTGAGAATTCAACATCTCTTCTAGGAGTAAGACCAAGAAGTTCCTTAGGAAACACTTCAGTGAATTCCATCCCAATTGGAATGTATTCAAGGATGGTTTCTTCCTTAGAATCAATCATCTGAGGAAGATATGCATGCTCATAGGGCTGTAATATCCATACTTGAGATGATGGTGTTAATGACGTCTAATCCCCCTCATTGAACTTGTACAGAATCGAGGGATGATTCTCCATATGAAGTATTATTTCCCTCTCAAGGAAATTTATATTGTTTATATATATTCAAAGATAATCCAAGTCATGAATTGCATCAAATTTTACCATAGGAATTATAATGAGGTTCACTGGGAACATCAATCCACAAATTGTGACAGGGGGAGTTAAATTCCTGGGTTGTAATGATTTCCCCATTTGACATACTCACCGATATCTATACTTATATGATTTTTGGTGGTGTTGGGATTATTCTACTAAACATTCAGGATACAAAAGAATGTGTAGAAGAATAATCAAAAAGTAAGTTCACTACTCATGAATGAATAACTAGAGTACCTATCACCAATTTTTTGTCATGGTTCACTTCAGTGGTAGTGATTAAAAATGTTCACCTTTCTAACATGGAGGTTTTTGGTTGCCTCTGAAAACCCTTGTGATAGGGGACGAATTATCATGGTGCCCTAGTTCTTTGTTGTTGATGAAATGAACAACATGATGAGGGTCTAATGGAGTGTTCCCCTCTTCTATCGTAGCCGCAGGATTTCCATGTTGGAAGATAATGGCCAGTTGACCTTCTCATCCACACCTAAATAATTTCCTCTTCCCCTTTAGAAAATTTCTGGGGTGCTTTTTTCTGCACCTTTGGAAAGTGGGGTGCTGGATCCTGTTAGAACCATTGGATTTATCAATCAGATCACCAGAATTTAATAACACCTTATGCTTCTTATCCCCATGATACCCTTGAGATTAGAAGATCTCCATTTCAACTGTTAGGAAATATCATACAATTTCCTCATAGATCTCGATGTCATAGATCGATATAGATTTATGTAGGCTAGGTTTTATCCCACCGAGAAGTTGTCAACCATGCATTCAGGGGTAATGACAGTGTCGGAGGAATTTTTTCCAAGACACGTGAAGTTTCCCTCATATGCTCTAATGGATTTTCCATATTTTTTTCTTTAGGGAATATAAGTCCCTTTCCATCATAATTCAGAGGGTGGGTGGAAAATAATTATTGAAAAATGTTTTCAAGAAATCCTTCCATTTCAACGTCTCGATCTCTTTCTTGGGCTTCCTATTTTTTATCAATGTTCACCATTGATCGTCTTCACCCACTATACAATATGTAGCTAGAAGAACATTATCTTGTTCAGAACATTGATGGATGGAGAAGATCTTTTTAGTGGAGTTGATCCATTGTTCAGTGATCGAGGGATCAGATGATCCATTGAAAGTAGGATCCCTTTGTCTCATGAAGCACTCGATAGTGACTTGTTATTTAATATGGGGGGTTGAATGTTCTTATTGACCCATGATTCTATTAAAATATTTAGTTAAATGAGAGAGTATCATGACAAAGTTCATGATTCCCACTCCCATTGGATTGGGAATCTCATTAGAATAGTAATCACATTGATCTTTCATTGGTTGTTATGTCAAGTCCTCTTATTATCGGCCATTGGTTGGAATAAATGGAATGTTATGGGTAACACATAAATTGTAACGCAATGAAAAAAAAGATGAATTATAAATAAAATTTATTTCCTAAACATATGATCTATAGGATTCAATCTATGTTATCCGTGATCTACTACCCAACATATATTCTTAGGGGCATTTTTTATTCCCTTAACAATGGTTCATACTAAGCATGTGAATTTTCCAAATAATATCCCCTGGGAGTGTTGTATAAAAGAGTGAAACAAGGCCCACTGCCATGTACCAGGATACCCCGAGTCAAGACAGAAACTTTTTGTCAATGTTTTCACTCTTAGGTACATTTGTGCAAAAGCCGTCTCTACCTGCTCAAATCCAGATAGGGATTTATTTTCTTGATAAACTAGTTACTCAATACTCACCAATATTTAGTGAAATTATTATTATACTTAGTCTTATCCCTAAGTCATTCACAATGGTTTTCTAAACCTAATCCCAATAATAACTAAACATGTCCTCTAATGCCAACTATAACAACCCTTACCTTTATTACACACTTAAAAATTATTTATTAGATAAACTCTTCAATATATATAACATGGAAGATAGAGATTTATAGTGTATTTGGGGCTTAGGAACATTACATAAAAAGTTAAAACATGAAAGAATACATCTTCATTGAAAACTTCCTTTACATAAACAATACATTTGCTTGTACTTAGCATTGCATGGGATAACCAGAGGACATGTATAAGAAAAGGGTGAGCTATAAATCCATGTAAGGGTGTAAACAAGGTACAACATGAAAAATAAAATACATGTTAGGAAATAGGTATATCAGTGGATCAGAAAAGAAACATGAACATAAATACATAATGTAGAATGATTATCATAACATGGGAATGTGACAACAACACTTAACAAGGTATTAGCATGAGCCGAGGCTCATTTCACAATGATCATTAGTAAACCCTAATTGCACATGAATTAGCATGAGTGAACCCTCATTTGAATTGATGTATCATGAAACTAAGCTTTACCCAATGCATTTGAGTGTTGTTAGAGCATACCCTTCTTAATCATTTCATTTCATGCATAGGGGTGCCACATGGATCATATAACTAGGATTCATTAAACATCAACAATTATGCAACAATAATGGAATGTAGAATTCAAAATCAATACTTATTAATCAATATTTAAATGTTTATAAAGGTGTATACCATTCATAGAGAAATGAGCACGATATTCACTACACAATAACATTGGCTTGGAAAATCGCAGTGTAATTTCTGCTGCGTAACATCGTGACATAAGAATTAATAAAATTGGTTGATGAGTGAGAAAGGGATGTCTCATATTATTTACATTACAAGTAAAGTATAGGGGTCATATAGATTCATGTCCCAACATATGTAATGGAATATATATTCATAATAAAAAATAATTGCCTGAATGTAAATGAGGAGAGAAACTTCTTTTAGGAATTTCGGCATGGTAACGAGTAAACATGGAAAGCACTAATGAGAGAGAAAGAGGTCTCTCATCATTAAAAAATAAGGAGGTATGTATGTTAGAGGTTATGAATCATACCCCAACATTTATAATTGAAAATAAAAGGGCATAAAAATATTATGAAACCTGGACAAAAATAAGGAAGAATGAAATCCCTTACATGGAAGTGTGATCCCGAAGGCTTGGGAGTGGCTTGGGAGAGGCTTGAGAGAGACTTCATGGGAGCCTGGGAATCTTTTTAGGATTATATAGAGTAATGGGTAGATTTTGGTTGAGCTCCAAAGGATTTGAATGAATAAGAATAGGGATCTCGGGTGGGTTTATATAGGAAAAGAGAGGGAATTAAATATTATTTAGGTTTGGGACACCACACATTAAACTAATAAAAACCTCAAATAAACCCATGGTTTTGGATCATGTTTTTTCCAAAGGGGGAGCAAAAAATAATTTTATAAGGCCAATGTACGAACTTATTATAATATTAGGCCTGTTTATGTGGAGGTGAGTCAAACTCCCAAGGAAATCAATTTCAAAAGATAAAATGTATTATAATTCCTGGAAGGTCCGCTATACATTTGTAAAATAAATAAAAAAAACCTTAAATAAGATTATTTTAATGGAAAAACATATATTTTCCAAGAATAATGTTTATTCTATTTTATTACATCACTATTGGGTCATTATGATGTAATAAAACATATTGTATATTTAAATGGTATTAAATTTTTACCAAAAAATTTGATCATCTCTGAAAATTATTAAAAATTTGATGTTGGATAAATTTTATGTCCCGATTAATAAAATAATATTTATCGTTTAAAATAATTTTCTAAATATGTGAATTTTTACGTTTAAAAATAAAATCGACATTTATCGAAAGTTAATGGGTTATAAAAAATAGCTTTTAAACCGTAATAAAATTTACAATTGTATTCATTAAAATTATATGATCATTTATTTTTAATAAAAATTAATTCAGTAATAATATATTATTAAAATATTATTTAATTCAAAAAATTCCACTAATTCATCACAATAGATTTATTAATTGATTATTAACTAAAAATAGTATTTGTGCATTAAAAAAATTCACAAAGTAAGAATAATAAAATGAACGTATATTATCTATAGAAAATAATGTACATAAGCATAGTTATAGGGAACTTTTACATAAACCATTATAAAACCCACATAAGAGCTAAGGGTAACATGTACGACGGTGACAGAATCTTGGGGTGGCTCAGATAACATCGCTCGGGTGGTAATCTCTATCAACTTCCACTTCTCCCATAAGTTTCTCCATTAGAGCTTAACTTGTCGTAGCTCGGCTTGGGATTGGTCAAGATCAATGGCCAATGACGCCACCTCCCTTCTAAGATCCAACAAATGGGATTCGTATGGAGAAATTCTATTGGATGAGTCCATCACTTCCTTTGTTTGAGTAAACATGTTTTGTTAAGTCCCTATATTTATTGCAATAATGTGATAATTGTTTAAAATATATATTAGAAATGGTCACAATTCATAATGGTACTTTAAAATCAAAAATCATGAAACCAAAGAATATCAAATTTTATATAACTGTTTTACATAATAAAACATTAAATTGGATCAACTTGAATTTCCATTGGTAAAATTTTGTTTCTTTAAAATAAGACCATAAAAATATATTATTTTTCAAAAATAATATTTTTTGTTGCTTGGAATTATATGATAAATTGGATAACTATTTTGATTGTCCGTAAAATAAAAAATAGAACAATGATCTAGCTAGTAGTGGGACCCATGTTCATCCACTATTGATGGAGACATTAGGCCAACGACATCCATCTCACATGGATGCAAAAGTTGGTGGGTGGATTCATAGAACCTCGATGAGATCATTGCCCAGATTCATAATGTCTATTGGGATTATAATAGGTGAGAAAGAATATGGTGGGTGGGTGAGCAAGAAAAGGTTACACAAGGTCCTTAAATCCATTGGTGTGTAATGTGTTTTATGTTTTGAACCATACTATAGGCACGATCGATTAAGAGAATGAGTTTTTTTATTTCATCTATATTGAAGAGAAATTTGATGTGGGATAGTGGCACCACAAAACTAATTCTATATCATCAAAAGGTACACAAACTTCACTAGTCATCTAATTTAATTTGTACGAGTCAGCTAATCATTTCACATGATCATCCTCTTCCTTTAGATATTTAAGGGCTTAATTGTGGATGGATTATCCTCCATTGAAAAGTTGAGGTGATCATTTTGATCCATAATACTTTATCAAGAAGCCATCCTTATTTGATCAATTATTCCCAAATGTAAATATTTTCTCGATATTGAAGATACAAACCAGATTTATGTTCCGGGGAATTTAATTGACTCATGCACACAAAATATACCATAATGATATATAGTGGCTTAGACAAAGGATTTTTATGAGGATAATGATATAATGAATGAGCTGTTGAGGTTGAAATTGTAACAAATTCAGCCTCAAAATTTATACATGTTAAATGAATGCAGAAAATAAAGAATAGTCACATATAAATATTTAGTGAACATGATCTTGATACTCTAAGTCATACACCCTACATCTTGATAATGAAGGAGATAATTTGATGATGTATTTATTCAAATTAGGATAAAATTTAGGTTCTTTATACGTAATTAATAAGAAATTAGACTTAGGTGATAATGATAATTTTTCATGAAGAATGAAGGAGAAAAAATGAAAACATTAAAGCCTACTATTTCTAGTATTCATAGTGATATTGATGAGGCTACATCTAGATAAAGATATTCCAATGGTTTATTTCTGTTGGACAGAGTGAAAACTCAAAAGGGTGTGAATTAAGTTCCTACTAAAAATTTCGGTTAAAACATTATGCTAAATAAACCCCAATTTTGAAACGGCCCAGTTAATTAAGGTAATAGAGATATTAATGTTTAGTTGGTCAATAGGTTTCTTATAGGGTAATTATTCCTCAATGGAATCAGTGTAAAACACTGAATCAACTTTTGAAACATGTTTACTGAATTAAAAACATACACACACTAACCAGAACTAACTATTAGAGTTAATTTTAAATAGTTTTGTGTTTTTAAAATTATAAGATTCCGAAAATTGAAAAACACAGTATTACAAAAACATTGGACATAGTAAAGATAAAAAAGAGATTCAGTCTCATGATGAGACATTATCTTCTCAACATGGTGATCAACTGCCACCAAGAAGTTTATATTAACAATTTACTTGATACACATCATGTATCGGGCTTCACAACAGTTTTCACAAACTATCTAGTGATCACACTCTCTACCTCTGTTCTTCATGGGAAGAAACAAATAATATATACCACACATGGACTCTTCCATATTTGCACCCAGGAAAAAAGTTTAAATAATGTTTCATGGGTTGATTTCCTGTATCCTCCTGTTCAAGAACAGGAGACAGTGTTTATAATAGAAAAACACACACTTCTTAGAAATAAAAAAGAACACAATAGTGCTAATAGGATAAGATTGAGTTTAGAAATATCTATGTGTTTTCAGTTCTTCTCTTGACTCATTAGAGTGAAGAAATCACAGTTCGAGTATTTTTATGGAGGTTGTCTCCAAAATAGAGTGTCACAACTCTAGGTTCTAGCTTCCAGGAACTGTGCGGTTCCACTTATTGGTTTGATAGATATTTAAAGAATCGCAGAAGGAATACATTAATTTTTTCCAAATGATCTTCCAGATTTACTTGGGTTCACAATTTAAGGGCTGGATGGTTCCTCCTTGTTCTCTTTGATCTTAAGAGTAATATCATTCTCATGCATTCTTCACTTTCTTCTTTTCTTACTTGGTCTTCAATGTTATATCTGAGGTCTGATAAATGGAATGATTAAAACACATGTGGTCTTCCTCGTACCTCATACTGTCTCCAGATATGGTCTCTTGATAATCCTCTAATCAGCATTAATTAATGTTAGAAGAATTTAATTTTCAAAATATCATCATTAGAATAATCTGATGAATTTGAAAAAGTATGGACTGGAAGAGTGAGCGTCGATAGATTTTTTGTGGAAGCCTTCTCAACAATAGGCTTCAATAGTAGACTACATTGGTATCCCTCATCGGCAGCCATTATTAGTAACCATCTTTCAGTGACCTTCAATCAGTTCCCTTCCATTAGTAACCTTATATTAGTGACCATCAATGGTAACCTTCTATTGATGAACTTGTATTGGTGACCTTCATCTATAACCTTCTATCTAGGACCTCCATCGTGGACCATCATTGGTGACCTTCTATCAGTGAACTTCATCAGTGACCTTCATCACTGACCTTCTATCGGTGACCTTTACTTAAATAAATTTTCCACTGTAATCATACATGATAGAACAATGAGATTAAAGATACATAGATACAACTTCATTTAAACTATAAATATTAATAAATCCAAATTATCATTGTTATCACTTTATAGATGAAATAAATATTAATGAAACATGATTATCATTGTTATCACTTGATAGAAACTATAAATATTAACCAATCACCATTATAATGACAATGAATCATAATTTGGGATTATAAAAATAGGTGAGTCCAATAATCTCCCACCTTTTGAAAATCACAAATTATGTTAGTGAAAATTTAGATTTAAGAACTATTGAATCAATGTTAAGCACAATTTCTAATATATTTAGAGTTGTTATCATACATATATTATGTATAAGTAAAATTGAACCATTATTATTAAGGAAAAATATAGAACATGGTATATATGCATGGACTCAAATAAACTTAAAACTTCTCTCCCATTGTGATTATAAAAAATAATATAATACCAAAGTATACAACATAGTATTTTATTATTAATGATGCAAGAGTAAAATATAAAAAAGAGTAAAAAGATCCCTATCAACTAAGACATACCATAGTCAATCCACATCATAAATTTACCAGGGAGCATTATCTTTGGAAGCTGAGGAGGCAAGTCTAGAAGATTGAGGGATAGACCGAGGTATGGCAGTGAGGAAGGTAGGAGGAGATGCTAAAGAAGCATCAGTATACCTATGGTTGGTAGATCTCTGAGAAATCATAGGGGTCGTGATTATAATGGTCTGAGTAGGAGTCATCAACGGGGTAACACTAGTAGAGCCTGAGGCAGCTGATGATGATGGTAAAGATGGAGGAATAGTAATAGGAGTGCAGTCCACATAGAGGAAAGGTAAAATGTGATTTCTAAAATCCATAATAATGCTTCCTACACATTCCATAGATGATATAAAATCATCTTTATTCTCCATTAATTTTTCCAAGGCATGAGTCAATTCTCTAATCCTACTAACTCGATCCTTAAAAGCCTATGTGACAGGTGGGATTCTCACGTTTTCCAACAGCAGCTAGAAGAGACCATCTATATAATGTTTAGTGTACACACTTATGTAATAGAATTAATCTTGATATTTGATGTCCTTATGATATTGAGCATTCTCCCATAAATAATATCCAACAAGCTTATGAATTTCTCTGGTAGTGGAAATGACCTATGTCATAGACTGAGGGTCTGAGGTACTAGTACAGTAGAACTTCTCCACTTCTTCTCTAACAACCGACTAGAAAGCTTCGAGATCAAAATGAGGTGCAGCTGAATAGGAAGCATATACACATATATGATCCAGAGTGAAATCCATTTCCTCCTTAAAAGACATGCTTATACCACTGATCAGTCTTTTTACATCATCATCCTGACCACTGACATGTGCATCCATAGACATTTTAATGTCCTCAAACATAGTGACCATCTGCGGAACAACACTCTTAACATACTTATTGTCTTTTCCTCTTGAACCCATGAATCCATATAGGATTAAAACATTGTAATGGATTCTTTCACCAATTTAATAGATTTTTCCATGGTTCTAACGTAATTATGTCATTCCATGACTTCATGTAAAAAATTTGAGTGAGAGGTTGAAATTAATCTTTCTAAGGAAGATGCCAGAAATTCTTGAATGAGAGCCACTATTCTCTCTATACCAAAAGATATCTCATCAAATTATTTATTCAAATCATACTTTAATGATTCTAAATTGTCATTCTTCATATAGTCTCGAGGTAAAAACACTACTAGTTGCAAAATAGTGGTTTATGAAATAGAAGAAATTGGAGGGCTTCTGTTTGGTTTTTCATCATCTGAGTCTCCATAGCCTATGCCCCAGACCACAAATCCAGAGTCTTCTGAACAATCTTCTATTCCATGAGAAACAACAACTGAACCTATAGAAACAGGTTCCTCCCCCTCACATAGATTATTCTTTTGATTAATTACATCAATCTCTCTTAAACCCCTTTGAACAACTGCATCAATAAGAGATTCCACTACCACGTTTTCTACAGAATCTTCAACTGCTGGCATTTCAAATTCAGCTTTAACCGATTCTGAATCCTCTTCATCTACACTCTCTACCATTTTATTATAACTTATAATAGGACAAAGACTTAGAAATTCCCCGTCATTTTCATCAATAGTTGTCACAAAATTATCATTTCTAGGTTCAGTTCCATCCTCCTCCTCTAAGGTCTCTCTAATGTCTCATATGAAGTTTTCTTCTCTATATTCTACAGTGGTTTCCTCAACATCCATGTCCCTTTGGATAGTCTCTCTTCTAGGAAATCTTTTTGGTGGGCTAGGCTCACCAAAGGAAATAACATTAGTTTGGGGACTTGATGGAAGGTTAGGATCACTCATATCATATTTAGTAGAATCCTCTCTTACTTTCATAACTACAGCTTCCCCTTCTTCATCTGAGTATACTAGCTCCAATTCATTTGGATTTAGGCCTGGATCTCTCTAATTGTTTGGAATTATAAGATTAGTGATAGGGTTGAATTCTTCGTATAGTTATTCCACATCATTCACCCATTTTCAATGCTAAGGGCTACAAATTAACTTCATAAACATTCAAATCATCATGGTAATGCATAAGTTGTAACTTAAAACTACTATTTACTTCTTATTTATACAAAATCCTTTTCTTTCAACATCAAGGATATCAACCTTGAATGAAATAAATAACTTGATTTGGAACTAGACATTTTAATATCCTCAAACTGAACCCTCAATAGTCTACATAGATTTATCTTCTCTCTATGATTCAATAGATACAAAAGAAACATGTACTGATACTTCACAGTATCAAAGTCCTATATCTTGGGACTCAAAACTTATTGAACCTACTTAAAAAGAAACCAGACCTCTTCTTTTATTTCAGTAGAAATCACATTCCTAGAGATTCCATTCACTATTAGTTCACCCAATTCTTCTTCATAATAGAAGAGCACATAAGTGGGAGACAACACACCAGGGTTGTAATCAAAAATCCATTCATGCAGAACTCATAAACATTAATCCCATTCAATAGAAGAGAGTATCACACTTACGTAATTTACCTTTTAAGACATTCAGTTTTCATTCTCAAACGTCTCAAACATCATAGACTCATTAAATTCATTCACTAGCTTTGGTAATAAGGTCCATTGTTATTTGCAATGAATTCTAACCAATCTTGAGCGTCGAGTGTCTTCAGCACTTGGGACCTTCTTCACAGCAGCCATTCGAAACATAATTCCTTATCTGCCATGATTTACCTCTTAGAAAAATGCAGATTGATTAGCTTTCCACTACCTTGATTCAACTACTAGAGCCAGTTATATATTTCTTATGGTTCGGTGAACCTCCTTCATCAACAACCATTAGTCTCTTCAGTCCTTCCATTGCAATCTGGAGTGGTTCGAGGGTTTCAGCAAAACATCAGGTTCCAATGTTAGGGATAAAGATGTTTGGGAGTGGATTGAAGTGGATTGAAATGTGGTTTTCACGTAATTTTTATCATTTAGGGATCAACAAAAAAATCATGTAAAATAAATAAATAATACTAAAAATGTTTTTAATTCTAATAGAAAAATGTGAATTCCCATACCTAAGGTTGAATATTGGTAAGGTTTCAATTGTGACGTCCAATGGTGAGGTCTAATATTTAGGTCCAATGGTGAGGTCCTAACAGTGATTCCCAATGGTGTGGTCCTAACGGTGAGGTCAAACAGGGAGGTCCTAATGGTGAGGTCCAACGGTGAGGTCCTAATGCTGAGGTCCAACAGTGAGGTCCTAATTGTGTGGTCCAACTAAGAGGTCCTAACGTTGAGGTCCTAATAGTGAGGTCCAACAGTGAGGTCCTAACAGTGAGGTCCAACGGTGAGGTCCTAATGGTGTGGTCTAATAGTGAGGTCCTATCTTAACAGTTTATCAAACCTAACTCTGGTTTGATGTTGTTTAACTTCTCAGAACTCAAAGTCATTGTGAGTATATCATCCAATTGGTGTTCATTTCCAATGAATTTAGGGGTGATATCACCTCATTGATAATGATCTCTCATGAAGTGATGTCTCACATCAATGTGATTTGTCCTAGCATGAGATAGGGTATTTTTAGATATGTTAATATAAATTGTGTTATCAAAATTTATATGGACATGTTTGAATTGATATCCATAGTCTAGTAAAGTGTGTTTCATCAACTAAATTTGAGTGTAACATCTACCAGCAGCTATGTATTCAGCTTTGGCAGTAGATAATGTAATATAACTCTATTTCTTTCTAAAAAAATGATTCTAGTGACTTGACCAAAATGTGACATGATCCATAGGTTCTCTTTCTATCTAACTTGAAACTAGAAAAGTCAAAATCCATATAACTTATTAAATCAAAGGATTTACCATTTAGATAAAATAGTACTATGTTTGTAGTATACTTGAGATATTTTAAAATCAAATTAATAGCAGATAAAAGAGATTCCTTGGGATATGATTAAAAATCAGCAAACATGCATACACTAAACATAATATCAGGTTTGATAGCAATAAGATAGAGATGACACCCAATCATACCTCTGTAATTTGTTTGATCCACTAGTTTTCTAGTTTCATCCGCATCCAACATACATGTGGTACTCATAGGTGTATCACTACCTTTATTACCATCCAAGACAAAACATTTCAAAATATCCTTAGTATATTTACTTTGATTTAAAACAATACAATTTTTATTTTGAAAATTTTTAAATCTAATGAAATATTTAAATTCCCTCATAAAACTCATTAAAAATTTATCTGGAATCATCTTTGAAAATTCAGTACCATAGAATTTTTAGAGGATCCAAAAATAATGTCATATACATAATTTTTTACAATTAAAACATATTTGGAAATTCTTTTAATAAAAAAATTTGTATTAAATATTCCTTTAGTAAATCCTTTTGAAATAAGAAAATAACTAAGCATGTCATATGAAGCTCTTGGAGCTTGTTTTAGACCATATAGTGATTTAGAATGTTTAAATAAATGATTTAAAAAATGTGGATTTGTAAAAAAATGGGGTTGTTTAACAAATACATCCTCAATAATATAGTGATTTATAAATGCACTTTGAAAATTCATTTGATAAAGTTTTAAATTCAGATGAGCTGTATAAGTAAGTAATATCCTAGTAGACTCTTGTCTAGATATAAGTGAAAAGGTTTCCTCATAGTCTATTCCTAACTCTTGACTATATCCTTGTGAAACTCGTCTAGCCTTGTTTCTAACTATGTTTTCATATTCTTCAACTTTATTTCTAAACAACCATTTAGTGAATATGGTCAAATTTTATTTAGGTCTTTCTAATAATTCCCAAACATTGTTTCTTTAAAACTGATTTAATTATTCTTGCATAACTGTTACCCAAAATTCCTCATTGATATAAACATAAATATTTTTGGGTTCAAGCTGTGAAGGCAAGTCTTGATGTTCAACCTGGTTTCTCAAAGAAGCTCTAGTTTCTGTTCATCTATTTATATAACCTACTACAGAATCTAATTAATTATACTTGAGGCTTCTAATACCTCTAGAATGAGTTCAAGTAGACTACTCATGGTTTTCTATAGGTTCAAATTCACCATGCTCTGATTTTGGAAATTTTCCAAAACAGGTTGTTTTCACTATGGGTTCACTTTCTTTATCTTTATGGTCTACAATTGACATATCATCCTCAAGATGTTCAATGGAGGCTTTGGGTTCATGTGGATCAGTCTCATCAAATATTACATGAACTAATTCTTCCACATATTTGGTTCTCTTATTGAATACTCTATAATCCTTAGTAGAGATTGACTAATCAATGAAAATTTCTTCATAAATCTTAGAAGCAATATTTTCAAGTTTATCCCTAGTGTTAAGGATTAAGCCATTACAGCCTAGAACCCAAATTTATTTAACCTTAGTCTCCTAATAATATAATGGATTTTATTCAGAATAGGTTTAATTTAGACTCTATTGATGATGTAACATGTTTTATTAACAAAATCATCCCAAAAAAATAGGTAGGTTATACTCATTTAGCATAGTTTGGGGAATATCTTGAAGTGTCATATTTCTTCTTTCTATGAGTCCATTTTGTTGGGGTGTTCTAGGATCAAACAAATTGTGATTATATCCATTTTTTAAGAAAAAATATTCAAACTCTTGATTTTCAAACTCATGACCATGATCACTTCTCATGGTCAAAATTCTATATCCAATAGTATTTTCAACAGACTGGAAATATTTAATGATGTAAGAACATGAATCACTTTTGTAATCTAGAAATTATACCCGAGTATATGTAGAAAAAACATCTACAATAACATAAAAATAGTTATTACATTTTAAAAGTGAAACTATATATGGTCTAAACAAATCCATGTGAACCAACTCAAGCGGTTGAGATGTGGAAACATCTTTATTTGTTTTGAAATAAACATGGTGTTGTTTTCAATTTTGACAAGGATTAAAAACATAGTCATGTGGGAATTTCAATTTAGGTATGTCTCTATCTAAATCATTCCTAGTTAGTTTCCTAAGTGATTGCACATTACCGTGTCCTCATATTCTATTCCATAACTATGATTCCTTATGAAAATAATTTAAACAAAAAACATTTTTCTTATCTAAAGAGTTTAAATCAGCTACATATACATTTTAATTTCTAAGAGTAGTGAATATTAAATCATTTTTAGAATTAAAAACATTTCATGCATCATTTTCAAATTTAACATTGAAACCAACATCACAAAATGATGATATACTAAGTAGATTGTATTTTAACCCTTCAACAAAAAGGAATTTTGAAATTAATATAGTATTAGGGTTTCCAATTTAGCCTAAACAAATGATCATATCTTCATAAATATAACTGAATATAACAACTCCACCATTAACTTTAATTAGGCTCTTGAAGCATGAATTGTATCCAGTCATTTTTATTGAACATCCACTATCCAAGTACCATAGTGTTTTACAGGAGCCCTTTTAACAATTTTCCTAAAAAATAGATTAAGTATATGGTAACATTGGTACCATGATTTTCTTTGGTCCAGAGAGGTTAGAATGTAATGCTTTGGGAACCCATACTTGTCTCACATGTTTCCTAAAATTGACATATATGTTTTGAGATAATGAGACTTTGTTAGGTCTTTTATAGGATTGTTTTTCAAAAGATGGTTGAACTGTCTAGATTTTGGACCAAATTTATTTTTAATAATCCTTCTCTATCCTGGTTGATATGCTACACCATTTTTGTATTTGGGAGAAATTTGTTTTATTAGAAACAAATTAAATATATCCTTACCTGTAGTAAACTTCTCAAGATCCATTTTTAACTGATCATTTTATAATTTAAGTTGAGTATTTTCTTCTAAAATATGAGAAAATTTTTCTCTATCAATATGAAAATGAGACTTATAATTAAAATTTAATGAATTCGGTCTTTTCAATAATTTATTTTTATCCTCGAGTTCATTAAAGGTATCTTCAAGAATTCCAGAATATTCAAGTAGTTCATCCTCAGTCATATTTTCTTCATTATTCGATTCACTTTCATTCCCAGAATAGTAAGCATTACGTATAGGAGAATTGGGTTTTAACTGATATGTTTTTGTCATGAAACATAGGTTATCTTGTTTGTTGTTTTCAATATCAGAACTATCAGATCCACTAGAGCTATCTTTTGAAGCAGTACAAGTAACTTTCAAAGTCTTTTTATATCCCTTTCCCGTTTCTTTATATTTCCTTATAAATTTCTACTTGGGGAAATTAGCCCAAACTTGGCCTTTTCATTTACACTTATATCATAATATCTCATTTGTGTGGTCATTCCATTTTCTTTCCTTTTTCCACTGTCCTTTACTATCATACATTCCTTTATAGTTTGATTTTCTAAAGAACATCATATTACACTAGAAATGTTTGAATATTCTATCTAGATGAGCCATCTCATCATCACTGTCAGAAGCTGAATCTTCACTGGTGGAAGTGTTTATAGGTGCGTTAACTTTTTATTTATCTTTGCATTTTGAGGTAGCGGTCTTAAATGCAATGTATTCCATTCTTGGTTCTTCATCTTCTTCTTGATTTAACATATTCTATTATTTGTACATCATATGTTTTCCAATTATTTCCTTCACTCATAGCTTGCCTATGTCACATGATTCTTGAATAGAAAAATAATTTCCTCTCCAACTGTCAGGTATAAATCTAATAAACCTCATAATATGATCCTTGTTTTCCACTAGTTTCCCAAGAAGACTCATGGTATTTACTATTTCATTGAACCTAAGATATATTTCAGATATAAGTTCATCAGGGTTAATTTTAAAATTATCATATTTAATAGTATAAGTATTTAACCTCAAATCTTTAACATTTTTTATTCCCTCATAAGACACAACCAAAGTATCCCAAATTTCATAAACATTTTTATTGGATGATATTCTATTGAATTCTTCATCACCTAGAGAAAAGTACAATGAATTAATTTCATTATATTTTATGTTATATGTAGCTTTAGTCAACTGAGACCATGTGTCCCTAGCAGTAACATGAAATACATGTTGTTCATCAATTGTGTCCTAGATTTCAGGACCCATGCTCTCTAGATACATTTTCATTTATAATTTCCATTGTGCATAGTTATTACCATTAGAGAAATTTCGATTGGTTTTTATAGCACCCTCAACTCAGTTATCCATAGATAAATAGAATTGAAATAACTAAAAATTTAGATCTATCAGAAATTTTAAGATCATTAAAAAACAACTAAAATCTGAATTGAATAGAATTTAAAATCTTGCACAATAGTTCATATAGTAGTACTAAAAAGTTTAAGCCTATGTTACCAAATTTTGGTTGGAGTGGAAACTCAATATGGGGTGAATTTAGTTCCTACATAATATTTCTATTAAAAAATTATGCTAAAGATCCCCCAATATTGAAACAAACCAGTTAATTATGGTAGTAAGGATAAAAATGTTTACTTGGTCAACAGGTTTCTCAATGGAAGATTATTCCTCAGATGAATCATTGTAAAACACTAGTTCAAATTTTGAAATAGATTTAATAAATTAAACACATATGCACACTGAACATAAATAACTATCAATGTTAATGTAAAATAATTTTGTGTTTTTGAAATTATAAAAAATGGAAACTAGAAAAAGAAATTATTACAAACTCATAAGACAAAGTAAAGTAAAAAAAAGAGGTTCAATAACAAGGTGAGACTCTATCGTTTTCACTTGGAGATCACCTGCCACCAAGCAGTTTATAATAAAAATAAACATGATACAAAGCCTGTATCAGGCTTTACAACTGTTTTCAAAAACTGTTCTGGTCTCACACCTTCTACCACTGTTCTTCATTGGAAAAACAAACAATCCATACCACACATTGTCACTTCCACAGTTACACATGGGAAAAATGTGTAAATAAATATTGATGTGAGTATTTTCAATATCCTTCAGTTAAATCATAGAAGGTAGTGTGTGTAACAGACAAACACACACCTCTTAGAAATGTAAAAAACAAAATAGAGCTAATATTTTAATATTTAGTTTAGAAATCTCTATGTGTTTGCAGTTCCTCACAAAACTCCATGGAGTGAATAAATTCATGTTTGAGTCTTTTTCTGGATGTTTTCTCCAAAACAGAGTGTCAAAACTAAAGGTTTTAGCATCCATGTACTGTGGGGTTCTGCTTCTTGGTTTGATAGTGAATTGACGAAGCATAGAAGGCATATGTCAATTTTTTCCAAATGATATTCATGATGCTCATGGGCTCACAATGTCTGTTTTGTATGGTTCCTCCTTCTTTTCTATGATCTAGAAAGTAAGATCATTCTCATGCCTTCATCAATTCTTATTTTCTTCCTCGGTCTTCAATTTTATATCTGGTGTCCGAAAATAGGAATATGTAAAACACGTGAGGTATTTCTTGTACCTCGTACTGTCTCCAGATATGGTCTCTTGATATTTCTACAATCTACATTAATTAATGTCAGAAGCATTAACTTTACCAAATACGGTCGTCAGAATAATCTTAATAATTTGAATAGGTATGTAGTAGAAGAGTTAGCATCGGTAGACTGGTAGAGGTAGCCTTCTCAATAGTAGGCTTCAAGTATGGACTACAATGGTAGCCTTTATCGGTATCCTTCATCGGTAACCATCTATGGGTGACATTATATCAGTTTCCTTCCATCAGTAACCTTCTATCAGTGACCTTCATCAGTAACATTATATCGGTGACCTTCTATCGGTAACCATCATCGGTAACAATCTATTGTTGACCTTTATTAGTGACCTTCATCAGTGACTATCTAGTAGTTGCCTTTATTTGTGACCTTCATCGATGATCTTATATCGGAGACTTTCTATCGGTGACCTTTACATAGATATATTTTTCACTATAAGCTTAAAAGATAGAACCATGAGATTAATGATTTATAGTTATCACTTGATAGAAACTAAAAATATTAACAAAACTAAATTATCATAGTAATCACTTGGATGAAACTATAAATATTAATGAAAAATGATTATAATAGTTATCACCTGATAGAAGCTATAAATATTAATGAATCATGATTATCATTAAAAAGAATCGTGATTTGGGAATATCCAAACTGGCGAGTCTAACAATTTCAACTCACCAAATTTTCCATTTCCAAAGAACATGGTCACACCATATTTATTCATTACACCATGGATGAGTTGGAATCTACAAAATATTTTTTTTACTAGTAGTAGACTATATCATAATTTATTTCATTTCACCACAAGAAAAATGATTGATATTTTCTATTCTAAAAATTTAGATATTGTTACACTATGAAAGAATCACTACACCAAAAGGGATACTATTAAGCATCATGGATGATATAGAAACACTATAGTGTCCATGTAAAATAAAATCGTATAATTGAGGAAGAACTATTCCCTTGTTATTTTTAGGTATTAAATAATATAGAAATTAATAACTGAAAACTAGTGGGTATTGCCATTTAATTTAGGGAGAATAATTTTTTACATAAAACATTTAAATAAATAATTAAATGAGATATTATAACATAATAAATTATTGTTTTTTGTGAATAAATTGTGCATTTAATTGATGAAGAGTTATTAATGAATAATTTCTTGATCAGTTTGACAACTTGAAAAATAAATGTATTAATGAAAAAGACTAATGAGCACCTGTTAATCTATTAAATATCAGAACAACTTGATAAAAACTAGTAATCATATTTACCAAATATAAAAGATCCAGAATTTTATAAGAGAATGTGTGATCTAGAAAGATCAAAGAGGAGGGTCAGCAAAATATATTTCTAGGATGGATTTAATCTTTTGAATATGAATGATGAGGAGGAGCCTATGACTAGGGGGTGTAACTATTTTATGAAGAGGCTCAATTACAATAGAAGATGGTTTGGGTATAATTAACTGAAGAAAAATATTTGTATTGCTAGGGGTAAAAAAAATAAACTAGAGGATCAACTACTATAGTGTATAACCTATTTTTGGTTGAACCACAATAATTGATAAAAATATTACATTAGAGAATCTAGGTTATTGGTAAAACCAATGTGGAAAAAAGATGATTTTTTACCAAACCTTGAATTTTGTTTTAATTCTCTCCCTATTATTAATGTTGTACATAATTTGATACTAATAGATATCACAATGTCGATCAATAACCTTTAAAAACATAATAATATGAATTAAAAAGTAAAAGATTTTACAAAATGAGTGTGCAACTTATTTATCCCCCCTAGTGAAACCTAAACAAAACTAGGGATCTACATTAATAATTTGAGTAGGGTTTTGAGGTAATGTGATAGGGATATTTATCCCTCTCAATGAATAGATGTTCATAATAAAGATGTAGATTTAACGGTCAATGTTACATTATTATTTCAATGTTTAGAAGAGTTTTTTGGAAGGTACAACCACCCCGATCACAATTTTGATGATCGTACAACCATCATAAAATATTATTTGACTATGAATGAAAATTCTCAAAATTGTTAAAATAAAAAGTTAAATGATAAATAAGAAACCTTTTCCATAAATTGTTTATATAAATCATCAACGAAGGAATGTCCATGGATTTTTTATATTGAATGTTCTTCATATATAAGAGGACACATAAAACATATGAAAAATGTTGATGATGGAAAATAATTATAGTGCCATATTAAAATGATGGTTTAATTAAAAAATGTAATTTTATTAGATTGTTAAAGGAAAGAGAAGTTAACTCCTAGGAAAACATTTTATGTTGATGGTAGGAAACACAATATTTTTAGTGTTACTTTACACTTTCATAAAAGAATGTAATTTATGTTCAGTAAATATGAGTTCCTATTTAAATTGATAGAATAAGGGAACATTTTTATAATATTTCGGCGATCTATGGGTAATATATTCAAAGTTTTTGTTGCCTAAAAATAATAATTCTTATGTATTAAGTGAGGGAATCAGTTGTTGAAATGAAGAAATCATTTCCTTGGATAAAGAAATATGAGCATGATTACCCAATGATAATTTTTTTGATATTATTATAATGTAAAATAGATTAATTGGACAATAATTATATTCTATAAATGAAATATTAAAAAATATCTACAAAATCGTGATGTAAATCCATGCATCTCATCCCTTAGAGTTATTTAATCAAATATTTATGGGACCTTGAGTATTTAATAAAAAAAATGAGGTAAGTATTTATTTCTTTTATTGAAAATTATAAATATATTACTTTAATTATGTTTATGAAACATAAAAAATTTGTGCTAAATATATTCAAATGGTTTGGAATAACTGATAAAAAAGTGTATAATTAGTCAGTAAGTATTCTTGAGTAGATAATGGTGTTTAATATACTAATAAAATATTTTAGTCTTATCTTGAGATTTATGGTATTAATTATCAACTTATATCCCCATATACACTATAATATTAATTTTTTCGAATAGAATAATGGATGTTAGGTGGATTTATCATAGACTAGATTGATAGATCATGATAATGTTTCATATTTTTGAGATAGTATTATAGAGAATCATTTTAAATTAAATATCTTTTATGACTTGTATTTCCCTTGTTTTTGTTTTATAAAATTACTGGGAAAAATCTGAGAACAGGAGCTAAGACGACATGCGATTATGAGGCCTGATGTGCCCAGAATGGTCCGTCAAAAAATGGTAATTATTAAATAGCATGCATGTGCAGTTTTTCTGAAAGAGTGAAATAAATTTCAAACAGGAGCCCAAATCAGAAATCTGAGGGCACTATTACATTCAAGAGGGTGGGATTACCCTAGGTGTGAAATCATTTTTCTCAGCATTATCCTCTAGCGAGAATTCCTGAAAATGGAATAACCGCTAATATAATAATTAAATATAGATTATTTTTTGTTTCAAATTCATTAACTCATAAATAGTAACTCGTTTTGTAAATCTCATAGTACCATTGAGCTTGGGAGGGTGTTCTTTCTTTAGTTGGGGCCTAATCTCGACATGCCTAGGTCAAGGGTAAAAGTTAATTTTTGGGTGTTTTAATGAAAAAATGAAATAAACGTAAGATATATTTTTTTATTTGAAAAAATCACTATGATGCAAAATATAGCTAGATAATTCATTTTATATGTGAAATAGAATAATGAAGCTAGAAATCAAGCTTAGCAGGTATGTTGTCTCATTTCGTAAATGAAACAGCATAACAGAATAGTGACTCAGTGTAAAAAAACACTAAAATGTGTTTCCTCCATTATGATGATTAATAGAGATACGAGATCCTGTGAGGATACTGGAGTTTTGTTTTGAAGCCTTGGAAGAAATTCATTGGCAAGTGATGAGCGGTGTTGAAAGACAAATGATGATTGATCAATAAAAAAATTTGGCTCAGATATTGTTGGAATGTCAAAAAACAAACATAGGATTCACACTTCGTTAGAGATCAATGAAAACCCAAGTAGGGTTTTATTTATAAGTGTTTAACTTTCCCCCATTCATCCCTTCTAAATGAAGAATGCTTGTCAATTCACTAACAAATTTACCCACAATTAGATCGTCTATGTGGGAATGTTATTTTTCATATGGGGATTTATGCGAAGTTTGATTAACATTTTATTTATCCTTCCTTTAAATCCTAAAAAGGATGAATCACATAAACACAAACAAAATCCATGGACTATCCTTAGTGTGTTACTATTCCTTCCTTCTAATCATCCCTTTTGTTTTGTTCTTCTAGAAAAAATTGAAACCACGATCCAAGAATGACTGATGTGGTGGATCAACTAGGGCATGGGGATGATGGGGATATCAGTGCCAGGTGAACGACCGTTGGCATGAGTTCCGGTGGCGACGAAGGATGTCCAAGGTCATGGGGTCATTGAGGTGATAGAAGGGCATGTCCAAGATGTCCAAAGAGGTAGAATGGGTCACCATCTTGAAGGTCGGCGGTAGTGAAACCTGTGGTAGTTAGCGACGGTGGAACCCACAACAGTCGCCACGTGCGGTGGACTAGGACCACTGGTAGGTGTTCGGTAGTGGTAACATGTGGTTTCGGCCTTATGCGGGATGTGGCACACACCAGGGGTGTGCGGTGGTTGTAGAGGATGAGGGAAGGGGAAAGAGCCACTGGGCATCTAGGTAGGCTTGACCCTTAGCCCAATGGGCCTAGCCATTGGTCTAGGCTAGACCGGTTCATCCCAGACCTAATGAGCCCCTTTTCACTTAAATACTCATAACATACAAACCATGTCTCTGATTGAAGAGATGTTTCTGTAGTTTAAAGCATTGTGATGGGGAGTCCCTTTGGACATACTCCAAGTTAATTATGTATAATTTAGGATATGACATATGTCTTGAGGAGTAGATTCTCCTAGAATCAAGTTCTTTGTGAGCGGGAATCATCTGGTTAGATGTGAAGAGAGGGAATTGAAGTGTGGACCTCATTGGCCTTGAAGACCTCAGTGATGATTGTAAATAATGGTCCCAACAGATCTATGCGAATATCTGACCTCAGTGGCCCATCAAACGAGCGTACATCAGTGGCCTAGCTGACCGCAGTGATGAGCGAACCTCAATTGCCTAGTAAACGAGTGGACATAAATGGACTTTATGATGAGTAGAACATAGTTTCCAAGCATACAAACATTCCTCTCTAGCCACGTAGACCTCATTGACAAATGAACCAAAGTGGCCCAACAAACCACAGTGATGAATGGACCTAAGTAGCCAAATAGGCCACAGTAACTCGTCAGGGATGAGTCTCTCTATAGAACTAAATATTCAGTATTATGACTGATAGTCTTACTTTATATACATTAGGTTATACCTATGTGATATATCCACTACATCATGTTTACTTTTCCTTGGAGAATTTGATTTTTGGTTTGGGGTCCCTACTGAGTATTGTTTTACTTACAACTTTACGGGCATCAGTCACACATGTCGTATCTTGTACAGATGATCGAAACATTGATGGATCCCTTTATGGACATAGCCCAGGTGGTTCTTAGTGTGGCTTGATAGATAATATTTGCTTCTATAAATTTAGATAGTTTTTTACCTACCCTCCAAGTAGGTCTTTCTATAGAGGAGTTCCAAAATTTTATATGTTTACCTTCCTGTTTCAGTTGGTCATGTATTTTTCCCCCATTTACCATTAGTTTTATATTATCATACCATGATTTGTTTACAATGTTTTTTCACCTCCTATAATCTATGTCATGGATTTCTTTGTGTGTGTGTGTGTGTCTAGGTACTTTGGAAAATTCCTCCTATTTTTTTGGGATACACATACTCGGTGCTAGTCGGCAGCCCATGGCCTATGGGTGGTGGGATAGTGGTAGACATGGAATAGGCCACAAGGAGTGGGTTGTAATAGTGTTGTATTAGAGGCGTTCAGTTCTACCTTATGAACCCAAACTCAATGAGTGTGGTTAGGGGAAATTGTGTTATGTCTTTTGAGATTATCTTTTAGGCAAGGAAATCCAGTGTTCGTGCGGCGGATGACGTATCAATACACCAGGACCTTGAATTCTTCTTTTTTGTCAGTACCTAAAAACAGTAGTTGCAAGGAGAAAAAAATAATGTTACATGCATCACATAGGAATTGGTTGATTTTTTCAGGTCATTCATAAGTCAGATCACCAGATATACTCTATTGATCACAATACATCTTGTTTGGATTCAAGATCCTTCCATTAAACATCCATCCATGATTCCAATGCATGATCACAAGGATGATTTGTGGTGTGGTAAGATGGGTCCAAGGGATTATACTAGAGACTGCACCAACGGGTGGTGTACCTACTATACCGCCACATGTGGAGTAGCAAATACTACTATGAGTACCATTAGATGAGATGCGTGTGTTGAGAACACATCATGAGTTTCAGGGACAGAGACCGCTCAGGTTCTGAGGTGATCCCAACTCACTAGATGATAAGGAGTTTCTAGAGTTGGTTACTAAATTTTCCTTCTATTCAATACACTATTAGATAATATTTTGGTCCTGGTAGTGAGATTTACACATGTCTCAGCACGGTGATGGTTGGGGTTAGATTAGATGATCTTATGATGACGTGACGCTTCCAGGGATAGAGATTGAGAACCATTCTCAATGAATGGGATCTCTCCATAAAAGTTAATGTTTATGTATTCTCAAGAGCTACTATGGCATTGGAAGGATGACATGATGGTATCTGAGTATTCGTCAATCCATACCGACCATTCCAACTACTCGATGAATACGATACGACCAATGATTCTGGGATCAAACCCTTAAATGAGGTTTGTTTCATGAAATCAGAGCCATCACTATTCCATTGTGCGTTCTTACTTGTTCAAGGGTGCTAGAGAGAATCTTTTTGGTTGAATTTCCTTTGGCTGAGATGATATAACTAGTGGATGTCAACAGTGGGAAAACAGGAATATGACTTTATTCTCAAAGATTTGAATGTCTGAGATGTTCTGAGAAGTTGTCCCTTGATAAGGAATATACAACTTGAGGCACTTACAATGAGTCCTATCGTCCTAAGTATAGGTAATTCATTTCAAAGTATGTTAGGGGACATCTCACTAGAGATTTTCCAGCTCATCATGCTAACATTGTAATAATGGATGGGCCATCGAGGCATAGATAGTGATAGGATGAAATGAATCACCAGGGTGGTATGCATGGTAGAGGAGTTGGAAAAGCATCATGAGGTTTTATACATTTCGATACGTTACATCCACCCCCACCAATGTGGTCCACATCAGGCTAGGGAGCTATGGGATAGGGGATGGGAGTAGCTATATGCAGTTAAGGAATATGTTCCATGGTCCCTAAGAATGATTAGAGTCATGCACTATGCATACTCTTAATTTCTTTATAAATATAAATAGGTTCAAATCATTCCTTCTTTTCGTGAATCCTGTTCAAGATCTTGAGTTTCATGTTAAACCATGGAATTGTCGCTTAGATCTAGACATACCTATGGGAGGAGACATGATAATCACACATATATCAAAATCGTGATCTAACCATTGATTTGAGGGATTCATTTGGGACCTCTTGGTAGAAGTGTTGAGGCCTTACAACATTAGTTTCATCATGGAGTGGTCACCCATAGTTAATGCCTAGAAAAAACATTTATGAAAAAGGATGAGGTATGTTTGCTGCATTGCAATGGGGGTTTTCATTGGTCAGTGAAAAGGAAACCCAGGAAGCATGGGATAAACTAATTCATAGGAGGGTACAACCAACCACCCTTGAGTAGGCTATCCCAAAAATCTTGGTAGTGGATATTTTGAGTTTTCAGTTCCCAACAACAATGCTGGAGTATAATGATATCTTTCCAAGAAGACGTTTATTAGTTTACCTCCCTATACTGAGATGTCCTTCTAAATAATTCAACACCATGATATGGCACTGATATCTGCATTAGAATCTCTGATTTCTATCATTGATATTCATGAGCTGAGGGAGTGGGTGGAGGACTTCAAGAGGAAAGTCTTAGTAAGACCCAGTGTTAGGGGTTTTATGTTGATTAATGACACTTTAACCATGTGTATGTGGAGTATTATTATCCGTTAATAAAGGGTTGATGAACACATTAATCAATTGAAAACGTAAGCCTTTCGTGGTGTTGGAAAGGTGTCTGTATGATTTTTTTCAGTTCAGGAATAATTTTTCAAGAACCTCTATAATAAGTTTTACAAAGGTGGGAGTGGAGTACATAGTGTTCTGCCACTCATCAGGGACCATACATGGTTATTTCTTGATGAAAAGTCAAGGGGTTATTGCTTATGGTTCTCATCAGTTTATACCACATGAGCATAACTATGAGTCCCACAATCTTTTCTTGGAAGTAGTAGTCTTTGAATCGATGATTTGGCGACACTACCTTATTGGAGAACTGTTTATCATCTAGTCTAACCATATGAGTCTCAAGTATATATTATCAAAGAAAGATTTTATCTTGACATATAGATGATGGCTAGAGTTCCACTAGGACTATGAATTCTATGTAGTCTATACTCCTGGTATTAGAAACATGATAATAGATTCTCTCAATTGGAGATCCTGTACGTAGTTGATGAATGAGGAACAATGAAGTTTGCCTCGTTACATTTATCCTTCATGGATAAATATGATGCATCTTACCTTCAATCATTTGTTGTTACCCCTCCACTCTAAAAGTGATTCATGGAGTTAAAACTTGATGATATCAACTATTTGTCTTTAAGTGCTCAATTTCCCACAGGGAATACCCCCAACGGACATTCTAATGGTGGGGATCACATTGTTCCTTTTCGTAGGATTCATAGTAGTAGAATTGGATGCCTAGAGTGATGAGATGCATAGCGATGTGCATGAGGGTGTTAGGGAGAAAACTAGTGATGATAGAACAAGTTAAATATTTCCTTACCTGTTGATATAAAAGTTTAGTGTTGGTTTAATTTTTTTCATGGATCTTCAACACAACGTGTAGAGCCCCAGTACTTGGAGGTGGTTTTTATTTTCTTCCATGGGGTTCCATGAAGGGAGTGAGTAAGTATACTAATAGCATTTCAGACATGTTTATACCGCACATCATGGGGACATGGTGCCATAGAGGTGATCATTAACCAGCTCACCACATTGGGTCACTTTTTAACTTGTAATGAATAGAGGTTCATCGAGAGCAAGGGACACCCCTACATGTAGAAGATAGTTCGACTCGATGAAGACTGATCAATGATATTATTGGATCAGGTTTCATTCTATGCATCCCATTTTTTGAAAGGGTTGTAAGAGGCGTTTGGGACTCAGCTCTGCATGAGCACAACATTCCACCTGCAGATAGACGTCTAGATGGAGTAGACCATTCATTTCCTAGAGGACATGCTACATGCCTAAATCCTTGATTTTGTCAAAAGTCTGGTTAATCACCTACCTTTGATAGAGTTTGGGTATAACAACAACTACCACTCCACCATCGGTATGACACTGTTTGGGGCCTTGTATGGGTGACCCTTTATTTTTCCACTTTGATAGACTGATCCCGAAGAGTCGACTCTAGTGGGCCTGAAGTTGGTGTGGGCTAATATAGGGAAGGTGTGGGTCATCCAGGAGAGGATGAAGACTACAAAGATCCATCAGAAGTATTTTTTTGGGAGAAGACAGAGAGCCATAATGTTTGATGAGGGAGACCATGTGTTTCTTGGGGTCTCTACTTGACCTAGGATATAGAGATTTGGTCATGGTGGCTATTTATCTCTAAGGGTCATTAAAATTTTTATAATTTTTTTTATAGTCTGCCTGATGGCGTACCTCTTGGATCTACCACCGAAGTTTGAGCCGGTGTATGACTCCTTCCACGTATCCCAGCTGAGGAGATATGTTCATGACCCATCACATTATATTGGCTAGGGAATGATAGACACTAAAAATGAGGTGACATTAGTGAAGTTTCTGGTAGAGATATATGGTTGAAAAGAGTGTACCCTCCAAGGGAGATCGATTCCTCTAGTGCACATTTGATGGAATCATAGGAATCTCTAGGAGATCAGTGTGAGTGGGAGGCTCCTGTTTGTTCTCATAACCTTGTTTATTTTGGAATCCCATGGTTTGGATTTAGAGGATGAAAATACTTAAGGTGGTGAAAATATATTAATTTATTTTTTCCTTGTTTTAGTTTTAGAAAATTAATGGGAAAATTATTAGCCCATGTGCTGAGACAGAATGTGATTCTGAGGCCTGATCAGCCAGGAATGGTCCGTCGAAAAATGTTTTGTTTCAAATAGATCATGTAATATTTTTTCCTAAATAATTAAAATAACTCTTAAATGGATACCCAGATATAAAATCTGAGGTCACCGTTGAATTCATAATGACTAGTTTACCTTTGGCATGGTTTAACTTTTTTCAACATGCACCTCTAGTTAGAAAACACGAAAATTGAATAACTATTTATATAATATTAAAATAATTATTATTATATTTTTTAAATCTAATAACTCGTTAACTGTAAATAGGATTGGAAACCACATATTACCGTTGATCTCATGAGGGTGTTATTTCCTTAGATAGGGTCTAACATTGATCGGTGGAGTTTGAGTGTAAAAGTTAAGTTTTTGGTGTTTTAAAGAATAAATAAAATAAACTTATTAAAATTTATTTAATCCAAAATAATTCATTACAACGCAACATCGAGCCAAGTGTTCCATTTCGTAAACTAAAAAAACATAATGGCATTATGAATCTATATAACAGAATCATTGAAACACATTTCCTTTATTATATTGATTAACAGATATACGAGATCATCTGAGGATATTGGAGTTTTGCTCTAATGCCTTGAGAAAATTCATTTGTGAACCATGAGAGGTCAAAAATGATGAACGATGATTGATCAATGAATGGATTCTTATTATACATTTTTGGATTAAATAACAAAAAACACAAGATTCACTCTTAGTCAGTGATCAATCAAATCCCGTGTAGGGGTTTATTTCAAATTTTTAACATTTACCATGTTCTTCTTTTCAAGAACCCAAATGAGGGTAAATTCAATAAAATATTGACCTGTAGTTCGATCATTTATGCAAGAATGGAATTTTGTATGCATGGAGTTCTAAGAAGTTGGATTAAGGATTTATTTACCCTTCGTCAAACACCTATCAAGGATTAATCACACCAACACAAACAAAGGATGCTTTTCATATTTTCTCTGTTCCTTGTGTGTTCTTCTAGTCCATACTTTTCGTCTGTTCATCATGACATGATGAAAAACAAATTTCAAACTAGACCATAGTGGTGGATCTACTGGGGCATGAGGTTGAGGGAGATGGTAGTGTTGGGGGAATGACTGACGGCATGGGAGTCGGTGGTGGTGGAGGGAGAGTCGCGGCTAGGCATGCCATGGAAATGATGGAAGGATGAAGCAGTGACATGTGATTGTGGTCATGTGTGTGTGGTGGAATGCACCAAATGCATGCCATAGTAGTAGAGGATGCCCATGGTAGAGTCATAGGAGGTAGAAGTAGGACGCAGTAAGGGCTGGCCACAGTGGGGTGATGGCCAGCGATCAGCAAACCGACTGAGGTGAGGTAGATAGCTACGCCGACCACATGACGTAGAGAGGACAAGGAACCTACAGCATCTACGATGGACCAAATAATCCCGCTAGCATAGGTCAATCCATTGGGGAAATGGGACACTCGAAGGCGAATCTAGACAGAAACTATGTCGCCAGTGTGGGCCGGGCTGGGGAAAAGGGATTGGTCCACTAGGCAATCTATTGGGCTGGACCCTCATCCCAATGGGCCATGATGGACTAGGTCAGGTCGGTTTGGCCAAACAATGTCTGGATAGTCAGGTCAGCACACCCAGGTTGACCTATCATGGACCTAACTATACCATTTTCACTAAAATACTTATAACATTCAAACTGTGTGTCTGATTGGCTAGATGATTGTAGTTTTGGGGCCCTCACAACGAGACGGTCCTTTTGAGATACACCAAGTGAGTTATTGTGGATGTTTGGATATGACCTATGTCATGAAGAGTATATTCTATCGGAATCAAGCGTGTTCCGGGTGGGAATCTTGTGGCAGGTTGTGATGAGAAGTAAGTGTCAAATGGACCTCAGTGGCCTCGCTGACCACAGAGAATAGCAGACCTCGGTGGACCAGCAGACCTAAGTGACAATAAGACCTCATTGGCACAACAGATCAGCGACCTCAGTGTCCTAAAAAACAAGTTTACATTAGAGGCCAACTAGATGAGAGGACCTTAGTGGCCTTGCTGACCTTAGTGTCTATCATACCTTAGTGGCTCAGTAGGCCATAGTGACTCATCTGGGAGGATTCGCTCAATAGTAAAAGATGATGTGCATTACAACTAATAGTATTTCATTGTATACTTTTTGCTATACCTGTCTGATCTATTCTTTAATTTATGTTTACTTTTCTTTGGGGTATTTTATTTCTAGTTTGGGGTCCCTACTGAGTATTGTTTTACTCAACCATGAATTAGCTTTTCCCGCAAATGTCATGTCTTGTGTAGATGATCGATGTTTTGTTGGATTCCTTAGTAGACCAGTGTCAAGGTGTGGTTAGAGTGTCCTGACAAAAGAGACATTCTTCTACGACATCATACTTTTATTTATGTACCTACACTTCAAATATAGTTTTTGGTTGAGGACTTCTAGAGCCTTGTACTTTTCCATTATTGTTTCATTTGGTCTTTTGTTCCAACCATTTTTACCTTAATTTTTCTACTATCATACCTTGTGTTGTTTACTTAGTGTTTTAACCTTCAGTATATGTGGCCTGGAGTTAGGATTGTGTGTACAGGTATATAGAAACAATTCCTCCCATTTGTTTGAGATAAGCCTACTCGGTGCTAGTCATCAGCCCCTGACCTATGAGAGGAGGGCTTCAGTTAGTCACGACATGGGACTCAAGGGACGGTTCGTGAAAATATCACTGCTTATATGTAAAAAGTATAACTTTCTATAATATGTTAAATTTGAAATATTTACCCAAATATTGAAATACTAGATAATATTGAGTTCTCCATTAATCATTAGTATCAAGGGATTATGAATTAATAAGTTTGATAAAATTTATTTTGATTGTATATTTCTAGGTTATCCAATAAATAAAAGTGGATACCATTATAATAACCAAAAAATATAATATTTATTTGATACAACTATTGTAAAATAGTCTGAACACACCAATAATGAAGATACACATAATGAATAGTGTTTCATAAGTGGTGAAGATGAAACTATTTTAATTAATTATGTGGATGATGTTTCAAACCAAGGTGAAAATTTTGAATAAGTATTGGTTTAAGATGATGATTCATACAATTAAAATTTCAAAGAGAAAAATATATCATCTCATCCAGGACTGATAAAATTGGAGGAGGTCCAAAACAAAATTATAGAACAAGCTAATAAGGTTCAAACAAAGAGAAGTTTAGGGCTATGAAG
The DNA here is from genome assembly GCA_963277665.1 of Viscum album. NCBI lineage: Eukaryota > Viridiplantae > Streptophyta > Magnoliopsida > Santalales > Viscaceae > Viscum > Viscum album. The sequence continues at coordinate 23,710,168 of OY728157.1, read as the reverse complement.
ACATACCTCCCAATGTTCTAAAGTTTATCCATGAGATATTGAGGAATATTTATAGAATCAACAGTCGTTTGATTCCAGGAATTAAAAATTATACATGATATAGATGAATTACCCCAATAAATTGATACCCAAACAACAATAAAATATTTTTTACATAAAACTGTTCCTTCAAAACAACATCAATTAAAAAGTTTATGTTGTGAGAAATAAAAGTGGCCCTGTGTGAATAGTATATTTTTAGTGTAAATGCATAGATTTTGATTTTTTTCCTTTGCATAGGATACTAAACTAGAAACCTATTGCATATTTGTTTTTATTACATCATAGTGGTAGTAAAAGATGTAACAAATGTATGTCAAGTCAACATTTATTAATTGATAGCTAGAAGAAGAGGGTTATATTGACCATCCATTTTTATTATATCTTATTAAAGATTTGAAATACGTTTATATGTTAAACAAGGCTCCACACATGATCAAATCAAACCCAATAACATAATATAATAATTTGGACACCTATTTAAATATTTTTATGTTTAAAACTAAAATAGTGTAAAAAATATTTATATTAATGATGAAAAAAATTATCACTCATTTTCAATCATTATGTAGGTGAAAAAATATTTGCATGTAATGAAGAAGGTTTTTTAAAAATATTTTCTCATGGATATGAATTAGTTATTTGATATTTCCATGAGTGGTAAAATTAATTAATACCTTGTATCAAATTTTCTCTAGTGTAAGATCACATATTATTTTCTTATGTAAATTATGCTCAGGGGATCCAATAGATATTTTTTTAGAGGATTAATGGTTTTTTTATACTTATATCCCAGTGGGAACTGGATTATAAAATCATGTATAAGAAAATGAAACTCAAAACAAATAATTCTAGAAGAATGTTAGTATTTTTTCTTGATTTCTTATATAACAGATATTGTCTATGATATCACTCTATTTTCTAGATTTTAATGTGTGCCAAAAAAATCACATAGGATATATTAGAAAAGATTTATCATATCGAAAAAGTGTTTAACAGGTTATGGTTTTCGGTATGACTTTATGGGAAGGCTTGACCTATTTGGACTCATATATAAATATTGAGAATGAAATATAGATGATAGAAGATCTACATCCTGACGATTTTTCTTTTTGGGAGAAAGGATTCTATATAGGAACAGAGAGAATCCGAAATCTATAAATTGGAGTACTTTTGAAGTTGAATATTAGTTCGTAACTCATTCGAATAGCCAATTTATATGGATGAGAACACATCTGGAAGGCCTTAAGTTGGATGTAAAGCTACCAGAACATGTTGGCTATGACAGTCAAGGGGTTATGGATTTTTCAAAGAATCATGTTTAAATTCAAGATCCAAGAACATTTATATCAAATATCATTTATCAAAGTGACTATAGAGATAAATGAGTTGAATTTAGAATTTTTTTACCTTGAACTAAATAGAAGATGTGTTTATAAAGAACCCAACTCCAGTAAACTAGAGTCAGTGTCTACATTATTATAAGGGAATAAGATACACATGATCAATTCAACAAAGATCAATCAGTTTAGTAGTCTTCAATAACCAAAAACAAACAAGCCTCCCTTTAAATACAGGAAATATTATATAAAAACATAGTGAATGTAAATACTCCATATCCATGAAATCATTCAACGATTCCATATTAATATTATGGAGTAAAGTTATGAATTAAGAGTGATCACAAATGCTCTATAATGATTACATACTATATAAGATATCTATAGTAAATAAGGAATAATAAATTTGGAAAGTCAAACATATAAAAAAAATTCCATTTAATTAATTACATTGTAACAAATAACAATATCTATGGAATAAATGATGATAAATAAATTACATAAAAATAAATAGACTAGCATAAAAAAATACATGTGTATCAAAACTATCTACATGATCACACGGACATAAATTTCCAATTTCATAAGGATGGAAAGCACAATTTTGGGCAATTTAAACATACTATAATTTCCTCATTCCAAGATATCTTATACAAATGTTTAAGGAGTTTTATAAATACCCATCCTTTTTTGTCTCAAGAGACCTACTGATGCATCAGTGTGCTGTATAATTTTATTCCTAATCAAATCATATTAATTAAGACACATTATTCATATATTCAATGATCAATTTATTTTATTTAAAAAATTCTATATAAATATATATTCACATTGATAAATAATATGGAATATCAATATTTACCTAGTCAAGCAAATAATTTTTTAATAAAACACCATATGTAGAAATGATATATGAATCAGAAAATAAGTAAATCCTTGATTCAAATAATATGTATATTTAAGATAAATTTAAAATTATAATGAAATATGTTAAGATGAAATTAAAATCTTACGATATTTTTAATGATGTCAAAAATAATAAAATATAAAAGGACCATAAATTCATCAGAAAAATAGGTTTTGTAATAAATTAATATCTTTTAGAGAATAAAATTATTTGGTTGAGGTAAAATAAAATAAGTTCTCAATAATAATTTTCTTTGTAAAAATATTAATATTTTTTAGAATAATTTCAATATAATAAAATTATTGTGGTAGTGGGAAATTTCATTAACATCGTATGTGTTAAAAAAGAAAAATTCTTGTAAATGTTTTCAAAAATTTAAAATGGCCTTTTTGGAAAAAAAATTATATATTCCTTAAAAATAATATAAAATAAAAAGGAAAACCTAAAATATCTATAAAAATATTTTGAGTAAATAAATAGTTCATATGTAAATAAATATTAAAATATATTTACAAGAAAGAAAATATGTGTGATCAAAAAGGAAAAGAAGATCACAATTTCTATTAAACAATTATTTCTTGAATCAATTGGAAAAAACAGAAAATTTTTGGAATGAAAAATGGAAAATTATTCAATATCCAGAGAATAATAAGTATATAATGTTTATTAATAACTGATTGTATGATTTCTTCAGTGAAAATATAGGAAATTATAGAAAATTTAGATTGTATAATAAATTCTTTCTCACTTGGTAGAATTTAAATTAAAACCCATTGAAACTGTAAGCATGAATTGAAAATTTAATCATAATTAGTAAATTTATATTCAAGTTAAATACATAAAAATTATAGTATATACATATTATTAAATTATATAGATAAATAATAGTAAATATATCTCAATATAGGATAAATTGAGATGAAAACCCTCATAATTATCTTATCATTCAAATGAGAATAAATAAGTGAAGTGATTATGTGTCAAAAATGTGGGTACACAAAAAATAAATGTATATAAAAAATAATACAATTATAGGTCATTATACACATAATTATTGAATATTATAGTCATTTAAGTGGAAGTAGAACCCAATGAATAAAAATTTAGTTAAGAAACCTCTTACCTCATGCTTCCACATTGCAGAACATGAACTAAAAACATTTATAATTTTTATAAACATGTTATAAACGTATGAAAAAATAATTCTAATATATATATAATATAATTTATGATCTACCTATATCTTTTTGTCACATGTTCTTCCTCAATTTTTCATTATTATCGTTGATTCGGTTGTTAACTACTTAGTTTTCACAGGTATGTTTCATCAATGATGTTATTATTTTTTATCATAGGTTATAGTTTAAAAATATTATGGTTTATATTAATGTTTTCAATATGATATTTATTAAATAAATAAAATTTTATAATATTTCTTTAATGATGGATATAGAAAATGAATCACATCTCTTTGAGGAGATGGTAAGTAGTTTGTAAGAAGGAGTGACATTGTCACTTTATATTAAGAGAAAGGGTAAGGAAGTAGATGATATATTAATATTAAATATATTATTTCTTAATTATCACATATATATTTTTTAGTTCTACCATTATTACTATATATTTGGGGCACTGTCGAAAAAATACATCATTTCATGAGGCAATAGTCTTCCACACACATGAGTGAAGGTTTTGTTTCCCATTAGATCGAGATGGAGATATATAAATATTATTAAATAAAAATAATAATATATCCTTATTTGGGAGATAATTTTTTATATAGTAATTTTTAGGACATTATTGATAGAGGTCAAATAGGAAGAAAAAAATGTGCTTTGTTTAGATGATTATATTCTCTTCAAGAAACCACCCATAGATATCTTCTTAAAGATAATAGGACTGGTATTTTGGTAGATCCACTTAGAATAATATATGTATATGGGTGTATTGGACAGATTTTTCAAGGCATTTATCTATAAAAATTTTACAGGACATGTGAATAATTTGGGGGAGGATATTCCCTTTTAAAATTGAGGTGCGTGGGAAACCTACAATTTTTGGACATTTAAAAATATTATTACACTAATTTTATGGAAAATGATTCCATAGTGACTCATATTTGAATTAGATAATGGTATGGTAAACTTAAAACCTACCCTATGAGTTTTAAGTATCTTTTTAGGCCATTTTAACACTTATCTCTTGGTTTAATTCCTTCATTTACAATTTTTAACCTTAATTGTGGCAACAACTTTTTCAATCATAATGAGTTATATGTTTACATATAACATAAAAATTGGATAATAAATTTAATAGGAAATAAATTTTTGACCATTTCTCATCATACATATCCTCTTTTAGTATTTTATTATTTTTCAATAATATAAAAATATATTATTTTCCATAAAATATAATGAATGTAATTTTTGTATACTATTAATTTAATTTGAATTAAAGGATATCAATAAAACAAAGAAATTTACAATAAAAACCCATTTATAAATAATTATATTTTATTATTTACCAAAACATTATTGTCACAATGTAATTCATAATGAAAATATTACTTTAGATTTTTGCAAAATCTTTTACTTTGATTTTTCTAATACATGCCATAGAACTATGTCCGCGTTGTGTAAGATTTTAAGGTAATTGTACCATTAATAAAAACAATAAATAAATTAATAATTTAGAAAATAAACTTTAATAATATATCATAACATATTTTTATCCATATGTGAACTTATAAATGAAATTAAATGTAAGAGACTGAATTTGTATAATTTTCAATACATAAAATTTTCATTATCATGGGAAAATGGAACCAACATTCCATTTATTACAATTTTGGATGGATATGATCTAATATATCCCATAAAATTATGTGATTTAATGTTTTTGGTTTACTATTTAGATATTTATTCATAGTTTTATTCTTATTATAAATATTTTACCCTTAATAAGGTGACAAATATTTACCACAGTTACTATTAATAGTGAACAAAAATAAAAGTTGTATGCTTAAAAAATTTGAATATCATTACTATAAATTTGCTATCCATTTTTAATGAATGAATATCCATAAGTTTTATAAATAAATTTTAAAATTAATATGTAACACACAATGATAAACAGTTTCCAGTAAAAATGTTTTTTATGAATAAAAATAAACTTATCGAAAAATCATGATTATATCTAGTTCAAGTGAAATTATTTATATTAAATTATATTAAATGGATAATATATCACATCAATACCAAATTAAAAATATAATTTAAATACTAAATTACATTATTTAATTAAAATATATGAGAGTATTAGAAAAAATCGTTATTTTTCACTATTCACTAACAATCAATAATTTCAAAAATATCCTAAAAATTCAATCTATTATAATTTTGATGTTCCTATTAAAAAAATTATTTTCATTTAAAAAAATAAAAAATATGATGGTATTAGAAATTAATTATAGTTTTCACATTCAAAATAAAATATAATCATTTCTGAAGAAAATTTATTTTTTTCAGCATTAAATGACATCAATAAAAATTTACTTCTTATTTCATAAGAATAAAAAAATTTATTGGTATTGAGTAGGATGACTTTGTATAACGACACATACTTTACATAAATTTTTATTACTTCATAATTGAAGCACACTTATTACAACATATAACAAAACCATGAAAGGACCGTATAGGTATAGTGTCTTTAGAAACTGGGAAACATAAACAACTAGTTCATAAATCATCTACATTGTCTCCCTTTTATTTTATCATATCTATAGCCCCTTTTAGCATATATTACTTAATACCCTTCTTCCTGACCAGGGGAAAAGAAAACATACAAAAGGGTGAGCTCAAATTCTCAGTAAGGGTAAACAAAAGAAATATCAATCATAAGAACATAACATTTTGGAAATCTAAACCTTCAAAAGAGATCATAATATCATAAAATTGGATAAATCATAATAGTGAAATGTAATCCCAATAATCATAACAGAAAATGTAAAACTTTGTGGCATATACACATAATCATAGAAAATCATTTCTTATTAGTCAAGACTCATTCCCAAGACTATCTTAGTGGAAAAAGTCCATTTCTGAACTGAGTTCACTCCTCATTCCAGTCCTGTATCACTGAACCGGCTTAACTTTTCGTTCCAGCCATGTCTATCTCATGAGATATAAATCATTACCCAATGCATTGGAGGGAGATATATGTCCCACCCATCTCATAATGATACCATTCTTATGTGTGCCACAAAATCATAAGTCATATATCATAGCATAACCCATGTAATAAAAATGAGATTCTTAAACTTCATGCCATCATAACATAATACATGTAAGATAAAAGGAAATCCTAAAATTAATTCCATCATAACATAATGAAATAAATGTAAAAATATGGATAGAAACAAAACCCTATATTATCTTCGATGGAAAGTAATTTTGATAAAACACTTGAACATCATTCTTGAGAAAAATATCCTTTCTACTTCAAAACCATTTTTCCTTTCATAACATTTCATAAAATTTTTAACTAAAAGAATTTGATTATAAATAAACTTTAAAACTTTTAAAGGAATCTTCATGTAAATAATCTTCTAAAAAATTATAAAAATCCATTCATGTCGTAAAAACATTATTCTCATACTTTGGCCGAAAAATTCAAAATAATACCTCATACTAAAAATGACAAAAGATTCATTTCATATCATTTACTAAAAACTCCCCAAAGGGTAAAATTGGATTTAAACAATTTTAAGAGGATATAAATAATATTACATATTGAGGAATCATGGATGTGGATGATAAATATTCCCTAGTAAATTCTACAGTATAAACAATCTCGGATAAAAATGAGATTGGGAGATTTTCACTTACCTTAGGTTTGATTTGTTTGGTACATGTCCGAACCTCCTGTATAATTATTTAAATAATGTTATTGACTTATTCCAGAATCATTCTCATTTCTATGATATCATATATGGTCATATTCTTAGCTTTGTATTAGTAATATTTCATTGCTACTTGTTATTCGAGTGTTTATTGCTTTTGTGTTCTTATGCGTGTTTTGTCGAATAAATTCTTATTCTTATTTTTAGGTTATAGATACATCATATACAGAATGGTATTAGTGTAATGTATATCATATTTATTCATTCAATTAATTTATATAATCATTATTAATTGAAGATCATGTAGAACGAGTCACATCACATCGTGGATACGGTAGGTCATACGTACGCACGAGCGATGAAATCGTTCCCATGATAGTGGAATTTTATTTAAGTGTATGTATACTATTTCAGAATCAATATAACTTTAAAATAATCATATATAGTTATTATTAAACCATTATACCCATCCAAGTAAGGTGGTGGTGGAAACCATATTACACCACAGCGTGGAGACGGTATTCTATACGTACACACACGCGGTGATTTCGTTTTTTTGTAGGATGGATAGAAGGTGAAATAGGGTTGTTTCATATTTATAATAACATATTAGTATATGAGTGATACTGATGTTATTACTTCATACTGAAACAAGTAAAAAAGAGGATGTAGAATAAGAAATAAAGTTGAATGAATCGTTAACGGACATTACCTCTTCTTTGAAGCACCTCTTCTTAACCTCCTCTTAGGGCACTAAAGATGCTCTTTTAAGAAGACTAGTACCTCTAGGATGTTTCTAGGGAAGTGGAGAAACGAAATTGGTAGGGTTTGGCCGAGCATTAAGGCTCAAAGTGCTGTGATGACGGGAGGGAGGAGGTGCCTTTTTATAAGAGAGGAGAGCGGCACCTTAGGAAAAACTTAAAATATTATTTTATAATAAAGTCATATTCGGTTTTTAATAGATAAAAATTGATTTATTTCTAATATAAGGTGGGTATGGGTCTAAATTCTATTAACCAATAGATTTTAGACATGTTTAGGTTTCTATTTTATCCTTATCATTTGGATTTAACTCTATGTTAAATAATTTAACATTTACCGTGTCTTTTTGTTTTCCTACACTATATGGTTAATAAACTTACTATAACATGCCAAAATAACCCCAAGTGGTTAATTATTAATATATATATCCTTATCTATGTCATTTGTCCAAACAATTGATTTTTAGGAATAAAATAACAATTAATAATATAATATTTGTTTTAAGAACTATTTTATATCAATTTTGACACTATTTGGTAATTGATATTTGTAAAAATAATAACATCATGAAAAGTTCTAAAAAAGTTAATTAAATCAATACTAATATGTCATATTAACATGTAAAATTTGTTTAATTCCTAAAATGTCTCAAATTAAATTTATTTGGGTATTTATAATATCAATTATCTTAATATTTCCTTAATAAGGTAATTACTACATCATCATTGTGTCATAAATAAATTAAATTATAAAAGTCTAAAAATTATAAATAAAATACCATTATGTAGAAAATATATTTTTCTTTCTAATGAATATTTATAGTTAAATTTATCGTATGTATAACCCTATATTAAAAATGTTTTAGTTATTAAACTTTGATTTTAACTATTTTAATTCTTCTTTAAATAAAATAATAATAAATGTCCTAATCTAATCCAAGTGGACCTAAAGGGTAATATTTTACCCCTATGGTTGTTTTTGGTCGAACTACACTTATCCAATAGAATTAAGACACGTGTTAGTGTAATAATAATATCAATTTTACCCATAATTAACCTATTTACTTTTAACCGTGGTAAAAAAAGTAAAAAGTTACTATTCAACAGACATTATTTTTATCTTATTGAACCACATTTTACTCCTTGATATTAACCATGTCTCTCAGATTTTCAAAATTCTACTCACAGAAGAGGTAAAATTAAGTGTTATTTAAATTTTCAAATTCTCCTAAGAGATGGGTAAAATACGGAGAAAAGTTCAATAAAATTTATATAAATATAAAATTATTATAAAATTACTCCAAAGAATTACATTGAACATATATAGGTATTATGTATCAATTTTCACATAAAATTATAAAAAGTCGGTTTTTAAATAGTAATTCAGTGTTTTCACTATTCATCAAAAATTGAATGTTTTCATAAAAATACCAAAATTTCACCCTAGGATAATTTCGATATTCCTAATCCAAAAATGAAGTCCATTTTGGAAAATAAAATTTTAAAAAGTGGGTATTACTATTCATAACAGCTAGTTTATATAACATATTGTTGTTTAGTGAAACTTGGTATTGTGTACAACAAACGCTTTCGTGGAATGTCGCGATTGCATGTAATGTAAGCCAAGTCAAGGACGCATGTAGTGCAAGCTCTTTTTGGTGTAGCATACAACACAGGACATCAATGAAAATAAAAAAAAAAATTCATAAAATCTAGGGATGATACATTCTACCCCCTTAAAATGAATTTCTCCCTCAAAATTTGTCACTTTATAACAAACAAATGAGGATACCACTCCCTCATCATATCCTCAAGCTCCCATGTAGCTTCTTCTAATTGGTGGTTCCTCCATAAAACATTCACCAAGCGAGTGGTCTTGTTCCATAGGAATTTTTCTCTACGATCCAGAATCTATATCGATTATTCTTCATAAGAATGATCTTTCTCCAGTGGTACAACTTCTGAGCTGAGTACATGTGAAGGATCAGGTATGTACTTTCTCAGGAGAGATACATGGAACACATCGTGAACTTGAGAGAGATTCGGTGGAAGTGCCAATCGATAAGCTACCTTCCCAACGCGATCTAGTATTTTGAAAGGACCAATAAACATAGGGCTCAACTTTCTCTTCTTTCCAAATCTCATTACACTCTTCCAAGGAGATATTCGTAAGAACACTTTATCACCTACTTCAAACACTAGGTCTTTTGTTCTATTATTGGCATTACTTTTTTGTCGACTCTAAGCTACTATTATGTGTTGTTGAATAGATCAGACCTTTTCTACCATCTCATCAATAAGACCAGGTCCTAATAGCTTTCTTTCCCCAACTTCATACCAGCTAGTTGGAGTTCTGCATTTCTTTCCATATAGAGCTTCATAAAGAGCCATTTGAATACTGGAGTGAAAGCTATTATTATAATAAAATTCCACCAAAGGTAGGTGTTGATCCCAACCACCTTTGAAATCCATAGAGAAAGCTCTTAACATATCTTCCAGAGTTTGAATTGTTCTCTCAGACTGACCGTCTGTCTGAGGATGATAAGCAGTGCTGAAACTCAACTTTGTATCTAGAGCATGCTGAATACATCGCCAAAACATCGAGGTAAACCTCAGATACCAATCCGATATAATGGAAAGTGGTAATTCATGAAATCTTACTACTTCCTTTACATATATCCTAGGAAGCTGATCAAGAGATAAATCCTCTCTAATAGCAATGAAGTGTGCCGACTTTGTAAGACAATAAACTATGACCGAGATAGCATTATTGCCTCTAGATATTTTAGGAATTCTGGTGAAAAAGTCCATTGTGATGTTTTCCCATTTCCATCCGGGTATGGGTAATGGTTGTAACATCCCCTTTGACTTCTGTCTCTTAGCTTTAACTTGCTGACAAACCAAGCATCGAGAGACATATTCAACAACATATCTTTTCATGCCATCCTACCAAAAGTACTCTTTCAGGTCTTTATACATCTTCATGATTCCAAGATGAATAGTGAATAATGAACTATGAGCCTCATCCAGTATATCCTTCTTTAATTCTGGGATGGGAGGAACACAAACCTGATTCATGAACCTTATTATTTCATCACAATCAAAGATAAATTCAAGGACATTTCTCACCTTCTTTTTTAACTTTAAATCTTCTTTCTGTGACTCTTTAAACTTCACATGTATAGATAGTTGAACATTCATTTGAGAAAGATAAGATTTTTCCCCTTCTATTATAATTTCTAGATCTATCCTTTGTAAATCCATAAATATTGGATCTTTTGTGATCCTCATCATAGATAAGCTAGCATGGTCTTGTTGACATAATGTGTCTACCACCTTGTTTTCCTTCCTAGGGTGGTAATGAATTGAGCCGTCGTAATCCTTAATTAGCTCCAACTAACTTCTTTAGTGCATATTCAGCCCGTTTTGTGCGAAAATATCCTTAAAACATTTATTATTAGTATAAATATCACACCTTTAACCATAAAGATAATGCCTCCAAATATTTAATGCAATGATTACCGTAGCTATCTCCAAATCATGAGTTGGGTAATTTTTCTCATGGACTTTCAACTATCGCGAGGCATAAGTTATCACTATATCATTTTGCATGAGATCACGCCCCAAACCCTTCTTGGATGCATCACTGTAGATCACAAACCTTTCTCCACTACAAGGCAGTGTGAGGACAGGTACACTAGATAACCTTCTTTTTAACTCCTTGAAATTCTCTTCACACTCCTCCGTCCAAACGAACTTAACTCCTTTTCGAGTCAACCTGGTGAGTGGATTATATAATCGTGAAAAATATTTCACAAAACATCGATAATATCCAGCCAAACCAAGAAAACATCGGATCTCGGTTACTATTGTTGGTCTCAACCATATTTTGATAACCTCTATTTTTGCTGGATCCACAAATATCCCCTCTTTTGAGATTATGTGACCCAAAAATGAAACTTTTTAAATCCAAAATTCACACTTGGTAAATTTGGCATAAAGCATCTCCTTTCTTAGGGTCATCAATACAATTCTCAAGTGATCTTCATGTTCTTCCTTTCTCATTGAATAGATAGAAATATCGTCTATAAAGACTACCACAAACTAATCAAGATAGTCTCTAAAGACTCTATTAATTAGATCTATGAAGATAGCAGGAGCATTAGTAAGACCAAATGGAATCACTATAAATTCATAGTGTCCATACCTTGTACGAAAAGTTGTCTTTGGTATATCCTCACTTTTGACCATTAATTGATGATACCCTGAATGAAGATCAATCTTAGAAAAGTATTGAGATCCCGTAGTTGGTCAAATAAGTCATCAATGAGTTGGAGAAGATATTTGTTCTTCATAGTGATCTTGTTAAGTTCTCGATAATCAATGCAGAGACTCATTGATCCATCTTTCTTCTTAACAAATAGAACTGGTGCTCCCCAAGGTGATGCACTAGGGAATATGAATCCCTTATCAAGATTCTCTTGGAGTTTCTTCTTCAATACCTGCAACTCAATTGGGTCAATTCTGTAAGGTGTCTTTGAAAAAGACAAATCACCCGATACGAGTTCTAATGAATACTCAACTTCACGATTTGGTGGAAGACCCGAAAATTCCTCTGGAAATACATCATCAAACTCCCGTACAATGGGAATATTCTTAATCATGAGTTTCTCTCCAACCATTTGAAATTAATAACCTTCATTTAGTGGAATCAAGACCCATAGGATGGATGAAATTTCCACTAGAAGGTTATGTTCATCTTTTCATTGATAGACGATCATAGATTGATATGGAATATGAAATGTGACTTCCCTTATTTGGAAATAGATATGAGCTCCATATAAGGAAAGCCAATCCATGCCAATAATCACATCAAATTATACTATAGAAAGGATCACTAGATTACCAGGAAGCACTTTCCCATAAACTTCAATCGGAGAAGAATTGTAAACTTTTTCTGCGACTGTTGTGTCATTAGGGGTTGTCAAAGCTAACTCAATATCTAACTACTGAGTTAATACGGTGATACCCTTAGAAAATTCATCAGAAATAAAAGATTGGGTGGATCCATAATCAAATAAAACATTTGCTACTATAGAGTGGATGGTAAGTGTACCTTCCACCACTTCGCTATCGTACTCCACATCGCCGATAGAAATTTCATGTGACATTCCTTTGACATAATCCTTAAGGGTTTCTTGATGTCGATCATCATCAACAACCCTTGGAATAGTGAATTTATTGGCATAATGACCAATTTTCTTTCACTTGTAACATTGAAGTGTAGGAGGTGCACTCTGTGTAGAATTTTCTTTGTTTTCATCATTAGAAATCTTATTCCCATCATTGCAGCATTAAAATGCCCGATGACCTTCCTTTCCACATTTTAAACATTTACTTGTCCCTTTAAGGAAACTCCCTCTATGTTTCTTTCCACTCTTTGAGCATAAGGGAAAAATCATCTTCTTTTTAGTGTCATCTTTAGATTTCCCTTCGAATTCCATTTACTTATTCTTATCAAATGCATGAGACTGATGGGTTACTCTAATATCCATGAAAACCTTTTGAGCACATCGAACGATTTCCTCATAGCTATTGATGTCCCTTATGGCTAACGCCCTTTGAAGACATGGTTTTACGCCACTAAAGAATCAATCAATCTTACACTCAGGTTGGATAATAATCCCAGAAGCGTACCTTGCATGTCTTGTAAAATATGCTTCAAAGGTACCAACAGATTCATTATCCTTTTGCATTAGTTCAAGAAACTCCTTCTCCATCTTTGTTCGATGAATACGAGGGATGTACTTATTGAAAAATAAGTTCTTGAACACATCCAATTCCATGGATTCAATTTCATCAATTTGCATCATATTCTTGATAAGATTCCACTATTGATCAGCTTCACCTTCCAAACGATATACTGCTAAGTTTACTTTATCATGTTCAAAACATTGAAGAATTGAAAATATCTTTTCAGTGGTATTGATCCATTGTGCAGCCACTAGTGGATCAGTAGACCCGCTGAATGAGGGTGGACACTGCCTCATGAAGGATTCTACAGAATGTTTCTCCTTCATTTCCTCGTTTGGAAGTCCTTCATGATTCATAGCTTGATAAAGTTGTGTGAGCATGGATACAATATTTTGCATTCCATCTCTCATAACATTTGGCTTCTCAGGGGGAAAACCATTGCATTTCCCATCACATTTGGCATTAACACGATTCATTCAGGTTCCATCCATTGACTAAAACAAAGAAGAATAGTGTGAGAAACACTAATTATAATAGGAAAACCACATAATCAAGAATAAAATTTCATACTTAAGGTCTTATCATAGGTTTTTCATGGACATTTCTAAAACACTATGATTTTTTCATAGGCTTAGACATATCCTTAGGGTTCTTACTAAGGATTTCACATCCTAGTTTCCAAAAGGTTGACTATATTATTCCTCTGATACCAACTATAACGACCCATACATTACATAAATTGTTATTACTTAAGAATTAAAGCACACTTATTACAACATATAACAAAACCATGAAAGGACCATATAGGTATAGTGTCTTCAGAAACAGGGAAACATAAACAACCAGTTCATAAATCATCTACACTATCTCCCTCATATCTGGAGTCCATTTTGGAATATCTTACATAATACCCTTCTTCCTTACCTGGGAAAAAGAAATCATAAAAAAGGGTGAGCTCAAATTCTCAGTAAGGTTAAACAAAAGAAATATCAATCATAAGAACATAACATTTTGGAAATCCTAACCAGCAAAAGAGATCATAATATCATAACTTGGGATAAATCATAGTAGTGAAATGTAATCCCAATAATCATAACTTAAAACATTAAACTTTTTGGAATAAACAAATAATCATTGAAAATCATTTCTTATTAGTCAAGACTCATTTACAAGACTATCTTAGCAGACAAAGTCTATTTCTGAACCAAGTTGACTCCTCGTTCCAGTCCTGTATCACTGAACCGGTTTAACATGTCATTCTAGCCATATCTATCTCATGAGATATAAATCATTATGCAATACATTAGAGGGTGATATAAGTCCCACCCATCTCATAATGATACCATTTTTATGTGTGCCACAAAATCATAAATCATATATCATAGCATAACCCATATATTAAAAACGGGATTCTTAAACATCATGCCTTCACAACATAATCCATGTAAGATAAAAGCTCATAATAAAATTAATTCCATCATAACATAATCAAATAAATGTCAAAAATAGGGATAGAAATAGAACCCTGTATTATCTTAGATGTAAAATAATTTTGAAAAAACACTTGAACATAATTCTTGAGGAAAATATCCTTTCTACATCAAAAATATTTTTCCTTTCTTAACATGTCATAAAATTTTAAACTAAAAAAAGTTAATTAAAAATTAACTTGAAAACTTGTAAAGGAAGATTCATGGAAATAATCTTCTAAGAAATCATAAAAATCCATTTATGCCTTAAAAACATTCTTCTCGTACTTTGTCCGAAAAAGTCAAAAAAATACCTCGTACTAAAAACCACAAAAGATTTCATTCATATCTTTTACTAAAAACTCACCGAAGGATAAAATTTGATTTAGAAAATTGTAAGAGGATAGAAATAATATTATATATTGAGGAAACATTGATGTGGATGACAAATATTCCCCTATAAATTATGAAGTATAAACAATCTCTGATAAAAATGAGATTGCGAGATTTTCCCTTAACATAGGTCTGATTTGTTTCTTACATGTCTGAAACTCCTGTATAATGATTTAAATAATGTTATTTACTTATTCCAGATTCATATTCATTGTTATTATATCATATATGGTCATATTTTTTTCTTCTTATTAGTAATATTTCATTGTTACTTGTTATTCGGGTGTTTATTGCCTTTTGTTCTTATGCTTGTTTTGTTGAATAAATTATTATTCTTATTTTTAGGATATAGATACCTCATTTACAGAGTGTTATTAGTTTAATATATATCATATTTATTAATTCAATTCATTTATATAATCATTATTCAGTGAAGATCATGTAGAACAAGTCGCATCACATCGTTGAGACGGTAGGCCGTACGTACGCACGAGCGATGATATCGTTCCCATGATCGTGAAATTATATTGAAGTGTATGTATAATATTTCAGAATCAATATCACTTTACAATAATCATATATAGTAATTATTTACACCATTATAACCATCCAAGTAAGGTGGTGGTGGAAAACAGATTACACCACGGCGTGGAGACAGTATTCTGTACGTACACACGCATGGGGATTTCATTTTCCGTAGGATGGATAGAAGGTGAAATAGAGTTGTTTCATATTTATAATAACATATCAGTATATGAGTGATACTTATGTTATTACTTCATAATTAAACAACTCAATAAGATTAAGCAGACGAAGAAATAAAGTTGAATGAATCGGTAACGGGCATTTCCTTTTCTTTGAAGTGCCTACTATTAACCTCTTATTTAGGCACTAAAGATGATATTTGAAGAAGTCAAGTACCTCTAGGATATTTCTAGGGAAGTGGATAAAGTAAATTGGCAGGGTTTGGCATAGCTTTAATACTCAAAGTGGTGTGAGGCGGAGAGGGAGGAGGTTCCCTTTTATAAGGGAGGAGAGGGGAACCTTAAGAAAAACTTAAAATATTATTTTATTATAAAGTCATATTCGGTTTTTAATAGCTCCAAATTGTTTTATTTATAATATAATGTAGGGGTGGGTCTAAATCCTCTCAACCAATAGATTATAAACACGTTTATGTTATTATTTTATCCTTATCATTTAGATTTAACTCTAAGTTAAATAATATAACTTTTACCATGTCTTTCTGTTTTCTTACACTATATGGTTAATAAACTTACTGTAACAAGAGAAACGAACCCCAAGTGGTTTATTATTAATATATATTTATATATCCTTATATAAGTCATTTTTCTTAACCTCCGATTTTTTAGGAATAAAATAAAAATTAATAATACAATATTTGTTTTAAAAACTATTTTATGTCAATTTTGATAATATTTGGTAATTGATTTTTGTGAAAATCATAACATAATGATTAGTTCTAAAAAAGTGTATTAAATCAATACTAATATGTCATATTAACCTATAAAATTATTGTAATTCATAAAAAGTCTGAAATTACATTTATTTCGTTATTTATAATATCAGTAATGTAAATATTTCCTTAATAAGGTAATTACTACATCATCATTGTGTCATAAATAAATTAAATTATATAAAGTCTAAAAGTTATAAATAAAATAATATTATGTAGGAAATATTTTTAGCTTTCTAATTAATATTTATAGTCGAATTTATCTTATGTATAACCCTATAATAAAAAATTTATAGTTATTAAACTTTGGTTTTAGCTATTTTAATTCTTCTTTAAATAAAATAATAATAAATGTCCTAATCTAATCCAAGTGGACCTAAAAGGTAATATTTTATCCCTATGGTTTTTTTTGGTTGAACTACACTTTTCCAATAGAATTAGGACATGTGTTAGGGTAATAATAATTTCATTTTTACCCTTAATTACCCTATTTACTTTTAACCGTGGAAAAAAGTAAAAAGTTACTATTCATAAAAAAAAATTTATCTTATTGAACCACATTTTACTCCTTAATATTAACTATGTCTCTCAAATTTTTGAAATTCCAATCACAGAAGCGGTAAAATTATGTTTTATGTAAATTTTTAAATTCTCCTAGGAGGTGTGTAAAAAACGTTGAAAAGTTCAATAAAATTTATATATATATATAATTATTATAAAATGACTCCAATGAATTAAATTGAAATTATATAGGTATTATGTATCAATTTTCCTATAATATAATAAAAATTCAGTTTTTAATTAGTAACCCTGTGTTTTCACTATTCCTCAAAAATTGAATGTTTTTAGAAAAATAACAAAATTTCACCCTAGGCTAATTTCGATATTCCGAATCCAAAAATGAAGTCCATTTTTAAAAATAAAATTTCAAAAAGTGGGTATTACTATTCATAATGGCTAGTTTATATAACATATCGTTGTTTAGTGAAACTCGATATTGCGTACAACATACGCTATCATGGAAGGTCGTGATTGCGTGTAATGCATGCCAAGTCAGGGATGCGTGTAGTGCAATCTCTTTTTGGTGTAGCATACAACACAGGACATCGATGAAATTAAAAAGAACATTTTTCATAAAATCTCGAGATGTTACATTATGAACAAATTTAATTATGTGGTTATTCCTATTCAAACCCTCCATTTCAATGGATAACTTATAATGCTATCATTTATAAAGTAACATTTTTATAATATATTTCAATTGGGTTGATGAACAGTGTTTTGTGTTAAGAAAACTATTGAGTTTATTTATATTTTAAAATATTTGTTTTGGGTTGTTTCATTTCCATTCCCATTAAGTAAATTTCTAAATTGAAATTATATCAAGTTCATAAAATGTAAAATACTTCCAAAATACATTTATTGAAACCCCACATCTTATAGAGGGGTAATGAAACTTATTATTAAAAGGGGAAGTCAGAAGATACTAACCTTATTTTTCTAACTTATACTATTTATTATGCGCTTTGAACTATATTTTTTATTTTAGATGGATTCTTCATGACTCTTTCAGCCGACAACTATAGTGTTGTGTGGAAATTGAATCCTATCAACAAATCACCAATATTTTTCTATCTTCTATTGGTGTGATTCTATAGGTTATATAGTATGGTAGAAATTAACTAATTCATAACAATTACTCATTCCCTCAATATGAAGTTCAGATGAGGATCCTCATTGCCATTTAAGAATCTTCCTCATTTAAAAAGGTTTGATGTGACAACTCTATCAAGGACTATGATATTCTTTGACATATTCAGATTGATAGAATCTATCATCAACCTAGGAATACATTTAATGTGTTCTAGAAAGCCCCATTCCTAGGATGGATAAAAGTGAATGTTGGCAGTGCCTCTAAAGGCAATCCTGGTCCCTCAGGTTGTGGTGCTATCATCAAAGATTACATTGTGAAATGCCTTGTTTTTTCTATGGAAGCTGTGGAATAACTTCATCTATAGTAGCTAATATTATGAGTGTGTACCAAGCAATTCACTTTGATAAGTAGCAAGGTTGGAACAATATTTGGATTTAAAGTGATTTCGCCGCTATTGTGCTAGACATTTCTAATGGAGTGGTTCATCTTTCTTGGTCGTTTATAACTTGATGGATAAATTGACTTACTTTTCTCCTGAATATTAGTTACATTGTCCCTCGTACCTTCCACGAAGTCTATAGAGTGGTAGGTGTTCTTTCTTATAATAATGTTAAATAAGACATATCTTAGCAACTTGACTTACCTGATGATCGTCTTCTGATTTATGATAATGTTTTTAAAAAGTTTATGTCTTTTAGACTTTTGTAATTACCACTTTTTAATATTGTAATTTGTTTCATAGCCATTGACCAAGGTATCTCCTCCTAAAATAGGATACATTTTACTTTATATAACACATAACTGGGTTAACAGATAAATAGAACATTGGTTTTATATAAAAATATATCTATGGATGTGAAAGATACCATCCATGGACTAATATAGATTGAAATATAATAAGGTCATGATAATGATAGATACAAAAACCATAAATTTTTTGGGGTAAAAAAACATTAATTCATCAAAAATGAATTTCAATGGAATGAAATATTTACTCCATGATCAGTTTCTTAAATTTTAGGTATTCTAATACTTTCATGGTAGAGAATAAGAGAAACCCTACTTAATTTATTTATTTACATTTCATAAGAACAATTTTATCCTTTTGTTCTACTTTGATGATCTTTTAAATTATATTGTATTCCAAGAAATGAATATTCAACTTGAATTTTATTTTCCTAATGAAATAAAATTAACATTTATGGGATAATAAGATCTATAAAATAAAGATAATTCATTCCACCATTATATAAATACAGAACAAAACCATAAATTTAAGATAAAGTTATTCAATATAGAGATATATAATACACTAATCTCTAAAACCTCAACAATAACCTCTAGAGATTAACATAATCCATTATATAAATAGATAACCATATGATTCCCCCTAAATATGGTTTCCCAATTTCAAAACTAAAACATATAATATATTTGATCATAAATTTATCACCATAAAATATAATGTTTTTCAAATTGTCACATAAGAGACATATGAATACCTTGATCATATATTAACTTAAAACATACTAATCACATGAATCGACAAAAAAACAAATTAAAACATATATTCTTAAAAATATGTCATAATCCTTATACTTAAAATAAGATAAAGTACTATTGAATATATTTAATAAATCTACAAATATGTGAAACTTGATAAAATATCACATGAATCACTTTTTCATAAAATCACTAACAAATTTCACAATACCAATATTATTCCATTTACATCATCAATTTATATCATCTCTTTATCCCCACTAGTCATGAAAAACTCAACATTATGAACATATTAAGGGTTATAATTCACTTTATCATGTGTTCTAAAATATATTACCTTTCCACTAAATCTTGTTTTTTGTTATTGGTACCATTGAACATATTCTTTAAAATCATTAAATAAAAATCAATGTGATATAATCCTAAGATGTTTCATGATTCTTATAACCTGAATATCATTTTTAAAACACTTCTAAAAAATATTTCTAAAATCGTAATGCATAAAAACATTGATCCTTTCACTGAAATGATAATCATAACATAAGTAATTCCTTATTCTGGTATTTGACCGATATATTTGGGAATTTTTTGAAATATCACTAATATTCATCAATTATAAGGCATTGAACTATAAATTGTTAAATATGATGAACTTCAGATCACTCAATAAAAATAATCATTTTTCTTTATAAATTACTTGTCTATTCCCATATCTTTCCCATGTAAAACATAGTCTCATTTCTCTAGGATATTTCCCTGAGTACTCTTCACAAATATATTATATGTAGGAAACAGAATATCCTTCCCTCCATGCTCTTCATGAAATTCCAGTTTTCTCTTATTAAGTATATCAATAAACTCACCCAACTAGATATTTATAATTACATATTGAGGTTTATAATTATGATTAATCACATGTTTTAACTTTTAGATCTTGTTATGTTGATTATACGGACAATCATTCTATTATCTGTCACATTTAGCATTAATATTGTTTTTTCTTGTTAAAGATATTAATTAAAACCAAAAAAAATCATAGTATGAGAAATAATAATCATAGATGGAATCTAAATAATGATGAGAATAATTTATAGTATGTATGAATCATGATTAATTATTTTCAATCAAATACATCTTATGTTTATCGATTTATATTAATGCCATTAACTATTCAAATACTTCAAAATAATTCATAATGAAAATATGAGTTAACTCAAGCATATCCCTAATAATTTTCAAACAATGTGTACAATAAGGTAACACTCACCATTCCCAAAAATTATTGTTAATATATAATAGACCAACTCTTTTCTGGATTATTACCCCAGATTCATCTATACCACAAACATGTCTACATATAGTATATGGATAGGGATGTATTTAATCCAAAACCACATAATCTATACCTTACCCATACTTAATGATATTATTTAACAATTAGGAGTATTATCAAATTATGTCATAGGGTTATGTTCCCTAATCTATGTCTTCCAAAATTGAGTTCCCATGGTTTCTACTAAACCAACTCTGATTCCAACTATAAAATACCCAACACCAATAACACTAGGCTGGTGTCTACTTTATTAAATTTGCATAAGATTCAATGGAACACATCACTAAGGAACAATAATATTAGTTGTACTGAAAAACTAGATATAACCATTCATACCATTTTAAATTTGAAATAAAATATAGAAACATAGTGAATGTAAATATATTACATCCTTAAACTCATCCAAATATCCCTTGTTAATATCCTAGAGGAAGGAAACACAATAAGTGTTTGATTAATTTTTTTTTGGGTAAAGAAAAGTATAATATATCATTTAAAATATTGAATAATTTATATGGAAATGTAGATAATTTAAATCCCATTACATTTGATTAATAACATGATCAAAAATAATAATATGGTAAGTATAAATGATGATTATATATTTCTATATAAATAATCACATGATCATGAAACTTATACAGGGATATTAAAATAATTAAAATAAACACATGGATATAAATAAATAATTTAAAAATCATAGAATAAATAATTTTGACATATTAAACATACTAATATGGCTTTATTTGAAGACATATTACATAAATTCTTAATTCCACTTACAAACACCCAACCAATTATTTCTCATGAGACCTACAAATGCATCGAGGTGACGTGTAATTTCAGGAACAACCCATCACTTCTTATGTATAATTAATTACTCATATATTGAACGATAATTTGAATTCTCATACAGTATACCTTATCATCAAAAATTTGTATTGACTATGGAATACAGAATATCATGATTTCCCAAACCTACCAATTAATTTTCATAGTAAAACACTATAAGTAGAAATGGTATTCAATTTTGGGAATAAGAATATCCATGATACAAAGAATATGTATATTTAAGAGAAATATATCATAATATTAAATAAGATCAGAAAAATTAATTTTGTTAAAAGAAAATTAATGATCAAAAAATTAAAAAAAATCACATATGACCATTAATTTATCATAGATATAAAGTCCTTAATAAATTAATTTCTATTGGATAATAAATAAATTTTTATGGGAGATATTATAAAAATTATTCCAAGTATTTCATTTTTATAACAATTTAATGTATATAGAAGAAGATGAATATCATAAAAACATTGTGGCGGCCTGAAAGTTCATTATTGTTATATGAGTTTAAAATGAAAAATTCCATTTATAATTATTTTAATTTAAATTAAAAATAACTATTTTAGAAATAATTAGAAAGATTCATTTGAAACATTGTAAAAACTATAATGAAATATAAAATTATTTTAATTGATAATTTAAGTAAAAAATTGTAATTTAAAAAAATTAAAAATATGGACATGGATGAAACGATACCAAATTAAAAAGAAAAATAATTTCATTATTTCGTTTAAAAATTACTTTTCATAATTAAAGTGAAAAATATTTGAAAAGTAGTCTGAAAAAAGGGAACGTTTTTAATATATATAGTATATGAAAATTGATTATTTTTTGGAAGGATTTATCATTATATTCCTTTAATAAAAAATATAACTAATCCCAGAAAAATGATATTGTAAAATAAATTCATACCAATTTAGTATATTTTAAATTATAACACCATTAATGTCTAAATAGGAATTGAAACATTATGAATCATTAATATATATATATATATATTCATGTTAAATACATCAAATTGGTGGTATATAGACAACATAAATTAAAATAGGTGCATAATATCAAATATTTCTAAAAAAAGTTGAAATTGATATTAAATGCCTTATAATGATTGTAACAATGAAATGGGATTTAATCATTGACGTTAATATTTGTAAGAAAACTAAATCCTGAAAATACAATTGGAAAAAAATCAGAGTTTATTTCACATGAAATCTTGGAATAATAGAAAAATTAATGTAAAATTATAACATAATGAATATAAATTGTTTTAAGAAACTCCATATCTCACACATCCACTTTGATGAATGTGATTTTAATTATTGTATATTGGTTTTAAATTTTTTAATAAATTATAAACTAACCATATTAATTTTTAAAATATAATATATATAATCCACTTATAACATCTTATCACCTTATCATCCAGAAACATTAATTATTATCATTGTTTCGGGTGTTAATTGCATGGTTATATCATGTATGTTTCACCATGTATGTTCTAGTAATTTTGAATCAGTTATATTTTTATCATATAAGAAGATATATTAATGTTATAAATATCATATTTATTCAGTAAATACATTTTTTAATTCAATCTAGAATGGTGTAAATGGAAAATGAATCATACATCTTCATGGGGATGGAAACTTATATATACACAAGAGAGAAATTATAATTTTTTAATGGGTGGATGGGTGAAGAAGTAGATAATATTTAAAATTTCTAGAATATATATTATTTCAAATTTATAGTTTAAATTTAGTATTTAAATATTTATTATTTACCATGTTAGTTGGGGATGAAATGAAAAATAAATTGATTCGTAACATTGTAGACTATCATACACATATGTGATTGTTTTTTTTTCTCACACGATGGAAAATGAAAAGGAAAAATATTATGAAATAAACATAATAAAATATTAGTATATGGGATAATATAGAGTTATTAATTTTATTTTTTATTATATAATTGTATAAGGTGAAATAAGATTTAAAAAATAAAATAACCTAGTTACGAAAATTACTATTTCTTAGAGAAACCTCATTTGATCTCTTATTAATAACTATATGGTTGGACATTTTGGAGTTCCAAAAACTATATAACGAGGATAAGTAAATTGGGTAGAATTTTTTAGGTCTTATTCAATATATATGGCTCAACATGTGGGAATAATTTATGGTAGGTGGTTCCCCTTTATAATTTATGTGAGAGGCACACCTGTAATGTTTCATTGTTTTAAGATAATATTAAGTCACTTTATTTGAAATAATGGATCCGTAATCAGTCATATTATAAGGTGATAAATTTAAGGTATAAATAATACTAACTAATGAGTCTTAAAAATGTATTTATTTCATTTTATCTCTAATCATTATATATATCCTCTTAATTAATTATACATAACCTTAACAGCAGTAATTGATTTTCCTATATTAATGGATTCTAATTTTTATTTTTCATGATAAAATTTTGGTTATTAAGGTAAATGGATGCTTTTTTCACCATTTCCTATCCTAAACATACTTTTTAAACATTTTTAGGATTTTAAAATAATATATTAAAATATTATTTTCATAAAATATCATTAATTTTATTTCTGACATTAATAATTTAATTTTTTTTATACAAATAAATAAAACAAATTAATTCTATTAAAAAAGAATTATTAATATATTAGACATTTGTATTTACCATGAAATTCAATTGAACCCACAATTGACCCAACAAATATAAATTTTTATGTTTTTAATATCATTTACATTGATTTTTCTACTACATGTAAAGGTGTTATGTGGGCGTTGTGTAAGATTATAATTTAATAATAACATTAATATAAATTAATGAATAATGTAATAAAATTCTATGTAAACTTTTATATTAGTTTAAAAAATATATTATCTTTATTGGAACCTATAAATGAAATTTAAAACCAGAGAGTGTCATTTTGGAATTTTCGTTTCATAAATTGAAAAAAAAAATCATTATCAAGGGAAAATAGAACCATAATGTCAAACATTTTATTTTTTTTATCAATATGGACTAATTTATCCCTTATAATGAAATATGAAATGTGTTGGGTTCATTTTTTTGACCATATCTCATAGTTTTAACCTTGTTTCACACATTTTACCCTTACTGTGGTGGAAAGTATTTACTAATATTAAAATTCATGCTGAAAAAGGGATATAATTACCAACTTTTAACCACATGATTCAAAATATTGTATCAATGTTTCATGATTATTCTCTTGATGTGTCTGAAAACAATTTTTATATTAATTCATAAAACATAGTGAAAAAACTATTTTTAGAAAAAATATTTTTAAAAAAATAAGAATTAATATATATAAGAAAAAGAATAATGATGAATAAAATGGAATTAGTTAGATTATTATCAATGAAATGTATCGTATTTCACTTATGTATAATGTGTAAAAGATATCAGTACATTAATATTACATGATTTAATGAAAATAAATGAGAGTTTCTAAACAAATCTATATTTTCAGTATTCACTGAAAAATCAATCATTTTAGAAAAATTCACTAAATCTTTCGCTATGATTACATTGACATTACGAATAAAAAAAATTAATTTTATAAAGTAAAATTTCTAGAATTTGAAATAATTAATTATAATTTCTTCAAATAAAATTCCATAAAATAATTTTTTGAAGAAAAAACATTTTGGGGCATAAAATAACCTTACTTGAAGTTATGATAATATTTATTAATAATTAAATAATAAGGATATATTTAGTAGGAAAATTATAAATAAAATTAATATTGTGGTTACTCATGATCATACAATTCAATTCAATTGGAAATTTATAATGGTCACATGTAGTTGTGGCTTCACATAGTGGTAAGGACCCCGTAATACTACATAAAAAATGGGGATTCAAAACACATCAGGGGTAGGTACTGTAGTAGTCATGTAGAATACTATAGCTTTAGTGAGACAATTCATTGACAAAACTGTAGCGGTGGTGGTACTATAGTGGAACTGTAGCTACATAAGGTGACACTATAGCAGTGGTGGTACTGTAGAGGTGGTGGTACTGTAGCGGTTACTGTAGCAACTAGTTTACTATTCACTGAATGTGCCATGTGACAAGAATGTAATAGGCTTCACGCCCACTAGGCTTTTTGGCCAAAAATATTATCAAATAAATTAGCTTGTTGTACGGCTTATCCCTTGGGGGGGCTTTGACCTGCATATCAGGCATGTTTGTGTGTTTTGAGTGTTTTTGTGTTTAATATAATTTTTCCCCTAAGAACCTAATATAATATAATAGTCACATTTAAAAAATTATTTCTTATAATATATTCCAAATTCTCTTAAAGTTCAATGTTTCTTATTAATAATGTTATAAATCATATTGTTAAATTAAAATTAATTTTTCATTGTGATACAATGTCAAAAAATCATATCCATTGTATTTATTTAAAAAATTGATGTTGAAAATGGGTGTTCATCCTTATTCCTTTTAAGGTTAAGGTATATTGTTATTGTCCCCTCGCTCATCTTTATCATTATATATTATTTTTAAGAGTAGTGAAAATTGATAAAATATATCTATTATTTCTTATTGAAATATATATTTATAAAACTTAATTACAATTGGGGAGAAACCTATTGGGTCGAAATGTATATGCAAATAACAAACTACAAGAGGGGGTGAAATTTTATTTTAAAAACATTCATTCTTAACAATATAGGAAATTATTTTAAAAGGTTTTATGCTAAATAAATTCACAAAACCTCTTATAAATAAGAACATACTATCCCTTGGGTCTTGTTAAAAAATATCTCATAATTAGGATGATTCTGATATGTATTATACATGTCATATTAATAAATAAATCATATTCACAGTAAGCCTGGTAGGTATCATAATCATTGTGGTTACGATAACCAAATTAAAACAAAATTATTATTATTTCATAAAGAGTATATAATCATATTGGTCAATTGAAGTAATCAAAATAAAATAAATTGTAATAACAATTTAATTCAAAAATATCATAATCAGGTCGAATATGATAATTGGAATACATAATATGAATGATGACCATAGAAAACAATTCACATTAGATTACAAAAGTAGTGGAAATGAAATAGAAGCAAATGAATACAATTATTTTAACCCAAAGATAAGGCTATCATATAACCAAGGATAAATTTACATTGATTAATACTTTCATGAATTTATATATTACCCACACAAGGGTAATCCCATGATACGATTACCACCATTAGTATGGTATCTTATCCTCGACATTCCATGATCAAATAGGTGACTAGAAACTCTATGTTCCAAGCCATGGAAACCCTCATTCTGCAAAATATTTGCACTCCTTTTTTTATCTATAGAATCCCTCAATCATAATCACAATGATCTACATATCAAGAAGAAAAACAAACTCTTTAAGATTACAGCTGTATTGAACAAGAAGTTTCAAAATTTCTAAAAAATCACAGTTTTCACATGTATTCGATTTGGAAGAGCTCTCATAGAGTGGAAAAATTTAGCAACCACCACCTGGTATCTATCAAATGACCTGCTATTTATAGGCCTTCATCTCAATGATCATCTTGATCTCTAATATTTGGATTTTCTCCTTGAATTTTGAGGGGCCATGGAAACTTGACACTTCAATGGCTATCTAGTCACTAAAATCAAAAAAATGATTTTTTATATATTTTAAATTTATTCCATTAAAAAAATTCCTTTTTATAAGGAAAACATATGTTATGTTGATTTATTTTTTAATATGATGGACTATTAATCCAAATAATTCACATGTTCTCGAAATTTTCTTAATGATTTTGACTCTGATGGTATAGATTTGAATTTTAATTATGATTAAAAATTTTTTTAGTATAAATACAACATAAAAAAAATTAATGTCATTCAAAAGGATCAATTCAATCATGATCACATTCATTCTCAATATTATAATTTTATTGTAAATTTTTTAATACATTAAAACTATTTTAAAGAATTATTGAAACATTGTAGGAATACATTGGTCATAAAATTATTAGATATTATATATTTATGAATAATTATGTTATTTCCAAAAAATTGTCATAAAAGTTAAAAAGATAATTTTGACTCAACAATCTCCCACTTTTTGGAAAGTAAACACCACAAATCCTAAATGAATCTTCTGAATTAAAATTTTAATTAGACTAACTCTATATTAGTATAAGACATTCCCTAAGGATTTTATTTTGTTTTTTCTAAGTTATTATCCTCATCAATATGGGATTAAAAATATCTCCCCATCTATATAGAATTTTCCCATTATGAAATTCTCACCCTTTGTCTAAAACATTCTCCCCCTCTTTGATTTTTAGAAATGAATATGAATTTTCATTGAGGTTCCTGCAAAGGGGTAGAGAAACAATCTATAAGGAACAATTAAAGGAACATAATCATTCAAATGTAATTGGAAGAAGATTCAACAAATAAATATTCAATGAAATTAAATCAAAAATAAATATGGATAAAATGGTGTTTCAATGAAATTTTCAAAAGTACTAATATTACAATAAGAGTTTTTAGGAAATTAATTCATTGTTTAGTGGCATAAAAGGATTTGACACTTTTTCTGGGTTTCTTGATCTCATTTTTGTAATAATTTAGATTTTTTAAAAGATAACTTTGAGACATGTTTTCTATTTATAGATCCTAGATCCTTTATTCCAGAATATGAAATTTTTTTTTCTTTTCTTCTTCTGGAAATGGAAAATTAACTTCCAAAATTTAAATCTGAAAATATTTTTCTTTTTTATTTATGAGGAAATTTCATGGAAATTCATCAAGTTAGAGATGCCTTCTTTGTAGACCCCGAGTCATTCGATCTCCTTGATTAAGAATTTCATTTTTTGTTTTATGATTGTAATATAATTGATTTTATTTTCGGATCTCTTTTGAAGGTATCAAGAAAAATTACCTCTTTAGTAATATCCCTTGTAAGACTATTGAAATAATTTAATATCTTATCCAAGTATTTCTTGATTCTTCAAAAATTCGGATTATTGATATTAAATTTCTCATCAACTTCTTATGACCGTTTTAGAATTCTAATACAACAATTTTTATGTGCTTTAGTATTATCTTTGACTGATATGAAATCTTCTTCTACTCTTATCAGCTAGTATATGATATCTTTAACTAAATTCGAGTCATTATACATGGTTTCCACCACAAATTCAATTTTCTTTCAATTCGTGGAAGGAAAGGATGCATATCCTCCAATATGTTTAATGTGTGGAAAATAAAATCAACTCCTTGTGAAATGATAGTATTTTTTGAATCGAATTATGAAATTAATCTTTTACTGGTTATTTTGATTTCTTATTTCAATATCTTTATTTTATTTTTCATTTGATATAATTTTTATACTTTCTGATCACTATTTGTATCATCATATATTTGGATTGTTGCACCAAAATTCTCTTTACTACATTTGTCCTTTTGATTATCATCATCCTTCTGGGATGAAGAAATAATTTCTTGAGTAAGAGAATAATTTTTATCCTTTCTTTTTTTCTTCTCAATGCATTTTTCTAATTTATATAATATATTTTATTATGAAAATGAAGTTCTTATATAATTTTTTTAGAACCATTCTCCTCTTTCTTTTCTTTAGAGTTTTTTTCTTGACTACAAACATTTTCTTCTTCTCCACCTCATTATACTTTATATTCTTATATATTTTTGAAAACATATTCTTCTACATAAATAACTTGAGAATCATTCTATAAAATTTTACGAATTCTAGGTTATGACCTCAAGTTGGCCTTTACCACTAGATATATTCTTAAGAAACAATTTTTTTTTTCTTTTTTCTTTTTCAAATAGAACATTATCATGAACAATAATAGTTTTATCCAATATTATATAATATTCCCATTTATGTAAAATAACTTTAGGTGAGGTCGATTCAACACTGTTTGTCAATTTTTCTCATAAATGTGCGTGTGAAAGATTTTTCTTACACTTCTTCTCTTTTTCCTATTTTTCTAATACTTATTCACCAAGTATTCTTATAGTAATTGATTCTGTAGGGTTGAGACAGATCTAAGGGTCTCCCACTTTTCATTATTCTTTTCTTTTCCTCTATTCATCCATGACATCCTTTTAATAATTACTTTTTTCTTTTCTTTCCCATTAGTAAGAGCGTAGCCTTTTATTTTCTTATTCCTATCCTTCTAAGAATTCTTAGTCAAAAAAAAATAACTTCTATGATGTAGATATCTGAGTATTCCTTACACAAAATTTTTATTTTAAATCATAAACATGTTTAATCCTTCTAATAGTATCCTTACGAATAAAACAAATCTTTTCTCTAATTGGATCATATTTGATTGAAATGTTCAAAATACCTCGGTATATCTTTAAAAAATTTATAATTATTCCATGAAACATGTTTATTTGAGATTTAATTGACCTTTTATTTTTGTAATTTATAGTCAAATGAATATATCCGACAATATTTTTCTTTATCAAATAAATAATAAAATCATAAAAAAAACATCTGAGACTATAAGAGCATATATATATCCAATCTCTTTAGGATGATAATCCCTTTCATCCATATTGATAGAATCCTCTGATCAAGAGTTAGATGTTCGAGTTTCATTGGTTCCTTGTTTTCAAAAAAATTAAATTTTATACTCACTCATTCACAAAGGAACCCTTTGAATTTGGTATCTTATGAGAAGGGTAGAGTTCATCTCCTTCATTTGATACACTATGAAATCCAGTAGCGTCGTTCAGAGTTATCTTATAAGACATATAATGAATTTTGAATGAAATCATTTCATTTCCAACATTCTTGTAGAACATAACGATTTCATAATAATCATCTACAATATCTATAAAAAACATGTTGATGTTAGGATTGGACTATTAAACACAAAGTTATTCCCATCAAAGAAACTAGATCATTAATTTTAATGATGAATCATAATTATCATAAAACAATCTAGGATTTTACCTTTCTCAGATGACAACCCACTTTTGGTAATATTGAGTTTGATTCAACTTATTAGGTCTTAAAATGGTAGAAGAAGACATGAATAATTTGTGTCTAAGGATTAAATTTAGTAGTGCTTCACTAAGATAATATTGGGGATAACCAATGTGGTTTTGTGTTCCACTTTTTATCAACAAATTTGAGTGCTGTATGAACTTCCATGAATAATCTAATGGCTGAAATCCATATAGTATTAGGAAAAAATAATTCCCCAGGAAGTGAACGCGTTGATTCAATAACAAATAATTCTTAATTTAATAAAAAATTGAATATGACAATTTTTTAGAATCTATGAAAATGAATTTGAATAAAATATTTCAGATTGAAATTTTGTTTTTTAAAAAATCTGATTGATACTTCATATCTGTTCATTTTCCTGAATCCAGTTAGAATTTTAAATTTGATGGTTTTTTACAGTCCAATAATATTTTTGAATCCAATTGAATTTTAGATTTTTATTGATATTATAAATCCAATTGAGTTTCCAAATTGAATTTCTAAAATCAATCAAATTTCAGAATTCAATTGAATTTATGAATTGAATTTCTAAAACCAATTGAATTTATGAATATGATTATATTTTTAAATCCTATTTGAAATATTAATTAGACTATTTTTCTAAATCCAATTAAACGTTTTAAATTTGAAAAAAATGTCAAATGTCATTATAAAACATATTTAAATTAGAATAAAAAATAAAAAAATAATCATATGGAATCCCCAATGAAACCTGTTTATATTAATGTAAGTAGATGGTTTAGATAATATGTTTATGTGAATGATTAATTTAGGGTGATCATTCATAGAATCTGATAAATGTATTCAAACCTATTGTAATTTAATATTTTTGTAGAAATGTCTTCAAGATGTTCTTACATTATGATGAATAGTGAAATGATATCTTCTTTGATTGTTTGATCCCTAAGAAACTGATGCCTAATACATATGTGTTTTAAAAGAGGGTGATGTGCATGGTTTTTATTTAATATAATGGAACTGGATTTATTACGTAGTATTTTATTTGTAGTAAGACTCATAACATAATATGTGGATGTGAGTTTCATCCACAACACTTGAGAAGAACAACTTCCAACTGCCACATATTCTGCTTCAATAGTGGAATGTTCTATTAATTCTTGTTTCATAAAAGACCATGATACTAATGAATCGCCTAATAAATTACAAGTTCTATATGTAATTTTTCTCTCTATTATATAACCAACAAAGTTGGCATCCAAAAATCATTTCCAGAATAATAAAATAGTGCTAAATACATGGTTTCCATTGAATAAAAAAATTAACTTCTAAATGGTATTATTTTATATTTTATTGATGTCTTACACATAAGAAAACTAAAAAAATTATATCTTAACGAAATTTTGTGAATTATAGTAAACTTATTATTATACCTCTAAAAGTTGTTTGAACAAAGGTTTCCCAGCTTCATCCAGATCAAGTGTTTTGAGGTATCGATTGGAGTAATTATACTTCTAGTAGAGTCATATCTGTACTTTTTAAGAACATATTCTACACACTTATGTTAATATGTATATGTTCCTTCTAGTTTTTAAGAAATTTTCAATCCAAGAAAAATGTTAACTCACACATCATACTCATTTCAAAGTCAGATTTCATAATATTTGTAAAAAGAATATGTTAATATTTTTGAGTGGTTTCTAATATAATGTCATCAAAATATATTTTAAAAGCCAAAAAAAATCATTCCTTATGAAAATAGTTGTATCACCATTCCCCTTAACATAATTAATTTGTAACAAAAATCATTTTAATCTGTCATACTAGGATCTAGGGTCTTTTTTTTGAATATATAAATCATTGGTATATCTAAAAACATATTTATTATGTTTGTATCATCAAACCCAAGTGTTTGATTAAAAAATATTCCTCTTGAACATATTATTAAGGAAATCACACTTCACATCCATTTGAAAAATATTGAAATTCAAGAACATTTCAATCGCTAATATAATATGAATAGATTCATATCTAGCTACCAGACAATAGGATTCATAATAATTAATTCATTCTTGTTGATTATAACCTTTAGTAAGTATTATTTCATTATTTCTAAAAATAACTCCAATTTCATAATATTTATTTCTGAAACCCCATTTTACCCTAATTAGAGATTTTTCTATAGGTGTTTCGACCAATTTCTTGTATTTTTTCCATTTGAAATCATTTACCTCATTTTCATTGATTTTATCCAATATTCTCCACCTAAAGCATCCTGAGAACTTTTAGGTTTGAATTGAGAAAGAAATATTTTATGTTCTACATCATTTCTCAAACAACGTGTAGTCCTTAATGTTTATTTACAACACAAATGATATTACCACTGGAATGATTTTTAGAAACAACTAACATGGATTTAGTAAAACTTATTCATCAATATAAGATAGAAAGTCTTCTATAGTGAATACTTTAGAAACAATTTCTTGAGTATTTTTTTTATTAGAATAGTCTTCTATAAAAGGATGATAATCATTTTTGGAAAACAACATAGAATATGTTGTTTGGGGTGTCATAAAAACAAAAAGTTTGGTTTCATAACATTTAACATGTACAATTTATTCAATAGTAAAATAGTTTTAATTATAAACTCCATAATCCTTATAGGTAGTGTAATAGCGTAAAAGTATATCATCATTGGATTTGGGTTGGAATTTGTGTAAATTATATTTTCTATTCAAAATGAATACTTTTCATCTAAATAATATTTATTATTAATTTTTTGGTTTTCAGCCTATCCATAACTCATAAGGTGTTTTATTGGGAAATGGTATAATTAAAACTTGATTTATAGCTTAAATGTACAACTTACAGCTTCATCCCAAAACTGTTTAGCAATTGTGTATTCACTAAACTTGGTTGTTTCTATTTTTGATGGATTCAATTAATTCTTTCAATAATTCCATTTTGCTGAGGAGTTCTAGGGGATAAAAAGTTGAAAGTAATTTATTTCTTACTACCAAAAAGTTTCAAAATCCGAATTTAAAAATTATCCACCGGGATCTCTATAAATAGTAATCAGTGGTTAGTTTTTCTCATTTTTAATGTTCTATAAAAAATATTAAAAATTGAAATATGATTTATATTTTCTTCTTAGAAAATATAACCGTCTACATCATCTATAATCATCAACTAAAACAAATGAATAGTACTTTCCTATAATAATTTCTTTTTATGTAGGTCCAAATATGTCAATGTGCATGAACTATAAAGCATTTGTTGTTGAGACTTTGCTAATTTTTTAAAATATCCACTTCTATTTCATTCCATATTAACAAGGGTCACAGGATTTTAGAGAATCAAATATATGTTTTAGAATATCCTTCACATATCTTTTCTTAGTCAATTTTCATATGTTCCTAAGGTAACAGTGTCCCAACCTTCTATTCTATAGCCCAAATTGGTCTTCCATTTCACTAATTCAATGTACGTCTTGACTGGAATGGCCTTATACTTTTTTTTATAAACATTCACACTCCGATGGAAAAAATTAATGACTTAATCATTGGAATTGTGTAATAAAAATGTGTCATTGCTAAAATTTACAAGGTTTACTTTATCACATAATTGACTTATTCTTACAAGTTTTTTCTTACAACCTTTTACAAAAAAAATTTAAATAAATTATTTTACACAAAGAACAATGTTACATGTATAAAGAATCTTTCCTCGACCATTTTATTTAATGTAACACTTCAACATTTCATTTCTATAATATTTTCAAAGAATAATTTGTTTCGAGACATTTTTCATGAACATCCACTATCCATGTACCATATATTATTGTTATTTGGTAATTTCTTTTTAATCAGAAAACCAAACAATTACAGTCTTTGAATGAAAATATTCCTCATTCAATAATTTCCAGAATTTTTTTAGGAATCAATTTTTCTTTTCAGAAATGATATTCTTAGTGTCATAATGATTGAATTTTATTCAATTAACAATTTTTATTCCATTTATATCTACTTTGGTATCTTGTGTACAAGGATGAATTTTTAGGAAATAATAATACTTATTAAAAATTTGGTTCAATAAGTATATCTCATTCCTAAACTATTACCTTATGGATGGAGTAGTTTGAACATTTTATCAAATCCTTCTATTCTAGTGGTAATGTTTGATAAATTATTCATTCAAGAAAATATTTAAAACATTTAATTTATATCTAACTTTTTATCCAAATTAGTATTTTTTAGAAGGTAGTTTTGTTTCCAACACATTTTTCATAGGAATGACTTTTTCAAAATCTGCAAAAGGCTAATCCTATTTAGAATAATCTTTTTTGGGATTTTTTTAAGTAGAATCTATTTCAATAAATTTATTATCAAGATATTTTCAGATATCTGATACGTTGTGTTTAAAAAAATTTATTCTAGAATTTCCCTTCCCACGTTTCTTGATATCTTTTCAATTTTCATTATCATGGAATTTTAAATATATAGAGACCTCATAATATGAAGGTAAAATATTATCTTATTATGAAGAATTTTATTCATCATAAAAAATATAATCTTTCTCATCATAACTATTTTAATTTAAATACTTATCAGTTAAATAATTATAATTGTTTTCTGTAGCCATAAAACATTGATTTTCAAAATGTATTCTGGCATATAGACCTTAACGTTTGGCCTAGAATTTTTATTGTCTGAAGAATTATCAAAATAATCTCCTCCACTATAACTCCACGACTCATGGGATTTAAATAAATTATTTCATTTATGATAGTAATAATTATATTATATCTATCATAATTAATTTCATTTCATTCATTATTTTTACGTTTTTGATAATAAGGTTGTATGTGTCAATCACTTTTACATTCATAACAAGTGACATCTGAATTTTCCATAACATTCATTTCCATGTTAATTTTCTTATACCGATACAAAAATTATTTTTACCAAAAGTATGGTTCATATTTCAAGAAGGATTGGTAACCCATTCTTATAATGTTTTGAATCACTTCAGTCAGATTGAACATTAACCTTCTATGTCTTTTTTGATTTAACGATCTTTTTTGGAGTCTAATATTTTATTGAATTTAAAGTATAATTAAATTAAACACAACCGTTATTCTTTTTAACTTTCATGAAATATCTTTTCATCGTACCTTAATTCTAAAAGATATTTCAAAATAAATCATCAAGTATATGATTTGTAATCTTCCTAGATTCAAAAAATGTTGTTCTCTTTTATTCCCATTCAGTTGGAATTATATCAATGATCATTTCAATAATAAATTAATCATCTATTCCTTTTTTAGAAATATCTTGTAAACTATTCAAAATTTCATGAACATTTTTTGTAACTTAACAACTTTTTCATTATAAGTAAATAAAAAATCTTGGTAATCTACCATTATAATGTATCTTCTTGTCCCAACAACATTAGATGTACTAAAATAAGTAATCTCAATATTTTTAAAAATATAGTTGGATGCTTCACAAGATGAAATCAAGAAATATTTATTTCTAGTCATTGAACAATGTAAAGTATTTTATACCGTGTAATTTAATTAAGATTCCAACATCTCTTGATTGGTAAAGATGCTAACTTCCTAATCACGGGTTTTATAGTCACCAATCAGCATAACAATGTTATCAACTCCTATTTTGATCAAAAAATTCATCATTATGTCTCTTGAATATTTATATTCACTTCCATAAAAAAATGGAAATCTTGTGTGATTCAGATTGTCTATTGAAATGACATTTAGTTCAAAAATATTTTAATATAATAAAAAATTCATTTTCCACAATTCACATTATTGTAACAAATATTTATAAACGTAATGTTTATAAAATAAATTTTATCAACATTCAAAAGATAATAAAAGAATGAAAAAGTAAAATCAGTGGAATTATCCACTAATACAAAATGTGAATATAAGTATTACAAATACTTTTCTCTGATACCAATTGTTGGATGGAAATATATTTGAAGATGAAATAGTTAAATAGTGGGTGTTGATTATAAGCTTAAATACATTTGTTTTGTCCTTAAAAGAATATACTTTAAAGGTATTTAAACTAATGTAATTAAAAAAAACTAATATAGAAAAACATATTAGACCGTGGGTGAAATTAAAAAGATATTGTAATAAGGTTGATTCTGATAAGTATTCCATAGGTTGTATTTAGAAATAAATTTTATTTATAGTAAGCGTGTTAAACATCATTATCATTGTGGTTATGGTAATCACAATAAAAAATTAATGATTCTGACATAAATTATATATAATTATACTGATTAACTGAAGTTATTGTAATCAGGGAAATCTTAATCAAAATGAAATTCAAAAATTTCATAATTAGAATGGTTACAATAATCAAAATACAGAAAAGAATCATGAATATAAAAACCCACATTCTATTCCAATATTAGTGGAAATGAAATAAAATTAAATGAATAAAATTCATTAAACTAAAAAAGATGGTATCCAATAAACTAGGAAAAGATCCTTTGATTTATACTTTCATGAATGTTTGTCTTACCCACACCAGTATATGCTATGATATGATAATCAATACTAGTATACCTGACTATCACTAGAAAGAATTAATCAATAAGGTGATCAACACCTCTATCTTCCTAGCCTTGGAATCCATAAATCCATAAATTATTGACACTACTTATCTCATATACATGGAATCCCTCAATCATAATCACAACAATTGTCATCGCATGATGTAAAACAAACTTCTGAAGGTTACAAGTGTGTGGAACAAGATGTTCAAAACATGTAAACAATCATAATTTTCACATGTAGTATATT
The DNA here is from genome assembly GCA_963277665.1 of Viscum album. NCBI lineage: Eukaryota > Viridiplantae > Streptophyta > Magnoliopsida > Santalales > Viscaceae > Viscum > Viscum album. The sequence goes on along the minus strand of OY728157.1, from coordinate 23,671,914 downwards.
TTAGTGGAGCACTCATAGAGTGTCCAAATTTTGAAATCATCAAATTAGCTCAATCAAATAACATGCTATTTATAGTATTTCACCCCAATAGTCAGCATGATCTCCAAGGGTTATATTTTCTAATTGAATTTTAGAGGGACTTGGACACTTGGAACATCCACAGTAATCTTGTAACTAAATGCATGACATAGTGTTTTTTCATACATATTTAAATTTATTCCATTATAATAAAATATTTATCCCTATTCATAAGTAAAAAAGAGGTCAATCCGATAGATTATTAAAACCTATGGAATTGTTAATCTAATGGATTGACTTGTTTTTAAAGTTTTCATAATGAATTTGAATATAATTGTATCAATTATATTTTAAATCTAATAAAAAAATGTGTTAGCATGAATACAAAACATAATGACTTTAATTAAATTTGAATGTGTAACGCCTGAGAATTTTATGAGAAATATTTTTTTTTATGTTATATAAATCATCAAAGGAATCATTTACTACACACAACACTATCTTGGCTTGCTTTACACGCAACTGTGACCTTCCTCGATAGCTTGCGTCGTACGCAATACCGAGTTTCACCAAACAACGATATGCTATTAAAATATTATTCAAACTAACCGTTATGAATAGTAATAATAACTTTTTAAAATTTTTTAAATTTTATTTTTCAAAATGGACTTCATTTTTGGATTTGGAATATCGAAATTAGCTTAGGGTGAAATTTTGGTACTTTTCGGATAACTTTCATATTCTGATAAATAGTGAAAATTATTAAATTTTAATTAAAAATAACTTTTTTAATCGAAATAATTAATGGTGATAAATTATTAATTTTAGTGGTTTTAAAGTATATTTATAATAGATTTTTACAATTTAATACAATGTTGTTTATTGGATGTAATTTCACATTTAAACCAGGCATAAACAAGTGTCAATCTTTTGATAGTTATTATCTCTTAAAAACACGCTATTTGTCTTAACGATGAGAATTAATTTTTTAATTAGTTAATGTAACTGATATGTTTTAAATTTGGTAAAATAAACATCATTTTTGAATTCATAATATCAAATATATCTTAGGCCTATTTTTTGGTATTCTTCTGAAAACTTTCAATTTTTGATGAATAATGAAACCACTAAGTGGTAGTTAAAAAAACTAAATTTTTCATAAAACTTAATTTTACTGCTTCTGGGAGTGGAATTTCGAAAATCCGAGAGACACGGTTAATATCAAGGACTAAAATGTGGTTCAATTAGATAAAAATAATTTTTCATGAATAGTATCTTTTTACTTTTATTTACCACGGTTAAAAGTAAATAGGGTAATGAAGGGTAAAAATGATATTATTATTACCCTAACACTTATCCTAATTCTATTGGACAAGTATAATTTGATCAAAAACAACCTTAGGAATAAAATATGTCCATTTAAGCCCACTTGGATTATATTAGGACATTTATTATTAATTTATTTAAAGAAGGGTTAAAATAGTTAAAATCAATGTTTAATAAGTAAATCATTTTTAATATGGTGTTATACATAAGATAAATTCGACTATAAATATTCATTAGAAAGCTCAAAATATTTCCTACATAATGGTATTATATTTGTAATTTTTAGACATTAAATAATTTAATTTATTTATGACACAACGATGATGCAGTAATTATCTTATTAATGAAATATTGACATAATTGATGTTATAAATACCCAAATAAATGTAATTTGAGACTTTTTATGAATTACACTAATTTTATAGGATAATAAGACATGTTAGTATTGGTTTAATTAACTTGTTTCGAACTAATAATTCTGTTATGATTTTCACAAAAATCAATTACTAAATAGTGTCAAAATTGACGTAAAATAGTTTTTCAAACAAATATTATATTACTTGTTGTTGTTTTATTCTTAAAAATATAAGGTTCGGCCAAATGACTTAGATAAGGCTATATATATTAAAAATAAACAACATGGGGTTCGTTTGTGTAACACCCCAGATAAATAAAGAATATGACATTTTCATATTTATCCATATTTGTGAATAAAATATTAATATGACTTTAAAGGGGACGCTATGCTCGATGGCGTACCCAACACGCAACAACGAGTTTCTTGGGAATCTTACGTTGCACTCTAATAATAAAATAATATTATTTTAAATGTTAGTTAACATGTAGCCATTCTATTGGCGGGAATGGATAGAAATAACTAAAATATGATTATATATGTTTTTTAAATTTTTCTACATTTATCCAATAAAACATAAAGGCTTAAAATATTGAAAGAATTCAATTTTAGGCGTATATGCCCCAGTTTTCACTAAAGGTTCACTTATCGCCTTTTGATGGCGAACCGTCATTAAATATAGTTTTTTTCACTCTTATACATCCTTTTGGACTAAATAAAACTCTTCTTAATAATTGGGACATCAAAATTTACTTTGTGTAAATTTTTGGTATCTTTCCGATAAAGTTCATTTTTTTAATGAATAGTGTAAAATGTTGTATTTTAATTCAAAACATCTTTTTAATCTAATTTATTTATATGATTATATTATATTATTAATTGGTTTTAAAGTGAAATTAGAATATATTTTTACCATTAAATCCAATAGTGGTCGTTGGAATTAATTTCACTTTGAAATCAGAGTTAAACTAGTGTCAATCTTTTGATACATATTGTTTCATAAAAACAAGCTATTTGCTTTGACAGCAGGAATTAATTATTAAATTAATTAATGTGACTTATAAGTTTTTAATTTCTTAAAATAGACTTCATTTTTGAATTCGGAATATCAAATATATCTTAGGGTGAATTTTTGGTAATTTTCTGAAAAACATCAATTTTTGATGAATAGTGAAACCACTAATTGGTACTTATAAAAAACTGATTTTTCCGTTTAAATGAAATTTTTCCATAATTGTGTTTTGAATTTAAAAAATCCAACAAACATGGTTGTCATTAAGAAGTAAAATGTGGTTCAATGGGATTAAAATAATTTTTTGGTGAATAGTAACTTATTAAGTTCTTAATCGCGATTAGTGGTAATTAGTGCAGTTTAAGGTAAAAATAATGTTTTAACAGTATGAGATGAGCTTGAAACATGTCCTACCATCATTGGATGTATCATGGACGACCAAGACAAGCCATGGGTCAACTTGGGGACCCCATGGAGCAACTTTGGTTGGAAAACGACATAAATAACTTTTTATTTAATGTAAAAGTAAAAATGACACAAACATCATATGTTTTACAAAAATAATTTTTTCATGGTGTTATAAAGATAATATTTTTGATTATAAATAGTCATTGGAAATATAAAAATATTTCCTACATCATTGTATTTTTTTTATAATTTTCAGACTTTAAATAAATTAAATTATTTATGACATCATGATGATGCAGCGATGACCTCATTATTTATCAATTTAAATAAAATGGAAAGATAATGTAATATATAAGACCTACACATGTCCAAAACCTATTGGATGGGTAGATTTATAACCCTTATCAGCTTATCCTCGAATTATATCAATTTGGGACCATTTAAATCCGAAACCCATTTTCAAATAAAGTAATATTTCTTTACTTTCCAAGAGTGCCCATCCTCTCCCCTTATAAAAGGCCCCCACCTCTACCTCATTACCCACACTCCCAAAGCCTTTGGCTCGGCCAACCCCTGCCCATTTACTCTCTCCACATCCCTCTCCTCATCCTAGAGGATTCCCTTTGGGCAGAATTCTTTCAAAGGAAGCCTTTAGGCTCAAATCAAAAGGAGTTACACTTTTAAAGGTAATTCATTCTCTCATGTTCATTTGTTTTATTTTAATTCTCCAACCCCATAAAATATTTTTATTTACTTATTTTGTAATAAAACCAGTATCTTCAATATTCTAGTATGTTTCTATAAGATTTATTCAAGCTACACTCCCACACAACTACATCAAATGATTAAAGAACATACGGTTTCTGTGGATGGAGAAATTCTGCCTCCCGAAACGATGATTGTTCAATACTCATTTAACACCTTCAAAGGTGGCCATTATGATGTCAATATTTTTATATATGATATATAATATTCTTATTATTTCCTTAAGCTTCTGTATTTTTCATTTATGGCATACCATTATTGTTTCCATTATGGGTAAACACGATATCTTCATTTTAGGAAGTGCGGACTACCGCCCCCTGAAAGTGATTTGATTCGTTTATACGATATGTGGGATGTGTAAAGGATAAAGTTAATGATATTATATATGTTATTATACTGGAATTATAAAATACTCTTATATCATTATGATTCCATTCCAGAAAAGCGTTCATGCGTACGTATGGCCTACCGTCTCCATGAACGTTTCATTTCATTTCTTACCTCTAAATGTGATTTAATATTATAAATACATGTATATGCTGAATATATATGATATATATGTTATCCAAATCATTAATATAATTCTTGATATAACAAACCTTTGAACAAATTAACAACATGTAATTGTAAGAAGTCCACTTTCGACTTAAGAACCAAATATCGACAAAACAAACATTATTAACTTAAATGATTACATAATGATTATAACATGACAATAAGTGATCTAAAAGGAATAATGAACTAGAAAAAGGATCTTAATAATTTGGAAATTAACTCAAGTTTATTATTCAGGACGTTAAAGAATGATCGAGTCAAGTCAGACCCGAGGTAAGGGATCCTAATCCACTCTTTCTTTTTAAGTACACTCTTTTATGTCATTCCATTTAAAGCTCATATTTCATGTTATTGGGATGTTATTTTATACTAATCTTACTGTAATTTTTATGTTCATGTGATGAGAGACCCTATTCTCTCTCATCAATCCATTTTGGACATTTTGAGTGGCGCCGTTAGGCTGCCGAATTTTCATAAGAGATCTAACCTCTCTCTTTCTCATTAAGTACTCTCCTTTATGTCACTTCTTTTAAGCTCCTCTTTGTTATTATAGGGGATGTTCTTTTATATTCCTCTTGCGGTACATTTTATTTTAATGTGATGAGATACCCTATTCGATCTCATCAATCCATTTTTGGATGTTTTATGTGGCGTCGTTAGGCTGCGGAGTTTTCGTAAGGGATTTTTCATCTCACTTTTATTCCCGTGAGATTTATGCTACATTTGCCACAATTTACTTTGAGTGGTGTATGTACTAACCATTGTTTTACTCATTGTGTAATATTCTTTCATTTATGAGTATTTACATCAATGTTGTATTTTCCTTCTTTCATGGGGCGTATGTTTCGAAAGATACCCATGTCGGTAAGGGAACCTTTCACCCTCCTCTTTTTAAAAGACTTATTTTGTTATGTCTTTTAATTCACATAATATTATTTTTGGATATGTTCTTCAATATCCTTATTGATGTAAATTTTATGTCCAAGTGATGAGATATCCTTTTTATCTCTCATCAACTCTTTTTCTGAATTTTGAAGTGACGTCGTTAGGCTGTCTAATTATTGCAAGGGAACTTCTTAACCCAATTTCGATTCTTTGGGATAAGCTTGTACTCCTTGAATATTTCGTTCTATGAATATGTGTTAATAACCTTTGTTTGTTTTACACTTAATATCCACTTATATTCGGTGTATTTGTTTGTCACACATAATTATGTAATTGATTTATCCTTAAACCAAGGATACCGTCTTTGTAAGGGACTTCGTCTCAATCTCCTTTCATTGAGGCATATTCTGTTTTATACACAACCTTCTTTTATACGGTGTATAAACCCCTTTGACTTTTAGGTTTATTCAAAAGGAATCTTTTTAAATGAAGTGTTTATTAAACAAAAAATGGGAATGTTTTTGTCGTACGTATGTGGCGACAATGACTTCTCCGCCGTCGTGACCATTATTTGAGTTTCAGATTCCTCTACAATCCATAACATCTTTTTAAAAGAAAAATAAATATCATGTTTTACTTTTCTTTTATTTTGGTATTGAAAATGGTTTTCATAATGTTTTTATTATATCAATGTGTTTTATTGATATCTGGTGATTGAAATGTGAAAATGTTATGTTTCCTTTATGTATGTTTTATGTGATATGATTATGTTATGGTTCTTGGGCATTATTATGAAGACAGGTGGTTCCATGATAAACTAAGGGCAGGTGAGCCCGATATAGCTCTCCAATGCATTGGGTAACACGAAAGAGTGAAACGTTATGGTTTATCCGAAGAGATTTAGGGAATATACTGTGATGGGTATTCCAAACGTAACCAAGAGGGTTACTCCCTACGTAAGAATGTTATGAATGCCTCAAGTTACCTTTATGTATTATGTTTTCTATGATTTATTCATGATGTGATGTGGTATGTTAAAGTGCCTATGTTTTATGGGTAAAGTATGATTTCATTCTTATGTATATTTGAACTCATGTTTCCTTTCCATATTTTTATAACCCTTACTGAGCTTTTTATGCTCATCCCAAGTTTTTTTGAAATGTTTTTCACAGGTCAAGGGAAAGGTACATGATGTGATGATAGTGTCAAGGATGTGTCAAGAAAGAATCCATGTTTTATTTTCAATATGTTTCCGTTGATGGGAAGAATGAATAGTGTCTTTTATGTAACCCCTTTGTTTAAATGTGGAATGTAATGCAAGTTTCATGATCTAATTCTCTAAAACTCTAAACCTGAAAAGATCCTCAATGTGTAATCTTGTAATAACTCAATATTAATAAAGGTTTAAGGTTGGGGCCTTATTGTTGGTATCAAAGGACGGTTTAGATAACTTTAGAGGTTAGGGTATTCTTTAAGCACAAGTGGAATTACCATAATGGTTAAGATTTCAGAAAGAGTCCTAGTTTTAGATAAAGTTAATGAGTAAGTGTATCTTAGTGTTTACCTTCCTCATTAGTACATGATGGTTTTGTTGATATACTCACACTCACATTTCTGTTTTTAGTATGGCTGGATCTCGCAGGCACCAAGGTGACAATTGGTTTGAAGGAAACTGTGGTGGTTCTCTGATTAAGAGACTCGATGAAATGGGGTATTCAATGAGGAAACTAGTGGTTGTTCTAAACCAACTATCAAGGAGTCATGATCAACCATGTGAACCTTGGAATGTTATATAATGCATCATGTTCGAGATGACCAATCGATGTGGAAGTCCAGGTAATAATTAAAAAGGTAACCATTAGGGTTTATATGATCTTTACTTTTGAGGTAATTATGGGTTATTATATGTTATGATGGAAAATTAAAGGCATGAGATAAACTTGAGGTTAAAATATGTTATGTTTATTTTTGAATATTTTATCTCATTTTGGGAAATGTTTTGAGAATTATATAGTTTTGGAAAAAGGACAACACGCAGATCGTGTGACAACCCGTCGCGTCGGACAATGCTGCGGGAATCGAACCCACAACCAAAGTGCGACTGGTATTTATCGCCTACCACTGGACTACGTGAAGTCCCTGGTTAGTTTGACTGATTCTTTCTATTTATATGATGTTATGAATTAAGATTAAGTTGATTTTGGGTTATTTATGAAAATGATTAACCTATCATGGAGGATATGTGATTAGGTTAATTACCTTTCAATACGAGACTTTAGGAGCAACTGATGTTGTTTGGAGATAAATGTTACGATTTAACTTGGAAGACAATGTGACTAAATCCTTCAAATATTTTGGTTTCAATCTTAGATTGGTTTACTTTGAATAAATTTTTGGAAAAATTGTTTATCGGATAGTCCTCGATGAACAATGGGTTTTGTTGGACAAATTTTGAGATTAAGAATAGATTTTCTTTTTATAAAGGGTTATACTTTTCTGGATTATCTGATCTTGTACTAGCCTTTTTGGTTTTGGTTTTGGTTAAAGTCTAAAGACATGGGATGTATATAGTTCTCTTTTGTGGATTAGGTGATTTTCTAAAAGTTGATTATAGTACTCTTAATGTGAACAAGTCTTCCTAAATACTCGCTTTTTTGAGGAAATATGAGTTCGTGTAAGGAATCTAATAAAAGTTGAAAGTCAACATGATAAGTGATTATGTTTCCTTATGAATAAATTCCCCCAATAAAAAGTAACTTAAAACAAAAATGTTGTCTATTAACTTTTCCTACTGGGGAACCCAACACCGTTTAACCCATCACAAGTTTGTGATTTTCTTATTGTTACCTTTCTCCTAAACATGTTTTCTATCACTCTTCATCAGAACATGACCCTATGTTTTCTCCTCCATGTCCATGTTTTCATACATGCAATCCTAGTATGGGTTAACTCGGGTGACCTTTGTACTTATCTTTCTTTATTTTAAAGTGATTGTTTTACCGACTCTTCTTTCGATGTGGGACTTTCAAGGATGTTTCCAAGCCCAATTTTAAAATTGCGAGGACGCAATTTCCAAAAGGGGGGAAGGATGTAACACCCCAGATAAATAAAGAATATGACATTTTCATATTTATACATATTTGTGAATAAAATATTAATATGACTTTAAAGGGGACGCTATGCTCGATGGCGTACCCAACACGCAACAACGAGTTTCTTGGGAATCTTACGTTGCACTCTAATAATAAAAAAATATTATTTTAAATGTTAGTTAACATGAAGCTGTTCTATTGGCGGGAATGGATAGAAATAACTAAAATATGATTATATATGTTTTTTAAATGTTTTTACAATTATCCAATAAAACATAAAGGCTTAAAATATGGAAAGAATTCATTTTTAGGCGTATATGCCCCAGTTTTCACTAAAGGTTCACTTATCACCTTTTGATGGCGAACCGTCATTAAATATAGTTTTGTTCACTCTTATACATCCTTTTAGACCAAATAAAACTCTTCTTAAGAATTGGGACATCAAAATTTACTTTGTGTAAATTTTGGGTATCTTTTCGATAAAGTTCATTTTTTTAATGAATAGTGTAAAATGTTGTATTTTAATTCAAAACCTCTTTTTAATCTAATTTATTTATATGATTAGATTATCTTTTCAATTGGTTTTAAAGTAAAATTAGAATATATTTTTACCATTAAATCCAATAGTGGTCGTTGGAATTAATTTCACTTTGAAATCAGAGTTAAACTAGTGTCAATCTTTTGATACATATTATTTCATAAAAACACACTATTTTCATTGACAACGGGAATTAATTATTAAATTAATTAATGTGACTTATATGTTTTGAATTTTGTAAAATAGACTTCATTTTTTAATTCGGAATATCAAATATAGCTTAGGGTGAATTTTTGGTAATTTTCGGAAAAACATCAATTTTTGATGAATAGTGAAATCACTAAGTAGTACTTATAAAAAAATGATTTTTCTATTTAAATGAAATTTTGCCATAATTGTGTTTTGAATTTCAAAAATCCAACATACATGGTTGTCATTAAGAAGTAAAATGTGGTTCAATGGGATTAAAATAATTTTTTGGTGAATAGTAACTTATTAAGTTCTTAATTGCGATTAGTGGTAATTAGTGTAGTTTAAGGTAAAAATAATATTTTAATAGTATGAGATGAGCTTGAAACGTGTTCTACCCTCATTGGATGTGTCATGGACGAACAAGACAAGCCATGGGTCAACTTGGGGACCCCATGGAGCCACTTTGGTTGGGAAATGACATAAATAACGTTTTATTTAATGTAAAAGTAAAAATGACACAAACATCATATGTTTTACAAAAACAATTTTTACATGGGGTTATAAAGATCATATTTTTGATTATAAATAGTCATTGGAAAGATAAAAAGATTTCCTACATCAAAGTTTTATTTTTATAATTATTAGTCTTTAAATAAATTAAATTATTTATGACATCATGATGATGCAGCGATGACCTCATTATTTAACAATTTAAATAAAATGGAACGATAATGTAATATCTAAAACCTACACATGCCCAAAACCTATTGTATGGGTAGATTTCAAACCCTTATCACATTATCCTCGAATTATATCAATGTGGGACCATTTAAATCCGAAACCCATTTTCAAATAAAGTAATATTTCTTTACTTTCCAAGAGTTCCCATCCTCTCCTCTTATAAAAGGCCCCCACCTCTACCTCATTACCCACACTCCCAAAGCCTTTGGCTCGGCCAACCCCTGCCCATTTACTCTCTCCACATCCCTCTCCTCATCCTAGAGGATTCCCCTTGGGAAGAAACCTTTCAAAGGAAGCCTTTATGCTCAAATCAAAAGGAGTTACACTTATAAAGGTAATTCATTCTCACATGTTGATTTGTTTTATTTTACTTCTCCAACCCCCTAAACTATTTTTATTTACATATTTTGTAATAACACCAGTATCTTCAATATACTTGGATGTTTTTATAATATTTATTCAAGCTACACTCTCACACAACTACATCAAATGGTTAAAGAACATACGGTTTCCGTGGATGGCGAAATTCTGCCTCCCGAAACGATGATTGTTCAATACTCATTTAACACCTTCAAAGGTGGCCATTATGATGTCACTATTATTATATATGATATATAATATGTTTATTATTTCCTTATGCTTCTGTATTTTTCATTTATGGCATACCATTATTGTTTCCATTATGGGTAAACATGGTATCTTCATTTTAGGAAGTGCGGACTACCGCCCCCTGAAAGTGATTTGATTCGTTAATACCATATGTGGGATGTGTAAAGGATAAAGTTAATGATATTATATATGTTATTATACTGGAATTATAATATAATCTTATATCATTATGATTACATTCCAGAAAATACGAAATAGAAATGGAAGTAGCGTTCATGCGTACGTACGGCTTACCGTCGCCATGAACGGTGCATTTCATTTCATACCTCTAAATGTGATGTAATATTATAAATACATGTATATGATGAATATATATGATATATATTTTATCCAAATCATTAAAATAATTCGGGATATAATGAACCTTTGACCAAATTATCAACATGTAATTGTAAGAAGTCCACTTTCGACTTAAGAACCAAATATCGACAAAACAAACATTATTAACTTAAATGATTACATAATGTTTATAACATGACAAAAAGTGATCTAAAAGAAATAATGAACTAGAAAAAGGATCTTAATAATGTGTAAAATAACTCAAGTTTATTATTCAGGACGTTAAAGAATGATCGAGTCAAGTCAGACCCGAGGTAAGGGATCCTACTCCACTCTTTCTTTTTAAGTACACTCTTTTATGTCATTCCTTTTAAAGCTCATATTTCTTGTTATTGGGATGTTATTTTATATTAATCGTACTGTAATTTTTATGTTCATGTGATGAGAGACCCTATTCTATCTCATCAATCCTTTTTGGACATTTTGAGTGGCGACGTTAGGCTGCCGAATTTTCGTAAGAGATCTAACCTTTCTCTTTCTCATTAAGTACTCTCCTTTATGTCACTTCTTTTAAGCTCCTCTTTGTAATGATGGGGGATGTTCTTTTATATTCCTCTTGCGGTACATTTTATTTTAATATGATGAGATACACTATTCGATCTCATCAATCCATTTTTGGATGTTTTATGTGGCGTCGTTAGGCTGCCGAGTTTTCGTAAGGGGTTTTTCATCTCACTTTTATTCCCGTGAGATTTATGCTACATTTGCCACAATTTAATTTGAGTGGTGTATGTACTGACCATTGTTTTACTCCTTGTGTATTATTATTTCATTTATGAGTATTTACATCAATGTTGTATTTTCCTTCTTTCACGGGGCGTATGTTTCGAAAGATACCCATGTCGGTAAGGGAACCTTTCACCCTCCTCTTTTTAAAAGACTTATTTTGTTATGTCTTTTAATTCACATAATATTATTTTGGGATATGTTCTTCTATATCCTTATTGATGTAAATTTTATGTCCAAGTTATGAGATACCCTTTTTATCTCTCATTAACTCTTTTTCTGAATTTTGAAGTGACGTCGTTAGGCTGTCTAATTATTGCAAGGGAACTTCTTAACCCAATTTTGATTCTTTGGGATAAGCTTGTACTCCTTGAATATGTCGTTCTATGAATATGTGTTAATAACCTCTGTTTGTTTTACACTTAATATCCACTTATATTCGGTGTATTCGTTTGTCACACATAATTATGTAATTGATTTATCCTTAAACCAAGGATACCGTCTTTGTAAGGGACTTCGTCTCAATCTCCTTTCATTGAGGCATATTCTGTTTTATACACAACCTTCTTTTATATGGTGTATAAACCCCTTTGACTTTTACGTTTATTCAAAAGGAATCTTTTTATATGAAGTGTTTATAAAACAACAAAAGGGATTGTTTTTGTCGTACGTATGTGGAGACATTGACTTCTCCGCCGTCGTGAACATTATTTGAGTTTCAGCTTCCTCTACAATCCATAACATCTTTTTAAAAGAAAAACAAATACCATGTTTTACTTTTCTTTTGTTTTGGTATTGAAAATGGTTTTCATAATGTTTTTATTATATCAATGTGTTTTATTGATATCTGGTGATTGAAATGTTAAAATTTTATGTTTCCATTATGTATGTTTTATGTGATATGATTATGTTATGGTTCTTGGGAATTATTATGAATACAGGTGGTTCCATGATAAAATAAGGGCGGGTGAGCCCGATATAGCTCTCCAATGCATTGGGTAACACAAAAGAGTGAAACGTTACGGTTTCTCCGAAGAGATTTAGGGAATATATTGTGATGGGTATTCCAAACGTAACCAAGAGGGTTACTCCCTACGTAAGAATGTTATGAATGCCTCAAGTTACCTTTATGTCTTATGTTTTCTATAATTTATTCATGATTTGATGTGGTATGTTAAAGTTCCTTTGTTTTATGTGTAAAGTATGATTTCATTCTTATGTATATTTGAACTCATGTTTCCTTTCCATATTTTTATAACCCTTACTGAGCTTTTTATGCTCATCCCAAGTTTTTTTGAAATGTTTTTCACAGGTCAAGGGAAAGGTACATTATTTGATGATAGTGTCAAGGATGTGTCAAGAAAGAATCCATGTTTTATTTTCAATATGTTTCCGTTGATGGGAAGAATGAATAGTGTCTTTTATGTAACCCCTTTGTTTAAATGTGGAATGTAATGAAAGTTTCATGATCTAATTCTCTAAAAATCTAAACCTGAAAAGATCCTCAATGTGTAATCTTGTAATAACTCAAGATTAAGTAAGGTTTAAGGTTGGGGCCTTATAGTTGGTATTAAAGGTCGGTTTAGATAACTTTAGAGGTTAGGGTATTCTTTAAGCACAAGTGGCATTACCATAATGGTTTGGATTTCAGAAAGAGTCCTAGTTTTAGATAAAGTGAATGAGTAAGTGTATCATAGTGATTACCTTCCTCATTAGTACATGATGGTTTTGTTGATATACTCACACTCACATTTCTGTTTTTAGTATGGCTGGATCTCGCAGGCACCAAGGTGACAATTGGTTTGAAGGAAACTGTGGTGGTTCTCTGATTAAGAGACTCGATGAAATGGGGTATTCAATGAGGAAACTAGTGGTTGTTCTAAACCAACTATCAAAGAGTCATGATCAACCATGTGAACCTTGGAATGTTATATAATGCGTCATGTTCGAGATGACCAATCGATGTGGAAGTTCAGGTAATAATTAAAAAGGTAACCATTAGGGTTTATATGATCCTTACTTTTGAGGTAATTATGGGTTATTATATGTTATGATGGAAAATGAAAGGCATGAGATAAACTTGAGGTTAAAATATGTTATGTTTATTTTTGAAGATTTTATCTCATTTTGGGAAATGTTTTGAGAATTATATAGTTTTGGAAAAAAGACAACACGCAGACCGTGTGACAACTCGTCGCGTCGGACAATGCTGCTGGAATCGAACCCACAACCAAAGTGGGACTGGTATTTATCGACTACCACTGGACTACGTGAATTCCCTGGTTAGTTTGACTGATTCTTTCTATTTATATGATTTTATGAATTAAGATTAAGTTTATTTTGGGTTATTTATGAAAATGATTAACCTATCATGGAGGATATGTGATTAGGTTAATTACCTTTCAATACGAGACGTTAGGAGCAACTGATGTTGTTTGGAGATAAATGTTACGATTTAACTTGGAAGAAAATGTGACTAAATCCTTCAAATATTTGGGTTTCAATCTTAGATTGGTTTACTTTGAATAATTTTTTGGAAAAATTGTTTATCGGATGGTCCTCGTTGAACAATGGGTTTTGTTGGACAAATTTTGAGATTAAGAATAGATTTTCTTTTTATAAAGGGTTATCCTTTTCTGGATTATCTGATCTTGTACTAGCCTTTTTGGTTTTGGTTTTGGTTAAAGTCTAAAGACATGGGAAGTATATAGTTCTCTTTTGTGGATTAGGTGATTGTCTAAAAGTTGATTATAGTACTCTTAATGTGAACAAGTCTTCCTAAATACTCACTTTTTTGAGAAAATATGAGTTCGTGTAAGGAATCTAATAAAAGTTGAAAGTCAACATGATAAGTGATTATGTTTCCTTATGAATAAATTCCCCAATAAAAAGTAACTTAAAACAAAAAATTTTTCTATTAACTTTTCCTACTAGGGAACCCAACACCGTTTAACCCATCACAAGTTTGTGATTTTCTTATTGTTAACTTTCTCCTAAACATGTTTTCTATCACTCTTCATCAGAACATGACCCTATGTTTTCTCCTCCATGTCCATGTTTTCATACTTGTAATCCTATTATGGGTTAACTCGGGTGACCTTTGTACTTATCTTTCTTTATTTTAAAGTGATTGTTTTACCGACTCTTCTTTCGATGTGGGACTTTCAAGGATGTTTCCAAGCCCAATTTTAAAATTGCGAGGACGCAATTCCCAAAAGGGGGGAAGGATGTAACACCCCAGATAAATAATGAATATGACATTTTCATATTTATCCATATTTGTAAATAAAATATTAATATGACTTTAAAGGGGACGCTATGCTCGATGGCGTACCCAACACGCAACAACGAGTTTCTTGGGAATCTTACGTTGCACTCTAATAATAAAAAAATATTATTTTAAATGTTAGTTAACATGTAGTTGTTCTATTGGCGGGAATGGATAGAAATAACTAAAATATGATTATATATGTTTTTTAAATGTTTTTAAAATTATCCAATATAACATAAAGGCTTAAAATATGGAAAAAATTCCTTTTTAGGCGTATATGCCCCAGTTTTCACTAAAGGTTCACTTATCACCTTTTGATGGAGAACCATCATTAAATATAGTTTTGTTCACTCTTATACATCCTTTTGGACCAAATAAAACTCTTCTTCAGAATCGGGACATCAAAATTTACTTTGTGTAAATTTTTGGTATCTTTTCGATAAAGTTCATTTTTTTAATGAATAGTGTAAAATGTTGTATTTTAATTCAAAACCTCTTTTTAATATAATTTATTTATATGATTAGATTATCTTTTGAATTGGTTTTAAAGTGAAATTAGAATATATTTTTACCATTAAATCCAATAGTGGTCGTTGGAATTAATTTCACTTTGAAATCAGAGTTAAACTAGTGTCAATCTTTTGATACATATTGTTTCATAAAAACACGCTATTTTCTTTGACAACGGGAATTAATTATTAAATTAATTAATGTGACTTATATGTTTTGAATTTTGTAAAATAGACTTCATTTTTTAATTCGGAATATCAAATATATCTTAGGGTGAATTTTTGGTAATTTTCGGAAAAACATCAATTTTTGATGAATAGTGAAATCACTAAGAGGTACTTATAAAAAACTGATTTTTCCGTTTAAATGAAATTTTTCCATCATTGTGTTTTGAATTTCAAAAATCCAACATACATGGTTGTCATTAAGAAGTAAAATGTGGTTCAATGGGATTAAAATAATTTTTTGGTGAATAGTAACTTATTAAGTTCTTAATCGCGATTAGTGGTAATTAGTGCAGTTTAAGGTAAAAATAATATTTTAATAGTATGAGATGAGATTGAAACATGTTCTACCCTCATTGGATGTGTCATGGCCGAACAAGACAAGCCATGGGTCAACTTGGGGACCCCATGGAGCCACTTTGGTTGGGAAATGACATAAATAACTTTTTATTTAATGTAAAAGTAAAAATGACACAAACATCATATGTTTTACAAAAACAATTTTTACATGGGGTTATAAAGATCATATTTTTGATTATAAATAGTCATTGAAAAGATAAAAAGATTTCCTACATCAAAGTAGTATTTTTATAATTATTAGTCTTTAAATAAATTAAATTATTTATGACATCATGATGATGCAGCGATGACCTCATTATTTAACAATTTAAATAAAATGGAAAGATAATGTAATATCTAAAACCTACACATTTCCAAAACCTATTGGATGGGTAGATTTCGAACCCTTATCACATTATCCTCTAATTATATCAATGTGGGACCATTTAAATCCGAAACCCATTTTCAAATAAAGTAATATTTCTTTACTTTCCAAGAGTGCACATCCTCTCCTCTTATAAAAGGCCCCCACCTCTACCTCATTACCCACACTCCCAAAGCCTTTGGCTCGGCCAACCCCTGACCATTTACTCTCTCCACATCCCTCTCCTCATCCTAGAGGATTCCCTTTGGGAATAATCCTTTAAAAGGAATCCTTTAGGCTCAAATCAAAAAGAGTTTCACTTTTAAAGGTAATTCATTCTCTCATGTTGATTTGTTTTATTTTACTTCTCCAACCCCCTAAACTATTTTTATTTACTTCTTTTGTAATAACACCAGTATCTTCAATATACTAGGATGTTTTTATAAGATTTATTCAAGCTACACTCTCACAAAACTACATCAAATGGTTAAAGAACATACGGTTTCCATGGATGGCGAAATTCTGCCTCCCGAAACGATGATTGTTCAATACTCATTTAACACCTTCAAAGGTGGCCATTATGATGTCACTATTTTTATATATGATATATAATCTGTTTATTATTTCCTTATGCTTCTGTATTTTTCATTTATGTCATACCATTATTGTTTCCATTATGGGTAAACACGGTATCTTCATTTTAGGAAGTGCGGACTACTGCCCCCTGAAAGTGATTTGATTCGTTAATACCATATGTGGGATGTGTAAAGGATAATGTTAATGATATTATATATGTTATTATACTGGAATTATAATATACTCTTATATCATTATGATTACATTCTAGAAAATACAAAATAGAAATGGAAGTAGCGTTCATGCGTACGTACGACTTACTGTCGCCATGAACGGGGCATTTCATTTCTTACCTCTAAATGTGATGTAATATTATAAATACATGTATATGCTGAATATATATGATATATATTTTATCCAAATCATTAATATCATTCTGGATATAACGAACCTTTGACCAAATTATCAACATGTAATTGTAAGAAGTCCACTTTCGACATAAGATCCAAATATCGACAAAACCAACATTATTAACTTAAATGATTACATAATGTTTATAACATGACAAAAAGTGATCTAAAAGAAATAATGAACTAGAAAAAGGTTCTTAATAATGTGGAAATTAACTCAAGTTTATTATTCAGGACGTTAAAGAATGATCGAGTCAAGTCGGACACGACGTAAGGGATCCTACTCCACTCTTTCTTTTTAAGTACACTCTTTTATGTCATTCCTTTTAAAGCTCATATTTCTTGTTATGGGGATGTTATTTTATATTAATCGTACTGTAATTTTTATGTTCATGTGATGAGAGACCCTATTCTATCTCATCAATCCTTTTTGGACATTTTGAGTGGCACCGTTAGGCTGCCGAATTTTCGTAAGAGATCTAACCTTTCTCTTTCTCATTAAGTACTCTCCTTTATGTCACTTCTTTTAAGCACCTCTTTGTAATGATGGGGGATGTTATTTTATATTACTCTTGCGGTAAATTTTATTTTAATATGATGAGATACCCTATTCGATCTCATCAATCCATTTTTGGATGTTTTATGTGGCGTCGTTAGGCTGCCGAGTTTTCGTAAGGGATTTTTCATCTCACTTTTATTCCCGTGAGATTTATGTTACATTTGCCACAATTTACTTTGAGTGGTGTATGTAATGACCATTGTTTTAATCATTGTGTATTATTATTTCATTTATGAGTATTTACATCAATGTTGTATTTTCCTTCTTTCACGGGGCGTATGTTTCGAAAGATACCCATGTCGGTAAGGGAACCATTCACCCTCCTCTTTTTAAAAGGCTTATTTTGTTATGTCTTTTAATTCACATAATATTATTTTGGGATATGTTCTTCTATATCCTTATTGATGTAAATTTTATGTCCAAGTTATGAGATACCCTTTTTATCTCTCATCAACTCTTTTTCTGAATTTTGAAGTGACGTCGTTAGGCTGTCTAATTATTGCAAGGGAACTTCTTAACCCAATTTCGATTCTTTGGGATAACCTTGTACTCCTTGAATATGTCGTTCTATGAATATGTGTTAATAACCTCTGTTTTTACACTTAATATCCACTTATATTCGGTGTATTCGTTTGTCACACATAATTATGTAATTGATTTATCCATAAACCAAGGATACCGTCTTTGGAAGGGACTTCGTCTCAATCTCCTTTCATTGAGGCATATTCTATTTTATACACAACCTTTTTTTATACGGTGTATAAACCCCTTTGACTATTACGTTTATTCAAAAGTAATATTTTTATATGAAGTGTTTATTAAACAACAAAAGGGAATGTTTTTGTTGTACGTATGTGGAGACAATGACTTCTCCACCGTCGTGACCATTATTTGAGTTTCAGCTTCCTCTACAATCCATAACATCTTTTTAAAAGAAAAAAATACCATGTTTTACTTTTCTTTTGTTTTGGTATTGAAAATGATTTTCATAATGTTTTTATTATATCAATGTGTTTTATTGATATCTGGTGATTGAAATGTGAAAATGTTATGTTTCCTTTATGTATGTTTTATGTGATATGATTATGTTATGGTTCTTGGGAATAATTATGAATACAGGTGGTTCCATGATAAACTAAGGGAGTGTGAGCCCGATATAGCTCTCCAATGCATTGGGTAACACGAAAGAGTGAAACGTTATGGTTTCTCCGAAGAGATTTAGGGAATATACTGTGATGGGTATTCCAAACGTAACCAAGAGGGTTACTCCCTACGTAAGAATGTTATGAATGCCTCAAGTTACCTTTATGTCTTATGTTTTCTATGATTTATTCATGATTTGATGTGGTATGTTAAAGTTCCTTTGTTTTATGGGTAAAGTATGATTTCATTCTTATGTATATTTGAACTCATGTTTCCTTTCCATATTTTTATAACCCTTACTGAGCTTTTTATGCTCATCCCAAGTTTTTTTGAAATGTTTTTCACAGGTCAAGGGAAAGGTACATTATGTGATGATAGTTTCAAGGATATGTCAAGATAGAATCCATGTTTTATTTTCAATATGTTTCTGTTGATGGGAAGAATGAATAGTGTCTTTTATGTAACCCCTTTGTTTAAATGTGGAATGTAATGCAAGTTTCATGATCTAATTCTCTAAAACTCTAAACCTGAAAAGATCCTCAATGTGTAGTCTTGTAATAACTCAAGATTAAGTAAGGTTTAAGGTTGGGGCCTTATAGTTGGTATCAAAGGTCGGTTTAGATAACTTTAGAGTTTAGGGTATTCTTTAAGAACAAGTGGCATTACCATAATGGTTAGGATTTCAGAAAGAGTCCTAGTTTTAGATAAAGTGAATGAGTAAGTGTATCTTAGTGTTTACCTTCCTCATTAGTACATGATGGTTTTGTTGATATACTCACACTCACATTTCTATTTTTAGTATGGCTGGATCTCGCAGGCACCAAGGTGACAATTGGTTTTAAGGAAACTGTGGTGGTTCTCTGATTAAGAGACTCGATGAAATGGGGTATTCAATGAGGAAACTAGTGGTTGTTCTAAACCAACTATCAAGGAGTCATGATCAACCATGTGAACCTTGGTATGTTATATAATGCATCATGTACGAGATGACCAATCGATGTGGAAGTTCATGTAATAATTAAAAAGGTAACCATTAGGGTTTATATGATCCTTACTTTTGAGGTAATTATGGGTTATTATATGTTATGATGGAAAATGAAAGGAATGAGATAAACTTGAGGTTAAAATTTGTTATGTTTATTTTTGAAGATTTTATCTCATTTTGGGAAATGTTTTGAGAATTATATAGTTTTGGAAAAAGGACAACACGCAGACCGTGTGACAACCCGTCGCGTCGGACAATGCTGCGGGAATCGAACCCACAACCAAAGTGCGACTGGTATTTATCGCCTACCACTGGACTACGTGAAGTCCCTGGTTAGTTTGACTGATTCTTTCTATTTCTATGATTTTATGAATTAAGAGTAAGTTGATTTTGGGTTATTTATGAAAATGATTAACCTATCATGGAGGATATGTGATTAGGTTAATTACCTTTCAATACGAGACTTTAGGAGCAACTGATGTTGTTTGGAGATAAATGTTACGATTTAACTTGGAAGAAAATGTGACTAAATCCTTAAAATATTTGGGTTTCAATCTTAGATTGGTTTACTTTGAATAATTTTATGGAAAAATTGTTTAGCGGATGGTCCTCGTTGAACTTTGGGTTTTGTTGGACAAATTTTGAGATTAAGAATAGATTCTCTTTTTATAAAGGGTTATCCTTTTCTTGATTATCTGATCTTGTACTAGCCTTTTTGGTTTTGGTTTTGGTTAAAGTCTAAAGACATGGGATGTATATAGTTCTCTTTTGTGGATTAGGTGATTCTCTAAAAGTTTATTATAGTACTCTTAATGTGAACAAGTCTTCCTAAATACTCGATTTTTTGAGGAAATATGAGTTTGTGTAAGGAATCTAATAAAAGTTGAAAGTCAACATGATAAGTGATTATGTTTCCTTATGAATAAATTCCCCAATAAAAAGTAACTTAAAACAAAAAATCTGTCTATTAACTTTTCCTACTGCGGAACCCAACACCGTTTAACCCATCACAAGTTTGTGATTTTCTTATTGTTAACTTTCTCCTAAACATGTTTTCTATCACTCTTCATCAGAACATGACCCTATGTTTTCTCCTCCATGTCCATGTTTTAATACTTGTAATCCTAGTATGGGTTAACTCAGGTGACCTTTGTACTTATCTTTCTTTATTTTAAAGTGATTGTTTTACCGACTCTTCTTTCGATGTGGGACTTTCAAGGATGTTTCCAAGCCTAATTTTAAAATTGCGAGGACGCAATTCCCAAAAGGGGGAAGGATGTAACACCCCAGATAAATATAGAATATGACATTTTCATATTTATCCATATTTGTGAATAAAATATTAATATGAATTTAAAGGGGACGCTATGCTCGATGGCGTACCCAACACGCAACAACGAGTTTCTTGGGAATCTTACGTTGCACTCTAATAATAAAATAATATTATTTTAAATGTTAGTTAACATGTAGCCGTTCTATTGGCGGGAATGGATATAAATAACTAAAATATGATTATATATGTTTTTTAAATGTTTTTACAGTTATCCAATAAAACATAAAGGCTTAAAATATGGAAAGAATTCATTTTTAGGCGTATGTGCCCCAGTTTTCACTAAAGGTTCACTTATCACCTTTTGATGGCGAACCGTCATTAAATATTGTTTTGTTCACTCTTATACATCATTTTGGACCAAATAAAACTCTTCTTAAGAATTGGGACATCAAAATTTACTTTGTGTAAATTTTTGGTTTCTTTCCGATAAAGTTCATTTTTTTAATGAATAGTGTAAAATGTTGTATTTTAATTCAAAACCTCTTTTTAATATAATTTATTTATATGATTAGATTATATTTTGAATTGGTTTTAAAGTGAAATTAGAATATATTTTTACCATTAAATCCAATAGTGGTCGTTGGAATTAATTTCACTTTAAAATCAGAGTTAAACTAGTGTCAATCTTTTGATACATATTGTATCATAAAAACACGCTATTTTCTTTGACAAAGGGAATTAATTATTAAATTAATTAATGTGACTTATATGTTTTGAATTTTGAAAAATATAATTCATTTTTTAATTCGGAATATCAAATATATCTTAGGGTGAATTTTTGGTAATTTTCTGAAAAACGTCAATTTTTGATGAATAGTGAAATCACTAAGTGGTACTTATAAAAAACTGATTTTTCCGTTTAAATGAAATTTTTCCATCATTGTGTTTTGAATTTCAAAAATCCAACATAAATGGTTGTCTTTAAGAAGTAAAATGTGGTTCAATGGGATTAAAATAATTTTTTGGTGAATAGTAACTTATTAAGTTCTTAATCGCGATTAGTGGTAATTAGTATAGTTTAAGGTAAAAATAATGTTTTAATAGTATGAGATGAGCTTGAAACATGTCCTACCCTCATTGGCTGTGTCATGGCCGAACAATACAAGCCATGGGTCAAATTGGGGACCCCATGGAGCCACTTTGGTTGGGAAATGACATAAATAACTTTTTATTTAATGTAAAAGTAAAAATGACACAAACATCATATGTTTTACACAAACAATTTTTACATGGGGTTATAAAGATCATATTTTTGATTATAAATAGTCATTGGAAAGATAAAAAGATTTCCTACATCAAAGTATTATTTTTATAATTATTAGTCTTTAAATAAATTAAATAATTTATGACATCATGATGATGCAGCGATGACCTCATTATTTAACAATTTAAATAAAATGGAACGATAATGTAATATCTAAAACCTAAACATGTCCAAAACCTATTGGATTGGTATATTTAGAACCCTTATCACATTATCCTCTTATTATATCAATGTGGGTCCATTTAAATCCGAAACCCATTTTCAAATAAAGTAATATTTCTTTACTTTCCAAGAGTGCCCATCCTCTCCTCTTATAAAAGGACCCCACCTCTACCTCATTACCCACACTCCCAAAGCCTTTGGCTCGGCCAAACCCTGCCAATTTACTCTCTCCACATCCCTCTCCTCATCCTAGAGGATTCCCTTTGGGAATAATCCTTTCAAAGGAAGCCTTTAGGCTCATATCAAAAGGAGTTACACTTTTAAAGGTAATTCATTCTCTCATGTTGATTTGTTTTATTTTACTTCTCCAACCCCCTAAACTATTTTTATTTACTTATTTTGTAATAACACCAGTATCTTCAATATACTAGTATTTTTTTATAAGATTTATTCAATCTACACTCTCACACAACTACATCAAATGGTTAAAGAACATACAGTTTCCGTGGATGGCGAAATTCTGCCTCCCGAAACGATGATTGGTCAATACTCATTTAACACCTTCAAAGGTGGCCATTATGATGTCACTATTTTTATATATGATATATAATATGTTTATTATTTCATTATGCTTCTATATTTTTCATTTATTTCATACCATTATTGTTTCCATTATGGGTAAACACGGTATCTTCATTTTAGGAAGTGCGGACTACCGCCCCTTGAAAGTGATTTGATTCGTTAATACAATATGTGGGATGTGTAAAGGATAAAGTTAATGATATTATATATGTTATTATACTGGAATTATAATATAATCTTATATCATTATGATTACATTTCAGAAAATACGACATAGAAATGGAAGTAGCGTTAATGCGTACTTACGGCTTACCGTCTCCATGAACGGTGCATTTCATTTCATACCTCTAAATGTGATGTAATATTATAAATACATGTATATGCTGAATATATATGATATATATGTTATCCAAATAATTAATAGCATTCTGGATATAACTAACCTTTGACCAAATTATCAACATGTAATTGTAAGAAGTCCACTTTCGACTTAAGAACCAAATATCGACAAAACAAACATTATTAACTTAAATGATTATATAATGTTTATAACATGAGAAAAAGTGATCTAAAAGAAATAATGAACTAGAAAAAGGTTCTTAACAATGTGGAAATTAACTCATGTTTATTATTCAGTACGTTAAAGAATGATCGAGTCATGTCGGACCCGAGGTAAGGGATCCTACTCCACTCTTTCTTTTTAAGTACACTCTTTTATGACATTCCTTTTAAAGCTCATCTTTCTTGTTATTGGGATGTTATTTTATATTAATCTTACTGTAATTTTTATTTTCATGTGATGAGAGACCCTATTCTCTCTCATCAATCCATTTTGAACATTTTGAGTGGCGCCGTTAGGCTGCCGAATTTTCGTAAGAGATCTAACCTCTCTCTTTCTCATTAAGTACTCTCCTTTATGTCACTTCTTTTCATCTCCTCTTTGTTATTATGGGGGATGTTATTTTATATTCCTATTGCGGTACATTTTATTTTAATGTGATGAGATACCCTATTCAATCTCATCAATCCATTTTTGGATGTTTTATGTGGCGTCGTTAGGCTGCCGAGTTTTCATAAGGGATTTTTCATCTCACTTTTATTCCCGTGAGATTTATGCTACATTTGCCAAAATTTACTTTGAGTGGTGTATGTACTGACCATTGTTTTACTCATTGTGTATTATTATTTCATTTATGAGTATTTACATCAATGTTGTATTTTCCTTCTTTCACGGGGCGTATGTTTCGAAAGATACCCATGTCGGTAAGGGAACCTTTCACCCTCCTCTTTTTAAAAGACTTATTTTGTTATGTATTTTAATTCACATAATATTATTTTGGGATATGTTCTTCTATATCCTTATTGATGTAAATTTTATGTCCAAGTTATGAGATACCCTCTTTATCTCTCATCAACTCTTTTTATGAATTTTGAAGTGACGTCGTTAGGCTGTCTAATTATTGCAAGGGAACTTCTTAACCCAATTTCGATTCTTTGGGATAAGCTTGTACTCCTTGAATATGTCGTTCTATGAATATGTGTTAATAACCTCTGTTTGTTTTACACTTAATATCCACTTATATTCGGTGTATTCGTTTGTCACACATAATTATGTAATTGATTTATCCTTAAACCAAGGATACCGTCTTTGTAAGGGACTTCGTCTCAATCTCCTTTCATTGAGGCATATTCTATTTTATACACAACCTTCTTTTATACGGTGTATAAACCCCTTTGACTTTTACGTTTATTCAAAAGGAATATTTTTATATGAAGTGTTTATTAAACAACAAAAGGGAATGTTTTTGTCGTACGTATGTGGAGACAATGACTTCTCCGCCGTCGTGACCATTATTTGAGTTTCAGCTTCCTCTACAATCCATAACATCTTTTTAAAAGAAAAATAAATACCATGTTTTACTTTTATTTTATTTTGGTATTGAAAATTGTTTTCATAATGTTTTTATTATATCAATGTGTTTTATTGATATCTGGTGATTGAAATGTGAAAATTTTATGTTTCCTTTATGTATGTTTTATATGATACGATTATGTTATGGTTCTTGGGCATTATTATGAAGACGGGTGGTTCCGTGATAAACTAAGGGCGGGTGAGCCTGATATAGCTCTCCAATGCATTGGGTAACACGAAAGAGTGAAACTTTACGGTTTCTCCAAAGATATTTAGGGAATATACTGTGATGGGTATTCCAAACGTAACCAAGAGGTTTACTCCCTACGTAAGAATGTTATGAATGCCTCAAGTTACCTTTATGTCTTATGTTTTCTATGATTTATTCATGATTTGATGTGATATGTTAAAGTGCCTATGTTTTATGGGTAAAGTATGATTTCATTCTTATGTATATTTGAACTCATGCTTCCTTTCCATATTTTTATAACCCTTACTGAGCTTTTTATGCTCATCCCAAGTTTTTTTGAAATGTTTTTCACAGGTCAAGGGAAAGGTACATGATGTGATGATAGTGTCAAGGATGTGTCAAGAAAGAATCCATGTTTTATTTTCAATATGTTTCCGTTGATGGGAAGAATGAATAATGTCTTTTATGTAACCCCTTTGTTTAAATGTGGAATGTAATGAAAGTTTCATGATCTAATTCTCTAAAACTCTAAACCTGAAAAGATCCTCAATGTGAAATCTTGTAATAACTCAAGATTAAGTAAGGTTTAAGGTTGGGGCCTTATAGTTGGTATCAAAGGTCGGTTTAGATAACTTTAGAGGTTAGGGTATTCTTTTAGAACAAGTGGCATTACCATAATGGTTAGGATTTCAGAAAGAGTCCTAGTTTTAGATAAAGTGAATGAGTAAGTGTATCTTAGTGTTTACCTTCCTCATTAGTACATGATGGTTTTGTTGATATACTCACACTCACATTTCTGTTTTTAGTATGGCTGGATCTCACAGGCACCAAGGTGACAATTGGTTTGAAGGAAACTGTGGTGGTTCTCTGATTAAGAGACTCGATGAAATGGGGTATTCAATGAGGAAACTAGTGGTTGTTCTAAACCAACTATCAAGGAGTCATGATCAACCATGTGAACCTTGGTATGTTATATAATGCATCATGTAAGAGATGACCAATCGATGTGGAAGTTCAGGTAATAATTAAAAAGGTAACCATTAGGGTTTATATGATCCTTACTTTTGAGGTAATTATGGGTTATTATATGTTATGATGGAAAATGAAAGGCATGAGATAAACTTGAGGTTAAAATATGTTATGTTTATTTTCGAAGATTTTATCTCATTTTGGGAAATGTTTTGAGAATTATATAGTTTTGGAAAAAGGACAACACGCAGACCGTGTGACAACCCGTCGCGTCGGACAATGCTGTGGGAATCGAACCCACAACCAAAGTGCGACTGGTATTTATCGCCTACCACTGGACTACGTGAAGTCCCTGGTTAGTTTGACTGATTCTTTCTATTTATATGATTTTTTGAATTAAGAGTAAGTTGATTTTGGGTTATTTATGAAAATGATTAACCTATCATGGAGGATATGTGACTAAGTTAATTACCTTTCAATACGAGACTTTAGGAGCAACTGATGTTGTTTGGAGATAAATGTTACGATTTAACTTGGAATACAATGTGACTAAATCCTTCAAATATTTGGGTTTCAATATTAGATTGGTTTACTTTGAATAATTTTATAGACAAATTGTTTATCGGATGGTCCTCGTTGAACTTTGGGTTTTGTTGGACAAATTTTGAGATTAAGAATAGATTCTCTTTTTATAAAGGGTTATCCTTTTCTAGATTATCTGATCTTGTACTATCCTTTTTGGTTTTGGTTTTGGTTAAAGTCTAAAGACATGGGAAGTATATAGTTCTCTTTTTTGGATTAGGTGATTCTCTAAAAGTTGATTATAGTACTCTTAATGTGAACAAGTCTTCCTAAATACTCACTTTTTTGAGGAAATATGAGTTTGTGTAAGGAATCTAATAAAAGTTTAAAGTCAACATGATAAGTGATTATGTTTCCTTATGAATAAATTCCCCAATAAAAAGTAACTTAAAACAAAAATGTTGTCTATTATCTTTTCCTACTGGGGAACCCAACACCGTTTAACCCATCACAAGTTTGTGACACAAACATCATATGTTTTACACAAAAAAATTTTACATGGGGTTATAAAGATCATATTTTTGATTATAAATAATCATTGGAAAGATAAATATATTTCCTACATCAAAGTATTATTTTTATAATTATTAGTCTTTAAATAAATTAAATTATTTATGACATCATGATGATGCAGCGATGACCTCATTATTTAACAATTTAAATAAAATGGAAAGATAATGTAATATCTAAAACCTACACATGTCCAAAACCTATTGTATGGGTAGATTTCAAACCCTTATCACATTATCCTCGAATTATATCAATGTGGGACCATTTAAATCCGAAACCCATTTTCAAATAAAGTAATATTTCTTTACTTTCCAAGAGTTCCCATCCTCTCCTCTTATAAAAGGCCCCCACCTCTACCTCATTACCCACACTCCCAAAGCCTTTGGCTCGGCCAACCCCTGCCCATTTACTCTCTCCACATCCCTCTCCTCATCCTAGAGGATTCCCTTTGGGAAGAAACCTTTCAAAGGAAGCCTTTATGCTCAAATCAAAAGGAGTTACACTTTTAAAGGTAATTCATTCTCACATGTTGATTTGTTTTATTTTACTTCTCCAACCCCCTAAACTATTTTTATTTACATATTTTGTAATAACACCAGTATCTTCAATATACTTGGATGTTTTTATAATATTTATTCAAGCTACACTCTCACACAACTACATCAAATGGTTAAAGAACATACGGTTTCCGTGGATGGCGAAATTCTGCCTCCCGAAACGATGATTGTTCAATACTCATTTAACACCTTCAAAGGTGGCCATTATGATGTCACTATTTTTATATATGATATATAATATGTTTATTATTTCCTTATGCTTATGTATTTTTCATTTATGTCATACCATTATTGTTTCCATTATGGGTAAACACGGCATCTTCATTTTAGGAAGTGCGGACTACCGCCCCCTGAAAGTGATTTGATTCGTTAATACCATATGTGGGATGTGTAAAGGATAAAGTTAATGATATTATATATGTTATTATACTGGAATTATGATATAATCTTATATCATTATGATTACATTCCAGAAAATACGACATAGAAATGGAAGTAGCGTTCATGCGTACGTACGGCTTACCGTCTCCATGAACGGTGCATTTCATTTCTTACCTCTAAATGTGATGTAATATTATAAATACTTGTATATGCTGAATATATATGATATATATTTTATCCAAATCATTAATATAATTCTGGATATAACGAACCTTTGACCAAATTATCAACATGTAATTGTAAGAAGTCCACTTTCGACTTAAGAACCAAATATCGACAAAACAAACATTATTAACTTAAATGTTTACATAATGTTTATAACATGAAAAAAAGTGATCTAAAAGAAATAATGAACTATAAAAAGGTTCTTAATAATTTGTAAATTAACTCATGTTTATTATTCAGGACGTTAAAGAATGATCGAGTCACGTCGGACCCGAGGTATGGGATCCTACTCCACTCTTTCTTTTTTAAGTACACTCTTTTATGTCATTCCTTTTAAAGCTCATCTTTCTTGTTATTGGGATGTTATTTTATATTAATCTTACTGTAATTTTTATGGTCATGTGATTAGAGACCCTATTCTCTCTCATTAATCCATTTTGGACATTTTGAGTGGCGCCGTTAGGCTGCCGAATTTTCGTAAGAGATCTAACCTCTCTCTTTCTCATTAAGTACTCTCCTTTATGTCACTTATTTTAAGCTCCTCTTTGTTATGATGGGGGATGTTCTTTTATATTCCTCTTGAGGTACATTTTATTTTAATGTGATGAGATACCCTATTCGATCTCATCAATCCATTTTTGGATGTTTTATGTGGCGTCGTTAGGCTGCCGAGTTTTCGTAAGGGATTTTTCATCTCACTTTTATTCCCGTGAGATTTATGCTACATTTGCCACAATTTACGTTGAGTGGTGTATGTACTGACCATTGTTTTACTCAATGTGTATTATTATTTCATTTATGAGTATTTACATCAATTTTGTATTTTCCTTCTTTCACGGGGCGTATGTTTCGAAAGATACCCATGTCGGTAAGGGAACCTTTCACCCTCCTCTTTTTAAAAGTCTTATTTTGTTATGTCTTTTAATTCACATAATATTATTTTGGGATATGTTCTTCTATATCCTTATTTATGTAAATTTTATGTCCAAGTGATGAGATACCCTTTTTATCTCTCATCAACTCTTTTTCTGAATTTTGAAGTGACATCGTTAGGCTATCTAATTATTGCAAGGGAACTTCTTAACCCAATTTCGATTCTTTGGGATAAGCTTGTACTCCTTGAATATGTCGTTCTATGAATATGTGTTAATAACCTCTGTTTTTTTTTACACTTAATATCCACTTATATTCGGTGTATTCATTTGTCACACATAATTATGTAATTGATTTATCCTTAAACCAAGGATACCGTCTTTGTAAGGGACTTCGTCTCAATCTCCTTTCATTGAGGCATATTCTGTTTTATACACAACCTTCTTTTATACGGTGTATAAACCCCTTTGACTTTTACGTTTATTCAAAAGTAATATTTTTATATAAAGTGTTTATTAAACAGCAAAAGGGAATGTTTTTGTCGTACGTATTTGGAGACAACGACTTCTCCGCCGTCGTGACCATTATTTGAGTTTCAGCTTCCTCTACAAGCCATAACATCTTTTTAAAAGAAAAATAAATACCATGTTTTACTTTTCGTTTATTTTGGTATTGAAAATGGTTTTCATAATGTTTTTATTATATCAATGTGTTTTATTGATATCTAGTGATTGAAATGTGAAAACGTTATGTTTCCTTTATGTTTGTTTTATGTGATACGATTATGTTACGGTTCTTGGGCATTATTATGAAGACGGGTGGTTCCATGATAAACTAAGGGCAGGTGAGCCCGATATAGCTCTCCAATTCATTGGGTAACACGAAGGAGTGAAACGTTAAGGTTTCTCCGAAGAGATTTATGGAATATACTGTGA
Organism: Viscum album; assembly: GCA_963277665.1. NCBI lineage: Eukaryota > Viridiplantae > Streptophyta > Magnoliopsida > Santalales > Viscaceae > Viscum > Viscum album. Next base: position 23,641,437 of record OY728157.1, on the reverse strand, counting down.
TGGGTATTCCAAACATAACCAAGAGGGTTACTCACTACGTAAGAATGTTATGAATGCCTCAAGTTACCTTTATGTCTTATGTTTTCTATGATTTATTCATGATTTGATGAGGTATGTTAAAGTGCCTATGTTTTATGGGTAAAGTATGATTTCATTCTTATGTATATTTGAACTCATGTTTCCTTTCCATATTTTTATAACCCTTACTGAGCTTGTTATGCTCATCCCAAGTTTTTTTGAAATGTTTTTCATAGGTCAAGGGAAAGGTACATGATGTGATGATAGTGTCAAGGATGTGTCATGAAAGAATCCATGTTTTATTTTCAATATGTTTCCGTTGATGGGAAGAATGAATAGTGTCTTTTATGTAACCACTTTGTTTAAATGTAGAATGTAATGCAAGTTTCATGATCTAATTCTCTAAAACACTAAACTGAAAAGATCCTCAATGTGTAATATTGTAATAACTCAAGATTAAGTAAGTTTTAAGGTTGGGGCCTTATATTTTGGCTTGATATGGTATGTTTATTAACCTTATAGTGTAAGAAAACAAGAAGACACGGTAAAAGTTAAATTATCTAACTTAAAGTTAAATATAAATGATAAGGTTAAAATTGATACCTAAACTTGTCTAAATTATATTGGATGAGAGTATTTCGACCCCTACCCACCTTATCTTTAAAATATATCAATTTGGAGCTATTAAAAACCTAATTTTACTTTATAATAAAATAATATTTTTAGTTATTCCAAAGGTGCCCCTCTCCTCCCTTATAAAAGGGCACCTCCTCCCCCTCTTCCTCACACCACATTGAGCCTTCAAGCTCGGCCAACCCCTGACAATTTCCTCTCTCCACTTCCCTAGAAACATCCTAGTGGTTATGGTCTTCTTCAAAGACCTATTTTAGTGCCCTAAAAGGAGGTCTCAAAGAAGCACTTCAAAGAAGAGGTAATGACCTTTACCGATTCTTTCATCTTTATTTCTTCTTCCACTTCTTATTCTTTAGTTGTTTCATTATGAAGTAATAACATCAGTATCACTCACATACTGATATGTTCTTATAAGTATTAAACAACCATATTTCACCATCTATCCATCCTATGGAAAAAAGAAATCACTGCGCGTGCGTACGTACGGAATACCGTCTCCATGCCGTGGTGTAACCTATTTTCCACCACCACCTTACTTGGATGGGTATAATGGTGTAAATAATGACTATATATGACTATTATAAAGTGATATTGATTCTGAAATAGTATACATACACTCTAATACAATTCCACGATCATAGGAATGATATCATCACTCGTGCGTACGTACGGAATACCGTCTCCACGATGTGATGCGACTCGTTCTACATGATCTTCATTTCATAATGATTATATAAATTAATTGAATGAATGAATATGATATATATTACACTAATACCATTCTGGATATGAGGTATCTATAACCTAAAGAGAATAATAAGAATTTATTCGACAAAACATGCATAAGAACAAATAGTTATAAACACCCGAATAACAAGTGGCAATGAAATATTAGTACTAAGAAGCTAGAAATATGACCATGTATGATGTCATAAAAATAATTATGATTCTGGAATAAGTCAATAACATTATTTAAATCATTATAAACGAGGTTCGGACACATACGAAGGAAATTGGACATAAGGTAAGGGAAATATCACAATCTCCTTTTTATCCGAGATTGTTTATACATTGAAATTTACTAGGGTGTATTTTATCATCCACATCCATGTTTACTAAATATGTAATATTATTTCCATCCACCTACAATTGTTTAAATCGAATTTTACCCTTCGGTGAGTTTTTAGTAAAAGATATGAAAGGAATCTTTTGTCATTTTTCGTACGAGGTACTTTTTGACTTTTCCGACAAAAGTACGAGAAGAATGTTTTTTTAACTTATACGGCATGAATGGATTTTGAAAAAATTATTTCCAAGAATCTTCCCTTACAAGTTTTTATGTTTATTTCTAATCAACTTCTTTTAGTTAGAATTTTATGACATGTTAAGAAAGGAAAAATGTGTTTGAAGAAGAAAGGATATTTTCCTCAAGAATGGAGTTCAAGTGTTTTATCAAAATTATTTTCCATCTAAAGGGTTCTGTTTCGATCCCTATTATTACATTGATTTGACTATGTTATGATGGAATTATTTTTATGAATTCCTTTATCTTATATGAATTGTTTTATGTTGTCATGATGTTTAAGATTCCCATTTTTATTACATGGGTTATGCTATGATGTATGGTTTATGATTTTGTGATACACATAAGAATGGTATCATTATGAGATGGGTGGGACCTATATCTCCCTCCAATTCATTGGGTAAAGATTTTATATCTCATGAGATAGACATGGCTGGAACGGTAGGTTATACCGGTTCAGTGAAACAGGACTGAAACGAGGAGTGAACTCGGTTCAGAAAGGGACTTTGTCCACTAAGATAGTCTTAGAAATGAGTCTTGACTAATAATAAATGATTATCTATGATTATGTGTGTATGCCACAAAGTTTCAGGTTTTAAGTTATGATTATTGGGAATACATTTCACTACTATGATTTATCCCATGTTATGATATTATGATCTCTTTTGCAGGTTATGATTTCTAAAATGTTATGTTCTTATGAATATGATGTGATAGATATTTCTTTTTTTTACCCTTACTGAGCATTTGAGCTCACCCTTTTGTATGTTTTCTTTCCCCAGGTCATGAAGAAGGTTATTAAGTAAGATATGCCAAAAGGGACTATAGATATGATGAAATAAATGGCAGACAATATAGAAGCTTTATGAACCAGTTGTTTATGTTTCCCAGTTTCTAAATTCACTATACCTATACGGTCCTTTCGTGGTTTTGTTATATGATGTAATATGTACGCTTCAATTTTGAAGTATTAACAATGTATGTAAAGTATGGGTCGTTATATTTGGTATCAGAGGATAGGTATAGTCAACCTTTGGAAACTAAGATGTGAAAGCCTTAGTAAGAACCCTAAGGATAATTCTAAGAATAGAACACAATCTTAGTGTTTTAGAAATGGTCATGAATAACCAAGGATAAGACCTTAAGTGTGAAATTTTATTCTTGATTATGGGGTTTTCCTATTATAATTAGTGTTTCTCACACTATTCTTCTTGGCTTTAGTAAATGGCTAGAACCCGAAGGAACCATGTTAATGCGGAATGTGACGGGCAACGCAATGATTATCCTCCTGAGCTACCAAACGTTATGGGAGATGGAATGAAAAATCTTGTAGCCATGCTCACACAACTTTCTCAAGCTATGAATCATGCAGGACTTCCAAACGAGCAAAGGAAGGAGAAACATTTTGTTGAATCCTTCATGAGACAGCGTCCACCTTCATTCAGTGGGTCTACTGATCCATTAGTTTTTGAACAATGGATTAGTACTACTGAAAATATATTTTCAGTTCTTCAATGTTCTGAGCATGATAATGTCATCTTAGCAATGTATCGTTTGGAAGGTGATGTTGATCAATGGTGGAATCTTATTAAGAATACGAGGAAAAGGGATGAAATTGAGTCCATGGAATGGGATGAGTTCAAGAATTTATTTTTCAATAAGTACTTCCCTCATATTCTCCAAACAAATATGCAGAAGGAGTTTCTTGAACTAACGAAAAAGGATGATGAATCTGTTGGTACCTATGAAGAAAATTTTACAAGACTTGCAAGGTACGCTTCTGGTATTATTATCTAACCTAAGCGTAAGATCGATCGATTGTTTAGTGGCTTAAAACCAAGTCTCCTATGGGCCTTAGCCATAAGGGACTTCAATAGCTACGAGGAAATCGTTCGATGTGCTCTCAAAGTTGAGATGGATATTAGAGTAACCAATGATTCATATGGGTTTGATAAGAAGAGTAAAATGGAATTCAAAGGAAAATCTAAAGATCAAACTGAAAAGAAGATGAGATTTCCCTTATGCTCAATGTGTGGAAAGAAACATGGAGAGAGTTTTCTTAAAGGGACAAGTAAATGTTTCAAATGTGGAAAGGAAGGTCATCGGCCATTTGAATGCCGCGATGATGGGAAAAAGATGTCTAATGATGCAAACAACGGAAGGGATACACAGAATGAACCTACTACACTTCAATGTTTCAAGTGCAAGGAGATGGGACATTATTCCAATAAATTCCCTAATCCAAGGGTTGATGATGATGATCGACGTCAACAAACTCTTATGGCTAAAGACAAAGGAAAGTCACATTCAATTTCTATCAGCAATGTGGAGTACGATAACGATGTGGTGGAAGGTACACTTACCATCCCCTCTAAGGTACAAAAGGTTTTATTTGATTCTGGATCCACCCACTCTTTTATTTCTGAAGAATTTTCTAAGGGTATCACCGTATTACCTCAAAAAATAGATGTTGAGTTAGCTGTGACAACACCTAATGGCACAACAGTTGCATCAAAAATTTATAATTCTTCTCCGATCAAAGTTTGTGGTAAAGTGCTTCCTGCAAATCTTGTGATCCTTCCTATAGTGGAATTTGATGTGATTCTTGGCATGGATTGGCATTATTTATATGGAGCTCATATCAATTTCCAAAGAAGGGAAGTCACATTTCATATTCCAGATCAATCTATGATCGTCTATCGATGCAAGGATGAACATAACCTTCCAGGGGAAATTTCTTCCATCTTATGGGTCTTGATTCCACTAAATGAAGGTTATTTATCTCAAATGGTAGGTGAGTAACTCACGATTAATAATATTCCCATTGTACAGGAGTTTGATGATGTCTTTCTGGAGGAATTACCGGGTCTTCCACCAAATCGTGAAGTTGAGTTTTCAATAGAACTCGTACCAGGTGCTTTGACTATTTCAAAGACACCTTATAGAATGGCCCCAATTGAGTTGTAGGAATTGAAGAAGCAACTCCAAGAGAATCATGATAAGGGATTCATACTCCCTAGTGCATCACCTTGGGGAGCACCTGTTCTATTTGTTAATAAGAAAGATGGATCAATGAGACTCTGCATTGATTATCGAGAACTTAACAATATCACTATCAAGAACAAATATCCTCTCCCACGCATTGATGACTTATTTGACCAACTACGCGGAGCTCAATACTTTTCCAAGATTGATCTTCGTTCAGGGTATCATCAATTAAGGGTCAAAAGGGAGGATATACCAAAGACAGCTTTCCGTACAAGGTTTGGACACTATGAATTTATAGTGATGCCATTTGGTCTTACTAATGCACCTACTATCTTCATGGATCTGATTAATAGAGTCTTTAGAGACTATCTTGATCAATTTCTGGTCGTCTTTATACATGATATTCTTGTCTATTCAAAGTGCAAGGAAGAACATGAAGATCACTTGAGAATTATATTGAAGACCCTGAGAAAGGATAAGCCTAATTCCAAATTTACCAAGTGTGAATTTTGGCTTCAAAAAGATGCATTTTTGGGTCACATAATCTCAAAAGAGGGGATATCTGTGGATCCAGCAAAAACAGAGGTTATCGAAAGATGGTCGAGACCAACAACAGTAACTGAGATATGAAGTTTTCTTGGTTTGGCTGGGTATTATCGACGTTTTGTGAAAGATTTTTCATGATTGTCTAATCCACTCACCAAGTTGACTCGGAAAGGAGTTATGTTTGTCTGGATAGAGGAATGTAAAGAGAATTTCAAGGAGTTGAAAAGAAGGTTATCCAGTGCACCTGTGCTCACACTACCTTGTAGTGGAGAAAGGTTTGTGATCTATAGTGATTCATCCAAGAAGGGATTGGGGTGTGTTCTTATACAAAATGATATGGTGATAGCTTATGCCTCATGACAGTTGAAAATCCATGAGAAAAATTACCCAACACATGATTTGGAGTTTTCTGCGGTAATCTTTGCATTAAAGATTTGGAGGCATTATCTTTATGGTGAAAGGTGTGATATTTATACTGATCATAAAAGTTTGAAGTATATTTTCACACAAAAGGAGCTTAATATGCGCCAAAGAATATGGTTGGATATGATTAAGGATTATGACTGCTCAATCCATTATCACCCTGAGAAAGAAAACAAGGTGGCAGATGCATTAAGTCGACAAGACCATGCCAGTTTATCTATGATGAGGATCACAAAAGATCCAATATTTATGTATTTACAAAGGATGGATCTTGGAATTATAATGGAAGGGGAAAAATCTTATCTTTCTCAAATGAATGTTCAACCATATATATATGTGAAGATTAAAGAGGCACAGAAAGAAGATGTCAAGTTACAAAAGAAGGTGAGAAATTTTCCTAAATTCAACCTTGATTGTGATGGGATCATAAGGTTTAGGAATCGGGTTTGCGTTCCTCCCATCCCGGAATTAAAGAAGGTGCTGCTGGATGAGGCTCATAGTTCTTCATTCTCTATTCATCCTGGAAGCACGAAGATGTATAGGGACCTGAAAGAGTACTTCTGGTGGGATGCCATTAAAAGAGATGTTGCTGAATATGTCTCTCGATGCTTGGTTTGTCAGCAAGTTAAAGCATAGAGAAAGAAGTCTAAGGGGATGTTACAACCATTACCAATACCCGAATGGAAATGGGAATACATCACTATAGACTTTTTTACAGGACTTACTAAAACATCCAAAGGCAATAATGCTATCTGGGTCATAGTTGATCGTCTTACCAAGTCTGCACACTTCATTGCTATTAGAGAGGATTTCTCTCTGGATCAGCTTTCCAGTATATATGTAAAGAAAGTGGTTAGACTGCATGGAGTACCACTTTATATTATATCTGATCGGGATCCGATATTTACCTCGATGTTATAGCAATGTCTTCAGCATACTCTGGATACAGAGTTGAGTTGCAGCACTGCTTATCATCCTCAGACAGACGGTCAGTCTGGGAGAACAATTCAAACCCTAGAAGATATGTTGAGAGCTTGCTCTATAGATTTCAAAGGTGGTTGGGATCAACACCTACCTTTGGTGGAATTTTCTTATAATAATGGCTTTCACACCAGTATTTAGATGGCTCCTTATGAAGCTCTCTATGGAAAGAAATGCACGACTCCAACTAGCTGGGATGAAGTTGGGGAAAGAAAGCTATTAGGACCTGATCTCGTTGATGAAATGGCAGAAAAGGTCAGATCTATTCAACAACACATAAGAGAAGCTCAGAGTCGACAGAAAAGTTATGCCGACAACTGAAGAAAAGACCTAGTGTTTGAAGTGGGTGATAAAGTGTTCTTATGAATATCTCCCTGGAAGAGGGTCATGAGATTTGGAAAGAAGGGGAAGTTGAGCCCTAGATATATCGGTCCTTTTGAAATACTGGATCGTGTCAAGAAGGTAGCTTACCGATTTGCGCTTCCACTGAATCTCTCTCAAGTACACGATGTAATCCATGTATCTCTCCTGAGAAAGTACATACCTGATCCTTCACATGTACTCAGCTCAGAAGTTGTACCGCTGGAGCAAGATCTTTCTTATGAAGAACAACCGATAGAGATTCTGGATCGTAGCGAAAAAGTCCTACGAAACAAGACCACTCACTTGGTGAAAGTTTTATGGAGGAACCACCAATTAGAAGAAGCTACATGGGATCTTGAGGATATGATGAGGTAGAGGTATCCTCATCTATTTGTTACAAAGTGACGAATTTCGAGGGCGAAATTCATTTTAAGGGGGGTAGAATGTAACGCCCGAGACTTTTTTGAGAAATATTTTTTTTATGTTATATAAATCATTAAAGGAATCTTTCACTACACACAACACTATCTTGGCTTGCTTTACACGCAACCACGACCTTCTTTGATAGCTTGCATCGTACGCAAAACCGAGTTTCAGTAAACAACGATATGTTATTAAAATATTATTAAAACTAGCCGTTATGAATAGTAATAACCACTTTTTTAAATTTTATAAATTTTATTTTTCAAAATGGACTTCATTTTTGGATGCGGAATATCGAAATTAACTTAGGGTGAAATTTTGGTACTTTTCGGATAACTTTCATATTCTAATGAATAGTGAAAATTATAAAATTTTAATTAAAAACAACTTTTTTAATCGAAATAATTAATGGTGATAAATTATTAATTTTAGTGTTTTTAAAGTATATTTAGAATATATTTTTACAATTTAATACGATGTTGTTCATTGGATGTAATTTCACATTTAAACCAGACATAAACAAGTGTCAATCTTTTGATAGTTATTATCTCTTAAAAACACGCTATTTGTCTTAACGACCGGAATTAATTTTTAAATTAGTTAATGTAACTGATATGTTTTTAATTTGGTAAAATAAACATCATTTTTGAATTCATAATATCAAATATATCTTAGGCCTAATTTTTGGTATTTTCTGAAAACTTTCAATTTTTGATGAATAGTGAAACCACTAAGTGGTAGTTAAAAAACTAAATTTTTCATAAAACATAATTTTACCACTTCTGTGAGTGGAATTTAGAAAATCCAAGAGACGCGGTTAATATCAAGGACTAAAATGTGGTTCCATGAGATGAAAATAATTTTTGGTGAATAGTATCTTTTTAACTTTATTTACCACGGTTAAAAATAAATAGGGTAATTAAGGGTAACAATTATATTATTATTACCCTAACACATGTCTTAATTCTATTGTACAAGTATAATTCGACCAAAAACAACCTTAGGAATAAAATATGACCATTTAAGCCCACTTGGATTAGATTAGGACATTTATTATTAATTTATTTAAAGAAGGGTTAAAATAGGTAAAATCAAAGTTTAATAAGTAAATAATTTTTAATATGGGGTTATACATAATATAAATTCGACTATAAGTATTCATTAGAAAGATAAATATATTTCCTACATAATGGTATTTTATTTGTAAATTGTAGACATTAAATAATTTAATTTATTTATGACACAACGATGATACAGTAATTATCTTATTAATTAAATATTGACATAATTGATGTTATAAATATCCAAATAAATGTAATTTGAGAATTTTTAGGAATTAAACTAATTTTATAGGTTAATATGACATGTTAGTATTGGTTTATATAACTTGGTTCGAACTAATCATTCTGTTATGATCTTCACAAAAATCAATTACTAAATAGTGTCAAAATTGGTATAAAATAGTTTTTAAAACAAATATTATATTACTAAATGTTATTTTATTCCTAAAAACCTAATGATCGGCCAAATGACTTAGATAAATCTATATATATTAATAATAAACAACCTGGGGTTCTTTTGGCTTGATATGGTAAGTTTATTAAACTTATAGTGTAAGAAAACAAGAAGACAGGGTAAAAGTTAAATTATCTAACTTAAAGTTAAATCTAAATGATAAGGTTAAAATTGATATCTAAACTTGTCTAAATTATATTTGTTGAGGGAATTTCGACCCCTACCCACCTTATCTTCTAAATATATCCATTTGGAGCTATTAAAAACCAAAATTGACTTTTTAATACAATAATATTTTTAGTTATTCCAAAGGTGCCCCTCTCCTCCCTTATAAAAGGGAACCTCCTCCCCCTCTTCCTCACACCACTTTGAGCCTTCAAGCTTGGCCAACCCCTGCCAATTTCTTCTCTCCACTTCCCTAGAAACATCCTAGAAGTTCTGGTCTTCTTCAAACACCGATTTTAGTGCCCTAAAAGGAGGTCTCAAAGAAGCACTTCAAAGAAGAGGTAATGTCCGTTACCGATTCATTCATCTTTATTTCTTCTTCAACTTCTTCTTCTTTATTTGTATCATTATGAAGTAATAACATAAGTATCAATCAAATACTGATATGTTATTATAATTATTAAACAACCCTATTTCCCCATCTATCCATCCTACGGAAAAAGTAATCACCGCGCGTGCGTACGTACGGAATACCGTCTCCACGCTGTGGTGTAATCTATTTTCCACCACCACCTTACTTGGATGGGTATAATGGTGTAAATAATTACTATATATGACTATTATAATGTGATATTGATTCTGAAATAGTATACATACACTCCAATAAAATTCCATGATCATAGGAACGATATCATCACTCGTGCGTACATACGGAATACCATCTCCACGATGTGATGCGACTCGTTCCACATGATCTTTATTTCATAATGATTATATAAATGAATTGAATGAATTAATATGATATATATTACACTAATAAAATTCTGGAAATGAGGTATCTATAACCTAAAGAGAAGAATAATAATTTATTTGACAAAACACGCATAAGAACAAAAAGTTATAAACACCCGAATAACAAGTGGCAATGAAATATTACTACTAAGAAGCTAAGAATATGACCATATATGATATCATAAAAATTATTATGATTCTGGAATAAGTCAATAATATTATTTAAATCATTATACAGGAGGTTCAGACACATACGAAGCAAATTGGACCTAAGGTAAGGGAAATATCACAATCTCATTTTTATCCGAGATTGTTTATACTTTGAAATTTTCTAGGGTGTATTTTATCATCCACGTCCATGTTTCATAAATATGTAAAATTATTTCCATCAACCTACAATTTTTTAAATCAAATTTTTCCCTTCGGTGAGTTTTTAGTAAAATATATGAAAGGAATCTTATGTCGTTTTTCGTACGAGGTACTTTTTGGCTTTTCCGACAAAAGTACGAGAAGAATGTTTTTTTAACTTATACGGCATGAATGGATTTTTAAGACATTATTTTCAAGAATATTCCCTTACAAGTTTTAAAGTTTATTTTTAATCAACTTTTTTTAGTTATAATTTTATGACATTTTAAGAAAGGAAAAGTGTTTTTGAAGAAGAAAGGATATTTTCCTCAGGAATTGAGTTCAAGTGTTTTATCAAAATTATTTTCCATCTAAAGGGTTCTGTTTCTATCCCAATTATTACATTGATTTGACTATGTTGTGATGGAATTATTTTTTTAAATTCCTTTATCTTATATTAATTGTTTTATGATGTCATGATTTTTAAAATTCCCATTTTTATTACATGGGTTATGCTATGATGTATGGTTTATGATTTTGTGGCACACATAAGAATGGTATCATTATGAGATGGGTGGGACCTATATCTCCCTCCAATGAATTTGGTAAAGATTTTATATCTCATGATATAGAAATGGCTGGAACGGTAGGTTATACTGGTTCAGTGAAACATGACTGAAACGAGGAGTGAACTCGATTCAGAAAGGGACTTTTTCCACTAAGATAGTCTTGGCAATGAGTCTTGAATAATAATAAATGATTCTCTATGATTATGTGTGTATTCCAAAAGGTTTCATGTTTTATGTTATGATTATTGGTATTACATTTCACTACTATGATTTATCCCATGTTATGCTATTATGATCTCTTTTGCAGGTTAAGATTTCTAAAATGTTATGTTCTTATGAATATAATGTGATAGATATTTCTTTTGTTTACCCTTACTGAGCATTTGAGATCATCCTTTTGTATGTTTTCTTTCCCCAGGTCATGAAGAAGGTTATTAAGTAAGATATTCCAAAATGGACTATAGATATGATGAAATAAATGGGAGATAGTGTAGACGCTTTATGGACCAGTTATTTAGGTTTCCTAGTTTCTAAAGACACTATACTTATACAGTCCTTTTGTGGTTTTGTTATATGATGTAACAAGTACGCTTCAATTTTGAAGTATTAACAATGTATGTAAAGTACGGGTCGTTATAGAAAGGTTGAATTTGATCACAATCTGATTCGTTCTCATTACAATAATTGTATTATAAATTTCTGAATAACATAAAAATAATTTAAGTTAAACTTAAAAAATCATAGGGATACATGGGTTATAAAATTATTAGATATTATATATTTAAGAATCAGATTGTGATTTAAAAAATAAAATAGAAGGAAAATTTTAGAAGACAAGGTTGAATCAACAAAACCTAATTTATAGAATATCCATTAATATGTCTTTTAACTAATAGGGTTATATATTTTATATACGGTGCATATATCTAAAAGAAGTTTTTAAAATGGTAAAAGTATTGAGGTCTTCATGTGGGTGTTTGAGTTTGGTGACCCGCGAACACTATTGATTTTTTTGGTGATTTTTTCTAATGAATTTGTTATACATAGGTTTTATGATACATCTTTTAATGTAGAACTCATATGGATCATGTAGGGACACTAAGAAGGGGGTGAAATTGTAAACCCAAATTTTTATGGAATTTTCATTCATTCAATTAGAAACTATACTCTTGATCCTCTTCCCTAGTTAATAGTAATAGATCTGTTTTGTGATTATGACAATTTAAAATCAAATGAAAATAATTAGATCAAAAACTGCACTCAAGGTTTTTTACATGGTTTAGTACTAAGTCCTACTCCTTTACATGATCAAACTTTAGTTATTTCATGGATTCTCTTATCACTAAAAATTATAGTGACTACATATGCCTTGAATTGGCATAAAATATTCAAGAAGGAACTAAAAATTATTCCTAAGTTAATGATTTTCTTTATATTGGTTACAATAGTCTTCAATGTAGTTATTTATATATACACCACCAGTTATTCAAATATGTTCTATAAACCCACTGAACAATATATATCTTCTTATTTGGATAACTTTCAATCCACTAAATAAAATTCTTTCAAAATTGAAGGACTTAAACAGCCACTATAAAAAAATATATTAGGCATTCCAACCTTAATTAGTGCAAGATGAACCTTCAACATTTCATATATGTTATAATAAACAGCTTATGAATTTATCAACTCACTACAAATTGACTTCTTCCTCAATCCAATTGCTCGAGAAGATACATCTTCTATCAATTAATTTCCAAACCATAATACTAGTCTGAAATTGATTGACACAAATTAATATGTATTATATTAGAAAAGAATAATACTATCACATTATGAAATCATTTGTTACATTCCTTCATGCATAAATGTTTCGTGGCATTCAAAATGATTTCACATAAAATTATTGTGTCTGTTTGTATTATGTGTTTATATGTTATGTTTTAAATATATAAATTTGTTTTACCAGTACATTTGTATGAATACATACACAACGAACTTCTTTAGTCACAAACACAATTTGGAATGAACTGTAATTGTTCCTCCTTCTCAAGATTCCTTCACACACACACAATGTCTATACACACTTCTTTTGTTTTCAATGCATGTGTGCCTTTTCTTATCAAATACATAGAATCTTTTTCACAAACCGAAATGAATGTATAAATCTTTTTCCTCATGCATACAACAACTTCACACAAATTTAAGTAGTTGAGACATCTTCTTATTTGAAAAAACTGTGTAAGGATACACTATCTCACAACTCCTCAAACAGAATACACAAACTAGGAATAATTTGTTAATCTCATTTCTTCCTAAACTAGGTCGATTGTGTAGTTCACATGTCTAATACCCTAGAGTATATTTATTCATCATGAAAATTCAATAGAATTTTATTGTGTTATCCCGAGTTTAATAGTAAAAAAATTTATCATGACGCATGATGAGGGTATTTTAACACCAGTTTCATGTTAGAATAATTCCTTTACGTAGTTCACAAAAAAATTTCACATATCCATGGAGATTCATAATTACAAATCTTTCTAAAACAAGGTTTCACATAAAATATTTTATTTAGAAAGCATGAGCTATGTAATGATCAATGATTTCCTCTCAGGTTTAGGGTCTTTGATATTTATAGGCAAATATATTTTACCTCACACTACTTTTGATATGAGTTTCAAGATGTAGTAAATATTTTAAAAATATTTCAGGCCCTACCTCTTTAAATTACTAAATATCTCATGTTCATTCAAGCATTATATGCTGCCTAAAATAAAGTGTGTCTTCTTTGAGAAATCATGTTTCCTTTTGGCGATGGAATCCTCACCGAGTCCCCATGTGCCTGATAGAAGGATCATATAAATATTATATTTTAAGTTTAAATGGATCCATCAATATCATATTGCTTGAAACTTCATTTACATAATCCAGTGAAAGTCTTTTGATTTAATCTCATGCATGCATGATGGAATTAAATGCATGGGATCGCATCGGTTAAAGAATTATCATTCACATAAAGTAATCATTAGAGATAGTTGTTGTCTATTGTGAAATCAATTAGATATTTATACCTAAATACATTTAATAAATATATAGAATATGATGGGTGAATTTAAATATATGTGAGAATTCATTTAAATAAAATGGGTTCAAGATCACAGATAGTTCAGGTATCCCAGATCAAACATCCAACATTATGTCGTTATTTTAAATGAATGGTGAAGAGTGATTTGTGGAGTGGAATCCCACATCAAAACATTTAAGTGGTTCTACTGTTGTTTATCAATAATTTCATTTGGATAGCTTTCACGTAATCTCTACTCCCTCTTGATATCACCCTGTACCATTATCCATATAGTTTTGCCTCCCCACACGGTGGCTCTGGAACTCTTGTGACTTATCCCTGGGCATATGCATGATTATGCCCAACTCTTACCACATATGAAAAGACCTCAAATGGGCTCCCTCAATGTGGACATCCAATCTGTCCCACATAAACATAGTTTGAGACTGGTTTGGGCATGCTTATGGGATGGCCAATTTTTTAATTTAGTACCGACTAAATAATTTGAAACACTAATCATATTCCATGTAAGATAAACCACCAAATTCTAAGCCGTAAAAAAAATCTTCAAATATTCTTCATGAAATGTGTGTGTCTATATATATTCATGGTAATCATAAATCAGCCTCATTAATTTCTTTCTTATTATTAATTTTTCAAATAACATTTCATGGTAATATAAAATTAAGCATGGAATATTAAAATAAACATATTCACTCCATGAAACCTACATAAAAAATGAATGAATATATTTTTTCATGGAAACCACCAAAAATATTTCCTCATGAATATTATTATTTTCATGGTCTATATTCAGTAGAAAATCCTTATGCAATAATATAAATAGTTTATTCCCTTCTCTAATTTCACTAAATGTGGTATCAATGTGAATCCTCCAAAAATATGTTGAACATGTTTTTTGAATTATAAACTATCAGATAATTATCATAGTCTGAAGGAAAATTGACAATGTGTGATATAAAATTTCATTAGATGAATCAATAACAATTCTCCTAGAATCATCACCACTAAGAGTGAGTTGTCTTAAAAAATGACAATAAATGACTCCATATTAATTTTCCATGCATCATCACCCCAATCATGGAGAATTTTTTTAGATAATAAGTTCCATGAAATCCAAAATAATTATCCATCCATCGTCACTAGAATTCATGAATATTTCTAAAACTATTTCCATATTTCTCAACACATGATTAATCACTAATAATAGAGGACTTCATCATTCATTGAATTTTGATTCTTTCTTATTTTTTCACAACAAACATAACCACAATCATCAACTATCCGGATTGGATTTTCAATTATCTTTATAAAGTATTGATTCATAGTTGATCTCATGTGCTATGAAATAGATCCAAAAAGTAAGTTTGGGTGATTTGTATGAGGATAATCAAATACTATAATAATGATAATACAAGAAAATATATTATAGAAAATACGATATTATTGTTCAATATTATTTTATATTTAATTGACTTTACTCATGTGGGATTTGAATTATCAAATTATAATTCATTAATATGTATATAAATTTTAAAATTGATTAATTCACCTTGTATTCCAACAAAATACAAAGGGGTATATTTTTTATCTCAAGTTATGTTTTAAGAGATATTTATTTTTTATGAATTTTTTTGGGACTCAAATTGATGGTACTATTATTTGTTATTAAATAATAATACTCAATAATTTAGTAGTTTTTATAGAGAAGAATAATTTGATGTTAACAAAGTGGATATGTGTAATATGATGTATCTTTTTTTCAATACATATATCAAATTAAAATTACCTTAAAATAATTATTTATGGTCTTTTGAACTATATTTTACAATTTTAATGTTTTTTGAGATGATGTGAGAAACCGTGGGAAAATTAGAAGTAGTTAATAATATATTTTATTTTTGGAATGATAGTTTATAAATCATTAAAGACTAATGTAGTTCATTGAAGAGAAATTGTCTATAGTAGTTGAAAATAATTGTAAAAAACATTATCTAAATGAGATGTTAAAGAATAAATATTAATGATAAAATTCATGATTTAAAATTTTACAAACAATCCATTGATTCTTGTGGTTCAAGGATTATAAAATAAGTTATAAAGGTCATTTTATGATGTAAGATAATTACAAGTCATGGTTCTAAGTTCATTTTATAGGTTTTAGAATTATATGATTAATTATGAAATTATGGAGTTGGAACAAATATTTAATAAATTTCTAAAAAAAACTAATGTTCATAAAGAAAATCTCACCTTATTAAGTAAGAAAATAGAAAAAAATTGAACTGTACTTGTGAAACATATTGTGAAAACCCGGGGATATGTGTTTTACCTAATTTAAAATCATGAAATCTTTATTTTATTTCTTGAATATTATAAGGTGATAACTCAAGTTCATAACAAGAGGTAAATAAGACCATAAGGTAAATTCTAAAGTAATGTAAGATTAATCTATCCTTAAATAGTAGGATCTATAAAAACTTGGTCAAGGTAGTAATTTTATCTTAGGAACATAAGGTGAAACTCATCAAATAATTTGAGTAATACCTAAAATATAGACTACCATGAAATTGGATGAGGTATACGAACTACTATAAGGACCCTAATGTGTGATATGTATTTATTGGTAAATTAATATGGTTCATATACTTTTTAAAAATCAACGAAACTATTGAATAAATCATTATACATCCTTTATCCAATCCCTTCTCCACAAAAAATACAAAGGCTGATTATGGGGATTACATCTTGTCCCCTTGATTCCATAATATAATGGGGGCCCTATAAAACTTTTCTACAGGTAGACGTGTAATTTAAAGGTCAACCCTTCTCATAGCCTAACTGTTTTAGATCTTATAAGAATATAAGTAGATCCATTTCATTTATATCCCCCCTCTTCTATTATAGTTTTATCCCCACTTATTAGGTGAAAGTTTGGTGGATTTATAGCAACCGTTTTTTCTACCTTATTATGTTCTCCCTTAGATTACGTTCATCATTTCTAGATATATTTTTATATGATATCATCCATGTTTTTGTATTATATTCTAAAAGTTATTAGAAGAGTCATATAAAGATGATGAATATTTTAATCACTATGGCTAGAGAACATCTACTGAAATTATATACATATCATTTCACACTATTTTGAAGAATATATATTACCCTATAGATTTTTCAGTGGTTTTAGTGAAATTAGGATTAGATGGCCTCTAATTCAGGATATTTAATTGGGGATCTTCTATGGATTATGCTTAGGTTCATGTTAAGAGAGGAACACACCAAATGGATTGAGGTTTAGATGATTGGATGTGGAATGCTGAGATTTAGGGTAATGAGATTACTTGAACTAAATTGTATATTGATTATAAATTCATATAATAAATTAATTACCCATTGTGGTTTGAGAAAGGTTCATGGGAGGTGATAAATGTGTGTATGGAACTTAGAAATGAATATGTGTTATTGGTTTAGTTTTTATTAAAATAAAATTGTTTTATATAATTTGTAAAGTCATTAAAAATGTCCCAATGGTAATTAAATGATATTTATATGTAAAAGAGATATGTTGTCTCACCACGGATAAATATAAAACTTTTTTATAAACAATTTTTTGTCTAAAATAAGATTCCTTGGGATATATTCATGAGTTAATGGCCATGATAGACCATTGATCACTGGTTCGATACCCTGGTTGTGGATGGATGATGGATTGACTATATTTGTATTTAATGAAATTTTTAGACCCATGAGCGCTACCAATGGGACATGTGAACATATAAGAACTATTGATATTTTCCCTTACTAACCTTTCGGTGGAGTGATGTGATGTATTAATAATAGTTGACCATATAGGACATGATGATATGTGAGATACCATAGATCCCCAGGATAGATGAATAGATATTTGGCGTATTGTTTCTCCCCACACTAATATATAAGAACCCAGGTGGATATTCTTGAGAGAAATTGATTTTAGGTTGTCTTAGATGACCATCCTATAGCATGGAAAGAAATATGATAATTATTTGATATATTAAGAGTGATTTCAGTAGGGATTATACTATTTATATAATGAGTCTATCAGCTTATTACATTCACATTGAGGGATGTTATTCCCATCGAATGGTAGTCTTATCATGAGAGTTTAGATTGAGGATATGGAACCAATATTGAATTTCTATATTATTTTGATAATTAGGGTAACCTAGTGGTTACCTATATATTATGTTGATCCTAGAGAAGGGTAGAGTTGGGTAAAAGATGTGGTCAAACTTGGGTGTCACCATAGAACTGGAATTGATGGTGTGAGTTATGTACAACTATTATGATAGGGGTAAATCATAATCTTGAGACAAAAACCTTGTTTATATATAATGTAATGGGAAAATATCCAAACCAAGTTACATTTATGTGAGATAGTACTAGGTTAATTCTAGACTCAAATATAGAACTCAAAATCCCTTGGATATAACTTGGGATATTGTGATTTCCTATATGGGATTCCTAGAATACTACCTATGATATGGTGATTTCACCTGGTACGATTGACTTCTTGGTTACACTTAGGATCTAGTTGTGACAACTGCGTCTCGGTGATAGCACAGACACCCCGCCATGAACCTTATTGTCATGTCCTGGCCCTCTCAATACCACCAGTTTCCCCGCAGACATGTGGTCCCCACCCTGGGACTCAACCACGTGCCCGTATGGGTCATCTTACTAATGAAGGTACCCATATGCCAAAACATGTCCTTTATAGCGTGTTTTCCCTCACTCAGACACGTCTTGGGAAACATCCCATAAGGTCACCCGTTACGATTACTACTCTAGGGAAAGCATGCTTTCCTGTGGATTTTTAATCAGATAGGATCCCAAAAAGAAAAGTACACCCTTTTTATATGAGTCATATCATATAGTAATTTATCTTTTTATCAATATGTGGTGTTATATTAACCTCATATAGAGCACAATGTCATCATTGTGGAACCTACATCTCAACCCAGGCAATGCACTACACTTAAGGCTGGGTTCCACCTATAATATGAAATGTAACAACTAGGTCTACCTGACATCATAGACAACCAAAGGCCAACACATGTCCTTTATAATGTTCTCTTTCCTCACGCACACTCACCTTTTTAACATTCCATAAGGTCACCCATCCTGATCAGTACTCCCGGGAAAACACTCTAAACTGTGGAGTTCTAATCAGGTATGCTACCAAAAAGGAAGGTGTGCCAAGTGGACATGAGTCATATAATTTAGTTATTCAACACCTTATAATACTAGGGTGTTACATTCACCACCCTTTATAGAAAAATGTCCTTATTTTGGACCCTATATCTCAACTCATGCAGTGCACCACACTTATGATTGGTTTCCTCCTCTGATACCAAATGTAACAACTGTGTCCCCGTCACAGCATAGACACCCTGCCTCTAACATGGTTGTCAGGTCCCGTCCTACCAGGTGCCACCAGTTTTACTATAGACACTTAGTCCCCAACCTGAGGCCCACCAATTTTCCCAAATAGGTCATTTAACTAACAATAGTCCCTAATATCTCATCCTAGGCAGGGAACTGCACTTAAGGCTAGGTTCTTACTCTGATAGAAAATGTAACAACTAGGTCTTGGTGATAGCACAAACTCCCCACCTTTAATATGGTCATCAGGTCCTAGACTTCTAGGTGACACCAATTTCCCTGTGGCCATAAGGTCCCCAGCCTGGTGCCCACCAACATGCACGTACGAGTCATCTATCTTATGACAATATCCATATGCCAACACATATCATTTATAATGTGCTTTGTCCTCACTCCCAAACACCCTAAGAAACATCCCAGATGGTCACCCATACTGATCACTACTTCATTCTAAGCACGGTTAATTGTGGATTTTTAATCAGGTAGACTCTTGAAAAATAAGGTGCAACTTATTAGAAGGAGTCATATCATTTAGTCATTTATCTCTTTTCTATTATGGGGTGTTATAGTAGTGATGAGGCCAATGACTTGAAATTCCTCGAATATTATTTTGGATTTGGAAATTATGCCTATATGTAATACCAAAACCGTTATCTATGATTCAATTAGTATTCCTATATGGAATTCCAATATTGTTACCAATGATTTAACTATTTTTCTTATTGGGGATTCAATCAATTATCTACTTTGATCTAGTATTTATTCATAATACTATCTGGATTCCTAAGATATTCCTATGATCTAAAATTCATGCCTGGAATTATATAGAATTGTATTAAATGTGCTCATAGAAACTCCATAACTGGTCAATACATGTGTGGTTAATCATGGGTGTCATAATAAAAACTGATTTTTAACAATGATTATTTTTTACATTCATAGTTATTTATTTATCTTTATATCATATCACATGTGCATACAATATATTTTCTAGTTATATATGAGACCACACTGGTGATTCCCTGTTAAGTTGTCCATTCACCATACATTGGTAGTATTGGGACACAGCTACCATAGAATACTTTACTATTCATCAGTTCATGTATAGTAAAGTCTTAGTGTATCATGATCTTATTAGATGTAATGGGGAAATATTTTCAAATTGTGATGCTTGGGTATTATTGTATATAAAAATTCATTTTTTTAATTTTTTGTTTTTTTGTATATATGGCCATCCAAGTGGGAGAACAATTGTGGCATATGATTCTATAATTCATAGTTACATTTTTTATAGAATAGTTTTTTTACCAATCTAAATTGAATTTAAATATTAACACATTGATATTTTATGATATCTTTCTATTTTAATAAAATTAATTTCCTTGATAACTTGTGATACACGCAACCCCAACTCTAAATGAACCATAATATATTAAACCATTATAAACTAGATATTAATATGGATAACTAGAATTGACTAATGATATATTATATACATACATATATAATTGTTTTAGATAAAGTGAATATATTGATAAATAAGTACTCACTTTTTAGTAAAGTTGTGATGTTTAAAAATATATTTTTCCACCAAAAATAGATTGTATTACTTTTTTGAGAGAATGATATAAATAAAATCTTGTAACTATATATAATTAATTTGATAAAATAGACATAATTTTTTATATTAGAGTGTAAAAATTATATTAAGACTGCTTTTTTATGAATTCCCTTAGAAGATTGATTTTTTTGATTAATGGGAAAAAACTAAGAATTTTTATGGAAAATTCAATTTTTATTTAAGGAATTTAAAAAGGGAAATTTATTTTTCAAATTTTTTTAAAAATATAATTAGATCTTTTATATTATTAATAATATAATTAGGTTCATTTAAATTAATTTCACATTGGTTTTTTGAATGAAAAAATTTTATGCATAAGAAGACATTCTTTTCTGGTAAACTTATTTTCTTCAAATTTTACGGGTTTAATTTTAATTTAAATTATTCTTGTTATTTGATTATAATTTTTTAAAATATATTAAATATTTAGAGTCATAATTTCCAAAAAAAATAATGATTCATATTTTATTTTTGGTTATAATGAATTGGAAAAATAGTAAAAAATTCATAATGTTTAATGTTAATATAGGATTACCATGGGGATTAAACCACAATAGAAACGTATGTTTTCCATATAAAAATGTATAAATCCTATGTTATGAACATATTAGACTTCAAATTTTACCATAATTTCATCTCTATCCATTTTGAATCATTTTTCAAGATTATAACATTATTATATTTTATCTTGTAAGAAATTCCAAGTGTGGCTTCTCCCCCACTTAAAAAAGGACCCCCAATCCCTCATTTCTCATCATTTCAGTGCATTGATCCATATATATCAACAAAAACATAAACATATATCTTATAAACCTAAATATAAACTATTTATATGTGATTTTATACTTAATATACCATTCCAAAGGTCCTTGATAATGGTTATAAAGGAAGACTAATGAAGAAGAGGGAGTCATACTACCTAGCTTCTTTTAAATTCATTATTCTTCAATATCCTTTAAATATTTTATTTTAATAATTAAATAATAAATCAAGTGTTATAAATATACTTAAATTTTATTATGATTATATAAGTGACATTATTAAAGATCTTTTACATCAAATAGGAAGTGAAATTGTCACTCATGCATATGTGTAGACTACCCCCTCCATGTAGCAATACAATTCATTTTCCATCACCATTTTTTATAGATTGTTAATATGATTGTTTTAATGTTTTTATATTATTTCATAGATAGAATTTTGATTATAGTATTTTAATATCATAACAACCTTATTTCTTTCCCATCCTTCATTAAATTAACACACTGATAGTGTGTACGTGTGGACTAAGACCCCTATGAAGTGATGTGATTCATATTTTATTTCTTCTTCAAAATGTTTTCAATAAGGATATATTTAATTAATATATATGATATATATGATATAATTATGATATTTTAATGTAATTTATAAGTTAATTTTCTTTCTTCCCAACTGTCAAAAAATGAATGCACCATTTATGTGTACGTGTAGCCCACCGTCTCTTGTAATGGTGTTATTAATTTTTTTATATCTAAATTTTATAGATCAATATATATATATTATTTATTTATATATTAATTAAAATTAATTATCTGATGGAAACATGATTAATTTACAACTATCGAAACAACCAAACCAAAAATATCAGGAAAAATGAAATAGTTGACAACCAGAAATTATGATTTCAACATGTAATTATTAATAAAAGTGAGTTTAATTGTTATAAGTGGATCATATATGATATCATTAATACATGTATTATTTATTTATATAATTAAGAAAAAAAATTTATTATACATGTTTTTATAGCATAGTCGAATAAATTCAATCATGAGGTAAGGGATTTTTATGTCACTTTTATTTTTTTTGTACACATGCCATATTCATAAATTGATTATTTCATATGGTGTATATACTTCTCATAAATTTATGTTATGATTATTATAATCAAAATTATTGATATATAAGTATCAATATAATGTTATTTATTTCATGAGGAAATGATTCAGATATTACTTAAGTAGCTAGGTATTTATGTTACAGTCCCATTATTTATCGGGATTGTATATGATTAAGTTTCAAAAAATGAAATTTTATAACCTATATCTCATAAATATCTTGAATTTAATATTAATATGGTTATTAATGTAATTTTAAGGAAATATTTAAAACTTTCCATCTTTGGATATTAAAATAATAGGGTTTTTTTTGAAAAATAGACATTATTTTCACTTTGGATGGGAATATTTTTATTTTATATCTATGATTTGTATAAAATATATTAAAATATGGTTTTAAAACCCTCCTGTGTTTTTTTAATGTAATTCCTACATGTTATTGATTTTTTATGAAATATTTTAAAAAATATATTCATTTCATTCCCCTAATGAGTGACTTTGTTCTTCTCAATCAAATATGTGAAGGTGTTCATTCTATTAACATAAATAGAATGAATCGAATTTCACACTTTCATGACCCCTCATTTTATTGAATATTAATTTAGTTGTCTATAAGATTATTTTAAAAGAAATTTTATTCCTTTATAATTGGGAAAAATTAGATTTTGAATAAGTGATTTCAATTTTAAAAGGTAATTTTCCCCAAAAAATGTTTTACTTATCTTTTAAATGAATTTTTCTTCAATGATAACATATATTGTTATTAATTATCTTTACTAGGGATTTGATAGAGTGATACCATCCTATTTAATTATTTGGATGACTTATGATGATGGTGATTTATGGAGGATTCTATAAAATTCATTTCTTTCCTATGGATTAGTTATGTTTTGATGAAACCATTATGAAACTAGTTTTTTTATGGGTTATGATATGATGAAATAATTAAATTTTTATAAAACTCATTTCCATTCCACACATATTACTATGTTGAATGTTCTATTATATTGTGTCAAAGATATGTATGAGTTTTAGTATGTGGCGTATGTACCCAAAATTATATAGGCCAAAAATTAAATGCGTAAATATGGATATATCAATAGATAACCGGGATGTAATGGGGAAAGAAAAAATTTCATTAAGGGACTCTTTAAAATATTATAAAATTTGGAGAAAACATTTATTAATGAAAATACATAATAGAGAGTAAATGAAATACACTAGGATAGTATTGTTATTGATAGATGACTAATGAAATAATTTTCAATGCATATGTGTTTGAAAAACATTTATCTCTTATGCCAATGTTTGTCTCTCATGGTTCATGTTCTTTGACTCGATTATGATTCATGACTTCTAAACTAAAAATATTTATTTCAAGACCCTTGATTATAAACTAAGATATGCATGGTGTTGTTTTAAAATGTTATTCTATAGTTTTCATACCTTTTTTGTTTTCTTAATATTATGTTATCCTTGATATCTTCTGTAATTAACATTAATAACCATTTGATCTCACACTTTCTTATGTTTCTTTTCAATAGGTTATAAAGAATGGTTTTAATATTGATATGTCTAATGAGGATTCATGTAATGAAGAACTAAATGAGATATGATGAGGATATCTTATGTTTTTTTTTGAATATACCCATATTTATAGAGACACTAAACTTATAAAATTGTAGAGTGAATTATTATGTTATATATTTAATATTACTCTAATATGATGTAATATTTTTGTATGAAATTAATGGGTAAATATATTTAGTATGGTGGATGTTATTTGGTTGTTTAATATTTTAATGTTTAATCTGATATGAAATTATAGTCTCCCCATTGTACCAATGTAGTCCCATGCCACTAGTCATAAGCCTCTAAATTTTACAGAGGCATGTTTGAGTTCATGTAGGAATAACAGACAAATGAAAAAATTAGTGGTCTCCATCCATTGGATTTTACATAGATGATGTGATCTCATGCTTCATGAAAAACCTTTTTCCATATCCTAAGTATTAATATTCATGAAAAATCAAAAAAATTGATATAACCATTATGTGAATATCCCACATAAATTAAGGGTGAAGGGATAACACTACCAATCTAAGGAGATCAATGACTCCCTCTCCAAATGTGGTTCATAATATTTAAGTATTTTTTTTGAGATCTCCTAGATTAGTGGATAATGTGATTCCCTATTAAGAATGTTCTACACAACTACATAGTTTCACCACTCTTATCTCATCAACTATCATAAGCTCATTTTTTACAATGATTTCCCACTATTACACACTCAAATTTAATATTCCATAGAAAAAATACCCCATAAATCCAAAACATAATTTCTAAACAACATTAACCTACATTTGAAATGATTCAGTCCAAGTATCTTAAGAACATAGAAAGGGAATACGATGTCCCAAAAAATAACACAGGAAAACCATTTTTGGAATTAATACTAATTCCTATGATAGCATCCCACCAAGAAACTACAATGGGTCTCCTTTTGGTTGAATATTTTCACTACATTATATTCACTATAAGTTAATAGTAAAATATGTAATAGGATGTGATAGTAGAAAAAGGTAATAATTCTATATAAATTATGATACCACTGGTATCTTCTCTATAATGAAGTAAATCCCACAAAATTCATCATTTTCCAAAAGAGATAAACTCACTTCTTTAAAATTATTGAGTTAATGTTAATTATCATAATTATAAATTCAAACATCAATAATGAATGTATAGGGGTTCCATAGGATAATATAAACCCAAAAATATATATGAATAATATATTTCACTTATTTCAACCAATTCAATGGTACATGATGTAGTGACATGAATCATAACATATGTCATATTTAATTCCAACTAAATATAGTCATTCCTATGATTTTCAACACACGTCATTGACATTCATCACCCAATTGATAATTATAATTAATTGAAGTTGTTGGTAGTTTTAGAGAATCATAGCCTCTACCATATTCAACAACTTATAAACCATTAACCACTAAACTAAAATAATTTTTCACTTTTTCAGTATGCTTATAAAAAAGTTTCCCTAATATCTATGAAACATTCATCATGGAGGATCTTCCAAGGAACCACATGGGTTGTACTTGTGAAAGGCACTAACCTACTCCCAAATACATGGATTATCTCTACATGGAGTTCTAAATCTATTAAAACATTATCAATAATATAGGAATTTTTTTGGTTATAAACATTGTCAATAGTGCTTGGAATGTCCAAGGAACCACTAATGGGTGGTATTAGCCTAAATAATCCTCTAACAAACAGACATTTAAATTATGAAAAGCCACCATAAATATCATCCAAATATATATATATATATATAGTTGAATAGTATAAAATTCATGCATTATACATGACATGATAATCGTACTACAACATAAGAAAATCTTATAGGAAAGGTAAATATGACATTGTATTTGAAACTAACACACAATAGACACTAGAATTATCCTCATTTTCATATGAAATCATGCATTGATCTCCAATTGAAGTGGTCATCATTACCATCATGAACCACCATGATTATTTATTCATACGTCAAAATCATATCTAAACAAAATGTACCACCTCCAAAGACATTATGACCATCATTAAAATATGTTTCATCAATAATAACAAAACATATTTGGGAAAGAATATCATAAAGGGGTGACTATAAAAATTCATTTTGGGAAGTCCAAAACCCACAATGGAATGAGGATTACATGACGTGAAAATTAATTAAATGTTGCGTAAATATAAAAACCTAAATTGGTGGGTGACTTGTGAGTGATATATTGTTTATTAGACTTGTGGAAACCTACCAATAATCCTATGGATCATCTGTAATAACTTTGAGAGCCTCTATTTTATCTGGATTGATTCTTTCTGTGATTTATCATCATTTTGGTTAGGTTTCATCTCTCCAAGTGGGTAATAATTTTTTATTATTTGGTTTCTTCTATCACATTATTATTATTTCATTATGCTTTTAGTTTCATTATCTATCATGATGTTTCCATTATTTCATTTCCAAATTAATTGTGAGATCTTCTTATAGGATCCATTTCATTAGTATTGTAGGTATGGTGTGCATTCTTGATGTAATTTTTGTTTCCTCATCTCTGTTGTCCTTTCTATTTGTTTTAATAAATGATTTATTCTAGGGACTCTATTTTCAATAGTAGTTTCTTACATGTGGTGGAATTTATTATAAGCTTGTGCTATATATGTTTTTAGGATGTTGGTTCATTCACAAGAATGTGCTGGTGAACCACATTATAAATGTTTTGATAAATTGTTTCTGAAATTAAATAATGTGATCGGATCGATTTATTGTTTTCTTCAGAAATCAGTTTTTATAAAATATGGTTTTCCCTGTGGTTTGGAAATGGAAATGGGTTTTCAAATAATTTTGAAATGGTGTTGTACAATGGTTTTGAAAATATGAAATTTTTAAATGGTTTTCTAAAATTGTTTGGAAAATAATGTACATGGGAATAATTGGGTACTTTTGAAACGCATAGTAATATTTCTCATCCACTATCATGGGGTTCCTCATAGGGATTTCCTATTCACCCTAGTACCATTGTTCTAGGGACTTGTTAGACCGATAAGGGCTTTAGTTTTAGTATTATGTCTCTTCTCTCTAGGGTGATTCATATTTATAGAGGAATGATGTGTCTATTATTTTCTATGTTATGTATTACTGTCCAAGATATCTGGTCCCAGTGTGCTCTTTGGAAGATTTTACATGTGTTTTGGCTATTTTTTGTAATATTTAATCTTCTACTATTTTCATAGTACTGACACAAATTTTATATGATATGTGATCCATGCTTTGGTTTTTTTATATGATATATATGTAATGATATATATGGATAAAAAATTAATTGAAACTCATTAACATGAATTATTTAGAAATGTGGGAAAATTTGAAATAAAACTTTTTAGGATAATTTTGTTATAAAAAATAATAAATTATTGCATTCCTTGTTTCATTTAATGGTGAGAATGCATTTTTTATTATTTAGATACATCACTTAAGTGATAAATAGACTAATTTATGTCTTTAAATGTTGGAAAGTCCAGGAACCACAATGAGGATATTAGGTTTTTTTTGTAGTTGAGTTTGGGTAGCTAGATAGTGAGATGGTGGAAGTTTTCCAACACTATCATATGGAGACTGGTGGATGTAACTATTTCTATTTTTTTCAACCTTTATTATTAGAATTGTCTCTTGGAAATTTTTTTCTATATTTTTAGTTGTTTTTATTTAGTATTTTTCTTTCATTTATGACCTATATAAATTCAAATATTTATCTGTTTTTTCCTTCCCTAAATATGTTTATATGTCATTTTTTCATCATCATGTTAAGAGAAATTGTTCTCACAATATATTTTTGTTTCCAAGGAACTAGACTCCAGCCCATGGGGATTGAGAATACCCTTTGGGTACAAATAAGTTTAGTTCTAGTACTAGTTTGAGAGGTTATTCAGGTTGGGTTCAACAATGTTTTGTGTCAAAGTTGGTCTAACCTCATGAGTCCTTATCTTGGGACATTTGTTAGACTATAGATAGGATAGTTGGAACTTTATAGGTATATTATTTTGAGTGTATGACAACATCTAGCTGTGATGAGACTCATGTTTCAATGGGATGATGGGATGTGTGTCTTTTATATTGAGTTCTAGATGTTAATATCATTTTTCATAAGGGTTTTCTAGTTTCAACTGAGATTATTTTATCGTCTAATCATTTCATCTATTTTGGTGTGCAGTTTTATGCCTATAGGATGTGTTCTGAAAGTTCATCTGGAGGGTGTACATAATGATACTCAAGATAATCAATTGATGGATCATAAAAAAAATTTGAGGCTATTGTGCGGGTAGTTTATTCCCTGAAACTGGATGTACCAAAATCTCATAAAATAATTGTTGAAGTATATTCGGAAGCTGTATGAGGCAAAGTTCAATCATGGGAGTACATGCATGATAAACCACCATCCTTTAAAGTTATGAATGAACCTTGAGAGGTGGAGGATTGGTTAGAAATTATTTATTATATCAATTAGTTCATGGATAAACCTAAGAGTATTGAGGTGAAGTGTATATCATTTAGACTTTAGGGTCCTAGTATGTGATGGTGGGATTCCATGGTATAGGCTGATAGGCATATGAGATTAGACAATAAGGGATAAATGAATCAATTCGTCCAAATAATTTTTCCAGTTTCACTAATGATTTAACATTATCTATAATTTCTATTTTTGTAGAATGGAGAGCATTCAGTGTCAGCATACACTAATCAATTTATTGAGCTGGATAGTTTTTCACCATAGGTTGTAATGAATGATCGGCTGAAAGATCAAAAGTAACTCAAGGGTATGTGACCAGATATTATATTATAACTATTTAGGTTGAATCATTCAACCAATGTAGAGACAATAGATAGAAATATTATGTAAGAACAGAATATGGAAGGAAATGATGGATATTATTTCACTTCTCTACCATATAGTGGTGGATTTAGTGGCACGCTAGTGAAAAAAAGGAAATGGGGGAATTATTTCATCGGTAGTGGAGGTGGTTTCTAGTTAAAGGATTCTAGAGTACTTCCAGTTATATCAAGGGGTGTGCCTATAGCTTTATATAAATTTATAAAGGTCACACACACAACATTGTTTTCCTTCACCAACAATGAACTGTAATAGTTTTGGGAATTATGGTCATTTCCAATGTTTCTATCAAGCTATTTATAGTCCATGATACTATAAGGGATCACCATCTCTAAAGGATATTATGGTGAAGTTATATGATTTAAAAACAATAGGGATCCATCCATATGCATTTGGATTTATGAACCTTCACATAATATATGGGATTCCAATGGAGGTATATGTTGGGAAAAAATAGCGAGATGTGCCATCTTTATTTAATCTTCAGTAGTGATTTATTTATTCTATTCTGGTTCTCCTCACATATTTGTATCTATCCAATATGCTGACATGATTATCCTTTCAAAGATGATCATTTCCTTTATTTTGTAGTTATTAACACCACTATTTAAGATAAAAGTGTATGAATATTGGTGTCCTTTTGCGATATCAATAGCTAATGCGATGTTAGTATGGGATTTTATTATTCCTCACCTATATTTTTTTAGAATCATCATGTGCATGGATTTTGTTTTTTCTCATCATGATAAGTTTAATTGTTATCATTGAAATTTTTTGTTTCTTTTCCCTAATGGGAACTCTTAGTTGTTTTAGGGATAGTGGGATATGAGGTATGTATATGAAGAACTTTCCTCTTACAGCTCAAATGTTTTTTATCTTCTATTGAATCTTAGACTAATTATGTGTATCATATTCTTGATCGTACCTCTATTTATTGGGATTTTCCAGGTTTTCTACTAGATAATTTATCTAGAACTCCTCTAGATAGGGTGGGGGAGTTTATAAGTGACCTCATTATAGGTACAAATCCTGTGTAGATACCAACCTATCATTAGAAAATAGTGGAGCTAAAAGAGCTCATGGTTCAGTTAGATGACATGATGAAAAGGGTTATTTCCATTCTAGTGTTTTGCCTTTAGTGCATTTGAGGCTCTTTTGTAAGAATATAGATGGTTCACACCAATAATACAAGTACCATTGTATATTGAACTATGTTAAAGATAAGAACCAATATCCTATTCCTCATGTGGATGATTTGTTTGATCTGTTAATGTGGGAAAATTATTTTTCAATGGTTTATATTTAGTTAGGTTATCATCAACTCAGAGTTATGGAGATTGATATATAGAAGACAACATTCAGTAGTAGGTATGTCCCTTACAAAGATCTCATGATTTCTTTTCGTCTGATTAGTCCTCCTATGGTTTCTATGAATTTAACGAATCATATATTCCATTGTTATCTTTAAAATTAATTGGTTGTGTTTAGGGAAGGAATTTTGGTTTACTCGATATCCAAGCATGATCTTGAAAGCCATTTGGTTTTGTTTTTTGAAATTCACAGGAGTCATGATTTGTATTGAAATCATTCGAAATTCAATTTATAGATCAAAGTAACGATGTACTAAGGGCATGTGACTTATGAACATGGATTATCAGTTTTTCCATAAATTGTAATGGTGATATTTTTTTGGGAAAAGCCATGTATTCTATTTGACATTTTTTGCTTCCTTGGTCTTCATGAATACTACAGATGATATCTCATGTATTTATAGAATATCACATCACCTTTGACTGATCATTATTGGAAGGGGTAAAGTTTACATGGGCTGAAAAATTGATCTGAAATAACATATGACCTAGACTCAGATTCTGATATTAACTGATCCAACTAATGGGTATGTGGTTTTCTTTTATTCTTATTGATTTGTTTGGGTTGTGTGCTTTTACGGGATGATCTTTTGTAAGCTTAAAACTCATGTCTATTTTTACCACATAAGAAGAATTGAAACACTCATGATTTAAAACATTCTATAGTTATGCAAGAACATAAGTGTTGGAGACACTATCATTTTGGGGATTTTTTCATAATATTGTATGACTATAAAAATTTTAAAAAAATAGTTTCTTAAAAGCACATGAATAAAATATGTAGATAATGGGTGTAATAACTTTAACATTGTTTCTTTGATTTAGCCTACACATTGAAGAATAATAATTCCATTTAATATCCTCTTATTAGTAATGTTCAATTGAAATATTTTCTCGAATAGAATAAAGAGTAAAACCTTACGGGTTTTTTTCTAAGATACATTTGGATGATCAAGATGACGTTTCAAACATGGTTCTTGCTACTATTTAGTTATCATCTTCCATCATTGAAATTATTCTACAAATTCATCAATATGATTATGATTTTATAGTAATTAGAGAAAACTTATATAATGGGGAGCCCGTTTCAGGTCTTTAACTCTCTTCAGATGGAATTATCATTTTTGGGGATCAGTTTGTCGTCCCAGCAACTGTGAGTGATTGATTTAGTTTTTATATCATATTTTTTCATGGTTTATTAATCTCATCGATAATGATATGTATTATGACATGAAATTGTGATTTTAGTGGCTGAGTAAGATGTTTTACATTGTTGATTATGTGTCTTTAAATTACACCTTCCAATTTATAAAGTTATATCATATGAAAACATTAGTTTTTCTTCTGCCTCTTCTAGGGATGATCAATAAATTGGGGAGGTATCAATGTAAGTTTTAGTTATAATACAGTGAAATCCTTAATGGAGTAATGCTATCTAGGTGGGGAATGATCAGTTAAAAATGATTCACATTTCATTTTGATAAGGGATAAACATTATAGGTGATGATATAGGTAAGCTGTATGTGTAGAAAATTATGGGGTTACACGGGGTTCCTTCTATGGTTTTTTTAGACATGGATCCAAGGTTTACAATAAGGTCCTATATTAGTATGTAAAAGGCATTAGAGAATAATTTTAGTTTGATTACATCTTATCATCTACAGATAGATGGTCAGAAAGAGTCTTTTATTCTGATCCTATAAAATATTCTCAATATTTTTTCAATATATTTTGGGGGATCATTGGCTAACTATCTATGACTGGTTGAGTTTTTGTATAACAATAGTCGTAATCCATATATCAAAATGGTTCATTTTGATACATTTTATAGTAACTCATGTAGGAAACCTTTTTTTGAGGAATAGGTGGATGAAAGATTTTAGTGGTACTGAGTTAGGATCAAGATACATCCATAATGATTCAGGATATACAGTAGTGTTTGGTGATAGTTTACAATCATAAAACATCTTATTTGGATAAGAAATTTCATCTTTTAGTTTTTTCTATATGTGACTAGGTTTTCACGAACGTTTCTCCTCATCTTGGTCACTATCTGCTTGAAAAACATGGAAATTTGTATCAATGATATGTTGGACCATTTGAGGTCACTAAGATACATGGGAAGGTTACATACTGGTGGGAATTATTAGATCATTTATTAGAAATTCATAATTTTATTCACTTGTCTTATCTTAGGAAATACCATCCCAATCCTAATAACATTTTTTTATTGGAAGAGATTGAGTTAGAGATAAATGATTCTATTTTTTAACTAATTGAGATGATTGACAATCAATTAAATGTGTTAAATTGGAATTTGATTATATTTTACATAGTGTTATGGAAGCACGAATCATATTCTCTTGAGATGTTGGAGAACGATACATTGATGAGGGAGTAGTGGCCTTGCCTCCTTACCAGAATTTATATTTTCACTTGACTTCCGTGGGACTAAAAGTCTTATGGTGGGTATTTCTTAATATCCGGTTACATGATTTAGTGTATTTTATTCATATATTTTAACTTTCCCATTTAATTGGGTAAATATTTTGACTCTTGATTATAGAGAACACTTTATGAGAAATATGAAAAAATGTTCAGGAATATAAGTTTGTTATAATTAATGGAGTTCTTGGATTAAATTTATTAGTGTATTTTCAAGGTTCTCTGAATGTTCTAAGTACACCCATGTTTTTTTGGGTTTTCATATAAGAATCAGTGGTTTTACTTCTTGTAGGAAATTTAAACATCATGTAATGGTTTCCAAGATCATTTTATTAGTTGAGTGCCCCCTGTGAATGATTATATATCTTGTAATGTTATAAAATTGTATTTTAATAAAAAGTAAATGGTTTTTTTCAGTGTATGTGATCCCTGAGGATTATAGGATGTGTAAATGGATTAATCTATACTCATATTTCACAGACCTTGATTTTAGGGCACTGTTTGAGTTATATTTTGTTCACTCAATTTTATGTTTCTTTAATCACAACCCCAGAATATTCTCTAGTCATTTTTTGACCCACTATTCAATTCATATGGATTCATTCAGTTATTGAATACTATTGTATTTGGGTTGCATCTTTCTAGGTGAGAAATCCTTTCATATTATTTATTGGATATAATCGAATTAGAATAATTTGTTTTCAATATTGGTTTATTTGTTCATTGTTATATTTCCATTGATTCTTTTCTAGATCCATTATTTGAGCTTATTCTAGGGGTTATTTCCATTGTATGTAATGGTGTGGTGGGTGTGCATTCTTGAGGTCTGTGTTCTTTTCCATTATTCTTCATTGAACCATATATTTTATTGAACTAATTATGTGATGTGTAGATTGATCCAATTGCCTTTATTTTCAATTTTGGAATCATCCTTATGGTGGATTTCATTATGGGCATGTACGACATTAGTTTTGTGGTATGTGATTCCATTTCTAGACATTGTTAGTGAATTTAATTTCTCCAATTTATGATATTTTTTAAAAAATAAAATGGCTTGATATTATTGATTTTGTGAGTGTGCGGAACTAGGTTTTTAAAAAAAATTATTTTCCTTAGGTTTTGGTAAATGAAAAGTGATTTTCAAAGAATTATTTGATGAAACCGATTGAGAAAAGGGTTTGTAAAATATATCATAAGGGTATCATTGGGCACTTATATATAATTTAAAGTATTATGTATCATCCAATATTGGGGGGTTTTCTCATTTGGTTGTCCTCAGCTCTATGGGACCGTTTTTCTAATTACATGTTAGACTAATTAGGTGGTTCAATTTCTGGGGTGTTTCTATAATATTTAGGCCAAATGAATATGTCTAGATGCTTAATGAATGCATGAATGTATATGTTACGTATTAGTGTCCTAACTATCATGACATAGTGTGATCATTGGAATGAGTTTACTTTTGATTTTGGATGATTTGGGATTCTTTTTATAGAGACCTATGATTGATGTACATGGACATTACATTACTTTTATTGAATACTTAATAAATGACATAAACAGACACCCAAAGAATATATTAGTTTAGTGTCTTTAGAAACATGGAACATAATCTTTTAACATGTTGAATGATATTAAACATCTCCCATAATTATATTTCCCTTTTTTACAACAAAAAACCTCTCTTTATATCAATGGGAAAGAAAACATAACAAGGGTTACCTGAAATGATCAGAAAGGGTAAACACTGAGAACATAAATAAAACCATAAACACAAGAATGTAAAAAAATGAAAATAATGTATAAATATCAAAATAATGAGTTATGAAATAAATCATGGAAGTTCATAAATCCTAGATTATAAAGAAACCTTTTCCATGATAAAATATAATTGGAAAATAAATGGAATTTTGTAAAACAAACAACCACATAATATGATTTCCATAGTATCCAAGGAATTTCTACCAAGACCATTATAGTGGATAAATTCCATTTCTAAACTGGATTTACTTCAAGTTTCAACCATGTATTACTAAACTAGATTTACATGTGATTACAGCCCTGCATTACTGATCTAGATTTACTTTATATTTTAGTTATATTTAACTCATGAGATATAAATATTTACACAATTATTTTCAGGGATATATAGGTCCCACCTATCTCATAATGAAATTATTGTTACATGTGACACAAAAACATAAATCATTCCTCATATCATAACCTATGAAATAAAATGGGTTTCTTAAACACTATTCCATCATAACATAATACTTATAAAATAAATGGATTTCGTAAAAATAATTTCATCCAAAAAAATTAAATTAAATTAATAATAAGGTGGGAAATATAACAATATTTCATCTTATATGGAAATTGATTTTGATAAAACACTTGAGCTTAATTCTATGGGAATATATACATTCATATTCAAGAAAGTTTTCTTTTCTCAAAATGCCAGAAAAAATTAAAACAAAATAATTTAGTTGAAAATAAAAATGAAAAATTGTAAAGGAAGATTAATGGAAATAAGGAATTATGATGGCATAAAAATATGTTCTTATCAAATAAGTAAAAAAAAGGACATTTTTCTCGTACTCTTAACGAAAAAGTAAAAAAGTACATCGAATGGAAAACAAAGGAAATATTCATTCCATACCATTTAATAAGAATTTACCAATGCGTAAAATTGATTTTAAATTTTTTCTTGAGTAATTAAAATAATATTATATATTTAGGAAACATGGACATGGAAGACAAATATACCCTATTAAATACTTATGTATAAACAATCTCAGAAAATAATGAGATTGAAAAATTATCCCTTACCTTAAGTCTGGTGTGCTTTATTTGTATCTAAACCTCTGGTATAAATATTTAAATAATGTAAATGATTTTTTAAATAATCATAATAAATTTTATGATACCATTTATCATCATTTTTTCATCTATTTGTTAGTATCATTTCATTTTATCTCATTATTCGGGTATTAAATTCTTTTTATTCTAATGCATGTTTTGTCAGATAAGTTCGCATTCCAATTCTTACATTATAGTTGTATAATTTAAATCACGTTATTAGAATAATATACATAATATTTATTCCTTAAATGTATTTAAATAATATTTCATTAATTAATATTATGTTTAATGAATCAAATCACACCGTGGAGACGATAAGTCGTACGTGCGCACGACTGATAATATTGTTCTCATAATTGTTGAATTGTATTGAAGTAGATGTTTTATTTCATCTCCAAATAAATATAATTTTATGTTTATATATATATATATATATTAATTCCATCATTATACCAATCCATGTAAGGGGGTGGTGAAAACATATTATACTGCGGCGTGGAGACGGTAAGTCGTACGTACACACACATTGTGTTTTCATTTTACATAGGATGGGAATACTATGGAGTATGGTTTTTTCTCAACAATAATAACCTCTAATTATATAATTTATACTATATTAATTGCATTATAATTAATTAACTCCTTAGGTGGAAATAAAAGAAGAAAGAAGTTAGAACGAATCTTTAAATGATATTACCTATTCTTCGGTGTGTTTCCTCTAAATCTCCTCATAGAGCACTAGAGTTAGTCTTTGAAGAAAAGAATGACCTATATAATTTTTTTATGGAAGTTATTAATGGAAATTGGAAGTATATGTTCTAGCTTGAAGGCTCATAATTAAGTAAACATTTGATGGAGGAAGTGCCCTTTTATAAATGAGGTGTGGGGCACTTTTAAAAACATCAAAAATACTAATTTATGATAATTTGAAAATAAATCCCAATACCTCAAAAATTAGATATATTCAAAGATAATATATGATATGTTTGAAATATCATAATAAAATAAAATTTATAAAAAAAATTATGTCAATTTAAACATTATCATTTTAATTGAATATTTGTCATTCTTTTTAATTTTAATTATGATAACAAATATTTCAATACTAAAAGGGTAAAATATTTACTTATTTTAATTCAATTATACCATAAGTGAAACAATTTTATAATTTTGGATCATTTTATATTTATTCTATATTATTATAAGTTTTTTATGATTTTTAAATAATTTTATAAGACATTATTTTAACAAAATATCAATTGTGCCAATTTTGACACAATTTATTTCAAGGATTTTTAGAAATATAATGATAAGGTATTATCCTAGAAAAAAAATTATTATAGCCCTAATAGGTCATGGTCATCTATTAAATTAATTGGAAAATTTTATTATGCAAAATAATATTTATTTTAATATTTTTAATAGCATTTATTTGATATCATCATTAATTAAATACTCATTACATCAATATTGTGAAATTATTTAATATAATTATATTATAATAAAAATATGAAATAAAATACCAGGGTGAAAATAACATTACTATATATCATAAGAATATATTTATTATATTTTATCTTCTATAAAATCCAACATTAAAAATTTTATACTTATTAAAGTATGAATGTGACAACTTTAACATGACATTGAATAAAATTAAATAAATGTCATAATCTCTTCTATAAAGCCCTAAATGGTCAATTTCTCAGCACATGGATGCCTATGGTCGATATATACATGAAAAATATAATTTGGTCATGTGTTTATCCTTTTTAAGGGCTATGAATATTTTAATAAAAAATTGTTTTATTTATTTCTCATGAATTAATTAATTTTTACATCATCAAAGTGTTAGAATTTAAGGTCATTATTTATTTCCAAAAAATTAAACATTAATTTTCATGATGTAGGTAATTATTTTATGTTTCAATGGACTATTTATTTTTTAATATATCAACTAGTAATCCTTATATTAAAATTATTATACTTATAAGATATGTTAGTTTGACATTTTGTCACTTTCATTGGTTTTATTAATATCTATGCCACTTTAATTGTCAATAGGACCATAAATGACTATTTTTGTGACCTAGTATGTCTAGGGTAAAATTTTATACATAAAATAGTTTTTTATAGGATTATGGGTCATGCTATTCTCCTTATCATATTATTTGTTACACTAATTAACTTGATTTACCTTTAACCACGTTAAATAAAACTTTCCATAGTAACTATTCATAATATCCAAAAAAGTAACCAATTAATATAAATTGGACCCACTAATTCCAAATATTTAATCCATTATTCATAATTCAAAATAGATAATTGGAAGAAATTAATTTATAATTACTTCTCGTTGTAAAAAACCAAAAAGCGGGTTTTTAATATGTAAAAACTTATCAAAAGATTGTCATGTGTTTTTGTCAAAATTATATGTTAAATTACACACAATGACCTACATTTGATTAAATTATTAATA
This sequence comes from Viscum album, assembly GCA_963277665.1. Lineage (NCBI taxonomy): Eukaryota > Viridiplantae > Streptophyta > Magnoliopsida > Santalales > Viscaceae > Viscum > Viscum album. The sequence continues at coordinate 23,602,722 of OY728157.1, read as the reverse complement.
AATAATCCAATTAAACTTTAAAATAAATTAAAAATATAATCTAACTTTATATATATTTTAGATGAAAATGTTGTTTTGAATTAAAATGCATTATTTTCCACTATTCATTAAAATATGAATTTTATCAGAAAAATACAAAAAATTTATACTAAAGTAAATATTTATATACCTCATCCAACTAAGAATTTTATTTGTTCAAATAGGATATATTGACATTTTTAAACTAGATTTATAATGGGTACACCATCAAAAGGCAGTAAAACTGCATTTTTAGAAAAATAATTCTTCTATCAGAAAAATTGAATTTGTTTTTATATCATATCTACATAAAATATTATATGAATTTAAAAATATATATTTAATATATAAAATATATTTTTAATTAAATAAAAAACAATAAAAAGTGATATGATTTTATAAAAACAATTATTCTCCTTTTAAATCGGTTTTCATAAAAACTCATCATTTATATTGAATTAGTTTTTATTTCCATTTATTATAAATTTGGTTTCCAATGAACCATTATGTATTCATTTTTAACTATATTTTAATAATTCAGTTGCTACTATTCATAAAATCTAATTTATAACCCAATAAATAATAATATTTTAATAATATATCATTCTTTAGTAAAACACTATATTGTGTACAACGCAAGCTGTCGAGGAAGGTCACGCTTGCATGTAATGAAAGACAAGTTAGTATTATGTTTAGTTCAAGATTCCTTTTTTTTGTTTTATATAACATAATCCAAACATAGTTATATTATAAATGGAAAAATATATATACTCATGGTTTTGTGAAATTAATTCTATCAAAAGAACATGAAATTGTGTGCTACCAAAGCCAAGTATAATGTTGCATATACTACAATCTAATACGGTGTTGCATATAGAACATTGTAGTCTTGTTATATCATAGAACACAAGACATCTAAGATATTAAAAAGAATATACCTCATAAAATCTCAGGGTCTTACAATATACAACCCTCAAAATTAGTTTAACCCTCGAAATTTATTGGGGTTATAACAGGTTTTCAGCATGAAATTTTCATTAATAGAAACCCACATTATAAAAAGCAATACTAAAACATAATTTTAAAAGGATATTTTTAAACATAACGGTTACACTGAGTAACTCGACATTGGGTTTTCTACATAGGAGAACATAGCTGCGAAGTAAAAACAAGGATATGGGAGAGAAATCTAACCATCATTTTTTGATGTCTAGTGATAGAGAATAAGGTTTGGATAAAGTTAACTATAATAAAACCATAAATTGGTGATGTATAATGGACTATCTAATTCATCGGATAAGAAGGTGCTTGGATAATATTTTGGGTTCAAGAACCCTATCCTAAAGTTGTTTAATTTTATGCCTGATAAGAAATACTTACTTGATTTTAGTACAATATCACTATTGGTCGTTCCATGATAATTTCTAATTGATCTATAATTTAATGAAATAAATTTTAATTTTTCCTTATTCAAGTGTTAGAAGATCATGTGATAGAATGATAGGTCATTCCTTCAGTCCCAATAAAAATATTTCAACTAGTTATAAAATATGCATAAGTCCACCTATAGTGAGATAATACATTAATCTAACAAAATTCAACAGGATTCTAACTCATACTATCCATCAATGCATAACATTTTAGTCATTCCAAAAACTAATAAATTAAATCTTTAGAATGATTTGTAACAAAACAATAAAACATTTGTCTCCCATATCTCATTTGGATGTTCCTGGTTATCAGATTCCAAACATTCTAATACCGTAATCATTTATTCTCTTGAGACATGATAATAACATGAATTACCATAAAACCTTAGTGGAAACATGAATTATTTCAAAATTAACTCTTTACAAACACCAAAAATACCAAAATATATATATACTAAATCTATGATATCACATTGTCCTTATATCAATCATGATCTCATTAATACTATAAAAATCTCATTATCTCTACATCCCTTCATTATGCTCATATCATATGCTTTCTAAAAATATTCCAATCAATTTTCATTCTTTCTAATACCATATAATTATGGAAAAAAGGGACCAATATGTAGATATTCCAATATTCCATATTACTATAAATGTGATTCCACAACACTATTTTGGATTCCCTTTACATAAACACTTATTTATTCCCCCACTCCATTTTCATACTCAACATTTCCAATAATGATAGCATGTGACTTCCCATTGTATTTTTCCTTAATAAGTTTCTAGCATTGTTCATCATTAACCCTCATATTAGGTCATTGGTTAGTATAATGCCCCATTTCCTTGCACTTGTAACCCTGACTTGTGGGAGGTTCACTCTTTCATGATTTCTTTATATTCCCATTACATTGGTGGTAAAATGCTCGATGATATTATTTTCCACACCTAAAACATGTGTCGATCTCTTTTATACTATTACTTCCAAGTTTCTTTCCGCACATTGATCATATAGAAAATCTAATCTACTTTTCACTGTAATTTTTATAGTTAACTTTGAATTTTATGCTTATTTTATTATCATAACCCTGAGATAGATGTGAAACGGTAATCTCTCATTATATAAGAAGAACTAAAGGAAGCTTCATAATGAAAAATGAGTTCTTGAACTCATCCCAATCCATAGAGTCAATTTAATATTGTTTCCTCATATTATTGATAATGTAACACCATAGGTTCGCATTACCATCCAAGAAATAAGTGAACAACATTACATTTAAACATTATTAAAATGCTGAATGAAAAATATATTTTTAAAGTTATAAATCCATTTCAATGCGATTAGTGGACCATTTGTTCCCCAAAAATAATGTGGACGTTTCCTTAAGAACAATTCAAGAGAACGGTGTTCCCACCTTTGGTCTTTTGGAATCCTAGACGGATTTCTAGTCATAAAAACTAGATTCATTATTCATGTTCCCATTTCATTGGTAATTTAGGAGGACCACCATTACATGTCCAATCGTATCCAGTATTAATGTGGTTCTATTGGGTTTCAGCCATTTTCTAAAGCCCAAAAATAATGGTGTGAGAGGAAAAAACATATTAGGAATATAAATAATCAAGGGGTAGTACATTTAATATCAAAAATTGTAGGAGTAATCTGAGGATATTCATAATTGATACCATAATTCTTGGAATGTGACCTATAGTTATAAATACCCTTACAGACATCCTTAGACACACAATAGAAATATCTATATGGGTCTCCCTAATGTTTTTGAATCCTAGTTTCCAAAGGTTAACTAAACCTTCCCTCTGAAACCGACTATAGTGACCCAAGCATAACGTACATGGAAATTACATTACTTTTTTGGCATACTTAATACATGAACCAAATAGACTCCCAAGGACTGTATTATTTTAGTGTCTTTGGAAACATGGAACATAATCCTCTATCTTGGTGAAAGATCTTCAACATATCCTATAATGATCTTACCCTTTGGTTTTCCTACCTAAAACCTTTTTTATATCATTGGGAAAGTAAAACATAAAAAGGGTTATCTCCAATTATATTTAAGGGTAAAAATGAATAACATAAAACAAAATAGAAACATAAGATTGTAAAAACATGAATATAAAGTTAAAAATCAAAATCATGATTCATGTAATAAATCTTAGAAATTCATAAGTACTAGATAATAAAGGAACATTAATAATGATACAATAACATTGGAATAAAACATGGAATAATGGAAAACAAATAAGCTCATATTTTGATTTTCATTGTATCCAACGCATTTATTCCCAGACCATCATAGTGGACAAGTTCCATTACTAAATATGATATACTTTCTGTTCTATCCATGAATTACTAAACAAGATTTACTAGTTGTTCCAGCCCTATATTACTGAACATGATTTATATTATATTCCTCTTATGTTTTTATAATGATATATAATTATTTACCCAATTCATTAGAGTGATATATAAGTCCCACCCATATCATAATTAAATTATTGTTACATGTTCCTCAAATAAATAAATTATTCATCATAGCATAACCAATGCAATAAAATAGGTTTCTTAAACATCAATCTTTCATAACATAATCCATGTATAATAAATTTATTTCATACAAACAATTTCTTCAAAAAAACAATCAAAAAAATATATAATAGGGATAAAAAACATAACCCTATGTCATCTTTGATGGAAAATAATTTTGATAAAACACTTGAGCCTAATTTTTGAATAAAATATCCTTTCTTCTTCAAAATTGATTTGTTTTCAAAAAATGGAAAAAAATTTAAAATAAAATAATTTATCTGAAAATTAACATTAAATATTGTAAATGAATCTTCATCTAAATATATCATTATGAAGACATAATAATTTGTTCATATCTTATAAGATAAAAAAGGACATTCTTCTCGTACTCTTGTTGGAAAAGTCAAAAAGAACATCATATAAAAAATGAAATAAACAACCCTTACATACCATTTAAAAAGAGTTCACCAATGTGTTAAATTGAATTTAATAAATAGTAGAATAAAATTTAAAATATTATATATTTTGTAAACATGGATGTGGAGGATAAATATACCCCAGTAAATACTTATGTATAAACCATCTCAAAAAATAATGAGATTGTGAATTTATCCCTTATATTTGATCCTATATTCTAAATATGTATCTCAAATTCATATATAAGGATATAAATAATGTTACTTATTTATTCCATAATCATAATCATAATTATTATAACATTTATTATCATATTTTCGCCTTTTTTTAGTTATATTTCATTGTTACTCGTTATTCGGGTATTAACTGCTCTTTGTTCTAATGCATGTTTTGTCGAATAAGAACGTCTTAATATTTTTAAGTTATAGGTATAAAATTTACATAATGGTATTCTTATAATATATATATCATATTTATTTATTCAATTTACTTATATATGCATGCATTAATGAATATTATGTATAACTAATCACATCCCACCATAGAGATCGTATGCCATATGTATGCACAAGGGATGATATCATTCCCATAATTGATAAAAGGTATTGAATTGGATGGTGTATAGTTTCTAAAAATCAATATCAATTTATATTAATCATATATATTTATTAATTCTTCCATTATATCCATCCATGTAAGGTGGTGGTGAAAAATTAACAACACTGTGTCATGGAGACGGTAAGTCGTACGTACGCACACGTGGTGTTTTAATTTTACATAGGATGGTTAGAAGGTTAAATATGGTGGTTTCATAAACATTAAAACCTCATAATATATATTTAATACTGTATTTATTACTTTATAATGAAACAACCCAAGAGGATGAATTAGAATAAGCGAGATGTTTCATAGAATCGGTAAATGATATTACCTCTTCTTCGACATGCCTCCTCTAAATCTCCACGTAGTGAACTAGAGTTAGTCTTGGAAGAAGAAAAAAACATCAAGAATTTTTATAAGGATGTTTATAAGGTAATTGTTTGGGTATGGTCGAGATTTATGTCTCATAATAAAGTTAAGAGTTGAGGGAGGAGGTTCCCTTTTATAATTTAGGTGAGGGGCACTTATGGAAACCTCAATCATTTTTATATGTAATAATTTCAAAATCATTCCAAATACCTAAAAAAATTGATATATTCTAATATAAGATATTATATAATTAAAATATCATAATCCAATATAATTTTTACATGTTTTGACATCAATTCAAACATAATCATTTTAATTGACAATTGGTAATTTAATTTTAATTAAGATAACAAATGATTCAGTATTAAAAGGGTGAAGTATTTACACATTTTAATTCAATTATACCATAAATGATTAATTTATAATATTTTAGACCATATCATAATTATTATATATTTTGAAAATTGTTTTATGATTTGTAAAAAAATTTATAAATCCTTATTTAACAAAAATATAAATTCTTTCAATTTTGACACTATTCATTTCATGGATTTTTAAAAATATTACGATATGGTGTTATAATAGAAAACAATATTTCATAATATCCTTAATGGGTCAAGGTCATATATAAAATTAATTTTACAATTTAATTTCCCCAATTAATATTTATTTTAATATTTTGATTAACAATTATTTGATATCTCAATTACTAGAATAATCACTACATCGATATTATGTAATTACTAAATATACTTATATGTGGAATAAAAATATAAAATAAAATACTATGATGAACATAAATTTACTAGAGATAATAATAATATATTTATTTCAATTTATCTTCTCTAAAATCTAACATTAAAAATGTTATACTTATTAAATTATGAATGTGATAGCTTTATCATGAATTTAAAAAAAAAGAAAATAAATGTTAAAATCTCTTATATAAAGCTCCAACAGGTAACTTTATCAAAATTTGGATGATTATTATCGATATATGCTTGAAAAATATTATTTTTGTCATGTTTTTAGGCTTTTTAGGGTTATTAGTATTTAATAAAAAAAAATTATGGATTTCTCATCAATTAACTAATTCTTACATCATCAAAGTATAAGACATTAAGGTAATTAATAATTTAGAAAAATTATAAATAATTTACCATGAAGTAGGTAATAATTTTTATCTTTCAATTTAATATTTAGTTTCGAATATATCACCTGGTTATCCCTATATTAAAATTATTATATTAATAAGAAATGTGAGTTGGAGATTTTGTCACTACCATTGGGTTTTATTAATATCTATGTCATTTTCATTGTCAATTGAACCTTAAGTGACTAAGTTTATAATATAATATTTAAAGGGTAGAATTTTATTCATCTGAAAGAATTTTAGAAGGTTTTGGGATCATTTTAATCTCCTTATTATATTATTTGTTACACAATTTTAACAGATTTACCTTTAAACACGTTAAATAAAAATTAGAGTTTTTATTATTTATAATATCAAAAAAAGTAACCTATTAACATAATTCTGACCCACATATTCCAAATATGGTATCTATTATTCATATAGTAAAAACAAATAATGGGAAGAAATTAATTTAAAAGTAATTATTGTAGTCAAAAACGAAAAAGTAAGTTTTTAATAAATAAAAACTTATCAAAAGATTGTCATGTATTTATGTCAAATTAAATGTGAAATTAAATCCAATGAACAATATTTTATTAAATGATAAAAACATAATGTATTTACACTTGAAACCTAATCATAACTATAATCTAACTATATAAATAAATTAGATGAAAATGAAATTTTGAATTATAATGGAGTATTTACATTATTCTTTAAAATATGAATTTTATCAGAAAAATACAAAAAATTCAACAATTGTAAATTTCTATGTCACACATACAAATAAGAAGTTTTTATTTCAATTATAATATTTTAAAGTGTAAAAAACAATATTTAAAATGGGTGCTCCATCAAAAGGTAGAAAAACTACATTTTTTAAAAATAATTATTTTATATGAAAAAATGAATTTGTTCTTATATCATATCTATAAAATATATAAGATGAATTTAAAACATTAAATTGAATATATAACATAAATGTTTAATTAAATAAAAATCTATAAATAGATATATGATTTTATAAACATAATTATTCTCTAATTAAATAGGTTTTCATAAAAAAACATACTTTATATTCAATTGGTTTTTATTTCCATGTCTTGTAAATTTGGAAACCAATTAATCATCATTTTAACATTTAAAAAAATATATTTTCATAATTTATTATATACTATTAATAATATCTTGTTTATATAAAATTAAATATTAATTTTTTAATAATATATATTTGTCCTGTAATACTCGGTATAGCGTACAACATAAGCTATCGAGGAAGGTTTCACTTGTGGGTAATGCAAGCCAAGTGAATGTTACGTTTAGTGAAATCTTCATTTGGGGTTGCATATAACCTAATACAAACAGATATATTTTATACATTGAACAAATATATACTGAGTTTTGGGTGAAATGAATTATATAAAAATAACATGAGATTGTGTGTAACACAATCCATGTATAGTGTTGAATATAAAACAAGATAATATGATGTTGTCTGTAGTGAAAGATAATCTTGGTGTAGCATACAACACAATGCATCAATGAAATTAAAATAGAATCCATATCATAAAATATTGCGGTGTCACACTTTTGGTTTGTACTATTTTGATTGTACATTTATGGATTTGATATGATTTATGATGCACGCATTGGGTTTCGTTGATATGATCTATCTATTTTGATATATATGGATATGAAATTATTTGAAACATATTTCCCTTATTTATTTAGTAATTTGGAAAAGGAGAAATTAAATTCTATATCCATGATTTTGATATATAAATTATTAAATTTTATCATGCCTAATTTTCTTTAATTCTGAGCATGCATATTTTATTGTTTAGAGACATGATATGGATTACTTGGGTGAGACCATGATGATCCTATTAGCTCACTCCTCACGCACCCATTCTACAGTGAGAATTCCTTGTAATGTCTTTAAATGTATAGAATGGAAAGGGGCTATTGTTAGGTGGTGAGGTTTTTTGTTAGCTTCGGTTTGGGTAGCTGGATGGTGAGATGGTGAAGGTTTTCCCGCACAACAACATGGATTTTATAGGAGTAGTTGTTTTATTTTTTTTATCCTTTGTTTTTAGACATGTATCTTGGATATTGGTGGCTACCATTTTAGTTTTTTCTCCTCCACTGTTGACTTTCAGTTATGATATATATATATATATATATATTCTAGTTTTCGTCTACTATTTCTTTACATAATTACGTACATATGTCATCTTCTTGGATTTAGGTTGGGGTAAATTGTTCCATATATTTGTGGTTTTTTCCCATGTGTTTGAAATCACCATGTGGGAATTAATAATTCCCTTATGGTTCGTATCAGTTTGGGTCAGGTTCCAGTTTAAGTGGGTACTCAGGTCGAGTTCATCACATTGATGGTTCTAGGCGAGTACTGACCTAATGAATAATCATAATGAACCACACACTAAGTGTTAAAAATCTGATTTTAAATTTTTTATCAATAATATATATATATATATATATAATTTTATTGGTGTTGGACTAGTATTTTTAGTGTCACAAGACCATGTAAATAATATATTAAAAGTATTAATATATAATAAATCATACAGAAACATCTTTTTATAATAAATAATTTTCAAAATTATTAGAACCACGTATAAAAAAATATTAAATCATGATTGTTTCTGGAACAAGGGGTTTACCAGAGTAGATATATAATTTGGTCAACATACGACGTTTTATTGATGGTAGTTTTTAGTGGGTACATTATCATAAATTAAATTTATTTTTTTATTTATCATCGTAAATGTCTAACCTATTCACTTATTTTTATATATAAATAGTCGGAGAAAATATTTGGTTTTTAAAATAATTGTGAATGATTATATAAGAGGAAAGAAGATCCCTTCTAGAATTGACTATCTCACAAACCTGAATTGATAATGAATGATTGAGGGATTCGTGAGATAGACTAAGAACACAATATGATCATTTTATTTATTGCCTGAAAACGTGTTCCTCACTATTTATTGGTCCTTTATGAATTTAGGGATCCTTATTTTCTGTATTTCCTCCTTTTTGATTTTATTGTTGAGAATTAATTATATATCTACTTTATTTATTTCATTTCTTGTCATCTCATGAGACAATAAATTAATTTGTTTTCTTAAACAAAATTATTTATATTTTCAACCCACGATTCACCACGTTGGTCTTCATGAATATGATCATTAGTCAAGAAAAAATCATCCAAAAATAATATAACATAATTTTTTTCCTCCCTCATCCTCTTTCATCGCATTCTTTAACATTTTCCCATGGCTTTTGGGATTCTTAATTTTTGGACTACTTCAAGCATGATAGAAACCCCATAACCATGGAGGACAAATGAATGATCAAGGGATCAATTATTTTTTTATAGAACGAGCAATATGTGTGGAACAAGGTTTCTAACATCATGGTTTCTAACCCCAAATGATGATGGGATACATGATGAATTCATCCAGGGATATAAGATCTTAGATTTCCAGCCAATAGTGGCCATGAATTAATTATCTAGGGCCTTCCCCTAGATTTCTAGTAGACTAAAAAGAGTGAAATTGAGTTCAATATAGTTGAAATGAAGGATCTTTCACATTTAAAGAATATAGTATATCATAATTCACTATCTTTGATAACCCGAACAACAAACCTATGTAATCTAGATGAACCAAATCATGTTTCTAGGCTTATTATAGAATCTGGGTGAACCACATCATGTTTCTAGGCTTCTTATGGAAGCTAAGGATTTTTATTGAGATATGTGTTACACATTGTGTGACTGGGTCCACAAATCATGTGATACTACCTTTTTTATTGATCCATATGTTGGAGAATAGGGATGAGGCCCCCAATTGATAGACATTTCATTCCAATGTAAGGACATGACATGTGGTATCAAATTGATAGTAGATCCATGTCTAGGTAAGGGTATTCCTAGGCCTCCGAGTGGTTTCACACGCTAGTACCCCAGAGTAAAGACCGTGTAATTTTTCAATAACCTTCTACCTTTCATATATCTATCTTCAATAAATTTATTTTTTCATTTGAGTATCTTATTCTAAGTAGTTTTACATGTAGTACGTTATGGTGGCCTTTTTATCAACATAAAAGATATAACATAAGGTTATATTAGTGGGAAATTCTTATATTAATTCTCATCAGATGTTAAGGATTGGGATTTTATCTTTGTAGAGGTGTTGGGTTTGGTAATTCACTATTTCATTAGGGAATTGGTCCTTAATATCCTTTATATAGGTAGAGTCGGTACTCTTCCACACTCTAGAGGTAATTAGTCCTCTCTCTATGAAGTGGTACTCCCCTATCATCGAGTTCAAGATGGAAGTAGGTCATCCAATAGAGATAGTTATCCATGGATATGGAGATCAGTATTAGGGATCAGTCCATCCCCTCTTATTCATGTGACATTGTGTGTAGTGCATTCTAGTTGATATAGGACCTTTGGTGATACATGAATACTTGTCACCCTTTATTGGGTGGGGAGATTGAGATTCATTTCCTTTTCAACTAAGGTTTCGATATGATAATATCTAATGTTAGGTTTATTTTCCCTCTATGAATGTGGTTTTATCTTACAATTTTATTTTATTACATCCCTTTTGTTTTTGTGGCCTCCTTATGATTGTGTTTATACTCACCTCTGCATAGGATTTTCCCTCACATGTAGTTCCTTTTTCATAGGATATGAAGATTAATGATTACATTAGCTGTCCTATTAATGTAGGGTAATAGAAGTAATTGGAAGCAATGACCATGTTTGATGGTTGTACCTATTTATTTTGAGTCGGTACATCTTCTATGTTTTCTATTTCTAATTTTTTTCAGGATGGGACATATTCTATCTCTATTTGGGAATTTGTTTTTTCCCATATTATTTTGTATGACCATGATGTACTTTGATATATTTCTAAGGCTATTGTTATATTATTTGGTTACAATCTATATATTTTAGTAATTATATACATTTTAATGTAAACATGGAGAATGATAAGTGTTAATGCGTGCAATTGTGTACTAAACAATTAGGCTAAGGCCACCTATTGTTGATATATTCCTACTCATTGCTTGATTCTATCCATTTTCCAATAATAGGTAGGTGTGGGGTGTCACTCTCAACTTATTGTTGGCTCAGGATGGGCCCTAGTGTGTCGGGCTACGATTGAGTGGTATTAAATGAATATTTTTCTTAGGTTCGTTATTTGTTGTTTTTCATGTCATGTGGATTGGTTTAGGAACATAGATAAACGATATCAGAGTATCTCAAGATTATCTCTTAGGCTATGGGACCTATTGATAGTGTGGAAACCAATATATCCATACACTAAGAATCTGACTACCTATTGTTTAACTTTACATGATAATGTATAAGTTATTGGAAATCCAATGGTACTTGAACCATAAAGGATAGGGTATTTTTACATAAATGAAGTTCTTGAGTAAACTCCCTAGATATTATCATCTGGGAACAGTATATAATGTATATTATCCTCATGCATATATAATAGTATCCAATGATGATTAGGATACAAGGTCATGGGGGTGACAAATTGGGAAATTATGACTCAATATAGGGAGTCTTTTTTAGGGTTTTACCTCTATAAAATCATATATCGGTGCTTCCATGAAATGGATAGTGTTTGGAACCACCTCATGTGGTATTGGGAGATGATTGACTAAATTTTCGGTGGTTAATGGATCTATTAGTTGAGGATGAAAGTGCACAATGGTATAGCACATTAGGAGGGTTCTATTTAAATATAACACTCAATATTTTCTTAGAGATAGACCCTTGTGTATTATAGGATTGAATTATTGTTGTAGTCATGTTTTTCAAACATATGTGGCCCCAAATGATCATTTGGTTCTGGTTGTAACCGAAATTCTATATGTTGTAGAAATGAACTTGTGGGGTCTGATCACTCATACCAATGAGGAGGAAATTCATTCATGTAAATACTTTCCTATGATTTTCATAAATGATTATTAAACTTTTAATTTTTTTATCAATGATAATTTCTGAGATTATTGAGAAACAATTGGGAAATATATCAGTTTCCCAGTATGGCTTAAGGTTTACTGACATCATTCACTACTCTCTTGATAAGATACATGGTGGATACTTCTATTCTTAGAAGTTCATGAATGGTATCTGTAGAGTCATGTGAATTAGAATGGTCATGTTATGAATTCTTAAATGTGTCTGATTACTAGAGTGGTGCTTGGTTATATATAACATGCTATCACAGGGTTATTCGGTAGCTAAAACTAACAGTAGAAATTGTGGGGTTGAGTTATCTACAGCGGATAACATGTATTGATATTCATGGTATTGGCATAGGATGCATACTCTTTCCCAGACTAATACATGTCGATATATAACATAGGGTTGATGCAAAGGGTATAGTCATGTGAAATAGGGATAATTTTTTTCTCTAATGGTTGAGGTCACATAGACAACGATTTCCCTAATTAGCATTACGTAGTGGAAAAAGATGGGGAGACCACTATAGAAAAGGAAACATTGGGATCAAGGATCTCATATGAATGGTCAGGGCATCCTATATAGTGGTGGTGCTATCTGAGTGGCTGATGGAGCCCTGGATGGAGGAGATACATGAAGAGGATAATGTTATGGCCTACTACCACCACCACCACAAAGTACCCTATTCTCGACTCATAAGGATTATAGTAGATGGTGTGGGGTGTTGTACAGTATCTACAAATATGACCAAGCTATATATGAGATGATTCAAATAACATATGAATCTTTTATACTTTATCATTATTCATCTAAACATTGGAATGAGTCATTCCTTAATTTCTACATGCCTTGTGAAAGAGTTATGGGTTCCAGAATTGACATTGAAGTATTAGTTATGGCTAGAGGTTCCAGTGGGAATATATTATTCTATAATAATAAAAAAAATTATAGTTTGAGTTGGAACTCAATAAAGAGAGTTTTTCATGGGAACTTTTGATCATTGATATGAATCTATATGATGTCAATAGATGAATGGAATGATTTTCTGTAGTCAAATACCACAAATATTTTCACCAAAGGAGAGTTATATAACTACATGTCGATGAAAAAATTTTCTCATTCATTGGTGATAGTGACCTTTCTAGGGTGTGTGGGACTCATTAGAATAATGTTTCAACTTATCAACCATTAGTTGGTATGTTAATTCCTTGGTGTAGTGGGCTCTTTGAACAACTGACTTCCAACAGTACAAGAGTATTTTATGGTTTTTTTCCTCGAGGATGTTGTGGGACAACATTTTTCTGGTGGTAGATCAACTATCTCATTTAAATTCACCACATGAACATATTGATATATTCAAAGGAATATTCAATGGAACCTACAGAGCTCTAGGATCTGAGGGTGTAGTTAGAAGACCTTCAAGGGAAGTGTTTTATTAGACCTAGTGCTTCCCATTAGGTGGACCTAGTGTTGTTCATGAATAGGTAAACATGATATTAAGGAAATATTTTGATTATAATCACATTAAATAGGTGATGAAAAAGAGAATGTGCTTCTCATTGAGTATTTACATCCTTTTTAATCATTTGAAAGGCATGAGATGGATCTAAAATATTGATCCCATGTCCAAATACCACTAGTTGAGGGATCATGTGGATTATATTGAAAATACTACATTTTGATATTTTTATGGCCATTATATTTTCTTGGTTATTCTTTATGGTGTGATGAATTCCCCCACTATTCCCATATAACACATTAACCTAATATTTTATACCCACTTAGACCGGTTCATGGTTATCTTTATTGATGAAATTACCATTAAATATACATCTAAAGAGGAGAATAAATTAAATATTAAGATGGTCCAAGACATAATACCAGAGTTCCAACTATAAATTAAGCTCTCTAAGTGTATGTTTTGGATTTGATATGTTCAACTCCTATGACCTTTCATCATTTAGAATAAAATTGATATATAATGATAAAATATTGATTTAGTTCATTCATGGAAAACTCTAAATAATGTGTCATAAGTAAAAAAATTTTGGTATTTATAGGGAAATATAATATTTTCCTGGAACAAATTTCTCGGATTAAATCCCTTTTACTGCCTTATCATGGATAGGGATACAATTTTTTTTGGACTGAGCATAGTCATGTCAATTTTTTAGAGCTTAAGAAAATGTTGACTAGTGATCCAATGTTGACATTTCCCGTGGAGGGATTCATGTACATAGTGTTTTTATGCCAATAAATTGGTTTTTCATATCATGTTTATGAATAGGTAGGTGTTGATCACTTACGGGTCTAGACAGTTGAGACTTCATGAGTAGAACTATGTGACTCACAATTTTGAATTAGCAGTGGTAGTTTTTTTCCTTAATGATATGGGTTTAGTATACACTAAGAAAGAATTTTCTTTTACTTAGGTATCTAGAGTATAAGGAACAAATTTTACTAAATAAATATCATCCAAAGAAAATTGAATTTGTTAGAGTTCCTATAGAAATAGAAAATCTATATAGTCAATAATCTATGGAAGGATAATGTGTTAACAGATTACCTTAGTAGTAAATAACATTTTCACTTGGATTACGAGGTCTGAGAGTAGTTTTAATCAATTAAAAAATTCCATATTAGAAAATAGGGGTTCATCTTATGTTCAGTTAATAATGATTAATCCTCCTCTTTATTAGTTGGTTCGAGAGACCCAGTTTGGTGACATTGACCGTGATGTTCTACACAACCTAATTTCTATAGGGGGTTCACTAGAATTTTTTTCTTAATGTGTGGGAACATTAACTAATTCAAGTGATATAAAGAAGTTCCATCCATATTGTATAAGGAAGTGTTGAGGGGGTTTTATACCTACCCCTTGGAAATATATCTAGTAATTACAAATATGTAAAAAGACCATAAATGGATGTGTTGGGGGATCAATATGAAAAATACAATTCCCGTGTTTGTTTCTTCATGCCTCACATGATAGAAATTAATGCCAAAGAATCATTCTCTAACAGGTCTGACATAACCTATTGAAATTCCAAAATGGAAATAGGATGTCATATTAGTGGATTTTCTTGATGGGGTATCCACTTTTAGTGAAAGGTTATGATGCTGTGAGGGTGATTACAGGCCAACATACATATTCAAATCTATTCCCATCCATCTAGGATATCATTTCAATGAATATTTTAATTAATTTATAAATTAATCATATTTTCTTGGGTTTGTGGGGTACCCACGGTGATTATATATCACCATGATGATTGTATCACATCACAATTATGGAGTGGCCTATAAGAGACATTCATGATCCGGTTATAGATGAGCACATTGTTTCGCCCCCAAAATATTTCCAAACTGGGTGGACCTTCCACATTTTGGAGGATATAATGAGATCCTATTTGTTGGACTTTGGTGGGATCATGACAGATACTTTTTTAGTGGTGTAGATCACTTATAATAATATATATAAATCCTCTATTGGCTTAACACCTATTGAGAAATAGAGGGGAGACACTACAGGTCACCCTTGTGCTAGACCAATGATTATGACCCATATATCATTGATGATATTTGGTGAAATTGATAATATATAGGGTTATGTTTATCCAATAGTATATGATGATGGTCAAAGTCAACAAAAATATCAGATATAATGTCATTGCATGCCATTTGAGTTCTATTATTGTGATCATGTGCTTCTAAAGAAAAACCTCTGAAGGGGATTGCACTATTTTTTTCAATATATAAATATTTCACTGAAGTTCATCAAGCTATTAAAAATCATATGGAGGGATAGTGAAGTATCCTAAAAAATTTTATAACCCATGTATTTAGACTGATCTCATGAAATTTTTAAGGTGTCGTGGCTAAGGATATACGTTCGTGATCCATTGAACCTTATTGATTAAGGTGTGTTGGATATCAATGATGAAACCACCTTTTAAATATACCCTATGGAAATCTTTGATCAATAGGATAACATACTGAATGGAAGGTAAATTGTTTTTTTCTTGAATGATTTGGTATCATTTGATTCCATTGTAGTTTACATAACCTTTGGTTTACCCTAGGGACAACAATATATTGGTAGGTGTTCGTCATTCCATGAAAGAATCTTATTGGTGGGTGTATTAAAATAAATTAAATCAATCAACTTATTGAACATCGTCAATGTTTAACCTAGACAATCCTCTTTAATTATAAATAGTGTTTTAACTTTATGGTCTGAGGCATAACCCTTGGGTATTGGAGATGAAGAAGGGAGATCACCATTGGCATTGATGAACTCTGTAATGTGAATTGATGATGAAGGATCAAGAGATTCTTGAGACAAATGATGAACATAGTGGGATTATCATTTGTATCATAATCAAATTTTTTCATCGCCAATGATAAATCCTTTATCAAGGTAAGAAATCATATAATTTTTATTTTTCCATTGTGATTCAATTTTTAAGCATTGATTACAAGTCAAATTTTTTTCATTGATTTATATTCTTCACATGAACGAAGAAATTAATTATTATCTTTCTGAACCTAATTATTTATATTTGTTACACCCATGATTCACACCATTGGTCCCTTTGAATTGGATACTTGGTTGATATCGCATCATCTAATGGTAATCTCATATGGTTATTATGCCTCTCTCATTTTTTTCTTCATATTCTTTATCATTTTCCCTCTCGGTTAGTGATTCAACAATAATAGACCAGTTCTAGTTTGATAGAACCCTCAGAATCATGTAAGATACATGAAATAACATGGAATTGATTTATTTATATGCATGGTGGTAGATTTATGTAATTCATGTGTTGGATTATTGTCTCTGGAACTAAAATGGTAAAGGGTGGCATGATGTAATCCACTCCTGAGCCCAGAGATCCGATTTTCAGGCACCAGAAGATGGGAATCAACATTCAAGGACCTTCCCCTATGATTATGGAATATTCATATGAGTAAAATGGTGAGATTTATTGTATAAATAGTACATTTACTGGATGAATGAAGACCATGTTATTATACTTCACTATTTATTAAAATCCTAACTACGTGTTGTGTAATCTAGAGGAACACACGCCGTGTTTCTCAGATTCTCATAGTATATAGGGATTCAGCATGATCTAAGTATAATAAGTCATGTGGATAATAAAAAACATCATTTTAAACTACCTAGTTAATTGAGCCATGTTTCATAGAATAGAAATGTGACCCTGAGTGAATAGACTCACCATGTCCCTATAAGGACAAGTCGTGAGGTGGCACATAAATAGTCAATCTATGTTCAAATAAGGACACACCCATGCCTTTGGTATTTGTCACATGCTATATTCCATATCGTAAAAATCATATACGTTACCATGAACTCTATTAAATGTGTATATAATTCTTTGGAACATAGATTTGGGCCCATGAGGAGCCTATCCTGGGTAGTTTTCTATGTGAGACGTGACAGTGGATTTTGTTTTAGCATTAGAGATATGAAGTCACAAGATATGAGTAGGATTCTTCTTGATTAAATTCCCATTAAACTAAGTGATCGTGAATTGATATTCTGAGATGTGATGGTGTCAGTACTCCCCTATCTCACTAGGTTGAGGATCCATCATTCTTTTTACACAGGTAGAGTCAATACTACCCCACACTATAGAGGGTTTTATTCCTTTATATTGGGAGTGGTAATCCCCAATCATCAATATTCTATAGTGATAAGGTCCATAAGAGATATTAATCCCTATACTGTGGAGCACAATTAAGGGGAGTGGGCCCTATAATATCTTCTTGTGAGGTTGTATGTGGTAATTTCTATTAGAGATATGACCTTTGGAGATGTAGTTAGACTTATCCTTCTCTATAGAATTTATATATTTAATTTTTCCCCTTTTGATTGGGGTTTTAGTATGAACATATTTGAAATTGGGATTATTTTACCTCTATGAATATGGGTTGATTTGACGATTTTAATATATTACTTCACATAGTGTTTTTAGGCATCTTACTAATTATGTTTATTCTCACTCGTGTATGGTCTCGTCCTGAACATGTTATATATTATTTATATGACTAGTATATCTATATGGAATTCAGAAGAGCTTGTATTATAGGAGAGTCATAGTACATAAAATCAATACTTATGTTCCTTTGTCGGACATAGATATTATAAGCTAATCTCTCTTCTATGTTTTTCCATTCTAGTGGCTGTTAGTTTGGGACCTCTTTTATCTTTGGTTGGGGTTTTATTTTTTACCCTAATACATTTTTATGACCTTTTAACACACTTATTTAATTCTTATAAGTTTCTCAATAATTTTTTACACTTTATATATTTTGATTATTATAAATATCTTCATTATTTCATGGAGCTTAGTGTATGATGGTGTTTGTGAGGATAATTTAGGCTATGCATATAGACACTCAAACTTCTAATACATTTTTACGAGGTGTATGTTTCGAAAGATACCCATGTCGGTAAGGGAACCTTTCACCCTCCTCTTTTTAAAAGACTTATTTTGTTGGGTCTTTTAATTTACATATTGTTATGTTGGGATATGTTTTCATATATCTTTATTGATGTAAATTTTCTGTCCAAGTGATTGGGATACCCTTTTTTATCTCTCATCAACTCATTTTGATGTGACGTCGTTAGGCTGTCAAGGGAACTTCTTAACCCAATTTCGATTTCTTTGGGTTCAACATGTAGTTATTGAATATGTCATCCTTTGAATATGTGTGAATGACATTTGATTATTTTACACTTAATATCCACTTATATTTGGTGTATTCGTTTGTCACACATAATTATGTAATTGATTTATCCTTGAACCAAGGATACCTTCTTTGTATGGGACTTCGCCTCAATCTCCTTTCATTGAGGCATATTTTGTTTTATACACAACCTTCTTTTATACGGTGTATAAACCACTTTTACTTTTACATTTATTCAAAATGAATAATTTTTATACAAAGCGTTTACTAAACGACAAAAGGGAATGTCTTTGTCGTACGGATGCGGCGACAACGACTTCTCCGCCGCCATGACCATTATTTGAGTTTCAGCTTCCTCTACAAGCCATACCTTTTTTTTAAAGAAAAATAAATACAATGTTTTACTTTTCTTTTATTTTGGTATTGGAAATGGTTTTCATAATGTTTTTATATCAATGTGTTGTATTGATATCTTTTGATTGAAAGGTGGAAATGTTATGTTTCCTTTATGCATGTTTTATGTTATACGATTATGTTGAGATTCATAGGCATTATTATGAAGACGGGTGGTTCCGTGATAGACTAAGCGCGGGTGAGCCCGATATAGCTGTCCAATGCATTGGGTAAAGCGAAGGAGTGAAACGTTAAGGTTTCTCCGAAGAGATTTAGGGAATATACTGTGATGGATATTCCAAATGTAACCAAGAGGGTTACTCCCTACGTAAGAATGTTATGAATGCCTCAAGTTAGCTTTATGTCTTATGATTTCTATGATTTATTCCTGTTTTGATGAGGTATGTTAAAGTGACTAAGTTTTATGGGTAAAGTATGATTTCATTATTATGTATATATGATCTCATGTTTCCTTTCGATATTTTTATATCCCTCACTGAGCTTTCTTATGATCATCCCAAGTTTTTAAAATGTTTTTCACAGGTCAAGGGAAAGGTATGTGATGTGACGATAGTGTCACAGATGTGTTAAGAAAGAAGCCAAGTTTTATTTTAAATATGTTTTCGTTGATGGGAAGAATGAATCATGTCTTTTATGTAACCACTTTGTTTAAATGTGGAATGTAATGCATGTTTTATGATCAAATTCTCTAAAACTCTAAACCTGAAAAGATCCTCAATGTGTAATCTTGTATTAACTCATGATTAAGTAAGGTTTAAGGCTGGGGTCTTATATAGACGTTTGTTAAATTATATACCTATCTTATTTTAAGTGCTTCATATAAACCCACATTGAAATATTATATCATTAATCTCATTATTTTATTGATATTATATGATTCATTTAATATTATTATTTCATGGAGCTTATAATTCAACGTTACCAAAGTGGTGAGTGTTTAATGTTACAACCTCATCATTTATCGAAATTGCTTGTGATTAAGTATACAATTTTAAAATCATATGATATACCTCTAAATAAATCTCATAAATTGTATTATAATATATTTATTTCAGGAGAATATATTGTTTCCTTCTTTTTCCTCTCTTTATATACTCAAGTGTTAAAAAAATGCTTTTATGAAAAATTGTATTTTCGATTGAAAAATGTTTTCTTTCCAAAACCATGTTTTATAAAAATATTTTTAAATAATGTTTTAAAAAGATTTTATTCAAATAAAAAATTTTATATTTCTCCATTAATATTATAAATTATTTTTAAAAACATTTTTGATAATCTTTCAATGTTATTTTTAAATAAAAGTATTTCCAAAAAGTTTTATATTTTTTAAATTCATTTCGAAAAAATTGATATTTTCTTATAAATGTAATTAATTATATTTTAATCTTATTTTCATTAAAAAAATTTAAATACCCATGTAATTAAATATGATCAATAGGGGATATTTCATAGTCTTGGAATCCTCATTATATCTCTATATGTATTAATATTGTTTCAAAGAGGATGTTATAATCTCGGTTTCTTTTCCATGAGTTAATTTTATTTAAAAGATATTGAAAGGAAACCCATTTTTTCATTCATTAATCATGTTTTTATGATTATTATGATGATATATATTTTTATATTATTCTTGTTTTTGTTATTAGACTTTAATTATATGATTGGGTGGCCTAGATAGATCTTGGTAAGACCGTTATAACTTATATGATGGGGTGGACCAGATAGCACTATGTAATCCCATTACTACTTATACAATGGTGTTTTATAGTAACCCAACTATTTCTTACACTACTATTACATCATTATAATTGTAAATATAATATTTTTACAATAATAGGATCGAGAGGTTTTGTTTCCTGGTTCAACTAGGACCAAACATAAAATTTACAACATCAAAACTAAACATTTATTTAATTCATTCTTCTCCAGCTTCTTATTGTCCAATGAAAACTTCTCGGTACACATATTAACATGAGAAAATACATCCAAAAGGGGTGAGGTAAAATCCTAGTAATAGGATAGGTTAAAATAATATATCATTGGTTGTTCATAATTATGACATCATCATACAATTCATGATAAGAGTTACTAGAAAATGGTATGGAATGTGGAAATGTAGAAAAAATAAAAACATCATATCTTAGTGGTTAACTACCACAAATAGTTGTGAACAAAACTAGCATCGTGTTCACACATAATTTCACTTTAACTAATTAAATTAGTAACTTTATTCAATTAATTTGATCACTTTATATTTCCAGGTGTACCAGTCACATTCAACCATTCATATTGCGATATATATTTTCGGGCGCACCCATCACATCATAAAATTTACATTATCATGCATGACTCATTGAAAATATTTCAAACATGAACATAAAAAACTATATGGAAAAAAAATTTCTTCAAATCATATAACATTTATTCATAAATATTTTTTTCCAAAAATAATGAGTGAATATCATTCTGGACATCGAACTAATAACCTTGAGTTAAGAGTGAAGCAATCATTGAAGAGTAAAAAAGAGTGTATTTATTTGAAAAAAAGAGTTCTTTTGGAAACATTGGGTTATTAATAAAATCAATTAGATAATATTTATATTCCATAAAATATAATATAGTTATTAATAAATTATTTATAAGGAATATGTATACAGAAAATGGGTTGAAGAGGGAAAACCCAAAGAAAGAGAGTTGGGTTCGAGATTTTTCTCTATCCTTGTATCTGAACACTTTATTCACATTAATTTCCTATATAATTGATAATATTCATTAATTAGAAATTAAACAACTTGTTATACATTAATATTGTTCATTATGGTTTAATTAAGTTATTTTATTGGCATTTCGATTAGTTATAGAGTTCAAAATATTTGTTTGGGGTGTTATTTTTCTTTGTTTTCTTAAGGGTATGAATAGAAGTACTTGTATAATGAGGATAAACATCCAGAATTGATTTTATATGATATTAATGATTTTTGATAACTTTAAATTATATAATAAATAATTTTTTTATATACAATGATAGTGAATATTTAAATAAGAATTTAATTTTGACCATTTGGGTTAATTCGGACAGTTTTTCAACAACAACCGACTTGATCTGTTTAATAATTTTGTAATATGTACTCTAGTTCGTTTCAGAATATTAAATAGGCTATAAAACATATAAAATAATCTTTTTCAAACATAAAAATGGTTTTATGAATAGAAATTAAGGTGATAAAGGGAAATAGAAACATGTCGTTTTTGAAGGTGATAAATTAACACCTCACGAACAACATTTTCCTTTCTAAAATAAAAGGAATAGGAGAACAGGGTGGGATGAAAAATTATCCCATTAGTATAATAAAATTATATTATATGTATGATATAGGATTTATCATTCCATGTGTATTAGGATAGTTTGGGAGATAATAAGAAGAGAACTTGAAATTTAAAGGAAATTAATGGAAAAATAGAGAGAGAGGAATTACCTCTTGAATCCTTTTTAAGGAACCTTGGATTGGATGTTTTATGAATCCGGAAGTAATTTGGATGTGGGGGAATGGATAGTGATTATTTTTAGATAGACTTCATACATGTATTGAATCTTTGGAGGTTTGAGGAAATGTGGGTGTGAAGGGTGGTATTTATGGTGGACCAGAGAGGGGTTTTCTAAATATTTTATTCCTTAATTTATTATTTACCCCCAAGATAAGTAATAGTGATGATTCAATTATTAATAATAGTAATTATTTCATGTGGGTTTGAATAAATTTGTATTACATTATCAGAACATCATAGATGACTCTGTAATTAATGTATTTAGCTTATTTTGTAAATTATAGCATTTCACTAATCATAAAAAAATCCAATATTTTTGAAAAACACCAAAAATTAACCCCAACCATCTTTTGATGTGTAAAATAAAAAAATGAACTCCATTTTTGAAAAATAATTTTCTTAAAATGAATAATTTAATTTTTTATAAAAATTATAATTTTCTTGAAAAATACAGATTTTGAAATTAAATGTGATTTCATAATTCCTTAAAAAAATTAATAAGTTATTATATAATTATTTCAAAACTGGAACACATATAAATTTTAATTTATTGAAACACATTATGAAAATAAAATTTCTTTAAAATTAATTAATTAATTATAATTATTTATTTATGACTTACAAAAATATCAATACTTCAACTATGGTCATATTATCACTAATAAGATTCCTAAATTCTATTTAATCATTCATGGGTGAGGTTACTATTATTTTGGATGATTTACTATTAATAAGCATTATATTACTATCCATATTTTTGGTTTAATATGCATAATGGTTGGTTAATATTCACCAAAAAATATGTTTGTACTATTAGACTCCAAAAATCACCGTGAACACAACCGTGTATGTCAGATTTTCGAAATTCAAAACATAGAAGTGAAAAAAAATGTTTAATGATCACGTATTATTTATTATATTGATATGTCATTGTCCTTGTTAATGTGATTACACTATAATCCCTAATTATAATAAGGTAATTCCATTGATAAAACATTGGGTTGTTACATTCTTCCCCCTTATGAAATTTCTCCCTTGAAATTTAGTTTTACACAAACAGGTGAGGGTACTTTTCCTTTATCACCTCTTTTAGTTTCCAAGTTGCTTCTAAAAAATTATGTTTGTTTCACAACACAATAAAAATATGGGTTTTCACGTTTTTTATGGCCTTATCTATCATGCCAGGATTCTTTACTAGCTACTCCTCAAAAGAGAGATCATCTTCCAGCTATGCCACCTCTGTGTTTAGTACATGTGATGGATATTGTATATACTTCCTCAGGAGTAAAAAGTGAAACAAATCATATAATTGAGCCATATTTGGTGGATGTTCATGATGATATGCCACAAATAATATGCGCTCAAGGATCTTGAAGTTCCAATGTACTTTGTTCTTAGCTTCCCATTCTATCTAAACCACATGAATCCCTTCAATGGTGTTATTCGAAGTAAGTCTTTATCTCCTACATCAAACTCCAAGTCCCCTCGATGATTTTCATCTTCACTATTTTTCTAACTCTAATTATCTGTAATATGTTTCTATATGACTTGAACCATATATATTATCTCTTTCCCAAGATCAGGTCTGGGTATCTTTCTTTCTCCAACTTCATCCCAATCGGTTGGAGTTCTACATTGCTTTCCATACAATGCATCATATAGACCCATCTAAATACTCGACTGGAAGATATTGTTGTATGAGATCTCAACCAATGGGATATTCTAATCGCATCCTCCTTTAAATTATAAAGAGTGAGATATTGACATATCTCTGTGCATCTAAATAGTCCTTTCAGATTGTCCATCAGTTTGGGGGTGATACGTCATTCTAAAATTTAATTCAGTTGTCAAATCATGTTGAAGACTCCTCCATATTTTAGTTGTGAACCTTCTATCACGGTCAGAGACAATCGAGAGTGGAACAACATGTATTCTAACCACTTTATAAACATATATATTTTCAAGTTGTTCAAGAAAGAGATCTTCTCGAATAGTGATAAAATGGGAATTCCTGGTGATTCTGTCAACCATAACCCATATCGCATTATTTTCCATGGACGTCGTTGGGAGACTTGTGAAAATGTCCATAGTGAAATTCTCCCATTTCCACATGGGTATTTGGATGTGGTTTCATCATCTCATTGGACGTTTTCACTCTTCTTTAACATTCTGACATACCAAGCACCTTGAGATATAAGTTGAAATCTCCTTCTTCATGTTTTCCCACTAGAAGTGTCCTTTAAGATCTTGGTACATCTTTGTGCTACCATGATGGATAGAGAATGTTTAGCTGTGTCCATTGTCCAAGAGCTCCTTTATCCCAGGTGACGAAGGCATATAGAGTTGTGTTCCAAACCAAATAACACCGTCATCATCCTTATGGAACTCTTGCAGCCTCCCATCCATTACTGAATTTACCTTCATTTTTAACTTGAGATCAATTATTTGTTCCCATATAATATTATCTTGGATAGATAGTTGAAAAGTAATGTGTGAAATGTAGGATGTATCCCTTACCCTTATTATTTCCAAATCCATACTTTGAATATCCAAGAAGATAGGGTCTTTCTCAATCGGTAACATGTATATAGTTGCAGGTTCTTTTCTTCTAAGAGCA
Organism: Viscum album; assembly: GCA_963277665.1. Taxonomy (NCBI): domain Eukaryota; kingdom Viridiplantae; phylum Streptophyta; class Magnoliopsida; order Santalales; family Viscaceae; genus Viscum; species Viscum album. The sequence continues at coordinate 23,576,883 of OY728157.1, read as the reverse complement.
TCAGATACTTTATTCACCTTTCCAAGATGGTCATGAATAAATAAATAGTATTCCTTCATTAGCTATAAACATATTTTTTTATGCATGTTGATATCATTTTATGTGAATATATACATTAAGATATTGTGTTCGGTGTATATGTTACACTTCCCACTATAAAGGTAATGTTGTCGTATTTTCCTCGAAAAAATAACGGTTTCCACCTCTAGGTCACGTGTCGGGTTGTTATGCTTATGGAACATCATCATCCATGAGGCGTAGGCTATCACTTTATCATTTTGAATGATTATGAAACTCAATAATTTCATTGAACCATCATAGTATATCAAAAAATGTTCTCCACTTTTGGGTAGTGTGGGTACAGGTGCAGTGATCAGTTATTTATTTAGTTCCTTGAAGCTTGCCTCATATTCTCTTGTCCAGACATATTTTACCCCTTAAATTTTTAGCATAATTAGTAGGCTTGAAAATCATGAGAATTTTCTCCCAAAACATCTACAGTACCTAGCTAATCCATGAAAACTGTGGATTTCTATCACACCAGAGTGTCTGGGCCATTCCTTAATCGCCTATGATTTTTAAGGGTCTACAGAATTTCCCTCACTTCACAAGAAAGTTACTTTCTTCATCCAAAGGGAATACTTTATAAACATGGCGTACAACTTCTCCTTTCTCAATGTCACTCACACAAGTCTTAGGTGTTCTTCATGTTCCTCCTTTCTCTTGGAGAATATGAGAATATCATAGATAAACACTACCAATTTTTTTGAGGTATTTTCTAAAGACTCTATTCATCAAATACTTGAATATTGGAGGTATTTTGTAATTCTAAAGGGAGTCACCAAAAACTCATAGTGCCCATACCTTGTACGGAAGGAAATCTCTTGAATATCTACCTTCATCACATTCAGAAGATGATATCTAGAATAAAGATCCCCATTTTAAAAGTATTATGATCTATTTTCAGATCAAAAATTACATCTATCTGTGGAAGAGGATAATTTTTCCTTATGTTGATCTTGTTGAGTTTTTGATAATGAATACAAAATTTAATGGATCTATCCTTCTTCTTCTCAAAGTGCACTAGAGCACCCCCAATGTGATGTACTAGGGCATATAAACCCTTTGTCAGAATTCTCTTGCAGTTACTTATTTAACTCCTCAAGTTCAATACTATTAATCCTATATAGAAACTTTGAGATAGGATTAGCTCGAGGTATTTGATTTATTGATAAATCAACCTCATGATTTGAGGGAATTCCTGGTAACTCTTTGGGAAGTACATCATTGTATTCCCTCGCGATGTGAGTTTCTTGAAGGTTGGAACATTCCTTTGACTCAACCATTTGAGAGAGGTATGGTTCTTTATAGGGTAACAACACCCACACTATTGAAGGATTTTTCAAAGGAGATTCATGATATTCCATGTATTTTAATAGGAGCATGGGATGGTTCAAAATATGATAACATATTTCCTTTTCCCAATTGTTGATATGCACTCTCTATATTGAGAGAAAATCCATTCCAATTATAGCTTCGAATTCATCCAAGGGATGTATTATGAGATTCTCTAGAATAATATTCCCACATATTCCAACAAGAGAAGATCCAACCACTTTTTTTAAATGATTCAACCACTTGATGTTTTTACAGATATCCCTCTTCATGTTTTCGGGTCTTCGAATCAAGAGTTCTAGAAAACATGATAAATAAAAATGAATTATTATAAAAAGAATATAATAGGACATTTTTCTATTCTTGAGTGAATATGAAGTGTACCTTTAATAGCATCATTATCTTGCTCCACTTCCGCAGTAGGGATGGAATAAACCTCCCCTTGTTCCTTTTTCTTGGGTGGTGCAGACATTGATTACCCTCGAAAACGTGAGGTTTACTGCACTAGATTCCATAGTTTTATTTCTCCCTATAGTTGTATCATTGAACCATGGGTGGGGATCCCCTTTCTTCCACTACATTATCCTTCCTTCTCATGTCTTTTCTACACTCCTGATCTTGTTGGCCTCATTCCAAAACATGAATAATTTCCTTTCCCCTTTGAGGCAGTCCCATGATGCAACTTCCCACATTTTTTCATGTGGGTCATTGAGTTTTTGTCCAACCATTATCATTAGATCCTCCATCGTGAAACTACATCTTTAATTTCTTATCGCAATATCCATGGTACCATTCTCCAAATTCCATATCCACTATGAGAGAAAGCTGAAAAACTTCTTTCGCACTACCAAATTCTTGAAGTGTAATATCCTTTTGAAGGTTTGGTTTTAATCAACTAAATAATATATAATTTTTACTATCATTATTGATAACAAAAGTTGAATCGTACCTTTCAAGCCTTTTTAAATTCACTTCGTAGGCTGTGAAAGATTCTCATTCGTTTTTATTGAGCTGTATGGATTCTCTCTCCATCTTCATACACAGAGTTCTTGGGAAATACTTGTAAAGAAATGTGATATTAATGTCTTCTCATTCCATTTATTCAATTTCGTCACTTGGCAGGGTGTTCTTCATCAAGCACCACTATTGGTCGAACTCTCCATCTAGATGATAAATGGAAAATTTCAATATCTCCATCTCAGAACAATTAAGCACAAAAAATATCTTCTTCATGGAGTTGACCAACTTTTCAACAACTAGTGGATCAGAAAACCCACTAAACGACGGTGGTTATTGTGCATAAAACACTCAACAACTAGTTTTTTCATCTTAGGTAAAAGAGGTTATTCCCCATTATTCTGGTTATTGTTAATAACCTAAGAGAGTTGGGTAAGCATATCAAAGTAGTTTTGAACTCCACCACAAAATCATTGGAGATGTTGTTCGAGAAATCATTGCATTAGACCGTGCACGGGTTGTTGGAAAGGTTTCTCCTGGTCCCCAAAATTTTCTAAAATATAAAAGGTTTGAAAAAAAATTAATTCAACAAGTCATTCATAAATAACATATTCATTTGAAAAATATTCACTAAAATCATATCTTATGGGATCCCTATATAAATCTTCTTGTATAAATATTTGTACTTAGTCTCATACTAGTGATCTTCTCTACGGTTCACTAATCCTAATTCCCAAATTATTTAAACCTTTCCTCTGATACCAACTATAGAGACCTAGTCTTTTCTTAAATTAATATTACATCATTATAAATATTATCATAATAGTATTACATCATGAGGATCCAAATTTTTAGTTTCTTTGTAAAATGAGGACCAAACATAACATTTACAACATCAAACATAAACATTTATTTAATTCATTCTCCTCCAGCTTCTTATTGTCCCTTGACAACTCCTTAATACACATAATCCCCTAAGGATATACATCAAAAGGGGGTATTCTAAAATCCCACTAACATGATAGATAAGAGTAATATAGCTTGGGGTGAGCATACTCATAACATCATCGTAAAAATATTTAGAGGAGTCAAAAGATAAAGGCATGGAATGTCAAAATGCATAAAAAATGTAAACATCATGTCTTAGTGGTTAACTACCACGCATAGTTGGGAAAAATACAGTATCATGTTTCTACATCATTTCACTTTAACTCATGAGATTCATCACTTTACCCACTGCATTGGAGCATTGTATAATTCTGGGCGAACCAATCACTTTCAATCATTCATATTGTTATACATAATTTCGGGCGCACCCATGGCATCACAACATTTACATTGCCATGCATGCCACATTGGAAATGTATAAAAATTGAATATAAATACTCATGTAAAGAAAATTTTTTCACATCATAAAACATAAATTCACAAACATTTGGTTCTCAATATAAAACTGGAATACAATTCATTACATACAAATATTAACCTTGAGTGAATAGTGAAACAATCATCAAGGAGTAAAAAATGGTGTGTTAATCTGAAAGAAGTGTTATTTTGGAAAAAATTTTGTTTTTAATAAAATCAATTATAGAACATTTATATCCCAGAAAATGTAAGGTAGTGAGTAATATATGATTTCTAAGGCATTTTCAAACTGAAAATTGGTTGAAGAGGGAAAAAACAAGAAATAGAGTTGGGTTTGAGAGTTTCCCATTAATTAATTATAAATTTAATAACCCTTTATACATTAATATGGTTCATTATGGATTCATTACATTCTTTTATGGGCCTTTTCATGAGTTATATAGTTTAAATTCATAGTTCAGGGTGTTCTTTTTCTTATTTTTCATGAACGGTGTGAATGGAAGTTCATGTAGAACATGGATAAACATTCATAACTAATATTAAATGTTATTAATAAAGTTAAGGAACTAGAAGTGATCTTATAAATAATATTTTGTACATTGATAATGAATCATCAGATAGTAATTTAATGATAATCATTTGGGATAATTCGGGTGGTTTTTCAACCACAACAAACTTGTTTTTCTGATCATTTAGTAATATGTACATAATATAGTTAATGAAAATTTCATAGCATATAATACAGATAAAATAAAATGGTTGAACCATAAAAATGGTTTCATGACCAGATCTTAAAGTGATAAAGTAAAATGAAAACATATCGTTCTTGATGTTGATAAATTAGCACCTCAAGAGCAACGTTACCCTTTCAAAAATAAAAAGAAGATAAAAAAGAGGTTGGAGGATATATTATCCCATTACTATCATAAAAGTATAGTTTATTTATGATACTAGAGTAACCATACAATTCTGATGGGGATACGTAGGGAGATATTAAGAAAAGAAAATGATATTGAAAAGAAATTAAATGAAATTAGAGAGAGGAATTACCTCTTGAATCCTTCTTAATAAACCTTAGACTAATTTTTTGATGAGAATATATGTTCTTTGAACATGGGGGAGGGGAAAGCTAATATGGTCGGACCGATTTTAGACAAGTATTGAAGCTTGAGAGGCGTGATAAATTAGGGTGTAAAGGGTGGTATTTATAGTGGAGGGGAGAGGGATTTTCTTAATATTATATTCATTAATTTATTATTTCTCCACAAGAAAAGTAATAGTGATGATTATATAACCAATAAGTGTTATAAGTGAACATGATTTATAACCAATTGGTCTTATATCAGAAAAATATCATACATGACTCTATAATTAATGTATTTAACTTATTTTGGAAATTATAGGATTTCTTTATTCATAATAAAATCTTGCATTTTAGAAAAATACAAAAAATTAAACCTAACCATTTTTTGTTATGTAGAATAATAATATGTGCACCATTTTTCAAAAATAATTTCCTTAATATGATTAATTTAATTTTTAATTGAAATCATAATTTACTTGAAAAATAAATATTTTAAAATTGAAACTAATTTCATAATACATTCAAAAATTACGTACGTTCAAATAAAATTATCCTAAAACCAGAAGACAAAAAAAAATTAATTTATGAAAACATTTTTTAAAACTATATTTTAATTTAAATTAATTATTTATTTATAATTTTTTATTTATGACTTAAAAAATACCCATAATTTTACTATGGTCATATTATCACATATAAGATGCCTAAATTTTATTTAATAATTCATGGGTGAGGTTACTATTATTTTGGATGATTTAATATTCATAAGATTCATAATAATATTTATAAGGGTATGTTACTATACCTAAGGGTAGGTTACTATTCATAAATCTATGTTACTATTCACCATAATTTAGGTTTGCTCTATCAGACTCAAAAAATCACCATGAACGTAATTGTGTATGTCAGATTTTTGAAATTCAAATTTGAAAAGTGGAAAAAAAAATTGATGATCACATAGTTTGTAGTTTCATTATATTTCATTTTGCTTCCTAATGTGATTATATTATATGACATAATTATAAGAAAGGAATTATATTAAAAAAACTTTTTCTATTACATGTTTCCTTGATAAAACCATGTGATCTAGTCATATATTATATGATGGGGTGGTCCATATAGTTTTAAGTGATACCATTAAAAATTATATTATGGGGCTTTCCAAATAGTTATGGGTGATTCTGTTATAGATTATAAGATAGGTGTGCCCGGATAGTTCTCCAATGAATTGGTTAATGATTATATTGGAATTAATATGTACATTTCATCTCGTTAAAAGGGTTTTGGAAGGTATATATGTAAATGATTATACATGTTACCAAAAAAGTTTTTAACTTCTCATTATGGATATATAATTTTTCTAATTGTTGAGATTGATATCACATGGAAGATGATTGTAGATTTGTATGACTCTTTCTTTTTTCATATTTTCATATTTTAAGATCTGGGTATTAATGGGTATAATTGTTTTATGATTCTCTCATGCACTCTTATTATTTCATCATACCCTTATGCACTTATTTTAGTTATTGATGACATTAAATTTCTAATTATTATGTTTAAACTAACTATGAATTTTTTCTCTCCCATCTTATAATTCATTTTCCCAATGTTTTAAAGAATTATTTTTAATGATTTTTTCCTTGAAGTTAGTTTTTATAGATGATGATGATATATTAATTTGAAAAAGAAAATCTGGGTGTTGTGTGAGGAATTCCCATTTAAATTCATGTGAATTTTTTATATAAGAGTTTTTTCTAATTCTCTAAATCTATGAACCAAAAATTACTTTTATTATGTAATTGATATAATATTTATTTTTATGTTTTAAGGTTTCGATGGATAAAAAATAGGTACAATTATTAGCATCAAATTCATTAATGTAATGATCTTGGTTTTAGCATATGATTTAGGATTGTGGGTCCTATGATATTATATTTAGTACCAATGGTCGGTATAGATTAATGTTTCAGTTACGATTTTTTATACGAAGTTATATAATGAGTTTTGGATACCATCGTAGGTCTATTACCTTAACGATGATCATAAGATCAATGTTTTAGACACCCCTTTGAAGGTTTATATTGTAAAACATTTGAGGTTAATGATGAAATTTTGGCAGATGTTTTATTGGGTTGGGGTATTTGTATCCTCTATTATACACATGTAATGTTATTCATTGGGTAATTCTTTTATCATGTCTAATGAAAAAAATGACAACTCGATGGCTGGGTGAAAACTCATCACATCTGAAAAGGCTATGGGGCATGAACCAACTACCGAAGGGAAATAAGGTTGTAGGGCCTACCACTATCCTATGTTATTTTATGATTAGTATAAAAATTCTATAAGTAATGATTATGTTTTTTGGAAACATATGTAATTTTTTTATGACTAATGGTTTATTTATCTTGGAAGAATATATGATCAAATCTTTCTAGTCCAGGGGTTTAATAATTAGTTAAAAAATGATTAGAGCCCATTAAGAATAATTGGTATGGAATGATTTGGGCTGAACATTGATAATTATAGTTTAATTTTAGAGATTAATTTTAACTTGGGATGGTAAAAATATTACCATGTTCTTACCATTCATTGTTTTGGTTAATGTCCAAAAATAGGAGAGATCTATTTTTATCCCTTTTATGGTTATGGTGTCACTAAAATTTAAAATTAGTAATTTAGGCATCCATAATCCATTTTGAATAATCATGGTTTGGAGAAAAGGATAATTTTGTGGGGGTAATTTTTTAACGGATGTGATTATACTTATCAAGTAATTATATTTCATTATGTTTTCAGTCATGATCATAAGAGGATTAAACATCTTTAGGAAGAGGATCTTGAATCAAAATTTTATCATATTACTATCTCCTATGGTGACATAAATGGAAATTTTCATGCATCTTTATTTTATGGTTTTGTGATTTTCAATATTCTATTGATCGTTCACATTATATTGATTGATGATCTATGTCACTCTATATCTATATTTAGGATTTATGATTTTCTTCCAAGCCCAAATCTCTACATCACACATATGTTCTCCTATATGGAAGCCAAATTATTTGTCATTCAATGTTACCTTTTTAATTCCCTTTATATATTATTAATTGGATGTTTTATTAACCCTTTTTATTGTTTGTTTTTATAATAAAAGTAATTTTAAATGTCCATACATTTGATTATTGAGAAAAGTTCAAATTTTGAGGATACAATTTATTAAATGGGGAGGATGTAGATCCCATTATTTTCTTGAAGGTAAAATTAAATTTTAAAAAGTTAAGGGAACACAACACTAAGTTTATCTTTTTTTACAAGAAACACTCTGTTTATCCAACATTATACACAACCCTATTATTTTTATGTTCGGCATGATATTTAACATGCAATACCGAACTTAACCAACCCATAATATATATTATTATTACAAAATAGCCATAAAATTGGTAGTTTTGAATAGAATTAACTAAATTATATGATATATATATATATATATATATATATATATTTCTCACTCAATATTAATTATTTATATATTTTTAGCATTAATAAATTTTTTTAAATGTGATTTTATTCTTCAAATATATGTTTTCTTCAAAATTGGTTTTGGTTGATTTTCATGAAAAAAATACAATAAGATATTTTTTAAACGCTAATAAAATATATTATATTTAATTAACATCATTTTTGGAATCGGATTATCAAAATTTACATTGGGTAAAATTTTGGGATTTTTCTACAAATATTCATTTTTTAATGAAAGGTGAAAAATACTGATTTATGAAAGAAGTCTTTTCATTTAAATAAATTAATAAATTTATTGACCCAAAAAAATTGAATATGTTTTACGTAACTGAAATATTATTTAGTTATATATAATTGGATTTATTAATTTTTAAACTAATTTTCATTGGTTTGAGTATAAGTTTGTTTTTTGATCAAAATGAGTTTCTCTTAAAACTATTTTCAAATGCATAATATTTCACCTTTTTAATTAATTAAAATAACACATAATGTAAACTTTTAAAAACGAAATTTATATTTAATATATAATTGAATATTAATTGAGTTTTATAATATTATTATTATGTTTCATTGAGTTAATATAGAATCTTCTTTTTCTAAAAAAATACTCTTCATAAAAACTCATTGTCTCACTGCGTCTGCAGGATTAATAATAACTAAATTGATCCAATTTTTTATTTCAATTTGAAAAAATTGATTCCAGGGTTTTAATAATATTAATTTTTAGTCTCTGATATGTCTAAAAAGTTTTTTTTACCAAAGTTATTAGAAAAACCTGTTAAAATAAATTACAATAATTAAGGTAAAAAAAGAGTTTACCAAAGGACTGAACATTAATATTGAATGGGAATATGATCTTGAAACTTCTTCAAAGAACATTTTATGGAAATATATATACCATGATGATCTTAGGATTGTTTTTATGAGTTTTGGGGTTATATTCAATTAAAGTGACCCATGTAATAAGTTAAGTAAATTAAAAAGAAAAAGGTTCCCTTTATTCCTTTTAATTTCTTAAAAGTCTTGGGATAGGGAAAACAACATATTTTTTGATATATATATCCTTTTTAAAAATAATTGAGTTTTTTGTCATAATAATTTAAATTTAATTTTTATAGAAGATATATTTATTTAAAATTATTATGAAATGAAAATATAGTAATTAATTAGTTAATAATAAACTATTGAAATTAAAAATATAAAAAGTGAAGTAAACTCAATAAATTTGTGTCTTCAATTAATTTTTTTGTTTATTATATCATGTTAAATAGGTGTAAAATAATATATTTGTTAATAATATTTTTAAATTTGAATTAAACAAATAATATCATAATTGATATTAATGTTATTTTATAACAAATTATATTTTCTAAAATTATTTAAAAGAACTAAACATATTAACTATTTATAAGTAATTTTTAAATTTAAATAAATATTAAATATAGAAAATTCATATACAAATTTATTTTAATGAACATATTGACTGATAAATTGAGAGAACATTGGAGGTAGTGTTAGGGTTAAAGTGGTGTGTTGGCGTATTACATGGACTTATGTTAAAACTAACTTCCAAAATAGGTAAGATTTGTATTTAATAACATAGATTTCATATTTATAATCATTGGATTTATATTTTCTAACAAATATAACATTAATTTATTCTTAATGGATAAGTTACATTATTTAGAAAATTAGTTACCTTAATGAAAACCCAAAATGAATAAAACAAGGAAAATTTGGTGTTAAGGAAAAAAAATGTTTAAATTAGGGGTTTAATTTTGTATTAGTTGTTTTTATCAAACATATCAACCTATAATACAATTAATTTCCAATCATATATAAATTTTAGAAAATATTTAGCGCCAAATATTAAATTATATTGCGTATTTACAATAATACAAATTCCCTTCAACAATGAAAGGGCACTCAATCCACTCAATCATTCACAAATCTCAATATATTTGAATAATCCAAACCCATAAAAATTTAGATTATTAAATTGTCAAACCTCATCTTAGAAATCTCACATTTTAAAAAAATGAATCTACGGATGTCCTCTAGTTTAAACCAATATTTGTTACCCGAAGAATAGGTAATGCTCACCAACGTGAATTTTTGTTATATTTATTTCTCCACCACCTTTAGTTATTATTATACAAAGATAATTTAATAAAAACATATAATATATATAATAATATGTTTTTATGTTAATTTTATGACTTAAACCAACACACCATTCCACTAAATTCTTTATGAAGTCATCATTTGTGTGTTTGGTGGGCTAATGCCTTGTGAACCGATGTCGTTCATTTTCCTATTACCACCTTTAAAGGATAGGGATAATGATGGAAATAATGTTTATATTTGATACATATTATATTTATTATTTTATTATTATTTAATTACTAAAAACCCTTACCTTAATTCTTTCAATTTTGTGTGAATATGATTACAACATTCATGTGTACAGTAGACTACCACCTCACGAAGTGATGTGATTTGTTCATGATTTTACATGAATGTATTAAGGATGGGTTTCGTTAAAAAATTATATATAGATATGAAATAAAATGTCTACTATAATCATTTTTCATATGTATATATTTCATTTAATTTTATATATTTTAATAATAAAATAAAATGGAAACAATGTTCATGTGTGCATACGGCACACCATCTCCATTAATGGTGTATTTAATTTCTTATTGCATAATATAATGGATTACTATAAATATATATATGATGGACATATATAAAAATTTTATTTATATTATGGTTATTATGCTGGAAATGATGATATAATTGTCAAATTAATAAGTCTAAATAAATAACAATTCATGACGTATTTGAAAAACAAAGAGGTAATTACATGAAACCAATATTTAACATGGAATTGTTAATAAACATGTAATAAATGGTTATAAGGAAATAATATATCATATATAAAATATATATGGTTTTTAAATAATTTGAAAATATATTTAAAACTACTATACAGGAGGTTAAATCACATTAGACTAAAATTAAGGTTATGGTAAGGGTTTTTCTCGTCTCACGTTTATTTTTTTGTGATATACCTACTATATTCACCACTTATTTTTGATCTGTGATGTATATAATTCCCATGAATGAATTGAATAATTATTATAATGAAATTTATATGGATTCAGATATCTATTTTATGTTCTCCCTTTCATGGGGATTACAGTTTCAATGTTACTAAAGCGTTATGGAAGTGTTGTCTCAGTTTTCCTTCTTTTAGATGTTTTTTTGATATAAAACTATTTTATTTTATAGGGTGTATATGAAACCAATTTTACATGTTATATAATGAATATAGTAAAAATCATGATACTATTTGTTTTATTTAATGTTATTCTTTCATGGGGATTACTATTCAATGTTACTAAAATTAGAAGAGTTTCACGTTAGGGTCACATCTTTTTTCAGGGTTTTTTATGATTAAGTACCCAATTTTGAAATATTATGATCTATTTAAAAATAATATGGATTAATTTTATTATCCTATGTTTTTAAGGATAATACATGTTTTCCATTCATTTTCATCTCTTTTTGTTACTCAAGAGTTCAAAAGAATGCTTTTATGAAAAATCATCTTTCTTGTTGAAAACACAGTTTCTTCTAAAACCATGTATTCTTAAAAAAATAAAAATGTTTTAAAAAGTTTTTTTTCAAATTTTAAAAGTTAATTTACTCAATAAATGGTTTAAATTATTTATAAAAATATACATTATAATATTTTTTGGTTACATTAAAATCATAGGATTTTCAAAATGTTTTATGTTTTAAAAAGTGATTTTTAAAATAAAAAGTGGATTTGCCTCAAAAATTATTTCATTATATTATAATGGAGTATCAATTAATCAAGTTAAATAACCATTTTCTACATATTATCTAATGGAGGTATTTTTTAGTGATACTATCCTCATTCTTTATCTAGATGCATTAAAATTATTTTAAAGTGATTGTTATGAAACCCATTAATTTTCAATGGATTAGCTAAGTTTTTTGAGTTTTATAATGAAATATATTTGTACATTATTCGTTTTTAAGTTATTAAAAATTACTTATACGATGGGGTGACCCAGATAGCACTAGGTGATCTTGTTACAACTTATATGATGGGGTGGCCTAGATAGCATCGTGTGATCCCTTTATAGTTTATATGAGGTGTGTCTCAGATAGCACTGGTTGATCCCATTACATATTATATAATGGTGACTCCCAGATACAACTAAGTGATCCAATAAAAAATTATACGTTGGGGAAAATCTGATAGTATCGGGTGGGCCTGTTATTTCTTATATGATGGCTACACCTAGATAGAGCTCTAATGCATTGGGTAATGATTATATTTAAAGTTATATATATACTTATTCAAATTAAATGTATTTTTAAAGGGTTTTATGAGTATTATTCTACAAATTACCATAATGTTTTCTGATATCTTATTATTGGTTTATAATTTTTTTCTTTATCGATATTGATCTCACATAGCTCGGGATTATTAATTCAGATGACTCTTTACATTTATATGTTTTTTATATTTGATGATCTAGGTATTGATGTGTTTGAGTTATTTAAAGATTATATTATGCACTATGATTATGTTATCATACCATTATACACTTCTTATGATCATAATTGAAATTCAATTACTAATGATTTTGTTTACCATTACTAATGATTTAGGGTCACCCTTCTTATTTTTCTTTTTTTCTAGGTTTTAATGAATTATGTTTAATGATTTATGGCTATAATATATTTCATAAGGATTATGAAGACATATTGCTGTGAAAAAGAAAAGGTGAGTTAAGTGGAAAAATTATCATTTAAATTAATTTGAATTTTTTTGTAGAATTTTCTACTAATTCACTAAAACTATATGCATAAAAGGTCCTTGAGAATTTAAGTGATCAAAACTATCCTTTTGATATTGTAAGGTTTGTATAGAAAAAAGGGTCAAAATTACTTACATAAAATCTAGATATATATTATTATTTATTTTATCATAGGATTTTTGAGTGAGGTTACTAGTATATTATAATATAAATCTCATAAAATAATATAGGTTTAGAACTTAATCATTTGTCGGGATGAAGAAAAAGTAGCAAAAAATTCCTCTTACAACATTGGTAACACTTAAACCATAAACCCCATGAAATAGAGACAATCAAATAGATATTTAAATTATTATTACATTCAAGGGAAGCATCATAAAATATATTCAAGTTTAGTGTATACAACACATAAGATAAATAACTGGAGAATATGGAATGTGTCTTACATAAAATTAACGTGAGACAGAAATCCCTTAATGTAAGTCTGGACTTACTTAATACTCAATAAAACCTCCTATATAATTAATATAAATTTTTTATAAATATATTAAATAACTATAATTATTCAATTAAGAAAATATATTAGTTACTTATGAAATTTTATAACTATCTTGTTAACAACCCTTTGTTAAAATCTTTTTTCGGGTAATAACTACTATGTTTTTCATATATATTTTAATTTCATATTTTTTCTGATTAATTTTATAATGGTCCCCTAATCTCCAAAATTTTACCCAATATATAAATATAATATATTTTCATTATATATCTATTTAATGTAACCCATAAAATTTAGAGATCTAAAATGAAATACATTGTTTATGGAGATGGTAGGTCGTATGTACACATGAATGTTGTTTCCACTATCTCGACGAATGAAATGAGAGAGTGTAAATTAATATATTACATATAAAGAATCATTTTTATGTCCTATATTTCTCCTATAATCATTAAATAAACCTTTATTTCCTTCCATTTAAATCCTTAGTGAGAAAAAAACCACATCGCTTTGTGAGGGGGTAGTCCACCATACCCCCAAATAATGTTATCGTATCCCCTAAGAAATTGAAATTAAATATTTTATATATAATATATTTATTAATAATTTATATTTATATTTAAAATATATTATATAATCATTTTATATATCCTTATTTCCATCCATGTAAAATGTTATTGAAAAAATATATCACATCGGTTCGTGATGCAGTAGCAAACCATACACACGAGCGACATTATCATTTTACATTGAGTTGGGAGGTAAGAATATATATTTGGTATTATTATTCTATAGGTATAAAAATATAATAAAAATTTTATTTAAATTTTAAATAAATTATTATATACTATAGTTATAGGTGGTGATGGAAAATAAATAAGTTTGATTTGCAAGGCGGTTGTATGTCGTACACACGAATGATAATTTTGTATCCCATTTGATAGAATGGCAAGAGATTTAAGGTTATGAAATTAATATAATACCATAAAATTATATTAAATATAATTATGATATTATTTAACAATTGTTTCAAAATAATTGAATGAGCTATATGAATAAAATAAAAAAATTTCCCACTTAGAAACATTACCTCTTCTTCAAACAACTTCTTTTTATTTGCAACAAAAAGTATTATTGTGATTGTTTTCTGAAAAAAAAAAGATTTTATTTGATTATATTGGAGAATTTATTTTTTTTATTTTGTTATTTCTTCACGGTTCCAATGCGTTTTTTAATTTTGAATAGGATAGGAGAGTGGGTGGTCTTTTATAAGTGAGGTGATAGGAAGACTACTAATTATTTAAAATAAAAATCTGTTCCCACATTTTCACATGAGAAAATGATAAAAAAAAGATAAAATCAAAAACCTTATAGATAATAAGATCAAAATATTTCCATAAATTACATTTTTTACATGTTTTGTATAATTTTTAACCATTTTCTTCTTTAGTTTAATACCCCAGTAAACTTATTATTACATTAATCATAGTTATTTATTTTTAATGTTTTTACTATTCATTTTATCCAACCATTAATTTGAGCTTATTATATAAAGTAAATAATTGTGATAAAAGAATTCGGTACCAATTTTTATAAATTAAAATCACATAATTTTCAAAATAAAAATAAAAATTAAACATATGGATGTGATGAGTAAATGATTTTCAAAAGAGAAAATATTCAAAAATTTAAAAAGATTGTATATGTAAATTAAATTTTAAATTGATCAAAATTACATAAATTTTCTTACTAGATAAATAATTTTACTAATTTTACTTTTAAAAACAACATTAATTTTTTTATATTTTAAAATTCATTGAATTAAAAAAAATCTTATTAAAACCCCTTATTCATCACTATTCATCAAATATTTATCTTCTTAAAATATTCTCAAAAAATAGCTCTAAAATACATTGAAATAATTATTTAAAAATTTAAGTTTATTTTTAAAATTAATTTTATAAAATTAAATAATAAATAATTATAAAAAACTTAGAAAAAGTTGACAAAACTGTTTTTTACAAAAAAAGACATTGAAAGAGAAAAATTGGATTTATTCATATATATTTTATAGAATACAATAAGAATAATTTTAGAATTCTGAATACAAATATAATATAAAAATTTCCGTAAATTATTAAAAAAAAGTGATTTGCTTAATTAATTTCGGTAAAACTTGGTTCTACACATTAAAATAGTTTTTTAGAAAATTATTTCCTTTATTTAAAATGGTATTTAATTTCATTTATAATAAATTAATCATAAAATAATTTATTATATATAAATTTTTAAACCATATATCCTCAAAATTTAGTTAATCCTATTCATACCTTCTATTCTAGTGGTTGAGCGATAAATATCATATTAAATAATAAAAATTTAAAAGTATGTCATGTTTCGTTTAATATCAGTTTTACGTGTAGTGAAAATGACACTTGGTGTTTCATGTAATAAGAAACAAACTAATTTATGCATGTAACATAATTTAAAATCAGTTCTTTTGTGGAAGGGAAAATATCAAAAAGAATATATTTATTGGAAAAAAATATATTTCCCCAAAAATCAGGGTGTTACTTTCTAGCCTTTAAAACTGATTCTATCCTCATAATATCGACCTATTATTACTAAACAAGTGTTTTAAATTTGAAAATACATTAATGGGAATCCTAAATTATAAAAAAATTAATCAAAATTATTCATTAAAATAGTGAATAGAATGTGTGAAGTTCATCTGGAAGAACATATACTTGGTTACCAAAGAGGAGAACAAAGGTTGGAAGTGAAAACATGGATATAAAACAAATTACAACACAATTACTAATATATGGTGATAGAGAATATTATCAGGTGAAATATAGTAACAAAATATGAATAAATATTCAATTGGTTAAATTACCATTCATTCATAGAAAATTATGTTAATTTTATAACATTTAATTTCAAAATCCTTTTAAGTTAAAATATTTTCACCACAAGATATAATTAGTTTATTTCATTCCATTTTATAATCAAACTATTATCTTTTGGTTATTCCAAGATAATTTTCCACATCATCTCTTACTCTATGAGATATATTTGTTTTGTCTGAAGTTCTAATTAGATAATAATAACCATTAAATAATGATAATTCATTTCTTCTATATCTAGTTATAATAAAAAATAAAAATGGCTCACATTGGGGATACATTAGGGAGTACATTATTCTCAAGTATATTTTAATAATTCCCATATTTTTTACATTTAAAACATTCAAACATTGAGGATACCTTAGGGAGTACATTATTCTCATCCTTTACATTAGTAAAAAAATTATCTTTCTTAAAAAATCACTTAATTTTTTTCCTCAATTTAAAAACTCCCAATATATTCACATTATTAAAATATATTCACTTGGGTGTTTCATACTGCATTCTTTTCATATATGAAATTGAATCTTCTTCCCTCCATCGTCTCCACCACCTAATATCTTGGTGAACTATATCAATCAATTATTTAGTGATTATGTTATATGATTAAGGTGAGAATTTTTAATTATATATCATGATAACTGATATGAATAATATTAATATCCTTCCCTATGGCTATCATACCATTTAGTTTCCCATCAAAAAAATTTCTATTGCGTTCAATTTTAGTCCCGTTTCTTCTAGTTCGCAAAATTTTCTAAAATAAAAAAGAATTTTTTTTGTAATAATATACATAATGTGGAACTATATAATCATTAAAAATCACATATACGATTTCTAAATCATGAAACATCTTTTTATCTATGAAACCGTAGATTTATCATAGTTCATTCATAGTCTCATATCTTTAAATATGTCATTATGGCTTGTAAAGGGTTCTTAAATTTTTAAATCATTACCCATAGGAGTGTCAAACCAGGTATGCATTAAGGCCCATTTTTTATAACCATAAGATGATTATGTCTTGATCAATTATCCTTTATTAGATTCATTTCACCAAGGTGCCTTTGTACTAGGTCCAAATCCACATGTAGTATCCAGATAGGGAAGTAATTTCATGGAAACCACTCTATTTATCATTCACCAAAATTCATTGTAATTTTAATATACTTTGCCTCATCCATCGACTTAACCTTAGCCATATCCCAATTCAGAATCCATGAAATTTTCCTTGGTGTCTAACTACAATTTTCTCATCCTAATTTTAATAGATAAATAACCCAATCCTATGATACCATTTATAGAAACCCATAAATTTTATACACAGACATCACATATTTTATATTAATATTAAATATATTACACAAAAACGCACCTAAGGATTATAATGATTTAGTACCTCTGGAGACTAGGTATCAAATGTTTTTATTTTTTGAAAGATCATGAAAACATATTATAATGATCTTCCCATTTTTTTTATCTTTATAAACATACCCTATCTAAAACATTTATTCACAACATAAGAAAAGAAACATAAAAAAGGTTATCATAGATTCTTTATAAGGGTAAACGTGTGAAATAAAAGAACATATTTTGAGGATAAGGCAATGAGAAAATGAACATAACATATTAAAACAATACACTACACATCAAAGGTCAAAATAAAATGTCATTTTATAATTATTGGTCATTAATAAGGCATAGGTCAAAATTTAATCAAACAACAAGAGCCATGAGAATGAAATATTGGCATCATATATGGATTTTTGGTATATAAGTATGCATAAAAAATAATCTTTTTAGTAGTCAAGAATCATTTTGAAAACCATTATAATGTAATGGGTTCAATCCCCAAACCATTTTAATTGTTAAATTTCACTCTAAAGACAATCATAATGGATATATACCCTCGATAAATGATGTGACCTACCTATTTTATTTCTTTTTATTTCATGAGATATCAATCCTTGCCCAATTTATTTTAGGGTGATATTGGCCACACAAATCATTAGTTTTAATTTGACCACCATACTTATTTATAACATAACATAATAGCCTAACCCATGGAAAAGAAACTTTTTCAGAAATCATTTAATAATTTTGACATAGCCTAACCCATGGAAAAAAGAAGTGATTTTCATAATCAATTATTCATGTTATAACCTGTGGAAGATAAATGGGTTTTAGAAAAATAATATTATCAAATTCAGAAACCATTCGTAGAAAGAATAAGAGTGGTATACTTTGATAATATCTCCTATAAATCATAAGTAATATCAAATGATATCATCTAATATGGAAAATTATTTTTAAATATCATGATAAACATTTCTGGAGGAAAATAGCATTTTCACATTGAAAAAAATCCTTCTAGAACATTAAAAATCGTAAAATATTATTATCATAAAATTTATATCTAAAATTTATAAATAAATATATAAAAAAGTGTTTGTTTGGGATTATAATAAAATATATAAATGTAATACAGAATAAAACAAATATTCTTTTCACATTTTCGATAAAATTCCAACGAGCCTTGTTTGGAAGACGAAATGAAGATTCCTTTAAATTAATGTTAAAATTAAAACACAGGTTAAATATTTTAATATATCATTTTAGGAATATGAATAAAAATTGAAAACATTATTAAAAATGGATATGAAAGAAAAAGTGTTTTCAAATGAAATGTGAAAAATGTGTTTTTTCATTGATTGTTTTTTTGAATCATAACTAAATAAAGAGAATAAAATTAAGGGGGAACATTTTTTTATCATAAAATAACTATATAAGAATAAAATTAATGTTTTTCTTGAGATATTTATCCTCAAAATTCATTATTGTATGAAAAAAACAAAAAAATCCTAAAAAATATTTAGATCTTATCATAAAACTATTATAACACTGTTTAAATTGAATCATAATCATCATGGAATAATAAAATTAAAGGATACATAAAATATTATGAATAGTAGTTTATTTATTATATAACTTGTAAAAGTTACAGTATACACACCACATAAAATAATATAGGTTCATAACAAACATATATCTAAAATAAGGCAAATTGAGACACAAATCACTTCCTGTTTTGGTATCTTTTGAACTGTAAACCCCATTAAATAGAGATAGTAAAATGGAATGAAAATAAGAAAATTTTCAGTTTAATAATCACAAATTATATTTATTTACATAATATAAACCACATTAATTAAATAGGGGGTGAATATGGGATGTGTCTCTAAGCAGTATGAAGTGAGTTGGAAATCCCTTTTCTTAAGTCCTCGACTCTTTCGTACACATTCCATCCTCCATTATAATAAATTAAATATTATATTAAATATATTAAATAACCATAATTATATATAAAACACCAGATATGATTTACATATGACCTTGTATTACATTATTTCTAACAATTCCATATTAAAGTCAAGATTCGGGTAATTACTGCTCTATTTTTCATGTATGTTTTGATTATGTATTTTCAATAACCTTACATCGATCGTGGTTCAATAATAACTCAAACTATAACCATGATATAAATATCATATATGTTTCATATATATATATATATATATATATTAATCCAGAAAATATTAATATAGAAAATAAAATACACCATTCATGGAGACGGCGTACCATATATACGGATGAATGATATTTCCATTTTTTGTATGGATAATAAAAAAATGGTAAATAAAATATTACCTTTTCATAAAAAAAATTTAGGTAATATATATCACATATATTCATTAAATTTACCCTTATAACCTTCTATGTAAATTATTAGTGAAAAATGAATTGTATCGTTTCGTGAGGCGGCAGTCCGCCGCACACATGAATAGTATTGTCATATCCCCCATGGAATTGAATGTAAGAAGGTATATAAGATGTATTTATTAAATATTTATAATAATTTTAAAAATATCATATATATTAATTTAATCTAACTTTTTTATCATCCTTTTAAAGTTGAGATAGAAAAACATTGTACACCAGGTTCAAGAGGTGGTATTTTGTCATAAACACAAGTGACGTTATAGTTCTCCAATGGTAGGGGGTAAAAAAGGTATATTTGGAATTATAATTCTATAGGTTTAATAATATAAAAAATATAATTTATAATAACATCAAATATATCATTATATCAATCTGTGAGATGTGGTGATGGATGTTGGATAACATTGATTGATGAGGTTGTAGTCCACTGTATACAAGAATGATGATTTTGATTCCATTTGATGGAAGAGAAGAAATATTTAGGTCATTAAATTAAAATAATATCATAAATTTATATTTAATATTATTCCATAATTATTTCATCATGTTTCAATAATAATTAGTATATGTTGAGGAATAAATAAAATAAAATTTTCGGTTAAGGATGTTACCAATTCATCAAACAACCTCTTTTAGTTTGAATCTTGAGGCTTAATATTATTTCATTATAGAAAAAATATGAATTCAAGGATGATAGAATGGAAGTTATGAGGTAATTTAGGAAGTTATTTTCTGAAGAAATGGTTTCTGTAAGTGTGAAGATGACTGGAGAGATGGTGGAATTTTATAATTGAGGTTAGTGGAACATTAGTAATTTATGAAATGAAAAGGTGTTCCCACATTTTTCACCTGCCAAAAGGACACAAAATAGGCCATTATTGAACCATAGTTATTATAAGGTCTAGATATTTCACTATAATGATTATTTTAAAAGTTTTTTTTCAATTGTAACCCTTATCTTTATAGTTTATCCCCCTATAAACTTATTTTTACCTTTAAAATAGTAATTAGTTTTTATTATTTTTACCATTCATTTCGACCGAATATTTATTTGAAAATCTTATACAATAAAAATTATTCTGATTAAAACTATTTAATTAATATTTCCAAATTTAATTCACAAAATTGAAAAAAATTGTAATTAAACCCACTGACAAAACAAGAAAGTTATTTTTCCTAAAGAAAATGTTAAGGATGTTAAAAGGTTTTATATCAAAATTAACTATGAAATGTATTCCATTTAACTAAATTGGATAATTATATATATAATTAAACTTATATTACTTTTAAAACCATGTGAAAACAATTCTAATGGCTTTCAATGCTTTAAAGTATGGACAGTTCTAAATAAAATCCAATATTTTTTACTATTCAACGAAAAAAATACCTTTTTCGGAAATTATTTCAAATAAACTCCAAGATAACATTGAATTTTTTATTAAAAAAATTTATTTTAATTTTTATAATTAATTTTACCAAATTGAAAATATTAATAATTCTAAAAAAATTGAGCAATATGTGAAAAAACTATTTTTTAGAAAAATATTCCCTCTATGTGAAGAAAAAATATTTATACTTATCTATTATTTGTAATTAAAATAAGATGAATGTATAAAATTTGATTAAATCTATAATATATAAATTTCATTACAATAATATCCCAAATTTAACATGTTTATTTTATTATAGTAAAATGTAATTATGCACATAAAAATTGTATTTCAGAAAAATATTTCCTTTGTTTTCAATTTTTTTCTTCATTTATAATTAATTAGTCACCAAGAATTAATTATATGTACAAGTGTATTCTATATATTTTCATAATTTATTTAACGTTACATAGAAAAGATATTCCAATGTCTAAGTGATAAGTATCATATTAAATAATATTATTTAAATAGTATATTGTGTTTCATTTAAACTCAGTGTTTCATGTAACACAAGCTACAATCATTATTCCCTATAATGTAATATAAATTCACTGTTGTGTGTAAAAAAGTATAAAATTCATGCTTCATATAATGAAAAATATTGAAAATATTAATATTATATGAAAATATATATTTCATAAAATCTCAGGGTGTTACAAAAGCCCTCATTATAATTATATACCCACTCGATGCTTGTAACCATCGCCTATCATATTGGAGGTAGGATTAGTGTATCACTCATAGTTTAATTCTGGCATATGTGGGGGTTGGGGTCTATTTGGGATACTGATTATATGTGAGAGCACTAAAATATTGGATGAATATAATAGACTCACACCTTTCATCTGTACATCTCCAAGGGAGTGTCTGACCCCATGTTCACTCTAGTCATCTCTCCTAAGCCCAATCATCATCTCAATGAATGTACGATCCTTAAACCACTCAAGACTCCTCAAATATTCTCTATGATGTCTATTAGTATAATATTATAATTCTATATATATGAAATTCCTCAAAATATACTATTTTTTCACAAATATATGCCTCTTGTATGAAATTATAAAAATAAATATAACGTGGGTAGTATATTGCGTGTTGTGTAGGGGACATAGAATCTGACTCCATAGTAATTGCTAATTAATATTCTTCTACTGTTACCACCATGTGGAGGTTGATATTCGTGATGTGTTCTTTATAGTATATGGAATGTGAGATCCATGAGATACTCAATATGTAGTGCAAGTTTCCTGAGTCATGTTGTCCATGAATATAAGAAATGTATCATTGGACACATGATGTGTGGTCCCTAGATCTCAGGTTTAGAATCTACCATATCCATTTCAATGATTTGTATCATGTACATAGAGTATACTCTCACTACATGTCATACACAAAAAATGTGTTAGCTACGAATATAGTCTTCTACACCTAGTGTCTCATAGTCAAGCACAACACAATTTATACCCCATATTACATGATGTGTGTAGTCACACTAAGTAGCTCAGAAATATACCCCAATACATCCAAAGATTCATAGCATAGGTAATGTTTACATAATTCACATATAGGGTGATATTTATAGACAACTGAAACCTAATTATTATATCCTAATATTCTAAATGATGTGTGTCTTCCTAAACTACAAAAAATATATAATTTTTAATTTACTTGAATCTAAATATGATTTTTGTGAATTTTTGCACCATTGATTTTTGGTTCCATCTATACCCAATGCCATACATACCACTATTTCCTCTCACTAGTGAGCCCCACTAGTCTTACACGGCCTTTCCCCTATGAAACTGGCTTGATCTATCATTCCCAATCTCCCCTTGTAACAACATAGAGTCACCGCCTTATTTTTTACCAAGAAAAAAACTATTTTCTAATCACTAGAGACCTATCACTTCTCCATTCCAATCACCCCAAGTTAAACCATTTTCCGATTAAAAGGCCCATGAATGTCATCCAATAGATAAGGGAAGGATGGGATTGAAAAATGGTTGTCAATGTGAATATCAACCACTTGAATATCGATATGAAATGTGAAACAAAAGAAACACTCTATAAATTGAAATATTTTATGTTGATATATGGTGATGATTGATGGATAATTAATTGAAATAATAATCATAAGAAAATTACAAGATTTAGGAAGAAAGGCCTCTAAGAATGATCTTTAGGGAACCTAATATTGTAAATGTAAAATATTCAAATGAAATATCAATGATGTATGAGTTAATCCAAAGAGAATCCAATAATAAAATATTTATCAATCATTTAGGAATGAGGGATGAAGGATAAATTCCATGGGATGGCCCCCTAACATGTTGATGAATCTCTTTCACTTTAAAGGTTCATTGATTCCATCATTTCATCCTTCATCACTATACAATTTCAATTTATCCTCCACCCTAAATATGATATTTACCTCAAAATCTATGGGTATCACTCCTTGAAGGGAGGACTAAGAATTCCACCCACCATCTATAGGGTGGAATAATTTGTGGAATGGAAAACCCTAAAAAAGAAGATATAATAGGGGATCTATACTCCATAATCAATTCAACGATCATTTTAATAAAATACAAGAAAATAATTACTCTACGGTCTGATTGTCAATGTAAAAATTATATACCTAAAAATGAAAAATTGTACTAGTATAAATAATATCAGGGTGTCAAAATTTTCATATGAACTTTAGTTTAAGAGATATAACCTCAGATTCTGATGAGATAAATATTTTTTATTTAATAAATATTAAATATCACTACAAATTTAACTTAATTATAATTTCACTAAAACTCTTCCTGGTAGTAAAAATACACCCTGAGATCAATGAAACCATCATAAAACGTTTATAGGTCATATGATATAAAAAATTTATGATTTTAGTCCATATTAAGTACCTATTAATTCAACATAAAAATTAAGATAAATGTAGATTATGAAATATTTAGGTATTTACAACCTACCAACCTATAATCCTTTCGTAATTGACAAGGAAAGGAATATATTTATAAAATGGGGATATATTAAAATAGATTAATTTATAATGAAGGTCTACACTTGCATGAACTAAATCCCCATGAGAGGTTTGAGCATTATATAAATTTAATTCAATACAATACAAGTAATTAATATAAACATTCATCATAAACCTCTAAACATGGTAACTTGGTATTTCACATTAAAAAATATTTATCATCTCTTATTAATTTGAAAAAAACCTTAAATGTTTTATAATCATGTGCTAAGTGTGTCTCTATAGGCCTCCATACCCAATTCATTTTTTCTCACACAATGCTTATTTAATGAAACTAAAAAATTAACAACTAAAATTCACATCAAAATAATTCAACATCATGGACACCTGCACTAGAATAATTTCACTCCCTTCCCTAAAAGATCATTGAGTATGTCTTTCACATGGGAAAAATTCAACTGTAAACTCTTCAATTGATTTAATCATGAAGATTATATACCATATATGAATGAACTTCAGGGTAGCATGTTCTTCATGACCTGTATCAATATTTCATAATCATCATCAAAAAATAATATGAACCACTATCTATGTCACAAATACTACATGGAAATTCCCATTAAATCCATTCCATAACCATTTTATGGAAATTTAGACCCACACCTCGTTCAAAAATTAAAAGACCACATCTATCAACAATATAATCCTTGTCATGGTATCAATTCACCTTTGCGAATTCTACTAATGATTATATCGAAAAATTATTTCAACCTTAAATAAATTACCAACATAAAAGCACTACTCAATGGTGACCCATTCCCCCACAATACAAATAAGGTAGTACTAATCATTCAAATGACCCAGCATTGTTTGCAACAGACCCCTGCAAAATGCCTGGAAAAAACTTGAGCAACGAAAAAAAAATTAACAGAGAAAAACAACCTTTACATAGATATAGTTGACATGTTATTTTAATATATCCGAGTTGATCTTTTCATACAACTGTATGTCCATTATCTACCAAATTCATCATTAATCAATATTTCCATCTTACAATTCTTCATGAATATTAAGGGGAACCCACTATCCACCAGGTAAAGTGGATTACATGCTCCCCACTTTTAGATAAAACCTTAATTTCTACCACATGAAAAAGTATATTAATAAAATAAAACTCTATAGATAACCTAAATATAATAATAAACAAAAAATTTATATAAAAAATTTCATTCAACTAAATTCTCATTATATTTTTGGATTAGAGCATTAAGTGATTTATAATATCACTAGATGAAAAAAGATAAAACTTCCCAAGAGAATACAAAAAATCTAAAAAATAGGTTCTTAAATCAGCACTCTCATTTCATTTATGAGACACATTATTAGTTAATTTTGAGTCTCCCTAAATAGAAAAATAATGATGATATAGTTATTAAATATCCATAGATCATAAAAATCATTTTTTATCAATTTATAACAAAATAAATATGAGTAAGAGAAATAAAAATAATGGAAACAAATTAGTTCGTTTAAAAACATGAAATTTCATTATAATGTTTTCATTTTAATATAATAAAATTTCATATCAAATTATCAATTCTTAATGGAATAAACTAATTTACCCTATTTATTGGATCAAATATAAATTAAAAATTAATATAATAAATACTTAATCATGAAGGTTACTTGGGATATTATTTTCATATCACTCCTATAATCACCCTAAAAAATAACAGTTACACTAAAATAACTTCACCAGTTAAATATATCCAAATTTCATTAAATAATAAATAATAACCCAATTCATTTGAGAGTAATATTGGAAAAACCTATCATTGTATATAATTTACAAAAAACATACCATTAATAAAACATATAGGGGATTGAAATTTAATCATAAAAAAATATTCATTTGAAATAAAAAGTATCAGAAATTATATTTGTCAAATGAAAATAATAGTTTATATCTTTTTAATTGATAATAATTTAAAATAAAATAATCACAGAACAATGGTAGATGAATTTAATTTTTAAAAACATGAAAACCTGAAGAGTAATCTTAAAAAAGAATAATTTATGTTTTGGAGGGTTTATTTTATAATTTGATAAACATTAAAAAAATATTATTTTCAAGCATTTTTTATGAGAGGGAAAAGAGACCCATTCAAAAAACATTAAAAATATTACATTAAAGTGGTTGAAAATAAATCCAATTCTTGTAATGCCCCGACCCTAGATACCCAGAGTAGGTGCATTATTACATAACATTGGCATGATCACAAAGGATCAATTCTCGAAAGACTGATTAGTTTAGTAGTCTTGGAAACACTAGATATATTCATAAGTCTTACATTACTTCATAAGGTAAAAAAACAACAACATCTTGTCTTCATATCCCCTCATACTATCCATGAAGGTCATTCATAAATTACTTCTTCATAATCATGGGAAAAATAAAACATTGAAAGGGGTGAGCTCAGATGCTCAGTAAGGATAACATTATAGAAGAAGCTTTCATAGATAAGCATAAACACTTAAGGCAGTTTATAACTAAAACAAAAGCCTTTTAAACTTGAACTTCAGCATAAAATGGCAAAGATAAAATAAAATAATGCCATTTACTTACTCACATGGATATTCTACTAGTCAAATGATCACATGCAATATCAATAACCACTTTCATAATGATGGAATGCATAATGCCATACTATAATAACCACATAGCCAAGGCCTCGTTCCAAGACTAAAAATAAGATTTTTCCAAGGCCTTCTGCCAGGACACTAGTTTGTCTCATGAGCCCTACTGATGCATCGAGGAGCTATAGCGGGCTCCACCTGACACTTATTAAGTCCAATTCATTCCTCATATGAACAGGTTTAAACATAACATAAACATTCTTATTAAAACTAGCATACTAAATGTCAACACTTTAACTACAAACCATGAATAGTATAAAAATAGCACATCCACAGTAAAACATAACTCATTTGATAAAATATAGAGGATTTTATTGTATCACATTAACCTCAATGAAGAATAATGAAGGATGTTTACATAGATGAAAATTATCATCAAAACTATTTGAGAGAAATATCCCCCCTTTTCTTGAAATCATTTTAAAAGTCACACTATTTGTAAAGAAGCCATTTAAAAATAGATTTTTGAATCAACGTTTCCCATACCACTTTGAAACTTTTTAAAATGAGTTTTAATTTTAAAACTTTAATGTCCATATAAATAAATCCTTAAAACCATTTTTAAAACATGGAAATTAATGAGAAAGACTTAGATGAATAAGTCTTTAAAACATTTAAAAATGGTATTTTTGTTAGAGATTCTAACCAAAAGAGAGACACTAGAATTAAAATAATTGAGGTAATCAAAACTTTGTAATATCATGTGAATAAAGGTATTCATGATATACTATGTCAAAGTACATTATATTCACCACATAAAAGTGATTTTGTGTATAACAACAAAGAAGTCTCAATGGAATTTAAGTTGACATGAAATCTCTCATAAAGGTCATATCCTTAGGTTAAGGATAAATCAATGACATATTTATGTGTGAAAAATATAAATACACTAAATATGATTGGATATTCAGTGTAAAACAATCAAAGGATATTCACACATAACTTTGTAAAAACAACACCAATGAATTGGATGTTTAACTCAACAAATGAAGAATGAGTTAAAATTAATCTTATCAAATTCATATCGATGACTTGAGAAATTATCAATGGAGTGATTATGTGTATCAAAAGTATATCCACAGAAAATGGGAGTTGAAATTATGACATAAAAAAATGAATAGTTATTCCACACATAATCTCGGAGTAAAATAATCAATGAAGTTTGCGTAAAGCTGAATAAATGGAAATTGAAATTTTGAATTCCATCATCGATTAGGTAACATACGAAACATAAACCCATGAAAGAAGGATCATACAATGATGATGTAAATACCCATATATTAAATTATATTACACAATGAATACAATCATGGGCAGTACACATACACCACATGCAATAATTAAGTGGTGAACAATAGAAATTCTCACGAAATTAAGAGTGAGTTAAGAACCCCTTACCTTGTACTTTTCCTTGGTTGGGGGTAGGTTAACCTCCTTTATAATGTTGAAATAATTGTTATTAAATTATTCATGAATCATAATCATTAATATGATATCATATATGATCTTTTAACATTGCTTTGTTAATAATATCTTAGAATTATTGTCATTTCAGGTGTTAACTTACTCGTTTTCTATTATATGTTTTGTTACGTAAGCCATGTTTTTCATGGATAGGTTGTATATTATTCATATCCAGAATGATATAAAGTCCTTAAACATTATTTTTAAATCATAAAATGATAATTATACTTGAATGGATACGATAGAGAATGAATCTCATCGCATTCGTGGGGACGGTAGTCCGTACTTACGCACTAGCGACAATATCATTATTTTGATATTAAAATAATATATAATTGGATGGTATATCATATATACAGAATCATTATCATGTTATATTTATTATTTTCATGAGTTACACATCATTATTATACCCACACAAATAATAATATATTCAATAACAATTACACCACGACGTGGAGACGGTAAGCCGTACGTACGCACATATGGTGACATGTTATTAAAAGGGTGGATAGAATACTGAATATGGTTGTAACATATTTATAATAACATCACAGTATATATAAGATACTGGAGTTATTATTTTAGAATGGTAATTACAAAGAAATAAGATGTGGAAGAAGAAAGGTACTTGCAAAGGGGTGGTGAAAACATTACCTCTTCTTCGGGTTCTTCCTTTTGATTTGATCAAAAGGGATCCTTAGGTTGGCATTATGATCAAAATAAGGACTCTAGGTTGTAGTCAGGGAAGTTGAGAGAGTATTTGGGCAGGGTTTAGCCAAACCAAAAGGCTATTAAGGTGTGAAGAAATGAGAAGGTGGTGTGCCCTTTTATAAGAGGGGTGAGGGGAACCTTTGGAAAAGCTAAAAATATTAATTTATAATAAATTCATATTCGGTTTCTAATTCCTCATAAGTTTATTATTCAAAGGTTAAGGTTGGTATAGGTCTAAAACCATTCAACCAATAGAATTTAGATAGGTTTGGGACACTATATTAATCTTATCTTTTATTTTTAACTCTTAGTTAATTAGTTTGACATTTACCATGTCACTTTGTATTTTTATATTATATAGTTAATAAACTTACTATATACATCCAAAAGACCCACAAGTGGTCCATTAATGATATAACTATCATGATATAAGTCTCTTGGCCGAACCATAGGTTTTTAGGAATTTAATATCAAGTAATAATATAATATTTGTTTTAAAAACTCTTTTATGTCAATTTTGACACTATTCAATAGTTGATTTTTGCAAAACTCATAACAGAATGAATAAATCGAGAAAAGTCACTTACATCAATCCTAATATGTCATATTATCTGAGAAAATTAGTGTAATTCATTAAAAGTCTTAAATTATATTTATTTGGGTTTTTATAATATCAATTATTTTATTTTTTCACTATTACGGTAATTACTACATCATCATTGTGTCATAAATATATTACCTTTTTTAATGTCTAAAAATTATAAATAAATTATAATTATGTAGTAAATCTTATTATATTTCTAATTAATATTTAAAATCGAATTTATCTTTTGTATAACCCTATATTAAATTTTTTTTAGTAAATAAACTTTGATTTTAAATCTTTTTACTCTTCTTTGAATTAAATAATAATAAATGTCCGAATCTAATCCAAGTGGACCCAAATGATAATATTTTATTCCTAAGGTTGTTTTTGGTCGAGATACACTTGTCCAATAGAATTATTACATGTGTTAGGGTAATATTAATATCATTTTTACCCTTAATTACCCTATTTACTTTTAATCGTGGTAAATAAAAGTAAAAAATTACTATTCACCAAAAATTATTTTCATCTCATTGAACCACATTTTACTTCTTGATATTAACCTTGTCTCTTGGATTCTTTAAATTTCATTCACAGAAGCGTTAAAAATATGTTTTATGAAAAATTCAGTTTTTTTAACTACCACTTAGTAGTTTCACTATTCATCAAAAATTGATGTTTTTCAGAACAATGCCAAAATTTCACCCTAAGCTATAATTGATATTAAAAATTCAAAAATTATGTCTATTTTAAAAAATTCTAAACATATATTTTGCATTAATTAATTTTATAATTAATTCTCGATGTCACAACAAATAGTTTTTTTTAATAAACAATATATATCAAAAGATTGACAATTATTTAGGTCCAATTTCAATGTGAAATTAATTCTAATGAACACCATTGGATAAAATGGTAAACATATATTCTAATTATACTTTAAAACCACTCAATAATATAATTTATCACTACAAATTATTTTGATTTAAAAAGTTTTTTTAAATTAAAATTTAGTAATTTTCACAATTCATCAAAATATAAGTGTTATCCAAAAAGTTCCAAAATTTCACCCTAGGATAAATTCGATATTACGAATCCAAAAATAAAGTCCATTTTGAGATATAGATTATATAAAATTTCAAAAAGTAGGTATTACTATTCATACCAGCTAGTTTGATTGTTTGTGGTGTGTTAAAATCGCGAAGTTCCGTACAATGCACGCCATTGCATTATTCGAAGGGAAACGTACAGTGGAAGATTGGGGTGTTACATTCTCCCCTCCTTCAATAAATTGCGTCCTCGCCATTTTTAAAATTGTTCTTGGGAATAAAATGGAAATTCCCATATCGGAAAAAGTGTCAATAAAACTATCACTTTAAAAGAAAGAAAGAGAGGTATAAAGGTTAACCAAGATAACCCATACTCAGATTACATGTAGGAAAACATGGATATGGATGATAAACTAAGTGTCAAGTTCTGATGGAGAGGGATAGAAATCATGATCAGGAGAAAGTTAACAATAAGTAAACCACAAACTTGAGTTGGGACAAATAGCCATTAGTTTTCTACTAGGAAAGTAAACAAAGAACATTTTTTTATTTTAAGTTACATTACATAAGTATGAGGAAGTTATTTATGATATTGACTAAGAATATAATGATATATACTTATATTTTAAGTAGAGATTCATTCATTAATAAATTTCCACCACTAACTCATTTTTTTTAAACGATGAGTATTCAAGAAGACTTGTTCACACTGGAAGAGCTAGAATAAACTTCTATAGAGTCACATGATCCATGAAGGATAAAATATATATTTACATTGACATTAGAGATTAATAAAAACTAAAATGGTTAGTACAAGATCTAATGATCCCCCAAAAGGATATTCCTTGAGAGAAATAAACATTAATCTTAATTTCCAAAATTAAACCAACAATACCCCAAAGTTAAATAAATACCATTCAATAATCAATTGTCCTTAAAATCCTTCAATATAATCAAAACTAATATTGAAAACCAAAACTTATTAAGAATGCAGTCTTCCACATTAAATTGTGTCTCCAAATGACATTAATTACTCTTAAAGTAACATACTTAAAAGTAATTAACCTAATCATTTCCATAAATAACCCAAATCATTATAAATCCACAATAAAAACATAGATAAAAATCCACCATTACTCCTCAAATGAAATCTCATACTATTCTATTTTCCTTGGGCATATAGTGTTCACACCAAAGTGAACAACTTCTAAAATAACATTTATCACTTAATCACCAAATCATTTTCCTATAATAAGTGTATTCATTTGATAAGACATAAGATCCCAAATCAAATTATTATTGATCAATAAAATCATTTAACTAAAAATAATAGTCACACTATCCAGGGACTTCACGTAGTCCAGTGGTAGGTGATAATTCCCAATCGCACTTTGGTTGTGGGTTCGATTCCCACAGCATTGTCCGATGCGATGGGTTGTCACACGGTCTACGTGTTGTCCTTTTTAAAAAACTATATTTTATAACATTACCAAAATGAGATAAATTCCTCAAAATAACCATAACATAATTTGACCACAAATGGTATTTCAAACCTTGCATTTTCATCCCAAATTATAATTATTTGTAATTCCCTCAAACCGAATGATCATATAAAACCAAATGGTTATTTATTACTATATCCACAAGAGAAAGGATAATTCTTCCATAAATATCATTCTCACATGGCCAAATTTGGGGTTACAAATACAAGAGAATATTATTCCAAAGTAAACCCTTCAACAAGGATCACTAATAATTTTTAAACATTTATCCAACCATTTATTTCCACATAGCTTCTTCTCTGACCAAGAAAATATCCTATAGAATAGGACATTCACTCGGGTAACGGCCAGGTCCCCTACATTTATGGCAAATTACTGTAAATGTATTCTTGGAACTATTTTTATCTTCTTCCATAGTACTCTTCATTTTTCTTCGTAAATTCTTCACTTTATGTCCTTCCTTATTGCACGTAAAGCATTTCTTTGTCCCATTGAGACACTTTCCTGGGTGTCTCCTTCCACATTTCCTGTATGATGGAAATTGAGGATTTCTTTCTCCATGGTCTCCACTACTAGAGCTCTTATCTTTTATCACCTTTCTCTTATTTATTGAGTCCGGTAATTGGTAAATATATATATTGTTGATCATATTTTTGGAAAATTGATTTGGCATAAAGATGATATCTTTTTACGCCTATCAAAATTCCATTTTGTTGCTCATTGCCACCACCATTCCCACCTTGTACATCATTCTCAAAGTCACTATGACTTCCTTGGAATCCAGCCATTGACTAAAACCAAAAAGTATTGTGTGAGTAATAGTAGTAATACAATCATTTAGAGATTAACATGTCACCATATTCTCAATTTGAAACACATTAGGATTAACCAATGTCATTTAATCTCATCTTATATATATAATACTTTACATCGGTTTGTAAAGAAAATGTAAATTATCCTAAGCATATCCCCCGGGAGTGTCGTAACCAAGAGTGCAGCAAGGCCCGTTGTCGTGCACCAGTTCCCGTTCGAGTCTAGATCAAAGTGGTGTTTTCGGATTTTACCCCTAGGTACATCTGTGCCTGAGCCGCCTCTACCTGCTCGTATCCAGACAGGGATGTATTGCTCAGAAAACTCACAAAATATCTACAATAACGAAATTCTAAGAAGTTCTTCTATACTAATCCTCAAAGTTCATCTTAGGTCTACATGCTCTAATCAGATTTTATCTAAATCTAGCTTCCAATGTTTATACTAAACTTTCTCTGATACCAACTGTAACGCCCTGACCATAGATACCCAGAGTCGGTGTGTTATTACATAACATTGGCATGATCACAAAGGATCAATTCTCGAAAGACCGATTAGTTTAGTAGTCTAGGAAACACTAGATATATTCATAAGTCTTACATTACATCATAAGGTAAAAAACTACAACAACATCTTGTCTTCATATCCCCTCATACTATCCCTACAGGTCATTCATAAATTACTTCTTCATAATCCTGGGAAAAATAAAACATTGAAAGGGGTGAGCTCAGATGCTCAGTAAGGATAACATTATAGCAGAAGCTTTCATAGATAAGCATAAACACTTAAGGAAGTTTATAACTAAAACGAAAGCCTTTTAAACTTGAACTTCAACATAAAATGGAAAAGGTAAAATAAAATAATGCCATCTATTTACTCACATGGATATTCTACTAGTCGAATGATCACATGCAATATCAATAACGACTTTCATAACGATGGAATTCATAATGCCAGACTATCATAACCACATAGCCAAGGCCTCATGCCAAGACTACAAATAAGATTTTTCAAAGGCATTGTGCCAAGACACTAGTTTTTCTCATGAGACCTACCGATGCATCGAGGAGCTATAGCGGGCTCCACCCGTCACTTATTAAGTCCAATGCATTCTTCATATGAACAGGTTTAAACATAATATAAACATTCGTATTAAAACCAGCATACGAAATGTCAATACTTTAACTACAAACCATAAATGGTATAAAAGTAGCACATCCACAGTCAAACATAACTCATTTGATACAATATGGAAGATTGTATTGTACCACATTAACCTCAATGAAGAATAATGAAGGATGTTGACATATATGAAAATAATCATCAAAACTATTTTAGAGAAATATCCCCCTTTTTCTTGAAATCATTTTAATAGTCACACTATTTGTCAAGAAGCCATTTAAAAATAGATTTTTGAATCAAAGTGTCACATACCACTTTGAAGCTTTTTAAAAGGAGTTTTAATTTTAATAATTGAATGTCCATATAAATAAATCCTTAAAACCATTTTTAAAACATGGACATTAATGAGAAAGATTTAGATTAATAAGTCTTTAAAACATTTAAAAATGGTATTTTAGTTAGAAATTCTAACCAAAAGAGAGACACTTGAATACAAATAATTGAGGTAATAAAAACTTTGTAATATCATGAGAATAAATGGATTCATTATATACTATGTCAAAGTACCTTATATACAACACATAAAAGTGATTTGGTGTATAACAACAAAGAAGTCTCAATGGAATTTAAGCTGAGATGAAATCCCTCATAAAGGTCATATCCTTAGGTTAAAGATAAATCAATGACATAGTTATGTGTGAAAAATATAAATACACTAAATATTATTGGATATTCAGTGTAAAACAATAAAAGGATATTCACACATAACTTTGTAAAAACAACACCAATGAATTGGATGTTTAACTCAACAAATGAAGAATGAGTTAAAATTACTCTTATCAAATTCATATCGATGACTTAAGAAATTATCAATGGAGTGATTATGTGTATCAAAATTATATCCACAGAAATGGGGATTGGAAATTATGACATAATCAAATGAATAGTTATTGCACACATAATCTCGGAGTAAAATAATAAATGATGTTTTTGTAAGGCCGAATAAATGGAAATTGAAATTTCGAATTCCCTCGTCGATTAGGTAACATACGAAACATACACCCATGAAAAAAGGATAATACAATGATGATTTAAATACCCATAAATTAATGTATATTACACAATGAATACAATCATGGGCAGTACACATACACCACATGCAATAATTAAGTGGTGAACAATGGAATTCTCACGAAATTAAGAGTGAGTTAAGAACCCCTTACCTTGTACTTTTCCTTGGTTGGGGGTAGGTTAACCTCCTATATAATGTTGAAATAATTTTTATTAAATTATTCATGAATCATATACATTAATATGATATCATATATGATCTTTTAACATTTCTTTGTTAATAATGTCTTAGAATTATTGTCATTTCAGGTGTTAACTTACTCGTTTTCTATTATATGTTTTGTTACGTAAGCCATGTTTGTCATGGATAGGTTGTATCTTATTCATATCCATAATGATATCAAGTCCTTAAACATTATTTTTAAATCAACAAATGATAATTATACTTGAATGGATACGATAGAGAATGAATCTCATCCTGTTTGTGGAGACGGTAGTCCGTACGTATGCACGAGCGACAATATCATTCTTTTGATATTAAAATAATATATAATTGGATGGTATATCATATATACAGAATCATTATCGTGTTATATTTATTATTTTCATGAGTTACACATCATTATTATACCCACCCAAATAATAATATATTGAATAACAATTACACCACGACGTGGAGACGGTAAGCCGTACGTACGCACGTATGGTGACATGTTATTCAAAGGGTGGATAGAATACTGAATATGGATGTATCATATTTATAATAACATCCTAGTATATACAAGATACTGGAGTTATTATTTTATAATTGTAATAACAATGAAATAAGAAGTGGAAGAAGAAAGGAACTTGAAAAGGGGTGGTGAAAACATTACCTCTTCTTCGGGTTCTTCCTTTTGATTTGATCAAAAGGGATCCTTAGGCTGGCTTTATGATCAAACTAAGGCCTCTAGTTTGTAGTGAGGGAAGTTGAGAGAGTATTTGTGTAGGTTTTGGCCGAACCAAAAGGTTTGAAGGTGTGAATAAATGAGAAGGAGGAGTGCCCTTTTATAAGAGGGGTGAGGGGCACCTTTGAAAAAGCTAAAAATATTAATTTATATTAAATTCATATTCGGTTTCTAATGGCTCCAAAGTTGATTATTCAAAGGTTAAGGTTGGGATAGGTCGAAAAACATTCATCCAAAAGAATTTAGACAGGTCTGGGTCACTATATTAACCTTATATTTTACTTTTAACTCTTAGTTAATTATTTTGACATTTACCATGTCACTTTGTATTTTTATATTATATAGTTAATAAACATACGATATAAATCCAAGAGAACCCCAAGTGGTCCATTAATGATATACCTATCATGATATAAGACTCTTGGCCGAACTTTAGATTTTTAAGAATTTAATATCAATTAATAATATAATATTTGTTTTAGAAACGCTTTTATGTCAATTTTGATACTATTAAATAGTTGATTTTTGTGAAACTCATAACAGAATTATTACATCTAAAAAAGTCAATTAAATAAATACTAATATGTAATATTATACTAGAAAATTAGTGTAATTAATATAAAGTCTTAAATTATATTTATTTGCTTATTTATAACATCAATTATATTAATGTTTCACTATTATGGTAATTACTGCATCATCATTGTGTCATAAATATATTAACTTATTTAATGTCTAAAAATTATAAATAAATTATCATTATGTAGGAAATCGTATTAGCTTTCTAATTAATGTTTAAAATCTAATTTATCTTATGTATAACCCTATATTAAAAATGTTTTATTAAATAAATATTAATTTTAACTCTTTTAACTCGTCTTTGAATTAAATAAAAATAAATGTCCTAATCTAATCCAAGTGGACCTAAACGATAATATTTTATTCCTAATGTTGTTTTTGTTAGATATACACTTTTATAATAGAATTTGGACATGTGTTATGGTAATATTAATATCAGTTTTACCCTTAATTACCCTATTTACTTTTAACCGTGGTAAATAACAATAAAAAGTTACTATTCACCAAAAATTATTTTCATCTCATTGAACCACATTTTACTTCTTGATATTAACCGTGTCTCTCAGATTTTCCAAATTTCATTCACAGAAGTGGTAAAATTATGTTTTATGAAAAATTCAGTTTTTTTAACTACCACTTAGTAGATTCACTATTCATCAAAAATTGAAGTTTTTCAGAACAATGCCAAAATTTCACCCAAAGATATAATTGATATTCCAAATTAAAAAATGATGTCTATTTTAAAAAATTCTAAACATATAGGTTTCATTAATTAATTTTATAATTAATTCCCGCTGTCACAACAAATAGCGTGTTTTTAAAAAACAATATATATCAAAAGATTGACAATTGTTTAGGTCCAATTTCAAAGTGAAATTAATTCTAATGAACACCATTGGATAAAATGGTAAAAATATATTATAATTATACTTTAAAACCACTCAATAATATAATTTATCACTATAAATTATTTTGATTTAAAAAGTAGTTTTTAATTAAAATTTAGTAATTTTCACTATTCATCAAAATATAAGTGTTATCCAAAAGTTCCAAAATTTCACCCTAGGATAAATTTGATATTCCGAATCCAAAAATGAAGTCCATTTTGAGAGATAGAATTTATAAAATTTCAAAAAGTAGGTATTACTATTCATAACGGCTAGTTTGATTGGTTGTGGTGTGTTAGAATCTCGAAGTTGCGTACAATGCATGTCGTTGAATTATTCAAAGGGAAACGTACCGTGGAAGCTTGGGGTGTTACAATTATAATAAATAAAAACCATAAGAAATTATATATGTGTAAATAATAAAAATAATTAAACAAATTAACTATGTATACAAGGATGATAAATATTTTAAAGATAACTTCAAAACTTTTAAAATAATTTATAATAGAATAATATCTTACCAAAAGCCTCAGCTCAATTAATATTTTATCAACTCTCTTGAGTAATTTTTAACACCAGAAAAATGTTAAACCACATAAAAAGGAAAAAATTGGATATCGGGAAATCACATCGAGCACAATCACATTACTACCATGCGTGGACTCATGTCCTATTATGATATCAAGATGAGTTATTCTCAACATAGATGGAATCACAAGGGTAATGAAAAATTAGATAAGTTATCACCTAGTACATCTATCTTATCATCATATTGTAAGGAACTAGGTAGTCCCACCTAACATGGTATGTGATCCGACCAAATTAAGAGTCATTTCAGTGGATCATTTTATGGGATCAATAGTTAACTAGGAAATTTATCTACCACATCAAATCAATTAGTGTCCATTAAATCCCATATGATTCAACGTACCTAGTTATGAAGTATATTTATGGAATAATTAAATAATATGAACTTATTCTCCCTACATGTCTTATGAAGAGGTACCAAAAGGACTATCCTACATTATTTTGTGATCATATAGTGGTACATGATATGTTGATGAGATTTCCTTGGTGAAACCAAATTGTATAAGAAGTGTTCCTACCATAAAAAATTTTCACCAACCTCTATGACCATAGATTAACACAATAATGCTAGGTATGTGATAAATGGAAATATCCATCCATATAATAAAGAATGTTCTTCCAACCTTCATCACTCCAAGGGACTATGAAAATATCTAAGCATTCAGATATGATTCCAATTAAAAAATAAAATTAATGGCATCTAGTTACTCAAACCATTTCCTATAAATATTTCTATTATGCCTCCAAAAAAACACACATAGAGGGATGAAATAAAGGTGACATACCTCATTTTAACTCTCAATAGATATTACGAGGAAATATTCACTAGTAAAAGACTTTAAATTTAACACCATTAAGTGGACAACATTAAGATAACTTTATTAGGGAACTTTACTCGGATAAGTTCATCAAGAAAACCAAATTTTGTGAATTTTGATATGTGCAATACCCATAGTGCATCAAATCATGTTTGTGGTCACGAAACCTGCCTAAATCCTTAGTATTTGATGAGCCTCCACTAATTCCATGCTACTAAAAAGAGGTGGTTACGTGAATATGATTACCAAAAATGGGTCATGCATATAATATGCTTCCATGAACCTCACACAATTAGTAGAGACTAATAGACCTACATTAGTTTAATTTTCTACCTCTCAAATGGATGGGAAAAATTCCACCAGGTCATTATCTTCGTCTAATACATATATAGAAATGATATAAATCAAATATACCATCATTGATTCCTTCTCTAAGGCCAAAACCCTGAAAGGGACAACTCAAAGCCTCCTACATGGATAACAAATATATATGATAGTGGAAAGAACACTTGTATGAACCCCTTCGACCATGGACTCCCATGATAAAAATAGAATCATTATTATCTGCTCGGATGGGTAACAATCCTGGGAGAAATAAAATTTTGGATTCCCTTGATATTAAGGGACCCAATCAATAAGACGATGGAGTTTTACATCCTGGATCGGTGATGGATTGCTTCTACTTTTTATTATCTACGACATATATTGAATCCACCCTAGTGTATTCCCCTAAAATTAATTATATGATTCAATATTATTTCCTCTATGCACCACCCCGACCAATCATCAGGTTGTGAGATAAAAGGATTGGATTCCCCTTTGGGTACAAGACCCATGATTGTTATCATTATATCCTAAATGAATCCTATTGGTGATACCATCAAAGATCCAAGAATACTCACAAATGGAATCCTTGGTTCTTACATCACAACCAAATAGAATTTAATACTCCCTTTCATTGTTCCTGGTCTTCAATATATTAAATATCACAATGAGTGAGACACACATGAGCATAGAGATCTCTATAGATCATGTAATTTGAAAAATATAACAAATATAATCAATGAATCTTATTATTGTGGTCCTAATCCTATATTCCAAGGAGATATCTCATATCTGTAATCCCTAGTCGATTCGTTATTTTTTCACAATCCATAACACATACTCCCTTACTATAGGATGATTCACTACTTGGTACGCACCTTTCAAATAATGTTATATAATGACAAATTAATGATGTAGGATTTGATTCATATATTTTTAAGATATGTAAGATTCCTCACTGAGGTTAATACCCAACACTATAAACATTCTAAACCCTTCATCATGGGGTTATATTCTCTATGGGACCATATATGTCCTTCCTCACCTATCTATATTCTCATGATCTAGGATGTTCCTTTCTTCAGGGATATATCGCCTAGATAACTCTCTAATTAGACAATATTCACAATGAAATCATTTCCCTATGTGGAGGTCCATATTACCTATGAGTATCCACTAAACTTCTCTGACAATATCAAGCTTCCCAATGATCCCCCTAGTAGTCCATATTCTGGAAATTTATCCCAACCCATCCTCATTAGGTCATATTCCCATTAGAAATATAAATTGAGGTAGTATTATGTGTAAGACACTTCTGAACCATTGATAGTCACATTTTAAAAAATATTCCATATCTCATGATGTTAAACTGCATAGATAAATCCCTACCATAGAATCACAAACTAAGAAACTTAAATAATGTGGATTTTGATTCATATTCTCACAAGATATATAAAAAACCTCTTTGTTGAACCAAACCCCAGAGAATTTTAAGCCATTCTGGATGGTCTTATACTATAAAGAACCTAGTTACCTAGATTTAAACCAATACACATATAAAACAAACATCACTAAATAATTAATAAAGATAGGGAACCTAGGATACATATAGATGTATTATTGGATGCCTGATATCAATCGATCATTAGAATAGGTGTTATATATTCTATCCTAGATATTTCAGTAGGATTGGATAAAATGACATAAATATACAATATTGTCCCATAATATGTAATAATTCACCCAAAAATGGTCTGATGATCCCATCCTACCATCTTATCAACCCATTTTTATTCCAAAACATAACTCATAAAAACCCCATTTATCACATTCCTTTTGAAAAAAGATCCTCACTGATATCTCTTGGCATAGATAAAGGAGATTTTAGGTATTTTTAGTTCCCATAACAACTCCCATCATAAGATGATGAAACATAAATATTGAACCCAAAGTGAGTTCTTCATTAACCAAGAATAACATCATTCCTATGACATTTGACATTTTTTCATGTATTATAGATGAAAAAATAGTAATCCTTGCATGATTCATTCATCAATAAAAATTATTGGTTAGAAAAATTCTTAATATTGAAATATTACTTATTAGTGTTCATGTTTTTGATGTTTTTACATAATTATACCCTATCTTGAGCTCTATATGATCAAAATTAAGGAAAAATACATCCACTAGATATTCCCCTCCTTCATCTACTACATAAAGTATGGATCCTACAACTAGATCAATGACATATTTCACTATGCTTCTTTAGAATCAAGTGGAAAATGCAATGGTTGGGGAGTACAACTGACATAGTTCCATTCTGAACCTAGAAGCTACATGAAAGAGACTCCATGAATTGAAACCTTTGATCCCACCATTTTATAATAAATCTGTATTAGAAGTTAGTAGATCATTTACCCACTACTAAACTCTTTATGAGTATATCTCGGGATAATGGTAATCAAAATCAATCATATCTTAGGGAAGTGGATAATAATCCCAACTAAAACCTCGTCTCATATCAAGGTGTTCTAAAGAGGGATCCTAAAAATGTTCATCCACCCCAGTATCATTCAGCCTCTATCCCATTGTATCACGCTTGGTAAGCCTCCCGATGAATCCCCTAAGGTGGACCAAACATAACATATATAAATATTTTTTAATTTCAAATGAATATTTTATAAATTTAATAACCATTAAATCCCTAATATAGTGATGTTATAGTTTTATTGGATTCTTTGTACATATTAATCTTATTTCATAAATGATATTCAAGATCTCCCATAAGATACTTATCTCGTTATACCCTCATTAGAAATTTTTTAATGAATAAATGTCTTCATGATGTGGGGAAGAATGATATATTATAAAGGGTTATCCCATATTCTCAGTAATGGTAAAAATTAGAGATATCAATTGATGATTCTAATTGCATATAAGATGAGAATCAAGGTATTATAACTAGATCATAACTTGTGAAAATAATGCCAGGTAGTAAAAGATAATTAATCATAAATCATGGTATATGGGTTTTAAAAAAAATTATGTATGTGGAATCATTATTAATCAATCGTTATCCCTGATAAAATATCATAGTCATTATACACAAGTCTCTAAAATAGGAAAAATAATAGAAAATCATTTTTTAAATTCAGGCGTTACTATAAGAATATCGTAGTGTATTTGGTTTCCTCCACATTCTATAATTTCCATAGTTAAAGTCCACTCCTAAGACAACCTTTTTAGATAGATTTTCATACTAAATAAGATCTAATAACCATTTCAATATATATTATATAATGATGTATTCATCCTTTTCTTATGAATTTTATGGATAAATAATATTGGTCCCACCTTTAACATAAATAGAACCATATATATGTCTTCCACCATATAATAAAACATTCGTGATATTATGATATCTTAAATCATGGATAGTAAAATACTTTCACTAACAATTCATCATTTCATAACCCATGGATAAGATATAGTTTCCAAAATTTGTTCATCATAATATAATTATCATATTGAAATGAAATTGGTTTATAGAATAATCCTTCAATAATCTTCATCATAAACTATCTATAGAGACAAAGTGGATTTCATATTAAAATCATAACCCAAGTGAAGAATAAAAATAAAAAAATTATGTTGAAATAGTTGAAAATAGTTTTAAAAAAACAATTAAAACATTCTTTTAAAACATGGTGAAAATATAATTTTCATTTCAGAACATTTTATCTAAAAAATCCATATTAATGATAAAACGTTATTCTTCAAAATTACTATGGTAACATGTAAAATAATATTCAAATGTAAGAGTGATAATGGTCGATGGAAAATATATTCATAACAAATATTTTATAAGAGAAAATTATTTTCAAATTTATTTAAAAATTTAAAAATGAATTGTTCAGAAAACATGTAGTTAAAAACAACTACATTTTTTTTTGAAGAGAATGGTTATGGAATAAATTGATTAATGAAAAAAGGGGAAATAAGGTTGAAATTTATTTTAAACTTTATATAGATTATTTTGAGTAAAAATGTGATTTTAATTGTATTAATACCAAAATATTTCATGAATAACCATTGGAGAAGAAAATTGATGGGTTTAAAAGGTTAAAATATATATAATTCCACTCAATAACAATTTATTATAGAAAATGTCCAAAATAAATTGGATTGTAACATAAAATATTACCCAAAGAATCGTTTTACATAACACTAGTTCAAATATACTATATAATAATTATAGATTCATTAAACATATATTTTAAAACAATATTAATACATAACATACAATGTGTAATTTCTTTATAATTTATAGTTATCCTTTTATTAATAGTTTCTCCCTTAAAATGATCATTCTGGATTAAACTAGAATTTTTTCCCTAAATTTTTTGGTTTAATAGTTCTAGTACATACATTTTATTCATGGTTTCAGAATCTCACTAATATTAACCATGGAATAATTTTTGAATTTATTCATAATATAATTTTTATAATTAGTCATATAAATTGGTGATGAAAAACAAATCACATCACTTAGATGAGGTTGTCGTCAACAATTATACACGACCGATGTTATGATTTTCAAATAGATAGAAAGGTAAGAAGATATATATGATATTATAGTTAAATAATAAAAA
The DNA here is from genome assembly GCA_963277665.1 of Viscum album. Classification (NCBI taxonomy): domain Eukaryota; kingdom Viridiplantae; phylum Streptophyta; class Magnoliopsida; order Santalales; family Viscaceae; genus Viscum; species Viscum album. The sequence goes on along the minus strand of OY728157.1, from coordinate 23,532,281 downwards.
TTATATCCTAGATATCATATATGAAAAATAAATCCATCATAACGACCAACCATGAATGATGGTGATGGAAAACGAATCATATCTATTTGTGGAAGTAGTAGTCCACATGTACGCATGAGTGATACTTTCATTTACCATTTTCTAGAAAGGATAAAAAATGGGTTCCCCACAATGGATATTGATTATACTTGAGTAATTAAGTTATAATGTATGTAATAGATTTGTAGTAATTTTAACAATAATGATTGATGAATAATATCAAAAATATCATATACCTCTTCTTTGAAAAACAATATTTGAATATCTTCTTATGGACCCTTGGGTAGGTATTTTACAAAGATAAGACCCTAAAATATGTGTATTTTTATGTTCGTAATATATTTAATAATATTTTATTCAAGATAAGTGGCTCAAGTGGTCTAGAGAAGAGAATATATGGGGTTTCCTATTATATGTCATGGAAGTGGACAAATATTAAAATATTATAAAGTCACTATTAGGGGGAAAGTCACCCTAAATTTGATAATTGTTTAATATTAGATTATATATAATGAAACTATACTTATAATTTAATATTTAGGTAAATTGTTTGCTTCATTTTAACTATTATCTCTTTATATTAACCCCTCGTTATCCCCTTTTAACCTTTACCATATTAATGAATTTTTACATCATTTAATATTCATAATGTCTAAAAATTAATTAGAAATTATTAAATAATATTTATAATACAAAATATAACATATGGTATATATTTTAAATAACCAATTTCTATAGATGTCAGAAATTCATCTAAAAATAATTATGCACAACACAGAATAACTTTTTACCAAATTTCATTCATAAGCATAAAATTATGTTTACCTTAATTTACATCTATGTAAAATGAAATAGATGAATCTTAAAGTATTTTATTGAATATATGATCTATTCATTAAATTAAAATGATGCATCGAAAATATATTAAATTAATTTGTTAAGAGAAATTTCATTTTGTGAATAAAATGGATTTTTATAAAAATATATTATTTTATCATTAAATGTGTTCATTAATTTTTGTATAATTGAAAACTAATGAATTAATTTTATATATAAGTAAAAAGAATGAATAATACAATTATTCATATACATACCCATAAATATAATTCATAGAAAATAACATTGACATTAAATAATAATTATTCCATAGTATATCTTGATCTATTTATACTTGATGTTTCATATAATGAAATATATCAATGAAATATATTTTATTTAAGGAGAAATATTTCATAAAATATGATGATTTAAAATTATTACTCCTTATAAGAATGTTTTAATTAAATATTTTTCACATTAATATAAATAATCTAGGATACTTCTACCTTATCTAATTTTTGGGTTTCTATGTACCATTATCTTATTTATGATTTTTCTAAAAAAGATTTGTTGGGTGAGTGGTCGTGTTTCATAGAAAATTATCTCTTCAATAAATAATATTTATTTATTTTTCCTCATTATAGAGATCATTCTCTATTTGTATTGCCAATGAGTTTAATACATTTGAAGGACCAGGTATGCACTTCCCCATGAGAGATACAAGGAACAGATCATGAACATGATATATATTCAGTATAAGGGACATGTGGTAAGAAATAATCCTAATATGAACAATAATTTAGAAGGGGTTTTATATCAAGGGATTATGTTTCACTTATTTCAAAATTTAAAAAATTTCAACCAAGTAAATATTCACAGGAATACCTTATTTCCAAAATCAATCTACACATATCTCTTTTCACAACCCAACCTGAGTCAAACCTAAAATAGACACCTGAGTTGGACTGTAACAGAGCCTGAGAGACATTCCTGGTTCTCCAGGGCTAGAAACTAGTGTTTTAAATCTATGATTATATAATTTTAATTATTTTCCCAAATATAAACTAATATAAATCAATAGAAAGAGAGTACGTAGCATAATCCCATAATATATGAACATTAATAAATGGGTAAAAATATCCAGAAATTACAATAGAATAATTAAATAGGAAACTAAATCATAACCAAAATAGGGACTGAAATGAAGCCGAGATAATGTCTATATGACCTCTTGATCACCACTATCTATAAAACTAGGATGGTCAATAGGATAATTTGAATGAAAGTTGAACCAACAAAATATCTTGAGTCTATTGATGTAGAGTGGCACAAGTATGGTGTGAGCATAAAAAAACATAATAGGTATGCACCAAAAAAACAATCCATTTACATTCCACAAAACATTCCAAATATTCATGTTTTAAATACATTTCTAAAAATAATGTTTCTTATTATTTAAAAAACCAAACACATAATTTAATTTTCAAATAAATCTTCATTAAAAACCCATTACCTTATAGGAATCCTTGTTAAAATAAATAATAAAATATTGGGAAATGTAAACTAAAAAATAGATGTCGGGAATAACCAAAAAACCTGAAATAGTGGAATAGTAAAAGTGGAATCATAATAATACAGAAAAAATAACTATTTTTCTTGAAAATTATATAATATAACACATAAATGTAATCATTGTAATTTCATAAACATTCATAGAATAAATCCCTCAATGAACTCAATTTGGAATCACCTGTCAATGTATGTGGAAACACTTGAGTCAGTAACAAACCAGGCCACTCTAAACTACTATCACCTGTGGCCAAAACCACTTTTCATATCCTCCATTCGTGGGTTCCAGTCTATGTAATTGGCACTATAAAGTAACCATAACTTCAACCTCTACATGATTTATATGAATCCCATGATAATAGTATAATAGAGAATAAGGAGGTCATCACATGCCTAGACTAACCTGAAGTTTCCCTTATGCATTTATTCCCATTCTCTTCACCGACTATGAGAATACCCTCTTAAGAAAAGTGCAACCATATTGGTTCCTGTCATACAAAGAACCATCCCAAAGTGCCAACTTGGCCTACTTGTGATATGAGATTTAAAACTAGTCTCTGAAAAAAAAACTATTAAGACTTAAAATTTAAGTACACAAAATAATTTCTAAGGAGGACACCTTTATTTTCATAACCATTTCAAAAACCAAGGTGTAAACATAATATAATCTCAGAACATGCCAAACATGACTTTTATGACATTTAGTTACCAACTCAAACCTCAAGGTTCCAAATATTCTATAATTTTAAAAACAATATAAAAAATAACCTCTTAAGTAATTTAGAAACCAATGATTTATTTATAGAACATTATATTTCTCTAATAAAAAAAATTGGAAGATAAGTTGTGAGGCAAGAGGAATAGAATAAATATTTTTTCAAAACCGGCGGTTGAATATGGACATTATTATAGAAATATATTATCATTCACGTTTTTATCTGTATGTTCACCCCATGAAGACATGGATATTTCCACATCAAATGGTATACAAATAGACAACCCTAAATGAAACCAAGGTTATAATTAAACAAACACATGTAATAATACAATCTATAACAAGGATCCACACATAAATAGAAAACCCTAAAAACACCATAATCCCAATTCCCATAAAATCCATTCATAATTCCATATACTATGTAAAATAAACATCAAAGATTCAACAAAGGATATATAAAATCCATAAATCCAATATTATAATTTAGAAGACCAATTATAATTTCATAAAACCCCTTTCATTTATATATATAAGAATAATTAAATAAATCCTATCAATACAAATAATCACCAAATTTAAAAATTAGAAACACCACAATAAATAAAAATCGTAACCAAAAAATATGGCATAACACTTTTAGTAATTATTTTAGAATTCTCAAGAAAAAAATTGAATTGTTCGGAGAGGAAGTGTATGTAAACACCTACCTTGGCAATTTTAAAGCACAATAAAACTCCCAAAGAAGGAATATCAAGATCCAATGAACAAATAGAACACACTAGAACCCATGAAGACATAAGAAAACATTACCTCTCTCCCCCTAGGTTTTTTTCAAGATATAACCCCACTAAAAAACCAAGGAACCCTTAGAGGGAGAATATGAGTGGAGTAAAAAACCCAGAAACCATGAATAACTCACATAAAAACCATAGATGAGATTCAGTGGTGGAAGAAGAAGCAAGGGAGAGAGGTTTGGGATCCCCCTTGGTAATCCTATGTCAATCAAGAGAGGTGAAATATGAAATTTCTCTAATAAATAAGAGGGGAATGTTGCAATTTAATATTTTTAAGAACCTGGGAAAGTTGCATGGTTTATCCAGAAAGGTTACTAAACCATGCACAAACAATGTGCACCCTTCTGGAAGGGAGAAACACCTACAAGGATATTCCATATCGTTTGGTAATCCATGTGCCAATTTTGAAAAATGGTTTAACAAAATTTCATATAATCTTTCACGATTGCCTCGTGGTTTATATTAACTGGGCACAATCATTACACCATCTCCAAGACACCACAATATATCCAAATGGTTACTTCTTTAGATCATATGGTTTGGGCCAAACCATTCAAGGAAAATCTTTCAAACAGAAAATGACCTAGAAACACTACTACTTTTTCCAGCAACACAGTTTCTCACCACACTATAAACACTATCTATAAAAGGGCCAAAACCATATCAAGACATCCAGAACTCAAAAATTATCATAGGTAAATCAACACAATCCCCAACCAAAATATCTAATACCAAGAAAAAATATAATAAAATAATATCGAGGTAAAGGTCTTACATTTCCCCCCACCAAAAAATCATTCTTCTCATAAAATGTCACAATGAAAAATAAATAAATAATCATGATAACAAAATTGAACAACACCAAATGATACCTCTATCATCAGTATGACCTTTCATCAACATAAGTCACATCTAACTAAATCTAAGGTAAACAACAACAGCGAAAACCATGGGAAAAAGGGAGGGGCCTCCCACCCAATAAATTTACTAGCACAACGAAATAAAAATTAAAAATCTTAAAATGTGGAGAAACCCAATGATAGAAACTCAAACCATACACTAAACCAAACATAAATTCATCAATCCATAGGACACAAGAATCATAATGAAGGAACAAATCAAAACCAAAAAATACAATAGAGTGATATCCATTCAAATATACACATATATAAGAAAACGCTAATGAATCCTCAATGAATACAGGGATACCAAGATCCTCAAAAGTCAAAAAATTTCCAAAACAAAAGGAAAATAAAACTAAAAAACCTAAACGATCTCCACTCTAGCACTAAAGACTACATCTAGTCCAATAACCACAAAACACAATGATATTTATTCAAAACCTTAATAGATTCACATTGATTAATGTGGCTAGAGATTCGTTCCCATGAATGATTTGATACACCTTAATCTGAAGATAATATCCTTGGACCAATAAATCCCATTCTAGAAATTTAGGTTTTAGAAATTCTCTAGATTACCCAAATGGACACATAGTTGAAAATCCTTTAGAGGATTACTAGAAGATGAATTTCAACTCTAAATAAAACCCCACTAGAAAAACACTAGTGAATTCTATTCAAAATTAGATGTAGGAACATACAAATGGTACTTTCTAGAAATTAGTTTCAATGGTACACACATTTCATGAGATGGGGATCATTCATGAGTGCTGACTCACGTAGAATGCGCTCCATGAACTAATACAGATAGAAATTCCTCATCTACTATCTTCCAAAATAGAAAATCTTCAGATTAGAGATCTCAACCATTAATCTCCAAACCGAAACCCCATATGAAGAGAGTATCTTTTATCAAATACATTGATTCTATATCATGATAAAATTAAACCAACACCTCAATGTAGTCAACATTGGCACTCTCCATCCATTGACGTTGCTTAACACCTAGTATCCCTACCACCATCTTCACATTCACCTACCTAGGTATGAACTATGATATAAAATTGGTCACATGACTTCCAAATACATCCAAATATGCAATGATGAGGTTAAAAACACCTTACACTGATCCAAACAGGGACCCTCAATAAAACCTAGAAGAACTCACACCATTATAGCTTAAGGAGTTCCCAAAGACCTAAAAAAACCCTTGACTTTCTCAAGTAACTTTGAGGCCTATAATATACCTATATCTCCCTAAAAACTAGAAATTTTAGTGAATAATTCACCTCAAAAACTACAATGGGGTCTAGGTAAGGCCAACAACTGGTGGAGACTCACTGGAAGCCTTTAAGACCTTTCTGAGTTGAATAATTTATATAAAACAAAATCCCAAAATCGAATCATCATTAATAAAAATTAAAATTAAATAACACTACCAACCGAAACACACAATACACAAATTAATCATCTTAAATTAAAACCAAAATCCTATTTAGATAATTAAAACATTCATTAAATTGTTAAAAATCACCACACTCTATGTCCACTTTGCAAATACTCAAACCATGTTTCATACAAAGATATGTCCTAGAATCATTTTCCTTTTAAAATCTATATTCCAAATACCATATTACATTAAACAATTCACCCAAACCAACTAAAATAATACCAAAAAAAATCTCACACTAAAACCATTAAAATTGGGAACTAGAATCCATGCATAACCTGACCACATAGTTCAGTTGACCATGTCCCAAGAAAGTACCATCCACTAGAGGTATCATGAACCATGAACAAGGTCTCCACATGAGTCTCTGCACCATGAATCCCCGCCATATAAAATTTTTTTACCTCTATTTTCATTCCTGAAATAAAAAAACCCTATAGGAACCAAGAACATAAACCCAAAAAACAAAACAAAAGACTCAAGTCTTGTATTACCCTTTATATCTCGACACTCAAGATGAGTAAGTGTTTGTGATTATCTTACCATACTATTCTCTTGAGTCTTGGAAATCCTTTAATCCATCTAACTAACACCATAAATAACAAAGGGTTTTTCTGATGCCATTTATTCATGAACCAGTATGAGTTAACCATGAACTGGTCAACCAATACATCCCACAACAAGGCCGATGAGTCTTTACTGATCCTCTTGGGTTAGATTCTAGTTTCAATCATCAAAGATACTCTACAATGGAATTATTTCTCCCAATATAAATTGATATAAAATAAGAAAACTAAAATGCACCTAATAATATAATAATAAATTATCAATAATAAATACATAAACATATCTATATAAAACTATAGAAATACAAAATAGTAAAAAAAAAAACAAAACAAAAATTGCGACTAAATCAGAACTGACAAAATCTCCATGTGACCTATTAGTCACCACCATCCATAATACATTCCCACTATATAGGAAAATTTGAAGCAATATTGAACCTGCAAAACAGTTAGGGTCCACCAATGTCGAGTGGCATAAGTAGGGTGTGAGCATTAGACAGACTTGTCGGTTAGAACCATAGAATCCAAACATGTCCCTTCCCTAAAACAGTCTATATACACTATTTTGAAAAACATTTTATAAAATAAGTTTTTTTAATATTTAGATATCCAAGTATAATTTTCACTTTCTTTGAGAACCTTTTTCAAAATCAAATTCCTAGAATGAATCCTAGATCAAATAATACATAAAATAAATGAAAATATAAACTAAAAATTATCTATAGGGAATTTCCAACAAAATTATAAATAATAGAACAATACAAGTAAAAACATAAAAATAATAAATAAACAATTACTATAATGATAGAAAATAAAACAACTGTTTATGTATATGTAATCAAGAAATTTCCAAAACATACATCAAAAAGTAATCCCTATACCTATTCCGTTTGGACCCACCCTTCAGTGTATGGTTGAACTACATTGTCAATAAACAACATGGATTCTATACACTAGACTCACAAATGGAAAAATACCACTTGGAATATCCTCTATCATGAGAGTTGCAATCCATCTAATCCGGACTAGAAAGTAACCATTACTCAAACATCTAGATAAATACCATAAATTGATGATAAGAGTATAATGGAAAATTTATAGGTCATCATATTCTTGGTGTAACATGTTGTTTCCATCATGCATGCCTTTCCCATTATTGACGTTATCTATGTGGTGGGCCTCTCAATGGAAGGACAGACGTAGGGGTTCCTGTCAAACATATAACCACCCTAAAGTGCCAACCGGTCTAACATGCCATATGAGTTTCAAAACCAATTTAGAAAACAAAACAAGATACCAACTAAGCATTAACATTTACACAAAAAAACCACTTCCATTAAAGACACCTTTACTATGGAAACAATTTAAAAAATTAATAGAAAAACATCCTTTATGTATGGAAGATTTGAAATATGACATTTATGTTATTTATTTACCAATTGAGACATCAAGGTACCAAAAATTTGATGATTTTAAAATCATCTATCAAAACTACATTTATATTTATTTATAAACTAAAGATCCACATATGAGACATTTTACGTATCTATGAAAATCCATTTGGGATATATAGTGGGAGAGAGAAGGAAGAAAATAAATGTTTTCTGAAATATGATGTTTGAGATGGAAATTTTTATAGAAATCCATAATGACATGTGTTATTATCCATATGTACACCTCATGACGACATGGATATTACCACATACAATGGCATAAAAATTAAAAACCAAAATAAAACGCAATTATTTAATTAATGAAACAAAATTAATAGTGAAACCTATCATAAGGATCTATACGTAAACAGAAAACTATAAAAGGCCCCAAAATTCACTATCATGACAAATTATCATGTGAAGAAAACTACCAATATCTCTCCAGCGCGAAATAAACCAAAATACAATATTTTATTTCTTAAAAATTATGATTTTTATCAAAACACATTAAATTCATATATGTATATACGATTAATTTAGGAAATCGTTTGAAAATTCATTTTAACCAAATTTTTAATAGAGAATCATTACAAAACAATCAAACTAAAACATTGAATGCAAGAATTAACTCCTTTATAAATTATTTTAAAAATCTTAATCATAAAATGGGATTCCTTTTAAAGGAAATGGAAAGAAACACCTACCTCAAGAAGTTTTAATGAAACAAAATCCCTAGAGAATGGAAAGGAAGAACTGAGGAACAAACACACACCAAAAAATCCCTAAAAACAAAAGAAAATATCATCTTTATACCCATAGGGTTTTTCCATGTGGTCACCCAACAATAAAAAATAAATGAACCAAGATAGGGAGAAGAGGAGAGGATGAAAAATATAAAAAAACCAAGAATAACACACCGGGAAACCCTAGAGGAGATCCAATGGAGGAAAGAGAATAAAGGGAGAGGGGTTTGAGTGCCTCATTTGTTTGACTAGGTTGAGAAAGGGAGGAAATACCTGAAATGGGTTTATAAATTAAGATGGAAACATTTTACATTTAAATCTTTTAAGAAATTCGGTATGTCACGTGGTTTGAATGCATGGCTTACAAAATCATGTACTAACTGTATGCACCCTACTATATGGGAGGGACAGCTACCAAATCAATTCATGTTATTTTAAAAACCAACTACCAATCGTGGAAGACGGTTCTATCAAAAATGTATATTCTCTCACATTTTTTAAGCATGGTTTATAACAATTTTTTATAAGTCATTTTTCATATACAAGACACTACTTAAGATACACATGGTTACTATTTTGTCTTACTCTTTTTTTCCCAGACATTCTCAAATTCGGCAAATAGAACTATAAAAGAAGTAAATGAAATGAAAATACCCTCTGCTTTAACAACCCCAACAGTTTCTCCCCAAACCACTCAGACTATCCATGCATCGGGACAAACACATCTTGAAACCAACAAAATTCAAAAATCTATATCATAAACTCAACCCAAAGCTCAAACTAAAGATACAGAACTAAAAAACAAATAAAAATATATAAAAGAAAATAAAATTTGGTTTGAGTTTCACATCACTAATGGTTGTTAGTATTAATTGTATATTGACTTAGAGATGCTCTGATATACTACTGAATGGATGTAACGTTCTCTTATATTTACTCTACTAGATCAATTCATAATAGCTTTATTTCTCCAACTTCATCCCAAAAAATTTGATTTCTATACTTTCTACTATAGATGGATTCATAAGGATCTATTTGAATTCATGAGTAAAAGATATTGTTGAACAATAATTATACCAAATTAATGTGTTTATCCCAAAAACCATTTCCATCCATTGAATTGGATCCCAGTATATCCACTAGGGTTTGAATGTTCATCTCGTATTGAATATTAGTCTGAGGATGATATTCAATGATAAAGTTACACATTATATTAAAATATAGTTAAATAATTCACCATAATATTGAGCTACTCCCCGAATACCAATAATATTTAACAATATGTAGTATTCCATGAAACCTTACTGCTCCCATAATGTGTATATTGTAGATATTATAAAGAGTTAAATATTTTTATATGTTAATCAAATTTATAGATTTAATTAGTAAATTGACTACAACACAAATAGAAATGTTTCTTTTTGATATTTTGGAGAGTCTAATGATGAAATTCATGTTACTATTTATCCATTTCCATTTTATTATGGTTAATGGTTATAAAATCCCCTTAAACTAATATCTTTTATACATAAAATAATAACATTCCAAAAATTGAGACACATATTATAAAATTACCTTTTTCGTTTTATCTAATCATAAATACTCTTTCATATCTCTATAAATTATCATACTTATATGATAAATAAATAATTATAAACTATGAGTTTCCTTTAAAATCACTTTCATCATGTCTTGTATTGAGGGGGCACATAATATAATCATATATCATATCATTCCATCGTAATCATGGTTGAAATTTGGAATATTTCTCACATTCTTCTATAGTTATACATCTTCCTTTTATTCCAATTTAATTCTCACTTGTATGGACGAATGAAAATTCATATGAGAAAGATATGATTTTCCAATTTACTAATTATTTAAATATTTATATATTTAAAAATCCATAAATATAGTATATCATTCAATCCTAATCATTGAAAAAATTAATGGTCTTTCCAACTTAGAGAATCATCCACCATTTCACATTATAGGGTAGTAGTTTATTGAGAATTGATATTATTTAATCAACTATTACGATTAAATTTGGTGAATAATTATCATTTTTTGTGAAAAAATACTTTAATATTTTTTTATTTTAATATATGTCACAAATAACATTAAAAAGATAATATCACCATATTTTTAATGAAACAAATTACTACTCTAAACTCTAAATTAGGAGTCAAGTAAATGTTTTGAATAATTTTCAATAGGTGGAAGGCATAAGATATCACCATATCATTCTCCATGAAGACGCTTCCCAGTATATTCATTAATGCATTATTATAGATCACAAACACTTCTCCACTATATGGTAGTGTAAGAATAGTTACATTGAATAACCATTTGATAGCTCCTTGTCATTTTCCTCACATTCATCTTGATAAAGGAATTTGGATCCCTTTTCAGTGGAAATATCTATTAGATTAGCTACATATTATAAATCCCTCACAATGAATCAATAGTATATATCAAACCAAATAGAAATAAGAAACATGGTCAACAAGGTCAGTATATTCCATTTATTTATAATAATTTTTACTTAATTGAGCCCATGATATACCCTCTATTGATATTATAATACTCAAAAATTAATCATTTTGAAGCTAAAATTCAAACTTGATGAATTTGAAATATATTTTACCCTTCTTCAAGGTCTTAAATACAATCCCATAATGATCATCATTCTCTATGTTTGACATTGAATTTATAAGAATATCATCCATAAAGACTACCTCAAAAATATTATAGAAATATATAAAGTCTCTATTCATTAAATCCATGATGATTGTGGAGGCATTATCAAGTAAAAAATGCATAATTGTAATTTTATAATGATCATACCTCATAAATGTGGTTATCTTATGTATACCCCTTTATAGACCCTCATTTGATTATATCTAGAATAAATTTCAATATTTGAAAATTATTGAGCATCAAACATTTGACCAAAAAAATTATAAATACAAGAAGGAGGATACATGCTCTTCGTAGTGATCATGTTATGTTTTAGATACTCATTGTAATTATTCATTCACTCTTGTTTCTTCTTCATAAAAAGAATAGGTGCATTCTTTGGTGACAACATTTGGTGTATAAATACCTTATAACAATATCCAAGAGATTTTTTTATAATTATTGATACCGAATAAAAGACTTTGTATATGGAGAAATTAAAATAAGTGTTTCACTAGAAATGAGTTATATCGAAAATTAAAATTCCATATTTTTCAAAAGACTAGGCATGTATTCTAGAAATACATCCTCATAATTTAAAAAATATGAATATCATCTTTCATGAATTTCTCACCAATCATTTGAGATAAATATCCCCTATGAATAGGTAGTAATACCCATATAATGTATTTATCTTTTATTGGATGTTCATATTTCTCCTCACACTAAAATATTATCATTTTTTGATTTAGAATATCAAATGTTACTTCCCTTCCTTAACAATCATTATGGGATCTATATAAATAGATCTAATCATGGATTAAAATAATATCTATAGGTATAATCACAATATTTATAGAAATAAAACTCCCAAAACATATATTATATACAAACCAGAGAACTTATATGTGATCATTATAGCATTATGATTTCTTACTATTAACTAAGTACCTAATTTTTGAGGAGGTAAAATGATACTCATGGGAAATTCATCAAAATAAAATGAGTTGATAGATATAGAATAATATGAATTATTTTCAGATCTATAGTGGATGGTATGTTTAATTTTCACCACCTCATTTTTTTGACCCACTTATTCAGTATTGAGTGCGTTAAATTTACCTTTGTCTCTGGGATTAAAAGGTTATTGGTGCCAATTTTTTTCACCAGAACTCAAATGTAATCACTAATTGGTGTAATATTTATACTTAATGAGATTATTGAAATGAATGGTGGTTTTTTTGTTTGGTTTATATTATTCATTGTTCATTTCATTAACTTTACTCTTCAAATCATTTTGGAATTATTTTTCATAATGGGATCATTTTCCACAGTTAATCCATTTAGAAAACCTAATAATGAAATTACCATTTTACAACTATAAAATACTATTATTTTAAGGATGATTATTTTTTTATCCATAGGTCTTATTATTTGAATCACCTCAAAATTACAACTTTTTCTTATTTCTTAAAAACTATTAGAACATTTAGAGTCACCAATTTCTGTTTACATATTGAGAAAACATAGAAAAATTTCATCATTGATTTGAATTTATCTTGTATTCAATTCCTTATAGAAAAGTTTTCTCAAGACACTACAGATTTGATCAAATTTTCTTTTACAATCAAAGATAAAATTGGAATCAATCCTTGAATGTCTAGTAATATTTTCCCCATGTGTATTAATGGATTCATCAACATCTTTACTTAGTTAATGGAATCCCTATTCCATTTTATTATGAATATTTTAGGGAAAATAATTTTCAATATAATGGATTCAATTTACTAATCTTGACATGAACTCTTGATAAGTGCCTACCATTTATCAGCTTCACCATCCAAATAATACATGATCAAAATTACCTTCTTATGGTTCAAAAATTGTATAATAGAGAATATATTTTCTATATAATTGATCCATTTCTAAGTAATCGGTTTATTAGAGTAACCAATGAAGGATAGTGTACATTTCTTAATAAAAGACTCAATATTGATTTTTTTATTCCTTCATTCCTTAGTAAATTTATCATGCTTCATGTTTCCATTAATATCTTGATATAGTTGGGTGATCATATCTGTATTATTTTTTATCTCATCTCACATTTATTTTGGATTCCCATGAGGATGGTATTTTTATTTTAAGACATTTTTAGTGTTTAGATGATTTCTCTTAGGTATATCCATTCACTAATACATAAAATAAATGTGTGATAAAAAATAATCGAAGTGATTAATCATGTAATCATGAAAAATATTTCATTTGAAGTCTAAATCAGGAAACAGTTTTTTAATATATAACACTTTCTTTTATCCTAGGTTACCCTTGGTCATTATCTATTCAAATCCATAATAATGATTCATAAATAATTGGTTAATTAACAAAATAATATCCTCTATGATTATTTAACTAGGTGTGTAGTCTTAGGCCTACTCACCATGCATCAGTGACAGCTGATTTAACACCCAATCTTACACAATATAGTTGTTACCCCAATGTGCCATTTTTTCACAACCACATCAACATTCCCATAACCAGATGTGGATTTATTTTCTAGGAAATCAAAAAATATATACTTTACTCAATATTTATATATTAAAATGATACTTATAATTATCCATTGGGGAGTAAATATTAATCTTTAATCCTAATAACCTAAAATAACTAAACCTTAATCTAATGGCCTCTATGTAAACATAAACATTACATACCTAAATAATACATCATTTTAGATGAATATTTGATTCATTTCAATATTATACCATCCTGGGTAATTTGAATGTTTAGTGTCTTTAGATACTAGATAAATAAAAAAAAATTAATTTATATATTCCATATCTCCCATATGGTTCTTCTCACATATTACCCTTCTTATAAATTTATTAATTAACACATTTCATCATATCCTAGCGAAGAAATATTCATAATAAAGGGTGAAATTAGATTCTTAATAAGGGTAAACATAATAAATATTAATAAATTATCACGAATGAGAATTAGATAAGTGTATTTGTATGAGAACATGATCATAACTTATTAAAATCATACCCAATCATTCAATGATCATTAATCATAAATCATGCCAAAAATATTTCTCACAAAAGAAGGCATAAGTAATAAGTGTGAGAAATCTAAAATATAAAATCATGATACATGATAATATATAATAATTATAAGAATGATGTTTTTAGCATAAACATTAGTATATAAAATCACATTCATATTCAAGGATCACTACACTAATTATCGTAGTTGATTGAGATCACTCTATATTCTATAATTTACTTAGTCACGGTTCAATCTCATGCTTATGTTATTAGACATATCCCCTTACTGGACATGGTTTAAATACTATTCTAGTATATATTGTCTCATGATGCATCCATATTTACCCAATGCATTGGAGAGAATTTATAATTATAGGCCTACCCATCACATAATTAAAACCATAAATATTTGTGAATGTAGATCATAAAATATTCATCATATCATCATATCATAACATATGGAATAGAAGTGGGTTATATTAGCATTTCTTCGTGTTATAACCGATAATAAATGGGCTTTATAAAGGTTTCATAATAAATTAATTAATCAATGGAAAAGAAACAGATCCCTTAAAATCATACTTAAATAATCATCATAATTAATCATCCATAGAAAAATAACTAGATGTTTTCATAATATATTACACCCAAAAAGGAAAAAATATTATTAAAGGATGTTTACATTGATTAAAAATACCTTAATATGAACATTTAGATCATCCTTTGAAAATATGATAAAAATATTTTTTTTATTTTATACCATTTCCAAAAATATATATATAGATTATTTAGAAAATTATTTTCCGTTAAAAAATACCTAGAGACATGTAAGGAAAGCTTACAAAAGAGATTTCAGGATGGTGGGAAAATCTACGGATACTGTATTTGTGTAAAGATAACATTATACTAACACATTCCCAAAATTAAAAAATTTATTATTTATAAAACCTTTATTTAAAAATATTCCAATTACAAATTTATATGTAATGTTAAATAGAATGAAAATGACCATTTAAAAAACCATCTATTAGTAAAAACATTAATAATCCAATTTTGAAAATCCTAGATAAGGAAGAAAAAAATTTATGAACAAAGAGGAAATAAGGTTGAATTCTCATTCAAAAACATTTTATCAATAATTTTATTAAAAAATAGAGGAAAATTGTATAGATAAATAAAAATTATAATATTAACTTTAGGATACTAAAAAACATTGGGTTTAAAGTATTATAACCATATGGTTTCTCTCAATGAAAATTTTCTATAAACTATCTCTAGATTAAATGAGATTAGAAATAAATAATTAATAAAGTCTATTATTTTTTCAAATGTGTTCAAAAATAGAATATAATAAATAGTGTTTTATTAAAAATAAATTTTATAACTAAATTCATAAATAACATACTATGCATAATTATTTTAAAATTTAAAATTATCCATTTATTAATAACTTCATTATTAAAATTAGCATTAGGGTAAAAACTATAATGTATTCCATGTATGTCTCTATTTGATGGTTCTAGTACTTTCACCATGGTAATTATTTCATAAAATATATAATCTTAAGAATGACATAACTATTAAATATATTCATCATATTAACTTTTATAATTATACATAAAAGGTAGTGATGGACAATGAATCAAATAACTTCATGAAGGTGGTAGTCCACACATCTACACGAGTGTTATTTTTTTCGTTAAGGAGATGGAAAGTATAAAGATATATATGATTTTATAATTACTTAATAATAATTATGTCACAAATATCATATGGAGACATTACAACCTTTATAATAACTAACCATTAATAATGGTGAAGAAAAATGAATAAAATCACTATATGGAGGTATTAGACCCCATGTATGCATGAGCGATACTTTCAATTCCAATTTGATAATAAAAAGGTAGAAAATTATTATATCATAATAATAATAACACCTTTTTATATTTATGATAATTGTTTCATGATGTTAGGTAGGGTAATTATTTTTAAGGAAGTAGAAGATAAATGAAACATGAAAAATGTTGATAATAACATATACCCCTAAATTGAGAAAGCACCTTTGAATATCCTCTTAAGGAAAATTGGGTTAATTTTTGAAGAAGATAAGAAAATCTAGAATTTTGTTAGGGTAGTTGAGAAGACCTTTTAATATGATTTGGTGAAGATAAATTTCTCAAGTGGCATAGAGAAGATAAGATATGGGTTCCCTTTTATAAGTGAAGGGAGTGGCATAGTTATAATTATTATGCATATTAAAATATAATAATGAGATTCTCATGGTAAATGAGGTGACCCTATATTTTCATACTTATATATTATATCATTTTAGATTAATATCCAATACTTATCATAAAAACAAACTCTATAACTATAAATTTTCAAATTTTTTGGACACTATATACATAAATAATTTTATTTCATGAAAGATCTTAAATATATCCCCCTAGGATCTTTTAACATATAATACTTATGAGAAATACCAAAATTAAAACCATTCTTCCTAACTAAGGTAAAGAAAACATAATAATGGTTAGGATCAATTTATATTTTCAAAATGAGCATTGGAAAACTCACAAGGAAAGAAATAACAAAATATAGGTGTTATTTTCCCTACAAAACAAAGAAAGATGTAGGTGGCCAAAATAAAACGAACCATGTGAACATCTAAAAGAAATGCGATTATGAGACCTCATAAGGTCAAACAAAGGATCCATGTGTATCACATAACCTACATTAGAAAATATGTATCCCTTTCGACAATTCCATTTACTCTTTCAAAGGTGTCTTAGAACATTTTTGATCACACAATAGCCGCCAGATGATAACCCCTAGTTTATATGAATTCTCAATTGGATGGTACATGAAAATCCATCCAAAAAAACCTATAAATAAGGGAAAATATTAAAAATGTAAATATACTCTTGATGATATAAATTTTATGTGACACACCACCGATGGGGATAGAGATTGTCCTCGACAACACTCAAGAATCCCCATGATGCCCCAAGTCCTTGTAAAATAATCAAGGAAATTAAAAGTGGAGAATGTGGGAGACTCTTAAAGTTGTAAACATCATGTGATGTGCCTCTGGAAGTTCATAGGACATCGTAGACACATACTGTCATGTCACTAATTCCATGAGAAGGGCATTATACTTGTCAAGATAGTATTACGAACCCCTTTGGCGTCAAAATTTTTCCCAACGATTCTCCCATTATAATTTTTGTTCATCATTATAAGACCATTGGTTGGTAAATATGCCGATCACCAATGGGGAAAGTGATTTTCATTAATAAAAATTATGCATGCGTGAAAAATCCCAAAACATTTGACCAATAAACGAAGGAAATAAAATAGAAAATAAAGGAGCCTCTTGCAGTTGTAAAAATAAAGTGACCTGCTCATGCACTCCATAAGACATCATAAAATCTCTTAGGAATGATGGATGGATATCACAATGGGACCCTAAAAATTCATCCTTGTCTCATAAAATATCCCAGAAAAGGCAGAAAATATCACCTAAAATCCTTTCATTTTGAATTTTGAGTTCGTGAAATTCCGCACAAGTGCTGGTCTGATAATATGAAAGTCCCATGGCATGTCTGGATGGTTTAGATAAATCCCAATTAAATTAGACCTAATCCAATAAATGGGGCGTTGATGGGATTATCTCATAATTGTTGGAAATAATGGAACATCCCTAGAATGACATATTTGAAGACCACATGAAAATGCAAGACCTCAAATATCTCCCCCGACTCCAGCCTAGATTTTAACAATACACACTGCACAATGTGGGAATAATTGGGGTGGTGAGGTCTATAAATCCCCCACCCAAATATAAAAAAAATCATCCCTAGATCCTCACAATAGAACACTCATGAATCAGAGTGGATTTATCAATGTAGATGATCTCACAATCGTAATGGTTTTCCTGCTGGTAAAATCTGGTGAACCCCCAAAGTAGATCATGCGACATTGAGATGAACTATGTGTGATAACTCATATATCAAGTGAAAGACTGTGTATATAATATTTGAAGGATATTACATATACCTAATCTATCCAGAAAGACATAAACAATTTAACACAAAAAAAATTGAACTCATATGCAACAAAAGTCTAGAAAACACAAAAAAGGTGGATGAATTATTTGAAAAACATATATGCTGATCCCTAGGAACATTGAAGGAACCTCCCAAGTCATGCGACAACACCATGACATGTCATCTAGATCATGCGACACACCATTGGTATAAAATTTGGATCATATGAAGACCCCTGGATTTGTTAGAGCAATTCATTTTCTACAGTCCATGAATTCCATCCAAGTATCATGAAGCCCTCTGAGATCACCATCCAGACCTCTTGATGACCTCTATACATGTCTCCCAAATCATATGGTGGCACCTGTGCATGTTGGTTAAGTAACATTATAGAACTAGGGCTTGTCAGTTGTCTCTGTAAACATGTTGTGGACTTTAAAAATAGATGGCGTGATTCCCTCTTGGTATGTCATCTTTCTCTTGCGATATCCCCCAGACATCTCTGCTAGCTTTCATGACGACACCCAAAGAAGTTAGTCTAGACATGAATCACCCTCCAGAAATGTCACACTGATGCCTGTGGAACCCTCCAAGCATGTCATCCACCTTTTGTGATGACACCGGCACAAGACCGCTAGATCACACTACACTCTCCAAGCATGTCCGCTGAGATCATGTGATGGTATATTGGATCACCATCCAGGTCTTATGATGTCAACCAGAAAATTCAACCACGGTCAAGGGATGAACTCTAGACATTCCATACTGATTATGAGATATTCCTTGGACTTGTTAAATGCATCAATAAATTGTTTTAGGAAATTTATGGAGGATATTTTTCTACACATCAAGATGAAAATCAAGGAATGTTAGGTTGACTTTAAATTAATTTTTGGTAGAAAAGCAGGTCAGGATAAGCACACATCCAAGGACATCATACCCATGTCCAACTTATATATAAGGGTATCTGTTGTCTGTAATCCCAAACAGAGAGAACTATGAGAACTCTGATTCCTAACATTACTAGGTTACGTAGAATGTCTTAATAAGTCCCTATATCCATATCAATCCTATATTGTGTATTCCCTATGTGAAAGTCCTGAATCCATAAGTATTGAGACTAATTATTTATTATCACTTGTTTTTCACACAATGTGTAGATCACATGGGTTTGGGAGTTTCAATGATCATATCATATATGCCATAATACAAAATAAATAAAAGGTAATCAATAGTTATTAAATCCCAATCAACATCCTAATATGATATTTCCCACATATAAGGGAAGCCCCGGTGTGTAATCCAAGACCTAATAAACTACAACGACTCTAATTCCATCCATAAAATTGATATAAAGGATGACTTTATATGGAATGAGCTCAAATGGGGTTCCAATTTGGTATAATTCCAAACGTTTCTATAACATTCTAACCATTGATACCCAATATCTCTCATGGGGTGATCGTCCATCCTTATCCACTGACAGATTGACTAGTCACTTAACTATGATGAATTAGATTCCTTCAATAACTTGGAAATTTAGATTTCCTTTCTAATGTCACGGTTCTATATTAAGCATCCAATGGGAAATCCTATTGTGTAATCCCCGCATCCATATGAAATGAGGATAATTTCCTACAATCCAAGTCTCTCACAATAAGAATAAATCATGTGGGCTAAGGGTGTTGTGATGATCACTTCATTGGGATCACAAATCTCTACTAGTTAGGGGAACCTCATTATTTATGCCCCAATTAGTGGAATGATATAAATAACAAACATTCAAGTGGATCTACCAAGGGGAAAGCCCTAAGGTCTGTGAATGAATTGTGATGACTTGTATTCCTTCCATAATCATGAAATATAGAATGTCTCCTTGAGGTTACATCTCAAATATCTAGTTCCCATGTTCCCTCGTATATTTCATTTTTATACGATGATTAACTACACGGTTTTATTGAAACAGGTGGGTTCTGATTTCTGTTTTACAAATTATATATAGGATTCATTATAATGGCTCAATCTCATCCCCAATATATTAATTACCACCCCTAATAACAAAAATATTGGAGTACATTTTTATTCATTTTCAATATATTAGCAGCTAACCATAAAAGGAAAATGGATTAAGAACCACAAATACATATAGATGGGTTCTCCAAACACCCCCCCTTCCCTCTGCATATAATTATATTTAACATGTGATCATTTTTTGGGTAATTTGTCCCATATTGGGATTGATAAGATGTTCTGAAAAATATATTAAATATATAAAGAGTATCTGAGTAGGCAAAAATTTTCCAAAAAAAGGTTTAATGAACTTGAACTCCCATCCTCTTGACCAATGTATGTTCTTATTCATCATTTGGTTTAAAACTCAAAAGTAAGGCCCAAAAGAGGGTTTATAAAACCCTACGAGGGGTGAATTTGGGTATAAATATTCTTTTCTAAATTCTTCATACCCCACTATATCATAAACTCTTTATTATAAGGGCCACATTATTTTACCTTGAGTATTTATGATGTTATTATTATTTTATTATCTATACAATTAAGATTCATTGAATGTAAAGTAGGAGAGAAAGCATAAGTACACACATATTTTTACTTGGTTCACCCGAACTGGGTTAAATTTATGGAGCATAAAATGGAAATATACTAATATACCAAATACACTAAGGCTCAATACCAAAAGAAGGTTTGGGATAGATCATTTCTATGATCAGTCTCACAACATTTATAATGTTTAGGTATATCTCACATCTTCCCAAGGGTCAATCCCTCAAGGATTCTTTAAATGGATCACTTCCAGTAGAAAGGGTTACAATCTTCCTCTTCTGTAGATCACTAATCTGGAACGGATTCAAATGTAATTTATGATCATGTTTCCACTTCATTATAAATAATTAATTTAAGCTCAGCTGTATATAGATTCTCTGTTGAATTACCACTATCATCGACTTGATGAATATCACATTACTACATTTTTAGTGGGAAATCCATTTTCAACACTTCTGTGATTCTATAATCCTTATCAAAGCTCACACAGAGACTTTGGGAAACTACACAATTCCTTACATGTATATACTACCTTTAAATACTCCATGACATTAGTGATGCTCGCCTATTTCATGAATTTAAACTAGCCTTCATGAAGCAAGCTCCATTCATGATGTTCAAACACTATATGGAAGATCACTTAGTCATCCCAAAGCATACAATATTTGGTCGGATTTTTATAGAATTCTCAAACTTCAATAATTTCCCAATGATAAAAACTTTTGATCTTATTTAACAAACATCAACAAATTTCTTTCTTTTTTAATTTTTTTTTCAAAAAAACATTAAGATTTAAGAGCCGTTGACTCATCCTTACATCATTCCATACATTTATGATGGTGGTAGAGTACTATGTATAGGCATTTACCCCACATTAAAGATGATTCCATCCATTTTATAGTTTTTTAATGAAGCTCTTCAATATTATTTGCAATGTTACCAGTTTTCATGAACCACCAGGGGAATTTACTCATTTTCAAAGACTCTCACTATCATGAAGATTCTCTATCTACTGTTTGCACATTCATGATGATTCCCTTCTCATAGTTGAAATGATTCGCTATCATCCCTTCACACATTGTTGATACTTCACACCTTATCAAAAATGACCCTTTAAAGTACCAGATTTCTTTTTCAAATATCCTTAAATTTAAAAACTCATATCTTCTCAAAAATCATCTATTTTACATATTTATTGAGGAATTAATTGAAATATAACTTTCATGATGACTAATCCAAACTCCAAATTTGGTCCCCAAATTTTTGGAAAACACAATGTAACAATACCATCTTGAATATGAAATTTCCTACACAGATTATAGAGAATCCATTAACTTTTAATGGGTGTTTTTTATCAAACCATGTTAACAAACTCTCTATAACTCCATAACCAACATCAGAAACATTTTTTGCAAACAAACACAGAAAAACCCAAAAACACTATAATGTTTCCTTGATGTATTTCTTCCCAAATATATTCCCCTTTGGGTTTGTTGAAAAATATTCACATTTTATTCAATGTCAAATATTATTCCATATTCTACCAATATTTGCATCTTTTGATTTTGAAATAGATCAGATATTTTACACAACACACACTCTAATCCCATAAGATCCATTCCTAGTATGAGAAATAGGAGTAGTTTGCAAAGTTCATCAATGAATCACTTCATTAAAAATTAAATCAAATAAATTCATCATGAACCACATATATCATGATATATAACTTTTGATCGATCATCTTTAAAATCATAATATGTAATACTCCCCCTTCTTCGTTTCTTCCCATATCCCATTCTCCCCGTTCCTTGATTAAGGAATTTTATCCCACTGTAATGGAAAAAATTCTCC
The DNA here is from genome assembly GCA_963277665.1 of Viscum album. NCBI lineage: Eukaryota > Viridiplantae > Streptophyta > Magnoliopsida > Santalales > Viscaceae > Viscum > Viscum album. The sequence goes on along the minus strand of OY728157.1, from coordinate 23,509,060 downwards.
ACTGTCAATCATCCTGAAGCTTACTCTTTTTTGTCATCCAAAAGGTAAAGAAATCATATCAATACATTAAAAAAACATAATACCTTTGGGATAGGGGTTCCCACATCATCACTTTTTCATGTCTAGGGAGTCGAATAAAATCCAAGAGTCAGTCGATGACATTCAAACACTTCTTTAGGTAACCCCCTTGTCAAATTGTCTACAAACTATAGTTCTATAGAAACATACTCTATATTCACAAGTCCATGCTCTAACTTTTCCTTTAAAAAATGACATTTCAATTCAATGTGTATTGTCCTTGAGTGATGGACAGAATTTTGGATAATATTTATAGAACTTGAATTATCGCAATAGATTCTGATCAGATGATTCACTTGAACTATCGTGTCATGAAGTTTCCACTTTATCCACAATAACTTCATGATATCTTGGGTAGCCACAATATATTGATATTCTTTGCTGCTCAATAAATGAAATCATGTTTGTTTATTACCCAATAAATAAAAAAGGCACATAGATAGAATAATCCACATGATATTGGATTTATATCAAATGATGAATCAGCCCAATCTTCATCTACGTATCCCAATAACTCTTTCTCATTTTTTTATTATATAAATAAGCACCACCATTCCCTTGATATAACAAATTATTCCTTTAACTCTAACTAAGTGGATTTATTTGGAATATACTTGATATTGTTCTTCTTGTAATTTGGAAAAATAGTATTAGGTCTTTTCACTATTAATTATAATATAATTCCAATTATTTTCCAATATTTTATGACATTAACTATATTTTCTTCATTATCCAAAGATAGTTTCTTTTATGTATCCACCTGATTCCTCATATCCTTGGAATTATCAATTCAAAAAATTCTCAAAACCAACGAGGATAATTTTTACTAAGAAATAAATGTTCCTTTCCTTCCTTATGTAACCAAATATTATATTGTGTATATAAAATATCACCATTGTACTTTTAATGGTATCATTTTTAACATAGATATTCTAATCAAATCAACTATGGTGAAAACTGGTCTTCTTCAAAAACTATAGTTTTGAAGATTATGCTCTTGGTGCCTGCTTCAACCAATATACAACCATATTTTGTTAAAAATCTATTTTATGAAATTCATGAATGCTAAAACCATTTATCTTCTCTATATAAACTTATTCTTCCAAAACCCAATTCATAAATTCTGAGTTAACATCCCTCTAGAAAACATTCAACCTTATTTTCACTATTATGGCCAATAATAATATGATTTTATCTCTCCTTGCAATAGGTGTAAATGTTTTTAAAACATTAATACCCTCTATTTGGGAGTACCCTTTGCCAATAATTGTTCTTTGTTTCAAATAATTGTGTCATCATCATTCATCACGCTGAGGAAGATCAATTTATTGTAAATGATTTTTTTTTCAATTAGTCTTGAAATAGTATCCTAGAAAACCTCCTTCATTGGTATAATATAAATCATTAATACCAATTTTTAGTTGCTTTTTGATTTGGAATTACTCTTTAGAGTGGGGAGACCACTTGTTTAAAACATGACTAATCTTCTCTTGTGGATTTTTTTGTATATTGAGAATAGTTATCTGATACAGTGTTTTTATAAACAAATATATAATCATGAAATAGTTGAATTTTACTGTTTCACCCCCAATAGATCTTCTTCATGCGATAAAACATAATATTTCTTCGTTTCCATACAATTAAGACCTATCATGTGATTAAGAGAATGAATTCTACCTACGTGATATGAAAATATTCCTCTTGTCAGGACCACCATTTAGAACCAAAAGCATTATTCATCTCCTGTATCATTTCTTAAAATATTACTTCGGGATTGAGAAACATCTCTAGATCAATAGAATTTTCTATTTTTTGTTGTGTTCAATAAGTTTTTCTATTACTTAACTTACCACTTACCAATAATCCATCAAAAAAATTGTTAAGCCTTTAAAGTTAGAAATCCGTATAGGAAATAAGAGATAATGTTTATAGCATGATCATTGTACTTTGATCTCATTTACATTAATACATATAAAGTAGATATATGACATTTACATCCTTAAAGGAATTATTATAGATTCATTGATCTTATCTCATAACTGATCTGAGTTATTTAACATTTTGGAGAACAACAAATCACTATTTTGCATATTTTTATTCCAATTACCCTTAGATTGTATCTCCCATAATACCTAAAATACATGAACATCAGTTAATAGAATTGAAAATCATAGTGAGAGGGGTAAATCTAGAATCCTCAAGAGGATGATTGTAGTTTATCCTGATGGACCAATCCTTTGATATGTTATTGCAAAGCACAATACCATTTTTCTGTTTATTTTAATTTCCTAGAAAACATTAACAACTCTTTCCAAATAACAAGATTTTCTTTACCCACATTCATAGTTTTCTACTAATATGTAGATTCTATAGACTTGTTAGTTTTCAAAATATTGGGTTCACACCCACTTGTACTAATTTTCTTCTTATATGCTCCCCCAAAATGACTTTTTTCATGATTTTTTCTCTAAGAAGGAATCTCCCAACTAGTTTTCTGCTATTTCTTCTTTCTTGATCATAAGTCTCATTCTTCTACCATCACTTCATGATATTGTGAATGAAATGAGGGTTTTTTAATTCATTATTTATTCATTTTTCCTGTATTAGTTTTCTATGTAACCACACTAATTCTTTTTGGTGGTTGGTCCATCACGGAATATACATATGTCTTACTCACAAGTGGAGTAGATACTCTATTATTCTCCTACATTAATTATCATTATTTATAAGAGAGATATAATGAATGTAAAAGAGGAGTTTGTTGATGCACCTTTCATTGATCTATTTTTTTTATTTGATATTTGAACGTATTATTCAACTTATCAGGTTCTCTTCTAGTATAGTGTTTTTATGTATACACCACTATAGTTGAGAATCTCCCTTTAGGTTTATATTCCATCACATATTTCATCTATCTATATGATCCTGATAGATTCTCATGATTATCTTATATATAAAATCTCACGTAAAAAATATACCCCATGTAACTATTTCTTGGTTAAAATGTTGATAGTGATTGAGTTATTCTTTGGAATTTGAGATCCTGGGCATCTTGATACATATTCAAGGTGTGTCTTATTCTTACACAATAGTACCATTTCATGTTTACATTATTATAAGAGAGATATATTTTATATTTTTCATGTTGTTTCTTCTTATTCTCAAAGTTATAATTATTTATATCTTCACAACATGAAATATTTTTCAATGCCTCAATATAAAAAAATTATGTATGACCATGAATCCCACAGAAATTTCACATGTTTTCATTACATCCTATAAAATCTTTTTTAGGGTTTTTTACAAATCCAACATGATTTTTCCTATATTTGGAAATGTTCAAATATCTCTTCCAATCATGCATGAGAGAACATTCATCATATATAAAAATAGTTTTTTCCAAACTGTATGGACATTAGGATGAGATAATAATTTCATTTTTTCCATTGATATTTCACAATTTCATTTTATTCCACTTGTTCCATAAAATGGATAGTCAAATTATAAATTTTAATAATCAGATAATTGTTTGTTTCATTTGGAATTATATTTCCTCACTTCTTTCTCGACTGATTCTTGTTATTTGCCCAATTATTTTATCTTCACATCCCTTGATTTCATTTTATAATTATGTTCTATCTTGATATTCTTCCCACTACTCATATGATATTTCAATTCTCATTCGAGATTTTCTAACTTGTCACTTTTATCCTTTATATTATAATTCATCTAAGTAGTAGAGTCTTGGTAACACTCATTCTCATGTTGTATCTAATGATTCTAACATACTGGTTCTTACTAGTGTGTATCAAAATTATCATTTTTTGCTACCAAATTCTGACTTTCTTTTGAGTTCATGTTTTCCCTTCTAATTAGATTTTACTTTTTCTATCTCTCTGGACAAATTATACAATTCTTCTAATTCAGATTCATTATTCTCCTATAGATATTTGGCCACATCAATAAGAGTTTTATTTAAATATTTCATCTTGTTGAACGCAATTTCTTGTACTCAAATATGAATATATTGAGACTTTGTTTCCTCTTTTAATTTTTGATCCACTTCTTTTTTCATGTCAGAAACACCTACCACTACTCGTCGTATAATTTCTTCATCATCAGTAGTTACAACACCACTTAGAATTTTGGGTTCTTCATTCATTCCGATAGTATCATTGAATGAATAAATATACTCATAATTAGATAAATTGTCAAATTATTTAAACTGAATCACACTCTTTCTATACACACTATCACACTAACTAATTCCACCAAACTTCTACTTATTCTATGAAATTTGTATATTTTCCATTGAAAAATGATTTAAGATGGAAATGAATCATTAACTTCAAAAAATAAAATAAACAATTACAGAGAAAAAAAATATGAAAAAATAAACCAATACTATGATACCAATTGTTTGGCCCAAAATGTGATTAGATACCTTTAGAGAGGGTCAATCATGGAATGAATATTATTTCTTGAATTCTTCTTACCCAACTAGATATTGACTTATTTATTATAAGGGTCACATTACTCACTCATAAGTGTTTATATTGATCTTATTCTTTTATTATTTATCTGATAATGATGCATTGAATGTATAGAAGGATGGAAAGCAGATGGACACATAGATATTTACATGGTTCACCCTCACTACTATACATCCAATGATAATACTAGGGAAATTTACTAATGTACCAAATCAACTATGGCTCGCTGCTAAAATAAGGTTTAGGATAAAACACTTTTATTCCAATGCTCACTTCATTTAAAAATTTTAGGGACATCTCGCTGCTTCCCAAAGATCACCCCATAATATTTCATTCTATGGTTCACTACTGGTGGAATGGATCACCTTATTCCTCATACATTGCTCACTACTCTACAATGAATTCACACACAATTTATGGACATATTGGAACCTAAATTATAAATAACTAATTCATCCCCAGTTGTAGATAGATGATCTATTAATGTCCCACTTTCATCCACCAAATTAATATAAATTATCCATAGTTTTATTAGGAAATCCATATCCAACACTTTTTCAATGATCACTTCATTTGAGAAGCTCACACACATCCTTCATGAAACTACACATTTCCTCACAAGTATAAATTGACATGATGAACTTCACAACCATCACGAAGCTCACCTCTTTCAAAAATCTTGACTAGCCATCACGATAAAACCTCCTTTCATGTAACTAAAACAATCTCTCGAAGCTCACTTAGGCTTCTCAAAACTCAAAACATCTATCCAACTTTGTATATCCAGCATGAACATAATTACATTCATGATTATAACCACTATTAATTTCCCCCTCACAGCCTTCACGGACATCCGTTCTTCTCAAACGTTTTCATAAGAACAACCATCGTGAATCACCTTCATGAATTTGAAGCATTTGAATAATCCTTAAGTATTTATCAACTTTTTTAATTGGGGTAACATCCTATTTTAGGCATTTCCTCCCATTTTAGTAGATTCCATCCACTTAATCACCTTTTCAAAAAGCTCTCCAATCCAATTTGAGAAGATCCAGATTTTTGCACAGCACCTATGTAGTTCAATGATTTGTGAATCATCTCATTGTGGTGTGGATTCTCCATCAACCCTTCACACATTCTTGATAATCTACTTCTCTTAGTCGTGAAGATTCACTATCAACCCTTCGCGCATTTATGATGCCGCACACCGTCATGAAACCCCAAAAATCATGACACCAAATTCTTTTTCAAGGAACCCTTTATTCATGAAAATCCTATACTCTTGAAACCAATGACTTTGAAATATTTTTATAAGGAATTAATAGAAATACAACTTCCATGATGATTGATCCATCCTCTGAATTTTATACCCCAAAATTTTGGAAAACACACGGAAGTGACGCCACCTTGTATACACAATTTCTAGTAACACATACAAGGTATCCTTTCCCTTATCATGGATCTTTATCAACATACCATGTTAAAAAACCCTCTATAAATCCACATTGACCTAGAAAAATTGATTGATAAACAAACAAAATCAACCCAAAAACACGACATTATTACCTTGAGGGATTTTTGAAAAACACTCCAACTAACCACTTACCATTGGAAAGCAGGTCCATACCCAATTATAGATGCGGTAACTATTAGCAGTTTTTGTGAAAGGTAAAAAATCATGAGACCAATGGGTATTATTGTGAAAAATATTAAACCCCCACAATCAAACCACCAGATAAAATTCCGCATGTATCATTCCAAGGAAAAAAATGGTGAACCCTATGGGAATATATCATATTTCCAAATGATTTGGTAATTATCTATGAGTCTCTTTTCTTTTCATTTAACAAGCGGAATAAATGGTGGAACCAAATGAGAAACTCTCAAATATAAAGATGATTTGTTGACCAGGACATGGATATTATGACATATCCTTTATTATTGGGATTCTCATGAAATATTTCGATTCTATCTTTGACAAGTCCACATGAGTAGAATGGACGAATTAGGAATGAAAACAAAATTTTCTTACACATGCATATCTTGTAGAGCACATATCACACCTTTAATGGTGAACTGATCAGTGGGCTTATTTTTTGTTGTCTGTGGCACTACAGATACTGATCTCATCATCAAAACCCTGATTTGAGATAATATATTCATTCAGTGATTGTTTTTGAAAATTAGCTACAACTGAAAACTTTGTGGTCCCCACAATGACCTCACTTTCCTGATATATTCACTGGAAGGTGGAGAATTAAATGATCAAGTAATAATATAAATATGATACAATCTCTACCATCGAGACTACCAAAAAGGATCATCATTTATAGAAATTGATGACACAGTATCATCAAAATAATGTTATAGTAAACTAGTGGCCCTCATTTCCATAGCCTCCTGAATCGTAAGTTTATCATTGGAGCGCAACTACCCCCACCATCATTATTTGTATAAGGTGGATCATGTGGAAAAATAATTCTCCCTTCTAGTTTAGGGGCCAATGATGAGGGATCATGTCAACTCCCATTACCAGTTTTGTCCCAATGATTCCCTTCATTCTCCTACTGAAAGTAACATTGAACATCCTACCACCAATTCCACCCATTAATGGGAAAAACGGAAGACACATAAGGTATAGAAGGCTCAATATAATTGTGGGTGGGATCATATCCCCACTTCCAATGATGATATATTTCAGAATGTTCTGACAGTAACCAGTGAAAAAGCATATACTCCTTCTCATTCGGAACAATTTTATGGGAATATGCCTATATCAATCATGGGGGAAGCACATATTCATATCTCGGTGCATGAAGACCATTAGTATATTTTGGTGGATCAATGAGAATAAAATTGGGATCAAATCCCATCTTTAATAAAATATTTCTTGTATTATATAGTTGAGATATAAAATGAGTAGGACTATATCCCTATAGAATCATTACTAAAATTTCATTATATCTAAAAAATTACTAAAGAACTTCTCCATCATTTTTCAGTGCCCTTAAATATATAGGTATATGTGTATATTTTTACCTTTATAGAGAGGAAATATCACCACTAGGATCATTATAATAAAGTGGTTTCTCTGGTGAAATCACACATTATTTCTCTTTTCTAAAAGTAAAATTAGCATACTCCAGTAAAGGATAATGAGTCAAACCGAGGGTAAATTATCATTCCAACCGGGGATCACCATGTGAAAGTGGCATATTCTTCGAGATAGAGGCACAAACCTATCAAAAAAGTATATCGACTTATTCAAAATACCCAATATTGGGAACATATCTCTATTCTGGTCGGATCTCAACTAGTGAGAGGGGAACATGACTTTGTAAATGATCATATTTCTATAAAATAAAGACTCACCGCATACTCCAAATACATTATATTGGGATCATATTTTAGTTTTGTATGGGGAACAAAAATATAGATTGGTACATTCCTCATGATATGCTAATATTCTATTTATTGAATCTTCCTAGCATATTCCAATAGAACATGGATTCCAGGAGCATATTCCTACTTCCACTTATGAATGAATGCACTAGAATTCATCATAGGAATTATATGAGGAGACTCATATTACTTATTACATTCCATATTTCCATCAGCATATTTTTGTTGGGAATGAATATTTAGACCAGGTTTATATTCATTTTACAAATGGGGTCATAACATGATAGCACCACATGCCTTACAGAAACCTAGTATCCATACCACAAAAGGCCATCGACATATCCCTTAGGCTTGGGATCTGGCTCGTACTCCTTTTATGATGCTAAATCACTGAGTTATAATGGTTCATTCCTCGAGATAGGCACATATTCCTGTCAATAATACATATTCTTATTGGAATATTCTAGAAGCTTCTCAGTGGTGTGTCCATAATCTCATGGAACCAGATTGTTATAAATAAGGACTAGAAATTGTCATACAGTTGGATCATATCCCAATTCAATTCCAAAATTCAGGTTGGCATATTTCTAACATTACACAGAATAAGTCTCATATCCCTAATCTTATCAATGGTAGAGTCCTTGAGGTTTTTTGAAACACATTATCAACACCCCAGGAGTTCGTAAACTATTATTCTGAATTAGAAGAAGACCAATGCCATGATAGTACACCTTGTGGTAGTGTAGAGATGGATCACAGTGACTATACTCCTGAAATATATAGTAGTCAACCTCTCCACTATGATACCTCTTAATGACAATGAAATAATCCCATTTTATGGACACCTACAAATAGAGAGGTGTTAAAATGATATACAACTATATATAGAGAGGTTCTAAAAGCATCGGGTTCAACTGCAAATGGTTCTCATCAACATTCAACAGCACTCAACTCTAGACAGTAGGCAACCACAAAAAGAATCTTTTATGGTCTGATTGGATGGAGGCATTTATGTCTGATGAATATGAATTGGAAATTGATGTATAGAGATAATTAGTCACAAACAATATCACCATATTTTTTTATTTACACTTCTGACTATGAGATCATGTATGATCTATAGAAGGAGTTCATGACTTATCTATGAGAAATATGTGGGAATCTCATTTGCGACTGAAGACTTGGCACCTCCCTTTTCTAGGATATGAGGATCGCCTTCATAACTTCATGATAACCTATTTTAATGATGATGTGGTTACAATATTTATAGTATTGGATCAAAAACTAGAAAATCATAGTGAAAATATGCATCATGCATTCATCTACTACATCACAAGTCGTTGGAAATTGATTGTTGAAGTGACATCTTGTACCCTTATTTGAGGATTGTGAATTTATGGAGTGTTATACATATCATCAACACTATAATAGAATAATACCTCATATATAGAGTCTTATAATGTGATATCCTCTATAAAAATCATAGGACAGGGTAATTCTCAGGTTAGTTGGTCACTAAAACCGAATGTACCCTCTCCAGCGGTACCCATACATCATAAAAACTGGAATAGAATTTCTTAAAGTTAATTTAATTAGTCTCCTAAAAGAAACATGAATTCATTTCATACATGGTATATACGTTTTCAATCAACCTAAAATCATCGTATAAAAACAGACTCTCTTTATGTGATGTCATTTCACCAATATCATTCGTCTTCACAACTACACCACATCAAATAAACTGTAGTTTCAACAACTATAGAGGTAGTCCAGTATAGGACCCACCCCACAGGTCTAAGGGAATATTGACCACCACCTCCACCTCTCGGGTAATCAATTCTTGATAGAATTTAAGAAATATCACCAACAACTACAAAATAATCCCATCCCACTAGCCCAGTGGAATTTAAATCTCAATCTTTATCACCAGGATCATCATAATCTAACAGGGTCCTTGGGAAATCAATGGATATTGTAGATTAACCCCATCCAGCTTTGAAAGTGGAATTTATTTCTCAAATAATTTCCCAAGAATCATCAAATCCTCTACTGGAAGCATTGTATCCTCAACAAAAAGATTAATCAATGTTAATTGTGGCCCTATAAAACCTCTAGCCTATAGGGATAGGGGTATTTTCATCATCATCACTATAGATAGAATCAGTCTTCTACTGTTTGGTTTGTAAATATTGATGGTCATAATCTGATATTTTCCTCCCACTACAAGACAAACATATGTTGTTTGGGGATCATTCAGCAAACATGACCCGAACATCCCTCATGTTCATTACTCACAGGCTATGTCAAAAGGATAATATGGAAAAGGAAAACAGATCCCACTAGGGTCACAATCCAAAACGACCAAATATATTAGAGGGTTCAAGGAATGACCCTAATATAGGCGGTATAGAATCATCCTACTATGTTGAATGTAATAGGAAAATCACCATTTTTGGATATTCCTTTATAAATGTTTTATTTATCAACAAGTTAGTTATGGTGGATTAAGTGTCTAATAGAGAGGGAGGAAATAGGGAAAACATACACCAATTTGAGGGTGTATTGGATTCACCAACTAAGGCATCAAGCACAAGAAACCAAAGAAGGATCTAAAATATGAATCCTCTAAATATTGAGTAACCACCAATATGGTGGAACACTACCAAAGATAAAGGGGAAGGCGTGCTTATACCCCAATCACCACCCTAAATAATTGTGGTTCTTTCCATGAAATAATTATTTTCAAAATATGATAAAGATATAAAAACTCTCATATAACTCAATGAGGAGCTACTTAGGGGAAACATTTCTATGGTGTTTCATCATGAAGAAGAGACCAATATTCCTACTCTCATAGTCGATCCACCTATAAAATTGGTATCTAAGTATTGGATTATATCGTGATCTTATAATCTATTCTAGATAAATGAGGATGTAAAAATGGTGGTGACTTCCCTCTATTATGGTTATAACCACTCCTAGTCCATGATAATCACTCCATCTATGAATGAGTTGATAATAAGTGGGAGATAAAGAAAGTGAAATTATTCTAATCCTCACCCTATCAATATATATGGGAATTGTCTCAAATATTAGTATCTCTAGAACTGTTTAATGCCATCGAGTCTCTGACTACTTGAATGGATGACATGGAATGGAAATTTGACTCTATGTATCCTGAGATTAATCCATATCTCAAATGGGTATATGACACTTTTCCTCCACCCAATTTTATAAATCATTCCTTCACAAATTTTGATGATATGGTAGACCCTTAACAACATCTCCCACACTTCATTTAATTATTTATTCCGATGATAGTCACTCTATGTCTGTAAGAGACAAAAAATTTGAGGTGTTTTTTATATACTCTGATAGGTCCAACCTTTGTTTGGTATAGTAGACTTCCAGTATGATCATTTGTAAGAGGGGAATATCTTTTTCATCAATTCATTTATTAGTTTACCTCCATGATATTGAAAAATATAGTTTACGACCTAAAAACATCATGAAATGTGAAATTGAGAGGGTTTCTGAAATCCTAGCTAGATGAAAAGGATCAACTTATTCACTCATCACCCCTCCCTCACATGAGAAATTACTGGAACTCTCTATAGTTAATATCTATGCTGATTTTCAAGAACCTGTGATTCCAATGAAGTACCTAGATGGCTCTGATGATTTTTCTAAAATGGGATATTTTATTGAGGATTGAATTTAGAAAACTTGAGATAAATGTCGATTCATTCCTTCACCACAAGGGAAAATGCCCGAATGGAAGATGGTATCTCTCTTACCCTCAAACTAGAAGTAGTTCCCATTAAATCACCTAAGAAGGTATTGAACCACCCAGTAGTTCTTATCGAATAGAAAACCACAAAAAAATATCCCTTATCTACAAGAACAATGAAATAAGGTTCTCTGAGTAATTGAGAAATAGATGAATAAAGCGAACTATTCTAAAATAAAAAATTTCATGCTTATTTATTTGAAGCCATGGATAATAACCAACTCAGGAAACCAAATCCTAGGAATCCCAATGTGATCAACCACAATAATCGTCCCAACTAATTCTTTTTCTATAGAAGTATGGGACATAATATCCATCACTTCTTCATCATTAAATACATCCTTCTAGGCATGGTCGACTCCAGATAGGCAGTGTTACATATCTCCCTAGAGTAGGTAGAATGTATAATTTTTCCCCATTTAGAATAAGAGGGTGATTTTCAAAGAGTTTTATACATTTTTGGATAGAAGTTAAACAACTATATAACTTTGATAACAATTTTCTAAACTCATGGAACCCAGAGAGAATAGTTTCACATTCCCACAATTTATTCACTACCTAAGAAGGTGAAATAAAATATGTTTCCATATAGTGGATGCAGCCATTAAATACAAGAAGAGATATAAGTGGAGGAGCCATATTCTGCTCTGATTCAAGCTCTAAATCATGCATATTTCATCCCTAAAACATATGAAACATGGTAACTTCCCCACCAAATTGAACAATCGTAAAAAGAATATATCATATTTGGTAGTATTAATGTGATACACCTAGTAAACCCCTTCTCTGATGATAAATATTCTTCTAAGTAAAATATACCTACACCAAATTATGTAACATGATGCCACATTCACCAGAACCATGCATACAGTGGATTGCACGGGTGTGGTCGAACCCAATATTTGGGTCATGTTCCCATAGAGAACATATATGTAGCCGAGACCCATGGTAAATCCCTCCATTAATCCCAAGAAATACATGGAGGTGTCTAAAAATCCTTTTGTGGTCATCCACACCAAGTTGTATTACATGACTGCCTAGCGAGGGTTCTATTAGATGATCGACCCCAGAAATACTGAAGGATTCCACAACCCACACCACTGGAAGAAGATTCTCCGTCAACCACTACAAAAACACCAAGACCATCCACCTCAAATTAAACTGATACTAATCTATATTTCAATGAGAAACCACACCTCATGATGCATCGACCTCTAGTACAAAAGCATGAAATTTTGAAACAGCTGGGGATTGTCCAAACCAAGCTATAAATCCATGATATTGTCCATATTTCCAAATTACATTGTGAGGAAATCGTTAATTCCCTCTAATTTCCAACAGTTTTCAAGATAGAAGTATGTATTTCCATGTTCAATCAAATGGTGAACATGAAATAATAATTCCATGTTTCCATCTCATTCATAGGTCATGATCTATAAAAGGACATCCATGGAGACATTATACAAAAACATGATTCAAGTAGACTCGATAATGATGATATCCAAAGGGATCTGATTAAAAATGGATCTAGGATCATTCTTACTTATATTTGGACCCTCGTATGTTTGGGACATATAAAAGGGGATTTTTTCCCTTAAATTTGATCATTTGAGGGTATGATATGCATGATAAAACACCTCTCAGGAAGATCAAACTCAAATCTTCAATTGGGGATCTCACATATGAGACTATGTTTATGTTTATGTTAGAATACACTAAATAAAATTTCCTTTTTAGAATCTCATGTCTCCATAGTCACATGGAGGTACCTACACCACTCTATCAATGGCTGAAATACCCCCATAGATGGTGAGGTCTACATACTACCTGGTGTCAATGCTCCCTTAAAGACATTCAAAGCCACATACATTGGATCATGCTTTCATAAAATGGGCAGTAAAATAACCAATGGTAGAAGAAAATATAGAATTTGAATCCCCCAATGGCTTGGGGAATACCCCTACAAATTTCTAGAGTATACTTAATGGTGACTATGTGCTCCCCATAAACCAGTTTGAGGTAATAGGCCAAGTCCTAGAGGTATAATCCCATCCTATCCCAAGTGATAGTGAAAAATAATAATATTTTTGCATTTCTCTACAATGAATCTGGTACTGGGGGATTATAATGTCTCTTCTTGTGGCCTCTCTCACCTCAAAAGTGACAGATATTTCCCCAGATATTTGTATTAATATGAGAATTCCTCCACAAATATAGGGGTATAATATTAAGAGGTTGATCTTAGAAATGTGCCTCATTCATTTGAGAAAGGTATATATATAACCACCAATGATCTTAGGTAGGTAAATTCTGGAACAGAAGAAGACACGTAGCATACACTGATTAGTGTCATCATTCCCCTCAAATATAAAGAGTGGTACATTTCATTTTTAAAGAAAAGAAAATATTTTCACTCTTATAACTATACAAAAATGACTTAACTGAATCTAGATGTGGCTACCTTCCATCGTAGTTCTAATAATGGCCATTGAGTCTTTAAGAAGATTTTCATTAGGATGCACCCCTCTCATGCAACTGATGTATATATAGAACGTATAATATTGATCAAATAAAACTTTGTTTGAAAATTGAAATACCCAAGATTTCTTATCAATATTGTCACAATCATGAAAAAGAATGCACAAATTTGGGCCTTCGTCTATTTCAAAAACCTCAATAGAAATTTTCCAAAGGATGAATTCCCATCACTGATAACAAAAATCTAGATGGATGCGAATTTTTTCTTCTAATCTATTTCATTTATGTAAGGGTATTATGTTTATAATTTGATAAATAGGGCCCCTGAATAAAAATAATTCACTACCTTCAAAGCAACCCAAGGAATATTTTTCTATCAAGTCATGTCCTTTGGATAACAGAACATTGGTTTTGTATATCATTGTGCCAATCATTGTATCTTTAAACCATTCCAGGGATGGAGAGTCAAATGTAATTTTGAAGATATGGTGGTCAAATCCCGAATGTGGTGTAATCAATTCATAGATTTTCCAATAACATTTTTATTCTATAGAATCACAATATAAAAATGAATCTATTGAATTACACTTTTGGGGTAACATCAGAGAATTTCCTTATCATTTTGGTATGCCAATTTGGCATGAAAGTAGAAAAAAAGAATAAAATTATTGTTTTAGAAATTTCAAATCCCATAAATCAAAAATAATTGAATGTATTCTAAGGGAACCTCCCTTAAATTTGGTGATTCAAATCCAACATGTCTAGAAAATCACTCCCTTTGTTAAGGATAATGAATATGAGGATCTCCAACCATTGGTACAGGGACTACCAAGAATAATTCGATAGTCTCAAGACTATCTATAGCACCCACAAGTCCAAATGCCACTATTTATGGTAAAGGAACACATTTTATATGTGGAAACCATATAATACTCACTTGGAATCCTCCTACCCAAGAAGATCAATGTTGGGAGTGATAACAGTATCTGTTACATCAACTGAATAAGGCTTGGTACTGAGACTTGATACTCAAATGTTGATAAAAACAACCTCACAATCATCATTGTAGTGAAAAAGATAAGTCATTACATGAAGAAACATGATGTTTTTATGGTCTCTCTTATTGATCCATTAAGGTACATCATTGTCCTCCCCATGCTAATTTGGATTTTATCCCAATGGTTGTTCATTCTACAACAATATTACATCTGGTTCATGTCACCAAAGGTGGTGAAAGGGAAATCCCTATCCAATTTCCGTGTGGAGACTCCTACCCTGTAAAGAACAACTGCATAAACTGAACTCCCAGATGTTGAAGATTTCAATTCCCAGGAAACTCCCATAACATGGGATATGTATTTTGATGGTGCCTCCAAAATTTTAATCAACAAATGTATATAAAATCTGATGCCAGGTAGATTTATAAAATGTATTTTATTTGATTCTATTAACAAATAAATGTTTTCTACTCTTTATCACTATCTGAAGGCTACAAAAATAATGTGGCAGAATACCGATACCTCATCGCTAGATTTGAACTCTTCATACTACTGTAGATAGCCTTCCAAAATAAAAAAGTGATTCACATTATCTTATAATTAAGAACAATGGTGAATTGTCCATCAAAAAAGAAGAATTGGAACCTCTAGTTGGATACATCTTGGGACTAAGGGAAGAATTCCCTTTTAAGACCACATTGAATCATTTTCTCTAATCTAATAATGACCTCATGGTTGCTTTGTCTAATGCAGCCATAGTCCCATCTATCCTTGACTAAGAGGAAGCAATGTTCTGTATCATGAACTAATGAATGGTCTCATCAATCATCATATTCATAATTGAATAAATCATTCACATCAAAAAATCCATAATGCATTTTGAATCGATATTCTCACTATAAGGATGGCTCCCATAATCAGTTATATCCAACAAAAGACTCTTCTTATATACTAATCAAAGATGGAATAGATTCGGTGCCATTCAATGTACTTTACCTTGTGAAATCTCAAAAATAAGTAGAAAACCCTATAAAATTGAGCATCTGATTGAATCCTCCTCATATTCATAAAAGAAATAGAGATTCATGCTATTATGGAAGAATCCCTTGTAGGATCTCGCAGTGCTCATCATTCTAGGATGAGGCTCTCCCACAAAATTCAGAGGATGATATATTACTGTCAAACCATGATACAGGACTATGTGCTATTCTCCAAAAAAAATCAATCATGCCATATGGATGCAAACTTCATCCATATACCCTCACAATTTCTACATATAGCTAAATATTAAGATTTAATTCTAGTTTGGGTAATAGAGAATGTGGGTCCATATCCCCCAAACAAAGTAAGGATGTTCAAGTATATTTTTATTATAATTGAGTTCTTATCTAAATGGGTTGAGGTAATACCCCTCAAAGAGACCAAGATGAAGAAAATAATCATTTTCCTAACATCCCATATCACTTCTAGGTTCGGGGTCCCTAACACAATATTGATGAAATATGGCACCAGAATCTATTCTATGGAATGGATGAAATTGTATTAGGAGTACAAAATTGAGTCCAATCACTCATCCTGATATAATGTAATTGCTAATGGACAAAAATATGCCTTCAAAAAGGCCATGTAAAAAAATACACTAGAAGATGCTAAATAAATAAAATACCTGTTATCTAGATAAAATCATCCCCATATTATAGGAATACCATACCACCATACATACTACTACATAATAAACTCTGTACTCACAGGTGTATATGACTGAGGTTATATTTCCCATTGAAGTCAATATTTCCTCAGTTCGAATAGCCATTTTTGGAAAACACTCGAATGATGAAAAATAAAAAAGAAATTGAATGGTCTAGAATGGATCAATGATAAAAGGATTAATACATTAAACAACATTGAAGTCTATCATAACCAGATTGTACACTTTTTCAATAAAATGGTCTACCTCTATTCATTCCTCCAAAGAGAATTGGTGTTGTCTCTTGGAACCCCAATGATACCAGTAAAGAATCCCAGAAAGCTATAACCCAAATGGGAAGGGCCTTATATCATATATAAGATTTATCATATGGATCATGTTTATTGGACACAATGGATGGGGAATGTCTCACACACCCCACCAATGTGAGTTTTCTCAAGAAACACTTTTCAAAGCTGTCATTAGTTCCCATGTCCAAGAAATATAACTTTAAACTGTACAACATTTCATGTCTTAACAACATGATGTAGAAAAATATAGACCATTTCCTCACCATATGATATTAAACTACATGAATCCCACAATTCTTCAGCTTCATTCATATCGGGCAACCCATGTCATAACAGTTAGACTTTAAACTAAATTATGTTTCATTTCCAATCCACATGAAATTAATCTATATGGAACATGTCCTTACCCAATGAAATTAAAATAGACATAATATTCCTTCATTGTATGCTGATAAAAAATGGGAACAACGACCGGTCTAATGATTCACTACCCGCTATATAGATTTATGTTAAAGAATGATGAAATTCCCCAATCCCCGTGTGAGAGTTAGGTCCACATAGGGAGTCCCTCATTCTATGAACTTATTGTTTCTTTATTCATATAATAAAAGGGTATTTAGTAATTATTGAACCCTTATTTTTTCCCGACCATAGAGTTACTTCCCTTTCACATTGGATGACCCTTTTCCTCCCTGAAAGATGTCGAACTTCATGGGTAATTACCTCACCGTACAAAATTAAACTAAATTGGCTTTTCAAACTATGTACCGCTTGATTCACATTTCAATTAGAAGTGTAGGGATTCTTCTATCCAATATCCTGGTCTATCCACCACATGATACAATATTCCCATGTCCTATCCTTAAATTTATCATCATGGTGAAAAGAATCCTTATCATTCCATGTTTTTCACACTGAGCATAAGTCATGTGATATAAGGAATTTCAAAAAGTGTTTCCCCAACTAAACATGGAATATCTTCTCAGGATATGTTTATCAGCATCTTGAATAAAATAACATAAAAGGAATACCCTAATTCATTATTGAATTATGTTAAACTACACAGTTGATGTCCTTTTATGACATATAAATACTTATTCCAATGGGCCTTTCCTAAGAGGACCACAATATTTTTTATTGGTATCCAACCACACCTCTATTGAAGAACTATGTGTGAATCAATTCCAAAAATCACATGATTGGTAGTGAAACTTGAATCTCCAGCCAAAGGTCTCATCCTAATAAATAAAAATAAAAAATCATGATCTATCTCTATAAGTCAGACTTCCACATGAATCTTCCATTTCAATAACTGCATATGGCTTGATTCTTATTACCATAGAATACATAGTGAAACCCATATTTTAATCATTGGGTCGAGCAGGAATACCCATATATACATTAGGAATCCTAAATATTTTCAACATTACGTTAAACTACATTGTTCCTCGAGAACATTGTGTATCCTAATTCGCACTATCCCATGATACATAATAAGGACTTGATCTCCAATCCTCGGCTGAGCTACAAAAATCAATTCAAATAATTTCCACCTTTAAATATAGGTCAAACCTGCATAGATAGATTCCCAATCAATAACTACATGTGTTTTGATTCATATTGTCATAGTATAGCTCACGATGCTCATATCTCCAATCAAGGGCCCGACTACAAGAACCATTAAAAAACATCCCCCCCAAATGCATAGGGGCTTATAGATAAAATACAATTTATCTTACATATGATTCAGATATACATGTTTCTTACTAGTGCATTTAATAAAACTTACAAAATTTTTAATGTTTATTATCACATCCTTATCACATGATGATTAAACATCGAAGAGAACTTCTAGGTTCCATGAAATTAAAACTAAAAAAAATATTTACCACATAGAGTTAAACTATAATTCAAATTTCCATACCACATGACATCTAATTTCATGGAAGCAAGTACATCCCTTCTACATGACATTAAACTATAAATACCATCATCTATCATCATCTCTTGTCAAATGACTAAAAGATCCTTACCCCGATAAGCCATAGTATAGAGTACTTCCTCCATCATTTGACCACCTCAATTCATAAATCACGATTCACGTATTGATCACCTAATGTATGCCCAAACCATTCATTCCCCTTAGATATGAAAAGTGATCTATTTTTTTGAACATGAATTTGATGCTTAAGGAATCAGACCTGACAACCAAAGTAATTTCAACTCTATAAGGAGTAATTTCTAATCCTCATGAGCCTCATGTCACCGTAATAGAAATCATCACCTAAGGGTGCTATGGGACATCCCCATTATGATTGTATCATTTCATTTCTCATGATAATAAATTTTTGATCCATGGTTTACAAAATTTTAATTTATCACCTATAAGGATATTGGAGTTCTCTTTTCCTTAGATATTCTATTTGTTCTCTTGTGTATCATCCTGCATATTAGGCCCATGTGTGTCCCAACCATAAATAGCCATCACTCTGTTCAAAGCTATATAATGATAAACTCTCTCCCATAATGGTTCAAATCACAAGACCTTAAACTTTTATAGAGAGACACAAATAATTTCATGTTGAAACCCCGGAAGGGAGGTCTGGTAAAAATTCATGTCTTAGCTCACTAAAATTTTAATCTACAGTGTCTATGAAAAAAATTCAAAATAAATTAAAAATTCATAAAGCTCCACAGGCCAACATTGTTTCCCTAGTAATAAACCATCTATGCTCGCTGGACCTACTAGTTCAAGAAAAATTTACATTAATGATATTTTACATCTCCTACCAATCAAAATATATTCATTAGGTGGTGAAACACCTTTTAGGGTTCTCTAAACCTTATTAGATATTACACTTTACCTAAATCACACATCATTATTTGAGCATCTCAGATCAGCATAAACCTTCGACAGTCCTAGTAAAAGAGTAATTTGCTTCAAGGGACCCATTATTTAACTATGAATGTCTGAATATAGCTCTTGCATATGATCCTATGGCTGTCAAAAAATACTTCACTCAGTAAAAAGGTATTTTTTATCCTTATAATCCCTAACAACAGTATGGATGAACTCAAAAACATAGTTTTTTCTAATACATTCCTTGTATGAATTTCCCATATCATCCTCCTAACCTGAGCACTTTGGAAGATGATTTTTTATCCCCATACAATACAATCCATGTAGATATAAAATCTATGACATTATGTCATCATGTTTTGTAACTTTTATCAAATATAGAATGTGAAACTCCATTCATGAACCATTTATGGTCATTACCTTGTGATTGGAATTCTTATGTAATAGGGATAGTGATTCATAGTTTAGAGATAAACTATTGTAGAGGTCCAAACCCCTTCCAGGGTAGCTTTACATGATATCCAACCACATCATTTTCACATTTGAATCTTTATAATTCCTTCATATCCCTCAAAAAGAGTAGAGTTTATCTTTTCTTGAACATGATATCGATGCATATGTTCTATACCCTACCAACTAAAGGTATATCCTCCTTGAAAGGAAGGAACTCCAAACATTGTGAGCTATTGGAACATTATGTTAAAACCTATCACCTCAGGGTGCTATGGATCATCACAACCTGTATTCCCCATCCAAAATTCATCAACTCAAACTTTTGGGTTATCACATACATCACCTATGTTCCGACAATCTAGGTGGGAGAAGCTTCTCTATTATTTTTCCATCAACCAATATTACACCCATAAATATTCCATGACCCCTAGAATTAAGTGGAGACACCTCTATTTGATAGATAAATTTATATATAAGGTCTTTGAATAACCAACTATAAACATTTCCTCCTTACAGTAAAGGATCCATAATCCTAATGAAACTCAAGAACACCATGGAAGAACATAGCATCTTAGTGTGTTTTGATTCATTCCTGGCATATTTTCACCATATTCCATGATCAGAAATCTATTGGAGCCTCATCTTAACAATAATGTGATCCCCTCTCATTGGTGGCCAAATAATGTCATGTCATGGTTTTTTGTATCACAATTTCATATAGTATTTTTTGTTCAAGGACATCCACCCCTATGTAATTAAATAAATGATGAATGTGTTCTCATAGATCATGAAATGTTTCAAAATGAGTCTTAGTAATCAAGGAACGGATATTATTACAAATCAACCTATGTTATTTCTGAGGGTATGTGAATGATGAGATGGGAATGTTAAAAGGTGGAACAAATGGCTGCAATGGCATGAAAACAATAGAGTTGTATCTATATATCCTCCCCAAGATAGAGGGTTCTCCTTTTCCTTGTATCGAGGGGCCAATTTCCATGAAATATTCTATACTTCTATCAAGATGGTTATCACCAGGATGTGTGTACATCCTCGAAGTCCAATCCAATTCATGAACCCACACCACTGTTTCTATGAACAGAGGGATCAATGAGGAAAGTGGATAGTCCACATGATGAACCATCCATCTTAGCACACCACTTAGATATGCTGCAACCCAACCCTAGGAATTATCCAGAGCAAGTAAGCATTATCATCGATATACAAAAGAATGATCTTAGTTTCAGTGTTTTCACCCACCAACATCATTCCAAATTTGTTGATGATCCTAATGTATTTCTCTCCTCACACGCCATCCAATGGTTGAGGGGAGACCCTTTGGGTGTAGCCAAACTGATGATAAAATAAATAAAGACTATATGGATCACATATTATCATTTATTCCATCCTAGATACATGAACCCTATCCCAAAGGGAGATATTGTATGCCCATTCATCAAGACAAACACTTCAATTATCAAATATTGGCCCAGTAGGTGGAGGATAAGGGGTGAAATCAAAGCTATCATATATAATCAACACATTGATAACCTTATCAGAGTCTGGTGACATGCACCCAACCCCAGATATGTTTAGAAACCTAGTATAAGATAAAGAGTTAGGGATCCAAGTAGAATTCTAATATTCATAACAATGGAAATGATTCCCTATCCAAACAAACAAAAATTGAAAAGGAACACTGATCCTATAAAGGATTTTTTTTCTAAATGTGTCCTAAGAGATGTTAAAGGAATGAAATGGTAAACACCACTACATTAATTTGTAATTCCACTACTAGTCACACTGCCAACACCAACATATTAATCATTATTCTTGAATGTGTGTCCCTAGCTCTAAAAAGAAACCCATTATTCAATATGTCTATGAATCCTATCCGCCTAGGGCTTGGAGAGATAGGTGGATTTACTTGGTATTCCCTTGTAGTATGATCTCCAGAATCCAAAAATCCTAATACGAAACGACATTATCAAAAACCTACTAGGAAGGGAACTGATGTAGGCATATAGTAGTTAGCCTAGATCTGTAACAATAGAGAAAAATATTGATCCTATATTTGAAAGAGATAATTGGGCATATAATAAGATCCATTCTTATGTTTTCCTTCAAAATGATGATAATGTCTCTCACCAATATTGGTTTCTGCAAACTGTTATCCAAGAAATTTTCAATAGGAAGGAACTCATTGTACATCTCTCCAAGAGGGTCTATCCCACCCAGTTGGTAGATATCCCATCGGACGATTCCCACATTTTCATGGGGTAGATTAAATGAGCCAGTTCTAAGACTCCAATAGGTAACCAGTTCTCTAAAAATATTAAGAGCGTGAAAACAATAATTTTGTAAATCCATACTACTTTGTAAAGATGGATAGAATATAATTATTCAGTGAACTCTGATTAGATTTTCCTAACATATAATGGCCATGTGCAGTTTTCAGAAAAGTTACCACTGTGATGGAGATCCCATTTTCAGCTCCTTTCATAGCTTGGGTTATTCAGATAATAGTCTAATATACACTAACAACTCTATGCAATGGGTAGGTGAGAAGAAACATAGTTTTCATACCTAAGGGAGTGTTTTCCAATATATAAGACAACCACTATGATTGAGATTTGACTAACCATCCATTTTTTACAATTTTCATTTTAATACAATAAATAGATGTTGACACTTAGAAAGATAGAAGATTGTAGTTTGAAGATGGAATTCCAACATTGTCCAGTAAGACAAACCCAAATAGGGTAATCCTATGTAATAATGGATTGTTCTAGAACACATATGGAAGATTCCTTTTCAAATCCTCTTTAGTATAATTAATTTGATATCGAATGTAACCATTTTCGTTTCTAGCAATCATGGCCATTGGATTATCAAATGTATAGAAACTATGCTATGATCCAAAATCCATCTGAACAAAATCCAATGTCATATGTCATGTCATTAAAAATAAAATATTGTCAAAGGAAGTACATATAAATTCCACAAGCTTCACACATATCTCATGAATCAAGAGATAATTTTTAAATCACATAAAATAATTGTGAATTTCATATTTCATAAAGATATCATGGATCACGTAAATTCATAGAACATCGTGCAAACGAGTGACCCCTCAGAAGACTTAATATTACGTGACATTGACATAGTCACATGAGCTATAAAAAAGTAGTAAATAATCATGTGATCAATCCAAAAAAATCCCCTTAAACCATTATAGTCATCCATGAATCCCTATGTCCAATGTTCAAGAAATTAAAAAAAAATTAGATTGTATTTGATTTGAACATGTTCTTAGGAAAAATTGATATTCTAATGTTGTTCTCATTGGAATATCTCATGAATGTATTTCATTATCCTTTCTTATGAAAGGGTATTTTGAAAGGGTTACATATTAGAGGTAAGGACAATATCTCTAAGAAGCGAGGTAGTTGGGGAATTAACATCTCTCTTCTAACCTATTTATAGTGATTTTTGTGGAATACCAAACATCTCCTTGTAGACCAAACGTCACCTAAACATTATGATTTGAAACATCACGAAAGAAAAAGGTGATCATTTACTTTCCTTAGAAGTGATCTCGTATCATAATAGAGGTATCTCTTAAAGTGGTTAATTTTTTGATTACCACCAAATGACCATCATATAATTTAAAAAGGTTGAAATGCCTAAATTTGGGAATTGTTTCACAAAAAACAATTGATGAAGAAGGTGGAAAAATAATTTGGATCGCATGATTCTCTAGATGAATTGCAATAATGAAACCTTCATAAGGTCATGTGATGGATCCATGTGTAGATAAAAACCTATGGTAAATATGATGGATCCCCTTTGACAAGTCATTATCTTATTTCTGAGTCATCCTAGACAATCTTTGATCATTTGGTGGCTGCGATATGAGCACACCCAGGTAATAAAAATTTTCAACCAGTAGGAGCCTAAAAAGGAATCCAAAAATCTTTTTTTAAAAATATAAATATATCCAAAATGGTAAGAACATCAAGTAGAAGTAAAACTCAAATGATGCACCACTGATGGGGAGAATTATTGTCCTAAAAAACTCAACTAAACTGACGAGACACTAGGTCCTTGTAAAATAAACATGTAAATAAAAATGGGAAAATAAAGGATGATATTACAGTTATAAACATCATGATACGAGCCCCTAGTAGTTCTTAATACATCGCAAACACTCGATGGCATTTCAACCTCACCAGAAGAAGTGATTCGGACTTTTCCAGTAATCCTCACACCCTATTTTGGATCAAAAAATGTAAGAATGGTTAGCTCATTATAATCCTCATGAATCACTATAAGAATTTTTTTGGGTCACAATACATATCACTTATTAGGAATGTGACTGTCTTTGACAATACTCATCTAAACTCACAAAATCCCCATGAATTTGAGAAATAAATAGTGGGAATAAAATAGAAAGGTGGGAGTATATTGTGTTCACAAATAAAAAATCAGAGCGCGCTTGTGTTCTCCCCAAGACCTTGAAAAACCCCTTCATTTTTACATCTTGATCTCACAAATTCCCCATAGAAATTCATCCTTTTCTCATGTAATATAACTTACAATTCTTCTAAAATTTTGTTTAATCCATTCTGTAAAAATCTTGATCTTATGAATTTTCTCAGACTTGTCGACCTAACAATGTGAAAATCCACTGGAACATATGTATGATTCATTATGACCTCTTTAAATTGGACATAATATAATAAATGTTTCACTGATTTTATGACCTCATGTTCTCTAGAAATCATGTGATTCCCCCCAAAAGACCTACAGAAAGAATTCATGAAAATACATGACTTGAAATCCCTCCACCGACTCTAGCCTAGATTTTGGTAATACTCGCCGCACATTGTGATCACTAATTGGGGTGAAAATTCCTATAATTCCCCTAACCCAGCATAAAAAAATTCATCCAAGGATCCTCACATTGGAACACTATAGAATCAGATCAGATTTCTCAGAGCTGTGGATCTTATGATTTATAACGACCCATACTTTACATACATTGTTACTACTTCATAATTGAAGCACACTTATTACAACATATGACAAAACCACAAAGGACCGTATAGGTATAGTGTCTTTAGAAACTGGGAAACATAAACAACTGGTTCATAAATCTTCTACAGTGTCTCCCATTTATTTCATCATATCTAGGGTCCCTTTTAGCATATTCTACTTAATATCCATCTTCCTGACCTGGGGAAAAGAAAACATAAAAGGGTGAGCTCAAATGCTCAGCAAGGGCAAATAAAGGAAATAAAAATCATATCATATCTTTTTGAAAATCAAAACCTGCAAAAGAGATCATAATATCTTATCATGGAAGAATTCATAGAAGTGAAAATGAGATCCCCATGATCATAACATAAAACTTGAAACTTTGTGGCATGCACACATAATCATGGAAAATCATTTCTTGTTATTCATGACTCATTGCCAAGACTATCTTAGTGGACAAAGTCCCTTTCTGAACCGAGTAACCCTCGTTTCAGTCCTGTTTCACTGAACCGGTATAACCTACCGTTCCAGCCCTGTCTATCTCATGAGATATAAAATCTTTACCCAATGCATTGGAGGGAGATATAGGTCCCACCCATCTTATAATGAATCCTTTCTTATGTGTGCCACATAATCATAAAACATACATCATCGCATAACACATGTAACAAAAATGGGATTCTTGAAACATCATGACATCATAAATCAATTCATATAAGATAAAGGAATTCATAAAAATAATTCCATCACAACATTAACAAATCAATTTAATAATAGGGATAAAAACAGAATCCTTTATTATCTTAGATGTAAAATCATTTTGGTAAAACACTTGAACTCCATTCTTGAGGAAAATATCCTTTCTTCTTAAAAAACATTTTTTCCTTTCATAACATGTCATACAACTTTAAAATAAAAGAAGTTGATTAAAAATAAACTTGAAAACTTGTAAAGGAAGCTTTTTGGAAACAATGTTTTAAAAATCCATTCATGCCGTATAAGTTAAAAAAACATTCTTCGTACTTTTGTCGGAAAAGTCAAAAAGTACCTCGTACGAAAAACGACAAAAGATTCCTTTCACTTCTTTTACTAAAAACTCACCGAAGGGTAAAAATGGATTTAAACAATTGTAGGTGGATGGAAATAATATTACATATTTATGAAACATGGATGTGGATGATAAAATACACCCCAGTAAATACTTACGAATAAACAATCTCGGATAAAAATGAGATTGTGATATTTCTCTTACCTTAGGTCCGATTTGATTTGTTCGTGTCCGAAGCTCCTGTATAATGGTTTAAATAATGTTATTGACTTATTCCAGAATCATACATATTGATATGATATCATATATGGTCATATTATTAGCTTCTTGTTAATAATATTTCATTGTTACTTGTTACTCGGGTCTTTATAACTTTTTGTTCTTATGCGTGTTTTGTTGAATAAATTCTTATTCTTATCTTTAGGTTATAGATAATCCATTTACAGAATGGTATTAGTGTAGTATATACCATATTCATTCATTCAATTCATTTATATAATCATTATGAAATGAAGATCATGTAGAACGAGTCGCATCACATCGTGGAGACGGTATTCCGTACGTACGCACGAGTGATGATATCGTTCCTATGATCGTGGAATTGTATTGGAGTATATATATATTATTTCAGTATCAATATTACTTCATAATAATCATATATAGTTACTCATTACACCATTATACCCATCCTTGTAAGGTGATGGTGGAAAATAGATTATACCACGGCGTGGAGACGGTATTCCGTACGTACGCACGCGCGGTGATTTCATTTTTCCGTAGGATGGATAGAAGGTGAATTAAGGTTGTTTCATATTTATAATAACAAATCAGTATGTAAGTAATACTGATGTTATTACTTTATCATGAAACAACTAAAGAAGAAGAAGTTGAAGAAGAAAGAAATTGAAAAGATCGGTAATGGATATTACCTCTTCTTTGGAACGCCTCTTTGAATCCTCCACTTAAGGAACTAATATTGGTCTTTGGAGAAGACCAGGACCTCTAGGATTATTCTAGGGAAGTGGAGAGGAGAAAATGGCCGGGGTTGGCCGAGCTTGAGTGCTCAAATTGGTGTGAGGAGGAGGGGGAGGAGGTGCCCTTTTATAAGGGAGGAGAGGGGCACCTTAGGAATATCTCAAAATATTATTTTATATTAAAGTCAAAATCGGTTTATAATGGTTCCAAAGGGTCTTATTTAGAAGCTAAAGTGGGGATGGGTCGAAATCCTATCAACCAATAGGATTTAGACAAGTTTAGGGTATTATTTTAACCTTATCAATTAGATTTAACTCTAAGTTAATTAATTTAACTTTTACCGTGTCTTTTTGTTTTCTTTCACTATATGGTTAATACACTTACTATAACATGCCAAACGAACCCCAAATTGTTTATTATTAATATATATATCCTTCTCTAAGTCATTTGGCCGAACCTTAGATTTTTAGGAATAAAATAACAATTAGTAATATAATATTAGATTTAAAAACTATTTTGTGTCAATTTTGACACTATTTGATATATGATTTTTTTGAAAGTCATAACAGAATTATATGTTCAAACCAAGTTAATTAAATCAACACTAATATATCATAGTAACCTAGAAAATTAGTGGAATTCATAAAAAGTCTTAAATTACATTTATTTTGGTATTTATATTATCAATTATGTCAATATTTCATTAATAAGATAATTACTGCACCATCTTTGTGTCATAAATAAATTAAATTATTTGATGTATAAAAATTACAAATAAAATACCATTATATAGTAAATATTTTTAGCTTTCTAATGAAAATTTATAGTCGAATTTATCTTATGTATAACCCCATATTAAAAATAATTTACTTATTAAACTTTGATTTTTAACCATTTTAACCCTTCTTTAAATAAATTAATAATAAATGCCCTAATCTAATCCAAGTGGGCCTAAATGGTCATATTTTATTCCTAAGTTTGTTTTTGGTCGAATTACACTTGTCCAATAGAATTAGGACATGTTTTAGGGTAATATTAATATCATATTTACCCTTAGTTACCCTATTTACTATTAACCGCGGTAAAAAAAAGTTAAAAGTTACTATTCACCAAAAATTATTTTTATCTCATTGAACCACATTTTACTTACTGATATCAACCGTGTCTGTCAGATTTTTGAAATTCCATTCACAGAAGCGGTAAAATTATGTTTATGCAAAATTCAGTTTTTAACCTACCACTTAGTGGTTTCACTATTCATCAAAAATTGAATGTTTTCAGAAAAATACCAAAATTTCACCCTAGGCTAATTTCGATATTCTGAGTCCAAAAATGAAGTCCATTTTGAAAAATAAAATTTATAAAATTTCAAAAAGTGGTTATTACTATTCATAACGGCTAGTTTTAATAGCATATTGTTGTTTAGTGAAACTCGGTATTGCGTACGACGCAAGCTATCGAGGAAGGTCGCGATTGCGTGCAAAGCAAGTCAAGCAAGTGTTGTGTAGAAAAGATTCCTTTGATTATTTATATAACGTAAAAGTCTCGGGTGTTACATTCTACCCCCCTTAAAAAGAATTTCGCCCTCGAAATTCGTCACTTTGCAACAAACAGATGAGGATACTTCTCCCTCATCATATCCTCAAGCTCCCATGTAGCTTCTTCAAATTGGTGGTTTCTCCATAAAACTTTCACCAAGCGAGTGGTCTTGTTTCGTAGGACTTTTTCGCTACGATCCAGAATCTCTATCGGCTGTTCTTCATAAGAAAGATCTTGCTCCATCGGTACAACTTCTGAGCTGAGTACATGTGAAGGATCTGGTATGTACTTTCTCAGGAGAGATACATGGAACACATCGTGAACTTGAGAGAGATTCGGTGGAAGCGCCAATCGGTAAGCTACCTTCCCAACACGATCCAGTATTTCAAAAGGACCGATATATCTAGGGCTCAACTTCCCCTTCTTTCCAAATCTCATAACCCTCTTCCAGGGAGATATTCGTAAGAACACTTTATCGCCCACTTCAAACTCTAGGTCTTTTCTTCGGTTGTCGGCATAACTTTTCTGTCGACTCTGAGCTGCTCTTATGTGTTGTTGAATAGATCTGACCTTTTCTGCCATTTCATCAACGAGATCAGGTCCTAATAGCTTTCTTTCCCCAACTTCATCCCAGCAAGTTGGAGTCCTGCATTTCTTTCCATAGAGAGCTTCATAAGGAGCCATCTGAATACTGGAGTGAAAGCTATTATTATAAGAAAATTCCACCAAAGGTAGGTGTTGATCCCAACCTCCTTTGAAATCCATAGAGCAAGCTCTCAACATATATTCTAGGGTTTCAATTGTTCTCTCAGACTGACCGTCTGTCTGGGGATGATAAGCAGTGCTGAAACTCAACTCTGTATCCAGAGTATGCTGAAGACTTCGCCAGAACTTCGAGGTAAATCTCGGATCCCGATCAGATATAATAGAAAGTGGTACTCCATGCAATCTTACCACTTCCTTTACATATATCCTGGCAAGCTGATCTAGAGAGAAATCCTCTCTAATAGCAATGAAGTGTGCAGACTTTGTAAGAAGATCAACTATGACCCAGATAGCATTATTGCCTTTGGATGTTTTAGGAAGTCCTGTGACAAAGTCCATAGTGATGTTTTCCCATTTCCATTCGGGTATGGGTAATGGTTGTAACATCCCCTTAGACTTCTGTCTCTCAGCTTTAACTTGTTGACAAACCAATCATCGAGAGACATATTCAGCAACATCTCTTTTCATGCCATCCCACCAGAAGTACTCTTTCAGGTCCCTATACATCTTCGTGCTTCCAGGATGAATAGAGAATGAAGAACTATGAGCCTCATCCAGCAGCTCCTTCTTTAATTCGGGGATGGGAGGAACACAAACCCGATTCCTGAACTTTATTATCCCATCACAATCAAGGTTGAATTCAGGAACATTTCTCACCTTCTTTTGTAACTCGACATCTTCTTTCTGTGCCTCTTTAATCTTCACATGTATAGATGGTTGAACATTCATTTGAGAAAGATAAGATTTTTCCCCTTCCATTATAATTCCAAGATCCATCCTTTGTAAATCCATAAATATTGGATCTTTTGTGATCCTCATCATGGATAAACTAGCATGGTCTTGTCGACTTAATGCATCTGCCACCTTGTTTGCTTTCCCAGGGTGGTAATGGATTGAGCAGTCATAATCCTTAATCAGCTCCAACCATCTTCTTTGACGCATATTCAACTCCTTTTGTGTGAAAATATACTTTAAACTTTTATGATCAGTATAAATATCACACCTTTCACCATAAAGGTAATGCCTCCAAATCTTTAATGCAAAGATTACCGCAGCCAACTCCAAATCATGTGTTGGGTAATTTTGCTCATGGATTTTCAACTGTCGTGAGGCATAAGCTATCACCATATCATTTTGCATAAGAACACACCCCAATCCCTTCCTGGATGCATCACTGTAGATCACAAACCTTTCTCCACTACAAGGCAGTGTGAGCACAGGTGCACTGGATAACCTTCTTTTCAACTCCTTGAAATTCTCTTTACATTCCTCTGTCCAGACAAACCTAACTCCTTTCCGAGTCAACTTGGTGAGTGGATTAGATAATCGTGAAAAATCTTTTACAAAACGTCGATAATATCCAGCCAAACCAAGAAAACTTCGGAACTCAGTTACTGTTGTTGGTCTCGACCATCTTTCGATAACCTCTGTTTTTGCTGGATCCACAGATATCCCCTCTTTTGAGATTATATGACCCAAAAATGCAACTTTTTGAAGCCAAAATTCACACTTGGTAAATTTGGCATAAAGCTTCTCCTTTCTCAGTGTCTTCAATATAATTCTCAAGTGATCTTCATGCTCTTCCTTGCTCTTTGAATAGACAAGAATATCGTCTATAAAGACTACCACAAATTGATCAAGATAGTCTCTAAAGACTCTATTCATTAGATCCATGAAGATAGCAGGGGCATTAGTAAGACCAAATGGCATCACTATAAATTCATAGTGTCCATACCTTGAACGGAAAGCCGTCTTTGGTATATCCTCCCTTTTGACCATTAATTGATGATACCCTGAATGAAGATCAATCATGGAAATGTATTGAGCTCCGCGTAGTTGGTCAAATAATTCATCAATGCGTGGGAGAGGATATTTGTTCTTAATAGTGATCTTGTTAAGTTCTCGATAATCAATGCAGAGTCCCATTGATCCATCTTTCTTCTTAACAAATAGAACAGGTGCTCCCCAAGGTGACGCACTAGGGCGTATGAATCCCTTATCAAGATTCTCTTGGAGTTGCTTCTTCAATTCCTGCAACTCAATTGGGGCCATTCTATAAGGTGTCTTTGAAATAGGCAAAGCACCCTGTACGAGTTCTATTGAAAACTCAACTTCACGATTTGGTGGAAGACCCGGCAATTCCTCCGGAAAGACATCATCAAACTCCCGTACAATGGGCATATTCTTAATCGTGAGTTTCTCACCAACCATTTGAGATAAATAACCTTCATTTAGTGGAATCAATACCCATAAGATGGAAGAAATTTCCACTGGAAGGTTATGTTCATCCTTGCATTGATAGACGATCGTAGATTGATCTGGAATATGAAATGTGACTTCCCTTCTTTGGCAATTGATATGAGCTCCATGTAGAGAAAGCCAATCCATGCCAAGAATCACTTCAAATTCCACTAAAGGAAGGATCACAAGATTTGCAGGAAGCACTTTCCCACAAACTTCGATCGGAGAAGAATTATAAACTTTTGATGCGATTGATGTGCCATTAGGTGTTGTCACAGCTAACTCAACATCTAATTGTTGAGGTAATACGGTGATACCCTTAGAAAAGTCTTCAGAAATAAAAGAGTGGGTGGATCCAGAATCAAATAAAACATTTGCTACTTTAGAGTGGATGGTAAGTGTACCTTTCACCACATCGTTATCGTACTCCACATCGCTGATAGAAATTGAATGTGACTTTCCTTTGTCTTTAGCCTTAAGATTTTGTTGACGTCGACCATCATCATCAACCCTTGGATTTGGGCATTGATTGGCATAATTCCCCATCTCCTTGCACTTGAAACATTGAAGTGTAGTAGGTTCATTCTGTGTATCCCTTCCTTTGTTTGCATCATTAGACATCTTCTTCCCATTATCACGGCATTCAAATGCCCGATGACCTTCCTTTCCACATTTAAAACATTTACTTGTCCCTTTAAGACAACTCCCTCCATGTTTCTTTCCACACTTTGAGCATAAGGGAAAGTTCATCTTCTTTTCCTTGTGCTCTTTAGATTTTTCTTTGAATTCCATCTTCCTCTTCTTATCAAACCCATGTGACTGATGGGTTACTCCAATCTCCATCTCGACTTTGAGAGCACATCGAACAATTTCCTCGTAGCTATTGAAGTCCCTTATGGCTAACGCCCTTCGAAGACTTGGTTTTAAGCCACTAAAGAATCGATCGATCTTACTCTCAGGTTGGATAATAATACCAGAAGCGTACCTTGCAAGTCTTGTAAAATTTGCTTCATAGGTACTAACAGATTCATCATCCCTTTGCTTCAGTTCAAGGAACTCTTTCTCCATCTTTGTTCGGAGAATACGAGGGAAGTACTTATTGAAAAATAAGTTCTTGAACTCGTCCCATTCCATAGACTCAATTTCATCCCTTTGCCTCGTATTCTTAACAAGATTCCACCATTGATCCGTATCTCCTTCCAAACGATACACTGCTAGGATGACTTTATCATGCTCAGAACATTGACGAACTGAAAATATCTTTTCAGTAGTACTAATCCATTGTTCAGCAACTAATGGATCAGTAGACCCGCTGAAAGAAGGTGGACGCTGCCTCATGAAGGATTCAACAGAATGTTGCTCCCTCCTTTGTTCGTTTGGAAATCCTGCATGATTTATAGCTTGAGAAAGTTGTGTGAGCATGGCTACAAGATTTTTCATTCCAGCTCCCATATCGTTTGGTTTCTCAGGGGGACAATCATTGCATTTCCCATCGCATTCCGCATTAACACGGTTCCTTCGGGTTCCAGCCATTGACTAAAACCAAGAAGAATAGTGTGAGCAACACTAATTATAATAGGAAACCACATAATTCAAGAATAAAATTTTCATGCTTATGGTCTTATCCTAGGTTATTCATGGCCATTTCTAAGATTGTGTTCTATGCTTAGACTTATCCTTAGGGTTCTTACTAAGGCTTTCACATCCTAGTTTCCAAAGGTTGACTATACCTTTCCTTTGATACCAACTATAACGACCCATACTTTACATACATTGTTACTACTTCAAAATTGAAGCACACTTATTACAACATATGACAAAACCACAAAGGACCGTATAGGTATAGTGTCTTTAGAAACTGGGAAACATAAACAACTGGTTCATAAATCTTCTACAGTGTCTCCCATTTATTTCATCATATCTAGGGTCCCTTTTAGCATATTCTACTTAATATCCATCTTCCTGACCTGGGGAAAAGAAAACATAAAGGGGTGAGCTCAAATGCTCAGCAAGGGCAAATAAAGGAAATAAAAATCATATCATATCTTTTTGAAAATCAAAACCTGCAAAAGAGATCATAATATCTTATCATGGAAGAATTCATAGAAGTTAAAATGAGATCCCCATGATCATAACATAAAACTTGAAACATTGTGGCATGCACACATAATCATGGAAAATCATTTCTTGTTAGTCATGACTCATTGCCAAGACTATCTTAGTGGACAAAGTCCCTTTCTGAACCGAGTAACCCTCGTTTCAGTCCTGTTTCACTGAACCGGTATAACCTACCGTTCCAGCCCTGTCTATCTCATGAGATATAAAATCTTTACCCAATGCATTGGACGGAGATATAGGTCCCACCCATCTTATAATGAATCCTTTCTTATGTGTTCCACATAATCATAAAACATACATCATCGCATAACACATGTAACAAAAATGGGATTCTTGAAACATCATGACATCATAAATCAATTCATATAAGATAAAGGAATTCATAAAAATAATTCCATCACAACATTAACAAATCAATTTAATAATAGGGATAAAAACATAATCCTTTATTATCTTAGATGGAAAATCATTTTGATAAAACACTTGAACTCCATTCTTGAGGAAAATATCCTTTCTTCTTAAAAAACATTTTTTCCTTTCATAACATGTCATACAACTTTAAAATAAAAGAAGTTGATTAAAAATAAACTTGAAAACTTGTAAAGGAATCTTTTTGGAAACAATGTTTTAAAAATCCATTCATGCCGTATAAGTTAAAAAAAACATTCTTCGTACTTTTGTCGGAAAAGTCAAAAAGTACCTCGTACGAAAAACGACAAAAGATTCCTTTCACTTATTTTACTAAAAACACACCGAAGGGTAAAAATGAATTTAAACAATTGTAGGTGGATGGAAATAATATTACATATTTATGAAACATGGATGTGGATGATAAAATACACCCCAGTAAATACTTACGAATAAACAATCTCGGATAAAAATGAGATTGTGATATTTCCCTTACCTTAGGTCCGATTTGCTTTGTTCGTGTCCGAAGCTCCTGTATAATGGTTTAAATAATGTTATTGACTTATTCCAGAATCATACATATTGATATGATATCATATATGGTCATATTATTAGATTCTTGTTAGTAATATTTCATTGTTACTTGTTACTCGGGTCTTTATAACTTTTTGTTCTTATGCGTGTTTTGTTGAATAAATTCTTATTCTTATCTTTAGGTTATAGATAATTCATTTCCAGAATGGTATTAGTGTAGTATATACCATATTCATTCATTCAATTCATTTATATAATCATTATGAAATGAAGATCATGTAGAACGAGTCGCATCACATCGTGGAGATGGTATTCCGTACGTACGCACGAGTGATGATATAGTTCCTATGATCGTGGAATTGTATTGGAGTATATATATATTATTTCAGTATCAATATTACTTCATAATAATCATATATAGTTACTCATTACACCATTATACCCATCCTTGTAAGGTGATGGTGGAAAATAGATTATACCACGGCGTGGAGACGGTATTCCGTACGTACGCACGCGCGGTGATTTCATTTTTCCGTAGGATGGATAGAAGGTGAATTAGGGTTGTTTCATATTTATAATAACATATCAGTATGTAAGTAATACTTATGTTATTACTTTATCATGAAACAACTAAAGAAGAAGAAGTTGAAGAAGAAAGAAATTGAAAAGATCGGTAATGGATATTACCTCTTCTTTGGAACGCCTCTTTGAATCCTCCACTTAAGGAACTAAGATTGGTCTTTGGAGAAGACCAGGACCTCTAGGATTATTCTACGGAAGTGGAGAGGAGAAAATGGCAGGGGTTCTCCGAGCTTGAGTGCTCAAATTGGTGTGAGGAGGAGGGGGAGGAGGTGCCCTTTTATAAGGGAGGAGAGGGGCACCTTAGGAATATCTCAAAATATTATTTTATATTAAAGTCAAAATCGGTTTATAATGGTTCCAAAGGGTCTTATTTCTAAGCTAAAGTGGGTATGGGTCGAAATCCTATCAACCAATAGGATTTAGACAAGTTTAGGGTATTATTTTAACCTTATCAATTAGATTTAACTCTAAGTTAATTAATTTAACTTTTACCGTGTCTTTTTGTTTTCTTTCACTATATGGTTAATACACTTACTATAACATGCCAAACGAACCCCAAATTGTTTATTATTAATATATATATCCTTATCTAAGTCATTTGGCTGATCCTTAGATTTTTAGGAATAAAATAACAATTAGTAATATAATATTAGATTTAAAAACTATTTTGTGTCAATTTTGACACTATTTGATATATGATTTTTTTGAAAGTCATAACAGAATTATATGTTCAAACCAAGTTAATTAAATCAACACTAATATATCATAGTAACCTATAAAATTAGTGGAATTCATAAAAAGTCTTAAATTACATTTATTTTGGTATTTATATTATCAATTATGTCAATCTTTCATTAATAAGATAATTACTGCACCATCTTTGTGTCATAAATAAATTAAATTATTTGATGTCTAAAAATTACAAATAAAATACCATTATGTAGGAAATCTTTTTAGATTTCTAATGAATATTTATAGTCGAATTTATCTTATGTATAACCCCATATTAAAAATAATTTACTTATTAAACTTTGATTTTTAACCATTTTAACCCTTCTTTAAATAAATTAATAATAAATGCCCTAATCTAATCCAAGTGGGCCTAAATGGTCATATTTTATTCCTAAGTTTGTTTTTGGTCGAATTACACTTGTCCAATAGAATTAGGACATGTTTTAGGGTAATATTAATATCATATTTACCCTTAGTTACCCTATTTACTATTAACCGCGGTAAAAAAAAGTAAAAAGTTACTATTCACCAAAAATTATTTTTATCTCATTGAACCACATTTTACTTACTGATATCAACCGTGTCTGTCGGATTTTTGAAATTCCATTCACAGAAGCGGTAAAATTATGTTTTATGCAAAATTCAGTTTTTAACCTACCACTTAGTGGTTTCACTATTCATCAAAAATTGAAAGTTTTCAGAAAAATACCAAAATTTCACCCTAGGCTAATTTCGATATTCTGAGTCCAAAAATGAAGTCCATTTTGAAAAATAAAATTTATAAAATTTCAAAAAGTGGTTATTACTATTCATAACGGCTAGTTTTAATAGCATATTGTTGTTTAGTGAAACTCGGTATTGCGTACGACGCAAGCTATCGAGGAAGGTCGCGATTGCGTGCAAAGCAAGCCAAGCAAGTGTTGTGTAGAAAAGATTCCTTTGATGATTTATATAATGTAAAAGTCTCGGGTGTTACATGATTGGTTTGGTTTTTCAGTTGGTAGTATTTGGGGAACCACATAAGAAGGTCATGTGACTTTCATTGGCACTTCATATGATCAACCATTGATCTTGTGAAGGACATCGGGTATCTTATAAGAAAAAAATCATGTATACATGATCACTTAGAAGAGTATTAAAAAATTTGACACTGAAAAAATATAAGGAATATGGGAAAAAAGGACGGAGAAATGAATAATGATATAAAAGACTAATGTGAAGAACATATACAACAACTCACATACCTTTCACATGAACCACACAGGTCATGCGACAGCACCAGAACATGGTTCCAAGATCCAGAATGCTCCTTTAATATATTTTTTGGATCTCAAAAATTCCCCTTGATGTGTAAATGAAAGTCATATGGCAACCTCTAGGCATTCCACCCACGTCCCAAAAAACCCTATGGTCTCCCCATCCATTACTTTTTATGACCTCTAGATATTTAACCCAAATAATATGGTGGAACTAGTGTGTGTCAACTAAGACTCGCGATTGAACAAGGGAATGTCAATTGAATCTCATGATGTCCCATGGACAAGCTATCTAGATCTCATGATTCCCTTTAGGTATGTGAGTTATCTCTTTCGATGTTCCCTAGACATGTCATCCATAATTCATGATGAAACCCATACCATTTTTCGTAGACATGCACCACCCTCCATACATGCTACACCAACTCTTATGATGTCATCCATGCATGGAACCCATATTTTTCAAGGACACCAGTGAATGTCATCCATATTATGTGATTCCCTCCAAGCATGTTAGCTGAGATCATGCAATGGATTCCAGGATAAACTAGATAGGTTTTTTAATGTCTTCCAGGCATGTAATCATTAGTCATGAGATAGCCTTCATACATACCTCCCAGATAATTATAAGTCCCTTGGAAATGATAAGTGGTTCAGTTGATTTTCTTTAGACATGTTAGAAATATATTCATTGAATCTTCATGAAGAATATCATGTAATGTTAGGAAGACAATAAACCCATGTCAGATAAACAAACATACCAAGCCAAGTAGGATTCCCTGGACATGATAAACTTATTCAGCCTATATATAAGTGAAGAATCAGTGTGTGATCCCAAATGTAATGAACTACAATAACAGCAATTCATTCCATAAATAGGATACGTTGGATACCTTCCTAAGGCTTGATCTCCATATCAAACCTCCATAGGGTTATACCATTTCATATTTTCCTTCATCCATATGCAGTGAGACTGATTATTTTCTATCCATTGTTTCTCACCCCAAATATAGCGCATGTGGGATTAGGAAGTTGGAATGATCATATCATTTGAGTCATAAGACTCTACAAACAAATGGATACTATTTTTTGTATTCCTGGATCTGTAGCATAATATGATATGTCCATCATATAATGGAAGCCTTTTTGTGTAATCCCTAACACAATGATATATGATGACTATGATTACTTCCATAACCATGATGCATAGGATGCCTTCTTAAGGCCCGATCTCAAATGAGTATCAACATCAGTGTAAATTCCACCATGTCTCTATCATTATAACAATTGATACCCAATCTCTAACATTGTATAATCATCTTTACTCATCCATTAGTGGATTGAGAAGCCAATGAACTATAATGACACGGATTCTTACCACAACTAGGATACGTAGGACACATTCCTAAGTACCTAGCTCCATACGAAGAATCCAATGCACTATCCCAAAACATAATCCTTTCATCCATATTTAGTGTGTCTTATTACATTCTATCCCTTTTTTAGCACACAAAGAATATTTCATGTGGACATAGGGATTCATGATGGTCACCTCATTGGAATCAAGAATACCCACCTCCTAGGGAAACATCAATGTTTTTTCCTCGATTAGTGGAATTATATGACTACCCAAAATACAAGGGTATCTAGCTTGGGTAAATTCTCATGGTCGTGAATGAACTGTGATAACTATGATTCCTACCAGAACATGTATATGTATGATGCCTCCTCAGGGTTCAAACTCAAATATCAGGTTCCTCTATATATAACATATTCATATGATGTCAAATTGCACCAGTTTAATAAAATTATTTAATTTTTAATCTTGTTATATAATAGGTTATGTAGGATTCATCATAATGTCTCAATCCTATCCTCAAAATATTAACTGCCTCTCCAGATAACAAAAAAATCTCGAGTGCCTATTTATTTGGATTCAACATATATGAAGCTTTCAATCAAAGGTAAATGGATTAATAAACCTAGATACATATAGAAGGTTTCATGAACAATACCCCCCCCCCCCCTTCTCTCTACATATGAAGAGACTTAAACTGGGATCATTTTTTTAGGTTAAACAATAATGTATTAGTATAAAGAAGATATTCTCAAACATATCATAAAAAATACAAGAGAATCTTATAGTATTAAAATCCTCCCCCCAATGGGTGTGGTGATCCCGACCTCTCATCCTCTCGACCAATGTGAGTTCCTTAGCATCATCAGGTATGAACCCCCAACTAGCCTCCTACCTTTGGAAAGAAGGTATATACCTGGATATGGATGTGGGAGAAATTGGGAGTTTCTTGGAGTGTTTAACAAATGGTGAGTCTGATATGAATGATTCTAAAAAACATTTAATCCACCCCCCACAATCAGACCACTGGACAAAATCCAACTACCTCTTTCTGAGGAATCATGATCAAATTATCAATAAGGATAAATATATGATATATCAATAAATGATCATAAGTGATCATAAGATAGTCACAAGGGTATGATAATATGATCATACATTCAAAAAAATCACACCAAATCATTCAATGATCATTAATAATATATCATAGGACAAGTATTTTAATTAAAATACATAATTCATATGTGTGAGGAATCTTCAATAATCAATCATAAGACATGAAAACATATTATAAGATTAGGATACAAGCTTTTGGTATATAAAGAGGCATATAAAATAATTTCCTTAATCGATAATCCCTACCAAGGCTGTCATTGTGGATTGGATTCACTCCACCATTCTATAATTTCCTTACTCAATGTTCACTCTGAAGACTGTCATTATCGATAGAATCACTTACTAAACTTGGTTCACTCCAAATTTTAGTCTTTATTATCCCATTAGATTTCCATCATTATCTAATGCATTTTTGGGATATATAATTCTATGCTGAACCATTAAATAATGACAACCATACATATATGTTTCACAAGATCATTAAACATTTATCA
Organism: Viscum album; assembly: GCA_963277665.1. NCBI lineage: Eukaryota > Viridiplantae > Streptophyta > Magnoliopsida > Santalales > Viscaceae > Viscum > Viscum album. Next base: position 23,468,305 of record OY728157.1, on the reverse strand, counting down.
CATCATCATATCATAACCCATGGAAAGTAAAAGGGTTTCATTAACTTTTCATCTTAGCATAACCCATTGAAAAAAAATATTTTCATATACTGTTTATTGTAAATTAATTAACCCATGGGAATGAAATAGATTTCATATATTCATCATTACATCATCCATAGTGATAGATAAAGTTGATGGTGTCATTTTATCATATCCTCAAAGAAGTATAATAATCAATAAAATATTTTTACATAAATGAAAAATACCATTAAAATATCATTTGAATGTTTCTTTAAAAACATGAGAAAATATCAGTTTGTTTTAGTAAACTTTTCACTGAAAATTTCCATAATATTATGTAAAAACTTCTCATTGAAATGAAATATTTAAAATTATAAATAAATCAACAAAGAATATAATGATATTGATAATTGGAAAATACATTCATTCTAAATATATCAAAATAAATCATTACTTTCACTCTTTGTAAAATGTTAAAAATAAATTTTTTGAAGAATACATATATTTAAAAAGATTATTTTAAACATTTTTTAATAAATACAAATTTAGTGAAACTTATAATTTTAAAAAAATGCAATTATATTTATCAATTTTTTTAAAAAAAATATTTTGAATATGATAGACATGTAAGAGAAATTTCATTGAATAAGATGAAATAAAGTCAAATTTTCATTAAACATACATTTTGGATAATTGTATATACCAATGCGTGTAAAATCTTAGTAAACCTAAAAACTAAAAATACCAGAGTATAAGAAAGTATAAAAGGTTTAAAGGAAAAGATCCATATAATTCCCCTCAATGTATTTTTAAATAGAAATAATCATGATTAAAATGATAATGAAACAAAAAACTCATACCTCAAGTATTATCTTTATTCATACGTGTTCAAAAATCATATATAATATATATAGATTTGTTATGAATATATTATCCAAAAATATTCATAAAAAATACTATTTTTAATTCCTTGATAATTTCATATTATCATTTTATTAATAATTTCTTTATTAAAATGAATATCTTGGAAAAAATGGGTATGTTTTCCATCAATATTTCATTTTGATGGTTTTGGTACATAAAACATGGTCATGGTTTCATCATATAAAGAATCATATTCATAATAATAGATTAATATTTATTCATTATATACACTTTTATACACACTTATAAAATTAAGGGGGAAATTCATTTACATCACAATGTGGAGATGGTAGTCTGTTGGTACAATGGATGATTTCTTTTACTTTTTGATGGATGGAATGAAAGAAAATAAAATTATAATTCAACTTAACAAAATAATAATTATATAATTAAAATAATATATTTCCATTAAGGGTACTGTTTTTATAATTCTAGTAAATCAAAAATGAAAAATTAATCACATCGCTTCGCTTCGTGGTGGTGGTAATCCACACATAAACCCTAGGGACATTATCATTTTCCAAAGGATGGAAAGGTAAGAAGGTAGATCAGATATTATAATTATAAAAGATTAATTATTTCATAAATATAATATATAAATATTAAATTCATTATAATTACCAACCATGAATAATGTTGATGGAAAATGATTCATAACTCTACATGGAGGTGGAATTCCACACGTATTCCCGAGAGATACATTCCATTCCAATTTGATGGATAGGAGGTAGAAAATGGTTAATGAATCACCATAATAACAATTCAGTATATTGAATAAAATAAATTTTTTATTTTATAACGGATACCATATATGTATATTAGGTTAAATAATAAATAAAATTGAAATTACTGGGTTTGGGGTTATACCTCTTCATTGGGAAACCACATTGGGCTTACACCTTAATAATTGAATGGATATTATTTTGATCAAAACCTGAACAAAATAACATGAGGAGGGATTTTTGAAAGTTATAATGGTATGTATTGGCCACTATATAATCCTCATTATGTGTGAGGATAATTGGGGAAATGGTATCCTTTTATAACTGACAGAGACGGCACACCTAGACTTTTTCCAAAGATTATAATATTTTAATGTATTACTCATGTAAAGTTCCTCCAAAATGAAAAATAATAAAATATATGAAGGATAAGTTCTAAATAATATTAAAAAATAAAAACAAATAATTTATTTTTTTCATATTTTAAACCTCATCTACCTGTTTAACACCTGGGTAAAACCATTTTTACCCAAACTGTTTAAACAAAATATTACTATTTTACTATTCATTATGTGCAAATATTATGTAAACATATTACGTAATATTAGTTATGATTATTATCATATGGAGTATATTTTAAAATATTCAATTTATATAAGTGTATTAAATTCATTTTAATATAATTTCACAAAATGGCATAAAAAATTTAGAAAAATGCATTTTTACTCATAAAATTTAGATTAACTTAGTCAATTACATGTAAAAACTATTAGATGAGTATGTAAATATTTAATTGAATATAATATATAAATATATAATAAAATAATTAATTTATAGATAAAAATATAATTTTTTTATTTAAAAACACATAATGCGTATAAAAGAAATTTTTTTAAGAAAAACATTTCCTTGTACAATCAAATTCTCATATTTCCAATTATATAAAATTTATTAGAAGTCAATTTATATTATAAATTTGTAAAAAATAAAGTTTCATATTTTAGTTGGTGGTATTCATAACATCTATTCCAACAGCTAGGAGATAACTCTCACATTAAATCATAATATTTTAATTGTCACACCCTTAACATGATTTATTAATTATTTAATTATATGTAGCCTCGTTTTGGAATTTTAGATCGAATTGATTTTAAATTCTAAAATTTCAGATTTTATGAATAGATTCAGGGCTAGTATAAAAATGTAAAAATAATTTTGGTGGGTCTTTATTTTTAGAGTGCCCTACTCATGAGGGGTAACCAGATTCACATAGAGGGGCACATAGTTAACGAGTGGTTTATACAACTATATATCCAAACTATGAAATGTGCTTAAGTTTCAAATTGATGGGATTTTCAATTTTTACCTTAATTAAATAAAACCCTAAAGGTTTTTTACTTCCCTTCACCATCACCCCCATGCTTGAAAAATCCTTGGGGATCCAAGCACTAAGTAAACTCCCACCTCCCCTCCCTCTATTTATTGGCTGATTTGTCTCCTAGTTTTTTGTGTGATCATCTCATGTAGGTCTTTATAATCTTCTTATACCTTATTATTATTATTAATTTGCACCATTTATCCTCAAAATTGTAGTATTTTTTTGAGGGATAGGCCCTAACTGGATTTGGGGATTCTTATTGGGAATTTTTGGGTTACTTGGTGTTATGGTGTTTGATTGAGAACCATTCTGGCATAGGCCATTAAAGGTGATGAATTATCCATCATTTTTTGTTATGTTTTATTCCATTATTATTATTTGGACCAATTTTAATTTTATATCTTTTTAATGATGGGTTTATTGTATTTTTCTACTATGCCTACACCGGATAAAGGTATTTTTTGGTTTTTGTTGGTGAATGATACATTATTTTAGGTAGGTTACCCTTTTCAAAGCCATTAAATAACAAACAATGATATAATTAGTGTTTAAGTGTGTTTTGTAATTATATAATGAAGTATATTAATTATAAGAGGTAGTTTTAATGGTTGAAATTGGTTTCTATCTGGTTTTACATGTTTCTCCTATGTATATTCTATAGGGTCCCCTTACTAAATATATATTATCCAAATTTATTTCCATGTTGATAACCATGAATGATTTTTTGGATTTATAATTATTTAATTTTATTTTCTTTGAAAATTATGAAAAAAATTTCTTCTTTCATCTTGGTTTTCGATAATTTTTTAATAGCATTTTTGGTTCCCAAAGAGCTTAGTATCGTTTTAAGTTCTCTGCCTTATTTTAGATATGCATTATATACATATAAATATTTAGATATATATATAACTGATGTCTATATAAGTATTCACACATGGAATTGAGAATATATACATTATGATGAAAGGTATTTAAATATATCATGGTGAATATGTGTCTATGTGTGAAGAAACATTTTGGTTCTTGAAACCTACTGTATGAAAAGTGGTTTTCCAAATGATCAATGTTTCCTTCTAAAAAGTTTTATATTGGTTAAAACATTCAAAATATTTTCTTTAACTAAGATTCACTTCAACAGAATGCTATATTTTGTTGTATTTTTTGGACTCTGATTGATGTGATTTACATGTTGGTATATTTTTAAGAAAAAGGGCTTTACATTGCTAGTGTAGGGAGTTGTGGTGTTATCATATGCTTAATTTTCATTAATTTGTGATTAAGGATTGGTGTTTTATTTCAACCCCCTTATATTTTTTTTATGATCATGGATCATGGGAATCCCTGTTAAGTAGGTGGGTAGGATAGGACTTATAGATTTGTGATTTATAGGACCTCAACTCGATCTCACTAGTAGGATTATAATGAAAGACTATCTAAACATCCCAATATGATTGATTACCATTATACCTTGAATGTATACTCCCATAATGGCTCATGGATGAGATGGATATATGTGTTTGATTTAAAATTGAGATAATATGATCCTAGAACACCAATAACCTAGCCATATAGTGATTTCCCATGGTTCTCTCTCACATTTCACCTCTAGATTCAATGGTGTTATTTTAAAATCCACTTCTTCATAGTTTTTTTTCTTGTCTAAAATTATGAAAATAATGTTCCACTCTCATATATTTTATAAAAAAAGATGATATTATATTTATTTTTATGATTTTTCACTGATTCTCTTACATTATTATATCATTATTTCATAAAAATTTATTATAAAAAAACTACTCATTTTTTTAAAGGTTGGGGCCGAAGCCTCATTTTTTATTAATAAAGCAAAGCAAAGACCTCTTTTAACTGGGTAGAGGGAGACCCATTACATATCCCGAAGGCCCAGTGGGCTAGTACCCCATTACATAGCCCGTAGGCCCAAATTTTTGCCCAAATTCATATTCTGTGAATAGTAACCCAGTTGCAACAGTACCGCCGCCGCTACAGTGCCCTGCCACCACTACAGTACCCACCGATCAACAGTACCGCCGCTGCTACAGTACCCGCTACAGTACTGCTACAGTAACCTGCGCCCAATGGGTTTTTTCAAACTATAATGAAATGATTTTTTGTTTAAATGTGAGGCATAGTTTGTGATTTCCCTTTAGGCATCCCTAACATAAATTATTATGCTCCCTCATGTATTTCTATAACTTTATACGTGTGGGTTTTTTCTTATCTGTTACTCTCACCCATGGGTAATTTGGGACTTCCTGTTTAGTTGTTGAATTTTATATATAAAATGAGAAATGAATGTTATAGTTTATTTTTATTTTAGATTATTTTATCAAAATGGAATCTTAGTCTTTTACTACTTCTACAGAAAGAGGGTATCAATATGTACTAGTGGGAGAAGAAAATCTATTGGAGCAGTTTCATTACCTTTTTGGAGAAGGATTTTTTAGGGTTAAAATGTTTTTTTCCTCATTGTTTTTACTAATTACCTAATTTTGATATTGGGTTGTTGTTTTGTTTATTTTTTTATTGCATGGATGCCCGATGTATGGATGTTCCATGCCAGAATTTTATTTATTTTTTAAATACTTCTTTCTTAACTATATATAGGGTTATATCATTCCCAAGTGGTGCATCTTTGATTCTTATGAACTTTTACCAACCCTTTTGGATCGAGAACATCCCCTTAGGCCCTTTTATAGCCCATACTGGGCAACTTACATAGGGAAGACTATTGTTTTTTCATAATAATAATAGTATCCTTCCAACCAAATAAAATTATATATCTTGACTATCATGGTAGGTTTGGTCCATTATTCCATAAAATTCATTTTTTAAGGATCCAATAATATACTTACATGGCATTATATGACCCACGAATATGACTTTTATAGTCAAAATTCAAACACGATAAATTTATCATACAATCAATCCTTCCTTAGGGACTTTAGCATAGTCTTAAAATAACTTTCATTATCTTAATTTCACGTTGAATATATAATAATTTCATATATAACTACTACCATAAACTATGAAAGGCAGTCTCCAAAGACTCGTTAAATCCATAAAGATAGCAAAGGCATTATTATGTCAAAATGGAATAATAATACATTCATGATTATCATACCCCATATGAAGGTTGTATTTGATATATCCTCTTTCATGACCATTGATTAATAATATCTAGAATTATGTTCGATATTCAAAAGGTATAATGAAAAGAATAGTTCATCAAATAATCCATCAATATAGGGTAGATGATATTTTTTCCATTATTTTGTTCGTCTAATGATTTCAGTAATCAATGCAATGATGCGTTGACAAATAATTATTCTTTAAAAAAAGAATAGGCACTCCCCATGGTGATAGAATAGGGTTTATTTATCCATTATCATGATTCTATGATAGTTTCTTCATTATTTCATGAAACACAATCAGGGCCATTCTATATAGAGTATTCTAAATAGGTGTAGCGCCAAGTGTGAATTTTATTTTAAACTCAAATACATGATTCAATGAAGAGTAGTAAATTATTCAATAAATACATCGGTATTATCTTATGAAATAGTCATATCATTGATTTTGTGTTTCTACCAAACCATTTGAGATAAATATCACTCATGAATATGTTGTAAGACACATATAATAGAAGTAACATTCATTTAAAAGTCTATATTCATCCTCACATAAAAAGATGATAATAACACAATTTAGAATATTAAATAAAACATCTCGTCATTGTAAATTGATATGGGCACTATATAAAGAAACCTAATCTATTCCCAAAATCACTTAAAATTCAACTAGGGGGATAATCACAAAATTTTCAAGAAGTATATTCCCACAAACTTTTATGAGGATTAGAAATAGACTTTGGATTCAATAATTATATGGTAAAAGGTTTTTACCTATAACATAATATATAGTCACAGATATGGTGAACTGATAACCCTTATTAAATTATTTCAACATTATTGAGTGGGTAGATATAGAATAAAATAATAGATTTTTTACTATATATTAAATGATAAGTGTGTGTTGTACCTTTTCATTCTTTTTACCCACTTCAATAGTTGTGACCGCATAAGCATTCCCTTGTTCCCTCTGTGTAAGAATTTATAGGTAGTGATTTTTATAATTAACCCTGGGATTCATTCATTAATTTTCATTATTTCCATATTCATTTCAGTTATAAAATTTTCGTTTGGTGGCCGATTTAGATGAGATTTTTCATTTTTCCTTTCATTGATGAGCCTCTTCAAATTATTTTTGAAAACTTTTTCCCTATCGATTTAATTTCCACAATGAAAAATTTACTATTCCACATAAATTAATTTCCTTCATTTTTCCTTATACACTTATAACATGAAGGAAAATTAATTTTCTTCCCACCATGGGATTTACTATAAGAATTCAACATAAATTCTATTTTTCCCATTTTCTACCAAAAAAACTAGAACCTTTAGGGTATTTAATTTACATTTCCTTCCTGAGAGAGAATTTAATGGTTTATTCCTCACTATAAAAGGCTCTTATGTACAATTCCAATTAAATATTTGGTCTTAAGATAGTAAATAATTAGTCAATGTTTTTCATGATCAATGATAAAACCATTAAAATACCTTGGATGTTTGGAAAAAATTTCCTTATTTGTATTAATTGATTTTGTATTCTTATAAATTAGTTATTGAATTTCCCTTTCCATTTTTTTTGAAGATTTGATGTAATATATTTATTGAAAATTAAATTTATAAACTATTCCCATTTCATAAAGTCAATTTTCTCATCTTGCCACATATTCCTGATAAGAGTTAAAATTTTCTCTGGTTTTCTTTAACATTTATAAACAATCAGGACAAAATTTTCATATTATATGAATTGGAGAATAGAAAATATCATTTTTTTTGGAACTTTTCTATTTCTCAACAATTATTGGATCAAATTAAAAATTAAAGAAATGTTGAGATTTCCATATAAAATAATGAAATGTAGATCAAATTAACCTCAATAATTCAGGAATATCATCAATTCAAATAATATATTGGTTCATAATGAAAATGTGAATTAACACAAGAATATGACTTGGTAATGTCTTTCTGTCTTTAAAGTCTTAAGACCACTCATTATGCACTGGTGATAATCAATTTTATACTCAATTATCCCCTTTACTGTTATTACCACATTGTGAATATGTGCCACATATCCATACACATTCCAATATCTATACATGGATGAATTTTTTATTACTGACATACAAAATATACCTTACTAAAGATTTAAGAAGTTACCTTATTCGTAGACTTATCTGTGATATTGTTAAGAATGTGATATTATCTTAATCTATAATGATTAATCAAACCCTAATCTGATAATAATAGAGGAGACCCAAAAATTATCAAATATATTTATATATATATAATAAATTATTTTACATTAATATTCAATACATACCATATCATAGAACAACCCATAACTGTAATCCTTAAGAATCATTGGATACAATATAAATAAATCATTTTATTTCATGAATGATCTTCAATATTTTTTACAAATAATGTATACAATAATACAATTATTATACATACTATATGTAAAACTATTATTTAATAATTGGGGAAATGAAATAGAAGAAAGGGTGACATCAGATACTCAGTAAGGATAAGCATCAGACATATCAATCAATGGTCATAATAGAGAATAATATTACCATAAGGGTGTGAGAACTTGATCATAACATAAAATAGTCATACACAATAAGTTTAATATAATAAATTTTAAATCATTGAATAAGTATTTTTCATAGAAAAATGAATATATCATATGTAAGTAGAATCATTAATAATCAAAACTGATCCATGAGAACATATCTTTGGCATAAGATATATGTTTTTGGAATACACATAAGCATAAAAATAGTTAACTTACTCAAGCCTCACTATCAAGTCTATCATATTGTATTTAGTTCACTCCATATTCTATCATATTATTAGTCATATTTAACTACCAAGATTATCATAGTGGACATATTCCATTACATAACTTAATTCATTTCTTATTTAATTCCTCTTTATCTCATGTGTTATCCATCATTACCTCAATTTATTACATGGATATATTGTTTCAAAACCACCCATCAAAAATGGAAACCATATAAATGTGTGCCAAAATATCGTAAACCATTAATTATAACATCATATCATCATATAATCATATCATAATACATGGAAATGAAATTGGTATCATAAAAATTTCATCATTTCATCATAGCATATATCATGAAAAAGAAATAGGTTTCAAAAAGTTTTCATCACAACATAATTAACCCATGGAAAACAAATGAGTTTCACACAATCATCTTTAAATAATCATAATAATAATCCACCTAGAGAAATAAATATTTGATAACATAAGATAATATCCCCATTTAAGAATAATAATCATTAATGTATGTTAAAATATATGATAAATACCATTAATAGATCATTCAACACGTTCATTGAAAACATGATAACGTACAATTTTCTTTAGATAACATTATAAATAAAAATTCCCAATATATTATAAAATGTCTTTTATTTGAAAATAAATAGATAAAATTTTATGTTAATCTTCATATAAAAAAATCATGGTGGGGGGGTTAATTTTATAGTTTATATATTAAAGGGAAACATTCACTTCAATGATTTTTAAAAAGTTAAAAATGACTTGTTTGGAAGACAAAATCTTTAAAAAGATTCCTTCTCAAACAATTATTAATATATTAAAAGGTATTGAATATGGTAATATTAAAAAATTTCAAGTGTAGGTAATAACATTCATAAAACAATTTTAAATATTATGGACATGAAATAAAAATTTCATCGACCAAAGTGGAATTAAGGTCAAAATTACCATAAAACCGTTTTATTGATCATTTTATGTAAAAAATAGATGGGAATGTTAAAAATACATATAAAATCCATAAATAACCAAATTATATTTAAATATATTGGTTTTAAAGTACAATATCCATATAATTTCGCTCAATGTAAATTCAATCATAAACAATCTCGATTAAAACATGATTGAAACCCAAACTCGATACACAATGTTTTTACTTTTCATGTATGAATTTAAATATATTTTGTAATAACTAAATATTTTTTATTAATATATATTATAAAACCATATTTACATAAAACATACTATATATCATTACATTATAATTTCCAATTATCCTTTTATTAATAATTTCATCATTAAAAACATTTTGATTAAAATTGATATGTTTTCCATTTGAGTTTCAATTTGATGGTTGTGATTATTTTACCTTGGTCATGATTTTATAATATAAATAATATTAATTATGATAAAACATTAATATTTATTAATTATACATATTTTATAACCATTCATTAAATTTGTTGTGAAAAATGAATTACATCACTTTATGGAGACGGTAGTCTGTTTTTATGCACGACTGATGCTTTTACATTATGATGGATGTGGAAAAAGAAATTAAATTTATAATTTACCTTTAAAAACTAATTATTATGTAATTAAATATATATATATAGTAAATCTATCTTTATTATCAGCTATGTAAATAAGAAATGAAAAATTAATAACATTGCTTCATAGATATTGTAGTCCACAAATTTGAACATGCGATGTTTTTATTTTCCAATGGATGGAATGGTAAGAAAGTTTGTAAGATCCTATAATTATTGATAATAATTATGTCATTAATTTTCTATAAAAATATTCAATCCATCATAATAACCAACCATGAATTATTTGTATGGAAAATTAATCATCTCAGTATGTGGGGAAAGTAGTCCACATGTACACATCGGTGATACTATCATTTCTTATTTGTTAAAAAGGATGTTAAGGATGATTAATGAATAATCATAAAAACATATTATATTTTAGTTAAATATTTAATTATTTTATAATGGATACCATATATGTATAGTGTGTATATGAATTAATAATATAGATAGTACTATGTAAGAGTTATTCTTTCTTCATTGAGAAAACTCATTTGGCTTACACATAAATCCTTTAAAAGATGGTATTATGAACAAACCATAAACTAAAATATTAGGGGAAGAATTTTTTATGGAATTTGGATTAGCCTTTCTAGATATGTAAGGATACTGAAGTGTGACTAATAGAGGAGAAGTGGTATCCTATTATATGGGAGGAAGATGAAAAACTGGTAATGTTTCAAAATATTAAAATATATTAATGTCTTAATCCAGTCAAGTGGCTCAAAAATTACAAATAATAAAATATAGTATGGATAAGTTAAATATAATATCATAATATAAAATTAAATCAATAGTTTTATAATATTTTAAACCATGTGTATTTGGTTACACCCTAGTAAACACTTTTTTACCCTAAACATATCATCAAAGGTTTAGTATTTAAACTATTAATTATAACCAAAAATTAAGGATACATTGTTGTATAATATTAATTATTACAATTAAAAAATGTAATATATTTTAAAAATTAAATTTCTATAATTGTTATATATTCTTTTAAAAGTACTTTCACAAAAATTAAAATCCTATTTTTTATCAAATGCATTTTTATCCTAAAATTTAGTTTACCTTCATTACTTTCTATGAAACAACTATTAAATTAATGTTAAAATATTTTATTGTATATATTTTCTACCAATATAATTAAAACCACTATGAAATATGGATTAATATAATTTATTAATATAATAACACATTGTGTAGATCAAAATAGTTTGTTAGGAAATCATCTCTTTCTACCTTCAAATATTTTTATTCTCATTTATAAGAAATTATAGGCAACTAATTCTTTTTATATAGGTGTAAAAATTGATTTTTCATAATTTATTTAATTCTATCTATACCCAAAAATTCAATTCCTAGGTGATAACCATCATATTAAATGATAATACTTTGATTTTATATCATAATTCATTTAAACTCAGTGTTATGAGTAAAGCAAGTAATCAAAGAAACCAAAAATATAAAATAGAAATATATCATAAAATATCAAGGTGTTATTGTAACGTGGAAAAAAATTAGATCATGTTTAAATATATTTTGAGATAGAATTAAAATATATTCAAATAAAGGGATTTTGATGAGTTATTATGTCATTTTACCCATTTCTCTTTATTTTAACATCTCATTAACCCCCATTATCCATTAACTTATTAATGAATTTTTACATTGTTTATTATTCAAAATGACCATCAATTAATTTTACATAATTAAATTTTATTAATAATTTTTATTAAAAACTTTTGAATCCATTTTAAAAATTAATTTTTTATAAATGAATGAAATTAATTTTAACATAACTGCGCAAAACACAACAAAAATCATTTAAAAAAAGATTTTTTAGACATAAAACTAAGTTCTTTTTCATGTACAAACTATTATATAAATGTAAAAATTATTTATCTGTTATATTGTCTAAAAATTTAATTAAAATCATTAATATATAGATATTAATTTAATTATTTAATTTTAAAACACATGGTACAGTTGAAAACATATTTTTAGAAAAACTACTCTTTTTTACATTCAAATTATTTTATTTTAATTCATAAATAATTGAAATTTATTATTTTATCTTATAAATTTATGAAAAATAATTATTTTATAATCTATTTTTTCGTAATCATAATTGAAACTCAAATATTAAGTGGATAAGTTTCACATTAAATAAAAATGATTCAACAATATATCTCTGTCTTCATAAACTCAGGGTTTTGTGTAAAGAAAGATATCAATGAAGTAAAATTTCGTAAATGGTAAATATATCATAAAATATTTTTATTTTTCATCCCTTAACATTTACTTAGACTCGAGCATCGAAAATATTCTTCTAGGGATGAAAATTTTCTAACAGTAAGGAGTGGGATCACATTCCCACTTTTAGATAGTAATACCTCTAGTGAACTGTGGGTGAATCTATAGAGTAGACCCATATATATATATTAAAGTATAGATACCCAACATGTATAATCTAGTATCATCAAGGGAGTTGTGTTAGTATTTATAGGTATAAAAAAATGGTTAGAGTCGTATTATCACTCATGTACATAAATATGTTTTGCATATCCCAATAGTAAATAGAGGACATGAGAATACAAATACTCCCACTACTATTATTGAACTGGAACATATTCTTATTCCTACTAGAGAAGCCTTTCACGTCTATTATTTTTAATGTATGGATGGACCAATATTCCTATCCAAAATATATATAGTTTTGGGAAGTTCTTCATAGTTACAATAGAGGTTGGTAGTTGGTGTACCCTAAAAACTATTGGGGCAGGCCTATATTCATACTCCTTCTTGTACTAGAGGAGCATGTCAACATATCTTAGTAGATAATGAATAGTTTCACCATATCCAAACCATAATTTATGGTGATATATGGTATGTTATGATGGAACCCTAGGGTTGGTAAATATTCTGCCATCAATCCAATAGGTCAGTCATCATATTCTGGTAGCATCTCGTAACTAGTCAGCCATCTCTACTCCCTTTGAGGCTAAAGAAGACCAATGACATGTATATGAAATTTCTAGAATGTGGGCATGTATTCCCTCTCAAATTGAATGGAATCATCATAATATTCTAGTGTAAAATAAAGGACACGGCCATATTACAATCTAGTTTTAGGTATCTCATCATCCATCCCCATCAATTATATGGGAGTCATCTAAGAAGACTCTCACCCAAAGAAATCACCAATTTTCCCAAGAAGAGAATATAAAAGGATATTCTTCCAAAGGATTATAATGACATTAAATTAGGCCCATATTTTTAGAGTTATTATTTTTTTAGTTTCTCAAGTCCCTACAATGATTGTCTATTATAACATGGGATTCTTCCAGCTCAACATTAGAAGTTGAGACCAACTTTATCGATGGAGTTTTTCCCTATGATATTTTGACCAATGGTTATGGAGGTCCTCCCCAAAATATATGTCTTGAAGGTCCTCATAATGATAACAAATATATAATTCATGAAAACAATACTCGTGATTTCATATATAAATGTACTCTTTAAAGTGAGAATATTTATATACTATAAGATCATCCCATTTCTAATACATTAACAGATCAATAAAAATGTCTCCGTATAATTTTTGGTCATCATGACAAGAAGGTCCTCCAATTGTTGAATATTCTCTGATAGAACCATCATAGAAATCATAACACAAAGGATCACATTTTTCTGTCACTATGGCCTCAAATACCACTCGTGGAATATCATCTACACTAATAGAATTGAACACTCCCCTCTCTGATAAATTACATGGATAAAAACCAAGATTGTTAGATTAGGTGCATGAATTTCCTCATATATGAAATTGGTGGAATGTATATGTTGAATTAAATAGTATAGGATAGCATCCTGACTATGTTTTATCCCAATGTCCATCCTCGATATGATATCATGGAGGTATTAGAAGTGGAACTCATGCCTTACTTGTGTTTCACCTTGTGGGTTACCCTTAATCAACTAAATAAGAAGAACCTCCCATACAAGGGGTTTTAATACCATATTCTGGTAATCAAAAAAACTCTACTTTCAGATTGAATTTTATATATTCTTTGTAGACTAGAATCTTGTGATAGAGAACCATATTATAAACTTGAGAAATCCATATATTCATTGTTTAAGGAATCTTCATCTGATAATCACTAACACCCATGTATATTATATGGATCCATGGATAGGAAAACTATTTATATTTTCACTTCACTCAATCTTATGGATAGAAAAGTAATCAAAATTAGGCATCCTATAGTGTTCATATTCTATGATAGGATATGGGTCCAGAAAATTTTCATTCCATTTGGTCCATATAATGAATCCCATCCACCTATAAGTTGAAAATGTTCTATTAAAAAGGGGAGTGTTCCATTTATATACTCTTATTCTAGGATTAAAACAAAGTTTTACATGAATCTCAACTAATAAAGGAACAAATTATATCCATAGGATAACCTTCATTAGTGAGTATCATATAATCTGAATAGTCATTTCACTCAGTAAAAGCTTGAATGAAATCATATAATTATAAAGAAAACTATATTGGTATCCCCTATGGACATCATCTGAGAGCAACCCCATCTCATAATTATTGGGTAATTTTCAACACCACCACCACCCCTGGGATTTTTAGACCATAAACATATTCAATTCACACTAGTGTAGAAACTGATACAAACCCTTCCATTAAGGTATCATGAATTTTTTTACATCACCTCCAAGAAAGATGATATTTTATATAAAGGATGTTGACCTAAATTAAGTGTCCCATATTTTATTACTATTAAATATTTCACAAATATTTTTCAGGGAAAACCTAGTGATGGTGGTCAGAAACTCCCTCAAGAACCCTATCCACATATTGATTCTAGAAGAATATATGATAAGAAAATTAATCTCCATGGAGTACACAAACTGAAATGTCATGTTATGAAAGGGGAACCAAAGGGGGGTTGTGATTTAACCATTAATTAGGATATAAGGAATGCAGAAACAATCTATAAATCAGGTGATGATAAGGTCATTATCATTCATTGGTGCGTGTCGATGAACATTGTCACTATAGATCCAACATTGGTCATGGATCAAGACATAGACACCAAAAACCCCAATAAAAAAGCCTTCACCCAAGATATGGTCTATAGTTACCTAATATAAACATAAATGGCCAAAATTTTATATAAAATGATTATATATTTTATTAGATGAATATTCATTACATAACATTATGATCTATGCAAAAAATTTCATTGTTCTAGTTTCTTTAGAGACATCGATCCATAAGCAACTTGTTGATAAGAAATTTTAATCATCTCTCACTATGTTCTTGATAGCTAGAACACTTATTAGAAATACAAGACTTAAAACCATTATTCACAACCTTGAGAAATTAAACATTACAAAGGGTTAGCTTAGATGCCTATAAAGGGTAAAAAGGGACATATCAATGATCACTTAATCATATCATGAGAATATGGGTGTGTGAACATGAGTTTAACATTAAAAAACCATACCCATTATTTTAACGATAATATTATTATTTCATGGAATAAATCATGGTTTTTTATATAAAATGAATCATAAAGGAAACAAATTACATGATCCATGAGATAATAACATTGGCATAAGGAATATGTTTGTCTCTTATAAATACACATAGAAAATAATTTACTTTGTATTCAAAGATTATTTATTAGAATATCACACTGGATTTGTTTCACCCGAAAACTCATCACATACTTAGTGAAGGTTCACCCCAAACACCACCATAGTTAAAATACACCCTTACTAAACTGGGTATAGTCTTTATTTCTATCCTTATTATCTCATGATATATCTATCATTACTTAATATATTGGTAGAATATACAATTCCATAACCACCCATCATATAATTAAAATTATAAATATGTATTCGATAATAACATTAAACATTCATCATATAATAATATGTGGAAATGAAATGGATTTTTCAAAAAAAATCAATATAGCATAATTTCATTTCCTATAGAAAATAAACCAGTTTCATAAAGGATCCATCATAATATAATTTACCTGTGACAAAAACACATGTTTCATATAATCATCTTTAAATAATAATCAACACAAGACATATAATAAATGGAATCTGATAGTACCATTGGATTATAACCCTAGTAAGACATAAGTAATATCAATGGATTTAAACTAAGATAAAAATAACTTTAAAATATATTTGGAATATATCATTAGAAAAATAACCATTTCATTTTGAAATAAACTATTTTAGATACCAAATTTTGAAAATATTTTGGATAATGTTTTTATTGAAAATAATTTTGGAAACATGTGAAGGAGGCTTCAAGGTATTATGTGATAATAATGGTGGTAAATTTCTTTCATGTCGTGTACATTAAAAAAATACTCCTTTCACATTTTGTAAAAAAAGTAACTCATTCAAAAAAAACCACAAGACGATTCTATTTAAACCATTTTCTAATAAATAAAATATGTGTTAAATTAATATAAACTATAATATAATAATATTAAAATTATTTTTGAAAAAAATAGAAAACATGGATACTGAAGAAAAATAATGTCTAACAAAAAATTTAAATAAAGTAATTTTTCCTTTAAAATATTATTTTGGACTATTGAGTTCTTAATGTTTGGAAAATGAATGAAAAATATGAAATATATTGAAATAACCATAGGGGAATAAAATTATTTATATTATTTATAGATTTAACATGAAATTCCATCATTATAAACTTAATCATAACTAATCCCATTAAATAATTAGATTGTAACATAAAACCCCTAACTTAAGATAGAATTCCTAAAAAAGAGATTTAATATCCTATAAAATAAATTGTAATTTTTTATAATTATATAATAGAGTTATTTATATACTTATAATATCATATATGACTTTCATATAATATTTTAACAGTAATTTATTAATAATTTCTTATTAAAATCATAATTTATGGGTGTTAGCATTATCCTTTTTCATGATAATTTTGATTTCGTAGTTCTAGTTCAAGTACTTTGTTGATGGTTCAATCATATAAATAATTTTTATTATGATATATATATATATAATATATTAATTATATAAATATTTATAGTCATCCATAATGAATAGAGACATACAAATAAAATTACACCATAAATAGGAAAGGAATGTCGTGTGAATGCATGAATGTTGCCTTAACTTTTTAAAAGGATGAAATGAAAGAAAGGTAAATCATAATTCAACTTTATAGAAAAATTATTATATCATCTATATATTATTTAAATCTCTCATTATTTACATCCAAGTAAATAGAAAATGAAAAATTAATCACATCGCCTCATGGTGGCAGTAGTCTACATGTATGAATGAGAAATGTTATCATTTTTCAATGAATTGGAAGCTAAGAAGGTTGATATGATATTATAATTACATAATAATATTCATTTATCCAATATTATTTGTAAAGTCTAAACCATTCATAATACCCATCCATGAAAAATGATGATGTAAAATAAATTTCATTACTATGTGGAGTTGGTAGTCCACATGTATGCATAAGCAATATTATCACATCCGATTAGAGTGAATACTTGGTTTATATTGGTCATTTAATTATCATAATAACATTTAATTATATTTAAGATAAAACAGATATTTTTTATGATATATAACATATATATTTATATTAGTTATAATAAGAAATAAATTTAAATATGTTGGGTAATATAATTCCCACTTCCTCGATATGCTTCTTTTAGATCATTTCTAATAGACACTAGGAGTGGTATTTTAAGATTTAGAACACCTCAAATTCTTGGATATAGAATTTGAGAGTTAATTGAGTAGGTTTAGGTCGAGCTAAAATTCTTATATTCATATAAATATGACAAATTAGATGTTTCCATTTATTGGTGGGGAAAATTAGGCATTTTTTATTACTTAAAATAATAAAATAAAATAGTCATTCTAAAGAAAAATGCTTCCAAATAAACAAAGTTAAAAAATATAGAAATTTAATTGTAAATTTTACCTTTATCTCTGGGTTTAACCCCCCCCCCCCCCACGGAAAACTGGATTGAACATTAAATACGGTGATATTTTTTATTGATATTACTATTCATTATGTCCAAAGATTAAATTGGATTCATTAATAAATTTGTAAATTAATATTCCAAATAAGGATTTAAATTTTTCAAATTCAATCACTCAAAGGGTTGTAAATAATTGTATAATATCCCCATAAAAGGCCGTGAAGAATGATTTTCAGTAAAAAAATATATGTTTTATTATGTATAAATGGTGTTTATACAAAAAACAGATAAAAATACCTAAACTGACCATAATTATATTAATTAATATATAAATGAACATTTATTATTCATGAAACCATTTTTTATAAAAAAAGTAAATTTTTATATTCTTTAAATGAAAATATAGTTTTTAATAAAAATCATTATTTTCACTATTCATATAAAAATTAATCATTTCCAAAAATTCTCAACAATATACTCTAAGATAATTTTGAAATATTTATTTCCTAAATTAATTTCATTTTTTAATCTAAATTTACTAAAACTATAAATTAATTTCATGTATTATTTTCTCATTAAATATTATAAAAATAATTTTTGAAGAAAAATGTATTTTTAAAACATATAACGACTTTTTTAACAATTGGTTAATTATTTATAAATATATTTCATTTACCCATAAAATATATATATATATATATTTAAAATGTGGTTATTCGTATTCATACATCCAACTTAATGGCCATGATATAATAGTATACTATATTACAGGAAATTAAGACTCGTAGTTGTTTGTGTTAGAAGCTATTGGAGAAATTAAATTTCTTTATATTTTATCATAAAATCTCAGGTTGTTATATTTTACCCCCGTAAATTTAATTTCTCCCATGGAATTTCAATCACTCAGATACAAGAAAATGAGGACTTCTCTATTTATCACACCAATGGGTTTCCATAAAACTTTTTCAAATTTCTAATTTATCTGGTGAAATTTTACCATCTGAGTTTTATTGATTCATAGAAATTTATCTCTATAATAAATGGTTTTTAATAGTTTTTTATTATTGGAATGATATTACTCTAGTATTAAAAACTCTAATTTCAACCAAATTTAAAGATTAAGTAAGTACATCAATTGGAGTTATACATGGAACACATCGTTAACTTGAGAGTGTTTTGGTGGAAGCCCCAAGAGATAATATACAATTTCTACATGATAAAGAATATGAATGGGAAAAATATAAATAAGGATAATATTTCTTTTATTTTTAAATATCATAACCTTATTCCATTTAAAAATTTTCAATAATACCTCCTCACTAACATTTAATTCCATATTTCACTGATGATTATCATCATTACTTTTTTTACTCTGAGTTTCCTTTTTGTGTGACTAAATTGCTCTAAGTTTCTCTAAAATTTCCTCAGCTAGCTCATGTCACCAAAATATTCATTCTCTAAATTTATCATAGAACATTGGGGTTCTTCACGAATTTCCATAGAGTGCTTTATAAGGACCTATCAGAATGATCATGTGAAAGTTATAGTTGTATAAAACTTGGCTAGAGAAAGGTTTTTATCCCAGACACCTTTGAAATCCATAGAAAAACACCTCTATATATCCTTCTGGGTTTTAATGGTTACCTCCCAATGACCATCTATCT
Organism: Viscum album; assembly: GCA_963277665.1. Lineage (NCBI taxonomy): Eukaryota > Viridiplantae > Streptophyta > Magnoliopsida > Santalales > Viscaceae > Viscum > Viscum album. The sequence goes on along the minus strand of OY728157.1, from coordinate 23,448,025 downwards.
ATGTATGGTAAGTGGAATTAAAACTCACATCTATATCAATATCTTATTAAATAGTTTTACATAATTTTTCGATAAACCTAATATCTCCACAAAATATAATAGAATGTGGTACTCCATGAAGCTTTACCAATTTGTTAATTTATATTTATGAAATATTATCAAGAGATAAATTTTATTGGATAGTAATGAAGTGAACTAACATTATAAGGTGATCGAATACAACCCAAATAGAATTTTGGCCCATTGAAGTTTGGGTGAGTTTGATGATAAAATCTAAGGTGATTTTTTCTGATTACAATTTTTTATGGAAATAATTATAACATAAACAATGAATTTTAAATCTAAACCTTAAATTTATTACATAACAAGAAATGAGATACCTATTATACAATGTCTCCCTTCATATTGTCCCATTAAAATTACTCTTTTAGATCTCTATACATCATCTTACTTCCATGATGAATGGAGAATGAAAAACAAGAAGCTTTATCTAATAGCTCATTGTGAAAGTCTATTGTTGAAGGGACACACACAAAGCTTTGAAACCTATTTATTTCAACATAATAAATATTAAAGATTGGAATATTTCTAACATTCTTTTATATTTACACATATTCCACTTATGCCTCTTTAATATTCACATGGATAGATAGTTGAACCCTTATTTCAGTAAGATATAATTTCATCCCATCCATAAAGATTTTTGGATCCATCCCTTGAATATACAAAAATATTGTCTCTTTTATGGTCCTCATCATAGATAAGAATGAATTATCCTTTTAACTCAAAGAATCTACTAATATTTTTCCCTCTCATGGTGGTAATTCATTGAGTATTTATAATCATTAATCAACTTCAACCATCTTTTTTGGAACATATTTGTCTCATTATGATAAAATATATACTTCAAACTATTATGATAAGTATATATATCAAAAAATTCTCCATAAAAATAATTTCTCCATATATTTAATGAAAAAAATAAAACTAACTCCAAATAATGTGTACGATTAATATTCTCATGAACTGTCAATTTTTTTGAGGTATATGATATCACTGTATCATTCTTCAAGTGGATGCATCTCAGTCCCTTCATTGATGGATAAATATAGATCAAAATTAATTCCCAATTATAGGGTAGTGTTAGTAATGGTGTGCTGATTACCCTTGTCTTCAATTCCATGAAATTTTTCTCACATTCATCTATTTAAATGATCCTTTCTCCCTTTAGAGTAAACATGGTGATATGATTAGATAGTCAAAATAATTTTCTAAAAAGAACTGATAACATCTATCCAAACCAAGAAACATTTTGATCTCAATCATTGTGTTTATTTTGGGCCAATTTTTAATAACTTCTTTATTTCATGAATACATAAATATTCCCTCACATGAAATGATATGGACCAAAAATGATCCTTTTTATAGCCAAAATTACCAATTTTCATATTTTACATACAACTTATCATTCATTAGGGTCTTAAACACAATCCTCAAGTGATCTTTATGATCATCATTACACTTTTAATATATAACAATATAATCTATAAAGACTACAAATATTTGAACAAGGTATTATCAAAAAAAATATTCATTAAATACCTGAAGATAGTAGAAGAATTAGTAAGACCAAATGGAATCACAAAAAATTTATGGTGTCCATACCTTCTATATAATGCCTATTTGGAATATCCTCCTTCTTTACCCTCAATTTATGATATTGAAATTTGAGGTCAATCATGGAAAACTATTTATCTCTATGAAGTTGTTCAAATATGTCATCAATATGGGGTAGCGATACTTTTTTTTATTGTGTTAATGTTAGTCTCTCGATAATTAATGAAAATTAGCATAAATCTATATTTCATCTTAACATAAAGAACTGGTGCACCTTAAGGTGACACACATGGATGAATGAATCCCTTATCATGATTCTCCTAGAGTTCTTATTAAATTACTATAACTCAATAAAGTACACTATATTAGGAGTCATTTAAATAGGTGTAGCACTATGTTTGACTTCTATTGAAAATTAATCTTCATCATTTAGTGGATGAAAAAGGACATATTCGATAAATTAATAAACAATTTCAAGTTCCATATGAATGTAGTTGATGTTGAACTTCTCCCCAACCGTCTGTGATAGACATCCCTTTTGATTATGAATCGAAATATATATAGTGGATAAATGTTCCATAAAAAAGACATATATATCATCACATAGATAGATAATTGTAGGTTAGTTCATAATATCAAAAATGACATTCCATTATAAATAATTTTTATGGGATTTATGTAAGGAAACTGAATCCATGACTAAGATAACACAAAATTCAAATAAATGGATAATAACAAGATTTTCAGGAACCATGTTCCCATAAACATAAATTAAAGAAGAATAATTGGCTTGAGATGTGATCAACAAAGAATTTCGTGTTTTCATTTTTAATAAAACATATAGTCATTGTAATGGTATTCTCATACCCTTATAAAATTATTCAAATATAAAATATTAGTTAGATCCATATTCAAATAAGACATTAGTTACTCAAGATAAGACAGTAAGTATACCTTTAACCACTTAATTATCTTACCCATCATCAATGATAATGATCACATGAGAATTATATTTGCATCTATGATTGAGAGGTGTCTAATGTTTATCTTAATAATTAACCACTTTTAACACTGGTTAGCATAATTATCATACACATTGAATTTGAACTACTAGAGTATGGATGGTGCATTCAATGTTTCCTTTTTCCCCATCATCAGCTAACTTCTTCATCTTAAAACTTTCGAAATCAATTTCCCGATGACCGTCCTTTTCAAAATTAAAACATTTTTTAGTTCCCTTTAGGCAATTTGTTCTATGTCTCCTTCCAAACGTAAAGAATAAAATAAATATCATTTATTCTCTCCCTGATTATTATAATTTCCTTTGAACTCCATCTTTCATTTACTATTAAAACCATGAGATTGATCTGTAACTATGATCTCCATCTCAACCTTGATAGCACATAACAAATTTTCTTCATATCAATTAAAATCCCCTATGGTAAATACCCTTTAGTGACTTGGTTTTATTCCACTATAGAATCTATCAACCATACTTTCATGTTAGATGATAATACAATAATCATAATTCACAATTCTTGTAAAATTTTCCACATAGGTACTAATGGATTCATCATCCTTCAAATTTTGTAAAGTAATTCCTTCTATATTTTCATTTAAAGAATATCAGGAAAGTACTTATTGAAAAATAATATTCTAAACGCAAAAAAAATCAAGGATTCAATTTCATCTTGTTGCATCAGGTTCTTGATAAGAGTACACTATTGATCTACATCTCCTTCATAATTATTAATAGCTAAAATAACATTTTCATGTTCTAACCCCCGGTGAATGGAAAACATATTTCTAGTGGTACTGAACCATTTATTAGTAATTATTAGATAAAAACCCCCATTAAAATAACGTGGATATAGACTCATAAAGGCCTCAACAGAACATTGTCCCATCCTTTTCTCAATTGAAATCTCAACATTATTTATTGCATGGGAATATTTTGTAAGCACAGAAAAAATATTTTCCAATCCAAATAACATAACATTAAGTATACCAAGAGTAAAATAATTACATTTTACATAAAATTCTCATTAACATGGTTTATTCTAGTTCCATCCACCGACTAAAACAAAAAAATATAGTTTTTTTAGAAAAAAAAATATTATGAAACAATATAATAATGAAAAGATCATTTATAGGATGTATAAATAAAGAAACCTTATTTTAAATCTATGGTAACTTAGATTTAACCTAGTCTATATGTAATCATTTCAATAAATTTTGGTTTTATCCTATATATATACTTATCCCTAGTTCTTTCAATAATTTTATGTCATCATTGTTTCCAATGCTAATTAAACCATTCTCTGATGCCAAATAAATGTATAACACCCAAAAATTCTAATATAAGGAAAATTTATTCGATATCATGAATGTATAGAGACACCGAGCATGTAAAAGAATATAATACCCTGATACTTAATATATATTTACTATTTTATGTAGATTTTATATATTCAATATTTTTTACATTACTAAACACTGAGTTACTATACGTTACATGCAAGACCAAGATTTACCAAATAATAAAATATTACTAAATATAATAACATATAACCTAAACTTAAAATTAGTATTTATGAAAAGGGGTAACTAATTTGTGAAAATATATGGTTGAAACTATTTTAAAATGAATTCATTGGTTATAAATTAATGAATATAAGTAATGGTTGAATATAAAAGTAAATATTATTATTTTCACAAAGTTTTTCTACCGTAACAGATTTAATTAATAACAATTCGTTGTTGATATTAATGTAATATATAAATATATATATTCAATATAATATTTTTTAAGTACATCTAATATATTTTTTAGGAATAAGATAAGAACAATCCAAATATTACATATAAAATGCCACATTTTTATAAATGAAATTTTACCGCAATTTAGTAGAGAACTCATTTTTAAAAATTTTTTGGACACAATAATTGATTTAAAACGTCAAAATAAATTTCATATTTGAAATATAAACATAATAATTTGGTTAGGGTAAATTTGTAATGTTTTTCTAAAACATTTCATTTTTTAATGAATAATTAAAATTACTAAATTTTAGTTCAAAAACTCTTTTTCATCTAATTTATTTATAAGGATAAATTTTAATTTTAATAGGTTTTAATGTTTAATTAGATGATATTTGTATTAATTAATATAATTTAGGTTAGTGGGATCAATTTGACATTGAAATTAGGTATAAAAATGTAGCAAACATTCACATGTTTTTACATTAAAAACTCGCATTGTTGTCCCACTAGCGGGATGAAATTTAAATTCATTTATACCACATAAGTGATTTGAATTTAGGAAAATGTATTATTTATTTTTTTCAAAAAAAAAATTTAATTTCTAATAAGGATAACATTGTTTTTGAACATAAATATTACTGAATGTAATTAAAATTAATTAAAATTATTATGGAAAAATTAAGCTTAATAAAGGGATAAACCTTTAACATTGGGCCCTAAATGACCTAGAGACATGTAAAAAACATATTTTATGGAAATATATGAGACATAAAAATTAAAATCAAGAGTTTTTTAGGTTTTTTATCACTTAATTTAGGTAATAAAATGTGTTCACTTAACTTATTTTTAAAAATACCAAGTGAGTCCATTTCCTTCCCTACAAAATGCCACCACCTCTACCACTTCATCACACATATAAAACCTCCTAGGGTCAGGAATCATATACCAAAATATCCGTAAAACATACCTCCTATATACCTTGAATCCTTCCTTTCGGTATATATCTATCCAGGTAAGTCTTTTGGTACAAACATAAAGAAGTTACCCAACTAAGAGGAACGTCTTCTCTCAATATTTTTACATTCATTTCTACTCCCCACTCCCTGTTTTTTAATTATTCTAAGATTAAATAAAAAGCCAGTATCCTAAATACACTAGGTTGTATTTATGTTAATATTTATACCTACACTTACAAAATCCTCAATATAACTGGTAACCAACATACTGTTTCGATGTATGATGAACTACAGCCATAAGAAATTATGAGTGTTCATTTTTTCACTTATCACTATCATGGTCGCCATTATGATGGAAAATATGTTAATATATGATATATATATTATATTTATAATTTCTTTATGATTACATAGTTTTTATTTAAAACATTCTTTTATGTCTTCTATCTTGTGAAAATATGATTATTTCTTTTGAAGAAGTCTGAACTACCGTACCCAAAAAACAATATGACTCATTCATGCAATACATAGAACATATAAATGATGGTTTTAATAAACCTATGTAACATGTATAGAATATATATAATACTATAATTATAATAGATATATTTGTAATTTATTTTTCAGTGTTTTAATATAATAAAGTTATTAATGTAGTATTCATGAATAAATACGTCCTACCATCTCTATGAATGATGCACTTCATTTATAAACTCCAAATATTATGGAATATTAAAAATAAACATTTATTTAATATATAAGTTAATTAAATAATGGTTTAAATTATAGATTTGATTAAATATTGATCTAATAAATATAAAAAACAATTAACAAGTCAAAACATACATGAGATAACTAGGAAATTAACAACTAAAATTGTTAAAATAATGAGTGACTATTTACAAAAGGGTAATAAAATATTGTAAGAAGATAATATATGATATTATAAAAATGATTATAGTTATTTTATAAGTTAGTAATATATTTTAAACCAATATATAGGAATATAAATACTACATAATAAAAGGATTGTTAAGGTATGTGAATTTCATCTCAAATTACATTCCAATGAGATTTATTTGTTATTATGTGCCAATTAACTTTAATTTTATGTATATACTGCCTATTTCATGTTAAACCGTGAATAAAATTGTTATCATGATACTATAAGTTTAATTTAATGTCATACGTGCTAGATATTACAGTTCAAATGTTTCAAAGTGTTATGGGACTGTTTGGAATGTTTAAATATTATTCTCTTCAAAGAATGTTCTTAACGAAAAACTTTTCAATCTTTCTTCCTTTTATAATAAATTTTCATTTTTAATTTCCTTGAGTATCCATAATTTCATATGATAGGTATTATTATTTTGTAAACCATATATCATTTCACAAATGGGTTTTACTTTGATAGTTTTTTGATAAACTTTGTAATTATTAATAAATCTATATGCTTCATTCCATACAGATATTTGATAAGAAATATTATCTATTGGTTAAATTTTTTATATGATATGAGGATATATTTGGACATGAAATGAATGGTGGAGCCTACAATTTATGTAGATGCTCAATACATTGACAGGTTCTTGTGAGATGATTGAGTTGGTAAAATTAAACCAGTTTATACCGATAGTTTTAAACTGTTCAAAAGATGGATCTTGAAGGTATAGGTCCTCATGTGCCTAAGATATGAGTTCCATTAATTAATAATTTAATTATATATTTCAGTTATAATTCATCCCCAAGAATTTGTGTAGACATATCTGTGGAATCATTTCATTTATATTAATTTATTAAGTGTCATGTGTACTAGTTTCTTAACTTACCATATTGAAATTACCTTATCTAGTTATTTCAATAAAATATGTTTTCATTTATTTTCCATTCCACGATAATTTATTCCAATTGAATAATTAATTATTCCTTATTACATACCCTTACTAAGCATTTTATCTCACCCTTATTATGTTTCTTTCCCCGTGTTATGAAGAAGATAACTTTGAATAAGTGTTCAAGGATAAAGTTTATTTTAGTTTATTTTGTACAATGTTTTATTTTATTTTCCCAATATATTATGGGTATCATGTATGTAATATATCTTTTCAATACATCTAAAATTATCAATCCTTTTATATTTGATTCCTTTTAGTCATTCAAAGTTAATAACATAAAGCATCAGCTCTAGGTTTCTTGGGTCAGGGCATTACAGTTGGTATCAAATGATGATTAACAACAACCTAGGAAACTGAATTTTGAAAACATAGATTAGGTAGCATTACCCTAAGATATATATTGATGATAATTACAGAATAATAACCTAGGAATTTTTTAAGGTATATATTACGTTGGTATTCTTAGAAATACATCCAAGTCTGTATACTACAAGTTGATGTGGTTCTGGAACAGATGTACATAGGAGTAATAAATTCCCCAACATATTCTAATCCTGACTCAAGGTAACTTGGTTCCCAAAAATGGACGTTATTGTACACCTATTTTGAAACTCCCATGGGATATGCTTAGTAAAATTCCTATTTTTTTACCAAACATTATAAATGATTTAAAAGTAAATATATCCCAAAATAAACCATTTTTATAATTGGGAGATTATATTTTTCAATTTATATTCATTTTTACACTAGTTTTGGGATTATACACTATTTTATGATTAAATAATGTATGTTTCATTATTTATAAATGGTGACTGGTAGAAGTAATTAGAACTCCACCAATACAGGTGACCCAAATATTAAGAGGATCATATTTTTTAGGGTCTTAAGCTAACATTTAAAAGGGAAATAGTCTCCCAAGTATTCTCATAATATGATGAAATGGTATCATGTGTTAATAAGATAAGTGATCAATAATCCAAAACCAGTGTCTTTAAAGGAAACCAATATAATAATAGGTCATATGAGAACTATGAATAATGGATTGATTCAAACAATACCAAGGTAAGGAAGGATTTTACAACATGTGATAATTATGGAAATAAGCACTCTGGAACATTCTTGAAGGGACTGGGACTGCTTTATAAGTGTGGAGAAAATGGAGACCAAGTTCGTGACTGAAGGGGTAAGAAAATTATTTCCAATATACAATTATTCAGCTATAAGGAGATGAGAAACTATGAATCAATATCCCATGTATCAAAGGAATATACCCCAAATGATGTTATAGTATAATAATCATGTTGTAATACTACATCAAATCAAGGTGAATGATTAATATTACTATTCAATATTTATTTCATTTGAATATTTTATCTTAAATGTATTGATTATAAAAATTAAGGAATATATAAGGATTTTATTTTTGTAATCTTTTTATAGGTAATTGTGATCTTATGTGGAATGGTACTAATAAATGTGATTTTGTAGAAGTTAAACTTTCATAAAAATACATAATTTAAGGACAGTAAACCTTTAATATTTTCATGATGTTGAGATAGTTATGAGGAAATGATTAATCTAGAAAAGCACAAACCACAATATAATTTATTAATGACTTTCCAACAATTGTACTATACTATTATTGATAGAGTTTAAAAAACATTTGGTTTAAAGAAATATATCCAATAAACATGTTTATTACATAAGGAATAAGGAAGAATGCATGTTTCCAATCTTTTTTTATTGTTATTCAAGTTATTACAATATTTCAAGAAGATACCCGATGAAGTTATTTACATGTTTGGAATTTGAAAATTTATAAATGATTCATGGTGATTAAATTCTGATGATAATTTCATTTTTGGAAATATAGTGACCATCTTAATAAATTTTTGGATCATAATATTTTTTAATGATTAATAATTTGTGAAATGGTTTAAAATGAACATTGAATAAATTTTTAAGGAATTATATATTACATCACTATAAAATGGATCTTCTGATAATATATGAAGTGGAAATAATTCATGTTATGATCAATGGAAAAGATTATGTTGATGGAAATATACATTTATTTATATTCCTATAGAGTGAAATAATTATTTTACTATAGAAAAAATGGTTTTGAATAAAAATTGTGTCCTATAACCATCACTTTTATGATATCAATTACCTTTATTCACACCAATGGTTTAGGATTTTTGGTCATCAAATTCCATCTGTACATGTTCTCCATCACTCTCTATCAAAACTTGATTGTTGGAATTTTTCTTCCATATTCATGTTTTCATTTCCCAGTTATGTTCTCCTACTAGGGAACCTATTTTCATCATAGTTGTACTTTAATTTCTCTATAATTAATAATATGTGATATTAACCTTTTTATGATGTGTTTCTTTCAACAATAGTTTATTTATAATCCCTCTATCACCGAGATCATGTTCAAATTATGAGGATTAAATTTACTTAAGGTGGGGAGAATGTAACACCCCAGAATTATTAAGGACTATATATATTTTATAGCATGCATAAAACGTGACACTGAGAATGTAAGGGAAAATAATTTCCAGATACATTAAAAAGTATTTACAATTTCAAATAGATTTTATATATTCTATATTTTGTTGTGTACTTGACAACGAGTTATAGTGCATTACACGCTAGACTAGGCTTTACCAAATAATGATATATTATTAATTACAATAAGATATAACCTAGAATATAAATTGATTAGTATGAAATTTTTTAACTAATTTATGATAATATATGGATGACACAAATTTAAAATTAATTCATTGGTTATAAATTAATGAATATAAAAACTGATAGAATATAAAAAGAAAATATTATTATTTTCACAAAGTTGTTTTACCTGAATAGATTTAATTAGTAACAATTAGTGGGTTGTATAAATGAAATCTATATATAAATATATTAATCATATATTCAATATAATATTTTTAAATTTTATTCAACAGATTTTATCCGCATAAGATAATAACAGACCATATATAACACCTAAAAACATATATTTTTATAAATGCTATTTTACCGCTACCTTGTGGAGAAACCATTTAAAATTTGAATTTTGGAAATTTAAAAATTTAAAAAATGTGAAAAAAAATTCTTCCTTGAAATATAAACATAATAATTAGGTTATGGTGATATTTTTATGTTTCTCTGTATCATTTCATTTTAAAAAAAATTAAAATACTAAATTCCAGTTTAAAACTGTTTTTTCAGTAAATTTATTCATAAGGTAAAATTATAATTTTCATTGGTTTTAAATTTTAATTAGATGATATTTTATAATTTAATTCAATTTAGATAATTGGTTTCAATTTAAAATTTACTATAAAAACATAGCAAACTTTTGGAGGTTTTTACTATAAAAACTCGTGTTATCATCCCGCTTGTGTGGTGAATTTTAAATTATTTTCTTCCACTTATGATTTGAATTTGAGAAAATGGATTCCATTTTTCAAATATGTATAATTTATAATTTATAATAAGCTCAACATAGTTTTTTTACCAAAAATATTTGTGAGTGTAATTAATATTAATTATAATTATTAAGGAAAATTAAGAATAATAAAGCACTAAACCTTTATCTTAGGGTACCAAATGACCTATATAATTATCCAAAACCAATGGGATGTAAATATCATGGCCATAAATCTTCCAATAAATAGTTTATTTTGGTTTTTTATGAATTTTATTAGGTAATAACATGTGTTTTCCTAACTTCTTTTAAAAAATAAAATGTGAGTCCTTTTATTTCCCTATAAGGACCACCACCTATCCTACTTCTTCACACATATCAACCCACCTAGGGTCAACCAATATCTACTCAAATATTTTTCCAAAATCCCTACAATATTCCTTGAAGCTTCCATTTTGGAATAACTCCTTCCAAAAATGTTTTTTGGTTGAAACCAAAAGAAGTTTACCGATTAAGAGGTAGTGTCTTCTCTCAATCTTTTTCATTTTATTTCCATTCTCCACTCCCTATAATCTTTTTATTGTAATATTAAATAATAAAAAAGTATCGTAAATATATTAGTAATTTTATGTTAAAATTTATACCTAAATATACAAAAACCTCCTTCAACTGTGAAATGAACATACTATTTTTGTGTATGGCGAACTAACTCCTCAAGAAATGATGATTGTTCAATTTTACCTTAACACATTTTAGAGAGGGAATTATTATGGAAACTATATTTATATATTTTATTTAATAAATTTATAATTTTTTTATTCTTCTTTAATAATTATTTATAACATTCCTTTATTCCACCCATCTTATGTAAATATGATAATTTTGTTTGAGGAAGTGTGGACTATAACCCCCTAAAAGTTATATGACTCATTCATGCCATACGTGAAACATATAAAAGTTTATTTTAAAAAAACTATGTCACATAGAAAACATATATATGATATTTGAATTATAATATAAATATTTATCATTTATTTTTTATTATTTTAATACAAAAAAGAAATGATTGTTTCATTCATATGTATTTATGACCTACCATCTCCATGAACGATGCACATCGTTTCTAATCTCAAAATATTATGAAATATAATAAATACATATGTAATGGATATCTATGATAATAAATTCATGGTTTAAATTATTGATATTTTAAAATCATGAACTAATGTATAGAAACAACAAGTAATCAGTCAAATAATAATTGAGAAAACTAGGAAATTAACTCCTAAAATAGTTCTAATAATGAAGGGGTATTAAAAAAGGGTAATAAAAAATCATAATAAATAAATATATTATAATATAAAAAATTTTATGGTTCTGGTGTAATTTAGTAGAAAATTTTAAACCATTATACAGGATGATAAAGACCACAAAACAAAATGAAGGTTAAGTTAAGGGATACATTCCATTGAGACTTATATGTTATTATGCACCAATTCACTTTTATTTTGTGTATATACTGAATTTTTCATTTTATATCATGAATCCTATTATTATCACAATAAGTTGCAATTAATTTCATACATTATAGAGATTATAATTAAAATGTTTCAAAGTGGTATAAGAAACAATATAATGTTTGAAGATTATTCTCCTCAAGAATGTTCTTAATGTTAAATTTTGAAATCACAATTCATTTTGTAATCATTTTTAATTATAAATTTCCTTGAGTGTTGATATTTTTATATGAGGGATATTTTTGTTTCCTAAAATGTATATCATTTCACATATGATGTTTACTTTGAAATATATTTATAAACTAGGGAATTATAGATAAATTAGTATCTTTTATTCAATATATATATTTGATCATCAAAATTTTATATTGATCACTTTTATTACTCAATATGTGGAATTAAATCTATAGGAAATGTTGGTTGGATCTCAGACTTTATATAGCTCCTCTATACATCGATATGTTATCATGAGATGATTATGTTGGCTAAATTAAATAGGTTTTTACCTGTAGTTTTAAACTATTCATAGGATGGATCCTAATAGTATTGGTCCTTATGTGCCTAAGATATGAATTCCAATAATTACAAATTTCCTTCATAGATATTTCAGTTATAACTCTTCCAAGAGATTTTTCACTCACATATCTATGGATACATTTCAGATATATTTATTGATTAAATGGAATGTGTACTAGTTTCGTACCATTCCATATTGAATTTTCCTTGTCTGGTTATTTTAATGTCATGTTTTTTCAGTTATTTTCCTTTCCATGTTAATTTATTCCAATTGATTCATCATTGTTTCCACATTACATTCCCTTATAGAAAATTTTATCTCACCTTTATTAAGTTTCATTCCCTAGGTTATGAAGAATATAACTTTGAATAAGCTTTCAAGGATGTAGTTTATTTAATTTTATTGTGTAGAATTATTTATTTTGTTTTTTCAATTTAATATCAATATCATCTATGTAATCTGGCATTCCATGAATGTTAAACTAATCTTCCCTTTAGAATTTGATTCTATGAAATCATGATATTGTAATAAAATAATGCATTGGCATTGAGATTCTGGGATTGGGGTGTTAAAAAACACAAACATTTCATACATAAATATGACATTAAAATTGGATGAATATTTTTCACATAACATTATTATCCATGCTAGAATAATATAGTTTTAGTATCTTTGGAAAAATGGATACATAATAAAATTCATATAAAATTTATATCATCTCTTATTAATGTCTATACAACTAGAACCCAACATAAACATATAATACATAAAAACATTCTTTAATGATAGGGGAAATTGAATGTAAAAAATTGTGAGATCATATGCCTACTAAGAGTAAAAATGGAGATATAAATTATCACTTAAATATAACATGAGAAAATGGGTATAAGAACATGAGTTTAACATTTGTAATTCACACCCTATATTTTAGTGATGATAATCTAAATTCGCGGCATAAATCATGGTAGTTCATAAGATTTGAATCATAAATAAATAAAAGAACATGATCCATGATATCATAGAATTTTTATAAGACATAAGTTTACAACATACACATAAGAATAGAAAATAATTTCTTTAGTATTCAAGGATCATTGCAAATACTATCATGGTGGATTGGGTTCACTCCCTAAATCATCACATCCTTAGTAAATTTTCACTCACAATACTATCATAGTGGATATTTCCATGAAATAAACTAGGTTCACTCTCTAGTTCAGTCCTTATTATCATGTGATATATACATCTTTACCCAATGCATTTAATAGATATATAATTCTAGTCCCACACTTCACATAAAAAAATGATACATATATGTGGAAAAATATCATAAAACATTCCTTATAGAATAACCCATGGAAAGGAATAGGTTTCATATTTATTTCATCATAGCATTATATTATAACCCATGTAAAATAAATGGGTTTGGTAAATGTTTCTTCATAACATAATTAACCCATGGGAAAGAAATAGGTTTCATAGAATCATTCTTATATAATAATCATTATAAGTCATACAAAGAATGGAATTCGATAATACAGTTAATTATAACTCCCATAATGAATATTTAACAACCTAGGTTGTCTCCATAATTAAAAATACCTTTAAAAGATATCATAAATATTTCATAATGAAAATATCCTTTTCATTTTGAAATAACTTATTTACAAATTTAGAAATTTGTAAAATATTAAGGAAAATATTTTTATTGAAAATACCCTCGAAAGCATGTAAATGAATATTCCAATCATTGAGTGTTCATAATGGCTAATATATTTTTTATTTTTTTATACTTTAAAATAAATATTCCTTTCACGTCGTCAGTAAAAAGTCTAAAGTACCTTATTTGGAAAATAAAAGGATTATTCGTTTTGATACATTTTCTAAAAAAGACATGGGTAAAAATGAATTTAAAAAAATAGCATAATAGTAAAAACATTCATCAAAACATTTTTAGAAAACAAAGACATGTGATAAAAATTATTTTAATTCAAAGAAGGTGTTAACATTGATTTTCCATGAAAACAATATTTCTGTCTCTTGAGTACATAAAGTGGTGAAAATGAATGGAAAACATGTAACATCTTGAAAAACCCATAGGTGAAAATAAACATGAGATTATTGAGAGATAGATAATGAAATTAAATCATTGAAAACATTATCATAAATAATACTGATAAATAATGTTATTATAATATTAAACACTTACCTCGAGTTTGACATTATTTGAATGTTGTTTAATATCTAGTATAATAAATTTAAATATAGTGTAATTCTATAGCATATTCATGTACATTATTATAATATCTTATATATCCCACTTATAATGTAATTTTCTGATCCAATTTCACTCATAATTAACAAAATCATGTTATCCACATGGCCTCATGTGCACCTTCCCATACCCTAGTGGAAATCGACTAGAAGCAAGGGTCTAAGATGGTATGGTGGGGAGACTATACCCTCTTGATCAATGTGTATCATATTGGTATAAAGAATAATATTAGGGGAAACATCATAGATAATCAAAAATAGAAGTGAAACATTTAGGTATAATAAACATGATAAATGAATAGTCGGAGGCATACATATACTGGTAATAATCTAAGTATTCTATATAAAATGAACCGGCACACATGGAAGAATAAATCCAATATAGTGCATGTATAAAAAAATAAAAAATTCAAAATCTATCTCCACGAATCCCAAGATATGACTCTACCTTGTGCTCATGAGCTCCCATGATATACACAAATCAAGAATCCATGACCAGACACTTTCCATTTTCACTAAATAAATCCAACAAGTCTGTCTGGGTGCTAAATGGCAGCCTGAATAGGATCTGAGAGAAACTCAGTAGGCCACCACCAATGGTGTCTAAAAAATCAATCTTGTTTATAAAAACTATAACCTATATTTGGTATAATAGGTAAATATGTAAAGATAAATATAGATATAATCAATAATATTATATAATATAAAACTAAGATAACACTATAAATCATGAGAAAACACAAGTAACTACTAGAATCAATATGTGATACTTACATAAAAAGTGTCAACCCTACATTGTCCAAGACCCAATCCAAAGACCATGGTATCTTTTGTGAGACCATGGAACTCATCCAAGTTGAGATCAGAATAGTGTTGACCTATATCAAATAGTAACCCAATGAACATGGTTGAGGCATCCTAATATCGAAGGATATATATATAAAAATATATATATGGGTTGTAGGTGTGATACCTTTATCTCCCTTCTTTGTTCTATATTAGCAACGAATGTCAATTCCATACTGATAATCAATTTTTTTTCATTCCATGATTTAAAATATCAGTAATATAGTATAAAGGTTCATGAGGAAATGTTTGCACCTATTCCTAAGTCAAACCGACAATAATAAATGGAAAATCATAGAGATCATCCATTTCATTAAAATATTCTTATTTAAACCATTTTTTTAATCACTTTGTTCACAATTCATGTTATGCTCAGGATTTAGTCAAACCTTCACATCAAATTTAAAAAGGGATTACACTAATAGCTTGAAATCTCACACACATGCCCAAATAGGTGGTATAATATTAGTGGTAGATAATAAAACCCACCGTAGAAGTCATTCTTTTTTAGATTAATAACCTACAACAAACAAAAAGTGCGACAAGGGATTGAATTGAAGTTCAATAATTAATTTAAAAAATTTCTAAAATTAGGGGAAACATTTAGAGAATATTATGTGCAGTACAACAGTGAATAATTATTAAACTCCATGAATTTTAGCAAAAATGTTGACACTACCTAACTTATGTTGTCAAATAAACTATCATCTGGTATCAGCATTAGATTTGGGGTATAACTGAATAAATTACAAGAATAGATGAAAACTCTAAAAATATGGAATATTATCTTGTATAAAAGTAGCATCTAATATGGAAAGATAAATTAATAATGGATCATAATAGAATCTATCTATTACCGATATGCTTCTAATGCGATAGACAGAGAGAATATCCTCTCTCAATAGGTGAATTAACATCAAATCCGAAAAGAGGATAGTTTGAGTGGTCTCCAATAATAGGAGTGGTTACATGACAATAGAAGAGGAAAAGAGGGTTTATGATTTTAATGAAGAGAGGAAAAAGGGTAATTTTACTCTTCTTTAAAGAGGTGTAGGTTCTGGATGTAGATTTTCCTAAACCGTGCATCAACCATTTACCATCACTAATGAAGGGATACACCCCCTCTCATATTTAGGGTCACATTTAGTTAAACCATTCTCTAACCATGTGTTCCAGCTATAATAAAGGTTGAATGTTTTTTCCATGCTTATATAGCCTCACATAGATGATTTCTCAAACTATGATCACATATATATGTGTCACAAGATTTATTCTCGTGGATAATACAATCTATGTTCCAACCATTAACCTCGTACTGCTTCTCCAAAAATAAGATTGTCAAGATTGGAACAATTCTCAAAAGAACCCAAACCATTCATTATTCTCTTAGGTGCATCTATAATATTAAAAATAAAATTAAAACTTATGTTTAGTGGTTCGATAATTTATAGAAAAAATAATGGTGAAATAGCATCCCCCACTTAATACAAATCATCTTTTAGTTTACCTTCTAAGGGTTGTAAAACATCATTAGAGAATAACTCTAGCCACTGACCACGTACATCGACTTCCCTATCCTATATATCATTCTTAATGTTCTCATATGTTCATAGAACACATACCTAAGGAACTGGACTACCTTGTAGATTCCTTTATCTCCAATACATGATATGTATAGGATGCTCCACAAATGATTCATCAACATCTATCTCAACCACATCAGGCTAATGAACATGAGATGAATCTAAATATTAATGACATATTAGAGAAAATAGAAAGACAATGTGAATATCCTTGTATCTCTGATGAATTGATAACTAATAATAGAATAATCTGAACCTCTATAGAACCTAAAAATGTTGTACAAAATGAGGTGACATCGTTTCCAACCACCTAAACCATTGATGCACTAGTATAGTCAAAACACACAACAATACCTGATCCCTTACCTCGAACTCTAGAGCCCATTGATAGTGGTGGTCATTTGATTTCATTCTAGACTGAATTTTATCTATTCACTTTATAATCACATTAAAATTCTCTAAATTATCCTAAATTATTTAAAGTCCCAATATTGATGCCTCCCTTACCTCCAACCATCATAGAGGTGATCGGTATGGCCATTCATATAAGTCATCATAAGGATCCAACTATATTGTCAAATGAAATCTATTATTGTAAGCTAATTCACCTAGATGTATATTTATCTCCCATGAACCTTCAAAATCAAGGAAGGATGCTCGATGAATGACCTCTAGAACTTGTATTGTGTTCTTGGAATGTGCATTATTCTGAGGATGGTATGTTGTACTCAAAGGTACCTATGTACCTAACTCCCTCAAAAACCCTTTCTAGAACCGATTAGTGAAACAACCATATCTTTTTAATATAATATTCTCTATAAATCTATGATGTTTGATAATATCTCATACATATATCCTTACTAGGTTATCCACTGAAAATGTCACCTTAATAGTTAAAAATTGGGCACCCTTCACAATACTATCGATGCTCACCCATACAACATCATTTCCTAAAGGGATTCCTTGTAATCTAGTCATAAAATATGAGGTTATTACATCCCATTTCCACTCAAGAATATTAAATATGATTTATAAGACGGTAGGCCATTGGTGTTACACCTTGACCTACTAATAGGCACAACACCATTTGACCAATCAAGATATCTTCTTTTGCATACCAATCCACCAGTTTTGGAGATCTAAGTCGAGATACATATTTGTAAGCCCGCGGTGTACCAGTAAACTATAATCCTAATATTCCAACATAAATTCATCTCAAATTTCTCTATGAAACTATAAATTTCCATGAATTCACAATGTCTCATCCTCATCAACAACCCAATCGGGTGGTGGGTCCCCACCTAAAACACTATCTCTTAGGACTAACCCCTTAAGGTATGAATGTTTTTTCATCCTTTCTTTCTCCATATGTGAAGAGGTAAATACCAAGGATGTAAGAGTATGTTATCAGAGATGCTCTAGGACCTCTATGTTCATATTAGAAAATAGGACCATGAACATATACTCTCTACTGGTTTCTCGATTTATATGTTCCAGAGTCTTTCGTCTCATAGTCTCAGCTACTACATTTACCTTAAATGAAATATAGGAAATAAAAAAGTAAAAAAGTATATATATTAATCTCAAATTATTTTCCTAGTTTTTAAATCATGATACATTAAAATATACTTGAGTATTTCTTGTTCTATGTATACCGCAAACTGCTCTTCAGTTAAGTAATACCTCTAACCACACAAGATGTGTACTACAACTACTAACTCAAGACCCTTCATATGGTAATTATTACTGAATTAACTCAATTTATGAGACCCATACACCAAGACTCACTCTACATACATTGTAATATCCCCTATACTAGCTCCTAATGCCTCACAGTGAACTATATAGCTCTTTCCCAACTATACGTGAACTAGGATCGTTGCTGAAGTCGTTCATCCTATCATCCCTTAAAAACATTTATTGCAATCTTAATACCATTTTATATTCACAACCTTATTGTTAAAACCTATAATTAATGTTTAAATACCTTATAATTAATATATAAATATCCTGTAATTTATTGTTATCCCCAAGAAATTCATTACGTGAAAAATGTGCTCAAAATGATCGTAGGTAACTACCACCCTCACCATCTCTATGTCAATAGATTTTTATATATTTGAGATAATGTAACCCATGAATTAAACCTTATCAATCCAAAAGTGAACTTTAGTGAGATTATCATGCAATTTTTCCTCTCTCAGTGTATTCAGAATGATTTTAAGATATTTTTCAGGGCTTCTTTGAGTAAAGAAATAAATTAAGTTGTAATCCATGAAAATCACAACAAATTAATCCAAATAAACATGTAAAAATTGAATTATAAGATCCCTAAATATTATTTGGTCATAATTATGTCCTAACCGAATAACAAAATAATCATAAAGGTCAGACCATCTATTAAATACTATATGAGGTATGTTTGATGGTATCTCATGAACCTTGTGATATCCCAACCTCAAATCAATATTATAGAAAACTTGAGCTCCTTAGATTTGGTCAAAGAGGTCTTCCATGAAAGGTAATGCATACCAATTATTCAAGTGAAGCTAATTACATTTTCAGTAATCCACACAGAGCCAAAGGGTCCCATCTGCCTTTTTTGTAAAAACGTTGTGTGAATCCTTGGTTGATGTATTGGGTCATATAAATCCCTTAGCTTTCAATTCCTTAAGCTTACTCTTGAGATCTTGAAACCCAATTGAAGTCATCTTATATAGATGAACATATATTGGTGTTGTACTTGAAAAGAGATCAATATTAAACTCGAGATCTCTCTCTCAATAGGTTGTCATGAAAAGTTTTCAAGGAATTTATCTATGAACTAATCTGCAAATAAAGGAAAATAATCATGATTCATTCACTGATCATCCATTAATAGGCTAAAAATATGTGATGTAACTCTACATAGCCCATGATGATATTTAATAAATCTAATTTCCATAACATCCCACTCACCCCAGTGAATATATGTACCACCATCAGGTTATGTGAAAGTCAAACTACAATGATAATAATCAACACGATCATTATAGGGAACCAACCAGTCTATCACAAGAATTATGTAAAAATATCATCATCTCAATGATGGTGAAGTTTCATAAGATATTATAGTGACCAACCTCAAGAGGAAACTCTATATATTGGAATACCATTTTTTTACCACACTCCCAATAGAGTATTAAGAATTTTCACTCAAAAAAGTAAATCTAAAGCCTATGTAATGTCATGATAGTCATGGAAAATTAGTGGGAAGATAATTTATTAAATAAAACATATAATATAGTAGATGATACTAAAATCCAACCATGAATCACATAAAAAAATGGTCATTCATCCCCAAGTATCTTTTTTAATTCATATATTTTTCCCAATCCACATCCTTCTAATACCTCCTAACTACCTTGAGCAAGGTCACTCTGTTGGAATTGTCCAACAAGTGTCTAACCCCCTTTTCAATGATTACCCCCTCCTACTGATTGGCCGGTAGCACTCTAGCTCCATGCCTGATGTAGAGATACATATCCTAGTCCGTGAAAAATAATCATTTTAGATCATCCCTCATTGGTTTTTAGAGGGGTGGTTTTATAAAACCATTGTAAATAGACTACACTACCGGAGGCTCGACTTTAAACTAGGGTTATCTCTCACTAGGGATTCATGCACCCCTATATTCAATATTAGTGACAGAATATAGAACTTATGGTATATATAAACTAACAAGTACTACCCTCACGAGAGGTCTCAAAATGGAATATCCATCTTCCAGACACTACACAACTCAGAAGAGAAGCTGAGCCATTATGATCCATACCTCTAGCTTCACTCAGGATATGATCGATAATATGTGATTGCATTACTATATCATAATTGTATGTCAACAAGAAAACATTCACCTTTGATATAACACAATTCCTAATCTAATGTTTAATGTGTCTTACAACGGATGGATTATCAACATTATATATAAATTCAAAGCACTGAATCTATATAAAGAGAGATTAATAGTTCATTACAAACATGTTATCCTACTCTTGTTTCATAAACCCCCATTATCAATATGTTCTAAAATTATTAGGAAAAAATTATTCATATAAACTAGATTTTAAATCCCTCCATATCATTTGTCATTACTAATATGTATGGTTCAAGATATTGCACTAATTTCTGTAAGATTCATGATTCATATGAATCACAATCTTTTCCCTCATTTATAGAGGAATCCCAATAATCTCATATATAGAAAAACTTGTCATAGTACATAACTCAACATCCTAGGGGACACCATCCCCTATGAAAGTAGTTTGATGATTCTACTAAAACTCTCAAATAAACTCTTATATAGTAGAGGTGGGTTGTGGAGCTCCCTGCATAGTTTTCATTATTTGTATGAATCACTAACAAAAATGAGAATCAATTATTACATCAAGAAATGTAGGTGTTTTCATAGGTGGTCACTACTAAATGAGACATTGGTTGATTAGGGACCACCACTTCTACAGAATGTTGATTGCTTCCCACATACCATATAAATTGAGTACGTTGTACAGTATTTTCACTAAAAATTTGAACCACACTCCTCATGTAGGATTTGATAACAAAATACCACATATATAAAATTAGGATAGGTATATTCCCTATAATAAGTATGTCATTTCCCTCTACCTACTCCAAAATCTATGTTAGGGTGATGTATTAGATCATATAGAATCAAAAGAGTTATTATCGTCTATCCACTACAAAGGTCTGGTCTGGGTCAAGTTCACTATTTCAATCTAGGTTCTCAATATATGGAGTTTTAATAGAAATTTATCTTGGAAAAAACCCTTTGAGTTGCAATTAGAACAACAATTTAATAAAGATTTTAATTTAAATTTAATATTTTCCAATTATTTTATTTACTCGTTAGTCTGGTTAGGTGAAATACCATTTCCAATTTAAACAATTACTTACTTTATATATTATAATATGTCATGACCCGACCCTACCTGGGCTTGACCCACAACTACCCTAAGCCCGCCTCCATAGGCCAGGGCTGGCGATAAGCGACGAAGGGTAAACAACTCGGGGAGGCCTTTGCCTAAGTACCTGTATACACACACGCAGCCCACTCAATGAAATAGTTCTGAGTAAAAGATAAAGTAAAGTACCAACTACTATAAACAACCACAAAGACTGAATCGACCTCTAAATAGTACCATGTGAGTACTGAAGGTAAACTGAAATGAAAAGGAAAAAACACACGCCCTACTAGAAAAGTTCCACAACCTGGAAATAGGTAAACAAACGTAAAATAGCTGGGAGAGTCGTAAACCTTGAAACCAACTATGACCACCATATTCTGTCCAGGCTCCCGAAATCCTATGCTCCATTGAAGTCACGACCAACCTATTCATCGTCTGCGAGGACACACTAAGTTCGTGCAAATCCCAAGAAGGGGTGAGTATAAAAATACTCAGTAGGATGCCTCGAAGGCTCGAGGGAGAAAAAAAGGAGGTACGGAAGAGGTGAGCAGTAGATCGAACAGGGAAAAGTAAAGGAGTAAAACTGAGAGTGTAGTAAAGAGTACAGTTCAACCCAACAAGAAGAAGAAAGTAGACTCATCCAACCACAAGGAGATAGAACGGTGAGAAGATGAACTTCTCATCGAGTCTTCACTGCCTATAGCAGGAGAGTAGACTCATCCAACCATGAGAATCTAGACACGAAAAGCACATGGCATACCCCGCATGTCTTCCCCTCTCTCGGAAGGAGAGTAACCAAAACCCAAGAAGTGGGTACATGAACAACGTATATACATATATATATCCTCAACCTAGAATCCCGAAGAAGATCGTTAGGGGATATCCATCTCATAGATCAGCCCAAGAAAGTGAGTATCAAATAGTCCTAGAAGTAAACACCATCGTTGCCCAGTATCCCGCATGTATTCCCCGAACTACAAGTCAAGGGGCTCAAATCACCACACCTCAACATTGTCCGCTTTGGGCAGCACTAACTCGGCTACACGGTTTTAGGTCGCGTCACAAGGACATGTCTTGGTGGAGAAAGGTCCCCTTGTACATGAGAGTTCTGGGGAAATTAAAACAACACCTCGTCACTGTCCCACAATCAAGAGGTTTGCTCAAAGCCAAAGCTATCACATCACTGACCCGTTAAACCAAGGGTCCCATAATAGTAGTCACAGAGAAAAGCCACAGACTAGCCTTGTAGAACAGACTGAGTCTGAAAGAAGTCATTGGGTATCCCTCTGCCGAGTCCTGCTGGAGGGTAAACCCTAAGAGGTCATCAGGTAACCCACTGCCCAGTCTCTACTGGAGAGTAAACCCTAAGAGGTCATCGGGTAACCCACTGCCCAGTCTCTCCTGGAGGGTAAACCCTAAGAGGTCCTCAAGTAACCCACTACCCAGTCTTTGCTAGAGGGTAAACCCTAATAGGTAGATGAGAAACCCACTGCCCAGCCCCGCTAGAGTGTAAACCTGAAGAAGTCGATGAGAAACACACTACCTAGCCCCGCTGGAGGGTAAACCTGAATAAGTTAATGAGAAACCCACTGCATATCCCCAAAAGAGGGTAAACCCAAAGAAGCTGATGATCAACCCACTACCCAGCCCCGCTGGATGGTAAATTCGGAACTGCTATGGCCATCCCTACTGGATGGTGCAACAGTGGCCAACAGAACACGGAGTGGGCATCGCACAACCACACGACTCTAGCATAACTCACCTAGCAGAGATTCAACACCCTTGTAGTGTGCATTACACCGATACCTGGAGCTCTTCCTAGGGAAACATGTCACGGTAGATCGCAGAATGAGGATATGATCTTGATACTTGGCTAGGAAATCTGTGCTCAGGCTCACTGGGGCTTCGTACCCTAAGGGAAATAACCTCCTTGGTAGAGGATCGGTTCCCACGTAATGTGTTGGTCACATCGAATCCACAAATAACCTACAAGGGAACATGAAGGGACATGATACTGAAATCCCTCACAACTGAAGGAATAGGGGAACCCAAACAACTATGCTGATCAAACCATCAAGAACAGAGTGACCCTCTACATCACGAGAGCTCAAAGATACATACAGTATAACATGGAACGTACATGATTCCCACACGATGTGTGGCCCTAACCCATATCCAAACCAAGAACAAATTTTCTCAGGTACAAACCATAACAAGTACCTCCAAGCGTTCCTGTATACTCCTAGATTATACCACATTTTTGGCCCAAAGGCAATCATGCACATGATGTCCAATGTCAACTCAAAAAGGGTGAAAACATAAGCTCCAAAATTGCTTCCACCACTGCCCTAGCATGGCCAACCACACCTCTTAAAAAATTTACTTCACTCTCATAGGAATGAACACGATCACATGACAGGGGTTCCCTGTAAACACCACAAGAAACACCTCCACCGGTACACCTTTCATACTTCCTCAAATGAGACATTGGATGAGACTCTGTACATCCAATTAGATCGTACCATTGTAATAATTTTGGAAAATAATGTGAGATAGACTATTTATTCACCTCAAATGGATATCTCACGGAAAAGTTTCCAACCCCGCTTTACTCCCGAACGACATCCTGTGGTCCTGAGCATCGGTCCCAAAAACAGACGGGCGCATCGCACTATTGTGATCTCCTCGGAAAGACTCATCAAATTGATGGATTACTTTCAAGGAATGGATATCCAGAGAAAAATATGCACTTCACCATGCCACACACAAGAGGTGCTGTGTGGGACCCACATCCTGGTCCTGAAGCACTACGAACGGATCCTACTGTTGTGATCCTCTCAAAAAAGTAAACGAGATTGAAGAATCACTTCTCCAAAACAGTCACCCAGTGATAAAGATGGAAGTCACCGCCAACTCCCAAAACTGCCCTCATGGGGCCTACACCATCATGCATAATTAAATTGGGTTGATTGTGCCATTGCAATTCCCTCGGAAAAACACTCAGAATCGACAGCTCGTACGCCCCCAACGGACATCCGATGAAAAAGTTGTGAAACGTTGCTCGCAGCTTAAAGGACGGGCCATGGGGCCCACACCTCAACTTTGGTTTCAACACCCTAAAATCTCTTGTAAATCTTCATCTCGATGTCAGAGTCTCAACTCCGCTGATGGCGCTCAAAACGGACTCTGGATGTATATGCGCCATCCAAAACAATAACCCCCCAAAAAATGCCAACCTACTAAATGGGAATGTCACACCACTGAGGCCCCCATATTAGGAATTAAAACCCATAAAACCATCTCAAAAGGTTTGTTTCAATTCAAGGAGCACATCGTCGCAGATGGTTCGTGAATCCGACACCAGGTTTAGGAGTTACACCAGTTTAAACGTCATCGGATGGAAGTGGGGGTGGATCGGACCGGTCCGGCCGGTCAATACCCCTGGACCGGCCCAAGCCGGCCTGCCCGCGGCTCAGCCAGCTGAGCCCCCACGGCCCATGGTTAGCTCACACAGACCGCGGTCAACCGAACTGGACCGGCCCGGAGGCTGGTCTTCCGTCCACGCGGGGACCCGCAAAGGGCGGGTCTGCTGTCTGCCGGTCGAGGTCGCTGACCCCGGTCTTCTGTATTGTCAGGACCCACTGCCGCCTGCTACCGCCTGCCCCGCTCACTACCTCTGCTCGACCCTGACACCCATGGCCTCCTGCCGCCATGATGAGCCCGTTCGCTCGGCCGACGCCCCCAACCTCCTGCAACCGCCTGCTCCGCTCGACCACGCGCCCCGATCGCCTCTGCTGAAGACCTACCATGCCGCACACCCAGGACAGTCAGTCCACCACGCGAAGCCGCTACCTCGGGCCTCTGCCGCTCGGATGGCCAGAACCTCACCAGAAAACACACAAAAACCCATTGATCTTTTTCGGAAGACTGAGGTCACCTCGAAAGGCGGATTTCGAATCCGGAAAGTGCAACGGAAATCTCAGAACAAGTTCTATACAAATACATGATTTTCTTGAAAATCAAACATCATTTTGATGCTATAATTGAAAAGGAAGGAAGGGTTCTGAAATTAAAATGCAAAACAAAATCTCCTTCCTTGTTGGGCATATCCCGGAGCGTCGTCATCGATCCGCCGAGGCCGTGCACCACATTGGGGAGGAGAGGGGGAGAGCTCGATGAAGGGAGAGGGAATATTTGTTGAGAGAGCTTCCGACAGAGGATTCTAAAAGGCAAGGAGTTGAAGTGGTGGGTTTGGTTTAAGTAAAGAAATTACGTAACATTTAATTAATTAATCTTAATCCCCCACCAGAAGACCTACATCTGAACCTCCCTGCGGGGTCAAGGTTAAACCTCCCCTAGGGTAAACACCACCTCTCGAGCACAACGGTAGTCACAAAATTTTAATCTGAGGCCCCGATTAATTGTTATAAGACTTAATACTCATGGATACTAAATTATAAAGACTCCCCTGGTGGAATTTTTCACAGAAGGCCCACGCCCGCAAAAGTTACACCTCCTCGGGTAAAGGGCATGCTACGGACTCAACGGTGCCCTCGGTTTTCCAATCTGAGCTACTGTTTATGAAATACTTGAGTTTGTACCATTAAATGAATAAATATATTATTATATTTATCTGTTTAATGTTCAGTTAATGGGTGAGGGGTCCCAACGTCCCGCGACGACGTATTTTCTGTCGTTCCTGGGGTAAAAACCCCATTTTGGTCCCATCTGTACTCTCATATTTATGATCTGATTTATCATTTAGGAGTCTTTTCTCTTATTTTTCATGCCCAGTGTGAAAGAACTGAAAATTTAATTCCAGCCACACCGAGGCTCAGAATCGCACTCCGTTTGAATGCGCTACTCTGGAATAACATCTAAAAATTTACAAAGCCATTTATAGAAAAAACTGGGTTCTTACATCATTCCATCCTTCATGATTTTCATCCCCAAAAAGAAAAACTTGGGAAATAACTCAGGGTACTAAGCCCGCACATGTCTCTCCCGTACCTAGAAGAACTCATGCACAGTTATGATCCACCACACATAGACCAAAGGATTTGATCGGTTCACGCGAGGACTTCCCTTGCTGATAACGTGCATAGGAGCACACACACTTCTCCTCAGATATGTCACGTGGGAGGCATCATGAACCCAATCTAGACATTGGGGGGTTAGGGAAAGGTGGTATAAAACCTCGCCATCCCTTCACATGGTCTCAAACGGCCCGAAGGCCCTCGGGGATAGCTCACCTCCTAATCAAACCCCCACATCGCACGCTGTGACTAGAATCACCACATGGACACTACTACAAAAACGAGCATTAACAGTGCTAAAAACGGGCTTTAACAGCACTAAAAAAGCGTTGTAAAGCTCATCACTCATAAAGAGGGAACCCCTTTATCATCACTTCTTTAGCGCTGATAAATGATTGTTTTTTCAGTGATCCTTTAAAAACTGATAAACTTATCATTTATCAGTGCTTCTTAAGCAATGATAAAGGTGTAGTTTATCAGCTCGTTTTTAGTGCTGATAAAATCACGATTTATCAGCGCTAAAAGAGCGATGATAAATGCCCCCTCTGCTGCTTTGATAAATCTGCAACAGCACACCCGAACACCTGAAAAAAACAACATCTCAATAAGCCAATTAAAGTAAGTATACACATACAAAATTAACTCATTAATCATAAGAAAGTTAGACCAAGTATACCCATACAACAATTATCCTCGCACAACATTAACACATAACTTATAAGTTAATCAAGTACTTAAAGAAATCAATTCAGATTTCAGGTGGTTTGGGGGTTGTTCAAGAGTTTGGGGTGGCTGTTCAAGGGTTTGGGGTGGTTGTATAAGGGGGTAGGGGGTGTCCGGGGGGATTTCTAGTTCAATCCTAATGCTCCACATGGGTGTGTTTTATCAATACATAAATATTTGGACATTTCTCTATCCACTATGCATCATGTTCTCAACCTCAAAGAAGTTATAAGGTTTGTACACACACTGAGGTGCACATACATGGGGAGGGGGATGAATCTCATTAATAAACACCCAATATTAAACCTGCAATAGGCTATTGTAAGTTCATGATCAGGAAATATGCACAACCTAGTTGAGAAAGATCTGGAATAAAACTAAAAAAATCATCATTGATCCTCAAATCCATGACCATGATTAAACCCAAATTAATTTTCCAAGTGAGGAACTTTTACCAAGCATTTCACAAGGATCGCGTCGACATTATAAAAATATAGTTTGACCAAGTCCTACCCCATCTACATCAAGACACATTGATTATCACGTATTAAATCTTGATAAACCATACCTACTTCATCCAATGTTAGGGTTTCTCTGAGTACATCATAGGAACCACACAAAACATATAATATACCATGGTCTCCCCACTATATACATAATTACCATTGACCTCCAATATGTGAGTTTTATTTATACTCCATCATGGAAATCCACTTATGGGAGTTTTCTCATCCAGGGAATACCCTCAACAGTATCTCAGACCACCCATATGTGTTCTTCCAATTCCGATGCATAAGACCAACAAGGATCTCATCCCTATACTATGGGAGTACCCTTATTTAGGGAATAATACTAAGAAGCATATATTCTTTACCATATGGGAGTATTATCATCCAAATAAAAATTCCTAGAAGCATATCAACCATCCAATAAGGGTGTATTCTCATTTGAGGCATAATCTATATAATTATCTCGACCCCCCCCCCTATGGGATTATTTTCATTTAGTGAATTTTCCCGATAAGAATCTCATCCCACTCCTATGGTTGTATTCTCATTTGGAGAATAATACCTATATACATCTCATCCCTCCCCTATGAGAGTATTCTCATTTAAGGAATAAGACCTATAAGCATATCCACCCTCCCAAATGGGAGTATATTCATCCAGATATAAGACCATAAGTATCATAGACCCAAACACATGATCACCGTTGTTTACTAGGCCGACCATGACTAGATATATATGAGGCCCTTGATAGATCACATTCCATGACCCCCCATTTAAAACATCAATGCAATCCGGATGCATTTGGTCAGATTTTCGTAGGTCAGTTGTTGTTTTCACTTAAAATCTTGTCCATTTTAAACAAAATAGAGACCCTTTGAGTGCTAGAAGCCACACCGTACCTCAGATTGAGGTGGGGTTGACTCTTACACATCACCAAGGACCCTTGGATCGTTTTTATAAAATATCAATGCAATCTGAATGCGTTTGGTCGGATTTCCGTAGGTCAGTTGTTGTTTTCACTTAAAATCTTGTCCATTTTAAACAAAATAGAGACCCTTTGAGTGGTAGCGGCCACACTATGCCTCATATTGGGGTAGGGTTGACTCGTACACGTCACCAAGGACCCTCGAATTGTTCTTATAAAAGATCAATGCAATCTGAATGCATTTGGTTGGATTTCCGTAGTTCAGTTGTTGTTTTTACTTAAAATCTTGTCCATTTTAAACAAAATAGAGACCATTTGAGTGATAGCGGCCACACCATGCCTTGGATTGAGGCGTGGTTTACTCATACACGCCACCAAGGACCCTTGGATAGTTTTTATAAAAGATCAATCCAATCTGAATGCATTTGGTCGGATTTCTGTAGGTCAGTTGTTGTTTTCCATTAAAATCGTGTCCACTTTAAACAAAATAGAGACCCTTTGAGTGATAGCAGCCACACCGTGCCTCGTATTGAGGCGGGGTTGACTCATACACATCACCAAGGACCCTTGGATCATTATTATAAAATATCAATGCAATCCAAATGTGTTTGGTCGGATTTCCGTAGGTTAGTTGTTGTTTTCACTTAAAACCATGTCCAATTAAAACAAAATAGGGACCCTTTAAGTGATAGTGGCCTAACGTGCCTCGGATTGAGGTGGGGTTGACTCATACACATCACCAAGGACCCTTGGATCATTCTTATTCAATATCAATTCAATCTGAATGTGTTTGGTCAGATTTTCGTATGTCAGTTGTTGTTTTCAATTAAAATTGTTTCCACTTTAAACAAAATAGAGACCCTTTGAGTGATAATGGCCACACCATGCCTCAGATTAAGGCGGGGATGACTCTTACACATCACCAAGGACCCTTGGATTGTTATTATAAAATATCAATGCAATCCTAATGCGTTTGGTCAGATTTCCTTAGGTCAGTTGTTGTTTTCAATTAAAATCGTGTCCACTTTAAACAAAATAGGGACCCTTTGAGTGATAGCGGCCACACAGTGCCTCAGATTGAGGCAGGGTTGACTCGTACACATCACCAAGGACCCTTGGATCATTCTTATAAATGATAAATGCAATCCGAATGCGTTTGGTTGGATTCCCGTAGGTCAGTTGTTGTTTTCACTTAAAATCTTGTCCATTTTAAACAAAATAGAGACCCTTTGAGTGCTAGCGGCCACACCGTGCCTCAGATTGAGGCGGGGTTGACTCATACATGTCACCAAGGACCCTTGTATCATTATTATAAATTAAAAATGCAATCCGAATGCATTTTTTGGATTTATGTATGTCAGTTGTTGTTTTCACTTAAAATCGTGTCCATTTTAAACAAAATAGAGACCCTTTGAGTGGTAGCGGCCACACCGTGCCTCGGATTGAGGCGGGGTTGACTCGTACACATCACCAGGGACCCTTGGATCGTTATTATAAAATACCAATGCAATATGAATGCGTTTGGTCGTATTAACGTAGGTCATTTGTTGTTTTCATTTAAAATCTTGCCCATTTAAAACAAAATAGAGACCCTTTGAGTGATAGCGGCCACACCATGCCTTTAATTGAAGAAGGGTTGACTCATAAATGTAACCAAGGACCCTTGGACCGTTCTTATAAAATATCAATGCAATCTGAATGCGTTTGGTCAGATTTTCGTAGGTTAGTTGTTGTTTTCAATTAAAATCATGTCCACTTTAAACAAAATAGAGACCCTTTGAGTGATAGCGGTCACACCATGACTCAGATTGAGGCAGGGTTGGATCTTACATGTCACCAAGGAACCTTGGATAATTTTTATAAAATATCAATGCAATCCAAATTCATTTTGTTGGATTTTTGTACGTCGGTTGTTGTTTTCACTTAAAATCTTGTCCATTTTAAACAAAATAGAGACCCTTTGAGTGATAGCGGCCACACCGTGCCTCGGATTGAGGCACGGTTGACTCGTACAGGTCACCAAGGACTCTTGTATCATTCTTATTAAATATAAATTTAATCTGAATGCGTTTCTTTGGATTTCCGTAGGTCAGTTGTTGTTTTCAATTAAAATCGTGTCCACTTTAAACAAAATTGAGACCCTTTGAGTGATAGCGGCCACACCGTGCCTCAAATTGAGGCGGGGTTGACTCTTACACATCACCAAGGACTCTTGTATCGTTATTATAAAATATAAATTCAATATGAATGCGTTTGGTTGGATTTACATTGGTCAGTTGTTGTTTTCAATTAAAATCGTGTCCACTTTAAAAAAAATAGAGACCCTTTGAGTGATAGCGGCCACACCGTGCCTCAGATTGAGGCAGGGTTGACTCGTACATGTCCCCAGGACCCTTGGATCGTTCTTATAAAAGATAAATGCAATAGGAATGCGTTTGGTCATATTTCCGTAGGTCAATTGTTGTTTTCACTTAAAATCATGTCCATTTTAAACAAAATAGAGACCCTTTGAGTGCTAGCGGCCACACCATGCCTCAGAATGAGGCGAGGTTGACTCTTACACATCACCAAAGACCCTTGGATCGTTCTTATAAAATATCAATGCAATATAAATGCGTTTGGTCAGATTTACGTAGTTCAGTTGTTGTTTTCACTTAAAATCGTGTCTATTTTAAACAAAATATAGACCCTTTGAGTGGTAGCAGCCACATCGTGCCTCAGATTGAAGCAGGGTTGACTCGTACACATCACCAAGGACCCTTGTATCATTCTTATAAAATATCAATGCAATACTAATGTGTTTGGTCAGATTTCCGTAGGTCATTTGTTGTTTTCACTAAAAATTTTGTCCATTTTAAACAAAATAGAGACCCTTTGAGTGGTAGCCCCCACACCATGCCTCGGATTGAGGCGGGGTTGACTATTACACATCACCAAGGACCCTTGGATCGTTCTTATATAAGATCAATGCAATAAAAATGTGATCTACTAATTATTCATTATGCAAAACATAAAGGTACCATTAAATACTTACATTGCCCCAAACACCCATAACACAACCCAACCACAACCTTCATCTCAATGTACTCAACTGATCTAAATACCAAGATGGATTTTACCCAAGACTATCGAATTCAAAATGCCGATCATGTCATCAACCGACCACTTAATTTCTATGGTGCTCCCCACTATACGCTTTAGCTCACAAACACCACCATCTAATGTTTAACACCTCTATCATCGGGAAAGAACCACTAGAACCCCAACTAAAACTTCACAACATACCCAACATGTTTTCTAACATACCGTGCTTAGTCATCCATGATAAAACCAACAATGTTATCATCCATCCTTTCTGTCAAAACAACTTGTAATGGAAGTGAATCCATTATCCATACATGAATCAAGGACAATTCAAATTTTCCTCAAAGATTGAACCCATTTTCAAAACATAATTAACATTTCAAAACATCAAATAGATGTGGATTATAACTCACCACATTTGTTCCTTTTTCCTGGAGGAATTTAAAACATGCACCACATAGGTTGTAAAAGTAGTAAGGGATAGATCTCTTTGATCATACAAATCCATGAACCCAAGTTTATCCTTGAGGAAACTGATGAGTAATGTTTGTGAATGCATTTTGGAACTAGGAACTGACTCGCTTGATGAAACATAGGAAATATCTTTAAATGTATCCTCACTTTTTGAATCATTGGAAAAATTTCATTTATTGGATGATCTTAATATCAGATTTAGCATCCCATGTTGTTCCTCAAATGGATTGGTCAACTTCCAATCTATCATGGAGGCTGTCGCATCACCTTTACACGCAACTAATGATCAGAGGCAGCTTGATTAGAAAAAAAATCCTGAGGTCACTAGACGTGAAAGATCATGCGGTGCCATAGTTACTCAGTAACCTCAATTTACCCCACATGATATAAGGCTATTGCATGATGTCCAAGACATATCGAGAGTAGTAGAGAAGGTGAAAGTCTCGTAGATGAACAACATCAACAATGAACATCCACCACCCTTTCACTATGTACATAAAAATCATATCTTTAAGAATTTCCATGTGAATTTCAATCTTACTTCCATCGAGGATGATGCATGTTTGTCAACTTGTTTTAGAAATTGTTTATCTTCATCTGTGCTTTGTACTTGCACCCATGAATTTGAAGGTGAGTATGCGTACACGATAGTTGACCTTCTTAGAGAAAAGTTTCTGGAATAGTATAAGAGACATGAATCAATGATGATCATTAGAGTGTTGGAGAAAATGTGGTTTCTACAATCAATGTGGAAATTGGCTTGTGTAATGCGTCCTAAGTAATAACTTGCAGGTATTGTACTTTATTTTTTTCTCGAGGTTTTCAGTGTAAATTCATTTTGGAATGATCATTGCTATTCATTCTCTTCTCCTCTCGCTATGTCTTGGAGATCATGCAATAGCCTTATATCATGTGGGGTAAATTGAGGTTGTTGAGAAACTATGGCACTGCATGATCTTTCATGTCAAGTTCCCTCAGGATTGTTTTTCTAATCAAGCTGCCTCTGATCATTAGTTGCATGTAAAGGTGGTGCGACAACCTCCATGATATATCCGAAGATGACAAATCCATTTTATGAACAATATGGGATCCTAAATCTGACATTAAGAGCATCCAATACAGGAAATGCATTCAGTCGTATTTTCGTAGGTCAGTTGTTGTTTTCATTTAAAATCATGTCCATTTTAAAAAAAATAGAGACCCTTTGAGTGGTAGCGGACACACCGTGCCTCGGATTGAGGCGGGGTAACTTGTACATGTCACCAAGGACCCTTGGACCATTCTTATAAAATATCAATGCAATCCGAAGGTGTTTGGTCGGATTTTCGTAGGTCAGTTGTTGTTTTCACTTAAAATCTTGTCCATTTTAAACAAAATAGAGACCCTTTGAGTGATAGTGGCCACACTGTGCCTTATATTGAGGCAACTTTTACTCGTACACATCTCCAAGGACCCTTGGACTATTCTTATAAAAGATCAATGCAATCTGAATCCGTTTGGTCATATTTCCGTAGGTCAGTTGTTCTTTTCAATTAAAATCGTGTCAACTTTAAACAAGAGAGACCCTTTGAGTGGTTCAGCATTCTTGCATGTTGTTGGTGCATATCATCTGTTAAAATGGGAAAATGAATCATTGAAGAAAGGCTGTTTTATTTAATAGCAATTACAATTTTCTTACGAAAATTTACATACAACAATGTTTCATCTTTTGATACCCTTAACCCCTCTAAAAAATTACCACAAATTGTATATGTCCCTAAGTCAGATCTTCATTGTATTTGTGTACAATCTACCATCAGGTATGCGGCCCACTCATTTATGAACACTTCTATATCGTCTTGTGAGTATGAGGCTTTTAGAAAGTCAGAGTAGTACTGTAAAATAAAAAAATAAAGAATTAATAAATAACTTAAATGAACTAGTAGTTGTTTTTAAAAATATCTCTTTAGGGATGCTAGTTTGCTGATGAAAAACAATTTCTTTCATAAATTTAATAACATAATAACCACAATCATTATCATTTTTTGTTTTGGACACTGCAAAAAAAATTTATCATTAGCAGAATAAGTAACTTGTGTTGAGATGTGTTTGGATAGTGAAATTTTATTATATGTACCCTGATATTTGTCCAGATGTAGTACTTGCTCACCTCCTTATGCTTATCCCCTATCCTCATTCTTTTTTTAGATGATAATGATACACCGCCCTATCATAAAAGAATCCTCAGTAAAAGATAATATAAATTATATTACTTGATTTTTAGACCAAAAATGTAAGATGTAGTGTCTTACATATTCAAAAACTCCATCATGTGTGGTCGGTTTGATGGATATCCTTGCTTTGAATCCAGAAAATAAATCTTCAGAGTATCCAAGTTCACCGAAATTAGCAACCAATGTTGCCTAAAAACACAAAAAGGAATAAGTAATAAAAGAATTGAAAATATAATTGATATTATTTAATCGTAGAGTATTACCCATACATGGTTGGTATTAGGAAAAGTCTTTCATCTGTAATCTTGCGTTCAAATGTTTTCAGCAAGCCGTTCACTATTTCACCCCTTTTTGATGGCTCTATTTTTGTTAGGTCTGTTGATGTGATATGAGGACTAACCAGTTCAAATCTTGGATCATGGGAAAATTTCTTCAATTGTTTTTTCATAAATGCGTCTTTCAACAATATAAAATGCATTTAGTCATAATTTTCACATTAGATCAGCTTTTCAAAAATCAATTCATGGAAACATACCTCATATATACATTTATAACTGTGATGCCTAGCAAACCATTTTCAAGGATTTCATTTACATTTTCAGCAGCAACGAAATCTTCACTTCCCTCTCTGTATATATTCTCTTCAAAAACCACTATATAACTATTACCATCTTTTAGCTTCGTATCCACATGAGTCTTCAATGCTATTAAATGTGGATAGAGAATAAGTGGTGTTATTGTGCATTCAGTAGATCCTTGGGATCGGTTGGTCGATCCTTTAGATGGTTTTGAGCTGACGTTTGTCACCCCTTCCCTTTCTCCGTCTATATAAACAATCATTGGTTCAGACCCTTTTTCATTAATTGTTAAGGGTGTATCTTGAAAATAAAAGGAAATAAATACCTCTTTGTCTGCATGTACTCTTACAAGTTGTGACGGCCATACAATTAATGTCCCAGTAGCCTTTTTGACCATATGAATATCATCATCATCAAGTGGAATTGGTAGCTCTGGCTTTGGCTCATGAGCTATAGTTATCATCACTTTCAGATGATCTTTCGGAAGTGGTCTATTATGCAGTGTGGCATTTAGGATATTGAAAATTGTAGCCCTCGCTACAAGGTGATAGGTGGGTGTTGATAGATATAAATCACAATCATTATCACCATGTAGAAGATGAGTACAGAAAAATTATAAGTGTTTTTTTATTCATATTTCATGGGAACCATTATTAGAATATTGATTACTACAGCTAAGACAGTTCTTTGAGGTGAATGGCTCACCTCAAAGTTGGTGGGGGTGGGTCGGGATGTTCATGCGGAGGTTGTTCTTGAGTTGTGGATTCCATTTGCTTCCCACCCATAAAAGTTGCTAGAAACTCTCCTTGCCATTGCAATTGTTCGTCAAGGGTTGCTATTTTTTCGCTCATTTGTTCCAATTTTTCATCTGTATCATCCATTTTTTTCTTCTTCTCAAAATATACACGGGATGTCACCCTAAACCCTGCACCTCTAACACGACCATATTTTTCTAGCTACTTCAAAGCCGTCGATAATACGTTTGTATCATCTACAGGAGTAGCTAATTCCTGTGACTGTCGGATATAGGAAAACAACTAATTATTTTTATGTAATAGCAATTTTAAACAAATTATTTTATCGTCGTGTCATACTTAGACATATTTCCCACACGTTCTATGTGTTCTTGTAACACCCTGAGATTTTATGAAAAATATTCTTTTTAATTTCATTAATGTCTTGTGTTATACGCTACACCAAAAGGAGCTTGCTCAACACGCATCCTTGACTTGCCTTGTATTACACGCAATCACGACCTTCCTCGACAGCGTGTGTAGTACGCAATACCGAGTTTCACTAAACAACGATATGCTATTAAAAATATTATTAAAACTAGCCGTTATGAATAGTAATAACCACTTTTTGAAATTTTTTAAATTTTATTTTTCAAAATAGACTTCATTTTTGAATTTGGAATATGAAATATAGCTTAGGATGAAATTTTGGCATTTTTCTGAAAAATTTCAATTTTTAATGAATAGTGAAACCACTAAGTGGTAGGTTAAAAACTGAATTTTGCATAAAACTTAATTTTACCGCTTCTGTGAATGGAATTTCAAAAATCCGACAGACACGGTTAATATCAAGGACTAAAATGTAGTTCAATGAGATGAAAATAATTTTTGGTGAATAGTAACTTTTTACTTTTTTTTACCACGGTTAATAGTAAATAGGGTAACTAAGGGTAAATATGATATTACTATTACCCTAACACATGTCATAATTCTATTGGATAAGTGTAATTCTAAAAAAAACAACCTTATGAATATAATATGACCATTTAGGTCCACATGGATTAGATTATGAAATTTAATATTATTTTATTTAATGAATAGTTAAAATAGTTAAAATCAAAGTTTAATAACTAAAACATTTTTAATATGGGGTTATACATAAGATAAATTCGACTATAAATATTCATTAGAAAGCTAAAAAGATTTCCTACATAATGATATTTTATTTATAATTTTTAGACTTTAAATAAATTAATTTATTTATGACACAACGATGATGCAGTAATTACCCTTTTAAGGAAATATTAACATAATTGATGTTATAAATGCTCAAATGAATGTAATTTGAGACTTTTTATGAATTACACTAATTTTATAGGTTACTATGATATATTAGTGTTGATGTAATCAACTTGGTTTGAACATATAATTCTGTTATGACTTTCACAAAAATCATATATCAAATAGTGTCAAAATTGACACAAAATAGTTTTTAAATCAAATATTATATTATTAATTGTTATTTTATTCCTAAAAGTCTAAGGTTCGGCCAAATGACTTATATATGGATATATATATTAGTAATAAACAATTTGGGGTTCGTTTGGCATGTTATAGTAAGTGTATTAACCATATAGTGAAAGAAAACAAAAAGACACAGTAAAAGTTAAATTATTTAACTTAGAGTTAAATCTAATTGATAAGGTTAAAATAAAACCCTAAACTTGTCTAAATCATATTGGTTGATAGGATTTCGACCCATCCCCACTTTATCTTCGAAATAAGACCATTTTTAACAATTATAAACCGATTTTGACATTAATATGAAATAATATTTTGAGGTATTCTTAAGGTGCCCCTCTCCTCCCTTATAAAAGGACACCTCCAACCCCTCCTCCTCACACCAATTTTAGCACTCAAGCTCGGCCAACCACTGCCAAAATATCTTCTCCACTTCCCTAGAAACATCCTAGAGGTTCTTGTCTTCCTCAAAGACCAATTTTAGTGCCCTAAGAGGAGGTCTCAAAGTGGCGCTTCAAAGAAGAGGTAATTACCGTTACCAATCCTTTCATCTTTATTTCTTCTTCCACTTTTTCTTCTTAGGTTGTTTCATTATGAAGTAATAACATCAGTATCACTATTATACTTATATGTTATTTTAAGTATGAAACAACCCTATTTCACCATCTATCCATCCTACGGAAAAAGAAATCACCGCGTGTGCGTACGTACGGAATACCGTCTCCACGCCGTGGTGTAATCTATTTTACACCACCACCTTACATGGATGGGTATAATGGTGTAAAGAATAACTATACATAGTTATTACAACATCATATTGATTCTTATATATTTTATAATCCACTCCAATTAAATTCAATAATTATGGAAATGATATCATCGCTCGTGCGTACGTACGGACTACCGTCTCCACGACGCAATGAGATTCATTCTTAATGATTAACCATTCATGAATGATTATAAAGTATATATAATAAGTACTAATGAAATATATGAAATAATAATAATACTGGATTTATGTATATATATATATATGTATGTCATCTACTTACTTCCATTCAAGACAATAAGGAAAGAAAAACAGCGTTCATGCGTACGTACGGACAACCGTCTCCATGAACGGTGTTTTTCATTTCATGTATCTATCTATTATATATATATATATACTGAATATATATATGATATATAAATCATATTTTATATTCTGGAAGTAAGTAAATCATGATATAAGTAATAATAATTTCAAGAACAACAAGTCAAAACACCTACGATAAATGAAACGATTTTACCCAAAACGCTTCTTTAACATGGAATTTACAAAAGAACTGGTAATATAATGTCATAAGTGAACCATATATGATATCATAACAATGAATATGATTCTGTAATAAGTCAATGACATTATTTAAATCATTATACAGGATTTTCGGACACATACGAATCAAATCGGACCTAAGGTAAGGGAAAATATCACAATCTCATTTTTATCCGAGATTGTTTATACTTTGAAATTTACTGGGGTGTATTTTATTATCCACATCCATGTTTCCTCAATATATAATATTATTTCCATTCACCTACAATTTCTTATATCCTATTTTACCCTCCGGTGAGTTTTTAGTAAAAGATATGAAAGGAATCTTTTGTCGTTTTTCGTACGAGGTACTTTTTGACTTTTCCAACAAAAGTACGAAGAATGTTTTTTTTAACATATACAGCATGAATGGATTTTTAAAACATTATTTTCAAGAAGCTTCCTATACAAGATTTCAAGTTTATTTTTGATCAACTTATTTTAGTTTATAATTGTATGACATGTTAAGAAAAGAAAAGTGTTTTTGAAGAAGAAAGGATATTTTCCTTAAGAATGGAGTTCAAGTGTTTTATCAAAATTATTTTCCATCTAAGATAATAAAGGGTTATGTTTTGATCCCTATTATTACATTCATTTGATTATGTTGTGAGGGAATTATTTTTATGAAGTCATTTACCTTATATGATTTGTTTTATGATGTCATGATGTTTCAAGAATCCCATTTTTGTTACATGTGTTATGTGATGATGTATGATTTATGATTATGTGGAACACATAAGAAAGGATTCATTATAAGATGGGTGGGACCTATATCTCCCTCCAATGCATTGGGTAAATATTTTATATCTCATGAGATAGACATGGCTGAAATGGTAGGTTATACCGGTTCAGTGAAACAGGACTGAAACGAGGGTTACTCGATTCAGAAAGGGACTTTGTCCACTAAGTTAGTCTTGGCAATGAGTCTTGACTAACAAGAAATGATTCTCTATGATTATGTGTAAATGCCACAAAGTTTCATGTTTTACGTTATGATTATTGGGATTTCATTTCACTACTATGACTTATCCCATGTTATGAAATTATGCTCTCTTTTGCTGGTTAAGATTTCCAAAAGTTATGTTCTTATGAATATGATGTGATTGATTTTTCTTTTGTTTACCCTTACTGAGCATTTGATCTCACCCTTTTATGTTTTATTTTCCCCAGGATATAAAGAAAGGTTTTAGGTAAAAAAAAGGAAGATCTTTATGGGAGATGTTGAAGATCTTTCACCACGATTAGAAGATTTTATTCCGAGTTTCCAAAGACACTGAACTATTACGATCCTTGTGTGTGTGTTTTTGTTATGTACTAAGTATTCCGCGAAAGTAATGTAATGTTCATGTACGTCAAGCTTCAGGTCTCTACAGTTGGTATCAGAGGAAAGGTTTAGTCAACCTTTGGAAACTACGATGCGAAAAAGTTAGTGAGATCCCTAGAGATATTTCTAAGGTATGTCTAGTGATGGCCCTAAGGATAAGTATACGTATAGGATATAGTCCTAGAACTATGTTAAAGATATTAGATTAAACCAAAGATGTTAGATATTGAAGTTACTCCCCATTTATTATGATTTTTGCCTCTCACACTATTCTTTTTGGGTTTTAGAAAATGGCTGGAAACAAGATGATTCACGATAATGGAGGATATGATGGACAATGGAATGATGAGAAACCAAATTAAATGGGATTTGTAAGTCCAAACATCATTATTATGCCGAATCAACAATCTCATAATATGATCAATAAAGTAAAATTTGGTAATTTTCCTGACTCGGCTAATAAGAGAAAGATGGAGTTTCATGATGATCATAGAGGAAAGAAAGTTCAATTTCCCCTATGTAAATCATGTGGGAAGAGGCATCAAGGAGAATGTTTCAAAGGAACTGGAAGATTCTTTGGGTGTGGAAAAGAAGGACACAAAGCCAGTAAGTGCAAAGGAAAAGGTTCAGTTGACACCAGGGATGAGGATAATGGTATTGCTACGACATCAACAATGGTTAAATGTTTTAAATGTGGAATGTACGGGCATTATGCAAACCAATGCCCTAAGGGAAAGTCTCATGAAGAGAATCAGTATGGTCGTATGGGTAGTATTTATATTGATGATGATGAAGATACTACAAATGATATGTGAGATGAAAGAATTGTTGAAGCTCGGTCAATGGTTTAAGAATGTAGTGGAATGATTACATGTTTATCATGTGTAATGTTGTATAAGTAATCTCATTGTACTATGGAATAAAGAGACATCTAAGGATTGTTACACTATTGCCTTTCCTTGAGTTTTGAAAGTGTATGGTTAATGGTACCAGTATCCATGGAAGGTTATTCAGATATTTTTGGAATGTAGATGATATGCACATAATAAAGGGATAAGGAGAAAATTAAATGTTTGATAGTATTCATGAGCTCATGACTGATGTAAGGAGAAGGTTATATCATGGTTTGAGTATATAGAATTTTTGGATTTTGGTATGTGGAAAGAGTTAACTTTTGACTGCATTCAGGTTTTCACTAAGGTTCAATGAGTATTCATTCTTCAATAGAATACACGATTAATGTATTCACATGTTTTTAATTTTACCAACAAGATATATCTTATGATATATGGGGGATAAATGATGGCATTCACGTGATTGTTATGTGACATTTCAAGTAATGATATTCTTTATACTATAATCTTGGACCGAAGTATTTTAGATAAGCCTAAATATTGGAATGGATTATGTTAACCATAAGTTAGTATTGTTTAAGGATAAAACTTTTTTTGATATTATAGTAATGTAGTTTTAGAAAAAGGACAACATGCAGGATAGGAGATAGCCCATCGCTTCGGACAAGGCTGTGGGAATCAAACCCACAACCGAATTGCGACTGGCCTTTATCGCCTACCACTGGCCTACAGGAAGTCCCTGGTTAGTAGAAACTAGTTTTATTTTATTAAGCGGTATGATATATGAAGTATAAGTTCATTTTTGGAACCATATACGATTAACCATAAGATGGACTTATAACTTTTGCTAACCTTTTGTTTGAAAGAGATGGAATGACCCATCATTCTATCACATGATCTGATAACACGTCACTAATGAAAAATTCAACTTCATTTCTTTAGGAGATGAAGTGGAAATTGTCCAAATAACGACAAACAGTGATACTATACCAAAATCACGAAAGTATTTCTTCTAATTCCAATTTCATCAACTTTAGGGAAATGATCTTGAAAACCAAAAATGTTGTCTTAGTGCTCTTATATCTGATGAATCATATGGTACCTAGATCGTCACAAATATATGGCTTTGTGATTTCTAGCTTTTCCATAGCCATGTTCTCTACCACTCTCCATCAGAACATGATGGTTAGATTTCCCTTCCATATCCATTTTCACCTATGTGGAAACCCAGTGATTAGTTTATTTGGGTAACCGTTACGTTTCATACTTTTTTTTTTAAAGATTGGTTTTGGTATTCCTTTTTATGATGTGGGTTTCGATTAAAGAAACTTTCGAATAGTAAACCATTTATAACTTCGACAAATTTCGAGGGCGAAATTCATTTTAAGGGGGGTAGAATGTAACACCCCGAGATTTTATGAAAAATATTCTTTTTAATTTCATT
This sequence comes from Viscum album, assembly GCA_963277665.1. Taxonomy (NCBI): domain Eukaryota; kingdom Viridiplantae; phylum Streptophyta; class Magnoliopsida; order Santalales; family Viscaceae; genus Viscum; species Viscum album. Next base: position 23,404,878 of record OY728157.1, on the reverse strand, counting down.
AATGTCTGGTATTGTACGCTACACCAAAAGGAGCTTGCTCAACACGCATCCTTGAATTGCCTTGTATTACCTGCAATCGCGACCTTCCTCGACAGCATGTGTAGTACGCAATACCGAGTTTCACTAAACAACGATATGCTATTAAAAATATTATTAAAACTAGCCGTTATGAATAGTAATAACCAATTTTTGAAATTTTGTAAATTTTATTTTTCAAAATAGACTTCATTTTTGAATTTGTAATATGAAATATAGATTAGGATGAAATTTTGGCATTTTTCTGAAAACTTTCAATTTTTTATAAATAATGAAACCACTAAGTGGTAGGTTAAAAACTGAATTTTGCATAAAACATAATTTTACCGCTTCTGTGAATGGAATTTCGAAAATCCGATAGACACGGTTAATATCAAGGACTAAAATGTGGTTCAATGAGATGAAAATAATTTTTGGTGAATATTAACTTTTTACTTTTTTTTTACCACGGTTAATAGTAAATAGGGTAACTAAGGGTAAATATGATATTACTGTTACCCTAACACATGTCCTAATTCTATTGGATAAGTGTAATTATACAAAAAACAACTTTATGAATATAATATGACCATTTAGGTCCACTTGGATTAGATTATGACATTTAATATTATTTTATTTAATGAATAGTTAAAATAGTTAAAATCAATGTTTAATAACTAAAACATTTTTAATATGGGGTTATACATAAGATAAATTCGACTATAAATATTCATTAGAAAGATAAAAATATTTCCTACATAATTATATTTTATTTATAATTTTTAGACTTTAAATAAATTATTTTATTTATGACACAACAATGATGAAGTAATTACCCTTTTAAGGAAATATTAACATAATTGATGTTATAAATGATCAAATGAATGTAATTTGAGACTTTTTATGAATTCCACTAATTTTCTAGGTTACTATGATGTATTAGTGTTGATTTAATCAACTTGGTTCGAACATATAATTCTGTTATGACTTTCACAAAAATCATATATCAAATAGTGTCAAAATTGACACAAAATAGTTTTTAAATCAAATATTATATTATTAATTGTTATTTTATTCCTAAAAATCTACGGTTCGGCCAAATGACTTATATAAGAATTTATATATTAATAATAAACAATTTGGGGTTCTTTAGGCATGTTATAGTAAGTGTATTAACCATATAGTGAAAGAAAACAAAAAGACACGGTAAAAGTTAAATTATTTAACTTAGAGTTAAATCTAATTGATAAGGTTAAAATAATACCCTAAACTTGTCTAAATCCTATTGGTTGATAGGATTTCGACCCATCCCCACTTTATCTTAGAAATAAGACCCTTTGGAACCATTATAAACCGATTTTGACATTAATATAAAATAATATTTTGAGGTATTCCTAAGGTGCCCCTCTCCTCCCTTATAAAAGGAAACCACCTCCCCCTCCTCCTCACACCAATTTGAGCAATCAAGCTCGGCTAACCCCTGCCAAAATCTCTTCTCCACTTCCCTAGAAACGTCCTAGAGGTTCTGGTCTTCCTCAAAGACCAATTTTAGTGCCCTAAGAGGAGGTCTCAAAGAGGCGCTTCAAAGAAGAGGTAATTACCGTTACCAATTCTTTCATCTTTATTTCTTCTTCCACTTCTTCTTCTTAGGTTGTTTCATTATGAAGTAATAACATCAGTATCACTCATATACGGATATGTTATTTTAAGTATGAAACAACCCTATTTCACCATCTATCCATCCTACGGAAAAAGAAATCACCGCGCGTGCGTACGTACGGAATACCGTCTCCACGCCGTGGTGTAATCTATTTTCCACCACCACCTTACATGGATGGGTATAATGGTGTAAAGAATAACTATAAATAGTTATTACAACATCATATTGATTCTTATATATTGTATAATCCACTCCAATTCAGTTCAATAATTATGGAAATGATATCATCGCTCGTGCGTACGTACGGACTACCGCCTCCACGACGCGATGAGATTCATTCTTAATGATTAACCATTCATGAATGATTATAAAGTATATATAATAAGTACTAATGAAATATATGACATAATAATAATACTTTATTTATGTATATATATATATATATGTATGTCATCTACTTACTTCCATTCAAGACAATAAGGAAAGAAAAACAGCGTTCATGCGTACGTACGGACTACCGTCTCCATGAACGGTGTTTTTCATTTCATGTATCTATCTACTATATATATATATACTGAATATATATATGATATATAAATCATATTTTATATTCTGGAAGTAAATAAATCATGATATAAGTAATAATAATTTCAAGAACAACAAGTCAAAACACCTACGATAAATGAAACGATTTTACCCAAAACGCTTCTTTAACATGAAATTTACAAAAAAACGGGTAATATAATGTCATAAGTGAACCATATATGATATCATAACAATGAATATGATTCTGTAATAAGTCAATGACATTATTTAAATCATTATACAGGATGTTCGGACACATACGAAGCAAATCGGACCTAAGGTAAGGGAAAATATCAAAATCTCATTTTTATCCGAGATTGTTTATACTTTGAAATTTACTGGGGTGTATTTTATTATCCACGTCCATGTTTCCTCAATATGTAATATTATTTAAATTCACCTACAATTTCTTATATCCTATTTTACCCTGTGGTGAGTTTTTAGTAAAAGATATGAAAGGAATCTTTTGTCGTTTTTCGTACGAGGTACTTTTTGACTTTTCCGACAAAAGTACGAAGAATGTTTTTTTAACTTATACGGCATGAATAGATTTTTAAAACATTATTTCCAAGAAGCTTTCTTTACAAGCTTTAAAATTTATTTTTGATCAACTTATTTTAGTTTATAATTGTATGACATGTTAAGAAAAGAAAAGTGTTTTTGAAGAAGAAAGGATATTTTCCTCAAGAATGGAGTTCAAGTGTTTTATCAAAATTATTTTCCATCTAAGATAATAAAGGGTTATGTTTTTATACCTATTATTACATTCATTTGATTATGTTGTGAGGGAATTATTTTTATGAAGTCATTTACCTTATATGATTTGTTTTCTGATGTCATGATGTTTCAAGAATCCCATTTTTGTTACATGTGTTATGCGATGATGTATGATTTATGATTATGTGGCACACATAAGAAAGGATTCATTATAAGATGGGTGGGACATATATCTCCCTCCAATTCATTGGGTAAAGATTTTATATCTCATGAGATATACATGGCTGAAATGGTAGGTTATACCGGTTCAGTGAAACAGGACTGAAATGAGGGTTACTCGATTCAGAAATGGACTTTGTCCACTAAGATAGTCTTGGCAATGAGTCTTGACTAACAAGAAATGATTCTCTATGATTATGTGTGAATTCCACAAAGTTTCATGTTTTAAGTTATGATTATTGGGATTTCATTTCACTACTATGATTTATCCCATGTTATGAAATTATGCTCTCTTTTGCAGGTTAAGATTTCCAAAAGTTATGTTCTTATGAATATGATGTGATTGATTTTTCTTGTGTTTACCCTTACTGAGCATTTGATCTCACCCTTTTATGTTTTCTTTTCCCCAGGATATAAATAAAGGTTTTAGGTATAAAAAAAGAAGATCTTTATGGGAGATGTTGAAGATCTTTCACCACGATTAGAAGATTTTATTCCGAGTTTCCAAAGACACTAAACTATTACGATCCTTGTGTGTGTGTTTTTGTTATGTACTAGTTATTCCGCGAAAGTAATGTAATGTTCATGTACGTCAAGCTTCGGGTCTCTACAGTTGGTATCAGAGGAAAGGTTTAGTCAACCTTTGGAAACTACGATGCGAAAACGTTAGTGAGATCCCTAGAGATATTTCTAAGGTATGTCTAGTGATGGCCCTAAGGATAAGTATACGTATAGGATATAGTCCTAGAACTATGGTAACGACATTAGATTAAATCAAAGATGTTAGATATTGAAGTTACTCCCCCTTTATTATGATTTTTGCCTCTCACACTATTCTTTTTGGGTTTTAGAAAATGGCTGGAAACAAGATGATTCACGATAATGGAGGATATGATGGACAATGGAATGATGAGCAACCAAATGAAATGGTATTTGTAAGTCCAAACATCATTATTATGCCGAATCAGCAATCTCATAATATGATCAATAAAGTAAAATTTGGTAAGTTTCCTGACTCGGCTAATAAGAGAAAGATGGAGTTTCATGATGATCATAGAGGAAAGAAAGTTCAATTTCCACTATGTAAATCATGTGGGAAGAGGCATCAAGGAGAATGTTTCAAAGGAACTGGAAGATTCTTTGGGTGTGGAAAAGAAGGACACAAAGCCAGTAAGTGCAAAGGAAAAGGTTCAGTTAACACCAGGTATGAGGATAATGGTATTGCTACGACATCAACAATGGTTAAATGTTTTAAATGTGGAATGTACGGGAATTATGCAAACCAATTCCCTAAGGGAAAGTCTCATGAAGAGAATCAGTATGGTCGTATGGGTAGTATTTATATTGATGATGATGAAAAGACTACAAATGATATGTGAGATGAAAGAATTGTTGGAGCTCGGTCAATGGTTTAAGAATGTAGTGGAATGATTACATGTTTATCTTTTGTAATGTTGTATAAGTAATCTCATGGTACTATGGAATAAAGAGACATCTAAGGATTGTTACACTATTGCTTTTCCATGAGTTTTGAAAGTGTATGGTTAATGGTACCAGTATCCATGGAAGGTTATTCAGATATTTTTGGAATGTTGATGATATGCACATAATAAAGGGATAAGGAGAAAATTAAATGTTTGATAGTATTGATGAGCTCATGACTGATGTAAGGAGAAGGTTATATCATGGATTGAATATATAGAATTTTTGGATTTTGGTATGTGGAAAGAGTTAACTTTTCACTGCATTCAGGTTTTCACTAAGGTTCAATGAGTATTCATTCTTCGAGAGAATACATGATTAAGGTATTCACATTATTGTAATTTTACCAACAAGATATATCTTATGATATATGGGGGATAAATGATGGCATTCACGTGATTGTTATGTGACATTTCAAGTAATGATTTTCTTTATACTATGAGCTTGGACCGAAGTATTTTAGATAAGACTAAAGATTGGAATGGATTATGTTAACCATAAGTTATTATTGTTTAAGGATAGAACTTTTTTTGATATTATAGTAATGTAGTTTTAGAAAAAGGACAACCTGCAGGACGGGCGACAGCCCATCGCTTCGGACAAGGCTGTGGGAATCGAACCCACAACCGAAGTACGACTGGCCTTTATTGCCTACCACTGGCCTACAGGAAATCCCTGGTTAGTAGAAACTTGTTTTATTTTATTATGGGGTATGATAAATGAAGTATAAGTTCATTTTTGGAACCATATACGATTAACCATAAGATGGACTTATAACTTTTGCTAACCTTTTGTTTGAAAGAGATGGAATGACCCATCATTCTATCACATGATCTGATAACACATCACGAATGACAAATTCAACTACATTTCTTTAAGAGATGAAGTGGAAATTTTCCAAAGAATGACAAACGGTGAGACTATACCAAAATCACGAAATTATTTCTTCTAATTTCAATTTCATCAACTTTAGGGAAATGATCTTGAAAACCAAAAATGTTGTCTTAGTGCTCTTATATCTGATGAATCAGATGGTACCTAGATCGTCACAAATATATGTCTTTGTGATTTCTAGCTTTTCCATAGCCATGTTCTCTACCACTCTCCCTCAGAACATGATGGTCAGATTTCCCTTCCATATCCATTTTTCACCTATGTGGAAACCCAATGATTAGTTTATTTGGGTAACCGTTACGTTTCATACTTTTGTTTTTAAAGATTGGTTTTGGTATTCCTTTTTACGATGTGGGTTTTGATTAAAGAAACTTTCGAATAGTAAACCATTTATAACCCCGACGAATTTCGAGGGTGAAATTCATTTTAAGGGGGATAGAATGTAACACCCCGAGATTTTATGAAAAATATTCTTTTTAATTTCATTAATGTCTTGTGTTGTACGCTACACCAAAAGGAGCTTGATCAATACGCATCCTTGACATTCCTTGTATTACACTCAATCACGACCTTCCTCGACAGCGTGTGTAGTACGCAATACCGAGTTTCACTAAACAATGATATGCTATTAAAAATATTATTAAAACTAGCCGCTATGAATAGTAATAACCACTTTTTGAAATTTTGTAAATTTTATTTTTCAAAATAGACTTCATTTTTGAATTTGGAATATGAAATATAGCTTAGGATGAAATTTTGGCATTTTTCTGAAAACTTTCAATTTTTGATGAATAGTGAAACCACTAAGTGGTAGGTTAAAAACTGAATTTTGCATAAAACTTAATTTTATCGCTTCTGTGAATGGAATTTCGAAACTCCGACAGACACGGTTAATATCAAGGACTAAAATGTGGTTCAATGAGATGAAAATAATTTTTGTTGAATCGTGACTTTTTACTTTTTTTTACCACGGTTAATAGTAAATAGGGTAACTAAGGGTAAATATGATATTACTATTACCATAACACATGTCCTAATTCTATTGGATAAGTGTAATTCGACCAAAAACAACCTTATGAATATAATATGACCATTTAGGTCCACTTGGATTAGATTATGACATTTAATATTATTTTATTTAATGAATAGTTAAAATAGTTAAAATCAATGTTTAATAACTAAAACATTTTTAATATGGGGTTATACATAAGATAAATTCGACTATAAATATTCATTAAAATCTAAAAAGCTTTCCTACATAATGATATTTTATTTATAATTTTTAGACTTTAAATAAATTAATTTATTTATGACACAACGATGATGCAGTAATTACCCTATTAAGGAAATATTAACATAATTGATGTTATAAATGCTCAAATGAATGTAATTTGAGACTTTTTATGAATTACACTAATTTTCTAGGGTACTATGATATATTAGTGTTGATTTAATCAACTTGGTTCGAACATAAAATTCTGTTATGACTTTCACAAAAATCATATATCAAATAGTGTCAAAATTGACACAAAATAGTTTTTAAATCAAATATTATATTATTAATTGTTATTTTATTCCTAAAAATCTAAGGTTCGGCCAAATGACTTATATAATGATATATATATTAATAATAAACAATTTGGGGTTCGTTTGGTATGTTATAGTAAGTGTATTAACCATATAGTGAAAGAAAACAAAAAGACACGATAAAAGTTAAATTATTTAACTTAGAGTTAAATCTAATTGATAAGGTTAAAATAATACCCTAATCTTGTCTAAATCCTATTGGTTGATAGGATTTCGACCCATCCCCACTTTAGCTTCGAAATAAGACCCTTTGGAACCATTATAAACCTATTTTGACATTAATATAAAATAATATTTTGAGGTATTCCTAAGGTGCCCCTCTCCTCCCTTATAAAAGGAAACCTCCTCCCCCTCCTCCTCACACCAATTTGAGAACTCAAGCTCGGCCAACCCCTGCCAAAATCTCTTCTAAACTTCCCTAGAAACATCCTAGAGGTTCTGGTCTTCCTCAAAGACCAATTTTAGTGCCCTAAGAGGTGGTCTCAAAGAGGCGCTTCAAAGAAGAGGTAATTACCGTTAACAATTCTTTCATCTTTATTTCTTCTTCCACTTCTTCTTCTTAGGTTGTTTCATTATGAATTAATAACATCAGTATCACTCATATACTGATATGTTATTTTAAGTATGAAACAACCCTATTTCACCATCTATCCATCCTACGGAAAAATAAATCACCGCGTGTGCGTACGTACGGAATACTGTCTCCACGCCGTGGTGTAATCTATTTTCCACCACCGCCTTACATGGATGGGTATAATGGTGTAAATAATAACTATACATAGTTATTACAACATCATATTGATTCTGATATATTTTATAATCCACTCCAATTCAATTCAATAATTATGGAAATGATATCATCGCTCGTGCGTACGTACGGACTACCGTCTCCACGACGCGATGAGATTCATTCTTAATGATTAACCATTCATGAATGATTATAAAGTATATATAATAAGTAATAATGAAATATATGACATAATAATAATACTGGATTTATGTATATATATATATATATGTATGTCATCTACTTACTTCCATTCAAGACAATAAGGAAAGAAAAACAGCGTTCATGCGTACGTACGGACTACCGTCTCCATGAACGGTGTTTTTCATTTCATGTATCTATCTATTATATATATATATATATACTGAATATATATATGATATATAAATCATATTTTATATTCTGGAAGTAAGTAAATCATGATATAAGTAATAATAATTTCAAGAACAACAAGTCAAAACACCTACGATAAATGAAACGATTTTACCCAAAACGCTTCTTTAACATGGAATTTACAAAAGAACGGGTAATATAATGTCATAAGTGAACCATATATGATATCATAACAATGAATATGATTCTGTAATAAGTCAATGACATTATTTAAATCATTATACAGGAGGTTCGGACACATACAAAGCAAATCGGACCTAAGGTAAGGGAAAATATCACAATCTCATTTTTATCCGAGATTTTTTATACTTTGAAATTTACTGGGGTGTATTTTATTATCCACATCCATGTTTCCTAAATATGTAATATTATTTCCATTCACCTACAATTGTTTATATCCTATTTTACCCTCCGGTGAGTTTTTAGTAAAATATATGAAAGGAATCTTTTGTCGTTTTTCGTACGAGGTACTTTTTGACTTTTCCGACAAAAGAACGAAGAATGTTTTTTAAACTTATATGGAATGAATGGATTTTTAAAACATTATTTCCAAGAATCTTCCTTTACAAGCTTTCAAGTTTATTTTTGATCAACTTATTTTAGTTTATAATTGTATGACATGTTAAGAAAAGAAAAGTGTTTTTGAAGAAGAAAGGATATTTTCCTCAAGAATGGAGTTCAAGTGTTTTATCAAAATTATTTTCCATCTAAGATAATAAAGGGTTATGTTTTTATCCCTATTATTACATTCATTTGATTATGTTGTGAGGGTATTATTTTTATGAAGTCATTTACCTTATATGATTTGTTTTATGATGTCATGATGTTTCAAGAATCCCATTTTTGTTACATGTGTTATGCGATGATGTGTGATTTATGATTATGTGGCACACATAAGAAAGGATTCATTATAATATGGGTGGGACCTATATCTCCCTCCAATTCATTGGGTAAAGATTTTATATCTCATGAGATAGACATGGCTGAAATGGTAGGTTATACCGGTTCAGTGAAACAGGACTGAAACGAGGGTTACTCGATTCAGAAAGGGACTTTGTCCACTAAGATAGTCCTGGAAATGAGTCTTGACTAACAAGAAATGATTCTCTATGATTATGTGTGAATGACACAAAGTTTCATGTTTTAAGTTATGATTATTGGGATTTCATTTCACTACTATGATTTATCCCATGTTATGAAATTATGCTCTCTTTTGCAGGTTAAGATTTCCAAAAGTTATGTTCTTATGAATATGATGTGATTGATTTTTCTTTTGTTTACCCTTAATGAGCATTTGAGCTCACCTTTTTATGTTTTCTTTTCCCCAACATATAAAAAAAGGTTTTAGGTAAAAAAAGGAAGATCTTTATGGGAGATGTTGAAGATCTTTCACCACGATTAGAAGATTTTATTCTGAGTTTCCAAAGACACTAAACTATTACGATCCTTGTGTGTGTGTTTTTGTTATGTACTAAGTATTCCGCAAAAGTAATGTAATGTTCATGTACGTCAAGCTTCGGGTCTCTACAGTTCTCATCTACTAACTTCCCATCTTTGTTCACACGTGCCTCCTTCCATAGCACATGACGTGGGATGGAAGTGCATTTGGTTTTAGACTCATCAATCTACATATAAACATAGAAAAATAATTATGATGTTGTTTATTGGTACCTAACAATATTATTGTAAATTTGAAATACGTACCATTTTCTTTTCTAATGAAGCCTACCCCATCCTTGCTTTACGATAGGGGTATGTCGGTTTTGAAGCACGTTCCTTATTTTCAATACAGAGTTTCTATTTCATAAATGAAATATTGACAATCAAAGTGATGAATATAGGTATCCTCAAACAACGTATTATCACTCACAATGTACCTAAAACATCTCATCCCCACGACTACTAATAAATGCATCCCATGCTTCTTGGGATATCAGGTGAGTGTAGACAATGGGTGGGTGCGGGTTTATTTTACCTTTAGAATCTTTGAGGTGACATCTTGTTAAAATATTGTGAAAACCTTGATGAATCTTTCCTACAAGCCTTAGTAAACAATCCTTGTGTGAATCGTCTACTATAAATGTACTCTGAAAGAGATTAAGAAGAGTAAGACATTGTTTCATTATTTTATTTTCTAGTAAATTAAAGAAATAAATTCATAATGTTACCGTAATTTTTTCCCAGATCACAGCCTTCAGCCTGGACACAACATGGTGCCATGAATCTATGTCAATCGGCACATGTTGCCGAGTGATAACTCCAATGTAGCTGCTAAACATAGCCTTATTGGGATTCACATGTTGGCCTCGTGCATTCCACCCAACTTTAAATTTGATGCCTTTACTTTTCACATTAAGAATTTTGGCTAACACCGTCAAACTACGACGCAGCTATGATTTCTGTGACACTTGTCCTTCATTCCCGGCCATTTCATCGATATCAACATCATCTATATGTTTCTCTATAATAGTCTCAACGACAAGTGTTGATGGTTGTTGGACCTTAACACTGAGAGCAGCAGGTGCCGCAGCAGGAGGAGCTGCAGGAGGAGCAGAAGCAGTAGGAGTCGCAGCAGGAGGAGCAGCAGGTGAAACCGGAGCTACAACAGGAGCAATAGCAGTAGCAGCATGAGCTCCAGGAGTAGCAGGAGCAGTAGCAGGAGCAACAGCAGTAGCAGCATGAGCTGCAGGAGCACCAGGAGCCACAGCAACTGCTGTTTGAGAGACTCGTTCAGCCTCAAGGTTAGGAGAATCAGAATGTACATAAGTCATTATCTGCAAAAGTGGTTGAATAGTTAATTCATATTACATAAATTCAGTAATGATAATATAATAACATGAGATAACAATATCTATATTACAAACAAAATATAACCTGTTTACTGAACTCTCTTTCTTTTTTTCAAAGGTTGAAGGGATTTGACACTTCTATCGACTATCCAAATCCTTTCATTGTGGTCTCCTCTAACATACAAAACAACATCTGCATTGGGACCGCTCCGAAATGATTATGACATACCACTAAAAGGATCATCCTCAACAGAATTTTCATTGGAACCTTCTGTAGTTTTGGATTATAAGAGAACAATCGACCACTTTTGGTTTACGGGATCTGTAACATAAAAAACTTGTACCACTTGGGATGCCATTATAATCTATTCATCTTTGTACCCATCTTTACTAAAATAAACTTTCAAAAATCCACATTCATCTATTTTAACACCACTGTTGTTATCAATCCATTTGAATTGAAAAATCGGTAATTGGAATGTCGTATAATCCAACTCCTATATTAGTTTTGTAATGCCAAAGTATGACATATTTGTATAAATTGGATTTCTGTCCTTACTACCAGAAACATGCATCGCTTCAACCACTAGTGTAACTCCACTATTTTTCATGGTACTATCTTAATCATGTTCATCTGTATAGAATGTATAACCATTAAATACATAAGCACTGTAAGATAATACATACACACTTGGTCAAGTGTCTAGCCATCGAAGGTGTTCTGAAATTAAATTCGGATTTTCATCCAACTGCTTAAAAATATGGTCTTGAAACCATCCTATAAACTGGTGATTATGTGTATCTGATAACCATTTTTCGGCCCTCAACGGATTCAACTGCCTAAGAATTTCTTTTTGAGTTTTAATATATGGAGCAACCTCCCAACTATTATGCAAAACATAAAGATGAGCCTACTCCCGATCTTTAATACTGATTGTATCAACTTCTCTTCCAGAAATTCCTTCACCCTCAATGTGTCCAGTGTGATGAGATTTCGGGACCCCAATGCATTCCACATCAGATAGGTATTTAGTACAAAATTCAATCGCTTCCTCAACAATATATTGCTCCACTATACAACCCTCTGGACAACTTCGATTTTTGACATAACCTTTCAAAATCTGCATATACCATTCAATAGGATACATCCATCTATAGTGCATAGGACCACAAATTCGAATCTCTCTCACCAAGTGAATCATCAAATGAACCATCATATCAAAGAATGTTGGCGGGTAGAACATTTCTAATTCACATAATATGATGACAATTTCTTTTTCCACAATTGGCAATTTCCCCGTGTCTAAAACCTTTCTATATATAGCTTTGAAAAAGAAACAAAGTTTGGTTAACGTATGACAAACATTCTTGGGAAAAATGCATCATAAAGCTATAATAATTAGATCTTGCATCAAAACATGGAAATCATGTGATTTCAAAACTTTTAACTTCAAATCATTCATTGACACAATGTTCTTTATATTTGATGAGTATCCCTCTGTAACCTTTACATCATTGAAGAAGTTGCAAAACTGATATCTCTCCACCCTAGAAAGAGTATAAGCATCTTGAGGAAGAAACATTCAATTTTCACCCTTCACGGGATCCAACTCTTCTCGTATTCCCATGTCAACCATGTCCAACCTTACCTTAATTCCATATTTTGTTTTTTCCATGGGCATTTAGCAACGTTCCGATAACAATGTCACATAAATTTTTTTCTACATGCATCAAATCAAGAAAATGTCTAACGTACAAACAATTCCAGTAGGGAAATTAAAAAAAACTGATCTCTTTTTTTCAACCGATTTTCGTAAGGTTTTTCGAAAATGGTTTACCAAAAATACTGTTCAAATCTTTAACTTTCTCAAACAGCTGATCACCTGTTAGTGGAGACGGTGTTGCATGTTTTTCTGAACTTCCATTGAATGATGTCGTCCAAGATCGGTACTTATTCCGATGAGGTAGAAATCTACGATGTCCTAGAAACACAGATTTCGATGAATGTTTCAACCTAATTGATTTTGTATCTTCTTCGCACGTGGGACACCCTTGAGTTCCTTTAATGCTATAGACTGAAAAATTTCCATAAGTAGGGAAATCATTTATTATCCCATACAACATCTCTCTCAACGTGAAGTATTCACTTTTATAAACATCATACAACATTACACCTGAGTCCCAGAATAACTTCAAATCATCGATCAAAGGAGCCAGATAAACATCAATATCATTACTTGGTTGTTTTGGTTCTGATATAAGCATAGATAACATGATGAATTTCTGCTTCATGCATAACCAGGGTGGCAAGTTATAATTTACCAACATAACAGGCCATGTACTATGAGTGCTAGTTTGAAAACCAAAAGGATTCACTCCATCTGTAGATAACACAAGACGAAGGTTTCTCGGCTCTTTTCCAAATTCAGGATACTCATGATCAATTTTCTTCCATTGATAAGAGTTGGTCGGATGACGTAATAACCCATCTTTATTTATTTTATCTGCATGTCACGACAATTGTCTTTCAGTTTCTTCACTTCCATATAGACGCCTAAACCTTGGAATGATTGGAAAGTACCATTAATCTTTTGTAGGATTGGATTTATCTTTCTTGTATCGAGAAGCACCACACTTTGGGAATTATGTAAGTGATTTTTTCTCTTTGAGAAACAATATACAATCTTTTAGGAAGGCATGTATTATTTCCTAAATCATTCCCATCGAGCGTAGCATTCGCCTAGCGCCATATGTCCGTCTTGGGAGCTCATTATCTTCTAGCAGCTTGTCATTCAAGAGAGGAAGTAGTTCCGTAAAACTGACATCACTCCATCCATTTCATACTTTCAATTTATACAACTTTAGTATTGTTGACAATGTTGTATACCTAGTGCAAGCAGCAAACAATGGAATCTTTGCACAACTCTTTAACTTCTCAAACAATTTTGGGAAATCAAGGAGTTCATCTTGAATTGTCTTTGTTATTTCCTCAATACGATCTTCATCATCATTGACATCTGTAATCGCATCCTCCATACAGTCTTCTTCATTATCCGTATTTGTATTCATATATGACGATCCATAAAATGCAGTTTTATCCCAGCCAGTAGCTACATTCGCTTTTTCTCTCCGTGTTAATTCCAACATTTATAACTCCGATCTATTCCATGACATATCAAATGTTCTTCCAACTCATCTAGAGTAAGTATTCTATAATAACAACAATGTAAACATGGGAAAAGTATTTGAGAAGGATCCTTTTCGTGATCCTTTGAGAACTTGATGAATTCTTTCACTCTGTTCTCGTACTCTATTGTTAAATGATTAGCATCCATCCAATCTTTAATCATCTCCAACCTATTTGAATCTAAAATATTAGTATTTATGGTTCAAGTACACAAAAATAGAATTCCAAATATAGTAGAAGAGAACCACTTATTTATAAAAATGGAGATTAATAGAGCTGAACAATTAGTATTTATTCATCATGCCTAAATAATCACTGCTGGTGGAAGTAAAACTGTTCCTGATGATCATGCCAAGAAGAAATGGAAACCAAAAGGGGGAGTGAATAAAAATACCCCAAACAAGATGGAAAAACATGGTATTTGAGAATAGGTTAGTGGCATTCATGTTGGCTAGAAGGAAACCTAATTTGTTTCAATGAAAAGGGTTAATTCACAAGAAGATACCATCCATTCCATATATTATTTTCATTAATAGGGTTATTTTGGGCTTCAAAATGATCAAAACGTGTCTAACCAACTTCAAATGGATAAAATATGAATTCATGAAACACATGAGTCCCAAAAAATAGATATAGTATAGATACACATGTGGAATGTACTTCTAATAATAAATAATTGATATAGTAAATGCGCCGAGGGTATTTATCACAACCATGTGCAATGTACTTCTAATAATAAATAATTGATATAGTTTAACATCAAGTTGTATAGATGATTTTTCGAATGATACCAAGTGAAAGTTAGTATGGTAAATATGTGTGATAAGACATTTTTTGTCTAACTAAAAGGGTATATAGCCTAATGACTGTATTTTTGGATTCACAAAAAATATGACTCTATGTGATATAGGGTTTTTTCAACCATCTCACATTTTCCCCCAATGGAATCTATCACAACCAAACTAATAAAAAACTTCTCAAACAACCCCACCAAAAAACAATGATGATTTTCAACAATAAAAGTAAAAAAGCACCGTGTTCTTGAGAAATATAATGAAAATTAGTAAACACATGTGAATCATCCCATTTACATCATTTTCCATCATGTATGGTCCATTTTATTCAATCGGTCAATCCATAATACTCACCCGTAGAATAAAAAAGTATGTTAAAAAATGATATACAAATGGGAGAGGAGAAAAATATTGAAAAAAATATTTGGAAAAAATGCCTTAAAGGAGGTCCTGCAAACTGAAGCTTGAAAGCGTTGCGGGCAGTGGAGGTCCGGCAAACTGATGCTCGAGGGCGGTGGAGGTCCAGAAATGCGAACTCAGCGGGCGACGAAGGTCTGACAATGAGTAGCGAGGGAGACGGAGGTCCGGAAATGTGATCTTTGCAGGCGGTAGAGGGGAGTCGCAGATTTCCAGTACAGCGAGAGCTTTAGGTCGCTATAAAACGAGGGCATTATGCGACTGAATTTATAAAAAAATGCACTAAGGTTTTATCAGCACTAAAAAAGCGCTGATAAACACTACCTTTATCAGCACTAACATTTTAGCACTGATAAAGGTGTCCTTTATCAGTGATTTTTTAGCACTAATAATAGTACCCTTTATCAGACCTAAAAATGCACTTATAAATCCTTATTGTATCAGCGCTAAAATTTTACAACTGATACAGGCAGTCTTTATCAACACCTTTCTAGCGCTAATAAAGGATCTTTTTATCAGTGCTATTTTAGTGCTGATAAAGGTTACCATGTATCAACGCTAAAATATGAGCACTGATAAAGTAATTCTTTATCAGCGCTAAGATTTTAGCACTGATACAAGGTATCCTTTATCAGCGGTTTTTCTTAGAGCTGATATAAGTGTGCGCTTCCCTTGCCCGTTTTTGTAGTAGTTGGACCTGAGACAAAGACTGTTGATTCCCTCCTTCAGAAAATATATATAATGAGACACCCAAGGATATCTGGTCACGCAAGGTTTCATAGTTGATGTCTCGCAACCAAGACTCTCTTACATGCTAAGAAAGGGATGGAGTTGACACCATCAACTAAAGAGAAAGGTTCCACGCATTCTATTCCACTAACACAGGGTTACACTGACACCCTGCGTCACCCTAGTAACAACTCAAGAAAGGTGAATGGAGAAAGAATTTCACACACAGAGTCTACCAATTCTTCTGAAAAAATTAGAAGAGCCATAGAGCGTACCTCTTATCACCTCATGCTCTGCAGGATCGTAGGCATCCAAAGCTCGCGGTTGCCCGCGGTCCCAACTGTCACCTCTTAGAGCCTAACGTGGATGGCCTAGTGGAAATGGGAAGACCTAGTAATGTGATCCCCTTCTTCTCACTGCTCCTGCTCCTCTGCTAGTACCACCTCTCTGGGTATCACTCTGATCACGGCGTTGCCCCTACCGTGGTGGTGCGCCTGGTGCCTTCCCGAAGTTCTCAACATACCTGGTCGGTCAGTCCCATTCCAGGTGACCATTCCCATCACAAGAATAGAATTGATTCTCTCTAGGCTACCCCAGTGCCCTATGGTTCCACTGTGGTTTATGACCACATCTCTGAAACCGGTGGTGGGAAGGCCATCTGTGTTGAGGTTCTGTCAGCCGATGCCCGCTAGCTGTGATAAACATCTTGCCTCTATTGTGACTACTGCCACCACCAACTGTAGAGCGTGACAATAATTTCTCTATCACCAGCACTTTCTATAGCACCTTGATAAATGTGGTAATTCCCAAGGGTACTATGACAGCATGAATCTTTCTACGGAGACCCTTCTCGAACTTCGGTGCTCGTAATTTTCCATTGTGGATTACGTCCGGGTAAAAACGTGCATGGTATGTGAAACTAGTCGCGTACTCAGTCACCATCATCCCTCCCTACTGAAACTGCAAGAGATATTGGATATGAACGGAGTGTATGCATGAGGGGTAAAACTCCTCACAAAATAGCAGCTGAAAGTCTCCCCACAAAAGTGACAACTCATCAAGTAAATGAGTCACCAGACTCCACCAACGCCCAGCTATTCCGTGGAAAAGGCTGGCAGCCAAAGCCACCATCAGATCTTCTGGCATCTATGAAATCCTAAATATGAGAACCACTATCTATAACCAAACCTCTACTACCTAAGGGTATGGCTCACCACTGAACCCTAGCAGTCTCTGTCGCTGAACTCACAGAGCGTGCTCAACCTGCGTTCAAGCTCCGTCTGCTCTGATGGAGCTGCCTGCTGCACACCAGGTGGGGGTGCTGCTACAGGCCCACCCAGAGAAAGGGACTCACATGATGGGTTCTAGACTGAGGTCTCGTAGCTCACATGGTCTTCATCATGAACCAAAGCTAGTATCATGGCTGGTTTTCTTCATCGAGACATCCTGAATGTTATCAAGGATTATTGCGATCAGATTAGCATATATGTATATATAACAGTCACAACATTGGGGAGCTTACTTGAGAAGGACAGTCAAGTACTCGATACTATGTGATGCACAAACCAATTTCCTTACAACGAGTGTCTCATCATGTCAAGTCAACAAGCGGTTTCTCAGGATCCTGGTGAATGGATATGTCGGCCGCTTCACCATCACTGGACTCTGTGGCCTGAGATCCACTCTCGAGACACATTGACACAGTTGCCGTAGATCCCAACCAATTCATTTTTATGGAAGTCCGAACAACGTCCCAATTAATGAACCACCTCTGATACTACTTTTTCATGACCCGACTCTACCCGGGCTCGAGCCGCAACTACCCCTAGCCCGCTTCTATAGGCCAGGGGCTGGCGACAAGATCCGAAGGATAAACAACTTGGGGAGGCCCTTGCCTAAGCACTTTTACACACATGCACACATCCCACTCAAGGAAATAGTGCAGAGTAAAAGAGAAAGTAAAGTACCAACTGCTATAAACAACCACAAAGAGTGCATCGACCTCTAAATAGTATAAAGTGAGTGCTAAAGGTGAACTGAAAAGAAAAGGGCAAAACACACACCCACCCGAAATTACCACAATCCAGCAATAGGTAAACAAAAGTAAAATTGCTGGAAGAGTCCCACACCATGAACTCGACTATGACCACCGTACGCGGTCTATGCTCTTGAACTCCTAATCTCCACTGATGTCGCGACCAACCTGTCCGTCGTCTGCAAGGGCACACCAAGTGCGGGAAAATACCAAGCAGGTTTGAGTATAAAAATACACAGTAGGATGCCCTGAAGGCTCGAGGTAGCAACAAAGGAGGTACTAAAGAGGTTAGTAGTAGATCGAGGAGGGAAAAAGTAAAGGGGTATAGTCGAAAGTGCAGTAAAGAGTACAGCTCAACCAAACAAGGCGGAGGAAGTAGACTCGTCCAAGAACAAGGAGCTAGAAATGGTGAGAATATGAACTTCTCACCGACTCTTGGCTACCTATAGCAAGATATTAGACTCGTCCAACCACGAGAAGCTAGACATGGAAAGCAAGTGGCATACCTCGCGCGTCTTCGCCTCTCTTAGAAAAAGAGTAACCAAAACCCAAGAAGTGGGTACTAGAACAAGCAATATACATATCCATATACCTAATATAGAATCCCAAAAAATATCATTAGGGGATCTCTATCCCATAGCTCAACCCAAGAAGGTGAGTATCCAATAGTCCCAGAAGTAAACAACATTGATGCCCAGTATCCCGCACGTCTACCCCAAACAGCAAGTCAAGGGCTTCAAATCACCGCACCTCGATGTTATCCTCTTTGGGAGGAACTGACTTTCCCGCACAGTTTTAGGTCGCATCACAAGGACGCTTCTTGGTGGTTAATGTGCCCCTCGTACTTGAGAGTTCTGGGGAAAGTCAAATCACACCTCGTCATTGTCCCAAAATCGAGAGGTCTGCACAAAGCCAAAGTTGTCACAACACTGGACCGTACAACCAAGGGTCTCGCTCTAGTAGTAACATAGAAAAGCCATAGACTAGCCTTGTAAAAAGGATTGAGTCCGAATGAAGTCATCAGTTAACCCACTACCAAGCCCTGCTGGAGGGTGAACCATAAGAGGTCATCGGGTAACCCACTGCCCAGTCTCTATTGGAGGGTAAACCCTAAGAGGTCATCGGGTGACCAACTGCCCAGTCTCTGCTAGAGGGTAAACCCTAAGAGGTTTTCCGGTAACCCACTGCCCAGTCTCTATTGGAGGGTAAACCCTAAGAGGTCACCGGGTAACCCACTGCCCTTTCTCTCCTGGAGGGTAAACCCTAAGAGCTCAATAAGCAACCCACTACCACGCCTTGGTGGAGGGTAAACCCGAAGAAGTCGGTGAGGAACCCACTGCCCAGTCCCGCTGGAGGGTAAACCCAAAGAAGTCGATGAGCAACCCACTGGCCATCCCCACTAGATGGTAAACTTGAAGAAGCTGATGAGAAACCCCCTGCCTAACCCTGCTAAAGGGTAAACTCAGAACTGCTCTAGCCATCCCTGTTGGATGGTACAACACTGGCCAACAGAACACATAGTGGGCATCGTGCAACCACCCAACTCCAGTACAACTCACCTAGCAGATATTCAGCACCAGTGTATTGTGGGTTACGCCGATACTTGGAGCTCTGCCTAGGGAAACACATGACGTTAGATCGCAGAATGAGGATATGATCTCAATACTCGGCTAAGGAATCTGTGCCCAGGCTCACTGGGGCTTCGTACCCTACTAGAAACAACCTCTAGGTTAGAGGCTCGGTGCCCGCGTAATGTGTTGGTCACACTGAATCCATAAAGACCCTACTATGGAACATGAAGGGATGTGATATTGAAATCCCTCACAACTGAAGGAATAGGGGATTTCAAAAAACCCTTCCAATCAAACAATCGATAACAGAGTGACCCTCTACGTCGCGAGAGGTCAAAGATACATAATGTAGAACATGGCACGTACATGGGGCCCACAGGACGTGTGTCCCTAACCCATCTCCAAACCAAGCACAAACATTCTCAAGTACAATCCATAACAAGTACCTCCATGTGTTCCCATATAATCCCAGAGTATACCACATTTCCAGCCCAAAGGCTATCGTGCACACGATGTCCAATGTCAACTCAAAAAGGGAGAAAACGTATGATCCCAACATGCTTCCTCCATAGCCCTAGCATAGCCAAACACACCTCTTCAAACATTTACTTCACTCTCACATGAGTGAACGCGATCACACACTAATTATTCTCTGAAAACACCGCAGGAAGAACCTCCACCGGTTAACTTTTCATGATTCCAGAAATGAGATCTCAAATGAGACTCTGCACATCCAAATGGATCATACCGTTGAAATCGTCAAGAAAAACACGTGAGATCAACTATTTACTCACCTTAAATGGATATTTGCAGAAACTTTTCCAACACCGCTTTACGCCTGAACGGCGTCCCGTGGTCCTGAGCCTCAGTTCGAAAAACAATCGGTCGTGTCGCACCGTTGCGATATCCTCGGAAAACCATGTCAAATTGATTTCTTACTTGCGCAGAACGGATATCTAGGAAAAAAGATGCACCTCGCCATGCCGCACACGAGAGGTGCTATGTGGGACCCACATCCTGGTCCTAAAGAGCTATGAACAGATCGCACCATTGTGATCCTCTCAAAAAAGTACACGAGATTGACTTATCACTTGTCCAAAATGGGCACCCAGTGATAAAGATGGAAGTCACCGCCAACTCCCAAAATGGCCCACATGGGGCCCGCACCATCATTCAGAAGTAAATCGAGTGGATTGAGCCATTGAAATGCCCTTGGAAAACACTAATAATCGACTGCTCACACACCCCGAACAGGCATCCAATGAAAAAGTTGTGATACACTGCTCACAACTTAAAGGACAGGCCATGGGACCCATGCTTAAACTCTAGTTCAACACGTGAAATTCCTTTGAAAATCTTCTTCTTGACACCAGGGTCACAACGCCACTGACGGCGCTCAAAACGGACTCTGGATGTGTCCACACCATCCAAAACAATAACCCCTAGAAAACACCAAACTACTTAATGGGAGTGTCGCACCACCAAGTCCCCCGTCTCCAAAATTAAAACACCTGAAACCATCTCAAAAATTTCATCTCGATTCTGGGATCATGTCACCAAAGACATTACACGTATCCGACACCCAGTTTAGGAGTTACGCTAGTTTAAATGTCATCGGATGCAAGTGGGGGTGGACCGGACCTGTCCGGCTGGTCCACACCCCCTAAACCGGCCCAAGCCGGCCAGCCCACAACTTAGACAGTTGAGCCGCCGCGGCATGAGGTTTTCCCATGCGGACTGCGGACCATCGAACTGGACTGGCCTAGAGGCCGGTCTTCCTTCCACTCGGGGACCCGCAAAGGGCCAGTCCATTGTCCGCCAGCAGGGGTCGCTGACCCCGGTCTTCCGCGTCGTCACACCCCTCTGGTGCCTGTTGCCACCTGCCACACTCGCCGCTCCACTCGACCCTGACACCTGCAGCCACCTACCGCTGTGAAGAGCCTACTCGCCCGACCAACGCCCTGAACGCCTACAGCTGCATGCTCTGCTCGACTGGGAGCCTCGGTCGCCTCTGCTGGAGACCAGCAGCGCCGCACACTATGGACCGTCGGGATGTCGCGCGAAGCCACCGGACGGTCGCTACCTCGGGCCACCGTCTCCTGGATGGCCGGAACCTTGATGTAAAACACCCAAAAACATGCTAATCATCATTGGACAACTGAGGTCACCTCGGAACACGAATTTCGAATCTGGAAAGTGCAACAGAAAGCATAGAATAAGTACTATGAAAATACGGGATTTTCTCGAAGATCAAACAGAATTTTGATGCTGTAATTGAACTTGAAAGAAGGGTTTAGAAATTAAAATGCAAAATGAAATCTCCTACCTTGTTGGGCATAGCCCGGAGCTTCATCGTCGATCTACTAAATCCGCGCACCACCTTGTGTAAGAGAGGGGGAGAGCTCGATGAAGGGAGAGGGGCTCTTGGTTAAGAGAGCTTCTTCTAGAGGATTCTCAAAGGGGAAGAGTTGAAGTGGTGGGTTTGGTTTAAGTAAATAAATTAATTAACTTATAATTATTTAATCTTAATCCCCCAATAGAAGAGTTGTGTCCGAACCTCCCGGCAGGGTCAAGGTTAAACCTCCCCTAGGGTAAACACCACCTCCTGAGCATAAAAGTAGTCTCAAAATTTTAATCCGAGTCCCCATTCAATAGTTATAAGACTTAATGCCTGAGGCTTCTAAATTACTAAAACGCCCTTGGTGGTATTTTTCACAGAATGCATGTTCCCGCGAAAGTTAAACCCCTCTAAGGGTAAAATGCACGCTCCGGACTCAATGGTGCACTCAGTTTTCCAATTCGAGCAACCATTTTAGAGATACTTTAGTTTTACCATTAAACGAATAAATTAATTACTTTATTTATCTGTTTACTGTTCCGTTAATGGGAGAGGGGTCCCAACGTCCCGCAACGACATATTTTATGTCGTTCCTAGGGTAAACACCTAATTTCAGACCCATCCGTACTCTCATATTTATGATCCGAATTACCGTTTAAGAGTCTTTTCACTTATTTTGTGTGCCCAGTGTGAACGCATTGAAAATTTAATTCTGGCCACACTGGGGCTTGGAATCACATGTCGTCTAAGGGCACTGCTCTGGAATGATATCCAGAATATTCGAAAGTCTTTTATAGCATAAACTAGGTTCTTACATATTTGGTAGTTCATATAGTTTTATCTTGACCACTAAATTTGATCGTAGAATGTAACAGGTCATATAAGACTATTTTACTAGACGTGTGGACATTACAAATTTATAAAGGTGCACACACCCTTTAAATTACAATTGGAATTCATGTATTCAAATTCAACAAACATTTTAGTCTTTTTAACCACAGTTACACATATAAATCTTTTGGTAAATGGTTAATTAATGTTACACCCTCATGCTATGTGGGAAAACCCATTTAGGTTGAGACATACTCTTTAACAACCAATTATTGAAATCTCTTTTTCATGTAGAAATTTTAGTTTCATAACAGATACATCACTTAGGTAACATATAATATATAACATGAAGTCAAATAATGAAACCTATATGGAATAGAATAATGGATAAAATATTAATAATTTAATGTTCCTATGATGATTCATGATCAATACTTCCATTCCATACTAGGACAAGGATATAATAGAGTCCACAATGATAATAATAAACACCACACACCATCTGAATCACCCAATAGTTGAATCAATGTAAATTTAACAAGAATAATCTAGGACATCAAATACCATCCCATCAAATATGTATTTTTCCCAAACATGGGTTAGCTACTCCTAGACACAATATCATTTCAAAATTCCAACACATCATATTCTCTATTCTACCACCCCAAAAAAGTAATACAATGAAAAAAATACCACATTAATACCAATTTGTAATGTCTTAGACCAAGTTCAAGCATAGGTAACTGAATCTGGTTGTCCACATGGACTCAAGCACAACTCCTTGTATGCCAGAGACTACTGACTAGAATTGATGGTCTACAGTGGTATAGTGGGGAGACTATAACCTCACGATGAAAGTGTATCACAATCGTATAATGAATTCTAGTAGTACAAACATAATATATCATCAAAAATGGAATTAAAACATCTATGTAAACTAAAAAACTGAAACAATAGTTGGATTCATGCATGTAATGATGATAATTTCATGTCTCTATACAAAATGAAAAGGGATACATGGAAAAATACTCCAATATAGTATATGTATAAAATAAGAACAAAAAATAAGATTTATCTCCAAGAATCATGAGCCATGGATTGTCCCTATGCTCCTAAGATTCCATTGTATACACAAATAAAGATTTCAGGACCGTGATATTTTCCTTGTCCATAACTTTATCTGTGAAATCAATCTGGGTAACAAATAACTTCTTGAATAGGGTGTTATATAAAATCAGTTGGGCACCACCAATGGTGTCAAAAACAAATCCATTATGCATATGAAAACTATTACAATGTAAAGTTATAACATGAAAATATGTAAAGTGAAATAAAAATACGATAAAGACCAAGAAAAAAGGTAAAATAAATATCATTCTAAAGATGATGAGAAAATTCAAGTAACTACTAGCACCAACATATACTTCTTACATAAATAGTGCCATACCTACATGGTCCAAAACCCAAGGTAATAACCATGTCCTCCTCCTCAAGACCAAGGAACTCATCAATGGTGATCTTAGAATAGTGTGGACCTACATAGTCTCAGAAAAGTTTTCTCATGGACAAGGAATCTGAGTATCCAAATATATATATATGGGTGGTAGGTTCCATAACTCGTCCCCCTTCTTAGTGAAATATTGGTAATCAATGTTAGTGTCATACTAATAATCAATTTAGTGCCACACCACAAAGTAAAATATCAATAAAGTAATATAAATAGTTAAGAGGAAATGGTAGTGTCTATGACTATGTATAACCAACCACAATAAGATGTATAAAACTAGGAATTATCATTCTCATTATAATGTCATTGTTTCAACCATTCATTTAATATCTTTATTCTCATTTCAAATTAACCTCAAAAATTAATCAACACTTCACTATATCATTTAATTTAAAAATGGCTTCCACTAAGAGGTGGAAATACTATAAACATAAAATGGGGTGGTTTGGTTTAGGGATAGATAAATGAAACTTTCATGGAGGTGGTTGAGGTTGAGGTTTAAAACCTCTAACTAAGGAAAGGTTCTACAATGACTTTATTTCATGTTCAATACTTAATTTAACACATTACTCAAATTATGGGATACATCTAGAAGATAAATCATGTGGAACAATAGATAATACATATTAAATGAAATGACTTTTAGGGAAAACATATATACCACCTACCATATGGTGTTAGATGAACCCTCATCTAGTGTTGGATTCTGATTTGGGCTAGAATGGAACACAAATGAATGACATAAATATTCCCTAAAAATATATCATATTAACTTGCATATAAATGTCACCAAAGTTGGTGATATAAACCATGAAATGAATGTAATTAAATGAATCAATTTCCAGTATGCTTCTAATGAGATAGATGAATAGAAAATAGGATCTCAGAAGGGGCAGAAACATCAAATCCATGAGAAGGAGAGTGTGAGTGCTCTATAATGAAAGGGGAAACTGCTAGAGAATGAAGGAGAAATACATGGTGAAGGTTTTCAAATAATAGAGGGAAAAGTTAATTTCAAACAACATTAATGTGTTGTATGTTTTCACTACACAGTTGGTCAAACTATGCACCAATCATGTGCAATCACTATCCAATGGAGCCACCCCTATCACGGTTACCCGCATGGTTGGTCAAACCATGCATGTTATCTCTTCTAAAGGTATAATGTTATTTTCATGTCCTTGAAAGATCCATATTATGTTTTATAATAATTTTATCTTATATATGTATTCCACACAAATGAGACGCATGGTTACTACTAACCATGCACCAACTATGTACCTCATATAGCTTCTCTAATAACCAAGACTTCTCACATTGAACTAGCCATAAATGCTCTCAAAACCTTCTCTAAACTCTTATAAACATTTATAATAATAAAAATAAATATTAAAACAAAACATTTAATTTTTATAACTTAGATAAAAAATAAGGGGTTGAATATAAAATTTTAACACCCCTTTATTAATAATTACTTATGAAAATAATTATTTTCAGGTCATAACTATTTTGTTTTTCCTGAGAATTTTAGTTCTATAGCTCGGGTCCTTGTACTTCGATCATGGTTCCATCATATAAAAATTTAAACAATGATACAAGTATCACATAAATTCATTATATATATATATATATAGATTGAGTCATCCTTAAGGGATAGAGATAAAAAAATTAATTACATTGTTCATGGAGATGGGAAGTCGCACATACACATGAATGTTGTTTTAACATTTCTAAGGATGGAATGAAAAAATAGAAAATAATAATTAATATTTATTGATTAATTATTATATAATATATATTTCATTTATTTTAAATAAATCTATCCTTATTACCATCTATAAAAATAAAAAATGTAAAATGAAATATATCACTTCACAGAGGCGGTAATCCACCCATACACACGAGCGACGTTATAATTTTTTAACAAATTAGAAGTTAATAAGGTAGATATAATATTATAATTAAAAAATATTAATTATGACATAAATATCATATATAAACTATAAATACATCATAATAACCATCGATTAAATATGGTGAGGGAAAATGAATTGTATCTTTATGTGGAGGTGGTAGGCTACACATACGCATCGTTGATAATTTCTGTCAAAAACCCATCACAATGGGGTCCATGTTGTGACTCCCCAAACCAACCTTCAATAGGATAGTGGATAGAGACTACCTATGAGTTGGTATATTAATAAAATGGGATGCCTTAGCCTAAGTAAATGTACACACACACACATCTCCAAGCCAATAAAATGTTTAAATGTAAAACAACTGAAAAACCATGCACGAATACATATATTTCTCAAAACCAGAGTACGAAAAATTTAATGTAATGTAATTGGTTCCAAATAAAATCCCACCACAAATAGTATGAATAAAATTTAATCCTAAAATTAAAGATGGGGAATATTGTCGAGATACCATAGGAAAACACCTTAGTCTGACCGGATCACTAAGAACCATTTTATCCTAGTCCATCTAAGACTCTATCAAAAGTTAGATCTTCTCCACAAGACACAACATGTGTGGGAAATCGTATGTAGGGTGAGTAAAGAGATACCCAATAGGAAACCTAAAAAGCACCTATAATATAACTATATGATAAAATTCATCTCTAGGTTTGTATATATCTATATCACTGTTATCCCAACTAGGTTAAATACCCTGAGAGGTTGGGTGAATCTGGGGAACACATATCAAATCAACTTCCCTTAGAATATTATATTATTGTTAAAGAAAACAATCTAATATCCCTTTCCCAAAGTAGTGTATGAACATAAATTAAATCATTCATGAGGAAAAATGATTTTACTTGATTCACCCTCATTGTGCTACATCCATGGATTATAAAATAGAAATGTGTCGATGTACGGAATTTACTAAGCCTCACTATCAATTCAAGGTTTCGGATAGAACACTTCTATGTCTAGGCTCATATCCTTTAGAAAATTTATGTATATGTCACTAATTACCAAGGGTTACACACTTAAATTAACTTTCTATAGATCACTACTAGTGGAAAGGATAAACATCTTCCTCTTCCTATTCCCACTACTCTAGAAATGATTCAAACAATGTTTATGGAAATGTAGGTCCCTTTATTCGAAAAAAATAATGCATCACAAATTTGTAAAGATTGTTTGTTTATGTCCCATATTAATTCACTTGATGATTATAATTTTACAATATTTCACTAGGAAAACCGTTCTAAACACTTTCTTGATGCTCACTACCTTTATAAAGATCAGATCATTCGTGAAGCTCAAATAGCCTTCAAGAAGAAATCTCATTTCATGAGTCTTAAAAACATTCAAGAAACTCACCTAGCCTTCTCAAAGTTGACCACTTTCAGTCATATTTTTATATCCATCATGAACTTAAATACATTCATGATGAACACAATTTTCTATTGGATTTTATATCTTTCACAAACAACATTTCTTCATGAACAATTTTTCAAGAACAAATTTCTCGAATAAAATTCTTGAAACCAGATCCTTAGAATATTTTTTAATGTCTAGTTATACATTTTGAGGGGGATATAGGCCTATTTATTATCATTTCCTCCCATTCTAGAATCTTACATCCACATAACCACCTTTTCTCAAAGCTCCCCCATTTCATTTGTGATGCTCCCAATTTTTACCTAGCACTAAGGAAATTTCCCATTAATGAATCTTATCATCGTCACAAGTATTTCATCAATCCTTTGTTCATTCATGATGCTTGTTCAGAATAATCCACTCCTTTTTGAATCATTATTATTTATGAAACTCATGAATTTTCTATATTTTTATGAGGCATTCATAGAAATCCACCATTTACGATGATTGATCCATCCTCAATATTATGTACCCCAAAAAAATTGGAAATGATAAGGAAACAACATGACCATGTATGTGAAATTTTTTTAGCTCTTCTAGGGAATCCATTACTATTTCTTATATCTTTTTCAGTATTCCTTTTCAAAAATATCTCTGGAACTCCATAAATCTCTATGGAAACTTTATTTTTCAAAAAACAAAATCAACCCAAAAACACTATAATGTTACTTTGAGTGATTTGTTTCCCAATAATCACATATAATAAGAATATCCAGATATTCTAAAAAAAATACACATAATCTCAATGTAAAGTCCCAACTACTATGTGGTCCAAGGATTCCAACTTAAAAGTTCCATATATAACACATCTGAGATATCCTTCTGTAGGAGTCACATAGCATTAATGATGTCCTTTCGTGAGTTAGCTCTCATAAAATCTCACCGTTAGAACTATATGATAGAATTATAAAGAGATACAATACATAGATGAGGATCACTTCCATGTTTGTGATGTATACCAAAAACATAATCTAGATTTTCCTTATAATTAGAGGATTGATTCACATGTTGTGTTGGTCACAAAGATACCAAGAACTACACCTAGGGTAAAATATTATAAAGGGTCTCACTATAGGCCTCACATAAGGATTCTAACCACACTATCAAGGAATTCCTTCTAAAGGTATCATTTTACTAGGTGCTGGAGTTGATTCCATACTAACCCTCAGGGAATGTATATAGGGAATTCACTCTAATGAAACATTTACATGATATAGAGAAAAAGGTATTTAAGCCATGTTTGAAGGAGTGCCCAGTGTGTACTAGGAGAAAAAGGTGTGACCCTTTGTACGGGGTCCATCCCACGTAAAATGATGTGTTCCCATGTTTGTGTAGAAATGAACATTATACCTATTCCCATGTATTTATTAGCTTTTCCAAGTGCATGATCACCATGTCATAACCAGCCTAGATCTATGATATCATGTTTTTGAACCTATAAATTTGTGTGCAATATTCTATTCTTAAGAGTTATTTGAACTATGGGCCATGTAAATCACATAAAATGAATGATAAATGGGAATGAAATGCTCAAACAATATCAATGAGGAATGGACTTTGGCCAATATTCATGAATACCTTGATTAATTTTTGTTATAATGATAAACTAAAAAAATCTAATAGACACAATCAATTCCCCCATTTCCTGAATAATTATAACACACAACTGCAAACTGAATTACCAAAAAATATATTTGTTATTTAATTAATCCATTTTTCCATATTAATCATAAAACAATGAAAATTATAATAAAAACATCCTATATTGATTTGGATTTATCATTTATGAAGAATGTAGATGTTTTGTGATTGTTTTTTAGCTCCTTTAATTCGGTCTCACGCCAGTCATTGATCTTCGATCTCGTCATCATCCTCCAACAATATTTTCATCAATTATCTCAAATATCTCACCCATTATTTGTAGGAATATCCTACTAACCATTAAAATTTTACATAATTATGATTTTATAGAGAATAAATATGTCATTTTTTCAAAACAAATTAAATTAATTAATTTTATTAACTTTTTTATCCATGACAACAAAATTTTGAAAAAAATATCCATGAAAAAGAATTTTATATGTAACCTAAGGTAAAAACAACATTTTTAGCTCAAATTTTCCTTTAGATTTCTAATTCAATCCCTTTTTGTGAGCTATTTAAATTTTTTAGAAATATTCCTTGTACATGATATTTAATATATTTCAAATATTTCAAATATTTATTTCTTGAACACCTAGACTCAAAATCAAACACATTATAAACATATGGGCTCAAAAATAGTTTAATAAATATCGAAAAATAATACATAGAAAATCTTATTCATTGCATTTTCCTCACCTTGGTGCTTTAGATCCCAAAAATCAAAAACATGTGGAAACACATAGACATGTTGGTACACAACATGAATTTGAGCTTCCTTCTCACAAGATCTCTACTAATTATTCTCATTCTACCACCAAACATGCACTAATATAATTGATCACCCATGAAGGATCCTCCAAGGCTGATCCTAGATCTCTATTAGGCACTCAACAAAAGTAGTTATATCCCTGATTTCCATTTCTTCCCAGCCAATAATGTTTTAGGGGTCATGCACAAACCTCTACAGCTACGAAACATAGATGATATTGTGTACCAGGTCAAACTAAGGTGTTAGATCTAAGATGCATGTAAACTCTATGTAGTATCGAGAAATATACAATGAATCCTGGATATATCTTACCGCCTAGGACAAATCACTGTAATCTATGTCAAGGTGAAACTCGTAAGAACACTTGGTCCCCCTCATACAACTCAAAGACATCTTTATTATATCTCCATCATACTTCTAATGTCTTTGTCACTTCCTCATAAACTCCTAGATAATCAAAACCTTCTTAGTGGTGGCCAACACTTACTATTTTCCCCTGAGTATTAACTCTCTTGTGATGGTCCAACAAATTACTCACCATCAGTGTCATCCATACATGGCCTCAAATGGTTCTATACTAATTTTGGAATGATAATTGTTGTTATACAAAAACTCCACCAAAGTTAGGTGATCCTGCCTACTATGACCAAATCCTAACATGCATTCCGATAACATGTCCTTAAAGAGCTAAATAGTCCTCTCTATCTATCTGTTAGTTTGGCAGTAAAAACTATTTCTGAAACATAACTGAGTCCAAAACACATCCTATAATATCTTTCATAACTGAGATATGAAGAAAAAATGGTCAAAAACTAATCATAATGTCAAATCAATGGAATCAAAAAATCTTCTACAAATAGAGGTGTCTGAGTATCTCTACTAAACTCTACTCTTAGATAGCTAAATAGTGGGGTAACTTTGTGAGTTTTTCTACAATCACCCAGATGGAATCATGTCCCCTAGACATATGTGTTAATCATTTCGTTAATTAAGTGGATATTAAATCCCATATACACTCTATAATCTCTTATAGTTGTGATAAAATAGATAGAAAATGGTGCTCATCCTTCACTTGATGAAAATTAATGTATTGGGAGGCAAACTCTACAACACCCTTCTTCATCCATTGCCACTAAACGTAAAGGGAGAGGTCTTGGAACACATTTTACACACCATGATGTACCACCAATGTAAATGTATGAAACTCTCTCAGAACCACCTCCCAAAATGTCACATAAACCATATTTATTCAATGAAAAATAATGACATTCTCTTCACCTTAAGATAATCCATCAGGAGGATGTCCAGCATATATCTAAGCATGTGGGGTCTCCTAGTTAGTATCGTTGATCTCTTATTCGTTAAAATTATATAAAAGATGATGGGTGACAACCATCGACTAGGGATAATATACTCCATCTCCATTGAAAAAAGATAATTTCAATGAGTCCAAATTATTTGATGCCTCTCTAAGAATCTTCAAACAAGATCTTTGGTTAAAATAACCTGATACCATGTTCCCATTCCAAGGGCTATAGATAATCTTGAAGTCATGATTTTTTAGAAACTATATCCATTTAATCTATCTAAAGATAAAATCATTATAATATAATATATACCTGATACTTTTATGGTAAGAATATACTATAAACTACTCACCCATCAGGTAGTTTCTCCACATCATTAGTGTGAAGACTACTGCTGCGAACACTAGATCATGGGTGACATGTTTCTACTCATATTGGATCAACAATCATGAACCATATCCAATCATCACCTACCTATGCATCAAAACACAACCATTCTTAGTTCCTAATTCATCACAGAATAGTGCATACTCAACACCCTCCTCTTATAATGTCAATATGGGATCACTCTTCAATCTCCACCTCAAAACCCAAAAAACATGTCGGCTCCTGTCATTCCATACAAATGGTTGTCCCCCTGGGTAAATGATATCATGGGGTTGATATCTGAGATATTTTAGGTATAATTATTTGTTAAAATTCTACCAACCCAAGTAAGCTTTGAACCTCTGTCATGCTCTTAGGTATCTCCCAAGATTATATTGGTTCAACCATCATCAGTTCGACCATCGCACCACCTTTTGTGATAACGTGTCCCAAAAGTGTACCTCCAAAATCTATAATTGGAAAATTGAGATCTTTCTATAAATATGGATCTTCTATATTATGAATAAAACCATCCTCAAGTGTCTCTCACACTCCTCCTAAGACTTCGAGTATACAAGGATTTCATCGAGGAAGATTACCTTGAGCCAACATAAAAAGGGATGAAATATATGGTTCATGAGTCCCATGAAAACTACTTGGGATTTCATCACACAAAATGGAATCATCAGATACTCATAGTGACCATAAGAAAATATGAATTATGTCTTCAGTATATCCTTGTTGGGTACTAGAAACTGGTGATAGCATGACATAAGGTCAACCTTTGAGAACCATTTTGTTCCACTCAATGGATTAAATGGATAATAAATCCTTGATAGTGGATAATTGTTCTTCATGGTCACATGGTTCAAGGATCCGTATTACACACATAACCTCAAGCTCTCATCCACCTTTTTGGATAACAAAACAATGGAATTCAATGTTGAAACACTAGTTTTAACAAATACCTTCACTTTCAAGTCTTACAAATGCACCCTCAACTCAAGAATCATTATAGGAGACATATGATATCATGGAACAAATTTTGAGGCCTACCCATGTTGTATTTCAATGAAGTTTCTTATATGTCAATTGGGAGGAAATCCTAGAACATCTTCAGTAATTACCCACCACCACTATAGGGAACTGAAAAGTCAAAACATTCACTACAGAAATGTTCATTCTAAAAAAATATGATTAATTGGATGGACCCACTATAGATGGGTCCATCTTGTGATTATGGGGTTTCCTTTTCACCCACAAAGGAAAAATGTGTCCATCATTACAGACACACCACATCCTTCACCTAAAACAGCCAATCTAGACATGAACTATAGATAACATTTCCATACCTAATATGATGTTGTAGGTTATCCGCACTGCTACAAAGAGATCCCAACAAGAACTCACACCTCCAATAGTGAGGTCACACAGTCATCACAAGTTTGTGATCATTGAGTCATATTTAGTAGAAGTCTCCAAGCACAATGGTCAATCTGATGGATCAGTAGAAATCCTTATGTATTGAAAAAAATATGTGTAAATAAAGGATTGATAAGAACATATGTCTATAAGTACTGAAACATTATTATAAAAGACACAAATCATACCAAGAATGATTCTTATAGCCTTTCGGTCCTAATCCTTGACTACCTATAGTTTCCATGGCCCCTACCCTCCAGCTTCTTGATCCGATTATGGACCACTTTTGGATGGTGGTGTTAAAAATTCAATGTGCCTACCACCTCCAAACACTCTCTCATATCCTCTTCCACATATTCTAACTGACATACATGTCTTCTCCAGATGATGAATTTTCCCCAGTGACCCATCCATTATTTCTCTATTTTTCGTGTAGTGGGTTAGATAATATCAGGAAAGATGTCCCCATCCATCACATGAGAAGAATCACCTATTCTTGGTATAACAATACCCATCATATGAGCCTTGTACAGTAGATTCTCTTTCCTAGGATCTCCTTTTTAAACTTCGCAGACATCTTGGTTCCGAAGACTAATGTTGACTACCTATTGTCAAAGTCACTACCCCTGATTGCCCACCAACAGAAACCATTATCTATATAGTCTTATCCAAGAATATATAAACAACCAAAAAAACTCTAGTCCCAATGAATTGGTAGAAATACATAGTGTTATAAGTCTATATAGGATGTCTCCATACATTCCTCGCTCAATAGTCCAATCCTGAAATAACTAATCTTGAACTATATTCATCGAGTATCTGGAGAGGTTGGTAAGCCTCAATAAATACATAGATACTATTGTAAATCCCTCTTGATGTATTATAAGATCATGTATACATACCTCCCTCTAAGTATTTAAAGATAAATCCTCTATGAAATGTTTTTCAAACTCTAACCATGCTAGATTAACCTCTACATAAGATTGGGTAAACAAACCACTCCCTTGCCCTGTGATCCATTCCTAGGGATCACCGCCAGTACCACTATCTGGTCTGATGGTGTCATAACCAAATGGAAAACTCATTTCACCACATCAATCCTCTCCTCATATGCCTATGGTTCAGTCTCTCCTTGAATCCTGAGGGTTTACTATCATTAGTAATTGTAAAGTGCACTCAGCATGCACACCCCATCCACTAGTACTGAAGGTACCATCTACTACTCTATAGATGGTTTTATAGCCGGTGTACCACATGGAGGTAACATCTAGGGAACTGACCCCTATATAAATGACACATATATGAGGGGACCACCCTCATGATCCTAATGTTGAATCCTATCTGGAATACTTTGTGGAGGAATCATGAAATTAAACAAGATGTAGCCTTTTTAAAGAGTATATCTAGAGATATGATTGAAGAAGTACATGTAATCCAAAAACCCTTTCTATATGATGCATGTTACATTCTTTCCCTTTAACTAGAAAACTCATGAATCAAGTCAAAATGTAGGTAATTAGAGTCATATTGTATAGATATGTCAGCCATCACACCAATAAAGAAATCCTGGGCCTGAAAGACAAACTCATAATAGTTAACATTGTTTCCGGAAAACCAATCTCACGGAACCCGATCCTAAGGTATAACCAGGTTCTATGATACCAATTTCTCATGAATTGTCCTAATGAAGCTCTTTTCGTGACTCCCCAAGCTCTCATCCAATATTCTAGGGGTGGGTGACTAGTGCTGAATAGTCATATCACTAACATGGGAGGCCTTACCCAATGTACCAATACACGTGCACACATATCCATATTGAAAGTTCCACATAGCACTCGTCTATGAGAACACACTCCATGAGTCAAATAACACTGATTGCATCCATCAGAGAGGTAGTGCTTATTAGGACTCACCATTATAATTATACGCTATAATTACATTGTTATGTGATATAAATATGATGATCACACTCAAGATCATGGAGTATACCAAGAACTCAATATCGATTAACCATCTAAGTAGAGGATCAATGCATGCATAGTGTCTTCCATGAAAATACCAATAACTCCACCTATGTATAGAATTTTCTAGAGGTTCTCACCCTGAGCCTCATGGAAGGGTTCCAAAAACTCTCTCCAAGAATTCTGTGGAAAGGGATCACTATAATATGTGTAGTAGGGGATTCCACACTAACCATTAGGAAATGGATATTGGGAATGATTCCTAAAACATCATGTACAATATACAGATTAAAATGGATCTAGTCCATGTTTTATGGGGTGAACAACAAGTATTTGAAGGAAAAAAATCATTCCCCTTTGGTATTGGGTCTTATTCATGTAAAATAACAAATTCCCATGTCCGTGTAGAAGTACACGACATTCCCATGCCCATGTACTTCTACTGATCTAAAATTATAAAGTAATTACTCTGTAACTCTGGAATGGTTGTGTCTATATATGATTAAAAGGAGTTCTTGTTATTGTGTACTTATCCTATGTATATGTACATAGTTATTCCCATGTAGATTAGGTCTTGAAATATTCGTGTTTTATTACATGGTGTGCTAGTGTCTGTGTACCCTATGAGGTACATGTCGTGCCCACTGGGAAGGGTCACACATTGTGTGACATGGTCACATATTGTGTGTAATGACTCCCCCCCAAAGGGGTACCCCTCTTAGGATGAAAATGGGAGAAGAGATAGTGATGACTGAGTCCCACAACCAGTAGGCCCCTAGTTGGTGACTAGCACTGAGGGTAAAATAAACACACAGATGGGAGGCACTACCCTCTAAGAGTAAATATGAAAAAAAGATTGATAAGATAGACACTAACCAACTCTAGCTCATACTATAATATAAATTAAAATAAAAGGTGAACATATGTAATGGCATGCAATAACTTATTGAAGAAAAAGGAATACTGTAAGTACCTAATGAAAAGTAAAATGGCAGTGACCATGAAGCCCAAACAGCTCCTGCTAAACCCCAAACATGCAATAACCTACTTGATCTCCATCCTGTTCCAACTAAAATAAAAAATAGTTCATATATACATAGGGTGAGTATAATAGTATACTCATTAGGATCCACCTTGGATCCGTTTATGAAAAAGGTAGTGAAACCATGATAAAGAACAATGAACAATAAGTGAAACTAACTCATCCCCTAAATAGGTATACTAAGTTTCTATCCTCACCATGGATACTCTCACTAATTATCACATATAGGATCACATAATTTAATAAAAATATCAAGGTCACACCACTATCACTTCGCCACTGGTTTTCCAATCATCCCCAATGTCACACATTCTGAGAATCTCTCTCTAAAAATGTTATCCTGGAGACACATAGGTGAACCATCACAACATGCACCTCATGTGATAGACCACCAGGTCCACATAACAAAAAGTTACCATGTAGTTTCCAAGATCCACCACATCCAATATAACATGTATCATACATTGGTTATTATACTTCAATCAATCACAGCCCATACATTGTGTAAGAATTCTCTATCCATCACTAACTTCCCACGTTATACCTATAGTAGTCCTTAGGAAAATATATCCAGAATACATTTTTTGTGAAATACCCACAAGTGATTACATCCCTCTACACACATATATGGGGAAAACTAACCTATATTCATAACATCACATGTAACTACCACAAAAGAAGAGTGTGGCCAAAAGGGATAGTCAGTCATCCATCCTCCCACTAGGATGTTAGGGACCCCCCCCCCCATTAATCAGAATACCCAAGGATTCAGTTTCACTAGTATAAATAGTGGAGTATCTTATAGAAACAAATAATGTACACGATATAATAAATCTCACAGCCACACTAACGTAAAAACCTAGTCTCAGTCTCAACTGTAGCTAACTTCTCTTGGACTCCCGGCTTCCAATTCTAAGACCAGATGCCCTATAAGCATATAATCATTTAAAGAGATAAATTAAGTTATTTTATTGATTTTTCCTTAGTTTCAATTTATATTAATTTATTTATTAACCATTAATTTACCATTAAAATTTTCTACATTTCATTTCTTTAGCATCTAAATAAGAATCCATGCCCTCTAGGAATAAGAAAACTGATTCCAAAACTTCTTAGAATTACGACCTCGGTATTTCATCCCATCAAGCTCCAACCCCATGTGTTAAACATTTATTCATTTATTTAACAATATTACATGCGATTTTACTAGGTATTATAGGAAAAAATTCAAAGTCACCAAATACAAGGGGATCAACACAGTGATTAGGTGAACTACTCATACAGTCTTCAACACCTATTGGAGGAGTGTATACTCATCCAACTATGAGAATATAAACACAAAAGGCAAGTGGAATACCCTACACATATTCACCTCTCTTAAAAGGATAGTAACCAAATCCATCTACCTCATCTAGTGGGGAAAATAATGTTGAAAAACAAAAACATGGTTTTTGGCCATGAAACTGATTCAAACAAGAATCCAACATTAATATCAAAAGGTAAGCCCATATTTACCCCATTATATCATCTATGGTGTCCTCCCCAACACCGCATACATATCTTGATTCATCTCTCCACTCCTGGTGTCAACAACTTCCTCAAAAACTCAGCCTCCCCACCATTCATTCCACCATTTTCCCTCCAAATTATGGTATCCCAAGCTCATGACACATCTGGGCCTCCCAACCCCATATACCAAAATATCCCTCTAGGCTCATCCATCCCATGATCACAATAAAGCACAAGAAGTAGAAAAAAACATTGCAACTATCTCTTGGCCCAAAATAAAGGCATCTAGATTTCACACAAAATGATCTCTCATGGCTCCAAATCACAAGGCTCGTGGCCTTTAAAAAAAATGGGAAACATAGACCCTATGAAGGTATTATATTTTTTTCACACAACAAATTCATATTCCATCTCAAATTATCCAATTAATTAGTTATAGGTTCCAACTATAGGTAACCATAGAAACTAGATATTTCAATCTATAAAAAATTAATTAACCAATTAATTTAAAATTCCTTTAATTACTTTTTCAACAAAGACCATCACAATATAGGTTCATTATCTAGTTTAGTTGAACATGAACACTTGAATCAATTTGAGTACCATCAAATTACAACAACAATTGAATACAATAAACACCCCTCTTTAATATTTTAGAAAATTAATTATCAATTAATTCCAGAATTATGTTATTTACCAATATCACATGCTAAAACAAGAATAACAAGAACTAAATATATATCACACTTACCTAGAAAATCAAGAGGCATCATGTTAGCACGGTATAAACAACAACATTTCCATGTGATCAATTCCAACAATTTAATCTAGTTAAGGTAATTATTAGGTTACTTTCCTTGGGATCCAAGGAGATAAATCATTCTAACTCTATTATTTCACATAAATAAATAGAGATATAATGAATCCCCTACCTCAAAAAGGTCATCGACATACTTCGCACGAGAATGAATAGTGCAATGAATCTCTGATCACACATCCCACGAGAACTGCATCCACCCAAGGATTTCATGGAACAACACCACTAAGAAACAACTAATAAAACACCATTAGAGACATGAGAGATCATACACCATAATATGGAAATAATAAAGGGAGGAAAAGAGATCAGAATGGAATAAACCATAGGAAAATGAAGGAAAACACATGTTTGATCCACCCAAGTCACCAATGATCAAATATGGAATCACGATGATCGATTCCCATTGAATGGATCTACAAAACATCAAAGTGGGTGTTATTGGGTCTCATGTAATTGAAAGAGGTCCATTGTAGTAGTGGGGTTGGAAAACTCAAGTAGCTGTAAATGTTTCAAAACATACATCATTGTAGAATTACATGACGTTTAATCCCATTTCCTGTCATGTAATTTTCAATGTTCAGTTTCTTCCGAAAAAATATTCCACCTATTTAATTGGTTATGTTTTTCAATCCCCGATATATTAAATTTCCTAAAACCCTCTTTCACATCATGTAAGTTTTCATTATGTGAAATCCTCACCTACTTCTAGAATTTAGGAGCTAAACTACTCCAGACTACTTTCAAGCCTCCTCTGAGAACCTCTATCATCAGAAACACACAAAAAGTAAATCCACATGGAACCATTACCTTAAATTATATACCCTAAAAACATTATCATCATTAAGAATCCAAAACCAAACAAAAGAGGAAACTGAAAATAGGTCGTCCGAACTGTAAGCCCCACGAGATACCTCTCAAAGCTCTCACCACCATAGGAGCGCAACCACTATACTAGGGTAAAATTGAAGATCCACACACGAACTATAACCAACTCCTAAAAACTCTATTGAGGGATATACGTCTAAATAATGAGCAATACATAGTAAAAAAATTAGAAATCCATCTGATAAACATGAATGGTCGACAATCACAAAACAAACATCATTACAAGAGAAGAGCTAAACACCAAATAGGTCAGGGTACAGAGTGCATATCTGCAACTCACGTTCCTAGGTACTATACTCTACACTACTATTCCTTCGAAAGGGATGATGAAAGGGGATATCACACCCTTGAAACACCTTCTCCTGGTGGTCATAGATCTCTACTAGCCTCTCCTCAATGGTTGCATCATCATCAATATTGATCTCGCCCCAATAAAGGACAAGTGAGTCTCTATAAAGATAACAATGGATCTGAAACATGTGAAAAACATCATGTATCCAAAATGTCTATGGGGGAAGTTCTATCTGATATTACATATATTCAATACAAGATAACAAATTGAAATTCCAAAAAATCGAGATAAATGTTACACCCATGACCAAATCGTCACTACCCAAGACTGGGAGTCACCTTCATGATCACATGATCCCTAAAGATGAACTCTAGAGGTCTTTTCCTATGATCTACTTAGGGTTTATGAAGATATTATACTACTTTCATCCTCTCTTTAATAACATGAACCATCTCTATTGTATTATATATCAGTTCTAGGCTAAGAATTTCCAATTCTTCGACCCCAATCCAACACAATGGAGAAAGAAAAGGTCATCCATACAAGGATTAAAATAGAACCATAATTATGGTGGAGTGGAAACTATTATTGTAAGAGTACTCTACCAAGAAAAGATACCTCATATATGATCCTCCAAATTATAGGACACCGAAGTGCAACATATCTTCAGGAGTATGGGTGGTCCAATCTGTCTGAGCATCTATTTGGTGAAGAAAAGTAGTGATAAGTCATTGGTGGTAACCAAAATCATATTGGAGACCTCTACACACCCTGTAGGTAAAATGAGGTTCATGATTAGAAATTATCATCATCCGAACTCCATGGAGTCGCACCACCTCTTCCAGATACAACCTTAACAAAACCACCAATGAGCTCGACTACTTCATTAAAATAACATGGGATGATGTTTTTCAAAAGACCCACTACCACTCATATAGTATCATAACCTCCATGATATCCATATAAATTGGTAAAAAAAGTATATAAATAATTCATCCCACTTATATTGAGGAACATCTAGTAGTTCAAGCAAGCCATCAGGAACACAGTGCATGACCTTTACTTTATCGAAGACCAAACATTGATACACAAACCCGGTGGCTACACGCTTCTACCTAGGCCACCAAAACTGACCACTCAAATATTGGTGCATTTTTTATGCCAGGATGTACCACTAAAGGAAAACTATGGAAATATATGAGAACCATATGATTAATTTTCAAAATAC
Source organism: Viscum album (assembly GCA_963277665.1). Classification (NCBI taxonomy): domain Eukaryota; kingdom Viridiplantae; phylum Streptophyta; class Magnoliopsida; order Santalales; family Viscaceae; genus Viscum; species Viscum album. The sequence goes on along the minus strand of OY728157.1, from coordinate 23,363,704 downwards.
TATAAATCCATCCCCAGAATAACACATGGTGTTGTTCATCTTCTGACCAACCATTTGGGGCCTTTCCATACCAAATGGTTTCCACAGACCTTCACCTCAAAATCCCAAAACTGATATTTGTCCACCATATATAATGAAAAAGACCGCACTATCATCTGAAAAAGGCAAATTATTCCCCCGATATCTCTCATAACTAGATGCAATGGTGAATGTACTTCCATGAGTCCCCAAGAATTTCCTAATTCCTACACTGCATCACTGTGTGACTTCCTAATCAGGGAATCGACCACGAAATTCCCCATTCCATATGTTTATGAAATCTAAAAGTTGTGAACATGTAAGAACTCCATCCACCTATACTAGTGCATGTTCTATTCATGTTGGGAGAAAATATACCTCAGGATCTTATGATCAGTGAAGACCAAAAAAAACTCAACTATGTGGTAATGTCTCTATAACTTCAGGGAAAACACTATAACTTCCAAATCAAGATTGTTGGTGGCATAGTTACACTCGTGTGTATGTAATGTCTAAGACACAAAAGAAAATAATTGTCATTGTTGTATAAGAACACAGCCTAACACAAGACGTGAAGCATTAGAGAAAACTATAAACAAAACTATTTTTACCGGTAGATAATGAATTGGAGTACTATCCAACTTCTCCTTTAGATACTCAAAATCTATCTATCACTGATCATTATATAGTAACACCTGATCCTTTCTAATCAAATTTTTCAAACAAGTCATAAGCCAAGATAAATAAGCTAAAAACCTCTCGTAATAACCTACAAGACCAGGGAAACTTCTCACCTCCTCCACTCTCTTGGGGAATTCCCAAGAAAAAACTGCTTATATCTTTGATAGATCCATAGCTACTCCCTACTGGGATAAAAAATTCCCCATGAAACAGACTTCTAGAGCCCAAAACATACAATTTGGTAACTTCCCAAACAACTTATCATGATGAATAAATCTGAAAACATTAAATACCTAGGTCTTGTTGTACATGGACATTGAAATAATTTTTCGGAATACATAATAAATGATTGAAATAGATTCCCAAATACCATATTTTTTAGTGTCTTTAGAAACTGGGAATACATTCTTCTAACTTGGTGAAAGATTTTCAACTTCTCCCATAAAGATCTTCTCCATTGTTTTTCCTTCCTAAAACATTCCATTATATCATGGAGAAAATGAAATATATTATAAGTCTATTCTCAAATGATCAGTAAGGTTATGGATGTAAAATATCATAAAAAACATAAACTTATGAATGTAAAATAATGAACATGACTTAAAAAAAACAATACCAAAATTAAAATATATCACTATCTTGATTCATGAAATAAACCTTTTAAATTCATCAGGCATAAATCATAAAGGAATCATGAACCATGAGAAAATTTCATTGGATTAAAACATGGACTTGTGGAAAACAAAATAGAATAGAAAATCATTTGAATATTAGATAAGGAATTTTACTAAGACCATCAGAGTGGAAAAAGTCCAATACTGAACTGAGTTCACTCCTCATTCAATCCATGTATTACAGAATCTGATTTACATGTCATTCTAGCCCTGTGTTACTAAACTAAATTTAATTTTCATTCCAGTTCTATCTTTCTCATGAGATATAAATCTTTGCCCAATATATTGGCGGGAGATATATGTCCCACCCATATCATAATGAAATCATTCTAACATGTTCCTCAAAAACCTAAATCATTCATCAAAGCATAACACAAGGAATAAAATGGGTTTCTTAAACATAATTCCATCATAACATAATCCATATAAAACAATTTTTTTATAAAAATAATTCCATAAAAAACATAATAAAACCATAAGAATAATAGTGATAGTATACATGAAACATAACCCTATTAAATAATTCCATCTTATATGGAAATTAATTTTGATTGAATGCATTAAATTAATTCTTGTGGAAAATATCCTTTCTTCATAAAAACATTTTCTTTTATCAAAATAGTCACAATTTTAAAATAAAATAATTTATTATAAATTAACCTTGAACACTTGTAATAAAAGATTCATGAAAATAAGGCCTTATGAATGCGTAAAAAATCAATAATCTTGTATAAGTTAAAAATAAAATTATTCTCATACTTTTCTTGGAAATGTCAAAAGGTACCTTGTTTGGAAAACAAAATATATATTCATTTAAAACCTTATAGTAAAAAATTAAAAAAATGTAAAAATGACATTAAACATACATATTATATTATAAAACATTTTAAGAAAGTGTTTTTATAAAATATTGATGTGAATGATAAATACACCCCAGTAAATACTTACTTATAAACAATATCAGAAAATAATGAGATTGTGAAATTATCACTTACCAATATATAATCAGTCAAACCATATGCCTCATAAAATAAAATAAAATTATATGAATATATAAATATCATAACCTTGCTAATAATAATCATAAAAACATTAATGGGAAGTATAAACACCACAAAAAAAATTGCGGTGTATTAGGCATATTCCCCATAGAAATGAAAGTGAGAAAAAATAATCTCTTACCTTAGGTATGTTATCCATTGTATGTATTTCATCCTATTAAATAATGATTTAAAAGATTTCATTAACTTATTATATAATCAAATTCATCATATATGATCATATTATATTCATTTTTTAGTAACATTATTACTCATCCATCAGGTATTGACTTCTTTCCTTTCTTACACTTGTTTCTTTGGATAAGTTCCCCTTCTTATGATGTAATTATATAATTTAAATAATTATATTAGTATAAAATATATCATATTAAATCAAACAATTAATTAATATAATCATTCCCTAATTAAGATCATGTATAATGAATCACATCGCATCAGGGAGATGGTAGGCCATATGTACGAACGAGGGACGATATCATTCCCTTAATTATGAATTGGTATAAATGTGGATGGTACATATGTTTTTCCAGAATACATATAATTTTATAACAATCATATATTATTATTATTTCCATAATTATATCCTTCCATGTAAGGTGGTGGAAAATATCTTACACCACAGCGTGGAGATGGTAAGTCGTACGTACGCACGCATGGTGATTTCATTCTTCATAGGATGGATAGAAGGTGGAATGTGGTTGTTTCCTAACCATAATAATATATAATTATATATTATATACTGGATTTATTTCATTATAATTGATAAAACTCATGGTGATTAATTAGAAAAATAAGTAATTTGTAATAATTAGTAGATGGGATTACCTCTTCTTCAATGTTCTCCCTCTAAATATCCATTTAAATACACTAATGTGCGTCTTTTAAGAAGAATAAAACCTCTATAATGTAATTAAGGAAGTTTATAAGGTTAATGGGTATGTTATTGCCGATCTTGAAGGGTTAATGTTTAGTTTATAGGTGATAGAGGAGGTTCCTTTTTACTATTAAGACGAGGGGCACTTTTAGAATCACCAAAAATATAAAATTATAATAAAATATATCTCAATAAAAATACCACAAAAATGTCATTTATTTAAATATAGAATGAGATAATCTTGTAATATAATCAAAAAATATTTTTTAGACAGTTTTTATTACCAATTTAAACATTATCATTTCAATTAACCCTCAATTATTCTATTTTAATTTTAATTAAGGTAACAAATTATTCAATTTTAAAATAGTGTATTGTTTACTTATTGGATGTAAATTAGACCATAAATGAATAAATTAGAAAATTTTATGTCATATGATAATTAATAAATATTTAATAAATGTTTAATTTTTTTAAAAATAATTCAATAATACATATTTGTGATAAATAATCAGCAGGGTCAATTTTGACAATATTCAATTAATTAATTTTTAAAAATATCAATACAAGATGTTATCCTCGAAAAAAAACATTTAATAATACCATTAGGGTTTCAATATTATCTATAAAATTAATTGGATATATTAATTAACCCAAATTATATTTATTTTAAAAATTTTAATAACATTTATTTTATTTTCCCCTTAATTACATAATTACATCATCAGTTTTGTGTAATTATTTAATACACTTATTTTTTAATAAAAATTAATAATAAAATAATATTATGAATATAAATCCACTATATTTAATATTAATACTAATAGTTGAATATATCTTCTGGAAATTTCATTCCAAAAAAATCTATATATATTAAAACATGAATTGGAAAACATTAACATCACTTTAAATAAAATGTTATAAGTGTCATAATCATTATCATATGGTGACAAATGGTAAAAATATTGACACCTAGATGTTTATGATTGATATATACTCTACCAATAATATTTTTCAAGTTTTTTGTTCCTTCAATGGTAGTTATAATCTTAATAAAAATTATTTTATTGATTTTCCATCAATTAAATAATTTCAGCATCATCATTACATAAAACATTAATGTAATTATTTAATCCCTAAAAATTCTAAATACATTTCCATGATGTAGATAATTGAATTATATTTATGGATATTATTTAATATTGAATTTATCCCATATTTATCACTATATAAAAAATTGTCTACTTATAGGAGATTTGATGATGACCTATTGTCTCTTTCTTTTATTTTAACAATATATATATATATATAATTTTCATGTAAAAGGGTCCATAAAATAAGTAAATTATTATCTTTATGCATTAAAAGACGACTTTTATTGATTCAATTGGATTTTTTTTGGTTTTATGGTATTTTTAGTGTACTTATCATATTATTTGTTACCATAATTTACCTAATTAATCTTTAACCATGGTAAATAAATACTACCAAAGTTATTATTCAAAAAATCCAAAAAAAGGATAAAATATAAATAATTTTAACACAATGATTATAAATATGGAATCAATTTTTCATAATTTTAAATAGAGATTTTTTAGTAATCAAATTAAAATTATTTACGTTGTTGGAATGAAACAAGGGGTTTAAAAAGATAAAAAATTACAAAATATTGAAATCTTCTTACATCAAAATTCAAAGTAAACTTAATATAAATGACCTAGATTATATTGAATGAAAAAAATATATTCTATTTATACTTTAAAATAATTTAATAATATAATTTATACATATAAATTATTTCGATGAAAAAAAATTGTTTTTAATTAAAATTTAGTGTATTTTTACTATCCATCAAAATTTAAAAGTTATCGGGAAAATATCAGAAAATAATCATATGTAAATTTGTATACCCCTCTTCCAAATAAAATTTTTATGTTTATAAATATAATATATAAAAGTTTCAAAATAAATATTTAAAATGGGTGTGCCATCAAAAGGTGGCAAAACTGATTTTTTTTAAATTTACTTCTTTTATCGTAAAAATTGAATGTATTCTTATATCATGTCTAAAAAACTAATAACATGAATTTTAAACATTATATTGAATATATTTTATATATATTACATTAATAGAATTCATAAATAGTGATTTTATTATTTTATAAACTCACTTATTTTCATTTAAATAGTTTTTTTGAAGAAGGTTAGTATTGGTCATACCAATCATTATAATGACAAGTTTATAAGGTAAATAAAAATATTTAGTTTTTTATGTCAAATCTATCTTGAATGAAATGTATTATACAAAAATAACTTGAAATTTTGGGTAACGCAAGCTAGTCATAGTGTTGTGTAAACCATAATCTAAGTTAGTGTTGCATATAACACAAGCTTATCTTTGTGTAGCGTACAACACAATACATGAATGAAATTAAAAACCTATCTCATAAAGATCTTGGGGTGTTATTTTCTACATCCCTTAAAATGAATTTAGCCCTCAAAATTCATCTTGTTTATAAAAGTATTAATTCATTCAATGTTCTTTTTTAGTAACCCACATCGGAAAAATAGATACTAAAACTTCCATTTAAAATAGAATGTGGGAAACATAATCGTTTCCCAAAGTCTCTAATAACTAGGTTTCCATATTAGAGAATGTAGGTTTAGAGTGAAAACATGGATATATGAGAGAAATATGGCCATTATGTTCTGATGGAGAGTAATAGAGTAAAAGAATGGGGAAATGTTAATAATTAGAAATCCATTATGATGATTTAAGGTTCCATTTGATTCATCAGAAATGAAGGTACTACAGTGACATTTTTTGTATTGAGATTCATTCCCTATAGTTGAATAATGAGAAAAAATACTTAATTTATATATTATAATCTCATCTTTTCATTTTACTTTGATCAATTTCCACTTCCTCTCTTATTCCAATAAATAAAGATGAATTTGGAATTCCTAAATTGTTAGTAGACCATGATATCCATAAATAGAATGACATTTCATTCCATATGTATTTATCACAAAAAAAATGTTATCACATGTTATAAAATATTCATATGTCCACATATAGTGGGATAGTACTTTAATCTAACAAATATCATTTGAAGTTTAACTTATACTTTCAATAAACTGATACCCTTATAATTCTTCTGAGAGCTAAAAATCCAAAACATTAGAAAGAGTAGAAATTAATTAGTTTAACATTTATCTCCCATATATCATAAGGTATCAATTTTTTGTCACATTAAAAACATGTGAACACCTTCATCATATATTTTCATCATAATAACCAAGATTAAAATATATCTATATTGAAAACATGCATATTTACATGTTCTTAATTCCAAAAATCTGTAAAATTCATCCATGTTAACATAAACCACAAATCCTTAATCGGTTATAAGATAATAATTACCATCCAATTTACTTATTCATAACCAACATATCATTAAATCATAATCAATCTCATATTAAGGGTTACCCTTACCTTAATCACATGTTTTTTAACTTATTATGCCAATAACATTTCATGGATTACAATACCATTCAGTATATACATTGAAATACCTAAGGAAAAACAATAGTGCAGTAATCCTAAGAGGTTTTTAATCCATAATACCATAAAATTACTTAAACAAAATTATTCCTAATAAACATGTAATTATTCCACTATCTTATTAAACCATTGACGAAGATTCATCGTTGTATTCTTTAACGATTCATTAATCACATTTGTTCTTCATAGTCTCTTCATCATATGAAACATAAATACTACTTATATGACCTTGATGATTGTATTCATGATATTTTCCCCTTTGTAATTGATTTTCATAATGCCCATACATTCTATATTTAAGACATTTAACCATTGTTGATATCTTAGAAATTCCATTACCCTTGTCCTTTGTTATAACTGAACAGTTTCCTTTACAATTACTGGATTTATTACCTACTTTTACACACCTAAAACATCTTATAGTTCTTTTAAAACATTCTCCTTAATGAATCTTCCCACATGATTTACATGAGAAAATTGTACATTCATTCCTCTGGGATCATCATGAAACTCCATCTTTGTCTTATTAGGTGGGTCATGAAAATCACCAATGTTGATATTATTGATCATATGATGAGATTGATGATTAAGAAAAATAATGTTGTTTCACCTTATAAATCCCATTTTATTTGTTTTCTCATGAGGAATGTCATTAAATTTTACATATTATTATCTATTAACATAAATCCTATTATTTAGATACACTTTCTAAAACCCAATAATGAAAAGTGTGAGGGACAACAATCATACTAGAGAAACCACATAATCAAAGGAAAGTACATTCAATCTATATCATGTTAGGTTTAATCCTATGTAATCCATGATAGTTATCAAATTTATGGGACATTAACCTATAAATAGACTTATCATTTGGACATCCCTAGAAATACATTAAAACTATCTAAAGGGATCAAACTAAAAATTCATAATCCTAGTTTCGAAAGGTTTACAAAACCTTCTCTCTGATACCAACTATAAAGACCCAAGGATTGATTTACATGCACATTACATTAATTTTTCAGAATACATAGTACATAATGAAAATAGATAACTAAAGACCATATTATTTTAGTGTCTTTGGAAACTAGGAACACATCCTAATATCTCGGTAAAATATCTTAAACATATCACAAAAAGATATTCTCCTTTATTTTTCCTATCTAAAACCTTCCTTTATATCCTAGGGAATAACAAACAAATGAATAGGGTGAGATCAAATGCTCAGTAAGGGTATACATGTAAAATATCTTACAAAGCGTAAACATAAAATGTAAAAACATGAATATAAATTTTAAGAAGACATTCCACATTTAGCATATATCAAAATCGTGATTCATGAAATAAACCTTGGCGTAAGTTCATAAGGCATAAATAAAAAAAATCATGAACCATATGAAAATATCATTTGAATAAAACATGGAATTGTGGAAAATACATTATCATATATAATCATTTTAACATTATACAAGGATCATTTACAAGACCATCATAGTAGACATAGTCCATTACTAAATTGAGCTCACTTATCATTCTATCCCTATATTACTAAACTAGATTTAATTGTCATTCCAGCCCAGTATTATAGAACCTAATTCACTTTTCCTTTAATTTTTATCTATCTCAAGAGATATAAATATTTAGCTATTTCATTGTAGGGATATATAGATCTCACCCATCTCATTATTAAATAATTTTTTTAATATCCCCTAGAAACATAAATCATTCATTAGATCATAACCCATTAAATAAAATTGGTTTCTTAAACATCATTCCATCATAAAATAATCCATGTACAATAAATCATTTTCATAAATATCAATCTATAGAAACATAATAAAACAATAATAATAACATGTAAATTATACAAGAAATAAAACCATATTAAAGGATTCCATATTAGATGAAAAATCGTTTTTATTGAGCACTTGAAAATAATTCTTGAAGAAAATATCCTTTCTTATTAAAAAATATTTTTTCCCAAAAATGATCCAAAATTTTAAAATAAAATAATTTCTCTAAAAATAAATATGAAAACATGTAAGGGATGATTCATGGAGATATGGCATTTTGAAAGCATAAAAATTCATTCATGCCATGTAAGTTAAAAATAACATCATTTGGGTACTTTAGCATGAAATATAAAAAAATGCCTCATTTTGAAAACAAAAGATATAATCTTTTCAAAACATCTAGTAAAAATTATAAAAGAATTAAAATTAATTTTAACATATATATGATAATAGTGAACATTTTATGGATTTTTTTTTTTGAAAATATTGATGTGGTTGATAAATATACCCTAGTAAATACTTCTATATAATCAATCTCAGATAATAATGAGATTGTGAAATTTTTCGTTTCCATTTTATAATTCGTTAAATTGTATTCTTATTAAAATAAATAAAAATATATCAATATTTAAATATCATAACCTTCATAAAAATAATCATTAAAACATTCATGGGAGTCATAAAGACCAAACAAAAGAAATAGGTTGTGTATAAAGCTTATGTCCCACATAAATTAAATTGAGAAAAAATAATCCCTTACTATATGTCTGTTATAAATTTTTTATATCTAAAACTCGTGTATAATGATTTAAATGATGTCGTTGACTTATTACAGAATTTTAGTTATCATATTTATCATATTATCATTCATTTGTTAGTAACATTATTACTCATCCATCGGGTATTAACTTCTATATTTTCTTCTGCATGTTTTTTTGGATAAGTTAATATATTTAGGTTATAGTTATATCATTTAATAATGATATTAGAATTATATATATCATATTTACTCATTTAATTCATTCAATTTATTTATATAATCATAATTTAATGAAGATCATGTAGAATTAATTGTACTGCGTCATGGAGATGATAAGTTGTACATACGCATGAGCGAAGATATAATTACCTAAATTGTGAAATGGTATAAAAGTGGATGGTATATATATTGTTCAAAAATAAATATAATTCTATAAAACTAATATATAGTTATTTTCTCCATCATTATATCTAACCATAGAAGCTGGTGAAAAACATATTGCATGACGACGTGGAGGAGATGAGTCGTACGTATGCATACGTGGTGATTTTGTTTTCTATTGGAAGGATGGAGGTGGGATATGGTTATTACATAACCATAATAACATATTAGAATATAATTTACACTTTTTTTATTAATTTATAATGGAAACACCTCACAAAAAGGATGTATAAGAATAATTAATTTGAATGAATCGGTAGAGTATATTGCCTCTTCTTCGACATGCTCCCTCTAGATATTATATTAATGTAACTAGGGTTGGTCTTTTGAGAAGAAAATAACCTATAAAATGTTACTGGGAAAGGTTTGAATGGAAACTTTAATGTGATGTCTGAGAATGAAGGTTAAAAGTGAAGTCAAGAGATGAGGGAGGAGGTTCCCTCTTATAATTGAGGTAACATGCACTTTTGGAATATTAAAAAATATTAAATTATAATAATATAGGTATCAATACAAATACCATAAAAATGTAATTAATTAAAATATAGAATTATATAAGGTTTTAATTTCATCATCCAATAAATTTTAGATAAGTTTTTTTGTCAATTTAAACCTTATCATTTCAATTAACCCTTAATTATTCTATTTTAATTTTAACGAAGAAAACAAATTATTCAATATTAAAATACTATAATTTTTACTTATTATATGTAAATTAGACCATAAATGAATAATTTAGAACATTTTAGACTATGTAATATTTATTATATATTTTTTTTAAAATGTTTTATGATTTTTAAATAATTCAATAATATATAATTTTGATAAAAAATCAATATTGTAAATATTGACACTACTCAATTAATTGATTTTTAAAAATATCAATATAAGATTTTATCTTCAAATAAATTATTTTATTATATCCCCAAGGGTTAAGGGTTATCCAAAAAATTAAGTTTACATATTAATTATCTAAAATTATATTTATTTTAATATTTTTAATATCATTTATTTAATATTTCTCTTCATAAAATAATTACAACATCAGTTTAGTGTAATTATTTAATGAATATATTTTTTGAATAAAAAGAAAAAAATATTATTAGGAAGATAAATTTATTTTATTTCATTAGATTACATATAGTCGAATATATCTTCTTGATAATCTATTCTTAAAAATATTATTCTTATTAAAACATGAATTTTAAAACTTTAATGTCACTTTAAATAAAATAATATACGTGTCAGGATATTTCCCATATGGATCCAAATGGTCAATAAATAGTTTTTTGGATTATTATGGTCTAGAAAGACTCAACCATTAATATTTTTTTCAAGTTTTTTGGCCTTTTAATGGTTTTTATAATTTTAATTAAAAATATTTTTTGTGTTTTCCATCAATAAAATAATTTCTTAATCATTGTATAATCATTTGAATTAATTATATAATCCCTAAAAATAATAAATAAATTAACATGATGTAGATAATTTCATTAGATTTATAAAGACAATTTATTATCAATGTTATCTCATATTAATCATTGTATTAGAATTATTCTTCTTATAACAGATAAGAGGGTGACATGTTGTCATTTTCTTTTATTTTAATAATTTATATAACATTTTTATGGAAAAGATTTAATTAAATGGGTCAATTATGATGCTTCAGTGCTAAGGTTAGACTTGTATTCATTCAATATGATTTTTTCATACTTTAGGTTAATTTTAGTGTCCTTATCATATTATTTGTTACCCTAATTTACATGATTCAAATTTAACCATGGTAAATAAAAATTGCATAAGATACTATTCATAAAATCAAAAAAAAATAAAAGGAGCCTATATACTTAATATGGAACCATTGATTCAAAATATGGAATCTATTTTTCAATGTTTTAAACAAATAAGTTTCAAAATATAAATTAAAATTACTCTCATTGTTGAAATGAAAAATGGGTTTTTAAAAGTTAAAACATTACCGAAGATTGAATTGTTTTTACCTCAAAATTCATAAAAAAATATTTTAAATGACTTAATTATTTTAAATGATAAAAATATATTCTATTTTTTACTTTAAAACAATTAAATAATAGAATTTAAAAATATAAATTATTTTTATGAAAGAAATTGTTTTCAATTAATATTTAGTTTATTATTACTGTTCATCAAAACATTGAAGTTATAAGAAAAACATCAAAATTTCATCCAAATTAAAATTTGATATTCCACATCCAAAGACCACATTTATTTTTTAATGTATAGTATACAAAATTTCCAAAAACTAAAATTAAAATTGGTGCACCATCAAAAGGCAATAGAATTTCATTTTTTTGAAAATTAATTCTTTAATCCTAAAATTTGAATTTTTTTATAACGTATCTAAAAAGATGAATTTTAAACAATAAATGGAATGTATTTCATATATATTACATTAACAAAATCCATCAAGAATGATTTCATAATTTTTTAAACTCGCATATTTTCATTTAAATAGTTTTTCAGAAGAACGTTAATACTATTCATACTCACCATTATATTGTCTAGGTTATAAGGTAACAAAATAATAATTAGTTTTCACTTAAACTCAGTCTTACATGAAATTAATTTAATCAAAAGAATGTGAAATTTTTATATCACAAGCAAAGCATAAGGTTCTAAAAATCGCAAGCTATGCTGGTGTTGCGTATAGTATAATCTTATCTTAGTGTAGCGTACAACACAAGACATCAATGAAATTAAAAAAAATCTCATAAAAATATCAAGGTGTTACAAAAATGGAATGTAGATTCTTTGTATTATTCTACTAGGATGTTGAGTAAAAAAGAATTACATAACTGAAAACTACCATAAACTTATCTCAGAACTCATGGAACATAAAATTCCTTAACCCCATGATCATTGTTGGAGGATTCGTCATGTCGAACAACATCATAACAAACTTGTAATGCCTAGGATGTCAATAGAAAGTAGTCTCTGGGATATCCTCATCTGTTAAACACATATTATGTTATCCTGAAAGAAAATAGACATTCAAGAACAAACTTGGACCATTCATTTTATCGAATAAATCATCAATCCATGGAAGAGGATAGTGGTTCTTCACTGTCACTTGGTTTAAGTGATGATAATAGATACACAACTGTAATTTGTTTTCATTTTTATTTATGAAGAAACTGGTGCACCCCACTGTGACACACTTTGCTGAACAAAATCACACTATGGTATAAGATCGAGCTATATACACAACCCTTGAAACTCATATGGTTCCATCCTATATGAATACATTGAGATAAGAGACATGTCTGGCTTTAGTTCAATCATGAACGTAGTCTCTCATCGAGGGGGTAATGTTGCAACCTCTTCTAGAAACACATTATGGTAATCATCTACATACCTCATAAATGACAACTATTTTATTTTTGAAAAACTTAGCATCATCTTGGCCATCAAGGATTATAAGGACATAAAACACCTATAACCCATCAGAGGGTCTCGCTCACCAACAAACATTTATGTCTCCCCGTCAGCATCTAAGAAGACAACATACCTCCTAAAGTAATCCACAATAGCATGAACTGAATACAACCAGTCCATAATGAATATTATACCATATTGTTTTATCTTTTAACATAATAAATATTCCTAGGATAGGTGTTTCCCTAGCACTAACTCACAATCTATACATAATTCAAACTAGTGGTCCTGACCTACAAACTGACATAATCATCAACAAGGGCTCTATAAGTTTCTCTACCTCATTTCTCAAAGCATGGTAAGGGAACGTGATATAAAGGAGAGAATTGATCCGAGATCAAACAAGTCAGGTAACCATTTTAAAAATTAGAAAATTGTACCTCTAACAATATTTGGATCGAATGGAACTGGAAACGTTAAAGCATGTCGTTGACTATAACCTGCTTCATGGCCTCTCGGACATTGCTGATAACCACCACCATGATTTCACTCTACTCTCTAAGGATGGGGAGTATCTCAGGGCTATCCTTTGTGTTCCCAAACTACTCTCTACTAATCCTAAATTGTAGAAACCTACTGCTACAGCCACAGCTAGAACTGCCTCAATGGAGGAACCTAAAGTTGAAAGATTTGTGCATGTTGACTACTCAAAAAGTTTGGGAACTCTCTTAATAGATATCCTCCACCTCCTAATGAAGAAAATGATTCTGATACCTTAGAATAGGCTTGAGATACACCAGCCCTAGAAAATGATACATTGAGGGATTTGAACTACCCTCGACAGTTCAGAATCTCGTATTTCCTTAAAACTAGGAACCCTGGACCCAAATTCTATTTCCTAAGGAATTTAGATGACTCCCCTCTCTTTACAATCTGGATATGTCTACCATCCTATCGATGAACTCTTCTCTCTCCAAAATTTTGATATCTGTATTCAGTATAAATTGGGTGACCTGGCACTAGATATCTAGATGAAAATTCTCCTCAAAATGTCCCATACAGGCCTCCTCATCTATAAATAGGTTCTAAGAATATTATAGAATATTAATTAAATAGATCTTGAAATATCACACATTGGAGGTCCCAAATGGATGGGTAAGTAGCTTTGGATGACTGGATTCCTTTGCGATTAGATAAAGAAACTCGTTTCTGAAATGGTCTCAGAAATCCTCCCATGAGACTGCTGACTCCTCGTGATCTTCAAGGAATAAGAAAACCCACTTCCTCACTACCCCACATTTCATCATCCCAACCAATGAAACCAAGTTCTCCTTATGATCATGGATCAATATGAAGGCCATATCAACATCCTTCAACCAAGATTCTATGACTATATCTATAATAGATCCATCATACCTCTGTAGACCCTGGCATTGAAAGTCTCTAAGTTTCCTACTCCAAGTGTCTATGTGGTCAACCTATACTCTGTGATGATCTACTGGCATAAATTTTTTAACATCTTTCATGCAACATTCAGAACTTATTTTTTGCAGACCTGATGTGGATGTCTGCCTAGAGCCATCCTGTAAAAGAATGAAAAATTAGATACCCTAACCTAGAATAATGAATACTTTAACATTAATCAATTTTTTTCATTGATTTTTTTAGGTTCACCAGTCCCACGGTCTACCAATGAAATCCCTTGCATAAAGAACAAATATTCATCATCAATTCCAATGTTTCTACTCTGAAACCAATATCACATCATTTAGTATTCATTGTAAGTTTGAAGGTCTATGAATCAGATCATAGGGGCTATTGAATACCTCATTCATAGCTGGTCTCTCATGTTTATAGTTCTAGTTAAACATCAGTGACACCATTTACCTACAAATCCATGCAACCTCAGCTGTGGCTAACACCAAAATCTATCATATCCACCAACTATACATTTGAAACCACTCTATCATGACCCCTCCCCACTTGGTCTACCCCTCCTGTGATGTAAATGGGATAAGTGAGATAGTGACACAATAGTCTCACGTCTACTAGGCCCTGGGTTGGTGACTAACACCAAAGGTTTAATAAACATTCAGATGGGAGGAATTACCCTCTAAGAGAACACATGCCATAGAGAAAGATAAGTAAGACACCAACCAACTGCTACATAGACTAAAATTTAAAATAAAATACAATGTGGAGATTTTTAATTTCATGCATAAAATACAACAACTAAAAGGAAAATTGAAAACACCAAAATTAATTTAAAGATAAACATGACCATGAATCCCAAACAATTCCTACTAAACCCCAAGATAGTAGTAGCTATCCTAATCTCCAACCTGATCCAACAATCCTAAAACAAAAGTGTATATATATATATGGTGAGTATAATAGTATACTCATTAAGATCCTCCCTATATACTCTTGTAAAAGGTAAAGAAATCATGTTAAATCATAGTAAACAATAAGTGAAACTAACTCATCACCTAAAATGGTATAAAAAGTTTACATCCTCACTGTGGATACTCTCACCATGTATTGTATAAAATAACATATAATATAATAAAAAATATCAACGGTACCCCAGTACCACTTCCCACACCGGTTTTAATCTCTAACCCAACATTGCACATCTTTTTCACCTCTCTCTAAAAAAGATTTCCCATAGACACTCTGGTGAATCATCACAACCTGCACCTTGTGCAACACACCAACTCATCCATGTATCCAAAAGTAACTATATAGTTCCCAAGAGCCACCACTACTCGTATAACATGTAACATAAATCAGGCATTATACCTAAACCCATAACAGTCCATACACTGAGTAAGAATCCTCAATCCATCACATCCTATACACATTATACCTATAGTATTCCTTATTAAACTATATCCATAAAACATGTTTTTGAAATAAACACAAAACATTCCATCCCTCTACACACATATATGGGGAAAACAAACTATTTTCAATACCATCACAAGTAACTAAAAAGAGAAGAGAGAGGGGTAAAAGGGGGTATTCATCCATCTATCCTCTCTTTAGGATGTTGGGGAAAACACCCCCATGGGGCTCAGAATCCCTATGGTTTCATTTTCCCTAACGGACAATGTGGAGTAGAATACAGAAATACTGAATGTACATGATATAATATAGCTTACAACGACACTATGGGTATAACATAATCTCAAAATCAACTACATATAACATCTCTCATACTCCTGGTTTCTATAACTAAGATCAAATATCTTATTAGCACACAACCATTTTAAGAGCTACAATAACTTATTTTACTTCATTTTCATCAGTTTCACATTAAATTAATTTATTCATTAACCGAAAATTAACCATTAAATTTTTCCACATTATATTTCATTATCATCTTATCAATGATCAAATCCTAAAAAGGATAAGAAAACTAAGTCCACAGATTCTCAGACTTACAACCTCAGCATTGCATCCCAGTAAGCTCCAACCTCATTGGTTAAAGATGTATTCAATTATTTAATCAAATAACGTTATATATGACCAGGTATTCTAGGAAAATAGTCTATGATACCAAACACAGGGGTATAAACCTAGTGAGTAGGTGAACTACATGTTGAATATTCAAAAACTATAGCAATAGAGTAGAATTATCCATCCATGAGAATCTAAACATGGAAAGCATGTAGAATACCTCAAAGATATTCACCTCTCTTAAAAGGAGAGTAACCAAAAACCAACTACCTCAAGTAGTGTGGAAATGAAGGAAGATGAAAAATAAAATGGTTTCTCTCTATGAAACTGATTCAAATAGGCATTCATATTTTATATCAATAGGTAAACCCATATTGAACCCACTTTTTCATATATGGCTTACTCCCCAACACCACATACACATCCGGATGTATCTCACCACTCCATGCATCGACTTCTTCCTCAACAACTGGGCCTCCCAATCGTTCATTCCTTAACTTCCATCCCGGATCACTGATCATAGGCTCACAATACTTATGGGCCTCCCTACCCTACATACTACAACATCCCTCTATGTTTACCCATCCCATGCTCATAACTCATCACATGAAATATGAATAAAACATATCAACTATGATCTTGGTCTTAAACAAAGGAATCAAAACACCACACACAAAATACTCTTGGGTTCCATTGCACAAGGGACATTCCATTTATAAGAAAATAGGAATCTCAATCCCTATTAAGGAATTATATTTTATCACACAATCATTTTTTATTCCATCATGGTTTAGCTAATTCATTATTCATCATTTCCAACAATAGGAAACCTAAGCAACAAGCTATCTCAAGATGTCACTAATTAATTGAAAAATTAATTTAAAATGCCATTAATTAACTTATAAAAAATGATAATCATAATTTAGATTCATTAAACAATTATATTAAACATGCACACCTACATCAATTTGATTATCATCAAATTACAACAAAAACTAGGTTCATTTAACATGCCTCTTTAATCATTTGTCTAACTAAATATAAATTAATTATGGATTTATGTTATTTACCAATTTCACTTACTAAACCAAGAATAAAAACCATTACATAGATATAATACTTATCTAGAAAATAAAGATTCATCTCGTTATCACGGTACAAATAACAACATCTCCATGTGATCGATAAAAATTATTTAACCTTTTTCAATTAATAATGAGGTAAATATTATTCTTATTCAAGGGGATAAATCATGTTAAATCTAGGATTTCATTTAAATAAATAGTAAATAAATGAACCCCTATATAAAAAAGTATATTAACATTATTTTCATGAGAATAAACAATGAAACGGATCTCTGATGTAACACCCCAAGATTTCATAGTGTGTTATTTCTTCAAAATAATTCAATAACTTTCAGTACATGCAACACCGAGTTCAAGCGCACCATGACATACCAAACAAGTTGTTCAAAAGAATTTATGAATAGTATTAACTAAATTTTTAACTTTGTATAATTATTATAATTTTAGAATCCATATTATGAGTTTCTTAGACATAATGTAAGAACAAATTCATTTTAAGCATTGCACTTTTACCAACTTTTAATAGTGAACCCTTTTTAAATCCATTATTTTAAACTTTTATATATTCAATTTGACTAAATAAATTTACTTTTTAGAATGGGGACATCAGAAATTTATAATGAAACACCCCAAACTTCCATGGTACGCTTCTCTTTGAATAAAACAATAGTGTGTGTTGTACGCAACTTCGAGTTCTAACATACACCACAACCAATCAAACTAGCCGTTATGAATAGTAATACCTACTTTTTAAAATTTTATAAATATTATCTCTCAAAATGGACTTCATTTTTGGATTCTTACTACCAAATTTATCCTAAGGTGAAATTTTGGTACTTTTTGGATAACTTTAATATTTTGATGAATAGTGAAAATTACTAAATTTTAATTAAAAACAACTTTTTTAATCGAAATAATTAATTGTGATAAATTATGAATTTTAGTGGTTTTGAAGTATATTTGGAATATATTTTTACCATATAATATAATTTTGGTCATTGTACATAATTTCACAATTAAACTGGACATAAACAAGTGTCAATCTTTTGATAGTTATTATCTCTTAAAAACACGCTTTTTGTTTCAACAACGGGAATTAATTTTAAATTAATTTTTGACACTTCTGGGTTTTTAATTTGGAAAAATTGATTCCATATTTAGAATCATGATGTTCAAATTGTGTAAATAGGTAACTTTTATTTTTATACATTTTGAATAATTATTTCGTTAAATATTTTATTTACCATGGTTAAAGGGTAAATCCGGTAAATGTGGGTTAATAATAATATTATAATAATAAAAAATTACCCTAAAACGTTTAATAACCTTATTGGTTGATATATGTCCGACCATGGGCATATTTGGGTCGATTTTGGGACCCCATGGAGCCACTTGTAAGTGATAGGGAGACTTTATTTTAATTAAGTAAAAATAAATAAATAAAATGTCATAAGCATATATCTTTTAGTAAAACAATTTTTACATAAGGTTATATATGTTGGATTTTCAACTATAAATATTCATTAGAAATATAAAACAATATCCTACATAATGGTATTTTATTTATAATTTTTAGACATTAAATAATTTAATTTATTTATGAAAAAATAGTGATGCATTAATTTCTTAATTAATGAAACACTAGAATAATAGATATTATAAATACCCAAATAAATGTAATTTGAGACTTTTTATGAATAAAAATAATTTTCTAGGTTAATATGACATGTTTGTAGTGATTTAATTAACTTATTTCAAAGTAATAATTCTGTTATGAGTTTTACAAAAATCAATTATTGAATAGTGTCAAAATTGACATAAAAGAGTTTTTTAAAAAAATATTATATTATTAATTGATATTAAATTACTAAAAATATATTTTTCGTCCAATAGACTTATATCATGATAGGTTTATCATTAATGGACCACTTTGGGGTCTCTTGGATGTATATAGTAATTTTATTAACAATATAACATAAAAGACAAAGAGACATTGTAAAAGTGAAACTAATTAACTAAGAGTTAATAGTTTAAGATAAGGTTTATATAGTGACCCAAACCTACCAAAATTCTATTGGTTGAGTGGTTTTCGACCCATAACCACCTTAACCTCTAAATAATCTACTTTGGAGCCATTAGAAACCGAATATGAATTTATTATAAAATATTATTTCTATCTTTTCCAAAGGTGCACCCCACCCCTCTTATAAAAGGGCACTCCCCCTTCTCATTAATTCACACCTTCAAAGCCTTTTGGATCGGCCAAACCCTGCCCAAATACTCTATCAACTTCCCTAACTTCATCCTAGAGTCCTTCCTTTATTCATAAATCCATCATATGGATCCCTTTTGATCAAATCAAATGGAAGAACCCAAAGAAGAGGTAACGTTCTCACCACCCTCTTTCAAGTCCCTTTCTTCTTCAACTTCTTCTTTATTTGTTAATCCCATTATAAAATAATAACTCTAGTATCTTATATATACTGTGATGTTATTATAAATATGGTACATCCATATTCAGTATTCTATCCATCCTTTGAATGACATGTCACCATACGTGTATACGTACGGCTTACCGTCTCCACGTCGTGGTGTAATTGTTATTCAATAAATTATTATTTGGATGGGTATAATAATGATGTGTAATTCATGTAAATAATAAATATAACATGAAAATTATTATGTATATATGATATACCTTCCAATTATATATTATTTTAATAGCAAAAGAAAGATATTGTCACTCGTGCGTACGTACGGACTACCGTCTCCACGAACGCGATGAGATTCATTCTCCATCATATCCATTAAGGTATAATTATCAGTTTATGATTTAAAAATAATGTTTAAGTAATTGATATCATTATGGATATAACCTATCCATGACAGCCATTTCTTACGTAACAAATCATATAAAATAAAATGAGTAAGTTAACACCTGAAACGACGATAATTCTAAGATATTATTAACAAATCAATTTTAAAAGATCATATATGATATCATATTAATGTATATGATTCTTGAATAATTTAATAACAATTATTTCACCATTATACAGGAAGTTAACCTACCCTGATGCGAGGAAAATTACAAGGTAATGGTTAATTTTACAATCTCTTTATTATCCGAGGTTTTTATACGTAATTATCTACTGGGATCTCTTTACCATCCACATCCATGTTCCTTAAAGATGTATTTAAAAACATTTTTACTATTTACTAGACAATGCGTTAAATTCATTTATACCCTTATGTGTTTTGAAATGAATATTTCCGTCTTTTTCCAAACAAGTTACTTTTTCCCTTTTCGACAAATTTAAGGTAAGAATGTTTTTTTAACTTATACGGCGGGTGCGTTTATTTTCGGCCGTTATAAAATCGTTGAAGCTTCCCTTACAAGCTTATAAGAATATTTTCAAAGTAAATTTTTTATTTTATAATTATGTGAATTTTAAATTATTTCAAAATGAATATTTTTAGAATTTGTGAAAGGTACTATTTATCAAGATCATAATTTTAAATGTTTTAAAGATTTATCATTCTAAATATTTTTAATTAATGTTCATGTTTTTCAAAAAGATTTTAATGATTAATTTATATGGACATGAATGTTTTGAAATGATATTTCTTTTCAAAAGTTTCAAAGTGATATGGGACACTTTGATTCAAAAATCTCTTTTAAATTATTTCCTTTATAAATGTGTGACTTTTTAATGATTTCGAAAAAAAGAGATATTTCTCTAAAATAGTTTTGATTTCATCTATGTCAACATCCTTTGATAAATTTTAATCTTATTTGTAGTTGATTTATTATGATAAAAAAATATTGTATTGAAGGTTTTGGGATATTTTTTACCGTGGATGTGTAATTTTTATACCATTCATGGTTTATGGAAAAAGTATTGACATTTAGTATTCTAGTTTAAATATGAATGTTTACGTTATGTTTAAACCTTTTTATATGGGAATGCATTGGACTTAGTAAGTGATGGGTGGAGCCCGCTATAGCTCCTCGATGCATATGTAGGTCTCATGAGACAAACAAGTGTCTTGGCACAAGGCCTTGAAAAAATCTTATTTGTAGTATTGGCACGAGGCCTTGGCTATGTGGTTATTATAGTTTGGCATTATGCATTCCATCATTATGAAAGTGGTTATTGGTATTGCATGTGATTATTCGATTAGTAGAATATCAATGTGAATAAGTAAATAGAATTATTTTATTTTATTTTTCCATACTATGTTGAAGTTCAAGTTTAAAAGGCTTTTGTTTTAGTTATACATTGCCTTAAATGTTTATTCTTATTTATGAAAGTTTCTGCTATATTGTTATCCTTACTGGGAATTTGAGCTCACCCCTTTTCTATGTTTTATTTTTCCCAGGATGTGAAGAAGTAATTTACGAATGACCTGTAGGGATAGTATGAGGGGATAAGAGAGTGGACTATGGAGACTATGTTGCTGTAGTTTTTATTTTATGATGTAATGTAAACTTTATGAATGTATCTAGTTAATCCAAGGATACTAAACTAATCGGTCTTTCAAGACTTGATCTTTCTTGTGATCATGCCAATGTTATATAATAATGCACCGACTCTGGGTAACTGGGGTAGGGGAATTACAGTTGGTATCAAAGGAAGTTTAGTACAAACCTTGGAAGCTAGATTTAGGTAAACTCTGATTGGAGCACATAGATTTAAGATGGAATTTGAGGATTAGTATAGAAGATCTTCCTAGAATTTTTTTATTGTAGAGATTTTGTGAGTTTTCCGAGCAATACATCCCCTGTCTGGATATGAGCAGGTAGAGGTGACTCTGGTATTGATGTACATAGGGGTAAAACCCGAAAACACCACTTTGAGCTAGACTCGAACTGAACTGGTGCACGACAACGAGCCTTGTTTCACTCTTGGTTATGACACTCCTGGAGGATATGCTTAGGATAATTCTCATTTTATTTACAAACCATTATGAAGGGTTTATGACTATATAATTCCTCAAAGGAGACATTTTTATGATTATGGATTATATCCATAAACTATTTAATTTATGATACGTGTTTTACACGTTTGGGATTATGTATTGTTATTTATAAACTAATCTAATGTATTCCATTGTTTAGAAATAGCGCCCAATAAAAGGAATGAGAACTCTAACAATGGACATGATCCAAAGAGAAAGAAGGATCATATCCTTAATGGTCTTAAGCCAGAATTTATAAGAGAAATAGTCTCCCATGTATTATCATCATATAAATAAATAATATCATGTGTTGATAAAACTAGTAAAGATTTTACTGAGTCCTATGGATTTTAAGGGAATCAAGAGAATAAAAGGATGAAAGAGAGAAAGATGGATAAAAGGAAGAGGGAAAAGAAGAATTTTTCCATATGTGATAACTGTGGAAAGAATCACCATGGGAAATGCTTGAAGGGAATGTGAGAATGTCATAAGTGTGCAGAAAAAGGACACAAAGTACGTGACTGCAAGGGTAAGAAAATGGTTTCAAATGTACAATGCTTCATTTGCAAAAAGTTTGGACACTACGCAAACCTATGTCCCAGTAATCGGACTATGTTGCAAATGATGTTATTGGATAATAATCAAGTTGTGATACTACCACATATGAAGATGAATGGTTAGAGTTCTTATGTTGATTATGTCATTTGAGTGTCGTATCAACAATGTACTTGTTATAATAATTATGGAGTATATAAGGATTGAACTGCAGTACTATTTCATTAAGGACTTGAGATTGTGTGGAACAAAGAAAAGTGACTCAATAGCAGGTTAAATTTTTGGAAAATATATCATTGAGAGAAAGATAAACCATAATATGGTTCTAATACCGAGGTAGTGATTTTAGAATAATACATGATTGATTTGGATAAATTATATTGGATATTCTTGACTACCTTGAAACTGATTAATTATTTGTATATTCCATCATTATTGTGGTTTACAACATTTTTGGATTTAAGGAGTATATCCATAATTCTTTAAGGAATAAGGGATCATGAATGTAATCAATAAAGTTTTATGGTAATTCAGGATGTTGTAGTGTTTTAAAAGAATACATGATGGAGATGTTCACATGTTATTACATGGAAAAAAGGATCTTCATTTTGTTTACCTTCCTTATAAATTTTGGAATAAAGTATTTTGGATAGTTCTAGTTTGGATTATTTTTGGATTGACATAAAAGGACAACCCATAGGTCGGGCGGCATCTCGTAGCGTCCGGCAAGGCCGCGAGACTTGAACCCACAACCGAAGGGTGACAAGGGTGTATCACCTACAACTGGCCCACGTGATGTCCTGGATTAAATAATGTAGTTTTTTTAAAAAAGATCTGGTAGATGAATTATAAATTCATTTTTTGGAACCCTATATGAATAGTATAAATAGAATATATTTTTTTAAGTTCTATTAGAGTGAAAGATGAGTTTGTGGTAGAAATTAGTTAAAGGATGGAAATCTACTTGTTAAGAATATATTTTTCATCTTCTCTTATTCTATGAAGAAATTAATTATTATAATTTATTTAAGGAATCCTAAAACCAAAAATCTGTTATCCTAATACCCTATGTTTTGTTGAACCGATGGTATTTCAAATCATCATAGATGGATGAATTTAAGGACCCCAATTTTACACTTGTTTGTGATTGATTGCCTCAATCACTACTTATAAATATTTACATTTTTCCTCCAATTATATGTCTCTAATTTCCACCAATGTTCTCTGAATAGAGATCATAATTTTGTGGCGACCATTTCATTTCTTTTTTCTTCTTATTAAGACTAAATTTTATTAACCCAAATTTCGATGTGGGTTTTTCCCACAAAGATATTTTCAATATTCAACCTTTTATTTTCAAAGAACAATTTCAAATTCCGAGGACGCAATATATTAAAGGAGGGGAGAATGTAACACCCCAATATTTCATAGTGTGTTATTTCTTCAAAATAATTCAATAACATGCACTACACGCAACACCGAGTTCAAGCGCACCATGACTTACCAAACAAGATGTTCAAAAGAAGTTATGAATAGTATTAACTAAATTTTGAACTTTTTATAATACTTATAATTTTAGAATCCATATTATGAGTTTCTTAGACATAATGTAAGAACAAATTCATTTTCATTATTGCACTTTTACCAACTTTTAATAGTGAACCCTTTTTAAATCCAATATTTTAAACTTTTATATATTCAATTTGATTAAAAAAAATTAATTTTTAGAATGGGGACATCAAAAATTTACAATGAAACACCCCAAGCATCCAGAGTACACTTCTCTTTGAATAAAACAGTAGCGTGTGTTGTACGCAACTTCGAGTTCTAACACACACCATAACCAATCAAACTAGCCGTTATGAATAATAATACCAAATTTTGAAAAGTTTATAAATTTTATCTCTCAAAATGGACTTAGTTTTTGGATTCGGAGTATCGAATATAGCCTAAGGTGAAATTTTGGTACTTTTCAGATAAATTTAATATTTTGATGAATAGTGAAAATTACTAAATTTTAATTAAAAACATCTTTTTTAGTTGAAATAATTAATAGTGATAAGTTATAAATTTTAGTGGTTTTAAAGTATATTTAGAATATATTTTTACCATTTAATAGAATTTTTGTCATTGTACAAAATTACACAATTAAACCGGACATAAACAAGTGTCAATCTTTTGATAGTTATTATCTCTTAAAAACACGCTTTTTGTTTTAACAACATGAATTAATTTTAAATTAATTTCTACACTTCTGTGTTTTTAATTTGGAAAAATAGATCCCATATTTTGAATCAGGATTTTCAAATTGTGTAAATAGGTAACTTTTATTTTTAGACATTTTGAATAATTACTTCGGTAAATATTTTATTTACCATGGTTAAAGGGTAAATCCGGTAAATATGCGTTAAAAAACTAATATTATAATAATAAAACATTACCGTAAAACAGGTCCTAACCTTATTGGTTGATACATGTTTGACCATGGTCATCTTTGGGGCGATTTTGGGACCCCATGGAGCCACTTGTAAGTGATAGGGACACTCTATTTTAATTAAGTTAAAATAAATACATAAATGACATAAGCATATATCTTTTATCAAAATAATTTTTACATATGGTTATATATGTTGTATTTTAAACTATAAATATTAATTAGAAAGATAAAAAGATTTTTTACATAAATGTATTTTATTTATAATTTTTAGACATTTAATAATTTAATTTATTTATGACACAATGGTGATGCATTAATTACCTAATTAATAAAAAATTGGAATAATTGATATTATAAATACCCAAATAAATGTAATTTGAGACTTTTTATAAATACCAATAATTTTCTAGGTTAATATGAAATGTTAGGATTGATTTAGGAAACGTTTTTAGAAGTAATAATTCTGTTATAAGTTTTACAAAAATCATTTGTTGAATAGTGTCAAAATTGACATAAAAGAGTTTTTAAAACAAATATTATATATTTAATTGATATTAAATTCCTAAAAATCTAATTTTCGTCCAATAGACTTATATCATGATAGGTGTATCATTAATGGACCACATGTGGGTATCTTGGATGTATATAGTATGTTTATTAACCATATAATATAAAATACAAGGGGACATTGTAAAAGTGAAACTAATTAACTATGAGTTAATACTTAAAATAAGGTTAATATAGTGACCCAAACATGTAAAAATTCTATTGGTTGAGTGTTTTTCGACCCATTCCCACCTTAAAATTTAAATAATCAACTTTTTAGACATTTGAAACCGAATATGAATTTATTATAAAATAATATTTCTAGCTTTTCCAAAGGTTCCCCTCACCCCTCTTATAAAAGGGCACTCCCCCTTCTCATTAATTCACACCTTCAAAGCCTTTTGGTTCCGCCAAACCCTGCACAAAAACTCTATAAACTTCCCTCACTTCATCCTAGAGGCCATTCTTTAGTCATAAAGCCAACCTATGGATCCCTTTTGATCAAATCAAAAGGAAGAACCCGAAGAAGATGTAATGTTTTCACCACCCTCTTTCAAGTTCCTTTCTTATTCAACTTATTATTTCTTTGTTATTACCATTCTAAAATATTAACTCCAGTATCTTATATATACTGTGATGTTATTATAAATATGGTACAACCATATTCAGTATTCTATCCATCCTTTGAATGACAAGTCACCATACGTGCGTATGTACGGCTTACCATCTCCACGTCGTGGTGTAATTGTTATTCAATAAATTATTATTTGGATGGGTATAATAATGATGTGTAATTCATGTAAATAATAAATATAACATGATAATTTTTCTTTATATATGATATAACATCCAATTATATATTATCTCATATCAAAAGAATGATATTGTCGCTCGTGTGTACGTACGGACTACCGTCTCCACGAACGCGATGAGATTCATTATCCATCTCATCCATTCAATTATAATTATCATTTGATGATTTAAAATTATGTTTGAGGACTTGATATCATTCTGGATATAACCTATCCATGACAACCATGTCTTACATAACAAAACATATAAATGAAAACGAGTAAGTTAACACCCGAAAGGACGATAATTCTAAGATATTATTAACAAAGAAATGTTAAAATATCATATATGATATCGTATTAATGTATATGATTCTTGTATAATTTAATAACAAATTATTTCACCATTATACAGGAGGTCAACCAACCCTCAACCAAGGAAAATTACAAGGTAAGGGTTAATTTTACAATATCGTTATTATCTGAGATTGTTTATAAGTAATTATCTACTAGGATCTCTTTATCATCCACATCCATGTTCCATAAAAATGTATTTAAAAGCATTTTTAGTATTTAATAGACAATGGGTTAATGTCATTTATACCCTTATGTTTTTTGAAAGGAATCTTTCCATCATTTTCCAAACAAGGTAATTTTTATCCTTTTCGACAAATTTAAGGTAAGAATGTTTTTTTAACTTATACGGTGGGTGCCGTTATTTTCCACCGTTATAAAATCGCCGAAGATTCCCTTACAATCTTATAAGAATATTTTCAAAGTAAATGTTTTATTTTATAATTATGTGACTTTTAAATGATTTCAAAATGAATATTCTATGAATATGTGAAAGTTACTCTTTATCAAGATCATAATTTTAAATGTTTTAAAGATTTATCTTTCTAAATCTTTTTAATTAATGTCCATATTTTTTCAAATGATTTTAAGGATTAATTTATATGGACATGAATGTTTTGAAATGATATTTCTTTTCAAAAGTTTCAAATTGATATGGGACACTTTGATTCAAAAATATCTTTTAAATTACTTCCTTTACAAATGTGTGACTTTTCAATGATTTCGAAATAAAGAGATATTTCTCTCAAATAGTTTTGATTTCATCTATGTCAACATCCTATGATGGATTTTAAGATTATTTGAAGTTTATTTATTATGATACTAAAATTGTTTACTGTGTTGAAGGTTTTGTGATATGTTTGACTGTGTATATTTTATTTTTATACCATTCATGGTTTATGGAGAAAGTATCGACATTTCGTATGCTAGTTTTAATAAGAATGTTTATGTTATGTTTAAACCTTTTCATATGGGAATGCATTGGACTTAGTAAGTGACGAGTGGAGCCCGCTATAGCTCCTTGATGCATTGGTAGGTCTCATGAGACAAACTACTGTCTTGGCACAAGTCCTTGACAAAATCTTATTTGTACTCTTGGCACGAGACCTTGGCTTTGTTGTTATGATAGTCTGGCATTATGCATTCCATCATTATGAAAGTGGTTATTGATATTGCATGTGATTATTCGATTAGTAGAATATCCATGTGAATAAGTAAATGGATTTATTTTATTTTATTTTTTCATACTATGTTGAAGTTCAAGTTTAAAAGGTTTTTTTAGTTATACATTGCCTTAAATGATTATTCTTATTTTTGAAAGTTTCCACTATATTGTTATCCCTACTGGGAATTTGAGCTCACCCCTTTTCTATGTTTTATTTTTCCCAGGATGTGAAGAAGTAATTTTCGAATGACCTGCAGGGATAGTATGAGGGGATAAGAGAGTGGAATATGGAGACTATGTTGTCGTAGTTTTCATTTTATGATGTAATGTAAACTTTATGAATGTATCTAGTTAATCCTAGTCTACTAAACTAATCAGTCTTTCGAGACTTGATCTTTCTTGTGATCATGCCAATGTTATGTAATAATGCACTGACTCTGGGTAACTGGGGTCGGGGCATTACATCTGACCCCCCTCCCCCAAGAGATACATCCATCTGAGGACATCACGGCACAACTACAGTAACCAATAACTAATAAAACCACAATAGTAACATGGGATATCAACTTCCATCAAATAGAAATAATAATGGGAGAAAAAAAGATCAAATTGGATGAAACGGATGGAAAAAAACAAAAAACACACCATGGATCGACCCAGGTCACCAAAAATCAAAGGTAGAATCCTAATGATCAATCCCTATCTAAGGGATCTCCGAAATTTTTACGAGTGAGTTTTTGGGTATCCTAGAATAGAGAAAGAGCCACTAAAACTATAGGTTTCGACAACCTGAGCAGTTAGAAATGTTTTAAAACATACCACATCAGGGAATTACATGACATATAATCACCATTCACCTCATGTAATTTTTATGGTTTTGTTTCAACCGAAATATGTGTCTCCACATCACTAAATTTTATTTATCAAAACCTGATTTTTTACAAGTTGTGAGACACTATTTCATGTTTTATGACTTTTCATGAGGTAAAAGCCTCCGCTAATTTCGTCACATAGAAGTAAAAATCCTCCATAATTTTTCCAAGACTCCTTCGAGCACCTTAGTATTCGGAAACACATAAATGTTCAATCCAAATGGATCCAGTACCTCACACGGTGTGCTACAAATCTTCCTCTAAAAACCCTATCCACCTCTATATGGGTCTCACAGGTCGGGTCCCTCTAGAACACACGCCTTGTAATGTGTAATTCTCCATAATTATAGATCTTGACTTGGGTGTCCTCTACACTCTTCTGAAAAATCAATCCAAATGTGCCCCTTACAGGAACTAAAGAGTATCATCAGTCAGGACATTCCTACATCGAATAATCAAAATTCAGCAATCAAATCTATTTAGATTATTCCTTTAAACTTCAATCATCGTCAGGCTCTGATGAACAAAAGAACCATGTTTTATATAATCAGGTCTATTGTCACCCCCATTGTCGCACGATCCACATGTCGTACCGAGATTGTATATCTAATATCAAAAAAAATCCCATGAAACAAGTGTCAATCATTCGATTGTTTGGATCCCATCAAATAACAGTTCAAGGAAATCACTAATGATGATTGAGAAATGGGAATGAAATGAAACAACAACATCCTTGAGGAATATACCACTATTTATGTTTAGGTTTACCTTGATTTGTTTCCTTTAGAATTGTAAAAGTATAAGTAATCAAATAAACAATTGAAATTCACCCAATTCTGGAATACTTCAAACCCATTCCCATAGAATGCACCATCCTTAAATCAATTTGTTAATTCATTTATTAATGTTCAATATTTAAATCATAAATTGGGAATAAGCCCAATTAAAAAACCATCTACCTTGATTTGGATTGATCATTGATAAATAACATATTTGAGCTAGGTTCATTAGAAATATCCTATGATTCAGTCTCACACCGATCATTGATCTGTTATTTAGTCATCATCCACCAACATAATCTCCTTCAATGCTCTCCAATAGCTCTCAAATGATTTACTGGGTTATGGGGTAACCCTTTAAACATTCCATATACGTGATTATACATACATGCATTAGTTTTTTGCGTCATAAATGATTAAATAAATTTATTTTGTTAAATTATTTTTTATCCATTCCCATGATGAATTTTCCATGAACTCTATATGCTGAAAATTTTTATGTAACACCAAAGGTAAAAAACACATTCTGAACTCAATGATTCCCTCGAATTTTTTATCAAATTCCTCATTCCTGATTTATTCCATTTTATCACAAAATATGTGTGCATGTTATATTTTCTAAATTTAACATATTTAAAATATTTATCCTGGGAACATCGGACCTTGGAATCACATGTCGTCTCATCACCTGGTCTTGAAAATAATCCATATAATATAAAAATTTAATACATAGAAAATATAATTAATTACAGTATCACGGCCCATTAGATCGAATAGTGTGTGGATATTGGTGGTTCCACAATTATAATAATATTTTAGTATATTTAGGATACTTATGATAATATTTCATGTTTGTTACCAAATATTTATAGGATGGAGAAGATTAAAAAAATGATAGTAGTTGAATAAGATGATTACCTCTTCTTCAGTAGGCCTCTATTATTACCTTTCTTAAATACCCTTGGAATTTTGTTTTAATAAGACCACCACTTCCAATTAATGTCTAAAAAAGTTGATAACATAATTGGTTAGGGTTTTTTGGAGCTAGAAGGCTTGATGTAGTGTAAATAATAGAATGGTGGGGTATCCATTTTTAAGTGGGAGAGAGGACACACTGGGTATTTCTTAAAATTCTAAAATTAACCCTTATAACCTAGTAAACCCTTTTTAACCTTAATCATGATGAAACAACATTATTGTTTTAAATATTCATTATAACCAAAAATATAAGTAGCCTCATTAATAAAATTTTAAATTATGATTCCAAATATCTAATAAATTTTATAAATGTCAATCTCTAAAATTTGTAAAAAATATATTTAATACAAACTCCCAAAAGGTTATTAAAATGGTTTTCATAAAGAAAATGTTTTCTTAATTATAAGATGTTTTTATACGGAAATACACATAAAATAAATTCTAATTCAATTAATTGTATTTTTAATAATATAAAATAACTATCGTCTCTAATAAAACAATTTAATAAAAATTAACCTCGTGAATTGTTTAATATAAAAAAATCAATAAAAACGAAATTTTCCACTATTCATTAAAAAATAAAACCTTTATAATATTATAAAAATAATTAATAAAAGATAATTTTTAAATTTTCATTTAAAAATAATGTTATTTTTTAGAATTAATTTTCTAAAAGTGGAAAAATATTTTATATATTTTTTTCATAAAACACGAAATAAACCCCATTTTGTGAAGAAAATGAATTTATAAAAGATATAATGAATTTATTAAAAATTATTTACTTTTTAAGAAATATATTTATCTTTATCTAATACCATTATAAATATTTTTAAAATATTTTCATTCTTATTTATACCACCAATATAAATGGCTATCTTATAATAGTATATTATAGTACAGTTTATATAGAATTGGGGTTGTGTGTATAACAATCTATCAAAGAAATTAAATTTAGTTAAAATTTGTCATAAAATATCAGGTTGTTACAAGAAATATATATATTTTAATTCATTTTCATAATTTAAAAATTACGTCATAAAATTAATCCCAATATCCCATGGATGAGAAGTTAAGTTTCTATGAGGACCAGTTATATAGGAAATTTTTTTACATGGTTCTTCTACATTTCTCCATAATCTAAACACACAAGTTACCTTCTATACATCTAAAAAGATACATTAATCTCTATAACTTTGGGTACATAAACATAAGAAATGGGTGACCCCTTATAGTCTAAAAGGGTAAACTAAAACATAACAATTAAATATCATTTGTGATCATATCATGAGCATATTTAAATAATAATAATACATAAAAAATCAAACCCAATACCAAAAATAAGATAATTCATAATCCATGAAATAAAGACTAAAATAACATAATAAATGAATAAAATGATTTTGGAACCATAAATCAGCAAACATGAGCCATGCGAGCATAACATATGAATAAAAATATACATAATAGCGTGGTATAAACATAGACATGGGAAAAGTATATCATTTTCAACATATCATAAATGTCATTATTTACCTAAGAAATCTTATGTGCATAACTTAACTGTAATTATACTCATACACAACCTTGTGAGCATAGCCTAACTAAAATTATACCCATGCACAACCTTGTGAGAATAGATAAACCAAAATTTTACCTGTTCCCAACCTTATAATCACAACTAAACATAATACTTACCCATATTCAGCATTGGGAGAATTTATAAACTATAATTATACCTACACACAACATTGTTACTGTAGCTAAAACATATTTATACCCACACATGATATTTTGATCATAGATGAACAACAATTATACTAACACACATCATTATGAGCATTGATAAACAATAATTATACACACAAACAACCTTGATAGAATATCTAAACCATAGTTATACCCTTATATAACCTTTTGAGAATATATTAACTATAATTATACACATGAACAACCTTGTGAGCATAGATATACTATATTTATTCTCACACAATACATTTTCATCATAGCTAAATTAAAATTAAACCCATAAATAACACTGTTAGCATAACTAAATAGAGATTATATCCATGAAAAACCTTATAACCATAAATAAACCATAATTATACCAACACAAAACCTAGTTATCACAGCTAAACTGCAACTATACCCACACACCACCATGTGAGAATAACTAAATTATAATAATTCTGACGCAAAAAGTCATTATCTTGTAAGATATAAAACCTTAACCAATGAATTAGAGGGAGATATATGAAACCAACCATCAATATTTTATAATAATTTGTTCCATTTGGAATCAAAATTCATTTTTTTATAAAGATATCATGTAATTGGAAATGCTTTTGACAACATTTCTTGAAGATATCACCAAAATTCACTTAAAGGAAAAATGTATTGATACCTAAAATTCAATCACCTGAAAAGATTAATTCATAATAAAATGTTGAGGGTGGTTCACAAAAGAATAATTTTCAAGGAAATCAATCCTTTTATGATATATTTTAAAACTATAGTGAAACTATATAATAGTTTTAAAAAACATTTTTACAATTATCTTAAAAGAATATGTGTTTGATCTCATTCAGAATTTATTTTGGAAAAATTGATGGGAAAACATTAGAAAACAGTTTCTTTAAAAATATTCATAAATAAAATATCCTAGAAACGATATAAAGGTTATAAAAAAGAATTTTGAATGGATGATAAAACATTTTATAATGAATGTATATAAAAATTTTAAATTCTTTTAAATTCTTTTTTTGAAAACCCACGTTGATAAAGAAAAAAACATACTTTGTAATAGAGGAGGAGTAAAATATAGAGGAAAAAAGAGATAACACATGTTTGGGTTTCCAATTATAAATGGTAACATCATATTTAAATGAAAAATATGGAAAAATAATAGAAACCTTCATTAAAAATGATGGGAATTATTCTCAACAATGATATACATTTTTTGATTGAAATATTATCGAGGTCAATGATTTGAATTTAAAGGTTCTTTTCCACTATAGTGTAACAGATTTTATCCTAAAATAAACTCTTCAGATCTAATAAACCAATTAGGGTAGAAATAAATTAAATAGGAATTGTTTTATCTCAACGGAGGGAGGTCAGTCAATAAAAACCCTTAAAAAATTTATTTCTTAAATTAAAATGAATTTAAATAATGAATATGATATAGCTCTTTGAACCCCATTAATTAAATTAAAATGTTAAGATAAATTAAAAAATCAATTATCCCTCCGTATCAAATATTTCAAGGTGTGAATTAAGAAATATGTCTCATGAAATAATGTTTGAGACAAAGAACTCCTTACCTTAATTCTTGCTTAGTGGAAATTCTGTATATCTTCATATGTAATTAAATGGTGTTGGTGTTCATTATTTTTAAGAACTAAATCATATTAATATAATTTCAATTAATATAATACATATTCCTTGATATTTATTGAGGAATAATTTCATTCCCTTGTATTCTTTTGTTACAATCTATGAAGAAGAAATCGACGATGATCGTCCTTCAGTGATTCTTAATAAACAAATGGTGTTTTATTAATTAATTAATTTAATAATATTATTTCCATAAAGAACCAAAAAACCCAATTATTTACATATTAATATCATATATTATTAGTTATTAAATTCTCATTGTCATCCGTGGTAAAAATTTATAGCATTTTTAAAGTGGGTGGTTAAACAAAACCAAAAAAGACCATACCATAATTAATAGATAATTATGAAGTGATGTAGTTTTAATATTATTATAGAAGAATAAGAATGATATCAATTATTTTTAATATTTTTTTATAAAATAATTGGAATGAATTTAAATAATAATATAACTTATAAAAATTTATCTCATAGTATAAAGAAATTGTTTTTCTCTCAGAATGCTCTTTTGGACAATTGAATTTTCCATTCTAGTTTGTTGATCTTATTATGAATAAGTTACCCAATTATTCGATAAAATTCCATTAAATATTTATTACAAATAATATTATTCCTTTAAAAATATTCCTATGATCATCCATGTAAGTCGGTGATGTATATAAAAAACAAAAATTTATTATTCTGTGGAGGTGGTAGTCCAAACATACGCATGGATAATGACTTAATATTCTATTTGATGAGGAAAATGCGTAATTTGGTTCATCATATAAAACTATAAAATATTTCCCAATTATAATAATTATATTTGAAATTTTCAATTATAACCATTATTTATGGTGTTGAATGAAATAACACATTGTATCATGTAAGTGGTAGTCTGCACAACACACAAATAACTATTTCGTTTTTCTAAATATAAAGGAGAATTGTGGTTAATGTGTGTAACATAATTATAATTTTATGCCATTATAATAATGATACTTATGTTTTATTTTTAATATTATATAATGGAATTTGTGGAAAAATATGTGCACATAAGTAAATAAAAAAAATTGTTGGTTATAAATTTATACCACACTACTTTGATTATCTTTTTTACAAAGGTGGTTAATCCTTTGAGGGGTGGAATTTTGATAACACTAAAACCACCTAAAAGTTGATAAAAAATTTAGGAGATTTTTTTGTTAGATTTTTTCCAAACTATGCGGGTTGTGGTGTGAGGGAAGTGTCAAGTGGAGTTCACCTTTTATAAGTTAAAAGGGAATGCATTTTTGTATATACCCAGAAATATTTAATAAGATGAAGTCATTGTAAACAAATTTAACTCAAAAAATTAGAAATAATGAAGGATTAATAGGTAAGATTGGTAAAGGAATCAAACACATATTCCCACACTTCATTTATATATTTTTTGTTCTTCCCCACTTATTAAACCATTTTTACCCCTTTGGATTTCTTTTGAGGAAAATAGTTTTTAGTAAAGTAATTTATCCTTTATTCATGAAAATAAATTGGTTCTTATTATATAATTTTGACCTAATGATTAGATATTTGAGTACTATTTTAATATATTAATTTTATAAAAGGGATAATAAAACTAAATTTAAAATACTTGATTTATAATGTATTGAAAATAATTTTTTTCAAAAATATAATTAAGTTATAAAATGTAAAAAACTTGGTTTTAAATTTTAAAAAAAATTAAAATTATAAAGTCACTTTTAAAAGACATAGTTTTTCATAAAAAGGTTTCATATGTTTCAAATTCATACTTACAAACTAATAATGTGAAAAAAAACAATTTATTTATAAAAATGGTATTCTTCACTGTTTATCTAAAATCAATATTTTTAGTATAATAAAAAATCATAATATAATACTGGTATTTGGAATAAAAAAATGGAGTTTATTTTTTCAATTTTAAAATCCAAAATATATAAATTTAATATTTGCATAAAATTATAGTGCATTGTGAAAACAATTTTTAGAGGAAAGTAACGTCTAAGAATACTAGTTTTTCTTTTTATTAATATTTAGAAAACCATATTAAATATATAATTCATCATTAAATATTATATTTTGTTAACATAGAATTTAAAAATAATATACAAAGTTTTCTTTTATAAATATTCCATCATGTAAAAAAGATATATTCTTGAACATGATACTAAATTTAGTAATTTGTTAAAAAATAACATTTATATATATAAATATATAATAATATATTTTGGGATTCTCTTACTCAGATTTATACCTTTTAATTCAATGATGAATTTTAGAATAAATATATAATATTTTTAATATATATATATATATATATATTTGTTTCATTTTAGTTCGATGTTTCATGTGGAGAATGCTATTGAATATATTTTAATTTATTAAAGGAAAGAAAATATTGAAATATTATGTCATTATATTCTTTCCCCATTATATAATTTTTTTCCTTCTAATCTTATTCATTCTTAATGAATGAATGTTAGTGAGAATATTCATAACATATTCATAATTCAAAATAAAACTTCTAATATGAAATATACCTTACTCTCATGGGATATATCAAATTATTTATATACCCTCAAAAACATTATTCATTCATAAAATAATGTACCCATGTTTGTATATAACCTAATCATATATTACCTAAAACAAATATATCCAAAAAAATGAATATCTTTGTAATTAAGCAACATTGAATTTGTATATTCCCCCAAAAATTAACTCTATATTTATCCCTTAAATATATTAATGACTTGTTCAAAAATTCATCAATATATATATATATATACACCTATATCATAATTCCACAAATTAAATATCCTTTAAAAAATATCATCGATTACTTTTTCATTAAATCAATATTCAATTCCAAGTATATCAATACCATTTAACTTACTTTTATCAAATTCAATAATATATTAAACCTATGAGTTTATTATACCTCATTCATGTGTTCTCCCATATTTAACACCAAAATATAAATTTTTCATAAATTTAATTTTCAAGGATATTGATACTATTTAATATATGTTTCCAATCCATTAAAGAAAAAATTATTGAAGAAAAATACTTAGATGTTTCACATGATTCTCATAACATTTATAATATATCGGAATATTATCAATAAATATCAGTCACTAATTAAAATAACTGAGAGAATGAAGAATTAATTTCTATTGTGATGTAAATCGCACTTATATATGTAAGAATAAAAAATTAAAATTTTCTATCATCAAATAAATATACTAATATTCTCATCCATTTAAGTATGATCCCTTATTCAATTTTAAGATATAGTGGTTTCTAGATACATACCTTTCTCATTTATATTTCTTTGATCAAGTTTCAAAAAATACTAAAACCCAAAAGGGTTATCAATAAAATCATAGTAAATGATCATAAGAATATTAAAAAATCAATACAAATATTTCATCATTGATAACATCTTCATTTCATCCTTTTATATATTCAATTCAACATACTTTTCTTTAATTTACGTTCTATTTTACTTATTAACCCAATCAAATAAATTAATTATAAAATCAATCCTTTATAATGGTTCATAATTAGAATGTGATTGAGAAATTAATATCCCTTAGGAGTTTCAATCTTCGTGTGTATTTTGGTCTATTTGTGTTTAACTCGGTTATTGTTGATTTAATACCCAATACAAACTTATAGGGGTTAGTACCCCTTAATACATATACTACAGAGCTTGCATCCACTTATAGTTTCCATAAAGGGATTATATTTCAAACTAAAGAATACAATTCCTAGTTTTCCAAAACATTATGATGATATCCTATACTTAGACTTATCTTAATGGGTTTCAATAATTTTCTCTTATCTATGGCCCCAAAAATAACTAAAATAATCCCAAAAAACAACTAAACCCTACATTGATAAAAACTATAGTGACCAATGCCAGACAAATATTTATTTTACATCATTTCAATAATATAAACATTAAATTCCATAAATAATCCCTCAATAATTGTATAGAAGTATTAGAGTATTTGAATACAAGTTACATGGAAAACTTATTTTACATAACATAGGAACATTTCCCCATAATCTAACAATATTATATGCATTCTAGGCTTCTCATAAGTTACACTGATCAACATAACCTAGGGGGTGGAAACATAAGAAAGGGGTGAGGTGAGATACTCAATAAGGGTAAACATAAGAGATAATAATCAAATATCATAAGAGGAAATAATATTAGTATATAGGTATAATCAATATACATAAGAAAATATTACCTAACAATGCGTAGAACATAATTCATGAGTCGTGGAATATGACTTGGAATAAAATAAGAGAAGACTTAGAAAAGTGTGGAAACATTACTCAATAAACATGATACATGAGAGCATAACATAGACATAATAATTTTTAAAAGAGTGGTGTACAAACATATTCATAAGAAAAACATATAATTTTAAACATAGCTTAAGAAAAATTATGTCTACACACAATCTTTGAAGCAAAGATTAACAACAATTACACTCTTGTGAAACCTCTTGGTCATATCTTAGCTACAATTATACCCATGCACATCCTTGTGAGCATACCTACACTGAAATTATACCCACTCACAACTTTATTATCATTTACAAAGTAAAATTATAATAAAACCCAACCTTGTGAGTGTAGATAAACTATAATAATACCCACACACAACCTTATGACAAGATCTAAACATCAATTATACAAATACAGAACATTGGGTCCATAACTAAACTGAAATCATACCCATGCACAACCATTTTAGATTATATAGACTACATTTATACTCACACATATCCTTGTGATCATATATAAACCACAATTATACCCACACAAAACCTTGTGTGCATAGCTAAAATGTAATTATACCCATTCAAAACCTTGTGAGCATAGATAAACCTCAATGATACCCTCACACAACCAATTAAGAATAGTGGAACCTCAATATAAACCCATGAACAAACTTTTGAGAATAGTTAATCCACAATTATACTCACATACAATCTTGTGAGAAATGAGAAATTACAAGTATACCAATGCACAAAATTATAATATCATGAGATATAAAATGTAACACCCTGAGATTTTAAAATATTGACATCATGTTCAATAGAATGTATGACACACAACATAAATAATAATAGAGAATATAATACCCTTATACCTAATGATATATTTCTATAATTTCAATATCTTTTATATCTTGTGATACAGGCAACACATTGTTCATAAAACATGGTACTTTATAAAATTATTATTATTAAAAAATAACAACAATAACCAAGATGATATGATGGAGGGTATGAAAAGTAATAAATAAAATCTGAAAATTATTTTGTTTAATTACGTATAAATTAATTCAATAGAAATCTATTGATTATATATAAAAAACCATTTCAAAGAGAAAGAATTTTTTTTGGAAAAACTATTGTCCTCTAAAAGACGGATCAGTCAAGATTTGCACACATAATTTAAAATTAATTATAACCACTCTTACAAAAATTATTTGAAAAAAAAACATTCATTTCTTAAATATACATGTGAAAATTATCTTTGGGTGATTTTTTTATAATTTTCTAAAAAGAATATTTTTTTTTGTTGAAAAGTGAAATAAAAAGATTTTTATTAAAAATAACATTTTCATTTGAATTGTTTACAATTTTAAATTATATTATAATTTTGTATTAAAGTAAAAGTTTTCAATTTATATCATAATATAACTAATATATATCGTTTTTATCATGTATATATTTAATTTTGATATTACAACATTCTATACATAAGAGACTTTTCTCTTTAGTAAAATGCTCTTTCATCTCTTCTACAGTTTAATTATAAATTTAATTCAGCCACTTCTTAGAATTGAAATTGGAAAAATGGAATAAATATTTTTAGGTAGAATAATTTATATTATATAATAAAGTGAAATTAATTTTATACCATAATCAATAGTGAATATAGTAAAATTTAATTATCGCAATTATGGTAAAAATGGGTTTACCGAGGGTTAAATTAAGAATATATGGGTTAAAAGGAAATAAAAAGTGTCCAAAATACATTTTATCGATTAATTTCATTCTTATAACATTTTATTTTATATAATTTAACATTTTTGAGGCTTTATTAATGATAAAAATTTTGGTATCACTTTATCTTTTTGAATCTCCCATGTGTGTCATCTCGACCAATTATAAAAGGTCACCACCCATCCTCCCCTATTCACACTTCCAAAACAATTTTGATAAGAAAATACCTATAAAAATACCTTAATTAATTCCATACCCACATCCTTGAAGTATTATTTTTATTATAAATTCTTCTGAATATGTTTTTAGGTATAAATCAAAAGAGTCTCTCTAAGGAAGATATAAAATTATAAACGTGCATATTTGTTTTATTTATTCTTACAACTACTTTAATAAATACTAAACTATGATAATATAATTACACTTATATACTAATATATTATATATATTTAAATTTTTTATATTAATTCTATAACCTATATACATATCCACTTCCATCAAATGGGAAATGAAACTGTTGAACTTGTGTTCGGCGGACTACTGCCTCATGAACTGATGCAATTTATTTTCTATCACCACCATTAAAGGATATATATAATTATGTATTTAACATATTTACATTATATTTTAGAAATTAATATAATTTTCTAATAATTATATCATAAATTTTATTTTATTTTTCATTCCATGGGGATATGATAATACCAATTTTGTGTATGGCGGACTACCGTCGCGTAAAGTGATGTGATTTATTTTTCACATACAATTTAGATGGAATTTATTAAGGTTAAAATTAATGAATATATGTTATATTTATGACCCTAACCATATTTATATAAATATAATATCTCCTGTAACTCCATACCATCAAATCCTCTAGAAAATAATAATATCGGTTTTGTGTATGTGTGGACTATAGCCTCCACATAGCGATGTGAAATTTTTTCTGTTTTATTTTTACATAGATGGTAATGAGAATTTATATGAAATAAATAAATTATATATATAATTATTATTATTATATAAATTTTAAATAATATTTATTTTCCATTTGTTCTACCTATTGATAAGAAAGGAAACAGTGTTCATGCATGCATACGACCTAAAGTCTCCATAAACATTTTAATCAATTATTTATATATAACATTAATAGATTAATATAAATAAATATATAATGAATATATATAATTTTTTTATTATTTTTAACATTAATTATAATATTTAACCATGATTAACTTAAAATGGAAAAAAAATTGACGAACTAAAACATATACAAAAAATGAATACATTATCACCAAAAACATGTATTTAAATAAAGAATTGCTAATAAATTTATGATAAAATATTCTAAGTAAATAATATATGGTATTAAGTGTATTATTATGTTTATTTAATAAATTTATAGTAAACATATATTTTTTATACTGGAGTTCCTTACACACTTGAAGGAAGAAAAACATGGGGTTTTCTTGTCTCACTTTTACTTATATGAGAGATACACCGTATTTTCCACATATTCCTTAATGTGGTGTATATACTCCCCCTTTTGATATGTTATATCTTAAAACTATTTTACTTAATGGTTTATAAAGATTCATCTGATGATATTTCATTCATGGGGCTTATGATTCAAATGTTACCAAAGTAGTAAGGGCCAATTTCACAATCTAATCATTATTTGGAATAGTTTTTGTTTAAGTCAAACTTTGGGAAATTATTTTATATTGATATCTTAAAGTAAATATATTTTATTATAATATGGTTATTCATGGACTTTTTCTTGTAATATTACAATTTTTCTACTCTAGGAAAGTTAAAATGGTTGAGAAAATTATTTTAAGGATATGTAACTTTATTTTTTTCTTTTGTCAAAAATATTTTCTCATCATAAGTAATGTTTTCTAAAAATGCTTTCAAAATTTATTTTAAACTTTTACAAATTAGTTATTAAATAAAATTTCAAAAAAATTTGGATTTTTATCTAAAATATCTAAAAGTAAATTTCATGTCATTTTCTAAATACTTTCTCTT
Organism: Viscum album; assembly: GCA_963277665.1. Lineage (NCBI taxonomy): Eukaryota > Viridiplantae > Streptophyta > Magnoliopsida > Santalales > Viscaceae > Viscum > Viscum album. The sequence goes on along the minus strand of OY728157.1, from coordinate 23,320,978 downwards.
TGGATTTTAACAAAAAATTGAAAGAGATACTTATTTTATAATTTACATAATGCATGTAATTTTACATCATAATTAATAATAAATGTTATAAATATTATTTTACAATATTTATAACGTAAATTTTATATAAAATTATTTTCAATATATTTTTTCAATATATTTTTTAACAGTTTGAAAGTGAAAATCTTATTTTACAAAAAATTGTTTGAATGATATTTTTTTTGAAAGAAACCATTTATTGTATTTATGATCCATTATGGATATGTTATATTTATATCACCATTATTATTTATTTGGATTATTTATGAAAAATATTATTAGGCATGAAAAATTTTATTACCATTCACCATATTACACAAGATGGTTTATGATTATGTTTATTCGATTGGGGTGAGTATTAACATTTGGTTTGTTAGTTTTTCAATATGAATGATTATGTTTTATATGTTTTAGCACTTTAATATGTGGAATTCATTAGAGTTACTTATTTATATGTAGGTATTTTTTATAGATATCCCCTAGATCCATTGACAGGCCTCATGAGACAAATCAGTTGGCCAAATTTTGTGGGTTTGTTCCCATATATTTAAATTGTCTTATAAAGGGTCTTGATAGTATGTTTTAGATATTCATAATTATACATTACATCATTATGAGATCATTTATTTATTTCCATGTGATTATATGTTTAGTTATAATATCCATAGGAATGTTTCAGTTTTATGTAATTATTTATATGGAGTTATTTTATCATTATTTATTTCTTCCATAATACTCTCAGTTTACTGATTAAATACTGCGTTTTTTAGTTATTTAATTTTTCATGTTGATTATGATTATTTATACATGATATATTGTATTGTATTATTACCCTTATAGGTCATCTTAGGCCACCCCATTCTTATGTTTTATTTTCCCCAAGATACTAAGAATTTTTTTATACTTGATATGAAAGGATGAAATGTGAGAAATAATGGCATTCTCAATGATTTTTTTATTTTTATATTTTCAATTATAATTAGAATTTAAATTACTTATCTAGTTTAGATACACTACATAATTATTTTTTAACACCCGCTTGGGATTCACTAAACCAATACCCATGTCTGGTCTACTATATGACCTGAGGTGCGCCTTGCCGTATGTTATAGGTTTCCAACTAGTAAAGAGGGTCTAATGAGACATGTGGGGATACTATACCCTTTTTATTAGAGTAATCCACATTGAATAAATTATGAAATACAAAACATAATTAAATAATAACAGGAATCATAATCCATTTCCCAAAACATGGTATATGTCCAAAACCAATAGTAAATTTAATATTTCATGTCATATAGTGCCAATTGTAAAGAAAAACCCAATAAATGAAATCTAATGAATCCCAAAAAAGCGTCCCAACACCAAGTCTATTTCCCACATCCACGCACATCACTAAGACCAAAATCATCCTAGTATAATAGTTCATTTTCACTTGTCCTGGCCTATAACCAAGATGTCTTCTGAAGTACCCAATGGAATCCCAAGAAGGGCATGAGTAAAACTCAATTGGAAACCACAAACATTGTCTTCAAAACATCCAGTCTAAAACTAATTGTGTATTCATAATTGTGGTAAAACTAGATAATATAAGGTAATCTTGGGTTTTTTACTACCAAACATCCATATCCATGTACATCATTATTTTCATGAGCAACCCATATGCTTCATGTTTACTTTGGATATATCGGCCATGTATCTAGGAATAATGGGAGTTAAGTTACCTACATTAAATGGACAAAAATTTCAAAAAAAAAATTAAATTAAAATTAACTTTGAACTTCAGTCCAACTATACACACCATGTGCCTCCATTAGAGGCATAGAACCTCAATCTGACACCCAAACCCTTTTACTACAAATGTGGGTTTAAAACCACATTTAATCTCGACCTTGTGGGTTGGATCCACAATCCACATCCCACTCTCTACACTGGATAGCCTCTTTTCCACCCTTTTCATTCACCAAACCCCTCAGACACCCTTGATACTTATCATTCTCCCCAGAAAAAGTTTATTAACAAATTTAATGGGAGTTAAACTAAAACATAAACAAGAATATACCTCATTTGAATTTGAGATCTTAAAACCTCCTCGCCTTATAATTGATCTTCCTCGAGCCACTCTCGTAAGAATCACTAAGAATCCAAAGTAAATATATTGAGCCATGTCACCAAAATATCATTCTCCCTCAACCATGTTTCCTTTTAAAAGATATCATTCTTCAAAAACACTTGAACCAACATCATAGTCTTTCCTCATAAAACATTTTCACTATCATATAAAATACATAAAATATTCTCCCCAAAGGACACATTGGCCTCAATGTTTACATGATCTACATCAATCTCATGAGATGGGTTGAGGTGATACTGTTGAATCCTTTACACATGAATAACATCATGCATTCCACTATAAAACTATAGAAGTGTCAATCAGTACACCACTGGTCCAATCCAATACTTAATCTAAAATATCCCCACATACCTAGGTGTCAACTTGCCCTATTTCTAAATTCAACAGTGACCTAACCATGATTACACCCAATGGAACACAGGATCAACCACAATAAACACAAAGGGTTGATGAAATTGATCATTATATGGGGTTATCATATTCTGAGATATATCCATACATTTTTGAATCAACATAACCTTCTTTGATGTCTATTTTACAAGAATCATCCCCAAAAACTCTAATTCATTAGCCTTCATCCAACATAATAGAGATCTAAATAGCCAACCATAGAGCGCCTCATATGGTTCAATAAGAAAATTCTCTTGTTAAATGTTGTTGTATGTGAACTTAATAAGATCCAATTGATTTTTCTTATGATCCACCAAATTCTTTGATGCTTTACACTAACAGTTTCTCTAACTCTTCAATAGTATTCTCTGACTGATAGTCTAAATTTAGGTAGAAAGTCATACTCAAAAGCACCTCAACGCAAAGTTCCTTCTACAATCCTTTCCAAATTAATGAACTAAAATATGGATCCTGATCCGAACAATAATATGTGGTACCTCGTGCAAGCTCATTATCTCCTTAACATAAAAGTAACCCAATGGAAAAATGGTAAACATCTCTCATTTAATCACGAAATGTTCCACCATGGTCAACTAATCTGAAATTACACATATCATGTCATTCTTATATGGATTCCTCAAAACAACCTCTAAAAAATACATGGTGAAATCGTCCCACTTATCTTCCGAAATGGTTAATGGTTTTAAAAAACCACTAGATCACTGATACCCATCCTTCACCTGCTAGAAGGTGTAGCATTGTGTCAAGAAACCTGGAAGTTATTTATTCATCCTTGTCCACAAAAATTTTCTATGAATTTCATGACACAATTTGGTTAAACAACGATGATCATCGCACATATAGACATGAAAATCAAGCATAAACTCTTCTCACATACAATTAGGCACAAAAACCTGGACAAAAACATAAATGATCCCATCATCATCGATATGCTAGTTAGAAGGTGACTTCCCACCATAAATACATTCCCAGTAGTCCAAACACATAGGGTCTTTAAACTCAATTTCCTTGATTTATCATAGAATCATAGATTCAACTTACATAGATATGAGTATCATCTTTCCTTGTCCCTTCTTAACCCCAATGTGCATCTCAGCTAGCAGAGCCATCATCTTCCACCTATAACTTGAATCCTGAAATATCTAAGTCTGGGTATTTCGGCTCAAGTAATCTAGAACATTGTTCCCTTTTCCGTGCATTTAGGATAAATCAAAATTAAAAGACTATATTTACTCAACCCATATCTAATGTTGGAAATATTACGCCCCGACCCTAGATACCCAGAGTCGGTGCATTATTACATAACATTGGCATGATCACAAAGGATTAATTCTCGAAAGACCGATTAGTTTAGTATTCTTGTAAACACTAGATATATTCATAAGTCTTAGATTACATCATAAGGTAAAAAAACGACAACAACATCTTGTCTTCATATCCCCTCATACTATCCCTGTAAGTCATTCATAAATTACTTCTTCATAATCCTGGGAAAAATAAAACATTGAATGGGGTGAGCTCAGATGCTCAGTAAGGATAACATTATAGCAGAAGCTTTCATAGATTACATAAACACTTAAGGCAGTTTATAACTAAAACGAAAGCCTTTTAATCTTGAACTTCAGCATAAAATGGAAAAGATAAAATAAAATAATGCCATTTACTTACTTGCATGGAAATTATACTAGTCAAATGATCACATGAAATATCAATAACCACATTCATAATGATGGAATGCATAATTCCAGACTATCATAACCACATAGCCAAGGCCTCGTGCCAAGACTACAAATAAGATTTTGCCAAGGCCTTGGGCCAAGACACTAGTTTGTCTCATGAGACCTACCGATGCATCGAGGAGCTATAGCGGGCTCCACCCATCACTTATTAAGTCCAATGCATTCCTCATATGAACAAGATTACATAAAGTAAGTTTAAGAGGATGAATTACTACTCAATGTAGGGAGTTGAATATATAGAAACCCTTAAAAAATTGGAATCATTTGAATAAAAATCCATTTAATTAAAAAAACATGATATTTATATTCAAACCCAATTAATTATATTGATATGGTAAAATAGATTCATTACTAAGAAATTAAATTATATCAGATATTTAATGGTGCACAATATAAAATATGTCTCAACAAATTAAAAATAACTCAAAGAACCCTTTACCTTAATTTTATCTTAGTCGAAATGTTGTCCATACTTCTATAAAAAAAATACCTTGATAAACTATTTATTAACCATTTTCATATATATATATATATATATCCTTTTATAAAAAAATATAATTTTTTCTACATGTATATTAGTTATTTATTACATATTTTTGATATCAGGTTTGGGTAATCTTTATTATTCTAAACTAGATTTGTAAAAATAATTTTCATATCCATTCTTGTTACAAAATTCATCTTCAATATACAATTAAAGGTACTATAATATATTTTATATGATATTTATAAATGTATGATTTCAATCCAAAGTAGATTTGGTTACAATCTATAATGATGAAATCAATGATGATCATGTTTCGATGATTCTTAATTAACTAATGGTGTTTTCATAATTGATGAGTTTAATAATAATGTTACCATTAAAGAACTAAAAAATCATTATTTAATTATCTATTTCATATATTAACAAAAATTATATTCTCACAGTCATACATAATATAAATTTATATCATTATTGAAGTAGGTGGTTAAACTGACCCAAACAAGAACATACCCTCAATAATGGATGATTTTGAAGTGATTTAGTTGTAATATTTTTATTTAGTTTCTATTAGAATGTTATAATAGAATTATAAAAAATTAACAGAATAATATAACCAATATAATGTAATTTCATAGTTTGAAGGAATCATTATTTCTATTAGAACTCTTTTTTGGATGGTTTCATTTAACAAAATTGTTTATTAATAATTTGTTTAAATGTTTTCAAAATTTACTTTCATTAACCTTAATAATTTTATTAAAATAAAATTCTTTCATCAAAAATATTATTATTACTACACATGTAATGTGATTCTGAAAATAAAAAATGTAAATCATTCATTCCAAGGAGGGTGTAGTCCACACATACACTTGGATGGTGATTTTATTTTCTATAAAAACTAAAAAATTATCAATGTGGTTTATCATTTACAAATGTAAAATATTTCATAAATATAAAAATTATATATTATATTCAATATTTTTACCATAATTTTAATATAGTTAATTCAAATGAAATATGTTTTGTTGTGGAGGTGGTAATCCGCACAACACACAAATGGATGTTTTTTCCTAACACAAAATAGAAAGTGGTTTAATGATCTTTATATCAGTATAAAAATATAAACATACATTAATTATTTTGTTATAATTTTATGATGTTTTAATTTAATTTTAGTAGAAATAAGAACACATAGTTAAAAATAAATGAGGAAGTAGTGGGTATAAATTTATTCCTCACTTATCGTATTATCTCTATTGAAACGGGGGTTAATAATTTGAGGGTGGTCTTTAGAGATGACTAGAACCAAAGAAAAGATATATATGAATATTTAGGATACTTTTGGGTGAGTTTGGGACAAACCTAGTGGGTTGTGGTGTGAGGGATTGTGTGGAGTAGATTACCTCTTATATAAGTTCAAAGGGATGTTATTTTTGTATATACCCAAAAAAAATTAATAATGGGAAGTCACTCTCAAGTAAAGTAGAAAAAAAATTGGTAAATAATGGATATTTTAAGGGATAAGGTCAATCAATTCCTCAACCACCCATTTCTATACATTTTTTAAACATGTTTGTGGTATTTCCATCTTGGTTAAACCCTTTTTACTGAGTTAACCTATTTTTATGAATGTAATTTATCATTTATACATGAAAATATATTGTTCATCATTCTAAAATTTTGATATGATGATTTAAATTTTAAAATTCATTTTTTTATATTAATTTTATAAAAGTGATAAAAATTGATATTGAAATACTATATATATATAAGGTATAAAAACTATTTTTTGTTAAAATATAACTTCAGATATAAAATGTAAAATAAGGGGATCTAAAATAAAATCAATTTTAGGAACACCAAAATATTCTAATTTATTTTTTTAGTAGTTGTGTTTAAAATAATAACTCTGATAACTATAATGATTAACATGATGAAAAAGAAGAAGTATGATGTTATTCATGGAGGATTCTAAGAAATGAGTTTCATTGCTTGATGATTGGATTTGTTGGTAAGGCACATTGAAGGATGTTGTGTGGGATACCTTCAATAAAAAGGAATGAAATATGGTGGAAATATAGAAACATGAATTAATTCAACATGAATCCTCCATGGCCAACATAATTTTGGAACAATGTTAAAGGAATCTTTAAAAAGGAATCGGAGGGATATGACACAGCAAAAGGCATGTTGTGTTCGATTATCTTATCATGGGAATGATCGTACTACTATAATTGAGAATAGTGAAGGTGGAAGAGGATCCAAGTGAAACCATGAAATATAATATGTGATTGTGGAGAAAGTAACACCAAATATGATTAATTATAAAGGTACCACGGTGTGTTGGTCTCTATGGAGGTATTTAGAAGTACCAACATAAAACTATAAAAAATTATTTTTCCAATTTATGCCAACCATAGCATGTTATAAGTAATGGTACATATAGACTCCACCATAACCTATTTATGTCCATTTTTCCTATTCATACCTTTATCACACTAATAACTTCCCCACAACCATATATTTCTTGACATTTTGTGTAGGTGTTCTGTAATTCCACCTTGGGGAACACAATAGGATGGTCCCTTTCATGTTTCTGATGTAAGGAATATTTTTTCTCCCCTATGACCTATGCTATGGTGTGTTTAGACCTATTCCCCCATTCACCTTCACCATGACCACTGATAATGGACTGGTGATTTCCATGTTTAGAAACAAAAACACAACAACCCTTGTGCTAAGGAGTGGTCCTCCTCTGCCATCTTTTTGATTTCATGAACCTTATTTTTCCTTTCTCTTAATCGTATAGACTCCTAGAATAATTCCTGATAACTTTGGATATCCATTTTACTCCTTTACTTTTTATGGATAACATATCCAACACAACAACCTTCTTGATTCCTTTTTATAAAATCCAATCAGCAATAAATTCATATCAATGTTAATAATGCTTCATACATCAGCTTTTCCTTGTTATATATTATCAATGTCATCATCATTATTTTCCATAATCCTTATTGTCAACACAGTTATTCTAGAAAAATTGTACATAATCCTTTGGGTTTCCTAACAATATCCCCCTGTTGATTTGGTTGAAAATATTAAACACATGTAATTCCAATTAATTTTCTCAATATTACTCAACATTATTAAAAATTAAATACAAAGGGAAATTAATCAACCATAAAATTCTGGGATATTCCTTTGAATATCATATTCCCTTTGAATAGGATCATCTCATTTAATTTTCAAACTATTCTCCCCATGATGTGTCGGAATAAACTACAAGAAAACTCATATCCAATTTTATTCAATCCCAAAGAGTGTTTCCTCATGGTATTAATCTCCTCCTATGATAATATGGAGGAACTATTAATCTTATATATTATCCCCTATTTTGAAAAAAAACATTAAATTTTGGTTTCAACTATGTTTTTTTAATCTAAAACCTATTAAAAATCGAAAACAATTTTGGGTTGGAATGAACAACTCCAAAAAACTCCTATAAGATAATTTCAAAAATAGATGAAATCGTTTATTAATTTCGATTAGTGAGACTCCAACATAGAATTTTGAATTCAAAAAAATTCCCTGAATCCTATTGAACCTATGATTAGTGTTGGAAACAATAGTCTTTCAAAATAACCTTAATATTTTTTTCACTCATGAGTATCAATTAAGGATTAGAAAAATTTTGATCCTTCACTTCTCAACACAACATGTGATCTCTGTCACTTTTACAGCAAGCCACTATAAATAAATACTAAATAATATGGTACTGAGGATTATACAACTTAATGAAGCAACTAATACCACTTCCTAAAAAAATTAACAAATGATACAACTTTCACTTCATTAATTTCAATTATTAATATCCTAAAAACATATTCAATGTCCCCATAAGGTTCATAACCATTTATTTTTTCCCCAGTCTCCTATGGATTTTATATTTTATCACTAATTATTTTATGTTAAAATTGGAGAAAATAGTTTTGGTGAAAACTCTTCCATATTAGAATTTTTTTATAATTATAAAAACAAAACCAGATTCCAAAAACCAAAACACTAGTTAGATAATAACAAATAATAATGAATTCCAATTTTGTGGTTATTGTTATATCCCATTTGGTCTTCTTCTTGTGTCCTAAAACCACTTGGTTTGTGAAATTTTAAAATATTATTTTATCTTTATAAAAATTTATTTTTATTGAAAAAACCCCTCATGGATCTTATATCCCCTTAAACAACTTCAAAATTGGTTAGAAAAAATAAATAATTTTGGTATAAATGTTCCTCAAACATCCTCAATTATAGGAATTATGCTGGTCATAAATAAACAACCCTTCACTTTTCACATTTCTTTTACCTTTTTAAGATTTAAGGAATTTAATTTCATTACTTATTCCACTCTCCTTTATTATAGATCATCTTCTATGTTATTTTTACACATTCTTAAATTATTCTTTTTTCTCCATTTCCACATTTTTTGTTCTTTATATCTATGAAAATACATCCATAAATTTTCATTCCCCATTGTTAACACTTCTCCAATTATTTATTCCACTATTTTTAGTGGGTTTTATAAGTTTTCTTTAGTGTTCCTTTTTTCTCATATCTTTTGTGGCCAAAACTACCCTTTGAGAGTTATTCTATAGTGGGTTCTTCTCTTTATTCAAAACTAAGGTAGCATGTCCACCTTCTTCTATGATAAAGTTCATTGTTATTTTTCTCTCCTGATATTAATTCTTTATTTACAAGTGTTTAATGATTCATTATGATATTTATAAGTTATTCTTAATCATCATTCAGCATGAAAGTCCTCTTCAACAATTTTTTTAAATATATTCTTAATAAGGACATATTTTTCTTTAAAATAAGATTGGATTATCATCCTTATTCCATGTTTAATCCTCATATAATTGTCACTTAACACACAGTTATATTGGTATGAATTTTTATAATGATAACCATACCTTATCTAATGATAATTAAAACTCAATTTTTCATATCTACCAATAGATTCACAATAGTTTATGTATTCCACTAGTTCAAAACAAAAACTAAATATATGAACATGTATCCCAAAAAATTAGCACATGTTTCCATTTCGTCTTTGATCACTCACCCATCATATTTTTTCTTCTTCTATAGACACTTTTATGACCATTTATATCATCGTTAAGATATTCCCTTTTCATTTCAACGTTCATATCCCAATTTTTTCTCATTCCTTGGAATTCTTCATTTATAGAAAAATCTATCTTCATCCATGGAGTATTTTCTTTACATCATGAGAATATTTTATTAAATATCTACTGATTTTGAATTATTTGTCTTTTATTCTTCATCTCTTATTGAAGGGTGATCGAAAAATTTATTTGAAGCCTTATTAAGTTTAGGCTTAGAAATGTAATATAACTACTGATTATATGAGTCTAATTATTCTTCTAATAGTTGGTTCTTCTTACCTGTCAATTCATGTTGGCCGTTAAATTATTCCATGGGAGTCTTGCCCCTAGAAATAACATCCTCCAAATTATATATGAGTTTATCCATCATTTCACATAGATCTTTCCTTTAATAATTAATATTATTAATGGAGTCTGAAAGGATTAATATTTTAGGTTATAGCCAGTTATTCCCCTCAACAACTTTATCAATGTGTCCAGCCAACTTATCTTTATTGTCCTTTATATTATAAACCTATTTTGTGTAAGATTTGAGTATTTACATTTATTTTATATCATGTTAAACTTTTCTACGTGAAACAAATTCTTATCATTGATTTCAGTTGCAAATTTATTAATCTGTTTTTAGTCATCCACTTTAGTTTCAATCACATTGATCTATATGTATTGATATTTTTCCCCTTTTATATTAAATTGTATTTCTTTAGTTGATAGTTCAATACTTTGATAAGTATGCTACTCCCACCTTCCTTATTTTTAGGGTCTCCTCATCATAGATTGTTCCAACATCACTTGGTATACATTACATTTCATCCATTCTTGTAGAATAATTAAATGAAAAAAATAATCTCATTATAGGATTCACTCATACATTTCATTTGTGGGAGACAAGTCTCAATCAAAATTATCTTTCTCTTTCATTAAATAATTCAAAAAAATGGAATTCTATATCATTTCTTTTTTTTTTAATTACCTACCTTTTACCTGGAAATAAGAAAAATTACGATTAGTCTAATATATCAACTTCAATAGAAAATTGAATTATGTTAGAGAAAAAAACATTCCATTTGATATCACTTACATACTTATCATTTTCATTCTTCTTAGACATGTTCTTTTCAAAAATTGTGGTATTAATCAGACTAAAAATAACTATTTTTATTAACATTTATAGTGTATATAACCCCTCACATTATTTTCAATTTAATATTAATCTATTTCCTTTTAGTGGTCTGTGTAGACCCACTTTTGAAAATTTCTTCCATGCTGGGCAACTGTTCCGCCTTGGAATACTTCTTTTTCATAGGTAGATTCCCCATTATTTGTTCATCAAACTATTTCATATCTAGTATAACCTCTTATTTTTGCTTCCATATTTTCTTCATTAACTTCTAAGAGTCTTATTGTGTGTGTTTGGTCATGGTTATTGATACACCCATCATTGAAGCTCTCCCTCATTCTCCAAAACATTGCAACTATTTTTTATCCTAATAGAAAATTCTCTTGGATAGAACCTTCCACCATTTGTCCTAGGATTGTAATGTATATATACATGGTATTTAACATTCCATACATTACTCCAACTGAAATACCTTTCAATGTGACTAAGAATATAATAGATAAAATATTTACCATTATAATATTTCCTCATTTGGTATATCTTTAATTCAGATGTTAATACTTTTGGAGTTTTTTATTTTTATTTGTTTTTATAAATATTTAACTTTATCTAATGTGTTGTGAAGATAAGTGGAATGCATAGAAGTATTTTTTAGGTCAAAAGGTAGATCTACAAGAAAAAATGGATGATATCATGAGATCACGCTATAGTGAGAATCTAGTTGAAGTCAAAATGGGAAAAGGTTCATCGCCATTCAATAAGGAGGGTTGTGTCGATGGTTGTTGAACTGAATATAGTAAAATTAATTTAGAGTTTCGTGCATGGAAATATAATTCTTCTATAATCATGATTTCTTGTTTCATACTACTATTTTAGCCAATATATAATGTCCTTATAATTTTAGACATGTAAATTAAAGGGAGTTTTAATTAACACTACAAGGAAAAAGAAATAAACCCATGTAGTTGTTATTTTTGTGGAATGCATTTATAGAAACATGGATATTTGTGAGGGAGTTAATGGGAGGTTTAAGTATCCCCTTAAAAAATTAAAAATTAAAAATTTACTATATTTAGATCCCAATTATTATAATAGAGATCAACAGGGAGAAAAAAAGATGAGAAAAAGATAATAAGAAGAAATATTTGGTTTTTAGATAAAAACAAAGAAATGTTCTAGATAATGGGATGGAAGAAAGAAGAAGGAATTGTAACATGTTTAAGACTCTTATAAATAAGAAGAGGAAGGATATTTTTTGAAATAGATAAGTGATAAGGGTTAAATAAGGAGCTATCTAATAGAATATCTTAAAAAATATATTAATAGTAGTGAGTGAACTTCAATGAAACTTATCCATACCTAGTGCATCATCAACTAAATAGTGATATTGATTAAGGGAATAAAAAGTCCATAAAAGTTGTAAAGGTGATCCTTTCCACCATAGTGAGTGCATAAATAATGTTTAAGGGAGTGACACGTGGGATGTATTGAGCTTTCCCTAAACTTATAGGGGGAGTGAACTCAGGAATGAATGACCTATCCTAAACCCTTTGAGGAGTTCTGAGAAAATTGTGTTTATGGTTCATCAATATAACCTTGATTTTATACGCCATAGAGTATACATGTTATGGTGAACCAAGTAAACTCATTATGTCTTATTTACTTTTAACATGCACACTAAAAGAGATTAAAATGGTAGACATATGATATTTAATAAAAGGAGTGGTCAAGTGAAAAGAAAATTGAATCAATATAAATATAAGGGAAAAACTTATAACCCTTAATTAAATAGGTAAAGTTACAAAAAATGGTTGTGAATTTATTAAGGAAATATAAATATTTAAAATAATTCAACATAAATTTATTCAGACCCCCACTCAAGGTAAATATCACTCTAAAACCCGAGTATGACATAACAAAACATATTTCTAAATTTATAATTCAGCTTATAAAATAATTATTTCTTCTTGTAAAATGGTATCATAAACTTCCAATTCATACTTATATAATAATAAAGTCATAATATTCATGTTGTTTATAAAAATGGCATTTTCACTATTCATTTTAAAACTAATCCTTTAAAAAAACCAAAAAAACTATCCAATGATAATATTTTTTATTATGAATCCAAAACTGGAGTACATTTTATTAATTTAATATTATAAAATGTATAATTTAAACTTTTAAATAAATTATAAATTATATAAGAATAATTATATTTATAAAATATATATATATATATAATACTAGTTTTTCTTATTATTAATTTCTATAAAACACTAAAAAATTTGAATTAATCAAAAAATATTATAATTTTTTAACATTTTTATCTAACAAAAATATACTTTATTTTATTTTATAAAAAGTAAAGTGTAGAAAAATATATATTCTTAAAAAAAATTAAGTGAATTTGAATATAATTACTTATATATATATATATATATATAATTCATAACTTTGTTACCCTTATTCAAATCTACTAAATAAATTGGCATTTTCAGTTATTGTATTTAATATTTATAGAAAATATATATTTATATATATTCCATTTTTCTATTTTAGTTTGGTATTGTGTGTATATAATGTTATCGAATATTTTTGACTTAATTAGAGGAATAAAAATATTAAAATCTCAATTCATTACATGATCCACATTTAAATACATGAGTACAGTGTATGTACCTAGAATTAAAGGAAGTATTGAAAAATGGTAATACAAATTGATTAATTTTTACACCCATTTCACCCTTGTATGAATGATAAATTGACATTTTTCTTTTTATCCTACCCACCACTTGGGGAGGTTAAATTCCTCTCCATTGAAGAAAAATTGGCACAATAGGATGTTGGGATCAACAATAAAAAATAATTAAGAGCTAAATTACTAAAGGGAAATATTATCTCTTTAATACAATCTTTAATAAAAGTGATTTTTTCTCCTTTGACTCAACAAGACAGGGTCTCTGGACCCATGAGAGTAGATTCTGATATTCATATTAGCTTTTGATCTAGGAAAATAGTGTACTTGAACCTATTGATCATGGAAGATCAATAGTTTCATCCATTATGATAGAAACATGCCTCATTTTAGGAAAGTTACCCAAGACCACATAAAACTATAATAACAAAAAATATAATGTTTGAGCTGTGTACAACTAAATCCTTTCCTTCTAGCCATATTTAGTGCCTGGCTCAAAAATTTCATTTTCTAGAAATCCACATCTCTATAAAGTCACATTTCAATTGAATAGGAGCCAATGAATGGTAGGGAACCTCAATACAAGAGAAGGATAATCCATTCCATGAATGAGTGTAGGTAAATCCTCCTCTACCCTTATTTTAGAATCCATTATTTCTAACCTTGAATGGAGTAATAGATCTAGAGTAGCACATATCACATTTCATAACTCATTGCATCCGCAAGATGGGGCCACTGGATAAGTATGATATAGTAAGGATCATAGGTTTTGTGATGACTATATTGGGGCCTTTCATTCATTACGAATAATATTTGACCAGTTGGATCCCTCAAAGTCTTGGAAGGCCTTCATCATCAATTACATTACCAATTTTTCTCTATGCTAATAAAGAAGATGGTCATTGACCATTGGAATTGAATGAAACTTAAAAATGAGAGAGTCTTCGAATTAATCTATAGAATGAAATTTCTGACGTACTAAAATGATATACATCTCCCATGTTAGAAACTATTAGATATTTTAGAGGAGGATCTAAATGAAGATCTATAGACTATATAAGTTTTATTAAAGTACTCAAGTGGATTTTGAGAGTTTGAAAACATGGCACATAATCTCTTGGATGATTTTAAATGAAAAAATTCCATATATTTTTCTATGCTTGTTGTAAAGGAAAAAAGTTATGGTAATGTAGAAACTTCTACCATTATTCATAATACAACACCAAAAACTATTGAAGTACCCAGAAAAGATCCATATAACCCATTTCCTTTCATAGAGTGGACTCAATAGAAAAATCACGCTTATTTGAATTCAAGGAAAGATCATTTCCATCCCTAGTATGAGGACCAAATAAAAAACATATGATTTCTGAAAAGAGAATGTGTTGAGGTACTTTATCACAACCATGTAAATCAACTTCATCATGGAGACCAAGGCTATGAAATGTGATGAATTCACCCTCATGGATCATACCAACAATTTCCCTTTTCACCAGATGTCTGGTCACACTATCTTAGAATTATTAATCATTAAAAATATTGTCCAGATAATCATTGATTCCATCCATGTGAAATTGGAAAAGCATCTAAAATATGTTTTTTATGTGTCCACTATCTAACAAAAATAATAAAATTAAAAGTGGGAAGACCTAGAAAAATTGTAACAGACATCTGAGAACTGAATAACCCAAAAAATATTCAATTAGGAACATAACAATATCAAGCAATAAATTAATCAACTAGTTGTGTCCCTTGTTGTAGTTTTGTTATCCAAAAATTCATCTTTGAACTCATCCTTTAGAGGTAGAAATTAATTGTATAAAGAGAATATATTAAAGGAAGATAAATTTATAGTGAAGCCTAAATTAGTCTAAACCGTCATGGATTTTATGACCCTATACATTAGTGAAAGGGAACCTCCAATTCAAGTTAAACCCTCGTTGATGAATATTCACTTTTTATCTTTTTCAATTAAATTTAGATGGAAAACACATTCTTTAAATAATAATAAATCTATGAACCATTGTTCTATGCGTATTACAAGGGGTTGAGAAAGATGCAAAAGAAGCTAAGGGAACTAACGACTATGTGGTTGTGATAGATCTAAATATTCCATCCATGTATCTAATTAGTTCACATTCATGGAATAAACTTCATTTAAATCACTTCAGTTATCCAACCATGAAAAAAATACACCCTTGAGTCCAAAAATATATTTTCATGTAAAATTATATTGTAAGACATGTTTGAAGTCCTAAAACTATCTATCCAACCTAGATATATGGGTAAACTAGCTCAACTCAACCCCTGGAGAAAAACATTCATTTTTGTTTCAACTAGAAATAAGAGTCATCTATATCAAATGCCTCATATCTAATTCCTTGGAAGAATGAAAATGCCCATTTTGGTAAGTGTCAACCTATGGTAAACATGTATAATATCTTAAAGTAATAGGTTTTTTTCATAGCCAACCATTCAATATAGGATGATCTTCAACTCTCAAATGATCTTAGGGAAACACTTTTTAGGGATCTTTAATGTCCTTAAGAATTTAAAATTAAAGTCATTACGGTTTATTTGTATCACAAAAATACTTCCTCATTAGATTGTTATGTATTTATCCCATTCATAGATTAGGACCAAGAGGTTGTCATCTGTGGACATATTATACCATTGAACATATCAATAATTATTGAAAATTAAAACATTTATTGAACCTTGATTGAAAATTCTTATGGGATCTAATTCTTCCAAATTTAGATACTCTAACATTTATGTTATATTAAAGATGATTTTTCTCCCTAAAAATTGACCATTCATGGGTAAAATGAAAAGGAGAAAATCACATTGTGAGAGTAAAACTCAAATCCTACATTAGATATCTAGTAACTATCATTGGGTTCATAGTAATACAATAGGACATAACATTTAATGTTCTACTAGGAATACCTTTTTTTGACAACCATTTTGCAGTGTCATCATCATACCATCAATACCTGAAGTTCCATATCAAATGAAAGATTATTTTATAATATAAAGAATATTTCCCTTTCCATATTGTGAATAAAAATATAATGATGTGTGTTTCTACAATAGAGGAGTAAAGAATCAAATGGATTAATGTGACATACAAGTTGCTACTTCTAACAGCTTGGGAATTTCCCCAAAAAACTCATGGAACTTACCTAGAAATGATTATATTTTTCCTATCAATCTAATGGATGAAATAATTCAATATTCTTTGATCTGTAAAATTCTAAATGATTTATAAGATTCTATTTTCACTATAACAGTTATTCATGCTAATATGATTCAATGAAAGTCTCATAAAATCATTCCTAGGTAGGATTACATAGTAGAAAACTGTACCACATAAAAATTTCCCCCTCTTTTTCATCTATACCCATGTTTGTTTGTAAGTCATCACCATGTTGGGAAGATACTTTCTCATTGTCTTGAGGATCCAAATATTCCCCATATTTATATTTTTAGGATCCAAATTTTCCTCCTCATCATTAAAAAGAGTAGATAACACTACCACACTATCCCCTAAGATTCAGTAAATTGACAAATCTTATACACTTGATCATAGTTAAAAGTAAAAAAAAAGATAACTAGTATATCCTGACCAATTATTCCCCTTCATCAACACTTTTAGGATCTAAATGAATCCCTTCATTATCCAAAAGTGATGAAAATACACCCAAGAAAATCTTCTAGATCCTAATATTCGCCTTTTTTAATACGTATGATTATTCTAAGGTGGATAAAGAAGGGGGTGACATTACATTTTCCCATACAAAATTTTAGGAAGGTGTCTCTACTGCCATTAATGAAATAATACAAATAAATCTAGGTAAATAAGAAGACCCATGAACTATCTTGATTGGTTATTCCATGTCTCCTTAAGAATAAGATGATTACATTTCATTCCTGAAAAAAAAATATTATATGTTCTCTTATAATTACATAGATATTATTAGGTTGGACACTTTTATGGAAACCCATCATCTAGACCTATAAAATGATAATCATGTTTTTAAGTTGGAATTTAGGGGGATGCATCAATCTCATGACACTAATTTCAAAGACGATGTTTATAATATTGATAAATAAAACTCCATCTAAAATTTTTAGTACACAAAGTGGATCTCCAATATAATTCCCACAAAGAAAAAATAACATGTAGATCAAGGTGTCCATCAATTTTTGGGATACTATCAATAACATCTGGAAGAATGATTTATTAGTCACAAATATAAAACATTTGATCAATGTGACCATTGTATTCAAGGATATTTCTATCATGTATGGGTACTTGGGGTATAAAAATATTATAATGACCTATGAGAAAGAGGAATCCATGCTTTCAGAATAAATCATGGGATATAATAAAATCATAGAAATTCCCTTTGGTGATGTTTTTTCTACCCTTCAATGTTCTCTGAATTTCATATTCAAGATTTCTTTTGGGAAATATCATATAATTTTCGGTTAATAACCCCATGGTTAAATCTTGGCAGCATTGTGACCATCTTTTCATCATTTGAACATATTTCAAAAAACTATAACAACATATATTGAAGTCAAACCCCCATTAAATTTTCTTTTAGGGAGACATTAAAAAAAATCATTAACTTTATGGTAGTCTATTAGGGTGCCTAATTTGACCCATAGAATAATAGTGAGGTTCTTTAAATGTTTTCCCCAAAAAAACCATAGGGATATGGGAAGGATTTAGGGAATTATTTCATACATCCAGGGTATAATACCCAATATAGCTTGTAAATTCCTCCCCTTCATAATGTTTATGAATAAGGGTGTCTATTACCAATACAATTAATATAATCAAGAATCACTCAAAACTATCATGTGATACCTATTCTACCCACTCATCCTCGTACCACCAATAAAGGAAGGACACTCATCCTATATGTGGATACTCTGTAGTGATCTCTCAATTCCCTTATCATATATAAAAATGATAAAGGGAAATAAAATAGTCAATATTATCTAATATGAAAAATTCTTGATACTGAGAGTCAATATTCCATTGTAGATAAGAATAACCTTGAACTAATTTTCATAGTATAAAAGGTGAGTCCCTACTTGCAGCACTATTAGGTCTACCTAGTCTATTGTATTGATCCACTCTGGTATATCATACACCTTCCAACATTGACTGGGATATTTAAAGGATGGGTGCTTATGCTAGAAAAGTTTGACATCTAATTCATTTCATATAAGGTTGCCATGGGGTAGGAATTGGTTGAATTCCTAAAACTGATCCTTTCCTTGGAAAGTACACTAGTAAATACTGTTCTCCTAAGTAAATAAGTTTTCTTTATCCATGAAACTACCTAAGAATAATATATGTATATTGACATAATATATTCATGTCCTAGTGGAAAATAATGTAAGGATAGAAGTACAACATTGTTATTTAGGGGATTTCCTTCATCTCCCCATCTAAGAATGTTTTAACCTTTTCATTAATACTATTACAAGGATTCACTAACACTAATAAAGAGTGTAAATCTCTCACCATAGTCTTGGTGTTAGCTCTATTGTTTCAAGTAGTCCGTTTGAATGTTAAATGTGATTCAGAATTTCTAATAAGTAAAATAAGTGGGGAATATTCTATTATGAATGATGTTTTGGTACCTCCCCTAGTATTTGTAAGGAGAATCATGGAATAATTTTTCTTCAATCCAAATTTTATTCATTTCCCTCAATCACAGAATTTTTATGTTGATGCACTATCTAATGTGAGCTAGTTTTATTAGACTAAACCAATAAGTAACAGATCTGATTTAAGGAAGAAAATATAATCATCTATGAAGGATTCAATGAATAAAAGTTCATCTAAAAATTAGTTTTTGATAGAGTCTACATTATATTTATTAAATTAAAAGAAACCGTCAATGTTACAAAGTATTTTCGTGTAGGCTCATATAGTACTAAACAGTCAGGGACCAAGTTCTCCCATCATATTATGAGACTTTTATTTCATTTCAATTATTACACATTATTACATAGAATAGTCCTTAAATTTTCATGGTTATCAGATACATTCCAACTTTAATAATCCAACCTCAAAGTTATTTTATACTTACAAGTTCATTTCTTCATTTTCTATAGGGGTAATTGATGTCATGGAATTATATCCATCAGCTACATTCTAATAGTTTAAGTACATACATATAGAAATTGACTTAATCTTCAAATAATTCAAAGTTATACCCATCCAGGATGTTGGAAAAATTAAAATCATCCACTTTATGAATTATAATATCATCACTGATTTTTTGGTCTCTCTCAAAATATTAAAAGCCAATAATTCCAATTTTTCTCAACAATGTTGGAGAGGTTGTATCTGGAGTCTAACATCATGTTTAATCCATTATACTATTATCATGTAGAGGTAAATGGATTGATAGTGGCCTTAAATAATAATATATTAAAAATACATTATAATGTGGTTTGTGTGGATAATAAATCCAATATAGTTAATATTTAACAAGTCATTTGGCTTTACCTCACGATAACTCATACTAACACACAAGCGACCCTTTTTTAACATTTATATAGGTTATAGGTAGTGATACCTATCAACATATAATTTCCCCCTCTCCAAAATTATATATTTTCACTAATCTCATATGATGTAAAATCCTATAAGTTTCTGTATGATTTTTAGAGGCATGATGTCATGACTTTTTATACACTATGTTATATTTAAGTTCACTAGAATGAAATTTCATCAACCATCGGTAAACAATTTCACCATCAATAATTCATCTAAGGAGAGATAGTATTAGATCATAAAAACATAATGATACTTAGAAAAATATTCTAAATATGGAACCAAAATTAGAGTTTCCTTATGTCATACATAATGTCTATTCCAACGAAGCATACTCCATAGCTAAAATGGATGGGGAGAATATTACACCCCTACCAATGTAATATTTGTTAAGAAATTATTGTAATGATTTCATAGAATTCTATAACATCCCAATTATATGAATTTAAATTTTTTATCCCTGGTTCATATTTCATGACCATAAATTACATGACACCCAGGACCTTTTTACATGACCAAAAACTTCATGGCATAGTGTCCCCTCCACCTAATGTTAAAATGTGTGGTGGGGGTCCTTATCACCTGACCATAACTAAAATACACAATTGTCCAGGTTTTACAACTCTTAAATAAATCCCCCCCAAAGTATATCTTTTATAACTATAAAATATATATAGTGGCCCTCTATCTATAGAAAATTTCTCCCCTACATGAGGGTTTGATCCATGTGGAAGTCCATACCAAATAATCCACCTATTCCTAAGGGAATTATTTCTTTTTCCTCACATATGATCTTGATATTTGAGAGGATTTCCTTCTAAAGAATAATGTTTGACCTTATTGATATCCATTAAGGATATGTAGTGATCTGTAGATTTGTTATTCTAGTCCTAGGCACAATAATATTGAAAATATAATATTTTATACTATAAGATATCAATCCATATAGGGGATAAATCAATCATTATGTTTATATTGATAGGATCTGAAGCCATGTTTCACTTGACCAGTGAATGTAAAATTACCTTTTAACCACATATGAGATCAATATATGGAGGGAATTCTTACTCAAGAACTATAAATGGCATGATTCCTTATGATACATTGTGTTTCATGGTCCTCTTATCCTAGGCCCAGTCTGAAATTTCTTCAATCAATAATTCCCCTTAAATTTGAGCATGATCTATATTGAGGCTGCATGATATATAAACTTTTTGTAGCTTGATTCATATTAATATATGATTCATAGTGAATCTAAGATATTCAATCTTAGTCTTAACCACATGTTCAAATAAAAATTTAAAGGAACTAAAATTCCCCTTTCCCCAATTTCTGATTAAAATCTATACAGGAGCCCTCGATATAGGAAAAATGACCTATACTCTAAAAAATGACCTTTCTCCCCAGTATATGATCTAGATAAATGTAGGGGTGTTTAAAGAACTATATGTTTCATGAATAATATCTAAACATGATCTATAGTGATGAATAGATCCACTATCAAAGTCCCAACCGTATATTCGAACAAAAAATTATATCTCCCACCCTAGTGCCTTTTCCCTTTTTGGAAACATTTCATCACCTTGGAAACACTACATTGAGGTGACAAAAAATTTTATTCCCTTGTATATGAATTAGATCTATGAAAATAACTTCTCTTCATGAAAAATGTGTACTTGAATATTTCTCTTGTAGTTAATGTAATTACCCACACTCTCCTTACATTTGGCCCAACTATAAATTCACAACAATGAAAACCATATTAATATCATGGATACTCTATATAAAATTATGTATCATAGAATTACAATCACAAATAATTAAAATATAACTATCTTTTGTATTATCTAGATCTATATAGGATCCTTTATCATATAATTCACTATGAATGATACTAAGACTAAACAAAATTCTATCTTCCCATACATATGAGCTTTATTTATAGATATCCATTTCAATAACTACATATGGATTGATTACTTCCATTATAGGATTTGTCTTGATATTTGGGATCACCTATAATATATTCATCCTTGTTTTTTCCTTGATATTAATACCTTTCTACTCTTCATAAGGAATGGATGACCCCATATTATGTAAACATGAATAGTGAAAAGTGCCCATATGCATCAGTCACTCCATTCAGGTGAACCCCAATCATAGCCAGAGGACGTTAAAAAATATATAATTTAATCATTTTTGTAAGATTTTAATCAAACTGACTTCATCCTAGTAGTATGATGTTAAAATACACAGAACTTGATCCACCCTTTATGTCTTAAACATCACAAAATAGCCTTCCTTGTATTTTCTAGATCTCTTTCATTAGAGTTATATCCTTGTGAAATCGTTAGTGTATGGTTCCCAACTATCATTGGCATATACCAAGATAAAAATACCCTTATTTAGAAAGTATCTATTTACAAGTAAATAATATAAATTCTCTTAGAATTCCCATTTCTCCACTTCAGTGTACAATTAGAAAATATGGGTGGTCTATCAGTTATCTTATTTTTTTCAAAAATATTTTATTAATCAGGTAATATTAGATGTCCTTGTGAATCTCCCTAATTGGAATAATCGATGTTCAATATACACAAATGGTAGGTAATTATATCCCGGTCACATGACATTAAATTATGCTACAAATTCTATCACATAACACTTCCCAACCCATTTGAGAATGCCTACAGAAATACACCTTTTGGTTACATGAAATCCAAATTCATATAAGAGTTTTCACTTAATTGTTCAACATAAAAATAAAATTATTCATCTCCAACATATGGACCATATGTATGTAGGTTTCCTAATTGTTTTGTTATTTATCCATGTACCTATGTTGAAAATGATCTCTAATGTAAGAGCATGCTCTATAGAGGTAACATATTGTTAGAAATACATGTGTCTAGATTCGTGACTTCACAAGATTCTTAGTGATTCATAAATCCCATTTCTAATGACCAAATTCAAATTCCACTGATAAAAATTCTATTTTCTTCTATGTATGACTGAAGTTTATATAAATTCCTCCTGTGAATATTAAATTTCCAACCCATAATAAGAAAGGGGAGGAAAAGAATGGACCTATCCTTAGAGTACACCTTATTTATAGAAAGCCCTTCTCAATGGCCCCTTTCACTATCATTCATTTATAAATGCATGTAATTAATTCCATCCCTCATGGGATACATTGTGATTTTTGGATATCCTATCATATGCCCATCCCCAAATCCAAACAAAAACACAATTTCCCACCTTAGTGTGTTAAGCCTCTTTAGTGATATCTCATCTACCAGATGGCACATTAGTGATATGAGACCCATTTTGTTTTTCCATAGTATACAATCTATATTTATGTAGACATGTTTTTAGGACTAGTTTTTTCTTGATTAATGTTACATCATGACACATAGTGACACTCAGATCCCATATCATGGGACCATCACTAACTATCAACAAACTAAATTCCACATCATTGACCTTAGTGTATGTTATTGTGTTAAGGTGAATTTAGATTAATTCCCCTGCATAATAAATCATCCTATGCATAAAAAGGTACTTATGAACTATGTGTGGATAGATAAAAATTACTCATTCTTCATATACGATAAATTTATGTAATGACCCCCATTATAGATTTACAATCCCTTGAAATATATTACAAAAAATGCATGTCTTTTACTTAAGATATTGATCTAGAAAGGGGTTATTTATCCATATATGGGGTCTTTGATTGGTATTTATATGGTAACATACCCTAATACCATAATAATAAATTCCCCCATCACTATGTAAAATTTGGATATACCTTAAGAGCCATTCCCCATAAAAACTATGTATGGATTGATTCATGATTTTGTAGGATACTTAGTAATTCTTGTAACTTTTATTCTTGTCCCATCATTGAATTTCCATCAATATAACATTTTCTACCCATATGAGAAGAATTTTGATGTGGTCTTTTCTTTTATTCATAATGATTAAAATTCGCCTCATGTGTTGTCTATTGTGCACTCTCATGCAATCTAGATGATATCCTTTTTTCCTCTTGTTTCTCCCATTGAGTGTGAATCGAATGAGATTAGAGGTCCAAAAAATTTACTCTAATTAGCATGATTGAGATGTAATATATTTAGAGAAAGTTCACCCAAGCCCTTATCATTGGATATTAAACTACACAACATCCATGTCCTTTGGAATGATGTTAAACTACATGAGGCTCAAGTCCCTTTTGGGTGTTGTTAAACCACAAAAACCATCATCCATTCTCACTTTATTCCCAGGGACCCAATTATAGTGACCCAAGATTAACATACATGGATATTACATAAATTTATATGGATATTAAACACATTAAAAAAGTACATTCCTGAGGACCATAATAGTTTAGTGTCTTTGGAAACTTGGAACAAAATGTTCAAATTTGGGGAAAGATATTAAATGTTTTCAATAATGATATTCCCCTTTAGTAATTATACTTAAAATCATTCATTCTAACCAAGGGAAGGAAACATAAGAAAGGGTGATATCATAACCTCAGTATGGGTAAATAAAGTACATATTTAATATTAACATGATCATAAGGTTATGAGAACATGATAATAACATTTTAAGATCATACCATACATATCAATGATCATATACATGAGTTATGGAAACAATATTTTCAATTCATAATATATGAATAATAATGGAATCAACAACATAATATATAAAATAATAACATAGGAATAAGATACAGAATTTTTGGTATACACCTAAGCATAAAATATCATTCCCTATAAGTTAAGTCTTATTGATAAAACCTATTTGTGTACATCCTGGGGAATACACCTACTAGGAAGGATACAACACCATCCAAGTTACATCACTTTCCTTATAGTGGAATGGGTTTACTACCCAAACCATATTAGTAGTAATGTTTCTCTCAAAAGATCTTATTAGTAGTCAAATTTCACTCACAAGACCATCTTGGTAGTAAAGGTTTTCTCCCAATACCATCTTAGTAGTCAAAGTCCTTAACTGGATTGAGTTAACTCTCTATTCTGTAAGAACCCAGTTCTTATTTTTGAGATATGGGTTTCTTCTTTTCTTATTCCCATAAGTGTTTTTGAGAAAATAAGGAAAATGCGAAAAATCCAAAAAATTCTGGGTACACGCCGTGTACTTTTCCACACACTGTGTACGTTGGCTGTGCAGGATGAGTACATAGGACGTGTAGGCCTATAGGCAATGAAGGGTGTAAAAACTGACTATATGCAGTGTATTTTGTACTTACATTCCATGTAATTAGTCAGAATGTGATTAGTAAGGCGGTGGAGGCAGCCACTAGAGGAGTGAAAATACACACTGTGTAATCAGGAATACACACTGTTTACTCATGTCGACGGCTGAATAGTGTTGTGGTGGAAAGAAGTCGCCAGACAAATAGTTAAAAAATGAAAAGTACATGATGTGTACTTCAAAGTACATTCTGTGTAGTTTTTTTTCACTTAAAATGGGCAGTAGCCTCCTTTGTTGACAGAGGAATCTTAGAATGCTGAAGGAGCTCGGGAGAGGAGGCTAGATTTTGGAAGACCACATGACCACACACTGGGAATCAGATTCTGCTCTGTCGATCACTATAGGACCATACGGGTATTCCATCCCCTCTCCTTGCGATGCTCTTAACCATTCTTCCTCTATGGGAAGTTATTTACGTTTGAACAAGAAAACGTTTATCCCAGATCTATGTCTTTCACGGGCATTTCGGGAGGCATCATTCATGTATACCAATTGAAGGAGATCGAGGTAGGTGGTCTGATGTTTATTTCCAACTATGGTGTTGAAATTGTGTACCATTGTGCTATGAACCCATGTTTGGGGTGTCATGTGGCTGAGGTCTTGGCTGTTTTAAATATCTAGAACTGTATAGGTGATTAAATTTAACTTTAAACTATTTTTTGGGATCACTACCTGGATCCAGGACCACCCCGGGGTGCATTCCTCTCTTTATCCATTTGGATAGGATACCCGAGGGTAGGCCATGTTTGTATTGTGCACTGCTTTTTCTTGAGAGAAAGTTTATATAAATGATTGTTTATGCTTTGGGATCGGCCTGGTTACAATAGCCCGAGGGTGTGGTTATATTAGCCTGAGGGTGTGGTTATATTAGCCTGAGGGAATGGTTATATTAGCCTGAGGGTGTGGTTATATTAGCCTCAAGGAGTGGTTATATTAGCATGAGGGCGTCGTTATATTATCTTGAGGGCATGGTGATATTTAGCCGGAGGACATGACTATATTAGCCTCAGGGCATGGTTACATTTAGCCTGAGGGCGGGGTTCTGATTAGCCTAAGGGCATGGTTCTAATTATACTGAGGGCATGGTTCTGTTTAGTTCAGAATTACATTATGTTGAAATGTTAAATGAATATTATAATGTCAATGAAACTGGAAGTGATAGTTACTTTTGAGTACTTACTAGTTTACTGCATTTACATCTACACACTACTATTACATCTTTTCACTGAAAGTTGGGCACGGGCCTTCGGTGGGTGCCTAATGGGATTTATTTCTCACACCATGATTGGGTCATGTCTTTAGCCCAAAAAGACTATATTGTTGCAGGTTTTGATTGTGTAAATGGTCCCTATATAGGTTCATGATTGTGGCAGAGGTGTAGTAGAGCATGGGACCGAGCTTTGACTTGCAATGCTGTTGTATTTTGTTTACTCTGCTTATTTTTTTTATTGTACCTTGTATTTGAGTTGTACTATATTGTATTGTAGTGTATCATGTTCTGGAAGCTTTCATATAATTAGTTACATGCTTTATCTATAAATATAAGATTGGTGGTTCTCTTTTACTTCAGTTGTCCATTTCAGTTATATATTGTTTACTACTTCCACTATTGTACATTTTCTATCTTTTCTGTTGTGCTTTGCTTTGAAAAATGAGGGCCTAGTTTCCCCACTCTCAGACCTGGGAACTCGCTGCTATTCGGCAGCCTCTGGAATTTGGGGAAATGCACTTGAGGTCATGTGGCCAACCGGGTTCGAGGCACCCGTTGAGTGGCACCCGGATCCGGGATGTTACAAAGTGGTATCAAAGGGGTTCTTTTCTTTGACATTCTATTTGGAGCCTTAGTATGGGATAGAAAGGAAATGGTAGTTGGTAATGAGTTGTGCCCAAGAGTAGCTAACCTGTGTACAAGGAAAAACCATTCTTCCTCGTTTATTACAATTTTTCTGATTATGCAATTTTAAAGTTGACTTAATTTTCACTGTTGGGTGACGCACTTGTAATTATGCTATTTATATGTTAGAAATGGGTTCTATTTAGTTTCAGCCTAATGAGATGAGGGTATTCCATCTCATGAATCATTTAGTCACATTATAGAAATCACATGCCATGCATAGTTCCATGCCATATAGGTGCATTAGAAATTTCATGTTGTTGTGATAATTATTATGCTAGAAAATCATGTTGTTATGATAGCTTCTTTAATAAGTACCTTCTATTTGATAGGGTATTTTTCTGTGAGGTTGTGATAGAATGAATTCCAAACATTGGTTTTTGGGAAGTATGGGCCCTCAATGATCGGAATTTGGTGGATCATTGACAAGTTTACTTTATTATAACATGTATAAGATGCCAAGATTTGATTCGTAGGGAGTATAGGCCCTCACGGATCGAAATTCGGCACATAGGTGTTTGTTCCGTGTTTTCTGGGTTCCGAAGTAGGTTTTAAGGAATACTGCCCAAAAACCCCAATATACACATCGTGTAGTTCTATGGACACATGTCATGTGTTATTCTGTTAGGGAAGAAATGAAAACTTTTTAAGT
Organism: Viscum album; assembly: GCA_963277665.1. Classification (NCBI taxonomy): domain Eukaryota; kingdom Viridiplantae; phylum Streptophyta; class Magnoliopsida; order Santalales; family Viscaceae; genus Viscum; species Viscum album. Next base: position 23,292,743 of record OY728157.1, on the reverse strand, counting down.
ACACGAAATGTACCCTATGTATACACCATGTAGAATCTTCCCATGTCGTAGACCATGTGGGCAGAGACACGGGTAAGGAATGGATTGAGGAAACATGTCGTGTACTGGTGGTACACTATGTGTAGTGTTGACCTGATGTTCACCTGTATAACGACCCATACTTTACATACATTGTTACTACTTCAAAATTGAAGCACACTTATTACAACATATGACAAAACCACAAAGGACCGTATAGGTATAGTGTCTTTAGAAACTGGGAAACATAAACAACTGGTTCATAAATCTTCTACAGTGTCTCCCATTTATTTCATCATATCTAGGGTCCCTTTTAGCATATTCTACTTAATATCCATCTTCCTGACCTAGGGAAAAGAAAATATAAAAGGGTGAGCTCAAATGCTCAGCAAGGGAAAATAAAGGAAATAAAAATCATATAATATCTTTTTGAAAATCAAAACCTGCAAAAGAGATCATAATATCTTATCATGGAAGAATTCATAGAAGTGAAAATGAGATCCCCATAATCATAACATAAAACTTGAAACTTTGTGGCATGCACACATAATCATGGAAATCATTTCTTGTTAGTCATGACTCATTGCCAAGACTATCTTAGTGGACAAAGTCCCTTTCTGAACCGAGTTCACTCCTCGTTTCAGTCCTGTATCACTGAACCGAAATAACCTTCCGTTCCAGCCATGTCTATCTCATGAGATATAAAATCTTTACCCAATGCATTGGAGGGAGATATTGGTCCAACCCATCTTATAATGAATCCTTTCTTATGTGTGCCACATAATCATAAAACATACATCATCGCATAACACATGTAACAAAGATGGGATTCTTGAAACATCATGACATCATAAATCAATTCATATAAGATAAAGTAATTCATAAAAATAATTCCATCACAACATGATCAAATCAATTTAATAATAGGGATAAAAACAGAACCCTTTATTATCTTAGATGGAAAATAATTTTGATGAAACACTTGAACTCCATTCTTGAGGAAAATATCCTTTCTTCTTCAAATACATTTTTCCTTTCATAACATGTCATATAACATTAAAATAAAAGAAGTTGATTAAAAATAAACTTGAGAACTTGTAAAAGATGCTTCTTGGAAATAATGTTTTAAAAATCTATTCATGCCGTATAAGTTAAAAAAACCATTCTTCGTACTTTTGTCGGAAAAGTCAAAAAGTACCTCGTACGAAAAACGACAAAAGATTCCTTTCATAGATATTACTAAAAACTCACAGAAGGGTAAAAATGGATTTAAACAATTGTAGGTGGATGGAAATAATATTACATATTGATGAAACATGGATGTGGATGATAAAATACACCCCAGTAAGTACTTACGAATAAACAATCTCGGATAAAAATGAGATTGTGATATTTCCCTTACCTTAGGTCCGATTTGCTTTGTTCGTGTCTGAATCTCCTGTATAATGGTTTAAATAATGTTATTGACTTATTCCATAATCATACATATTGATATGATATCATATATAGTCATATTATTAGCTTCTTGTTAGTAATATTTCATTGTTACTTGTTACTCGGGTCTTTATAACTTTTTGTTCTTAGGCGTGTTTTGTTGAATAAATTCTTACTCTTATCTTTAGGTTATAGATAATTCATTTCCAGAATGGTATTAGTGTAGTATATACCATATTCATTCATTCAATTCATTTATATAATCATTATGAAATGAAGATCATGTAGAACGAGTCGCATCACATCGTGGAGACGGTATTCCGTACGTACGCACGAGTGATGATATCGTTCCTATGATCGTGGAATTGTATTGGAGTATATATATATTATTTCAGTATCAATATTACTTCATAATAATCATATATAGTTACTCATTACACCATTATACCCATCCTTGTAAGGTGATGGTGGAAAATAGATTACACCACGGCGTGGAGACGGTATTCCGTACGTACGCACGCGCGGTGATTTCATTTTTCCGTAGGATGGATAGAAGGTGAATTAGGGTTGTTTCATATTTATAATAACATATCAGTATGTAAGTAATACTGATGTTATTACTTTATCATGAAACAACTAAAGAAGAAGAAGTTGAAGAAGAAAGAAATTGAAAAGATCGGTAATGGATATTACCTCTTCTTTGGAACGCCTCTTTGAATCCTCCACTTAAGGAACTAAGATTGGTCTTTGGAGAAGACCAGGACCTCTAGGATTATTCTAGGGAAGTGGAGAGGAGAAAATGGCAGGGGTTGGCCGAGCTTGAGTTCTCAAATTGGTGTGAGGAGGAGGGGGAGGAGGTGCCCTTTTATAAGGGAGGAGAGGGGCACCTTAGGAATATCTCAAAATATTATTTTATATTAAAGTCAAAATCGGTTTATAATGGTTCCAAAGGGTCTTATTTCGAAGATAAAGTGGGGATGGGTCGAAATCCTATCAACCAATAGGATTTAAACATGTTTAGGGTATTATTGTAACCTTATCAATTAGATTTAACTCTAAGTTAATTAATTTAACTTTTACCGTGTCTTTTTGTTTTCTTTCACTATATGGTTAATACACTTACTATAACATGCCAAACGAACCCCAAATTGTTTATTATTAATATATATATCCTTATCTAAGTTATTTGGCCGAACCATAGTTTTTTAGGAATAAAATAACGATTAATAATATAATATTTTATTTAAAAACTATTTTGTGTCAATTTTGACACTATTTTATATATGATTTTTTTGAAAGTCATAACAGAATTATATTTTCGAAACAAGTTGATTAAATCAACACTAATATATCATAGTAACCTAGAAAATTAGTGGAATTCATAAAAATTCTCAAATTACATTTATTTTGGTGTTTATAACATCAATTATGTCAATATTTCATTAATAAGATAATTACTGCATCATCTTTGTGTCATAAATAAATTAAATTATTTGATGTCTAAAAATTACAAATAAAATATAATCATGTAGTAAATCTTTTTATCTTTCTAATGAATATTTAAAATTGAATTTATCTTATGTATAACCCCATATTAAAAATTATTTACTTATTAAACTTTGATTTTAACTATTTTAACCCTTCTTTAAATAAATAAATAATAAATGTCCTAATCTAATCCAAGTGGGCCTAAATGGTCATATTTTATTCATAAGGTTGTTTTTGGTCGAATTACACTTATCCAATAGAATTAGGACATGTGTTAGGGTAATATTAATATCATATTTACCCTTAGTTACCCTATTTACTATTAACCGCGGTAAAAAAAAGTAAAAAGTTACTATTCACCAAAAATTATTTTTATCTCATTGAACCACATTTTACTTACTGATATCAACCGTGTTTTTCGGATTTTCGAAGTTCCATTCACAGAAGCGGTAAAATTAAGTTTTATGCAAAATTCAGTTTTTAACCTACCACTTAGTGGTTTCACTATTCATCAAAAATTGAAAGTTTTCAGAAAAATACCAAAATTTCACCTTAGGCTAATTTTGATATTCTGAGTCCAAAAATGAAGTCCATTTTGAAAAATAAAATTTATAAAATTTTAAAAAGTGGTTATTACTATTCATAACGGCTAGTTTTAATAGCATATTGTTGTTTAGTGAAACTCGGTATTGCGTACGACGCAAGCTATCGAGGAAGGTCGCGATTGCGTGTAAAGCAAGCCAAGCAAGTGTTGTGTAGAAAAAGATTCCTTTGATGATTTATATAACGTAAAAGTCTCGGGTGTTACATTCTACCCCCCTTAAAAAGAATTTCGCCCTCGAAATTCGTCACTTTGCAACAAACAGATGAGGATACTTCTCCCTCATCATATCCTCAAGCTCCCGTGTAGCTTCTTCAAATTGGTGGTTTCTCCATAAAACTTTCACCAAGCGAGTGGTCTTGTTTCATAGGACTTTTTCACTACGATCCAGAATCTCTATCGGCTGTTCTTCATAAGAAAGATCTTGCTCCAGCGGTACAACTTCTGAGCTGAGTACATGTGAAGGATCTGGTATGTACTTTCTCAGGAGAGATACATGGAACACATCGTGAACTTGAGAGAGATTCGGTGGAAGCGCCAATCGGTAAGCTACCTTCCCAACACGATCCAGTATTTCAAAAGGACCGATATATCTAGGGCTCAACTTCCCCTTCTTTCCAAATCTCATAACCCTCTTCCAGGGAGATATTCGTAAGAACACTTTATCACCCACTTCAAACTTTAGGTCTTTTCTTCGGTTGTCGGCATAACTTTTCTGTCGACTCTGAGATGCTCTTATGTGTTGTTGAATAGATCTGACCTTTTCTGGCATTTCATCCACGAGATCAGGTCCTAATAGCTTTCTTTCCCCAACTTCATCCCAGCAAGTTGGAGTCCTGCATTTCTTTCCATAGAGAGCTTCATAAGGAGCCATCTGAATACTGGAGTGAAAGCTATTATTATAAGAAAATTCTACCAAAGGTTGGTGTTGATCCCAACCTCCTTTGAAATCCATAGAGCAAGCTCTCAACATTTCTTCTAGGGTTTGAATTGTTCTCTCAGACTGACCGTCTGTCTGGGGATGATAAGCAGTGCTGAAACTCAACTCTGTATCCAGAGTATGCTGAAGACTTCGCCAGAACTTCGAGGTAAATCTCAGATGCCGATCAGATATAATAGAAAGTGGTACTCCATGTAATCTTACCACTTCCATTACATATATCCTGGCAAGCTGATCTAGAGAGAAATCCTCTCTAATAGGAATGAAGTGTGCAGACTTTGTAAGATGATCAACTATGACCCAGATAGCATTATTGCCTTTGGATGTTTTAGGAAGTCCTGTGACAAAGTCCATAGTGATGTTTTCCCATTTCCATTCGGGTATGGGTAATGGTTGTAACATCCCCTTAGACTTCTGTCTCTCAGCTTTAACTTGTTGACAAACCAAGCATCGAGAGACATATTCAGCAACATCTCTTTTCATGCCATCCCACCAGAAGTACTCTTTCAGGTCCCTATACATCTTCGTGCTTCCAGGATGAATAGAGAATGAAGAACTATGAGCCTCATCCAGCAGCTCCTTCTTTAATTCGGGGATGGGAGGAACACAAACCTGATTCCTGAACTTTATTATCCCATCACAATCAAGGTTGAATTCAGGAACATTTCTCACCTTCTTTTGTAACTCGACATCTTCTTTTTGTGCCTCTTTAATCTTCACATGTATAGATGGTTGAACATTCATTTGAGAAAGATAATATTTTTCCCCTTCCATTATAATTCCAAGATCCATCCTTTGTAAATCCATAAATATTGGATCTTTTGTGATCCTCATCATGGATAAACTAGCATGGTCTTGTCGACTTAATGCATCTGCCACCTTGTTTGCTTTCCCAGGGTGGTAATGGATTGAGCAGTCATAATCCTTAATCAGCTCCAACCATCTTCTTTGACGCATATTCAACTCCTTTTGTGTGAAAATATACTTTAAACTTTTATGATCAGTATAAATATCACACCTTTCACCATAAAGGTAATGCCTCCAAATCTTTAATGCAAAGATTATCGTAGCCAACTCCAAATCATGTGTTGGGTAATTTTGCTCATGGATTTTCAACTGTCGTGAGGCATAAGCTATCACCATATCATTTTGCATAAGAACACACCCCAATCCCCTCTTGGATGCATCACTGTAGATCACAAACCTTTCTCCACTACAAGGCAGTGTGAGCACAGGTGCACTGGATAACCTTCTTTTCAACTCCTTGAAATTCTCTTCACATTCCTCTGTCCAGACAAACTTAACTCCTTTCCGAGTCAACTTGGTGAGTGGATTAGATAATCGTGAAAAATCTTTTACAAAACGTCGATAATATCCAGCCAAACCAAGAAAACTTCGGATCTCAGTTACTGTTGTTGGTCTCGACCATCTTTCGATAACCTCTGTTTTTGCTGGATCCACAGATATCCCCTCTTTTGAGATTATATGACCCAAAAATGCAACTTTTTGAAGCCAAAATTCACACTTGGTAAATTTGGCATAAAGGTTCTCCTTTCTCAGGGTCTTCAATATAATTCTCAAGTGATCTTCATGCTCTTCCTTGCTCTTTGAATAGACAAGAATATCGTCTATAAAGACTAGCACAAATTGATCAAGATAGTCTCTAAAGACTCTATTCATTAGATCCATGAAGATAGCAGGGGCATTAGTAAGACCAAATGGCATCACTATAAATTCATAGTGTTCATACCTTGTACGGAAAGCCGTCTTTGGTATATCCTCCCTTTTGACCCTTAATTGATGATACCCTGAACGAAGATCAATCTTGGAAAAGTATTGAGCTCCGCGTAGTTGGTCAAATAAGTCATCAATGCATGGGAGAGGATATTTGTTCTTGATAGTGATCTTGTTAAGTTCTCGATAATCAATGCAGAGTCTCATTGATCCATCTTTCTTCTTAACAAATAGAACAGGTGCTCCCCAAGGTGAGGCACTAGGGCGTATGAATCCCTTATCAAGATTCTCTTGGAGTTGCTTCTTCAATTCCTGCAACTCAATTGGGGCCATTCTATAAGGTGTCTTTGAAATAGGCAAAGCACCCGGTACGAGTTCTATTGAAAACTCAACTTCACGATTTGGTGGAAGACCCGGAAATTCCTCCGGAAAGACATCATCAAACTCCCGTACAATGGGCATATTCTTAATCGTGAGTTTCTCGCCAACCATTTGAGATAAATAACCTTCATTTAGTGGAATCAATACCCATAAGATGGAAGAAATTTCCACTGGAAGGTTATGTTCATCCTTGCATTGATAGACGATCGTAGATTGATCTGGAATATGAAATGTGACTTCCCTTCTTTGGCAATTGATATGAGCTCCATGTAGAGAAATCCAATCCATGCCAAGAATCACATCAAATTCCACTAAAGGAAGGATCACAAGATTTGCAGGAAGCACTTTCCCACAAACTTCGATCGGAGAAGAATTATAAACTTTTTATGCGATTGATGTGCCATTAGGTGTTGTCACAGCTAACTCAACATCTAATTGTTGAGGTAATACGGTGATACCCTTAGAAAAGTCTTCAGAAATAAAAGAGTGGGTGGATCCAGAATCAAATAAAACAGTTGCTACTTTAGAGTGGATGGTAAGTGTACCTTTCACCACATCGTTATCGTACTCCACATCGCTGATAGAAATTGCATGTGACTTTCCTTTGTCTTTAGCCTTAAGAGTTTGTTGAAGTCGACCATCATCATCAACCCTTGGATTTGGGCATTGATTGGCATAATGCCCCATCTCCTTGCACTTGAAACATTGAAGTGTAGTAGGTTCATTCTGTGTATCCCTTCCTTTGTTTGCATCATTAGACATCTTCTTCCCATTATCACGGCATTCAAATGCCCGATGACCTTCCTTTCCACATTTAAAACATTTACTTGTCCCTTTAAGACAACTCCCTCCATGTTTCTTTCCACACTTTGAGCATAAGGGAAAGTTCATCTTTTTTTCCGTGTGCTCTTTAGATTTTTCTTTGAATTCCATCTTCCTCTTCTTATCAAACCCATGTGACTGATGGGTTACTCCAATCTCCATTTCGACTTTGAGAGCACATCGAACGATTTCCTCGTAGCTATTGAAGTCCCTTATGGCTAACGCCCTTCGAAGACTTGGTTTTAAGCCACTAAAGAATCGATCGATCTTACTCTCAGGTTGGATAATAATACCAGAAGCGTACCTTGCAAGTCTTGTAAAATTTGCCTCATAGGTACTAACAGATTCATCATCCCTTTGCTTCAGTTCAAGGAACTCTTTCTCCATCTTTGTTCGGAGAATACGAGGGAAGTACTTATTGAAAAATAAGTTCTTGAACTCGTCCCATTCCATAGACTCAATTTCATCCCTTTGCCTCGTATTCTTAACAAGATTCCACCATTGATCCGCATCTCCTTCCAAACGATACACTGCTAGGATGACTTTATCATGCTCAGAACATTGAAGAACTGAAAATATCTTTTCAGTAGTACTAATCCATTGTTCAGCAACTAATGGATCAGTATACCCACTAAAAGAAGGTGGACACTGCCTCATGAAGGATTCAACAGAATGTTGCTCCCTCCTTTGTTCGTTTGGAAATCCTGCATGATTTATAGCTTGAGAAAGTTGTGTGAGCATGGCTACAAGATTTTTCATTCCAGCTCCCATATCGTTTGGTTGCTCAGGGGGACAATCATTGCATTGCCCATCGCATTCCGCATTAACACGGTTCCTTTGGGTTCCAGCCATTGACTAAAACCAAGAAGAATAGTGTGAGCAACACTAATTATAATAGGAAACCACATAATTCAAGAATAAAATTTTCATGCTTATGGTCTTATCCTAGGTTATTCATGGCCATTTCTAAGATTGTTTTCTATGCTTAGACTTATCCTTAGGGTTCTTACTAAGGCTTTCACATCCTAGTTTCCAAAGGTTGACTATACCTTTCCTCTGATACCAACTATAACGACCCATACTTTACATACATTGTTACTACTTCAAAATTGAAGCACACTTATTACAACATATGACAAAACCACAAAGAACCGTATAGGTATAGTGTCTTTAGAAACTGGGAAACATAAAAAACTGGTTCATAAATCTTCTACAGTGTCTCCCATTTATTTCATCATATCTAGGGTCCCTTTTAGCATATTCTACTTAATATCCATCTTCCTGACCTGGGGAAAAGAAAACATAAAAGGGTGAGCTCAAATGCTCAGCAAGGGCAAATAAAGGAAATAAAAATCATATCATATCTTTTTGAAAATCAAAACCTGCAAAAGAGATCATAATATCTTATCATGGAAGAATTCATAGAAGTGAAAATGAGATCCCCATAATCATAACATAAAACTTGAAACTTTGTGGCATGCACACATAATCATGGAAATCATTTCTTGTTAGTCATGACTCATTGCCAAGACTATCTTAGTGGACAAAGTCCCTTTCTGAACCGAGTTCACTCCTCGTTTCAGTCCTGTATCACTGAACAGAAATAACCTTCCGTTCCAGCCATGTCTATCTCATGAGATATAAAATCTTTACCCAATGCATTGGAGGGAGATATAGGTCCCACCCATCTTATAATTAATCCTTTCTTATGTGTGCCACATAATCATAAAACATACATCATCGCATAACACATGTAACAAAGATGGGATTCTTGAAACATCATGACATCATAAATCAATTCATATAACATAAAGGAATTCATAAAAATAATTCCATCACAACATGATCAAATCAATTTAATAATAGGGATAAAAACAGAACCCTTTATTATCTTAGATGGAAAATAATTTTGATGAAACACTTGAACTCCATTCTTGAGGAAAATATCCTTTCTTCTTCAAAAACATTTTTCCTTTCATAACATGTCATATAACTTTAAAATAAAAGAATTTGATTAAAAATAAACTTGAGAACTTGTAAAGGAAGCTTCTTGGAAATAATGTTTTAAAAATCTATTCATGCCGTATAAGTTAAAAAAACATTCTTCGTACTTTTGTCGGAAAAGTCAAAAAGTACCTCGTACGAAAAACGACAAAAGATTCCTTTCATACATATTACTAAAAACTCACTGAAGGGTAAAAATGGATTTAAACAATTTTAGGTGGATGGAAATAATATTACATATTGATGAAACATGGATGTGTATGATAAAATACACCCCAGTAAGTACTTACGAATAAACAATCTCGGATAAAAATGAGATTGTGATATTTCCCTTACCTTAGGTCCGATTTGCTTTGTTCGTGTCCGAAGCTCCTGTATAATGGTTTAAATAATGTTATTTACTTATTCCAGAATCATACATATTGATATGATATCATATATGGTCATATTATTAGCTTCTTTTTAGTAATATTTCATTGTTACTTGTTACTCGGGTCTTTATAACTTTTTGTTCTTATGCGTGTTTTGTTGAATAAATTCTTATTCTTATCTTTAGGTTATAGATAATTCATTTCCAGAATGGTATTAGTGTAGTATATACCATATTAATTCATTCAATTCATTTATATAATCATTATGAAATGAATATCATGTAGAACGAGTCGCATCACATCATGGAGACGGTATTCCGTACGTACGCACGAGTGATGATATCGTTCCTATGATCGTGGAATTGTATTGGAGTATATATATATTATTTCAGTATCAATATTACTTCATAATAATCATATATAGTTACTCATTACACCATTATACCCATCCTTGTAAGGTGATGGTGGAAAATAGATTACACCACGGCGTGGAGACGGTATTCCGTACGTACGCACGCGCGGTGATTTCATTTTTCCGTAGGATGGATAGAAGGTGAATTAGGGTTGTTTCATATTTATAATAACATATCAGTATGTAAGTAATACTGATGTTATTACTTTATCATGAAACAACTAAAGAAGAAGAAGTTGAAGAAGAAAGAAATTGAAAAGATCGGTAATGGATATTACCTCTTCTTTTGAACGCCTCTTTGAATCCTCCACTTAAGGAACTAAGATTGGTCTTTGGAGAAGACCAGGACCTCTAGGATTATTCTAGGGAAGTGTAGAGGATAAAATGGCAGGGGTTGGCCGAGCTTGAGTGCTCAAATTGGTGTGAGGAGGAGGGGGAGGAGGTGCCCTTTTATAAGGGAGGAGAGGGGCACCTTAGGAATATCTCAAAATATTATTTTATATTAAAGTCAAAATCGGTTTATAATGGTTCCAAAGGGTCTTATTTCGAAGATAAAGTGGGGATGGGTCGAAATCCTATCAACCAATAGGATTTAAACAAGTTTAGGGTATTATTTTAACCTTATCAATTAGATTTAACTCTAAGTTAATTAATTTAACTTTTACCGTGTCTTTTTGTTTTCTTTCACTATATGGTTAATACACTTACTATAACATGCCAAACGAACCCCAAATTGTTTATTATTAATATATATATCCTTATATAAGTCATTTGGCCGAACCTTAGATTTTTAGGAATAAAATAAAAAGTAATAATATAATATTTGATTTAAAAACTATTTTGTGTCAATTTTGACACTATTTGATATATGATTTTTTTGAAAGTCATAACAGAATTATATGTTCTAAACAAGTTGATTAAATCAACACTAATATATCATAGTAACCTAGAAAATTAGTGGAATTCATAAAAATTCTCAAATTACATTTATTTTGGTGTTTATAACATCAATTATGTCAATATTTCATTAATCAGATAATTACTGCATCATCTTTGTGTCATAAATAAATTAAATTATTTGATGTCTAAAAATTACAAATAAAATATAATCATGTATGAAATCTTTTTAGCTTTCTAATGAATATTTACAATTGAATTTATCTTATGTATAACCCCATATTAAAAATGATTTACTTATTAAACTTTGATTTTAACTATTTTAACCCTTCTTTAAATAAATAAATAATAAATGTCCTAATCTAATCCAAGTGGGCCTAAATGGTCATATTTTATTCATAAGGTTGTTTTTGGTCGAATTACACTTATCCAATAGAATTAGGACATGTGTTAGGTAATATTAATATCATATTTACCCTTAGTTACCCTATTTACTATTAACCGCGGTAAAAAAAAGTAAAAAGTTACTATTCACCAAAAATTATTTTTATCTCATTGAACCAAATTTTACTTACTGATATCAACCGTGTCTATCGGATTTTCGAAATTCCATTCACAGAAGCGGTAAAATTAAGTTTTATGCAAAATTCAGTTTTTAACCTACCACTTAGCGGTTTCACTATTCATCAAAAATTGAAAGTTTTCAGAAAAATACCAAAATTTCACCTTAGGCTAATTTCGATATTCTGAGTCCAAAAATGAAGTCCATTTTGAAAAATAAAATTTATAAAATTTTAAAAAGTGGTTATTACTATTCATAACGGCTAGTTTTAATAGCATATTGTTGTTTAGTGAAACTCGGTATTGCGTACGACGCAAGCTATCGAGGAAGGTCGCGATTGCGTGTAAAGCAAGCCAAGAAAGTGTTGTGTAGAAAAAGATTCCTTTGATGATTTATATAACGTAAAAGTCTCGGGTGTTACAACCTGTGTAACTAACAAACACAGACGGATGAAACCATAAGACATACACGCCGTGTCTACTGGGAGCACGCTGTGTAGTCCGACCCAGGTACCTGGTTGTGTGACGAACAACAAGGGCCGGTGAAATCTTGTCAAGTACACATAGTGTGCCTTTGGGACACATCGTGTAGTTTTGTTTTAGAAGAACCGTGTGGCTTAGCCACGTAGAAGGACTTGGGTAGGGAAGAAGGATTCAAGTACACGCCGTGTATTTAGAAGACACGTTGTGTATTTGGGGTGTTACACGGCCAGTGTAAGCTGGAGTACACGCCCATGTGGATGGATTGTTAGAACACTCCATGTAGTATTTATACACGCCGTGTAGTCAAGTTTTGTAAATCTTGAATGCTTTTCTTCTCCTCTTCGTTTTTTGTCATTGATAATCTTGATATAAGGTGTGTGTTTGACTTTTGTAGAGTCATGCCACTGAGACAACCACTAGTTGTTTTCCAGGAGAGTGGAAATGATTATACTTCGAAGATGGTGGGTCACGGGCTACCAATAGATCCTCCAGAAGAGCCAGATGCAGTGCCAGCCGTTATACCGGACACAGGCGCAGAGGCGTAGTTCCGTGAAGGCTACATGCGGTTCATGCAGACCTTTCAAGGAGCACCGCAGGCTGACACATCTATGGTAAAGCTGACATGTATCTTCCATCAAGAGAATACACCTACGTTCTTAGGGTATGGTGGACCACATACTTCCAAGTCATGGCTGGATTTAGTGCAGACTATTTTCGAGAATCTTGAGATACCTCCCGGGCAGACGGCCAAGATCGCGATGTATATGATTCATGATTCTGCCAAGAGGTTTTGGGATGTTACCACCCAGTCTGAGTATCACCGAGAAATGGTGTACAATGATTTTTAGATAGCCTTCTATGACTTCTTCTTTCCAGAGACACTATGGGAAGATCAAGCTAGAGAGTTCATGAATCTATAGTAGGGTGCCATGTCAGTGATGGATTATTCTTCTCGCTTCACCGATATTCAGCATTTTTCACCCGTTCTAGTTGGAGATGAGGTTTTGAGGGCTAGACACTTTGAGAATGGTCTTCGATATGACATCGGAGCACTAGTAAACGTTTTCAGGTGGCCTACAGTGCATTCTCTTGTGAACCAAGCACTGATTTCCATGTGGAACCTGCAGTAAGCTAGTTGTGTGGGCCAGGGTGGATCAACAGCATTTTATACTACTATTTCTACTAGTAAGAGGAATAGACAGATGGATTTATCTCATGGTGGAAGTACTAGTCAGAAGAATTCTACTGGTGGCCCAATTATTTGTTACTAGTGTGGTAGAGAGGGGCACAATCATCCTCAGTGTCCACGTGACCCAGTGGAGTGCCGATCTTGTGGAAAGGTGGGTCATATGTAGCACTTTTGCAGGGAGTTTCTACCAGTGGCTAGTGGGAGGGGTTCTGTATAGACTTCGTGTGCGGGAGAAGGACTAGAATCTTCTTACCAGTCAGAAAATTGGGGTAGGACGGGGTGTGCAGGCAGAGATGGTGGTCATGTTTGTGGTAGCCAGACACCAGGATCTCAGAGGTAGTAGGGTGGGTCAGCTCAGTGTAGCTAGGCTATGTCGTAGGGTCACACCACTGGGAAGGCATATGTAGTGCAACATACCCAACAAGAGTAGAATCTCAGACCTTCTACTGTCATAGGTACTACTCTAGTTGCTTCTGTTTTATCTTCTGCACTTTTCGATATGGGTGCTACACATATTTTTATATTTGTTCCTGTTGTGGAGAGCCTTGGGCTCTCTGTTTCTTCTTCTTCTGATGTGACGACACTAGAAACTCCATTGGGGACCAGAACGACTGGTGTGAGTCAGTGTAGAGAGTGCCCCCTTGAGGTTTGTGGGTCTCACTTCCTATGGTACCTCTATGTCTTAGAGATGACAGCTTATGATTTCATTCTCGGGATGGACTGGTTGGTACCTTTTCAAGACTTTGTGAATTTCTATCATCGCAGGGTGAGTTTCATGTCACCAAAGTGTGGAGAGTTTCTATACAAGGGTGAATGGGATGTCTAGGTGAGTCAAGCTAGACCTGAGCATCTTGGGTGAGGTGGAGTCACAACCAAGATTTCAAGTATATATCTGGATCATCAGGGGACTTTTCAGAAAGACTTCCAACCAGTAGTGGACCATTTTAGGGATGTCTTCCCAGGCAACATTTCAGGTCTTCCTCTAGAGAGAGAGGTGTATTTCTCTATTATGTTTGTTCCAAGAGCGGCACAGGTGTCCATTCCTTCTTATATGATGGATACACCTAAGTTTCAAGAGCTCACGAGGTAGTTAGATGAGTTACATCCAAAGGGTATTATCCGACCCAGTACTTCTCCTTGGGGTTTGTCGATCCTCTTTGCAAAAAAGTGAAACGGTACCCTCAAACTATATGTGGATTATCAGAAGCTCAATTAGTTGATGAATAAGAACTGATATCCCCTACTAAGGATTGATGATCTTTTTGATCAACTTCGAGGAGCATGAGTGTTCTACAAGATTGACTTGTGATTCGGATATCATCAGTTACACGTTAGACCATCGGATATACCGCTTACATCTTTTTAGAGTAGATATGGTCTATATGAGTACTTGGTTATGCTGTTCGGACTCACGAATGCACCAACAGCTTTAATGGATCTGATTAATTGTGTGTTCCACCCTTATCTGGATTCTTTTATAGTAGTCTTCGTGGATGTTATCTTGGGGTACCCTCACACTCGACATGACGATTCCACCCATCTTGAGATCGTATTGAGTATACTGAGAGAGCATCAGATATATGATAAGCTCTCAAAGTGCCACTTTTGGATGGACCAGATACACTTCCAGTGGTATATCATCTAAGAGGTAGGAGTTTTGGTAGACCCAGAGAAAGTGAGAACAGTAGTTTCCTTGGATTATCCTAAAAATGTGTTTGAGATATGGAGTTTCTTGGGGGTGGATGGTTACTACAGACGCTCTATACAGGACTTATCCCACTTAGCAGCGCCGTTGACAGGTTTGACTAAGAAGGGTGTGAAGTTCATTTGGTCGAAATCTTGCAAGACAGCCTTTCATGAGCTAAAGGAAATGTTGACATCAACACCAATCCTGATACTTCCAAAGTAAGGTAATAATTATACAATTTATTATGATGCATCAAGTATTATGCTGGAAGCTATGTTGATGCAGGGTGATCGAGTTGTTGTGTACGGGTCTCAACAGTTGAGGTCACATGAGAGGAATTCCCCAATGCATGATCTCAAGTTGGCTGAATTCGTTCGCGCGTTACGTTGTTTGTGACATTATCACTTGGGGGATCATTTTGTGGTTTTCACCGACCAAAAATGTCTCAAGTACATCTTTACTCAGAGTGAATTGAACCTGAGACAGCGAAGGTGGGTTGAATACCTTCATTACTTCAACTTTGAGCTTACATATACACCTGTTAAAGGTAATCCAGTAGCTGATGCACAGAGCAAGAGGACTCAGATATAGGCAGTTCATGAGGCCAGTGACGAGTGGAAGCCTATGGTTTTTTTCTCTGAGAAGAATTAGTAGGTGCATGAGAGTCATGGGAAAACCTATATGTCTTCCTTAGTTCTGAATTATACCATCCTAGATAGAGTAAAGATGAGAGAACTATCGGATTCAGAAGGCCGAGTTCTACAGGAGTTAGTGGCAAGTGAGGACCCTCCTCCTTGATGGACGATAGGCGATGATGAGGCACTACGTTTCAATGGACGGGGGTGGGTTCCAGGGGATATACGTGAATAGATGATACGGGAGTTTCATGGTTTAGTTTGGGTCGTGTATCCTGGAGTTACCAAAATGTACCATGACTTGAGATGTTAGTATTGGTGGTCGTGTATAAGAAGAGAGGTAGATGGTTTTGTTATGATATGTTCCACCTATTAGCAGATGGAGGAGGATCATTAGAGGCCAGTGGGACTGTTATATTAGTTACCCATTCCAAAATGGAAATGGGATGCTTTTGTGATGGATTCTGTGACCGGGTTGTCGAGGTCACCTCGAGGCAATGATGTCGTGTGGGTTGTTGTGGATAGACTCACAAAGGTAGCTCACTTTTTTCGATCAAGGAGACCTTCAATGTGGATGAGCTTGAGAATTTGTATATTCTAGAGTTAGTGTGTCTTCATGGGGTCCCTCGTTCTATCGTTTAAAATAGGGGCGCTCTCTTTATGTCTCATTTCTGGCTGAGTTTTCAGAGGGCACTGGGTACACAGCTTCATCTGAGCATAGCTTACCACCCTCACATCGAGGGCTAGTCAGAGCATACGATACAGGTGCTAGAGGACATGCTTCATACATGCATCCTAGAGTTTGGGGGATCTTCGGAGAAGAACATACCCCTATTTGAATTTTCCCATAATAATAGGTTTTAGGAAACTATAGAGATGGAACCATATGAAGAATTATATGATAGGTCGTGTCGATCACCCTTATGCTAGATGGGGGCAGGTGATGTAGCTTTTCTGGGACCACGTCTCGTGCAGGAGACTTTAGAGCAAGTCTAGTTGATTCAGAATCAGATGGATACCATACAGTCTGGTCCGAAATCTTACGCTGATCGCCACAGACAACCCATAGAGTTTGTGGTCGGGGATCAGGTTTTCTTGTGTGTTTCACCGAGGCTAGGACACAGGCAGATCGGGAGACAGGGTAAACATTCACTGAGGTATGTGGGGTCATTTGAGATTCTAGAGAGAGTCTGGGAGATTTCCTATAGGTTGCAGTTACCACAGAGGTATCAAGCCATGCACGACGTCTTCTATATATCTCAGCTACGCCGTTATCACTCAGACATGTCTCTTGTCTTTCAGCCTGAGGAGGTTGAGCTTCAGATCGATGTGTCCTTTGAGGAACATCTGATTTGTATTGTCGATAGGAGCACGAAGGTTCTTTGAGGTCATCCAGTTCCTCTCGTACGAGTCTCATGGTATCATGGCCGAGTACAGGATGAAACCTGGGAGCGGGAGGCCGACGTACATGCTCAGTGGCCAGAGTTGTTCTCAGCGGTATCTTCACCACCCTTGGAAGGTCAATTTGGGGACAAATTGCTTTATGGGGGGAATTTTGTAAGATCCGGGTTCTTATTTTTTAGGTATGGATTTCCTCTTTTCCTTTTCCCTTAAGTATTTTTGATAAAATAATCAAAGTGGGAAAATTCCCAAAATCTGTGGGTACACACCATGTATTTTTCCACATGTTGTGTACTTTGGCCATGTGGGATGAGTATACAAGGTGTGTAGGCCTGTCGACAATGAAAGGTGTACAAACTGACTACACACCATGTATTTTGTATTTACACAATGTCTAATCAGTCAACAGTTGATTAGTAATGTGGTGGAGGTAGCCACCAGCGGAGCGACAGTACACACCGTGTAATCAGGAATACACCTAGTGTACTCATATAGACGGGTGAACAATTCTACGGTGGAAATAAGCCGCTAGATGAATAGTTAAAAAAAATGAAAAGTGCATGTTGTGTACTTCACAGTACACACCGTGTAGTTTGTTTTTTCTCTTAAAACGATCAGTAGCCAGCTTTGCTAATATAAGAAGCTTAGAACATCGAAGGAGCTCGGGAGAGGAGGTCGGGGCTTGTAAGAACATCCAACCACACACCATGAATCTGATTCCTCCTCCATCGATCACGTTGAGACCATACGGGTAAGCCCTCCCCTCTCATTGTGAGGTTCTTAACATTTCTTACTCTAAGGGAAGTTATTTATGTTTGAAAAGAAAAACGTTTATCCCAGATCTACCTCTTTCACAGGTGTTTCGGGAGGCGTCGTTCACGTATACCGATCAAAGGTGATCGAGGTAGGTTGTTTGATGTTTATTTCCAACTGTGGTGTTGAAATTGTGTACCATTATTCTACAAACCCATGTTTGGGGTGTCGTGTGGCGAAGGCCTTGGCTGTTTTAAATACCTAGAACTGTATAGGTAATTGAATGTAACTATAAACTACTATTTGGGATCACTTCCTGGATCCAGGACCACCCTGGGGGTGCGTTCCTCTATTTAGCTATTTGGACAGGTTAACTGAGGGTATGACATGTTTGTATTGTGAACTACTTTTTCTTGAGAGAATGTTTATATAAATTATTGTTAATGCTCTGGGCTCGACCCGGTTACACTATCCTGAGGACGTGCTTATATTATCCTATGGGCATGGTTATACTATCCTGAGGGTGTGGTTATATTAGCCTGAGGATGTGGTTATATTATCCTGAGGTCATGGTGGTATTTAGCCTGAGGTCATGAATATATTATCCTGAGGGTATGGTTACATTTATCCTGAGGGAATGGTTCTGATTAGCATGAGTGCACGAATCTGTTTAACTCAAAATTACATTATATTGAATTTTTAAAACAATATTAAAATTTCAATGAAACTGGCAGTGACAGTTACTTTTGTGTACTTCCTGGTTTACTGCATTAACTTTTTCACAATTCTGTTGCATCTTTTCACTGACAGTTGGCCATGGGCCTTTGGTGGGTGCCTACTGGGATTTATTTATCACACATTGTTTGGGTCATGAATTTGGACCCAAAAGACTATATTTTTGTGTAGGTGTCAATAGGGGAAAGGGTCCCTATATAGGTACATGATTTTGGCAGAGGAGTAGGAGAGCATGTGACCGAACTTTGGCTTGCGATGCTATTACATTTTGTTTACTCTGCTTATTTGTTTGTTTATACCTTGTATTTGAGTTGTATTGTATTGTATCCTATTCTGGATTCTTTTATAGAATTAGTGAAATGATTCATCTATATATATATGACTGATGGTTCACATTTACTTCAGTTGTCCATTTCAGTTATATATTGTTTACTGCTTCCACAATTGTATGTTATCTATCTTTTCCACTGCGCTTCACATTGACAAATCAGGGCATAGTTTCCCCACTATCAGACATGGGACCTCACTAGTAGTTGGCAGCCTCTGGCATTTGGTGAAATGCGCTTGAGGTCATGTGACCAATCGGGTTTGGGGAACCCATTGAGTGGCACTCGGATCTGAGACGTTAAACATTCCAACAATGTCTATCTCATGAGATATAAATATTTACCCAATGTATCATATGGTGATATAGGTCCCACCCATCACATAATAAAATCATAGTTTTTGAGTTCTACAAGATAATAAAACACTCATCATATCATGACCCATAAAAATAGATAGTTTTCATAACAACATATAATAACCCATGAAATGAAATGGGTATCATAAAAATTCCATCATACCATAACCAATTGAAAAGTGATAGGATTCATAATCTTTTCATCAAAGCATAACATGTGAAAAGAAACAGGTTTCATAAGAGTATAATCCATGTAAAAGAAATTGGTTTAATAAATATATGACCAATGAAAGAGAAACGGGTTTCATAGACATCATTATATCAAAACCTTAATCATTTAGAGAAATAATATCAATGGAACCCATGGATCATATCCCCAATAAGGCAAGGTAAACCCAAATTTATTTCATCTAAGATGGAACTTAATTTTTTATAAATCTTTTAAAATTATTTCTTAATGAAAATATCCTTTTTTTCTTAAAAAATAATTTTTAATTAATA
The DNA here is from genome assembly GCA_963277665.1 of Viscum album. Taxonomy (NCBI): domain Eukaryota; kingdom Viridiplantae; phylum Streptophyta; class Magnoliopsida; order Santalales; family Viscaceae; genus Viscum; species Viscum album. The sequence continues at coordinate 23,273,014 of OY728157.1, read as the reverse complement.
AAAAATTTTGAAACCCTTTTTATAAAAACTAACCTAGAAATCTTACAAAGGATTCTTGAAAACGTGTTCAAAACATTTTTCATTGAAAATATATAAAATAATATTGAAAACATTTTGATAGAAAAATTGTTGAAACTTACAAAAGATGATTGAAAACATTTTAAAATTATTTTCAAATGAATATTTATAAAATAATATTTAAAACAATTTGAAATTTTTTTCATTTAAATATTTTAAGGGAACCTTGAAAACCTTTTGAAAACCTTTTTCCTTAATATATTATAAAATTATATTGAAAAAATTTGGAAAAACTTTTTCCTCGAAAACTAACATAAGACAATTGAAAACATTTTTAAAAAACTTTTAAAGAAAAAACATATTTTAAATCCTTTTTAATTTATAATATCTTTAAAAACATTTAAAAAAATCCTTTAAAATAATTTAAAATAATTCTTGAACATAAAACATTTTGTAAAAATTTTAATTTGAAAACCTATTAAAAAATAATGAAAATACATGCTATTAGGGAAAAAAGTTTCAAAAAAGTAATCTTGTAAAATATCAATATAATATTAAATTAAATAATCATCATGATTGAGAACATATCTGTACATTTCAAATATTCCTTTTTCACTAAAAATCTTTAGAAAAGTACCTCGATATGAAAACAAAAAAAAATTAATTTTATAAAAACCTTTTTTTAAATGTTTAATCTTGAGTAAAAATATATTTTATAGATAATTGTATAATATTATAAGATTTTTTAAAACAGTTTTATAGAAAAAATCATTTTGAATGAACATAGATTTCAGACCAAAGGGAGAGATAAAGTCATATTTTCTAAAAAAAATGCTTTCATAATTTTTTTAAGAACCAATGTGATAAAAAATGGTACCATTAAATGAAGATATAAATTATAAATATAAAAGAATAAAATTGATTATATTTATTGTAATATTTATCATATAATTTAATCAATGGAGAAATAATAATAAATAATCTTGATAAATTATGAGAATGTACCAATAAACTGTTAACACTATAGTAACATTAAATCATAATCCCCATGAAATAATATCATTACATTAAGCATAAAATATCTTTAAAATAAGTATATTCATGATATAAAATGTAAAATATACGTTTATACACACCATATAATAATATAGGTTTATAACCTGTCATGTGCCTCAAAGAAGAAAAATTTTGATAGAATTAATTTGCAGATTTGGTAAATTATTTAACCCAAACCCCATGAAAGAGATATATTGAAAAGACTTTTAGATACCCCAAACTTTTATTATAATAATAATATAATTTATTCGTGTTCATTATATACACTATAAAAAATAAACGAGTGGTGAATAAGGTATAGTTATCACAGAAGTAAAAGTGAGATGAGAAATCCCTTCCTTAAGTATTGTCTTTCGTTGTACATGTTCAGACATAATGTATAATAAATATAATTTTATTTTAAATATATAAAATATCCAAATATTATGATATCATATCATATATTATTTTATCATGACCTTATATTAACAGTTTATTAACAACTCCCAGTTTAAGTTATGTTTTGGGTAATAACAGCTTTGTTTTTCGTATATGTTTTAACATGTTATTCAAGATAGTCTTATATAGATAATGATATAATTATTTAAATAATGTAAGAAATGTTACAAATATAATATATATTCATCATATATATATTTATAATAATCAATAAATGATATAAATATGATGTGGAATAGATTGTTCATGGAGACGGTTGGTCATACATACGCATGGATATAGATTTTGTTTTCTTATTTTATTCAAATAAAGAAACTAAATGAAATATATATATATATATTAACATTATATTAGAATTATTATTTTTTATATATCATAAATTATTACTGATCCCATCTTTAATACATTCCATGTAAATTGTGAACAAATCAAATCACATTGAGGAGGTAGTAGTCCACACATCAACCAACAAAGTTATCGTATTCTCACAAAATGGAAGGCATAAAGGTATGTATTATATAATATTTAAAAAAGAATAAAGATATAATAAATATCCTATATATAATATAAATATACTATTTCCAACATAATTATCATCCATGATAGGTGGTGAAGGAAAAAAAGAACAATATCGTTTCGGGAGGCGATATTCTGCTCGATACACGAATGGTAAGTTTGTTACCCATTTGATAGATGTTTTTATAGGTGTAGGTATAACCCTTAAAATAAAAAAAAGTCGTCATATTTAGTATACTAATGTTATTATATAATTATATAATAATATAACTATTTTATAGGTTGGAGACTAAAAATAAAACAAAAGAGATTTTAAAAGGATGATACCTCTTCTTTGGGTAACTCCTTTTGGTTTTCACTAAAGGGATCCCTAGGTTGTATTTATTTCCATGTTGAGTATTCTAAAATGAGATAAGGAAATTTTGGATTTTATTGTTTCTAGATTTTATGATCTGAAGTGTTTGGGGAGGTCTGAGGAAGTGAGTTTTGTTAGTTTCCTTTTATAATGGAGGAGTGGAATTCTTATAAATATAAAAAGGTAAACACTATTAAGAGGTATCCCTTACATATTGTTGCAATAATAATTATACATTTTAGATAAAAGGGATTATATGTTCTAAATATGTCCCTAAATAGATTTTATTCATTTTTTAGGGTATTTATCTCATTAACATAATGTTTAACCACAAAGTAAACTATTTTTTACCTTAATCTCATTAATTAATTTTAATTTCATTGACTAATATTTTTGGTAAAAAGGTAATTTTTTCATAATATAAATTATAAATTATTCAGATTCAAAATATTTAATCAATTTTACAAAATTATATCAAATAATTGTTAGAAATTAATTTAAAATTAATCTAGCAGATGGGACTAGATTACATGTTTTTAAAGCAAAGTTGTTCAAATGTTTGAAAAGTCTTCATATATTATTTAAATGTGAAATTGATTCCTATGACATTTATTGAATTTGTTGTTATAAAATTTAAATAAACATTCTTTAACCCCAATTTAAAATATTATTTAACAATGTAAATATATTATATGAAAAATCATATTTCAATTGAAATTTAGTTGTTTTTTAGTATTCATCAAAAATATTAAAAATATTTGAAAAATACCAAAAACTAACCCAAAATAAATTTGGTTTCACACTTGGAAAAAATTATATTTTTTAAAATAAAAATTATAAAATAGTCAAAAAGTATATTCAAAATTTGTTTTCCATTAAAATGTTGTAAACTTACCTTTTTGACAAATACATATTTTTATTCATAAAATTGGATTCAATCTTATATAATATCTATAATATCTATTGTATGAGTATCAAAAATATTTATTGAATACATACATTTTATTAAAACATTAATAAAAAGTGTTTTTTAAAAAAAATTTGAGATAAAATTGTTTTTGTTCATAGAAAAGTAATTTCTTTTTTTTTTAATTGTTTTTACATTAATTTTTAACTAAGTGATAACCAAAGGATTGATTTTATGTACATGTTTAAATCATGTTATCACAATTTATTGAATCTTATTCATAACTTCCTTTCCAATGGATAGATTGTAACTATAATAATATTTTTATAAAAATATTAATAGTATATTTCATTTCGGTAAAAATCAGTCTTATGTGTAACACAATATATCAAAGGAACACATAATTGTGTATAGAACAAGCCAAAAATAGTTTTTTGAGTAAAAAAAATTAATATTTTTTTTCATTTATTATAATATTTACTTGGTTTTTCATATAGTGTGAGAAAAACATAGTGTTATGAACCAACCTAGTTCGACCATGAACTAGTCACACAAGTCGATCTGTGACAAGGCCCGAAGGGTGTTCCCGATCCCCATAGGATGGAAACTAGTGTCTAGAATCAAATTAAATCCATGTGGGAATGATTTTAGTGCAAAAAATAGCATGGATAAAATAAAAAACTATGAAATAAGGTCATGCAGCAATAACCAGCAACTAAGTCTCAGTAAAAATATTCAAACACATTTGGATACAAGAAACAGTTTGAAAAGATTGAAACTAAATACAAAAAAATGACACTAAAAATATCTCCATGTCACATAATGGACTCAATAATCCACTAATTGACTAGAAACAAGGCCGAACTACTCTAATGATGAGAACTCAAACCAAAAAAAATTGAACCTGCAAAATTTCTCAGGTCTTCTAATAATAAATGTTACAAGTAAGGTGGGATCTTAACAGCTAAGTAGGAAACCACCCCTGAATCCCTATGATTCCATTATTGAAAATAGTTCATTAAATCTATTATTAAATACATTTATAAAATTATCTTCTTCTTATTTCAAACAAACAACCCAAACTTTTCTTTTTCAAAACAATACATGCCACACTACCATTAGTCAAAATAGTTTGTCATTTCAGAATCCCAAACCCATACTAAAATCCAGACAACACAACACCATGTCATTCTAAAAAAATAAGTATTATAAATTATAAACTTGGTGTAGCGGAAAGGTAAACAAGAAAATACATATAGAAAACCATGGTAATTTCCTAAATATCCCTCAAGTGATCCCTATACATACATGGTTTATAACCACCTATTGGAGTATGGCGACACCCCAATGTCTATAACCAACTAGCTACCCTCACCTAAAAAATCCATTTCCATAGCCCACATAGCCTCTCAAAAAATCTAGGGGGTACCAAACCATCTAATTTGGGCTATAAATCAATACCAATTGATCCTCTAAAAGACACCCAGGAACCCTGAGGGTTAATATACTTTATAATTTGGTGGCCCTCACACACGTGACTCATCTTACCTACTTTCACTACACTTGCCTACCCCCAACATGGAAACCACTATAAAATCACCCATAAAGGGAAATACCTCCTATAAAGGTGCCCTATAAATATAAATAGGTATAAGTATCCCATCCCTAAAGGTTCCTACCAAGCCATCACATCACATGGTACTAAAAAACATTTCCCAAAAACATTCAAAGGTTTCAATAGGGCATTTACACTTTCAAGATATAATTAATTTCCAATATCATAAAGTTCCAACCGGGCCCTCCAATCTTTCAATTCCAATATATCACAAATATTTCAAAACCACTTCTAAAACAACATTATAATTCATTTTCATGTTCACAATACCAAAAGGTCCTTTAAGATTTCAACAACCAAATAAATTTAAAAAACCCTTTCAAAAATATGAGTAAAGCATGCTCCCTTATCAAATGTTTCAAACAGGCCTCTATGCCAACTTTTTTCAAAACATGTGTTAATTTCCAAATAGACTATGATTTAAAGGATGTATTAGAAACCACATTATCTACCACACACATTTTTAAAAATAATGTACCATTTTAGAAACAAAGGTGTAATAAAAACAATGCTTAAATTGTCATCATAGTTTGGATGCACATCAATGTGTTCACCTTGTACACCCATTGATGTAACAACATCCAATTGAATATGTATAGTGTCCAAGAATTCATCCAAATACCATTCAAATGACATACTACATTCCTTTAAACTAATATAAGAGGTCAAAAAAATCAAACATCAATAACAATTATCATAAAATCATGGAAAGTATTTCTAAATAATTTTACAAAAAACCATTCTACTATAAAATGGAATCCAATCAACTCATCATGAACAATTTATAATTTCACCATATTAATTAAAACAATAAAAAGGCCAAATGATACTAAAAATACTCAAATTAAATTTAAAGATTAATTATCATTTTAACAAACACATTATGTGCATGAATATTTAACACTTGTAAAGAAACCACTTCTAATTATTTTCTCTAACATAGAAACACCATAAAAATCCTAAAAAGTATACCACAATTATGTGAAAGAAATTATATTATTTATAAATCCCCAATTATTAATAAAATGAATCAGAAAGTAAAATAATGGAATAAACCTACCTCAACAGTTTTTGAATGCAATGGGACTTCAGAAGAAGGAAGAATATACCCCAAGAGCAAATCTGCACACCCTAACTACCAAGAAAAATGACCCACTCTTCAACCCTACCTTATAAGGTTCGTCCAAGGTAAAACCCCACTAAAAGAAACCAAGAAATAAAGAGTGGGAAGGGAGGAAAAGTTTAAGAAAAAAGACTTGATTAATAAATCATGAGGAGTCACTAACATTTCGTGAGTAATTTATAAAGAAGTGGCCCAAAATGAAGGTGAATGAGGGGGGATCCATCTGGTTGATACCCAATAGGTAGGGATTAGAATGGGAGGTAGAATAACTTAAATAGAATTTTTAAATTAAAATATATTTATCCCATAATAGGTTGTATAATTTTTCTCCAAGGATTTGTAAACTCTGTGCAAACCATGTGAATTATATTGGAAAAATTACGAAACATTGCAGGTTTATATTTCACATTTTGGGAATACCATGCTCAAACCATGTGACCTAAATAATTGGACAAAACCCCTCAAATGACACACCAAACATTGGGAAACCCCAGCCAATGATCATTAAGTGATTTAAACACAATATAGAGACATTTTGTGTGTCAAAAACTCTCCACCATGTAACATTATCCCAATAACATTCCTAATAACCATGAATAGGGGTAGAAGAAAACTGAAACCACCAAAAGACAATGAATTTTGTTAGCCACTCAACCAAAATATCAATCAAAGGATCCAACTCCATGAAAGAAATAAACACAAATGAAAATATTTTTTGGGGTGTTACACATAGTGATTTCATATAAAAAATCTATATTCAGTATTGTGTGAAAGGAAAAATATCAAAAGAATTATATTAATTCTAAAAATAATATTTCAAAAAATATCCAGGTGTTACATCAATAAATTAACAATGTTCTACTAAGTTCTAGGATTATTTCATTATCCTTTCTAATAATTCCTTTCAAAAAGTGACACTTAATGTCTTCTGTGTGTTTGATTACCAAAAACCGTTAATAGTTATTGGTAAAGAGTTTATCTATCTTCCAGGGACATGTTTACTTCTCTATTCATACATTCCCAGCTTTTTATTTTATATATGAACACCCAATCAATACTTTTAATTAGGGGAAAATTTATCCTGATAAAATGTTTCTTTAATCTTCATACACCCTGACGGCATTCCAATAAGATCGATCATTTGAATATGTTTAGAAATCATAACTTTATTGAATGTCTCATCTCATCACTCTTGATCTGAGAACCTAGATTCATTATTTATGGAATTATCAAACTCTATTAGAGTTAGAGTTTTATTATCCCTATAACCCAAAATGGATTTTTTATCACATTTCCCCTTAAATTTCTTGGGCTTGAAGACTATGACCATAAACTAGGTTCACTCCCTGTGAGATAATATATACTAGTATTTGGATCTCCATTCACATTTGGATTTTCTTCATCCATTCTATATAGGTTTCCTCGCCTTTAAATTTTTTATGGTCTATAAATCATGAACTTAAACATTTTTCAATCAATTCAAATTTTTACAACCATAAATTCTATAACTATAAGATGAAGAATGAATGATGTTAAATTTCTTTTCAATGATATGTAAAATTTTCATGAAAAAAACACATAAAGGGAAGCCTAAATAAATTCAATTTTTCACTCTCTAAGAACCATTTTTATGTTTTAAGAAAAAAATTTATCATATTTGTAAAATCCATGAAACTCACATGGCCTACTAAACATACCCATTAAATGTTGATCTATACTTGACGAACCCCCTTGTTTGAGAAAAAATTAGAGAAATTATATATCCACTCTCATCACCTTTATTATGTGTTCAATGTATGAATATGTGATATTTAGGATATCATAACCCTCTTTTAGTACCTTTTACATCATGAATTTACTTCCTTCTTCACGTTCTTGGTTCCCCATAACAACTTCATGGATATCGGTAAAAAGTGTATTAGACTATAAGGGACAACAATTCTTGGATATATAAATATATATATATATATATATATCTCCAAATTTTATCTTATATATACACCTAAAATATGTTTTGTTTACTAGAGGAATCATCATCCCAAATAGAATCACTCCAATATTAATATGCCTTGGAACTATTGTAGTGGAACCCACTATTTTTATGTGGTCATCAGTCATCCCCCGCACACATTACCCATTTAATAATGCCTCATTCAAGAAATTTGAGTTATTATTTACCCAAATCCAAAATCTAAAATATAAGGGTATTTAATACCCTCGATAATATTTCTTCACACAGTATACCCATTGTACTAAAAAGGTTGTGTCACCTCATTCATGCACCCTTTTTAGTCATCATCGCATGACCATAAATAGTCTGACTTAGTGGTATGAGCCTCATGACCTTGAATTAAGTTCACCATGTTTGAAACATTATCTACAATTAAAATTATCCTTTTCTGATTCACATCGTGTAATCTCACTCAAGTTATTTGATAGTACATGCCACTTTTCATTGTTCAATGATGTTTGAATTAAAATACCTGCAATCATTGGGAAAATATTTTTGAATATAAAAATCATCTATTATTTTTTTACTTGAATGACCTTAAACTACCCAAATAAAGATACATATTAATCTCTATGTTGTAAATCCAAAAAGGTAATCCCAAATAAAATTTTATTCCTCACTCAATTGGCATGAATCATTCATGATCGGAATAAAATTGATCATTCAAAATCTGAATAAAAAATCCACAAATATTGTTGGGATGAAAACTCATAAAAGGAAATTTAAGAAAATACTATTACATACCCACTAAGTCTCCTCAATATGAATATTATGAGAAATGTGGTCTTCAAAATAAGTGACTAAAATATTGTGGGTTTCGTGATATGACCCTAATAAAATTCAATCCATACATGAGAGGTTGTTTTCCCTAGGAAAATATTTGATCAATATGTTACCCCTAAAAAATTAGTGCATGAATTTATATGGATATCATATAAAAATGATCCTCTTGTACTAAAACCTTCTTGAATATTATAATCATCCTTCAAAATTCCTCATGTGGTATCCTCTTTAAATTTTGTTAGATCAATCATCCATGTAGACAAACTCTAGTGTATGATGATGGTATTCATTCATATACATATCCATGAACCACACGAAAGAGAAACTCATACAAATAGACTAAATCTGATGTATAGTGATGTTATCCCTTTTCTATACCAATTTGGAATCCATGTTCCGAATGAAATCATCCAAATGGTCCAAATCTAGTGTAGGATGATGTTATTACTACTCTACTCATCAGTGAGCCACACCTAGGGGAAAATTATTAAAAATTCCCCAATCTAGTGTGTGTTAGTGGTACCTATAATTTCTATAATCCACAACCCATTTAAAATAAAAACAACGAACAGACTCTAGTGTATGGTGATGGAATTTTTACCTGTACCCATTTGTGAGCCTAGCCCTGGAGGAAATCATCCCATATAAGACAAATCCAGTGTATAGTGATGGTATTTAATCCTATACCCATTTTTAAACCACACCCTAGAAGAAATCGTCTATATGTTCTAACTATAGTGTATAGTGATGTCATTTTTTCCTATACCCATCTGTGAGCCATGCCTGAGATGAAATCATCCAAATGGACCAACTCTAATATAAAGTGGTGGAATTTTTAGTAAAATATGTCCTTGAGCAATGCCTAAAATGAAATCATTAAAACCGACCAAATCAAGGGTTGGTTTATTATAAACTTCTGATATTTTAAAATACCATTATATTCCATACATTATACAACACTCAACACCAAGAATAAATGGATTAAAAAAATTATTATTTAAATATGATTAATATAACCTAGACGACTAATTAGTGGGTATGAATATAAATAACTAATTTATGATATATATATATATATGTAACGATAAATAAATTTTTTTGTTAGCTATTATTAAATAAGAATTCAATTTCTAGTAAATTCATATTATTATTCCAAAATATGTTTCCTTCATATATTATTTTTATTTATTTTTGTGAGAAAATAGTATATTTCATTTTTTCATATTTTAGAAAACTTATTTGATAAAATTAAATTAATTTTTGAAACTAAAATTTTAATTTTAACTTAGATTTAATATTTAATAATTTTCTAAAAAACTTTTTTTTATATGAATAGTAAAAATAATTATTTTTATTGAAAACTGTCTTTTTGTTTCAAGAATTTGAAAATTTAAATTTTATTTTAAAATTGTTTCAATGTAAAATTATATATCTTATAATAATAATAATCCAATTAAGTTAATTGGAATAATTTTTATTGTTTAATTTGGTATAAAAATATTTCTATACTTAAAAAGTCAATTTTTTGAAAAATTGTTTTATCCTTGCATTTTATGATTTTATCTTAACATAATTTATCACACTTTTAAAAATTTAATAAAGAAAAATGGAATCCATATTTATTATCTAGTGGTACAAATTTGGTAAATATGGCATTTTTATTTTTTTTAACATCATAAGCAACAATAGTAAATGTTTTGTACCACAAAAAAGGTAAAATGGGTAAACTATGGTTAAAACCATGATATAAGGTCAAAACAATTAACCCAAAACATTCCATAATTTCATTGTATGGGTTAAATTCAAAATATTTCATCCTAGTTTCTAATATATGGATTTTTTGTGCAATTTTTCCTTGATAATGGCATTTAAATTATTTTAAGTAAATAAAATTCCAAAAATGTCACTCTCTTGACTTTAATATCTTTAAAAATTTTACAAAAGGTTAAAAAATACAATCTTATTTATTAATATTTATTTAAAATTCAAATTAATTCTTTAATAATGTTAATTTAATTTTAATATTTAGTGATAAAATTGTAAACTTATATTCTTACGCAACACTGATACGGTATTTATTAAATTAATAGAAAAAATATAAAATTTTAAAAATATTAAAAGTAAATCCATTTTGATTAATTATTAATTTCCATGAATTATTTATATTAATATGAAAAATTAAATATATTTTAAATTAATAATTTTTTTTAATAATTTTTTAGTGTCTTTAATGTCAAATTAAATGAATAATAATAAAAATGACATCAATGATATACTATGAATATAATATTTATTTAAATTTATAAAAAACCCTTAAAAATATTGACAGAGGATATAGTGGATAATATAGGGCCTAAAATTTCTTCCCTTTTTCATTTATGATCCAATTTTCACCATATATATAAAAAATTATAACCCTGGATGAATGAAGAAGTCATTACCACGGTTAAAGTTAAACTTGCTTGAGAAGGGGGTAAAACCAAATTTTAAGGTTTAAAACACCACTTAAAACATTATTATTTATACCAAATAATTCCTTATCTTCAAATTTATATCCATTTTTATTTATTTTACTTTACTATATATTAATATTTTAAGATATTAGAATAGTTTCCCTCTCCTCGCTTATAAAAGGGCACCCCTAAAATAACTTATTTATAACACATTGAGCCTTCTAGATCAGTCAAATCCTACAAAAATCTCATAAAAACTTCACTATAAATTAATTATTGGTTTTGGTATTCTTAAATTTCAATTCAAATGGTCCTTAATAAGGGATTTAAAGGATTTCTATAGAATAATAGGTAGCCTTATTATGAGACATATTTCAAACTTTTTCTTTTCTACTTCCCCTAAATATATGATATTAATCATAAAATAATAATTTAAGTATCCTAAATATACATAATGTTATTATTATTATTCAAACACCTTAAATCACCCACTTTTTCATCAAATGTGATGTGAAAGTATCACTCATGTATATGTATGGATTACCATCTCCATATGGCGATACGATTCATTTAACATCACCATATTTCGTGGATGGTTATTACGGTCAGTTCATTGTTTACATATTATATGTATGATTGAATTATTATTATTGAGGTATATTATCATATATAGGTTCTTAACATCCAATCCAATAGAAAATGATAATGATTCTTGTGCGTACATGTGGTTTACCACCTCTACAAAGTTATGTGATTCATTTTTTATTTTCAATTTAAATAGATGGAAATAAGTTTTTATTTATGGAAAATATATGATATATAAGATATTATAAAGATTCTGAAAATGTTAGTTAATATTTTCCACTCTTTTGATCCAAGTGTAGATAAGTCAAAACAACTAACATGCGTATGTACAACTTAATGTCTCCATGAAGAGTGTAATTCATTTTTCTATCTCTGTCTTTTAAGGATAAATATAAATATATGTATATATATAATGAATATATATGATATTAATATCATGATTAATATTCTATATATTCTATAAAAATGATCAAATTATATGTACCTAAACTAATGAACCAAAATTCTTATGAGAAACGAAACAATGAACACCCAGAAATGACAATTTATATAAGTAATTATTCATAAATTTGTGTTGAAATATTATAAATGAATAATTTATGATTTTATAAGTACTTAAATGAATGTTTTATAGATTTATTGTAAATTTAAATTTATTATATTTGTGTTTAAACCACTTTCTAGGATAGTTAAACATGATGTATGGGTTTCTAATCTCAAATTATATTCTTCAGGTTATATGTTATGTTATGAACCTATATTCCTTTATGAGGTGTATATACTAACCATTTTAAAATTAATATCATGATTCTGTATATTTCATAATATTTAATGTTTCATTTTATTTTATTCCTTCATGGTTATTGTGATTCCAAAGTCGCTAATGTGGTAAGGGTTTAATGTCATAATCACATTATTTAGTTGAATTTTTTATGATTAATATTCCAAGGACAACATTTAATGCTATAAATATCAATTATCTCTTGAAATTTATTCTCATATTTTTATTCCTTGAGAATACATGTTTTAATTTCATTTAACTGTCTTTAATAACTCAATATTTTAAAATAATTTGTTTTAATGAAAATCCACTTTATTTCTCTCTTCTATCAGAAATCTTATTTATTCCAGGTCTATATCTTCAATAAAATGTTTTCAAGAAAGTTTTAATATTCATATATGATTCTTTAAAATTCATATTTAGCCATGGTTTACTCTTTCAAAAATTATTTAAAATTAATCTTCATGTCTTTTTTTTCAATGTGGTAATTTTGATTTTTTATCGAAAATGATTAAGGAATCAATGTTTTGGAATGAAAATAAATCATTCCATCATGACTACTGAATGATTTTAAGAATTATTTAAAAGTTTCAAGGGTTCGTTTCAAAAAAATCCAATATTCTTTGTACTTTTCTAGATTTTATAAATGTGATTACTAAGTGAAAATGGTATTTTTCTAATGAATTCAAGTGATATTGTAAATAAAATTTCATCTAAGATGGAATCATATGATGTCACTTATGATTTACTGGGGATATGATACAATGATATAACCCTTATTACTTATTTTTATTGTTTATTATTATTATGATATGTTTATGAAACCTGTTTATTTCTCATAGTTTATGTAATGATGAATTATTGAAATGTTCCCGAAACTCAATTCCATTACATGTGTAATGAGATGAGATGAATGACTTATGATATTATGGAATTCATATTAATGGATTATTATTTTATGATGGTTTTCCCTAGAATCATACATCCCTCCAATCCATTTGGTAAATATGGACATCTCATGAGACAAATACAAAGGGAATGGGGAGTGAACCCTATTCAGTATGGGACTTTGTCTACAATGATAGTCTAGGGAGTGAACCTTGATGATTATGATGGAATGGGTTGTGAACCCAATCCACTTTGATAATCATGGTAGTGATTCATTAAAACTAATGAAATCATTTCTATTGTTTTGTGGATTCCTCAAACATCGCTCTTATTACATTGTTATGATCTCATGGATCATGTTCTTTGATTCATTTATGATTCATGTCTAATAAAATCCTATTCTTTATGACATGACTCAATATTATGATATTTGATATATAGGGTATGGTTTTCATTTGTGTATCTCATGTTCTCATACCCTTATGATCATATTGTACTTATTAGGTCATTGATACCCCACTTTTTTACCCTTACTAAGAATTTGAGATCACCCTTTCTTGTGTTTCCTTTCCCAGTGATATAAAGAATGTTTTTATATATGATTTGTTTAAAAATGGTTCTAATTAGAATGAACATTGTGGGAGAGGATATAGATATATTATGAACCAATATTCTATGAATCCATGTTTCTAGAGACACTAAAAATCTATGGTTCTGGCATGGATCATAATGTTATGTAATGAATATGCATCTAACATGATATAATATCTATATTTGAAAATTGTGGTCACTGTAGTTTATATTAGAGATATTTTTAGTGATCCTTTTGAAACTCATATGAGAAATAATTAGTGAGAATCCTTTGTATAATATATTATATATGAGAACATCCTATGTTATGGTAAAGAAATGAGTCTGGTTTTTCAAGAAAAACATTGATTTCTTGATACTAGAAGTGAATGTGGTTTTGGAATAGATGTATATAAGGGTAATAAAACTTAAAGGAGTTAATAAAGTATTTCTTGATCATAATTCTAGGGAATAATAATTTTGTCATACTTCACACTAATTTTACACTCCCAATGGATATGATTGGGTTAATTCACAATTTCTTTATGAACTACCATGATAGATTTTAATAGTTGATGACCATGAATGAATTTAGTTAATCATAAGGTGTCACAAAATTAAAATTAGATGTCTTTATTTATAAGTGCTATAAATTATTTTTCATGTTTTTTATTATTGATTATCACAAAATTATTTTTTTTTCTATTCAATGTTTGGAACCAGGGAGAATCATGTTAAACCTAAATATGAAAGAAATTATCATGATTTTGAGAAACCGAATGGGATAATGACTGAATTGTAAGATATTTTGATTATAACTAATTAGTTATCATGATATATGAGTCATAACATGTACATTAACAACCTATCAAACTCCCCAAAGAAGAGAATAATGTAGTTTACTCAGAACTAGTGCAGTGGAGACCATAGATAAAAGAGTGATCAATTTCATTAATATTATTAATATGGAAGGAGACACCAAAGACAATGTATCAGAGGAATAGAATAATGTTTACTTTATGGAAAATAAGGGAATATACTAACTAATTACTAAGTAATAATGAGAAGTTCGATGGGGGAAATTAAATTTCATCATAAGGATCCATTCATATTTTATTTTATTAAATGTGGGGAGCCTTGGAATTATCTGAGTCAGTTCCTGATTCTAATGGTTGAATTCAAGAACAAGGAAGGAAATATGATATTTCAATAATTCAAGTAAAAGGATCAAATTTTTTATGTATTATTATTGAATAATTTTATTGTAGAAGTTTTATATTAATGGTATTTTGGTTATAATAATCATGAAATATCTAAGGATTTTTTAAAATTAGTTTTTCATTAATGTTTAAAACAATTTTCTCTAAAAAGTCCCCAAACCTAATAACCCTAATTTTGTGACTACTATATTTAATTGAAATAAGACACAAGGAATTTCATTCTGAAGGAACAAATATTATAGTAGTTATGTCAAACTACATAAATATATGACCCGCATATTACATTTGAATTTACAAATTACAAATAAATTGTTTTTCAAAATTTCATTATCGTCTCTACCATGTCCTTGAATATAATTCATATAATAATTCATGGATTCCTATGAATATATGAAAAATAACGGTGAGATCAAATTATTTGTACTAGTTATGTAAATCAGAATATATCATGAGTAAATAAAGTAAAATCTATATTTAATAACCAATATTCAAAATTAAATATCTTAACACACATTACATTTAATAAATAACTCAAATATCATGATAAGAGCCCTAATAAATATAGAAAGATAAATAACTAAACACAAATTTCATTCAAATAAAATTAATATCATGAATAGAAAAGGAATATTCAATATGGTGTGGAAGATAACTGAAAATGCATGCCATTTAATCGATAAACTGAGAATAAAAATGCATCCATATATAATATCATTATAAAAATATCATAGATAATAATAACTAAATTCATAAAAAATCAAATTCTTAATTATTAGCCATCACGATCTCAGGTATCTTGATACCTCTACTATTAATACCTTTTATAACACATTTTAAAACGGATGGGTAGGAATACACCAAAGACCCATTTAGTTAATGATAGCTAACTAATTCGTCTTAGGAGTTTTCTAATTCATCGATGGGAAACCTATAACTATGATCCAACTGTATATGCATTTAAAAAACATTCATCATATATCTAGTGATAAACTTAATTCATGAACCAATATTCCGTATCAATAAATTTCTATATCGAGTAAGGAATACAAATTAACAATTATTTCCTCAGTCAATCATAAAAATTTAAAAGTAAAATTCCATATCTATATATGATATATTTCTTATGTAATAAATAAATCCAGGATAAATAATGTATATATTTATGGGAAATGTAATTTCCATTAATAAAAAAAATAAACATTTTAAGGAAAATTGAATGATTGCAAAATCTAATCAAGAAATAGAATGTTAATACTTTCCTATGTCAAACAGATCTTAAAACATCTAGAGAAATAATAAGTATGTTATCAATACAACATATTCCCAGTGTATCATAATTATAATAACAGGATTATGTCTTGGATTAAATTAATGGCCATAAAAATTTCATTAAAAATATTCTTAAGGAAAATAACTTTTCACTTTGAAAATACTTTTTTAACTAAATGTTCACATAATATTTTGAAAATACTTTTACTTTAAAATATCTGTTGAAAATTATAAATTATTCTTAAACTCATTTATTGGTTATAATGGTAAGAAATTATTTTCTTGTCATATACAATAAAACAAATATTCTTCTAACTTTTTTAGTAAAATACAAACAGTCCTTTTTTGGGAAATTATAATAATATTCCTTTAAAAACATATTTTAAAACATAAAACATTGGTAAAATTTACATTAATAATTAATTTTGATAAATTCAATAAAATTTGAAACATTTTTAGAAAACATTGTTTTGGAAGAAAAAAAGATGTTTTAAAAAATATAGAAATAATGTTGAATTTTCTTAAAAACATTTGGTCAATCCTTTTATGTACCAAATAGAGGAAAATGGTAATATTTCATTGAAATTTAATGAATAACCAAATGATAAAAAAATTAAATTGAATTATCATACGAAAATAAAATTATTTCCTTGAATGTAAATTCATGTATATATAATCTTGATTAAAATGAGATTTTGAAATAAACTCGTACAAATATCATAACGTTGATGTGATAAATAATAACTGAATTTATTATGTGTATAAAATGTAAATAAAAATAAAAAAAGTGTAAATAAAACTTAATATATTCAAAATTCTTTATACACATAATCTGAAAATGTTAAATTTTTAAAAAAAATAATATAACCCAATGAAAATAAATTGAGTGATAAAATTATTTACCAGTTGGGATATTTTAAGTCAAAACCCCATAGATAAAATAATTCAAATTAAAAACTAAAATATGATTAATTTTAAAGTAATAATGATGTTAAAATCTAAATGGGTAGTATATAAACCATATAAAAGTAATTTGGTTCATAACATTATAGTATTCCTCAATGAATGGAAATTGAGAAGAACTCTCTTTCCTCAAACTTCATTTTGGGTGAAATTTCATTAACCTCATTTATAGTAGTTTTAAGAATGTTATTAGTTTCTAACAGAACCATATTCATATTTATAATATCATATATCATCCTTTTATATCATCTAATTACATGTCCATTAATAGTATTTCTTTATTACTATTCTTTCGAGTGATAATTTCCTTTTTTGTCGGGCATGTTTTGATGTGAAAGTTCAAATTCATGAAAATATTATATAGTTCCATAATATATATATTTATATTATGGTTATAAATATCATTTTTTCATTATATAAAATTTTATAATCATTATATAAATTTGAATAGGGATAATGGATCATATCGCTTCATAGAGATGGTAGGTCATACGTACACAAGAGCGACGCTATCATTTCCTTAACTAGTAAAAGGGTAAGAAAATTTATGATATATTAATTTTATATAACCAATATCATGTAATATATATGAAATAAATTCATTAAAAATATCCTTATTATGTTCCATGTAATTCATATGTGAAAAATGAATCATGTCGTTTCACGAGGCTATAGTCCACAGTACAAATAAGTGAAGTTGTCATAATTTAAACAACATGGAATGTAAGAAGGTATATGTGATATTATATTAAAATATTAATAATATTATTATAAATATTATATAAATTCTTTAAATTTATCATTATATACAATCATGAGATGAGTTGATGGAAAACTATTTTCATATGTTCATTAGGTGGTAGTTCGTCACACACATGATCGATGATTTTGTTTCCCATTTCATAGAGGATGGAATGGATAAATGTTATTAAATTAACATAATAAAAATATAATTATATTTTACATATGGGTTTTATTATACTAACAAGATTGAATAATATTTCAAATTGTTTAATGAAAAATTAAAATAAAAAAGGTCATTTATGAACGTTACCACTTCTTTGGATGGACTATTTAGGTTTGCACCAAAATCCTTCATGGGATGGATTAATGATCAAAAAAATGGATATAGGATGTTTTTAGGGAATTAGAGAAATTATTTGCATATTTATTGTTAGAACCATGTAGATTTTAATGTTTTATTTGTGGAGGAGAGAGGGTGTCCTTTTATAAGTTGGGGAGAGGACACACAGGGGATTTTTTTAAAAAATCAATTACGCCCATGTTTTTATCAATTCCATAAGCCTTCCAAATGGATCAATATCAACCCTTAAAGGATATAAGGTCTATATACGTCCATAACATATGTTTTGGAGATGTTTTTAAGTTATTTTAACCCTTTTCATTATAGTTCCCCCCAGTAAACTAGTTTTTACCCTCACTATGGTAAATAAGTATCACTGCTTTTACTATTAAAAATGGTAAAACATTAAGTTGAACTTATTAGAAAATAAAAATTATTATTATTCCAAATATGTAAACCTTTTTTACAAATTCCATTGAAATATGTGGAACATATAATTTAAATTTATACCTATACATGTGACAAAAATGGAGGTTTTCGAAGAGAAATTTCTCATAACAAGGTTTTTATATCAAAATTCAATATGAAATTAATTCAAATAAAAAATATTATTTAAATTTTAATATATTGGAACTAATTTTAATTTAAAATTAATTTAAAATATAATTTAACCTTGTGAATTGGACAAACAAAAGGGAATTTTACAATAAAAAATGCCATTTTCCATTATGCATTGAAATATTAAATATTTTCAAAAAAATATCCAAATATCACCATCATATAATTTTCAAAACATAATTTAAAAAATTAAGTTTATTTTCTAAAATAAATTCTCTAAAATTGGTATAATTTTAATTTTATATAATGTGCGTAGAGTGTGACTAAACCTTCTTTTTAAAAAATACTTTTTTTAGAAAATGGTTTCTTTTTTAATCAAATGATTCTTATTTTATTTCTAATAAATATATAAAAATAATTTTCATTATTTATTTACTACTATTTACACCACATAATTTAATATCTAGGTTATAATAGTATACTATATTACTATTCATTTTGACTTGGGTTGCATGTTTCGCAAGCAATCAAAGAGATAAAATTTATTTAAGAATTAATATATAATAAATTTAAGGTGTGTAACATTCTCATCCAAGAACAATGTTTCATGAATTATATTACATTAAACGCAAATTTATTCTTCTAAAATATTGGGGTGTTTTACTCTCCCCGCTTTTAATAAATTTCTTCCTTATAATTTAATCTTCATATTGGTAATCAAAGGTTTTACATTTAGAAATACCATTTTTGAAAAAACTACATCATAAAAAGGGTAAAAACTCATACTCTTAAAATAAGGAAATAAAAATAATAAATTCCATTTGAAATAACAAATACATAGTTATCCATTTTTGTTAACTTAGGTGGGATGATAAGATATTAACACTGGATAAAATCATAATTCCTAAATAATTATAGAGAGTGATTAACATTATTGATAAAAAGAGTTTGATTGTTCAAGAGAAACTATATAACCATACAACCATAAATCTATGATGAGTAAAATGATTATTACTTCATCAGATATGGAGGTAATTGGATAACATTTTTTGTTACAAGATCCTTTTTCTAATGTTGATTAATTCTTTTACAATATAAGAATATAAGGAAATATTCTTTCTTGATATATTTCTATTTCATAAGCACAATTTCTTGCTTTGGAAATTCTTCTATCAACTTCGGATTCATCTCTTACTCAATAAAATTAATATCCAAAATTGATTTTTTTTATTAATGAAGCCCTAAAATTAAATTTTAATTGATAATAATATCTATAAAAGAGTGAAAAGTCATTCCACGTATTTTTAAATATTTTCCACAACCAATATGGTTAGTACAACTTATTAATATCTAAACCTAAATAGTTACACCAATTGATCATCAATAGTATTTATTCATCAAATATTTTAAGTAAAAACAATGGCATATTAACCAAAACATCACATAGGTTAGTGGTAGGAACAAAACCTTTATCTTCCTTTCATTTGTGGGTTTAAACCCAATGGCCTTTCTAGATGCGATGAGTTGTCACCCAGTATGTGGGATGCCCTTTTTCTAAAACCATATTAATATAATTCTTATAACATTCCCAAAATTTTATAACCTATAATTACTACAACATAAATGATAATAAAAACCTTAAAGGTTGCCAATATTTTTAATATTAATTAAAAAGAATATAAATGGAATTATTAATTAAATAACTTTTTCATATACTAAACCAATAGATTGTATTCCCATAATTTTTTTCCAAAAATATCATCTATTATCTTATATTCCTTCCAAAGAAATTTTAAATAGGCATTTAATATGTTGAACTTATGATTAACATTAGCATCACAAACCCATGATGGTATCCATAACTCTTAAGTTAATTAATACATATATACTTATAAAATTTAACACAATCTATATATGTTTAATGATTATTATAAAAAATAACACAATTAAAAATGATTTAAAAATTTTATTCTTGAATCCCAATACATAAATTCATAAACCATATTTTTTCAACATATGCCCTTCCTTCGTCTTAGGGATAATCGTTAGAAAAGGTAATTTACATAGAAAATTCATAGTTTTACCAAATATTAGACAACAAAATATAAATTAATCCCTTGGATGAAATTAATTTCCTTCTGTAGTACTCAATACTTATCATCATCAATTCATTACTTTATGTCTTTATTTTCCACAAATAAAAAATTTCCTCATTCCTTTGAAGAACTTTTTTGGTAGTCTCTTTCCATATTATTGACATGAAATAAATTACGAATTATTTCCTCTATGGTCTCAACCTCTCAAAATTATAGTGAACTCCATCGTTATCTTCTTGGGTTATTCCAAGAGTTGGATAAGGTGTAGGTTATTAATCATATATTAGTATAATTGAGTAGTCATAATCCTGATATTTTTCACTACTATAGAAATCTCATTTTGTTTCTCTAATTCAGCACATTTTCCTTCATTTTCAATGTTAACATGATTCCTTCTGGTTACAACCATTTAATAAAACCATAAATCATAGTCTGAGAAACAATAATCACTATAGGAAACCCAAATAATTATTTATAGGATTTACAAATACTGAAACCATCTTTTCAGTATAAGATGCCTTAGGATTATCCATGGTCATTCACTGTAAACATCTATTCAAATCTATCATAATGGTTTGTAAGAAAATGTAAATTATCTAAATCATATCCCCAAGGAATGTCAAATCAATTGTTCAGTAAGGCTCATTTTCATGCATTGGTAACACTTGAGTAAATATCGATGCACCTTTTTTTATGTAATTACCCCTGGGTAAATCTTTTTCAAAACCATGTCCAGTTTTAGTATACATACTATGACGTATTTCTATGAAAAACCTTATAATCTCTACCTTAATAAATATAGGGATGTTCTTATATGCTTATCCTAAAAATCTATCATAGTGTTATGTTCCCTAATCAATGTTTTTCAAAATCTACTTCCCAAAGTTTCTAATAAACGTCCTATAATACCAACTTTTTTGACCCCAACCATACCGAACCTGATCTAGTGACTGTTTTATTACATTACAATAAGACATATAGAACCACATCATGAAGAACTAGATAGTTTAGTTGTGTTGATAAACTATAAACATATTTGATTCCAATATTAAATTTGAATATACAAATTAAAATAAGAAAAAGTTAAATAATACCATTATTCCCTCTATAATATCCTTTAATATCATTAATTTTAAACTTCCTAGATTCCTAGGAAAGTAAAAAACATAAGGTTGATCTCAAATTCTCTATAAGAGTTTCATAAATTAAGAGATATCATGAGTAAATAAAGAATAATAAATATTGTATAACAAATTTGTAAAGTTAAACATCTGAATAAACATGACATTAAATCAATAACTTGACTATCATTATTATATAAGGAATAATAAATATTTCAATGAAAATAAATGAACTTATATACCATTTAAATAACATTATTTTCATGAATAGATAAGTCAAAATTAGTATCACTACTGGAAATGTGGTTTTTACAAACGGTTCTTTACCAATGGTTTGGTTAAACCGTTGGTAAAGAAGGTTTAGGGAACCCTTTCCCAACGGTTCACTAGAATCAGTGGGAAAGTGTACCCCTTTTCCAACGGTTTTATGAAACTATTGGTAATGGGGTGTTTAATTTACTCTTTCCCAAAGGTTTTATGAAACCGTTGGGAAAGGGTACCCCTTTGT
Source organism: Viscum album (assembly GCA_963277665.1). Lineage (NCBI taxonomy): Eukaryota > Viridiplantae > Streptophyta > Magnoliopsida > Santalales > Viscaceae > Viscum > Viscum album. The sequence continues at coordinate 23,250,096 of OY728157.1, read as the reverse complement.
CAACAGTTCTATTGAACCGTTGGGTAAGGGTACCCTGAACAACCCTTTGCCAGTAGTTTTTAAAAAATGTTGGTAAAGTTTTTCCCTAAATACAGTCAGGCCGCTGCTCTCCCCCATTCGCGATAGAACCCTAAAATCAATCTGGCGCTCTACTCCTCTCACGAACTCCCCCATCCGAACAGGTGAAAAACCATCTGAATCATCTCAAATCAGGTATTTTATTCTTTATACACATATGATACCTTTTTTTATTGTTATTGATCTAATATTTTAGTTTTATGTTTGGTATTTGATGTGATTTCACCATGAAAAATAGGGAAATGAATGAATAATTTTTTAATTAATTCGTTTCCCATGGAATATCATTTGTGTTATAATGTCCATGCTAAATAAAGGAGTAATGTAATAAAAGACCTTGAATAAATTGTGGAAGTTGGGGTATGTTGCCTCTATGAGAGGGTTTTTGTTGTGTTTCATTGTATGTTGTAGGCTATTGTATGGCGATTGAGGTGACCAGTTGGGATTTGTGATATGTGGGGTTATAATGTGATGGTTAGTGGGAATGGATATGAAATGTGAACTTGTGTGATAGTGATGATGTGGGGTGGTGTTGTGTCATGTGGAGGTGTTGTGTGATGAGGTTGTGGTGTATGATATGGTGAGGTGGTTTTTTTTGTGCGGTAGTTTTTGATGTGCAATATTTTTGTTATGATATGTGGTTGTTTTGGTGAGATGTTTGGCCTATATAACATGGTGATGATGGTTATTGTGAGATGATGAGTTGTTGTGTGGTGGTTTTATTAGTTTCCTAGTAATCTATGGAATAAATTATGCTGTTAAAACAAAAAAACAAGATAGTAAATAAATGAGATGGAATATAAATGGATGTGTGGTAAGTGGATTTAATTAATTTAACATTAAATGAATGGACAATGTAAGTGTGAATGAAGTGGATTATAAATGAAAGTGGGAAATACTATGCATCTTGTGTGGTGGTGGTGTGGTGTGTTGCATATAGTGGTGAAAGTGGTTGTGATGGTTTATGTGTTGTATGGTAGTAGTGAAGTGTGTGATTATGTAGTTAATGTGAACCCATAGGATGGGTATTTTGTGCTATCTATATATCATGTATTTTAAGTTATTTCTACACATTCCCAACCAGAGTTGGATAAACTACCAATGATCAAAGGATTTGAGTTATGGGTATTTTTTCTAATATCTAGGATGGTGGTTATATGGTTGGATATCTACCATGTCTTCCCTACTCTTGCTTCATAAGTGATTGACCTTGTGTTTTTAGGCAAGATGCGATGTTATTGTCCATGTGTCTTCAGGTGAGATATACTATGATTTCCCTAGTGTTTTCAGGTGAGGTGCGACGTGATAAGGCTATAATAAGATGTGGCATGTGGTTGAGGTTATGTAGGGTAGGAGGATGGCACAAGTATGATGTTATTAATGTTCATGATACCCTACTAATATGGTTATGGGATGATGCATGCTGTGATGTGATAACACATTATGTTCTTGTTGGTTTTACATTTTTTCAATAACACATTAGTATGTTTTTTTCACATGTGTAGTTGATACCTTGATTATTTTCTTCCTTTATCATTTACTTAAATTTACTTTCTATTAAATTTCAATCCTATTGAATTTTTTATGACAAAATGACTTATATAAAGTGTTTTTACAGAATGGACAGAAGTTGGATGTAGGAAACCGATCGGATCTCAGGCGATTTTCAAAACAATTTGGAGGGCTTTATAAATTTTTCATTTCACAATGCTTCAGATAGTGGTCGCATACACTGCCCATGTTCCACATGTGTTGGTATACCATGGTTGAGCTGTGAATAAGTCATCTACCACATAACCAAAAATGGTTTTCAAGAAAAATACTTTGCGTGGTATCACAATGGGGAGAAAATGAAATCTCAAATTGGTGATGATCGAAATGAAAGGACTAAAATGGATAATTTTTTAGATGATCGGTTTCCGTTTATTCATCATCATGAAAAATAAAGGATTTTGACTCATGAAGACTTAAATATGAGTACAGATGATGAATCTAGTGAAAATGATGATATTGATAGGGTGAAAAAATTGAATGATGTTGCCATGACTCTAGTATATTGACAATGCGATAAAATAAAAAAGATGGAATTTTTAATCTGATTGTTTCATTGGAAAACTATATATGGGATTTCAAATACATCAATCGATTACATTCTTACCCTCTTGAAGTATTTACTTAAAGATGATGCAGATATTCCCTCAAACCAATATATGGCATGGATGTTAGTTGATGAACTTGGATTTTCAAGAAACAAAATTCATGTTTGCCCGAAAGATTGTAGTTTATTCTTGGAGGAAACTGCTGAACGAAATGATTGTATAAATTATGGCACATCCCACTGGAAGTAAAAATCTGATGGAACACCATCCCGTATTCCACAGAAAGTAATGTGTCACTTTCTATTGATCCCCAGACTCCATAATCTTTTTATGTCTAATGAAATATCAATAAAAATGACATGGCATGATACCGAGAGAAAGAAGACTAATGATAAGTTGGTTCATCCTGTAGATGGATTTGCATGGCAGAGATTTGATGCTCGACATCCTTATTTTGCAGCTGACGTGCATAATGTGAGGTTGGGGATTTCATGCGATAGTTTTAATCCGTTTGGGTAGATGATTACTTCGCACAACACATGGCCAGTTTTTATACACATTTATAATCTTCCCCCATGGTTATGTATGAAAAAACCTTTCACTTTCATGTTTATACTCATATCCGGTCCTTCTGAACCCGGAATTGATATTGATGTATACATTCAACCTTTAATAAAAGATTTGAAACTTATTTGGGATGTGGGTGTGTGCACATACGATGCATGTTCGAAAGACATATTTCAGATGCGTGTTGTGCTTATGTGGACAATCAATGATTTTCCAGCTTATGCAATGATGTTTGGATGGAGAATGAAGGGAAAACTATCATGTCCAGTTTGTATGAAGAATACACGATCTAGAAGACTGAAACATCATTGTACTTTCAGTTTTATGGGACATCGACGATTCTTGCCAAAGGATCATCCATATAGAGCAGTATCTTCAGATGATTACTCATTGGACGAGTACCCATTTTAAGGTATGAATTAAATTTGAGGTATTTAAATAATAAAATTCATGTTTTTCATTAATATTATCCTTTCTTTATCGAATTTTATTTAGTAATCATTTGGAAAAAATAAAAAAAACATTTATGCAAAAATATCTTCACACACTAGGACGTACGATGATGTCGGATCGTAAGAGGAAGCAGGTATGACATTTTTTTATAAGTTTTCTTTACGAATTACATTTTCTTTTTTTCAATTATTTAATCATTTTCTAAAGTTTTCAAATAACTTTAGTTTTCAATGTCATTGTAGAGGAAAATACAGAATATTGAAGGATGTGTGCCTCGAGAAAAACTGTTTTGCTCGAGAAGACGGAAAAATGATGGAAGTGCTGTTAACGAAGCAACTCAGCAGAAGATTGTAAGTTTTAATCTATTGATTTTATATTTTAATATCTATTTTTTCACGTAATAATATATTTATATTTTTAACAGGTTGCATTAGAGGCCCTAGATGCCCAAGAACCAGACAATTTTGGGCCAACAGATCACTTACATCAGGTGTTGGGAGAGGAGCATCCTGACTGAGTATGCTGCCGACCTAGGATAGCCCCAACGAGGTATTGGCCCTCCTTAGGTATGAGTTGTAGTTCCACCGAGCTGCAGCAAGTTTGGGCACAGGCAGAACAAGCTGATAAAAGGGCCACAGAGATGGCAGAACAGTCTACTAGGGCAAACAGTGCGTTTGTGAAATTTATTGAAGTTCTACGTCCAACACTTCCAGAAGAGGCCAGCCCAGCTTTTGATGAGTATATGTCGTCAATACGTTCTATATATAGTGCACCATGTGTCAGTTCTAGTGGTGGTTAGGATGATGTCCATCTTGACGATGATGATGGCGAGGAGTCTGATTTGGAAGAGGAGGGAGAGGAGGAGGGAGAGGCGGGTGGCGAGGGAGAGGAGGAGGCTGGGGGTGAGGTGAAGGGTGTTGAGGAGGGCGAGGACGATGATGGGGATGAGGATGAGGGTGATGATTATGGTGATGATAGTGATGGTGATGTGGGACAAATTGATCCATTACATTTTTTACTAACATTACTGAGATTTGATATTTAATCTCTTCTAGTTGTTGGTTTTATCTAGACTCGTAGTATAGTATTGGAGTTGAGTTATTTTTATATATTATCTATTTTTTTGGATGTTTTTGTCTGTTAGTGGTTGTGTGTTTGGGAACCCCCCTTTTTCCTGGACCCTGGACAACCCCCCACCATCCTACTTGGACGCCAGACACCCCCCCCCCCCCCCGGACAGCCCCCCAAACAGCCCCCCCCCCCCCCCACCCTCCTCCCTGGACCCCGGACAGCCCCCCGGACAGCCCCACAGACATCCCCCCATACAGCCCCACCTATCTTCCTTGGACCCCGGACAACCCCTCGAACACCCCACGGAAAGCCCCCGGACAGCCCCCCAAACAGCCCCCGGACATCCCCCCAGCCCCTACCCTCTTCCTTGGACCCCGGACAACCCCACAAACACCCCCTGACAGCCCCCTCCCTGACCCTCCTCCCTAGACCCCGGACAACCCCCCGTACATCCCCCCAGACAGCCCCCCGGATAGCCCCCCCCCCACCCTCCTCCTTGGACCTCGGAGAACCCCCCCCCCCCCCCCCCCCGAAGACCCCCCAGACAACCCCCCCCCCCTGCACAGCCCCCCCACCCTCCTCCTTGGTCCCCGGACAGCCCCTCGGACACCCACCGGACAGCCTCGCCGGACTGCCCCCCCCCCACCCTCCTTGATTTCATTTAGTACTAGAAAATCTATAATATATATTTTATTTATTTTCATCATGATAATCAATTAAAATCACATTTACACATCTAATCAATATCATAGATTCTTGGTATGTTATTAAAGAGATGTATTCATTGGGCATGACATTGTAAGCTCCAAAATGTTTTATAGCATGATAAAATAAAATCTAATCCATTCTAAGAATGATATAAAAATATTTTATATGAACGTCCACAATATTTTAAGTAAATACCATTCCACTAATAGACACATGAGGATTCTCATAAAATGGACAACATTTTTAGTAAATACGGAAAACCAACCAAACGGATGCGGTTTCCATTTAAACTTTAGGAGAACAATCCATGGTTTATATGTGACGTGTACGAATCATCCCCGCCTCAATCTGAGATGTGGTGTGTCCAGCACCACTCAAAGTGTCTGCCTTTTGCTTCAAAAGGACGTCATTTTAATTGAAAAACATCAACTCGCATACGAAAAATCAACCAAACACATTCATATTGTGTTGATACTTTAGCACAACTATCCATGGGTCATATGTGACGTGTACAAGTCAAACCCGCCTCAATCCAAGGCACAGTGTGGCCGACACCATTCATAGTGTCTCTCTTTTGTATAAAATGGACAGGATTATAAGTGAAAAGAACAACTGACAAACGCAAAACTGACCAAACACATTATAAATGTGTTGATGCTTTAGAAAAATGATCCACGGGTCATATGTGACGTGTACAAGTCAAACCTGCCTTAATCTGAGGCACGGTGTGGCCAGAATCACTTTAAGTGGATCTCTTTTGTTTAAAATGGACAGCATTTTATGTACATATGGAAAACTGAACAAACATATTCAGTTTCCGTTGAAACTTCTGGAGAACGATTCATGGGTCATATGTGACATGAATCAATCAACCCTGCCTCAATCTAAGATGCGGTGTGGCCGGCACCACTCAATGTGTCTGTCTTTTGTTTCAAAATCACATCATTTTAATTGAAAAACATCAACTGGCATATGGAAAACTGACCAAACCCATTTGGATTGTGTCGATACTTTATGACAATGATCCATGGGTCATATGTGATGTGTACGACTCAACCTTGCCTCAATCTGAGGCGCGGTGTGGCCGACACTACTCTAATTATGTCTCTTGTGTTTAAAATGAACAGGATTATAAGTGAAAAGAACAACTAGCATACAGAAAACTAACCAAACGCATTCGGAATCTGTTGATAATTTATCACAACGATTCATGGGTCATATGTGACGTGTACGAGCTAACCTGGGCACAATCCGAATCACGGTGTGGCCGGGATCAATCTAAGTGTCTCTCTTTTGTTTAAAATGGACAACATTTTAAGTACATATGGAAAACCGACCAAACGTATTCGGTTTCCATTGAAAATTTAGGACAACGATCCATGGGTCATATGTGACGTGTACTTATCAACCCCACCTCAATCTGAAAAACAGTGTAGCCAGCACAACTCAACGGGTCTATCTTTTGTTTCAAAAGGACGTCATTTTAATTGGAAAACATCAACTAGCATACGGAAAACCGACGAAACCCATTCGGATGTTGTCAATACTTTAGCACAACGATCCATGGGTCATATGTGATGTGTACAAGTCAACCCTGCCTCAATACGAGGTGCGGTGTGGCCGACACCATTCACAGTGTCATTCTTTTGTTTAAAATGGACAGGATTATAAGTGAAAAGAACAATTGACATACGCAAAACTGAAAAAACACATTTGAAATGTGTTGATTCTTTAAAAAATGATCCATGGGTCATATGTGACGTGTACGAATAAACCCCGCCTTAATCTAAGGCACGGTGTGGCTGGAATCACTCGAAGTGGCTCTCTTTTTTTTAAAATGGACAACATTTTAAGTACATATGGAAAACTGACCAAACACATTCGGTTTTCGTTGAAACATTAGGACAACGATCCATGGGTCATAAGAGACATTTACGAATCAACCCCACCTCAATCTGAGATGCATTGTGGCCGACACCACTCAAAGTGTCTGTCTTTTGTTTCAAAAGGACGTCATTTTAATTGAAAAACATCAACTGGCATATAGAAAACCAACCAAACCCATTCGGATTGTGTCGATAAATTATCACAACGATCCATGGGTCATATGTGACATGTACGAGTCAACCCCGCCTCAATTGGAGGTGCGGTGTGGCTGACACTATTCACAGTGTCTCTCTTTTGTTTAAAATGGACATGATTATAAGTGAAAAGAACAACTGACATACGCAAAACTGACCAAATGCATTCGAAATGTGTTGATGCTTTGAAACAGCGATCCATGGGTCATATGTGATGTCTACGAGTCAACCCCGCTTTAATTTGAGGCACGGTGTGGCCGGAATCACTCTAAGTCTCTCTCATTTGTTTAAAATGGACAACATTTTAAGTACATACGGAAAACCGACCAAACACATTCGGTTTCCATTGAAACTTTAGGAGAACGATTCATGTGTCATATGTGACGTGTACGAATCAACCCCACCTCAATCTGAGATGTGGTGTGGCCAGCACCACTCAAAGATTCTGTCTTTTGTTTCAAAAGGACCTCATTTTAATTGAAAAACATCAATTGGCATACGAAAAACTGACCAAACACATTCGGATTGTGTCGATACTATAGCACAATGATCCATGGGTCATATGTGACGTGTATGATTCAACCCTACCGCAATCCGAGGCGTGGTGTGGCCGACACCATTTGTAACACCTCAAGATTTTATGAAAAATATTCTTTTTAATTTAATTAATGTCTTGTGTTGTACGCTACACCAAAAAGAGCTTGCACAACACGCATCCCTGAGTTGGTTTTCATTACACGCAAGCACGACCTTCCACGATAGCGTGTGTTGTACGCAATACTAAGTTTCTCTAAACAACGATATGCTATTAAAATATTTTTAAAACTAGTAGTTATGAATAGCAATACCCAATTTTTGAAATTTTATAAATTTTATTTTTGAAAATGGACTTCATTTTTGGCTTCAGAATATCGAAATTATCCTAGGGTGATATTTTGGTATTTTTCTGAAAAATTTCAATTTTTGATGAATAGTGAAAACACAGGATTACTATTTAATAACCGACTTTTTATTTAAAAAATTATTTTTTTATTTAAATTTATTTTAAGTCAAAATTAATACATAATACTTATATAAGTTCAATTCAATTCATTGGAGTCATTTTATAATAATTTTAGATATATAAAAATTTTATTGAACTTATCACCGTCTTTTACCCACCTCCTAGGAGAATTTGCAAATTTACATAAAACTTAATTTTACCGCTTTTGTAAATGGAATTTCAAAAATCCGAGACACACGGTTGATGTAAGTAAGTAAAATTTGGTTCAATGAGATAAAAATAATTTTTGGTGAATAGTAACTTTTTACTTTTTTTTACCACGGTTAAAAGTAAATAAGGTAATTAAGGGTAAAAATGATATTATTATTACCATAAAACATGTCCTAATTCTATTTTATAAGTTTAATTCGACCAAAAACAACCTTAGGAATAAAATATGACCATTTAGGCCTACATGGATTAGATTAGGACATTTATTATTAATTTATTTATAGAAGGGTTAAAATAGTTAAAATCAAAGTTTAATAACTAATTCATTTTTTATAGAGTTATACATAAGATAAATTCGACTATAAATATTAATTAGAAAGATAAAATGATTTCCTACATATTTTAATTTTATTTGTAATTTTTAGACATTAAATAAGTTAATTTATTTATGACACAATAATGATGTAGTAATTATCTTGTTAATGAAATGTTTACATAATTGATGTTATAAATACCCAAATAAATGTGATTTGAGACTTTTTAAGAATTAAAATAATTTTCTAGGTTAATATGGCATGTTAGTATTGATTTAATTAACTTTTTTATAACTAATTATTCTTTTATGATTTTCACAAAAATCAATTACCAAATAGTGTCAAAATTGACATAAAATAGTTTTTAAAACCAATATTATAATATTAATTGTAATTTTATTCCTAAAAATCTAAGGTTCGGAAAAATGACTTAAATAAGGTTGTATATATTAATAATAAACAACTTGGGGTTCTTTTGTCTTGTTATAGTATGTTTATTAACCATATAGTGTAAGAAAACAAGAAGACACGGTAAATGTAAAATTATTTAACTAAAAGTTAAATCTAAATGATAGGGTTAAAATAGATACTTAAACTTGTCTAAATTATATTGGATGAGAGGATTTCGACCCATCCCCACTTTAGATTCTAAATAAATCAGTTTAGAGCTATTAAAAACCGAATATAACTTTATAATAAAATAATATTTTTATTTATTCCAAAGGTTCCCCTCTCCTCCCTTATAAAAGGGCACCTCCTCCCTCTCTTCCTCACACCACTTTGAGCCTTAAAGATCGTCCAAACCCTGAAAATTTCTCTTCTACACTTGCCTAGAAACATCCTAGAGGTTCTGGTCTTCTTAAAAGACCAATCTTAGTACCCTAAGAGAAGGTTTCAAAAGGCGTGTTGAAAGAAGAGGTAATATCCGTTACCGATTCTTTCAACTTTATTTCTTCTTCTACTTCTTCTTCTATAGTTGTTTCATTATGAAGTAATAACATAAGTATCACTCATATAATAATATGTTATTATAAGTATGAAACAACCCTATTTCACCATCTATCCATCCTTCGAAAAATGAAATCACCGCGCGTGCGTACGTACGGAATACCGTCTCCACGCCGTGGTGTAATCTATTTTCGACCACCACCTTACTTGGATGGGTATAATGGTGTAAATAAATAACTATATATGATTATTTACAAGTTATATTGATTCTGAAATATTATACATACACTTCAATGCAATTCCATGATCATAGGAATGATATCATCGCTCGTGCGGACGTACGGACTACCGTCTCCATGATGCGATGAGATTCATTTTCCATGTTAACCATTCATGAATAATTATAAACTATATAAAATAATTAATCATTAAATATATTACATATTAATGATACTGGATTTATGTGTATATATATTTATGTCATCTACTTAATTTCATTCAATTCAATAAGGAAACGAAAACAGCGTTCATGCGTACGTACGGCATACCGTCTCCATGAACGTTGTATTTAATTCCTTATGTCGATCTATAATATATATGTATATGATGAATATATATTATATATAAATAATGTTTTATATTCTATAATTATGTAAATCAGGATATAAGTAATAATATTAAGAACGACAAGTCAAAACACTTACGATAAATGAAACGATTTTACCAAAAACACTCTTTAACATGGAATTTACAAAAGAACGGGTAATATAAAGTCATAAGTGAACCATATATGATATCATAACAATGAATATGATTCTTTAATAAGTCAATTACATTATTTAAATCATTACACAGGAGGTTCAGATACATACGAAGCATATCGGACATAAGGTAAGGGGTAAATTTTAAATCACATTTTTTATCCAAGATTTCTTATATGTAAGTATTTACTGGGGTTACGTTTATCATCCATGACCCTGTTTTCTAAAAGAAATTCATAAATTGTTTATTATTATTCCATGAATGTTTAAAGTCATTTTTACCCTTTATTAACTCTTTACCACATTGTATGGATGGAATATTTCCTTTGGTTACCATATAATGTACTTTTTGACTTTTGCGACAAAAGTACGAGGAGAATGTTATTTTTAACTTATACGGCGTGAACGGATTTTTATGGTTGTATAAAGACTTATTTTAATGAAGCTTCCTCCAAAATATTTCCTGAATATTTTCAAAAAAATCCTTTTCTTTTAAAATTGCATGATATTTTGTGAAAAGAAAATGATTTTGAAGATGAAAGGATATTTTCCCCAAGAATTCATTTCAATTGTTTTATCAAAACCATTTTTCAACTAAGATGACATTATTTCATATGTGTATGTTTCTAGTATAATGTCTCTATGATTTACATGGTTTCACTTTTCTTATTATGAAATGATATCCATTTATTTTATATGGATTATGTGATGATGGGATGATGTTTATGAAACCCATTTTATTCGTTGGGTTATTATGTAGGATGTATGTTTATTTTGTGGCACAAGTAAGAATGATATCATTATGAGATGGGTGGGACATATATCTACATCCAATTCATTGGGTAAAGATTTATATCTCATGAGATATACATGGCTGGAATGGTCAGTTAATCTGGTTCATTGTTACAGGACTGAAACGAGGAGTGAACTCGATTCAGAAAGGGACTTTGTCCACTAAGATGGTCTTGGCAGCAATGCCTTGGCTACTATAGAAATCATAACATGTTCTTAATGGTTGCCACAATTACATGTTTTATTCCCATGTTATTTTATCATGATTGATGTTCCCTTATGATATATGCCTTACTTACTTCCAAGATTCATGTCTTTGCTCAAGATTTTGATGTTTAGATTTTATGTTCATGTTTTTGCATTCAAATGTTTATGGATTGTTTTCTGTTCTCTATGTTTACCCTTACTGGGCATTTGAGATCACCCCTTTTATGTTTTCTTTTCACCATGATATAATGAAAGGTTTTAGGTAAGAAAAAAAGGGATGATATTTATGGGAGATGGTGAAGATCTTTCACCACGATTTGAAGATTATATTTCGAGTTTCCAAAGACATTAAACTATTACGGTCCTTGTGTGTCTGTTTTTGTTATGTACTATGTATTCTGTAAAAGTAATGTAATGTACATGTACGTCAAGCATTGGGTCTCTATAGTTGGTATCAGAGGAAAGGTTTGGTCAACCTTTGGAAACTAGTATGCAAAAACGTTAGTGAGATCCCTAGAGATATTTCTGAGGTATGTCTAGGGATGTCCCTAAGGATAAGTATACATATATGATATAGTCCTAGAACTATGGTAACGATCTTAGAATTTAACCTAAGATGTTAGATATTGAGGGTACTCCCCCATTACTATGTTGTTTTCCTTAGAATGAATTTTTCCTCTCACACTATTCTTTTTGGGTTTTAGAAAATGTCTGTAAATATGAAGATTCACAATAATGGAGGATATGACGGACAATGGAATGATATTATTCATGAGAAACAAAATGAAATGGGATTTGTAAGTCCAAACATAGTTATTATTCCTAATCAGCAATCTCATAATATGATCAATAATCTCAAATTTGGTAAGTTTCCCGACTCTGATAATAAGAGAAAGATGGAGTTTCATGATTATCATAGAGAAAAGAAAGTTCAATTTCCCTCATGTAAATCATGTGGGAAGAGGCATCGGGGAGAATGTTTCAAAGGAACTGGAAGATTCTTTGGGTGTGGAAAACAAGGACACAAAGCCAGTAAGTGCAAAGGAAATGGTTAAGTTAACACCATGGACAGGGATAATGGTATTGCTATGACATCAACAATGATTAGATGTTTTAAATGTGGAATGTATGGGCATTATGCAAACCAATGCCCTAAGGAAAAATCTCATGAAGAGAATCACCTTGGTCATATGAGTAGTATTTTTGTGGATGATGATGAAGAGACTACAAATGAAATATGAGATGAATGAAATTATGAAGCTCAGTTAGTGGTTTAAGAAGTTAGTGGACTGATTGTATGTTTATAAAGAATAATGTATGGTACTATGTAATAAAGAATCATCTAAGGATTGTTACACTATTGATTTTCATAAATTATTTGAAAGTATATGTTGAATGGTTCCGGTAACCAAGGAAGGTTATTCAGATATTTTTGGAAAGTAGATGTTATGCATAAAATGAAGGGATAAGATGATAATGAGATGTTTGATTGTATTCATGATCTCATGACTGATATAAGGACTAAGTGATATTATGCTTTGATTATATTGATTTTTTGGATTTTTTTATGTGGAAAGAGTTACCTTTTTACAGTATTCATGTTTTCACTAAGGTTCTATGGTAATTTATGTTTCAAGAGAATATATGCCTAAGGTATTCATGTGTTTGTAATACAGCCAAAAAGATATATCTTATTATATATGTGGGATAAATTCTTGTATTCACATTCTTGGTAGATAACCTTTATAGTAATTGTTTTTTATACTATGAGCTTGGACTGAAGTATTTTAGATAATCCTAAAGATTTCAATGGATTATGTTGGACATAAGTTATTATTGTTTAAGGATAGAACATTTTTCGATATTATTGATGGGATATTATAGTAATGTAGTTTTAGAAAAAGGACAACCTGCAAGACGGGCGACAACCCATCGCATCAGACAAGACTGTGGGAATCGAACCCACAACTGAAGTGCGACTAGCCTTTATCACATACAAATGGCCTACAGGAAGTCCTTGGTTAGTTGAAACTATTTTTATTTTATTAGTGGCATGATAGATTAAGTATAAGTTCATTTTTGGAATCGTATACGATTAACCTCACTATAGATAGACTTGTGTATGTTTGAAAAATTTTTCTAACCTTTTGTCTGAAACAAATGGAATGAACCATCATACTATCACATGATCTATTAACACTTCACGAATAACAAATTCAACTTCATTTATTTAAGAGATGAAGTGGAAATTTTTCAAAGCACGAACAACAGTGATATTGTACCAAAATCAAGTAAGTATTTCTTCTAATTCAAAATTTTCAACTTTAGGGAAATGATATTGAAAACCAAAAATGTTGTCCTAGTGATTTTATATCTGATGAATCAGATGGTACCTTAGATCATCACAAATTTATGTCTTTGTGATTGATGGATTTTTCATAGCCATGTTCTCTACCACTCTCCATCAGAACTTGATGGTTAGATTTTTCTTCCATATCCATATTTTAACCTATGTACTCCTATATAGAAACCCAGTGATGAGTTACTTTGGGTAATTGTTATGTTTCATACTTTAGTTTTTAAAATTAAGTTTTAGTATTCCTTTTTATGATGTGGGTTTCTATTAAAGAAACCTTCAAGTAGTAAACCATTTATAACCCCGACGAATTTCGAGGGCGAAATTAATTTTAAGGGGGGTAGAATGTAACACCCCATGATTTTATGAAAAATATTCTTTTTAAATTCATTAATGTCTTCTGTTGTATGCTACACCAAAAGGATCTTTCATAACATGCATCCCTGACTTTGCTTTCATTACACGCAAGCGCGACCTTCCACGATAGCGTGTGTTGTACGCAATACCGAGTTCCGCTAAACAACGATATACTATTAAAATATTATTAAAACTAGCCGTTATAAATAGTAATACCCACTTTTTGAAATTGTATAAATTTTTTTTTAAAATGGACTTCATTTTTGGATTCGGATTATCGAAATTAGCTTAGGGTGAAATTTTGGTATTTTTCTGAAAACATTCAATTTTTGATGAATAGTGAAAACACTAGGTTACTATTTAAAAACCTACTTTTTATTTAAATAATTATTTATTTTATTTAAATTTATTTTAGGTCCAAATTGATACATAATACCTATATAAGTTCAATTCAATTCATTGGAGTCATTTTATAATAATTTTAGATATATAAAAATTTTATTGAACTTTTCACCGTCATTTACCCACCTCCTATGAGAATTTTCAAATTTACATAAAATGTAAATTTACCGCTTTTGTGAATGGAATTTAAAAAATTCTAGAGACATAGTTGATGTCAGTGTGTAAAATTTTGTTAAATGAGATGAAAATAATTTTTGGTGAATAGTAACTTTTACTTTTTTTTACCACGGTTAAAAGTAAATAGGGTAATTAATGGTAAAAATGATATTGTTATTACCCTAACACATGTCCTAATTCTATTGGATAAGTTTAATTCGACCAAAAACAACCTTAGGAATAATAGATGACCATTTAGTCCCACTTGGATTAGATTAGGACATTTATTATTAATTTATTTAAAGAAGCGTTAAAATAGTTAAAATCAAAGTTTAAAAACTAAATCATTTTCTATAGAGTTATAAATAAGATAAATTCGACTATAAATATTCATTAGAAATCTAAATAAATTTCCTACATAATGATATTTTATTTGTAATTTTTAAACATTAAATAATTTAATTTATTTATGACACAATGATGATGCAGTAATTATCTTATTAATGAAATATTGACATAATAGATGTTATAAATACCCAAATAAATGTAATTTGAGACTTTTTGGGAATTAAAATAATTTTCTAGGTTAATATGACATGTTATTATTGATTTAATTAACTTTATTTGAACTAATTATTCTGTTATAATTTTCACAAAAATCAATTACCATATAGTGTCAAAATTGACATAAAATAGTTTTTAAAACAAATATTATATTATTAATTGTTATTTTATTCCTAAAAATATAAGGATCGACCAAATGACTTAGATAAGGTTTTATATATTAATAATAAACAACTTGGGGTTCTTTTGTCTTGTTATATTAAGTTTATTAACCTTATAGTGTAAGAAAACAAGAAGACACGGTAAAAGTAAAATTATTTAACTTAAAGTTAAATCTAAATGATAAGGTTAAAATAGATACCTAAACTTGTCTAAATTATATTGGATGAAAGGATTTAGACCCATACTCACCTTATATTCTAAATAAATTAGTTTTTATCTATTAGAAACCGAATATGACTTTATAATAAAATAATATATTTAGTTATTCCAAAGGTGTCCCTCTCCTCCCTTATAAAAGGGAACCTTCTCCCTCTCTTCCTCACACCACTTTGAGCATTCATGCTCAGAAAACCCCTGCCAATTTTTTTTCTCCACTTCCCTAGAAACATCCTAGAGGTTCTGTTCTTCTTCAAAGACCAATCTTAGTGCCCTAAGAGGAGGTTTCAAAAAGCGTGTCGAAAGAAGAGGTAATATCTGTTACCGATTCTTTCAACATTATTTCTTCTTCTACTTCTTCTTCTTTAGTTGTTTCAGTGTGAAGTAATAACATCAGTATCACTCATATACTGATATTTTCTTATAATTATGAAACAACCCTATTTCACCATCTATCCATCCTACAAAAAACGAAATCACCGCGTGTGCGTACGTACGGAATACCATCTCCACGCCGTGGTGTAATCTGTTTTCAACCACCACCTTACTTGGATGGGTATAATGGTGTAAATAAATAACTATATATGATTATTTCAAAGTGATATTGATTATTAAATATTATACATACACTTCAATGAAATTCCACGATCATGGGAATGACATCATCGCTCGTGCGTACGTACGAACTACCGTCTCCACGACGCGATGAGATTCATTCTCCATGTTAACCATTCATGAATGATTATAAAAAATATATAATAAGTAATCATTAAATATATGACATAATAATGATACTGTATTTATGTGTATATATATTTATGTCATCTACTTAATTTCATTCAATTCAATAAGGAAATGAAAACAGCGTTCATGCGTACGTACGGCCTACAGTCTCCATGAATGGTGTATTTCATTCCTTTTATCGATCTATAATATATACGTATAGGATGAATATATATTATATATAAATCATGATTTACCTTCTGGAATTATGTAAATTAGGATATAAGTAATAATATCAAGAACGACAAGTCGAAACACATACGATAAATAAAACGATTTTACCCAAAACGCTCTTTAACATGGAATTTACAAAAGAAAGGGTAATATAAAGTCATAAGTGAACCATATATGATATCATAACAATGAATATTACTGTTTAATAAGTCAATTAAATTATTTAAATCATTATACAGAATGTTCGGATACATACGAAGCATATCAGACATAAGTTAAGGGATAAATTTTCAATCTCATTTTTTATCCGAGATTGCTTATACGTAAGTATTTAATGGGGTTACGTTTATCATCCATGACCATGTTTTCTAAAAATGTTATCATAAAATGTTTACTATTCTTCCATGAATTTTTAAAGTCATTTTTACCCTTTATTGACTTTTTACCACATTGTATGGATGGAATCTTTCCTTTGGTTTCCATATAAGGTACTTTTTGACTTTTCCGACAAAAGTACAAGGAGGATGTTATTTTTAACTTATACGGCGTGAATGGATTTTAATGGTTTTATAAATCCTTATTTTCATGAAGCTTCCTCCAAAATATTTCATGACTATTTTGAACAAAATCATTTTCTTTTAAAATTTCATGATATTTTGTGAAAACAAAATGATTTTGGAGATGCAAGGATATTTTCCTCAAGAATTCATTTCAATTGTTATATCAAAACAATTTTTCAACTAAGATGACATTATTTTATATGTGTATGTTTCATGTATAATGTCTCTATGATTTACATGGTTTCACCTTTCTTATTATGAAATGATATCCATTTCTTTTATATGGATTATGTGATGATGGGATGATGTTTATGAAACCCATTTTATTCGTTGGGTTTTTATGAAGGATGTATGTTTATTTTGTGGCACAAGTAAGAATGATTTCAATATGAGATGGGTGGGACCTATATATCCCTCCAATTAATTGGGTAAATATTTATATCTCATGAGATAGACATGGCTGGAATGGTAAGCTAATCTGGTTCAGTGTTACAGGACTGAAACGAGGAGTGAACTCGATTCAGAAAGGGACTTTGTCCACGAAGATGGTCTTGGCAGTAATGCCTTAGCTTCTATGGAAATCATAAAATGTAATTAATGGTTTCTACAATTACATGTTTTATTCCAATTTTATTTTATCATGATTGATGTTCCCTTATGATATATTCCTTACATACTTCCAAGATTCATGTCTTTGCTCAAGATTTTGATGTTTAGATTTTATGTTCAAGTTTTTTCATTAAAATTTTTCTGGATTGTTTTATGTTCTCCATGTTTACCCTTTCTGGGCATTTGAGCTCACCCATTTTATGTTTTCTTTTCCCCAGGATATAAAGAAAGGTTTTAGGTAAGAAAAAAAGGGAAGATCTTTATGGGAGATGTTGAAGATCTTTCACCACGATTAGAAGATTGTATTCCGAGTTTCAAAAGACCCTAAACTAATACGATCCCTATGTGTCTGTTTTTGTTATGTACTAAGTATTTCGCAAAAGTAATGTAATGTCCATTTATGTAAATATTTGTGTCTCTACACCATTCACAGTGTCTCTCTTTTGTTTAAAATGGAAAGTATTATAAGTGAAAAGAACAACTGACAAACGCAAAATCGACCAAACACATTCGAAATGTGTTGATGCTTTAAAACAATAATCCATGGGTCATATGTGACGTGTATGAGTCAACCCGGCCTTAATCTGAAGCACGGTGTGGCTAGAATCACTCTAAGTGGCTCTCTTTTGTTTAAAATGGACAAAATTTTAAGTATATATGGAAAACTACCCAAACACATTCGGTTTCCATTGAAACTTTAGGAGAACGATTCATGGGTCATATGTGATGTGTACAAATCAATCCTGCCTCAATCTGAGATGCGGTGTAGCCGGAACCACTTAAAGTGTCTGTCTTTTGTTTCAAAAGGACGTCATTTTAATTGAAAAACATCAACTGGAATATGGAAAACCGACCAAACGCATTCGGATTGTGTCGATACTTTATCACAATGATCAATGGGTCATACGTGATGTGTGCGAGTCAACCCCACCTCAATCTGAGGTGTGGTTTGTCCGACCCCATTCACAGTGTCTCTGTTTTGTTTAAAATGGATATGATTATAAGTGAAAAGATCAACTGACATACGCAAAACTGACCAAACGCATTCGAAATGTGTTGATGCTTTAAAACAACTATCCATGGGTCATATGTGACGTGTACGAGTCAACCCCGTCTTAATCTGAGGCACGGTGTGGCCGGAATCACTCTAAGTGGCTCTCTTTTGTTTAAAATGGACAAAATTTAAAGTATATATGGAAAACTGACCAAACGCATTCAGTTTACATTGAAACTTTAGGAGAAAGATTCACGGGTCATATGTGACGTGTATGAATCAACCTTCTCTCAATCTAAGACGCGGTGTGGCCGAAACCACTCAAAGTGTCTGTCTTTTGGTTCAAAAGGACGTCATTTTAATTGAAAAACATCAACTAGCATACGGAAAACCGACCAAACCCATTCGGATTGTGTCTATACTTTAGCACAAAGATCCATGGGTTATATGTGACGTGAACGAGTCAACCATGCCTCAATCCGAGGTGTGGTGTGGCCAACACCATTCACATTGTCTCTCTTTTTTTTAAAATGGACAGGATTATAAGTGAAAAGAACAACTGACATATGAAAAACTGACCAAATGCATTCGAAATGTGTTGATTCTTTAAAACAACGATCCATGGGTCATATGTGACGTGTACGAGTCAACCCTGCATTAATCTAAGGCATGATGTGGCCGGAATCACTCTAAGTGGCTCTCTTTTGTTTAAAATGGACAACATTTTAAGTACATACAGAAAACCGACCAAACGCATTGGGTTTCCATGGAAAAATTCAGAGAACGATTCATGGGTCATATGTGACGTGTAAGAATCAACCCCGCCTCAATCTGAGACATGGTGTAGCTGGCACCACTAAAAGTGTCTATCTTTTGTTTCAAAAGGACGTCATTTTAATTGAAAAACATCAACTGGAATATGGAAAACTGACCAAACTCATTCGGATTGTGTCGATACTTTAGAACAACGATCCATGGGTCATATGTGACATTTAAGAGTCAACCCCACCTCAATCTGAGGCGCGGTGTGGCCGACACCATTCACAGTGTCTCTTTTTTGTTTAAAATGGACAAGATTATAAGTGAAAAGAACAACTGACATACACAAAACCGACCAAACGCATTCGAAATGTGTTGATGATTTAAGAAAACAATACATGGGTCATATGTGATGGGTATGAGTCAACCCCTCCTTAATCTGAGGCACGGTGTGGCTGAAATCACTCTAAGTGGCTCTCTTTTGTTTAAAATGGACATCATTTTAAGTACATATGGAAAACTGACCAAACGCATTCGGTTTCCATTGAAACTTTAGGAGAACGATTCATGTGTCATATGTGATGTGTACGAATCAACCCCACCTCAATCTGAGACACGGTGTGGTCAGCACCACAAAAAGTGTATGTCTTTTGTTTCAAAAGGACCTCATTTTAATTGAAAAACATCAAATGGCATACAGAAAACTGACCAAAACCATTCGGATTGTGTCGATACTTTAGCACAATGATCCATGGGTCATATGAGACATGTAAGAGTCAACTTCACCTCAATACGAGGCACAGTGTGGCCGACACCATTCACAGTGTCTCTCTTTTTTTTAAATGGATAGGATTATAAATGAAAAGAACAACTGACATACGCAAAACCAACCAAACACATTCGAAATGTGTTGATTCTTTAAAAAAATGATCCATGGGTCATATTTGATGTGTACGAGTCAACACTGCCTTAATTTGAGGCACGATGTGGCCGGAATCACTCTAAGTGGATCTCTTTTGTTTATAATGGACAACATTTTAAGTACATATGGAAAACCGACCAAACACATTCGGTTTCCATTTAAACCCTAGGATAACGATTCATGGTTCATATGTGATGTGTAAGAATCAACCTCGCCTCAATCTGAGATGCGGTGTGGCTGGCACCACTCAAAGTGTCTGCCTTTTGTTTCAAAAGGACGCCATTTTAATTGAAAAACATCAACTGGCATACGGAAAACCGACCAAATGCATTCGTATTGTGTCGATACTTTAGAACAACAATCCATGGGTCATATGTGACGTGTACGAGTCAACCCCGCCTCAATCTGAGGCACTGTGTGTCCGACACCATTCATAGTGTCACTCTTTTGTTTAAAATGGACAGGGTTATAAGTGAACAGATCAACTGGCATATTAAAAATAGACCAAACATATTTGAAATGTGTTGATGATTTATGAAAACGATCCATGGGTCATATGGGACGTTTACGAGTCAAACCCTCCTTAATCTGAGGCACGGTGTGGTCGAAATCACTCGAAGTGGCTCTATTTTGTTAAAAATGGACAACATTTTAAGTACATACAGAAAACCGACCAAATGCATTCGGTTTCCGTTGAAACTTTAGGAGAACGATCCATGGGTCATATGTGATGTGTATGAATCCACCCCACCTCAATATAAGATGCGGTGTGGCCGGCACCATTGAATGTGTCTGTCTTTTGTTTCAAAAGGACGTCATTTTAATTGAAAAACATCAACTGGAATACGGAAAACAAACCAAACGTATTCGGATTGTTTCGATACTTTAGCACAACGATACATGGGTCATGTGTGACATGTACGAGTCAACCCTGCCTCAATCCGTGGCATGGTGTGGCCAACACCTCTCTAACTGTTTCACTTTTGTTTAAAATGGATAGGATTATAAGTGAAAAGAACAATTGGCATACAGAAAACCAACCAAATGCATTCGGAATGTGTTGATAATTTACCACAATGATACATGGGTCATATGTGACCTGTACGAGTCAACCCGAGCTCAATCTGAGTCGCGGTGTGGTCGGGATCAGTCTAAATTTCTCTCTTTTGTTTAAAATGGACACCATTTTAAGTGCATACGGAAAACTGACCAAACGCATTTGGTTTTCATTGAAATTTTTGTAGAACGATCCATGGGTCATATGTGATGTGTAGGAATCAACCCCGCCTCAATCTGAGATGCGGTGTGGACGACACCACTCAATGTGTCTATCTTTTGTTTTGAAAGGACGTTATTTTAATTGAAATACATCAACTGGCATATGGAAAACCAAGAAAACACTTTCGAAATATGTTTATACTTTAGGAAAACGATCGATGGGTCATTTTTGACGTGTACGAGTTATCCTCACTTCAATCTGAGGCATGGTGTGGTGGGATCACTCCTTGTGTATGTATTTTATTTAAAATGATTAGGATTATAAGTGAAAAGAACAACTGACATACGGAAAACTGACCAAACGCATTCGAAATGTGTTGATGCTTTAAGAAAATGATCCATGGGTCATATGTGATGTGTACGAGTTAACCATGCCTTAATCTGAGGCACAGTGTGGATGGAATCACTCTATGTGGCTCTCTTTTGTTTAAAATGGACAACATTTTAAGTACATATGGAAAACTGACCAAACGGATTTTGAATGTGTTGATACTTTAGCACAATGATCTATGGGTCATATGTGACGAGTACGAGTCAACCCCGCCTCAATCCGAGGTGTGGTGTGGCCGGCACCACTCAAAGTGTCTGTCTTTTGTTTAAAATGCTCAGGATTATAAGTGAAAAGATCAACTGGTATACAAAAAACTCACCAAACGCATTCAAAATGTGTTGATTCTTTAGGAAAATGATCCATGGTTCATATGTGACGTGTACGAGTCAACCCCGCCTCAATCCGATGCGTGGTGTGGCCGACACCATTCACAGTGTCTCTCTTTTGTTTAAAATGGAGAGGATAATTAGTGAAAAGAACAACTGACATACGAAAAACCGACCAAACGCATTCGGATTCTATTGATACTTTTGTTCAACAATTAATGGGTAATATGTGACGTGTATGAGTCAACTCAGGCTCAATTCAAGCCACGGTGTGGCCGGGATCACTCTAAGTGTCTCCCTTTTGTTTAAAATGGAAAACATTTTAAGTACATATGGAAAACTGACCAAACGCTTTCGGTTTCCATTGAAACTTTAGGATAACGATCCATGGTTCATATGTGACGTGTACATATCAACCCCGACTCAATATGAGATGCAGTGTGGCCAACACCACTCAATGTGTCTGTCTTTTGTTTCGAAAGGACGTCATTTTAAGTGAAATACATCAACTGGCATACAAAAAACCGACCAAACGCATTCGGATTGTGTCGATACTTTAGGAAAATGATCTGTTGGTCATATGTGATGTGTACGAGTCAACCCCACCTCAATCAAACGAACGGTGTGGCTGAAACCACTCTAACTGTGTCTCTTTTGCTTAAAATGGACAGGATTATAAGTGAAAAGAACAACTGGCATACGGAAAATAGACCAAACGCATTCATAATCTGTTGATAATTTATCACAACAATTCATGGGTCATATGTGACCTGTACGAGCCAACCCGGGATCAATACAAGTTGCGGTGTGGTCGGTATCAGTCTAGCTGTCTCTCTTTTGTTTAAAATGGACAACATTTTAAGTACATGCAGAAAACCGACCAAACGCATTTGGTTTCTATTGAAACTTTAGGTGAATGATTCATGGGTCATATGTGACATGTACGAATCAACCCTGACTCAATCTGAGACATGGTGTGGCCGGCACCACTCAAAGTGTCTGTCTTTTGTTTGGAAAGGACATCATTTTTAGTGAAAAGCATCAACTGACATACGGAAAACCAAGAAAACACTTTAGGAATATGTTGATACTTTAGGACAATGATCGATGGGTCATTTGTGATGTTTACGAGTTAACCTCGCCTCAATCTGAGGCATGGTGTGGCTGGTATCACTCTAAGTGTATGTATTTTGTTTAAAATGGACATCATTTCAGGTAAAAATATATGGTATACAAAAAACCGATCAAATTATGATTTGAATTCCGGATTCCACATATAATTGTCATATAAATTTTAAATTTAATTCTAAATGAATTATGTATGTTTATAATTATGTTATGAATTCTAATTTAATTATGGATGTGTATAGTTCTAGGATGCATTATATGTGAAATGTGTATGAATTTGTTCTCTATATGTATGTGTTAGTTGGTTATTGCAGGTTCAATAATTGTATATGTATGTGTTAGTTTATTATAGGTACAATAATTGGATTGAAAATGGGAGGGAATGCACAAAATGAGGACTCTTGTCCAAATTGTAGAGCTTTTGTGCAAATTGCAGGCTGCTGTGCAATTTGCACAGCATATGTTATGCCAATGGTTTCAAACCATTGGTATAGCATCTCTGATTCTTTTTTTACCAATGGTTCATTGAACCATTGGGAAAGAGTAGAATCCTTGGTATTTCCAAACGGTTCAAGCCAAACTGTTGGGAAAAACTATCCAAACAGTTTGGCACAACCGTTGGGATAGGTTGGGCTTTCCCCACCCTATACCAACTGTTCACAGTAAACTGTTGGGAAAAGATTTCCCAATGGCTTACTTCCCTACAGTTTTCATAACCATTGGTATAACATATACCAAAGGTTCTGTAGCCTTTCCCAATGGTTCAGAACCGTTGGGAAAGGCTGTATTTCCAGTAGTGTATGGAAAGGTAAATACATGAAAAGAAATTCTATTAAATTGGTAAAATGAGAACGAAAATGAATCAAAAGATAATATCAATACAAACATATCATGCATAATAATAACTAAATTCCTAATGGGGGATATTATTTATTATTGGACATCATGATCTCAGATTTCATGATACCTCTACTGTCAATATCTTTCACAATATATTTTAATCTTGATGGGTAGTTAAACACCAGAAACCTATTCAACTATAGATTACCAACTTATTTGTATCATGAGACTACCGATTCATTGAGGAGATACCTATAATTGGGACCCACCCATATTTTCATATCCAACACATTACTTTAATATCAAATGATTGATTTAATTCATTAACCAATGTACCTTATCAAAAAAGTTTTGTATCGAGGGAGGAATACAGATTAACAACAATTTCTCCAGTCAACCACGTAACAATCAAAGTAAAAAAAAACGTATTTAGAAATGATATTTGGTTTTGTTAATTATTATATCCATTAAAAATAATATGGATATTTTTTGTAAATGTAATGTTTAATGATAATAGGATAATGAATTTTTCAAGGGAAAGCCAATGGTTATAGAGAAAATGATAATACTTTCCCTAGTAAAACTAATTGTAAACCATCCAAAGAAATAATAATCATGGTATAAATAAAACATATCCAAATTTTATCATATGTACAATAAATGATTAATGTCTTTGATAAATATAGATACCATAATAAATTATTTAAAAATATTCTTAAGAAAAATAACATTTTCACTATGAAAATATTATTTTTAAAACTGAATGATTAATAAAAATAAAAAATATTTTATTTTAAAATAACTTTTGGAACATTTAAATTATTATTTAAAATAGTGAGTTATAATGGAGGTTTTAAATTCTTTTCATGTCATATATCATACACATTAAATTAAAGACTCCTTTCACTTTTGTGGTAAAATCGAAATGAGAATTGTCTAGAAAACAACATGAATATTCCCATAAAAATATTTTGAAAAAGTAAAAAATGGGTAAATATGTATTTTATAATTCATATTGATAATTCTGAAAAAACACTTTTGAAATTATTTATAGAAAATGTAGTTTTTTAATAAAAAGGATTTTTGACCGAAGAGATAAATAAATTTTGATTTTATTAAAAATATTATCTCAATAATAATAAATACCAAAGACTATAAAATGGTAATACTTAATTAAAATATCAGGAATAACCTGAGGGTAAAAAATTAAATCATTTTTTATAAAGGAACCAAATTATTTCCTTCAATGCAAATTAAAACATAAATAATCTTAATTAAAATGAGGTTGGGAAATAAACTGTTACTAAGATCATTTAATTGAAAAGAGAATTAATCAATGAATATATTATGTGTATAAAATGTGAATACACATAAATAAATTATAAATATAACATGATATAGTGAAAATTATTTACACACAAGATAATATAATTTCAAAGGGAATGAAGAAGTAATATAACCCAGTGAAAAGAAATTGAGTTATAAAATTCTTTACTACATGGTAATATTAAATTAAAATCCCATCGGATGAAATATTTAAAATTAAAACATAAAATACCATGAATTATTAATTAATCATGATATTACATGTCAATGGTAATTATATACACCATATATAATTTATTAGGTGCATAAAATTACAATATTCCCCAAAAAAGGGAAATTAAGATGAAGTCCCTTACCTCGGGCTTACTTTTGGTTGAACATTATTTAACATACTATATAATTTTTTTAGAATTTTATTAATTTATAGTATAAATTTATTTATATTATAATATCATATATGATACTTTTATAACATTTTATCACTCTTTCAATCATAATATTTCATTATTACAATTGTTTTGAGTGATAACTACCTTGTTCTCTCATGAATGTTTTAACACGAATATTCTAGTTAATAATAATATTATATAGTTCAATCATATAAAATTTATATTAATGTTATAAATTTTGTTATATTTTATTAGATACAATTTTATGACCATTAATGAAATTTAAACATGAATAATGGATCCCATTTCTTTGTAGAAATGGTGGATCTTATGTACGCACAAGCGATGTTGTCATTTCCTTAACAGGTGAAATGGTAAAGAAGTAGGTGTCATATTAATTTTCCATAGAAAATAGAATATCATATATATTAAATATAATCATTACATTTATATTAATTACATTCTATGTAAATAGTTATTTAAAAACGAATAGCATCGCTTTACGTGGTGGTATTCTGTGGTAAATATGAGTGACATTATCTTATTTTAAATTGATTTTAATGTAAAATTAGTTCAATAATATTAAAATCTAACTAAAGGTATATTATTCATTTTTTAGTTACTATTAAAAGACGGGTTAGTATTTTCACTATTCATTAAAAAATGAATCATTTTAAAAAATCCTAAAAGTCCACCCTAATATATTTTCTATATGATGATTTAAAAAATTAAGGTCATTTTATCAAATAAACTCTATAAAATTTATAAATAAGTAAATAAATTTTTTAATTATGTGTTCAAGTCACAACTAACTCGTCTTTTTGAAAAATATATTTTTCTTTGAAGAAAAAAAATTATTTTCCTTTTAAATTATAATTATTTTATTTTTAGTTAGTAAATAAACATAATTTTCATAATTTAGTTATAACTATTCATACCTTCCAATTTAATGGCTAGTTTATAATGGTATACTATATTATGGTTCATTTAAACTTAGTTTTTTTTGTTTTAAAAGATATCAAATTTATTAAATTTATTTAAAAATAAACAAATCAACATGTTTTAAGGTGTTACGTTCACTTATAAGTTTTTTATATCATATAAACTATAAAACACAACCTTATTCTTCTAAAATATCAGTGTGTTAAATTTTCAAAGGTACTAATAACCAAAAAAAGTGACTTAGTGGTAAGATGATGAGGTTTTTTGGGGATAAAGACTCTATTAAATTTCACAATGTGAATGGGATAGTATTGATGAACTTGATATTGGTTAATTATTTCATGACTGATTGATTTAGGTCATATCAGATGATGTTTATTGCAATTTTGTATTTTTTTAATTACTGTATGATTTTATTGGAGGAATAAGGGATGTGTTAGTTCTTAGAAATAGGTATGTTTTCTGGTGGGGTTAAATTAAGAGTTTTGTAAACTAGCATGGGTTTATAGGTTTATGGTTTGTCATAGGTTCAAACGCATATATATATTTTTTGGTTTTCAATATTGGGATTTTGAGGTGACTTGTGTGTTTTTACAGTTTTTAGGAATAATACCCAATATAGGTTTAAATAACCTTTAGGTTAGTATAAAATTTATTATTCTGAAAATTATGGTCTATTGAATATGGGTATATAGATAATATTTATGGTTGTAAAGTAATTCATTAACAAGGTAAAATTTTCCGAGATTTTTATCATCAAGTTAAGTATTCTCTTTGAAGTTAGTATCTAAATTTTATTCATGTTATTTTGGTGAAGTTTACTACATTATCATATTATATAGTGATTTATCATAGTGATGAATGATATTTTTGGAGATGTTTAATTATGTTGAGGCATATGTAACATTAAAATTTAACACTTGATTTAAACTGAAATATTATCATAGAATAACACCATTAAATATTTAGAGATGTATGTTGAATGGTGTGAGATCACTTTTGACAATTAAAAATTATTTAATATTGATTTTATTGAGGTAATTTTGGATGCAAGATTATTTATTAATTGAATGATCTAGGTTGATCCATTAATATAATTGTAGAAATTTAATATAAAAATGTATTATTTCATCACATGACGGTTTATACATGTTGGAAATTATTTTACCTTTTACTAACCATTTATGTTTTTTTTAATTATTAAAGATAAGGGGGATATATTTTTAGCTATTTATAGATTATTTGATCCATTATAATTTTATTTTAGTGCTTCAGACAATAATAATTCATCTTCAATACTCATCATTTGAAGAAAATTGATATTGTGGGAAAAATTGATTAAAGGATGAAATTATACATGTTATGTAATTATATTTCCATACTTTATTAGTCTAGATGGTAAAGTAATTCATTAACTATAGTAAAGGGATCTTTAAACAAAAATGTTATCCTATTATAATCACTTTTGGGGAATCGATTTCATTTTCACCCATCATGGATTTATTTTTTTAGTCATTATCATTCACATTAATCATGTTTTTATAACTCTCTAGTGGGATTTACATGATATTTTTCTCATTTTTGACTATAATTCAACATCCCACTAATTTTATCCTTATATGGGAGCATGATTATGTGCTACTTCAAATAACCTTAATGTTTCCCCCTTTCCCTTTTTAAAATATGTTTTATTAACCATTCATATGATGTGGGGTTTAAAAAAAAGAATATTCAAATATAAAACCCTTGATTATAAAGAAATATTTGAAATCATGATTATTCTATTTACTAAAGGTCATATATATATATGACACCCTGATATTTAAAAAAACATTATGTTCGATAGCATATTTGACATGCAACACCGATCTTAAAAGAATCACTATATATTTTTATTTAAATATGACCTTTATAACATAGTCATTGAATAGGGGTATGAATAGAAATAAACACATTATAGAATAATTATATATGGAATTGATAATCAATAAAAAACATTATTAATTCGTATGAAATAAATATTCAAATTTTAGTAAAGTAATATTTTGCTTCAAAAATGCATTTCCTTCAAATATGATTTTTATTAATTTTTTTGAAAAAAATATTATATTTAATTTTTTAAAAAATAAGAAAACTTATTTTATAAAATTAAATTTATTTTTAAAATAATCATGTCAAATTGTTCTTTGTTTAATTATTAATAAATTTATAATAAAATTTATTTTTTAGAGAAAGTAAAAAAATAATAATTTTTATTGAAAACAGTACTTTTATTTCAAGAATTTATGAAGTTACATTTTTTAAAATTAAATTTAAAAAAATATATATTTCTATTATAGTATTAATAATCAAATTAAGTTCATTTAATTCAATTTTTTCATTTAATTTTGGATAAAAAAAATTATGCTTAAATGAAATTTTTCTAAAAAAACTATTTTTCATTACAATTGCTTTTTTATCATAAATAAATTTCTACTATATATATAAATTTTATCAATAAAAATGGATACAATATTTCAAATTATAATGCCCAAATTTGGTAACTAGTACCCTTTTAATTGTTATTCATATGAATTGTAACCATAGATATGTTGTGTTACCATGATAAAGAAAAAATGGTTTAATTACGGTTAAAACACCGAGATAAGGTATAAAATCAAAAAAAAATCTTCTTAATTTTATTTGATAGTTAATATTAGACACTATTAATCCCAAATTGTAATATATTTATTTTTTGTTCCATTCTCCCTATATAATGTCATTTAGATTATTTTATGTAAAGAAGTTTTCAAAATGTCACTCTCTTAACATTAATATCTTTAAAAATTTTACAAAAGGATAAAAATTAAATGACTTATATTATAAATATTTATTTGAAATAATAATTAAATTTATATCATATTAAATTTTTTTTATTTTTAGTGAATAAATAATTACCTTGTATTCAAACCCAACACTGACACAACATTTACTCAATTAATAGAAAATTAGAATATATGATTATAAAAAATATTAAAAGTAAAAAAACTGAATTACTGAGTTATAAGACCTTTTAAATAAAAATTATTTATATGGGAAGTGTAAAATTATTAAATTAAAAATGTATATTTTTATTCATGTCTTTAATGTCAAATTAAATAAATAGTGAAAAAAATAAAATTAATGATAATTTAAGAAGACAATAGTTTTTAAAAAATTAAAAAATAAATACGAAAAGGTGGATATTATATGGTCTAAAATTTCATCCATTTTCCATTTTTTAGTAATTTTTCACCTTATAAGTAAAATAATAACCCTTTTAAAATTAAAAGGTTGTTACAACGATTAAAAAAATTAGTTAACTCAGGGGGTAAACTAGAAGATAAGGTTTAAAACACCACATAAACCTGTAAAAATTTTATTGATTTATGTTATTCAAAAAATTAATACATTGTCATGTAATATTTTTTAATTTTTATAAATTTTTCTAGATAATTAATTTATTATGTTTTAATTTTTTTTATTAACTCCAAGAGATCCCCTCTCCTCACTTATAAAAGGGAACCCAGATTTTCTCTTATTTACACCACTTTTAGACTTCTATATTGATAAAATCCTACCCAATTCTCTTATAAATTTCCCTAGAAAATAATTAGTTGTTCTGGATTTCTTAATGGACCTTTCTAAGGGTCCTTAAGAAGAGATCTAAAAGAGGCCTACCGAAGAAGAGGTAATCGTCTTAATTGACCTATTTCAACATGTTTCTTCTTTAACATAATCTACATCAGTAATATGATCAGTAAAATATTAAATTAAGTGTCCAAAATATAATATAATATTATTAATATTATGAAACAAACTTTAATCTCCCTATTTTCCATCATGTGGGAAGTGAATGTATCGCTGGTCTGTACATATGTCTTACCATGTCAAATTAGTGATACAATCCATGTTTGATGGATGGTTATTGTGATGGTTTTAAAAATTATATATTATATTTATAACCCAATTATTATTATATATTTGTAATATATTATCCACATTTTTACCTTTTAATTCATTAGAAAATGATAACTTCACTCATCTGTATGTGTCAACTACCACCTCTCTGAAGCGATGTGATTTTTTTTACATTTTTTTAAATTAATGGAAATAAGGAAAGATTTAAGGATTACATAAGATAGATATTATATTATAATGATTCTAGGAAGGTTAAATTAAATTTAACATTTGTTTTTTCCATCTTTCGAAAAGTGGGAACAATGATCATGTATATGTATGTCTTATAATCTTGATGAATAATCTAATTCATAATTCTATATATATCCTTTAAAAATGAATATATATATATATATATAATTAATATATATTAAATTAAATAGTGATTATAATTCTTGATATGATGTAACCATGATCAAAGTACGTGGACCGAAACTACCAAATCGATATTCGCATGAAAAACGAAATAGCTAAAACCAGAAAATGGTAATTGATTAAGGGATTATTAATAAATAGGTATTGAAATGTGATAAATAGATCATATATAATATTATAATTATTTAATTTAAACATTAAATGAATTATAATAAATTTAAGTTTATTATACATGATGTTAAATAACTTTCAGAGAATGTCAAACTTGAGATAAGGGTTTCTCGTCTCAAATTTTCTTCTTTGGGACATATGTTATGTTATGCCCTAGCCTTCCATTTTGAGGATTATATAATTCCCATTTTACATGTTATATCATGAAATGTCTTATTATTAGTATATTTATAAGTTTCATTTGTTCTTATTCCGTCATTGATCTTACCATTCAAAAGTTACCAAAGTGGTAAGGGTTTTATGTTTCCATGTTATTAAAATCCTCGATTGTTTATTATTATCTTTCTAATGATAAAATTTCCTGATATACCTCTCAATAATCTCATGAATTTTATTCTAATATGGTTATTTATGAATAATCAAATTTTATATTTAATTTTACTCTCTTTTTGAACTCAGGAAATAGAAAGAATGTTTTCAAAGAACATTAACTTTATTTCTCTCTACTGTCAAAAATATTTTTTTTCCTTGTCTCTATTTTTAGTAAAATGTTTTCAATAATTTTTTATTATTAATATATAATTTTTTAATGAAATTTTAACCCATTTTTTAATGTTTACAAAAAAAATTAATGTAACATTATTATAGTTTTCAAAATGTGGTACCTTTGACTTTTTATCAAAAACATGAAAGGAATCTATATTTTCATGAACGCAACATGAACAAAACTTCCCAGCTTCAAGACTACTCAATGATTTGGATATTCTAATAAAAGAATTTCAAGGTTATTTTGAAATAAAATGTTTTCCAAAACATTTTCTTAATTTTGATATTTTAAATAAATAATTTTAAAGTGAAATTTGTATTTTCTTCAAGAAATATTCTAATGGATATTATGTAATTTTTATTTAAGATGACAAAGTTTGATGTTACATATGATTTAATGGGGATACAATCCAATTAAACTCTCTTAGTTCTATTTTTAGATAGTTTATGATTATTATTATGAGATTTGTATGAAACCCATTTTTTTTCTATAGGTTATGTTATGATAAAATGTTGAAATGTTTATTAAACTCGTATACTTTCCATAGGTTATTATATTTGATGAATTGTTTATGAAATTATGGAACACATATTAATGGATTATGATTATGTGATGAGTGGGACCATAATTATAAATTCCTCTAATTCATTATTTAAAGATGAATAATTCATGAGATAAAAAATACTTGAATAGAGAGTAAACCTAGATCAGTAAGTGACTTTGTATACTATGATAGTCTTGGGAGTTAAAAAATACTAGTATGATAGAAAGGGTAGTGAACCTCAATCCACTATAATAGTCTTCTAAGTGGTCCTTGATTATTAAAGAAATGATTTTATATGATTATTTGTATACAAAAAACTTGTGCCTTTTTCCAATGTTATGATATCATGGATCTGATTATTTGATTCATTTATGGTTTATGTCTTATAAACTGCCAACATTTATGCTATGACTCAATATTATGATCTATGATATGAAATGTATTATTTTAAAATTTTAATATCTTCTTTTCATACCCTTATGGTCATGTTACACTTAAGTGATCATTGATATCTCCCTTGTTTTCCATTATTGAGTATTTGAGGTCACCCTGTATCATTTTTCCTTTCCTCGTAATATAATGAAATTTTTACATATAATATTTCAAGGAAGGGTTCTAGTTATGAAGATCTTATATAGAGAGTATGTAGATATATTATGAACAAGTTGTTTATGTATCGATGTTTCCAAAGACAATAAACATTTATTATTCTGGAATATATCATAATATTCTGTAATTAATAATCATTTGATAATATATAATATCTATTTATGGATAGTTTTGGATTTTATATTTATGGTATTTTTTTCTAAAACTATCCATGATCCATACTTATGGGGAAACATATTTTACTCAAGTGTTCAATAATTTTGACTTACTTGATTTATTTTTGCCAAGTGTTTTATTACATTAAGGATAACCTAATACTTTTTACCAAGGATTCATGAGTAATAATAAATAAATAATTATAGAATGTAAGTTACTGATTATATCGACAATTTTTCTTATTCCAAAAACTAATAAAAAAATAAATGAAAATATCATCCATCACATTGGAGTCTCTTACTGTGTAATAAAATTTTTTGATGATCACAAGATACTTCTTATAAAACATTAATTTTTTTGATAAATGGTTTCACTCTATCCACAATGTGTTTAATTGAAGATATCTTGGTGTATTTAGATTTCTCAAGAATATGAAATAGCCCTATCATAGTTACATATTTCTTCTTTCTATCCTTCGATTCTTAAAGTAACATGTTTTACTCTTCTAATTTCTCATTACTGGTAGTCTTACCCAATTAAAGACATTCCACTTAAACATCCTTCTCATTCGTAAAGAATTTGTATTCCACTATTACCTTCACATTATTAGACTCATTCAGAAGTGAATTAGCTTAGAGAAAGAAAAATAATTCCATCGACATCACCCTTAAAATGATTTTATGTGATGCATTCCCTTATTCCCAAAACTAAACCATCCCTTTCGTGAAATGATTTATTTAATGTTAATCATATATGTGGAACCCCATTTTAATGAATATCTAGAAAAAATTCTATTTAACCAATCAACCCATCGAGCTGTGTTTATAAATGAGATTTGAAATATTTATCCATAATCATTTTCACTAAATATATGGGAATGATGCATCTTCCAGGATATATTCATTAGAAATATCTAGAACTAGTATAAAATTAGATACTAAAACAACCAAGGGAAGGTCGATAAAATAAAGACAATTTTAATAAGTTCCAATAAAGTAGGAAGGAAATAGGTATTCAAATGATATACCGTATTGAAAATATAAAATAAAAAGGCCACATCTATATTGGGGTGTTTAACCAATGTATCAATATCCATGAGATCATATATCAATGTTACACCTATTTAGGTAGCTGAAAAGACATTCAAACCTAAGACTAACTCAATCACTCATTAGGAATCACCCAGAGTGGCTTCATTAAATGGATTTAGAGGGTCAAAAATGAAACACTTTCTTGGGAGGATGATTATATAAAAATTAAAGAGGCCACATTAGTATCATAGAAAATTATTTTCTATTGATTTTTAAGGAAAACACAATTATCACGAAAAATAAAGGAAACAATTACCTTTTGGACCTAAAAAATTACGATGTTCTAGTAATTTTTCACGTACTCACCTAATGGATACCTCTATAGGTTGGTTAAATTATGGGATTTATGATTAAGTAACTAGAATCAATTTGTCTTGGTTAGAAATAGCCACCTATGTATGCTCTATCAAACCTAAGGACTTGACAACCTCATCATCCTTGAAATTTGAATGGTCATATAGTAAATTAATTATTCCTTTAGAATCATATATTAAGGATTTGATAGGTTATGGAGAACCAATTTACTCCTATAGAAGTTACAAAATTGTTGATGGCATGTTGGATACTAATGAAAGGGTATCATACCCCTGTTCCCACATTTGGTTACATCTTCTGAAGAGGAATGTTGATCGCCATCATTATCCCAACAGTTTAATCCAAGTCCCATTAATTTTTATACTCAACATGATTTTATGATTATGAACTTCAATTATTGAATTACAATAAATAATTCCCCAAGGTAAGTCTCCACTTCATGAGGTTCATTTTCAGGAGGGATTTTTATAGGGGTTATGCCTCAGCCAAACACTAATAAAATAGTGTATTCTCCCTCATGTTCATTCTAAGAATACATAGTGGAAAATTATTTCATCTATGTGTCCCATTTTCTCCAATCCTATGAGTATTTTTCATTGGTTGGGACATAAGGGAGGGAGTTCATCCTTCTCCCATATGGCCAAATATTTATGTTCCTCACTTTTTTCCTTAGTGCCTGATATGATGATTCCCCATAGAAGTACTTTGTTTATACCATCTCATCATCAGCAGGAAACTGGGAAACTATTTTTCTTGGACTTTTTATATTTTTCTAATGGTTTTATCCCACCTTCTATCACATGTTTTTCAAACCTTTAAACTTTGGTATTAGAATCACAAAATTCCAATCAGGGTATTAGTGATTCCAATACTTGGTGTAATTGTTTTTCAAGGCCAAAAAAGAATTCATTAGGGAAAGGTAAATTATATACTAGTGTCCTTCCTATCAAAAATCAACTAAAATAAATGTGTTATAATTGGGTACTTATCGATGTGAATTTTTGAATGTGGGGTAAGGCATTTATTTTTAACACAACCAAATTGTTATCTAAATCATCAAGATGAATACCCCTCACATATAGACTTACAACTTATTCTAACTGTGATCATTTCTCCTCAATGGGATATCAGATTACCAAGTGATTTAGTGATCTTGACATCATTTTCAGGGATGGTTTTGATGGTATATTCATATGTTTGGATTAGAAATTTGTAATGATTATTTATTCATTTCCTGATATCATGCTCATTTAAAATTTGTTCCCTAATTATATTAATACTCTATAGGTAGGGCCTGAAATAGAAACAGGTGTCTCTGAGAAATTTATGAACTTGTAGCCACAAATGTTATCTAATATCTATCCTCATATTATTTGTAAAGGTCCAACAACCCTAACTTGTTCATTTCCTTTAGAAACACATCCCAATTTCCAATATAACAGGGCCAAGGTTGGAATGGATAAATATATTCTATTTACAAATTTCAAATGAGAAACCATAATAATGTTCATGGTTATCACCTAATCATGTTCCTATATAAGTATAAGTAGGCCACTATGATACATCATTAGGAATCTCTCCAGTTGTACGAATTTGATATCCATAGAAGAGAATTTGTAGACCCATTTATGGAACTAAAACGCATTTAAAATGGTTCATTTAGTACCATGAATCCTTATTTTCTTTAAAATTGGACATTCTATGGTCCTTAGAGCTTCCCAATATTCCTTTTTCTCCTTGATGAACTAGTTTGAGAACAAACCAGATGGAACTTAAACCTTATGAAAAGGTTCATCCCCCATCACATGCCAATCCATTAAAAGAAATTCATTGAAATTTAGGGTTTTCTATGATCATTATCTTATATGGTGACAAGATTAAGAAACCTATGATACAAATCACTAAGAATTAGGAATCTTTTTTCTATCTCAATAGCCTTAAATATTATTCAAACATCTTCATTAACCAAGTGGATGATGTTTATATCTAAACATCATTTACTGATGATGTTTGGAATAATATACTTTCAACTATAAGAAAGGATTTGAGAGACTCATATGTATTTCAATAGGTCTAATACCTCAATCTTGCATTCAAATTATTTACAACACTATTATACACAAAACATCCATCCATATCCATGCTGAATGACCCCCATATCTGAGAACCCACCTTGAGGTCTAACCAAGACTTTGGATTCCTACCAAAATTCTAATGATATATATATAGTCGTTTATTTCTATTTCCCTATCCCAATGTTCATCATCTATGGATAAAAGTGTATATCTCAACACATAGTCATCAAATAACATTGTTTCATTGATGAATTTAACGGATGTTGAAATATTTTCATGAGACACCATTCGATGTTTCTTAATCCATCATGTTAATTGGTTTCTAAATAATGGAGAAGGAATGGAAGAATCATTTAGTAGTCCAAACCAATATAATGGTAACTCATCCAATAAGTATTAGTCTTGAAGGATGGCTCCAATAAGATTTCATATTATCTAATATTTCAATATGATTCATTGACTAAAACTAGTCTTAACACTTTTTATTATCTCCATTCCCATCAAAAATAACACTAGGTCACATGGATGTTTATCTGGGGTCATCATCTATATAAGGAAAAATCATGAATTAAAAACAATGGTTGAAAATGTTCTCCACATAATATCAATGTTCCACCACATAATAAAAACACGATAACTACCTAAATATTTTTGATAAATCCATAATGTTTTTCAATCACATAAACATGGGTAGTAAAGGTTTGTAGGTAATTTGAAGCACTGAAATTCATCCGAGAGACTGATAGGTTCATGGAATTTGTTATGATAAATCAGGTAAATGTAGGATAGTATGAAAAGATTATTCAATAGATCAAGGAATGTGATGTTTTCGATCTTGATAAATCATTGAGAATCAACAATAAAGTGAATCCCCCTCCCCCTATTTTTAAATATATAGCCACATACCATTGGATTCACCATATAGAATGCCTACTCCCATGCATCGATTGCATAATGGGTATGTGATATCTCCTTAGTACCTTGGAAAAAACTCCACTTAATCTATATTATAATTAGTTTCAAGGGGAATTTTTTTTATTCCCATGAAATATTGAACAAAAAAATTTTTTTTTGTTTTTGAAAAAAAAGATATAATGTTGTTTAAGATCACTTAACTACCATGCATGCATTCTTATCTGGTTATCATATTGGGTTGATTTATTCACAATGTGGAAGAAAAATCACAAGTAACGCTTAATCATCAATGAGATCACCAAGTTCATTTATCTATATTAATTCCACAATGAAACTAATTGGTCTCAGCTAACAAAATATGTGAGCTGACCAAGTTTGGATTGAAGTTGATGGAACATTATTTTAAATGAAAGACATATTAGGTGATTATCTTATTCCATTAACCCCATTAGTGTTCTATAAATACCAAGTGATATCACTTGACATGGGGATGTGACACAATGAAGGAACCCTTCTGGTGGTTTTTCCTATTCCACTTATTTATCCAATGATAGGGCACAAAGATTTCACTTGAAAATTAGTATTAAAATCATCTTAGGTATCTAATTTATTTATGGGACATCCAAGGTGAAACCTGATCTCTCATGCAATGCACCTACCTCAATAATAATGTCATAATCCACTAAATTCCAAGAAATACTCTCCAAATCTAGGTATGTCATACATTGATGATTCCTTATAATAAATAAAGTGTGTTCCTCCTACCAGCATTAAACCAAGGGACTATGTGAATATTAGATCATTTTCATACAATGACAAAGCACAACTTCCCACCTTGAGTTCCAGATACTCCCACCCCTACATATAAATATTTTTATTATTCACACAATAGGGGTATATAGAAAACAAGTAAAGAAAGGGGACGGATTTCATTAGATCCCATTAGAGTGACTTAATCACAATTTCTACTAAGATAACTATGGTGAGAGAATGATATAAAGAAAAAAAATATAAGTGAATTGTTTTAGGTGAACTATATTAGGAAAAGTGTATTAAGTGAACCATATCAAGAAAATTGAATTAGGTGGACTACGTTATAGCATTTAATCATACATATTGTAATCATTCCTACATCTTCCTTTATTTTTTAATGAGCCTCCACTAATCCCATGTAAATCCTATAGTGGGTTACAAAAATTGGATTAGGTGTAACATTCCATGCATGTAGAATTATTCTCATGAACCTCATATGATTAGTAATGACTAATCAATCCCCATTGGTTCTATCACTTATCTCTAAAATAGAATGTAACACTTACCTCATGTCACTACTTTCATCCAAGCAATATATCTAGACTAAATAAGCCCAAAGGAACATCATTCATTCTATTATACAAGGTAAAAACCCTTAAATTAACAATACAAATCCTTCATAAAGGCCACATAATACATATGATATGGGAATTCAAACTAGTGTGAAACCCTTTGATAATATATTTCCTTTATAAAAGGAGGATTTGATGTGTTGTGAAAAAAATTATATTCTTATAGGGAATCATACTCATAGATTTCCATGATAATGGGGGTCTCTTCCAAGAGGAAACAGGGTCATTCTCTCATATCTCAATAATTGATTTCTTATATAGCTAATGACTTAGGTTAGATAGTGCATCCCCTGAATTATGATCCTAGTATTTATTATAAATTTCTACACAATTTCCATTCTATACCACCCTTTTATATCAGTAATAAATAAGCTGGGATGATGGGATTCACCTTTTGGTATAAGACCCAAGATGGTTCCCATTGGACCCAAGATGGTTCTTGATTAGGTATTCCATCAATAATCCAAGGATAACCTCGAAGGTATGCCTCATAACTAATTTATCTTCAAAATAATATTGAATATTCTTATGAAATGTGCTAAATATTCAATCTATTGTTTCCCACATTGTGTTTGAATCATATGAACATATTGATATGAGTTGACCCTGTCATTTTTATAATTTGAGTGGCACTAATTAATACTTGTTTTTACTATAATCTATAACCAATCTTCATAGGGATGTCCCCATATGTGTAATCCTGGCTCAATTATATGTTTAGGCACCCTTAATTTTATGAACATCCATAACGCATGATGCAAAATTTCATAATATGGTTATGCCATATGACCTTAAATTATTTCACTCGAACTATTTGGTTATTCATTCCTATATCAAGAGGATACATTAGACACATACCTGAGGATAAAACCCAATATTATACACCTTCCAAACCCATCCTCACATGGCTATATTCCCCATGAGATTTTCTATCCCCTTCCCTTGCTTGGATATATTCTTATGAGCCCACAAGTCCCTTTATTTAGGCCCATGTCTCCTTTAAAACCCTCTATATTAGGAAATGTTTCCAAGGAAAACATTCCCCCACTTGGAGGGATATATTCTATCTAGATATTCATCACACTTCATTCACTTGAGATTTATTCCCTTTGATCCACCTAGATGGCCACATTCCTACTATCCAGCCTAAAACATCCTCAACGAACCATATTACCATTGATAATATCCCAAAAGGGATTATTATTCATAATTCTCATACAAGCCATTGATAGGAACCTTTCATTTAATTTTCTATACCATGTGACATTAAACTGCATAGATTATTCCTTTCCACATAACCGTAAACTTTGAAAGTAAAACTATATTGGTTGAGAATCCAATTCTCATAGTATAAGTAATAAATATATTTGAGGTTAATTCTAAACACTATAATATCTTACTCATTCTTGGACATTGATAAACAATAAAGAACCCATTTATCTGGACTTAAATTATAAAACATTAAAATTAAACATCACCTAGTAATAAAAAATTATATAGCACCACTATTAAATGTATATTTTTACATTGATAAATGATCTCAATCCATTAATAATATAAGGGTAGCTATTTTAATCATGGGACTTTGTAAAGGGTTCACAAACAGGACTCAAATATCTACGAGAGTACAAGAGTAGGTAATAATTCCACCCAAAAGGATATAATGATCCTAAAAGAACTCCTCTTAACCAATT
Organism: Viscum album; assembly: GCA_963277665.1. NCBI lineage: Eukaryota > Viridiplantae > Streptophyta > Magnoliopsida > Santalales > Viscaceae > Viscum > Viscum album. The sequence goes on along the minus strand of OY728157.1, from coordinate 23,209,375 downwards.
TTCATTCTATAGCATCACCAATAAGAACACAAGTTACCATATTCATCTAAAAACGATGTCCCTAATTACATATATTATCACATATATAGGAGTGGATGAGAGTTTCTGATTCCACAAACAACCTCGGTTGAATACTAATCTAGTAGTAATAAAGTTATACAAATTATTTACTTCATTAATAAAAATTTCAATGTTCATTTGATCATTATTATTTCTTATATTTAATTTATTATTATTTTTTATTTATTTACTAAATCAATGTTGGCTGTTTTTTGGATTTGTTAATCAATTCTTCAAAACCACTTCATTATATTGATCATGAAAAATGTTTCATTAAATAGATAAATAATCTATACAATTTTATTGATAATTTTTTTATCATTCTAGTAGCACAATTTCATATAGTTTGATAGGTTTTCCAAAATAGATTCAAATAAATAAAACTCTCTTAGGTTTCTCATTTTAGGTAGTTAAAATTTACAATAGCTATTTAGGGTATATATTTTTTATATAATGTAAATATTATTTTAAAAAGACTTAATAATGTTATAAATATAATATTTAATAGTTAAATTTATTTTCATAACAATCCATGTTATACTGTGATGTTAATGAAATATGTCGTTCATGGAGGATGAATTCTACAAGTAACACGGGAAACATTTTAATTTTCAAATAAATGGGAGGCAAGTAGATATCTTTTAATCCATAAAAATATTAATATTTTATAATAATAATGATATTTTTTCATTATATTATTATGGTTATAAAATATTTTCAGGATGGGTATGAAGAAAGAAACATGAAAAACATAGTTAAGACAAATACCTCTTCCTAGGATATCCTCCACTAGGCATCTCCTTAAGCATTCCTATATTGGATTTTTGGTGAAACAATCCCTATAGGAATTGGTCAAGAGGATTTGGTAGTGATTTTTATAGGTATTAGAAAATCAAAATTTCTAAAGGTGTACGGATAAGGGGGGTAGTGAAGGGGTCCTTTTATAGATGAGGGAGGTGGCATTTTCACAATATCAATCTCTTAATATAAGAAGCGGAAGTGAATTTTGATGAAAATGGATAAAATATGAATAAAAATGGAAAGTATATAAATTTTAGGGCATTAAAAATTCTAGGAAAACATTTAAAGAAAATATTTTGTGACATTTTGTAACCATATATCCCTTAATTTAACCATTTTTCCTTATTGAACCCTTAGAAAAGTGAATAACTTTTACTAGGGTAACATATTTCTATGTATAAAAATGAAATGGAACATACATAATTATTTAAATGTGACAATTAAAAATTGTAAATATAGTTTTCATGATTAAATTTCTATAGGTGGTAAAAAATAATTTTAATAAAAGTATTCTTAATGCAACAAAGTAATTTTTAGAAAAATTATTTTTTTAACTATAAAAATTAATCTGCACAAAAATAATGTATAGAATTGATTATCATGAAACTTTTTGGTTTATTGTTAAAAAATTAGAGTTTTATAAATTTAAAAAGATAAAAAATGTGATTGATCATTTTTATTACTTAATTAAAGGAAAGGGACATCTACAACAAAAAATGCCTTTAACAGCGCTGTTATTTATCAGCGATTGAATAAAATGATAATAAATGTCATATTTATTAGTGATGACTAAAGCATTGAACCATTTAACCATTTATTAGTGAATTTATTCTAGTGGTGATAAATTAAACCTTTATCAGCGCTTTATTTTTAGCGCTGATAAAGGGTATCCTTTATCAGCGCTTAAGTTTTAGCACAAATAAAGGGTACACTTATTTAGTGCTTTATACTTTTCATTGATACATATTTCTTTTTTCAATGCATTTTTAATGCTGAAAAAATTAAATAATTAAATTAATAAATAATTTAAAAAAATTTATTACAAATTTTATCAATTAAATTATTGATAAAAAAATTGTTTGATTATACATTATTAAATATTAGAAATTTTATTTATTAGATAATTAGGGAAATTAATTTTTTAAATGGTATATATTAAATATAAAGATGTGTATATAAATGTATATAAATATGGTTTATATATTTCAAAATATTTATGTACTTAACATAAATCAACATATATTTATTGAACAGTGGTATATAATTAAAAACAAATATGAATTAAAAATATTGAATAATTGCAAATTACTCGACCTATAATTGAATGTCGTTTGATTTTTTCAATTTAATATAGATCAAATGTGTGTTATATTGATTTCACATATATGTAATTAATGCATTTTTATATACAATATGCACACACCTAGAACTTATACATGTTTTCAATATTATTTAAGTGTACCTATATTCTTGATATATTCAATTTCACTCTTTTTTATCATATATTCATGCACTCAAAATTAGATATTAAATAATATTTTAAAAGAAATATTTGTCAAAAAACTTATAAATAAATATATTAATAAATGTACAGTCTCTATATTTATACAATTATATATTTATAATTATAAATAAATAAATATTTTTTTTAATTATTTATATAATTATAAATAAATAATTATATATATTTAAATAATTAAAATAAATAATTATTATATTTAACTAATTATTAAAATTATAATAAATTTACATAAATAATGAATATATTAATGGTATTTATATTTATATATATTAATTAAATATATTTGTATAATTATATATATATTGATATAAATAATATTTTTTAATAAAGTTTCTATAATTAGAAATAAATAATTATAAAATTATTATAAGTATATTTAAAAAGGAATATATTTACTATATTGATATTTATATATATTTATTAAGTAATTATAAATTTTTACATTTTTTAATTATATTTATAATTATATATCCTTTAACAGCGCTTCAGTAGTAAGCATTGATAAATGAATCTTTATCATCACTTTTTCTGCGTTGATAAAGATGAAAATTTATCAGCACTAAATAAAGCACCGATACAATGAACATTTATCATCACTCTAATTTTAGTGCAGATAAATACTGGTTTTATTAACACTAAAAATACATGATAAATTGTCCTTTTATTAGCACATGTGTTATAAGTTCCGATAAAAGAGATATTTATCGGTGCTTATTTATAAGCATTGATAAAACTGTCACAATCTATTTTAAAAACACTAACCATTAGTGAACATGTCACGATATAGAGCTTTCCATGGAAGCCACCCATGGTTGGTGCTTATCCTCGATGAATTATAGGTTGAATCACACAACTCGATTTCCTTTGAACATCTCGTCCGACATTTGAAGAGGGTCTCAAATTTTCTTCAACCTAGCGATGTAGGCCATCTGATCTTTATTGAGTGTTTTTTTCACTTTTTATTTCTTCTTCTATGATTTTTTTATGATCCGTTGTTTATGATTTTATTTCATCTATTCTTTAGGGAAAACTTTTTGGTAGGTTTTTTGTATTGACTACCGATGTGTGATTTGTTATTTTTACCAACTCATAAATTTGATCTTGATAAAAAAAATAAGACACTACTATTTTTTGTTATGATGTCTCATGTTGCACTCATGCACCTGAAATTTTAGATATAAAAAAATTTCTCATTCACTATTTCCAATTAGTGTAATCATATCAACAAATCAGATAGAGGGTTTAATATATATATATACATATATCCATATCATGTGGGTCACTAGTTTTATTTTCGTTGGCATTGTTCCAGTGATACCTATATCCAATGATACTACTTGTTTTTTGATTAGGGTGGAGGAAAGATAAAGGGTGATTTTTTGTGTGCACCTGCTATTGATATTCTATGTAAATCTTTGAGAAGGTAAGTATCAATATTTTCATCAACTTTGTTTTGTATCATGATATCCTATTATCCTCTTTTGATACTTCTTGTACTTTTGATCACCTCAATTTTCTTCTTTAAACTCTTTGATGGTGCAATAAAATTGCACCTCATATTCTCTATGTATTCTAATTTAATAATTTTAGGGTGTGTGGGTTAGGCAACCAACTCATTTTCAATCATTCTCAAGAAACATCACTACTTTCAATCATCATTTATAACTTCATAGTAAGTCGTGAAAAGAATTTTCATCTTTTGATGTAATTTTCATCTTTAAGACCATTTCATGAAACCTCTTTCAGACTAGTGATCTTCTATAACCATCCCATTAAATTTATTTCTCGAAGGAATATAATTTTCATTGAGTTCATGTTCGTTCCCTACATCTATTCTAGTTAAATGTCACCTGAGGCATCCACTAGAGACATAGTTAACATGAAAGCAATTATTTGAATAATATCTGAAACAGCATTAGTATAATTGGTAACTTTTTTTATAAATATTCTCTTAATATAAAAATATTTAATATATTCCTAATAAATAAAAGTAAAATGAAAAAAATACACCTTCAATCCAAAATAAAATCACATGTATTTTTCCTTCAATATAACTCGTCTGGTTGTCCTTACTTATCATACGGGTCATCTCGAGTGTATTTAAACCATATCATCTATTTTAAATTTAACATAGGACTTAGAAAATATCTATTTATGAACCCAATAGGATGGATATGAACCAAAAATTTATGAATGTTAATCATTTGACAAAAAAATATGAATATGGAGTTAAAGAAGTCATCGTGTTTTCAAAAGAGCATACAGAAACCCCTTCTGAAATCTTTTGTTTGTGTTTAAGTTGTTGTTATTCAAGAGAAATTAGTTGGAAAGAGTCATAAGAATATTTTATTTATAATGAAATAGATAAAATATATAAATTTTGGTCTAAACATTGGATAAAAGTGAATTTTGACAATGATGGGGATGATACTGTTGTTTATGACTCATTTTTTATAAATACCTTTATAAAAGATGATGGATATCGCATGGAAGAATTGAAAATGGAAATTGGAGATGACCTTCATTGTTTTGAAAAGTTATTTGAGGAGTCAAAGGGTCATTCCAAGAAACCATTTCATACCAGTTCTAATAAATCTACAACACAGTCAGTTGTATTGAAGTTATATAATGTGAAAGCTGAAATAGATGTAGTGACCTAGCTTTACCTAATAACTTGTTCTTTTGAAATATATGCTTCCAGAAAAAAAAATGAACTACCATGTCAAATATATAATGTTAAATGAATGTTATGTTCAATGGGAATGATATCTAAAAATAATTACCTTTCTAAATTACTTCATATTGTTTTTCAAAGACCATAAATCACTCAAAAAATGCCTTAAGTCTGGTGTGGATCGATACAAAAAAAGAATGAAGTCATTTTAAATTTTTATGGTACTTTCTAATCGTTCCATGGTTTTCAATACTATATGGATTTTAGGAAACTGCAAGACAATTAACATTGAATGTAGATACAAGAAATAAATATGGGAATATACGTCATCTATCAGATTCTCCTCAGTTAAAGAAAATTGATTATGAGTTTCGTAAATTTGGAGATGAGCGGAGAAACTTTTGTCTTGTTTTATTTACAGGTGGAATAAATACTTTTGGTATATATAGTTGTACTCACAGTACATGGAATGTTATGTTTGTAAATTATAACTTTTTACCATGGTTATAAATGAAGCGCAAAAACATTATGTTGTCTCTCCTTATATATGGACCAAAGAAACATTTTAATGATATTGATGTCTATTCAGCTCCACTGATCAATGATCTGAATTTAATGTGGGATAAAGGTGTTATAATTTATGATGCCCATAGAAGTGAAGAATTAAAATCGAGGTCTATATTGTACATAATGATAAATAACTTCCCTAACTATGTAAATTTATCAAGCTATAGCATTAAAGGCATGTTGGGGTGTTCCATCTGTGAAAAACACACATGCCCAGTTCGGTTGAAACATTCCTCAAAGCCTTTGATTTTTGGAAATTGAAAATATTTACCTCGATGACATAAATACCAATAATGGATGGTAATATTCAATGGGAATATCTAACAAGGTACTAAACCATCTCCAGAAATAGGTGATCAATTGTACAAAAAAGTAAAAAAGATTTACACTGTTTTTGGTCAACCATTTTCAAAAAACCTTACAAAATGAGGTTAGAAAAAGGGATCAATTTTCATTGAATTAAATTATTGGAACTATTTGTATGCCAGATATTTTCTTGATTCACTTTATAAGGAAAAGACAATTATTTAATAGTATTATTTGAATGTTACTAAATTTTTCTAGAAAAATGAATGATGGCATCAAGGCTAGGTTGGACTTGATTGAAATGGGGATAAGGGAAGAGTTGGCTCAGATGAAGGGTTAAAGGTTTACTTTTCTTCCTCCACCATCTCACACTCTATCTATAAAAGAAAAATTGAAAATTTTCCTTTTCCTTATGATTTTAAAAGTCCCAATGTGGTATTCATCAAATATCAAGAAAGTTGTATCAACCACTAATTTGAATTTACAAGGACTTAAATCAAATGAATTTCTTGTTTTGATGCAAGATTTAATGCATGTTTCCTTCCATTGTATTCTACCACAAAATGTAAGATATATATTTACCAAACATTAGTTATTTTTCAAATCCATATATAGTAAAGTTATAGACCCATCGAAGTATCCATCGTGAATAGAAATATTTCCATCATATTATGATAATTAGATATTTTCTTAACACCATAATTCTTTTATATAATAGTCCATTAGATGGTTGAATTTTTCTGAGATGTTCAACTATGTGGTCTTGTCCATTTCTGGTGGACATAACCCATTAAATGGTATTTAAATATTTTGAAACAGTATGTCCTGAATTGAATTCATCCATAAGGTTGTATTGAATAATGGTATATTTTTGAAGAAGCTATTGAATTCTGTACCAATTACCTATCATATACTAAAAGAATTTTCTTCAAAAAGTATTTTCCAAACGAATTCTTTATGAGTGAAGGGATTTCCGAAAGATATGATGTTACATTTTCAATAATAGAGTTAGAGAAAACACACATTTACCTATTATATAATAGTGAATATTTTGATCCATACATTGAATCCCACAAATAAATCCATAGATATTTATATCAATCAAAGGATTAAATATGGATGTGAGATACACATAATCATCAATTTATAGGATGGTTTAGATATCAAATTTGTAAATATTTATCTGAACATTTGAATTTAATTGTCTAGAGACTTCAATGGCTAGCAATAGGACCTAATAGAAATGTTATATCTTAAACTGGGTTTGTAATAAATGTTTATACATTCTATACAAAAGAACATGATGACTTCATTACGATGAAATAGTGGTGTTACATTTGTTGCTGAACTGATGCACGTATCTAGTTCCAAGAATATAAATCTAATTTAATGAAATATGTCATATTTTGGCATTATCAAACTGATATACGAGTTGGATTATACAACATTTCACGTACTACTTTTCTGTTGCAAATGGGTTGACAATATCAATGGATTGAAAGATGATTAAATGGGCTTTGTGAAGGTGAATTTCAATATAGACTGGGAAAATGAGGTCGCATTAATAATATAATCACAAGTAGTTCAAGTATTATATTTCTATCATCAAACAAATATTAATTGGTTTATTTTCCTACTGGAAACAAAAAAAATCTTCAGTCAAATGAAAATCCAATTGAGGATGACCCTTCCATTGGGACATCGCAATCTATTCATGCTGGTCCCAATGTAGACAATGTCTTGTACATTAGAGGGGACCACAAAGAGGGGATTTGGATTCTCAAAAGAGGAACCAAATCCTTGAATCCATTAAAAAATAGAGAATGTTCAATGAGAAGGTAAGTTTAATTTAATATATTACGTTTTTCTTTATAATATTATATTTTATCTAATGCATTAACATAATCTAAATTAAATGTTTGACTAATCATGCCGAAAATGTATTATGTACATGATGATGTTACCAATACCTCCGAATAACAAACTATAATGAAGGAATCCCTTTGGAAATAAGTAAAGGTAATGCTACGATATACGTTCTCTATTTTATTGAAAAATTATATAATAGAACATTGATTTCATTTTTATTATTCCCAGTCGATTTTGTTTATATTATTACAAACATACTAATAGTTTTCTTTTATAGGTGTGATCTTTTTCTCGAGTAGGGGTGGTTTGTTTGCCAATATCATGAGTCATATTATGAATAAAATTCATAGAAAAATTGATGTTTTTGAATGTATGTAATAATTTGTATTTATTTCATTGTATAAACCAATGATTGAAATGTCTAAAATATAGGGTTTTTTTAGTATTTGTGTTTTAAATTTCCTTTCATTTAAATTATGTATTGGGACTTGTTTTTGTTGATATCATATGTGTTTCTAGTGTGTTTCTGGTGTTTTAGTACACTGTAACAGCACATTGTAGTGGTGTTGTAGTGTTTTGTTATAGCACACTATAATATGTCCCTTTATCATCACTTTTAAAAGCACTAATAAAAGAGACATTTATCAACACGTATAGAAGCAGTGATAAAGGTTAAATTTATCAGTGCTTCCATTAGCAATGATAAAGGAATATTTTATTGGAACTAAATTGAAGCACTAATCAATGAAATCTTTATTTATTAGTGTATTTTCATCGCTGATAAAAGTCATGGGATTTTAACATCGATCAAGTTATCAGTGATTTTCTAGCACTGATAGTGATAATTTCTAGCATTGTTAGAGGCTAGTTTTGTAGTAGTGGACCAAACTAGATTTTAATCTTGGAATAAAATAAAATATAAGTTCCAAAAGGTCTGGAGAGGATTTATAACTTCAAAACTTGAAATTTAAATGCATTATTTTACTCTTTAATTACATTTTTTTCCAAAAAATGTTTTCGCGTATTTTGAAGTCATGCTTAAATAATAATGATGTCATGATGGTTATGATATTTTTAAAAACTATATTCTCCATTATTCACCCAAAAAATAAACTTTTTAGAAAAATCCAAACAAAACCAAAGATAATATAGATATAATAAATCCAAAAATTATGATTATTTCATAAAATTAAAATTATGAAATTTATAAATTGAATTTTCAAAAAACCATATAACACATTGAATACATTTTAGTTACATTAAAAACAATTTCCTTTCCAAAATGTTAAATGTTATTTATATAGCATAAATTAATTAAATTATTATTAAGGTTATAATAAAAACGGTTAATAAGAATCCATAGTATAAATATTAATAAAATACCAAAATTATTCATTTTAAAAAATATAGAGTTCCTTAGATTCCCCTCAAAATAAATTAAATCCACTCAATTTCATTTATTGGTTAATAGGTGGGGATATTTTTCTCTCAAAAATCTTTTAGGTTCCCATGTTTATTCTTCAATCTTATGCTTCTTACAGAAAACTTTATCTTAGTGAGACACCTTATTTATCAATGCATTTTACCTAAAATGAAGAATCTGAACTCTTTTTTCCTTATAAGATATATTTTCCTTCAACTATACCACTTCAGGGCACAATACATAATATTCATTGGGTACATACTTCCTTAAAAATGAAACATCAAACTCATAATGTATCTAGGATAAAATCATAGGCAAGTCTACTCAGTGTGAAATGGATCCCACTTTCTTTAAAAATTTCATATAGACCACTAAACCACGGGCTTAATTCCCCCTTCCTACTAAAATTCAAATCTCTTTTCCATTGAGATATTTTAAGAAAAAAATGGTCCCCAACCTCAAATTAAATATCTTTCATATGGTTATGTAAATAGATCACATTCCTACTCTAAGCTTCCATCATATGGTATTGAATAAACATTACTTTTTCAACCATCTCTTATACTAATTAATATCTCACCAATTTTATCTCCCCAACTTCATCGCCACACGATGGACTCTAGCATTATTTTCCATATAATTTTTGAAATTGTGTTATCTGAATACCTGAATAAAAATTGTAATTATAATAAAATTACACTATGAAATGGTGTTAGTCCTAGATTCAATTATAATATAATGATAAATATTAGATTATATCCTATAAATTTTTAATTTACGACTCCAAATTTACATTATACTAAGGATAAAAAGTTTTATTAACACATAACATTATACCCAATGACTTCTGAAGTCCCTTATGAAAGTTTGATGTAAACCTTGGATCATGATCTGATATAATAGAGAGAGGAATTATGGGTGGCTTGAATATCTATTTAAGATAATTTCGATAAAGGCGATCTAAATACATATCATCTCGAATAAGAAAATAAGAATAAATATTATCCGAATGGTAAACAATAACCCATATTGCATTATTACCTCATTATAGTGACCCTTAATTTTCAAACATTAATATTAAAATTTATTAGGTTAATATTCAATATATAAAATACGATCCATTCTAAAATAATAGCGTATTTGAAAACATTGGTGCATAAAAAACTCATACATAAAAATATAAAACATCTCCCACTAAATTATTTACAATGACCACCCTTCTTAGATATATGTTACTTAAAATCATTCCTCATATCATGGGAAAAAAGAATCATAATAAATGGTGGTATGAAATGATTAGTAAGAGTATAAAAGTGAGATATCATTGATCTATTAAGTATAACATGAGAATAATGGTATGATAACATTATATTAACATTTGAAACAAAATACCCATCAATTCATAGATTATAATCATGAATCATCGCATAAAGATTGAATGTTTGTAAGACATGAATCATAAAGGAATCAAATAACATGACATGTGAAAGTATAAAATTGGCATAATATCATGTCATAAAAGAGTGTAATAAAGTATTTATATCATAATCAATTAAATATTATGTCAATTATACCTTCCTAGGAATTCATCACATGTTAGGATTGGGTTAACCACCAGTTAAGCAACATTGGGCTTGGGATAACCTCTTTTATACCCTCTTTTAGGTTTTTTATAACCACATGTGTACCCTTTTGGGCTTGGGATAATATTTTATGTACCCTTTAAGTCACGAAAATATTAAAATTTAACCAATTAATTGGGTGGTTATATAATTTCAGTCCCACCCATCAGATATTCAGAATCTATTCATTTATATTCCACAAGATCACGTAAAAATTCATCAAAAATTAACTCCTTGAAAAGAAAACTAGTTTCATTAATATTTCATAATCATTATCATAAACCATAAATAGAAATAATAATTATGGTATTATATAATCATATCCTCTGGTAAGCACAATAAAATCATGGGTGTCATTAAAAATGAAAAATGTATTTAAAATATCACAGGAAAAAATATTTCAAAGTTATTAAGAATATAAAATTTTTTAAATCTAAAAATTTCAAAAATATTAATGAAAAAACATTAATTGAAAATGAACTTGTAAAATTTTAATGTAATCTAAAAATAACTTCACTTTCGTGTTAGAAAAAAATTATGTTCATGTCAGGTAAGTTAAAACAAATATTCCTTCCACATTTTTTGTAAAAACTCAAAAGTACATCATTTGGAAAATAGAAAAAGATTCATTTATACCATTTTACAAAAATTCCAACATGTATAAAAATGAATTTAAAAAATCATTAAATATTATTAAAAACATTCTAAATTTTTTTTATATAACTTAAATATTGAAAAAAAAATCTATCAAAGGGAGAATTAAATTTAGTTTTATGTAAACACACTAGTTGGTTTTTTGAGTACCTAATGAGATAAAAATGAAAGTAAAATATGTAATCTCAAGAAGTAACCAGAGGAGAAGAAAATACATAAAATAATAGAACAAAGGATCATATAATTTTTTCATTTTACATTTAATCCTAAACACTCTTTGTAGAAATTAGATTATATTATAAAACACCTAACACAAGTTCGGCATTCTTCATAAGCATTATAACCTATTTTTTATTGAGATACCACTGTTGTTTTACACCTTAGTCCATTAAAGGATAGTTCTATGTTAAAATAAATACCTTTAGGATGTGGGAAGGGATGTTAGGAAGGTATTTGGATCAGTCCTGGTAGATCTATAAGGCTCAAAATTTATGAATAATTGTATAGAGGAGGTGTACTTTTATATGTGAGGGAAATGACACAACCATAATTTCTTAAAACATTAAAATATAGTAATGCCTTATTCAATCCAAATGCATCAAAAAGAAAAATTATTCTAAGTTAAAATAGTAAAGGTTCGAAATATATCAATAAAATATGATTTAGGAAATTTTATATAGAAATATCATCTTTATCTTTTATTTTAACCCCCTTGGTAAACATTTCTTAAGATTAAATATGGTTACAAAATTATAGTTTTTAATTTTAATTATGACCAAAAATTAAAATGGAATAATTAAAAAAAATTAGAAGCTGGTTCTATATATTGAAAACATTTTATCAATTTCAGTTTCTATAAGTTTAAAAAACTACTTTTAAAATAATCCATCAAAATGCAATGAAAATATTTTTCTAGGAAAATGAAATTTTAGGTATTGAAATTATTTTATGAAAAAAATAAACAAAATGTTAATAAAAATAACATTTATTGGATTATTTTTAATAAAAAATAACTAATGAAATTTTAAAAACAATTCAAAATAAATTTAACTTTTTCAAATACTGGAATAGAAAACACATTTTTCTATAAAATATGCATTTTTTCTATTCATTGAAAAATTAATATTTTAAAAAATATGCAAATATTTATCCATAAGATAATTTTGATATGATAACTTAAAATATTAAATTGTTTTTATAAAATATTTTTATTTAAGGGTGATAAATTAATTTTAAAATCCATGAAAAAAAATGAAAATAAACAATTTTTAAAGAAAACATATTTCTAAAGTATAAAATAATTTAAAAAAAGGTATACTTATTTATCATGAATTGATAAATAATTTTGAATCACATAAAACATTTTTATTTATTTTTAATAATTTTTCATCCTATTCATACCTAAAAATATAATAAATACATTATAAAGTTATATTATATCATGGTTCCTTAAGACATGGTGTAACATATAAAGAAATAAATTAAATAATTAAAGATTATTTGATAAAAAATATATATAATATTGGGGTGTTACATTATATAGGCTCCCACCTAAAATAAATTAATACCTTAAATTTTCATCCCTTTGATATAAAAAATCATGATAAGTTGTTTCATCACATCCCCAGGTTCACATATAGCTTATTTGAATTTTTTATTCCTTTGAAGAACATTAACAAGGTTAATAGTCTTATTTGTAGTATTATATATTTGCAATAAAATATTTTAACTATTTGTTCTTCATAAAAAATATCACACTCCCGCAGTACAACATATGAGTTTAATACATTCTAAGGATCATATATGTAATTCCTTATGATATATACATTGAATACAATGAGAGATTGAAATATGTTTAGTGAAAGTTCTAAGTAATTTTCATCATTCCCTACTCAATAAAGAATATAGAAGGGAAAAATAAAATTATGGCTCAAATTACGCTTGTTTATTAATCTCATTGAAATATTCCATGGAAAATGCACAATAATACCATCTCACAAACTTTTAATTTTAGATATCACTAAATATTCTCAGTATAACCTTTCTATCAACTCTGATTTTTGTGATGTGTTGTTGAATGTATAAAACATTCTATACCATTTCCTCATCTATATCATGTCCCAATAGCTTTATTTTTCTAACATTATCTTGATATATTGGAGCTTATGAATTCCTTCTATAGAGGTATTCATAAGGATCCATCTTAATTTTATAGTGAAGTATATTGTTATAAGATTACTCGATAAGAGGTGTTTTCCCATACCACCATTAAAATCCTGAGAAAAAGATCTCAATAAATCTTCCATGGTTTGAATGATTCAATTAGACTTACCATCTATCTAAACATGATAAATGGTACTGAAACTAAACTCTATTTCCAATTTTTTCTGAATACTTAATTTGAACTTCAAGATAGGCCTCATATTTTTAACAAATACAATATAATTTGGTACTCCATGAAACCTTACTAATTGATTAATAAATTTCCAAAAAATATGATCAAGATATAAATCTTCTTTAATATTAATGAATTGTGATGTCTTTGTAGGGTGATCAACTAATACTCAAATAGAGTTATAGACTTTAGACATTTTGGAGAGTTTAATGATGAAATCCATGGTGATGTTTTACCATTTCCATTCTGGTATGGGTAATAGTTGTAATATAACTTTATAATTATATCTATCATCCCTAACTTACAAATGTTCTAATCATCAAGATACATACTATGCAATATATATTTTCATATAACCCATCAAAAATACTCTTTTAGATCTCTTGTATATCTTTATTCTTTAAGGAGGAATATAAAATGATGATCTATGAGCTTCATATAATAGTTCCTTTTTCAATTTTGCTATTAATCAGACACATATGTAGTTCCTAGACCTTATCATTCAATCCCAATCATGGTTTAACTCATGAATATTTCTCACTGTCTTTTTTAGCTCTATATCTTCCTTATATTCCTCTTTAATCTTCACTGGGATAGATGGTTGAACAATCGTTTATGAAATATAAGGATTCTCCTCTTCCTTAAATATTTCATGGTTTATCCTTTTCATATCCACAAATATTGGAACTTGTGAGATCCTCATCATAGATAATCCAATATGATTTTTCTGACTCAAAGAATCGGCCTTATTGTTTACTTTCTGAGAATGGTAATGTATTGAGCTGTCATAATCTTTAATCAAATCAACCCATATTCTTTAGACCATGTTCATCTCTTTTAGGGTGAATTTATACTTTAATATTTTATTATCAGTATATACTTTACACATTTATCTGTAAACAAAATACTCTATATCTTTAATATAAATTTTTACATTATTAACTCCAAGTTATGAGTAGGGTAATTCTTCTCTAGATCCTTCAATTTTCATGAGGCATAAGTTGTCACTATATCATTCTGCCTGGGGACACATCACATCCCCTTCATAGATGCATCACTATATATCATAAAATATTCTCTACATTAGGTTTGTGTTTTTCCAGGTGCATTAACAAAACATCACATCCGTTCCTTGAAATCATCTTTACATTCATTTGTCCAAAGTAACTTATCTCCCTTTCAATTTAACATGGTGAGTGGATTAGATAACCATGATAAATTATTCAAAAATATATGATAATATCTAATCAAAAACAAAGAAAACTATAGATCTCAGTCATTGTGGTTGGTCTCATACAATGTTTAATAACATTTATCTATTATGGATCCACTTATATAAACCTTATTGAAATTATATGACCCAAAAATGAAACATTATATTGAAAAAAACACACTTTCTGAATTTTTCATATATCTTCTCCTTCCGTAGAGTCTTCTTTACTACCCTCAAAGTGATCATTATCTTCTTCCTTTCAATTGGAATATATACTAATAATATCTATAAATTATACCACAAAATAATCAAGGTAATATCTAAATACTTTATTCACTAAATAAATTAAGATAGATGGATTATTATTTAGACCAAATAGAATCATGATAAATTCACTATTTACATACCTCATATGAAATTTTATCTTGGGTATGCCTTCCCTTTTGACCATCAGTTGATAGTATCCAAAATGAACATTAGTTTGGGAAATATATTGATCTCCTCATAATTGATTGAAAGAATCATCAATATGGGGAAAAGGATACTTATTCTTGATTTTGATCTTGTTAAGCTCCCACTAATTAATGTAGAGTCGCATTTATCCATTTTTATTCTTAAAAAATGTACATGTGCACCCCCTAGTTCCGCACTTGCATAAATTATTACCTTATCAATATTCTCCTTGAGTTTCATCTTCAAACCCTACAATTAAATTGGGAATATCCAATATGGAATCTTTGAAATATGTGTAGCACCAAGAATGAGTTCTATTAAAAACTCATCTTCATGATTTGGAGGAAGGCTAAGAAAATCTTCTAGAAATACCCTAACAAACTATCATACAATAGGAATATCTTTGATGTTCAGTTTATCCCTATCTATTTGACATAAATACTAAATTTTAATAAGAATCAAGATAAAATGAAAAATCATAAAAAATTCAACTAGAGGGGTAATAACACAATTTTTAGAAAGCACATTCATTCTAACTTTAATAAAAAAAATTCATATAATTGATATATGATCATCGTACCATTAAGAGTTTTTATTATTAATTCAACATTTAATCATTAAGGTGGTATAGTGACACCCCTAGTAAATTCTACATATATAAAATAGTGGGTAGATCCATAATGAAATAATATATTAATAGTTATAGAGTAAATGGTGAGTCTACCTATCACCATATTCTTATCATAAACCAAATCAATAATCATGATTTCATGATATTTCCCTTTGTCTCTGCTCTAAAGAGGTTTTTAAAATCAATCATCATCATTAACCTTATGTTTTTTGAATTTGTTAGAAAAATTCCCATACACCATGAATTTCAAACACTAGATTGTAGGGGGAGGAATCTATAGAGATTTATCTCCACTTGCAACATTAGATAACTCCTTATTAAAACCCTTCTCTTTATTACACAACAAAATATGATTTATTACAAAATAATGCACTTAACAAAACTCTTAGGATAGAGAGGTCTAGTATCTTGGAAAATTAGTAACATTAAATAACAACTTAGAACATAAAACACAACATTTTTAATGAAAACTTCATTTACATGAACACTAGATTCAATCGTACATAGCATTACATGGTATAGGATAAGGACATGAATAAGAAAAGGGTGAGCTATAAAGCACATTAAGTAAGTAAACAAGGAATAACCTGAATAATACAATACATGTTAGGAAATAGGCATATCAATGTACCACAAGAGAAACATGAATATAAATGCATGATATAGCATGATTATCATAACATAAAAATGTGGAAACAACACTTAACATGGTATTAGCATGAGACAAGGCTCATTGCATATGGAGCATGAGTAAACCCTCATTGAACTTAAATTAGCATGAGTAAACCCTAATTGCACTTTAAGTATCATTATACTAATCATTACCCACTACAATGCAGCGCTATCAGGGCACACCCTTCTTAATCATTTCATTTCATGCAAAAGTGTGCCACATGGATCGTACAACATGGAGTTGTTCAACATCATCGTTTATTCTATGATAAAGGAATGTGGAATACTTGCATGAAACTCTTCCATCAATAAGTAAATTTTTTTAATGTTTAATACCCTTGATAGAGAAATGGGCATGGTATTCACTACACTATGATTTTGGCTTGGAAAATTGCGGTGCAATTTCAGCGGCATAACGAAATGACATAGGACTTCATAAAAATAGTTGATGAGAGAGAAAAGGGTGTCTCATCATATGTAAATTAAATGGAAAGTAAGGGGGTCATATATATATATATATTTCCAAACCAAAGTAATGGAATTCATATTCATAATACAAAATAATTTCTTGATTATAAATGAAGAGTGAGAAATTACTTATGGAATTTCGGCATGGTAACAGGTGTACATGGAAGAAATTAATGAGAGAGTAAGGGGTATCCCATAATTCAAACACAAGTAGTTCAGTATGGGGGTGGTGAGGAATCATACCGTAACATTTATAATTGAAAATAAAATGACATAAAAATATTATAAAACATGGATAAAATGAGAAAGAAATGAATCCCTTACATAGAAGTGTGATCCCAAAGGCATGGAGGGGCTTGAGAGAGGATTCCTGGGAGATTGGGGAGCCTTGGGAGGATGGGTCAGTTTATATAGGAAAGGAGAGGGGATTCTTTATTATTTAGGTTTGGGACACCACTTATCAAACTAATCAAAACCACAAACCAGATGATGGTTTTTGCCCAAGTTTTTTGCAAAATAGGAGTGGAAGAAAATATTTTGTAAGGAAAATATCCTAAATTCTTAAAATAATATTTTTTATTATGTGGAGGTTAGTCACACTCTCAAGGAAACAAATTTTGAAAGTTAAAATGTATTATAAGTCTTGGGGGACTATTATGGATTTGTAAAATAAATCAAAAAAAACCTTAAATCATAATATTTTAATAGTAAACCATATATTGGCCGAACATAATGTTTATAGTTTTTTATTATATCACTATTAGGTCATTATGATGTCATAAAACACATAATATATTTAAATTGTGTTACATTTTTACCTAAAAATTTGATTGTCTGATAAAATTATGAAAAATTCATCATTGGATAATTTCGACATACTGATTTTAAAAATTATATTCATTTTATATAAATAATTTTCTAAATATTTTAATTTTTAATTTCAAAATAAAAAATTGACATTTTTCAAAAATTCTTAGGTTTTGAAAAAAATATATTTCCAACCATAATAAAAATTACAATTGTATTCATAAAAATTGTACGATCATTTATATTTAGTAAGAAATATTTTAGTAATAATATTTTATCCAAATATTATCTAATTAAAAAATCTATTAATTCATAAAAATAGATTTCTTAATTGAATATTATTTAAAAATGTTATTTTTTCTTTAAAAACTATTTACAAAGTAACAATAATAAATGAATGTATATTCTCTATAAAAAAATAATGTACATAGTGTTAAAGCCTTATTACATAACCCATTATAACACTCGCATAAGACCTAAGGGTATGGTGTGTGATGGTGACATGCTCTTGGGGTGGCTCAGATAACATCACCCAGGTGGTAATCTCAATAAACATCCACTTCTCTAGTAGGCGGTTCCGTTCATGTTTCATGAGTAGAAGCTCAGCTTGGGCTTGGTCAATAGTGAATCCCAATGACATCGCATCCTTTCTAAGCTCTGATTAATGGTCTTCTTACGGAACAATTATACTGGTTGAGGTCATCGCTTCCTTTGTCTGAGTAAATTGGATTTGTTAAAGCCTTATATTTATACTAATCATGTGATCATTGTTCAACGACTATATTAGGAACGGTCACAATTCTTAATGGTATTATAAAATCAAAAATCAAAAAATCAAGTAAGTACATATGTTATACAACCATTTTACATAATAAGAAATTTAATTATATTAAGAGGAATTTTTATTGATAAATGTTTGGGTTGTTACAATCTTCCCCCATTAAGAAATTTCACCCTTGAAATTTTATTTCTCCCACACTAAAATAGTTGTGGGTAATTCTACTTCATCACTTCTTCTAATTCCCACGCTACTTCTTCAATCATGTGGTTGTGACACAACACCTTGAAGATGGGCATTGTCTTATTTTGTAGATCTTTTTTCCTATGATCTAAGATCTTCACCAGCTACTCTCTATATGAGAGGTAATTCTCTAATGGGACCACCTCTAGATTGAGTAAATGTGATGGGTAAGATATTTATTTCCTCAAGAGTGATACACGGAACACATCATGTACTTGAGATAGGTTCGTTGAAAGTGCTAGTTGATAGGCCACTTATCCAATGCGATCAAGGATCTCAAAAGGGCCAATGTACCATGGAGTAATCTCTCCATTCTTCCCAAATCTCATAACTCTATTCCAAAGTGATATGTGAAGAAATACCGTGTCTCTAAAATCAATCTCTGGGTCTCATTGATGGTTAACATCATTGCACTTTTGTTGACTCTGAGTAGCTTTAATGTGATATTGGATGGTCTTAACCTTCTCCACCATTTCATCAACCATCTCTAGGACTAGGATTTTTATCTCCCCAACTTTATCCTAACATGATGGTGTTATTCATCTCTTCCCATAAAGGGCTTCATAATGATCCATTTGGATTCTTGATTGGAAAATGTTATTGTAAGAGAACTCAAGAAGATGAAGATGTTGATCCCATCCTCCTTTGAAGTTCATTGAGAACGCTCTCAACATGTCCTCATGTTTTTGGATAGTTGGATCAGATTGGCCATAAGTTTTTGGATGATAATCCATACTAAATTTCAAATCAGTATCCATAGAATTTTTAAGACTATTATAAAACTTATAGATGAATCTTGGGTCTCGATCAGATACAATTGATAGTGGTACTCCATGCATCCTTACCACTTCCCAGATATATATTTGTGCTTGTTGATCCAATAATAAATCCTCATGAATTGTAATGAATATTGAAGTCTTAGTAAGATGATCCACAACAACCCAGATATCATTGTTTCCTTCGGATGTCTTCAGAAGTTCGGTGAAAAACTCCATGGTTATGTTCTCCCATTTCCATACTAGTATGGGTAATGGTTGCATCAACCCACTAGACTTATTCCTCTCAGCCTTCACTTGCTGACATACCAAGCACATTTATGTATACTCGGTGATATTATTCTTCATGTTATCCCACCAAATATTCTCTCAAAGATCTTGATACATCTTTGTGTTTCCTAGGTGAATATAGAAACTTGAACTATGTACATATTCTAAATGATATTTCTTTAATTCTGGATTTGATAGAACACATAGTCTTATCCCAAATCTCACAATTCCTTCTTCATTTATATTATAATATAAGGATTTCCCTTTTCTGATAGTTTCCACTTTCATCTTAATTCCCACATAATCCTTTTAAGCATCCATTAACATTTCCAAAAGAGACGGCTGAAAAATAATTTGTGAATGTATGGATGATGTTCCATTTTCTATGATTTCCATGTCCATATTCATCAAATATAAGATTATTGGATCCTTTTCATTTCTCATCAATGATTGAATTTATGGGTCCTTTCTACATAGAGTATCTTCCACATTTTTTTCTTTCCCAGGGTGGTAGTGGATTGAGTAGTCACAGTCTTTGATCAGATCTAACCATCTTCACAGGCGCATGTTCAACTCTTTCTGTGTGAATATATACTTGATGATTTTGTGTTCTGTATATATTTCACACTTCTCCCCAAATTGATAATATCACCAAATTTTTAAAATTAATTTCACCATATCCAACTCTAGATCATCTGTTGGATAGTTCTTCTCATGAATTTTAAATTTCATTGAAGCATGGGAAATGACTTTTTCATTTTTTATCAGCACATAGCCCAGTCCCTTCTTTGAAGCATCACTAAATACCACAAAAATTTCTCCACTTGTGGGTAATTTGAGCACGATCACAGTGATAAGCCTCCTTTCTAACTCCATGAATCTCTCTTCACATTCATCACTCCAAGAAAACATGACTCCCTTCTGAGTTAGCTTGGTAAGAGTGTCTGACAATCGTGATTAATTTCTCACAAATCAGCGATAATATCTAGCTAAACCCTAGAAGCTACAGATATCAGTTACTAATGTTGGCCTCAGTCATCCCTCAATTGTAGCTATCTTGGAGGTATCCAAAAATATCCCATTATTTGTGATTATATGGCCCATTAATGATACCTCTTTCATCCATAAATCTCACATGTTATAATTTTCAAAGAGATTATCCTTTCGCAAGGTTACTAGTACACTTCTTAGATTCTTCTCATTATTTTCCTTAGCATTGGAGTATATTAGAATATCATCTATAAATACTACCACAAATTTGTTGAGGTAATCTCTAAAGAATATATTCATCAATCCCATGAAGATTGCTGGAGAATTAGTGGGTCTAAAAGGAATTACTATGAATTCATAGTGTACTTACCTTGAATGAAAAGCAGTCTAGGGGATATCCTCTTTCATCACCCTTACTTGGTAATATCCTGACCACAAATCTGCCTTGGAGAAGTATTGTGATCCACATAGAAAATCTAACAAGCCATCAATTCATCGTATAGGATACTTTTTCTTTATCATTGTTTAGTTAATCTCACGATAATCAAGGCAAATTCACATTAACCCATCCTTCTTCTTGAGGAAGAGGACTGGAGTACCCCATGGTGATGCACCTGGGTGTATAAACCATTTATACAGATACCACTACAGTTGTTTCTTCAGCTCCTTAATCTCCACAACAGCCATTCTATACAGAGTCTTGGATATTGGAAACACCCCAGGTATAAGGTCAATTGAGAATTCAACATCCCTTCTAGGAGGAAGACCAGACAATTCCAAGGGAAACACTTCAGTGAGTTCTGTCACAACAGGAATGTCTTCAAGGGTGGTTTCTTCCTTAGACTTAATCATCTAATCCAGATAAGTGTTCTTATAGGGTAAAAACATCCATGCTTGAGATTATGGGGATAAAGAAGATTCAACCTCCTCCTTGCACTTATATAGATTTTGGGGTCGATTTTCCATATAAAGAGTGATTTCTATCTCACGAAAATTTATTTTGGATCTATATATGGAAAGACAATCCATGCTAAGAATTTCATCAAATTACACTAGAGGGAGAATGACGAGGTTCACCAGAATGTTCAATCAACAGATTCTGACTGGGGAGGAGTTATATTCATGGGATTCAATGATTTCCCCCTTTTTCTGTATTCACCGACATATTTACTTTTATTGTTTTTTGTGGTGTTGAGATTATTCTAATAAACATTTAGTATATAAAATAATTCTTAGAACCATAATCCAAAAGTATGTTCGCTATTATTGAATGAATAGCTAGCGTACCTATCACCACTTCATTGTCAGGGTTTACTTAGGTGTTATTAATGGAAAAAGTTATCCCTTGTTACCTCGAAGGTTATTGGTTGCCTCCAAAAACCATTTGATTAGGGAACTTATTTGAAAGGTTCCCTTGTTGGTAGATAATGGCTAGGTTCCCTTATCTTCCACATCTAAATAATTTCCTTTTCCCCTTCAGGCAATTTCCGTGGTACTTTTTTTACACCTTTGGAAAGTGGGGTACTGTAATTTATTAGCATCGTTGGATTTATCCATCAGAATACCAGAATTTAAGTCCACCTTCCACTTCTTATCCCCATGACACCCCTAAGATTCTTTGATCTCCATTTTGACCTTGAGGGCACATCAGAAATTTTTTTCATATCAATAGAAGTCACATATCACTAAGGATTTCTGTAGGCTAGGTTTTAGTCCACCAAAGAAGCGGTCAACCTTTCATTATGAGGTAACGACAATGCCAGAGGCATATCATGAAATCCTTGTTATGTTTTCCTCATATGCTTCGATAGATTCATCACCTTTTTTTGAGTTCAAGGAAGTCCCTTTCCATCTTAAGTCGGAGGGTGCGTGGAAAATATTTATTGAAAGACATATTCCATAAATCCTTCCATTCCAATGCCTCAACCTCCTCCTCAGGATTCGTATTTTTTATCAATGTACACCATTGATTAGCATCACCATTCATATGATAAGAATCCAATAGAACCTTGTCTAATTCTAAACATTGAAGGATGGAGAAGATCTTTTAAAGGGAGTTGATCGATTATTCAGCGATTGAGGGATCAGATGATTCATTAAGAGTAGGAGGCCTTTGTCAAATGAAGCTCTATATTGAGATTTGTTATTTCTTAGGGGGGGGGGGGGTTGAAAATAATTCTAAACCCATGTTTTGAATCCAATATTGAGTTAAATGAGAGATTATCGTGACAAAGTACGTGATTCCTACTCCCATTGGATTGGGCATGTCATTAGAATAGTCATCACATTGATCTTCGTATTGGTTGATAGCCTGAGTCCTCTTATTACTGGTCATTGGCTGGAATAAAAGGAAAGTTAGGGGTAACAAATAAAGGGTAATCCAAAGAAAAAAATGTTTGACTTATAAATAACTTGTATTTCCTTAACTTATGAATCTATAGGCTTCAATCTATGTTATCCATGATCTATTTCCCAATATATATTTTTAGGAGAAATTTTTTATTATTCCGTTAAAATGGTTAATAATAAGATTGTGAATTTACTAAAGAATATCCCCTAGGAGTGTCATAACCAAGAGTTTAGAAAGTCCCATTGTCATGTACCAAGATACCACGGGTTAATCCTAGAACTCCTTGTCGGAGTTTTCACACTTAGGTACATCTCTGTCAGAGCTGCCTCTACCAACACATATCCAGAAATGAATGTATTTTCTTGATAAACCACTTACTAAATACTCACCAAAATTTATGGATATTTTTATTATTCATAGTTTTACCCCTAAGGCTTTCACTAGGGTTTTCTAATCCTAATCCCAAAAATAACTAAACTTATCCTCAGATACCAACTATAACAACCCTGCTATTTATTAAAAACATAAACATGATTTATTATATAACATGTACTTAAGAAAACTATGGGTATTGAGAGGTCTAGTTTCTTGAGAAATTTGGAACATTACATAATAACTTAGAATATAAAACACAATATCTTTATTGAACACTTTTTTTACATGACCACGACATTCCCTCGTACTTAGCATTGTATTGGATAACCTGAGGACATGCATAAGAAAAGGGTGAGAAATAAATACCAGTAAGAGAGTAAACAAGAAATAACATGAAGAATAAAATATATTTTAGGAAATAGGCATATCAATGGAGGGAAAGAGAAACATGAAGATAAGGTCATGATATAGCATGATTGTCATAACATGGAAATGTGGAAACAACGCTTAACATGGTACTAGAATGAGCAAGGCTCATTGAACATGGAGCATGATTAAACCAACATTTAACTTGAATTAGCATGATTAAACCCTCATTTTAATTGATTTATCATGTTATTAATCTTTACCCATTACATTGGAGCGCTATCCGGGTTCACCCTTCTTACTAATTTCATTTCATGCATAAGTGTGCCACATTGATCAAACAACATGGAGTCATTCAACATCATCATTTATTCCGTGATAAAGGAATTTAGAATAATTACATGAAACTCTTCCATCAATATGTAAATGTTCATAAAGTTGAATTCCCTTGATAGATAAATGGGCATGGTATACACTAAACTATGATTTTCGGCTTAGAAAATTGTGCTGCAATTTTGGCGGCATGACAATGTGACATAAGACCTCATAAAAATGGTTGATGAGAGAGAAAGTGGTGTTTAATCATATGTACATTAAATTACCAGTAATGGAGTCATAAGATACATTTCCCAACAAAATTAATTGGATTTATATTCATAATACAAAATAATTTCTTGATTGTAAAAGAGGAGAGAGAAATTCTTTATGGAATTTTGGCAGGGTAACAGGTGTACATAGAAGGAATTAATGAAAGAGAAAGGGGTTTAACATAATCAAAACACAAGGAGTCCAGTATGGGTGAGGTTTTTAAATCATTCCCCAACAGTTATAATTGAAAATAAAAGGACATAATAATATTAAGAATCTTTGATAAAATGAGAAAGGAATGAATCCCTAACTTGGAAGTGTGATCAAAAATGCTTTTGAAGGGCTTGAGAGAGACTTCTTGGGAGCATGGGGTGCCTTGGGAGGATTATAGGGAAAAGCGTATAGAGGTTGGGAGAACTCCAAAGGCTTTTATTGGAGATTAAGGGGGTGTTTGGGTGGGTTTATATAAGAAAGGAGAGGGAATTCTCTATTATTTTGGTTCGGGACACCACACATTAAACTAATCAAAATCACAAACCATCCTATGGTTTTTTTCCCATGGTTTTTGCCAAAGATGACTGAAAAATAAAATTGTAAGAGTAAAATGTCCTAACTTCTTAAAATAAAAGGGTTTTTTATGTAGAGTTGAGTCACACTATCAAGGAAATTAATTTAAAAAGTTAAAATGTTTTATAAGTCTTGGGGGGTCCACTAAGGCTTTGTAAAATAAATCAAACAAACCTAAAATCACATTATTTTAATAGTAAAACATATATTGTACCAAAAAATGGTTATAGTATTTTATTGCATCAATATTGGGTCATTATGATGTCATAGAACACATTATATATTTAAAGATTATTTAATTTTTACCCAAAAATTGGACTGTTTCAGAAAATTATGAAAAATTCACTGTTGGATAATTTTGAAGTCCTGATTCCAAAAATCATATTCATTTTATCTAAATAATTTTATAAATATGTGAATTTTTACATTTAAAATAAAAAACTGACATTTATCAAAAATTCATGGGTTTTTACAAAAATAGCTTTCAAACCATAATAAAAATTACAATTGTATTAATTAAAATTGTATGATCATTTATATTTAATAAAAATTAATTTAGTAATATTATTTTATTGAAATATTATTTATTTAAAAAAATCCATTTATTCATCAAAATATATTTCTTAATTTAATATTTTCTAAAAAATGCTATTTTGGCTTTAAAAACTTTTTACAAAGTTACAACAATAAAATGAATGTATATTCTCTATAAAAAATAATGTACATAGAGTTAAGGTCTTGTTACATAACCCCTTTTAACACCCACAAAAGTCCAAATGATAATGTGTGTGATGGTGACAGACTCTTGTGGTGGCTTGGATAACATCTCTCGGGTAGTAATCTCAATCAACTTCCACTTCTCCCTCAGGTGGTTCTGTTCAAGCTTCACATGTTGAAGCTCTACTTGGGCTTGGTTAAGAGTGAAGCCCAGTGACACCACCTCCTTTCTAAGCTTTGAATAATGGGCTTCGTACGGATAAATTCTACTGGATGAGGCCATCACTTCCTTTGTGTGAGTAAATTGGATTTGTTAAATCCATATTTCATATTAATCATGTGATCACTATTCAACGACTATATTAGAAATGGTAACAATTATTATTGTTATTTTAAAATACAAAATCATTAAACCAAAGAAGTACATATTTTTTATAACCATTTTACATAATAAGACATTTAATTAGATCAACAGGAAATTTGGATGATAAAAGTTTGGATTGTTACACTCCTTCCCATCACATAGGTAATTAATTGCCTGATGACCTTCCTTTCTATACTTAAAGTATATACTAGTTCCACTAAGTAATTTTTTTAACTTTTTTCTTCTAAACATCAAGCATTAAATAAATCTCATCTTCTTCCTCCAATGATTTTTATTTTTATAATTTCATTTTAATTCAATATTTATTTTCTTATAAAAACCATGGGATTAATGGGTAACTCCAATATCCCTTTTTGCAACACTCTAAGATTTTATTATATTTCTCTATAAATAAAGTTTTATTTCTTTAATTGCTTGTGATACACACAACTTCATGTTTAAAGGAACGATAATTTAGTATTGAGTTAAAACATAGCTGTTAAATTAGAGGGTATAGATAGATCAAACGGAATTAAAAAATTATGGTTTACACATGTATAAAATAAATTCATTAGATATTAATTTATTATAAATGTAAATAAAAAACACTTGTATATAAAAGAGAGGTTGTTCTAGAAAACTATTGCACAATGTTTTTTTATCTTAATAAATTAATTTGATCACTATTAATAAATTATTATAAGGAATTTTACAGATTATTTCTTAAATGAAATTTTTTAACATTAATCTAATATTTTTTATATGAATGAGATAGGGATATTTATGTATCTTTATGTCGAAAAAAATATTTTCCTAAAATACGATTTCCATCATGTTTTTCACACTTATTTGAAATATGATGTTATTTTTCTTGAAGGAATTTAATTATAAAAAAAAATCCTTATTTGAAATTAGTTTGTATAAATTTAATAAATTGGTCCCTTTCATTTTTAGGAATTATTAAGGTAAAATTTATCACATCAGTAAAGGGTTAATTGGGTTAACCTATGTTAAATAAAACTTTTATGGTTATAATAATTCATATTAGTTATAATTTGATGAATATAACTTTACCCTTATCACCATAGGCCCCAAATAGAATTTTTTAAGGTATTTTTTCCATTTAAATGACCTATATAATATTTAAATAAAATAAAAATAAAAGTTCTCTCTCACACTTTTAAATATATCATACGTATTAACATAGGGAAAAAAGAATAATTTGAGTGTATCACAAAATTAATTTTGATAATAATAAAATTATTTAATGATGGTAATTTATTTATAATTTTTATTGACTATATAATGACCATAAACTCTTACAATGTGCCGACATAGAATATTATCAATTGAAAAGAAAATAAAATAAATGGTTTTGAAAATTTAAAATGTAATATAATTTGAGTAATTTATAGTATTACACAAATTTTATATGTGAATATAAAAATATTAGTGATGTTTTAATGTATTATATTATAATTACATCATTATCTTGGTGACATTAAATTCACATAAAATGAAGTGTCCAAAAATGACATTAATAATATTTTATGAAAATAATATGTTGTTATTTATTTAAAAATAATAAAAACATATTGAAAGACTACATGTTGGATAATATATGATATAAAATATCATCCCTTGGACATTTAGGAGCTAATTACTGCCTTATAAGTAAAATTATAACCCTTTAAGATTGAAAAAAGATGTTACTATAGTTAAGGTTAAAATAGGTTGATAAACGGGTTAAACTAAAAGATAAGCTATAAAAACCACATAAACCTATCCCAATTATATTATTTGATGGTATTTAAACCACATCCTAGTTTATCTTAAAATATATTTCCAACATGAATAATTCTTCAAAAAAAATTAATTTTTTTATTTTAATCTTTTATGAAATTTCAAGAGTTACCCTCTCCTCACATATCAAACGGAACTCCTCCATTCTCTTATTTACACCACTTTGAGCCTTCTAAAATGAAAAACCACTACCAAATTATCTTCTAACTATACTTATCTACACTCTAGATGTGATTTTATTCCCAATACACTAACCCTTTAATCATTAAGATGATATCTAAAGCATTTATCACAAAAAAAATAGAATGATAGAACACTTTAAAAGTAATTACAACTTGAGGTATCAAATTTATGATTCAATCATATTTTTATCATGATTTTATATGCTTGAATTTCCATTGAGTAAATTATATAATCCTTATCTAATAAATCCCATCTATTTTATTCACATCGAGTTGGTTCACAAGAATACATGTTTTCCTTTAATTTTACTCTCTTAATGAACTCAAGAGATAAAAATAGTTTTTAGGGAATTCTAAATTAATTAATTTCTTCTGTAAAAAATATTTTCTCGTCCATATCTATGTTTTCTAAAAATTATTTCAATAATAAAAATTAATATTATTTTTTTTAAATCATTTTGACCCATGATTGACTTTTAAAAAAATGGTTTAAAAGGAATATTCTAACCATTTTTCAAATGAGGTACGTTTTCACTTTATTAGAAATCTATTAAAAGAATATTTTATTTAACATGAAAAAAATATATTTAATTTTTCACTTTCATGAACACTCAATACTTAGAAGGTTACATTGAATATTTTCAATGTAATTTTCAAAGAAAATTGTTTCTTTACTATTTTGTAAATTTTTATATTTTGATTATCTAAAAAGAGTATTCTTCTCAAGCCATGATTTGAGTGATATTTTAAATTAATTTTTCAATTAGGATGAAATTTATTGATTTTACTAAAATTTATAATTTTAATATTATCCAACGACACCATTCTTACTCTTTCATTGGATGTTTTATGATTCTGATGAAAATATGTTTATGAAACCCTTTTCTTTTTCATGGGTTATTCTATAAAGGAATGTTGAAACTTTTATGAATCCTATTTCTTATCCATGTGTATAATATGACGAAATATTAAATAATATTTTTTTCACATGTCATGATAAAATGAATGGTTTTTTATCTAATGTAACACATATTTAAAATTTTCATTATGTGATCAATGGTCAAAGAATTATATATACCTTAAATGAATTGGGTAAATATGGATAACTCATGAGATAAACATAACTATAATAGTGAGTGAACCCTATTCAGTAAGGGTTAGTGTCCACTATAATAGTATTGGGAGTTAAATTTGACTACTATGATGGAAGTGTGAGTGAACTCAATCCACTATGATAGTTTTGGTAGTGATCCTTGAATATAATGAAAATTATTATATATTCCTATTTTTATGTCACAAATCTATGTCTTATGATAATGTTATGATCTCAATGCTCACGTTCATCAATACATTTTTTAATCTTTTATTATGAACTTCCATGATTTATTCCATGACACAATATTATGATCTATGATTTAAAAGGTATGGTTTTCAATTTTTATGTGCATGTTATCATACCCTTAAGTTCATGTTATGTTTAATTGATCATTGATATATCTCTTGTTTATCCTCACTGAGCATCTAAGATCACCCTTTATTATGTATCCTTTATCAAGGTTATAAATACATATATTAAGTAAGATATGTCTAGAAAGGCTGCTAGTTATGAAAAACATAGTGGGATATAATGATGTAGTTCACTTATGAACCGGTTGTTTATGTATCCATGTTTCTAATGATTCTATATTTATAGTATTCCATCATGGATCATAATGTTATTGATAAAATATTCATATAATAATATGTCATATATATGTATGAAATGTATGGGTCATTATAGTTGATATCAGATAAACTTTTAGTTATCTTTGAAAACTATGTTGAGAAAGATTTAGTGAGAATGTTTGGGATAGTTATAAGTATGGGATAACATCCTAATGTTTTAGGGATTACCATTAATGACCCACATTAAATCTATGGTTTCATGGATTAAAAAAATATGTATTGATTTGGGCTTATAATAAATTATTTTTCATGATATTATGCTTTTCCACTGTGATTATTGTAATCCGTACTATTTTTTAGTCAATTGATGGACCCTGAAAGAATCATGATAGTGCTAAATGTGACAGATAATGAAATTATTATCCTCCATAACAACCAAATGTTATAGTATTAGGAGTGAAAAATATCATTATTATTATTGCATTAATTTATTATCTTATGAATCATTTTGATCATAAAAAAGATCAAAAGAGGGAACAATATTGTGCTTATTATTTTATAACAAAACACCCGCCTTCATTTATTGGGTCTTCTGATCCTCTAGTTATTGAGTAATGGATTTGTACCACTGAAAATTTATTTTCTATTTTACATTATTTGGAAAATGATAAAATATCTTTGGTTATTTATCATTTGGATGGTAATCAATATCAAATGTGGAATCTTATCAATAACACAAGGAAATGGGAATAAATTGACTCACATAGAGTGGCATGATTTTAAGAGATTATTTTTAAATAATTAATTTTATCATAATCTTTATTAGAAAATGGGGAAAGAATTCATTGATATAAATAAGAATAATAATGAATATATTAGTACTTAAGAGTTAAATTTTATAATACTTGTGATAAATTTTTATGATATAATCCTCCAAAATAAAAGAAAAATTGATTTATTATAATAATTTAGAAAACCAAATCTTCAGATGGGGTTATCCAGAAAATAAATTATTATTAATAAAGAAATATTTTGATGTGATATCAAGGTGGAAATGGATAATGGATTTACCTATCCATCTCATAGTTTTGAAAAGAAAATATAGATGGAAGTTAATTTAAATTATAAACATCATGGAGAGAATAATATGATCTTTCATTTATTCTCAAAGTGTTAAAGGAAAGATAGTGGAAATCATATTAAGGTTATTGGTAAAAATTTACATATAGAAAGGAAGTTCATCTTGAAATAAAATGTCGATGTGATGGTAATAAGTTATACAATGAGGGAGGAAAATCATTATATATTGCGCAACCCACACTCTAGTGTTCCAAATGCAAGGAGTATGGAAATTATGCTAATGAATACTCAACCCTAAATGTTAATGAAAATTACTAGCGAGACAAAGTAAATCACAAGTTATCACTGTTGTTGATGTGGAGTATGATAACAATGTAGTAAAAGTAACACATTCCATCCACTCTAGAACAAAAACATTTCTTCTTTGATTTAGGGCATACCCACTATTTTATATCTGAATAATTTTATAAGGGTATCATAGTACCACCTCATCCATTATATATTTAATTATCTATGAAAACCCCTAATGGTATGATGATTTCATCACAAGTTAATTATTCTTCTATGATTTAATTTTATGGGAACATGCATCCTATAAATTTTAGTACTCTCCCTCAAGTTGAATTTGATGTTATATTGGGAATGTATTGGATTTATAAACATAAAGAAGACATAAATTTATGAGTAATAGAAGTCACATTTTATTTTCCAAACCAACCTATGATCTTTTATTGATGAAATGATTAATAAAAAATTCCAAAGGAAATTGAATTCAATATATGGGTCTTGATACTTATTCAAAGGGGGTGTCTATATTAAATGGGTGGGGATAAATTCAATATTGATGGTATGCCTATTTTGTGGTAGTTTTTTATGTATTTCTAGAATTTTTTTCTATCCATTCATTGAATCATGCATTAGAATTATCAATAGAACTCATACCTGGTGTTACACCTATTTTAAAGACTCAATATATAATTTTCTCACTTAAGTTGTAGGAATTAAAAAAAGAAAATCCAGGAGAATATTCACAATGGATATATTCATCCAATTGCATCACCTTGGGTTGCACCTATTCATTTTTTAAGAAGAAAGAATGATCAATGCATCTATTCAATGATTATCAAGAACATAGAAATATTAAAATCAAGAATAAGTACCATTTGCCTCATATTTATGAATTTTTTGGTCAAATTCATTGACATAAATATATTTCTAAGATTTATCTCTACTATGAAAATCATTAATTGAGGGTCAAGAAGAAATATATAACTAAGACAACATTATTTACAAATTATGTCCACTATGAATATATAGTCCTTTCATTTGGTCTTACTAATTCTCATGTTATCTTTATAGATTAAATTAATAGATTATTTAGATATTATCTTCATTAGTTTTTGGTAGTCATTACAGACTATATTATTATATATTAAAATAGAAATGAATTAAATGAA
Source organism: Viscum album (assembly GCA_963277665.1). NCBI lineage: Eukaryota > Viridiplantae > Streptophyta > Magnoliopsida > Santalales > Viscaceae > Viscum > Viscum album. The sequence continues at coordinate 23,176,667 of OY728157.1, read as the reverse complement.
TATCACATGAGGATTGTACTGAAGACCCTAAGGAATTAAAAATTGTATGAAAAAAAATTAATGTGTAAATACTTGCTACAGTCTATTTTATTTTTTGGGTCATATAACTTAAGACAGGGTATATCAGTTGATCCATCAAAGACATAAACAATTAAAAATTATCTCAGACTAACCAATATGATGGATATCTATAGTTTTTTTTGTTTGGAAATATATTATCATTTTATTGTTGATAATTCCATATAAGTTTCTAATCAACTAAATAAGTGAAATAAAAATGATTCAGGTTTGTTTGGATGGATGAATGTGGGGAAAATTTCAAATAATTGAGGGGAATTTTTGTCAATGCACCTATGCTTAAATTAACCTATAGTGGAAATGGTTTTTTAATATATAGTTTTGCATCAAAAAAATACTAGGATGAATTCTCATTCAAAATGATATGTTTATATCTTATGCTTCATTAAAATTAAAGTTTCATGAAAAAATTTATCCAACTGATTATTTGAAATTCTGTATGATCTTGAGCATCTAATGTGGTATATTCTATTAAATTTTTTGATAAACTCTTTAATTTTTGTTAATGTTATACTTCCAAGTACTATGAGGATTTTTGGTGGGTTTTCCAAGGGTTTGTGACTTGAAAAATGAATAAAATAGGATATTCTCGGTAGTGCACATGGTAGGCACATAATTAGAAGTAACTATGTGCCTTAACTGTGCATCCATTAGGGGGAGGGTTCATAGTGGAAAAAACATGAAATGTGGATTCTATAAACCATTTAAACTTAAATAGATATATTTTTTATGACCACTATATGGTTTACCAAACCTTTCAGGCTCCTAGGAGACCATGTGACCCATGCCCCCTCTAAAAAGAGGGTGGTGTGTGGTTAGTGCACGGTTTGGCCAACCCTATGGCCAAACCCATCACCTCATTAAAGAGGGGAAATTTCCCACCCCCCCCCCAATATTTATAAATTATCACCTTTTTTACTTTCCATTTCACCCAACCTAAGTAAGGTTTGAAAACTTGTTCCACCTAAGCCTTGAATGGACAGATATCCTTCCATTCTAGTACATTTTAAGTTTTTTTGAGTGAAAATTGAAGCTCCAGGTGATTATAATGATCCACCTTTATATATTTTCTCAAAAAGGTATTATGCGGTTGTTATTCTCCATCTAAATCCCTAAAACCATATTTTTTTTAGTAGCATCTTGGTTGGTGCTTTGAGGTTTATTTGAGTTTGAATCAAGGGATAAAGTTAAGAAAGCATCCATATGAGAACATGATGTATGTGTTCTAGAATTAATATCCCATAGAATTGGTGTTGGTTATGTGTATGTGGTTTTGATCATCGTGTGGTTATATTTCGTTTTTTATATTGGTATGAAATGATTAATTAAAAATCTAAATGATGCGTAGGATCCCTCATAATCCCCATTGGATCCACTGAGTATGGGTAAAATATTATTATGGACACCCATGGGGTGGGCCTCTCACTGTAACATGATATAATAGGTTTCTAAATGATAAATTGAGGGTTTTATGATTTTAAAAAAATTATAATTCCGATTAAACCTGTAACATAGCATGACAAGGTTCTTGTCTTAACTTGAACAGTTAAATAAGTGATGGTATGTAAATAGATGAATGTGATAATTAGTTAATGTGGATTAGACACATGGTTAAGTGGCATGAAATTGATGATAAGTGGTTTTGATGTGTTGAAATGGTAAAATGGGCATGTATTGATAATTAAGAACCTAATGAGTGTAATGAACCATGTAATAGTGATATAATTGAAATAGTGCACCTTGTGTTATTGTTAATAATGGATCCTTCAAGATTACCTTGGGTTATGTGATAAATTTTAGCGGGATGTTGTAATAATTAACCTCTCTCATGGGTAGGCCAGACTAATTCTCCGAGTACCCTATGAATAGTAGTTTTCTTAGGAATGGATTGATACTCTTGAATCTAAGGGTATGTACATGGTGCTCTATATTGTCGTTGGTATGGTCAGACATGGAATTCTGAATCCAAGTAGGATTCTTGGAGTGGGGATCCAAATTATATTGGCATATGACCCCTTCGATACGTGGATTATATGACCATCATGGAATGAAGCGAGCATGATGAAAATGGGTAAAATATAGAATTGGGGAATGAATATAATTGATCTAATAATTGTAAAATGTTATAACCTATTTTATTTTTCAATTTAATTATTACTTATACTTATGCAAGCACTATATTATAATGGATATTTTGTAGACACGGTTGGTGTTGGACTACTATGTTTTACTCACAGCTTTATAAAGAATACATTGGGTACGTGAGAAAACATCATGGTTGTTGGTCTGGATAAGGGAAAATGTCTTATTATGTATGGTTGATTTGTCCTCATCGATTTGAATGGAAGATGGGACCAGACCTAATATTGGGACCCATTTTGGAGATTATTCATCTTCTTTATTTTGGGGTTGTTTACAGCTATAAGTATGATATATGATATGGAATATTTGTTTAGAATGTACCCATTTTTTGGAAATGGTTTTTTGATGCATGTTTATTGGTTATACTACTTAAAATATATCTTATATTATCTATTTTAGATCATTGTGATAAAGATGGTATAGTATCCCAATGTGTCTAATTATAACCTAGATACTAGTTGGAAGCCTCTTCCATGTGGGGAGGCATGTTTGTGGCCACATAATAAACTAGCTTAGGGAAATAGTTATTGGATCTCAGGTTGGTAAATTATAACACTAATAAAACAATATCCTTTAACAGCGCTAGAAATTTTCTTTATCAGTGCTCGAAAAATGATGACTACATGAGAGATGTTGAAATACATGGAATTTTATTGGCGCTTTAATATGCGATGATAAAAGGTCATATTGTAGTCTGTAGTTACAACACACCATAACACCAAAGACAGACCAAAAACACACTAGAAACACACTATATAGGAATAAAAAAATTCCCTATACCGACTTTAAATGAAATGAAATTTACAACCCAACTAACATAAAAAACATTGTATTATTATTAAAATAAAACATATTAAAAACATATCCCATTTTTGTAATAAAATAAAACATATTAAAAACCCAAATTTTAACCCAAAAAAACATTATAAAAAAAGAATCAACCAATTATTTTCATAAATTTTTGTTCAAATCCCTATGAATAAATTTGAGGATAAATATTAATGAAATTCATCATTACATCTATAGAAATTTCGATTAAAATAAATTAATTTTATTAACATACACATGTTAGCTGAAATTACACAAGAATAAGATAACACCCCGGGTTGCACTGTAGTTATGTGTTTTGAATTTTTTTCCCTTCACTATCTCATTCTGTCGAGCCTTTATTTGGTTGTGTGGATTATTTATCTAGAAGAATTCATGGAAATGGAGGCAATTTTAATGTGTGGTGTTGATTGAGAAGTCTTACTGAGAGACTATATTCATATGATAAGGAAAGAAAAGTTTTCTATCAGCATAATGGGGTTGAATCTATTGAGGAATGATCATTATCAGCCAGCAAAGTTTTTTTTTCATTAGAACTATAGGCCCAAGATATTCACTTCCTCATTTATAGGGTCTGGGTGTTCTTGATAGAACATAGAAGATAACGATTACCCAGAAGGGTTTTCCACATCCCTTTATTTTTTGGTGATATCTTGAGTCATAATGGGCACATGAGCATACTCTACATATTCTTATTTTCAATAATGAGAAGTGTTTTTCTCCAGAAAAACATTGATTCAATCTGTAACATTAGAAGTTCCGCTAATAAAAGAAACGGAAAACATTGTAACATTGGAGATAAAGGTATGAAAATCTATTCTATTTTTCATTTTTGTAGTTTCTTATTTGGATATTAGATAAGTTGATCTTAAGTCTGTTTTTTATTCATTTTTTTCTTTTTACCTCTTAAGGAATTCTATTCAAAAGACTATTCCTCATCTCATCAATGCCTTGAATTTTTTAGTAATGGATATCAAATAAGATTCATCGGGGAGCCATGCCCTTACTGAAATATTGGGTATATTATTCCTAAATTGATTAAAGATGATTCCATTTCATCAAACATGGATGTTGTTTATGGTTATTCCTCTACCACTCCAACAACATAATTGGTCCTCCCATTGAAACCTGAGATAGTAGAACCATTAAATAACCAAATTTCATATATTCATTTTGAGTTCATGCTCTTTCTCTCAAAGATCAGCCGATTATCAGTTAAGGAGTACATTGAGGACCCAAGGGCCAATATTACATTGACTGTTATTTCTATTTCATGTGAAACAAACATGGTTACGATAAAAAATAATTATGCTAAATATATGACAGTTGGTTCTTCATTGGGTTGACTAAATATATAATGTAGAAGGTGGATGTCATTTCGTGTTAGCAGTTCATTGATAAAATTTTTTTCCATAAGCCTTTTAAATTGGGTATATTGATGTCTTCTTTGTGGAATATCTTGATAAAATCCCATAATATCGGAATATATAGGCCCAGTCTTTCATCCAAAGGAATTTAAATTTTAGAATCCTCTTTTGATAAAAATGAATTTTATAATGTGGTAAATTATTTAGAAATTTAATTTGTTAGTGATGACTGGTATGCTAAGTTTATCAGAAGTTCTAACCTTCTGCATGTTTTTTATTAATATTTTTAATCAGATATTCTAGCCTTCTTTGAGGTAAATTGGAGTTTTTAATTTAAGAATATTGTATGGGAACATACCATTGATGAATTTTGTAGATATTAATTTTAATGTTTCACTTTTCACAATAAATGAAGCTGCCCAAGGAAGGGGTGAAATTTTTCTATGCATGGCTAAAATCCCATCTAAAATTTCATGGAATATCGATTCAAATTTATAATTCATGTATGTATCAAAATATTTTTCATTACCCCAGGCAACATAAGAGGCCATTTCTTGTTGTTCTCAAAAGTAGTTACTCTCGAGTTAGCACTCATCCATGGTGAGGGTTTCTTGTCATAAATGCCTCAAGTAGGCTGATATTGTTGGTAACATTGTCCTAAATGATATAAAAAAATTATTGCATACACTCACTTTTTGTATCATTCTTACAAGAAGTCATTTTTGACTGAACACAGAGTTAACAGTTTTTGTTACAAAATGCCTATTGTATATTTTCACAGCAATTCCAATATCAAATGAACTAGGTTTCTTCTACCTGGTAATGGAAGAAAATGGTCATAACTGTTTAATTTAATCCATGGGAACATATAGGATGCATGGAACTTAGAGAGGTTTACCATCATTGTGTTAATTTGGAGGCATGAAGAATTATAAGAAATATATGATAGATTACCTTAAAACATATGTTGGGGTATCTGACATTACTCTAGAGGAGTCGCATAAGTAGTGGTTAGTAGATGATATATATGGTTTGTAAAAGCACAAGAATAGAAACTTGTACCCTAAAAGATCAAACAATGATATAATAAAAGTGGAAAATAACATAACTTGGTTTCTATTCTTTATTCATCTGATGGATCGTAGTGGATTCGTGCAGGTAGAAGATGAGCTCTGTGAGAGCTTGAAAGTAATGATGGTTGGGTATGGATTAGGGTTTTTTAAATAGATTTTGGACACTTTTAACTACTTTTGCATAAATGCATTGATAAATATCCCTATAATCAATGTTAAATTTATAAGTGCTGATAAAACTAATCTTTATTAGTACTAAAGAAACATCTGATAATTGTTGATATTTATCCGCCTTCCAAAAGTGTTGATAAAAAATATCTTTATCAATACTAAAATAAAGTGCTGATATAGGTGACCTTTTATCAGCATTAAAAAAAGACACTGATAAATGGTATACTTTATCAACAATTTCATTAAGCATAAATAATGGTCCCACATTATCAGTGCTTATTTTTGCACTGATAAAGATGGAATTTCATAATGCATTTTTCTAGTGCTGCTAAATTATAGCATTATTAAAGGCCATTTTTGTAGTAGTGTGAATTTCTATTAGAGGCTATTATTTTATATTATTTATTTTATTTGGTAAAGGTAAAAAAGGATACTACGAGGTGTCGATCCTTGGTAATTATCTCATGTATGGGAGTAGTTAACCCATTTATGGGGGGAAACCTGAGTACCATGGGTGGGAAATATGTTCTTTATAATTATTTTTATAGTTGTATTTTATTTCACCTTGAGTGATGCACTTATCATGTGATATTATAAATTTTTTTGATATATTTTTTGGATATTAATGGAACAAGGTTTCTATATGCATGCATCATTCTTGGAAATTAGGGATACATGTGACAAGAATTATACTAGTCACACATAGTAAAATTGGTATGCTCGGGTATTGGAATTGAAAATGAATCTTTATTCTATTTTAATTATAATAGAAAATTTTCCTAATATAAATGTTTTAATTATAAAATATATTGAAATATGGTTATGGGATGGTTAAAATATCATTTATAGTAAACTAGAAATTTAGGAGTTGGTTTACCCCTTATTATAAATAGACCATTTAAGAGTGGTTAAGCATCATGATGTGTTAGTGTTTATGATTAATGGGATAGAGTGTTGGGGTGATATGTTTTATAATATGTAATCATTATTATCTCCAATTGTGAAATATCATATTTTATGTTTTTTGAGAGGTGTTTTTTGAATTTTAGAGAGATTCCACCATGAATAAGTCTACCGGTTGGGTAATAGGAGGAAACCAAAGATAATTTCCTCTAATAGAGGGGAAATAGCCCCTGGTGATTGTGGGTAATAAGGGGGGAGATAAATTCTATGAGAACTTCAACAATTTTATAAAGTTAATGGAGCGAGACCCAGGGTGAGCTGAGTCAAGTTTGTTCAACTTGAAAAGAGAGTTTCAAGACTAGAACCCTCCATATTTTTTTGGAGATGGTAGACCTAAGGTATTAGAGTTTTATATTGATTCCATCCAGATAATTCAGGATCACTTATAGACCGCAGTTGAATGGAGTGTTAATGTAATACCCCTAGATTTTATGAGAATTATTATTTTTAATTTATTTGATGTCTTGTGTTGTATGCTACAACAATATTATCTTGCACTATACGCAACACCGTATTAGCTTACAGTATACAAAACACTATTCTTGGATCGTGTTACAAAAAATTTCAAGTTCGATTGATAGAAGTCATTCTACGCAACATTGAGTGTATATATATATATATATTCACTTTATAAATAAAATATTGTTGGATTCTGTTATACACAACAAAAAAGGAATATTGCACTACACTCAACCCTGACTTGGCTTTCTTTACACGCAATCACGACCTTCCATGTTAGCATGTGTTATAGGCAATTTCGGGTTTCACTAAACAACGATATGATATTAAAATATTATATAAACTAGCCGTTAAGAATATTAATACCAAATTTTTGAAATTTTATAAATTTTATCTTTCAAAATGGACTTCATTTTATTATTCGGAATATCAGAATTATCCAAGGGTGAAATTTTGGTATTTTTCTAAAAACTTTCAATTTTTGATGAATAGTGAAAACACTCAGTTATTGGTTAAAATCGACTTTTTATTTAAATAATAATTTATTTTATTTAAATTTATTTTAGGTCAAAATAGATACATAATACTTATATATGTTCAATGTAATTTATTGGAGTCATTTTATAATAATTTTCGATATATAAAAATTTTATTGAACTTTTCACCGTCTTTTACCGACCTCCTAGGAGCATTTGCAATTGTACATAAAACTTAATTTTACCACTTCTGTGAGTTGAATTTTAAAAATTTGAGAGACATGGTAAATATCAAGGAGTAAACTTTTGTTCAATAAGATAAAAATAATTTTTGGTGAATAGTAACTTTTTACTTTTATTTTCCACGGTTAAAAGTAAATAGGGTAATTAAGGGTAAAAATGATATTTTATTACCCTAACTCATGTAATAATTCTATTTTATAAGTGTAATTCGACCAAAAACGACCTTATGAATAAAATATTACCCTTATGGTCCACTTGGATTAGATTATGGCACTTATTATTATTTTATTTAAAGAAGAGTTAAAGAGTTAAAATCAATGTTTAATAACTAAAACATTTTTAATATAGGGTTTTACATAAGATAAATTCAACTATAAATTTTAATTATAAATATAAAAATATTTACTAAATAATGGTATTTTATTTAAAAAATTTAGACATTAAATCATTTAATTTATTTATGACACAATGATGATGCAGTAATTAACTTATTAATAAAATATTAACATAATTGATGTTATAAATACCCAAATAAATGTATTTTGATACTTTTTAAGAATTACACTAATTTTATAGATTAATATGACATGTTAATACTGATTTAATTAATTTTTTTAACTAATCATGCTGTTATGATTTTCACAAAAATCAATTACCAAATATTGTCAGAAATGACATAAAATAGTTTTTGAAACAAATATTATATTATTAATTGTTATTATATTCCTAAAAATATAAGGTTCAGCCAAATGACATAGAAAACGTTATATATTTTAATAAAAGACAACTTGGGGTTCTTTTGGATTGTTATAGTATGTTTATTAACCATATAGTGTAAGAAAACAAGAAGACACGTTAAAAGTTAAATTATTTAACTTAGTGTTAAATATAAATGATAAGGTTAAAATAGTAACCTAAACTTTTCTAAACCCTATTGGTTTAAGGTATTTAGACTCATCCCCACTTTATCTTCCAAATAAATCAAATTGGAGCTATTATATACCTAATATGACTTTATTATAAAATAATATTTTAAGTTTTACCTAAGATGCACCTCTCCTCCCTTATAAAAGGGAACTTCCTCCCAATTCTCTTTACACAATTTCGTGCCATAAATCTCAGCCAATCACTTACCATTTCCCTTATAAACTTCCATAGAAACATTATATAGGTTCTGGTCTCCTAAAAATTCCAACTCTAGTGCCTTGAGAGGAAGCTTAAAAGAGGAGCATCGAAGAAGAGGTAATCTCTTCTACCGATTCATTCAAGTTTCTTTCTTCTTCAACTTATTCTTCATTAGATATTTCATTATAAAGTAATAACATAAGTATTAATAATACACTGATATATTATTATAAATATGAAACAACCCCATTTAACCTTCTATCCATCCTACAGAAAACAAAATCACCGCGTGTGCGTACGTACGGAATACCGTCTCCACGTCATGGTGTAATCTGTTTTTCCACCACCACCTTCCATGGATGGGTATAATGATGTAAAGAATAACTATATATGGTTATTACAACGTCATACTAATTCTGAGATATTATATCATCCACTTCAATTTCATTCAATAATTATGGGAATGATATCATCGCTTGTGCGTACGTAAGGATTATCGTCTCCAAGATGCGATGAGATTCATTCTCCATGTTAACCATTCAAGATTTATTATAAAGTATATATAATGAATAATAATGAAATATATGACATAATTAAGCTACTTTATTTATGTATATATAAATATATATGTCATCTACTTACTTTCATTCAAGTCAATAAGGAAAGGAAAACAGCATCCATGCGTACGTATGGCCTACCGTCTCCATGAACGATGTTTTTCATTTAATTAATATATCTATTATATATATATATACTGCATATATATGACATACAAATCATTATTTACATTCTGGAAGTAAGTAAATCATGATATAAGTAATTATAATATCAATAACAACAAGTCCAAACACGTACAATAACTAAAACGATTTTACCCAAAACGTTACTTTAACATTGAATTTACAAAAGAACGGGTAATATAAAGTCATAAGTAAATCATATATGATATCATAACAAGTAATATGATTCTTTAATAAGTAAATAAAATTATTTAAATCATTATACAGGAGGTTCGGATACGTATGAATCATATCGTACCTAAGGTAAGGGATAACTTTTTCAATCTCGTTTTTATCCGAGATTGTTTATTCGTATGTATTTGGGGTTATTGTTATCATCCATGACCATGTTTTCTAAAAAAATCATGTATTTTTAAATTCCTTTTACACATTTTTTAAATTTACCACATGTTATGAAAGTAATCTTACTTTTGTTAGCCACACGAGGAACATTTTCACTTTTCCGACAAAAGTATGAGGAGAATGTTTTTTTTAACTTATATGGTGTGAATAGATTTTGATGGTCTCATAATGCCTACTTTTCTTGAAGCTTTCTCTACAAGATTTCATTACTATTTTCAACATAATCAATTTCTTTTAAAATTTCATGGAATTTTGTGAGAAGAAAATGATTTTGAAGAAGAAACGATATTTTCATCAAAAATTCATTTCATGTTTTTTTATCAAACCCATTTTATATCTAAGATGACATTATTTCATATGTGTATGTATCAAGTATAATGTATCTATGATTTACATGGTTTCACTTTTCTTATGATGAAATTATATCCATTTTTTTATATGGATTATGTTATGATGGAATGATGTTTATGAAACCCATTTTATTCTTTGGGTTATGATGAATGATTTGTGTTTATGTTGTGGAACACAAAAGAATGATTTCATTAATAGATGGGTGTGACATATATATCCCTCCAATGCATTGGGTAAATATTTATATCTCATGAGATAAACATGGCTGGAATGGTAAGTTAATCTAGTTCAGTGATACAGGACTAGAATGAGGAGTGAACTCGATTCCGAAAGGGACTTTGTCCACTAAGATGGTCTTGGAAGCAATATCTTGGATACTATGGAAATCATATCATGTGAATAATGATTTTCCACAATTAAATGTTTTATTCCCATGCTATTTTATCATGATTGATGTTCCTTTATGATATATGCCTTACGTACTTCCATGATTTAAGTCTTTTCTCAACATTTTGATGTTTAGATTTTATGTTCAAGTTTTTTCTTTCAAATGTTTATGAATTATTTTATGTTCCCTATGTTTACCCTTACTGGGCATTTGAGCTCACCCTTTTTATGTTTTCTTTTCCCTGGGATATAAAGAAAGGTTTTAGGTAAGAAAGGGAAGATCTTTATGGGAGATGTTGAAGATATTTCACCAAGATTAGAATATTATGTTCCAAGTTTCCAAAGGCACTAAACTATTACAGTCCTTTAGTGTATGTTTTTGTTATTTATTAGGTATTCTGCAAAAGTAATTTAATTTCTATGTATGTCAAGATTGGGTCTCTACAGTTTTTATCAGAGGAAATGTTTAGTTAACCTTTGGAAACTAGGATGCAAAAACATTAGTGAAAACCCTAAAGATATTTCTAAGGTATTTCTAGGGATGTCCATAAGGATAAGTATACGTATAGGTTATAGTCCTAGAGTTACGGTAATGATCTTAGAATTAAACCTAATATGTTAAATATTGAAAGTAATCCGCCTTTTTTATGTTGTTTTCCTAGCATGATTTTTTCCTCAAAAACTATTCTTTTTGGGTTTTAGATGATGGTTGGAACCCAAAGGAACTGTGTTGATCAATGTAATAGACAATACAATTATTGTCCTCCTGAACAAAGAAATGTTATGGGAGATGGAGTGGAAAATCTTATTTCTATACTTACACAAGCAATGAATCATTTTGGACTTCCAAATGAGGTAAGAAAGGAACAATATTCTTTTGAGTCCTTCATGAGGCAATGTCCACCTTCTTTCAGTGGATCTTCTGATCCACTTGTTACTAAATAATGGATTAGTACCATTGAAAAGATATTTTCGATACTTCGCTATTTAGAACATGAAAAGGTCATTTTGGCTGTTTACTGGTTAGAAGGTGAAGCAGACCAGTGGTGGACTCTAATTAAGAATACAAGTCCCCAAGATGAAATTGAATCCATGGAATGGGATGAGTTCAATAACTTATTTTTCAATAATTAATTCCCTCATATTCTTCAAACAAAGATGGAAAAAAGAGTTCCATGAGATTAAGAAAAAGGATGATGAATCTGTTGGTATATACGAATCGAATTTTACAAGGCTTTCAAGGTATACATCTGGCGTTATCATCCAACCTGAATGTAAAGATGATCGATTCTTCAGTGGCTTAAAACCATGTCTTCGAAGGGAATTAACTGTAAGAGACTTCAGTACCTATGAAGAAATTGTGTGTTGTGATATCAAGGTAGAACTGGAAGTTGGTGTTACATATCCATCTCATGGTTTTGAAAAGAAACTAAAGATGGAGTTCAAGTAAAAATATCAGAACAATGGTGAAAAGAAGGTGAATGTTTCTTTATGCTCAAAGTGTGGAAAGAATCATGGTGGAGAATGTATAAAAGGAACTAGAAAATGTTTCAAGTGTGGAAAAGAAGTTCACCAAGCATTTGAGTTCCTAAGTAATGGGAAAAAAGATTTCTAATGACGTGAATAGAGAAAAGACTACAGAAAATGCTCCACCAACACTTCAATGCAACAAGTGCAAGGAAATGGGCCATTATGCTAATCAATTCCCTAATCTAAGGGTTAATGATGATCGACATCAACAACCTCTTAAGGAAAATGACAAAGGGAAGTCACATGTGATCACTATTGGCAATGTTGAATATGACAACAATGTGGTGGAATAATTAAGTGTTTATGTAACGGGATTCCAAAATAATGATGTAGTATCGTGGAATATTGGAATATTTATGTATTGGTCTATTTTGGTTTTCAATAATTTTATGGTACTAGTATCCCTGAAATGTGATTAAAATATTTTTGGAAAGGGGATGATATGGTCATAATTAAGGGATAAGGAGAAAATGAAATGTTTGATAGTATTCATGAGCTCATGACTGATATAAGGACAAAGTGATATCATGGTTTGAGTATATAAAAAATTTTGGGATTTTGGTATGTGGAAAGAGTTAACTTTTGAATGCATTCATGTTTTCACTAAGGTTCTATGGTAATTCATATTTCAAAAGAATACATGATTAAGGTATTCACGTGTTTGGAATGTGACCAACAAGATATATCTTATGATATATGGGGGATAAATGATGGTATTCACGTGCTTGTTATGTGACATTTCAAGATAAGCATAAAGATTGGAATGTATTATATTGGACATCAGATAGTATTATTTAAGCATAGAACGTGTTTTTTTATATTATTTCTAGAATGTTATAATATTATAGTTTTAAAAAAAGGACAACCCGTAGGACGAGCGACAACCCGCCGCGTCGGTCAATGATGCGGGAATCGAACCCACATCCAAACTGCGACATGCCTTTATCACCTACCACTGGCCTACAAGAAGTCACTGGTTAATAGAAACTAGTTTTATTTTATTAAGCGCTATGATAGATGATGTATAAGTCCATTTTAGCCACCATAAATGATTAATCCCAGTATAAATGGACTTATGTATATTTAATAAATTGTGCTAAACTATTTTCGATAGAAACAGATGGAATGACCTATCATTCTATCGCTTGATCTGCTAACACTTCATGAATAATAAATTCAACTGAATTTCTTTAAGATATGAAGTGGAAATTCTTCAAGGAATGACCAGTGGTGATATTGTAACAAAATCAAGAAAGTATTTCTTCTAATTCCAATTTTTTTAACTTTAGGGAAATGATCTTGGAAACCAAAAATGTTGTCCTATTTCCCTAATATCTGATGAATCATATGGTACCTTATATCATAACAAATTTATGGCTTTGTGATTATTGGCTTTTTCATAGCCATGTTCTCTACCACTCTCCATCAAAACATAATGGTTAGATTTCTCTTCCATATACATATTTTCACCTATGTTCTCCTATGTGGAAACCTAGTGATTAGTTAATTTGGGTAACCGTTATGTTTCATAATTTATTTTTCAAAGTTATTTTTTGGTGGTCCTTTTTACGATGTGGGTTTCTATTAAAGAAACTTTCAAGTAGTAAACCATTTATAACCCTGACGAATTTCGAGGGTGAAATTCATTTTAAGGGGGGTAGAATGTAACACCACGAGATTTTATGAGAAGTATTATTTTTAATTTATTTGATTTCTTGTGTTGTATGCTACAACAAGATTATCTTGTGCTATACACAACACTATATTATCTTTTAGTATATGTTACACTATTCTTGGATCGTGTTACACAAAATTTCAAGTTTGTTTGATAGAAGTTATTCTACGCAACATTGAGTGTATATATATATATATATTAAATGTATAAATAAAATATGGTTGGATTCTATTATACACAAAAACAAAGGAATCTTGCACTACACGCAACCCTAACTTGGCTTGCTTTACACGCAATCGCGACCTTCCACGACAGTGTGTGTTTTGCGCAATACAGAGTTTCACTAAACAACAATATGATATTAAAATATTTTATAAACTAGCCATTATGAATATTAATAACCACTTTTTCAAATTTTATAAATTTTATCTTTCAAAATGGACTTCATTTTTGGATCGAGAATATCAAAATTAGCCTAGGGTGAAATTTTGGTACTTTTCTAAAAATATTCTATTTTTGATGAATAGTGAATACTCCGAGTTATTGGTTAAAACCAACTTTTTATTTAAATAATAATTTATTTTAGTTAAATTTATTTTAGGTAAAAATAGATACATAATACTTATATAAGTTCAATGTAATTCATTGGAGTCATTTTATAATAATTTTAGATATATAAAAAGTTTATTGAACTTTTCACCGTCTTTGACCCACCTCCTAGAAGCATTTGAAATTGTACATAAAACATAATTTTACCGCTTTTGTGAGTTGAATTTCAAAAAACTGAGAAACAAAGTTAATATCAAGGAGTAATATGGGGTTCAATAAGATAAAAATAATTATTTGGGAATAGTAACTTTTTACTTTTATTTACCACGGTTAAAAGTAAATAGGGTAATTAAGGGTAAAAATGATATTATTATTACCCTAACACATTTCTTAATTCTATTGGATAAGTTTAATTCGACTAATAACAACCTTAGGAATAAAATATTACCCTTTAGGTCCAGTTGTATTATATTAGGACACTTATTATTATTTTATTTAATGAAGAGTTAAAAGAGTTAAAATCAATGTTTAATTACTAAAACATTTTAATGTAGGGTTATTAGAAAGATAAATTAAACTATAAAAATTCATTAGAAATATAAAACAACTTCCTACATAATTGTAGTTTATTAATAATTTTTAGACATTAAATAATTTAATTTTTTTATGACATAATGATGATGCAGTAATTACCTTATTAATGAAATATTAACATAATTGAAGTTATAAATACCCAAATAAATGTAATTTGAGACTTTTTATGAATTAAAATAATTTTATAGATTAATATGACATGTTAATATTGGTTTAATTGGTTTTTTTTTTGAACTAATCATGCTGTTATGATTTTCAAAAAAATCAATTACCAAATAGTGTCAAAATTGACATAAAATAGTTTTTAAAACAAATATTATATTATTAATTTTTATTCTATTCCTAAAAATCTAAGCATTATCTAAATGACATATATAAGGTTATATATCTATTAATAATGAACCACTTGGGGTTGTTTTGGCTTGTTATAGTAAGTTAATTAACTATATAGTGTTAGAAAACAAGAAGACACAGTAAAAGTTAAATTATTTGACTTAGAGTTAAATCTAAATGATATGATTTGAATAGTAACCTAAACTTGTCTAAAACCTATTGGTTGAGATTATTTAGACCCATACCCACTTTATCATCGAAATAAATCCATTTTGAGCTATTATAAACGGAATATGACTTTATTATAAAAAAAAATTAAGTTTTTCCTAAGGTGCCCCTCTCCTCCCGTATAAAAGGGCACCTCATCCCTCTTCTCTGTACACAATTTTGAGCCTTAAAACTCAGCCAAACCCTGACCGTTTCCCTTATAAACTTCCTTAGAAACATTTTAGAGGTTCTGGTCACCTCAATATACCAACTCTAGTTCCTTAAGAGAAATTTTAAAAGAGGTGTGTCGAAGAAGAGGTAATACCTTCTACCGATTCTTTCAAGTTTCTTTCTTCTTCCACTTATTCATCTTTAGTTGTTTCATTATAAAGTAATAACATAAGTATTAATAATATACTTATGTGTTATTATAAATATTAAACAACCCCATTTCACCTTCTATCCATCCTATGGAAAACGATATCACCGCGCGTGCATACGAACGAAATACCGTCTCCACGGTGTGGTGTAATCTATTTTTCCACCCCCACCTTAATTTGATGGGTATAATGGTGTAAATAATAACTATATATGGTTATTATAACATCATACTAATTCTGAGATATTATATCATCCACTCCAATTCCATTCAATAATTATGAGAATGATTTCAACGCTCGTGTGTACGTACAGATTACCGTATCCACAACGCGATGAGATTCATTCTCCATGTTAACCATTCAAGAATGATTATAAAGTATATATGATGAATAATAATTAAATATATGACATAATTATGCTAATTTATTTTTGTATATATATATGTGTCATCTACTTACTTCCATTCAAGTCAATAAAGAAAGGAAAACAACGTTCATGCGTACGTACGGCCTACCGTCTCCATGAACGGTGTATTTCATTTCATTCATCTATATTATATATATATATATATACTGAATATGTATGATATAAAAATCATGATTTAAATTATGTAAGTAAGTAAGTCATTATATAATTAATAATAATATCAAGAACAACAAGTCCAAACACGTACGATAAATAAAATGATTTTACCCAAAACGCTATTTTAAAATGGAATTTACAAAAGAATGGGTAATATAATATAATAAGTGAATCATATATGATATCATAACAATTAAAATGATTCTGTAATAAGTAAATGACATTATTTAAATCATTATACAGGAGTTTCGGATACCTACAAAGCATATCAGACCTAAGGTAAGGGATAACTTTTCCAATATCGTTTTTATCTGAGATTGTTTATTCGTAAGTGTTTCGGGTTATTATTATCATCCATGCCCATATTTTCTAAAAATGTTTTCATTTTTTTTTTAAATCATTTTTACCCATTTTTGAAATTTACCCCATGCTATGAAAGGAATCTTGCTTTTGTTGACCACACGAGGAACTTTTTGACTTTTCCGACAAAAGTACGAGGAGAGTGTTTTTTTAACTTATATGGCATGAATGGATTTTGATGGTTTCATAACGCCTAATTTTCATGAAGCTTCCTATAAAATATTTCATGACTATTTTAAACAAAATCCTTTTCTTCTAAAATTTCATGGCATTTTTTGAAAAGAAAATGATTTTGAAGAAGAAAGGATATTTTCATCAAGAATTCATTTCAAGTGTTTTATCAAATCCATTTTCCCTCTAAGATGAAACTATTTCATATGTGTATGTCTCATGTATAATGTCTCTATGATATACATGATTTCACTTTTATTTTGATGAAATTATATCCATTTGTTTTATATGGGTTATGTTATTATGGAATGATGTTTATGAAACCCATTTTATTCTTTGGGTTATGATGAATAATTTATGTTTATGTTGTGGAACATGTAAGAATTATTTCATTATGAGATGGTCGGTACCTATATCTCCCTCCAATACATTGGGTAAAGATTTATAACTCACGATATAGACATGGATGGAACGCTAAGTTAATCCGGTTCGGTGATACAGGACTGGGACGAGGAGTGAACTTGATTCAGAAAGGGACTTTGTCAACTAAGATGGTCTTGGTAGCAATTCCTTGGCTACTATGGAAATCATATAATGTGCTTAATGATTTTCCACAATTAGATGTTTTATTCCCAATCTATTTTATCATGATTCATGTTCCTTTATGATATATGTCTTCCCTACTTCCAAGATTTATGTCTTTTCTCATGATTTTGATGTTTAAAATTTATGTTCATATTTTTGCTTTAAAATTTTTGTGGATTGTTTTAGGTTCTCTATGTTTACCCTTACTGAGCATTTGAGATCACCCTTTTTATGTTTTATTTTCCCTAGGATATAAAGAAAGGTTTTAGGTAAGAAAGGGAAGATATTTATGGGAGATGTTGAAGATCATTCACCAATATTAGAAGATTATGTTCCATGTTTCCAAATGCACTAAACTATTATGGTCCTTTGGTGTTTATTTTTGTTATGTATTAGTTATTCCACCAAAGTAATGTAATGTCCATGTATGTAAAGATTGGGTATCTAAATTTAAATTGTAATCATATATGTTTTAAGGAATAGAAAAACATTGGTGTTATATACACTCTCAAGAAGAGAAGATAGAGGTAACAGAAAAGAAGTAATTTCAGGATAATTTCCGAGAACACATTTACAATGAGTCCTTAAGGCAGAAAAAGACTAAAGATTTTATGCTCTTGACTTCGGAAAGTATGATGGTGATGTATTATGATGGTTTATTTAAAAATCTGTAGTTTTTTTATTCTTTGGTAGTATATGAGATGATTATTCCTATGAACTTTTTGGATGGTATTAAATGTGAAATTTAGTCCTTGGTGAATATTTTTCACTTTAAGATGTATGATTTGGTGGTGGTTTAGGCTCTCGTTTTTTAAGGGAATCGGAATTAAGATTCTTAAAGTGGGTATATCTTTTATATTGAGAGATTTTTTGGTATGTTATATGATTGTTGGAAGTTCCATTATGAGTGTATTACTAGATTATTGGCAGAAAAAGTAGTTAGGGAAGAGGATATGTCTCCCATGAAGGTATCTCAATTATCTTTTATTAGTATGGTAGGACAAGCCATATATGATGTCAGTGTTCTCAACTAGTGATGGAGTTTCAAGTATGATGTATGATGATCCATATGAAGAGGTTATTATGGAATCCACATTATACTGGTAATGGTGGAGGATATATGCAAGTACAAAACATGTGTTAGGGTCAACTACTATATATCATTCAGGAATTTGGAGTTCCACCTACCATACTGGTCAGTCTAGGAGACGTGTTACTTAAATACAAGAGCATCCATATCAGCAAGGTATTGAAACACTAGGAACATAAAATGGATCCCAAGGGAGAGGGCCAGGTCAGTTTAATGTAGTTTGTCCTACACCTGGAAGTGGTGAGGTTGGGCCATCAATAGTTCGAGGTATGATTCTTGTAGATTCCATTATTTCTATTATTTTTTTATATAGTTAATTCTCATTATTTTATATATTCTCGATAAGTATGTCTTTTGGGTCATACGGTGGAACATGTGTGTGCGGTTATCTCAATTAACACACCATTGGGAGTAAGAGAAGGGAAAATATGGTGATGTAAGGAGTGTTCTCTTGGGTTTAGCGGTTATTGTTTCCGTTGGGACTTTTTCATGATCAAAAAATCTGATTTGGCCTGATATTGGGTATGAATTTGTTGGTTTTTTATCTATACCATATTAACTATTACCATTGATGGATAACACTCACATCCCTTAATGGAGACACTTTTGTTCACCATGGGAAATGGGATATCTTGGCAGGCCATGTAGGACCAGTTCATCACCAGTTTGAAGAGCTCATAGCCTAAGTGGTGTGACTTGTACCTGTTCATGTTGGATTATATAGGTACATCTTTCCTCTTATGGTAGATTAGTTTCAAGACATGTTCCTTGAGTACATTTATGGGTTGTTACCTGAGATGGATAATAACTTCATAATTGAGTTGATTCCTAGACCTAAGATACATTACATTACACTATAAAGAATGGAACCAGCAGAGCTTTTAGAGCTCAAGAATCAGTTGTATGATTTATAGAATAAATGGTTTATTCATCCAAGTGCATCACCGTGGAGTTCTTTGGTGTTGTCAGCTAAAAAGGCTGACATGACATTGTGGTTTTGTGTCAATTACTAGAAGTTGAATCAGATGACTGTTAAGAATAGGTATCTTCTTCCACATATTGGAGACCTTTTTGACTAACTCATGGGTTCTTTTCTATTCTAAAAGATATATTTGAGATCATTTTATCATCAACTGATGGTGATACGTTTTAATATATGTAATACTACTTCTAAGAGTAGGTATGGTCTGTATGAGTTCATTGTGATGTTATTCACATTGAAAAAATGCTCCAACAATGTTTAGGGAATTAATTAACTGAATCTTCGACATAAAACTAGAACATTATTTAGTTATTTTCGTGGAAAACATCCTGGTGTACTCCCAAACTCATGATGATCATTCCAAAAATCTTGACATTTCCTAGAGTAAATTATGAGAGCATCGACTATATTCCAAGAAATCCAAGGGTAGTTTCTTAATTCACAAGGAACATTTCTTGGGTCACATATTCTCTAAATGAGGTGTGTTAGTGGGCATGGATAAATTGAAATATGTTCTCTAGGGATCATACCATGAATTTTTTTGAAATCCATAGATTTTTGGGTTTGTTGGGCTATTACTAAAGGTAAATCAATGACTTCCTTCAATTGGTAGTACAACTTTCTTGCCTGACCAAGAAGGTTTTCAAGTTCTAATGTACTAGAGAACGTGAGAATTCCTTCTAGTAGATAAATAAGCATTTCACTACCATGTTGATTTTGATCCTAACCTAGTTGTGTAATGAGTACACATTTTTTGTGATGCATCCAGGGTCAAACTTGGAGCAGTTTTGATGCAGGGAGATCGAGTCGTAGTGTATGGGTATCTACAATTTAGTACATGTGAATGAAACTACACTATGCATGATATCTAGTTGGAAATGGAGGTTTATGATCTAAAGTGTTGGGGGAAATACCTATTTGTTGAATGATTTATTGTGTATACTGGCCATAAAATCCTCAAGTATATCTTCTCTCATCATGATTTAAATACCTTATAGTGAATATGTGTCAATTAAATTCAATTTCATGATTTTGAGTTAGCCTATATGATAGGGGAACAGAACAGTGTTTCTGATGATTTATTCTAAAATAAACAGACTTGGACAGTTCAAAAATCTATTTCTGACTAGAAAATGATGGATTTATTTGCTTAGATACATATGGTGGACCAAGAGTGCTATAGATAGATGACATTCTAATATTTTTAGATTGAATCCGCACTTATGAGGTGGATCAAGGATATGTTGTATGCGGATCTAAAGTGTTTTTCCTTGTGGGAAGTCCTTGAAGGTGGGGAGCCACAATTGGATTGAACTGTTAGTGATTATGATATTTTTTATATTTGTGTCCATGTTGTTATGTCTACATGTACATGAGAGGAGGTGAAATGAGAGTTCCATGACTCAAAGAGGGAGGTACACCCTATGATAATAAAAATTTATCATGAGATTCATAGAAAATATTGTTGGATTGAGATAAAGAAATAGATTAAGGGTTTTGTGTACTGAGGTTACACTTTTTAGTACAATAATTTCAAACATCAGCGAATGTGTGGGATGCTATAGACATTTCCAATTTTTTTAATGGAAGTGGTATAATGTCACCATGGACACTATGGTAGATCTTCTGAGGACAACATGAAAGTGGGATTTGATATGGGTAATTATAAATTGGATGAAAAAGGTGGGACAATTCTTACCAATTCATGATATTTTTATCATGGACCCGTTGGGTGTTTATATGCTCAGTAGATAGTATGGTCACATGGGTTTCTGTAGAGTATTATTTTAGATCATGATATGTGTTTTTTACTTTGTACTTCTAGAAAGGCATGTAGAAGTTGATTGATATTGAGGTACTTCTGAATATGTACTTTCAACCACAAATAAATGGAACATCAGAGCATACTCTCTAGGTGATAGAGGAAATGTGGAGAGAATGTGTTCTAGATTTAGGTGGAACTTGGGAAAAGAACTTGGTGCTTATTGTGTTCGCCTAGAAAAACTATTACTAGGAAAATATTATGATTGAACCATATTAGGAACTCTATTAGTCCATGTTGATCCCCATTTTTTCAATAGAGGCCACAGAATTAGTGTAATTGGGGATGAGTCTCATATATGAGACATCAGAGTTTGTTCAATTGATTCCATAGCATATGGCTACATCATAGAGTATGAAGAAGTCTTATGTTGATAGATTTTTTTTACCTCTTGAGTTTTTAGTGGGTTATTTTTTGTTCCTTAATGTGTCTCCATGGTTGGGTTACCATATAATTCAAAAATAGGGATAGTAGGCACCCGGGTATGTGGGGTCATTTGATATTGTGAAGAAGATCAGACTTGTGGCATATTGATTTCCTATTCCACAGTGGTATAGTAGCATGAAAAATGTTTTCCATGGGTAAAAACGTTTTTATCATCACCTTGAACCTTCTCAAATGATATATTTTGATGATGTTCAACTTGTGGCTAATTCAACCTTTGAGAAGAATTTTATTAGTATTATGGGTCATATTGAAGAAATATTGTGAGGTAAGACTCTTTTATTGGTTTGAGTATTGTGGTCTTATGTTGATGTTCTAAAGGATAATTGGGAGAGTTAAGTGGATATTTTGGCCCAATGGATTGATCTTTTTACCTTGGAGACTTAGTAATTCTTAGCATTGCAGCTTAAGGACATGTTATTATAAGGTGGGGAGGTAGTAAGATCTTGAACATCTAATAAGGTATGATCTTTTAATATTTTAGTTGAACTCGTTTTTTTGGGATAATATTTTGTTTCCTTGGACTATGAGGATTATTAGTGTCATTTTAGTGGTTTAGTACAATAAAAAAAAGAAAAATAATCTATTTTAGGTACGGCATACAGTTGGCGCATGTTTAGTAGTAATCATGCACCTTAACTATCCAACCTGTAGGGGGGATTCATGGTTGAAAAACCATGAAAGGGGATCCCACAAACCATTTGAACTTAGACTGGTCCATTTTTCATATCCACAAAATAGTTTACGATTCCATTCAGGCTCACAAGAGACCATACAGCCAACGCCCCCTTTGAAAAGAGGAAGGTGTATAGTTTGTCCAATGATATATCCAAACCATGTGCCGCATTAAAGAAGTATAATTACCTATTTTATCCCTAGTGATTTATGAACTCTCACTCAATGTTCCTCCCATTTCACCTTACAATAGAAAGGGTTAAGAAATTCTTCATCCTAATCCTCCAAGGGATGATTCTCCTTTGATTATTGGATTTTTGGAGTTCAGTTGTGTACTAATCAAATCTATGGGTGAGTATCACACTCATCATTTCTCTATTCTCTAGAAAAGGTCCTGTGTAGTTGTTCTTATATATATGAATCCCCAAAATATAATTTTTCTAACATCTTCTTGGTTAGGGATTTTAGGGTTTTCTGAGTTGGAATCAAGGTATAAGGTTAAGTGAGTATGAATCAATGAACTTAAGGTATATGGTATTCTAGTTATATCCTATAGTATTGATGTCATTTATGTGGATGTGGTTGTGATATTAGTGTCATTATGTTGTGTTTTTCTCCTTGGTAGGAAATGATTAATTGGGTATTTAAATAATATTTTGGATCCCTCCTCATCCTCATGGGATCCGTTGAGGATGAGTAAATTGGGATTTTGGTCACCCATGGTGTGGGTCACTCTCTTGAACTTAAATGATTGGGTTTATAAAGGATAAATTGAGTATTTTATGATATTAAACCAATATGAATTGTTATTAGCTCATTAATATAGAATTAAATGGTTTTTGTGTTAATATGATGAGTTAAATATGTAATGGTATGTAAACGGATGAATGTGATTATTGGTTAATGGGGCTTGGCCTCATGGTTAAGTGGATTGAAATGGGTGATAAATGTTTGTGATGTGTTAAAATTGTAAAATGGGAATGTAATGATAATTGAGAACCTAATGAATATAATAAACCTTATAATTTTTATATAATGTAAATAGTTCAACTTGTGTTATTGTTAATAAGGGATCATTGAATATAACCCCTGATTTTTTGATAATTGGTAGTGGTATTCTTTAATAATGCACCTCTCTCATGGGTGGGCTATACAGATGCTTCTGGTGCCCCTATTCCCATTAGTTTTTTGGGGAATGAACTGATTATCCAGAACCCAAAGGTATAAACATGTAATTCCATATTATGGTTGGGATGGTTGGATATGGTGTTCTGAATCCTAGTCAGATTCATGGAATATGGCTCCATGTTTTCCGACTTCTGACCCCTTTGACGCATGGATCATATGATCTACATTGTCTGAAGTATGTTTGATGTAAAATGGGTAAAATAGGGAACAAGGAGATCAAATTTATTGATCTAATAAATGTTAAATTTTGTAACCTGTTTTATTATTCTATGTCATTATTACATGAACTTCTCCATAAATTGTATTGGACTTGATATTTTGAAGATACCATTGGTGGTGGCATGTCGAGTTGTAATCACACACTTGTCGGACATCCATTACATACCCAAATAGTCTTCATGGATGTAGGTCAGGATTAGTGAAAAGGCCCTATGATATAGGGTTGATTTGGGCTCTATAATGAGCATGGATGAGGATATCAAACCTGATGTGGGGACCTATTTTGGGGATTCTTCATATTGTTTTTGTTTTGGGTTTCCCTGGTAGTTAGAACTATAAGTCATAATATTGAATATTTACTATTTGGTTATGAGAATGTAACCAGCTTTGGGAAATATATTTGTAAATAATTTTTATTAGTTATTCTTATTCATTTATTTCTTATTTTATCTATTATGTCCTACTATAATAAAGAGGGTATATTCTCCCCATGTGTCCTAATAGACCCTCACTTCTAGTCAGAAGCCTATAGCATATACAGAGGCTCTCATAAGGTCACATAATGAACCTAATTGGGGAAATAGTTAATGGCTCTTGGTTTAGGACATTACAAGTTAGCTATCTTATTTTTTGCATTAAAAATATTGAGGAATTATATTCATAAAGATTGATGTGATACATATACTCATCATAAAAGTTTAAAGTATATATTCACTAAAAATATATGAATATTCCCTTGAAAATATGGTTGTTTTTTATATAATATTATGACTTTCCAATACATTACAACCCTGGTAAAGTAAATAAGGTGGAAAGTGCACTGATTCAAAAGGATCATACTAGATTATCTAGGATGACGATCACAAAAGGTAAAATATTTATGGATTTTAAAATTATATGTCTAGAAATATTTAATGGTAAAAATATTATCTTTCTCTAATGAGTGTTTAGTCATCTTTTTATTTCAGGATTAAAGAGGCATAGAAGGATGATGTGGAACATCGTATGATAATCAAAAATGTTCCTATGATTAACCTTGATATTAATGGAATGATAAAGTCTTGGAATCATGTATGTATTTCGTCCAAACTAGATTTTTAGAATGTGTTATTGGATGAGGATCATAGTTTATCATTCTTTATTCATCCTTTAATTATGAAGATATGTACAGATATAAAATATTATTTCATGTGGGACTACATGAAGAGTGGTATTATAGAGTATGTATCTAAATTATTGGTATACTAGAAAGTTAAGGATGAGAGGAAAAATTCTAAGGGGATGTTACTAATATTACCTATACCTGAATTCATATGGGAAAACATCACAATTTATTTTCTTGTTAGACTCCCCAAAAAAGTATAAAGGATAAAATGCTATTTGGGTGGTAGTCCATAACCTTACAAAGTTAGCACACATCACGATTATCATATAATAGTTATCTGTTAATTATATTTCTAGAATATACATAGTAAAAGTGGTAAGGTTTCATGTAGTTCCACATAATATTATATCATATCAGGATACAATATTTTCCATGAAGTTATAGTAAAGAATTCAGTAATATCTAGATATAGAATTTAGTTTTAGTATTAATTATCATACTCAGATAGGTAGTAATTCTAGAAGAAAAATTCAAACCCTATAGGATATACTGATATCTAATACTGTGTATTTAAAATGTCGTTGGGATCAACTCCTTCCTCTAGTCGAGTTTCCTTACAAAAATAGTATTCGCTCGAGCATTCAGATGAAACCATACAAATCTATCTATAGAAAGAAGTGTTGTTCTCTAATGTTTTAGGATATAGTGAGATAATCCAATTTTTTGGTACCCAAGCTAAATAAGGAAAAGTCAGAGAAGGTTAGAGCCATTTAGAAACCTATAATGGATTCTCAGAGTTGATAGTAAATTTACGATGATAATATTCAGTGAGATCAAGAGTTTGAAGTTGGTAGGATGTTTTTTCTATGAATTTATCAATGGAATAAGTTTATGATATTCAAAAAGAATGGAAATATTATTTTGAGGCATATTTTCCCCTTTGATATTCTTGATCTAGTAGGGGCGGTATCTTATCACTTGTTGCTTCCAATAAACATCTCTCATGTTCACGATGTATTATGTGTACCAATCTTGATAAATATCATACCTAACCCTTCACAAGTACTAAAAAGAGAGGTCGTACCACTATTTAATGAACTTTCTTGTGAGTAAAAAGAATTATAAATCTTGTATCATAGAGATAATGTGTTTCAGAACAAGACTACTCACCCGGTTAAATTTCTCTAGAGGAGTCAAAAATTCAAAGAAGCTACTTAAGATCCTAAGGCTATAATTAAATAGATACATTTTAATTTTTAGTATCAAAGTAACATAAATTTTAGGTATAAATTCATTTCAAGTTTGATATAATGTAATACCTCAAGATTTTAATATGTAGTTTTATAAATAAAATTTTATTTCTTTGATAACTTGTGATACACGCATCCTTGAGTCTAAATAAACAATAATTTAGTATAAATTTATAATATATTCATTAAATTGGGGTATTTTAATAGTACTAACTATATTATGAAAAACATATGGTTTGAAAATGTATAAAATAAATTCATTAGTTATTAATTTATTAGAAACAAAAATAAAAAACATTTCTAAGTAAAAGAGATGTTTTCCTGAAAAACTATTTTTATATAAATAAATTAAATTGATCATTATTAGTGAATTATTTTCATGAAGTGTATATATTATTTATTGAATAAAATGTTTTAACATTTATCTAATATTCTTTCTAGGAATGAGATAATTATATATAAATAGTTTTATACTTAAAAATATGTTTTTCTAAAAAACAATTTTCATCGTGTTTTGCACACTAATTTTGAAATGAATTTATGTCAATTATAGAAATTTAATTGAAAAAAAATAGATTTTTTATTTATAATAATTAATTCAATTTTTTTTTAAATTTTTCCCTTTTATTTTCAGGCATTATGAATAGTTATAGTGGTAAAATTTATCACCTCGGTAAAGGGTAAATCAATTTACCTAGGTTAAAACATTGTGGTGAGGTCTCCATTTTCAACATTAATTATAATTAGATAAATTTAATTCGACCCTTGTCATCTTATTACTGACGTTTCATTGTTTAAGAGACAATTTTTCCTGAAAATTACCTATATAATACTTAAATAAAATAAAAACACAAAATATCACTCTCTTACCTTTAAATATCTCTTATATGTTCTCATAAGGGAAAGAGCATGTTCTGAATGATTCCTTACAATTATTTTGAGAATAATGAAATTATTTCCATGATAGTAATATATTTAAAAATTTTATTTATTATATAATTACCATAAATACTTACACAATGTTGATATAGTATTTCCTCCATTAATAAGAAAATAAAAAATAAAAATTTTAAAAATACTAAAAGCAATATAATTTTAGTGCATTATTGTGTTCTTTATATATTATAAATTAATGTTACATTTATTGATGTCTTAAATTATTATACTTTAATTTATACCTGTGATTCTTTTATTTGAAGTCAAATTAACTGAATATTGTCAAAAATGAACATAACAATATTTTTTGAAAATTATATTTTATTAAATTGTTTAAGAAACATAAAATTTTTGAAAGATTATAGGGTGGAAAAGATATAGTTTTTAATCTCATCCCCTATCCATTTATGATCTAATTATAACCTTATAAGAAAAATTAAAACCCTTTATTTGTGAAAAAATTCCATATCATGGTTAAAGTTAAAAATAGTTTGATAAGGGGTTAAACCCAAAAATAAGGATTAAAACACCACTTAAACCTGAAAAAAAAAATTGGTGATGGTATTTCAACCTTAACCTAAATTATCTTTGAATATCTAACAAATTAGAATCAATTTTTTATAAAATTAATTTTTTATATTTTAATCTTCTAATAGATTCCATTACTTCCTCTCCCCTCAATTATAAAAGGGCACCTCTCCTTTCTCTTCATTACACTACTTTGGGACTTCTAGCTCAACCAAACCATATCAAATTATCTTTGAAACATCCTTATCCATAATATATAGTTTTTTTTACTTCCCAAAATACAACACTAGTATCCATAAGAGGATATCTAATAAAAAATTTTCAAATAAGAGGATGATATAGCACTTTCAAATAAAGTTGGACTTTATGTAAGGGATTTATGTTTCAATACTATTTTAATCATGATTATTTATGACTTAATTTCAATTGAGTAAATTATATGATCATTATATGAAAAATCCCTTTAATCTTTTTCTCCTCTAGTAATTTCCTGAGAATAAATACTTTCCTTAAATTTCCCTATCTTTAGGAAATCTTGACACCAAAAACAATATTTTTTTAAGTGAATATGACTTAATTTGTTTTTCTATTCAAAAATATTTTCACTTATAGATCCATGTTTTCCAAAAATGTAACCATGAATCTATTTCAATATTATTCCACGATTGTTATTATTTTTTACCAATGATTGTCTTTTTACAAAATGAGTTAAATGGAATCTTCTTGTTGTTTTCCAAATGAGATTATTTTTGAAGTTTTTTGAAAATGTATGAATTGAATGATTTATTTGAACTTATATAAAATGAATTGAATTTCCTAGTATCATGTCCACTAAATTCATTGAATATTAATTTAAAATTTATCAAGATTATTTTAAAATATATTATTTTAATTAATATTTGGAAAATTTTAGGATTTTAAATAATTAAATATGGTATATTCCTCAAGAAATTATTTAAGTGATATTTTAAAGGAATTTTTCATTTGTGATGGAATCCTTTATTAATACAAAAATTTATTATGGGGATATTATCCAATTATAAAATACATATTATTTGTCTATATAGTCTATTATAGTTATAACAAGATTTTTATGAAATATTTTTCTCTTACATGGGTTTTTTATGATTAAGTAATGAAATTTTAATGAAATTTTATTCTTTTCCATGGTTTATGCTATGATGAACTTTTTATGTAACGCATTTCCTTTTCATGAGTTATGATTTAATTAATATTTTTTGATCTTTTGGAATACTTATGTAGACTTTTAATTATTTTATGGGTGGTCCCAAAATTATATAGACTAAAATTAATTGGGTAAAGATGGATTTCTCATAAAATAAATAGGAATATAATGGGGATTGAACCGAGTTCAGTAAGGGACTTTATGCAGTATTATTGTCTTGGGAGTGAACCTTGACTACTATGATATAATTTTTAGTGAACCCAATTCTCTATGATAGTCTTGGATGTGAGTCTTGACTACTAAGGAAATGATTTTCTATTCTTATATGTATGCCACAAATCGATGTCTTCTTCTAATGTTATACACTCATGGATCATGTTATTTAATTATTTTATAATTCATATCATTATAAATTCCAAGCAATATTCCATGGATAAAGACTACGATATATGATATACAATGTATGTTTTTAAATTTTTATGCTCTAGTTCTCGTACCCTTATTCTCATGTTATGCTTAAATGAGAATTAATATCTTTTTTTATTATCATTACTGATACTTTGATATCACCATTTCATATGTTTCCTTTCCCTTAATTACAAAGAAAGTTATAAGTAAGATATGTCTTAGAAGGGTGTTATTTATTAAAAACTTATTGGTAGATTATGTAGTTTAATTATAAACCATTTGTTTACGTATCCAATTTTTCAAAGATACTAGATCTATATGATTTTAGTGTTGATGTAATGTTATTAATTGAATATTCATCTAAAAATATGAAATATATTTCTACAAATATGGTTCTCTATAATTTCAACCTTGGTAACACATATAATGATTTATTTATTTCTCTTAAATCCCCTTATTTATAATGCCCGTAAAAGATTAGTTTTAAGACTAGGAAGAATAAATAAATCAAACTTTTTGTTTTAATGAAAATATCATAATAATACCTCAAAAGTATTTTAAAATTTCCCTCATAGGAATAAATCAATTCAATATCCTTATACATAAGCTCAAGAAATTACTTCTCTATTTTCATATGAAGGAGACATTAAAAGTACATAATAAAAAATAACCTTTTAAACTCATCCTAATATAAATATTAAATTTATTCAGATTACCTCATGTGCTTGATTAATTCCCTCAATTGATCTGCTTCACTTTCCAAAAGATAAATAGGTAAAATAAATGTTTCATGGATTAAACACTGGAGAACAGAAAATATTTTATTAATGGTATTGATTCATTTCATAGAATCTAGTGGATCAGTCTCCCAGTAAAATATGGATATGTTGCCTCATGATGGACTCAACTGGATATTGTTCCATCCATTTCTTTTTTGGAAGATCAACATGTTTAATACCTGAGAAAATTTAATATGAATAGAAATGATATTTTATTCTCGCTCCAAAAAACATTTGCTTTCTCAGGAGGAAAATAATTTTATTATCTATCACAATTATCATTACCTCAGTTCCTTTAGGTTCTATCTATTGAATAAAACCAAAAAGAATAGTTTGAGAAATGATAATCATAGTGATGATCCATATAATCATGAAAAAATATTTATAGCATATCAAAATAATAACACATTATTTTCAATCTATAACTCATTATGTTTAATAAAGTCCATGCATGGCCATCATCTAATCAAATCCTTCATAATGGTTTAAAAAGAAAATATTAATTAACCCCAGAATATCCCCTAGGAGTGTCAAACTAGGTAAAAAATAAAGGATCATTCATTGTGCACTAGAATAATGGCTAATATATATTCAACCAACTCTTTTAAGGGTTATTACCCCTAAATTTATTTATTCTAAAATCACATCCACTTATAATATCCATACATGGATGTATTGCAAGGAAAACCATGTGATCTCTACCTTACCAAAACATTAGGATATTATCCTATAATTATAATTATCCTAATGGTTTTCACTAATGTTTCCTCATCCATGTTTTTAAAATAATGAAACATTTCTCTAATACCAACTATAGTGTGTCATACTTTTCATACATAAATATTAAGTCTTAGTTGATGAAATTCATTACATAACATTATGATCCATTCTATAACTGTAACGGTTTATTGTCTTTGGAATCTTAGATATATAACCGACTGGTATATAAAATATCTATATAATCTCTAACATAGTTATTCAAAACTATCACCCATAGATATAACATACTTAAAACTTTTCTCCATATCCTATTGAAATGGAAACATAATAATGGGTGAGCTTTGATTTTTAGTATGGGTAAAAAGGGAGAAATAAATTATAATTTAAAAATTATATGAGCATATGGGCATGAGAACATGACATTGAAATTTTAAAACTATATCCAATAATTCATTTATCAATAACATTATTCATAAAATAAATCTTGTTTATTCATAATATATTAATCATAAAGGAATCAAAGAACATTAACCCTGAGGGAATAACCTTGGAATAATATAATTTCATAAAACAGTGTCACAAAGTGTTTCATATCATAATAATAGAAATATTATGTCAAGGAAACCCACTAAGGAATTAACCACATTGTTTTCATAGGATAACCACCTATGTAACAATTTCAGGCTTTAGATAACCTCTCATGTTCCATCTTTCGAGATTGGGATAACCTCATGTGTACTATACTTCATAGGCTTGGTATAACCTCTCGTATACCCTTTGAGCTCAAAAAACCTCAAAATATTCCCAATTAATTAGAGGGATATATAATTTAGGGTCCACTCGTAACATATTCATAATATATTCATATGTATTCCAAAATATTAGGTAAACATTAATCATAACTTAACTCATGGTAAAGAATATAAATTTCATCGATATTTAGTCATCATAACCATTAACCATATACAGATAGAATAAGGATGGTATTATATAATTATATCCCTTGTGAAATATAAATAATATAAAATATTTCATCAAATATTAAAATTACTTTAAAATAACTCAAGAATATAACCTGAGTAAAATCAAATTTTCATTTTTAAACAACATATTTAAAATATAAAAATTCAAAACACTAAGGAAAACATTTTCTATTAAAATGACTTGGAAAACTATAAAATAAGATTCAATGTTTTTAATGGTTATTATTCATCAAATTATGTTCATTATATATACATAAAATAAATTTTCCTTTCACATTTTCAATAAAAAGTCAAAAGTTCCTCATTTGAAAAATAATAAGAAATTACTTTATTCCATTTTATAGAAAGATAAAACTAGGTCAAATGAATTTAAAAAGTCATTGGTTATTATTAAACCAACAAATCTTGTTAATATTTTATTAATCATATATATGAAAGAAAAATTATCTTTGACTTAAGAGAAAAATAAAGTCAATTTTCTTTAAAAACATTCTTTTAGTTTCTTAAGTACTTAAAGATAGTAAAATGAAAAGAAAACATGTAATATATAGAAATAAGAATAGGAAAATAAAATAAAAAATATATGTTAGAGAAATATCATATAATTTGACCATTGAAAATCTAATCATACAAAATCTTGGTAAAATGAGATTGTAATGTAAACCCCTTACCCCATGTTCATCTTGCTTCATAAACACCCTAACATCATCTTCATTGATGGGAATCCTCTGGATTACACATTAATCCTTGAAAAGATGGTTTTATAATAAAATTAATACATCTAGGATGTGGATATGGATGTTATTAAGGGATTATTATAAGGGTTTTGAGCTATATATCTCACAATTCATAAATAAGTATAGAGAGGAGGTTCCCTTCAATAATTGAGGGAAAGGACACACATTGAATTTTGTAAAACATTAAAATATAAAATTTTATTATTCAATAAAAATGATTTGAAATGGAAAATTATTAAATGTTATAATAATATAAAATCACAAAATAACCATACAATAGGATTTAGAAAAAATTATTTAGAAATACCACCTTTACATTATAGTTTAACCCTACATTAAACAAGTTATAACCTTAACTATAGTAACATATTTTTATTTTTTTCTATTCATTATGAAAAAAAAATAAAGTAGACTCATTACCAATTATTAAAATTCTAATTAAAAATATGTAATTAATATTTTAATATTCAGTTTCAAAAAGTTGTATATATTTATTTTAAAATAGACCTCAAAATGTTATGAAAAATGGTTTTCAAGAAAAAAATATTTTAATGTAAAAAACAATTTTTATATGAAAATTAAGAATTAATTTTTTTGAAGAAAATTTTTTGGATAATATTTAATCAAAAATAACTAATTAAATTTCAAAATTAATTCTAAAAAATATTTATTTTGTAAATAATTCAATGGAAAAGGAAATTTTCTATAAAATTGGTACTTTTTACTATTAATTTAAAATTAATCATTTTAGAAAAAAACCCAAAATTTCACCCCTATGCTAATTACGATGTGCTGATTTAAAAAATTATAACCTTTTTATAAAATATAATTTATAAAAGTTACATAAATTAATTATAATATTCATGCACATAATGCAATAAAAATCATTTTTGAAGAAAATGTATTTTTGAAGTATAAAATAACTTTACTGAAAATTGAGTACTTATTAATTATGATTCAATCAATAAATTTTAATTATATAAAAAATTAATACATTTTTTTTATAATGTATTGAATCTTATTCATACCCTCAAATTTAATACCTATGTTATAAAGGTATATTATATCACGGTTCATTTAGTCTTGAGGTTGTATGTAAAACAAGCTATTGAATACTCAAAGATTATTTCAAAGGAAGGGAATATAAAATATTGGGGTGTTATATCAAGATTTAATTGGTAATAAAAATAAAATATATATGGACATATTATCAAGTTTATATTCTAGAATTCACAATAGATGAATCATTCCCTTTGGTAGTTTTCATTTATATTTACTATATTGAAAAATCAAACATTTCAATGCATAATTAGTAATATATTACTTCGTTCCTTCCAAAAAATAATATTAATAATGATATATATATATATATATATATCTTAGTGCTTCCAGGATCATAAAAACATGGATAGCTATGATTTTCACTCAATAATTATTTTTTCAACTAAGAGCCACTTTATACACATAACTTCTTAAAAGATAAAATAACATCTTTTTATTCAATATTAATCTCTAGTAAACTTCATTACATAATTAATTCTCACCATAATTTAAAACTATTGTCTTCCCTCTGATCAAACATAATTATTTCCAGAAATGATTATTTTTATAATACTTGGCCCAAAAGAGAATATATTGTTACATAATCATCCAATTTAACATCTATAAAATCAATAACCATTGAATCACGTTCTAATCATATCATGGTTAATAATGTATTATCTTTAAAAATGAAGGAATATGTTACCTTGT
This sequence comes from Viscum album, assembly GCA_963277665.1. Lineage (NCBI taxonomy): Eukaryota > Viridiplantae > Streptophyta > Magnoliopsida > Santalales > Viscaceae > Viscum > Viscum album. Next base: position 23,142,091 of record OY728157.1, on the reverse strand, counting down.
TTTCTCTATATGGATCATAGTGAATTTTATAATCATAATCCTTTCTGAGTTCCAACTATCTTATTTTCCTTCAGTTCAAATATTTTTGAGTGACAACATGCATTAAATTTTTTTGATCTATATCTATATATATATATATCACATTTATAATCACTTAAATGATGGCTCTAGATTTCTAATGTATAAATTAATACCACTATTTAAAGTTTATGAGTTTGAAATTTGTTTCATGGGTTTTTAATTCTCTTCAGGAATATGAAATTACATAATCATTTTTCATAAAAACCCAACTAATTCCCATCATCAAATAAACATTAGAATAAAAATTTCATTTTTTCTTGATGGAAAGTTAAATATTGTAGCACTAACCAATATTTTTTAAAAATCCTAAAAATATTCACCACATTCATTTTTTTTTTGAAAAAATCTAACACCATTTTGGGAAAACAATTGTTGTTGTCTAGATAAATGAAAAATAATTTCAAAAAACCATCAGTATTAATAAGCTAAACTAATAAAACATTTAATTTCAATAATATTTGTGGGTCTTAGCCATTTTTCCACCACATTACTTTTATTAAGATCAACTATTATACCATGTTTTAATATAATATTTACAAGGAATAAAATATTATTTAAATGAAATTTACATTTAATAAATATTTCATAAAAATTAATTTCTTTAGGGTTATTTTTTATTAACCATATATGTTTCTCTGGAAACTAAAATTTTTAGATTATACCAAAATATAATTATTCAATACCACCAAAAAATAATCAAAAAACTTATGAAATAATCTATTTTTTAGATCCATAAATACAATTGGTGCATCATTTAACCAAAATATAATAACTAAAAACTCATAATGTTCATATCTATATTGAAGCTCCATCCGTGGAATATATTTTTACATTACCTTTGTCTGATGAGATTTTTACCTGAGTCGAATCTTTAAAAAATACTAAGATATCTATATTTTATCAGTCAAGTAATCAGTATGGTTTAAAGGATACTTATTACTAATATTAATGTTATTGAGTTATCTATAATCAATGAAAAGCCTCACAGTTTCATATTTCATCTTTAAAAAACAAGAGAACCCTGATGTGATGTTCCTGGGATAATTAAACCCTTATCGAGTAATTCATATAATTCATTTTTTAATTAAAACACTTTGAGTCATTCAATAAGGAGGTTTTTAAATTTTTTATCATTGGGAACTCAATCAGTGGTTAATTAAACCTCCCAATCTATAATAACACCAAAAAATCATTATGAAAAAAATAAAAAAAATAATATAATATCCTAGAACACGTACTCAAATATCTGGTGCTGAAATCATAAAATTTCTATTCTCATAATTTATACCGATAATTGTGACCTGATGTTTTCCCATTCAAAACTTACAAAATCAAAATGAAAAAAATATATATATCAAATACATTTTCTTGGGAATTTTTGGTTTAGTGTTTTATAAAATTATGAAAAACATATATAAATAATACCAATGTCATTAAAAGAGAATTTATATCACTTATCACAAATTTTCTTATTTCACATTAGGTTATCATCCTCATCCATATGAAATCCCTTATAGACATAATTTATTCAAACTAATTTTTTATAACATGTGGAAGAAGAAACATAATAAGGGTGATATCTAATTTTTAGAAAAAGTAAAAATATTAATTAATAATTTATTTTCATCAATAGGAATAAGTAGTGAATAAGGGTATGAGGACATAATCATATAGCATGGGAAAAATCATAAAATAATTCATACCCATCAATACATAAAACATCAATCATGGAACATGTAAAAATGATTTAACAAAGGAAATATTCATGATAATAAATACTCATGAGCCATGTGGTATCAATATTGATCAAATTAAACATTATAAACTATTGGATTTCTATCTATGATCACCTATTTTATAAGATATATCAGGCTCACCTGATGCTATATGGGTTCACCCATATATTATAATGTCTAAGAACCATAAATAAAGCATATTGATCTTGAATTTCACAGTAAAACTCATAGAAAAAAATCGTTATTATATTTTATGACTTTATTAACCCATATAAAACAAACATGTTCCATAAACATCTATCTGAAACCTGATTAACTCGTGGAAAAGAAACAGGATCCATAATAATCTCTTTGAAAAATAATTAACTCGTGGAAAAGAAACAAGTTCCCTAACAATCTCATTGAAACAATCATAGTACTTATAGAGAATGAATGAAGATCGTATCATTACAAAATATACCTATTGAATCATAAGTAACAACCAATGTATTGGACTCTAATGAATGTAAATAACATTAGAATATCATTAAATACATTTTGGGTAAAAACCTTTTTAATTTTGAAAAAATATTTTTAAAACATAATACATTTTGAAAATCATTTTCTTTGAAAATAAATAACATAAAATAATCATTTTAAGGATATTAGGGAAATAAATTACTTATAAATATTCTTTTAAACATAAAAATGAAGCTTCAAATAAATTAAGATCATGACGGGATTTAATTCTATACATGTTGTATAAGTTAAAAAGAACATTCCTTTTTCACTGTAAAACTGTTATAAAAGTACTTTTTTGAAAAATGATAAGAATATTCAGTTGATAAAATTTTATAAATTTCTTAAAATGGGAAAAAAATTAATAAATAATTTTTAGTTTATTAAAACTTTTTTGAAAACATTTTAAGGAAACATTTTTATAGAAGAAAACATATTTCTAAGTGAAAAGAGAAATAAAGTCATATTTTCTTAAAAACATTTTCTCAACAATTTTATGTACAAATGATTGGGAAAATAGTGATATTAATTATAAATAACATTAATAATAATATTATATTAAGTCTTGTTCTTTTATTGATATATGGTTTATAATATTTTATCATTGGTAGTATAATCATAAATAATATTAATAAATGATGAGGTAGTAAAAAAAGACTATTACGACTTTTATTACCTTGAATTGTAATCCCCATGAAATGATAAAGTTAAATTAAACCAAGAATTTAATGAAAATAAGGAGCTTAATTATATAACATTTCAATGTGGTATTATATATACCTCATAAAATAAAATAGTTGTATAACATAACTTACATCTCAAAGAATGCAGATTCCGACAAAAATCCCTTTCCATTTTTATAACTTCAAATCATAAAACCCATGGGAAATAGTTCCTAACATAGATTTATAAATCCCTATAAAGATAATTATAATAATAATAAAATACATTCATGGTCAGTATATACACCACAAACAAAATTGAACTGGAGAATATGGAATATATCTCATAGAATAAAAGTGAGGTGAAAAAAGTCTGACCTCACACTTCCATTTTTTTGTCTTGATTTAACCTCCTATATAGTGGTTTTAAAAAAAATTATTAACTTATTAAACACACATTGTAATATTTAAAATATCATATATGATCCTTTTATAACATCTTATCACATTTTCATTAATAATCATTCATTATATTAATTATTTTATGTAGTAATTGCCTTGTTTTCCCTTTCATGCTTTGTTATAAAAGTTATGATTCGTGCCCGTATTATATAGTTATATAATCAGTAGATAAATAATAATGACAGAATTATAATATATATACGTAGATTATACTTTTAAATCCAATCATTATATATGGTTATTAAAATGGACAATGTTACAATCATGGAAACGGTAGGTCGTACATACGTAAGAGTTAGGTGTCGATTTTTCAATGATCATTATGAAAATGAGGTACGTAATATTTTATTTTTATATAATTATAATAATATAATATATAAAATATTATTTTTTAAATATACTTAAATATATAATCCATGTGGTGTGGTGATTAAAATTGAGTCCCATCACTTCGTGAAGGCGGTACTCCACACGTTCATGAATGATGCTATCATGTTTTTAGTGCAAAAAATGATATTTTATTTTTACATAATGATAAATATTTTAATATAATAATTTATCATTTATATCACATATGTTATTTAACATTATTTTTATTACATTCTATGTAAAATTTTATTGAAAGACAAATCACATCGCTTCACGAGGCGGAAGTCCACTGTACACATGAGCGACGTTTCCGTATCCCCTACAGAATGGATATTAAAAAAGATATATGTAATATAATTACTTTATAGGTATAATGATGTTATAGATATCATATATTTACTTTATATACACAATCATAACCATTTGTGAAATGTGGTAATGGAAGAACAAATGACATCGATTTGTGAGGCGATGGTCCAACATACACAGAAACAATTAATTAGAAACTCATTTGATAAAAGTGGAGATGATTTTAGGTCGTGAACTCATTATAAAAACATCCGAGAATATGTAATTTTTTTAGTTTTTTATATTTTCATTTTTTAATAAGAATTTAATGGTGTGGAGCTATAAATAAAATATAAATACTCTTTAAAAAACATTATCTCTTCTTTAGGTATCCACCTTATGTCCAAAATAATTCCTAAGTTGGATGTTTTCCCATAATATGGATTATAGGATGAGGGTAGGTGATTTTTTAATTCATTTGGAAATTAATAGGCTGATACAACAAAAATTATAGATGTGATGAAGTTAGTGGAGTGAGTTCCCGTTAATTGTTGAGGAGGAGTGGCATTTTTGGAAATACACAACAATATTCACTGTTGGGAGGTCTCTCTTACCCAAAATGTATAAAAATTGATAATTTAAGGTTTTGAGGTAGGATATTTTCGATCCACACCTCCAAATCACAATTAAACACATGTTTTAAACATTTTCATCCATAACTTCTATGTTTCCCTACTTTTACCATTTTGGTTTTTCATCATGGTAACCTGTTTTCTATCATAAGTAATTTGTAATTTTAGAATGATATGAAATGGTATTCATTAGATAATTTAGAATCAATAATTATAAATATAAAATACAATTTATCAAATAAAATTATCATTTGTGTTGAAAATTAATTTTGAGACACTTGCATGTGACACTAAAAACATCATTTTAACTTTAACAATACTAACATTGTTTTTACTATTTGTGGTCAATATAATCAATATAAAATAAAACATTCTTTCTTAATTTACTATTGTGGATATTTTTAAACATTTTAAATTTACTTTGAATAATATTGTATTTATAGGTATTTTAAATCATTTAATAAAATATTATTTATTATAAAATATCGTTAATTTTAATTTTGACATTATTCATTAAATTTGAATTTAAAAATATCAATAAAATGATGTAATTTGAATATTTTATGTCCAAACCTATGTAACATGATATATTAATCTTAAAAATTAATGTAACATAATAATTCATTTAATTTACCTCAATTTTAATATTTTTAATTTGATTTATTTTATTTTATTATTAACAAAATAATTAATACATTGGTATTTATTTAGTATTTTAAGTAACAATTTCCTCTCAAAATATTAAAGATAAATTATTATGATAAAAAAATCATTTATATTTCAAAATAATACTTATAAAAGAACATATGATTTTCTTGTCTCTATCAAAATTCTTAGTAGATATTAAAAGCAATAAAGGTTATTTTTTGTCTTTTTCTTTACTTAACTTTTAATATAGATCACGTTCATGGAAAAGATTCCAAAATACCCATAATAATTGATTCTAAGGTTGTAATTGTATAAATATTTTCTTCTAATGGTTGATCAAAAAACATTAGGCTATTTTAACTTTTCTCATCGTATTTTCTCCCCACAAAAAATACATTTTTACCTTAACCGTGGTAATTAATTTTCACTATTTTTTCTATTCATTTTGGTCAAAAATTATGTTAACCTTATTAAATATTATAAATTATTATGATTCCAAATATGGAATCCATTTTTCCAAATTTAAATAAAAAAGTGACAAAATTTAATTTAAAATTTAATCCTATAGACATGATGAGAAAACATATATTTAAAGAGAAACAGTTCAAAATTTATAAAGTATTTATATCGAAATATTTATAATATATTTTAAATTTATAAATAATTTAAATTGAAAGACCATTTCCATTTAAAATTTATTATTTTTCACTACTCATCAAAAAATAAATCCTTCAAGAAAAATACAAAAACTTCACTCTATGATAATTTTGGTATTTTGATTTCAATAAATGAAGTATATTTTGTCAAAGAAATTTTCTAAAAGTGGTAAAAAATAATTTTAAAATATGTGCACAAGGCACAACTAAACCATCTTTTATAAAAATATAATTTTTTAGAAAATATTTCTTTTTCATTTAAATGATTATTATTTTATTACTAATTAATATATGATTAATAAATGTGTTTAAACAATATATTTTCATAAGGTAGTTAATCCAATTCATAACCATCATTTCAACATTTATGAGATTAATGTCATTTTAAATAATAACTTTAATAGTATGTTAACATTAGGTAAAACTTGTTCCTGAATATAAAAAAATATTAAAGAAAATAATTATTGTGTATATCATAAGCTATCGAGGAAATTAAATTTATTCCAATATATATATATATAATGTCTTCGGGTGTTATGTTATCTTATAATGATATTGTTGTGTCTGACATGCACTATTAAACATACTTTTCTTCTTTTCAAATCTCAAGATATTACATCCACCCCCCTTTAATGAATAATTTACCCATAATTTGAAAATTAAATCAATAATATAGGATAGAAATTTGAAAATATTTTTGTTGTGAACTAACAACATATAAAGGGTAAATAAATCATCCTCTTAGTAAGAGAAAAAGGGATGTACAAAGGTCATATCAAATAACACATAACTAGGTTTCTTAGTAGGATAAAATTGGTGATTGGTGATGATATGGACATGGAATACAAACATAAATAATTATATAGAGTGATAGAGGTCATTGATAAAATGAAATAGAATGATCAATGGAAATTTAGGGTTTTTAAAATCACAAATTTGTAATGGTAAAAAAGCTCATTCGTTTATCAGAACTGAAGATACTAGGATAAAATTTTTTTTTAGAGATACTTTTCCAATATTTTATAAATTTTCTTACATATATAATATGATAATATTTAAATATACTTACATTATTAGTATAATTTCATTATTTAATCAATTTCCGCAATAATATCATATTTTTTTCAAAACGTTGTGTATTCTAGGTGATTTTTTTAATTCTTGAAGTAATGTAATGAACTTTTAAAGGACCATGTAATCACTAAAAGAATAATTATATATTACTTAGATATTTATACATTAACCAAAACCAAAATGGTAATCACATTGTAAGATAATTTCCTAAAAGATTAATCCTTTATATGATACATTAATATTTTAAATTCAATAGTAATTCCAAAATTTATAATTAAATAATTACATAATAAATATTCTTAAAATTCGTCAAAATTTTCTTGAATAAGTTAGAAACATAATGATTATCATGATTTTATCATACATTCTTCCAAGATAAATCTATTGTTGTTCATCAAATAAAATCCAATATGTTTTAAAAATAATCATAATCATTACCTGAAAATATGTCATACTGACTAGAACATCATTTAGTCCAGTGGTAGGAACTACACCCTTATCATTCATTGGTTTTCAGTTCAAGCCCCACGACCTTTCTATAAGAAACATATTGTAACCTTTACATTGGGTTATCCTTTTTTTCATTAAGCATGGAAAATATCCTCCCAAAATACACTTCATCTGGATCATATGTATTAGAAATACTCAAAACTAATAAAATATCTCCCATGATGTCAATAATTTCCTAAAAATTCTTACCAGTTAAAATCTAAAAATTATGTGTTAATAACATTGAACTAATAATAAACCTTAAGCTAATAGACCTATGACAATATCTATAACTCATAAGATAACCTCACATTAAAACATCATGATATCCAAAGTTATATAAACATCCCTCTGATACAAACTATAATATCCTAGAACATGTAATCCTAGATTCAAGGTTGAAATCATAAACTTTACATTTACATCCTTGATATTTATAGTTGTGATCAAATTTTTTCATTGAACCTTACAAAATGAAAAGGAAAAAATGGGTCATATACATTATCAAGGATCTTTTAGTTTTATAGTTTTATAGAATTAGGGAAAACTATTTCAATAATAATACCATTTTAATTAATTGATAATTTCCCCCACTTAACTCTTATTTTATTATTTAACATTAATTCATCATCATCATCCATATTAAATACCTTATAAAAATAGTTCATTCAACCTTAAACTTTATAACCTGTCAAAGAGGAATAATAATAATAGTGAGATAAAATAACAAACAAGGTTAAACATTGGAATTGAAAATTGAATGTCATAAATCGAAATAAGAAGTACATAATGGTATGATGAAATAATTATAGTGCCTGAGAGACATTATAAAATAACTCACACCAATAAAAACATATATCATCATTCAAGAAACATGGAATAAGACTTTAAAAAAGGAAATATTCATAATAATAAATACTCATGATCAATGTGATATCAATCTTGATCAAATGAAACATTATAAACTCATTTAAATCATAGATAAACATATTGGTGTCTTGGAACATCATCTTCATTGAACAATTATAGAACCCATATAACTGGAATAACCATACGGTTGAATTACTATATAATTCTCTTGAGAACATAATCATTACCCAGTGCATTGGAGTTTTATCTAGGAACACCTATCGTATAAGCTATATTTGTATCTCCCAGTGCTATTTGGGAACACCCATCATTTCTAATGTCTAATATCCCTAAATAAAGTATATAGAGATTTCATTTCATAATAAAACCCAGAAAAATAATTATTTATTTTATAATTTGATTTACCTGTAGAAAATAAAAGGTTTCTTTAAAAAACTATTTGAAATATGATTAATTCAAGGAAAATAAATGGGTTCTATAAAAATATCTTTAAAACATGATTAACCTATGTAAAATAAATGGGTTTCATAAAAATATCTTTAAATAAATCATAATCCATCTAGAGAAATAATGAGTATGGTTTCAATAAAAAAATATCCCTATTGTAAGATAATTAACAACAATTTTTTTGACAATGATGAATTTAAATACAATTAAAGGATCACTAAAAATATTTTAAGTAAATTTACATTTTCATTTTGACAGTCACTTCTTAAAACATAATTTTGTTTAAACTTATTTTCTTTAGAAATATCTTTTAAGAACATTAAAATTTTATTATAATAGAAAAAATATTTTTTTAGAAGGTTTATTTTAAACCTGAAAATGAATCATTAAATAAATTAAAGTCATGATGGTGGGTAATTATATACATGTTGTACAATTTAAAAAGAACATTCCTTTTTCCCTATAAAAAGTTTATAAAATTTCCTTGTTCAAAAAATGATAAAAATATTCCTTTCAAAAAAATTAAAATTCCTAAAATAGTTAAAATAATCTTTAGTAAATAATTTTTATGATCATAAAAATATTTTTAAAAACATTTTTAGAAAAAATTCTTTAGAAAGGAAATCTATTTCTAACTGAAGGGATAAATATTGTAGGATTTTATTAAAAACGTTTCTGATGACTTTTAAGTACCAAATAGTGGTAAAATGGTAATATTACTTTTAAATATCATGAATAACCAAAATATAAAAAAATTCATGAGTTTATTTAGATATATATCTTAATATCTCCTCGCTGGAAGCATAATCCTAAACAGTCTCAATAAATGATGATATGTAACAAAAGTCTCTTACTACTCTTGTAACTTTGAATCATAATCCTCATGAAATAGTAACATTAAAAGAAAACTTATAATATCATTAAAATATTGATATTCATGATATTCCCTAAAAAAGTGGTAGTATATACACCTCATAAAAGAAAATAGGTGTATAACATAACATACGTCTCAAAGAGGACAGATTGAGACAAAAATATCTTTTGATTTGGTAACTTGAAATCATAAACCACATGAAATAGAGGACATAAATTTATATATATAAATTAAAAAATATTTAATTATATTAATAATAAAATTAATTTTTCTCATTATATACACCACATTATAAAAATAATATGTAAAATTTTTATATATCTCACAAAATAAATGTGTGATTAAATAACCCTTACCTCACGCTTTATTTTGGTTGATCATACATTAAGCTATTATATGGTAGTTATTAACATGTTATTAACTTATTAATTAACAATATTAATATTTTTAATAACCTATATGATCATTTCATAACATTTTATCACTTATTCTTTAATAATATTCCATTTTTTTTATTGTTTCGGTTGTTAATTGTCATGTTCTCTCTTCGAGTCTTCTTTATAAAAGATCATATTCTTGTTCATGTAATATATTTCCATAATATATAGAATAATTATCAGAAAATAATTATCATATTTATACATCAATTTTAATTTTAATTTAAATAATGAAATATGGTTATGAAAAAAGGACTACATTGGAATCTTAGAGACTGTAGGTCATTCGTACGCATGAGTAACATCTCCATTTTTCAATGATAATTATACAGAGATAAGTAATATTTTACCTATATATAATGATTATTATATCATATATACCATATGTTTATTTTAATATACTTAAATATATCATCCATGTGGTTTGGTGATGAAAAGATTGTCACATCGCTTCGTGAAGGCATTAGTACACACGTACAAGAATGATGTTATCATATATTTTAAAAAAATGATATAATAACATTTTATAATGATAAATATGTTCTTAATATAATATTTAGGTCATATATATCTCATATATTAATTAAAATTATCCTCATTACAATCAATGTAAATCATTAATGAAAGATGAATCACATTGCCTCGTGATGTGGTAGTCTGCCGTAAACATGAGTGACGTTATTGTATCCCCTACGGAATAGAAGGTAAAAAATATATATATGTGATATAATAAATATATAGGTATAATTATGTTTTAATTTCATTATATGTAATTTATATTCATCATCATATCCAACCATGAAATGTGGTAATGGGATAATTAATTTCATAAGTTCGTGAGGGAGTAGTTTGTTGTACACAGAACAATGATTTCATAACCCATTTGATGGAAGTGGAGATGATATTAAGTCGTTAAATTATTATAAAAATCCCATTATATTTAATATAATTATGGTCTTATGTCATCATTTATCAATTATAATTAAAGGAGGTAGAGAAATAAATAAAATAAAAACACTTGTTGATTAACATTATCTCTTCTTCTGTCATCCTTCTTAGGTTTGCACAAAATTCCATAAAAAGTTAGATTTCTACACAGAATAATTCATATAGGATTAGGTTAAAAAAATTAAGTTTTTTTTTGAGTTATTTTACAATAAAAATTGTTATAGAGGTGTGAATAAAGGAGGGGAGTGAGTTCCCTTTTATAGTTGAAGAGGTGTGGTATTTTTTTAAATACCCAAAAGTATTCACTATTTGGAGGTTTCTCTTACCCAAAGTGGATAAAAAATGGTAATTAAATGTGTGTTGGTAAAATAATTTTTAAAAGCACCTCCACCAAACAATTAGACACATTTTTAGAATATATATTTCCTTAACATCTATGTTTCCCTACTTGTACCATTTTGGTTTTTCAACACATTAAATAGTTTTCTAAACTATGTAATTTATACAATAAGAATAAAATTAAATTATCCTTATTAGATTATTTGGACCCAATATTTATAAATATTTTTTACAATTTATCATATAAATATCCATAGTGTTTTTAAAATTAATTTTCAACACAAGCCTATGTAACATGCAAAATCGTTATTTTTACATTAACAATACTAATAGAGTTTATATTATTTAGAGGTCAATATAATCATTATAAAATAAATATTGGTTTGATAATGGACTATAGATTACATTTAAACTTTTTAAAATTACTTGTAATAATATGGTATTTTTAGTAATTTTAAATAATTTAGTAATATATCATTTATTATAAAATAACATTAATTTCATTTTTTATGTTATTCATTTTATTTGAATTAAAAATATCAAGATAATGATGGAATTATAACATATTATTTTCAATCCTATGTAAAAATATATATTCATCTAAAAATTTAATGTAACAAAATCATACATTCAGTTTTTTAAAATTTAAATATTTTTAGTATCATTTATTTTATATTTTTATTAACTAAATAATTACTACTTTGGAGTTTCATAAGCATTTTGAGTACCTATTTAGACTATAAAAAATTTATAAATTATTATGATAAAAATACTTATTTACCTTTCTAAATAATTTTTATAACCGAAAATAAGTTTTTTGACTCCATCCCAATTCTTTATAGATAATAAATGTAAGAAAGGTTCTTTTTTTCTTTTTTTTTACATAACATATTATAATGATCAAATTCCAATAAAAGTGTCCCAAAAACTCATAAAAATATGTACTGACATTATAAGTGCATAAATATGTCCATAAAATGGTTTTCAGGTAAATTAGAAGTTCATTTTAACCCTAATCTTCTTAGTTTATCCCCAAGATAAATACATTTTAACCTTAACTGTGGTAATTAATTTTTATTATTTTCACTTTTAATTATGGTCAAAAAAATACTCACCTTATAACGCATTATAAAATTTTCTAATTCAAAATATATAATCCATTTTTTCAAATTCAGTCCTTATATGTGTAAAATTTTAATTTATAAATTAATCTCGCATACGTGATAAGAAAGTGGGTTTTTAAAGAGAAAAGGTTCGAAAGTTTAAAAAAATTTCATATCAAAATTCAATTTGAAAATTAATCTAATTACCTAAAATAGATAAATTGATATATTATTTTTCTAATGATACATTAAAACAAATTTAAAAAATATATTTACATTATTAAAAATTTAAATGAAAATATAGTTTTCAATTAAAATTCATTATTTATCACTATTAATCAAAAAAGAATCCTTTCAGAAAAATCCCAAAAAATCACCCTAATATAATATTTCTATTCTGATTCTAACAAATAAAGTTTATTGTTTCAAAAATATTTTATAAATGTGTAAAAAATTAATTTTAAATTATGTTTTCAAGGTGCTACTATACCATCATTTTGAAAAATACAAATTTTCTGAAAACAATTATTTTTCTTTTAAATGTTTCTTACTTTATAACTAATAAATTGAAAAATAATAAACCAATTTAAAATATATATTATGATAAGTTAGTTTATCCTATTTATACTCTCTATTCCAATATCTTGGAGATTAGTTTTACATTAAATAATATTATTATTATTATATTGTTGTTCGATAAAACTCGTCCTTACGTGTAATGCAAGATATTGAAGAAACTCATTGTTGTGAATATATGAAGATATCAAAAAAATTATACTTATTCTAAAATAAATATATTTTAAAGTATTGGGGTGTTATAATCTCTTTTAAGCATGTTGTTGTGTGTCACATATGCTATTAAACATAATTTTATTCTTTTAAAATCATGGGTTGTTACATCCCCCCCCACCCTTAATAAATTATATCCTCTTAATTAGATCTTTATCTTGAAAATAAATGTCAGGACATTTGAAAATATTTTTTTCAAACACATCTTAACAATGGTTAATAAAACATAATATTGATAATATAGAAATGGAAGAACAAAGTTCATACAGAATAACACATAATTGGGTTTCTAATTAAGAGAACATTTATGAAAAGTGAAGATATAGACTTGCAGGTAAAGTATAAGTAATTATTTTGATTGATAGATGTAATTGATCACAAGAAATTGAATGATCAATTTAAAGTTAAGGACCTCAAAACTATAAATATTTTATGATTAAAAAGACCATCGATTCATTATAATTAATTGTACTAAGATAACACTTTTGTTTAAAGATCTTTTTCCTATAGTTGAGGAATTATAAAAACATCTAAACTAAGAGAATATGTGAGTATACTTACTTGATAAGTATAATTTCATCTTTTAATCAATTTCAATTAAAATCTCATCATTTTTTCTAAAATATGTGTATTTGGGATGAATTTTTAATGCCTCAATCACTGAAATAAACTTTTAATGGACCAAATAATCCCCAAAATCATAACAATATATTCCTCCTATAGTTTGACATTAACCAAAATGAAAATGGTTACCACGTGCTAAGATAATTCATAAAATAATTAAAACATCATATGGTATATTAATCATGAAGATTCAATAGTAATTCTAACGTTCAAACTAATTCATTCCATAAATTGATATCCTCAAAATTATTCAAACATTTCCTGACTAAGTTTTAAACCAAAATATTTGAAGGATTTGATCATATATTCTTCCAAGATAAATCAATCGTTATTCCTCAAATAAAATTTATTTTGATTCTGAAATAAACTATATATTTACCTGAAAGTTTTTTCAAACTAACTAGGACATTGTGTATGCCAATGGTAGGTGTTGCACCATTGTCGTGCTTTAGTGGTGGGTTCAAGACTCATGACCTTGCCAGATGAAATGGGTTTCCATCCATCCTTCGGGTTGTCCTTTTTTCTTTAAACATAAAAAAATATTCCTCCCCCAATAGAACTTAATATTGATTCTATGGGTTAAAAATACCCCTAAAAATAAAATGTATCCCAAAATTTCATTAATAACATCTAAATTTTACTACATAAAACTATAAAATGGGGTGTTTAAGACTTTGAGCTTGTGATCAACCTTATTCTTATAGACCTATGACAGAATCCATAACTCTTAAGTTAACCTCACATGAAATCATCCTAATAAAAAAAGATATATAAGACAAAATCTGATACAAAATATGAAATCCTAGAACTTGTAGCCACATATCCGGTGCTGAAATCATAAACTGTACATTTTCATCATTGATATCAAAAATTGTGACCCAATTTTTTCAGTCAAACCTTAAGCATCAGAAGGGAAAAATAGATCACATAAATATTCAAGGAACTTTAGTTTTAGAGTTTTCTATAATTAGGAAAAAATTCTACGTAAACAATACCTATGTCATTATAATAAATTTTTTTCCACGTAACTCAGCCTTTCTTATTCCACATTTAGTCATTATAATCATCCATATGAAATTACGTCAAGAAAAAATTCATACAACCTCTTTATTTATTACCTATGGAAGAGGAAACATAATAATTTTGAGATAAATTGATCAATATAATAAAACATAATAATTAAAAATTGAATGTCATCAATGGGAATAAGTAGTGCATAAGGGTATGATGATAAAATTAGAGTGCATGAGAAAAATCATAATGGAACTCATTCTCATCAATACCTAAATCAGTAATCATGAAAAATGAATAAGGGTCGTACAAAGGAAAGATCCAATTGAATCAATGATCATGAGAAATTTGATATCAATATTGATCAAATTAAAAATTATAAACTCATGTAAATAATAGATAAAATGTGTTGGAATCTCAAAACATCATCTTTAAAAAATACTTGTAGATCCTTTATAGAACCCTTACAAGTGGAATAAATATAAGGATGATGTTTAATATAATTCCTTGGAGAACATAATCACTACTTAATTAATTAGAGATTTATCTAGGAACTCCCATATCATAAGCTATATCGATCTCACCTAGCACCATCTATCCACACACATCATTTGTAATGACCTACAAATAATGTTTATAGATCATTCATTTTAGTAAAAAAAACTCATATAAATAATCATTATTCATTTTATAACATGATTAAACCATAGAAAATAATTGGGTTCCATAAAAATATCATTGAAAAAGGATTAACCCATGGAAAATATAATTGTTTCATAACAATCTCTTTAAAACATGATTAACCCATGGGAATGAAATAGGTTCTATAAAAATCTATTTGAAACAATAGTAATCCATCCAGAGAAATAACTAGGATGTTATCAATAAAAAATATCTTGATTCAAGTAAAATTAGAAATAAGGTTTGTTGAAATTGATGAATATAAATACCATTCAAATAACATTAAATATATTTTTAGTAAAATAAACTTTTCATTTTTAAAATCACTATTTAAAATATGAAACTTTGTAAGGAACATTTTCTATGAAAATTATTTTTAAAAACATTTAACTTTAATAACATTAGTAAGAACATTTATTTATAAATAGTATTTTAGAAATTTAATTGAATATTAAAATAAAATATAATCATTATGATGTGTAATTACATTAATTCCATAAAAATTAAAAAGAAAAATACTTTTTCATGGTAAAAAAGTTAGAAAAGTGATTTGTTTGGAAAAAGATAATAATATTCCATTGAAATAAAATTAATATTTCAAAATTGGGTAAAATTTAATTTAATAAACCATTTGTTAGTGGTTAAAAAAATTGAAAATATTTTTAGAAAACATGTTTTATAAGAAAATAGACTTTCGACCGAAGAGATAAATAAAGTCATATTTTCTTTAAATAATTCCCAACAATTTTAAGTAGAAAAAAGGGTAAAAGTGGTACTGTAAATTATAAATATTTTTAATAACCAAATTAAAATAAATTTTATGAGTTTATTTATATATGTATCAAAATATCTCATCATTATAATCATAATCATAAGCAATCCTAATAAATGATGTAATTATAACAAAAGACTCTTACCAATATGGTAACTTTGAATTGTAATACCCATGAAAAATAAAATTAAATAATCTATTAATATCATGACATTAAGGATCTTAATTATATAACATGTCAAAGTGTAATTATATACACCTAATAAAATAATATAGTTGTAAAACATAACATATGTCTCAAAGAATGATGATTTAGAAAAAATCCATTATCGCTTTGGTAACATGGAACCATAAACCCCATAAAAGTGAGATCAAAACATAAATATTTAAATTACTATGTGTTTAAATATTATAATAATAAAATAAATTCATATCCATTATATACACAACACACACACAAAAAGTTGTGAAATTTTCATATATCTTACCAAATAAAAGTGAGATGAAATAATCCTTACCCCATGCTTATTTTTGGTGGATCGTGATTTAACCTCTTGTATAAGGGATATAAACATGTTAATAACTTATTAAATAACCATATTAATATTTATAATATCATATATGATTATTTTGTAACATCTTATCACTCGTTAGTTAATAATCATTCATTGTTTCCATTGTTTTGGGTGTTAGTTTCCATGTTTTCTCTTTCCTTATTTGTTATGAATGTTGTGGTTATTGTTTTTGTTATATAGTTTCATATTATAAAGAATAATAATAATTATATAATTCTAATATTTATACTTAAATTATACTTTTATGTCTAATTATTAAATGTGGTTGTGGAAAATTGATTGTGTTACAATCATTGAGAAAGTTGGTCATACGTACGCTTGTATAATGTTTCCACATTTTAATGATCATTTTGGAATGGAGGTAAGTAATATTTTATCCTTATATAAGGATAATTATATCATATATAAAAAATTATTCTTTAAATATACTTATATATATCATCCATGTGGTGTTGTTATGAAGAGAGAGTCACATTGCATCGTGAAGGTGTTTGTCCACACATACCCGAATGATGTTATCAAATTCACTGTTCATGAAAAGATAGATTATCCTTTTATAATAACAAATATGTCATGAATATGAAAATAATTTCATTAATAAAATATATATATTCATTAAAATTATCCTTATTACATTACATGTAAAGATTTAATGAAAGACGAATTACATCGCTTCATGAGGTAGTAGAGCTCCATACACACGAGCGACGTTATCGTATCCCCTATGAAATTAAATATAAAAAATTTATATCTGATACAATTACCCCTTAGGTATAATTATGTTTCAAATATATTATATATACATTATATCCATCATTATTCCCAACCATGAAAGGTGGTAATGGAATAATAAATGACATCAGTTCATGAGGCGGCATTCTACCATACACACGAATAATGATTTCGTAACCCATTTGATAGAAGATGATATTATTTTATTTCATTACCTTATTATTTAAAAGTAAATTATATTTAATATTATTTGCTTATTATATCATAATTATTTTATAATAATTGAAGTTGGTGGAGAAATAAGTAAAATAGAACCCCTTATTGAAGAACATTACCTTTTTTGGTATCCTCCTTATGTATCCAACAAAAGCCTTACTAGTTTTTATTTATGAAAAAAAATATGGATGATAGGATTAGTATAGGTAATTTTGTAATTTATTTGGGTTGAAATTTTCAAAGAAAAATGGTTTTAGAGGTTTGAATAAGTTAGTGGAGTGAGTGACCTTTTTAGTTGAGGAGTAGTGGCATTTTTGTAAATACCTTAAAGTATTCACTATTGGCATGTCTCTCTTTACCAAAGTGGCTAAAAATTGATAACTAACTATTTTTATAGATGATATGGTCTGTATACACCTCAAAAACACAATAAAAGACATGTTTTAAATATTTATGTTCCTTTAATTTTAACTTTCCCTACATTTACCATTTTAGTTTTTCTCCATGGTTACTAGTTTTCAAACTAGGTAATTTATTCTATAAGAATAAAATAAAATAATAATTTTATTATAATTTGGAACCACTTATTATCTATATTAAATACAATTTATAAAATAAAAATCTCATGTATGTTGAAAATTAATTTTGACATAAGCGCATGTAGCGTGAAAACACATTGTTTAAACTTTAACAACACAAATGGAGTTTTTACTATTTAGGGGTCAGTATAATCATTAAAAAATAATAATGTATATATTAATATAAAATATTTTATATTTTTTAACATTTAAAAATTCCTCTTTAGAACATGGGGTTTTTATGAATTTTGAATCATTTGATAAAATATCATTTATTATAAAATAACATTAATGTCAATTTTGAGATTATTCTTTAAATTTGAATTTGAAAATATCAAGATAATGATGGAGTTGAAATAAATTATGTTAGAATGTTTTTAAAATGGTATATTCGTATAAAAAATTATTGTAACATAGTAATTCATTCAATTTACTTCAATTATAATAATTTTGTTATCCTTTATTTTATTCAATTGTTAACAAAATAATTACTGCGTTGGAATTTCTTAATCATTTAAATTTATTTTACCTTATTTAAATTTAGATGAAAAATTACAATGATAAAAAACTCATTTATCACTAAAAATAATATTTGTAACCAAACATATGTTACTGGTTTCTCCATCCAAATGCTTTATAGATATTAAAAGAAAGAAAGGTTCATTTTTCTATTTCACTTTACATTACTTATTATATAGGTCAGTTTCATGTAAAAGTGTTCCAAAAACTCATTAAATATGTCGTGAGATCCATAGAGTGTAAATAAGTTCATCCAATGTGTGTTGGAAAATTTTTCAGGTCATTTTAACCCTTATCTTCTTAGTTTAATCCCATAGTAAATCAATTTTTACCTTTACCATGGAAATTAATTTTTACAATTTTCACTAATAATTTTGGTTAGAAATACTATTGACATTATAAAAAATTATAAATAATTCTAATTCCAAATATGGAATCAATTTTTCTAAATTTAATTCATATAAGTACAAAATTGTAATTTAAAAATTAATCTTACACACATGATGAGAAAGACGACTTCTTAAGTTAAAAATCTCAAAAGTTTACTGAGTCTCTATATCAAAATTATATATGAAAATTAATAAAATTATCAAAAAATTATAAATATATATAATTTAACTATATTTACTTTATAAAAAATTTAATATACATATTAACTTAATTAATAATTTAAATGAAATGGCAGTTTTCAATTACAGTTTAATACTATCCACTATTAATCAAAAAATGAATAATTTCAGAAAAATCCTAAAAAATAACCTTAATATAATATTTATATTAATATTTCAAAAAATGAACTTCATTTTTTTATAAAAAATTTAAAATATTGGTAGAAATTAATATTAAATTATGTGTTCAATGCTCGACTAAACCTTCTTTCAAAAAAATATTTTTCTTTTCATTTCTTTTTCTTTTAAATGATTCTTATTTTATTAATAATAAATATATAACTAATAAACTTTCATAAAATATATATATTCATAATTTATTTAATATTATTTTTTTCCTCCATTCTAGTAGCTATGATATTAATTTTGTGTTAAATAATAATGTTAATAGTATATGTTTGTTTGGTAAAACTCGATCTCGTGTGTAATAAAACCTATTGAAAAAACGCATTTTTAGATATATTGTAAGCAATAAAAATTTTAAATTTACTCTAAAAGAAATATATTATAAGGTCTTTGGGTGTTATATTCTATTATAATCTTGGTGTTTTGTCTCACATATTCTAATGAATATAATTTTTTATTTTAAAATCTGAGGGTGTTACGTCCTCCCCATCCCCCCCACATAATAAATTGTTTCCTCACAATTTATACTTTGTATGAATAATCAAAGGATAGAAATTTAAAAATATTTTTTTAACCCACATAATAAAAATTATTAATAAAACATACACTTAATAATAAAGAAAGGGATATACAAAGGACGTATGGAATAACACATAACTTGGTTTCAAAGTCGGAGAACATTAGTCAAAAGTGAAGATATGGACATTAGGTAAAACCATAAATAATTATATAGAGTGATATTGTTCTTCGATCATAATAAATTGAATGGTAAATTTAATGTTAAGGGCCTAAAAACCATAAATCCTTAATGATCCGATAGACCATCAATTCATCAGAGCTGAAGATACTAGGACAACATTTTTGTTTCAACATCCATTTCCTATATTTGATGAATTATCTTACCATCTAGACTAAAATAATATGATAATATATATATATATTGTTAATATAATTTAATTCTTTAATTTATTTACACAATAATTTCATCTTTTTCTCCAAAAAATGTGTATTCAGGAAGAATTTTTAATGCGTGAAGCAAACAAATGAACATTTAAAGGACCGCATAATACCTAAACCTTCATATGATACATTAATCTTCAAAATTTAATTGTGATACAAAAATTTCAAACTACGTCATTCCATAAATAAATATCCTTAAAATTATTCAAACATTTATTGAGTAAGTTTGAAACCCAAATATTAGAAGGATTTGATCATATGTTATTCCAAGATAAACCAAATGTTATTCCTAAAATAAATTCACATATGTGTCCAAAATAAACAAAATATTTACATAGAAAAATTTCATACTAACCCGGATATCTTATAGGCTAGTAGTAGGTATTACACCCTTATAACCCATCTGTTGTGGGTTCATTCCCAACAAAATTTCTAGATAAAATTGGTTGTCACACAGCCTTCAAGTTCTCTTTATTTTCATTAGAAATTAAATATTAAATTTCTCAATAAATAACACTTCATGTATATCCTAGGATTTAAAAATACCCTAACCTAATAAAATTTCTCACAAAATTTCATTAATAACCTCAAAATTTTTACTACATAAAACCCTCAAATGGGATGTATGATACATTTAAATCATTATAAACTTTAAGATTATAGACCTATGATGGTATCCATAACACTTAAGATAACATCACATGAAAACATACTAATCTCAAAAATTTATCCAACCCACCATTTGATAGAAATTATAATAACACAGAACCTATACACCTATATCTGGTGCTAAAATCATAAAGTTTACATTTTTAACATTGATACTGATAATTGAGACCCAATTTTGTTTTTTATTCAAACCTTACAGCATCAGAATAAAAACCTAGATATGTTATATTCTAAATGACAATTTATGTTTATGATTTTATAGAATTAGTACTAAATCTTATATAAAAAATACCCATGTTGTTAAAATAGATTTTCTTCCACTTAACACACCTTTTAATATTTCATATTAAGTAATCATCATAATCCTTATAAAGTCTCTTCTAGATATAATTCATCCAAACTAATTCTTTATAACCTATGAAAGAGGAAACAAAATAAGGCTGAGCTCAAATTCTCATCAAGGGTAACATAATAATTAACAATTGAATGTCATCAATGGGCATAAGATGTCTATAATGGTATGATAACATAATCTGAGGCCAAAAGTGAAATCTTAAAAGAACTCATACCCATCAATACATAAATAATTAATCTTGAAACATTGAATAAGGATTTAACAAAGGAAATAATCATAAGAATTAATACTGATGATCCATGTTATATAAACCATGATTAAATAAAACATTATAAACTCTTGGAAAGAATAAATAAAACGTGTTGGTAATTTTGAACATCATCTTTATAGAACACTAAGAGAACACTTAAAAATAAAATAACCATATGACTGACAGCCAATATAATTATTAATATAACATAATAATTACCCATTAAATTGGATAAATATATCATCATATCCATTTTAAAATCTATATAAATCTCAAATAGTGCTATATAGCCACACCCATCATTTATATTGTCCATGTTTTATTAAATAAAGTATATAGAGCTTTAATTTTAGTATAAAACTCCAATAAATAACCATTTTTGCTTTTAAAACTTTATAAACCCATATAAAATAAAAGGGTTACATAAAAATATTTTTAAAACATGATTAAACCATGGAAAATAAATAGGTATCATAAAACTCTCTTTGAAACATGTTTAACCTATGAAAATAAATTGGTTCTATACCAAAATTTTTAAAACAATCATAATCCACTTAGAGAAAGAAAAGATGTTAGTATAATTAAAAAATATCCCCATTTTAGAATAAGTAACAATATGTTTTATTGACATTGATTAATTTAAATAGCATTATAATATAAATAGATACATTTTGAGGAAAATACACTATTCATTTTGAAAATCACTTTTAAAAATATAAAATATTTTAAAATATTTTTCTTTAAAAATCACTTTTTAAAACTAATAATTTTTAGAACATTATGAAAAAACATTCTTTATAATTATTATTTTAAATTTCAAAGTTAATAATTAACGAAATGATGGTTATGAATGTAACTCCATGACCCCAGTTACCCAGAGTTGGTGCATTATTACACAATATTGGCATGATCACAAAAGATCAAGTCTCGAAAGACCGATTAGTTTAGTATCCTTGGAATAACTAGATACATTCATATTGTTTACATTACATCATAAAGTGAAAACTAATAAAACAAAATCTTGTCTTCATATCTCCTCATACTATCCCTACAGTTCATTCATAAAATACTTCTTCACATCCTAGGAAAAATAAAACATAGAAAGGGGTGAGCTCAGATGGTGAGTAAGGATAAAAATATAGCAGAAACTTTCGTAAATAAGCATAATCATTTACGGAAATCTATAACTAAAAAAAATCCTTTTAAACTTGAACGTCATCATAATATGGAAAAGATAAAATTAAATAATGTCATTTACTTATTCACATGGTTATTCTACTAGTCGAATAATCACATGTAATATCAATAACCACTTTCATAATGATGGAATGCATAATTCCAGACTATCATAACCACATAGTCAAGGCCTCATGCCAAGACTACAAATAATATTTTGTCAAGGCCTTGTTCCAAGACACTAGTTTGTCTCATGAGACCTACTGATTCATCTAGGAGCTATAGCGGGCTCCACCCGTCACTTATTAAGTCCAATGCATTCCTCATATGAACAGGTTTAAACATAACATAAATATTCATATTAAAACTAGCATAAAAAATGTAAATACTTTCTCCATAAACCGTGAATGGTATAAGAATAACACATCCACAGTCAAACATAACACAAAACCATCGATACAATATGGAAGTTTTGTATCGTAATAAATAAACTTCAAATAAGCATAAAATCTGTCAAAGGATGTTGACATAGATGAAATCAAAACTATTTGGGAGAAATATCTCTTTTTTGAAATCATTTAAAAGTAGCATAATTATAAAAGAAAACATTTACTTTGAAAATATTCTTATAATCTTTTAAGTTAATCTTCTAAAATTTTATAACGACGGAAAATAGCTTCACCTGCCGTATAAGTTAAAAAAAGACATTCTTACCTTAATTTTGTCAAAAAGGTTAAAAAGGACCTTGTTTGGAAAATGATGGAAAGATTCCTTTATAAACTTCTTATAAAAATTAAAACAAGGGTATAATTGACTTTAACCCATATTATTGAAAATATTAAGAATGTTTTGAAATACATTTTTAAGAAACATGTATATGGATGATAAAGAGGTCCCAGTAGATAATTATGTATAAACGACCTCGGATAATGAAGAGATTGTTAAATAAAATCTTACCTTGTACTTTTGCTTGGTTGAGAGTAGATTAACCTCCTGTATAATGGTAAAATAATTGTTATTAAATTATACAAGAACCATATACATAATTATGATATCATATATGATCTTCTATTAATGCTTTGTTAATAATATTTTAGTATTATCGCCGTTTCAGGGGTTAAATTACTCTTTTTATTTTATATGTTTTGTTACATAAGTCATGTTTGTTAGGAATAGGTTGTATCATATTCATATCCAGAATGATATCAAGTACTTTAACATTATTTTTAACCATCAAATGAGAATTATACTTGAATGGATACGATGGGGAATGAATCTCTTCACGTTCGTAGAGACGGTAGTCCGTACGTACGCACGAGCGATAATATCACTCTTTTGATATTAAAATAATATATAATTGGATATTAAATAATATATACAGAATCATTATCATGTTATATTTATTATTTACATTAATTACACATCATTATTATACCCATCATAATAATAATGTTTGGAATAACAATTACACCACGACGTGGAGACGGTAAGTCGTACGTACGCACGTATGGTGACATGTCATTCAAAGGATGGATAGAATATTGAATATGGTTGTACCATATTTATAATAAAATCTCAGTATATAGAAGATACTAGAGTTATTATTTTATAATGGGAAAAAGAAAATAAAGAATAAGTTTAAGAAGAAAGGAACTTGGAAAAGGGTGGTGAAAACATTACCTCTTCTTCGGGTTCTTCCTTTTGATTTGATCAAAAGGGATCCTTTGGATGGCTTTATGATCAAAATAAGGCCAATAGGTTTAATTGAGGGAAGTTTAGAGAGTATTTTGGAAGGTTTTGGATGATCCAAAAGGCTTTGAATGTGTGAATTAGTGAGAAGGGGGAGTGCCCTTTTATAAAAGGGGTGAGGGGCACCTTTGCAAAAGCTAGAAATATTATTTTATAATAAATTCATATTCGGTTTCTAATGGCTCCAAAGTATATTATTAAAATTATAAGGTGTGTATGGGTCAAAATAATTTCAACCAATAGAACTTATACAGGTTTGGGTCATTATATTAACCTTATATTTTAGTTTTAACTCATAGTTAATTAGTTTGACATTTACCATGTCACTTTGTATTTTTATATTCTATATTAATAAACTTACTATATACATCCAAGAGAACCCCAAGTGGTCCATTAATGATACACCTATCATGATATTAGTCCTTTTTCTGACCCTTAGATTTTTAGGAATATAATATCAATTAATAATATAATATTTGTTTTAAAAACTCATTTATGTCAATTTTGACACTATTCAATAATTGATTTTTTTAAGTCTTAACAACTTTATTAATTCGAACAAAATTCATTTAAGAAATCCTATAATGTCATATTAACCAATAAAATTCATTTATCTCATCCAAACTTTAAAATTATATTTATTTTAACATTTATAATACCAATTATTTGATTCTTTCATTAATAAGGAAAATACTGCATCATTATTGTGTCATAAATAATATTAATTATTAAATGTCTAAAAATTATATATAAAATACCATTATGTATGAAATGTTTTAATCTTTCTAATGAATATTTATAGTCGAATATCCAACATATATAACCCTATTTAAATATTTTTTTTCTAAAATATATATGTTTATGTCATTTTTGTATTTATTTTAACTTAATTAATATAAAGTGTCTTTATCACTTACAAGTGGATCCATGGGGTCCCAAAATCGACCCAAAGATGCCCATGGTCGGACATGTATCAACCAAAAAGTTTAGGACACGTTTTAGGGTAATTTATTATTATTATAATATTATTTTTTACCCTTATTTACCAAATTTACCCTTTAACCATGGTAAATAAAATATTTACTGAAATAATTATTCAAAATGTCTAAAAATAAAAGTTACCTATTTACACAATTTGGACATATATATTCCAAATATGGAATCCATTTTTCTAAATTCAAAACACAAAATTGGCAGAAATTAATTTAAAATTAATTCTCGTTGTAAAACAAAAAGCGTGTTTTTAAGAGATAATAACTATCAAAAGATTGACACTTGTTTATTTCTGGTTTAATTTTAAAATTATGTCCAACGACCAACATTATATTAAATGTTAAAAATATATTCTAAATATATTTTAAAACCACACAAATTTATAATTTATCACTATTAATTATTTCGATTAAAAAAGTTGTTTTTAATTAAAATTTAGTAATTTTCACTATTCATCAAAATATAAAAGTTATCCAAAAAGTACCAAGATTTCACCCTAGGATAATTTCGATATTTAGAATCCAAAAAAGATGTCCATTTTGAGAGTTAAAATTTATAAAATTTCAAAAAGTGGATATTTCTATTCATAACGGCTACTTTGATTGGTCGTAGTGTGTTAGAATCTCGAAGTTGCGTACAACACACGCTACTATATTATTCAAAGAGAATCGTACCATGGAAGCTTAGGGTGTTACATTCTCCCCTCCTTCAAATAATTTCATCCTCAAAATTTCTAGAATACTAATGCGTCAAAAGACTTGGGTGGTTCTTCATCATAAGTTACTCGGGTTCCCACGTTGCCTCTTCCATCTTATGGTTTCTCCCTAGAACTTTTTCCAGACGAGTCATCTGGTTTCTCAGCACTTGTTCTATGGTATCAAGAATCTCGATGGGCTATTTGTAATAAGACACATCAGGTTCCAGTTCTAATTCCTCGTAAGTGAGAACATGTGTTGGGTTAGGCATGTATTTTCTCAACAGTGATATGTGGAACACATTGTGAACTTTGGAGAGACTTGGCGGCATTGCCAAATGGTAAGTTACAGCCCCAATTCATTCTAGAATTTCGAAAGTTCTGATGTACCTGGGAATCAATTTACCCTTCTTACCGAAAGTTATAACTACCTTCCATGGAGATACCTTCAAGAAAACATGATCTCCTACCTGAAATTCCAAATCATTCCTTTGGTTATCATCATAGCTCTTCTGCCTGCTTTGAGCTGCTTTGATGTGGTTTTGGATTACCTTCACCTTTTCCATCATTTCCTCCACCAGTTCTGGGCCTACAAGTTTTCTTTCACCAACATCATCCCAACAAGTTGGTGTGTGACATCTCTTTCTGTATAACTCTTCATATGGTACCATTTTAATACTCGAATTGAAGCAATTGTTATAGGAAAATTCTACCAGAGGTAAATATTGATCCCACATACCCTGAAAGTCAAGTGAGAAGGATCTAAACATGTCTTATAAAGTTTGAATAGTATGTTCTGATTGCCCATCTATTTGAGGGTGGTAGGAAGTGCTCAAATGAAGTTCAATATACTGGGCCTTCTGAAGACTTTTCCATTATCTTGAAGTAAAATGGGTATCACGATCAGAAACAATCGATAGGGGTACTCCATGAAGTCTCAAAACTTCATTAATATATAGTCTTGCTGGATGTTTGAGTGGTAAATCTTCTCTCATATCAAGAAAATGTGCTGACTTGGTAAGACCATCAACAATGACCCATACTGCATCATTCCTTCTATGAGTCTTTGGTAGCCCCATGATGAAGTCCATCATAATATTATCCCATTTTCACTCAGGTATGGGAAGAGGTTTCAATACTCCTCTAAGTTGTTGCCTTCCAGTTTTCACTTGTTGACAAACCATACATCTTGACTAAAAATAAGAAATCTCTCTCTTCATGTTGTCCCACCAAAAATTTTCCTTCAAATCTCTATACATTTTGGTGTTCCCAGGGTGTATAGAGAAATTGGAACTATGAGCATCGTCCATCAATTCCCTTTTTAGATCAGGTATATCGGGAACACAAAGTCTCTTCCAAAATTTCAAAATCCCATCTTCATACACAAAGTCTCTCAATCTCCCATCATTCACAACATTAATCTTCTTTTGAAATTCTTCATCATTGGTCTGAGAACTCTTAGTCCTTTCAAGTAAATATGGTTTGTAAACCATTTGAAAAATCATTGATGTTTCACCTTCCATGGTTATTTCCATGTCCATCTTCACTAGATCAATGAAAATTGGATCCCTTTCAATTATCATATTGTTCAAAACTCAATGATATTTTCTGCTCAAAGCATCTTCCACCTTGTTTTCCTTCTTTGAGTGGTAGTGTATCATGCAATCATAATCCTTGAGTAATTCAAGCCATCTCCTTTGCCTCATGATGAGTTCTTTTTGTGAGAAAATATATTTCAAACTCTTGTGATCAGTATAAATCTCACATTTTTCACCATAGAGGTAGTGTCTCCATATCTTCAAAGAAAAGATCACAGCTTCCAACTCGAGATGATGAGTAGGATAGTTTTGCTCATGAATTTTCAACTCTCGTGATGCATAGGAAATAACCTTATCATTCTGCATAAGGACACAACCAAGTCCTTTCTTCGATGCATCACTATAAATAACGAACCCATCATTCCCCGATGGTAGAGTCAATATAGGATCATTGACTAATCCTCTCTTTAGTTCTTCAAAACATTCTTTACACTCTTTTTTCCAAACAAATTTAACCCCTTTAAATGTAAGATTTGTTAATGGGTTAGTCAATCGGGAAAAATTCTGGACAAAACGTCAATAATAACCTGCTAAACCAATTAAACTGTGTACCTCAGTTATACTTGTCAGTACAGGAAATTCTTGGATTGCCTTGGTCTTAGAAGGATCAACATAGATTCCATATTTAGAGACAATATGGCCAAGAAAAGAAATCTCATGAAGCAAGAATTCACACTTGCTAAACTTCCCATATAATTCATGTCTTCTCGGAGTCTTCAGGATAATGCGCAAGTGATTTTCATGATCTTCATAAATTTTGGAGTATACCAAGATATAATAAATAAATACCACCACAAAATCATCGAGATATTTCTTGAAAACTATATTAATTAGATCCATTAATACAGAGGGTGCATTAGCCAGCCCAAAAGGCATTACTGTAAACTCATAATGCCCGTACCTGGTTTGAAATACTGTCTTCAGAATGTCTTCATTCTTCACACACAACTGATGGTATCCAGATCGAAGGTCAATCTTTGAAAAGTATTGAGCTTCATGCAGTTGGTCAAATAAATCATCAATGATAGGTAGGGGATACTTTTTCTTTATTATTATAGCATTGATCTCCCTATAGTCGATACATAACCTCATAGATCCATCTTTCTATTTAACAAAAAAGAATAGGGGCTCCCCATGGAGAAACACTAAGGAGAATAAATCCCTTATTACTCAATTCCTCAAGTTGTTTCTTTAGTTCCACTAATTCTATAGTGTTCATTCTATAAGGGGTCTTCGATATAGGCCGTGATCCAGTAATTAAATCAATGGAAAACTCAACTTCTTGTTCTGGAGGATGTCTAGGTAAATATTCTAGAAATACATCAATATATTCTCTCACAATAGGTACATCCTCAATTTGAACATTCCTTTTCTCATCCACAGTTATTTCATTTTCTTCCTCCCCAATAATTGAAATTATTTGAGCTACTGGGGGTGGATATAGGTAAGAATTAGGGGGTGATGATTATGCTCTAAAGATAAGGTTTTCCCTGTCCTCATCATCAAAAATAGTAACCTCCTTCTTCTTACAATAAATTTTTTCATCATGGTCCGAAAGCCAATCCATACCAAGGATTATATCAAATTCAATCATAGGTATGAGGATGAGATCCACAGATAAATAACATTTATGTGATATAATGGGGACAGATTCACAAAAAAAATTTGCAATGATACTTTCCTTAGGAGTTTTAACTGACAAATCTCTTGTTAAATCAAATTGGAAATATCTAATCTTCTTAGAAAACTGGGAAGATATGAAACAATGCGATGATCCAGAATCAAATAATGAATTTTCTAAACTTGAGGAAACCATTAAATTACATGCCACTATATCTTTCGGAGCTTCTACCTCAGTAGTAGTAATAGCATAATCTTGGCCTTTATCTCTTGGCCTTTTCTGAGATAAGTTCCCCTGACGCTTAGGACATTCATTTGCATAATGTCCCATCTCCCTGCAATTATAGCATTGAACATTGGTAGCATCTTTCTTTCCTTTATAATCACCAGCTAGATGGCCTTTCTGTCCACACTTGTAGCATACTCCTTTTCCGTTTAGATAGGCAACAGGGTGCTTCCTACCACAATTATCACAAGGTGGAAATTCAATTCTTCCATTCTTCCCTATTTCCTTATTTCCTTTCCCAGAGTGTTCAGCAGATCTCTTCTTCTCTTTATTTGATTTAAAGACATAAGAATTAGAGAATTATTTTTCTGTCTTGATAGCACACGAGACAATATCTTCGTATGACGAGAAGGATTGTGAGACTAATGCTCGACGGAGAAACGATTTTAACCCATCAAAGAAATGATAAATATTACTTCTTGGTTTATGTATATAATTTGCAGCATTCCTTTATAACCATGTAAAGTTAACCTCATACTTTGCAATATTCTCATCCTCATTTTGTCTCCGACTCATAAATTTCATTTTCATATCTTCTCGATGGTCGCAAGGAAAGTATTTTTCTAAAAACTGATATTTGAACTCGCTTCATTCCATATTTGATACTTCATCATTTCCTTCATGTTTTGAATCAATTACCACCATTGATAAGCTTCTCCAGTGAGGCGTTAAACTTCCATGACAACATTTTCCCTTTCGCTACTCCCCAAATCTTGGAACATTTTCTATAAAGAGTTTATCCATTGCTCAGCCACTAATGGATTTTTACTCCCATTGAATGTTGGTGGTTGTTTCCTCATGAAGCGATCTAACATTGATCCTCTACACTATGGATCAGGGTGCTCCATACAGGTAAGGTTATTATTCATAACCTGAGTGAGTTGTCCCAGTATGGTGATTAACTAATCAGCACCAGTTGTATCATCAGCTCCACTATAATTATCTTGAGCAGGAGGGAAATCCTAACATAGAGTGTGTGCATTGATACAGTTTCCATTTCTTCCACTAGGAACCATTTCTAAATAATGGTATAAACTAGATCTGTTTATGAATCAAAATACATAATTCCATACTTGTAAAACACTTAATATAAATTGAACTATTTATGGATATAATCCATAATCACAAAAAAAAATCCTTGAGGAAGTATATATTAATAAACCCTTCATAATGTTTTGTAATGAAAATGATAATTATCCTAATCATATCTCACAGGAGTGTCATAACCAAGAGTGCAGCAAGGTCCGTTGTAATGCACCAGTTCCCGTTCAAGTCTATCTCAAAGCGGTGTTTTTAGGTTTTACCCCTAGGAACATCTGTGCCAGAGCTTCCTCTGCCTTCTCGTATCCAGATAGGGATGTATTGCTCAAAAAACTCAAAAAATCTCTACAATACCAAAATTCTAGGATGTTCTTCTATACTAATCCTCAAATTCCATCTTAGGTCGATGTTCTCTAATCATAGTTTATCTAATTCTAGCTTCCAAGGTTTGTACTAAAATTCCTCTGATACCAACTGTAACGCCCCGGCCCCAGTTACCCAGAGTCGGTGCATTATTACATAATATTTTCATGATCACAAAAGATCAAGTCTCGAAAGACCGATTAGTTTAGTAGCCTTGGAATAACAAGATATATTCATAATGTTTAAATTACATCATAAAGTGAAAACTACTACAACAACATCTTTTCTTAATATCCCCTCATACTATCCCTGCATTTCATTCATAAAATACTTCTTCACATCCTAAGAAAAATAAAACATAGAAAGGGGTGAGCTCAGATGCTCAGTAAGGATAACAATATAGTGAAAACTTTCATAAATAAGCATATACATTTAAGGCAATGTATAACTAAAAAAATCCTTTTAAACTTGAAATTCATCATAATATGGTAAAGATAAAATAAAATAATGCCATTTACTTATTCACAAAGATATTCTACTAGTCGAATATTCACATGAAATATCAATAACCACTTTCATAATGATGGAATGCATAATGTCAGACTATCATAACCACATAGTCAAGGCCTCGTTCCAAAACTACAAATAAGTTTTTGTCAAGGCCTTGTTCTAGGACACTAGTTTGTCTCATGAGACCTACTGATGCATCGAGGAGCTATAGTGGGCTCCACCCATCACTTATTAAGTCCAATGCATCCCTCTTATGAATAGGTTTAAACATGACATAAACATTTGTAATAAAAATAGTATATGAAATTTCAATACTTTCTCCATAAACCATGATTGGTATAAGAATAACACATCCACAGTCAAGAATATCACAAAACCATCAATACAATATGGAAATTTTGTATCATAATAAATAAACTTCAAATAAGAAGAAAATCCATCAAAGGATGTTGACACAGATGAAATCAAAAAATTTTGAGAAACATATCTCTTTTTTTAAATCATTTAAAAGTCAAATAATTATAAATGAAAACATTTACTTTTAAAATATTCTTATAGTCTTGTAAGGAAATCTTTGACAATTTTATAACGGCAGAAAATAGATTCACCCATTGTATAAGTTAAAAAAAATACATTCTTACCCTAATTTTGTCGAAAAGGTTAAAAAGGACCTTGTTTGGGAAACGACGGAATGATTCCTTTATGAACTTCTTATAAAAATTCAAAAAAGGGTATAAATGACTTTAACCCATATTCTGTAAAATAGTATGAATGTTTTGAAATACATTTTTAAGAAACATGGATGTGGATGATAAAAGGTCTCAGTAGATAATTACGTATAAACAACCTCGGATAATGAAGAGATTGTGAAATTAACCCTTACCTTGTACTTCTCCTTGGTTGAGGGAAGATTAACCTCCTGTATAATGGTGAAATAATTTTTATTAAATTATACAAGAACCATATACATAATTATGATATCATATATGATCTTCTACTAATGCTTTGTTAATAATATTTTAGTATTATCGTCGTTTCGGGTGTTAACTTACTTGTTTTCTTATATATGTTTTGTTACATAAGTCGTGTTTGTTATGGATTGGATTTATCTTATTCATATCCAGAATGATATCAAATCCATTAACATTATTTTTAATCATCAAATGAGAATTATACTTGAATGGATAAGACGGGGAATGAATCTCATCACGTTCGTGGAGACGGTTGTCCGTACGTACACACGAGTGACAATATCACTCTTTTGATATTAAAATAATATATAATTGGATAGTACATCATATGTAAAGAATAATTATCATGTTATATTTATTATTTACATTAATTACACATCATTACTATACCCATCCAAATAATAATGTTTTGAATAACAATTACACCACGACATGGAGACGGTAAGCCGTACGTACGCACGTATAGTGACATGTCATTCAAAGGATGGATAGAATACTGAATATGGTTGTACCGTATTTATAATAACATCTTAGTATATATAATATACTGGAGTTAATATTTTAGAATGAGAAAAATAATGAAAGAAGAAGTTGAAGAAAAAAGGAACTTGAAAAAGGGTGGTGAAAACATTACCTCTTCTTCAGGTTCTTCCTTTTGATTTGTTCAAAAGGGATCCTTAGGATGGCTTTCTGATCAAACTAAGGCCTCTATGATTAATTGATGGGAGTTGAGAGAGTATTTGTGAAGGGTTTGGCCAATACAAAAGGCTTTTAAAGTGTGAATTAGTGAGAATGGGGAATGCCCTTTTATAAGAGGGTGAGGGGCACCTTTTGAAAAGCTAGAAATATTATTTTATAATAAATTCATATTCGGTTTATAATGGCTGAAAAGTGGATTATTAAAATTATAAGGTTGGGATGGGTCTAAATACTTTCAAAAAATATAATTTAGATTGTTTTGGGTCATTATATTAACCTTATCATTTAGTTTTAACTCTTAGTTAATTAGTTTGACATTTACCATGTCTCTTTGTATTTTTATATTATACAGTTAATAAACCTACTATATACATCCAAGAAACCCCGAAGTGGTCCATTAATGATAAACCTATCATGATATATTTCCTTTGTCCAAACCTTATATTTTTAGGAATATAATATCAATTAATAATATAATATTTGTTTTAAAAACTCATTTATATCAATTTTGAA
Organism: Viscum album; assembly: GCA_963277665.1. Taxonomy (NCBI): domain Eukaryota; kingdom Viridiplantae; phylum Streptophyta; class Magnoliopsida; order Santalales; family Viscaceae; genus Viscum; species Viscum album. The sequence goes on along the minus strand of OY728157.1, from coordinate 23,107,740 downwards.
ACTATTCAATAATTGATTTTTGTTAAAGCCTTAAAAACATTATTAATTCAACCCAAATTCATTTAAGCAATCCTATAATGTCATATTAACCAATAAAATTCATGTATGTCATCAAAACATTAAATTTATATTTATTTTAACATTTATAATACCAATTATGTGATTTTTTCATTAATAAGGAAAATATTGCATCATTATTGTGTCATAAATAATATTAATTATTAAATGTCCAAAAATTATAAATATAATACCATTATGTATGAAATTGTTTTATCTTTCTAATTAATATTTATTGTCGAAAATCCAACATATATAACCCTATGTAAAAATTGTTTTTCTAAAAGATATATGCTTATGTCATTTTTGTATTTATTTTAACTTTATTAATATGAAGTGTCCTTATTACTTACAAGTGGATCCATGGGGTCCCAAAATCTACCCAAAGATACCCATGGTCGTAAATGTATCAACCAATAAGGGTATGAAACGTTTTAGGGAAATTTATTATTATTATAATATTATTTTTTACCCTTATTTACCGGATTTACCCTTTAATGATGGTAAATAAAATATTTACCAAAGTAATTATTCAAAATGTCTAAAAATAAAAGATACCTATTTACACAATTTGGACATCCTGATTCTAAATATGGAATCCATTTTTCCAAATTCAAAAAACATAATTGGCAGAAATTAATTTAAAATTAATTACCGTTGTTAAAACAAAAAAGTGTGTTTTTAAGAGATAATAACTATCAAAAGATTGACACTTGTTTATGTCTGGTTTAATTGTGAAATTATGTCCAATGACCAAAATTGTATTAAATGTTAAAAATATATTCTAAATAATTTTTAAAACCACTCAAATTAAAAATTTATCACTATTAATTATTTCGATTAAAAAAGTTGTTTTTAATTAGAATTTAGTAATTTTCACTATTCATCAAAATATAAAAGTTATCCGAAAAGTACCAAAATTTCACCCTAGGATAATTTTGATATTACAAATCCAAAAATGAAGTCCATTTTGACAGATAAAATTTATAAAATTACAAAAAATGGATATTACTATTCATAACGGCTATTGTGATTGGTCGTAGTGTGTTAGAATCTCGAAGTTGCGTACAAGACACGCTACTATATTATTCAAAGAGAATAGTACCGTGGAATCTTGGGGTGTTACAATGAAGGTGAGGGATTATGTATATCTCTTACAAGTTAAAAAAGCATTTTTCACTGTAAAAGGGTTAGAAAAGTGCATTGTTTAAGAAACTACATGAATATTTGTTTAAAAACAATTTTTAAAATATAAAAAATGGGTCAAAATATATTTAATAACTAATTTTGTAGATTTTAAATACATTTTTGTAAGTATTTTTATAAAATATGTTTTTGGAAAAAATTTGCTTTCTGACTAAAAAGAGAAATAATGTCCAGTTTTCTTAAATACGTTTTCTTACAAAAATTAAGTACCAAAGCGTGAAAAAATGGTAATACTACATTCTAAATATCATTAATAAATATATTAAAATAAAACTCATAATTTTTTTGATATATTTAATAAAATATCTCATTATAGGGAAGCGTAATCATAAATAATCTTGATAAACAAATAGATTGTAACAAAAGAATCTTTCCACTCTTGTGACATTGAATCGTAATCCCCACGAAAGAATAACATTAAATTAAAAATTAAATATCATTATAATATGGATCATAATTATATAAAATTTCAAAGGGGGTGTCATATAAACCTCAAAATATAAGATAGGTGTATAACATTACATATGTCTCAAAGAATGCAGATTGAGAAAAAATCATTTACCACTTTGGTAACTTTAAACTAAAAATCCCATGAAATATAGATCCTAAAATGGATATTTAAATCCCCATAAATTTAAGTATAAAAATCATATATTACATTCATGGAAAAGTTATTCACCATATAAAAAAATAAATGGGTAATATGGAATATGTCTTACAATATAAAAGTGAGACAAAAAAACCCTTACCTCATGCTTCCTTTTGGTTGATCATTCCATAAACATCTATATAGTAATTTGAGAAATGTTATTAACTTACTAAATATCTATATTAATATTTATAATATCATATATTATCCTTTTATATCATTGTATCACAAGTTCATTAATAATCTTTCATTTTTTCACTGTTTACAGTGTTAATTCCATTTTTTCTCTTTCATGCTTTGTTATGAAGGTTTTGGTTCCATTACATATTAAATTGCCCCATAATCTACAGAATAATAATCATTAATTATTTATAATATTTATACATCAATTATTATTTTATTTTTAATCATCAAATATGGTTATGAAAAATGGACTATGTTATAAACATTGAGATGGTATGTCGTATGTACACATGAATAACGTTTCCATTTTTCAATGAACCTTATGAAAAGAATGTGAGTAATTTTTTTCTTTCAATAATAATATTTATATCATATATATCATAATAATTCTTTAAATTTACTAATATATTTCATTCATGTTGTGTGGTGATGAAAAGAGAGTCGCATGGCTTCGTGAAGGCAGTAGCCCACACGTACCTGAGTGATCTTATCATATTTTTAGTGTAAAAAATGATATATTATCTTCTTATAATGATATATATTCCATTAATATAATAATTATTAAATTTATATCACTTATATTCGTTAACATTATCCTTATTACATTACATTTAAAGAATTATTAAAAGATGAATCACATCGCTTTGTGAGGCGGTAGTCCACCGTACACACGAATGACGTTATTCTATCTCATACGGAATAGAAAGTAAAAAAATATAGTTATGATAAAATTAATCCATAGGTATAATTATTTTATATATATCATATATATATACATTATTTCCATCATCATACCCAACTATGAACGGTATTAATGGAATAACAGATTACATGAGTTCACAAGGCGGTAGTCTGTCGTACACATGAATGTTGATTCCGTAACCCATTTAATGGAAGTTGAGATGATTGTATATAATTAAAATATTATAAAAACATACCGGAATATAGAATATAGTTATTTTATTATATCATGCTTTTTAAACAAATATTGACGGACGTGCAGAAATAAAAAAATTCTCATTGAAGAACATTATATCTTCTTTAGGTATCCTTCATAAGTTTGCACAAAAATCCTTAATTGGTAGTATTTATACGGAAACTAAGGCTTATAGTATGAGAATAGGAAATTTGGGAATTTATTTTGGCCAGGATTCGATAATCTAAGTGGATTAAGAGTTTTCAAGAAGTGAGGGGAGAGAGATCCCCTTTATAGTTAAAGAGTAGTGTAATTTTTGATAATTCCAAAAATAATTCACTATTAGAAGGTCTCTCTTACCCCAACTGATTAAAAAATTAGTTATTAAATGTTTTTAGTGATTATTTGGTTGAACTACACCTTCACCACATAAATATGAACATTTTTGAAACATTTTTGAAACATTTTTGAAATATTTTTCCCTCATCTTCTAAGTTTCCCTACTTTTACTATTTTTTCACTATGTTAACTAGTTTTTTAAGTTAGGTAATTTATACGTTAAGGCTAAAATAAATTTATCATTATTAGATAATTTATACATAGTTATTATAAATATTTAATTCAATTTATAAAATAAAAATCCCATGTGTGTTAAAAAATTATTTTGACACAAGTTCATGTAATGCACAAAAACATCGTTTTAACATTAATAATGCTAAAATGGTTTTTACTATTTATGGTTCAATATAATAACTATAAAAAATGGTATATGAATAAACTATAATTGATATTTTAAAACATTTAAAAATTACTTGATATGGTATTTTTTGGAAATTTAAATAATTTAATAAAATGTCATTTATTATAAAATAATATTAATGTTAATTTTGACATTATTCATTTGATTTGAATTTAAGATATAAATAAATTGATGGAATTTGAATATATTATCTTCAGGCCTCTGTAACATGATATATTAATCTAAAAAATTAATGGAACATAATAATTCATTCAATTTACTTCAATTTTAATTTTTTCAGTATCATTTATTTTATTTATTTATTAACTAAATAATTACAACGTTGACATTTGTTAATCATTTTAAGAAATTATTTCTTATATAAAAATTAAAGATAAAATATTATGAAAAAATCCCCATTTATCTTTGAATATAATATTTATAACCAAACATACATATAACTTCCAAATGCATATTCAACTAAACTAGTGCTCTAATTTGTTTTATTACAAGGCCTCAAGTGTGCCTCTCCATATGAAAAATTATATCAACTAGCAATGAGGGCCTAGGATGTATTCTTGGAAATACAATGACCTCATATTAGAGTAAAAATCATTGGAAATAAATAGATATCATCTAGGAAGTAATAAGAAGAGTGGGGAGGCAATAAAAAATAAATTAAAATAATGTTGTAATAATAAATGAAATTATATAAAAGCTATAAAACCCATGTTATATATACAAAATTGGTCACACACTAGGTCAACCATACATACTAGAGTACATAAAATAAACTAAAATAATACTACATGTATCTACTAATAACTCTAATCCTGACCACAAACTCAGTCTCTATGTAATTATCTAGCTACTCCTAAATGATCATAAGAATCCATACAAGTGGCTCTGCACAATAATGCTACTTTGTTCCTCGTTATTATCTACCATGAAATCAGTGCTCAACCTAAAAATAAAACATAAGTTCTTCATGCACACTGAGGTTTGTGTACAGGGGAATAAATAATCTCAGTAGGCTACCCCAATGATGAAACAATAAATATTATATCATAATTTAATGCTCATTAGATATTCTCATCCTACTAGAGAAAAAATTAAAGATAAATAAATCATATATAAATAATAGAAGTGAGTCCACAAAAAATTATTGGGTCTTTGACCCCAATCATCTAGACACAAAACCATCTTATAAGAGTGAATATATGAATGAATATATATATATATATATATGAATTACCTTATAAATATATGCATATGCTCATTTAAATACTCATAGTAGAAAGTAATAAATTCATAACCAACACAATGTCTTTAAGAAATCGATGTCACAAAATAGAGATAAAAGTCGAAACCCTGGATTCACCCATCCATGCCTCTTATCACTATAATAAAGGATAATGTATACTGACTAATACTTCTGTAAATTTGGCATTTAGATAAAAGTCATACCAATGAATCCATGTGTAATATAGTCTAATTTATGATTCCAAATCCTCAGTCCATAGTGAATCTTGATTTTTCAACTTATATAATCCCTACAAGGATCACCCTTATAAAATATTTAAGGAATTGTCTTTATATCCAAGTACATTATCAACATCCATTCATATAAATGGATCAATATCCCTATTAGTAGGAATTACCTCTAGGAAAATTAGTCAAGGTGTATCCAACCAATCCTAGGGATCAACCTATCCATCACTCGAGAATGGCATAAAAATATATCAATTATATAAATAGATCCAACCTATAATTCCATATAAGGAATTTCTTTATGGGAATCCAAGTATCACTCAAGGCGGGTTATAAACCATCTGGTATATGAGTCTATCCAATAAATTCATATAATGGAAATCCAAGTATTGATCAATGTGAAAAATTAAATTTGGATCTAAGGAGTATAAATGTCTAAGGAATCCTATAAATTTTGGTAAATTGGAACTAAGGAGTATAAATTTAAAAGGCATCCCATAATGTAAGGATCAAATTCTAGATCTAAGGAGTAGAAATGTCCAAGTCATCTAATCATGTTAGGATCAACAACCGCATCTAAAAAGTATAAATGTCAAAGGATTACAATAATGTAAGTCTCAAAAACTAGATACAAGGATTATAAATGTTCAAGTCATACAATAATGTAAGGATAAATATCTGAAGACAAGGATTAGAAATTTCAAATATATCTAATTAGTAAAATTCAATCATGCAGGCTCAACAGCTAGATCGTAGAGGCATATTTGGGCATGTCAAAAAAATAAGGCTCTAAAGGTGAATCCCTATAAATATATTTAGTAATCCCAAAGATAAGTGTCACGTAACGTTAGGCACATCATCCACATCCCAAGAATAAGCCCTCTTAACCATTGTTTCATCATAGATTAATAGGTGGAAGAATAATAATTGAGTGAGGGTGTCTAATCCACCATTATTACCATAGCCTCTAAGGATTATAAGTTCATTTTTTGTTGTAAGGTGACAACTGCTTCCATCTCTACCCAAACTCTACATACTATCTCAGGTTCAGTCCAACTTCAAGCCACTCACTAGTTCCTTTAAGTCATAACGAAATATAGGCATCCTACTTGGGATCCCAAAATTTTATATAAATGTTAAGGCACCCTACCCAATATCCTCAGCTAAAAATAGAAAGGATGAATTCTACAAGGGATCCTATAATGGTAAGTAATTGAGGCATCCTACATGGAATCCTTTCAAAATACATCAGAAAATAGTTCATACAAGGGACCCTTAATAAAAGATATTAGTTATAGTTATCATATATGGGATCCTATAGGATAAACTATAAATAGAGGAATCCTATAAAGAATCATTTAGAACAACTAATCTCAGGGATTCTCAGGCTAGAAGGGTACATCTCGTAAGGGATACATATTCAAAGTTAGAGATAAAAATAATAGTTCTGGAGATATATATAATGGATAATCTCATGTCAAAGTCTCTCTCTCATGATACAACTAGATTCAGTTATAGGAGGAATAATCTCTCTATTTTAAGAAAATCTTGAAATGCCACGTAAGTGTTATCAAATAACTTAAAGGGTTTCACCATCATTATCTATGTGGAAAGATACTAAAAATTGACTAATCAAGGGTCTATATCCAACTCTTGATCATAAAAATACCAAACATAGGAAACCTCCTATAATGGTAGAAAATGAGTTTTGCATAGCATGTCTTCCCTATCACACAGCATGAAAATCACAATACCTTATTTTATCAATATTTAAATATCTTAAATCCTTAAAGTACTATCTTCAAAACTTTATTTATAATATGAAATTCAAAACTCTACCCCAAAAGTATTAATCCATAACAGTTTATATCTTATATGATAGAATAATTAGCTTTTCCCAAACATTTATTGTAATGTCATTGTTATTTCCCATATATTGTAATCCCTCCATTCACTTAAATTATTCTACTTTATTTAATAATTCATCATATTTATTGTACAATGGATCTTCATCATAGTGTATGTGACCTCTATAGTGACTCAAATAATTTTACCTATGTAGAAGAATTACAACTCAATTTAATGTATTTTTTATGTATTTTATATTTTAATTCCATCTAATTATAACATTGTAAGGTAAATCAATTATGAAGTGGTTTTGTACTAGTTGAATTAATTTATTTATAATCATATCTAAATTCATTAAAAGACTCCAATATACCAAAAATAATTATAAAAAACAAATATTATATATTAATAATAAAAATTTCAATGAAAAACATAAAAATTTTGTCTTCACATTTTTGAGTTATCAAATTATCTCACAAAAAACAATTAATTTACCCTGAGATAAATCACAACATCAAAAAAATAATTTATATTTTAGTAAGAAAACATTAAATTTATCATACTCATAAACATAAATCCATAACTGATATTTACCATTTGTTAGTATGAATGAAACTTGTTTTCTACCGTAGTAAAAAATAGTTTCAATCGTAACTTAAGATCATTTAATTATAGTTATGATCAACCTCAACTATATACTCTCTATATATAAGCTTGAAATTATGTAAATCTAAACATATAAATTAAACCTCCCTAGTAAACATGGATATTTTAAATTATTTATATGAGGTTTAAGGTGGTCAATACATGATATAAAGTTCAAAATTAATGATGAAAAAAGATGTTTGAATTCATAAAGTAAAATACATAATCTTATCAATTAATTTCAATGAAAAACTCTCATTTTCTTGTTTAATTATCATTAATTACCGCTATATTTTTCCACTTTCACCCATAAGATCACAATTTTAAGGTAAAATCATTTATAAATTTCCACTTTTCAAAAAAAAATTCTCACTAGATTTATTAAAGGAACAAATCTGGCATCAACTAAACTACCTATATTTTATCAACTCCCAACACTAATTATAAAATTAAAAACAATATCATATATATATTAAATAATATCATTAAAAAATACAAGATAATCCTAATACCAATTATTTTGAATTTATAGAGGATCCAAATAAGAAAAATAAAAATATATTGTTAACCATTCTCTGAATAACCAAAATAATATACCCTATATTTTTATATTTTTCATGAAAAACTATCTTATATTCTCTATAATACAACTCAAAATTCCTCTTATTATTAATTAAAATAATGAAATATCATTAAATAATTAAGATATAAATGATAAATAAGATTATAATATGTCTTTCTATTTGGAAATTAATGATTTTGTTGGTTGGAAGAAGATCAAACACATGGTAAGTATTAATATAATATGATCTAAATTGTGAACAAGGATCACCTCAATCCTTTTAATATGGTTCATAATCTTCATGTTTTAAAAAATAAATCTAGTTCTGATGGTTATCTAGAGAATCTCTCAAGAAATATGGAATTGGAAACAAAATTATAAATTGGTTTAGAGTAACTCTCGATAATGGTAAAAAAAAATATAGGACAGTATTTTCATGAAATAATAATTATCTGTTAAGGTAATTTAAAATAACAATGAATAAATTCATGAATATATATTATATTATAAAAAAATTTAAATAAAAGTCAACTTTATAATTATAATGTTACTTTAAATAATTTTCAATGATTCCATAATCATTTATGATCATGATCAATTAAAATTTTCTAAGAAGGTAAAATATTCCTTCTAAATGGTGATGTCTACTAGATCAGTAAGAGTAAAAAATATAGAGTTTCTCAATATACCTAAACTATATTTAAATTAAAATATGTCCCCAATGTTTAACTAATGTGATATAGATACTAGTTAATATACATAAACATTTAGTAAATGAATATATCTAAAATAATTATTGAAACTTATGTTATTATATCTTTACGAAAGATTATTTTCCTTGATAATTGGATATATTTCATTCCATTTCAATTCAATGAATTTGTAATTATAATACATTATAATATTATATCAATAAATTCTTACACTTTGAAAATTAGTAAGAAAATTATAATATGGATTAAAATGGATAAAAATGTTGTTCTCTATAACCTTCATCATCTTCTATACAATTTATAAACCTAAAAAAATTCATCATAGATAATAATATCAGGACTAAAAATAAGTACATGGATATATAAAAAACATGAAAAAGTATTGAAAAATATATATTTCATATAAAAAATGTGGTTTGGGGTATCCTATAACACTTTGGTGTCTACTTGATCCTCCTTACTAGTATCCTCATCCTAAACCAGTGGTGTTGTGGTAGAAAATGGGTATCATGGAGAGACTTCCCTCCCTATAAGAAAAGCTCTAATGTATAACCTTGGAAGATAGCATCAACCACCATAATATATGTAATATTTTAACTTTTAAGAACAATAGTTGATGCACACCCTTTCCTCTTAAGTGATACATCATTTAATCTCTGAATATTGATAGACTCAATTAATGTACATAAGAGTTCCCTCAAGAGTATCTAGGTTACAGTTTTGGAATAACAATGGTACTACAGGTGGTCATTTGGTCTCAATTCCAAGTAACTACTCTATTATAGAATTATGATCTATACCTAGTTCATTATTAGTTTATGTCTTATATGTATGGGTAGTGTCTATAGTGTTGTCCTATGATGTGGGTGTCAACTGAATAGGCATACCCATAATCTTCTGATAGCCCATATTTATAAACAATGCATCTTATACTACCTATGGATTTATAGTTTGAGAAATATAATTTTCATCATGTTACAAGATCTATAAATAGTATCTCGTAGGGTGAATCATTCATCTTTCCATTCCCCATCCTTTAGGCATCTAGTTCAAGATAATTTCATTCTTAGACAACTGTCAGGGACTCCAGTGTGTCTTGGAAACATGTGTCAACTATAATAGAGGTCCTGGTAGACTTTTGTTGTACAAGGGATGGGTTTAGTGTGATATTAGTGGTGGATATTGATGAGTAGGTGATATATAAGTGAGCATGTGCGTAAACTAAGTTAGGATTGCATTGGGGGAATGGTTCTCAAGTGATAATTGTGGGGTAAGTATTGAAGTATGAGGTGGAATGAGGGATATCTCAAATGGAAAATCTATCATTGTGTATTTCATTTTTTTTAGGAAATAAAATAAACAAATGCATCTTACATGAAATAATTGGTCAAAGGTTATGAGACTGAGGTGTGAGGTGTAGAGGTAGTTTCATGTAAGGATCATGATTAAATATAGTAGGGTCATAGTGGTTGGGAATCAGAGTTCTTTTTAGACTACAATTAGTTTACGAAAGGTTTTTAGTAGACAATGATTGGTTTCATGGATGATTCCTATATTATTTGAGGGAGGTGGGGATGATTAAACAAGATTGAGGATTCAATAGTTTATAAAACCATTGGAGATCTGAAAAGGTAGAATTGTAGTATAACAATATAGTACACACATAGGGTTTATAAGAAATTAAATTGTTATAGAATAATATATGATTTTTTAATAGGATTTTTCTCTATTAGAATCATTAACTTTATAAAGTCTTGTAGATAAGAAAATCACAAAAAAATATTTCATGATTACACCATAGTTTTTATAAAAAAATTAGACTTTTCTCATATGAATATAAGATTGTGGGTATTGATTACAACTTAATAGGGGTTTTTCAATCGGTCCTCTAATTTCTCAAGAAATCATGGGGTTATTTTTCAATATGATTTGGACCCCATGAAATGTTCCATTTGATACCAGTTTTGGTTTTGTGGTTTAGAATTCACAAATTATTCCTTTAATTTTTCCAGTCCCACTATTTCCTACTATTTTAAAATAACATATATTTTGGTGATGAGAAAGGAATTGAGAAAATAAATCTGAGGGGATGACTCATTATGACATGATAAACTACATTACATCATTATTTATTAGATATGTATAAAAAAATATATCTCCCATTAAACAATGTAATACAAATCATTCCAAACATTATTCATTATTTTTATGTTTATTATATAAGTGTTTTTAGGAATTTGGGGGAGGTTTTTAAAAATCTACCCTTGGGTCACTAAAATGATTTATTTTGCATAAAAATCCTAAAAACTTCTAAAATGAATGTAAATATACAAAATTAAATAAACACTGGCATGGATTACCTCCCAACTATCACGTTATTTAGAGTCAAAATCTTTATGTAGCTGAGTATCATTAATCAAAAAAAAATATAGGATTTTTCACACTAGATAATGTTTAATATAGTGATTGGGGAACTATAAATTTTCTTTAAAATAGCGAATATCATTAATTTAAAATTTCCAGTACTCCATGTGGAAAATTTCTGACCATAACAAAGGGTCTCAAACCTCTTTATTTGATCTTATCTAGAAGCAATAAAAAACATGAGTTGAAAATTAATACCATATCAAATGAGTATAAATCATTTCTTTGAAAGTATTTTTCATTAAACTTATTTTTTCTCTTTATCGATGGGGGAATTTGTATATTCTTTTAGCATAATCTTTTAGAACTTGTCTAGCCCCAAAAATATCTTTTTCCTAGTTACATATATTCTCTAATTTACTAATTTTATTATAAAGTATGATTTGGAGATTGGATACACATAATGGTTTCATGGTTTACTATACACTAATTGAATAGATAAATACCCATCAATGTGTTTTAGGACATTTGATATCCCCATAATGCATCATCAAGTTTTATGGACCAATTATCTCGTCTTTCAATGATGGTTTTTATATAATATTCTTTATCTCATGGTTTGTATGACAACCCCTATTTCCTATACACATAATTTAATGAATTTATAAATAAATATACCCATAATAAAATCCCAAAAGATCAAGAGGCCTGGTGTCTTTGGGTAATTTGATACATATCACAATAACTTAAAACATGGATACATTGACATTGTTTAAACTTCATAACATGACCTTAAATTACATTGATATTCTATTTTTTTACATGATAACATGCGGATGTAGATAAGAAATGGGTGAGATATAAATATAGAGAATAATCAAGGAAAACAATGAAGTAAAGTAGTACATGTGAGAAATGTTTCATAAAATGATGGCCTATAAGGGTGATAATCATAAACATGAACATCAAATCATGATATAAGATGAATAAATCAAGGCATCATAGGAATATAGAACAATATAAAAATGGCATCATAAGAATAAGTCAAGTTTAACCACCATGAAATCATAGAATAGTGTGATTATTCTAACCATAAGTGAACCACAAATTATATCTAATGAGACAAAAACATTACCTAATGAATTAAAGGGATATATATTTATGATCCCACCTATCACATTCATATCATGTATAAGAATTTGTGTGCCACATAGATCGTACAACATATGATTGTATTTAATCAATTTCGATTCCATGATTATTTAATTTGGGTTACATACAATGAAATATAAAATAAAAAAGTTTAGGCACATCTATTTGAATACACCTGAGTAGCATTTGTGATGGGTATTCACAATACAAAAGGTTATCATGGAAAATCTTTAGAAAATTTATATAACATAATAGGCATACATAAAGGTTCGTGAAAGGTTTTAATGATAGTGAAAATTGGTTTATCATTTCTTTTCAATCATAAGGATAGTAAATTTATGTGTATTAACATATTAAAACATAACCAAATTAAAAAACAAGGCTTAGTACATATAAAGTACTTAAATAAACTAGAAGATGAGAGAATATATTACCATGATAAGGGGCTTCTAAAAGCTTTAGAGGAGCTTCATAAGAGATTAGGAACACCGTGGGATGGATTTATAGGGGTATAGTGAGTGTAAATTAATGATAAATGGGATTTTAGTGAAGATTAATGGGAGAATGGGTGGGTATTTTTAGTAAAAAATAGGGTACAACTTTATCAATTTCTAGAGTTATGTTTTGGACTCTGAGTAATAAAATAATAAAAACCACAAAACCTACCATGGTTTTTGAAAATGGTTTCTACAAAACAAGAGTGGTTATAGATATTTTATTAGGATAATAACTTAATTCATTAACATGATAGCATTCATTATGTGGATGTGAGTCATTTTTATAAAGAATTTTTTTTAAAACCATAAAATATAGTATTTGTTTTTTGTGATTCATTATTGGATTGTCAAATTAATCAAATAATTTCAAAAAACAATATTTTATATGGAAAATAAATTTATGGTTATGTTTTATTTTATATTATTTATTTCACCACTCTTGGGTTATTATGATATCATAATACATATAATATATTTAATTTTTACCTAAAAATTCAACTATCTCATAAAATTATGAAAAATTTACCATTCTCTAATTTTGATGTGTCTATTGAAAAAATAATATTTATTATACTAAAAAATTATATATATTATAATTTAAACTTTTAAATTAAAATCTGTATTTATTGGAAAATACGAGTTTTTACGACACTAAGAACTTTATGACCCTTAGAAAAATTACAATGGAATTTATTAAATTATATTATCATCGATATTAAAATAAATATTATTTTATAAGAATACTTCATAAAAATATCATTTACTTAAAATAGTTGAATTTATTAAAAAGAGTGTTTTCATTGAAACTATTTATTTTCCAAAAAATACAATTTTGGTTTCTTCATATCATAATCTAGTTTTTATTAAATTTATTATATAATCATGTCTATAAAGTAATAATGAAAATAGATAAATATAATCGTAATTTTTTAATAAATGAAAATATAAAAAATCACACTACTAGGGTCTAGATAAATAACCATTTAGTACACCAATGTACGCCCTAATGGTATGGTGTATGATAGTGGAACTTTATTCTGGTGTTTCAATGAACAGGGCTTGAGTAGTAATAATGATATGATTTAAATTGTCTAGTATACAATTTTTATCAAGTTTTAGTTGTTGAATATTAGATTAGTATTGGTCATGGTAAAATCCTAGTGATTCAATCTCCCTTGGAAGCTCCAAAAAATGGGGTTCATAGGGTATGATCCTACTGATTGAGGTCAGCACTCATCAATTATGTATCTATTAGATATTATTATAACAATTAATATATACTAATATAAATGGTCACTGTAGAATTTCCATATTTTCATTTGTTATGATTCTTAATGTTTATTTATATTTGGTAGGTTATATTTTATAATGGTCCAAAATAACCAATGTACCACATGTTTTTTTATAACTACATTACATAATAAAAAATTTATTCATTTAAAAGGGAATATATATTTTTAATGTTTGGATCATTACATTCTTTTCACTTTGGGAATTTTTCCCTCAAAATCTCATTTCATACAATAAAACAAATGAGTGTACTTTTGATTTATCACCTCTTCTTATTTCCATGTTTTCTCCACAAACTTTTGTTCCTGCCATAGTACTTTGAATTGGTTAGTTATATTATTTCATAAAACATTTTATATGTGATCTAAAATATTTATTTTCAACTCCTCATATGAATGGACATTTTCTAAAGGCACTACCTATGAATTTATTACATGTTAGGGGTTTGGGATGCTTCCTTTTTAAGAGGGATACATGGAATACATCATGTTCATGAGATAGATTTGGTGTGAATTCTAGTGAATAGATCACATTTCTGATGAGATTAGGGACCTCAAAAGGGAATCATGTGTCTATAACTAGCTTTCAATTCTTCCAAAAACACACGACATTATTCAGTGGTGATAAAAATAGAAGACTTTATCATCAAATTTAAACTATAGGTCACCTTGAAGATTATCATAATGGATTTTTGTCCACTTTTCAAATATTTCATATGATGTTTAATGGTCTGAAGCTTCTTTATCATATCTTATATAACATCAAGTCCCATTACCTTCCACTCTCTAACTACTTCCTAACATATTGTTTATAAAACCCCTACCCATATTGATCCTCATATAGTACCATTTTAATTCTATAATTTAAACAATTATTATATGAGAACTCCACTATGGGAATCTATATATCCCAACATCCTTGTAAATCTATTGAACAATATCTCATAATGTCCTCAAGAGCTTAAATGTTTTTTTAGACAGAACACCCATCTGAGGGTGATAAGTAGTACTAAAACTCACCTTTATATCCAAATCATTATGAAGGGTTTTCTAGAACCTCAATGTGAACCTCATATATCAATCAGATTTAAGAAGAGTGGTACTGCATGAAATATTACTACTTCTTTTATGAAAAACTTATCTAGTTGGTAAATATATAAATATTCCTTTATAGAAATAAAATGGAATGACTTAGTAAGGTAATTGACTACCAACAAAATGGTTTTATTTCCATTAGATGTCTTGGGGAGTCCTGTGATGAAATATATGGTTAGGTTTACCCATTTCAATACTGGTATGAGAAATGGTTGCATCATAACCTTAGACTTCTACCATTCATCCCTGACTTGTTGGCATAGCATGCATCAAGACAAAAATTATACAATATCCATATTCATTTTATACTGCCATAAGTTTTTATTTAGATATCTATACATATTAATGATTCTTGGAATAATATAGAAGGATGAGATATGTAAAACATCCAAGAGTTTTCTTTTTAGTTCTAGTTTTCATAGGACACATATCTAGGTTCCAAAACTTATGAATCCATTTTTAGTAAAATTGGACTCTAGAATATTAAATACCTTTCCCAATATCTTCCCATAATCTTTTTGGGACTCCTTAATACTCTCAATAATTGATGTTCAAATATTTATTTGATCAGGGTAGTATGATGTTAATTTTATGATTCTCATGTCCATCCATTACATGTCCGGGAATATTGGTTCCCTCTCAATACTCATCATGGAGATGGTTGTGGGATTTTTCCTAATCAGAGCATATTCCAATTTTTTTCCCTCCCATGATGGTAATGGATTAAATAAATATTAATCCATGATCATTTATAACCACATTCATTGGTGCATATTGAGATCTTTTGGTGTGAATTTATACTTGATCCTTTTATGATCTGTATATATATCACACTTATCCCTATAGAGATATTGTCACCACATATTTGAAGTGAAGACCACTACGGAAAATTCCAGATCATGTTTTGGTTAGTTATACTCGTGGATTTTTAATTAGTAGGAGGCCATAGCTATCACATTTTCACTGTGCATGACTACACAACCCAATAATTATCTAAATTCATCATTATAGATCACAAAACATTTCACATTGGTGGGTAACATGATCAGATGTGTAGTTATTAGCCTCTTCATTAACCCTTTTAATATCTCCTCTTATTCATAAGTATAGAAAAACCTTTCTCTTTTTTGAGTTACCTAGGTTAGTAAACTTTACAATAATGAGAATATTATTTCAAATCAGTGATAGTTACCAGTTAATCCAAGGATACTATGGATATCTAACATGTACATTGTTCTAGGCCATCCTTTGATTTCATCGATCTTTGAAATATCTATAGATATCCCATTGTTTCTAACAATATGCCCTTTTAATGTTGTTTTCTCTATACAAAACTCACATTTATTGTACTTATCCTATAAATTTTACTCTTATAAGATCATTAGTACAACATTAAAATTATTCTTACATTACTCTTTGATTTTAGTATAGATAATTATATCATATATAAATAATAACAAAAAAAATAGGTAAACCTTAAAGACTCTATTCATTAAGTCAATAAAGATATTTAAAGAATTAGTGAGTCCAAATGGAATCAATATGGACTTGTAGTGCCCATACCTTATACAAAAATGAGCCTTTGGAATATCCCCCTTATTCACCTTTACTTGATAATATCATAATTAAATATCCACCATAGAGAAGTACTAGGATCCACATAGTTGATTAAACAAGTCAACAATCTATAGAAGAGGATATTGGATCTTTATTGTGATCTTGTTGATCTCATGATAATAAATGTAGATGTGCATTGACCCATCCATATTCTTGATGAAAAGGACCAGCATACCCCATGGTGAAGCACTTGAGTGTATAAACCATTTATCTATATTCTCCTATAGTTTTTTTTCACCTCTTAAAACTGAAAAATAGAAATTCTATATAGAGTCTTGGAAATTTTAAAATATCCAAATATAAGTTAAATTTAGAACTCAGCATCTCATCTAGGTGGAATACCATGTAATTCTTCAAGGCGTGCATCATCATATTATCTTAAGATGGGAATGTTATTATGGGTGATATTTTCCTTAGTCTTAATCATTTCAACATGATACACATTCTTATAAATAAATAATATCAATTTATGAGATAATGATTCCAAAGGATTTTTATCATCTTCTTTACACTTTTAGAGAATCAGATGGTGATTTGTAATATGGAGGGTGATTTTCTTCTCTCAAGAATTTATGTTGTCTCTATATAAAAAAATTTAATTCATATCAAAAATATTATTGAATTTTTCTAAAGAGAATATCATTATGTTCACTAGGAAATTCAGCCCTAAAATATAAACATGGGAGAAGTTATATACTTGGAATGAAACAACTGAACCATTTTTCATTTTCACCAATAACTCAACGTCCATGTTTTGAGGTGGTGTTTGAATAGTTCTTCCAAACTTTCTTGATATTAAAGAATAAATATACCTATAATAAAATAGTACATTCACTATCCTTTAATAAATAAATAATGTACATGTCACAACTTCATTGTTAGGATCCACCTTAGCTATTGTGATGGAATATTCTCTACCTTTAACTATAGTCATTGGAGGTTGTTGTCAGATATTTTCTATATAAACCCTTGTCTTAATGAAATGGTTTTCTTATTATCCTTATTATTTGGATTTTAACATTAAAAAATAGGCAGAGGGTTGATAAGATAATTCCTTTATTCTATCACATTGTTGGGTTTCTCCTATTGCAAATCACAAGATTGGTTCCCCTCCTTACCAATCCTAATGCATTTTGTTGTACATATAGGAAATTTTTAGAATACTTATTCACACACTTTTTAAAATTGGGATGGATTAAATTCATACCACCATGATATTTCTCCATCGCTAGACCAAAATAAAACTCCGTTATTCACTTCTTATCTCCAGTCCCATGAGACCTTTATGATTTTTTGATCTCCATTTCAATTTTTAGGAAACCTCAAAAACAATTTTTGGTTTCATAGTCTATAATAACCAAATAATTTCATGGGTTCAATTTTATCCCACTAAATAACCAGTTAAATTTTCATCCAGGTTCAATGATTAATCAAAATCCCTATCACACAAGTCTTCTGAATTTTAGCTCATATTACCTAATGGATTCACCATCCATTTTCTTGAAACCAAGGATCTCTCTATCCATTTTAAATTATAAAGTGTGTGGAAAATATTTATTGAAAAACATTTTATTAAATTAATTACACTTCATTGCTTTGATCTCTTCCTCAGGTATTTTATACTTGATCAACTCCGGACATTGACCATCTTTTCTCTCCATGTGATAAACAACCAGCACGACCATATCTTTCTCAAATCATTGAATTATAGTGAATATAATTTAAATGGATTTGATCCATTTTTCATAAATTAAGGGATCTAAATATCCATGGAAAGTTGAAGTGCTTTGTATAATAAAGGTCTCAATTTAAACTTTCAATTTCTTAAGGGAATGTGGGTGTTTCTCCTGATTAATGGTTCTTTTCAAAACATGAGTAAATTGAGTATGTATTTTCATGAATTCCATGACTCCTACATCCATAAATTCGGGAATATCATTTGGGAATAGAACACACTTCTCATCACATTTCTTGTTGACTTGGTTCCTCATATCTTCTATTATTGACTTAGATAAAGGGAAAATTGGGGGCGACAATTTTCAAACTACTGTGGATAATAAAAGGAAACTTTGAACATTTAAGGGATAACTATTAAATGAAATATATTCCTTAACCTATGAATTTATAGGTTTAAATCTATGTTATCCATAGTCTATTTTATATCATTAAATATCTAAGTCATTTTTTCCATTCATAATGGTTTATAAAAATCTTTTGAATTTACCAAAGTGTATCCCTTGAGATTGTCAAAATAGACGTGATGCAAGGAATATTTTTTGTGAACCAGGTTATGATTGAGTTAATATTCAATACACCCTTTTGGGATAATTACCACTAGGTATAACTATTCCATAGACACATCTACTTAAAGTATTAAGATGTGTATTTTATTGATTATAACTTACTCTATATATACTTTATGAAAATTTAGGTATTTTTTCTATGTTATTATTACACATATGGTTTTCACTTATATTTTCTAATCATAGTCCTCAAAAACAATTAGTCCTTTATCTAATTCAAATAATGATAACTCATTATTTTTATACACTTTATTTTATGAATTAATACATAATGAAAAATATAATATAATACCAAAAGATCCAGAGGCGTAGTGTCTGGTAAATTAGATACATATCACAATAAAATAAAACAGGGATGCAATTATATTATTTAAACTCTATGAAACAACCTTAAATTACATTAATCTTATAATACTGCACAGGATCCCCTAGGTACATAGATAAAAAGGTGTGAGATATAAAGACTAGTAAGGGAATAATCAAATCATAGCATAAATCAAAGATGTAAATGTGATTCAATAGGCATAACATGGGGGAATATAAGGTTGAGAATCATAAAAATGAACATAAAAGTATGCTATAGGATAATATCATTAAGGAATCATAAGAATGTGGAAACTAAATAAAAAATGGCATCATGATTATATGTTAAGGATAAACATTGATATATAATAACACAATATGTTTATGATAAACACTCATACACCATAAATGGTATCTTTGAGAAAAAACAATACCCAATGAATTTGAGGGCTATATAATTCTGGGCCCACCCATCGCATTCATGTCATTTATATATATTTGCGTGCCACATAGATTATACAACATAGTAACATTTTTCATCACTTTTAATCCTATTATTAAGGAGTGTGGGTTAAATCCCTGGAATTACACTGTAAATTAAGTATAAGTACATATAATTAAATACCCTTTAGTGGAAATGGGTATAGTTATTCACAACACAAAATTTTGGTGTGGAAAATCATAGGATAATTTCAGGAGCATAATAGGTGTACATAAATCCTCATAGAAGGGATTATTGAGTGGGAAAGGTGGTATCTAATTACTTGGGAATCATAAGGATATTATATGGATTTTTTAAAACACATTACAAAAGTAAAAACTATAAATAAAAAGGCTTAGTACAAAAAAATTATTTTAATACAATGAAATAGAATAAAATCCCTTACCTTGATGGGGTGATTCTAAAAGCTTGGGATGAGCTTCTTAAGATATTGAGAAAATCTTATGTGGAACTTAGAGTGTCATATGGAGATCAGATTCGAGATAAATGGGTTGTTAGTGAATATGAATAGGAGGTTGGGTGGGTATTTATAGAAAAAGATAAGGGAATTATTTATTAATTTCTAAACATAGGTTTTGGACTCTATGTAATAAAATTATAAAAAACCACGAACATTCCGTGGTTTTTTTCATGGTTTCTACCAAAGAATATTATTTTTAAATATTTTATCAGACTAGGAACCATATTCATTATAATAATATCATTCATTATGTAAAATTGTTCCATGTTGATAAAGAATTCTTTTCCAAACCTTAATATATAATATAGGGTTTCAATGATTCATTATAGTTCTCTAAAATTAATCAAATAAAGTCATAAAAATTTATATTAATGGGGAAAATTATTTTTTATTTACCTCATTGTATTTATCATATCACTTTTAGGATATTATTATGTCATAATATATATTGTATGTTTATACCTTATTTAATTTTTACCCAAAAATTCAACTGTCTCGGAAAATTATGAACAAATCATCATTAACTAATTTTGATGTATTGTTTTTAAAAAAGTATATATTTTACTAAACTAATTTTATAAATATGATAATTTAAACTTTTAAATAAAAAATATTTTTCACTGGAAAATACTAGTTTTTACAATACTAAAAACTTTATGTCCCTTACAAAAAGTACATTAGACTTGATTAAATTATATTATAATTTATATTTAAATAAATATTATTTAATAAAAAAAATTCATAAAAATTTCATTTATTTAAGAATTAGTTATTGTGTCGAAAAGTCTTTTTTTATTTGAAACATTATTTTTCACTAAAATACAGTTTTTGTTTCTTTATATCAAAATATAGTTTTTATTAAACCATCATATAATCATATGTATAAATTAATAATGAAAGGGTAAAATTTAATTATTATTTTTTAAAAAAGTAAAATATAAAAAAATTACACTACTAGGGTTAAGATATATAACACCTAATTATACTTTTTACACCCTAAGGGTAAGGTGTGTAACGGTGGTACTTTCTTAGGGTGGTTTTCAAACATGGTTTGGGATGCGATATTGATAAGATCATTCTTATCCCATTAATGTCTTCACTCAAGTTTTAGTTATTGAGTATCATCTTGGGATTGATCAAGGGAAAATCCCACTGATTCTATATCCTTCAAAATATCTTTTAAATGGGAATTGTAGGGTATGATCCTGCTGTTATAGGTCATTTATCCTTCTTTTTGTGTCAATTAGATATTATTATAACCCTTAATATATTATAATATTAATAGTCCATATAGAAAAACTATATTATAAATGTTTATGATTATTAATGGTCTTTTAATTTAGATAGGATATATTTTATAATTGTCCAAAATAACAAATTTAGTATATGTGTTTTCTTTTACTACATTACTCAAAAAGGTATTTGTTCATTGCAAAGGTAATTTCATTTATATGTGTTTGGGATTTTATAGTTTTAGATCACCACTTATCTATTCCTTTGTGGCTAGTATAAAGAACTTTTTTTGTAATAAACTCAATATTTATATATTACTCCCACCAGTAAATTGTTTTAAACTTTGTTCCTCAGTCACTAGTTATTAGTTTTTGAGCTTTGAACCTATAAAATATATTCTTCTTCAAAAATTTGTGACATCTTTCATTATATTAGTCAAGGTGGCTTCTCCTTCATCCAATTTTGGCTTATATTCAAAACACTCTCAGATATATGTGTGGGAAAAAAATAGGCAAAGTACACATGAATTAAATTCACAAATCATTGAAAACATCAATCTCTATTATGGTTTGGAGAGTTATTTCAGTATTTTTCCAATGTTTAGAGTTCTTTAGTCACAATCATAATATACTAAAAATATTATATCATTATGAAGTAGTGTAGGAAAAAAGGTACACTTTTTAGGATCTTATTCATAGTTATTTCTATACCATGGTTTCCTCCCATTAGTTATAAGTGAAAAAATTACGACATATTATCTAATTCAATATTGGGTACACATTGGTGAATCAACCCATCAACACATTTTTTGAAAATAAGATGATGGTCCCAAAAGTGATTTTAACAATAGATATAAACATTTTCCTTTATTTTTATATGAATTTCGGGTATATCATATTATTTTCCAGGTAATTTTGAATTTTCAAAACCATATTCATATTGTTATCTCTTCTATAAATAGATTTTCTTCTAGAAATTCATACATGATTTCCATTTCTAGATATCCACTTAGGTGTGGAAAATCTATAATAAAAATATGTATAGTAAAAATATTAACTAATCTTATATTATCCTTGATATCAAAGAATAGCTATATGGTTAATAAAATTCATTCGATCAAGCAGTTCTTTGCATTATTTTTTTCATCAAATATTTAAATGGTTAAGGATTAGTGTAGAAAACATAGGTGAAAAAAACATAAAGACAAAAAAATAAAACTTTGATAAAGCATAATTTACTCCATTCTATATCATGGATTATTATAATTACATCTCTATAATAGTTATACTCACATAGTAAAACAAAAAAAAATGTATATCCATCATTTTCCCAAGCACTTACCCAACTACATAGTCACTTCCATCACACAATAGCATAAATAGTTCCTCCCAATATAGGGGTAACTTGATTGGGGTAGTTATAAACATTTTATTTAGAACCTAAAATTATTCCTTTTAGTTTTTATAAGATGAAAATCGTATATCCATTACCAAAGGAACAGTGAGAGGTTGAGAAATTAGGGAGAAATATTTAATAAATCTTTAGTGAAAATAGGCTTATCCCACGAACCTCTAGATCTCCCTTTCCATCCTGAGTTACATTTATGTAACACCCCAAAATGATAAATGGATAAATGATACGACTCATGTCAACAAGGGGAACCTTTCTTTTCGATAGCTTACCTGATTAGAACTCCATAGTTAAGCATTCTTGGTATGGAGTAGTGGTCAAGATGGGTGACCATCTGGAAAGTTACCCAAGGTGTGTGTGAGTGAGGAAAAAGCACACTAGAAAGGACATGTGTTGTCCTATGGGGAATATCATTAGTCAGATGACCTGTTCAGGCACGTGGATGGGCCCTAGGGTGGGGACCACGTGTCTGCGGGGAAACTGGTGGTACCTGGTGGGCCAAGACCTGACAACCATGTTAAGGCAGGGTGGGTGTGCTGTCATCAGGACCCAGTTGGTACATTTGGTATCAGAGGAGGAACCCATGCTTAAGTGTAGTGCACTACCTGGCTTGGGATGTAGGTCCCAAAACGGGGACGTTGTGCTCTAAAGGGGGGTGATTGTAACACCCCAAAATGAGAAAGGGTTAAATGACTATATGATATGACTTATTTCAACAAGGTGCTCTTCCTTTTCGGGAGCTTACCTGATTAGAACCTCATATTTAAACATGCTTGGCCTGGAGTAGTGGTCAGGATGGGTGACCTTCTGGGAAGTTACCCAGGGTGTGTGAGAGTGAGGACAAAGCACACTAGAAAGGATATGTGTTGGCCTGTGGGGACTATCATTAGTTAGATGTCCCGTTCAGGCATGTGGGTGGGCCCAAGGGTAGGGACAACATGTCTACGGGGGAAACTGGTGGTACCTAGTCAGTCCCCAGGGTGGGGACTATCATTAGTTAGATGGCCCGTTCAGGCACGTGGGTGGTCCCCAGGGTGGGGACCACATGTCTTCGGGGAAACTGGTGGTACCTAGTGGGCCAAGACCTGGCGACCATGTTAAGGCGGGGTGGGTGTGCTATCACCTGGACCCAGTTTTTACATTTGGTATCATTAGTCAAATGACCCGTTTAGGCGCGTGGGTGGGCCCTAGGGTGGGGACCACATGTCTGTGGGGAACTGGTGGTACTTGGTGGGCCAGGACCTGACGACCATGTTAAGGCGAAGTGGGTGTGCTGTCACCGGGACCCAATTGTTACATTTGGTATCATTAGTCAGATGACCTGTTCAGGCGCATTGGTGGGCCCTAGGGTGGGAACCACATGTCTGCAGGGAAACTGCTGGTACCTGGTGGGCCAGGACGTGACGACCATTTTAAGGTAGGGTGGGTGTGCTGTCACCGGGACCCAGTTGTTACATTTGGTATCAGAGGAGGAACCCAGCATTAAGTGTGGTGCACTGCATGGCTTGAGATGTAGGGCCCACAAAGAGGATGTTGTGCTCTAAAGGGAGGTGATTGTAACACCCCAAAATGATAAAGGGTTAAATAAATAAATGATATGAATTATGTCAACAAGTTCCACCTTCCTCTTCAGGGGCATACCTGATTATAACTCCACGGTTAAGCATGTTTGGCCTTGAGTTGTGGTCAGGATATGTGACCTTCTCTGATGTTACCCAAGGTACATGTGAGTGAGGAAAAAGTACAATAGAAAGGACATGTGTTGGAATTTGGGGACTATCATTAATCAGATGACCCGTTCAGTCATGTGGGTGGGCCCTAGGGTGGGGACCACATTTCTATGGGGAAACTGGTGGTACCTGGTGGGGCAAGACCTAACGACCATGTTAAGGTGGCTTGGGTGTGCTATCACTGGGACCCAGTCATTACATTTGGTATCAGATGAGGAACCCAGCATTAAGTGTGGTACACTGCATGGCTTGAGATGTAAGGCCCACAACGGGGATGTTGTTCTCTAAAGGGAGGTGATTCTAACACCCCAAAATGATAAAGGGTTAAATAAATAAATGATATGACTTATGTCAACAAGCTTCACCTTCCTTTTCAGGGGCATACCTGAATATAACTCCATAATTAAGCATGATTGGCCTAGAGTTGTGGTCAGGATAGGTGACCTTCTGTGAAGTTACCCAAGGTGCATGTGATTGAGGAAAAAGTACAATAGAAAGGACATGGGTTGGCATGTGGGGACTATCATTAGTCAGATGACCCGTTCAGTCATGTGGGTGGGCCCTAGGGTGGGGACCACATTTCTACGGGGAAATTGGTGGTACCTGATGGGCCAAGACCTAACGACCATGTTAAGGTGGGGTGGGTGTGCTGTCACTGGGACCCAGTCGTTACATTTTGTATCAGAGGAAGATGCCAGCATTAAGTGTGCTGCACTGCCAGGGTTGAGATATAGGTCCCACAACGGGGATGTTGTGCTCTAAAGGGGGGTTATTGTAACACCCCAAAATGATAAAGGGTTAAATAAATAAATTACATGACTTATGTCAACAAGGTTTACCTTCCTTTTCGGGGGCATACTTGATTTGAACTCCATAGTTAAGCATGCTTGGCCGGGAGTAGTGATCAGGATAGGTGACCTTCTGGGAAGTTACCCAAGGTGTGTGTGAGTGAGGAAAAAGCACAGTAGAAAGGATACGTGTTGGCATGTGGGGATTATCATTAGTTAGATGGCCCGTTCAGGCATGTGGGTGGGCCCCAGGGTGGGGACCACATGTCTTTGGGGCAACTGGTGGTACCTAGTGGGCCAAGACCTGACGACCATGTTAAGGCGGGGTGGGTGTGATGTCACCGGGACCCAATTGTTACATTTGGTATCATTAGTCAGATGACCTGTTCAGGCGCGTGGATGGGCCCTAGGGTGGGGACCACATGTCTGCGGGGAAACTGGTGGTACCTGGTGGGCCAGGACCTGACGACCATGTTAAGGCGAGGTGGGTGTGCTGTCACCGGGACATAGTTGTTACATTTTGTATCAAAGGAGGAACCCAGCAATAAGTGTGGTGCACTGCCTGGGTTGAGATGTAGGGCCCACAACGGGGACATTGTGATCTAAAGGGGGTGATTGTAACACCCCCAAAATGATAAAGGGTTAAATAAATAAATGATATGACTTATGTCAAAAAGGATCACCTTCCTTTTTAGAGGAATACTTGATTATAACTCCATAGTTAAGCATGCTTGGCCTGAAGTTGTGGTCAGGATAGGTGACCTTCTGGGAAGTTACCCAAGGTGTGTGTGAGTGAGGACAAACCATAGTATAAAGGACATGTGTTAGCCTGTGGTGACTATTATTAGTCAGATGACCCGTTCAGTCATGTGGGTGAGCCCTAGGGTGGGGACCACATGTCTGCAGGGAAACTGGTGGTACCTAGTGGTCCATGACCTGACGACCATGTCAAGGCAGGGTGGTTGTGCTATCACCGGGACCCAGTCGTTACATTTGGTATCATAGGAAGAACCCATCATTAAGTGTAGTGCACTGCCTGGGTTGAGATATAGGTCCCACAACGGGGACGTTGTGCTCTAAAGGGGGGTGATTGTAACACCCCAAAATGATAAAGGGTTAAATAAAAAAATGACATGACATATGTCAACAAGGTGTACCTTCCTTTTCGGGGGCATACTTGATTAGAACTCCATAGTTAAGCATGCTTGGCCTAGAGTAGTGGTCAGGATAGGTGACCTTCTGGGAAGTTACCCAAGGTGTGTGTGAGTGAGGACAAAGCATAGTAGAAAGTACATGTGTTGTCTTGTGGGGACTATCATTAGTCAGATTACCCATTCAGGCATGTGGGTGGGCCCTAGGGTGGGGACCACATGTCTGCGGGGCAACTGGTGGTACCTGGTGGGCGGGGACCAAATAACCATGTTAAGGTGGGGTGGGTGTGCTGTCACCGAGACCCAATTGTTAAATTTAGTATCATTAGTCAGATGACCCAGTCAGGCACGTTGGTGGTCCCCAGGGTGCGGACCACAGGTCTACGGGGTGGGTGTGCTGTCACCGGGACCTAGTTGTTAAATTTGGTATCATTATTCATATGACCTATTCAGGCATGTGGGTGGGACCCAAGGTGGGGACCACACATCTGCGGGTCAACTGGTGGTACCTGGTAGGCCAGGACCTGATGACCATGTTAATGTGGGGTGGGTGTGCTATCACCAAGACCCAGTTGTTACATTTGGTATTAGAGGAGGAACCCAGTAGTAAGTGTGGTGCACTGCCTGGGTTGAGATGTAGGGCCCACAACGGGGATGTTGTGCTCTAAAGGGGGGTGATTGTAACACTCCAAAATGATAAAGGGTTAAATAAATGGTATGACTTATGTCAACAAGGTGCACATTCCTTTTTGGGAGAATACTTGATTAGAACACCATAGTTAAGCATGCTTGGCCTGGAGTAGTGGTCAGGATAGGTGACCTTCTGGGAAGTTACCCAAGGTGTGTGTGAGTGAGGAAAAAGAATAGCAGAAAGGACATGTGTTGGCCTGTGGGGACTATCATTACTCAGATGACCCATTCAGGCATGTGGGTGGGCCCCGAGGTGGGGACCATATGTCTGCGGGGCAACTGGTGGTACCTGGGGGGCCAGGACCAAACAACCATGTTAAGGCGGGGTGGGTGTGATGTCACCAGGACCCAATTTTTACATTTGGTATCATTAGTCAGATGACCCATTCAGGCACATGGGTGGGACCCAGGGTGGGGACCACACGTCTAAGGCGCAACTGGTGGAACCTGGTGGGCCAGGCCCTGAATACCATGTTAAGCCGGGGTGGGTGTGCTGTCATCGGGACCCAGTTGTTACATTTAGTATCAAAGGAGGGCCCAGTATTAAGTGTGGTGCACTGCCTGGGTTGAGATGTATGGCCCACAATGGGGATGTTGTGCTCTATAGGGGGGTGATTGTAACACCCCAAAATGATAAAGTGTTAAATGACTAAATGATATGACTTATGTCGACAAGGTGCACCTTCCTTTTCGGGGGCATACTTGATTAGAACTCCATAGTTAAGCATGCTTGGCCTGGAGTAGTGGTCAGGATAGGTGACCTTCTAAGAAGTAACCCAAGGTGTGTGTGAGTAAGGAAAAATCATAGTATAAAGGACATGTGTTGGCCTGTGGGAACTATCATTAGTCAGATGACCCATTCAGGCATGTGGGTGGGCCCTAGGGTGGGGATCACATGTCTGCGGGGCAACTGGTGGTACCTGGTGGGCGAGTACCTGACGACGATGTTAAGGATGGGTGGGTGTGTTGTCACCAGGACCCAGTTTTTACATTTGGTATCATTAGTAAGATGACCCGTTCAGGCACGTGGGTGGGCCCTAGGGTGGGGACCACACGTCTACGGGGCAACTGGTGGTACCTTATGCGCCAGGACCTCATGACCATGTTAAGGCGGGGTGGCTGTGCTATCACCAGGACCCATTTGTTACATTTGGTATCAGAGGAGGAACCCAGCATTAAGTTTGGTGCACTGCCAAGGTTGAGATTTAGGGCATACAATGGGGATGTTGTGTTATAAAGGGGGTGATCGTAACACACCCAAATGATAAAGGGTTAAATGACTAAATGATATGACTTATGTCAACAAGGTGCACCTTCCATTTCGGGGGAATACTTGATTAGAACTCCATAGTTAAGAAGGCCTAGCCTGGAGTAGTGGTCAGGATAGGTGACCTTATGGAAGTTACCCAAGATGTGTGTGAGTGAGGACAAAGCAAAGTATAAAGGACATGTGTTGGCATGTGTGGATTATCATTAGTCAGATGACCCATTCAAGAATGTGGGTGGGCCCTAGGGTGGGGACCACATGTCTGCAGGGCAACTGGTGGTACCTGGTGGGCCCGGAAGTGACGAACATTTTCAGGCAGGGTGGGTGTGCTTTCATCGGGACTCTGTTGTTACATTTGGTATCATTAGTCAAATGACCTGTTCAGGCATGTGGGTGGGCCCCAGGGTGGAGACCACACGTGTGCGGGTCAACTGGGGGTACCTTGTGGGCTGAGACCTGACAACCATGTTAAGACGAGGTGGGTGTGCTGTCACCAGGACCCAGTTGTTACATTTGGTATCAGAGGAGGAACCCAGCATTAAGTGTGGTGCACTGCCTGGGTTGAGATGTAGGGCCCGCAATGGGGACGTTGTGCTCTAAAGGGTGGGGACCACATGTATGCAGGGAAACTAGTGGTACCTGGTGGCCCAGGACCTGACGACCATGTTAAGGTGGGGTGGGTGTGTGGTCACCAGGACTCAGTTGTTACATTTGGTATCATTAGTCAGATGACCCGTTCAAGCACGTGGGTGGGCCCCAGGGTGGGGAACACTTGTCTGCAGGGAAACTGGTGGTACCTGGTGGGCCTGAAACTGAAGACCATGTTATGGTGGGGTGGGTGTGCTATCACGAGGACCCAGTTGTTACATTGGGTATCAGTGGAGGAACCCATCATTAAGTGTGGTACACTTCCTGGGTTGAGATATAGGGCCCACAACGGGGACGTTGTGCTCAATAGCGGGGTGATTGTAACAACCCAAAATGATAATGGGTTAAATGACTAAATGATATGACTTATTTCAACAAGGTGTACCTTTTTTTTCAGGGCATACTTTATTAGAAATCCATAGTTAAGCATGCTTGGCCTCGAGTAGTGGTCAGGATAGGTGACCTTTTGGGAAGTTACCCAAGGTGTGTGTGAGTGGGGAAAAAGCATAGTAGAAAGGACATGTGTTGGCCTATGGGGACTATCATTAGTCAGATGACCCATTTAGGCATGTGGGTGGGCCTCAGGGTGGGGACCACATGTCGACGGGGAAACTGGTGGTACCTGGTGGACCAAGACCTGACGATCATGTTTAGGCGGGGTGGGTATGCTGTCACCGGGACCCATTTGTTACATTTGGTATCATTAGTCAGATGACCCGTTCTGGCATGTGGGTGGGGCCCAGGGTGGGGACCACACTTCTGAGGGGCTATTGGTGGTACATGGTGGGTGAGGACCTGACGACCATGTTAAGGCAGGGTGGGTGTGCAGTCACCAGGACCCAGTTGTTACATTTGGTATCAGACAAGGAACCCATCATTAAGTGTGGTGCACTGACTGGGTTGAGATGTAGGGCCCACGATGGGGACATTGTTCTCTAAAGGGGGGTGATTTTACCACCCCAAAATGATAAAGGGATAAATGACAAAATGATATGACTTATGTCAACAAGGTGCACCTTCCTTTTTGGTGTCTTACATAATTATAACTCCATAGTTAAGCATGCTTGGCCTGGAGTAGTGGTCAAGATAGGTGACCTTCTAGGAATTTACCCAGGGTGTGTGTGAGTGAGGAAAAATCATAGTAGAAAGGACATGTGTTGTCATGTGGGTAATATCATTAGTCAGATGACCCATTCAGGCATGTGGGTGGGCCCTAGGGTGGGGACCACGTGTCTGCAAGGCAACTCATGGTACCTGGTGGGCTAGGACCTGACGACCATGTTAAGGCGGGGTGGGTGTGTTGTCACCAGGACCCAGTTGTTACATTCGATATCAGAGGAGGAACCCAACCTTATGTGTAGTGCACTGCCTGGGTTGAGATGTAGGGCCCAAAACGGGGATGTTGTGCTCTAATGGGGGTGTGATTGTAACACCCCAAAATGCTAAAGGGTTAAATGTCTAAATGATATGAGTTATGTCAATAAGGTGCACCTTCCTTTTCGATAGCTTACTTGATTAGAAATCCATAGTTAAGATTGCTTGACCTGGAGTAGTGATCAGGATGGGTGACCTTCTGGGAAGTTACCTAGGGTGTGTGTGAGTGAGGAAAAAGCACACTAGAAAGGATATGTGTTGGCATGTGGGGACTATCATTAGTCAGATTACACATTCAGGCACATGGGTGGGCCCCAGGGTGGGGACCAGGTGTCTACGGGGTAACTGGTGGTACTTGGTGGGTGAGGATCTGATGACCACCCTAGGGTGGGACCACGTCTATGTAGGGTAACTAGTGGTACCTGGTGGGCCAGGACCCGATGACCATGGTAAGGTGGGGTGGGTGTGTTGTCACCAGGACCTAGTTGTTACAATTGATTCGTGTGTCATCTTAATTTTTTTAGGAATAACCACTATCTCATCCTTTGATATCTAGTATCCATGTATTATGCTATATTTCACCATAAAATTGAACTTATCCACGTTTTTCACCAAAACAATATCCTTATATAATTATAAAACCAAGTTAATATTCAAGAGAAATAACCCAAATGATAGGATATGGATGGAAATTTTATCCTTGAAAAATTCTATAAATTCCTCTATCATAACAATTAATAGGTTTTTCATACATTTTAGAGTGGTGGAAGAAGTATTACACATATCGAATGACTATGTTAAGGCAGGGTGGGTTTGTTGTCACTCGGACCCAGTTGTTACAATTGATTCTTGTATCGCCTTAATTTTTTTAGGAATAAAAACTATATTATCCTTTGATATCTATTATCCATGTATTATGCTATATTTCACCATAAAACTTAACTTTTCCATGTTTTTCACATGAAAAATATCTCTATATAATTCTAAAACCAAATTAATATTAAAGAGAATTAACTCAAATGATAGGCTATGAATGGAAATTTTATCCTTGAAATGTTATATAAATTCATCTATCATATCAAGTAATATGTTTTTCATACATTTTAGAATGGTGAATGAAGTATTAAACATATTGAATGACATACATTTGTTTGTAAAAGGTTCCATATGTTTATGTGAATGTGGATTTTCTTTAGTCTAATAGTGCCACAAGAATTTAGTTGTAACTATAGTATCCATCATGAAATAAATAATACTCTTGTCTAAATAACCATTCTTGAATTTGTTTGATAAAAGGGATAGTGAAGTGATCACTCCAAATTGGATTGTTTATCTTTTAATAGTCAAAACAGACTCTTAAAACTAAAAATATTTAGCTGTATTTTAATTCATAATTGTTCTTTCATATGGTCATCCCTATTTTCTTATGTTACATTTGAATTAAACTCAATCAGTCACTATCAAAAACTAATTATATAGTCCTAGATCTTAAGATGTTTAATTATTCCTTATTTATTTATTACATCATTAGATGTGTCAAACTCTTTTGAAGATTTCGTGATATATTTTTTCCTTTATCATGTTTCACCTTAATGGTATAAATGTAAGGGATTATAAATTTAACTTTGGATATACTACATTAATTTTCTTATTCATATGATTTAACATTTCAATCAACCAGTGCTCCAATTCCTTTGAAATTTACACACTCACAATCAATAGCAATTTCAATAATTCACCTAATAATGAATATATAATGTTTCTTAATATTTTATTCAGTTCATTATTCAATATCTTCACAATTGATGGAATAAATTTCAAAATTAATTCCATTGAAATTTGTTTTACTATAGAAACTAATTTTTGTTCAAGTTCCTCATTGTTTTCCATATTTATTTATCCACAGTTTCTCATTAAAAATTTCTATCATAGATCGCTCCTATACTAATTTCATATCTATATATTTATACTCCTCTTCATTAGTAATAATTTCATGATAATATTTTTGTTCATTTTCATGATTAACTATTCTATTCAAGTTGTATTAAACTTATTCTTCTACAATAGAAAAAAATCAACTATCCTTGAATGAAATTGATAATAGATGTCTATGTGGATAGAAAGGGTTTAACAAAGATGATCAGTACATGTATTTCTTCCCCTATATCTAGAATAAAAAAATTAGTGGAAAAATAAATTTACATTATATGGATTTAAAATGTTGTTTTCACTCATTTCTTATTTCACTAAATCTTTTCTATAAACTTATGTAAGTGATTCCTTTTACTTTACTCCTTCATCTACTTTTTTATCCTTTTTAGTTTCATTCCCCTTGTGGGTTTCATTATCCATTATTTACCTCTTTTTCCTCAATGTCATCGCCTTTGTGTCCTCCATAAAAATTTTATTGTTACTTGTTTAAGTGTTGAGTGGTCTCTCCAATATTTTTTGGGAAATATTTCTTAAATTATTCTTAATATTCTAATGATAAGATAGAAGATATTTCAAAAAGGCCTCGTAATTTTCAATTTTCCCTTACTTTAGGGAGATGTCAATATTTTTTATTAATATATTATTGAACTAATGCCTCAAAATTGGGTTATTATTCTTAAAATTATGGGTATAAATGAAAATTATTATGTGGTTACTACATCCTTATTTACCTTAGTGAATGGAATTATTGACCAATGGGATAAGGTATTTACTATACCTAGAGTAAACTTGTGAGACGTTGTAAATGGTTTATGTTATCACACCTCTATGTTTTTTTTCAACCCTAATTTTGGTTCACCATCCAATATTATTGACCATATTAGTTTTAAAAATAAGTTTTAGGTTAGTAATACCCCATAAAACTCACATAACCCATTTGGAAATCTTCATTATTGGATTCAAAATCCTATAGATGTGTTTATCTCTAAAAATTTCATAGAAAATTATTTTGTATGGATTGATTGGTTATCTATTACTTTAGATAACTAATATAGATTCTAAATAATTTTTATATCATTACTTCAAGAATAGTGGAATTCTCATCAACCCTATATCGTCTAATACATTAAACATAACTCATGAATTAGGTTGAAAATAAAATTAGACAATTTGAGACTATATGTACTGTGTCACTCCATGGTGTGGGAACTTCCTGAGTAACACTTTAAAGAATAATCATAACTCAAAGGTGAATTATTTATATTTGGTGAAAATATTTGAATCTCAATATGAAGATTCACTATTTTTACATTTGGCAACTACTTTTCCATTAATTTTCTTATAAGATCTTCCCACATCATAGTTGAGATAATGGGATGTTATTCATCTAATTTTTAACATGGTCTTATAGTGTGAAATGGAATCCTCTCAACTATATTTCATTATCAAATACATCATTACTATTAAAGATATTTCCAATATCCAAAAAAATTATAGATTTTTTTTAAGATACTCACTTTATATCCCACTGAATTGTTTAATATTTAATATCATTTAAATTATACTATGAATCATTTTAAACAAATTATCTTGAATAGGAAGCCTCATGATACAAGGGGAAAATCAATTGAATTGTAAAATTCTATGATACATAATTATCATCTTATGTTATGCTATTATGACTTTTTTGAATAAGTATCTTAGTTCATTACCATGTTAACTAAGGGAAACTACATATACCCATTCTAATTTCTAGTTTCTAAAGAATTATCTCTCGATATAAGTATCAAAATACAAATTCTTTAACATTTCTACACTCTTTAATATAGTGAGAGGTGTATGAATCATACATATATGAACTACAATAGAAAATGAATGAGTATCCGTATATATAAAAGGGAATAAAAAACAAAATATATGAAAGTCATAGATCAATCAACTAATATGAAACTAATTGTCTAGTTTTATTATGTGTCATATATCCCATGTAATGATGCCAAAAACATGACTCTCCCTTGGGTATCATCACTTTCCATGGATGGAGGTAAATGTTTTAAATTTTAATCAAGAATTGTTTTCTAAAATTATTGGAATATTGTATAGTTGGGGAATTCTAAGGTCAAACTAATGAGAATAATTATTCCATCAAAAAACTTATCTTATAATAATTTTTAATTATTGATCATTAATTTTAAGAATTAAAATTTCAATGATACCAGAATATAATGTTTTCTGTAGGATTATGATTTTTTTCAATCAAGAAATAGAGATAGAGAATTAATTTCAAATAATGTACTTTATAAAAATTATGATTTCATTTTTTCTAAATAGAATTGAATTGATAATTTGGGAGATTCCTACGTAATCAATTTTCATTTAATTAATTTTAATTAATATTATCTTAACTATTTTAATACGTTATGACCAAAATATCATACTTAAACTATGATACATTAATTACAAATCTATATTAAAAAATAACTATCAGGATGAGACTCATAGTAAAAATCCCCCTATGTCACATTGAATTTCCTAACTTACACGTTACTTGTCTCAAAGAGTTAATAAATAATAATTGACTCAAAAATTTAATAAATAATAATATAAAAATTCATCACAATGAAATTCCAAATATAAAATAAAACATTAATCATAAAAATAAATCATTAGAAATAAATTAACATCCTTCTACTCATAATTCTCCATCTATTAAGTGAATACTCACTCACGAATAACTATAAGTCAATTAAAAGATAAGATTTCATCTTAAGATTTATAGAATTCAAGAAAGTGGAAGATTTAAATAATAAAAAAATAAAATTGACTATCAATTTTCCAATTTTATTGAAAAAAACTATTTAGACTTCTAAAACCATGTTCTCAATGTTATAGTTTCTTCTATAATGGTAAAAAATAAAAAAAAGTGATTAATCAATATTTCAACTCTAAAAAAAATTTCATGATCCAAATATTAAAAACATACCATTAAATTATTACTTAATAAATCATACTAGATTATGATGTAGAACAATTTTTTTCCCATACCTTCAGTAGTTGCATCTTTGCTCTTTACTAGATGTCATAATCCATCCTTTCACTTAAATTCTTATCCAAAAGTTTATTTTCCATGAGCATCATGTAATCGAGGATCTTCTTCACTATGTAATTACCACTACTATAACTTGAGGATTTTTACTCATATACATGCATGATGGTGTTATTTTTATGTGTCATGCAATAGTTTCATCATAATTTCATATTTTAATTATTTTCACTCATCACATCATAAGGGAAATAGATTAGAGTGTGGTTTACAACAGTTAGATTTAAATTCTTATCAATCATCTATAAAGTATAAAAAGTATTATAGTCTACATGAAATCATTAAAAATAAAAAATATTAGGTAGTAATAACTCTCTTTATTAATTAAACCCATGGAAAAATATATTTCACATTTTGGATTTACTAGATCTCTCACATTTCATAACACCTTCCACTCTTAATCACCCGATGTCAACAATTTGATCAAAAACCCAAAAAAATTTGTTTCCATAATGTCACACTAAAAATGAGGATAATTAATATTGATTGAATAATTTGTATAGTTATCCTTGTTGACTAGAAGCTAATGAAATCAAATTAACATGATTCAATTAATAAATGAGAATCTAGAAGCTAATTTCATGCATTAAATTAGAGGAGGAAGATCTTATAATTGTATGCTTGATGGAGAGAGAAAAGGGGACTATTTTTATGTAAAAAATCTCCAAATTACCAAAAGGAATGTAAAAATATGGGGTTGAATGTTGTGTCTTGGAATTTAGTGGACCTCATCTGAATTACAGTGAGAAAATAGTCCTATGATTCCCAAAACTAGCCTCCCACTAGTGGGTATTGCACCCACTTCTAGGATACCAAATCTCGGGTGTCCTACCATAAAAGTTCCCATGGGTTTTTACTATATTTCAAAAAAAAATCATATTTTTTTGTATTATTACATTTTCTCATCACAACATCATATAACTCATTTAAAATAAAAATAGATTCATACATAATCATGTTAATTATAAAAATAAATCAATTTTCTCACAAAAATAATATATAATACTATTAAAACTCTCCCCCATATAATTTTATATCATAGATATTTTTCATTGAGAATCCATGGAAAGTTTATTTAACTAGTAAGACATCGTGTCCTTCTTTCTATCTAATTTAATTATATACTACATTCAACACTTAAATAATGAAAAAAACTTTGAATTATTTTTATCACAATAAATTACACCTAAATAGAACTAATTAATTCTACATTATATGACTTCTTCTAAATTATCCAAGTATCATGATTTGATTCACTAAAAAAATTAGTTTCTTCAAAAATTATTTTTCAATCTAGGATATTCTCTTAAAACACACAATATTTGATGTTAGACCCAAATATTTTATTCAATTTTTCTTTTCTAGGATGCTATAAATTAGGGTTTCCATCTGAGTGCCACTTAGTTATGCATAACTAAATTCATATATGAGCATTCCCTTATTCTAGGGAATTCCTAAGTCTATTTTTTCAATGAATTAACTAATTGAATTGTGGAATAGTTATGTTTTTAAAAATATAAATATATCTCTATTTATGGAAGAATTTTTCTCCCTAAAGGCACTACCATTCCTAATATTATCTAATCCTTTATAGAATATATATGGCCTTGTTCTTTAGTTAAAATAATGATCAAATTTTTCCATAATTATATATATAGTGGAAATATTTATAAAATAAAATATTTTTTGGTAAAATGGAATACATACTATAAATATTTGAATAATTAAATGATGGTAATTTGAAACCATTCTCTTTTTAATGATTCTGTTAAATATTAGTTTTTATGGAGGCTCCTCACTGAAAACAAAAGTAGAAATAATTTTTTTAATAGATATTTAAGCGAATAAATTTTGGAAGGATATATTACCTAATCTCATCAATCTGGTCTTATAATAAAATTTCCTACAAAGATATACTGAATCATAGAAGATAGAAGAACTCCCTCAATTCAAATATAAAATTTTAGAAACAAAACCAACTTTTATCTCCCTTTAATGAAGGATTCCTTGGAAAGGTCCTAGACACTAATGTGAAAATTATGGATAAAACTATATCCTCACCAGATCAACTACATATGCCTTTAAAGGACTCCATTTATTCTTACCCTTTTAATACTAGTAAAGATTCCCTAGTCTAAGAAATTTAAAGGAATAGAAATATTCCCTACAAGTTTTATTATAATTTCTACATGGTCAGCCCCACAATCATCTCTTCCTAATTAAATAAATCTTTCAACAAATGGATTTCTCCCCACAAATACTCCTTAATTTTGTGGTTGGATTACAATAAACTTCCCACAGATGACTTTCACAAGAACATTGGTCAACCAAACATCAATATATGAACTATCTATAATTTTGTATAGTATACCATAAAGAATATTGTTTAATTTCATTTTTCTAAATATTTCTTTATTATTATTTCTATCCTTTTTGAAGTGGGTCATTTAATGCAATAAAATTCAGCTATATGTTTTCAGTTATAGAAAGCTCGAAGGATATTCCCATATGAATATCCTACTATAGAATAATATTTTTGAAATTCATCATCTCATATGGTGGAATAAAAATTTCAATTGATATAAAAATCATATCGTTAACAAAAATATAGTGGTGGGGAATAATCTAATATCTATTATAGTTGAAGCTATTATGAGTATTAACTTGGATAGGAACTCAATTTAATAATTATAAATATTTTACAACCTGGTAATTCAAGGGAAATATAAAAAATACAATGGTTAATATTTGGAAACCTCCCATTATAGGTTAGATAATGATCAACACATATGAATCTTCAAAAGGAAATCCAAGACCTACTATCTGGAGTGGAATATATAGGGACTCAAAAGGTAGTTCACTCTCTTATTTTTATAAATATTGTGGAATGGATAATTATTAGGAAGCTAAAATGGATGGAGTGATACTAGAGATTAAAATTATTAGATTAAAAACTGGAGTAAACAGTAACTTGAGCTCAAATATTACGATATTGTGAAGGCCATCCAAATAAGGATATATTCCCCCTATTAGAGACTCAAAGTATCTTAAAATAATTTTATAAATTATTACAGTCAAATTTACTTTATTATATATCATATATTTAGATAGGGTAATAGATTAATAGATTATATTTCCAATTTAGATGTTAGGTTGAGGAGATATGATTGGTATTGGGCCATGTTAGATTCAATTGAGGAGCTGTTATTTCTAGACATATGTAAATATTCATTTTTTCATTTTTTATAGTATTTTTTGACACCTATAGATTTTATATAGGGAGACATATTATTATTAGTATTAATTTATATATACTATCTATTTAAATTGGAATCACTACATCAGTCCATCCACTAAAACTCACATTCTACCAATTACCCCATGAACTGACTTAACCAGTATATTATAGGTTAATATAAAATCTAATATTTACTACTAACCAAACCTAACTTATCCTATTTAAATTAATTGATCATATAAAATATAAACTCCTATTGGTATTTTTTTATACACATCACATATAATGTTTACTATATACCACTTATGACAAGAGTCGTATTCTTGAGAAATCAATAGGGTACTCCCCACTAACAAATTTACTTTATCTTCCCTCTATAAACACTAAACTTCTTATAATATATCACTCAAAATCAACACATTACAATAATTTTGTGAATCTAGTATAAGAGTCTATATATAGGATTTATAAGATATCATAATGAAATGTGTTATCAATGTTTGAGATCAAAGGAAATCAATTATCACAACACCCAAGTTAAAAAAACATTTAACATGAAACTCATATAGTAAAAAACAAAAAATCAATCAAAAAACATAATTTCATTATATAAATGAAATATTTTAATCCATACCTCTAAAATTTGAAACCTCTTATATCTATCATGTAATAATTTTAATCAAGGTTGTTGTGTGCTGAAACCTTCTACTAAGAAGTCTAAAATAATTGTAGAAGTCGCATATTACTATATCTAAGACACATATTTGGTTCCCTATTACAATTAGGTTGTATATATCTTGTCCTATCATAATATAATAATTTTAAATGGTTTTTTACATAAGATTAAAAGGGTAAACAACTTCCCCATTGGTCTTAATAGCCTCCACCTCTATGAAGTTTACCAGTATATTTTGACTTCTCCCATACTTTCACCTTTAATTATATCACCTAAAATGGTATGGGAACATATATATTTATTTTTAATTACTTATTTAATAAATTATAATAAGTGTTAAGTGAAAATTATATTATATAAACATGCATTCATTTATCAATTCCCTTTAAAAAATAGTTAGCCTTAATGAAATCATTTCCTTGAAATGGTGATATGAAGTGAAAAACCATTTGAATTCAATAGAATAATCGACCAGTAATCAGTAAAGATACTAGAAGTCCATAAACTCTCAAAACATTCACATGTAAAACTATTTTGGTAAAAATTTATCATAAAAAAGAGTAAAAATAGATTCATTTAAATATTCTATTATCAATTTCAAACTCCATTTTTTCCAACATATAGATGACTTTCCATAAAATTTAAACACTATTAGGTAAAATTTTATCTACCTTGGAATAAAAAATATTGAAAGGGGAATTTATCTTTTACTAAACAATTTTTACCATATTTTAATCCCAATTGACTACTAAAAATTTAGTTAGACTACTCTCAAAAATCTTGTATGGATCGAAACACCACCACTTTTCTTTCTAATAATTATCTGTCAAAATCCCTAAAGAATTGTAGAATATATGTTATAAAGGATAAATATAAAAACATAAAAACTATTAAACAAATAACCATTATTTATTTTCTTCATACCATAGGTAACATTTTTTAGCCATCATCCTATAAGAACAAGGGTTTACATGCAATGAATATTTGTTAAAATTTATCAATCACATATTTAAAAGAATTTTAAAACCCAAATATACAAAATTTTCCACAACCCCAAGGGCTATTTATAATATGTATACATACTAAAATAAACCCTCAGTTCTTTTACATCATGTATAAAATATTATTTCTTAATTAATCATGCTCACTTAGTCTTTAAATTATATTCCTTACCCTCAATAATCCACTCAAGATCATATACCTTTAAATTTATATTGACGCGTTATTAAGTGTCCCTCTATAACAGATATTCTATATTCTTAATTCCTAACTTAAAATATCTATGCATTCCCTAATTTGATCAATCAAAGTCATGTAATTTCTACATGTAATATATGTTTCATGACTATTCACACTCTCACCTCCATGGTTAGGGGAAAACAATAACCCAAGTCTCACAACAACAAATATCATATTTTATGTCTATCGAATTATGTCCATGAGTATCCATTCACTCTTATACTACATTATTATCCATCTCAACTAATGTTATATTCAATCATATCTCTTCAATCCTAGGTTCAAAAACCTAATCAGTCAATTTAGGTTTCTCAATTATACTACCAATCACACATCAACTATATCTTACATTCCCTATATGTTCTTTAATTTCCACATAGATCAAGGAATGTCACACTAGTACCCCCTATTTTATGTCACTATGACACGTGCATGTCTTGGTGTGTGACAAAAACAAATAATACCTAAGTTAAAATGTAGTAGAGTGGTTAACCTAAGTTGTCTCTAGAGAGGAGTTCACAAAAATTATGTTTGTCACTTCAATTTAAGAAAAAAAGAAAAGGTTGTTTCTGAAATTGTTTGGGTTGAAAAATAAAGAAAGCAATAAAAAGAAAGGTTTAACACTAATAGATGAAGAGAGTGATGGGGTCAGGGTAGGATTCACTTTTACAATGTCATCATAGTAATAAAGATCATATTCCCTCTCTTCCTTTCGAATAACAAATGAAAGACTCCTCGATAAATTTATAAATCACCCTTGGTTAAATAAAAAAATGAGACTCACTCCTATGTGTGTGGAAGTTCATAAAAAATCCATAAACAACTAAGGAATGTCCCGATTGGTAATTTTTGCTCCCTACAACTCTAGATAAAGTTTAATAGTTTCACACATGTGGCAATGATCGTTAGACACTCACCACCTAACACAATCTGCTCGATCGAAAAAAATTACATTAGGCGGAGGGAGATTAAAAGTCTTTAACCAAAGATATTAACAATGAATACACAAAACTCAAAACAAAATTTCATTAAGATAATTTTTAAATTGTGATAATTGAATTCATTCAAAACAAAAAGAGGATTTTATATTTAAGCACAAAACTCTGACATTACAAAAGTGAAACTCCCCCTTCCCTAATCACTCAAAGGTTTTGCCACTCCATGTGAAAGGTTATAGAGTTGAAAGGGGAAGAATAAGGCATTACAAAACAATGGAAAAGAAAAGAA
This sequence comes from Viscum album, assembly GCA_963277665.1. NCBI lineage: Eukaryota > Viridiplantae > Streptophyta > Magnoliopsida > Santalales > Viscaceae > Viscum > Viscum album. The sequence goes on along the minus strand of OY728157.1, from coordinate 23,065,443 downwards.
ACAAAATAAAAAACCGAAAATTTATCCTTCTTGGTTTCCCGGAAGGAATGGGATGAAGAATGGGAGGCTTTGAGAGGGGGACCTCTCCTCCTTTTATAGCCAGAATCCTTCCCCCAGATTTTAATGCATTTTATACTAACTAAATGACATATTCACGCGTTTCACCCTTCTTGGATGTTGATTATAATTCCCTTGGGTGTTTCCCCTCAAATTCTCAGAGAATTCAGACAATTATTCAGAGAGTTATGCATGTTTTACTCTCACAATTTATTATATCCTTCCAGACTCACCAAATCACAAACCTCTGGATTATAATTCTTTAAGTACCCTTCAAATGGTAAATTACCGTGGCCTTTACTTCATAAAAGATGTTCCAAAACTCCTTTCGCATGAATCCACCAAATTATACAACGATGGGCCCCAAAAATAATGAGTTATGGACCTCACATAAAAAATTTGAAGAACTCTAAATAGTTTTCTTGAGAAAACTTGTGACCTTCTTTTGAGCTTCTATATGATCGATTCAGATTTTGGTCCAAAAATAGTAAATGAATCCATGGATCTGTATAATCTTTAAATGAAAGAATTTTTTAATTTGGATTAGTGTAGAAGATTTCATGGCTAAACTAAAGAAATAATTTAAAAATTTTAAAAATATGAAATGGACATTTTTACTGTTTAGCTCAAAATAACACCATTATCATAAAAATGAAGAAATTAATCATAGAGTAACAATATTGTGGGTTTAAAACAATAAACATACATATAAATTTAATTGAAAATATTTTCTCTATCACTATAATCCAATTTTTTGAATCTACATACCTATGCTACCCACTCTATGGTTGATCATTGTTACACCCATGTGCATTCCACATTGAAATTTTTATTAAGGAAATGGTCACTACTGGTATTAGTTAATTAATTAAACACCAATAAGTTATTCAGGAAAACACTGAATAAGTTATTATTATTATTTTAATTATCCAAAATCAATTTTTGAAAATGTTTCCAAGAATACACATGTATGCACATATGACAAGAACTTACATTCTAAGTATGATGCATGTATGCATGCCTCTTACAACCTTGATCTTAGAATAAAAAAATAAATCAATCACTATAAAAACATAATTTATTTAAAAAATAAACTATATAAAAAATACAATAATGATAATCCCAACTCCCTGGTAACATTCATTTCCACCCATACTAGTTTTGTATAGACATAAGTTTAAATTTTATCCCCAATTTTGACAAACCATTCCATATCAACCAGGCCGAAAATAATAATTAACATAAAAAAAGGATTTAATACCATAATATGATGTTCTTAATGTGGTCTATATGAATAATACACATGTTTTTTCATTACATTACCTCAATCCCACCTCCTCATATGGTGTAGGATGTCGACTAAAGGGTACAACAAGGTAATATACTTTTATGAGACTATTAAATCAATATCATGATCACAAAATAATAATAAATAGCATAAAAATTATTAAAATAGATAACCAAGTAATACAATATGAAATTGTAGTGTAATTCTATCCATAAGAAAAAACATACATTATAAAATAATTGATAAACCAATGTCATATATAGGAATACTATAAAATATATCCTACCATTATTTAATCATATACATGTAATAAAAAATGAACCAAAAAGATAAAGGTGACTCTACAAAAATGGACCTCATCCTCACCTTCATACTATATTTACATCCCTATTAAGCTACTCAAAATATAATACAAGTATTTTTTCCTTTACCCTAACTCATATTCTAATCATTAGGTTTTCAAAAACAATAAGGTGAACATATAGGTTTTTAGTAAAAGGATTGGTAGGAAACCACCATCAATCCCAGGATTAAACTATAATGATTATATTATACCATCTTAAGTGTATTTTATTTGGATTACGCTTATCCCATGATTTATCTATCAAATGATGAAATTTCTTTTAAGGTTAACTTAAAACATCTTATACATTATCCATAAGGTGAAACGATCCCCAATATATTGACCAAAATGTTAAAACCTAACATATCTTGTGGTATCATTAAGCCTTATGAGTCCTTTTGTAGTTATACCAATCCAAGTTCATGATTCTCCTCCTCTAGTGAAATTATTTTTTAAAGGATACTTGATAAAACCAATATTCTAGCCCATAACTGGATCACCCATCTTAGTGAAAAATTTTAAATCATCACGTGAGACCCAAAAGGTCACTGATGTGATGAATCATTATAGGAAACCCTTTATGTGTTCTTCATTCAATTATAAGAAAGGATAACTGATTTTAATATAATTTTTAGTCAAATAATAATTCTGGGTATCATGTGTGGTATATCCTCTGGGACCCTAATTAGTTTAAACTATTTCCTTAAGTTCATTTTAGATATATTAGTTTTAATTTAGGTTGATCTCACTAGTTTACCAAAGTACTCACAACACAAAACACATTTTAATTCACATAAAGTGGGGGGAATTAAAGTAACTGCAAACCTCAATCATGGGGTGGTATCCCCTCAATCACCTAATGTAAATAATTCAATTAAAACCCCAAAAATAGTGATTTATAATTTTACACTATGAAAAATTGATAAAAAAGTATGGATTAAAATGTGTTTTTATTCAAAATTACTAAGGGAGAGCTAACACAACCAACTACAAAAGTTTCCATTGATGTAAGAAAATATAGGACTCAGTTTTATAGTAGTAACTAAGGAAGGATGTTTTTCTTCTCTTGTTACAAGTAGATAAGGTAAGGGGTTAGTTAAATATGAAAAGGCCCCAAATTGACTAGAACGCCCATTTTAAAAATTTGGGGTCGGTTGTTCCCACAGAGGAATCTAGTACACCTCATTGGTGTTTTAGTGCGACAATATATCCATAATTCCCTCCATCAAGATCTTAGTGGCCGGCATTTCACTCATTTATAGGACATAAAAACTTCAGTGTCCTCCCACTAGGGTTTCATTGGGTATCTAAATATTTTTCGAAAAATTAAATTGTTTTTTTTTCTTTCTATTCTAAGGTGTAAATATGCATACTCAATCATATTTGGGAAAAAAATAAAACAATTAAATCACCCATTAATCCATGTTTCATTAAATTTATTTTTGAAAAATTTAATGATTTTAAAATTAATAAAATATTTTGAAAACGTATTTTGAATTTGAAGACTAATTTTGGAAATTTTAAAACTAGGTTTTTGATATTTCTTTATGGATTCTGTAAATAGAACAAGAAAAACTAAATGTACTTAAAATGATAATTTTTTTAAAGTTTGATAAAACAATTAAGGGAAAAAATTTAAAGTATGATTTAAAATTAAAAATTTTATATCAATAAATGTTAAAGATAAATTAATTCTTATTTCTGACAAGTGATGTTATAGTGGTTTTTTAATAAAATTTTTGTAATTTATTAGAGATTTGATGAATTTGTGGGGTGTACAACTTATAAATTTTTAGTTGAATAATTTTATGATATATATTGATTGAGTAAATGTATCATATTTTATGGTTCATTAAAAATATATGTAAAAGTTATATGAGTTATTTAAATATAGAAAATTGAAAAATGAATTTTACTGCATCAAAAAATTTCGATATGATTATTCCTATAAATTTTTATTTCATTATAATTGATTAGGATTATATTTAACTATATAAAAAATATTGAGTGAAGATATAATATATCATTTGGAAATTATAAATGGCATAGTTTAATCTTATAGTCAGCAAATGGATATATGAAAATGGTAAAGTGGTAATTTGATTAAATTACATGAGTGTGTATGTTTATTTGAGTTAATAGAAAATATTTATTAAATTAATATGGGGTGATTTATTATGAATGACATGAAATTAGAAACCCCAGTGATATAAGATTGATGTAATAAACGTTTTTGATGCTAGTCATAGACATTTCATTATTACATGAGAGTGGGATAACTAGGAATAGATAGTTGAGAAGTTTTGAGTGTTTTATTAAACTGTGACAGGTCAGGTAAGATATATTATTTTACATGGATTTGGGATTTAGTAGAAAATATATTGGAATTAACCCTACAATATTAGTGAAGATTAATAAGTTCATTGATTTCGGTTGATTCATGGTAATTCAAATTAAAAGGGTTAGTAAAATCCATATAATATAGGGAAGCATTCCCTAAAACATGTGAATTTCTCTTCCAGGATAACTAATATTTCAATTAATTAATTTAAAAACATGATGTATTATATTATAGGAATTATTCCGTGTGAAATTAAACAATAAAATCCAAGGATATAGTTTCATGGAGAATTATGTACGCATCTAGATGCTTATTGGGATGAGAATTCATATCTCCAATCATTTATATAGGTTACACTGTAGTTTTTCGTGCTCAAAAACTAAGAGGTAGAGGTATTTATGGAATAAATTAAAACATAAAATAGTATTTATTCATCTATAAAAAATTTATAATAATATATTGTCAATTTATGATATTATGAGTGGTTGGTATTCAAATTGACACAATTATCATTATATTTAATAAGAAATATGAACATATAAATATAATGCGATTTTTATAAATTTATTTGGATTTTAATTATAGGTTAATTCATTTTCACTATCCTATGTACTAATTATATCAATATACTCATGAATATTATCACTAGTATTCATATTATTGGAAATATTTATAATATGTTCATTGTTTTCATCACTTTCTACTTATACTACATTTGGTAGGCAAGGAATGACATTGGGTTTGAATGAAATAAGACTTCAAGTAGATTTATTTATTCTTTCATTGGTAGAGATATAAAAATATATTCAAAAATTAAAATAGATCCATCCAACTTGTTAAACCCTGAGATTTTATGGTCATTTTTTTGTTTTCTAGAATGAATTAATTTTCATTGCTGTCTTTCATTTCACTAATTCCAACATTACTTTCACATGGATCCAACTTCTCTTGCATTATATACAACACGAACATGGCGTACATTACATGCAACACCGAGTTTCTTTGAAACATCATTTTATTATAATGATTATTTAAATGAGATAGTTATAACCTAGCAATTAAACTAAGTAATATGAATATTAATAACTACTTTTAATATATTTTTTATAATTTTTTTATTAAAATAATTCATATTGATAATGAAAAATATAATTTTTTGTAATGTTATTATATGTTTAAAAATATTATTTTCTTAAAGGAACTGTTTTTCATGTCCTTCAATGAAATACAATAAAATTAACTTCAGACACATTTAAAATTTTAATTTGATAAAATAAACATCATTTTTATAATTTATAATTTTAAAATTAGTTTGTGATGAATTTTCTGGGATTTTTTAGAGAATTGTTGTTGGTATGAATAGTTAAAAATAATGAATTTTAATTCAAACCTATTTTTTTATATAATTTATTTATATTGGAAAAGTATATATTAATTTAGTTTAAAGTATAGTTATAACTATTATACATATGTTAATATAATTTAGATCATTTTAACAAATCCCACAATGAAATTGGATATGAAAACAAAAAAACGTTTGATCGTTTTTACTTTAAAAATCTGCAGTGTCATCCCGTATGTGAGATTAATTTTTAATTAATTTCTAAAAATTATTTTATTTGAATTTTTAAAATTGTATTAAATATTTTTAATCAGAATATTTTATTATTTATAATAATTTAATCAGAGTTTTTGACGAAAAATATTAGTGAAACTGCTTACAATAAATTATAGCGATTAGGAGAAAATTTAACTTAATAAAGAACGAACCCTAAATCAAAAGACCCCAAATGATCTATAGACTTTTCCATAATTAATTTTATAGATATATTTAGAACCTAATCTAATTTTTATCAAAAAAGTTTCCATTATTCGATCCACTTTACATGGGAAAACGTGGGAGGTATTCCCTCTCCAAAAATTTACAAGAGTACCACTCCTCCCCCCACTAAAAAGAGATCACCTCTCCTACCACTTCCTCACACCTCTCAATACAATTTGGATCAATTGTGATCTAAAAAAATATATCCTCAACATCCCTCCCCATATACTAAAAGCCTCCCCTTGGGAAAAAATCCATCCAAGGAATCTCTTTGGTGTAATCCCAAAAGAGTTACCCAAAGAAGAGGTAACATATTTCTTCAAGCACTTTAGTTTTATTTCCATTATCTATCCCCCCAACTCTCATTATTATCTGATTATAAAATATAAAAAATATTATAAACATACATATATTTTTTATTCTATGTTTTATTTCTACACTTTCACACACTTCCATCCAATGGGTAATGAACATACTATTTATGTGTATGGCGAACTACCACCTCGCGAAACAGTGATTGATCGTTTTTCTTTTTCCAACCTTCATGGTTGGGAATTATGATGGAAACAATATTTATATATGATATTATATATATATATATATATTAACTCTTTATTATTATGTAATTATTTTGGAACATAAACCTTTATACATTCCATCTTTTGTAAATATGATAACATCAATTTTGGGCGTGTTGATTAACGCCTCCTCAAAGCAATGCGAATCATTCACACATTAAATAGAATGTGTTAAGGATATTCTTGTGAAAAATATATGATATATATAACATAATAATTATAATTTAATTATATTATATACATATATAGATATATTTCATTTACTTACTTTCTTTCAATAAGACAATAATACCGAAACAGTATTTATGTGTACGTACAGCCTACTGTCTCCATGAATGGTATATTCCATTTCACACTTATATATTCGATAGATTATTATAAAAACAATAATGAATATTAATAATATTTATATCATGGTTTAGATTTTTTAAACCATTATATAAGTATAAGTACCAAATATAAAATAAATTAAGGCACATGTGAAAAACAACGAGAATATTACCTAAATCCTAACCTTAACATGAAATTGATATCAAGTGGGTAATATAAAGTCATAATAAATCCATATATGGTATTATATATAAGAATATGGTACTTTTATTTATTTATAACAAACTTATATTTATTATACACTTTGTTTGAATGAGTAAAACGAGAGTCAAGACATAAGGTAAGGGAATTTTATCTCACTTTTATATATGTGAGATACATGCCATGTTTGTAACGCCCTGACCCCAGAATCCCAGAGTCGGTGAATTATTACATATCATTGGCATGATAAAAAAAGATCAAGTGTATAAAGATCGATTAGTTTAGTATCCTAGTAAGTACTAGATACATTCATAAGTTTTACATTACATCATAAAATAGAAAACTACGACAACATTGTTTCCATAGACAACACTGAGATCCCATAGACTATCCCTGCAGGCCAGTCATAATATACTTCTTCACATCCTAGGAAAAATAAAACCTAGAAAGGGGTGAGCTCAAATTCTCAATAAGGATAGAAATATAGCGGAAGCTTTCATAAATAATAAAAAAAACATTCAAGGCAATGTATAAAACTAAAAAAATCATTTTCAACATAAACTTCATCATAATATGGAAAATATAAATAAAAATAATTTCTTTTACTTATTCACATGGATATTCTACTAGTCTAATAATCACATGCAATATCAATAGCCACTTTCATAATGATGGAATGCATAATGCCAGACTTTCATAACCACATAGTGAAGGCCTTGTGCCAAGACTACAAAAAAATGTTTTCAAGGCCTTGTGCCAAGAAACTAGTTTGTCTCATGAGACCTACTAATGCATCAAGGAGCTATAGCGGGCTCCACCCATCACTTACTAAGTCCAATGCATTCTTCATATAAAAAGGTTTAAACATAACATAAACATTTGTATTAAAACTAGCATATGAAATGTCAATAATTTATCCATAAACCACGAATGGTATGAAATAACACATCCACAGACAAACATATCACAAAACCATAAATATAATAAGGAAGTTTTGTATCATAATAAATCAACTTCAAACAAACTTAAAATCCATCAAGGGATGTTGACATAGATGAAGTCAAATCATTTTTAGAAAAATATCTCTTTCTATTTTAAAATCATTTAAAAGTCACGTAATTGTAAAAGAGAACATTTATATTTGAAAATATTCTTATAATCTTGTAAGTTAAGCTTCAACGATGTTATAACAGCGGAAAATAGCCGCACCCTCCGTATAAGTTAAAAAACATTCTTACCTTAAATTTTTCAAAAAGGTCAAAAAGTACCTTGTTTGGAGAACGGTGGAAAGATTCCTTTATAAACATCGTATAAAAGGCAAAAAAGGTTATAAATGACTTTAACCCATATTCTATAAGTATTTAATAATGTTTTGAAATACTTTTTTAAGAAACATAGAATTGGATGATAAAGAGGTCACCGTAGTTACTTACGTAAAAACAACCTCGGATAATAAAGAGATTGTGAAATTAACACTTACCTTTTACTTTTCCTTGGTTGAGGGTAGTTTAACCTCCTTTATAATGGTGAAATAATTGTTATTAAATTATACAAGAATCATATACATTAATATGATATCATATAAGATCTATTAACATTTTTTTGTTAATAATATCTTAGTATTATCGTCGTTTCGGGTGTTAATGGATTTGTTTTCCTTTATATTATTTGTTATGTGAGTCATATTTGTTATAAATGGGATGTATCTTATTTATATATAGAATTATATCAAGTCTTTAAACATAATTTTTAATCATCAAATAAAAATTATCCTTGAATGGATACTATGGGGAATTAATCTCATCACATTCGTGGAGATGGTAATCTGTACGTACGCACGAGCGAAAATATCATTATTTTGATATTAAAGTAATATATAATTGGATGTTATATCATATATACAGAATCATTATCATGTTATATTTATTATTTAAATGAATCACACATCATTATTATACCCATACAAATAATAATGTATTGAATAACAATTACACCACGACGTGGAGAAGGTAAGTCGTACGTACACACGTATGGTGACATGTCATTCAAGGGATGGATAGAATAATGAATTTGCTTGTACCATATTTATAATAACATCAAATTATATATAATATACTGTATTTATTATTTTATATTGGAAACAACAAATAAATTTGACGTGGAAGAAGAAATGAACTTAAAAGAGGTGATGAAATATGTACCTCTTCTTTGGGTTATTCCTTTTGATTTTATCAAAAGGGATCCATAGTTTGGCTTTATGACTAAATGAAGGCCTATAGGTTTAATTTAGCATAGTTTAGAGGATATTTGGGTAGGTTTTGGCCGTGAAAAATGGCTTTGAAGGTGTGAATTAGAGAGAAGGGGGAGTTCCCTTTTATAAAAGGGATGAGAGGCACATTAGGAAAAGCTAGAAATATTATTTTGTAATAAAATAATTTTCAGTTTATAATGGATCCAAAATAGATTATTTAAAGGATAAGGTAGTAATAGGTCTAAAACCACTCAACTAATAGGTTTTATACAGGTTTGGGTTACTATATTAACTTTAACTTTTAGATTTAAATTTTAGTTAAATAGTTTGACATTTACCATGTCTCTTTGTATTTTTATATTATATGGTTAATGAACATACTATATAATTCCAAGATAACCCCAAGTTGTTCATTAATGATACACATATAATTATATATGTATTTTGGACGAACGTTATATTTATAAAATTATAATTTCAATTAATAATATAATATTTGTTTTAAAAACTCTTTTATGTCAATTTTGACACTATTTGGTATTTTGTTTTTCCTCAATTCATAACAGCATTATTAATTCGAAAAAAAATCATCTAAACAACACTAATATGTTATATTAACCTATAAAATTGGTTTAATTCATAAAATGTCTCAAATTACATTTATTTGGATATTTATAATATCAATTATTTTAATATTTCATTAATACGCTAATTAATGCATCATCATTATGTCATAAATAAATTTAACTATTTAATGTCTAAAATTTATAAATAAAATATAATTATGTAGTAAATCCTTTTATATTTCTAATTAATCTTTATAGTCTAATTTATCTTATGAATAACCCTATATTAATAATATTTTAGTTATTAAAATTTGATTTTAACTCTTTTAACTGATCTTTAAATTAAATAATAATAAATGTCCTAATCTAATCCAAATGGACCTATTGGATCATATTTTATTACTTAGGTTGTTTTTTTTATAATTACACATATCCAATAGAATTAGTACATTTTTTAGGGTAATAATAATATCATTTTTACCCTTAATTTTCATATTTACTCTTAACCGTGGTAAATAAAAGTAAAAAGATACTATTCGCCAAAAATTAATTTCATCATATTGAACCACATTTTACTTACTGATATCAACCATTTATATCATATTTTTTAAATTCAACTCACGGAAGTGGTAAAATTAAATTATATGTAAATTTGTAAATGCTCCTAGGAAGTGGTTAAAAGATGGTAAAAAGTTCAATAAAATTATTATATATCTAAAACTATTTTAAACTAACTCCAATGAATTAAATTGAATTTATATAGGTATTATGTATCTATTTTGAACTAAAATAAATTTAAATAAAATACATAATTATTTTAATAAAAATGATGTTTTAAACTATAACTCAGTGTTTTTCACTATTCATCAAAAAATGAATGTTTTTTAAAAGATACCAAAAATGAACCCTAAGCTAATTTTGATTTTCCAAATCCAAAAATGAAATCCATTTTGAAAGATAAAATTTATCAAATTTCAAAAAGTGGGTATTAATATTCATAATGGCTAGTTTGATTGGTTGTGGTGTGTTAGAACTCGAAGTTGCATACAACACACATTATTGTACTTTTCAAAGAGAAGCGTACCATTGAAGCTTGGGGTGTTACAATGTTAACCAATCTTTTATTCTGTGAAGTTTATATACTAACCATTAATGTATTATATGATTATTATCTTTATTTTTATGGGTATTTACATATCCATTACATTACCTTTCTTTTATTTGGTTGATGTTTCAAAAGTTACCCAATCGATAAGACAGTTTTTTCTCAGTTTTCCTACTTTGAGACACATGTTTTGTTATGCACATAAATTATTTTTCAAGGTGTATATAATTCCATTTTACATGTAATATCATGAATCACCTTATTTTAATGATATTTTAAGATTTATTAAATTTAAATTTCTTACATGAGGATTATGGTTAAAAGTTACCTAGTCATAAGAATTTATTGAAACAATCTCATCGCTTTTCAAGATTGTTTATGATTAAGCTTCCTTAATTGAAATATTATGATCTAAATCTCAAGAACAATCATGACTTATCTTATCATCTGGTTTTCCTTGATATCTTTATTTATTAGTACCATTTTCCACTCTTTTGTACTTAAGATAATTAAGAAAATGTTTTAAAGAAAAATATAGTTGTATCTCTCTCTTCGGTGAGAAATCTATTTTATTTCAAAAACAATGTTTTCACAAATATTTTTTCAAAAAAAATTCAAATGATCTTTAAATATAATTATCAAGGGTATTTTAAAAATATTTTACGGTTTTAAAAGATTTCATTATAATTTATTGAATTTGTTTTCTAAGAAAATCTTTTCAGAAATGTCTTATATTTTAAAAATAATTTTTCAATGCAGAAAGGATATTTTTCTAAAGAAATTTTTCTAAATGATATTTAAAAAAATTCCCTTATTGAATGATATCTATTGGTTTTTCTCATTTCTTTTGTGGGTAAATTATTCAATGTTTCCATTCATATTGTTTTTATTAATGATTTGTGTTTGGATGGCATGTTGTTTATGAAAAAAAATTACATGTTTTTTATACCCATTTATTTTCATTAGTTATTATATGATGGTATATGATTTTATGGAACATTTACTTGTGATTTCATTTTATGTTGGAGGGACCCAAACCACCCTCTAATGCACTGGGTAAAGATTTATATCTCATGAGATAGACTAATATGGTCTTGGGAGTGAACCTTAACTACTAATATGTCCATGGGAGTAAACCATGACTACCAAGATGGTATGAGGAGTGAACTTATACTACTAAGATGGAAATGGGAGTAAACCATGATTACCAAGATGGTATGGGAAGTGAACCCATACTACCTCCAATGGCCTGAAGGCCTTCATTTTTTATTGATTTTTGATAATCCACCTTTCAAGGGGTGAGGTGGAACCCTTAAAAGGCCCGTAGGCGTAAGCATTACATGGCCCTTAGGCCTTAGAGGAATTCATTTCCCGTAGGCTTCAAACATTACATACAACCAAGACTAACTACTTGGAACTGCTCCTCCCCAGCATCTTCATCATGAAATTAGCTCTCCACCTTTGCATGGCTGTTCGGCAGGCTTTCCGGTGCATGCACAGGCTTGTCCCGATGGCAGGTGTCATACCCTCTCATTCTTGTAATCTGTTTAGATTCTACTATGGTGAAATCTCCTTGCTCCTCCTCCTTCTGAAGCTTGTTCCTTATAGGTTTTCTGGTTTGCAACTGCACTTTAAGGTGGCCCAAAGGTTGCCTGAAGGCCTTACTGACCTGAAGGCTTGGGTGGCCCGAAGGCCTTAAAGGACTCGGGGAAGAAATCGATGGCCCAAAGGCCGAAATAGGGGCGTATTCTCGACTGCTACATTGCGAAATAGTGCCTTCCACAGTTCCCACTACAATACCTACTACAATTCTACACATTTCCTGCTATAGTACCTGCTATAGTGCTGCTACAGTAACCCAAAAATTCTCCACCACCTGGATTTGATCCTGGGTCTCTTGGATGCACTTAAGGAGTCCTCACCAACTGGGTTGAGGCTCATGTGTGAACCCATACTACCAAGATTGACATGGCAGTGATTCCTTAACTGCTATGGAAATAATTTTATATTCTTATGTGTCGACCAAAATTCCATGTCTTATTACTATATTGTGAATTCATGGAATATTTTCTTTATTACCTTATGATTCATGTCTTATGAACTTCATATATTTTTTCCATGATTCATGTATATAATCTATTTATATAAAGGGTATGATCTTCTAATGTTATGATCTCAATATCATACCTCTATGCTCGTGGGAAGTGAACCCATACTTTTGATATGGCCTAGGAAATGATTCCTTGACTATAATGGAAATAATTTTATATGCTTATGTTTCTACCAAAATTACATGTCTTCTTCCTATGTATTTATTTCATGGTTTATGTTCTTTATTAACTTATGATTCATGTCTTATTAACACCTAAGATTTATTCCAGGATTCATGTTTGTGATCTTATTATATATATGGTATGATCTTATAATGTTATGATCTCATTCTCATACCCCTATGTTGGTGTTTATGCTTACATGTATCCCTTTTTTACCCTTACTAAGCATCTAGTCTCACCCATTTTTATATTTCCATTCCAAAGTTTCGAAGATATGTATTAAGTATCATGTGTCTCAGAAGGGTTCTAGTCAATAAGATCCTAGAGGGTGATAATGTAGATCAATTATGTACTAGTGTCTATGTATCCATATTTTTAAAGTCACTAGACTAGTATGATATTTGGGCATAAGTCTTTGTAATGTATAAAGTATTATGAAAAAGTTATGTAATGTCAAAGTATGAAAAGAGAGGGTCATTATATTTGGTATCATAGAAAAATATTTGTTAAATTTTGGAAACTTGGATGAGAAAACCTTATTGATAACCCTAATTAAATGTCTAAGGATAAGTCTTAGGATAAGGAAATAATGGGAAAATTTCCTAGATTTTGGTAAGGGATAGGGTGAGTGGTTTCCTAGAAATACATCCAAGTATGGATACTAAAAGTGGATTTGGATCTCTCATATATGTACCTAGGGATAAAAATACTTACATGGTGCATCGGGCCTGACTCAGCATAACTCAGTACATGAAGAATGTCCTTGTTAAACACCTGTTTTGACACTCCTAAGGGATATGCATTCAGAATTAAAAAACAATTCACGAACCATCATGAAGGATTTAAATTAAACTTGGTTATGAATACTCTAGGATAAAGTAAAGGTTTCATGGATTAAGGAAGGTGACATAATTTAGACATCATATAAGTGAATTTTCATGGTTATGTGTTTTCTTATTACGATAAAGATTTCTTACTCTATACTTTTGGTTTTTGTCAATGGTTGTAACCTGAAGGAATCATGTTAATGGTAATTAAAATATAAAATGCAACAATTTTCTTTATAAGAAAACAAATGTTATGGGAACTAGAATAAAAAATCTATTTTCTATTATAACATATAATTATAAAGATATAAATCGTGTTGTACTTCCAAATGAGCAGAGAAGGGAACAACATTCTATATATTCCTTCATTAAGAAACATCTACCTTCTTTTAGTAGGTTTCCTGATCCACTTGTTTCTAAACAATGGATCGGTACTATTGAAATGATATTTTTCATCCTTCAATGTTTGTAACATGAGAAAATTATTCTGCCTATTTTTCATTTAGAAGGTCAAGTAGACCAGTAGTGGACTCTAATCAAGAATATAAAGAAGCCCGATGAAATTGAATCCATGGATTGGGACGAGTTTAAGAACTTATTTTTTTAATAAGTACATTCCTTGGATTATTCATATGAATATGGATAAAGGGTTATTTGAGTTAAATCAAATGGATGATTAATCTATTGGTATATACAAGTATAATTTAACAATAAGTAAATTGTACACTTCAATAATTATCATCCAACCCGAAAGTAGAGTTGCTAGGTTATTTAGTGGATTAAATCCAAATTTCAGAAGGGAATTTTTTATAAGATACTTTAGTATCTATGAATAGATTTTTCATTATGAAATCAAGGTTGTATTGGACTTAGGATTCAATAATAAATCCCATTCTTTTTAAAAAAATGAATATGGAGTTTAAAAAAAAAATTTAATAACCATGAAGATAAGAATATGATATTTTCTTTATGATCTATGTGTGGGAAGATGCATGTAAAAAATTTCCTTAATGGGTGTAATAAATTTTTTAAGTATGTAAGGGAAGGAAATTAATCACTCTATTATTGAATATATGGGAATATTTTATCTAACAATGAAAATAGAAAAAAAAAATAGCATAGAATGCACCTCCCACGCTTCAGTGCTAAATGTATAAGGAGAATTGGAATTATTTTAACTAGTTACCAAACATAAGGACTTGTGATGATGATCAATGTGAAAAACCTTATAAGTTTATGTAAAAGTGGAAAACTCCTGAATTTTATATTTCTAAAGAGGGGTACAATAATGATGTGGTGAAAGGTATACTTATTATCTACTCTAGAACTTCTGATTTCTTATTTTATTCTATATATCCCCACTATTTTGTAACTAAATATTTTTATAATGGTGTTAAAATTCCACCAAAATTATTAGATGTGGAATTATTATTTCAAACCCCTAATGGTACGATGATTACATCTTAATTCTATGATTCCTCTATGATTGAAATTTGTGGGAATGTGCTTCTTGTAAATCTTTTCACACTTACTTTGGTTATATTTGATGCTGTTTTAAGTATGGAATGGATTTCTATGCATAAATCCCACATCAATTATTGTTTAAGGGATGTTACATTTTATATTTCAAACTCTACCATGATTTCCCATTAATGTGATGATAAGTATTAACTTCATCTGGAGACTAAATCTATTATATTGATCTTAATTCCCATTCAAAAGGGTTGTTTATCTCAAATGGTTGGGGAGAAAATTGACATTGATGATATGCCTATTGTTCGGATATTTTTGGATGTATTTAATGAGTAATTGTCTATAATTCCACCAAAATGTAAAGTTGAGTTATCAATAGAACACATACCTAGTTACACACTAATTTCAAACACTCCCTATAGAACTTCCCTGATTGAGTTTCAATAATTAAATAAGAAACTCCAAGAAAAACATGATAAGGGATTCATTCGGCCAAGTGTGTCACATTTGGATAAAATTGTTCTTTTTTATTTTGAAAATGAAAGATGGATCAATGCAACTATGCATTGATTATCAGGAGTTGAACAAGATCACGGTCAGTAACAAGTGTCCTCTTCCTCATATTGATGATTTGTTTGATCAACTCCGTGGAGCTCAATTCTTTTCCAAGATTGACCTTAATTTTTGAAATCATCAATTGAGGTTCAAGAAGGAGGATATACCCAAAAAGGAATATCGTACAAGTTATGGACACAATGAATATATAGTAATGTATTTTGTTTATTAATATCCTTGTTATCTTCATAGATTTAATGAGTATATTCTTTAGATATTTCTTTTGATCTGTTTGTGGTTGTCTTTATAGATGATATTATTATCTATTCAAAGAGAAAGGAAGAGTATGAAAACCCATTTTGAATTGTACTAAAGATCCTAAAGAAGGAGAAATTGTATGAAAAATTTAAAAAGTGTGAATTTATTCAGCAAAAGATTTCATTTTTAGGCCACATAATCTCAATACATAGTATAGCAGTATATCCATCAATGAAGGAGGATATTGAATGTTATCATACACCAACCATGGTTACTAAGATTCATATAATTCTTGGATTATATGGATATT
Organism: Viscum album; assembly: GCA_963277665.1. Classification (NCBI taxonomy): domain Eukaryota; kingdom Viridiplantae; phylum Streptophyta; class Magnoliopsida; order Santalales; family Viscaceae; genus Viscum; species Viscum album. Next base: position 23,048,865 of record OY728157.1, on the reverse strand, counting down.
ATCGATGGTTTGTGGATATTATCTCAAAAATATCTTATCCTTTGACCATGTTAACTCATAAGGGTGTCAAGTTCCTCTGGATAGATGAATGTGAGGAAAATTTCAAGTAATTTAAAGGAAGTATAGTCAAAGATAATTTTCTTACATTACCCTATAGTGGAGAAGGGTTTGTAATCAATATTGATGCATCCAAAAAGGTATTTGGTGTCAGTAATTGAAAATATTTCATTAAATATATAGAGGAATTATCTTTATGGATAAAATTCTTATATACATAAATCATAAAAATATTAAATATATATTCACACAAGAGAAGTTTACCATGCACCAGAGAAGATGGATATAGATGATAAAGGATGTTTATTTCCCATTTCATTACTACACTATGAAAGCGAATAAGGTGTCAGATGCTTTGATTCGAAATGATCATGCCAACTTATCCATGATGATGATCACAAAATATCCAATATTTCTATATTTATAATGGACGAGTCTAGAAATCCTAAAGGAAGAGGGAAAATATTATATTTCTCAAATGAATGTTCAACCCTCTATCCATGTGAAGATAAAGGAAATGAAAAAGGAATATGTATATCTTCAAAATAAAGATAGAAATGTTCCTATGTTTAACCATGATAAAGATGGAATGATAAGTTTCAAAAAACATGTATGTGTTCCTTCCATACCATATTTTAATAAGGATAAATTATAGGAAGTATGTAATTGTTCATTCTCTATTCATCCTCGAAGTATGAAGATGTATAGGGATTTCAAATAATTCTTTCAGTAGGATGACATGAAGAGATATATCGCCAAGTTTGTATCTGGGTGGTTGGTATTCTAGTAAGTTAAGGGTGAAAGGCAAAATTCTAAATGAATGTTTCATCTACTACCCATAACAAAATTAAAATGGGAGAACATCACTATGGATTTTTTCATTATACTACCCAAAAACCTCTAAAGTGTTTAATTCTATATGGGTGGTACTATATCTCCTTTATATGTCATAACACTTCATCCCTATCAGATAAGACTTCATTCTATATCTACTTGCTATGATATACATTAATGAAGTGTTAAGGATTCATGGAGTTCCACAATATATAGTATCAAATTGGGATCTAAGGTTTACCTCTAATTTTTGGTGAAGTCTTTAGCAAGAACATGATCCATAATTGAGTTTCAGCACTGCTTATCATCCTCAGATAGGGATTAATTCTTAAAGAAAAATTAAAATCATATAGGATATGCTGAGATATTTATCATTATATTTAAAAGGTGGTTGGGTTCAACAACTTTCTCTAGTTGAGTTTTCTTAAAAAAATGTCGTTCACTCAAGAATTCAGGTGACGCCTTATGAATCCCCCTATGGGAAGAAATGTAGATCTCTAATGTTCATGTATGAAGTAAGAGAAATAAATCAATAGAAACCTAAGATCACTGAATAAATGGTAGATATGGTTAGATCCATATAGTATCATATCAAGGAAGCTCAAATTTGGTAGAAAATTTATGCTGATAAATGTCGATGTGATATAGAATTTGATGTTAGAGCAAATTGGTTTCAATGAATCTCTCCCTGGAAGAAGGTTATGAGATTCGAGAAGAAAGGGAACACAACCCTAGTTATATTATACCCTTTCAGATTCTTGATCATATAGGGATGGTATTCTATCGCTTGTTACTTCCTCCAAATATCTCTCAATTCCATGATGTGTTCCATGTATCTCTCTTGAGGAAGTATATACCTGACCCTTCAAATGTACTGGACTCAAAGGTTGTATCATTGGAGCAGGATCTTTCATATGAGGAACAACTAGTTGTAATTTTGGATCCTAAAGAGAATTTTCAACCAAAGAAGATAGCTCACCCGATCAAATTTTTTTAGAGAAATAACTAGTTTTATAAAGCTGTGTGTGAACTTTATGATATGATGAAGTAGACCTATCCTCATTTTTTTACCCGAGTGACAAATTTTAAGGGTTAAATTCATTTTATGGGGGGTAGAATATAACACTCTGAGTTTTTATAGATCCTTTTTTCATTTATAAAAATAATTTATTTTAATTGATGTATTTTATTACACTAATGAAAAAATTCCTTTTACAAATCACAAAATTGGCTTTCATTACACACAATACTAACTTGGTATAAATTACACAAAACACTAAGTTTCTACATAACATCGTTTTATTGTAATAATTTTAAAAATAGGATTGTTATATCCTAGATATTAAAATTAGTAATATTTACAATAATAAATACTTTTTAAATATTATTTATAATTTTTTTATATAAATAAAACATATTGATAATGAAAAATATAATTTTTTGTAAAGTCTTTATGTGTTTAGAAACACTATTTTCTCAAATGAAATGTTTTTCATGTCCTTCTATAGAAAAATAATATTAATTTTAGACACATCTAGAAATTGAATATGATAAAATAAATTTCATTTTTGAATTAATATTTTTATAATTATCTGAAGTTTAATTTTGGTTATTTTTTTGTGAAACATTATTTTTTTAACGAATAGTGAAAAATACTGAATTTTAATTCAAAACTACATTTTCATATAATTTATTTATATAGTTAAATTGTATTTTAATTTATTTTCAAAGTATAATTGGATCAAATATACCTAAATTAATAAGATTTAGGTAATTTTAACCAATTTCAAGTGAAATTGGTTATAAAAGCTTGGCAAACTTTTTATCATTTTTACTTTAAAAACCTAAATTGTCATCCCGTATATGGGATTAATTTTAAATAAATTTTTGCCACTTATGAAATTAAAATTAGAAAAAATGGATTCAATATATATAATTATAATAATTTATAATTTATAATAACTTCAACTTAGTTTTTGACCAAAAATATTAGTGAATGTGATTAAAATTAATTATAGCGATTAAGAGAAAAATTAACCTAATAAAGAAAAAACCTTAAACTTAAGGCCCAAAACAGTATAAACACTTATCATAAATCCATTTTATGAAAATATTTAGAACCTATACTCTATTTTATAAAATTGGGTCCAGTGTTGGATTCACTTGACATTGGAAGAACATGGTTGGAATTCCCTTTCTAGAAATTTACAAGAGGGCCCATCCTCCCCCACTATAAAAGGCCTCCTCTCCTACCATTTCATCACACCTATCAAACCACTTTGGATCAACCAATATATTTTTTAATAGCTCCCAAAAATACCTCCCCAAATCCTATAATCCTAACCTTGGTCATAAAGCCATCCATTGAATCTTTTTGGTGCAAACTAAAAGGAGTTACCCAAAGAAGAGGTAACATATTTCATCAAGCTCTTTAGTTTTATTTTCATTCTTCACCCACTAAAATATCCTTATTCCATAATTATAAGAAAAAATAGTATCCTAAATATAATTATCCTTTACATATTAATTCTTATACCTACACTTACATACACTTCTATCTAATGGGTAACAAACATATTGTTTATGTGTAAGACGAACTACCGCCTCATGAAACATTGATTGTTTGTTCTTCCTTTACCACCTTTCATAGTTGGTATTTATAATGTAAAAATGTTTACATATTAAATATATTATTTATATTATTTATTTATGCTTATATAATTATTTTATAACATGTATCTTTACATTTTCCATCTTGTGTAAATATGATAACATTATTTGTGGATATGTGGACCACCGCCTCCTCAAAGCGATGTGATTCCTTCACACATTACATGGAATGTGTTAAGGATTTATTAGTTGAAATATATTATATATATAAAATAATTATTATACTATAAAGATATTATATACATATATTTCATTTACTTTTTTCTTTCAATATGACAACAATACATAAATAGCATTCATGCAGACATACGACATACCATCTCCATGAATGGTGTATTCCATTTCATAATTCTATATTTAATAGATTATTATAATAAACATATAATTAATATTAATTATATTTATATCATTTATTTCATTATTTAAATCATTATAAAATTATAATTACCCAGGATATAACAAATTTGGACACATGCAAAAAACAAAGTGAATATTACCCAAACTGTAACAATAACATAGAATTGTTAATAAGAAGGTAATATAAAGTAATAATAAAACCATATATCATATTAGATACAATAATATGTTCTTGTGATATATTTATAATAAACTTATATTTATGATATAGGAGGTTTTAATAAGTACGATGAGATTCAAGAAACAATGTAAGAGAATTTTATCTCACTTTTCATATCTATGAGATACATGCCATGTTCAACACTATTTTATTTTTTATGTTGTATATATTTCACATGAATTTATTACATAATTATTATTATTAAATATATGGTTATTTACATATACATTATACAAGATTTATTTCATGGGATTTATATTTCAAAAGTTTCCAAATCGGTAAGATAGTTTTCTCTCAATTTTCCTTCTTTAAGACACATGTTTTGTTATGCACCTACGTTATTTTTCAAGGTGTATATACTTCCATTTGACAAGTTATATCATGAATCTAATTATTTTAATAACATTTAATGCTTTATTAAATTTCATTTTCTTACATGGGGGTTATGATTCAAAGTTACCAATTGATAACAGTTTATTGATACACTCTCATCACTTTTTGAGATTGTTTATGATTATGCTTACTTTGTTGAAATATTATAATATATATCTCTATAACACTCAATAATTATCTTATAATATATTTTTTATGATATATTCATGTATTAGTGACATTTTCACTCTTGTTTACTTAATATAATTAAGAAAATAATATTAAGAAAAATATTTTTATATCTCTCTCTTGGGTCAAAATTTAGTTTTATTTCAAAAATCTTGTTTTAAAAAACATCAACCATGTTTTTAAAATAATATTTGAAGATAATTTTCAAGGAAAATAGATTTTAAAATTTTTTATGGTTTTCAAATATTCTATTATAATTTTTCAATGCTATATTACAAAAATTTGTTTTCAAAAATGTCTTATATTTTAAAAACTATTTTTCAATGTAGAAAGGATGTTTTTCTCAAGAAATATTTTTAAATGATCATTCAAAATTATTTCATGTCTAACACAATATCCATTGATGTTACTTATTACTTTCTATGAAATTTATTCAATTTTTCTAGTCATATTATTTCTCTGAATGGTTTATGTTTTGTTGGAATGATGTTTATGAAACTCATTTCTCTTTTAAGAGATATATGATTTTGAAACCAAATTCTTTTCATGGGTTATGATTTTGATGAAATGATTATGAAAACTATTTCTTTTTCTATAGGTTATGATATGATTACTTTTTTTCTATACCTATTTCATTTCATGGGTTATGTAATGAATTTTTTTTATTTTGTGACACATGTATGTATGATTTCATTATAAGATGGGTGGGACCTATATTTCCCTTGAATGCATTTGGTAAATATTTATATCTCACGATATAGAATACGATGGTATTAAGAGTTAATAGTGACTACTAATATGTCCATGGGAGTGAACCATGACTACCAAGATTGTATGGTAAGTGAACCCATACTTCCAAGATAGTCTTGGCAAAGATGCCTTGACTACTATGGAAATAATTTTATATGCTTATCTCTCTTCCAAAATTCCATGTATTATTCTTATGTTGTGATTTCATGGATTGTTTAATTTATTCCCTTATTATTCATGTAATTTTAACTACCAAGATTTATTCCATGATAAATTTTTATGATCTTATAATATGCAGGGTATGTTCTTAAAATGTTTTGATCTCTTTATCATACCCCTATGATCATGTTTATGCTTACATGTCTCCCAATTTTAACCTTATTGAGCATCTAAGATCACCAATTTTTATGTTTCCTTTCTTAGTTTATGAAGATAGGTATTAATTATTATGTGGCTAATAAGGGTTCTAGTTAAGAAGAACCCTGTGGGAGATAATGTGGCTCAATTTTGTACCAGTGTTTATGTTTCTATTCTTCCAATGGCACTAGACTAGTATGGTCTTTAATCATCTATTTTTTGTAATGTATTATGTATTCTATAGGAGTGATCTGATGTTAATGTATGAAAATTGAGGGTCATTATAAAGATGGATCTAGGTGAACATTTATGGTGTAGTTTCTTGTGCACTAATAAAATCAAGATATGGTCGAATTTAAAAAAACTATTAAGGATTTGTTAAGGGAGTTTTTTTAATCCTTGGTTAATTATACTTCTTTGGAGGAAAAACATGTGACAGCCTGAACCCGCACTTCTAGATTAGGTACTAAAAACATATTAAGTATTTTTTTATTAAAAAGTAGCTAAAAATATATAGTAAATTATAAAAATAAGTATATTTTCTAGTGTGGGTTTTAGATGATTAGGAAAATACACTACATAATATCTGAGTTTTCAAAAATAATTAGAAAATAATTATTTGTATTCACTTGTGCTAACTCATCAAATGAATCCAACCATGTTATAACTTTTAAAGGTCCTGTGAAAAATATTTTGAAACATGGGGTGAGATTAAAATAACCCAATACGGAGTTTTAAAAATAGGTATAAAATTATTTAGAAATAATTTTAGAATCTTCTAGACAAATATTATATATAATATATAATTTTATCAAATTACTACAACTAGTGTTTTAAGAAAATTAGATATGGAAATACTTTTCCAAACCTTCAAAATACCTATCATTTTGAAACCTGATTTTAAAATAAACATTGAAAGATATTTTCATTTCTCATTAATTTTCATTAGAAAATATTAATTCTTTTATTGATTAAAATGATACTAGAAAAAACGTAAGAAAACCACGTGTCAACTAGTTATATTGTAAGAACCTGGTTCTTAGTTTTGAGGTACGGGCTTCTTCTTTTTCCTTTTCCTTAAGTTTTTTTTAGAAAATATAGAAAATGGGGAAAAATCCTGAATATTGGAACTACACGCCGTGTACTTTTTCCATACGTCGTGTACTTATAGCCATGTTAGGATGAGTACACAGGGCGTGTAGCCTTGAGGGTGATAAAGGGTGTAGGAACCGACTACACACCATGTAGTGGTCCTTTACACACTGTGTAGATAGTCGGCACGCTTAAACAGTAAGGCAGTGGAGATGCCGCCAGCTGGGCGATAGTACACGCTGTGTACTTGGGAGTACATGTCGTGTAGATGTAGACACCCAAAGCTTGATGTACATGGATATTACATTACTTTAGAGGAATACTTAATACATAACAATAACAGACACACAAGGATCGTAATAGTTTAGTGTCTTTGGAAACTTGGAATGTAATCTTCTAATCGTGGTGAAAGATCTTCAACATCTCTCATAAAGATCTTCCCCTTTTTTTCTTACCTAAAACCTTTATTTATATCCTGGGGAAAAGAAAACATAAAAAGGGTGAGCTCAAATGCTCAGTAAGGATAATCATGGATAAAATAAAACATACCATATACATTTGAACTTAAAAAGATGAACATAATGTTTAAACATCAAAAGCTTGAGCAATGACATAAAACATGGAAGTAAGTAAGGCATAGATCATAAAGAAACATTAAGAATGATAAAATAGCATGGGAATAAAACATGTAATTGTGGAAACCATTAAGCACATGATATGATTTCCATAGTATCCAAGGCATTGCTGCCAAGACCATCTTAGTGGACAAAGTCCCTTTCTGAATCGAGTTCACTCCTCGTTCCAGTCCTGTATTACTGAACCAATTTAACTTGTCGTTCTATCCATGTCTATATCATGAGATATAAATCTTTACCCAATGAATTGGAGGTAGATATAGGTCCCACCCATCTCATAATGAAATCATTCTTTCATGTTCCACAAAATCATAAATCATACATCATAGCATAACCCATGAAATAAAATGGGATTCTTAAACATCATTCCATCATAACATAATCCATAAACAAGTGATATCATTTCATCATAAGAAAATTTAAACCATTTAATTCGTAGAGACATTTTACTTGAAACACACACATATGAAATAATGTCATCTTAGATGGAAAATAGTTTTGACAAAACACTTGAAATGAATTCTTCAGGAAAATATCTTTTCTTATTTAAAATCATTTTATTTTCACAAAATTCTTTGCAAATTTAAAAGATAAGGGTTTTGTTGAAAATAATCATACAATATTGTAGATGAAGCTTCTTGAAAATGAGGCGTTATGAAACCATAAAAATCTGTTCACGTCGTATAAGTTAAAAATAACATTCTCCTCGTACTTTTGTCGGAAAAGTCAAAAAGTACCTTATATGGTAACCAAAGGAAAGATTCCATTCATACAATGTGGTAAAAAGTAAATAAAGGGTAAAAATGACTTTAAAAATACATGGAATAATGGTAAAAATTTTATGAATCCATTTTTAGAAAACATAGTCATGGATGATAAACGTAACCCCAGTAAATACTTACGTATAAGCAATCTCGGATAAAAATGAGATTGAAAATTTATCCCTTACCTTAGGTCCGATATGCTTTTTACGTATCAGAACCTCATGTATAATGATTTAAATAATTTCATTGACTTATTAAAGAATCATATTCATTGTTATGATATCATATATGTTTCACTTATGACTTTATATTACCCGTTCTTTTGTAAATTCCATGTTAAAGCAGCGTTTTGGGTAAAATCATTTCATTTATCGTATGTGTTTCGACTTATCATTCTTGATATTATTACTTATATACTTATTTAAATAATTTCATAAGGTAAAACATGATTTACATATATTCATCATATACATATATATATTATAGGTCGATAAAAGAAATGAAATACACCGTTCATGGAGATGGTAGGCTGTACGTACGCATGAACGTTGTTTTCGTTTCCTTATTGAATTTAATGAAACTAAATAGAAGACATACATATATATATACATAAATCCAGTAGCATTATTATTTCATATATTTCATTATTATTCATTAAACAAACTTTATGATCATTCATGTATGGTTAACATGGAGAATGAATCTCATCGCGTCGTGGAGACGGTATTCCGTACGTACGCATGAGCGATGATATCATTTCCATAATCATTGAATTTAATTGGAGTGGATGATACAATATATCAGAATTAGTATGATGTTATAATAACTATGTATAGTTATTATTTACACCATTATACCCATCCAAGTAAGGTGGTGTTGGAAAAACAGATTACACCACGGCGTGGAGACGGTATTCTGTACGTACGAACGCGCGGTGATTTCGGTTTCCGTAGGATGGATAGATGGTGAAATAGGTTTGTTTCATACATATAATAACATATAATTATATGATTGATACTGATGTTATTACTTCATAATGAAACAACTAAAGAAGAAAAAGTGGAAGAAGAAATAAAGTTGAAAGAATCGGTAATGGACATTACCTCTTCTTTGAAGCGCCTCTTTGAGACCTCCTTTTAGGGCACTAAAATTGGTCTTTGAAGAATACCAGGACCTATTGGATGTTTCTAGGGAAGTGGAGAAGAGAATTTTTCAGGGGTTGGTCGAGCCTGAAGGCTCAAAGTGGTGTGAGGAAGAGAGGGAGTAGGTGCCCTTTTATAAGGGAGGAGAGGGGCACCTTTGGAATAACTAAAAATATTATTTTATTATAAACCCAAATTCGGTTTTAAATAGCTCCAAATTGATATCTTTCGAGGATAAGGTGGGTATGGGTCTAAATCCTCTCATAAAATATAATTTAGACAAGTTTAGGTTCCTATTTTAACCTTATCATTTAGATTTAACATTAAGTTAGATAATTTTACTTTTACCGTGTCTTTTTGTGTTCTTACACTATAAGGTTAATAAACTTACTATAAGAAGCCAAAAGAACCCCAAGTTGTTTATTATTAATATATATAACCTTATCTAAGTCATTTGGCCGAACCTTATATTTTTAAGAATAAAATAACAATTAATAATATAATATGTTTTTTAAAAACTATTTTATGTCAATTTTGACACTATTTAGTAATTGATTTTTGTGAAAATTATAACAGACTACCTTGAAAATTAGGGGAATTCATAAAAAGTCTCAAATTACATTTATTTTGGTATTCATAACATCAATTATGTCAATATTTCATTAATAAGATAATTACTGCATCATCTTTGTGTCATAAATAAATTAAATTATTTAATATCTAAAAATTAAAAATAAAATACCATTATGTATGAAATATTTTGAGATTTCTAATAAATATTTATAGTCGAATTTATCTTTTGTATAACCCTATATTAAAAATGATATACTTATTAAACATTGATTTTAACTATTTTAACCCTTCTTTAAATAAATTAATAATAAATGTCCTAATCTAATCCAAGTGGGCCTAAATGGTAATATTTTATTCCTAAGGTTGTTTTCGGTCTAATTAAACTTATACAATAGAATTAGGACATGTGTTAGGGTAATAATAATATCATTTTTACCCGTAATTACCCTATTTACTTTTAACCGTGGTAAAAAAAAGTAAAAAGTTACTATTCACCGAAAATTATTTTCATCTCATTGAATCACATTTTACTTACTGAAATCAACCATGTCTCTCAGATTTTTGAAATTCCACTCACAGAAACGGTAAAATTAAGTTTTATGAGAAATTCATTTTTTTAACTACCACCTAATGGTTTCACTATTCATAAAAAAATGAAAGTTTCCAGAAAAATACCAAAAATTAGGCCTAAGATATATTTGATATTATGAACTGAAAAATGATGTCTATTTTACCAAATTCAAAACATATCAGTTTCATTCCTTAATTTAAAAATTAATTCCCGTCGTCAAAACAAATAGTGTGTTCTTAAGAGATAATAACTATCAAAATATTGACATTTGTTTATGTCTGGTTTAAATGTGAAATTACATCCAATGACCAACATTGTATTAAATTGTAAAAATATATTCTAAATATACTTTAAAACCAATCAAATTAATAATTTATCACTATTAATTATTTTGATTAAAAAGGTTGTTTTTAATTAAAATTTAGTAATTTTCATTATTCATCAGAAAATGAAAGTTATCCGAAAAGTACCAAAATTTCACCCTAAGCTAATTTCAATATTCCGAATCCAAAAATGAAGTCCATTTTGAAAAATAAAATTTACAAAATTTCAAAAAGTGGTTATTACTATTCATAATGGCTAGTTTTAATAATATTTTAATAGCATATCATTATTTACAAAACTCGGTATTGCGTACAACACACGCTATCGCGGAAGGTCGTGCTTGCGTGTAATGCAAGACAAGTCAGGATTGCGTGTTGTGCAAGAATTCTTCATTGTTTCGTATAACATAATCCAACCATAATTCATTTATACATTGAATATATATATATATATATATATATATATATACTCAATGTTGCGTAGAATAACTATTATCAAAATTGTGTGTAACACAATCCAAGAATAGTGTTGCATATACTGCAAGGTAATACGGTGTTGCGTATAGCGCAAGGTAATCTTTGTGTAGCATACAACACAAGACATTAATGAAATTAAAAGAATATTTTTCATAAAATCTCGGGCTGTTACATTCTACCCCCCTTAAAATGAATTTCGCCCTCAAAATTCGTTGGGGTTATAAATGGTTTACTACTCAAAAGTTTGTTTAATAGAAACCCACATCGTAAAAAGGAATACCCAAACTTGACTTTAAAAACTAAAGTATGAAATGTAACGGTTACCCAAATTAACTCATCACTGGGTTTCCATGTAGGAGAACATAGGTGAAAATATGGATATGGAAGAAAAATCTAGCCATCAAGTTCTGATGGAGAGTGGTAGAGAACATGGCTATGAAATAGCCAACAATCACAAAGTCATAGATTTGCGATGATCTAAGGTACCATCTGATTCATCAGATATAAGGGCACTAGGACAACATTTTTGGTTTTCAAGATCATTTCCCTAAAGTTGGTGAATTAAAATAAATACTTACATGATTTTGGTAAAATTTCACTATTGTTCATGAATTGTACAATTCCCCTTCATCCCTTAATGAAATGAAGTTGAATTTGTTATTCATGATGTGTTAGCAGATCATGTGATAGAATGATGGGTTATTCCATCTATTTCAAACAAAAGGATAGCAAAAGTTATAAGTCCATCTTATGATTAGATTAATCGTATATGGTTCCAAAAATGAACTTATAATTCATATATCATACCGCTTAATAAAATAAAACTAGTTTCTACTAACCAGGGACTTCCTGTAGGCCAGTGGTAGGAAATAAAGGCTAGTCGCACTTCAGTTGTGGGTTCATTTCCCACAGCCTTGTCCGACGCGATGGGTTGTCACCCGTCCTGCAGGTTGTATTTTTTTCTAAAACTACATTACTATAACATCCCATCAATAATATTGAAAAACTTCTATCCTTAAACAATACTAAATTATCTCCAACATAATCCATTCCAATCTTTAGTCTTATCCATAATACTGCAGTCCACTCTCATAATATAGTGAAAACGATTACCAGATATTTCATATAACAAGCATGTTAATACCATCGTTGATCCCCATATATCATAAGATATGCCTTTTTGGTCACATTCCAAATATTCTAAGGCCTTAATCATGTATTCTCTTGAAAAATTAATTCCCATTGAATCTTAGTAAAAACATGAGTGCTGTCAAAAGTTAACTCATTCCACATACCAAAAACCCAAAATTCTATATACTCAAACCATGATATAACAATTTCCTTATATTAGTCATGATCTCATGAATACTATCAAACATTTAATTGTCTCCTTATCCCTTCATTAGGTGCATATCATCTACATTCCAAAAATATCTGAATAACCTTTCATGGATAATGGTACCATTAATCATACACTTTCAAAACTCAAGGAAAGACAACAGTGTAACAATCCTTAGATGTCTCTTTATTCCATAGTACCATGAGATTACTTATACAACATTACACATGATAAACATGTAATCATTCCACTACATTCTTAAACCATTGACCGAGCTTCAACAATTATTTCATCTCACATATCATTTGTAGTCTCTTCATCATCATCAATATAAATACTACCCATACGACCATACTGATTCTCTTCATGAGACTTTCCCTTAGGTCATTGGTTTGCATAATGCCTGTACATTCCACATTTAAAACATTTAACCATTTTTGATGTCGTAGCAATACCATTATCCTCATCCCTGGTGTTAATTGATCTTTTTCCTTTGCACTTACTGGCTTTGTGTCCTTCTTTTCCACACCCAAATTGTCTTCCAGTTCCTTTGAAACATTCTCCTTGATGCCTCTTCCCACATGATTTACATAGGGGAAATTGAACTTTCTTTCCTCTATGATCATCATGAAACTCCATCTTTCTCTTATTAGCCGAGTCAGGAAACTTACCAAATTTTACTTTATTGGTCATATTATGAGATTGCTGATTCGGCATAATAATTATGTTTGTGCTTCCAAATCCCATTTCATTTGGTTGCTCATGAAGAATATCATTCCATTGTCCATCATATCCTCCATTATCGTGAATCATCTTGTTTCCATCCATTTTCTAAAACCCAAAAAGAATAGTGTGAGAGGCAAAAATCATAATAAATGGGGAGTAACTTCAATATCTAACATCTTTGGTTTAATCTAATATCGTTACCATAGTTCTAGGACTTTATCCTATACGTATACTTATCCTTAGGTACATCCCTAGACATACCTTAGAAATATCTCTAGGGATCTCACTAATGTTTTCGCATCCTAGTTTCCAAAGGTTGACTAAACTTTTCCTCTGATACCAACTGTAGAGACCCAAACCTTGAAATACATGGATATTACATTACTTTAGCGAAATACTTAATACGTAACAATAACAAACACACAAGGATCGTAGTAGTTTAGTGTCTTTGGAAACTTGGAACGTAATCTTCTTATCGTGGTGAAAGATCTTCAACATCTCCTATAAAGATCTTCCCATTTTTTTCATACCTAAAACCTTTCTTTATATCCTGGGAAAAAGAAAACATAAAAAGGGTGAGCTCAAATTCTCAGTAAGGGTAAGCATGGATAAAATAAAACATACCATATACATTTGAACTTAAAAACATGAACATAATGTTTAAACATTAAAAGCTTGAGCAATGAAATAAAACATGGAAGTACGTAAGGCATAGATCATAAAGAAACATTAAGAATGATAAAATATCATTGGAATAAAACATGTAATTGTGGAAACCATTAATCACATGATATGATTTCCATAGTAGCCAAGGCATTACTTCCAAGACCATCTTAGTGGACAAAGTCCCTTTTTGAATCAAGTTCACTCCTCGTTCCATTCCTGTATTACTGAACCGTTTTAACTTTCCATTCCATCCATGTCTATCTCATGAGATATAAATCTTTACCCAATTCATTGGAGGGAGATATAGGTCCCACCCATCTCATAATGAAATCATTCTTTCGTGTGCCACAAAATCATAAATCATACATCATAGCATAACCCATGAAATAAAATGGGATTCTTAAACATCATGCCATCATAACATAATCCATAAACAATTGATATCATTTCATCATAAGAAAATTGAAACCATTTAAATCATAGAGACATTTTACTTGAAACATAAACATATGAAATAATTTCATCTTATATGGAAAATAGTTTTGACAAAACACTTGAGATGAATTCTAAAGGAAAATATCCTTTCTTCTTTAAAATCAATTTCTTTTCACAAAATTCCATGCAATTTTAAAAGATAAGGGTTTTGTTGAAAATAATCATGCAATCTTTTATAGGAATCTTCTTGAAAATGAGGCGTTATGAAACCGTAAAAATCCGTTCACGCCGTATAAGTTAAAAATAACATTCTCCTCGTACTTTTGTCGGAAAAGTCGAAAAGTACCTTATATGGTAACCAAAGGAAAGATTCCATTCATACAATTTGGTAAAAAGTCAATAAAGGGTAAAAATGACTTTAAACATCCATGGAAGAATGGTAAACATTTTATGAAAGCATTTTTAGAAAACATGGTCATGGATGATAAACGTAACCCCAGTAAATACTTACATATAAGCAATCTCGGATAAAAATGAGATTGAAAATTTATCCCTTACCTTCGGTCTGATATGCTTCGTACATATCCTAACCTCCTGTATAATGATTTAAATAATGTCATTGACTTATTACATAATCGTATTCATTGTTATGATATCATATATGTTTCACTTATGACTTTATATTACCCGTTCTTTTGTAAATTCCATGTTAAAACAGCGTTTTGGGTAAAATCATTTCATTTATCGTATATGTTTCGACATGTCGTTCTTGATATTATTACTTATATCCTGATTTACATAATTCCATAATTTAAAACATTATTTACATATATTCATCATATACATATATATATTATAGGTCGATAAAAGGAATGAAATACATCGTTCATGGAGACGGTAGGCTGTACGTACGCATGAACGTTGTTTTCGTTTCCTTATTGAATTGAATGAAACTAAATAGACGACATAAATATATATATACATAAATCCAGTAGCATTATTATTTCATATATTTCATTATTATTCATTAAATAAACTTTATGATCATTCATGTATGGTTAACATGGAGAATGAATCTCATCGTGTCGTGGAGACGGTATTCCGTACGTACACACGAGCGATGATATCATTTCCATAATCATTGAATTGAATTGGAGTGGATGATACAATATATCAGAATCATTATGATGTTATATTAACTATGTATAGTTATTATTTACACCATTATACCCATCTAAGTAAGGTGGTGTTGGAGAAAAAGATTACACCGCGGTGTGGAGACGGTATTCCGTACGTACGCACGCGCGGTGATTTCATTTTCCGTAGGATGTATAGATTGTGAAATAGGGTTGTTTCATACTTATAATAACATATCAGTATGTTAGTGATACTGATTTTATTACATCATAATGAAACAACTAAAGAAGAAGAAGTGGAAGAAGAAATAAAGCTGAAAGAATCGGTAACTGACATTAACTCTTCTTTGAAGCGCCTCTTTGAGACCTCCTTTTAGGGCACTGAAATTGGTCTTTGAAGAAGACCAGGACCTCTAGGATGTTTCTATGGAAGAGGAGAAGAGAATGTTTCTGGGGTTTTCCGAGCTTTAAGGCTCAAAGTGGTGTGAGGAAGAGAGGGAGGAGGTGCCCTTTTATAAGGGAGGAGAGGGGCACCTTTGGAATAACTAAAAATATTATTTTATTATATAGCCAAATTCGGTTTTAAATAGCTCCAAATTGATTTATTTCTAAGCTAAGGTGGGTATGGGTCGCAATACTATCATTAAATAGAATTTAGACAAGTTTAGGTTTATATTTTAACCTTATCATTTAGATTTAACATTAAGTTAGATAATTTTACTTTTACCGTGTCTTTTTGTGTTCTTACAGAATAAGGTTAATAAACTTACTATAAGAAGCCAAACAAACCCCAAGTTGTCTATTATTAATATATATAACCTTATCTAAGTCATGTTGCCGAACCTTATATTTTTAGTAATAAAATAACAATTAATAATATAATATTTGTTTTAAAAAGTATTTTAGGTCAATTTTGACACAATTTAGTAATTGATTTTTGTGAAAATCATAACAGACTGATTAGTTAGAAAAAAGTTAATTATATAAATACTAACATGTCATATTAACCTATAAAATTAAGTTAATTCATAAAAAGTATCAAATTACATTTATTTTGGTATTTATAACATCAATTATGTCAATATTTCATTAATAAGATAATTACTGCATCATCTTTGTGTCATAAATAAATTAAATTATTTAATGTCTAAAAATTACTAATAAAATAACATTATGTAGGATATAGTTTTATCTTTCTAATGAATATTTATAGTCGAATTTATCTTATGTATAACCCTATATTAAAAATAATATACCTATTAAACTTTGATTTTAACTATTTTAACCCTTCTTTAAATAAATTAATAATAAATGTCCTAATATAATCCAAGTGGGCCTAAATGGTCATATTTTATTCCTAAGGTTGTTATTGGTTGAATTAAACTTATCCAATAGAATTAGTACATGTGTTAGGGTAATAATAATATCATTTTTACCCGTAATTACCCTATTTACTTTTAACCGTGGTAAAAAAAAGTAAAAAGTTACTATTCACCAAAAATTATTTTCATCTCATTGAATCACATTTAACTTACTGACATCAACCATGTCTCTCGGTTTTTTGAAATTCCACTCACTGAAACGGTAAAATTATGTTTTATGAAAAATTCATTTTTTTAACTACCACTTAGTGGTTTCACTATTCATCAAAAAAATGAAAGTTTCCAGAAAAATACCAAAAATTAGGCCTAAGCTATATTTAATATTATGAACTGAAAAATGATGTATATTTTACCAAATTCAAAACATATCAGTTTCATTACTTAATTTAAAAATTAATTCTCGTCGTCAAAACAAATAGCATGTTCTTAAGAGATAATAACTATCAAAAGATTGACATTTGTTTATGTCTGGTTTAAATGTGAAATTACATCCAATGACCAACATTGTATTAAATTGTAAAAATATATTCTAAATATAGTTTAAAACCACTCAAAATAATAATTTATCACTATTAATTATTTCGATTAAAAAGGTTGTTTTTAATTAAAATTTAGTAATTTTCACTATTCATCAGAAAATGAAAGTTATCCGAAAAGTACTAAAATTTCACCCTAAGATAATTTCGATATTCCGAATCCAAAAATGAAGTCCATTTTGAAAAATAAAATTTACAAAATTTCAAAAATTGGTTATTACTATTCGTAACGACTAGTTTTAATAATATTTTAATAGCATATCATTGTTTAGCGAAACTCGGTATTGTGTACAACACACGCTATCGCGGATGGTCGTGCTTGTGTGTAATGCAAGCCAAGTCGGGGTTGCGTGTTGTGCAAGAATCCTTCGTTGTTTCGTATAACATAATCCTACCATATTTCATTTAAACATTGAATATATATATATATATATATATAATCAATGTTGCGTAGAATAACTATTATCAAAATTGTGTGTAACACGATCCAAGAATAGTGTTGCGTATACTGCAAGCTAATACGGTGTTGCGTATAGCGCAAGGTAATCTTGGTGTAGCATAAAACACAAGACATTAATGAAATTAAAAGAATATTTTTCATAAAATCTCAGGGTGTTACAGTACTCATGTCGATGGATGAACAGTGTGGCGGTGCCGCCAAATGAACAGTTAAATGAAAGAAGTACACGCCGTGTACTCAGAAGTACATGTCGTGTACTTTATTTTTTCATCTTAAAACAGGCAGTAGCCTCCTCTTTTGGCAGAGGAGACACTTGAGCTGATTTAGAGCCAAAGGAGGAGGTCAGACCTTTGAAGATCCACCGGGTGTTCTTCTGGAATCCGACTCGGCTTCGAACGATCTCATTGGAACCACACGGGTAATCCCTCTCCTATCCTGGTACCGTTCTTACCAATTCTTTCCCAAGGGGATGTTATTTAGGTTTGAATGGGTTTTGTTCTTCGTCAGATATACGCCGTTCTTGGGCGTTTCTGGAGTCGGCGTTTGGGTATAACGTTCGTTGGCGTATAAGGTAGGTGTCTTTTTGTTTATTTTCCAACTGTCATGCATTTTTGTGCGTTTCGGTCCACGAACCCATGTTGGGGTGTCGTGTGGCTGAGGTCGTTGCTATATTTAGTGCCAAGAATTGAATAAGTGATTAAATTGTGATAATAAAATTCCAGTTGGGATTGTTGCTTGGATCTGGAACCACCCTCAGGGTGTGATTCACTGTTTAGCTATTTGGCCAGGATACCCGAAGGTATGCCTTTAAAATAGTAATTGTATAATTGCCTTGAGTGGAATTTCTTGTTACTGCTTTTTGAACTGTTGGGCATGGACCGATTACCTGTTTAGCCTGAGGGTGGTGTTCTGATTAGCCTATGGGCACTACACTATTTAGCCTGTGGGCAGTAGTTATTTCAGCCTGAGGGAAACTTCTTCTGTGCCTATGGGCAGCTGACTCTGTGCCTGTGGGCGACACTACCTACGCCCGAGGGCAAACTCTGTTATGCCTAAGGTCAGATTCTTGTATTGGATACTCATTACCCGAGGGTAGGATTTTATGTGTCTGAGGACACTAGTTGTTACTAAGAAATGCACTGTGGTTATTTCTTATATAAAATGGATTAAATGAATAATTAAATGGAAATTTAACTTCTAAGTTAGTTACCTTGTATAACTTCTTACTTTATTGCATTTACCACTACACACTATTGTTGCATGTTAGCATGCAGTTGGGCACGTTCCTTTGGTGGGTTCCTACTGAGATATATTTCTCACACCCTGTTTGGGTCACGCTTTTCGGCCCAAACAGATTACGTTTCTGCAGGTGTAGATAGGGGAAAGAGTCCCTATACAGGTACTTGAATATTACTATGGAGTAGGAGGGCATGGGACTGAGCCTAGGATCGTGATGCCACTGCCATCTGTTTGCTTTGTTTTGTTGTACTCTGCTTTTTGTTTTACTGTATCGATGTATAACATGTTCTGGCTATTTTCTTAGAACATGTGACATGTTGGATCTTTTTTATACTGTTGGTTATATCATCTGTAGTTGTTTATTTCAGTTGTGTATGGTTTACTTCTTCTGCTATCGTTGTATGTTTTATTTAAATTCCACTGCGCTACACTTAGACAAATGAGGACATAGTTTCCCCACTATCAGACCTGGGCATTCGCTACTAGTCAGTAGCCTCTGGCATTTGGGGAAATGCGCTTGAGGTCTTGTGGCGAACCGGCTTCGGGGCACCCATTGAGTGGCACCCTAGACCGGGATGTTACAAAGTGGTATCAGAGGAAGTTCTTTTCTTTGACTTACTATTTGGAGCCGTAGTCAGGGATAGGACGAACGGTAGTTGGTAATAAGCTGTGCTCAGGCGTAGCTAACCCATGTACAGAGAAAATCCAGTCTACCTCGTATTTTGCAATTTCTCTGATTTTGCAAATTTTACTATTGATATGATTTCATCGTTGGGTGATGCACTTATATTGTGTTGTTTATAATTTATCTATGGGTTCTCTTGAGTTGCAACCCGATGATATGAGGGTATGCCGTCGCATGCATCATATAGGCACATGATAGATATCACATGTCTTGCCTAGATTCCATGCCATGTAGGTGCACTAGAATTTTCATGTTGATGTGATAGTTGTTGTGTTAGAAAAGCATGTTGTTGTGATAGCTGCAATGATAAAATACCTGTTATTTGATAGGGTAATTTTTGTGTGAGTTGTTCATAGAATGGACGCAAAACTTTGGTTTTTGGGGAGTATGGGTCCCCATTGACCGGAATTTGGTGGTTCATTGACTGTTTATTAGTTATAACACATATAAGATGTCAAACTTTGATTAGTGGGGAGTATGGGCCACCACGGGTCGGAATTCGACACTTAGGTGTTAGTTTCATATTTTCTGGGTTCCGGAAAAGTTTCTGAGGCATACTGTTCTGAAACCAAGTATACACGCCATGTAGCATGTTTACACACGTCATGTATGGCCTTCTGTTCGGGAAGAAAAATGAACTTTTTGAGTACACTCCGTGTACCCTAAGTACACTCTGTTTAGTCTCTTCCCGTGTGGGCGGCGACACGGGGTAGGGAAAGGCTTGGGTAAAACACGCTGTGTATTTTTTATACATGTCGTGTACTGTTGACCCGGAGTCCGGACGTGTAACTAACAACACGGGTCGGTGAAATCCTGTACAGAACATGTCGTGTCAATGATGAACATGCCGTGTAGTGTGACCTGGGGACTCGGCCGTGTAATTAATAACACGGGTCGATGTCACCATTCCTTGAACATGTCGTGTACCTTTGAGGACACGCTGTGTATTCTTGTCCGAGGACAGACCGTGTGGACTTAGACGAGTGGTTGGGGAAACGGGGTGATGTACACGCTGTGTGCGGGTGTAACACGCCATGTAGTTTCAAGCAGAGTAGTCGGCCGTGTCACAAGAGACACGGGCAGTTGGAAAATAACACCATACACGCCATGTAGATTAAGTACACGCCGTGTAGTTTTGTTAACGGGAGCCGTGTGTCTTAGCCGTGTCGAAGGACCCAACCAGGGGAAGGGAAGTCAAGTACACGCCGTGTAGTCAGGATACACGCCATGTAGTCTTGTTTTGTAAATTTTTAGATGCCTTCTTCCTCTTGTTTCCCTTGTGTTTTCTTCGTTTCAGCTTTAATAATCTTGAATCTGAGGCGTGCTTTTGACCTTGTAGTGTCATGCCACCTAGACGACCGCGATTTGTTCTCCAGGAGAGTGGAGATGATTATACTCTGGAGATGGTGGGCCATGGGCTACCAGTTGATCATCCAGCAAAGCCAGTTTCAGTGACAACTGCTATACCGGACACAGGCATGGAGGCATAGTTCCGTGAGGGATTTATGCGGTTCATGCAGACCTTTCAGGGAGCACCACAGGCTGCGACATCTATGGCTGAGCTGACTCGTATCTTTCAATAGTAGCATCCACCTATGTTTTTAGGGGATGGTGGACCACAGGCTGTAGAGTCTTGGTTGGGGTCGATGCAGACTATTTTCGAGCATCTGTAGATGCCTTCAGGGTGGAGGGTCAAGCTCGCGACTTACATGCTACGTGATTCGGCCAAGAGGTGTTGGGATGTTACCACCCAGTCAGAACATCACAGAGACATGGCGTGGGAATATTTTCATGAAGTCTTCTATGAATTCTTCTTTCCTGAGATGCTGAGGGCATATAGAGCTCGAGAGTTCATGAATCTGTAGCATGGCGTTATGTCGGTGATGGACTCTTCTGCTCGTTTTACAGAGCTTCGGCGTTTTTCACCCGTACTAGTGGGTGATGAGGCGTTGAGAGCCAGGAGTTTTGAGGATGGTCTTCGGTATAACATCTGCGCGCTGGTGAATATCTTCAGGTTTCCTACTATACATGCTATTGTGAACCAGGCATTGATCATAGAGAAGAACCTTCGAGAATCTAGTGTTGTGGGCTAGGGAAGTTCAGCATCAGTTACTAGTACTATTTCAATTTTCAAGAGGAAGAGACAGATGGACTTCTCTCAGGGCGGAAATACCAGTCATAAGAATGCTTCAGGTGGCCAGGTTATGTGCTACCAGTGTGTTAGAGATGGGTACAAGAGGCCACAGTGTCCACGAGACCCAGTGGAGTGCCGAGCTTGCGGCAAGATGGGTCATCTGTAGCACTTTTATAGGGCATTTCCACCAGTGGCTAGTGAGAGGGGTTCCGTGCAGACTCTGCGTGCGGGAGAATGACCAGTGGATTCTTACCAGTCAGAGAATTGGAACACGTCAGGGCGTGAAGGAAGAGATGGTTGTCGTGGCCATGTTAGCCAGACACCAGGATCTCAGAGGCAGCAGGGCGGGACAGCTTAGGGTAGTCAGGCTGTGTCGCAGGGTCGCGGCACTGGGCAGGCATATGCATTGCAACAGACCCAGCAGGAGTAGGATCCCGGACCTTCGACAGTTAGAGGTACTATTCTAGTAGCTTTTGTCTTATCTATAGTACTTTTCGATACAGTTTATACACATATTTTTATATCTGTACCCATTGTGGAGAGCCTTGGGCTCTATGTTTCGACTTCTTCCAATATCTTGACGCTAGACACTCCATTGGGGACTAGGACGGCGGGTGTGTGTCAGTGCAGGGAGTGCCCCCGTGAGGTTGGTGGGTGTCACTTTCTTTGGGACCTCTATTTCCAAGAGATGACGATCTATGACGTCATTCTCAGGATGGACTGGTTGGTTCCCTTTCGAGGCTTTGTAGACTGTTATCGTCGCAGGGTGCATTTCACGTCACCAGAGGGTGGAGAGTTTCTATACAAGGTCGAATGGGATGTCTAGGCGAGTCAAGCTGGACCAGAGCATCATGGGAGAGGTGGAGTCATAGCCCATATTGTGAGCTTATATATGGATGATCAGGGGACTTGTCAGACAGATTTCCCTCCAGTTGTTGATCGTTTCAGGGATGTCTTCCCAGACAACTTTTCAGGTCTACCTCCGGTGCGTGAGATGGATTTCTCCATTGGGATTGTGCCAGGAGCAGCACTGGTGTCCATTCCTCCTTATAGGATGGCTACACCTGAGTTGCAAGAGCTCAAGAGGCAGTTGGAGGATTTACAGGAAAATGGCTTTATCCGACCCAATACTTCTCCTTGGGGTTCGCCGGTTCTTTTTGTGAAGAAGGCGTATGGTACCCTTAGACTTTGCATGGATTATCGGAAGCTGATCCAGTTGACGGTTAAGAACTGATATCCCTTACCGAGGATTGATGATCTGTTTGATTAGATTCGTGGAGCACGAGTGTTCTCTAAGATTGACTTGAGATGCGGATATCATCAGTTGCGCGTGAGACCATCAGATATACCGCTTACATCTTTTCAGAGCAGATATGGTCTGTACGAGTACTTGGTTATGCCGTTCAGACTCATGAACGCGCCAGTGGTTTTCATGGCCATGATGAATCGTGTGTTCCATCCGTATCTTGATTATTTTGTGGTAGTATTCGTGGATGACATCTTGGTGTACTCCCACACTTGACACGACCATGCCACCCACCT
Source organism: Viscum album (assembly GCA_963277665.1). Classification (NCBI taxonomy): domain Eukaryota; kingdom Viridiplantae; phylum Streptophyta; class Magnoliopsida; order Santalales; family Viscaceae; genus Viscum; species Viscum album. The sequence goes on along the minus strand of OY728157.1, from coordinate 23,025,202 downwards.
TGAGATCATATTGAGTACACTAAGGGAGCATCATCTATATGATAATCTCTCAGAGTGCTACTTTTGGATTGACCAGATTCACTTCCTGGGTCATATCAAATCTAAGGCAGGAGTTTCAGTAGACCCAGAGAAGGTGAGAGCAGTAGTTTCCTAGGAGAAGCCTAAGAACGTGTTTGAGATACGGAGTTTCTTAGGTCTGGCTGGTTACCACAGGCGTTTATACAGGACTTCTCCCACTTGGCAGCGCCATTGATAGGCTTGACTAAGAAGGGTGTGAATTTCGTTTGGTCGGAAGCTTGCGAGGCAGCTTTTCAGGACCTGAAGGGAAGGTTGAAATCAGCACCGATCCTAATACTCCCAGAGCAGGGGAAGAGCTATATAGTTTATTGTGATGCCTCAGGTATTGGGCTAGGAGTAGTGTTGATGTATGGAGATCAAGTTGTTGCGTACGGGTCTCGGAAGTTGAGGCCGCATGAGAGGAATTACCTGATGCATGATCTCGAGTTGGCAGCAGTTGTTCATGCGTTGCGTTTTTGGAGACATTATCTATTGGGGGATAATTTTTTGGTTTTCACCGACCAAAAAATCCTCATGTACATATTTACACAGCGTGACTTGAATCTGAGGCAGCGAAGGTGGGACGAGTACATACAGTCCTTCTATTTTGAGCTTACCTATACACCTGGTAAAGGTAATGCAGTAGCCGATGCATTGAGCATGAAGGCTCAGATACAGGCAATGCAAGAGGCCAGTGGTGAGTGGCAGCTTGTGGCTTTGTTCTCTGAGATGCATCTGGAGGTGCACGACAGTCAGGGGTAGATTAATCTTTCCTCTTTAGCTGTGACTTCTACCCTCCTGGATAGAGTGAGTATAAGATAGCTATTTGATTTAGAAGGAATATTCCTACGGGAGTCGGTGGCAAGTGGGGACCCACCTCCTGGTTGGAAGATAGGCGATGATGAAGTTTTGTGTTTCCATGGACGAGTATGGGTTCCAGGGGATATACACGAAGAGATGATGCTGGAATTTCATGCTTCAACATGGGAAGTTCATCCCGGGGTTACCAAGATGTACATTGACTTGAGGCATCAGTACTGGTGGTCGGGTATGAAGAGGGAGATAGCTGGTTTTGTTACGAGGTGTTCCACCTGTCAGCAGGTGAAGGCAGAGCACTAGAGGCCAGCTGGGATATTACAATAGTTGCCCATTCTAGAGTGGAAATGGGATGATGTCGCGATGGATTTTGTGACGGGATTTATGAGGTCACCTCGAGGCAATGACGCCGTGTGGGTTGTTGTGGATAGACTCACGAAGGTAGCTCACTTCTTGTCGATCAAGGAGACCTTCGGTGTTGACAAGCTCGGACGACTGTATATTTGAGAGATCTTCCATCTTCATGGGGTCCCTCGTTCTATCGTTTCAGATAGGGATTCCCATTTTACGTCTCATTTCTGGAAGAGCTTTCAGAGGGATCTGGGTACACAGGTTCTTCTGAGCACAACATACCACCCTCAGAACGATGGCCAGTCAGAGAGTACAATATAGGTGCTTGAGGACATGCTGCGTGCATGCGTCCTAGACTTTGGGGGCTCTTGAGAGAAGCATATACCCTTAGTCGAGTTTTCCTATAACAATAGTTTCCAGGAGACTATTGAGATGGAACCATACAAGGATTTATATAGTAGGCCATGCCGATCACCTTTGTGCTGGTTAGAGGTAGGTGAGGCATCTTTACTGGGGCCACAGCTTGTGCAGGAGACATCTGAGAAGGTCTAGTTGATTCGGAAGTGGATGGCTACTGTGCAGTCTCGTCAGAAATCTTATGCTGATCGCCGCAGATGACTCTTGGAGTGCATGGTCAGGGATCAGGGTTTTCTACGTGTTTCGCCGAGGCTGGGACACAAATGGATCAGGAGACAGGGTAAGCTCTCACCGAGGTATGTGGGGTCATTCAAGATTCTAGAGAGAGTCGGGCTGGTTGCTTATCGGTTGCAGTTACTGCAGCGATATCGAGCCATGCACGACGTCTTCCATGTGTCTCAGTTGCGTCGCTATCATTCAGACTCGTCTCACACCTTTCAGCCAGAGGAGGTTGAGCTTCAGCATAATGCGTCCTTTGAGTAGCATCTGATTTGTATTGTTGACAGGAGCATGAAGGTTCCGAGTACGGTCAGTTCCTCTTGTACGGGTGCTATGGCAGCATGGCCGAGTGCAAGAAGAGACCTAGGAGCGGGAGGCTGACGTACGTGTTCAGTGGCCAGAGCTGTTCTGAGCTTGATCTTCGCCACCCTTGGAAGGGAAATTTGGGGACAAATTACTATAAGGGGGGAAGTTTGTAAGAACCTGGTTCTTAGTTTTGAGGTACGGGATTCTTCTTTTTCCTTTTCCTTAAGTGTTTTTGAGAAAATATGGAAAATGGGAAAAAATCCTGAATTTTGGAACTACATGTCGTGTACTTTTTCCACACGTCGTGTACTTATGGCCATGTTGGGATGAGTACACAGGGTGTGTAGCCTTGCCGATGACAAAGGGTGTAGGAACCAACTACACGACGTGTAGTGGTCCTTTACACACTGTGTAGTCAGTCGACATGCTTAAACAGTAAGGCGGTGGAGATGCCGCCAGCTGGGTGATAGTACACGTCGTGTACTTGGGAGTACATATCGTGTACTCATGTAGACGGATGAACAGTGTGGCGGTGCTGCCAAATGAATAGTTAAATGAAAGAAGTACACGCCGTGTACTCAGAAAGTACATGTCGTGTACTTTGTTTTTTCGGCTTAAAACAGGCAGTAGCCTCCTCTTTTGGCAGAGGAGACACTTGAGATGATTTGGAGCCAAAAGAGGAGGTTGGACCTTTGAAGATCCACCGGGTGTTCGTCTGGAATCCAATTTGGCTTCGGAAAATCTCGTTGGAACTGCACTAGTAAGCCCTCTCCTCTCCTGGTACAGTTCTTACCAATTCTTTCCCGAGGGGAAGTTATTTACAATTTAAAGGGTTTTTGTTCTTCGTCAGATCTACGCCGTTCTTGGGTGTTTCTAGATTCGGCATTTGGTCATAACGTTCGTTGGCATATAAGGTAGGTGGCTTTGTATTTATTTTCCAACTGTCGTGCGTTTTTGTGCATTTCGGTCCACGAACCCATGTTGGGGTGTCGTGTGGCTGAGGCCGTTTGTAACGACCCAAAGTTTCATTAATGGAAAATCCCTCTTGATCCAGTTAAATGTTTCTTTATGAAAAATGTTTTTATAAGATGTCAACTTCTTTAGTTTTACGTTAAGATTTGTGACCGTTACTTTTTAGCCGTTGAGAAGTGATCATCTGAGTAGTATAAATATAAGGCTTTAACGAACCCATTTCTACTCAGACAAAGGAAGTGATGGCCTCATCTAGTAGAATTTCCCCTTACGAAGCCCATTTGTCAGAGCTCAGAAAAGAGGTGGCGTCTTTGGGCTTTGCCCTTGACCAAGCCCAAGCTGAGCTTCATCAAGTCAAGCTCGAATGTGATCGTCTACGGGAAAAGTGGAAGTTGATTGAAATTACCACTCGAGCGATGTTATCTGAGCCACCCCAAGAGTCTGTCACCATCACACACCTTACCCTTAGGTCTTATGCGACTATTTTTAAGGGGTTATGTAATAAATAAGTAGCAACATGTTCATGTACATTATTTTTGTATATAATAATGAATATAATTTCTAGTCATTTTTGATACATTGTAATTAGTTTTTAAAGTAAAAATGGTGTTTTTAGTTATTATTTAATTAAGAATTATATTTTATTAAATTAAAAGAATTTTTGAATTAAATAATATTTTAATAAAATATTATTATTAATATTAAATTAATTTTTTTAAGTATAAATGATCTTATAATTTTATGAATGCAATTAAAATTTTTATTAAGGTTTGAAAGCCATTTCTGTCAAAACCCGTGAATTTTTTATAAATGTCATTTTTTATTTTAAAAGTGAAAATTCACATATTTAGAAAATTATTTAGATAAAATAAATATTATTTTTGGAATCAGGACGTCGAAATTATCCAACGGTGAATTTTTCATAATTTTCTGAGATAGTCAAATTTTTGGGTAAAAATTAAATACCATTTAAATATATAATGTGTTTTATGACATCATAATGACCCAATGGTGATGTAATAAAATAACATAATCCTTAAGTTCGGCCAATATGTGTTTTATCATTAAAATAATGAGGTTTTGGGTTTGTTTGACTTACTTTTCAAAGCATTAATGGAGCCCTCAAGACTTATTCAACACTTTGCCTTTTTAAATTAATTTCCTTGGGAGTGTGACTCACCTCTACATAAGTAACCATAATTTTTTAATAAGTTCGGATCTTGGCATTGTAAAATATTGCCTTCCTCTTTCCTTTTCCAGAAACCATGGGAAAATACCATGGGACGGTTTGTGGTTTGGATTATTTTAATATAAGGGGTCCCAAACCTAAATAATAAAGAATTCTCTCACCTTTCCTATATAAACCCACCCAAGCTCCCACTTCCTCCTCAATAAAATCCCTTGGAGTTAGTCCAACCTCTTCAATACTCTCTCTAGAATCCTCCCAAGGTCCCCCAAGCTCCCAAGAAGCCTCTCACAAGCCTCTCTCTAGCCTTTGGAAGCACACTTCCAAGTAAGGGTTTTTTTCTTCCTTTCTCATTTTTGTCAATTTGCTTTAAGTTGTATTGCCCTTTTAATTTCAATTATGAATATTGGGATATGGTTTCGAACCTCGCCCATACTTCCCTCTTATTGTTTGAATGATGGTAGAACCCTTTCCCTCTCATTAAATGCCTCCCATGTACACCCGTTACTATGCCGAAATTCCGAAAGGAACTTCTCTCTCTTCTTGTACATTCAAGAAATACTTTTGTATCATGAATTTAAATTCCATTTCAATTGTTGGGACATGTATATATATGAAATCCTTACTGTCCATTACATGTAAATATGATGAGTAACCCCTTTCTCTCTCATCAAACTTTTTTATGAATTCTTATGCCACGCCGTTACGCTGCCGAAATCGCACCGATTTTCTAAGCCAATGTCATTATGTAGTGAATACCATGCCCATTCCTCCATCAAGAGTATTCACCTTTATGCACATTTACTTATTGATTGTAAAGTTTCTTGTGTGAATTCCACATTCCTTTATCGTGGAATAAATGATTATGAATACATGTTTTATGATCCCTGTGGCACACTTATGCATGAAATGAAATGTTTAAGAAGGGTGCGCCCTTTATAGCGCTCCAATGCATTGGGTAAAGTATAGTATCATGATATGTCATGTGCAATGAGTGTTGACTCATTCTAATTCAAGTGAAACGAGGGTTTACTCGTGCTTCAAGTGCAATGAGGGTTTACTCATGCTCCATGTGCAATGAGCCTTGGCTCATGCTAATTCAATGTTAAGTGTTGTTGCCACATTTCCATGTTATGGTTATCATGATTTATCATGCCTTTATGTTCATGTTACTCTAATGCTCTATTGATGTTCCTATTGCCTAACATGTATTGTACTCCTCATGTTATTCATTGTGTACTCCCTTACTGGGCTTTATAGCTCACCCTTTTCTTATGCATGTCCTCAGGTTATCCCATGCAATGCTAAGTACGAAGGAATGTAGTGGTCATGTAAAGGAAATTTTCAGTAAAGATGTTGTATTTCAAGTTTAAAGTTTTTATGTAATGATCCTAATCCCCAAAGACACTAAACCTCTCGATCTTCTTTGTTGTATCAAGTGAAGTTTTATGTAATAAAACATGCTTAAGTTGTATTAAAAAGCAGGGTTGTCATAGTTGGTATCAGAGGATAGGTTTAGTTATTTTTGGGATTAGGAAACCCTAGTAAAGCCTTAGATACAAGACTAAGTATAATAAAAACATCCCTAAGTTTTGGTAAATACTATGTAAGTGGTTTATCAAACAAATACATCCCTGTGTGGATACGAGCAGGTAGAGGCGGCTCTGGCACAGATGTATCCTAGGGGTAAAACCCGAAAACACCGCTTTGAGCTAGACTCGAACGGGAACTGGTGCACAACAAAGGGCCTTGATGCACTCTTGGTTACGACACTCCCAGGGGATATGTTTTGATAAATTCACAATCTTAGTATGAACCCTTATTAAGGGAAAAATTCCCCTAAGAATATATGTTAGAAGGAATATCATGAAAAGCCTGGATTGAATCCTATAGACTCATGAGTTAAAGAGATTAAAGTTTATTTATACGTCATCAACTTTTGTCTTTGGATTACCCTTTATGTGTTACCCCTAACTTTCCTTTTATTCCAGCCAATGGCCTGTAATAGGAGAACTCGGGCTAACAACCGTTGTGAATATCAGTGTGATGATTGTACTTATGAGATGCCCAATCCAATGGGAGCGGGAATCGCGAACTTTGTCACGCTTCTCTCTTAGCTAACTCAAATTTGAATAGAAACACTGGTCAAGAGGAACGTTCAACCCCCCCTAATAAAGAACAAGTTTCTATTGAATGCTTCATGAGACAAAGGCCTCCTACTTTTAGTGGATCATCTGATCCCACGATCTCTGAACAATGGATCAACTTCATTGAAAAGATATTATCCATCCTCCAATGCTCTTAAAAAGAGAAGGTTCTCCTAGCGGCTTATCGTATGGAGGGTGAAGCTAATCAATGGTGGACGTTGATCAAAAATACGAAACCTGGGGAGGAGATCGAGGCTTTGGAATGGAAGGAATTCCGGAAGATTTTTTTTGATAAATATTTTCCACGCACCCTCCGTCTTAAGATGGAAAGGGACTTCCTTTCCCTCAAATAGAAAGATGAAGAATCTGTGGGAGCATATGAGGCAAACTTCACAAGGCTTGCACGATACGCTTCCGTCTTTGTCGTTACCCCCGAATGGAAGGTTGACCGCTTCTTTGGTGGGCTGAATCCTAGCTTGCGGAAAGCATTAGCGATTCGTGACTTCGACAGCTATGAGGAAATTGTCCGATGTGCCCTCAAGGTTGAAATGGAGATCGGAGAATCATGGGACAAGAAGCGTAAGGTGGACTTCAATGCTGGTGGTCCGATGGATAAATCCAATGGCGCTAAGAAATTCCAGCACCCCACTTTCCAAAAGTGTGGAAAGAGGCACCCTGAAAATTGCCTTATGGGGACAAGAAAATGTTTCAAGTGTGGAAGCGAAGGGCACCTATCTGTTAACTGTCAGCAAGAAGGACCCGTGGCTGCAACAGAGGAGAGGAACGCTCCGTTCGAACCTCAACGCATTGTTCAATGCTACAAATGCAAAGAACCGGGTCATTTTTCAAATCAATGCCCTAATCCAAGGGTTATCGGAGGAAACCAGCAACCTCCAAGACAGCAAGGAAGAACATTTTCCATCACTTCTGCCGAAGTGAACCCCGACAATGAAGTGGTGACAGGTATGCTGGTTATTCATTCAAGAATAGCGAACGTACTTTTGATTCAGGTTCTACGCATTCTTTTATATCTCAAAAGTTTTTTAGAACAATCCATGCACCACCACAAATCATGGAAGTAGAGATGTCGGTGAGTACGGAAAATGGGGCAATAATTGCATCCCATGAGTATAAGTCCTCCCATGTTATAATATGTGGATTGAATTTCTTAGCGAACCTCGTCATACTCCCTTTGGTGGAATTTGATGCAATTCTTGGCATGGATTGGCTTTCCTTATATAGATCCAACATAAATTGTCAGGAGAGGGAAATCACACTACATATGGAGAATCGACCCCCGATTCTTTACAACTGTCAGGAGGAAGATGAATCTCCTTTAGCTCCATCATCTCAAGAATGGATATTACTGCCTTATGAGCACGCATATCTGGCTCAGATGAATGAGTCCAAGGAAGAAACCACCCTTGATGAAATGCCTATTGTGAGGGAATTCGCTGAAGTATTTCCCGAGGAACTTCCTGGTCTTCCTCCAAGAAGAGATGTTGAGTTCTCAATTGAACTTATACCTAGGGCACTACCAATATCCAAGACTCCATATAGAATGGCTGTTGTTGAGCTTGAAGAGCTGAAGAAACAACTACAGGAGAATATGGATAAAGGGTTTATATGCCCAAGTGCATCACTATGGGGTGCACCAGTCCTCTTCGTCAAGAAGAAGGATGGGTCAATGCGGCTTTGCATCGATTATCGTGAACTTAACAAAATCACAATAATGAACAAGTATCATCTCCCAAGAATCGATGACTTGTTTGATTAGCTAAGTGGAGCACAATACTTCTCCAAGGTGGACTTGCGTTTGGGATATTATCAAGTAAGGGTGAAGAAGGAAGATATCCCCAAGACTGCTTTTCGTACAAGGTACGGGCACTATGAATTCATAGTAATTCCTCTCGGACTCACCAATGCTCCAGCAATATTCATGGACTTGATGAATAGAGTCTTTAGAGATTACCTAGACAAATTTGTGGTAGTCTTTATAGATGATATTCTAATATACTCCAAAACCAAGGAGGGCCATGAGGAGTATTTAAGAACTGTACTGGAGAATTTGCGCAGGGAGAAGCTCTATGCCAAGTACAGCAAGTGTGAGTTCTGGTTGAAGGAAGTCTCATTCTTGGGTAATATCATCACAAGCAATGGGATATCTGTGGACCCCTCCAAAATAGATGCAATTGAGGGATGTCTGAGGCCAACATCGGTAACTGATATCCGTAGCTTCTTGGGGTTAGCTCGATATTATAGATGATTTTTGAGAAATTTCTCATGATTTTCCAACCCTCTTACCATGATAACTCGAAAGGGAGTAAAGTTTTCTTGGAGTGATTAATGTGAAGAAAGCTTCAAGGAGTTGAAAAGGAGGCTTATCACTGCACCCGTGCTCACTTTACCCACAAGTGGGGAGCTTTTTTTGGTATTCAGTGATGCTTCGAAGAAAGGATTAGGATGTGTGCTGATGCAGAATGACAAAGTGATATCCTATGCCTCAAGGCAGTTGAAAATCCATGAGCGAAACTATCCAACGCATGATCTGGAGTTGGTGGCGGTGATCTTTTCCTTGAAAATCTGGCGGCAATATCTCTATGGAGAGAAATGTGAGATATATACTGACCACAAGAGTCTTAAATATATATTCACACAGAAAGAGCTTAATATGCGCCAGAGAAGATGGATAGAGCTCATCAAGGATTATGACTGTTCAATACATTACCACCCTGGGAAAGCGAACAAGGTGGCAGATGCCCTAAGTAGAAAGGATCCAGCTATTCTATCAATGATGAGAATTGAGAAGGATCCAATCGTCTTAGACTTGATGAAGATAGATGTGGGAATCATAATGAAGGGAACATCATCAATCCTTTCACAAATGATTTCTCAACCATCTCTTTTGGAAAGGATAAAAGATGCTCAAAAGGATGATGCAGGAATCCAAGAAAAAGTGGAAGCTATAAAAAAGGGAAAATCCTCAGAGTTTAATGTTAATGAAGAAAGAATTGTGCAGTTTGGGAAAAGACTATGTGTTCCACCAAGTTAGGAGCTGAAGAAGGAACTTTTGGATGATTCACATAGTTCGAATTTCTCTATTCACCCAGGGAGCACAAAGATGTATCGAGATCTCTGAGAAAACTTTTGGTCGGATAATATGAAGAAGGAGATCGCTGAATATACATCAAAGTGACTGGTGTGTCAGCAAGTGAAGGCAGAGAGGCAGAAGTCTAAGGGGATGATGCAACCATTGCCTATACCAGAATGGAAATGAAAGAACATCACCATGGACTTCGTCACTGGACTTCCAAGGACATCCAAAGGCAACAATGCAATCTGGGTTATTGTGGATCGTCTTAAAAAGACTACACACTTCATTGCTATTCGAGAGGATTTCTCTTTGGATCAACTGGCACGGATATATATCAGGTAAGTGGTACGGTTGCATGGAGTACCACTATCTATTGTGTCTGACCGAGATCCAAGATTTACCTCTAAGTTTTGGAAGAGTCTTCAACATGCTCTGAATACTGAACTGAACTTCAGTACGGCCTATCATCCTCAAACTGATGGCCAATCCAAGCGGACTATCCAAACACTTGAGGATATGTTGAGAGCGTACTCAATGGACTTTAAAGGAGGATGGGATCAACATCTTCCTCTGGTTGAGTTCTCTTATAATAATAGTTTCCACTCGAGCATCCAAATGGCACCATATGAAGCCCTGTATGGGAAAAGGTGTAGAACACCGGCATGTTGGTATGAGGTCAGTGAACGTAAGCTGCTTGGACAAGAAATGGTCGAAGAAATGGTAGAGAAGGTGAAAACCATTCAGCAGCATATCAAGGTAGCCCAAATTCGACAGAAGAGTTATGCAGATAATCGTCGACGAGACCTTGAGTTTAAAGTCGGGGACATGGTGTTTTTACGCATATCTCCGTGGAAGAAGGTCATGAGGTTTGGAAAGAAAGGGAAGTTAAGTCCAAGGTACATCGGCCTCTTCGAGATTCTTGATCGTGTTGGGCCTGTGGCCTATCGACTAGCACTTCCACCTACTATGGCCAAGGTGCATGATGTCTTCCATGTATCCCTCTTAAGGAAGTACATACCAGACCCTTCACATGTACTCTCTTCCGAGGTGGTACAATTAGAAGACGATCTTTCTTATGAGGAGCAACCAGTGAAGATCTTAGATCGTAGAGAAAAAGTTCTACGAAATAAGACAATGCCCCTCGTCAAGGTGTTGTGGAGAAACCACAAGTTTGAAGAAGAAACTTGGGATTCGGAGGATATGATGAAGCTAAGTTACCCACATTTGTTTTAGTGTGGGAAAATGAAAAATTTTGAGGGAGAAATTTCTTAAGGGGGAATGTTGTAACGACCCCAAGTTTCATTAATGGAAAATCCATCTTGATCCAGTTAAATGTTTCTTTATGAAAAATGTTTTTATAAGATGTCAACTTCTTTAGTTTTACGTTAAGATTTGTGACCGTTACTTTTTAGTCGTTGAGCAGTGATCATCTGAGTAGTATAAATATAAGGCTTTAACGAACCCATTTCTACTCAGACAAAGGAAGTGATGGCCTCATCCAGTAGAATTTCCCCTTACGAAGCCCATTTGTCAGAGCTCGGAAAAGAGGTGGCATCTTTGGGCTTTGCCCTTGACCAAGGCCAAGCTGAGCTTCATCAAGTCAAGCTCGAACGTGATCGTCTACAGGAAAAGTGGAAGATGATTGAAATTACCACTCGAGCGATGTTATCCGAGTCGCCCCAAGAGTCTGTCACCATCACACACCTTACCCTTAGGTCTTATGCAGCTATTTTAAGGGGTTATATAACAAATAAGTAGCACCATGTTCATGTACATTATTTTTTTATATAATAATGAATATAATTTCTAGTCATTTTTGATACATTGTAATTAGTTTTTAAAGTACAAATGGTTTTTTTAGTTATTATTTAATTAAGAATTATATTTTAATAAATTAAAGGATTTTTGAATTAAATAATATTTTAATAAAATATTATTATTAATATTAAATTAATTTTTTATTAAGTATAAATGATCTTATAATTTTATGAATGCAATTAAAATTTTTATTAAGGTTTGAATGCCATTTCTGTCAAAACCCGTGAATTTTTTATAAATGTCGGTTTTTATTTTAAAAGTGAAAATTCACATATTTAGAAAATTATTTAGATAAAATAAATATTATTTTTGGAACCAGGACGTCGAAATTATCCAACGGTGAATTTTTCATAATTTTCTGAGACAGTCAAATTTTTGGGTAAAAATTAAATACCATTTAAATATATAATGTGTTTTATGACATCATAATGACCCAATGGTGTTGTAATAAAATAACATAATCCTTATGTTCGGCCAATATGTGTTTTATCATTAAAATAATGAGGTTTTGGGTTTGTTTGCCTTACTTTTCAAAGCATTAATGGAGCCCTCAAGACTTATTCAACACTTTGCCTTTTTAAATTAATTTCCATGGGAGTGTGACTCACCTCCACATAAGCAACCCTAATTTTTTAATAAGTTCGGACCTTGTCCTTGTAAAATATTGTTTTCCTCTTTTCTTTTCCAGAAACCATGGGCAAATACCATGGGACGGTTTGTGGTTTGTATTATTTTAATATAAGGGGTCCCAAACCTAAATAATAAAGAATTCTCTCACCTTTCCTATATAAACCCACCCAAGCTCCCACTTCCTCCTCACTAAAATCCCTTGGAGTTCGTCCAACCTCTGCCCTACTCTCTCTAGAATCCTCCCAAGGTGCCCCAAGCTCCCAAGAAGTCTCTCACAAGCCTCTCTCTAGCCTTTGTAAGTACACTTCCAAGTAAGGGTTTTTTTCTTCCTTTCTCATTTTTGTCAATTTTCTTTAAGTTGTATTGCCCTTTTAATTTCAATTATGAATGTTGGGGTATGGTTTCTCACCTCACCCATAATTCCCTCTTATTGTTTGAATGATGGTAGAACCCTTTCCCTCTCATTAAATTCCTCCCATGTACACCCGTTACTATGCCGAAATTCCGAAAGGAACTTCTCTCTCTTCTTGTACATTCAAGAAATACTTTTGTATCATGAATTAAAATTCCATTTCAATTGTTAGGACATGTATATATATGACATCCTTACTTTCCATTACATGTAAATATGATGAGGAACCCCTTTCTCTCTCATCAAACTTTTTTATGAATTCTTATGTCACGCCGTTACGCTGCCGAAATCGCACTGATTTTCTAAGCCAACGTCATTGTGTAGTGAATACCATGCCCATTACTCCATCAAGGGTATTCACCTTTATGCACATTTACTTATTGATTTTAAAGTTTCATGTGTGAATTCCACATTCCTTTATCGTGGAATAAATGATTATGAATCCATGTTTTATGATCCATGTGGCACACTTATGCATGAAATGAAATGTTTAAGAAGGGTGCGCCCTTTATAGCGCTCCAATGCATTGGGTAAAGTATAGTATCCGGATACGTCATGTGAAACGACGGTTTACTCATGCTTCAAGTGCAACGACGGTTTACTCATGATTCAAGTGCAATGAGGGTTTACTCATGCTCCATGTGCAATGATCCTTGGCTCATGCTAATTCAATGTTAAGTGTTGTTTCCACATTTCCATGTTATGGTTATCATTCTTTATCATGACTTTATGTTCATGTTACTCTAATGCTCTATTGATGTTCCTATTGCCTAACATTTATTGTACTCCTCATGTTATTCATTGTGTACTCCCTTACTGGGCTTAATATCTCACCCTTTTCTTATGCATGTCTTCAGGTTATCCCATGCAATGCTAAGTACGAAGGAATGTAGTGGTCATGTAAAGGAAGTTTTAAATAAAGATGTTGTATTTCAAGTTTAAAGTTTTTATGTAATGATCCTAAGCCCCAAATACACTAAACCTCTCGATCTTCTTTATTGTATCAAGTGAAGTTTTATGTAATAAAGCATGCATAAGTTGTATTAAAAAGCAGGGTTGTCATACCGTTTCTATATTTAATGCCTAGAATTGCATAGGTGATTAAATTGTGATAATAAAATGCTGGTTGGGATCGTTGATTGGATTTGGAACCACCCCCGGGGTGTGTTTCACTGTTTAGCCGTTTGGACAGGATACCCGAGGGTATGCCTTTAAAGTAGTAATTGTAGAATTGTCTTGAGAGGAATTTATTGTTACTGCTTGTTTACCTGTTGGGAATGGCCCAGTTACCTGTTTAGCCTGAGGGCATTGTTGTGATTAGCTTGTGGGCACTGCAGTATTTAGCCTATGGGCAGTAGTTATTTCGGCCTGTGGGCAACTTCTTCTGTGCCTGTGGGCAGCTGACTCTGTGCCTGTGGGTGACACTACCTACGCCTAAGGGAAAAATATGTTATGCCTAAGGGCGTATTCTTGTTTTGGATACTCGTTACCCGAGGGTAGGAGTTTACGTGTCTGAGGACACTAGTTGTTACTTAGAAATGCACTGTGGTGATTTCTTATATAAAATGGATTAAATGAATAATTAAATGGAAATTTAACTGCTAAGTTAGTTACCTTGTAGAACTACTTACTTTATTGCATTTACCACTGCGCACTATTGTTAAATGTTAGCACGCAGTTGGGAACGAGCATTTGGTGGGTGCCTACTGAGATATGTTTCTCACACCCTATTTGTGTCACGCTTTTCGGCCCAAACAGATTACGTTTCTACAGGTGTAGATAATGGAAAGAGTCCCTATATAGGTACTTGATTGTTGCTGTGGAGTAGGAGGGCATGGGACCGAGCCTAGGCTCGCGATGTCGCTGCCAGCTGTTTGCTTTGTTTTGTTGTACTCTGCTTTTTGTTCTACTATATCGATGTATAACATGTTCTGGTTGTTTTCTTAGAACATGTGACATGTTGCATCTTTTGTATACTATTGGTTATATCATCAGCAGTTGTTTATTTCATTTGTGTATGGTTTGCTGCTTCTACTGTCGTTTTATATTTTATTTAAATTCTGTTGCGCTACACTTTGACAAATGAGGGTATAGTTTCCCCACTATTAGACCTGGGCTCTCGCTACTATTCGGCAGCCTCTGGCGTTAGGGGAAATGCACTTGAGGTCTTGTGGCGAACCGGCTTCGGGGCACCCATTGAGTGGCACCCTGGACCGGGACGTTACATATATCACTTGTAGGCCAACATCCTGTTGATGTCATGGGTTCGCTCTCCATTCCTCATCATATCATTTTATACCCTAGTTATAAATTTTAAGAAAACATTTTTAGAAGATCTTCTTTTCCCATTAATAATATATTATAAACATTTCAAAATATTCTTGAATTATTTTTTAATAAGAAAACAATCTTATAACTTCTGAGGTTTGAAAAATCACCTCTTTAAAAATCTGTAGGATAAATCTATATTTCAAAATAATTACTTAAATTTAAAAGGAATAATTTTATACTCATTTAAATTAAAACAAAATCTTGCATTAAAATGCCTGAAATTAAAATAATAATTATAAATGATATCCATATCAATGATTATGAATTGCATTCACATAAATTAAATAACGTGTTACACATTAAATGAGTGATTTTATAAAGACATATAATGAAATAAAATTCCCATTAAAACAAGGGTATTAAATTTAAACAATAACAAATCAATGTTTTTTTATTGTTTAAAATTCTAGACTTAAAACATAGAATTATATTTTCTTTAAAAAAATAGATGTTTTTCTCTAAAATATATTCTCAGGAAATTTTTTTGAATTAAATAATAGTTTTCATATATTGAAATCCCTTATAAAGGCTATTGTAAATAAATATGAAATCATAGAAAATGTATTTTTTGATAATAATAAAATTCCTTTACCAAAATATAAATTTTTAAAACATAAATTTAAAAAAAATTGTGTTTTATTTAAAAAATAATCCCTTATTCTTCTTCGAACCCTTTCTCTATCTCTCTTATTTTAATTTTCTCTTCTATCTATCTCACTGACTCTCATACAAGGTATGATGTATTTGAATTATAATTCTTCAGGTGGTAGTGCTGATTATATAGCTGGTTCAAGTATTTATATATATATATTCATAGTTGCTTCATGTATAAGCTAAGTGGGAAAAATAGGATAGATTTCATTGGATGATCCAAGATTGAATTTATGGGAATCCAAAAACAAATTACATCGATAAATAATATGTATATGTGTTTGTGTGTATTATGTTTACAGAAACTTGCCAAATCTGATAGACTAGAAAATAAATACACTACAATTAAAATCAATTCGGATTGCTAAATTTTATTATATATATTATTTTTTTTGATTCTGTTTAATCAAATATTCTTCATAAATATTCAGGGATTCAATATAAATCCAAAATAAATTGTTGAAATAAGATAAAAATAATAATTTTCATTTTGAAAAAGTACTAAAAATCCATGTTGTGTCAAATAGGGACATCATGATAAAGAAAATCCCAAATAACTAGGAATAGAGATTTTAGATGTCGAACTAGGGAGAAAAGGAAGAAAATGATGAATAGCTAATGTAATAACCCCAAAATGATCATAGAAATATGATTTTTAAGAATATTTAGGCACCTAAATAAAATGCATACCATTGAATATCAGTAAATCGTGATTTACTACAAAAGGAAGATGATGACCAGTTCGCACCCGATTTCATCGGTCTGTGTGTGAAAATCTCTCCAGCAAATTGATCTACTTACAACTATAGAAAGTCAATCTAATTATAGAAGTTTATTTTTGTCATCCATGCTCTATAACTCATCTATGAGAAAAACCCTTCTAAAATTGATCTCATTTTCATTCTTGAGCCCCACAACACTCCCCTTTGGTACTTCAACCCCTCATATCGGTATCCTAAAACCCTTGATTATGAGGTTGATCCCATTTTTTGTTTCTATAAAATTAATATTATTAAAAATTCATATTTTATAAAAAAATTATGATTTTATGATTATTATAATTCCTCTATTAATATATTTATATTCATAATTTCTATATAAATATTCATATTTCTAAATAGTATTCCCTTTAATTAAATTTTTATTATTATTGTTTTTGTTTTATATTTTATACATTTACTAAATTTATATTTTATAGTATATATATATATATATATATATTTGTTTATTTATTTATTTAAGGGAAATAATTAAAAATATAGTCAAAATACTTCTTTTGTAATTAAAACATATAGTATTGTACATTAATAACATTTTAATACCACATGTATTATCTTATTATAATTAAAAATAAAATATTCAAAAATTATAAATTTATATAAGATTTTTATAATCCATGAAAAGTAAATATTTTTATATTAAAATATTCCATTAAAAAAATAAGACCACATTTATAAAAATTTGTATCTATTTATAATTTTGAATATTAATTTAAACTTAAATATTATGTTTTGAAAATAATAATGTATTGAAAACCATTATAACAAAATATTTTAAAACTGTAATTTTTATGTTAACATAAAATAATTTTAATTAATAATCATTTAAATTGAAGAAATAATTTCAAATCTTTTCAATATATGAATACGTATATATATATATATTAAAATTTTAATATATCACCATTTATATAATTCATTAGTGGTTTTATTCATTTAAAAAAATAATAAAAAGTAATATTATTTATTATTTTTATATAATTTAAAATATTTAACTTAAATTATGAAAAAAAATTATTTTGATTAAATAAAATTTCTTAGGTTTATAAAATATTTTCAGAACATTGTTTATGTAATTTATAAAACAAGTCTTTTAAAAAGAACATATTAAAAGGAAATTATTCTTAAATTCCTGAGATATTACATTACCACCACCCCCCCCCCCCCCACACACACACACACCTCAAATGAATGAAACCCTCACAATTCATTCATCATACTTACGAAAATTTTTATTTCCATATTTAGAATTTGGAAAAACTATCATTATTGAATTTCTATAAATTTAAGGGTGCTTAATTATCTGGAGCTTCAAATGAATCATATATTTCTTATATTTCTCTTCAAAAAATTTCCTAATATCCAAATTTTTCTAGACCATGCCTTTGATACCACTATGATAGCCAAAACCACACTTCCATATTCAGTACTAAAAACATCCTCTATGTTTTTTTTTAGTAAAAAGTAATTGAAAAATATAGAGAACATTATACAACTGAGAATCTTTTCAGGTCTAGGTTTTAGAGGATTTGAAAAAATAACTTATATAATATTAGAGTTTACAAAAAAACTATAAAATATCTAATTATATTCTCTTATGCTAAATCTTTAAATGAATTCATCCATCTTAAAACATTTAAAATTCTTATGAAAAAATTATTAAAACATAGGGTAAGCATAAAATTTACCAATAAGAGGCTTTAAAATAAAGATAAAATTATTTTAAAATACTTTGAAAATCCTTTAGAAATAATTGTTATATCAAATATACAAAATTTGAAATAATATATAAATTTCTCAAATTCAAAAAGATATGGTTTTCATAAAATTCCGTACAAAAGTGCTTTTCAAATACTTTAAAATACTAATCATTTTGAATACTCATTTTAAAATAATATTTTAAAACATTTGGAATTTTTCTTGAACGCTATTGGAAAATAATAAATATTTTGTGGTTTAAAATGATACTTATAATATCTTAAAAAAACCATGTGACCACTAACAATATAAATTTTAGTACAATGTCTTGTTGAGGTCATGGGTTCACTCTTCATTCCTCATCACCTCACTTGATTCCCAAGTTCTGAATTTTAAGAAAAAATTATTTAAATATCAACCTTTCTCATTAATAACCTATTAAAACCAATAAAATACTACTTGAATTATTTTGAAAGAAGAAAATAATATTATATGTTTTAATCTTTCATAAATCACTACTTAAAAAACCAAAGGAGAAATCCATATTTTCAAAATAATTAATTAAATTTAAAAAACATAATTATAAATACTTTGAAATTATATTAAAATCATGCATTAAAATTCATGAAATGTCAAAATTAATTATACATTATGGCCATATCTATTATTATGAATGGAATGAAAAGAAAATAAAGACCATGTTACATATAAAATTATAGATTTTATAAATATTTTTAAGAAATTCAAATTTTCTTTAAAACATGGGATTTAAAATTTAAAAATTTAAAAAAAGTTTTTTTATTGTTTTAAATTCTTGAATTAAAACATAGAATTTTTTTTTCTTTTATAAAAAAATAGAAGTTTTTCTCTAAAATAAATTCCATGAAAAGTTTTTTGAATTAAATGATAGCATTCATATACTAAAATAACATACAAAAGCGTTTTGAAATTAATATTAAATCACTGAAAAATGTATGTTTTAAAAATAATAAAATTCCTTTACATAAATATGAATTTTGAAAAACTAAATTTAAAAATAGAAAATCATGTTTTCTTTAAAAAAATAACCCCTTACCTTAGTAGAAGACCTTATTCTTCTTTAGAACCTCTCTCAATCTCTCTTATTTGTTTTTTTCTCTTCTATCTGTCTCACTCCCTCTCACACAATGTATGTATGATTTGAATGGTAAGTATTTTCGTGATAATTGAACTTGTATATTCAGTTATAGCATATTTTATATAATGAAGTATATATTAATAAATATAAATACTTATCTTTATAGTTGCTTATAGTGTAAGCTAAGTGGTAATAAAATATGTGAGATTGAATTAGATGATCCAAAATTAAATTTATGGGGATCCAACAGCAAAGCATATCGATAGATAATTTATATATATGTATTTCACTAAAAGAAATAGGCCATATCTAACAAAATAGAAAATAAATACTTTTAAAATGAAATTAATTCAAAAGGATACATTCCATTATATATATATATATATATATATATATATATTATTTATCTTATTTTGATTTAGTTTAATTAAATATTCTCTGTGAATCATCATGGATTAATGATAAATCCCAGAAATTTTTTTGATATAAGATAAACAAATAATTTTCATTTTAAACATGCAATAAAATTCACCATTGTGTTAAAAAAAGACTTTTGGACGCAGAAAATTTAGAATAATGATGAATAGGGACTACAGACGTCGATCAGGGAATAAAAATGAAGTAAATGATGAATATGTAATTTAATAAAATGAAAAATATCATAAAAAAGGATGTTCAAGAATATTTTGATACCTAAATAATATATATACCATTTAATATCTATAAATTTTTATTTACTGGGGAAGGAAGATGATGAAAATTTTACACCTGATTTCTATTGTCTGTATGCAAAACTCTCTCCAAAAAAATTGATCATCATTCAGCTTCAACTGATCAGTCTGCTTTCGATAATTGATTTCTATCATTCATGCTCGACACATCATCTGTACTTGAATCACTTTCAATATTGATCCCATTTCCATGCTCAATCCCCATGGACTCCCCTTCGGTATTTCGAACCCTCTGTCCGGTATCCTAAAACCCTCGATTATAATGTTGAACCCCTTTTGTGTTTTTTTAAAATTAATGTAATTCATAATTCATATTTTATAAAAAAAATTATAATATTCATAATTATTATAATTAATATATTAATATATTTAATATTATAATCCATATATAAATATTTATATTTCATAATATTATTCCCTTGCATTAATTTTTTTTTTGATTTTTTGATTTTTTTATTTTTTTATATTTTATATATTACCTAAACATAAATTTTATACTTAATTTATATATATATAATGTAAATAAACTGAAATATGGTTAAAATAATACTTTTTTAATTCAAACATATAGTTTTGTACATTAATAACATTTTAATACTGTAAGTATTAATTTATTAAAACTAATAAAAAAATATTATAAACTTAAATAAGATTTGGATAGTCCTTTAAATATATATATATATATATATTAAAATGTTATTTTAAACAAAATAATACCACTATTATAAAAATAAATATTTTTTTATAATATTGAATATTAATTTAGAATTAAAAATTATTTCTTGAAAATAATAATTTATTTTAAAAAATTATAATATAAGATTTAAGAACTATAAATTTTTCAAATTAATATAAATTAATTTTAATTATTAATCTACTAAATTAATGAAATACATTCATATCTATTCAAAATATGAATTTGAATATATATATATATATATATGAATTTTAATATAACACTAGTTATATTCTTCATTAAAGATATTATTCTTCCAAAAGAAATACAGAGTATTATAATTAATTATTATTTTTGAAATGGTGCGGACCTCTCTGGTCTATTCCTTTGCAGAAATATGGTTTTTGAGTTATAGTGGGAGGTCAAGGTGACTCATCCCCAATACTTTTCCAAATTTCTAGTTCTGTGAACAGTGTTTCTAGTTTTATGAATAGTGTCACGGTGAGTCAGAAACGGTGAGTCAGAAATGGTGAGTCTGAAATGGTGAGTCAAAAATGCTGAGCCAGAAACGGTGAGTCAAAAATGGTGAGTCAGAAATGATGAGTCAAAAACGATGAGTCTGAAAGGGTGAATCAGAAATGGTGAGTCAAAAACGGTGAGTTAGAAATGGTGAGTCAGAAACGGTGAGTCAGAAAGAGTGAGTCAGAAATGGGGAGTCAGAAATGGTGAGTCAGAAACGGTGAGTCTGAAACAGTGATTCAGAAATGGTGAGTTAGAAACAGTGAGTCCAAAATGGCGATTCAGAAATGGTGAGACAAAAATAGTGAGTCAGAAACAGTGAGTCTGAAATGGTCAGTCAGAAATGGTGATACATCTCAAGAACAGTTTTTCGAGAACTATTTCATATTTCCTTTTCCAAATTTCTAAATTTTTCCAGTTTCACCAATTTAACATTTTCTTTGATTTAAAACACATTTATGGCCTTGTTTTAAGGTATTTAAGGCCAAATCAAATCCCATAACTCCTATATTAATTTTCCTAAGGCCAGGGATACTTTTAATTGGTCAAACCATGTGGTTTATTACGATCTGATTTTAATGGAAAATTCATTCTATCTTAAACCACTACTCCATTAAATCATCTAAAGGTACAATATATCTTCCTATATTGTTCTTTTTCCTTGTTCTCTAGTGTGAGATGTTCACACCTTTCCTTCATTCTTGTAGGAATCAGGAGATTAAACTTTTTCTGGTGGATTGGTTTTCCTCAACTTTATTCTTGTTGTAAGTGCACCCCATGTTTTGGTGCAACCAAGAAGTATCCATCAATCTTCGATATAAGGTATGATTTATCATTTTTCTTTTGGGTTAAAATTCTCCTATTTCTCCTTACCATATTATGGCATGTGATCTCCATGATTCTAATGTAGTTTCTTGGGTTTCAGTTGGTGTGGTCATGTCACGACATCCTCGGGTGGATTCAGTTCTCATGGGAGGAAGCGATCGTGATCCATTGTGTGGATTGTTCTCGTATAAATATCCTTAAGAACATTTTTAAGGTAGTGTATTCGTTTCTTCTCTTTTATTTTTATGTGCAACTATATAGTTGGTATATTCTATCCACTGAATCACAATGGAATTAACATAATAAATATTTGAACCAGATAAATAAATTGATATTAATCATATGGTATTGCCTCTTGTTTTTTCTAAATAGTGTGATATCTATACTTACTTTGTTTTGTTATTCGTTCTTGATGGAAATTGGTAAAGAACGTAAACTGTAATTAACTGGTAATTTTTTGGAAAAAGATAAAGAGCCATGTAAATGAATCTGGTTCTTACTATTGTATTTTTTTATGTTAGTCAAATTGGTGAAGTAAGCATGTTTAATTTATTTTTTATATCTTACTGTTTAGGTTTATAGAATATAAAACCTATGAATAATAAATCAGTTAATTCAAGATGGATTAAAGAACTGATAGTTTGATAATTCCTTGAAGGGTTCTGAGTTACCCCCTTGCTTGTTCAAGGGCCAAGATCCGAACTGATATGATTATTTTTTTCTTGCTGCTTGTGTTGTAATGTGATCTCGGATGGCTGTTGTGATATGTGGGGGAAAGAAGGCATGATAGTTATTGTAGCATTTGACACCTAGAGTGGCGAGATACATCGGTTTATGCCTGTGGGTGTCAGGGAGGACATCAGGGATGATAAAATGGGTTGGATGTGAATGTTTGTTTTTCAATTGATTATACTTGGTTGTTAATCTACTTTACTTTCCCCGCTACTCAAGGTAGCTGGTCTTACTTACCCTTCATCCGAAAGTGGAAAAGACCTGTGGTGTATGCCACGTGCTTTCCATTTTTAGCTTCTCAATGGAGGATGGGTCAATCCTCTTGCTATAGGAAGAAAAGACTCGACAGGTAGTTCATCTACTCACCGTGTTGATCCCCTTGTGTTTAAAAGAATATATTGTTCTTCTAGAATACCAAGGAATATGGGAAAGTAATGTTGTAAATAAATAATTGAATAAATGATGTTAAAACATAGGGTTTGGAGCTTTCTGGGGCACAATGCTGAGGTTGTGACTTCAAAGAATAGTGTACTTTGGGTGTTCTGCTAATGAAATTTAATGTGGAATTTTTATTGGTTAATTAATGTTTTAATAATTAAATAACGTAAAGTGAAATTGATAAAAGGGGAATAAATTAATGTATTAAAGAACTTTAAATAGTTGTGTAATTATAGGATACCTAGTCTTAGAAGTAGCAGCCCAGAGTCCGAGAGACGTTAGCTGTAGTTGAGCATAAGACAATTTTATTCCCATAGTGTGGTTGTGAATTATATTATATTCTGTAATTTTTGTGTTTCTATATGCTACTCCACCCTATCAGTAAGGGAAACTGACACCCTGGGGATTCTGAGCCCTGGGTGGTGTTTTCCCCAACATTCTGGTGGGAGGATGGATGGCTGACTACCCCCTTTGGCCATGCTCTCTTCTCTTGGTAGTTACTTGTGATGGAAGATACATTGGTTATTTTTTCCCATATAAGTGTGTAGAGTGTTGTAATGGCTTGGTTTAATTCACAGACATATATTATGGATATAGTTTTCTATGGACTACTATAGGTGTAACATGTATAGGCTGTGATGGCTTGAGGATCCTTACTTGGTGTATGGGTTGTAATGGATTGAGGTATAATACCTGATGTATGATACATGTTATATGAGTTTTGGTGGCTCCCATAAACTACTTAGTTACTTTTCTTACATGGATGTGGTGGTTTTTTTACACGAGGTGCATGTTTTAGTGCTTCACCCAGGTGTCTGCGGGCAAGCCTTTTTTGAGGGAGATGCTTAGGACGTGCGATGTTGGGGAAAAGCAGCAAACCAGTGGTGAAGTAGTATTGGGGTACCCTTGATATTATTTATTATATTATAATCTCTTGTATTCATTACTTAGTGAGAATATCCATGGTGAGGCTGGGAACATAGTATACCTGTTTAGGTGACGATTTAGTTTCACATGTTGTTCACTATGCTTTAGCATTATTTCTTTGCTTTTGCATGAGAGGCTTAGGGGAGGACCCTAATGAGTATACTATTAAACTCACCATCTGTATATATAAACTTCTTTTCAGGTCACTTTGAGCAGGTTGGAGATCAGACTCGTTACTACTAGCTTGCGGTTACAGGAGCTGTTCAGGCTTGTGGTTGTTGTTGTTTTACTTTCTTTTGGGTACTTGCAGTTCTTTCCCCTCTCATTTGTAGTAGTTTTGAATGACATTTCATATGTTTACTTTGGGATTTCTTTTATCTTACTGGTTGAGTTGGAGTTGGTTGGTCTCTATCTTATCTCTCTCTTCCACATGTGTTCTCTTAGGGTTTAATGCCTCCCATTTTTGAGTTCACTATAACCATGGTGCTAGTTTCCAACCCTAGTGCAACTGAAGGCGGGACTCAGGGGTCATTATCTCCTTTCTCACATTTCCAGCCTAGGAGGGGTACACATTGTGGGGAGGGGGTCATGACAGAGTGGTATCAGAGGTCAGGTTGAGAGATAGGATGTAGTTTGGAGTTAGGCACCGGTGAGGTTGCATGGGTTGGTAGGGAAACGATGTCATTCATGTTTATCAAGTGATGTAAACACTGGATAATTTCTAATACATAAGCATTTAGGGCCCCCTGTGATCTGATTTATGGACCATTATGTTTACAATGGCTACTAAACAAGGTAATACAAGTTGCAGGGTAGAGACCTAGGAAAGGATCAAGCATCATTCTTATTTGTGCCAATGTTCGAATGGGTAGAACTTGAAATAGGTTAACCTAAAATGGATAAAAGAAAATAATTAAATAGATAATTAATGATGATTCTCCCATATTCCATGTTTAGGATCTCTAATTGTTTGTTATTTTATAGGTATGGCTCCAGGTTTACATCCTCGTCAGGATCGCATAGAATATTTCCAGTAGGCTGTGCTAGCAGATCATCATTATGTAGAGGTCGATGATGATGATACTTGGAGGAGGACACTCTGAGAGTTTCAGCACCAGAGTCTGCAGAATTACGATGGTTCTGTTTTAGATGCAGTCACAAAAGACTGGTTGGAGGAGGTTGAGATAGGCATTAGTTTGATCTATGCTCGAAAAAAGCAATGGGTTTCCTTGGTTGTGACGATGCCGCATGGAGCAGTGAGGCAGTGGTGGTTCTTATTCCACAGGGATCACGATGAGTATGTGATCTCATGGGAGGTCTTCCGAGACAAGTTTAGAGTCGATTTTCTTTCTACGACCACGAAGGCATCCAGACGCCAGGAGCTTCTTACCCTTCGATAGGGTATCTCTAGTGTATGAGAGTTTGGAATCCATTTCAGGAACCTTTTGTGATATGCTTTGGACCTGTTTCCAAATGAGGAGGCCATAGTGAGGCATTTCGAGGAGGATTTGTATCCATAGATCCAGTGCCAGGTCACCTCATTTATGTTGTAGACATATCTTGTGGTGCTGTAAAGGGAAGAGTTCATCGAGAGGACTTTAGCCAGAACTAGATAATCATGAGAGGCGAGTCATCATGATTCCTCACAAAGAAAATTTTTGGTCCAGGGTTCCCAGTTTTCAGGGTAGAAGAGTTTATGTTCAGCCAGGGGTAGGTCCCAAGCCTCAACATCTCATTTCTCTAGGGGAAGCATCTCTCAGGCCTATGCCAAGGGATCAGGAGCTTGTTTTTATTATGGTGGTCGAGGTCATTAGTAGCGAGAGTGTCCGACCTTTCTGAGCAGTCATCATGCACCATGTTTTCCGCTCTAGGTTCCTCCATTGAGGCAGTTCCAGCCGAGGTAGCAACCGCAGGTTTAACCATATTTAGATCAGAAGAGGGAATATGTGGTAGGTAGAGGACAACCTTGTGACACTCCTCGTCCTCATAGAGTAGAGCGCGACCATGGTGGTGGTCGTTATCAGGGTCATAGAGGTCATGGAGGAGGTTGTGGTCAGCTTCATGCTTTAGGGTTGCCAGCACCAGGTGAGCCAGATGTCATTCGAGGTACCCATTGCTTGGTTTCTACCTTGGTTTATACCTTGTTTGATTCAGGAGAGACACACTCCTTCATATCACTTACCCATGTCCATGCTTTGAGACTTGAGGTAGAGAGGATTCCAGTGACTTTGGTGTTGACTACACCAGTTGGAGGTCGAGCTGACTTGTTTGAAGTATGTAAAAACTGTGATCTAGTGTTGGGGAAGCACCGCTCTGGGGGATATTTCCTATTTTTACGAATACAACCATATGATGTCAACCTCGGCATGGATTGGTTGTATTCGGTGTAGGCTATCATGGATTTCTTCAGGAGGAAAGTTCTATTATTCAATGTGGATGGAGAGCTGGTGGTGTTCATTGGTGAGTGAGACCCTCGGATGGGTCCTAGGCGTGTTCCATACTTATCATCCATGATGGCTATGATGATGCTGAGTTCATCAGAGGTTCACCAGTTGGCGTTTCCTAGGGTCGTAAAAGAGTACCCAGATGTCTTTCCTGAAGAGGTTGTATCATTACCCCCTCGACCATAGATTGAGTTTGGGATCGAGCTACAACCATGAGCGTCTCCTATCTCTATGTCCCCATATAGTATGTCCCCTTATGAATTGTGAGAGTTATGTATATAGCTTGATGGTCTATTAAAATTCGTTTTTGTTCGGCTGACTGTGTCACCGTGGGGTGCACCAATTTTTTTCGTGAAGAAGGCTGACGGCAGCTTGCGGTAGTGTGTCGAATATCATCGCTTAAAAAAAGTGACAGTAAAGAATCACTATCCTATTCCACGGATTGATGATTTATTCGATCAACTGAAAGGTGAAAGTTTGTTCACAAAGATCTATTTGTGGTCAGGATATCATCAAATGCATGTGAAGGATGAGGATATCCTAAAGACTGCTTTTTTGTTGTCTTCATGGGCATTATGGGTTTTTCGTAATGTTGTTCAGTGTGATGAATGCTCTAATTGTGTTCATGGGATTGATGAATGTTGTGTTTTGTAAGTTCCTAGACAAGTTTTTGGTGGTTTTAATTGATGACATCCTTGTGTACTCCACGTCTGAGGAGGATCATGCAGAGCATCTACACATTGTTTTGGGAGTTCTTCGTCAGCATCAGCTATTTGGGAAGTTGTTGAAGTGTGAGTTTTGGGCTCGAGAAGTTTGTTTCTTGGGGAATGTTGTGTCCGAGTGGGGGTTATTTTTGGATCCATCTAAGATAGAAGTAGTTGTGTCTTGGGCATCCCCCAAGATAGTGTTAGATGTGAGATGTTTTTTTGGTCTCACAGGCTACTACCAAAGGTTCGTAACCGATTTATCTCGAGTTGCAACTCCTCTGATAGCTTTGACTAGAACGGATCAGGCGTTCATATGGACTGATTAGTGTTATGAAGCTTTCGAGTATCTAAATGAGAAGTTAGTAAGTTCTCCAGTTCTTTGTCTCCCAGAAGAGAGAGTTCAGTTCGATGTTTTCTACAATACTTTGCATCTAGGGTTAGGATGGGTTCTAATAGAGCCAAGATCAGTTGTTTCTTATGGGTCTCGGTAGTTTCATCCTCATGAATGTAACTACCCCACCCCTGATCTTAAATTGGCATCTGCGATGTTTTCTTTGAAGTTGTGAAGACATTACCTCATTGGAGAATGATTTGTGGTTTTCACTGATCACAAGAGTTTGAGGTATGTTTTCACCCAGTGTGACTTGAACTTACGACAGCGTCGGTGGATGGGGTTCTTATAGGAATACAACTTCAAAATATCGTATACACCTGGAAAGGAAAATTTTGTAGCTGATGCGCTGATTCGAAAGTCGCGTAGTGATGCTGTGCATGAATCTGGTGATTCTAGGAGAGTAATGGAAGAATTGTCAGCATTACATCTTGATATGGGAGAAGTTGGGGGTAGAGGATGTCTTTTCCAGATGGCAGTGCAGTCATCTCTATTGCATTAGGTGGAAGAGTCCCTATTGGGGGATCTTGAGGTGGAGGTCTGGAGAGACCTAGTTTTTTGTGGCGAGGCCCCTGATGGTTGGACTGAGGATGAACAACACCGATTGTTGTATCATGAAAGTCTTTTTGTTCCTTTGAAGATGCATGAGACGGTTCTCATAGAGTTCCATAGTTCTCCTATAGAGGTGCATCCTAGCATGATAAAGATGTACTGAGCCTTGAGGAGTCAGTTTTGGTGGCCTGGGCTAAAGCGTGAGGTTGTAGAGTTTGTGCATCGATGTTTAGTCTACCAGAAGATCAAGGCTGAGCACCGCATCCCCAGGGATTTTCTCCAGCCATTAGATGTTCCTCAGTGGAAGTGGGAGGACATCTCAATGAACATTATTACTGGTTTACCTCGAGCTCCAGGAGTACATGATGCTATTTGGGTGGTAGTGGATCTTTTATCGAAATCGGCCTACTTCATAGAGATCAATGAGTTGATCTCAGTGGAAGTTTTGTCGAGGCAGTATCTAGAGGAGGTGGTGAGACTTTATGGAGTCCCAAGGATGATCATTTCTGATCAAGATACTCACATTACTTATATGGTGTGGAGAGGTCTCTATCATGCTTTTGATTCTCAGTTATGCCTTAGCAGTGCTTCTCATCCTCAAACGGATGTTCAGAAAGAGCAAACCATCCAGACTCTTGAAGACATGTTACGCTCTTGTGTTCTTGATTTTGGAGGTTCATGGATGAGGCACTTACCCATGGTGGAGTTTTCTTACAATAATAGTTTTTACTCCACCATCGTTATGGTGCCATTTGAATCCATTTATGGTCGGCCTTTCTGTTCTTTGTTATGCTGGACTAAGGTTGGAGAGTCAGCAATTCTTAGACTAAAACTATTGCAGAATACAACAGATATGGTTCAGGTGATTCATGAGAGGATGAAGACAGCACATGATCGTCAAAAATCATATGATGATCAAAGGAGGATAACCTTAAAGTTTGATATTGGGGATCACGTGTTTCTAAAGGTGACTCCTCGTCATGGACAGTGAAGGTTTGGTCATGGGAGTAAGATTTATCCCAGGTCTGTTGGGCCTTTCAAGGTGTTAGCTCGTGCGGGAGTTGTGGCGTATCGAGTAGCACATCCCCCACAGATGAGTCGAATACATGATGTTTTCCATGTATCACAGCTCCTTAGTTATCTTTATGATGACTATCACGTCATTGATTGGGGAGAGATCGATGTTGATGATGATGCAACCTTCATGGAGCGACCTATGGAGATCCAAGACCACAAAGAGAAGGTGTAATGTGGGCGTTATATTCCCTTCGTTCGTGTCTTGTGGTGAGATAGTGGCGTGGAAGAGAGTACCTGGGAACATGAGCCACAGATACATTCTCAGTACCTAGGTTTGTTTGATGTTTAAACTCTTTTCATGTAACAGTGTACCTTTTGTTGTTATAGACCTTTCATTTTTATAAGATGAATTTCTTTTATTTCTTCTTATGGATTTCTCCCTTTTGATAGGTATCCTGAGGAGTGGTTGTTTGGACCCCTTTTCAGTTTCCTTTTGGGTTGGTTTTGCATTCTTGAGGAAGATAATATTCTAATAGGTATCTGATGTAATAGCCCAAACCTCTTTGGTTGATCCCTTTGCTGAAATCTAGTGTTTGAGCTGTTTTGGGAGGTCAAGGTGACTCATCCCCAACACATTTCCAAATTTCCAGTTCTTTGAACAATGTTTCCTATTTTATGAATAGTGTCACGGTGAGTCAGAAACGGTGAGTCAAAAACAGTGAGTCAGAAATAGTGAGTCAGAAATGGTGAGTCAGAAACAGTGAGTCAGAAACAGTGAGTCAAAATGGTGACTCGGAAATGGTGAGTCAGAAACGGTGAGTCAAAAATGGTGTGTCAGAAACAGTGAGTCAGAAATGGTGAGTCATAAATGGTGAGTCAGAAACGGTGAGTCATAAATGGTGAGTCAGAAATGGTGAGTCAGAAATGGTGAGTCATAAATGGTGAGTCATAAATGGTGAGTCATAAATGGTGAGTCAGAAACGGTGAGTCGGAAATGGTGAGTCAGAAATGGTGAGTCAGAAATGGTGAGTTAGAAATGGTGAGTCAGAAACTGTGATTTAGAAATGGTGAGTCAGAAAGGGTGAGTCATAAATGGTGAGATAGAAATGGTGAGTCAGAAAGGGTGAGTCGGAAATGGTGAGTCAGAAATGGGGAGTCAGAAACAGTGAGTTAGAAATGGTGAGTCAAAAATGGTGAGTCAGAAAAGGTGAGACAAAAATGGTGAGTCAGAAACTGTGAGTCAGAAACGGTGAGTTATAAATGGTGAGATAGCTCATAAACAGTGTTTCCAAAACTGTTTCATATGTCCTTTTCAAAATTTCTAGATTTTTCTAGTTTCACCAAATTAAAATTTTCTTTGATGTAAAACGCATTTATGGCATTGTTTTAAGGGATTTAAGGCTGAATAAAATCCCATAACTCCTATATTAATTTTCCTAAGTCCCGGGGTACTTTTACTTTTTCAAACCACAAGGTTTAATGTGATCCAGTTTTAATGGAAAATCCATTGTATCTTAAACTACTGCTCCGTTAAATCTTCTAAAGGGACAAGATATCTTCCTCCCTTGTTTTTTCTCCTTGTTCTCTCGTGTGAGACCCTTGAACCTTTCCTTACTTCCTGTACGAATCGTGAGATTAAAATTTTTTTGGTGGATTGGTTTCCCTCAACGTTCTTCTTGCTGCAAGTGCGGCCCCTATTTTGGTGAAACCAAGCAGTATCCATCAATCTTCGATATAAGGTATGATTTATCATCATTCTTTTCGGTTCACCATCTCCTATTTTTCCTTTCCATATTATGGCATGTGATCTCCATGCTTCTAATAGAGTTTCTGGGGTTTCGGTTGGTGTGGTCGTGTCACGACATCCTCAGGTGGATGCAGTTGTTATGGGAGGAGGCGATCGTGATCTGTTGTGTAAATCATTCTCGTATAAAAATCCTTAAGAACCTTTTTAAGGTAGGGGAATCATTTCTTTTCTTTTCTTTTTACGTTCAACTATAGAGTTATCATGTTTTAGCCCTTGGATCACAATGGAATTGATATAATAAATATTTGAACCAAATAAATAAGTTGATATCAATTATATGGTATTTATTTCTTGTTTTTTCTAGATAATGTGATATCTATGCTTGCCTTGTTTAGCTATTTTTTCTTGATGGAAATTGGTAAAGAACATAAACTGGAATTAATTGTTAATTTTTTAGCTAAAGATAAAGAGGCACGTAAATGAATATGGTTCTTATTGTTGTATTTTTTTGATGTTAGTCAAAGTGGTGCAGTAATCATGTTTAATTTATTTGTGATAGCTTACTGTTTATGTTTCTAGAATATGGAACCTAAGAATAATAAATTAGTTGATTCAAGATAGATTAAAGAACTTATTTTTTGATAATTCCTTTAAGGGTTCTGAGTTACCCTCTTACTTGTTCAAGGTCCAAGAGCCCAACCGATATTATTGTTGTTTTCCTACTGCTTATGTTGTGATGTGAGCCGGGATGGTTGTTGTGATATTTGGGGGCCTGGAGGACTACTAGTTGTGGTAGTAGTTGATTCCTAGAGTGGCGAGATGCATCAGTTTATACATGTGGGTGTTAGGGAGGACACCAGGGATGATGAAATGGGTTAGATACGAATGTTTGGTTTTCTATTGATTCTTCTTGGTTGTTTATCTGCTTTACTTTCCCCACTTCTCAAGGTAGTTGGTCTTGATTACCCTTCTTCCGAAAGGGGCGAAGATGCGTAAGTTATGCCACATGCTTTCCATGTTTATCATCTCAAGGGAGTATGGGTCTACGCTCTTTCTATAGGCGGAAAATACTCGACAAGTAGTTCATCTACTCACTTTGTTGATCCCCTTGTGTTTTGAAGCATAGATTGTTTTTCTAGAATGCCTGAAAATATCGAAAATTAATTTTGTAAATAAATAATTGAATAAATGATGTTAACCCATGGGGTCTGGAGCTTTCTCGGTCATAATGTTGAGGTTGTGATTTGAAGGAATAGTGTACTTTGGGTGTGATTCTAATGAAATTTAATGTGTAATTGTTATTGGTTAATTAACGTTTAAAGAATTAATTAACTTAAAGTGAAACTGATAAAAAGGGAATTAAGTAATGTATTAAATCTCTTTAAATGGTTGTGTTCTTATAGGATACCTAGCCTTAAAAGTAGTATCCCAGAGTCCGAGAGATATTAGCTGCAATTGAGCCTATGACCAGGTTATGCACATAGTGTGGCTGTGATCTATTGTATATTCTGTACTTTTTGTTTTTCTGTACTCTAATCCACCCTATCAGTAAGGGAAACTGAAACCTCGAGGATTTTGAGTCCTAGTGGGTGTTTTCCCCAACATTCTGATGGAAGGATGGATGGATGACTACCCCCTTTGTCCCCTTTCTCTTCCCTTGATAGTTATTTGTGATGGTAAGCAAATTCGTTATTTTTCCCCATATATGTGTGTAGAGGGCTGTAATGGCTTGTGGTTATTCACACAATTATATTCTGGATATAGTTTTCTGTGGACTACTATAGGTGTAATGTGTATAGGTTGTGATGGCTTGAGGATCTGTATAGATATGCACTTGATGAACATACACTTTACATTTCTTTTTCATAATACTTAATACATAACAAAATCAGACACAAAAGGACTTTAATAGTTTAGTGTCTTTGGAAACTCGGAAAAATAATTTTCTAAACATGGTGAAATATCTTCAACATCTCCCATAAAGATCTTCCCCTTTTTTATTATTACCTAAAACCTTTCTTTATATCCTGGAAAAAATATAACATAAAAATGGTGAGCTCAAATTCTCAGTAAGGGTAAGGATAGAGAACACAAGACAATCCATAAACATTTGAATGCAAAAACATGAACATAAAATCTAAACATCAAAATATTGAGCAATGACATAAATCTTGGAAGTACGTAAGGCATATATCATAAAGGAACAACAGTCATGGTTAAATAACATGGGAATAAAACATGTAATTGTGGAAAACCATTAAGCACCCGATATTATTTCCATAGTATCCAAGGAATTGCTGCCAAGACCATCATAGCGGACAAATTCCCTTACTAAATCGAGTTCACTCCTTGTTCCAGTCCTGTATCCCTGAACCAGATTAAATTTTTGTTCTATCCATGTCTATCTCATGAGATATAAATCTTTACCCAATGCATTGGAGGGAGATATATGTCCCACCCATCTCATAATGAAATCATTCTTACTTGTTCCACAAAATAAACATAAATCATTCACCATAACCCAAAGAATAAAATGGGTTTCATAAACATCATCCCATCATAACATAATCCATATAAAACAAATGGATATCATTTCATCATAAGAAGAATCTAACCATGTAAATAATAGAGACATTATACTTGAAACATAATCATACTAAATAATGTCATCTCAGATGGAAAATAGTTTTGACAAAACTCTTGAAATGAATTCTTGAGGAAAATATCCTTTCTTCTTCAAAATCATATTCTTTTCACAAAATTACATTCAATTTTTGAAGAAATGGATTTTTTTGAAAATAATCAATAAATATTGTAGATTGGGCTTCATGAAAATTTTGCGTTATGAAAATGTAAAAATATGTTAATGTCATATAAGCTAAAAAAACATTGTCCTCGTACTTTTTCCAGAAAAGACAAAAAGTTCCTCATATGGAAAACAAAAGAATGATTCTTTCTATAACATGTGATAAAAGTCAAAAATGGGTTAAAAGGACTTTAAAAATACATGAAAATTTTTTTATAAAACATGTACGTGGATGATAACAATAATCCCAGTAAATACTTATGAATAAACAATCTCAGATAAGAACGAGATTAGAATAATCCATTACCTTAGGACCAATTTCTTCTTTACGTGTATGAATATCCTGTATAGTGGGTTTAAACATATTCTTAACTTGTAACAGAACCATAATAATATTTATTATATCATATATGATTCACTTATGACTTTATATTACCCATTCTTTTGTAAATTCCATGTTAAATCAGCGTTTTGGGTAAAATCGTTTCATTTATTGTACGTGTTTGGGCTTGTTGTTCTTGATATGATTACTTATATCATGATTTAATTACATAAAAAATATAAAACATGATTTATATATAATATATATTTAGAATATAAAATATATAATAGATCGATAAATGGAATGAAATACATCGTTCATGGAGACGGTAAGTCGTACGTATGCATGAACGCTGTTTTGTTTCCTTATTAAATTGAATGAAATTAAAGGACATATATATATATAAATAAATACAGTAGCATTATTATGTCATATATTTCATGATTAATTATTATATATACTTTATAATCATTCTTGAATGGTTTACATGGAGAATGAATCTCATCACATTCGTGGAGACGGTAGTCCGTACGTACGTACGAGCTACAATATCATTCTTTTGATATTAAAATTGTATATAATTGGATGTTATATCATATATAAAATAATAATAATAATGTTATATTTATTATTTATACCATTTATAATCATTATTATACCCATCCAAATGATTAAATGTTTGAATAACAAACTACACCACGACGTGGAGACGGTAAGTCGTATGTACGCACGTGTGGTGACTTATTCATTCAAAGGATGGATAAAATAACTAATATGATTGTACCATTTTTATAATAATAACAACAGTATATAGAATATACTGGAGTTTTTATTTTATAATGTAAACAACAAATAAGGAGGAAGTGGAAGAAGAAAGGAACTTTAAATAGGTGGTGAGATATTTACCTCTTCTTTAGGTTCTTCCTTTGTATTTGATCAAAAGGGCTCATTAGGTTGGATTTATGACTAAAGTAATGTCCCTAAGATTATGGGAGGATAGTTTATAGGGTATTTAGGAAGGTTTTGGCTAAGCCAAATGTCTTGAGAGGATTAATTATGTGAGAAGAGGGAGTGCCCATTTATAAGAGAGGTGAGGGGCACCTTAGGAAAAACTTTAAATATTATATTATAATAAATTTATATTTGGTTTATAATGGCTCCAATGTGACTTATTTCGAGTCTAGGGTGTGTATGGGTCGAAATCCTCTCAACTAATAGGTTTTAGACAAGTTTAGGTTACCATTTTAACCATATCATTTAGATTTCACTCTAAGTTAAATAATTTATCTTTTACTGTGTCTTATGATATTCTTACACTATATGGTTAATAAACTTACTATAAACTACCAATCGAACCCCAATTGATTCATTAATGTCATAAATATTATTATATAAGTCTTTTGGCTGAACCTTATATTTTTAGGAATAGAATATCAATTAATAATTTAATATTTGTTTTAAAAACTCTTTTATGACAATTTTGACACTATTCGGTATTTTATTTTTACTAAATTAATAACAGCATTATTACTTCTAAAAAAATTCATAAAACCAACCCTAATATGTTATATTAACCTTGAAAATTATTTTAACTCATAAAAAGTCTCAAATAACATTTATTTGGGTATTTATAATATCAATTATGTTAAACTTTCATTAATAAGGTAATTACTGCATCATTAATTTTTTATAAATAAATTAAATTATTTAATGTCTAAAAATAATAAATAAAAATAACATTATGTAGGAATTATTTTTATCTTTATAATAAATATTTATAGTCTAATTTCTCTTATGTATAACCCTATATTAAATATGTTTTACTTATTAAACATTGATTTTAACTCTTTTAACTCTTCTTTGAATTAAATAATAATAAATGTCCTAATCTAATCCAAGTGGACCTAAAGGGTAATATTTTATTCCTATGGTTGTTTTAGGTCGAATTACACTTATCCAATAGAATTAGGAAATCTATTAGGGTAATAGTAATATCATTTTTACCCTTAATTACCCTATTTACTTTTAACATTGGTAAATAAAAGTAAAAAGTTACTATTCACAAAAAATTATTTTTTTCACATTGAACCACATTTTACTTACTGATATCAACTGTGTCTCTCGGAGTTTTGGAATTTTACTCACAGAAGTAGTAAAATTAAGTTTTATGTAAATTTTCAAATTCTCCAAAGATGTGGGTAAAAGACGGTCAAAAGTTCAATAAAATTTTTATATATTTAAAATTATTATAAAATGACTCCAATGAATTAAATTGAACTTATATAGGTATTATGTATCTATTTTGACCTAAAATTAATTTAAATAAAATAAATGATTATTTAAATAAAAAGTCGGTTTTAACCAATAACTCAGTGTTTTCACTATTCATCAAAAACTGAAAGTTCTCAGAAAAATACCAAAAATTCACCTTAGGCTAATTTCGATATTCTGAATCCAAAAATAATGTCCATTTTGAAATATAAAATTTATAAAATTTCAAAGAGTGGGTATTACTATTCATAACGACTAGTTTTTATAATATTTTAATAACATATCATTATTTAGTGAAAATCAGTATTGCGTACAACGCAAGATATCGAGGAAGGTTGCACTTACGTGTAACGTAGGCCAAGAATAGTGTTTCTTATAGTACAAGCTAATACAGAATTGTGTATAGTGCAAGATAATCTTGGTGTAGCGTACAACACAAAACATCAAAGAAATTAATAATATTTCTCATAAAATCTAGGGGTGTTACAGGATCTTTACTCTATGTATGGGCTATAATGGCTTGAGGTATAATACCTGATGTATGATACATGTTATTCGAGCTATGGTGGCTCCCAGAAACTACCTGGTTACTTTGCTTATATAGACGTGGTGGTTTTGTTGCATGAGGTGCATGTTGTAGTGCTTCGCCCAGGTGTCTGTGACCAAGCCTTTTTAAAGAGATATGCTTAGGATGTGTGACGTTGGGAAAAGTGGAAAACCAGTGAGAAAGTAGTAGCGGGGTACCCTTGATATTCTTTATTATATTATATACTCTTGTATGCATTACTTGGTGAGAGTAGCCATGGTGAGGCAGGAAACGTAGTATACCTGTTTAGGTGATGAGTTAGTTTCACTTGGTGTTCACTGTGTTTTAGCTTGCTTTATTTACTTTTTCACGATAAGATTTGGGGAGTATCCTACTGAGTATACTATTATACTCACCCTATGTATATATAAACTTCTTTTCAAGTCACTTGGATCAATTTGGAGATCAGGCTGGTTACTGCTAACTTGCGGTTATAAGTGCCGTTCGGGCTTGTGGTTGCTACTGTTTTACTTTTTTTTAGGTATTTATTGGTGCAAAAAATATTCGAAGAAAGGGGAAGAGAAAAAGAGGCTACGTGCACTGCCTCGTGAAGCCATGACGTGAAGCCCCCCGTGAGCTTCGTGTCCACCGTGAAGCCCCAGAGGTGGGAATGCTCTGCGAACGGCCTGACATTCGCAACCCACCGCAAAGCAGAGGAGGCGGTAACGCTCCGCGAATCCGGTTGACATTCGTGACCCACCGTGAAGCCACCGAGGCCCCCTTTTGTGCCGTGTGAGTTTTTCTCTGTGGCACCCATTGCCTATAAATACCAAGCTCCCCCTGAGCTCTCTGGATGGACAATCCGACCTTTCGGCTTCTCAGCTCCCGAATCACGAAGCACCCTTCGCCGTGGGAATCACGAGCTCCGTGAGGTATTTTTGCTTCGCGAGATGCCTTCGCATTGTCTCATTTTGAGCCCCTACTCTAAGAGGGATGCCCTTCATGAAGCCTAAGGGCATTCGCGAAGGAAGGGGATTCCCAAGGGAACCCGGGCAGCCGCGGAGAGTTTATGATTCATGAAACCCCCATCCTGTACAAGTGATCCACATGCCAAGGCAGGGTCACTGTACTTCGCGAAGCATAGTGCTTCACAGCACCTTGCTTCCCGAGGCACCTCCTCTTCGCAAGGCAATGCTCTATGAACACCCTTCCACTTCGCGAAGCACCCCCCACTCGTACTTATGCCCCATGCTAAGGCCAACGCACTCCACTTCGTAAAGCACACCCCTTTGCTTGGAAATTCCTCTTCCCGTGTGACCCTCCTAGTTTGCACGATGTGATTTCAAAGTCCCATGGATGACACCACATGTGGAGTTGCTTCGCCTAATGATTCTTCGCATAGTCATTCTAACAACTATTACTTCTTTTCATAGCCACACTAACGTGGACCCCTCAATGGTTCGCTCTGCGACCCCCCTTTTACCCCGACATTGCTGGTACATTCCCCCCCCCAAGGGGCACAGGGTACCGATCATTTAAGTCCTAGGGGTGCAGAGTAAACCCACCTCGTCCGAGCTATAGGACATTAAACTGCCAAGAACCTCATCCTCAATACATGACGTTAAACTGTGACGTGACCCCGTGCATCGCACGCAGGGTCCCCCCAGCTCGGACATTCTTTACGCTGCTCATCTCCACTGGAATGGAATCACCCAGACATGGGATGATATCCTCCTTATCGGAGTGGCGTATGTCCATGGGAGAATGGAAACCACATTGGTGTAATCCCCTTAGTCACTCTTGCGGAAGGTAGCAACCATGCACCTCCGTACTTCCCCACTTCCAAGGCCAGTGGAGGGCGCGATAGGGAACGAGGCACCTTTTATCTTTGGTCCCAAATCCCTCTCCCGCTGTGCTTTGCCGCACTTCGGGCCTCTATCCTAGAGTAAGTCCCAGAACCATGGGCCGCCTAATGCGTAATCCCCTCTTCGCTTCTCATGGACGCACCCTCCATGACGTGATCGTCAGGTCTCTACTGCCTCTTGTTTCTCACACCGAGCATGACTCACGTGATCTTAGAGTAAGCATCGACCAAGGAAATGCCCTCGTCCAGCATGATGTTAAATTTTATGCCCCCATCCATCATGACATTAAACTATATGTTGTTTCGCATGACATTAAAATGTACAACCATTTTGAACTATGAGGACTTTGATCTATGTCAAGGCATGGTACATAGGAAGCCTCTACAAGGTTCAAGCCCACCGCCCGTCGTTTCTTCACGTCAGGTTCCACCCTCGTCCCACATGACGTTAAACTGTATTCCAGTCTGACGGTAAGCCGTTGTGACTATCCCGAACTATGAGGACTTTGATCCATGTCAAGGTAGGGTACGTAGGAAGCCTCGTGAGGTTCAAGCCAACCCCCATCAGACCAAGGTCCACCTTCACGTCGGTTCTCCGACACACCCTTTTTATCCTGAACTACGAGGACTTTGATCCATGTCAAGGAATGGTACGTAGGAAGCCTCATGAGGTTCAATCCCACCACCAGTGGACCCCTGGGTTCACCTTCACATCGGTTCGATGACGAAGCTCTTTAAACTACGTGGACTTTGATCCATGTCAGTGAATGGTACGTAGGAAGCCTCCATGAGGTTCAA
Source organism: Viscum album (assembly GCA_963277665.1). Taxonomy (NCBI): domain Eukaryota; kingdom Viridiplantae; phylum Streptophyta; class Magnoliopsida; order Santalales; family Viscaceae; genus Viscum; species Viscum album. The sequence continues at coordinate 22,985,908 of OY728157.1, read as the reverse complement.
GCCCGTCACCCATCGGACCAAGACCCTTTCTTTACGTCATTTCACTGACAAAGACCTTTGAACTACGTGGACTTTGATCCATGTCAAGGCATGGTACGTAGGAAGCCTCCCTGAGGTTCAAGCCCATCACCCATCGGACCAAGGCCCTTTCTTCACATCGGTTCGCCGACACCCACCATTCCCACCCGAACTACGAGGACTTTGATCCATGTCAAGGCACGGTACGTAGGAAGCCTCACGAGGTTCAAGCCCACTACCCGTTGGTCACTCTGACCCCCCTTCACGTCGGTTCACCAACACCTGGGCAGCCTAATGTGTAAGCCCCACATCATCTGGACCAAGGTCCTCACTCGCGTCGTCTCGCCGACACACCATTATAAACTACGAGGTCTTTGATCCATTTCAAGGCATGGTACGTAGGAAACCTCACGAGTTTCAAGCCCACCATCCATCTAGACCGAGTTCCTTCTTCACATCGGCTCTCTGACACACCCCCTTCCTGCATGATGTTAAACCACATCCCAATCCAATGGTAAGCCGTTGTGACCCTACCGTCTTGTTGTTCTATCACCCCTTCGTATCAGTATAACACCCCCTTTCTCGAACTACATGGACTTTGATCCATGTCAAGGCATGGTACGTAGGAAGCCTCACGAGGTTCAAGCCCACCACCTGGTCGTTTTGACCGCATCCATGCAATTCTCCATCATCCACCCTGATTCTTACCCGGACGGCCACATCCCGGTGAGATCATGCCACCCCATTACCCTCCACAACATTCCGGAAGCCGCCCACAGGCTGGACCCGATATCGGCATTCCCTCAAGGGGGATTATTCAATCTGATCCTCTACAGATAGTGTTCTGATCAGGCCAATCCATCTCTGCTGGACGTTAAACTTGCGGCATACCCTGTGTTAAATGTATGAAGCTGAGGAAAACCTCATAAACATGCCTATGACATATGATTCCCCATGCTCAATATGGGATGCCTCGGGCTTCCACAACCTCGAGAAGCACTATAATAAGGGAAAAAAGATAGACACGCCAATTCCCCAGTGTTCAGACACGTTAATGACGCCTCGACGTGACTACTCCCCTGACTAAAGGTTGCTGCCCTGACCGGACCCTTTGGAATGTCCTGACAGAAGCAGTGTAATTAACCTGCGTCCATGGAAACATGGAACTGGGAATAGTTTCACGGAAAACGTATTAAATCTATGAGGGATACCCAAACTAGGTGACGAGTTCCGAGGAGGAATCCACAGAAGGAAGAACTGACATCCCATCATCCCAGTTTCAATCAAGGAGAAGATGTCCCTGAATAAGGAGCAGATGTCGCCCACCTTTGGAAAGTGGGGATGTGGGGCAACACAAAATTCGTGCCTATCGTGTCCATGCAGACGGATGCACGTGCCCCATCGAAAGCGTCGGAAATAGAAATGGTGAACCCAATGTGAAAGTCTTCTCCTCAATGTGGAGATTTGTAGCATTCGAAACATCAGTAGATTGATGTGTCACTGGATCCAGATATCTGGCGCCAGATCCTGCCAAGAAAATAGCGAGCCTGGCGTGAAACTCACCAGAAGTTGGGGCAGTAGAACGTGGGGCATTCCATTCTGAAACATTGTCTGTGTGGATCCCTCTTGCCAACCACGGAAGACGGAATGATTTTGGGGCACTGGTTGTCGATCTCTTTTCCTCGTAGTGCAGATGAGTTTATCTCCCTGCTTCTTAGGAACCAGGTTGCTGCTACAAGGACATGATCGCCACCCACACGCCTACACAGGGGCAGGGGCAATACCAGAACTGCCGCTCCGCATGGCTCCACTACTGCTACAACGACCTCTACTTCCGTGAATGTGGGACGCCCACGTCCCCTCTCCCCGTCAAAAGTCATCCAATAAAGGGTGATTAACGACCTCGTACGTCGCTACGAGGAGGAGGGCGTAATCCCAACTCGGGATATGGCCCACCTAGACCTGGAGACGTCTAGGACCCACCGTCAACGTCTCCCTCGAGGGCCTCGTAGGGTTCCCCTACTCCCCACCCCAACGTTCAATCGTTTTGGGAGCCTGTCCCAGGAACCCCTCGACGACTCCTCACCTTACGCTGATGAGGTGGGTGATGTCTGGATCAGCCCGTCTAGATTCCCAATCCAAGGGCCTCGGGTAAGGGCCCCTACCGGGCCACGTCAGCACCGCGGTCCGACCTTACTAGAGGATAAGGTAGGCTATGCCCCTACACTGCCCGCACAGGCTCGCCTGACCCGACGTCAATGTTGGGCCCGAGCTAAGGGTGCCCGTCAAGGGGCGCCAACATCGACAGCTACTATGGCCCGAGCCACCGCTGATGTATTTCATGAATCCCCTGCATACACTGAGCAGGAACACTCCTATGCTCAATCGGTATCGAGGCCCCAACCGCCCCATGGGCAGGCTGGGTTGACCCTCCAGGTTGCAGGCCCGAGTGGTGATCGTCGCGAATTAACCCGCGGTGATGTCACCCTGTACGGAGGCACTCCCCGTACCACCACTCCACATAGAATGGGCCTTCCCCACTCCGAAGTTCATCACGAAGGTATGCCCCATGCTACCCCCAACCCGAATGAAGACCTGCCCCGCGGTAGTGACACTCGGCGCAGAAGTCTTTCCCGTTCCAACCACACTTGGTATGGAATTCCTCCTCCTACCCCCGACTGTCGATGTGAAGGCATTGCCCATCCGGTCCCTCTCCAACGTGGGGATCCTCCCTACGTTCTTTCCGCAACTGGAGAAGGTCCTCCTCGCCCTGGAAACCAGAGGGGTGAAGATCAGTCTCACTCCACTCGCACCATGAATGGAGGTCCTCCCCATGATCATGCCGGTTCCAACGGAGGTTTCGCCTGCTTAGGTGCTATCCATGGAGGTCCTCCCCATGTTCCCTTCGGCATTTTCCCCAGTGACCCTTACACCCCAGCTGTCTCAAGTGGAAGTCATCTCCTCCATAGCGTTAGCACGGCCTCAAGACTACATGTCGAGAATCAGCCTTATCCTAAAGAGCCATCTAGGGGCAGGAGGGCGAGTCGTCATCTCCACAAGAAGAATCTTGGGAAATCCCGGACAGAGATCAGGTCGGCCCGCTTCTCATATTCCGAAGCAGAATGTGACTCGGCATCGGAACCCTCCCCTCGTTCTTCCGCATTAAGGACCGGGGCAAGAACAAGGCTTGTTAGCCTCATCCTTCCATAATGCGAGGTCCACCGGATTCCCGCTTCTCTTCGCAGATACATCCAGGAGGAGGAAATTGTAAAAATCTCGCAGGTTCCGACCGTACAATCACTACCGTCATCGCCAGAAGCGCCCTTTACCTCAACCAGAGGTCACAGAGAGCTATTTTGGAGAATGATGGCAGTTGAGCGAAAAGGGGACCCATCTACGGTAACCTTAATTCTTTCAACAAAGGCTGCGGCTATCAGCCCATCGTATCGTGACATTGTGGTCAGGTCACCTCACTCTTCGGAGGATGGCCCGGAATTTAGCAGCTAGTCAGCCCGTTTTCCATATTCTCTGCCGCCAAGTTTACTATCCCAGCGGTCCGCCCTAGTACTGCTACCGGTCCCTCAGCCACCCCTGATTTACGAGTGGGGTAATACGGGGCCAGACCCTGAATTCGATCCTAGGAGCTTCTAGAACATTCTCACAGTGGACCACTTCCCAGAGAAGTTTCTAGCCGGTGACAACGCCAAACTTTTGTGCACCGGAATCCCTCACGCTGGAGGAAGTCGAGTGCTTCTGTCAAACCCTATGGGAGAGGTACTTTTGTCTTCATTATTAGAAAGTATTGTACCCTAGGAGCCAAGTGCAGTTCGAGGAAATCAGCGATCAGTGCCATCTGGTCGATTTGGTTGCACTCCTGGTGGCCCAGCGCCCTGAGTCACTAGGTCGCCAAAGCACCCTTTAACAAAAATGCGTCCAGAGTTTCAAGGTACTCCGTAAAATCATCAGGGAAGCTACCCCCCATGTGCAAGTCCATGGTTGGGGATAATATGCCACCCTCCTCTTCAGTCCTATCCAATGGAAGCTCGATTCATTATGCGACATTGAGGACATGCCCCCAACAAGTGTTGCCGTCCACATGGCTGAGATAGTGGAAAAAGAGGACGAGTTGGAGTTTCTTGATGGAGACTTACCTCCTAAGAATGTACCACCATTTTTGGACCCATCAGGGAGGATTACTTGTCAGCAAAGGAACCTTATAGGCCTCCATGTGCCCACCGAGTCGATGGTACTCAGTCGAAATTCCGGTAAGGGTAAAGAGCATGTCGGAACTGTCAAACACTCCGACCCGTCTGCCTCTATACAGAAGACGGACGAAGACCCCAAGAAGGAAATGTTGCGCCAGTAGCTTGTTGAGCAGAAGAGTTTGGTTGACAAACTCTTAGCCAAACGCACTATCGAGAGGCGACCCGACTATGGTGATCCTAGGCCGGGGCATCAGGGGCAGGAACAACTCCCCCCACCCCGGCGAGATGCCTTTGGGAAACCCTGATCATGCTACTCCTGCATACAGGGCAGAGGCCGGAACTCACGGAAAGAGGGCGTGATACGCCTCGTGAAACCCTCCTGAACGGTGAGGAACTCCGAGGAATCCAGCCCGGGTTCCCCCAGCCGCCCCGAGGGCCGCTCCGCCAGTCGCTCCACGAGCCATTGAAGTCGTTTACCATATCGAAGAGCTTGGAAATGCACTCATAGTTAGGGATCCCCGTCAAGACTGGGACCCCCACCCAAATAATCCCATGGCGGCACTCATCGGCCACCTCGAGGCGTTGGAAATGTGGTAGGTGGAAGTTCCACCAGATGGCAAGCCATATCTCGCGTGGGTGGATGATATGCCTGCACCCCCGAGTTTTGGGAACCCCACTTTCTCACCCTTTAACGGGACTAAGGACCCACCGCAGCACTTGGCCCATTTTTCTTCCAGGTGTGGCCCCATGTTGGGGACCCCGGAATAGCAGGAAGCTTCCAAGCTCTGATGTTTTGTACAGACATTGGAGGGCCCTACATTCGTCTGGTATAGCCATATCCCTATCGGATCGGTGACCGGATGGGAGGATCTCCACCGAAAGTTCTTATAACAGTTCATCTCCACCACGTGAAAGACCATCATCGCAGACCTCTTCAAGTGCAAACAAAGGCCTGATGAGCGAGTCGCGGACTTCATCTCCCGGTGGAAGGGGCTTACATACTCCCTCGACATGCCACTGACTCAAGAGAAATTACTGATGATGTGTGTAAGGAATGTTAAAACAGAACTGGTTCCTTCCCTGATCACCCAGATCTACCTCGGAGGGTTCCGGGATTTCTCAGATAAGGCTCAGCACCTCGAGGAAGCTCTGCAACAAGCTAGTCAGGCATGTCTGCTGCCCCTATGATCCCAGCTAGGAGGTCTACCGGAGCCGAACCCGCCATGGTGGCCCAAATAGAAGCCCCCAGGAAGCTAGAATTACTGCCAGTGGCACCTTCCCCGCAACCCCGCAGAGGCCCTCCACCTCAAGCGCAGGCTCCTGCCCAGCAGTGACCACCTAAGAACCGACAGGTTCCCTGGCGCAATGCGCCAGCACCACCTAGGTAGGACAATCAGGCTCCGCCCCCTCAGTAGGCCCCTCCGTCCCCTCATCAGGGCCAGGCTCCCAGAATCCCCTATCCGGAAAGAAGGCACCAGACTTCCTCGTTAAACGAGAATCTGGTCTTTGGATACTTCTGAAGTGCTCTAGAGTAAGGGATTGTGCGCTTACCTGATTGCAGAAGGCCAGCAGAGGCGAATCTCAATGATCTCCCCAACTACTGCCCCTATCATCAGATTCTGGGGAACACCCTCAAGTAGTGCTATTTGTTAAAATACTGGCTTCAATACTAGGTTGACAACAACATAGTCTGGTTGGGCCCGGTCCCGACACAAGTAGCAGGTGTCTTCATAGGGTCAGAAATCGGTAGCGACGACGAAGGCGGGTGGAAGCAGGGTCCCAGCCATGGGTCCCAGAAGTACAATGACTGGATGGCCCGTAAAACTGTTGCCCACACCCATGGAATCATTCGGTCATGCCTGATTCAGTCGGAGCCTTCAGAAGACCCGACCAATACCACTACATCGGCATCATAGCCGACCACTTCCCAACAGGGCAAGCAGCGACAGCGCAAGAAGAAGCAATGTGCTCTACCACTGCCATCATCATCCCATACTATTGGTGATTTCATGCCCCTGAAATGAGGATTTCTCCCAAAATCCACCCATTGGTGGATGACTCTTCGAGCGACAGTCAGGGATACGCTTTGGTTAACACCGTGGAGATGGTAAATCCCTATATGACTCCTGACGAGAGGGAACGCCAGGCGAACCTCCCCCACATCCCCAGCTGACATCAACGTTAGTGGAACTACAACCACATGGGTCGTCGAGGCACAACAGTGGGCGCTTTCAGTCAGGTCATGCATACTACTAAAACTAGACAGCGGGCTCAGCGCAGAGCTCAGCACGCGCAACCTCATCTGGTGCCCTCAGATGTACCTCCACCGCTGTTTGTGCTACTAGATAAGGCAGAGCTGCCTCGTCCGTACTGCGTCTAGTCTTTCCTGGATACAACCCAATCTCAGTTGTTCAGTCCTCATCTGGCAGCTACTCTTCAGGCATCAACTAGTAGGCAGCAGGATGTACCCAGTACCAGCCAGCTGCTGTTCCAGCCGGCAGAGCCCGCTGTGCCTCCAACGGCAGAATGACCTATTGTAAGAAGAGGTTTGTGTTTGGCACGAAAGTATGATATCCTGAAGCACCTGGTCGGAATTCTAGCAAGGATTTCTATTCTTGAGGTTGTTCACTTGTCGTCTGAAATGCGTGAAGCACTTACCGAGGCCCTAAGGATCCCCCAACATTTTGATACAGAGGTAGCAGCTGCAGAAGCCTCCCATGCTGAGGCAATTGAGAACGTCGAATGCCATGCGGTTATCTCATTCTCTGGTGAAGACGAAGACCCTCCCATATATGGTCATATTCACCCACTGTACATCCCTGTCCAGTTCAATGGAGTGGAAGTCCTCCATTGTCTTGTTGACACGGGTTTTGGGATTAACCTAATCCCAAATCAGACACTACGAAATCTGGGTTTGTCTGAGGATGATTTAACTCCCTCCGTTCTCAGAATATAAGGATACGACAGGACCGAACAATCCCCGGTCGGCAAGATCCACTTGAAGACCCATTTAGGTGGCCTAATTTCCAGCATCGTGTTCATGGTTGTCTCCTAGGACACCGTATACAACGCATTGATGGGCAGGCCATGGCTCCATCTGCATGCAGCGGTCCCTTCGTCGTATCACCAATGCCTCAAGTACTCCCTCAATGGTCAATTATGTGTTCTCCAAGGAGATTCGTCTCCTTTCACCTCTTGTGAAGCCCGCTATCTAGACGCCGACTATTACCAAAGCAAGGTTAATCAAATCCAACAAGTGAGGATGAACCCGCCCCAGCCATAAGTGGTCCCTGGGCAGGCCTGGATGATGCCTAAATCTTCCTGATCCATCAGTTGGAGGCCATGACCCCCGACATGGGGTAGTGTTTTGTTGTTTCAGGGACAAGAGGAAGGCATGTTCTCATGTCCAAGCAACGGCGGAAAATCACCTCGTAATCCTACACCAACCAGGATCATGTGATCCCGGAACCTTCTACCCCTATGAGGTATCGGAATGTCAAGATTATGGCAACAGCGGTATGTTATACGTGTCTCTTCCGCTGGGCTGGAATCAACCGTCTCAGGCCGACGCGACACTACTGCTTTGAGGACATCAAACGTGGCCCCTTGGGCCGAAGGCCAGATGGGATAGGATCGACTGCCTTCATCACAATGGTCTCAGTGGCGCATGGGTCTCCTGATATGATGACCACTACGGCCCAGGCCGCCACCAGCTACCCATCAGGGTTTGATAACTGAGAAGCAGCTCCCCCTGTGGAAAATCCCTCCACGGGTGGAGAGAAGGATCTGGAGGATGCTCCCCTTGCCTTTGAAGAAGGCATCTCTACCACGGTTGACGAACTGGTATAGGTGAACCTTAGTAGCGAGGCAGATCTGAGACCCACATTGATCAGTGCAGCCATGCCCCTCGAGGAGTAGCAACAGTATGTCGACTTTCTCAAACAGCATCGTGATGTGTTTTCCTGGAGTTACGATGACATTCTAGGACTAGATCCCTAGGTAGTCGTCCACTGCCTTGGTCTCCCGACAAACCTCCCCAGGTTTAAGTAGCCTCCTAGAAAGATTCACCCTTCTCACAGTTCCATGGTTGAGGTCTAATTTTACAAGCTTATCAAATCCATCTTCTTCAAGTAATTCATGTACCCCAGGTGTCTTTCCAACATTGTGCCAGTCAGGAAGAAGAACGGGTAGATCGGAGTATACATCGACTTCTGCGATCTCAACCACCTCTGTCTGAAGGATGATTTTCCCCTCCCAGTGACAGAGTTGTTGATTGATGCCATGGCTGGATTCCAAGCCCTTTACTTCATGGATGGGTATTCTGGGTACAACCAAATCTGGATAGCCCCCGAGGACGAGGAGTCCACTGCCTTCAGGGCTTCCCAAGGTACCTTTTGTTACTAGGTTATTCCCTTCGGCCTGAAAAATGCAGGTGCCACCTATCAGTGGGACATGCATCGCATATTCAAGCTGATTCTTGGGATGCTAGTGGAATGATACGTGGATGATCTAGTGGTCAAATATCATCAGCACTAGGACCATCTCAAGGACCTTGAGAAACTGTTCGGCTTCCTCTGTTCCCTCCACCTGAAGATGAACCCATTAAAGTGTGCCTTCGGGGTCACCTCCGGGAAGTTTCTTGGCTTTGTTGTTAGATACCGAGGCATTGAGATCGACCCATAAAAGATCAAGTCCATCATCCAAATGCCTCCCCTGATCAATATTCGGGAGCTTCGAGGTTTTACAAGGCCACTTAGCCTATATATGTCGATTCATTGCGAATCTGGCTGACAACTGTAAGCCCTTTTCCCAGCTCATGAAGAAAGGCACCGCCTATGAATGGGATGAAGAGTGTCAGACCGCCTTCGAGGAAACCAAGCAGTATCTACTCCAACCTCTGGTCTTGATGCCACCCATCTCCAGAAAGCCACTGGTCCTTTATGTGACCACCCTGGAACGGTCCCTCAATGCGCTTCTTTCCTAGAAGAACAATGAGGGGACAGAGAACAGCCTTTATTATCTCAGTCGCATGCTCCTTAACACGGAGATCAGATACTATCCTATCAAAAAGAGCTTCCTTGCTCTCGTGTTCATCATACAGAAGTTGTGGCATTACCTACAGCACCATGAGGTATAGTTGGTCTCTCGGGTAGACCCACTGAAGTATATTCTGAACTGCCCTATGTTAACTGGCCGACTAGCGTGGTGGGTGGTGATCCTCCAGCAATTCGACATCAGGTTCGTGCCTCAGAAGGCCATCAAGGGACAAGCATTGGAAAACTTCTTAGCTTCTCATCCAACCTCCATGGATCAATCCCTATATCTGGATTTTCCGGATGAGGCAATCCTCTCAGTAAATCGTGTTGTCTCATGTTGGAAGATACACATCGACGGTGCCTCTTGGAGCCCCACCGGTAGGAGGCTCAATGATCCTAAGCTCAACAGAGTGGGCCTAGGTATCGTCTTCATCACCCCGGTGCAAGCCATTCTGCCATACTCATTCCTGTTGTCAAAAGGTTTCACCAACAACGAGGCAGAGTATCAGGCTCTCATCACTGGTCTCGAGCTGGCCCTTGAGATCAATGTGCCCCATCTACATGTGAAAGGGGATTCCGAACTGGTCATCAAGCTGGTCAATGGAAATTATGTCATCAGGAAGCCGGATCTTGTGCCATTGCTGGAGTGCACCCTCGGTCTAATGGCCCAGTTCTCTTCTCGTCCAGAAGATACCCATCTCCCTCAGTCACAGAACGGGCAAGCAGACGCTTTGGCTGGCTTAGCTGCGTCGCTCGCAGAACCTGATCAAGATGATTTGATCATACATGTGGCACACCGGAGATTCATTACCCCTGACACCCCAGAGGACAACGACGGCCTACGGGTAATCCACCTTACCAGTGGACCTTCTACGTCAGAGGTCCCATGTTCGTCAGACACAGTGGCTGAGGCCACTCCCGACTGGAGAGAACATTTTTTCGAGTATCTCCAAAATTGTTGCCTCCCTGATGATCGGGCCGAGCACAAGAGAATGTGACGTCGCGCACTGCAATTTACCCTCCAGAGTGGTCCCAGTCTTGATTGGATCCTCTATAAGTGAAGCTTCAATGGTGTTCTCCTCCATTGCATTCAAGGAGTCAAGATCTCTCAGGTCATGCAAGAGGTTCATGTTGGTTCCTACGGTGCCCACTAGGCTGGGCCTATGTTTTTCCATCAGATCCAAAGGTTGGGGTACTTCTGGCCCACTATAATCCATTATTGCATCGAGTTCTCCAAGACATTCCATGCATGCCAAGTTCACGCTAACTTCCTGCATCGGCCACCAGAGCCTCTCCACTCCACCAAGTATTCTTGGCCATTTGTGATGTGGGGACTCGATGTCATGGGACCATATCCACCAGTGACAGCTTTCCAGTGTAGGTTCATCCTAACTGCTACAGATTGCTTCTCCAAGTGGGAAGAGGCAGTTCCACTCAGAGAGTTCAAGGCCCGTTCCATCGTTGACTTCGTGAACTACAATTTCATCCACCGGTTTGGAGTCCCTCACGCTGTCCTCACCGATAATTGAACCAACTTTCGAGCAACCGAGCTGAAGAAATTGTACTCCAAGTACAATATCTTTTCGAACCATACCTCTCGCTATCATGCACAGGCAAATGGATAGATCAAGGCATTAAACAAAACCCTCTCTAACATTCTGCAAAAAATGGTTGGTCAGAACAAGAAAAGTTGGTCAGACAAGCTCCCCAACGCCCTCTGGGCTTATTGGAAGATGACTCGCAATTCCACCCAGGTGACCCCATATTCCTTGGTGTATGGGGCTGAGGTCGTCCTTCCCATTGAGATCCAGATATCATTGTTACGCACTGCAGTCTATGACCAGCAGGTGCCAGATAAGGTGGCCGAAATCCGTCTAGCTGAATTGGAAGCACTGGACGAGAATAGGCTTCGTGCCCCGCACAATTTGGAAAGACATCAGAATAAGATAGCCAGAGCCTTCAACAAGAAGGTTCGCCTTCGCTCTTTTCTACAAGGTGACCTAGTGTTGTACTTTCGAGCACCAATGATTCCCGGAAGGAAACCTCCCAAGCTTGAGCCCAAATGGGAAGGACCTTACGTCATCCATAAGGTTTACCCCGATGGAGCATACTCCTTGGTGACCACGGATGGTGAGCGCGTAACTCCTCCCACCAATGCCAAGTTCCTCAATCAGTACTTTTCCTGAGCCTCTTGGTCCTACACGACCTTAAACTGTATGGTCCCGCATGACCCTAAACTGCACCACTGTCCTACATGACTTTAAAACTATGATATCGACCTGCAAAATGATAAACTGTAAAATGGTCCGAGCTATATGACCTTAAACTAAGATCCCCCTTGTCCTTACTATAAGACGTTAAACTGAAAGCCGGTAAGGCCTGCCTAACTGAGGCTTAGCCTCATGCCCTTTGGCCTCTTCGGGCCCCTGGCCCCTATCCTTACTGCAAGACGTTAAACTGCAAGCCGGTCAGGCCTTCCTGACCGAGGCTCAGCCTCAAGCCCCTTGGCCTTCGTCAACTCAGGATCTATTATGGGATCGTACGGTGTGGTGTGGGATTACGTCCTCATTCATGCTAGGTTACCCATCGTACTGTACATGTCCCCAGATGAGACGCATCTCTCATCCATCACGATGTTAAACTGCACTTCAAGAGCTACGTATGGCTTGATTCCCGTCCTAATGGGATACGTAGGAACGCTCAGACGTCTCATCTTGTGCTCAGCCCCGATCTCTTCTCTTTGAATGTCCCCCCTGGGTATAGTTTCCTCGGAGGGTCCTTGCATGATGAGGAGTTGGCTTCATTATCCCCACTCATACGAGGATTATAATGGTCGCACCACGTGCCCACTCCCATTCTTCTATCCTCCCACATCTTTACCACACGACATTAAACTGCATGGCCTTCAAGAACTACGTGTGGCTTGATTCCCATCCTCATGGGAAACGTAGGAACGCTCGGACATTTTGTCTGTTAGCCCAGTCCAAAATCCAAAATCATCCCCTTGGTTTAAGACATATGGCAGGGTGCAAACTTTTTCCCCAACTCATGTCGAGCAAGCCTCGACCCTGCAGTACGTCCCCCCTCGGAGATGTTCACCACTTTTATGGATGGGTACAGTTATGCTTCACCCACTCCTTGACTGGGATTCCATCACTTTCCTCATCAAGAAGGGCCCCTGAATGTTATGGATGCCTAGCCTAAGGGCCATCTTACCACTTTGGGCCAACGCCCTTGAGGGTGTCGAGCAACAAGCCGATACAAATCTCACATTTTGAACGTGGTCAGCAGTCGACGCTAATTTATTGCTCCCATATCTGGTCACCATAGGGATTATGTGTTTTGAACATGGTCAACAGTCTCCTAGATCTTCAGGTCCACCCCAAGAGGTCCCAAAAATCGAGTGCAGTGATTCGTTCTGCCCCATCCCGAAGAAAAGAACTTCCCTCTAGGTGGTGCTACCAGTCAGGCCTCTGGCCCCGATCCTTTTTTAGGGAGTGTATGGTATAGTGTGGGATTACTTCCTCATTCACGTCGGGCTACTTTCCATGATGTGTGCATTTCCTTACCGAGGCCCTAACTCAGGCCTCTTGGCCTTTTTGGGCCCTAGCCCAAGTTCTTACTCGGAGTGTATGGTGTGGTGAGGGATTATGTTCATACTCAAGTCAGTTTTTTCATCATACCATACACCTCCTCCGTCCAGGGACTCATATTCCCCGATCATCGTCCTCACTGCAAGACGTTAAATCGCGACTAGGCCAGGCCTCCCTGACCAAAACCAAACTATCAGGCCCCTTGGCCTTTTCGGGCCCCCTGGCCCAGGTTCTTTCCTACAGGACTGTGCAGTGTGGTGTGTGCTTATGTCCTCATTACTCGTCATTCCATACACCTCCTCGTCAGGGTATTCTTCCCATGGGTACCTTCTATAACTATGTGTGGATTTATTCCCGTCCTTACGGGATACATAGGACCACCCGAATGTCTAAGCTTCAGGTCCATCCCTATCTTTTGAAAATATTTGTCCAACCTTGGCCCCTTGGCCTACCTTTCCTGAGTAACTTTTCCGACCCTTTGCGGTGGTTCACCGATATGCCTATGGGTACTTTGGTTTAGTTACCTGAAATGTCGGACTCTATTCGGACACGTCCACACCCACTTTTTAGGCTTCGTGTTTCCCTTCATTCGGGCTTCCATTATCTTTCACACCTAGAGGGACCACCAAGAATGGCCTGGATACAAATACCAAGGGCTCTCCTACCGTTACGGTCCAACGCCCCCAAGGGTTTTGGACAAAAATTTGATAAAAATCCTGCATTGCGAATATGGTCAGTGGTCGATGCTCGTTTGTTGATCCCATCTCAGGCTAACGCGATATGGAAACTGTTTTCTTCCATGTCTAACAGTTATACTCCATCGCCATGCCAACCCCATTAATCCCAAAATTTCGATTACACGATTCACATCCTTCCCCATTTTTATCATATCCTAGTTGAGTTTCTAAACTCTTGGTACTATTCCTCAGTGCACATCTGCGCGTTAGGGGAACAAAGCTATGTTAGAGGCGTCCTTCGGCGCTCTTCACTGAATTCCCCTTGATGGATGTTTCAGGTATTTCGATAAGTATCTTCCCCCCTTGTTTTCCACATCGAGTTTAACTCACGTGGGCTTAGGGATCGGGTTGAGGTTTGTGCTCACCTGGAAATTTCTCATCCACCCACGGTCTGAGCTCTAAGACCATAAACTAATATCTCCTCAGAACTACATTCAGCATGATTCTCATCCTCATGGGATACGTTGGACTGCCCGAACATCTCGTTTTCGGGTCCATCTCATTTGGGATCTAATCTCTCCCCCTTCACCTCTCACCTCTATTTGGGCCCCTTGGACCATTGTTCCTATCTCGGGATTTCGTATGGTATAATGTGCGATTATGTCCCCATTCACGTCGCTTATTTCACACGACACCATACACATCCCCCATCTAGCATCGTCTCTACTATGTCTGCACTGCATGACGTTAAAATTCATGCTTGGTCCTATCACATGACCCTAAACTGTGACATTATCGTTCTGGCGGCACGACAAAAAACGGCACTTCATTGTGATGACCTCGTTGTGGAGGACATCACGTTGGGTATTGGTCGCGTGCCATGCCATTTGTCAAAGCCTATCACGACATGATTATTGTGTCGACACCAGGTCTTTCTACTCTAGGCCTTTCACTTCAAAAAAAAACCACTCACCTTAAGGGACAAAAAAGATTTATCAAACTCTGATTCTTTTAGTGCAAGGGCCACACCCACACTCCCCTTTTTCCTGGCACTGGTACCCTATTTTTCCAACTTCAAGAACTACGTGTGGCTTGATTTTCATCCTTATGAGATACGTAGGAGTGCCCGGGCACATCCCCGTGGGCCCAGCCCAACTCTCGTCTTCGGTACCTCGACCTAAAACTTTCCAAGAAGCACATGGTGGTCGGAACCCCCGGTTCCCATTCACATCAGGTGTCTGAGTTACCCCACCGTGTGCCTCTTGTGTTTCCTCCCACCCATGGTCCAAATTCTACGACCCTAAACTAATATCTCCCTATGGGAAAGGACTCTGCTCCCTCTATCTAATACGTCTCTTTGTCATATTCAGATGTGTTTTGACAAAGAGCCCGAAGTTGGAGATTTTCATGGGGACATTCCCCTCGTCCCATGACCAAGCTTCGCGAGCTTGCTATTTGGATCCTCATCCTCTTCTACATCCAAAAGGACCCTTGGACGACATGGATTCTAGGCTTAAGGGCTCTCCATGTATGTTGGGCATAAGGGCCCTCCTATCGTTTTGGGCCAACGTCCCTAAGGATCTCTGACGACATTTGCGACATGGTCCCATGTTTCGAACATGGTCAACGGTCAACCCTCATGTGTCTATCTCCATTCCAGGCTAACGCGATATGGATGCTGCTTTTCTACCATAGTCAACAGTTATCCTCCATCGTCACGCTGCCATCATTGTAGTCCAAATATTGAGTGTCATGATTCACACATTTCCACTTCCTCATGTTCAAGTGGAATTCCAACATGCTCGTCTCTTTCTCTTCGCGCATCTATGTGTGACACATGGTGATGTTAGTTTCATGGGGCCGGTATTCACCGAGCTTCCCTTCACCCTAACCTGCCCCTTTTTGTGTCGGGAAAGTCCCACCACTACTGTTTTTTTTCCACACTAAGCACAACTCACGTGGGATTAGTAGTTTTGGAAGGATGTGTACCAACACGGCCAGGCTTCTCATCGTCCCACATGACGTAAAACTACGTTTCCAGAACTACGTATGGCTTGATTCCCATATTCATGGGGTACATAGGAACATCTGACCACTCTACTTTGGGCCCAGCCTAATTCTCACTCTTGTTCCCTCTACCTGAAGAGTTTCCTCTGGGGTACGTGGTGTGATTTGGACTTCAAGTCCTCATTCACATCGGTTTCATAACTACCACACCATATGATCCCTGGGCTCTTCCCTTTCACTCCACATCCTATCATATGATGCTAAACTATGGGAGTCCATATGTCCTCAATGCATGACACTAAACTGTGATTCTACCCTGAACAAGTTCAGGATGCCCCATGTTAATCATGGGATGCACCAGAGACTCTACCAGAGAGAATTTCACCTATCAGTGTTGGTCTATGACTACATTATGCTTCCAAAACTACACGTAGCTTGATTCCCATTATCATGGGATATGTAGGGACACCCTAGTATTTTGCTTAGTGTCCAACCCACAAGAATCATTAATCATGTTATTCTCCTTTCCGGCCCCCTGGCTAGACCCCTCGTAGAGGACCATGTAACTATGACTCTGCCTTGAACAATTTCCGGATTCCCCAAGATTACATTGGGAAGTGATAGACCCCCTCACTATAGAGGCCCTGTCTCAAAGAAGGAATGATCCATGATCAATCCAATACACCCATCTGGTGTACTCCCACCGCGGTGGTGTAATTACATGAGTGTGGGATTCTGTTCGGACAAACCATCACTCCATATTCCATGCTTTGCATGCCCATTATTCAGACCCTCATCCTTGTTCATGCCTAAAGGGACCCCCTAACAGCCTGTTCCTATGCCGCATCGGCTCACCTACCGTCCTGGGCCAATGTTCCGGAAGATTGGTCATGTTTGGAAGGACCCCCTAACAGTATGGATGCTCGACCTAGGGTCCGCCTACTGTCCTGGGCCAACGTCCCGAAGGATTGATTGAAATCATTTGTGACATGGTCCCGTGTTTCAAAAATTGTCAATGGTCGACCCCCTTTTGTTTTCCCCACTTCAGGCTAACGTAGTAAGGATATGGTTTCTCCGCCACGGTTAACGGTTGTCTTTTATTGTCACGCCATCCTCACAGTGTTCCGAATCTTGGGTATCATGATTCACACTTCCCATTTCCATATTTTCAGACAAATTTCATCACCCCTGGCATTGCACCATTCGTTCATAAGAGCACGTTGAAGAAATGGTAATTTAGATGTGAGCTTAGGGAATTGCCGGGCCTGATCCACGTGAGCTTTGGGAATTGTCGTCGGACGTCCCGAAAACATTATAAAGATTGAATGAACTGGTGAAAACATTGGAAATCGTGCATGCTATGGCATTCAAAGAAATAATAAAATCGAAGAACGAGAGTACCATTAATGGGTTTGTAATTGTTACAGTACCCGAGGTTCGACTCCCCCCATGGACGGATTGACCCCGTCAAAAGAGCATTGCAGCTCCGCCACCCTTGGACTTGTGGTGTCCAAAATTGATGCCGCTGACTCAGCTCCTGCTTTTCCTCAGCATTGATGGGGCACAATTCGTCAGCCTCAACTCGGGCCCTCTCTATGTTATCCTGAATGGAAGTCATCTCTCTAGAATCCTGCCTCATACGCTCTTCTGCCTCGGCCAGCTGGGCCTTCAACCGCAAGCTCAACTCAGATTGTGCATTAAGAGAGGATGAGTGCTCATCCGCCTGATCCTGAAGCTATTGGACCTAGTTTTCATCCTCCTGGAGCTTCTTGACATTCGTCGCCTTCCTCCGCTACCTTCCCATACTAAGCTCGCGATCATATTCATGGATATTCTCTACCATGAGATCTCGTATGAGCATATGTGGACACTGGGCATCCACTACCCCATTGCACAGTTCGCGTAGCCGTGAGCAAATTTTGTCCATTTCATTTAGCCATAGCGCTTGGGGGTGTCATTGACGAAGTGCGTGATTAGATTCCATGATCGGCGATAGACTATTTTACTGTCCTCTTCATCAGAGGTCGTCTCATCCCAGTCCGCGTGATTGGAAGGCTCATATGTAGGATACGCCCATAGGAATTCTTCGGCAGGATCTACATCTAGCGTTGAATCTGACGCGACATCTGGCATCAGGGCAGGCATGGTGGGACTTGGGTCAGCCTGTTGATCCTCATAATCGGACTCCACCTCAATAACCTCAAGCACAACCCTGTTGCTGGTCCTTCCAATAATAGGGAGTGCTGCAGCTCGGGTAGATGGGAGAACTATCTCCAAAATCACTGACATTCCCCTAGGAGAGATGCCACCAGACATCCCGACCAGCCTTGCCGCAACATCCCATGCCAGTAGTAGAACTGTATGATATAAAATGGCATGAATGTCAGTTGGAACGATCTATATATGACAGCAATGAATCCAGTGGAGAAAACATACAGAGATCGAACTCCTAATGCTGCTCTGGGGTCGATGCTGATGTGACCCCAAGGCATGGCCCTCAGTATACTGTAGGAAGGTATGGAGATTCTGGAGGATCCACCTCAGGTGCTCTATCCCCACCAGACACAGAACTGAATGGAGATGTATGCACGGGTTCTGAAGGACCCTCATCATCACCCGCTAAGGGGCGAGAGCGGGGTCTGCATACAAGTTCCTTCTGCACGGTTCAGATATTCGTAAGAGGCCCATAATGGCCTGAGAGAGGACCCTGAGGAAAGAGATTTGGAATGCTACCTCGATAACCTCTATGAAATCTTCAGAATCCAAGTATTGATCTCCGACTTTTCCTTCCTCCAACGGGCTCCCTCCGCTGGCCTCATCCTCCCTAGAGGATTCGCCTGATTCTTCCGCAGAGGGAAGCGCTCCCTCAGATCAGCGGCTGACAGCTATGGGGGAACCGTCTGATCCAGTAGTACCCTCACCTGGTCTGCCATTGGGCGTGGGAAACCACTGGAGTGAACTTATTCCTCCATATCATCCAATTATTGCTCCGAATCCACTGGAGACGCTGTGAAACGAGCCCGGACAGGGCCTATGCTCGGTAACTCCATCCCGAGATGATTCAAGTGTGCCCACATCTCGGGTGGACTGAGGAATTGTTGGTTGACATCCCAAATGTCCCAGGCCTCTGAGAAGACAACATCCTCTAGCATGTCGATATGGCGCAGCCGGTACCCCAGAGCCTGAGTGGATATCTTGCGAAACCCCCTCAGTGGTCGCCCCTCCTGATGGCGCTGCTCTTCCAAAACCGCCGGGTCCACTACCAGTGTTGGATCTGCCACTATTGCTGCATCCTCAGTAGGTGTAGGTATTGCCACCATGGAAGCCCCACCACCGCAAGAGTCCCTTGCTGCCCTCTGACCCCGACATCGGGATAGAGGAGGCCCTCCATCACCAGCCTGAACAGTTGGATGCTTCAACATTTCCCCAGGATAGGTTTCCTCCCAGCTGATGGCATACTCCTTCACCAATCCAAAAGCGGTGGTGGACAGAGGCAATGTCATTCGCTTTTTCCCATCCTCCCGTGTGAACATGAGCCACAACTGCCTCATTAAACACGGGTGCTCCTCATGATGCACCTCCCAGTAGACCTGTGGGGTCAGCTGCTGCAGGCACCAGAATTGCCTCGAAAACCGATGTGGGTTGTACGGCTCACAGAGCAGCTCATGGTCCACTCGTGCCACCAAAACTCCACCTCGAAAGGCCAGGAGATAGGCCAGGTTCTCTTATATTCCCTGCCCATCCTCAGTGAATTCCCCCATCAGCATTTGAAACGGGTGGAAGTTAAACTAATTCGCCTTCCACACCCGGTTCAGCACCATCGGTACAGTTAATTTGACTGGGATGCTCCTAGCCGCGTTCAGAATAGAAGGGCGGAAGTTTGATCCTAGTGGTGAAATAGGGTTTGTGTATTCGTAAACCCCCCTGATGTGCACTGCAATCCACCCATAAAAAAGGTGGAAGGGCCCTCATATCCTTGGCGGCTTCTTGCCCTCGCTAACATGCCACATCATCCTGTATAATCTGGAAAGCATCAGAATCCCTAGATTGACCCACCTTCCCATGGCTAGCATGGATTCCATGATGAACGAGCTGGGCCGAACCCCCATGTTGGTATCCCTCACTGGTTGGATCCAACCATAGATGAGGGCCGCGATGAACACCGCCAGCCTGACTATCGACTTTTGTTCAATGCTGACACTGAAACCCCAAGTCTTCCATTGGCTGTCCTCCAAGAGCCGCCAATACGAGTGTTCCTTGCCCCGTTGATCCCCTTTCGAACAAGTTCGAGGCCTCAAAGGGAACTCTCAATCCTCTGGGAAGATCAGGAACCGCTTGAACCACTTCTTAATGTGGACATCTCTCACCGCCTCCTTGTCTTGTCCAGGGACCAGTGCCATCAGTGCCGACGCCAGTCACGACATCTGCTCCGGATCCTCCCACATGCTCATGGAGAGAAACTCATCATACATGGCCCCCAAGATCGGGACCCCCAAAATATGATGGAAATCCCACAGACTGATTCCCACCTCCCCATGGTGCAGGGGAAAAGTGTTGGTCCTAGACGACCATCTGCTCAGCAACTCTGGCATCAGCTGTTTTGGTTGATAAATGTGGAATTGGGAGGCCCATGCCACCTCGTACAGGCCCACTCTCCTCATCTTGGCCCCAAAATCCTCGCATGAGGCACCTACCCAGTAGGCACATGCCCAATCGTTGGTGAAGTTACCGCCTTGGCGCAGGTCCCACTCGTCAGACCACCCCTTTTTCGGATCCTGCAGAGCCACCTTCAGTATGGCGCGGTACATGGGAGGAGACGTCTCCGGTTGCAGTGGCTCCCCGTAAATGTTGTTCAGATAGTTGTACAGACAGTCAGCGGTGATGGGTGTAAAGTTATCCCGCACATGACCATTGGCCACCCTGAACCATTGGCATTGGAATGGCGTCCTCCTGAACCAGCAAGTTGGTTCGTCCCTACTCGCCTTAGGAATGAAGACATCATCCCTCAACCCAAAGCAATACAAGGGAAACTTCTTGCATAGTGGATAGTTCTTTTGGCTTTCTGATAGGAGTTCTGTCAAATAATTATGGTCCGAGTGACTTAGGACCATCTCTCCAAGGCCCAGACGGTTGGCCATCTCATCCCTCTGGGTGGCATCTACAAGCACCCCCTGCATAGCTTCTTGATGGTCCATTACGGTTTTAGAACTCGGGAAAAAAATTCGGGTCGGGTCACAGAGGTTGTTCACAAAGGTCACTCTCGAAGCTCGGGTGCAAATCCAAGACGCGGATCCTGGCCTCGGCTTGCAAGAAGAAGTTCTCTTGGTGCAGTCACGGAGTCGGAGACACGCGGTTCACCGCGAGGCTCGAGTCGCGGTGAGCAGATGCGGAGTATGCGGAGCTTCGCGAAGTTGAGAGCGCAAAAGGACAAAGTCACGAGAGGACAAAAGAGAGGTATGCCCCCTATTTATATGTGGCGACCCCGGAACTTCTCAGATTGTCCCGCCCGCATGGAGCATCGCGGCGCATTCGGACTGCGCGGCCGCTGTCCTCCCCGCGCGCTCGCTTCACAAGTCAGCACCACGAACTGCCGATAATTTTGGTGATTTTCCCTCAGACTTCGACCCTTGGTCCCTCCACGGCTCCAAGTCTGAGGGGGGCATTTTTTGGTGCCAAAAATATTCGAAGAAAGGGGAATATAAAAAGAGGCTCCGCGCACTGCCTCGCGAACCCCGACGTGAAGCCCCCCCACGAGCTCTGCGGCCGCCGCGAAGCCCCAGATGTGGGAACGCTCCACGAACGGCCTGACATTCGCGACCCGCCGCAAAGTAGAGGAGGCGGTAAAGCTTCGTGAACACCCTGACGTTTGTGACCCGCCTCAAAGCAGAGGAGGAGGTAACGCTCCACGAATCTGGTTGACGTTCGTGACCCGCCGCGAATCCACTGAGGCCCCCCTTCGCGCCACGTGAGTTCTACTCCGCAGGTCCCCCTGCCTATAAATACCAAGCTCCCCCTGAGCTCTCCGGATGGACAATCCGACCTTTAGGCTTCTAAGCTGCTGAATCGCGAAGCACCCTTCGCCAAGGGAATCATGAGCTTCATGAGGTATTTTTGTTTCGCAAGATGCCTTTACCTTGTCTTGTTTTGATCCCCTCTTCCGAGAGGGATGCCCTTCATGAAGCCTAAGGGGTTTCGTGAAGGAAGGGGATTCCCAAGGGAACCCGGGCAGCCGTAGAGCATTTATGCTTTGAGAAACCCCCATCCTATACAAGTGATCTACATACCAAGGCAGGGTCATTGTACTTTGCAAAGCACACTGCTTCACAACACCTTGCTTCGTAGGGCACCTCCTCTTCGTGAGGCAATGTTCCACGAACACCCTTCCACTTCGCAAAGCACCTCCCACTCGTACTTCTTCCCTATTCTAAGGCCAAGTCACTCCACTTCGCGAAGCACACCCCTTTTCTTGGAAATTCCTCTTCCCGTGTGACCCTCCAGGTTTGCACGATTTTGTTTCAAAGTCCCATGGACGACACCACCTGTAGCGTTGCTTCGCCTAATTATTCTTCGCATAGGCAACCTAATGGTTATTTCTTCTTCACATAGACACGCTAACATGGACCCCTCGGTGGTTCGTTCTGTGACCCCCTTTTACCACGGCATTTCTGGCACCTTCCCTCTCCCAAGGGGTAGAGGGTACCGGTCATGTAAGTCATAGGTGTGTGGAGTAAACCCACCTCATCCGAGCTGCAGGACGTTAAACTACCATGAACCTCTTCCTCAACACATGATGTTAAACTGTGACTTGACCCTGCGCCTCGCAGGCAGGGTCCCCCCAGCTCGGACATTATTTACGCTACTCGTCTCCACGGGAATAGAATCACCCACACATGGGATGATATCCTCCTCATCGGAGTGGCGTTTGTCCATGGGAGAAGGGAAAACACCTTGGTGTAAGCCCCTTAGTCCCTCTTGCGAAAGGTAGCACCCATGCACCTTCGTACATCCCCACTGCCAAGGCCAGTGGAGGGCGCGATAGGGAACGAGGAACCTTCCATATTTGGTCCCAAATCCCTCTCTCGCAGCACTTTTCCGCACTTCAAGACTCCATCATGGAGTAATTCCCAGCACCATGGGCTGCCTAACGCGTAAGCCCCTCTTCGCTTCTCACTGATGCACCCTCCACAACGTGATCGTCAGGTCTTTGGTGCCTCTTGTTTCTCACACCGAGCATGACTCACGTGGGATTAGAGTAAGAATCGACCATGGAAATACCCTCATCCAGCATGACGTTAAACTGTATGCCCCCGTCCAGCATGACGTTAAACTGTATGCTTTCCCTCGTGACATTAAACTGTACATACATTTTGAACTACGAGAACTTTGATCCATGTCAAGGAATGGTACGTAGGAAGACTCTACGAGGTTCAAACCCACCGCCCGTCATTTCTTCACGTCAGGATCCACCCTCATCCCGCATGACGTTAAACTGCCTTCCAGTCTGACGGTAAGCCATTGTGACCATTCCGAACTACAAGGACTTTGATCCATGTCAAGGCATGGTACATAGAAAGCCTCACGAGGTTCAAGCCCACCCCCATCGGACCAGGGTCCACCTTCACATCGGTTCTCCGACACACCATTTTTTTCCCGAACTACGAGTACTTTGATCCATGTCAAGGAATGGTACGTAGAAAGCCTCATGAGGGTCAATCCCACCACCAGTGGACCCCCGGGTTCACCTTCAAGTCGGTTCGCTGACGAAGCCCTTTCAACTATGTGGACTTTGATCCATGTCAAGGCATGGTATGTAGGAAGCCTTCCTGAGGTTCAAGCCTGTCACCCATTGGACCAAGGACCTTTCTTCACGTCGGTTCACTAAAGAAGCCCTTTGAACAATGTGGACTTTGATCCATGTCAAGGCATGGTACGTAGGAAGCCTCCCTAAGGTTCAAGCTTGTCACCCATCGGACCAAGGCCCTTTATTCACATCGGTTCGCCGACACCCACCATTCCCACCCAAAATATGAGGACTTTGATCCATTTCAAGGCACGGTACTTAGGAATCCTCACGAGGTTCAAGCCCACCACCTGTTGGTCACTCCGACCCCCCTTCATGTCAGTTCACCAACACCTGGGCAGCCTAGTGTGTAAGCCCCACACCATCTGGACCAAGGTCCTCACTCACGTCGGCTCACCGACACACCATTATGAACTAAGAGGTCTTTGATACATGTCAAGGCATGGTACGTAGGAAACCTCACGAGTTTCAATCCCACCGTCCATCTAAAACACGGTCCTTCTTCACGTCAGTTCTCTGACGCGCCCCCATCCCGCATGACGTTAAACCGCAACCCAATTCAGCGGTAAGCCATTGTGACCCTACCATCTGGTTGTTCTGACACCCCTTCATTTCAGTATAACACCCCTCTTCTCGAACTATGTGGACATTGATCCATGTCATGGCATGGTATGTAGGAAGCCTCATGAGGTTCAATCCCACCACCTGGTTGTTTCAACCGCATCCATGAAATTCTCCATCATCCACCCTTATTCTTACCCGGGCTGCCACATCCTTGTGAGATCATGCCACCCAATTCCCATACACATCATTCGGGAAGTCTCCCATGGGATGGCTCTGATATCAGCATTCCCTCATGGGGGATTCTTCAATCTGATCCACTCCAGCTAGTGTTCTGATCAGGCTGATCCATCTCTGTTGGATGTTAAACTTGAGGCATACCCTGTGTTAAACGTAGGAAGATGAGGAAAACCTCAGATACATGCTTATGGCATACGATTCCCCGTGCTCGATGTGGGATGCATTAGGATTCCACGCCCTTGAGAAGCTCTATAATAAGGGACAAAAGATAGAAACTCTAATTCCCCAGTGTTCAGACACGTTACTGATGCCTCGACGTGAGTACTCCCTCGACTGAAGGTTGCTGCCCTGACCGGACCCTTTGGAATGTCCTGACAGAAGCAGTGTAATTAACCAGCATCCATGGAAACATGGCACTGGGAAGTGTTTCATGAACAACGTATTAAATCTATAAGGGAGACCCAGACTAGGTGACGAGTTCTGAGGAGGAATCCACGGACAGAAGAACCAACGTCCCATCATCCTGGTTTCGATCAAGGAGAAGACGTCCCTAAATAAGGAGTGGATGCCACCCGCCTTTGGAAAGAAGGATTGCGGGGAAACACAAAATTCACGCCTGTCGCATCCCTGTAGATGGATGCACATGCCCTGGCGAAAGCGTCTGAAACAGTACTTGCAGTTTTCCCTTTTAGTTGTAGTATTTTTTCATGACATTTCATATGTGTACTTGGGATTTATTTTATCTTACTGGTTGAGTTGGATTTGGTTGGTGTCTATCTTATCTCTCTCTTCTTCATGTGTTCTCTTAGAGGGTAATGTCTCCCATTTGTGTGTTCTCTATTCTCTTAGTGCTAGTCACCAACCCTAGTCCTACTGGACGCGGGACTTAGGGGTTATTATCTCCCTTCTCACATTGCCGGCCCCAGAGGGGTACACTTTGTGGGGAGGTGGTTGTGACAATTGTATTATTATTTTAAATATTTATCTTAAATTATAACCAAATTTAAAATTGAATAAATAAAATCACATAGTTTTAAAAAAATATTTTCATAACATAGTTTACTTAAATTATAAAACTTGTCATTTAATAAGAACATATTAAAAGAAAAATTTTC
Source organism: Viscum album (assembly GCA_963277665.1). Classification (NCBI taxonomy): domain Eukaryota; kingdom Viridiplantae; phylum Streptophyta; class Magnoliopsida; order Santalales; family Viscaceae; genus Viscum; species Viscum album. The sequence continues at coordinate 22,960,655 of OY728157.1, read as the reverse complement.
TAAAATTCTTGGGATGTTATAAAACTTGTGTGATATTATAGGTTTTTAGAGATATTCTGGGAAATTTTGATCAAATAAATTATAGATTTAGAGTGATTTATATGTATATATAAACCTTTTTATATGTCACTCACTCAAAGTCTCATGGAGATTATAGGATTGTTTGATAGGATGAATTAAGAAATTGTATAACATGAAAATTTCCAATTATTTTATTAATATGGAAGAAAACATGGTCGAAGATGCCCTCCAAAACTATTGAATTTGGTTCTACATCTTGGAAATTTGATATTAAAAATTAATATTAGCATTTGGATTTTTATAATATAAAACGTGATGTTTATACTCATTTTTTATTACCTTCAATGTTCATATACCTTCTTCACCCTTTAATAAATCTTTCGGGGTGAGTTCTGCATGTCTCACTTCCCAGACATTATATAGTTGTTTTTGTTGTTGTTGTTGTTTTTTTGTTGCTTTTGTTTTTGTTGTTTTTGTTTTTGTTTTTTTATTAATATTTTTTTTAGTTGTATTTGTAGTTATACATGTTAGTATTATATATTAGTCTTAATATTATTTATATTATTATTTATTTAAGGCTTTGGAGGTTTCAATTAAAGTAAATAACACAAACCCTTGGTCCCACAAGAACAATTAATGCCCTCGCCTATGGTTGACCCACTACATATAAATTATATTTCATTGATTGTCTTGAAGTCCCAATGACCATAAGGCCATTGCATGGTTTTTTCACCACTTCATATGTCACTAATGCATCATTTCCTCAAATCACTACCTACATCACCACCTACAAATGTTAGTTCCTGCATCACCACCTATGAAATCCTCCCACCCACTCAAATTGGGGGTTTATGGGGGTTGAACACCTAAGCTCATCCAGCTTGAATTATTGTTATTAACATATATTCCATATCATTTACATTATATATGTGTTATATTAATATATTTTATATTGTTAACTTTATATATATTATATTATTATAAATAATATATGTTGATACTATTATTATATAAATATATGTAGTTAATGGCATGAACTCTCAAAGACACATTAGAAGAGGGGGTCAGGTAGAGATATTAAAGGGGTTGAGGGGATCCACAATTTGAACATGAAATTAAAAAAACTGTGGATTGAGGGACCACTAACCCCACTTTTTCACAAGTCTAACTTGGACAATGAGGCTTATATCCTATTCACTTTTATCAACCCATCTCTCTCTCTATCTCTCTATATATTTCCTAAATATTTACTATTTAATAATTTTTTATGATATCAAATTGGAGTGACACCTACACTAGTGAAAATGAATAAATGATATGAAGGTAAAAACTATCATTTGGTTTTGTTTATTGCTAAATTTAGTGTTTTTCTCCTAAACTATCTTTCTCAATATAATTTTTTTAAGGTTTACTGATTCCTTTTGTTTTTACTCAATACATTAAGTGATTTTTTTAGGAACGTTTTTGTTTATTATATAGTTGGGAGGTCTTAAAAATCCAATGTAGTTATTTTTTATAATGCATCATGTAAGTCCTTATCTAATAAAATAAATGTAACCATCCATCTGTATGTATATCCATTCTTCTAGAAAGTTTTGATTCAATTTAATAATTCATATGTTATTATTTATATTAGTTTCATGGTATGGATAAATATTTATTGGAATTAAATGTTTTTAAAATATATGAAATTAATGAAATTCTTTGTGCAGTGTTCTTTAATTTATAAAAATATTAAATTTATTTATTTTATTATTATGATAACATTTTAATTGAATTGTGTTTTTTTATTAAGGTAAATAATGAATTTAAATTTTTGGTTAGTTTATTTAGAGAAATGGTGAATTGAATTAATTTTTAGGTCTACTAAGAGAAATATTATATGAATTATTTTCTTAACTTTAATGAAAAATATTACATTATATATTTTTTAGTTATAAATTTAAATTCATTAATTATGTATTGTAGGGTGATGAATTGGTGTGACAAGATGAATAATTGATAAGATGTTATTGTGTTATTTTATATTTCAGGTAATGGACTTGTCCAAATTTTCCCTACTATTAGAAGTGGTCCTTGTAGCATAAGTAGGGGACTAATCCGTAGGGGATGAAGAATTAACCTTGAGACACTCAAGTTTTTTAGGGATTTTGGATATGAAATTGTCAACTTTGGGGTAGATTTAAATGGGTTTAATAGAATATTAAAGTTTCTAAGAGAATGGTTTTAATTAAATAAATGAAACACCTTAATATTTTTAAATAAAACAATTAAATAAGATGGATCAATCCTAGGTTTTTGTTAGGACTAGAATTGATGTAAATGTCTTTTTAGAAATTTTAGCTCACTAGTTAAATAAGTTAAAAATCGATGAGATAATTCCCTAAAATTATTTGAAAATTTAATCCTTACAAAATTATATGTCTAATCACCAATTCACTAAGAGGATCACTTTAATGAGAACTCTAGGAAATTTGATAGTACGTGTACTCAAAATATGTTATCCTTAAGATTAGAGAAGATGAAGGAGAAAATATGTCATTGAATGGAACTAGTAAAATAATAAAATAATTTATAAATATAATAACATAAAATAACATTCATCATATCCCCATGAAACTCTCTAAAATCTACCCAAAATAGGTTTATTCCTCTGTTGATGTAAAGATCTCAATGGAAGGTGGTAGTCAACTTAAAAAAGCAGGATTGAAGAAGTGAAAACAAACAAACAAAAAACACTACACCATTGTGTGAAGGACTTATATATTCAATGTGTAAATAAATTAAAAACACAATTAAACAGTATCAATTTTATAACAAAAATATCCTAAAATTATAAGAAGAATAAGTTTCATTAAGAAACTACGGTGATTTAAGAAACTTATAATTGAAGGAAATGTGATTACAAAATCAAATTGGGACTCTAACATTAAAATAAAAAGATACACTACTTCATACAATTAATAAAAAAACTACCTTAAAGAGGAATTTTGTAAGCCTCGGTTTTATTCCCCAACATTAAAATTCTTACCAATTATTGAAAGTTGTCATAGGTGGGTAAAAATTTTGTGGAATGTGGACTTTTCCACCCCTGACCTAAAATGGAATATAGATTGCATCCACCCAACATAAGCACCAAAATGAGAATCTTGACGGAAAAAATTAGGTGGTACATATAATAATAAATTTAATTCCTATATTTCCTCTAACATTATGTAATTTTATATTTTGTTTTGGATATATGATCAAAATGGTGGGCTGTTATTTTGAGCCAAAGATTTTGGCCTAGAATTTCATCTTCAACTTGGTATTCCTGGAAGTCCCCCAAAAACTAATAATTATATATTTTAACTATATAATGAAAATATACTCATGATTTAATCTCTATTAAGTGAAAATTTTAGCTTTATTTTGATGTAATCATGTCTGCTACAGTTATATAATTGGGTTGTTTCCCAGTTCACTTCACCTAGAATTTTCTAGGATAAAAGTCAAAAATCTGGGTCTTTCAATGTGAATCTCCTAGTTCACCTGAAGGATAAAATTGTTGAGATGGTATGTGAGTATGATATACTCTATAATACCAAATGTAGGATCGAAATAATAGAGATACTGAATCAAGTATCTAAAGATGATTAAAATATAAAAGGGGGGTTAACTGTATTCTTTAAAAATTCTCCTGGAACTTTTAAAGATAGTTATGTTTAACAAGGTTAAACAAGGTAATTCACAAAACCTCTAGTTCTACACACTTAATTGAATCTGAAAATATGATTCCGATAATGTGGATCTAGAAAGACGGTTCCGAAATATGAAACTTAACGAACGTTTACGAAGATAAAGATTCTACCGTAAAGCATATAGAATCTCACTAAATCAGAGTACAAGAATAAGGAAGTATAAGATAATTATATTTTCCTCAACAAATAAAATGCAGTGGAAAACATGTAACAAAACTAGTAACAAGTAGTAAATCTTTTAACCCAAATAGAAGGGTATCCAACAACCTTGGATAAAGGTCCCTTGATTTATACTTTCAAGAAAGTATGTCTTACCCACACCAGGGTAAGCCCTCGATAAGAAGATCGAAGTCTGTCTTGCTATCCTCACAAGCCCTCAACTTTAAGGTAGTCAGCACCTCTGTCTTCCTCAGCAAGGAATCCCTAAACATAAAGGTGGTTAGAACATCTGTCTTCATATCCCCAGAATCCCCTGATTTTACACAACAACAATCAGAGTCGCACAAAGAAAATCGGAACAAGAATTTCAGTATGCACAAAGCAATAAAGCATCTCTCTCTAGAAATCACTTCAGCAACATGTAATCTCTATATTGATCAACTTCTTGTGAGCTCTTTCAAATGAGATCATATTTATAGGCACAACACCAACGGTTGTCTCCCTCCTCCAACGGTCATATTTTTCCTTGAATTTCAGAGGGACCTGTACATGTGTCACTCAAACAACGGTTAGTTAGTAACTGAATGCACGACATCATTTTATAATAAAAACAAGTGTAAGAAAAAATATGGTTACATGACCAAAAATCCAATATTAGAAATATAAGAAAATGAAATTTTGGATTCTAACCAAAAATGAATTCGGAGTCTATAATACAAGGATATTCGGATTCTGTTTTTTAAGGAATTTGGAACCTAAACTCTATAGAATTCCAGAATCTGAATTTCAAGGAAATTTTGAATCTGGATTCACAAGAATTCGGAACCTAAACTTATAGAGTTCGGATTTAAAGTTCATGAGAATTCGGAGTCAGAACTTATAGGAATTCATAACCTGACTTCGGTTTCAGAACTTATAGGAATTCATAACAAGAATTTAGAGTTAGTATTCATAAGAGTTCATAATCAGAATTCGTGTTCAAAATTCTGAGTTAGAACTCAGAAGAGTTTGTAACCAGAATTCTAGGAATTCGGAGTCAGAACTCAGAAGAATTCAGAATATGAATTCAGAGAACTTGGAGTCAGAACTCAGAAGAGTTCGTAACTAGAATTCTACGAATTCAGATTCAGAACTCAGACGATTTTGTAACCAGAATTCTGAGGATTGGAAGTTAGAACTCAGAAGAGTTCAGAGTCTGAATTCAAAGAACTTGGATCCTGAAACAGAATGCTTCATATCTAGGTAATTATAGGATTCTGAGGTTTTGGTTACAAACTGAATTTTACACTTAGAATAATTATGATATAAACAATGAAAACATAGTAAGGATAAATTTCCTTGGGGAAGGAAATTTTTCCATATAGAAGTAAAACACTGGGTAAAAAGATATTTTCCTTGAGATGAGGTGTTTTGGATTTCTAAGACATGAAGGAATGGTAAAGTCATAAGGAAACCTTATTGACTTAACAATCTCCCCCAAGTATGATGGAAAGGAAAATTCATAAGGAAAAACTTATTGAGTCAACAATCTCCCCCTTTTTATAAAGCACAAACATCCTTATGAAAAAGAATATAAGGACTTAGAAATATTTTTCTAGACTTTGAAATAAAAATTATCTCCCTTTTTACATTGTCAAAGATGAATACGACTAACTCCCCCTTAGGATTTGGAACACTAAGGATCGTATTCTAGATTTCCATAATGAAATTTTTCATTATCTTGAGTACAGAAAAATCTGTAATGATAAATCCACCTTAGATAAACTCCCACTTACTTAGGGATATTTCTTCTTTTCTTAGTATTATTTTTTCATTTATCCCCCTTTATGATATTCAAAATGAATTTTAGGGAATGGAAAATAAATTATAGTACCTAAAATATTAGTACAAATCATGAAAAAAGAAATAAGAAACCAAAATTTCATTAAGATTGGATGAATTTGTACAAGGAAAGAAAATACAAAAAAAGATCAGATTAGATCTATTTTCCATCCTTCTCCTTGGGTATAAACTTATTCACTGTGGTTTTCAGCTTCTTTAACTACTTGACATCTTCCTCTGCTTGCTTCTCTAAGGCTTTGATCTTTTCTTCCTGAGCCTTCAGAGCCTTTGCCTAAGCCTTCAACAAGTCATCTTGATTCACTAGCTTCTCTTCAATATTGATCTAGAGATCCTTTTCTCTCTTTCATATTTGTGAAATAGAGTACAACTTACCATTAAAATCCTTGACCTCCGGAATTCGAGTATTCTTCTCAAGATTTAGCTTTTCCTCAAAGATATTTGTGAGATCCTTGATTTTTCTATCTTCATCATTAAAGGCTTACTTAACATCATCTTGAAACTCATCAAGCTCTCTAAAATCTTCAACTATATTCTTTGACCAGATAACCATTTTCATACAATATCTTTTGTGGGCTTCATAGTTGATAAGTAAAGATTTGAAGTCTGATTCCAACTTGACACACTTGTCCATCACCATGGACACTGAATCCGATTTTTGGTTCAAATTATGTTGAAGTATCTAGCATTTGGATTCAATGCTTGGGAAAATTGGAATGGTCCCAAAAATCTTCTTCAAGGATTGGACTACGAAATCATGTCCCAGAGAAGATGATTCTGAATCCGAGACTTTTCTTGGTGAGGGCACTTTTTCTAGCACAACTAGCTTCCTATTAGAAGATCCACCAGCTTCCTTCTTCTTTGAAACAACTTTAGTAGGTGTAACCTCAACAACCACCTGTTTCCCTTTATTGGTTCTAAGAATGGCTTCCACATCCGGAGATTTATGTTCACTATCAGACAGTTGAACAATATTATCTTCATCTACCTTTTCCTCCTCAACTCTAGCCTCAACATCTTATGGATGTATAAAATAAAGGTTTGAAATTTTTTCCTCGGATAATTTATTAACTTATTCTTCACTGTTCTCATCTTCACCTTCCCCATCCTTCCTAGGAGTTGGGAGCTTTGAAGACTCTACATCAGAATTTCGGATTGATAGTTTCTTGGATGGGGTTTCCTTTTCATGATAATATTCAACTTGCCTTATATGGTCTTTAGTTCCATCACTACTTACAACCTCTTCTTCTCCTTTTTCTTCAACTACCTTTTCATCAACAATCTTATCTTGGGATTTTTCTAGAGTGAAAAATTTATTCTCTGGAGTCTTAGGTAGGGGTTAAACCAAGAAATATTTCGATACTAGGATGTTCAGTATCTCTTAGAAGGAATTTCACAATTTCATCCTCATACATCTTATTATTTTGTTTCTTTTTCTTGGCTTGCTTCTCAAGCTCATCGGTTTCCTTATCTTTCAAAGATTTGGCCTCTACAGGATCCAAGACAAACTATGGATCTCCTTCCTTATGATTCTTTTTTTCTTCTCTCCACTTGGCAACCACCTCATCTGGATAAGCATTCTACTTCTTGGGCTTTGGAGGTATAGATTGAGTTTGTTTAGCTTTAGAGGTTTTCTCTACTTCTTCCACTTCATTCAATTTCCTATTCTTTCCATCCTTTTTTGATAGTTCAAAAACTTCTTATTCCTTCATAATAGCTTCATCCTCTTCCTATGGTAAGTCATATAATTCACCTATCTCCTTAGAAAAACCAATTTTCATCCTTTTGAGAGTATCATCACTAATAAGTATGACTTTGCAGTTACTTGGATTTTAACTACAAGGAATAATAAAACACTCAAGGAACCGAACAATGAGCTTGAGAGGATGGCTAGATACATGATTATCTATGATTTCAAGTTCCCATTCTTAATATTCTCAATGATAATGAGAATATGCTTCATAAAGTTTATCTTACTTATATTCACCATAAAATCTAGGATGAACATGTCACTCTTATTCAATGTGTCCTTATCACCTTTTCTCATAATGATAAAACACAGAACCAACAATTCAAGGATCCAATTATTTCTAGCCAAATGAGCAGTATATGCAATCTTGACATCTATAAGTCTAAGACACTGCATATCTTTTACCTTGAAAAAACTTCCTTGAACATTTGGAAAATTGTGGGAACAAAATTTATCTTCCCCTTCGAATGGAACTCCAACCAAACTAGATGCCTTTGCATAAGATAGAGAATAGGTCTTACCATAGCTTTTAAAAGATTTCTCTCTGCCTTCTTCCTTAACAAAACTAACTGACTCATAAAACTCAATAAGAAGATCCATATACACTAAGTCTTGATTCCCTAGCTTCGATATGTAAACAATTTCCCAACCATTAAGCTTGATGTTCTTGGAGATTATAGAATCATATTTGTTGAAGAAATTTAGATGTATTAATCTTTCTCTATATACTTTCCACTCCATAATTGGCTTGACAGTATACATAACTTTCTGAGAGGATTCTTCTGCAGACATTCGGACTTGAGAAAACTCTGAGAAGTTCGGAATGGGATTTTGTAAGAGGGGAATAACTTCTACACACAAAGGCTTGAAATTGATGTAGGAAAACCCTTCGGGGGTCCTTTATATAGGTGGTTGATGTGATAGTTCATCTTCCCATCTTGATCCAATGGCTGAGAATTCTTCTGATTAGTTGTGACGGTTGAAATGATAGCTGCAAGAAAATTTGGTAGGATCCGATCTTTTGAGGTTTTCAAAGTAAAACATTCGGATTTAAGGAAACTAGAATTTAAGAAATTTTAAAAGAAACAAAAGAAACTACCAGAAAGTAAAAGGTAGTTATGAAAACTCAAGAAATAATCATACCTTTCGGATTTCTAGGAAGATTATTCATATTGAGGAAAATTCTTCCTGAAGAACATTAGATTATGGAAAAAACTTGACTATGGAAAAAAACTCTATTATGAAAAAAAAATGTGAGTATGAAAATTTTCATTACAAAAATTTTTATTATGAAAATTTTCATTATGAAAATTTTCCTTACAAAAATCATCATTACGAAAATCTTCATTAATAAAATCTCAAATATGAAAATATTCATTATGAAAATTTCAAGTATGAACAAAATTGAAAACTTCATTACGAAAATCTTAAAAACATCATTACAAAAAACTTGAAAACTTCATTACAAAAAAAATTGAATACTTCATTATGAAAAATTTGAAAACTTCATTAAGAAAAATTTAAAAACTTCATTACGAAAAATTTGAAAACATCATTACAAAAAAATTTGAAAACTTCATTATGAAAAATTTGAAAAATAATAAGCAAATGCACTCCCACTATGAAAATGAGTTTATTACTTTAAGGTGATTAATTTCAACAGAAAGTTAACAAGGAGGATTAACTTACAGTTATCATTTATAACTTCTTTTTAATGTGTTCAAATCTATCAGAGGGTAAATATTTTGTGAAAATATCAGCAAGTTGATCTTGCATTCTGATAAATTGAAGAATGATATCTCCTTTTACTATGTCATCCCTAAGAAAGTGATTCCTAATATCTATGTGTTTTGAACGAGAGTGATGTGCATGGTTTTTACCAAGGTAAATGGCACTAGTATTATCAAACAAAATTTGTGTTTTGGTAAAACTCATACCATAGTCTGTGAGTGTGTGTTTCATCCACAACACTTGAGCACAACAACTTTCAACTGCTACATATTCAGTTTCAGCAATGTAAAGTGCTGTTGAGTGTTGATTATTGCATGACCAAGAAACTAATGAATCTCCCAAGAAATGACAAGTTCTAGATGTACTCTTTATATCCATTCTACATCCACCAAATTCAGCATCTGAAAAGCTTTTTAAAACAAAATCATTTCTAGAATTATAAAAGAGTCTTAAATCCATTGTTCACTTTAAGTGGCGAAAAATTATTTTCACTAACTTTAAATGATATTCCTTATGATTGTATTTATATCTTTCACATAATCATACTGAAAACATTAAGTCTGGATGACTAGCTATCAAGTAAAGTAAATTTCCAATCATATCTTGAAAAGATGTTTGATCTACTAGTTTCCCAGCATCATCAAGATCAAGTGTGTTTGAGGTTCCAATTGGAGTACTTATACTCTTAGTGTTGTCATGTATATAATTTTTTAGAAGATATTTAATATACATATATTGGGATATATAGATTCCTTCTGGTTTTTGAGAAATTTAAAAACAAAGTAAAAATGTTAACTCACCCATCATACTCATTTCATACTCATATTTCATTAGATCTGCAAAGGAATCAGTTAAAGGTTACTGAGTTGAACGAAATATAATGTCATCAACATAAATTTGAACAATAAAAAAAAATTCTTATCTTTATTTATAAAAAAGGGTGGATTTGCATTTCCCTTAGCAAAATTATTTTGAAGCAAAAATCCTATAAGCCTATCATACCAGGATCGAGGGGATTTCTTAAGTCCATAAAAAGCTTTTGTAAGTCTAAAATCAAGATAAGGATGTTTCGTATCTTCAAAACCAGGAGGTTGTTCAACAAAAAGTTCTTCTTGAACATAACCATTAAGGAAATCCCATTTCACATCCATTTGAAAAAGTTTGAAATTGAAGAATGCTGCAAAGGAAAGTAAAATACGAATAGATTCAGGTCTAGCTACTGGAGCATAGGTTTCTTCATAGTCTATTACCTCTTGTTGTTTATAGCCTTTAGAAACTACTCTAGATTTATTTCATACTATGATTCCATTTTCATCACACTTATTTCTGAAGACCCATTTTACTCCAATAACAGAAGATTCCTTAGGCCTTTCAACCGAAGTACAGAATTTATTCCTTTAAAATTAATTTAGCTTGTCTTGCATAGCTTTTATTCAATCATCATCACCTAAAGCTTCATCAGTACTTTTTTGTTTTAGTTGAGAATGAAATTCTAGATGTTCTACTTCATTTATTAAGGAACTTCAAGTCCTTACAGTTTGATTCACATCACCAATGATACTATCACTGGGATGATTCTATAGAAACAACTGATTTGGGTTTTGTAAATCCTGTTCATGAATATAGGGTAGGAAATATTATGGGTTAAATTCTTCAGAATGATTTTATTATACATTTTCCTTATCAGAACGATCTTCTAACAAATGTTAATAATCAGTTTTTGAAAACACATCTGAAGATGTAGGTTGAGGTTGTTTAAAAACAAAAGGATCAGTTTCATCAAATTAGATATATACTTTCTCTTCAACAATAAAAGTGTTTTTATTGAGAACTCTATAATCCTTAGAAGTTGTGGAGTAGCCTAAGAAAATTCCTTCATCATATTTTGGTGTTAATTTATGAAGATTATCTTTAGTATTCAGAATGAATACCTTGCAACCAAAAACCTTAAAGTAGGAAAGTCTAGGTTTTCTATCATTTCATAACTCATAAATAGTTTTATTAAGAAAATTTATAGTTAAAACTCGATTTATTGTATAACAAGCAGTACTTACAACTTCAGCCCAAAAATGTCTTGCAATAGAATATTCACTCAACATGGTTATAGTTATCTCTTGAAGAATTCTATTTCTTCTTTCAACAACACCATTCTATTGAGGAGTTCTTGGTGATGATAAATTGTGAGTAATTCCTTTTCTACTACAAAAATATTCAAAATTAGTATTTTGAAATTCTCCTCCATGATCAGTATGAATAGTTTTTAATGGAAGGTATTTATAATTATTAACTTGGTCTTTTAAATTTTTAAAATACAAAAAATCTTTAGACTTCTTTTCTAAAAAATAGAAACATGTATATCTAGTGCAATCATCAACTAAAACAAATTCATAATACTTGCCTCCAATGTTTCCAGTTTGTGTAGGACCAAAAAGATCTATATGCACTAACTGCAATGCATCAGTAGTTGAGACTTCACCAATGCTTTAAAACTTGATTTATGTTTTCTTTACATACTGACAAGTGTCACAAGCTTTTGAAGAATCAAATCTATGCTCTGGTAGATCCTTAACTAATCTTTTATTAGAAATTTTTCATAGGTTCTTTAGGTTACAGTGACCTAACCTCTTATTCCACAACCAAGAATGATCTTCTATTGCACTAAGGCAAGGTAGATCTTGGCTCCAAAGGTCTTCTAAGTTTAGTGTGTATACATTCTCTTTCCTATGGGTAGAAATAATAAACTCTTCCTTGGAATTGTGTACTAAGCACTCATCATTCCTAAAATTCACAATGTAACCTTCATCACATAATTGGATTATGCTAATGAGGTTGTGATTAATACCCTTAACAAATAAAACATTTGAAATAAAAGTTTTTCCAAGAATAATGATGTTATCAATAGTAATAATTTCTCCCTAAAAATTATCTCTAAAAGTTACTTTTCCTCCTTTTGTCTTGATAATCTTTTCAAAATAGTTTTTGTTACCAGTCATATCCTGAGAACATCCACTATCCATGTACAGGGTATTTCTATTGGTACCTTATATATTTTCCTGAAAATAAGAAAAAGTTAGGTTTCCATAATCCATACTTTCTTGGATCCAGATATCTCAGAAAACTAAATTTTAGGCACCCACATCCTTTTAGAAAAATAGGCTTTATGAAATTATAAAGACTGAGTTCTGTTTAGGGAACAATTTTTTTCCCAATGCCCACCACACTGACACTTAGTGCAAAATGGAGCACTTTGAGAACAAAATAATTGTTACTAAAAACCGGTTTAGAACTTGTATAACCAAAACCATAACTATTCCTTATATGTTGGATTTAAGAATACATCTTATCAAAATTTTCCTTGCCTAAGGTAAAGTTTGAAAAACACTTCCTCAAGGAAAAAATCTCGGATTTCAGTTTGATTACCAAGTTCTTTTCTTCTAATACATTTGATTTGGAACTAAAGTTAGGCTTGAAATCATTTTTCTTAGAAATTATGTCTTCTAGATCCTTAGAATGTTTATTCTTTTCAAAATTTACTTCCTCGTGATTTTTTGAAATACTTTCAAAATCAACATTTTTCTTATCAAGATCTTTAGAAAGATCTGATATTTCATAGTAAGAATATAACTCCTAGAGTTTTTCTTATCAATATTTTTCATGAGTTTTGAATTCTCAATCTTAAGAAGTTTATAAACCCTAGAAACTTCTTCATAGGTAGGTAAAGTATTATCTTCATCAGAATAATATTATTCATCCGAAGAGTTATAATATTTACTATCATTATAGTTTTAATTTAAAGAAACATTGGTCATTGATTTAGCATTATGTACCTTATCCATTAAGCAACGATTGTAAATATGTAGTCTGGCTATTAGACCAAGATTCTTATATCCATAAGATTTGTAATATGATGATTTATCTGAAGAGTCACAACCACTAGCTCTCCAGGTGTCATTAGCTTTCAATAATTTATTATCTTTAGCCTTGTAGTACTTCTTTATGTTTATTTTAGAATGATTATCCTTTCTTTCTTTTCTCTTAATCATAGGAAAATCTGGTCTTATATGTCCAACTCTTTTTCATTCATAACATGTAACTTCTAAGCCTTTCTTTTCTTTCCTTTATTTCTTCTTGTATCTGTATTGAAAGTTCTTTTTTCTAACAATCTTGTTCTTTCTTTGAGAAAGATTGGATAATTCATACTCTTAAGATTCACTTCCACTAGATTAGGATTTAATAACAACCTTCTTATATTTGGATCTGGTAACTCTCTTAGGAGTCTTAGCTTTCGTATGATTTGAAGTTGTAGTAAAAGCAACACTATCCTTCCCATTCTTCTTCATTACATTATTAACATCTCTCTTCATTCTAGTCTCATGTTGAAGAAGAGTTCACAATAGTTCATCAAGATAAATCTGAGTAACCTTTTTGTTCTCATCAATAGCAGTTCTCTTGGATTCCCACTCATTGGGTATAATGTCTATGATCTTATCAATAAGAGCTTCATCATATAATCCTTTCTCACACATTGATTGTAAACTATTCACAATAGTCATGAATCTTTGTTGCACCTTGCATATGGGTTCTCTATAAGGAAAGCAGAAACCATGATATTCAACTCTTAGCATGGCTCTTCTTGTTTCAATTACTTTGGAAGTTCCAAAGTGTGTAACTTCAAGTTTCTTCCATATACAATTTGCTTCTTTAGAAGATGAAATTTGGCTATATATATTTCTAGTCATAGAACAAATCATGGTATTTCATAACTTATAATTCAGTTGATATTCATGATTTTCTTGATTGGTGATGGTAATAACTTCCTTGTCAGGGATTTTATATCCTCCAGCAAGCATAACAGAATTATCAAATCCGTTATTGATAAAGAATGCCTTCATACGATCTCTCCAATATTCATAATAATTCCAATCAAAATTAGGTGGTCTTGTTGGATTGAGATTGTCTATGGAACCAACATATATTCCTGCCATCTTTAAGAAAAATCTTTCCACAAAAAATTGTTAATAGAAAAAGTTTGTAAAAAAAGAAAATATTCCTCAACAAGTAAAAAGATAGAACAAGTGTATTTCTAAGAAAAAAAATGAATCTGAACTTTATGAGTTCAAAAAACAGATTCTGAGAATAAGAAAAGGATGAATTCTCTTCTGAATCTAATCGTGATATTAATTCCGATTGAACCAAACCTCTGATACCAATTGTTGAGATGGTATGTGAGTATGATATACTCTATAATACCAAATGTAGGATCGAAATAATAGAGATACTAAATCAAGTATCTAAAGTTTCTTAAAATACAAGAGAGGGGGGTGAATTATATTCTTTATAAATTATCTTGGAACATTTAAAGATGGTTATATTTAACAAGGTTAAACAAGGTAATTCACAAAACCTCTAGTTCTACGCAATTGTTGGATTCTAAAAATATGATTCTGAGAATGTGGATCCGTAAAGATGGTTCTAGAAAATGAAACTTAATGAAAGTTAAAAAATATAAATATTATACTTTAAAGCATATAGAATCTCACTAAATCAAAGTACAAGAATATGGAAGTATAAGATAGTTGTACTTTCTTCAAAAAATAAAATGCAGCGGAAAACTTGTAACAAAACAAGTAACAAGTAGTAAATCTTTTAAACCAAAGAGAACGGTATCCAAAAACCTTGGATAAAGGTCCCTTGATTTATACTTTCAAGAAAGACTATCTTACCCACACTAGGGTAAGCCCTAGATATGAAGATCAAAGTCTGTCTTGCTATCCCCGCAAGCCCTCAACTTCAAGGTAGTCGGCACATCTATCTTCCTCAGCAAGTAAGCCCTCAACTTCAAGGTATTTGGAACCTCTATCTTCCTATCCCCTGAAGCCCTCGATTGTACACAAAAAAATAGAAGTCTCACAAATAAAATATGAACAATAAGTTCATTACGTACAAAGAAATAAAGCCTCTCTCTCTAGAAATCACTTCAGCAACATGTAATCTCAAGATTGATCAACTTCTTGTGAGCTCTTTCAAATGAGATTCAATTTATAGGCACAACACCAACGGTTGGCTCCCTCCTCCAAAATTCATATTTTTCCTTTAATTTCAGAGGGACCTGTATATGTGTCACTCAAACAATAGTTAGTTAGTAACTGAATGCACGAAATCATTTTATAACAAAAAAAGTGTAAGAAAAAATATGGTTACATGACCAAAAATACAATATTCAGAATGTAAGAAAATAAAATTTCGAATTCTAACCAAAAATGAATGCAGAGTCTGTAAGACAAGGATATTCGGATTATAATTTCTAAGGAATTCTGAACCTGAACTCTATAAAATTCTGGAATCTGGATTCACAAGAATTTGGAACCTGAAATTACAAAGTTCAGAGTTAGAGTTCATGAGAATTCGGATTCAAAACTCATAGGAAATCGTAACCTGAATTCGGTGTCAGAACTCAGAGGAATTAGTAACAAGAATTCATAGTTAGTATTTTTAAGAGTTAGTACTCAGAATTCGTATTCAGAATTCAGAGTCAGAACTCAGAAGATTTAGTAACCAGAATTCTGGGAATTCAGAGTCAGAACTCAGAAGAGTTTGGAATCTAAATTCAGAGAACTCGGATTCAGAACTCAAAAGATTTTGTAACCAGAATTCTGAGAATTCTGAGTCAGAACTCAGAAGAGTTCCTAACCAGAATTATGAGAATTCGAAGCCATAACTCAGAAGAGTTTGGAGCTTGAATTCAGAGAACTTGGATCTTGAAACAGAATGCTTCATATCTAGGTAATTATAGGATTCTGAGGCTTTGGTTACAAACATAATTTTACACTTAGAAGAACTATGATATAAACAATGAAAACATGGTATGGATAAATTTCCCTAGGGAAGGAAATTTTTCCTTATAGAAGTAAAACACAGGGTAAAAAGAAATTTTCCTTGAGATAAGGTGTTTGTGATTTTCAAAACAAGAAGGAATGGTAATGTCATAAGGAAACCATATTGACTTAATAATATCCCCCAAGTATAAAGGAAAGGAAAATTCATAAGGAAAACCTTATTGACTCAACAAAAATGTTATCGATGAAAATGTAAAACTAATAATTAAATATTAAATTCAAATCAAGACAAATGGATGATTTATAATGTGTCTCAAAATGTACCATGTAATAATGAACATGAACCAAGAATTGAAATCATAATGTGAAATAATGATCAAATTTTAAAATTAACTAAAAAGGGTGTTTATGAATAATATAGAACATGAAAATTGTATTTTATAACAATGAATATTATCCTCTTTTAATGGATGATCACACCCCTCCAACTTGTTTTTTCTAGTCCCAATCAAAAAGTATCTCAAAATATGAAAATTGAAATATCTTTTTCCATAAACATTTTAATATACAATTCTCACCAAAATACCTCATAATAAAAAATTATGACACCCAAAAAATCATATAATATAATATATATTCACAATAATATCCCAAGTCCATTCCCTTTCATTTGTAAAAATCCATTTCCATATTTCATCCAATTTCAATTATGCATGATGATGTGTTGTGCATCATAATAGACATGGGAGTTCATTTTTATTCAAGGGGGGAAAGATGGAATCACATGGTAAAATAACATGTTTACCTGAATATGAGCATTTATTTATTTTATTTTAGTTTGATTTTTTGTTTTTTGTTTTTTTAAAATTGACATGGTAATTGAAATTACACTCATTTGATTCAACCCTTTTAGTGAGATATTATTGATGACTTCCAGACTCATATATATAGGGAACCAAGTGAAGATCACATACTTAGAAACCATCTCAAGTTAAATAAATAAGAAAAAATCGAAATTACCACAAATAGAGATAAAATTCCAAACTCTTGGATAGAAAAAAATGGAGTCACAATCCACATGTGCTGAAATCCACACATTATGTCAATCTATTTCTCTATGCACAAATTTATTATTGTTTTTTTAATTATTCATATTTTTTTCAATACGAATTTTAAAATTTAAATAAACATTAAACCTATTCTTATTTATTGAGGGAACCCTTGAACACAAATTAATACCCCATAATCCAAAGGATATAAAAAGTGATATTTTTATTAAAAATAATGAAATATTTTATGGTGAAAAATTACATCAAACAACTGTACTTTCCAAAATCTATTCTCATAAACTTAATAATTAATTAAAATCATAATTAATTTATTTATAATTATTTGATATTATTTTTATTGTCATAAAAATATATTTTCACCTAAATGGTTAATGAAATTTTATTTTCAATTGAAGCATATTTTTTATTTATATTTTTATTTTTATGGGCACAAAAAAAAATTTCCTATAACATGGACAATTTTTTTTTCTTTTCACCTCCCAACATAAAATGATATTGTCCCTAGTGTTTGAAGGAAATAAAATTCACAAGTTGGTATAAGAACATAATAATAGTTCTAAAAGAAAATTTAAATAATAAACATAGAATAAAGTCACCTGGTGGTTAAATTTAGAGTTCATGATTCTACTGATTACTCCTTTGATCTCCATGCCACTTGGATAAATCTCATTGATGATAGAATATTGTGTTTTAACTAATGAAAAATATATTATTTTCCTAAAAATATATCAACCTTAGTATCACTTGAATCTTACACGACAACATAATTAGAACACAATAGAAACCCCTTTATGTTCCCATAATGAAGAACAGAAAAAGATAAAAGTAAATTATAAAAAACACATAACTATTTATTTTTTGAATCTTGACACTAAGTCAGTGTATAGGTAAAAAAAAATTTCCCCCTAAAAATTTCTCGGTTTAATGTTGTTAGTTTGAAATGGACCCAAAATCTATCAAATTTTGTCTGGTTTATAGGTTGGATCAGTTAACTTCTTATAAATATATTCTTTATTTAATGATTCAGTGAATGGTTTCAACTTATAACCATTGACTTTGAAGACATGGCCACAAGTGGGATCTTGAATCTTTTTCTACCCCATGTGGATACACATGATGCATTGTGTGTGTGTCTCACCCCACTGGACCTTAACATTCCCATTTTTAATTCATATTTGGAACTATTCAAGAGCATGAATTTAACGGATAAATGTGTTTGTCTTTGGTATTCCTTATTGTAGGATTTAACTCTATCTTTATTGATCCTTGAATTTTCATAAGCCTCTATCATAAGGTCCTCGTGTTCATTAAGGTCTAATTTTTTTAGACAAAGAAACATCAAAGTTCAGTTTTTTTATTACCCAAGAGGCCTTATATTCAATTTCAATATGTCAATGATATATTTTTTATAAACCAAACAATATTGTGACATGCCTAAGGTTTTATAAATTATGTTATGATATGTCTGAGGGGAATCCAAGAGTTTATAAAACCAAGATTTCCTAGAGTGATTGAAATGCTTTTCAAGAATATTTTTAATTTACCTATTTTATAACTCAACTTAACCAACAGATTGAGGATGTAAGGAAGTGGAAACTTTTTTAGAATCCCCATAATTATACATGAGTTACTAGAATAGATAGTTGTAGAAATTGGTTCCACGATCATTGATGACAACCCTAAGAATTACAAATCTAAAAAAGATGTATTCTTTCAAGAATCAGATCACAACATGACTATCATTGGACATAGAGGGATTGGAATCTACCCATTTTTAGATATAATAAATAGATAAGAGGATGTAGATATATCCCCAAGAGTTTTGTAAGGGTCCCTTGAATTCAATTCTTTAAAAATTAGATATTCTGACAACCAAAATAGAGGTAAGGGGAATTTGATTCCTTTTGGTTATGGATCCTAAGTATTGACATCGGGGAAAACTTTGGCAAAATTTATAGGGATCTTTATTAAGGTTAGTCCAGAACAGACCACTTTATAATACCTTCATAGTGTTTTTCATTGAAGGAAAGTGGCCCTTATATGACTATTCATGTTAGAATTTAAGAATGGAATCTTGCTCAAACATAGGAACACATCTCCTAATTACATAATCATGATAGAACTTGAAGAGGTATGGATCATGGAACACATAGTGTTTGACATCAGAAATAAATTTCCTCTTAGATTGGGTCCCAAGTATTTGTGAAATTAAACCTATAACCATGTGGTTTTTTATGTCATCATACCATGGAAAAATACTCACAAAATATGGGTGCTCGTTGGGATATCAATTAGACACAAAAAATTGATGTCATTTGTCTATGAATTACATTTGAAATAGGTGAACAACTACTACTTTTTCAACTCCCATTTTATCATTAATGTTTATATCAAACTATTGATAAAGAGGAACCTACCTAATCAATCTACACATGGAATCCTATTTTTGTAAAAGTTATTTTAGATTTAATGATCGGTGAAGACAATGATGGGGGATCCTAAGAGATAGGTCCTGAATTTTTATAAAGAAAATGTAATACTGAGTAACTCCTTATCAATGGTGGTGTAGTGGATTTGTGAATAATTTAACTATTTAATTGTATAAGCAATAAACCATGGAGTTTTATCAAAACATTTTCCTAATAAAACTCCTATAATGAAGTTACTCACATTACACATGAGTTTGAAAAGAAGTTTCTAATTGGGAACTTCCATTATATGTGGGAATATAAGAAATGGCTTTAGTTTCAGTACTAATTCCTTTCTGCATTCTATCAATAAAAATGGATCATATTTCACCATTATAACTCAATTTGGTCAAGAAATGGAGTTGAAATTACAAATGAGACTTCTATAGAAACCATAATGTCCTAAAAATGAACTCAATTCTTTGATAGTTTTTGGAGATGGAAGGGAATGAATGATATCAACCTTAGATTTATCAACTTAAATCCTACTACTAGATAACAGATGGATTAGAAAAAGTCATTCCTTTACCATAAAAAGGATTTTTTTTCTAGTTTAGGATGATATTATTACCCACACATCTAGACAAAAAAAATTCAATATTTATTATTCATCCCTAAAATGTATCCCCAAATGTATATAAATCATACATAAATTCATTTAAACAATTCCCCACCATGTCATATAATATTTCCATCATGAACTACTAGAAGGTACTAGGGGAATTACATAACCCAAAAGGTATGTACATGAAGTCAAAAATTGTTAAATATACATGAGAAGGTTTTTTCCTTGATCTTCTAAAGAGACCTAACTTTTATTGTTCTTGATAATCCATCTAGGAAGTGACAGAACTGATAACCCACCACTCACTCAAGGACTTGATTAACAAAGGGAGAAGTGAATTGGCCTTTCTTGGAACAAAAGTTTAGCTTCTTATAGTTAATACACACTCTACATCCACTACTCACCCTTATGGGGGGGAATATAAACATCCTCATGGGGAATCACAGTGACTCCAAACTTCTTGGGAACAACATGAATTGGGTTAACACACTCATTGTCACCAATGGGGTAGATAATACCCTATTTCAAAAAAAATTAAAGTTATTTACTTACAAAATTCATAAGATTTGGATTGATTCAATTATATGGTTGATTACACTGTTTTGAGTTAGATTCTAGAATAATCTTATGAGTTTTAATGAGTGGGATAATCCAGGTAATATCATAAAAGGTCTAACCATTTTCTTTTCTTGTGATTTCCTAGGATATCCATAAGAATTGTCTCTAGATTGGATTCAAGAGAAGAATAAATGAAACAAGTAAGGTTTTATTATCCCCTAAGAATTTATAATTTAGTGAATAATTCATGAACTTAGGTTAGATATCATGGTGGTTTACACTTTAAAAATAAGGATAGGTATTTTCATCGAACATCATTTCTTTTTCTAAATTTCATAACAAAATAAAATATTTTTTAATATAAGTTTCATCCACCACATTGAAAAGATAAATGTTATGAATGGGTATGGAATATATGTTTTTTATTTCTCCAATGGTATCATTCATTGGTTATCCTAAAATATCATAAAATGATCTATCTAAAAGGGATTCAATCCATGGAGATAAATTTTCCTCATATGAACAAAAGGAAATCAATCTCATCTTGACTTAGATATCCTTAAATTATTCATAGATATTAGTATAGTTCACAATCAACACTAGCTATCCAAAGACCTATTGGATCTCTTTATCATCCCCAATTTTAGCTTTTTATTTATAAATGTTCAGATTGAGGCTCATGTTTTTTAAGGTCATTTTCTTGTTCCCATTCCTAACTCAAATGACTTAGTTGATTTTTTCAAATAAGGGGTGAAAAATTATTATGGGGGTTTTCTCAATATGATGAAATATTGGGTGATTTTAAAGGTTAATTAAGTCATCAAGGTAAAGGATATTTTTATCTTTCAACAAAAAAACCTTTAGTATCCCCTTAAAAACTCATGCATTGCGATTAGAAAGTTTAAGAGCGAAATATATGGGTTAGAATTCCTTGAACCCAAACTGAAAATACATGTAATATGGAATGAGGTTCATGATAGGTCCAAGATCACAAAGTTCATTGACAAAATTTGTTCTCTCCTAACTCGACATTGATGTATGGACATCATGTTTCTTTAAACTTTGGGTGAATGGTATCTTGAATGGTGGTATACATATTAGTATCCAAAAGGACTTGGTTTTTATATAAAAAATTTCTTTTAAAATTTCACAAGACCATAAGGTACCTTGAGTAGGAAATAATGTTATGGATTGAATCGAGAATGGGAATGTTCAACTTAACCTTTGAGAATACTTTTTTCAATGTTCCAATCAGTTCAGGTTCTATTTTTCCTCTCATGCATTGAGGGATGGAGCATATTGTTTTATTTTTTCATGAGTTTGTAGTTATTTCACATTCTCATTGGATTTTTCAGAATATGAGGGTTTCTATTAACCATTATAATGTAATTTTAAATATTATAATGGTTATATAATTGTTTTTCTAAGTTTTTCAATGGGTTTACCACTTCTTAATATTGTTACTCTTTAAATTATTCATGTGATAATTGTGTGTATCATGATTCCTACCTTAGGGTTAAGGAATCCTGAGTCAGCATGGATTATTTTTCAGTTTTAATGTTTTAAATTAATATTTAAGAGAGACTTTATAATGCATTATTTCCCTTTGTTTAAATTTTTTTTCAAGGATTGGGAGAGGGGTGTATTGGGAGGGTCTTGTGTTTGTAAGTTTATCTTATGAGGATACTTTGGTTGTAGGATTTGCTGTTGAATGGGTTTTTGGTTGGATTATTGGTATTGGATACGAGTATTTTTGTATTAGATCGTTTTTTTATAAATTATTATGGGTTCAAAAAAATTTAGAGGGTTTGGGTTTAGACCTTTCATTTGATTAGGATTTTGATTATCCAACCAATAAAATTTAGTATTGTAATTGTACTTTGCATTGCAATTTTTTAGGTTCTGAGGATTTTGAAAAAAAAATAGAATTAACCTCTATTGATAGTACACCAAGAAGATCCAATTTTACTGATGTAATGGTCGGTAAATTATCATAATTATGGAAATATTTTTCCTTGATTTTTCACACAAGGTAAATAGTTTGATCTTTAAGGAATTTCTTGTGGTTAATTTCTTCAATATTCATAGAGAGGTACTCAAGATTAGTCTCAAAGATCTAATTATCATTAAGAGTATGAATCTCATGAGTTTTGAGGTATGTCAATGATTTTAATCATCCTATGTATCAATAGACATGTATGGATAGAAAAGTGGGGAAATAAAATAAATGGGAAAAGAAAAGATAAAATGGGTTTAGAATATATAAATGGGGTGAGAATATAATGATAAGACCTAAGGTTACTTACTTGGGTATCAGGAAATAGTGCCAAAATTTGGTATTTCCCAAATTTACCCTACTAGTATAATTGGTCTTTTTAGTAAAACTAGGGGTCAAATACATAGTGGTTGAAGAATTAACCTTGAGACACTTATATTTGTTAGGGATTTTGGCTATAAAATCTCCAAATTTATGATTGATTAAAATTGAGATACTAGAATACTAATGTACCTAAGAGAATGATTTTAATTTAATAAATTAAATTACTTAATAATTTGAAATAAAATAATTAAATAATATGGGTTGATCTTAGGTTTTTTATAGGACTGTAATGGATGAAAATGTTTTCATTTGAAATTTCAGCTTACTAGTTCAAGAAGTTTCCAATCAGTGAGAAAAGTCCCAAACATCATTCACCAATTTAATTCATACAAAATTACAATAAAAATAATCAATTCACTTATATTATCACATTAATGATCACTCTAAGTAACTGAGTCATACTCGCACTCAAAATATTTCATCATTAAAATTGCTGAAATTAAGAAAAAAATAAGTCATTGAATAGAAATATTAAAATGATGAACTAATTTAAGAATAGAAGATCATAAAATAACATCCAATCCAGATCAATTGAACTTATTATAATCTAACCATAATAGGGTTACTATTCCATTTATTATAATATTCAATGGAAGGTGGAAGTTGACTTAAATAACAGGATTGAAGAAGACAAAACAGACAAATAACAAACACTTCATCATTGTGTTAATTATTTCCCTCTTCATTGTGTGAATAAATTCACAAATTAATGAAATATTATCATCATGTTAACAAAAATAACATAAAATTAGAATAATAATTTGTTTTATTAAGAAACAAATATGATTTGAGCAACCTACAACTGATGAGAATCTTATTAAAACATCAAATTGGAAGCATAAAATTAAAATGAAAACATACAATACTTCCTCCAAATACTCCAAAAACCTTACTTAGATAATATTTTTGGAAGTCTTAGGTTGATTCCCCAATATTAAAATTCTTCCAAATTAATTAGGGTTGGAATAGGTTTGTAGAAAAAAAAATGAATGTGGACTTTTCCACCCTTTAACTAAAATGGGATCCAGCTTGAATCCACCCAATAGAGGTGCCAAAATGAACTTTTAGATGGTATAGTATGGGTAAATATAAAAGAAAAAATTTAATAATAGTATTTCTTTTAACATTATATAAAATTTCACCCCAATTGGACTTGTCTTTGTGGTGATATGATCAAAATCGTGGGTTGTTCTTTGTGGCCATAGATTTTGGCCTAGAATTTCATCTTCAAATTAGGCTTCTTATAACTCCCCTAAAAACTCATAATTAGATATTTTAAATATTTAATGAAATGTTTCTAATTATTTATTATGTATTAAGTTCAAATTTTAGCTTTATTTGGTAGAAATAATTTCAAATGTAGTTATATAATAGTGCTTCTTTCCCGTTCACTTTTCCTAGAATTTTTTGGGTTGAATGTCAAAAATGGGGATCTTCAAATGTGAATATCTAAGTTATCTATAAGGATGAAATGTTCCTAGTGGAATGGATAAAGTTATAATAAAATATTTAATACAAATAAAGGCCAATGGATGATTTATAATTTGTCTCAAAATATACCATGTAATAGTGCACTTGAAGAATGAATTACAATCATAATGTGAAATAATGTTCAAATTGTAAAATGAACTAAAAATGGTGTTTATGAATAATGAATAAGATGAAAAATTATATATTATAAAAATTAATATTATCCTCTTTCAGTTTATAATTAGGTAAATATACAAGAAACAATGTAAAATGGATTATAAAGAGTGTTTATGCCTAAAATAAAATAATATATTTTTTACTAAGATCTTGTAATATGAGATGTGCCAAATGATGAATTAATTATACTTGTGGGAAAATATTAAGATGTATTATATTTTAAAAAAACATTAATTTTGTTCCTGATAGATTATAATGATATTTTTTTTATAAATTATGGTCATTAAATTTCTCTCTTGGATTATCCAAGATGACATAATTGACTTATTAAGCATGATTTTATTGATTCCTTATTATTATGTAAGTCCAAGGTTTTTTATGGTTTTCATTATTGATAATATACATTTAAAATGGAATTAAAATCATGGTGGTATGATCATGGGGATGTATTTAAAAATGATACATGATACCTAAACTCTAAGATAAATTTTTTATAGTTGTTTTTATTACCATGTTTCCAGA
The DNA here is from genome assembly GCA_963277665.1 of Viscum album. Classification (NCBI taxonomy): domain Eukaryota; kingdom Viridiplantae; phylum Streptophyta; class Magnoliopsida; order Santalales; family Viscaceae; genus Viscum; species Viscum album. Next base: position 22,935,369 of record OY728157.1, on the reverse strand, counting down.
ATACATTATTGATCTGATTAATTTTATCTATGGGATGTTATGATTTTTTTGTTACATAGACTTCAGGATTAGTTCTTCAAGGGAATAATTAAACTTACACTATGGGATTAGTTTCAAAGAGAAAGAATTATACCTGAACTTTATGTTGATTTACTCGGAGTAAAACTATAATTTCATGATACATGATAAACGTAAAGGGGTTTCAAGTATAAGCTATAGACATGGTATGACACATTATATTGGAGGTATAGGATGAATGGTATTTAGTTGAATTTTTTATTGACATTAGATTTTATTAATTTATTACTCTCCCAGTGGTGAGGAATGAGTTACGGGTGTTATAATATTCCACTATGATTTTTTACTTGTATTTAATTTTTCATGCATTACATACATAGACACTAGAATATGAATGTATTCACAAAAGTAGAGTTCTTTCAGGAATGTTGTGATATTATACTGAGTAGATTTTACTCACACTTAATATATACTACAATTTATGTTTTTGCATGTATGATTTTTCTTCCATTACAGTGTGCAAGCCAAGGCCCAAGGTTTGGTGGGTGAGATGCATTAGGGGATGTGTTTTAATAGTATCCTTTTTAGTAATCCCTGGGTACAAAGATCGGAGTCTGTCTTGCTATCCCCGCAAGCCCTCAACTTCAAGGTAGTTGGAACATCTGTCTTCCTCAGCAAGGAAGCCCTCAACTTCAAGGTAGTCGGCACCTCTATCTTCCTATCCCCAGAAGCCCTCAATTGTACACAAAAAAATTGAAGTCTCCCAAATAAAATCTGAACAAGAAGATCAGTACGTACAAAGAAATAAAGCCTCTCTCTCTAGAAATCACTTCAGCAGCATGTAATCTCTATATTGATCAACTTCTTGTGAGCTCTTTCAAATGAGCTTCTATTTATAGGCACAACACCAATGGTTGGCTCCCTCCACCAATAGTCATATTTTTCCTTTAATTTCAGAGAGACCTATATATGTGTCACTCAAACAATAGTTAGTTAGTAACTGAATAGACAACATCAATTTATAACAAAAAAATTGTAAGAAAAAATATGGTTACATGACCAAAAATACAATATTCGGAATGTAAGAAAATAAAATTTCGAAGTCTAACCAAAAATGAATTCGGAATCTATAAGACAAGAATATTCAGATTATAATTTCTAAGGAATTCAGAAACTGAACTCTATAAAATTTTGGAATCTGGATTCACATGAATATGGAACCTGAAATTACAAAGTTCAGAGTCAGAGTTCATGAGAATTCGGAGTCAAAACTCATAGGAAATCGTAACCTGAATTCGGTTTCAGAACTCAGAGGAATTAGTAACAAGAATTCATAGTCAATATTTTTAAGAGTTAGTACTCAGAATTCGTATTCAGAATTCGAATTCAGAACTTAGAAGAGTTCGTAACCAGAATTCTGGGAATTCAGAGTCAGAACTCAGAAGAGTTTGGAATCTGAATTCAGAGAACTCAGATTCAGAACTCAAAAGTGTTTTATAACCAGAATTCGGAGAATTCGGAGTCGGAACTCAGAAGAGTTCCTAACCAGAATTATGAGAATTCAGAGCCAGAACTCAGAAGAGTTTGGAGCCAGAATTCAGAGAACTTGGATCTTTGAACAGAATGATTCATATCTAGGTAATTATAGGATTTCGAGGTTTTGGTTACAAATAGAATTTTACACTTAGAAGAACTGTGATATAAACAATGAAAACATGGTAAGGATAAATTTCCTTGGGGAAGGAAATTTTTCCTTATAGAAGTAAAACATAGGGTAAAAAGAGATTTTCCTTGAGATAAGGCATTTGTGATTTTCAAAACAAGAAGAAATGGTAAATTCATAAGGAAACCATATTGACTTAATAATATCCCCCAAGTATAAAGGAAAGTAAAATTCATAAGGAAAACCTTATTGACTCAAAAAAATGTTATCGATGTAAATGTAAAATTGATAATTAAATATTAAATTCAAATCAAGACTAATGGATGATTTATAATGTGTCTCAAAATGTAGCATGTAATAATGAACATGAAGAAATAATTGAAATCATAATGTGAAATAATGATCAAATTTTAAAATTAACTAAAAATGATGTTTATGAATAATAGAGAACATGAAAATTGTATTTTATAATAATGAATATTATCCTCGATCAATGGATGATCACACCCCTCCAATTTTTTTTTCTAGTCCCAATCAGAAAGTATCTCAAAATATGAAAATTGAAATCTCTTTTTCCATAAACATTTTAATATACAATTCTCACCAAAATACCTCATAATAAAAAATAATGAAACCCAAAAAATCATTTAATATAATATATATTCACAATAATATCCCAAGTCCATTCCCTTTCATTTTTAAAAATTCATTTCCATATTTCATCCAATTTCAATTATGCATGATGATGTGTTGTACATCCTAATAGACATGGGAGTTCATTTTTATTCAAGGGGGAAAAGATGGAAGCACTTGGTAAAATAACATGTTTACCTGAATATGATCATTTATTTATTTTATTTTTGTTTTCTTTTTTGTTTTTTGTTTTTTTAAATTGACATGGTAATTGAAATTACACTCATTCGATTCAACCCTTTTAGTGAGACATTATTGATGACTTCCAGACTCAAATATATAGGGAACCAAGTGAAGATCACATACTTAGAAACCATCTCAAGTTAAATAAATAAGAAAAAATTAAAATTACCACAAATAGAGATAAAATTTATAACTCTTGGATAGAAAACAATGGAGTCACAATCCACATTTGCTGAAATCCACACATTAGGTCAATCTATTTCTCTATGCACAAATTTATTATTGTTTTTTTAATTATTCATATTTTTTTCAATACTAATTTTAAAATTTAAATGAACATTAAACCTGTTCTTATTTATTGGGGGAACCCTTGAACACAAACTAATACCCCATAATCCAAAGGATATAAAAAGTGATATTTTTATTAAAAATAATGAAATATTTTATGGTGAAAAATAACATCAAACAACTGTACTTTCCAAAATCTATTCTCATGAACTTAAGAATTAATTAAAATCATAATTAAGTTATTTATAATTCTTTGATATTCATTTTTATTTTCGGAAAAATATATTTTCACCTAAATGGTTAATGAAATTTTATTTTCCATTAAAGCGTATTTTCTATTTATATTTTTATTTTTATGGGAACAAAAACAATTTTTTCCTATAACATGGACAATTTTTTTATTTCTTTTCACCTCCCAACATAAATGATATTGTCCCTAGTGTTTGAAGGAAATAAAATTCACAAGGTGGTATAGGAACATAATAAGAGTTCTAAAAGGAAATTTAAATAATAAACATAGAATAAAGTCACCTGGTGGTTGAATTTGAAGTTCGTGATTATATTGATTACTCATTTGATCTCCATGTCACTCGGATAAATCTCATCGATGATAGAATATTGTGTTTTAACTCATGAAAAATATATTATTTTCCTAAAAATATATCAACCTTAGTATCACTTGAATCTTACACAACAACATAATTAGAACACAACGGAAACCCCTTTATGTTCCCATAATGAAGAACAAAAAAAAGATAAAAGATAATTATAAAAAAGACATAACTATTTATTTTGTAAATATTGACACTAAGTCAGTGTATAGGTAAAATTTGGTTTTCCTCCTAAAAATTTCTTGGTTTAATGTTGTTAGTTTGAAATGGACCCAAAATCTATCAAATTTTGTCTGGTTTATAGGTTGGATCAGTTAACTCCTCAAAAATATCTTGTTTATTGAATGATTCAATGAATGGTTTTAACTTATAACCATTGATTTGAAGACATGGCCACAAGTGGGATCTTTAATATTTTTCTACCCCATGTGGATACACATGATGCATTGTGTTTGTGTCTAACCCCACTATACCTCAACATTCCCATTTTTAATTCATGTTTGGAACTATTCAAGAGCATGAATTTTAACGGATCAAAGTGTTTGACTTTGGTATTCCTTATTATAGGATTTAACTCTAGATTTATTGATCCTTGAATTTTCATAAGCCTCCATCATAAGTTCCTCATGTTCATTAAGGTCTAATTTTTTTAGAAAAAGAAACATCAAAGTTCATTTTTTTATTACCCAAGAGGCCTTATATTCAACTTCAATATGTAAATGATATATTTTTTATAAACCAAATAATATTGTGACATGCCTAAGGTTTTCTAAATTATATTATGATATGTCTTAAGGGAATCCAAGAGTTTATAACACCAAGATTTCCTAGAGTGATTGAAATGTTTTTCAAGAATCTTCTTAATTTACCTATTTTATAACTCAACATAACCAATAGTTTGAGGATGTTAGGAAGTGGAAACTTTTTGAGAAACCCCATAATTATACATGAGTTACTAGAAGAGATAGTTATAGAAATTGGTTCCACGATCATTGAAGACAACCCTAGGAATAAAAAATCTAAAAAAGATGTGTTCTTTCAAGAATCAGATCACAACATGACTATAATTGGACATGGAGGGAATGGAATCTACCCATTTTTAGATATAATAAATAGATAAGGGGATATAGAGATATCCCCAAGTGTTTCGGAAGGGTCCCATGAATTCAATTCTCTAAAAATTAGATATTCTGACAACCAAAATGGGGGTAAGTGGAATTTGATTCCTTTTGGTTATGGATCCTAAGTATTGACATCGGGGAAAACTTCAGTAGAATTTATAGGGATCTTTATCAAGGTTAGTCCAGAATAGACCACTTTATAATACCTTTATAGTGTTCTTAATTAAATTAAAGTGGCCCTTATATGACTATTCATGTTAGAATTTAAGAATGGAATCTTGCTCAAACATAGGAACACGTCTCCTAATTACTTAATCATGATAGAACTTGAAGAGGTATGGATCATGGAACACATAGTGTTTGACATTAGAAATAAATTTCCTCTTAGATTGGGTCCCAAGTATTTGTGAAATTAAACCTAGGACCATGTGCTTTTTTATGTCATCATACCATGGGAAATGACTCACAAAATATGGGTGCTCATTGGGATATCAATCAGACACAAAAAATTGATGTCAGTTGTCTATTAATTCCATTTGAGATAGGTGAACAGCTACCACATTTTCAACTCCCATTTTATCATTAATGTTTATATCAAACTCTTGATAAAGAGGAACCTACCTAATCAATATATACATGGAATCCTATTTTTGTAAAAGCTATTTTAGAGTTAAATGATCGGTGCAGACAATGATGGAGGATCCTAAGAGATAGGACCTGAATTTTTATAAAGAAAATTTAATAGTGAGTAACTCCTTATCAATGTTGGTGTAGTGGATTTGTGAATAATTTAATTATTTAATTGCATAAGCAATGAAACATGGAGTTTTATCGAAACATTTTCCTAATAAAACTCCTATAATGAATTCACTCACATTACACATGAGTTTGAAAAGAAGTTTCTAATTGGGAACTTCCATTATAGGTGGGAATATAAGAGATGACTTTAGTTTCAGTACTGATTCCTTGCCGCATTCTATCAATAAAAATGGATCATATTTCACCATTATAACACAATTTGGTCAAGAAATGGAGTTAAAATTACAAATGAAACTTCTATAGAAACCATAATGTCCTAAAAATGAACGCAATTTTTTGATAGTTTTTGGAGATGGAAGGGAATTAATGATATCAACCTTAGCTTTATCAACTTAAATCCCACTACAAGATAACATATGGATCAGAAAAAGTCATTCCTTTACCATAAAAAGGATTTTTTTCTATTTTAGGATGATATTATTACCCACACATCTAGAAAAATACTTATCAATATTTATTATTCATCCCTAAAATGTATCCCCAAATGTATATAAATCAAACATAAATTCCTTTAAACAATTCCCCACCATGTCATATAAGATTTCCATTATGAACTGCTAGAAGATACCAGGGGACTTACATAACCCAAAGGTTATGTACATGAAGAAAAAAATGTTAAATATACATGTGAAGGTTATTTTATTGATCTTCTAAAAAGACATAACTTTGATTGTTCTTGAGAATCCATATAGGTAGTGATAGAACTGATAACCCACCACTCACTCAAGGACTTGATTAATAAAGGGAGAATTGAATTGGCCTTTCTTGAAACACAAGTTTAGCTTCTTATAGTTAATGGACACTCTACATCCAATACTCACCCTTATGGGGGGAATATAAACATCCTCATGGGGAATCATAGTGATTACAACCTTCTTTGGAACAACATGAATTGGGTTAACACACTCACTATCACCAAGGGGGTAGATGATACCCTCTTTCAAAAACATTTAAAGTTATTTACTTACCAAATTCATAAGATTGGGATTGATTCACTTATATGGTTGATTACACTGTTTTGAGTTAGATTTTAGAATAATCCTATGAGTTTTAATGAGTGGGATAATCCTAGGAATATCATAAAAGGTCCATCCATTTTCTTTTCTTGTGATTTCCTAGGATATCCATAAGCATTCTCTCTTGATTGGATTCAAGAGAAGAATAAATGAAACAGGTAAGGTTTTATTATCCCCTAATAATTTATACATTAGTGAATAAGTCATTAACTTAGGTAATATATCATGGTGGTTAACACTTTAAAAATAAGGATAGGTATTTTCATCGAACATGATTTCTTTTTCCAAATTTCATAACAAAATAAAATATTTTTTAATATAAGTTTCATCCACCACATTGAAAATATAAATGTTATGAACGAGTATGGAATCTATGTTTTTTATTTCTCCAATGGTATCATTCATTGGTTATCCTAAAATATCATCAAAGGATCTATCTAAAAGAGATTCAATCCATGGAGATAAATTTTCCTCATATGAACAAAGGAAATCAATCTCATCTTGAATTAGATATCCTTAAATTATTCATAGATATTACTATAGTTCACAATCAACACTAGCTATCCAACAACCTATTGGATCTCTTTATCATACCCAATTTTGTCTTTTTATTTATAAATGTTCAGATTGAGGCTCATGTTTTTGAAGGTTATTTTCTTGTTCCCATTCCTAACTCAAATGACTCAGTTGACTGTTTCTAATAAGGGGTGACCAAGGATTATGGGGGTTTTCTCACTATGACGAAATATTGGGTGATTTTCAAGGTTAATGAAGTCATAAAGGTAAAGGATATTTTTATCTTTCACGAAAAAAAACCTTTAGGATCCCCTTAAAAACTCACGCAGTGTGATCAGAAAGTTTAAGAGTGAAATATATGGGTTAGAATTCCTTGAGCCCAAACTGAAAATACATGGACTATGGAATGAGGTTCATGCTAGGTCCAAGATCACAAAGTTCATTAACAAAATTTGTTCTCTCCTAACTCAACATTGATGTATAGGCATCATGTTTCTTTAAACATAGGTTGAATGGTATCTTGAATGGTGGTATACACATTAGTATCCAAAAGGACTTTGTTTTTATATAATAATTTTATTTTAAAATTTCACAAGACTGTAAGGTAACTTGAGTAGGAAATAGTGTTTTGGATTGAATCGAGAATGGGAATGTTCAACTTAAACTTAGAGAATACTTTTTTCAATGTTCCATTTAGTTCAAGTTCTATTTTTTCCATTCATGCATTGAGGGAAGGATCATATTGTTTTATTTTTTCATGAGTTTGTAGTTATTTCACATTCTAATTGGTTTTTTCAGAATATTAGGGTTTATATTAACCATAATAATGTGATTTTAAATATTATAATGGTTCTATAATTGTTTTTTAAGTTTTTCAATGGATTTAACACTTCTTAATATTGTTACTCTTTAAATTATTCATGTGATAATTGTGTGTATCATGATTCCTAACTTAGGGTTAAATAATCCTGACTTAGGATGGATTATTTTTCAGTTTTAATGTTTTAAATTCATATTTAAGAGAGGCTTTAAAATTAATTTTTTCCCTTTCTTTACAAAATTGTTCAAGGATTGGGAGGGGCTTGTGTTTGTAAGTTTATCCTATGAGGATACTTTAGTTGTAAGATTAGCTGTTGAATGGGTTTTTGGTTGGATTATTGGTATTGGATATGAGGATTTTTGTATTTGATAATTTTTTTATAAATTATTATGGGTTCCAAAAACTTAAGAGGGTTTGGGTTTAGTCCTTTAATTTGATTAGGATTTTGATTATCCAACCAATAAAATTCAGTATTGTAATTGTACTTTTCATTGGAAATTTTTAGGTTCTGAGGATTTTGAAAAAAAAAATAGAATTAACCTCTATTGATGGTACACCAAGAAGATCCAATTTTACTGATGTAATGGTCGGTAAATTATCATAATTATGGCCATGTTTTCCTTTTATTTTCCACACAAGGTAAATAGTTTGAACTTTAAGGAATTTCTTGTGGTTAATTTCTTCAATATTCCTAGAGAGGTACTCAAGATTAGTCTCAAAGATCTAATTATCATTAAGTGTATGAATCTTATGAGTTTTGAGGTATGTCAATGATTTTAATGGTCCTAGTTGTCAATGAACATGTATGTATAGAAAAGTGGGGAAATAAAATAAATGGGAAAAGATAAGATAAATTGGGTTTAGAATATATAAATGGGTGAGAATATCATGATAAGACCTAAGGTTACTTACTTGGGTATCGGGAAATAGTGCCAAAATTTGGTATTTCCCAAATTTACCCTACTAGTATAATTGGTCTTTTTAGTAAATCTAGGGGTCAAATCCATAGTGGCAGAAGAATTAACCTTGAGACACTCATATTTGTTAGGGATTTTGGCTATAAAATCTCTAAATTTATGGTTGATTAAAATTGAGATACAATAATACTAATGTACCTAAGAGAATGATTTTAATTTAATAAATTAAATGCCTTAATAATTTGAAATTAAATAATTAAATAATATGGGATGATCTTAGGTTTTTTATAGGACTGTAATGGATGAAAATGTTTTCATTTGAAATTTCAGCTCACTGGTTCAAGAAGTTTCCAATCAGTGAGACAAGTCCCAAACATCATTCACCAATTTAATTCTTACAAAATTCCAATACAAATAACCAATTCACTTATACTATCACTTTAATGAGCACTCAAAGTAACTGGGTCATACTCTCACTCAAAATATTTCATCATTAAAATTGGTGAAATTAAGAAAAAAAATAAGTCATTGAATAGAAATATTAAAATGATGAACTAATTTAAGAAGAGAAGATCATAAAATAACATCCAGTCCAGATCCATTAAACTTATTATAATCTAACCATAATAGGGTCACTATTCCATTTATTATAATATTCAATGGAAGGTGGAAGTTGACTTAAAGAACATGATTGAAGAAGAGAAAACAGACAAATAACAAACACTACATCATTGTGTGAAGTATTTCTCTCTTCATTGTGTGAATAAATTCAAAAATTAATGAAATATTATCATCATGTTAACAAAAATAACATAAAATTAGAATAATAATTTGTTTTATTAGGAAACAAAGGTTATTTGAGGAACCTACAACTGATGAGAATCTTATTAAAACATCAAATTAGAAGTATAAAATTAAAATGAAAACATACAATACTTCCTCCAAATACTCCAAAAACATTACTTAGATAATATTTTTGTAAGACTTGGGTTGATTCCCCAATATTAAAATTCTTCCAAATTAATGAGGGTTGGAATAGGTTTGTAGAAAAAAAATTGAATGTGGACTTTTCCACCCTTTAACTAAAATAGGATCCATCTTGAATCCACCCAATAGAGGTTCCAAAATGAACTTTTAGATGGTATAGTATGGGTACCCATAAAAGAAAAAATTTGATAATAGTATTTCTTTTAACATTATATAAAATTTCACCCCAATTGGACTTGTCTTTGTGGTGATATGATCAAAATGGTGGGTTGTTCTTCTAGTCCATAGATTCTGGCCCAAAATTTCATCTTCAAATTAGGCTTCCTATAACTCCCCTAAAATCTCATAATTAGATATTTTAAATATTTAATGAAATGTTTATAATTATTTATTATGTTTTAAGTTCAAATTTTAGCTTTATTTGGTAGAAATAATTTCAAATGTAGTTATATAACAGTGCTTCTTTCCCGTTCACTTTGCCTAGAATTGTTTGGGTTGAATGTCAAAAATGGGGATCTTCCAATGTGAATATCCAAGTTCTCTATAAGGATGAAATGTTACCAGTGGATTGGATAAAGTTATAATAAAATATTTAATACAAATAAAGGCCAATGGATGATTTATAATTTGTCTCAAAATGTACTATGTAATAGTGCACTTGAAGAATGAATTACAATCATATTGTGAAATAATGTTCAAATTGTAAAATGAGCTAAAAATAGTTTTTATTAATAATGAATAAGATGAAAAATTATTTATTATAAAAATTAATAGTATCGTCTTTCAGTTTATAATTAGGTAAATATACAAGAAACAATATAAAATGTATTATAAAGAGTGTTTATGCCGAAAATAAAATAATATATTTTTTACTTAGATCTTGTAATATGAGATGTGCCGAAGGATGGATTAATTATACTTGTGGGAAAATATTAAGATTTATTCTATTTTAAAAAAATATTAATTTAGTTCCTGATAGATTATGATGATATTATTTTTATAAATTATGGTCATTAAATTTCTCTCTTAGATTATCCAAGATGACATAATTGACTTATTAAGCATGATTTTATTGATTCCTTATTATTATGGAAGTCCAAGGTTTTTTATGGTTTTCATTATTGATAATATACATTTGAAATGGAATTACAATCATGGTGGTATGATCATGGGGAGATATTTAAAAATGATACATGATACCTAAACTCTAAGATAAATTTTTTATAGTTGTTTTTATTACCATGTTTCCGGAATACATTATTGATCTGATTAATTTTATCTATGGGATGTTATGTTTTTTTGTTACATATACTTCAGGATTAGTTATTCAGAGGAATAATTAAACTTACACTATGGGATTAGTTTCAAAGAGGAAGAATTATACATGAACTTTATGTTGATTTACTCAGATTAAAACTAGAATTTCATGATACATGATAAACTTGAAGGGGTTTCATGTATAAGCTATAGACATGGTATGACACATTATATTTGTGTTTTAGGATGAGTGATATTTAGTTGAATTTTTTATTGACATTAGATTTTATTTATTTATTACTCTCCCAGTAGTGAGGAATGAGTTACTGGTGTTATAATATTCCACAATGATTTTTTACTTGTATTTAATTTTTCATGCATTACATAGATAGACACTAAAATATGAATGTATTCACAAAAGTAGAGTTCATTCAGGAATTTTGTGATATTATACTGAGTAGACTTTACTCACACTCAATATATACTAAAATTTATGTTTTCGCATGTATGATTTTTCTTCCATTACAGTGTGCAAGCATAGACCCAAGGTTTGGTGGGTCAGATGCATTAGGGGATGTGTTTTAATAGTATCCTTTTTTGTAAGCCCTAGATACGAAGATCGTAGTCTGTCTTGCTATCCCCGCAAGCCCCCAACTTCATGGTAGTCGACACATCTATCTTCCTCAGCAAGGAAGCCCTCAACTTCAAGGTAGTCAGCACCTCTATCTTCCTATCCCCGGAAGCCCTCGATTGTACACAACAACAATTGAAGTAGCACAAATAAAATCTGAACAAGAAGTTAAGTACGACCAAAGAAATAAAGCCTCTCTCTATAGAAATAACTTCAGCAGCATTTAATCTCTAGATTGATCAACTTCTTGTCAGCTCTTTCAAATGAGATTCTATTTATAGGCACAACACCAACGGTTGGATCCCTTCTACAACAGTCATATTTTTCCTTTAATTTCAAAGGGACCTATATATGTGTCACTCAAACAATAGTTAGTTAGTAACTGAATGCAGGAAATCATTTTATAACAAAAAAAGTGTAAGAAAAAATATGGTTACATGACCAAAAATAAAATATTCAGAATGTAAGAAAATAAAATTTCAAAGTCTAACCAAAAATGAATTCAGAGTCTATAAGAAAAAAATATTAGGATTATAATTTCTAAGGAATTCAGAACCTGAACTCTATAAAATTTTGCAATCTGGATTCACATGAATTTGGAACCTAAAATTACAAAGTTCAGAGTTAGAGTTTGTGAGAATTCGGAGTCAAAACTCATAGGAATTCGTAACCTGAATTCGGTGTCAAAACTCAGAGGAATTAGTAACAAGAATTCATAGTTAGTATTTTTAAGAGTTAGTACTCAGAATTCGTTTTCAGAATTCGAAGTCAGAACTCAGAATAGTTCGTAACCAGAATTCTGGGAATTCAGAGTCAGAACTCAAAAGAGTTTGGAATATGAATTCAGAGAACTCAGATTCAGAACCTAAAAGAGTTTGTAACCAGAATTCTGAGAATTCGGAGTCAGAACTCAGAAGAGTTCCTAACCAGAATTATCAGAATTCGGAGCCAGAACTCAGAAGAGTTTGGAGCCTGAATTCAAAGAACTTGGATCTTGAAACAGAATTCTTCATATCTAGGTAATTATAGGAATCCTAGGTTTTGGTTACAAACAGAATTTTACACTTAGAAGAACTATGATATAAACAATGAAAACATGGTAAGAATAAATTTCCCTGGGGAAGGAAATTTTTCCTTATAGAAGTAAAACACAGGGTAAAAAGAGATTTTCCTTGATATAAGGTGTTTGTCATTTTCATAAAAAGAAGGAATGGTAAATTCATAAGGAAACCATATTGACTTAACAATATCCCCCAAGTATAAAGTAAAGGAAAATTCATTAGGAAAACCTTATTGACTCAACAAAAATTTTATCGATGTAAATGTAAAACTGAAAATTAAAGATTAAATTCAAATCAAGACTAATGGATGATTTATAATGGGTCTCAAAATGTACCATGTAATAATGAACATAAAGAAAGAATTGAAATCATAATGTGTAATAATGATCAAATTTTAAAATTGACTAAAAATGATGTTTATGAATAATAGAGAACATGAAAATTGTATTGTATAACAATGAATATTATCCTCTTTCAATGGATGATCACACCCCTCCAACTTGTTTTTTCTAGTCCCAATAAAAAATTATCTCAAAATATGAAAATTGAAATCTCTTTTTCCATAAACATTTTACTATGCAATTCTCACCAAAATACCTCATAATAAAAAATTATGAAACCCAAAAAATCGTTTAATATAATATATATTCACAATAATATCCCAAGTCCATTCCCTTTCATTTGTAAAAATCCATTTCCATATTTCGTCCAATTTCAATTATGCATGATGATGTGGTGTGCATCATAATAGACATTAGAGTTAATTTTTATTCAAGGGGGAAAAGATGGAAGCACTTGGTAAAATAACATATTTAACTGAATATGAGCATTTATTTATTTTATTTTTGTTTGCTTTTTTGTATTTTGTTTTTTTTTAATTTGACATGGTAATTGAAATTACACTCATTTGATTCAAACCTTTTAGTGAGACATTATTGATGACTTCCAGACTCAAATATATAGGGAACCAAGTGAAGATCTCATACTTAGAAACCATCTCAAGTTAAATAAATAAGAAAAAATTCAAATTACCACAAATAGAGATAAAATTACCAACTCTTGGATAGAAAACAATGGAGTCACAATCTTCATGTGCTGAAATCCACACATTAGGTCAATCTATTTCTCTATGCACAAATTTATTATTGTTTTTTTAATTATTCATATTTCTTTCAATACTAATTTTAAAATTTAAATGAACACTAAACCTATTCTTATTTATTGAGGGAACCCTTGAACACAAACTAATACCCCATAATCCAAAAGATATAAAAAGTGATATTTTTATTAAAAATAATGAAATATTTTATGGTGAAAAATCACATCAAACAATCGTACTTTCCAAAATCTATTCTCATGAACTTAAGAATTAATTAAAATCATAATTAAGTTATTTATAATTATTTGATATTAATTTTTATTGTGGAAAAAATATATTTTCACCTAAATGGTTAATGAAATTTTATTTTCCATTAAAGCATATTTTTTATTTATATTTTTATTTTTATGGGAACAAAAACAATTTTTTCTTGTAATATGGACAATTTTTTTATTTCTTTTCACATCCCAACATAAAATGATATTGTCCCTAGTGTTTGAAGGAAATAAAATTCACAAGGTGGTATAAGAACATAATAAGAGTTCTAAAAGAAAATTTAAATAATAAACATAGAATAAAGTCACCTGGTGGTTGAATTTGGAGTTCATGATTCTACTGATTACTCCTTTGATCTCCATGTCACTCGAATAAATCTCATTGATGATAGAATATTGTTTTTTAACTCATGAAAAATATATTATTTTACTAAAAATAAATCAACCTTAGTATAACTTGAATCTTACACGACAACATAATTAGAACACAATGGAAACCCCTTTATGTTCCCATAATGAAGAACAAAAAAGATAAAAGGAAGTTATAAAAAACACATAACTATTTATTTTGGAACTCTTGACACTAAGTCACTGTATAGGTAAAATTTGGTTTTCCTCCTAAATTTTTTTTGGATTAATGTTGTTAGTTTTAAATGGACCCAAAATCTATCAAATTTTGTCTGGTTTATAGGTTGGATCTGTTAACTCCTCATAAATATCTTGTTTATTGAATGATTAAATTAATGGTTTTAACTTATAACCATTTACTTTGAAGACATGGACACAAGTGGGATCTTGAATCTTTTTCCACCCCATGCGGATACACATGATGAATTTTGTGTGTGTCAAACCCCACTAGACCTTAACATTCCCATTTTTAATTCATGTTTGAAACTATTCAAGAGCATGAATTTTAACGGATCAAAGTGTTTGAATTTGGTATTCCTTATTGTAGGATTTAACTCTAGCTATATTGATCCTTGAATTTTCATAAGCCTCCATCATAAGTTCCTCATGTTCATTAAGGTCTAATTTTTTTAGACAAAGAAACATCAAAGTTCATTGTTTTTATTACCCAAGAGGCCTGAAATTCAATTTCAATATGTAAATGAAATATTTTTTATAAACCAAACAATATTGTGGCATGCCTAAGGTTTTCTAAATTATATTATTATATGTCTTAAGGGAATCCAAGAGTTTATAAAACCAAGATTTCCTAGAGTGATTGAAATTTTTTTCAAGAATCTTCTTAATTTACCTATTTTATAACTCAACTTAACCAATATTTTGAGGATTTTAGGAAGTGGAAACTTTTTGAGAAACCCCATAATTATACATTAGTTACTAGAAGAGATAGTTGTAGAAATTGGTTCCACGATCATTGATGACAACCCTAGGAATTAAAATTCTAAAAAAGATGTGTTCTTTCAAGAATCAGATCACAACATGACTATCATTAGACATGGAGGGAATGTAATCTACCCATTTTTAGATATAATAAATATATAAGAGGATGTAGAGATATCCTCAAGAGTTTCGGAAGGGTCTCATGAATACAATTATCTAAAAATTAGATATTCTGGCAACCAAAATGGGGGTAAGGGGAATTTGATTCCTTTTGGTTATGGATCCTAAGTATTGACATCGGAGAAAACTTTGGCGGAATTTATAGGGATCTTTATTAAGCTTAGTCCAGAACAGACTAATTTATATACCTTTATAGTGTTTTTCATTGAAGGAAAGTGGCCCTTATATGACTATTCATGTTAGAATTTAAGAATTGAGTCTTTCTCAAACAAAGGAACACGTCTCCTAATTACTTAATCATGATAGAACTTGAATAGGTATGGATCATGCAACACATAGTGTTTGACATCAGAAATAAATTTCCTCTTAGATTGGGTCCCAAGTATTTGTGAAATTAAACCTATAACCATGTGGTTTTTTATGTCATCATACCATGGGAAATGACTCACAAAATATGGGTGTTCATTAGGATATCAATCAGACACAAAAAAGTGATGTCATTTGTCTATGAATTCCATTTGAGATAGGTGAACAGCTACCACATTTTCAACTCCCATTTTATCATTAATGTTTATATCAAACTCTTGATAAAGAGGAACCTACTTAATCAATCTATACATGGAATCCTATTTTTGTAAAATTTATTTTAGAGTTAAATGATCGGTGAAGACAATGATGAAGAATCCTAAGAGATAGGACCTGATTTTTTATAAAGAAAATGTAATAGTGAGTAACCCCTTATCAATGGTGGTGTAGTGGATTTGTGAATAATTTAATTATTTAATTTAATAAGCAATGAAACATGGAGTTTTATCAAAACATTTTCCTAATAAAATTCCTATAATGAAGTCACTCACATCACACATGAGTTTGAAAACAAGTTTCTAATTGGGAACTTCCATTATATGTGGGAATATAAGAGATGAATTTAGTTTCAGTATTGATTCCTTGCCACATTCTATCAATAAAAATGGATCATATTTCACCATTATAACAGAATTTGGTCAAGAAATGGAGTTGAAATTACAAATGAAACTTCTATAGAAACCATAGTGTCCTAAAAATGAACTCAATTCTTTGATAGTTTTTGGAGATGGAAGGGAATGAATGATATCAACCTTAGCTTTATCAACTTAAATCCTATTACTAGATAACAGATGGATCAGAAAAATTCATTCCTTTACCATAAAAAGTATTTTTTTTCTAGTTTAGGATGATATTATTACCCACACATCTAGACAAAATCTTTTCAATATTTATTATTCATCCCTAAAATGTATCCCCAAATGTATATAAATCATACATAAATTTTTTTAAACAATTCCCCACCATGTCATATAATATTTCCATTATATACTGCTAGAAGGTACTAGGGGAATTACCTAACCCAAAGGGTATGTACATGAAGTAAAAAATGTTAAATATACATGTGAAAGTTATTTTCTTGATCTTATAAAGAGACCTAACTTTGATTGTTCTTGAGAATCCATCTAGGAAGTGATAGAACTGATAACCCACCACTCACTCAAGGACTTGATTAATAAAGGGAGAAGTGAATTGGCCTTTCTTGGAACAAAATTTTAGCTTCTTAAAGTTAATGCACACTCTACATCCACTACTCACCCTTATGGGGGCAATATAAACATCCTCATGGGGAATCACATTGATTCCAACCTTCTTTGGAACAACATGAATTGGGTTAACACACTCACTATCACCAATGGGGTAAATGATACCCTCCTTCAAAAAAAATAAAAGTTATTTACTTACCAAATTCCTAATATTGGGATTGATTCACTTATATGGTTGATTACACTGTTTTGAGTTAGATTCTAGAATAATCCTATGAGTTTTAATGAGTGGGATAATCCTAGGAATATCATAAGAGGTCCATCCATTTTCTTTTCTTGTGATTTCCTAGGATATCCATAAGCATTCTCTCTTGTTTGGATTCAAGAGAAGAATAAATGAAACAAGTATGGTTTTATTATCCCCTAATAATTTATAATTTAGTGAATAAGTCATGAACATAGGTTAGATATCATGGTGGTTAACACTTTAAAAAGAAGGATAGGTATTTTCATCGAACATGATTTGTTTTTCTAAATTTCATAACAAAATAAAATATTTTTTAATATAAGTTTCATCCACCACATTGAAAATATAAATGTTATGAATGGATATGGAATATATGTTTTTTATTTCTCTAATGGTATCATTCATTGGTTATCCTGAAATATCATCAAAGGATCAATCTAAAAGAGATTCAATCCAAGGAGATAAATTTTCCTCATATGAACAAAGGAAATCAATATCATCTTGACTTAGATATCCTTAAATTATTCATAGATATGACTATAGCTCACAATCAAAACTAGTTATCCAATGACCTATTGGATCTCTTTATCATCCCCAATTTTAGCTTTGCAATTATAAATGTTCAGATTGAGGCTCATGTTTTTTAAAGTTATTTTCTTGTTCCTATTCCTAACTCAAATGACTCAGTTGATTGTTACTAATAAGGGGTGACCAAGGATTATGGGGGGATTCTTGCTATGACGAAATATTGGGTGATTTTCAAGGTTAATTAAGTCATCAAGGTAAAGGATATTTTTATCTTTCACCAAAAAAAAACCTATAGGATCCCCTTAAAAAATCATGCATTGCAATCAGAATGTTTAAGAGTGAAATATATGGGGTAGAATTCCCTGAGCCCAAACTGAAAATACAATGAATATGGAATGAGTTTCATGCTAGGTCCAAGATCACAAAGTTCATTGAAAAAATTTGTTCTCTCCTAACTAAACATTGATTTATGGGCATCATGTTTCTTTAAACTTAGGTTGAATGGTATCTTGAATAGTGGTATACACATTAGTATCCAAAAGGACTTGGTTTTTATATAAAAATTTTCTTTTAAAATTTCACAAGACCATAAGGTACCTTGAGTAGGAAATAATGTTTTGTATTGAATAGAGAATGGGAATGTTCAACTTAACCTTATAGAATACTTTTGTCAATTTTCTATTCAGTTCAGGTTCTATTTTTCCTCTCATGCATTGAGGGAAGGAGCATATTGTTTTATTTTTTCATGAGTTTATAGTTATTTCACAATCTCATTGGATTTTTCAGAATATGAGGGTTTCTATTAACCATTATAATGTTATTTCAAATATTATAACGGTTCTATAATTGAATGTTTATGTTTTTAAATGGATTTACCACTTCTTAATATTGTTACTCTTTAAATTATTCATGTGATAATTGTTTGTATCATGATTCTTTCCTTATGGTTAAGGAATCCTGAGTCATCATGGATTATTTTTTAGTTTTAATGTTTTAAATTCATATTTAAGAGAGACTTTATAATTCATTCTTTCCCTTTGTTTACAAAATTTTTCAAGGATTGGGAGAGTGGTGTATTGGGAGGGGCTTGTGTTTGTAAGTTTATCCTATGATGATGGTTTGGTTGTAGGATTGGCTGTTGAATGGGTTTTTGGTTGGATTATTGTTATTGGATATGAGGATTTTGGTATTAGATCGTTTTTTTATAAATTATTATGGGTTAAAAAAATTTAGAGGGTTTGGGTTTAGACCTTGAATTTGATTAGGATTTTGATTATCAACCCAATAAAATTCAGTATTGTAATTTTACTTTGCATTGGAATTTTTTAGGTTCTGAGGATTGTGAAAACAATTAGAATTAACCTCTATTGATGTTACACCAAGAAGATCCAATTTTAATGATTTAATGGTCAGTAAATTATCATAATTATGGCCATATTTTTCCTTGATTTTTCACAGTAGGTAAATAGTTTGAACTTTAAGGAATTTCTTGTGGTTAATTTCTTCAATATTCCTTGAGAGGTACTCAAGATTAGTCTCATAGGTCTAATTATCATTAAGAGTATGAATATCATGATTTTTGAGGTATTCCAATGATTTTAATGGTCCTATGTATCGATGAACATGTATGGATAGAAAAGTGGGGAAATAAAATAAATGGGAAATGATAAGATAAATTGGGTTTAGAATATATAAATGGGGTGAGAATATCATGATAATACCTAAGATTACTTACTTGGGTTTCAGGAAATAGTGCCAAAATTTGGTATTTCAAAAATTTACCCTACTAGTATAATTGGTCTTTTTAGTAAAACTAGGGGGTCAAATCCATAGGGGCTGAAGAATTAACCTTGAGACACTCATATTTTTTAGGGATTTTGGCTATAAAATCTCCAAATTTATGGTTGATTAAAATTGAGATACTATAATAATAATGTACCTAAGAGAATTATTTTAATTTAATAAATTAAATGACTTAATAATTTTAAATAATATAATTAAATAATAAGGGATGATATTAGGTTTTTTGTAGGACTGTAATGGATGAAAATGTTTTCATTTGAAATTTCACCTCACTAGTTCAAGAAGTTTCCAATCAGTGAGACAAGTCCCAAACAACATTCACCAATTTAATTCTTACAAAATTCCAATACAAATAACCAATTCACTTATATTATCACTTTAATGAGCACTCTAAGTGACTCGGTCATACTCGCACTCAAAATATTTCATCATTAAAATTAGTAAAATTAAGAAAAAAAAAGTCTTTGAATAGAAATATTAAAATGATGAACTAATTTAAGAATAGAAGATCATAAAATAACATCCAATACAGATCCATTAAACTTATTATAATCTAACCATAATAGGGTTACTATTCCATTTATTATAATATTCAATGGAATGTGGAAGTTGACTTAAAGAACAGGATTGAAGAAGACAAAACAGACAAATAACAAACACTTCATCATTGTGTGAAGTATTTCTCTCTTCATTGTGTGAATAAATTCACAAATTAATGAAATATTATCATCATGTTAACAAATATAACATAAAATTAGAATAATAATTTGTTTTAATAAGAAAAAAAGGTGATTTAAGCAACCTACAACTGATGAGAATCTTATTAAAACGTCAAATTGGAAGCATAAAATTAAAATGAAAACATACAATCCTTCCTCCAAATACTCAAAAAACCTTACTTAGAAAATATTTTTTGAAGTCTTGGGTTGATTTTCCAATATTAAAATTCTTCCAAATTAATGAGGGTTAGAATATGTTTGTAGAAAAAAAATGAATGTGGACTATTCCACCCTTTAACTAAAATGGGATCTAGCTTGAATCCACCCAATAGAGGTGTCAAAATTAACTTTTAGATGGTATTGTATGGGTCCCCATAAAAGAAAAATTTTAATAATAGTTTTTATTTTAACATTATATAAAATTTCACCCCAATTAGACTTGTCTTTGTGGTGATATGATCAAAATGGTGGGTTGTTCTTCTAGGCCATAGATTATGGCCCAGAATTTCATCTTCAAATTAGGCTTCCTTTAAATCCCCTAAAAACTCATAATTAGATATTTTAAATATTTAATGAAATGTTTCTAATTAATTATTATGTATTAAGTTATAATTTTAGCTTTATTTGGTAGAAATAATTTCAAATATAGTTATATAACTGTGTTTCTTTCCCGTTCACTTTGCCTAGAATTTTTTGGGTTGAATGTCAAAAATGGGGATCTGCCAATGTGAATATCCAAGTTCTCTATAAGGATGAAATGTTCCCAGTGGAATGGATAAAGTTATAATAAAATATTTAATACAAATAAAGTCCAATGGATGATTTATAATTTGTCTCAAAATGTACCATGTAATAGTGCACTTGAAGAATGAATTACAATCATAATGGGAAATAATGTTCAAATTGTAAAATGAACTAAAAATGGTGTTTATGAATAATGAATAAGATGAAAAATTATTTATTATAAAAATTAATATTATCCTATTTCAGTTTATAATTAGGTAAATATATAAGAAACAATGTAAAATGTATTATAAAGAGTGTTTATGCCTAAAATAAAATAATATATTTTTTACTTAGATCTTATAATATGATATGTGAATTATACTTGTGGGAAAATATTAAGATGTATTCTATTTTAAAAAAACATTAATTTAGTTCTTGATAGATTATGATGATATTATTTTTATAAATTATTTTCATTAAATTTCTCTCTTGGATTATCCAGGATGACATAATTGACTTATTAAGCATGATTTTATTGATTCCTTGTTATTATGGAAGTACAAGGTTTTTTATGGTTTTCATTATTGATAATATACATTTGAAATGGAATTAAAATAATGGTGGTATGATCATGGAGAGATATTTAAAAATGATACATGATACCTAAACTCTAAGATAAATTTTTTATAGTTGTTTTTATTACCACGTTTCCAGAATACATTATTGATCTGATTAATTTTATCTATGGGATGTTATGATTTTTTTCTTAAATAGACTTCAGGATTAGTTCTTTAGAGGAATAATTAAACTTACACTATGGGATTAGTTTCAAAGAGGAAGAATTATACCTGAACTTTATGTTGATTTACTCAGAGTAAAACTAGAATTTCATGATACATGATAAACTTAAAGGGGTTTAAGTATAAGCTATAGACATGGTATGACACATTATATTGGTGGTATAGAATGAATGATATTTAGTTTAATTTTTTATTGAAATTAGATTTTATTTATTTATTACTCTCCCAGTGGTGAGGAATGAGTTACTGGTGTTATATTATTCCACTATGATTTTTTACTTGTATTTAATTTTTCATGCATTACATACATAGACACTAGAATATGAATGTATTCACAAAAGTAGAGTTCATTTAGGAATTTTGTGATATTATACTGAGTAGATTTTACTCACACTCAATATATACTACAATTTATGTTTTCGCATGTATGATTTTTCTTCCATTACAGTGTGCAAGCCAAGGCCCAAGGTTTGGTGGGTGAGATGCATTAGTGCGTGAATTTTTAGTTAGATATGGAGTTTACATCTATTTTATTGTTTTATTTTAGTTTGATATTTTTGGGTATAATCATTCGGAATTTATTTGGTTATTTATTTATATTTGTTTAATATGGATAGTATTAAAAAAAATTATGAAATCCATGATATGTATTTGATAAGGGTGTCTTTGAAATTTAGATGTTGATTATTATATTCTTCTTATGAATAACTTAAATAGTTTTTAGTATAATGTGAAAATAATTCCCCAATGTTAATTAATAAACCCTCAACATAAGTTAATAGCCACTATTAATTAGGGGATGTGTATTAGTCCTTATTAAGACCTTTTTAAGATATTTAATAGTATCCTTTTTGGTGGGAAATTAAACAAGGCATTCCCAAAATGTTTTAAAACATATCACAATACCTTGATTCCCTCTATATCATGAGAATCACTATGTCAGGAAAATAATTTAGGCCAGTTCTCTTATAAGTTTACGAGATGAAGAGTAATGAAGTAAATATAAAATAAATTAAAAATATTTAGAAGGGTGATAAGAAAGTAAAGTAGTATAATTTATAAATTTTTAAACAAAATTAGTAAAATAATTATGTTTGAAAATAAATTAGAACATGATTTATTATAAACATGTAAATTAAATAATTATTACTACCAATTTTTATGGTGAGATGTTAGAATATTTTACCATTTTTAATAAATTTTAAAATCTATTTTTCCAAAAAAATGATCAAAAAATTTCAGTATTTGTGGTATAATAATTTGAAAAAAAAATCCCCTTGAATATCTCTTTTGTGTAATAATAACCTATAATATGACAAATTCCTCGATGTTAAAGAAAAAAAGTAAAGGTGAAAGGATTGAACATTCAAATTAATGAATGGATTTAAATTTGTATAGAATATGATTTAATGTTTAATGAATTTAGAAGATAAATATGTTTAATCAAGATATGGAAACAAATATGTTTCAAATCTCTAAAATGGTTAAAGATAAAATAGAGAATATAAAGGTAGACTTCCTTTTATGTGTTTTAATTATAAAAAAGTTTAAAATTTTTTAGTGAAATTTTTTATGTTTAAATGTGGTTCCTAGAAATTTATGGAAACAATATTGAGAAATTTGGTTTGAATCAACTTTTCCTAATTTTCAAATTAATTATAGATTACCTCTGCACCTATTAAAGTGAATGAGTTTTATTCTTCAACCTATTTCAAATACTTACACAGTATGCAGGAAATAAAAAATCACAGTAAAACATACTATCTTAACATGTTTTATCTTTCATTGTGGAATATTTCATCCTTGTTATACATGCTATAATCTATGAAACAAATAATATAGCCCTTATAATATAGTGAATTGTAATAAAAATTAGAATATTATTTTATTTAACTCACTATAATTGGTTTCCCAACAATATGATAGGACTCCTCATATTTAGAAAATATGTTGTTAAATTAAAAATATCTCCAATAAGTCCCTGGATCATCTTACATAAATAGTTAATCTCCTTACACTTGTGTTTAAAATTTTTCAGTAGTCATAAATAAAATTTATAAAAATAATTATTAATTTTTTTATCATGAACCTTGAGATAATTTTTATCGGTATATGTTTCCTCTCAATAATGATTAGTCATTTACATGAATTATAAAAAAAATAATCATTTTGTATTAATTATTTAGAAAATATTCAAATGATAATTCATAAATTAACATTCAAAAAATCTATGATAATTTATTATTATATTTGAATAAAATTATAGAAATGTTTTTCCTATATTTTATTCTCTAAATATTTGACTGATCTAATCAATATAATAAATAAAAAATCTTGGCTATCTAAAATTTAGCATGTTATAATTTCAACCTCCAATAATATTTTTGAATATTTATAGATAAATCTTAGTTATCTAATTTCATCATAACATAAAATATATCACAAGATAAAAATATCCTCATATTTATATTTTGAAATAAAAAATAAAAAATTAATTTTAAAATATCTCAACTAATATTATCATCATTGAATGAGGGGAACTGATGAAGTTCAATGTTATGTAGGCTTAATAAATCTTATTTCCATTTTATTAGTCCTCAAAAAATATTATTTTATCCTCACACATATTAGTATAATTATCTTATCTTCAATATGAAACATATATTCTTTTTCTCATCTTATTAATATACCCCTCTAATATTTTTTATTTATTTTTAAATAAAACCAATTTTTTGAGTTGTATCCCTATAAACTAACCAAAGTACAAACATACCAACCACCATAAATCAAAAGGCCACAAATTCAAAACATAATCTAAAAAATTTAGTTTCAAAAATAAAATCTTAGAGATATCAAGAAGTTAATGGATCAAGTGTTTAGGGATACCTTGAGCTTGTCACCCCACCAACTCATCACCTCAAGCATATCTCTTTCCCCATGTCTTAATGAAACTTTATATTTGTAACACGAACCCATTGGAAGAGCAAGTGATGAATTAAAAAATCATATTTGAATGCTTCGATGCTGAAAAATGAAAACACCTTTATCATAACCACTATAGAAGGAGAAAATAACGTAAACTTCAAAAAAAATACAATATGGGACCCTTTACCATTGTCACTTCCAAAACTCCAAATCACACTGCCCTGGAATCAACACTAATCTAGGAATTATAACATTAGTCATCTTTCTAGACCATAAATGAATTCAACCTATGGGATATCTATAATAGAACAAGAAAACTCCAAACCCAAGCTGAACTCAAATACATGAATCACACTTCAAACTTCCAAGACCCATTATTACTTCTTAAAGACCTCATTGCTCATCATAGTGTCTTTAGTGAATCCCACAAGTCTTTTTACATTACCAATGAACTACTTTATAAGTAGATTGTGGACTTAAGACCAAATAACAATGTGATGAAACTAGGGGAGGAAATAAAGGCACCACACTGAATCCTCTATGTGAATAATAGAATGGAACAAAAATAAAACCTTTTGAAAATCCCAAACCACCACCACAAAGGAAAACCAAAACCCAATATAAGAAAAGAAACATACTTAGGTCATTCCTTTTATATTATTATTGAAAACTCAACTAACACGTCCCAAAATTCTCATGAAAACAACCACACCATACCAAAATTGGGTATAGTGTGATAAATATATCAATAAGATTAAATTTTGACCAGAACTAGGTCCTTGATAGTGATCCATGGCTGTAAAAAATAGATGAAATTAAAACTTTGAAATGAAATATAAGGCATATCAAATGATATGAATAGAAAGGGTTCTAGTGTAATGTAATAGAAGAATATAGATAAACTGTATCCATGCCTACAAAGAACAAACTCCCCAAAAAATGATTAAATAATAAACCCATACCAGAAAGTAGGAAAGACAAACTGAAGAAGAAAAACCATGAAAGAGGGGGGAGAATAAAATAAATAAGAATATAAAACCATCACCAAGAAAAGATTATAGGGAACCCCTAACATCTCAAATGATAGGAATAGAAAGGCATATCAAGGGGAGAAGGAAGGTATATCTCTTATTAATATACCTTAAAATTATAAATGATGTCTTTTAATTATGTATATTACTATATATCAACACTAATAAATTCATGTCTCTTCAATCTCACATAAACTAAATTAAATTTTGTTTGATATACCAAAAATTTATGTACAAATAATTTATGTATTTTATATTTATTTAATATTTATATCTCACTTCAACCATGTTCTTAGAGAGTCTTAGGCTATTTTATATATAATAAACACAATATAAAAAAAATTGGGAACTTAAATGTCCGTCATTATATTTTTTCCATTTATTTAAATATTTTTCACTATAATAAGTCCTCAAAAATAATTTTTAAAATTTAAAACTCATTTCTCTATTTTAATTCAATTGAAAAACTAATTCTTATATACCCTTGAATTATATAACCACGTAGATAATTCAATTAAACTCCTAATTTATTTTAAAATTTAATCACACATTTTTTGGTATTCTTTTTGTCTTTCTAACTTTTTAAAATAATATCTAAAAAATAAAAATTTAAGAAGTACCAATCACAATTCCATAGTTTTTAAGTAGGGTGTGTTAAATATTTTTATTATCCTCATTTCATGAAATATATATTTCTATAATTACATTGTAAATATATATATATACTATAAAATATACTTAGTACATATTCAAGTTCTTCCATAATATTTCCAACTATATCTTTAATAAAATGATATTTAATATCAATATATTTTTATCTTGAGTATTACACCAAGTTTTTAAAAGGATTTATTATAATTTAATTATCATTGCCAATTTTCAAAGGTAAATTTACTTTCTCATTTAAATATTTAATTTTATTCTTTATGGAAATATTTTTTTCACATTCCTAAATTGAAATTACATATTCTGTCTCTATAATTATTAAAGTCACATAATTTTTTATATAATGAAAGCTCACAAATTTTCTTCTAAGAAAAAATATTTTTCTTTGAGTAAACATTATATCATAAATATTTTATAGGTAATCAAAATATATATATACAAATTTCTAATTATGGATTTCTATTTCATATAAGATACAATAATCATATATTATATTTATTTTATTGAGAGTTATTTTAGTGTATTTCATATGTGTCTCTTTTAAATAACTTTAAAGTATTATAAATGGAGTCAAAAATGATAATATTAGATTTATATGGTATAAGGTAAAAAATATTTCCAATAAACTTCTTGAATTTATTTTTATTTACACTAGAGGTTCCATGTCCCAACCCTAATGGGGATCCTCTTAAACCAGTAATGATATTTAATGTGACTCTTGAAGCATGACTTCAATAGGTCATAGTTTTTCGACTACTTACATGGGTAAATTATCACACATATAAGGAATAAATTACCCTTTAGAAATAAATATCCACAACACTATTAATAATATCAATTAATTTCCCAACCATAAGTGTATAAATAATGTATATAAAATTCCTTCTATGTCATGAAAATTCAAGATAAAAAACAATTGAAAAAACATGATACTCCTCTATACCTCTATCAAAGTATAAAACAAAACCCCATCTCTAACAAGTCTTCCATGTATAGAACTATGGTCTCCAATCACTAACACTAACTCTATATAGAATTTTTAAAAATAATATATAGATTTCTATCTTGGGTAAGTATATAAATATTCTAGGTAGGTTACTCTCTATAACTCTTAGGTTTCCAGGTGAATGAAACATACTAATGCATTTGTGAATAAAGTAAACTAGAAACTATAATCAAATAGTCATCCTAATTGTTAACCAAAAATCCTCATTCATCTCATTCCTCATTATCAACACACCTCTCATAATATAATATCAAATATTTCCCCCTATAACAATACAAAAAATAAATATTTTCAACCATGTCCATCAAATTGTAATTCTAAAGGGACCTTACTATAAATCAAAATGTTTAGGAAATTTCCACCCATAGGGATGATTGTTTTTACAAGGTACCCAACCATAGGGACTCCCCTCCGTATAACCCTCATATTCTAAAAAATCACATCAATCATATAATTTTGGGTAGTTTTACACTTATAGGGACTCTCTAATTTTGTTTGTCTACCCATATATACTCTCCTAAAACTATCACCAAATAATTATAGTGATTGTGAAACTATCCACCCATGGGAAATCTTATTATTTCTGGGTGTTCACAAGCACAGACTCTTCCCTACTCAACCCGAATCATCAACACCACATATATCAAAACACTACCATATATAACAAGTCATCATTATATAATTATCCATGTTTTCAATATCATCATCAATATTCATAAATGAATTCAAATCCCCACTATCTATTAGTTAATCATGTCAAAAAAAATCCTTATCCCCAAGAATAAAAAATGGACTTAGAATCCCACTATAAATTTTATTTCCCACCTAGGCTAGAAACGTATAAAAAGTTCTAACAAAAATAATCATATCAAGTAGATATTTTATTCTCCTAATTAGTTTTACCACAAACAATTTCCTAAGGACTAAATAACCATATTGTTAGTATTTCTTATATTGGATAAAAAACATTTTCTACAAACTCTTAAATATCCACCAATAATTACGAATTCACTAACTATATAGTCTCTCTATTTTATACATCCCCTCACATAAACCATTATACTATCACATTAGAGATGTTATATAAACCATACTACCATATGGCCCGTTGTGTTTATATAATATGGCACTATAGCTATATGTCATGACCCCTATAAAAAGTAATAAACCCTTATGTGCCTCGTTTCCAAAAGTCCATCTACAACTAAATGTGTAATTAACCCATACCTAAGTGGAATGACCTCTATGAAATACACTTTCACTTTTTCCCATGTTATTAATAACATTTTAGGAAACCTCTCCATAAAGTGACACAACTCTAATGTAAATTTATTGTGGCCTATACCAAAGTTCAAACATTAACCATTCTCAAAACTTTAATTATTTTAAATAACTTCTCATCATTCAGAATCAAAATTTAATACATGTAGTTTTAAAATAATTCATATATTATCACAAAAAATTATTTATCAGCAAATCCATCATAACAAGAATATCAATTGTATAATCCTTTTCTAGGATTTTTTAATTATCAATAAACATAATTAATAATCTATAAAAATCATAACCAAATAAATTTTATAATCAGTAAATATATTATCTCATCAATTATCATATTATATTTATATAATTTATTAATTTTTATCCATAATCACTGATATCATATTTCATATTCAATTTAGATATTCGTAAATAATATTTATTTCATCCTACTTATTTTTAATTTTCCATTATAATTTTAACATTGAATTATTATAAATTATCAATATATCCTAAAATAAAAAAACATGGTATAATCACATGTATTATTACAAATATGTGAATTTTTAGTCACATAACTTGATTTCACATTAATATTAAATCCTCAATTATTATTCCATGATTATATTTCCTCATTTCCTCTAAACCATTCATCTGTCAACCATAATAAATTGATTTGAATACTTTCCATTTTGAGATAATAGTGAGATAATGAGAGTGGTGGAAAGATAAATAAAGTGATTCCCAAATAAATTTCTTCATCTAACTATATCATAATAATCCATAAATTTCCTATTTTAAATTGTCTTTAAAATCCCTTCAAAAAGATGTTAACTAGTACATGAATTGTGATATGGTATTAACAAGAGATTCATCCATCCCTTACTTTAATATATACCTTAAAATTTCACCATATAACTCATATAAATTATTCATATAAAAATAAATAAATAATGAAATTTAGAAATAAATAATTAAATAAATAAACTGCACCAACACCCAATATTTAGGAAAATACCTACCACCTCAAAAAAATATCAAATTTTAACCTAAGAGTAAACATCGCATCCTAATCTAATGGAATGTGAAAAAATTATTTTAAAGACTAGTAATATTATTGTGTTGGCATTTATATAAAAAAGATCAAAATAGCCTTAAAATATACACATAATCTCAAACATTTTATTATTAGGACACTGAATTAAATGCCTATTTAAAAAAATCATCCTAGAAATGTTTAACCATAATCATAAAGACCAAATAATCACATAATAATTCTCATCATTCAATTATAATCATTGAAAAAAGGTTCCAATTCAAAACACAAGAATAATAACATAAAATAATTAATGGTATTTTTATCACATTTTTTATTCCATTACCCAAGTGTTTTTCTACTTCACCTTTTTTCTAGAGATCTCTCACTATGAAACATGATTCATGATGTCTTGTATCAATTAATTTTTCCATGATATAGATATAAAATCCCGAAAGAATTATTCCCATAAAAGTTTAGAGAGGGATTACCTATTTAACATCATGTACTCAATATGATACGGTATATTGAGTATTTGGGTCATTTGTAATTAAATCTAAAAAATAATATGACAAAATATTTCATTATCTAATCTCTACAACCAAGACTCTTATATTTTATATTTAATTTTAAAATATAAAACTTAGAGAAATTGATTTCATATCTTTTGACCATGATTTCATAAACTAATAAATAAATGAAGAAACATAATCCTATAGGATTGATTATAAATAAAAAGAGAGTAAAGGTAATGGGACTGGTGACATAGTAAATGTCAAAGGTGTCTAAGAAATATTATTTTAAAAAGTAAAATATTCATAGAGAGAGTAATGAAATGAATCTATAAGTTTTTCATGTGAAAAGAAAGACCATTGAAATAAGAACACTTATGTAGTGAATAAGTAGGGGGATTTTTATGTATATTCGTTATTAAATGTTAACTTTATAGTTCAATAACTTGTGTATTAGATAAATTTTTTGGATTATACACTTATATATATAGGATCTAATTTGATGATGAAATATTGCAAGAAGTGAAGTGAATCTTTAAGTTATTAATTGATTGAGTCTTTCTTTATTAATTTTGTAAGATGGTTTTTCATATTTATGAGTGGAATATTTATTGTATTTGTAAACTATTATTATTTTTGTATCATAATCATAACATCTTTATGTGTTATGTTTAGAACCAATTATATTTATTTCAGGTTTAAATATTAAATATATTCATATGTAATATTAAACACATTTAAAATTGTTTAAATATATACTTGAATAAATAGTTCTTAAGTTATCAAAAAATAATGAATTAAATTTACAATAATTGATGGGAAGTATTATTATAATTTGTTTCTTTTACTGAGGACATCAATATATATAAAATTTTATATTTTATGATATATAAATCAGATTATTTTGAGTTACTAAGGAATATAAAATTTAATTAGATAATAAACTCGGTAAGATTATTAAGAATCATTAGTTAGATTGATGAAATGAATATATTAACTAAGGATTCATTTATCTTGAGTGATATAGTACATCAATAATATTTTTTAATACATGCATTACAAAAAATAACATACACACTTAACCTAGTTTTCCAACCAAAGTAATAAAATAATATATCATATGAGTTATATTATAATATATATATATAATTTAAACACCTTATATATAGATATAGAAATGAAAATTATTTCATTTACAAAAATAATCATCAAATATATACAAAGTGTATTTTTTAATGATACAAGTGATAATACTGTATATCTTGAAAGGAATAATATCTCTAAAAGGGAAAGTGGGAAGAATATAAACTTATATAAAGTTAAGGATTTAGACGCACAACAGTTGGAGTAAAAAAACACCCCATAAGACTCAATGGGAGGAGTTATTACAAATTCGTTACCTATAATATAGGTTTTTAAGGGAAGTTAAAGATCCAAAGAGATATTTTTTTCTTGTCACTATGGAAGGTTACATGTTATTCATTAAGGATTAAAAAACATATCATACAACAAGGTAGTAAAAATATGTGTGTATATATAATTTATATAAGTGATAGATTTTTCATAATAATATATATGAATTTCGTGTTATTAATTAAAATAAGATGTCAACCTTTTAGTTAGTTAAGATTTAGTTAAATAAATTTTTCACCATGAAAGATATTGATAAAGTAAAAATATATTTTAACGATAAAAATATGTAAATATATATCCAATATGTAGTTTAAATTATATAAAATTAAATAAATTGATATGTTTTTAAAAGATATAAGGTAGCTCAATCAAGATGGAATTATAGCCTATCTCACTTTACATAAAAAATGATTAGTTTTCTAATTTCTTCAATGATTCAAAAAATCGTTTATATAAGGTTATATACTAGTTTTTATAGGGTATCTATATTTAGAATTAGATAAAACAAACCTAACATACTAGAGTTATAAATATGATATGTTTCAAGTATATGAAGAAGAAAAAAACTAATTTTTAAAGGACACATAACTAGTTTCCATATTGACCATTTACATCTGATATCATGGTTAGGATAATTACTATATAATGGGAAAGAGAATCTCAAATTAAATAATGATTTTTGTTTCTTTAAAAAATACATATATATCAAAGATTATAATAAAAATAAAGAATAAATATACATATATTTTGGAAACATTATCACTTGAGAAATTTTTTCCAAGGGCTTGAAGTCATAGTTATTAGATTTTTCACAGTATATGGAAGCATCAAGAGGGGGTGAATTGAAGTCCAATAAAACTTACCCATTTACAACTCAATAATTTAAATTATTAAAATGATACAATCTATAAATAATTAGAGTAAAAATGAATTAAATAGCATAAATTATAATATTAGATGTTATAAACATAACTGAGATAAAAATAACCAAATCAGAAATTAAGAACAATGAAAAAACATTGCATAGATCTTTAGATGAAAATATAAAAACACTTTTAAAATATATATTCAAAGGATATAAATAGATATTATTTAGGAAAATCTTATATTTTATCTCAAAGTGGTAGGAACAACATTAAATATATTCAAGGTATATAAGTTCTGAACTTGTAACTTCATAGATATCACCCTAATAAAAAGATGCAAGTTAAGCACCTAAAATTACTTTGAAAAAACCCAACATATGATATATATTTTCCACCTGGAACCTCTTTAACAACCTATTAGTAATAGGTGGATATATCCTTAATATCATCTATGATCAACCTAAATGGAATAAATTATAACACATGAACATTATTGAACTCAATATTTTGAATATTTATATTCCTTTCCATAGAATATATTTGATCGTGCATGATTGGAATAAATTATTAAAATAATATAATTTAGATTTTTTACCATGAATCACCGCACAATGGAAGAACTAATAAAACACAATGAAAAATGATTACAAGAAAGAACTATCATTCCATTAAGGTAATGAATATATAAATTTAATGTTTTCATCATCAAATTTTATATCTATTATATTAATTCCTTAAATCCTCAATATCCATTTATCAATGTTGGTGTAACTAAATTCTCAGATTTATTCAAGTAGAATTTTAACATAATTGGAAGTAGTAGCATATCTTTCATTAACATGGTTTCATATTAATTCACCATATTTTAGAACTTAATACCTCAAATTTTGATCATGGTACATAGTGAATTAATATTTATAAACTAAATAAATATAAATTAATCAAACAAACTATAAGTTAACTAAAATTAAGTAGAATGAAGTACATTATGATTTCCAAAAATAAGGATATAAAATTAATTCATTTGAATCAATAATATATTGATTTTTTATCCCAATACAATAAATAAATGTTATACTTGACTAAAACATAAAAAAAACTTCATTTAACTTCTTATGAAACTCTCCTTGGGTATAAAATCTATGAAAAGAAATCACTTCACTAAATGAAAACATATATTACAAGAAATATAACTCCTTATTAATAGAAATAAAAACTTATCAAATTCTCTAAATTATTTCCCTTTATGATTTTCAAAAGAAATCACAAACTAAGAATCATATAGATTTAATAAATAAAAGAACAACTCTATGTAAACACCATAAAACTTATTGTCCCTTGAGGTATGTAATTAATGGTTTAAAATTTCTTTCCTATTTATTAACTTATCCTTTATATTTTAAATATTTCTCCCAAAAAATGTTAATCAAAATTCTAAATTTTCCAACTTTGATGTGTCTTAAATATTCATAACTTTCCCACCTTAAAAATAAAATAAACACACAAACTTTATCCCAATTTGGGATTATCGAAAAACACAGAAAAATGAAATTAGACCAAGTAAACCAAGGATTTGAGTAAAAATGGAAAACAAACCTTTTAGAAGTTATCTTCCAGTACATAAAAATTATCTTCTTAAACTAAATATGGTATCATAATTTTTACTTAAAAACCTACTTAACTTTCATAGACTCTTAGAAAATTTAAAATTTCTACACAAAAGTTAGAAAAAACGAAACGCCCTTTTCCTCAAAGAGTTTATCACATTATAAAGTAGGAATTTCAAATAATAATATTAAAGATAATAAAATATAATATTATAACATTATATGTAAAATTAACTTTTATAACACATAAAAGTATACATTTTATATATGTGTTCATTTGTAGGATTACAAACCAGGAATACATAAGAATTACAAATAGAGGGAGTCTTAATTAATGAAAACATAAGATAAAAACACTTAAAGTAACTAATTCCTTCTAGAGGATAATTATCCTTAAGTAGATTCAATAATATAATTTCTTTTGGGTGTAGTTTTAGAACATACTTAAAATTTATCATATAATTTCCATTTAATGTTCCCAAAGAATTTGTAAAGTAAATGCATAAAAAATGAGAAAATTTATGTATAAACATTGAATATCATCCCCATTTATCAAAGAGATTTTAGATGTAAGGGGAATGGAAACTAAGAATCGAATATTTGTCACTTAACATTGATCATACTTATCTTCTATTTAACGTATAAAAATCATTAAAAATTTAACCTATTTTAATAAAAATATCCACAAAATGATCCTCATTTGTTATAAATTGAAGAATAATATCTCTTTTTGTAGGGTTTTAAAGGAAATGGTGTATTATATAAATATTTTTTTCCTATTTTTTATATTTTGGTTTATTAGATAATGAAATAACACTAGTGTAATCGCAAAAAAAGACTATTAATTAAAAAACATCCCAAAATTGGTGATTTTGTGTTGCATCGACAATAATTGAGAGCAACAAATTATGGATTCCATATTTTGATATTCATTAGTGGAAAGTGAAATTGAATGTTTCTTCTTATTGAACCAATAAACTAAAACTTCACCAAGAAAATGATATGTCCCAAAGTTCCGTATAGATACATTCAAAACTTATCAAATCTGTATTAAAATAAATATTAAGTAAAAAACTTGAATCCTGAATAATAAAATTATCAAAGTACAAAAGATCCATTAAGATAATAAAATATTTTTTTGGTTGTATTAATATGGAACTCTTTTGGATTGTCCTGGAATATCTCAAATAAATATATTTGAGTTCTTAATTTATGGTTGGATAAATTAAATTTAGTGTAAACTTATGATCATACCTCTAAATAGTTTTTTAATCTAACAGTTTTACAGTTTCATCAAGAAAAAGTTTAGAATATATACCTACTAGAGTACTTATACTGGAAGCATTTTCAAAACCAAAATTATTAAGTAAATATATAATATATATATATGTTTCATTAAAATATTTCCTTATGATCTCTATATAATATGGAATCTAATAAAATAGTTAACTTCACCCATCATACTCATCTCAAATCTACTTTGCATGCATTCTGAAAAACATTATGCAAGTGTTTTTCAACATTAACAATAGATAATTTCATTTAAATATAATTGTAATAGTATAGTGTCATTTAAAACTTTATTGATAAAAATAATGGGTTCTTTGGTTTCCTTAAAAATGTAATTTCAAAGTAAAATTATGAAAATCTATTATATCAGACTGTTAGGGATTGTTTATGTCTATAAAGTACCTTGGTATGTCTAAAAACATGTTCATGAAAATTATTATTCTCAAAAATATGAGGTTGTTCAATACAAAATTCGACCTGAACATACCCATGAAGGAAGTAAATATTTACATATTTTTTAAATAGAGTAAAAATTAGATGATATGTAAAGAATAATAGAATGTGGATGGATTCAAATCTATCTTTAGATAAAAAATCTCCATAGTCTATACCCTCTTCCTAATTATAACCCTTTGCAACAAGTTTAGAAATATTTGGAATAATTTTTCCATTATCATCACACTTATTTCATAATAGTAGTTTGAATTGTATTACTAGAATATCATTAGGCCATTGAACCAAATTCCAAATCTTATTCAATATGAATTGATTAAACTCTTATTATGTAGAAATTATCCAACTCCCATCATCTGCCATTTTAGTTTCAGATTTAGATAAGAATTCAAGATGGATGAATTAATTTCATAGGGAACTTTTGGTTTTAACCAATTGTTATACATCACCAATGATATTATCAGAGGAATTATTCCTCCGGATCATCTAGTTTCTTAGTAAAAAAGGAAAAAAATTACTCATCTACTATATGAGTATATTCTATTAAACTTGATTATGGAATGGGATCTACCGATGAATGTGGGTCAACTTATAAAAGTAAAACAGAATGGGTTTCAAAGACACAGTTTATATTACCTAAACAATTTGGATGTTCTAACTTCACATAAGGATCTACCTCATCAAACATGATGTGTATAATTTCTTCAGTGTCATGTGTTTGTTTATTTAAAACATGATAATCATTACATTTGGTGGAGTAACCAAAAAAATATCTCCATCAAAATTTAGTTCAAATTTACATAAATTATCTTCAGCATTCAAATTAAATACTTTACATTTTAAGACTCAAAACTAACCAAGATTTGACTTCCTTCTATTTCTAAATTCAGAAGGTATTTTACCTAAGACCTACTGAATAAGAAGTCAATTTATATTGTAACAGTTATAAATAAAAACTTCAACCCAAAATTTTTTATTAATATAATATTAATATAGTATAGTCCTGAAATTTCTTATAGTTTTATTTTTCTCATATCAAATACATCATTCTGTTATAGATTTATTAGAGTTAAAAAAATTGTAATTCATTTTTCACAAAAAAGGTTTCAAAATAAGTGTTTAAAAACTCCCAACCATAATCACTCTAGAGAGTGAAAATTTTATGGTATTTTACATTTTTAAGAATATAAAAAAATTCTTTAAAATATGAGAGAACTTAAAAATTAAGAGAATAAAATTAACTCAATCAAATAAGATATAAACATAATTTTTTCCTCTAATACTTTTAGTTTGTGTATGTCAAAAATATTTCTTATGCACTAAATGTAATGATAAAAAATTTGAGACTTCACTAGTATGTTTAAATATTAAAATTTTTTCATTACATATTTTTAAGTGACAAAAACTCTAAAATAATTCTACTTAAGTTCTAAAATATCCTCCAAAAGCCCTATACTATAAAGTTTAGTGTATTTAAAGATTATATACTTAAAAAAACTTAATACACATTATTTATTCAATATCTCCAAGAAGTATGTCTATAAAAACTTCCTTTTAAATATGTTTGTACTTATAATTCCCTCGGGAAAGGGAAAAAAGAAGGGTTGATCTCAAACACTTAGTAAGAGAAAAATATATTAATATTTCATCATGTTTTAAAATATAATAATGTGATAAAACATTATAATATGATAAATATCAAATTAAAAACATCCTAAAACAATAAAAAATTTCTATAAGTAATTATTGAGGGTAATATAACCTCAAATGAACAAACATACTGTAGATTTATAGTGTGAAAACTGGAGAAAATAATCATCATACAAAGAGAATGATATAGGAATATAACATAAATGTGTGTAAAAAATAATCATATAAATCATAAAATAGTGGATTAAGAATCACCACATATTTCCTTTAGTGGATCTGGAATCATAACATGTTTTCCTTAGTTGATCAGTCATCCTAGCCTATTTCTCATAGTGGATCAAGTATCACAACTCATTTCCCATAGTGGATCAAGCATCACAACATGTTTCCCATAGTTATCTCATGATATTTAAATATTTATTCAATTAATTATATGTATATATTGGCACTACCCATCACAAAATTATATACTGCACATATTTGTGCCATAATATTTTGTAAACATTTATCGTTCCTTAATAGTTAAATTAACCCATGGAAAAGAAATGTCTTTACAAAAATTTCCTCAAAACATCATCAAAATCCATCAATATATTTAAGTTGTATGGTATCATTAGATAATATTCCCAATGAATCCTAATTATCATTAAATTATGTTAACATATATTAAAAATATTTTTATTAAATCATTATAAATATGCTTTTAAAAATAAGAATAAATATACTTTTATTTCGATAAATTTTAAAAAAAATCACAGAATAATAGAAAAACTATATGTTCTTTTAAAAAACATATAAAATTTTAAATTAATAGTGATAACTAATAATTTTCATGATGGAAAAAAATTAGGCTACTAAATGTAAAAAACATTCTTTTCACACTTGGTAAAGAGAGTCAAAAATGACTCATACATAAAATGTTAAAATTGTTCCTTTTCAAAAAAAATTAAAGAAAGTAAATTTTATTTGAAAATTTAATTAAATATAATTTATAAATATATAATAAAATTCTTTAAAAATGTAAGGAATTTGGATATAGAGAAAAACATTTGGGTAAAAGACGTCAAAACTTTTAACACAATGATTTTAAAATAAATGCCCTTATGAATTTTAAAATAAAAACCCCCTTGAAAGAAAATAATTTATAAGAAAATTAAAATACCATGATTATAAATATATTCATGATATAATATATAAAATATGTAGTATATATAGTATAGAAATGAAAATTTGTGTGCAATATGAATCATGTCTCAATGAAGTGAAATTGGGATAAAACCCCTTATTGTGTTGGTATCTTTTAAATCACATTATCTTGAAAAAGAAAACATGATAAAGAATTTTAAATAACTTTCATTTTATGATAATTTTTATTAAACGCATCCTTGGGTACTATATACAGCACACAAAAAAAGATAGGTGGTTAATATGGAAGATATCTCAATAAAGAGAAAATTGATGAGAGAAACCCTTGCCTTGGACTTTTGCTGGATCAAGCATGATTTATCCATATATATAATAAACATAACTATATTAGTAACTTATTTTAGAAAATTATTATTATATATTTCCATTTATATACTTTATTTATAATCATTTTCCAAATGTACATTAGTTATAATTAATTTTCATCATTTGGTATTAATAATTTTTTTATTTAGTATAGGTTTCATAATGGAGATATCTATCCATAATATTTGATAAAAATTACATCATTAACATATTACTAAAGGTAATATAATCATATTTTTTAATTTTTTTTGAATTAAAATCTTCATTTTATGGATATTATAGGCGTGTTTCTCAATAATAGAATCTTTGATGATCTTATTTCAAGTAATTTACTTATATTAATATATTACTTTATAATGATAATTAATTAGTATTTCATAATTTTAGAACTATATTCATGAAATATATTACTCCTTAATATCATGGTTATTCATAATATTTATTTTTAGAACCATCCTTGGAAGGCAGCAATGAAAAACAAAATACGTCATTCATAATAGTGGTAGTATGCACATAACCAGGGAAACATTTTCATTTTTTGAATGGATTAGATGATGGTATAAAATGGTTATTACATAAACATAATAAACTTTTATTATAATAATTACAATGATGTTATTATATTATAATATGTTCAATATATTTGTAGGATATCAAATAAGAATGAAAGGAATATAAATGAAAAATGAGTGATTATAAGTTCTTACCATACTCCTCAAGACAACTCCTTGATCCTTATTAGAGTGGTATTTTGGTGATACTAGAACCTCTATAATGTTAAATTGATAGGTTTTAAATGGGTATTTTAGATTTTTTTTGATCTAATGGGCTTTAAATGGGAGGATAAGTGTGGTGGTGTAGCGATCCTTTTATAAGTGAGAGGGGTAGCATTTTTTTAAATACTCATTAATTTATATTAAAGGTATGTCACTTTTAAAGGAAAGTGGCACCAAAAGTGGAAAATAATAGATATATTATGAGTATTTATTGAGAAACCTCCCATTAATACAAATAAATTCGAAATTTTGAGATATTTTAGTAATTTTCCCATTAATTTAACTTTTTACCATAATTTATTTTTACCAAAGTATCTCATTTTTTCACCTTAGTGACACATTTTCATGCTGAAAAATGAAATGTAACTTAATAATATTAAAATTATTTTACATGATTTAATTTCTATTGGTTTCAAGAATTAAATTTAATATGTATGATTAAAGCAATAAAAATACTTTTTAGAAGAAAAAAATTCTAAGTATAAAACTAAATTTCCATTGAAATGATGAATATTATTTATTATAAATACATTTATTGATTTATTATTAAAAAATAATTATTATTTACTTTTAAATCAATCCAAAAATGAAAGGAACATTTTAAATATTTAATTAAAGTAAAATGACCAAAAATAAATTTTTTATTTGGAAAAATTTCACTTAGATTACGAAAAGGAAAATACAGCTATCCAAACTCAACATAATATTTTTAAATTATTTATATTAATCCTTAAAAAATTGATCAAGTCAAAAAATTTATATATTTTTATGTCAAATTTATATAATGATGATATCATAAAAGTTATAGTATTTGTAAAAATTTTATTTTTTACAATTCATCTAGAAATAAACCTTTTTATAGGTAAAAAATAACCATAAGATAATTTTGAAATGATAAATCTATAAATTATGTTAATTTTATCAAATTTAAATTCAAAAATTCAAAATTTAATTTTTAAAATGAAAATATAAAATATATAGAATATTACTTTTCAAGAAAAATTAACTCTTAAACTTTAAGTGTTCTTAATATTTTTTCATATAAATTTTTAATTAAATGAGTCTTAATATATTATTTTATATATTTAAACATTACATATAATTAGAATATTCAATTAAAAGTGATTAATTTAATTTATTATAATAAAATACATAACACTTTAAAAATAAATTCTTTGAAAAATATTTATTTTTAACATTGAATGATTTTAATCATATCACACTAATTATTTACCCTATAATAATTATATTTTATCTATTCATTATTTTAAAACATGTAAAATCATTCATTAAAAATAAAAATAAAAAAACTTAAGGAATTATTCTATATGTTTTTCTAATAAGGCATTTTAATATTTTTATTTTTCTTGAAGTTTTATTATTATTTTAATTTTAATGTTTTTTCACATGTTATACTCATAATTTATTACCTTGTATTGTAATAAGGTATATCACGGTTTGTTTTAGTTTGGTATTTCATGTGATACAAGCTTCCCAACAAAATTTACTCTAAAATCAAGGGTTGTTGCATTCTACCCCCCTTAAAAATGATTTATTTCTTCAAATTCCATTAATTATATAGACAATTTGTGGGAATTTTTTTTCATTTCATCCTCAAGTTCGTTACAGCTTCATCATACTTATAATTTCAATATAATAATTTTACTATGTGGGTGGTCTTATTTTGAAAAACATTATTACATCGATCCAAAATCTATAATTGTTGTTCCTCAAAAGAGAGATCATAATCCAATTGCATAGCTTCTAATTTTGGTACATGTGAAGGATCTAGTATATAAGTCCTAAAAGGTGACATAAGGAACACATAATGTAGTTTTTAATATATTTACATATTAAGATATAATAATATACATCCCCAACAAGATTAATAAATTCAAAGGGACCAATGTAACTAGGAATAAGCATTCCTTTCTTCCAAAATCTCATAAATCGCTTATAAGAAGATATCTAGAAGAACACCTTATCAAAAAAATAAAATTTTATATCTCATTGTTGATTTTTAGTAAAGATATTCAATTTAAATTGTGCCACATTTATATTTCACTGAATGGTTTGAAATTTTTCCCTCATTTCTTAGACAAGATTGAGTCCTGACATCTTCTTTTCTCTAAATTCAACCCAATATTTTGGATTCCTTAATATCCTTGTATATAAAGGCTCAAATTGAGATATTTAGATTTTGGAGTGGAAAATGTTATTATATGAAAACATAGTTAGAGTAAAATTTTGA
Source organism: Viscum album (assembly GCA_963277665.1). Taxonomy (NCBI): domain Eukaryota; kingdom Viridiplantae; phylum Streptophyta; class Magnoliopsida; order Santalales; family Viscaceae; genus Viscum; species Viscum album. The sequence continues at coordinate 22,893,219 of OY728157.1, read as the reverse complement.
TTATAACTTCCTTTAAAGTCTGTTATATAGGATCTTAGCCTATCCGCTGACTTATGATGGGTCCTTTCATATTGAACATCAGTATAAGGATGATAAGAAATGTTAAATATCATATTTTTATCCAATTTGTGTTAAATAATTATCCAAAACTATGACTTAACCCTCATATCAAAATCAGAAACAATTTAGAGTGATACTCATTATAGTCTTACCACATCATGTATTTATATCTTGTAAAGTTCATTGATCAAGTAGTCTTCTCGAATAGTGATGAAATGGGTTGGATTCATCAAGTTATCAAATAAAATTCAAATGTAGTTATGTCCTTTAGAGTTATTAGGAAGACCTACCATGAATTTCATGGTGATTTCCTTTTATTTCCATATAGGTAAGGTTAATGGTCATATCATCCCCTTAGGATTTTGTGGTTCGAATTTAACTTTCTAACATTTGAAACATCGATATACATACTTTGTAATCTCCCACTTCATGTTGTCCTGCCAGAAATTATTCTTGATATCTTTTTACATCTTTATTCTTCTGGTATGGATAGATAATGATGAGATATGTGCAGCATATAATATATATTTCCCCAATTCAAGTATTTATAGAATACATATTCATTTCCCCAAACTCATAATTACATCACTATCAATTTTAAACTCTATAATATTTCATTCCTTATTTTAAAATTCTATATCCTCTTAATATTCCTCATTAATCCTAATATAGTTGGATTTTTGAGTAGTTATTTGGGAAAGATATTATTTTTTCCTTCCATTATGATTTCAAGATATATCCACTACAAGTCTATGGGTATTAGGTTTATTTCAATCCTCCCCAAGGATAAGGTATTATGATCCTTCTTTATCAGATCATTAAACACTTTTTCCTTCCTAGGTTGGTAATGTATTGATTAGTTGTGGTATTTTTTAATTCCAATCATTCCTTTGGAGAATTTATAACTTCTTCGTGGTGAAGATACATTTTAATTATTTCTGACTGGTATACATATATCACACTTTCCACCATAGTTATAATGCTTCTAAATTATTAATTCAAAGATAATTTTCTCTATTTCTAAATTATGTGTTAGGTAATTTTTCTTATGCGTTTTTAATTTATGTGAGGGGTAAATTATTACCACATAATATTTTATGGGTATGCATCCCAATACATTATTTAAAGCATCATTATATAATACAAACCATTCTCCATTGTAGGGTAATATAAGTAAAGGTTCAATGTCCAACCTATTCTTAATATACTTGAATATTTATTCATGTTATTATTTCAAGAGGAATTCTATTCCATTCTTTGTTAACATGGTTACTATATTAGAAAGTCATAAGAAATTTCAAACAAATCATTGATATTATCCAACTAACCCAAAAAAATGATTAATCTTAGTTAAAATATTTGGTATAGTCCATTGTTTAATAACATCCATATTTAATGGATCTATAGATATTCCCTCACTTGGCATTATATAACCCAAGAATGATGCTTTCTACAACCAAAATTCATAATTGATAAATTTGGTATACAATTTATTCTTTATCAAGGTCATCAACGAAATCATAAAATGATCTCCATCAGCTTCCTTGATCTTATAGTATATAAGAATATCATCTATAAATACTAATATAAATAAATCAAGGAAATATCTAAAGAATATATTCATTATATCAATGAATATTTTAGGGGAATTGGTAATTTCAAACAACATAAACATGAATTCATAGTGTTCATACCTCATATGAAATATTTTCTTAAGTATATCCTACCTTTTGAACATTAATTGATGATATCTAGATAGAAGGTCCATCTGTGATAATTACTAATCCCCTGTGATTTGATCTAATAGTTCATCGATATAGGGTAAAGGATACTTGTTCCTTATTGTGATTTATCAAAGTTCACGATATTCATTGAAAAGATGAATTGGTCAATCCTTCTTCATTATAAAGAGGATTATTGTGACCATGGTGAAGGATTAGAGATTAAAAAGTCCTTATCTAGATTATCCTAAAGTTTCTTCTTTAATTATCCCAATTCCATAGGAATCATTTGATAAGTACTCTTCAATATTATCATAAAACCGTATATGAGATCAATTTAAAAATCAACCACATGTTAATGGGTTAGAATAAGAAATTCATTAAGTAATACATCAACCAACTCTCATATAATATGTATGTCTTCAATTTTGAGTTATCTCCCAACCATTTGAACCTAGAGTCCCCCTTTATTGGGTATCAAAACCAATATTATAGAATTTACCTCCAAATTAAATTCATAATCATTATTTCTTTGATATTTGATAATGGGATTATTTGGGATATGAAATGATACATCCTTATTCTAATAATTAATATGACCTCTATATAAGTAGACCCAATCCATTCCCAATATCACATAAAATTTCATCAAGTTAAGAAGAAGTATATTTGTAGGAAGAAAACTACAACAAACCTCAATCATAGAATAGTTGTATACTTTAGATGTAATAAACTCACCACAATTTGTTTTCACTAATAATTTAATATCAAATGTTTATGGTGGTGATTCAATATTCTCAAAAAACTTATATTACATAAAATATTGTGTAAAAAATAAAATAATACATTCATATGTTCAGAGTGCAGATTAATTGTACCTTTCACCACTTAATTATCATGATTCACTATAGTAATAGTGATTTCAATTGATATTTCTAGTTTTTTTAGTCTATAAGGTTTCTACTACCTATTATCCTCATTATCCCTTAGATTAGGGAATTGATTCTCATAATGCCCAAACACTATGTTCTTGAAGCATTGAACTGTTGGTGGAGAAATTTTTGGGGCCTTATTATACTTCATTTCATTGGTCAGCCTCTTCATTCCCTTTTAATACTCATGAGCTTTCTGTCCAACTGTACCAAACATTAATCACCATCTAGTCCCTTTTAATTAATTTCCTTGTTGATTCCTCCCACATTTTTGACTTATAAGTTGTTGATTTTTCAACCCTCAATTTTTTTCTTCCAAGTTTCTATGAAACAACATTTTCCTTTCATTAACAATATATCCATGATAATAATTAGAGTATATAGTTTCAAGATTCAATTTAAGTTCACATCTAATAATTTCTATATAGATACTAAAATATCTTATAGCTAGTGCCTTCTAAATACATGGTTCTAGGCCACTAAATAATTAATTGATCTTTATTTCAGTGTTTCCAATAAAACTAGAGGAAAACATTATGAGTTTTGAAGTTTTATTTATAGGTTAAAATGTATTAATCCACCTATTTTTTAGCTCTATGAATTCTCACTCCAATTTGATATCAAGAGTTAAGGGAAAATATTTTTTGAAGAATATTTTCTTAAACTCCACCCATTCCATAGAGTCGAATTTTATCTTTTACAAAATATTCTTAATGAGGATCTACTAATGTTCAACGTTGCATTCCAAAATATAACTTAATATAACCACCTTCTCATTATCTAAGAACTATATAATGGAAAATATATTTTCAATCAAATTGATCCATTTCTCGAAAATTATTGTGTTGGATAACCGACTAAAGGAAGGTGGAAATTATCAAATAAAGGAATCTTCACAATTTTCTCTTTCCTTAGTGTATATAAGATCTCAAAAAGGTTTTTGAGTTATTTTAAATTTCTTTAGAAAGTTAGGTGAACTTTTTTATAATATTTTTTAATCGAACTCCCATCTCATTTGGTGGATTAAGGGGATAATGACCACATTATTCATTGGACCCATTTTAAACTCGGCTCCTCCTAGTTCCATCCATTTAATAAAACTATAATATATTAACATGAGTAATAAACAATAATATCATAAAATAAATATATTAAACAACTATATAAATTTTATTAGTCTATCTTTTGAATTTCATACCCTAAGACACCTTTCTTTTAGGCTAGGATGCATTTAGTTGTCTTTTGTTTCAACCTATATCACTTTAAGTTGGGTTTTCTTATACTTATTAACCTAATAAAAAAATTAAATAAACCATGATCCAATATCAACTAAGGAAATCCAAGATAAACTTGCATGTACTTTTTAACCTTTTGTTAATTTAAACATTACATCCCACAAATAATCTTACTATCCTAGAACCCAACGGTTTAGTATCATTGGATGTTAGATACTTAAAAATATAAAAAAATTTATTTCCTCAATATCTCAAATAATAATATCCATTTATTACTTCTTTTTAAATATATTCCTATATATAAATCATTGGGGAAAAGGAAAACAAAATAAGGGGTGATCTCAAACTCTCAGTAAGGGAAAAACATATCATAGTTTCATCAAGGGTTAGAAAATAAACATGTGAGAAAACATGATCCTAGGATTAATATCTAATTAAAAATAGCATTAAATAATAATGTTTTTCTATAAGGGATGATATAGGGTCATATAATCTCAACTGATAAAACATATATCCTGGTGTTACAATATAGAAACATGAGACAGTCAACATCATCCATAGATAATATAAGATAGAAGTGTGGAAAAACATATTCATTGAATTAGTAAAATAGTGTATAAAGAATCACTACCTATTTTCCCTAGTGTATCTAAAATCACAACTTATTTTCCTTAGTGAATTGGGAATCATAACCTATTTCTAATAGTAGGTCAAGCATCATAACTTGTTTCCCAGAGTGGATTGAGAATTATAACTCATTTCCCATAGTTATCTAAAGAGATATAAGTCTTTACTCAATGAATTGGAGGTATATATAGTACCCACCCATAAAATAATGTTATACCATACATATGTGTGCCATAATAATATATAAAAATTCATCACTACTTCTAGATTAATTAACCCATGGAAAAGAAATGGGTTTCGTGATAATTTACTCAAAACATAATCATAATCCATGTAGAAAAAAAATTTGGATAGTCTGTTCGATCATATCCCTAGTGAATGATAATTATTATAAAAGAATGTTGATATAGATTAAAATTTATTTTATAAAATAATTAAAAATACACATTGAAAAATTGAATAAATATCCTTTTCTTTTGAAAACTTTTAAAAATTAAAAAATAATAGAACTATGGGAATAGGGTATTCATTAAAAAAACATTAAAACATTTTAAATGAATCATGCTAATGAAGAACATTCATGATGGGGGAAAATAAATTCAAGTGTTAAACATAAAAAGCATTCCTTTCACTCCTTTTAAAGATAGTAAAAAAGTACCCATATAGAAAAATTAAAAATGTTCCATTTAAAACCATCATACCAAAAGTCAATGTTATTTTAAAATGAACTTAAAAATCAATGAAACATATAAATAAAAATTATCGAATAAATTTAAATAAGATGTATATTGAAGAAAAATATTCAAGTTAAAGTCTCCAAAACATTTAAAGTGATGATAATAAAATAAAACCCCTTATGGATTTTAAAATCAAAACCCCTTTAAATAAAAGACTTGATAAGAAAATAAATTTCCATGATTATAAATATATTCATGATATAATATGATAAATAGGTAGTATATAGACCATAAATATGAAAATATGTGTATAATATGAATCATATCTCAATGAAGTGAAATTGAGATGAAAGTCCTTTATGGGTATTGTAACTTTTGAATAAAAAGATATTAAATGTGAAAACATGGTATATCCTTTTAGATCCTTGTAATATTATCAAAATTATTATTAAACACATTAATGGGTATCATATGAACCAAATAAAATAATAATGGTGGTGAATATGGAATATATCTCAATGAAATGAAAATTGGTATGAGAAATCGTTATCTTAGATTCCTTCTTGGATAGACAAACTCTAACCTTATGTATAATAAACATAAATATATTCATAGGAAGTTAGTAAGTTTTTTAATTCCATACAAGTTTCATCATGGAAATATTAATCCATGTTATTTGATTCAAATTTAATCTTTCACTGATTACTCTAGTTAATGGAATCATTGTGTTTCAATGAATTATGAAGTTTAAGCTTCATTTGATGGATATTATGGGTATGGTTCACCAAAATATAATCCATATAAGTCTTATTTTGTGTAATTTACCAATACCAATAGATTACATTATAATGAAAATTGATTTTTGTGTCATTCTTTAAAAACAATATTCATGGAAATTATTAATCCTTAATAAAATATTTATTCATAAAATATATTTCTACAACTATCAATGTAAGGAAGTGATGAAAAATAAAATATATCATACATTAAGGCAATATTTCACACATAAAAATCATAAAAGGAAATTGAATGAAACAAATAGTGATTTTGAGTTCTTACTTTTGTCCTTGGGACAACTCCTTGAGTCTTATAAGATTGTCCTTTTTGTGAGAACATAACCTTTAGAAAGTGGGAAAGAGATTTAGGAAGGAGTTTTGGAATATTTTTTTTGAGATAAGAGGCTTTTAATTTGAGGAGGAATGGGGTGGTGAAGGGATACTTTTATAAGTGACTCGGGTGTCATTTTTTGAAAATACTAATTACTTTATATTAATGGAATATCACCTTCAATGGAAAGTGGCTCCAAAAGTGGAAAATAATGAAGAGGGTGTTATTTTTTGTTTATAAAACTCTAATATAAAACAAAGTATTAGTTTTGAGATATTTTAGGCCTTTTTCCTTTAATTTAAATTTTTACCATAATTTATATTTATTGTGGAAACTCATTTTTTACCTCTATAAATTATTTTTATGCCTAAAAATAAAATGGAAATTATTAAATGATGTGAATTTTATGATCAAAAACATTTAAACCATTTTATAATATTCAATTTATATAGGTTTTAAAATTTTATTTTAATAATATTTTTCTTCAAACGAAAAAAATAATTCTTTGAAAAATACAATTTTTAAGCACAAAAATGAATTTAAACTAAAGTAAATTATAGTACTGATTACCATGGAATTAATTTTTTTACTAATAAAAAATAATATGTTTTTCATTTAAAATAAATCTAAATTTTAATGTGACATTTTGAATACCTAATTAAAGGAAAATTTCAAAAAATAGTTTTTTTATTAGAATAAAATATCACTTAGGTTCCAGAATATCTAACATGGGTTTCTAAAATAAATATTATATTTTTAAATGATATTTTAAACTAATTAAATACAAATATTTCCAATCCAAATTTTTTATGAATTTTTCTCTCACATTTATATCCTGATGAGTACAAAAAAGTTACAGTATTTTAAAAAACTATATTTTTTAATATTTATCCAAAAATCAACTTTTTGGAAAAATCCCAAATATTCACCTTAAGATAATTTTGAGATGAATAATCCTAATATTAAGTTTATTTTATTAAATTTAAATTCATAAATTCATAAAAAAAATTAAATGAAAATAAAAAATATATAGAAAATCTTCTTTATAGAAAATACATCTTAAACATTAATTGTTCTTAATAGTATTTCATGTAAATTTATAATTAAGTTAGTGTTAATATACATGATTATATATTGAACCATTACATATTATCATAATAAGAATTTAAAATTTATCAATTTAATTTAATATGATAAATTATGCAACACTTTAAAAAAATAGTTCCTTTAAAAATATCCCTTTTAGCATTGATTTTTTTCTTATTATAATTATCATATTGTTGTTCCACATGGTATACTCATAATGTATTAATGTTTACCTTTCATTTTAATAAGGTATATTGTACTTTGTTTTAGTTAGTTTCTATATGTAATATAAGATAATCAATAATGTTTATACAAAAACCACGGGTTGTTAAAAGAATAAACAATTACAATAGTAGATATTATAGATTTTACAATGAAACAACTCATAAAAAAAGTTTAAAAAATGTAAAAAAATACAAGTGAAAAATATCAAATCATTAAGGAAATAGACAGATTGAGGTAATGGTTTCATTATCTATATTGTATCTATAATATCTTTTCCTTGAATCCTTGGTATCTATTTATATATGTCGGTGTAACTAACTCCTCTAAGTTTTTTTGGTATAGTTAGAATAGCATCGAAAGTAGCTGCACATCATACGTTAAAATGGTTCAATGTTACTTCACCATGATTTTGAACTTAATTCATAATATTCACCTACTATAACTTATTGAATTTTAAATATGAAATTAACAAATAGAACATAAACAAACAACCAACAAGTTGACTCAAATTCAGTATAATAAAGTCTATTAATATTTTCAAAATAGGATATGGAAGAAATCATTTAACTAAAAAATAAGTATAAAAAAATTAAAATTAAAATTTTGTGTAGTTAAGTCTATACCTATATATATTAATTAATACCCTTTGATAGATTATGTGTTGAGAAATATTATTAGTTATATCGAGTAAAAGTTGAATTCTGTTGGAGTTGGTTTCCTAAAACCAAAAAAATTTGTACTTTTTATTTTTTTATCATATATGTATACTTTTATTATATTTATCAAATTTTATTTATTCCTCTATGTAAAATTATTAGGTTAATGTCCTTAAATTATTTGTTACATCAAAGGGTTATAGTACTTCTCAACTATAATGAGAACCTATAGGTGTCATGAAAATATTCTTAAATAATATTTCTTATGGTTTAGATACATTATACTAAAATGGAAAAATTGATGTCTACTTATCTTGTATGGGGGATCCTAATAATTGTGTCTTATTCTCATAGAGTTTTCACTTAGAGATATCTAATATGGGAGGTTATGAGTATAAACCAACTAAATGGAATTTCACATATTATATGTTCCATTGAAATTTCTATGAGTGAGTATATGTATTAGTACTTCAACATGAAATCAATGTTACTGTATATCATTAATCAGATGTTTTTATTTATATATGAAATATTTGATGACATATTATTGTGAAATGATTGGAAATATCTAATCTGTCATGAGTGATATGTCATTAATTGAATGGTCATGAGAGGGTTTTCACTTTCATTTTATAAAAAAAGATATATATATGGTCCTTTGATTGGGATAGAAGTCTATGACTAAAATACATGCCCATAGTAGATTATATATAAGTTTTTTATAGGAATTTAATGAAATATAGGTCAAATATAAAGGATTATGACATATTTATTCATCTTATTTTATGTGGTATTACTTTCCAACGAGATTATATAACACAATAGTGTTCATAGGAGTTTTTCATTATGAAAACTCATCTTTTCATTATGAGGTTAATTATATGTTGTTTTATGTTACTCTTGGTCACTAGGATATACCTTCATCCACGAAGAAAAAAATCATAAAGGGTCAGACATTAAGTTTATCCAAAATCTCATTATATTCACTTGAATGAAAATTTTAATAATTAATTTATTCCATGAATGGATAATAATATTAATTTATGTTATATTGATGGTAAATTCAATAAAAATATTATTCAAAATAATAATAAGTGATTTTAATTTTATCATGTGTTTTTTTACATGATAAATAAATATAATATTTATTCATGAAATGAGTGAATGCAATATTTAATTTTTTATTTTAAAGTTAATTGAATGAATTAAATATTTATTCACAAGTTAGGAGAATAAATATTTATTCACAAGTCCATGTCTAAGATATAGAGATGTATATGGAGATATTGGGATAGTATACTAAAATTGGGTATATCTAGGACGAACATCTATCACAATTGACCAAGATGTTGAGTATTCACAATAACATTAATTTTATAAGGGGATAGTTTATCAGGCTAGTGAATATGGAAATGATAATTTCGTGTAAGGATTATATGTACAAGCTCAAATTAATAAGCTTAAAGATGATACTAAGTTTGAAAACTGGGATGATTTTATTTAATATGATTATAAGTTTCCATAAAATAATACTTTGACTGGGGATAAAAAATATGTTTGATGTTGGTGGGTTATATAATATGCCACCTATAAGGATATGGAAGTATTACTCTCATTTTTCAAAAATGATGGTTTCCATATCACAAGGACTATTTGACAAGGGAGAGGATTTTGAATCTTATAATCCCGGGAATAAGTTGTTTTACTATGACTGATTTTTTTGTTTCAACACTAATGGTGATTATTTATTGTAAATTTTTATCTACTTTATACTCTTTTTTATTTTAATAAAAGGGTAAGTGATTTGGATAACTACTTGACTTTATTGATTAATATCATTTTAAAAAATTTGTTTATTTAAGAAATGATATTATATCATTATGAGTCACTTAAAATAATAATTATTATAATTATTTAATAACGGCTACTTGAGTAATATATTTTAATATCATTTGAATAAATATTTTATTTATTTAAGAAATGATATTTAAATATTACATTTCACCATAAAATAATAATAATTTTTTATTGTTATTGAAGATATAGGTGTCAAGGGTTTTTATTAAAATATTTTATGTCAACTAAAAATGATAATTATTTTATTATTATTTAAGAGAAGATTTATAAGGAGAATTTATTACGATTAAATTAGAAAAATATAATTCATTTTTATTATTTTAATGTTAACCTAATTTCTAAAAAAAATGTGTCTCATGGCTATGACATATGATTATTCGGACAATTGACTTCTCATGTTTCTAGAGAGATAATTAAAGATAGTATTTTATCCTCTATCATGTCCCTAGATATAGAAATAAATATATATTTTCATATGATCAATAGTTAATGATGTGAAATAGTTGATTTCCTCATGCGATCATTATAAATATCAATAATGGTATTTGGATCTTTATAGAGAACATGTGGATATCTCTAAAGGAATTCTCATTTTTGATTCTAAAATAAATGACAATATCAAGGCGATTGGTGATCATGTTGACGAAATAAATGATAAGAGGAAATCAAATGATAAAAATAAATTAATCTAGGAATTTATTTTATTTAAATAATTATTTAAAAAATATGTGTGATGAACCAATTAAAGGATTCAAGATAATTTCATAAAGTTTATATTAAAAAAATTGAACACGCATCCTAGCCCACCACTTCCAAAACACTCAGAATATTTAAACATGATATCCATCTTTCACCTACTAAAACACAAGACGTCAAAATACATTCCCAGCCCACAATTTATTTATCTCATGCCACTAAAACTATTTATTTAAAACATGATGCATCATTTCAATACCCTAATAAACTTATAAAGATAAACTATGAAACTCATGAAAAATTTCTTCCTATATGATCTATAGAACAAATAATTTCCCCTAAAAAAGAAACCCAATGCTCCTTATTCTCAATAAAATCATCATGAGAATCGTCATTCACTATTTGATCACTTCACACCTCTAATTTAGGGTCTCCAAACTGAGACTTGTCCAATTTCAACAATAAAAAGGATTCCAGTTTTATCTAATAATGATATGATCCATCACTAATCTACTTAAATACATGATAAAAAGATGAAAGAAATTTCATATATTTTAATTACTTGATAACTTGTTGAGAAACACTACCATACAACTTATTAATCAAAGTTCCAACTACCGCATTACCCTTCCCAAGGGTATATATTATTTCAAAATCATAATATTATATAAATTTCACCCATAATTTATAAAATAAATTTAAATAATTTTATAAGATTATATGTCTTCGAATATTATTATTTTTATAAACCATAAAATAGTCCCTAAGAAAATAATGCCTCCCCAACTTAAGCTCAAACAACATCTTCATAAACTCTAAATCATGACTAGAATAGTTGAATTCATGGGTAAATAATTGTTCATAACCATAATAAATGGATACCATATCTTAAATCAAAATACATTAAATCCCATAATGAGATGAATCACAATATATTTCCCAAACTTTGGATGTTTGGTGTTGTTTTTGTTATCAATATTGGCCATAAATGAGTTGTTTGTGGTATTATTAGGCACATTAAATGTCTTAGAGAATATTATAAGAACATTAGTATAGATTGAATGTGATTTTTATAAATTATGACTATGACATGAAAATTATGCCATGGTTTAGGTCATGGTGAAGACAAAAAATGCGAAGTTCTTCATGGTTGAAGGTGTTTTTTAGAACATAGTGTGAAGGGAAAATATTTATATGAAACTAGAATTACTATATGTATTAGTGAAGGATATTTTAGAGGAGTAAATTAGGGTGTATTAAATTTTGATTTGGAAGTTGAAAGATCATGTTACTCATTCTATATACCACAATAAGTATCATAGACTTGAGGGCTGAACCCAAAATGAGGAGCTTGGGGTAACCATGATATAATGCAAGGTGTTGTGAGTTTCAAAATCCTTATAAGAAATAAGATACAAAGAAATAAGAATAGTACCTTCATTGTGAGTGTCATGTATGAGTAACCTAAATGGGGTAGAAGGGTAGTTTATGCCATAGAGAAATATGTTTCATACATAGGGTTTTCTAGATTCTATTGAAAATGGGAAACATTATTCAGAGGGAGTCGTGGTACAAGTAATTTTTTCTAGAGATTCATTATTTTTGTGATCAATAGTTCTATATGACTTGTTTGGTCTTGATTTTGGTAAAATTGAAATTTAAAATTTCAAATAATTGGGGGATATGGAGTTAAATATGTCATGCCCTTTGTAGATTGTGGGTTAAGTTTGATATCGCCACACCCATTTTGAGTCCCATACACACCATAATGCATGTGTATTTCCAGAAAATTAAAAATTTAGAAAAATTTGATTATGAATTTAAATTTTTTTGAATTGATATTTTTATTTTATTGAAAATATATGAAATATTTGATTAATGGAAGGATGTCACATGAAATTCAATGTTGGAAAAAATTATAGGATTAAATGAAATATTTTTTAAAGGGGGTTTATGGATGTTACTATGAGATATGAAATAGGTAAATAAAAAATATAATACCTAGTATTCTAGAGGTTATTTTGTACTATAAATAATTTATTGAAGATCTATTTTGTGATAGTGGAATTTAAATCACAACGATAACACCCACAAAGGTTTGGTGTTATTCCTTTATTGTAGATATTTTTTTGAGTGATCATTGAGTCATATATTGTATTTTAAATATTATTTTTTGTAGTGAGTCAATAGGGAGAAAGAGAGAGTGACCCTTGGATTATTATTGAGCCATTTATAAATTTGAAATCATATATAATGTGAATCAATGCCACTGGTATGTTGACACATCATTGGTGTATCCTCCATGATGTGACCCTTGGTAGTGAACAAAGTAAAACCCTGGTGTTTCTACATTTAATTTTTAATGTTTTCATGACTCGTATATGATCCTAATTGTGATAGGTTCATTTATTTATTTCCAATTTGGTAATTAGATCCTACATAAGATAAGAATAATTTTACACCCTAATCCCTCCCCTCTCATGCTTTGGGTGTATTTGGGACATTTTGGTTACAAAAATTACTCATCAGATTATCCTTTAAATTATTAAATGAATCTTAACATTACACTATCTTGGAAAAAAAATACCTTTATTAGTAAAATATGACAATGTATTCATAATTTAGGAAAATTTGGATATAAACCTATTATAATAACAATCTGGTTTTTAGAAACATTTCACTTTAGAAAAAATATTTAGTCGATTCCAAGTACAAATTTACTCAATATTTGTTGGTCTCATTGATATATCATGCTCTGGAATCGAATGAATCATAAAATGAACTAGTTGGTTTAATAATTGACACTTATATTTCTTCTAATACAACTTACATAATATTATAAACTCTAACATCATTATAATATTCTATTTATTATCCTCCTATATCTTCAATTAAACTAAAATATCATCAATAAAGACTATAAAAATAATAAATATAGTATTGAGGCACCCTATTCATAAGACTTATAAAAACATCTAGTAAATTTTTAATTCTAAAAGCAAGTATTAAAAACATAAAAGACCTATAAAAACACTAAAAACCTATTTTAGGGACATCTTCATTATTAACCCTCTTATAATGATATATAGATAATAAATTGATCTAAGAAAAATAACGGGCCCCTATTAACAAGTCAAATAAATTATATATCCTTTGAAGAGGGTTATAATTTTTCTATTTTACTGGGTTCAACTACTGGTAATATATATAACCTTAATCTTTTATCTACCTTCTATAAAAAAACATTGAGGTAGCTCATAGTGACATAGTATTTCAAATAAAACATAGCCACATAAATTCATTAATTTGATTTTTAAAACATTGAAAATACATAGGTTTTTTATGATAGGTTGTCATAATAACAATGGAGACACCTAGATATAACTCTATATTAAACTCTATCTCTTTCCTTAGGTAAAGATAATAAATTCCTCTAAAAATAAAAATCATAATCCCTTTCAACTCATGGAAACTCTATTATCCTTAAAATATATGAAAAAAGGAAAAAATTCACTATTTATGAGGTAATACATTGTAACTAAATTTATATATTCTCTAAGAAGAAATATCATTCCCCTGAAAACACCACATGATCTCCATCCAAGTTAGATAAAATCAATTTCAATCAATGTAAATTAACACAATATTATACATAATAAAACTAATCCATGACAAAGATAATATAAAATGGCTTCATCCACAAAAAATACTAAACACCATAAAAATAAATCTTATCCCAAAACTAGTTTAGAACTACACACCTCAAATAACCTCATTGGACCTCCTACTAGAGTAGTCAATTCTAGAGGACTCTAAATCTTATCTATCAATATTTTTTACCTATAAACTAATAAAGGGGTGATAAAAAATTATGAAACACTAATATAAATCAAAATAGATTCAATATTAGATAAAATAAATTTCATACCTTGAACCACCTTATGTCCCTCCACCTCTTAAACATCTATAGCCTATAGCTTTCCTATGACAGCTCCTTATCTATATCAACCCTACTACTGGAATTTACCTTCTCATTGGTCTTCTCATTACCCTTTCTAACACTTAGTTTCCCAATTATGTTCTCTACCAGTACCACCCTTCACCAATGGTCTCAACAGACATTTATTATGTAATTATTATGGAAAATGTTATTGAGGAAGCTGATGAAACTAATTGTGGTAGTTCAATAAATTCAATCTACTAAAACCCCCTCTAAACACTCTAGAAATATTGGTATACAAGATATAGGTGTCTGATTCTACCATAAAACAAAGATAGAACATTTTGGAACCCTTTGAAAGGTATTATACCACCCACATCATAGAAATGAGATCATGGTGGTAGTTGATTTACATAACTATACCTGAACTTTTATTTGAATTATAATAAATATATTACACCTATAACTCTACCATAATCACTACTTCATCAGGAATTATTTAGTAAATATCTAATCCTGGTCCTCAAATTCACCACCATCTAAACCTTTTCCAAAATAATCATATAAGATATTAGATAAAATATAATTAAGTAACTATAGAGTATGGTCATTAGATCTTTAAGAAAATAAAATCAATAGAATATTAAAAAATATCTATAAACCTCACCCAAAACTCAAAAACAATGTAATTATCCTACTAAATCACCAATATCTGTCCCTATAAAACAAATCTAACAGTCTCGTGTAAGAACTCTTTCATAAAAAAATCCTAAAACTTAGTCTACTCTAGAAAGTAATATAAACCTATTCTATCCAATTATTAGTCTCATTAATAGTGATAAACCTCCCATAATTCAATAACTTATGCTTCTTCAATTCACTCCATGTTGTTTTCCAAGACTCTTAAGCCTTTGGTTTTATCCTTTGATGCATATCTTCACGGGTTTACTGAATTTACACATTTTTAACCTCAATATGGAATCAAATAATTATATAAACAATAAATAGGTAAATCAACCTCATAATAAGGATATAAAAATATATAGGGACTTTCTAACAATACTATCAAAATATTGACCCCCCATATAAATGATTTCAAAAAATAAAAAAAATATAATCATAATGAAATGAGAAAACATATTGCATAAAAACACCTCTATAAAGATGTACTAAAATCAGAATAATATACCTTATGTATTGATCTATAGGTTATAGATTACTCAATTAGATCATAGGTTCCCTTCTGTTTCAATTTGGTTTCTCTAGTATAGTTCACATACTTGGTTCAAATAGCATTACCTCCTTACCACCCATGAAATCATCACTAGTGCCTACTCTAAAATTAATTCTAAAAACAACCTTCCTTCATACCATTTTTTCACAACTTAACCCCTATCATATTCTACCTAAGTTTAAAACATGATAGAGTGTGGCCTTGAATCCCTACTTTAATAGGTCATTGGTTTGAAACTAGAACCAAGGTGTTATCAATATACTTATGTGGGAGGAATTACTATTTATAAATAAATTTCTATAATACCAAAAATAATACTAATGCATTTAAAAACCAAAATTAAATGAATAATATATATCAATTCTATTCCATGTCATATAAATCCAATATAAAAGTAAAAAACCCACAAATATATAACTTTTGAAGACCTCCCACAGGATATAAAATAAAAAACCACCACTAATAATTCTCTTGTGTCCTAAGTTATAGTCACCTAACACCACCACTAACTCTATCAAAAACATTTAAAAATAATATATATATATATATAAGGGATAAGTACATAAATATACTCATTAGGTTTCTCCCTAAAACTCCCATGTGTGTATGTGAATGAAGTATACTAATGAATTTTTTAATTGAGTAAATAAAATAAGGTTGTCATGACCCATCCCCCGAGGCCCATATTGTGACTACCTGTAATGGATCAGACCCCTCCAGTCCATTCCTTTTTTTAAATCGATGTGGGAAACACGACGCACGTTATAATGTTAATTTTTAATACTGATGATAACATAAAAATATGTTAAATAATAATGATGATGACATAAATTGTGTGATTAATTAAACTAAAAAGAGAATAATCATGATAAAATGATTTAATGGGTGTTGTGTTATTAATATTATTCATAATATTAATAATAATGAGAAATTAATGAAATGAGTCATGGTATTTATTGCAAAAAAATAAATGAATATGCACAGTGGAAGCATGGTGGTGTGTTAATAAAATTAAAGGTGAGTTCGGTATTATTATTATGTTAAATAATAATAATAATGGTGGTGTAAGAATATGTTGGGTTTATTAAATTGAATGGTTTTAATTTAATAAAAGTGGTTTCAATTCAATGAGTGTGAAATAAAAATAAATAGAATTAAATAATTAAATTGACGGATGTTATGCGACATTGACGTGACATGGTCAGATTCAGATATCCAACGGGGTGGTTTAACATGGTTAATGCGATGAGCGTAAATATTATCATTATTAAAAATAATAATGGTGATGAGTTGATAAAATAAGTTTATGAATTGTTATTATTATTGAAAAACAATAAATAACAATGATGGCGTAAAACTATGTGTGAGAGGTTAATGAAATTAAATGTATTAAAAAGAGGTTGAATATGTAAGTTATATTAATTTTGTTTTGTCATTTAATTCAATTAAATGAAATGTTTTTGAGTCGCATGGAATGGTTTTAGTTTAATATGAGAATAATTATGGTAATATAATTTAATGGGATTAAATTAGAACATTAATGATGGGTATTTTTAATATTAATTTTATTAATAATGACATTAATGTAAGATTGGAGAGATATTACAAAGTGATGGAATAATAAAGAAAATAATAAAAACCATAAAGGAATGAAGGTTGGGGCGTGTTGGGCATGGAATGAGGAAGGGAGGCTCCACTTTTGGTGTAGTATTAATTATTATTATGACAATAATTTTGGATATAAGGTCAAATAAAACAAAGGTGAAATCTTATGATGTGTTGGGCATGAGAGGTGAAATAAAGGGTCATAAATAGAATTGTGATTGGAGAGAGAAAATTTAAAATATAATAATGATTAAATGATAATAATGATAATATAAAAGAGGATTCAATCATGGGGCCTTATGCTCTTCACTTCAAGAGGTTGAGCGTGGGTTCTTATTTGAGGTGGAAAGAAAATAAGAGTTAAATTAAATTAAATAATATAATAATCATGTTCTATTTTGGGTTATATAATCTTAATTCGACCGTAAATTCTTCATATGGTGTCGGAATGACGAACCGTCAGCGGAAGTATAATCCTGAAATTAAGATGGTCATTTTAAGACGAATGATGAATACCTTTTCATGACTCATGCCTCAGGTCAATGAAACACCAAATATTAATAGAATTATTATTATCATTAAATGCATGGAAACTGTGTGACGTGTCGTGTGTTGACCAGTAAAAATGCGTAATGGGTGTACAGTCACACAGAGTATTCATTAATACATGTTGCATACCATTTTACCTTTTCGTTGCCTATATAAGAAAGGGTCGCGGATTATTTCCAGACCGATCGCTTCCTCGTCACACGACGACGCTCTTGGATGATCGAGAAGTCTTCCTCTTCTAACTTATTCATCCGGACTTTGATCATCGATCCGTCAGTGAATGCAGGATCGCGTCAGCGAGAAGAATAGCGTACACCCTGTTCTGTTCCCTCTTCTTCGACTTCCCCTACGTAGTTTCCAACCGAAGAGACTGCTGATAATTGACGGGAATTATCTTCTTTGATGAACGACTCTAAAAAGGTATGTTAAACCTATGTTCTTGTATTCTCTTCTGATCCTACTTCTCCCATTTTCTTTCCATGATACAGCATGTGATCTCCGTGTTGAGGGAGTGTCTTATGTTTTTAAATTGTTTATTCTGTGACATCCTTAGAGGGTGCAGTCATTCTGGGAGAAGCCTTGTGATCGTGGTGGTCGTGTTCATAGAAGGACATCGGAACCTATTGAGGTAGGGATCTTACCTCCATCTCTTTAAATTATATATCATGCGGGGTGGGTATCCTCTTGTTTACATGAAACACATTTGAGCCGGTTTAATAAAGATAATAAATGGCTTATATAATGGGGATGGAAAGTTTGTGAATGCAGTTACATTATTTATATCCTGTGATATTATGTTGTGAATTGAATGAGCTTCTGCCTACTGAAAATCATGGTCGTTGAGGGCCTTTGCTTATGCAATTAAATGTTTCCCTCTCTTTCTGGATTTTCTTATGGATGAAAATTTTATTGAATGCGTAAATTGGTTAATCACGTAAAGTTGGATGATTAAATACTCGGAACCCTTGTGTGAACACCCTGGTTCAACAAAACTGAATAATGAACATGTTGGTGTTGGGTTGGTTTTGTTATGGGATGTGTGAAGTGGTAATATCTGGGTTGTTGGGTGATATGATGTTTGGAAGCGGGGCTACAATGATGGGTGGTGAATATTTTTAAAGTGGTTAGTAGTGGACTATATACGGGGGGAAAGTAATGGAAATGTGGAATGTGGAAAATGAATTTATATGTGGAACTTGGTAATAAATGAACGGTGGGGTATTGTGATGGAAATGAATTAAAGATGGATATGATAATCAAATTGTTAAGGAGTTGGTATGTGATTGCTTGTGTTTTCCCTAACTTTTTTTGTGGTTGGTAGGGATATGTTTTATGAACACTCGATTTGGTTTGGTTGTTGATAGTTTCCCCATAGTTAAAAGAATTGACAACTAAAGCTGTTGAACATGAAAAATAAATGGGGTTTTGGGATTTCTTGTTGTGTGCATACTCTCGAGGTAGCATTGTTAAGGCATGTTCTCAGATCTTTTGTGTAGAATCCTTAGGATGGGCAGAGTGGTTGATATAATTATATAAATCTGTATCTATCTATGTTTCTTTACGCACCCCACCCGTGTTGATCACTACGTGCCGAACACCCGTGGGATGGAGGGTGTTATTCCCAACAACCAAAGGACATTGTGGATGGCTGCTTACTGTTCTTCCCTATGCTCCCTCTTCCAGGTTATATATCCCATGATCCTTTGGGCAGGTTATGACAGATTCTTCCCAAGAATCTTCGGGATGAGATGTGATGTGGTTCCCAAGTGTTTTCGGGATGAGATGTGGTGATGGCTGAGGATTGTGTGCCGACAGGTTACTATGAGCTTCGTATGGCCAGGTTGCGGCACTAGCTCGAGCTTCGTATGGCCAAGTTACGGCACTAGCTCAGGAAGAGTTGAAGCATCAGAGCATTAGGTGTGAGGTCTTGAGCAGTATCCAGTGGGAAGGTGGTGTGGGGTACCCATACTTTGATAATATTACTATTGTACTCTATTAACTTGTGTTACTTGGTGAGTGTGACTGGTGAGGCTGGGTGGATAGATTCCTTGCTAGGTTTTGGTTCTTCTGTTTTCTCACGGGGCATTAGGATGTCTCCCCACTTGTGCACGAGAGCTTTAGGTTTCCCTACTGAGTACACTTGTATGCTCACCCGACGTTTGCTTTCAAGTTTTCAGGAGGACTACAGGGACTGTGCGGGACCTTACTAGTCAGGCAGAGGGAGTTGTTGTAGTTGGTTGTTGTTGTTTTCCTTTACTTTTTGGTACAGTACTTTGGAGATATTCTGTACTTGTACTTTTGTTTCACTATTGTATAAATCATGCATATGGGATTGGTTTTGGGCTATTTATATACTTGTTCCTTTTCTTATTCTTGGTGTTTGACTCTTCCTATTTCCCAATCTTAAATAAATAAAAAGGTCAATTCCTCTCATATTTGTGAAAAACTCAAACCCTTGGTGCTAGTCACCACTCCGGGGCCTACTGGAGGCGGGACTCGGGGGTCATTATCTCCCTTCCACCATTGCCAGCTCAAGAGGGGCATCTTTGGTGGGAGGGGGTCGTGACAGAATGGTATCAGAGGCTGATGGTTGAGAGATAGGATGGAGTCTGGAGTTAGGCATAGTGAGGATTGCATGGGATGGTAGGGCAACAGTGTTGGTTAATCTTGGGGTGTGCCATAGGCCAGGGACGACCAGCTAGGACATGGGATTTTAGGGCCCCTCGTGATCTGATGCAAGGACTCTAAGTCTACTAAAAAACCAAGTGAGACTACATTGATTATTGGGTAGAGACCCTAGGGAAGGTACATGCATCATCATGATTGTTTTTTACTTGATTTGGGTGTTCTGGGGAAGAAATTGAAATAAAAATGATAAAATAAAACCTTGAGAAAATTTCCTTGCTAATTGGGATTAGGCCTTCCTTGTTTACCGAACAACCATGGCACCTAGACGTCGACAGAGAGTTAGAGGAGTGGGACGCGGACAGTTGCATGCAACAGAAGCAGCAACCCTAGCCTGGCCAGATATTGAGAGAGATGTTTTCAGTTTTACTTAAATTCTCTTGTTTATGTTTTGTTTAAATTCAGGAGCTTCGCACTCCTTTGTTGAAACTCATTCTTGCCCATGATTTGGGCCTAGAATTTTTTTTTCATGAGTCTATAATGCTATGTTGTTTCCCTTTTTCCTTTAAATGTGTGTGAAGAGTCCTAACATGTGGGGAGAGGAGGACTTGATCCCTAATCGAGATGCATTAATGTGGATGCGATTAAACCCGTGTAGGAGATTCAGTGCCGCCTAAAGCAGATAATATCTTGACATGGGAGAAGGAATTCCTAAATCCATGTGTTCGGGCAATTTATTTTTGTTTTGTAAGGTGTTGGGGGTAGTGTAAGTTTGGAAAATCCTAATATATGGAAGTTAGAAGGCCTAATTCCTAATCGAGATTCATTAATGTGGATGCGATTAAACTCGTGCAGGCAAGTCAGTGCCGCCTAAAGCAGAAAATATCTCAGTAGGGAGAAGGAATTCCTAACTCATATAATTTGGGTTGTCGGTTGTTTCCTGTTATGACAAGAGCCCTGAGAGGTATCTTCGGGGTGGTTGTTCGGATTCATTCTTTTTTCTGGGTTAGTTTTTAATTCTCGAGGACGAGAATGTTTTGAGAGGTATATGATGTAATGGTCTGGACACCTCCAGTCCATTCCTTTGTTGAAATCAATGTGGTCATTACGACGCACGTTATAATGTTAATTTTTAATAATGATGATAACGTAAAAATATGTTAAATAATAATGGCGATGACATAAATTGTGTGATTAATTAAACTAAAAAGAGAATAATAATGATAAAATGATTTAATGGGTGTTGTGTAATTAATATTATTCATAATATTAATAATAATGAGAAATTAATTAAATGAGTCATGGTATTTATTGTAAAAAAATAAATGAAGATGCCCAGTGGAGGCATGGTGGTGCGTTAATAAAATTAAAGGTGAGTTCGGTATTACTATTATGTTAAATAATAATAATAATGGTGGCGTAAGAATATGTTGGGTTTATTAAATTGAATGGTTTTAATTTAATAAAAGTGGTTTCAATTTAATGAGTGTGAAATTAAAATAAATAAAATTAAATAATTAAATTAACGGATTTTATGTGACATTGACGTGACATGGTCAGATTTAGATATCCAACAGGGTGGTTTAACAAGGTCAATGTGATGGGCGTAAATATTATCATTATTAAAAATAATAACGGTGATGAGTTAATAAAATAAGTTGATGAATTTTTATTATTATTGAAAAACAAGAAATAACAATGATGGCGTAAAAATATGTGCTAGAGGTTAATGAAATTAAATGTATTAAAAAGGGGTTGAATATGTAAGTTATATTAATTTCGTTTTTTCATTTAATTCAATTAAATGAAATGGTTTTGAGTCGCATGGAATGGTTTTAGTTTAATTTGAGAATAATTATGGTAATCTAATTTAATGGGATTAAATTAGAACATTAATGATGGGTATTATTAATATTAATTTTATTAATAATGACATTGAAGTGAGATTGGAGAGAGATTACAATGTGATGGAATAATAAAGAAAATAATAAAAACCATAAAGGAATGAAGGTTGGGGCATGTTGGGCATGGAATGAGGAAGGGAGGTGCCACTTTTGGTGTAGTATTAATTATTTTTATGATAATAATTTTGGAAATAAGGTCAAATAAAAAAAAGGTGAAATCTTATGATGTGCTGGGCGTGAGAGGGGAAATAAAGGGGCATAAATAGAATTGTGATTGGAGAGAGAAAATTTAAAATATAATAATGATTAAATGATAATAATGATAATATAAAAGAGGAGTCAATCATGGGGGATTATGCGCTTCACTTTAAGAGGTTGAGCGTGGGTTCTTGTTTGAGGTGGAAAGAAAATAAGAGTTAAATTAAATTAAATAATATAATAATCATGTTTTTGTTTTGGGTTATATAATCTTAATTTGACCGTAACTTCTTCATATGGTGTCGGAATGACGAAATGTTAGCGGAAGTATAATCCTGAAATTAAGATGGTCATTTTAAGACCAATTATTAATACCTTTTCATGACTCATTCCTCAGGTAAACAAAACACCAAATATTAAAAGAATTATTATTATCATTAAATGCATGGAAACTGCGTGAAGTGTCGTGTGTTGACCAGTCAAAACGCGTAATGGGTGTACAATCACACCGTTTATTCATTAATACATGCTGCATACCATTTTACCTTGTTGTTACATATATAAGAAAGGGTCATGTACTATTTCCAGACCTATCTCTTCCTCGTCGCACGACGACGCTCTTGGACGATCGAGAAGTCTTCCTCCTCTAACTTCTTCATCGGGACTCTGATCGTCGATCCATCAGTGACTGCGGGATCATGTCAGTGAGAAGAACACCGTACACCCTGTTCTATTCCCTCTTCTTTGACTTCCCCTCCGTAGTTTCCAACCGAGGAGACTGCTGATAATTGACGGGAACGACGGTCTTTGACGAACGACTCTAAAAAGGTATGTTAAACCTATATTCTTGTATTCTCTTTTGATCCTACTTCTCCAATTTTCTTTCCATGCTAAAGAATGTGATCTCTGTGTTTAGGGAGTTTCTTGTGTTGTTGATTTGGTGGTTTCGCGACATCCTTGGTGGGTGCAGTCGTTCTGGGAGAAGCCTTGTGATCGTGGTGGTCGTGTTCGTATAAAGACATCGGAACCTGTTGAGGTAGGGATCTTACATTTGTCTCTCTAAATTGTGCATCATGCGGGGTGAGTATCCTCTTGTTTACATGAAACACATTTGAATCGGTTTAATAAAGATAATAAATGGATTATATAACGGGGATGGGAAGTTTGTAAATGCAGTTACATTATTTATATCCTATGATGTTATGTTGTGAATTGAATGAGCTTTTACCTACTGAAAATCATGGTCGTTGGGGGCCTTTGCTTATGCAATTAAATGTTTCCCTCTCCTTCTAGATTTTCTTATGGGTGAAAATTTTATTGAATGCGTAAATTGGTTAATCACATAAATTTGGATGATTAAATACTCAGAACCCTTGTGTGAACACCCCGGTTCAACAAAATGGAATAATGAACATGTTGGTGTTGGGTTGGTTTTGTTATGGGATGTGTGAAGTGGTAATATTTGGGTTGTTGTGTGATATGGTGTTTGGTAGCGGGGCTGCAATGATGGGTGGTGAATATTATTAAAGTGGTTAGTAGTGGACTATATATATGGGGGGAAAGTAATGGAAATGTGGAATGTGGAAAATGAATTTATATGTGGAACATGGGAATAAATGAACGGTGGGGTATTGTGATGGAAATGAATTAAAGATGGATATGATAATCAAATTTTTAAGGAGTTGGTATGTGATTGATTGTGTTTTCCCTAACTTTTGTTGTGGTTGGCAGGGATATGTTTTATAAACACTCGATTTGGTTTGGTTGTTGATAGTTTCCCAATAGTTAAAAGAATTGACAACTAAAGCTGTTGAACATGAAAAAATAAATGGGGTTTTGGGATTGCTTGTTGTGTGCATACTCTCGAGGTAGCAGTGCTAAGGCATGTGCTCAGATCTTTTGTTTAGAAGCCTTAGGATGGACTTAATGGTTGATATAATTATATAAATCTGTATCTTTCTATGTTTCTTTACGCACCCCACCCGCGTTGATCACTACGTGTCGAACACCCGTGGGACCGAGGGTGTTATTCCCAACATCCAAAGGACATTATGGATGGCTGGTTACTGTTCATCCATATGCTCCCTCTTCCAGGTTATATATCCCATGATCCTTTGGGTAGGTTACGACAGATGTTTCCCAAGAATATTCGAGATGAGATGTGATGTGGTTCCCAGGTGTTTTCGGGATGAGATGTGGTGATGGCTGAGGATTGTGTGTCGGCGGGTTACTATGAGCTTCGTATGGCTAGGTTACGGCACTAGCTCGAGTTTTGTATGGCCAAGTTGCAGCACTATCTCTGGAAGAGGTGGAAGAATCAGAGAATTAGGTGTGAGGGCTTGAGCAGTATCTAGTGGGAAGGTGGTGTGGGGTACCCATACTTTGATAATATTACTACTATACTCTATTGACTTATGTTACTTGGTGAGTGTGACTGGTGAGGCTGGGTGGATAGATTCTTTGCTAGGTTTTGGTTCTTCTGTTTTCTCACGGGGCATTAGGATGTCTCCCCACTTGTGCACGAGAGCTTTAGGTTTCCCTACTGATTATACTTGTATGCTCACCCTATGTTTGATTTCAGGTTTTCAGGAGGACTATAGGGACTGTGCATGACCTTACTAGTCAGGCAGGGGGAGTTGTTGCGGTTTGATGTTGTTGTTTTCCTTTACTTTTTGGTACAATACTTTGGAGATTTTATGTACTTGTACTTTTGTTTCACTATTGTATAAAGCATTCATATGGGATTGGTTTTGGGATATTTCTATACTTTTTACTTTTCTTATTCTTGGTGTTTGAATCATCCTATTTCCCGATCTTAAATAAATAAAAAGGGTAATTCATATCATATTTGTGAAAAACTCATACCCTTGGTGCTAGTCGCCACTCCGGGGCCTACTGGAGGCGGGACTCGGGGGGTTATTATCTCCCTTCCACCATTGCCAGCTCAGGAGGGGCATCTTTGGTGGGAGGGGGTCATGACAGAATGGTATCAGAGGCTGATGGTTGAGAGATAGGATGGAGTCTGAAGTTAGGCATAGTGAGGATTGCATGGGATGGTAGGGAAATAGTGTTGGTTAATCTTAGTGCGTGACATAGGCCAGGGAAGACCAGCTAGGACACGGGATTTTAGGGCCCCCCATGATCCGATGCAAGGACTCTAAGCCTACTGAACGACCAAGTGATACTACATTGATTACAGGTTAGAGACCCTTGGGAAGGTACATGCATCATCATGGTTGTGTTTTACTTGATTTGGGTGTTCTGGGAAATAAATTGAAATAAAAATGATAAAATGAAACCTTGAGAAATTTCCTTGCTAATTGGTCTTAGGTGTTCCTTGTTTACTGAACAACTATGGAACATGGACATCAACAGAGAGGTAAAGGAGTGGGACGCGGAAAGTTTCATGAAATAGAAGCAGCAACCCTAGCCTGGCCACAGATTGAGAGAGATGTTTTAGGTTTTACTTAAATGCTCTTGTTTATGTTTTGTTTAAATTCAGGAGCATCGCACTCCTTTGTTGAAACTCATTCTTGCCCATGATTTGGGCCTGGACCTTGTTTTTCATGAGTCTATAATGCTAATTTTTTTTCCTCTTTCCTTTAAATGTGTGTGAAGAGTCCTAACATGTGGGGAGAGGAGGGCCTAATCCCTAATCGAGACGCATTAATGTGGATGCGATTAAACTCGTGCAGGCGATTCAGTGCTGCCTAAAGCGGATAATATCTTGACATGGGAGAAGGAATTCCTCAATCCATGTGTTTGGGAAATTTATTATTGTTTTTTAAGGTGTTGGGGGTAGTGTAAGCTTGGAAAATATTAATATATGGAAGTTAGAAGACCTAATTCCTAATCGAGACGCATTAATGTGGATGAGATTAAACCCGTGCAGGCGAGTCAGTGCCGCCTAAAGTAGATAATATCTCGGTATGGGAGAAGGAATTACTAACTCATATAATTTGGGTTGTCGGTTGTTTCCTGTTATGACAAGATCCCTGAGAGGTATCTTGCGTGGTGGTTGTTCGGATCCATTCTTTTTTCTAGGTTGGTTTTTAATTCTCGAGCACTAGAATGTTTTGAGAGGTATCTGATATAATGGGTCGGACCCCTCCGGTCCATTTCTTTGTTGAAATCGATGTGGTCAACACGACGCGCGTTATAATGTTAATTTTTAATACTGATGATAACGTAAAAATATGTTAAATAATAATGGCAATGACATAAATTGTGTGATTAATTAAACAAAAAAGAGAATAATAATGATACAATGATTTAATGGGTGTTGTGTTATTAATATTATTCATAATATTAATAATAATGAGAAATTAATGGAATGATTCATGGTATTTATTATAAACAAATAAATGAAGATGCATAGTGGTGGAATGGTGGTGCGTTAATAAAATTAAATGTGAGTTCGGTATTATTATTATGTTAAATAATAATAATAATGGTGGCGTAAGAATATGTTGGGTTTATTAAATTGAATGGTTTTAATTTAATAAAAGTGGTTTCAATTTAATGAGTGTGAAATAAAAATAAATAGAATTAAATAATTAAATTGATGGATGTTATGCGACATTGACGTGACATGGTCAGATTCAGATATCCAACGGGGTGGTTTAACATGGTCAATGCGATGGGCGTAAATATTATCATTATTAAAAATAATAACTGTGATGAGTTAATAAAATAAGTTGATGAATTGTTATTATTATTGAAAAACAATAAATAACAATGATGGCGTAAAACTATGTGTGAGAGGTTAATGAAATTAAATGTATTAAAAAGGGGTTGAATATGTAAATTATATTAATTTCATTTTTTTCATTTAATTCAATTAAATGAAATGGTTTTGAGTCGCATGGAATGGTTTTAGTTTAATATGAGAATAATTATGGTAATCTAATTTAACGGGATTAAATTATAACATTAATGATGGGTATTATTAATATTAATTTTATTAATAATGACATTGAAGTGAGATTGGATAGAGATTACAAATTGATGGAATAATAAAGAAAATAATAAAAACTATAAAGGAATAAAGGTTGGGGCGTGTTGGGCATGGAATGAGGAAGGGAGGCACCGCTTTTGGTGTAGTATTAATTATTATTATGATAATAATTTTGGAAATAAGGTCGAATAAAACAAAGGTGAAATCTTATGATGTGTTGGGCGTGAGAGGGGAAATAAAGGGGCATAAATAGAATTGTGATTGGAGAGAGAAAATTTAAAATATAATAATGATTAAATGATAATAATGATAATATAAAAGAGGAGTCAATCATGGGGGATTATGTGCTTCACTTTAAGAGGTTGAGCGTGGGTTCTTATTTGAGGTGGAAAGAAAATAAGAGTTAAATTAAATTAAATAATATAATAATCATGTTTTTGTTTTGGGTTATATAATCTTAATTCGACCGTAACTTCTTCATATGGTGTCAGAATGACGAACCATCAGCGGCAGTATAATCCTGAAGTTAAGATGGTCATTTTAAGACCAATGATGAACACATTTTCATGACTCATGCATCGTGTCAACAAAACACCAAATATTAATAGAATTATTATTATCATTAAATGCATGGAAATTGCATGACGTGTCATGTGTTGACCAGTAAAAACATGTAACGGGTGTACAATCACACCGTGTATTCATTAATACAAGCTGCATACCATTTTACCTTTTCGTTGCCTATATAAGAAAGGGTTGTGGATTATTTCCAGACTGATCGCTTCCTCATCGCATGACGACGCTCTTGGATGATCGAGAAGTCTTCCTCCTCTAACTTCTTCATCCAGACTCCGATCGTCGATCCATCCGTGACAGCGGGATCGTGTCAGTGAGAAGAACATTGTACACCCTATTCTATTCCCTCTTCTTCGACTTCCCCTCCGTATTTTCCAACCGAGGAGACTGCTGATAATCGACAGGAATGACGGTCTTTGACGAATGACTCTAAAAATGTATGTTAAACCTATGTTCTTGTATTCTCTTTTGATCATACTTCTCCCATTTTTTCTCCATGATATAGCATGTGATCTCTGTGTTGAGGGAGTTTCTTGTGTTGTTGATTTGGTGGTTCTGCGACATCCTTGGTGGGTGAAGTCGTTCTGGGAGAAGCCTTGTGATCGTGGTGGTCGTGTTCGTATAAAGACATCGGAACCAGTTGAGGTAGGGATCTTACATTCGTCTCTCTAAATTGTGCATCATGCGGTGTGGGTATCCTCTTGTTTACGTGAAACACATTTGAACCGGTTTAATAAAGATAATAAATGGCTTATATAACGGGGATGGGAATTTTGTGAATGTAGTTACATTATTTATATCCTATTATATTATGTTGTGAATTGAATGAGATTCTACCCACTGAAAATCATGGTCGTTGGGGGCCTTTTCTTATGTAATTAAATGTTGCCCTCTCCTTCTAGATTTTCTTATGGGTGAAAATTTTATTGAATGTGTAAATTGGTTAATCACATAAAGTTGGCTGATTAAATACTCATAACCCTTGTGTGAACACCCTGGTTCAACAAAATGGAATAATGAACATGTTGGTGTTGGGTTGTTTTTGTTATGGGATGTATGAAGTGGTAATATCCGGGTTGTTGTGTGATATGATGTTTGACAGTGGGGCTGCAATGATGGGTGGTGAATATTATTAAAGTGGTTAGTAGTGGACTATATATATGGGGGAAAAGTAATGGAAATTTGGAATGTGGAAAATGAATTTATATGTGGGACTTGTGAATAAATGAACGGTGGGGTATTGTGATGGAAATGAATTAAATATGGATATGATAATCAAATTGTTAAGGAGTTGGTATGTGATTGCTTGTGTTTTCCCTAACTTTTGTTGTGGTTGGCAGGGATATGTTTTATGAACACTCGATTTGTTTTGGTTGTTGATAGTTTCCCAATAGTTAAAATAATTGAAAGCTAAATCTGTTTGACATGAAAAAATAAATGGGTTTTTACGATTGCTTGTTGTGTGCATACTCTCGAGGTAGCAGTGCTAAGGCATGTGCTCAGATATTTTGTGTAGAATCCTTAGGATGGACTGAGTGGTTGATATAATTATATAAATCTGTATCTTTATATGTTTCTTTACGCACCCCACCCGCATTGAGAACTACGTGCCAAACACCCATGGGATGGGGGGTGTTATTCCCAACATCCAAAGGACATTGTGGATGGATGGTTACTGTTATTCCCTATGCTCCCTCTTCTAGTTTCTATATCCCAAGATCATTTGCATAGGTTACGATAGATGTTTCCCAAGAATCTTCGGGATGAGATGTGATGTGGTTCCCTTGTGTTTTTAGGATGAGATGTGGTGATGGCAGAGGATTGTGTGTCGGCGGGTTACTATGAGCTTCGTATGGCCAGGTTGCGGCACTAGCTCGAGCTTCGTATGGACAAGTTGCGGCCCTAGCTCAGGAAGAGGTGGAAGCATTAGAGAATTAGGTGTGAGGGATTGAGCAGTATCCATTGGGAAGGTGGTGTGGGGTACCCATACTTTGATAATATTACTACTATACTCTATTGACTTGTGTTACTTGGTGAGTGTGACTAGTGAGGCTGGGTGGATAGATTCCTTTCTAGGTTTTGGTTCTTCTGTTTTCTCACGGGGCATTAGGATGTCTCCCCACTTGTGCACGAGAGCTTTAGGTTTCCCTACTGAGTATACTTGTATGCTCACCCTACATTTGATTTCAGGTTTTCAGGAGGACTACAGGGACTGTGCGGGACCTTACTAGTCAGGCAGGGGGAGTTGCTGCTGTTTGTTGTTGTTGTTTTCCTTTACTTTTTGGTACAGTAATTTGGAGCTTTTCTGTACTTGTACTTTTGTTTCACTATTGTATAAATCATGCATATGGGATTGGTTTTGGGCTATTTCTATACTTGTTCATTTCCTTATTCTTGGTGTTTGACTCATCCTATTTCCCGATATTAAATAAACAAAAAGGGTAATGCCTCCCATATTTGTGAAAAACTCATACCCTTGGTGCTAATAGCCATTCTGGGGCCTACTGGAGGCGGGAATCAGGGGTCATTATCTCCCTTCCACCATTTCCACCTCAGGAGGGGCATCTTTGGGGGGAGGGGGTCGTGAGACTACCCCAAGCCCACCTTCCATAGGCCAGGGGCTGGCGACTAGCACCGAAAGGCGCATTCTCTAAAATCAGGAAGGCATTGAATTTATAACTTGTAGACTCATACAACTAAGCACAAAGAATGATACAAGAATAAAGTGAAACTATAAAGTAATAGGGTGTGTATAGAAATAAAAATGGGCCAGAATACAAGCACAACTGAATAGTACAAGAAAAAATGAAACAGCTCCAGTGAACTCCCACCAAGGACCCTACCTGAAGTGTAGGTACAACTCTTGAACTGTCATCTATGCGGTATGCCTCATCTAATGTACACCTCCAAGCTACCTCTAGTCTTGGTAATATCTTCCTCAGTTAGAGTTTTCTGTCGTCTACAGCAAACACAACAAGTTGCGGGCATAGCCTATGTAGGGGTGAGTATAACGATACTCAGTAGGGACTCCGTGACCCTCTAAGGTCTCACAAAACCCACAAAGGATAAACCAAAAAGCATGAAAACATATGAAAACCCTTCTTAGGTATATTCCCATACATATACCTAAGTTATCAAGTATACCCATCTTATTTATGATGAAACACAAGGCCCAACACTTAGCCAAGGTACATTTGTTTCACATAGGAAGGAATACCAAGAAGGTAACACCACAAGGGTAAGTACCAAAAAGGTAATGCCACACAGAAGAATACCACGAAGGTATCCCCATGAAGGTAAGTACCACAAAGTTACTCCACACAGATGAATACCAAAAAGGTATCACTATGAAGGTAAGTACCACAAAGGTACGCCACACAGAAGAATACCACAAATGTATTACCACGAAGGTAAGGACTCAGCTCACACTAGGTATAACTTAGGTATGGTAGTAAAGATGATTAGATGTAACTACTGAATCATATTACCCTATTAAGAGGTAGACCCACATAGGATCCTAAATCATCAGACCCATGTAGGATCATAAATCATCAAACCCATGTAGGATCCTAAATCATCAGACCCACGTAGGATCCTAATGCAGCAGAGCCACGTATGATCCTAGATTAGTCCCACGTGGATTCCTAGAGCGAATATAAGTGATACTCTTGAACACAGACCCATATAGGATCCCAAAGCACAGACCCACATAGGATCCCTTTCTCATGTTACAGCTAGATACAGGGTTCCCACACTAAGCTCGCTTGATTCTGGGAGGATCCTCTCCTCAAGCCACAGTTCAATACACCCACTGCCATGAAGTCCCATGAAGAAGTATCCCAGAGTACTTCCACGTAATAGGGGTCTCAAAGCAATAGACGGTGCTTAAATCAGATGCTCGGTCTATAATTTATTGGTCTTTTAGTCCTGAGGGCCCGATTGGATTCATGTCCGATCCAACCTGGTTGTACCCCAAATTTATCCAAAACTCAAGTGGGGTATACCAAAAGGACCTTCTTGATCCAAGGTTTCCAGTTCCATAGAAGGTTTGTCAAATGGACACCCGTAACTCATGTTATGGCCGAAAGAGTGAAAAGGGTCAAAGCTATTCTAGGTCCAGTCTGACTTGGTCGGACCGACCCGGCCCGACCCAGCCTAACTCGGGTCCGGCCCTGGGTCCGACCCGGCCCGATGGGTGGTCCGCTCAGCTCACAGCTAGCCGGGAGGCCAGCCCTCCTCCGCGTGGTGCGGTCATGTGCCACACCATCACCGACGGCCGGCAGCGATCCGGCCACCCCTCCATCGCCGCCACGGCCTTGCACCACGGCCCCTACATGCCGGGTGATGCGGACACGCACCGCCACCACTATCATGTGGTCGGTCGTGCACCGACCACTACCCTCTCTCCGCCATGGCTGACAGGCCGCGGTCCTTCTCTGGTGGCGTAGTTTTTCCGCCACCATCTTCATGGATGGCCGGAGTGTTGTTCGCCGCTCCCAAGCCCCACTGGTGTCGATAGCCGGCACGAGTCGCCGACGACATTCTTTGGGTCACCGAGCACGCCCCGGTGGCCCGTTATTCATTCCGTAGACTTCCAAACTTGTCTCGTGATGTCTCAAATGATTTAAAACCACCACAAAATCCCACAAAGGTTGCAGAGAGGTCAGGCCATGTTTGTTCAGCCCGCACCCACCGCATTAGAACGGTAGCAAGAGGCTTATTTGTTCTTAAATCAAGAAGAATATAAATGTTATTAAATCAAGATGAACATCAAGAAAAAGGAAAGGGGTAAACAAACAATAATCCCTACCTCGATTTCTCATTGTAGGTGTCACGAGAAGAAGTCAGTTAAGGCAGTGAGGGTGCCAACGATTGTCACTTCTGCAACATGCTTCCGAATTCGAGATCATGCATCATCCTCATTCTCGATTTTGAAGTATGTTCTTAGTTGGAGAGGGTGTTCTTTGTTGGAGAAATATTTTCTCCAAAGTTCTCCCCAAGCCTCCCTTTCGCCAACGATTTCCCCAAGGAAATGAGGAGCCAACAAATTAAAATAGGTTTATCAATTTAATTTACATCGGCACAATTAAAGTTGCCACAATTAAATGGCACAATTAATTGTATTGTGTTATCAAAATTAAATTTCTCATTTAATTGTATTGTGTTGACACAATTAAATGGGAGGATTCCAAGGGACTTCCCCACATTAAAGAGGGTTTTTGGTGGTTCCCACCACTAAAATTCAAAATGGGGGTTTTCTAGTTCGGGTGGTCCCCACCCCCATAACTCAAAAGGAGGGGTTTCAAAAGAAAAATAAAATGTTAAATATTTTATTTTTCTTCTTCAACAAGAAATTGAAAAACTATCTTCAACCCTCGACCTACTGCGGTCGAGGTGAAAGTCTCTTTAAGTGAATATCAGCACTGCGAGTTAAACAGTGCCCTCAGATTTAAATTCTGAGCACCGGTTCAAAATTTACAAAGACCCACTCGCACGTTTACTAAATGTACTTGAAAAAAAGTTCATAAATTCATTCTGGGTACTCTGGGCCTTGGAATCATGCACCATTAATTTTCACGGACTCTTAAAACTCCCCTATAATTAAAAAAAATACATGGAATTTTCAGGTCTTTACATTCTCCCCACCTCAAGTCTTTGTGTCCCCGAAAGCCACATTACAAAAACTAGGAAAACAAGAGGGGGTACTGATCTTGAATCTGAGTCTCTCACTCCCATGTTCTTTCTTGGAGGTTCTAGTGTTGCCAATGTACACACACCGAAGGTATCAATCGCCCAGGAAGGACCCTCTCATGTCGATCCTCAGTCTCCACTAGAACCTCCGTAAATGTTTCCCCATCATCGATGTCCAGCCTTCCCCATTCAATGATGTGTGAAGGGTCGTGCAAGTATCTCCTTAGCTGGGATACATGGAAGACGTCGTGCACCCGATGCAGATAAGGTGGAAGAGCTAAGCGGTAAGCCACCTCACCAACTCTGTTGGGGACCTGAAAAGGTCCGATGAACCTCAAAGATAACATACTGCCCTATCTAAATCTCTTCAAACCTTATCAGGGTGAGACCTGTAGAATGATGTGGTCACCATCCTCGAACTCCAGAGGTCTCCATATCCTATCGGCATAAGACTTTTGTATGATCTGTGCAGTCTTCATACTCTCCTGAATGATCTTCACCTTCTCTGTGGTATCCCGTACCATATCTGGTCCCATGAGTGCTGACTCCTCTGGGCCAGTCCAGCACAAAGGCGATCCACAAGTTTGACCGTACAAAGCCTCGAAATGTGTCATCCCAATGGTGGAGTAATAGCTATTTTTTTATGAAAACTCCACCAAGGGAAAGTGATCCTCCCAGTCATGACTGAAGTCAAGGACTCAAGCACGTAGCATGTCCTCAGGGGTCTGAATGGTCTGCTCAGCCTGTCCATTTGTCTGAGGATGGAAGGCGGTGCTCCAATGAAGCTGCATCCCAAAAGCCTCCTAAAACCCCTTCCATAGCTGGGAAGTGAAATGTGCATCACGATTGAATACAACCATCAAGGGTACTCTATGTAGCTACCCAATCTCCTACACATAGAGGCGTCCCAAGCTCTCTACTGAACCCTACTCTCTGATTGACAAGAAGTGGGCCGATTTATTGAGTCAGTCAACGATTACCAAGATAGAATCATGACCCATGGATGTACATAGAAGTATTTTCATGAAGTCCATGGATATTCCATCCCACTTCTACTATGGGACCTCTATAGGATGAACTAAGCCTGCTAGTACCTGATGTTCCGTCTTCACTTTCTGACATGTAAGGTGCCAAGACACAAACTCTGCTACTGTTTTCTTCATTCCTAGCCACAATTTATATCGTAGGAGATCCTGGTACATCTTTTCCACTCTTGGATGTACCACTATAGGGGATGTGTGGAACTCCCTCAACACTTCCTCCCGAAGAGACACTGGTACCACGGTACTTCCTCTGAAGAGGATGACGTGCTTCCTACCTTCAGAAAATCCATTAGGTTCTTGTCCTGTGGATATCTGAGCACGTCGAGCCTCGTAGTAAATGTTCCCATGAGGTGCTTCCCTGACTCACTGAAACATTTGGGGAGTGACTGTAAGAGACTGAAAAATGGTAGCTCCATCTCGATCCACAAAGGATATCTGCAATGCTGTCAGCTACTCTATCGCCTCACTTAGCAGTTGTATATTAGATCTCCTATTGAGTGCATCTGCTAAAACATTCCCCTTACTAAGAGTATAGACTATATCTAAGTCATGGTCTTGGAGGAACTCAAGCCAATTTCATTGTCTCGGGTTCAGGTCCTTTTGAGATAAGATATACCTGAGACTCTTGTGATCAAAGTAGACTAAAAAACATTCTCCCATCAAGTAATGTCACCACATCTTCAAGAAGAAGACCATTACTGCTAACTCCAGGTCATGGGTAGAATAGTTCTACTCATGTTATCTCAGCTGTCAAGAACCATATGCAGTAACTACTTTCTCCTGTATTAGGACACATCCAAGCCCAGTCCTTGATGTGTCGTAGTAGACTACGTACCCAACGCCCTCCTCCAGAAGCCTCAAGATGGGGGCACTAATCAGTATCTACCTCGGCTCCTTAAAACTCTGATGGCATTTCTCTGACTACATGAAGGGTTTCCCCTTCTTCGTCAACACTGATAAAGGTGTTGCAACTCTAGAGAAATCTGTCACAAACCATTGGTAGTATCTAGACAAACCCAGGAAACTCCGTACCTCCGTCACACTCCTGGGTGTCTCCCAAGCAAGTACCACCTCAATCTTCGTAGGATCCACTGCCACTGCATCCTCTGAGATGACAAGTCCCATAAATTAGACCTCTTGGATCCAGAACTGGAACATAGAGAGCTTACCATAATGTTGGGGCTCTCGGAGTGTGTCCAGAACTATCTGTAAATGATAGGCATGATCCTCCTCAGTAGTCGAGTATATTAGAATTCCGTCAATGAAGACTACTACAAAGCGATCAAGGTATGGTTGGAAGATCTTGTTCATGAGTCCCATGAACAGTGTTGGAGCGTTGGTCATTCTGAATGGCATAACCAAGAACTTGTAGTGGCCATATAAACATCTGAAAGTAGTCTTCTTCACATCCTCATCTTGTACTCTGAGTTGGTGATAGCCTAATCTGAGTTCTATCTTCGAGAACCAATGTGATCCCTTCAGCTGATGAAAGAGGTCGTTAATCTTTGGGAGTGGGTACTTGTTCTTCACGGTCACCTGGTTCAGGCGCCGATAGTCAACACAAAGTCTCAAGCTCCCATCTGGCTTCTTGGCGATCAAAATCGAGGCTGCCCAAGGAGAAACACGGGGCTTGATGAATCCCTTCTCCTGTAAGTCATCTAGTTGTACCCGCATCTCATGAATCTCCACGAGATCCATCTATTATACTGGTGTAGATATCAGTGTCATCTCGGGGTAAAGTCAATGTAAAAGTTCACCTCTCTGTGAGGAGGTAGACAAAGAACATAATCAGGAAAGACATATGTGTACCGGTCCACCACTACAGGATAGCTCAGACTCTCCACATCAACCGCTATGAGGGTGAGGCTAGCCAACTGATGAGTGATCGGATGCACTCTCCTTCAGGTAAGTCCATCCTTTGTTGTAAAGGCTACCTTCTCATCAGTGAAGGTAAACCTAGGCCCATCCGTGTGGACACACCCCACTTTGTGCCTAATATAGTCAATCTGAGCATGGACTATAGATAACCAGTCCATACCCAAGATGACATCGTAAGGCCTCGACGCCGCTACTAGGAGATCCCAGCTGAAGCTCCCGCATCCTAGAGTATGCTCGCACTGCCGGTACCAGTGCGTAATAATCAAATCATCTCCTTTAGGATTCTATAGTCATAAGGTTTGATCCAACGACTCCATCGTAATCTATGAGCTCCAATGAGGGCCATGGAAATAAAAGAGTGACTGGAACTTTTGTCTATAAGTACTGCAGCTAAGGTGTAATAGACACAGATCATAACTTGTATCATCTCCAAAGCACCGTGATCATAGGCCTCAGCTGCCTGGAGTGGAGCTCGCCCATGTCCACTTGCTCCCTGTGGACGTGTATGGACCACCT
Organism: Viscum album; assembly: GCA_963277665.1. Classification (NCBI taxonomy): domain Eukaryota; kingdom Viridiplantae; phylum Streptophyta; class Magnoliopsida; order Santalales; family Viscaceae; genus Viscum; species Viscum album. Next base: position 22,855,624 of record OY728157.1, on the reverse strand, counting down.
GGTGGTGGTGGAGGTAACATCTCGAATCGTCACCCACCGTCAGATGCACGACCAGCTCCTCTTCCACATCCACCTATTCACTGTGAACCTCCTCGCTCAAACCTCTATCTCTACCTGGGTGGTCCTTCAATAATATTCTAATCCTCTATACGGTGGTTAAGGCAGTCACGAGCCATGTGACCCAACCCGCCGCATGCGTAACACTGCCTGCTCCTCGCATGACTGGCTCTGTCTCTGGTACCCTGCTCAACCGACCCTGAATCCTGTGGTCTTCCACCTGTAGGTCTGGTCCTCTTGGACCTTTGTGTAATCTGTCTTCTTCCAGCTACAGAAGACTCTGCAACTTGACACCCGGTGGTGGGTATCATTGTTGGTGACTGCTCATCAAGAAAACTCTCCACTAAGAGGGATCTTTCTAACCCCCCCTGCATCAGGATGAAAAGAGAAATCATCGATCCCCTGATCTCCTACATTAGTCCCTGGTCAAAGGTCTGGGCCCTGAAGAATGGTTCCCGCACCATATCAGTGGAGTAACATGAGAGGTAGGTGAACCTCGCTAAGTACTGATCCACAGTAATGTTGCCCTACTGTAGATAAAGAAGGTCCTATATGTGCACTACGCGAAGGGTCGCTAGGAAAAACTCTTACCAAAACAGGATCTCAAAATATACCTAGATAAGTGTCACCTCTTCATGAGCCTGGAGCATCAAGATCCACCATCTTCATGTCGCTTCCTGTAGAATACTGGACGCAAGGATCACCATGAGATCAGCTGGTGTCCCTACCAGTGAAAGACTCTCACCATGGCCTCCAACCAATCCTTAGCTGCCTGTGGGTCTATCTCACCCCTAAACCTGGGCATCCTCTGGTATTGGAAATCATGCAATGCACTCAAGAAGTGTGAACCCTCTGCTACTGGGGCCAGTGGCATCAGTGTACCAATGGGTAATGGTACTGCTAGTGCCTCTACTAATAAAGGGCTCTATACCGAGGCCTTATCGCTCGGTGGGATATCATTGCATACTATACTCGGAACCCTAGCTGGATGTCTTCATGGAGGCATCCTAAAAATAAATAGGTTTAGCACGGCCAATAAGTTATACCTGGTGAGCTGAATCAAAAAGATCACAAAGAAAACTTTTTGAAACATACACGTAATTAGTATTTTCATGCACTGAGTTAGAAATCAGAATCCAGGGTCCTGGTGTATGGATACGTCGGCCGCCGCACCAACAATGGATTCCCTAAATTGATAACCACACCCACTAAAATTAACACTATTACCATGAAAAAGATCAAAGTAAAATGTTTTGTGGTAGAACCAACCACTCTGATACCAATTTGTCATGACCCATCCCTCGTGGCCCATGTTGTGACTACCCCAAGCCCGCCTTCCATAGGCCAGGGGCTGGTGACTAACACCGAAAGATGTATTCCCTAAAACCGGGAAGGCATTGCCTTTATAACCTATAAAATCACACAACTATACACAAAGCAAGATATAATCAAAAAATGAATCTATATAGTAACAGGGTGTGTATAGAAAGAAAAAGGGGCCAGAATACAAGTCCAACTGAATAGTACAAGTAAAACTGAAACAGCTCCAGTGAACTCCTAACAAAGACCCTACCTGAAGGGTAGGTACAACTCTCGAACGGTCATCTCTGCAGTACGACTCATCTAATGTTCACCTCTGATCTACCTATAGTCCTAGTACTCTCGTCCTCAGTCAGCGTTGTCCGTCGTCTGCCCCAAACACAACAAGGTGCAGGCGTATCCCGTGCAGGGGTAAGTATAACGATACTCAGTAAGGACCCCAATACACTCAAGGGTCTCAAAAACCCACAAAGGATAAACCACAAAGCATGAAAACATCTAACAACCCTACTTAGGTATATGCCCATACATATACCTAAGTTATCAATTACACCCATCTCATTCATGAGGAAATACAAGGCCTAACTCTTAGCCAAGGTACAGTTGTTCCACGTAGGAAAGAATATCATGAAGGTAACACCACAAGGGTAAGTACCACAAAGGTAAATCCACACAAAATAATACAACGAATTTATCACCATGAATGTAAGTACCACAAAGGTTCACTACATAGAAGAATACCAAAAAGGTATCACCATGAAGGTAAGTACCACAAAGGTACGCCACATAGAAGAATACCACAAAGATAATACCATGAAGGTAAGGACTTAGCACACACTAGGTATAACTTAGGTATGGTAGTAAAGATCATTAGATGTAACTACGAAATCATCTTACTCTGTTAAGAGGAAGACCCGCGTAGGATCCTAAATCATCTAACCCACATAGGATCCAAAATCTTCAGACCCACGTAGGATCCTAAATCATCAGTCACACGTAGGATCCTAATACAAAAAACCCATGTAGGATCTTATAGTAGTCCCATGTGGATTCCTAGAGTGGATCTTGGTGAGAATCTCAAAGACAGACCCATGTTGGATCCCAAAGCACATACCCACATAGGATCCCTTTCTCATGTTACAGCCAGCTATAGGGTTCCCGCACTAAGCTCGCAAGATTCTAGGAGGATCCTCTCCTCAATACATAGGTAGATACTCAAACTACCATGAAGTACCATGAAGAAGTATCCCAAAGTACCTCCATGTAATAGGGGTCTCATCGCAATAGACGGTGCATCAATCAGATGCTCGGTCTGTATGTTATTGGCATTTTAGTCTCGAGGGCCCGATTGGATTTGTGTCCGATCCAACCCGGCTGTACCCCAATTTTATCCAAAACTCAAGTGGGGTATAACATAAGTACTATCTTGATCCAATGTTTCTGGTGCCATAGACGGTTCATCAAACGGATGCTCATAGCTCAAGTTATGGCTGAAAGAGCGAAAATGGTCGATGCTAGTCCGGGTCCGGTCTGACCCGGTTGGACCGGCCCGGCCTGACCCAGCCTGACCCGAGTCCAGCCCTGGGTCTGACCCGGCCTGCTGGATCCATCCCAGCCCACCAGAGAGGCCTGGACCATGATGGGTGGCCCACAAAGGTGGTCCACTCGGCTCACGGCTGGACAGGTGGCCACCCCTCCTCCACGCGGCGCGGTCGCGCGCCGTGCCATCACCGGCGGCCGGAAGCGATCTAGCTGCCCCTCCATCACTGCCACGGCCTTGTGTCATTCCCCCGGCATGTCGAGCATCACAGACGCCCACTTCCACCACTTTCATATGGCCGGCCATGCATCGGTTGTCGCCCTTGCTCCGCCAGGACCGATGGGTTGCGTCCCTTCTTCGGCGGCACGGTTGCGCCGCCACCATCTTAGCAGTCCGCCGGAGTGCCGGCCATCATTCCCGAGCCCCACCTATGCCGATCGCCGTTACAGGTCACCGACGATGTTCCTCGAATCATCAGTCGTGCCCTGGTGGCCTGCTCGTTGGAGGTTTCACGAGAAGAAGACGGTGAAGGCGGTGAGGGTGCCAACGATCGTCACTTCCACAACACGCTTCCGAAGTCGAGCTCGTGTGTCATACTCGTTCTTGATTCTGAAGTATGTTCTTCGTTGGAGAGGGCATTCTTTGTTGGAGAAAGAATTTCTCCAAATTTCTCCCCAATCCTCCCTTTCACCAATGATTTCCCCTAGGAAATGAGGATCCAACAAATTAAAATACTTTTATCAATTTAATTTATGTTGGAACAATTAAATGGCACAATTAATTTTATTGAGTTGTAACAATAAAATGGATCATTTAATTGTATTAGGTTGACACAATTAAATGGGAGGACTCCAAGGGAATTCCTCACATTAAAGAGGGGTTTGGGTGGTCCCCACCCCTAGAATTAAAAATGGAGGTTTTCTAGTTCGGGTGGTCCCCACCCCAATAACTCAAAAGGAGGGGTTTCAAAAGAAAAAAATAAAATGTTAAATATTTTATTTTTCTTATTCAACGAAAAACTGAAAAACTATCTTCTACCCTCGACCTACTACGGTCGAGGTGGAAGTCTCCTTAAGCAAATATCGGAACTGCGAGTTCAGCGATGCCCTCATATTTCAATTCCTAGAATTGGTTCCAAAGTTACAAAAACCCGCTTTCACGTTTACTGAATGTACCTAAAAAAAAGTTCAGAAATTCATTTCAGGCACTTTGGGCCTCGGAATCACACGTCGTCAATTTTCACAGACTTGTAAAATTCCCATGTAATTAAAAAAAATTACATGAATTTTCTGGGTCCTTAAAAAGGTGATCAAATAATCATCCCCAAAGTCAACCACCCAGCATTATCTATTTCGTGCATCAAAATCAATAAAACTAAAATAGTACAATATCATATAAATCCCAATATAATAATACCATAAATAAAGAATATAAACTAAGACTATCCAATTATCTTCTCGTAGGTACCTCACTATAAATCATAATGGTTGGGTAGTTGTCTACCCATATGAACTCTTGTTGTTATCGAGTGTCCACTCACAATTAATTTCCGCACAATAATTGACCTCCTCTACCAAATCACCTTTGTTATAAAATAGTGGGATGATTTCCCACCCACATGGACTCTCAATATTATAATATATCCACCTACAGGGGCTCTCTCCACCTCAACCTATCAACACAATATCATAATGATTTTGAATATTTCCACCCAAATGGACTCCCTCTATTTATGGATGTCCATCAAAAAGGACTATCCCCACTTCAACAAGAATCATCAAGACCATATATCTTAAACCGCTACTATATATCATAATTCATCAACATATAACTAACCAAAACATCAATATCATTATCATCGAGCATCATAAATGGATTTATACCCCCACTATATATTAGTTAACCATATCAATAACATAAACCTCATTACAAATCATTATGAATTGATTTAGACCCTCACCATCCATTTTCTCTCATGCCTAAGATGACCATATATACAAAGGTCTTGGGGAATATAATAACATCAAGTGGATATACCAAACTCCCACTAAATTCTACCATAAACAAGATCTTAAGGAGTTAATTATCATACCTATAAAATTCCTTATATATTTATTTTAAACAAGTTTAATAACCTTTTCACTAAACATCTAGAATCAGAAATTCACTGACCACATTGTCTCTCTATTCACTACAACCATCCATGTACACCTTTATATCATCAAATAAGATAGATTCCATGATTTAAACATTTTCAAAACCCTTATACCTAAATGGTACATCCCATGTAAAAAAATACACTGCCTCTATTGGTGTACCTAGAACCCTCGATCTAAAAGATTCCGTCCATAACCTCTAATGTTGAACAAAGTTTGAAACATCTAGAATAAAATAACACCATAAATATGATGCACCATAACTAAGATATACATGCACCACAACCACTACAAAAAATCACTAAAATTAAAAATAAGACATTCCTAAGCTCATTGGAATGTAATAACACGCTAATCACTAATATATCATAAGGAATAATATGGTTTAACACTTAATCATGTTCCAAGGTACAACACTACAAGATTATACATTAATTAGATAGAACACATAAGTTACAAGGTAATTATCTTATGTTGCCATATTAAGACTCTATGTTATAAGGGAACCATTTTTATTCACCCTACTAGCACATAGATGAAGAAAAATCTAATGATTCATAGGAAAAACACTAATCATAAGTTATCCCACAGTGTTGAAGCATGAGTTAGACTTATGATATTTTCTATAATTCATTCATAATTTTGATATATATTTATATTTTGATACTCTCATAATTCTTTAGAATCAAAACCTTCTACTTTAGTGTAGAAATTCTTATATTACATCTCATCCATAATCACTTATATTTAAATGTTCCCCAATGGAAACTATTTCCACTTAGTTATCTTGAACAAGTGACTGATACCCTCTTTTTATAGAGGTTCCATTGAAATAACCAATTGGTTATATTGGTAGAACCACCTTTTAATCATTATGATTATCCCTCTATTTGGTAAAATCTAGTGGATAATGCACTGTCTCAACATGTGATTCTCAGTAAATAGTAAAAGATATTCTTTCGCATCCCTCTAAATAATCACATGTTTGTATTTAAAATATTTTAGGTAATTATTTCTTATATTTAGATTTATACCTATTTATGTCCTTCAATAAATAAAAAACACATCCTCCCACATTTTATATTTCATCATCCAGAATCAGTTGTCTTGTTGACTTCACTGCTTCCTTTAGAAACCCATAGTGAAAATGGAACATCCTCTTTTATCACTTCTTATAGAAGTAGATGTTTCTTCTGAATAGATTTGAAATTCATTGGTTTTAGTGAAATTCCTTCATCTGGTTCATATATTTACCTTCAAAAACATACCTTTTAAAATATATAACACTTATCCATAAAATATTTAACACACAAAAACCTAAAAATATCTCACTTAAGAATTTTTTTTATAGTTAGGCCTGAAAATTTACCACTTGAATACTGATCATAGTGATTACACCAAGTACTTAAGAAAATTAAATTCATTTTAACTTTACCACTGCCATGCTTCAAAACATCTTCCACTACCAATTGAATCAATCAGATCACACTTCCAAACACCTAATATCATAGGGAATTTTAACACAGTAATCTAAAGATCCAAATGTTATCATGGTTATACAATCCCTTATTTTTGACTAAGACTATAGTGTAATTATAATTTTACACTATAATTTTGATCATCCAAGACCCACTAAGTTGTAAACTAAAAAATCTTTAATTTAATTAAATTTTATCAACCATTCAATTCTCTATGAAACTCCACTAATTTATTTATAATGCTTCATAAAAAATAATTAGTTTGAGAACCGTATTAATTATTAAAGAACCATAGAAAACCTTTTCATCATACCATTTCTCCACCATATATTATTTCCACATATTGGTGGACCCTTTTTATGATTCACACTTCACTAGTAGGAAATTAAATTAACTCTACATTATGAAACTAACCCCCACTTCTTAAAGATAATAATACTTCCACCACTTTGGACTTTTTTCTTCTTCATTGTCCATATCATTATGGTAATATATCTTCTAGAACTCTTCCAATAATTTTTTTAGTCATTATCATGTGGTACTTTTGGATTTTACAATACCACAAAAATCAAACTCAATCTAAAATACTTTTCGAAAAATTTGGTATCTACGAATTGATAAAATCCCTAGAAAATAAAAAACCTTTATTGAAATTTCATCTCACTTGAACCTCAGAATTCATCAGTTTTTAATTATAATAAACATATTCCACTAGGTTTCTGTTCTTTAAAAGATCAAACTCCATTACATAGTACATTATTGAACTATAAAAACCTTCTTAAAATTACAATTATATAACAAAAGACAAAACTATTCAATGTTATTCATTAAAAAGAAACATGTAAAGGATTTGGGGATACCCCCTTCCATTTTTGAATCAATGTAATCATGGAGGAAAATTCCCAAAGAATTTACAATGATAAATCTAGAACTTCTTCCAGATTCTTCAGCAATAGAAAAACAACATTATAGAAAAAAATTCCCAATTTTACAATGATTATAAATTTGATGATCATTCTAAAAAACATTATACTTTTCCTTGAGAATAATATCTCACTCCTTCTTTTTACATTATTCATGTAAAAGAATGGGAAAAATGACATTCCATGAGCTTTAATTGAAACTATCTACCATACATTCATAATAACTAGCTCTAAATTTCAATACAGCAATGCATTTACTACTAGGATGATGGTCACCTACCACTACATTATAATACAAAACTCTATGAAAATTTCAGACTCCATGTATAAAATTTCTCGGATTCCTTTTTAACCAATATATTTATTCCACATCACCTAAGGGACCAATATTTCCAAGAAACAACTCCCACTAATTTTATGAGTTTTTTAATTGGAATAAACTACTCCTTCAAAAGTTAAGGTATGAATAAATGTTTTCCTATAACAATTTTACACAATCATGGAATCCCTTATGTGTGTTTAAATATACCATAAAAAAACTTTAAGTATATAAACCCATAAAAAAATTTATTTAATCGAGATCAAGATCTTTCAAAGCCTTAGAAATTTACAAATTCCCTAAAAACTTGGAAATAATATGTTCTAATCTAAAACTAAAACATAAATATTCATGGTATTTATATAATCACTATCTAAAATGTGTTCCCATTATGTAAAAAATATGAAAACAAATTTCTATGCATAATTTCTCTCAAACATAGAGTAAAAATACCAAGAGTTAAAAGGCCCATGACTTAATAAAACTATTCAACACTCAGTAATAAGTTTATCACAACTTTTGAAATGGGGTATATGGATGAAAAAATAAAAATAAAACCTTATATAATGACCCTTTGGTCCCTATAGAACTTATCCTATAAATTCTCCATTCCTTTAATAATGCCTAATTTAGAACTGGACTTAGACTAATAATGTCAACTTCTTCTCCTTAAATAAGCTTCCTAGTGGTGTCATAAACTCCAATGATGATTTTCCCTTTGGTTCATATAGGCCACCTTCCATGCTAATAATTTTTTAAGATCCATATAGGTACCTCTAGTTTGATTCTTATGATTATTCATTAAAATCAATTTTGATTGAATCCCGTCAATCCATACCTTTCCTTTTCCAATTAAATTCCCATGAAACAATGATGTGCTCCTAAATCTAAAATACATAAAGGCATCAAAAAGATTATGAACCACTATTCAATAGAGAATTTAGAGTGTATATATTTAATAAGATCTAAAACACTAGATTAGGGTGTGTAATACCAATCATTATAACCAAGATCTGATACCACTTGTTATTCCCAGAACCACTAATCTAAAAATTCCATTTGTAACCTCTAATGTGGAATAATGTCTAAAAATTTTATGATAGAATAGCGCCATGAATTTCAATGTATTAGAACTAAGGATTCTATTCGTCCCATAAACAACATCAAATAACCTCTATGATAAAAAAAGACATTCTCAAGATCAAAGAATTAGAACAATACACATAATAAAAATTGAACATATTGAATAATTTGGTTTAGAAATAAATCTTATTACATGGGAAAACACTGTAACTATATGAATTAAAAATAGAAAACACATAAGTTATAAGGATTATATATTCTAATACCCTACACATACTCTGAGTTAAAAGGGAACTATATTTTGGTAAATCTTCCCATACATGGAAAAAGATCTCTCCAATGATTTCCATAAAATATACATGTTTCAACTACTCCTATTGTGTTGACATGCATAGTTAACTTAGGATATTTTCTAAAATACATTATTCCTTTTGGTTTCTATTCACATTTTTCTTCTATAATCATCATAGCCTTTGAATTTAGTGAAATAATTCTTCCATGGATCCTCATTCGTAATCACATCTGTTGGGAAGCTCCCCAATGGGAACTATCACTACTCAATTACATTGATCAATTAACACAAACCCAATATTTATATAGGGACCTCAAAAATAGCAGTTCGATTCCAAAGGTTCAACCACCTTCTGGTGTTCATGGTTATACCTTTTTTTGTTCAAATCCACTAGATGAAACACCACCTCAACTCGAGATCCCTGGTGAATAGAGAAATATATTTTTATACATCCCTATAAATAATCATATATATCCCTTTAAAAGACTTTGGGTTATTCTTACTTATCTTTAGAGTTACTCCATCATAAGTCATTCAATAATTTTGAATCACATCCTCTTACATTCACACTTCATCATTCAAAAGTATTTTTCTGTCCTTCTTCACCACTTCCTCTAGAAACTCATGTCACTTCTGAAATGTCCTCTCATATCACTTCCTACAAAGTGGATGTTTCTAATACTTGGATCCAAAATTCTTTGGTTCCAATGAAATTACTCTATTTAGTTTTGTTCTACAACTTCTAAAGAATACATTGCATATTATACAATACTAAAATATAAAACATTTATCAAACCAAAACCTAAAAATCTATCACTTGATAATATTTTTAATAGTTATGTCTAACACCAATGTGCATCTTTGTAAAAATTATCTTCACTATAAAACATTTATCACACAAAAACCCAATAATTTTTCACCTGAAAATTATTTTCACAACTAATCCTAACACCTATGTGAATCATTGCACCTATACACCACATCTTTTAATGGACTTTTGCCTAAATGGTCCCCATGTATCACACTACCATCTTATTCCATGTTATCTCCAACCTTTGAGGAAACTTATCTAGAAAGATAAATGAACACCATTCTAATTTGGTATAGATAAATTAAAAGTTTATTAAACTCACCACTCTCACCACTCATTATATTTTCAATATATCATCATCATTTTGGTCTCAAAATTAAATACTATTATTTATCAAAAAAATAATATATTATCATAATTACTTAATTATCACCAATTAATCATAAGATGAATATCAATATAATAATACATTTTCAAGTTTTTTATAATTATTAACAACGTCACTAATAATAAATTAAAATCTTAACTAAATCAATTATATAAACATACAATATATTTTCTCATAAATTCCGTTATTTTATTTCTTTCAATTATCAATTTCCACAAACAATCCACCCTATCATATTTCAAAATCAATATAATTATTAATATAGAATTTTGCCTTCCATAAATCACATATTAATGCTACTTATTTTCAATTTACCAAAATAATATTAACCTAAAATTATTATAAATTACTTAATCATCATATAATAACAAAATCATGGTAGATTCACAAGGATTATTAAAAATGTGGGAATTATAAGTAACCTTCCTCGATTTCACATTGATTGAAACCCATGAATACCATTATTAAATTGTATATTATTGTTATTTTCCAACCATTAATTTATCAATCATGAAACTCCAATTTGAAGAATTTATTTCTTGTGTAAATATAGAGTAGAGGAGAAAATGGCTCTAAGTATAAAGACAAAGCAATGAGATCGAACTCTAATTCCCCCATAAAACCTTTTCATAAACAACCATAAATCTCTAATTTGAATTTATCTTTCAAATCCCCTCATAAAGATGATAGTTGGACTATACGTTATAAATAGACTTAAAAAAATATTTAGACTTAACTTACTCAAATATATACCCACTAATTCCACTTCATAATTTATATAAATTAATTATAAAAATAATATAATAAAAATTGAATAACTTAAAAATATTAATTAAAGAAATAAATTACCAACACTTAGAATTTACTAATTATCCAACCACTATTTAAAAATTTTCCAATTTCAACCCAATGGTAATTTTTCATCCTAAATCAAAAAGAATGCTCAAAATTTCATTATTATTCCCCTAAAATTACCATGTTATTATTCATAGTGAAAATAGTAAAATAACCTCAAGAATTTTAAAAACTCTTGGACAATAATTTTTTTGTATCTATAAGGGTTATTCTCATTTTTTTTATTAGTGTTACACACATAGTTATAGGCGTATATGATTCATTAAATTCCATAATGTCAAATTTCATCAAAATTTCCTGTAATATTTCTACTAGAAAATAAAAATATAATTTTATCCATCTTCACTTACTATCATCATGAAAATCTCATCTCACCAAGCATAGATATTTTAAAAAAAATTATTAAATCAAGAATTTTTATAAAAATATGTTACTTTCTTGATGAAAGAAATAATTTCATCAATATAAACACTGAAAATTAATATATATTTCCTTATCTATTTCACATAATTATTGTTATCTATAATTACCCTTATGAATTTCATATGTTATTGACATTTATAATGTTTATAATACTATTCCCTTTGGGGATTTATTTAGGCTATATAGTTACTTATTTAATTCACACACTCTAGTTCAATTTTTTACATGGATGAAACTATTATTTAACTCAATATATACCTCTTATTACAAATCTCTATTTAATATTGTTGAATTCACATAAAATTGATACACTTTATAATTTATTTTAGTAGTAATTTTTAAGGATATTTTTATAGCCTTGAACCATGAAACAGAAGAAAATTTTTCTTCAAAATCAATTACCTTGACTTGGTAAATTCCCTTGAAAACCATTCTTGAACAGTTTTCAAAAAAAACTAATCCTCTTTCATTGAATTTTTTTCTAAACACCCACATGGTTCCAAAAATATTTTTTATATTTAGTCTTGGGAAAAGATCTTGAGTTTTATATTTCTAAATTCAATCTAACTCTTCAATTATCTAATTCTTTAATAATGTTATACTTAATAATATAATGGGTTTATGATTAAGAAATTGATGTTATTTTATTATTGAAAATCAGTCTTCATATTATTTTCACTGGAGCCACTTTATCTTTAATAATATTCCCAACTTTAAATTTATTTTTCACCTTAAGGAATTTATATTATAAATTTTCAAAAGAATATTCTTCATTATTAGTAAAATTAAAATCATAATAAATATTATGTACCTCATAATTATATTCTATTTCACTTTCATTCACAAAATTCTAATTTCATAAAATTATATCTTTTAAATTTCTTCAACTTGTAAAAAATTAATTATAATTTCTTCAATTATTTTTATATATTAAGACTATATCATTTTTTAATAATGTTTTTATCTCATAAATAATATTCAATCTTAAAAATAACCCATAAATGTTTCTTCATATTATTTCTTTTAAAATTTACCCAAAATTAATTCTTAACATTTATCAAACATAATTTCCCAATATTTTAAGTATTTTATAAATATTTTCTTCTTGTACCATATCACAAATGTTTTTTTATTGTAAAAATTTATTTTAAATATCAATAATATTTTATACATAATCCTTATAAAAGTAATTTAGAATTTTAAAATCTCAAAGTATTTTTCTTCCTATCTTATAAAGGATTTTATTATTATTTTTAATAACTCCATAATTTATATATAGAGAGAGAGGGTTATACTCATGTTTTATTCAGTAATTTAAAGTTACCTATGAATATTTAAGAGTTCCAGTGATTAGGGTTAGTTTATGAGTGTTGTAGTTTAGGGAATCCTCTGATCAATTGAATTGAAAAATGGGAGATGTGATTTAATCTAATTAATACATTGATAAAATAGAATTAATCTAACACTAGGGGTTGGAGTACTCTCACAAACACTATTATTTCATATGGTGTGGTGTGTAGATAACCTTTACATCGGTGGAATGTTATGAAAATTTTCTTGAGGAAATTTATTCCTAGGTTTTGAAAGTTTTTTATGTTTTATTTATTAATAAAAAGTTCAAGGTTGAGTTAAAGGATATTTTATGTTGATTGAATATATGAAGAATGAATTTTTTCTAAGTTGAATCATACCATGGCATGAAGGATGTGTTCGTACCATGATGGGAGTATAGTTGATGAAGAGTGTCATTCTAATGTAAGACCTCATGTCATGTATGGGTTGGTTACACCATGAATAAATTTAGGTGATGGAAAGATATTGTTGATCCCAAGTTGGATTAAGACCATTGAGAGGGGGTGAATAAGTGGATCTTTTTATTTTATAAGAAATTTTCTTAACTCCTAAACAAAAAATTTATCATCATATGAAACTTGTTAGAGTTGTGATACAATCAAATATAACTCACAACCTCACATTACATATTCAACAAATACAAAGAAAATGTATCACATGATATTTTCTAGGTTCGGTAAAAAGACCTATTCCTTTCTATCTTGGATAGTCCCACCAACATGGATTATTTTATTATCTCCTTTTATGGAATAAAAAGTCACAAGAAAATAAAAATTATAAAATCCTTATAGCAACATTCTTTCTATAGCTTATTAACCCCCCCCCCCCCCCATAATTTCCAGTATCTACTTCCCATAAACAATCCTTTTCAAAAACTGGTAAGTATCCATAGATATAAGATTCACTTTTCTTATTCTTTTCTAATCCACTTCAGAAAAACTTCACTTCCTCCACAAGTAAGCTGTAACAGACTTTACCTATGTACAACCTTCAACAACATCAACAATTCTCTAATGAACTTTTTGGTATTGAGAATTATTCCAATACCTCAGTCTGAAAATCTTCCTCAATAGTGTAAATATGATATTCCCAATCTGGAAACCTCAATACGATGGTCTTTGTCTGATGGTCAGTCATGTCTGATTGTCCTTCTTCTCTTCCTTATTCAATTGATTTGGAACTCAATCAAAAGCTCACAACTCTATGACCAATAGAAAATGGTTTGATGAACCTGGATTTGATGGATGTTGCTCTGATGGACTCACCCCAATGTACTTATTTAGAAAAATCTTCATCATATGGATCTTACTTAGATGATCAGATCAAACATCAATCTGATGATCTTCCTCAGTTTCAAATTGAAATGCCAAGCTTTTTTGGGTACTCAATATCTATTCCAAAAATTCTGGCGATCAAGCTCTTGAACAATTCAGATATATTTTTTCAAACAAACTCATCTCTCCTTTTATAAAGACCACAAAAGTTGTTTAGGAAATATTCTTAAAAATTTTCTCACTTATCCAATTTTCTGAATCTTTAAATTATCCTTAAATATCAGATCTCTTTTTGACTCATTAAATTACTTTTTGAATCTTCAAAACCCTTTTTTATTCAGATCTTTCTTTGACTTATTAAATTCCTTTTTTAATCTTAAAATCTCTTTGATTTTCATACCTCTATTTCACTCATTCAATTCCTTTTAAAATCATCAAATCTTATTGATTTTAGGATCTCCCTTTTAATTTTTCAATGCTTCAGAATACTTAACAAAATTAAGTTTGATTATATTTATGATCTACCTCATTACAATGAAGACTACTGTGAAACAATAGATTCCTCATTGTGTTTCTCCAAATTAATTGGAAGACAACTCTTCTCATTCTGATTTATTCATTATGATTTTCTGGTGCAATTTTCATTTTTATAGTTATTCATTATAATTTGATCAATATGATAATATAACTTTGTCAGAATATGATTTAGACAATTCTGAATGACTTTTATTCTGAGTTTGGAAATCCCAATACGATTACCAGCAGAATACAATTCCCAATAGAATACGATTCCTAGTACAATATAGTTGGAAACTCCTTTTCTCCCAATTTTATGCTCAATTGGATTATCATCACCTATTATCCATCTTTATTTCTTCAATACTACATCACAAGTTTCTCTGAAAACTTATGACATTTTTGAATTATAAAACATCAAAGCATCATCATATTTACATCGAGGTCAGGTAGACTTCAATCAGGTTTACATTATGATCAACACTTTCATTCCAAACTCAATACGATTTCCAGAAACATTCTATATAAATTTCAATATGATAAATCATATTCAATGACACAAATCGATGGGATGATCCCAATTCCTCAAAATGATTTACCAATTCCTCAATACAATTTCTTAGATCCGAAAACTAAAAACTTCTACCTTTATCAACTTCAAACATATATCATCTATTGAAAAAAAATACAACCAAAACACACCTTGGTTCCAATAATCTCCCCCTTTACGTTTTTTTCCAATACCCAAACCAATACCTATATTTAACCACGTTAAAACAATAAGTGATATTTTTTTTACTTTATCGTGTTTTCTTATCCATGTATTCTTTTCATTATCCCCATATTCCTTATATCTCTCTAGTTTCTTCTCTCTCCCCCTTAATATATTATCTTTCCCTTATTAACAATCAAATTTAAAGGGTTTATCATGAAAAGTTTACTCCCTTATTGAAAAATTGTCTCATTTTAAAAAGGTAGGTACTTTTTATCTCAAAAACTTGAAACACTTATTTAGAAGAACATAAATATCACATGAGTTTATTAACAAATATATTTTATCTAAAACAAATAAGTCTATGTGGGTGAACCCGGTGTAGAAAATAAGTGTTTATAATCAAGGTTATCAATTTTTTCCATTACACAACTTATAAGAAATAACATTTCATGTTTCATTCAACATTCTCATGACTGTGGAAATTCTTTAAAGGAATTTATTTAAGATAAAAGTTACATTCAACCATCCCAAAAAACATATCATAAATTTTAATTGTAGAAACACGACTTTCAAAAAGTCATATTTTGTTACCTCATTACTTTATGTTTCAGTAATAGTAAGAGACTCACCATCATCTTCCTTACTTAAACTCCTTCAATTCCCTAAAAGTTAGTACAAATATAAAAATGTTTTAGGAATAATTAAGAACCTCTTAGCTTTTTTAAATAAAAGTTCATTCTAAATTCTTATCTCAATCTTGACTTTTCTTCTTCTACAAGGATTTTACATTAGATGTATTTTCTGTCTTCCTTTAAACCTTATCAGATTTTTTAACAATTATCTCTTCATCTATAGATCCTTATGATAAGTATGTAAACTTATTTTCCCATTTTATAACCTTTTTATTAGAGTGAGTTTGTAACAAATATTTTATGCATTCCTCTTATTTCTGAAAGATAGTCAAACCACTTTAAGTGACATCCCCTTCTTTCTCACATCTATTGAATACTTTCTAAATTTTCAAATCTAAATATTTTGGTATCTTTTTATCATAAATTTTTACCATTTAAAAAAACTTTATATTTTATTCATCTAGTTTTTATGCTTCTTATAACTTTCTATCCATGTCAATCTATTCTAGAAAAATAACTAATCACTTATTATTTTTGGAATAAATATTATTACTTTTCTTGAATTTCCCAACATACCTAGTTTTCTTAAAATAATATACTTTCTTTATCTATTAAATTTTCTTTTTTGGTTCAATAGTATTTTTAGGATCATTTGATTTTATTTTCTTAGTAGAGACATGTTATACCGGCATGAATAAGATCTGTATCCAAAACCTCTAAAACACCAATAGTAACCTCTGAATCTTGATTTTTTGAACTGATAGTAAAATTATTCAAAACATTTTTTTTTTGGTTTTTTTCTTCACAAATCATGGAAAACTTTGGTTAAGAGGATAGTTTCTAAAGGATCTCATATATTTCTTAATGGAATATTTTTTGTTACAAACCTGATTTTGTAAACTTTTCATTTCACATTCTTTAGAAGTTTTACCTTTAACATCAACTACCGTGATGAATTTTTATCTCATATCTCTTATTACACTTTGTGTTATAAGAAGAATTTATTATATCTCTAACAACTCTTCTTCTTTCACAACCAACTTACTTTTCTAAACATCTATGATTTTTCTAGATTCAGATACCTTCAACTTTTAATGCTTACTTTATTCTATAAGTTTGGATTCTATATTTTTCTGATTCTCATTTATAATTGAATTTTATTCTTAACTTTTCAGTTTTCTTTCAAGCTCTCCATTCTAAAAAGTTATTCCTTTAATATATTTCTTCAAATTTTTTCTTTCTTTCTTGAGTTTAGTATTTTGTTCATGTTAATTATCCAAATTGTTTTTAAGAATCCATTCCACTTCCAACATCTCTTCATCATTATCATCATTGGATAAAGATGCACTTCCATTTATAAATTGAGAAATAAAGTTGAGTTGATGATCGGTTTCATAATTAGATGAGATATCATTCTTCTTCCTTCTACTTAGGTAACTTTTCTTCTTTTTTCATAAGGAAATCTTTCCTTATGTTTCTTAAACTTTTTTTCTAATGTTTCTCATCATCATCATTGGACTCATATTCTTCAATTTTCTTCTTAAGAAAATTCTATGAAAAATGTCCATTACCTTTACAATTTCAACATTTGAGAGTTTTATTTTCCATTTTCCCTTATTTTATCTCTTTAAAAAAGAGGGAAATAATTGTATTGAAATCATTATCTTCTTCCTCTACTTCTGAGTCACTTGATTCTTATTTAATTTCCGTATATTTTTTCCACTTTTATCAAATATTTTAAGTACATTTTCTGATCAAAAATTTTATTATTTTCCATAAAAATTATCTCTTCTAATTTCATAAGTAACAATAATACTATGTGGATCATCCAAGTATAAGGTTTTAGGATCTCTTTATTCTAAAGAGGAAAATTTTTCATCAAATTTATTAGGAATAATTCTCAACATGTTTTCAATAATAGTTGAGTCTTATAATTTTTCACTCAAACATCTTATGGTGATAACAATATCATTTACCCTTGTAAATAAGTCACCAACAAATTCATGCATAGCTATTTTCAGATATTCATACTTTAGCTTCCAAAGTTGTAACTTTTCATTTTTCATCTTTTTATTTCCATCATAAATGTTTTTCAAATTATCCAAAATAAATTTGGTAGTTCCAACTCCCTTTACTCTAAGAAACTCACATTTAGTAATTGATTAGATTAAATCATGTTTTTCTCTTCTATCATTCTCGTGATTTCTCTTATCAGCAACAGTAAGAGGGTTATTCTCAACACAAGGAGAAAATCCTTAAGTAGTAACTTCCAAAACATCATACCCAATGAACATAAGATATGGAATCATTATATATTTCTAGGTATGATATTTCTTTCCATTAAAAATCGGAATCCCCTTATAGTTCACTGAATTCAAATTCTCCATTCTTCAGATGGATATTTCTAAGGGAACCAGCCTCTGATACCAATTTTTTTCCAAGTAGGATTAAGACTATTGAGAGGGGGTTAATTAGTGGTTCCTTTTATATTATAAGAAAGTTTCTTAACTACTTAAAAACGTACTCAACCTATAAAACTTTTTAGAGTTAGGATCAACCCAAATATAACTCACAAAATCACCTTTCATATGCAAAAAATATAAAGAGAAGGAAACACAAGATATTTACAAGGTTCGGTACAAAGACCTACTCCATACCATGTTGGATAGTCTCGCCAGCATGGATTATTTTACTATCTTCTTTCTATAATATAAAGGCATAAAAAAAGAAAAATTCTAAAATCACAACATAAACTTTATTTATATAGTTGGTTATACCATCCAACAATCCTTTTAAATATCCACTTCCCACAAACATGACTTTTCAGCAACTCATAAGTATCCATAGTTACAAGCTTCACTTTTCTTTTTATTTTTAGATTTTATTTAGAAAGTCGTCAATTCCTCCACAAGTAAGATGAATCAAACTTTCAATGTGTAAAAACTTTAATAACTTCAATAATTCTCTAAGGAAATTGTTGGTCTTGAAACATCTTTATGAAATTCAGTCCAAAAATCCTCCTCAATAGTTTCAGTCTAATCTTCCTAATCTAGAGACCTCCATATGATGATCTCTATTTGATGGTTAGTCTGATTTGATTACTATTCTACTCTTCCTTATAAAATTAAGTAGGAACTCAATCAGTAGATCACAATTCTACATCTATTGTAACTTTTTTTGATTAACCTATATACAATGGATGCCACTCTGATGGCCTCACTTCTATGGGCTTGTTTTGATGGATCTTTCTCATATGGATCTTTCTCAAAAGATCTTATTGAACATCAATCCCATGATATTCCTCAACTTGAAATCAAATCATAAAGTTTGGATGGTTACTCAAGACATGTTCCTAAAATTATAGATCTCGAGCACTTGAATATTTTATAGAGATTTTTACAAATGAACATAGCTCTATTTTTAAAGAGACCTCAAAAGTGGTTTAGGCGGGGTTCTTAAAATTTTTCTTTCTTACCTATATTTCCCAAATCTTTGTATTCCCCTTAAATATCATATATATTTTTGACGCATTCAATTACTTTTTGAGTCATAAAATCTCTTTGTTATTATGATCTCTCTTTGAATCATTTGATTTCTTTTCGAATCTTTGAATCTCTTTGATTTTCATATCTCTCTTTGACTCATTCAATTCCTTTTCAAATCATTAAATATCCTTGATTTTCATATCTCCCTTTAAATTTTTCAATGCTTCATATTACATAACAAACTTCCGTTTGAATCTATTTATGATCTTCCTGATTTCTATGAAGACTATTTCAAAATAATAGATTCCTCATTATGTTTCTCCACATCAATTGAAAGAAAAATTTTCTCATTGCGATTTATTTATTTTGATTCTCTAGTGTGATTTTTTTCATTGTGGTTCCTATGTCTGATTTTCTCAATAAGATAATATAACTCTATCAGAATATGATTGAGACAATTCTGAACCACTTCTATTCTATGTCTAGAAATTACAATATGATTCCCAATAGAATACTATTCCCAACAGAATATAATTCCCAGTAGAATATGATTCCCAGCAAAAAATGATTCCTAGAAGAATACGATTGGAAGCTCTTTTTCTCATAATCTGATGCTCAATATTATTGTTAGTACTTGTTCTCCCCATTTATTTCTTCAATATTTCATCATAAGTTTCTAAAAAAAACATTGTAATTTTTTGAATTATAAAATAGAAAAATATCATCAGATTTACATCGGGGTTAGGCAGACTCTGATCATGTTTACATTACAATCAACACTTTCATTCCAAACTAAATATTATTTCTAGAATATTTCATTAGAAATTAAAATATAATAAATTATATCCAATGAGTCACACTTATGGGATGAGCCCGATTCCTCAATACAATTTCCTGATTCCTCAATATGATTTCTTAGATCTAGAAACCAGAAACTTCTCATTTTATCTACTTCAAACATATATTAACTATTGATAACAAACACAACTAAATAACACCTTGGTTCCCACATATATTCCATGGGATTATGAATTGTGTCATAAATAATTTACCTGAGGGTTATGTGGAGTGGTTTTAATATGATAATGATGTCTTGAATTTATAGTTTCATGATGTTTGGCAGCCAAATGTTTTCATTCTACAATTTCACTTCTCACATCACAACCATACCACAAGTTATAGTCTATAAAAATTTTATGCATCATTGGATATGAGGAAAAAAATTACACCACAATTTACCTTGTCAGACTATAATATATCTTATATAGATATTTTTAGATATGGAGTTCAATCCGCAATGTTAGAGAACACACCATAATCATCGTCAAGGATCTTTGAGATTCTGTTTCTATGTCTTTTGGATATGGGAATCACAATATAAGGGGATAAATCCTGACATAATGCATTTCAATTCTATAAATAAAAGGTTTTCTTTACTAAACCAAAATCGAGCACTTGGATAAAAAATTGAGTTATTATAGCATTCATTGTATAGATAATTTTGAGTGTTTGACAGAGATTTGAGGAGAAGAACATGGGTGAACATATTAACCAAATTCTAGAATAACTTGAAGTCATGGAAGTGAAGATCAATAAACATGTTGATGCTTTTAATTATTTATTATACTTGGGATTTCAAGGATATATACCCACAAATTTACATTTAATTATTGATAATAAAATAGAAACATGAAAAATAAGATCATAACCATTTATAGGGATTAATTAATTAATAATAAGAGTTTGTGAACATTACATTCACCATTATATCATGTATGTTATTTATTTATATTTACATAATCATCACATAATCACCATCGAGATTTATGTACACTATAAATTGATGGAAAATTGTTTGAGAGTTCGTATTTTGGTTTTCCCACTAATTCACTCCTCCCCCTCTCAATGGTAGTTTACTCTCTATTGAGCCTATAAATTGGTATCATATATTTATTGAAATGGTTCTAGTAATTCTCATGGATCTGAGTGTTCTTTACATTGATTATATCTTTGATTAATGAGATCTATAGATTCAATGAACAACATCAATAATAAAGAGTTCCAATATTTTAAGGTAATGGATTATATCTGTAGAGAGAGAGGATTTTTCCATGTCTTATATTGTTTTTTTTTTGTTTTTCTTAATATCATCAATAATGTTGTACATATTACTAAAATAAATATGTCATATATTCAATTTGAAAATATAAATATCAAACTTGATGGGAGATCATGTAATGCATTACCAAAACAAAATTTTCAGTCATTTGTGGTAGGTTATTTTTATAGGAGTACTATAACAAATAACCTTTCATGGAAAATAGTTTCTTAATTAGTATTATTTATGATGGAATATTATCTAATATGCCAAGGATTAGTTTTTTATATGAAAATAAGGATCCATTGAAAATAATAGTTTCAACAAACTTTTAATCTATTGTAAGTAAAATTTAATAAACTTTTTCTGATGTATTTATTTTATCCATTGAAAATTCATGAATAAAGTTTTTTATAATAGAAAATTCTATTTATATAATTAAAAATATTAAAAAAAATTAAAAAAAATTAATTTTTAAAATTTATTAAAATGTATTCATAAATAAGTTAATAAAAATTCAACATAATATGTTTATATAAAAAATATAATGAATTCATTATGAGGGTAGGGGGATCAGCTACAGGAGGAACATCAAGCTTAGGGAACTCTATCCCTAAAATATGTGGTTGTTATCACATGTACACTATCATCTATCCATGTTTCTATTCCAACTATTAATGATGATACTCTAGATAAGTGACATTATTATTCCTTACCTTTAAGAAATCTTAGTATAGCCTCATCATAATCTTTTATCCTTTCTTAATACTCTAAAATAGATAAATATTTTTCATGATATTCCTTCAAAATGAATGAAATAATCATTGTAATACCATAATAATTTGTTGACATTGATCATTAACCAATACCAATAACCTAACATTTCATGCTACCATACATAGTTTATAATATCCATTACTCATCATCAAAATACAAATTTCATGACCCTTAATCATACACACCCTCAATCTTAGCTTGACCCCCCAGTATATGAGTGTAGTTTAGAGATAAGATGGCCAAAGGGGAGTGAATTTCCATTAAACAATTAAAATGGTGTTATAAAATAAAATTTATTATCAAGAAACCAATAGATTTTAGAAGAAAATAATCAAAGTAAAAAAGATAATAGAGTAAAATCAGTTAAGGAAATTAAAGAGGGACACTTTGATAGAGAATTTTGGAAATATATCAATAATGACCCCCTACATGTCCTCCCCTAAAAAGTATTGAGATCTTTATATTTCTCCCTAGATTTTAATAGAACCCAAGAACTAATGTATAAAGTAAATAATAAATTGGTTTTAATAGAAATAATGAACCTAAATAACACCCTTGGTTTTAATAGAAACCAAGAACCAATAACTCTCACATTAATAGTGGTGAGCACATGAAGAAGAAGATGAAGAAGAGAGAGGTTTGATTTTAAAAACACTTTAAAAATCACTCAACTCTCTATAGTGGATTTATAAGAATAAGAAATATTAATAGATAAAGAGAAGGTATAATATAAATATCCTTTAAAAAGTTAAAATAATATAGAAAAAAGGTTTAAGAATAATGGGAAAAAATTCGAATATAGTTATTGAATCCCGATATTCCTTTTGAGAATTGAAAGTTTCTTAGACATCTCTTTCGAAATCATTTCATGGATTTATCAAGAATCATTTAGTGGAAAGTTGTTGTTATAGAGGTATATTTTTGGGATCCAAGCCTCCCTTAACATCTATTTATAGCCATTATAATATTTTTGGGCCCCTTAGATAGATCTAATTATTTAATAATCCAATTATATACTTTTAAGACCATAATTTAGTACTTATTGACTTATTTGCATTAATGTCTCTAGGTAGCTGGTTCGATGCCACTGGGTAGCTAGTTCCATTGATGTAGATTTCTTGTTGGTAATGGGGCATGCTGTGAAATCTGGTGGGCTAGGAAAATTAAAATATTCATTGTTAATGAAATAAAACTTCATCATATCTGGAAATATGAGCCTCGATAAATGTCTTATTATCTTTCATGAATTAACTAGGCACAAAATTTAATTGAATGATTACCACATTCAGATCAAAACAAATTGACTATTGGTTGATGATGACTACTATTTCTTAAAAGGATACAAGATCAAACCCCTATAGATCATCCACACATGATTTAATAATATATAGGAATGTAATTCATCAGAATCTAAGTGATAACATAGTGATACAATGACACCTTTAATATCTCGATGATAACCATGATTCCATTTCATTGATCTGTGAAGGTATTCTTTGATCAATCACTTGGAAGGAATATTCCTCTATCTAGGATGTGGGAAGTAAGATAAATGATATCATAAAATAATGTTGATGAATAGTTATATGGAAACAAGATACCTCCTACTTATATAATGGAAATTAATTACCAAGAAAGGGTTCCCCAACCCCTGTATATGTAACACCATTGAATAAGAATTAAATGAAACATTATAATGAAAAAAATGTATCATAAACATCATTTATATTTTATCACAAACTTTTAATATATAATAAATATATTATATGATAAAACTAATTCATTAACTTGACTTGTGATTCCCTCAAATATGAAATGAACCTTGAATATTAAAATAATATTTTCTCATGTAATATTTTTCTCATTTATTGACTTAATGACTTATGAATAGTTTTAATAAATAAATAAAACACAAATATTCTATACTCAAATAATAACAAATTTATATTTTCATTGTTGATTCGTGATTTATGGATAAATTGCAGACCCCTTTGTGGGGTCCACAATGTTCTATATTCATATTCATTAGAATATAGCAGACTCTTGAATACGCTGTTGTGTGTGACCCTCTAGGCCCTTATCTCAAGAGAATTGAATACTATTCATAGACTAAGAGTAGATTCTAGTAACCCTTAAAGGCCCCTAAGGTGATAAGGAATAATAATAGCAACAATAATCATTATACGAACACACGTTGTGTAAAATAATCTCTTTTTCCGATTATATCTCATAAAGATGGATGAAAATTTCATTTCATCGTCCATTTTTTCTTTATTATTTATTGATCTAAATGTATGGGATTCCCTTATTGTACTATGTCCATTGATTTAATGAAGGTACTACCATCCTGATGAACTAGGCCCAATATTTCACTTCCTCAACTCAAAAGTGAAAATTTATATCCATATCATTCAACCAATGTCATACCACCAAAGACACACCCAAAACAGGATACCTCACCATGAAGTAAATTTCATAGTTTTTACCTTACATAAAAATACATGATAAAATGATCCACAATGATAATAATATAAATCCATGATACCAATACACATGTTTATAGATAGGAACAACCAATGACACCTGAAACATGTAGTGCTCCAATTGGTGGGTTATTCCTCATGATCTCGTCTACTCAGGATCACCAAGTGTGAACCTCATAAGAAGAAGTCTCAATTGTTATATACCCCCCAACACCTGATGATTTCACATCATCTATTTCTTGTTAGTATGATGTATCGAGACCATAGGACATACCATTAATGTTACTTTCATTGTATCTCTTGGTTCTCATTATTTCCTAGAAATGTCTATAACCTTTTTATATGAAATATAATAAAAGTAAATTACCATAAAAATAGTTAATATAGAGGTATCAATACTATTATTGTATGATAATAACATAAATATATATAAAATTGTATACATGTAATGGTAATAAAATTATATATATAAGTTGGTTCTAGGTCACCCACTTACAACACTCCCACTTTCACTAGATCCAACTACTAACAAGTCTCAACCAACTAGCTCTCACATGAGAATAATATTTATACTAAAATATGTATTTATTAGGGGGTATTTCATGTTATCCTCTTTCAATACTCCCCTAACTATGACTTCAACTCTCTGAGTAAAATATTAAATAGATGAAACTTTTGAAGTATGTTCATTATCCTCTGGTGTGAATTGCACTCCTTGGAAAGCACTATTGTTGTAGTATTATCAAAATTAATTGGAATACGATATGCACTAGTAGGAAGAACATCAATGTCTGAGACAATTATGTGTAACCATATCACCTCCTTAGCAACATTAGAAGACAAAATATACTCATATTTTGCTTTAGAATTGATGATCATGGGTTTCTTTGAGCTTCTCCAACTCAATTAACCATCATTCATGTAAAATACATAGTATGATTGTGATTTTATATCGTCATGGTCTATATAGAAACTAGAATCAGTGTATCCTCTCACTACTATATTCACATCTCCTCTATACTTTAGAAACATATCATTTATACACCTTAGGTACTTCATGATAGTTTTTAAAGTTACCCAATGCAAATCTCTTGGATTTTCATGATATTTTCCCACCATGATTAATGAAAAGTAAAAAATCAAACTTAGTATATATCACGGAATACATGAAAAATTTAACTACTAAATCATAAGGGACTCTACTCATTATTTTAATCTACTCTTGGGTTTGTGGACACATATTCTTGGAGAATTTGATAGCATTTGAAATTGAAAACATCACTCACTTGGATTTTTCAGTATTATACCTTTTGAGTACCTTTTACATATATGTACTTTAACTTATCCCAATCAACCTATGATATATATCTTAATAGATCTTTATCCCTCGGATATAGGTTGTTTCACCTAATTATTTCACGGAGAAGCATTCATTTAACCTATAATTACCTGACTGTAAGGATTGAAATTTGTTTCCAAAAATTAAAATTTCGTCAACATTTAAAACTAGAAAAATGATGAAATTCCCACTAACCTTCTAATAGAGACATGGATCGGTTTTGTTCTTGATGAAACCAAATTCTCCTATTGGATCATCAAAATGAATATTCTATGGTATTCATACCTAATTAAACCCATAAATGGATATATATATATATATATATATATATAGCTTACATACTTTATTTTCATTCATTGTCTTAATAAAACCTTCTGGTTGAATCTGATAAACATCTTTAACCAGATTTTCATTTGTAAAAGTAGTTTTGACATCCATTTTTTAAAATCTCATAATCTTGAAAGTTTGTTTTTTCAGTAATATTCTAATGGATTTTATCATCACTTCTAATAATAAGGTTTCATCGTATTTTATATCTTGATGTTTAATAAAACCATTCACAACTATTCATCCTTAGAGGTAATGAATTTACCATACATTTTCAACTTTTTCTTAAATACCCATTTTAAATTAATGGGTTTTACATTAGTTAGAGGGTCTTTCAAAATCCAAACATGATTTTTTTACATGGTCAGAATGGCCTGAAGGCCTTCATTTTTTATTATTTTTTATAATCTACCTTTCTAAGGGGTGATGTGGAACCCTTACAAGGCCCGAAGTCTTAGAGACAATTACATGACCCGTAGGTATTAGAGGGAATCACCCAGACAAGACAACATGGAGCTTCTCCCCCCAGCATATGTCATGATATCAGCACTCCACCTTCACAGGGATGGTCGGCTAGCTGTCCTATGCAAAGCTACACAGGCTTGGTACTGATGGAAAACTCATACCCTCTCATTATTTCAAATCTATTTAGCTATTCTCTAGTGAATGCGCCAACCTTGAATCCTCATCCAAAGCCTCATTCCTTGTATTAAAACTAGTACATATGAATTCAAGTGGCCTGAAGGCCTTGGGGTGTCCCTAAGGCCTTATGGTGGCCTAAAGGCCTTGAGAATCAACTAGCCCGAAGGCCTTGGGTGGCCTGAAAGACTTGCAAGACCTGGGGCCCAAACGAGTGGCCCAAAGACCCAAATGGAAGAATAGTTCCGACTGATATAGAACCGAACAGTACCTACTACAGTACTGCTACATTACCCAGAAATACGCCTCCACCCAGATTTGATCTCGGGTCTCTTGGATACACCTACCAAGTCCTCACCAACCAGGATGAGGCTTATGTTCTTGTTACATGGAATCCATCTAAAAATGCATAGCATATTTTCATTTAGTATAATCTTTGTATTTTAATAATTACTTAAAGGTTATAGGTTCATCATTATCTAAGAGTAATGATTCACCGAACTTAGTGATAATAAAATCATATCACTCAAGTTCTCTAACATCTTGAGTTGACCAATACAATAATTATATCTCTGGAACATCTCCATCTCCCACTATTTCATGGGTAGACTATTCTTATACTAAATAATGTGCATCTAGAGAATCAACTACATTGAATAAAATATTAACCCCACTATTTCCCTTGGGAATATATTCCCTTTCTAAAAATATGGCATTTATTTCCAAAATCACTTTCTTATTTGAAGGTTTATATTGGTAGTATCCTTTAGTTTCTTTAAATAACCTATAAATATTCACTTCATGCTTAGAGATGCTAATTGTTTACTATGTATAGTATTGAAAAAAAAACTTACATCACCATACAAGTATGTGTGACTTATTTTGTTTATTTCCACACAAAAAATACATATTGAATCCCATTTGTATCTTTAGTTGGTACTCGATTAATGGTATATGTCATTGTTTGCAATGTGTATCCCTAAAAGTATAATGGAAGAGTTTTATAACCCATAATTGATCTAACCATCTGATGTAGGGTCTGATTCCTCATTTCTCTAACACCATTCCACTAAGGTTTATAAGGATGCTTGAGTTAGGATATTATCCCACACACTGTTGAGAGATCAATGAATGATTAGTTAATATACACTATGCCTTATCCAGATTGAAGTGCCTCAATATTCTTACCAATATGGTTTTCTACTTCATGATAATATTCTTTAAACATGTGAAGGTAATATGACTTATACTTCATTAAGAAAATGTAACCATACTGACTGTAGTCATTGGTAAAAGTAATAAAGTATGAAAACTCACCCCATTCCTCTAATGTAAAAGGCCCACATATGTCAGTATAAATCAATTCCAGTAATTCAATGGAACTTACTCCTTGCCCAAAGAAGGGTGATTTAGTCATTTTTTTATAAATAAGCGTGACATACATCTAGGGGTATTAACTCAATTGATTCTAAAAACCCTACTTGGTGTAATTTCTGTAAACACTTATTATTTACATTACCAATTCCAAAATTCCATATATGGGTGTTATATGATTTATTTTCACTGTTTTTTCATTGATTTTCATCATTGTGTTTTTGATTTCCAATATAAACAATCCATTGTTAAGATGTGACCTACCATAACATATGTTATACTTATAAAATAGGAAACATTAATTTCCAAACTTGAAATAAAATCTCATAGTGTCAAAACATTAAATTGAGATTATATTTCTAGTAACATAAGGAGCATAATAATAATTATTTAATATAATAACCAAACCACTAGGTAAATTTGTATGATAATCTTTTACTACCATAGCTACTATATCACACCATTTGAAACTTGGAGATCCACCATGCCCTTTGAAATAATTTGGAATATAATTAGTTTATGTATATGAATAAAAATATGTGATCCACATGTTTTACCAAATAAACAACATGTAGATAAATACACATTACCTTAAATAAAAAAAATTCCTGAAGTAGAAGCATCACATTTCATTTTTCCCAGCTCTATAATTTTTCTTCCAATGGCCTTTCTTTCCACATGAACAGTAGACAACATCATGCTCATTTCCATCCATCTATTTCTTTGGATTTTTGAAAGGATCATGCATAGGTTTATTTGTCTTTATCATGGTCTTAAACTGATTAAACTTCCCCTTCCTCCTCTTATTCTTCATTAAGACTAAATAATTTTTGTACTTCATATCCTTATCAGATTGGAGAACTAAGGCCAAAAGATATGGTAGTGAATTTTTCATGATATTAATATTTTAATTAATAATAAATGTCAAACATATTGTTGGTAAATAGGAAATAATGAGATCAATTTTTAGTTCTTGGTTCAACTTGAAACTAAGGGATTTATGTCTCTAAATGTACTCAATCATCTTGAGTGTATGAGGTCCTACTTAATTCCCTTCTACTATCCTAAACCTGTAAAGTGAACTAGATATATCATACCATTAATTCCTAGATCTCTGTTGATATAACTATTATAAATGAGTTAATATATTATAGGAATCTTCTTCGGCATGAATTTTATGCAACTAATTGGACATTGATGAAAACATGATACATTGTACATATAGTGCGTCATATACATGATTCTTGTACCTATATTTATTATCCTTGCTTGATCCCTGAGAGGGAATTTTAGGAAGTGACAAATCTGATTCATAAAGCTTCATCTATTGGCATAGTACTATGTGCAAGTGCCTGTACCACTCCTAGAAGTTATCACCGGTCAGATATTTTAGTTATCAAGAATTGATTGTAGTGATAATGAAATGATGTTATTAGTGATTTCTATTTAATCTAAAATAATAAATTTAACCATTATTACTTTATCTTGATTACCTTTTAGAAAATTTTGGTTAATTAAATCATTAAATGTCTCCCACTATTTTACCAAACACTAGTATCCCTCACTATTAGATTCAAAATACCCAACCACTCAAGTATTATAGTGGAAAGGATCCTTTAAACCTCTCCTCAAATTCCAAGCTTTAGTTATGACACTAATTAAAGAATTTTGAGTTAGGAACTAGATTGGCTCTCTATATTAACTCATGGTTCCTTGAACTATTGAGTAAAGTCCTAGCTTCTCATAATTATGACATTGATTCCCTCAATGTGTTACCTCTAATGTTATAGCAAGATATATTTTCCTACTTCTTTTCTTCCAACTTTAGTTAAATCAACTAATCACTCTTACAAGAACTCCCTAGTAATAGGATCCACCATAAACTAGGGCTGATGAGCACCTCGTACACATAGTTTTGTTCAAACTTAAGGTATTGAAGGCATTATGACTTAATATAACATTGATATTTTTTAATTATTTCTTGAAATATGTAATCCTTTTCTATTAAATATATTTATAAAAGGTTTTTGTGATAAAAAATGAACTTGAATTAATATAAAACATTAATTGTGTCATTTTTTAACATTTGTTAATTATTTTA
This sequence comes from Viscum album, assembly GCA_963277665.1. Taxonomy (NCBI): domain Eukaryota; kingdom Viridiplantae; phylum Streptophyta; class Magnoliopsida; order Santalales; family Viscaceae; genus Viscum; species Viscum album. Next base: position 22,824,866 of record OY728157.1, on the reverse strand, counting down.
TGGTTTCTCGTAGTAAACATTCACATACATAAAATAATAAACAATGCATAAATAAATAAACTTGTCAGCTGGTCTTGAGCATCTAATATCAGTTTATCTATTTAAACTCAATGTATAAAAAATTACCTAGGGGTATAATACCAAATTGAGTTATTTGATTTCATCACTACACACCCTAGAATAGTGTTTTCGCTTCTCTTCTAGGATACTATTCCATATTTTCATGGTCTATGTCTTACAGCGTGATTATATAAATATTCTATCACACTAAGGAGGGGGTCTCAAGAAGTATAAAATATACATACAGATAAACCAATGTACATGCATATCCTTATACATATTAAAATGAAAAATATGATGCATAGGTAATCAAAAAATAAATTATTATTATATACATCACACATAGTTATAATAATTATTTAAATAAAATAAAACCCAAAAATTTCCATTCACAAATCAGGACTAGTTAATAGATAAAATAAATGTGTGACAAAATTAAACTGTAATAAATTTAAGTTTGGGGGAATTTAAATAAATTAAATGAATAGTTTTAATTCAAAAAAATTATTTTATTAGGTTCAATGATTAATTTAATTTTTATTCCAAAATTTAATTCGTCAAATAATTTAATTTTATACCTAAGTTAAATTAATTTTTTTCAAATAATAAAATTATTATTATTTTTTAAAACCCAAAAAATAAATTACATTTTGAATTTTTTATTCACGCACCAAAACCCTACCTAGGCCCCATTGCAGGTCTAACCAACCCTAGCCAACCCCGTTACATGTCGGTTCGACCCTTCCTAGGGGTTTACCAGGTTAGGTAGACCTATGCAGGGCCTTTTTAGGTCGAGTAGACCTGTTGTGACCCATTTTTGGTTAGGAAAACACAATAGGGGTCTGGTAGGGAGTGCAATCAAGGTAGGGATTTCCACAATTGACACAGGGGGTTCACTTGAGAGGACTGAACAAAATATAGGGTCTCTGGCGACTTGTGTGAGGAAGGAGGCTACATGGTAGTTCACTAAGGGGGGATCTCAGAGTGTTTCTATGCTTGGGGTTCATCAAGGTGGAATGAAAACAGCATACTTGCAGTGGGGAGTCCATGGCGGCATCAGGGGTTTCATTCAGGTGGGATGAAGCAATGCCGGTGGGATCCAAGGTGGATGACAATGATGACTATGAGTGGGGTAGTGACCGGGGCGGCAGGTGGTATGGAGGGGAGGCTAGAGATAGTGACATCCTATAAGAGCACTCAAGTGGGGAAGGGTGGCCATGAGTTGGGGAAGGAAGCATCACCTAGCTTCTTTCGAAATACACTAATTTTTTAATCAAAAAGCTATTTCTATTTGGTTTTATCCTCAACTGCTCCAACTGCCCCTCTAAATTCAAAATATTTTTTTTCTAGTTTTTAGTAGCGTCACCTCTATTCCCTTATCAAGTTTTCCCCTTTTTTTAAAAAAATAGTATGTTTTTCTAGTGGACAGTGCTCTCCAAAAAAAAAGAGTAACAATCCTCCATCCCTACTTTGTTAGGCCATAGAAAAAAATTTGTGTTACCACAAATATTTGGAACAAGTCCCGACCGAAAGATACTATTTTGGGTATCATATTCTTTTAATAATTCTAAGGGGTCACCAAAAATCACTTACTTTGATGTGTTTGGTTAAATTATAACATGTATATGATATATATAAATATATGATCTTTAATTTAATCTTGAAATCAAAAATAGTTTCGACAAAAATTTCTATCTTCTTATGTTTGTTACTTGGATGTTCGTTATCCGATCGAAGTATGGTCTTTAATGTTGGAACCAAATGAATCTATCTACTTAATTTAATGTAAATTAATTTTTTCTTGTCTTAAAAAATTCATGTGATCACTCTGATACTAATATTTGGTGTGGGGGCATGCTTCATAAGCCTAGGGTCCAAGGAATTTATAATTTTCATTATCATAGTGATGAAACATTATCATCTATAGAAATCAAAGTACATATAAAGGTTTGAGTATGTCGTATGAATTAATTAAGCATGGTATTTAATCAAATGATTACCTTATTCGGATCAAATATGTGTTCAGATATCACTCAATTTCAGTGATTGCTTCATGATGGATACAATATTGAACCCCTCTCGATCACCTACATGTGCTTAAATAATCTTTAAGAATATTGTTCATCATAATTTGGGTGTTATCATAGATATCTGATGATGCCTTTGACATCCCAAAGATCACCATGAATCCCTTCCTCCAATCCATGATGGTGTTATTTGACCAAGCACTTGGAAAGAGTCTTCCTCTCTCTGGGATGAAAGAAGGAAGAGGGCGAGGATCTCTCAATATAATGTTAATGAATATTCTAATGGAAAAGAGATACCTTTAACTTATCTAGTGGAAATTAACTACCTAGAAATGGTTAATATAAGTAAATCCAACTGAATAGGCAATAAATGACATGTTATGACAAACTAACTATGTCATAAAATTTATTTATATTTAATCACCTACTTGTAATATATAATAAATATATTATTTGATAAAACCAAGTCATAAACTTGACTTGTGATTCTCAGAAATATTAAACAAACCTTGAATATTCAAATAATATCTGTTTGTATAATAGTTTTCCTTGTATTCTCTTAATGTCTTGCAAATACTTTTAATAATTAAATTAACCCCAATTATTCTATACTTAAATAATAATTAATTTATTTATTCAATAGTTATCATTAATTTTTGACAAATATTGAAACCTGTAGTGGGTCCCACCATTTCCTATATTCCAATTCATCAAAAAATGGTAAAATCTTGAATAAGATATTTTGTGTGACCTTCTAGGTCCTTCTCTCAATAGCAGTGAATATTATTCATAGATCATGAGCAGAGTATAGAAAACCATCAGGGCCCCTAAGGAGATAATTAATAGTCATAACAATGAAAACCATCCTAAGAACACAAACAATATAATATAATCTAATTGTATCAATATATCTCATTAATCATGATGAACATATTGTGTCATCATCTATTGTTGGTTATTATTTATTGATCTAACTAGATGGACTTGCCTTATTTAACCATGTACATGTATTTTATGAAGGTAATACAATCCTAATAAACTAAGGTAGAGATATCACTTCCTCAATTTGGAAGAGTAAAATTATATCTTGATCATTTAATCAATGTCGTACCACCAAAGATGCACCTAACACAATATACATCATCATAACTTCATTATCAATATTTTTTCATTATATCAAAGTAAAAAAATAAAATGGTACACATTGATAATGATCTCAAGTCATGAGTCTAATAAATATGTTTATAGATAGGAACAACCAATGACACCTCAAACATGTGGTTTTCCTATTGGCAAGTGAGACCTCATAATCTCATCTACTTGAGATCACAAAATGAAAAATTCATGAGAATAAGTCTTAATGCTTATGTGACCACATCAACTGATGGTCACATAACATCCATGTATTATCAATATGATGTATCTGGACTATAGGATATAACATTAAGATTACTCTCATGGTATCTACATATTCCCATTATAGCATGGAACTGTTATAACCTTTTTATTTGATATGTAATCTAATGAAATTACCATAAATATATTAGTCGTAGAAGTACTAACACCATTTTCATAAAATAAGCACATATATATATATCAAATTTTATATATGTAATGGTAATCAAAGTATATACATAGGTTGGGTTTGGGGCACCCACTTACAACATTTCTAGGATACTATAGACTCCCCCAGTTAGATAGTGTGCTCTAACAAGTATCTGCTCAGCCACCTGGAAGTAATATTCTTTTGTCCTAATCCTCTGTGTATCTGGTGGAATTCCACCACGTATTTTTTGGTACTCCTGGAGGAATGGTGGTTCTATCAATCACTACTGGTCAGCCAGTACAACCCTACCATAAAACCGGTGCATCCAAGAAATGAGGACCTTCGAAATGGTTCTTGAAGATCCTATTGAAAACTTATATTGGTCCTACTATTTCTTAAAAAAATGTTCAAAAAAATATAACCAAGAACCACTCAAATTAAAAGTTTAGAAACACTTTAAGTTATTGTGATCAAAAAACACATTAATGGATCAATATTCTCTCAATTTTTGATGATAAGAAACATATGTTTAAGATAAAAATTAAATATAAGAGATAAAAATGACATTAATAAGAATATGTAATTGATAAAAGATTTATATTTCCCATTTTAGTGAAATAATGAGTCTCCCCTTGAAACAATATCTTTATATTCCTTTAAAATCTTCTCATTTCAAAAGATATATCTTCCTCTATTTAGAAAATGTTTTATTTATCTCCTTTTTAACATTAAACCATTATTCTTAATAAATATTTATATCCACCAATAATCATTTAAAACATTCTCCATGTTTATTATTAGAAAAAAATCCTATAAAGAAAAAGGGTTAGATATATAAAATATAAAAATATGTATAAGATAATATAAGTGATCATAAAAACAATATTTTTAAAGTATGAATAGAATGTTATAAAATTTAAAAAATATTTAAAAAATATTAACCAAGATAATAAAAATACTTATAAGCATGTAATTCCTAAGTCCCCCTTAATATAATATAAATAATAAAAATCAAGGGTTTTTATAAAAATATCAACTTATTGAACATCCATTCTAATGTATTTTAACACGATACCATTTTTTTGAATGTGGTCCCTCAAAAATTGACGTAGAATATCAATGTTATTACTATTTGTGTATTGAAAAAGATTTATAAAGATGATTTTGGAACTAGAACTTCCAAATTTAATAAGAATATAAATAAATTTTAGCCCAAAATATAAGAGTTTTTGTTTCATCTATATACTTTGGGTGCAACAACTCCTTGTAGCTTTATATTATTCATCATTTGGGGGAAGAGAAACTTAATTTTTCTTCTTAAAAATCCAATATATTAAGAAATGTCCAAGAAAGAGATAATTTCCACTTTTACCTTTTATATCTAGTTGACATCCACCAAAATCATCGTCAAAAAACTTGGAATATTAAAATAAGTTCCTTAATGATAAAACAAATATTTATTTTTGGAACCTTTTAAAAATATAAAATCCTTTTAAGATATTTTAAATTTTATTATTTAGGATTTTATTGAATATTAGAATAAATAAAAACAGTAAACATAATATCTGTTCAGGTTACAATAAGCTAAAGAAGACCCTCAATCATAATTCTACAAATCTTATTGTCAACCAGTTTACCAGATTCTTCCAATAATAACTTATAAGAAATTATAGGTGTACTTATTTATTTATCATAATACATTCCAAAATACTTTATTAGTTCATTTTTATATTTTCTATAGATAAAAAATTTCATACTCATTTTGAGAGATTTTAAAACTAAGAAATAATTTTAACTCACCCACAAAACTCATTTCAAATTATTTTATAATAATATTAAAAAATTAATTATAAAGAGATTTATTTGTTGATCCAAAAATCATATCATCAACATATATTTTAAGGATTAAAATATCATTTAAAACATTTTTTTGAAATAATATTGAATCCTCATTTCCTATTTTAAAATTATTTGATAAAATAAAATTAGTTAACATTTTATACCCTAGTTATGGGGATTGTTTTAAACCAAATATAGAATTTGTTAACTTAAAAATGGAATTTTAAAATTTTATATTTTCAATATCAATTGGTTGGTTTACCTAATCATTTTCAAAAATTAAACAATTTAAAAAATCAATTTTAACATCCATTTAAAAAAATTACAATTTATTTGGGTTTTGAATGCCCAAAAGTTTCTAATAGACTCTATCCGGGCAATGGGTGTGAATGTTCACCATTATAAATTCCTTCTTATTGATTATAGTTATTGGATATGAGTCTATCTTTGTTAAATATAATGTTTCCTTTATCATCTAATTTATTTTCTAAAACCCCATTTTATACCAATAACAGGATGATCTATAGGTCATCCAAAAAGTGTCCAATATTTCAACCTTTAGAATTGGTTTTAACTCTTCTTGTATAGAAAAAACCTAACTTTAATTTTTTATAGAATCATAAATATTTTTAGGTTATAAAAAATAAATAAAAGAACAATGTTTGACTTCATTTAAGGTATAACTTCTGATATGAGAACCATCATGAAAATCATTGATAAATTTTCCAAGTGATGATATTTATATTTCTTCAAAGATTTACGTAAAGAACTAGAAGGATTTTCAAATTATATGTTATTTTTAAGATAATTTATAGCATCCATAGTTAAAGGTACAAGATAATTTACATATTTAATTTTGAATTAAGGTTTATGAATATTTTCATTGAATTTGATATGAATGTATTCTTTAATAGTTTTTGTTTTTTAATTTAAGACTCAATATTATTTACTTGAGTTTGATTACCCAATAAAGATTCTTTTATTGGATTTTGGACCAACTTTTCATAGGTTTTCTTTAGTGTTAATAATATAAAATTTATATCCAATGTCTTTGAAAAATCCAACTTTTGGAATTATATTTTTCTAAATTTCATAAGGGATCTAATTGAGTAAGGGTCTAATGAGAACATGGTTTATGGTATAACAAGTAGTACTGACCTCCTTAGCCCAAAATTATTGAGGGAGTTTAAAATCATTCAATAAGGCTCTTTATATTTTTTAAGAGTTTTATTTCATCTTTAAAATTCCCCATTTTGTAAACGTGTTCTAGGAGAGAAAAAGTATGATTATAACCTTGTGAAGAAAAATTTTATATAACACTTTATTATCAAAATATCCCCTATTATCACATAAAATAGATATGATTTTGTTCTATTTTTTTTCTACCTTCTTGGTGAATCTTATAAAGACTTTATAATCCACATTTTTGTGTGCTAAGAAAAATACCAAATTGAATCTTATATAATTATAAAAATTCAAAAAAGTGCATGATTTGCCTCTAATAATTTCTATTTGAGTTGGTTGAAAAAGATAAAGGTGAAAAATATCAAGATATTTATTGGTTGATACTTCTTATTTAGGTTTAAAATAGGTTTTTTGTTGCTTACCAAGTTGGAGAGGTTCACAAACAACCTTATCTTTGAAACTCAAATATTTAAAATCTTGTAGTAGATTATGTAACTTGAGCTTAACAAGTGTGTGTGTGTTCTACAGTGACCAAGGAATTTATTCTAATTCCAAAACTCAATATCTAAAATTATGAAAAAATTAACCTTTTAAGAATAAATACATTTTAAATCAATAATATAAACAAATTTAAAAAAAGTGGTAAACAAGATTTTTCCTTCTAGATTAAAAACTTTTCAAAAATAATTTTTGAAAAATATTTTAAAACTACTATCACATAATTAGTTAATTATTAGTAAAAAAATTAACCATAAATGAACAAAACATAATTTATAATCATATAATTTATAAAACTGATTGTACTTATACCAATGATTCTACTTATTGAATTGTAAGAATAATTCATGTATCCTCCATCACATTTTTTAGGATGATTAAATTCAAATTGATAACCACACATGTGTTGAGAGTATCCACTATCCATGTATTTTTTTGGTTTTAGGATTTACTCTTTAGACCTATTTCCTTGACTTAAACCATGATACACTTGGTGCTTTCATTAATTGGATCTCTATAGGAGATAGATTCATTTCATTCAATAAAATTTGAAACCTTGAAGGTGTTCTTAATTTTAATATTCTTATCCTTATTTTTCATTTTGATGAAATTTAATTATAGCCTTATATGTCCCTTTTTTGAATTAGAATCACATAACTTTTTTTCAATTTGTCATCCTCCTTTTTTGAATTTTAGTAGGATTTCATTATTTTGAAAATTTTATTCAACTTCTTGTCAAATGATCCACTTTATTACCATCATAAGATTCATAATTAATTTATTTGAATGAAATTTTATTTTTATCATTGAATTCTTCAGCTTTATTACTTACTTGTCCCTTCATTGTGATATCATTGGTCATGAGATATCTAATTATCTCCTTGAATGGAATTTTCTTTATGTATTTCTCTTCTTCGATTTTTTTTCACATTAGGTGCCTGATTTCTTGTTAAACCCCATACAATTTTCATGAATAAATTTTTTAGAGAAAAATCATTACCAAGAGACATTAATCTATCAAAAATTTTAATAAAACATGTATATATATAATTAATAGATTCATTTCGATTCATACTAAGTCTTTTAAAATATTATCTCAACATGTAAATCATAGTATCATTAACATTATTCATGCCATCATGAGTTATTTCTATAAATCTAAAGATTTCATGTGCAGTTTTGAAAGTACAAATATTATTGAACTCATTAAAATCTAAACCAAAATTTAAATAATAAATATATTTATTATTAAGTTCAAAAATGGTTATGTCATCAGGAGACCATTTTTCTTATAACTCATTAGAAGTTGTAATTTCATACATCATAATTTTCAAAATATGATATTATATACTACCAAGAAAAGTGGACATGAATGTTATCCTATAACTATAGTCCAAACCATTAAAAAAGGGTTCATAGACTATAAAGTGTCCTTCAGAACCACCATAGGTGTTTTAAAAAGATTCCATATTAAAAAATTTCCATATTAAAAATATATTTCTTTGAAATTAGTTAAGATACTTATATTTAATACAAATTTTCAAAAACTGGAGTATTCTAGATAAAAACACAAAGATTTATTTTGATTTCAATTATAGGTTAGATATAATATAGCAAATAGGAGAGATAATTTCTTTTAAAAATAATTTTAAAAAGATGATATAAAATAAAAATGACTATCATTAAATCTTTAAATTTAAGAATAAAAAAATAAATGTAAAGTGAGGGTATTGGAAAATAAATTACAAAAAATAAAAATTTAATCCTTGATAAAGAATTTTAGTAATAGATCAAGAATTAGCCCCTATATCTCATCCCCCCAAGAATCCTTGAGAGAGTTATATTTATTAATTTTTTTAAATAAAAACCAAGAAATAGTGAAGAAAGGTAATAATCCCTTGGTTATAACAAAAACAAAGAACCAAGAACCCTTACTTTAATGGTGGTGAGCACCTAATAAAGGATACATAGAAGATAAATGTTTATTTTTATAAACACTTTACAAAGTACTCAATACTCTACATAATATTTTGAACAATATGAAAGATTAAGAGGGAGATAGAGAGATAAAAGGTAAAATTGGAAGATCTTTTAAGAAATTATAGCATGGGGAAAATCTTAACAAGAGAAGCAAAATAAAATTGGATTTTATAAATTTAAGTCCAATTTTCCTTTAGAGAATTTGAATTTTATTAGAGATATATTATAAAACAACATCATGGATCAATCGATAATCATTTGGTGGTATGAAGTTTTCATAGAGGTTCATTTTTTAGATTCAATCCTCCCTTGATGTCTATTTATAACCTTTAAAGGATTTGGGGTCCCTTTGATCAAGAAAAATCATTAATGAGATAATTAAATGATTTTAATGCCATCACTTAATTCTTGTTGATAGATTTAAATCAAATCCATCAAGTAGATAGTTTGATTCTACGGTGTATCTGGTGCCATTTTTGTAGCTTCTTTGGCTATTGCAAACTCCACCTCATACTCAGTGTGCTCCGCCAAGTAGCTAGTGCACTCCAATGGTTAACTGGTAAGACAATCTAAAGTAATATGCTTCTATCCAAATTCATTGGGTATCCAGTGACATTGTAATTTCTAGACAATGCATCTCCTGGAGGTATGGTGGTTCTATGTATCGCCACCAGCTGGCTAGTGAAACCCTTCTGAGTAACTGATATAGCCAAGTAGTAAGGGCCTTATAAATGGTACTCTAATATCCTCTTGAATCCTTTGATTGGTATGATTATCCCTTAGAATAAATTTCAAAAACTATAACCAAGAAACCCTTAATCACAAAGGTTATAAACATTTTAAGTTGTCATCATAAAAGAACATTAAATTTTCAACAATGAAAATTCATATCCCCTATATCTCCTTCAAGTGTAATTAGAAATTTAAAAGGTAAATATTAATTTATATTGATTTTAAAAACCCAAAATAAATAAATAATAACCATTATATGAAATTATATCACTGGAAATATCACTCATGGTTTGATTGTTTAAAGACTCTTATAGATATCAAACTCTGTAACAATCAGATCAATCACATACTATATAAATATAACATATAAATTTTTAATTAAAAGTAAATATAAATTAATAATAAATATTACTTACCATATTTTATTGACGTATAATAAACATATGACTCTCATATCTCTGTGTGACCTCCTTCCTCCCCTAATTCTATCGAACAAATGTGACCTCCTTTGAAAAGTATCTCATATCTAGTACTAGAAAAAATATTCCCAAGACAAGGTAGGTATGTATTTGGGTTGATGATATACATAAGAATCATTGAAAATAGTTTCATAATATCTCTCAATGTCTCCCTTTCTAATATTGTGTAAAAAATGATGAAAATCCTCACGCATACAAATCTCTAATGCCTACAAGATTGAGCCTTTTAGGCTATCATCAATCATACCCATAAAACCAAAAAATAATTAATAATATAAAGTTAGTAATTTAATAAATTTAAAATAAAATATATTATTTATTTAAATATAATACATTGTTCAAACATATGATATTGAATATAGGTTGGAACTCGGTTACACGACACCCATGACCTAGAAAAGTAAATCAATAAAATCACATAATCCATTTAAAAATCTATATTGAAAAAATATAAAGATAGTAAAAGATAATAATATAATTAAAATATAAAATAAATTAATTAAAATTTTAATAAAATACATAATTTATCTCACTTATTCAAGCATGGAGTGAAATCAAGAGACAGACGCTGCTCCAAAATATGGTATAGAATCCTCAATCTAGCTAGGTGGCAACCCATCCAAGTTAATGGTATTACAGAAGCACCCTCTAGGTCATATAAAGGATAATGGGGCCCATCACTGGGTATTACATCATTAGGTAGGGTATAATATAGATCTTCATAATCATCTTCAACCATCTTAAACACAAAAATAAAATTACATGAAAATAATTGTTAATACATATATAAAATATAAAAAACTAATAAATATTTATTAAAAACAAATAATATATATTGATTATATCTATAACTAGAATGTAATATATAATTATTCATCTTTATATTCATATTAATTAGTGTTAATTTTTACATCTTATTTAGCATCATCAATTTCCATATGATCTTTGATTTTATCATCTCTCGCTATTTTAAATTCATTGGTTACAACATCCAAAATATCAAAAAAATCATCACTTAATTACATAGTATCAAAATAGTTTTTTTGTATATTTGAGTAAGATATGCATTAGAAATATTTTATTAAAAAATTAAATATTTATCACTTCCATGAAATCACTTAAGTTTTCTATAAACTGACTATCATTAGATTTCATTTTTCTTATACTCTACTAGTCATTTAAATATCTCAAAAAAACATAGTAATTTTCATAATAAACTTGATGTTATTGGGTGATATTTTTTTAAAGGTAATTTCTTGGTCAAAGACCAAGATAAAATTTAATGAAACATTAGGAAAGGAACTAAAAAAGTCTAAAAGATGGAATTTTTTTACAATTTTTTTAATAGAATGATAGTAGATCAACTGGAAAATCATCACACCACTTAATGTCATGGTTGATTCCCTTGTTAGCAAGGCCATCATCCACGGTGTTCGCTTCTCGATAGGTATGAGTGGATGTAAAGACCTGTAATTTCCATGTAATTTTTTTTATTATATATTCATTTTACGATTCCATGAAAATTGACAGCGCATGATTCCGAGGCCCGGAGTGCCTGAAATGAATTTCAGAACTTTTTTTCATGTACGTTCAGTAAACATAAGAGCGGGTTTTTGTAACATTTGAACCAGTGCTTGGAATTGAAATCTGAGGACACCATTGAACTCGCAGTGCTGGTATTCGCTTAAGGAGTCCTTCACATCGACCACAATGGGTTGAGAGTGAAAGATATTTTTTGTTCTTTTTGTGAAAGAATTAAATAAAATAAAAATGTCTAACATTTTTATTTTAGAAACCCCTCAACATGGGTTATGGTGGTGGGGACCACCCGAGCCTAAACCTCCCATGTGAATGTTAAGAGGTGGGGACCACTAAAACTGACCCCTATTTTTAATTTAGAGGTGGGGACCACCTGAACCCCTTTAATGAGAGAAAACCTCTCAACTCCTCCAACTTTAATTATGCCAACACAAATCCACTTAATTTTTCCAATTAAAAGATAAAATTAATGGTGCCAACGCAATAAATTAATTGTGCCAACCTTGTTGTGCCAACATAATTTTATTTTGATAAACTTAAATTAATAAGTTGGAGACTTTTCATTTTGGGTGGAATTGGGAGAAAGGATTGGAAGGGGAGAGCTTTTAGAGGAATTATTCTTCTCCAACGAAGAACGCATCTCTAATGAAGAACGCCGATGTTCTCCAATGACTTAGACTGCTTCCTCAGGACATCCTCTATCGTGGGGCGTCCTCAACTATGATGAACTAATGTCTGTTATTCTCTTTGATGTCAACGAGCAATCTAGGTGGGGTGTATGTTTGAATTTTTTTCCCCTTACCCATTCTTGATATTCTTCATGATTCAAGATTTGGTTGAGCCGCTTGATACTGTTCTAACACGGACGGTGTGGGCCAAATAAACATGGCTCAACCACTCTTGGTGTGTTCTTAGTGATTGAAGAAGGTGCCTTTGTGCCACGATGATGAATGAAGAGCAGCCAGCCGCCGGCAAAGGCGCGACATGTGACCGCACAGCATGGAGAGGATAGCTGGCCATCCGGCCAACCGTGGCAGACCGCCGCACCGCAGCTGCCCAGCGGCTGCCCCACCGCATCGTGGCTGCCCTGCCGGATCGCGGCCTCGGCGCCACCCCACGCCGCCTAGTGCCGCCCCACGGCCCCCGCGGCCTCCACGTCGCCTCGCGCCGCACCACATCTCACGTGACCCCTCGCGGCCCGCGCGGCTTACGCGCTGCACCACGCTACCCCGCGGCCTCTGTGGCCCCTCGCCGCCACACCATGCGGCCTAGGCCGAGCCGCCAGGCTGGACCGCTCGGAGCGAGCCAGGCCACCCAACGCGGGTTGGACCAAACCCAGCAGGCCGGGATATCCAGCGGGTCGGGCCACAACGTAGGCCGGGTTGGCCTTAGCCGAGATGGCCCATGCTGGGTTAGGCCGGGTCGAATAGTTCCTAAACCTATTTCGACCTTATACTTTCTTTTGGCCATAACTTTGGAACTGGGTATCCGTTTGACGAACCATCTATGGCGTTGGACACCTTGGAGTGAGAAAGTACCTTTGGTATACCCCACTATATATTTGGATGAAGTTGGGGTATGGTCAGGTTGGATCAAGCACGAATCCAACTGGACCCTCGGGAAAAAAAGGCCAATAACTCATAGACCGGGAATCCGATTGACGCACCATATGTTGTGTTGAGACCCCTATGATGTGCAGGTACTTTTGGATACTTCTTCGTGGGACTTATTGTCAGTTATAGTATCAATCAGTGGCTTGAGGAGTGGATTATCTTGGAGATGAGCTTGCTTAGTGTGGGAACCATGTAGTTGGCTGTAGCGATGTACTAGGATCTGGTGTGGGTCTGACGACGTGTTAGAGATGTCCTTGGATCATGTGTGGGTCTGAAGACATACTGAAGATGTACTAGGATCATGTGTGGGTATGACAACGTACTGGAGATATACTAGGATCATGTGTGGGTCTGAAGACGTACTGGAGATGTACTAGAATCCTGTGTGGGTATGACGATGTACTGAATATGTACTAGGATCCTGTGTGGGTCTGACGACGTACTGGAGATATACTAGGATCATGTGTGGGTCTGATGATGTACTGGGGATGTACTTGGATCCTATTTGGGTATCACAATGTACTGGAGATGTATTAGGATCATGTGTGGGTCTGATGATATACTGGATATGTAATTAGATCCTATGTGGGTCTAACGATGTGATATGATCCTCTATGGGTCTGATGATGATTTAGGTTCCTTCTTGTTTCTTCCTCTTAATAGAGTGAGATGAATTAGTAGATACATCTAATCATATCTACTACTGTACCTAGAGATATACCTGGTGTGAGCTGAGTTTGTACCTGTTTGGTACTCACTTTCGTGGTATCCCTTCTTTTGAGGAACAGTAGAGCTTTGGGCTTTTGAGTTGGACCTTGTGTTTCCTCATGATTGAGATGGGTATACTTGATAACTTAGGTATATGTATGGTCATATACCTAAGTAGGGTTGTCAGTTGTTTTCATGCTTTGTGGTTTATCCTTTGTGGATTTGTGAGACCTTGAGGGTCTCGGGGTCCCTACTGAGTATATTTATACTCACCCCTACACAGGCTATGCCTGCACCTCATTGTGTTTGGTGCAGACGATGTACATCGCTGACTTAGGACGAGAGTACCCGTATTGGAGGTAGCTCAGAGGTGGACCTTAGATGAGGTGTACCAAAGAGACAACCATTTTAGAGCTGTACCTACCCTTCAGGTAGGATCCTTGGCGGGTGATCATAGGAGCTGTTTTAGTTTACTTGTACTTTCAGTTTCTTGTATTTTCCAGGTGGTCTTGTATTCTGGCCCCCTTTTTCTTACTGTACTCACTCTATTTAATATTCAGTTTTCTTGAGTTTGTATCTTTTTATGTGCTTGGTTTCATGTGTTTATAGGTTATAAAGGCAATGCCTTCCCAGATTTAGGTAATACACCTTCAGTTCTAGTCTCCATCCCCTAGCCTATGGAAGGCGGGCTTGGGGTTGTCACGGCATGGGCCCTGGGGGACATGTCGTGACAGTTGCGATGTATCGGAGCTCCAGAACCGAGTTAAGGAAATTCATCCAGTGAGCTGTAAGAGGCTAAGAAAGGATAACCACACCATTCTAGATAGCTTGGACAATGGTAGTGGAGTCACTTTCAATCCAGATATTGTTCCAGCCTTTTTTCTTAACAAAAATAATAGCCTGAATCACAGCCGACATCTCCGCTTCAAGGGAGGATGAAAAGTCGTTGCTGCCATAGAAACAACCATGACACTGTCCAAGAGATTCCCTAAAGATGGCCCCATAGCCCGTAGGTCCTAGATTTCCTTTATAGGCACCATCAACATTAATTTTAATCCATCCAGGAAGTGGGGCTTTCCAAAACACCTCGAAAGAAAGCTTCGATTGAGGGAAGATTATGTCAACTCTAAACATCACAGGATCATAAGGTCACCAACCGAGTTGTTATAAAGTGCTTTATGAAGCATGGAAACATCCTTAATGGAAATAATAATTCTTTTTATGGTTTCCTTTTAATCAAACATAATTATTCACTAGTTTTTTGGATTCATCGTATGTTCATTTATGAAATCAAACTCTATTAACCACATTTATATTATATGATTTTACTAATTTGGATGGTGGGTTATCCATTGTACATTATTGACTATTAATTTTACTTCTTCATTTTTATAGATAAAAAGATAAAAAATAATTAATAATAGATAAAATATAAAATTTATTTTATATGTTCAACCATAAAAAATTTAACTTACCAGTCTTTGATGCTAATAAGAAAAATTGTGATTTTGGTGTTCTTTTAGATAAGCTAGAGTAATTTTTGTGATTTTTGTATATGATAATTATATAATCTATAAAATAATTAATGTAATTTTACTTTTAAATTTTATTTAAAAAAATATAGGTAAAATTATCACTTACTACACAAATTATGTCATTTATTCACAACTGAGTAGAACATGTGTCTAATCTCTATGTTTTTCTTCATCTAAAAGTAATTATTCATTATCACCACCAAAACCAAGCTCGTTCTAATTAAAAAATAAAAATATTTTTTTTTTGGAATCATCAAAATCTCTATCATTTTAACCCATTTGATTATGTGTTTAAGGATATTTAGATTTAAAATAATAAGAGAGTAAATTTAAAATTTCCTCCTGCAAGTATACTTCTACAATTGACTCGTCAATTGATGCTTTGTTACATACATTCTTGTTTAATTTTTGTATACATTTTTCATATGAGTACATCCATATTAATTTTATTGACTCTACCTATTTTTCTTTATATATAAAATGTAATATAAAACTTTCCATTAAATCAAATAAGAATGTAATAAATATTTTTTTCAATTTACATAAACTTAAAACCTAGTATTTTTACAGCATAATAATTTTATCATAATCTTTTTTTTCCAAACAAAAATCCTATAAAAATATGATATTTCATTCCACATGTCCCAAAACAAAAAATCTAACAACCCTTTAAGACCAATAGGCAGTAAAAATTCCTTTATAACATAGAAATCAAGACTTTTTAACCTGGTAATATGACTATTCCTAACACAATTATACAAATTAAAAGTATAGACATCTAGTAACGTCAAATATATTATACACTAAAATAATAATAAATTAATTTATTTAGAATTTTCATAATCTTAATTTGGATTTATTAAATTTTATGATTAGTTTTCTTCAAATAACATAAGTTTGGGGACCCTATAAATTTGTGAAATATATATACATTTATAATATATTTATTTTTTCTAGGTGTGTCTAATAAGGTATAAAATATGTTTTTAAAATAGTTCTTCTCAATATACATTATATCTATCATGTGGATTCCAAGATATAAAAACAATATGTAAAGTCCCAAAATATATTATCCTTTATTCAATTCTGATATCTCCCATATCAACTAATTTTTTATTTGTTAATAGTTGGTAAAAAATTAATAGTGGGTAACAAAGAGATGATATATTTTACTAAAATACTATAGGGAATTGTTGTCCATCCATATCATTAAATTATTCCTTCTATAAAATTATTTTTTATTCTTTTGTAAATGATGGATTTCATGAATAAATATATGATGATAATAAAAAAACAAGTTTTTCTTCTATTAATAAGAAAAAATTCTTTTAGTCGCCCAATGAGTACATACGGGATATTTTACCATGTGTACATCATCCAAATAACATGTCATATACTGGAAAGTCAATGATTTCCCACATTAATGATACTTTCAGTGTAAAATTTAATTCTACAACTATATCATATATAGTTTCACTATCACTCCCTAATAAAATTTACTAATCAATTATTGGATTAAAATAAACATTGATATTAATCTTTGGATGTCCTATAATTAATATTTCAAAAAAAATATGTCACAAACCTGCCCAGGTACCTTGGTAACCCAATAACTGAGCCAGATCTGACATAGTTTGAAGGGCGTTCTCGATCCCCATGGGTTGGAGGCAAGCACCTAGCATCAAAAAATATGAAAGTGGGAATAAATTTTCCACAAACACAATGGAAGAAAGATAAAAAATTCTATATGTAAACAAGAAAAATTCCACATTGATAAGAGGACCATAAGTAAAATAGGTATAAACAACCCATAGTACTATAGAAAAGTTCCATAAAACAAGATAAATTCCCAAGTCTCAATGGACACAACTCACCAAGACACGGAATCAACAGCTACTACAACCTCCAATTGTCTCATTACCCTTACTCAAACCTAGAATAAGGTAATATACAAACAACCAAAGTCATAGGGAGGGTGTGAGCTAAAATCTCAATAAGGACTCACCATAGATTCCATAATAAGATGCCAACATTTAATTAACCAAATAAAGTTTTCGATTTTAAATAAATAGGTGAGGAAGTTTAACATAATTATTTAAAACAAATCTTGTTTTACATTTCAAACGATGGAAACACTTTAAACAAATGGATTAAATAAACATTTTGATATAAAACAGTGTATATAAATTCAGAATTCTTGTAAAATAGTTTATAATAATAATGTAATATATTTAAAATACAAAAAAATGAGCAACATGGTCATGTGCCTAAAGGTATGATAGTTCCAGGATATAGGACTCCACCACACTCAAATAGTTTTCTTGGAAATATGTGTATACACACGTCCCTCTAATACTGACCAAAGAGGACTCATCACCATCCAGTCAAGGATGTGACCAGCTGTATTTATGTATTATTAGTGTTGTAATTAATAGAGTATTGTCTCAAATAACTCACTAACTACCTAGTATTTATTTTTATCTAATAAAAAAATATTATTTTTATTTTAATATTACTTAAAATAAAATTCTTTCCATTTTCCCATTTCAAATATTCCAATTTCAATTTAAAAACCAAAATGGGTTTTTAATCAAATCATGTATTTTTCAAGATAAAACCATTAGTATTCCATCAAAACTATTTTAATACATTTTTTCTAAATACAAATTTAAAATCAATTCCATCAAATCAATTTCAAAATTTCAATTCAATAATTTAAATTTCAAAAAATTCCATCAATTTCACAAATACACTACAATTCAATGGAATTGGGGGCTTTCCCAAATTCATGCCAAAATCCAATTTAAAACCCCAATTCAATGGAATTGGGTTTTTAATCAACCAATAAAAATAAATTTCATTTATATGAATCAATTTAATTTAAATCATACAATTGAATTCAAATCATGAAATTTAGGGTTAATAAAATTCCCCATCCTAACAGAACCACCTACCTCGGGATCAAGGGATCTCGAAACACAAATCCCTAAATGAGAAACTCCAATGAATAATGTCTAAAATTAAGATCAAATACTAAAAACAAGATCCAATATCTAAAACATAGGTTATTATATTCTCCAAAAACATAAAGATCAATAAAATACTAGGGAGAAAATAAGAGGAAATGGGAGAAAGAGAACAAGAATATAAAACTAAATGGGTAGAGATAAAACTCCATTCACTAAGATTCGATCCAATTCTAGGGGTGTAGAGGGGCCAAAATCACCTCTTGTGAGATCCCCTGGAAGAATAAATTGTAATATGTTGAAATAGGTCCCTTGGGAACATTAAACGTGGTTTTTATAATTTTTTTAAAAAAATATGATTAATTATTTCTCATATACATGGTTTCCTAAGCAGGGTCACACGGTTATACAAATTTTTCACCCTATATATGCAGCCCTGCTGATGGGGTTTTATAGTTTCACCTTGTTCGGAACACAATTTTTCAAACCATGAACCAACCATGTAAAACCTCACTACCTGGGTTTTCACAGTTTACACTAGAAGGCAGTACAGTTTGGGTAAACTGTGAACCAACCGTGCATAGTCCAAAATCCATTCAAAATTTTCACAATTTTACACAAGGAACCACTATATGAAACCCAAGCAAGGATTGATAAAAATAGGGTTTAAGGAATACCTAAAAAACAATAATATGATGTTATAATCTCCCCAACATAGGAACTTTCTATCCTTAGAATGCCTACTAAGAAGCTCCCGTGTCAAAAAGATGAGGCCACTGCTCTCTCATCAGTGCCTCCCTCTCCCATGTCTCATGAGAATCAGAACCATGATACCATATCACTCAAACCAAAGGTATCATCCTCTCATTTAGTACCTCAGTTTTTGAATCAACTATCCTAAATGGATGCTTAGTTATGGATAAATCAGGTTTGACCTCAAGATCATTCCACCTTAGAACATGATATAGATCATATAAATACTTATGTAGCTGGGAAACATGAAACACATTATGTATCGATGTCAAATGTGGTGAAATATCTAAATGATAAGCCATTCAACAACTTTTAAAGGTCCAAAAAAATGAGAAGAAAGTTTCTCATACCTCATAAGCCATTGATGACCCAACCGAGGTGAAAATTTCAAGAACACTAGGTCACCAACTGAAAATTCCAATGGTTTACAATGAAGATCATCATAAGATTTATACTATCTCTATTACATAAACATTATCTAATGAATCAACTAAATAATTGTTGTGTCTCTTGAATCAATCTTGGTCTAACCAAGGAACATTCACCAATCTCCAACCAACACAATAGATACTTGCAAGGATGGTCTTATAGGGCCTCAAAAGAACCCATTCTGCTCACAGACTGGTAACTATTGTTATATGAAAACTCAAATAGCCCCAAATTTTCATCCCAATCCCCCGCCAAAGTTTAAAACTCAAGAATGAATCATATAATAAAGAATTTATATAGATATTTATGTATGACGGTCTGAATTCAGATGGTATGTCATGCTCAAATGAACCATAGATCCCAGTGCCACCTAAGGGCCTCTCCAAAAGAGAGAAGTGAACCAAGGATCTCTTTTAAAAACTATAGCAGATGAAACACCTTAAAATTGAACAATCTATTTTATATAGATATTTCCCAACTCCTCAAATTTGGTTATATCATGAATGGGTATATAGTGATCCATTTTTGTCAGCCTATTGATCTTAACCCATATCGTATTCTTCTTTCTTTGGATAAGAGGTAACCCAATAACAAAGTATATAGAGATCTCATCCCACTTCCTAGTTGGAATGGAAAGTGTCTAAAGAAACCCCAAAGGTTTATTTTTCTCTTCCTTGACCTGATGGAATGTATAATAATGGGATATAGATTCAACAATTTCCATCTCATGCCTAGCCACCAGAATTTATGCCACATGTTATAGAACATATTTTTGGTTCCTAAGTGCACTTCCCACTAAGAACTATGGAAATCCTACATCATATCTTTCCTTTATTCTAATTGAACAACAAAATTATTCTAATAGCATATAATTTCCTTGGTGGATAATAACCAATCAGGCATGGTCTCCCCAACATTAAGCGATTCTCTAATGTTGCGGAACTCATCATCAAGTTGTCTTCCTGAAGAATCATCTTGAGAAGAGAGTATGTCAATTGAACACTTGACAAAGTAACCTCATCCACTAACTCCTAAACTTCAATATGAAACTATGAAAAAATATCCATCAATTTCCATTCATTTGAAGATTCCTTGATGGCCCGGGTCATAATTTTCTTTCTCAAAGAATTTACAACAAGATTCCTTTCCCCTGGGGTATAGGCGATGTCAAAGTTGAAAGACTACATGTATTCCACCTCGCGCCTCTAGAGGAGATTAAAATATTTTTGAGATAAGATATAACTCAAGATATTGTGGTCATAATACATGGTAAACTGTTACTTGAAAATTTAGTACCACCAATTTTTAAGTGCATGCATCTCAGAAGACCACATAGCCCTACTCGACCTCGGGAAGAGTCAACACTATCGCAATAGTCAAAAGGTGTTTCAACTCAATAAAATAACTCTCTGAATTTTCATCCTAAGAAAACATTACTCCCTTATGAGCTATAGAGGTCACCAGATAATCCAACTTTGAGAAGTCCTTAACAAATTGGCAGTAATACCCAGCCAAACCCAAGAATCCATGAATCTAAGAAAAAAATTGGTTGTTCACATATATTCATCACCTTCTTATGATCAAATTATATACCATGTTCTAAAACCACGTGTCCCAAGAAATTCAACTCCCAAATCTATAAATAAAATTTTGAAATCTTGGTATAAAGTCAGTGATTTTTCAGTAATTGTATAACTACTCTTAGATAATGCACATGATCCTCCTTGTATACTGAGTAAACAAGGATGTCGTTAGAAAAAACCATTAAGGTATCAAGATGCTCATGGAAAATATTTTTCATTAAAGACATAAATACTACATGAGCATTATTTAAACCAAATGGCATGATAAGGTACTCATAATTCTTGTACCTACTTTGAAAGGTGGTTTTATAAATGTCATATTATTTTATTCTAAACTAATTGTAACCAGAGTAAAGATCAATCTTCAAAAATACTTTACCCCTTCCAACAGATCAAAAATATCATCAATATATGGAAGTGGATACTTTTTCATTATTATAACTCAATTGAGTTTTTGGTAATCAACACAAAGGCGAAGTGAACCACCATCTTTTTTAGCGAGGAGAACCGGTGCTGCCCAAGGTGACACACTTGGGCATAAAAAGACTTTCTCAAGAAGCTCATCTAACTAAGTCACTATCTATTTAATTTAATCTAGTTACATATGGTAATAAGGAATAAAAACTGGTTGAGTAATGAGAACTAAATAAATAGATAAATACACCTCCCTTACTAGTGGAAGACCAGAGAAGTCAAAAGTAAAAACATCTAGAAACTCAATGAAAACTGGAGAGAGATCACCGCTCAATGATTACTACTCCATATCAAAAGAAAACACTGATATCACTTTCTCCAAATCTGGATAGGAAGTTCCAAATCTACATGACCTCATGTCTCATTCTCCTTTAATGATACAGTAAACCCCATCAGGTGCAATAATTGAGACTTGTCAAAGATAACAATAAATTTGGGATTTATTGGAAATGAACCAATCCATCCTGAATATAACATCAAGTGGTTTCACTTTAAGAACTAGAAAACTCTAAGTAAGATTAACATTTTAAAGATATATCTTCATTATAAGCGGTGTAGTAATATCCATCACATAAAGAAAAAGATCGGTATGAAGATTTAGCATATTAATAATACGGGTTGAAATAAATGGATGAGAAGCACCAGTATCAAATAAAGTTGTCACTAGTGATGAATCTATAGTAATCATACCTATCATGGTTGATAGAACCATATCCTTTTCCTCTATAGACTCTTCCACTATGTGAAGAAGCTTCATTCTTTATTCCTTTGGATGAATCCCTTTTGTATGTGAAATATATGATTTCACCGTAGTTTTCGATGGAACCAATGATCTTGTGCCATTGCTCAATGTGGAATAAACATGGTATAACTTCTACAAGTGACATGACAATCCACAGAAGCTACAGATCTTCAGTGCCTTAGTAAAAACCCTCTTTGAATGACCCTGATTTCCACACAGTTAGAAAATAAAAGGGCCTTATCCAGGCACTACAGAAGTTCTCGAATAGCCCTCCTATCAAGAACCACCATGAGAATCATCATGCTTCTTATTTATTTTATAGGAATTATTACTACCACTGGGAGAGAAAAAAAACTCTTTTTAACCCTAAATTTTTCATCAAGCCCATTTTTACCATCATTGCTCTATCCAACACATCAAAATATTAACACATCTTCATCAAGAAAACCTAAGAATGAATATTATATTAGAGTCCCAACTTAAACTGTTAAGTCTTTATCTTCACATTCAACACAATATCAAGTGAAAACTACACAAGCTTAGAAAAATAGTTTGTATACTCTATGATGTTCCTTTTAGCTAGCTCAAGTTTGAAAAACTCAATAGACTTGACCAACACCATTGACTCTATATATAATTGGTCAGTGAAAATAACCTTTAATTATTTCCACTCTATGCACCCATTCTTCTTCGCCATCACCATTGTGTCCCACCATCTCTTGCTCATTCCTTCTGGCATGAAGGTGGCACACTTCACATTGATTTCCTCATGCACCTCTAAGAACCCAAAGAAATGATAAATCTTGTTCAACCATTCCTCATTCTCTTGAGGATAATTGGAGACTTTGAACACTTTTGGTTTCTAATGAAGGAACTCTTAAGACCATTTTTGAATAACATCCCTCTGAGGTTCCATATCTAGTTCCATAATGGGAACTGGTGGTGGTGCATGTCATAGATCGTAGATAGTTCGCACAATCAATTTTTCCATACTATGATCCATGAGATGATTCGCTCACTGAGGTTTATCACTAGATTCTTCCTGGATCTGATTTTCACATCTTCTGATGGGAATGATTCTACACAACATCAGTAGACAACATTTAAGATGCTATATTAACAATAAAATAGATAATCATGGGAAATTAATCCCAACATATAGAAAAGAATATTTTTTTCAATCTACCCAAATCAAAATTGGGGAAAACTAGAATTAATCCTCAAAATTTCTTTACCAAACCACCCCTAATGACATGAGGTTCATTGTAGTGATAATTATAAAAACACTCAATCGCAACTACCTCCTAAGTCTTTACAAGAAAACACAACTACATACTAACAATCTGAGAAACATTAAAAAACCTTCACCTTTAATACCACTTTATCACAAACTATCATGGGTACCCTAGTAACCTAATAACCGATCTGGCTATAAAATAGCTTGAAGGGCGTTCCCAATTTCCATGGGTTGCTGATAAGAACCCAAAATCAATCAAAATGAAAGTGGGAATGAATCTTCCACAAACACAATAGAAGAAAGATAAACTTGTCAGTATACATAAAAGAAAACTCCACATGGAGAAATGTACGAGAATTAAAAAAGGTATAAACAACCCAAAGTACTATAGAAAAGTGCCACAAATATGATAACTGCCCAAGTACCAATGGATGAAACTCACCAATCTCAAGGATCAATAGTGACAGCCATCTACAAGTGGTTCCTTACCCTTTCTCAAACCTAGATGAAGGTAATCTACAAACACCTTAAGGCACAGGTTGGGTGTGAGATAAAATCCCAGTAGGGTCTCACCAAGGATTCCATAATAAGATGAAAACATTTAATTAAGAATATAAATCTTTCAAATTCAAGTAAACAGGCTTGGGAGTTTATAATCATATTTTAAAAAATCATTCTTTACATTTAAAATTATGGAAACAATTTAAACAAATGACTTAAATAAGCATTTTTATATAAAATAATTTATATAAATTAAGAGGTCTACAAAAACAATGGCATATATTTCGAATAAAACCAAATAATAATCATGGTAATGTTCCAAAAGTTATGATAGTTTCGGTCTATAATACTCCAAACCCATCAAATAGTTTTCAAGACATTATGTGTATACACACGTCCCTCTAATACTAACCAAAGAGGAATTATCCCCATCCCATTGGGGATGTGACCAGTTGTATTTATTTATTGTTAGTGTATCAAATCATAGAGTTTTGTCCCGAATAAATAACTAACTACCTAGGATTCCACGTTCTCTAATAAAAAATAGTGATGGGTAATTTATTTTAAGATTTCTTAAAATACAATTTATCCCATTCTCCCATTCCAAATATTCCAATTTACATTTAAAAACCCAAAATGGGTTTTTAATCAAATTATGTCTTTTTCAAGGTAAAACCATTTGGTTTCTATCATAACCATTTTAATCCATTTTTCCCAAATAAAAATTTTAAATCAATTCTATCAAATAAATTTCACAATTAAAAATTAAAAATTAAAATTTCAAAAATACGCCCCAATTCAATGGAATTGAGGATTTTTTTGAAATTCATTCCAAAATCCAATTTTAAACCCCCAATTAAATGGAAATGAATTTTTATAAACCAATCAAAAGAAATTTCATTTATATCAAGTAATTTAATTTCAATCAAATAATTAAACTTAAATCAAAAAAATAAAGTTAATAAAAATTATTTGTCATAAGAGAACCCCCAACATTGGGATCATGGGATCTTAAAATGCAAGTCCCTAAATGGGAAACACCAATAAATAAGGTAATAAATGAAGATACAAGACTCAAACCTAGATGACAGATCTAAAATATTGGGTATTAGATCCTCTAAAAACATGTATATTAATAAAAACCTAGGGAGAAAAGAAGAGGAATCTGGAGAAAGAGAATGAGAAGAGGAAACCTACCAGGTAGATATCAAATATTGTTTTGCAAGCTTTGATCTGCTTTTGGGAGGGTGTAAAGGGGCCAAAATCACCTCCTGGGATCTAACCTGGAAGAAGAAATTATAATAGGCTGAAATAGGTCTTTTGGGAACCTTAAATGAGGGTTTCAAGTTTTTTAAAACAATTTTTTGGATTAATTATTTCCCATACGCATAATTTTCTCGGTAGGGCCTCACGATTAGAAAAATATTTCACCCTATTAATTATCCCATTATAATGGGATTACATGGTTTCTAATTAGTGGGAACATGGTTTTTAAAATCATTCACCAACTGTGAAAAACCTCACTACCTCGGTTTTCATGGTTTGCACTAGCAAGGTGCACGGTTTGGGAAAACTGTCTGCCAACTACGCACAGTCTAAAAGACCTTCAAAATTTTCAAATTTTAACCTAAGGAACCCTTAAACGAAACCCAAATAAGGAATAATAAAAATAAGATTTTAGTAATATCTAAAAATAGTAATTGGATTTTAAAAATTATATGGTGCCTTCATCAGAATCAAAGAAGGTAAGTTGTACTAAGATATAAAAATAGGCCAACAAGAATACTGACTATTATAAGCAATAAATAGATAGAGACCATAAATAGAAATAATAAATCATATATTGTGTGGTTTTAAAGAAAAAAATGATGTACCTAATCAAATTATTTCCATAAATTGCTATCATAGGGATGATTTAATCTTATACTATAGAAATATTAAATCTATGACATGATAGGAATATCTTTTTATAGTGACACATAAATAGATGCTGAAATATAGGTATAATTAGAAAATATATAAATGTTTTAATAGGAACAAATCCAAAATTTCCTTATTATAAATTTTTATAACCTAATTATCCACATGTTGGGAAATTAAACAAGGACTCAAACTCTTCATAAAATAATATGCAATCATTTGAACATGTATGAAATTTATGATAACTAAGACCATAATTATGGACCAACTTCTTTCTTTAATAGAAATTTTTAAGTGGTGTATTTCCATTAGGCAAGAAATATTTAACCATAGAAAAATATTTGACCAAAATAACTATTATACAAAACAAAATCAAATATAATAGGCATAAATGTTGTAATAACTTCTATTTTTTAGGATGCATCAAGGATATAAGGCCTCATCAAATGATTTTAATAAATATTAAAATTGAGGTCTGGTAAATATATGATTCAAATAATTATTCTAAGTTATTATTTTGTGAAAATATAGGATAGAAACCTTATGTACTAAATTTTGAAATTGTGAGGGATTTGGAGCCAAAAAATATATTTTCATCTGAATTATGTTCACCTTGTTGATACCAAAAAACATAATCTTCCTAAAAAACAAAATGCAATTGATGAACTTAAACATAAAAAAAGTTTCAAATCTCTTAATATCACATTTCTTACATGGAGTGTTAATTTTCCCATCTAAAACAAATTCTGAATTTGATGATGCAAATGATATAAACATTTTGGCACCCTCAACAAAGATATAATTTATTAAAAAACCCATGTAGATTTTTATGATGATTTATTCGATCATAATCTTATAACAAAAAATCTTGTTTATTTCCTAGGTCCATAGTTTTCTAAAAAATAAAATTGATTAGTTTATTATATAAATTTAAATTTTATCTTATATTTAATTAATTTTAAAAAAGTATTATGAAATTTATTATCATTTATTGACCATTTAAAAACACAAATTCATGAAAATGGTTATTTTATTACTTTTCTATTTTTAATAATTTTTTTAACATTTAGTTAGTTTTAGAAATTATTTATTAGTTTAAAAATTATTAAATTAATATTTAAATACTTTGATATTTTTTCAAAGAGTTAATTATTTTTTGTAAAATTTTCTTAGTTTCTTTACTAATTTTACTATTTTCCTATTTCTAAATTTTTTCCAATAACTAATTTATTTTTATAATATATTATTATTTTTTATTTTTTATTTTTTTATTTTTTTAGATTTTAAATATTTATTATAAAATTGAGGATATTTCATAAAATAATACTACTCAAATAATTTTTGTGATAGTTTATTATTTTTCAATATTTTATTTTTAAAATTATATAAAATTAAAATATTTTATTATTTTTCAAATTAAAAATTTATTACTTTTAAATATTTTATAATTTCTCTTAATATTTTATTATCTGTTTAGTTTTAACTAATTTATTATTATTTTTCTTTTTACTATTTTTTTATTATAGATAATTAATTTTTATAATATATAATTAGTTTTTATCAAAGAATTAATTAAATTCAAATTAGTTTTACTTATAATTTACTAAAATTTAAATAGATTTTAATTATTCATTATAAAATTACAAATATTTTATAAAATGATAATATCTAAGTAGTTTTTGTAATATTCTATTAGTTTTTAATAGTATGTTTATAATATTATATATAAAACAAATGTTTTATTAATTTTCAAATTACTAATTTATTAGTTTATTATATTTTATACTTTTTGATACTATTTTATTAGCAACTTATTTTTTACTATTTTTATTATTATTTTATTAATATTTTTCTAATATTTAATTATTATTTTTAATATATTATTAGTTTCTATATATGGATAAATTAAATTCAAATTAGTTTTACTAATAATTCACTAACAATTAATTTGTTTTTAATTATTTATAATAAATTTAAAAAAAAATTAAAATAATAATACTTAATTAGTTTTAGTAATATTTTTTTACTTTTCAATATTTTGCTTACAATATTATATAAAATATACATATTTTGTTTTCAGTGATATATGGCTAGAAGAGGAATGAATTTCTATTTTAAAATTTTAAAGCAGAATGAAAATTTAAGTGAGAAATTGATTAAACAATAGTTGATGAATTTGATTCAAATTTATAAAGATATTATCAAAGTAATTTAAGCATGGAAATGATCAATCCAAATTTATGAAAGTATATGGAACGATGTTAAATGATGCAATGTAGAAAAGTAAATAGAGGACAAACACAGCTGATAAGAAGTTTGACTAAAGCTCGATGTCATCCCCAACGTCTCCACTCCCAAACTTGAGAGGTCTATAATACTAATCCCCGGATCTTGGTGGTGATAAAGAAATACATTGTTGACAAATTTGATTTGTGAGAACCTGCTTGAGCTTCACTGGTATCCAAGGAACCCATCTCTCACTTTTTCAGAGTGAGAACCATTGGAGAAATATGGTTGAAAAGGGAACGATTTTCTTTAGGAAAACCTATTAAAAAGTTTTCACACCCATGATGAAATTTTCATGTATTTATCATTTTTTTATTTCTTTTTATCTATAGATTTTCCAAGACCTTTTTATTGATATTTTGAGTTTCTTGGGAGACATATGCTAACACATAGTTAGGATAATTCGTGAGCCAAACTCAATAAACCATGTGATCTAAGACAGTGGAATGAGAGTTTACACATGATTAGGCTTATAGTTTATAAAAATATCTGACAAAAACCATGCGGCCCCACCCAATGGAACTAGAATCCCCCACACAGTTGGAACATGGGTTGAAAAATATTGCAACCAAACCATGTGACCTACCTGGTTTTTAAAATTTAAGAATTTCCAAAACTTTCCCTCCCCAATTTAATACTTATCACCCCTCATTTTCTCCAATTAATGACCCCTCCAACCCCATAAAGGAATAATCAATTCCACTTGTCCCATTAGCTTAAATTTTTAGGTAATTTGGGTTTAGATCCTCTAAGAAACTCTAAGTGAGTGTCTCCTCTCGTCTCTTCTTGGTCTCTCTTAACTTCTTTCTTGAGTTTCTTCCTATCTATTTTTCGTGATAAGCTAGGGTTGGTCTAATCTAAACCATATTGAATGGGTTTTGATTTTTATGGTTTATTCTTTCTTCAATAGGATATATTATCCTATTGGATTGTGGTTCTCAATTTTTTATTGATGATTTCAAGGAAAAAGGAAGGTGGTTTCATGTAGATCTATTATTTTAAAACTTAAATGTTATTTCTTCTCAAATAAATTGTTTTCTAAATTGTGTTGTGTTAATAAATGGTTGTTTTTAGATGTTAAAGGGTGTATGTCTATGTTTTTTAAAATGGATTTCCCCTGTGGAAATGGTTGGAAATGTTTCTTTATGGAATGTGGTGGTTTTTATTGTGTTGAAATAGGATTTTTATGGTTTTGAAACAAGGTTAAAGAACATGGGAACCATGGGTATCTAGGTGGGATACAAGTAAAATTATACTAGGAATTCCCCAGCCTACATAAAAGGATTACGTTACAACACAAACTAAGTGGTTGGTGATTGTATAGATTGGATATAACTTGAACAAGGGAATGGTACATTACGTATATGGTTTTATCTCCAAGAGTATGAGGATCATAGGCCCCCATATACCCTAGATAGTTATGGATTTATCATGGTGATAATATATTTTTACATATTTACCAGTTATTCCTATTTAGTTCACTTCCTTTTAAAATTTTAAATCATGTTTTAAAATAAAAAATTTTATGTTACTTTCAAAATTGGAATATTTATTTTTCTTATAATGGATATGCATGGAACACTTGGTGGGATCCAACTAGGCATGTGAATCCATACCCTACATACACCCAATTGTTTTATATAGACCTTATTTCATCTAACTTGGGTAAAGGTAAGGTTTTGTATGGTGGTAGTAGCTACTATTTCTAGTGAATTTTTGGGACAATTGATCACAGTGACAAGGTGGGTGTCGGCCCTCGTGTCATAAGGAGATTTGTGATTCTTTTATCAGTCCCCTCCACTTTTTTTCATTTTGGTATTTGATTATAGATATAAACCTAAAATTTTCAATGGTTCTTTTGGTTTTAAATTTTTTTATATATTAATATTATAATGTTTTATGTGGATTTTCATTATAATTATGATGGTAAAATCATTCCCAAGTGAGTTCTTAGAAGTCTAGGAACTAGTTTCCAACCTGTATGGGTCAATAACACCCTTTAGGCTATGTCACAGGCCATGTGGGGTGTTGCTTTGGCTGGAAGCCTAGTCTAGTTCATGAAAAAATGGTATCAGGGCTGTGGTTTCCCCTTTATTTGGGTATTGATATTTGGGAAATTTTTTGGATAGATAGAAGGTAGCAATGTAGAGTCTTGAGTTTCTTATTGTGAGTGGGATTTCTGGAAAACACACCTCATGATGGGTCTTTGGTTGCCATGGGATTTTGGGAACTTGGTTTTACTCCTCCCTAGGGTGTAATACATGGTATGCATACTAGAAATGGGCACCAAGATAGGGTCTAGAAGATTGAGTTGTTATGATTTCATTATGATTTATGTGAATATTTATTTATTTCATTTACTTGATTCCCTATGGTTTGGGGTATTAATGATTCCCCCTTTTTCATTTTTTTACTTTTATAGTATCATTACTCCCCAAAGACCTCTTTAATATCCATTGGAGGAGGGTGGAAAGAATTATTTATCATATAACCCAATAGCTTTTTAGGGACTTATATATATAGTGGTCCAGGCTATTCATTTCATAGATCAGGGAGTGGTATCAAGTCCTTCTTAGGCTAGGGAAGTTGATATAGGGATAAATAAGGATGGTTCATAAGAGTTCCTCAATAATAATCCACCATCCTTATGTGAAATCATTGATACTTGATATGATAAATATTGGGTGGATAAAATCAAGTGGATATTTTAGTTTCTTAGAACTACTAATTCCATTGAAGTAATGTGTATTGAATTTATGTTTTAAGGACAAAGTCATGGGTAGTAGGAGACTATAGTTCAAGATGGAAAGTATGAGAAGATTGGATGTAATGATTTTAAGGTCATATTCATTGATCTAATAAACCCTGAAACATTGGAACTCTTCAAGTCATGGGAGTTCCTATCCCATCAGCCGGGAGAATGTTTAGTGTAGGAATACACCAATTGATTTACAAAGATGGTTCACTTTTCTACCTAGTTGATCGCCAATCAAAAGATAAAATCTTGATGTATTGAAATGGGGTTGTGATTGGATGTAAGATCTCAACTTATCTTGTTTAAGTTGAATACTTATTCCAAGGTGGTTGATTGGTATTTAATAATAGAGATTAATTGGGTAGGTATGTCGGTTCTAACTAGAAATATTACATCACCTAGATATAATGGGATTGGCTCATCTAAAAAAAAGATGAAGTGGGATACATAATGGAAGAATAGTGGTATCTCATGATATACAACATGACCGCCTTCATCAATAGCTGAAATTGGAAGGACTATTTTTTTGCCATCAGTGTGGAAGGCTCAGGAACATGTGGCCTACACGTTCACTCCCAACTAGGGTGTTCCACCTTTTTGGATGCATGGGACATCTATATAGTTTTTTTAGGAATTTCTATCCTTCTAAGTGTTATGTGGGCTCTATGAATTATAGTGGGATAGCAACTCAGTCTGATTCTTCAAGGGAAATGGGTCTCACTCTGGTGGGTGTGGTGGAAAAGTTAGAACTTCTCATAGCTAGAGTCATCTTAAAGAGGAGACACAGGTTAACAGTCAAACATATGCACATATAGAGAAGAATTATATTTATGATATTAATAAAGAATTATTGTAATCTGATGTAGGCCCCATGACAGTCAAAGCTACTATTCTTGTTGAATCATCCACTATAATTACTTTATTAGATACAGGTTCTTCACAATCTTTCATATAATCTCACCTTGTGCAATTTTTAAAACTCATTACCAATATTATACCATATTATATTTATTTTTTTACACATATTAGAAAGATTAGGGAGTATGGTTTCTAATTCCTTTCTTGTGATGTTTATTTTTTGGAAGTTGAGGTGAATTGGTACTTCCTTATCTTGGAAATGGACCCCTTTGACATGGTCCTAGGGATGGATTGGATGATGTTTTTCAAGGCCTATATAAATTTATATCATCATATTTTGACCTTTATGGGCCCCCATGAGGTCACTCATGTTTTTAGAGAGGAATAAGATTCATATTCATGGAGAGTATGATCACCGCTTCTAGATCTGGGTAGGATTACATGGAAGGTATCCACCCTATTATTGGAACCTAATGACGAGGTCTTAGAGAGAAGGTTTCCTTCCAAGGTTATTAATCTCCCTAAAGTGATTCTATAGGATTTATAAATATTTCCTCCTATTTAGGATGTGGATTTAACTATTGAATTGGTATGATGGACATAGTTGATATCTATTCCTTTGTATCATATATACCTCATCAAGTTGATAGAGTTAAAGATTCAGCTACATGATTTGGAGTCCATAAGTTTCATTTGTTTGAGCGTGTCTCTATGGAAAACTATCATACTCTTTTCCAAGAAATCTGATGGACCCCTTTGTTTGTATATTGACAACCTAAATCTAAAATGGTTCACAATAAAAAAAATCAAATTCCACACATTGATGATATTTTTTCCAACTCAAAGGTGTAAGATGGTTTTTGAATATCTACCTCTCTTCCAAGTATCACCGATTCAAGGTAATAGAATCTAATGTTCCCAAGGCCACCTTCGAAAGAAGGTAATACTATTTCAATTACCTGCTAATGTCTTTAAAGTTAAGTAATTATTCTATAGTTTTTATGGAAATTATGAAATGGGTATAACATGGATACCTTGACGTTTTCAATGTGGTTTTTGTGGATGGGATTCTGGTTTACTCAAAATTGGAAGAGGATCCTAGATAATATTTGAGGATCATTCTAAGAACACTACAAGACCATTGTTTCTATGAGAATTTTTCAAAGTGTAGTTTTTGGATTTTGAGAAGTCATGTTTTTTGACCTTGTGATATCGAATCATGGGTTTTTGGTGATTCGGAAAAATTTAGAGTGTTGATGTTAGGGGAAGGTATGAGTAATGTTTTCAAAATTAGAAGATTTTTTGGGCCTAACAGGATACTACATGAATATTTTTAGATAATTATCTCAACTCACCTCACCTATGATATGTCTCACCCATAAAGGCCTAAAGTTCACTTGGATCCTATAATTTCAATAATCTTTAGAGGAGATCAAGTGGTGTTTGAAATATTCCTATATCTTGATCTTATCTGATGTAGGTTAGTGTTATGTGGTCTATTATGATGCTTTAGGAATGGTTTTGTGTTGTGTTTTTATAAAGGGTGTCTAGGTGGTTGTGAATGGATTTCATCAACTTTGGACACATAAGAAGAATTATGCAACACATGACTATGAGATTATAATGGTGACGTATGTCCTCAAGTATGAAAGCCACTATCTTTTTGGGGGAAGTTTTACGGTCTACTCGGACTATAAAATCCAAAGATATATATTTTCTTATAAATATTTGAACTTGAGGAAGAGACGATAGATAGAATATTCCAAATGGTTTGAATTTGACATCATCTATAATCTGGGTAAAGGTAACATGGTCACTAATTCCCTAAGTGGAATGTTTTCAAAGCAAGCTGTAAAGGAGTCCAGTAGTGGAACCTTATAAGGATTTTTTCCTGGATGCACTTGGAAGGCAAGGAAGATAAATGTGGTATGTTTTTTTCTAGTATGTAGCTAATTAACTCACTTATAGATATGATCTATTAAGATTAGTGAAAATATAAGTTGTTTCATTCCTCCAGTTAATTTATAAATTGTGGGGAGGTTGCCAATGAGTGTTCATTATCTCCCGAATAAGTTCCTTGATTTAGAGCATGATCTTTTGTACTATTATATCTGAGGAAGGTAGTGATGCAGTAAAATCACTAGTCGTAATGGATCATTCATCCTAGTGCCACCAAGATATTCTATGATGTGTGATGTTGATTCTGGTGGCTAGTATTGAGGCGTGGAATCGCAAGTTTTGTTTCTAGATGTTATATTTGTCAGTAAGTTAATGATGGGCATCAAAGTCCCTTAGTCTTACTTTAGTATCTCCCAATTCTTACCTGTAAGTGGGATAAGGTAGCAATTGATTTTATCATTGGGTTACCTCGTACACCCTAGGGAAGTAATGTTATTTGGGTGGTCATTGATCATTTAAATAAATCCACCAACTTTATCTCAATTGAGGACACTACCAAAGTGTAGGCGCATGGTAAATTGTATCACCAAGATATTTTGAGACTAGATAGTGTTCCATATGCTATTATTTCTGATAGGGTTTCTTGATTCAGCTATCATTTTTTGGAAGGCCTTAAAAATATAATGGGGTCACAAGTCAATCTTAGAAGGGCATACCATCCCCAAATGAATGTCCAAATAGAGCAGGCAAACTAGATCCTGTAAGACATGTTTCATGTTTGCATGTTATATTTTAGATATTTGGGGGATAACAATCTAGGGTTTGTAGAATTTTATTATAATAATAGTTACCAATAATTTATCAAGGTGTATCCCTTCATATATATATATGGTCAGTTATTCCAATCCCATTTTTGTTAGAGAGATGTGTGTGAGACTTATTTAGCGAGACCAATAATTTTTAGTGAAATAATGTGCAATATTCAAACGATCAGGAAGCATTGTATGATAAATCAGATCTATTACAATCCATATCCTAATCATAGACACTAATCCATGGAATTCTTAGTAGGTAATCTGGTTTTTCTAAAGGTGA
The DNA here is from genome assembly GCA_963277665.1 of Viscum album. Classification (NCBI taxonomy): domain Eukaryota; kingdom Viridiplantae; phylum Streptophyta; class Magnoliopsida; order Santalales; family Viscaceae; genus Viscum; species Viscum album. Next base: position 22,789,627 of record OY728157.1, on the reverse strand, counting down.
CACCACTTTTGGGACATCATCATCTTAGAAAGAAAGGGAAGCTTACCCCAATGTATGTCAGACCTTTTTAAATCACTAATAGAATAGTTAAGGTCAACTATTTTTAGGTGTTTCCATCTCAATTGATGTTCATTCAGGATGTTTTCCACATATCTCAATTGAAAATTTATAATCTAGATTCTTCCCATGTGTTGATTTGAGAATATCTTGAGCTAAAACCCAACTTTTTGATGACTTATCAGCCGGTTCGGATTTCCAATTCCTAAGTGAATGTTCTTTGAGAGAAATCAATTCCACTTATTCGGATATAATGAAAGTACAAGAATTATGAACCTAAGATATGGGAACAAAATTCTTTGGTAGAAGATCCATGAACTCATCTATTATATGATCAAGATATGGATTGATATTTGGGGATAGAAAGTGATATGGTGTGGAGAATTGTCACATCTATGTTAACCTATTTAGGTATTTATCATTTATTTTTTGTATTTATTTTCATCTATATTTTATATGGGTCTTTTTATTTTAACTTTTTTGTTTTTGGGGGGACATAGGTTTGTTCATGAATGGAACACAGTTAGCGGAAACCATTCTCTAACCTCAGAAAACCATGTGAGTTAAGATAATGGAACCAGAGTTCCTGTATGGCCAATCACATGGTTTGTGTGACCATTGAACATAAACCATGCGGCCTCTCCTAGTGGAACTAAAAGCACCAATTTGGTTTGTAAAACCATATGAATAAACCATGTGGCCTACCAAGTTTTTAATATTTTTGTATTTCCTAAACTACACCTCCCAAATTTAACCCCTATAACCCCTCTTTTTCTTTCATTCACAACACCTCCATGCTCAGGCACTCCAACCCTCTTACTCATCCTCCCTTTTCATCATTTTTTGGGTGATTTGGTTATAGATCCTCCAAGAAATTCTAGTTAAGTGTCTTCTCTCCTCACTTATTACTCTCTCCACTATTATTTCTTGAGTTTCTTCCTAGTTGATAGTGGTGATAACCTAGGTTTGGTCTAATATGAACCATATGGAATGTGTTTTGATGTTTATGGTTTATTATTTCTTTCGTACAATATCCTCTCCTTTTTTCTTGTGGTTCTCAACTGGTTCTTAGTGATTTTGAGGAAAAAGGTAGGTGTTTTCATGTTATTCCATTATTCGACAACTTAAACTCAATTTTTTTCATATTTGGGCATTTTAAATGTTTAAAGGATGTGTATGAAAGGTTTTTGAAATGGGTTTCCCCTATAAAAATGGTTGTAAATGTTGTGCAATAGAATGTTTTGGTTTGGATTGTGTTGAAAGAGGATTTTTATGGTTTATCAAAAATGGGTAAAGCATATGGGAACCCTTGGTATCTAGGTGGGTAGACTATGAAAAGAGTGATAGACATACCCTACCCTACCTAACTAGATTACACTACAACACTAATTAAAATATTGATATTGGTGTCAATTAGTTATGGATAGAGCATAGGAATAGACCATTGCATACATGATTTGATCAATAAGAATGTGAGGATTATATCTCCTCATTAACCCTAGATACTTTGGTATTTCTCATGTGATTATGTTTTTTTTACTTGATTACTATTTATTCATGTTTTCATTACTTCCTTGTAAAAGTTTAAAGCTTGTTTTAATATCAAATGATTTACTTTACATTAAAAACTATCATATTTATTTGTCTTATAATGGCTATGAATGAAACACTTGGTGGGATCCTAATGGGAATGTGATCTCACACCCTACATACACCCAATGGGTGTATGAAAACCTTATCTTTCTGACTTAGGTAAAATAATGGTTTTGTAAAGTGGCGGTGGGTACTCTTGAAAGTGTCTTTTTGGGATAGGTTTTGGTGGTGACATGGTGGGTATTGGACCTCATGTCATGAATAGATTTGTGATTATTTTTTCAGACCCTCCACTTCTACTCATTTTGGTATTTGAATGTGGACATAAACTTAAACTCATGAATGGTTCTTTTACTTATAGATTTTGTGATGGATGATAATTATAATGGTTTATGTGGATGTATATTATCATTATGAGGGGAAAATCATTCTCAAAGGACTTATTTGATGCTCAAGCACTATTTTATAACTAGCGGGGATCATGAATTCCCATTAGTCCATGTCATAGGCTGGGTTGGTTGTCAGTTTTGATGGAAACTCGATCCATTTCATGGCAAAATCCACTCATAAATATCTTTGGATAGATTATTAAAATGGAAGATGATATAATTTAGATGTTGGATGAGACACTTGATAGATTTATAACATTTTAGGGCTTTTTTAGAGGATTTTGAATTCTATACCCTCAACATCGATTTAGATCAAGAGAATTGTTACCAAGCCAAGGTGAATCTTCCAAGATTCCAAGGAAAAACTATTATAGTATCTAAAAGGAACGATATTGTTATGAAATTTTACAGGTTTCTTGAATCTATGGAAGACCAAAATTAAGGTCTTTTAACCATAATAAAAAATATTCCCAAAATTTTTGTTCTGACTCCACTGGTTACCCAGTAGTCATCATAGAGTAGCTAGTGGGATTGTTGCGAAGATTGTCACTTCTAGAATTGTAAATGAATAATAGGTACACATACACTAAAAAGTTGGTGGGCTCCAATATAATCTAATTCGGATACATTCACCATCATCTATTTAGTGGGTCTCCTTGGCATGTGGAGGTTTTGGACACATGGCATTAGATGGATGGTTCTCTATAGTAGGTAGCTAGTTCTTTCTACACATGCACATCATCAACCATGCCCACCTACACTTTACTTAAATGACTTATAATTATATTCTAAGTTTCTTCCAAGTAATTGAGATAATAGATGTGGATTGTATAAGACTTTTATAAGATCAACATTTCACCCTTAAATTGAATTTTAAAAACTCCATAAAGTCCAATAATTCTATCACATTAAATGAAATTAAAGAGTATGAAAAAACACTCAAATGAAACATTAGATACATAGGTGAGTGTTTGTGATCATGAAAGTTTCATGATAGAGAGAGAGGTATAACATTTTCAAATTACTAATTTATTAGTTTTCAATATTTTGTAAATTATTCTAGTATTACATTTCACATTAAAAATAATAGTTTAATTACTATAAATATTAAATTTTTTTATTAATATTTTATTAATTTATATTTTTATTATAAATTTATAGATATTACATAAAATAATAATACATAAATAGTTTTAATAATATTTTATTAGTTTTAATTTTTTTATTTCCAATATTAATTTTTAATAAAATTATTTATGTAATTATATTAATTTATTTTAACTAAATAATATTACTAACTAATTAAGTAAATAACTTCAAAAATATTTTTAATTAATAAAACATTGATACCTAAATTATTTATAAAAAAATTAAATGAAAGTAAAATAAAATATCAATTAATTAAATTATTAAAAAATATTTAATTACTTTCCAAATCAAAAATAAAAAATTCCTCTTCAGAGTATAAAAAAGACATTCAGTTGAAGTCTGGTAATTAGATTTGAATAATGTATGATTTTTCTAGAGGGGGGGATAATGGTTTGGGGTGGAGAGAATGGGTGAACCCATAGGGTGGATGCAAATTTATAACTGAAGTATCAGCGATGGACTATTTTTTATGGAAGAATTTTTGTCACAAATAGTATGAATTACATTTCATAATTATCGATAGAAGTATTTCTGATGGAAAATTATGATGGGTTGGAATCTTTTTTATGGGTATTTATGATATAAATTTTTTTGTATTATGAATAATTATACCATATTTAGTTTTATTTAGGACATAATAGGATTTTATTATAAAATGTTGTAACATATTTAATATTATTTTCAATGAACTATTTTTAGCGCAAATATTATGTCACTATATTCATATCTTTTAAAAAAATAATTTTTATCGATATGATTATGTCTGTTTCAATTAGTTTCTTTGTAATATAACCAAATAATTATACCAAAAATATTTTTCACATCATGTGATGTGTGATGGAACACATTCTCTCAAAAACACTTTTCAACAGAATACTTATTCATTGTAAATATTTGTCACAATTGTAGGTTTTTATGATGAAGAATAATTCCATCACAAATAAGTGTAGAAAATAAATTTATGATGGAATTTTTTTCTATCATAAAAAAACCAATCATAAAATTAAATAAATTTCATATTTTACTTTCATCCCACTCAAATATGGAGTTGTAGTGATTCATGGGGTTAAAAATAGTTTCATCCTTAAGGAGAAAAGGAAAAACCAAGAAGGAAGTGGCTTTTAAAGCTAAAAAAGGTAGGAAATAACTTGAACTAAATAAGTCTCATGATGGTGAATATAATGATGAATATATTGTCATGGATTTTGATTAATTTATATCTTTATTCTCTAAAGACATGTAATAAGGAAAATGAAAATACAAAGGTAATATTTCCTTCAATTTTTTCAATTGTGGGAATATTAGATATTTTTAGCTAGTTTCCCATTGAAGAAACACAAAGATAAGGATGATGATCAATCACAAAGATCATTAAGAATGAGAAATAAGGTATAATGTGGTTACAATAAAGGAAAGTATTTTAAAGGAAAATGAAAGTCCATCAAAATAAAGAATAAGAATTTATTCTCAAAACATGATTCCATATCTTATAATGAGGAAAGTGAAAGAGAGTTAGAGGACTTGTATGCTAAAGCTACAATGGATTTTATAGCTAAATCAAATCATCCAAAATATTTATCAAGTGAATAAGAATAAGGTATTGGTGAAGAGTAATAATTTAGTGTTATATAAATAATGAAGTATTCACAATTTAGGATGTAGTTATTGGTATGATTTAAGGAAAATAGGAAACTTGATAAGGAAAATAAATCATTAAAATATGAGAATGAATTATTGATAAAATATCTTGATGAATCAAAATTCAATGACATTATCATGATGAAATTGGAATTCCCCTGAAATATATGAGATATAAATTAAATCCTTGAAGCTATGGATATGAATCTTGATATTACCATAGATAATCTCACAGATAAAAACTAAAAACTAAAGTCTCTTGAGATGAAATTAACGTACACTAAAAATTACTTTAGAACACACCATGTGTTCCAATATTTTATTAATGAATTTGATGAAAACTCAAAAATATTATACAAATATTATAATCCAACGAAGAAACTTGTGTATTTTATCATGTTCCCAATGAATATAATTTTGGGCCCCCAATCCTAAAAAATAAGTGGTGGAAGAAAAAAAAAGGAAATTTTTTTATAAACTCCAAATAAATTGAAGAAACCCATTTATACATCTAGTGTTGGTTTTAAAAATTTTGAAATCAATGTTGTTTGGGAGAATAAAAACATTTAGACTAACCCTAATGGAAAATTCAATGTGAATTATAAAGACCCAAAGTATGATAAGACTGAAAAAATGATCATATTTCAAATTAGAATTCTCAATGACAAGTAAATTTTAAAAAAATTTACTATTACTTACAGATATTTTGATTTAAAGGGATATTTTGGTTTTTTAAGGTCTATGGATATAAATCATATGTGTGATTGTATAATTTTCACTTCCTTGATTGAAGATAGATTTTTAATTGATAGGGATTCAACATGAATATTTTAGAGGAAAGCCAAGGAATAAAATGAAAGGGAGTGTATAATTGAATAATTTATTTGATTATCTTGAGGAAACTTTTAGGAGGTGTCATCAACCAAAACAAACTTCCATTAAGTGTCTTATAATATTATTTGTATTCTCACTGAACCCTTAAAATTTATTTTTTAAAAAATAAATATTTAATTTTTAGTCTTACAATTTTATCAGGGAAATTAAATAAAAAGTATAATTACATATATTTTAAGAGGAGGAATAATAAAAATAAATCAATGGTGGTTGAGGTTACATGAAAAATTTGAAAATTCGAGAATATTTGGACACTAAATAGTGGTTTTCGCAATATTTTTAATAAAAATATCTTGAATTAAATCCAAAGGTATGATAGATAAGTTATGGATTTTGGCAATGATGGATCACTTAATGTCAAAGGATTTGTATTCTCCAATATTTTTAAAAATGAATCTATTTATTTTCTCAGTATTGATGGGTTAAATCACAATATCTTGAGAGTTTCTCAGCTTTATGATAATGAGAATAAGGTGATATTTTATAAGGGAATGATGTGTCATAAGAAAGTTAAATAATGGAACATTATTGATAAAGGTACAGTGAACAAGTGGAAATCTATTTTAAATATCCAATGATAAAGATACTTGTTCCATGATCATAAAGGATTAAAATCAATTATGTTATAGGATAGGTGGATATTTGGGAAAATAACATGGATAATTTTATTAATCATGATGTTGTGATGAATCTATCAAAGCTACATCATGGAAAGATCAACACTTTTGACACATGTTATAAAAGAAAAATAGTGAATATGATTGATAATTACATGGAAATAATGTTTAAGAAACATATTTCTTTATTCCACATGTATATTTATAGACTAATGAACTTGAGGTCAAAAAATGGAGATAGGTAATTCATGCCTTTTATTAACTATTTCACTCATATGACTTATATTTATTTAATTTCAAGTAAACCAAAAGCTCATGAGATATTCAAGTTGTTTAAAATGAATGATGATAATAAAATAGTATATGTTATCAAAATATTTTGGTCTGATAATGTATCTGAATACAATAATTAAGATTTCAAGTAATATCATAGAAATCATATAATAAATAAATAATATAGTTCCTTATACAAACCACAACAAATAGAGTATATGAGTATGATAAATAAATATTTATAGGGATTGAGAGAACCATATTAACTAATATAGATTGGTAAGGATAAGTTAGTGATCAAAAGTATACTTATGGACCTTCTCTCTTTATTATATAAATATTTATTTCTTGTAAATCCAAGGATAAAAATATCATCTATCGTATTTAAATAGAAACTATGTATGTTGTTGTATCCTAATCTGTAATTCAAATGATTTAGATGAATTTTCATCTCAAATTAATGAGGGTGAATTTATTATATCCACTGATGATATTTCCCAAAAGTAAATTTTTTATAAAACTATCAAATAATATGATGAAACATTCAAGATTAAAGTATATTAATATCAAGTACCACTTTATCAAGGATAAGGAGGAATTTGTTAATATTTCATTATAATATATGTTTCAACATATCAAGTTATGAATATGTTAAAAAATACCCTAATTAAGGATTCCTTATAATAATTGAGAGTGTTATAGGGAGTGATTTCTCTCTCAAAATCTTTAAAATTTTTCTTTATTATTTTTCTTATTTCATTCCTTTGTATATTTTGAAAAGGGGGGAATATAAGATGATTTATTATTAAAAAAGTGGAAAGAATCTAGTTTTTTTATAGGTTATGATCAAGTGAGATAATTTAGGTGTATATAGCTAAATATTAGATAATATCTCATGTATTTATCTGTATGTCTCCAATAAATCCAAAGGGGGAGATTAAAATTTCATAGGGAGATTCAAGAGTTCTTAATGATTGGGGGTAGTATATAGGTGTTAAATTTTAGAGAATACCCACATAACATGAATTAAAATAGGTTATCTGTGAGTTTATCTCAATTGACACATTGTTAAAATTAATTTAATATTACACCAATAGTTATAGTAATCTCACAAACACCATTCTATCATATAGTGTAGTGTGTAGACAACATTCACATTAGAGGAATGTTATGACTAGTTTCTTGAGGTAATTTATACATGGGTTTAGAAAAAAATTTATATTTTATTTATTAAAAAAATGTTCATGAATGAGTTGGAGGTTATTTGGAGTTTAGTGTAGGTTCAGATGAATACCTTTTGTTTAGTTAAATTTTATCATGGTGTGAAGGATGTGGCCATGTCATAATGAGAGTATTACTGATAAAGAGTGTCTCTCCAATAAAATACCTCATATTTTAACTAGGTTGGTTGCACCATGATGGAATTATGTTTAATTATAGATGTGTTTTATGATGATAAATTATATAATGATGAATTTAATTGATTTTTGGGGGGAGTGGTTGTGTCAAAATAAGAAGGATGTAAGTTTTTATTATCATGCTATTTTGTATCTAAATTTTCTTACTCCACAACACTACTTATCACATCATAACAAATAAGACCATGCCACAAGTTGTATTCCATGAAAATTTAGTGTTTCAATAGATCTATGGAAAACAAGGAATTATTCCATATTGTTCCTAGTCACATAAAAATATTTATTCCACAAATATTTTTATATATGAGTAATTATAGAGTTCATGTTGCAATGATAGGGAACACTCTGCAATGGTGGTTATGGTTCTTTAAGATTTTGTTCTTATATATTTCATATTTGAGTATCACATAATGAGGGGTGAAGACATGCTACAACATGTATCTACTCTTTAAAAATAATGGTGGATTTACTAAAACAATGAGTGAGTTATTATGATGAAACTTTGAGTTAGCCTACCATTCATTCTAGGGAGAATTTGTAATAGGGTTTAGCTAAGATTTTAGAAAAATAATAAGGGTGCACACATGATCAAAATTCTAGAGGAAGTTGAGGTTGGGGATGTGAATATAATTAGACACATTGATTCATATCATTGTTTCTTTTACATGATATTTCAAGAACATCTCCATAATTATTTCCTTATTCACATTGATAATAAAATAGGAACTTGTTTGTCTATATCATAAATATTTCTCACCTGGTATTATTCACTTGATAAAAAGAGTTGGTGAACCTTCAATTCATTCTTATACCATGTGTTTAATTTCCCTCTCTTTCACTCATAATTCCATCATCTCCAAAAATATATATACAAATTAATCAATTATAAGAAAAAAATCAGAGTTAGAATTTTTAGTCTATCACTAATTCACCCCCCTAGTAATGGTTTTCTCTCTCTCTTAATCTTGTCGTGATTTATAAAATAAAATAGAAGTCCTTTTATGTAAAGATATCATGATTTTTCACTTAAGTTTTTAATAAACATCATAATATATTTCCAAATAACCCTTCTGGAAAGTATGAAAATTTCAAAAAATTCTAATTTTTGTTTCAAAAGAATTTCATTTTTTATTCTTTTATTATCAAAAATTAATATGATAATATATAAATCACTCTTGGTAGATTTATTTCTCATAGGCCCATATAAATTATAATGAATCAATTCCAAGGGATTTAATGATTTAATTTTTAAGTTCCCTTTGGTTTAAATTAACTTTAAATGATACTTGTTTTTTTGTTAATGTCATCATGCAAAGGTGACCTGATGGGTGATGTATTAGAGTATCCACCAACTTAAGTGAAGTTGGAGGTATTGATCATGAACTATGGTTAAAATGAGTTTGATGTTTATCACATTAGAGTTTAAAAGTAATATTTATACGTTTTCAATGGAGTATGGAAAGAGTGATACTACCAATGGATATCTGGTTAGACAATGTTTAGGTTATAGCAATAATTTTTAATTATTGTAGAACTAATATTCCAGAAATATACAGTTGTTGATAGGTGATGAAATAATATCTAAATTTTTTTTGAAGGTTTTAATGATCTATCCAAATGTTGAGATCAAAATACTTGAGATTAAATAGTAGAGGGTATATTAAAAGTTGAAGAATCCATCCAAAGGATCCTGAAGTTAAAAATTGCTACAATCAATAAGGAAATATTCTTGGATGAATTTTTGAGAATATTTAGAGTGTTTAAGATGGCCCTAAAATAAAGTAAATAATTTTTTGTAGCTAGAATCCACATAAGGGTAAAAACACTAGATATATAAAGCTAAGTCTATAAATATACAGGTTGCATAAAAGTAGTCTAGACTTACATAAGGGTAACTCAAAAAATCTGAAATCCATGTAAAGTTGAGTTCAAGTTTCATCATCTATATAAATGTGGGTGGATGTATATATAAAGTTTAAACCAAGAATATCTGATCCACATAAATTTTCTCTAAAAAAGATCTTCATAGATGTAATATTAATTCAATGTAAAGTTAGTAAAACCCCTAAGTAAAGGTAATTTGGATTGTAACTAAGATATAAAAAAGCCATTTGTGATTTACACGACCTATGTAAAGGTAATGATCAAGTTGTGAAGGTTATGTAAGGGTAAATATTGAGGTTGTGTGATGTTAAGAATAGATATGGTAGATTTTCTACCTTGTGGTCAATCTGTTTATATGGCCATTTATCTAATTCTCGTGGTTGATCCATTGATCACATGCCTCACAATTGATCCAACTCTCAAGGTCAATTTAAAATTTTATACATGTGCTCAATCCATTGGTCATAGCTTCACACGATTAATCAACACGGTTGACTGTTTTTCCATATAATATACTTGAAGGTTGTTAATGTGGTTGATCCAAACATGTGATCTATCTAATTCAAGTTCTAGATTCATATAATCAGTCAATTGTACATGTGGTTTATTTCCTACCTCATGGTTAGTGTTTCTAGAATTACTATATTATAAAGAAATAAATTCATTGATTATTTCAAGTCAAAAATAGTCACACTCAGACTTCTAAAATAATTTTATTATTTTATTTTATCTAGCTTTGAAATATTTTGTCAAGGATTGGGCCGAATCTTAGTTGAAATTTTGAGTTTTTTCTGATAAATGAGTTTTTATGGGCTTCACAGCATCCCACACATGGGTAGGGCTCGGTCAAAACCTTGCGGCTTTTCCCAGGTAACTGTATGGCCTTCTCGGTGTCAAAAAAATTAATAAGAGGGATGATAAAATGAAAATAAAGTAAAATAGGAAAAGTAGAATAAAATTTAAGAAAATTGTTTTAATAATGATAATAATAATATTATTGTTATTATTGAGAATATTATTATTGTTATTATTATTAGTGTAAGAATATTAATATCATTATTAATATTATTAATCTTATTATTATTATTAAGAATATAACTTTTTCTAACCTTATTATTATTGTTATTATTTTATTTGGTTATTATTATTATTAATATCATTCATATTAATTAGATAAATATTTTTTTAGGCTGTAAACCCCTCTCCCTCACCCTCTCCTCCTACCACACCCCTCCTTTCTTGGTCACACTACTACAAAAACGGCCTATATCAGTGCTCAAAATGGTCTTTAACAGCGCTAAAAAACTTATTGTAAAGCTCAGCGCTAATATAGGTGGGTCCCTTTTATCAGTGCTCTGAAAAGTGCTGATAAAGGACTCTTTTATCAATGCTAAAAAAAAGCGCTAATAAAAGACCCATTTATCAATACTTTTTTTAGCACTGATAAAAGGGGCCTTTATCAGTGCTTTTAAAAAGCATTGATAAAGGTCAAAAAAATTAAATAATGAGGGGAGTGATTTAATTAGTTCTTGACACCTTCTTTATCAGCACTAGGATATCTTCCGCACGCTTACCTTCTCGCGCATCCTCATACGCGCATGCACCCGCTTCGCTTCCACCAGAACTCGAACTTGCGACCTCCCCCCTTTCGCAGCTGCACCTTTACCACTAAGCCATTTCATTTTGTTCTCTATTTAATGATATATCTATATATATATAGTTATATTTATTAATATATTGATATAGATTCATGTTAATATAAATATAATTATTTATATATTAGTATATATATTCATTCGTAAATTAATATATTTATATATATATATATATAGTTATAATTTTTTATACGTATATTTATTTGTATATTAATATATACTTATAAGATTAGTTTTAAATAAATTTATTAAAAAAATATGTTTTTTATGTGTGTTTATAAATAAATAAATAAATACATACATACATATATATATAAAACACACAAACACACACACACAGAGACACATATATATTTTCAAATAAATACATATATATATGTATTTGAAAATCCATAGAATGTTAAAACGACCATAACTTATAAGATTAGTTTTAAATACATTTATGAAAAAATATGTTTTTGATGTGTGTTTACAAGTAAATAAATAAATACATACATATATACATATATACAACACACAAACACACACACAAACACGCACACACACACAAACACATATATATTTACGAATAAATACATATATGTGTGCAGTTGAAAATCCATAGAATGCTAAAACGACCATAACTTATAATCCAGAAGCCCATTTCAACTCTACAACTAGTAAAATAGACGAAAATGAAGCAATATTAGATATGATATGTGGTACAAGCCTAACAGACATCCGGATCATAAGTTATACTTTTTTGAATGTTAACAAATCGGGGTATCCCGATTAAAAACTCAGTTTTGGAGGTCTTATGGGCCTTTTTTGCCTTAAAAATGTGACATAGGATTTTCATCAGTCACCAACACGTAGAGATCGTCGCAGGCTTCGATTTGATATGTTGTAGAGCTCAAACGGACACCCGGATCAAAAATTATGGTTGTTTAAAGTTTGAGTTGCATTTTCAACTTATTTTAGATATTTTATTAATTGTTTTGATTTTTTTTATTCAAATTTTTGTTAAATTATTTTTAATAGATAATAATTAGAAAATTATTAATTAATAATATTTTTTAAAAATATTTTAAAGCTATTTTCACTAAATTTCTTATATATTAAATGTAATAGTCAATTTATACATATATAAAACATATTTGAAAAATATATATTATATTTATATACGAATGAATATAATTATATAACAATATATTATTTTTCATGAAAAATTATTTTTTTTGAAACTTAAAATATATCAGCGCTAGGGAAAAGCACTGATAATTCCCCCCCTTTATCAGCGCTACTAAAAGAAGCGCTGATAAAGGCCGTCTTTATCAGTGTTGTTTTTAGCACTGATAAAAGCCTAGCACATCCCTTGCCCGTTTTTGTAGTAGTTTCATGACCCCCCCTCCCTCCCGGTTCTTCTCGCGCCCCCTGCTGGCCACTCCACCTCCCGGCACTGGCCCTCAAGAGAACCCCCACGGACCCCCTGCATCCATCCAGAACCCCCCCCCCCCCATGTGACCATCTTCTATTCTCCCTCCTCCTAGTGACATACACTGAACCCACCATCATCCCTCCTCTAGTGACCATGACCTCACTGAAATCCTCCTCCTCTGGTGGATCCCCCTCTATTAATCTTTTCTTCCTCATTATAGGGTTTCAGTTTAGGGTTCTATTTGTCAAGGGTTCGATTTGGAATTCTTTTGGTTTGAATTCTTGAATTAGGGTCCAATTTGGGTTTATCGTGGTTTTATTATGGTGTGATTGGAGTTTCACATTGAAGTTTTGGGATTTATCCACTTGAGGTAGGGGTTCCATGCCCTGATATTCTTAGATGATTTAATTTTCCTTATTTAATTAATTTTATCATGTTCTAAAATTTAATTATGTAGTTAAAATTCAATTTTGAATATAATTTGGCATGAATATTTGATGAATTATATTTTATAAATTAAATGGATATTTATTTTATTTGTTTTTTGTTGTTGAAATTTTTGGATATATTTAATTAATTTTTTAAAGTGTGCAAAATGTGTTTTCAAAATCTCTTGAGGTGTGAGTGTGATTAATGTGGGTTTTCCAAAATAAGATAAATTATTTTAAAGTGTTGGTTTTTATTGAGAGCCTTAAAGTATGTTTTAGGGGAGAGAAAGTCGTTTTGGAAGGGATATAATGAGCAATTGGTTTGGAAACATTCATTTTTTTCACATGAAATTGTGTTTATTTTAAGTGTAAAGTATTTTTGTGATTTTTTGCTAGCTATTTATAAATTGTGTACAAAAATTTATAATTTTTTAGTGATGCGAACATGTTTTGAAGGGTTTGGCATGTCCATTTGTTGGGTTTTCATTTTATAAAAGAAATTGGATATATTCATGTGAGTGTTTTGGGGTGATGTTTTAGGGAAAAGTTTTATGAATTGGTTTGAAAGGTTTGAATCATTTTTTTAAGGCACTTAATGTGAGAGTATTGATATAGAGATTTTGAAGGAAAATGTATTATTTTGGCATGTTGAACATTTTGTGAACCTTTGAATTTACATTTTTAATAATTTTAATTAATGAAAAGAATTTTTTAAAAATGGTTTGGTTTGAGTATGATTTTACTAAGGGTCTTATCCCATGGTATTGGTTGGTCAATGGTGTGTTTGTCTGGTGTTTTGTAAAAGGGGAAATCTATGAATTGTGAAAATAATAATAAATGCATTGAAAAGATGTTTTGGAATGAGTAAAGTTGAAAATTGTTTGTAGTATTAAAATTGATGATCACCTTCAAATGCTTGGAATTTTATTTGTTAAAGTGGTAGTATGTGTGACTCTTGGAATTTTATTTGAGCACAAGGGAATCCTGGGTAACTATGTGGATAGACTGGGACTAGCATGCTAGTGTTATGAGGTGGCTATGTCCTAGTTTCCCTATATCGACCCAGCCTTTTCTTACTTTACTATTACATCATTTTAAAGATAAACAACATAAAATCATTACACATAGAGGATCCAAAGGTTTAGTGTCTTGGGAAAACTAGGACCATACATAACAAATACAACATCAAGCATAAACATTTAATTAATTTCATCGTCTCTAGCTTCTTATTGACACTTGTCCTCTCCTTAGTACATGTAGCCACCTGAGGATATACATCAAAAGGGGTGAGATATAATCCCAGTAAGAGGTTAGATAAGAACAATATAGCATGGGGTGAGCATAATCATGACATTGGCAAAAGATCATGAACATGAGAAGAGCATAAATAAAAGACTTGAAATGTGGCAATGCATAAAAATGAAACATCATGTCTTAGTGGTTAACTACCACACATACTTGTGAACCAAGCTAGAATCTTGTTCACACATCATTTCACATTTACTCATGAGATTCTTCACTTTACCCAATGCATTGGAGCACTGTATAATTCCAGGCGCACCCGTCACATTTAAATATTCATATTGTGCTATATAATTCCGGGCGCACCCGTCACATCACAACATTATCATTTATCATGCATGAAAAAATGAACATATAACATAAATGAACATAACTAAACCATGAAAAGTAATGGTTTAATCTCCTAATAACTCATTCATAAACTTTGGGTTCCCAAAAGAAAGAGGGAACAACATACTTGATACAAGAACCATCAACCTTGAATAAGAGGTAAAAGTTGAGTTCTTAAGAGAAGAGTTCTTTCAAAAAACATTTGGATTGCCATAAACTTCATTAAGAAATATATATATCTCAGAAAAGGAAATAAAATGATGAAAAAATGATCTTTAAGGAGTGACCATATCAAAAATGGAGTGATAGAGGTAGAACCCGAAAGATGAAAGTTGGGTTCGAGAATTTCCCCTTACCTTGTACCTGAATGCTTCCTTCTCTTTAATGTCCAGTATAATGAAATTACATTAATTAATTAGAAATCCCTAACCATGTGTACATTAATAGGGTTCATTCTGTTTTCATTATGTCATCGTATGTTCCTTTGGATAACTTGTAGAGTTTAAAAACATTGTTCGGGGATGTTCGTTTTTATGGTTTTTCTTGGGTGCTTCACTTGTATTCTAAAATTGAAGTTTGGGTAGAACATGAGTAAACATTCAGAAATGATATTACATTTCATTAATGATATTAAATTATCTTTAATGATTTTATAATGAATTACATTAGATCCATGTGGATGAATCATTAGATAAGAATTAAATGATGGTTATTTGGGTCAATTTGGCCGGTTTTTGGATCACAACGAACTTGTTTTAACTTATCACTTAGTAATATGTCTATAGATTATTTAAAGAACTTTAAATAGAACATAATACATATAACATATTCTGTTTCAACCATAAAAATGGTTTCATGACCAGATTTGAAGGTAGAAATGGAAGAAGAAAGTATGTTGTTCTTGAAGGTGATAAATTAACACCTCACGAACAATGTTCTCTTTAATAAAATAAAAGGAAGAGGTAAAGTGGGTTGGATGATATAATATCCCATTAGAATCATAGAATTAAATTATATGTATAATAATGGAGTTACAATACAATTTGGACGATGATAGGTGGGGAGAGATCAAGAAATGAACTTGAACTTGAAAGGAAATTAACGGAGAAGAGGGAGGGAAATTACCTCTTGAATCCTTCTCTTGAGAACCTCCTTAAGGGCCTAAGATTGGTCTTTTGATGAGACCAGAAGCTCTTGGAAGTGGGGGAGGGGTTAGAGAAGGTGTTTGGGCAGAGTTTAGAGCAGGCTTGGAGCTTGAGAGGTGTGAGGAAATGAGGGTGTGAAGGGTGGCTTTTATAGTGGATGGGAGAGGGGTTTCCTTAATATAAAATTGATTAGTTTATTATTTCCCCACAAGACAAGGAATAGTGAGTATTTAATGACCAAGAATATTAATTTTATAATGTAATACCTAACCAAGTGGGCTTAAATCAGCAGAACATCACACATGACCCTATAATTAGCTTATTTAGCTTATTTTGTAAATTACGGTATTTCACTATTCATCAAAAATTCTAGTATCTCAGAAAAATCCCAAAAATTTACCCCAACCATTTTTTGACATGTAGAATACAAAAATTAAGTTCATTTTTCAAAAATAATTTTCTAAATATTATTAATTTAATATTTAATTAAAATCATAATTTACTTAAGAAAATAGTTTTTAAGATTAAAACGGATTTTATAGTGCTTTCAAAAATTACGTAGGGTCTTATAAAATTATCTAAAAACTATAAGACTTTGATTCAATAATTTATGAATACATTTTAGGGAAATAAATATTCTTTTAAATTAATTAATTAATTGTAGTTAATTATTTATGACTTACAAAATACCAAAACGTTTACTAAGGTCAAATTGTCACTTTCTAAGATGTCTAAATTTTATTTTATTATTCATAGGTAATGTTACTCTTATGTTGGATGATTTACTATTCATAAGGGTATGTTACTATTCCTAAGGGTACTTTACTATTCACTAAAAATTATTTTTGTTCTATTAGACTCCAAAAAACATCTTGAGCACAACCATGTATATCAGATTTTTAAAATTCCAAACACAAAAGTGACAAACTTATATTTAAAGGTCACTTATCACTTAGTAGTTCATTATGTTATGTTTTCATGTTATTTTATGACATAAATATAAGAAGGGAATTTTCCATTGAAAAACTTTGGGTCGTTACATTCTTCCCCCTTTAAGAAATTTCGCCCCCGAAATTTCACTTTACACAAAAAGGTGAGGGTACTTCTCCTTCATTTCCTCTTCAAGTTCCCAGGTTTCTTCCTCAAACTTATGTTTCCTCCACAACACTTTGACAAGATGGGTTGTCTTGTTGCGTAGAACCTTATCTCTCCAATCAAGAATATTTACTGGCTGCTCCTCATAGGAGAGATCATCTTCCAGCTGCACCACCTCTGAGTTTAGTACATGTGAGGGGTCTAGTATGTACTTCTTCAAGAGTGATACATGAAACACATCATGAACTTGAGCCATATTCGATGGAATTGAAAGACGATAGGACACGGCTCTTATGCGGTCAAGGATCTCAAAGGGGCCAATATACCTTGGGCTTAGCTTCCCTTTCTTCCTGAATCGCATGACTCTCTTCCATAGAGATATTCTAAGGAAGACTTTATCTCCAACATCGAACTCCAAGTCCCTTCGACGGTTGTCATCATAGCTCTTTTGCCGACTTTGAGCAGATTTGATGTGTTTCTGGATGACTTGAACCTTCTTTGTCATCTCTTGAACAAGATCGGGTCCAAGTTGCTTTTTTTATCTAACTTCATCCCAACAGGTTGGAGTTCTACATCGCTTTCCATACAGAGCTTCATATGGATCCATCTGGATACTCGAGTGGAAGCTATTGTTGTATGAGAACTCAACCAATGGGAGATGCTAATCCCAACCACCTTTGAATTCAATAGAGCAGGCTCTTAGAATATCTTCAAGCATCTGAATGTTTCTTTTAGAATGGCCATCAGTTTGGGGTGATAGGCCATGCTGAAATTTAATTCAGTACTCAAAGCATGTTGAAGGCTCCTCCAAAATTTAGATGTGAACCTTGGATCACGGTCAGAGACAATCGAGAGTGGAACACCATGAAATCTCGCCACTTCCTTCACATATATCTTTGCAAGTTTTTCAAGTGAGAGGTCTTCCCGAATAGAGATAAAATGGGCAGTCTTGGTGAGTCGGCCAACCACAACCCATATCACATTATTTACCTTTGACGTCTTCGGGAGACCCGTGACAAAGTCCATAGTAATGTTTTCCCATTTCCACATGGGTATAGGCAATGGCTGCATCATACCCTTGGACTTTTGTTTCTCATCTTTAACTTGTTGACATACCAAGCACCTTGATATATATTCCATAATATCCTTCTTCATGTTATCCCACCATAAGTGTTCTTGGAGATCACGGTACATCTTGGTACTCCCAGGATGGATAGAGAATGTTGAGCTATGTGCATTATCCAATAGATCCTTCTTTATCCCAGGTGATGAAGGCACACAAAGCCGCGTTCCAAACCGAATCACACCATCATCGTCGATATGGAACTCCTACAGCTTCCCTTCCTTTACTGGATTCACCCTCTTTTATATCTCCACACCATCCCATTGTGCTTCCTTAAACTTCTCTAGGATGGATGTTTTCACAATTATTTGGGAAAGGTAGGATATATCCCCTACCCTTATGATTTCCAAATCCATTCATTGCATATCCATGAAGATAGGGTCTTTCTCAATCTACAGCATGGATAGAGTAGAAGGTTCTTTTCTACTTAGAGCATCAGCTACCTTGTTCGCCTTTCCAGGATGATAGTGAATAGAGAAATCGTAATCCTTGATTAGCTCTAACCATATCCTTTGACACATTTTGATCTCCTTTTGTGTGAATATATACTTTAGGCTCTTGTGGTCGGTATATATGTCACACTTCTCACCATAAAGGTAGTGCCTCCATATTTTCAAGGCAAAAATCATGGCTGCCAACTCTAGATCATGTGTCGGGTAGTTCTGCTCATGGATCTTCAACTGTCGTGAGGCATAGGCTATCATGTTATCATTTTGCATGAGTACACAACCCAAGCCTTTCTTTAAATCATTACTGTATATCACAAAACTTTCTCCACTTTTCGGTAGTGTGAGTACAGGTGCAGTGATCAACCTTCTCTGTAGCTCCTTGAAGCTTCCCTCACATTCTTCCGTCCAGACATACTTTACCCCTTTCCTTGTTAACTTAGTTAGCGGGCTTGACAATTGTGAGAAGTTTCTCACAAAAACTTCGGTAATACCCAGCTAATCCAAGAAAACTACGGATTTCTGTGACACTTGAGGGTCTAGGCCATTCCTCAATCGCCTTTATCTTTGAAGGATCCACAGAAATTCCTTCACTTGTGATCACATGTCCCAAGAACATGACTTAATTCATCCAAAATTCACACTTGCTGAACTTGGCGTACAACTTATCCTTTCTTAATGTCGCCAACACAAGTCTTATATGTTCTTCATGTTCCTCCTGACTCTTGTAGTAGATGAGAATATCATCAATAAACACTACCACAAATTTGTCTAGGTAATGTCTAAAGACTCTATTCATCAAATCCATTAAGATTGCAGGGGAATTAGTAAGTCCAAAGGGCATCACCAAAAACTCATAGTGTCCATACCTTATACGGAAGGCAGTCTTCTAAATATCTTCCTTCTTCACCTTTACCTGATGATATCCAGAACGAAGATCCACCTTTGAGAAGTATTGAGCACCTCTTAACTGATCGAACAAGTCATCAATCCTTGGGAGAGGATACTTGTTCTTTATGGTGATCTTGTTGAGTTCCTGATAATTGATACACAGTCGCATGGTTTCATCCTTCTTCTTTACAAAGAGCACTGGCGCACCCCAAGGTGATGCACTAGGGCGTATGAACCCTTTATCCAGATTCTCTTGCAGCTGCTTATTTAACTCATCCAGTTCGATAGGATCTATCCTATAGGGGCGCTTCGAGATAGGAGTAGCTCCAGGTATGAGTTCAATTGAGAACACTACCTCACGATCTGGGGGAATTACGGGTAACTCTTCGGGGAATACATCATCGTATTCCCTCACGATGGGCATTTCCTCAAGGTTAGAACTTTCCTTAGACTCAACCATTTGGGCGACATATGCTTCTTCATAGGGAATCAACACCCACACCATTGAAGGATTTTTTAAAGGAGATTCATGATCTTCCTTGCATTTGTAGAGAAGCATGGGATGGTTCAGAATATTAAAAGATATTTCCTTTTCCCGATAGTTTATATGCGATCTATATAACGAGAGTCAGTCCATTCCCATTATAGCGTCTAATTCCACCAAGGGAAGTATTACAATATTTTCTAGAAGAATCTTCCCACATACGCAAATAGGATAAGAGTCAAACACTTAGGTTGCAATGATTGCACCACTTAGTGTTTTTACATATATCTCTACTTCATGGTTTTGGGGCTTCGATTCTATAGTTATAGCAAACTTTCAAGATATAAAGGAATGCATAGAACTAGAATCAAATAAGACTTTTACCATTCTAGAGTGAATAGGAAGTGTACCTTGTACGACTTGATTATCATGATCCACCTCCACAGTAGTGATGGCCCAATCCTTCTCTTGTTTCATTGGCTTTGGTGGCTGCTGACGCTAATTACCATTAAGAGCTCGAGGTTTAGTGCACTGGTTTGCATAGTGCCCTAGCTCCCTACAGTTGTAGCATTGAACCATGGGTGGTTCTCTCCTTTCATCGACTACATTCTCCTTCCTTTTCGTGTCTTTTCAATACTCTTGGGCATGGTGTCCTTATTTCCCACACTTGAATCATTTCCTCGTCCCTTTGAGGCAGTTATCATAGTGAAACTTCCCACATTTTTGGCATGCAGGTCGTTGATTTTTCTTTCCGCCTTTGTCATTAGATACACCAGCTTAAAAATCCATCTTTATTTTCTTATCACCATAGCCAAGGGACCATTCTCCAAACTCCATCTCCACTTTGAGAGCACACCGAACAACTTCTTCATAACTCCCAAAGTCTCGAATTGCCAGAGCCTTTCAAAGGTGTGGTTTTAATCCACTAAAGAATCTATCAATTTTGCTATCATTGTTGATAACAAAACTCGAAGCGTACCTTGAAAGCCTTGTGAAATTCGCTTCATAGGTTTTGATATATTCTCCTTCTTTTTTCTTGAGCTCTATGAATTCTCTCTCCATCTTTGTGCGAAGAGTTCGTGGGAAATAATTATTAAGAAACATTATCTTAAAGTCTTCACATTCCATCTCTTCAATTTCATTCCTTGGCTTGGTGTTCTTAATCAATGCCCACCATTGATCAGCTTCTCCATCTAGATGATAGACAGCTAGATTCACCTTCTCTGTCTCAGAATATTGAAGAATGGAAAAGATTTTCTCCATGGTGTTGACCCACTGTTCCTCAACTAGTGGATTGGAAGATCCACTAAACGTCGGTGGTTGTTGCCACATAAAACACTCGATAGCCAGTTGCTCCCTCTTTGGTGAAGGAGGACGTTCCCCATTATTATGGTTATTGTTCATAACCTGAGATAATTGGGTAAGCATTTCCATGATGTTTTGAACTCCACCTCCCAAATCATTGGCGATATCGTTCGGGCAATCGTTGCATTATCCCTCGCAAGAGTTGTTGGTCTGATTTCTCCTGGTTCCCACCATTTTCTAAAATAGAAAAGGTTAGACCAAAACATAAGTAAACAAGTCAGGAATAACTTATTCATTTAAACAATTTATACCAAAAACATAACATATAGGATCCCTATATAAATATTCTTTTGTGCATTTTTGTACTTAGTATCACGCTAGAGGTTTTCTTTAGGGTTCACTAATCCTAACTCCCAAATTAACTAAACCTTTCCTCTGATACCAACTATAGCGACCCAGCCTTTTCTTACTTTACTATTATATCATTTTAAAGATAAAAAACATAATAGAATTATACATAGAGGATCCAAAGGTTTAGTGTCTTGGGAAAACTAGGACCATACATAACAAATACAACATCAAGCCTAAACATTTAATTAATTTCATCATCTCTAGATTCTTATTGACACTTGTCCTCTCCTTAGTACATGTAGCCACCTGAGGATATACATCAAAAGGGGTGAGATATAATCCCAGTAAGAGGTTAGATAAGAACAATATAGCATGGGGTGAGCATAATCATGACATTGGCAAAAGATCATGAACATGAGAAGAGCATAAATAAAAGACTTGAAATGTGGCAATGCATAAAAATGAAACATCATGTCTTAGTGGTTAACTACCACACATACTTGTGAACCAAGCTAGAATCTTGTTCACACATCATTTCACATTTACTCATGAGATTCTTCACTTTACCCAATGCATTGGAGCACTGTATAATTCCAGGCGCACCCGTCACATTTAAATATTCATATTGTGCTATATAATTCCGGGCGCACCCGTCACATCACAACATTATCATTTATCATGCATGAAAAAATGAACATATAACATAAATGAACATAACTAAACCATGAAAAGTAATGGTTTAATCTCCTAATAACTCATTCATAAACTTTGGGTTCCCAAAAGAAAGAGGGAACAACATACCTGATACAAGAACCATCAACCTTGAATAAGAGGTAAAAGTTGAGTTCTTAAGAGAAGAGTTCTTTTAAAAAACATTTGGATTGACATAAACTTATTTAGGAAACATTTATATCCCAGGAAATGAAATAAAATGATGAACAAATGATCTTTAAGGAGTGACCATATCAAAAATAGAGTGAAAGAGGTAGAACCCGAAGGATGAAAGTTGGGTTCGAGAATTTCCCCTTACCTTGTACCCGAATGATTCCTTCTCTTTAATGTCCTGTATAATGACATTACATTCATTAATTAGAAATCCAAAACCATGTGTACATTAATTGGTTTCATTAGGGTTTCATTATTTCATATTATGTTCCTTTGTATGACTTGTAGAGTTTAAAAACATTGTTTGGGGATGTTCATTTTTATGGTTTTTCTTGGTTGGTTCACTTGTATTCTTAAATTGAAGTTTGGGTAGAACATGATTAAACATACAGAAATGATATTACATGTCATTAGTGATATTAATGGATCATGAATGTTTTTATAATGAATTATATTAGATCCATGTGGATGAATCATTAGATAAGAATTAAATGATGGTTATTTGGGTCAATTTGGGCGGTTTTAGGATCACAACGAACTTGCTTTAACTTATCACTTAGTAATATGCCCATAGGGTATTTCCATAACTTTAAATAGAACATAATACATATAAAATATTCTGTTTCAACCATAAAAATGGTTTCATGACCAGATTTGAAGATAGAAATGGAAGAAGAAAGTATGTCGTTCTTGAAGGTGATAAATTAACACCTCACGAACAACATTCTCTTTAATAAAATAAAAGGAAGAGGGAAAAGGGGTTGGATGATATAATATCCCATTAGAATCATAGAATTAAATTATATGTATAATACTGGAGTTACTATACAATTTGAATGAAGATAGGTGGGGAGAGATCAAGAAATGAACTTGAACTTGAAAGGAAATTAAAGGAGAAGAGGGAGGGAAATTACCTCTTGAATCCTTCTCTTGAGAACCCCATTAAGGGCCTAAGATTGGTCTTTTGATGAGACCAGCAGCTCTTGGACGTGGGGGAGGGTCTAGGGAAGGTGTTTGGGCAGAGTTTATAGAAGGCTTGGAGCTTTAGAGGTGTGAGGAAATGAGGGTGTGAAGGGTGGCTTTTATAGTGGAGGGAGAGGGGTTTCCTTAATATAAAATTGATTAGTTTATTATTTCCCCACAAGAAAAGGAATAGTGAGTCTTGAATGACCAATAATAGTAATTTTATAATTTAATCCCGAACCAAGTGGTCTTACATCAGCAGAACATCACACATGACCCTATAATTAGCTTATTTAGCTTATTTTGTAAATTACGGTATTTCACTATTCATAAAAAATTCAAGTATCTCAGAAAAGTACCAAAAATTTACCCCAACCATTTTTCGATGTGTAGAATTAAAAAATGCGGTCCATTTTTCAAAAATAATTTTCTAAATATTATTAATTTAATATTTAATTAAAATCATAATTTACTTAACAAAACAGTTTATAAAATTAAAACTGATTTTATAGTGCTTTCAAAAATTACGTAGGGTCATATAAAATTATCTAAAAACTATAAGAAATTGATTCAATAATTTATGAATACATTTTAGGGAAATAAATATTCTTTTAAATTAATTAATTAATTATAATTAATTATTTATGACTTACAAAATACCAAAACGTTTACTAAGGTCAAATTGTTACTTTCTAAGATGTCTAAATTTTATTTTATTATTCACAGGTAATGTTACTCTTATGTTGGGTGATTTACTATTCATAAGGGTATTTTACTATTCATAAGGGTTCGTTACTATTCACCAAAAATTATTTTTGTTCCATTAGACTCCAAAAATCATCTTGAGCACAACCGTGTATATCAGATTTTTAAAATTCCAAACACAAAAGTGACAAACTTATGTTTAAAGGTAACTTACCACTTATTAGTTAATTATGTTGTGTTTTCATGTTATTTTATGACATAAATATAAGAATGGAATTTTCCATTTAAAAACTTTGGGTTGTTACATTCACTTAGCAGGATTGACAATAACAACACTAAATAAACTTATAGATGATGATTGGAGACCACTATGGTTATAGGTATGTCCCATACTAGTATCTCATGCACGAGATTTTAGGTTTTTGTGGTTTCTATACCAAATTTCACTGAGATGTGAGGTCCTTAAAAACCAAATTGAGCAAGTTGGCCTTAGGGATATACCCACAGTGCGCTAGTTTATATATTTTTTGGTTCCTTACATCAACATGTGGATGACCACTTGTTTGTGTGTGCCATTACTAGATTCTATTTTTCTTTTAAGCTAATGCTTGTGAAATTTTTTTCCACCAAAGTGTTTCTTTTTAAAATATTTATCAATTTAATTCTTTTCTTAAAAATGTTTTAAAGTATTTTACTTAAATGAGCATGTTATATTAGCTTTAAAATTTTTTTGCATGGAATCCTTATATCTGGGTGGCATCCTACTGGGCTTTGGCTCACACCCTGCATAAACCCTTGGGTGTATGTAGTTCTTGTTGTCTATTTGTTTGAGGTTAATTAAAGGCGTTTAGTGTTGGCAGTTTGAGGTCCCTAGTGGTATCTCCTTATAGATCTTGGTGGAATCAGCTTGAGGTCATAGCCCTTTTGTTGCGCAGAAGTTTGGTAAAATATTTAGTTTCCTCTTTTTATATTCCATTGAGGTTTTTGTCCAAAATTTTAATCTTTAAATCTATATAGTTTGTCATTCCATCTTTGTTTGTCTATTTTCAGTTTTGGTTTATTTATCTTTTTAGTTTTATATTATTATGACATCGGGTAAATCATTCCCATGTTGAAATTTTTTTACCTGAGCACTTGTGCCATCTCGTGGGGATCGATAACTCCCTTTGGTTTATGCCACGGACCGGTTGGGTGTCGGTTCAAATGGTGACCCGGCTTGGTTCAAGAAAAAATGATATCAGAGCATGTTACACTCTTTTGAGTCTTGATCATTAGGGAAGATTCTTGGTAGACTGGATCTACGGTTGTTGAGACTTGGAATTCTGGTTATGAGTGTGGTGCCTGGCTATCACACCTCATGATGGAACTCAAGTCACCGAGGGAATTCAGGTTTCATATGAGTCTTTTGGTCCTTCTAGTTGTTCGTTATTTGGGAAATTAAATGGGAGTTAGGACAATGGTCTCAGTGAGCTCGCAGGACCTAGCTAGACATGTTAAGTAGGGGATATTGTCCAAGAACACTCTCTGTGATGGTGGTGTGATTGGTGTATGGTCTCCAACCATATGTTTGAGTCACCCATCAGCACTTTTTTTCACCTTAATTTGGTCGGTATCTTTATGGGTTTTGGAAAATCATTTTTGAAAAATCTTATTTGAAAATTGTGTAAACTGGGATTTTAAAATAAAAAACATTTTGAGTAAACAAGATTGATTTTATCAGAAGTATATTTTCATAATTTAAACATGTTATTTACAGAAATTAATTATTGGGAAATCATGAATTATGTTAAAGTGGGTTTTGGAAATATTTTTTAAATGGGATTTTCTGGACTATTAAAAAGTGTCTTAAGGGGAATGAAATTTTTTGGAATTTATGTGTGGGGTTTAGAAATGGATTTTAATTTGGTAATTAGTGGTCTCTTGAAAAGTTTTATGAATTTTAGGAAACTTGTTTTAGATGAGGATAAATGAGTTTTTAAATGAGTGGGTATGGGTGAAATTGAGTTTTTGTAAAACTATGAGTTCTTAAAAATGAAATGAAATGTTTTAAAATTGATGTGTAAGATTTGAAAGTGAATTATTATTTTAATGATTTTTGTTTTTCTAAAAAAATTTTGCGAGATTCAAAGTGGGTTTTCATTTTGTGACTAAAAATTTTGAGAAAGTTAAGGATGTGGGTTGAACATTTTTTTGGAAATTAAAAAAGTTTTATTCAATACCTTTGGAATTTTCATGGGTGACCATATGCTTGGATAATAAAAGGAAGGTGAATTGGTTCCGGGTTGACATGAGAACATGCATGTGTAAGGCTCATGAAGCATCGTTGATGAATGTGCGACCCACCAATCTGGTTTTATTCTTGAAATTATTTTTAAATAAAGGATGGGGTGTTTGATAACCCATAGTTAGGTGGTGTATCTTTTGTACCATTGGGAATGTTTTAGTGGGGGTTAGTTTTAAAACTCTTTGTTTGAATGATGTTTTTGGTTCCTATTTTTTCGGTAAGTTGTTTTGATGTAATGATATGTGATCTCTTTTAAGAAGTGTTTTGGGAAGCCTTTTCAGTGGATCCCATCAAGTGTTTGGTTTTGTTTTTTGGAACATTTTGTCCCATGGATAAGTTTGGTTGCACCCTTTCTTTTCCCTCTTTGGGTAGTGTACACCCCCATAAAGAGTTAATGCACGATTGAAGTGCAACCATGGGTGATTCTCCACTGGTAGATCCTCTAGTTGATCAATGTAAGGACTTACATCTTAAGTTTTAGGATCAAAAACACCTCTCCTATTTTGGTTAAGTGAATCCTCTTACTGCGGAAGATTATATGCAAGCAGAGTTGAATTAATATTTAGTTTCCTTGAGTCACTTTATGGTCAAAGGTGAATTTGACATCGTTAAATCTAAAGATTCCTCCTAAGAGAAGCAAAAGGAATTCCAATGGTAAAATCAGAAATTAGTATGGTTTTTTTTATTGACTGATGTCTTAAAAATGTATTTTTATATTACATTGGTTTCATCTAAGAAAGGGTTCATTCTAAGCCACATTTTCCCTAAATTTCACGAACCAACTTGGGTCGACCCTAAATTGGTCACCCAAGTCGGCTCACAGCATGTCCCAAGGGGAGTTCTCAATCCCCAATCGCTAGAAACTAGTTTCAGGTATCAAAATATAACTTTTGGGAATGATTTGACCCATGAAAAAAGGATAACCAAATAAATAAAGATTAAAGATAAGAAAATAAAACTAGCATCAGAAAGAAAATAGAAAAAAAAATAAACTATACATACCTCCTTGTAACATTCTAGGTCACCACCCAACTTAAAACCAAGCCTGCTACAACATTGAGCAGCTGATCCAGGAACCTGAACAATAAATTGAGCCTACAACTAGAAAGATATAATAGGTGTGAGCACCAAGATGCTCAGTAGGGATGCCAGAAATAAACCACTAATTCCAAAAGTTCTCTTTTCTAAAGTATTCCATAAACACAAGTTTGAAATACAAGTAAGAAATTAGGTTTTCCGCATTTTAAAATATTTAACATGTTTCTCCCATTAATGTAAACCCAACACATGCTATATACCATTCCCAAAATAATTTTTCATTTTATAAACCAAATCTAGACATAAATACCAAGGTTGTGCTAAAATAAAACTGGTAAATAGTGAAAGTTGGGAATAAACTAATAGGTACAGCTGAAAGTATTCAAAAAATGTAAACAATTTAGAAGCCATAGGTGATCTTAAACATCCCTAGAAGACCCCCAGATGTACTCGATTTGGAACCACCTATCGACATATGGGGAATCCCCATAGTCTATAACCAATTGATCACCCTCGCGACAAAATAAATCAGTGGCACTATCCATCTGGCCTCTATACCTACCAGTGGGTACCAACCCGTCTAATTGGGGCTGATAAGAAACCATCACTCGATCAACTAAAAGATTCCCACAAACCCATAGTGGTTATAATAATCATACTATGTAAGTAGGAGGCCCTCACACCTGTGACTCACCTTACCATGTTTTCACCGCACTTTTGTACCCCAAACAGAGACGCTTCCTATGAATTCACCCATAAAGGGTTACCCTAGATAGAAGTGCCTCATATACTTATATATATATATATATATATATATATTCATGTCAAACCTAGAAAGTGCCAATCAGGTTTTCACATCATTTAGTTATCAAAACCACTATATAAAACACTTGAAGTTGTCAATCAGGCCTTTAGTTTTATATAATCATATGCCTTTATTAAAATATTATAGAAACTCTTTTAAAACAACTCTAGAAACTACTTTTGTATTTAAAAATCCAAACAGGCCATTAGGTTCCATGTTTTAAAGCATTACCATACAAAAATTTACTGATACTCTGTATAATTTCGTAGAAACAAACCAAACAATGCCTTACACCACACACTCAACAAAATATACACCAAAAGAAAAACGGGCATATACTCATGGATTTATTTTCAAACCAATTTAAAGAGTCGCACGAAGAGACACGCAAAATTTATAAAACAAGAACCACTTTAGAAAACTGAATTTTTGATAAAAATACCAATTCAAAGCACCATCTTCATTTAAGGGAACGTCTATGTGTGCGCCTAGTGCACCCATGGGTGTACCAACATCTAATGGCACATCAAACCTCTAAATAGACGCGAAATCATTTCAGCAAAAACTTTAAGTTAAATAAAATCAACCAACGCAGGACAAACCAGTTCTATAAAATGT
Source organism: Viscum album (assembly GCA_963277665.1). Taxonomy (NCBI): domain Eukaryota; kingdom Viridiplantae; phylum Streptophyta; class Magnoliopsida; order Santalales; family Viscaceae; genus Viscum; species Viscum album. The sequence continues at coordinate 22,760,445 of OY728157.1, read as the reverse complement.
TTCCAGAAGCAAACACCACTCAAGACATCCAATAACACCATTTAAAGATAAATGCATTTCGTTCTAACCAAGTTGGGAATGCATAAACATGTACAAAAATAGAGGAGCATCCTAAAATGCATTTTTAATCAAATAATTTAACAAGTAAACACTACCAAGAGTTAACTATAATCCTAATAGAGGTGTGAAACATAATCTAAGATTTAATTAAGAAAAAACAAGCATTAAAAAGATTAAAAATGGGAGCAAGGGTATGGAAACACCTACACATAACCAAGGAACTATTTCAAAGGTGTTTTTAACAATTCTAACCATCATAAAAACACTACAATGAATAAATTAACATGATTATAAAGGTGTGAATAACATTCATAAATTAAATGAAATAATTCAAGTGCATATGGAAATATTTGGATGAGGGAAATGATGGAAATGCCTCCCTCAAAAGGAAGACCAATTTAACAGTCGGCAGTTGACTGACTTATCAGCGACCACTTGGAACTTCTCCGCACACATTCACATACGTTCACACACACACACAGATATATATATATATATATATATATCCCTTAATCCAATACATGTATTCACTGATCCATGAGGGAATACGTGCATGGAATATACATATATATTATATATATTCATACCTTAGTATATGTGTATAACGACCCATACTTTACATACATTGTTACTACTTCAAAATTGAAGCACACTTATTACAACATATGACAAAACCACAAAGGACCGTATAGGTATAGTGTCTTTAGAAACTGGGAAACATAAACAACTGGTTCATAAATCTTCTACAGTGTCTCCCATTTATTTCATCATATCTAGGGTCCCTTTTAGCATATTCTACTTAATATTCATCTTCCTGACCTGGGGAAAAGAAAACATAAAATGGTGAGCTCAAATGCTCAGCAAGGGCAAATAAAGGAAATAAAAATCATATCATATCTTTTTGAAAATCAAAACCTGCAAAAGAGATCATAATATCTTATCATGGAAGAATTCATAGAAGTGAAAATGAGATCCCCATAATCATAACATAAAACTTGAAACTTTGTGGCATGCACACATAATCATGGAAATCATTTCTTGTTAGTCATGACTCATTGCCAAGACTATCTTAGTGGACAAAGTCCCTTTCTGAACCGAGTTCACTCCTCGTTTCAGTCCTGTATCACTGAACCGAAATAACCTTCCGTTCCAGCCATGTCTATCTCATGAGATATAAAATCTTTACCCAATGCATTGGAGGGAGATATAGGTCCCACCCATCTTATAATGAATCCTTTCTTATGTGTGCCACATAATCATAAAACATACATCATCGCATAACACATGTAACAAAAATGGGATTCTTGAAACATCATGACATCATAAATCAATTCATATAAGATAAAGGAATTCATAAAAATAATTCCATCACAACATGATCAAATCAATGTAATAATAGGGATAAAAACATAACCCTTTATTATCTTAGATGGAAAATAATTTTGATAAAACACTTGAACTCCATTCTTGAGGAAAATATCCTTTCTTCTTAAAAAACATTTTTCCTTTCATAACATGTCATATAACTTTAAAATAAAAGAAGTTGATTAAAAATAAACTTGAGAACTTGTAAAGGAAGCTTCTTGGAAATAATGTTTTAAAAATCTATTCATGCCGTATAAGTTAAAAAAAACATTCTTCGCACTTTTGTCGGAAAAGTCAAAAAGTACCTCGTACGAAAAACGACAAAAGATTCCTTTCATTTCTTTTACTAAAAACTCACCGAAGGGTAAAAATGGATTTAAACAATTGTAGGTGGATGGAAGTAATATTAAATATTGATGAAACATGGATGTGGATGATAAAATACACCCCAGTAAATACTTACGAATAAACAATCTCGGATAAAAATGAGATTGTGATATTTCCCTTACCTTAGGTCCGATTTGCTTTGTTCGTGTCCGAAGCTCCTGTATAATGGTTTAAATAATGTTATTGACTTATTCCAGAATCATACATATTGATATGATATCATATATGGTCATATTATTAGCTTCTTGTTAGTAATATTTCATTGTTACTTGTTACTCGGGTCTTTATAACTTTTTGTTCTTATGCGTGTTTTGTTGAATAAATTCTTATTCTTATCTTTAGGTTATAGATAATTCATTTCCAGAATGGTATTAGTGTAGTATATACCATATTCATTCATTCAATTCATTTATATAATCATTATGAAATGAAGATCATGTAGAACGAGTCGCATCACATCGTGGAGACGGTATTCCGTACGTACGCACGAGTGATGATATCGTTCCTATGATCGTGGAATTGTATTGGAGTATATATATATTATTTCAGTATCAATATTACTTCATAATAATCATATATAGTTACTCATTACACCATTATACCCATCCTTGTAAGGTGATGGTGGAAAATATATTACACCACGGCGTGGAGACGGTATTCCGTACGTACGCACGCGCGGTGATTTCATTTTTCCGTAGGATGGATAGAAGGTGAATTAGGGTTGTTTCATATTTATAATAACATATCAGTATGTAAGTAATACTGATGTTATTACTTTATCATGAAACAACTAAAGAAGAAGAAGTTGAAGAAGAAAGAAATTGAAAAGATCGGTAATGGATATTACCTCTTCTTTGGAACGCCTCTTTGAATCCTCCACTTAAGGAACTAAGATTGGTCTTTGGAGAATACCAGGACCTCTAGGATTATTCTAGGGAAGTGGAGAGGATAAAATGGCAGGGGTTGGCCGAGCTTGAGTGCTCAAATTGGTGTTAGGAGGAGGGGGAGGAGGTGCCCTTTTATAAGGGAGGAGAGGGGCACCTTAGGAATATCTCAAAATATTATTTTATATTAAAGTCAAAATCGGTTTATAATGGTTCCAAAGGGTCTTATTTCGAAGATAAAGTGGGGATGGGTCTAAATCCTATCAACCAATAGGATTTAAACAAGTTTAGGGTATTATTTTAACCTTATCAATTAGATTTAACTCTAAGTTAATTAATTTAACTTTTACCGTGTCTTTTTGTTTTCTTTCACTATATGGTTAATACACTTACTATAACATGCCAAACGAACCCCAAATTGTTTATTATTAATATATATATCCTTATCTAAGTCATTTGGCCAAACCTTAGATTTTTAGGAATAAAATAACAATTAATAATATAATATTTGATTTAAAAACTATTTTGTGTCAATTTTGACACTATTTGATATATGATTTTTTTTAAAGTCATAACAGAATTATATGTTCTAAACAAGTTGATTAAATCAACACTAATATATCATAGTAACCTAGAAAATTAGTGTAATTCATAAAAATTCTCAAATTACATTTATTTTGGTGTTTATAACATCAATTATGTCAATATTTCATTAATAAGATAATTACTGCATCATCTTTGTGTCATAAATAAATTAAATTATTTGATGTCTAAAAATTACAAATAAAATATAATCATGTAGGAAATCTTTTTAGCTTTCTAATGAATATTTACAATTGAATTTATCTTATGTATAACCCCATATTAAAAATGATTTACTTATTAAACTTTGATTTTAACTATTTTAACCCTTCTTTAAATAAATAAATAATAAATGTCCTAATCTAATCCAAGTGGGCCTAAATGGTCATATTTTATTCATAAGGTTGTTTTTGGTCGAATTACACTTATCCAATAGAATTAGGACATGTGTTAGGGTAATATTAATATCATATTTACCCTTAGTTACCCTATTTACTATTAACCGCGGTAAAAAAAAGTAAAAAGTTACTATTCACCAAAAATTATTTTTATCTCATTGAACCACATTTTACTTACTGATATCAACCGTGTCTGTCGGATTTTCGAAATTCCATTCACAGAAGCGGTAAAATTAAGTTTTATGCAAAATTCAGTTTTTAACCTACCACTTAGTGGTTTCACTATTCATCAAAAATTGAAAGTTTTCAGAAAAATACCAAAATTTCACCTTAGGCTAATTTCGATATTCTGAGTCCAAAAATGAAGTCCATTTTGAAAAATAAAATTTATAAAATTTTAAAAAGTGGTTATTACTATTCATAACGGCTAGTTTTAATAGCATATTGTTGTTTAGTGAAACTCGGTATTGCGTACGACGCAAGCTATCGAGGAAGGTCGCGATTGCGTGTAAAGCAATCCAAGCAAGTGTTGTGTAGAAAAAGATTCATTTGATGATTTATATAACGTAAAAGTCTCGGGTGTTACAATGTGTGCGCACACATTCAAAGTTGGTCAAAACTCACTACAAAAATTACAAGGACCATAAAACTCGGTGGAAAGAAACAAAGTGCACCTAAATAAATTATTAAGAAACCATAAAAACTTTAATAACCTTAAATAAAGGTTCCACGCCAAAAAGTGGGTTTAGAACCTTACCTGAAACATTGGCGGCATAGCGAAACAAGTCAATCCGCCTCACCAATGCACTATACCAACTGTAGAAATCACTAAAAACACTGATTTAAAATAATCCAAATGAATAAGTAGTGAAACCGTCACCATGGAGCGGAGGTGTGCTCAACCTTGAAAGTACAATGAGGTGAGATTACATATCAAATAATGATCTGCACTACAAATAAAATATCAGGGATTCAAAACACAATTTCAACACTAAATTAAATGTGTGTAACCCAGCGGCGATAAAAATTCTCCCCTCAAATGGAGGCGATTGTCCAAAAACTGGTGAGGGGTTTGCATTGGAGTAGCAGGTCACCATAATGAGAGACGATCGGATAGAAGGAGGTCGGTCGGGGCTACGGGCGCACTGCAAGTCAAGCAGAATGAGGGGGGATGTCGATAGCATTTGAAGTTGTAAAGATGGGAGATCGTTGGGAGTTCGGGTTACCAGGAGTAAGGTGGAGGCCAGAGGTTGGATGGATGTAGCTGCCAACATAGGGAGGTGGGCAGTGAGTAGAATGGAAGTCGGCGAGAGGAAGGGGGAGGATCTGCGGGCGGTTGGTGTAGGAGGAGGGCGGCGTCGGGAGACAGCAGTGAGTGAGTGGGACGGTGGGATGGATGGGGTTGTCGATGCAAGGGGAGGGTGGCGAGCGAAAGGGGGAAACGAGATAGGAGGGAGGGGTGGTCGGGCACTGCGTGAAGGAACCTAGGGGGAGGGGTCAGCCGACTAATTTTTTTTCTGGGTTTTAAAAAAATTAAAATATGATAAAAGGGGTTAGGGTTCGGATATTTTTAAAAATGGGTCCGGGATGCGTGAACGTCATTCACGCATCCTTCACCGTGGAAGGATGCGTGAACGGCGTCCACGCATCCCGGACCCCGACGGTAATGCGTGAACGACGTTCACGCGTCCTTTGCTGACCAGCTAAAGGAAGCATGAACGCCGTTCACGCATCCTTGCGCAGGAAAAGATGCGTGAACGGCGTTCACGCTTCCTTCCGCGGCGAAGGATGCGTGAACGCCGTTCACGCATCCTTCGCGGACGAGCTGAAGGATGCGTGAACGGCGTTCACGCATCCGGCCGAGAAAAATTATAAAAGGAGGGGTCCCCCCCCCAATACCCATTGTTCTCCTCTGATTTTTGTTGCGAAGCTCTGTAGAAATTCTTTCTCAACAAATATTTGCTGCTTTTATTGAGGTAAAATTTCTATTTAATAATTTAATTGTTTATTTGTGTTTATTTATTTCATTTGTATGTTTACTTGTGTTTATTTATTTCATTTGTATGTTTAATTGTGTGTATGATTTATTTATTTCATATGTTATGCATGAAATGTTTTGTATGATTTAATTTTCTTGATGTTGAATGTTCGTATGATTTAATTTTTTGAATGTCTGTTGTCTAAATATTGAATGTTTTATGTTATGTCTAAAATTTTTAATGTTTAGAAAAAGTAATTTATGTTAGAGAAATTTATTTTAATGGATGGTTTTGATTTAAGTGTAAATTAAATTACTTTTATTTACTAGTAATAATATTTTTAATCAATAAAGTATAAAATATATTTACTTATATTTTGAAAAGTAGAAGAATGCCCAAAAAACATTACAATTTCATAAAATTTAAAATAACAAAAGTGTTTATTATGTAAATCTCAATTAGATCAGTTATAATAAAATTTATTTAATGTTTTTAATAAATATATATATATATATACACATGAAGTTAAATTTTTGTAAAAGAGGTGTAGTATTTAATATAGATTTTATATAATACGGATAATATAATAAATATACCAAAAAACACGGTATGAGTGATGACTGATCTTGAGATGACCGACCATGCATAATTGAAATTGCATGTTTTATTTTGTGTATGTTGTTATTCAATTTGTAATAATTGCATTTTTTCGGTATTGATGACCTGCGAGTCATCTCTCAGTAAGTGTAAGGACTTGCGTGTCCGTTTAAATTAATTTATGTATTTCATACCCCTAGACCCTCTCACATGCATGTGAGTAAATTTGTAATTAAAAGACTGACGCCCCAAAGAGGTGTCGACGAAGAGGCATCCCCGAAGAGGTGTCGACGAAGAGGCATTTAAGAACTCGTTCGAGAGGAGGCGTTGCTGTTTGACAGGAGATTGGCAGTTGCTGCAATATTTGATAATAGAGACAGGAGTTTACCCATATAAATTGTGGTTAGTTTATCAGATAATGATAAACTAATCGCAAGTCTCAAGATCAAGTCATGATTATATATTCATAAGTAATCAAACTTTATGAAACATTATATTAAATTTGCTTTTGTGCTAAAATCACAATCACTATACCTTAACAGTGATAAATCAATACATAAAAAAGTCTCAAGATAATCAATTATTCAAAACCAAATTAAATAATTTAAAATTTTAATGTAGTGTATAATATTTTTAAAATTTTTTTTAATAGGTAATTATGTCTGCTCAAATATATTGCAACGGTGAGGTAATTTGTACCGAGCAGGGTTTTAGCTACAGTGTGACACCTGTCAAAGTGGTAAATCTCCATGGTTGTATGACATTGGATGCAGTTCGTAATAAGATTCATAGTCGGTTAAAATTGAGTGCAGGACAAGCAATCACTTCAATTAGATACCGACATCTTCAATATCCTGAGCGTATGTGGCACAACGACTACCCTATAGTCGATGATGAGGATTGGATGGAGGCTTCTCAGTTATTCAGGCAACAGTGTATTAATGGTTTGATGGAATTATTTATTGTCATTTCTGATATTGATGTGGTGCAATCGATTACTACAGAACCATGCTTTGTGACCTCTATAGAAGTCGGTCCTTCACAACAGTCTTCTTCATTGCCTCCTTCTCATACGACTCCTGTGGAAGAATGTAATGAGGAAGATCATCAAAATTTGTAAGGAAATGTAGATGACATCCCTTTCTGTGCTGATATAGTGCAAGAAAGTTTATCTGAGGAAGAAGAATCTGGGGAGTCAGCAGGAGATGATGTGGTTGGAAATGAACCTTCTGAGGTTCCTTTGAGAGACAGACATCCACTAAATCCACCAGTTAGTGGTAATCAGCCTTCAGTTTTCAGTTCCTTAGTTGGAGGAATGTCTCGTGAACAACCTTTTGATTGGGATGTCATTACACCAGCTTCTGAATTCCCTGGCATTATAGGGAATATGCCTGCATCAAATGATAATGCCATATATGTTGGGCAGGAGTTCGAAAGTAAACAGGTCATGAAAAATGTGATAAAGCAATACCACATTGAGCGACATTTCACATTTTTGGTTTATGAGTCAAAGAAGACCAAATATCTCATTCGTTGTGAAAAATATGGGTCAGAATGTAAATTTCGATTAAGAGCACTATTTGATAAATGTTATGGATGTTGGAAGATAACCAAATTAGAAGGCCCACACACTTGTCTGCATCCCAGCTTGGCACAAGATCACTCTTCTCTTGATGCAGAGTTTATATCTACTGTTATTTGTGAGATGATACGAACAAGTCAGGATGTTCCTGTTGCCCTTATTCAGGAAAGAATTCACCATTTGTATAACTATAAGGTATCATACAACAAAGCTTGGAATGCAAAACAGAAAGCCATTGTAAAAGTGTATGGTGATTGGGATGAGTCTTATGCGTTGTTGCCACAGCTTATGGAATTGTTGTCTCTCAATAATCAGATTGCTTATCAGTTGGACAGTGTTGAGTATGTATCCCAAAATCATCTAGTTGATCGGTCAAAGGTGAAGTTCAAGAGGATTTTTTGGGCATTCAGACCGTGCATTGCTGCATTTCCCTTTTGTAAACAATTTATTCAGGTAGATGGCACATTCCTTTATGGAAAGTATACAGGTGTTCTACTCATTGCTGCCACACAGGATGGTAATCGCGCTCCTCTTCCACTTGCTTTTGCTGTTGTTGAAAAAGAAAATTTTGATTGCTGGAGCTGGTTCTTGGAATGTGTACGTGTTCATGTCACGCAGAAACAGGGCGTGTGTCTGATATCTGATCGTCATCGAGCGATTATAGAGGCCGTGAGTAGTGATGGGGTTTCTTGGACTGAGCCGAATGCTTATCACCGTTATTGCATTAGACATATTGCAAGTAATGTGCATAAGCAGTTTAGAGATGAGTCCATAAAGAAGGCGATCCTCAAATTGGGTATGGTTTTCTAAACTTTTTTTTTAACAAAATTTACTATCCATTTTAATACATTATTATGTTATGCTTTCAGCATATGAACCCCAACAAGAAAGGTTTGATCGACGTCTTGAAGAGATCCGAACAGTTAATGAGGAGGTATATGAATATAAGGTACAAATTTCAAAGGAAAAATGGTCATTAGCATACGATGGTGGCATGAGATATGGGCATATGACCACTAATATAGTGGAGTGCGTAAATGGGGTCCTCAAGGGTGTGCGCAAACTCCAAATCACAGGGTTAGTGCAAGAGACATTTTTTAGATGTGTTCACTACTTTGTTGACCAGTCCCAAAAGGCCTACCAGAGGATGGAAAATGGAATGCTTTTTACTCAGCATTTTCAAACTGATATTGACCGGATATGGAATGAGGCTTCACGATGGAATGTTATAGCCTTTGACAGGGAAAAGAGGAGTTTTCGGGTAAGAAAGTGCTACGACCAGGGTGCATGCACTAATGGTGGAGTGTTTGTCATGATGTTGGATAACAGGTACTGTGATTGTGGCAGCTTTCAGGCATTGAGATATCCATGTGTACATGTTATTACAGCTTGCGCTTCGGTAAATATATCGTGGGAGCCATATGTTGACCCGGTGTATCACATGAGCACTTTGGTTAACTGTTATAGTGCTGCTTGGATGCCTGTTGGTGACTTCCATTCTATCACATTGCCTGCTGATCAACCGACCATTGTCCCTGATATTTCCAGGTTTTCATAAGTCGGTTTTGGTATCATTTATAATTTTTTCAATGTGTGTCATTTTTAAAATTATTGGCTTCATGCTACTAGGTTGCGGCCTCGAGGAAGACCGAAGTCAACTCGCATCAGAAATGAGATGGATTGGCCTCGGCAACGAGGAGGGAGAATACGATGCAGTATCTGCCACGCAGAAGGACATACTCGTAAGAGATGTCCCCAAGTGGCAGGACATAGTTCCAAATCTCATCATCCATGATCGAGTCTGTGTACCTGCTCTAAGAGGAAGAGGTTGTGGTTGGTGTCGATGATGAAGAAGAAGAATAAGAAATAGAGGATGAGGATGAGAAGAAGTATAAGACTAAGAGGAAGAGGTTGTGGTTGAATAACCTATTGTGGAAGTTTCTATAGTTACTTAGGAACTTGATCTATTTGGAATAATGTTAATGGTTATCTAATGGATAATGGATAAATTAACAAACGTAATTTCACAAATAAGAAGAAATAATTAATTTTTCACTTTTTCCTCTTAATTTTTAATGTGGAATAATGTTAATGGTTATTTAATGGATAATGGATAAATTAACAAACATAATTTCACAAATAAGAAGAAATAATTAATTTTTCACTTTTTCCTGTTAATTTTTAATGTGGAATAATGTTTATGGTTATTTAATGGATAATGGATAAATTAACAAACGTAATTTCACAAATAAGAAGAAATAATTAATTTTTCACTTTTTCCTGTTAATTTTTAATGTGGAATAATGTTGATGGTTATTTAATGGATAATGGATAAATTAACAAACGTAATTTCACAAATAAGAAGAAATAATTAATTTTTCACTTTTTCCTGTTAATTTTTAATGTGGAATAATGTTGATGGTTATTTAATGGATAATGGATAAATTAACAAATGTAATTTCACAAATAAGAAGAAATAATTAATTTTTCACTTTTTCCTGTTAATTTTTAATGTGGAATAATGTTGATGGTTATTTAATGGATAATGGATAAATTAACAAACGTAATTTCACAAATAAGAAGAAATAATTAATTTTTCACTTTTAAATTATGGTTTTCTTATAAGATGTCTAGTTTTAGTAATGGCATCTGAGTGTCTGAGCATCCTTAACTAATGTTGATTGTGAGACTAGGCTAATGTTGATTGTGACACCAAATAAAAATGAATATATCATGATTCCACTATTAATAAGTAACGATGATATCATGTGTGTAGATGGCAGGTTTTCCATTGCTTACATCTCAGGCTACTCATGTATCACGACTGCTTTTAGAGGGACGTCCTGTGGCTCCCTTGAGTGTACGTAGATCTCACCATTTCCATCATACTGCACCACCTCCCTCTATCGTCCCACATCTTCGTCGAGCTGGATTTTATGGAGTAGCGATGTGAGACTTCACGTTTCTTGATCATCAGCTCATTGCCGCACTTGTCGAGAGATGGAGACCAGAGTCGCATACTTTCCATTTCAGTGAGGGAGAGATGACTATTACATTGCAGGATGTGGCTATTATGTTGGGCCTCCCTATCGATGGACATGCTTTGACAGGCCGAGTTCCATCAGATTTTCCTGAGCATGTTCATAGACTTTTGGGCATAGAGGTCCAGGATGATGGCAGGACCATCGTCGGTGGTAGATTGCGGATGCCTTGGTTAGACCAGCACTTCACACATTTACCAGATGATGCTGATGACATCACTGTGCTGCGCTTTGCACGCGCATATATTTTGAGGCTGATCGGTGGCACGCTTTTTGTTGACCACTCTACTACTTTTGTGCACCTGATGTATCTAGCTTTTTTAGAGGATTTGGACCAGGCAGGTCGATATAGTTGGGGGTCTGCCTGCCTAGCATATACATACAGAGCCCTATGCAGCGCATGTCGCATCGATAAGATGCAGATCACAGGATGCATGGTTATTCTACAGATGTGGGTATGGGAGCACATACCTCGTTTAGCTCCACATGCCCGTGCGCCATTACCCGTAGATATTGTAGCAGAGGCTCCACGTGGACGTTGGTATGTTATTAATTCTTTCTAATATCTAACTTACTTGTATAAAATTCTTTTATGAAATGTAAAAAAAAATGTTATCTACAGGTGGAGTCAGGCGCATCGACATTCAGATTCTCCCAGACATGATGTTCACGCCTACAGACTTATGCTAGACAGCATTCGACCAGACGATGTAAGTGATTATTATTTATATTGTTAAATCTTTACTCTTTACTGTAAATCTATTCATTTATTAATTGATTATTCATTTTTTCTTTCAGATTACATGGATGCCATATACAGATGATATCCTTCAGAGTCTGCCCCCATACTGTACAGTGATGCTTGATATCGGCTCCTGCATGGTTCCACTAATTCATTTTCATATACTCGAGTGGCATCAGACGGATAGGGTTATGAGACAGTTTGGATTCCTTCAGCCAGTTCCTGGCCCGCCCAGTCAGTTGGATTCATTGCATTCCCTGAAGATGTCAGGGAAGAGAGATTTTGATTGGAGGAGCTACCATGCGAGATATGTTGCGTTATGGGACAGGCGACGGGAGTCCCAGTTGCGAGGGGTAGGGACAGTACGCTTTCATTTGATGGATCAGATGGATTATGCAGGCTGGTACATCAGGTCTCCCGTCAGATTTCTGACACGGCACGGATGGGGCTTCCATGACTTGGTATGCATTCTTCCTTTCACAGTTCAACATATTTTTTATTCAAATTAGTTAACAACAGAATTTTTTTTCGCAGGATGCTCGTATTTGTCATCTACTTCATATGTATGATCCAGTGGAGAGAGCTTCCTTTGACCCAGCATATTTTCACAGCCTTGTACGACAGATGCTACCGTCGATGGACGAGATTTATCATGGCATTTTCTTTGATCCACCACCTGCTGCGGAGGCCGCGGAGCCTGCTGCGGAGGCCGCGGAGCCTGTTGAGCCTCACATAGATGTACCTGGGGGTGACGACCCTGTTATGGATGCTGTTGTTCCACAGGATGAGGCTGCTCAGCTTGCTCAGCCACATGATATTATTCCACTGGAGGAGGGTGTTCAGCATGATCAGTCATATGCTCCTCCAGCTTCTCAGGCATAGCCACAGGTACTTACAGACGCTGACTGGATTGAGTTCAATGTTTTATTGCAGTCATCCGCAGTAGAGCAGCCATCTACTTCCTATATTGGTGAGAGTTCCAGCCAGCTTCCACTATCCTTAGATGCAGGCCAGGGTACAGGCGGTGAGACTGTACATCCACCGTCTGTCACACAGGAGGATGTGGAGGTGGCTGTCGATGAGGATGCGCAGCGTACGCCAGAGCACAGACGTAGACAGACACGGCGTGGACGCATCCAGTATACGCCTGACTGTGGGACAGAGGAGCATCCACACCGGAGGCGTAGATTAGGTTGACATTTGATTTATGATACGTTTTGTATGTGTATTACTGTTATCTAGACTTCTATTATACCTTTAATAAGTGTCTTACTGTTATCAAATTATCTACCAATGTATATATATATATATATGTATAATAAATAATATGATTAAATTAAATGATAAATATTAATTATATTAATTATTTCGAATTGCAATAGAAATGGTCACAGTTATGATGAGTGATGGTTCAGTCCAACCATGAAAAATGCATATGCTGATAAGAATAAAAGGCCACAACAAGTGTAGAAGAATGGAACAATAGTTGGAAAATCTTCCATTGGTAATATGCAAAACAATGAAGTCAAGAAAACTGTGAAAGAAACTATTTCCAAGAATAAGTTTGAGCTAAAATCCAAGGATTATTTCAGGACAAATCTTGAAATTCATATCATCTCAAGAAGTTGAAACTTGAGGTATTCCAATCACACTTTATCCATTGTTCTTAATTATATTTCTCATTTCAATTAAGGGGGAGAGCTTGATTGATGGAAAGATGGGATGAAAAGGGGAGATTTATCTTTTCGCTTGAAATTTTTTATATATTTGGTGAAGTATGTGCAGGATTTAGCATTTCATTAATAATTTTGATTATCTACCCTTGGTTAATAATTGATACACTCTAAGCATGATTTAACATTTATGGTTGTTTATGGACAACATTGAAAACTACAATATGAATTAGAAGTTCATTTGGCCAATTTTGAGAAGATACATATTCAGACTTTATAAAAGGAAACGATTTATACTGGTACGCAATCTAAAGAGTGAGATTATTGAGTATGCATCTCAAAACTTAGGTCATGTCCATGACATCACTTCTTCCACCTTATTTACATAAAATGATATTTTTTAGAGAGCACATGCCTTAAAAAATATTACTTTTGGATCTAGAAATGAAACTCAGAGAACTTAGCATAGTGATGATGTGATCATGGTTCACTCATCACAATCACTATATGTTTTTCATGTAACTCATTTGTTCACAAATATACCAATATTTAATCAGAAAAACAATGAAAAAGGAGTATTAGAAAGTATAAAAATTAAGTTTTCACTTTAGAATACAAATGGAACCATATGAGGATCTTTATAGAAATAGATGTTTAACTACAACATGTTGAGATAACATGAGTGACTGAAAGATGCTAAGATTATAGATTTCTCAATATATGTTAGAGAATACTCAAGCCATCCTATTAATAATTATTTAATGAATATCTATTATTCATGAATATTTATTAATAATTATTAACATTATTTCAATATTTTATATTATTTAATTGATATTTATTAACATTTCTTAATTTTTATAATAAGTTTATTACTTTATAATTAATAGTTACACATTTTAAGGGGAATTTAGGTATCCTGTGAGATGCGTGAACGCCATTCACGCATCTCTTCTCTCGGGAAGATGCGTGAACGGCGTTCACGCATCACGCCGGGGTCCGGGATGCGTGAACGCCGTTCACGCATCCCGGACCCATTTTTAAAAATATTCAAACCCTAACCCCTGTTATCAAATTTTAATTTTTTAAAAACTCAGATAAAAAAATTAGCCGGGGTCAACCACACTGTAGAAGGAAAAGGGGGTGCCCTTTAGGTTTTTACCCAAAAAAATAATTAAAATAAAATAAAATAAAAAGTGAACTCAATAAAAATAAAAATATTAATATTAATACTAATAATATAGAAATGATAATTATAATAATAATAATATAGCAACTCAATAATAAAAATCACAATAATAAATTTATTCTATTTCATTTTAAATAATAATAATAATATTTATAACAATTTATTAATAATGATAATGTTATTATCTACACAAAATATTATTATTTTAAGCATGATGCAACTTCCTGGTCACCCGAGCAGAACACACGGTCACCGCTAACGGTCCGGTGTCGGTGCACTGGCCCAAAACCCATAAATATTATTTAACTTCAAAAAAAATTCAAACCGGGACCGAGAAGAGAGTAAAATAAAGGGAGTCTAAGGTTGGGGTGTGACAATTCTCCCCACCACAGACACTTTCATCCCCCAACAAGTCACCAAGACAACAGTTGACACAATTATAGTCCATGTCCAAACCAAACCAGAAGAAACCGAGAGGCTCAGGGTGACCATTACCAACACACGTCACACCCGACCAACTCAAGAACAATCACTACCCGAGGTTGAGGGGAGAACATAGGTGGGTTCTCCCCACCACAATAATTTACTAACACAAAAACTTTAAAACCCAAACACACCACCCCTGGGGAGGCCAACGCGGGAACTTCCCAAACTGAACTCATCCCACCTTCTCAACGCTAAAGGAACAACTCCACCACTATGATTAAAACACTTGTAGGGAAAATGAACTCATTGGGACACTAGGATGGATGAATCCCCTACAAAACCAAAACACGCTAAGGTAAAACATAAAGAGAGGTTCCCAAACTAAGAAGGGCCTAGAGACACCACCCATTAATTAATGAAACCAAACATTCCCCTGACGAACACAACTGAGACCAAACTCAGAATCAGAACAGGTCCTCTTATTCATATACCCAACACCCCTAAAAGAATAAAAATAATTTAAAATCCACATTTAGAACATATGAGGCCGCTTGGATTTTGGTACAACGAGATCATCACACCACCAAAGAAGATAAGAATAGAACAAAGAAACGTTGGATATTTCACTCCCCAAAGTTGAGAACATGATCCGGACTGAAGTTCCACACACCCTCGGCAACTCCTTAGTGTGCTCGAGCTTCACCCCAACACCTATGGTTGGGGCCCTGATGGATGATGCATCTCCTACCTCACAGCCAGGCATTTTCATCCTCTGGTCCCTAACTCCTTCCACGTGATGATTCAAACAACCACAAAGGTGGTACGTTTTCAAAGGGATGAAACATGACTGCTTAGAATACCTGGACTAGCCATACTGGTGGTGCACAAGAGAGCGGTCTAACAAACTATGAGCTGGTACCAACGAAGAAGATTTTTCAGAAATAGGTTCCTCTAGCAGGCACCCCTCTCCAAATAGGGAACCCTTAAAAAAGCCGACCACCCCCCAACTACACCCCAAACTCTAGAAACCATCATACATACCATCTTCACTAGTCTTGAACTGAGCTCTCAAATAAACCCAAGATAGCATGATTCTTAACATCCTCAAGAGTTCCCAACAAACCAAAGACACATTCTATTTCCACGAACCAAGCAACTGCTTCTATCTAACTTAGATTACCTCAATAAATAGGCAACAAACTAAAATAACTGGGAATTGGGCATGAGTCATTAGCAACTTTGGGGAACTTTATGAGTGGCATATTTAGAAAAACATGAAAACACTGTCAAAATGGGCATCAATCCAAAACCCAATCAAAAGAAACACCTCAAGCTCAAAACAACTGGCTCAGAAGCCAGACGAACTCGAGCATAACCAAAAACATCTTTTCAAAAATTCCCATTTCATATAAATTTTTAAAATGGCCACATTTACAAATGACTTTAAAAATACTAAAACCCTCTTTTAAAACCAAATTATATTCCCAAAAATTCATTTCCCTTTTTAATTTAAACACTCACTTGTGGTCCCTAATAAGCTGTCACATGTGAATTCATCCAATCCTGCTTACATAATCCATAAACAAGTTCCCCCCATGCACTCTTCCTACATACCCACGCACATGTGACACTTTATAAAGAACATAAAGGTCTAGGCATCTCTTTTATTTATCAAATCTGAACAACTACCAAACCTTTCAAATCAAAACACTTTCCCTTTTTAAAACCCACTTTACCCTTTTAAAACATTTTGAGGAAAGCACTCCCATTCCAATGCCATTTTCACTTTAAAAGTCCACTTTGAATTTCAACACACACTCACATCAAATAAAATCAAATTGAAACACAACCAACGATAAACCATCAGAATGAGGAATTAGTGTCTATGTCTAACCCAACGATATGGTGGTGAGCTATTCCCTAAGTAAGGAATAAAAATAAGAGAACATTAAACCAGGAACTTGGACTCCACATGGGTCACCACCCCACGTGAGGCCACAAAAAAACTCAATTCGCCTCCATTGTCATCCCTCAATCAAAAACAACCCAAGAAAAAAGATTCAAAATCTCGAACTGCCCCTATAGACTCGAGGATCAGTGCAAGAAAGAGTTTGTGACGCTCTCCCCGCACCTACCTACCAAGTACTGACAGTATTATTCGCCTTCTATCAGACACCCAAAATAATAAGGTCCTCCTCTAATACCATTTTTTGTCACAAACCAACCTGGGTCAACCCTGAACAGATCACCTGAGCCGGCCTGCGGCATGTCCCGAGGGGCATTCCTGATTCCCATGGGCTGGCAACTAGTGTCGGGCAACAAAATATAACTGTTGGGAATGATTTGGCCCATGAACAAAAGATAACCCAATAAATAAATAGTGATTATAAGAAAATAAAACTTGCAACATAAAGAAAAAAAATGTACATACCTCTTTGTAACCTTCTAGGTCACCACCTAACTCAAAACCAAACCTACTCCAACATTGAGTAGATGAACTAGGAACCTGAAAAAGAAACTGAGCCAGTAACTAGAAATATATAATAGGTTTGAGTACCGAGATGCTCAGTAGGGATTCCATAAATAAACCACTTCATCCAAAAGTTCTCTTTTCTGAAGCAGTCCATAAACACAAGTTTTAAATACAAGTATGAAAGTAGGTTTTCCACATTTTAAAATAAGTAACATGTTTCTACCATTAAATTAAACCCAACACATGCTAAATTCCATTCCCAAAACACTTTTTCATTTTATAAACAAAATCAAGACAGAAAGACCAAGGCTATACTAAAATAAAATAAGTAAACAGTGCAAGCTGGGAATAAACTAACAAGTATAGATGAAAGTTGAAAATCAATGTAAATAATTAAGTAACCATGGGTGATCCTAAACATCCCTAGAAGACCCCTAGATGTACTCAGTTTGGAACCACCTGTTGGTGTATGGTGAAGCCCCATAGTCTATAACCAACTGATCGCCCTCGTGGCAAAAGAAATGAGCAGAACTCCCCATATGGCCTTTATACCTATCAGGGGGTACCAACCAATCAAATCAGGGCTAATAAGAAGCCATCACTCGATCAACTAAAAGACTCCCAGGAACCCATGGTGGTTATAATAACCATATTGTGTAAGTATTAGGTCCTCACACGCATGACTCACCTTACCATGTCGTCACCCCACTTGCCTACCCCAAACACGGATGCTTCCTATGAATTCACCCATAAAAAGTTACCCTAGATAAGAGCACCCCATATAATTATATATATATATATTACTTCATGCCAAACATACAAAGTGATAATCAGGTTGTCACACATTTGGTTATCAAAACCACCTTACAAAACACTTAGAGTTGCCAATTGGGCCTTTAGTTTTATGTAAACATGCGCCTTTATGAAAATATTGCATAAGATCTTTTAAAACAAGTCTAGACACCACTTTGGTATTTAAAAATCCAAAATAGGACTTTAGGTTCCATGTTTTAAAGAATTACCATAAAAATATTTAGTGATACTATGTACAATTTCGTAAACACAAACCAAATGACGCCTTACACCACACACTCCACAAAATATACACCAAAGGCCAAATGGGCATATACTCATGGATTTCTTTTCAAACCAATTTAAAGAGCCACACGAACAGACCCACAACATTTAGAAAACATGAACCGCTTAGAAAATTGAGGTTTTGAGAAAAATACCAATTCAAAGCACCATCTACATTTGAGGGCATGTCCATGTGTGCGCCTAGTGCACGCATGGGTGTTCCAACATCTAATGGCACATCAAACCTCCAAAGAGATGCGAAATAATTTCCACAAAAAAACTATGTTCCATAAAATCAACCAAAAAAGGATAAACCAGCTCTATAAAATGTTTCTACAAGCAAACACCACTCAATACATCCAACAATACCATTTTAAGATAAAGTCATTTAGTTCTAACCAAGTTGGTAATGCATAAACATGTGCATAAATATAGGAGCATCCTAAAATCCATTTTTAATCCAATAATTCAACAATTAAACACTACCATGAGTTAACTATAAACCTAATAGAGGTGCGAAACATAATATAAGATTTAATTAAGAAAACACAAGCATTAAACAGAATAAAATGGGAACAAGGGCATGGAAACACCTACACATAACCAAGGAACTATTTCAAAGCAGTTTTTTAAGAATTCTAACCATCATAAAAACACTACAATGAATAAACTATCATGCTTATAAGGGTGAAAATAACATTTATAAATTAAATGAAGTAATTAAAGTGCGTATGGAAAGATCCGGACAAGGGAAAAGATGGAAACACCTACTTCAAAAGGAGGACCAATTTTACATTTGGCAGTTGACCGACATATTAGTGACTGCTCAGAACTACTCCGCACACATGAACATACCTTCATATAAATATATATATATATATATCCCTTAAACCAATGCACTTATTCCTGCTCCATTTGAGAATACGTACATGGAAGATATGTACATATTATATATATTCATACATTAGTATATGCACGCGCACACCTTCAAAATTGACCGAAACTCACTACAATAATTACAAGGACCATAAAACTTAGCGAAAAGGATCAACATGCACCTAACTAAATTATTAAGAAACCATAAACATTTTAATACACTTAAATAAAGGTGTGATGTCAAAAAGAGGTTTTAAAACCTTACCCGAAACATTGGCGACAGAGTGAAACGAGTCAATCTACCTCGCCAATGCGCTACAACAACCATAGAAATCACTAAAAACACAGATTTAAAATAATCTATAGGAAGAAATAGTGAAACCCTCACCTTGTAATGGAGGTGTGCTAAACCTTGAAAGCGCGGTGAGGTGTGATTTCATACCAAATAATGATCCGCACTACAAATAAAATATTAGGACTTCAAAACACAATTTTGACACTAAATTAAATGTGTGCAACCCAGCGACAATAAAAATTCTCATCTCGAATGGTAGAGATTGTCCGAAAACTAGTGAGGGGTTCGTGCCAGAGCAACGGGTGGCCGGAATGGAAGATGTCTGGACAGAAGCAGGTTGGTGCGAGGCTACGGGCACACTGCAAGTTGAGAGAAAAGAGGGGGGATTCTAGGAACATCTACGTTGGCCAGGAAGAGGGATCGCTGGTAGGTCGTGTTTCCTGAAGTAGGGCGGAGGCCGCAGGTAAGCCGTATGTGGCTACCGGAAAAAGGAGGCAGGCGGTGAGTGGAATGGAGGCCAACAAGCGGAAGGGGGGCGACATTGCGGGCGGCGGGCGCAAGAGGAGGGTGGCGTTGCGGGACGGCGGGCTGGACAAGGCTCCCGGTGTAGGGGGAGGGCGGTGAGTGGAAGGGGCGATGGGATAGGAGGGAGGGGTGGTCAGTGGTCAGATGCTGCGTACAGGAAAATAGGGTGAGGGGTCAGCCACGCCATAGAAGGAAAAATCGAGGCGCACTTTAGGTGTTTACCCAAAAAAAGAATTAAAATAAAATAAAATAAAAATTGAGCTCAATAAAAATAAAAAATAAAATATTAATACTAATAATATAGTAATGATAATTATAATAATAATAGTAATTA
The DNA here is from genome assembly GCA_963277665.1 of Viscum album. NCBI lineage: Eukaryota > Viridiplantae > Streptophyta > Magnoliopsida > Santalales > Viscaceae > Viscum > Viscum album. The sequence goes on along the minus strand of OY728157.1, from coordinate 22,739,960 downwards.
ATAATAACAATATTAATATTAATATTAATAATATAACAACTCAATAATAAAAAAAACAATAATAATTTTTTCCCATTTCATTTTAAATAATAATAATAATATTTATAACAATTTAGTAATAACGATAATGTTATTATCCATGAAAAATATTATTATTTTAAGTGTCACGTAAACGCACGGTCACCTGGGCTGAACGCATGGTCACCTCTAAAGGTCTGGTGTCAGTGCACCGACCTGAAACCCATCAATATTATTAAACTTCAAAAAAATTGAACCGGGACTGACATGAGAGTAAAATAAAGGAAGTATTAGGCCGGGGTGTGACAATTCTCCCCACCACAGACACTTTTTAACCCCATAAATTCACCAAGCCTATAGTTGGCACAACTAGAGTCAATGCCTAGACTAAACCAGATGAAACCGAGAGGCTCAGGGTGACCATTACCAACACATGTCACACCCAACCAACTCAAGAACAATCACTACCCAAGGTTGAGGGGAGAACATGAGAGGGTTCTCCCCACCATAAGAATTTACTAACATGGAAACCTTGAAACCCAAACACACCACCCTCGGGGGGCCAACACGGGAACTTCCCAAACTGAACTCATCCCACCTTCTCAATGCTAATGGAACAACTCCACCACTATGATTAAAATCCTTACGGGGAAAAGGAACACACCGGGACACTAGAATGGAGGAATCCCTTACAAAACCAAAACACACTAAGGGAAAACACACATAGAGGTTCCCAAACTAAGAAGGGCCTAGAAACACCACCCATTAATTCATAAAACCAAACATTCCCCTGAGGAAGGCAACTGAGACCAAACACACCTGAAGGAATACAAATAATTTAAAATCCATAGTCAGAGATGATGAGGCTTCTTGGATTACGGTACAAATATCTCATCACACCACCAACGAAAAAAATATAAAAAGAAAACTTCTGATATTTCTATCCCCAAATCTGAAAACAAGATTCCGACCGAAGTTTTATACACCCTCGGAAACTCCTGACTATGTGTGAGCTTCATCTCGAGACCTATGGATGAGGCCTTAATGGATGAATCATCTCCTGACTCACAATTAGGCATTTCCTTCCTCTGGTCCCTAACTCCTTCCGCTCGATTATTCAAACAACCACAATGGTGGTACGTTTCCAAAGGGATTCAACATGACAGCTTAGAATGCCCTGACTAACTATACCGGTGGTGTACAAGAGAGCAGTCTAACAAACTAGGAGTCGATACTGATGGATAATATTTTTTTTAGAAAAAGGTTCATCTGGTAGGCACCCCTTTCCAAATAGGGAACCCTTACAAAATCCAACCACCCCCAACTACACCCCAAACTCTAGTGACCATGAGACATCTCATCTTCACTAGTCCAGAACTGGACCCTCAAATAAACCTAAGACGACACGAACCTTAACATCCTCAGGAGTTCCCAAAAATCCAAAGATGAATTCTATTTCCAAGAACCAAGAAACTATTTCAAAATGAATTAGATTACCTTGGTAAATAGGAAACAAACAAAAATAACTGAGAACTGAGCAGGAAACATTAGTAACTTTGGGGAACTTTCTGGGAGGCATATTTAGAACAACAAAAAAAACACAGTCGAAACTGGTATCAAGCCAAAACTCAATCAAAAGAAACACTTTGAGCTCAAAACAGCTATCTCACAATCCAAAAAAACTCAAGCACTACCAAAATCATCTTTTCAAAAAATCAAATTTCATAGAAATTTTCAAAATGGCCACATTTAGAAATGACTTTAAAAATACCGAAACCTTCTTTTTAAACCAAATTCAATTCCAAAAATTTCATTTCCCTTTTTATTTTAAAAACTAACATATGGTCCCTAATGAATTATCACATATACATTCGTCTGATCCTGCTTACATCATCCATGGACAAGTGCCCCCCACGCACTCTCCATACATACCCATGCACAAGTGACCCTCCATAAAGAACATCAAGGTCCAAGAATCTCTTGTACTTATCAAATCCAAAAACATACCAAACCTTCCAAATAAAAACACTTCCCCTTTTAAAAATCCACTTTACCCATTTAAAACATTTTGACGAAAGAACTATCATTCCAAATCCATTTTCACTTTAAAAGTCCACTTTCAATTTCAATACACACTCACATCAACTGAAATCAAAATGAAGCACAACCAACGACAAACCATTGGAATGAGGAACTAGTGTCTATGCTTAACTCGACGACATGGTGGTGAACTATGCACCAAGTAAGGCATAACACTAAGAAAACATTAAACTGGGCACTTGGACTACACATGGGACACCGCCCCACATGAGGCCACTACATAACTCGATTCACCTCCACTGTCATCCCTCAATCCAAAAAGCTCAAGACAAAAGAATCAAATCCTTGACTACCCTAGCGACTCGAGGATCAGTGCGAGCAAGAGTTCACAAAAATCTCCCTGTAGCTACCTCCCAAGTCCCAAAAGTCCTAATATCCTTCTATTAGACACTCAAAATAACTAGTTCCTCCTCTGATACCATTTTGTCATGAACCAACTCAGGATGACCCTGAACCGGTCACTCGAGCCGGTCTAAGGCATGTCCCAAGGGGCGTTCCTGATCCCCATAGTCTGGAAACTTGTGTCAGGCACCAAAATCTAACCGTTGGGAATGATTTGGAACATGAAAAAAAATATAAAAAAATAAATAAATATTAATGATAAGAAAATAAAACTAGTAGCATAAATAAAAAAGAAAAAACAAACAAACTGTACATACCTCCTTGTGACCTTCGAGGTCACCCCCGAACTCAAAACCAAGCCTCCTCCAACATTGAGAAGCTAAACTAGGAACCCAAACAAGTAACTGAGCATGAAAATTGAAATATATAATAGGCTTGAGCATAGAGATTCTTAGTAGGTATGCCAGAAATAAACCACTGAATCCAAAAGTTCTCTTTTCTAAAGCAGTCCATAAACACAAGATTTAAATACATGTATGAAAGTAGGTTTTACACATTTTAAAATAAGTAACATGTTTCTCCCGTTAAATTCCTGACACAGGCTACATACCATTTCCAAAACCGTTTTTCATTTTATAAACAAAATCAAGACAGAAAGACCAAGGTTGTGATAAAATAAAACAGGTAAACAATGAAAGTTAGGAATAAACTAAAATGTATAGATGAAAGTAGAAAAGAAGTGTAAATAATTATGTAACCATGGGTGATCCTAAATATCCCTATAAGACCCCTAGATGTACTCAATTTTGAACCACCTGCTGATGTATGGTGAATCCCCATAGTCTATAACCAACTGATCACCCTTGCGGCAAAAGAAATCAGCGGCACTCCCTATCTAGGATCTATACCAACAAGTGGGTATCAACCTGTCTAATCAGGGATGACAATAAACCATCACTCGATCAACTAAAATATTTCCAGGAACTCATGGTGGTTATAATAATCATACTGTGTAAGTAGGAGTCCCTCGCATGCATGACTCACCTTACTATGTCGTCACCGCACTTACCTACCCCAAACACTGATGCTTCCTATGTATTCACCCATAAAGGGCTACCCTATATAAGAGTGCCCCATATACTTATATATATATGCATGCATGTCAAACATAAAAAGTTCCAATCGGTCTATCACATCATTTGGTTATCAAAACCACCATATAAAACACTTGGAGTTTTCAATCGGGACTTTAGTGTTACATAATCATATTCCTTTATGAAAATATTGTAGAATCTCTTTTAAAAAAACTCTTGACACCACTTTTGTATTTAAAAATCCAAAAGGTCCTTTAGGTTCCAAGTTTCAAAGCATTAACATAAAAATATTTAGAGATACAATGTAAAATTTTGTAAAAACAAACCAAACGACGCCTTACACCACACACTCAACAAAATATACACTAAAAGAAAAAATGGGCATATACTCATGGATATATTTTCTAACCAATTTAAAGAGTCTCACAAAGAGACCCAAAACATTTAGAAAACAAGAACCGCTTAGAAAACTAAGGTTTTGAGAAAAATACCAATTCAAAGCGCTGTCTTTATTTGAGGGAACATCCATGTGTGCACTTCGTGTACCCATGAGTGTTCCAACATGTAATGGTGCATCGAACCTCCAAAGAGAGGCAAGATCATTTCCACAAAAACACTAAGTTCCATAAAATCAACCAAAGCAGGACAAACCAGTTACATAAAATGTTTCTACAAGTAAACACCACTCAATACATCCAACAATACCATTTAAAGATAAAGACATTTAGTTCCAACCAAGTTGGTAATGCATAAACATGTGCATAAATAGAGGACCATCCTAAAATCCATTTTTAATAAAATACTTTGAAAATTAAACACAACCAAAATTTATAAACCTAATAGAGGTGCAAAACATAATATAATATTTAATTAAGAAAACACAAGCATTAAACAGATAAAAATGGGAGCAAGGTCTTGGAAACACCTACACATAACCAGAGAACTATTTCAAATCTATTTTTAACAATTCTAACCATCATAAAAACACTGCAATGAATAAATTATCATGCTCATAAAGGTGTGGATAAAATTTATAAATTAAATTAAATAACGCAAGTGCATATGGAAAGCTCTGGATGAGAGAAAATATGGAAACACCTACCTCGAAAGGAGGACCTATTTAACAATCGGTAGTTGACTGGCTTATCAGCAACCGCTCGGAACTGCTCCACACACATGCATATACCTTCATATAAATATATATATATCCCTTAACCCAATGTACATATTCCCCGTGCTGTGAGGGAATACGTACATGGAAGATACATATATATTATATATATTCATACCTTAATATATGCATGTGCACACCTTCAAAGTTGGCCAAAACTCACTACAACAATTACATGGACCATAAAACTTAGCGCCAAGGATCAACGCACACCTAACTAAATTATTTAGAAACCATAAACACTTTAATACCATTAAATAAAGGTGTGACTCCAAAAAGAAGGTTTAGAACCTTACCCAAAACATTTGCGGCGTAGAAAAAAATGTCAATCCGCCTCACCAATGCACTGCAACAACCACAAAAATCACTAAAAACACTGATTTAAAATAACTCAAATGAAGAAGTAGTGAAACCCTCCCCTTGTCATAGAGGTGTGCTAAACCTTGAAAGCATGATGAGGTGAGATTTCATACCAAATATTGATCCGCACTACAAATAAAATATTAGGACTTCAAAACACAATTTTGACACTAAATTAAATGTGTGTAACCCAGCGGAAATAAAAATTATCACCTCGAATGGAAGAGATTAAAAACTGGAGAGGGGTTCGCGTCGGAGCAGTGGGTCGCTGGAACGAGAGAAGGCCGGACAGAAGGAGGACGGGGTGGGGCTACAGGTGCGTACATGTCACGTAGAAGGAGGGGGGTTCTAGGAGCATCCCAAGTGGCCGGGGAGGGAGATTGTTGGGAGGTCTGATTGCTGGGAGTAGGGAGGCAGCCGGAGGTCGGCTAAACACAGCTGCTAGCGCAGGGAGGTGGGCAGTGAGCATAATAGAGGTCGGCGAGTGAAGGGGGGCGGCACTGCAGGCGGCCGGCACAGGATGAGGGTGGCGCCGCAGGATGATGACGAGCGAGTGGGATAGTGGGCTGGATGGGGCTACCGGCGCAGGGGGAGGGCGGCGAGTGAAAGAGGGCAATAGGATATGAGGGAGGGGTGGTCGGGCACTACGCGTAGGAAATCAGAGGGATAGTTCAGCCATGATGTTGAATGAAAAAGGGGGGTTCCCTTTAGGGTTTTAACCAAAAAAATAATTAAAATAAAATAAAATAAAAAGTGAACTCAATAAAAAAATAGTAATAGTAATAATATAGTAATGATGATTCTAATAATAATAATAATTAACAACAACAACAACAACAACAACAATAATAATATAGAAACTCAATAATAAAAGTCACAATAATAAATTTGTTCCATTTCATTTTAAATAATAATAATAATATTTATAACAATTTAGTAATAACAACAATGTTATTATCTACACAAAATATTATTATTTTAAGTGCCGTGAAACCTTACAGTCAGCCGGGCGGAACGCACGGTCACCGCTAATGGTCAGGTGTCAGCGCACCAGCCAAAAACCCATCAATATTGTTACACTTCAAAAAAAATTGAACCAGGACCAAGAAGAGAGTAAAATAAAGTGTTTCTAAGGTAAGGGTGTTACAATTCTCCCCACCACAGTCACTTTCTACCCCCAGAAAGTCACCAAGCGAACAATTGACACTACTAGAGTCCATGCTCAGACCAAACCATAAGAAAATGAGAGGATCAGGGTGACCATTACCAACACACATCGCACACAACCAAATCAAGAACAATCAATTTATGAGGCAGAGGGGAGAACTCGGGAGGGTTATCCCCACCACAATAATTTACTAACACAGAATCCTTGAAACCCAAACACACCACCCCCGGTGGGGGCAACATGGGAACTTCCCAAACCAAACTCATCCAACCTTCTCAATACTAACAGAATAAATCCACCACTAGAATTAAAACACTTACAGGGAAAACAAACACACTGGGACACTAGGATGGAGGAATCCCCTACAAAAATAAAACACAGTAAGGGAAAACACACTGAGAGGTTCCAAAACTAAGAAGGTCCTAGATACACCACCCATTTATTCATGAAATCAAACATTCCCCTGACAAATGAAATTGATACCAAACTCAAAATCAGAACCGGTCCACTTATTCATAGGCCCAACACCCTTAAATGAATATAAATAATTTAAAGGCCACATTTAGAGCAGATGAGGTTGCTTGGATTGTGGTACAAAGAGCTCATCACACCACCAATGACAACAATAATAGAACAATGAAACTTTTTATATTTCTCTCCCCATAACTAAAAACATGATCTGGACCGAAGTTCCACACACCCTCGGCAACTCCTGAATGTGCACGAGCTTCACCCCAAGACCTGTGGCTAGGGCCCTGATGGATGAAGCATCTTCCTCTTCAAAGTCAATCATTTTCATTCTCTAGTCCCTAACTCCTTCCGCTCGATGATTCAAAAAACCAAAATGGTTGTACGTTTTCAAAGGGATGTAACATGATGGCTTAGAATGCCCAGACTGGCCATACTGGTGGCACACAAGAGAGCGGTCTAACAAACTAGGATCTAGGACCAACGAAGAATATTTTTCCGAAATAGGTTCCTCTTGCAGGTACCCCTCGCTAGATAGGTAACCCTTATGAAAGCTGACCACCCCCAACTACACCCAAAACTATAGCAACCATGAGACATCCCATCCTCACTAGTCCATAACTACACCTTCAAAATGAACCTGATATGGCATGAACCTTAAGTCCTCGGGAGATACCAACAAACCAAAGACACATTCTATTTCCATGAACCACACAACCGCTTTTGACTGACTTACATTACCTTAGTAAATAGGAGACACACAAAAATAACCAGAAAATGTGCATGAATCATTAGCAACTTTGGGTAAATTTCTGGGTGGCATATTCAGAACAACACGAAAAACAAAGTCAAAACTAGAATCAAGCCAAAACTCAATCCAAAGAAATACATCGAGCTCAAAACAACCGAATCAGAAGCCAGACGAACTCGAGCATAACCAAAAACATCTTTTCAAAAAATCCCATTTCACATAAATTTTCAAAATGGCCACATTTTCAAACAACTTTAAAATTACTAAAACCCTCTTTTTAAACCAAATTCAATTCCCAAAATTTCATTTGCCATTTTATTTTAAAAACCCACCTATGGTCCCTAATGAACTGTCACATGTGCATTCTTCCAATCTCTCTTACATCATCCATGGACAAGTTCCCCCACACACTGTCTAAACATACCCACACACATGTGACCCTCCATAAAGAACATCAGGGTCCAAACATATCTTTTCCTTATCAAATCCAAACACATACCAAACCTTACAAATCAAAACACTTCCCCTTTTAAAACCCCACTTTACCCATTTAAAACATTTCGAGGAAAGCACTCCCATTCCAAATCCATTTTCATTTTCAAATTCCACTTTCAATTTCAACACACACTCACATCACCAGAAATCAAAACAAAACACAACCAATGATAAACCATCAAAATGATGAACAAGTGTTTATGCCTAAACCGGTGACATGATGGTGATCTACGCCTCAAGTAAGTCATAACACTAAGAGAACATTGAACCGGGCACTTTGAATCTACATGGGTCACCACCCCACGTGAGGCCATAACATAACCCGATTCACCTCTATTTTCATCCCTCAATCCAAAACAACCCAAGACAAAAGACTCAAATCTCGAACTACCCCAAGAGACTCGAGGATCAGTGTGAACAAGAGCTCGTGAATCTCTCTCTGCACCTACCATCGGAGTGTTGATAGTCCTAATCTCCTTCTACCAGACACCCAAAATAATAAGGGCCTCTGCTGATACCATTTTGTCATGAACCAACCTGGGTCGACCCTGAACTGGTCACCAGAGCTGGCCTACAGCATGTCCCGAGGGGTGTTCCTGATCCCCATGGGTTGGAAACTAGTGTAGGGAATCAAAATCTTACATTAGGGAATGATTTTCCCATGAAAAAAAATATAACCAAATAAATACAAATTTAAGATAAGAAAATAAAACTAGCAACGGAAAGAAAAAGGAAAAAAACAAAATTTTCATACCTCCTTGTGACCTTCTAGGTCACCACCCAACTCAAAACCAAGCCTGGTCCAACATTGACCAGCTGAACTAGGAACCCAAACAAGAAAATGATTTGAAAAATGGAAAGATATAATAGGCATGAGCACTGATATGCTTATTAGGGATGCCATAAATAAACATCTGAATCCAAAAGTTCTCTTTTTTGAAGTAGTCCATAAACACAAGTTCGAAATACAAGTATGAAAGTAGGTTTTCCAAATTTTAAAATAATTAAAATGTTTCTCCCATTAAATTAAACCCAACACCTCATACATACCATTCCCCAAAACTTTTTTTTATTTTATAAACAAAATCAAGACAGAAAGACCAAGGCTATGCTAAAATAAAATAGGAAAACAGTGCAAGATGTGAATAAGCTAACTGGTATGGCTAAAAGTAGACAAACAATCTAAATAATTAAGTAACTGTGAGTGATTCTAAACATCTCTAGAGGACCCCTGGACGTACTCGGTTCAGAACCACCTATCGATATATAGTGAAGCCTCGTAGTCTATAACCAACTTATCACCCACGCGGAAAAAGAAATCAGTGGTACTCCCCATTTGGACTCTATACCTACCTTGGGTACCAACCCATCTAATAGGGGTAGATAAGCAACCATCAATCGATCAAAAAAAAGTTTCCCAAGAACCCATCATGGTTATAATAATAATATTGTGTAAGTAGGAGGCCCTTTCACATGTGACTCACCTTACCATGTCATCACCTCACTTGCCTACCCCAAACATGGATGCTTCTTATGCATTCACCCATAAAAGATTACCCTACATAAGAGCACCCCATATACTTATATATATATATATATATGCATGTCAAACATAAAAAGTGTCAATTGGTCCGTCACATCATTTGGTTATCAAAAAATCCATATAAAACACTTGGAGTTTTCAATCGGGCCTTTAGTTTTACACAATAATATGCCTTTATGAAAATATTGCAGAATCTATTTTAAAACAACTCTAGACACCAATTTTGTATTTATAAAGCCAAACAGGCTTAGGATCCAAGTTTCAAAGCATTACCATAAAAATCTTTAGTGATTCTATGTACAATTTTGTAAAAACAAACCAAATGAATCCTTACACCACACACTCAACAAAATATAACCCAAAAGCCAAATGGTAATATACAAATGGATTTCTTTTCAAACCAATTTAAAGATCTGCACGAAGTTACCCACAACATTTTATAAACAAGAACCTCTTAGAAAACCAAGGTTTCGAGAAAAATACCAATTCAAAGCACCATATTCATTTGAGGTCACATCCATGTGTGCCCCTAGTGGACCCAAGGGTGTGCCAACATCTAATGGTGCATTGAACCCCCAAAGAGACACGAAATCATTTACACAAAAACACTAAGTTCCATAAAATCAACCAACACAGGACAAACCAGTTCCATAAAATGTTTCTACAAGCAAACACCACTCAATACATCCATCAATACCATTTGAAGATAAAGGAATTTAGTTCCAACCAAGATGGAAATGCATAAATATGTTCATAAATAGAAGAGCATCCTAAAATACATTTTTAATCAAATCATTCCACAACTAAACACTACCATGAGTTAACTATAAACCTAATAGAGGAGAGAAACATAATCTAATATTTAATTAAAAAATCACTAGAATTAAACAAATTAAAAATGGGAGCAAGGGCATGGAAACACCTACACATAACCAAGGAACTATTTCAAAGCTGTTTTTAACAATTCTAACCATCATAAAAACACCATAGTGAATAAATTTTCATGATTATAAAGGTTTTAATAACATTTATAAATTATATAAAATAATTCAAGTTCATATGGAAGGCTTCGAATGAGGGAAAATATGGAAACACCTACCTCAAAAGGAGGACCAATTTAACATTCAGCAGTTGGCCAACTTATCAATGAACAATCAAAAATTATCCACACACATAAAATTACCTTCATATATATATATACATATATATATATATATATATATCCCTTAACCCAATGCACGTATTCCCCATGCCATGAGGGAATACGTACATATAATATAAATATGTATTATATATATTCATACCTTAGTATATGCATGCACACACCTTCAAAGTTGGTCAAACTCACTACAACAATTACAAGGACCATAAAACTCAGAGGCAAGGATCGAGGCACACCTAAATAAATTATTAAGAAACCATAAACACTTTAATACCCTTAAATAAAGGGTGGCACCAAAAATTGGGTTTAGAACCTTACCTGAAACATTGGAGGCATAGAGAAAAGATTCAATCTGCGTCGCCAATGTGCTACAACAGCTTTAGAAACCACTAAAAACACTGATTTAAAAGAATCCAAATGAAGAAGCAGCACAACCCTCACCTTGGCACGGAGGTGCACTCAACCTTGAAAGCGCGGTGAGGTGAGATTTCATACTAAATAATGATTCGTACTACAATTAAAATATCATGACTTCAAAACACAATTTCGGCACTAAATTAAATGTGTGCAAACGTAATAAAAATTCTCACCTCGAAGGGTGGTGATGGTCTGAAAACCGGCGAGGGGTTCGCGCCAAAGCATAGGGTCGCCCGAATGGGAGACGACCAGACCGAAGGAGGTTGGGGCAGGGCTACGGGCGCGCTACATGTCGAGCATAAGGTGGGGGGCTGCCTGGAGAATCTACGGTGGCTGGGAAGGGAGATCATTGGTAGGTTGGGTTACTGGGAGTAGGGCGGCAGCTGGAGGTCAGTCGGACGCGACTGCCAGCACAGGGAGGTGGGCGATAAGCGGAATGGAATCTGGTGAGAGGAAGGGGGCGGTACTGTAGGTGGTCGACATAGGAGGAGGGTGGCTCTATGAGATGGTGGCGAGCGAGTGGGATGACGGGCTGGATGGGGTTGTCAGCGCAGGGGGGGTGGGTGGCGAGTGTAAGGGGATGTCGGGATAGAAGGTAGGGGTGGTTGAGTTCTGTGCACAGGAAACCAGGGGAGGGGTTTCCCACACCGTAGAAGGAAAACGAGGGGTTACTTTTAGGGTTTTACCCAAAAAAATAATTAAAATAAAATAAAAAGTGAACCCAATAAAAATAAAAAATATATATTAATACTACTAATACCGTAATGATAATTCTTATAATAATAATAATTAATAATAATAATAATAATATAAAAACTCAAATAAAAATCCCAATAATAAATTTGTTCCATTTCATTTTAAATATTAATAATAATATTCATAACAATTTAGTAATAACGATAATGTTATTATCTACAAAAAATATTATTATTTTAAGCATCACACAACCGCATAATCACCCAGGCAAAACGTACGGTCACCATTATTAGTCTGGTGTCAGCTCACCAGCCCAAAACCCATCAATATTATTAATATTCAAAAAAATTGAACTAGGACTGAGAAGAGAGTAAAATAAAGGGTGTACAAGGTCAGGCGTCACACTAAATCTGGTCATGAGAGGCTATTATGGCCACTTACAGTAATATCATGATTTTAGGGACTCGGTTTAAGGTCCATCTCCTTATAATGTCTCTTTCAGTTTTGAGGGTCATGTTCAGTGACACTTGGAAGATTTACTGCAAGGGTAAATGTTGTGCAATCTTTTATGGATCTATGTTTTAACAAGAAGGGTGTTTTCCTTCAAAAAACACCGAATTTTTCTGTTCTAAGTGAAAGTGCCCTTTGTGTGTTTTTTTCCTCTGTTGTTTCTTGTTCAAAAAGAAAGGGATGGTGCGTATGCATTTTTTAAGCCCCCATTTTGAAAAAATTGTCATGTGCGAGAAAGTGGATATTGGAGTGTGTTGTGCATGTTGGTGTTTTCTATATTGTAGTATGGTTCTTGTGAAACCAGAAAGAGGTGTTTCATTTGGAATTTTTAACACCTAACTGTGAGGTAGGATACGATTCAATCAATAGATCTCCATCCATAGGACTTGGAGTGAAGTTGGTGCATAGTCTGGACCCCCCCAAGGAGTGTAAGGGATCCTAGTCTAATTCTCGTCTCCAGTGTTGAAAAATGGGGATAGTTTAAGCTTTCGGTATGGAAGTTTCATTTCAAGTGGTCCAGTGTGGTGGAAAGAGACATGAGGACCTTGTTCCTCAATGTTGTGACCTATGTAGGTGAAGGAGACCATCCTTGATTTTAAAGTGGCAGTGATGTTTCCTTTTCTTGAACCTCAGTGCTGGTAACCCAGTGGGTGTGACCCTTTTTGTGGTTGTCCATGTATGGATAGCCTTGTAAGTCCATTTCAATTTGGGTTTGGTTGAACTCATCTGGAAATGGTAATGCATGTGGAATTGGTGAGTCACGTAGTGTCTTCAGTTTGGTTTGGAGTAGTATGTATCAAGTCCCTTGAGGTGGGATATTAGGTTGTGTGAGAATTTCCCATGTTATCCCATGTCTGGTATCTTTTATCGGTCTGTGATGGTCAGTTAATCTAGTTAGTCCTTATGGTGAGGAGACACATCTTGGGTCTCACTGAAACTCCTCTCGAATGAATTGATGTTATCCCATTCCTTATGGTGTGGATTCATTGTCGGCCTCCCCGTGTTGGTCATCCTGTCGATTTTCTAATGTTGACTAGGAAATGGGTGGTCATGTTTGGAGATGTCGAATTTCAAGTCCCTTCCTTGAGTAAATGTTGGGACTGGATTATGCCTATTGGTTTCAACGGATTAAGGTTATGGGATTATTAATTGGGATGTGGTTGATCTTGTTTTTTGTTTTAGGAAAGTGGTGTGGGTTTTTTGGTGATTTTTGGGGTGTTTTGGCTCAAGAGGTTTGATTTCATGTTCTTAGAGTCCCTTTTTTCCTTTGATTGATAAACTAGAGATGTTTAAACTCTTGGGGGTGTGTGGCTCATAGAATGGAGTCCATTTAGGCCTCCCAAGTTTGACCCATAATCCTATTTTATTGCAGATAGTGTTCGTGTCATCTTTTCATTTATCATTTGTTTGGGAATCACCTTGTGTTGTAATAGAGTACCAATTCTTTCTTTTGAATCAATATTGGGATGGATTTGCAGGGGCAGAAAGCGTTATGGTGGGGAGAATTTTCACAGCTGACTTCTGAAATAATTTTATTATATTATTTTATCTGAATTTGAAATATTTTATTGAGGTGTGGGCCAAGTCCTGATTGAAATATTTTGGTTGATAAATGAGTTTTTTTTCTTGAAAGAATTCGATATACGAGTGGGGCTCATTCAAAACCATGTAGCTTTTCCCAGCTCACCGTATGGCCTACCCTGTGTTCAAAAAAAAATAAGAAGAAGAATGATAAAATGAAAATAATGTAAAATAGTAAAAGTGGAATAAAATTTAAGAAAATTGTTTTAATAATGATAATATTATTATTATTATCATTTATAATAATATTATTATTATTTTTATTAGTGTTAGAATATTAATATCATTATTAATCTTATTAATCTTATTATTATTATTAAGAATATAACTATTGTTAACCTTATTATTGTTATTATATTATTAAGTTATTATTATTATTAATATCATTAATATTAATTCGATGAATGTTTTTTAGGGTTTGAACCCCTATATGTCACCCCTCTCCCCCTACCACACACCACCCCCTCCTGCTTGGTAGCAATGCCCCCACCCCCTTATTCCCTATTTTGCTAGCGCCCCCTACTGGCTGCTCTACCTCCCAGCACCATCCCTCCTACTTCCATTCAGCGAACCCCCTCTGGCACTCAAGTGAACCCCCATAGACCCCCTACATTTGTCTAGAGAACCCCCCCTTATGTAACCTGCTTCTGGCCTCCCTCCTCCTTGCAAGGTGCACCAAACCCGCAGGCCTCCCTCCTCTTGCGACCATGACCTCGTCAGCATCCTCCTCTAGTGGCTCCCCCCAGTAATATTTTCTTCCCCCTTGTAGGGTTTCAGTTTAGGGTTCTATTTATTTAGAGTTTGATCTTTAATTATTTTGGTTTGAATTGTTGAATTAGGGTCCAATTTGGGATCATCGTGGTGCAATTAGGGTGTGATTAGAGTTTCGCACTGAATTTTGGGGATTTCTCCACCCGAGGTAGGTGGTTTCATGCCCTAATATTTTTAGATGATTTAATTTTTCCGTTTAATTAATTTTAGCATGTTCTGAACTTTAATTAAGGGATGAGAATTCAGTTTTGGATATAATTTGGCATGAATATATGATGAATTAGATTTTCTAAAAAAAATGGATAAGTATTTTATATGCATTTTGTTGTGGAATTTTTTTGGATATATTTACTTAATTTTTTAAGGTATGAAAAATGTGTTTTCAAAAGTGCTTGACGTGAGAGTTTTATTAAAATGGGTTTTCTAAAATAAGATAAACTATTTTGACGTGTTGGTTTTTATTGAGAGCCTCGAAGTATACTTTCGGGGTGCAGAAGTGGTTTTTGAAGGGATTTAATGAGCAATTGATTTGGAAACATTCTTTTTTTCTATATGGAATTTTTTTATTTTAATTATAAAGTCTTGTTTTTATTTTTGGTAGCCTTTTATAAATTGTGTCAATAGTTTAATAAATTTTTTTAGTGATGCGAACATGTTTTGAAGGGTTTGGAATGTATATGTGTTGGGTTTTCATTTTATAAAATAAATTCGTTATATTCGGGTGAGTGTTTTGGTGTGATTTTTAGGGAAAAGTTTTATGAATTTTTTGATAGGTGTGAATCATGTTTCCTAAGGAACCTAAAGTGAGAGTGTGTTGAAATTGATATTTTGAAGGAAAACAAATTATTTTGGCATGTTGAACTTATTATGCACCTTTGAATTTAAATTTTAAATAATTTTAATTAATGAAAAGTTTGTTTTAAAAATTATTTAGTTTGAGTATAATTTTACTATGGGGAATAGCCCATAGAATCCATTGATCAATGGAATGCTTTTCTTGTGTTTTTTAAAAGTGAAATCTATTAATTTTTAAAATAATGATAAATGCATTGAAAATAGTTTTGGTATGAGTAAAGTTGAAAATGTTTTGTTCTATGAAAATTGGTGATCGCCTTAAAATTCTTGGAATTTTATTTGAGAAATTTGTAGTATGTGTGACTCTTCTAACGTTATTTGATCACAAGGGAATCCGAGGTAACTAGGTGGATGGACTGGGACTAGCATGCTAGTGTTACGAGGTGGGTACATCTTGGTTTCACTTAGAGGGATTGATGATAACAACACTAACTAAACTTATGGATGATGATTGCAAACCGCTAGGATTATGGGGATGTCCCCTACCAGTGGCTAGTGCATGAGAATGTAGGTTGTCGTGGTTTTATACCACATTTCACCAATATGTGAGGTCCCTAGAAACCCTCTTTAGCTAGTTATCCTTAGGGATATACCCATGGTTATCTACTTCATATATGATTTGGTACCTTCTCTCAGCATGTAGAGGACCATTTGTGTGCGTGTGACGTTACTATATTCTCTTTTTCTTTTAATGTAATGCTTGTGAAATGGTTTTCCTCCAAATTGTTCCTTTTTAAACTGTTTATCAAATTAATGTTTTTATTAAAAATATTTTAAAGGTTTTTACTTAAATAAGCATATTATATAACCTTTAAAATGTTTTGTCATGGAATCCTTATATCTAGGTGGCATCCTATTAGGCTCTGGATCACACCCTGCATACACCCTTGGGTGTATGTAGTTCTTATTTTCTTCTTGATTCAGGTTAAGGCAAGGTGTGTAGTGTTGGAAGTTTGGGGTCCACAATGGTTTATCCTTGTGGATCTTGGGGCCAGAAGCTTGAGGTCGTGGCCCTCTTGTTTCACGGAGGTTTGGGATAAGATTTAGTTTCTTATTATTTTATTCCTTTGAGGTTTTTTTTCAAAATTGCAAGATTTAAATCTGTATATTTTATCATGCCATGAATGGTTGTTTATTTTCAGTTTTGGTTTATTTATCTTATTAGTTGGTTATTATTATGACATTTGGTAAATATTTCCCAGGTTGAAATTTTGATACATGGGCACTTATGCGAGCCTGTGAGGATTGGGTACACCCTTCAAGTTATACCACGGACTGGGTTGGGCATCGGGTCGGATGCCAACTCAGCTTGGTTCACGAAAAAATGGTATTAGAGCAGGTTACACTCTTTTGAGTATTGTTCTTTGGGGAAGAGGCTAGGTTGACTTGAGCTAGGATTATTGAGACTAGACATTCTGGTTTCCAATGTGGTTCTTGGTCAGCACACCTCGTGATGGAACTCAAGTCACCTGGGGAAGTCAAGTTTCATCTGAGTCTGTTGGTCCTTGTATTTGTTCGTTATTTGGAAAATTAAATGGGAGTTAGGTCAATGGTCTCAGTGAGCTCAAAGGTCCTGGAAAGCTATATGGGGATGGGAATGTTTTCCTAGAACACTCATTGTGATGGTGGTGTGACCTTCGTGTGGCTGCCAACCATATGTCTGAGTCACCCATCGGTACTAGTTTTCCCCTTAATTTGATCAGTATCTTTATGGGTTTTGGAAAATTGTTTTGAAAAATATTATTTGAAAATTGTGGAAAATAGATTTAAAATAGATTTTTTTTTGATTAAATGGGTTTGAGTTTATCAGAAGTAGATTTTTATAATTTAAACATGTGAGTTACTAAAATTAATTGTGGGGGGAGAATGAATTATGTTAAAGTAGGTTTTGGAAATCTCTTTTAAATGGGATTTTTTAAACTATTGAAAAGTTTCTCGAATGGAATGAAATGTTTTGTAATTTATGTGTGGAGTTTAAAAATGGATTTTTATTTGTTAATTTGTTGGTTCTTGAAAAGTTTTACAAATTTCTAGAAACTTGTTTTAAATGAGGATAAATTAGTTTTTAAATAAGTGGGTATGGGTGAAATGGGGTTTTTTGTGAAAATGGGAGTGTTTTAAAGTGAAATTAAATGTCTTAAAATTGATGTATAAGATTTGAAAGTGAATTATTATTTGAATGATTGGGGTTTTTCTAAAAAATGTTTTGTGAGATTCAAAATGGGTTTTGATTTTGTGACTAGCTATTTTGAGAAAATTAAGGACGTCGTTTGAACATTTTTTTGGAAATTGAAAAAGGTTTTGTCTTGAACTTTGGTATTTTCATGGACCATATACATGGGTTATACATGGAAGGTGAATTGGTTCCTGGTTGAAATGATAAAATGCATGGGTAAGGCTCATGAGGTTTCATTGATGAATGTGTGATCCACCAATATGTTTTTATTGTTGAAAGTGTTTTAAAATAAAGGATTGAGTGTTGGATAACACATAGTTGTGTGGTGTATCTTTTGTACCTTTGGGAATATTATGGTGGGGTGTTTTGAGTTTGAAAACACTTTATTTTAATGATGTTTCTGTTTTGTGTTTTTTGGGTAAGTTGGTTTGATGTAACTGTTTTTGGTATCTTTCAAGAAGTTTTTTGGGAAGCCTTTGTGGTGGATCCCCTCATGTGTTTGGTTTTGGTTAGTAGAAAATTTTAGCCAATGGATAATTTTGGTTGGGCCCTTTATTTTCCCTCGTTGGCTAGTGTACACCCCCATAAAGAGTTGATGCATGATTGAAGTGTATCCACGGGTGATTCTCCATTGGAAGATCCTCTAGTTGATCAATGTAAGGACTTACATCTTAAGTTTTAGAATAGAATCCACCTATCCTTTTTTTGTTAAGTGAATCCTCTCACGGGGGAAGATCATATGCGAGCAGAGTTGAATAAAGATTTTTTTTTCTCGAGTCTCTTGATGGTCAAAGGTGAAGTTTGACATTTCTAAATCTGAAGATTCATCCTAGGATAAGCGAAGGGAATTCCAGTGGGAAAAGCATAAATAAATAGTGTTTGTTTTTATTGGCCATTATCTTAAGAAGATATTTGTATCTTCTATTGTTTTCATCTAAGAAAGGGTTGGTGCTAAGCCGTGTGTGTGCTAAATCTGGTAATGAGAGGCTTTTATGGCCGCTTATAGTAATTTTATTCTATTAGGGACTTGGTTCAAGGTATATCTCCTTATAATGTCTCTTTCAGTTGTGAGGATCATGTTCAATGACACTTTGCATCTTGACTGCATGGGTGAAGTTTGTGAAATATTTTAAGGATCTCTATTTTAACAAGAAGGGTGTTTTTGTTTAGAAAACACCAAATTTGTCTGTTCTAATTGAAGGTTCCCTTTGTGTGTTCTTTATTCTATTGTTTCTTGTTCAAAGTGAAAGTTATGGAGCGTATGAATCTTTCAAGCCCCAATTTTGGTGAAAGTGTTGTGTAGGGGGAAGTGGATGTTGTAATGTGTTGTGTTTTTTTGTGTTTTCTATATTGCGTTATGGTTGCTTGTGGAACTAGAAGGAGGTGTTTAGTTCGGAAGTTTTAGCACCTGACTGCGAGTTAGGAGATGCTTCAATCAATAGATCTCTAGCCATAGGTCCTGGAGTGAAGCTTGTGTGTAGTTAGGAACCCCCCAGTAGTGTAAGGGATCCTAATCCAATTCTTGTCTCCAATGTTAGAAAATGGGGACAGTTTAAGCTTTCAATGTGGAAATTTTATTTTAAGTGGTCCTGTGTGGTGGAAAGAGACATCAGGACATTGTTCCTCAATGTTTTGACCTGTATAGGTAAAGAAGAACCTCAATGATTTTATAGAGGTAGGGATGTTTCCTTTTCTTTAACCCCAGTGCTAGTAACCCAGTGGGTGCGACCCTTTGTGTGGTTTTCCATGTATAGAAACCCTTGTAAGTCCGTTTCAATTTCAGTTTGGTTGCACTCATCTAGAAATGGTAATGTCTATGGAAGTGGTGAGCTGCGTAGTGTCTTCATTTTGGTTTGGAGTTGTGTGAATAAGGTCCCCTGTGGTGGGAAATTAGGTTGTGTGGGAAGCTCCTAAGTTATCCCATGTCGGGTATTCTGAATCGGGTTTTGATGGCCTATTAAGCTAATTGGTCCATATAGAGGGGAGTCACATTGTGGGTCTCACTAAAACTCCTTTTGGAATGAATTGATGTTAGCTCATTCCTTATGGTGGGGATTCCTTTCAGTCCTCCCGGTGTTAGTGATCCTGTCAAGGTTCTGATGTTAACTAGGCAATGGGTGGCCATGTTTGTAGATTCCTCATTTCAAGTCCCTTCCTTGAGTGAATGTTGGGATAGGATCATGCCCAATGGTTTCAATGAATTAAGGTAATGGGAGTATTCATTGGGATATGTTTGATCTTTTTTTTTGTTTCAGGAAAGTAGTGTGGGTATGGTTTGGTGTTTTTTGGGGTGTTTTGGCTCAAGAGGTTTCATTGCATGTTTTCAAAGTCCCTTTTTTCCTTTGATTGATAAAATGGATATGTTTAAACTCTTGGGGGAAGGTGTCTCATAACAGGGAGTCCATTTCGGCCTCCTGAGTCCGACCCATAAACCTCTTTTCTTTCTAGGGTGTTCTTGACATTTTTTTTTCATTCATTTGATAATATCCATGTTTTATAACAAAGTACTAATTATTTCTTTTGAATCAACCTTGTGATGTATTTGCAGGGGCAAAAAGTGTTATGGTGGGGAGAATTTTCATACCCAGACTTATGAAATATTTTTATTTTATTATTTTATCTAGATTTGAAATATTTTTGTCGAGGTGTGGGCCGAGTCCCAGTTGAAATTTTCTATTTTTGTGGATAAATGAGTTTTTTTGGTCTTAATATCGTCTGGGGCACAAGCAGGGTTTGGTCAAAATTTTCCATCTTTACCCAGCTCACCGTACGGCCTGCCCAGTTTTAAAAAAAAATAATAATAAGAATGATAAAATAAAAATAAAGAAAAATAGTAAAAGTGGAATTAAATTTAATATTTTTTTTAATAATGATAATAATATTATTATTAATTAGAATATTATTATTATTATTAGTGTTAGAATATTAATATCATTAATCTTTTTATTATTATTAGGAATATAACTATTGTTGACCTTATTGTTATTGTTCTTATTTTACTAGGTTATTATTATTATTATTATTATTATTATTATTCATATTAATTAGATAAATGTTTTTTTCGAGTTTGAACCCCTCTTCCTCACCCATCTCTCCCTACCATGCACCCCCTCCTGCTTGGTAACAACCCCCCCCCCCATATTCCTTATTCTACTTGTTCCCCTCTGCTGGCCTATCCATCTCCCCATGACAACCCTCCTGCTTTCATCCAGCTAACCCACTCTGGCCCTCAAGTGAACCCCCATGGACTCCCTGCATCCATCTAACCCCCCCCCCCCCCCTCATGCGACCAACTTCCGGCCTCCCTCCTCCCTGCGCAGTGCACTGAACCCGCCAGCCTCCATCCTCTGGCGACTGCGACCTCGTCAGCGCCCTCCTCCTCCAGTGGCCCCCCCTCTCGTAAGATTTTCTTCCTATTTATAGGGTTTCAGTTTTTCGTTCCATTTGTTTAGGGTTTTATCTTTAATTATTTTGGTTTGAATTCTTGAATTAGGGTCCAATTTGGGATCATTGTGGTGCAATTATGGCGTGATTTGAGTTTCACACTGAACTTTGGGGATTTCTCCACCCGAGGTTGGTGGTTTCATGACCTAATATTTTTAAATGATTTAATGTTCCTATTTAATTAATTTTAGTATGTTTTAAACTTTAATTATGTGGTGTAAATTATGTTTTGTATATAATTTGTCTTGAATAAATGATAAATTAGATTTTATAAAGGAAATGGCTATGTATTTTTTATGTGTTTTGCTGTGGAATTTTTTGGATATATTTACTTGATTTTTTAAGGTATGAAAAATGTGTTTTCAAAAGTGCTTGAGGTGATAGTGTGATTAAACCAGGTTTTCTAAAATATGATAAATTATTTTGATATGTTGGTTTTTATTAAGATCATTGAAGTATGTTTTAGGGGTGTGAAATTAGTTTTTGAATGGATTTAATGAGAAATTAGTTTGGAAACATTCTTTTTTCACATGAAATTGTGTTTATTTTAAGTGTAAAGTCTTGTGGTTTTTTTATCCTTTTATAAATTTTTTCAATAGTTTAATAATTTTTTTAGTGATGAGAACATTTTTGAAGGTTTTGGCATGTCTATGTGTTGGGTTTGAATTTTATAAAATAAATTGGCTATATTCGTGTGAGTGTTTTGGTGTGATGTTTTATGGAAAAATTTTATGAATTGATTTTAAAGATTTGAATCGTGTTTTATAAGGAACGTAAAGTGAGAGTGTGTTGAAATTTACATTTTTAAGGAAAATGTATTATTTTGGCATATTGAACTTGTTGTGAACCTTTGAATTTAAATTTTAAATAATTTTAATTAATGAAAATCATGTTTTAAAAATGATTTGGTTTGAGTATGATTTTACTAAGGGGATTTGCCCATGGAATCAATAGATCAATGGTGTGTTTGTATTGTGTTTTTTAAAAAGGGGAAATCTATGAATTGTGCAAATAATGATAAATGCGTTGAAAATAGGTCTTGGAATGAGTAAATTTTAAAATGGTTTTTTGTAAGAAAATTGGTGATCACCTTCAAATTTTTGGAATTTTATTTGTTAAAATGGTATCATGTGTGACTCTTGGAATGTTATTTGAGTACAACAGAATCCTGGGTAACTAGGTGGATGGATTGGGACTAGCATGCTAGTGTTACGTGGTGGTTATGTCTGGTTTCACTTAGTGGGATTGAAGATAAAAACACTAACTAAACTTATAGATGATGGTTGGAGACCACTAAGTTTATAGGGATGTTCCCAAATAGTGGTCAGTGCACGAGAACATAGGTTTTCATTGTTTCTATACCACATTTCACTGAGATACGAGGTCCTTAGAAACCTACTTGAGCTAGTTGACCTTAGGGATATACCCATGGTTCTCTACTTAATATATGATTTGGTTCCTTCTATCAGTATGCATAGGACCATTTGTGTGTGTGTTCCATTACTATATTCCCTTTTTCTTTTAAGCTAATGCTTCTGAATGTTTTAGTTGGGTGTTTTGAGTTTGAAAACCCTTTGTTTGAATGATTTTTTAGTTCGTGTTTTGTTAGTAAGTTTGTTTGATGTAATGGTTTGCGGTCTCTTTCAAGAAGTGTTTTGGGAATCCTTTTTAGTGGATCCCCTCATGTGTTTGTTCTTGGTTTGTGGAACATTTTTTCCAATGTATATGTTTGGTTGGGCCCTTATTTTTCCCTCGTTTTCTACTGTACTCCCCCATAAAGAGTTAATGCATGATTGAAGTGTGACCATAGGTGATTCTCTATTGGAAGATCCTCTAGTTGATCAATGTAAGAAATTCCATCATAAGTTTTATAATCAAATCCACCTATCCTTTTTTAGTTAAATGAATCCCCTCACGGAGGAAGAGAAGATGTGAGCGGAGTTGAATAAAGCATTAGTTTCCTTGAGTTGCTTGATGGTCAAAGGTGAAGTTTGACATCGCTAAATCTGAAGATTCCACATAGTAGTGGCGATGGGAATTCCAGTGGGAAAATCAAAAATCAATATGGGTTGTTTTTATTAACTTCTATCTTAAAGAGTTCTTTGTATATTCTATTGGTTTCATATAAGAAAGGGTTGACACTAAGCCGCATGTGCACTAAATCTGGTCATGTGAGGTTGTTATGGCCACTTAAAGTAATCTCATGATCTTAGGGACTCGATTCAAGGTTTATCTCCTTATAATGTCTATGTTTGTTGCAAGGGTCATGTTCAGTGAAACTTTGAAGCTTGAATGCAAGGGTGAATGTTGTGAAATATTTTGAGGATCTCTCTTTTAACAAGAAGGGTGTTTTTCTTTGGGAAATACTGAATTTTTCTATTCTAAGTAAAGGTTCCCTATATGTTATTTCTTCTATTGTTTCTTGTTCTAAGTGAAAGGGATGGTGTGTATGCATCTTTTAATCCCCCATTTAGGTGAAATTTTCATGTGAGGGAAAGTGGATGTTAGAGTGTGTTGTGTCAGTTGGTGTTTTCTATATTTCGGTATAGTTGGATTTGGAACAAGTAGGAGGTGTTT
Organism: Viscum album; assembly: GCA_963277665.1. Taxonomy (NCBI): domain Eukaryota; kingdom Viridiplantae; phylum Streptophyta; class Magnoliopsida; order Santalales; family Viscaceae; genus Viscum; species Viscum album. The sequence goes on along the minus strand of OY728157.1, from coordinate 22,716,261 downwards.
TTTTGGAAGTGTTAACACCTGACTGTGAGGCAGGAGATGCTTTGTTAAATAGATCTCTAGCAATAGGTACTAGGGTGAAGTTGGCATGTAGTCAAGAACCCCCCAAGAGTGTAAAGGATCCTAGTCTAATTCATGTCTCCAGTGATGGAAAATGGGGACAATTTAAGCTTTCGTTGTGGAATTTTCATTTCAAGTTGTCTCTTATGGTGGAAAGAGACATGGGGACCTTGTTCCTCAATGTTGTGACCTGTTAAGGGGAAGGAGACCCTTCTTAATTTTAAGGAGGCAAGGATGTTTCCTTTTATTGAACCTCGGTGCTAGTAACCTAGTGGGTGCAACCCTCTGTGTGGTTGTCCATGTATGTATATTCTTTTAAGTCTATTTTGATTTTGGTTTGGTTGGACTCATCTGGAAATGGTAATGCCTGTGGAAGTGGTGAGTCGTGTAGTGTCTTCAGTTTGGTTTGGATTTGTGTGAATTAGGTCCCTTGTGGTAGGATATTTGGTTGTGTGGGAATCTCCCAAGTTATCCCATGTTGGGTATCCTATATTGGTTCGTGATGGTTAGTTAATCTAGTTGGTCATTTTGGTGGGGAGACACCTGAAACTCCTCTGGAATGAATTGATCTTATCCCATTTCTTATGGTGGAGAGTCCTTGTAGGAATCCTTGTGTTAGTGATCCTGTCGAGGTTCCGATGTTGACTAGGAAATGGGTGGCCATATTTGGAGATGCCTCATTTAAAGTCCCTTCCATGATTAAATGTAGGTATTGGAGCGTTCCCAATTGTTTTGATGAATTAATGTTATAGAAGTATTAATTGGGATGTGGTTGATATTGTTTGTTGTTTCATGCAAGTGGTGTGGGTTTCGTTTGGTGATTTATGGGGTGTTTTGTCTCAAGAGGTTTGATTGCACGTTGTCAAAGTCCCTATTCTCCTTTGATTGATAAACTGGAGATGTTTAAAATCTTGTTGGCAGATGGATCATACCATGGAGTCCATTTTAGCCTCCTGAGTTTGACTCGTAAACCTATTTTCTTTCTATTAGTGTTCTTGTTATCTTTTCATTTGTCATTCATTTGGGAATCTCCTTGTGTTGCAATGGAGTACCGATTATTTCTTTTGAATCATCCATGGGATGGATTTCTGGGGGAGGAAAGCATTATGGTGGGGAGAATTGTCAGACCCAGACTACTGAAATAATTTTATTTTATTATTATATCTAGCTCTGAAATATTTTTTTGAGGTGCGAGCCAAGTACCGATTGAAATTTTGTGTTTTTTGATGATAAATGATTTTTTCTAGGCTTTACAATATTCAACGCATGGGTAGGGCTCAGTCAAAACTTTTCATCTTTTCCCATGACATTGTACAAAATGCCCGGTGTTCAAAAAAAATTAATAAGAAGAGTGATAAAATTTAAATAAGGGAAAATAGGAAAAGTGGAATGAAGTAGAAGAAAATTATTTTAATAATGATAATAATATTATTTTTATTATTTAGAAAATTATTATTATTATTATTAGTGTTATAATATTAATATCATTATTAATAATAATAATATTATTATTATTAAGAATATAACTATTTCTAACCTTATTATTATTATTATTATTTTATTAGGTTATTATTCTTATTCTTATTATCATTCATATTAATTTGATAAATATTTTTTTAGGGTTTGAACCCCTCTCCCCAACTATGCACCACCCCCTCATTCTTGGTCGCGACGCCCCCCCCCCTTCTCGGTTCTACTCGCGCCCCCTGCTGACCACTCCACCTATCGGCACTAGCCCTCTTAATTTCATCCAGCGAACCCCACCAGCCCTTAAATGAACCCTTGTGGACCCCCTAAATCTCTTCGTCGAATCCCCCAATGTGACCCGCTTATGGCCTCCCTTCTCCCTATGCGGTGCTCCAAACCTATCGGCCTCCCTCTTCCGGCAACCGCAACCTCGTCGGCATCCTCCCCCTCCGGTGGCTCCCCCTCCAGTAAGATTTTCTTCCTCCTTGTAGGGTTTTGTTTTAGGGTTCTCTTTGTTTAGGTTTCAATATTGAATTATTTAGGTTTGAATTATTGAATTAAAGTATAATTTGGGTTTATCGTGGTGTGATTAGGGTGATATTGGAGTTTCACACATAATTTTGGGGATTTCTCCACCTGAGGAAAGTGGTTCTATGCCCTAATATTTTTAGATGATTTAATTTTCCTATTTAATTAATTTTAGAATGTTCTAAACTTTAATTTTGTGGTGCAAATTCTGTTTTGGATATAATTTGGCATGCATAAACAATGGATTAGATTTTCTAAAGTAAATGGCTATGTATTTCATATGCATTTTGTTCTTGAAATTTTTGGATATATTTAATTAATTGTTTAAGGTATGAATTTATTTTTTCAAAATCCCTTGAGGTGAGAGTGTGATTAATGTGGGTTTTCTAAAAGAAGATAAATTATTTTTATGTGTTGGTTTTTATTGAGAGCCTTGAAGTATGTTTTAGGTGTGAAAAGTGGTTTTTGAAGGGATTTAATGATCAATTGGTTTGAAAACTTTCTTTTTTTCACATGAAATTGTTTTTATTTTACATGTAAAGTCTTTTTGTGATTTTTGGTATCCTTTTATAAATTTTGTAAATAGTTTCATAAACAAATTAGTGATACAGACATGTCTTGAAGGGTTTTTCATGTCTATGTGTTGGGTTTGCATTTTATAAAAGAAATTGGCTATATTCTTGTTAGTTTTTTGGATTTATGTTTTAGGGAAAAGTTTTATGAATTGTTTCGAAAAGGTGTGAATTAGGTTATATAAGTCACTTAAAGTGAGAGTGTGTTGAAATTGAGATTTTGAAGGAAAAATGCATTGTTTTGGCATGTAGAACTTGTTGTGAACTTTTGAATTTAAATTTTAATTAATTTTAATTAATGAAAATATTGTTTTAAAAATTATTTGGTTTGAGTATGATTTTACTAAGGAGATTATTCCATGGCATTGATAGATTAATGGTGTGTTTTTATTGTGTTTTTTAAAAAGGGGAAATCTATGAATTGTGAAAATAATGATAAATGAATTTAAAAGAGGTTTTAGTATGAGTAAAGTTGAAAATGCTTTATTCTATGAAAATTGGTGATCACCTTCAAATGCATGGATTTTATTTATTAAAGTGGTAGTATGTGTGACTCTTGGAACATTATTTGAGCACAAGGGAATCCTGGGTAACTATATGGATGGATTAAGGCTAGCATGTTATTGTTACAAGGTGGATACGTTCTAGTTTAACTAAGTGGGATTAATGATAAAAATACTATCTAATCTTATGGATGATGATTAGAGACCACTAGGGTTACAAGGATGTCCTCTACTAGTGGCTCGTGCACAAGAACGTGGGTTGTTGTGGTTTCTATACAACATTTCACTGATATATGAGGTCCCTAGAAACCCACTAAATCTAGTTGACCTTAAGGATATACCCATGGTTCTCTAATTCATATATAATTTAGTGACTTCTGTCGGTATACAGAGGAACACTTGTGTGTGTGTGTGTTCCATTATTAGATTCTATTTTTCTTTTATGATAATGTCTGTGAAATTGTTTTCCTCCAAAGTGTTCCTCTTCAAACTATTCATCAAATTAATGTTTTTCTTAAAAAAAGTAAAGGCTTTTACTTAAATGAGCATGTTATATCACCTTTAAAATGTTTTGGCATGAAATAATTATATCTGGGTGGAATTCTACTAGGATCTGGCTCACACCCTGCATACAACCTTGGGTGTAGGTAGTTCTTTTTGTCTTCTTGTTTCAGGTTAAGTCAAGGCATGTAGTGTTGGTAGTTTGGGGTCCTTAGTAGTATCCCCTTGTGGATCTTGGTGATGGATGCTTGAGGTCATGGACCTCTTGTTGCATGGATGTCTGGGATAAGATTTAGTTTCCTCTTGTTGTAGTTTAGTGAGGTTTTTAGTCAAAATTTTAAGCTTTAAATCCGTATAGTTGGTCATTCCATGTTTGGTTTTCTATTTTCAGTTTTGGTTTATTTACCTTGTTATTTGTTTATTATTATGAAATTGGGTAAATCTTTCCCATGTTGAAATTTTGATACACTGGCACTTGTTCTAGCCCATGGGGATCGGGGACTCCCTTTGGGTTATGCCATGGATCGATTCAAGCACCGGGTCATATGGAAACCCATCTTGGTTCATGACAAGAATTAGTGTTTAAATATCAATACCATTCTAATAAATGATGACTCAAACTAAGATCAATGTATTAAGAGAATTATATGATCAAAATATAATAAATATGTGAGTTTAAAATTAAATATTTGAAACTAAACATCTTGATGAAGAATGAATAACTGAAATTATAAGATGTTGTGGTGTGATTAATGAATTTTGTTTTAGGATTTTTCAAAAGGATAATGGTCCATGATGTTTAAAATCAAAGCATCAAACCAGAGGTGATGCTTTGATATTGTATAATTTCAAATAATTTTTCATTAAGAATGAAAAATTGTTGGGTGTAATACTTTGTGTGTCGAATGTAAGTCATTGAGTTTAATCATAGTCCTTTTTTAGTATAACTTTTTATGTGAGTGTATTTTTTTGACAAATTAGTGTATTTATTTGAGCTGATTGTAAATCTTTTAAGATAGATCATATGAATTCTATGTAAGCCTTAAAATTTAGAGACTTTTTATAATATTGAAGAGATGAATACTAAATTTTTGGAGTCATAAAATAAATAGGACCATGCCATAGTGAAATTTCTATAGTTGTAGTTAATAATGTTTGATGTGAAATGATCATCATTTAAAAGTGGGGTAAATTCCACACTACAATGTGAAGTTCCACTTGGAAAAATATTCATGTTTCATAATTCATGAAAACATGATTTAAAACAATTAAAGACATGTGATCAATGGAGTTGATAAGTCTATGGATATTCAAATATCATGTGAGGAGTTCAAATCTAATTTCTAGGAAATTTAAAGGAGTATTTTTATAGTGGGATCAGTAGAGATGATGTGGATGTGATAATTCAAATATCGCATGGAGTAGTGCATCCGGGTCATTATGTGATATTATATCATATAAAATATCTATTTTAAATGATTTTAAATAAAAAAAATTGTTTTATAATTCAAACTTCACAAATCATAGAGAAAATAATCATATTGTATCATGAATATATATATCAACATAGGAGAATAAAACTTTTGATTGAAGATATATTGATGTTTCATCACTAGAGATATTCTATGAAGAAAATAGAGAATCTAATACTTTTTTCAATAGAATATTTTACTTTGTATTTAAGGGATTCCAATTAATTTAGTTGATATATTTTTTATTGAAAAATGAGAAAGAATAATAATTTTGTGATATTATTATATCATAGAGAGAAAGAGGAGGACATGAGACTGATGTAATATTGTTGTCTATATAATTGCATCAAGAATCATGAAGATTTATAACCATTATGATTGTAAATCATACTTATTCTAAGTAGATAATGAGTCTAACCTTCATACATATATTTTTATCATTTTTTAGCATTTTATGACCTATTCATCATTCATTAAGGTTTATTGAGGAATGGGTGGTGCCTCTCTAAATAATTCAATTAAAGAAATGGTGGTATTGGTATAACTAACTCCATATATTCAATAAGATCATTACTTTCTAGATTTTGATGATATAAACATAACCATTATTAAGCACTTACTAGGAACTTCTAATCACTTCAAATTTAAGTGATATAAAATCTATGACTCAATAAGATCTGAGCACAAAATAGAGTAGGTTTTATGGGATGGAACTAAACCTTGTAAAAAACTCTTTTGTCACTATTATTTCATATTATTTAATTTTATATTGATTTAAGGGTTGATATTTTATCAAATATTCATATCTATTAACTATGATAGATTTTCAAGATAAATTTTGGGGATAATTTAAATAGAAAGTAAAAATTGGTAAAATTAGGTTGTCACTAATTTACCCCCACTCCCCACCCTATCCTAATAACCCTGTATAATATACTATGATATATAAGTGGTATTAGAGCCAATAAAGGTTATATTATGATTATACATAAACTATTTACATTTGTTTTTACAACTTCAATATGAATTAAAGATTTGAAGAAAATATATAAGTGCCTCAGATAGAGAGCATAACTTCCATCTCTATTAAAATTAAAGGAGATGTTTCAATAAAAACCTTAAAGAATAGGAAGGAGGAGGAAAATATATTTATTAAAATATTAAATATTGAAAATAAGGATCGATCTCCATTTTAATTCAATCGAGGTGTTAAATTCTCATCTGTCAAATTTATTTGAAGTGATCATTTAGAAGAAAAAATTTCATGTTACGTGGAGTCTGAAGATAATGAGTCTATCAAATCCCTTAAAGATGTTAAATCTCAAATTTAAAGTTATTTGAATAATGTTCACGTTTAATTTATCATAAATATACTTGGTTTTATCAATGAACTATAGGTTAAAAAAATTATAAATTGAAAAAGAAGTTAAAGAAATGAAGACATCTTTAGCTAAAAAGTACCAAAGATGACAAATTTTACCCCAAATCATGAAATAAAAAAGAATAATTAAGATCAATTTGAAATGAAAAAATTTATATAGTTGATGAATAATTTCAAAGTCATGTCTGTCAAAATTTAGTGAAAAAAAATTTCTTGATAATGTAATCCATACATTAATGAATTTTCATAAAACCTCCAAGAATATAAAATATTCTCAAATGGAGATCAAAGAAAAAAAGAATTAAAGAGATTTATTACTATTTTAAAGAATCAAAAAAAATGTATGAGGTTTAAATTTTGAAGTTTAATTTTGATTGGGAAGATATGTTGAGGTCAATGGAAGATGAAAGGAACACTCTCAACCTGAAATGTCTAAAGATAATCAAACTGAATAATCTGGATGAAGATAAATCTAAAAATTCACAATATGATGAGAGAATTCATTCTTCCAAACAAAAATAAAACGATATTTTAGATTTAGTAAAGGCATTAATAATTGTTTGAGATCATATAGAGAATCATCCACCAGAAGATTATATAAAAATGTTTCCCATAACTTTGAAAATTTAGCTGATACTAAGTATTCTTAGGAAAAACCAAAATTTTGTATAGATATTGAATATAAATTTTTTTACGGCACTCATAAAATATTCTAGGAAATTATTTAAACATTTACAAGAAAATATTCTCTCAAATATAGCTTAAAGTTTTGGGGTTCTATCCCAAAATTAGCAATGTCTAAAATCTAGAAAATAGGGAAAATTTTCAACTAAAATGGAAAGAGTAAGATTTTAGGTCTTCTCTTAGTGTTACTAGAAATTTAGTTATATGGTAATTTATTATTGGAATAATTTTTATGTATATAAAAATTAAAAATGTCCTGAAGTAATGGATAGAATAATTGAAAATCAATGGAATATAGCTAAAAGAAAACAGAATCTACAAAAAAGAATAATATATAAATGAAGAATAGATTTAAATATCTTTAGTATTTATATGATTTTTGCAATATATGTGGAAATTATTATAATTTATGATGATCAAATCATTCTAGGTATCACTCATATACTGAATAGAATAAGGAACAACCAAATTTTGAAAAGTAGGTGAAGCAAGAAAGTATAACATCCTTGGGAGAGAAATCTATTAAGAATGTAGTTAAATAAGCCAATCCCAAGAAGAAAATGAATAAATATGAGATATATATCACACCAATTGATAATATAATCTTATTTTATTGTGGAAAGAGATTTTATATCATGTATTATTGTAATATGGACATGAAACTCAATAATGAAGGGAGAGATTTGAAAAACCAAAAGGGGGTCAATTAAAAAAGATATATATATACACACACATATATATTAGCATAGTGGTTGAAACTCAATATGAAGAAGAAAAAAGGATACCCAAAAATGGTACCTAAAAGGTAAATAAAAAAGTGTGTGTAAGGTGAAAAAATATTGGTCATAGTTTTATCAAATATATGACATAAATGCCTCAATAAGAAGAGTTGATGAAATCTAAAAGGAAAGAACCAATGAAGGAAAGTTAAAAAAATATGCAAAGAAAAAATCCACACCCAAATAGAGAGTTTTAACAAGATAAGTAATTAATGTAATACAATTCCTAGTAGCTTTATATACATGAAACACTGATCTTTATGCGAATTTGGATATACTATAAAAATATTATTATTCAAATGTTACCATTATAACTATCCATTGAATTAGAATGTTTGAATAGGATTAACTTCATTATGAAATATATATAAATATATATATATATATAAGTCATACTCAATACAAATTTATTGATAAGTGATTATGAAATAATCACTCAATTTTCTAGTAAAGTCATTTTATTTTTCAAAAATATGTTTTCTTCAAAATTGATTTTCATTGTTTTTTGTGAATGAATGTTATAATTAATTTATGGAAATTTTAGAAATTTTATTGGATAAAAAGGTTATAATTTTTGGAAAAATTATATCAAAATCATCTTAGAGTATATTTTTGGGATTTTTCTAATGAGATTTTTTTTCAATGAATAGTAAAAAATACTATTTTTATTGAAAATTTTATTTTTGTTTCATGAATTTATAAAGTTATATTTAATTTTAAAATGGTTTCAAATTAAAATTAGTTCTATTATATTATTAATAGTTCAATTAAGTTCATTGGAATCAATTTTAAGGTTTTACTTGGTATAAAAATATTTTTATACTTAAAAAAAGAATTTTCTGGAAAAAGAAGTATTTTTTGTTACGTTTTGGGATTTAATCTTAAATTAATTTTTCCACTTATAGAAGTTGAATCTTGAAAATTTTATTAGACCTTTATAATCATGAAGCCCAAAATTTTTAAATAGTTCCCTTTTATTTTTGGTCAATATAAATAGTAACCTTGGTAAATTTTTGTCACCAAGGTAAGGGTAAATTGGGTAATTAAGGTTAAAAATAATTTGATAATGACAAAAAATGACCTGAAAACTTTTCTTTATCCATTTGATGAGTTTATTTATTCCATTTACATCCAATTTTAAAATATACAGCAACTTGTTTCCATATTTATTTGATTTTTAAATTTATATTATTTTATGTAAAGAAAATTCAAAAATATGATTCTCTTTGTTTTATTATCACTAAATTTTTAACATAGAGATAAATAGTGGATATATTCAGTTATAAAAGGTTTATTTTAAATTTAAATGATATTTTTATCATTATAATTTATTTTAATTTTTAGGAATTAAATAATTACCTTAATTTCTTACGCAACACCAATGAATCATTTATTCAATTAATATAAAAAATGATTTTAAAAAATGTTAAAAGTAATATAATTTGAATAAATTATTGGCGATTAGTACCGAGGGTATAAAAATATCATATGTGGGAGGAAACACCCTCTATAATATAAATAATATTAGCAATTAATATGAATAATGCACAATACACTCCATGAAATAACATAAAAGAAATCCAAAATCATCCCATATTCATGTACAAATGAAACTAGTTTAGATAAAATTATCTAAAGTAAATACCCAAAATATAAACTAGAGTAGTGAAACGATAACTATTCGAAGGTTTGAGCTAGTAATGTTTAGCACAGTCTATGAAGTCCTCCTAGAAACCTAAAAACAATTATATATATATAGGGTGAGCATATAGGTATAATCACTAGGAAAACCAAAGTATCACATGCACATGTGAAAAACGCATACTAATGCACTCATGAGAAAACAACATAACCAAAAAACACCTATATAGGTATAATAACCAAAACCCCAACCTCACCATGGATCACTCACCAAATAATACATTAAAATATAATAATAAAATATGAAGCATATGGATGAAATGGTATAATTCACCACTTTTTACTGATTTTATGCTCTCTCACCCCAATGTTGTATACACTAGAGCTCCCACCTCTTTCAAATAACATTTCATCACATCACATCTCGCACACAGAAACCTGGGTCATCTCACCACATCACATATCATAACCACTATAGTAGGGTATCGTAAACATGAATGAAATCAACCTCATGCCCTCCTTCCACCATGCACGACCCCCATCATAAGCCATCACATTAAATCTCACCCTAAGTCACATGGGACATAAAATCTCATCACATCACATGTATACAATGGAACTTTTGAATTCTATACATCACATCCCATTCATATCACCAATTCTAGAAAGATGGAGAAGGGAATATCAGGTATCTATCCATTCATCCTCCCACATGGATGTTAGAAAAAACACCCACAAAACATTTGGTGTTGACACATTTTACTCAATATGGGTGGGGAGTGTATCAAAATCACAATAAATATACAATTCATATAGAGAAACAACACACAATCCCCATCATAAGGGTTTACAACCAAGATATAAAACATCTCATAGGATACTCCACTTCTACTTCCAAATCTAAATGTATAACCCCACATAAGCAAACCAAAATTCACAAATCACTTTCTAACTTTAAAACTACATTTTTCAATTTCCATATTTCATATTATTAATAAATTCCACTTTAACAGCCCCCATTAATTTATACATTCAACATTCATTAGAATCCAATTTCATATCATTATCATTCATTTAATTCAATAACTACTCGTAAAAATAGTGAAACTAACCACCATTGTTGCCCTGCTACACAACCATACCACAATCACCATCACAACCCTACTGCATTTCACACTACCACCACCATCGTAACCTCACTGCATATCACATCCACTACTCCCATGCCCATCACAAAAAATCCACTTCCCATGAATCATATCCTCACAACCAAACCATAATACACAACCACATCCACAAAAACATTACATCACATACCTCGATATTTTCTAGATTAGGCATGGGAGCTTTTATTCAATTCCACTTTTTTATTTATGGTTTTTATTACACAAGATATAAGATCATGGAAAATCTAATTAATTACCGAAATGTATGTGATTTTTCCATTATAGTTTAAGTGTTGTCCATAATCACACAATATGCATCCCACAATTCACATCATAATAGTGCACGCAAAGACCCCCAACGGCCACAATTTTGATTAGACATTTAGCCTATACAATTCATGATATCAAAACAATAACATTAAGACTTTAAGATCATGATTCACATTACCTTACCCCTTTTTATTTAATTTAAACCAATTCATTTATCTTTATTAATCTAGATGCAACAATATTCATAAGAGATAACAACAGTAATCCCATACTGCATGATACAAATAAAGAGAAATGAATGAATTCCTACCTATAGTAAGAATATTTTCCCCAAAATTGATGCAAAAAATAGAGGGTGCGCATATAGAAGGAAACCCCTATGGGATAACTTGAACCAACTACAGTGATAGTGCTCCATGACTCTAAGAGAAGAAGGATTTGGAACCACCTGTCTCAATTGAAAGTAAGACAAAAATAATGAAGGAAGTTCTCCACTTTTAAAATATTTGATCTGTGACCTGTGGGCTTATATATGGTTTAGATTGGACATTAAAGGTGTATATCATCAAAACCATGCATTTAAAACATTTAATAGGTCTCCAGATTTTTTTAGAAATTAAATATATGATTAATCCCATTTGAAATGGAATTAAAAATCATTAATTAAGGTATTAATACCTTTTTTCATTATAAAAGATGTCTAAATGGAAAAACTATAAATTTTGGAAAAACTGGAAACATTGTTCACTAACCCACCACTAGAAATGACCTACCTCCAAAATAACTCATCGCCAGAAATGACTCACCGACAAAAATGACTCACCACTAGAATGACCTACTGCCATAATGACTCACCACTAAAAATGAATCACAACTAGAAATAACTCACCGCTAGAGTGACTGAAAACCAAAATGACTCACCACCAGAAATGGATCACCACCAAAATGACTCACCACCAGAATGAATCACCGCCAGAATGACTAATCACCAGAATTACTCATACCCAAAAATGACCTACTGCCAGAATAAATTACCTCCAAAATGACTCACCACCAGAAATGACTCACCGCTAGAATGACTCACCCCCAGAAATGAACTACCATCAGAATGACCTACCACCAGAATTAATAAATGCTATAAATGAATCCCCTCTATAAATGACCTATTTCAATAATGAATCACCACTAGAAATGAATCATCGTTGGAATGACCTACATACAAAATAACCTTCCTCTGGAAATGAATCATTTATAGAATGCCACTATTAGCCTAAAAACACCCCAGACTTCCCCCATACACCTCAATCATTATATTTTTGAAAATTTAATGGGATGGAAGGTTTGGTCCATTACATAAGATACCTCTCGAACTATTCTCAACATCAATAATTCAAAATTTTCCGGGAAGGAAGGAAAGAAAGGGTCCAAAAAACCCTCCCTTGAGATACCTCTCAAGGATCTCCCTACATCTAAAATGTTTCCACCAACCAAACATTCTAAACCAAACTCCCAAAACAGATGAACAAAATCATACTACAATGGATGTATGAATTAGTGAATTTTATCCTCTATGTCAAGATATTATCCACTATGAGCGGCACTGACTCACCCATGCGGGTTTAATCGCATCATAGTATAGTGTGTCTCAATTAGGAATTAGGTATTCCCTTTTTCACATGTTGGAAATTTTTCACACATCACACATCACGTCAAGGGGAAAACAACATACCTCATAAAAAACCAAGTTCCAAATAGTACATCATAAATAAAAATATATCAAGGAATGAATTAAAAAAAATACGCACTGGGCATGCATCTGTGTCTCATCCAACCAAGTACTCTACTCCAGGCCACCATGCATCCATAGCACACAAACTAGGGGAATTGTATGTCTTTGAAGCACCTTATATTGATGTTTTTGGATCTCCATTGGTTTCTCTATGAATGTCACATCATCATCAATATCCAACTCTCCCCAGTGAATGAAACAAGAGTCATTGTGAAGATACCTATAGAGCTGAGAGATGTAGAAGATGTCATGGATCCCATCCAGTCAAGGTGGAAGTTCCAATCTATAATCCACCTCGCCAATGAACCCCAACACCTTGAAGGGACCAAAAAACTAGGGTGAGAGATTAATCCATTTATTGAACCTCTACTTCCTAAATTAAGGGTAAACCTTCCAGAAAACATGGTCCCAAACCTCAAACTACAAAGGCCTCCCCCTGTGATCAGCATAAAACTTTTTTCAGACCTATACTGCTTTCATCCCCTCTTGAACCATCCAAACTTTCTCTGTCATGATCTACACCACATGAGTTCTAAGAACTACTAACTCTCCAACCTATGACCATCCTAAATAAGAGTGACATGGTTGTCCATACAAAGCCTCAAACGGTTACATTCCAATGAATGAGTGAAAATTGTTATTGTAAGAAAACTCAACCAAGGGTAGTTTTCATTCTCACAATCCGCTAAAGTCTAAGATGTGTGCCTGCAACATATCCTCTAGTATCTAGATAGTCTTCTCAGTCTTCCCATTTGTCTTAGGGTGGAAGGTGGTGTTGAGGTGTAAATGAGTTCCAAAAGAATGTCGTAATCCCCTCCAAACTCATGAGGCAAAACTTGCATCTCGATCCAATACAGTGGACCTTAGGACTCTATGAATCCATACCACATCATCCACTTACCTTTTTTCCAATGAATCTGCTAAACCTGACTCCTTAATCACCAGGAAGTGAGCCTATTTCTTCAACCGGTCCATAGTTACCTAAATAGAAACATAGCATCCCTGAAATCAGGGTAACCATGTGATGAAATCCATTGAGATATCACCCCATTTATGCTCAAGAATTTCCAAATGCTAAAAAAACCCTCTAGGAACATGATGCTCGACCTTTACCTACTTGAAAACCAGACACTGAGACACAAAATCCACCACTACCCATTTCATCCCAAGCTACCAAAACTATTCCCTCAATCCATGGTACATCTTGGAAACTCTTGGTTGTACCACTAAAGGTGAGATATGGAACTTATAAAGGACTCTCTCATGAACCATAACTAGAATAAATAGCCTTCCCCCAAATAACATTCATCTACAACCATCCACTGACCATCCCTCTAGAGAATCATTATTTCCAACACGGTCTTGCATCACTTCTACCTCTAAGTATCCCCACTAATATTACTCCACCTGCTACATCAGAGAAGAATTCACCACCATCTAAAACAAACAGTCTCTACCATCATCCACCCTTTCATCTAAGTGCAGGGCTTCCAACTCATCCATCACTATCCAAGCATCCACAGACTGTTGAATAACATCCTTCTATGAATTTCTTCTCAAAGCATCGTCCATGACATTCCCCTTTCCTAATGTGTACGATATCACAAAATTATTGTCCTGAAGAAACTCCATCCATATCATCTGTCACAGATTCAGATCATTCTGAGAAAATACTCATCTCAAACTCTTGTGATCTATAAAGACCATAAAGCACTCCCCAATGAGGTAATTTCTCTATAACATTAGTGAAAATACAACAACTACTAGTTCTAGATCATGGGAAACATAGTTACACTCGTAATGTTGTAACTTCCTATAACCATAAGAGATCACTTCCTTTTGCTGCATCAAGATGTATCCCAAGCCTAGAAGGTATGCATCATAGAAAACCTCAAACATCACACCCTCCTTGGGAAACTAAAGCACTGGAGCACTGACCAAATTCACCTTAAAGTAACTAATTTTGTCAAGAAATGATTATTCCCCACAAAATCTTGGTTATTTATGGTCAATGTTGTCAATGAAGTTGTAACTTAATAGAAACTAGGAAAAACCCTCTAATAATAACCTAAGATACCAAGGAAACTATAATCTGCTTCTACATTCTTAGGTGATGACACAGAAAAAATAGTATCAACCTTTGACAGGTCTTCTTCCACACTCTGCTGAGACACCACATGCCCGAGGAAATGCACCTCTCATGTATAAAATATTTACATGGAAAACTTTCTGAAGATATGGTGGCAAAGAAGAACCTACAAAACATCTCTGAGATTCTTAGTATTCTCCCCCTAAAACCTTGAGAAGATCAATATATCAACAATGCATATGATGATGAACCAGACTAAGAACTCATGGAATATAGAGTTCATAAACCCCATGAATACTCCCTGTATGTTCGTAACATAGAAAGGTATGATCATGAAATAAAAGTTCCCATACATACATCTAAAAGTAGTATTCTAGATATCTCCATCCTTCCCCCATAACTGGTGATATCTAGATTATAAATTGATATTAGAGAACCAACTATCTCCCCTCAACTAGTCTATAAGATCATCGATCCTTGGAAGAGGATAGTGATTCTTGATCGTCACCTTGTTCAACTTCTATTAGTCTATGAAAAACCTCAAACTACCATCCTCCTTCTAAATTAATAACACTGGATCACCCCATGGTGATACAATAGGTCTGATGAAACCCCTCTACATCTAATCATTTATTTGAATCCTAAACTTCTGCAACTCATAAGGCACCATATGATAGGGATCCATTGAAATCAGAGAAGCATCCAGCTACAGGTATATCCCAAAATAAATGTCACATCATGGGGGTAGTGTCACAATCTCCTAAGGGAAAAATCTAGGAAATATATGACAACCTTAGGAGCCAACTCTATCTACGTGTCTATTGATTCCATATACTACTCATCCACCAATGAAAGAAGGGGATACAACCACCGACCACCCACTTGGAAACCCCTCTCACCAACAAAAACCACACATTGTATATCTACATCTGAGAACATGAATCTCCCATGAAAGTAGTTGATAACATCCTTCACTGAACACAAAGATTAAATTCCTAGTATGACATCATATTTATACATCTGAAGTAAGAAAATATATTCACATTACTGATGTTTCCCCATATTAGTGCACATCACCATCACACATCAAACAAGCTGGTAGAGCCTCTAAATAGAGTAGTTAACACCAGGGGCACCTGAAGATTCTATATATATAGTACCAGATCCTGGACTAGATAGGCTCCAACAAATTATTTTGAATCTCCTGAATCAAACATGTAATAAAAAATGGTACATGATAAACTGAGCATACCTAAAACAATCTCTAGCCCCTCTGGTACCGCTGCCTCCACTACCTACAACTGACCATGCTGATATCCTATGCCTCTATGCTAATGACCAACTCTAAAACCATGATAGGATCGAGTTCCCTAATTTTGAGTTGAATACTAATTTCAACCTCTACCTACCACATATTCTCTCATCATAGCATAAGCCTGTTTCCCCTTCTGTTGGAACAACCTCACTGGTAACTACTGCTGAGTCTAGGGATAAACTTGTCCACCTATACCAAACTGATCTCAAGAATCCACAAGGCACTAATCCTTATGATGACCATTAACTTTACAAAAACAACACACTAGTATAAAGTCTCTAGGAAGAGTACATAAAATATTGTCCCCATATGGATGGAATGGAAGCTTCTGAGGTCGAATCCTCACTAGTCATAACCTCAAAGGCCCCGGTGCCTAAGACCTACCACTGAAAACTCTACTCCTTGAGGAACCCTATTAGTTACCATCTCTTGGTAAGCCTCCTTTTTAGTGAATCCACTTAATCACCTCTTCCTTATTTTGAACCTCTAGAAAAATTTACAATGTAAAAGGTGTAATTTATTACTACATTGAAGGAAAGAGTACCTCCTTAAGAAGCCTCACTGAGGACTCCTCATCTAGGAAAAGATTAGGGGAAACTGTAGAAGGTCATTGAACTTGATCCCAATATATTGAACATAAACTCTCCCCTAATTAAGGGAGATTAACTCCTACATATTCATATATTACATGGTAAATTAAAGGAACTCTACCCGGAATTCCTTCTGGAAGCCAACCCATGAAACATCTGCCTCCTTCTGCTCACCAAGGTACAATGTCCACCACTGAAGCACATATCCTTGCATATGTATTAATGAAAAGGGGATCAAATACTCTATTTGGTCTTAGATAAAACTAAAAGTGATCTATAACACATCTATCTATCCCTATGTATCCACATCAGAAATACTTCCCTCGTACATCCCCAAAGCCTGATGCTAAACTTATCGCAACATCCTCTACCATTGATCATCATCCTCAACTAGATAAATCCTCTAATGATCAACATGGTCAATCTGCTAAACCTCCATGAGTTGAGCTACATGCAGAGATGACCAATATTCATAGATGAAAGATAAACAAATATTTCCAGAGCTCGGTAGTATGGAATTTTTAGTATGATTCATTTGTATTCACTTTATTTATTTTAACCTTAAAAAACAACCCAATTAAAACAAGAACACAATTCATTATGATCCATGTACGTCTCCTAGGTCTCTACCCTGAAAATAGGTCCACATCACTTGTTCATTAAATAATCTCATATTCCATGCACTATATCATGGGGATCCCTAAAATCCCATGTCCAAGCTAGTCTCACTGACCTACATCAAGCACCCAGGTCAACTAGCACTTTCACCATACTAACCCACGAAATCCTCATTGATCCTAACTCCAAACTCCATCAAATATCTCAACCATAACCTCTGATACAACTCTGTCCTAACCCCCTCCCTACAAAGATGACATAATGAGGGTAGATACTAATGACCCCTGAGTCCCGACTCCAGTAGGACCTGGGTTGGCAACTAGCAAAAAGGGTATAAAAATATCATGTATGAGAGGCATCACCCTCTATAATATAAATTGGATCAAAAGATAAGATGAATCATCTGTAATAAACTCCATGACATAATATAAAATAAATCACAAACCATCCCACATGAATGTATAAATGAAATTGATATAGATAAAAGTATCCAAAGTAAATACCCAAAATAAAAAATAGAGCTGCCTCACTGCAATGTCCAAAGGTATAAGCCATTAATTTAAATCATGGTCCACAAAGACCACTTGGAAACCTGAAAATAGTTTTTTATATATAGGGTGACCATACGGGTATACTCAGTAGGAAAACCAAATTCTCTCATGCACATGTGAAAAGAGAATACAAATGCACTCATTAGAAAACAACAGAACCAAACAGTACCTATATAGGTATACTAACCAAAACCCCAAACTCATCATGTATCTCTCACCAAATAACTCATCCAAGTATAATAATATAATATAAATCATACAGATGATAGGGTACCCTTCATCACTTTCCCACTAATTTTCCACTTTATCACCCCAATGTCATACGTCCTGATGCTCCCACCTCTTTCGAATAACATCACATCACGGTGCATCCCACCTATAAACACCTAAACCATCTCACTACATCACATATCATAACAAGTGTAGTAGGGTATTGTGATCATAAATAAAATCAACCTCATTCCATCCTCCCACCATGAATGACCCCCACCATAAGCAATCACATCACATCACACCTAAAGACACTTGGTCCATAACATCTCATAACATCACATGTAGACAACAACACTTTGGAATTCTGTCCATCAAAGCCTATGAATATCACCAACACCTTGAATAGGGGGAGGGGAAGAGTGAGTATACATCCACCCATCCTCCCACTGGTATGTTGGTAAGAACACTCCCATAAAATTTTTTTTTGGTACATTGTTCTCTATGTTGGTGGGGAATGTATAGAAATTATAAGAAATATACAATTCATATAGAGAAAAGTCACAGAATCCCTATTCTAAGGGTTCAAAACCAAGATATAAAATATCTCACAAGATACCCCACTTCTTATTCCAAAGATAAATGCATAATCCCACATAATAAAATAATCCACAAATCAATTTCTAATTTTAGAACCACATTTTTCCAATTTCAATATTTCATATTATTAATATATTCCACTTTAATATCCCCCATTAATTTATGCATTCAAAAATCGTTAGAATCCCATTTCATATCATTATCATGCATTTTATTCCATAACAACTTGGGAAAATAGCATAACTAACCACAATCACAACCCCACTGCACATCCATACCACAATCACCATCACAAACCTGCTGTATATCACACTACCGCCACTATCATGACCCCACTACATATCACATCCACTACTCCCACACCCATCAGAACAAATCCACTTCCCATGCATCACATCATCACATCCAAACCACAATACACAATGACATCCACAAACACATTAAAAAACATACGAGAACATTTTCTAGATTAGGCATAGGGACTTTTATTCAATTACATATTGTTATTTAAGGGTGTTATAACACAAGTTGTAAGATCATGGGGCATACAATTCATTAACCATCTATACATGACTATAAAATTATAGTTTAAGTGTTTTCGATAGTCACACAACATGAATCCCACAATTCACAACATAAAAATTCAATCAAGGACCCCCAATGACCACAATTTTAAAAGGGTATTTAGCTAATACAATTCACAATATCAAAACAATAATAAAAAGGTTGTAAGGTCATGATTCACATTCCCATTCTCATTTTAATTTAATTAAAAATAATTCATTTATCTTTCTTAATTAAGATGAAACCATCTTTCAATATATAACAGTAATAATCCCCACCTGCATGATACACATAAAAAGAAATTAAGGAATTCCAACTTGGAAAAAGAAGCATTTCCCTAAACTTGATGCTCTAAAACAGGGGTCCTTCATATAGGAGGAAACAAATTTGGGGGAACTCAAACCAATTGCAGTAATGGGGCTCTATGAATCCATGGTAATAAGGATTTAGAACCACCTATCTAAAGATAAATAAATACCTAAAGAATGAAGGAAGGTATACAATTTTGAAAGATTTAATCTGAGACCTATGGAATTAGATATGGTTTAAATTATCCATTAAAGGTATATCTCATCAAAAAAACATGCCTAAAACATTTAAAATAGTATATTTACTTTTTAAAAATTAAAGATATGATTAATACCCTTTGAAAGGGCTTTAAAACCCCTTAATTAAGGTATTAAACCGATTTTTCTTCATAAAAAGTCATCAAAATGAAAAAAACTATTAATTTTGGAAAAACTAGAGACATTGTTCACTGACCCACCACCAGAAATGACCCACCTCCAGAATGACCCACCTCTATAAATGAATCACCACTATAATGACTAACCACTAGAATGACTCACCACCCAAAATGACTCACCGCCAGAAATGACTCATCACTAGAATGACCTACCTTTAGAATGACTCACCACCAAAAAATGAATCATTAGCAGAAATGACTCCTCACCAGAATGACCTACATCTAGAATGAATCATCACTGACTCATTGATAGAATGACTAACTACCAAAATGACTCACTACAAGAAATGACTAACTTTAAGAAATGACTTCTCCTGAATGACCTACCTCCAGAATGACTCACTGCCAAAAATGACTCACTATCAGAATAAATCACCACTAGAATGACTCACCACTAGAAATGAACTACAACCAGAATGACCTACTGGGAGAATGAATCAGTGCTAATAATGAATCACCACTGGAAATGATCCACCACCATAATGACCTATCGCCACAATGACCCACCACCAGAAATTACCTAACTTTAGAATGAATCACTACTAAAAATGTCTCACTATTATAATTATCTACCACTGGAAATGACTCATCCCCACATTTCCACCATTATCCTAAAACACCCAATACTTCCCTCAAACACATCAATCATTATATTTTTGGAAAACAGGTTGAAAGGTCTAGGAAATTAAAAAAAACATATTATAGATGTGATAATGTATTATATTCAAATTCCATTATTTTCATGTTTTTTTAAAATTCAAATTAAATGAAAAGTACTAAAAATGACAATAATTTTATTTAGAAATAAATACTATTTTATTAATTGATTTAAAATTCATAAAAATACTCTCTTCATCCAATTTATTTTCATATGTTTAAAAATATCAACTATGGTACATTTATATACTAATTTTCCTTTTATAGTAACTATATTAACTCCTTAAGAGTAAAAACTCTCTTATCATGGTAATTATAAAAATGGGTTAATGCAGGTTAAAACAAAGAGATAAGGGTAAAAACTTAATCTTAAATTGTATGAAATTATTTAGACCCCTAATCACCATAAATTTTAATTATATCGGTTTGGATCTTTTTTTCATGAAAATTAATTTGTAATAATTTAATATTTTATGTAATTCCAAGAGTTCCCTTCCCCTCAATTATAAAAGGGAACCTCCTCTCCTCTTTTCTTCACACTTAAAAAGCATTTTAGTTCAAAAATTAATTACCAAAATACCATCCTAAAATCCATAACCACAATATATAGTTATTATTTTGGTCATAATACTAAACTTAAAGGGATTGAGGTGTGAAGAAAAGGAAGTTGTCTGAAGAAGAAGTATACTCTTTAGCTGAATGTTTTATTTTTATTTATTCTCCTACCTCCTTAAAATATTATTAAAATATGATGAAATAATAACACCATTATATTCCATATAACTATATTTTATTATGTTATTTTAATCACCTACATCCATCTCCTCTTCCATAAAATAGTAACAAAATCGTTTTTTATGTGTATGGTGGACTACCGCACCACGAACTGGTGTAATTTGTTTTCAATAACTGCCTCTCACAGATGGTTATAATGATGGATTTAATGAATACATATTTTATTTATGATATTATTATAATTATGTAAAACTAAATTATTATTTTCCTTTTTTCGTTCCATCCATTAAAAATGGAAACAATGTTCATGCATAAATCCAGCCTACCATCTCCATGAACGGTTTAATTCATTTTTTTATTTATAAATTTTATAAATGACTCTAAATATATATATATATATATAATTAATATATATTATTTATATATTATTTTTAATATTATTAAGATTTTGGAACTATGATCAATGTATAAATACAGATACTGCAAAACCAATAAATACATGAAAAATAAAACAGTTATCACCCAGAATAATGATTTTAATAAAGAATTGTTAATAAATGGGTGGTAAGATGTTACAAGAAAATAATATATGGTATGATATATATGATTATGGTTTTGGAATCATTTAATGATAAATATATATTTATTATATAGTATTTTCTCATGCATATGAAGAAATACATGACTTAAGGTAAGGGATCTCTAAAAACCATACTTTTTATTCAGGATATGACCATTCTCTCTATAAATAAAATTATCTCTCCCTTTGATGTTATGGACTGCTTATAAATTATATATATATATTTATCTTACATATATACCTAGCTTATTCTCCCTTCCTTTTATGGTGTAATACATTCCATAAATTCATTTCCCAAATTCCTTCTTTAAAATAAAACTGAATTAAGGGGAAATTTTATATTCCTTAACCCTTTTATATAATGATAATTTAAATATTTTATCCCAAAATGAGAACCTTACTTTTATACCAATGATTATGTACTCATATATGAACATATTTAATATCAAATTATTTTTTCTCTTTGGAATCTTTATGAAACTTCCTTTGATTATGATATCAAGCAAGATTATGAAACCCATTTTATTCCATGGGTTATAATTATGCCTTATGGTTGATTTTATTTTATGGCATACATAATCATGAACATGTTATGATGGGTTCACTCGGAAATCACTCCAATGCATTGGGTAATGATTTTGTATCATGAGACGTTATATATGGAATTATAGAGTAAACCTAATTCACAATGGGACTATGTCCACTATGTGATGGTGTCTTGGAATTTGGCCTTGACTTATGCATATGTCATGTTTTCTATTTCTACAACATTTATTATGTTTACATGATCTTATGATACCATGTTATTTATATTATTCTCCCATATGATTACTTGTGATCCTTCTCTTTTATGATATCATGTTATACCTTTGACTCACATGTTATGCTTCTTTGTCATGTTTATTCCCTTATTAGTATTTTTAGCTCACCCCTTTTATGTATGTATTCCCTAGGTTATCCCATCAATTTTTAGGATCCCAAATGGATTTAGGAGCTCATTATAGATATTTATATAAAGATGATTTATTTTCATGTTGATGTTTTATGTTCCTAGTCTTTAAAATACTCTAGGCCTTTATATATTTATTTTATATTTAATAGATAATTTTTTTAAAAATCATGTAATAATATGTCTAAAAATTCTTGGGTCACTATAAGAGTAGATCCTGATTCTAATGATTTGTTGATCATATGGCTTGAATTGTTGGAACATGCTAAGATATTGGATAAAGATTAAAAGAATCAAACTAATCTATTTTTTAAAGTTGAGAATAATATTTCAACTAAGAAAAAAGATGAAAAAAAGAATAATACCATGCCTATAAGTGAGTTTAATATAGGCATAAAGATTTATAGACACTTTAATCCTTTAAATAATGAAGTCTCTAGGTTGATGAACTAGTCACGACCCTCTTGCTTAATATGAGGAGTGGTAGAACAATCCACCCAATTACCAAGTATATTGTTTGTGGGTTTTAAATATTGTAATTGAATTTTATAAAGAATATATAGTATCCCTGAAGGTAAATCCTTATAAGAAATGATGCTAGTGATTAATTATTTTTTTATTAATCTAGAAAACTAAAAACTCATTCATCATTAAAGGATAAGGTGTGTTTCTCAATCTCAAAAACAATATTTTGATTATGTCTAACTAGTTTATAAAGGTGTTGATTATCTAATAAAATTGATAATAACATACCTTAAACTTGAATGTTTTTCATGATTTCATTCAAGTTATAGCAGGTATATATATATATATATTTTAAAATCTATTATAGAGACCTTGAGAAATGATTTTTTGAGTTGGAACCACATTAAGAGGTATATATGGATATATTTGATGATTTTATAAATTCAATGTTATTTTTTACACTAAAAATTCCAATGTAGACTTAGAGTTGAATTATTAGTCATTTTTAAGAAAATTGTGGTGCCTTCCTTATCTTAAGGAAAAGTAACTTGAAGATCATGGGAAGAGGAAGGTTCCTTAAGATAAGGGGTATATAAATATTTTCCCTCTGATGATACCTTACATTAAAGTAGAGAATAAATTTTCTACCTTTTTATTCATTTTCAATTAGGGTGATAAGAATGAAATTAGCTATTGGAGTTAATTTGGAATTGACAATAAATCCAAATAGGGGGATAGATGTTACCTTGGTTTGAAGTTTTGTTTTTTTCAATGATCATTGATTTATTTTTCAATTTAATTATTAAAATATGTAATCATGGGCGATGGATTGAAATATACACCCCCAAAAAGAGAATCTAGAAGAAATACCCATGAATTATGGGAAAAGAAGTTTAATTTTGTTTCCATTTGAGTTGTAAAGGAATATGTATATATTATAAATAGAGTATGTAAAGAGGTTATAATACCAATGATGATCTAGCTAGACTACTTATAGGTTTTAAAAAATATTGGTGATAATTTTAGAAAATATATTCAAGCAATAGATAGGTTTTTATGGGTGATAAAATACTATCTAAAACAAGTTTTGAAGGAGATTAAAGAAATGGATTAATGAAACAATCAAAATATTTGAGATCAAATGAAGGAGGATATCTTAAAAGTTTAAAAATCCATCCAAAGGTTCATGAAGTTAAAATACACTATAATAAATAAGGAAATATTATTTAATGAATTTTTTAGAATATTTACAGTAATGAAAATAACCCTAGAATGAATTAAATAAGATCTGGAAGCTAAACTGACGAAATATAGAGTAACATTTTCCATGTAAGGGTAAAAGAATTGGTTGTGTAAAGGTAGGTTTATAAATGTATTGGTTGTGTCATGGTATGATTTTCTCAAATAAGGGTAACTCATAAAACCTAAACGTTATGTAAAGGTGAGATCGAGTTTAACTATTTACATAAGGGTAGGTGGGTGGATATCTACGTAAAGGTAAAAACATGAACAATTTAGCCATGTAAAGGTACTTTGAATAACAATATATACATAGAGGTAATCTGAATGCTATGTAAATGTATTTCATGCTTTTTGTAAAGGTAAGATGTTATGTAACCAATTTACAAAAAGTTTAGTTGTGACTTACATGAACTACATAAATGTAATGATGGGGTTGTGAAGTCTATGTTAGGGTAAAGATTGAGGCTACTCGTAGGTAGTAATATATATGGTCAATTAGATAACCTATGGTCAATACATTGATACAGTCTCTTGTCTAATTCTCAGGGTCAATCCATTGAATGTATTCTTCATGATTCATCTAACTCTCATGGTCAATCTGAAAGTGTATACATGTGTTTGATTCTTTATTCATAGATTCAAATGGTTGATTGATATGGTTGATTAGATTTTTATAAGGTCAATACAAAATTTATTCATTTGGTTGGTCTAAATGATCAATCCAAACATGCGATCAATCTAATTCACATTGTAAATTGATATGGTCAACTACTTATACATACAGACTCTTGCTTACCTCACAGTAAGTGCCTAGAGAATTATTATATTCTGAAGAAATAAATATGTTGATTCTTTCAAGATGAGATTCAGTGTTTAAATATCACGATAATTTTAATGAATCATGACTTAAATTATGATTTAAGGATGAAGAGTATCAGATGATCATTTTTATATAAATATATGAGTTTCAAATGTAAATTTGAAACTAAACAACTGAATACAAAATAAATAATTGTAATTAGATTATGTTTTTGTGATATTATTAATGAATTTAGTATCAGGATTTAACAAATGGATCGTGATCCAAACTATTTAGAATCAAAGCATCAAACCGAAGGTGATTCTTTAAGTGTTCAAAAGTTAAATTCATTTTTTATTAATGATGAAAAATTGTTGAGAATAATACTTTATGTCATGAAGGTAAGCCTTTGAGCTGTATTATAATCCCTTAAAAGCATTATTATTTCTATGAGTTTAGGCCTTTTAAAACTCAACATATGTCATTAATCAGATCGTAAGTCTTTAAATATGGATTCTATAACTTCTTCATGAACCTTCAAGACTAAAATATTTTCTACATTATTAAAGATATGAGTAGTATTCTATAACATTTATGAAATAAAGAGGACCACACCATAGTGTGATTTTTGTGGTCATAGTTTAGGTTGTTTCATGTGAAATGATCATCTTGGAAAAGTGAGGTGAATTCCATGATTGATAAGGAAGATCCACATTCTAAAATATAAATGCTTAATAATTTATGTACACATGATTTAAAAGAATTAAAGGTACATAATCAGCAGAGATGATGAGGTAGTAGATATTAAAATATTGTATGAGGAATTCAAATCTGAGTTCCATGAGATTTAAATGAAAATTATTATAGTGGGGTCCTGATGAGTAAATGATAATTCAAATATCACATTAAGTAGTGAATCTATTTCTTTAGGAGATATTATATCAAATATAATATTAGTTTTAAATGATTTTAAATGAACAAATGTTTAGTAAAATTCAAACCACACAAATCATAGAGAAAATATTCATATTGTATCATGAATATATATCATTATATGAGAATAATATTTGCGAGTGAATATATCTTGATGATAAAATACAAGTGATATTCATTGAATTATAGAGATAACATAATACTACTTTCAAGAGAATATTTTTTTGTGTATCGAAGGGTGTCCAAGGAATTCAAGAGATAGCATGTGTGTTGAATAAGAGAAAGAAGAAGAAGAATGGGATATTACTATATCATATATAGGAGGATGATGAGGAGAGATAGATGTTGCTGTTGATATCTATTTAATTGCATTGAGACACTTACAGATTAAGAACCACTATGATTAAAAGTCACAATAAGTTTGATTAGATAACAAGGAAACCCTATATGCATGCGTGTTGATCACTATTTAGTGGTTGAATACATGTTTGTTTTTTCATAGAGGTATCTTGAGGGATATTAGGTTACTATTTAAATAACTCTATTGAAGAACTGGTGGTACCAATATAAATAATGACATGTATTCAAGAATTTGATTATTTCTTCCTTTCAAGATGTTGATTGTACCAATACAACCATTGGGTGCCTCTTACTAGTAACTTGTAATCACTTCAATTTTAAATGATAAAAAAATATGTGACTCAACATTATCTGAATGTAGAAAGGAGTTTGTTTCCTAGTATGTAGTTGAAACTTGTAAAAACCTCATGTGATTTTTTTATTTTCTATTCCTATATTTTATATTGAGGTAAGTTTTTAGATAATATCAAATAATCATATATATTAATAGGTATAAAGGTTTGATTTAAAAATAGGGGTTGATTTCAAGAGATTATAAAACTTGGTGAAATTGGATTTTCACGATATCCCCCCCCCCAATGACCTATAATGATCTACTAGGCCCTATAAATTTTCATTTTATTATGACTTTCATGAATAATCTTCCCTTTTTAACATGTCTCAGAAACATTTTCCATTTTTATCTTTAATTCAATTATATGTCTCATAGATATATACCTTTTTATTTTTCTCATAATCACTTGACCAAGTTAGCTCAGTCCGCTATTCCATATCATTTTCTCACACTTTACAATTAGATAACAAGAATATTGGGAATTTATATTTAGAAAAAAAATTAATTTGTTCCCTTACCTTTAGTGATAACTCTTATATTATTTAGGATTTTGAGTATGTAAGCATTTATTTTGATAATTATCTTACTTCTATCATCAAATAATTTTATTATACTCAATAAATTATGTTTTATCCCATCAATAAAGAAAACATTTTTTTATTTTAATTGTTGAACTTTTATTTTGGTTATGCCAGCTATTTTATTCTCCAAGAACTATCATTCCTAAAATTCACTAAACCACCACTATAATTTTTTATAGTCTTTAAAATATTATTATCTTTTATCATAAGTAAAAAATCACAATCTAAGATTCAATACTTGTTCTTCTTGATAAATTTTAAAGAAACATCCATAACATATAAATGGTAAACTCTTATTCTTCCCTATGGTCATTTTCCCCAATAACTTTCCTTAATTTCGCAGTAGTGTGGTAAAAAATATTCAATATAATGAACATCATGTTCAAATCTTACATATTATAATTAAAGATAATTAAAATTATTGTGTGTATGATCAATAAATTTTTCTCTATTATTTTGATTATTTATTTTAATTTCATAACTTCCTCTCATTTTTATCACTATATGTATTATTTTTAATAAAATATTATATCATCGATAAAAAGATTTATATAAATATATTTCATATTAACAAAATTAACCTACAAATTTAGTGTTTTATTTTCAAATAATTTTTTGTATTGAAATGTTATGAGTCTGATTTAGGATTGTATGAGTCATATATTGAATTTTTCTTAGGGATAAAAAATTTCAAATCTATTTTTAATTTTACATTGATTTAAATTTTGGTGATTCAATTATATTTTCCACCAATATTTTCTCAAACTCTTTCTAGAAACCAACACTATTATATAAAATAATTTTTATATTTTAATAGTTTTTTTATATAAATTTTTTAAATTTCCTTTGGATTTTAGGATAACCACGTCTCTAGTGAATATAAAAAATGTACAACCTTATGATTTATTTCTTTTAAAGATAATGTATTCCACTAATTTATTAGAAAAAAATAATCCTTTCTTAGTAGGCTTAGAGGAATAATCTTAAACCTCTTTGGCTTTTTTGAAATCTTCATTTCTCATATTCAATGTATTTTTATCATTAATAAAATTTGAACACATTTCTAAAAACATATTATTATTGTAAAAAACCTTATAATAAAGATCTTTATTAATAACATAAATATTATTTCTTTTAACTATTAAGTTTATAAGTCTTTTAATGTATCTTGTCTCTTTATTTTGAAATTCAAATTCATTACTTCTCTCTTTATACCCTGTATTTATTATTTTGGTTAAGTATTTTGATAAAGGAAAACATCCTTTTCAGATTTTAATATTTATTTCATGTAGAATTATTCTTTCTCACCTTAAACTTCTTCACTTGATGATTTGTCTTCTTTTTAAATTTGAAACATAAACATTCATTGTTTTTCATTGGATTATTATTCTTCATATCAACTCTCAATAGTAGATATTTATTTTTTCCCCTTTTCCTTTTTCAAAATACTACTTTTATATCTGAATAATAAATTCTTTTTACTAAAGTATTTATTTCCTCTTTGAATTGAACCTTATTTTTGAATTTAATCCTTGAATAAACTTTACTTTGATCATTATATTCCTTTTTAGAACCTTTATTCTTTATGTAGTCCACCAGGAAGTTCCCAATGGATTCCCACTTGAAACATTTTAAATATAATTTTCCTTTATATTCTCATTTTCATTTTCTATAGTTTTAAAAATAAGTTATTTAAAATTTTCAAGTTTATTTTTCTTATTCATCATCTTCCTTAAAATCAATAGAATACACTTCCTCCTTCACCTTTAGTTTAATATTATTCATAACCTAGAAAGAAATCAATTTTTATTATTTAATCTTATTTTAAAATATATTATATTTCCCAATTTCATATTAAATTAATATAACTTATATTTTATCAAGATAAAGTTGGTTCTAAAATTTATCTTCTAATTAAGAATCTTTCGCATCAAATATGATTTGGGGAATCCTTAATAATTTTTTAACAATAGTGGAGTCCTCTAATTTCTCTCCAAATACTATGATGTTTCTCAAAATATCAGTTATATTTGTGAAGAAGTCATTAATATACTCACCAATGGATATTTTTTAATATTGAAACTTTCCTCTATAAAGTTACAATTTAGTGTCCTTCACTTTAGTGTTTACTTCATAGATAATTTCAATTTGTTCTCATATTTCTTCTGTTATCTTCAATATTATAACCCTGGTAAATTAATTTTTAAATAATTAAATTAGAATATAATTTATATTCATCCCATCATTCTCAATTTTCTTTTTGTCATTTGGAGTCACGAGAGATCCATTATTAAGAGGTATAAATTAAATTCTTATAGCATCAAGAGCTTATAAAGAAAGAGAAAAAAGATATTGTGGATGAATATTTTTTCACAAATGATAATTGAAACAGCCTAAAAATTTTCTCTTGAACACTTTATAAATTTTTTAGTTGAAACCCCTCTTTTTATCATGGTGTTATTTTTATGCATCATAATTCAGATCATTACATCATAGTGGTATAGGTTGTCGAATTGAGTGTTGTGTTCCTTTTATTTAATCTCATACAATAGGTATGGGATGTGTAGAACCCTCAGTTTTAATCTTATATAGGTGATATTATTCGATGGTATTTTTAATTATGTTGTAGAATTAATTTTAACCATTTTTTAATCTAAAATTTGGTGTAATTACACCATGAAACCCTTTTTTATGTCACATTTGGGGTTGAGTTGCATGCAGTTATGAATTTTGACTGAGATTCCCAGAATTTTATAAATGGTTTTTATCACATCATGATTTTTAGATCTTGAATTGAGTGAAGGCCTATTTTGTGTGAAGGTTCATGTTGCACTGTGATTTTGGTTTATCTGAGAGAAATTGAACCATAACTATTTGTGTTTCATTATAAAGGATCCAACCTAGGTTTTTATTATAAATATTAGTAAAACCCCCTCTTTCTCTCTATCTTAAATTTTCATTTTTCTCATCTGATTTTTAACTTATGTTGGTGTTTTTTAGAGCCATAGATGACTTAAATGATTTTTATCCAAAAATGATCATCTAGTAATCCCTATGGGATTCTAGAGTATGGATTAAAGTAGCTACAATGAATAAGATATATGGTCAGAATCATTTCTCATCTCAATCACTATTATCAAATGATTTTTATTTTTTATCTATCTTATGTTATTCATCATTTCCTTATGATATCATTATTGTCAATACATATTGATCACAATGAGAAATCCCATTTTGGATCAAACCCTTATTGTTTTGTTTTACATATCTGATATTTTTTTCTAATTCTTTCTCAAAAATTTATTATTCTTCTCACAATTTGATTGAGTAGAAACCACAGACCCTTATAATTATGGGTTTTGTTATTGGTGGTCAAAAATGGAGGTGTGGCACAAAGATGACACTGTTTGATGGAAATAATGACAACTGTGATATTGTGCCACATAAATTCTCATTACTATATCATAACTATTATATCATTATAGTGTAGGGGTATCATGAATCCCCTATAACCTTTTAAAAGGGTAATTTAACTAAAAACTATATTTTTCATTGTGATCACCCTTCCATAGTATTGAAATTTATTATAATTATATTTGTATAAAGTCCATATATATTGAGTTAAATATATGTGAGGGGATAGTTATGAAATGAAATTTGTAGTTAAATCATGGAGAAGATAAATTAAAGCTTTGGTTGTGGTATAAAGGTGTAAGTTTCATCTTGAACATGTATATTTTGGCATGAGGAGGATGAAAAAATTTGTTTACTATGGTGTGAAGAGCTTATGTTGTAGTATGAAACCGGTGGGATAGTAATTGTGGAATGATATTATATCTAACTCCATAAATATGTGGATCCTAAGATATAATTACCTAGTATAATACCTTCATTGGAGTTTATATATCTTTCCATCCATATATCATGTTAGGGTGATGATATGGCATATCCTGAGCTATTAACCATGTAGAGTGTGATGGTTTAAGCTTTTAGAACACCTGAGGTTTTTTACATCATATTTCAGGTGGGTTTAGTTATTAAATTTATAAAGATAATTCTTAGTTTTATGAGAGTTTATTAGATTAAACAAGGGGTCAGGTACTCCCCTATTATCATGTGAGTGATAGGGTGTAGATTCCCTATATTATTCCTAGAGTTTGGTACTCCCCCACATAAATAGGGTGTGATTCCTTTAGATTATACATGGGGTCAGTACTCCCTCAGTGATAATGAGTTATGGTCCCTCATACACCATTGATAAAGTTTGGTAATCCCTCACTTTCTCTGGGTGTAGTTTTTTTACCCATGGATTTAGATATTCCCTTGTCTAACATGCATTGTTCAATGTGGTTTGGGTCCTCCATTAGGGTTCAATACTTCCTTGATCGATGATTTCACCAAAAAGGTGTGAGTACCCTATTATATTATTATAGATTAAATGTGGGAATGGTTAGTGGGTAGCTTTAATTTTTAGGTTTCTCAGGGTAACATATTTTTCTTTTGTATCTTGTATGTTGTTGACTGGAACATAAAGTCCCCAGTTCTCTAACTTGAAATAATGTATGGATTTTTTTTACCTTTTTGTGTTCTTAGTTCCTAAGTGGTATATCTTTTACCTTTGTAGTTCTAAGATATCTTGGGTCTTTATTTATACCTTTTTGGTTTTTATTTGAATTTCCATATTTTTACTTATTACTTTATAGTTTTGGGGGTATTATACTTAGTGTCCCCCTACAAGAAAATATCACCCACATGTAGTGTAATTTATATATATACTGGATAGATTAGTGGAGACTTTAGTGTACATGGTGTTGGTAGAGAAGTATCTTAGTAGTGACTGGAGGTGATAGTAATGGATGGCGTTTGAGTTGGGTGCTAGTTCATGGTGGTGATCCTTTCACCTCAGTTGCTTTGGGTTATTCACCCTTTTGGTTTTTTGGGTGTGTATTTTCCCCTTAACTCTTTGGTTTATGAAATTTTTAGTTGGTTTTGTTGAATAGACTAAATTTTTATATCCTATGTGCAAATATGTATTTTTGTTCAATCACTTCAATAAATATTTAAAAAATTATTCATTAAATATTTAATAAATAATTAAACAATTAAATTCCATGAAAAATAGTATCTAATTTCAATATATTTCACTCAAATTATGGATACTTATTTCACCATAATTTTCTCTTAAATATCTTTACCAATTTGATAATCACTATTTAATTTTCAAATATATCAACCAAAATTATCATCAGTAATGGTCATAACTAATAAAAATGGTAGGTAAATAAATAAGTATAAAATCACTTACTTTTGATAAATTCACTCTTATATATCCTTTAAAACTGACCATTCAATCTCATAAAATATTTTTATCAACCTTATATGTATTATGAAGAAAATATATCACCCTTATGAAAACTCAAAGTTAATCTTTCCAACTCTTGAAATATCTAATTTCATGTTTAATAGCTAGTTCAAATTTATAATTAATGTTACAAAATAATTTTTTTGCTCTTATGTAACTTTTTAAATTCTCTTTTTAATGTTACACAATATTTATAAATCATATACTAATGTTCATGATCTTCAAAAATATCAATTCAACCACATAAATCTCAAAAAAATATCTTCTCAGTAAGATAAACCATATCCTTTTTATTATAATATTATTAGGATGTCTTAAAATGATATATGAAGTTTTTTAATGATGTATTTGAAAAACTTTTAACATCAATATATTCATGACTCTTTAATATCCCTTAAAATAATCTATAGGTCCTTAAAACCCCTTATTTTGGGTGTTGATACTTTACATATTTTTTATTCATTTAATATTATAATTGTGCTTCTTTTATATTCTCATAGAGTCTCCAACTAATATATTAATAAAAAAATGTAATAAATTCATTGTTACTTTATAAAATATAGTCAAATTTATGAATATTAACTTCTAAAATGTTTATCTCATAATAAAAATGACAAATGCGATTTATTCAAGAAAGTCGAGTCTTTTGAAAAGGTAAAAGAAAATTTTAATTCTTTAGTAATGATAAGAAATTTTTTATTTAGGAGAGTAGAAAAGAAAATAAATTATGACATTGATTTTATAATGAATTTTCAAGTGATGATGGTGAAAAATATTTCATAGTTAAAGAATAAGGAAAATAAATCCCTCAAGTGGGAAAGAGTAAAATGATATTAAAGAAGAAGATAAAATAATGAGGTTTCTAATAAAGTAAGAGATGAATCTATGACTAATAAAAATCTATTAGTTAGTAGAAAATGAATAAATATAATTTATATAAAACTTTTAATGGAAATAAAGTGATTTTTATCAAGAAAAGAGGCTGATTTTATAAATAATACTGAAAATTTTGATGTTATTATAAATGAAAAGTATAAAATCATCAAAAATTATATTTTAAAGCTCACATAAATAGAAAATTACGTATAATAACACCAATAAAATATATAAAAATTTCAGGAGTAATTGAATAACTATAAATTTAACATTAAAAACATTAGATATTATTAGTGAAAATTTTAAATCTTCTAGAAAAAAAACTATGTTAAAAAAATTATATTTGATGAACATATTAATCATAAAAACCTCATATTATGAAGTGTAAATTAACATTTAAGGAATTTTTTTTGATACATATGAGAAATAAAATGGTATAATTTGTTGCAAGAAATGAGAGAAAGAATATTTTATATTTTCTCATCCATGAAAAAAGACTATATAAATTTTGAAGGAAAAAAATTCTCACAAAAAATCTATGAGAAGTAAAGGTAAAATATCTTAGGTATTTTATTTCCTTAGAGGAAGTGTATATAAAACCTATAAATTTCCAAAAAAAAAATATTATTCTCATAAAAAATCCACCATTTATGAGAAAATATGAATTATCTAGCCACTGTTGGTGATGTGGAATATTTGAGTAAAAAATAGTATATTGGAATAATTTTACATTTCCTATAAATTCATGAATCCTGAGTTTTAGGGGGAAATTTAGATGTCAAAGAAGGATCTACTATAAAAGGAGAAACATAATATCAAGCAAAAGAATAAGTTTGAATTCTTAAAATAAAATTTTTGATGGAATGATAAAAAAATCGCAATAAAGAGTAATTTATTACTATATTTTAATCTCAATTAAATAAAACAAATACCAAAAACATATAGAAAATAAAGAAATACAAGGATATTTTCAGGGTTTTAAAGTTTTATATAAGGGTTAATATCAAGAAAAATATTTAATTTCATATTATGGATGTTCTACCTATATAATAGATAATCACTATATCCTCAAAGATGTTGAGAAGTGTGATTTTGGTGTAGAAATTCTGAGATTTGATGGTTTCTTAAATACTGAAGGAGTTGAAGTAAGA
The DNA here is from genome assembly GCA_963277665.1 of Viscum album. Lineage (NCBI taxonomy): Eukaryota > Viridiplantae > Streptophyta > Magnoliopsida > Santalales > Viscaceae > Viscum > Viscum album. Next base: position 22,681,145 of record OY728157.1, on the reverse strand, counting down.
AAAGTTTTAAAATAAATTTTAAATCCCACAAATTCCTTTTTCAATGGTTCAAAAAAATTATATTTTAATTTTTTCCCAATTATGTGGAAAAAATTAATTAATATTTAGGAATAACAGATTCTTTAACATATGAATGAAAGATTAAGAAATTTTAACCAAGGGATAAAGAAAAGGATAAAAACTCTTCCAAATTTGTAATGTATATAATTTATTTTATCCTAGAACGAAAGATGAAAAATAATTATAGAATAAAAAATATAATCATCTTAGATAAAAAAACATGAGAAAATGTCATATAATAATTTGTTTTTAAACATATTCCTATGTTTAAAATAGAATAAAATTCAACAAGTGACTTATTTTATATAAAGAAAATGGAAAGTAGAAGTCTCATGTGAATAGGGGTTTAAATGAAGAGACCCGTTGAGATTATTCATTTTGATATGTATGTTTATATTAAGTAGAAATTTATATATAGATATAAATACTTTATTAAAATTATGTATAATTTTAATGACATGAATCATGAATTTAACACATAAATAACAAGTTATGAAGAGATTAAAAATAACTAGGAGAACTATAGAAAAAGAGATCAATTACATGATCAAGAAGTTTCAATTAAACAATATTATAGAATAAATTATTGATAAATTTGAATAAAATATATATACATATACTTCTTAAAATAATAGAGTAACTTAGAAAAAAATAATATAAGTATTTTTTATATGGTAATAACAATTCTAATTGAGAATGATACACCATACTTATTTTATAGGCAAATAATATAAAAAATTATTTGCATTCAAAATCATTTATCATTGTGTTCTAATTTATAAAAGATGCATAATGAGATGTATCATAAGAATAATTTGATTTTAATTTATTTTTAATGATTTTTATGTCTTTTATTATCAAATTTAATGGTAAAAATCTTGTGAAATTTGATGAAAAGTATATTAAGGCATATTTTTGATATATATATAACATCCTAAATGAAATTAATCTATCAGGCCTGAACCAAAATGCTACAAAGACTTAAACATATTTCCTAATTTAAAAAGGTGAGTGATTAGAACTTAGTAAATACATAAATCATGGGGGGTGAATTATCTTTTAAGAATAAGAAAATAAATGAAACAATAATAAATAATAAATAATCAGTTTGGTAAAATAAATAAAAACTTTGATGACGAAATATCTCAAATAAATCTATTACAAACACTTATTCCCAATCCAACATTAACTAGATATAAATAATAAAAATAAAATAATTTTCATATACATGTATATTTTAACACCCCAAGATTTTATGAGATAGATTCTTTTTTATTTCTTTGATTTCTTATCTTTTATGCTACACCAAGATTAGCTTGCATTATACGCAACACTGTATTAGCTTGCAGTATAAGCAACACTATTCTTGGCTTGTGTTACACAAAATTTCAACTTATTTTGATATAATTCATTTCACACAAGACCATGTATAAGTGATAACTAAATATTATAACCTATTCATTATAATGACAGGTATGAATAGTATTAACTTCCTTCTAAAAAACTATTTTGGTCGTACGTATCCATGAACGGTGTATTCCATTTCATTTATCTATATATTATATATATTTCTATACTTAATATTTAAGATATATAAATAATTTTTTACATTCTGGAATTAATTAATTCATGATATAAGTAATAATATCAATAATAACAACTCAAAACATGTACGATAAATAAAACAATTATTATCCAAAACGTTTCTTTAACATGGAATTGATAAATAAACAAGAAATATAAATTTATAAGTTAATCATATATGATATCATAAATATTATTATGGTTCTTTTACAAGTTAAAAATATGTTTAAACCCACTATATAAGAGTTTTTGACACATACGGAAAAAATCAGACCTAAGGGAAGGGATAATTTTGCAATCTCATTATTATTTGAGATTGTTTATAGGTAATTATTTATTGGGGTATATTTATCATCCATGTACATGTTCCCTAAATATGTAATAATATTTACATTCTTATATTATTTTTTAAATTCAATTTTACCCATTGGTGAATTTTAACTAAATGGTATGAAAGGAATATTTTTTTCGTTATTCGATACGAGGTACTTTTTTGACTTTTCCGACAAAGGTATGAGGAGAATGTTTTTTAACTTATATGGAATGAATAGATTATTATGCTTTAATAATAATTTATTTCCATGAATATTACTTTACAATATATAAATAATATTTTTCATTCTGGAAGTAATTAAATCATGATCTAAGTAATAATATCAAGAAGAACAACTCAAAACATGTACGATAAATAAAACGATTATTACCCAAAACATTGCTTTAACATGGAATTGATAAATAAATAGGAAATATAAAGTTATAATTTGATCATATATGATATCATAAATATTATTATGGTTCTTTTACAAGTTAAAAATATGTTTAAACCCATTATATAGGAGTTTTGGACACATACATAAAAAATCAGACCTTAGGTAAGGGATAATTTTGCAATCTCGTTATTAATAGAGATTGTTTATAGGTAATTATTTATTGGGGTATATTTATCATCTACATCCATGTTCCCTAAATATTTAATACTATTTATATTCTTCTATGATTTTTTAAAGTCAATTTTACCCATTGGTGAATTTTTACTAAATGGTATGAAAGGAATATTTTTTTGTTATTCGATACGAGGTACTTTTTTGACTTTTCCGACAAAGGTGTGAGGAGAATGTTTTTTAACTTATATGGGATGAATAGATTCTTACACTTTCATAATTATTTATTTCCATGAATCTTACTTTACAATATATTAATTTAATTTTCAATTAAATTTCTTTTCTTTTAAAACTGCATGGCATTTTGAGAAAAGAAACCGTTTTTGAAGAACAAAGGATATTTTTATCAAGAATTTAGTTCAATTATTTTATCAAAATTATTTTCCATCTAATATGACCTAGGGTTATGTTTCTATCCCTATTATTACTTTTATTTTATTGTATTTTTTATGGAATTATTTTTTTGAAATCCATTTATTTTATATAGATTATGATGGAATGATGTTTAAGAAACCCATTTTTTTCATGGGTTATGCTATGATGAATGATTTCTTTTTTTGTGGCACATGTAGGAATGGTTTAATTATGATATGGGTGGGACCTATATATCCCTCCAATACATTTTTTAAAGAAATTAATCTCTAGATATGACAAATTTTACGATACCTTGGTGAATAACCTTGGTAATTTTTATGACACCTTGGGGATGGACCTTGGTGATATGAAACCATAAGGATGGACCTTGGTGATATGACACCTTTTTGATGGACCTTGGTGATATGACACCTTGCATATGGACCTTGGTGATATGCTTATGAATGCCTAAATTAAATTTTGTATCAACATTTTCAAGATATGATCCAAGTTCTTATTGTTATGATATTCCTCTTTCTCATGCCTTCATGAAAGTCATCATATTCTTATTTATATAACTAAATTACTTGTTTTATGCCAATAATATTTTATTATGGTTAATGTTCCTTTATGATATATTCCTTACGTACTATCAATATTTATTTCATGACTCAATATTTTGATATTTCAACTTTATATTCATGTTTATATATTCTTATGTTTATGGTTTGTTTTATGTTCTCAATGTTTACCCTTACTGAGAATTTGATCTCACCATTTTTATGGTTTATTTTCCCAAATATATAAAGAAAGTTTTTAGGTAGGAAATCAAAAGTGGAAGATCTCTATGGGATATGTTGAAGATATTTCACCAAGTTATAAGATTATGTTCCTAGTTTCCAAAGACACTAAATTAATACGATCTTTAGGTGTATATTTGTGTAATTTATTATATATTCTACAAAAGAAATGTAATGTCCATGTACGTCAAGCTTGGGTTGCTAGAGTTGGTATTAGAGTAAATGTTTAGTCAACCTTTGGAAATTAGGATATGAAAACTTTAGTGAGATCCCTAGAGATATTTCTAAGGTATGTCTAGGGATGTCCTAAAGATAAGCCAGGTTTAGGTTACAATCCTAGAGTTTTTTTGATAATCATGAATAACCCATGATTAAACCTAAGATATCATAGATTGAAATATTATAAGTAATATACATTAATTATGTGTTTTTAATCTCTTATATGTATTTCTCATACTTTTCCTTTTGGTCTTAGTCAATATCCAGAACTACATAGAACATGGATAACCATTGAATGTTTTACATGTGGAAATTATGGGAATTATGAATATCGATTTACTATATGGAAATATCATGAATAGAATCATGATGATGGTATTAGTATTGGTAAAAATGTTGAGGATAAAGATATTATAAACGATATGTGAAAGGTATATGATGTTCTACCGTTATTTTTTACATTTGACCTAAGAAGATTGAGGTTGAGAAACCTTAAGAAATGATTAATATTTTAGGAAAGATTAAGATGATGGATCCTAAGTAATGGTTTGAGAATAAATTTGGAATATTGAGTTGTATATGTTTTAGATTTCAATGATTATGTTATATGAATCATGAAATATGTTAGTGTTTTAAGTATAAGTTATTAATTAAGGATTGGAAAGGATATGTTGTATAGTTATAGGTAGACAGAAAAGTGATTTAAGGGTAAGGTGATATACTTGGAGAACACATGATTAAGGGGAATATAACCCTAAATATTTTCTTATGTTAAGATAATGATTCTTGGATAAAGATATATTGGATTTGAATAAGTAAATTTGATGATTCTAGTTTCTTGATATCTAATTATGGAATTATTGACACGTTGGTTATGCTATCATGGATGAAGTATACAAATTTTTGGGACTTAAGGAATATATCCAATAAGTTTTGGAATAAGGAAACATGCATGTTTTCAGTAAGGATATCTCATAATTTAGGTTGTTATCGTGACTCAAGATAATACATGATGCAGGTGTTCAAATTTTTTGAATGTGACCAACTAAATATATCTTATGATATATGGGGGATAAATTTTAAGCTGAGGTTGTGAAATATTTTCTACAGTTTTGGATTTTCATATTTCAGAAGGTTTTTATGGTTATCAAATTTTTAGAAAGTTTAAGTTAAACATCAGATGATTTTTGTTAGAATAAAGTATTATCTCACCATATATGGACTTATGAATGTTTGATAACTTGTGATAACCTTTTTGTGTTAAATATGGATGGAATGACCTATCATTAAATTTATGGATCTCATGATCTGCTAACACTTTAGGAATGACAAATTCGAATTCATTTATTTGAATAAGAGATGAAGTGTAAATTGTTCAAGGCATGAACAATAGTGCGATTTTACCAAAATCAAGTAAGTATTTATTCTCATGGAAAATTATTCATCTTTAGGAAAAGGATCTTGAAAACCAAAAATGTTATCCTAGTACCTTCTTATCTAATGAATCAAATAGTCTCTTAAATTATCACAGATTTATAGCTATCAGATTGTTAACTTTTCCCAAAATTGTTCTCTATCACTATCCATTAGAAATTGATGGTTATATTTATCTTCCATGTCCATGTTTTCACTTAACACCTATTTTCTCTTTTATGGAAACCCAACGATGAGTTACTTTGGGTAACTGTTATGTTTCTAACTTTATTTTTTAAAATAAATTTTTAGTATTCTTTTTTATGATGTAGGTTTCTATGAAAGATACATTTAATTAGTAAACCATTTATAACCCCAAAAAATTTCAAGGATGAAATTAATTTTAAGTGGGGTATAATTTAACACCCTGATATTTTATGAGATATATTCTTTTTTAATTCTTTGATGCCTTTTGTTTTACGCTACACCAAAATTAGCTTGTGTTATAGAAAACACCATATGAAATTGCAGTATATGCAACACTATTATTGGATTGTGTTACAAAAAATTTCAAGTTCTTTTGATATAATTCATTTCACAAAAGACCAAGTATAAGTGATAACTAAATATTATAACGTAGTCATTATAATGGCAGGTATGAATAGTATTAACTTCCTTCTAAAAAAACTATTTGAATGAAAATAAGTGAGTCTATAAAAATAATAAAATCACTCTTTATGGATTTTATTAGTGAAATATATATGTAATATATTCAATGTAATGTTTTAAATTCATCTTATATGTTTCCTTGATATGATATAAGAACAAATTTAATTTTGTGGATAAAAGAAGTAATTTTCAAAAAAATACAGTTTTACCGCCTTTTGATGGAGAAACTTCTTTAAATGTATTTTTTGACAATTTTATAAGTTCTATTTGTCATAATAAACTTATTCTTTGGAATATAGATATCAAAATTTACCATGGTTGAAATTTTGGTATTTTTATGATAAAATTCATATTTTAATGAATAGTGAAAAATAATTTCATGAACCAGCCAGAGTCGACCCGGAACCGGTCACCTAGGCCATCCCGCGACAAGACCTGAGAGGCATTCCCGATCCTCTAGGATGGAGAAAACCACCGAGGGAATAAATAGAATACATAAGGTAATTATTTCACCCAAATATAACCAGTAAAACAAACAGCGAAAAGAAATAGACAGTCCAAAATACATTTACATAAAAAAATTGAACTGAATATTATTTTTATAAGAAAATAAAAGTGCAACTAAACCAACAACTAAACCGACCAAACCTGACAACAAACTAACTCCATGTGACCCTTCTGGTCACTCTCCAACACAATGATCACACATCTCCCAAGGTGATCGAACCCAAAATGAAACCTGTACAAGGTCTAAAAACAGAAGAAGACTATAGGTGTGAGTATTAAAACTCAGTAGGTTATTCCGATATTATATTCCCAATGAAATTACTTTAAAATAAAATAAATTTCAATTTCAATTTTTAAATACAAGATATAAAAGTATGTTTTTCAAATGAGGTTCCATACTATAATAATTATCTGAAAAAAACTTTCATGTTTTATAAACAAGAATGCTAGTAACAATTTTTCAGCGAGGTGAAACTTCAAAATGAAAATAGTTTTCAATATGGATGATTTAAAGAAGGTAAAATTTTAAATAAAACACACACACTATGGAATGTACCAAATAAGCACATTGTATGCCGACGGTGAGTACAAAATAGCCAATAAGCACAAGTCACGGGAACACCCCTAGGCACTAGTTAGTTGTGAGCCCTAGGTACCTCGTATCTCAATGAAGGTAAACATAATAAATATCTTTTCTCATGAACATGAGACATTAGTAGGGAGAATACACATAACCTAGTGTTCCCCCAACAACATCATCATCATAGTTTAGTTAGTGTTGTCATTATCAAACTTGCTAAGTGAAACAGGGGTCAAAACCCACAGGAACACTAGCATACTAGTACACATCTGCCCACCTAGATACTTGGGATTCCCTTTAGTGATCAATCAAGTTACACATATTATAAAATGCACTTTTCACATGAAAATTTCATTCCCAAACCATAAACAAACAAACATTCTGCAAACATTCTTCACATTTCCTTCACAAATAAATAAACCACTTAAAATTTTTGTAAGACAATTTCAAGGAGTGTAATGAGGCTTTGCATGTAAAAATAATTCAAAAACACTATTTTAAGGATAAACACACAACAAAACCATACCCAACCATATTTTGAATCCCTAAAAACATTTAATAAAATCATTTCACGGACCATAAAAAATCCCAACTGATGCAACATGGTATATACATGTAAAACACTCATTCTTCATTTTTAGGAAAGGCCATATGGGCCTTTAAACATTTTACCAAGCCGAAATTTTTCAAATCCAAAAATTCCACATTTAATAATGATTTGAGAACCCACCATTTTAATATTCGAAACATTGGTAACCACCTTGAAAATATTCAGACTGCTTATCCATTACACAACCCTTTTTATAAATGTGTCAAACGGGCCTTCCATTAGCAACACATGTCAAAACATATTAAAAACCAATAAAACTTATTTCTAAAACCAAAACCTGCTTGTAATCCACCTAAGGAACCCCAAATAATTCTTTTCCTGCTTCCAAAATGATTATAATTCCAAACTAATCATTTTAATCCACACTCAACATGTAGAAGTCGAATGGGAAACTTAACAAACACATGGAATGAAATTTTTAACAAAACAATTCATTTTAAGCACTTGAAAAGGAATAAAACAATAATGGAATGCAATAAATTTATTCAAGCTAGTGAACCATGTTCAAAATACCACAAACCATGTAATGCCCCAACCCCTCTAGACTGGAGCCAGTACACTACTTTTTATATTGGAATGGTTATAAGGAATTAAAATCCCAAAGGAATTATTAGTTTAGTAGTCTTGAAGAAACTATATACATAGATGTTACTCAAATTACATTGGAAAAGTTTTCAAAATAAAATAAATAATGAAAACTAAAAACTGCATCCACAAGAACTCAATAAATGATCTCCTCTTTGTCACCTGTTAAAAGTAAATAATGGAAGGGGTGATCTCAAATGCTTAGTAAGGGTTACAAATATCTGAAGCATGAATAAAATAATAAGTGAATCATAATCAATCTTACATAATCAATATGGCATGGTGAATATATGAAAAACTCACGCCATTAATAAACTGAGAATGAAACTGCATCCATAGATTTTGTCATAGTGAAAACCTCATGGATAGTAATAAATATTAATGAATAAAGAAAATGATTATTATTTGACGTCATATATTTGGCACATGAAACTATAATATTGTAAAAAGTTTTAGTTCTATAGGTAGAAACCCGTCTGATTTTTGGAAACAAACTCGAAGGGTTTGTCACCAACTGATTTGTCTCATGAGACCTACCGATGCATCGAGGGGTTGTAGCAGCCCCACCCCACTCTACATAAAAATAATTAATTATACATAGATTCAATATAAGAGAAACATGACTTTACATTATCTGTATAGAATAGAGTATATGGATTCATCAATATTTCCACAATCAAAACAACATTCAAAATAAATACCGTAAGTAAAATGGAATATGACTTAGACAATAATCATATCCATGATATGAGAATATGGATATTTAAATGGAATATAATTTCAATTGAAAATTTATCTAAAATGGGCATTAGGTACACCACATAAGAAAGAGTAGGTGTACAATACTAAGCAAGTCACAATGAAGTGAAAATTAAGACAAAGCTCGTTACCATGTTGTAATCAATTGAGTCGTATGACCCAAAGTTAATAAACACCAAATGAATCATAGAATACCATGAGTATAAATATAATCATGATAATATATATCAAATTTCAGTACAATTATACCACATATAATAAATAAGAGGAAAACAATGGAAATCCCAAAAAATTGAAAGTGAGATGAGAAAACCTCTTACAAACATTTCGGCATGGTAACGAGTGTTATTGTGAAGGATTAATGAGAGGTAAAGGGGTATCCCATTACTTATATATCACAATGGATGTATTGGGGAGGTGATAAAACATACCCTATCATTAGGAATTAAAAATAAAATGGAACAACATAGGGGAGATTCTTAAACAAAAGTGAGATGGAGGATCCCTTACCTTACGCTCGAAGGTGTTCTTGATTATTCTTAATGACCTGAATAATAAACTATATATTCATTAATTAATAAGTCTACAACCTCATAATAATTTAATTTATATGTTATAACCTTATTAATATCATTAATGGCATTTTTTGATGGGTTTAAGAGATTCAAATTTATTGTTTTGGAAGCATTTTCTTACTTGGTTTCATGATGTGTTTACTTGTATTCATGAATGGAAGTTCATTTGAAATGTGGTTAAACATCCAGAATTGATAATACATATTATTAGTGAAATTAAAGAGATATAAATGATCTTATAATTATTCTAGTTATATACTATGAGGATGACTCATTCGATGAGTTAAAAATAAACGCTTGGATTTGGCTTGGCTGTTTTGTGCACAATAAACTTGTTTTGTATTATTATTCCATATTATGAATGTGTAAAGATTCTAGAAATTTAATTAAGATAAGATACATATATTACGATGTGGTTCAACCATTGAAAATGTTTCATGACCAGTATTGAAGATAGTAATGAAAATTGAAAACCCGTCTTCCTTGGGTGTTATAAATTTACACATCTCGGACGGTGTTTGCATTTATTGTATAAAAGGAGGGGAAAAAGAAATATTATGATGAAATATTACATTAACAAAATGAAAATAAAGTACATTTAAGGTACAGTAATTATCAAGGAATATCTATGAGTGGAGGTGAGAATGGAGAATAAAAGAATGGAACTTTGTAAAAGAAATTGAAAGAAAAGAGGAGAAAGGTTCACCTCTTGAGTACTCCGCCTTGAGAATCTCCTTAAGGCCATTTCTTTTTGAACTTTTGGTGATACCATTAGGTCTTGGATGTTGGGAGATTGATTGGGGAGAGTATTTGGTAGAATTTAGGCAAGTGTTGAAGCTTGAGTGGTGTGGGAGGAAGAGGGGGTGAGGGTGGTTTATATAGTGGAGGGGAGAGGAGTTTTCTTAATATTATAATCATTAATTTATTATTTCCTCTCAAGACAACCAATAGTGGGTATTCCATGACCAAGAACAGTAATATATGCATGTGACTTCAAACCAATTGGGCTTACATCAGCATATCATCATCAATGACTTAATAAATTCCTTATTTAGCATTTATCGTAAATTATCGCATTTTACTATTCATAAAAATTTTAAGTATTTCAGAAAAATCCCAAAAATACACCCTAACCATTTTTTGATGTGTAGAATCAAAAAATGAAGTCCGTTTTTCAAAAATAATTTTCTAAATTTTATTAATTAAATATGTAATTAAAATAATTATTTAATCAAAAAATATAAACACTTAAAATATTCATCTTCATTTTTAAGGTGCCTAAATTAATTTATATATTCAAGGGCATGTATACTATTCATAAGAGTCATATTAGTATTCATAAGGGTAGGTTACTGTTCACAAGGGTATGTTACTATTCCCTGAAAATTAAGTTAATTCTATCACACTCTAATTATCGTCTTGATCACAACTGTGTATGTTAGATTTTTAAAATTCAAATCACAGAGCTGACAAATATAAGTTTTATGGATAGTTTATGGCTATCTCCTATTAGTAACCTTGTTTTGTTCCATAAAGGCTCAATGATTCATGAAATATAGGCTATAACTAGACTTTATTTATGAGAAACATACCATAAAATGTTTGGGGTGCTACATTATTCCCTCCTTCAGAAATTTCATCCTTGAAATTTTTTCATTTATAAAGCCCACAAAAAAGATGTGGGTGGTTCTTCTTCATAACATTCTCAAGTTCCCATGTTGTTTCCACTATATTCTGGTTTTTCCCCAAAACTTTTACTAGACGAGTTGTCTTATTTCTCAATACCTATTCCCTTGTGTCAAGAATCCTGATAGGCTCTTCACAGTATGATAAATTAGGTTCGAGTTCTATTTCTTCATATGTGAGTACATACATTGGGTCTGGCATGTATTTCTTCAACAATGACACATGGAACACATCATAAAATTTAGAGAGACTTGGCGGCATTGAAAAACGGTAAGCTACAGCTCCGATTATTTCCATAATTTCAAATGGTCCGATGTACCTGGGGATTAGTTTCCCTTTCTTAACAAACCTTAAGACATCCTTCCATGGAGATACTTTCAGAAAGACATGATCTCCCATTTGGAATTCCAAACCATTTCTCCAGTTGTCAACATAACTCTTCTGCCTACTTTGGGATGCTTTTTTATGGGCTTGGATTGTCTTCACCTTTGCCATGGACTCTTCAATAAGTTCTGGGCCTATAAGTTTTCTCTCACCAACTTCATCCCAACAAGTTGGAGTTCGAAATCTCTTTCCATATAATGCTTCATATGGATCCATTTGAATACTATAGTGGAAACTATTATTGTATGAAAATTCCAAAAAAGGCAAGTATTGATCCCACATACCTTGAAAGTCCAGAGAGCATGATATTAGTATGTCTTCAAGGGTTTGAATAGTCCTTTCACACTGTCCGTCAGTTTGAGGGTGATAAGAAGTAATCATACGAAGCTCAGTATTCAAAGCCTTTTTGAGACTTTTCCAGAATTTTGATGTAAACTGTGGATCTCGATCAGACACAATCGATATTGGTGAACCATGAAGTCTTAAAACTTCATTAAAATAAAGTCTTAACAGGCGCTCCAGTGGTAAATCTTCTCTTATTGGAAGGAAATGTGCTGATTTTGTGAGACGATACAAAATTACCCATATTTCATCATTCCTCTCAGTGTCCTCAGTATTCCTGTGATATAATCCATTGTAATTTTATCCCACTTCTACATAAGAATAGGTATAGGTTACATCACTCCTTTGGGATGTTGTATCTATGCCTTCACTTGTTGAAAAACTAGATATCTTGACACGTAGTCAGCAATTTCACACTTCATATTATCCCACCAAAAATGTTCCTTCAAATATCTATAAATCTTTGTGCTACTTGAGTGTATAAAAAAAGTTGAGCTATGAGCATCGTCTAATAGTTCAATTTTTAGCTCAGGTACTAATGGAACACATAACCTCTTCCCCAATTTCAGAACTCCTTCCTCATACAAGAAGTATGCCAATCTCCCATCCTTGATAGAATTAATTTTCTTCAACAGAATCTCATCATTATATTGGGAGCTTTTTATCTTCTCTAGTAAAGATGGTTTAGCAATCATTTGAAAGAGTAAAGATGTTTCCCCTTCCTTAACAATTACCATATTCATCTTTAGTAGAACCATGAATATTAGATCTCTCTTTATCCTCATTTGAGTTAGAATTCCATGATATTTTCTGCTTAATGAATTTTCCACCTTATTTGCATTTCCTGGGTGGTAGTGTATTGAAAAATCATAATCTTTGAGTAACTTGATACATCTCATTTGCCTCATGTTGAGTTCTTTATGGGTGAAAATGTATTTCAAACTATTGTGGTCCATATAAATCAAACATCTTTCTACGTAGAGATAATGTCTCCATATTTTTAGAGCAAATATTATAGCTTCTAACTCAAGATCATGAGTTGGAGAATTTAGCTCATGATTATTCAATTTTCTTGATTCATAAGTAATAACTCTATTTTTTCATAAGGATGAAACTCAGTCCATTCTTTGATGCATCGTTGTATATTACAAATCTATCACTTCCAGATGGAAGTGTCAAAATTGGAGCATTGACCAATATTATTTTCAATTCCTTGAAGCATTATATACATTCTTGTGTCCACACAAACTTAACTCCTTTACATGTGAGCTTGGTTAGTGGGTTATCCAGTCAGAAAAAGTTCTAAACAAAATGTCTATAGTAACCTGCTAAACCAATAAAACTGCATACCTCAGTTGTTTTTGTTGGCATGGGCCAATCATGGATTACCTTTTTATTTATAGGATCAACTAGGATTCCATCCTTACAGACAATATAGCCTAAGAAAGAAACTGATTTAAGACATAATTCTCAGTTTCTAAACTTCTCATATAATTTGTTTCTTCTAAGAGTTTTCAGAATAATCTTCAAGTGATTCTCATGGTCTTTATAGATTTTTGAGTATACCATGATATCATCGATGAATACTACAAAAAAGTTATCAAGATATTCCTTGAAAACTCTATTCATTAAATCCATGAAAACATAGGGTTCATTTTTTAGTTCAAAAGGCATCACTGTAAACACATAATGCTCATACCTTGTTCGAAATGTTGTCTTAGGAATATCTTCCTTCTTCACACGTAGATTATGATATCTAGATCGAAGGTTACTCATCGAAAAGTATTGAGATCTATTAAGTTGATCAAATAAATCATCAATTTGGGGCAGAGGATACTTATTATTTATCATAATAGCATTGATTTCCCTGTAATCAATGTATAGCCTCATGGATCCATCATTCTTCTTGACAAAGAGGATAGGGGCTCCCGATGGAGAAAAACTAGATCGAATAAATACATTTTCACTCAATTCCTCTAGTTTTTTCTTTATCTCCACTAATTCCAAGGTGTTCATTCTATAGGGAGTATTTGATATAGGTCTTGAACCAGGAATTAAATCAATAGAGAACTCAGCTTCTCACTCTAGAGGATGTCCAGGTAAATACCCTGAAAATACATCAATGTATTCTTGAAATATGTAAACATCTTCAATTTGAATATTTCCTTCCTCACCCATAGATATTGGGTTCTCTTCCTCTCCAAGAATTGCAGAGCTATTGGGGGTGGGTCTAGATTAGAATCGGATGGTGAGGTATCTGCTCTAAAGATAAGAGATTCTACACCATTTTCAAAAATTATAACTTCATTTTTCTTGTAATATATCTTTACATCATAATTTGACAGCCAATTGATACCAATAATTATATCAAATTCATTCATTAGTATGATGATAATTTTATCAACTAAATTATGTTTTTGTGTCATGAGGGGGACAAGTCGACGTGCCTTCATTGCAATGATGCATCCTCTATGAGTTTTTACTGATAACTCCTTTGTTAAATCAAATTGGACATGTCTAATTTTCATGGAAAATTGGGAAGATATAAATGAATGTGATGATCTAGAATCAAATAAAGTGTTGGATAAGTTTGAGGAAACAATTAAAGTACCTACCACCACATCATTAGGAACTTCAACTTCCTCGGTTGTAATCGCATAAGCTCTCCCTTGCTCTCTTGTCTTTTTCTTAGGCATGTTTCCTTGGAGCTTAGGACACTCATTTTCATAGTGTCCCCTCTCTCTATAGTTGTAGAATTGAACATCATCAAATTGTTTCTTCCCCTTGCATTCATGTGATAGATGTCCCTTTTCTCCACACTCATAGTAGACTCCCATGCCTTTCATGCATTTCCCAAGATGATTCTTTCCACAGTTCTTGAATAATGGTAATTTCTTCATTCCCTTGTTCTTATTTGGAACTTCACATTTACCTTTTTTATTAGAATAATTCCCTTGAAAAAATTTTATCTAGCAAATTCCCTCTATTTTTTGATGGCACTTGATACAATTTCATCATATGATGAAAATGTTTGAGAAGATAGTAACCTTCTAATACTTAGCTTAATAACTTTAAAGAAATGATCAATATTGTCTGCCGAGTCACATATATAATCCACGGCATACCTGGATAGCCTTGTAAAGGTAGCCTCATACTCTACAACACTGTCTTCTTCCCTTTGCTTTAAGCCAAGGAATTTCCTCTTCATTTCAGTTTGTTGCTCACAAGGGAAATATATTTCGAAGAATATTTCCTTAAAAGTCCTCCATTACATATCTTCTATTTCTTCTTCCTCCATGGTATTTTGAACTTATGACCACCATTTATCAGTGTCTCCCTTGAGACAATATATTTCTAGTACTACCTTTTCATTTTCATTGCATCTTAATGCCATAAATATATTTTCAAGGGACTTGATCCATTGCTCAGTAACCACTGGATTATTAGTCCCACTGAAAGATGGGGGATTCTGCTATATGAAATGATCCAACACAGTCGTGGAATGGCTATTCGTTACAACCTGAGTAAGTTGTCCCAATATGGTTAGGACCTGATTTGCTCCAACATTTCCTGTGTTGACTTGCTGGGTGGGGAGATCTCTACCTTGCCCACGAGTATTGAGTCCCCTTATTCTGTTAGATTCCATTTCTAAATAATTACATACACTATATTAGGGTATGATTCATAATTTATAATCTTAACTTAACAAAATACTTAGTATAAATTTAGATCCTACGCATGGCTAATCCCATAATCAGAAAAATAGTTTCTTTAAGGAATAATTTACATTTCAATCCTTCATAATGTATTCTAAAGAAAACATGAATTATCCTAATCATATCCCCCAGGAGTATCATAACCAAGAGTGCATCAAGGCCCATTTTCGTGTACTAGGATACCCCAGGTCAAGCCTGAAACTCCTTGTTGGAGCTTTCACTCCTAGGTACATCTGTGTCAGAGCCACCTCTACCTGCTCGTATCCAGACAGAGATGTATTTTCTAGAAGTATTTACATAATCTATTACTTACCAAAATACTAGGATATTCTTGTACATTTATCGTCAAATATTACCTTAGGTCTTTGTTCCCTACTATACATTTCCTACTCTAGTTTCCAAGTTTTCTACTAAACTTCCTCTGATACCAACTGTAATGCCCTGACCCCTTTAGACTGGAGACGTTGCACTAATTGTTATTTTGGCATGGTTAGAAGGAATGAAAATCCTGAAGGAATTATTAGTTTAGTAGTCTTGAAGAAACTAGATACATATATGTTACTCAAATTACATTGGAAAAGTTTACAAAATACAATATATAACGAAAACTAAAAACTACATCCACAAGATCTCAATAAAGGATCTCCTCTTTGTCACATGTTGAAAGTAAACAATGAAAGGGGTGAGCTCAAATGATCAGTAAGGTTTAAAAATAGTGGAAGCATGAATACAATAATAATTGAATCATAATCAATCTGACATAATCAATATGGCATGGTGAATAGATGAAAAACTCACGCCATTAATAAACTGAGAATGAAATTGCATCTATAGATTTTTTTCATAGAGAAAACCCCATTGATAGTAATAATTCATAATGAATAAATAAAATTATTATTATTTGGATGTCATGTATCTAGAAAATGAAACCATAATATCGTAAAAACGATTTAGTTCTATGGGTAGAAACCTGTCTGATTTTTGGAAACAAACTCGAAGGGTTTGTTGCCAACTGATTTATCTCATGAGACCTACCGATGCATCAAGGGGCTGTAGTAGGGCCCACCTGTCTCTACATCCAAATCATTCTTTATACATAGATTCAACACAAGAGAAACATGAATTTACATTATCTATATAGAATAGAGGATATAGATTCATCAATATTTCCACAGTCAAAACAACATTCAAAATAAATATCATAAGTAAAATGGTATACGACTTAGACAATAATAATATCCCTGATATGATAATATGGATATTTAAATGGAATATAATTTCAATTGAAAAGTGATTTCAAATGTTTATTAGGTACATCACATAATAAATATTATGTGCATAATACTAAGCAAGTCACAATGAAGTGAAAATTCATACAAAGCTCGTTACCGCATTGTAATCAAGTCGTATGAACCAAAGTTAATAACCAAAAAATTAATCACAGAATACCATGAATATAAATATAATCATGATAATATATATCAAATGTAAGTACAACTATACCACATATAAGAAATAAGATGCAAACAATGGAAATCCCACAGAATTGAAAGTGAGATGAGAAAACCCCTTACAAACATTTCGGCATGGTAACGAGTGTTATTGCGAGGGCTTAATGAGAGGTAAAGGGGTGTCCCATTAATTATATTTCACAAGGGAATTATGGGGGAGGTTTGAAAACATATCCCATCATTTTTAATTAAAAATAAAATGGCACAACATAGGGGAGATTCTTAAACAAAAGTGAGAGAGAGGATCCCTTACCTTACGCTCGAAGGTGTTCTTGTTTGTTCTTAACGACCTCAATAATCAAATTTAGATTCATTAATTAATAATTAAATAACCACATAAACATGTAATTTATGTTTTATAACCTTATTAAGATCATTAATGGCCTTTTTATGGGTTTACAATATTCAATTTTATTGATTTGGAAGCATTTTCTTACTTGGTTTCATGATTTGTTTACTTGTATTCATGAATAAAATTTCATTGGAAATGTGGTTAAACATACAGAACTGTTAATATAAATTATTAGTAAAATTAAAGAGATATAAATGATCTTATAATGATTCTGATTATATACCATGAGTATGAATCATTCGATGAGTTAAAAGTAACCACTTGGATTTGGCTAGGCGGTTTTGTTCACAATAAACTTGTTTTGTATTATTATTCCATATTATGAATGTGTAAAGATTATAGAACATTAATAAAGATAATATTCATATATTATGACCTGGTTCAACCATTTAAAAGGTTTCATGACTAGTATTGAAGATAGTAATGAAAATTGAAAACCCGTCTTCCTTGAGTGTGATAAATTTACACATCTCGGATGGTGTTTGTATTTATTGTATAAAAGGAGGGGAAAAGAGATATTATGATGAAAAATTCAATTATCAAAATGAAAATATAGTACATGTAAGGTACTGGAATTATCATGTAATTTGGATGAGGGGAGGTGAGAAGGGAGAACAAAATAATGGAACTTTGTAAAAGAAATTGAAAGAAAAGAGAAGGAAGGTTTACCTCTTCAGTACTCCTCCTTGAGAATCTCCTTAAGGATTTTGTTTTTGGCCTTTTTGTGAGACCAGAAGGTCTTGGAAGTGGGGAGAGGGCTTGGGGAGAGTATTTTTCACAATTATTGCAATTATTGAAGCTTGAGTGGTGTGGGAGGAATAGGGGGTGAGGGGTGGTTTATATAGTGGAGGGGAGAGGAGTTTTCTTAATATTATAATCATTAATTTATTATTTTCTATCAAGACAACTAATAGTGAGTATTCCATGACCAAGAATAGTAATATATGCACGTGAGTTCAAAAAAATTGTGTTTACATTAGCAGATCATCATCAATGACTCAATAAATTCCTAATTTATCATTTATCATAAATTGCAGCATTTTACTATTCATCAAAAATTTAAGTATTTCAGAAAAATCCCAAAAAATTCACCCTAACCATTTTTTCATGTGTAGAATCAGAAAATAAATTCCATTTAAAAAAAATAAAAATATGATTAATTAAATATTTAATTAAAACAGTTATTTAATCAAAAAATATACACTTTAAATATTCATCTTTCTTTTTAAGGTGCCTAAATTCATTTATACATTCAAGGTCATGGATACCATTCATAAGAGTCATAATACTATTCATAAGGGTAAGTTACTATTCATAAGGGTTGGTTACTATTCATAAGGGTATGTTACTATTCACTTAAAATTAAGTTAATTCTATCAGACTCTAATTATCATCTTGATCACAACCGTGTATGTTAGATTTTTAAAATTCAAATCACATAAATGACAAATATAAGTTTTATGGCTAGGTTATGGATATCTTCTATAAGTAACCATGTTTTGTTCTATAGAGGCTCAGTGATTCATGAAATATAGGCTATAACTAGAATGTATTTAAGAGAAACATACCATAAAATATTTGGGGTGCTACAAAACATGTGCTAAATCAACGAAATCATTTGAACAAACATGCGGTGTGCACCATTTTAACAAAACTACACCACTTTACACAAAACAAGGTTTTAACCGCTACTTTGCACACAAAAAAAATTATCAAAATCATAAATTAAAATTTTCAGAGTATGAGGAAGTTGAAAACAAAATTAAACATATGTTTCTTAAATAAAAAGGTCAATTTAAATGGGAAACCTACCTCAAATCCATGGCGGTATGGAAACACACAACTGAAATCACCCGCTGCGGGTTTATAAAACCTAAAACTATGAATACCATCCCTAAATGAATATAACCCCCATAAAACCCATTCCAAAACATAAACCTAGTTCTTTAATGACCAGGGGAGAATAAATAACCATTACATAATAGAAATAGGAGGAAGATGGAGGACAAATGAGAAGGAATCTCAACTTGGAAACTAGAAAACTCTTTGTCTTCCCCTAGATTTGTACCCTTAGAGGAAAGGTAATGGATTTAAACTCCTTAGAGAGGTTTATAAGGTCTAGAATAACCAGGGAAATAATATTTTTGGCAAAAAAAGTATGAATTGAATTATTTAAGAATGATACAAATTACCTTTGGAAAATCTGGATGATTTGAGAAACATTGAGAAGTTTTTCCATAATATGTTACTAAGATGAGATACAAAGAGGTAAAATGGAACATTGGGATGTGCCCAGGGTTCTTGGACTCGAGTGGGATGTTGAATCACCAAAAATTATAAAATAATCAATAAGATATAAAATAAAATAAAAATATTTTAAAAAAACAGGAAATTGGCCCATAGGCAGGCCAGATACCGGAATAAATAACCCAAATTCACCATGCTTATGAATTTCTAAGGGGTAAAAAAAGGATATTGTGGTTTTAATATGTCATTGGAGGAAAATTGGTAAGTGAAATTAGTGAAAAAATTTGAAAAATTAAGGATTTATAAAAGAAAAAAATTTGGTTTTAAAATATGGAAATGGGCTCACGGTTGGCCCAAATCAAGAAGTAACCACCCTTTTCTCCAAAATTCCCAAACAAGATATGGGGAACCCATGGTCGGATGATTAGACATATATGTAAGTTCAAATATAAATATTAATATCAACCAAAACTCAATAAATGTATCATTATTTTCCAATGAACTAGATCAAAACCAAGACATGAGAAGAAAAAAACCGGGTGTGAAAAAATACTGCATTTTAATTCCAAACTTCATTTTCATATAATTTATTTATATAGTTATATTATCTATTGAATTGGTTTTAAAGTGTAATTTTAATATATATTTTTAAATTAATTCAATTTTTTTCATTGGAAGTAATTTCACATTTAAATTTGATATAAACACATGGTAATGTTTTTATAGTTTTTACTTATTACAAACTCTCTTTCTAGTTTTAAAAATGGGAATTAATTTTAAATTAATTTCTGTCAATTATGTTATTTGAATTTAGAAAAATAGACTCAATATTTTTAATCATAAGGTATAAATTATTTAAATATTTACCTTTTATTTTTGTACATTATGAATAGTAACTCCAGTAATAATTTTTATTTTCCATGATTAAATGGTAAATCAGGTAAATAAGGGTAAAAAAATAATATTATAATAATATAAAACTACCCTAAAACATGTATTAATAATATTGTATGATTCATGTGAGACCAAAATAATCTTTAGGACGAAATTTTTTCATTTCAGAACCACTTGGGTGTGAAAATGACATGTTAAAATGATTAATTTAAAGTAAAGGGAAATATAACATAAACATGTATCTTTATACTAAAAATTTTTTATGGTGGGGTTATATAATTGATATAATTGAAGATAAACATTCATTAGAAATATAAAAATATTTCCTATATCATGGTATTTTATTTATAATTTTTAGACATTAAATAAATAAATTTATTTATGACATAATGATGATACAGTGACTACCTTATTAATAAAATATTCAAATAATTGATATTATAAATATTAAAATAAATTTAATTTGAACATTTTGATTCCATAAAAGAATTTTTTGGAGGACATTTACATGTGAGAGATTATTTAATTTATATTTTCTTAAGTAATCAAGTTTTTATGACTTTAATAAAAAACAATTAGTAAATAGTGTCGAAATTGATGTAAATGAGTTTAAAAAAATAGTATTTTATTAAATGATATAATATTCCTAAAAATATAAGATTTGTTAAAATGACTTATATAATGTTATAAATTTAATTAATTATCTACTTTAGGTTCTATTAGAATTTTATAGTAACTATATTAATTATATAGTATGAAAATACAAGAAGACATGGTAAGAGTTAAATTATTTAACTAAGGGTTAAAGATAAATGATAAGGTTAATTTTGTAGCCTAAACTTGTCTAAAACATATTTTTTGAGAGTATTTATACCCATACTCATATTATATTTGAAATAAATGAGTTTGGAACCATTAGAAACCGAAAATAAATTTTTAATAAATTAATATTTAAATACTTTCCTAAAGCTCCCCTCACTTATCCTATAAAAGGGAACTTCTCCTTATCTTTTAATAACACATCTAAATACCTTTTTCATGGAAAAAATATGCCAATTTACTCTATTAACTTCCCTAAAATCATTATACAGGCCACACTTTTGGTACAATTCCATCCTAATTATACATTTTTTACAAATCAAAAGAATATACTTGAAAAAGAGGTAATTGCTTTATCACCTCTTTCAAAATTATTTTCTTCTTATACTTCCTCTTATTATGATGTTTCTATACTAAAGTAATAAATACAGTATCTTATACATGATGATATTTTATTATAATTATGGTACAACCTTACACCTCCTTTTATCCATCCTATGAATAACGATATCACCATCCGTGCGTACGTACGGTTTATCGTCTCCACGCTGTGGTGTCATTTATTATTCAATAATAAATAATTTGGATATGTATAATGATTAGTATAATGGATATAAATAATTAATATAACATGATAATTTTTCTTTAAAATTCATATATCATCCAATTTCATACCATTTAACCACCAAGGGAATGATATCATCACCCCTACGTACATACGACTTACTGCCTCCATGACGCGATGAGATTCATTCTCCACATTAACCATTAAAGAGTGATTATAAAATATATATCATAAATAAACATGCAATATTGGAAATAATAATTCTAGTTTATTTATGTATATATATATATATGTGTGTGTCATTTACTTTCTTACATTTAATTCAATAAGGAAACGGAAACAACGTTCATGCGTACATACAACCTACCATCTTCATGAACAGTGTATTCCATTTCTTTTTTCTATATATTATGTGTATTTATATACTGAATATTTATGATATATAAATAATTTTTTATATTCTGTAAGTATTTAAATCATGATATAAGTAATAATATTAAGAAGAACAAGTCAAAACACGTATGATAAATAAAAAGATTATTACCCAAAACTTTGCATTAACATGGAATTGATAAATTAATGGGTAATATAAAGTTATAAGTGAATTATATATGATATAATAAATGTTATTATCGTTATTTTACAAGTTAATAATATATTTAAACCCACTATATAGGAGTTCTGGACACATACAGAATAAATCGGACCTAAGGTAGGGGATAATTTTGCAATCTCATTATTATCTGATATGTTTTATACATAATTATTTACTGGGGTATATTTATCATCGACATACATGTTCCCTAAATATTTAATACTATTTATATTCTTATACAATTTTTTAAAGTCAATTTTACCCATTGGTGAATTTTTACTAAATGATATGAAAGGAATATTTTTTTTGTTATTTGATATGTGGTACTTTTTTTACTTTTCCAGCAAAGGTATTAGGAGAATATTTTTTTTAAATTATATGTCATGAATGGATTATTAAGATTTCATAATGCTTTATTTCCCTGAATCATCCTTTACAATATTTCATGTGTATTTTCAATTAAATTTATTTTCTTTTAAAACTGCATGGCATTTTGAGAAAAGAAAATGTTTTTTAAGAAGAAAGGATATTTTCTACAAGAATTAAGTTCAAGAGTTTTATCAAAATTATTTTCAATATAATATATAGCAGGGTTATGTTTCTATCCCTATTATTACTTTTATTTGATTGTATTTATGATGGAATTATTTTTATGAAATCCATTTATTTTATATGGATTATGATGGAATGATGTTTAATAAACCCATTTTTTCATGGGTTATGCTATGATGAATGATTTGTATTTTTGTGGAACATGTAAGAATGATTTCATTATGAGATGTGTGGGACTTATATATCCCTCCAATGAATTTGGTAAATAAATTAATCTCTAGAGATGACAAGTTTTATGATACCTTGGTAATTTTATGACACCTTGGGGATGGACCTTGGTGATATGACACCTTGGGGATAGACCTTGGTGATATGGTTATGAATTTCTAAATAAAATGTCATACCCATATTTCAAGATATGATCTAAGTTCTTATTGTTATTATATTCCTATTTCTCATGACTTTATGAAAGTCCTCATGTTATTATTTATATATCTTAATTCTATGTTTTATGTCAATGATATTTTACCATAGTTAATGTTATTTTACGATCTATGCCTTAAGTACTATCAAGATTTATTTTATGACTCAATATTTTGATATTTCAACTTTATGTTCTTGTTTTTACATTCATATGATTATGGTTTGTTTTATTTTCTCAATGTTTACCCTTGATGAGAATTTGAGCTCACCATTTTTATGTTTTCTTTTCCCCAAGTTATAAAGAAAGGTTTTAGATAGTAAATCAAAAGGGGAAGATATTTATGGGATATTTTTAAGATCTTTCACCAAGTCAGAAGATTATATTCCAAGTTTCCAAAGATACTAAACTAATATGGTCTTTGGGTGTCTATTTGTGTAATGTATTATGTATTCCGCAAAAGAAATGTAATTTCTATGTATGTCAAACTTGGTTTATTAGATATATGAAACATATATCAATACTATCTCCCTTAGGTAAATCCTCATACCTAATTTTATCAAAAAAATTATAAACACCATAAGAAATCCCCTTACCAACCACTCCAACTAGGGATTAGTAGATCACTCATATATTATGGAATCCCTACCAAACCCATAACCCCTGGACCTCACCTAAGTCATGTTGGAATGTTATAGGGTCTTAGGCATTCCCCCCAATCAAAAAATTTGGTAATAAATTCCAAGGTAATGGGAAATAATCTTAGGAGATGATTTATTTTAAATCACTACACACCTATCATTGAGATCCTATCGACATTTTAGAATGTGGTATTCATATATCAGAATACAAAAGTTGTATAATAAAAGAAAAATACTATAGTCAAAGTATTATGAAAGGATTAATGATGTAAAACTTTGTAAATAGACAATGTTATCATGAAAAATCCCAAAAAGTGAAAAAAGTGTATATAGCTTGAAATAAGTATGACATGGCTTCAAAATACAATCCCAAAAATTGATCACCCAAACAGAACCTCCATGACTCCCAAGAAACTCTAAGAGCTAATAACCCATCAAATATCTCCACCTCTACCATTTCTCCACTATTGTAGGTATGTTTCACCACTAATAAAGTATGATGTCTTTTCTTTACCAATTTCATGTTGTATATAATCTACTCTTTTATAAAATTTGAATTGTAGTGGGTGAGTAAAAAACATTGTAGGATATCCCCAAAACTTTCCATGCACCCTATGAATTTGAAAATTATATAATAATTAAATAAATATTTATAAAATATACCCCAACCTAAGAAATTTTATAAATTTAATTGATCAATTTAAATTTCAACAATAAAATTTTTTCATAGTAATGCAACCATAAGTCCCAAAACTCCCTAAGAGGGGGTGTTAATTATGGTTTGATTTTTATTAATCCAATGGATATTAACATCATATTGGAAATAATGTATTGATACAACCAAAATCAATCAATTATCTATGGTATCAAAATGTGAAGAGTAAATGTGATGACATGATGATTTTACTTGGTTCACCCAAAAATGGATACGTATAAAGAGCATACACATATGATGTGTCTATATACCAAGTAAATCACTATTCAATATAGTGATTATAATTTTTTTAATAAAATTATATTATAATACAATGGTTACTCCTTCCTTCTACATATCCACTCACTATTTAAAGATTGGGTTAAAATAAGATATAATACAAAGGCCATTTCTAATGAAAGTGTTAATGAAATCACTACACCAAAAATTTATTAGGTGTTTCCATTCAGATCCATCTTCATGATTGAACATGAGTCTATAATATCAAAATAAAACTCCAGAAATATCATAGAAATAATTTTAAAATTCCAGTTTGGAATAAGTATTTTCTCTTTTTTATGAGTTATTTTCCAAATTCCTTATATTCTTTCTTAATCACTCTAATCACTTATTCTAAAATTATCCCCTTTTATATTTCACTTTTATACTATTAATTGGATTCCAAAAACATCCAATATATTCTATTAAATTATCTTATAAAATATAATATCTATCTAAAATTCAAAATCATATCAAATCTCACAAATATTTAAAAAATTTACAAACCTCTATATGTCCAGGTCCACCAAAGAATTGTTTTTTATCCAATGATTTAAATATAAAAGACACAACCATTGAAATATAAATATTCCTAAAAAATAAGTTATTTTCTTATTTTAAGATTTATATCTAAAATAAATGATGACATATAGTTTAGTAAAACTTGATGTGGTTATGCCCCCTTCATTTCTAACAGCTTTTAGAAAAAATTACAAATATGTGTAATCCACCATAAAAGGGAAGTAGTTTTTTAGAAATAAAATATAAAAAATGATCATATAATATTCTCTAATTAATTTTATCAAATAACTTAAAAATTATCATGTATTACCCATGATGAATACAATGGTGTGGTCTCTTCTAGCTCTTTGCTTTTCTAACCATATATGAGAACTATGATGTAACTTCCTCTATGAACCACGATGACTCATAATTTAATATTGAACCATGATGTAAACCATGATGTGGTTTATATATCATGTGGCCTATATGTATTTTCTCATTAAAAAAATTCCATGGTTTTTATTTTAACACTACAATGCAGGTGTATTGACCATGATGTCTTATGAATAATTATGATGTAATTTACCTTCCTTATATAAGAAATGTGTTAAAAATTCACTAAGTTACCTCTATAATTATTAAAGAATCAAACCAAATAATATTTCACATTTTATATTTTATTATTTAAAATTTTGTAATAAACACAATTTCCTTTAACTATGCTTCATCTACAAACTCAAATTGATCAACATTAATTTTAAAAAATTACTCTTAAATAACACAAGTTTTAAAATTCACCCCCTTTGGGTTTTTTTTGGAAATACAAAGTGAAATTCAAGACTCTTCATACCCAATAAAATACAATTTGTAATAGAAAATATCATATATCACTTTATGTCTATGTGATAAATTATCAGTGTAAAAGATAAGATTTCAAGAGATAATTCTATGCTTACCATGAAATTTTGGCTAAATACACCCACTTGTCCAAAACTAAATTTGATATGAGCACCATTTAATTTTTCACTTATTAATCTTATTCTCAATTTATTTTATCTACCCCTATCACTTGTTCAAAAAAATCCCCCCCGGGATTCAAGTATATTTCTCCCCCTTGATATGAGAATAATTTTCTAACTTTAATTTTCAACCACTTTCACCACTTATCACTACTTAGGAAAGTTTGAGTTTTAATTTCAAAAATTTCTCCCATTTGAAAAATAAACCAAAGGGTAAATTCCTATAAATCATAAATAATCAGATCAGACAATAAATTATTTTGGGATAGGGGATATATCAAACCTCATTAAGCTTTATGATATTATTGAACTTTAAGATTCAGCCTATTATTTTCAAATTTTGGAAAGGAAAATTGTTTTATAAATATTTCCACCACTTGTTGATTTTTTCCAATGTGATCCACCATGATAACACCATATTCTACATTATCTTTAATAAATTGGTGTCTTATTTAAATATTATTTGTATTTTAATGTTTTACTAGATTCCTCATTGTCTCAGTAGCACTTCTGTTATCTATGGGAACTTTCAACTCTACTCCAAGATTCTATAATTGTTGTTTCATCCATTTCAATTGAGTATAAGCCTTTTTTGTTGAAATATAATCTACTTTGGCTATGTTAAGTGAAGTACTATCTCACTTATTTCTAATCCAATCAACACATTTACTTTTATAAAATAACATACATTCACTTCTAGATTTTCTATCCAAACTATCTCTAACCTAATCTGCATTAAAATATTCCCTCTAATTTTAAAATTTTACAACACCAATATACAATCAATTATAAGTTAAATATACCTAAATATAATTTTTTTACTTTAGTTATATGTTCTTATTTTTATTTTCTTTGAAATATAGCAGTTAAGAATGTCGAATAAATAATATTTGACCCGTTTTCAAATATAACAAACTTTTAGCCATTATCTTATACAAATATGAATCTATAGACCCTTCATATTAACATTTCCTAAGTTTAGTTCAAACCTTTATTGGAGTAAAAAATTGATTGTAATTATTTAAGTCAAAAAAATTATCTACTACTTTATATGGATTTTTTAGAAATAAAGGTATATTCACTCTCTTTTTAGACTTGGAACCTAATAAAACAAGTGATTTCAACTATCATTAACATCAAAAAATCAAATCACATAAATCTTTCAAAATATTCCATCAAAACCATCTTTATTCAACCAAATATGATATCATATATGTACAAAATCACCCAAAATTAGTTTTATTTTAATGATATTATATAGAGGTTATGATCAGTAAATTCCTTTATTGAATTCCAACTTCTTCAAATAAGAACCTAAATTAACATAACAAGCTCATTGTTCATGTTTAAACCATATAAATCCTTATTTAAATAACATATGATAATTTCATCATCATCAATTTGAAATACCACCAGCTATTCAAAATATAATTTCAGTTTAGTTATCCATTCAAGAATATCATATTCACATCCATTTGATAAATTTTAAAACATATTTTAATTTAAATTTCTAAGAATAGTAAAATCGACTCAAGTCTATCCACCGATGAAAATTTTTTCTTCCACATATATTCCTTCAATTTGACCATAACCTTTATATGACAACCAAGATTTATTTAAGGTCACATTTCCATGTTTATTATATTTATTCCTTAACACACACTTTATTTTAATGACATTGTGGTTATTTTTCCTCTTTAATGAGAGGACCAGTTTGGGATATACCTAACACTAAGAGGGGGGTGAATTGGTGTTGGGGACTTTTTAAACCAATTCAAACTTTTTATCCCTGTACCTCTTGACCTATTAGGATCTTGATTCTCTTATTCTATTTTCCATGTTTCATGAAATAATATAAAGTAGTAAAAATATTCATATGATATTTTTACAAGGTTAACTACTCAATGTTAGTAGCTAGTCCTTTCCATGTATGGTGATGACCAGTACATGGATTATACACTATAAAGTGATATGATTTTACAGTGGTTGACTAGGAAAACAATCCACTAGTTGGTGTGTCTTTCTACACTTGGGGGAGGGAAGGATATAATCACTTCCTGGTATGAGTCCATACACTTAGAGGGGGAAGAGAGGTAATCCTATTACAACTTTCAATAAGTAAGATACAACCTTACACTTGTTGGTTCTTTATAATGACATCTAGGACAGTCTTCTTCCTTCTTCAAAAGGTAGGTTCTGCTCTCAATCTATTCTAGTTCTCTTCACTTGATTACTTACAAAGCAGTAGGCAAGCAATTATCTTCTTTGATTTTCTTCTTCTCTAGTGAAAAACCAATTGCACTAGTTCTTATACTTTCTTCTTCTTAGTAAAAAAACTAACTACACTAATATTCTTCTTTCTTTAACTATAATCACATACACCAATGTGATTATTCAAGCAATGAAGATCAGCTTACCTGGCATCATCAGAATCAATTCTTCTCTCTCTTGTTCATGAATGCATGTGATCGTGCATATAGTATTTAGGTTGAACCTTTCTTCTATTTTCTTCTTATTCTTCTTTACATACGTGCACACACTATTTTGGTTATTTATTTAAGTGACTTCACATGTGCATGTTCATGCATGCAAGCATGAACTCTCCTCTTCTTATTCTTGTGTGAAAACACTAATAGTTATGGTTCATTGAACACACACACATGACCTCCTCTTTTCTTTCTCTTGTGTGATTATTTAAACCCGAATGGGTGTAGTTATTTAAGCACACACACATGGTCTCAAACTCCTCATTTTTGATAGGTGAGGGGATATCCTATTCTGCATTCAAAATTTGTGTGAAATACTATCAAGATCATGGCTTTTAATTCTTGGGATATCCATCGTTTTTAAGTCTTTAAACCCATGGGTGAAGATATGTCGAGATCTTCAGAGTGTTTCCTTTTTGAACATGGGATTCTCCCTAATCACATTCATGCATTAGAGATTTGAATGTATCTTATTTTGAAATCATGAACAAATTCATGTGGCCTCATCAACTTTGTTTTCCTCGGACGTACCTTCCTCATCGAGATGTCTCATGCACGCAAGACGATGATTGAATGCATGGTCTCAGTACGATCTAGTAGCCTTCACAATTCTAAAATGATAAGACATGGTTTTTTAGGACATGGTTCTTCATCAAATCCAGTGGATAAAATAGTGGAATCAAGCATTGGAGGTTAAAGATGACATGTCTATTGGTTCATCTGACAGCTTGCATTCAAACACATGCGGCGTGGGGTGAAGGGATGGCCAAGATTAGATCCACCTTCCATGGATTGATCGAGAAATCGAGTGAGACTCAGGATGATATTAGTGGATGATATTACATATACATTTTTTAAATGTTGTCCCACATCAAAACAAAAACATGGGTTGAGCACAGTTTAACTATTAAGCCTCTCCGCTCCATCGCCAGATTACTTACTCTTCCTCCACAGTACCACCCTGTACCGTGTTCTGTGGTTGTGATTTGTGCCCACCCTATGATCCATGTGGGCGCGCTCTGTGCTCAAGCTATGACCTCATGCCTCTGTGCCTCCCCACATAGTGGCATGCACTTTATTTCCACTATTCCACTCTCGGGCTGGCTCTTCCAAGATTCCACATGGGCGTGGTCGTCCCTGTGGTCCTGCATGTGCCTCGGATTGAGGCTAGGTAGCTAACTCATGGGTTATCCTCCATTTTTTAATGTAAGCCCCAATGAAGTGTTAACATAAATGTCAACATAATATAAGATTCATGTCCATATTTAAACACAAACCAACCCATGCATGGCCACCTTTCTCTTCCTCTTCTCATCTTCTTCAACCACCATTCTTCTAATTTTCGTTTTGGATTATCAATTCCAAAGAACTTAAATCATCCTTAAAAGGATTCTACTTCAATGTTTTAAATCATGCATCACACTTTGATACTAATTATTTGAACTTTAAGATCAGTACAACAATCTTCATATTTGATTAACATGGATAATTTCCCAAACATGGCATCCAATGCTATGAATCCATAACAATTTTCTAGACATCTTCACTTCAACCAATCTCCATTAAATTTTGAGTTCCTTATTCATTTTTAGCATTATTCACACCATTTGACAACAAATAAAACTTATACACAAAGTGGTCCCAACATTTACAAGCTACCATATTTGATTTTTTTTAATTTTAGATACATCTCAATGTTTATGCATTTATCCTATGATTAATATCCTTTTTCCACTTCCTGAAATGATTTTGTCTCCACCTATTATAATAGAGTAGTAATATAAACATTATTCATTTGATGAGTTTGTGTAAGAGTTATATTAACTTTAATGATATTTGGCTCATCAAATTATGATCTTATTTTACTCCATTGATTCTTAGCTCCCCTCAACACATTTTTCATGTTCCTATTTAGACTTATTATCCTCGCCATTTTTTTTAATTTTGATATCCTTCAAAATTTGTGTCAATATAATCATATTTCTCATGATTTTTATCCAATTTTAAATTTCTAGATTTTTTATAGATTTCTTCTCAATCACTTTGACATCATTGATTTCTACTATTTTCCCAAAATTATTAATAAATTATTTATAATATTTTTTCTTGGTTAGATAGCCAAGAAATACTCCTTCATCAACTGAATCATCATATTTTCCTTAAGTTTATTTCTTCTTTTGAATAAAATACTTGTTTCCAAATACTCTAAAGTGTTTTAAGGACTATTTACTTTTGTCCAACATCTTATATAGTGTTATCCTCTCACTAGGGATTAACAATGCCTTGTTTTGAGTATACATCACCACTTTAACTACCACATTCCTATAGTGCTGTGAAATACCACTATCAATGAGTAGTGTCTTGTCCAAATTGTTCACCATTTGGTTTTAACTTTATACAAATCAATTATTTTGTAGTGTTCCTATTGATAACACATAATGATTTATTCCATGTTTTTTCAAATATTTTTTATTCTAAATATAAGAATATTGTATACCATTATCCAATAAGAAAATATTTGGATTGTGTGAACTTAACGTTTTTAAACATGTTTATAAAGATTAGGTTAAGAAATTTGAAACCCACAAGAGTTTTGTTGCAATTATAGGATAGATAAATTAATTATCCCATTGTAATTCTTGAATATATCCAATTGAAAGTGTAAACATACATCTTTACCATTGATTTTTTCCTTTTGGAAATGGCAGAAGAAAATAGGGTTTAATTATTCTTGGTATCCCTTTCCTTGTTATTGGAAAATCTCTTATTAATGTCAACTAAGGAAGTTTTATTTTTTAAGTTTTATAAGAATAGGTTCAATTTTATATCACTAAATATGTGAAACATGAAGATGAATTGGAGGGATTTTTCCTATTACTATCACTAAATAAAGTTATATATTTTTAGAGACTAAATATGAGGAGAAAGAATTTTTTTTTCTAAATATGTGGTTGTTTGAGAGGAAAAAAGAAATGGAGATATGAATATAGAATAAATTTTTCATGATTTAAAATAACTTTCAAGGGAGAATTTTCCAGAATTAACTCTATTGATTATAAAAGTGCCAAATCTAGAACTGAAACAACTCCCCAATTTTCTTAGATATCTATTCATGGGAGAAGGAAAGGTATTTCAATTTATTATTAATTCATCCATCTTAAAATATAAGGTAAATGATTGTTTACAATGATAAAATAAATAAATAAGATGATGAAATGGATCATTTCATACATTAAAATAATTAGAACCTCTATTTACACCCACAAAGTAAGGTTGGGAGAATGTAATAAGCCACTAATATAGATTCAAAGGAGGTTGACTCCTTCTATGAATGAGATCATGAAAAAAGAAGGTGTTGAAGTTACCTGGTGCTAGAATCATTTACCCCATTTTAGATGGTTCATGTGTAGGATCCCATCTTTTTTCAAGTACATCCCCATTTGAGTTTTTCATTTGAGCCGTAGTGGTCAAATATTTTTCAGAGACAGATAGCCTTTTTTGGGAAAAATGACCTAAAGTTCAGGAATTTATGTTTTTTTGAATGAATATAGTTTGGATATAAATGTGTTAAATGGGTTTACGAGGGTTTTGGATGCTTTGGAAGGTTTTTGAGATGTTTTGGGTCCTTTTTTTGATTTTGGGTTGAAAAAATGTCAACTGGGATATTAAATGTCATATACCCATTACATGAAATGTAACTACTTACAGAAATAGGTCATTAACCAATTAAGGTGTGTGATTCACTCTCAAATTTACCCAAGAGAAGAAGGTAGGACGGTCCTTGTAGTTTAGATTGGGTTGTCGAATCCTCAGAGACCTAAGAAGAAACCTATAGCCACGTACATTCTATGGACTGTTTTTGGATATGAAGTGACCAACATGGATTGGTTTTAGATGGTTTTAAATGAACTCTAAGAGACTTAAGTGAATTCAATTTAAAAGAATGAGTTGATCCTAGGTTATTGCTCGGGGTGGATTGGACATATTTCCTTTTCAATGATTTCAATTTCTTATATTTGAGATGGTTTCATTTAAGGAGATAAAAAAACATCATAACTTACTGGTTTAATGCCTATAACCTTTAATAATAATTGCCTATACACTTGAAGGATCAATTTTTTGAGCACTTCAAGGTAAAGGTTCGTATTAGCACTTAAAGTGTGTGGCCTTAAATTCAACAAGGATGATGGACTTTAAAAATCATCAAATAAAAATATCAATTAAAGAAGTGATTATACATTAATGGGGTTATAAATAACATCCAATCCAGCCCCTTTCTAGTCCTTTGGATCATCCCATAAGTGGATTATCCCTCCATTGATCCCATGGTTTCAATGGAAGCGGAAAGTAGACTCATGAGGGAGGAAATGAAGAAGTAAAGAAAACAACAAAAATAAAATGATCATTCCACCGTTGTGTGAATAATTTCAGAAGGTTTGGTGTGAATAAATTCACACCTTGACCCAAGGATATCAATTTGATATGAAGAACAATAGAATAAGATTAGAAGAAGAACTTTTATTAAGAGACTAAAGTGAATTGAACAACTTACATGTGAAAGAAAAATTTGAGACAACAAAATTGCAGCATAACATTACAATTGAACAAATCACACAAGATCCCCAAATCCTCCAACACCACTGCCTTAAATAGATATTTTTGAGCCCTTGGGTCGAGCCTCCAACAGTAAAAGTCTTCTCAATTAATTTTGGTAGGCCATAGGTGGGTGGAAAGTAAGGCAGAGTTGATTTTTCCACCCTTGACCCGAGGTGGCATCCTACTTTCCTTTACCGAACAGAAGAGCTTGTAAGAACTTCTAGATGGACGAATCAGAGTGGGACATAGATAAAGAAAATGGAGAATCGGATGTATTCTAACCGTCTGTAAAATTTGGGCCCATTTAGATTTGTGGATTCCGAGATATGATCAAATTAGTGGATTGTTTTTCTGGGCCGTAGAATCTGGTCCAGAATTTTATCTCTAACTTGGGCCACCTTAATGACCCCCATAGAGGCCGAATTAGCATTATCTAATGAATAGTTATTTTTTACTCAATATTAATTCTATAAAAAAACAAAATTTGGGATTCATTGGGCCTGTATGTCGGGCCCCACAGTCTCATAAGTGGGCTGGTGTTCAATCTGCCTTCTCTAGAATTACTTCCATTCATCTCCAAATATCTCCATCATAGTTTATGAATCATCCATTGATCCCTGAATGAAAAATGTTCACATTTTAGTGTATATATATTTCCCAAAATATAAAATTAAAATATTGATAATTACATTCCTTAGAATCAGATGACTCATTGGACCTAAATTGGTGTACATTAGGCATGAAGTGCACAAATGATGAGAATGGATGTTCATAATTAAAATGCACTAACTCAGGACCATAAGATCAAAAATGAACATTTAATACCTTTAAAATTTAATTAAAATATATTTTTTTATTGGATAATCACACCCCCCCCAACTTGAGATTTTCTAGTCCCGAGCAAATAATTCAATGATTTTATTTGAATTCCTTTCTTCAAACACATTATAACAAACAATGCTCACAATGTAAACTGCACACAAATATATCTTTATAACCTATCAAGATAATTTAAAACAAGATGAATTTAAAAAAAGATCCTAATCTCAAGCCCATTTCTTTGATCAAATCCATCATCATACTTCATCCAACTGAATTAGGTGTAATGATGTGTTGTGAATCACAATAGATATGGGGGTTCATTTTCATTCAAGGGGGAAATCATGGAAGCACTAGGTGGAATTACATTTAATCCTAATATGAGTATTCTTCATTCCTTTTTTTTGGATTTTTTTTTCAATATTTCCATAGTAATTGAGATTGCAGTTAATCAAATTAACCCATGTAGCAAGACTTTGCCGATGACTCCCAAACTCAAAGGCCTTAGGGCACCAAGTGAAGCCCACATACCCGGGAATCATCTCGAGTTAACTTAATAAAAAAACAAAGTAATATTACCATAAATATAGATAGATTGAAAAACTTAGGGCTAGATAACTCTGGAGTCACGATCCCCAAGTTCTGAAAGCCTTGCATTTTATCAATCCATTTCTCTACACGCAAAAAAAAATTATTTTTTATTTTTTATATATTTTTTTTGAATACTCATATTATTCATAAAAATCAAACCAACCTATGCTATTTATTATGGGACCCCAAAAATTCAAATTAGTACCTCACAGTCTAGAGGACGTGCATTGAGGCATTTTGATTTAATGGATGAAAATAAAAATGATGAAAATTTTCATTGGACAACCAAAATTCCAAAATCAATGCTTTTAAAATTAATCATGAATTAAATTAAGAGTTAAGGAAATAAAAATTATTTGATATGTAGTTTTAATGTGAGAAAAGATGTTATTATATTAATGATAAAGGAATTTTACTTTACTTTTCATTATCATTGTCTTTTTAACAAACATTTTGTTTCCACACCCCCCCAACTTAGAATGAAACTGTCCCTAGTTTTGTAAAAATAAAATTTAGAATAGGGTAGAGGAATAAAAGGGGAGTTCAATAAGTAAATTGAAAAATGAGGATCATGGAATGAAGTCACCTGGTGGTTGAAGTTTGAATTTCTTGCCGCTCGAATTTAGTCTTTTGATATCCATGTCGCTTGAAAAGTTCCCTAGTGGAAAAAGGAAAACAAACAAACAAAAAAAACATATATATATATATATGTAAAATATAAGTATATATATAAAAATTATAGAATAAGTAAGCACATTAAGTCGTAGGTTAGTGTTAAGCGCGCGCCCCTGTCTCCCTTCGGTCCCGGGTTCGATTCCCCATGGCTTCGCCAGTTGTGACGGGGTTTTCTCCACAGCCTATGGCGTGTCCCCTTTTTTAATTATTATATTATTTTTATTATTTTTATTATTTTTATCTTAACCTATAAAATAATAAAAATAAAACGAAATAAATTGATGATACATTGTCTTCTTTTTAAATTTATGGGTAAGGTATTACTCAAGGATCACACCATGTGACACAGATGAATATGGTGCCCCCTTTCATACCCATCCATACTCATAATAGAAGAACAGGTCAAAAGTCTATTTTTTTATTTTTAAATATAAAAATGATTAATTAATCTTATTTGAAAAATAAAGATGATTCAGAAAGATTATAAACACAAAATCCATGGGTTGCCTCCCGTGCAGCGCTTTTTTTAACGTCGTTAGCCCGACATAGATCCTAAATTTATCAATTTTTTCTTGGTTCATAGATTGGCTCAATTAACTCAACATCTATTTCCTGTTTATTGAATGATTCAATGAATGTTTTTATCCTTTGACCATTGACCTTGAAAATGTGACCACTAGTGGGATCTTGAATCTCTACTGCCCCATGGGGGTATACATGATGCACTATGAAAGGACCTGACCATCTAGACCTTAACTTTCCCAGGTGTAAATTAAGTTTTGAACTATACAAGAGCACAAGTTTTCTCGGTTCAAAATGTTTGACCTTGATATTCCTAGATTGGTAGGCTTGAAATCTAGCTGTATTGATCCTTGAATTTTCATAAGCCTCCATCCTTAGTTCCTCCAGTTCATTGAGATCTAATTTCCTTTTTGTTCCGGCCAATGAGAGATCATAATCCATTTTCTTAATTGCCCAAAAGGCCTTATGTTCAATCTCCACTGGCAAATGGCATGCTTTACCATAAACCAACCTATATGGGGACATTCCTAAAATGGTTTTATATGCGGTTATATATGCCCAAAGAGCATCTAAGAGTTTCTCAGACCAATCTTTCCTAGAGGGGTTGACATTTTTTTTCAAGAATTTGCTTAATCTCCCTATTCGCTAACTCAGCTTGACCATTGGTTTGAGGATGGTATG
The DNA here is from genome assembly GCA_963277665.1 of Viscum album. Lineage (NCBI taxonomy): Eukaryota > Viridiplantae > Streptophyta > Magnoliopsida > Santalales > Viscaceae > Viscum > Viscum album. Next base: position 22,643,898 of record OY728157.1, on the reverse strand, counting down.
CAGTGGACACTTTATGAGAAATACCATACTTAGACATGAGTGAAGAGAATGGACGGTTGCAGAAATGGGTTCCTCGATCACTGATTATAGCCCTAGGAATTCCAAATCGAGAAAATATGTTCTCTTTCAGAAATCGAATCACAACTTGATGATCATTGGACTTAGTGGGAATGACCTCAACCCATTTTGAGACATAATCAACAGCTAAGAGTATGTAGAGGTATCCTCGAGAGTTTGGTAAGGGACCCATGAAATCAATTCCCCAACAGTTAAAGATTTCAACCACTAAGTTGGGAGTGAATGGCATTTGATTCCTTTTTGTGATGGACCCTACTTCTTGACACCTAGGACAACTTTGACAAAATGTATAGGAGTCCCTTGAGAGGGTGGTCCAGAAGAGAAAACATTGAAGAATCTTAGCAGATGTTTTCTTAGAGGAAAAGTGACCTCCACATGCCTCACTATGACAGAATTTAAGGATGGTCTCTTGTTCAGATTCTGGAACACACCTCCTAATGACTTGGTCAAGGAAGAACTTATAGAGGTATGGATCATCAAACACATAATGTCTAACATTAGAAAGGAATTTCCTTTGAGTTTGAGTACCTAAGAATTTTGGAATGACTCCTGTAACTAATAAATTGGCTATGTCGGCATACCAAGGGCAGTCACTCACAGAGTATAGGTGTTCATCATGAAATGAATCAGATACAGAAAGGTGATTTGAGTTGTCTTTGAATTCCATCCTAGAGAGGTGATCAGCTACAAAATTTTCAACGCCCTTTTTATCCTTGATTGTGAGGTCAAATTCTTGTAAGAGAAGGACCCACATAATCAGTCTAGCCTTGGCATCTTGTTTTTGGAAGAGGTATTTTAGTACAGAATGGTCAGTGAACACAGTGATGGGGGATCCTAAGAGGTAGGAACTAAAATTCTCTAAAGCAAACATAATAGAAAGTAACTCATTTTTAGTAGTGGTGTAGTTTATTTGGGCATCATTTAAGGATTTTCTTGCATAAGCAATGACATAAGGAGTTTTATCACAATGTTGTCCTAACACAGATCCAACAACAAAGTCACTGGAATCACACATAAGTTCAAAAGGAAGGTTCCAATTTGAAGATTTCATAATGGGAGGAGAGGTGACAGAGGATTTGAGGGTTGAGAATGAACCCTCATAGATTTCTGTCCAAAAAAATGAAGCATCCTTTACTAGGAGAGCACAAAGGGGATGGGATATTGAACTAAAGTCCTTGATGAATCTTCTATAGAAACCAGCATGTCCTAAGAAAGGCCTCACTTCCTTGACAGTTTTGGGTGATGGAAGGTGACGAATGATGTCAAACTTTGCTTTATCAACTTCAATACCCCTACTCGAGACCAGATGGCCTAGAACAAGTCCCTCTTTAACCATGAAATGGCATTTTTTCCATTTTAGGACCAGATTCTTTTCTTCACATCTTGAAAAGACTCTCTCCACATTCTGCAGACATCCCTCAAATGTATCCCCAAACACAGAGAAGTCATCCATGAAGACCTCTAGAAAATCCCCAACCATGTCTGAGAAGATTCCCATCATGCACCACTGGAAGGTTCCAGGGGCATTGCATAACCCGAAGGGCATGCGTTTGAAATCAAAGGTTTCGAATGGACATGTGAATGTAGTCTTCCCTTGATCCTCTAGGGAGACCTCAATTTGATTGTACCCCGAGTACCCATCTAAGAAACAGTAGAAGGCATGACCTGCCACTCTCTCAAGGACTTGGTCAATGAATGGTAAGGGGAAATGGTCCTTCTTGGTGAATGAGTTTATCTTTCTATAGTCAATGCAGAACCTCCATCCACTACTCACCCTTGTTGGAAGAATCTATCCATCCTCATTGGTTATCACTGTGATTCCAGCCTTTTTTGGAACCACTTGGATTTGGCTCACCCACTCACTCTCAGCTATGAGATATATGATACCGGCTTTTAACAGTTTCAGAAGTTCTTTCCTTACTACCTCCATGATATTAGGATTGAGTCATTGTTGAGGTTGAAGACATGGCTTTGAATCAGATTCCAGAACAATCCTATGAGTCCCAACAAGTGGGCTAATCCCGGGAATATCAGATAGGGTCCAACCAATGGCTTTCTTATGTTTCCTAAGGACATCTAGAAGCATCCTCTCATGATTGGATTCAAGAGAAGAATAAATTACAATAGGATGTGTTTGATTGTCCCCTAGGAAGGCATACTTTAGTACAGTAGGAAGTTCCTTTAATTCAAGATCAGGTTGGTTCATAATTTTAGCAAAATATTGGGACATTGAATAAAGATCAATTTTATTTCCTAAAGTTTTAGACAGGATTGATTCCCCACATGTAGAAGTTTCAGCTACTAGATTGGCTTGATCAGATTTAGGGAAGGAAGTTTGATCAGTCTCCATGAATGTGGTTTGCTGAAAGGTTTCACTGATTGTTGGACCTAAGACTTCATCATAAGAGCAATTTGAAAATGATTCAATCCAAGGAGATAAACTTCCTTCATATGAACAAAGGAAATCAATCTCATCCTGACTTAAACATCAATCAAATATTCCTTGATGTTGTATGGATTCATTATCAAAGCTTCCTATCATGTTTACTTCATGAATGTCCTTGTCATCCCCTATTTGTGAACTTACATTATAGATGTTCAAGTCTAGACTCATGTTCCCAAATGTGATGGTCATGTTCCCATTTCGGACTCGGATAACAGAGTTGATTGTTGCAAGAAAAGGATGGCCAAGGATGATTGGGGTTTGTTCCTTATTTCCTAAGTTTGGATAGTTTTCAAGGACAATGAATTCAGCAGGGTAGATGAAGTTTTCAACCTTTACCAGAATGTCCTTTAAAATCCCCTTTGGAACACTAATGCTACGATCAGCAAGTTGAAGTGTGACAGTTGTGGGTTGGAGTTCTTCTAGGCCTAATTGGCAGTACAAGACAGAGGGGATGAGATTGAAACTAGCACCTAGATCACACAAGGCCTTGACAACTTTTCTTTCTCCTAGTTCAACATTGATGTAAGGGTAACCTGGGTCTTTAAACTTAGGAGGAATGGTCCCTTGAATGGTGGTACTCACATTAGCAGCCAAAAGGACTTGGTTTTTATGTGAAAATTTTCTTTTAAAAGTGCACAAGTCCTTAAGGTACTTTGAGTAGGCACGTATGGTTTGGATGGCATTGAGAAGTGGAATGTTAAACTTGACTTGTGAGAAGATTTCCCTCAATGTTTCACTCAATTCAGGCTTGGTTTTCCCCCTCATGCGTTGAGGAAATGGTGCAGGTGGTGGGGTTTTTTGTTGAAAAGTTGTTTCTTTGACAATGTTATCATGTTTTTCAGTTTGATCATTTGGTTCATTTGAATTTTCATCCATGTTTGAATCTTCAGGTGGGTTCTGAATTAGTTATTCAGGTGTCTCAATTGATTTCCCACTTCTTAAAACAGTCACATCCTTTAGTTGTTCATGAGTTGTTTGAGTGCAACTTAACTCTCCCCTTGAAGTTGAGGATGGAACCGCCTGAGTAGGCATGGGTGACTTTCCAGTTTTTATGGTTTGAAGTTCTTGTTTAAGGGAAGAGACTTCTGAGTTCATCATTTCCATTTTTTTTCACAGTTATTCTAGTAGACTTTGTGGAACAGTTTGGGTGGGTGCTTGAGTAGGTTGGTTTATCCCAGAGGGATATTTTGGAGGTGGGATGGTTTGTTGAAAATGGACCGGTGGCTGTTGGTATTGGATAGGTTGGGTTCAGAACTGGTTATGGGTCTTGTAGTTCTGATGGGGGTAAGTATTTTGTCCCTGTGGTTGGCTAGGTTGTTGGTTATCTTTCCAGCAGAAGCCTGGGTGGTCATTATACCTTGGGTTGAAGTTGTTTTGGTATTGAGGCTTTTGAAAGTTCAAAGCATTTACTTCCGCTGTAGGTCCTCCTAAAAGAACATCCTTGATGGATGGAATAGTTGGGAAGTTGTCTGTCTTATGGTCATGTTTGTCACAAATTGTGCAAACAAGGTCTACAGTTTGGATTTCATGGACTTTCCTAAGTTCTATCTCTTCAACCTTCCTAGAGAGTGATGTGAGTTTAGCCCTAAGGATTTCCTCTTCTCTAAGTGTATGAATTTTAGTATTTATTTGTGGCTTTTCAGAATAAGGTAAAGTTCCCCATGTTTGGTTTTGTTCAGAAAGGCTTTCTAGATACTCATAAGCATCATTTGGGGCTTTGTTTTTAAAAGTTCCATTACACATCATGTCAATGAATTGTTTGTTCCCTAGACCCAAACCTTCATAGAAAATTCTCACTTGTTTAGGAATAGAAAAACCATGGTGTGGAACCATGTTTATAGTGTCTTTGAACCTCTCCCATGTTTCATAGAATGACCCTCCCTATTTTTCAAAAAATGTTTGGATGCTCTTTTTAAGTGCAATTGTTTTATGGTGGGGAAAGTATTTTTTGTAGAATTCTCTTTGTAGTTGGTACCAAGAGTTGATGGATGATGGTATCAAATTGTTTATCCAATTTTTAGCTCTATCCTTTAAAGAAAAAGGAAATAGCCTCATCTTAGTTGATTCTAGTTGATGTGGGGGACACATGGTTTCTACAATGTCATTGAACTCCTTAATGTGAAGGTAGGGCATCTCGGAATCCATTCCATGGAATGTGGGAATATGGTTTAGGACATGGGGTTTAAAGATGTAGTTTGAATATTCTAGGGAATTGTGTCTAATTAATGATGGGATATTGGTCCAGGAAGGTGTGAGGTAGTCATTCTTGGTTTGATCGACCGCATTCCCCAAGTTTGGGGCTGCCTCATTTGGGTTTCCATTTTGGTTTCCACCCGGGTTTATGAGTTGGTTTATTTGAAGACCTTCCATTGAAATGGGATCAATTTTGGAATCTAGAGTATTAGGAATATTAGTATCTAATGGAATGAGTTCCCTTGGTGTACTTGACTCTCCAACCCCAGTACTATCCACCCTAACTAGACGGTTTGATTGATCGCGGGTGTAGGCGGACATGCGCCAAAAGAAAAAAAAGAGAAAGGGACAAGATAATAGAATTTGGATGAGAAAAGAAGAAATGGGGGAGAATAGAATGGGTGTTTAGATGAATTACTTGGGTCCCCGGCAACGGCTCCAAAATTTGATTCACGCTCAAATTTACCCAAGAGAAGAAGGTAGGACGGTCCTTGTAGTTTAGATTGGGTTGTCGAATCCTCAGAGACCTAAGAAGAAACCTATAGACACGTACATTATATGAACTATTTTTGGATATAAATTGGCCAACTTGGATTGGTTTTATATGGGTTTAAAGGAACTATAAGAGACTTAAGTGAATTCAATTTAAAAGAATGAGTTGATCCTAGGTTATTGCTCGGGGTGGATTGGATGTATTTCTTTTTCAATGATTTCAATTTCTTATATTTGAGATGGATTCATTTAAGGATATAAAACAACATCATCACTTACAGGTTTAATTCCTACACCCTTTAATGCTAATCACCTATACACTTGAAGGATCAATGTTTTGATCACTTGAAGGTAAAGGTTCGTATTAGCACTTGAAGTGTGTTTCCTTAAATTCAACAAGGATGATGGAGTTTAAAAATAATCAAATAAAAATCTCAATTAAAGAAGTGATTATACATTAATGGGGTTATAAATAACATCCAATACATACCCTTGATACTCCCTTGGATCAACCCATAAGTGGGTTATCCCTCCATTGATCCCATGGTTTCAATGGAAGCGAAAAGTAGACTCATGAGGGAGGAAATGGAGAAGTAAAGAAAACAACAAAAATAAAATGATCACTCCACCATTGTGTGAATAATTTCACAAGGTTTGGTGTGAATAAATTCAAAACTTGACCCAAAGATAGCAAATTGATATGAATAACAACATAATAAGAGTATAATAAGAACTTTTATTAAGAGACTAAAGTGAATTGAACAACTTACATGTGAAAGACAAATTTGAGACAACAAAATTGCAGCATAACATTATAATTGAACAAAGCACCCAAGATCCCCAAATCCTCCAACACCACTACCTTAAATAGAAATTTTTTGAGCCCTTGGGTCGAGACTCCAACAGTACAAGTCTTCTCAATTAATTTTGGTAGGCCATAGTTGGGTGGAAAGTAAGGGAGAGTTGATTTGTCCACCCTTGACCCGAGGTGGCATCCAACTTTCCTTCACCGAACATAAGTTCTTGTAATACCTTCTAGATGGACTAATAGTATTGGGACATAGAAGAAGAAAATGGATCCTCGGATGTCTTCTAACCTCCTGTAAACTTTGGGCCCATTTGGAGTTGTGGATTCCGAGATATGATCAAATTAGTGGGCTGTTTTTCTGGGCCGCAGAATCTGGCCCAGAATTTTATCTCTAACTTGGGCCGCCATAAGGACCACCATAGATGCCGAATTAGCATTATCTAATGAAGAGTTATTTGTTCCTAAACATTTATTATATCATCCAAAAAAATTTGGGATTCATTGGGCCTGTATGTTGGGCCCCACAGTCTCATAAGTGAGCTGGTGTCCAATCTGCCTTCTCTAGAATTACTTCCATTAATCTCCAAATATCTCCATCATCGTTTATGAATAATCAATTGATCCCTGAATGAAAAATGTTCACATTTAATTGCAGATATAGTTCCCAAAATATCAAATTAAAATATTGATAATTACCTTCCTTAGAATCAGATGACTCATTGGGCCTAAATTAGTGTACATTAGGCATGAAGTGCACAAATGATGAGAATGGATGTTCATAATGAAAATGCACTAACTCAGGACCATAAGACCAAAAATGAACATTTAATACCATTAAAATGTAATTAAAATATATGTTCTTATTGTATAATCAGTGTGAAATAATTACATGTTTTGTAAACCATTCACATCATGTAAAATTAGAGCACGGTTAAATATAATCTAAGGTGACATATATTTTATCATATCCCTTTTAAAAAGTAATAAACAACATGTAAATGGATTACACACCATATAATATCCTAACCAGTAGTTTTAAGTAGCACTATGCATGTTATTCTTCTTATTCCTTCAATGAAACTTCCTCCACTTTAACTAGGATGGTTCTCTAAGTTATTTTTAAATCCTTTCCTTCATTCTGGATGTCCCATTTGTGTGATCGATCCCTAGTAATTATTTGTCTTTGATTTTCCCCTCCCTTTTCATTGTTCTCTATTAGGGTAGTATGATATTTGGACTGCTTTTGGTTGTGATCTTGACCTGGTTTATTTTAGGTTATTCTTGTAATATTCATAACCTTCTTTCTCATTGGTGTTACCATTTTGAAGTGTTATTTTAATCATCGATTAAAGGTAGGGGGTCTAAACATTAACCCTATGGTCTATTTAATTGCAAACTATGTGAAATATTGCAACTATTACAATATAATGTGCACCTAAATTAATTAAATGATGTATTGGATTTATTCCTTGGAATCCCTTTGGAACTAATTTTTTTACTTGTCTTATGGATACTATTCATGTGAGAAAATATTTATTATCAATGAATTGATTAATGGATTAAAGTGTGTTTAGAATGACATGAGTTTTGGGTGATTGCTTGATATAGATTAACCTTGGATTATATTAATGATTGAAATGGAAGGTATGTTATTGGTTTATGACCAAATGATAAATGAAATGTGTAATTTAAAGATAAATGGTAATTTTCATAATTAACCATTCATCTTTATGATTTGAGATTTTGATACACTTGATGTTATGACTCATTGTAATTGAATGTTGTAATGCTTATATACTGGGATTTTCTATAATTAAATGATGAAATGCTTTTATATCATGCTTATCCCTAATTAAATGTTTAAATGATTATATACCAGTCTTGGCCTTAATATATGTTGTAATGATTATATACTAGGCTCGGTCCTAATTTAATGTAGAAATTCTTGTATACCATTCTTAGCCCTAATACATGTTATAATTCTTATATATTGATATTGTCCCTGATTAAGTATTAAAATTCTTATAAGGCAGGCTTGACCTATATTTTTTTGGGATTTATACCATGGATATATGGTAATGGTTGGCATTGTTGTGAGAAATTCTCAGTTACGTACTAACATGGTGCCAAATAAGGTTATTTGGGTTATGATTGTTATTAGATTAGTTGTTCTATGTGATCAAATATATTAGGTAATAGTGTCAAATCAAGTTGATGTGGTATTAATTTAATTTTTAATTAATTAATACACCTATTTATTTCATTATTTCACGCATTTATTATCTAATTGGTTGCGTTTATACATGGTGGTGTTGACCTACTGAGTTATACTCACACCCTAATCAAGTTGCATTTTTGTACCTAAGAGAATTACATGGATACAGGATTGGACAAGGACAAGGGACCTTATTGTTGATTGTTTCTTATTGGATGGGTTGGAGTTTGGAGATGAGACCGATATGGGGTTCAGGACCGGGGTATTTTGAGTTTCTTTGTGTTAGATAATTATTTTATTGTATTAATTTCAATTTGACAATTAGTTACATCTCAGTATGACAATACATTATTCCTTTATTATTTGTTATATTATTCAGTTGGGTTTATTGTTTGGTTGATTTGTTCCTAATTTTACTTCCCTATGCTATGAGATATTATTTTCTCTTATCTATTACTCTATTATATTTATACTCTTTATTTTCATTGTTATGTAACTCCATACCAGAGGGTATAGTCTCCACACTATACTGATCACACTCCCACTAGTAGTCTTAAACCTCTAGAATATGAGGAGATGCACTTATGGTCTCATAACCAACCCTTTTTTTCCATGTGAGAGAGTACCAGATCAGGGTAGATTACAAAGTGGTATCAGAGGATCAAGTTTTTCTTGTCTATTTCTTTACTATTTGGTATAGGTATAAAGGATACTAGGATGTTTCAAGACTTTGTAATGAGCTTGTGCATGTGGGTATCTAACCCATGTATGGGGAAAATCCAAGTGTCTAGGGAAAATCCAAGTGTCTGGGGATGGGATTGTTGTTTATACGGTTTGTTTGTTATAGTTGATGTTATTTCACCTTGGGTGATTCAAATGTTGTTTGAGGTTATTATTTCGAGATGTTATTGGTTCTTGAGATTTATAATCATGACTTGGTAAGGTGCAATATGAGTATGCATGCATCATGATAGGCACATAAGGATTTATATTGACCTACATTATTTATGATAGGGACAAACTTATTGAATCTGATATATACTTGAATATATGAACTATGATATAAGATATGATTTATATATAATAAATGAAATAAATTAACTGATATGTCATGCTAAAACATTTGTAATCCATGTTTAGACAGATTAAGAGTAGTGGTTCTCTATTGTTTTCACCTATTGTGGTTGACCATGTTGTTATATCTAGTGTTCTAGAGAGATTGTTTGTCTTGTAGATAAAATTACCCCTCTTTATATTTGAGTTGAGAATCAATAGAATGGAAATCATAATGATCCTAACACAACTAAGATCAAGCTTCTGAAATCTCCCAAGGATTATATGGATGTTTAGATTCACTAAATCTTCTTGAGGGTCATGTGATCCATGGAAAGGGGTACTATTAACATTGTTCCTTTGATGTATTATCTAAAAATGGAGTTATAGCTATGGTATCATCCTATGTTTACTAGGGAGGGATTCCCCCAGGGAGTTTAGTTCTAGATCGAGTTAGTCCAGATGATCTCTGAGATTCTTGACACACCCACAAATAGATGGGTGAAACTTGCTGCATATATGCTTCGTGGACCAGACAAGAATTGGAGGTAAATTCCATATAAAGTTTGGAAACATGAGGAGTTATCTTATAAGGACTTAGAGATTAAGTTTCTGAGACATTTATATCCCAATACGTTGAGTGATGATAAGGGTCATGAGTTTATACACCTGACACATGAGGTAATCTCAGTACTGGACTATGTCGGATGATTCACCAACCTGTAGTGTTTTTCACCATCTTTATAAGCTGATAAGATATCCAGGGAGAGATGTTTTTAGGATGGTATTAACTATGATATAAGATCACAGGTTAACATTTTCTGTCTGATCAGTTTTTCATATGAGATGAATTTGACACTCATTATGGAAGGGAATCTAAGAGAGGACCCGAGCAGTTACCAATCTATTTTAGTAGGGAAAACTGAGATCTATTCTTATAGTGGTAATAAGTGCTAATGTTATAGTTTTTTCCAAGTAAATAGTGGTCATAGTAGTTAGGTTAGTGGGAAACCATCTTCGTATCATGTTTCCTTATAGTTCTATTAGTGTGGCAAGATGGTCCACAAGCGGCCTCAATATATGCACCCTTCTTTGGAGTATCGGTCTTGTGAAAGGATGGGACAAATATAGAGGTTTCATAGGGGTATTAAATAGAAGAGTAGTGGTATGGGATCAAGAAAGTTACTGGAGTCTGGGAAGGACTCATCTACTCCTCAGCAGATGGGTAGTTGGAGTTCCATGAGACATTTTGGTTGAGCTAGGGGACGTGGTACCCCAGTGCAACAATGGTAGTACCAGGTAGAGGGAATTGAACAAGGTAATCATACTATAGCCTGGGTAAGAGGGTATATTCATTAGTATTTTTTTTAATATATAAAAATTAAAACTTTCAAAAGTCAAAAGGTGGGGGTTTTATTACAATCATTCTGGTAAAGAGGGGTGAGATCAACATGAAGATTATCCATATATGTACTATTGTTGTCAACACCCTTATTGGCGAGACCATCCAACAACTTATTCACCTCTATGTTGGTGTGTATGATGATATGATTGATTCCTGATAGGTATTATAGGTAGACGACCCATTTAGTAGTGAGGGTCCATGCCAGGTGAAATGTTCCATGTCTAAGAGCCTGAACGATGGTAGTTGAATCACTTTTAATCCAAAAATTGTTCCATCCTTTTTTCCTTATAAAATCAACTACATTAAGGATTCTTTACATCTCTTCTTAAAGAGATGAGGCATGACCACATGAACCAGATTAGCATCCAAGAAGATCCTCATTGTGATTTTTGCATATGATGTCATAGCCAGTAGGACCTGGGTTTCCTTTTGAAGCATCGTCCACATTAATTTTTATCTATCCAATAAAAGGTGGTTTCCAAAATACTTCCAAAAAACCTCTCTTCAAGATATTTCTTCCTTTGATCCCAATATGTCTCCAGATAAAAAAATCCTTGACTATATTGTGGAAAGTACCTATTTTCATGATTCCAGCCTCCTTGATCATAGTACAAATTTTTATTTGAGTTGCATGAAAATTAAAGGTATTAATTTTGTGCTTAATTTAATTTCTTTTATACAAAATAAGATGAATCAGTTCCAACATAGCAGCAATGAAGAGCTAATGAATTTTGGGAGAGATATATATAGTAGTGCATCTTTGAAGCTGTAATCCGATAGAGTCCAAAGCTGTCCATCTGAGATCAAAAATGTCAAAAATGTATTTATATAAATAAGAGGAAATATCACAGGCTAAAAATAGGTGATCATTATCCTATCTATTTTGGTTACATATGAAACATTTAGAAAAAAAAATTATACCACACATCTGAATATTTCAATATGTGGGAATCCTATTGTGAGCAATTCTCCAAACTAGGGTGAGTCGGGAGGGTCTAATCCAGTTTTTTTTAAATTATTTAACCAAGAAAATTATTATTATTGGTAGTGACATTATGACTATAGTAAGGTTTATAAGTTATAATTCCATTATGAGATGGTTCCCAAACTAAGAAATCATTAGTGTTAACAAAAGTGTAGTTGTTGACAATAAAATAGATTTCATCTGGTAGATCCAAATTAGGAGAGTTTACACAAACATTGATGGTGATGTTATAAATTGTGGATAAAGGAATGAGGTATATCATGTTACAGATAGGTATTCCATTCTATTTATCTAACCAAAATAGAAGATAATAATTCTTATTGACTATCCATCAAGAGTTAGACAAGATTTTTGAAAAACTATGTTTAATGGAAGTCCATATTGATGAGTCCATATTGATGAGTCCATATAAGCGTGCTTTTCTTTCCTAAGGTTATTATAAAATATACCATGAAGGAATTCATAAGTCTGATAGTTGATGATCACAATATTCCAGGTAATTTTATCTTGAAGGGCTTCATTGAAATGATTGAGGTTCTTAATACCAAACCCCCCATTATCAATGGGAGTGAAACATGTTTTCTACGAAATAGTGATAAGTTTTCTTTCAACAGTGCTTCCACTACAGACAACATTTTTTATTATTCTATTTATTTTTTTAAGTAAATAAGTTGTTCATCTGTACACCATAATAGAGTATACCATTTTAGAAACAATGGCGTGTTTGGCAAGACAAATTCAACCTACCATCGATAGAGTTTTTCCTTTCTAGGAGGATAGTTGGTTACTGATCTGATCAAAGATGTTTAGGAAGTAAGTGTTTTTGGGATTTACCTAGATTATGGGTACCCCAAGATTGGTAAAAGGGAATAATCCTTATTTTATCCCAAGTTAATTAATCACATCAATTTTTCTGGTGGTTGGAAAACATTTACTAAAGAATATGGAAGACTTGCTTCAATTTATGGATTGACCAAAGACATACTCATAGTGGGAGAGAACATCCTTGAGTTTTTTAATATTTTTCTTATATCCTTTAAGGAATAGAATTATATCATCATGATATAAAATATGATAGGTAATAGTTATAGTTATAGAAGAAAAAAATGGGCTTTATTGTACCCTAATTAATCAAATCAGTGATGAGTTTTCTGAGGTATTCTTCAACAATAACAAAAAGGATGGAAGAAATGTGATCACCTTGTCTAACATGATTTTTACAAGTGAAATATCCTTTTAGGGAACCATTGATTAGAACATAAATGTGATCATAGTTAAAAAGAGTTTTTATTTTTCTTATAATATTATCATTAAATTCAAATCTATAAAAAAAATTAAAGATGAAATTCCAATCTATGGTATCAAAAGATTTCCTAATATCTAACTTTATAGAAACACTTCCCCCTATTTGATTATTTTTTAACAGGTTAGTAATTTTAGAGGAAATTCATATACAATCTTGGATATTCCTCCCCTTAATAAAACCAAATTGGTTCTAAGATATAATTTTGTTGGAAATAGGGGTAATTCTCATAGCTAGTAGCTTGGGAATGATTTTATACACAGTGTCAATAAGGTAAATCAGCCAAAAAATATGTATTTCCAAAGCATTTTCCACTTTAGGAGTGAGGGTAAAAAATTGAGCATTAATACCATAAGGGAGGAAGCCATTAGTGAAAAATTATCTAACAAGGTGACAAAAATCATTGAAAACAATGTCCCAATGATGTTAGAAAAAAGAATTAGGGAAGCCATCAGGGCTAGGAGAACTGTGAGGCTTTAAAATAAAAACCACCTCTTTAATTTCATGGTCAATTGGAATACTATTCAAGAGGTCATTATCATTATCCCCCAGTAGGAGGTGAATGATTCCAGTCTTGATATCATTATTACAATTAGGACCATTAAAAATGATACTAAAGTAGGTAGTAACATGATTGGACAAATTCTCTTCATTATCAATGATATTATACCCATATTTAACTAAAGAAAGAGGTTTAGTAGACTTTCTAGACCTTTGTAGAGCGTTAAATAATTTAGGGTTTTTGTTGCCATCTTTAAGCCAGTTGATTTTAAGAGATTTTTTCCTAAGACTTTCTTTCAAGGCTAGAGGAGAGTTAAGTTTATTGATAATATATATTTATTGAGTTGGATATGTATGTTTTAAAGACTACTCTAGTAATTTTGGATATGGGACCATCTACCATCAGATATATGATTCTTGTATCATCTACCCATGTTGGTGTTTTTTTATACAGGATCATCACATTCCTTTTATTTTCTCTTTTTACAGATGTTTTGGGATTGGGTATGGAAATATTAGATGGTATTCTGACCATCAAAACATACTTTGGATTGTGGTCAGAGAATATCAAATGTTGTAATGTGTGTTCTAATTGGTGGTTACTATTTATTTTGGGAACTGTTTGTATTGGAAATGAAATAATTCTATTTTATTCTTGGTATGGATTCACTAGTTCTATACCAAGATCATATTGATTATTACTGGAGGATATTTACCTATCTATCTCCAAAAATAGGTAGTTATTCTCACTAGGGTGAGTGGAATCTTAAGGCTAGTCACGCAATACCAATTCAGTACATATTGGATTGTCTAAGGAATCAGATAACATGTATTATTATAGATGGTGGTGGAATGTAGCAAGATTATTTTACTCTAGTATTAGAACATTTTCAGGATGTACTTCCTCATATGTTCTATGGATTACCTCCCGATTGAGAGATCAATTTCACGATTGAGTTGGCTCCAGGAGCAGAGCCAGTTTCTATCCTTCCGTATAGAATGGAACCATAAGAGATTCAGAGTTGAAATTTTAGTTGGAATATATGGAATCTAAGGTTTTCATACATCCTAGTACATATCCATGTGGTTCTCCAATTCTTTTCAACAAGAAGTATGTTGTTGCCTTATTTGTGTGTGTGTATTATCAGAGATTGAACCAGATGACGATTAAGAACATGTATCCTCTTCTGCACATCGGCAATCTCTTCTATCAGCATAGAGGTTCTAAGATCTTCTCTAATATCGATTTGATATCTAGACACCACCAGTTTATGGTGAGAACATCATACATACCTCAGACTACTTTTAAGAGTAGGTATGGATTTTATGAGTTCACAGTGATGTCGTTCGATTTGACTAATGCACTAGTGGTATTCATGGTTTTGATGAATCATATATTTCATCCATTTCTAGACCATTTTGTTGTGATTTTTCTCAAAGAAATATTATTGTACTCCCATTAATAAAATGATCATGTCCAACATCTTGAAATTGTCTTGAGTACATTGAGAGAGTAGTGAATTTACACCAAGTTATCTAAATGCAGTTTTTGGATTGATAAATTACACTTTTTGAGCCATCTAATATCATAGGTAAGAGTGTTAGTGGACTCAGAGAAGGTATCAGACATAGTATCTTGGGAGAGACCTAATAATTTCTTTGAGATTAGAAGTTTTCTAGTTTTATATGGTTATTATTGGCACTTTATCCCAGACTTCTCTAATCTACCAACACTTATGTCAAGGCTAACCAAGAAGGTATTGAAGTTTGTTTGTTCAGAAACTTATGAAGTATCTTTTCAAGAGATGAATGGAATCATAATCTCAACACCTATCCTCATTTTACATGTTCTGGGTAAAGCATATACCATGCAATGTGACACATCTAGAGTTGGACTCTAAGAAATTTTGATGTAGGAGGATCAAATGGTTTCTTATGGCTCTAGAAAGCTTAGACCATATGAGAGGAATTAACCTACTCATGATCTAGAGTTATATATGGTGGTATATTCCCTGATATTTTGAAGGAATTATCTCATGGGTGATAGGTATGTGGTATACACAAACCAAAAGAGCTTCAGGTGCATCATTTTTTAGCGGGACATGATCCTTACCCAGAGGAGGTGGGTCTAGTATCTATAGTATTTCAAATTCAATTAATATTATACAATGGGAAAAGGAAAAGTAGTTTTATATACCTTGAGATAAAATATGCATAAAGATGTGGTGTGGGAGTCTTGTGGCAAGTGGTGGATGATTTTACTCTTTCCATACATGCATTTATATGTTGATGAGTCTTAGGGATGAGTAGCTCTGACTTGGATATCTATTATACCTGTGATTTTGGATCGGATCAAGACAGATTAGTTATCTGATCTAGAGGGATTCGTTTTGAGATATGGAATATATTGTAGGGAGACACCATCAGGATGGTCTCTTGGTAGTGGAAATTATCTTATTTTTTGTGATAAATTATGGGTTTCTACGGGCTTACACGAAAAGAATATGATAGATTTTCATGCTTTTAGATGGGTGGTACATCCTAGTTTGACAAAATGTATTATTATCTTCATAGATAGTACTAGTTTTCATGAATTAAGAATGAATTAGCAAGATTTATAGTGAAATATTTCACTTTTCATCAGGTGAAATCCGAGCATCAGAGGCCAGATAGGATTTTCATCCTTTTCCCATTCTTGAGTTGAAATGGGATGATGTAACTATGGATTTTGTGACAATATTACCAAGGAAAACTAATAATAATGATGTTTTATGGGTGATCATGGATAGATTGATGAAGTTATCACAATTATTTCCTATCAGGGAGACCTTCACCATCAATGATATGGGTAGTCTTTATGTGCACGAGGTAGTTCGGTTTCATGGTGTTTCGAGGAGTATCATTTCAGACAGACATCTTCATTTCACATAGCGGTTCTACAAGGGTATTTAGGAGGCTCTTGGGTAATAATTTTTGTTGATCACAGTCTATCATCCTTAGACTGATACTCAATCTGAGTCGACTATCATGTTCTGTAGGATATGTTACGAGCCTATATTTTGGATTTTGGTGGTTCATGGGAGAATTATATGGCAGTTGTGGATTTTTCATATAATAACATCTATCATTAATTGGTCGGGATTAAACCTTTTTAGGATTTGTATGGTAGCTAGTTCAATTATCTTCTTTTTTTGTTGGATGCAGGTGAGTCAGCACTTGTTGGACCTATTATCGTGTAGGAGATGTCTGAGCATGTTTAGCTGATCAAGAGGTGGTTGGTGACCATGTAGAGTAGATAGAAATCATACACTGACCATAATATATGACCTCTAGATTTTGAGGTTGGTAATATTGTTCTCCTTTGGGTATCACCTAGGTTGTAGAAACACTACATCAAGAAATAGGAAAACTGAGAACCTAGGTTTTTCATGTTGTTGGAGATAGTGGATAGATTCAGTCCAACAGCGTACCAATTAGCCCTTTCACAGAGCTACAGTTCCATGCACAACATGTTTCATGTGTCACAACATTGAATATATTATCCTAACCCTTCTCATGTGGTGTATTTAAAGGACTTCTAGATTTGTGTTGATACATCCTTTAAGGAGCATTCGATATGGATTATGGACTATAGTGAGAAGTATCTCTAGGATAGGGTGATTCCTTTAGTTTTAGTGCAGTGGTATCATTGGAATGTTTAGGAGGAGACCTGGTAGATGGATTTTGATATGTGGTCATAATATCCAAACTTATTTGTCGAGACACTATAGTGATGCTTGGGTCAGCTCAGGGATAAGCTTTTATATGGTGGGGAGGTTGTAAGACCCCATCTTTTTCCATGTGTGGCCCTCTTTGAGTTTTTCATTTAAGTTGTAGTGGTCGAGTCTTATTTGGATATGGAGAGACTTTGTTGAGGAAAATGACCTAAATTTTTGGGATATAGATTTTTTTGAATTAATGGAGTCTAGATATCAATATTTTAAATGGGTTTAGAAAGTTTTTCCATGCTTTGGAAGGCTTTGGAGGTGTTTTAGGTCCTTTAGTTGATTTTGGGCTGAAAAACTATCTATGGGGAAATTACACATTGTGTACCTATTATATGATGTGTAACTTCTACTAGACATGGGTTGTGAACCAGTACAGGGCATGAAATCATCACACATCATGTAAACCATTAAAGTTGTGTAGAAGTTGATTGGGGTTAAATATAATATGAGGTGACAGGTTTTTTGGTGTATCCCTTTAAAAAAGAATAAGCTACGTGTAAATGTATTATACACCATGTAATATCACAACCAATAGTTTTAAGTAGAACTGTGCATATTTTTCTTCTTATTCATTTGGTGTTTCTTTCTACTCTCAACTTAGGATAGTTCTCTAGACAATTTTGTAAGCCTTTCCTTTATTATGGATGTCTCATTTGTGCGATCGATCCCTGGTAAGTCTTTAGTTTTGGTTTTCCCCTCCTTTTTCATTATTCTCTATTAGGATGGTGGAATCTTTGAACCTATTTTCGTTATGATATTGGCATGGTTTGTTTTAGGTTCTTCTTGAAATCTTCCACACATTCTTCCTTATTAGTGTAACTCTTTAGAAGTGATGTGTTATTATCCAGTTAAAGGTAGGGGTCTAAACCTTAACCCTATGGTCTATTTAATTACAAAGTATGTGAAATATTTCAATTTCTCCAACATAGTGTACACCTAAATTAATTAAATTATGAATTTTATTTATTCATTAGAATACTTTTGGATCTAATTGTTTATGACCTGACTTATGGATACCATTCAGGTGAGAAAACTCTTGATTATAAATTAATTGATTAATGGATTAAAGTATGTTTATCATGACATGATTTTTGGGTTATTTCTTTATATAGACTCACATTTTCTTGGATTGATTATTGAAATTACGGGCATGTTATTATTTTATGTACAAATAATAAATTAAATTTTTAATTGAAAAATAAATGATAATTTTCATAATTAACCATTTAGATTTATGATGTGAGATTCCAATACCCTTACTGTTATGAATCATTGCGATTAAATTATGTAATTCTTATATATTGGGATTATTTTTGATTAAATGATGAAATGGTTGTATACTAGGGTCGGACCTGACTAAATGTTGAAATGCTTATATACTAGGCTTGGCCTTGATATATGTTGAAATGATTATATACCATGATTGGCCCTGGTTTAATGTTGAAATGATTATATACTAGGTCTAAAACTAATACATATTGTAATGCTAATATAATAGGATTGGCCCTAATTAAATTCTAAAATTATGATAAGGAGGGATTGACCTAGATTTGTGGTATTTATACCATGAATATATGGTTATGGTTGGAATGGTTGTGAGACATTCTCAGAGACATATCAACATGGCATCAAAGTAGGTTATTTCAGTTATGGGCATGATTGTAATAGTTATGCTACATGCTCATAGATATTCTAGCATGGTTCCAAATCAGGTTAATGGGGTATTGATTTAATTTATAATTAATTAATATGCCTATTTATTATGTTATTTCATGTGCTAATTATTAGACTATTTATGTTTAGACATGGTGGTGTTGACATACTAAGTTATAATCACACCCTAATGGGGCCACCATTTGGTACCCAATAAGATTATATATATGTAGTATTGGATAAGGGAAAGGGAACTTACTATTGATTATTTCTTACTAGATGGGTTGGAGTTTGGAGATGGGACCAGCATGGGGTTCGGGACCTGAGTCTTTTCAGTTTCTTTGTGTTAGATGGTTATTTTATTTTATTACTTTCAGTTTGAAATTTTGTTACATATCAGCATGAAATTACATTATTACTTTATTATTTATTGGATTATTCAGTTGACTTTATGTTTTGGTTTATTTGTTCATCCTTTTATTTACCAGTGGTATGAGATATTTTTTCGTCTTGTCTATTAATCTAATTATGATATTTATAATTTTTTGTTATGTAACTTTATACTAGGGGGTATTGTCTCCCCACTATACTCATCACATCCCCACTGCTAGTCGGAAGCCTCTGGTGTATGGGGAGGCATGCTTGAGGTTTCTTAACCAAATCTTTATGTCCATGTGAGAGAGTGTCAAATCAGAGGATGTTTACATAATGGGTAGGCTCGATTCATGTTATTCTATAAAAGTAATGACTATAGTGAAGAAGAATGATGGCTTGATTTCAACCTAAATGGTGACAGGATGGATATTTTATGTTGATTAAAGGAGTATCAATAATTTTATGAGGAAGGATGATTTTCCACTTCCATTTATTGATTAGCTGTCATATATACTTATTTATCAGGGATATTACTTTTTACAGGAGTGAGATTCTATGCATAACCAAATTTACATGGAACTTGAGGACTAATAAAAATATATATTCACATGACCATATGAAACCTTCATCTATCGATGTATTTCCTTTGGAATGTGTAATTCACCTACCACATTTCAGTGGTGCATGATGTAATATTCACAATTTTTAATTGATCCTTGAACCCTATTTTTTTATAATTTATAATATTTTCTATGTGAAAATATAATTTTTCAATAAAAAACACACTTATACATGGTTTTATGGTGTCACATAAGGGTAAATAACGTTTTAGAGCCCCAACATAAGGGTAAAACCTTTTTATAAGGGTTGTGTAAGGGTAGAGTTGTTGGTCCCAATGTTTTGTAAGGGTAAATAGGTCTTGCGTAAGGTTAAATAGGCCTTGAAAAAGGGAAGATCCCTAGTTCATACACTGCATAAGGGTAAGCTACCACTATGTAAGGGTAGTTTTGTGCTACATAAGGGTCTTCCCATGTCCCTCTTCTCACATAAGGGTTATCTGGAAGATGTGTAAGGGTACAAATAGATTGCATAAGGGTAAAGTAAGATTTTTGTAAGGGTATCCTACCTATATGAGGATAAGGTAAGCACTGGTTAAAGGTATTCTATGAATCCTATAGATCATGTAAGGGTATAGTGAGTTTTTCAATGCCTATATAAGGGTGGCCATCCATGTAAGGGTAAAACCCTATTACCCTTACACAGTGTGTATCTCCTATATATGGATAATTAATTTTACCCATTTTATCATATTTTATTCCCCAAATATCACTTAAAACACTTTTCAATGGTTTTAAATGCTGAAAATTGTGGTGGAATTAAATTCTTGTGATTTATTTCCCTTAATTAAAATGTTTATGAAGACTTAAACAATCTGATATTAAGAAATAGTTAGAAGAAAAATTAAATTAATAATTTAATTTTTGGATTTATTGTTAAGAGTTTGTATGTATTATTTCTATTTTTAAAATATTAAAACCCTTATGGACTTCATTTTTTGTTATCCTTTATCATTCAAGTGATTCCGAAATTCCTTTATGTTGTATCTATGAATCTCTCCATGATTGAACCAGGTTCTCTCTTCCAATTTCCATGCAAGATAGAACCCTTCTTATCTCCTATTTACTAATATTAACACCTAGAAGAGGTAAATTATAGGTAAGAAATTATAATTTATATTCTTCTTTTTCTGTGTAATTTGTAAATTGAGTTCTTTGGATGCCTTCTAGAAATTAAGGTTAAATAATTTTTTAGTGATAATAATATGGAAACTATTGAAGAGTGAGATATAATTCTTGAGATGATAATAACCCATTTTTATCAAATAATAATGAGTTATCAAGTGAATATTATTATAGAGAGAAAGAATATCATTTCATGTGATATTATAATTATTCTTTGAGGAATAAATTTATATCACATGAATTGGAATAATTGATAATCCAAAAATTATCTAGGAGACGGAAGCTATTATCACATGTGGTATTTTATTTCTTTAGGAAATAAAATATTTGATTTTGGTTCTAGGAACTCTTGAAAAATATTGAATTTTGATGTGTTAGAAACTATGGTAATAAGGCATGTGCAGAGGTTTTATTGTCTATAGAGGTATCCACTCTAGTTTTTGAACTATATCAAGTGGTATATCCAAGAATTTTACATAAATAACTTTGAGGTAGGAAGTTCATTCCCATTTGGGGATCTCATTTACATATGTTTTCTTTATATGATTCTTATGTTGGCATACTTTAATTCACTATTCTTGATTGTGATCACATGTGGGTGTGTGTGTAGCCTATGAGACTCATTGTGGTATTTAATTCCATGAGTATTTCTAGAGAATATTATTTCCATGTTTGATTGTGATCACATTTTTTTATTTATTAATAATATATTACCATGATGATATAATATTATTTACTCATATTATATACCATATATGTGTGTTACCATGCATTGGAGATTGATATTGTTACTTGAGATGTGTGAACCGTCGTGTGTTATTTATCCCTTAGAGGGAAAGTGTGTACAACTTATGATGACAATGAAAATGGACCTAAGTTGGGGTAGGAGAATGAAGATATGTGGAACTGACTAGAGGAAGTTCCTTACAGACATGATCACCTAGGGTCCTGACCCAAGGAATAGATGGGGTACTATGGTATGGAGGATTGAACTATGATAGAGATAGGATATGATAGTCTGGGGGCCTGATCGGACTCGATGCCTTGAGACCAATGGGTGATGTGCTCTGGGTTTAGTGGATTGTTCTTGCTCACGTTGAAATTACATGATTATACTTATGGCTTGGAGTCAAATTAGGTACAATCAGGGGTTTGTGGCAGATTGGTTAGTGCACAACTGCTTGGGTTTGAATTTTTTTTGCTATTTATTTTTCTCATTTATTATTATTAGGGAATACATATGTTATACCTGAGAAAAATTGTTAGGGGATCATTGTTGGTTTCCTAATGAGTATTTTACTCACACCCTAATAATTAATTTGGGTGCACTTATAGATTTCATACATAGGGATCCAATCAAGGGAAAGGGGCCCATGGAAGATGGTTAAACCATGGAGCACGGAGATGGAGGTGAGACCTAGACAAACTCAGGTGATCACTGTAGTTTTATTTATTTATTTACTTGCCATAGTTTATACTCTAGTCTGAATTTCCACTTTGGGAGCTTTTTGATTATCAATATGACATGTATTCCCTTTTTAGCTTCATCATGGTACTTTTATCATTATATTATTTATTATTCTGTTTATTTATTTTCTATGACATGATATTGAGGGTATAATATCCCCATTGATGGACTTATACCTTCACACTGCTAGTCGACATCCTTTTTCATATGGAGAGGAATGTATGAGGTTATAAGGAACTCTATTTTGGACTCATTGGTTCAACTCAGGATGTTAAAAATTTTATCAGAGCGGATTTTATTTTTTTTGACTAACTAAGGACATGGTAGAAAGTATATAACTATGTGGGACTCGGGTAGGGAAGCTTCCATGTACTTGGACAACACAGTTATAACATATCTCTGAGTTAATATGGTCATGATTTGTTTTTGTTTTATGAGATTTAAGGTGTGTTCATGTATCATGATTAGGAACTTATGTTCACATTCCATATATATACTTATTGTTGTGTTGCATAGTAGTTTTATAATTAAATGACATGATTTGGGCTATATTTTCATGATTGAATCTTAATTGTGTGATATATATATATATATATGTTTCCATGTTATTATGATATATAATTGTTTTCGTTAATTAGTTAAACTGATTATATTTTTTTAATTATATATATATGTTGACTATGAATATTGTGTAGATTATGGCCACAGTGGAAGCATGCGATGGGCGGTGCCCAAATTTTATTTTTTCCATCATCGATGACCAATATTAGATTTACACAATGATAAACATCGTGATCTATAGAATTGAATCAAATAATATAGACAAGGGATAGATTTCCAAAACCTGGAGAGAGGGTCATCACATATTATTTATAATTAATTTAATTAAATAAGAATTACCTTGATGGAATTCTTTCTTAATTGGTGAATATTGTGATAGATCTACGATACAATATTATTTTGTTGTAGTAATCAAGTGAAGATTCTGTCTAGTGGTGATCCACACATGTTCTATGAATCTCCAAATGTTGCTGAAAGAATTATAGGGTGCTAGTATGGCAGATCCTTACACTTGTGTTGTCCTCATTTGATCACTATGATAATTTCTTCTAAAGAATTATCCTTGATCTGGTGGAGGAATATTTCTCTCCATTCTTGGGAATGATCTTATAGAATATAGATATTAAAATCCTGAGATAATTCTCTAATTCTATTGTGCACAACCCAAAAAAATGAATTTTTCTATTGAGAAAATAACATAACTATGTTTACATATCGTTAGGGTTAAAATAAAATAAGTGCAAAATTTCCCTTGATTATTCATTTAATCCTAGAAAAAAACCCATGTTAAATAATAATAATATTATTGTTATTTCTTGACATGTGCTTAACTTGTGAATTAAAATTAAATATTATTTAATCAAATAATATTCAAAATTTATATTTTCTCACCAAACCATTTAATCTCAGTCCAAAATTCCTCTAAAATATTTATCGGGGCTTGAATAATGACTATTTATTTATTAAATAAATATCACTACATTATTTTCTAATAAATAAATAAATATTATATTAACTAAATATGAATTAGTTTTTTATAAAATATTACACTCACATTATATTTTCTCGAATAAATGGTGATATAATATATATGATCAAGCATTCATGAATAATTATTAAACCACATATGAGAATAATATTTATTCAGCTTGTTAAATAATAAATAATAATATATTATTTAACTGAAATTCTAGATAAGCTAAGTGTCTTACCCTTTAGACCTCTTTCTCGGTATCATTAGGTGAAGTAGCCTAAATTCCAAGGTTAGCATCTAGGAACACACCAAGGTACCCATAGAGAAATAATTTAATTTTATAATGACATGTTACCTCATACATATGCTTACCATGTAATATAATCCCTTTATCATGATATATCTAATCAAGCAGGTTGCATGTTGGTGTCATCAACCTATCTGCTCGATGTCTCTTTCTTTGACTTCTTGGAAAATTAACTTTCCTATAGAACATCATATCCATGGATTTATTTAGGCTATATCATTTTAATCAAAGGCTATGAGATATCAGCTTCTATTAAAATATAAGGGAAAAATTCCTTCTCACATTATTCATTAATACAATATTACTCATGGTACACCCAATGTATCCTACCTCACCATGAAAATATTTCATCATGGTTTTCATCAATAAATCAAAGTATGTGACTCATGATATTCATTAATAATATTATTAAATTATAAGTATAAATACACATTTTCATAGATAGTAATATCCAATAATGCATAAAAATGTGGTTTTCCTATTGGTGGGTCTCGTTCTCATAATATCCTACTAGATATTACTGAGGGAGTACACCATGAGAAGGTGTATTAAAGTCTTATAATTCTCCTCCCCTAATAGCCTTTATAATGTTTTCCCTCAAATGATATCATATGTCTATAAAACATATATTTAGTAATAGTTTTGTAGCACTTATGGGTTCTCATCATAGCGGGGAACTACTATGACCTTTTAGTACAATAGCTACTCTTAGGACATTATCACATACTATGTTACATAGAAGAACAATCGTGATTTGATAAGTTATTTATTAATATTAAAAACTATGAATATAGTTTTATCATAAAGTATATAGAATTTGGTTCAATGGAACCAACTCCAATAGACTCTAACTTTAACTAGATCCAACTACTAACAACCTTTAGTTCGCTGTCTCTCATATGATACACATGCTTCTGCTGAGATAGGCCTTTAGTCATGGGGTCTACCACATTCTCTTTTGTGGGTACTCTACTCACTACAAATTAAACCATATGATAGAAATCCCTCAATATTTGATACTTCCAGGGAATATACTTTGTCTATTGGTGTAACCTTGTCTCTTTTGAAAGATTCATCATCGCAGGATTTTCACAATACAATGTGATATGATTTTTAGTTCTTGGTGCCACATAAAGATCCTAAACAAATATATGAATCCAAACAGATTCTTTAGCTACATCAAAAGCTATTATATACTCAGACTCCATTGTAGGATTAGTAGAAACTGGTTTCTTTGAACTCTTCAATCTCACAGCTCCTCCACTGAGATAGAAAACATATCTTGGTTGTCACTTCTAATTATTCTGATCTATTTGAAAACTGGTCTCAGTATAACCCCTTGATGACCAGTTCCTCATATCCTTCATAAACTAAGAACATATCCTTAGTTCTTCTAAGATAATTAATTATATTCTTAATAGTAGTCCAATTATATTCTCCTAGATCTACGTTATATCCTCCTACCATGCTCAGTGTATAGCCAACATCAAGTCTAATACAGAACATGACATACATGATTGATCCTATCATTGAAGCATATGAGATCTTACTCATTCTCTCTTTATCATGATGTTTCTAAGGAAATTTTTTATTAGAAATATATAAACCATGTGACACTAGAACCAATCCTCTCTTAGATTGTTCCATACTAAATATATTTAGTATCAGGTCAACATATGTACTTTGACTTAGTCCAAGAAGCCTCTTCGATCTATCATGAATGATCTTGATCCCTAAAATATAGGCTGCTTCACCTAAGTAATTCATGGAGAAACACTTGTTTAACCAGTCCTTGATAGACTATAAGACTAGTATGTTATTTCCAATAAGTAATATTTCATTAACATATACTACTATGATAATGAACACATTTCCACTAAACCTCTTTTAAACACATAGCTCACATTCTTTCTTAATTAAACCAAATTATTTTATGGATTCATTGAATCAAAAGTTCCATGACCTAGAAGCTTTCTTCAATCTATAAATAGATCTATACAAATTTCAAATCCTTTTAGAATCACCTGGAGTCACAAAACCTTCTGGTTGTATCATATAGACATCTTCCTAAAGTTTCCCAATAAGGAATATAGTTTTGACATCCATCTTCCAAATATTGTATTCATGGTAAGCTACTCTATCAAGTATAATTATGATGGATGTAAACATGGAAACTGGTGAAATAGTTTCATCATATTCAATTCCTTGATGTTGTTTAAATACTTTATCCACTAGACTTGTTTTATAGGTATTTACTTTACCTTCCATGTCTAGTTTCATTTTGAATACCCATTTGTATCTAACCGGCTTTACATCAACTGGCACATCAACTAGAACCCAAAATTGGTTCTGATACATGGAATCCATTTCATAATTCATGTATTCTTTCCATCTTGTAGCTTTTGATCTCTCAACTTACTCCTTGTATGAGAGAGATTAACCATTGTCAACTAATAATGAGTCACCATCCTCAGTGACTAGAAAACCATATCTCTCTAGTTCTCTTTCCTCTCTTAAACTCCTACATGGTACTTGTGTTTCAGGAACTACTTATTCCACGAGGACCTGTGGAATATGTTCTTGTACCAACTCTTGTGTGTATTGAGCATCAGCTTCATTGAATACAATCTTTCTCCCACTATCCTTTTTGAGGATGTTCTCCCTTTCAAGAAAGATAGATTATGTGGAGACAATCACTTTCTTTTCCAAGTGGTTGTATAGGTTATATCCCATTATTTTCTTGAGATGCCCTATAAAGATAAACTTTTTTCCCCGAGGTGCTAGTTTGTTTCCTGATAAGGCCTTAATAAATGCCTCGCAACCTCATATACATGTATGTGACAAAATTGATTTCTTTTCACTCTTTAAATTGAAGGTAATTCTAGTTTCCTATTTAGTTGGTACTCGGTTTAATGTGTATGTCATAGTTTGTAATTCATATCCCCAAAATGATAATAGAAGATCTGCATGACTCATCATCAACCTTACCGTGTCTAACAAGGTATGTTCCCTCCTTTCACTAACAACATTCCCCTATTGTGTATAAGGTGGAGTGAGTTGATATAGAATCTCGAACTCTCATAGAAATTTGATGAACTCTTCGTTAAGATATTCACTACCTCGATCTGATCAAAGATTCTTTATCTTCTTCCCAAGATAATTCTCTAATTCATTATTTAATTCATTTAATTTATCAAAGGAATTGAACTTATACCTCATTTTGTAGACATATCCATATCTAATCAATTCAGCAGAAAAAGTTATGAAGTAAGAATATCTACCTATAGCTTCTACTAGAAATGGTCTACAAATATCAGTGTGTACCAATCCTAGAAGATTTATATCCATTTCACCTATCCAAAAAATGGTGGTTTAATCATTTTTCCTTGAAAACAATCATGACATTTATCAAGTGAATTTAGCTCAGAAGAGTCTAAATAACCATCTTGACAAAACTTTTTCAAATGCTTCTCATTTACATGACAAAGAAAGTGATTCCAAATATGGGTGTTTATATGATTCATGTGAACATGATTTTTTATCAGTTTCCAACACTTTGTTTTTATAATTTCATACATAAAGACCATTATTTAAATGTTCCATACTATAACATATGTTTTCCTTATAAAATAAACAACTCTTATTTCCAAATTTGAAAACAATCCCATCTGTATCTAGGTATGATACAAAAATTATTTTATTGGTAACTATAAGTACATAATAAAAATATTTTAAAACCAAAATCATTCCCATTGGAAATGAAATGTGGTAGTCACCAATGGATAGGGAAGCTATAATTTCTCTATTGGAAGCTCTCAAATCCACATATCCTTTGGAAATCATTCAGAATCTACTTGGTTCCTACATTTGGATATAGATGTGATCACCACAAGTTGTATCTAATACCAAATGTGTAGATATGAAAAGATTTCACTTGATAACGAACGCACCATTAGCTTTCTCTTACTTATGGGTGAAGTTCATCTTCCAGTGGCCTAACTTTACACATGAAAAACATACATCCTCCTTTTCCTTGCCCTTCCTATAGATCTTCCCCTTCTTGAAAGGATGGTGCTCAAGAGATTTAGATTATTCATAGGTATTGGGACCCTTTTCCTTGTTCTTCCTTTTTTTATTCACCATAAATATTGTGGGTTTATCATGCCCCATGCCCTTATACACTTGGAAAATCAAGGTCAGAAGTTTTGAATGACTCTTCTCATTATTACTCATATTGTAATTGAAAATAAAATTATAGAAGGTCTTGGACAGTGATGAAAGTATGATATTTGAATGCAAATCATCCATAAATTTAATCCTTAATATGTATAAGCAATCAATGTATCCAGTAATATTAACTACATGAGGCCCATTTAGTGTAGACTCTTTAAGATTAGCTATAAACAAATAATTGGATAACTTAGACCTCTCTTTTCTCACCTACTCTTGATAGAGTTCCTAAAGGTAATGTATCATGGTATATGCATCCATTTCCTCATGTTGCTTAAAAATATCATTGGGCATGGATGATAACATGAAGCACTGAACATCTGTATCATCATTCAAAGTTTTATCATAAATATATATCTCTTCATCACTTGCCTCATTACTAAGTGCAACTGGAAATGGTTCTTCTGGTACATACAATTTCCTTTCATGGTGAAGGATGACACGTAATAAACTTTTCCATTCTTGGAAATTTGTTCGAGTGAAAATGTTGTCCTTATCAGGTATGGATTACAATTATATGTTTGATGTCATTTTATTTATATTTCTAAAAAATAATATGAGAATAATTTTATTACTTTATCTGATAAAATGTAGACAAATAAATAAATATTTATTTATTTTAGTCACCCATTATTTTATCAAAACCCAATATCCCTCACGATTGGATTTGGATTGTCTTTTTTCTTGGATATTCTAGTGGAAAGGATCCATATTCCCCTTCTCATTACCTCAACTTTGGTTGGTCAAGAAACTCGAATGGTTTAAGGTAGGAATTCCAAATACCAACTACATTAACTCATATTTCCTTGATCTTTTTAGTGGACTCCCCGATCCTAAAATCCTTAATTATATTTCCTCAACCCTTTCCTATCAGTTATAACAAGTCCTACTTTCATAGTCAACCCTTGATGTGAACTAAGTTAATTCAACCCAAAAATTCAAATTAGAAATCCCTGATAATTGAAAGCAACCCAACTTTGGTTGGTCAAGTACTTTGAACTATAGTTCGGTTTTAACTGAAGTATTGGAAGGATATATCGAATTAATATTTTGTTAAGGGATTTTATTCTTTTATGTGTAAATTTAAAATTATTATCTTTATCACATGCTTGTTAATATTAAGTGGGTTTACTCAGGTGATTAATAATGTCTTAAATAATATTTATGCATAAGCCAGTTTATTTTAGTTCTATCTTGAATTATCATTAATTCATTAATTATGTGATCATGAAAAAACATCTATAATGAAATAACCATGAAACTTGAAATAAATAAAATAATAAATTTGTATGATCATGAGTTTTACTAATGGTTAGTTTATCTAGCAGTTGATAAACTAACTGTTGACCTAGGGGGAAAACACCTTTAACCGATAAAGGTTCATGTTACTGTTTTCCACCTATCCACCTATGTATCTCCTTGGATTGGTTTTGACTCAACTCCAAACATGAACCACCTCCACTAGATTGGAAGCTCTATCCTTTATATATGATTTTTACTCACACACAGGTGAGGGAAATGGGGTTTACATAAAATAAAATGTAGGCATGTAGGCCCTATATAATAAAAGGACAGAAGGCGCGCCTTGAAACAATTTAATTTAATAATAAGTAAAATGAAACCAATATCATAAAAATGTATGGTCTAGCTCATGCTCATCAAAATACATGAAAATAATTATTCATTTAATAAAAATTGCATTCAATTATTAATTTTTCATATTTAAGATAAATCATGCTCGAATCAATTAATTATCATCTTTAATTAATCAATTGTTTTATCTTAATTATCATCTGAATTTCTTTGAGATTCTTATCCATTATAATTTTAAACAAATTAAATAAATCCATTTAAAATAACCTATGTACATAAATTTGACTTGGAGGAAACACGGTGAATACCCATCCAAATCTACCCAACATGTATTGTACTCATATATAATTTATTCTTTGTGACATATAACATGCACTACTTATCATGTACATTCATGAAGTGTAGTATCAACTTAATGATAGCATTTTTTAAATGAATTTTCTATAACGTGATATGATTTAATTCATGTCGAGTAACAACTACAATAAAATTCATATATGATATGAAATTCTTGAACATTAATCAGATATTAAATAAACATTTATATATGTAAAAATTAAAACCCATCACATGTCACATCCTATCAACTTAATGACCACACACAAGAACATGTCTCAAGGGTCACATAATATAATAAAAAAATTGTTGTAACTTGGTATAAGTACTGAGCGTGTGAATCCAAGAAACATGACATGTACATCTCTTACCATCTATCTAAGGTTCACACCTAGGGACTCGGCATGTAAATTGTACCTTGAAAACTAGAGTACACATCATGTCCAATGAGCTACATGTCATGTGATCTCTGAATTATATGGTCATCAGTTAGGTAGGCCATGTATGGTAATATGTGGCCCATATGTGACTCAAAGGGACTACATGCTGTGTATGTGGGCTATATGACATGTACTCTAGCTGATCATGCACCAATTTTCCCCAACCAACATGAGGTGTAATAATCAAATACACTGCATGTCATTAATTCACACAGATTGAGTAATTTTTGAATTATATCATGGTGTATTGACCACGAGTACATGATGTGTAAGTCTAGTTACATGGCATGTACTCCTGCTTTTTCTAGCCAGAAACCTTGGTACCTCCAAATGAGTTCCTCAATTGTATTTAAATCATAAAATTAATAATTTTGATTAGATCTATAATAAACGAAGGTGGATGAATTAGATCTCGCAATCTAGATTAAAATAATAATTAAACTTGAATTGAAAAAGTAAATTACAAATGTATAAATCACCAGAGATCTTAAAATAATTATAAATGATTATGTGACCACTCTGATACCACTTATAGGTTCTGGGTGAAATGGAAGCATGCGATGGGCGTTGACCAATTTTTTTTTCTATTATTGATGATCAATCTGATACTTACACAATGATAAATTCCATGATATATATAATTGAATAAAAGAATATAAATAAGGGATAGAATGATGGAACCCATAGATAGGATCATCGTATATTATTTATAATTAATTTAATTAAATAAGAGTTTCTTTGATGGAATTATTTCTTCATTGATGAATCTAATGATAGATATGTAATGAACTGTCATTGTGTTATAAGAATCAAGTGATGATTACCTCTAGCGGTTATCCACACATGTTCCATGAATCTCCAGAAGTCAACAAAAGAATCACTAGGTGCTAGCACGACAGATCCTTGCACTTACGTCGTCCGCTATTGAACGCTATGAGAATTTCTTCCAAATCATTATCCTACATCTGGTGGAGGAAGATTATTCTCCTTTCTTGGGGTGATCTTGGATAAGAGAGATCTCAATGGACTGAGAAAATTGTCTAATTCTGTTGTGTACAACCCAAACAAAATGAATTATTCTATTGAGAAAATAACATAATTGGGTTTATATATTTCTAGGGTTAAAATAAAATAATTTCACAAGTGACCTTGATTATTTATTTAATCCTAGTTAAAACCCCATGTCAAATAATAAAATTATTACTATTTCTCAACATATGCTTAACATGAAAATTAAAATTAAATATTATTTAATCAAATAATATTAAATGTTTATTAATTTCTCACTGGTCCATTTAAACTTGGTCTATCATTCCTCCACAATATTTATCGGGACTTGAATAATTATTATTTATTTATTAAATAAATATCACTACATTATTCTCAAATAATTAAAAAATATTATATTTAAAAAATAGGAAATAATTATTTATAAAATATTCCGCTCACATTACATTCTCTTGAATAACTGGTTATAGAAAATATTCCATAAATAATTCATGAATAATTATTAAACCACATATGGGAATATTATTTATTGAAATTTTTAAATAATAAATAATAATATACTATTTAACTTAGATTCTGGATACACTTAGTGTGTGACCCTATAGGCCTCTTTCTCAGTTGCAGTAAGAAAAGCATCCTAAAGTCCAAGGTTAGCATCTAGGAACATGCTAAGGTACCCATAGAGGAATAAGTTAATGTTGTAATGACATGTTACCTCATACTTACACTTACTATGTAATATAATCTCTTTATTAGGGTGTCTCTAATCAAGAAGGTTTTGTGTTGGTGTCATCAACCTATATGCTTGATGTCTCTTTCTTTGACATCTCAAAAAATGAAATTCCCTATAGAACACCATTTCCATGAATTTATTTAGGCTATATCATTTCCAAAAAAGGGCCTAAGATATCAACTTCTATTAAAACATAAGGAAAAATTTATTTTTTTCATTATTCATTAATGAAATATTAATCATGACACACCCAACATATCCTACCTCACCATGAACATATGTAGTCATGGTTTTTTCAATACATCAAATCACTTGACTCATAATATAAATTAATAATAATTTTAAAGTTTAAGGATCAATAAACATGTATGTATATAGGAATATCCAATGAAACATAGAAATATGAATTTCCTACTAGTGGGTCTCATTCTCATAATATCCAAATAGATATTACCTAGGTTGTAAATCATGCGAAGGTGCCTAAAATTCCTATGAGTATCCACCCCTAATAGATTGTATCATTTGTGTCTCTTAAATGATATCATCTGGCTATAGAACATTTATTCAAGAATTGTTTCATATCTCTTCTAGGTTCTCATCATAGCGGGGAACTGCTAAGGCCTTTTAGTATAACAACTACTCTTAAGACATTATCACATACTATGTTGTGCAGAAGAACAATCATGATGTCATAAGTTTTTTATTAATATTCAAAACTATGAATACAGGTTTATCATAAAGTACATATAACTTGGTTCTAGGGCAAAAAACCCAACATAATGTGAGGGGATGGATACTGGGTTTAGTGCTATGTGGGGTATACATTAGGTTATGGGTAGACTCCTCAAAGAACCTTATGTGATCTTAATGACTGGATAGGATCTATTTATGTTCCTAATTTTCCTTTGAATTATGTAAGATATCATCTCGCATGCATTTGGTGGGACTACCAACTGAGTAAGAGGGTTCTTCAGAGAATGTCACCATTCCTGCTCTAATGGTGTAGGTGAGAGGCCCACTATAGACCGAAGTCCTTCCACTATGATCCATGGTTGACTACACTATTTATTTCCAGCTCTAGCATCCTATATCCTTTTAGGGAACTGGTGGACCATAGGATATTGAGGACTGGGTGGACATTATCAAGGGTATCTTCAACCTCATAAAGATTTTGATATATATAAAGGTGAATCTGTAAGTGTTCATACTATATGGACCTTCTAAGAATTGGTGGGGAGTCATGAGACTAGCTGTTCAACATGAGGGAATCACTTGGGAGGCCTTTAAGGACCTATTCTTTATGGAGTTATTTCTAGATGAACTAAATATTGATTGAGTGTATAAGTTCATTGATGCATTAGGTTTCCATAAAAGTTTCTACTTACTCTATTTATTTCCTAAAATTCTTCACTTTTCACTACTTTTGGCTGGGATTAAGACTCAAAATGATAGGAAGTTCAATATCATAATTCATTTGAGCATCATATAGTAGGTCAAGATCTTCAAACTAGAATCATACTTAGAGGTTCTATTAAAGTTCTTATCATTTAGAAGTTCTTGGAGGAGGGTCAAGTAGTTAGTATTCATATACCCTTTAGTTCTCAGGTTGGTGTACCTCCTACTATTGTAGTGAGTAAATTTTTAGGTGGAAGGAAGAGGAAGAATAGGGATGTGTAGCAGATCATTGGCATACAAGTAGAGAAGAGTTTAATTTATTTGGTTCCCTCAGAAGGTTACCCATATTACTTCAACTATGGGATGTTTAGACATTACCATAGGGCATGCTCAGTACCGCATATAAAGTTCAAAAAATGTGCTAAGATGGGATATCTCTTGTAGTTTTTCTATAGAGATTTGGGGTCAAGATTACATAAGGGGGAAAGTAAAATGTGTTCAAGGAACCAATGATCTAGTTAGGGACCTCACCAGTGGTCCTAGATGATGAGGACTTAGGAAATTCATGGATAGGGATGCAGATATAAGGTAGGTCATGTTTATATAGTAGATCAGATAAAAGTTGATGATGGAGAGGGAAAATATACTATATGATTTTTTTAGATCATTTCTACTTTATCTACTTCCTTTTTCGATACCGGTGTTTCCCATTCTTTCATATTAGAACAATTTTTTACTTGACTTAACTTATTGGTCAATTTTTCCTCTGAGTAATTTTCCTTAAATATACCATTGTGAATTAAAGTATATCATCTTTAGTGATTCCCATAGTTTCCTTTAGTCATCGCTGGCTATGGACATATGTGGGACTTCATGATATTATATATGGAGAGATTTGTTGTGATTCTTGGTATGGAATGACTGACAAACTTTTTATCTCACATTTATTATTATCAAAGATGGGTGTCATTTACTTCACTGAAGGGAGAGAGCTTCTTGAAGAATAAGGAGTGAGAACTGGGAGTGCGAAGAGTTGGACTAGACTTGAGTAATCTCTGGATGATTCTAGTACATATAGCAGACTTGGATCTTTTAGTAGAATTGGTGAAACCCCCCCCCCCCTTTACTTTTCCTCCTATCATGGATCTTTATCAGGATGCCTTTTTAAACGAATTCATAGGACTTCCACATGATAGGGGATTTGAATTCAAGATATATATTGTATCAAGTTAATATACTATTTCAATTCCCCTTTATTATATGGTTCTGTCTAAGATGAAGGAGATCAAGGTGCATATTAAAGACTTGGATTAGAAGGGATTTATCAGGCTGAGTACTTCACCATGGGGTAAACCTGTGTTGTTCTCCATGAATGCGAATAATAATCTATGTCTCTACATTGATTAATAGATTCTAAACCAAGTGATGGTGAAGAATAGATATCTTTTTCCTAAGATTTATGTTCTTTTTTATCAGCTATGGGGAGCTAGGTGTTTCTCCAAGATTGATCTTTGATTGGGATATCAAAGGTTACGAGTTATAGAGGAGAAAATCCCAAACATAGAATTTCAGAGTAGGTATGGGTTGTATGAGTACTTTATGATTTTATTTAGACTAAAAAACAAGTCATCAATGTTTATGGATCTCATAAACGAGATCTTTCATATATACCTAGACTCGTTCTTCATGGTGTTCATTAATGATGTCCTCGTCTACTAGAAAACACCAGAGAAGCATACTAGACATCTTGAGATAGTCCATAGTAAGATTCTATCACATTAACATTACACCAATATATCAAAGTGTGACTTCTATATTCATGAGGTGAAATTATTAGGGAGTGTGGTATCTAAGATGGGTATATCCGTGGACCCAAAGATAGTGGAGGTATTCATGTCTTAGACACATCCGAAAAACATGTTCGAGATCAGGATAATTTTTGGCATATCAAAGTATTATCGATATTTTATCCAAGACTTCTCTAGACTATTAACACCAATGAATACACTAAAAAATAAGGGAGTGAAGTTCTAGTGGTGACTAGTGTGAAGAAGTGTTTCTTGAGATAAATAGGAGGTTTATTATAACTTCGATACTGATAATTCTTGATCCCTGGATCGGGCATGCAGTGTACTATGATTCATTGGACATTGGTTTTAGAGATATAATAATGTGGAGAGAGAAGGAAGTGTTTTATGGGTCACAACAGTTACTTACCCATGAGTGGAACTACCTCACTCATGACCTGGATCTGGTAGCTATGATTCATGCTCTGAAGTGTTAGTGGAATTATATATTCTATGAGATATTTGTAATATACATTGACCATAAGATCCTCTATTATATCTTCACATAGTGGAACCTAAACCTGAGGCAGAGGAATTGGGTAGAGTATCTTTATACATTTTATTTAGAGATGGAATATACACCTAGTAAATATAAATTCTTTATGGATTCTCTTATTCATAAGATATAGGTTGAGCAGTATCTTGGTGAGTGGGCTTCAGAGGAGCAATGGTACTTGGTGATATTTTTGGTTGAATGGTGGATGGATGCTTATAAGGATCAAGGATCGATGAATTATACTCCCATAGTAGTTACATCTTCACTAGTATACTAGGTAAAATCTAGATAAGAGTCAGACCTAGAATGTGTTGTGATGCTGGAATAGATAGCTAGTGGTGACCTGATACCCGAGTGGTCTTTGCACAATAATAATGTGATACTTGTGCATGGGAGAGTAGTAGTCCCTACTTCTATTAAAGAGGAGATGATGTGGGACTTACATACCTCTAGACGGGTGGTACATCTTGGTGTGAAAGGGATATACCATTACTTCATGTGATATTTCTAGTGTCCATGGATAAAAATGGAGCTTGTTGAGATTGTTTCATGATGGCTTACCTACCAGTTATTAAATTCCAAGCACCAGTGTCCTGATGGTTTTCTTCATCCACTTATAGTTCCCATGTATAAGTGGGGGGAAGTAATTATGAACTTTTTAATAGGGTTAACCAGGAAACTGATGATTTTTGAAACTATCTGGGTAATTATCGATCAACTAAATAAGTTTTCTCACTTTTTACTGAACTATGAGACTCACTCAGTAGATGAGTTGGGAAAGTTGTATATCTGATAGATTTAATAGTTATATATATTTACCTTGAGTATTTTTTATAATAGATACACACATTTCATGTCATGATTTTGGTGGTTCATGGATAAATCCTAGGGACCTAGCTAAGATAGATTATATAATACCATCTTCAAATAGATAAACAGTTGGAGATGACAATTTTCATAATGGAGGATATTCTCTGAGCTTGTGTTCTAGAATTTTGTGGTGTTTGAGATGATCACCTAGCCTTGGTTGAGTTTGCATGAAATAATAGTTACTAGGATTTATTCAGATGTAACCTTATGAGTCTCTTTATGGGAGGCCATCTCATTCATCACTTTGTTAGAATAAGGTTGGTGAGGTGTAAATTGGGGGGCCTAGTTTGGTTTATGATACCTCTGAGAGAGTGAAACCAATTCATAAGAGGTTTATCAATTCTCAAAGTTTTTATAGATCATATGTTGACTATTGTAGGAGACCATTGTATTTTTCTATGGGTGATCAAGTTTTCTTTAGAGTGACTCCTCAGTTAGAACCTGACATTAGAGGAATCAAAACAAGCTAGACGTAAGTTATTTTAGACCCTTCATGATCACTGAATGGGTTGGTACAATGGTATACCATATGGATATTTCTTATAATTACCAAGGTATGAACTATTTTTTTCATATGTCTTACCTTTGGAGGTACGTTTATGATCCCATGCATGTCATAGACTACAACAGTGTTGAGTTGGAGCCAGATGTATCTTATGAGTAACATCTAGTGCATATTATATAATATAGAGAGAAATTCATTTGAGGGAAGATGGTACCACTTATCTGGTTTAGTGGAATTATGGATGTATCCCAAAGGATATGTGGGAGTATTAATCTGCTGTTTGAGCTCATTGGTCTGATTTGTTCGAGTGAGACCTCTAGAGACACTTTTCAAGGACAAGAATTCAGTAAAGGGGGAGAATTGTAATATTCTCAATTTTATTTATCCTTAAACCCTATTTTGTTTATAATTTATAATATTTTAATGTGAAAATATAATTTTTCAATAAAAATCACTCTTATACATGATTTTATGGTGTTATGTAATGGTAAAGTTGGTTTTAGAACCCTTCTGTAAGGGTAACACCTTTTTATAAGGGTTTTGTCAGAGCATAGCCTTTGTTCCTAGCACTAAGTGAGGGTAAACAAGCCATGAATAAGGGTAAATCCATGTTCATGTGTTATGTAAGAGTAAGTTACCATTATATAAGGGTAGGGTTTCACTATATAAGGGTCTTATTAAGTTCTTATACTCATGTAAGGTTAATATGGAAGTCATGTAAGGGTACCAATAACTTGCATAAGGGTAAGGTAAGTGCTTCATGAGGGTAGCATGGCCTGCATAAGTATAGGGTAAGTTATATGTAAACTTATTTCATGAATCTTTTATCTCACATAAGGGTGCTACAAGTTTTCCAAAGATCATGTAAGTGCGTCCATCTGTATAAGGGTAAAACCTTTTTACCCTTATACAACATGTATATATTGTGTATGGGTAATTAATTTTACTGGTTTTATTGTATTTTCTTCTTTAGATTGCACCTATAAATCTTTTCAATGGTTTTAAATGCTTAAAATCTTGGTGAAATTGAATTCTTTTGATTTGTATCCCTTCATTCAAATGTTTATAAAGAAATAAATGTTTCACTATTAAGAAATATTTGGAATAAAAAAAAATTGTTAATTTAATTTTTGTCTTTAATACTATGTCTCTATACGCAGTATTGATATTTATAAAATAGTAAGACCCTTTTAGCCTTCATTTTTTTTAATCCTTTGGTGTCTGGATGATTTATAAATTCCTTTACATGAGATTTTTTATGTCCTCCTTGATCAAATTGAGTTCTTTCTTCTTGTTTCTAGGTGAGATAAAACCCTTCTTCTCTCTCATTTCCTGATTGAAATACCTCAAAGATGTAAATTTCAAGTAGGAATTTATAATTCCTATTCTCTTTTTTCTATTAAATTAGTAAATTTATTTCTTTATATGCCTTTTAGAAACTATGGATAAATAATTATTAATTGATAATAATCTAGAAACTATCAAATAGTGAGAGAGAATTTTTGAAATGATAATAAACCAGTTTTATCAATGAATAATAATAAGTAATTATCACATTTATATTATTCTATAGAGATATAATATTATCACATGTGAAATTATAATTATTCTTTAAGGAATAAATTTATATCACATGTATTGGAATAATTGATAATTCTTAAATTATCCAAGAGAGAAAAAATATTATCTCAAGTGGTATTTTATTTATTTTATAAATAAAATAGTTGTTTTCAATTCTAGGAACCCTTGACAAAACATTATTTTTGATGTGTCAAAAACTATGATAGTAAGTCCTGGGAGGATGTGTTCTTGGCTATAGTGGTTTCCACTCCATCTTTTTAACAAGATAGGATAGTTTATCCTTGATGTTTACATAAACAACTTTGATATAGGATGTTTATTACCATTTTGGTATCTCTTTTACAATGTTTCCTTTGTATGATTCTTGTGTTGTCATACTTTGATTCACAATTCATGATTATGATCACATGTGGGTGTGTGTGTAACTCATGAGATCCGTTAAGGTATTTGATTCCATGAGTATTTCTATAGTATCTTATTTCCATATTTTATTGTCATAAAATGTTGTTATGTATTTCTACTATATTATCATGATGATATAATATGATTTCCTCATATTTTATACCATGTATATATGTTACCATGCCTTAGAGGTTGTTATAGGTACTTGAGGCAAGTTAACCATCGTGTGTTGTTTATCCCTTAGAGGGGGAGTATGCATGGGTTTCAATGACAATAAAGATGGACCTGAGAATAGGGTAGGGGCATGATGATCTAGGGTTATATCCAAAGGTAGTTACTTAAGTACATGATGACCTGGGGGCCTAACCCAAGGCATGGATGGGGTATAATAGTTTAGAGGCTTGACCCTTGATGGATCTAGGAGATGATAGTCTGAGGGACTGATCTGACTCAATTCCTTAATACCACTGGGAGATGTGTTATGATCCTTGTGTATTTTTCTTTCTCACTTTGACAATCCATGCTTATCCTTCCATCTTAGAGTCAAATAAAGTATATTCATGGGTTTATGGTGGCTTGGTTAGTGCGCAACTACCCTATTTTTAATTTTATATTTTTATTCTTATTAATAATTTATTATTGTCATGGAATATACATGTTATAATTGATCTAACTTGTTAAGGATGGATTGGTGGTGTCCTATAGAGTCTTGTATTCATGCCCTACTCAAGCATTTTGGTGTCCTTGAATATTTCATGTATACCAATCCGAGCAAGGGTAAGAGGCTCATGGAAGATTATTGAGTTGTGGAGCATAGAGTTAGAGGTAAAACTAGGATAAAATCTAGGGATCACCATAGTTTTATTTTTTCCTTTACCTGCCACACTTTATACTCTAGTTTTTCTTTCCACTTTGGGAGATCGTTAATTATCTATATGAAATGTATGTCCTTTTTAGCTTCGGTATGATACTCTAAACATTATTTTATTTATTGTTTTATTTATTGTTTTATTTATTGTTTTATTTATTGTTTTATTTATTGTTTTATTTGTTTATTTTCTATGAAATGATATTGAGGTTATAGTCTCCCTACTAATGGACTTAGACCCTCACTACTAGTCAAAAGACTCTTTTGTACGAGGAGGCATGTATGAGGACATGTGAAACTCTAGTTTGGACCTAGTGGTTTGATTTAAAGCATTACACATGACATATATTTTCCATGGGATGGTAGATAGTTCCTTAAATGATTCGTGGGTAATGTTTTAGTCTACAAGAAATCACTTGAAGTATGATTTAAGAATATTGATTTGGTGATCAAAAGGTGTTAAGTGACATGACTTGTGCTTAATTAGTAGAAATTTCATTTTATGGTAAAGGATGGCATTGTGAATGGACATAAAATCTCAAAATAAGTAATTAAAGTTGAACCTATAAAAATAAAGGTAATTAAATAGATGAAATATCTAAAAAAATATGGCATATTTTAGGATTTCTAGGTCATTTCACTTTTTACCAAATATTTGTTAAAGATTTCACAAAAATAGATCAACCCCTCACTTATCTCTTAGAAAAAAAGAAATAGAATTCATATTTAATGATAAGTGAAATGAGTAATTAAAGGAGTTATATATAAGTTTAATCACTACCATTATCATGCTACCACCGAATTTGGAAGATCCATTTGAATTATTGTGTAATGTAAGAAATTATGTGATGGGAGTAGTAATTGGAAAGAGTATGAATAGAATTTCCCAAACAATTTACTATTCTAGAAGGAAATTGATAGAATACTATCTCAACTACACCACTACAGAGAAAGATTTTTTTATCTTAGTTTTTATATCGATAATTTTAAACCCATCCTCAAACTCTCCAAATTTTGGTCCACACTAATCATGTAGCATTGAAGTATTTTTTTATAAAAATGGATGCCAAAACCTACTTGATTTTTTGAATTATTTTTTTAAAGGATTTTAATATTGATATTCAGAATAAAATTTGATTACATGTTTTTTTATGGACCATCTTTTTAGGATGGAGTTTCCCAATTTATGTAAAGAACAAGAAGTAGATATTCGAGATGAGTTCCTAGATGAACATCTATTTGAAATGGAGATCATATATAGAATTTGTTTTTCTAACATTGTTAACTATTTGGGAACTGGGACCATATACCATACTTTTTATACCAATGGAAGAAAAAAATTAATTTAATTCCATCACTATTTTTGGGGAGATTCATTTTTATTTAAGTATTGAAAATATGGGCTAATTCAGAGATATGTGCGTGAGAGTGAAATTGAAATTGTGTTGGAGTTTTACTTCTCCTTGATAACTAGAGGAAACCATAGACTAGAATGATCTCTGGCTCAAATCTTTCAAATTTTATTATTCTATACATCACTACACTAAAATTCAAGAAGCTTTTTGGTAGCATTTGATCATTTTCAATAAATAGGGAACATCATAAAAAGTGATGAAATATCACAACACCCTATCATTGAAATTGAATTTTTTGATGTATGGGAGATTGAATTAAGGGTCCATTTACCCTATTCATTATTCTACACATATATCTTGGTGTGTCTTGAATACATTTTGAATCGGGTTGAATCTGAAGCCACCACCTCAATCACTAAAAATTTGATTACAAAATTTTTAAATAATAATATATTTTCCATATTTAGAGTTTTGATGTTGATGAATAGTAATTATGAAACGCTTTTTGATAATAATATCTTCATAATACCTATGAGGAAATATAGAGTTCATTACAACATGATAACCCTATACCATCAAAATACAAGTGTACATGCGAAAATTTCCAAGAGGTAGTTTAAAAAAAAAATTTAAATGACCACGAACTCAAGGCATAAGGATTGGTGGAGGAAACTAAGTGATTCTTTTTAGGATTATAGAACAACCTAAAAGACACTATTGGGGATGTCCCCATTCCATTTGGAATATATTAAACCATTCCACTTTCTAATAGAGCTCACTCATGAGTAATTCTGGGAAATCAAGGATTTTAATTGGAGAGAGGATAAATATAAAAAGAATCTATTTCTAGAATAGGATGGGATCAAAGAGATCCTAAGGGATGCTTATAAAAATATTTAAATTTAAAAATAAAAGACAAGGATATGGAATTAATGACATATCAGGAAGAAATAGATAAACTTTAGTGATAAGAAACTTTTATTTAATGTGTGATTGATATTATTTCTAGGGAATCATAGGTCAATATTGATGGTTCAATTCATGATTATACAATTATTCCCACTAGGAGATGTGGAGATTAAAAAATATAGAGGGAAATCATTCGAAGTCAATGTAAATCATATAAATCCATACATTAACAAATATCAGGTAGGGAATTCCCTTTCACTCAATATTAAATAAATATCCTAGGTATGTCAAGCTTACAACTTTAAATAATGCATTAACTTGGAGATAACTCAGTAAAGGTTTCTTTTTCATTTGTGAAATTTTTATTTTAATTTTTTGAGTAGATTTATTTGGGTGGTAGATTCATTATTTGATAGTCTAATTTAGTATCTCTAAAGTAAAATTGAATGACGTCACAATCAACATGCCACACCACAAAAGGGGTGGTTGAGGAAGAAAGGGAAAATCTAGAATTCTAAAACTTTTAGGGAAAATAGTTCATAGTCTACATATTATTATATAAAGAGATGAATTAAGAGAAAATTAATCATACATAGGATACACTTTCTCTACAAGAGGTTATACCATGTTTTAGATACCTAATGCACAAAAAAGAGGAATATTTGACCATTATAAATATTTTTACACCTAAAAAACATAGCCTTTGGTCCATGTTATAAGTTGAATTCATAAAAGAGAAGTCAATATAATAAGTTGTTGGAAATAGAGTCTCACACGGATCAAGAATTGTCATTATTAAAATCCCAAAATTATAAATCTTTGAAATTAGAAGGTGCCACGCCACAATCTATATGGCCACACCAAAATTCATTAAACATCTATAAATATGTAGCCAAAACCCTAAAATTATTTCATAAAACCTCGCCTCCCTTGCTTAAAGACCTTATAGATCAACATATCAAGACTCTAAAACCCCTCCATAAGATGTGTTTAGGCTCATTAAGACAAACTTGGTCTCTCTTTTTGATTCCCTTTTCCACTCATGAGGCATTTCATAACCTTTCCACTTCCCATTTCTCTAAATTTTCACCCCATTCCCTATTTTCCCAAACCATCAACCCATTATCTAAACACCACTCACACAACCTTAATAAACCCCATTACATATATTTTCACCTCATTCCTAACCTTCCACCATGGTGTGGGTAAACCATTTTACCACTTGATAAACTACCTAAACCTCTCCATCCTTAACCTCAACTAAAAATAATCCTCTAAAATACAATAATCCTCAAAAAACAAAACCCTCTCCTAAAAATAGACTTACACCCAAAATCAAACCCCATAATAACCTAAAGTCCCACCAGCCAAAGGACCCATGTCCTGACATAAGAAAAATACTTCCTCCTAAACTAATCCTACCCCCATACTAGACCTAGTTTATCACTATCCTCATATTATACCCATTCTCATTCTCATTTTATATAAAATTCTCTAATCCATTCATCATCCACTCAATCATCCTAAGATAGCTTTCATAAATTCCTTCATTTAACTAATTATGATCACTACATATGGATAGAATGATTATATTGTAAATTTTTTATAATTTATAAGACACTTAATTTAGAAGTGATGTTAAGGATAGGTATATAATCCAATGTCTTGGAGGCCCTT
Source organism: Viscum album (assembly GCA_963277665.1). Taxonomy (NCBI): domain Eukaryota; kingdom Viridiplantae; phylum Streptophyta; class Magnoliopsida; order Santalales; family Viscaceae; genus Viscum; species Viscum album. The sequence continues at coordinate 22,599,328 of OY728157.1, read as the reverse complement.
AGGGAAATTAATTTAGAGGATATCATTTGGGTGAGGGGGGATTATTTTTGAGAAATGAAATTTTAATTCTTGAGTACTTTATAGTTGGGAGTGGAGTTCATCATAATAATATTGGGTATGAAGGACTGGAAGATTCTAGTTTTTGAATTTGGAGTGGGAATTAGTTTTTATAGTGCTAATTTTTCTCACATACCAACATATAGAGAGTTGGAGTTTGATCCTAGTCAAGCTCATGTATAGGATATGTGGAAGTTTTTTGTTGTATATCCCATGGTATGGAATGATTATATAAATACAAATACCACTCAATTAAATTTATATATTCTATTGATTATACACTAAGATATCACCCATTTCTAGATAAAAAATTTTGATACATAGGGATTTATGTGATAGTTGTATATGTTCACCTTATACTGGATTTACATATCAAAAACATTGAACATGGTTGATCAATTTATTCTACATTTTGAGGGGGGGGGAAAGAAAAAAATAAAATCATGATCATAGGTGGTAAATTTTTTACCCATTTAGATAATAATTTGGATATTTATGTTGGATCCAAACTACTTTCCTCATTTGGAATGATTGAGTTACTTTATTTACATTTATAGGAAAAAAATGAAACTATTGAGAAAAGATGGTGATCATTATATTTAATTTAATGAGTATTCCCAAAATTTAATTGTTGACGAGGTTAAGTAAGAATTCTCCTGGGAAACCTTCCAACCCATTCTACCTCTAGAGACATCATATTTACCCTAGAGAAACCACCAACACAATACATTACATAGGAAGAGTGGAATCAGTATTTTGGCATAGAACTTATGTTTATCTTCACCATTCATCACCAAATTTGTGAGGGGATATGAATACCAATTGAGGAAACACCAATACCACCACATACTTAATTCCCTATACCTATCATATCTTATTCCCACCATGACCCCTCAACTATCTTCATTCATACTCCTGGTTCAGTTCCTTTCCACCCCTCAGAATTATTTAATCAAAGGAGTCCCCCACCATCTTTTTACAATCAAGAACTATACAAAATCCTTGATGATAACCACTTTATAAGGCTTTGTATTATCATACTAATACTATTAAATGTTTCTATTTGGAGCTTTATTATCAAAGAAAGTGAAATGGGAAGATGTATGGTGCACCCCTTGAGGTCCCCTTTTTAAACACTGCCACTCACCAGATGGCCTCCCTCTTGATCAGGGAAATGCCAACAGCCTCAGAGATTGACCAAAAACTGGTATCTAATGTTTACTATACACCTATATAATCACATATTATTGAGTCCCTAACTATAATTATTGATGTTGAGTAGAGTCAGGTAATAGACCTCATGATATACCCCATTCTACCATATCTATACACTACTTCTACACCATCCAACACATCAGTTCATACAATATCATAGGGTACCCTAAAGGTTAGTATTCCTTCTGATGCCACAATTTATGAGACTTTTGTCCTTTAAGAGAATGATAATATTGTTGGTTATCCTAGGGATAACACTAAGTAGTCATATTATATCTCCCTCCCCCATTTTTTACTATTGATTCATCAATTTTGAGTCTTTCTCGTGTAATTTTTTCCCATTTACTTAATAAATCTATTGTCTGTATTTTGTATGTTCACTGACTAATATACATGTAACATATATTTATTAGCACTTATCTATAGAAAAATTATTTTAAATATAATTTTTTATCACACCATTCCTTAAGTGAGGGATTTTGACTTTGTGGAATGTATCCCTCACTCATACATAGATTTCATAGCAATCAATTTTATCAATGGATGGAGAAAAGTTGGTTTCATTTTTCAAGAAATAATTATTTTAATTATCCTATTTTGAGACATTAATTTACTAATTTTCACTTTAAATTTACATGAAACTCTTCCAACTTTTTTTACACATTGTGGAAAATGTGTACTTTAATTATGGGGGAGGGATCCATTGAACCCTTTAAATTTATAGCCCCTTGATTCAAATATGTTATATAATCAAGTAAATAATTTTGTAATATTGAAAAAAATAATGTATTTTTAATAAAAACACTAAAGAAATAATTTAATTTTTTTGAGAGTCACATGCCCCCTAAAATTTTGAGTTTTTCTGAAAATGATTGTTGATTTTACTTTGATTCTCGATTTCTATTTTTAATAATTTTCATTTATTAGACTAATCATGTTGTCTATTCCATGACCTAATTGGATAATTTTAAAATTTTAAAAAAACTATCATTCCCAAGAGGTGATATGAACCTTTTTATAAAATTCTTCTTTATACCCTATTTATTAGGAGATTCTTGGGATTTACATCACTACTAGAATTTGGTTGTTTTTATCATTGAAACATGATGATTTCAAACCAAATTAAAAAGATTAAGGATATAAATTAGAATTTTTTATAACACGTTATCTTGAGGACAAACACTACATTTAATCCTTGGACAAGCTATAGAGACCGATTAATTTCTTTTTAGGAAGCCACGTTACAATCCCACATTAACTCTTGTGTATGATTGTATGATATTTCATAGAGCTAGAAGAGGGAGTTGTTAATACCATGAGATTCATAAATTCCTATATTGAAAGAGAAATTGGGTTTGATCTCTTGAATTTTAAAAGAAAAGGGGGGATACATACTTATTTTTATCTTTACTAACATAGATTACTCTATTCATTGAAAAGAAAAAAAATAATTAGGAAATGGAATACCATGGATTTACCCATGGCTTGACACATTCCCCCTTATTATACTAACAATAAAAAATAATTTTGGTAGGATATTGATGGTGGGTACATAGGTGTTGGTCTAGTTATACTTATAATGATGTGAGAATTACTTTTGCACAATTTCACTTGAAAGGAAGAAAATTAAATTCAAATTTCTAAATGAGGAAATTATTTTCTATTGAAATTTGAAATTTTAACCCACTAAGGAAGAGTTGTAAGAAATAAATTTTATATTATTTACAGTGAAAGAGAAGTATATCTCCTATTTATAGAGTTAAATTGATATATTGCATTATAATTTTGAGACTAGAATCCTTTTTTACAGCTAGTTTTTCATTTATATGTCATGACCCACACACCAACAACCTCAGAGACATTAGAAACTGAATGAAAACTCATCTTGATTAGTGTGGATTTATTTCAAAATAGATATTGAGATTATAGGAAAACATTTTTAAATATTACATCTACTTTATATTGAGATTTACTCCAATAAAATACATCTTAAGTTATGAGTGAATTAATTTCCAAGAGAGATAAATCATAAATGGCATGAGTAATTTGAAAGGTTGAATAATGTGAGTACAAGAGGATAAGTTTATTAAAATATATTGATAGAACAGAAATTATTTGGATATTTTTTTATATGAGTTTTATGGTTTTTGGAAAATAATTTATGAATTTTTTTCCATGAATTTTATTTATTGAGTGATTCTAATTTTTATATTTTATTCCTCTTTTCTTTGATGGTAATATTTTCTTGAGGAAAATAAAATATTAAACTATGGGATAGTTTGATAAATAAAAAATATACATACAATTTGGATATAATTTTTAAGTATTTATTGATAAATACTACCTCATGATTGTTATTTTAAATGAATTGTGGAAAATTGAAGATCAAAGATGGTTTTAAGAGCTTCAGATATTTTTGAAAGAAAATGAACCAAATTACACTACATACCATGAATAAATACATCATTAATGATAAGAGTAATTTGATGAGAAAATATAAAAAAGGAACCATGATAAAACCCTAGGTAATTGTGATACAATCTCTCTTCAAATAAGAGTGAATCTAAGATATGTCAGACTAATTAGGAAAACTAGTAGAGAAGTCACACCTTGATTAAATTCCTTGTGTCATGATATACCTATGGAATATTAATGTAAATTTTAATCATAGTAACTTTGAATAATCATGATGAAGTTGTTTCATGATGATTTCTATAGAACTACATCTAGAGATACTAAATAATGAATTGAAGATCATGTTAGAATAACCCAAACATCCTTCTTTCCCATGTCAGATTAATGATAACTACTTGATATTTTTAAAATATTATTTAAATAACTAGGTGATTCCAAAATACAACCCTTAGATCCACAATTAATTCTACATAGGAATAATCATAATTGAATATGTAGAGATGTTACACTAAATCCATAAATCACTAAACTATAATGAAGCTATGTTAGGTTAACTTGAAGAAGAAGAAGAGTGTATTATTTTCTATAGTGTATCCCCAATGACATGGACAACCATAAATGGAATAATTTAGACTATATGACCTTAACACCACAAAACATATCTCACACCAAAACTTTTTTAGAGGTTAATTAAATTTAGTAAACCCACAACTAAGAATCTATAGGGATCACTCTATTATCTTCTAGATACTGAATATTTCAAAAGAATATATTTTTATCTCATTTTATAGAAACCCATTTCCACCATGAATTTGGTCAACAATTATAATAAAATAATGGATTTTATTGATCCATGTCTCAATCACTATTATTTTTTCATGGTGATTCATGGGTCTATTTATTCTATATGATACCAAACATTGGGGGGTTATAGTTTTTGAAATTAATTTTGAGAGAAAATTGATTAGATGGAAAAGGTGGTGATATATAATACTTTTATAGAGTAAATTAAACATTCCATTTATGAACTTTTATGTGTTTATTTCGTACTTTTAGATTGGATATTAAAACATGTATGGTAATTATGTTCTTTTTCTTTCGCTCTATACATTCTTTTTTCTTTTTTCTGAGGAGTGTTCTTCTTCTATCCCTAAATTACATTATTTTATTCCTAATGGTTGACCATCCATTATAAGTGATTAGTTGCTTATGGTATGATAGATCTAGAGTAACATGATGATTAATTAACTTGTCTTATGAGTCACATGTGTTGGATTAATATCACATTAAAAATAATAAAATATTATCCCTTAGCCACCTAGTGATAGTGATGGTGATTAGGGGATAAACCTCAATGTGATATAGGATAATATGGTCATGAGAACCAACACTAATTATCTTTTTTGGTTTTTAGATAGTTTTTAATGAATCTAGGTATTACTTGGTTACCTTGACCATAGTAATTGAATGGAATTAGGTAGTTTTAATTATTATCGACCAAGTGGAATTAACTACCTCAAAGGCTCTCACAATTAATTAACGATGTTAATTCACAAGAAAATAAATCATAACCATTTAAAATCATATTTGAAATCAACCCATCATCTTTATTCATGATTTATGGGTTTTTTCAATCCAAGTTTTCTATTTCATTCATTTTCATCCTCAATATATCACTTGTTCCCAATTCCATTTTATAATCATTATTTTTCCATATTATTAATTAAATTAAAAATTAAGTATGATTACTTAGGATATTATCCATGTTTTCCCATTTTTTTGGACTTGGTAATCACAATTCTAATAATACACTTGAGCAGTCCTAGTAGTTATGTTTTCATGTTTATAAATTCTAAACTCTAACCAACAACATTGATAGGTGAAAATGATCAGGGGTACATCATACACTATCCTTTTATTAATGAGTTTCTATCCTTATATTTTATTAAAATCCATTATCTCAAAATTTTGACTTATAATCAAGATATTATGTCAAATTACATCCTCAATTCATCTCCATAATGTATTCTTTTACCAATGAACTTAATATTTAAAAATATTTCATTGAAAAAATAGATTATTACATTTATGAAACCCTTTAAATTATTCAACAAGTTTAAATTTTTAGTCATGTGTAATAAACACCCATTATAAATAATCCTTGTGTTTCTATTCTTTTCAACTTAAGTGTGATTTTAAAAAATATAGTCATCTCTTTCTTCTTCTATTACTTATATGAAACTTTGGTTTCAGTTAAGATAAAATGGGATCCCTAAAAATTATCTTCATAATGAGAATTTAAGTATTCATTCTATTATTACAATGTAGAAAAAAAATTATTCAATGGAATAATATCCTTTTCATGTTTTTATTTCCTTTTTTTTTGGCTCTATAAAAGTTTTTTCCCATTATTCTAAAAATATAATCATAAATGTTATGTTCAAAATCAGAGTAGTGAATAAATATCCATAAAAACATGGGTAAAACTAATTATCTAGTATCCCTAGCCTTTTTAGTATCATATTCATATATTTAAGGGATCAAGACACACTTATTATAGGATTTTATGGGATTTTCATTAACATTGTTTTCTCAGCCTTAACACCATACCTTTATATATTCATGACATGTTTTCACACCTTCCCCTTCAAATTTTTTATGCACCTCTATTTTTATGGTTCTCCATGTGCTTATCCAAGCATCTTTCCATCACTAATCTTCATTCATGCCTTCTTCCTGGTGGATGAAAATACACATGTGATTTTGTATGATGATCTACCTAACCATTATGATTCTCCACTCGATGTTATAACACCCATGATTTTTGGGGTTAATATGTATAAAAAATTAATGATATTACCATTTTTTCATAGATTTTTAATCTATAATTTATATTTCTTTTTAATAAAAATTAAAAAAACAATATCTATAAAAAAATTCTACTTTCAGTTGTAGGATATTATCTCATTATCCTTTGATGACTTCTAGGTGACTTACCATGAAAATAAATCCTAGAATAATTATAATATATTATAGTATAATATAGGTAACCACAAAATTTACACTTTATTAGGGGGATATTTTTTCACTTATTCTTAATATGTTTGCATCCTTTGAATAACTCTTAGGTTTTTAAATAAATCTTAAAAATTATTTTTGAGAATTTTATCTTATATTATGCTTTCCTTTCTCCATTTATCAGGATATTTGATCCTTGGATTTATTATCTTAAAATAAAATTTTGGTATAACTGATAAATTTGGGACTTTGATCATTCAAATAGTTTCTAATTCTCGGTATACCTCTTTCAGTTAGATCTTTGACTTCTTTATTTGTGAAGTTCTAAAATTATAGTATATTTTTGGAAATTTTACTCATAACTCAATAAGATATTTATTCCTCACAATAAATAAATCTTACTTAAGGGATTTAGTATTCTTAACTTTATTCCTTAATACAAGCATAAAGGTCGTTGATTACATTAGATTGATCCTCAATTCTTATCTTGAAATCAGATCTTATATGGATGTTTCCGGAGAGTGGTTTGATCTTCCACAACCTTATAAAACCATTTAATTAAAGAGTTAATTTGGTAAAAATATTTCAAAAACTCCTTCAATATTACTCCAAGTTTCTTATTCTTATTCTTTTTAATATCTAATTCCTCTATAACACCTTAAACTTTCACATTGAGGACACCAGAACTTCTGGTTGATTTTTCTATTTGTTTTTAGATTAATATTTTTATACTATTTCCATTATATAATTATATAAATATAATTTTAATATAATTTATCCTTCTTTAATACAAATTTCATTATCATTTTTTCCTTTTTAAACTAATCTCTTTATTTAAAATTTTTTCCAAATCTGTTTCAAGATTTTATTTTTCATCTAGGGGAACTTCCTATATTATGTTTATAAGAAATCAAACTCACTATCATAACTATAAATATTCCTTGGAAACATTGTTTCTATATGCCCAAAATTTCCACATTTGAAATAAATAAATGGTAAATTTCCCAAAAAAATGCCATTTACCACATTTAAACTTACTGGTTATAGGTGAAAGAAATTAATCAATCACATATTCTTCTTCATCGTCACCTTGATTGGTGTAAAGACTATCTATAAATTTAAATTAAATATTCCTATATGAATGAATCATCAACCCTTCTAAGTTAATATTAATATAATAAGAAACTAAATTACTTTTCAAATAGTCTGGTGATATCTCCACCAATTTTCTTTCTTCAAAATCAAATTCCATTAGATTGAACAAAGTTGGTAATCCCCTTGGGATATTTTTATAGTGTAGTGTTTTAATATTATTTATCTCATCACCATATACACAAATAGATCTGAAAACCTCAATGAAATGGTAAAATAAACTATTATTTTTTCATTCAGATTCAAATTTAAATCATTGAATTTATTTTGTATTACTTTAAATTTATCCTTATTAACCTTGTTGTCTCCTTTATAAATGTTAGGAAACTTATCCTAAATATATTTAGTAGACATAAAGCTCATCAAATTTATGAATATTTTATTTTATATAATTTTGGATAATAAATTTTATGACTTTTCATCAATATTGAGTAACTTCTTATCCATTTTAGTCAAATCCAACTTCATAGGATGGATAACCTGAATTTTAGGCACTATAGTGGAGTAATCATTGAGATCAAGTTATAATAGATGATATCTCATTAAATTTTTTCCAAAATAGAAAAATTCATCCATCAAAGATAGTAAATCATTTTTTGTTAATGTAATTACATATTTAAAAGATCAATTTGAGACAAATTCACAAAGGAATAACCTTTCGATATTGATACTGCTTATTATAACCATAAGTCCAAAAACACCCAAAGAGGGGGTGAATTGGGGTGTTCATTTCCTTTATCAAATGGATATTGTCCTTAAGTTTGTATTAATAGATTAAACCTATAAAAATAAATCAATAATCCACAACATATAAATGTGAAAATTAAATGTGATGAAACAAAAAATTTATGTTCTTCATTGAAAAAACGCTACATCCTAAGAGAATAAACCAATTATGTGTCAATGTAACGAGGAAATCATCACACACTATTGTGATAAAAAAAATTGGATCAAATCACAAATGAATAAAAGGGACACTCCCTCCTTTTACCTATATACTCACTACTTTAAGATAGATTCACAAAGAAGGTATGACAAGTAGGTAATTTACAATGAAATTTTCAAGGAAATCAACACACCAAAAATAGATTATGTGTTTTCTAATAACCCTAACCCAAGTATCCTAGAGCTGGTGGTTACTTTATTACATTGTCACTTGATACAAGTGATTGTATCCCAGGTGATTAAATAGTTTAGTATTCTTGGAAAACTAGATACATGATTGAATATCACATTATATTTGAAAACATATAATACAACATAGTATTTTCTTTGAGAACATTAGTATTCCCTATAGAATATACTTTCATATCAATCATAGTAAAATTCCTAGAATCCTATGGAAAATAAATAAAATAAAAAGGTGAGCTTACATGCTCATTGTGGGAAACTATAAATTGGAAGATATCATAGAATAAATAATACATTGATAGTATGTAAGAATAAATTATGATCTAATAAATCCATATAAATAATCAAATAATCTTGAAACTTATCCATATATCACATAAATATTAAATAATCACATGGAAATCAATAATTTATTTCATAATGATGGAATGCATAATGTTGTACATCTTAAACTTATCATCAATGCCGCATTCCAAGATATAATACATAAATGGGTTTGGCCTATGCCAAATACACAACTTATTTTGTCTCATGGGACCTACTAATTCATCAAGGGTCTATGTAATTCTAGGACCCACCTATCTCTTAATAATCCCAATGCATTCATCGTATGAATAAACAATAAATCTGAAACAACATGCCTTAATAATCAATAACTATCTGTATTGGAAGAACTAGAATATGGTGTAATGATTAGAATTTTCCTAAATTTATTTATAGAAATTAATTAGAAAAATTTTGAGACCAGGAACTGAGACGGTGTGAGATTCTAAGGTCCAATATGCCCAAAATGATTCATAAAAAAATGTTAAGTTTTTAATAAAGCATGTGGGTGGTTTCTTATTTAAATGGGAATAACTTCTAAATGGGTGTTCAGATAAAAAATCCAAGGGCTCTGTCACATCCAAAATAGTGAATTTCCCTTAGGTGGGGTCTAACCTCGACTGGCATGGGTCAAGGGTGAAAGTTATATTTTGGATGTAGACGTCATTAAAATATCTAATAAAAATATTTTATTGAACATTACATGTTGATTCAATGACAGTTTCGTTTTTTAATAATCCATGTTATAGGAATTCATGGTCATCACCATAACCCTGGAATTACCCTGAGGAAATGAGAAGGAAGATCTCTCCCAATGATGAACACCGAAGGATCAAGGATTGACAATGACAAGAACCTCCGTTCTTCATCAATGACTGATCTAATCATCAAGATAGGGTGTCAATATCTTCATGATTTCTATTCCCCTTCTATGGATAAAATGAAGAACGCAGACCAACCCACAAACAGGTTGATCCGTGGTTTGATCCTTCTTGTGGTAGGGATAATTATTGCAGGATTAAAGGGAATAGATCTTGATGAATATTCTGATATTGGTTTCTTTGTGATTCTATTTAAAATAATGGATCAATACCGACATGAACAAGGTCGAGATCTGTTTTTTGGGTGTTTTATGTAATGATTCTATCCTCGTTCTTGGAGTTCCTCATCGTTGGACCCTCATGGTCATGACACAATTTTCCAAGAGGCTTCAAATGTGATCGGAACCCCATAGTTCTATAAAGGAGGATCAAGGCCTGGGGTAGTGAAGGTTGTGACTCGAGGATTACAGAAGTGGTTCAGTTTCAAAAAATGAAGCACTAGAGTAGCGGCGATGACCTGTAGAACCAGGGTCACTGATAGCTGGTGTAGGGTAGCGCTTGGTGGCACGTGGTGGTGGTTTCATGCGGGTGTGGGGGAGGATGGTGGTTTCCCCAACAGTGACTGCGGAAGTAGCAGCGGTTGGACCGTGTAGGCGGCACAACTGGACTGTGTAGGGCCCGCAGTGGAAAAATATGCAGGTGGTGACTGTAAGGCTACTGTAGAAGGTCATGGTGGCATAGGGATGCAGCTCGAAGCTATGTTAGAGGAGGGACCTACAGTAGAACTGTGGGTGCGTATGAGGAAGGTGGGTCGACCGCGTGAAACGTGGTCCAACACCACATTGATAGGACTGACACAACTAGGGGTAGGGCACATCCGACATGAACACACCGGGCTACACACTGTGGGATAGATTGAAGAAGCTGGGCCGCTCCAATGGTACAGTAGGTTGTACCCCACGGGCTAGGTCCAGCCGGCCCAACGGGTCACGTCTAGTGGGATGAGCCCATCGTCCCAAGCCCGGCGGGCCACGTCCAGTGGGCCGAGCCTAGAGAACTGCTTCTAGGGGGCTAAGCCCAGTAGGTTGAGCCTGTTCAGGCCTGTCCAAACCAGTTCGGGTTAGGTCGGACCTGAACCAGACCCTTTTTACTAAATTGGCCATATCTTTCAAACTGTGTGTCTGTTTGACGATCCATTTGTGGTGTTTGGACCGTTACAATGTATGGTACTTTTGAGATACTCTAATTGAGTTTTTGTGGAAGTTTTTTTATGACCTAATGGCTTGAGGATTAGGTTCTCCTGTGACAAACGTGCTATGAGCGGAATCCTGCGGCTAGTTGTGACTATGTGATCTTGGTGACTATGTGACTTGGGGCTGCATAAATCATCGATGTTATGTGTACCATTGATGATTTGTGTGCCATCAGTGTTCATGTGCCATCAATGCTCCATTAAACATTGACATCTTGGGTTCCATCATTACTTTGGGTGTAATTGATACCCCGTGTGTCGTTGATGCTCTGTGCACCATCGACGCTCTGTGCGCTACCGACGCTCCATAATCCATTGACACTTCAGGCACCGTCGACTATCTGTACGCCATCGAAACTTCTAATGCCATATAGATTCAAATATATTTGGAATAAAACTATAAGTCCTTCTCTTCATACTTTATACTTATACCTATGTGAGCTGACTATATTTATTGTTCTTCATGTGTTTCCTTTGTGGTGTACTTCTTTTATTTCTTAGTGGTGTTACCTTTGTGGTTCCGGGGTCCCTACTGAGTATTTTTTTACTCAACCATGGGCTATTCCCACACGTGTTGTGTCTTTTTTAGATGATTGATTCTTTGAAAGAGTCCTTGGTGGACCGGGGCCAGGTGGTGTTTAGAGAGAGGCCCAAAAGATGAGGTGTGATTTAGCGACTTCAAACAGCTATTTATGTACCTACCCTTCAGGTAGGTTTTTCTTCTAATGAGTTTTATGAACTTGTGCATTCACTTTGGAAGAATTTACTTTTGGTGGGATTGTATTTTGTCCCTATTTACTTTCCAGTTTTCCTATTATCATACTTTTTTGTTGGTGTCTTAGTGGTATGAATTCTTGTTTACTTAGTGTTTTTACATTTCATCATTTTGGGATTGGAGATGTGTGAGTGTGTATAGGTACTTTGGAAAATGAATCCCATTTGTGGGATATGCCTACTCAGTGCTAGTCACCAGCCCATGGCCTATCAGAGGCAGACTTGGGGTAGTCATGGCATGGGCCCCTCTGGGCAGGTCATGATAGAGTGGTATCAAAGGTGGTCATTTTTACCTAACGAACCAAGAGTATGTGAGATTGGTTTGGGTTAATGGTGTTAAGTGTTTTAAGTTCATCTTTCAGACTAGGGACTCAAGTGTTGGTGCGGCGACTGACGTATCCATACACCAAGACTCTGAATTCTACTTTTTGACTCAGTACATGAAAATACTAGTTACAGGGAATAAATGTTACATGCATCATATAGGATTTTGAGTGTGTTCTCATGTCCTTATTGAGTAAGTATCATCTCACCAAGTATAATCTATTTACTGTGGTACGTCTTGATCTAGTTCAGGATGAATCCACATAGACATAAGCCTAGGATTCTGATGTGTGATCATGAGGATGATCTACCTATCGATGATGCATCGGTATAGGGACCAACACAAAATATAACACCCACGGGGTTGTGTGCCAGTGATACCACCACATAGAGAGCAGTAGTTACTACCAGTGTTATTGGTAGAGGATGTATGCAGGATGAGTGCATTTCATCAGTTCTAGAGGTAGTGACTTCCTAGGTTTAGGGGTGATCCAGACCCCCAGGCAGATGAGGATTGGCTGGAGGAGGTTATGTGTGTCTTATGTATAGTTAGGACTCCTATCAACTAGATGACAGTCCTAGTCGTGAGTCTTCTTCAAGGATCAGTGGGGAGATCTTGGATCTTAGTGATCTAGTGGCATAAGGAGATGACCCTCACTTGGACAGACATTGAGCATCTCTTTAGGCAGGTTTTCTTTCCAGCGACATTATTCTTAGTACGTATATATGAGATACTGCATCTACAATAGGGTAGTTAGTTAGTAGCGTAGTACTCATAAAGATTTATGAATCTTTCTCGATACTCCACATATATAGTATGGGACCCATTCTTCAGGGCCCATACCTTCGAGTAGAGGCTAAGCCAGGACATCAAGGCATCCATGATATCCCATATCATCCCTACATATATTGGGGTACTGAAGAAAGCTATGCTCATGGAAATATTTCTAGCGGAGTAGACACCGGTACTGGGATCTACCACCGGGCATCAGGTAGCTGAATCTTCAGAAACAGGTAGTCGACAGCTAAAACAGGGATCCAAGCAAATCATAAATTTTAGGGGATAACCCCAGGACTTGGGGTCAGGGGTGTGAGGATCCCAGGGAAGAGTGAGTCAGCTAAAGTACAATCTAGGTTACACACGTGTTGATTAGGGACACATAGCTCAAGATTGCCTGACTCGTCATGCAGATAATAAAAAAATGGTTGAGGGACCACGGAGGCAGAGGAGGAGGCATGATTAGGATGGTCCATAGGGTGGCAGGCATGGAAGAGGAGTGGGTAGAGTAGCAAGCGATGGGTGGAGGTTCGACATACTACCATCACCACCCCTAGGTTGTCCACCAAGGGCTTAAGGAGCTGGTGGAAAGGGATGAGGAAAACTTCATGCGATGGGGGCTTATGAACCCAGTTCTCTAGAGATTATTAGAGGTACGGTCTATGTATTTTCCACCCTAGATGCAATTTTGATAGACACAGGTTCCAATCACTCTTTTCTCTCCAAGACCCTTATTCGAAGCTCGGAGACTCTAGTGTAACCGTTGACTCGATCCCTAGGATTATAGACTCCTATAGTGGGAGATTATATGATCATGCACTAGTTATGACAATGTGACCTTGCTCTAGGGAGAGAGAATTTTGGTTGGAATCTATTGCTGGAAGCATTGATTCTTTACGATGACATTCTCAGTGTGGATTGGTTATCTTCAGTTCTTGACTATATTGAGTGTTTTAGGTGTAGAGTGGAGTGTGTCCACAAATATGGGACTAGGTTTTATTTTATCAGAGAAAAGGAAACACATGCAATGTATGAAGGAGTTATACATAGGAGGGTGCAGCTGAACACACATCAGTTGGCCAGCCTGACCCTCGATTTAGTAGATGAGATGAGTCCTCAGTTTCCTACAGTGGTGGTAGATTATGAGGATGTATTTTCTAAGGATTTACCTGGATTACCTCCCCAAAGGAAGGTAAACTTCTGCATTGATCTGTACCCCAGAACAACACTGATATCTACACTTGCATATTTGATGTCTCCAATACAGCATCGTGAGTTGAGGGTGTAGTTGGATGACTTAAAGATTAAGTTCTTCATAAGACCCAGTGTTTCACCCTAGGCATCCCTAGTTTTTTTACCAAGAAGGAAGACGAGAGATTGAGGTTATTTGTGGACTTATAGTGTCTAAACCAGGTGATGTTGAAGAATAACTATCCACTATTGAATATTAGTGAACTCTTTGATCAACTGAAGGGAGTAATGTGGATCTCAAAGATAGACCTTAGATCTGGATATCACTAGCGTCGAGTACGGGATGAGGATGTACTAAAGACAACCTTCAGATGTCGGTATGACCACTACGAGTACATAGTGATTTTGTTCATTGTAACAAAAAATCTGATAGTGTTCATGGGACTCATGAATATGATCTTCCGGCCTTACTTAGATGGGTTCATTAGGGTCTTCATTGATGACATCACAGTATACTCAGCGTCTGAGGAGGAGTATTTGATACACTTGAGGATGGTTCTAGACTCACTCTAAGAGCACCAGATTAATGAGAATCTCTCAAAGTTTTGATTCTGGATTCAGGAGGTCCAATTTTTTGGACACGTTATTTCAGAGGCTTGAGTTATAGTAGATCTGGTGAAGATTGAGGCATTGCTTGCTTGGGATCCACCCAAGAGTGTTACCAAGGTGATGAGTTTCCTAGGTTTGGTTGGGTACTATAAGAGGATTATCCCAGAATTTTCCAGAGTAGTATCACCCTTGAAGGCCTTAATACAGAAGGGGAATCCTTTTATGTGAAAAGGAAAGTGACAGAAGTGATTTCAGGAGATGAGGCAAAGGTTGGTGAGTGCTCCCATCTTGACATTACTAGAGGAGGGTGTTGAAGGACCCTAGACTGCCCTGAGAGGGGGGGATAAATCAGGGTGGCAACTTTTTCTCTACTTTACTGGATCTTGTTCCCAAGTTGGTAGGAGCGTGTTTAAACCAGTATGATGGATATGTGTAGTGATTAAAATATTCACATGCAAAAGTAAAACACATAACTTTTTACTTGGTTCACCACTAAGGGATACATCCAAGGACCATACCCTAACAGGTTATTGGTCATACCAAATTACACTAATCTTCACTAGCTATGGATTACAATGGTTTGGGCACAGTCACTCTGTCACATGCACACTACCTTTACAAAGGTTCAGGGATAGCTCACTACTTCCCTCGAATCACTTCCATTGACTCCCCCTGGCTCACTACCTTGGGAGAGGTTTTTCTTAGTTTATCAACTTGAAGATATCTTTAATAGATAAACATTAAAGTCTTTGCCTCCTATTCATCATGAGACTTTATTTTCATCAAGGTCTAGAGTTGATTCTCTTTTATATTCAATCTTCTTCTTTACTGCAACAACTGAATGCATTGTATCTTCTTATACTTTTTCCTAGAATCACAAACTTTCTTTATGATGTTTCCACTTCTGTGAACTATCCCTGATTTTTCAAACTGTCTCTGATCTATGTATCACGTCTGCTCCACGCACTGCACCTACTCCGCATACCATGCCTGCTCCGTGTACCACTCCTGCTCTACATATCGTGCCTACTCCTCCTACTACGCCTGCTCCACCTACCACGCCTGCTCATCATACCTTGCATTCTCATCATACCGCACCTGCTCCATGAACTATGCCTACTCCGCGTACCGGTCCTACAATGTGTATCGCTCCTCCACGTATCATGCCTACTCTGCATATCACACCAGTGTAACACCTCTATGTATCTTCTTAGCATATTTTTTCTTCCTTCTGTAGACTTCTTCTTCAAATTCTGCGAATTATTTCGTCTCCCGCATACCACTTTTTCTTATGCAGAATTTCTTCTGTAGACTTTTCCTTCTAATTTTGTGAACTATTTCATCTTTCTTGTACCACTTCATCCTATGTGTAATCTTTCCCACATACCACTTTCTGACCTAGCCAAGTTATTCCACAGCGATGATATTTTCTTATCGAATTTTCTCTCCCTTAATAATGGGATTAGCACTCCTTATATAGGAAAATAACTCTACAAATTTCTCTAATATGATTTATCCAAATTTTCAATGTGTCGCAATCTTCACTGCATACTAAACGTTTTCTGAATATTGTAAGACTCCACCACATACCGTTCACCTTATGAATACCATAATCTTTACAATATATATAATGAATCTCTTCCACCAAAAACAATCCATCCTACATACCACAACTCCTTCCATAGTGAATTGTCACTGAAAACCATTTTCAGTTCATCGAACCACTCTGCGTAACGTTCCTGCTTCCAGATATGCAGTCATGAACCATTCCTAGAATATGGTATGTGGTCCATGTTTCAAGGTATGTGGTTCCCTTATTTTGCCTATTTTCTTTGTCATTTTTCATATCATTTACTCCTACATGAAAAAACTTCTTTTTCCAACATCAATCTTCTGATTTTAATTCCCAAACATTTGGAAAACACTGGGGAACTGTGCCACCTTCAATATCTGCTTCGACAAGAATACCCATGCTTCTTTATTGTCATTGTTCTTCTTCAACAATCAGTTACTTTCATAATTAACTTTATCTGTCATGATATATAGTCTTTGATCGATCACCTTTAGCAGTATCAGATTTGGAAAGAAAAGTATTGAAACTTCACTGTCTTCCAGCAACATCATTCTTTCCAATCATAACTGAATATGATTGGTATCACCTTTTCTCATCTTTACATGATCACCCTTAAATATTCAAATCTCCACATGGTCCCTCATGAAATAATGGACATCTCTTCAAGTAATCTCTTGCATGGTTTCTTTGAAAGGTGATATGTTTCATGATCACTTTATAGCTTCAAACCCTTCAACACACTATGAGATGGCTTCATTGTTGCATGCAATATATCACCTTTGATACATGTACTTTGAACTTAATATCAGTTCAACAATCTTATGAATTACCACTATTAATAAATTTTGAGTTATTTATAATATCCTTCTTCATTTTTATCTTTATTGACAATTTTTGACAAAAAATACAACCTTATACACAAAGTGGTCCCAAGAACCTCCCCCTTTGTATTTTTTTGTTAATACTATAAATTCCTTTTCAAATGAAAGTGTCGATATCAAAATGAGAATCTTATCTCTCCCCTTACCTCATTTCACTTCTCTCCCCCTTATTGACAAGAAATAAAAAGTTAATGGGAAAAGGGTATCAATCCATACTTAAGAAATATGCCACCAATAATTTCACTCTAAGTCTACTAGAGAAATATTCGGTGTGGAAAATAAGAGGATTTTATTTAGAGTAAAAGTTTGTCCATTATTCACTGATCATGATACCACATGAGATGAGAACTTATGTAACTTGTCTTAAAGGGTTTTCCACTTTCATTCCAGGTTGAAGAAATTGAATGTGAGAGGGAATAATCAACCTGAAACTCATACACTCATTTCAACCAAAAGATCAAAAACATTCAAGTGAAACTGGCAGGATAATTAACCTTGGGTCACTTCCATTCTTCTTATGTCACTAATTAATCTAGTTACTCCCCCTTTGTAAAATGACATTTATTTGAGTAACCAAGGATGAGAGATTGATAAATGACATACCTTTTCCAATGACATGTTCTTAAAGCAATTTATAGAGTAATTTAATTTAATACCAACTAAAGTTGATACTGATTGAAATAATAATTCTAGCAGCTTCTTCATTTGTCTCCCCCTCAAGGGAAACACTCCTCATCATCTTTATCAAGGGTGATCCTTCATCATTTTAATCTTTGAATATCAATTGAATAATCTTCCAAGGATGGAAAATTCTTCATCTTTTTTATCGAGGATTAATATCCCTATCCGCTTTTCAGGTTCTCCCCCTGAAATCCTGCTTCACCTTTAATTCCATATATTACAAGTACAAATACAATTCACATATGATTAAGGGAATAAGTTGGTTCCTCCTTTCATCATAAATATGAGTTGCATGGTTTAGATTCTTTTCTCAACCAAGTTTCTCTATTTAATCCAATCTTCATGATTGCACATTTGAATATATATTTTGATCTATGTTGATGCGGCATGGATCTATTTACATTCTCTTCTTCTTTGTGTGGAGAATTTTTCTTCTTAACAACCATCATGAATGATACATTATTACTCCTCTTAATTACTGCTTCTTGATTTGGTATTAAGGTTAGAAAACCTTTTTCAATGTGACTATATTTCATACATCTCTCACACAGAACTCCTTTAACACATGTTTTTCTCTTAGTTTTCAATATCTCATTCACTTTATCTTCATCACGTGAAATTTTTTCTTTTCCTTTACCACCAACCTTGGTCTGTTCATTTTTAAGTTTACTCATTCTTTCCAAATATTCTAGATAGATGACTAACATTTCATTTGGAACTATTACAGTAGGTTTTGATCTTCCACACAGGTTCAATAGAGTTTCATCACTATTAGTTTCTCTTTTTGATGAATTTATCTTCAATATAATGGATCCAAAGTCTAGGGTCTTCTCAGCTTCCCTACTTGATATCTTCTTAGAGAAATTTGTGTTCACAATATTCTTCTAATTTCTTCCCAAGGTAGCTACTTCATACTTAGATAGCATCAGAGGTCTTCTCTTCTTATCAATGATGAACATATGTTGAGATGGGTGTGTACCTACCTTGTGACCACTTTCGTTTCATACATCACAGATGTTATCAATAATTCCAAATCTATTTGCGGTAAACAGATGCTTCTGGATCTGCAGATGTTGTTTCTTCATCAATTTATTTCTCCCCCATGAGGTAGTATTCCTTTTTGCATTTACATTCTGAGGATTGTACCAACAATTTAATGCATAGTTCCTAAATCTATTGCATCACCAAAACTGACCCAAAAATCATGGTTTCTTCGAATTATGTTGTTGGGCCTTCTTCTTGACTTGTTGTGATCTTTGTGGAGAATCACCTCTCACATTATTCTTTCTATTCACCCTAGACATGGTGATAGGTAACTCTTATCCTTTCCTCATCCAAACTTGTTTTTAATTTCTCTTCCAACCTACACTACTTATGGAAACATATTAAGAAGTACGAGTACAAGATGGTTTGGATGGTACCTTATTCCTCTCAGCTGCTTGTGGTATATCATTTAAGGATATCATGATCTTCATATCACATGTTGGAGGCCTTTCAACTTTAGGATCCTCGAGTGAGCATTGAGTAGCAACAAACACTGTTTCTTGAGATAGATCATCAATAGATGTCATGATCTTCTTGTCACATGTTGAAGGTCTTTCAGCTATAGAATCATCCAATAAACACTAAGTACCAATAGTAACTATTTACTTATTTTGTAAAGTATCAACATGTTTCTTCTCAATATTGGTCAATTGAGATTCTAATTCTAGACATTTCTCATTGAGGATGACTTTTTGATCTTCAATCATTATCATCTTCTCTTCACAAGCCTTCTTTATTATAAAAACTTCTTCTTCATGAAAAATTATTTTATTCTGAATCTAGGAGTCATGTTCCATGATATTCTTGTATATCTCTTATAATTTTAGACCCTTTATATCAGTAAAAAAAAATTAGTTTCTCTTCAAGAACATGGATCTTTTCTTCAAGATCCTTTCTGAATCATTGTTACTCTTCAACTTCTTTGAGCCATTTTGATGTATTTATTTCATGTTTCATCTTTGTTTCTTCAAAGGATTCAATATTTCTAGAGATATTATAACATTTTGACATTTTATTTACTAATCCTTACTCCATATTATCATCTTCTCTTCCTAATAGAGTGATATCAACCTGCATATATTGAAAAATTCTACAAATAGAAGCAACTCTTTCTTTAGGAATATCATGCATTTAGGTTCTTAATTCCTCCTGATCACTTGAAAATATGATAGAAGTGTCTTACTTTCCTCTAGTGGAAACCTGATCCACCTACTATTTACTTTCCAATCCTGATATTACTTCAATATTGGAAGGGCATGGAGATCCAGAAACTGCATCTTCTTTGGACATGAGGGACTTATTCAACTGTTTCTTCTCTTTCTTTTTCTTTTTTGTCAAGGTCTTGCTGGATGTAGACTTCTACTCATAGTTGACTAAATCTCCATTAAGACTTTACTTCATTTTTGAAATAGGAAAGAAAAATCAAATCCTATTTTGAATAAAATTACTGTAGAGTATCCAACATATGTAAACCTTTCCCGTTGATACCAATTGAAGGACCCTAGACCACCCTGAGAGGGGGGTGAATCGGGGTGTCACCTTTTTCTCTTCTTTACTAGATCGTGTTCCCACATTGTTAGGAACGTGTTTAAAACTATATGATGGATATTTTTAGTAATTAAAACATTCACATACAGAAGGATATCACATAAATTTTTACTTGTTTCACCACTAAGGGCTACGTCCATGGAGCATATGCTTATAGGTTTCTGGTTATACCAAATTCCACTAATATTCCTTGGTTATAGATTAAAAAGGTTTGGGCACGGTCACTCTATCCCAAACCCACTACCTTTACAAAGGTTCAGGGTCAGCTCATTTCTTCCCTTGAATCACTTCTTTTTACTCCCCCTGGCTCACTGCCTTTGGAGAGGTCTTACTTATTTTATCGACTGGAAGGTCTCTTCAATAGATAGGCATTAAAATCTTTGCCTCATGTTCAGCATGATATTTTTCTTACATCAAGGTCCAGAGTTGATGCTCTTTTATATTCAATCTTCTTCTTTAATGAAAAAACTGAATATACTAAATCTTATTCTACTTTTTTCTAGAATCACTAATTTCTTTTATGATGTTTATGCTTCTGAAAATTGTCCTTGATTCTGTAAACTGTCTCTGATCTGTGTACCATGCTTACTCTGTGCATTGTTCTTTCTCTGCATACCACACCTGATCTACGTACCTCTCCTGATTTATGTACCACACCTTCTCCTCCTACCAATCCTACTCTGCCTACCATGAATTCTTGGCATACATTTCATGCTCAGTGCATCGTGCATGCTCAGCATACTGCACCTGCTCCGCGTACCATCCCTGCTCTGCATACTGCTTCTGCTCTGTGTACCACTCTTGCTCTGTGTATCATGCCTACTCCACATATTGTGCCTATATAAAACCTCTGTGTATTGCCTTTCCAAACCATTTCATCCTTCCACATACTTCTTCTTCAAATTCTGTGAATTATTTCATCTCTCGCATACCACATTTTCTTACGTATAATTTCTTCTATGGTATGTTCCTTCCAATTTCGCGAACTATTTTGTCTTTCATGTATTGATTCATCCTATGTAGAATCTTTCCCACATACCACTTTTGGACCTAGCTGAGTTATTCCATAGTGATGATATTTTATTATCGAATTCACTCTCCCTTAATGATGGGATTAGTACTCCTTATATAGGAAAATAACTCCAAATTTTTTTCTAATCTAATTTACCCAAAATTTTAATGTGGGACAATTTTCACTGCATACTAAACTCTATCCACATATTCTGAGTCTCCACCATGTACTATTAACCTTCCTCATACCCTAATCTTGTTGGTCCATGTATTGCATCTCTTCCACCAACGATGAGCCACCCTACGTACCGCAACTCCTTATATCACGAACCGTTGTCGCAAACCATTTTCGGTTTAGCATACCATTCCCGCTACTAGGTATACAATCACGAACCATTCCCATAACATGGTACATGTTCCATGTTCTGAGGTATGTGGTTCCCTTATTTTTCTGATTTTATTTGTTATTTCTCATACCATTCACTCCTATGTGAAAAACCTTTTTTCCAACATCAATCTTCCAATTTTGAGGCCCAAAAATTTGGAAAACACTAGGGAACTATGTTGCCTTCAATATATGTTTTGGAAAGAACACCCATGCTTATTTACTATCACATTTCTTCTTCAAAAATCAACTTCTTTCATCATGAACCTTATCTGTCATGATATATAGTCTTTGCTTGATCACCTTTATCACCATTATATTTGAAAAGAAAAGTATTAAAACTTCACTATCTTCCAACAACATCATTCATTCCAGTCATAACTGAATATGATTGGTATCACCTTTTATCATATTTACATGATCACCCTTAAATATTCAAATATCCATATGATCCCTCATACAATAATACATTTCTCTTCAAGTAAGCTCTTTCATGGTTTATTTGAAAGGTGAGATGTTGCATGATCACTTTATAGCCTCAATCCCTTCAACATTCAATGAGATGGTTTCATTGTTGTAGAATATGTATCAACTTTGATACATGTACTTTGAACTTAAGATCAGTTAAAAAATCATCTAAATTACAGCTCTTAATAACTTTGGAGATCTTCATCATCTCCTTCTTCATTTTGATCTTCATTGACAACTATTTACAACAAATACAACCTTATACACAAAGTGGTCCCAACAGGTGTTGAGTATGTGGTGTTTTGTGATGCATTAGGGACTGGGGTTGGTTGTGTCTTGATACAGGGGAAATATGTGATTACCTATGGTTTGTTCTAGTTGAGGCAGCATGAGAAGAACTATGTGACCCATGATCTTGAGCTACTAGTGGTAGTCTTCACATTGAAGATGTGGTGACAATACCTGATGGGTGACCAGTTTACCATCTACTCTGCCACAAGAGTCTCAAGTATATCTTCTCTTAGAAGGATATAAACTTGAGATAGAGATGGTGGGTAGAGTTCCTTTAGGACTATGACTTTGATATTTTCTATACTTCTGATAAGAATAATTTAATGGAGGATTCTCTAAGGAGGAGATCCAACTTGTAGTTACTGAGTGAGGCGTTAGAGATGTTTCCAACGTTATAAATATCCTTTGTGGATGGAGATAGAACAGCTTGCCTCCAATTGATGGTTTTCACCCCTCCGCTCTTACAGTGAGTTGGGGAGGCATATCTTGGAGACCCCAACTATGAGACTATATGTGATCATATGTCCACATGGCATGCCCCAAATGGATATTCAAAAGGTGGGGAGCACATAGTTCTTTTCATAGGATGCACAGTAGTATCAGTGATGTTGCGAGATGAAGTCTTGTGGGATTTTCATACTTCCCCTTTGGTGGTATATCTAAGAGTGGAAAATATGTATCAGGATCTCTGACATCAATTATGGTGGTCGGGGATGAAGAAGGCAGTGGCAGAGTTCATTTCTAGATGCCTCGCTTTCTAGTAACTGAAGGCTGGGCACTAGGTTTCAGTGGGTTTGACTCAACCCCTAGAGGCTCTAGAGTTGAAGTGGGATGGGATATCAATGGACTTCATGATGGTTTTACCATGAACATCCAAGGGACATGATACCATCTGGGTGATTTTTGACCGACTCACCAAGTCAGTCCACTTCCTACCAATCTGTGAGTAGAGTTCAGTAGAGGGCTTGGGATACCTCTACGTGCAGGAGATAGTTTAAATCTATGGATTCCCATCGATGATATTCTCAAATATTGATGTTCTCCTTACATCCTGGTTTTATAAGGGATTTCAAGAGGTGTTTAGGACTCAGATACACTTGAGCATAGCATTTCATTCCTAGATGGATGGCCAGATGGAGAGGACCATCCAGGTAGTTGAGGACATGCTGCGGGATTTCATCCTATACTTTGGCCACATTTTGGAGGATCACCTACCTCTAGTGGAGTTTGTGTACAATAATAGATACCACTCCACCATTATTATGACACCATTTGAGGCCTTGTACAGGTGACCCTACAGGTCACCACTTTACTAAACATACCCATGAGAGTCAACACTCATGAGTCTGGAGTTGGTGCGTGAAATTAACAAGAAGGTTCATATAATCCAAAAGAGGATGAGGACTACACAGATCTAGAAGAAGTCATATGATGATAGGAGGTGAAGGCCTCTAGATTTTGAGGTTGTGGACCATGTGTTCCTTTGGGTCTCACCTCGATGGGGATTGCGTAGATTTTCCCAGGGTGGAAAGTTATCTATGAGATACATTGACCCTTTTTAGATTCTGAGTAGATTTGTTGAGGTGGAGTATTTCCTAGCTCTACCCCCATAGTTGTACCAGGTGCATTATGTCTTCCACATGTTGTAGATGATGAGGTACGTGCATTATCCATCGCATGTCAATGACTAGGGAGAGCTGGACACTGATGATGGGGTGACTTTTGTGGAGTACCTGGTAGAGATTGAGGATTGACAGGATCAGATCCTTCATGGGAGGCCGATTCCTTGGGTGCATGTTTTGTGACTGCACTCAAATATCCAAGAGAGAACTTCGGAGCAGGAGGCTTAGATTCATTCTCAGTACCCTCAACTTTTTTTGAGTATCCCTTTGTGTTGGATTTTGGGATGTAAATACCTAAGGTGATGAGAATGTAATGACTTGGATTTTCCTGAATTTATTTATAGAAAATAATTGGGAAAATTACAAGACCAGAAGCTAAGACGACATGAGATTCTGTGGCCCTGTATTCCCCTAATGATTTGTCGAAAAATGTTATGTTTTTAATAAAGCGCGTGGGTGATTTCATCTTTAAATGGGAATAACCTCTAAATGGAAACCAAGGTCAGAAATATTAGGACATTGTTATGTCCAAAATAGCAATTTTACCTTAGACGGGGCCTAACCTTGACTGGCGTGGGTTGAGGGTAAAAGTATTATTTTTTATGTAGATGTCATTAAAATATCTAATAAAAATATTTTAATAAATGTTATGTGTTTATGTAGCAGTGGTTTATTTTTTTAATAATCCATGTTATAGGAATTCAGGGTTATCACCATAACCTTGGAATTCCCCCGAGGCAAGGATAAGGAAGCTCTCTCCCGACAATGAACATCGAAGGGTCGAGGATCGATGATGACACAGACCTCCATTATTCATCAAAGACTGATCCATTCATCAAGGTAGGTTTCCAATCTCTTTGTGATTTATTTCCCCACTATTATAATCAAATGATGAACATAGACCAACCCACAAATATGTTTATCCATGGTTTGATAGTTCTTGTGAGAGGGATAATTATTGTGGAATTAAAGGGAATAGATCTTGTTGATTATTCGGCTGTTGGTTTCTTCATGATTATGCTAGCAATAATCGATCAACGCTGACAAAAGCAAGTCCAGGATACATTATTTGGTTGTTCTAGGTGATTCTTTTATCCCTGTTCTTAGTGTTCCTCACTATTGGACCCTCATGGTCACGGTGTAATTTTTCGAGAGGCTCCAAATTTGATCGGACCCCACGGGGTGCTAGTAAGGTGGATCAAAGCCCAGGGCAATGAAGGTTGAAACTTCAGGATCATGGGAGTGGATCCATTTTAAAATATAAAGCACTGAAATAGCATTTTCAACCCATGGAAGTAGGTCCACTGGCGGATGGTGCTAGTACCGGCGTAGGGCGGCGGCCGTGTGTGGGTGTGGTGGAGGATGGTGGCTGAAACGCACTGGATGCATGGCTGAACCTCATAGGGTCCATGGCAGTGGAATCCATAGGTAGCGACCAGAAGGATGTGGTGGAGTAGGGACACATCTCTAAGCCTCATTAGAGGAGGGACACATGGTAGAGCCATGGGTACATGCAGGGAAGGTAGGCTGACCACATGAAATGTGGTCCGGCACCGCATTGACCGGACATACGCAGTTAGGGCGGTCCACATCTAGTGCACGCACACCGGCCCACACATGGTGATCCGAAATTAGGAAGTGGGGTGGCTCTAGTGGATTGATCTGGTTTGGGCCGATCCAAACTGGGTTGGGTCGGGTCGAACTCGAGCCGGACCAGACCCCTTTTTCTAAATTACCCATATCTTTCAAACCATGTGTCTGTTTGATGAGATGTTTGCAGCATTGGGACCCTTGCGACAAGAAGGTAATTTTGGATGGTGTGAATATAGAATTATTATCTATCCATCCAAGAATCACTAAGATGTAGATATATTTGAATCATAACTTCTGGTGGGATAACATAAAGAGGGATATTTCAGAGTTTGTATCTTGATGCTTGGTATTCCAACAAGTCAAGGTGGAATGATATAAGTATAAGGGTATGATGAACCATTTCCCATACTAGTATGGAAATGGGAAAACATAACCATGGATTTCATCATAGGAATTCCTATGATACCAAAAGGAAATAATTCTTTTTGGGTGGTAGTTGATCACCTTAACAATTCATAACATTTCATTGCTATCAAGGAATATTTCTATCTTAACCAACTCACCACGATATACATAAGGGAAGTGATGATACTTCATGGATTCCCAATCTCTATTGTCTCTTATCAAGATCTGAGTTTTACCTCAGGTTTTTAGAGAATCCTTTAGCAAGCATTGGATGTAGATCTAAGATTTAGTATTTCTTATCACCCCCAAGCATATGGTCAGTCAAAAAGAACCATTCAAACTTTCGGGTATATGATAAGATCATGTTCAATGGATTTACGAGGATATTTGGATTAGCACCTTCCCATATTGTATTTATCATATAATAATAATTTCCATTGTAAAATTCATATTTCACCTTATGAGGATTTGTATGGGAAGAGGTGTCAGACTATTATATATTGGGATGAAGTTGTAGAGACAAAGTTGATGGGATCTAGTCTTATCCAATAGATTATAGAGAAGGTTAAAACTATTTATAATTATTTAAAATATCTATAAAGTCAATATAAAATATATGTAGACAATCGTTGATGGAACCAAGAGTTTGAGGTCGGAGATAAAGTGTTCCCTCTTATATCACTGTGGAAGAAAGTCATGATGTTTGATAAGAAGGTAAAAATTATCACTATATACATAATCCCCTTTGAGATCCTTGGTCACATTATAGTATAGGACTATAAACTATAACTCCCAACTAACCTATCAAAAGGACACGATGTGTTCCATGTATCCCAATTGAGGAAGTACATACCAGACCCCTCACGTGTACTAAATCTATAGGTGGTACCATTAGAGACTAATATTTCATATGACGGGTATCCATTGAAGATATTAGATCATAGAGACAAATTTATGCTAGACAAGACAACTCACCTAATCAAAGTTTTGTGGTATAACCACATGATTGAATAAGCGAAGTGGGTACCAGAAGAGGTGATGTAATAGAAATACCATCATATGTTTTAGTGTATAAAATGAAAATTCAAAATGTTAAATTTCTGAAGGGAAGATAATGTAATTACCTAAATGTTTATAAATGAAATTCCTTTTTTATGAGTGAATTATTTATTAATAAATTCATTTATATAAAACAAATGCACTAATTTGGTTATTTTGGATCATTATATAGTCTACCAAATTTAAAAGAACATTCAGCATCATAACTTTTGATAATATAATTGATGTATAGTGACTATTAAGATTATTATATTAAGGGTTATGATAATGTTCTTTGGATACAGATAAAGTAAATGAAGGCCACATCTAGTAGGATCGTACCCTATAAAGCTCATCTATTAGAGATTCCAAGAGTGATACCATTACTGTGATTTTTCCTTGACCAATCCCAAGCTAGGATTAAACTACTCAAGTGTGATTGAAACTATTAATGGTAGAATTAAACCTCATCAATATCACAACCCAAATTATTTTTGTTAAACCACCCCATAAAAATCTCACCATTTTACACCTTACCCTTAGGGAATTCGTTGGTGTAATAAAGGGATATATATATACACCCTAACAGTATGAATTTTAATAATTTTATTTTTCATGAAATAATCATTATATTTATCTTTTATTAGTTTATAATGATTAAACAATAAGTTTTATAAAATTTAGATTTTGATACGATGAAACACAAATTTTATTTTTGGGAAATGTATAGTTTCAATCAATACACGGTATTTTTATAAATTCAAGAATTTTGTAAATAAATTATATTTTAATAAAAAAATATTAAATTTTATTTATTAAATATAAATGATAATATAATTTTACAAACTCAAAAAAAATTATAAGGGTCAAAGAAACTGTTATTTTCAAAAATCCAGTATTTTTTAATAAATGTGGATTTTTATTTAAAAGTGTAAATTCTAATAATTATAGAATTATTTGAATAAAATAAATATTATTTTTAAAATTAGAACAATTAAATTATCCAATGATTATTTTTTCATAATTTCAGAGATAATCGATTTTTTTTGTCAAAATTAAATATGGTATAAATATATAGTGTATTATGACATCATAAAAGCCCCAAATTGATGTAATAAATACTATCAAGAGTATCCATGACCAAAATTATGTTTTCCCTTTAAAATTATTTATTTTGAAGTTATTTGATTAATTTTATAAACCCTTAATGAATTCTCCAAAACCTATATCATATTTTAAGATTTTAAAATCAATTTTTTATAAACATGACTCACTTACACATTATTAAGGGAATTATTTCAATTTTTTCGGTTTTTAAACTTATAAAATAAGTAAAAATACTCCTATTTGGTATAAAATATGGGAAAAACCATGGTAATGTTTGTGTTTTTTATTACTTTGTCATATAGAGTCCAAAACCTATGTTTGGAAATTAATAAAGAATTCTCCTCTCTTTTACCATATAAATCCACCTAATATCCCATTCGTCTTCACTCAAAACTCTTATATAAAAAATTTACTCTATCCTTCCCTCTATAGATCCATCCTAATATTACCTTAAGCTCTTAAGAAGCTCCTCCCAATATTTTAGAAGTTCCATCTCAATGTAGGAGATTCTCTCTTTCTCCTCTTTATTCAAGCACCTTCTTTATGTCATGCCTTTTTATTTCCAATTTTTTAAGATGGGATATGTTTTTACAAATACCTATTACTTTCCTTATGATTCCCAAGTAACGAGAGACCCCTTTCACTCTCATTCACCCCTTTTATAAACCATTATGCACACTCATTATGCTTCCAAAATTATCCTATGATTTTTCCATTCCAAACATTTGTGTAGTGAATAACCATCTCCATTTCTACTCAAGGGTGTTCACCTAGTTGTAAACATCATTTGTTTATCAGGTATTTACATGTATATAACCTTAAATCCTTAATATTGGGGTCAAAATTTATGAAATACATCCTTATGTTGTATAATCTATGTGGTACACTTATGCATGTACATGATATGAAAGTGGCGGGTGGGCCTGAAATTATATCACCCTAAAATGCATTTGTTAATGTTTTAATCTCATGATATGTAATTTATGGTGCATTGGAGGTTATCCTAAGCACACTATGTTAATTATTATTTGTTTTTATCCTTTACTTATGTTTATAATGGCATATTTTAAGTTGTTTCCACATTCCTATGTTTCCTTTTTGTTATCATGTTATATCATTCCTCATTGATAAAGATTATGATTCTCACCCTTCTTATGTTGTCTTGATATTACTATTGGATCACATGTACTTCTTTACCTTATGTTATGTTTTTTTATTCCCTTACTGGACTTTATAGATCACCCTTTTCATATATATAACCCCAGGTTATCTTGTGCAATTTTAGAAGATCCATGAAATATAAGTACATGTTATGGAGTTGTTAAATAATGTTATTGTATATCTATTTAAATTTGTTATTTTATGAACCTAATTACCCAAATATACTAGGATTCATAATCTTCTAGGGTTTTAAGTGTATCTTTATGTAATAAATCATGAAATAAAGTGTATTAAAGATATGGGTTTTCATATAAAATTAAATCCCAACCACTACCCTCTAACTCGAGATAGGGTCTCATATTGAATCCTAATATCATATCTTATCACATACCACCACCATCTCACTCACGGTAAGTACTCATTTCATATCTTATACAATATATCATACCACCACCCTCTCACTCAAGGTGAGGTATTCTATCACATAACATACCATGTCTCTTACCACCACCCACTCACTTAGTGTGATATCTAATTACAGGTCACATACCGCATCTCATACCACCACACTCTCACTTAGAGAGTGGTATCATAATAGGGTTAAATACTAACCTAACACATAGGGTAAGGTTTGGTAACAAGTCCCAAAAACTACCCTCTTATTGTGGGTAAGATCCCATCACCATCTACATTAATGGGATCATGTATAACAACATAACATAGAATATAGATCACATACCTAACCCCAAACTAGAAACTAATCCCTAATTAGCACTCCAAAAGAGGAAAATACACCAGTGGCTCAACATAACCTTCCCTAACCAATATCAACATACCTGGTCATTAGAGAAAACTGTAAGATCCTCAATACAAACATCAAACTCAAAGGTCATCTTATAAATCACCTATTATAATTAATGACACACAATATAGAGGTTATTCATGAAATCGTAATGCCCCTTAGGTTACGTGTCTAGTGAAACCATTTCAACAAGGTTTTATGTCTTTTATAATAGGATGTAAACCCACCATCCTCCTCTCAAATATCCAAGGAGGCATCAATCGTCTCTTATCCTATCTCTATATCCATTATAAGAATCATAATTACATAAGGTAAACATCTCAATAACTCGATATATATCCTTAATCAATAACGCGAGGATTAAGTCCCACCTTAGCCACTAAAGATGATCTTGAGACTCTATTACAAGGAACCAAGGAGGCTATATAATTCTTTATGAAAAATAAGAAATACCAAAAGGAAAATGATAAACATTCCATCCATTTCTCTATATACCACCATATCACACACACACCCAAGTGTGTCCTAAGGTTCATATAGACATATCCCAAAATGAAACTCATCAAGAGTCACAACCCTATCTAACTAACCCATCACCCAAGGGAAGGTCTTTCATATAGTTCCTATTTTATAATAAATCACCATGTAATCACAAAAACATATCCAAAAACCATATACATGGAACCCAAATATAAGTATTGAAGATTTTGAAAAAAGGGCATCATTCACATAGGGTCAATCTGACTAAAACAAAACTCAACCAAGTACTTCCATATTTCCTTTAAAAACTAAGTAAAATACCCTTCACAAATCATTTATAAAAGTAATCACATGTTTTATTTACTCATTCTAGTCCATTTTCCCCAAATAAACATTCCTTGGAAAACCCTTCATTTTTTTTAGATTTCATTTCCAAACCATCACATTGAATCACACTTTTTACCTTAAAATTCCATTTTAAAATTTTTCTTTAAAAATATATTTTACATAAAAACACATTTTTGAATTCACATTTAAAAATAAAAGTCAATTTACCTTTAAAATTCAACTCATGCCACCAAATAAATCATAAAGAGTTCAACTGTCACTCATTTTACCAAAAGGCCACCGAAGAACCATATAGAAAGTTATGTTGTCCTTTTGACTATTAGGACAATGAAAGTCCATCCCAATTTATGGGAGAGATCATAGAAGTAATGTTATATTATAATAACTATAATAGTGATCACACAAACATAATGAAATCTAAATAACCAATACACTCGATAATATAAAGGACAACTACCTTAACCAATGATGTATAAATCAATCCCAATATTGTTTTGACCTTCTATAATCCTAAAAAACCTATATCATCCATAAGAAATCCAAATTAATAATTGAAACATTCAAAGGAAAACCCCCATAATAGACATAATCACCTCCAAACTCACTAGGCAGTGTAAAGAGTTTTAATTCACAAGCAATGGAGTATGTTCCACTCCCAACCCACACTCAGACCGAAGACACACAAAAACCCCAAATTAAAATTCCAATTCAATGGTCAATTTCATTCCAACTCACCAAAATCCCTAATTAAATCCTTATGATAACAAACCTCGTGATGAATGGAATAAAATTTCCATAATTTGAACAGGTGGTGCCTCCTCTATGCACCTCATACAAAATCCTAATCATGCAGTATAATTCAACCATGATTTGGAAGAATAATCATCCAAAACCCTAGGCTGACATAATGAAATCATAAGAGAAAGAAATATAATAAAAAATTAAGAAATAATGGAAGACTTACCTTGAATCCATGTGATTAAACACTCTAAAACACCTAATTTTAACGAATAAAATATATAATAATGGGAGGGACAAAGAGGGGCTCTCTCTTTTATTCTGAATGTATGGACATAAGGGAGACCAAGGGGGGTTCTGAATTTGAAACCCTAAAATTTACATAAAGGGACCTCTAAAAAAATTAGGAGGGATATTGTAGCATGACCATAGTTGGTATTGGAACAACCTCCCACTTTTGGGGACACATTTTTGGAATGACCCAATGGTTCATGGTGTAACATCCCTCTCCAGGGAAGAACCTAGAAACATAAATAGATGCTTTACAGCACAACCCCCATGGATTGCGATGTGACCAAGGATTCATGGTGAAATCCCCCTTACTGTGACATGATCCCTCTCCAAACTCCAGAACTAAGGTTTACACTATGTTTAGGGATTCACAACACAACACCCCATTGTGGCATAATTTTACCCCAAATCTAAAATATATTCATGGGGGCTCTTAGTGAAATTCCTTATTATTCAATGTAACCCCCACCCCCTATGAAAATCCATAAACATAATCTCATATAGTACCCCCTCTATGTCATAAAATCCCCTATTGTAATGTGATATTCTTCCTACTATGATATTCCATCCACCCACACTAAAAAACTCACTTTGGGTGTTTTTTCATCAAAACAACCCAAAATACATCCTAAACATGATTCAAACACCCTTTATCCTATCTAAATTAAAAAAAAATTGAATTCACTCATCTATCGGGATGATGAAGGTCTAAGAAACCACCTAGTTTACTAACACTAAAATCCATGGGTTGTTATAAAATCCACACCATAAAACTTCTTATCCTTAAGAAGTTTTGAAAATAATTTAACTATAAATATGAACCCCCATCAGTCGTACATTCATATCCAACTCATCATGTTATACCTTTTAATGCATTTTTTCTTCCATTAGATGAATCTTGGCACCAAAGAGAATTATTCACCAAAATCTATGTTACCCAATCACAGAGACTTAAAATTCTCTTCCCAAAATTTACATCATCATACTGGAGTCATTTTACCCTGAGTTGTCCATATTTTCCCTTATAATTACAATATTTTCTCCCAATAATCCTACTTGTAACCGCAATTAGAACACTAAGATGGTGCATGATTTTTCTCGTCTAACAATGGATGATTCCCACTGATGGTTCTTACCACTATAGGAATCACCTACTGAAAACACATCTTAATTTTTAAAATCTATAAAACCATAAATATTACATTTTACTACTTGATCCACACACTAAACACCAGTCCAATAAGTCTGATGCATGAAACTCTTTTAAAATGATTGCAACACAATCAAGAAACACACAATTCATAACATTCATCTCACTCCTAGTCAAAACACTAAAATCTAAGAAAACAAATTTAAAAAATTATTGGTTTCTTATTTAAAAATATAAAAATTCACTTTACACACACCAAAACTCATGTGAGTTTTTAAAACACCCCTTGGAATCCAATGGTTTCCACTAAAAAAATAAATCTAAAAAATCTATGGCCTAGCTGGTCTTTTATTTTTTTGAAAACTAATCACTATTTTAGAATTAATTTTGAAATAAAACTCAAAAACCATTTTTCTTAGATTTACCAAAAACTTAAAAATATAAAATCATCAGATACATGATCCATTTCTAGTAAAACTTACTTACAAAACCATTTTATATAGACCATATTCCACTACATAAGTTTTCTTTCAAAACCAATTTTTCCTCAAAATTCCAGAAACCCAAAACCAATTTATCCATGGTAAAAAAACAATTAAAACCAATAAATAGTCAAACAAATACCCTAAAATTAATATTATTATAATCACTCCTAATAAGTTTTCTAAGAAAGAGTTAGATATATTATAAGTTTCTTCAATTGATAGGGAATCCAAATGAAAAAATATGTCAAATAACACTTCCTATAAGTGAATGTATCATTCCTTAAGCATGAAACTATAATTATGCATGGACAACCCACTAAATCTTAGGTGATCCCTATAAAACATACCAACACTTGTACATACCACATTAGGATTATTGGTCCAACACCTCACTCATACAAGAGTTCCTAGTCTTGAATCTAAATATCCCATGGTAAATTGGATTTAAACCAAATCCATATTAGCTAGGCATGATCTTGGTAAACCTACTAGGTCTCAAAATGATATCTCTATCCCTAATAGACATTTTCCCAACAAAACACATGATCTAATACCAATTTGTAAAACCCTGAACTAGATCACCCAAATGACACTTGAGAAGGGGGTGTTGAAAGACCTAAAACATTATTTCTAATATTATAGAAGTTGAAACCTATAATCAAGGTTCAAATATGATAATGTGGATATTATAACCTCAAAATAAGTCCTTATGGTTCATGACTGCCTCTACCAAAAATTTGGAATGACCTGTCCTTGTGGTGGATAAACCCAAAAACCTAGAGATAATAAATCAAGTACCAAGAAGGACCCTATAGTCTAGAATAGAAAGTAATAAAAAATATATATAATACATTAAATAAAATAGAGTATAAAAAATATAAAATGGACAATTAGAATAATTATATATAAATAAAATAGTTTTCACACTGAAATATATATATATGAAGATCATTAACTAAAAGGAAAATAAATATAAAATTTACTCCCATATAACTCATATCCTTACTAAATCATCAGCCTACCCAACCTTATAGACTCAAACCATGTGCCCATCTCTAAGAGATACCTAATCTTAAAAGAAAACATGAAGGTTTTCCCACATTCATCGAACACCATATTATGTATACAAGTAGGGGTGAATCCAATGACCCAATAGGATTCCCTTGATTTACTCAACACATTGAGTTGTTCTTTAACAAATATATGTGCATGAAAATTATAGTGAGTGAAATTATACTTAGTATGACCCACCCACTCAAAAATATAACACAACATAAAAGAAATCTCACTAAGTAATTGTGTGTTAGCTAAGACACCATGACACATAACCTCACTTACTTCAGTCAATATTGGTTGAGGGATTCATCTTGTAATATAACATATCTCATGCCCCATTTCTCAATAAAATGACCTATAACTGAGTCTTGATCACTGGCCACTCACTCAGGGTAGGGTCTCATACTAATTCTCGATCTCATATCCCATCATGTACTACCGACCTATCACTTAGGGTCAAGTCGCATACCATGTCTCATAACACCACCTTCTTACTCAGGGTTAGCTCTCATACCATATCACATACAACATCTCATACCACAATCCTCTCACTCAAAGTCAGTTCTCATTCCACATCACATACCATATCTAATACCCCCACCCTCTCACTCAGGGTTTGGTCTCATGTCATATCACATGCCATGTCTCATACCACCACACACTTACTCAAGGTGAGGGATCATAATAGATCCAACCGCTAACCTCTCACTCAAGGTAAGGTTTTATATTGAGTCCTAATAACTACCCTCTTATGACACCCAACCCAAAACCATCATCTGATTAAACATTCTATATGGATTAAAAAGCTCCCCCTCATATGTTAGAGGTTTCCAACTAGTATTGAGGGACTAATTAATATAATGGGGAGACTATGGAGTCAAATCAGATTCTTATAATAGAAAAAATAACTAAAACATCCATTAAATAATTAGATTGTGTGAAAATAAATAAACATAATGCTATAATAAATTCTATGTGGAAGTCATACTATTATACATACACTAATATCCAACTATGATCATCCCAAATATAAAATAAACTAAAAATAAAACACATGAACATTGGCCCTACTGAAATTATCATGCCTCACACACCCTATCTTCAAATACCTAGTGAGATTACACCTCCTGATCCATTTCACATCCTGTGCTGAACCTGAATGTAGACATAAAATTTGCACATTCATCGAGGTTCATATGCAAGCTATTAGAAATACGTCTCAATAGGATCTCACAAAGTTCCCCTGGTGTGTACCATTATATAAATTTATGAATGGAAAAAATTAAACACGTTGCACAATTCCATCATATATAGTGTGTTAACTAGGCCTCCCACAACTCCATGTGTATTAGAACACCATGTTCTAAAAAGGAAATCATAAAACCTAGTCACACTTACTTTGGTTCCATGCTTGAATCCCACTATCACAACATTCTATTTTCTATATAACCTAACCTGTACCCAAGGAATTAGGGTAGGGAGTCTTCTAAGACTTGATCTCTACTTGAAGGGTCTAGTTAGGGTCTTGTGTCCAAGATACAAACCCACTTTCTAACTTAAGGTGTTCCCATTTCCAATTCTTAGCCTCTACCATCTCACTCATGGAAGGTCCCATCCATCTAATCCTCTATCACATTCAGACCCTATTTCACTCAAGGAGGTCCAATCATCTAGTATCATCATGTCACATCTAGGACCCCATCTCACTCATGGAAATCCTTCCATCTGATTTTCAAGTCCAACTATCTCAATCATGGATGTATCATCACACTCAATCCAACCATATCACTCGTGGATGGCCCATCCTCATCTTGGACTAACCATCACACTCATGGTTAGACACTACCAACACCATCTCATTCATGGTGTGGTGACACCTATCTCAAGACACACCATCACACTCATGGTTGGCCTAGACTTCACATGTGTATTAATATTCCTCACCATAGTAGTCCCACCCATTCCATCTTACTCATAATGGGTCAAGGCCTTAGGACCCATCACCCACACTGAAATATTTCACCTATCACCAGTATAATAAAAAAACATAGGCTCGCATCCCATCACATAGATCATTGTCTCATAACAGTTTCATCAGGGAACTAGTCACACTATATCAAGTCCCTAATCTTTATTACATCTTAACATGGCTACTAGTGAATCCTCTAGGGCCCTTCAGACCCATATTAGTCTCTGATCATCGATAAAAACCCTTCTTTATCACCCCATGGTGGATCCACAACCCAAAGGTTCATCTCAACCCTATACTCAAGAAGGGGGTTTAAACCTCATCCAGAGCATTATCTTATCCCATTATCGATACTCTAGGGCCATCCCAATTCAACTCACCCCAAACCCATTCTAAATCCCATTCCAAGTTCATATCTAAAACCTATGACCTAGACTCAATTCACCTATCACATCTCCTAGGGAAGACGGCTCAACCTATCACCCAGAGGAACCACCTCTTTTTCACACCCCATCCCATACCCCAAAGAACCTATAATACTCACAATTCTTATAAATACTCAACCACCCTTATGAGGGTACCTCTCACCAAGGATAAGACATTTTTCCATCCCACATATCATCCCTAAGTGTAACCCTCTCACACCTACCTATCTAGTTCTAGGGAAACTATCCTAGGATACCTACATCACAACTTGTACCCCCAAGACATACCTAATGCCACATATTAGCTCAACCAACATACTCACCCCTTATTGACATATTCACTGGGTGATCTCAAACACCAGAAGTGCTAAGAAGCACTTAAACTGAGAATAGAAGGCCCAACGTCATCCTATATCTTCTAACCAAGGCATTTTGGTCCATATATCTCTACCCAATCCTATATAACATTCATATAGTAGTAAATAATACATAATAAGCATATTTATTTTTATAAAAATGACCACTGACCTTTGTAATGGATTTACTATCTATACCAAGCTTCATCGATCCTTGGACAAGATCATTCATGTCTTGTCCAAACTCTTACTACCACCCAAGATCCTATCTCATGTCATATATCATAAATAATTTATTAAAAAAATTATAATAAATTATTTAATTTAAAAAAAAGAGTCATAATTGACAAAAAAAAACTCACCAGGCACTGTTATCACACTAAAACCTCAACTAACTACCCTTAGAAGGTCTATTTCACATCTATGGAACTTTATCAAGAGAAATCCCTATCATAGGACACCTAATCAACCATCAATTTCACCTAATTTTACCAAAATCCATAAATAAAATAGTAAAATAACTTACCTCTAATGAAATGAAAAAATACAATGTCTGGTTAACCTTTTGGGATATCCCCTATCTACCGCTAACAATACCCCCCATCGATTTTTCCTATTTCCACCATGCTCTGGTAGAATAAGTGTCAAATACTAACCAAAATCAATATGAATCAGAGGTAAATGATTGAAAAACCAAAATATAAGGATATGATAGGGGAAATCACTTAAAATCATCACCAAGAACTATCCCCTATCACATATAAAAAAAGGTTGGAAGGAATAGGGGAGGAACAAGATGAATATCCCTCCCTATGTGTTCCTAGACAACCAAGAACAAGTGGGTCTGGCCCTCTTTTTAAAAAATTCCCAATGAACCTTTCATGGTGTAAACTATGGTTCACACATTGAAATCCTTAGGTAAAGGATTATTCCCCTTGGTTAGCCTTATTTAGAGAATAAACCTATGTTCATATAAGGAACCATTGTTCATGGGGTTAATCATTGTTCACTATGAGAATGGATGTGGGCTACTGAATTTTATCCCATCTGGCCACCCAATCCTTATTTAACACTTTCTCAAACACCTAAGGCACCAAAAGTGACTAAAACAACTTATAAAACATTATTTTGATACATCTAAACATTCAAAATCTGATCTAAATCACAATTCTCAAAATAAACCCCTCTTCAACAAAAAATTTAAACTTCCTCTAAAATCTAGTGACACATAAATCGATGGTGCATTACAAACTCCCCACCATAGTGCTTCGCTTACCTAAGAAGCCATGATAATACTTTAACAACATTTCTCAACCTTCCTCAGTCTCCAATTTACCATCTATCTGTTGTGATATTCGGTGCCCTAGACCCAAATATATAGTAGTTTTGATTACCATATTATGTGTACAGTGAGATATGCATGATGGTTACTTACCATTATAGTGTATAATTTTTTCATCCACTATTGAAATGGTAATGTCCATAGATTAATTGTCATATCAAAATTTTATAACACATCCCATGCTATAAT
The DNA here is from genome assembly GCA_963277665.1 of Viscum album. Classification (NCBI taxonomy): domain Eukaryota; kingdom Viridiplantae; phylum Streptophyta; class Magnoliopsida; order Santalales; family Viscaceae; genus Viscum; species Viscum album. The sequence continues at coordinate 22,559,828 of OY728157.1, read as the reverse complement.
GAGAACCTTTATATACTATGACAATAATATTAAATAAAGGTATTATGGTCTATGTACATATTACTGACTGGACATGGTAGATGTTTGACTATTAGGTGTTGGGGGATCATAATCATTGAGACTTCTTCTCATGAAGTTCACACTTGATGATATCTAGTAGTGATATCATGAGGATAGATCCTCTAATAGGAACACCACATGTTTTGGGTGTCATTGGATGTTCTTATCTATAGACATGAGTAATGGTCTCTTGACTTGAGGTCATTGCCAATGTGGGCCATTTGATCGGGTACTTTGATTCAAATAAAAAACCATGATAACAAAATCATGGTAAGGTAACTTATGTTGGGTGTGTAATTAGAAGTATGGCATTGGTTGAATGGTCAAGAAATTATTTTTCTCTTCCAAGTTAAGGAAGTAATATATCACAGGCCTCATTGGTTAATATGGTAGTACCATGATAAATTCATGGCCATGGTAGTCCAAGGTAAATCCATCCAGTTAGATCAAAAAACAATAAAGTAAGAAAAGGGTGATAACACAGGTGTGTGTCTTACTTTATGAGATATTAAAGACAAAAAGATTATATTACATAGTGTGGGTTCAAAGGTTTGTAGTTGTTTCTATGACTATCCTTATCTCTTTAGGGGATATTATGGGTTTCTAGATCCCACTATTAGTCTGTGAATGGTATTCACTACTATCAAGATAAGGTCCTAGAGGGTCACACATAAGAGTATATTTAATAATCTTTTCTATTCAGTTGAATAGGTATATTGAACATGGTGAGCCCCACCACTGGGGTCCAGGTTTTGTCCAAAGAGATATGATCGCAAAATAATAAATAAATAAAATTATTCAAGTTAAGAATAATTGAAATTTATTTTTTTATTTATTAAATTTATTTATACATTTTAAATTAAAAACATAAAAATATTAATTCAATGAATATTGGTTTAAAATATTAAAGGTTCATTTAATATTTGTGGGAATGATGAGTCGAGTTAATGGATCAGTAATTATCTCAAAATATATTTATTATATTATAAGAATGTGATAATAATATAAATAGTTTTTATGAATCTATACAACAGTCATAATATACCATTTATTTAGTGAGAAATAAATATTCAGGTATTGGGAGTTTATTTCAGATATTTATTATTTCAATATATATAGAAGAGCATAGCCTCCCACTATTTATTATCCATTTCCACTATCTCTCCTCTTATCTCTCTAGTGTTCTGGAGATAGAGGATCTAGATCCCAGAGATTGGATCGAGCTCAGTCTCATGCATCACATGAAAGGTGATGTGATGACCATCATAGCATCAAAGGTGTTGTCGAAACTCTATAATAGCACTTGGATTTCGACGATTGGTACTCCCAAAGATTTTTGAAGCATGGGTGGATGATCTAGAAAAATTTAGGTTCAGATTATTTTAGCAGTGATCTCCAACTATGAGTAGATGTCGAGCATGGATTCGAATCAGACTATGTATTTATGGTTTTGATTTTTGTTCTTAAAACTCGTCATGGGATATCCTCTGCTTAAACCAAGTAACCATTCACCAAAGTCGATGCGTTTATATTGATCCTCAGTGGAAAATTTTCTAAAATCCCATTTTTTTGGGCTTCCACTATGTTTATGGTACCATCACTATCACCATGTTCCATCTCCAAACACCAAATGTGATTCCACTATAAAACTTCAACCACCAAGAACTCATTTACTAAGGGTCAAGCCTCCCTCTCACCAATAGTTACAACTCTAAGATCACACTCATTGTACTCCTCTCTCCTAAAACACCTTGGTGTATTCATCTAGTTTATCCCCAAAATTATAGTTCTTACCACTATAATACTTTTCTTATAAAGTCCAATTACATGGTAGGATTCTCCCTCTATAGGAATGTCCCTCCAAAAATATACTTCTAGGAGTCCACCAACCCACTAACTACATTCTAAAGAATGATCCTAATGTAGTTTCTATCCCATGGAATCTAAAATAATGTAAGAATACTATTTATACCTCATCTAGTCTACTTTCCTTGAAAATTATCAACCACACATACCAACTCATCATCACACTACTGAATCACGATTCCTTTACCCCTAGAGGCATCATGAGATCATCCAAACACCCACAATAAAGTCTGAACTTGACTCTCAGTTTAATTCCATGACTAGATCACCAAACACATGCTCCCACCACCATGATCATACTTTAAGAACTAGATTTCCTCTTATCCAAATCACGTTTGAATCACCTCAACTCCACCCCAAGACTAATGTTGATGCATCGACTCCGACCAGCACTGCATCCAAATCCTAAATATGGTATTTACCTAGGAACCATATCGCAATATATCTTTCTACACATTGATATCATAGTCTTACCTTAACCTTCTACTGACTAGCCTCACTACACCCATGACCCTTCCAATATTAGGGTCATTAACTTATGGCTGATATGATAATCCCTACCATAAGATTATCATCATAATTTCTTTCCTACTAGCACCCAATCTCTATGGCCTATTATCTATCCATTATCGCATGTAATGATTGGAAATGGTCATCCAACTCATACCCAAGGACCAACATAAAGCACTAACTTTCAATGGTGTTCTCCCTACCATATGAATTCCATTAAACAACTCCTTGAGCACTAACTATGATGGGTCTAAATCCCACACCTCCATAATAACACCCTTATCAAGGGAAAAAATCCCAATTTGACTATTTCACCACACTCTATGCATATATGATGCCACATATCATTATAAGGATGCCTAAATTTTTTACTAAAAATCCCAAGCCACCATGCCCATGAATGTCTCACCACTGTACTACCACCACAACACTGCTCAAGTTCATCCAAAGCTCAAGAAATTCTCAACAGACCCATACATAACATGTTTATCAATACCCAACCAAACCAACATTTCATGTACTCACCACTCACCTGCCCTTATACATTGATAATTTTTCAAAAAAAACATTTCCAATGCTCACTATCCTCCTCTAAAGTCATAGTGATCCATTGAGAACCCTCACATAGGTTCTTTCCCATGATCCTACTCAGCCTCATCCAAACTTAGTGGTTTTCCTCTCCTGTACAATCTAATCATACAACCAGACTCACGCTCTCATGAGTCTCATCATATCTAACTCAAGATCACACACCTAACCCACTAACCATTCCATTCATGCATTTAATTCATATTCAATAGAATATTCCTTGGATATCCTCCTCAAAATTGATGCATCTCACTCAGTCCAAGATCTATCACCCAACCACCCACCACATAGGCATCATACCCAAAACTAAGAGTTCTTACCCGCACATCTATCATGATAACCCAAAGTGCATACTGAGAACCACAAATCTAGGAATCCTACTGATCCTACCCTCAAACATTAGCCTCAATACCATAATCACTTAGAGTGATTCATGTCCCAAAATCCCAAGGCATTCCACATTCATTTCCTTAACCCAATCAAGGTATCCACATAGCTAATATCTTTAGTTAATTATAATTCCACCAATAAGCTATATAGAAAAAATATAGGCTTTTTTTACACATTAAGTAATTTAACCCACATCCTCAAGGAAATACTTGACTATCCTTGGACCATTCCTTAGGCATCCAATGCCTATGTTGGCCCACCAAGGGTCTCCACACATCCCTTAATTAAGGGACTACATTTCCATCACTAGAGAACCTACTACACCAGGATCTACATGATCTTATATTATAGAAAATTCCATGGTTAAACAAAGTATAATTCTACCAACAAGTTATATGGGAAAATTATGTAAGTTGTTCTTTACACTTTAAACAACCAAATCCAATCATCATAAAATAAAATCATACATAGTTATGTGTATGTCATGTGAGTCATATATACCAAATATGATGTATGCACATAGTCTTATTTTTAATTCTTTAAGATCCAAATCTATAAATTTCATCTATAGTAAACCCATAATATTCAATAAACATCACAACCTTAACATCAAAAAGTGAGAACAACAAACTCATCACCCCCGGTAACCATGAATTCCCATCAAAAAGGTGTTCATGAACCACTATTCTTAGTTATATCACAACTTTTGAAATATTACTAGACCACCTATCTACCATCACCTAAAATAATAATAATAATAAATATCTAATTCCACTTTTTGATGCCCCAGATTGAAACCATCATCTGATCTGGTGTTCCGTGTGGCCTCAAGTTCACCTCCTTATATTCCAAAGGATGCTAACTAGTGGTGAGGGCATAACCAATAAGATGGAGATATTATTCTCCTCAAATTAGAGTCATAAAGAAATAGAAAATAACTAAATATACATCACATAATTATATTATGCACAAATAAATAAATAAATAATGATTCAATAAATTCCAAAAAAATCATATAGTTATACATACATTGATATCCCACTAGTCTGATCCAAATACAAAATAAACAAAAATACAACACACATAATAGCACTACTTCCATCATTGGGCCTCACAAGACCTATCTTCAAATACTAGTCAATCTTCCATAGCCTAATCCACTACACATATTTTGTTGAACCTAAAAGAAGAAATAAAGTCTCCATTCACATCAAGGTGCCCATATAGGGTGTGAGAAATACATTGCATTAGGGACTCACCAAGTGCCTCTAGTGTATGATATCATATATGAGTATTCATGTGGAAAAATAAACATATCACACAATCATTTCAAACATCACTTACTAACTAGGACACCATGACTTCCTATGCATCAGGTCATTGTATGCTAACCAAGACATGACAACACCTGATCATAGATGATTTGGAACTAATCTATATTCTCATAGTTACTTCATTCCATCATCTATATAACCAGGACCATACCTAAGGACACATGGTAAGTAATTGACCAAGTGTTGTCCCTACCTAAAGGGGTAGAGAAGGGTCCTGTTTCTAAGCTCTAAAATCACCTTATAACTCAAGGTGATCCCTTGTACAATAATCAACCTTTACCATATCACTCATGGAAAGGTCCATCCATCTTATCTTGCATCACACCCATACCCCATATCACTCAAGATGATCTAATTATTTAGTCACTTCATGTAACATCTAGGAACCCATCTTACTCATGGTAATCCTACCAACCAGTTTTGGGTCCAACCATATCACTCATGGATAGACTATCATGCTTGGTCCAACCATCTCACTCATGGATAACATAGACTCATCCCATCCTAACCATTTCACTCATAGTAGGATCTTCCAGCACTATCTCACACATGTTGAGGTTAGATATACCTCAATACACACCATCTCACTCATAGTTGTCCCAACTTTACATAAAAATCAAGGAATCTACCCCACCATGGAAGTCTAACCCATGATATCTAACTCATAGTAGAAAAAGTCCTCAAGACCCATCACCCACACCAAAATCCATAACCTATCACCAATATAAGAAAAGCACATAGGTCTTCAGTCCATCACACAACACACTAGATCATCATGACATCAACAAGGCACTAGTCACACTAGACCTAGTCCCTCATCCTGATCACATCTCAACTCACCCTCTATGTAATCTTATAAGGTTATTTAGTTCTGTATCAGTCTTTATTTGTTGATACCAACCCTTATTTTTCACCCCATACTGATTCCATAGCCCAAAATCTCATCTTGACACTGGATTCAAGAGGTAAGATCTAAACTTCATCCAAAGTAGGATCCCAACTTGGTCCTAATTTTTTACAGACCATCCCAAGTTAACTAACCTCAAATCTATTAGAAACTTCATGCTAAGTATCTATCCAAAACCCATGACCTATAATTAGGTCTCATCTTATGTCTCATAGGGGAAACCACTCAACCCGTCACTTATAGGAACCACCTCTTCATCACACCTCATCCTATCTTGAAGGACCTGTCCCACTCACAATGCACATCTAGCCTAAAAAAACCTCAAGAGGGTGTCTCTCACCAAGGCTAAGATGTCTGTTCATACCACCTATTGTCTCTAGTCCCAATCCTCTCACACCTATTTGACTAGTAATAGGGAAACAATCTTAGGATACCTATATCACTACTCATACCAAGAGACCTTCCCAAATCCTTACATTAGCTCAACCAAAATCCCCACTAATAGATGACATAGTCATTATGAAATCACAAACACTAGAAGTTCTAATGAGAACTTAACCTAAGAATAAGAAGCCCAATGAAATCATATCTCTTCCACCCAAGGTATTCTTAGTCCCTACATCTATACCTTATCCGATAAAATATGTATTTAGAAATAAATAATGCATAAAAAGAATATGGATTTGTAATAAAGGGACCACATACCCCCATCAAGGATTTTTAATCCATACCAAGCTCTGTTGATCCTCGACCATGCCCATCTATTCCCCATTCAAGTTCATGACACCACATGAGGTCATGTATCATTCCATACATCATAAATAATTAATTAAAAAACATTTATAATTAATTATTTAATTAAACCCAATAAGAAATAATCAATTGAAAACTCATCAGTCACCACCATCACACTAAAACCTTGACCAACCACCCATATAAATTTTGTGGCGCATCTCTAGAACTGTCCAGATAAAAATACCTATCACGTGACACTCAAAAAAACCATTAATTTTTTTCAATTCTTTCAAGATATCTAAATAAAATAGTTCAACAACTTCACTCTAATAAAACAATAAAATATGATGTGTGACAAACCTTTTAGGATTTCCTCTAGCTATCATACAAAAAATCCCAATAAATTTCACCCAATTCCACCATGCTTTGGTGAAATTGATGTCAAAACCTATTAAAATTTATTTAAATCAAAGGGAGGTGAGATAAAATCAAAAAAATAGAGGATTGAAATTGATTTACCATTTTTACCTAGAAATTTCATTTTAACCATTTCCATTAAAAATAATTTTAAATCAAAATGCCTTTTAAAATCACCTTTACAAAAACCATTTACCTCGAAAATCAAACTCGTTCTAACAAATAAATCATAAATAGTGTCATTAGAACTCATTAATCTAAGGAACCATTAACAAGTCATTTAGTTAGCTATGTGGTCCTTATTGGCTATCAGTTCGATGCGATCCTTTCCCAATTTATGGGAATGATCACACAAGTCATGTTACATTCCAAGAAACATAATAGTGATCACGTGAACATAATGAAATCCAAATAACTAAGAGACTCGGTAATTTAAAGTCCACCAATATCAACTAGCAATTTATAAATCAATTCCAATATCATTCCAACCTCCTTCAAGCCTATGAGTACCTATCTCTTCTATAAACCAAGGAAAATTAATAATCCAAACATTTCAAGACAACCCCCCCCCCAATATGAATAATAACTATAAAACTCCTGATGTTGCATAGAAATTTCAAATCTATAAGAAATGGGGTGTATTTTAATCCCAACACACACCCAAACCATGGGTATATATCTATGCCCATGGTTTATAGAACCATAGGTACACATTTTACAGCAGAAATTAGATTCCCAGGTTTAAGTTAACCATGGGTATATAGGGTTTTTCAATAGTATATTTACCCATAGTTTCAGAACCGTGGGTATATAGGGTTCTGCAGTAGCATATTTACCCATGGTTCTCAAACCATGGGTCTAGAGGGTTTTTCGAGAAAAAGTAGTTTCCCCCTGCACCCAGCCCCACTATCCCCTGCACCCAGGCCCCCCTGCACCCAGCCCCACTACCCCCTGCACCCCCCACCCCCCCACTATACACCCCCACTGAACACCCCCTGGACCCCCTTGACCCCCCCCTTGGACACCCCCCCTGGACCCCCACCCCCACCCCCACCTTCACCCCCACTGACCCCCCTGGACCCCCTTGGACACCCCCCTCCTGGACACCCCCACTACACCCCTAATACCACCTGCTTTGCGTGACCAGGACTTGCACGCCACATATTGGTTGCGCAGGTGACTTGCACAACCTATTTGATTTTCACCCAGGGTCTTCAATAACCTATAAATACCCCTTATGGGCCCCCCCATTTAGGGGACGGAAAAATACAAAAGTTAGATTTAAGATCTTAGCACCCTAGTCTCTTCTTAAAGTCTTCCAGACACTTCTAAGGTAATTTTTTACCTATAATGGAATATATGAAGAGGGGAAACAGGGCCTAAGTGTTGGAATTCATCAACACTTTCACATCTAAGTGTCTAACCCTTAAGGGAGAATGGCCACACTTGTGCACCACCTTATCACTTCAACAGAACTTGTGCACCACTCTTTTGGAAGCATTTAGGGATAATACTAAGGGCTTGAGCCAAGCCTCACCCAAGTATTACCCTATGGGTTGATCGTCGTATAAGTATACCCATGTCGCGCAAGTATACTTACATGACCAGGACTTGCACGCCCAACAGTACTTGCGCGCCTACCTATTTTTGGGTGCCCCTCCTACCTATTCAACTCTTTTTCTTCAAATTCACCTCTCCTCTTCAAGATTTAGCCTTCAAAACCCTCTTCAAAGTCATTTATGACATGGTTCCTTTGTTGGCTTCCTTATCTAAAAGGAATTCAGTGGAACATCTCTCAACACCTAGTGATTTACATATCCATATGTCACTAAGGTTAGAGATTTCCTCCATTCAACCTCATCCTCTAAGATAAGAAGATCTTTAATCTGGGCATCCTCCTTAGAAGTAAGTTCGAAGTCTTAAATTCTTTCTGATAGGGTCCTCCTTTTCAGGAGTCAGCCCCAGTCATAATTCTCCTTAACATGGGCCTCCATTTCAGGAGTAAGCCCTAGTCACAAGTTCCCTAATATGGGAATCCTCCTTAAGAGTAATCCCCAATCATAAGTATCTCAATCTCCATAAAGCATAAATACCTTTGTGGATCCTGTTAATGGGAATCCTCTCTAGGTGTAAGACCTAAGTCCACTTTAATTTTGGGCCTCCTTCTTAGGAGTAATTCCCAAGTTATAAGTCCCACCTAATTTGGGCATCCTCCTTAGGAGTAATCCCCAAGTTAGAGTATCCAAATCTCCATAAAGCACAAATACCTTTATGGACCTTGTTTCTAGGTTTCTTCCCAGAAGTAAAATCCTAGTCTTTATCTATTTGGGAAGTCACACATACATAAGCCCCATATCATTCCTTGTGACCACATCTTTCGTGGCACAAATTGTCAGGTTCACTGATACCTCTTGTTTCTCACACCGAGCATGACTCACATGAGCTTAGAGTGTAAAAGTAACCATGACACATCTCTTTAGTCTGTTAATCATAGGTAATCCCCACATTTCTTAATCGAACTACGTGGACTTTGATCTCTACCGTAAAAGTAGAGTATTTAGGAAGCCTTTATAAGGTTCAATCCCATTACTCATTAATTATCATCCATCCCATATGACGTTAAACTATATCTTAATTCTAGAACTACGTGGGTTTTGATTCCTTTTCTAACAAGGATACGTAGGTAGCCCATCTACAGGTATGATCCCAACTCTAAAATAATCCATGTCCTTCTGAATGACAATAAACTTCAAGTGCCCTGCTGAGTGGATTTAAAACCAGTATGGTTATCATAATGACCAATAGATTTCTATATAATGTGTTAAAGGATACCATTGAATAAGAATCTATAACAAATACAGATGATTCTCTATTGATGAAGAACCTCAAATACATATAAAATATTCTCTAAAATCTCAAACATATTATTGATTGTCAGATCTAAAGGAAAGCTCATTTTCATACTTGGTAATTTTATAAGGATTCACGTACATAACTTAAATCTATAAAGAGAGTCCCAGAGTAGACAATAATTCCCCCAAAAAAGGTGTGATGAGTCTGACCTCCCATCCTCTCAACCAATGTAAATTCGTAAGCCTCATGAGTCCACAACTAATGAGCACCTGCCTTTGGAAAGTAGGTCTAAATAGATATAGAATCATTGGGTGTTTCTGATTCTATGAATAAACCCGTTAGAAACCGATTGGAATGTTTGAACCTTAAACGAACAAGGTCATCCCCTCGTTCCAGGAAGAAACAAAAATGGTGAACCCGACATGAAGAGATTGGTTTTGGGCTTGAACCTCAGGAGGTTGCCTACGTACCCAGCCTAGAAGTCAGGGATCAAAGTCCACATAGTTCAATTAAAAATGAATTGATGATCGAGTTGTACTTGAGGACAACAACCTAAAAATGGTGTTGGGACTTACACGTGGTTAGAGGCCTAGAGAGAGTGTTATGGTTGAAGTTTACTCTAAGCTCACGTGAGTCATACTCAATGTGAGAAACAAGAGGTAGCAACAACCCTAACAATTCACAGTTTAATGTCATGTAGGATATATAAGGTATTGTTTCATAGTTTAAATGACATGTGTCACATACATGGGGTACTTGGTAGTTTAAAATCTTGCAGCTCAAACGAATAGTTTAACGTCATGTTGGATGATAGAGGGGACTATGCAGTTTAAAGTCTTGCAGTGAGGACAATGGGGACATAGTTTAACATAATGTTGGATGTATGAGGTACTTTTTCACAGTTTAACATCATGTAGGATGATAGGGTGATGTACAATTTAGCGTCATGTAGCTAGGACGATTGGGACAATACAGTTTAACGTCATGTTGGACGAGTGCTGCACAGTTTAGTGCCATATAGCTAGGACATCAGTTATGCAATTTAACGTCTTGATGGACGTGATTATTTGTGTTACAAAAAATAATTTTTCAAGAATCTGGCATTGGTTGGAGCTGTAATGAGTTCTCCATCCATTGAGATTAAATAATAAGCTCCATTGGAGTAGACCTTATGTATTGAGTATGGTCCTTCCCACTTTGGCTCAAGCTTTGGAGGCTTCTTTCCTAGTATCATTGGAGTTCTAAGGACCAATACCAATTATCCTTGAATTAATGAATGAAGATGAACTTTTTTGTTTAAAGCTTGTGCTATTCGATTCTAATAGACTACCAAGTGGTGCAGGGTGCACAATATTTTCTTATATAATCATTCCAATTCATCCAATCACTTTTGAGATTGTTCATCTGTAGACGACTGATCGCAAATGGCCACTATGAGCGAGGGTAATTGAACCTCAATAGGAAAGACTGCTTTTGTTGCATATACCAATGAATATTGATTTTACCGCGTAGCAGTGCAGGTGGTGGTTCGATAATCCCATAAAGCATGAAAAAGTTTATTAGGCCATGATTTCTTATCTTTATCGACCATATTTTGCATTATATTTGAAAGAGTCTTGTTGAAGGCCTCTATTTGGCCATTTTCCACTACATGATACCGAGATGAATGGTTGGATTTGATGTTGTATTCTTGATACAACTTCTTTACCTCGGATGAACAGAAGTTGGTTCCATTTTCTGTCAATATGGTATGAGGGACACCAAATTTGGTAATGATGTTAGACTTTATGAAGCTAACAATGCTTTTAGAACTAAATTCTTTGAGAGGTATTGACTCTTCCCATTTGGAAAAGAAGTCAGTAGCAGTAAGAATATACTTAAACTGCTTGGATGTAATCGAAGGATAAGGTCCTACTACATCCATTCCCCATGTGGAAAATGGCCATGAGTATTTAGCTGTATGAAGCAACTCTGGGGGTTGATGAATGAATTTGGCATGTACTTGGAAAGAATGACACTTCTTCATGAAATCAATACAATCTTGTATCATTAAAGGCCAAAAGTATCCAAGCCTTCAAACTTGATCAGACAGTCTATGTCCAGACTGGTGGGCACCACAGACTCCTGCATGTACTTCTTTCATGATAGCCATTGTCTCTTCTCCATCAATGCATCTGAAGATAATTCCATCAAAACCTCTTTTATAGAGAATTTTTTCTAGGTGACATGGGCTATCATAAAGAGTAAAATTGACCACACATCGCCGGATTTGTTCTTTCTCAGATCTATCAGGTGGGAGTGTTCCATTTTGAAGGTATTCCCCGATAGGTGTCATCCATCCTATAGTATGACCATATGGTTCAGAGATGGGACTAATTTAATTGATTTCTTCTATTTTGATTTGAACATAAGGTGAAACTATACGACGGTGGGCAATGCTGATGATTGTATCATCCCGGTTTGGATCTTCCAGGGTTGTGGCTACATTAGCCAGTGCATCAGCTTGGGCATTTTATGATCACGGGACATAAGAAAATGTCAGTTCTGAAGGAAATTCTTCCATTAACTCTTTGACATAATCACACAAAGAGATTAACTCTTATTTTCTGATGGCATAATCCCCATTGACTTTCTTGATTACCAAGTCTAAATCACCTTTCACTAGTAAGTGATTCACTTGTGCCTGAAGCACCAATTCCAAGCCTGTGATAAGAGCTTGATATTCTGCTTCATTATTTTTACCACCTCCCAAAAATAAGAATGAATAGGGTAGCACTGCCTTTTTTAGGGAAATGAGCACAATTCCTAACCCAACTTTGTTGAATTTAGGATCTTCCATTTTCTTCCCTATTGGACTTCTGGAAGCACCATCAAAGTACATTTCCAATTTTTGAAGATTATATTAAATAGAGAAGACTTCCTCATCATTAATTTCAGTATCTAAGGATGTATCTTCTACTAAAGGGTGTTTAGCAAGGAAATCATCTAGAGTTTGGCCCTTTATTTCCTTTTGAGACACGTACTGGATATCAAATTGCTGCAAAATAACTGCTCACCTTGCCAGACGTCATGTAAGCATTGGACAGATAAGGATGAATTTGAGTGGGTTATTGCGAGATACCAAGTGGACCTCATGATGTTGCAGGTAGTGTCTCAATTTTTGAACTTCAAAGATTAATGTTAGGAAGCACTTTTCAATACTTGAATTTTAGGTTTCTACTTCAAGCATAGTCCGACTGAGATAGTAAAGGTTGTTTTCATTCCCAACATCATTATTTTGGGAAAGGAAGGCTCCCAATGATTGATCTAAATCTATTACATAGAGGATAAGTAGTCTTCCTTCAACAATTTGCATTAATACCGGTGGACTCAAGAGATATTTCTTGAGAATATTGAATGCTTCTTGACATTCTTTAGTCCATTGGTAAGTGACTCCCTTCTTCATCAATTTGGTGAAGGGTAAAATTTTTCATGCCATATTGGCGATGAAACACCGAATATAGTCCAAGTTTCCTTGAAGTCCTCTCAATTATTTCAAATTTCAAGGAGGTGACATACCAAGGATTGAATTTTTATTCTCAGGATCAACTTCGTTACCAATATGGCGTACAACAAAGCCGAGAAATTTTCCTGAGGTTACCCCAAAAGCACATTTCAAGGGGTTCATCTTCAAATTGTGTTATCAAAGTTTGTGGAATATGACTTCCAAATCAGCCAAGTGATTAGAACGTTGTTTGGATTTAACAACCAAATCATCCACATAACATTCAACAAATTTCCCTAAAAAGGGTTTGAAGATATGGTGCATGGCATGCTGATATGTTGCGCCTGCATTCTTCAGGCCAAAGGGCATTACCCGATAGCAAAACACACCCTGAGGGGCTCTGAAGGATATAGATTCTTTATCTTCTGGATCCATTCAGATTTGATTATACCCAGAATATCCATCCATGAAGGAAAGTGATTCATAGCCAGCTGTTGCATCAATTAAAAGTTCTGTGATCAGAACTGGAAAATCATCCTTGGGACAATCTCGATTAAGATCTCTGAAATCAATGAAAACTCTAATTTGTCCATTATTCTTTTTCACAAGGAAAATATTAGCCAACCATTTGGGATATTGAACTTCTCTGATGAAGTTATCTTTGATAATCTTATCCACTTCAACTTCAATTTTGGAAGCATAAGTTGGGTGCGTTCTTCTTGCGGCTTGCTTGAATCCTTGATGTTCTTCTGGAAAACCCAAATGATGAGTAGAAACATTAGGATCAAGACTTGGCATTTCTGTATAGTTCCAAGAAAATATATCTCGATTTTTCTTTATAAAGGAAGTATACATTTCTTTCTATTCAAGAGTCATGGACACACTAATTAAAGTGGGGCATAGATCTTGTTTTTTAAATAGATTTATTTCTCTGAGTTCATCCACAATGGTAGAGATACACTCTTCAAATGCTAGAGGAGAATCCCTAAGATCTTCCTCTTCTTCTTCAACATGTTTTATTTCTTCTGTTTCTACTTGCATAGAAGATGATGAAGCAGAATTTCCATGATCAGGAGAGATGTTAAAATTTGAACATCTTAAAGAAGAGGCTTCCATTTCTGACCCTATTGATGATGAAGGGTCTTCCTTGGGTAATAAAGAGGAGATTATGGATTGAGAATCGACATCATCGTTCACCTTTGACATTGCTATAACTTCTTCTGGCCTAGTTGGTGAAGTATAGAATTTATGAATTTCAGTGGATGAAATGAAGACATCTCCATTTGAGCTTTCATCATTTCTTGGTGAGTTACCAATTTATCCCATGTTGTCTGGATTTATTCCTGTAATTGAAATTATGGAAGTTTCAATAAGAGTATTTAGATTTGGGTCTATCCTGTCAATTTGACTGATAGGCAACACATAATCTATACTCACATGTATGAATGGGTTTACTGGAATCTTTTCCAAACCATATGGAGCATTAAATTTGGTAACCTCCCTTGTTGTGGATTTCTCATTTCCCTCCATGTGATATAATTCCACCTCAATGTATTGAGATTCACATGTTTTAAAAGGGGATTTATCACCATATAATGTCCCAATTTGACCATTGAAACAATATTTGATACATTGATGGTATGATGAAGGGGTAGCCACATGTTAATGTATCCAAGGTCTTCCAAGAAAAATATTGAAGGCTGTGTCATGACAAACAACCATGAAATCTGAATTGGATACAAGATCTTCAAACAGAGTTCTAAGTGTGATCTCACCCAGAGGTTCTTATTCATTTGTATCATATCCTTGCAACATCAAAGTAGAAGGAGATAAAGCATCGCAATCATTTTTCTTTACTATGCTTGGATGCTTCTCCGAGATGTTCATCAGAGATGACCCTTGATAGAGCATCTTTAAAAGAAATTACCTCATAGGTTGGATGAGACACATCTACTATATCATCCCATAAGATAGTATTTTTCACCTTCTCTTGAATGGGAGGAAGAGGGCCACTAACCTCTCTACCAGAGGAAACTAATTCAAAAATATGATCATCTAAAGGGGGGGATTATTGCAACCAAGGCTTGATTGGTTGGATTTGTGGAAAATATATGAGGTATGAATGAGGTATGTTTGATTAAAGAGGCATGGGATTTCTCAATAATAATGTCATGAAGATCTATTGCATGAAGATGTATTGAAAATTTATATATGAAGAGTGCATTCGATGTGTTAACATAAAGAAGAAGTCTTGGAAGAGGACCGCGGGTAAAGGTATGCATGGAAGAATTTTATAATGAAATTACATTCATGATTTAGAGATATCAATATGTGTTTGGTGTCTCGAACAAGGGATTAGTCCCCCTACTTCTGGGCATGATATGTTTCAAAGTAGAAAGTCTTACAAGGGGAATTTAGTATTATCCTGTAGAGATTGACAAGTCAATCCAGAGAACCCAATTATCATGAGGCATTTACCGGTCCTTTTTCAGATGAGTGGAATTCCCTGGAAAAACAAAACTATGTGGGTTGGCTCTATGAATGAATGAAATCTTCATAGAAGAACCGGTGGAAAGATTCACCCTATTCCTGACATTGTATCAGAGAACGAAGGTAGATTCAGACAATATTAGGTATTTATTTTGGGGATATTGTTGTATTTAGGGTTGTGTGGCACTCCACTCAGGGTATGTGATATGGGAATAACTGTATTACCCCTGGTTTCAATCTGCTAACAAATCCTGAGCCCTTCCATGAGGTCAATGAAAGTTTTACTGGGAATTTCAAACCAAACTATCTAGTGTATGATAGAGTATTTTTTGCACCAAGGTATTTCTATAGTTGCATTGGGATGGAGTATAATCATCAACTCCAACAATGTACAATAGCTCATGATCTGATATTACATTATCAAATTGGTTATGAATGTGAATTTCTATTTATTAATCCCAACGCATTATCATTTCACCACCTTTTATATCCATAGCATTTTTAGAATCAATATATATGGCATAGTCTCCCATATCTGCTCATTATAAATTCTAATGTCCTCAATCCTTATTCATGGGAATTCACAATTCATTTATAGACATTCTAAATCCCTCCCTAATTATCCTTGTTTCCTAGGCCTTCCCATGGTTCAGACATAGACTCTGATATAGGAATACTATGATGAACTAAGGTGGATGGGCTACGCCCATGGGTGGGAACAAGTGTCCAAGTATCAAGGAATCACCACTCAGGAATGATTTCCCCCACAAACAATTAATTAAAATAGCAGCAAAAAATAAATAAAAATTCAGCATGACCCATCTGTATATAGGACATCCATGCCAAAAGAAAAAAAATAAACAGAATCAACACAGTAAAAGCAGACAAAAATGAAACACACTATCAATCCCTCAACTACCCCAATCTCCCTCCCTTGAAAAGAAAACTGCATAGCCACCTCCAGTACCCTTCTGTCCCCCTTCAAAGAATATAAGTACCCTCTATCCATAGAAAGCTGTAAAAGTCCAAAGTGTCCAATGTGATAAAGAAAATAAAATAAAAACTCAACTACAAAATACATGTCTCCTATTATTAAACAAGTCACTGCCCAACATATAAGAACCACAACGCCTCATGGGTCCAATAATGTTCCTAAAAGCAAGGGAGAAAAATATCCAAGCTTCAAAATAATATTTTCAAATTGTAGAGTCTTGTTAATTAAGAATCACTCTTCCTATTAATGGTATATAATCATTTTGGCTCGAGTTTCAATGCCACATGGGTCCTTCCCCCCTGGACAGACCCCCCCCCCCCCCCAGCACACCCCCTCCCCCCTTGCACACCCCCTGCCCCCTGCCATCTTCCCCAGCACCATCCCCCACGAATACTTGTAAACCCACCCCCACCCATCACACCCCCTTTACCCCTAGACAGACCCCCCAGCACATCACCTCCGTCTTTTCACACCCCCACTCTCCCCTCTGGACAGAACCCCCTTGCACCCCCCATAGCACCCCCCCTCCTGGACAGCCCCCCTCCCCCTGCACCCTGCCCCCTCCCTGCACTCTCCTGGACTGCCCCCCTCTCTGCCCCTTGCACACTCCTGGACAGCCCCCCTCTCCCTGTACCCCTGCCCCCCTCCCCACCCCACCCCCTGCACACACCCCATCCCTCTTCCCCATCACCCCCCCTCCCCCCTCTTACCCAACACCAGCCCCCCCTGAATACTTGTAACCCCCCCCCACACACACACACACCCAGCACACACCCCTCCCCCCTCACCCCTTCCCACGGCACACACCCATGCCCTCTTCCCCCCCCCCCCCACACACACCCCCTCCCCGGCACACCCCCTGTCCTTTTCCCCAGCACCAGTGAGTGGGTTGCTTGTGTCATTGTAGACAGAGCTTCAACAGGATTCTTCACATGTTTCCAAGATTTGTCACCCTTGTATTTCCGAGACATATTCATTATGAAAAGGTGTCTATGTAGGTAATGTTTCTACGAACAGTTCCAATGTAATCATTTCTAGTCTAAGAACTAATAGTGTAAGCATTTATATTGTAATGATGTTAGTATAAACATTTCTAGTGTGAATACTACTCCTGTAAGAAATTCTATTGTAATATTTCTACTAATGAAGCCAAATGTGTAAATATGTAAACTTTTCTATTGAAAAAATTATTGTTAGTATGGGATTCTAGTGTAAGCTCTCTTAATATTAAGGTTACAGTAGAATCCATGATAATGTAAGCAATACTACTTAACCATTTCTAGTCTTATTCTAGTGATAATAGTGTAAATATGTATTTGAACCTATTTTTGATGGTGTCAAATACTGGAATATTGGGATTGATCATCAATTTTCATGCATTTAATGCTACAACTAAAAATAACAGAACCTGAATAATAGGATTTGGAAAATTATTAGATGTTTAATGTTATAGAAATTCAAATATTAAATAATATATGAGTAATAATTGCCTAATATTTTATCTCTCACAAGTTGTAATACCAAAAAAATTATCATCTTTTCCTTTTTTAAGAAAATCTTGCATGACATAGTCATATATGTTGATATCAGCACACCCTTATTTTCTTGTTACCCTACACATGTATAGAATAGAATTAATATGATTCAAATACAAATTGAAAGGTGTTTAAACTATATTCATAATTTATTTCCATAGTTTAAACTGGTTGTAGAGTTCATTATGAATACACATTCATTTGAATACAAATTGAAAGGTGTTTCTTTTATTGTGCTATGAGTAGTTTGAATGTAATATTCATTGTATTTTAAACAATATACACACATAGATTTCTAAATACAATCATAGATAGAAAACAACCATCATAATTCTTTAAAGACACACATAAAAAAACACCTTAGTGAAACATACCTTCCGGCAAGACAAGATCCATGGAATCTCATACCTGCAACCCAACTGCAAATAACATCATGAAACCAAACACATTCAAAGATCCAATCATACATGAGCTTATAAAATTTCCATGAACACTGATTTTTGTAGAAAAAAAACACCAAAATGAAAAAAAGAAACCATATATGTATAAAAAGAATTACCTTGCATACTTTTTTGCCTCTAAAGTTGAGTCTTCCATCATGAACATCATTCTTCAGGGCATTGACAAGATCAAATGAACTGTCACAATATTTCATACATCCTGATAAATCATTTGCGTTTTTTTCTTAAATGATATACAAAGAAGCATGTGATTATCGTTGTATACATGGGCTTATAACATGTTCCATGTTTTCACAAAGTGTGGGATTACATCTAATCTTGAATTATTTTATACAATATCTCGTGTAACTTCATAAACCAAGAAAAACCCAATGGAGAGTGAAAAAAATGAAGGAGTACATGCGAGAATGCAGTGAGTCGGCCTACCTTTATTATTATTGATCATAGGCTTGTATTGGAAAGGTGGAGAAAATAAAATCATCTTGGAAAGATAATAATGTCCTGACTGACTGAAAATTACTTTTTTTATCAAAACACTTTTGAGGAAAAAATTGAGAAACCACAGAGACAGTTTGAACAAAGCATAGGAGTACACAGGATAAAGAAAAACAACCAAGGCAAACCACCAGACCTACCCCACCCCAACAGATAATCCTGTAGAGAAGCCTCACCTATGTATGGCCTTTTAGCAAATAGTCCCATGCAGAAGTGCATGGGCATGGTACCGATGGCAAAGCCATACCCTCTCAGCATCCCACTCCAAAAGGCATGCATCGGTGAAGGCTTTGTGCTCTGGTCCCCCTCTAGTGCAGGTCCACGTAGCAAGCTAGAAAAAACACCAAATAACGAAACAAAGACAAACAACCAGAGCCCAAGGGTTTCACCTCAACCAACCCTCTTGAAAAACCTATCCAAATCCACCCTTAAACAGGATCATTAAGGAGGAACTTAATATTACCTGAATCTCTATCCTTGAAAAGTTTCCAGGATAGGGATGGAACGTGTAGATCAGCCACCTCAAAAATCATTTTCTCTAACGTAGAAGCAAGTTTACCCCATGTCTGAATGTACTCTTCAATGCTGATTATCCCTTTGTTGAAACCCCCAACCAGAATGGAGTCCTGTCTGTCAATCCATGTATATTGTTCCTCATTAAGAGACACCTCCAGCGACCTCCCCATCATCCTGGCTACCTCCTCCTCTGATGCATTGAGCATCAATGTCTACTCCATCACTAATTCTTCAGATCTTAAAAGGAGAACCATGTCTTGATCACCCTGTTCCACTGGACTCTGATAATACAAAGGCTCTTTTTCCTTCTTTTTTTCATTCATCTTCTTCGCAGATTAGGTCTCAAGAGGCAGAGGTAAGGAGGAGTAGTCCTTCTTCCCCTTCTTCTTTCTGAAACCCTTATTACTCTTTATAGGCGACTCCTCGTCTGCAATTTGACCATGCTCAATCCCCTTGGATACATCCACTATGTCCCCGTATCCTCTAGCGGTGGAAATAGAGACAACATCCACATTGTCCTCTATGAGGCCTTCAAACCTATTGCACAAGGGAATCAAGTTCTGGTTTGGGATTAGTTCCCCTCCCTCCTTCACCATATGAAAAATCCTTCCAATCCTATCCTCATTATCACCCAAAATATTATTCTCCATACTCAAATCAGCCTTCCCATATGTCGTCAACATACCAAGATTCTTGGCCTAGCTAGGTTGAATGAAACCACACCCCATGAACTGTGGTTGTGTGCAAAAGTCCTCAAGAACCACACTCTTCGTAGCACAATTAGTCTGTATTTCATTACACTCCATATTGATACAAGGAATGGAGTCGCTTGCGAGTTGATATTAGTCATTCATGGACACTGCATTTCCATTAAGCCCTGTGACAGGTCTGATCATACTGCTGAGGTCACCTATTAGTCTTCTAAACACCTCTTTAACTTTTGGATTAGTAGGACAATCCTGTGATTTCTCCTTCCTCACTTGGTTGGCACCAGAAGACAGCCTCATGCCAATTTCATTTGAGCCAGTCCCTGTATGACCTTTTTCCAGGACTGCAATTTGAGCCACCGTAGCAGCACTCAGTGGACCACTTCCCACACTAAGCCTACTACATCCAACCCCATCAATTCCTTCAGCTATAACACCCTCCATCATGTCGTTCACAGGAGTACCACGATTACCATTGCGCACATCCTCCGGATATTCAGAAATCTTATCTTCCCGCCTGCAACTCTCCAAAGAGTGACCCAAAAATTTTCAAACCTTACAAAACTAGAACCACGACTCATATACCACAGGTTTCTTACACTAGAATTCTTCCCAAGGGTAATCCAGACGAAGTTTAATGGATCCTTTGATGCATCCACCTCCACACACATATGAGGATTAATCGGGTGGGAGACCGCATTGGTCCGGCTATCCGAACATAAGTATCTACCCGGAAGGTTCCCAAGGGTTTTAACAATTGATGGATTCTGAAATGGAATTAGAAGATTCAGAAAACTTACCCAGACCTCCACTGATGGAGAATCGTACTTCATGTGAAAGTCATATGACCATCGGGACAGGAAGAATCACGAGTCATTGCAGATGCGGGGAGCCCTCGACCATGCTTTTATTAGATCTTCCTCCGAAACAAAATTTATCAAGATGTTTCGGTTTTCTAGAAAAACTATGGTTGCCCTTTCTTGAAAATGCCAAGAACCGAACACAAATCTGTCAAATAGATCAACTGAGGGTCTTCTCTTCAAGAATAAAGCGATTAAAGACAAGCTATGGAGGCCCAGCAGTTCGTTAAACTCAGCGATTGAAATCGTAATATCGGGACGCCCATCGTGGAGCTCTTGCACCTTAGGGATCATAAAATAAGGTGGAAACTGAGGAAGAAAGTCCGAGTTCGAAAACAGGAGAAAATAAGGTTTTGCTCGTGTGAAAGACGGCAGAGATCCCTCCCCCGAAGGGGGAGGAACCTTCTCGGAGGCCACCGTCGTCACTAGTCAAGCATCGAACCCTTTCCGAGAAAACCCTCATCCTACATGGAGTTCCTCCTAAGTTCCTCCTATCATAATAATGGAATTATATAACATGTTCTGCATTTTACTTTATGATAAATTTTATATAATGATTGGGTAAGGCCAATCCTTTCTATCATAAAACTACCATGACAATTGAGCATTCAATTCAATTTATTTATATGTCATTTCATACATAAGGTTCTATTAATGATCATTCTATCCCATTCAATGAAAACTTACAAACATGGCATAAAAATTTGTATCAACATTCAAATAGAACACAAATGCAGGGAGTGGGGGGGATAAGAGGGGCATACATACAAACAATTGATGAATTCTCAAGTAGCTCAGAAATTCACAATTAAGAAGAAGAAAAATCCATCTTTACAAAAATTGATAGAAAAATATACATATGGATTACCAAATTTTCACCAGACATATTGTGATTGCCTTGCTCACTAAATCTACTAGCAGTGGGAAACCCACTCCCCCCCCCACATGCACCCCCACTATCCCCTGCACCCAGCCCCACCCCCTACACCCAGCACCCCCCCCCCCCCCCGCACCCAGCCCCCTCCCCCTGCACCCTGCCCCACCCCCCAACCCCCCCCCCCCCCCCCCGCACCTAGCCCCACCCCCTGCACCCAGTCCCCCCCTCCCCCCTGCACCCTTCTTACACAGCTACATATAACCCAACTGAGGAATATATTCCATTTTTACCTACATTAATTTAGACGTGTCAATTCAATAATTTATTAAAAATAAAGAGATAATAAATGGAATACAATTTCACTATATGGGATATCATTTAGAGCTAAGTATTCTATGGTATTAAGGGAATCGCTTACCTATATTCATGACTACGGATTCTAATGTAAGATTTATGTAAATTCATGCAAAAATTTATGCAGAACTTTTCAGAAGAAAACAAATTAACCATTCTCATCCATATAAAAATTCAATTCAAGTTCTTAAAGTACATACATAAGTCTCCCTACTAAGTCAAAAATGGAGCGGATTAATATCCCCTCCATCACCAACATCCCCATACCCATGTTCATTCCCATGATCATCAACAACATCATCATCATCATCAACATCATCAGCAGCCTCATCACCAACAGTAGAATCAGCAACATCCTCATCACCAACAGTAGCATCAGCAACATCCTCACCACCAATAGCTCTATCGACACTACCTTCGTTGCCACTATGACCCTTATTGGCATTACCCAATGCATCATTTAAATAGCGCATTAATACTATACATGATTCAAAAGTAGCAATATCCTCTAATGGAAGCGACTGACTCAAAACTACCATAGCTTTCATGAAATGTTCGGTCATTAGCTTACTACTTTCATGCTCCTCTAAAACTATTTTACTTGCCTCAGCTACTTCAGCATGAGAGATTTCCATCTCAAAGGTCTGAGAGGCTTGAGAGGAGCCCGATGACGACCAATACTTAGAGGGATGATGTTTTCCCCAGTCGACATCATACTCTCCCCGGGTGCTCCTCACTTAATACCTGACTTAAATGATCATGTGGCCCGAAGTTTTCATCTTCCTTACCATCGAGGGCCTCCAATGAAGACTGTTGATATTATAAACATATTAAATTATGAATTTCATATAAATATTTAAAATATAAATAAAAAACCTTGCAATTTTATCTTGTGTCTGTGCATTTACTATACTTCCATCATTTTTATTTATACTGGAGAAAAATAATTTGGCACGAGGTACAGGGCCTTCGATGCCCAATTTATCTTGCTAAAAATGAGAAATGAACAAATCTAAATTAGTACCATATATGAGAAATGCACAAATCTAGCCTATGTTTATTCAATAATATTTTTAGTAGAACATCCTGTATAACATCACAATACCCGGTTAAAGTACCTGGTGATTTTCATGATCGGGCATTGTAGTGCACCCCAATATATGAAAATATGTCATTGAATCATTATTCTTTATGTTTTTCTTTGAAACTTCCTAAAAAAATTCCAATACAAGTAATAATAATTAAATTTTATATGTCAACCATTAAAGATTGAGATTACCTTAAACTTAGCAGTCTTCTAATGTGCAATCATTTTTTCATATTGAATTTTTGGATAGTCAGGGAACATGGGTACCCCCTCTAAGTCAGTACCAACATTTCTCTTCCAACCAACATATAACTCATGTTTGTATGAGAACCAAAAATCCCCAACATTAATCAACCTTGTTGTCTTAGCAGCTTCTTCATCGGGAAAGTTAAACCGAATCTGCAATGAACATGTTATTTCATTTAAATACACCAATAATATAGATATGACTTTATATAATTTTCTTACCCATATTTCCTCCCATGGTTTTTTTTTAATCTCTTTACTGATATGTCTCCATGACACTAGTTCCATCGGAATGATATCGTGATACTTGGCCAAAGTGGCCATGAAACTTCTACACTACGTTGCAATTGGACCTACCATCTGATTTTGTCGATTGTAATCCACCATTAGTTGTTTTTGGCGATTCTAAACTTCCTTCAACTGAGTGTGCCCACGTTGCCTAGCAGAAGATCCCAATAAATAATAAAAAGAGGGGGTAAAGAAGAATTAATTCATGGTAAAACATGAAAAAAAGTGATATAATTTGAAACATTTATAATCAAAAAACCGTCTGCAGATTGCTCAATAGAAAATGATGGATATGTGGGTTGTCCTGACTCAGTAGCCTCTACAGGAAGTTTATGTTCCAATGCATGCTCTGGGTGACCTTCATGCACTAGAGTAGAAGCTAATGGAACAGACTCATTAGATGCTGGCTGGACGGTATGAATTGTGGGCGGTGTATACATGGTAGCATATGGGTAGTAGGATGGGGGATACATCATAAGATATGGATATGGTAAAGGTGGAAACATCTGTGGAGGCGGTGTAGTCATCATATAGGAAGAAGAGGCAAAATGAGATGATGGAGGTATCAGTGAGATCATCCTTGAAGGAGGAAAAATACATGGCATGTGAATAAGAGGGTAGATGAGATGATAATGGAGGCATGGATAAAAACATCCCTAAAGACTCAAGAGGAGGATGGAAAGGTGTGGTGAAAGGGGAGTCCAATGGTAGGTCAGTGTGGAAATGGGTATGACGGGTGCTTCGTCTAGGTCTAGGAGCATCCCCACTCATACCCATGCTAACCGGATTATGAGTCAAATTCGGTGGAACTGAATGTCCCAAAAAAATTGATAAATAATATTAACATGAAATTATATGTAATGTAGAAAAAAAACATTACAATTATAATACTCACTAATGTAAGCGAAGGCAACACACTCTCAAGCCCCGATCGATCAGGATCAAATAGTCACTTCCTTTGACCTTCTGTATTATTTGGCATAATCTACATAAGAATGAAATTTAAAGTTTTTAGAAATAGTTTTTATAAATCATGCATACAACTTACATCTATCAACAATTCATGAGGGGAACCAATTTGACTTCTTTTAATTACAAATTGTACAAATGTTTACAAGGAAATGAGAAACATAGTTTTTAAAATTACATTACCAAGTTATAAATTTTTTAAAAACAAGATTTAAACCAAGTTTTGTACATTGAAATAAATCTGATTTAATGAAATGACACCAGAAAATACAAAAAAACAAATATTTCATTCCAAACTGAAACATAATTAAAGTAATTACAATAATACTAACCTGAGAAACTCATGTCAATATAAACTGAATGAACAGTGACATATATGGTTGCTTCTATATATTATCAACCACTACTTTAGGTTCAACATCAACTCTCACAATGGGACAATTTGATTCATCAAATGGAATATTTTTTCCAACACCAACAGGGACGTCAATGGTGGAAATTTCATCACCAGCATCATGAAAAATATGTCTGGGGATTACATCATTAATGACACCATAATCGGGTCTCAGATGATCTTTCACATAAAACACTTGTTTATCCATTGATGCCAAAATGTATGGTTCATCGGTACATAGGCATCGACTCATATCAATAACTCTGAATCCACAGTCATCAATAAATGTACCATGTCATCTCATTGAATCAAAACATTTACATTTCATCATAGTGACTCTACCTTGAGAGTAGTAATCCAATAACAATATTTTATCAACTAGCCCATAATAATACACATATTCATATTGAGTCCGACTATCTGATACACTATCATAACAATCCATTATAGCGGTTAACATAACGCCATTATGTTGTGTTCTCATTTTTACCGCTCGATCCATTATAACAAATTTATACCCATTTATTATTAAAGATTTATATTCACGAACCCAAGAATTAGGACCAAAATCCAAAGCTCTCAATTCTTGATAAATAGATTCAATAGCTAAACTCAACACCTGAAATATATATGAATAATACAATTAAATGGATATCTATTTTTTTAACTAATTAAAGTAATGGTAATATCTTTGATTTCAACCAAGAAGGAAACTCTAGGCTATGAAAAGCCTCTCTCTTTCTCAAAGACAAAGATCGATGAATTCTACTTATAATTTGTTTATGTTCCCTACATAAAATGATAACAAAAGTATAAGTTATATGTGAAATTTCATAATATGAGATAATATATAAATATCCAAATTACTTACTTGATATAGTCATCGAACAAACCACGGTTAAACAAGACTGTGTGATGTGCCATCTCCTACTCTTCAAGGATCAATGTAGCCAATGTATAAGACCCAACAATTCCTCTTGTTTTCAAAATAGATGTAAATGAGGGATCAAAATCCCCATAATAGTCATATTCATTTCTCATTGGCTGATTATGTCTTGTGGTGACATCGGACAAATACATTTAACAAAAATCCATACATTCTTGAGCCAGATAGCCCCTCACAATCAAACCTTTAGGATAATTCTTGTTTCGAACATATGATTTCATTGTGAACATATTTATTTTAGTAGGATACATCCACACAAAAAACTGGTCCCCCAAGAAGTGTTTTAGTTGGAATATGAATCGTTAAATGCAACATGCAAGTGAAAAAGGGTGGAGGAAAAATATTTTCCATCTCACATAAAATTAATGGCACCTCCTGCTGAATTTTTATCAATAATGACTTGAATAACCTTTTAGCCCAAAGTTCTCTAAAAAAATGGTACAAGCGAATCATTTTCACCCTTACATTATTGGATAGAAAATGCTGAATTTCTATTGGAATCAATCCATGAAGAAGTATGTGATAATCATGAGTTTTCAGAGATTTTAGTTTCACATCTCTTCTGTTGACTCGTTTAGATATGTTTTTGGAATAGCCATCGGGAACCTTGATATTATCCAATACTGCCAAAAATTGATCATTCTATGACGGTTTCATCACATAAGAAGCACAAGGAACTTTCCATTTGTTTTCACTAATACACACAGGATGCAGTTCTGGTCTAATACCCAAATCCAACAAGTCTTGATGAGATCAGAAGTCATATTTGGTGTTCCCCTTGATATTCAGAATAATTGCAGGAAACATTTCACATATATTTTTCTCAATATGCATTACATATAAACAATGACGTAACAAATTGGTAGACCAATATGGCAATTCAAAAAAAATACTTCTCTTTTTCTAATTGTAAGTGGTTTCAATGTCAACATTCTTTCTCTTTTTAGATTTCAACTGACCTTTACCTAATGAAAAACTGAAATCTTTTAATTCATTAAGAAAATCACTTCCTGACATATGTTGAGGTGGTTGTTCAGTCTCAAAGGTATTATCAAACCTCTGACGATTCATCCTGTATTGATGATCCATTGGAAAGAATTGTTGATGCCCCATGAAACTAAAACTACAACGATATTTAAGCCTTCTCGATTGTGTATTCTTCATACAAACAGGACATGATAGTTTTCCCTTCATGCTCCACCTTGTCATCATTGTATAATCAGGGAAATAATTTATGGTCCATAGAATGGCAGCATGCATCTGAATGTATTCTTTGAAGAAGTATCGAATGTACGCACACCCAAATACCAAAGTTTTTTCAACTATCTTATTAAAGGATGCAAGTAGACATCTATATCATTACTAGGATCAAAAGGTCCAGATATTAGTATACTCAAAAAAATGAATGGTTTTTTCATACACATCCACGGAGGAAGATTATAAACATGAATAAAAACTATCCACATACTGTGAGAAGTAAGCATCTGACCAAAAGGATTAAAACCATAAGAGGATAGACCCAACCTGACATTACACACCTCATTTGCAAAATCAGGATGTTGTGCATCAAATGTATTCCATGATAATCTATCTGCAGGATGAACCAACTCATCATTACCTTTAATTCTATCAGTATCATTCCATCACATATTGGCTGAGATTTCTACAGACATGAATAGATTTTGAAGTCTCGGAATCAATGGAAATTTCCACATGACTTTCTGTGCCACACGAGATGGTGTCCCATCTACATTTTTCTTCCATTGAGATGTACCACATTCTTTATAGTCATTACAATCATTTGTTTCCTCCAAAAATACACTGTAATCTTTCATACAAGCATGAACTTTATTAGTATCAAATCTAAGCTTCTTAATTAACTTCCATTCCTTGTAATGATTTGAGGGAATATCTACACCATTAGGAAGCAGGTGCTTCAAAAATGTAATAATGTAATCAATAGTGGTATTAGAAATTCCATACATGGTTTTCACATGATATAACCACATTAAAATTTTCAACTTGTTCATTTTAGTACATTCTTGATATACTGGATTTCTGGAATCATCCAATAAATTTTTCACTCTCTCATCATCATCTTCAGTATTTTCCTCATGTGTATTGATATTATTGTCTTCTTTCACTAGCATATTATCTCTCTCGAGATGACGGACAAATGGAAACCGATCAAATATCAAATTCTCCATGCCACTTCTTTCATTTTGTTCATGACCAGTAGAACATTGAATCATCTATCCATGGTGATACCAAACATAATAGTTTGTTTTAAATCCAAATTTCATTATATGGTAGATAACTTCTTCCTAGATTAACCATGGTCTTCCAACACATTTATAGCATGGACACTGTATACAACCTCTATCTTAAGCATTATCAAATGCAAAATCTAAAAAATTCTCCAAATTATTTTGAAACGCGGTTGAAATCCTATCGGTATGATACATCCAGATTCTATCCATTATATAACAAGAAAAATAAAAGTTATCTTCCAATCAACAATGTAAACCATAATTAAAAAGGGATATTTACTATAGAAAATAAAACTATTAGAACATAAAAACTTAATAGTTAATTTACATTTGTATTGCAAGTGCCTTTATTTTTATAACTAATTTCAACCCTTTCAATATCAGAGATAAAATTCTTACCTTTATCCTATAAAGGTATGATCAAAAAGGTAAACCATAATGGGACAAGAAAGGTTTCATGTCTATGATATAGTGGTATGTTTCATTATAGTTGAACTAAGGGAGAGATAAAAAAGTTTTTCCTCCCTTAGGTGTAACATAAAAAAATCAACTTTTAATATTAAAACACATCCTTAAACATGGGTTATTTCATTTAAAAAGCAAGGGAGAGATAAAAACATTCATCCATCATCAAAAATATTTTAAACGAGCCCCATATTCAGGTAATTTAATATTTTCCATGGGTAACATTTTAATTTAAAGAGGGAAAAAAATAAAGAAAACCACTTCATCTCTAAGAATTAATGAAAATCATTTAGATAATTTATATAAAATAATCATGGGAATCAAATATTAGTATAAATATACTAGAAGATGAATTTAATAAACTAAATCACTTCATGAATTTTTTTAATAAAATAATTACCTAGAAACACATACTACATACAAAGTGGAACAAGTCATAACAAGACTCTTAAAAAGGAAAAGGTCATTTTGGTAAAATAAATTAATTTAAAATCAATTGAAAAATCAAATACACATTATTATATTAATATAAAACACTAAATTTTACACACACTGTGATTAGGGTTCTCATAAGAAATGAAAATGAGGGAAATTGAAGTGAAACAAACAGGGGAATCTCCCTTGGGATTTAGGTAATGTCTTCTGTATAAAATGTCATCAATTATTGTATTGGATTCTTATGGTATACCCTCATTTAATTTCGAATGATGAGTTAACTAGATTAGACTTGATCTATTTGGTTGGAATACCTCCATAATAAGCTATGGGTTATAATACTACCATTCTTCTAAATGTCAAGGATGGTTCCTTGAGTTTAGACAATAAGAATTGATTAGGAAGAATGGAAAGGCTTACCTATGAGTTTTATTGATAGATAATTCTATATTTAGCCTTCACGTAACTTTTTTCAAGTAACTCAAATAATTAACAATTCATAATTCAAAATCATATATCCTTTGTCATAATTTTAATTTAATTAATATTTACCCATTTATTATAGTCAAATATTAACATGGTAAATCAACTAAAATAATTTAATAAATAATTAACATCTTAAATAAAATAACAATAGTTTATAAACTTCTTTGAAATTTCAAATTCTCATTTTTATAATAATTTCATAAAACAAAACATTATTAATCAAATAATTTCTTAATTCTCTAATATTTATTTTCTCATATTATTCCCCTTCATTCAACCATAAATTAAATATTTTTTAATTTTTAGGAAGACCACATTTATAGGTATTCGTGTTAACCCACATAAAAAGATAAATCTATACATGAAATTAAATTATATAGGGCATCATTAGACCTGTCTAAAAAAATTAAAATATTGGAGTCTTGCACCCTATATAATCTATATGTAATATAACTTACCCTATTTTTTGGATCACATTTAATGAGGTCCTTAAAGAAATAGACCATCTTGTCCTAGGTCTTGATAAAATCTTCCATATTAATATTCCCTTCATTAAATACTCAAGGAAAAAAATTTGATATTGTTTCTTGATCCACTATTTTTATTCCTCGTATGTATCAACTTCTATCATTTGATTTTATATTTAATCAATATCCTCTGGTGAAGAATTGATGGTCAATGTCTCTATATATTCCTTAGAGTGTATAATAATATCTAAATTATATTTTGGATCAGTTCTATATTTTCATCTCTGGTCCCACTAAAAACCCTTAAATGTGTTTACTGTAGTAGAATACTTTCCCTTAGAGAAGATTTCAGGTTTAAGTTCTTTGTATGTTATTATCTTCGACAATTAGAGTTAGGTAAACTTATATATTATCCTACCAAAATATTTTCCCTTCATTCTCAATTTGGATTTGATCTTCTAAGGCCATTGAATCTTCCTTAGGAACGTCACTTAGAATAGGGTGTCTAGGATAAAGGGATTCTTTCTCCATCCCCTTAATGCAAGTAAATGTTACCATTGATATTATTACTATAGGTTTTGGAAAAGATAATAATCCTTAAACCTCCATAACTTCTTACCTTATTTATACATTTTTTATCATTTGATGGTTTTTTTAGTCAAATTACATTTCTTCTTCAGACAAGGGTAATACAAAATACATATATTGAGGATATCACACCCCATAATGGTGGGGGTAATACCAACCCTATTTGATCTATAGGTAGAGGATTTTATTCCCCAAACTCATGGTGTAAATTTCTAACCCTTTCTAGGAATGGTGAGATGAAATTATTCCCTGATGTAAATTTATCATCAAGGAGGGATTATATTTACCAAGAATTATTAATAGATAATCTTGTTTACTATAATGATGATATGATCGATCATTCTAGATTCAACACATGCCACATATCTATATTCATAAGTAGCTCCACCATCATGTCCAATGTGTAAGGTCACTTTTAAGGTACTGGTTATATGTAAAAATATAATACTGAATGAAGATTATGGGTCACCATATAGTCTTGGTATAGGTATATGATGTGTTCCCATGTTAAACATCATATATCCCTTAGGAAATTGATATCTCATCATACAAAACCCAAAAAGGGGAAGTAGAAATATGACTATAATATGCGTGGAGAGGTAAACATGGTGTGTAGGATCCATAGGGATAGTTGGTAGGTTCTCCATCTTCACAGGTCATGTTCTATCAAGGAAAAATGGAATGTGGTATTAAACCTCATGGTTTGTGAGGCTACTCAGGCATTCGGGATGTATATTCCCTATACACAAAAAAATATCTAGATAAGGGTAACATTTTGTATGATTTAACCACAAAATGTGTGGTATTTAACATATCCTATAATCCCTAGCTATTGTACCTACCAAAGTACATGATGTGTGTTCTTTAGAACTATATGCCATGTAGTTGGGTTCTAAGATCTAAACATTACTCTAGTCCTTGATTCATTTCTAATTCCTCTTATTTTTCTTCATATATCACTTGAATTGCCTTTTTCCATGCTAAACATGATAATTCCACCTATGTAAAGTGGTTTCTATCCTTTGGTACCTGGATTGATGATTCCTATCACAATCTTGTCGATGTGCAAATTGTTATTCATGAAGAAACCCCAAATCCAAACTCCCCTATCCCATTTTATCTTATCCTATAATCCATCCTCACACTAAAATCCTACATGGATAACACACAATGTAAATATATTGAACCTATTTTAATTGTGCAATAAAATCAATCTGTGATATTAGTTTAATCATTA
Organism: Viscum album; assembly: GCA_963277665.1. Lineage (NCBI taxonomy): Eukaryota > Viridiplantae > Streptophyta > Magnoliopsida > Santalales > Viscaceae > Viscum > Viscum album. The sequence continues at coordinate 22,527,517 of OY728157.1, read as the reverse complement.
GCTAAAATCTAAAGTTAGTGATGAACATGTAAAGAATGGTGGGAGAAATAGAAGAAACCACAAGAATGGAAATGATTATCCTGTATGATCAGGAATCATCTAAGTTTGTATACAATAAATAAACACAGAAGTAATTTCTAGTCCCAATATCTGTTATCCCAATATCATAATTTCAACCAAATATCATAAGTTAAAAAGTCCATCTACTACCAGAATATTGATTCAATTTAAAGAAAATTATTCCATGTTCAAATCAAGAAAAAAATGGTGATAAATCCATATATATAAATTCCCTACCATGATGGTGAAATTATGTTGATTTGATTATACTTTAAAACCAAGGTACTTTTTATTGACATCACTAAAAAACTGATATTTCTTCCCTAATTTGTCATCACCACCAAGCCCTTGCTCCATCTTCTTCTTCTTCTCCCTCTAAGGTTCACGTGGTCATAGAACGACTAACTCTAGGGATATTTCATAATATGGATTAAATAAAGAAATTCATGGGTTTCTCAGTATAATAACCAATTAATTAAATAATTAAATTATTTAATTAATCATCTCATGATAGAAAACACCAAAGAGTCCCAATTAAAATGAATCTTAAGCCATGAATATGGTAAAATTCACATTTCAGATTCAATCTCTATCTTGGTTTCTCAATATGAGACTCTATTTAAGATATATAAGAAACTTTAAAAAACATACAATGCATGGACTAAAAATAATATAGTATATTTTTATATTATTTCTGAAGACCCTTGACACTCTATTTTATATGAAAAAGCAGACTTAGGGTAAACATCACAATATGGAACCAAAGAAACCTTAAAAAAATTGTGAAGTTGCATACTATAGTAAAATTACCTTTTTACCCCTAATAATGTCTTAATAATTTTTTTAAACATGAAATTCATCTAAGTATCATTCGATGAAAACTTAGGCCAATACACCTCCCTACTAGTTTTCACTACTTGCATAACTACCCCATATCTTAGAGTCTGTTAGAATGGATTCTTATAAAGAGATGGGTCACTCTATAACTGTAATTCTAGAAACCCATGAACAAATTCCTACCCTATTTTTTGAATTACATGTAGACCCCCTCCCACTAAAAAGTGTGGTATCATTAATACTAGGCAAAACTCATTATAGGGGAGGCTAGTGATATTCTCTCTCCCCTCACCCCACCCCATGAGGGAGAACTAATACCAAAATATCCTTCCCCTGAGTAAGGAAAAATTTAACCTAGGATTTTCTAAAGGATCCTCCATTACTCCATGCCATCATGGGATTCACAACAAATATTGAATTTATTTTCTATATTAACTCCTACAATATATCTAAAGGAGGATTAATAGACCCCCCATCCCAAATGAGAATCCTAGACTCACTACACCATAATTAGTTGGTGAATTCACTACAACACTAGTAAACAGATTCGAGGGGGCTCCTTTCCACCCCTTTCTCTCCTGGAAAATCCACCACCCAGCTTGCGAATCTTTGGAAGAGCCTCCATTTTTAGCTCCATAAAAAAAATAGATAATTATAATTCAAGCATCGAATTAGTAATAAACTCTATAGGTCCATCAACATTCATTGACAAATGGAAAGGAAGTATATATCAAACCACTATATGAATTTTGAGACATCAATCCATGTGATTCTCCAAAAGGTCAAAGTGATGAAAATAAATATTATTACCTTCATAAACAATCTTAGGGATAATACTAGTACCATAATCAAAACTAAACTAAATGAAATATAGGAGAGTTTGATATAGTCTTGATTAAATACATAATCTTTCATGAATGAGTTGCATCCTTGTCATTTCCAACTAATCAGCCTATAAGAACACCCTGAATGCATCACCAAAATGCTTAAGAACTATGAAATTATTGGAATAGAGCTGAATTGTAGGGATCTAAATAAAGAAAATTAAAAAGGAATATATTTCAATGTATAATCACTGGATTCCAATACATCAGAAGATAATATAGAGGATGAAAAGCATGAAAGATATGAGACAAAACAACCCCAAATTCCTCTTAATCCACTCATCTAATAGAAAAATAGTGGGGACTAATGTTCCCTAGAATCACCTTTTTACTCCAAACCTCACTCTAGGTTCACTTGTTGATCAAACACATATGTTGAAGTCTGTCATAAGCATTATATTGAAAGCAGAATAAGTTTGAGAGATGATATCTCAAAAAAACCAACTCAACGAAAGAGATATCAACCACTAGAAAAACAAGGAGAATAAATTTCATACCTAGATGTCGGAGTTGGGGGTAGGGAGGGGGAGGTTGGGGTGGGACGTTGCTAGAGCTGGGGGAAGTTGAGGCAGAGGCCAAGGATTAGAGGAGAGGGAGCCGATAGGGGGGACGTCGTTGTAGCTGGGGGCAGGGACGCGGTGGCCAGGATGTTGAGTCTGAGGCAAAGTCCGGAAGGGAGGTCGGGAGTGGAGGCAGAGGTCGAGGATGGGAGAATATAGCCAGGACTCGGTGGTCGGATGTCCAAGAGGTGGAGGTTAGCGAGGGGAGGATAGGGCTTAGTGGCGGAGGTTGGATGGCCAGGAGGCGGTGGTCAGGGAGGAGAGGGTCGGGAATTGGGGAAGCGAGGAACAAGAAGAGGGTGATGGAAGCGAGGGTAATGAGGAGCACGATGGAAGAGTGGAGGAGCACAATGTAAGGGGGAGGAGGAGTGTGATGGTATTCGGGGAATTGGGTATAAGTTTCCCATGGTTTTATTAAAATGGTGGGAATAGATAATAAAAAAAGAGATATCCCCACAGTTTTTCTAAACTGTGGGGAGAGATGAGTGGGGAAATATCCCCTTTCTAGTAGTGGGTGACATACCTTAAGTATAATAGTGTAAAATAACTATAAACTAAACCACTTGATCCTCCTCTATGCACTACATATGAAAACCCCATAAAGTGGCATGATTCCACCATATTGTTCTGAAATTATCATCCAAAACCCTACATAGAAATAATGAAATCTAGAAAGAGGGGAGGAGAGGAGAAAAGGAAGAAATAGGGGAATAATTACCTTGAATCCACATGATGATACACTCTTGAACAACCTAGTTTAAAAGGAGGAGAGAGGGGAGAATGGGAGGTCTAAAGAGGGGATCTCCCTCTTCTTCTGAATGGCTAGACACAAGGGGGCTTAGGGGGTTGAAATTTTAACCCCCAAAATTTTTCATATAGTTCCTATAAAAAAATAGAGGAGGAGGGCATTACTACATTACCAAGGTTTCTCATGGTGAGATTCCCTGCTCTTGGGGACACATTGTAGAATGATCCATTGGTTTAAAAAATAATTCCACCCCTTAGGGAAGAACCCAAAAACACAACTAGGTGCTTCACAGTGCAGCTTCCATGGATTGTGGAATGTCCAAGTCTTCATGATTCAATATCCATAATTATAGTGTGACCCCTCTCTAAACTCGATAATCGATATTTAAATCAAGTTAAGGACTTCACAGAAGCACCACTATAGTAATCTGTATCTCTTAAATAAAATATTACATCAATTTTAAAATAATTAACCATAATTAAAACCCATAAATATTTAGATATAATGTATTTTAGAGATTATATACATAAAAATCAACTTAAAAACAAAATTAATCATTTTAATTTTTATCTCAATAATGTTCTTGTTTTGATTAGTTTGTGATGGAGTTTTTCATGGAACTAGAAATTACAAATTACTCCCCTATTTGTGAAAATATATTTCATTGAGGACCTGATTTTTAAAGGTATATGGTCACTAGGTTTTCATCAGTGACACTTCATAATGAGTGTTGGTCAAGGAGATGGGAATTTAGGCACATACCACCCTTTAGGTGGGGATTATTTCCTATTTGATACTCTCTTGTAGATTTAATATATGTCTGTGAATCCTTCTCAAATCCTAGCACAAGTCTAGTTACCACTATGCCAATGATATGATCAAATACATGTGGAGATATAAATAAATTAATGTCTTAGAGGTTCTCTATCTTTAATTTATTAATTAGTGATTTTAGAGTTTATAACCATAGTTGGTAACTCTGGAGTTTATCACCATCCATGGATAAGGAAGATGTTTCGATATTGGTATTGAACCCAAAAGAGGTTTCCGATGTATCCTATCAAGGTAGGAATCAAAACCCACATAGTTTTGTGTCACTTAATGGGACATGTTATACCTTTTAAGTTCATGTGAAAAAGACCAATTCCAAGTAGCTTAATGTCATGTGGAGTGGATGACTAGGTGAAAGGTTCCTAATGATGGATGGTGTGGGACTTATATACAAGTGGCCCTTTCTGGATCTTCCTAATTATTAGTAACTAAACAGGATAAGGTATGATCACCTTTGCCTCATCACCAGAGGCATCGCTATCTCATCACCATATAATGATGATTTTCCTTATACTTTTTATCATAAGTATATCATATTATTGTCACATAGGAGTCCCTAGGATCATCGCCTAAGGGGAAACTAGCTCAGGTTTGGGCTTACACCAAATAAGAAGCTCGAATATTTCAAATTCAAGAGGAATATATCAACTCAAGGTATGTTAGGGAACCAAAAGAAAAAATCTTTACTCAAGATATTAAGGAACCAAGAGGAGTATATTGACTCAATGTATAATGGGTCATATTATACTCATCACATAAGAGAAGAGTTATGTTTGAGGATGTTGGTTTTGAACATCAAAGAGGTGTCTTATATATTCTATTAGAATATGAATCAAAGCATAAATTGTTAAATTTAAATATTTTAAGGTCATATGTGAGTACTAGTCCATGAAATTTTAACATCATGTGTTAAGAATGTGAACTTGTAGTTTAAAGTCATGCAGTTAATATTTATTAGATGATTCTATTGACAAATCTAAATTATGCTAATAAAATGATTAATTAAACCTCTAATCCCTCATTATTCGTGCTTGGTGTGAGAAACAAGAGATAGGAGATCAATTATATTTCATTGGAACACACAATAGTAGATTGATTGGGTATTATTCATGATCTACCTTGGTGAGATTCATATATTTTGAAAGTGTAGAAAATAATAGAGTGAGTAGGGCTTATGCATTAGTGCTTCCCTTTGAAGTAGAGTTGGGGATTACACTTTATATGAGGCCCAAATAAAATTCTGATGCTATAAAATGGGTGATGGTATGAGAGATAGTGGGGATTATGGGTGAGTTTCCCTAATAAACCTGACCTAGTAGATGAGTCGGGTAAATGTATTTTTGGGGTTTACACCTAGGAGGAGACCCATGTGGAAGTCATATTCTTGTTTTCTAGAAACTATACAAATAATTAAAACTTTAAATATTAGGTCTTACAGCTATTAGTATGACCATATTATATGTATGTGTCATAAAAGGGGTGACAATAAGAAACTGAGTGGGGCTTACACATTGGTACTACCCAAAGATACCTGACCAAGTAGGTGAGTTAGGTAAATTGGTTCCCAAGTGTAGGAATTTGGAGTCTTATCCCCAGTGAGAGTTTAGCTAAGGTATTTATCCTTATTAAGGTATAGTGTAGGTTTTTATCCCTAGTGAAGTATTTGGAAAAATTTCTTAGCCCTAGTTAGGTCTAGAAAAGTTACCTAGCCCTGGTGATAAATAAACTAAGATTCTTAGAACTAGTGAGGATTTGGGTGGATATTCACCCAAGTGAAGAACCTTCAGTGGATGGTCACCCTAGGGAAGGTCCTTGGGAATATGGTAGCCCAATTGAAGGTCCTTTAGAGGATGATATTCCTAGTTAAGGGCCTTACATAGATGGTCACCCAAGTGAAGGTCCTTAGGAAGATGGTCACCCTAGTGAAGAGAAATGGGTAGATGGTTGCTCAAGTAAAGGTCATTAGGTTGATGGTCACCCAAGTTAAGGTATGTAACATTTCAACCCAAATAACTAAGTCCGAACTAGAATTACCCATAACCTTAGGCATGCATCCCTATACACCAAAGGTTATTGAATAGTAGTGAGGGTCTAAGTGGAATCTTGGGGAGTCTATACCCTTAATCAGAGTATGTAATAAAAAATAAATAACCAAACATGTAATATATATAAAATTAGAGTAAGTAGAAACCAATAACATAACAACTATAAGAATGAATGTAGAAACCAAAAACTCAATAGTCACAATTAGAAACACAAAACTAATCACCCACTAGGTTAATCATGTACATGATAGAAAATAATAAAAGTAAAAGAATCTCTATAACTCCAAGCCTCGCCTCATCCCAGTCCCTGGACTCATAGCAAGGTATCCTGCTTAATGATCAAACTTGGACCTTATTCCAACCTATACCGACAACAATTGAGGGATTATTGGGTTTCCATGTGACATGGCCACCCGAGAAGGGTGTGAGTACAACTCATAATGACACCACCAACATGGTCTAGTACCCAACTGATAAAAGTAGTGGATGTGCATGTGATAATCACAATAGAAATTAAATAAGTAATATATATTTGTGAAAACATATCATAATAACCAAAGAACAATCAAGTAATAAATACCCAAATTTCAAGTGTTCATGTGCTTACCAAGATACTATAAACCCCCAGTTGTACCTACTTCAGCTCCATGTCGAAAGGATAACCACAAAAAAATGTTAATAGTGGTTAAGTGTTGTCCACAAGGATAGTCCTCTAGGTATAAAGAAATCATGTCACCTAGAATACAAAAGGAATCTAGGTGATGTACTTCTTAGAAGTCTCAAGGCATAAAGTTAGATTAGGCCACAAGGTCATCATATCCCAACTTAACATCTAGTCAGTCGGGACAATAGGCTATCATGTCCTGACTCCTCCAAAGGTTAATCCATAAGTCCACCATAATCAAAAACTCTCTTAGGTCAATACTCAAGGGCATCATACCTCATCATCATGTCCTAGGTCATTCCACCATAGACTATCATTCCCCTCCATTTCCTCTCAAGTTAGGACACAAGGTTATCATTCTCCTACCTTGTATTTAGGTCTATCATCATTATTGTTGCAAGTCGTTCTCACTCCCCCTCTAAGGGTAGTCATAACATGTCGATCCACCTATCATAAATACTAGAACAATACCTCTAAAGACAATGTGTTGTATCACACACCATGGAAGAGAATATATATAGATATAACATAGTATATCATCATGATTCATATCAGTAACCAATATACACTTGTGATGAACAAGTCAAACATGGTCTATTAGACTGTATAATAATACTTATAGAATCATTAATCATATATGTATTATATATATATATATATATATATATACATACATATATAGGAACATGTTTATACACATACGGTCATAACACATAAAGGCGCAGCTTATCAAATCAAGCATGGGTATCAATAGCCATATATACACACACACATGTGATCATCATCAAACATAGTCTCACAGAGCTACACACACAAACATATGTGATCAAGGAATCAAACATGGTATCACATATATAGGTATCATATATCACATCCACACACCCCGAGGTGTCCATGAAATTCAATTCATTCATTAGGGGTCAAACCTCGTCGATCATTGCCCAATATAAATCCAGTGCATAAGGGTATGTTGGGGACCTTAACACTTTTTCTAATTATATTAGGCATGTTTCCTTTAATTAATTAAGTATTAAGAATCATTATTTAATTAAACATTAATTTTTATTCATAACACATTATGAATTTAAGGGTCATTCACCCAAGGTGGTGAAGCTTATACCACATTCTAATAAATGTGCATGATACCAAAGGGTAGAGTACACAAGATAACCTACCTCAAACGAAGTCAACTCCCAACCAAGTGAGTCCCAACAGATTTGTATGATTCTTTCAAGTATATTAATCCACTATCAATCACTAAACCCACCCAAAAAATCCAAATAATTAATTATAAATAAATTATAATTATTCAAATGATTAAAAGGAAACTAAAATTCAAATTCAAAAGTCATACCTATCGAAAGAATTATCAGATATTACCGCCTAGCTAGAACCATGACCAACCATCCATGGAAGGTCCATCACATTCTTCTGAATTCATTTCCAGGAAAAAACTCGATCGCCTTGAAATTAAACAAAGTCCAATTTCATATAATTAATTTAGAACCTTTTGAAGAAAAAAAACCAAGAAATGTACCTTAGTCACAATGCCTATCAATGGAACATGTTCATAATCACAATACATCCTCTATCCATGTTGATATAATTCCTTATCATTATCAAAAAATTCCATTAAGAACTGATGGAATTGTCATTTAATTATTTAATAGAGATATAGAAAATAATAAATTAATGAACAAGGTAACCAAGATAAGAGAATTTTAATAGAATAGAGACATCAAGGATTGAAATATCCAAGACTTACTAAGAGGATTCATTCATGATGAACAACACAACTGTAAGAAAAAAGTTCTTCCTTTAGGTGTGGATCCTTTAAATTTCTTCTTTAAGCTCTTATTTATGTTCTTTTTGTATTAGACACTAAGATGGGTCATGGTACATTTGGGTTGTTTTTTGGAAAGGAAGGGACGGAGGTATTTAGGTTGGTTGTAGGAAAATTACACAACATGTAATTGGAATACACGATGTGTATTAATTACATGACATATAATGTTCTGGACAGAACCTTTCACATTCTGTAAAGGGTTTTCCCATGGATAAAGATATCATGATTTACACAACATGTAATGAATTTACACATCATGTAAATTTCTGAGAATTTTTTTTAAAAAAGAGGCAGGGCCTACTATTTTTTGGACAGAATCCCTCACTGCCCCTCTCTCTCACGCATGAGTCCCCTCTCATTCCTAGACCTAGGTTTTGGTGTTTATTTATAATATGGACTCCAATTTCATATTATTTCATCACATTGGAACATAAATGGTAAGTAATAAATTCCATTTTAATATTTCATCATTCTTCTTCCTATCAATAGTGCTATTTAGATGTAGGATCATATACCCTATTTTCATAGAATTGATCCATTCTTCGAATTTCTTCCAATACATGCCAAACTAAAGGAAAATACTTGGATGAGGAGATTCATATGAGAATGAGGTAGGTGGCCTCATTTCTTTCATTAAAAGTATAAGTGTTTATATATATATGTTGTTGTGCCTCATGCGCAATTCTTAGAGCGATTCCTTGAAATGAATTTATATCCTTAAGTTAAATTGATAGACATGGCCTATTAAATTAAATAGGATCGTCATTGGATGATTATAGGTTGAATACATTGAAATAAAAACCACTCCTTTAGGTTTGTTGTTTAATTAAATTGATTATTTTGATGGTATATGAAATTGGACCCTTTTTTGTGTTCTATTTACCCCTTGTCATGGGTTATCAATAATTAATTGCTAATTGATGATTGAAACTATGAATTGATGTGTAAATTGAATTGTGATATCAATTATTAATTGATTGATTAAATAGAAGGGATGGAATGACCATGAACTGTATACCTTTGTTTATGATCGGGTGATACTTGGACTCCCATGAGGACTACCAAGGACAAACTTAGAGGCTTGGTAGTTATATGTTGAGTGACACTTGTACTTTATAGTATGTTTAATTTTAATAATTCCTTTGCATATTGTATTACTTCCTACACATTGTGACTATTATATATTCACTATCTGAATGGTAGTAAACCTTGGGTGGTTTCCTACTAGGATTTAGTCTCACACCTTATTCGGCCTGCCTTGGGTAACCGAACAGACTATATGATTGCATGTATGGATAAGGGAAATCACTCTAAAATAGGTTATTGATTGTTTTTTAGGAGTAAAGGAGCATAGTACTAAGTTGAGGCTCATGATGCTAGTTGGGATAAATTTTGGCCTTTTTCACTTTTGATAAAATTATTGTATTGTACTGTTGTGTACCTATTTTGGTTGTTTTTTAGAGAAATATGACATGTATCATCATCATTGTATATGATATCCCTTTTTATATTGTTATCTATTCACATTGTGTATCTATTGTCTTTATGATTTACTGCTTCTTATATCTATATGTTACTAATATTCCACTATGATACACTCTTATGTTGAGGTAATAGTCTCCCCACAGACACACCTAGGCCCTCAATGCTATTCGGAAGCCTCTGGCATTTGGGGAGATACACTTGAGGTCTGGGGGGACTATTAAGTGGCATGTAGATCTGGGATGTTACAAAGTAGTATCAAAGGGAATTATTTTCTGGTTTTCTTAACTATTTTAAGAGAATGGAAAGTGATGTGAACGAATAGGGATTCTGTAATGATTTTTTTTTGGCATAGCTGACCCACATACAGGAAAAGGCCAAATTTCCTTGAATTAAATTATTTTTTTCATGATTTTGACTAGTAAAATTGGTTTGATTCCACCATTGGGTGATGCACATGAATTGTGATAATATTATTGATATGATTGTGGGTTCTATTTTGTTGCAACCCAATGAGATGAGGGTATGCCATCTCATGCTTCATTTTAGTCACTCTACAAGAATCACATGTCATGCATTATGTCATGCCATATAGGATGCATTACTGATTACATGATATTGTGATAGTTGTTGTGAAATTTATACCTGTATATATGATATACTTTTTATAATGTGTTATGTTGTGAATTATATGGATGCCATAAATTTGTGTATGAGGAGTATGGGCCCTCATAGATCATAATTTGGTGAACCATTTGGTTTAAACATTTCAAAATTAACTGTGATGTTGATTTGAATAAATGAAATGGAAAATGAATAAATGTGAATGAAATGGAAAAATGAGTTTCATATAGAAGAGAATTTTACCCATAACCAACCTTAGTAGTGGGATGTATGTAGTATCTCTTGATTATATCTGAACTATACAACACCCAAACCTAACTCAAGGAGTAGGAAGAGGGGTGTGTTCTTATATAGGAAGTATTATACCTATCATATTTCTATATTTGTGCTTTTGAGATGTGAAATTTGATAATGATCTTGATTTGAGGTATAAACTTGTAAATTGTAAAGTTATGCCACTGCGATGACCACCAGTCACGTTCCAGGAGGGTAAAGACTATCACAATTTGGAGGTGGCGGGCCATAGGCTAATAGTGGATCCTCCAGTAGTGCCTACTACAGAACCATTAGTTATACCGGACACAGGTGTTGAGGCACAGATTAGTGAAAAATTTATGTTACTCATGAAGAACATTTAGGGAACACCACGACCTTCCATGGCTATGGTAGAGTTGACGCATGAGTTCTGGTAGTAGAATTCGCCCATTATTTCGAGGGATGGTAGGCCATAGGATATAGATTCATAGATAGAGTCCATGTTATCTATCATTTAGCATCTTGAGATGCCTCTTAATAGGAGGTTAAACCTCTCTATGTACATGTTGTGTGATTCCTCCAAGAGATGGTGGTATTTCATTACTCAGACAGATCGTCATTGGGAGATAGCTTGGAGGAATTTTTATATGGCCTTATATGACTACATATATCCCAAGACATTGAGGGCTGATAAAGACCAACATTTCTTGAACCTAGATCAGGGTATGCTATTAATTATGGATTACTCATCCCATTTTACTAAGCTCCAGTGTTTCACACCTATTCTGATGGGTTTTTTCATGAGATGTTCCACCTATCAGCAGGTGAAGGTGGAACACTAGCAACTAGATGAAATTTTACAATAGTTATCCATTCCCAAGTGGAAATGGAATGATGTTGTGATGGATTTAATAATAGTTTTACTAAGGCCACCTTGATGTAATAATGTTGTATGGATTTTTGTTGACAGGCTCATGAAGGATTCACATTTCCTGTCGATCAAGGAAACATTTATTGTGAATAAGCTTAGAAGGTTGTATATCTTTGAGATAATACAACTTCATAGGGTCCCACATACTTTATTTTTAGATAGGGATTCCCAGTTTACTTCACGATTCTAGAAAGGGTTATAGAGGGAATCAGGTACACAAGTGCTTCTAAGCACAACATAGCGCCCTTAGACCGATGGTTAGTTCGAGAACACAATTTAGGTGATTGACGACATGCTAAGGGAATACATCCTAGATTTTGGGGGCTCTTAAGAGATTAATATACCCCTAGTTAAATTCACCTATAAAAACATATTTCAGTCTAAAGTTCATATGGAACCTTATGAGGATTTGTATGGTAGGCCATAACGATCAACCCTATATTGGTTAGAGGCAGGAGAGATAGCTATACTTAGACCTTTTCAATTTCAAGAGACTAAAGAATAGGTAAAATTGATTCGAAAATAGATGGAAACTATATAGTCCTGACAAAAATCATACACTGATCACCATAGATGGCCTCTAGAGTTTGAGGTCAGGGATTAGGTCTTTTTATGTGTCTCATCGAGGGTGGGACATAGGAGGATCAGGTGACAGGGTAAGCTTTCACCTAGATATGTCGGGTCATTTGAGATTCTAGAGAGAGTCTGAACAATATCTTATTGGTTGTAGTTACCTCAAATATACCAGGTCATGCATGAAATCTTCCATGTATCTTAGCTATGACATTACTATTCAGGCCCATCTCATTCCTTTCAACCTAAGGGGGTTGAGTTACAGGTAGATGTGTCCTTTAAGAAGCATCCTATATGTATTGTGGGTCATAAAATGAAGTTTCTCTGAGTTTGGTATATTCCTCTAGTACGGGTGTCATGAAATCATGTCCATGTATAGGATGAGAACTGGGTACAGGAGGTCGATGTACAATCGCATTGGCTAGATTTATTCTCAAAATATGCTTCACCACCCTTAGAAGGGAAATTTAGGGATGAATTACTTTAAGGGGGGAAGTTTGTAAGAACCCGGTTTTTTCTTCAGGTATGGATCCTTTAAATTTATTCTTTAAGATCTTATTTACGTTCTTTTTGTCTTAGACCCTAAGCTAGGTCATGGTTTGGTTTGTTTTTTTGGGAAGGGGTGGAGTGTTTTAGGTTGGATGTATTCTAATTACACAATGTGTAATGGTCTATCCAAAACCTTTCACATTGTGTAAAGGGTTTTCCTAAGGGGAAACATCCTGAGATTTACATGATGTGTAATAAATTTACATATCATGTAAATTCTCAAGCATTTTTTAAAAAAAAAGGCAGGTCCTTCTATTTTTCAAAAAGAAGCCCTTACCTCACCCCTCTCTTGTTCAAGTTTTACCTCTCACGCCTATACCTGGGCTTTCATGTTTCTTCATGACACAAACTCTGATTTCATATTCATTCTTCATATTGAAACCACACTGGTAAGTACTCAATTCTTTTTTAGTCTTTCTCTGTTCTTCTTCCTATTGATGATGCTATTTAGATGCAGACTCATATGCCCTATTTTTAGGGAATTGATCCATTCTTCAAATTTCTTCTAATACATGATAAACTAAAGGATGATACTAGATGAGGAGAGTTTTATGTGTATTAAATAGGTGTTCTTGTTCCTTTCATTAAAATTCTAAGTGTTTATATATACTTTTTTTTGTTCCACGACCAATTCTTGGAGCGATGCCTTGAAATAAATTTAGATCCTTAAATTAAATTGATAGGCATGTCCTATTCAATTAAAGAGGCCCATAAATGGATTATTATATTTTGAATACCTTGAAATTGGAACCACCCATTTCGGTGTGTTTAATTAAATGGACCGTTTTGATGGCATATGAAATTGGACACTTTTTGGTGTTCTCTTTACCCCTTATCATGGGATGTCAATGATGAATTTCTAATTGATGATTGAAATTGTGAATTGATGTGTGAATTGAATTTTTATGTAAATTTTTAATTGATTAATTAAACCTTTCTATGAAATTGCTTGTTTAATCTTGAGTTTCCCTTTTTAATTAAATTCCCATGTGAGTTAAATAGAGGCTCTGCCATGTAATAGTTTGTTTAAGCATGATATGCTATTATAATGAAATTACCATGTGAGTTAAATAGAGGCTATTTCATGTAATAGTTTTTTTAAGAATAAGATGCTTGTTATAATTAATTGACTATGTGATTATTTGAGAGGAAATCCTTCTAAGTCTAGCCAACTCTTTGATTCTCCTTTTGAGGTAAGGTATAAATGAATGTTCTTGGTAATGACCTTGAAATTTTTAAATGAAATTGATAAAATTAAATTGATTAAATGATATTGAATGATATTGAATGATATTATATGCTTATATTCCATAGCTGACACATGGATTCAAATAATGAATTCCATGTACAGAATCAATTGGATCCTTCTTTGTTTATGTCTGAGTGATACTTGGACTCCCTTAAGGATGGACAAGGATAGACTCGGAGGCTTGGAAATTATATGTCAAGTGACACTTGGACTTTATAGGATGTTTAATTTCATTAATTTCTTTGAATATTGTATTACTGATTGTGTGATGTGACTATTATATAGTCATTAACTAAATTGCACTAAATATTGGGTGGTTATCTATTGGGATTTAGTCTCACACCCTGTTCAGGCTGCCTTGGGTACCCCAAATAGACTATATGATTATAGGTATGGATAAGGGAAAGTTACATACTACAGGTTCTTGATTGATACTTAGGAGAAGAGGAGAAAAATACCAATATGAGGCTTACGATTCTAGTTAGGATACTTTTTCCCTTTTGTACTTTTGATACATGCATTGTATTATACTACTGTGTACCTGTTTTGGTTGTTTTGTAGTGGCATATAACATGTATCATCATCATTGTATATGATATTCCTTTTGATATTGTTATCTATTACTACTATGTAACTATTGTATTTATGATTTATTGATTATTCTATCTATATTTTATTGATATCCCATTGTGCTACACTATGGTGATGAGGGCATAGTCTCCCCATAAACACACCAAGACCCTCACTGTTAGTCAGTAGTCTCTAATGTTTGGGGAGATGTGCTTGAGGTCATGTGACCAATTAGGCTCAGGGTACTATTGAGTGGAATTTAGGTTTGTCATATTACAACAATGATCCATCACCACTTGAATATGATAGATATCAATATCAGAGAAGAATGAAGGATCTCACTCAAATTCTCCAAATGAGTTATATCTTGTGATGATATAACCCTGATCTAAGAACACCTCATCATATCAAAATACCACAGCCTAATTATAAGGATCTATTCCAAGGAAGGAGAGTATATATGATATGAACTTAAATAAAAATAGGCAAAAAATCATCAATATGGAATTTCCATGATCCGGTATCTATAGATCCATCAAGAGAGCACTGGGATGGTGGAAGAATTCACTTTGGAATCCTTTAGAGTCTATAAGTTCAAGAGACATGAAGAATAGAAATAAAAAATACTTAATTTGAGGTATTAAAGGCCAATTAATTGAGATTCAAAGCATTAATTTCACATGTGCATGATTATATTTCATAGTTTTCCAAAACGTGATCCATTTGTGTGAGGCTACTATCAATCCTAGGAATCCCACATGGTTTGGTCGCACAGTTTTTCAAACTATGTGAAAAATATGTTATTGTCCATTGGAGGGTCTCACATGGTTTTTTAGGTAAGGATACATATTTTTTAATGTTTTTTTCCTTAACCAAGTGAAACTCGGGTGGTTCTACCTCAATTCGCATGGTTTCCTAAAGAGAACAACATGGTTTTCCTTAACCAGGAACAAACCATTCACCCTTTAAAAAAAGGCCTCCAAATTTCTCTAAAACATCCTATATTAAACCAAAACCTATCCCAAACTACCAAGAATCCAAAAAAATATAAAATTTCACCAGTAATTTCTAAAAATAATAATGTGGTTTGATATAATATCCCCACCATAGCACTTCCCATTCTCAAGAAGTTGCAGAAACATGTGAAACATGTCTTTTGGTCTACATTAATCACCATTCACAAGGATTTCTATGAATTCCATACTCGAATTACAACTCAAAAACTCAAAGCCATGACCATTTTTTAATGCCTATCATGCTCCTGTTACATGACTCTATACATGAACATAGATATTGAGACAAGATCCCACTAGCATCCAACATCAAGACCACAATCATTGCAATCATTAAACTCAACACACTATAGTGTCTTTGACTGATTCATATTGAATCACTAAGGTGTTTCCCACAATATAAATTATTATATAGAACTAATATTTTGAGAGTCTAATGACATGTCTGATGCAGTTTCACTCTATCAAACTCGATCAATTCCAGACATGGGTTAAAGTTAATGCTAAAACCTTTTTCCTAGTTTCGATCCAAACCAATAAGTATATAATGATAAAACATAACCTAAACATGGAAATCTTTTCAAAAATGCCTCATATAATTTTAAACACCTTAGTCATACTTGATAAAATGATATCAATGCATCTCCCACTTGCTGCATTCATGTTAGTAGAGATAAACCAGTCAGTACTTTCCCATTCATCTTCTTACAAAGGTTCATGGACTCAAAAATTGATGCTCCATGAACTAAAAAACAAGACGATTTAAGCTTAATAGGAATTTTTAAATTGATACAACATATTTAATAAATTATAAACTTAATCCAAATGGAAATTATCTATTTGATTCATCATTTTCTTTCACTATCCACAATTCACTCAATTATTCATTAACTCACTAATGATCTAAATCCCTCTCGATTCACATCAATTTCCTTCCCTTAGTCTAAATCATGTGTCTAGTATCTACCCCACCTTACATATAAATCAAGAATTAGTCATTAATCATAGATCTAGATACTCTTAGGTTGATAACATGTTGGTCTCTTCAATTCACCATGATCATCCAATGGTTAGTCTTACACAGACCACAACCCTTCCCACAAGAGAGGTCATTTCACATGCGACCAATTGATACTCCCCACCATAGGAGTATCCTTATTATCACCTCAAATCAAATATATTGGTCTATATGGCCCTTGAATAATCCATATCTGAATGAAATGAGTTGATGTTTCTATCTTTTCATACCTGTTTGTTAGGAAAAATACCAAGCATTGCACACACCAGGATTTTTAGAACGTAGTTCACTACATCCAATGATTCATTCATGATGTACATAATTTTTCCTAATATACTATGCATGGGTTATGAATTATAACCTATATGGGTCTCATAACCTCATGAAAGAATCTACACCAAACCATGGAACCTCTATATATGACGATCTCTGGTTGACCACACTATGGTACCCCGATCTATTACCAATTTCTTCTCTCACCACAGAGACATGTCTACACAAAACCTCCTCTAGGATTCCAAGACCTAAAAACTTCATGCCAAATGTGATTGTCGCTAAATCAAAGGGTGAATCTGAGTTGAATTAATCAGTGACCTACCACAACTACTTCTCCTGGGTTTAGTAAAATAACTCAGAACATTCTCAATGATCCATTAACCACCCTACTTCAATCAGTTCAACCATCCTCACGCAACCATTACATAAATGCTCATTAATCAAGGATTTACCAGTAAGGAATGATAACAACACTTGTTTCGTAACATATATTGATTACCTAATGAGTTATGGTCCTCTAATATGAACTCACCTACATTAATATTTTTCTAAACTCCACAAGTAACCAACTCCACCAAACATGAGCACTCAAAGTGCTCTATTAGAAATAGAAACTCCATGATATCGAGATTCAACCCACTTTATACATAGGTTTCAGTTTGATCCACTAAGATTCTACCCAAACTCTAACTCTCCAAGGTCTGACCACCTAGGATCTTCACTAGAAATTTGATGAGAGTTTCATTTCAAACCCATAAGTTAGGAAACCCTTAGTCTTTCCCTCAATTAAAAAAGAATCTAAGCACCCCAAAACCCAACCTTGTTTCATGAGTAATAGAACTTGAGTTGATCCATACTCTCAAGTTGCAAGGAAACCTTAAATACCTTCCTCTAGGTCTTCCTAAGGTTACTCACAAGCATAGGGTATTTTGTTGATGAAAATTGCCCCTAAGGATTTAACATTGGTTATCCCTTCATAAGGAATATCCTTAATCAGGTTACCTTTACACAACAAGAGACACTATCTCACTAGTAATTAAAGTCAAATTATAAGGCCACAAGATCTTTAATGAAATCCCCACAAGGTTTGACTAAGGGCCACAACCCATGGAACATCGTCTAGGTACATATCTACAGACATGTCATGATAGATTATCTCTTAGACTAACCCCATTGAGGCTAAAGATGTAAAGACCCTAACTCTAGTAGCTCAAATTCAGTGGTTAATTTATTACATTGTTATAATATACAAGTGATCACATCATAAAGGACTAGATATTTTAGTAGTCATAGTAAACTAGATACCTATTTGAATCTCACATACATTTGAAAACATAAAAACAATAGAGTATTTTCTTTGAGAACATCATTATTCTCTATAGAATATCCTTGAATATGAATTATATTAGACTTCCCAGTATCCTGGGGTGAGTAAAAACAATAAAGGGTGATATCATATGCTCATTAAGGGTTACATATAGTGTAATTTATTATGAAATAAATAAAACATAATCAATATGGAAAGTTAAATAATTGAAAACACATTCCATTTAATTAATAACTTGAGCATAATTCCATATAAATAATCACATGAGATTCAAACTTATCCATGGATATAATAACCTCTCAAATAATCACATGGAAATTAATAACTAATCTCATAATGATGGAATTCACAATGTCGGACATCATAAACATATCGTTAAGGACTTATGTCAAGAAATCTTACATAAATGGGAAAGTCCTCATCCAAATACCCAAACTAGTTTTTCTCAGGAGACCTGCCAATTAATAAAGGGGATATAGTAGTCTCTGACCATCACTTAATAAGTCCAATTCATTCATCATATGAATGGGATAATAAAAAATCAATATATAATCAACATAAACATTCATATTGAAAAACTAGTATATGAAATGTAAATATTGCCCGAGTTAAACAGATCATAAACTATCTAGATAAAGTCTAAGGATAGTATTATTATAACATATCCCTAGTGTATTTTAATAAAAAAATGTTTATTTTAATTTATGAATATTAATACTATAAAAATATCATTAAAAACATTCTTGAGGAAAATAACCTTTTCAATTTGAAATCCAATTTTAAAAACTAAAAATTTATAGAGTATTAGGGAAAATGTTTTATTTAAAAATAATTATGAAAACTTGTAAAATAAGCTTCAATCAATGAGAAATCATAATGGAAATAAAATTATGCACATTCTGAATATGTTAAAATAAATATTCCTTTCACATTTTCGGTTAAAAGTAAAAAAGTACCAGGTTTAGAAAATGAAAAGAAGATTCATTTTAAACCATTTTGTAAAAAATAAAACATGGGTAAAAATATATTTAATAATTAATTTTATAATATTAAAAAATATTATTTAAAACATTTTAATCAAAATATGGATATGGAAGAAAAATATTCATGACCGAGTATAAAAACAAGTCGATTTTCCTTAAAAACATGATTTTGGTATCTTGAGTACTTAAAGAGTAGAAAATGAAAGGAAAAATTATAATTAATATAAATAAAAAAAGAATAATAAAATATTTTGGGTTTAATATAGAAGATAAAATAATTCCTTCATCATAGAATTAAACATAAATAATCCTAAATAATAATGATATTTTGAAATAAACCCTTACCAGTTTGGTAAATTTAAAATCATAACCCCCATGGAAGAAATAAATTCAAATGAAACATTAAATACCATGAATATAAATATATTCATGATATAATATATCAAAGGTTTCATAGATACACCTCAAAAAAATAAATAGTTTCATAATACCAAATATGTCTCAATGGAGTGGAAATTGACATGAAATCTCTTAGAAATATCCTACCATTGAAGTGATAATTAATCAATGAATCTATTATGTGTATCAAATGTAAATACAAATAAAATAAGTGTAAATAAAACATAAAATAATAAAATTTCATTACACACATAATATTATAATATCAATGTCAATGAAGAAGTAATATAACCCAATGAAAAGAAATTGAGTTATGAAACCCCTTACCACTTGGAAACTTGCAAGTCAAATACCCTTGGATGAAATAATTTGAATTGAAAATTAAAATAGTAGTATTTATTAAGGATTAAGGATATAACATTTAAAAGTGGAAACATATACACCATAAAAAATTAGGTTCATAACATTAAAATATTCTGCAATGAAAGGAATTTGAGATAAAATCCCTTACCTAAAGTCTGAATCATCACATACATTATTTATATTCATAAATAATAAACTTATGTTAACTATTCAATTTTTTAATAAAATTATTTAAGTTTAATATAACTTTTATTTTATTTATTACCATGTTATATTTATTTACTTAATCAATTAATTTCACATTAGATGTTTTGATGATTTTCAGTTCATATGTCCAAAATGAATTTGGTTGGTTGACTATGGTAAAAAATTTCATTATTCCATAATATAAAAAATAATTATTAGGAAATAATTATCATTTTTATACATAAATTATACTTTTAAAACTAACCATGAAATATGGTTATGAAAAATGAACTTTGTTACATCCTGGAGATGGTAGGTCATACGTACGTATGAGTAAAGTTTCAATTTTTCAACGATCATAATAGAAAGAAACTTAGTGTTATATTATATTTAAATAATAATAATTATATCATAAATATAATATTATTTCTTTAAATGTACTTATATATACCATCCATTTGATACGGTAATGAAAAAAAATCACATCACTTCATGGAGGTGGTAATCCACAAGTACGCACAAATGACATTGTCATCATTAAATGAATAGAAAGATGAGAAAATATATGATATATTAATTTAAAATAATGATAAATATTTCATAAATATCATATATATATTAAATAAATAATCATAAATATCTATGATATGGGATTATGGAAAAAGAATTACATCAGTTTGTGGGGCGGTAGTCCATCGTACACACAAATGATGGTTTTGTTTCCAATTTGATGGAAGAAGAGATGGATGTTGGTTATGAAATTAAAATAATAAAATATAAATATATGGGGTATAATAATTTTATTATACCATCATTTTTGCATAATATTTTAAGGATTTTGAAGAATAAATAAAACAAAAATGCTTAGTTAAGAATGATACCTCTTCTTCAGAAAACCTCTTTAGGTTTACACCAAGAGCATTCCTATGAGGGTTTTATAATCAAGAAAAGGTCTCTAGAAAATTTTAAGGGAAGTAAGAAATGTATTTGGGAAGTTATTTCATTATAAAAAATTCTTTTTAAGTGTTAATAAAATAGGATAGGAGGTTCTATTTTATAATTGAGGTGAGTGTCACACTTGTAATGTTTCAAAGTTTTACAATAATGTCAAGTCACTTTCTTAGACATATGGCTCAAAATGGATCATATTAGAAGTTTATATGTATAAGTTATAAATAAAACCAAAAAATTCGGTTTCATAAATTTTATAGTTCATTTTAACCCTTATCTTTTTAGGTTAACCCCTCCTAGTAAACCCGTTTTAACCTTAACCATAGTAATTCATTTTTACTATTTTTACTATTTATTATGACCAAAAATTAAGTTTACCTTATTAACTAATATTAATTATGATAATTAAAAATATTTAATAAATTTTATCAAAATAAATTCATATAATTGGTGGGTTTTAATTTAAAAACAAACTCACAAAGCGCGATAAAAAGATGTTTATCAGGAAATTGCATTTTTCAAGGAAAATATTATTTTACTATAACTCTATGACTATTAATATTCATTATATGAATTTAAATTCATATATATAGATTTATAATATATATATTTAATTTAAATCATTTCTCATTATTGGTTAATTTAATTAATTAAAATGAAAAAATGTTATGCACTTAAAAACAGTTTTTAGAAAAAATGTGTTTTTAAGCATAAAAATAGATTTATAGCAAAATCATGAATATTTATCATTAAAATGAAATTAATTAAATTATTATAAATAAAATTTATCATATTTCACTTTAATTCCAAATCCAAAATATAATATTACTTTAAATTACTTTATTTAATGAAAATAAATTCAATTTTACAAAAATCGATATTTTTTACTATTCACTAAAAACCCAATTTTTTAGAAAAATCTGAAAATTTCACCCTAAGAAAATTTTGAAGTGATAATTTCAAAAATTATATCCTTTTTATAAAATACCATTACTAAAATTTTCATAAATTCATTATATTATCCATACATAAAAATCAATAAAAATCATTTTTGATGAAAACAAATTTTTGAAGCATAAAATGACTTTATTGAAAACTGTGTGCTTTTTTTCTAATAATTAACAGATAGATTTTTATTAATTAGTACCCTTATGTATATTTAATAATTAAGTTAATACTATTTTTACCCACCAATTTAAAATATATGTTATAATGATCATATTTAGAAATATATTTTATGGGTATTTTAAGCTCAGTGTTGTGTATCATATATGCTATAAAAATAAAATTATTCTTTTAAAATATTAGGGTGTTACATTCTACCCACCTTTAATAAATTTCTTCCTTACAATTTGAAAAAAAAAATGGTAATCAACATTTTGAAATTTGAAAATTCCTATGAATAAAACCCACATTGTAAAAGGATTAATAAAACTTCTTCTTAAAATAAGGGAAATGGAGATTCAAAGGTCATATAGAAGAACACAAACCAATGTTTCCAAATGAGAGAACATTAATGGGAAGTGAAAATATAGACATAAAGGAGAAAACTAATTCCCAAGGACTAATAGAGAGTGATAAAGAACATGGTCAGGAGAAAGCTAATGACCACAA
Organism: Viscum album; assembly: GCA_963277665.1. NCBI lineage: Eukaryota > Viridiplantae > Streptophyta > Magnoliopsida > Santalales > Viscaceae > Viscum > Viscum album. The sequence continues at coordinate 22,504,679 of OY728157.1, read as the reverse complement.
ATCCATAAATTGGTGATGGGTGAAAAGACCATTGATTCATCGAAAATGAAGGTAAATGTATAACATTTTTATTCCAATATCCATTTCCTAAATTTGAGGGATTATTTTAATATTAATATAAATAACACTAAAAGGTTACTTAATATATTTTTATTTCATAATTACAATTTTATCCTTTAGTTGTGCTTCAATCAATTTTCACTTCATTTTATACTCCAAGAAATAAATATCCAAGATGAATTTTTTATTCCTAAATCACTAAAATTAAATTTTAATGGATCATAAGATCCATAAAACAATGATAAGTATTTTTTATTGTCACTAAATATTTACTAAAACCAAAATGGTAAACACAAGTTACCTAATATAGTATATTAATCACTAAAACCTCAATAGTAAAACCAAAAGTTTAACTTAATTTACTTCATAAGTATTTATACTTAAAACCATTCCAAAATACATATAACCAAATTAAAAATTAAAAAATTTAGAAATAAGCTCACTAAATTTCAAAATTAAACTTAACATCAATCCCTCAAATATTATAAAGTAAATATTAATGTCATGTACCAAATATTTTAATAATTTGATAATTGTAAAATCACAATGAAAAGATAATTGCTTCCAAAAAAATAACTAGATCCTTATTCCTTACATAAAATAACATATTATTAAATATATTCTATGAATTAAAAAATTCAATAAACTCTATTATAATTGACTTTTTCACCAAATCACTAATCATTTTAATGGTTACAGATACTATCTAATTTACTTCATCAATTTTAATCACCTATTTATCTCAGCTAAACACTATTACTTCGACATGAGGCACATATTAAGGGTTATCTTTCCCCCAATAATGTGTTTTCTATAAAATATTACCTTACCTTTAAATCATTTTTCTAGGTCATCGGTACCATTCAACATATGCTTTAAAATCCTTAAATAAAAATTAATGTGGAACAATACTTATAAGTTTCATGAGTTTTATAATGAAAATATCATTGATGTAACACTTATATGACATAATTATCAAATCTGAATACATAAATAGTTTAATCCTTCCACTTCAATGATTATCATGGCATAGGTCCTTCCTTGGTCTAGGATTTAACTTGTGGATTAGGGCATTAACTCGGATAATGCCCATGTTTCCCACACATAAGACATTGAACTCCTCGATAATTAATTGCTCTATGTCCTTTATTCCCATAGAGAAACCATCTTTTCCTTCCTTAGACATTCCTGGAGACGTCACTTTTCACATTTCTAACATTAAAAAAACTGATTCTTCATTCCTCTATGGTTTACACTATCCTATGTCAAATAAAATGTTATCATTTTATTCTTTATTGAGTATGGGAGTTTGTTAATGTATAATTTGTTAATATAATATCATGATAACCAATTAGGCATAATCACAATATCTTTGTAAATACCATAACTCCAATAGCATGGATCTCATGCCTTACTTTATTTCATTGCAATAAGATACAATGAATCGCATCTCAAAGGACTGAATAGTTTAGTAGTCTAGGTAAACTAGATAAACATTTAAAATTAAAATTACATTTTAAACGTAAAATAAAAAAATTATTTTATTTGATAACACCATTATTATCCTAGATTAACACTAAATATCTATCATAATAATCATCTTGTCATCCTGGGTAAAAATAAAACATAATAAAGGGGTGAGCTTAGATGCTTAATAAGTGTATATAATATAAGCTATCATAAATAAGAATAAACTTTTATGGAAAGGTAATTAACTGAAACACATGAAAATTAATTAATAACTTGAGAATAATTTGGAAGGAATAAAATATGATCAAGTAATCCCATATAAATAATAATATGATCATAACCATGGATATTCTAACTAATCAATTGATTATATGGAATATCAATAATGATGGAATGCATAATATTGAATGCTTAAACTATCAATATGTATCCTCTAGATAGTTAATGTCAAGATAAATACTCTTTAAATTTTAACTCTATGGGTATAAACTCATCTTAATGTTTAAACCATCAAGATATATCCTCTATATAATTACTATCAAGATCATTCCTCTTGCCATTTTAATCTTGTGGGTAGAAACTCATCTGATTTAGAAAACTGATTTATCCCATGAATGAATAAAATTTAACAAAACTTTAAATATCATGAGAATAAATAAATTCATGATATAAAATGTTAAAGGGGAGTTAAATACACCTCATTAAATAATTTTAGTGCAGAACATCAAATTATGAATCAATGAATGAAAATTGAGACGAAATCCCTTACAAAGATTGTATCATTGAAGTGAGTGTTAATAAAATGAATAGATAATGTGTATCAAATGTAAGTACAAATAAAATAATTGTAAATACAACATAAGGTAATCAAAATTAATTTTTCACAAAATCTTATTATGACATAATCAATGAAGTAGAAGTTTAACCCAATAAATGGAAAAATGAGTTAAGAAATACCTTACCACTTTGTAATCAGTCAAATCGTATGCCACATAAAAATATTATTTTTCAAATAAAACATTAAATAACATGAATATAAATATATTAATGATATTATATACTTAATTACAGTACACCACAAAAAAATAAGTGATTAATAAGGCATATCTCACTGAAATAAAAGTGAGATGAGAAAAACCCTTACCTTGCACTTTCCTTTAGTTAAAGGTGATTTAACCACCTGTATAATTTTTTAAATCATGTTATTAATTTATACTATAACCATATCCATATTTATTATATCATATATGATCCTATTATATCATCTTATCACCATTTTTTTAATAATATTTTGTTATTACCCTTATTTCAGGTGTTGACGACTTCATTTTCCTATGCATGTTTTATCGTGTAAGTCCTGGTTATTATACATCAGATATAGTTAAATCATATCCAGAATTATATTAAATTCTTATATATAATATTTATTCATTATATACATTCTTAGAATCATTCTTTTATGGTGAACATAGAAAATGAATTGCATCGCGTTGTAGAGATGTTAGGTCATAAGTATGCACAAGTGACGGTATCATTCCCTTAATAGTGAAAGGGTAAGAAAGTGGGTGGTTTATTAATTTTTACAGAATCATAATAATATCATGATTATAACATATATCCATTTTTTCATCATTATAATAATCCAATTAAAGTTTTGGTGAAAAATAAATTACACCATGGTGTGGACACAGTAAGTCGTACGTACGCACACACGGTGCTTTCGTTTTTCGTAGGGTGGATAAAAGGTAGAATATGGTTGTCCTATAATAATAATAATATATAATAATATATATGATATTGTATTTATTTATTTATAATTCAAACAACGCATTAATATAAATTATAAGAAGAAATAAACTTGAAAGAGTCGATAAAGACGATTACCTCTTCTTTGGAAGACTTCCTTTAATCTCTTTTTAAGGGACCTAGGGTAGGTATTTTTGAAATATAAAGACCTAAATAACTTGTATAAGTATTTTTGGAAGAAAAAATTTCATACTTTTGTCATTATATAAGTCTAAAAGTGGTGTAAGTAAGTGAGGTAGGAGGTGCCCTTTTATAATTGAGGCGAGGGGCACTTTTGGAAATCCTCAAAATATTAAAATATAATACGGATATTCGAGAGCCAATGACTTCCAAATAGACTATAAATTAATAGGGGGGCTATTTTAGACCATATATTATCCCCTTTTTGGTTTTCTTATTTTTAAATAATTTAATAAAATATTCATTCAATAAAATATCATTATTGTCAAATTTGATACTATTCATTTAATTTGACTTCAAATACATCGAGAAAAAGTGTGAATTCAAATATAATGATTTTACAAATTTTTAATATATCTTATATATATATAAAATTCTTTAACACATTAAATCATCCCAAATATATCAAAATTAATACTTTTAAAATCAATTATTTTATTTTTTTTGTTAATTAAATTAATATTGTATTAGCAATGAAAAAGTATTTAAGGTAATTATATAATTTATAAAACTTCAATATAAATTTATATAATGAAAATAAATTCATTAATATCAAAATATAAATTTATTTTCATTCATATCTTGATTTTTTTCCTATGTGGACACATAAAAGATATTAAATACAAAGAAAGTGACATTTTGTAACTATCTTTGATTAAAATAATATATAAGTTATTTTCATGTATAAGTGTCCACTAAACAAATAAAATTATATATTAAGTTGATAATGGTAGAATAACATTAATACAATAATTTTTGGAGAAGTTTAGTTCATTTTTATACCATTATCTTTTGGTTTAACCCTTATTTAATCCATTTAACTCTTATCGTGACAACATAGATTTTTACTCTTTGAGGGTCAATATTGTTACTATAAAATGAAAAAATAACCATAAATGAATCATGAAAGATATTTTAAACCTTATATAAATCATTTTTATTAATTTATATTTGTATAAATTTTATATCATTTAATAAAATATTATTTATTTTAATATAACATTAATGTCAATTTTGACACTATTCATTATTTTGACTTTTACAATAATTAGTAAAACAATATATCTTCAAACCAACTCTTTTAAAACATCACTAAAATTTCAAAGGTACCTATAAATTTTTTTGATGAAATTATTTATCGAAAATTATATTATTTTAATATTTTTAATATCATTTATTTGATATTTCCATTAATTAAACAATTATTGCATCATAGTTATTTAATTATTTAAGATAATTATTTATTCACTAAAAATTAAAAATAAATTTCCATGATAAATATAAATATTTTATATTTCAAAATATTAATTATATTCAAATATATCTTCTAGGTAACCATGTATTAAAATATTTAACTTGTTAAAAACAAAAGTATGATATCTTTGACTTTTCCTTAAAATAAAATACTACAAATGGCCTAAAGACATCAAAGTGGCTCCAAGAGCTCATAAAATTGGCTCAAGGATTTATTTTTTTAGATAACCACTCATCCAATAAAATTAGTACAAGTTTTAGGATAATTTTATAATATTTATAATATTATTTTTACCTTAGTTACTTGATTTAACCTTAACCGTGGTAATTAAAATTACTAATTTTACTATTCATATTGTCCAAAAATAAAAGGTACCTGCTTAATAAATTTGTAAATTATGATTAAAAATATTAAATCCATTTTTCAAAATTCAAAATACAAAATTTTCAAAAATTAATTTAAAATTAATCCCATAGACAGGGTGAGAAAACTGGGTTTTAAAAAGTGAAAACGTGGGAAATTTTGAAATTTTTTTATATCTAAATTCAATATAAAAATTATTATAATGAACTCAATTTAATTAATATATTTATTATTGATATAATGTTACATTAAAACCAATTTAAAATATAATTTAACATCATAAATTATTTAGATGAAAAGTCAGTTTTTAATTAAAATGCAGTGTTTTTTACTATTCATTAAAAAATGAAACATATCATAAAAATACAAAAAAATAAACCAATATAAATTTTTTATTATTATTTCAAAAATTAAGTTTATTTTTTTATTTATAATTTATAAAAGTGTCAAAATTTATTTTTAAAATAAGTGTGTCATCAAAATGTGGCAAAACTACCTTTAGAAAAATGTAGATATATATGCATAAAAGTAGATTTATTTTTATATCATGTCTATAAAACACATAATATAAATATTAAAAATTATATTGAACATATATTATATAAATTTCATAATGTGGTTAATAATATTCATTTCTTCCAATTTAAAGTCTAGGTTATAATAATATTTCATTATTCGTTTAATCTGGGTGTTGCGTGCAACATAAACTTTTGAAAAGATTAACTTTAAAAAGATACATAACATAAAATTATGGAGTGCTACATTCTACCCTCCTTCAATAAATTTCATCCTATAAATTTTAAATTGAACATAAAAAATAAATGGTTGATACTTTAAAATTCCTTTTTAGTAAACCCACATTGGAAATAGGGTTAATAAAACATTTTATTAATAAGAGGGAAAGGGAAATGTAATGGTCATCACAAAAATACGATTTAGAATAGGATAAAATTATCAGAAAGTGAAAATATTGATAGGGAAGAGAAGTCTAAATTTCAAGTTTTGATGGAGTGTGATAGAGAACATGGTCATTAGAAAGTTAACCATCATAAAACCATAAATTTGTGATCGGTTAAAATACCATTGATTTCTCAAAAAGAAAAATAAATGGATAAAATTATTGTTCCAAAATACTTCTCCTGAATTTGAGGTATTATTTTACTATCTTGATAAAGAACTCAATAAAATAAACTTATGTGATTTATTTTCATGTCATAAGCATAATCTCATCCTTTGGTTATTCTTCGATCTATTTTTACTTCATCTCTTTTATTAGGAAATGAATATTTGAGATGAATTTTTCATGCCTAAAGAAATTTAATGAATCATAAGATTCAAAATCCATTCCTTCAACCTTTAAATTCTTACTAAAACCAAAATGGAAAGAACATGTTATCAACAAATAATATAAAAAGTTCAACTTAATCCATTTCATAAATAGTTAATATTAAGACTCATATAAAATATATTTACCCAAACACAAAGGACAAACATTTATTAGAAAGATAAATAAATTTACAAAATTAGATTCCCCAAAAATTATAACATAACTCTTAATATCACATACTAAATATATAAATATATTGATCTCCTTAAAACCTTAATTAAAACACGCATGGTTCCAAATCCTTAAATAATAAGTACTATAGTAAAATCCCTATATATCTCCTAATTCTTATAACCAGAATAACATTGATAAAATACTTTTACAACATAATTATTGAATCCAAGAACATAAATACTTTAATTATTACACTTCAAATATAATAACAGCAAAAGCTTGACCTCTATTCCTTTGCTTCTTCTGAGGTATATTTCCTTGACGCTTGGGGAATTTATTTGTATAGTGTCCCATTTCACTATAATTAAAAACACTAAATATTATTCTTTTATTTCTTCCCATTGAATTCTATTTTCTGGTGACCCGTTTCTCTACACTTATAACAAACATCCAATCCTTTCAATAATTTTATGTGGTGATTCTTTCCATAGTTATCACATGTGGGAAAATCCTTATTTCCCTTCTTCCATTTATCCATGATTTGATATACTGCCATCTTCTTCTCTTGCTTCCCATTAAAGCCATAAGACATGGATAATTATTTCCCTCTCTTGATTGCACATAAAACTATTTCATTGTATAAATAAAAATATTTTAGAGACCAGCACCCTTTGGAGACTTGGCTTAAGCCTTTCAAATAAATGGTCAATATTGTATTGTGTGTTGTGTATATAATCTATAGAAAACCTTACTAACCTTGTAAAAGTATATTCATACTCCACAAAATTTTCTTCCCCCTTTTGATTTAAAATAAGGAACTTTCTCTTCATCTCAGTTTGTTTCTCATGAAGAAAATATTTTTCAAATAATGTCTCCTGAAAATCTTTCCATTCCATGAGTATTTCTTCTTCCTCCCTAGTATTCTGGATCAACAACCACCATTGATCAGTATCTTCATTGATATAATTCACAAAAATTATAACTTTTTCCTTTTCAACATAACCTAAATCCATAAATATTTTCTTAAAATACTTAATCCATTGATCAAAGCCCATTAAATCAGTAGTCCCACTAAATAATAGGGGTTAAGCACACAAGATCGACTATTCATTCACCCGAATCAGACACTTGATGAAGAATCTGCATTTTGCGGCATTATGCCTGAATACAACATCATGGGGCCCATGTATCGATCTTGAAATAAAATATATAGATCGCAAGGGTGTGATCTGTTTGGTTATCTGGGGATATTTGAGGAGTCATGTCAGTGAAATTGCATTTTTCCCTTCAGATCAATGATGAGCATCATGTGCTCGTCAGCCTTTTTGGCCAGATATACCATATACTCTAAGATTACACTGGAACATCTAGGGTTATATGTATACAATTTAGTACCCGATTATGTCTAGGTACATGGCTAGGTGACAAGGCAGGGTCACTCGTCATGTGGGCTCCATACGTGCAGTGTACCTCATTATGAATCTTTTACCTCTCATATATCCTTGTTTTGGATTCATATTTTGGCCTAATAGTAGCCTATCCTGATTATTTTTTCACTTAGATCAAAATGGTTCCCTTCTTAGTGGCTTTAGAGATACAATTAAATATATTTTGGGAGTGACAATTATTCAGGCGACCTCCAACAAAGGCAGTGATCTGGCACTGGCATATCAGAGTATCCCAGGATTACCATCTAGTAGGGATGATCAATGTAGTTCCTCGATATATTTTGAGTGGAACCCTCTATCCGTCCTAGGAATGGGTACTTAAAAATCTTCAGATTGGAACCCTCCTATTGGGTAGGGCATGGGTCCTCAACCTATTTTTAGTGGCACCCTCCTTTTGGGCTGGGTATGGGTCCTCGACGACACTAGAGTGGCAATCTCCAGTCAGGTTGGACATGGGTCCTTAACCTATTCTAAGTTTCACCCTCCAGCTAGGCTGGGCATGGGTCCTCGATGACACTAGAGTGGAACTATAGCATCCCGTCTTTTTATAACATAACTTTCATTTCATTACATGGAACTGAGGATCTTTAAGGTTTAGTGTCTTGGAAACAAGGAACATAATACATGAAAAGAACATAAAACATTCTTCTTAAACACTTGAAAGGCTTCTCCTTAAGTTCATCCTAGGTTCATTAATGTATCTCATAACTTGGGGACATACATCAAAAGAAAGGGTGAGCAGAAGGCCCAGTAAGGGAAACAAGAGAAACATTTTACATGTGAACTTGAGATACTTCAATAAAGACATGAAAATAACTTTAAGGCATGAGAAAGAAATCATGAGATACATCATAATACAAATAAAATTTTTCATAACTTGAAGATGTGGATGCAACATTCAATATTGACAATCATTTCGTTTCACCAAGGTCCATCCCCAAGGTGTCATTAAAAATTACCAAGGTTATTCACCAAGGTATTAGTCATCTCTAGAGATTAAGTCTTTACCCAATGCATTGGAGTGCTATATGGGCGCACCATTGACATGTCTTTATTATCATGTGAGACACATATATCATCATCAAACATTTCATAAACAACCCATATATCATAAAAGAAATGGGTTTCATTTCATAATCATAACGTTTTAAAAACTGCTTTAAAGACATGATCTTTATGTCACTTTAAACCCACAGAAAGGGGAAGCGGGTTTCATGTATGTAAATCCCAGAATTTAAAATAGAACATTTTGATATATATGTGAATACCCTTTTAGAAATAATAGCTTTGAGTATTCACTTTATAACATAAAATAATTTTGAGAAAAGAGAGAGGCATTTTGAGACGAAAATCATGCAGCATAACGGCTATGTTACAAGGTTTTAGAAAACATTGAAAAGAGAGGGAACATGGGTCACCCACTCATAAATTATCCATAAAACAGTAGGGGGACATAATATAAGTGATTTAATAACATGGTAATGAAATTTTAAAGATATACCATATGAAATGAAAAACATGGAAGTGAGACAAAAATAAGATTTCTCTTATGAAAATTTGGCAGCCTAACGGCGTCACTTAAACTTCAATAAAAAAAAGATTTGACAAGATCAAATAGGGTCTCTCATCATATTATCATAAGAGATCAGTATGATAGATATAGATATCATACCCCCAACATAATAAAAAGGAACTTGAAAGACTTGACATGAAAATCGAACTTGAAAAATGAGAAGGGTGAAAGAATCCCTTAAAAATTCGGCAGCCTAACGGCGTCACTTAAACTTTCATAAAACGAAATGATGAGAGTAAGAGGGGATCTCTCATCATATAAAAATGAAAAGGGAAGTAAGAGGAATATAAAAGAACATCCTCTCACATAATAACATGGATCATAAAAGGAATGACATAAAAGAGATTACATGAAAAGAAAGAGAGAGAGGTCGGATCCCTTACCTTAAAACGTAACTCTTAAAACTCAAAGGTTTGGACCTTGAGGGCTTGGGGGAACCTTGGGAGGACTCCTTGGGAGGTAAGGAGACCATAAATTAGTTGGGGGAGAGTTGGGAGAGAAAACTAAAGGAGGAAAGGGTGAGTATTTATAGGGAAAGTGAGGGGACAAGGCATTAATGGCCAAGGGACACCTCATTAGTGGTTTTGGCAAAACCATGGACTTTCCCATGGTATTTGCCCATGGTATTGGCCACTTGGGACACCTCATACCTTATCTTACTGTTCATAAGTCGACCATATTGATTACATACTTAATACATCATTTAATGATGTCATTAAACACCCGTAACTTAAAAACTATATTTTCACTATTCATCGAAAATTCAACTTTCTCAGAAAAAACCTCAAAAATTACCTTAACATAATATCGATTCTCTAAGTTCAAAAATAAAGTCCTTTTTATAAAAATAATTTTCTAATTATTTTTAATTAAATTTTTAATTAAAAAACACTATTCATCTGAAAAAACTAATACTTGACTAATAATTTATGAAACCGTTATTTACCCATTTTATTGAATTACATTACTTAATCTAGGTTTCTAAATTATATTAAAACTTTCTTTGACTGAAATTACTAATCCATTTGGTCACATTACTAATCCTAAGCGTAAAATCACTATTCATAATTTACTATTCATCAAAAATTAAGTTGATCTTATTAGACTCCAAATTCCTTACTGAACACTTTTGTAGAAGACCATTTTTTGAAAATAATTACACATCATTAATTATTTAGGGTTTACATAAATATTTTAAAATATCCTTTTTTCAAAATTCATCAATAAAATAAATCCTAAAATTATCCAGACATTTGAAATTTCGCAAACATCACTAAAGGAAGAAATCTCAATTCATTCATCCCAAAGGATTACACAAAGAAGCTAGGGTATCATCACATAACCCCTTATAACACCGGCATATGACCTAAGTGTAAGGTGTGCTATGGTGAGAGAATCTGAGGGAGGCTCAGATAACATTGCCCTAGTAGTAATCTCTACTAACTTGAACTTCTCCTGCAGGCGTTTCTGTTCAAGCTTGACACGCTGGAGTTTGGCTTGGGCTTGGTCTAAAGAGAAGCCCACATATGCTACCTCCTTCCCAAGCTCTGATAAGTGGTCTTCATAAGGTTCGAGTCTACTGGATGAAGCCATCGACTCCTCTTTCTGCATTAACCATTAACATCTTATTAAATCATTAAGAGTAAGTTAATATACTACCCAAAAATATTGGGTCGTTACATTCTTCCCCCCTTAAGAAATTTCGTCCCCGAAATTTATACTTGAGGCCTAGTCGAAAAGGTGAGGGTACTTTTCCTTCATTGTTTCCTCAGGCTCCCAAGTCGCTTCTTCATATTTATGATTCCTCCACAACAATTTCACAAGGTGGGTAGTCTTGTTTCGTAGAACCTTGTCTCTACGGACCAAGATCTCCATTGGTTGCTCCTCATAAGAGAGGTCATGTTCTAGTTTTACCACTTCTGGGTTCAGTACATGCGAAGGGTCGGGTATGTACTTCCTCAAGAGAGATACATGGAAGACATTGTGAACTTGAGCTAGGTTCAGTGGAAGTGCTAGACGATAGGCCACTGCTCCTATGAGATCAAGGATTTCATAGGGGACAATGTACCTAGGGCTGAGCTTCTCTTTCTTCCCAAACCGCATGACTCTCTTCTAGGGAGAAATTCGAAGGAAGACTTTGTCACCAACACCAAACTCCAAGTCCCTTCGACGATTGTCAGCATAGATCTTCTGCCAACTCTGAGCAGCCTTTATGTGTTGTTGGATGGCATGAACCTGTTCTGTCATCTCTTGCATGAGATCAGGCCTAAGAAGCTTTCTCTCACCAGTTTCATCCCAACAAGTAGGAGTTCTACATCTCTTTCCATACAGAGCTTCATAGGGTGCCATCTGAATACTCGAATGGAAGCTGTTTTTATAGGAGAACTCAACTAATGGGAGGTGTTGATCCCATCCACCTTTAAATTCCATTGAGCATAATCTCAGCACGTCTTCGAGTGTCTGAATAGTCCTTTCAGATTGTCTATCAGTTTGAGGATGATAGGTCGTACTAAAATTCAATTCAGTACTCAGAGCATGTTGAAGACTTCTCCAAAATTTTGATGTGAATCTTGGATCACGATCAGACACGATGGATAGTGGTACCCCAAGCAGCCTTACCACTTCCTTCACGTATATCTTGGCAAGTTGATCCAGAGAGAAATCTTCCCGAATAGAGATAAAATGGGCGGTCTTGGTGAGACGGTCCACAATAACCCATATCGCATTGTTTCCTTTGGATGTTTTCGAGAGACCAGTTACAAAGTCCATAGTGATATTATCCCACTTCCATACTGGTATGGGTAGCGGTTGTAATACCCCCTTAGGAAGTTGTCGTTCAGCCTTTACTTGCTGACACACCAGGCACCTTGTAGTGTAATCAGCAATCTCCCTCTTCATGTTATCCCACCAATAATGATCACGAAGGTCTCTATACATCTTAGTGCTTCCTAGGTGTATAGAGAAAGTAGAGCTATGAGCTTCATCCGTCAGTTCTTTCTTTATCTCCGGAATAGATGGAACACATAGTCTTGTATGAAATTTCAATACACCTTCTTGATCAATATTGAAATCAGGGAACCTCCCATCCTTTACAGCCTCAAACTTCTCCTGCAGCAAAGGATCTTCTTTTTGATCCTTCTTGATCTTCTCTATTAATGAAGGTTGAGAAATCATTTGGGATAGGGTTGATGATGTCCCTTTCCTTATAATTCCCATGTCTAGTTTTACTAGATCTTTAATCAAGGGATATCCTAGGATCCTCATTGTTTCCAGAACAACAGGGTCTTTCCTGCTTAATGCATCCACGACTTTATTTGATCTTCCAGGGTGATAATGAATTGAACAATCATAGTCTTTAATAAGCTCCAACCATCTCCTTTGTCTCATGTTCAATTCTTTCTGTGTGAAAATATACTTTAGACTTTGGTGGTCAGTGTATATATCACATTTCTCCCCATAAAGATAGTGCCTCCATATCTTTAGAGCAAAAACAACTACCGCCAGCTCTAGATCATGCGTAGGATAATTCTGCTCATGAATCTTCAACTGTCAAGATGCATAAGCAATTACCTTGTCATTTTGCATGAGGACGCACCCAAGCCCTTTCAGAGATGCATCGCTAAAAATAACGAATCCTTCTCCGATAGAGGGTAGTGTTAACACAGGTGCAGTAACCAATCTCTTCTTCAACTCTTGGAAACTTTCCTCACATTCCTTTGTCCAGATGAACTTAAACCCTTTTCGAGTCAACTTGGTTAGTGGATTAGAAATCCGTGAAATTTTTTTCACAAACCTCCTGTAATATCCCGCTAAACCAAGGAAACTACGAATCTTATTTTCTGTTGTGGGTTGAGGCCACTCCTCCACAACCATTGTCTTTGCAGGGTCAACCGAGATTCCTTCATTGGTTACGATGTTCCCCAAGAAATCCACTTGTTGTAACCAAAACTCACACTTGCTGAACTTTCCAAAGAGCTTCTCCTTCCGCAGAGTTTTCAAAATAACCCTCAGATGATCTTCATGCTCCTCACGACTTTTTGAATATATAAAAATATCATCAATAAAAACTACCACAAAGTTATCAAGGTAGTCCTTAAAGACTCTATTCATCAAATCCATGAAAATAGCAGGAGCATTAGTCAAGAAAAAGGGCATAACAGTAAACTCATAATGCCCATATCTTGATCGGAAGGAAGTCTTTGGAATATCTTCCTTCTTCACCCTCAGTTGATGATAACCAGATCGAAGGTCAATCTTGGAGAAGAATTGAGCCCCATGAAGTTGGTCAAATAAATCATCAATTCTTGGAAGAGGGTATTTTTTCTTCACTGTGATCCCATTCAGTTCCCTATAATCAATGCATAGACACATTGATCCATCCTTCTTCTCCACAAAGAGAACTGGTGCTCCCCAAGGAGACACACTCGGACGGATAAACCCCTTCTCCAATAAGTCTTGGAGTTGTTTCTTTAACTCTTCTAGATCCACATTTTCCATTCTATATGGAGTCTTTGATATCGGTTGAGACCCATGTACGAGTTCAATGGATAAATCTACCTCTCTTTCGGGGGGAGGTCCAGGTAACTCCTCAGGAAATACATCCATGTATTCCTGAACAATTGGAACATCTTCTATTGGTATGCTCCCATTTCCTTCTTCATCATCACCGATTAACTCCATAAAGAAAGCTATAGGAGGTTCTTCTAGATAGGGATCAGTTCGGGATATCTCTCCTTGGAAGATCATTGTAGGTTGTTTATTCAAGACTACTGAGATTTCCTTACTTCTGTATTTGATCTTAGCATTATACTTTGAGAGCCAGTCCATCCCTAGTATAACGTCGAATTCCAACATGGGAATGACTACTATATTTGCGATAATATTGTGCTCACTAAAGTAAACACTATAGTCTCTAAACACTGTTTATGCATGGATAATCCCACTTGGAGTCTTGACTGACAACTCTACCTCAATAAATTCTGGGATTGATTCTATATTCTTTGAAAACCTGGAGGAAATAAAGGAATGAATAGAACCAGAATCAAACAAAGTCGTTGCTAGTTTTGAGAGGACAACAAGAGTACCTGCTACCACGTCATTCGGAGATTCAACTTCAGTTGTTGTGATAGAAAAAGCACTACCTTGATCCCCTGGCCTTTGCTGAGGTTGATGGTGATTCCCCTCCACTACCCTTGGATTTGGACAGAGATTAGCATAGTGCCCAAGTTGTCCACACTTGAAGCAATGGACTTCGGGTAATGTCAGAACCATATTTCCTCTGTTGTTAGTGTTGGGGAGTTGAGTCTTCACCTCACTATGACAATTCCGAGAAATATGGCCTCCTCTTCCACACTTGTAGCACTTGCCACTTCCGACCAAGCAGTTCCTCGGATGCTTCTTCCCACATTTATTGCATGTGGTAAGTTGAATTTGCTTTCCACCTCTTCCCTGATCAAAAGTATTCCCTAAACTTGGCTCCAACGATCTCTTCTTGTCATTTGATTTATGATACCACTGTGTCTCACCAAACTCCAGCTCGACTTTCATTGCACTCTGCATGATCTCCTCGTAGCTATCATAGTCCCAGTTGGATAAATTCTTCCAAAGATGAGGTCTTAGTCCATCGAAAAATCCATCAACCTTCCCACTTGGATCCATGAAAAAGCTAGAGGTATATAATGAAAGTCGGGTGAAGTTCATCTCATAGCTTCCGACAGATTCGTTCTCCTTCTGCTTCAGCTCGAGAAACTCTTTCTCCATTCTCTTCCTCATGGAATGAGGGAAATACTTGTTAAAGAATATTCCCCGGAATTCTTCCCACTCCATAGCTTCCATCTCTCCTCTAGGATTCGTGTTTTTGACCAGTGACCACCACTGATCAGCTTCTCCCTCTAGGCGATAAATAGCAAGGGTGGATTTTTCTTGTTCCGAAAAAAGGAGTACAGAAAATATATTTTCAATGGAGCTTATACATTGTTCCGCAACCAAAGGGTCAGTAGATCCACTGAATGATGGTGGTCGTTGACGCATGAAGGACTCAATAGAGTTTTGTTCCCTTCGTGGTGAGGTCGGCCTCTCATCTTGATTCAAGTTATTACTCATAACTTGAGTCAGTTGGTTCATCATTCGCATGAATGTTTCTATTCCGGCTTCCATCGGAGGGTCGTCAGCACATGGTGCATTGTGGTCACCATCGGCACGGTTCCTCCTATTTCCCACCATTTTCTAAAAGAATAAAACCTTAGTGAGAAACTTATTTCATTTATGAATCTTTTAACTAAGACTTCATGCTTAGACAATTACACTTCTCTATAATTCCTTCATAATGATTCATAAAAAGATTGTGATTAACCAAACATATCCCCCGGGAGTGTCGTATCCAAGAGTGCAGCAAGGCCCGTTATCGTGCACCAGTTCCCGTTTGATTCTAGCTCAAAGCAGTGTTTTCGGGTTTTACCCCTATGTACATCTGTGCTAGAGCCGCCTCTACCTGCTCGTATCCAGACAGGGATGTATTTGTTTGATAAACCACTTACTCAATACTTACCAAAATACCAGGAAGTTTTCCTATATTTAAACTTTTCTATAGGGTTCTTCCTAAAGTTTTTATATCCTAATTTCCACAAATAACTAAACCATCCTTTGATACCAACTATAGCATCCCATATTTTTATAACATAACTTTCATTTCATTACACGGAACTGAGGATCTTTAAGGTTTAGTGTCTTGGAAACAAGGAACATAATACATGAAAAGAACATAAAACATTATTCTTAAACACTTGAAAGGATTCTCCTTAAGTTCATCATAGGTTCATTACTGCATCTCATAACCTGGGGACATACATCAAAAGAAAGGGTGAGTAGAAGGCCCAGTAAGGGAAACAAGAGAAACATTTTACATGTGAACTTGAGATACTTCAATAAGGACATGAAAAGAACTTTAAGGCATGAGAAAGAAATCATGAGATACATCATAATAAAAATAAAATTTTTCATAACTTGAATATGTGGCTACAACATTCAATATTGATAATAATTTCGTTTCACCAAGGTCCATCCCCAAGGTGTCATTAAAAATTACCAAGATTATTCACCAAGGTATCAGTCTAAAAAGTCATCTCTAGAGATTAAGTCTTTACCCAATGCATTGGAGCGCTATCTGGGCGAACCCTTGAAATTTATTTATTATCATGTGAGCCACATATATCATCATAAAACATTTCATAAACAACCCATATAGCATAAAAGAAATGGGTTTCATTTCATAATCATAACGTTTTAAAAACTGCTTTAAAGACATGATCTTTATGTCACTTTAAACCCACGGAAAGGGGAAGCGGGTTTCATGTATGTAAATAAAATAATTTAAAATAGAACATTTTGATATATATGTGAATACCCTTGTAGAAATAAGATCTTTGAGTATTCACTTTATAACATAAAATAATTTTGAGAAAAGAGAGAGGCATTTTGAGACGAAAATCCTGCAGCATAATGGCTATGTTACAAGGTTTTAGAAAACATTGAAAAGAGAGGAAACATGGGTCACCCACTCATAAATGATCCATAAAACAGTAGGGGGACAGAATATAAGGGATTTAAGAACATGGTAATGAAATTTTAAAGATATACCATATGAAATGAAAAACATGGAAGTGAGACAAAAATAAGATTTCTCTTATGAAAATTTGGCAGTCTAACGGCGTCACTTAAACTTCAATAAAAAAAAGATTTGACAAGATCAAATAGGGTCTCTCATCATATGATAATAAGATATCATTATGATAGATATAGAGATCATACACCAACATAATAAAAAGGAACTTGAAAGACTTGACATGAAAATCAAACTTGAAAAATGAGAAGGGTGAAAGAATCCCTTAAAAATTCGGCAGCCTAACAGCGTCACTTAAACTTTCATAAAACGAAATTATGAGAGTAAGAGGGGATCTATAATCATATAAACATGAAAAGGGAATTAAGAGGAATATAAATGAACATCCTCTCACATAAGAACATGGATCATAAAAGGAATGTCATAAAAGAGATTACATGAAAAGATAGAGAGAGAGGTCGGATCCCTTACCTTAAAACGTAACTCTTAAAACTCAAAGGTTTGGACCTTGAGGGATTGGGGGCACCTTGTGAGGACTCCTTGGGAGGTAAGGAGACCATAACTTCTTTGGGGGAGAGTTGGGAGTGAAAACTAAAGGAGGAAAGGGTGGGTATTTATAGAGAAAGTGAGGGGACAAGGCATTAATGGCCAAGGGACACCTCATTAGTGGTTTTGGAAAAACCATGGGATTTCCCATGGTATTTGCTCATGGTATTGGCCACTTGGGAAACCTCATACCTTATCTTACTGTTCATAAGTCTACCATATTGATTACATACTTAATACATCATTTAATGATGTCATTAAACACCTGTAACTTAAAAACTATATTTTCACTATTCATCGAAAATTCAACTTTCTTAGAAAAAAACCCAAAAATTACCTTAACATAATATCGATGCTCTAAGTTCAAAAATAAAGTCCTTTTTATAAAAATAATTTTCTAATTATTTTTAATTAAATTTTTAATTAAAAAACACTATTCATTCGAAAAAACTAATACTTGACTAATAATTTATGAAACCGTTATTTACCCATTTTATTGAATCACATTACTTAATCTAGGTTTCTAAATTATATTAAAACTTTCTTTGAGTGAAATTACTAATCCATTTGTTCACATTACTAATCCTAAGCGTAAAATCACTATTCATAATTTACTATTCATCAAAAATTAAGTTGATCTTATTAGACTCCAAATTCCTTACTGAACACTTTTGTAGAAGACCGTTTTTTGAAAATAATTACACATCATTAATTATTTAGGGTTTACATAAATATTTTAAAATATCCTTTTTTTCAAAATTCATCAATAAAATGCATCCTAAAATTATCCGGACATTTGAAATTTCGCAAACATCACTAAAGGAAGAAATCTCAATTAATTCATCCCAAAGGATTACACAAAGAATCTAGGGTCTCATCACATAACCCCTTATAACACCGGCATATGACCTAAGTGTAAGGTGTTCTATGGTGAGAGAATCTGAGGGAGGCTCAAATAACATTTCCCTAGTAGTAATCTCTACTAACTTGAACTTCTCCCGCAGGCGTTTCCGTTCAAGCTTGACACACTGGAGTTCGGCTTGGGCTTGGTCCAAAGCGAAGCCCACAGATGCTACCTCCTTCCCATGCTCTGATAAGTGGGCTTCATAAGGTTCGATTCTACTGGATGAAGCCATCGACTCCTCTTTCTGCATTAACCATTAAAATCTTATTAAATCATTAAGAGTAAGTTAATATACTACCCAAAAAGATTGGGTCGTTACAGGCACCCTCCAGTTGGGCTGGGCATGGGTCCTCAACCTATTTTGAGTGGTACCCCCATCCGGGTTGGGCATGGGTCTGCAACGACACTAGAGTGGCACCATCTAGCCGAGCTGGGAATGGGTCCTCAACTGCATACAAGACCCCTCAACTGTACGGAATAGTGATGAGACATGGTTTGACATACCTTTGGGATCACGTGAAATATGGATGATTTTCCCACCAAGATGCATCTTTGAGACGTGACCTAAAACCGTGTGGGTGATTCAGTGCTTCCCAAATAGGATAGTATCAAGGTGTGGTGATTGAGTTTAGAGACCCAAACTTTACATACATGTACATTACATTACTTTTGAGAATGCCTAATACATAACAAAAATAGACACCAAAGGACCGTAATAGTTTAGTGCCTTTGGAAACTTGGAACATAATCTTCTAATCTTGGTAAAATATCTTCAACATCTCTCATAAAGATATTCCCTTTCTTACCTAAAACCTTTATTTATATCCTAGTGAAAAGAAAACATAAAAATGGTGAGCTCAAATGCTCAGTAAGGGTAAATATAGAGAACATAAAACAATCCATAAACATTTGAAATCAAAAACTTGAACATAAAATCTAAACATCAAAATCTTGAGAAAAGACCTAATTCTTGGAAGTAAGTAAGGCATATATCATAAAGGAACATAAATCATGATAAAATATCATGGGAATAAAACATGTAATTGTGGAAAATAATTAAGCACATGATATGATTTCCATAGTAGCCAAGGCATTGCTGCCAAGACCATCTTAGTGGACAAAGTCCCTTTCTGAATCGAGTTCACTCCTCGTTCCAGTCCGGTATCACTGAACTGGATTAACTTACCATTCCATCCATGTCTATATCATGATATATAAATATTTACCCAATTCATTGGAGGGAGATATAGGTCTCACCCATCTCATAATGAAACCATTCTTACATGTGCCACAACATAAACATAAATCATTCATCATAACCCAAAGAATAAAATGGGTTTCATAAACATCATTTCATCATAACATAATCCATATAAAACAAATGGATATCATTTCATCATAAGAAAAGTGAAACCATGTAAATCATAGAGACATTATACTTTATACATACACATATGAAATAATGTCATCTTAGATGGAAAATGGTTTTGATAAAACACTTGAAATGAATTCTTGATGAAAATATCCTTTCTTCTTCAAAATCATTTTCTTTTCACAGAATGCCATGAAATTTTAAAATAAAATGATTTTGTTGAAAATAGTAATGAAATATTGTAGAGTAAGATTCATGAAAATTAGGCGTTATGAAACCATCAAAATCCATTCACGCCATATAAGTTAAAAAAACATTCTCCTTGTACTTTTTTCAGAAAAGACAAAAAGTTCCTCGTGTGGTAAAAAAAAGTAAGATTCCTTTCATAACATGTGGTAAATTTCAAAAATATGTAAAAAGGACTTTAAACATACATGAAAACATTTTTAGAAAACATGGTCATGGATGATAACAATAACCCCAAATACTTATGAATAAACAATCTCAGATAAAAATGAGATTGGAAAAGTTATCCCTTACCTTAGGTCTGATATGCTTCGTACGTATCCGAAACTCCTGAATAATGATTTAAATAATGTAATTTACTTATTAAAGAATCATATTAATTGTTATTATATCATATATGATTCACTTATGACTTTATATTACCCGTTCTTTTGTAAATTCCATGTTAAAGCAGTGTTTTGGGTAAAATCGTTTTATTTATCGTATGTGTTTGGACTTATTGTTCTTGATATTATTATTACTTATATCATGATTCAATTACTTCCAGAATGTAAATCATGATTTATATATCATATATATTCAGTATATATATATAATAGATATATGAATGAAATAAAATACACCGTTCATGGAGACGGTAGGTCGTACGTACGCATGAACGTTGTTTTCCTTTCCTTATTGACTTGAATGGAAGTAAGTAGATGACATATATATATATATATACATAAATCCAGTAGATTAATTATGTCATATATTTCATTATTATTCATTATATATACTTTATAATCATTCTTGAATGGTTAACATGGATAATGAATCTCATCGCGTCGTGGAGACGGTAATCCGTACGTACGCACGAGCGATGATATCATTCCCATAATTATTGAATGGAATTAGAGTGGATGATATAATATATCAGAATAATTATTATGTTATAATAACCATATATAGTTATTCTTTACACCATTATACCCATCCAAGTAAGGTGGTGGTGGAAAAACAGATTACACCATGGCGTGGAGACGGTATTCCGTACGTACGCACGCGCGATGATTTTGTTTTCCATAGGATGGATAGAAGGTTAAATGGGGTTGTTTCATATTTATAATAAAATATAAGTATATTATTAATACTGATGTTATTACTTTATAATGAAACAACTAAATAAGAATAAGTTTAAGAAGAAATAAACTCGAAAGAATCGGTAGAAGAGATTACCTCTTCTTCGACGCACCTCTTTTAAGCTTCCTATTAAGGCACTAGAGTTGGTATTTTGAGGAGACCAGAACCTATATAATGTTTCTAGGGAAGTTTAGAAGGGAAATTTTCAGGGTTTGACCGAGCTTTAAGGCTAAAAATTTTGTAAATAAAAGAGGGAGGAGGTGCCCTTTTATAAGGGAGGAGAGGGGCACCTTAGGAAAAACTTAAAATATTATTCTATAATAAAGTCATATTCAGTTTATAATAGCTCCAAATTGATTTATTTAGAAGCTAAATTGGGGATGGGTCTAAATCATCTCAATAAATAGGTTTTAGACAAGTTTAGGTTACTATTTCAACCTTATCATTTAGATTTAACTCTAAGTTAAATAATTTAACTTTTACTGTGTCTTCTTGTTTTCTTACACTATATGGTTAATAAACTTAATATAACAAGACAAACGAACCCCAAGTGGTTAATTATTAATATATATAACTTTATCTATGTAATTTTTTCAAACCTTAGATTTTTAGGAATAGAATAACAATTCATAATATAATATTTGTTTTAACTGTGGTAAATAAAAGTAAAAAGTTACTATTTACCAAAAATTATTTTTATCTTATTAAACCACATTTTACTCCTTGATATTAACCGTGTCTCTCAGATTTTCGAAATTCAACTCACAGAAATGGTAAAATTAAGTTTTATTTACAATTGCAAACGCTCCTAAGAGGTGGATAAAAGATAGTGAAAAGTTCTATAAATTTTTTATATATCTAAAATTATTATAAAATGACTCCAATGAATTTAATTGAACTTATATAAGTATTATGTATCTATTTTAACCTAAAATAAATTTAAATAAAATAAATTATTATTTAAATAAAAAGTCGGTTTTAACCAATAACTCAATGTTTTCACTATTCATCAAAAATTGAAAGTTTTCAGAAAATACCAAAATTTCACCCTAAGATAATTTTGATATTCCAAATCCAAATATGAAGTCCATTTTGAAAGATAAAATTTATAAAATTTCAAAAAGTGGGTATTACTATTCATAACGACTAGTTTATATAATATTTTAATATCATATCGTTGTTTAGTGAAACTCAGTACTGCGTACAACACACGCTATCGTGGAAGGTTGTGATTGCGTGTAAAGCAAGCCAAGTCAGGGTTGCGTGTAGTGCAAGATTCCTTTGTTTTTGTGTATAATAGAATCCAACCATATTTTATTTATACATTGAATATATATATATATACACTCAATGTTTCTTAGAATAAATTGTATCAAACGAACTTGAAATTTTGTGTAACACGATCCAAGAATAGTGTTGTGTATACTGCAAGCTAATACAGTGTTGCATATAGCGCGAGATAATCTTGGTGTAGCATACAACACAAGACATCAAATAAATTTAAAATAATACTTCTCATAAAATCTCGGGGTGTTACATTCTACCCCCCCTTAAAATGAATTTCTCCCTCAAAATTCATCGGGGTTATAAATGTTTTACTATATGAAAGTTTCTTTAATAGAAACCCACATCGTAAAAAGGACTACCAAAACTTAACTTTGAAAACTAAATTATGAAACGTAGCATTTACCCAAATTAACTAATCACTGGGTTTCCACATAGGAGAACATAGGTGAAAATATGTATATGGAAGAGAAATCTAACCATTAAGTTCTAATGGAGAGTGGTAGAGAACATGGCTATGAAAATTCCAACAATCACAAAACCATAAATTTGTTATGATCTAAGGCAGTATCTGATTCATCAGATATGAGGGCAATAGGAAAACATTTTTGGTTTTCAAAATCATTTCCCTAAACTTGAAAATTTGTAATTAGAATAAATACTTTCTTGATTTTGGTACAATCTCACCTTTGGTCGTTCCTTGAACAATTTCCACTTCATCTCTTAAATAAATGAAGTTGAATTTGTCATTCGTGAAGTGTTAGTAGATCATGCGATAGAATGATAGATAATTCCATATGTTTCTATCGCAAAAAGTTTAGCACAATTTATTAAATATACATAAGTCTATCTATGCTGAGATTAATCATTTATAGTTCCTAAAATGGACTTATACTTTATCTATCATAGAGCTTAATAAAATAAAACTAGTTTCTACTAAACAGGGACTTCCTGTAGGCCAGTGGTAGGTGATAAAGGCATGTCGCACTTTGGTTGTGGGTTCGATTCCCGCATCCTTGTCCGACGTGACGGGTTGTTGCTCGTCCTACGGGTTGTCCTTTTTCTAAAACTATGCTATTATAACATTCCATAAATAATATCAAAAAACAAGTTATATCCTTAAATAATACTATCTGATTTCCAATATAATACATTCCAATCTTTATGCTTATCCAAAATACATCTGTCCAATCTCATAGTATAAAGAAAATGATTACTTGAAAGGTCACATAACAAGAACGTGAATACCATCATTTATCCCCCATATATCATAAGATATATCTTCTTGGTAACATTCCAAACATGTGAAAACTTAATCATGTATTCTTTTGAAACATGAATTACCATAGAACCTTAGTGAAAACATGAATTCTGTCAAAAGTTAACTCTTTCCACATACCAAAATCCCAAAATTTCTATATACTCAAACCATGATATCACTTTGTCTTTATATCAGTCATGAGCTCATGAATACTAGCAAACATTTCATTTTCTCCTTATCCCTTCATTATGCGCATATCACCCGCTTTCCAAAAATATTTCAATCACTTTTCATGGATACTGGTACCATAAAATTATTGAAAACCAAAATAGACCAATACATAAATATTCCAATATTCCACGATACTACAACATTATTTTGGAATCCCATTACATAAACACTTAATTATTTTTCACGACTCGTCCTTGGGGCCCGTTCTGTGACTACCCCAAGCACGCCTTCCATAGGCCAGGGGCTGGCGACTAGCACCAAAGGCGTAAATCCCAAAAGAAGGGAAGTCATTGCTTTTATGAAGTAACAAACACAACAGAGTACGCAAGTGAAGTAATCACTAAGTAAAACTGGGTAAAAGTAAGTGATGAAAATTAAATGGGCCAGTATACAAACCCAACTGAAAGTACAGTACAACTAAAAGGAAAGTACAACAGTAGTAAGTAAAAACAGCAGCACCGAGTCGTCCTCCAGAAATACCACCTGAAGGGTGGGTACAGATAGTCTCCTCAGCTCCTCGGGTCCGACCGTCCGCTCCGTGTATGTCCCGCCAAGTGGTCCACCTCCAGGTATTGTCTAGCTCCACAAGCCTCCACCTCAATCATTGTTGTTCGTTGTCTGCATCCAACACACGTAGTGCGGGCATAGCCCGTGTAGGGTGAGTATACGATACTCAGTAGGGACCCCGAGACCCCCGAAGGTCTCTCAGAATACACGAAGTATAAACCACAAAGGAAAGATACAATCACGAAGTATCAACAACACTACTTAGGTATATGCCCATACATATACCTAAGTCATCAGTTACAGTTCGTCTCCAACTCTTGAGCCCAAGAACCACACAGTCCACAAAGGAAAGCACAACCTAGTCCACACAGGAAAGCACAACTCAATCCACACAGGAAAGCAAGTAAACCACATCAATGATAATGATTGAAAATCAAGACTCATCTCACACAGGTATACACTTCATAAGGCGGTAGAGATTATCATATGTACCCACTGATTCATCAAAGCTGTCAGACCCACATAGGATACAAGACCAGCTAAGCTGTCGGACCCACGAAGGATACAAGACCAGCTACTCTGCCGGACCCACACAGGATACAAGTACAGTGGTCAATACTATCGGACCCACATAGGATACAATAATAGTAGTCATCACCATCGAACCCATGAAGGATTCCAGTATGGTCGTCGTCGCTACCAAACCCATGGAGGATCCAAGTATAGTCGTCCTCACTGTCGAACCCATGGAGGATCCAAGTGAAGTCGTCATCGTCGTAGTCGCAGCCAGCTCTAGGGTTCCCACACACAGCATGCTCGATTCCGGGAGGATCCTCTCCTCGAGCAAAAGAGATCTGATACATCAACTATCACGAAATCCAGAGTTGATGTATCCCAAAGTTCTGTCTCGTCAAAAGAAACCCAACGCGATAGACAGTGCGTCAATCGGACGTCCGGTCTGAGAGTTATTGGATTTTCCATCCTAGGGGCCCGGTTGGTTTTTAAGCTAAAACCAACCCGACCATACTCCAGTTGCATCAAAACCTCAAGAAAAGTAATCCAAAAGGACCTTCTCAACAAAAGGATCCCAACACAATTGATGGCACGTCAATCAGACATCTGGTCATTAAGTTATAAGTGTTTCCGCTCTAAGGGCCCAGTTGGTTTCGAGTTCGAACCAACCTATCCATACCCAGACCTTTCCAAAACCTCAAGTGTAATATACCAAAATGATCATCTTGATCTAAGGATTCCTACGCAACTGACGGTGCGTTGATCGGAGGTCCTTAGCTCAAGTAATGGTCAAAAGACTGAAAATGGTCTGAAGTGGGGGTCTGGGACCTGTAGGCCTGGCCCAACCTCCCATGGGTCGGCCCGAACCGGGTCGACCCGAACCGGGTTAACCCGACCCGGTCTGTGCGACCCGCCCCGGCTCGTCCGGGGGGTGCGCTGGCTCGGCCAGCGGGCCGAGCAGGGGGGACGCGGTCCCCCCTTTGTTCCGCGGACGCGGTGACCGACACCGCGTCTCCCCAGATCCCGTGCGTCCATGGGATCCGGCCCCCCGCCGCCGCGGCTTCATCCACGGCGGGCTCCTACCGGCGGATTACAGGGGCGGCCAGCCTGTGTCGGCCCCCGTCTCTGACCGCCAGCACCCCGCGCCGCCTGGAGTTTCCGCGGGCCACCAGATTCATTCTGGTGGTCCGATTCTGCTCCTGTCTACACCTTCGATCGTCTCCGGAGCCGTACATTACTGAGACGGACTCCAAACCCCAATTCAGTTCTACTTTGATTTCTCCAAATGTTCTGCGCATCAAGAACAGAAAAGCGGTGGGTTCGGACTTGTTCGTTGGTCCTCACCGACCGCGTTAGTGGTTCAAAACAACTCCCAACAATTATACGTCATGCAGAGGGTATAATTCTCATAAAGAAATATAAACCAAAACCCCTACCTCAATAAGGAAGATGATCTTCAATGTCACGGTACACGGCGTCGTGGAGAAGAGGATCTTAGGCATCGTCGAGGCGCGCCGAGGAGTAAGCGACATCTCCTCTCTTGTCACGGGGAAGAGGATTGGTGGCACGTCGTTGTTCTTCGTGGAACCGGCGTTCTTCGTCCTTCTTCATTGAAGAACGTTTCACCTCCCTTTTTAATTATTTCCATAGCCTTTCTACAAAGTGCTTTGCCAGCCCCAAAAGATTTAGGTGGCTCACAAATTAATTGAATTGTTAAGAAATTCATATTAATTCGATGTGGTGCCAAATTAATTTACACTGACATAAATTAATTGGTTGGCACGTTTAAAAGGATGAGGGAGGTAGGAAGGCTCCACATAATCAATATGTGGAGTTACCAAAGAATTAAACAATGGGTATTAATGGGGGAAAAGTCCAAGGAAACAGCAGTGGAATAAATGAGGTCAGAGGAAATTAAATTGTGGGGCTCGTGTGGGCCCCAACTCTCTAACCTCGTTTAGAACTAAAAATTGTTCCGATAATTTTTATTTATTTCTTAAACAAACCCCCAAAAAATTATTTTCTACTCGTTTGCGAACGCAACTACGGTAAGTGTCCCCTTAAGCAATTACCAGTGCTGTGATTTCATCGATGCCCTTAGATTTTAATTCCAAGCACCGGTTCAAAAGTTAGAAAAACCCGCTAGTTCGTTCATTGAACGTACCCGAGCTAAACTTCAAAAAGTGATTCTGGGCACACTGGGCCTCGGAATCAAGCGCCGTCAGAAGCCACAGACTCGTAAAATTCCAAATTATTTAAAAAAAATACTTTAAATTTCCGGGTGTTTACATTACTCCCACCTCAGGTATTTATGTCCCCATAAAGATACAACATAAACTAGGGGAATAAATGAGGGTACTGAGCACGCATCTGAGCCTCCCGCTCCCATGTGCTCTCCTGGAGGTTCATGTGCTGCCAAAGAATGTGAACCAGAGGTATCGACTGTCCACGTATGACCCGATCCTTTGAATCCTCGATCTCCATGAGGACCTCCGCAAAATTCACCTCATCATCAATGTCCAACTCCCCGTGGTCGATGATATGTGTCGGGTCGTGAACATATCTCCTCAGTTGAGATACGTGGAAGACGTCGTGCACCTGGTGAAACTGAGGTAGAAGGTCCAGGCGGTAAGTCACCTCACCTACCCTACTAAGGACTTGAAAAGGCCCGATGAAGTACGGAGATAACTTGTCGCCCTGGCCAAATCTCCACAACCCACGTTGAGGTGAGACTCATAGGAAAACATGGTCGTCATCCTCGAACTCCAGTGGCCTCTTCCTCCTATCATCATAGGACTTATGTCTGCTTTGTGCAGTCCTCATATTCTCCTGGATGATCTGTACCTTTTCCGCCATAGCCCGAACCATCTCTGGTCCTACGAGTGCTGACTCCCCAAGGTCAGTCCAGCACAGAGGTGATCTACATGGTCAGTCTTACAGTGCCTCGTAAGGTGTCATCCCGATGGTGGAGTCGTAGCTGTTGTTGTATGAAAAATCCACCAAGGGTAGGTGATCCTCCCAGCTGCGACCAAAGTCAAGGAAATAAGCACAGAGCATGTCCTCGAGTGTCTGAATGGTCCTCTCCGTCTGGCCATATGTCTGAGGGTGAAAGGCAGTGCTCAGGCGTAGCTGCGTCCCGAAAGCCTCTTGCAACCCCTTCCAAAGCCGGGAAGTAAAGCGAGTGTCTTGATCGGAGACGATAGACAATGGCACACCATGAATCCATATGATCTCTTGAATATAGAGGCATACCAAGCTCTCTACTGAGCCCTGCTCTCTGATCGGTAGGAAGTGGGATGACTTGGTGAGTTGATTTACGATCACCCAGATGTTGTCGTGTCCTCTGGAAGTACGTGGAATCCCCATCACGAAATCCATGGATATCTCATCCCACTTTCACTCCGAGACCTCTAAGGGATGTACCAAGACTGCAGGTACCTGGTGCTCTGCCTTCACTTGCTGACAAGTGAGGCATCGAGAAATAAACTCGTCCACAGCCTTCTTCATACCCATCCACCAGTACTGTCGTCTGAGGTCCTGGTACATCTTTGCTACCCTAGGATGTACCGCTAGAGGGGAAGTGTGGAACTCCCTCAGCACCTCCTTCTGTAGTGAAACTGGTACCATGGTACGTCCCCGGAAGAGGATGACGTGATCCCCGCCTTTAGAAAATCCATCAGGTGCTAGCCCTGAGGATATCTGAGCACGTCTCACCTCACAGTCAACATCCCCACGTTGTGCCTCTCTGACCTGCTAAAGTAGTGGGGGAGTGACTGTGAGGGACTGTAGATAGGCTACCCCATCTCTATCCACGAAGTATATCTGCAAAGCGGCTAACTGCTCTGTCACCTCCCCAAGTAGCTGAATGCCTGATATCCTGCTGATAGCATTAGCCACAACGTTCCCCTTCCCAGAAGTATAGAAAATCTCAAAGTCATAATCCTAGAGGAACTCGAGCCATCACCGTTGTCTCAGGTTTAGGTCCTTCTGTGAGAAAATGTACCTGAGACTCTAGTGGTCAGAGTAGATTGTAAATCGCTCGCCCATCAGATAGTTTCGCCACATCTTCAGGCCAAAGACCACTGCTGCTAACTCCAGGTCATGGGTAGTGTTGTTCTGCTCGTGCGGCCTCAACTACCATGAACCGTAATCGATCACTGCTCACTCTTTCATTAGGACACACTCGAGTCTGGTCCCTGATGCTTCGCAGTAAACTACGTACCCTACGCCCTCCTCCGGTATCCTCAAGATAGGCGCACTGGTCAATATCTACCTCATCTCCTGGAATCTCTACTGATATCTTTCTGACCACACGAAGGGTTTCCCCTACTTAGTCAAAGTTGTAAGCAGTGCATCAACTCTGGAGAAGTCTGGCACAAATCTCTGATAGTACCCAACCAGACCTAGGAAACTCCTCACCTCTGTCATGTTCCTGGGCGGCTCCCAAGAAAGTACTACCTCGACCTTCGCGGGATCCAGTGCAACTCCTACCTCTGAGATGATGTGCCCCAAGAAGTGGACCTCTCGAAGCCATAACTGGAACTTCGAGATCTTACCATAAATCTGGTTCTCTCAGAGTGTATCCAATACAACCCGTAAGTGGTAGGTGTGATCCTCCTTAGTGGTCGAGTAAATCAGTATGTCATCAATGAAGACTACAAAAAACCGATCGAGGTGGGGCTGGAAGATCTTGTTCATGAGACTCATGAACACTACTGGAGCATTGGTCGCACCAAAGGGAATGACCAAGAACTCATAGTGGACATACTGACACCTTAAGGCCTTCTTCTGCACATCCTCATCCCGAACTCGGAGCTAATGATAGCCTAACCTGAGGACTATCTTTGAGAACCAACGTGCTCCCTTGAGCTGATCAAAGAGGTCGTCAATCCTCGGTAGCGGATACTTGTTCCTCACGGTCACCTGGTTTAGGTGACGGTAATCGACACACAGTCGCAAGCCCCCATCCTCCTTCTTGGTGAATAGGACCGAAGAAGCCCAGGGTGAAACACTGGGTCGGATGAAACCTTTCCCCTATAAGTCCTCCAGCTATACCCGCAGCTCACGAATCTCGGAGGAATCCATCCAATATGCTGGAGTGGATATCGATGATGTCCTGGGGTACAGGTCTATATAGAAATCTACCTCCCTGCGAGGAGGTAGTCCTGGAACATCGTCAGGAAAAACGTCTGCATACTGATCCACCACAATAAGAAATCCCGGACTTCGCACGTCAACTACTCTGAGGATGAGACTAGCCAACTGATGTGTGATTGGCTTCCCTCTCCTCTGCGTAAGTCCATCCTGTGCTGTGAAGGTTCCCTTCTTTCCAGTGAAGGTGAACCTGGTCCCATCCGTGCGGACACAGCGCACCCTGCGCCTAATACAGTCGATCTGAGCATGGACTGTAGATAACCAGTCTATACCCAAGATGACATCGTAAGGCCTTGACGCCACTACAAGAAGATCCCAGCCGAATCTCTCGCCTCCTAGATTAATCTCACACTGCCGACACTAGTGCATAATAGTCAAGTCTACTCCCGTAGGAGTCTCTAGCCACAAGGATCAAGCCAACGGCTCCGTCAGAATCTCCAAGATTCGAACAAGGGAATTGGCATTAAAATAATGACTCGTACCTGTGTCTATAAGAACTGCAACAAGGTTTGAGTAGACACAGATTATTCCTCGAATCATCTCGGGTGCACCGTGGTCATAAGCCTTCGGTGGCTGGAGCATAGCCTGCCTCTGCCCACCAGCTCCCTGTGGTTGGGGTGCACCTCATGGGGGTGGTGGTGGTAGAGCCTCGAAGCGTCGTCCACCCCCCGCTGCTCGGCCAACTCCTCTGCCTCATCCGCCTGCTCCCTGCAGACCACCACGGTCAAACCTCTGTCTCTGGCTGGGAGGTCCCTCTACTGTCTGTTGCTCATCTGCATGGCGGGTTGGGTAGTCACGAGCCACGTGGCCCTGCCCGCCGCATGTATAACACTGTCTGCTCCTCGTAAGGCTGGCTCTACACCGTGTTCCCCACACAGCCGAACCCGTGTCCTGAGGTCGTCCACCTATCGGCCAGGTCTGTTTGGACCCCTGCATCGACTATCAACTGCCAGCTACTAAAGACTCCCCTCCATGTTGTCCTACGGTGGGTCTCGCTGCTGATGGCTTCTCGGCGAGAAATCTCTCCACTAACAGGGCTCGCTCTAGCACCCATGCCTGCGTCGGGATGCTGAGGGGAATCGTCGAAGCTCTGATCTCATTCCTCAGCCCCTGCTCAAAGGTACGGGCCCGAAATAATGGGTTATGTACCATGTCCGTGGAGTAGCGTGAGAGGTTGGTAAATCTCACCGAGTACTGGGCTACTGACATGCGGCCTTGTCGCAGCTGTAGTAACTCCTGGATGCACACCGCACTGAGGGTGGCTGGAAAAAACTCCGAGCGGAAGAGGTTCTCGAAGTCTGTCCAAAGAAGATATGCCTCATCATGCACTTGGAGCATCAGGATCCACCATATACCTGCTGTTGTGTGTAGGAGACTCGCGGCAAGGATCACTATGAGGTCTGCTGGTGTCCCTACCAATATGAAGACTCTAACGACAGCCTCCAGCCAATCCTCGGTTGCCTGAGGATCCGTCTCACCGTGGAACCTGGGCGGCCTCTGTCTCTGAAACTCGTTCAACACGCTCAGGCGGCGTGAACTCTCCGCTGCTGGGGCTGGTAGCATCGGTGGCTCGGTGGGTAGAGGTATCGTCGGTGCCTCTGCTGTAATGGGGCCCTACACCGAGGCCTCATCTCTTGGTGGGCTTCTATCTCGCATAAAGCTCAGAACCCTAGATGGTTGTCGTTGTGGGGCCATCCTGAAAATAAATAGGTGTGCCATGGTTAATGCAGTATACTAGGCGAGATGACACAAAGTAATCATAAAGAAAACTTTTGAAACATACATGTAATCAATGTTTTCATGCACTGAGTCGGAAATCAGAAGTCAGGGTCCTGGTGTATGGATACATCAGCCGCCTCACCAACACTGGACTCCCTGAACTGATAACCACACTCATTACTCTAAACATTATTGCTTCAGAGAGAAGAAATTATCAGAGTCATGAGTTCTGTGGTAGAACTGACTCCTCTGATACCAATTTGTCAGGACCCGTCCTCGGGGCCCGTGTCGTGACTACCCCAAGCCCGCCTTCCATAGGCCAGGGGCTGGCGACTAGCACCAAAGGCATAAATCCCAAAATAAGGGAAGTCATTGCCTTTATGAAGTAACAAACACAACAGAGTACGCAAGTGAAGTAAGCACTAAGTAAAACTGGGTACAAGTAAGTGATGAAAAGTAAAGGGGCCAGTATACAAACCCAACTTAAATTACAGTACAACTGAAAGGAAATTACAACAGTAGTAAGTAAAAAGAGCAGCATCGAGTCGTCCTCCGGAAATACCACCTGAAGGGTGGGTACAGACAGTCTCCTCAGCTCCTCGGGTCCGACTGTCCACTCTGTGTACGTCCCGCCAAGTGGTCCACCTTTGGGTACCATCCAGATCCCCAAGCCTCCACCTCGATCAATATTGTCCATCGTCTGCATCCAACACACGTAGTGCGGGCATAGCCCATGCAGGGGTGAGTATACGATACTCAGTAGGGACCCCGAGACCCCCGAAGGTCTCTCACAATCCACGAAGGATAAACCACAAAGGAAAGATACAATCACGAAGTACCAACAACAATACTTAGGTATATGCCCATACATATACCTAAGTCATCAGTTACAATTTTTCTCCAACTCTTGATCCCAAGCACCATGAAGTCCATAAAGGAAAGCACAACCCAGTCCACACAGGAAAGCACAACCCAATCCACACAGGAAAGTAAGTCAACCACATCAATTATAATGATTGAAAATCAAGACTCAGCTCACATAGGTATACACTTCGTAAGGTGATGGAGATGATTAGATGTAGCCACTAATTCATCAGAGCTGTCAGACCCACATAGGATACAAGACTAACTAAGCTCTCGGACCCACGAAGGATACAAGACCAGCTACTCTGCCGGACCCACACAGGATACAAGTACAGAGGTCAATACTGCTGGACCCACATAGGATACGATAATAGTAGTCATCGTCGTCGAACCCATGGAGGATTCCAGTACGGTCGTTGTCACTGCCGAACCCACAGAGGATCCAAGTACAGTTGTCCTCGTTGTCGAACCCACGGAGGATCCAAGTGCAGTCGGCATCGTCGCAGTCGCAGCCAAATCTAGGGTTCCCGCACACAGCATGCTTGATTTCGGGAGGGTCGGCACCATAATCAAAAGAGAGTCGATACATCAACTGTCACGAAGTCCAGAGTTGATGTATCCCAAAGTTCTGTCTCGTCAAAAGAAACCCAACGCGGCAGACGGTGCGTCAATCGGACGCCCGGTCTGAGAGTTATTGGCTTTTCCGTCTCAGGGGCCCGGTTGGTTTTTAAGCTAAAACCAACCCGAACATACTCCAGCTACATCCAAACCTCAAGTGGACTAAGCCAAAAGGACCGTATCAAAAAACGGATCCCAACTCAATTGGCGTCATGTCAATCGGACGTCTGGTCCTTAAGTTATAAGTGTTTCCGCTCCAAGGGCCCGGTTGGTTTCGAGTTTGAACCAACCCAGGCATACCCAAACCTTGCTGAAACCTCAAGTGTAATATACTGAAACGACCGTCTCGATCCAAGTATTCAAAAAAAACTGAAGTTGTGTCGATCGGAGGTCCTTAGCTCAAGTTATGGGCAAAAGACCGAAAATGGTCTGAAGTGGGGTTCTGGGCTCGGTCCAACCCGGCCCAACCCTCCTGGGTCGGCCCAAACTGGGGCGACCCGACCCAAGTCCGGGTCTGGCCCGGCTGGGCGCGGCCCAGCTGGGGGGTGCGCTGGCTCGGCCAGCGGGCTGAGCTGGGGGGACGTGGTCCCCCCTTTGTTCCGCGGACGCAGCGACCGACGCCGCGTCTCCCCAGATCCCGCGCGGCCGGGGGATCTGGCCCCCAGCCGCTGCGGCTTCAGCCACGGCAGGCTTCTACTGGCGGCACACTAGGGCAGCTGGCCAGTGCCAACCCCCACCTCCGTCCACCAGCACCACCGCGCCGGCAGCCCACGCCGTCGGAAGTTTCCGCGGGCCACCGGAGTCATTCCGGGGGTCCGATTCTGCTCTTGTCTGCACCTGCGGTCATCTCAGGACCCGTACATTACTGTGACGGCCTCCAAATGCCAATTCGGTTCTGATTTGATGTCGCCAAACATTCCGAGCATCAAGAAAAGAAAAGAAGTGGGTTCGGACTTGTTCGTTGGTCTGCACCCTCCGCGTTAGTGGTTCAAAACAACTCCCAATAATTATACGTCATGCAGAGGGTATAATTCTCATAAAGAAATATAAACCAAAACCCCTACCTCAACAAGGAGGATGATCATTGGCGTCTCTGTACATGGCATTGCGGAGAAGAGGATCATTGGCATCTTCGGGGCACGCCGAGGAGGAAGCGGCGTCTCGTCTCTTGTCGTGGGGAAGAGGATTGGTGGGGCGTCGTTGTTCTTCGTGGAACCGGCATTCTTCATCATTCTTGATTGAAGAACGGTTCGCCTCCCTTTTTAATTCTTTCTAGAGCCTTTCTCAAAATTGTTTTGCCAACCCCAAAAGATTTAGGTGGCTCACAAATTAATAGAATTTTTAAGCAATTCATATTAATTCGACGTGGTGCCAAATTAATTTA
Source organism: Viscum album (assembly GCA_963277665.1). Classification (NCBI taxonomy): domain Eukaryota; kingdom Viridiplantae; phylum Streptophyta; class Magnoliopsida; order Santalales; family Viscaceae; genus Viscum; species Viscum album. Next base: position 22,469,680 of record OY728157.1, on the reverse strand, counting down.
TACTGACATAAATTAATTGGTTGGCACATTTAAAAGGATGAGGGAGGTAGGAAGGCTCCACATAATCAATATGTGGAGTTACCAAAGAATTAAATAAGGGGTATTAATGCAGGAAAAGTCCAAGGAAACAGCAGGGGAATAAATGAGGTCATAGGAAATAAAATAGTGGGGCTCATGTGGGCCCCACCTCTCTAACCTAATTTAGAAATAAAAATTCTTTCGACAATTTTTATTTATTTCTTAAACAAACCCCCAAAAAATTATTTTATCCTCGTCTGCAAACGCAACTACGGTAACTGTCCCCTTAAGCAATTACCAGCGTTGCGAGTTCATCGATGCCCTCAGATTTTAATTCTGAGCACTGGTTCAAAACTTAGAAAAACCTACTCGTTCGTTCACTGAACGTACCCGAGCTAAACTTTGAAAAGTGATTCTGGTCACACCGTGCCTCAGAATCAAGCGTCGTCAGAAGCCACAGACTCGTAAAATTCCAAAGTATTTAAAAAAAATCATTGAAATTTCCGGGTCTTTACATTACTCCCACCTCATGGATTTACGTCCCCGTAAAGCTACAACATAAACTAGGGGAACAAATGAGGGTACTGAGCACGCATCTGAGCCTCCCACTCCCATGTGCTCTCCTGGAGGTTCTCTTGCTACCAACGAATGCGCACCAGAGGTATTGACCATCCACAGAGGACTCGCTCCTATTGATCCTCAATATCCACCGGGACCACCACAAAAGTCTCCCCATCATCGATGTCCAGCTCCCCATGGTCGATGATATGCGTCGGGTCGGGCATGTATCTCCTCAGCTGAGATACGTGGAAGACGTCGTGCACCCGGTGTAACTGAGGTGGAACGGCTAGGTGGTAAGCCACCTCGCCTACCATGTTGAGGAACTGAAAAGGCCTAATGAAGCGCGGAGATAACTTGTCGCCCCGGTAAAATCTCCGCAACCCACGTCGAGGTGAGACCCGTAGGAAAATGTGGTCGTCATCCTCGAACTCTAGTGGAATTCGCGTGCTATCAGTATAGGATTTTTTTCTGATCTGTGCAGTCCTCATCCACTCTTGGATGACCTGCACCTTCTCCGTCGTAGCTCGAACCATCTCTGGTCCTACGATTGCTAACTCCACAGGGTCAGTCCAGCACAGAGGTGATCTGCATGGTCGGTTGTACATTTCCTCGTAAGGTGTCATCCCGATGGTGGATTGGTAGCTGTTGTTGTACGAAAACTCCACCAAGGGTAGGTGATCCTCCCATCTGCGACCAAAGTCAAGGACACATGCATGGAGCATGTCCTCGAGTGTCTGAATGGTCCTCTCCGTCTGGCCATCCGACTGAGGGTGAAAGGAAGTGCTCAGGCGTAGCTGCGTCCTGAAAGCCTCCTACAACCCCTTCCAAAGCCGGGAAGTAAAGTGATCATATCGATCAGATATGATATACGATGGCACACCATGAAGTCGTATGATCTCTTGAACATAGAGGCATCCCAAGATCTCTACTGAGCCATGCTCTCTGATCGGTAGGAAGTGGGCCGACTTGGTGATTCGGTCTACTATCACCCAGATGGTGTCATGTCCTCTGGAAGTACGTGGAATCCCCATCACAAAATCCATGGATATCCCGTCCCACTTCCACTTCGGGACCTCTAAGGGTTGTACCAAGCCTGCAGGTACCTGGTGCTCTGCCTTCACTTGCTGACAAGTGAGGCATCGAGAAACGAACTCTGTCATAGCCTTCTTCATACCCAGCCACCAATACTGTCATCTGAGGTCCCGGTACACCTTTTCTACCCCAGGATGTACAGCTACTGGGGAAGTGTGGAACTCCCTCAGAACCTCCTCCTGTAGTGCAACTGGTACCATGGTACATCCCCATAAGAGGATGACGTGCTCCCCGCCTTCAGAAAATCCATCGGGTGCTAGCCCTAAGGATATATGAGCACGTCGCGCCTCACAGTCAACATCCCCACGTTGTGCCTCTTTGACCCACTGAAGTAGTGTGGGAGTGACTGTGAGGGACTACAGATAGGCTACCCCATCTCTATCTATGAAGGATATCTGCAAAACGGTTAACTGCTTCATCGCCTCCCCAAGTAGCTGAATGCCTGATCTCCTATTGAGAGCATCAGCCACAACGTTCCCCTTCCCAAAAGTATAGACAATCTCAAAGACATAATCCTGGAGGAACTCTATCCATCGTTGTTGTCTCAGGTTCAGGTCCTTCTGTGAGAAAATGTACCTGAGATTCTGGTGGTCAGAGTAGACTATAAGGTGCTCGCCCATCAGATAGTGTCACCACGTCTTCAGGGCGAAGACCACTGCTGCTAACTCCAGGTCATGGGTAGTGTAGTTCTGTTCATGCAGCCTCAACTGTCATGAACTGTAAGTGATCACTATTCGCTCATGCATCAGGACACACCCGAGTCTAGTCCCTAATGCATCACAGTAAACTATGTACCCTACGCCCTCCTCCGGTAGACTCAAGATGGGCACACTGGTCAATCTTCGCCTCATCTTCTGGAAGGTCTGCTGACATTTGTCTGACCACACGAAGGGTTTCCCCTTCTTCGTCAAAGCAATAAGCGCTACTGTAACTCTGGAGAAGTCTGGCACAAATCTTCGATAGTACCCAGCCAGACCTAGGAAACTCCGCACCTCTGTCATGCTCCTGGGCGGTTCCCAAGCAAGTATTGCCTTGACCTTCGCGGGATCCACTACAACTCCCGCCTCTGTGATGAAATGCCCCAAGAAGTGGACCTATCCAAGCCAGAACTGGAACTTCGAGATCTTACCATAAAGCTGGTGCTCTCAGAGTGTATCCAGTACAACCCGTAAGTGGTAGGCATGCTCTTCCTCAGTGGTTGAGTAAATTAGTATGTCGTCAATGAAGACTACGACAAACCGATCGAGGTGGGGCCATAAGATCCTATTCATGAGACTCATGAACACTAGTGGAGAGTTGGTCACACCGAAGGGCATAGCCAAGAACTCATAGTGTCCATACCGACACCTGAAGGTCGTCTTCTGCACATCCTCGTCCCGAACTCAGAGCTGATGCTAGCCTGACCTGAGGTCTATCTTCGAGAACCAACGTGCTCCATTGAGCTGATCAAATAGGTCGTCGATCCTCGGTAGCGGATACTTGTTCCTCATGGTCACCTGGTTCAGGCAACGTTAATTGACACACAGTCGCAAGCCCCCATCCGCCTTCTTGGTGAATAGGACTAGAGAAGCCCATGGTGAAACACTGGGTCGGATGAAACCTTTCCCCTATAAGTCCTCCAGTTGTACTCGCAGCTCATGAAGCTCAGCGGAAGCCATCCGATATGCTGGAGTGGATATCAGTGATGTCCCGGGGTACAGGTCTATATAGAAATCTACCTCCCTGTGAGGAGGTAGTCCTGGAACATCGTCGGGAAAAACATCCACATAATGATCCACCACAACAGGAAATCCCGGACTCCACACGCCAACTACTCTGAGGATGAGACTAGCCAACTGATGTGTGATCAGCTTCCCTCTCCTCTTCGTAAGTCCATCCTGTGCTGCGAAGGTTCCCTTATCACTGGTGAAGGTGAACCTGGTCCCATCCGTGCAGACACACCGCACCTTGCGCCTAATACAGTTGATCTGAGCATGGAATGTAGATAACTAGTCCATACCCAAGATGACGTCGTAAGTCCTTGACGCCACTACAAGAAGATCCTAGCCTAAGTTCTTGCCTCATAGAGTAATCTCACACTGCCAGCACCAGTGTCTAATCGTCGAGTCTGCTCCCGTAGGAGTCTCTAGCCAAAAGGATCGAGCCAACGGCTCTGTCAGAATCTCTGAGCTCCGAACAAGGGCAGCGGAAATAAAATAATGACTCACACCTGTGTCTATAAGAACTACATCAAGGGTGGAGTAGACACATATAGTACCTCGAATCATCTCAGGTGCGCAATGGTCATAAGCCTCTGCTGCCTGGAGCTAAGCCAACCTCTGCCCGCCAGCTCCTTGTGGTCGAGGTGGACCTCCTGAGGGTGGTGGTGGTAGAGCCTCGAAGCGTCATCCACCACCCACTGCTCGGCCATCTCCTCTGCCTCGTCCACCTGATCCCTACAGACCTCCATGGTCGAACCTCTTCCTCTGCCTGGGAGGTCCCTCTACTATTTGTTACTCATCTGCATGGCGGGTCAGGCAGTCACGAGCCATGTGGCCCTACCCGCCGCATGCATAAAACTGTCTGCTCCTCATAAGACTGGCTCTACATCATGTGCCCCACACAGCCGAACCTGTGTCCTGAGGTCGCCCACCTGTCGTCCTGGTCCACTTGGACCCATGCATCATCTGTCAACTTCTAGCTGCTGAAGACTCCACTCCATGCCATCCTGCAGTGGGTCTCACTGCTGATGGCTGCTCGGTGAGAAATCTCTCCACTAACAGGGCTCTCTCCAGCACCCCCGCCTGCGTCAGGATGCTGAGGGGAATCGTCGAAGTTCTGATCTCATGCCTCATCCCCTGCTCAAATGTCTGGGCCAGAAAGAATGGGTCTCGTACCATGTCCGTGGAGTAGCGCGAGAGGTTGGTAAATTTCACCGAGTACTGGGCTATTGACATGTCGTCTTGTCGTAGCTGTAGTAACTCCTAGATGCGCACCAAACGGAGGGTGGCTGGAACAAACTCTAAATGGAAGAGGCTCTTGAAGTCCGTCCAAATAAGAGATGCCACATCGTGCACCTGGAGTATCAGGATCCACCATCTACCTGATTCTGTGTGAAGAAGACTCACGGCAAGGATCACCATGAGGTCTGCTGGGGTCCCTACTAATCTGAAGACTCTAATGACAGCCTCCAGCCAATCCTTGGTTGCCTGAGAATCCATCTCACTATGGAACCTGGGTGGCCTCTATCTCTGAAACTCATGCAATGGGCTCAGGTGGCGTGCACTCTCCACCACTGTGGCTGGTAGCATCGGTGGCTCGGCGGCTAGAGGTACCACCGGTGCCTCCGCTGTAATGGGCCCCTACACTGATGCCTCATCGCTCGGTGGGTTGCTATCTTGCACAAAGCTCGGAACCCTAGCTGGCTACTGTCATGGGGCTATCCTGAAAAGAAACAGGTGCGACATGGTTAATACAGTATACATGGTGATCTGACACAAAGTAATCACAAAGAAAACTTTTGAAACACACATGCAATCAATGTTTTCGTGCACTAAGTCGAAAATCAGAAGTCAGGATCCTGGTGTATGGATATGTCGGTCGTCGCACCAACACTGGACTCGCTGGACTGAGAACCACACTCATTACTCTAAACATTATTGCTTCACAGAGAAGAAATTATCAGAGTCTTGAGTTCTACGGTAGAACTGACTCCTCTGATACCAATTTGTCACGACCCATCCTCGGGGCCCATGTCGTGACTACCCCAATCCCTCCTTCCATAGGCCAGGGGATGGCAACTAGCACCAAAGGCATAAATCCCAAAATAAGGGAAGGCATTTCCTTTATGAAGTAACAAACACAACAGAGTACGCAAGTAAAGTAAGCACTAAGTAAAACTGGGTACAAGTAAGTGCTGAAAAGTAAATGGGGCAGTATACAAACCCAAATAAAAGTACAGTACAACTGAAAGGAAATTACAACAGCAGTAAGTAAAAATAGCAGCACCGAGTCGTCCTCTAGAAATCCCACCTGAAGGGTGGTTACAGACAGTCTCCTCAGCTCCTCGGGTCTGACCGTCCGCTCTGTGTACGTCCCGCCATGTGGTCCACCTCCGGGTACCATCCAGATCCAAAAGCCTCCACCTCGATCAGTATTGTCTGTTGTCTACATCCAACACACGTAGTGCGGGCATAGCCTATGAAGGGGTGAGTATACGATACTCAGTAGGGACCCTGAGACCCCCAAAGGTCTCTCAGAATTCATGAAGGATAAACCAAAAAGGAAATATGCAATCACAAAGTATCAACAAAACTACTTAGGGATATTACCATACATATAACTAAGTCATCAGTTACAGTTTTTCTCCAACTCTTGAGCCCAAGCACCACACAGTTCACAAAGGAAAGCACAACCCAATCCACACAGGAAAGCACAACCCAATACACACAGGAAAGCAAGTCAAACACATCAATGATAATGATTGAAAATCAAGACTCATCTCACACAGGTATACACTTCATAAGGCGATGGAGATGATCAGATGTAGCAACTAATTCATCAAAGTTGACGTACCCACATAGGATACAAGACCAGCTAAGTTGTCGGACCCACGATGGATACAAGACCAGCTACTCTACCGGACCCACACAGGATACAAGTACAGAGGTCAATACTACCGGACCCATATAGGATACAAGAACAGTAGTCATCATCGTCGAACCCACGGAGGATTCCAGTACGGTCGTCGTCGCTGCCTAACCCACGGAGGATCCAAGTACAGTCGTCCTTGCTACCAAACCCACGGAGGATCCAAGTGCAGTCATCATCGTCGCAGTCGTAGCCAGCTCTAGGGTTCCCGCACAGAGCATGCTGGATTCCGGGAGGGTCCGCTCCTCGAGAAAACGAGATCCGATACATCAACTATCACTAAGTCCAGATTTGATGTATCCCAAAGTTCAATCTTGTCAAAATAAACCCAACACGATAGACGGTGCGTCAATCGGACGCCCGGTCTGAGAGTTATTGCTTTTTCCGTCCAGGGGTCTTGTTGGTTTTTAAGATAAAACCAACCCGACCGTACTCCAGTTGCATCCAAACCTCAATCAGAGTAATCCAAAAGGACCGTCTCAACAAAATGATCTCAACGCAATTGACGGCACATCAATCGGATGTCCGGTCCTTAAGTTATAAGCGTTTCCGCTCCAAGGGCCCAGTTGGTTTCGAGTTCGAACCAACCCGGCCATACCCAATCCATTCCAAAACCTCAAGTGTTATATACCGAAACTACCATCTCTATCCAAGGATTCCTACGCAACTGACAATGCGTTGATCGGAGGTCTTTAGCTCAAGTTATAGGAAAAAGACCGAAAACGGTCCGATGCGGGGGTCTGGGCCCGGTCCGACCCGGACCAACCCCCCTGGGTCGGCCCGAACTGGGTCGACCTGGCCCGGGTCTGGGTCCGGCCCGATCCACGTGACCTGCCCCGGCCAGGCCGGGGGGTGCGCTGGGCCGATCAGGGAGGACGCGGTTCCCCCTTTGTTCCGCGGACGCGGCGACCGATGCTACGTCTCCCTGGATCTCGCGCGGCCGCAGGATTCAGCCCCCTGTCGCCGCAGCTTCAGCCGCGGCAGGCTCCTACCAGCGGCGCGTTGGGGCACCACCACACTGGCGACCCGTGCTGCCAGAAGTTTCCGCAGGCCACCGGAGTCATTCCGGTGGTCCGATTCTGCTCCTGTCTGTGCCTGCGGTCATCTCGGGACTCGTACATTACTACGACGGCCTCCAAATGCCAATTCGGTTCCTCTTTGACGTCTCCAAATGTTCTGTGCATCAAGAACAGAAAAGCGGTGGGTTCAGACTTTTTCGTTGGTCCGCACCCACCGCGTTAGTAGTTCAAAACAACTCCCAACAATTATACGTCATACAGAGGGTATAATTCTCATAAAGAAATATAAACCAAAACCCCTACCTCAACAAGGAAGACGATCGTCGGTGTCGCCATACACGGTGTCATGAAGAAGAGGATCATAGGTGTCATCGGGGCGTATTGAGGAGGAAGCGGCATCTCCTCTCTTGTCGCGGGGAAGAGGATTGGTGGCGCGTCATTGTTCTTCGTGGAACTGGTGTTCTTCGTCGTTCTTCATTGAAGAAGGGTTCGCCTCCCTTTTTAATTCTTTCCATATCCTTTCTCAAAAGTGCTTTGCCAACCCCAAAAGATTTAGGTGGCTCACAAATTAATAGAATTGTTAAGTAATTCATATTAATTAGACGTGGTGGAAAATTAATTTACGCTGACATAAATTAATTGGTTGGCACATTTAAAAGGATGAGGGAGGTAGGAAGGCTCCAGATAATCAATATGTGGAGTTACCAAAGAATTAAACCAGGGGTATTAATGGGGGAAAAGTCCAAGGAAACAGCAGGGGAATAAATGAGGCCAGAGGAAATTAAATGGTGGGGCTCGTGTGGGCCCACCTCTCTAACCTCATTTAGAAATAAAAAGTGTTCCGACAATTTTTATTTATTTCTTAAAAAAACCCCCAAAAAATTATTTTCTACTCGTTTGCGAACGCAACTATGGTAAGTGTCCCCTTAATTAATTATTGCCGCTGCGATTTCATCGGTGCCCTCAGATTTTAATTCCGAGCACTGGTTCAAAAGTTAGAAAAACCCGCTCGTTCGTTTACTGAACTTACCTGAGCTAAACTTCAAAAAGTGATTCCGGGCACACCAGGCCTCGGAATCAAGCGCCGTCAAAAGCCATAGACTCGTAAAATTCCAAAGTATTTAAAAAAAATCCTTGAAATTTCTAGGTCTTTACATTATTCCACCACATTGTTTTCATATTCAACATCGCCAATAGTGACCGCATGTGACTTCCCTTTGTCCTTTTACTTAAGAGGTTGTTGATGTAGATCATCATTAACCCTTGGATTAGGGAATTGATTATCATAATGGAACATTTCCTTGCACTTGTAGCATTGAAGTGTTGGTGGATCGTTCTCTGTAGTATTTTCTCTATTCACATCATTAGAAACCTTTTTTCCATTACTTCGACACTCAGCTGCTCGATGACCTTCTTTTCCACACTTGAAACATTTTCTAGTACCTTTTAGACAATCTCCATCATGCTTCTTTCCACACTTTGAGCATAAAGAAACATTCACCTTCTTTTCACCATTGTTCTGAGATTTTTCCTTGAACTCCATCTTTCGTTTCTTGTCAAAACCATGAGATGGATATGTAACACCAACTTCCAGTTCTACCTTGATAGCACAACGCACAATTTATTCCTAGGTACTGAAGTATCTTATAGTTAATTACCTTTGAAGACTTGGTTTTAAGCCATTGAAGAATCGATCAACTTTACTTTCAAGTTGGATGATAACACTAGATGTATACCTTGCAAGCCTTGTAAAATTCGCTTCATATATACCAACAGATTCATCATCCTTTTACTTAAGCTCAAGGAACTCATTTTCCATCTTTGTTTGAAGAATATGAGGGAAGTACTAATTGAAAAATAAGTTCTTGAACTCATCCCATTCCATGGATTCAATTTCATCTTGGGGCCTTGTATTCTTAATTAGAGTCCACCACTGGTCTGCTTCACCTTCTAACTGGTAAACAGCCAAAATGACTTTTTCATATTCTGAATAGCGAAGTATCAAAAATATCTTTTCAATGGTACTAATCCATTGTTCAGCAACAATTGTATCAGAAGACCCACTAAAAGAAGATAGACATTGCCTCATGAAGGACTCAAAAGAATATTGTTCCTTTATCTCCTCATTTGGAAGTCCAGAATGATTCATAGCTTGTGTAAGTATAATAATAAGATTTTTCACTCCATCTCCGATAACATTGGTTTGTTCAAGAGGAAAATAATTGCATTGTATATTACATTGATCAACATGGTTCCTTTGGGTTCCATCCATCATCTAAAATCCAAAAAGAACAGTGTGAGAGGCAAAACTCATGCTAGGAAAATAGCATAATAAAGGGGGATTACTTTCAATATATAACATCTTAGGTTTAATTCTAAGATCGTTACTATAATTCTAGGACTATAACCTATACGTATACTTATCCTTAGGGACATCCCTAGACATACCTATTTCCCTTGGAATTTGGGGATGACCTTGTTGATTGAAGGTTCAAACATTCCAATCGGTTTCTAATGGGTTTGTTCGTAGAACTGGAAACATCCAATGATTACATATCCATTTGGACCTACTTTCCAAAGGTAGGTGCTCATTAGTTGTGAACTGATGAGGCTTAGAAATTTTCATTGGTCTAGAGGATGGGAGGTTGGACTCATCACACCTTTTGTAGGGGAATTATTGTCTACTCTGGGACTCTCTTTATAGATTTAAGTTATATTCGTGAATCCTTATTACATTACCAAGTATAAAATGAGCTTTCCTTTAGTCTGACAATCAATGATTGATATGTAAGAAATTAAGAGAACCTTTTATATGTATTTTAGGTTCTTCATTGATGAAGAATCATCTGTATTTGTTAAAGATTCTTAGTTGATGGTATCCTTAAAATACATAAAAGTCTCTTGGTCATTATGATGACCATACTGATTTTAAAGCCACTCAGTGGGGAACTTTAAGTTTACTGTCATTCAGGAGGACATGGATTATTTCAGAATTGGGATCGTACCCATTGATGGGCTACCTACGTATCCTTTGTTTTGGAAAAGGAATCAGAACCCACGTAGTTCGAATAAGGTAGTATAATGCTTAGGCATGATTGATGGCCCAAAGAAAGAAGTCATGATTACTTTTACACTCTAAGATCACGTGAGTCATGCTCGGTGTGAGAAACAAGAGGCATTGGTAAAACCAGACAATTGTGCCATGAAATATGCAATGATGTAGGGATTATGTGTTTATGACTGCCCAAAATAGATGAGGATTAAGATTTACTTCAGGGAAGAAATCTAGGAATAGGGTCCATAAAGGTATATGTACTTTATGGAGATTTTGGATACTCTAATCTTGGGGCTTACTCATAAGGAAGATGCCCAAGTTAGGAGTGGACTTATGATTGGGTTTTACTCCTGAGAAAGAAGCCCCAAATCAAAAGTAAATTAGAACTGGTTAAGAGAAATTGAGATTGGGGCTTACTCCTGAGAAGGAGGCCCAGGTTAAGGGACTTGAAAATTTAAGGTACTTGGGGCTTACTCCTAAGGAGGATTCCCATATTTGAGAATTATGGCTGGGGCTTATTCCTGAAAAGGAGGCCGAGGTTAATGAGTTCTCTCATCTTAAAGTATGAGGTTGAATTAATGAAATGTCAATCTTTAGTGACATAAAAATATATAAATCACTAGGTTTTGATAGATATTCCACAGAATTTCTTTTAGATAAGGAAGTCAAATCAAGAAATCATGCCAAAAATGGATTTGAAGAGTGTCTTGAAGACTGAATCTTGAATAGGAAAGGTGGAATGGCATAAGAGGGGTGAAATGGGCAAGAAGGGAACCCAAAAAGGCAAGGGTGCGCAAGTCCTGGCAGGCGTGCAGGTACTGCGTGGGCGCGCAAGTCCTGGTCGCGTAGGTATACCTGCGCGACACATGGGTACTTGTGTGTTTATAAACCATCATGGTAATACTTGGGTGATCCTTGACAAATGCCTTTATCATTATCCTGAGGTACTTCCAGAAGAGAGGCGCGCAATTTTTGGTGAGGAAGTAGGGCGACGCGCAAGTATGTTCATTTTCCTTAAGGGTAAAACACTTTAGGCGTGCAAGTGTTAGTGAATTCTAACACTTAGACCTTACTCCTGTTGTTTAGACCTTCCATTCTAGGTAAAGAATTACCTTAGAAGTGTTCGGAAGACCTGAACAAGAGACTTGGGCTTTCAGAGCTCTAAATCTGAATTCTGGAAAAATTCCTCCTGAAATGGGGGGCCCATCGGGGGTATTTATAAGCTGGAGAAGACCCCGGGTGGTTATCACCTAGGGCGCGCAAGTGACCTGCACGACCAACTTTGGCGTTCAGGTTTACGTGCGCGACCATTGCGGCGTGCAATTGTACTTGCGCGACCATTGTAGAACTTGCGCGACACTTGTGAAATGTTCTTCTTATTCATTCCTTTGTAAATTTTTGATATTTGTCCAAAGGTTGAATCACTTTGAGCTAAGATATTCCCCTTTTCCAATCATTAGACTATGTGAAGAAAGGAGTGTTAACAAAATTCCCCCCTCAGAGTTAGATCTGGAGAGAAAAGAGGATTTGACTCTGAGGAAAAAGATAAATCATTGGTCTTTTTGGTTATTGGCAGTTTAAAGTCATGCATGTCGGACATAAAAAGGCTAATGTTTAAGGTCGAAATAGCTTTGACCGAATGAATTATAATTGACTCAATTCCTTGAAAATTTATCTGAAAACATATTACCATACTCAAGTATGAGGGAAAAAATGTAAACTATGGCTTAAGAATATTTGAATCTGAGGAATGATATGAAAAAGATCTAAAAGGCATCAGAAGAAGTAGTTTCCAAGAATGAAATTACTATTATTTAACAAACCCGCTAGGGGGTTGAATTATGCAGGGCCGCCAAAGGGCATTGGCTGCATAGTCAAATAAATAGCATCTTTTGGCTAACAAGTCTGTTATGTAGACTGTTTATGCAAGGCCGCCTAAGGGAATGTGCTGCATAGTCAGGAAAAAGAACTCTCAGAATTTTACTTTCCTAGTGCTAAAAAGCCAGTGAAATTTTATGGAGATTCAAATTTTCCAAAGTATAGAGTTTATTGTATGGAAAGAGGTACTTGAATATGGAGAAGATATTTCCAAACAAGATTATCGAAGAACTAGATGGATATCACTCCTACAAAAATCTGACCCAAACGTAGGGAAGGAAAATATAAACCATAGAATTGAATACTTTCAGATCATGAAAAAGGATATGGGAAAAATATGTTAAGGATGGATATTTTTGCGGATCCCTACATACTATCATTTAAGACCAATAAGGACAAAAGAGTATTTCTTCCCAAGAATGAAGTTACCAATATCCGACAAACCCATTAGGGGGTTGAATTATGCAGGGCCACCTAAGGGCATTGGCTGCATAGTCAGATAATAGTATCTTTTGGCTGACAAATCTTTTATGGACACTGTTTATGCAAGGCCGCCTAAGGGCACGTGCTGCATAGTCAGGTAAAAGAACTCTTAGAAATTTGACATTTTTGTGACTAAAAGTCAAGAAAATGGTTATGAAGATCTGAAAATATTTAAGGTTAGGATTATGACACATAAATACGGGTATTGTCCAATGTATACAGAGATACACAGATCAATGCTAACCATAATCATGTTGTGGCTGGGTTCTAAATGGAAATGTTGGACTTCACTACGTATCCCATAAGGATGGGAATCAAGCCACACGTAGTTCTTGAACTATAGTTTAACGTCATGTGGGACAAAAGGATTAGAGATCTTAGTTTAGGTTCATAGAGCTTGGACCATTATGAGAAATACACAGTGTGTGTTTTCATGGGAACTTTTCAGCCAAGGGACTGGAAGTGGAATTTGGGGTTAGGCCCAAAAGACTTGGGGCTAGATTTGAGGGACACTCAAACGTTCCTACATATCCCATAAGGATGGGAATCAAGCCCATGTAGTTCTAGAAATACCCTCTGTACAAATTTGGTTCGTACATGTGAAGGGTGAAAGGGGATTTTAGTACAATGATGGTTTAACCCAAGATAAAAGGTTTGGGCATTGCCATGTATGCACGTAGTCTTTGAAATGAAACATGATTGAAAAATAAATGTAAATAATGGTTCCCTCTCAGGTGAGGGTATCAAAGAATATTGTAGTTTATTGTCATACTGGACAAAAGTGTTGTATAGTTTAACGTCGTATAACAAGGACGAAAGCGAACCAATGTAAAGATATTGATTCTAGGGGCGGTTTCACAAATCAACATCGTATGAGATGGAAGTGAACCGTTGTGAAGAGATTGGTTTTGGGATTGAACCTTGGGAGGTTGCCTACATACCTAGCCTATAAGGCAAGGATAAAAGTCCGCGTAGTTCAATTAAAGAATGAATTAATGATCAAGTTGTTCTTGGGGACAACGACCTAAAAAATGATGTTGGGGCTTATGCGTGGTTAGCGGCCCAAAGAGAGTGTTATGGTTGAAATTTGCTCTAAGCTCACGTGAGTCATACTCAGTGTGAGAAACAAGAGGTAATAACAACCTTAACGATGCACAATTTAATGTCATGTAGGACATATAAATGGGACAATGCAGTTTAAAGTCTTGCAGTTAGGATTATTGGTGTTGAACAGTTTAGTGTTATGTATCAGGGACAAAGTACAGTTTAATGTCATGTAGGACGTATCAAAGGACTTTCTGTACAATTTAGTGTCATGTAGTTAGGACGATGGAGACAACATAGTTTAACATCATGTTGGACAAAAAGACGACTGTGTAGTTTAATGTCGTGTAGTAAGGACAAAAGAGTACACCATTTAACGTCATGTTGGACGTATTAGGGACTTTTTTCATAGTTTAACATCATGTTGGATGAAAGTGCGAATAGTTTAGGGTCATATGCATGGACCATGGATGGTGCAGTTTAATGTCATGCTGGACGTAAGGGACTTCTGTACGGTTTAGCGTCATGTAGTTAGGAAGTTATAGTTTAACGTCATGTGAGACGAAAGGAATACAAATAGTTTAAGGTCATATGTATGGACCGTTGTTGTATTTTTTAACATCATATAACAAGGACAATGAAGGGGACATAGTTTAACATCATGTTGGACGTATGTGAAAATAGTTTAGGGTCATATGCATGGACCATTGATGATGTAGTTTAACGTCTTGCTGGATGGTGGTGCAGTTTAAGGTCATACCGGACCATTGATGATATATTTTGTGTTTATACAAAATACTTCTTCAAAAATTTGGCATTGGTTGGAGTAGTGATGAGTTCTCCATCCATTGAGATTAAAGAATAAGCTCCATTGGAGTAGACCCTATGTATTGAGTAAGGTCCTTCCCATTTTGGCTCAAGCTTGGGAGGTTTCTTTCCTGGTATCATTGGAGTTCTGAGAATTAATACCAATTCTCCATGAGTGAATGAACGAAGATGAACTTTTTTGTTAAAATCTCGTGCTATTCGATTCTGATAGACTTCCAAGTGGTGTAAAGTGCACAATCTTTTCTCATCTAATCGTTCCAATTCATTTGATCTATTTTGAGATTGTTCATCTGTAGATGATTGATCACAAATTGAAACTATGAGCGAGGGTAGTTGAACTTCAATTGGAAATACTGCTTCCGTTCCATATACCAATGAATATGGAGTTGACCGCGTTGCAGTGCGGGTGGTAGTCTGATAAGCCCATAAAGCATGAAAGAGTTTATCAGGACATGACCTCTTATCTTTATCCACCATCTTTTGCAGTATATTTGAAAGAGTCTTGTTGAAGGATTCTATCTGGCCATTGTCCGCTGCATGATACCGAGTTGAATGGTTGGATTTGATGTTGTATTCTTGATACAACTTCTTCACCTCGGATGAACAGAAGTTGGTGCCATTTTCTGTCAATATGGTATGAGGGACACCAAATCTGGTAATGATGTTAGACTTGATAAAGCTAACAACACATTTAGAACTGACTTCCTTGAGAGGTATTGCCTCTGACCATTTGTAAAAGAAGTCAGTAGCAGTATGAATGTACTTAAACTGCTTGGTCGTAGACGAAGGGTAAGTTCTCACCACATCCATTCCCCATGTGGCAAATGGCCATGAGTATTTAGCTATATGAAGCAACTATGGAGGTTGATGAATGAAGTTGGCATGTACTTTTCATGAATGACACTTCTTTGTGAAATCAACAAAATATTGTATTATTGAAGGCCAAAAGTATCCAAGCCTTCAAATCTGATCAGACAGTCTATGTCCAAACTGGTGGGCACCACAGACTCCTGCATGCACTTCTTTCATTACAGTCATTGTCTCTTCACCATCAATGCATCTGAAGAGAACTCCATCAAAACCAAGTTTGTAGAGAATTTTCTCTATGTGATATGGGCTATCATAAAGAGTAAAATTGACCACATGTTGCTGTATTTGTTCTTTCTCGGCTCTATCAGGTGGAAGTGTTCCATTTTGAAGGTATTTCCTGATAGGTGACATCCATCCTGTAGTATGACCATACGGTTCAGGAATGGGACTAATTTCATTAATTTCCTTTGTTCTGATTCGAACATAATGTGAAATTGCATGACGGTGGGCAATATTGATGGTTGTCTCGTCCCGATTTGGACCTTCCAGAGTTGTGGCTATATTAGCCAGTGCATCAGCTTGAGCATTTTGTGATCTTGGGACATAAGAAAATGTCAGTTTCGAAGAGAATTCCGCTATTAACTCTCTGACGTAATCATGCAAAGGGATTAGTTATTCCTTTCTGATGGCATAATCCCCATTGACTTGTTTTATTACCAGGTCTGAATCACCTTTCACCTTTAAGTGATTCACTTGTGCTTGAAGCGCTAATTCCAAGCCTGCGATGAGAGCTTGGTAATCTACTTCATTATTGGTACCACCTTCCCACAATAAGAAGGAATAAGGTAACACTTCCTTTTCTGGAGAAATGAGCACAATTCCTAATCCAACTTTGTTGAATTTAGGATTTTCCATTTTCCTCCCTGTTGGACTTTTGGAAGCACCATCAAAATACATTTCTCATGCCTGAGGACTTTCTTAAATAGAGAAGACTTCCTCATCGGGGAGTTCAATATCTGAAGATGTGTCTTCCACTGAAGGGTGTTCAGCCAGAAAATCAGCCAGAGCTTGGCCCTTTATCGCCTTTTGAGACACATACTGAATGTCGAATTGCTTCAAAATAACTTCCCACCTTGACAGACGTCCTGTAAGCATTGGACGACTAAGTATGAATTTGAGAGGGTTATTGCGAGATACCAATTGGACCTCGTGATGTTGCGGGTAGTGTCTCAACTTATGAACTACAAAGATTAATGCCAGACAACACTTCTCAATACTTGAATACCGGGTTTCTGCTTCAAGCATAGTTTGACTGAGATAGTAGAGGTTGTTTTCATTCTCAGCATCATTCTTTTGATCAAGAAAGGCACCCAATGATCACTCTAGAGCTATCACGTAGTGGATAAGTGGTCTTCCTTCAACAGGTGGCATGAGTACCGGTGGACTCAAGAGGTATTTCTTGAGAATATCGAATGCTTCTTGACATTCTTCAGTCCACTGGTAAGTGACTCCCTTCTTCATCAATTTGGTGAAGGGTAAACTTTTTCTTGCCAAATTGGCGATGAAACGCCGAATATAGGCTAAGTGTCCTTGAAGTACTCTTAATTCTTTCAAATTTTGAGGAGGTGACATACCAAAGATTGACTTGACCAGGATCGACTTCAATACCACGATTGCGTATAACAAAGCCGATAAATTTTCCTGAGGTTACCCCAAAAGCACATTTTAAGGGGTTCATCTTCAAATTATGTTGTCGAAGCTTGTGGAATATGACTTCCAAATCATCCAAGTGATTAGAACGTTGTTTGAATTTAACCACCAAATCGTCTACATAGCATTCAACAAACTTCCCTAAGAAGGGTTTGAATATACGATTCATGGAAAGCTGATATGTTGCACCTGCATTCTTTAAGCCAAAGGTCATTACCCAGTAGCAAAACACACACTGAGGGGCTCTGAAGGCTGTGGATTCCTTATCTTCTGGGGCCATTCGGATCTGATTATATTCGGAATATCCATCCATGAAGTAAAGTGCTTCATATCTAGCTATTGTATCAATTAAAAGTTTTGTAATTGGAACTGGGAAATCATCCTTAGGACAATGCCGATTAAGATCTCTGAAATCGATGCAAACTCTAATTTGTTCGTTCTTCTTCTTTACAGGGAAAATATTATCCAACCACTTGGGATATTGAACTTCTCTGAAAAAGTTAGCTTTGATAAGCTTATCCACTTCAGCCTCAATTTTGGAAGCATAAGTTGGGTGTGTTCTTCTTGTGGCTCGCTTAAATCCTCAATGTTCTTCTGGTAAACCCAAATGATGAGTAGCAACATCAAGATCAAGCCTGGGAATTTATATATAGTTATAAGCAAATATATCTCTATTTCTCTTTAGAAAAGAAATATACATCTCTTGCTCTTCAAGAGTCATGGCCGCGCTGATTAAAGTGGGGCGTGGATCTTATTTTGTACCCAGATTTATTTATCTGAGTTCATCCATAGTGGTATAGAAACCCTCTTCAAATGATGGAGGATCATCTATGAGATCTTCCTCTTCTTCTTCATCATGTGTTATTTCTTCTGTTTCTACTTTCATAGTAGATGATAAAGCAGAATTTTCATGATTAGAAGAGATGTCAAAATTTGCACATCTTGAAGAAGAAGCTTCCATTTCCGACCCGATTGATGATGAAGGGTCTTTTTTGGGTAATAAATAGGAGATGATGGATTGAGAATCGACATCATTGTTCACCTCCGATGTTTCTATAACTTCTTCTGGCCTAATTGGAGAAGTATAGACTTGTTGGATTTTAGCAGATGAAATGAAGACGTCACCATTTGTGCTTTCATCACTACTTGGTGGGTTACCAATTTCTCCCATGTTTTCTGGCTCGATTTCCGTAATTGACATTATAGATCTTTCCATAAGAGTATTCTGATTTGGGTATATCTTGTCAATTTGACAGATAGGAAACACATAATCTATACTCACATGTGTAAATGGATTTACTAGAATCTTCTCTAAACCATATGGAGCATTAACTTTGGTAATCTCCTTTGTTGTGGATTTCTCCCTTCCCTTCATGTGATAGAATTCCGCCTCAATGTATTGAGACTCACATGTCTTGAATAGGGCATTATCACCATAAAATGTCCCAACTTGACCATCGAAATAATATTTGAGACATTGATGGTATGATGAAGGGATAAATGCATGTTGATGTAGCCAGGGTCTTCCAAGAAAGATGTTGAAAGCTGAGTCTTGATCAACAACCATGAAATCTGAATTAGATACAAGATCTCCAAAATGAGTTCTGAGTGTAACTTCGCCCAGTGGTTCTTGTTCATTTTTATCATATCCTTGTAACATCATGGTAGAAGGAGATAAATCAGATTCTGTGAGGCCCAATTGACAAAGTGTACGAATGGGCATGAGGTTGACTCCTAAACCATTGTCAATGAAAGCTCTTCGGACATCTACGCCATTGACCTTGCCAGATAAGTACAAAGGTATAATATGCCCATGCACAACATTATATTCATCTTCATCAGTAAAAGATATTATTGCACGGAATTCTGCAGGATTATTCTCTATGTGATAGACTTCACCTGCAGCAATTTCAGTTTCAAACTCTTGAGGACTTGAAAAAGCCTCGATGAGTGCTTCCCGAAGATCTTTTGACAGATTCAAAGCATCCAGAATTGATAACTTGGCTGGTACTTGGGCCAAGTGTTTCAATACATTATACTTTTGATCCAGAGGTCTGTGTTTTCCAACAGAAATATGTGGTTTATCAGGTACCTTGGAAGCAGATGCTTTGGAAGTTGATGCATCTTGTCTTGGGATAGGAGTTGGTAATATTCCTGTTTTTGGAAGATTAGACCGATTAGATCCATTTAATTGCTGAGAGGAAGAAGATGGAACCTTCAACCGGTCTTCCAAAATAACTGTGTCAGGACTGAATTTGCTATTGGTAGAAGAACTTGTTTGTTCTTGTTGAGCTCGGTGAAGGGCTCTACCACGAGTTTCTGTTGCGTGCACAGTTCTAGCAAGGGTAGAATTGGAATAGTGGCTTCTAAAATATCCACGTCTTCCCTTGTATCCTGAGCCTCTGGAACTTCCTCTGATTCCCCTATTTGATACAGGGAATTCAGGCTCATCGAAATCAAAACTGCGACTGGCATATGGATCTGTTAATTGAATCATATTAATAGAACCGAAGATTAACTCTTCGTCTGATGAAGACTCCGCCTAATTAGCCTATTTAGATTGTTTCGTTTTGTGGGGCGGTGCCCGTGGCTTTGAAGTAGATGGCATGAGGTCTTCCAGAGTCAAAGACAACTTAGGCTTTGACACATACTCATCTTCTTATGATTCTTTTTCTTTCTTTGAATCATGTCATTTCTTTGAGGAATTTCCCTCTGATAAAGAGGGTTTTGGTGCAACATTCATGGAAGAAGACACAATCAGTTTCTTTAATTGTGTTCGCAAAATAGCATGAGTTCGGTTGATTGTCTTTCTGACCATCCAATCATCATACTTTTGTGCATTTTTGCTTTTGACTTCTTTTCATTCGCCTTCCTCCTCTGGAACTGTAGCAGTAACACATGCTACCTGAGCTGAAGAACCTTTCAGTTTGACTTGTCCCGAGTCGACCATCTTTTTCAGGAGGTCTTTGAA
The DNA here is from genome assembly GCA_963277665.1 of Viscum album. Taxonomy (NCBI): domain Eukaryota; kingdom Viridiplantae; phylum Streptophyta; class Magnoliopsida; order Santalales; family Viscaceae; genus Viscum; species Viscum album. The sequence goes on along the minus strand of OY728157.1, from coordinate 22,449,582 downwards.
GACAAAACACTCCTGGATAGGATGCCCCAACATTTGATGAAAAGGGAAATAATTGGGATAGTCTTCATCTCCTTCCTTGTTTGACCTCTTAGGCCTTGGCAATTGAACCAGATTATTTTTCAGAGCCAAAATGAAGTAACCAGGAACTTAATCATTTCACAAAGAGTATGTTTTGCTCTTTAGATCCTCAAATTTTTTTCGTCTTTGATCTCTTTGATCATCTGGACGAAATGGCCTTTGTTGTTGGCGCTCAAGAGGTGGATCCCTTTGAGAAGATGAAGGTTTTGAAGTAGAAATAGGTACAGGTGATTGTTTAAGCATAACTATAGCAGTTTATGCTTTACCCATTCTCCTTCCTGGAGCTGATGGAATTACACGAGATTTAGCCTTAGCCTGTATAAGGGAATCTTCAATCTGCTGAGTGATTGAAGTAAGGTCTCGAAACCCTCCTGTGTATTTCACAGGGATCAACGGCGTGTGTAATTCGTCACGCAGATTTGCCACACAGATTGGCAACAATTCCTCTTGATGGAGTGCTAAGCTTAGAGAATATGTTAATCCCTTTTAGTGAGCAATGAAATATGAGACCCTTTCATTCTCTCTTTGCTTACAGTTTGTAAGATCGAAAGCTGTTGTCTTTGGAAAAGTTGAGCTGAACTGAAGAAGGAATTTTTGGCGAAGATCCTCCCATCCGGTAATTGACTGGGATTGCAAGCTTGTATACCAGACAAAGGTTGGTCCTTGCAAGGTCCGTACGAAGCATCTGAGTTTTACTGCTTCTTGTTGCTATAGAGTTCCCATCATAGGATCACAACAAAACACGTAATGCGTCAAATGTTGTTCAGGGTCGCCTGATCCATTGAAAATAGGGAATACAGGGTTTCCAAAACGGGATGGAGGAGAGATTGAATCTACCCATTCAGGGTAAAATTTCTTTTCTGGTTGAACCTGCGCACGTTTCCCTTACATATTTTCTAACCGATCTGTTAATGACTCAATGGCAGTTATTAACTTTTGAGAAACATCTAGTTGAACTTGGACTTGGGTAGGTGCAATGATTGGAGCTTGGACAGATGTGGTGGTTGGTGCTGCAACTGATGGTAGCACTGCCAACTGTTGTTGCACTTGACCCGTAGGATTAGACCTGTGAGGGTGTACTGATATAGAAGGATATTCTTGATCCATCTCAGTAGCTGCAACAAATTCCCTTGGCTGACTGACTCCAGCACGCTTAAGAAGAAGACTACCCTGAAGTAGTTCTGCATTCAACCTCCTTAATTCCTTCATTTCTTCCTCCTATTGTGCAAACCTTTGCTCTAGTGAGAGCGATTGGACTTCTATAGAGGAAGGATGTGTAACCTTATTCTTTTCCCTCTCTTTGTTGGATCATTTTCGGAGAGGGGGAAGTGGGTTACTCAAAGGATTACCTAGATTCTGAGTAATCCTTTGATTTTGTGTACGCACACCTTCTTCATTTGTGTCGGTGCATACATCTTCTTGAGCAGTAACCTCTTCATATGAGTACCCTGAGTGAGCCTCATCTAGTGGATCAATAACAACGGAATTGATGAAATTTATTGATGCATAACACATCGCATCCCTTCTATCAGCATTTTTGTGATATTGTCTTCTTCCATGTCTTTGATGAGACATTGCCTTTTGTTGATTCGATCCCTCATTAACTTCTTGACGAACCGTAATTTGGAGGGAATTTCCTGATAATTTGGCTCTTCATTCCTCTTAAGGATTCTTTCCCAATCGAGAAAAGACCTACTTTCTCTGAGGTGGGGATTGATGATTTGAAAAATTTCCCAGTCCGGTGGACTGGGGCTGTTCCTACTGTTCCTGCTCAACTCCTCGAATACTATTTTTTGATTCCGAGGGTTGGTTTAAAAGTGTCCCCAGTCTGGCAAGCTAGGATGGCTCTTGACATGATATGTCTGAGACTTTCTTAAAATCTCTCCTGATCTTGCGAACCTTAGTCCGAAAATTAGCTGGATGCATTAACCTATATCCACTTTTATCACCTAGTTCAAAAGACCGTTGGATGATTTCTGACACTTCTGTCACTTGATGATGTGCTTGCTCCATACGAGAGGCCTATTCAATATTCTCGTTTGCTTGATGCAGGAGTAATTCAACAACCTGTTCTTTGTATGCTTGATTTTGAGAGGAACTAGTTGAAGCCTGTTCTTGGGAAAGCTTTTGATTACAAACAAAGCCCATTGACGTTGGCCGTCCATGGGCAATAACATTTCATGAGACCATTTTCAGTGGTCTTTTCTCACTGGAGAGCACAGTGAAATGTAGTGCTCCATGAACACCCCATCCTCTGACATGAATACCAGATGGGGCATTGGCAATTAACTAATGCAATATTCTTAGTGTGCCAAGGCATGAATGTTGAAGGGCTCTCTACTGCTTTTCAGCCTTTGGATATCGAGAGACTGATAGAGATGCCAAATCAATATGATGTTGTAACCCTTCTATTATCTTAAGATGATTTTCATATTCATCATAAGATAATACTTTCTTCTTCAACTGACAAAGAGTTTTCCATATGTTGAGACAAATATCATAAATTCCATCTTCCGTCAACATCTTTGGAAAGTCATACTGAGAGTCAGCCAGAGGCCAAAACATGACTGGTACTTCACCTTTTTCCAGTTGTTTTCTCATGTTCAACATTTCCTCTTTATCATTAAATGAAGATTCTTCTACCTGATTTGACCAAAGAAGGTTCTTCCTTGTTACTTCATCGGATTCGACAAGATTGGTAGAGAGATCACTGATTAAACTAGAAGATGCATGACTTAGGGGTGGTTTGGAGAATGACCTACACCCCGGGCTATCTTCTGATTGAGAAAGTATTTCACCTTCTATCAATGAAGCATCAGAAATGACTGGTTTTTCATTTTCAAGTGCCTCAAGATAAGAGGGATTTCTCGGCACTACATTGTCCACTGGAGCATTTTTCGGGCAATGTGCATCACTACTGTGGAGAGGACTTTCACAACGAAATTCATCATCATGGAGAGGACCACCATGGTGGGTTACAACAAAAGATGAGATCTCTTGATCCTTGGTCTTCTGACCACACAGAGGGTTCCTGTGGATATCATCTGAAGATGATACTTCAAGATCGACCGAATTGTCATGAAGAAAGCCTTCATGAGGAAGTGTTTGTTGAAGACCTTCGGAATTAATGTTCCCACTATTGGGAAATGAGGGAGTAGAATCTTGAATTCCAATAGATAACTGTCTGAGGGCTTCAAGAACTCCAGCATCGAGCAAGGCCTTGTTACAGATTGGCTCTTGATCTACTGACTGTGTTGGGCGGGTCTTTTTCTTAGACGCCTTATTACTTGCCTTGGAAACCACTTGTTGACGAAAGTGGCTGCTCTGAGCAGGTGTATGTTCCTGATTAGGAAAGATGGCCAGTTTAGGCTGATGATCTCCACTCAAATCATGTGTATGTGCCTGACTTGGTTGTCCGTATGATATGGGGGAGTATTCCCCACAACCCTCTTGGACTGGAACAAATGTGTGTGTCTGTTCCGGAGTGAACTGTTGATGTGTCACTCCACTGGTAGGGATATATTTATGTGTCTTTCCCTGAGATGCTGCTGAAGCTGTTATAATATCCTGGAAGACATCTAGAATATGAGTAGGGATTTTCTTCTGCTCTTTTACCACTGATAGAATATGTTTGGTGACTTCAGCTACTGGAACGGGAATATACGTCCATTCCGTGCTTGGAGTAGGTGTATGTGCCTGCTCCTGTCCTCCTTTTCCTGTCAGTGAATCATGAATGTACTTAAATGTGGGGGTAGAGAGTTGAGTCTGCCTCCTGTTTGTCATCGGAGCTTTCCGACTGACTTCTCTGTGTGCTACCAAGCGAGACTGTTGGTAAGCTTGATTAATACTAGTAGGTGTATGTGCCTACTGATTGTACTTCGTCGAACATGGTTGACGATATCCATCATATGTAGTCAGACGAGCCTGTTGACTAGCTGATGATGTATAAATAGGTGTATGTTTCTGCCTATATTACTCCACCAGAATTGCCTGGTGGGATTAATGTGATGCTGCCAGACGAGTCTACTGGACAGCATAATTAAAACGGGCAGGTGTATTTTCCTGCTCGTTTCTTTCCACCAAGTTAGGTTGGTGGACTTCTCCGGAGATGGCAGAGATGAGAACCTGCTCACTATTGACCGAATTCTACCTCTGGCGGTTCATCTTGCCTTCTCGGGTTCAAGGAACCTAAGCCGAACGCCTGGAGTTGGTACCATCATAATTTTGAGGGTGTACTGTCGCACGAGTCTGGCGGCGATTGTTGATAGGATCCCTCAGGAAGGACTCCTGCTTCTTTGAATTAAAGCCCTGAGGGACCTGCTCATTCACCTCCCCATAATATGGGAGTGAATGGTGATTGCGTTCCGGGGATAATGACCCGAAACGGTTGGAGACAGTGGTTAGCACCGCCTGCTTCTTGATCACTAGTCATCGTTGTTCGGATGACCGGTGTGAGTTGTTCACTTGGAGGGCTTGTCGGGCAGCCTCCAGAGTTGGGATGGTACCGTGTTGACAGTACTCCTTAACCAGCACATTTGATACCCAGCGTTGAAGACGCTGAGTAGGTGATGTCATCCTTAGAGAGGATGGCGATCTAGCAGGAGTAGCAATAGTGGCATTTGCAGCAGCATTATTCACAGGTGTGAACTTGAGAGCAGCCATTCTGGAAATGCAGAAGATCTTGGAAAAGAGTGCCTGTTTGATATAATAGATGTAATCGAGATAAAATCAGCCACTACATCTTTTGGATGAGCACATATGCCAATGAATGTTTTTGTTGGCCCTCTCATTGAGTTTTAAAATAGGGGTCTAACAAATAGGCAAAACATTATTTTAACTTAGTTAAGAATTCACGTCGGGTTTACCATTTTTTTGTTTCCCTTGGAATTTGGGGATGACCTCATTGATTGAAGGTTCAAACATTCCAATCAGTTTCTAACAGGTTTGTTCGTAGAACCGGAAACATCCAATGATTCCATATCCATTTAGACTTACTTTCCAAAGGTAGGTTCTCATTAGTTGTGAACTGATGAGGCTTAGGAATTTGCATTGGTTGAGAGGATGGGAGGTCAGACTCATCACACCTTTTTTAGGGGAATTATTGTCTAATCCGGGACTCTCTTTATAGATTTAAGTTATGTTCGTGAATCCTTATTACATTACCAAGTATAAAATGAGCTTTCCTTTAGTCTGACAATCAATGATTGATATGTAAGAAATTCATAGAATCTTTTATATGTATTCGAGGTTCTTCATCGATGAAGAATCATCTGTATTTGTTAAAGATTCTTAGTTGATGGTATCCTTAAAATACATAAAAGTCTCTTGGTTATTATGATGACCATACTGGTTTTAAAGCCACTCAGGAGGGCACTTGAAGTTTACTGTCATTCAGGAGGACATGGATTATTTCAGAATTGGGATCGTACCCATTGATGGGCTACCTATGTATCCTTTTTTTTGGAAAAGGAATCGGAACCCACGTAGTTCGAATAAGGGAGTATGATGCTTATGCATGATTGATGCCTCAAAGAAAGAAGTCATGATTAATTGTACACTCTAAGCTCACATGAGTCATGGTCGGTGTGAGAAACAAGAGGCATTGGTAAAACCAAACAATTGTGCCACAAAAGATGCAATGATGTGGGGCTTATGTGTTTATGACTGCCCAAAATAGATGAGGATTAAGATTTACTTCAGGGAAGAAATCCAGGAACAGGGTCCATAAAGGTATATGTACTTTATAGAGATTTTGGATACTCTAATCACGGGGCTTACTCCTAAGGAATATGCCCAAGTTAGGAGTGGACTTATGATTGGATTTTACTCCTGATAAAGAAGCCCCAAATCAAAAGTAAATTATAACTGGTTAAGAGAAATTAAGACTGGGGCTTACTCCTAAGAAGGAGGCCCAGGTTAAGGGACTTGAAAATTTAAGGGACTTGGGGCTTACTCCTAAGGAGGATGCCCATATTTTAGAATTATGATTGGGGCTTATTTCTAAAAAGGAGGCCTAGGTTAATGATTTCTCTCATCTTAAAGGATGATGTTGAATGAATGAAATCTCAATCTTTAGTGACATAAAGATATATAAATCACTAGGTTTTGAGAGATATTCCACTGAATTCCTTTCAGATAAGGAAGTCAAATCAAGAAATCATGCCAAAAATGGCTTTGAAGAGTGTCTTGAAGACTGAATCTTGAATAGGAGAGGTGGAATGACATAATAGGGGTGAAATGGGCAAGAAGGGCACCCAAAAATGCAAGGGCGCGCAAGTCCTGGAAGGCGCGTAGGTACTGCGTGGGCACGCAAGTCCTGATCGCGCAGGTATACCTGCGCGACACATGGGTACTTGCGCGTTTGTAAACTAGCATGGTAATACTTGGGCGATCCTTGAAAAATGCCTTTATCATTATCCTGAGGTACTTCTAGAAGAGAGGCGCGCAATTTTTGGTGAGTAAGTAGGGTGGTGCGCAAGTATGTTCATTTCCCTTAAGGGTAAAACACTTTAGGCATGCAAGTGTTAGTGAATTCTAAAACTTAGACCGTACTCCTATTGTTTAGACCTTCCATTATAGGTAAAGAATTACCTTAGAAGTGTTCGGAAGACCTAAAGAAGAGACTTGGGCGTTCATAGCTCTAAATCTGAATTCTAGAAAAATTCCTCCTGAAATGGGGGGCCCACCGGGGGTATTTATAGGCTGGAGAAGACCCCGGGCGGTTATCACCTAGGGCGCACAAGTGACTTGCGCGACCAACTTCGGCACGCAGGTGTACGTGCGTGACCATTGTGGCGCGCAAGTGTACTTGCACGACCATTGTAGAACTTGCGCGACACTTGTGCAATGTTCTTCTTATTCATTCCTTTGTCAATTTTTGATATTTTTCCAAAGGTTGAATCACTTTGAGCTAAGATATTCCCCTTTTCCAATCATTAGACTCTGTGACGAAAGGAGTGTCAACAATACCTTAAAAATATCTCTAGGGATTTCACTAAAGTTTTTGCATCCTAGTTTCCAAAGGTTAACTAAACCTTTCCTCTGATACCAACTGTAGAGACCCAATCTTCACATACATGGACATTAAATTACTTTTTCGAAATACCTAATACATAACAAAAACAGACACCAAAGTACCGTAATAGTTTAGTGCCTTTGGAAACTTGGAACATAATCTTCTAATCTTGGTGAAAGATCTTAAACATCTCCCATAAAGATATTCACTTTCTTACCTAAAACCTTTCTTTATATCCTGGTTAAAATAAAACATAAAAATGGTGATCTCAAATTCTCAATAAGGTAAAACATAGAGAACATAAAACAATCCATAAACATTTGAAAGAAAAAACTTGAACATAAAATCTAAACATCAAAATCTTGAGAAAAGACACAAATCTTGGAAGTACGTAAGGAATATATCATAAAGGAACATAAATCATGATAAAATACCATGGGAATAAAAAATGTAATTTTGTTAAATCATTAATCACATGATATGATTTCCATAGTAGCCAAGGCATTCCTGCCAAGACCATCTTAGTGGACAAAGTCCCTTTCTGAATCAATTTCACTCCTCGTTCCAGTCATGTATCACTGAACTGGATTAACTTACTATTCCAGCCATGTCTATCTCATGAGATATAAATCTTTACCCAATGAATTGGAGGTAGATATAAGTCTCACCCATCTCATAATGAAACCATTCTTACATGTTCCACAATATAAACATAAATCATTCATCATAACCCAAAGAATAAAATGGGTTTTATAAACATCATTCCATCATAACATAATCCATATAAAAAAATGGATATCATTTCATCATAAGAAAAGTGAAACCATGTAAATCATAGATACATTATACTTGAGACATACACATATGAAATAATGTCATCTTATATGTAAAATGGTTTTGATAAAACACTTGAAACGAATTCTTGATGAAAATATCCTTTCTTCTTCAAAATCATTTTCTTTTCACAAAATGCCATGAAATTTTAAAAGAAAGTTATTTTTTTGAAAATAGTCATGAAATCTTGTAGAGTAAGCTTCATGAAAATTAGACATTATGAAACCATAAAAATCTATTCACGCCATATAAGTTAAAAAAAACATTCTCCTCGTACTTTTTTCGGAAAAGTAAAAAAGTTCCTCGTGTCATAAAAAAAAGTAAGATTCCTTTCATAACATGTGGTAAATTTAAAAAATGGGTAAAAAGGACATTAAAAATACATGAAAAAAATTTATAAAACATGGGCATGGATGATAACAATAACCCCAAATACTTATGAATAAATAATCTCGGATAAAAACGAGATTGGAAAAGTTATCCCTTACCTTAGGTCCGATATTCTTCGTATGTATCCAAACCTCCTGTATAATGATTTAAATAATGTAATTTACTTATTACAGAATCATATTCATTGTTATGATATCATAAATTATTCACTTATGACTTTATATTACCCGTTCTTTTGTAAATTCCATGTTAAAGCAGCATTTTGGGTAAAATTATTTTATTTATCATGCGTGTTTGGACTTGTTATTATTGATATTATTATTACTTATATCATGATTTACTTACTTCAAGAATGTAAATAATGATTTATATATCATATATATTCATTATATATATATATATATATAATATATAGATGAATGAAATGAAATACACCGTTCATGGAGACGGTAGGCCATACGTACACATGAACGTTGTTTTCCTTTCCTTATTGACTTGAATGAAAGTAAGTAGATGATATATATATATATATACATAAATAAAGTAGCTTAATTATGTCATATATTTCATTATTATTCATTATATATACTTTATAATCATTCTTTAATGGTTAACATGGAGAATAAATCTCATCGTGTCGTGGAGACGGTAATCCGTACGTACGCACGAGCGATGATATCATTCCCATAATTATTGAATGGAATTGGAGTGGATGATATAATATCTCAGATTAAGTATGATTTTATAATAACCATATATAGTTATTATTTGCACCATTATACCCATCCAAGTAAGGTGGTGGTGGAAAAACAAATTACACCATGGCGTGGAGACGGTATTCCATACGTACGCACGTGCGGTGATTTCGTTTTCCGTAGGATGGATAGAAGGTGAAATGGGGTTGTTTCATATTTATAATAACATATCAGTATATTTTTAATACTTATGTTATTACTTTACAATGAAACAACTAAATAAGAATAAGTTGAAGAAGAAATAAACTTGAAAGAATCGGTAGAAGAGATTACCTCTTCTTCGACGCACCTCTTTTAAGCTTCCTCTTAAGGCACTAGAGTTGGTCTTTTTAGGAGACCATAACCTCTATAATGTTTCTAGGGAAGTTTATAAGGGAAATTGGAAGTATTTTTATGAGCTTGAAGGCTCAAAATTGTGTAAAGAGAAGAGGGAGGAGGTGCCCTTTTATAAGGGAGGAGAGGGGCACCTTAGGAAAAACTTAAAATATTATTTTATAATAAAGTCAAATTCGGTTTATAATAGCTCCAAAATTATTTATTTAGAAGATAAAGTGGGGATGGGTATAAATCCTCTCAACCAATAAGTTTTAGACAAGTTTAGGTTACTATTTTAACCTTATCATTTAGATTTAACTCTAAGTTAAATAATTTAAGTTTTGCCATGCCTTCTTGTTTTATTACACTATATGGTTAATAAACTTACTATAAAAAGCCAAAAGAACCCCAAGTGTTTCATTATTAATATATATAACCTTATATATGTCATTTGGCCGAACCTTAGATTTTTAGGAATATAATAACAATTAATAATATAATATTTGTTTTAAAAACTATTTTATGTCAATTTTGACACTATTTGGTAATTGATTTTTTTGAAAATCATAACAACATGATTAGTTCTAAAAAAATTAATTAAATAAATACTAACATGTCATATTAATCTATAAAATTAGTGTAATTCATAAAAAGTCTAAAATTACATTTATTTGGTTATTTATAACATCAATTATGTTAATATTTCATTAATAAGGTAATTACTGCATCATTATTGTGTCATAAATAAATTAAATTATTTAATGTCTAAAATTTATAAATAAAATACCATTATGTAGGAAATATTTTTATATTTCTAATTAATATTTATAGTCAAATTTATCTTATGTATAACCCTATATTAAAAATGTTTTATTTATTAAACTTTGATTTTAACTCTTTTAACTCTTCTTTAAATAAAATAATAATAAGTGTCCTAATCTAATCCAAGTGGACCTAAAGGGAATATTTTATTCCTAAGGTTGTTTTTGGTCAAATTAAACTTATCCAATAGAATTAGTACATGTGTTAGGGTAATAATAATATCATTTTTACCCTTAATTGCCCTATTTACTTTTAACCATGGTAAATAAAAGTAAAACGTTACTATTCACCAAAAATTATTTTTATCTTATTGAACCATGTTTTACTCCTTGATATTAACCATGTCTCTCAGATTTTCAAAATTCAACTCACATAAGCGGTAAAATTAAGTTTTATGTACAATTGCAAATGCTCCTAGGAGGTGGGTAAAATACGGTGAAAAGTTCAATAAAATTTTTATATATCTAAAATTATTATAAAATGACTCAAATGAATTAAATTGAACTTATATAAGTATTATGTATCTATTTTGACCTAAAATAAATTTAAATCAAATAAATAATTATTTAAATAAAAAGTCAGTTTTACCCAATAACTCAGTGTTTTCACTATTCATCAAAAATTGAAAGTTTTCAGAAAAATACTAAATTTCACCCTAGGATAATTTCGATATTCCGAATCCAAAAATGAAGTCCATTTTGAAAGCTAAAATTTATAAAATTTCAAAAAGTGGGTATTACTATTCATAATGGCTAGTTTATATAATATTTTAATATCATATCATTGTTTAGTGAAACTCGGTATTGCGTACAACACACGCTATCGTGGAAGGTCGTGATTGCGTGTAAAGCAAGCCAAGTCAGGGTTTCATGTAGTGCAAGATTCCTTTTTTGTTGTGTATAATAGAATCCAACCATATTTTATTTATATATTGAATATATATATATATATATACACTCAATGTTGCATAGAATAACTTCTATCAAACGAACTTGAAATTTTGTGTAACACGATCCAAGAATAGTGTTGTGTATACTGCAAGCTAATACGGTGTTGTGTATAGCGCAAGATAATATTGGTGTAGCATAAAACACAAGACATCAAATAAATTAAAAAGAATACTTCTCATAAAATCTCAGGGTGTTACATTGAGTTCCTTTTATTTTTGTGTTCAGGGTAGATGCGTGGGATGTTGGGCATCATAAATAGACTTACTTTGGAACTTTTGTATACTCTTATTCATGGGATAAGCTATGATATGGAGATCCCATTACTCTCTCGTTTGGGATTCTTTGAGTGAGAAAATATATATATATATATTTATTTATTTATATCATGTTTTAGTACCCAATCCATGGGTTTTGGTTACTCTCCTTCCAAGAGAACTAAAGACACACAGAGTATACCAAATTCTTTATTTGACTATATTCTCATGGTTGGATTAGTCTACTCTCCTTCTATAGGTATTGAAGAATCAAAAAGAAGTTCATCTTCTCACCGTTTTGATCTCCTTATGTTTGTATGAGTTTACTTTCACTCTCTTATTAGGTTGAGTTGTACTCTTTTATTATACCTTGTTCCATATACTACTTTCCTCTTCAGTTTTATATCTGACTACTCCCCATTCACCCTTTTTTGGGGCATTCTACTAGGTATGTATATACTCACCCCTACATGGGATTTTCCCAACACATGTAGTGTCTTTTAAAGATGACGTACAGGTTGATCGTGACTTTAGAGGATCTTAGGGATAAGTGGTTCTTGGACCATGGATGGTGGTCATAACTTCGGATTTAGGAGTTGGGCTCTCTCAGCTATTTTAATTTTCCATTTTTCTATCAGGTTGGGACACACTTTTGGTTGGGCATTTATTTTTTCCCTTTACTTTTCAATTTACACTATTGTACTTCATACTAATTATAGGTCCATGTATATTTGGTTTAATAATAGAAATGTTTCATCTTTACTTTATTTCCCTCTTAACTTTTGAATTGATTTTGATGTGTGTGTGTGTGTGTGTAGGTACATAAGAAAAGGCCTCCTCGAGTTTAGTTGTTACTTCGGCACTTGTTTATACCCCATGGCCTATGGAGGCGGGCTTGGGGTACTTGCGTCTTGAGCCCGACTTGGGTCGAGTCATGATAGATTGGTAGCATTAGAGAATCTCGATATGGAAAAGGTTTCTCCATCTGAGAAAGGATACTTTTCATAACCTGATTAATCTTCCCTAATATACCCATAACTTGCTCAGTTCCAATACCAATTGTATTGGATTCATTCGTAAAGAAATATCTAAATTGGTTATGAGTATTGATACCATTATTCTTTCCATATGCAATTTCTAAATGATTTTGTACACTAGATTAGGTCATATCATTATGGAACATAATTCATAATCTCAAAAACTAGTGAATCACATAACCTAAATTGAAAATTTAGGTATAACTAATCTCTAAATAATAAGGTTGGTTTATTTGGATATATTTCCAAATTCTGTCATAATGATTCATTATGTTTTTCTAAATAGAGTTTCCAAGGTTTCTACTAAACTTCCTTTACTATCAATTATAATGGCCCCAACCCCAGTAGCACAGAGCTGGTTCCTTACTTTATTACATTAGCATAAGATACAAGAAATCACATCCCAAAGGACTGAATAGTTTAGTAGTATTGGTAAACTAGATACATATTTGAAATTAAAATTACATTTTAAACATAAAATAAAAAAAAATATTTTCTTTGAAAACACCATTATTATTATATCTTAAATCTGTATATCGGTCATAATAAACGTCTTGGCATCCTAGGGAAAAATAAAACATAAGAGGTGAGCTCAGATGCTCAGTAAGGGTATACGGTGGAAGCTATTATAAATAAGTATAAATGATTTTGGTAAGGTAATTAATTAAAACACATGAAAATTAATTAATAACTTGGTAATTATATTGTAGGAATAAAATATGATCAAATAATTACATATAAATAATAATATGATCTTAACCATGGATATTCTAACTAATTGAATGATCGCATGGAATATCAATAATGATGGATTTTATAATATCATATGTTTAAACTATCAAGATATATCCTATAGATGGTTAATTTTAAGATAAATCCTTTTAATAATTTAATTCTTTGGGTATAAACCCGTATAAATGTATAAAATATCAAGATATATCCTCTAGATAGTTACTATCAAGATCATTCCTCTTTCCAGTTTAAGTATGTGGGAAGAAACCCATCTGATTTGGACAACTAATTTGTCCCATTAATGAATAAAATTTAACAAAGATTTAAATATCATGATAATAAATAAATTCATGATATAACATGTTAAAGTGGATTTATATACACCTCATAAAATAATATAAGTTCAAAACATCAAATTATGACTCAATGAATGAAAATTAAGATGAAGTACCTTACAAATATCGTATCATTGAAGTGAGTGTTAATCAAATGGATATATTATGTGTATTCATTGTAAATCCACATAAAATAAGTTTAAGTACAACATAAGGTAATAAAAAATCATTTTTCACAAAATATTATCATGTCATATCAATAAAGTAGAAGTTTAACCCAATGATTGGAAATTGAGTTAAGAAATACCTTACCACTTTATAATTAGTCGAATTATGTGCCCCATAAAGTAGTATTTATCAAATTTAAAATTTAATAACATTTATATAAATAGATAAATGATATGATATACCAAATTTCTATACACCACACAAACAAAATAAGTGGTGAATAAGGCATATCTCACAGAAATAAAAGTGAGATGAAAAAAACACTTACCTTGCACTTTCCTTTAGTTGAATGAGTTTTAACCTCCTTTATAATGGTTTAAATCATGTTATTAATTTATAAAATAAACATATCCATATTTATTATATCATATATTATCCTATTATATCATCTTATCACCTGTTTTTTAATAATATTTTGTTATTACCCTTGTTTTGAGTGTTAACTGCTTTATTTTCCTAAGCATGTTTTGTCATGTAAGTCCTGGTTATTGTGCATAGGATATAGTACCACAATATAAATAATGATATTAAATTAATATATTGAATATTTATTCATTATATACATTCTTATAATCATTCTTCTATGGTGATCATGGAAAATGAATCGCATCCCATTGTGGAGACGGTAGGCCATATGTACGCACAAGTGATGGTATCATTCGATTAATGGTGAAAGGGTAAGGAAGTTTATGGTATATTAATTTATAAAAAATCATAATCATGTAAAAATTATAATATATATCCATTTTTCCAACATTATACCCATCTAATTAAAGTGGTGATGAAAAAAAATTACATCATGCTGTGGAGATGGTAAGTCGTATGTACGCACTCTCGGTCCTTTCATTTTTCATAGGATGAATAAAATATAGAATATGGTTGTATCATAATCATAATAACATATAATAATATATATTATACTGGATTAATTAATTTAAAATGGAAACATCACATGAATAGGAAGTAGAAGAAGAAATAAACATGAAAGGGTTGATAAAGATGATTACCTCTTCTTCATCAGACTTCATTTAATCTCTTTTTAAGGGACCTAGGGTAGGTATTTTTGAAATGTAAGTACCTAAAGAACTCATATAAGGATTTTTTAAAGAGAAAATTTCAGGTTTTGGGCATTATATAAGGCTAAATGTGGTGTGAATAAGTGAGGGAGGAGGTTCTATTTTATAATTGAGGTGAGGGGCACTTTTAGAAATCCTCAAAATATTAAAATATAATAAGGATATTCTAGAGAAAATGAATTAAAATAGACTATAAATGAATATTTAAATAAATTTTAGACCATATATTATCCCATTTGTGATTATTTAACAAAATTTATTTTTAAATAATTTAATAAAATATTGGTTCAATAAAATATCATTATTGTCAAATTTGATACTATTTATTTAATTTGACTTCAACTATATCAAGAAAAAGTTTTAATTATAAGATAATGATTTAAAAAATATATACTATATCTTATAGATATATAAAATTCATTAGACACATTAACTCATCCCAAATATATCAAAATTAATACTTTTAAAATCAATTATTTTATTTTCGGTTAATTAAATCAATATTGTATTAGCATTACAGAAGTATTTATGGTAATTATATAATTTATAAAAAATAAATATAAATTTATATAATTAAAATAACTTCATTAATATAAAAATAGATATTTATTTTCATTCATATATTTATTTTTTCCTATGTGGACACATAAAATATATTAAAAACAAAAAGATTGATATTTTGTAACTGTCTTTGATTTAAAAAAAATAAGTTATTTTAAATTAAAATCGTCCATTAAATAAATAAAATTAGATATTAAGTTTACAAGTGTATAATCATATTAATACGATATATTTTTTTTATTTTAGGTCATGGTTATACCCTTATCTTTTTTTTTAACCATTATTTAATCTCTTTAACTATTACCGTGACAACATGGATTTTTACTCTTTGAGGGTCAATATTGTAAGAACCCAGTTCTTATTCTTGAGGTACGGGTTTCTTCTTTACCTTTTTCCTTAAGTGTTTTTGAGAAAATAAGGAAAATGGTGGAAAATCCAAAATTTTATGGGTACACGCCGTGTACTTTCCACACGTCGTGTACTTTGGATGTGTAGGATGAGTACACAGGGCGTGTAGGCTTGTCAGTGATGAAGGGTGTAAAAACTGACTACAAGCCATGTACTTTGTATTTACACACCATGTAATCAGTCAGCAGGTAAACAGTAAGGCGGTGGAGGCAGCCACCAGTGGAGCGACTGTACACACCGTGTAATCAGGAATACACATTGTGTACTCATGTCGACGGGTGAATAGTGTCGCGGTGGAAAGAAGCCGCCAAAGGAACAGTTAAAAAAATGAAAAGTACATTCCATGTAGTTTGTTTTTTTTTTGCTTAAAATGGGCAGTAGCCTCCTCTGTTGATAGAGGAAGATTAGAACGCTGAAGGAGCTCGGGAGAGGAGGCCGGAGCTTGGAAGATCTCCCAACCGCACACCGGGAATCTGATTCCGCCTACATCGATCACATTGGGACCGTACGGGTAATCCCTCCCCTCTCCTTGCACTGTTCTAACCAATTATTCCTTTAAGGGAAGTTATTTATGTTTGAACGGGAAAACATGTATCCCAGATCTATGTCATTCACAGGCGTTTCGGGAGGCGTCGTTCACATATACCAATCAAAGGTGATCAAGGTAGGTGGTCTGATGTTTATTTCCAACTGTGGTGTTGAAATTGTGTTTCGTTGTGCTACGAACCCATGTTTTGGGTGTCGTGTGGTTGAGGCCTTGGCTGTTTTAAATACCTAGAACTATATAGGTAATTGAATGTAATTGTAAACTGCTGTTTGAAGATCACTTCTTGAATCCAGGACCACCCCAGGGGTACGTTCCTCTATTTAGCCGTTTGGCCAGGATACCCGAGGGTATGCCATGATTGTATTGTGCACTAATTTTTCTTGAGAAAAAGTTTATATAAATGATTTTTTATGATTTGGGCTCAGCCTGGTTATATTAGCATGAGGGCGTGGTTATATTAGCCTGAGTTTGTGGTTATATTAGACTGAGGGCGTGACTATATTAGCCTGAGGGAATGGTTATATTAGCCTGAGGGCGTGGTTATATTAGCCTAAGGGCATGGTGATATTTAGCATGAGGGCATGACTATATTAGCCTGAGGGCATGGTTACATTTAGCCTGAGGGCAGGGTTCTGATTAGTCTGAGGGCATGATTACATTTAACCTGAGGGAATGGTTCTGATTAGCTCAGAATTAAATTATGTTGAATTGTTAAAAGAATATTAAAATGGAAATGAAACTGGTATTTATAGTTACTTTTGAGTAATTACTAGTTTACTGCATTTACTTTTGCACGTTGTTGTTCCATATTTTCACTAACAGTTGGGAATGGGCCTTTGGTGGGTGCCTACTGAGATTTATTTCTCACACCCTGTTTGGGTCATGTCTTAATCCCAAACAGACTATATTGTTGCAATTTTCTACAAGGGAAATATCCATATATAGGTACATGACTGTGGCAGAGGAGTAGTAGAGCATGGGACTGAGCCTTGGCTTATGATGTTGCTGCGTTTTGTTTACTGTGCTTATTTGTTGGGTTGTACCTTGTTTTTGAGTTGTATTGTATTGTATTATAGTGTATACCATTCTGGATGCTTTCATAGAATTAGTGACATGCTTCATCTATATATATATGATTGCTGGTTCTCTTTTACTTCAGTTGTCCATTTCAGTTATATATTGTTTACTGCTTCCGTTATTGTACGTTATCTATCTTTTCTACTATGCTTCACTTTGAAAAATGAGAACATAGTTTTCCCACTATCAGACATGGGCCCTCACTGCTAGTCGGCAGCCTCTGGCATTTGGGGAAATGCTCTTGAGGTAATGTGACCAACTGGGTTCGGGGCACCTGTGGAGTGGCACCCGGATCTGGGATGTTACAAAGTGGTATTAGAGCGGTTCTTTTCTTTAACTTACTATTTGGAGACTTAGTCAAGGATAGGACAGACATGGTAGTTGGTAATAAGTTGTGCCCGGGAGTATCTAACCTGTGTATAGTGAAAATCAAATCTACCTCGTTTATTACAATTTTTCTGATTATGCAATTTTATAGTTGACTTGATTTTCACCGTTGGGTGATGCACTTGTGATTGTGTTTTTTATATGTTATGCATGGGTTCTATTTAGTTAAACCCCGATGAGATGAGGGTATGTCATCTCATGCATCATTTAGGAACATGCTATAAATCACATTCCATGCATAGTTCCATGCCATGTAGGTGCATTAGAAATTGCATGTTGTTGTGATAGTTGTTGTGCTAGAAAAGCATGCTATTATGATAGTTTCTTTGATAAATATCTACTATTTGATAGGGTATTTTGTGTGAGTTTGTGATAAAATGAATGCCAAACTTTGGTTTTTGGGGAGTATAGGCCCTCAATGATCGGAATTTGGTGGATCATTAACGAGTTTACTTTATTATAACATGTATAAGATGCCAATCTTTGATTTGTGGGGAGTATGGGCCCTCACGGATCGAATTCTGGCACTTAGGTGTTATTCTATGTTTTCTGGGTTCCACAGTAGTTTCTGAGGCATACTGTCCGTAAAACCCAGTATACACGTCGCGTAGTTCTATGGACACATGTCGCGTGTTATTCTGTTCGGGAAGAAATGAAAACTTTTTAAGTACATGTTGTGTACCCTCAGTACATGTCGTATAGTCTCTTCTCGTGTCATAGGCCGTGTGGGCGGGGACACGGGGTAGTGAATGTCTTGGGAAACACTCTGTGCACCAGTTATACACACCGTTTAGTGTTGACCCGGTGTCCGCCCTTGTAACTAACAACACGGACGGAGGAAACCTTAAGACATATACGCCGTGTCTACTGGGAACACGTTGTGTAGTCTGACCCAGGTACCCAACCATGTGAAAAACAACACGATCTGGTGAAATCTTGTCAAGTACATGTCATGTGCCTGTGGGACACGCCGTGTAGTTTTTTTTGGAAGAGCCATGTGGCTTAGACGTGTAGAAGGACTCGGGCAGGGAAGAAGGATTCAAGTACACATCGTGTATTCAGAGGACACGCCGTATATTTGGGATGTTACACGGCCAGTGTAAGATGGAGTACACACCCATGTGGATGGCCTATGAGAACACACCGTGTAGTATTTATACATGTCGTGTAGTCAAGTTTTGTAAATTTTGAATGCTTTTCTTCTCCTCCTCGTTTTTGGTATTTGATAATCTTGATCTAAGGTGTGCATTTGACTTTGTAGAGTCATTCCACTGAGATGACCACCGGTTGTTCTCCAAGAGAGCGGTGACGATTTTACTCCAGAAATGGTAGTCCATGGGCTACCAGTGGATCCTCTAGCAGTGACAGATGTGGCACCAGCCGTTATACTGGACATAGGCACAGAGGCGCAGTTCCGTGAAGGCTTCATGCAGTTCATGCTGACCTTTCAAGGAGCATCGCAGCTACCACATCTATGGCAGAGCAGACACGTATCTTCCAGTAGCAGCATCCGCCTACATTATTAGGGGATGGTGGAACATAGGCTGCGAATTCATGAATGGATTCAGTGCAGACTATTTTCAAGCATCTTGAGACACCTCCAGGGTAGAGGGTCAAACTCGCGACTTATATGCTGCATGATTCTACAAAGAGGTGGTGGGATGTTACCACCCAGTCTGAGCGTCACCGAGACATGGCGTGGGAAGATTTTCAGATAGCCTTCTATGACTTCTTCTTTCCAGATATGTTGTGGGCAGATCGAGCTCAAGAGTTAATGAATCTATAGCGGGGTGTCATGTTAGTGATGGATTATTCTGCTCACTTCACTGAGCTTCAGCATTTTTCACCCGTTCTGGTGGGTGATGAGACGTTGAGGGATAGATACTTTGAGGATGGTCTTTAATATGACATCCGAGTGCTGGTAAACATTTTCAGGTTGCCTACATTATATGATATTGTGAACCAGACACTGATTTCTGAGCGGAACCTGTGGGAAGCTAGTGGTGTGGGCCAGGGTGGTTCAACACCAGTTTCTGGTACTATTTCTACCGGTAAGAGGAAGAGACAGATGGATTTCTCTCATAGTGGCAGTACTAGTCAGAAGAATTCTACAGGTGGCCCGATTATTTTCTACCAGTGTGGTAGAGAGGGGAACAAGCGACCTCAATGTCCACGTGACTCAGTGGAGTGCCAAGCTTGCGGCAAGGTGGTTTATATGCAGCACTTTTGCAGGGAATTTCTACCAGTGGCTAGTGATAGGGGTTCTGTACAGAATCTGCATGCGAGATCAGGACTAGCATCTTCTTACCAGTTGAGAAATTGGCATACGTCAAGGCATTCAGGTAGAGATGGTGGTCGTGGTCGTAGTATCCAGACACCAAGATCTCAGAGGTAGTAGGGCGGGTCAGCTCAGGGTAGCCAGGCTGTGTTGCAGGGCTACGACACTGGGCAGGCATATGCAGTGCAACAGACCCAATAGGAGTAGGATCTCAGACCTTCTACTATCAGAGGTATTATTCTAGTTGCTTCTACTTTATCTTCTGCACTTTTCGATACGGGTGTTACGCATAGTTTTATATTTGTGCCCATTGTGGAGATACTTGGGCTCTATGTTTCTTCTTCTTCTAATGTGATGACGCTAGACACTCTGTTAGGGACTGGAACGGCTAGTGTGTGTCAATGCAAGGAGTTCCCCCTTGAGGTTGGTGGGTGTCACTTCATATGGGACCTCTATGTCTTAGAGATGATGGCTTATGATTTCATTTTTGGGGTGGACTGGTTGGTACCCTTTCGAGACTTTATGGATTTCTATCATCGTAGTGTGAGTTTCACATCACTAGAGGGCGGAGAGTTTCTATACAAGGGCGAATGGGATGTCCAAGCGAGTCGAGATGGACCTGAGCATCGTGGGTGCAGTGGAGTGACAGCCCAGATTGTGAGTTTATATCTGGATGATCAGGGAACTTATCAGTAGGATTTTCCTCCAGTAGTTGATCATTTTAGGGATGTCTTTTGGATGAATTTTCAGGTATTCCTCCAGAGAGAGGTGGATTTCTCTATTGATCTTTTTCCAGGAGTGGCACCGGTGTCCATTCCTCTTTATAGGATGACTACACCTGAGTTGAAAGAGATCAAGAGGTAGTTAGAGGAGTTACATGAAAAATGTTTTATCTGACCCAATACTTCTCCTTGGGGTTCGCCGGTCCTCTTTGAAAAAAAGGTAGACGGTACCCTCAGACTCTGTGTGGATTATCGGAAGCTGAACCAGTTGATAGTTAAGAACTGATATCCCTTACCAAGGATTGATGATATTTTTTATCAACTTCGAGGAGAACAAGTGTTCTTGAAGATTGAATTGAGATTTGGATATCATCGGTTACGCGTTAGACCATCGGACATACCGATTACAGCTTTTTGGAGTAGATATGGTCTATATGAGTACTCAGTTATGCCGTTTGGACTCACGAATGTGCTAGAAGTTTTCATGGTTATGATGAATCGTGTGTTCCACCCTTATCTGGATTCCTTTGTGGTAGTCTTCGTGGACGATATCTTGGTTTACTCTCATACTTGACACGACCATGCCACCCATCTTGAGATTGTATTGAGTACACTAAGAGAGCATCAGCTATATGCTAAGATATCAAAGTGTCACTTTTGGATGAACCAGATACACTTCCTGGGTCATATCATCTCAAAGGAATGAGTTGTCGTAGACCCAGAGAAAGTGAGAGCAGTAGTTTCCTAGGAGCAGCCTAAGAACGTGTTTGAGATATAGAGTTTCTTGGGGCTGACTGGTTACTACAGGCACTTTATACAGGACTTCTCCTTCTTAGCAGCGCCATTGACGGGTTTGGCAAATAAGGGTGTGAAGTTTTTTTTGTCAGAAGCTTGCGAGACAGCCTTTCAGGAGCTAAAGGGAAAGATGGAATCAGCACAAATCCTAATACTTCCAGAGTAAGGGAAGAGTTATACAATTTATTGTGATGCATCAGGTATTAGGCTGGGAGCTGTGTTGATGCAATTCGATCGATTTGTTGCGTACGAGTCTCAGTAGTTGAGGCCACATGAGAGTAATTACCCGACGCATGATCTCGAGTTGGCTGCAGTTGTTCACGCGTTACGCTATTGGAGACATTATCTATTGGGAGAGCATTTTGTGGTTTTTATCAACCAACAAAGTCTCAAGTACATCTTTACTCAGTGTAACTTGAACCTGAGATAGTGAAGGTGGGTCGAATACCTTCAATCCTTCGACTTTGAGCTTGCCTATACGCCTGGTAAAGGTAATGCAGTAGCTGATGCACTAAGTAGGAGGACTCAGATACAGGCAGTTCATGAGGCCAGTGGTGAGTGGCAGCTTATGTCTTTGTTCTCTGAGATGCATTTAGAGGTATAGGAGAGTCAGAGGCAAACCTATCTTTCTTCCTTAGCTGTGAATTCTACCCTCCTGGATAGAGTGAGGATGAGACAACTATCAGTTTTAGAAGGCCTAGATCTACGGGAGTCGGTGGAAAGTGAGGACCCTCCTCCTGGTTGGACTATAGGTGATGATGAGGTACTGCATTTCCATGGATGAGTATGGGTTCCATGGGATATACGCGAGGATCTGATGCGGGATTTTCATGCTTCAGCTTGGTTAGTGCATCCCAAAGTTACCAAAATGTACCGTGACTTGAGACGTCAGTATTGGTGGTTGGGTATGAAAAGAGAAGTAGCTGGTTTTGTTACAAGATGTTCCAATTTTCAGCAGGTGAAGGCGGAGCATCAGAGGCCATCCGAACTGTTACAGTAGTTACCCATTCCGGAGTGGAAATGGGATGATTTCACGATGGAATTCATGACTGGGTTATCGAGTTCACCTCGGGGCAGTGATTCCATGTGGGTTGTTGTGGACATACTCACAAATATAGCTCACTTTTTTCCGATCAAGGAGACCTTCGGTGTTGAAGAGCTTGGGAAGTTGTATATCCGAGAGGTAGTGCATCTTCATGGGGTCCCTCATTCTATTGTTTTAGATAGGGACACCTGCTTTACGTATCGTTTTTGGCAGAGTTTTCATAGGGAAATGGGTACACGAGGGCTTATGAGAATAGCTTACCACCCTCAGACCGATGGCCAGTCAGAGCATATGATATAGGTGCTAGATAACATGTTGCGTGCATGTGTCCTAGACTTTGGGGTCTCTCGGGAGAAGCACATACCCCTGGTATATTTTTCCTATAATAATAGTTTTCAGGAAACTATTGAGATGGAACCTTATGAATCTTTATATGGTAGGCCGTGCCGATCACCCTTATGCTGGATGGGGGCAGGTGAGGCAGCTTTACTGGGACCACGTCTCATGCAGGAGACTTCAGAGCAGGTCCATCTGATTTAGAAGTAGATGGCTATTGTACAGTCTCGTCATAAATCTTATGCTAATCATCACAGATGACCCTTAGAGCTCGTGATCGGGGATCAGGTTTTCTTGCGTGTTTCACTGAGGCTAGGGCATAGGCAGATCAGGAGACAGGGTAAACTTTCACCAAGGTATGTGGGGCCGTTTGAGATCCTGGAGAGAGTCAGGCTGGTTGCCTATAGGTTGCAGTTATCATATAGGTATCGGGCTATGCACGATGTCTTCCAAGTATCTCAGCTGTGTCGTTATCACTCAGACACATCTCACGTCTTTCAGCCCTAAGAGCTTGAGCTAAAGGTCAATGCATCCTTTGAGGAGAATATGATTTGTATTGTTGATAGGAGCACGAAGGTCCTTTGAGGCTGATCAGTTCCTCTCATACGGGTGCTATGGAAGCATGGCTGAGTGCAGGATGAAACCTAGGAGCGGGAGACCAACGTACGTTCACAGTGGCCAGAGTTGTTCACAACTTTATCTTTTCCACGCTTGGAGGGGAAATTTGGGGATGAATTTATTTAAGGGGGGAGTTTGTAAGAACCCGGTTCTTATTCTTGAGGTATGGGTTTCTTCTTTACTTTTTCCTTAAGTTTTTTTGAGAAAATAAGGAAAATAGGAAAAAATACAAAATTTTATGGGTACACATCGCGTACTTTTCCACACACTGTGTACTTTGTCCGTGTGGGATGAGTACACTGGGCGTGAAGGCTTGTCGGTGATAAAGGGTGTAAAAACTGACTATAAGCCATGTACTTTGTATTTACATGCCGTGTAATCAATCGGAAGGTAAACAGTAAGGCGGTGGAGGCAGCCACTAGCGGAGCGATAGTACACGCCGTGTAATCAGGAATACATGCTGTGTACTCATGTTGATGGGTGAACAGTACCACGGTGGAAATAAGACGCTAGAGGAACAGTTAAAAAATGAAAATTACACATCGTGTACTTGAGATTACACACCGTGTAGTTTGTTTTTTTCACTTAAAAGGGGTAGTAGCCTCCTCTATTGGCAGAGGAATCTTAGAACGTCGAAGGAGCTTGGGAGATGAGGCTGGAGCTTGGAAGATCTCTCGAGCGCACACCGGGAATCCGATTCCGCCTCCATCGATCACGTTGGGATTGTATGGGTAAGCCCTCCCCTATCCTTACACTATTTTTACCAATTATTCCTCTAAGGGAAGTTATTTATGTTTGAACGGGAAAATTTTTATCCCAGATCTACGTCATTCACGGGCGTTTCGGGAGGCGTCATTCACGTATACCGATCAAAGGCGATCAAGGTAGGTGGTCTGATGTTTATTTACAACTGTGGTGTTGAAATTGTGTACCATTGTGCTACGAACCCATGTTTGGGGTGTTGTGTGGCTGAGGCCTTAGCTATTTTAAATACCTTGAACTATATAAGTAATTGAATGTAACTATAAACTGCTGTTTGGGGATCACTTCTTGGAACCAGGACCACCCCGGGGGTGCGTTCCTCTATTTAGCCATTTGGCCAGGATACTCAAGGTTATTCCATGATTGTATCGTGCACTACTTTTTCTTCAGATAAAGTTTATATAAATGATTTTTTATGCTTTGGGCTCGGCCCGGTTATATTAGCCTAAGGGTGTGGTTATATTAGTCTGAGGGCGTGATTATATTAGCCTAAGGTCCTGACTATATTAGCATGAGGGCGTGATTATATTAGCCTGAGGGCAGGGTTCTTATTAGCCTGAGGGCATGGTTACATTTAGCCTGAGGGCATGGTTCTGATTAGCTCAAAATTAAATTATGTTGAATTGTTAAAAGAATATTAAAATGGAAATGAAACTGGTAGTGATAGTTACTTTTGAGTACTTACTAGTTTACTGCATTTACTTTTCCACGTTGTTGTTGCATCTTTTCACTAACAGTTGGGCACGAGCATTTGGTGGGTGCCTACTAGGATTTATTTCTCACACACTGTTTGGGTCATTTCTTCGGCCCAAATAGATTATATTGTTGTAGGTTTCGATAAGGGAAAGGTTCCCTATACAAGTACATGATTTTGGAAGATGAGTAGGAGAGCATGGGACCGATCCTTGGCTTGCGATGCTGCTGCGTTTTGTTTACTCTGTTTATTTGTTGGGTTGTACCTTTTTTTTGAGTTGTATTGTATTTTATTGCAGTGTATCCTGTTCTGGTTGCTTTCATAGAATTAGTGACATGCTAAATCTATATATATATGACTTCTGGTTCTCTTTTACTTCAGTTGTCCATTTCAGTTATATATTGTTTACTTCTTCCACTGTTGTGTGTTATCTATCTTTTCTGCTGCACTTCAGTTTGAAAAATGAGGGAATAGTTTCCCCACTATCAGACCCGGGACCTTGCTACTAGTCAGCAGCCTCTGGTGTTTGGTGAAATTCACTTTAATTCATGTGAACAACTGGGTTCGGGGCACCCATGGAGTGGCACCCGGATCCGGGACATTACAAATATTGTTACTATAAAATGACAAACGAACCATAAATGAATCATGGATGATATTTTCAACCTTATATAAATCATTTAACCAAATTTTAGATTTTTATAAATTTTATATCATTTAATAAAATATTATGTATTTTAATATAACATTAATGTAAATTTTGACACAATTCATTATTTTGAATTTTACAAAAATCAATAAAACAAGATATCTTCAAACCAATTATTTTAATAAATAAATAACATGAAAAAGGTATTTATAAAATTCATGGATGAAATTAATTATCTCAAATTATATTTATTTTAATATTTTTAATATCATTTATTTGATATTTCCATTAATTAAACAATTATTGCATCATCGTTGTTTAATTATTTAAGATAATTATTTCTTCACTAAAAATTAAAAACAAATTTACATGATGAATATAAATATTTAATATTTAAAAATACAATTTATATTCTAATATATCCTCTGGGTAACCCTATATTAAAATATTTAACTTGTTAAAAACAAAATTATGGAATCATTGACTTTTCTTTAAAATAAAATACTATAAATGGATTAAATTTAACTAAGTGGATCCAAGAGATCATAAAATCATCCCAAAAATGATTTGGTCAACATTCACTTATCCAATAAAATTAAGACAAGTGTTAGGGTAATTTTTTAATATTTATAATATTATTTTTACCCTTAACTACCTTATTTACCCTTAACTATGGTAATTAAAATTACTAAGTTTACCATTCATGTTACCCAAAAAATAAAAGGGACCAATTTAATAAATTTGGACCATATGATTCCATATATTTAATACATTTTTCTGGTAGGTGTTCTTCTTCTGGTGTTATGAAGATGTGTCGGCAATGATTTTTTCATGAATATAAGGTGTGTGACATGATGATAGATAAGTTTATGACATGGCTTTGGGATTTCTTAGGTGGCTCTTAGTGTGGGTTTTTCTTGAGAGGAGTTATTTTCCCACTGATGTTTTTTGAATTTGAATTTTAATATTTTAAATTTTGAAAGTTGATCTTTGAATGGTGTAATCTATGTAGGCAGTTTCTTGAGGGTGATTTTAGATTTGGTATTCTATCTTTGTAAGGTTCCCACTCACCCATAAAGTGTTTTATCTTGAAAATGAAAAAAGAATTTGGAGTTTAGTATTTTTTTACTATTCATAAAAAATGAAACATATCAGAAAAATTTCAAAAAATAAACCAATGAAATTTTTTATATTAAAATTTTAAAAATGAAGTTTATTTTGTCATGTATTATTTATAAAAGTGTCAAAATTTAGCTTTAAAATAAGTTCACCATCAAAAGGCGGAAAAACTACCTTTAGAAAAATATATCTTTTCCTATGTAAAAGTGGATTTATTTTTATACCATACCAAGAAAATACATAATATGAATGTTAAAAATTGTATTAAATATATAATATATAAATTTCATAACGTGGATAATACTATTCATTGCCTCCAATTTAATAGATAGGTTATAATAATATTTCATTGTTCATTTAAGTTGGGTGTTGCATGAAACATAAGCTTTCGAAAATATTAACTTTAAAAAGAGACGTTCCATAAAATCTTGGGGTGTTACAATATTTATCTCCAGACGTCATATAATTTGGTTTCTCATAATCATCACATTTTCTATCACATTCAGTGTTAACAAGATTTCTCTTGGTTCCAGTCATTGACTAAAACCAAAAAACATAGTATGAGAAACAAAAATCACAATGGAAAACAAAATAATCATTTATAGGATGTCTAAATCATGACACCATTTTTAAATATAAGACTCTTTAGTTTTAACCTAGTTCATTAATTGTCATCATCTATTCAAATCCTTCATAGCGGTTTATAATGAAAGTGTGAATTAACCCAAGCATATCCCCTGGGATTATCAAAATAGGTGAGCAGTAAGGTCACACTAACCATAAACTAGAATGATGGCCAAGATATACTCAACCAACTCTTTTCAAGTTTATTTCCCCTAGATGCATCTATTCCAAAACCATGTCAACTTGTAGTATCCAGATTGGGATGTATTGTTGGGAAAACCACATAACCTCTACCTTAATAAAATTTTAGCATGTAATCCTATACTTATAATTATCCTCAAATTCAGCCATAGGGTTATTGTAGTACCCCAAGTTTATAGTATGTAACCCTTACTTGATGCTTTCTATAGTTATAAAGTGTAAGCATTATAGTTGGGAGAGTTGGGAGAACTTTGGAAGTTTTTTGGGGGCTAAAGAGAAGTCGCACGGACGGTGCACGGTTTTCCTAACCGTACGGCCAAACCGTGCGTAGGGGTCCTCTTGAGGCAGTAGCTCCAGCATGGTTGGAGTGCATTTTGGGATACCGTGCAAGGGGAAGCTGTATGGGCAGGGGTTACCACATGGTTAGCATAGGGTTTTCCTAACTGTGCAGTCAAATCGTGCACAGAGTTAGAATGAGATCCTTAAAAATGGGATCTCACTCCTTTTTTCCATAACTCCTTCATTTTCTACCCAAACTAGTCCTAACTCGGGATTTTTCTTCTCCTAAGGCCAAAGAATGTTCTCCCATCGGTTTTAAGGAAACTTGAAGGCTTCTCTTGGTGAATCGAATACATATTCTTGAGGTATGTGATCGTTTTTCTTCATTATTGATTGGTTTCTTAGATCTACTTAGATCTACTTCTCCTCTTCTCTTGGTTTCTTAGATATACACCTATTATGGGTAGATCTAGTTGTGTGGATGAAAAATATTATGAGATTTGGTCTTGATCTTTCTAGTATAAGATATACAAGGCAGGTTCTTAGAGAATCAACCTGGTTTTCTTGTGCGTTCTTCATTCATTGGGATTTTCGTCAAAACCTTCGAGGTAGGAGGCTTCTTTATCAACTCCACTTAGTAGAAATGATTGTCTTACTTTCAAATTGAATTTTTTGTGTTGAATTCATTGTGATTTAGTTTTTGAACACTTTTTGGAAACCCTTTTTAGTGATGGTTGTGAATTCTGGAAAATTGGTGTTTGAGTAAAATTCTTTTTCTCTTTGTTTTAAAATATGGATTTTAAAACATGGATTTTTCTAGATTTTTGGAACATGAATTGTATTGGATGTTTTCAATAAAAGGGAATCTTTTATTGAAATGAAATTTTTCTTTGAATTTTGGTTGTTCCTTGGTTTTTCAATAAAATTTCAGTTTTATTGGAATGGTTTGTTTTGGAAATTGAAATATTTCGTATAAATGGTGTTGGTGTGAGTTCATGCTTAATAGGTCCTTAATAAGGTATGATTACCATTAGGGTACAAGGGACGTGACCCTAGATCGGGGGGTGTCATTGGGATATAAGGTAATTGGACGAGAGACCACTCATGAGTATGGAACTGTCAAACAAAGCATGCATGTGTGGGTGTGTTATGAACTATAGAATAGGTATTCCAAATGATAAGAAGAATTGGTTTTAAGATTTGATTAGTTATTTTTATAGAAAAATAACTTTCTGGAAATTGGTTTCATTTAGTTTTTTTTCACTTGTTTGCAAAAGGTTTTTAGAACTTGTTTATATTTGGTTATAAACTGTTTTGGTAAATTGTTTTATATAAACTGTTTTATATAAATGTAGATAAATTTTCTATCCTAATGGCGTGAGTATGGAATTAATTGGGGAAAACCGGCTGAGTTTTATACTCACCCCTTCTTTGGAACTTCGGTGATTTTTCATATGTTATCTTCTGGGATAGGGGTAAAGGTAATGTTTCCCACATTTTTGGCACTACCTCGAGATACTTAGGTTGTTCGGTGATTGTGGAGATTGGAGCTCATGGATCATAGAGTCTCATGGTCTCTTGAGAGTCTTTAGTTTTCTATCCACTATGTACTTTGATACTTGTTTGTTATTCCACTGTAGCACACTTTGATGTGGTTTTGAGATACATAAAGTTTTTTAGTTTTCTTTATTTTGTTCATGCATCATTTAGAGAATGTTTTGGTTATGGATTGTTGGTTTATTGGTTTATTTATTAAAGGGTAAATCTTCCCATACTTTTATTTTAAACACTTCAGCATCTATTTCCAACCTTTGGCATCTTGGGGATGTCGCTAAGTCCAATTAGTGACTCGTTTTGCTCTCAAGCCAATGGGAATGAGTGGATCATTACAAATGGTATCAGTCTGGTCCTTCCTTTGTGGTATAAATGTTATCAGCTTGTTCGGTCCTTACCTAGCAAGTAGTCATCAGTGTTCTTGGTCTTGGAGTTGGAATTATTTCATGTCTATTCCTGGGGTTGGAATCTTATAAAGGATTAGGATTGTCGTAACTTGAAATGTATAGCATAAAAGGATGTAGCTAACCCTTTTATGTTGAACTTCAAGTTACCAAGGATTTGGGTAAATAAGTATTTGGAGATACTTCCAGGATTTAGGAATCTCATTGTCATGGGTTTATCCAATGAGACGAGCATGACATGCATTGTAGAGAAATTACTTCCCACTAGGAGTGCATACATCACTTTAAGGAATGATTCATATTGTGAAAAAAGTGTTGGTTTTTGAAAAATTATGAAATTGTTTTTCAAAATGAAAGATTTTGAAAAATGGAATGCTTATGGTTTTTTGGAAATGGTTTAATTTTCAAAAAGCAGGTTAAATGTTTTTAAAAAATGGTTGAACATAGGAAAAAGGTTGTTTTGGAAAAAAATGTTGTGATATTTTATGTGATGGAATTTGAAATGATAAGCCATCAGTTGCTAGAGAGTGAGATTGAAAGAGTTTGTTGTTGGTTTAGAAAATGAAACCTGGTAGGCATCATCGAAACCAACCTGAAGAAGCTATAGAGAATGTGGTTGCACCTGAACCATGGGTGAACCAAGAGCTGGTTCAGAGTATTGTCTAAGATTTTCAAGTTTTGGATGCGAGGAATTAGAGGAATGGGCCATGGAATGTGGATCATACCATTCAGTTCATGAATCAAAATCCACCAAACTTTCGAGGTGATTCTGAACCTGAGAAGGATTTTGTGTGGCTATGTAGAATGAATCATATCTTTGACTTCATTGGCACGCTGGTAGAGCTAAATGTCAAGCTGGTGATGTACATGCTCGAGGATCTTGCACGCTAGTGGTGGGATTTAGCAGTGCAGGCTAAATTGGATGAAGTCCTTGCATGGGATGATTTTAAGGAATTGTTCAACAAAAAATTATATCCTCAAATGTTCAAGATCTAAAAAACAACGGACTTCTTCATCCTGAAACAAGAGAGTCTCTCTATCACATAGTATGCATCTAAATTCATGAATTTAGTCCATTTTTTCACCAAAGGTTGCGGCAAGTGCATCTTTGAAGGCACGCATCTTTGAATCAGGGTTATGGAAGGATATTCGATCGAAAATTGCAGTGATCTGTATTATGGATTATATAGAGATGGTGAATAGAGTGACTGTGGATGAACATGATATCTCAGGATCTATTGTAGGAGGTATGATGCTACCCATAGGGAATGGTGGGAACTCAAATGCTGGGAGTAAGTGGAAAAGGGACACCTATTTCCAAGGTGGGAGTGGAAATCAAAACTAGACAGCTGGATCAGTGAACCTTCCTCCACAACCCCAAAGAAAAGCAGGTTGCTTTCAATTTGGTTTACTTGACCACATAAAGTAAGAGTGTACAGTACAACCTAGATCATGTCATAATTGCAACAAGATGGGACATCTTCAACGCTATTGTTGTAGTGATCCAAGTTCAGGTGTTTGAGACACTTCTCAGGTGTCTCAAGAATCATATGCTTCAACAGGGTGAGGATAGAAGAACCAGTCTCATTAGAAGATTAGATCTATCCATGGTGATTCTAGAAATACCATGACTCCTCAACCAGGGCAATCTCGACAAGGAAAAAATGAGAATAGTGCAGCGACTAAGCGATTGTATGGAGATGAGTAGATGATTATCGATGATCGAGTTGGACCAAATACGGTGAGAAGTATGATTATTTTGAATTATACCCTTGTGAAAGTATTATTCGATACCTGTGCATCGTATTCTTTCATTGCTTCTCATGCTATTGAGTTTCTATGTTTAAAGTTGGAAATGATGCCTTCTATTTTAAAACTACAAACTCCTCTAAGTGAAAGAGAATGTAAATATTTTGTGTGTAGAGGATGTGCTATAACTATTGATAGAGATGAGCTAAAATGTGACTTCTTGATGTTATACATGGATGTCTATGATGTAATCCTAGGTATGGATTGGTTGAAAACATTTAAGGCTCACATTGACTATTATAGGAGAACAGTTAGTTTCATGACTAAGGATGGAATCAATAATCTCTTCAGAGGAGAGAGGATGGTAAAGAAAGGTGAAAAGAGCTTGTTGGCACCAATGGTGGGAATGATCTCTTACCAGTTAGTGGTGTTTAATTTGGCATCAATGGATGAGATCAAGGGAAATAGTTTTCCAGTTGTTGTGAATCACTTTCCAGATGTATTTCCTAATAACTTCTTGGGTTACCACCTATAAGGGAAGTAGAGTTTATGATTTATCTTCTTCTGGGGACCAGTTCTATTTACCTTTCTTCTTATAGAATGGAACTAATAGAGTTATGAGAATTTAAAGTACAGATGGAGGATTTGTAAAGAAAGGGTTTCATTCAGCCAAGTATGTCTCTGTGGGAAGCGTCGATCTTGTTCGTGAAGAAATCATATGAAACTCTTTGGGTGTGTGTTGATTATCATAATCTTAACCAAGTTATTATAAA
Source organism: Viscum album (assembly GCA_963277665.1). Classification (NCBI taxonomy): domain Eukaryota; kingdom Viridiplantae; phylum Streptophyta; class Magnoliopsida; order Santalales; family Viscaceae; genus Viscum; species Viscum album. Next base: position 22,417,179 of record OY728157.1, on the reverse strand, counting down.
GAACAGATATCCACTTCCATGCATTGATGATTTGTTTGATAAATTAAGGGGAGCTCAGTGGTTCTCTAAAATTGACTTGCGATCAAGATATCATCATTTTTTATTTTAGAAGGTTAATATTCCAAAGATAGCTTTCAGAAGTAGATATGGACACTACAAATATGTATTCATGCCTTTAGGTCTAACGAATTCACCAGTGGTCTTCATGGATTTGATGAATCGGATATTCCAGCAATATCTAGATTCTTTTATTATAGTTTTTGTGGATGACATCTTGGTGTATTCAAAGAAAAGGGCTGACTATGAGAATCATCTAGAAACAGTGTTACAAATCTTGAGAGATCACCAGTTGTATGACAAATTATCAAAGTGTGATTTTTGGATACAAGAAGTACATTTCTTTGGCTATGTCATTTCTAAAAAAGGAATTTTTGTTGATCCTGAAAAGATAGAATCTGTTATCTCATGGAAACCACTGAATAATGTATTCTATATATGAAGTTTTATTGGTCTATCTGGGTTACTACCAATGCTTTGTGTGTGATTTCTCACAACTATCTTTTCCAATGACAGCTCTAACAAAGAAGAATTCTCCATTCCAATGGAAAGTGGAATGCCAGAAATTGTTCTAGGAACTAAAATTCCATCTTACATTGGCACCTATCTTAATCTTTCCAGAATCTAGATAGGGGTATGTGGTGTATTGTGATGCTTCAAGATCGGGTTTGGGTTTTGTTCTCATGAAAGGAGACCATGTGGTTGCTTATGGTTCAAGGAAATTGAGGGTGCATGAGAAGAATTACCTAACACACAATTTGGAATTAGCGGCAATCGTCCATGCTTTAAAAACATGGAGACATTATCTCTTTGGTGAGAAATTTATTGTGTTCACAGACCACAAAAGTTTGAAACACATTTTATCACAGTGAGATTTGAATCTGAGGCAAAGGATATGGATAGAGTATCTCCAGACGTTTGACTTTGACTTTATGTATACACCAAGAAAATGGAATTTTGTGGCAGATGCATTGAGCAGAAAGCTATATGCTTAGTTGGTGAAAGAAGATTCGGATAAATGGTAGTTTATGTCGGTTCTATACGACATGCATGTGGAATGTTAAGACCGAGGTGATCTTGTGGTTTTCTTTTCAGTTATTCTTGTTCCGTATTTGGTAAATATGGTAAAATAAGTACAAACAACTGATACAGAATGTCTGGTTATGAGTTTGAAACTCAATGGTGGGGAGACCATTGAGGGTTGGAAACTTGATGGGAGTTCGATTTTGTGTTTTAGAGATCGGAGGGTTGTACCTATGGCTTGTCAAGAATAACTCCTTCATTCTTACCACCATTAGAGATGGGTTTTACATCCAGGTACACAAAAGATGTATAAGGCATTAAAGGCATGGTTTTGGTGGAGCATCATGAAAAGGAAGGTGGTCGAGTTCATCTCGTAGTGCTTAACTTGTCAGCAGGTTAAATCAAAACATCAAATACCAGAGGTAATGTTACATTCCTTACCTATACCAGTGTGTAAATGGGATCAGATAACAATGGATTTTGTTATAGTTCTTCCAATAATGGTTCAGAAACATGATTCCATATGGGTGATAGTAGATCAGCTTACCAAGTTGGCACATTGCATCCCTATTCGTGAAACTCATACAGTGGAGGATCTGTCCAAAAACTATATCCAAGAAGTTTCAAAAAGGTATAGAGTACCATTTTCAATAGTCTCAAATAGATATCTGAGGTTCACGTCTTGTTTTTGGAAATTCTTATAGAAATCCCTTGGGTTTCGGTTGACTATGAGCATGGCGTATCATCCTCAGACAGACGGCCAATCTGAGAGGACAATACAGACATTTGAATACATGTTGCGGGATTGTTTAATGGATTTTGGTGGCTCATGGGAGGAGCATATACCCTTGGTGGAGTTCTCATATAATAACAGTTATCAAGCCTCGATACATATGTCTCCCTTTGAAGCATTGTATGGGCGTCCTTGTCATTCTCCACTATACTAGTTGGAAATAGGTGAAACATCACTAGTTGGGCTGAGCCTTGTCCAAGAAATAATGGAGAAGATCTAGTTAATTAGAAAGAGGATGGAGATGGTTCAGAGTTGTCAGAAATCTTATGTGGATCACGGTCGAAGGCCATTACCGTTTGACATGAGTGATCATGTGTTCTTGAGGATCTCTCCAAGACTTGGACATCGTCATTTTGGGAAATGGGTAAAGTTATATCCTAGATACATTGGCCCTTTCGAGATACTAGAATAGGTTAGAGAGGTGGCATATCGGTTGGCATTACCACCATGGTTCAGTTTTATGCATAATGTGTTCCATGTATCTCAGTTGAAAAAGTATCAACCTGATCTTGTCCATGTGATCAGATGGGATCATGTTGACCTGGAGCCATATGCTTCATTAATACATATCCTAGTATAGATTGTGGATAGGAAAGAGAAAGTCTTTCATTGAAAAATCATCATTATAGTGTGGGTTTTATGGTAGCATGGTCAGATTCAGGAAGAGATTTAGGAACGCGATAAGGAGATGAAAGAGTAGTGGCAGGAACTCTTCCAGATCAGAGAGGGTTTTCTACTTTCTAAGGATGGAAAGACCAATGGTGGGGAGAATTTAGTACCCTCAGTTTTTGGTATGTAACTCTTACTTGATGCTTTCTATGGTTATAAATTGTAAGAGTGATAGTTGGGAGAGTTGGGAGAACTTTAGAAGTGTTTTGGGGATAAAGGGAATTTGCACGGGTGGTGCATGGTTTTCCTAACTGTGTGTCCAAACCATACATAGTGGTCCTATCGAGGTAGTATATCCAGCATAGTTGGAGCATGTTTTGTGATACCATTCAAGGGGAAGCTGTGCAGGTAGGGGCTACCACACAGTTAGCACACGGTTTGTCTAACTGTGCGGTCAAACCGTGCATGGAGTCAGAATGAGATCCTTAAAAATAGGATCTCACTCGTTTTTTCCATAACTCCCTTTTTTTACCCAAACTATCCCTAACCCATAATTTTTCTTCTCTTAAGGCCAAAAAAGGTTCTCATATTGGTCTGAAGGTGATCTGAATGCTTCCCTTGGTGAATTGAAGTCGGATTCTTGAGGTATGTGATCTTTTTTCTTCGTTCTTAGATATACTTAGATCTACTTATCCTCTTCTCTTGGTTTCTTAGATATACTCCTGTTATTGGTATATATTGGTGTTTTGATGCCAAATATGATGATATTTTGTCTTGATCTTTCTAGGAGAATAGATCTAAGGCGGGTTCTTGGAGAATCGACCTAGTTTTCTTGTGTGTTCTTCATTCGTTGGGGTTTTTGTCAAAACCTTTGAGGTAGGAGGATTCTTTCTCGACTCCACTTAGTAAAACTAATTGTATTACTTTTAAATTGAATTTTTCGTGTTTAATTGATTGTTATTTGGTTGTTGAACACTTTTTGGAAACCCTTTTTAGTGATGATTGTGAAATCTGGAAAATTGGGTGTTTGAGTAAAATGCTTTTGCTCTTGGTTTTAAAATATGGATTTTAAAAAGGGAATTTTTCTGGATTGTTGGCACATGAATTATATTTTATGTTTTAAATAAAATTTAAGGTTTTATTTAAATTAAATGTTTCTTCTAAATTTGTTTGTACTTTGGTTTTCAATAAAAGTTTAGTTTTATTGGAATGGTTTGTTTTGGAAATGGAAATATTTGGCATAAATGGTGTTGGTGTGAGTTTATGCTTAATGGTCCCTTAATAAGGGATTATTACCATTAGGTTACAAGGTATTTGACCCTATATTGGGGTGTGTGTGTCATTGGTACAAAAGGTAATCGGACGAGAGACCGCTCATGAGTATGGAACTGTCAAATGAAGCATGCATGTGTGGGTATGTTGTGAACTATGGAATGGGTATGCCAAATGATAAGAATAATTGGTTTTAATCTTTTATTGGTTTTTTTTTTGAAAAATAAATTTCTGTAAATTGGTTTCATTTAGTTTTGTTTTCACTTGGTTTCAAACAGTTTTTGGAACTTGTTTATATTTGGTTATAAACTGTTTTGGTAAATTGTTTTATATAAACTATTTTATATAAATGTGGATAACTTTTCTATCCTAATGGTGTGAGTAGGGAATTAATTGGGGAAAACCTGATGAGTTTTATACTCACCTCTACTTTGGAACTTTAGTGTTTTTTAGATGTTATCTTCTGGGACAAGGGAAAAGGTAATGTTTCCCATGTTTTTGGCACTACATCGTGATACTTGGGTTATTAGGTGATTGTGGAGATTAGAGATCATGGAGAATGGATTCTCATGGTCTCTTGAGAGTCTTTAGTTGTCTATTCTCTATGTACTTTGATACTTTTTTGGTATTCCGTTGTAGTGCACTTTGATGTGGTTTTGAGATACATGAAGTTGTTTAGTTGTATTTCTTTTATTCATGCATCATTTAGTGAATGGTTTGGTTATGGGTTGTTGGTTTATTAGTTTATTTCTTAAAGGTTAAATCGTCCCTCACTTGTATTTGAATCCCTTATTCATTTATTTTCAGCCTTTGGCATCTTGGGGATGTCTCTTAAGGCCATGTAATGACTCATTGTTCTCTCAAGACAATAGGATTGAACAGGTCATTACAGTTATCTTCCCTAATCCATGTTTTCCTAAATATAGTTCTCAAGGTTGCTACTAAAATTACTTTGATACCAACTGTAAAGACCCTAGATCAAGTAGCCCAAATTCAGTGGTTAATTTATTACATTGTCATAAGATACAAGTGATTACATCCTGAAGGACTGAATAGTTTATTAGTATTGGTAAACTAGATACATATTTGAATATCACATATATTTGAAGATATAAAAAAACATATTATTTTATATGGGAACATCATTATTATCTCTAGAATATCCTTTCATATCAATCATAGTACCCTTCCTGGTATCCTAGGGAAAGGAAATTGAAAAATGGTGAGCTTAGATGATTATAAAGATTTACGTATAGTGGAAGTTATCAAAGAATAATTAATTCATAATCAATATGTAAAGGTAATTAACTGAAAACACATTCTATTTAATCAATAACTTGATCACGAAGAATGATATGGAAGGAATAAATGATGATTAAATAATTTCATATAAATAATCATATGATCTTGAAAATTATACATGGATATCATAAATATTCAAATAATCACATTGACATAAATAATTTTTATCATAATGATAGAATTCATAATGTTGGACATTATAAACATACCATCAATGCCTCATGTCAAGACATCTTAAATAAATAGCTAAGGTGTCAACTAAATAACCAAACTGATTTGTCTCATGAGACTTACATATGCATCAAGGGGATATAGAGGGCTCTACACATCAATTACTAAGTCTAATGAATTTATCATATTAAAGGGGGAAATAATGATTCGATGCATAATCAATATAAACATTTAAATTGAAAAAATAGCATACAAAATTTTAATATTTCCCTAGTCAAACTAATTATAAACCATCCATAGAAAGGATAATGATGTTATAATTACAAAATATCCCTAGTGTAGTATAATAAAAATTATGGTTTATTTTCATTGATGAATATAAATTCCATAAAAATATCATTAAAACATTATTGTTGAAAATACCATTTTCATTTTGAAATCCAATCTTAAAAACTAAAAATTTCCAGATTATTTGGAAAAACATTTTATTTGAAAAGAATCACGGAAACTTATAAAATAATCTTCAAGTAATGAGTGGGTCAAAATGGTGTGAAAATTTCTTTTATGCCAAGTACATTAAAATAAATATTACTTTCAAATTTTCAGTAAAAATTCAAAATGTAACATGTTTGGAAAACAGCAAAAATATTCCTTTCAAAAAAATTTGTAAAAAGTAAAACATAGGTAAAAATTTCTTTAATAAATCATCAGATAATATTAAAAAATATTCTTTAAAACATTTTAAGGATAATATAGATATTGAAGAAAATGATTTCCAATCGAGTAGAAAAACAAGTCGTTTTTTCTTTAAAAACATGATTTCGGTATCTTGAGTACATGAAGAGTGTAAAATTAAATGAAAACTTATAATTTATAGAAATAAAAATAGGGTAAAAAATATTTTGGGTTTAATATAAAAATATAAAATAAATCTCCCATCATATACTTAAATATAAATAATCCTGAATAATGATGATATTGTGAAATAAACTCTTAACACTTTGGTAACTTTTGAATGATAACCCCATGGAAGAAATAACTTCAAATGAAACATTAAATATAATTAATATAAATATATTAATGATATAACTTATAAAAGGGTAAGTAAATACACCTCATAAAAATAAATAGGTGTATAATACCAAATATGAATCAATGGAGTGGAAATTGAGATGAACTCTCTTACAGAGATCATATCATTGAAGTGAGAATTAATCAATGAATTGATTGTGTGTATCAGATGTAAATATATGTAAAAAAGTAAAAATAAAACATAAAATAATAAAAATTCATTACACACATAACATTTTAATATAAAATACAATGAAGAAGTAATATAACCCAATGAAAGAAATTGAGTTATGAAACCCCTTACCACTTGGTAACTTTCAAGTCAAATTACCTTGGATGAAATAATTTGAATTAAAATTTAAAATACCATGAATTATAAATGATTCATGATATAAAATGTAAAATTGGAAACATGTACACCGTATAAAATAAATTTGGTTTATAATAATAAAATATGCCTCAATGAAAGGAAATTGAGATGAAATCCCTTACCTCAGGCTCGACACATCACATACATTGTTTATCTTACTAAATAATAAAATTATTTTAATTATTTAATTTATTAATAAAATTTTATGTTTTAATATTACTTTTATTTTATTTATTACCATGTTATATTTATTTACTTAATCATTTAAGTTCACATCGGATGTTATGATGATATTTAGTTCATATGTCCAAAATGACTTTGATAGGTTGATTATGGTAAGAGAGTTAATTATACCATAGTATATAGAATAATAATAATGAAATAATTATAATTTTTATACATAAATTATAATTTTAAAACTAACTACAAAATATGGTTATGAAAAAATAACTATGTTACAATCATGGAAACGGTAGGTCATACGTACGCATGAGTAAGGTTTCCATTTTTCAATGATCATGATGGAAAGAAGGTAGGTGTTATTTTATCTTTAAATAATAATAATTATATCATAAATATCATATTATTTATTTAAATACACTTATATATAACTTCCATGTGATTCGGTAATGAAAAATGAGTCACATTGCTTTGTGGAGGTGGTAATCCACATGTACGCGCGAATGACATTATCATATTTCAATGAATGAAAAGGTAAGAAAATATATAATATATTAATTTTCAATAATAATAATTATTCCATGAATATAATATATATACATTAAATCCATCATCATAAACATTCATGATATGAGGTTATGGAAAAAAAATACATCGGTCCACGATGTGGTAGTTAGTCGCCACACAAATGAAAGTTTCGTTTTCCCATTTGATTGAAGCATAGATGGAAATAGGTTATACCATTAAAGTAATAAAATATAATTATATGTGAGATAATAATTTTATTATATAATAATTTTTTAATAATATTTTAAGGATGTTTAATAATAAATAAAACAAAAATGTTTGGTTAAGAACAATACCTCTTCTTCAGACAACCTCTTTAGGTTTTCACCAAAAGCCTTCCTAAGAGGGTTTTATAATCAAAAAAAGGTATATAGGGTGTTTAAATGGAGGTAATTAATGTATTTTGGTATGTATTGGCTGAAATAAAAGGATTTTAAATTTTAAATAAAATAGGATAGGAGGTTCCCTTTCATAATTGAGGTGAGTGGAACACTTGTAATTTTTCAAAGTTTTACAATAATGTCAAGTCACTTTCTTGGAAATATGGATAAAAATGACTCATATTATAAGGTGATAGGGGTAAGGTCTAAATAAAACCAAAAATGTGGATTCATAAACTTTCTAGGTAATTTTAACCCTTATATTTTTAGGTCAAACCTCCGGTAAACCTTTTCTAACCTTAACTATAGTAATTAATTTTTACTATTTTTACTATTCATTATGACCAAAAATTAAGTTGACCTTATCACGTAATATTAATTATTATTATTCAAAATATTTAATCTATTTTATAAAATTAAATTCATATAAGTTGAAGAATTTAATTTAAAAATAAACTCTCAAAGCATGACGAAAAGTGGTTTTTTCAAGAAAATGCATTTTTTTAAGGAAAAAATGGTTCTACATTAACTCTATGACTAGTTATCATCATTATATGAATTTAAATTAATATATATATATACATATAATCTATAAAATTAATCTAAATCATTCCTCATTAGGGTCTATTTTAATTAATTAAAAGGAAAAACATTATGCACTTAAAATAGTTTTCAAAAAAATGTGTTTTTAAGCATAAAATAGATTTATCCCAAAATCATGAAAGTTGTTGATTCAAATGAAATTAATTATATTATTATAAATAAAATGGGTCATATATAACTTTAATACCAAAACCAAAATATATTTATACTTAAAATTAATTTATTTAATGAAAATAAATAACAGTTTTGCAAAAACCAATATTTTTCACTATTCACTGAAAAACCAATCTTTTCATAAAAATATAAAAATTTCACCATAATATAATTATGATTTATTTAAAAAATAATATCCTTTTTATAAAATACCATTACTAAAATTATCATAAATTAATTATATTATCCACGCACAAAAATCAATAAAATCATTTTTAAAGAAAATGTATTTTTGAAGCATAAAATGACTATGAAAAATTCAGTTCTTATTTACTAAGAATTATTAAATAAATTTTTATTAATTATTACCCTTATGTATATTTTATAATTCTTTTAATCCTATTTTTATCCACCAATTCAATAGCTAGGTTATAACATTCATATTTAAATAATATATTTCACGGGTCGTTTAAGCTTGATGTTGCATGTCTTATGCGCTATCGAATATAATGTTATTCTTTAAAAATATCATAGTGTTACAAAATATTCCTAGTTAGGTTTAAAAAAATTACACCGGTCTATGTGGATCACTCCACATAGGTTATTTTTAGCTCCTTAATTAATTGAACTTATCTAATGGATACTCACACAAGGTTCTTTTCTAAGGCTATTAATGTCAGACAATGACCTAACAAGGTACACAGAACTTCTTATACATATAAGGAATACATATCCATATCCTACATCATCAACATCATCATTTTCATCATCATCATCATCTAGGTTCACCATAATTTAGTATCATATGGCCTGCTATCAAAATTAGACACGGATGGGTGTTCAGTCGAATAGAATGTCATTAAGAACTCATATGTGAAAACACAATACAAGTTTTTTACAGTAAATTATTTGGTTATTAAATCATTATGACAGTCACATGCATGAAACATATATTTCATGTGAAAACTACGTGTTTAATGTGATGCATGTGATGCCTCTTGTTGAAATGGCCAAGAGTCAAATCCATATGAAATCAAAACCTCAAATACATGTGTGTTGCATGAGGTGAAAACATCTGACCATAATAGTGAAAACTAAGAACATCAATATTATGCCCTTATAACCTATACTTCCCTTGTAAATGGTGTTCATGATTCACCAAACTGATTTTCATCACAAACTATGACACATTCCTATGTCTCTTGTATACCAACTTACCAAAACCATAAAAACAAGGCTCTAATGCTCTAATACCATTTTGTAACTAATAAATCACATTTTTATTGAATATTTTATTAATAATAAATGAAATAATTCCCTAAATTTGTGTTTAATATGTTTATTTATTGAATATTTGGGATTAGATCATTCATTTGAAAATTTTATAAAAATTCCATTTTTGACCCTTTAAAGTGCATTTTAGTGTTTTGGATATAAACATTATTATGTTACTTATTTGAACTTAAAATTTCATAACATAATTATAACTCAATGGTATAAAATTTTAATTTAGACCATATGATATGGATCTTTCATTTGGTTGGAGTAAATGGGCCATGAATTCAAATATGGGATGGAAACATCAAATTGGACACCACTTCACTATTTAGGCTATATCTTCTACATACATACTTGGATTGGGAAAATTGTACAATATATATAGGAAAATATTCTACACAAATATCCCTTTTTTAAGGATGACTGGTTCATGTGTTTTGGAGTACAAAAAGTCAATTCAAGTTTGATAAAAATATTTTCCCTAATTTCTCATTCACACTTGTAAAGTCTTGGAACCATAGCCTCCCATCCACATTATAAATGTCTATTTTTATCATTTATATGGGATTTTCTATGAATTGGGAGATTTTTGGTAGATGGTAAGTTGTTTCGCTCCATTTCTCCAATAATTTCAAGTGGTGGGTCTCTTAAAGCAAGGATCCCATTATTAAATCCTTCTCCTTCTTCTTCACATTGTAATGTTTGTGTTTTTTGTAATAAACTATCCATTTATATTTAATTTATTTTTTTATTTTAAATTTATTTATTATTTAATTTACTTATTTAGGTTGTAAATTAAGAGTATAAATGAAATTGGGTTATACCCTTTCTATACCTTTGTGCATGCAAAATGTTTCTACAATGACTACACCACCCATGGAAGAGTAGTTTTTCTTAGTAATTAATCTCATTCAAACCTTATTAAATTATTTATTTTGAATCAATAATATAATTTAATTCACATAATATAATCTTTGAAATTTATTTTTTAACTTAAAATAAACCAATCAAACAATTGAACAATTAACAAAAAGCGCATGAGGTTTAGTAATGTGTGAATTTTGAAAGAATAATATTAATTTTTAAAACAAAACAATATAGGATAAATTTGAATCATTCAAATATAATCCCTAAACTCAATTAATCCTCACTTAAAATATGGATATGATAATTTATTCACTATTTAAAATAATTTATCCCTGTAACAACAATTAAAGTAGGGTGATATGATTTCATGTTTCTAAGCTATCCTAGGATTTAATTCATTTCATCTTAGTGGTTGAGGTAAATTCTAATAGGTTTTGGAGGTTAAAAAATTAGGGGATCATAATTAAGTGTATTTTAATTTAAATTATAATGATTAATAAGTAAGTGAAGAGATATAGTTAGATATATTATGCCTTTTAAAAATATTTTCTAAAAATACATCCTCTCGTTATGTTTTATCAATAAAATTTAAAAAATTTAAAAAATAAAATAAATAAAATACTCTTCTAATATATATATTCTTGTGTTAAAAACCTTGAACAAACCCCCCTTATTTTTATTTGTGATTTTCTTTTTTTAAATATATTTATTATGTTGTTTTAATTACGTCCTCCTTATAGAATAACCTTGGTCATCCAATTTTCTACACCTAAGTATAAGAAATTATACATCATTTGAGAGCATCCATGATAATTATTTTCAAATTATCACCTTTTTTGAGGAGCTAGGTACTTTATTTATCCAATTAGAGGTATTTTTTCATTTCATTATCTTCTTCTCTTCTTTTTCCTTCATCCCCTTTCTTGATTTTTGTTGTGTTTTTTTATACCATCATTTCAAACATATTCTCATGATATTATGGTCCAATTATATTATTTTATCTCTTTTCTTTGATTTATGACATGATATCATCCCAAGTATATCTTTGATTTATACCCTGAGATTAAACATAGTCTTTGGGATTGAATCAAACAATCTCATTCCATGAGAAGTGTCAGCATTTACCCAATTGGATAATTCCACCATTCTAGGAATTTTGAAATAGGAAGCACATGTGAAAAAATATATAAAAAATAGATACAATGGCTACAAATAATAATAATAAAATTGATATAACCATTTAAAATTTGGCTACACTTGGTATTAATTATCAACCTACATGCATTTTCATGTCCATCTCGAATTAAAATTTAAACTAAAATCTAGGATAATTCACCTTCTCCCAAAATTTCATAGATTTTCCTATGAGGATCCAAACAAACACCTTAAATAATTCAATGTAGTATGCTCAAAAATGAAACCAAAAAATATTTATGAATATCAAATTAAACTAATATTATTCTCATTCTCACTTTATGGAACTAAAAATGATTGGATGTATTATTTATAACCTGAATATATAACATGTTGTGATGATGTGAAACACCTTTTCTTAGAGATATTTTTTCTAGAATTGAGTACCACTACCATTAAAAAGGAGATCTTGGTGATTAAGCAAGCACATGGTGAGTCAATTTATGAGTACTGGGAGAAATTCAAGAAGTTTTTAAAAATATTTCTCTATCAATAAATTAGTGAGAAACTCTTCACCCAATAATTCTATGATGGCCTCACACCTATGGAGAGTATCATGATAGATATTACATCCAGAGGATCATGGGTTGATAAAATACTAGCAGATATATGTGAATTGATTGATAAGATGGAATAGAACTCCCAAAAATTCAGTGATCGAGGTACACCATCTATAATAGGAGTACACTAGGTAAGTTCATATTATATTGAAAATAATTTAATTGATATTAAGTTATAATAATTGACCACTATGGTGAGATAGATTTATTTATATCATAATACATCCAAAACTACTCATGTGAGTCCTTATGGAATTTATATTGAACTAGACCATCCAATCTATTGTTTCCCCTAATTACAAGAGATATAGGATTATGCAATCATATTCCCTAAGAAACTATATTAGTAGAAACAACAATCACAATCCATGAATAGGTATGATTCCTTCAAACCAATATATAACCAAGGGTATAAAGATCACTCTAACATGAGGTATGGATTTGGACAACAATAAAGTCCCCTTTTTCATTAAAACTTCTAATAGCCTCCACTTTACCAATAGGGTTTTCAATAACCCTAGAAGAGATTATAATCCCAAGAATAAACAATTAAAAAACATCAAAGGTTATCCTAAACAAAGGTATATTATAATACTTATGATCTTTTGAAATAAATTTTTCATAATCAATAAAATGAGATAAAGAGTTAGGGGATGGAGTTGAGGTAATTGAAGATGCAAATGAGCTAGATTTTCTCAACCCTCCATGAACTAGTAAGCAAAAACGATGGAAATATTTCTTCCTAGCCCACTCTAAATACCAAAGGGAATGTCAATGTAATCACATTGAGTAGTGGGAAGAGACTAGGCAAGAAAGTGTTCCTAGTAGTCCACCAGGATTAAACTCACCATGTGAGATTCCACCATCACCCCAGGTATATGACTAACTAAAGAAAAAAATAGAATGGAAAACAAAATATTGATGAGGTATTGTAATTTATTGGAAATTACATGTAAATTTTTTTTTAAATTATATGGAATTATTCTAAGACTGTACGCTCTGGCGTCACGTGATTATGAGGCCCAGAGAGCCCAGAACGGAATTTTGAACTTTTTTTAAGGTACGTTCAATAAACGTGCGAGCAGGTTTTTCTATCTTTTTAACTGGTGCTTGGATAAAAAATCTAAGGGTGTCATTGAATTCGGAATGTCGGGATTCACCTAAAAATGACTTAATTTTTTCCAGCAAGGGTCGAGCGGAAAATTTGTTTTTCAGACTTTTTGATAAAAATAATAAAATACTTTAAAGGAATTATTTTATTTCGTTACTCATTGTTGGGTGGCGGACAGTGATGCTACAGTGCAGCAACCAGGCAGTGACAAGGTGCATTAATAAGTCTCATTAATAGCTCATATCACATAGTGTAACGATGCAATAAATTAATCATAACAGCGACGTTGTTTCATAAATGAAACATTGTAATGACGCAACGTTGGAGTGTAACAGAAATGTTGCGACGTGATTATTTTTATTAAACAAACACATGGGAGAATAGGGGATTAAACTTCAAGGATTCTCTAATGAACCACCGGGAGTTTTCCTCTCCAACTAAAAATGACGAACACCGGCAAGACTTCATCATCTTCAACATTCCTCGAAAAATAGAACCGAAAGAGATGTTGACATCTTGAAACCTCAAGCATGAATGATTTGGAATCGAATGTCAATGAGGTAGGGGTTGTTTAATTTTTTAAAAGTTCTTCCCCATTATTTTTTTTATAAATGAAGAACACAGATCAACCCATGAATGGGTTGATCCACAATTCATGCACTTATGCGGGAGGTTGACTTTTCTTTTGGGATTTCTTTATCTGGGTTTGAATCATCATTTTTGTTTGAATTAAAATCCCCTTACCTCCCTTGATTATAAACTTCTAACATAGAGGGTGTGGGCTGAATTGAAAAGGGCACGAGCCCCTCTGCCATGGGTGTTCTTCATGTCCAAAATCTCAAATATATGGAAAGATAGATTTGAGACCTTCGTAGTGGAGAGGACGTTCCCCAAAGAGTGCAGGCGCAAGCGGCGCGAAGAACGGACCAACGGTGCAGACTCGGTGGTCCGCAGAAGAGTTCCCCAGTGTGCCAGCGTTGGCGGCGGCACCGGCGACTACCGGCAGTGTCCTATGGTGACGGCCATAGGCAGGTGGTGGCATTCCACGACGGCATGCCAAAGGAAGGGCTATGGCTGGCTCGGGATGCGGCATAGAGAGAGGATCCGGTAGTTGGTGGCGGCGGACGCGGTCGCTCGACAGTGTCAGAGGACCGTGGATGCAGCACCGTGCCGCATCCCGCGCAGTAGAGGAGGCGACCCGCTGGGTGATGGTGGCAGACTAGTCGTGGCATCCGGCCGCATCCCAGCGAAGCGGACTGGGCAGGGTGCGAATAGCCCAACAGGCTGAACCTTCACTGGTGGGACGGAACTATAGCCCAGCGGTCCGGACCCACGTTGGAAGGTTAGACCTGTGCCCTTTGGGCCAGTCCGAACTAGACTAGGTCACCGAGCGACCCGGAGGGCTGGACCCTCAGCCAACCAGGGCTGAGTCCAGTAAGGCCCATTGGGCTTGGCCCACTGGCCAGGCTATACCAGACTGACCCCGAACCAAATCAGGTTAGGTCGAGTCGATCTAATTAAACTAAGGTACATGGGACCCCCGGGTTGAGTTGGTTAGGTCAGTCCGAATGGGTCGGACCGGGCCCAGATGCAACTGACCCCTGTTTACTAAAACACCTATATCTCTCAGACAGGGCGTCCGATTAATGCACTGTCAATGTTGGTGGGACCCTTGTGACGAGGCGGTCCTTATGAGATAATCTACGTGAGTTTTGGTGGAATTTAGAATATGGTTGGGTTGGATCAGACTCGAATCCAATCGGCCCCTTTTTACAAAAATGTTCATATCTTACGGGTCGAGCGTCTGTTTGACGTGTCATCTGTTGCGTTGGGACCCTTAATATTAGACGGTACTTTGGGGTTAATCTATGTGGGACTTCATGGTGGCTGAGGTATTACCGACGGCTTGAGGAGTGGATTCTCCCGGAATCAAGAGTTCCAAGTGTGGGAATCCAGTGTCTGGTTTTGACATGAAGAAAGAATAGTGATCCTATGTGAGTCAACACCTAGCGATCCTCTGTGGGTCAGCACCTAGCGATCCTTTGTGGGTCAGCACCTAGAAATATTCTGCAGGTCAGTACCTAGAAATCCTCTATGGGTCAACACCTAGAAATCCTCTGTGGGTCAGTACCTAGCGACCATGTTCGGGTCAGTAACAGAGCCTCTTCACAGAATAAGATGATCTATATTTATGACTAATCATCTTTACATCTGTACTTAAGTTATACCTGGTGTGAGCTGCGTCTTTCAATTTATGCTATGTGTTTGAGGTCTTTCTTGGTGGTATTACCTCTATGGTATTTTCTTTGTGGTGTTTTCCTTTGTGGATTACTGAGAGACCTTCGAGGGTCTCGGGGTCCCTACTGAGTATTGTTATACTCACCCCTGCATGGGCTTTGTCCGCACGTGTTGTGACTGGTCGATACAATCGATGTTTCGAAAGAGGTGCTCCAGGGTATGGGACTGACGTACACTATAATGGTGGACTTGGTGGCCTAGGAAAAAGTGGGGCCCAGTATGACTAAGTGGGCAGGACATACTACATCAGCTTCCATTAGATTCACTACTCTCATGAGAAGGTGGGGTTTTCCGCAGATGGCCATCAGAGTTTCCTTTTGTACTTTTCTGTTTTCAGTTCCTTATTGGGTTTGTATTTTTTCCCACTTACTTTCACTTGTACTTTAACTAAAATTTGTTTTAGTGGTATACTTGTTCCCCCCTTTCAGTGTGTTGGGATGTGGTTGGACATGTGTGTGTACAAGTTTAAAGGAAATGTCTTCCCTTTTGGGGATATGCCTTTCCGGGGCTAGTCACCAGCCCCTGGCCTATGGAAGGCGGGATTGGGGTAGTCATGGAATAGGCCCCAAGGGACGGGTCGTGAAAAAGTGGTATTAGAGGTCGGTCAGTTCTACTAGAAGAACTAAGAGTCTGAGTTTTTTATGAGGTAATAGTGTTAAGTGTTTTGAGTTTGGATTTTAGGCCAGGGAGTCCAGTGTTGGTGCAGCGGCCAACATATCCCTACACTAGGACCCTGAATTCTATTTTATAACTCGGTACACAAAAACACTAGTTTCATGTTTTCTGGAAATGTTTTTTTTTCTCTTGATCTCTTTTGGTTCAGCTCACTAGGTATAACTTATTGACTGTGGCACATCTGTTTCTCTATAGGATGCCTCCACAAAGATATCCAGCTAGGATTCCAGTGAGAGATCACAATAATGGTCCACCAAGTAATGAGGCATCGGTTCAGGGACTGCTTATAGCGCTAGCACCTTCGGGTGGTGTACCAACAACACCACCACCTGGAGAACAACAGTTTCTACCAGCCCCACCAGCGGATAGTGAACGTCTACTGAGCACACTACACGAGTTCCAGAGATAGAGGTCTCTGAGGTTTCGAGGCGATATGGATCCTTAGGTATCAGAGGATTGTCCAGAGGTAGTTACTTGGGTTTTTTCCCTAGTAGAGACACTGACAGACCAAATGGTAGTTCTAGACACTACCCTTTTTTAGATCACGGAAGGGAGGTGGTGGGGCTTGAAACTCCAGAAACATGAGAAGGTGACCCTTGTCCGGACAGACTTCAAGAGCCTCTTTAGGGAGGAGTTCATACCAGCGACACTACACTCAGTGCGTATTTAGGAGTTACTATACCTGCAGTAGGGTATCCTGAATGTGGCCCAGTAATCAGTGAGGTTTACCGAACTCTCCCTCTACTCCACCTCCATGATACGGGACCCTTAATTTAGTTCCTAGACCTTTTATCAGGGACTGTGGTGAGAGATCATGGCATTGATGATTTTTCTCAGCATCCTGATGTAGGCTGGAGTGCTAGAGCGATCCCTACTGGTGGAGATCTTCCTATCTAAGTAGGCACTGATAGTGAGATCCACCACCGAATGAAAAGTGGTCAAGTCATCTATAGAAGGCAGTAAGCAAATTATGCAGAGGCCCAAACAGTCTAGACCTTCCGTACGAAGACCCCAGGACAGAGGGTCAAAGGTGTGGATCTCACAAGGTAGAAGAGATTATATAAGGACTAGAGTTTGTTACTCTTGTGGAATACAGGGGAACATGGCTCGTGACTATCTGACTCCCCATGCGGATCAACAGCAGGAAATTGAGAGACTGCCTAGACAGCAACAAAGTTTTGAGTGAGGAGATTCACCGGGTGGTGGATGTGGGAGGGGAGTAGGTCGAGTGGCAGGTAGGGGACGACAGTTTGAGGTACTACCACCACCACCCCCATGAGGTCCACCACAAGCTCCAAGAGTAGGTGGATAGGGGCGGGGCCAGCTTCAGGTGATATAGTTCTATGACCATGGTGCTCTAGAGATGATTAGAGGTACAATATATATCTACTCCACATTATCTGTAGTTCTTATAAACATAGGTTCTAGTCACTCCTTATTTTCCATAACTCTCATTCCGATCTCGGAGATTCTGGTTGAGATGTTGGCTCGATCCTTATGATTAGAGACTCCTACGGGAGAGGATTCGATGATTACACACTAGTGCCGATAGTGTGAGCTTACTCTAGGAGGCGAGAGCTTCGGCTGGGATCTTCTAGTAGCAGCATCGAGGCCTTACGATGTCATCTTGGTTATGGAATGTTTATCCACAGTACATGCTCAGATCGACTGTTTTAGGTGCAAAGTATGATGTGTCCATGAGGATGGGACTAGGTTTTCCTTCAAAGGTGAGAAGGGAACCTTTGAAGCACATTATGGACTTTCTTAGAGAAGTTTGAAGCCGATCACTCACCAGTTGGCTAGCCTCGCCCTTAGTGCAGTGGATGAGGGGAGTATTAGCTTTCATATAGTGGTGGATGAATATGAGGATGTCTTTCCAGAAGATATCATAGGACTACCTCCTCACAGAGAGGTAGATTTATGCATTCAATTGTACCCAGGGATGGAACTGATATCTACACCTGCATATCGGATGGCTCCTGCGGATCTTCGTGAGTTGAGGGTATAGCTAGAGGACTTACATAGGAAGGGATTTGTAAGGCCAAACATTTCTCCATGGGTAACCCTGGTGTTGTTTTCCAAGAAGGCGGATGGGAGATCGAGGCTATGTGTGGACTTATGGCGCCTAAACCAGGTGACTGTGAAGAAAAAGTATCCATTGTTGATGATTTATGACCTCTTCGATCTGCTGAAGGGAGTGAGGTGGTTCTTGAATATCTACCTCAGATTAGGTTATCATCATCTTCATGTACGGCATGAATACGTAGCAAAGACAGCCTTCAGATGCTGGTACGACCACTATGAGTTATTTTTGATTCCCTTCATCATGACCAACACCCCATAAGTGTTCACGGGACTCATGAACTGGATCTTCTATACTTACCTTGATCATTTCGTGGTGGTATTCATTGATGACATCTTGGTGTACTCAGTGTCAGGGTAGGAGCATGCTACACACCTACAGATAGTCCTAGACGCGCTCCAAGAGAACCAGTTTTATGGTAAGCTCTCAAAGTTCTAGTTCTGGATTCAGGAGGTCCACTTTCTGGGACACGTCATATTTGAGGCTATAGTTACAATGAATCCGACGAAGATAGAAGAAGTTCTTACTTGGGATCCACCCCAGAGTGTGACTGAGGTGTGGAGTTTCCTGGGGTTGGCTGGGTACTACCAGAGATTCATACCCGACTTTTCTAGAGTGGTAGCACCCTTGTCATCTTTGACAAAGAACAGACAACCCTTCATATGGATGGAGATATGTTAGCAGAGTTTCCATGATCTGAGGCAGATAATGAATAGTGCCCCCATCTTGAGACTACCAAAGGAGGGCGTTGGGTATGTAGTTTACTGCGATGCATCAGGGATCGGACTGGGTTGTGTCCTGTTATAGGAGTGATTTGTGATCACCTACATCTCATGAAAGTTAAGGAAACATGAGAAGAACTATGTGACCCACGACCTAGAGTTAGCATCAGTGGTCTTTTCCTTGAAGATGTGGTAGAACTGCTTGATGGGTGAACAGTTTACCATCTACTCTGACCACAATAGTCTCAGGTATATCTTCTCATATAAGGACATGAACTTGAGACAGTGGTGATGGATGGAGTTCCTCCAGGACTATGACTTTGAGATAGTCTGTACTCCTGGGAAGGGGAATGTGGTGGCGGACGCAATCAGCAGGAGGTCTGGTTTGCAACTACTGAGTGATGTGAAAAAGCAGCTAGCCACGATGAAGATATCCTTCATGGATAGTGATGGAGTAGCTTACCTTCAGTTTATAACTATTACTCCCCCACTCTTATAGTGAGTCATGGAGGCACAATTGGTGGATATGAACTGTGAGGCCCAACATGCTCAGTTATCCTTAGGATAGTATCCTAATGGATTTTTGATAGGTGGGGAGCACGTCATCCTTTTTAGAGGGTTCACCGTAGCACCAATGACATTGTGGGAGGAGGTGTTGAGGTAGTTCCATACATCCCCTTTGTTAGTACATCCTAGAGTTGAGAAGATATACCAAGACCTTCAATGTCAGTACCGGTGTCTAGGGATAAAGAAAGCGGTGGCAGAGTTCATTTCTCGGTGCCTCACTTGTCAGCAAGTGAAGGTCGAGCATTAGGTTCTAGTAGGATTGGCCCAGCCACTAGAGGTACCACAATGGAAATGGGATGTTATCTCTATGGAATTTGTGACGGGGTTACCACATACATCTAGGGGCCATGATTACATCTGGGTGATCATTGACCGTCTCACTAAGTTAGATCAATTTCTACCCATCTGGGAACAGGGAACAGTAGAGGGATTGGTATTCCTCTATATCCAGGAGATAGTGAGGATCCACAGGGTGCCTTTGATGATCGTCTCAGACCATGATGACACTTTACATCTCGGTTGTGGAATGGGTTACAGGAGTCGTTCAGGACTCAGCTACATTTGAGCACAGCTTTTCATCCCCAGACGGATGGTCAGATAGAGCGGACCATACAGATCTTGGAGGACATGCTTCGTGCTTATGTCCTAGATTTTAGTCATAGTTGGGAGGACCACCTACCACTGGTGTAGTTTTCATATAACAACAGTTATCACTCCACCATTGGCATGGAACTATTTGAGGCCTTGTATAGGAGACCTTTCATATCCCCCTATGCTGGACAGACCCAAGGGAGTCAACACTCATGGGTCCATAGTTGCACCGGGTGCATAATGTTTTCTACGTGTCGTAGCTGAGGAGATACGTGCATGATCCATCACACATCATCGACTGGGGTGAGCTGGACATTGATGATGGGGCGACATTTACAGAGTTCCCAGTAGAGATAGAGGATCAACAGGAGTGGGTTCTATGTGGGTGGTTGATTCCTCTAGTGCATGTTCGGTGGCAGAACAGGAATCTTTAGGAGAGCACATGGGATAGGGAGGCTCAAATTCATGCTCAGTACCCCAACTTGTTTGGTTAGCCCTTGTTTTAGATTTCAGGGACATAAAGCCTGAATTTGGGGAGAATATAATGTCTTGGAAATTCCATGTAATTTTTTTTAAAATTATATGGAATTATTCTAAGACTGTACACTCTGATGGCATGTGATTCTGAGTCCCAGAGAGCCTAAATGTAATTTTGAACTTTTTTTAATGTATGTTCAGTAAACATGTGAGTGGGATTTTCTATATTTTGAAGTAGTGCTTGGATCGAAAATCTGAGGGCACCGTTGAATTCGGAATGCCGAGATTTTCTTAAAAATGACTTAACTTTGGCTGGAAAGGGTTGATCAGAAAAGTTATTTTTCAGACTTTTTTATAAAAATAATAAAATAATTTAAAGGAATTGTTTTATTTATTTACTCACCATTGGGTGGTAGATGGAGACATTGTGGCGCAGCGACCAGGTGGAAATAGCCTGTATCACACAGTGTAATGATGCAATAAAGCATAATAGATACATTATTTAACAAATGAAACTGCATAACAGAAACCTTGTGACGTGATTCTTTTTATTAAACCAACATGTGGGAGAATGGGGAATTAAACTATGGAGATTCTTTAACAAATTGTTGGTAGTTTTCCTCTCCAATGAAGAATGAAGAACGCCAGTGAGACTTAATCATCTTCAACATTCCTTGAAGAACGAAGCCAGAAGCGACATCGACATCTTGAAACCTTGAGCATGAATGCTTTGGAATCTAACATCAATGAGGTAGGGGGGTTTTAATTTTTTAAGATCTCTTCCCCATTCTTTTTTTTAGAAACGACGAACACGGATCAACCCATGAATGGTTTGATCCGCGATTCATTCGTTTATGCAGGAGGGTGAATTTTATTTTCAGATTTCTTTATCTGAGGTTAAATCATAATTGTTTTTCAAATTGAAATCTTTGGACCTCCCTTGATTATAAACTTCTAACGTGGAGAGCGCAGGCCGACTCGAACAAGGCCCGAGCCCCTCCGCTGTGGGTTTTCTTCATGGAAAAACTCTTGAATTGATATCAAGACTGATTTGAGACCTTCCCAGTGAAGAGGAAATTCCCTGGATAGCACAGCCACAAGAATCACAAAGAACAGACCACCGGTGCGGACCTGGTGGTTCGCGGAAGAGTCGGACGGTACGCCGACGGCCGTGAGCAGGTGGCGGCACGCCATGACAGCACCCCGGAGGAAGGAACGCGGCTGGCTCGGGCCATAGAATAGAGGGAGGAGCTGCCTATGGGGCCAGTGGATGGAGGTAGACACGCGGTCGCTCGACCGCAACAGAGGGCCGCGGTGCGGCGTCGTGCCACGTCCCGCGCGACGGGCCATAGTCGCTCGATCGCGACAGAGGAGGCGCCCCGCGGAAACCTGTGAGGCGATGGTGGCAAACCAGAGGTAGCATCCGGATGTATCCTAGTGGTTCGGACCCATGTTCTAGTCAGTCGGTCCCGCCCCCTGCAGGTCGGGCCGGACTAGAACGGGTTGCTAGGCGACTCAGCAGGCTGAGCCCTCGGCCAACCCAGGCCAAGTCCAGAAAGGCCCGTTGGGCCTGGCCCACTAGCCATGCCGGACCAGACCAACCCTGACTTGAACTAGGTTAGGTCCAGTTCATATAATTAAACCATGGTACGTGGGACCCCCAAGATGAGTTGGTTGGGTCGGTCTGACCAGGTCGGACCGGGCTCAGATGCAACCAGACCATGTTTACTAAAACATCTATATCTCTCAGACCAAGCGTCTGCTTGACGCAATGTCAGTGGTAGTGGAACCCTTGTGAAGAGGTATTAATTATGAGATACTCTACATAATTTTTTGTGGAATTTTGCGTATGTCGGGGTTGGATCAGACTCGAATCCAATCGGTCCATTTTTATAAAAATGTCTATATCTTACAGGTTGGGTGTCCGTTCGACGTGTCATATCTTTCATTGTGACCCTTACGATGAGATGGTCCTTTGGGGTTAATCTATGTGGGACTTTTTAGTGGTTGAGTTATGAACGATGGATTAAGGATAGGATCATCCTGTAATCAAGCATGCTAAGTGCGGAAATCCAGTGGTTGGTTGTGACGTGAATAAAGAATAGTGATCCTATGTGGGTCAGCTCCTAGAGATCCTGAGTGGGTTATCACCTAGAGATCCTATGTGGGTAATCACCTAGTGATCCTCTGTGGGTCAGCACCTAGAAATCCTCTGTGAGTTAGCACCTAGCGATCCTCTATGGGTCAGCATCTAGTGATCCTCTGTGGGTCAGCACCTAGTGACCCTGTGCGGGTCAGCAACAGAGACTCTCAACAAAGTAAGATGATCTAGCTTTACAACTAATTATCTTTACTTCTGTACTTAAGTTATACCTGGTGTGAGCTGTGTATTTTACTTTATACTATGTGTTTGAGGTCTTACTTGGTGGTATTACCTATGTGGTATTTTCTTTGTGGTGTTTTCCTTCGTGGATTACTAAGAGACCTTCAAGGGTCTCGAGGTCGCTACTGAGTATTGTTATACTCGCCCATGCATGGGCTTCACCCACACATGTTGTTTCTGGTGTAGATGATCGACATTTTGACAAAGTTTCTCAGGGGTATGGGACTGACGGAAACTACGACGGTAGACTTGGTGGCCTAGGACCAGGTGGGGCCTAGTAGGACATACTACTTCAGCTTCTAGTAGCTTCACTACTCTCACGAGTAGGTGGGGTTTTCTGCGGATGGCCATCAGAGTTTCCTTTTGTACTTTGCTATTTTCATTTCCTTGTTAGGTTTTTATTTTGGCCCACTTACTTTCACTTGTACTTTCACTCAGCTTTGTTTTAGTGGTATACTTGTTTCCCCCTTTCAGTGTGTTGGGATGTAGTTGGGAGTGTGTGTGTGTGCATATGTTTAAATGAAATGCCTTCTCTTTTTGGGATATGTCTTTTTGGTGCTAGTCACCAGCCCCTAGCCTATGGAAGGTGGGATTGGGGTAGTCACAGCATTGGCCCCAGGGGACGGGTTATGATAGGTACCTCCTAGAACACTTCCCTTTTCTATATGTGTGGTATAAATGAAGAAGATGGATAGATTAAAATGAAAAAATAAGTGTTTGACACATTCAAGGGAGTTTATATCAATATCCTATTTCTCAAGATAATTAAATAGATCCCAAGGTATGATAAATTATTGAAATAACATTATACCAATCGAAGAGGGATCAAAGGAAAAATTGAATCAATGTTTTAAGGAATGTGTCAACACTCATTACACTAACTTAATCGATGCCTATGAAGTGAAAGGATCCTAGGATATTCACCATACCATACACTATAGAGGATTTTCGATTTTATAATGCTTTATGTGATTTGGGAACTTTAGTAAATGTAATACCTCACTTTTTTTCTCTTCTTTATATATTTTTCAGTTGAAGCTAATAATAGTAGTGGTGCAATTGGAAAATATGCCTATGGAATATTTGGTAGGAGTCCTTGAAGATATACTTGTTTGGGTAAGGTTAATGATATTCCCTATAGATTTATACCTAATTAACATATAAGATGATCAAGTGCATTCTCATGATCCCATTATCTTAGGTATTACCTTCCTCAAAATTTAAAAAATGATCATAATTATCCATGAGGGTACACTTTCAATGGATTTTAGAGATTAATTTGTGATATTTAATATTATGGACTCCATGAAGTACTCCTCATAGGATCATTCTGAATTTTTTTCTCCTATTTTGACCCATCTTATGAAAACCCATGTGATTATGATTACTTCATACTTAGATATTTTTTTATCATTTTTTCTAGATTAATGTCTATTAATATTTCCACACCTTTTTTTAATGAGTGATCCTCTCTTGGTTTCAATTTTTATATGGATTCATATTCTGATTCTAAACATATACTTTCTAATTATGATATGGTTGTTAATTATGTTGATAGATTTTATGCATTATTCTCTAATTTTGATGATATATATTCATATCATGATTTTAATTACTCACGTATTTCTATTCCATAAATTATTTCATCCATATAACACCCACCCACATTGGAACTCAAGTCATTACCACTGAATCTCAAATATTATTATTTGTTGAGTGGTGAGAATTTTCCTATTATTATTTACAATAATCTATTTCATAAATAAGAAGAAAAACTTTTGATATTTTAAAGTAGAACATATAATTTTTTGGGTTGATCCTAGCAGACATACCATGTATTATCCCTTCCATTTTCATGTATAGGGTTAATTTCGAGGATGGTGCCAAACTATTTAGATAACCACAAAGGAGGATTAATCCAACATTATTGAAAGTTTTAAAGAAATTGGTTGAAATTTTTCTTGAGGTGGGTATCATTTATACCATCTTATATTCTCATAGGGTTAACCCCATTTATGATATTATAAAGAAAACCAATTTCACAGTTGTAAAAATGAGAGGGAAGAGTTAGTTTCAATGAGGGTAAAAAATAGTTATCATGTGTGTATTTATTATAGTAAACTAAATAAATCCAATCATAAGAACCATTTACCCCTTCCATTCATTGATCATATACTTGAGATACTATCTAGTAATACACGTTGTTATTTATTTTATGGCTTCTATAGTTATTTCTATGTTACTATTTCACTAGAGGACCAGGTTAAGATAACTTTCATATACCCATTCGGTACATTCGCATATCAAAGGATTCCATTTGTAATTTTTAATGCCTCAAGTACCTTCTATACATGTATGGTAAGTATATTTTTTAATCTACTTAAGTCATGTATAGATTTATTCATGGATTAATTTACTATATTTGTACCCTCGTTTGATTAGTGTCTCTGTATCTTGGGAAAAGTCTTACATCGTTGTATTGAGAAAAATCTTGTTTTAAACTTTGAAAAAATTAATTTCATGGTAGAAAATTTTATTATCCTAGGTAATATATTTTATGATCATGGTATTAAGGTTTAAAGCTCTAAAGTTGACATTATTACCACATTAACATATCCCACATGTGTGGGTGATGTTAGATCTTTCTTAGGTAATGTTGGTTTTTATCAAAGCTTCATCAAATATTTTAGTAAGATTACACTTCAGTTGTCAAGGTTGCTTTAAAAGGATTTTGATTTTTTGTATAATTATTCTAGTAGGGATTCTTTTCATGAGATAAATAAAAATCTCACCACACCACCAATCATTTAGCCCCCATGGTGGGAGATCCCATTTGATCTTAGGTGTGATGCTTCAAACTTCACAGTTGGAGTGGTCTTATCTCATAGGGTGGTGGGATGTTCACATGTGATCAACTATTCTTGTATTAATCCCATTAAAACTAAATAAACATGGAAAATTAGTTTCTTTTAGGAATTGTTTTTTAGATAAATGTTATTATTATTTATTGGAATCTAAAGTAGTTGTTTTTTATGATCATGTAGCTTTGAGATACCTCTTAAAGAAGATAGATATTGGATGACACTTCTTTAAGATTTTGATATTAAGATAAATGATAATGAGGGTTCATAGAACTTGGTTTCATACCACATGAGTAGGATCACTCACACGCTAGAGGATGACACCTTGAACTAGGTACCACTTCTAGTCGCATTTACTAAAGATCATCTTTATGAACTCTTAGTTACACATCCCTGGTATGTTGATTTAGTTAACAATATTTTTACCTCTAAAATAACTTAATATATAAATTAATTCTAAATCCAAAAATTGAGAAGTGATACTAGGTATTATTCATGGAATAACTCATACCTTTAAAACATGTGTAGTGACCATGTTATTGGGAGATATGTCCCTGATCATGATTTTGAGTTTATTATTTTTTTTCTTCCATACACTTTCTTGTAAAGGAAACTTTGGACCTAAAAAATATAGCAAGGAAGGTCTTATATTTGGGTATATATTAGCCTAGTTTTTCCATTATTCACATATTTTTTGTAAGTATTACTCATGTTTCTAACACACTTGCAACATTTCTAGGAGATAAAAAATTCCTCAACGTCCCATATTATTCTATGAGATTTTTTATGTATGGGGAATTTATTTTATGGGGTAGTTTCCTAGATCATTAAGTTTCTTATATATCCTCGTTGTTCTTGATTGTTTTAGTAAATGGTCGGATTCCAAGAACATCGGGACTGATGATTCTCATGTTGTAGTGGATTTTTTTAGGGTACGAGTTTTTGGAAGTTTTAGAATACTGAAGGTTGTCATTAGTAACCAAGGGTCATTATTTTTAAATTATAATTTAGCTTACCTAATTTGAAATTATGGTGTGAAACACAAAATTTCTACTCTATACAACCCCTAGAAAAATGGTCAGGTAGAAGTTTCAAATCAAGAGTTGAATCAGATATTAGAGAAAACTGTGTAGCTGAATAGAAAGGATTAGATCAAGCACTTAAATGATCCACTTTGGGACTATAGGAAAATTTAAATGACTCACGTGTTTATTTCCTCATTTTGGATTTTTTTGGTAAATATTATCATCTCTCCATGGAAGTCGAGTATTGGTCATTTTAGGTGATAAATAAGTGAAAAATTGATTTAGCCCAAGCAGTTTATCAAAGGAATATATGAATTTAAGAGCTTGATTAGTCCTGATTATCATCATATGAGAACTCAAATCTCTATAAATGGAGATAAAAATTAACCCATGAAAAGGTTATATATAAGATGGAGTTTCATGAGGGTAAAAATTTTATTCTTTACAGTTCACGATTGAATTTAATGCTTGGAAAGTTACATTCTAAATGGTTTGTCCCTTATATTGTATATAATGTTTTCCTTTATAGTGTAGTTGAGATCACACAATAGGAAATGTGTAGTAAATTTATAATTAATTAAAAATGGTTTAAGTAATGCATTAAGGGACTTACCACACATACAGTTGATGTCATCACACTACATGACCCCATTATCAATTGAGAACATCAGGTCATACCAAACCCTTTCACTTTTATATTATTTTTTCCAATATAAAATTCTATATTTCATGTGCATATATCTTCTCATAGGTTCACATTGAGGATAATGTAATAGTTTAAATATTGGGGAGGGGGTAATATTTTGGGGTACCTTCCTTATGATTTTCATTTGTATGTTTTCTTAGGGTGTTTTGTGTTTATATTTTCAAAAAATACAAAAAAACATCATTTAACATGATCATTTACATGTGGAACATATGAAAAATTCATGGTTAATTTTTTAAAATTCATTGGTAGTATGATAATCATGATAAATATTTCATCATTAAGGATTTTTTTAAGGTTGAGGCCGAAGCCTCATTTTATTATTTATAGTATGTGTGGATATCTTGGTCAAGATCTTAATGTTTTACTTTCAAAAATTATTAAGTGAGTGGGTATTGAAATTTTATTTCAAAGTAATGTATAAAAATTTTGGTGTAATTAAACCAGGTAATTATAAATGTTTTACTTGAACTAAATATATTGAAAAAAATGGTAAATATATGATCTTTAAATGGTTGGAACACAAACATATAGGGAATTAATTTCATAGTAGGCTCATGATATGTTTTTCTATGATTGGTGTCATTAATATCACTAGATTTTATTTTGATAAAATTTATGATAAAATTGCTTTAAAATTTATTAATATTGAGTTCTTGATTATATTTTTACTTTTCCTATATTGGTACAATTAATTGGGAAATGTTATCATGCATATCTTTTCACAATTCTCTGGAATACATGACAAGTGACTTTACCAGGAGTACCAAAGAGTAAGTTTGGGGGAGTTAAAAAAACAAATTTTTTTTAATATTTTATTTATAATAAATGACATAATTTCTACAAATTGTGTTAAATAGTTTATTTATGGAATATTTGGTACTAGATTATTCATTTTTAAATTTGATAAAAATTAAAGTTTTTAACCTTTAAAGTGAATTTCAGTATTTTAGCCATAAATATTGTTTTATGAATTATTTTTACTTAAAATTTCATTATATAATTTTTCACTCAATGTTCTATGGCTTTAATTTTGACCATTTGAGATGGATCTTCCATTTTATTGGAGTAAATGGATCATAAAATCAAATCTGTATTGGACACATAAAATTGGACACCACTTCTCCATTTGGGACATATATTTTATATATAGAATTCGATTGGGATAAAATTTTGAAATTATATGGAGGTATTAATTCCTCAAAAATCATTCTTCTAAAAGGATATCTATTTCATGTGTTTTGGAGGTCAAAAATTAATCAAAAATTGTATTAAAATATTTGGAGAAAAATATCATTCACACTTGTAAAGTATTGGAACCCAAGCCTCCCATTCACTCTATAAATGTGTGTTTTTATCATTTTAAGGGATTGGGTCATGAATTAAGCAATTTATGGAAGAGTTTAAGTGGTCTCACTCCATTTCTCTAAGAATTTAAATAGGTAGATCTCTTGAATCAAGGATCCCTTCATCAAAGCCTTCTTCATTTTCTTTGCGTTGTAATGTTTATGTTTTTATAATAAACTATACATTTAACTTATATTTATTATTTTATTTTAAATTTAATTATTATCTAATTTAATTGTTTTGGATGGAAATTATAAGTAGAAACAATATTGGGTTATACTCTTTTTATACATTTTCACATGAAAAACATTTATACGGTGAGTACACCACCCATAGAAGAGTAGTTTTTCTTAGAAATAAATATAATTATCACCATATTCGCTTTTTTTAATTAATGATATACTATAATTAACTTAACGCTATTTATTAATTGAGTTTTTAACTTAAAAAATTCAATCAAGAAATTTAACAATTAACCTAAAGCTTGTGAGGTCAAGTAATGCGTGAATTGTGAGAGCGCAATATTAATCAATAAAACAAAACAATATGGGGTCAATTTGGAGGGTTTAAATATAACCCTAAAATGAATTAATACTAACTTATATTATATATATTATCCTTAGTCACCATTGATCATAATCTATCCTCAGAAAGATAATAAAATAAGAGTTCTAAAATTTCATGTTAGACTAGGGTTTAATTCACTTCATCTTTATGGTTCAGGTAAATTATCATAGGGTTTAGGGGTTAATAAATTAAGGAATCATAATTAAGTGGATTTTAATTTGAATTATGATGATTAATAATAAATTGAAGAGGTGGATTTAAATCAATTACACCTTCTAAAAATATTTTCTAAAAAAACATCATATAATTGTATTTTATCAACCAAATTTCAAAAAGAAAAAAGAAAAAAATACAATCTTATTCTAACATACATATTCTTGTGTTATAAACCTTGAAAAAAAACCATCAATTTTAGTTGTGATTTTATTTTATTTTATCTTTAAAAATACCTTTAGTATATTGTTTTATGTACTTCCTTTATATAGAATGACCTTTGTCATCCACTATGTTGCACCTGAGTAATAAAAATTATACATCATTTGAGAGTGACAATGATAAAGCCTTTTGGTAACATCCCAACCTGAATCACTGAGTCTGAGCTAAAATTCTAGATGGCCTCAAGTG
This sequence comes from Viscum album, assembly GCA_963277665.1. Classification (NCBI taxonomy): domain Eukaryota; kingdom Viridiplantae; phylum Streptophyta; class Magnoliopsida; order Santalales; family Viscaceae; genus Viscum; species Viscum album. The sequence goes on along the minus strand of OY728157.1, from coordinate 22,386,692 downwards.
TGCCTCACCATATGTTAGAATCTTCTGACTATTACTGAGGGTATAAGAATAATTGTGGGGGGACTATACCCTCATCAAAGTACATGATAACAAATAGATAACAAAACATGTAATAAGTATACAATCAAATAAAGTAGAAACCAATAGTATACCAACTGTTTGGATGAATGCATAAACTAAAAACTCAACAGTTATAATTATAAATAAGACACTGGTCACCCACTATTTTGATCACATACATAATAAAAAAATAAAATTACAAGAGGCTTTGTAGCTCTGAGCCTCACCTTATCAAAATATATAGACTCAAAGAAAATTATCCCACTCGATGATCAAACTAGAGCATTAGACCATCATGTAACTACAACAACTGAGGGATTCTCGGGTATCCAAGTGTCATGGATTCCCAAGAAGAGTGTGGATACAACTCAATAATACACTTCCAATGTAGTCCAATACCCAACTAGTAAAATTTGTTTACATGTAAATAATAAGATCAACTAAAGGTAAACAATTAATACATATCTTCACAAACATAGTATAATCACCAAAATCATGAGAAAGTAATGAAAACCCAAATTTTGAGCGGTTGTGTACTTACCAAGCCACCAAGAACCCCCAATTTTACCTACTTCAACTCCATTCCAGAAGGATAACTGTAATAGATGTTGGAAGTGGCCTAGTGTTATCCATAAGGCAAGTCCACTAGGTATCAAGATCGCATGTCACTCGACATCCACAAGGCATCAAGGTGACATTTATCTTGGTAGTATCCAGGAATAAAGTCAGGTTATTCCACAATTTCATCATATCCTAACTTGGAAACAAGTTAAATCAATCCAAAAGGTCATTATATCTCAACTCTACCATGGGTCAAGTGATAAGTCCATCATGTCCCAACACTCCCTTGGTCCAGACCTCAAGGTCATCATACCTTGTCATCATGTCTTGGGTCAGGTCACCATAGACTATCATGCCCCTCTATCACCTCTCGAGTCAGGACATAAGGCCTTCATGCCCCTACCTTGTATTTAGAAACTCAAGGACTATATTTCCAAAAATAATGAGGTAGAAGAAAAAAAATTGTGTTTTAGAAGAGAAATATGAGATGAAAAATGAAGTTGAATGTTTGAAGGTAGATCTATTCATATTTGTTCAATGAAGGTAAAGTAATGATAAAATGGTAAGAATGAAAAAAAAATATAAGACTAGTCTTGGTTGGGATAATCAATTACCAAAAAATTTCAATACTTTTATTTTAAAATTTTGAAAATGAACTGTATCAACTACCATTTATTTTATATGCATGTTAAAGGGACATTATGAAAGTGGGTGTTCTTTAATATTTCCAAAATATCTTGGTCACACCAAAACCAACATTTATAAATCCTTATCTTATAAATTACCAATGAATGGGTATTTGAAATTAGTATGGGTTCCTAATAATTCTTTCTCAAACCCAATTAGACCCAAGTTTGCATGGGTACCAAAGTTTCCATAAATTTGTCTGTTAAAGATATATGCCTTAGATGTTTGAAAAAATAAAATTGGTATATGGATAGTGGATGTTATATTTACATGATAGGTGATTCTTTAAATTTCTTTTCATTCAAAAAATTTAAAGGAGGTTATGTAACATTTGTTGATGATTCGAAAGGTATTGTTAAACGTTTTGGAGATGATGGAATTTCAAAATATGTTTTCATTTCAAAAGTATAATATATTGAGGGTTTTAAAAATAATTTAATTATAATTTCTCAATTATGTGATGATGTAATGCATGTAAAATTTCAAAATGATAAGTTTATAGTTTATAAGGATGAATATGTCATTTTTTGTGAAAACAAAAAAGAAAACTTATATTTTATCAATTTTTATAAATTAACTAAAATTATTAATTGCTTAGGTGTTATATAGTTAGATAACATTTTATGTCATAGGGATATTATGCATGATAATTTTAGACTACTGTAAAATCTATTAAAACACTAGAATATTTTGCAGCTACAAAATTTAAAAGTATAAAATACCTATATTCGTGGATCTTGTAAAAAGTTAAACATCATAAAGAGTCTTTCAAACCTATCTAGGAAGTAAAAATTGTAATACCTATACAATATCATTCATATTTATTTGTTTGTAAATATATTTACTACTGGTCTCCATGGTAAAAGGTATTTATTTTTCATTATTTATTATTCTATAAAATATACTTTGGATTATTTTTTAACTCAAAAATCTCAAATTGTTTCAAAGTTTTATACTTATTGTAAATTAGTTAAAAATGAAAAGGGTTACTTAATCTTATCCATTATAAGTGATAGGGGTGAAGAATTTGTAAATATATAATTTGAAAAATTCTATGAATAAAATGGATATTCTCATAATTTTTCAACCCTTAGGATACCAGAACAAAATGGAGTAATGGAAAGGAAAAAATAAAATATTACAAGAAATAACAAGAACCATGTTAAATGTGTTTAAGACACTTAGATATTTTTGGTAGAAACTGTAAATACATCATTTTATGTGTCTAATATATTTCTTTTAACACTTATTTTAAACAATAAATCTTATAAACTTTGTAAAGGAAGAAAACCAAAATTGGGATATGTTAGAGTGTTTATATGTAAATTTTATGTTCCAAACACTAAATATTCATTAGGTAAGATTGATTTTAAATTGGATGAAGGTGTATTTTTGGGTTTTTCAGATTTTATTAAATCCTATGGAATTTATAATAAAATAAATGTAGAGGTTTAAGAGTATATTCATGTGAAGTTTAATGAAAATACTTTGAAATAAAAGAATTATAATTTATACCATCCTGAAGAAGAGTTTAGAGATTTTATTTTTAGAGAGGTTAAAACTCAAAATGAAAATAAAAATATTAAATGGGAGAGTCACCCTAATGAAATAACTTTGAAATTACATAGATATTACACTTTATAAAAAGTTATTAGAAAATTTGATTCAAGAATACAAACTAAATATTTATTAAATAATTTATGTTCTCATTATTCTTTAATTTCATATTTTTTTCCTAAAAATATTAATGAAGATTTAACTAACTCTAACTGAATATTTTCTATAGAATAAGAGTTAAACTAGTTTTATAGAAATAAATTTTTGGATTTAGATAAACTTACTAAAGAACAATAAGTTATAGGAACTAAACGGTTCTTTATGAATAAACTTGATGAATTTAAAAATATTATAACAAATAAGGAAATATTGGTAGCATGAGGTTATTTATAATAATAATGTATAGATTATAATGAATAATTTTCTCTAGTTTCAAGATTAGAAGATATAATAATACTGTTAGCTTATTCTACTTTTTGTAGATTTAAATTATTTCAAATGGATGTTAAAAGTTCTTTTCTAAATGGATTTATTTCTAAATAATTATATTTAAGACATACCCATAATTTTGAAAACTAAAGTCTTACAAATCATGTTTTAAATAATTATAAATCACTTTATGAACATAAGAAAGTTATAAGGGCTTAGTATGAAAGATTATCTAACTTTATTTTATAAAAAAATTAAAAATTAAAATATTATCCTAATTTTTTTATTAAGATAATGTCTAAATAAATTTTGATTGTTCAATTTTATGTGGATGAAATTATTTTTTGATCTTCAAATGATACTCCGTGCAATGAATTTTTAGAATTAATGAAAAGTGAGTCTGATATAAGTCTTATGGGGGAATTAAAATTATTTCTTAACCTTAATATTTTTCAAATAAAAGATGATATTTTTTTAAATCAATCTAAATATGATAGAGAATTGGTTTAAATATTTGAACTTGATAAGTATAAAAGCTCAAATAACTCCATGAGTAATTTATGTAAATTAAATGTTGATAAATCTATAAAATCAATAGATAATAAAATTTATAGATATATGATTTGTATTTTTATATATTTAATTGAATATCATAAAAATTTAATGTTTTAAATTTGTATTTTTATAAGATTTAAAATTAACCCTAAGGAAATTCACTCAAAAGTGATCAAAATAATCATAAAATATGTTAAAGGTTATTTAAACCTTGGTTTGTTCTATCTTAAAAAAATAATTTGATTTAAAAATATATTCATATTATGAATTTATTGGATATAAAATAGATAGAAAATCACAATTTGAATGTGACACTTCCTAGGAATAAGATTAGTTTCTTGGAGTTATAAGAAAAAACTATTAGTTGCTTTATCTAATGTAGAAGTAGAATAAAAAGATCTTGTAATTTTTTGTGCTCAATCCTTATGGACTAAGAAAACTATGATTGATTTTTATGTTTTATTTGATAAGTTAAATATTTTATATAATAATTTATCATCTATTTAAATTTCAAATAAACCTTTACATCACTCAAGAACAAACCATATCAAAGTTATATATCATTTTATTGGAGATTATTTTCAAAAGGGTGAAATTAATTTGGAACATGATCCAACTAATGATCAACTATAAAATATATTTACAAAAACTTTAGACTCAACCAAGTTTTAGAAAATTAGATATGACTTGGAAAGATATAAATAGAAAATAAAAGTTTAGAATTAATCTGTTGGAAGAATTTATTTGTATCCAGCAAATGTCTCTATAAGGAAAAAATAATTTCACCTTCAGAATCTCACTTCATGTTAACTCTATTTATTTAGAACTTATCATTGTTATAACATGATGTTATATTTGATCAGTAAGCATGGTTGAACTTCTTTTATTTTATAGTTTAATGAAAATAACTTAAATAGGTTCTTGGTTTGGTATTGAATTTTTTTATGGAAATTAAATATGTAAACTATATATATTTTCAGGTTACTATCATGGTTAATCTATATTGGTTACTTTTATAATTCCTTGATTATTTTCACATGTGTTTGTGGATATTTTTTTATTTTAAATTATTTTTAAATAATAGATTTCAATATTTCATACAATCAATTTTTTAATTATGCACATGGCCCATTTAAATTTTACTCACACTATTTTTAATATTATGATGTTTCAAGAGGAAAAGAAGCTTCAATTAAGGGGGAGCATTACTATTTGTTATATTCTTTTATTTAAAAAGAAATTTTATTTTAGAATACATGTTTAATATAAAATATCCTTTGATACATGCTAAAATAAAAGGGTAGTTTTAGAATGTTTTCATTGGAGAGTAAATTAATTTAATTAAGTTTAGTATGATTAAGTTTAAAAAATTTAGAGTTATGTATATTCTTTTTGATAATTTCAAAAAGGGTGAGAAGTATTTAAAAATATATTTTATTTTTTTTATTATAAAAAAGGAGATATCATTGATTGGATATTTTCCAATTCACTTAATTATGTTTTGATAATTATTAAATTATAATTATTCCCTCTAACATGAGTTTTGAATCTTGCACTACTTATAGCAGAAAAGAATATTGTTTTTATTTATAATTTATTTAATTTTTCTTAACTTTTTTTATGTTTATTATAAACTAATTTTAGTAAAAAATCATCTCTATATGTGTTAGGTTATAACACATATGCTTAAATTTTTATAAGTGATAAATGAATCATACATATAAGGCATATAAGTTATACTAATGTTATAAATGATTCTTACATAGATTTATTTACTCAAAATTTTCTAAGTGTGGAATAACTTGTATGAAATTTTAATTGACTCATATGTAAATTGAAATGACTCTTACGTAAGGAATATTGAGTCACATGAAGTCAAAAATTTCACTAAGTATGAAATGAATCATATACAGAACCAAAATGAAACATATGAAGAAATATAAAATGACTCTTATGAATCTTATGGAATGAATCATATGCACATTTGTTTATTTTTAGAAAACACAAACTATGCTCTATTTTGTTCAACTTTTTATATTCTAATTTACTATATATTTGTTTTTTTCTTTGTTTTAATTATTCTATAATTATATATTATTTATTTCAATCCCATGAAAACCAATTTGAAATTATTTTATACAGAATTAAAATAAGATCATATGAGAATTAGCATGCTTAAATAGTCAAGCTACAAATTTAAAAATTATGATATTTTAATTTAAACTGGTTGAAATATGAAGAGTTAGTCCCAGGTAATTTATGGGAGATCTTAAAGGACTTTAATATTGATTAATATGATTATATTTACTACTACTTTAAATATATACTCATTATAATGATTTTAGTTGTACATTATGTTTTGTTTTATAAAATACCAAACATAATTTTAAGTAAATCCATGTGAATATTATTATTATTTTCATTTATGGAAAAATTCACATGAATCATTGTCAGGGAAATAAGAATCAAACAAATTTGAAGTATTTCATTGGTTTCACATGTGAAATAACTAATTTGGGAAATTAATTAATGAAACATATAGAATATTCAATTTTTTTTTCATGCGCCCGTTACCATAGGAGTTTTTATTCATGAAGAAAATTTATACAATGGAGTTTGATAGAACCTGCTAAAATTTATCATGGGAATTTTCGAGGATATTAAAACTATACTATGATTCTAATTTTTGTGATAATCTCCACAACACTCTCTATTGGACTTCATCATAAATATACTTTGTTTTTGAAGTGATCCTAGCTACCTCAACATTCTAATCTTTAACTATTTAACTAGTTTATATGGTTCTATATTTCCATATCTTATTTTTTTGTGCTTACTTTGTAGTTTTTTCGTTTTCATTCAAAACTAATACCTTAGTGTCGAGTTATACCACCCTTTCAAAATACATGTATGTTTATGCCTTGGTTCAGTAAAAAAAGGGGTTTTCATTGTGCCTTTTTCATAAAAAGTGAAGGTTTGTTCTTAGTCCACTTTAAAAGGAAGGTTCTAAGTTATGCCTTCAGGTGAGAAAAAGGTAGGATAGGGGTTGTGCCTCTGAGTGTGAAAAGGGAAATTTATTGGGTTGTGACTATAGGTATACAAAAGTCAGGTTGTAAAAGTTTTCACTATCCTTCAAAAGTGATATGCCATTTTTTAGGTGCCATATTCTCACATTGAGGGTGTAGAGAGTGGACGTAAGATCACTTTGATCTAAAATAATATAAAAATACTTTTGTTATATTTTATTTTTCACTATAAATTAACTTAACATCAATATTATATTTAAAATTTTAAAAATAGGTCAATCAAACTCATCTTGAACAATCAGTTATCTTACCATCTAAACCAAACATTTTTTAAGTGTTTTAAGGCTCAGTTGGGAGATAACATATCCAACAGTTAATGCATCATAGGTATATATCTTTGGGAAGTCACATTAGAGTAGCATGACATACTTTGTGCTTTCATGTAACTATTTATACTATATTAGGGGCTAACTTGAGGTTTATATTAACTGAAACATCAGATATATATATATATATAGTGTTTTTCTATATACATATATTGGTGACAATTAGGTTAATATGAATCATTAATTGGTTATTTTGGTTGAGATGCCTTGTTGAGATGCCTTAATTTAATTTTGTCAATAACTAGTATCTTGTTACATGTTCCACCACTAAGCATGCCTTATATACTCTCTTTATAAACATGCCTATATTTAATATTGTATGTTTATTTTACAATGAGTTTCAATGTTTATTAAGCATGTTATATTCTCATTTATATGTTATTATTTTTATCCTTTGATCACATCTTCATCTAATATATTATACATATATCCATGTTATTATAGTTACTTATTAAGAATTTTTCCTTATTAGTATTTGGTTTATATGATCTATTATTTACTATTATTTTATATGCATTATCCTTGATATGTAAAGATAATTATTATAATTATCACTCTGAACATGGTAGTTTTTTAGCATTCAGTTTATGTTTCCATATTGGTAAAGTAAAAATTTATGTTACATAATGTTCACCTGTATATTATAATGTTTTAGAAGGTAATTTATTTTATAAACTAGAAAGTAATTTTTGAAACTATATATAATGGTTTTTAGAAATAGAGTGATTTGAAAATAAATCATGCATGGAATTTGGGAAATGAAATTAGGATTTTACAAATGAATTGAAAAGTATTTTCTCAAAGTAAGTGTTGTAAAAAAATGAAATGATATTTTGGTAAGGGATTTGAAATCTATTTTTAACAAATAAATAGATATTATGAATTGAAACGGATTTCAAATGAGTAAGGTAATATCTTGGATAAGTCCTGTGGTGGAGAGCACCATTAGATGATAGGTCTTTGAGTATAGGTATTTTGGTTTAATGTGAGTTTTTTTATGGGAATTTAGAGAATGATTATTTTAATTTCTTTAGATATTGTGTAATATTTATTTTGTAATTGTGATTTAGTAATTATTTTAGATATATTTGTTTTTTGAGTCAATGGATTGATTTTTAATGAACACTTGAGGTCGTAGATTAAAGTGAACCTAGAAAATGTAATGAATTAGAGACATGAGATAGGTCTAGTGGGTTATAACTTTTTTTTTGGGGATGGAAAATTCTATGGTTGGGAGTTTTTAATGACCCTAACCTTGGTTATTATGTTTTGAGAAAATTTATTTGTGAAGTTTCAAGGAAATTTTATTTTTTAATTCTCGATAGGGGTTTTTTCATTTTGAAATTTGATTATTTAATTTGAAGTCTCAATTTGAAATTATAGGTGCTTTAGAATAGGGTTTCAGGGTATTTTGGGAGTTTAGGGGGTTGAGTGGTATAGATGTGAAACTACCTAGAGTCTTAATATTTTTGGTGGAACTGAGTACCTGATGTGGGGTGTTGGGTACCTAATGGAGTGGGCATAGGGGTGGTTTACTTGGGGGTTCCACTAGGTACCTGGTGAACTTATAGTGGGTACCCAGTTAGACTAGGGTATATTTCTCATTTAAAATGGGTATTTTTATCTTTTTTACTTTATTATTTTTAATCCCTTGTCCCTTTTCTCTTGGATCAATCTTCACCTAATAGTCATTGGCCTCTCTCATGGACTCTCATGTTTCTTATTCCCTTTTCCTCTTTCCCCTTTAATTAAAGGTGGTTTGTGATGTTTTTTATTTCCAATGTACAAGGTAACACACCCTATACTTTCTCTTTAATTATCCTCTTATCCTTTATTAACATTCCATGTTGTAAAGGAGTTCCATAATATATGATTCACCAAAGTTATGGTGAGGTACTTTTGAGTGCCTTGATTTCTTCTTGTCTGGGTTAAGGGGGTTCCCAGTGAATGTTTCTTGAATTTGTTATACTTTTATTTCTAATGTGCAATGATTAATTTAGTAATTTCATGATTTTCACCTTGAATTATGGTTCTTTAGGTTAGTTTTAATTGTTTTTTTATAGTGATTAATGGTTTTAATGATTTTTTTGGTTATTATCCTGGGTTTCAAATATGTTTCATTTGGTTTTTCAATATGGTTATTTTGGATTCATGGGTAATTTATTGAAATTTATTTTTTATTGTGTTTGGATAATTATGAGGGATTTTTATGATGTATTTTAAGTATGGGTGAGGACTTATTAATGCTAAATGATTGGTAGGTGGTTCTGACCCCTATGAAATTCATTAAGGTTTACTTTGGTTTCATCTGCCACTATTTTTATTAAAGTAATAACCCAAATTATACTCATTTTCCAAAGGTATAAATAACTTATTTTTGATGTATATCTTGATTTTAAATTCAAATGAACCTTCTATAAAAGAATCCTATAATTATTAGAACAAAATGTTAAACTTCTTTCTCTGGTTTTGAAGTCTAATTTAATGTTTTTTGAGGAATTTATTAATTATAATACGTAAATAAAATACTATATGATATTTGTTAATGGTTATATCATATATACAATGTTTAGTCTTGTTATACATTCTTGATGTATAAAATTTTATACTCTTCACTTTTATTTTTTTGAATATAAGATGAAAAATGGAGAACATGTTTTATAATATGATAAATTACTTGGTCATGTATCACCATGACTCCAATTTTATTATAGGGTGTTGTAGCATTTATAAACCTTTAAATATATTTTGTGAACACTACTTATGTGTTTATAAGTGTGTAGAATTTTTCTACCCTGGGTTGTTAAAAAAACTTTGTGAAAAGATTGGATATTATTGTATATATTTAAGTTTGTCCTCCTTAAACCCTTGTAGACCTATAATGATAATGGAAGTAACCTCATTGATTGATTAAGTTGATAAAAAAGGGTGGTATGTCCTATTTTAAAAATAAACATTATTTCTTATGACTTAAACTTATACAATTAATTAAATCATTACTTTCCACTTTAACCTATATGAGTTATAAGCCACCAATCCAAAATTAACTCTGGTTAAGATTTTCATCGATGGAAATATAATTATTGGGTTGATTTTAGGTGGAAAGAAATGATGTGATCCCTACACTTTCGGATTTTAGTAATTGATTTTTAGTTCAAACCAGATATTTTGTTTAAAACATTCACTTTTCACTTTTTCATAAAGTCCTTGATTCATTCTTGATTTTAGACAAAACCTTTTTAGTATATCGTGATTTTCTTAAAACCTCTTCCTTTTAAAACATGTTTTATACCACTTTTCAAAAGTATGAGGCCTAAAGGAAAAATTTCGATTACTTTGGAACCCAAAGGTTTGTTTTCCTTAAAGTAGGTCCTAGGTATAAAAAACCTTCTCTATAGAGAACTATGCTTTAAAAATAAATTTTATTAGACTTGGAATTTATATATTATTCAACTTTTTACATGAGATACTTAGGGTATGTATTAGTTAAGACCAATATTATAATTAGTTGAACACCTAGTAGTATAAAATTTTGAACTAGTTACTGCCCATTCTTGAGATAGAAACTTGTTTGTCTTAATTTAAAAGAAACATAAATCCCACCTCATAAGAATAATTGAAATTATATAAATAGTATTTAAAGTATCATGAGGGGAATGATGTTTTCTAACCTATGTTATTCTTGTTTTAATTATTTATCACATATTTGAAATCCACAACATGATGTATATAGACTACGCATGCTTTTTTTTAATAGTAAGTAATATAAATTCACCTTCTTGGATGTTATCTACAATGAAGTGTGTCTACTTTTAAATGCATATAGTGTACTGATTATAATGATTGAATTGTTTTGAGCATGATTGATACTTTGATATGTTGATCATGTTGTTATATCATTATATCAAGCATATTAATTTGTATAGATTATATTATGACTTTATCATGGATGTTGTGATGATATCTGGTAATGTTTATTGGATATTATAAGGGGTATATCATTTGTTTGTATGAAAGCTAATCAGGTACACCTATTTTTGAAAAACAGATTGATGGTATGGGATGGGATCATGATACCCTAACTTTATTATACCCCTACCCCTATCCCTGAATGGTATAATTATCTCATCTAGCCTGACTCTCCCTTTCTCTAAAATGGGATGGGTAGTTTATGTTAGTTTTTTGTGTGAAAAAAAAATTTGGTTAAGTGTTGGGATTTCCAAAATTTGAGTCTTTAGAGTATATAATTGGTGAAATTAGATAAAGATAGTGTACATTTACCATGGAAGTATAGATTCAGTCTAATAGATATAGTTGAGTGGCAGATAGCTCAATGGATGTAATTTAAAGGAAGTTAGAATAATGAATATATCTAATCATAAGTTAGTTCATTGGTAACATCAGTGGAAGTGGTGGTGTTCAAGTGTGACAATGTTGAAGGAGGGATGTCTTGAAGTATATACTTGGGAATAACCACATGTCTAGGGATGAAGTAGTGTGGATAGAAGGTATGTTTTATATGTGGCACGGAAGTTCTTAATGAAGTGTATGTTAGTTGTTTAATCATAATAAGACCCTTTAAAAGATGAGTTTGTATGGTGGATAATGTAAGGAGTTTCTCTCTATACTCTCTAAAAGTTAGTATTTTTCATTAAAATGATTAGTTAAGGTGAAAATAGACTTTTACCAAGTGTAAGGAATCCTATTAATATATAATTAAAGTATAATTCCCTCTATAATGATCAAAATGTGGTGAAATAAGATATTACCAACTATTGTGATTTTTTTCTATAAATATGGGTAAAGGAACATGAGTTTTTTATAACTAAATAGAATAAATATAAGCCAAAGGTGGTATTATTGAAGGCTGGTGGAGTTTGTAGGAGGACATGATTTCATCCTTCCCTATGTAGGGACTTCCCTATAGAGTGCTTACGGTGGGAGATCACTGTGGGAAAGTGTTTCTATAAAGATTCTTTGAGTAGGGTGTTTAGAAATATGGATTCACTTATAAATAAGGCTAGGTAGGGTTACCAGTTTTTATAGTTTCCCTAGTAACTTAGTTTTCTCTCTTTAATGGAAGATACATTATGATCCAAGTGGGACTAATGTTTGAACCAAATTATTTTCATGTTTTGTGCCTTTTTTTGTTTATGTCATGTTTTGTTCATGCTTGTTTATTGTTTTCAGATAGAAATTTTTATGGAGTCCATGAGGTGACCAAAACTAGAAGGAGGAGTCAATCAGTGTAGTGGTTTGGGTACTTATACTTTCCAATTTTGGATATTGAACCATGGGGGATGTATCAATATGAAGTTTTGACTTTTGTAAATTGATGTTCCCACTTGAGAATTGGTTTTTAAGGTTAAGCCTAAAAATATCTCAAGTTAAGACCATTATCAAGGCTTTCACCAAGTCCAACAAGTCAAATCCCATTATTTATCCCTTTATAGTGACACCATAGTTCCCTACCATAGTCATAATCATACAATCCCCATTGAGAAAAACCCACCCTAATCCTTTGAAATATGATCACCCTCTCAAATTCCTCCATGGAAATTTCCTCTAAAGAAAACAGGCTTGATCCCCATTTTAATTTTTTTGACATTCCACCAACAAGAATTTTTCATGTACCATGTTCATGGACCTACTCCTAGAACCCCATGCTTATAATGACTCTACCAGTAAGATTTCTCAGTTTCAAGAGCTTTCTAGTACAATGAACTCTAGACATACCTATGAAACTAACATCTATCTGAAATTGTAATTCTTGTAAATTTAGGTACCAATGAACTGAAAAACTCCCATTGAGAATGATCCAACACCTTCCAATTACCATCACTCTATGTAATTAAGGAAAACATGGTCCCTTTTCTTCCACTGCATCATGGTCTGGTCTTGATCCTTCACCTTTATTTAGTACTTTATAGTACTTTGATGGCATTCCAATAGTCATTACCATAGAGTCAGGAATGCTAGAGTCTTCACCACCACTCCTTTAAAAAGAAAACATGCCTAATACTTAGGATTTTACCTCTTAAAACATTAATGTGGTCAAGGAAAACTTCCCAAAAAATTATGGATAAGAGAAATAAATCATACAAACTCCCAAACTTAGAGTACCTCCAAAATATACCAACCCAAATGAATTCATCATATTCTATGAGATGCATTCCTATGTTCTAGGTTCAGTCTCCTCAAAATTGCAGGCTCCCTCACTAGCATATCTTTTAAAAATACCCCTTTCTCCTAAATCTCTCATCCTCTAAATACGAGTCCTACATCCTCTTTGTTATCCTATAGTACCTACATCACAATCATTCTTATTCAAAAATAGTTCCAAAACTCATTAAAATTGTTATTAAGGTAAAAACACCCACTTTTTTTGTTTTTCTCATTGATGAAGGTACAAAGTAAAATGGATTAATTAGAACAGTAAGAAATGGACAAAGTTCTGATCCAAGGCACCACCCCTTTATGGAAAGGACACCTCTCTCATTGTCACTATTTTCCATAAACATGATCCCCTGCCCCACAAATCTTCCTCTATTTCTCTAGATGGTCATCATAGTAATCTTATGATAAAACAAGACCATACTATACACCTTACTTCATTACTTTTTTCAAATATCATGAGAGTGTCCCAAGTGAAGCTTCTAGAGTAATAAAAACCTTTTCTTTTTTTCTGAATATTAAAATTTATGAGAACCCCTGAGTCAAATATCTGAATCAAGTGGGCTAGAAAACACTTGGTAGTAAGAAAACCACCCACTCTTAGGCCTATGGTATTTAGGGAGCCTTCAAAACATATATATTTTGGAATAGAACACTCTGAAAAAAAATCCTACAATAATATCCTTTTTTCTTCAACAATTCCATATAAAATATAGGATCTCCATCTGAATGACATCAGATAACAATTCATTACATTAATTAGATCACACCAATTTTCATCAAATTTACTGTTAAACTCCACTTCCTTATGGATTATGTTCTATTTCTCTTGGATACATATTATGAAACATTTCCTTATTTTTTCCTTTCATGGTTCCCAATTTTTCTAAACAACCTCTCTTTTAATTGATTCATCGTTTAAATGGAACTTGTGAACTCTATGAGAGTATAAAACTATTATCCTTTAATTCCCATACCTTTTATCATTGAACATAAATTAGATCTTACCCATTTCAATGTTATCCTCCAGAAACAATGATATCCCACTGAAATTTGAAAAGTATATGGTATTGGAGATATATTTTTTGAATATTTTAGTTGTCTTTCACTAAGATTCAAATTCCACCATAATAAAAAAACATGACATTAGATGAAAAGATCATGGAAAGTCTTTTGGAAAACTCAGACTCCCCAGTACCACTGTTACCTTCTAATTAACATTCCTCAATAACTTAGTAAACCAATCAACCTGAGGAACCCAATAGTCTTCCAACCAAGATCTAATTATACTTGATCATGTCTCTTCCAAAAGTAGATAAATTCTCACTATATGATCTACAACCAAGAACTAATATCACTTTTTGGGGATATTTTTGGAACATCGATTATAGAAAGTTACAACTTCTAATCGATACATCCCCCATGGTTCAACATCCAGTACTAGAAAGTCTAGGCACCCCATCCACCATACTTATATACTCATCCTTTTGGTTTTGGTACCCTCATGGCCTATGACAAGTTCTTCCTTCAAAATACAATGAACTAGAAATAATAACACATGATATAAATGGAAAAGGCACAACACATGTAAATAACATGGTTTGAATGTTATTCATACTACATAGGGGAACACAATACATCTTCCATCCAGTTGATAAAACTAAGTTACATAGGAAACTATAACAACCGGTAACCCTACCAAACTTGAATTAAAAGTTAATATATACCCTTCTAGACACCATACTTAAAGAACCACCATAGAAACACTTTTCTAATAGAAATATCCAACCATATGTGCTCTATGGAGAACTCCCCCAATGGGGAAATATACAATATTTTCCTCCTTATAACCCACTAGACTTTGGAAAAACCACATTTGAATTGGATTAACTCTTTTCAGTTACCTATAACTTATGTTCCTCTAGCCATTTTTATAGATGAACTTCACAATAATTAGTTATTAACATCTAGTTTCACAATTTTCTGATCTCTACAAATGGAATTCCACTTAGATCTTATCTTCATGATAAGTTTTCCACTCATTCAAAGGTTATTGATTCCTAAACTAATCCTTTTAGTCAATAGTGATATTTTATGAAAATTGAAAAGAGAAACTCCCAGTACTTTCCACCACCCATACTCAACTTCTGATGTGTTTTCTTTCGATAGACCAACTAACATCCACTTCCTCTAAAACTTTTGTGTCATAGATGAAACATACCATTGATCTACATTACTCCACCCTTTGAAATGTGGATGTTCCCAAGTGAATGATTTCATACATCTCTAAAGACATGTAAAATTCAAGGAAAATTTTTTTCTTAATTTTCTTTGGGATTTTACATGAATGCAGTTTCTGACGACACTTGATTCTGAGGCCCAGTGTGCCCGGAATTCCTATCCGAAGTTTAGCTTGGGTACGTTCAGTGAACGAACAAGTGGGAATTTATAACTTTTGAACCGGTGCTCGGAATCGAATTCCGAGGGCACCGATGGAACCATAGCGCCGGTAATTTCTTAGGAACGCCATTTCTGGAGTTGCGTTTGCACGAGAGAAGTTGATAAAAATTGTGGAAGTTAAAATAAAAATTTAACGACAATTTTTATTTTTCTTTAAGTGGATTTAAGCTTTGAGTGGAAGTTGGGTAACTACCCAACTTCCCATGGAATGTTATGAGGGTGGTGGGGCCCACACGAACCCCACCCCTTCACTTTCTTAAACCCCCTCAACTCACCATTATGGATTAAAACTTTTCATGAATTAATTAAGTGGAATTAATTCAAACTCTTGAAATTCAAAAGTTTATGTTATGTTAATAAAATAAGAGATGAACTTATTTTATTTGGGGTTGGATCCTTCTTGTGGTGGAGTCTTTGGGAGAAAAGGGCTAAGGAATTGAGGAACTTCTTCGTCTTTGAAGAAGAACGTGAAGAACACATCGGTCTTCGATGAAGAACTCCAAGTTCTCGGAAACCGATTACGCGACGCCGTGTACCGCGACGTCGTTGACGTCCTCTTCCACGACGTCTCTTCCCGCGACGAATCCTTGTTCGACGAACCTCCGTTCAAGCTCACACGAGGTAGGGGTTTATGCGATTTCTTTTCGTGATTTACTCCTGTTCATTATCCACGTATAATTAGACCGCATGCTATCAATTAATGGGAGGAGGTCGGACCGCACAAACACGGCCGACCCCCCTCCCTTTCATTTTTCTTGTTGTTGCGGTACGACGAGAAGTGACGTGGTGTCGTCGCACCGCGTGGGAACGAACAGCAAGAATACGCGATGCCGACGCGCCGCGTTTTTTTTAAAAATAATGAACCAAGTCGCGGCGCCGTCGCACCGCGCTGGAGAACCGCAAAAGCACTGCGGCCGGAGAGGGGCCGCGGCGGAGGGGTGCGGCGTCGTCGCGCCGCACCAGAAGAATGAAGGCCGCGACCGATACAGGGCCGTGGCGGAGCTTGGGAAACGGCGGCCGGAAATGGGCTGCCGGCGTTGGAGCAGGACCGGCGGCCGGAAACGGGCCGCCGGCGTCGGAGCAGGGAGGGGACCGGCCGTCGCCGGTCCCGTGGCGGCAGAAACCGGCCGGTCGGGGTGGGCCGGCCGGACAGGAGAGAAGTCGGGGCTTCAAACCCCTGGTCGGCCAGCTAGCGGCACCCATTAAGGGGGGTTGCGGTTACAAAACACGGGGGGGCAGCCCCCCCCCCCCCCCCCCGCAAACCGAACGGCTCGGCCGTTCGGCCGAGCCAGCTGGCGCCGCGCGCCAGTGCGCCGGGCTGCTGAGCTGGGCCGGGCTGCGCCCAGGCCGGGCCGACCCAGGGGGTCTCGGTCCAGGTCGGTCTGGGCCCGAAACCCCCGTTTTCAGACCCTTTTCGGTCTTTTGCCCATATCTCAGGCTATGGACCTCCGATCGACACACCGTCAGTTGAGATGCGATCCTTGGATCGAGACGGTTGTTTTGGTATATCGCACTCAAGGTTTTGGAATACTTTGGGTTCAGCCGAGTTGGTTCGTACACGAAACCAACCGGGCCCTCGGAGCGGAAACGCTCATAACTTGAGATCTGGACGTCCGATTGACGTGTCGTCGACTTTGTTGGATTCCTCTTAGTGAGACGGATCTTTTGGATTACTCCTCCCGAGGTTTGGATGCAGGTGGAGTACGGTCGGGTTGGTTTTTCCTTAAAAACCAATCGGGCCCCTGGGACGAAAAAGCCAATAACTCTCAGACCGGGCGTCCGATTGATGCGCCGTCTGTGACGTTGAGTTCCTGTTGACGATACTGAACTTTTGGATACATAAACTCCAGAATTTGTGTCAGTTGATGTATCAGCTTCTCGGCTCGTGGAGCGGACCCTCCCGAACGATCTTGCTGTGTGCGGGAACCCTAGTGCTGGCTGCGACTGGGACGACGACGACTGTACAGAGATCCTCAGTGGATACGACGATGATGACTACAGCACTCAGCGATCCTACGTGGATCAGTGCTACCGATCCTGTGTGGGTCCGATCCTGTGTGGGTCAGCGCTCAGCGGTTCTGTGTGAGCCAGCGCCTACAGATCCTGTGTGGGTCTGATCCTGTGTGGGTCTTTGCGGGGGTTAGTTACCTATCGATCATGTGTGGGTCAGATCCTATGTGGGTCATTTCGGGGGTTAGTACCTATCGATCCTTTGTGGGTCCGACGACTTAGATGAATCAGGGGATATATCTGATCATCTCTATCGTCATACGAAGAAGTTTACCTGTGTGAGCTGAATCCTGTTTTGCTTTCCTAAGTGGATTGTGGTGTGCTAACCTGTGTGGATTTACGTTTTGCTTTCCTGTGTGGACTGGGTTGTACTTGGGCTCGGATGTTGGAGCCGAATGAGAATTGATGACTTAGGTATATGTATGGGCATATACCTAAGCAGTGTCAGATGTTACTTCGTGATTGCATCTTTCTTTTGTGTATTATCCTTTGTGGATTTTGGGAGACCTTCGGGGGTCTCAGGGTCCCTACTGAGTAGCTTATACTCACCCCTACACGGGCTATTCCCGCACTACGTTGTGTTGGTTGCAGACGACGGACAGTGCTGATCATGGTTGAGGCTTGCGGAGTAGGACGGTACCTGGAGGTGGACCACTGGACGGGACGTACTCGGAGCGGTCGGCTGGACCCGAGGAGCAGTGGAGGCTATCTGTACTCACCCTTCAGGTGGTATTTCCAGTGGACAGCTTGGCATTGCGGATTTACTTTTCAGTTGCTATTTTCCCTTCTAGTTGTACTTTACTTTTAGTTTGGGTTTGTATACTGGACCACTTACTTTTCTACACTTACTGTTGTACCAGCTTTTACTTAGTGTTTACTTCTACTGCTTTCTTGCTCTGTGGTGTTTGTTTACTTTAAAAAGGCAATGCCTTCCCTTTTTATCGGGAATTTACGCCTTGGTGCTAGTCGCCAGCCCCTGGCCTATGGAAGGCGGGCTTGGGGTAGTCACGGCATGGGCCCCGAGGACGGGTCGTGACAAATTGGTATCAAAGGAGTTCGGTTCTACCGCAGAACTTTGGACTCTGATCTTTTTCTATGTGAAGCAATAATGTTAAGCATATTGGGTGTGGTTATCAGTCCAGGGAGTCCAGTGTTGGTGCGGAAGCTGACGTATCCGTACACCAGGACCCTGACTTATGATTTCCAACTTAATGCACGGAAACATTGATTGCATGTGTGTTTCAAGTTTTCTTTGTGATTACTTTGTGTCAGCTCACCAGGTATACTATTCTGACCGTGGCGCACCTGTTTCCTTTTAGGATGGACCAACGACGGCCGCCAGCTAGGGTTCTGAGAGTTGAGCGTGATGACATCCCGTCGAGCGATGAGGCCTCGGTGTTGGGCCCTTTGACAACTGAGGCACCGGCGGTACCTCTACCCGCCGAGCCACCGATGCTTCCAGCCGCTGACGATGCACGTCGCCTTAGTGCACTGCATGAGTCCTAGCGCCAGCGACCGCCCAGGTTCCACGGGGAGACAGACCCCCAGGCAGCCGAGGACTGTCTAGAGGCAGTGGTACGAGTTTTTTGGTTAGTGAGGACACCAGCAGAACTCATGGTGATCCTCGCAGTGAGCTTACTCCATGCGGCAGCGGGCCGATGGTGGATCTTGATGCTCCAGGTGCATGACGAGGAATCTCTCCTCTGGATGGACTTTGACAGCCTCTTCTGCTCGGAGTTTGTCCCAGCCACCCTCCGTGCGGTGCGCATCCAGGAGCTTCTTCATCTGCGGAAGGGCAGCTTGACAGTCACCCAGTACTTGGTGAGATTTACCGATCTCTTGCGCTACTCGACAGACATGGTACGGGACCCATTCTTCCGGGCCCGGACCTTTGGGCAGGGATTGAGGCATGAGATCAGGGCATCACTGATCTCCTTCAGCATTCCAACCCAGGCAGGAGTATTGGAGCGATCCCTTCTGATCGAGAGCTTTCTAGCTAAGCCTACTTCAGCAGCGAGACCTACCGCAGGGCGGCACGTGGTAGAGTCTTCTGCAGCAGGCATTCGACGGATGACTCATGGGTCCAGGCAGACCAGACCCTCAGGCAGACGACCTCAGGACACTGGCTCAGCAGTGTGGGGCACACAGCACGGAGCCAGTCTTTCGAGAGGCAGGCAGTGCTACTCTTGCGGCGGGTAGGGCCACATGGATCGTGACTACCCGACCCGTCGTGCCGAGGAGTAGCAGACGGTTGAGGGACCACCCAGGCAGAGGCAGATGGTCGACTGTGGCGGACCGCAGGGAGTAGGCGGACGAGGAAGAGGAGTTGGCCGAGTAGCAGGTGGTGGGTGACGCTTTGAGGCTCTACCACCACCACCACCAGGAGGTCCACCCCGGCCACAGGGAGCTGGCGGGCAGAGACAGGCACAGCTCCAGGCAGCGGAGGCCTACGACCACGGTATGCCCGAGATGATTCGAGGTACTATCTGTGTCTATTCCACCCTTGCTGCAGTTCTTATAGACACAGGAGCGAGTCACTCTTTCATAGCCACTGCCCTTGTTCGGAGCTCGGAGATTCCGACAGAGCCGTTGGCTCGATCCTTACAGCTAGAGACTCCTACGGGAGTAGACTCGACGATTACACACTGGTTCCGGCAGTGTGAGCTTACTCTAGGAGGCGAGAGCTTCGGCTGGGATCTTCTTGTAGTGGCGTAGAGGCCTTACGATGTCATCTTGGGCATGGAATGGTTGTCTACAGTCCATGCATAGATTGACTGTATTATGCGCAAGGTGCGATGTGTACGCACCGACGGGAGAAGGTTCACCTTCACCGGCGATAAGGGAGCCTTTGCAGCACAGGATGGACTTCCGCAGAGGAGATGACAGCCCATTACTCATCAGTTGGCTAGCCTCATCCTAGGAGCAGTTGACGTGCGGAGTCCTGGTTTTCCTGCAGTGGTGGATCAGTATGCAGACGTCTTTCCCGATGACGTTCCAGGACTACCTCCTCGCAGATAGGTAGACTTTTATATTGACATATACCCCGGGACAGCCCCGATATCGACTCCAGCAAATTGGATGGCCCCCGCCGAGATTCGAGAGCTACGGGTACAGTTGGAGGACTTGCAGGGCAAGGGGTTCATCCGACCCAGTGTTTCACCCTGGGCTTCCCCGATTTTGTTCGCCAAGAAGGCGTACGGGAGCTTGCGACTTTGTGTCGACTATCATCGCCTAAACCAGGTGACAGTGAGGAACAAGTATCCGCTACCGAGGATTGATGACCTCTTCAATCAGCTTAAGGGATCATGGTGGTTCTCGAAGATAGGCCTCAGGTCAGGCTATCATCAGCTCAGAGTTCGAGACGAGGACGTGCAGAAGAAGGCCTTCAGGTGTCGGTATGGCCACTATGAGTTCTTGGTTATGCCATTCGGCATAACCAATGCACCAATAGTGTTCATGGCCCTCATGAACAGGATCTTTTAGCCATACCTCAATCGATTTGTCGTGGTCTTCATTG
Source organism: Viscum album (assembly GCA_963277665.1). Lineage (NCBI taxonomy): Eukaryota > Viridiplantae > Streptophyta > Magnoliopsida > Santalales > Viscaceae > Viscum > Viscum album. The sequence continues at coordinate 22,365,270 of OY728157.1, read as the reverse complement.
ACGACATTTTGATATACTCGACGACTGAGGAGGAGCACGCCTACCACTTGCGGGTTGTACTTGACACACTCTGAGAGCACTATCTTTATGGTAAGCTCTCAAAGTGCCAGTTCTAGATACGTGAGGTCCACTTCTTGGGACATTTCATCTCTGATGCGGGAGTTGCGGTGGATCCTGTGAAGATCGAGGCAGTTCTAGCTTGGGAACCACCCAGGAGCGTGACGGAGGTGCGGAGTTTCTTGGTACTAGCTGGATACTATCGGAGATTTGTGCCAAACTTCTCTAGAGTTGCGGCACCACTCTCATCTCTTACGAAGAAGGGAAAACCCTTTGTGTGGTCAGACAGATGTCAGCAGAGCTTCCAGGAGCTGAGATAGAGATTGACTAGCGCACCTATCTTGAGGTTGCCTGATGAGGGAGTAGGGTACGTAGTCTACTGCGATGCATTAGGGACCAGACTCGGATGTGTCCTAATGTAGGAGAGGGAAGTGATCGCCTATGGATCATGTTAGTTGAGGCCGCATGAGCAGAACTATGCTACCCATGACCTAGAGTTAGAAGCAGTGGTCTTTGCTCTGAAGACATGGTGACACTACCTGATGGGTGAGCGCTTTACAGTCTTTTCTGACCATCAGAGTCTCAGGTACATCTTCTCTCAGAAGGACCTGAATCTGAGACAGCGGCGATGGATCGAGTTCCTCCAAGACTATGAATTTGAGAAAGTCTATACTCCTGGGAAGGGGAACGTAGTAGCCTATGCTCTTAGCAGGAGGACGGGCATTCAGCTACTTGAGGAGGCGACAGAGCAGCTAGCCTCTTTGAAGATATCCTTCGTGGATAGAGATGGAGAAGTATTCCTTCAGTCTCTCACAGTCACCCCTCCACTACTGCTGCAGGTCAGAGAGGCACAGCGTGGGGACGCTGACTATGAGACGTGGCATACACAGATATCCTCAGGACAGGCACCTGATGGTTTCTCCTTTGGAGTAGAGCACGACGTCCTTTTCAGAGGACATACCTTGGTACCAGTTGCTTTACGGGAGGAGGTGCTGAGAGAGTTTCACAATTCACTCTTGGCAGTACATCCTGGAGTGGTGAAGATGTACCAGGATCTCAGATGACAGCACTGGTGGCCGGGCATGAAGAAGGCTATGGAGGAGTTTGTTTCTCGATGCCTCACATGCCAGCAGGTGAAGGCAGAGCACCAGGTACCAGCAGGCTTGGTACAGCCCTTTGAGGTCCCAGAGTGGAAGTGGGATGGAATATCTATAGACTTCGTGACTGTACTTCCACGCACTTCCAGAGGTCATGACTCCATTTGGGTGATTGTCGACTGACTCACCAAGTCGGCACACTTCTTACCCATCAGAGAGCAGGGATTAGTAGAGAGCTTGGGATGACTTTACGTTCAGGAGATTGTGTGGATTCATGGTGTGCCATCATCTATCATCTCCAATCGAGATGCTCGCTTTACTTCCCAACTTTGGAAGGGGTTGCAGGAGGCGTTCGGGACGCAGCTACGTCTGAGCACAGCCTTTCACCCTCAGACGGATGGTCAGACAGAGAGGACCATTCAGACTCTCGAGGAAATGCTCCGCGCATGTGTCCTCAACTTTGGTCACAGCTGGGAGGACCACCTAACCTTGGTTGAGTTCGCGTACAACAACAGTTACCACTCCACCATCGGGATGGCACCATACGAGGCATTGTATGGCCGACCTTGCAGATCTCCTTTGTGCTGGACAGGCCCTAGGGAGTCAGCACTTGTGGGACCGGAGATGGTCCAGGCCATGATAGAGAAGGTCCAAGTCATCCAGGAGCGGATGAGGACAGCTCAGATCCGGCATAAGTCTTATGCGGACAGGAGGCGGAGGCCACTGGAGTTTGAGGATGGTGACCACGTCTTCTTGCGAGTCTCACCTCGACGTGGTATACGGAGATTTGGCCGAGGTGGAAACTTGTCTCCACGCTTCATCGGACCATTCTAGGTCCTCAGTAGGATTGGCGAGGTGGCTTATCGCATGGCTCTACCACCTCAGTTGCACCAGGTGCACGACGTCTTCCACGTATCTCAGTTGAGGAGATACATGCACGACCCGACGCATATCATTGACCATGGGGAGCTAGACGTTGATGATGGAGAGACTTTTAAGGAGGTCCCAGTGGAGATCGAGGATTGATAGGAGCGGGTCCTATATGGACGGTCTATTCCTCCAGTGCGCATCAGATGGCAGCATGGGAATCTCCAAGAGAGCACTTGGGAGCGGGAGGCTCAGATGCGTGCTCAGTACCCACATTTGTTTCCCTATTTTTCGATGTATCTTTACGGGGACGTAAAGCCCTGAGGTGGTAGTAATGTAAAGACCCATAAAATTTTCAAGGAATTTTTTTTTTAATTTTCTTTGGGATTTTACATGAACGCAGTTTCTGACGGCACTTGATTCCGAGGCCCGGTGTGCCCGGAATTCCTATCCGAAGTTTAGCTCGGGCACGTTCAGTGAACGAACGAGTGGGAATTTCTAACTTTTGAACCGGTGCTCGGAATCGAATTCTGAGGGCACCGATGGAACCATAGCGCCAGTAATTTCTTAGGAACACCATTTCTGGAGTTGCGTTTGCACGAGAGAAGGTGATAAAAATTGTGGAAGTTAAAATAAAAATTTAACTACAATTTTTATTTTTCTTTAAGTGGATTTAATCTTTGAGTGGAAGTTGGGTAACTACCCAACTTCCCATGGAAGGTTATGAGGGTGGTGGGGCCCACACGAACCCCACCCCTTCACTTTCTTAAACCCCCTCAACTCACCATTATGGATGACAACTTTTCATGAATTAATTAAGTGGAATTAATTCAAACTCTTGAAATTCAAAAGTTTATGTTATGTTAATAAAATAAGAGATGAACTTATTTTATTTGGGGTTGGAACCTTCTTGTGGTGGAGTCTTTGGGAGAAAAGAGCTAAGGACTTGAGGAACTTCTTCGTCTTCGATGAAGAATGCGAAGAACACATCGGTCTCCGAAGAAGAACGTCGAGTTCTCGGAAACTGATTACGCGACGCTGTGTACCGCGACGTCGTCGACGTCTTCTTCCGCGACGTCTCTTCCCGCGAAGAATCCTCGTTCGACGAACCTCCGTTCAAGCTCGCACGAGGTAGGGTTTATGCGATTTCTTTTTGTGATTTACTCCCATTCATTATCCACGTATAATTGGACCGCATGCTATCAATTAACGGGAGGAGGCCGGACTGCACAAACACGGCCGACCCCCCTCCCTTTAATTTTTCTTGTTGTTGCGGTATGACGGGAAGTGACGCGGTGTCGTCGCACCGCGTGGGAACGAACGGCAAGAATGCGCGATGCCGACGCGCCGTGTTTTTTAAAAAAATAATGAACCAAGTCGCGGTGCCGTCGTGCCACGCCGGAGAACTGCAAAAGCACCGCGGCCGGAGAGGGGCCGCGGCCGGTACCGGGCCGCGGCAGAGCGTGGGAAACGGCAGCCGTAAATGGGCCGCCGGCGTCGGAGCAGGACCGGCTGCCAGAAACGGGCCGCTGGCGTCGAAGCAGGGAGGGGACCGGCCGTCGTCGGTCCCGTGGCGGCAGAAACTGGTCGATCGGGGCAGGTCGGCCGGACAGGAGAGAAGCCGGGGGTTCAAACCCCCAGCCGGCCAGCTAGCGGCCCCCATTAAGGGGGGTCGCAGTTACAAAACACGGGGGGCAGCACCCCCCCCCCCCCCCCCCAAACCGAATGGCTCGGCCGTTCGGCCGAGCCAGCTAGCGCCGCGCGCCAGTGCGCCGGGCCGCCGAGCCGCGCCCAGCCGGGCCGACCCAGGGGGTCTCGGGCTGGGTCGTTCCGGGCCCGAAACCCCCGTTTTCGGACCCTTTTTGGTCTTTTGCCCATATCTCGGGCTATAGACCTCTGATCGACGCACCATCAGTTGAGATGCGATCCTTGGATCGAGACGGTCGTTTCGGTATATCGCACTCAAGGTTTCGGAATACTTTGGGTTCGGCCGAGTTCGTTCGTACACGAAACCAACCGGGCCCTCGGAGCGGAAATGCTCATAACTTGAGCTTCGGACGTCTGATTGACGTGTCGTCGACTTTGTTGGATTCATCTTAGTGAAACGGATCTTTTGGATTACTCCGCCGGAGGTTTGGACGCAGGTGGAGTACGGTCGGGTTGGTTTTTCCTTAAAAACCAATCGGGCCCCTGGGACGAAAAAAGCCAATAACTCTCAGACCGGGCGTTCAATTGACGCGCCGTCTGCGACGTTGAGTTCCTGTTGACGATACGGAACTTTTGGATATATCAACTCTGGACTTTGTGTCATTTGATATATCAGCTTCTCGGCTAGTGGAGCGGACCCTCCCGAACGAGCTTGCTGTGTGCGAGAACCCTAGTGCTGGCTGCGACTGTGACGACGACGTCTGTACAGAGATCCTCAGTGGATACGACGACGATGACGACTACATCACTCAGTGATCCTACGTGGATCAGTGCTATCGATCCTGTGTGGGTCCGATCCTATGTGGGTCAGCGCTCAGCGGTTCTGTGTGAGCCAGTGCCTACAGATCCTGTGTGGGTCCGATCATGTGTGGGTCTTTGCGGGGGTTAGTTACCTATCGATCATGTGTGGGTCAGATCCTATGTGGGTCATTGCGGGGGTTAGTACCTATCGATCCTTTGTGGGTCCGACGGCTTAGATGAATCAGGGGATATATCTGATCATCCCTATCATCATACGAAGAAGTATACCTGTGTGAGCTGAATCTTGTTTTTCTTTCTTAAGTGGATTGTGTTGTGCTATACTGTGTGGATTTACGTTTTGCTTTCCTGTGTGGAATGGGTTGTACTTAGGCTCGGATGTTGGAGCCGAACGAGAATTGATGACTTAGGTATATGTATGGTCATATACCTAAGCAGTGTCGGATGTTACTTCATGATTGCATCTTTCCTTTGTGGATTTTGGGAGACCTTTGGGGGTCTCGGGGTCCCTACTGAGTAGCTTATACTCACCCCTGCACGGGCTATGCCCGCACTACGTTGTATTGGTTGCAGACTGTAACACCCCTAGATTTTATGAAAAATATTCTTTTAATTTCATTAATGTCTTGTGTTGTATTCTACACCAAGATTACCTTGCGCTATACGCAACACCGTATTAGCTTGCAGTATACGGAACACTATTCTTGGATCGTGTTACACACAATTTTGATAATAGTTATTCTACGCAACATTGAGTATATATATATATACATAAATATTCAATGTATAAATGAAATATGGTTGGATTCTGTTATACGAAACAACGAAGGATTCTTTCACAACACGCAACCCTGACTTGGCTTGCATTACACGCAATCGTGACCTTCCTCGATAGCGTGTGTTGTACGCAATACCGGGTTTTAATAAACAATGTTATATTATTATAATATTGTCATGAACTAGCCGTTATGAATAGTATTAACTAAATTTTGAATTTTATAACATTATTATTCATCTTACACATTTCTAGAACATGGTATAAGAACAAAATAAATTTTTCGGGTAAAATAAGTATTTTTCAAAAAATGCAGTTTTGCCGCCTTTTGATGGCGCACCCACTTTAAATCTAGTTTTTGACATGTTTATAAGTTCAATTTTACAAAATAAAATTCTTCTTTGGAATAAAGAAATAAAAATTTACTTTGGATAAATTTTTCATATTATTCTGGTAACTTTCACATTTTAATGAATAGTAAAAACACGCTATATTTTAATTAAAAACAACTTTTTTCATCGTAATATCTTATGTGGTTAAATTATAATATTGAATGGTTTTAAAGTATAAATAGAATATATTTTTACCATTTAATATAATGTATGTCATTATCATTGACTTTACCTTGAATTCGTAGGTTAAATCAATTCAATCTTTTGCAATGTTTTAAACAAAAACCCGTTTTTATTCGACAACGGGATTAATTTTAATTTAATTTCTGCAACTTCTGTGTATTGAATTTTAAAAAATGGATTCCATATTTGGAATCAGTGGGTCCAAATTATGTTAATAGGATACTTTTTATTTTTGGGAATTATGAATAGTAACTACGGTAAATTTTATTTACCATAGTTAAAGGTAAATCGGGTAACTAAAGGTAAATATAATATTTTAAAATTACCCTAAAAATGTCAAAATATTATTGGATGACTAAAAATCGACCCATATCACCTAAGGGTAGGATTAGATTCATTTAATTAAATTTTTTCAATGAAAATAATTTAATTATTATTAAAACTAAAGAATGTGACAACATGTCACTTTCTTAAATATTATAAGTATAATAATTTTAATCTAGTGATAAACTTCATGAAACTTCAAACATGAATAGTCTCCAGAAATCTAATACAATTATCTACATCATAGGAATTTATTTATAATTTTTAGGGATTAAATAATTATCATTTATTATGACACAAAGATGATGCAGTAATTGTCTTATTAATGAAATATTGACATAATTGATGTTATAAATTCCCAAATAAATGTAATTTGAGACTTTTTATGACTTACACTAATTTTATAGGTTACTATGACATGTTATTGTTGATTTAAGTAACTTTTTTCTAACTTATCATTCTGTTATGAATTTCATAAAAATCATGTACCAAATAGTGTCAAAATTGACATAAAATAGTTTTTAAAACAAATATTATATTATTAATTGTTATTTTATTCCTAAAAATATAAGGTTCAGCCAAATGACTTAGATAAGATTATATATATTAATAATAAACAACTTGGGGTTCTTTTGGCTTGATATAGTAAGTTTATTAACCATATAGTGTAAGAAAACAAAAAGACACGGTAAAAGTTAAATTATTTAACTTAGAGTTAAATCTAATTGATAAGGTTAAAATAATAACCTAAACATGTCTAAATCCTATTGGATGAGAGGATTTCTACCCATACCCACTTTATCCTCAAAATAAATCAATTTGGATCTATTTAAAACCAAACTTGACTTTATAATAAAATAATATTTTTAGTTATTCCAAAGGTGCCCCTCTCCTTATAAAAGGGAAGCTCCTCCCTCTCTTCCTCACACAACTTTGAGCCTTCAAGCTTGGAAAATCCCTGCCAAATTATCTTCTAAACTTTCCTATAAACATCCTATAGGTTTTGTTCTTCCTCAAAGACCAATTTTAGTGCCCTAAGAGGAGGTCTCAAAGAGGCGTTTCAAAGAAGAGGTAATTTCTGTTACTGATTCTTTCACCTTTATTTCTTCTTCCACTTCTTCTTCTTAGGTTGTTTCATTATGAATTAATAACATCAGTATCACTAATATAATGATATGTTATTATAAGTATGAAACAATCCTATTTCACCATCTATCCATCCTACGGAAAACGAAATCACCGCGCGTGCGTACGTACGGAATACCGTCTCCATGCCGTGGTGAAATCTATTTTCCGCCAACACCTTACATGGATGGGTATAATGGTGTAAAGAATAACTATACATAGTTATTATAACATCATACTTATTTTGATATATTGTATCATCCACTCCAATTCAATTCAATAATCATGAAAATGATATCATCGCTCGTGCGTACGTACGGACTACCGTCTCCACGACGCGATGAGATTCATTCTCCACTTTAACCATTCATGAATGGTTATAAAGTACATATAATAAGTAATCATGAAATATATGACATAATAATGATACTGGATTTATGTGTATATATATGTATTTCATCTACTTAATTCCGTTCAACTCAATAAGGAAACGAAAACAGCGTTCATGCGTACGTACGGCCTACCGTCTCCATGAACGGTGTATTTCTTTCCATTTACTGATTTATTATATATATGTATATTCTGAATATATATATATATAAATCATGTTTTATATTCTGTAATTAATTAATCATGATCTAAGTAATCATATGAATAATTACAAGTCAAAACACGGACGACAAATGAAACAATTTTACCCAAAACGCTCTTTAACATGGAATTTACAAAAGAACGGGTAATATAAAGTCATAAGTGAACCATATATGATATCATAACAATGAATATGATTCTTTAATAAGTCAATGACATTATTTAAATTATTATACAGGAGGTTCAGACACTTACGAAGCAAATCGGACCTAAGGTAAGGGAAAAATCACAATCTCATTTTTATCCGAGATTGTTTATACTTTGGTTTTTACTGGGGTGTATTTTATCATCCACATCCATGTTTCCTCAATATGTAATATTATTTCCATCCATATACAATTTTTTTAAATCCAATTTTACCCTTAGGTGAGTTTTTAGTAAAAGATATGAAAGGAATCTTTTGTCGTTTTTCGTACGAGGTACTTTTTTGACTTTTCCGACAAAAGTACGAGAAGAATGTTTTTTTTAACTTATACGGAATGAATGGATTTTTAAAACATTATTTCCAAGAAGCTTCCTTTACAAGTTTTCAAGTTTATTTTTAATCAACTTCTTTTAGTTTAAAATTGTATGACATGTTAAGAAAGGAAAATGTTTTTGAAGTAGAAAGGATATTTTCCTCAAGAATGAAGTTCAAGAGTTTTATCAAAATTATTTTACATCTAAGATAATAAAGGGCTCTGTCTCTATCCATATTTTTACATTGATTTTATTATGTTGTGATGGAAATATTTTTATGAATTACTTTATCTTATATGAATTGTTTTATGATGTCATGATGTTTAAGATTCCCATTTTTATTACATGGGTTATGCAATGATGTATGATTTATGATTTTGTGGAACACATAAGAATGGTATCATTATGAGATGGGTGGGACCTATATCTCCCTCCAATTCATTGGGTAAAGATTTTATATCTCATGATATAGACATGGCTGGAATGGTAGGTTATACCGGTTCAGTGAAATAGGACTGAAACGAGGGTGACTCGGTTCAGAAAGGGACTTTGTCCACTAAGATAGTCTTGGCAATGAGTCTGGACTAACAAGAAATGATTCTCTATGATTATGTGTGTATGCCACAAAGTTTCATGTTTTAAGTTATGATTATTGGGATTACATTTCACTACTATGATTTATCCCATGTTATGAAATTATGATCTCTTTTGCAGGTTAAGATTTTCAAAAGATATGTTCTTATGAATATGATGTGATTGATATTTATTTTGTTTACCCTTACTGAGCATTTGAGCTCACCCTTTTGTATGTTTTCAGGTCAGGAAGAAGGTTATTAAGTAATATATTCCAAAGGGACTATAGATATGATGAAATAAATGGGAGACAGTCTAGACGCTTTATGAACCAGTTGTTTATGTTTCCCAGTTTCTAAAGACACTATACCTATATGGTCCTTTCGTGGTTTTGTTATATGTTGTAATAAGTATGCTTCAATTATGAAGTATTAATAATGTATGTAAAGTATGGGTCACTACAGTTGGTATCAGAGGCAAAGGAGGTAGGAATGTATCTGATCCTTGGGAACTCTCACATGTGAGCGTTGGACGAAGCATGGCTCTCCACCCAAGGGCTTCATGAGGAAATGGATGCCACTGGGGATGGTGGTGTGTCCCACCCAGGGGGTGTAGCCGCCCATGAAGTGCCCTGATAGGTATCAATTATAGTCCACTGGAAGTAATTCCAGACCGCTATAGTTGGTATCAGAGGAAAGGTTTAGTCAACCTTTGGAAACTAGGATGCGAAAATGTTAGTCAGATCCCTAGAGATATTTCTAAGGTATGTATAAGTCTAGGGATGTCCCTAAGGTTAAGTATACGTATAGGTTATAGTACTAGAATTACGCTAACGATCATAGAATTTAACCTAAGAAGTTAGATATTGATGATACTCCCCCTTTATAATGTTGTTTTCCCTAGCATGATTTTTGCCTCTCACACTATTCTTTTTGGGTTTTAGACGATGGCTGGAACCTGAAGGAACCGTGTTGATCAATGCAATGGAAAATGCAATGATTTCCCTCCTGAACAAACAAATGTTATGGGAGATGGAGTGCAAAATCTTATTGCAATACTTACACAAGCTATGAATCATTCTGGACTTCCAAATGAGCAGAGAAGGGAACAATATTCTATTGAGTCCTTCATGAGGCAACGTCCACCTTCTTTCAGTGGGTCTTCCGATCCACTTGTTTCTGAACAATGGATCAGTACCACTGAAAATATATTTTCAGTTCTTAAATGTTCTGAGCATGATAAAGTCATCTTAGCAGTATATCGTTTGGAAGGTGAAGCTGATCAATGGTGGAATCCTATCAAGAATACGAGGCCAAGAGATGAAATTGAGTCCATGGAATGGGACGAGTTCAAGAACTTGTTTTTCAGTAAGTACTTCCCTCGTATTCTTCGAACAAAGATGGAAAATGAGTTTCTTGAGCTGAAGCAGAAGGATGATGAATCTGTTGGAATATACGAAGCGAATTTTACAAGACTTGCAAGGTATGCATCTGGCATTATCATCCAACCTGAAAGTAAAGTTGATCGATTTTTCAGTGGCTTAAAACCAAGTCTTCTAAGGGAATTAGCTATAAGAGACTTCAGTAGCTATGAAGAAATTGTGCGTTGTGCTATCAAGGTAGAAATGGAATTTGTTGTTACATATCCATCTCATGGTTTTGACAAGAAACGAAAGATGGAGTTCAAGGAGAAATCTCAGAATAATGGTGAAAAGAAGATGAATGTTTCCTTATGCACAAAGTGTGGAAAGAAGCATGGTGGAGATTGTCTTAAAGGGACTAGAAAATGTTTTAAGTGTGGAAAAGAAGTTCATCGAGCAGCTGAGTGTCAAAGTAATGGAAAAAGGGTTTCTAATGATGTGAACAAAGAAAACACTGTAGAGAACGCACCACCAACACTTCAATGCTTCAAGTGCAAGGAAATGGGGCATTATGCTAATAAATGCCCTAATCCAAGGGTTAGTGATGATCGACATGAGCAACCGCTTAAGGCAAAGGATAAAGGGAAGTCACATGCGATCACTATTGGCGATGTTGAATATGACAACAATGTGGTGGAATGATTAAGTGTTTATGTAATGGGATTCCAAAATAATGTTATATCATGGAGTATAGGAATATTTATGTATTGGTCTAATGTGGTATTCAAAGTGATTGAGATATTTTTGGAAATAAGATGATATGCGCATAATGAAGGGAAAACGAGAAAATGAAATGTTTAACAGCATTCATGAGCTCATGATTGATATAAGGACTAAGTGATATCATGGTTTGAGTATATAGAATTTTGAGGATTTTGGTATGTGGAAAGTGTTAACTTTTAACTGCATTCATGTTTTCACTAAGGTTCAATGGGTATTCATTCTTCAAGAGAATACATGATTAAGGTATTCACATGTTTGTAATTTGACCAGCAAGATATATCTTATGATATATGGGGGATAAATGATGGCATTCACGTAATTGTTCTGTGACATTTCAAGTAACCATTTTCTTTATACTATGAGCTTGGACCGAAGTATTTTAGATAAGCTTAGAATGGATTATGTTGGACATAAGTTAGGATAAAACGTTTTTTGATATTATTGATGGGATGTTATAGTAATATAGCTTTAGAAAAAGGACAACCTGCAGGACGGGCGACAGCCCATCGCGTCGGACAAGGCTGTGGGAATCGAACCCACAACCGAAGTGAGACTGGCCTTTATCGCCTACCACTGGCCTATAGGAAGTCCCTGTTTAGTAGAAACTAGTTTTATTATATTAAGCAGTATGATATATGAAGTATAAGTCCATTTTAGGAACCATATATGATTAATATCACTATAGAATGACTTATGTATATTTAATAAATTTTGCTAACCTTTTGTTTGAGACAGATGGAATGACCCGTCATTCTATCACATGATCTGCTAACACTTCACGAATAACAAATTCAACTTCATTTATTTAAGAGATGAAGTAGAAATTGTTCAAGGCACGAACAACAGTGAGATTGTACCAAAATAAAGTAAGTATTTATTCTAATTCAAATTCTTAAACTTTAGGGAAACGATCTTGAAAACCAAAAATGTTGTCCTAGTGCTCTTATATCTGATTAATCAGATGGTACCTTAGATCTTCACAAATTTATGGATTTGTGATTGTTGGCTTTTCCATAGCCATGTTCTCTACCACTCTCCATCAGAACATGATGGTTAGATTTTTCTTCCATATCCATATTTTCACCTATGTGGAAACCCAGTGATTAGTTTATTTGGGTAACCGTTACGTTTCATACTTTTGTTTTTAAATATTGGTTTTGGTATTCCTTTTTATGATGTGGGTTTCTATTAAATAAACTTTCGAGTAGTAAACCATTTATAACCCCGACGAATTTCGAGGGAGAAATTCATTTTAAGGGGGGTAGAATGTAACACCCCTAGATTTTATGAAAAATATTCTTTTAATTTCATTAATGTCTTGTGTTTTATTCTACACCAAGATTACCTTGCGCTATACGCAACACCGTATTAACTTGCAGTATACGCAACACTATTCTTGGATCGTGTTACACACAATTTTGATAATAGTTATTCTACGCAACATTGAGTATATATATATATATATATATATATATATTCAATGTATAAATGAAATATGGTTGGATTATGTTATACGAAACAACGAAGGATTCTTTCACAACACGCAACCCTGACTTGGCTTGCATTACACGCAATCGCGACCTTCCTTGATAGCGTGTGTTGTACGCAATACCGAGTTTTAATAAACAATGTTATATTATTAAAATATTATAATGAACTAGCCGTTATGAATAGTATTAACTAAATTTTGAATTTTATAACATTATTATTCATCTTACACATTTCTAGAACATGGTATAAAAACAAAATAAATTTTTCGGGTAAAATAAGTATTTTTCAAAAAATGCAGTTTTGCCGCCTTTTGATGGCGCACCCACTTTAAATCTAGTTTTTGACATGTTTATAAGTTCAATTTTACAAAATAAAATTCTTCTTTGGAATCAATAAATAAAAATTTACTTTGGATAAATTTTTCATATTATTCTGGTAACTTTCACATTTTAATGAATAGTAAAAACACGCTATATTTTAATTAAAAACAACTTTTTTCATCATAATATCTTATGTGGTTAAATTATAATATTGAATGGTTTTAAAGTATAAATAGAATATATTTTTACCATTTAATATAATTTATGTCATTAGCATTGATTTTATCTTGAATTCGTAGGTTAAATCAATTCAATCTTTTGCAATGTTTTAAACAAAAACCTGTTTTTATTCGACAACGGGATTAATTTTAATTTAATTTCTGCAACTTTTGTGTATTGAATTTTAAAAAATGGATTCCATATTTGGAATCAGTGGGTCCAAATTATGTCAATAGTATACTTTTTATTTTTGGAAATTATGAATAGTAACTACGGTAAATTTTATTTACCATAGTTAAAGGTAAATCGGGTAATTAAGGGTAAATATAATATTTTAAAATTACCCTAACAAATGTCAAAATTCTATTGGATGACTAAAAATCGACTCATATCACCTAAGTGCCGGATTAGATTCATTTAATTAAATTTTTTCAATGAAAATAATTTAATTATTATTAAAACCAAAGAATGTGACAATATGTCACTTTCTTAAATCTTATAAGTATAATAATTTTAATCTAGTGATAAACTTCATGAAACTTAAAAAATGAATAGTCTACAGAAATCTAATACAATTATCTACATCATAGGAATTTATTTAGAATTTTTAGGGATTAAATAATTATCATTTATTATGACACAAATATGATGCAGTAATTGTCTTATTAATGAAATATTGACATAATTGATGTTATAAATGCCCAAATAAATGTAATTTGAGACTTTTTATGACTTACACTAATTTTCTAGGTTAATATGACATGTTATTGTTGATTTAAGTAACTCGGTTAGAACTTATCATTCTGTTATGAATTTCATAAAAATCATGTACCAAATAGTGTCAAAATTGACATAAAATAGTTTTTAAAACAAATATTATATTATTAATTGTTATTTTATTCCTAAAAATCTAAGGTTCGGCCAAATGACTTAGATAAGATTATATATATTAATAATAAACAACTTGGGGTTCTTTTGTATTTATATAGTAAGTTTATTAACCATATAGTGTAAGAAAACAAAAAGACACGGTAAAAGTTAAATTATTTAACTTAGAGTTAAATCTAATTGATAAGGTTAAAATAATAACCTAAACTTGTCTAAATCCTATTGTATGAGAGGATTTAGACCCATCCCCACCTTAGACTCTAAATAAATCAATTTTTATCTATTTAAAACCAAACTTGACTTTATAATAAAATAATATTTTTAGTTATTCCAAAGGTGCCCCTCTCCTCCCTTATAAAAGGGCACCTCCTCCCTCTCTTCCTCACACAACTTTGAGCCTTCAAGAACGGCCAATACCTGCCAAATTCTCTTCTCCACTTTCCTAGAAACATTCTAGAGGTTATAGTCTTCCTCAAAGACCAATTTTAGTGCCCTAAGAGGAGGTCTCAAAGAGGCGCTTCAAAGAAGAGGTAATTTCCGTTACCGATTCTTTCACCTTTATTTCTTTTTCCACTTCTTCTTATTAGGTTGTTTCATTATGAATTAATAACATAAGTATCACTCATATACTGATATGTTATTATAAGTATGAAACAATCCTATTTCACCATCTATCCATCCTACGGAAAACGAAATCACCGCGCGTGCGTGCGTACGGAATACCGTCTCCACGCCGTGGTGAAATCTATTTTCCACCAACACCTTACATGGATGGGTATAATGGTGTAAAGAATAACTATACATAGTTATTATAACATCATACTGATTTTGATATATTGTATCATCCACTCCAATTCAATTCAATAATCATGAAAACGATATCATCGCTCGTGCGTACGTACGGACTACCGTCTCCACGACGCGATGAGATTCATTCTCCACTTTAAACATTCATGAATGATTATAAAGTACATATAATAAGTAATCATGAAATATATGACATAATAATGATACTGGATTTATGTTTATATATATGTATTTCATCTACTTAATTCCGTTCAACTCAATAAGGAAACGAAAACAGCGTTCATGCGTACGTACGGCCTACCGTCTCCATGAACGGTGTATTTCTTTCCATTTACTGATTTATTATATATATGTATATTCTGAATATATATATATATAAATCGTGTTTTATATTCTGGAATTAATTAATCATGATATAAGTAATCATATTAATAATTACAAGTCAAAACACAGACGACAAATGAAACAATTTTACCCAAAACGCTCTTTAACATGGAATTTACAAAAGAACGGGTAATATAAAGTCATAAGTGAACCATATATGATATCATAACAATGAATATGATTCTGTAATAAGTCAATGACATTATTTAAATCATTATACAGGAGGTTCGGACACTTACGAAGTAAATCGGACCTAAGGTAAGGGAAAAATCACAATCTCGTTTTTATCCGAGATTGTTTATACTTTGGTTTTTATTGGGGTGTATTTTATCATCCACATCCATGTTTCCTCAATATGTAATATTATTTCCATACATATACAATTTTTTTAAATCCAATTTTACCCTTAGGTGAGTTTTTAGTAAAAGATATGAAAGGAATCTTTTGTCGTTTTTCGTACGAGGTACTTTTTTGACTTTTCTGACAAAAGTACGAGAAGAATTTTTTTTTTAACTTATACGGCATGAATGGATTTTTAAAACATTATTTCCAAGAAGATTCCTTTACAAGTTTTCAATTTTATTTTTAATCAACTTCTTTTAGTTTAAAATTGTATGACATGTTAAGAAAGGAAAAATTTTTTGAAGTAGAAAGGATATTTTCCTCAAGAATGAAGTTCAAGAGTTTTATCAAAATTATTTTCCATCTAAGATAATAAAGGGTTCTGTCTCTATCCCTATTATTACATTGATTTGATTATGTTGTGATGGAAATATTTTTATGAATTCCTTTATCTTATATGAATTGTTTTATGATGTCATGATGTTTAAGATTCCCATTTTTATTACATGGGTTATGCAATGATGTATGATTTATGATTTTGTGGCACACATAAGAATGGTATCATTATGAGATGGGTGGGACCTATATCTCCCTCCAATTCATTGGGTAAAGATTTTATATCTCATGAGATAGACATGGCTGGAATGGTAGGTTATACCGGTTCAGTGAAACAGGACTGAAACGAGGGTGACTCGGTTCAAAAAGGGACTTTGTCCACTAAGATAGTCTTGGCAATGAGTCTGGACTAACAAGAAATGATTCTCTATGATTATGTGTGTATGCCACAAAGTTTCATGTTTTAAGTTATGATTATTGGGATTACATTTCACTACTATGATTTATCCCATGTTATGAAATTATGATCTCTTTTGCAGGTTAAGATTTTCAAAAGATATGTTCTTATGAATATGATGTGATTGATATTTATTTTGTTTACCATTACTGAGCATTTGAGCTCACCCTTTTGTATGTTTTCTTTCCCCAGGTCAGGAAGAAGGTTATTAAGTAAGATATGCCAAAAGGGACTATAGATATGATGAAATAAATGGGAGACAGTGTAGACGCTTTATGAACCAGTTGTTTATGTTTCCCAGTTTCTAAAGACACTATACCTATACGGTCCTTTCGTGGTTTTGTTATATGTTGTAATAAGTATGCTTCAATTATGAAGTATTAACAATGTATGTAAAGTATGGGTCACTACACAGACGACAGACAGTGCTGATCGTGGTTGAGGCTTGCGGAGCAGGACGGTACCTGGAGGTGGACCACTGGATGGGACGTACTCGGAGCGGTCGGCTGGACCCGAGGAGCAGTGGAGGCTATCTGTACTCACCCTTCAGGTGGGATTTCTAGTGGACATCTCAGCATTGCGGCTTTACTTTTCAGTTTTTGTTTTCCCTTCCAGTTTTACTTTACTTTCAGTTTGGGTTTGTATACTGGCCCACTTACTTTTCCGCACTTACTGTTGTACCATCTTTTACTTAGTGTTTACTTCTACTGCTTGCTTGCTCTGTGGTGTTTTTTTACATTACAAAGGAAATGCCTTCCCTTTTTATCGGTAATTTACGCCTTGGTGCTAGTCGCCAGCCCCTGGCCTATGGAAGGCGAGCTTGGGGTAGTCACGGCACGGGCCCCGAGGACAGGTCATGACAACATCCCTCCATCATTACCACACTTGAACACCACTACTTCCATTATTGATACTACTGATCTAAATTTTTCTCAACTGCATCTATTCATTTAGCTTCTATTGAACTGAATCCTCTAAGAAATCTACCAATAAACTACATCTATTGGACTAAATATATAATTCCATGGTGAAGGTTTATTATCTCTATTTGATTTTACCAAGTGTATATTTTAGATACTTAACTTCTGGAAATCCAAACACTAAACTAAAAAATATTTCTCACACCAAAACCTAACAATCTCCCACTTGAGAATTTTTTTTCATACATTAAGCCTAATAGTTAACCCTAGATTTAGTTATGGGATGGGTATCATAGTTTCCCTGGCCTAGTCATCTCATATCCTAAGAACTAAGATCAAAGAAGGTGGTTAAGGTATGGACCCTCCTAGTATAGGGAGTTATTATGTTATATCCATTTATCTATCTTTTAACTGCTCGTGTATACCCATTCAGTGCTTTACTAATAGTTTTTTTATAAAAACTATTAACATATATTTATGTAAATGAGTATATTCATATTTATGCCTACACCTTAGGGTATTTCATCTATGTTAGAATCAGGGTTGTTTCCTACTGAGTATGATTTTATCACACCCTACATGTGCACTCCTATGGACATGCGGCTTCATGGTATATTTTACTAGAACCCACATATAGTGGTATACATTGGATGATTTTATTTATTTTGTATCATAATCATGAGTACAGGTCAAGTTACACTTGGAGTTGGAGATGGATATCAGTGGTTATCTTTTCAATTAGTCGTGTTTACCTAAAACCTATTATAGTTGTCAACCATTACCTAGGATGTATATTTTTGTTGTATAACATGCATTTATTTTATATAATATGGTTTTTATTTACTTATATTTGATTATACGTAGTGATAAAATTTCTCCCTGGCTATAATTTGAGATCCATGACACTAATTTCTATCCCTAAGTTATTATAGACTGATCTTAGGGTCATGTTGTGGCTCGATCTAGGAATTGTTCAAGTGATTCTGGTCATGGTCATTACAGTACAGTTATGGATGAGTAACACAATAATCAGAAAGATTTTCCAAAATTATTTTCATAAATTCTCATAAGTGATATATCCCAAAAAATATAATAAATTTTATATGGAAAATAATTAAATACTTTGAAAACATATAGTTTAGTAAATAGTTCACATAAGCCAAACATCATGCCAAAACAATTTTTAAGATATTTCTCCCAAAATCAAGTAACCCTACCTGATTCACCCAAAAATTGAGTAGTTCATTGGTCATAACAATTATAAGGAATTATAGGTAATGTGAATAAATAATATAAATAATAATCATTAATAGTTCTTCCCCATCCATATGATATACCATGACACTACCCATTCATGTTAATTTCTAATACTTCTGACTATTACCCAACCCTTCCATACATTTTATGTAATTTCAATTCATTTCTCATATTCAAGTTTTATTTATTTATAAAACAATTTTTCTTCTCAAAAATAGTTTCATGTCAAATAAATAGAATCGTAATATCTTAAATTCAAACACAATTTAAGATAAATCACATTTTTTAAAACCCCATACTTGAGAAAATTCTATGGTTTCCAAAAAAAAATCTCACGATTTCAATTAAAATTTCAAAAAACCTAATTTTTATATTCTAAAAATACCCAATTTTACCATATTAATTTCATATAAAAAATTATTTAATAAAACTCATGTTAAGATCAAGTGGTTAAACATAACATTAATCACATCTTAAATAATTATAATTGACCAAGTAAGGAATATGATTCACTTACCTTAGATGATGAAATCTAAAATTCCCATAGATATAAACCTAATAAGAACACTCTTAATTTGAATTTTCAAAACCTAACAACAAGTGATAATCATCATGATTCTTCCATTCATGAAAAAAGATCTATGATTTATATCATTCAAGATATGAATAACCATGATAGATCTACCAAGAGAGAGAGAGATATTTAAGAACAAAAGTGGATAAAGATATCTTACCTTTGATATGACATTGATTCACTAAATTCTAGAGAAAATCCTAGCAATTTATATGAATAATCCCTAAAATTATCCCAAGGAAGCTATTATTTCAGTGAAATTTTTTTAGGGTATTAATGATACTAAATGAAGAAAATTGGGGTATTAAGAGTAAAGTCATGAAATTGATACTTGAATTTAGAATTCTGTTGTGGTTTCCCAAACCATGCACCTAACCATGCATGGATCATTATTCATATTTTTTCTATTATCCATGATTGAATCATATGGTCTAGAAAATTATAATCCTAAATGTATGTGTAACTATTCCCTAAAACCATAATACATAGTTAGCTTGCACAATTTAACTAATAATGCACTTAACCATGCTTCAACTAAAAGTCACCCAAAGCTTTAAATTTTAGTTCAAAAGCCACCAAATATCAAGGAAAACTTGCGTCATAGTTTTAAGGTATCACATTTCATGTAGGTCAAAGTATAATGATATAATCATAAGAGGTAACCTCTATTACTCATAGTAATAATGAGAAATAAAAGTATAATATATAACCTCCCTTTCTCATTTGTCCTTAGGTGATTGTAAAGTAAAATGAGGTAACCTCTTATACTCATATGAAAAAGGGGTCAATATATAACCATAGACCCTAACCAATAGATAGAGTATAAGTAACATATTCTTACTCATGGTATGAGAGGGTGTAATATACAACCATCATTATGTTTCCCCATAGATCTTGATGAATTAACTATTTATGTACAAGATAAATGAACCACCTTGGTCCTTTGACCCCTATAAAAAAAAGATTTATAATCAAGTTACACTATTCCTTAACGTTGGTAAAAAAATATTAAACAAAAATTCACTCTAGACCTTAGGATCTGGAAAATAATAAGTAAATAAATAATTGAATTATCCCTTTGGATCTTATATAAATACTAAACACTCAATTCATAGTAGATTTTATGATGAAAGAATCGTAATTAAAAAATCATGTCAAGTATCCATCCCCCATATATCTCAAACAATTGATTTTATATGACTATTTCAATATCTCATACACATCATCCATTAATGTGATTCCAAAATAATGAAACAAAACTCATTTAAATGAGAATAAAAACATGGATAATCAAATAGTTCCCAACCATTTAAAAATGGCTCA
The DNA here is from genome assembly GCA_963277665.1 of Viscum album. Classification (NCBI taxonomy): domain Eukaryota; kingdom Viridiplantae; phylum Streptophyta; class Magnoliopsida; order Santalales; family Viscaceae; genus Viscum; species Viscum album. Next base: position 22,344,840 of record OY728157.1, on the reverse strand, counting down.
ATGATAAAACAAATGGGAAATCAAAGAGGTTTAGGTAAAAATAAATAACAGATCAAATAAAATGTCATCTCATTACCATATTTACCCCATGTAAATATCTCATTTAAATTGCATTCATAAATATTTTATTTCATAAATTGAATATAATTACATAATTATGACATCAAATAAATATAATGATTAGTAAGTGTATAATATAATCACGAGGCCTCACATGTGTATAAAACAATGCAATATAAACATATACTCAATAATAATTAATAAAAAAATTATTACATTAACAAAAAACTATTCTATAAATGGAATAATAAATCAATGAAATAAAAAATTAATTGAGCATCACAACCATGACACACACACACAAAATACTCTTTTTATTCATTATCATGAATTTATTTGTTATATAATCAAAAAATATATTTATCAGAGTCATGTGAATAATAGAAATAAAATTATATTTCATTTCACAAGGAAACCCCATTTATAAAATTTCCTTACAAATTAACCACTTGGTATACTAGGTGATCACACATCAAAGTCTTCTAGATTAAAATTTCCCAATTTATAATTTTTATTATAATCATGATATGATACTCCTATCATTTCATAAATTTTTCAATGCTTAGTATTACCTTTTGGATCTTCTGTTCCTTTTTTATATTTCTCCTACAGAAACATAGATAAAATATGAAAATTATAACAATAATGTTATGAACACATACCTTTTATGTTGATAATAGACTTTATTTTAATAATTATAGGTTAAATATACCAAATCAAGATGAATTAGATGAACCATGATCAAAACCCCCAAATGCACCAATTTTATACTTAGACTAATAAAGAAGAATATATTTCTATCAAAACCACATAGCTTACATCTGTATCGATGACATGAACATGAAACTATTGATATATTGATGATCTAATTCTTGATAATATCATGATGGAAGAGGATAGAGGGAGGGAGGGAGGGAGAGAAGAAGAAGAAGAAGAAGAAGAAGAGGGTAAGGGGAAGGATTTTCTATTGATAAGTTGGCTCCCTAAGAAGGACCCCCATGTGAGGTTTTAGAAACAAATCCCCCAAAATAATGGAAATATACCCAATTAAAAGTGGTTCAGGAAACACTACCAAAATTTTGTTGACTTACCACTAGAGTCAGTGGACACTATAGTTAGGCAGTATCACTATCACTGCATTTTCTCTTCGAGATTCTAATGAGTTCCACTTGATTCTTGGTATCCTTATTCAATATCCACTAAACTCCCTTTAATTATATAAATTTACTAATTAACTCTATATTATTCCAAAAATCTCTTTCACCATATAAAATAATAAAAAAATCCCCAAAAATATATGTGAATAATAAATTCCAAAAAACCCAAAAATGAGGGACTTTATAATATCACCCAATAAAAGAGAATAATGATACTAAAATAAGAATATTAGATAAAACAATTGACACCATTAGTGTAAAATAAATTTAATATTTTCTATAATTAATAAAAAACAAGTAATTCATGAATTTTTTAAACAACAGGTTACTAGAAATCCCAGACAAGTTACGGATATTGAATTTTATAAATAAAGAGATGAACAAAGTGATAAAGGTACTGGATAAACTTTTAATTGTGATGAGGTAAAATATAAAAAAACTTTTTGAATACCTGTGAGGTTTAGAAAATATGTGGAGACTAGGAAGATCATTATTTACCATGCAATAAGTGTTAAAACAAGAATAACTTTGAGGATGAAAAGTAATAATTCCTTTTTTTCTCAAATTACACCTAAATTTATTAAATAATTTCATTAATACAAGGATTTAATTGATTCAATGAATGAGTAACATGATCAAATAGAGAATATAAATACCCAAGAGTTGGTCCTATAGAAAAAAAACAAATAATTTTTCAATATAAAATGGGTATTTATAAACAAACTCAATGAGAAGGATGAAGTTTCAATAAACAAGAAGATACTTGTTTACAAAATCTATTAATAAGTATAAGATATTATCTTTTAGGATGCCTTTTTTCTGATAAAAATTTTGAAAACAATTCAAATATTTATTTCCATTGTGGTAAGAATAAATTACAATATTTATCGAATGGATTTAAAATCTACATCCTTTAAATGATGGGATATAAAAGGAATTCTATATTCATAGACCTAATTGGATTTTTCTTAACCAAGAAGGAATTAGTATATTTAAGTTTAATAAGTCTCTATATGTATTGAAACAATACCCATGATCTTGGTATTCTAAGTTAAACATATGTTATAAGAACACGGAGTTCAAAAATGGTAAGTAGACAAAAACTTTAAGATTAATTAAACTTGGAATTTTTTCTTATTATCATTATTTATGTTGTTGATATAATTTTTTTTAAGTTATGGAGATAAAATTTGGAAGGAGTTTTCTGACTAAATGGAAGAAATATTCTAAATCTAAATACTTAGAGGATTAAAAATTTTCTTGAGACTTCAACTAATGTAAGGATCTTTAATGATTGTTCTTTCCTAAGATAAATATGGTCAAGGGTTGTTGAAGTGATTTATTATGAAAATTTTGAAGGAAACATATACCCCCATTATATTTGGATTGAATATATCAAAAGAATGATGTAGGCATTATTATGAATTAAAATGAATATAAAATTATAATTGGAAGTGTACTTTTTTTTAAAGCATCAAGACCTATAGTTGAATAAATCAGGACAATATATATGATATTTAAATTTAAATCCAATGTGTATTGCATGATGGATTAAAATATGGTTATAAGATATATCAAAAAAATGAATTAGATCATGGAATTATTTATAATAATAAAAAATTATAACTTGATTTATATAACTTTAAAAGTGTGAATTGAGTTACAGATATTGATGATATAAATTCCACATTGGGTGGAATGTTATTTGTTGGAAATAATTGTGTGTATTGAAATTACAAGAAAAAATTCTAAGTCTTTAATAATTTTTTATGTGGATTACGTTACATAAACACAAACAATAAATTTTAAGGAAAAGTTCACATTTCTCGTTGGGTGTGATAATCAAAGTATAATAAATTTATCAAAGGACCAGATAAAATGTTCAAGTTCTAGTTTTATTAATTTTTTGATCCACTTTATCAAAGATAGTATGAAAATAGGATAACTCAAGATAGATTTTTTTCCCATAAATAAGCAAGTAACAAATATTTTTACAAAACCTCTTGTAAAGGAGTTGTTTTAAGGATTAAGATATAAAATAGAAGTCTTTTCTTTAACTATTTTAATATAAGTAAATTATCTAATTCTCTCCCTTATACATGATTTAAATTATATTGAAATTTTTTTAATAAGTTCCATAAATATAATGTTATTATTATTGAATAAAAGTGGTACTCTTTGGTTTATAAGTGAAATTTTATTTCAAAAAGTGAAAGTAAAATAATAAGTTCTTTGTTCAAAGTGGTACATGATTTTAGTTTTTATTATAGGTTTATTGATGATTTATGTTGAATATTTTTTAAAAAAATAAAATGGAGGGATTAAAGAGACCATAACAAATTCATGTGAATAAATCATTAAGGAGAAAGAAGATACTATAATAACATGATAATATTTGAGCACCTGAGAATTAAGGTTTCCTATGAATGTCACTCTTAAAAGATTTGGTGATAATAATATATCCTTTATTGTTTGATGTAGAAATATATATAATAGAAAGTAAAATAACATAAAAAGTCACATAATATTTATCTAAAAGGTATCATGGCCTTGGTTTGTTGAATTTAATTCCAGCATGTACTTATGAGTTACTCTACATTATTTTTAAGGTGTTGATGGGTTTATAAGGATCAAGTAACACTTATTCAATTCTTTGAAGGCATAAAGAAATATCAAACCCAAGATCACTATTCTATGAAACCAAAACCATTCATAAATAAAATTAATAGCATGTTTACCTTACACATATATTGGTCATAATTTTTTTCTCTAATCATATGTGTTTGATGAAGATCCTTAAGAAGATAGAAATGAATTCCTGCCTCTATGGTGTATCCATGAGATGGCGAGAATCACCCAAAATTTGGGTGGGATCCTCCTAGTTTCCAAAGTATTATAATACCTATTTTATTAAAATAATAACGAGGAGATTTATTTAGGAAGGATATCTGGGATGAACCATAGAAGAGTTTGGATAATCATCACAATAGCCTGACCTCGTTATATAGACCTTGGGGATACACTTCAAGCATTTATGACATTTAATCATTCGTTCATAATGTATTACCAAATAGCATGGGGTTACAACTCTTGTAAACTTTTGTACGATGCATTTAACACACATTTGATTCTATGATACATTGCATATATTAATGATAGGCTTTTATTGAAGATATATCTAAACATTAGAAATTAATTTTCAACTATGTTTTATAAATCATAGGATGTTATGTTAATCATACCATATGATTAACCCCCATCACTGCATTATGATTCATCCAAATCATATACTATTATTATCCAAGGAAGAGGCAATACAATATAACCATATCATATTAAACAATATTCCAAAAGATAGACAATATGCTTATTATACCATGAATTTCATACCATATGATATTAATATATCATAAACTATGATATTGACTAGAATAATTTATATGTATATAGGATTTAGGGAAATCTCCATCAATCCCCCACTTATACTAAAACCTAATATACTTTACGCCATTCCACTTTATATTATATCATATACAATATTTTGTAAAACAACATCCTAAACTCCTTTTAGAAATATTCTAAAACACTTTTGTAAAGGTATCACCAATCTTCACCATGTATCACATCACCTATAATACTTTGTGAGTATCCATCATAAATTCATTTTAGATAAACTCTAAAACATTTATAGAGTAGCTCTATGAGTTTCATAAAACCCAATCCCAATTCAATAAACTGCAAAGTTTAATCCCATGGGCCTCTATAACCTTGAAATCAAATATAAATTCCTGAATTCATAAATGTAAGAAAATAGCAGTCTCTAGTAAATCATTTGTGCTACTCAAGCTACGAAGGAATTTGGAATGATCTTCATCAAACATATGTATATACATACCTATGCCCACTAGTTGTATCATATACAAGATTGTATTTTCATATGATCCCTTTGTCTAAGACATCAAGTAACCAAAGAACATGGTGTTTTTTAATCCCATATATCTATTAATAAGTTATTGATTCTTTGAACATATACAAACCAAATTGATAAACACATAACATTTCATTCACCCTCATGTATGATCACATTACATTCTGCTCATCCAATAGATAATCACATTACATGCCTTATCTTGGTATGAAAGTACACTCCTTCAGTTTATAGCAATCAAGGAACCATATATGATACTCATCATACAAGAGGAAAAACCCCATCTTGATTAAACTCAACTAATTATATGATTATAAATATACCCAACCACCCACTGATTAGCTCATCCTCAAGGATGAGATAAGAAACATATCAAATTATTAAGGTTTTAAATCTAGGTATCTTATTTAACCATAGGTAATAGGAAAATCCAAATATAAAACATGCATCCCTAGTATACCAAAGACATAGTTTATGACACTCAACATGGTATACTTCATGGGTCATCTAGTACACAAAACTACTTTTATGTCTCATGAGAATATTCTATATCTCTATAAAAAATTACTAATGTTGACCTTAACATTTCATCACAACCTATAATATTTCATGATGAACATTAGTTAGGGATAACTCAAAGTTATATTTTGAGAGTTCAATTATGATTACATTTCACACAATCACTAGTAAAAAATAGGATTTAGTACTATAGTTTTAACATTGGTTTTAGAATAAATTATGTTGATAGTGATATGAGAAGTTGTTTGACATCGATTTTATCATAAATGACACTAAAATATTTAAAAAAACTAATATACATGGCTTTATCCTCATTTTTTAACTTGATATTTTTGAAACCCTCATCCTCTCAACTCACGACCGCACCCCACTTGTGCTTGATCTTTTATGTTTGTTCAATTTTAATACCTATTTTTTCATTTTTTTTTATCCTCAATATTCCAGCATTAATCCTTATTATACATCCCTCGAAATAATTCAGTACACTCAAACCCTAATCCACTCAAATCATAATTGTGCTCTAACTTTTTTATCTGATCTATTTTCTACTTCATTTTTACAAATGTTTCTCCTCAATCATGAATCATTCACCTTACTCCCACCATACTCAATTTCATTTTCCAGACTTAAATATCTATTTTCCATCATTGACCTCCATATTTTTTAAGTTAATTTTTTTAATTTTTATAATATTAATTAATTATTTGTTGGTTATAAATTACATTCAATCATTCATTTGTTTGTATGTATATCATTATTGGTTATTAATTATTTTTTAATCTAATTATTTAAAGGTTATAATTTTTTATGGTTATAATTTTTTTGTTATTGTAAATTATGGGTATAATTTTTTTTAGTTATAACTATTAGTATTTATAATTATTTGTATTTATAAAAATTTTACTTTTATAATCTTTTGTGAATAAAATAATTTTAAAAAAATAATTTATAAATTTTTTTCATTATAATTTATTTTGGTTATAAATTTTTTTTTTTTTTTGAAAATTGTTTTTAAGTTATAAATTGTCTTTTAGATATAAATTTTTTGTTAAAAATTTATAAAAGTTTTTATATTTATATTCTTATATGTTTTAAATTTATCTATTTATATATATATATATATGTTTATATGTTTATATTTTTTAATATATTATTATATTATATTATGACTTTAGGAAATTAATGGATCATAATTGTATAAATAATCAAAGAACTAATTATGAATATGAGAAAGGGGTGGAAATTTTCTTGGAATTTTCTAAATGAAATCTTGAAAAAAAAGTATCTAATTTTATTCACATACATAAAGTGTTTGAATATGAGAAAATTAGGGTAAATAGAAATTAAAGACCATCTGATTTTCTATGGTTTTAATCATAATTTTACATAATGGGTATAATATGGTGAAATAACAAACAAGTCAATATCTGATAATGATGAAGATGTTTGGTATGAGATAGAGGATCATCTTATATAATTAATTCATGATGTAAGTATTGATACCATTAAAAAAAGTGTTAGATGAATATAAATAGATATTAATAAACCCTTATTATAAGGTTATAATAAATTTATAGTGTTACCAGTAGTGATGAGAATAGTTAACATGAAATAAAGAAATGGTTGGAGTGATAAAAAATTCCCTGTATTTCTTGAACTTTTAAAAGAGATACTTCTAGAAGGAAATAGGCTTCCATATTTTAATTATTAGGGGACAAAATATTATGCCCAATGGGATTGAGGTATGAAAAGATACATATTTTACCTGATGATCGGTGCTATATAGGAAGAAATATGAAAGTTTATCATAATTTTTTAAATTTGGGACATCATGATATAAAATGGATGAAAAATCCAACTGTGGTCTATTCTCAAGAACTAACACCAAACCTCCCACTAAATAAGTCGGTTATGTTCCAATAATTCCTCATTTTAAGTATCTATTTACAAATTAAAATGAAACAAAGAGGATAAGATAGCATATATATGAGTTCGTCTCTAATAAAAACCTACATCAACCTACTAATCTACCACAATGGAAGAGATTTGATCATAAATTTTCTTATTTTTTAAATAAAGTTAAAAATTTGAGAATGGGACTGCACAAAGATGGAATGTATCCATATCAGAGCCTCAGTAGACAACATATATCGTGGAATGTTATATTGGTTGTCTATAATTTTTTCCTACATATATGTATAGAGAGAAACTATGTGATGATGATCTTGATGATTTCTGGGTCAAAACATCCTGGAAATGATATTGATGTTTATCTATCATCATTTATTGATGATTTGAAATTTTTATAGGAGACAAGTTTTATAATATTTGATGTATACAAGAAAGTGTATTTCCTTTTTTGTGTTATGATAATGTTCAGTATACATGAATTTCCTATATATGTAAACTTATATGGATATAGTGTTAATGGATATAAATCTTGTCCAATTTTTGAATAGGGGTCTTCATATCATCAATTACAAAATGTAAGAAAGACAGTGTACATGGGACATCAGATATTTTTTTGTGAATGGATCATCCTTATCAGAGATTTAAAGTGGAATTTAATAGTTTACAAGAGTATTATTTAAACCATAACCATTTTTAGCTGAAGAATATTATGATAAGGTGAAAACATCAATGTCACATTTATAAAGAAAGAAATTTTTTGTCATCAAATGAATACATGGAAGAAATAATCCATTTTATTTGAGTTTTCTTATTGAAAATTTTTAGAGGTAAAACATAACATTGATGTAATGCATGTAAAGAAAAAAATGTGTGGTAATCTGATTGGAAATTTGTTAAACATTGATGGAAAGAAAAAATATGGATTAAATATGTAATACCTCAAAATTCCATGATTTTTTTTTGAAAATTAAATGGGATTATTTCAAGACCAGGTGCTAAAACGGTGTGCGATTCTGAGCCACAGAGTGCCTAGAATGATCTATCGAAAAAAAATGTTAAGTTTTAAATAGCGTGCATGAGCGGTTTTCTTGAAAAAGTAGAATAACTATTAAATAGGTGTGCGGATTAGAAATCTAAGGGGACCTTTGCATTCAGGATGGTGGGTTTACCCAAGTCTAGACTTAAGTTTAGTCAGCATAGGCTTCCAGTGAGAAAAACCAAAAATAGAATAACTGTAAATAAAACAATTAAATAAAATTATCTTATTTATCAAATGCTTATAACTCATGAACGGTGACTCAGATTGAAAATATGATACCATCGTTGAGCTCATGAGGGTATGATTTCCTTAGACAGAGCCTAACATTGGCTGGTGCAGGTCAATAGTGGAAAGTAGTTTTTGGCCATAAATAAAATAATTGAATAAAGTTATTTTATTTTCAAATTATTATAACTCATAAATGGTAACTCGGATTGGGAATCTGAGAGTACTGTTGAGTTCATGAGGGTATACCTTCCTTAAGCAGATCCCAACATCAGTCGGTGCGGGCTGGCTATGAAAGTTAGTTTTTGGGATGTGATTGTAAATAAAAGTTATTTTATTTTCGAATCCTCATAACTCAAAAACAGTAACTCGAATTAAAAATACGAGACCACCATTGAGTTCATAATGAGATTTTCTCCTTAAGTGGGACTTAACCTCGACCAGCATGGGTCAAGGGGAAAAGTTATTTTTTTTATACATTTTATGGGAAAATAAAATAAACTTAAAAAGTTTATTTTATTCAAAATTGTTCTCTATGGTGAAATGATGAGGTGATGATAAATATCATTAATGAGTCAGTGTAACGACACTGCAACACAGTGTAATAGAAACACTAATTCACGTTTCATTAATTAATAGCCTAAAAAGCAATGCAGGATTGTTGGCATAATTCTGGAATTGCTCTGAGGCTTTGGTGGTTGGAAACGATGAATGATAAAGGACAACCTCTCCAATGGAGAACATCGGTTATTCGGGTGACAGTGACGACACCCTTGGAGAGAGGATTCAGGATTGAAGATTGATAGACGATGAAGAACGATCATCCTCAAGCAATATCTTTTCCCATGTAGGGGTTTAAATTATTAATGAACTATTTTCCCCACTTCCCCCTCAAAATGAAGAACTTAGATCAACTCTCTAACATGTTGATTCGTAGATGGATTTCCCTTGCGGGGTTGGGAAATATAATTTTAGGTTGATATCAGGATTAAATCTTAATAATTTATAATTTATATGTCATGATCTTGCTAACACAAAAAGTTATAGACCAACACAAACAAAGGTTGGTTGTTCATATGGGTGTTTTTTATGATCCCATTCATCTCTCTCCCTATTATTCGTGGCATAACGGATGGCAGAACATCGGTTGTAGAATCCCCAGGAGGAAGGTCCGCAGCAGTGGCACTGGGCCGCCATGGCAGGCAGCGCAACACGACAGCGACAGGAGTTTCCAACACAGAGGTTGGCGGCTAGAGGTAGGCGGACATGGTGCAGAGTCGCGGTTCGTAAACCGTTGTGGCGAGCTGGACCCGCAGAAAATTCACGAGCCACGCGGGGGGGTGGTCTGTGTGAGAGAGCCGGCATAGATGGGTGGTGCCGCTTGAGTGACACATTAAAGGAGCGGCATGTACTAGTGAGTTGTAGAAGGAGTTGGCACGTGGTCTTGGAATGCATGCAGGGGAGGCGGTCAGTTGTGTACGGCATGAATAGGATGCCCTGTGAGTGTCCAGGTAGGGGGGAAACTGGGTAGGGGTGAAACCGGCCTGCCATATGGGTTGGGTCAGTGGAAGGAACTAGGCTATTGGATGGCCCAGGATGGAGAAGAGTCATCCCACTGATACGGGTTGGGATGATAGGACAAACTAATCCACTAGGCAGTCCAGGCTCGGAACAAACTGGCTCGCTAATTGTGGGCCAGGCTAGATGAAACCAGGTCGTTGGGCAACCCAGCAAGCTGGACCCACGGCCAAATCGGGCTAAATCCAAAAAGGCCCAATGGGAATGGCCCAGCGGCTAGGCCAGATTAGACCATCCCATACCCAACTGGGTTGGGTCAGGTCATCTGATCCAGGTCGGGTTATGTGGGACCCCTGAGCCGGGTAGGTTGGGTCGGTCCGGCCAGGTCGCACCGGGCCCAGACACAACTGACCCCTATTTACTAAAATGAAAATATTTTTTAGACCATGTTTCTGATTGATGTTCCATCTATGGTGTTGGTACCCTTGTGATGAGATGGTCCTTTGATCATACTATAAGTGAGTTTTCGTGGTATTTGAGATGAAATCAATGGTTAGAGGTGTATATTCTCCTAGAATCAAGTGTGATACATGTGTAAATATTAGCAGTTGGCTGATACCCCAAGACTATTGATGAGTGGGTCTAAGTGTCCATGTAGGCCTAGATGATAAGTGGCCCTGTGTGGACCAACTACAATCAGCTTTGTGTGAACCAGCTACAAGCGGTGTTGTGTAAACTAGCTATAAGCGGCCCTGTGTGGACCAGCTATAAGTGGCCCTGTGTGAACCAGCTATGACGGCCTAAGTGGGGAGTGGCTCTGTGTGACTTGACAGAACCATGGTGGGGAGTGGCTCTGTGTGACCCATAAGATCCACGGTACTTGTCAGGGATAAGTACCTCAGCAGTCCAAGGTGTTCAGTGATACGACTGATAGTATTTCTTTCCATACTTTGAGTTATACCTGGTGTGAGTTGTCTTTTCTTTGTGACATTTCTTTATGGTATTTCCCTTTTGTTCCGGGGTCCCTACTGAGTATTGTGTTACTCACCCTTGCACAGGTTTTTCCTGCACCTATTGTGTCTCATGCAAGTGATCAACGCTTCGATGGAGACCTTGGTGGTATGGGACCATGTGGTGCTCAGTGAGACGGGACTAATAGATGCTTCAACATAGACCTTGGTGGTCTAGAACCAGGTGGTGCTTAGTGAGATGGGGTGGAGGGGAATACTTCTATGGCTATAAAAAGCTACCCTTCACCTACCCTTTAAGTGGGGTCTTGAGCAGATGGAACGTGGCAATCGTACTTTCCTTTGTGGTTTTGGGGTAGTATTCTGGCCCCTTTTTACTTTTAGTTTTTACTGTACTCTCAATAGTTGTCTCTGTGATAGTTGTGGTTTACTTTGTGTTTACTTTCCACAGTTTGAGATTTGTGCGTGTGTATAGGTTTAAAGGAAAATGCCTTCCCTTTTGGGGATATGCTTATTCAGTTCTAGTTATCATCCCATGGCCTATGGAAGACGGGCTTGGGGTAGTCACGACATGGGCCCTGGGGACGGGTTGAGACAAAATGGCATCAGAGGTAGGTCAGTTCTACTAGAAGAACTAAGAGTATGTAAATTTTGATGGGGAAACAGTGTTAATTATTTTAAGTTTGAATTTTAGGCTAGGGAGTCCATTGTTGGTGCGGCAGCCAACATATCCATACACCAGGACCCTGAATTATATTTTACAACCTGGTACATGAAAACACTAGTTGCATGCATCTTTGAGTGTTTTCCCATGATCTTTTTGAGTCATATTCATCTCACCAGGTATAATAAATTGTCTGTGGTTTATCTTGATTCTCTTTTAAGATTCCTCTATGCAGACAGCCAGCCAGGATTCCAGTGTATGACCATGGGGATGGTCCACAGAGTGATGAGGCTTCGGTATAAGAATCATTTCCCAAGATGGAACCTTCGGGCAGTGTCCCAGCGATACCACCGCCTATTGGTTAGCAGTTACTACTGGTACTACCGATAGAGGATGCACGTAGATTCATTGCCTTACATGAGTTCTAGTGAAAGGGACCTCCCAGGTTCAAGGGAGAGACATATCCTTAGGTTGTTGAGGATTGGTTGGAGGTGGTGACATGAGTCTTCCACTTAGTGAGTACGCCACTTGACCAGATAGTGGTTATAGCCATGAGCCTTTTGCAGGGAGTCAGATGTGGCAGAGGAGTTGGGAGAGTATCAGGAGGTGGTATAAATTTTGAAATGTTACAAACACCACCCCAATGTGGTCCACACCGAGATTAGGTAGTTAGAGGATAGGAGAAGGGGGTAATAGCACGCGACCATCCTTACCTGTGTAGCAATAGATGTTTTGAGTTTTTAGTTCCCTATAATAGTGGACGAGTATGAGGACGTCTTTCCAGAGGATGTTCCAGGACTACCTCCTCACGGAGAGGTATACTTTTTTTATTGATTTTTACCCCAAGACGACACTGATATCTACACCTACATATCAAATGGAACCTGCAGAGTTCTAGGATATGAGGGTGCAGTTGGAGGATTTGTAGAGTAAGGGGTTCGTAAGGCCCAGTGTTTCACCATGGGTATCCCCAGTGTTGTTCTCCAAGAAGGAAAACGGAAGCTTGAGGCTATGCATAGACTTCTGGTTCCTAAACCAAGTGACTATGAAGAACAATTATCCTCTACCGAGGATTGATGAACCCTTTGATCAGCTGAAGGGAGCGAGATGGTTCTTGAAGATAGACCTCAAATTTGGTTATCACCAACTTCAAGTACGGGATAAAGACATCTCTAAAATGGATTTTAGATGTTGTTATGACCACTATGAGTACTTAGTGATGCCATTTGGAGTGATGAATGCCCCAACATTGTTCATGGGACTCATTAACGGGATATTTTAGTCGTACATAGATCGGTTTGTAGTGGTCTTCATTGATGGAATCTTAATGTATTCAGCATCTGAGGAGGAGCATGTGATACACCTGAGGATAGTTCGGACACACTCTGAGAGCACTAGCTTTACCAAAAGCTCTCAAAGAGTTATTTCTGGATACGAAAGGTCCATTTACGGGGAGATGTCATATCATAGGCTGGATTTGTGGTAGATCCAGAAAAGATAAAGGTTGTTCTTTCTTGGGAACCACCCAAGATCATTACTAAGGTGTGAATTTTCCTTAGGTTGGTTGGGTATTATGGGAGGTTTGTACACAACTTCTCCATAATGGCAGCACCCATGAAAGCATTGACAAAGAAGGGAAAACCCTTCATGTGTATAGGAGGATTCCAGCAGAGCTTTCAACAGCTGAGGCAGATCTTGAAGAGTGCTCTTATATTGAGGTTTCTAAAGGAGGGTTCTGACTATGTAGTGTACTATAAAGCGTCAGGAACCGGGTTTGGTTGTGTCCTGATGAATGGTCAAGTAGTGATTGCTTATGGCTCATAGCATTTGAGACCGCATGAGCAGAACTATGCAACACCTGACCTTGAGTCATCAATGGTAGTCTTTTCACTAAATATGTGGTGACACTACCTTATGGGAAAACGATTCATCATCTACTCTGACCACAAGAGTCTCGAGTTTATCTTTTCTCAAAAGGATCTGAATCTAAGATAGCAACATTGGCTAGAGTTCCTCCAGGACTATGACTTCGATATAGTATATAATCCTGGGAAGGTGAACATGGTGGAAGATGCTCTCAGCAAGATATCAAGTTCACAACTACTGAATGAGGCCTTAGAGCAGTTGGCCTCACTTCAAATATCCTTTGTGGATAGATATGAGGAAACTTTTCTTCAGTTGGTGGTAGTTTCCCCTCCACTCTTATAGTGAGTCAGTGAGGCGCAACTCGGAGATTCCAGCTATGAGACTACATGTTCCTAGATGTCCACAGGGTATGCCCCTTATGGATATTTCAAAGGTGGGGAGCACATCATCTTTTTCAGAGGATGCATTGTTATACTAGTGGCATTACAGGATGATGTGTTGAGTGAGTTCCATACATCACCTTTAGCGGTACATCCAGGTGTGGAGAAGATGTATCAGGACCACTGATGTTAGTACTGGTGGTTGGGGATGAAGAAGGTAGTGGCAGAGTTTGTCTTGAGATGCCTCACTTTTCAACAAGTGAAGGCTGAGCACCAGGTTCTAGTAGGTTTAATACAACCCCTCGAGGTACTGGAGTGGAAGTGGGAGGTAATATAGATATACTTCATGATAGTATTACCATGTATATTCATGGGGTATGATACCATTTGGGTGATCATAGACTGACTCACCAAATCAGCCCACTTCCTATCCATTTGAGAACAGAGTTTAGTAGAGAGCTTGAGACACCTCTATGTGTAGGAGATAGTTCGACTCCATGGAGTCTCATCTATGATAATCTCATATTGTGATGCATGATTTACATTCCAATTGTGGAAGGGATTACAGGAGGAATTTGGGAATCAGCTTCACTTGAGCATAGACTTTCACCCACAGAAGGATGGTCATACGGAGCAGACCATACAGACCTTGGAAGACATGCTTCATGCTTGCATTTTTTATTTTGGTCATAGTTGGTAGAACTACATACCACTGGTGGATTTTGTGTACTTCAAAAATTACCACTCCACCATCGGTATGTCACCATTCGATTCATTGTACAGATTACCATGCATATCAATGTTATGCTGGACAGACCCAGGGGAGTCAGCACTCATGGGTCTAGATATGGTATAGGCTACCACTGAGAAGGTGCATGTCATGTGAGAGCAGATGAAGACTGCACAGAGATGAAAAAATCCCTATGATTATAGGTGATAGAGACCCATGAAGTTTTAATAGGGGGACCATGTATTCCTACGGTTCTCTCCTAAATGATGGATACTGAGATTTGGTTATTACGGTAAGTTATCTCCAAGTTTCATCAGACCTTTCATGATACTGCGTAGAGTGGGTAAGATGGCATACCACTTGGATCTACCACCATAGTTATAGAGGGTTCACGACATCTTCTACATATCCCAACTGAGGAGATATGTGAACGACCCTTCTCACGTCATTGGCCGCGGTGAGTTGGATATTGATGATAAGGTGACATTCGCAAAGTACCTAGTGGAGATAGAGGATCAATTGGAGAGGATTCTTCATGGGTGGTCGATTCCTTGGGTTTATGTTTTTTGGAAGCATGGGAATATTTAGGAGAGAACGTGGGAGTGGGAGGCTCATATTTTTGCTCAGTACCCCCTTTTGTTTGATTAGACCTTATTTTGGCTTATGAGGACGTAAAGCCCTAAAGGGGGGAGTAATGTTATACCCTATAATTCCATGAATTTTTTTTTTGAAAATTAAATGGGATTATTTTGAGACTATGTACTAAGATTAAATGTGATTCTGAGGCGTGGAGTGCCCGGAATTATCCATCGAAAAAAAATTAAGTTTTAAATAGCGCACATGAACAGTTTTCCAGAAAAAGTGGAATAACTCTTCAACGGGATCTCAGATCAGAAATCAGAGGGCACCGTTGTGTTCAATATGGTGGGTTTATCCGAGGTACAACTTAAGTTTATTTGGAACATCCCTCTAGTGAGAAAAATCAAAAATAGAATAACCGTAAATAAAAAAATTAAATAAAATTATCTTATTTATAAAATGCTTATAACTCATGAACAGTGACTTGGATTGAAAATCTGAGACCACCATTGAGCTCGTGAGGGTATTCTTTCCTTAGTAAAATCCTAACTTTGGCTAGCACGGGTCAATAGTGGAAATTAGTTTTTGGCCATAAATAAAATAATCGAATAAAGTTGTTTTATTTTCAAATCCTTATAAATCATAAATGGTAACTCAGATTGGAAATACAAGAGTATTGTTGAGTTCGTGAGGGTATACTTCCCTTAGGTGGCGCCTAACATCGGCCAGCGCGGGCTGGCTGTGAAAGTTGGTTTTTGGGATGTGACAATAAATAAAATAATTTAAATAAAATTTATTTTATTTTCAAATACTCATAAATCACAAATGGTAACTTGAATTAAAAATCTGATACCACTGTTGAGTTCTTAATGAGATGTTCTCTTTAATTAATACTTAATCTCAACCGGTGCGGGTTGAGGGGAAAATTTATCTTTCTAAGATGTTTTAAGGAAAAATAAAATGAACTTAAAAAGTTTATTTTATTCAAAAGTGTTCGCTACAGTGCAGCGACAAGGTGACAATAAATCTCATTAATAAACCTCATTAATGAGTCAGCATAACAACACTGCAACACAACATAAAAGAAATTTTGATTCAAGTTTCATCAATTAATAGTCTAACAAGCAATGCAAGATTGTTTTCACAATCTTGGAATCACTCTAAGGCTTTAGTGGGTGGCGATGACGAACGACGAAGGAAAACCTCTCCAACGATAAATGCTGGTGAGTTGGATGATGGCAACGACACCCTTGGAGAGAAGATTCAGGATCATAGATCGACGGACAATGATGATTGATCATCCTTGAGAAATATCCTTTCCTAAGTAGGGGTTTAAATTATTAATGAACTGTTTTCCCCGCTCCCCCCATCTAAACAAATAACGCGGATCAACTATCTAAAAATTTGATCTGTGAATGGATTTCTCTTACAGGGTTGGGAAATATAATTGTAGGTTGATATCGGGATTAAATCTTAGTGATTTATAATTTATATGTCGTGGTCCCGCTAACACGAACAATTTAGGACCAACATAAACAAAGGTTGGTTGTTCATATGGGTGTTCTTTGTGATCCCCTCTATCTCTCTCCCCCTATTCTTCATGGCATAACGGATGGTGAAAGATCAGTTGTAGAAGCCTCTGGTAGAAGGGCTATGACTAGGTGGGCCGTAATACTGGCAAGAGACTACTGCAAAAGGTTGTGGTAGTGGCATCGGGTCGTGATGGGAGGCAGAGCGCTGGCAGCGTACCATGGCAATGATAGGAGATACCGGCATGGAGGATGGTGGTTAGTGGCAGGTGAGTGTGGTGTAGATCCACGGTCCACATACCACATCAGTGATTTAGACTCGTGGGCCACAGGGGGGGGTCGATCTGTGTGAGCGAACAGGCGTAGACAGGCGGCGCCATGTTGGGAGAATAGCCCACACTGGCGGGCTACGGCGGGAGCTCACACATGGTTCGGGACCATGTGAGGGGGAGGCAGTCAGCCTCATCCGGCCACGTGCGGCGTGAACAGGATTCCATGTGGGCGTCCATGCGGGGGGGAACTGGATCGCCATGCGGGCTAGGCCGGTGGCACAAACTGGACCGCTAGGTGGCCCGAGCTGGACAAGAGTCGGGCTGCTGATGTGGGCCTGGACGATGGGAAAAACTGAGCTGTTGGGTGGCCCGGTCTGGGAATGAACTGGCCCACTAGTTGCAGGCTGGGCTAGATGAAACTGAGTTGCTGGACAACCCGGCGGATTGACCCACAGCCGAACCAGGTCGGGTCCATCAAAGCCCAATGGGCATGGCCCAGCAGCCAGGTCGAACCATACCCAATCGGGTCGGATCGGGTCGGCCAAACCGGGTCGGGTCATGTGGGGCCAC
Source organism: Viscum album (assembly GCA_963277665.1). Classification (NCBI taxonomy): domain Eukaryota; kingdom Viridiplantae; phylum Streptophyta; class Magnoliopsida; order Santalales; family Viscaceae; genus Viscum; species Viscum album. Next base: position 22,326,925 of record OY728157.1, on the reverse strand, counting down.
CAGGCCGGGTTGGTCGGGTCAGCTCGACCATGTCATATTGGGCCCGAAAACAATCAACCCTTGTTTACTTAAACTCAAATATTTTTTATACTGGGTGTTTTATTGATGTGTTGTCTATGGATTTGGGACCCTTGCGATGAGATAGTCCTTTGGGAATACTCTAACTGAGTTTTAGTGGTAGTTTAGATGTTACCTATGGCTTGAGAAGTAGATTCTCTTGGAATCAAGTGTGCTGCATATGGGAATCCTAGCAGTGGGCTAAGACTTGAAGACTGCTAATGAGTGGGTCTAAGTGACCCTGTAGGCCTAGATGATAAGTGGACCTTTGTGGACCAGCTATAAATAGCTCTATATGAACCATCTACAAGAGGATCTGTGTGAACCAGCTATAAGTGGCCCTATGTGGACTAGCTATGATGGCCTAAGTGGGGAGTGACTCTTTGTGACCTGGTAGACCCACGGTGGAGAGCAGCTCTATATGACCCAATAGACCCCGGGTACTCGTTAGGGCTGAGTACCTCAGTAGTCTAATGTGTTCATTGTTACGACTGGTAGTCTTTCTTTCCATACTTTAAGTTATACCTAGAGTGACTTGTCTTTGCTTTGTGATCTTACTATGTGGTCTTTCCCTTGTGTTTCGGGGTCCCTACTGAGTATTGTGTTACTCGCCCCTGCATGGGCTTCACCCGCACATGTCATGTCCTGTGCAGGTTATCAACGCTTCGACATAGACATTGGTAGTCTAGGACCAGGTGGTTCTTAGTGAGATAGGACAGACGGGTGCTTAGACAGAGACCTTGGTGTTTTGGGACTAGGTGGTGCTCATTGAGACGAGATAGAGGGGCGTACTTCTATGGATATAGGAATTTACCCTTCACCTACCCTTCAGGTGGGGTCTCGAGTGGACGGACCATGGTAGTCGTACTTTCCTTTGTGGTTTTGGACTTGTATTCTGGCCCCTTTGTACTTTTAGTTTGTATTGTACTTTCAATAGTTGTCTCAGTGATAGTTGTGGTTTACTTTGTATTTACTTTCCACAATTTGATATTTGTGTGTGTGTACGGGTTTAAAGGCAAATTCCTTCCCTTTTTAGGATATGCCTATTCGATGTTATTCGCAAGCCTCTGGACTATGGAAGGCAGGCTTGGGGTAGTCACGGCACAGGCCCTAGGGGACGGGTTGTGACAACATAAAATACTAGACATAATTACCATTAGAATTAATTTGAAGTTAGCTCCCACTATAAAGAGAAACGTAACATATTTTTCTTTATCTTGTCACACATTAATAAATAGCGATAAGATTAATTTTTATTAATGTATGCATGGTATTAAAATACCTAGTGGGTTTTTTAAAAATGTGAAAAATTTGGTGTCATCGAAGAATTTAAAGTTAATAGGTATGAAATCTCATGACTTTCAGGTATTGATGAAACAACTCCTGCTGTTTTAATTATGTATCATATTGTCAATGCCTATTAGAAAATCTATCATCAGGTTGTGTTACTTTTTCAATCCCATTTGTAGAAAAATCATATATCTAAATTTGTTAGATGTGTTGGAGAATGAAGTTTTCCTCATACTTTATCAACTAGAAATGTATTTTCCACCTTCATTTTTTGATATAATGGATCATCTGTTGATTTTTTTGGTATAAGAGATAAGAATATGTTGGCCTATTTATTTATATTTGATATATCCTTTTGAAAGATATATGAAAATTCTGAAGGGGTATGTTAAGAATTTGTATTGACCATAGGCCTCTATTATTTAAAAATATATATCAAAAGAGGTGATTGAGTTCAATATTGATTATTCTTTTGAATTGAATCATGTTTGTATCCCTATATCTCAAAACTTGATAGTTGAAAATGAAGGTAAAGGGACATGTGGTTCAAAGGTAAATATAATTCCATGTGATGAATTGATGCATGCACATTTATATATTTTGAACAATATAGGTGGAGTTCAACCATATATATCATCACATATCGTTATATTGGAGGCATGATGCCTGAGAAGAAATGAAAAATAGTTGATGAGTGAACATAAAAACACATTTTTTCATGGTTTAAGAATAACTTCATAATTAATCTATCCGCATTTGAAATATTAAAATGGTTAGTAGGGGGATCAAGTATTAATGTGATCACATGGTCTAGTTTTGATATTAATGGTTGCACATTTTATTTAAAAACCCACGATAATGAGAGTGTTATTCAAAATAGTGGAGTAATGATAATCATTGAAGCACTGCATTTTTTAAATTACAAGGATTAAAAACTCATTTATGCATCAATGGAATATTTTTTAGTTGTTTAGAAAATATGGAAGAATGATTATACTAAATTCTAAGTATCGGTATTTAAGTGTAATTAGGTTGATAGTGATAGTGGTGTGAAACATTATGGGTATGGATTTATACTTATTGATTTGAAAATATGTAGTTGTAAAGATGAATCATTTATCATGGAGACACATTAAAAACAAATAATTTATATTGTTAACCCATCAATTGATCAATGGTTCACTGTTTTGCAAGGGTAAAATTCATTTAGATGATGAGAATGTTGATAAGGTTAAATACTTATGTGAAATTTCATCATTTATTATATGATTACCTGAGGATAACAATGATTGTGATGTAGATATATTCCATGCAACACAAAATGATCGCATAGAAGGGATATGGGAAAACACTCCATTACTCTCTTAATTAATTAGGTAAATATCTTTTTCTATGAAACTTGCATGAATAAAAACATTATTTTTTAACTTTGATATTTAAATATATATATTTTGAAAATTCTTACCATTTTTTTAATATTTTTTATATTAATTAGATTTAGATATCCATTTTTTGGTTGAAAATTTTTTCCTTCATCATTTGATTGTGACTATTTTCTTTATATTATTCATTTTTAGGAACACACTTTTATTCAACAAAAATTTTATAATTTTATTCCTATTATGAAGAAACACATTTTTACTTAAAACATTTATTTATTTCAAATCAATTACAAATACACAAAATTACACATTTTTAAATGATAATAATTTATGTAATTTTTTTATTAATTTTTATATTCATTAGTTTTAGTTACACATGTTTTCTTGTTGAAATTATAGCATTCAATGTTTTGCTTTATATTATGAACAATAATTTTTTATTTATAACAATTATTTAATTTTAATCAAATGTAGGTACACAGACTTTCATTGAAGTGGAATAAATATTTCTAAATGACAGACATGGAGGTAAGGGGTTGAGGTATATATGTTTCTTCATATAGATATATTTGTAGTAATTATAATATTTAATCATTTAAACTTATATTTCTTGAAATTATGTTTAACTATTCTTCTTCTATAGATATATTGGTACCTAAATATGATAGGCATGGGATTACATGTATTCCAAAATTTTCACTTGCACATGGGGAGAAAACATTGATAATTGTGTCTGATGATAACAACCACCCATATAGACCACATGCCAAGTATATTAGGAGTTACTTTTCTATTCATTGTCATTGTGAAATGAGTATTTTATTCCCTAATTAGAGGAGTTTCAAACAATTAGTGAAAGATCGGTTATGGGAGTCCATAATGGTAAAATTTCTAAATTTGTTTATTTAGTTTTCCAATGGTTAAAATATTATACATTTTATATGAATAATATTTAATTAATCCAATTACAGATGAAATTTAACTTTCAAGGGTTAAAATAAATTAATAAAAGGTTTCTATCCTTTATGGAAACCATATAGATAGATTTTAAGACAAAGTAGACTTCATATTATATTTCTGGGAGTAAACATAATCAAGATCCATGTCTTAAGTATGGTTTTATAAATAAAAATACATGTTAGAAGTTAATATATAGTCAGCAGGAGGAAGCCTTTATGGTATGTGATTATTTTTTGTAAAATTCATTTGTTAAATTAATTTTAATTACTTAACAATTTATTAATTTTTTCTTATGTAACATGTATTGAGGAAATATCACCAAGAGATATAGTATTGGAATTTATACCCTCATACATTATCACGCGGAGGGTGTCCTTTATTATAGGAGTAAATGATTGCTAAAAAATTATTAATTAAGATATAAGTCATGCATTGGATCTAAAGAGGTTCAATATTACCCTCTATCTCCTCCCCCTTATCATGAAAAATGGAATATGGTGAGGATGATAAAAAAGCATAAGTTTACTATTGGTCTAATAAAATAAGTAATTGATAAGATTGTAAGTAGTTAATTATTATTTTTATTCATTATTTCTATTTTTATAATTCATCCCATTAATATAACATTTAAAAATATTATTTTATGGTATCATTTAGGAGAAAATAATGAAGGTTTCAGGTGAAATGGAAGCACTGGATGGGGTATGCCCAACTCGGATTTTATTGTAATTTATGATTAATATGAGATTTATATCGATGGTAAATTTCATGCCAATGGAATTAAATCAAAGATTAAATGATAAGATAATTCCATAACCAAAACATAGGATCATCACATAATGATTTATAACTAATTAAATAAATTAAATAATTACATTGTGATGAATTATTTATTCATTGATGAATATGACGAAATCACTGTGTTGTACCATCATTGAGTTTTAAAAATAAAGAGTAGATTATCACTAGTGGTGATCCACATGTACTCCAAAAATCTCTGAATATCATTGTAGGAATCTATAGGTGTTATCTCGGTAGATATGAACACTTTCATTATTTGTCTTTGATCACATCGAGAATCACTTCAAGAAGGATTCTATTTGATATCTATAGAATCGAGAGTGATGGAAGAGGAGGATTTATCTCTATTCTTGAGAGAATTATTATAGAGGGATCTCTCTAGGGGTTTGAGAGATTTCTTCAAATGTTTTTGTGCATGACCAAACAAAATGGAAACCCTTAAAATAATATAATTGGGATTTAATAGTGTTAGGCTTAGAAAATGATGATTTCACATATGTCCTTATTATTTATTTGATCTCTATAAAATCACATGTATATAATAATACTATTATTATAATTATTATTTTTTACATGTGCAAAACTAGATAATTAATTAAATATTTTTTATTCAAATAACATTTAATATATATTATTTCTTATTAGACTATTAAACTAAGTCCGCTATTCCTCCAAAATATTTATCAAGCCTTGAATAGTGACTATTTATTTAATAAATAAATATCACTTCATTATTCACTAATAAATAAATAAATATTATATTCATTAAATATAAAATAAATATTTATTAAATATTCTATTCACAAAATATTCTCTCAAATAACTAGTGATGAAATATATGTGATCAAGAAAATGTGAATAGTTATTAAACCATATGCGAGAATAATAGTTATTCAATATATTAAATAATAAATAATATTATTATTTAACTAAGGTTCTATATACACTTAGTGTGTGACCCTCTAGGCCTCTTTCTCAGTGGCGTTAGGTGAAGCAACCCAAATTCCAAGGTTAGCATCTAGAAACACACCAAGGAACCCATAGAGAAATAAACTAATGTAGCAATGATATAAAACCTAATATAGATTCTTACTATATAATATAATCAATTTATCGTGATATCTCTAATCAAGAAAGTTTCATACTCGTGAAATCAACCTATGTGCTTGATGTCTCATTATTTGACTTTTTCTGGAATTGAAATTTCTCATATAACACCATGGTCATGGATTTATTTAGGTTTTAATAATTACCATCAAAGGGCCTGAGATATCAAATTTTTTTAAATAACGGAAGAGAATGACCCTTTATCACATTATTCATTAATGAAATATTACTAGTGATGCACCCAATGTATCCTAATTTTCTGAAAACATATGTCATCATAGTTAACATTAATACATCAAAGTACATGAATCATAATATCCATTAATAATAATATTAAATTATAATTACCAATACACTAATCTACAGATTAGAACATCTAAGGACACATATAGATGTGAATTTCCTACTAGAGGATCTCATTCTTATAATCTTCTACACTAGAAATTACCATGGGTGTACACTATGAGAAGGTGATTCAAAGTCCTATAAGTATCTAACCCTAATAGGTTATATCATTTGTGTCCCTAAAATTATTTTATCTAGAAATAGAGCATATTTTTAAGAATAATTTTATGACATTGTGGGTCCTCATCATAGCAGTGAACTGTTAGACCTTTCAACATGATAACTACTCTTATGATATTATCACATATTATGTCATGTAGAAGAACAATCATGATGTGATAAGTATTTTTTTAATATTAAAAACTATGAATACATGTAATCACAAAGTATATAAAAGTTGGTTCTAAGGCACCAACTGCAACATACTCCCACTTATACTGGACCCAACAGCTACAACCTTCATTATGTTACCTATCACATGATATTCATGGTCCTAATAAGATAATTATTTAGTCAAGGGGTCTACCACATTTTCTTCTATGTAAAATATACTTACTGCAACTTCACCCCTCCAAGAAAAATCCATCAAGTGGTGATACTTCTGGAGTATGTTATTTTTCCATTGGTGTGACTTTTTCTCTTTTTTAAGAGCCACCACTATAGTATTATCACAATATATTGTGATAAGGTCTTTATTATTAGGTACCACATCATGTTCCTGGGAAAAAATCATATCCAAATGGCTTATTTGGTTACATTATAAGTCTCTATATACTTGGACTTCATTGTAGAATTGGTGAAAACTGGCATATTTGAACTCTTCTGGCACACAACTCCTCCATTGAGACTAAAAACATATTTTTATTATGACTATAGATAATTTTGATTAGTTTTAAAACTATAATCAATATAAAACCTAATGAATATCTTCTTATTGGATCTATACACCATAAACATATCCTTAGTTCTTCTCAGATACTTAAGGATGTCCGTAACAGCATAACAATGTTATCCACCTAGATCCTCTTGATATTTTCCTAACATTCTCAATGTCTAGGTAACATTAAGTCTAGAACATAATATAGAATAAATGATTCATCCTATCACTGATGTGTATGGGATCTTACTCATTCTCTCTTTATCCTATTATGTATGAGGACACATTTTCTTATAAAGATGTATACCATGTGAAATTGAAACCAATATTCTCTTAGATTGTTCCGTACTAAATCTCTTTATTATCTAGTCAATGTATATACCTTGACTTAGTCTAAGTATCCTCTTAAATCTATCATGAATTATATCAATCCCTAGAATGTAGACATATTCACCTAAGTTCTTCGTAGAGAAACATTTTTTTAACCAATCCTTAATAGACTATAAGACTGGTATGTCATTTCCAATAAGTAATATGCCATCAACATATACTACTAGGATAACAATTTCATTCCCACTAAACCTCTTGTAAACACGTAGCTCACATTTTTTCTTAATTTAACCAAATTCTTTTATATCTTAATCGAACTGAATGTTTCATGACTTGTATGCTTACTTCACAAATCCTTCCAGTTGTGTCATATAGACATATTTATAAAGGTTACGAGTAAGAAAATCTATTTTTACATTCATCTGCAAAATTTCATAGTCATGGTAAGACACTATATCAAGTAGAATTTTAATGAATTTAAACATGGAAACTGAAGAAAAGGTTTCATCATAGTCAATGACTTTACACTATTTAAACCCTTTATCCACTATCCTTTCTTTATAGGTACTTAATTTACCTTAAATGTTCAAATTTATCTTGAATAAACCTTCTCACCTAATAGGATTTGCATTAATTGGAAGATAAAACAGAACCCAAACTTGATTATGATACATGGAATTCATTTCAAAATTCATGGCTTCTTACCATCTTGCAGCTTATGAGAAATCTACTACCTCTTTGTAGGTAAGACGTTCATTATTTTCAACCAAAAATGATTCACTATCTTTGGTGAATGGGAAACCATATCTCTTGAGTTATCTTACCTATCTGGTGCTCATACAAGGTACTTTTGTTTTAGGTACATCTTCTTCCAAGGGGACCTGTGTAATTTGTTCCTATACCAATTATTGTGTATCTTGAGCATCAACTTCATCAAATTAAATCTTTCTCCCACTATCCTTCTTGTGGATGTTCTCCCTCTCAACAAGGATAACTCGTCTAGAAATAGTCACTTTCTTTTCTAAGGGTTTGTATAGGTAATATCCCCTTTTCTTCTTAAGATGCACTTTATTCCCCATGGTGCTAGTTTGTTACCTAATATGGCCTTAATAAACTACCCACAACCCCATACATGTGTATGTGACAAAAATGTCTTATCTCCAATCTATAACTCGAAGGGAATTATATTTTCCATGTTAGTTGATACTTAGTTTAATGTGTAAGATACAATTTGTAATTCATATACCTAAAAGGATAGTGGAAGATTTGCATGACTCATCATCGACCTTACCATGTCTAGAAAATTATGGTTTCTACTTTCACTAACACCATTCCAATGTGGTGTGTAAGGTGGACTGAGTTGATAAAGAATCCCAAACTCCTCTATAAAGTTGATAAATTCTTGGTTAAGATATTCACAACCTCAATCAGATTTAATCTTCTTTATATTCTTTCTAAGTTGATTCTTTACTTAATTCTTAAATTATTTGAATTTTTCAGACTTAAACCTCATCAAGTAGACATATACATATCTACTGAAGTCATCAGTAAAAGTTATAAAGTAAGAATACCCACCTATAGATTCTATTATAAGTGGTCCACACACATTAGTGTGTACCAATCTTAGAAGTTATGTGGCCCTTTCACCCTACCCACTAAATGGAAGTTTGTTCATTTTTCCTTGTAAACAAGTATGATATATTTCAAGTTGTTTTAGCTCAAAAAAGTCTAAATAACAATCTTGAAATATCTTTTTTAGACTCTTCTTGTTTACATGAACAATAAGTTAATGTCATAGTTAAGTGTTACATGAGTCATGTGAACATGATTCGTTATCAATTTCTAATAATTGGTTTCCATAATTTAATACATAAAGACCATTTAAATATGACACACCATAACATATATTATCTTTATAAAAAGAAATATATTTTATTTCCAAACTTGAAAAACAAAACATTAGTATCTAGGAAGGATATAGAAATTATTTTTTTGGTAATAGTCAATACATAATAAAAAAATATCTTTAAAAAATATCTTAAAACAAATATCATTCTTATTATCAATGGAATATGGTAGTCTCTAATGGCTAGAGCATCCAACCTCACACCATTGGCAGCTCATAAATCCACCTATCCTCTTGAAATATTTTAAAATCTAATTGGTTATTACATTTGAATAAATATATGAGAAAAAAATCTGTATTCAATACCCAATGTGTAGATATATAAATATCACACTCGATAAATAATGCAGGTCTAGTTTCCCCTTTCTTCTGGGTGTAGTTACTCTTCTAATGTCCTTTCTTGCTAAATTAAAAACATGTTGTTTCCTTTTTCTTTCCCTGCCATTAGATCTGCCTCTTCTTAGAAGAACAGTAATCAGGAGATTTAGACTTGTTATGAGTATTGGTCCCCTTTTCCTTATTCTTACTTTTCTTATTCACTATAAGGAATGCAGGTTTATTATTCCATGTGTCCTTTTCAACTTGGATAATGAGATTAAAAAGTTATGAAAGACACTTCTTGTTATTTATCATGTTATAATTAACAATATAAATTGATAAGGACTTGGGTAGTGGGTAAATGATGAGATCTGCACACAAATAATCTAGGAATTTAATTCCCAAGATATTTAAGCATTCAATGTATCTAATAATATTGACTACACGAGGATCATCTAGCACCAACTCTCTAATATTTCATGTAAATAGTGAATTATAGATCTTGAATCTCTCTTATCTCACCTTCTATTGATAAAGATCACAAAGGTGAGACATCATGTTATATGAATTCATTTCCTCATATTGATTTATAAGCTCATTTTTCATAGATGGTATCATGATAAATTGAACATTTGTGGCACTGTTAAAATATTTATCAGGGATATATAACTCTTCCTCACTAGCCTCTTGGTTGGGCACTTTAGGAATAAGTTTTTATATCACATATAATTTCCTTTCATGGTGTAGGATAAAATGTAAGTGTCTTTGTTATTCTTAAAAATTAGTGCATGTGAGAAGGTTATCCTTCTCAAGTATGGATCGTAGTGGTGTGTTTTAAGTCATATTTATTTTCATTTCTACAATTAAGAAGATCGTAATTTTAGTACTTTATCTGATAAAAGTAGAAAAATAAATATTATATTTATTAATCTCCCACTATTTTATAAAAACCCAAAATCCCTCACCATTGGATTCAGGATATCATGTTTCTTGGATATTATAGTGTAAAGGAAACATATTCCCCTTATCATAAACTAGACTTAGGCGTGATATGTTATTTAAAGGGTTTTAGATAGTCATAAAATTACCAACCACATTAACTCATTGTTCCTTGATCTATTGAGAGGACTCCCCAATCTTGAAATCCTTAAATTGGATTTCCTCAACCTTTTCCTCTTAGTTACACCAATTCCTTCTTATTAATTCAACCCTTAATGTGAACTAAGTTGAGTCAACTCAAAAATTCAAGTTAGAATTCCCTAATAATTGATAGCACATCGATTTGGTCCATAAAATCACTTTAAATTATAGTTAAATTTTAACTTAAGTAGTGGAAGGCTATACTAACTTAATATATATAATTGAGAGATTTTATCTTTAAGTGAAAATTGACCATTTTATCTTTATTATATGCTTTTTAATATTAAGTTGATTTACTTAATTGATTAACCATGTCTTAGATAAAGTTTATTCATAATCCAATTTATTTTAGTTCTATCTTGCATGCTTGTTAATTCATTAATTCGTGTGATCACAACAAAACATCCATAATGAAATTAACCATGCAACTTGATAGAAATAAAATAATAAAGTTGTATGATCGTGATATTTTACTAATGGTTATTTTAGCAAGAGGATAATAAACTAACTATTAACCTAGGGGGAAACACCTTGAACCATGACTCGATTCGTGTTGCATATTTCCACATGTCCACCCATATACCTCTTGGATTGGTTTTTACTTGACTCCAAACTTGAACTGCCTCAACTTTCTTGGGTGATCCATCCGTTAAATAATATTTTTCTCACATCCAGGTTAGGGGAACCAAAGGATTGGTTAAGGGGATTACATAAAAGGAAACTGTGGGTACGTAGGTCCTTACATAATGAGCAGAAGGATGGTATGTAGGCCATTAATTTAATTTAATAATAAATTAAAAGGAAACCAACTACATACAAAGGTTTGGTTTATTTTCATTATCATCTACATATATGAAACGAATTACATATTTAATAAAAATCATTTAATTCTAATCATTCTTATTTAATATAAATCATGCTCGAATCAATTAAATATCTTACTTAATTAGTCAATTCTTTTCTCTTAATTATCATCAAAAAATTCTTGATATTATCATTCATAAAAATTTTAAACAAGTTAAATAAATTTATTTAAAATTAATTATATACAAAATGTGTACCTTAGAGGAAACATGGTGAGTACCCATCCAAACTACCTAGTGTGTATTATATTTGTATACTATTTAATCATGCGGCATGTAGCATACACGCCTTATCACATAATTTCATGGTGTATACATATTCAAATAAATGACTCACTGAACACGTGTTATTTGTATAGCATGTTATGTTTAAATGCACTTAGATTAATGAATGTATTGTGAATTATACATGATATGTGGTTCTTAACATTATACAAAAATTAATTAGACATTTAATATATATATATAACCCATCGCATGGTGTGTTTATAGTCAAATAAATGGAACAAAAAGCATGTGTTGATAAGGTTTAATCATTATAATAAAATAATTTTTAATTCTGTGTAATTTTTTTAATATACACGACATATAAAATCCAACTACACGACATGTATAGTTCTCATCATCTATCTAGGATACACACCTAAGGACTCAGTGTGTAATAATGCCACCAAAAATAATGGGGTACATGGTGTGTACATGGGTTACAAGTCATGTGGTATCTAAGTCACATGGTCACCAATCGTGTATGAAATGTAAGAAAATACATGAACCATCTTTGATTATAGGACTGCATGTCGTGTAGTCCGGATAACCATGCGCAGAGCAGGCCCAAACAACATTTAGTGTATTTAAATACACACCACGTGTAATAAATGCACATGTCCTGAATTAATTTTAAATTAATTTTTGAGAATTAAACATGGGTACATGGTGTGTACCAATGGACTACATGGCGTGTAATCTTATGTTATCTGGAAAAATTCCTTGGCACCTACAGGTGAGTTCTTCAAATGTTCTTTGTTCATAAAATTAATCAATTTTGATTATATTTGAAAAAACAAAGAGGAAGAAGAGAAGATATCATGATTCATATTAAAGAAAAATTAAACTTGAATTGAAAACTAATGATAAATGAGTAAATCAATCAATAATATTTAAATAATTATAAATAATTATGTGGTTGCTCTGATACCACTTAAAGGTTATGAGCTCTACAGAATCATCGAATGGATTATTATCAACTTGGATTTTTGTTGTAATAGATGATTAATCTAATATTTACATCGATGATAAATTTCATGGGAAATAGAATTGAATCAAAGATTAATTGATGGGAGAATTCCAAAACCAAAATGCAGGATCTTTACATAATGATTTATAATTAATTTAATAAATTAAATAATTGTCTTGTGATGAATTTATCTCCATTGATGAATCTAAAAACGTCTCTACATTGTATTTCCATTGTGTTATAGGAATCAATAATGCATTCCCTCTAGATATGATCCACACATGCTCCACAAACCTCTAAACTTCACCATAGGAATCTCTGGGTGCTAGTGCGGTAGATCTTAATGATTACTTCGTTCATCTTTGATCACCTCAAGAATATCTTTAAGAAGGATTCTATTTGATCTATCTAGAATCAGGAATTGTAATGGAGGATCACTCTTTGTTCTTAAGAGAATTCTTGGAGAGGGATCTCTCTAGGGAATTGAGAGATTTACTCGATGTTGTTGTGCATAACCAAACAAAATGGAAACTCTTAAGAAATAATATAATTGGGTTTAAATAGTGTTAGGGTTAGAAAATAATAATTGTTCATGTGTACTTATTATTTCCTTAATCCCTACAAAACCTCATGTCTATAATAATAATATTATTATTATTATTTCTTGATATGCTCAAAACTAGCGAATTAATTAAATAATATTTATTCAAATAATATTTAATATATATTATTTATTACCAAACTATTAAACTCAGTTCACCATACCTACAAAATATTTATCAGGCCTTGAATAATGACTATTTATTTAATAAATAAATATTACTGCATTATTCTCCAATAAATATATAAATATTATATTTACTAAATGTTTATTAAATATTCTTCTCACAAAATATTCTCTCGGATAACTAGTGATGGAATATATGGGATCAAGAAAACATGAATAGTAATTAAACCACATGTGGGAATAATATTTATTCAACATGTTAAATAATAAATAATATTATTATTTAACTATAGTTCTAGATACACTTATTGTGTGACCCTCTAGGCCTCTTTCTTAGTGGCATTAGATAAAGCAGCCCAAAGTCCAAGGTTGGAGTCTAAAAACACGTCAAGGAACCCATAGAGAAATAATTTAATGTTGTAATTATATAAAACCTCATATAGATTCTTATTGTGTGATATAATCTCTTTATTGTGATATCTCTAATCAAGCAGGTTGAATACTGGTTCCATCAACATTTGTGTTCGATGTCTCTTTCTTTGAATTTTTCTAGAATTGAACTTTCCCACAGAACACCATGGATATAGATTTATTTAAGTTATATCATTTCCATAAAAGGGTTTGAGATATCAATTTATGTTAAATAAAAGAAAGGAAAAATCCTTTCTTGCATTATTCATTAATGAAATATTATTTTTGACACGCCCAATGTATCCTACTTCACTGTGAACATATATCATCATGGTTTTTGTTAATGTATCAAAGTACATAACTTATAATATCAATTAATAATAATCTAAAAGTCTAAGACCAATAGACACATACTTAGATAGGAAAATCCAATGACACATATAAATGTGGATTTCCTACTAGCAATTCTCATTCTCATAATCACCTACAATGAAAATTATCAAGGGCGTACACCATGAAAAGGTGCCTCAAAGTCCTACGAGTCTTCATCCTTGATATCATATATCATTTTGGTCTCTAAAATGATTTCATCTAGCTATAAAAAATATTTTGAAGAATACTACCATGGCACTTCTTATTTCTCATCATAGTAGAGAATTGTTATGACCTTTCAGTGTGACAACTACTCTCAGGACATTATCATATACTATGTCATATAGAAGAACAATCATGATGAAATAATTAGTTTATTAATATTCAAAAATATTAATACAAATAATCATAAAGTATACATAAGCTGTTTCTAGGACACCAACTCCAAAAAATGACATAGGGAATCATTATACTTGAGTGTAGGATAAATATTCTTACAACTACTAAAGGAAATTCAGAACACCTGGGTTTTTCAGAAGATATAAGGAGAGTATTAGTTTTAGAAAAGTTTGTGGATGCGCCTATAGTATGACATTAATGGGGGAAGAATATAAGGGAGAAATATCTTCTTAGAAGGATGAGTTGTGATAGTTAAATGAGTCGATAGAAGATAAAATTAAATCATTTGTATGGGATATGTTTTTGGAAGTGATGATACGGATGAAGTTTTCACAACCTTCCTACCTAGATCATAAACCTCCTTATTCAAACATAACTATGTATTGTGAGTTACTTTCTAGGGTCCCCATGTACATATTGTAGTATACATAATTTTATATCATCTAAGGAATTATATACACCATCATCATATACATTCAGGTCAGGTAAGAGTAGAAGTAAATTATATTATTGATCCAATGCTTCAATGTTTATGCCAACTAAGGAGGTGATCATAGTTGAATAGAGTATTGGTCATTTTTTTACATTGGATAGCTAGTATTCATAGTCAGTCTGTATATAAGGTATGAATTGTTTTTCATTTTTATTTATCACTAAATTCAAATTAATTATAATTTTTTCTTACACTAAACTTATATATAATTATATGAAATCGAAGGAATCATTGAAAATTAAAGGAAAATTTCGTGAACCAGCACCTTCAGATACTCCTCAGGGTCTTGATGGGATAACTAAGTTGACACGGTTTTCTTCTATATTAGTGAATTATTATAATTTTATAATGAGTGATAATATTTTTGGAAGAGATTATATGTTTAATATATTTAAAAACAATATCATTGGTGTTGTAAAGGGTGAGGAGATCATTGTACTTGTGTTGTAGTTATTTTCAATGTAAGTAAATTTCAACTATAAGTTTAATTTATTTAAGTAAACATATGGTATATTAACTTAATTTATTACTTTTATAATCGGGTATATACACACTATTTTTATACAATATGATTTAACTTATGTTTATGGTTTTATGGATCTAGAATACATTTTAACAACTGTGTAATACTGAGATTGACATGCTATAATTGAATATAAATCTAAAAGATTAAAAAACATGCAGATTACATGTTGGTTTTTTCCATTCCTTAACTAGTAAGAATATGTATATAATTATGGATCACTATTAATTATACTATTATTAAATCTATAATTTTTATAGTTTAGTGTAAATTGGATGTTATACATATTTTTTCCAAATGAATACAAGACTTATTGGTTGTTCTCTTTATTGGGTGTTGTTCAAAGAAGTTTTAAAAGGTTGTTAAAGGAGTAAGTCTTATTTTATTCTTTTAGTTATTTAATATTAATATTTTAATTTTATATATATATTGATAAGTAAAATTTGAAATTACAAGAGGTTATATATTGAGTTCAATGGGTCTCACTTTTCAAGAATGAAACCATAAAAAATTGAATATGTGAATGTTCGGGTAGATAACTTTTATATAAGTGAATACTTATTTTTTCTTACATATTAAATTATTATATTTAAAAAATATTATTTCATAAACACAATTTAAACATTAAAAGGGGGTGTTGAATGTGGGTAAATGTTCCCTTTATTAGAATGCAAAAAGGATTTTAATAATGCTAAAAAGGTATTGTTAATCGCAGTGCTGATAAAGGACCCACATACAATAGTGTGTTGTTTGTGTAACATCACACTACATCAACCTGTAACTTATACACAAAATATATAATTTAATTGAAATAAATTTTAAATCATGAATACAAAAAAACACCACTATATACATTTCAAACAATGTTTTGTATAATTACATTTATAGTTATTATCCACAAACATTTAAAAACATTAATGTTTCATCATCTTTGGCACCCATGATCCCCTCTCAAAAAGGTCCTCCCATGGTATTTGTTGATGAAAAAAAAACATTAACTCAATAAAAATAATCCACCTATATAAGAAAACAAATATTATGTTAGTAATATCATAATGAAATAAATTGAACATTAATATGAAATAATACATTAAAAATGTCTACTTTAAATAAAAAGACAAACTTGGAGTTATACCGGTCACACCATCCATTGTATTAAGTGAAGGTTGATTCCAACATGTCTAAAATGAGTTATGGATCATTTTCATAAAATATCAAAACAATGTGAATGCATTTGATCAGTTTTGAGTATGTCAATTATTCTTTTTAATGAAATTAATGTCAATTTTAAATAAAGACACACTTAGAGTTATACCAATCACACCATGCACGGGATTGAGGTGAAGCTGATTCCTACATGTCATAAATTACATATGAATTATTTTCATAAAGTATTAAAATAATCAGAATGTGTTTGTTGGTTTTTAGCATGTCACTTGTAATTTTTACAAAAATATTATTTCAAACTGGAAACGCAGACTTTGAGTCATACTGGTCACATCGTTTGTCAGTTTGATGTGAGACTGCTTCCTACACATCATAAATGACTTATGAATTATTTTCCTAAATTATAAAGATAATAAGAGTGAATTCTCTTTTTTTTAGTGAGTGACACACATTTTGAACTAAAATGTCAATTTTAAACTAATAATGGACACTTGAAGTCATATCGTTCACACCGTGTGTCAGATTGAGGTGAGGTTGATTCATACACATCAAAAATGACCTATGGGTCATTTTACTAAAGTATCTAAACAATACGAATGTGTTTTATTGGTTTTTATTAGGTTAGTTGTTCTTTGTACTAAAATTGATGTCAATTTTAAATAAAAATACACACTTGGAGTCATACCGGTAACGTCGTGCATTGGATTGAGGTTCGGTTGATTCTTACACATCTCAAATGACTTGTGGATCATTTATATAAAGTATAAAAACAATATTAATGTTTTTTCTTAGTTTTTAGTAGGTTAGTTATCCTTTTACTAAAATTGATGTCAATTTTAAATAAAAATATTCACTTGGAGTCATACCGGTCACACCGTGCGTCGGATTGAGGTTTGGTTGATTGATACATCTCTTAAATTACATGTAGATCATTTTACTAAAGTATCAAAACAATATGAATTCATTTTCTTGGTTTTGAGTAGGTCAGTTTTCCTTTTTACTAAAATTGGTGTCAATTTTAAATAAAAAGACACAATATGTGTCATACCGGTTATATTGAGCATCAGATTGAGGTGTGTCTTATTTTTACACATATTAAATGACTTATGAATAATTTCCCTAAAGTATAAAAACAATCTGAATTTGTTTGATTAGTTTTCATTATGTCACTTATTTTTTTTACTAAAATTAATGTCAATTTAAAATAAAAATACATACTTGGAGTCATATCAGTAACATCATGCATTGGATTGAGATTTGGTTGATTCCTACAAATGACTTATGGATCATTTTACTAAAGTATCAAAATAGTATGAATGTATTTTCTTAGTTTTGAGTAAGTAATTTGTCCTTTTTACTAAACTTGGTCTCAATTTTAAATAAAAAGATGCACTTGGAGTCATACTAGTCACACCATGCGTCATATTGAGGTACGGTTGATTCCTACATGTCTCAAATGAATTATGGATTATTTACCTAAAGTATCAAAACAATATTAGTATGTTTTCTTAGTTTTAAGTAGGTTAGCTAACCTTTTTACTAAAATTGGTGTCAATTTTAAATAAAAAGATGCACTTTGAGTCATACTGGTCACACTGTGTGTCAGATTGAGGTACAGGTGATTCCTACACATCTCAAAGGACACATTTATCATTTACCTAAAGTATAAAAATAATTTGAATTTGTTTTCTCAGATTTTAGTATATCACTTGTTCTTTTTACTAAAATTAATGTCAATTTAAAATAAAAAGACACACTTGGAGTTATATCGGTCACACTATGCATTAGATTGAGGTGAGGTTGATTCCTACAAGTTAAATATGACTTATGGATCATTTTCCTAAATTATAAAAATAATCTAAATGCATTTTCTTGGTTTTGAGTAGGTCAGTTGTCCTTTTTACTAAAATTGATGTCAATTTTAAATAAAAAGGCGCACTTGGAGTCATACTAGTCACACCATGTGTCGGATTGAGGTGAGGTTGATTCCTAAGAATCTAAAATTACTTATGGATCATTTTCCTAAAGTATAAAAATAATATGAATACATTTTATCAGTTTTGAGTATGTCATATGTCCTTTTTAGTAAAATTAGAGTCAATTTTAAATAAAAAGATGCACTTGGAGTCATACTAGTCACACCATGTGTCAGATTTAGGTGAGGTTGATTTTTACACATCCCAAATGACTCATGGATCATTTTCCTAAAGTATCAAAACAATATAAATGCATTTTCTTGGTTTTCAGTATGTCACTTGTTCTTTTTTAAAAATTAATCTCGATTTAAAATAAAAAGACACTTGGAGTCGTATCAGTTATACTATGCATCGGATTGAGGTTTGATTGATTTCTACATGTCACAAATGACTTATGGATCATTTTACTAAAGTATAAAAACAATATGAATGTATTTTATCAGTTTTTAGTATGTTGCCTATTCTTTTTGCTAAAATTAATGTCAATTTAAAATAAAAATACACTCTTGGAGTTATATCAGTCACACCATGCGTCGGATTGAGGTGAGGCTGATTCCTACACATCAAAAATTAATTATGGATTGTTTTCTTAAAGTATTAAAATAATAAAAATGATTTTTCTCAGTTTTTAGTAGGTTAGTTTTCTTTTTTACTAAAATTGATGTTAATTTTAAATAGAAAGATGTACTTGGAGTTATACTAGTGACATTGTGTGTTAGATTGAGGTGCAGCAAATTCCTAAACATCTAAAATGACTCATGGATCATTAACCTAAATTATCAAAATAATATGAATGAATTTGATCAGTTTTGAGTAGGTCAGTTGTCCTTTTTACTAAAATTGATGTCGATTTTAAATAAAAATACACACTTTGAGTCATATCGGTCACACCATGTGTCATATTGAGGTTTGATTGATTTATACACATTCCAAATGATTCATGGATAATTTTAATAATGTATAAAAATAATATGAATGTGTTTTCTTGTTTTTCAGTATGCCACTTGTCTTTTTTACTAAAATGTCATTTTAAATAAGAAACACTCACTCTGACTCATACATGTCGTATTTTTTATCAGTTTGACATAATATTGATTCCTACACATCAAAAATTATTTATGAATCAATTCCCTAAATAATCAAGAAAATATAAGTGAATTTTATCAATTTTCAGTGAGTGACACATTTTGAACTGAAATGTCAACTTTAAATTGATAACGGATACTTTGAGTCATACCGTTCACACCATGTATCGTATTGAGGTGTGGTTGATTCATACATGTTCTAAATGACGTATATATTTTTTTAATAAAGTATAAAAACAATATAAATGTGTTTCTTCGGTTTTGAGTATGTCATTTGTCTATATTACTAAAATTAATGTTAATTTTAAATAAAAAGAAGCACTTAGAGTCATGTCAGTCACATCGTGTGTTAGTTTGAGGTGTCGTTTATTCCTACATGTACTAAAGTCTCAAAAAAATCCTAACTACAAATGTTACCATGATTACCATTGTCTTTCTTTATCGAACTATTAACACTGCATATTGAGTCGATGTTCTTAGCTGAAAAAACTTTCTCATTATTGAAAACTAGAATAGTATAGAAAGTTATTATGCCTATTATATCATGAGAAGTCACCATAATGGGAACAAGAGATTCCTCCACTATTCTAGTTTTCAACAATAAGAAATATTTTTCAGCTAAGAACATTAACTTAATATGCAGTGTAAACAGGTCGATAAAGAAAAGCAATAGAAAGCATTTTCATTATCTCAGTTGTAGTCTTGAGTTCCAATATCTCCCAAGCAAGATAATCTTCTAACAAACCATCCCAACTTGAACAAATTAATCCACATGTTTAAGAAAACAATTCTGATGTGAGTAATACTAAAAATAAGTAAATTAACTATAAATATGAAACAATCCACTACTTCTATAGAAGTTACATATTCATGTTATTTGTATACATTATTAACCAATTTCCTTATTGTTATTATCTCAGTTTTAGTCTCAAACAATCATGAGAAGTTTTGAACAAACCACCCCAACCCAAACAAAAGAATCCACCTGTAGTGTTGACATTTATCACTTTCCTTCAATTTTCATCCACTTCCTCTGAAGGAAAGTGATAAATGACAACAGTACATAGGTGAAAAGGTTTTAAGGGAGAAGATATTTTCTGCATGATTATTCAAACATTTAATTTAGATTATGTTAATGTAGTATGTAACATATAATATTTTGATAAAAAACATAGTATATTAAAAAAAATTACCTTCTCATTAAACTCTGAGTTACAGCCTTGAAGTCCAATCTCTCACGAGCATGAGAAGCTTTGAACAAACCACCCCAAATCAAACAAAGGAAACCACTTATATAATAAAATAATTCTTATGTGATTCGTACTAAAAAGTTGTAAATTAAACATAAATATGAAACAATCCAATACTTCTATAGAAGTTACATCTTCATGTTATTTGTGTTCATTATTCCATCAGGTATGTTGCCCATTAGTTTCTAAGTAAATATATAACGTCTTGTGAATATAAGTCATTTTGAAATTCATAGTAGTATTGAAAAAATATAAATACACAAAGTATTAATAAATATTTTAAATGAAATAGTAATTATCTTTAAAGATACCTCTTCAGGGATACTATTTTATTGATGGAATATGATCTCTCTCATAAATTTACAAACTTAATAACCACAATATTTTCCATTTATTTGTTTCGTTCACTATAGAAAAATTGATAAAAATAAGTAATTTTCTTTGATATGTGTTCAAATAGTGAAATATTATTATATATACCTTGATACTTTTCCAGTTTTAGAACTTATCATGATCCTTGTGCTTAACCCCTATCCTCATTCCTTGTTTTTCATGATATTGATACACCACCCTATCATAACAGAATCCTAATTAAAACGAAATATAAATTATATAACTTGAAGTTTAGTTATAAAATTTTGTATGTAGTGTATTATTTATTGAAAAATTTTATCATGTGTGGTTGGTTTTTTGGGTATCCATACAGTGAATCCAGGAAATAAATCTTTGGAGTATCCAAATTGACCGCAATGAGAATCCAGTGTTTCCTAAAACAAAAAAAAATGAATAAGTAATGAAATAAATGAAAATATATTTTATATGATTAAATTATAGATTTTTACTCCTACATCATTGGTATTAAGAAGATTCTATCATCTGTAAGTTTTCTTTCAAATAATTTGACCAGGTCTGCCACTATTTCATCCATTTTTTTGGATTTTTTTTTGTTCTATTGAGGTGGCATGAGGACTAATGAGTCCAAAATTTTTTCATGGGAAAATACATTCAATTGGTATTGATATATGTTCCTGAAAAAAAAATATGAAATGTATTTAGTCATAATTAACATAGTATATCAGTTTTTGGAAAATTAAATCAACCCCATGTATACATTTACAAATGAGGCTCCTGTCCATTAATAGTTGAGTATTTCATTTACATTCTCAATAGAAATGTAGTATGTACCTTCCTCTATGTTCATATTTTATTAAAAATCAACTATGTGACTACTACCATTTTGTAACTTTGTATTTTCATGAACCATCAATGTTAGTAACTATAAATATTCAATGGGTGGGGTAAAGGTGCTTTTAGAAGATATTTTTGATCAGTTGGTCGATCCTTTAGATGTTTTTGAGTCTACCTTTCATTTCACCCCCTTCACTTTGTACATATGTAACAAAATTCATTGGTTCAGAACTTTTTTCGTTAATTTTTAAAGGTTTATCATGAAAAATAAATTAGAAATGAATACCTCCTTTTTTACATGTGTCTTTACAAGATCTGATGTCCATGAGATGAATGTTCCAATAACTTGGTTGGCCTTATGAATATCTTTGTCATCAAGTAGAACAGGTAGCTCAGTACTCAACTCATGAGCTACGCTAATCATCACTCTCACATGACCTATTGGAAGTGGTCTATTGTGTAGACTGTCATCTTAGATATTGAACACCATAGCCCTCGCTACAAGGCAGTGGGTGGGTGTTAATAGATATAAATCATAGTCATTTTCACCCTATATAATATTAGTACAGGAAAGGTATCAGTTTATGTCTGATTCACATTTCAAAGAAACAATTATTAGAATATTGATTATGATAAGTGTATCTCATGCATATATTTTAGAGTGTTTTAAGGTATTGATTTTTGTATTTAAATGAATAATCTCACTAATTTTGGAATATATTTACTTGTTTTGTTATTTTTGGTAAGAATAGAATATTTATGAAAAATGAACTAAAAGAGGATAAAATGGAGAAAAAATGACACTTCACACCACAAGCTTCGCTCGCGGTGCGACACCAGATTTTTGAGAATAATCATGGAGCACTTATAAGACACCAAACTAAAGAAACCAAGGAAAGATGAGATCCGGGAGCAGAAAAAGGAATTACACATCATGAATCATTAGTACACAACATGAGGTATCAATTCATTACATGCCACATATTGTGAATCCAAGTCATTAAATTCCAAGTTGCAAACCTATTACATGTCATGAGTCACAGTTACATGTCATGACATGAGTCAATGGTCAAAGCCTTTGAACGTGATTCATGTATATCCAAAAATCACAGAACCAACTTCGGATCAGGATTACACGATGTTTAATCACATTACACATTGTGTAATGGTCTGGTAAGATCCCATCAAAATTCTATAAATTGAAGGCCTACCTACAGCTGTAGAACACACTGATTCGTCTAGAGATCAAATCTTGGAGTGAAGCTACTGCACCCTATCCGAGTTATTTCTTTTCTTTTATTTATGTTTTATTTTCTCCCTCCCTCATGATAAAATAAAAAATAAAGGTATTGTAATTTTATTGAATAAATTTCAAAAACCAAACACGTTAATAATAAAAAGAATTAAATCCAATGCACATTCCCCCTTTGATTACATTTCCTTAGAACAAGATGGGTTTACCCCCTCATCAGGAGATTCTCTATTTATAGACATTGGATGGGATAATCCAGACCCATTACACGATGTTTAATAGGGTTACACGTCATGGAATCTCGATCTATGGTTTTTGAATCCACGTGACGCGTTGTACAGATCTCGGTTGAGATTTTAGAACTTTGACCCCTTTCAGGACATGTAATTGGAAATCACTATGAAATACTAAAATCTTCATTTCCTATAAATATAGATGTATTTCTTCTCCAAAATCTTTTCCCAAAAAGAGTCACATCATGTAATATGCTTACATGATGTGTAATAGTGTTTCACAGTGTGTATGCATGTCACGACTTGTTCTTGCGGCATCAACTTCTCTTGATGAATTCACAATGTGTAATAGAATTACACATCGTGTAATAGTGTTTCTTTATTTTCCATATCCTACTCATCCTCAAAAAATCTGGTGTCACACTACTTCACTTCGCTCATGGTGTGAAGTGTCGTTTTGCTCCAAAATTCACCCTTTTTTCTCCCTTTTTGGAAAATTAATTGTATCCTACCACAAAACACAATACAAGTCATTTTGCTCCAAAAATAGAAATATTTTCAATAAAATACAAGAATTCATTTATTAAAACACCTTAAAATATATGCATGAAATACACTTATCATAACCCCACACTAGAATTCATTCTTGTCCTCAAGGATGGAATCTCAACTTACTACAAATGACTTCCAACTTACCATGATTTAAATTAAATTTCAATAAAACAATTAATTAAATGGAAAATTAAATGTTCGACCATCACATGTAAAAAATTATCAATGCCTCATTTTTCAAAGAATACAAGTCAACCAAGTATTTTAATTTCCTTCTTTTGAAATATCCAAGTTTCTTCATTCATCCATTTTCATTTTTCAATTCATTATAAATATTCTTGCCACTTGAAATTTACCACACATGAATTTTTTCACTCATCATCAAGGTAAAGATGTAAATTGAATTCAGCACATACCTCAAAAACATGTAACTTACCATAGTCTTGTAAGGCATATAACATCTCCACTGTGTAAAGACAGAAATCATAATTAATCATGAGGGCTTCACCATTACAGATAAAATGAATCTGAGGATTTAGGGTAGGTAGGTAAATTATGTAAAAATTAAGGATCAAAAAGGAGGTTTAACTATAAAATGCTTTTCATGATAATCAAAAATAGCTCATCGAGTGTCTCCCTTTCCCCCAATATCTCAGAGAAGGCTCATAAAGAGTTGAAATGCAATAAATGAAACACCCTATTTTTGTTATTTTTCTTTTCTTTTTCAAAAGTTGTTCTAGGAAAAATTCTCACATCCACCACCCAACCCCTAGTGATCTCCCAGTAACACTATTTGTAATAGTTATAACAATATCACCAGTAAAGTAAATGGTTTTTTTTGAATTTATCTAGACACAGCCCTTTTTTTCAAGAGGGCATGTAATAAATACAATGAATATACCTTTTCTAAATCTTATAAAATCTTCCCCACACTTATCCATTATAAAACATCCATCCATTCCACCAGTTTCCACTTCCCCCACTCTTATGATAATCATGAAAAATATTTAAAGGAAGATAGGAAAGGATGATATAGGATTGTAACATGGATAATTTTCTAACAAGTTTGTTCATGGATTCTATGGGATTAAAAAGGATTAATACAAGGTAGGTCTCAAGATAAAGGGTTAATAAAAAATAATGCCTCAATCATTTTAAAAGTAACACTATGCAGTCGTAGCTTTGATAAGATGCAAAGAAAGTTCTAGAAGAAAACATGTCTGGGTTTCTCAAGAAATATATTAAAGAACGAATGGAAAATATTAGCTTAGTGGATGTCTTGGGAATGAGACAAATGGTTGGTACAATCACCCTTGGAATTGATATGAATAATTAAATCAATTAATTCAAATTTTGTAAATTCAAAACATGGACAAATCTCAGAAAAATTTCATTTACAATGATTATTATGCTCCTCTAAATCATGATTTTTCATATTGTAATCCACATGATTATCTCTACGAATTATTTTCTATATTTTTATCATTAAAATTTATTGACAAAGAAATTTAAATGCAGGGCATGGTAATTATCCTAAGAATTTTATGTCTCCTAGTTCAGTTGATTATAGAATAAATCAAATGAGGGGCATAAAATTGGAAGTTAAAGCTCTAAAAAATTAAAATATGGGAAATACAGTTTAAAAATTACTGAATTAAAACTCTTACTTCCCTTTCAAATTGACGCTTCAAACATGGGATGAGCAGGTTCTAGTTGAACCTTTTCACAACGTGTAACTACCCATAAGCCTCTTCTAATGATTCCTGCTGCTAGTTTCCATCTTGGTTCTTGATGGTCCTGCAAATTAAAAATAAAAAAGTGAAAGAAAATACCATTATTAATGAATTTTTAAAATATTTGGAGCAAGAGCATGAACTCTTCTAAAAATAAATAAAAAATAAAAAACTTGGGTTGCCTCCTATAAGCGCTTTTGTTTAACGTCATTGGATCGACCTTACCTCCTTCATCTTCAGTACATGTGACAGATGATTGAAAATTTTATACCTCTATGGGGTCCATAAATGGTCTCAATTGTGTCTTATCCCCATAGGTTGGCCCCTTCCCTTCTTCTCTAAACATCTTGATTCTTCCTGATGGTAGTACTTTCTTGATCTCCATTAGAAAGACCCACCATTTCTTCCTTAATCCTGATGAACTAAATGGAAGTCCATGTATCATCCATACCTATTATCCTTTCTAAAATATAGTAGAGTTAGTCAGTCCTCTTATGGTAGTCATCTTGGTCTTCATCTTCTCTTCCTTCTTCAGTTGATCATACTCTTTTACAATAGCAATCTAACTCTTGTACCTCTTCAATCTCCACGATATCCTCAACTTTAGTTGTTTCTTTTTCTTCAAACTCGTTTTCCTCTTGTACATCATAGTTCTTCATTGTCTAGTGGATGTTGAAACTTACTTGATAAATTCCAACTCTCAGACAGAGTTCTCCAATTTGAACATTGATTAGCACACACCCTGTGGCTAAAAATGTTCTTCCCAGAATGAGTGTATTTCTCTCCTATTCCATATCTATCACTAAGAAGTCGACGGGAAAGTAGAATTTTTCAACTTTGATCAGGAATTCTTTGATGACTCCTATTGGGGATTTCACTATAGAATCTTATAATTAAATGAGTATTTCTTGTAAGATTCAGTCCATCTAGTCCCAAACTCTTGAATGTTTTGTATGACATGATATTGACACTAACACCTAAGTCACACAATTCTTTCCCACATTTTTTAGCTCTAATAAAGATGGGAGTTGAAAAACTACCTGGGTCTCTTTGCTTCTTAGGTAGTCCATTTGATACCACTGCTGAACACTCTCATGTGAGTTGAATGGCTCCAATATTCTCCAGCTTCTTCTTGTTTCTTACTAGATCTTTCATGAATTTCGCACAATTCGGCATGTTTGTGAGAGCATATACAAAAGGTATATTAATATATAATTTTTTAAAGTGTTATAAAAAATTTCCTCTCTAAACATTGTTCTTCCTTTTCACCATTCGATCTAGAAAAGGAATCCTTGGACTATACTAATGTGGTTCTTCTTCTTCTTCTTCTACAGTTATTTGTTCCTTTCTTTTTTTAGCTTCCTCTTCTCTTTCTTCAACTGGTTGTTTTCATGAAAATTTTATGCCACATCCTTTAGTTTTCCTCCCACTTCTGAGATCTATATCTTTCAAATCCTCAAGTGGGAATTCCTTGGGTCATGCTGATAGTGTTCCTATGGGTCTCACTCTAATCTGATCAGTACTTTGGCCAACTTAAACCTCCAGATTCCTTAATTTGGCCTTTTGGTATGATGCTTCTTCTTTTATTTCCTTTAGTGCAACCCCAGAAGCAGTCATGAATGTAGCCAGTGTCTCTTCCAATGAATGAACCTAGCTTGTTAATGTGGGCCCTTGAGGTTATTTTTGTTGGAACCCTTATAGTATTTATTGAAATTATTGTCCTTGTTGTTGTTGAGGCCTTCATCCCTAAAATTGATTACCCCAATTATAATCAGCATAATTTGCATCTTCAATATGCATACCTTGGGGGTTCTACTGCTAGACCATCATGATGTCCATTTTCTTGGTCAGTGATTCTGGATGTGCTGACATCCAATAATTATTATTGATTTCATGTACACCTTTATGTTTCATCCATTATCCTTGCCATTGAAAACTATTTCTCACAATCTCATCCAACAGGTTATAGCTTGCTTCAGGTGATTTCTTCATCAGTGATCCTCTAGATGCAGCACCAAGAATTGACATGTTTCCCTATAAAAAAACAATTATAGAAAATTTCTATTAGAATACATACTTCTATACCATGATGAGGGAATTTTCTTTTTGTGTACTTATACAGTTCCCATTCAGATTACAGATATTCGTCATCAAATTAGAAAAGGTTGAGAATATTTACCCATATATCCAATGATTTAGAATGTAGAAAGAATCGGGTGAGGAAGTTTATAGCCAAATCATCCCATTTAGTTATGGAATGTGCAGGAAGGCTTTGAATTCAATATCAAGCTCAATCTCATAATTAAAATCAGAAGAGACAGAGTCTTACTGCATCGCTTGAGACATTCTAGAATTGGAAAGTATCACAGAGCTCGAAAAAGATTATCAAATTTTTGTTCGGATCTTCATGTGGAAGTCCAATGAATTTCATGATATTGATATCATCGAGATGATTATAGGCTTTATCTCAAAATGGTTTTCTATAATGGGTGGTGTCAGGATGCTCGATTGCAATCCTATGTTTGATGGGCACCCGTAGTCAGCGATCATCCACAACCCTAGATCTTTTTGCAGCACTCCAACAGGTTGTATTTTCTTAGAACCTTCCATGATTGTATCTTCCTTGTTCTCCAGGCTTGGTTCATAATAATGGGTGGACTCGATGATTTCATCTTTCTTTGATCGAGTGTTGTAATTGTGCATTAAAAATCTGAAATTCACACTACAAACACACCAAGCATAAAAAGTGAAATTTAAATAAAGAAATGAAAAATTGAAATCTGAAATAACTAAAATGATACCATCCTTGGAAATGCTGCAAGTTTGATATCCCTATGGGGTGTCGTTAATTCCCTATAGTTCTATGCAAAAACAAATTTATAAAACTCAAACTATCCTACTCAATTAATTAAAATATAGTAAAGAATAAGTTCAAGGTAGAACTCACAGAGATGATGGAATTAGTTTATTTAGGTTTTAAAATGATTTAATTTTATTAATTTAGAGAAATATGTGAGAAAATATTGGTTTTATTGATTTGAAAAATGAAAACAAAGAAGATTGATTGGTTGGTTTTGAATCAGATTTGGAAAGCGTTCCAGGGTTTTGTAATTTTAGGGTTCAGGTGCAATTGGATCTTAGAAAGGATGTTGATTAATTCATGATCGATGTCAGGGTCGAGACAAGGTAGATACAATAGTCATGGTATCCCATCCTCAATGTAGAAATATCCTATTTCCCTTGGTCCAATAGTTTAGGGTGTTACCAAATCAAGTTTTTCCTAATACCATTTTTAAAACTGATTTCCCCTAAATTTGACAATGGTCATGACTTTACCTTCCGCTTCCACTTTTTGTAGGATTTTTATTTGTTATTATTTTATACACCCACTCTTGGCTATCATGAGTGGGTGATTTATTTGTTTCGGGGCATGTTTGATAAAGGTGAATTGAATGTAATGAGGTATTTTTTATTTTAATGCAATTCATTTTGGGATTTCATATTTGTTCTTCAATTATATCATTTTCCTAATTTCTTCTTGCATGACCATTGTGAGTGGGACTAGGGATAAGGTTTAATTTCTTTCATTATTTGAGCATGACCATTTCTTAATTTGATTAAATGCATTTATTTAATATTAGATCTAGGATTTTGACTTCCACCATGACCATTGGGTTTATCTTTTCCATGTGTTTCAACTAGGTTTTGGATTACCCATTCCTAAAAATTTGAAGTACCTAGCCATGAGAAAAGGAAAGCTTGGGATGGAGTTCATTTATCATGACCATTGAACTCGCTAAAACCCAATTCCAATGACTACATGATTGTCAATTAATTATTTCTTACCTTGTCATCCCATGAACCTAGATTCATTGTTGCCCGTCACCCTTTTTATATTTTCATCTCTCACCTTCTTCACCAAATCCAATGCTCAGTATTTTAGATTTATTTTCTTCAAATCGTAATTATTTTAGTTTTATCTTATTTAATTAAATATTTTCTCCAACCCTATCTTTGTGGGTTTTACCTCAAACTTTCAACTACTATACTACTCTATAGTTTAGTGTTTTATTTGATTTTTGTTTTAAATTTATAAATTCGGTAACCCAGTGGGAATTAACGATGCCCATGGGGATATCAATTTTTAGTGTTGTTTCAAAATATGGTATCCTTTTAGTTTTTTAGGATTTTAATTTTTTATTTCTTTATTTAAATTTCTCTTTTTACTCTATGTGTGTTCATAGTGTCAATTTCATATTTTTAATGCACAATTACAACACTCAATCAAAGAAATAGGACATCATTGAGTCCACCCATTGTTCTCAAACAAGCCTAGAGAAAAAGGAAGATGCAAACATGGAAGGTGCTGAGAAAATCCAACTTGAAGGAGTGCTATAAAGAGATCAAGGGTTGCGAACGCTCGTTGACTACGGGCGCCCATCAAATATAGGATTGTAACTAAGCATCCTAGCACCCCCTGTCATTTAAAATCACTTCGAAATCAATCCATCAATCATATCAATGATCTCAAATAGCATGAAATTCATCGTACTTACATATGAATATACGAACAAACATCTGGGATATTTTCTCGAGCTCTATGATATATTTCAATTCCAGAACATCTCAAGTGATGTGGTAAGACTTCGTCTTTTCCGATTTTCTTTACGTGATCAAGCTCGAGACTGGATCCAAAGTCTACATGTGCATTCCATCACTACATGGGATGATATGGCTAGGAAATTTCTCACATTATTCTTTCCACCATCTAAATCAATGGATATACAGGTAAACATTCTGAACTTTTCTCAATTTGAAGATGAATCATTATACTCTTCATGGGAACGGTATAAGGATATGATGCGAAAATTACCTCACCATGGTATATAGTTGTGGATATTAATCCAAACTTTTTATAAGGGTTTGTCACAGGTAAATAGGTAAATTCTTGATGTTTCAGCTGGAGGATCCTTAATGAAGAAGTCACCTGAAGCAAGCTATAACTTGTTGGATAAAATGGAGAGCAACAGTTTCCAGTGGTAAGGAGAAGGGACGAAGCAGAAAGGTGTTTATGCAATCAATAATAATAAATGGATGGCAGCATAACTGGAGTCTCTAACTAATAATATGGACATCATGATGGACCAATAGTAGAACCCTCAAGGTATGCATATTGAAGATGCAAACTATGATAATTATAATAGGGGTAATCAATTTCAGGGATGGAGACCAAAACAATAACAAGTGAAAGGATTTCAACAGAAACCATAAGGGTACCAATAGTAACCTCCTCAAGGTCACACACTTACAAGCTAGGTCCATTCATTAGAAGAGACACTGTCAATATTCATGACTACTTCGGGGGCTACACTCAAGGAAATAAGATAAGAATCGTCAAACCAGAAGGCCACATTAAGGAATATGGAGCTACTAGTTGGAAAAATTCCTAATCAACTTAGAGAGAGACCTAGA
The DNA here is from genome assembly GCA_963277665.1 of Viscum album. NCBI lineage: Eukaryota > Viridiplantae > Streptophyta > Magnoliopsida > Santalales > Viscaceae > Viscum > Viscum album. The sequence goes on along the minus strand of OY728157.1, from coordinate 22,295,482 downwards.
GGTACACTTACAGGATTCAATGAATAATTCCCACATGAATATTTGAAAGTTTTAGATCTTAGAAGTGAGAATAAAACAAAAGGAAGTGGCATAGAGTTTTCAGGACAACCATTAGAGGAAGATGAGGCTAAAGAGGAACAAGTGGCTGAAGAAGTAGAAGAAGAACCACCTCATTACAAGCCAGATATGTCTTTTTTGGAGTGAATGTTTCAAGTAAAAAATGTGTAGAAAGGTAAATTTCTGGAACACTTTAAAAAAATTCATATTAATATACCTTTTTAAAAGGCTCTCATAAACATGATGACATATGTGAAATTCATGAAAGTTCTAGTAACCAACCAAAGGAAGTTGGAGGATATTGAAATAATTCCACCCACATGAGAGTGTTCGGAAGTGGTATCAAATAACCTACCTAAGAAGCAAAGAGATCCAGGTATCTTATCAATTCTCATCTTTATCAAAGCTAACAAATGTGGGAAATATTTGTGTAACTTATGTGCGAGTGTCAATATCATGTCGTACACAAAATTAAAGAGTTTGGGACTAGATGGAATTAAACCTACAAGATTACTTCTTCAACTAGATGATTCAAAATTAAAATCCCCAAGAGGAGTCATCGAGGACATACTAATTAGAGTTAACAAATTATATTTCCTAGTCAACTTCCTAGTGCTGGATATGAAAGAGGAGAGGAATCCACTCATTTTGGGAAGGCCATTTTTAACCATAGGGTGTGCACTGATTGACATTCAAAATGGAGAACTTTTTCTAAGAGTTGGAAGTGATCAAGTGAGTTTAAATGTCCACAGGGAAATGAAGAATAATAATTTGTAAGAGGAAAATGGGTTTAATGAAAGAAAAACAATTTAAGTGATCGAGTGGGCTTCTCACCTTTTTCTCAAAATTAATAAAAATAAATCTTTTGAATTTTTAGTCAAACTAATATCACCATATTTGTGGGTTCGACCCCAAACTTTCCTAATACCACATTTCAATTAATCAAGTATCATAGTTTGGGATTTATAAAAAAAAATTCAAAGCATTGTAGGGAATTAATGATTCCCCATGATGATATCAAACTGGAATTGTTTATGGGGAATTACACATCATGAATCATTAGTACATGACATGTAGTATCAGTTCATGACATGACACAGACCATGAATACAAGTCATGAAATTCCAAGTCATGAAGCTATTACACGTCGTGAGCCACAGTTACACATCATGACATGAGTTAATGGTCAAAGTCTTTAAATGTGGTTCACGTAGATCCAAAAATCATAGAACCAACTTTGGATTAGGATTACATGATGTGTAATCACATTACACATTGTGCAATGGTCTGGGAAGATCCCATCAAAGGCCTATAAATTGAAGGCATGCCTGCAGCTGTAGAACACATCGATTCGGCCAAAGATCAAAGCTTGAAGTGAAGTTGTTGTGCCCTATCTAAGTTTTTTATTTTATTTTCTTTATGTTTTATTTTCTCCCTCCCTCATGTTCTCTCATCACTAAGATAAGAGGTAAACCCATCTTGTGTTGGGACAATGTAATCGAAGGGGGAAGATGTGTTGGATTTAATTCTTTTTATTATTCATGTGTTTGGTTTGTAAAATTTCTCCAATCAACTTCCAATACCTTTCTTTTTATTTTATCATATCCATTGATAATTTAATTAAAAAGTAACATTTAAATTATGAAACTGAAAACCCTAAAGAAGGTGTGTACATTGTCAACTTTAGGGGAAATCAGGTATAAAAATGGTATCGAGACAAACTTGATTTGAAAAAATCCAAAATTACCAAACCAAGTGAAATAAGAAATCATCACATCCAAGAGGGGATACCATGATCATTGGATCTTTATTATCTTGACTTCAAAACTAATCATGGATTAATCAACATATTTTCTAAAATACAATTTCACCTGAACCTGGAAATTACCAAACTCTGGCACACTTTCCAAATCTGCTCACAAAACCAATAAATTTGCTACCTCATTTCCATTCTGCTTTCATAAAATCAATCAATCAAACCTTATTTAACCTATTTCTACAATATAATAAAAAAATATTTTTTAAAACCTAATCAAACTAATTTCTTTGTCCCTGTGGGTTTGACCTCGAACTTCCACTTCACTACACTTATAATTAATATAGTAGGATAGTTTGAGTTTTATAAATTTGTTTTTGCATAGTATCATAGGGAATTAATGATGCCCTACAGGGATATCAGATTACCTCAACTAAGATAGGTCTTTGAGGGGAACAGATCACCTCAAAGTTGGTGGGGGGTCTTAATGCAATGGTTGTTCTTGAGTTGTTTATTCTCTCCCCTCCATAAAAGTTTCTAGAAACTCAGTCTACCATTGAAATTTTTCTTCAAGGTCATATAATCTTGTTTTCACCTATGTTATTTCTTTATCTTTATCCTCCTCTTGTTTTTTTTTCTCAAAATATGTTCAGGGTGTCGCCCCAAAATCTATACCTCTGACATGACCATATTATTCTAACTGCTTCAAGGCCACCGATTGTAGGTGTTTATCTGGTATAGGTGTTGATGATTCCTATGACTATGTCAGATAGAAAATATAGGAAAATAATTAATCATTATTATTTAATAGTGATTTAAAACAAAACAAATTTTTATTATGTCATACTTACACATGTTTCCCAAACTTTTTGTGTGTTTTCATCTATTAGTATCCCATTTTTATTAACACATTATTCCTTCCATAGCACATGACATGGGATGTAAGTGAATTTGGATTTAGATTCATCAATCTTAATATAAACAAAGGAACATAATTATGTTGTTGTTTCATGTCACATAAAAGTATTATGATATATTTAAAATACATACCAATTTTTTTTCAAGTGAAGTATACCACACCCTTGATTTGCGGTAGGGGTATGTTAGTTTTGATGTCTGTTCCTTTTTTCAGCACTTAGTTATCATTTCATAAATAAAAAATTCTCAATCAAAGTGATGAATACACATATTTTCAAATAATGTATTACCATCCACAATGTACCTGAAAAGACACCTCCCCACGGCGGCCAATAAATGCATCTCATGCTTCTTAGGTTATCAGGTGTGCATACATAAGTAGTGGGTGAAGGTTTATTTCTCCTTCAGTATATTTAAGATGAAATATCATTAGAATTGTGTGAAATCATATGTGAATCATTCTAGTAATATTAAATGCATATTTCTTGTGAGATTCATCTACTATGAATGAACTCTGCAAGGGGTGATGATGAGTAAGTCAATGTTTCATTATTTTATTTTTTTAGTAAAATAAAGAAATGATATCATAATGTTACTGTAATATCTTCCCACTATTGGACGGAGAAAGAAAGGAAGTGATGGCAAGAAGGGGGGTGAATTGCCTTTTAAAAAATGATTAACAATTTAAAATCAAAGTGAAAGTGCAGCGGAAATAAAGAGGCAAGACACAAGAATTGATAACGGAGTTCGGCCTAAAACCCGGCCTACGTCTCCGCTCCCAACTCAACCGTTGAGAGATTCTACTGCTTGCTTTTCAATGGTTGTAGCAAGAAACCCACTAGCCTTTTTACAGGTGAAGGCTAGCTCACCTATTACAGCTTGCTTTTAATGGTTATGCAAGAACCCACTTGCTTTCAATGGTTGAGCAAGAACCCACTAGCCTTTTTACGGGTGAAGTCTAGCTCACCTTTGATTCAAGCCTTTTAAAAGGAAAGGCTTGACTAACCTCTTCACACCTTAAAGGTGATGTGAAAACCCAAAAGAATGGAGGATGAGAGAAATGGAAGTTTGTAGGCACAAACTCAATTTAAAGCTCAAAATGAATAAAGCAAAGAAAAACTGTAATCGGAGAATCCTTGGGCGCCAATGGATGATTGGAGTTGAAGACGTGCACTCCCAAGCTTATATGGTGGTGCTCCTTGGATGTGGAATTGGATTGGAGCAGTTGGGGTTCCTTGGAGGAAGTCCGCCGGAGGTTCTCCAAATGATGGGAAATGTGTTCGTTGGCTTCACAATAGTTCCGGCTATGTTCCTTAGGCTTCCGGGGGTTCCTAGTCCTTTATTTATAGAGGGGGAACCCTCAAATGACCTTTAGAGGCCTTTGGAGCCGTTGGAGAGGCTTTCGGAGCCGTTGGAGGCCAAGTGGACAGGCTGGTCAAAAGCCCAACGGCTAGTTTGACTGGCTCCACCGGCGGACCGGTACAGGGCCACCGGTTGGCCGGTGTGTGCAAAATGGAGAGGCCTTCGGGCTCAGGCTCCACCGGTTGGCCGGTGCTGAGGCCACCGGTTGGCCGGTGGTGAGGCAGTAGCTTCCTCTTCTGTGCAGGTGCCACCGGCTGACCGGTGCTGAGGCCATCGGTTGGCCGGTGCTGAGGCAGTAGCTTCCACTGTTTGGGCTGGGTGCCACCGGCTGGCCGCTGGTGTGACACCGGTTGGCCGGTGGTCTGAATTTCAGTCCACTTTGCCTTGTTGCTTTCTTGGCCCAATTCCTTGGCCACTTCCTGAAATCATGCCTATCATCCAAAAACACTTAAAACAAGATTAGATAAAAAGGAAAGTGATTGTGATCATGAAAATTAAACCTCGAGGGATACGAGAGGTACAACAATCTCCCCCTATTTTGATGATCACAATCACCAAAACAAACAATGTAGAAAATGAAATGAAAAGCAGGCTTTAAGGATTTCTCCCCCAATCAACCAAGAATTTCTCCCCCTTTGTGATTATCAAAATAGCATGGGGCATAAAACTTGATTGAGGGAATCGTTTGAAAAACAAGAAAGAGATTTTAAACCAATTGAAATTTGAAATTTGATTTGAAAGTTTTGGATCAAAAATTGAATAACAGTTTGAATTGAAAGTTTTGAATCGAAAATTGAATAACAATTTAGAATTAAAAATTTGAAACCAAGTGTTGAAATTGAAAGTTTGAATCGAAAATTTTGAAATTGAAATCAAAAGGGCTTTAAACGATCCTAACTCCCCCTAAATAAAAACAACAAATCACCGGGGAGAGGTTTTTGGAACCGAGACAAATTTTGGGCCGGTAAGACTCGCTAAAAGGGATTTTTCAATCCATACTTGTCTAGTGGCGGGTCTTCTCTTATAAAATTCATCATTAAAGAAAATATTTTTGGACCTACCATACCGGGCGTTTTTGCAATTGCACTCATAAATTAAGTGCCCGGGTTTTTTACAATAATTGCAAAATTTGAGTTGGGAGCTCCCCCTTACAAAAATAGTGGGTGCATGGGAGGAGGAAGCTTGCTTGGAATAGCCAAGCCCTTGGGTGGTTCTTGATATGCGTTGGGAACCAAGAAAATTGTTCAAATTTTGTTCCCCTTGGGTGAACTTGGCTAGAGTCTCCCTTAGATCTTTGATGGTTGATTCCATGGAATCAACATCGGGAAGATTTTGGATTTTGAGGGTCAACTCTTCCTTCTCTTTGAAAAGTTGTTCTTTTTCGGAAGAGAGTTTTTTGAAATTCTTTTTTAAAGCAACGAATTTGGAAGAAAGTTCGTGAAAACCTTCCTCCAATTGATCTCTAGCATGTTGGAGATCCTCATAAGACATGTGATTGAAAGAATTGGAAGAACTTGAGGATGAGGAGTCAGAAGATGTTACCTCATGAAATGCCATTAGGCATTTGTTACCGTTGTCACTCGAGGAGGAGGAGGAGGATGATGTGGAGCTATCACTCCATGTGGCTTTGAAAGCCTTCTTCTTCTCCTTTTGCTTGGCCTTTTTCTTGTTGAGTGGGCAATCGGGCTTGTAATGTCCTTTCTCGCCACACCCGTAACATTTTACCTTGGGCTCGGATTTTTCATTGGGTTGAGCCTTGCGGGATTTCTTCTTCTTGTGCTTCTTCATGAACTTTTGCATTTTGCGGGCAAGATTCTCCATTTCGGAATCGCCGCTTGAAGAGGAAGAAGATGAGGAGGATGAGCTTTCTTCGTTTTGTACCTTGAAGGCGATGTTCTTTGGAGTTTTGATTGGTTTGCCTTCCTTTTCAGCTTGCCTCTTCATGGTGATCTCATAAGTCATGAGTGATCCGATGAGCTCTTCGACCGGCATGTTCTTTATGTCCTTTGCTTCTTGGATTGTCGTTACCTTTGGAGCCCATGAGCTTGGTAGGATCCATAGGATCTTCTTGACCATTGTTTCTGTAGACACATCATCACCAAGATACTTTCTACCATTGCAAACGTCAGTAAAGCGTGTAAACATTTCAGTAATAGACTCGGATGGATGCATGGAAAAAGACTCAAAATCTTGACGGAACATATCCAATCGAGTATCCTTCACTTTGTTGGTCCCCTCATGGGTAACCTCCAATAGTTTCCAGATTTCGTGTGAGAAGGTGCATGTGGAAACTCGATTGAATTCATTACGATCAAGGCCGCAATGTAGAGCGTTCATGGCTTTGCCATCAAGCTCGAAATTTTTAATATCGGCTTGGGTCCATTTGGATTCATCGGGAGAGGAAAGAGTGTAACCATGCATGACAATTTTATAAATGGGATAACCTATACTTCTAAGAAAAGTGGTCATGCAGGTTTTCCAATAATTATAGTCGGTTCCATCAAAAAATGGAGCACGACCCAAAGAAAAGCCTTCGGGGGCAAAAGAGGTTGATGCCATCACAATGGATCTTAAATTTGAAACCGGTTAGGGTATTACTCAAATTTTGCCTCTGATACCAATTGTTGGATGGAGAAAGAAAGGAAGTGATGGCAAGAGGGGGGGTGAATTGCCTTTTAAAAAATGATTAACAATTTAAAATCAAAGTGAAAGTGCAGCGGAAATAGAGAGGCAAGACACAAGAATTGATAACGGAGTTCGGCCTAAAACCCGGCCCACGTCTCCGCTCCCAACTCAACCGTTGAGAGATTCTACCGCTTTCTTTTCAATGGTTGTAGCAAGAAACCCACTAGCCTTTTTACAGGTGAAGGCTAGCTCACCTATTACAGCTTGCTTTTAATGGTTATGCAAGAACCCACTTGCTTTCAATGGTTGAGCAAGAACCCACTAGCCTTTTTACGGGTGAAGGCTAGCTCACCTTTGATTCAAGCCTTTTAAAAGGAAAGGCTTGACTAACCTCTTCACACCTTAAAGGTGATGTGAAAACCCAAAAGAATGGAGGATGAGAGAAATGGGAGTTTGTAGGCACAAACTCAATTTAAAGCTCAAAATGAATAAAGCAAAGAAAAACCGTAATGGGAGAAGCCTTGGGCGCCAATGGATGATTGGAGTTGAAGACGTGCACTCCCAAGCTTCTATGGTGGTGCTCCTTGGATGTGGAATTGGATTGGAGCAGTTGGGGTTCCTTGGAGGAAGTCCGCCGGAGGTTCGCCAAATGATGGGAAATGTGTTCGTTGGCTTCACAATAGTTCCGGCTATGTTCCTTAGGCTTCCGGGGGTTCCTAGTCCTTTATTTATAGAGGGGGAACCCTCAAATGACCTTTAGAGGCCTTTGGAGCCGTTGGAGAGGCTTTCGGAGCCGTTGGAGGCCAAGTGGACAGGCTGGTCAAAAGCCCAACGGCTAGTTTGACTGCCTCCACCGGCTGACCGGTACAGGGCCACCGGTTGGCCGGTGTGTGCAAAATGGAGAGGCCTTCGGGCTCAGGCTCCACCGGTTGGCCGGTGCTGAGGCCACCGGTTGGCCGGTGGTCTGGACAGAAGGATGCCTTCTGTCCAGGCCTCCATCGGCTGGCCGGTGCTCTTCCATCGGTTGGCCAGTGGACTGAATTTCAGTCCACTTTGCCTTGTTGCTTTCTTGGCCCAATTCTTTGGCCACTTCCTGAAATCATGCCTATCATCCAAAAACACTTAAAACAAGATTAGATAAAAAGGAAAGTGATTGTGATCATGAAAATTAAACCTCGAGGGGTACGAGAGGTACAACACCCACATCAGTGTCTTAAGCATGGGAACAACATGGTGTCATGAATCTACATTAATTGGCATGTATTTTTGAGTGATGAGTCCAATGTAACTACTAAACATGGACTTATTGGGGTTAACATGTCAGACCCACATATTCTATCATACCTTGTATTTGATGTCTTTTCTTTTCACCTTAATGATTTTTTCTAACACCATTAAACTATGACCCTCCTATTTTTTCTGCATGAATGGTCCTTCATCACCTACCATTTCCTCATATTCAACATCTTCAATATGTTGTTCCTCTAGATCGATAACATCGGTATGTGCAAAAGGTCATTGTACCTATACACTGGGAGTAGCAACAGGTTGAGAAACCTGTTGTTCCTCTGGAATGGTGGCATCGACATATACAGAAGGTCATTGTTCCTCTGCACTGGGAGCAGCAACAGCTTGAGAGACCTGTTGTTCCTCAGGATTGGGAGCATAAGCACATGTAGAAGTCATTATCTATAGAAGTGTTTTAACATTTAATTTAGATTACATAAATGAAGCTAAAAACAAATAATAACATGAGGTAACATGATGTATATTGCAAAAAATATATAACATGATTATTGAACTCTCTTTTTTTAAAAGGATCCCTCTATCAAGTATCCAAATCCCTTCATTATGGTCTCCTATAACATATAAAACTACGTCTACATTGGGACCATTATGAAATGATTGTGATGTCCCAAAATCCTCAGTTGAATTTTCATCTAACCCTTCTATAGTTTTGGTTAATGACAGAATAATTGACCACTTTTGGTTTTCGGGGTCTGGAATATAAAATACTTATACCGCCTATGATTCCATTATAAACAATTCTTATTTGTACCCTTCCTTACTAAAATCCACTTTCATGAATCCTAATTAATCTATTTTAATAGCACTCACCTTATCAATCCACTTGCATTAAAAAATTAGCACTTGGAATGTTGTATAATCCAACTCCCATATTTGTTTGATGATGTCAAAGTATGACATATTCACATAAATTAGATTTATTTCCTTAGTACCAGAAATATGCATCGCTTCAACCACAAGTGTAACTCCACTATTTTTCATGGTAATGTCTTCATCATGTTTATTTTTATAGGACGTATAATCATTAATTATCCATTGTTATATAATACATACACACTTGGTCCTTTGGCTATCTATCGAAGTTGTTCTAAAATTGAATTTCTATTTTTATTTAACTTCTTAAAAATATGGTCTTGAAACCATCTTATAAATAGTTGATTATGTGTATTTGATATCCATCTTCCATCCCTTGATGGATTCAAATGCCTAAGAATTTATTTGTGGGTTTCAACATATGGGGAAACCTCCAAACTGTTATGAAAAACGTAAAGGTGGGCCCACTCTTGATTTGTAATTTTGTTTGTGATAACATCTCTTATAGAAATTCCTTCACCCACAAGTCACCCATTGTGACGAAATTTTAATAGACTAATGCTTTCCACACTGAACAGGTAGTCTGTAAAAAATTCAGCAGTTTCCTCAACAGTGTATCATTCTGAAATACAAACCTCTAGCCGAATTTGATTTTTGATATACCCTTTCAAAATCTTTATATACCATTAAATGGGGTACATCCATCTATAATGTACAGGACCATATAGTTGAATCTCTTTTACCGAGTGAACCATCAAGTGAACCATCATATCAAATAATGATAGATGGAATATTTCCAATTCACATAATATGACAATAATTTATCTTTCCATAGTTGGTAAATTTTTCAGGTTTATAAATTTATTGCATATAGCTTTGAAAAAGAAACAAATCCTGGTTAATATATGATAGAAATTCTTGGAAAAAATTCAACATAAAGATACATGAATTATATCTTGCATCAAAACATAGTAGTCATGTGATTTTAGACCCTTTAACTTTAAATCGGTCATTAACACGATATTATTGATATTTGATGAATACCCCTATGGAACCTTTACATCATTCAAAAAGTTGAAAAACTGATATCTATCTTACCTGGAAAGATTGTAAGCAGTTGGAAGAAGAAAATTTCATTGTTCACCCTTCACTGGTGCCAACTCTTCCTATATTTCCATTTCAACCATGTCCAACCTAGCCTTAATTTCATCCTTTGTGTTTGTTGGATTCATTTAGTAATGTGTCAATTACACTATCACATACATTTTTTTCAACATGAATAACATCAAGAAAATTTCTGACATATAGAAAATTCTAGAATGGTAATTCAAAGAAAATCGATCACGTTTTCCAATCATTTTTCATAAGGTTTTTCAAAAATGGTTTACCAAAAGTAGTGTTCACGTCATTTACTTTCTCAAATAGTTGATCACCTATTAGTGTAGATGGTGATGAACATCCTTCTAAATTTCTATTGAATGATGCCATCTAAGATCGATACTTATGTCGTCGAGGTAGAAATCTATGATGCCATAGAAACACAATATTCGATGAATGTTTCAACCAAATTAATAGTGTACCTTGTTTGCAAATGGGACAACCTTGAGTTACTTTAATTATATATCCTAAAAAATTTCCATAAGTAGGAAAGTCATTTATCATCCCATACAACATGGCTCTCAACATGAAATCTTCATTCTTGAAATCATCATACAATGTAACACCTAAACCCCAAAATAATTTCAAATCCTCGATCAGTGGAGACAAATAAACATCAATATAATTACCCGGTTGTTTTGGTCCTGATATAAGATTAGATAACATGGTGTATTTTTATTTCATGCATAACCACATTAAAAATTTATAATTTACCAACATAATCAGCCATGTATTGTGAGTGCTGATTTGAAAACCAAAAGGGTTCACTCCATTTATAGATAATGCAAGATGAAGGTTTATTGATTTGTTTCCAAATTCATGATACTTGTGATCAATTTTCTTTCACTGAGGAGAGTCTGTTGGGTGATGAAGTTTCTTATCTTTATTTCTTGTATCTGTGTGCCACATCAATTTCCTTATAGCCTCCTCAATTCCATATAGGCACCTAAACCTTGTAATAATTGTAAAGTACCATAAAAATTTTTTAGGACCCGATTCATCTTTCTTGTATCGAGAAGCACAACACTTTGGGCATTCTTTAAGTGATTTTGGTCCTTTAGAAATAGTATATAGTCATTTGGGAAGGCGTATATTATTTAAAATATTATACTCATCAAATGTAGAATTTGTTTGTCATCGTATGTTCGAATAGAGAGCTCATTATCTTCTAGGAGCATATCATTCAAGAGAGAAAGTAGTTTAGTAAAACTGGAATCACTCCATCTGTTGCCTACTTTCAAATTATATAGCTTCAGTACGGATGAAAATGATGTATATTTAGTGCAACGAGCATACAATGGTGTCTTTTCACAACTCTTTAACTTCTCAAACAATTTTAGACAATCACGAAGTTCATCTTCAACTTTACTTTTCATTTTCTCAATGAAATCTTCATCATCATTCACACTTGAAATCACATTCTCTATACGATATTCTTCATTTTCCACACTTGTAATCATTTTATATGATCCATAAAATATAGTTCTATCCAAGTCCTTATCTACATTCAAATTTTCCACAAGTTTATTCCAACATTTATAACTTTGATTAATTCTGTGATAGATCAAGTGTTCTTCCAACACCTCTAGATTAATTAGTCTTGAATAACAACAGTGTAAACATAGACAACAGATTTGAAAAGGTTCATATGCATGATCTTTTTCAAACTTGATAAACTCATTCACTCCATCTTCATAATCTTTTTACATACGATTAAATTCATCCATTCTTTATTCATATCCATCTTATTTGATTTGGTAATATTAATATTTAAGAAAATAAAAACACAAAATATGTTTAATTGAAATCTCTCCCAAAAATACCTAGTGAGTGTGCTAGAAAGATACATGAGGGTTTTTTTTAATAAATTAAAATGAGTTTAAATTTTTTAAGGTTCATTAATAAAATAAAAATTATTTATTATTATCTATTTAAGACATTTTTTTCGATTACAGACATTATTTAATGGTGTTAAAACATTTATAAAGCTCAATTTTTAGAGCTAATAAAGGTTAATTGTTTGTAAGTTAATGAGTATATACTTTTATAGAGATATATATCATTCTTGATATATATATATATATATCAAAATACTTATATAAAAATATAATTACTTTGAGATTATTATATGGATTATTGTGAGATTTAATTTGCATGTAGGCTAATAGAGGATATTGTAAGATAATCAAAATTATCTTTACCAAGAAGTCACTATAATGGAAATCGCTTAAAAATCCCCAAATCACTCTAAGATCATCAAGAACACCACCCAAAAATAATAATCACCCCAAACCACTCAGGTGTTTCCAACTTCCTTAATTTCTAAAGATGACCAAACCATTCTATAACCTCATGAGGATCTTAGTCACCACGAAAATTAAGGATAGTGAATCAATAATTCTTAAGGTGAAAAAGTTCATTTTCCTACCACCCCTTTCAGAGTTTGGGAAAAGCCACTCACTAGAAAAAAATACTTTAAAATAATAAGAGGATTTTCCCTAAGTCATATCCTCATAATGAACTTTCTACCCCATATCAAGACATTTTATGGAGGTGAAATAAAGAAACATGAAACATGAATCTATCTTCTTCATGTTTTAAAATACAGTCAAATTGCATAGTCCCAATGCACATCAAGGGGTCAAATCCCAAAAACAATCCACATGAAAAAAAACACAACAAACCATTTTCAAAATTTTCATTTCCATTAAAATCACACCCCTATCCCATGAGGTTTGAAATCATTTTTCAAATACATGCACACTTTGAAAGCAATCCAAATTATTAAAAATGAAATCCAGCTTTTCATGTTAAATCATTTCCACAAATTCCAAAAATGTTCTCTAATTTTTCATAATTAAATCAATCACATATCAAGAATTTAAAATTAAATATATTACTTTTTACAAGGAAATATTCATAGATGGTTTCAAAAATTAATTCATTTCTCAAAATCCCCTTTTAATTTCAATACCAAAAATTCCATGTAAAAATGAAAAGAGAAGAGAAATCATATTTAAAACATTTCACAAGCATTAAAATACTTTTCATTCCCTCACAAATTTGGTTTTAAAATCAACTCACTTAATAAAATCTCATTTTCCATTCAAAAATATTCTTTTCCAAACACAAAATAGGATTATAAGTCCTAAAGCTAAATACAATTCATATAGAACCATGAAACTCAAGATCTCTCATGTGAAAGTGATTATAAATCACTTCATTTAAATACAAAATCATTATACCATATATGAACTAATATAAGAATTAAAAATAATTGACTAACATCACAAGAAAATAATAGAATAACAATGAGCATAATTATTCAAAAATAATTAAATTATTACAGTAGAACAAATCTAATTAATAAGAATTAAAATAAAAAGAATTTGTAGAATAAAATTGAATTTAATTATTGGAATTGGATACAAAAGTTAGTGTTTCATATCCTAGTCAAGATATTCCTCTTTCCTTCTCTTCTTCTAACATAATTTCATTGAACTAGTTTGGGGTTCTAGGGTATTGATCCTTTAACTATTATCCTCAATCAAATTTTTTTGACAACATAGAATCTATTTGAAACTCACTTGAACTGCCACTAATTATACTTCATCAAATAGTTTGGTTCACTCCATATGGCATGGACAAAAATGGATGAAAGGGAATCCAAATGAATTAATATCAACCGATTCCACTAGATCTGAAGCTAGGGTGCCGAGAAAACGAAGACAAAAGAATGAGGAGTATGACGCGCGTAAAGGATGAGAGTCTGGTTCATCAAAATAAAGTGAAACACGAGCAGGGGCGATGAATAAAAAATGGCACAAACAAGATAATACCTTAGATTTGGAGGTCTAACGACAGCAGTAGGGTCTAGCAGTGGGGGCAACGGATAGCGGCGGGGACAAAGGAGGTGGTGGCGGGGGCAGCAGAGGTGGCAACAGAGCTCTTGTTCTACAAAATCTTGAGGCGCGATCGGCAGAAGGGTTCTGATAAGGTTACATTTATAAAAACATGAAAGGCTTTTATTAACCCTTTCTAGAAAGCACTGGTAAATGGGGCTTTTATCAGCGCTAAAATTAAAAGCACTGATAAAACTAACCTTTATCAGCGCCTTTTTAGTGTTGATAAATATACCCCTTTATCAGCGCTAAAAATATAACACTGATAAATACCTAATGTTGATAAATTATTTATAATTATAAAATTATAATAAATATATTAATTATATATATTTATTATAATTTTATAATTATTTAAATAAATATATATTTATTTATACTTATATAAATAAATATTTATTTATTTAAATAATTATAAAATTATAATAAATATATATAATTAAATTTATAATTTTATAATTATATATGATAAATATATTAATTATATATAATTATAAAATTATAATTATAATCAATATGTTTATTATAATTTTATAATTATTTAAATAAAAATATATTTATTTATAATTATATATATAATAAATATTTTTATATATTTATATAATTAAATATATATACATATTTATTTAAATAATTATGAGATTATAATAAATATATTTATTATATTTATAATTTTGTAATTATATATCATTAATATATTTATCATATATAATTATAAAATTATAAATTTAATTATATATATTTTTTATATTTAAAATTTTATAATTATATATAATTAATATATTTATCATATATAGTTATAAAATTATAAATTTAATTATATATATTTATTATAATTTTATAATTAAAAATAATTTATTAACATTAGATCTTTATCAGCGTTTTTTTAATGCTGATAAAGATAACGTTTTATATAATTATATATATATATATATATAATTGTACATAATTATAAAATAATAAATATAATAAATATATTTATTATGATTTTATAATTATAAATAATTATTTATTTATTTATAGTTACAATTATAAATAAATAAATATTTATTTAAATAATTATAAGATTATAATAAATATATTTATTATATTTATAATTTTATTATATATCTTTATAAAATTATAAATATAATAAATATATTTATTATAATCTAATAATTATTTAAATAAATATATATTTATTTATAATTCTAACTATAAATAAATAAATATTTATTTATAATTATAAAATGATAATAAATATATTTATTATATTTATAATTTTATAATTATATATAATAAATATATTTATTATAATTTTATAATTATTTACATTTATATTATTTATAATTATAATTATAAATATTTTTATATATTTATAAATATTTGTATATATTTATATATATATATATATATATAGTTATATGTATTTATAAAATTATAAATATTTTGAATATATTTATTATACTTTTATGATTATTTAAATATATATATTTATATATTTATAATTTTAATTATAAATAAATATATTTATAAATATTTGTATATAATTATAAATATATTTATATTTATTTATTTATTAATATATATATATAATTGTAATAAATGTATTTATTATAATTTTATAATTATTTAAATATATATATATATATATAGTTGTAATAATAATTATAGATAAATATATTTAAAAAGTATTTATATATAATTAAAATTTTATAATTATAAATATAATAAATATATTTATTATTTAAAATATATTTATTATAATTTTATAAGTATTTATGAGAACATAATAAGTTCATGGGTATAACATGAATGAATCATGCAGCTATAAATTTATAAATGAACATTCATATTGATGAATATATAACATATGCATGCACGTCATCATAATATAGGTAATCTTAACATTTGGAACATAACTCACAATCATGTCCACAAATAAACTTTATGATCATATAGGGTCAATTATACTCACACATCAATATATAAACATAAATAACAGTAATCATGTCCATGAATATCATTATTATCTCATGATATATATATTTATTTATTTATTTATTAACCAAATTCATTAGAGATATATATTTATTTAAATATATATTACTTATTTATAATTATAATTATAAATACATCTATTTAAAAATTATTTATATATAATTATAAATATAAAAAAAATATTTATCATTTAAAAAAAATATTATAATTTTATAATTATTTAAATATATATATATTTATTTATAAACTTATAAATACTTTTTTAAAACATTATATATATATTTGAATTATTAAAAAATATATATTATAATATATCATATTTATATTAATTATAAACATGCATTTCTTAATGAATGTATATAAATAAACATTATTTTTTAATATAAATATAATAATTATATATATATTAATAATATTTTATATTAAAATATTTTATCATCGCTAATAATAGCACTGATAAACGTGGCATTTATCAGCACTTTTAACTTGCACTGATAAAGGTGAGGCTTTTATCAGCGCTTTATACTTAGCGCTGATAAAATCCAGCGCATCCCTTTCCCAAATTTGGGATAATTATGTTTTTCAATTCATTTATGAGATAATTATGACCATAACATCAGCAAATTTTAAAAGGGTTAGTTTCATTATAACACTTATAATTTAAACAAATATTTCATATTTTTTAATTCGTAATACTTTATGTTGTTGTAGGTTTTTGATGATGTTTATTCATATACACCAAATGACTTGAAACACCTTCAAATTTTATTTGTAGAATATTTTCTATTTTTTAATAATTTTAAGATGTTGTTTCATGTATGTGTATATTATTTTTAAAACATGTTGTAAAAGTTTTCAATGAGTTTTTCAATTGTCATTTATGTTGGTTGGAGCTGCTATTTTGTGAAATCCTCTAGGTAATTGGTACATCTAATTTTGAGTTTTATTTAACTTTTGGTTTGTCCTTGGAGTTCCCTGGTATAGAGGGTTGGAAATGGAAGTTTTGGTGGGAGATAGACCAAAACGCATGGTTATCACATGGTTTGTCTAATTGTGCAGCTAACCGTGCAAGGGTGTTGCAGGTCGAGGCAATGTTGTTTTTCATGGTTTGGAAATAGTTTTCCAAACCATGCAAAGGCTAGGGTTAACTATGCAGCTTGGATTTTGGGGAGGCAGTATCACTCGCATGGTTAGCGCATGGTTTTATTAACCATGCATCCAAACCATGTGATCTATCTATCTCATTAAAAATTTGGTATTTTACCAATTTCCCCTATCAATTTTTAACCCCCTCTGGCATCATTTCTTATCCCCATCATGTTCATCCCCTCCTCCTTGGATTGGAAGCCTTCACTCTCCTACCTTGGTGGATTATCCTTGAGATCTTGGTGGTTTAGCTTGAGTTAAGTCCAAATATTCTTGTTTTCTTCTTCTTTTCCTCCTTCCCATGCGTGTTCTTCCATTTTCATGGAAGTATGGAACCCTAGTTGATGGAGATGTGTGAACCTAGGTTTTAATGGAGGATTTGGTTTATTCCCTTGTAGATTAGGTGTGTGAGGCCTTCTCCTAGCTATTCCTAGTGGTTATTGTCAAAGGTGACGAGATTGAGACCGATTCTGAGGTAGGTGTCTCTATTTAAGGGTGTTTTCCATGGCTTATCTTTAAAATTATGAATCGCCTTTAGTATGTGCTTATAAAATTACCATTTATTGATTTATAGTTGATGTGTATCCCATGATTTATGTTTTTTGTGTCTTGGTTTGGCAATTTGTGTGTTTAAATAAGGTTTTCCAAATAGGAGTGGCTTGTATGCACTCCAAGTTTTTGTTGAAATGGCTTAAATAGGTTTTATGGTTTTAAATGGATTTATAAAGTGGTCTTAGAAATTGTTTTACCCTGTGAATGGTGTTTTATTTAAAATAGTCATGTTTTCTTGTGAAATTGGATAGTTAAAAGGATTCCATGTATGGAACTTGCTTGTGTATTATGTTGGCATAGAGTGGCACATGGGTTAACTGGAGTGTGAGTGAGGGTTGTACAAGGGACCGTGAGAGACTTTAGAAAGGAATACTATGATAACTTCCATCATTTCCATGGGACCATGAGAGCCTTTGGGTAGGAAGGCTGTGAGAGATTCCATTTGTTTCCAAGGTACCATGGGATTCTTTGGGTAGGAAGACTTTAAGAGCTTCCACTTGGTTTCTAAGAGATCATGAGAGCTCTTGGATTTGGGCCTGAGGAAGACCATGATAGCTTCCATTTTTTCTTAGTTGGGTAGCAAAATTTTTTTCCACTCGCTCATGTTAGACCCCTATGGTTAGATCCCTAGGTTCACTTACTTGTTCCGGATTGGTTTATATACTCTATTCATTTTATTAGTTCCATGTCTGATGCGTTGATATATATTATGCATGTTTCCATTTATATGGTTGTATGAGGATGATGATTTTTATTCTCACTCTTATTATGACTTGTGGTTACATTGATCATGTTGTGCCTTTTGGACTTATTTCTGTATTCAATCTATATTGGGAATTATTTTAGAAACATGATTTACTTGAAATGGAAAACCAAATGGATTTCAAAGTCTTGTTTTAATGTGGAATGTTTTCAATGTGATTTAGTTTTGAAAAATGTTTGAAAACTAGTTTACTGGTTTGCATGGGTAAAATAATTAAATAGATTCATGGTGGTATCCTACTAATCTTTGTTCCTTGCACCCTAAATATACCTTTGGGCATATATATATTTCATTTTACAGGATGCAGGTAAAGGTAAGGGCATCATGTACCTGAGTGGCTCTTCTTGATTACTATCGTCCAGTGTTTTATAGAGGAGACTTAGTCTCATAGGGATTGGCTTGAGCATAGTAATTTTTTGATTTTATAACTATTTGGATATATTTATTGTAATTATTGGTCTTTTCCCCTTTCTTTTGAGTTTTGAGCTCTTGACTTGTGATACCATGCATATGTCCATTTATAAAATGTTATGTATATGATGTTGTCATTGCTTATGGTATCTGCTTGCATTTACTACGTTACTCTGGATGTTGCATTTTATGCTATTGACTTTGATGATATTTGTGGGTCTATACCATTTCATGTATGGTTCATGTTAGTTTACCATGGGAGAAACTATTACCATGGGATTTTTGGTTATGCCTAATGTTTGTCATCAGCCCGTGGTGAACAAGAACGTGCTTCAAGCCATGTGGCAGGCCAGTTTGGGTGACAGTTAGGCCTATACCATCCTGCATTTTTATCACATAAACTTTCATTACATTATACAAAACCGAGGATCTTTAAGGTTTAGTGTCTTGGAAACCAAGAACTTAAAACATGAAAAAATAAAACATTCTTCTTAAACACTTGAAAGGATTCTACTTAGGTTCATCCTAGGTTCATTACTGCATCTCATAACCTGAGGACATACATCAAAAGAAAGGGTGAGCAGAAGGCCCAGTAAGGTAAACAAGGGGAAACATTTAACATGTGAACTTGAGATACATCAACAATGTCGTGAAAAAGAACTTTAAGGCATGAGAAAGAAATCATGAGGCATATCATAATAAAAATAATGTATTTCATAACTTAAATATGTGGCTATAACATTTAATATTGACAATCATTTCCGTTTCACCAAGGTCCATCCCCAAGGTGTCATTAAAAATTACCAAGGTTATTCACCAAGGCGTCATTAAAAATGGTCATCTCTAGAGATTAAGCCTTTACCCAATGCATTGGAGCGCTATCAGGGCGCACCCATAAATTTGTCTTTATTATAATGTGATCCACATATATCATCATCAATCATTTCATAAAAATCCCATATATCATAAAATAAATGGGTTTCATTTCATAATCATAACGTTTTAAAAACTGCTTTAAAGACATGATCTTTATGTCACTTTAAACCCACGGAAGAAGGAAAGTGGGTCTCATGTATGTAAATCCCAGAATTAAAATAGAACATTTTTATATATGTGTGAATACCCCTATAGAAGAAATATATTTGAGTATTCACTTAATAAAATACAATAATTTGAAAAAAAGAGAAAGACATTTTGAGATGAAAATTCTGCAGCATAACGGCTATGATACATGATTTTAGAAAACATTGAAAAGAGAGGGGACATGGTTAAACCACTCATAAATGATACATAAAACAGTAGGAGAACAGAATATAAAGGATTTAATAACATGGTAATGAAATTTTAATGATATACCATATTAAATGAATAACTTGAAAGGAAGACAAAAAAATGAGATTTCTCTTATGAGAATTCAACAGCCTAACGGCGTCACTTAAATCTTCCAAAAATGGATTGAAGGGATCAAATAGGGTCTCTCATCATATGAACATAAATGATCAGTATGATAGATATAGATATCATACCCCAACATAATAAAAAATAACTTGAAAGACTTGACCAGAAAATAGAACTTGAAAATGAGAAGGGTGAACAAATCCTTTAAAAATTCAGCAGCCTAACGGCGTCACTTAAACTTCAAAAAAATGAATTGATGAGATAAAATAGGGTATCTCATCATATGAACATAAAAGATTAGTATGATAGATATAGAGATCATACCCCAACATAATAAAAAGGAACTTGAAAGACTTGACCAGAAAATAGAACTTAAAAATGAGAAGGGTGTACAAATCCCTTAAAAATTCGGCAGCCTAACGGCGTCACTTAAACTTCAAAAAAATGAATTGACGAGATCAAATAGGTTCTATCATCATATGAACATAAAATATCAGTATGATATATATATATATCATACCCCAACATAAAAAGGAACTTGAAATACTTGACAAGAAAATAGAACTTGGAAATGAGAAGGGTGAAAGAATCCGTTACAAAAAAATTCAGCAGCCTAACGGCGCCACTTAAACATTTAAAAAATGAAATGATGAGAGTAAGAGGGGATCTATCATAATATTAACATGAAAAGTTCAGTAAGAGGAATATAAAATAACATCCTCCAACATAAGAACATGGATCATAAAAGAAATGACTTAAAGGAGAGTATTTGAAAAGAAAGAGAGAGTTTAGATCCCTTACCTTAAAACGTAACTCTTAAAACTCAAAGGTTGGGACCTTGAGGGATTGGAGCACCTTGGGAGGACTCCTTGAAAGGTAATGAGACCAGATCTTCATTGGTGAATATTTGTGAGTCGAATGGATGAGAGGATGGCTTGGTATTTATAGGGAAAGTGAGGGGACAAGGCATTAATGGCCAAGGGACACCTCATTGGTGGTTTTGGAAAAACCATGGGCTTTCCCATGGTATTTGCCCATGGTATTGGCCACTTGGGACACCTCATACCTTATCTTACTATTCATAAGTCGACCATATTGATTACATACTTAATACATCATTTAATGATGTCATTAAACACCCGTAACTTAAAAACTGTATTTTCACTATTCATCAAAAATTCAACTTTCTCAGAAAAATCCCAAAATTTCACCTTAACCAAATATCGATGCTATGATTTCAAAAATTAACTCCATTTTATAAAAATAATTTTCTAAATATTTTTAATTTAATTTTAAAATAAATACACTATTCACCAAAAATTCATTTTTTCATAAAAATCCCCAAAAATTACCTTATCATAATATCGATGTTCTGAATTCAAAAATAAAGTCCATTTTTTAAAAATAATTTTCTAAATATTTTTAATTTAATTTTTAATTAAAAAAAACTATTCACCCGAAAAAACTAATACTTGACTAATAATTTATGAAACCGTTATTTAACCATTTTATTGAATCACAATACTTAATCAAGGTGCCTAGATTATATTAATAATTTTTTTAAGTGAGATTACTAATCCATTTGGTCACATTACTAATCCTAAGCATAAAATCACTATTCATAATTTATTATTCATCAAAAATTAAGTTAATCTTATTAGACTCTAAATTTTGTACTGAACATAATTGTAGAAGACCATTTTTTGAAAATCATTACACATTTTTAATTATTTAAGGTTTACATAAACATTTTTAAAATATCATTTCTCTAAAATTCATCAAAATATACACACTATATTTATCTGTACATTTGAAAATTCATAAACTTAATCATAAGAAGAAATCAAAATTTTTATTTAAAACAAAGGATTACACAAGGAAGTTACGGTCTCCTTACATAGCCCCTTATAACCCCAGCATAGGACCTAAGTGTAAGGTGTGCTAAGGTGAGAGAATTTGAGGGCGGCTCAACCAACATTGCACAAGTAGTAATTTCTATCAGTTTGAACTTCTCGCGAAGACGATTCCATTCTAGCTTCACACGATGAAGTTTGGCTTGGGTTTGGTCTAGAGAAAAGCCCAGTGGTGTTACCTCCTTCCCAAGTTCCGTTGATGGGCTTCGATTGGCACGAGACTACTAGATGAGGCCATCGAATATTCTTTCTATATTAATTAACCAAGATCACTTGTATTTAGATACAATAATCGAAACGTTTAGTTTCCAGCGGTCATATTGACCAATGGTCATATAACAGTCAAAATCCAATGGTCTCATTTTAATTATACTCATGTTATCAAATGAAACAGTTTTTTTGAGTAAAAAAATAAAATAACACACAAAATTAAGAAACAAGATTTATTCAAAATTTCGGGTCGTTACAAGGCCAACTTGGGTCATTTTATTAAAAAAAAGTATCATAGGGAGGATTTAATTTGGGATTCAATGGTAGACCTGAGTTGGGATAGTCAGGGTTGGGAGGTGGGAATGGGGGAGTGCTTATCCAACTCTTCTTCACATCGAACCTCAAGTTGCCATTGGTGGTCCAGGATTATGGTTATGTTTTGAGCAAGGTTTTGGGTTGTTTTGATGGTATTTTGAGGTATTTATTGGTCAATGATGAGTCTTGGGATGAGAACAGGGGGTCATTTTGAGTTTTGGGGTGAAATGGGGAGGTATGAATATGGCGCATGGTTAATGCACATGGTTAGTAGTAATCATGCACAACTCGTTCAGCCTTGTCTTCCAACCTCCAGTGATTCTTTCATGTTTTCATCATGGTTTTTATAACCATGTTTCCAAACTATGAACTATGATAAATGCTAAAAAATTATGTTTTTTCTCCTCTTTTATTTGGAGTTGCTTTTGATACTATTTTTACTTGTGGAGGCCTTCATTGGGGTTTTTTTGGTCTATTTGATTTAGTTTGAGATTGATTTGTGATTGATGGAGATTATATTTGGGGACTTGTAGATGATTCCTCATAGAGGGACCTTATCCAGGCGTAGAGAGGGTGTTGTGGATAATACCCCATAGATTAACCCTCCTCTTGATCTGATTTTGGTGGAGTTAATGATTCATATGATCTAATTCTTGGGTCAAGTGGGTGGTTGAGAGCCGACACAGATGGTGGATCATGCTCAGGATTTTATGAGGCAAAACCCATTAGTTTTCTATGGTGATAAGGGACCCAATGATCCTAAGGAGTAGTTGGATTGTATCGAGCGAATCTTTGAGTTTTTGAAGACCCATGAGAACTCAAAGGTGGGATTTTTCATGTATGTGCTGGAAGGACTAGGTAGGAAATTGTGGTAGTTGATGGTGATTTCAAGGAGGCATAAGGATATCACATGGACTACTTTCAAGGTGGATTTCAATCAGTGGTTCTACCTAGAGACCTTTTAGGTGGAAAATATAGTGACCCTTATTTTTATTACATTACCATTACATCATTTTAAATACAATCAACATAAAACAATTACATAATGAGGGTCCAAATGTTTAGTGTATTGGCCAAATTAGGACCATGCATAACATTTATAAAATAAAACAAAAACATTTATTTAATTCCTTCTTCTCTAGATTCTTATTGGCCCTTTAATTCTCCTCATTACATGTAACCACCTAAGGATATACATCAAAAATGGGTGAGATAAAATCCCAGTAAGAGGATAGATAAGAACATGAAACAATATAACTTGGGGTTAGAATAATCATTATCATAATATAGGCATATGATCATAAACATGATATGAAGCAATAAGAAAAGGCTTAGAATGTGGCAATGCATAAAAATTAAACATCATGTCTTAATGTTTAACTACCACACATAGTTTTGAACAAATCTAACATAATGTTCATGCATATTTCATTTTATCTCATGAGTTTATTTATATTACCCAATGAATTAAAGCATTATATAATTCCGAGTGCACCCATCACATCATAACATTTATATTATCATGCATGCCACACAGAACATATATCAATATTTAACATAAAACAACCCATGTAAAGGAATGGGTTTAATTTCATAAGAATACATTCATAAACTTTGTGTTCCCAAATGAAAGAGGTAATAACGTACTTGAATCATCAACCTTGAGTGAAGAAGAAACAATCTCGATAAGTAAAATGTATGTTTTTTGAAAGAAGAGTCCTTTTAGAAAACACTGTGTTTGTAATAAACTCAAGTATAAAGCATGTATATCCTATAAAATTTATGATAATGATTAATAAATTATATTTAAGGAATATACATACTGAAAATGGGGTGAAAGAGGGAAAACCCAAAGAAAGAGAGTTGGGTTCAAGAATTCCCCTTACCTTGAGTTCAAATTCTTTATTCACTTTAATATCCCATATAATAATATTATATTAATTATTTAACAAATAAATAACCTTTTATACATTAATTTTATTAATTATGTTTTTATTTAGTTCATTTATAGGCTTTTTGATGAGTTATAGAGTTTAATTTCATCGTTTGGGGGTATTTTTTTTTCATGGTTTTCATGATCGACTCACTTGTATACTTAAATGGAAGTTCATGTAACATGTGGGTAAATATCAAAAAATGTTATTATATGCCATAAATTATCTTTCAAAAGTTTAAATGATCTTACAAAGAATTTGGTTATATTGTATGAGGATTAATCATTAGATAAAAGTTAATAGTGATCATTTAGGTTAATTTTGGCGGTTTTTCGATCACAACGAACTCGTTTTGTTTAATAATTTAGTATTATGTTTATAAGTTAGTTTCATAACATAAATATGGTTATAAAATACACTTTAAAATATGTTTTAAACCATTTAATAGTTTTATTAATATCCTTGAAGATTTTTAAGGAAAATGAAAGTGCATCACCCATGATGTTGGTAAATTGACACATCACCGGTGACGATTTCATTTTTATAATAAAAGAGTGATAGGGAGGATTTTAATGATGGATATTACATTAAAATGATATAATTACAGTATATGTAAGGTACTGGATTTATCATGACATTTATATTAAGGTATGTTAGGATAGAATAAGAAAATAAAGTAAATTAAAAGAAAATTAAAAGAAAAAGATAAAGGATTTACCTCTTTAATTCTCCTCTTGAGATCCTCATCAAGGAACCTAGGTTTGGTATTTTTATGATACCAAGAGATATTTTATGTGGGGGAGGGGATAGGGAATAGTTTTGGGCAGAATTTGGGCAAGTATGAAATCTTGAGAGATGTGAGGAGAAAAGGGTGTGAGGGGTGGTATTTATAGTGGAGGAGAGGGGTGTTTTCTCATTATTTAATTCATTAGTTTATTATTTTGGATTAAGAATATGAATAGTTTTATAATTATCTCTAAATATATTAAAATAATGAATTATATTTAGAGATTAATATTCTTACATCAACCTTACATTCTAAAAAATGCATGTATTTATCATTTATCGAAAATTATCATATTTTACTATTCATCAAAAATTCAAGTTTTTCCAAAAAATCTCAAAAAATCACCCTAACCATTTTTTTATGTGCATAATTCAAAAATGAACTCAGTTTTATTAACATAATTTTCTAAATATGATTAATTTAATTTTTAATTAAAATCACCATTTACTTGGAAAAATACAGATTTTAAAATTATCACTAGTTTTGTAACACTTTGAAAAATTAATTAAGGTATCACAAAATTATCTTAAAATAATAAGACATCAAAATATTAATTTATGAATACATTTTATTAAAATAAATTTTCTTTTAAATTATAAAATTTTAATTAAATATTTATAACTTATAAAAATACCAACACTTAATTAATAATTTTTAAAATATTTACTTACTTATACTGTGATATAATTATATCATATTTTCCCTTATAAGATTCCAAAATTTTATTTATACTTTCATGGGTGATACTACTATTCATTTGGCCAGTTTACTATTCATAAGGGTCATATTACTATTCATAATGTTGACTTACTATTTCTTAAGTATTGGTTCCTTAACTTCAAGAAATACTACTTATTTCATTAATTATTCATTTATAAAGTTTTTATTATGGTTCATAAGTTATTATATGTGATTTATACTATATGAAATTACTCTAAGAAGGGAGAAATTCCATTTATAAAATTTTGGGTCATTACATTCTTCCTCTCTTGAAATTTCTCCCTCGAAATTTCGTTTTACATAAACAAGTGAGGGTACTTGTCCTTAATTGCCTCCTCTGACTCTTAAGTTGCTTCTTCATACTTATGGTTCCTCCACAAAACTTTAATAAGGTGGGTTTTCTTGTTGCGTATAACCTTATCCCTCTGGTCCAGAATCTTTTATAGCTGCTCCTCATATGAGAGAACATCTTCCATTTGTACCACCTCTAAGTTCAGTACATGTGAGGGGTCTGGTATATACTTTCTCAAGAGTGATATGTGGAACAAATCATGAACTTGAGCCATATTTAGTGGAAGTGCAAGATGATATGCTACAACTCTGATGTTATCAATGATCTTAAAGGGTCCAATGTACCTTGGTCTTAGCTTTCTTTTCTTTCCAAATAGCATGACTCTCTTCCATGGTGATATTTGAAGGAAGACTTTATCTCCAATGTCAAACTCTGAGTCCCTTCGACGATTATCATCATAGTTATTTTGATGAATTTGAGAAACTTTGATATGTTTCTGGATGGCTTAGACCTTATCCAACATCTCTTACACAAGATCAAGTCCAAGTAGATTTCTTTCACCAACTTCATCCCAATAGTTTGGAGTTCTATATCACTTTCCATACATATCTTCATACGAATCCCTCTAAATACTCGAGTGGAAGCTATTGTTGTATAAAAATTCAACCAATGAGAGAAGTTGATCCCATCCACCTTTGAATTCTAAAGAGTGGTCTCTTAGCATATCTTCGAGTATCTGAATAGTTTTCTCATATTGACCATTAGTTTGGGGGTGATAGGCCATGCTGAAATTCAATTCAGTACTCAAGGTATGTTGAAGACTCCTTTAGAATTTAGATGTGAACTTGGGATCATGATCAGAGACAATCAAAAGTAGAACCCCATGAAGTCTAACCACTTCCTTTAAATATATCTTTGTAAGTTGTTCAAGTGATAGATATTCCTGAATAGTGATAAAGTGGGTAGTCTTGGTGAGTCGGTCCACCACAACACATATCGCATTATTTCCATTGGATGTCTTCAGAAGAACCATGACAAAGTCCACAGTGACATTCTCCCATTTTCACATGGGTATAGGCAATGGTTGCATCATCCCTTTGGAATTTTTTCACTCTAATTTAACTTACTGACATATCAAGAACCTTAAGATATATACTGCAATCTCCTTCTTCATGTTGTCTCACCAGACGTGTTCTCGGAGATCACGGTATATCTTGGTACTCCTGGGATGGATAAAGAAAATTAAGATATGTGCATTGTCCAATAGCTCATTCTTTATCCTAGGTGATGAAGGCATATAGAGACCCATTCCAAACCAAATTACACCATCACCATCAATATGGAACTCTTGCAGCTTCCCTTCATTTATTGCATTCACCTTATTTTATAACTCTAGACTATCCCTTTATGCCACCTTAATATTCTCTTGGATATATAGTTGGGAAATAATTTGGTCAAGGTAGGATGAATTCCTTTCCATTATGATTTCCAAAACCATATTTTTCATATCTATGAATATAGGGAATCTTTCAATTTGAAAAATGGATAAAGTAGCAAGTTATTTCCTACTAAGAGCATCAGCTGCCTTGTTTGCCATTCTAGGATGATAGTGAATAGATCAATCATATTCTTTGATTAGATATAACCATATCCTTTGATGCATATTGATCTTATTTTGTGTGAATATATACTTTAGGCTCTTGTGATCGGTTTATATGTCACACTTATCACCATAGAGGTAGAGCCACCATATTTTCAAGGCAAAAAACACAGTTCCTAACTCAAAATCATGTGTCAGGTAGTTCTACTCATGGATATTCAACTGCCATGAGTCGTAGGCTATCACATTATCATTTTTCATGAGTACACAACCCAAGACTTTTTTTAAAGCATCACTATATATCACAAAACTTTATCCACTTCTTAGTAATGTGAGTATAGGTGTAGTGATCAGCCTTCTCTTAGGCTCCTTAAAGCTTTCCTTGCATTCTTCTGTCCATACATATTTTACCCCCTTATTAACTTAGTTAGCAGGCTTGACAATTGTGAGACATTTCTCAAAAAACATCGATAGTACCCTATTAATCCAATAAAATGGTGGATTTCCATGATATTAAAGGGTCTGAGCCATTCCTCAATTGCCTTTTTTTTGAAGGGTCCATAGAATTTCCCTCACTTGTGATCACATGTCCCAAGAATGTGACTTACTGCATCCAAAATTCACACTTGTTGAACTTGGCATACAACTTTTCCTTCCTTAACGTCACTAACACAATACTTATATGTTATTCATGTTCCTCTTTTCTCTTGGAGTAAATGATAATATAATCAATAAAAACTACCACAAAGTTGTCTAGGTAATGTCTAAATACTCTATTCATCAAATCTATAAAGATTACAGGGGCATTAGTAAGTCCTAAGGGAATCACCAAAAACTCATAGTGCCCATAACTTGTATGGAAGGTGGTCTTATTAATATCTTCCTTATTCACCTTTAGCTGATGATATCCTAAATGAATATCCACCTTTGAGAAGTATTGAGCTCCTCACAATTGATCGAACAAGTCATCAATACTTGGAATAGGATACTTATTCTTTATGGTGATCTTGTTGAGTTCTTGATAATTGATACACGGCTACATTGATATATCCTTCTTCTTGATAAAGAGCATTGGCTCACCCCAAGGTGATACACTAGGGCATATGAACCCATTGTCCAAATTCTCTTGCAGCTACTTCTTTAACTCCTCTGATTTGATAGGAGTCATCCTATAGGGATACTTTGAGATAGGAGTAGCTTCAGGTATGAGTTATATTGAGAACTCTACCTCATGATATGGGGGGAGTCTGGGTAACTCTTTAGGAAATTCATCAATGTATTCCCTCATGATGGGAATTTCTTCTAGGTTGATAACTTCCTTTGACTCGACCATTTGAATGGGGTATTCTTCTTCATAGGGAATCAACACCCACATCATTGAATAATTTTCAAAAGGAGAATCGTGAACTTCCTTTTATTTGTAGAGGAGAATGGTATGTTTCATAATATGAAAAAATATTTCCTTTTCCTAATAGTTGATATGTACTACATACAATGAGAGTCAATCTATCCCGAGTATAGCATAAAAGTCCACCAAGGGAAGTATTATGAAATTCACTAGAAGAATATTCTCACATATTCCAATAGGAGAAGATTCCAACACTTGGGTTGCAATGATTTCAACACTAAGTGTTTTTATGTATATCTTTACTTCAAGGTTTAGGGGCTTTGATTCAATAGTTTTAGCAAACTTGCAAGATATAAAGGAATTTGTAAAACTAGAATCAAATAAGACTTTTTTCACTCTTGAGTGAATAAGAAGTGTACCTTGTATGACTTTATTCTCTTAATCCACTTCTATAGTAGTTATGGTGTAAGCCTTTGCATGCTCCATTGGATTTGGTGGTTACTAATGCTGATTATCCTCAAGGACCTGTGGTTTAGTGCACTGGCTTTCATAGTTCCCTTACTCCCTACAGTTGTAGCATTGGACCATGGGTGGTGCTCTCCTTTCCTCCACCACATTATTATTCTTCCTCGTGTCTTTTCTATATTCATGAGCTTGGTAGCCTTATCTCCCACACTTGAATCATTTCCCCATCCCTTTGAGGCAGTTCTTATAATGCCTCTTCCCACATTTTTGACATGTGGGTGGTTGAGTTTTCTTTCCACCTTTCTCATTAGATCCTCTAGATTGAAACTCTATATTTAATTTCTTATCATGATATCCATGGTATTATTCTTTAAACTTCATCTCCACTTTGAGATCAGATCATACAACTTCTTTATAACTCCCAAAGTCTTAAATTTCTAGAGACTTTTGAAGGTGTAGTTTTAAACCACTAAAGAATCTATCAATTTTGTTATCACTATTGATAACAAAACTCAAAGTGTACCTTATAAGCCTTGTGAAATTTTCTTCGTAAGCCATGATAGATTCTTCTTCCTTTTTCTTCAGATCTATGAATTCTATCTCCATATTTTTTCAAAGAGTTTGAGGGAAATAATTGTTAAGAAACATTATCTTAAATTCTTCCCACTCCATCTCTTCAATTTCATCCATCGGCTTGTTGTTCTTAATCAAAGACCACCATTGATCGTCCTCTCCATCTAGATGATAAACGGCTAGAGTCACATTCTCCGTCTCAGAATAGTAAAGCATAGAAAAGATTTTCTCCATTGATTTGATCCACTGTTCCACAATTAGTGGATCATAAGATTCACTAAATATCAGTGGTTGTTACCGCATAAAACACTCGATATACCATTTCTCCCTCTTAGGTGAATGTGGAAGTTCCACATTATTCATTTTATTGTTCATAACCTGAGATGACTGGGTAAGTATCACCATGAAATTTTGAACTCCAACTCCCAAATAATTGGGGATTACATTTGGGCAATAGTTTCATTATACCCCGCATGGGTTGTTGGCCTGGTTTCTCCTGGTTCCCACCATTTTCTAAAATAGAAAAGTTTAGAAAAAAATATAAGTCAACAAGTCATGAATAAATAATTTATTCCTCTGTACAATTATGTCTAAAGTCATATATTTTGGGATACCTATGTTTAGAATTTTCTAAAACAAATCTTCTTGGGTGATCACTTATAATTAGTCTCATATTAAGGGTTTTCACTAAGGTTCTCTAATCCTAATTCCCAAATTAACTAAATTGTCCTATGATATGAACTATAGTGACCCTACTTTTTCTTACATTACTATTACATCATTTTAAAGACAATCAAAATAAAATCATTACACAATAAAGATCCAAAGGTCCAGTTTCTTGGGAAAATTAATATCATACATAACATTTACAAAATAAAACATAGGAATTTTTTAATTTCTTATTCTCTAGATTCTTATTGGCCCTTGATGTCACGACCCGTCCCTCGGGGCCCATGCCGTGACTACCCCAAGCCCGCCTTCCATAGGCCAGGGGCTGGCGACTAGCACTGAAAAGGCGTATCCCAAAAATGGGAAGGTACTGCCTTTTAACCTGTACAAACACACAGTTCAAGAACACAACAAGGAGAAACCACGAAGTAAACTACTGTAGTAAAAGTGTACTGAAAGTAAAGGGGTCAGAATACAAGCCCAACTGAAAATTACAAATACAACTGAAAGGTACAAATACAACTGGAAAGTGGAAAGAAGCTCTTGGATCATCCACCGAGGATCCTACCTGAAGGGTAGGTACATCTCACGATCAGTAGTCCCTACGTCATGTCACGCCAAATGGTCCACCTCTGAGTACTGTCCAATCTTGGCTCCCTCAGCCTCGATCAACACTTTCTATCATCTACACAAGACATAACAAGGTGCGGGCGTAGCCTGTGCAGGGGTGAGTATAATGATACTCAGTAGGGACCCCGAGACCCCTGTAGGTCTCCCAGAGTTCCAAAAAGGAAAAACTACAAGGCAAGACCTCAAACTCAAAGAACAAAGTGATAGACATCAACACTACTTAGGTATATACCCATAAATATACCTAAGTTATCAAGATATACCGATCTCATACATGAGGGAAGAATACCACAAAGGTAACACCACGAAGGTAGAAGTACCACACAGATAACACCACGAAGATAGAAGTACCACACAAGTAACACCACGAAGATAGAAGTACCACACAGGTAACACCATGAAGATAGAAGTACCACACAGGTAACACCAAGAAGATAGAAGTACCACATAGGTAACACCACGAAGATAAAAGTACCACATAGGTAACACCATGAATATAGAAGTACCACACAGGTAACACTGGGAAGATAGAAGTACCACACATGTAACACCAAGAAGATAGAAGTACCACACATGTAACACCACGAAGATAGAAGTACCACACAGGTAACACTACGAAGATAGAAGTACCACACATGTAACACCACAAAGATAGAAGTACCACACAGGTAACACCATGAAGATAGAAGTACCACACAGGTAACACCACGGAGATAGAAGTACCACACAGGTAACATCATGAAGATAACACCATAAAGGTAAAAGACTTAGCTCACAATCAGGTATAACTTAAGTACATAAGTACAAATGATTAGTCGTAATCTAGATTACCTTATTCTGTTAAGAAGCACTACTTCTGACCCACATAGAATCGATAGGTAATAAACCCCGCTGACCCACACAGGATCTGACCCACACAAGATCAGTATGCGCTAACCCACACAGGATCACTGAGCACTGACCCACACAGGATCTGATAGATGCTAACCCACATAGTATTGATAGATGCTGACCTACATAGGATCGATAGATGCTAACCCACTTAGGATTGATGTTCTTTATTCACGTTACAACCAGCCACAGGATTCCTCGCACTCGGTGCGCACAACTCCGTAGAATCTTCCCCTTGAGATATTGTCCATACCTTGACCACCACTAAGATACATAAAGGAGTAAACCAAAGGATCTACATGTCTTAAGGGTTCCAATGTGACAGACATTGTGTCAATCGGACGCCCGGTCTGTGAGTTATAAGCATTTTAGTTCCGAGGGCCCGGTTAGATTTGGGTTTGATCCAACCTAGCCATACTCCAACTATCTCCAAAACTCAATTGGAGTATACCTAAAGGACCGTATCACTCCAAGGGTCCCAGTGCCATAGACGGTTCATCAAACAGACACCCAGATCTCAAGTTATAACCCTTTAAGTAGAACTGGCCCTGGTTGGGTCCGGGTCCAGTCCGACCCAGTCCAGGTCCGAGCCAGCTGGGTTGGGTCGTGGCGGGCTTGGCCTGTTGGGCCTCGATCTGGCCCAGCCTGCAAGGGCATGGCCCGCTGGTCTCACGTGGACCAGCCCACTGTGGAGCGCAGCCCGGCTCGAGGTGGAGCTCGGCCCGCTGATGTGGGGTCCACCAAGCTGTCACGAGGGGATCCCCCCCTGTTCTCCCGAATGGTCGAGCGGTCGTTCGGTTTGTGAAGTGGCGACGCCACGTGGGCATCGCCAGGTCGCTGCGGAACCCGTCGGAGGAGTGGGTTCCTCCACCGCCACGACTTCGAGCCACGACCTCCTCTAACGGTGTGCGATGGTGCACTGATCTGCCTCCACCTTCCATGGTTGGCTCGTGCCGACCACCACCTTCACCCATCGCGACTTTGGCCGCGACCCCTTGCTCACCGGTGGCGCGGGACGGCGCGCCGTACCTCCTCCATAGTCGGCCGGTGTCAGCCGCTCTGCTAATCGCTGTGACTTATTGTTGCGACCTCCTCTTGTAGTGCGCGATGGCACGCCACCTCCTTTGTAGCTGGTCAGTGTCGTCGTGTCGGTGATCTTCCATGGAGAACGCAAGGGTAGCAAGGTAGTGGAGGGTCTGAGTTGAGTTTGTTAGGCATGTGGCCTCCGCGTTAGCTTATAATTATGAGGGAGGATTAAAGGATTCAATAATCACTTGAAATTAAACAAAAATAGAATTCCTACCTCAAGAACGATGGAGAATGCCCACGATTGAGGAAGTGGGTTGGTGTTCGTCTTTCCCGTAACAAGCTTCTAACGACATTGCTCATACGTCGTCCTTCAGTTCATGGTTCGATGTCACCCGTCGTCGCCCACTGGAACCGGCTCCGTCCTCCGAGGGTTTTGTGTTGCGACACTTTATTAGCACTTCTTTTCTTGGTGAAGTAGTGTTGATACCTCTCCCCAAACTCCATATATATAGGATAGGGGGAGGGTGTCTAACGCTCATGGGATTTATGAGGGTTCATTTATTATGAATCTTCCTAATTCCCAATGACGTTGTTACTTAGGATTTGAAAGGTCAATCCATTTAATGGTTTGACACGTCGCTAGTCCCACGTTGTTTCTTGTCTGTTGGAGGTAAAGAAAGAATAAAATAACAAAGTTGTTTTATTTATTCTTTTAAAAGAAAGTCCAAAAATCTAACTTTTTCTCCAGACCTACTGCGGTCGAAGTAAAACCTCCCTTAAGTGAATCCTGGCATTGCAGATTCAATGGTGCCCTCGGATTTTTAATCTGAACACTGGTTCAAAAGATAGGAAACACTGCTTGCGCATTTACTGAATGTACCGGAAAAAAAAGTTCAGAAAATTATTAAGAGTCACCCTTGACCTGCACCAGTCGAGGTTAGGCTCTTCCTAAGGGAAAAATGTCCCAACAAACTCAACGGTACTCTCAGATTTTCAATCCAAGTTACCGTTTAAAAGTTATGGATTTTACAATAAAATAATCATCGCTTAATCATTTTATTCACGGCCAAAAACTAACTATCACCGGTGGCCCGTGTCGGCCAATGTTAGTATCAGTTTAAGGAAAGCATACCCTCACGAGTTCAGCGGTGGTCTCATATTTTCAATCTGAGTTACCGTTCACGAGTTATAAGAATTTGAAAAATAAAATAACTTTATTTAATTATTTCATTTACAGTTATGTCATTTTCCGGTTTTCTCATAGGAGGTTTGAGCTGACTAAACTTAAGTCACGCCTAGGATAAACCCACCATCCTAAAGGCAACGATGCCCTCAGATTTCTAATCTGGCAACTGTTTAAGAGTTCTTCCACTTTTTCAGGAAAACTACTTATGTGTGTTAATTAAATCTTAACAAAACTTTGTCGGATCATTCCAGGAACTCCGAGACTCAGGATTACGCACCGTCATATTTTGCGGTCTCGAAATAATTCCATATAAATAAAAAATTATATGGGAATTCTGGTACATTACACTTGAATTCTCCTTAGTACATGTAACCACCTGAGGATATACATCAAAAAGGGGTGAGCTAAAAGCCCAATAAGAGGATAGATAAGAACATGAAACAATATAACTTGGGTTGAGCATAATCATCATCATTACATAGGTATAGGATCATAAACAGGAGATGAAGCAATAAAAAGTCTTAGGATGCGGCAATGCATAAAAATGAAACATCATGTCTTAGTAGTTAAATACCACATATAGTTGTGAACAAAGCTAGAATCATGTTCACACATATTTCACTTTATCTCATGAGGTTATTTATATTACCCAATACATTGTAGAACTATATAATTCTGAGCACACCCATCACATCATAACATTTACATTGTGTTTTATAATTCCGGGTTCACCCATCACATCATAACATTTACATTATCATGCATGCCACATAGAACATATATCAATCTTGAACATAAAACAATCCATGGAAAGGAATGGGTTTCATTTTATAATCATAAATTAATAAACTTTTGGTTCCCAAATTAAATAGGGAATAACATACTTGAATCATCAACATTGAGTGAAGAAGAAACAATCTTGATAAGTAAAACGTGTTTTTTTAAGAAAAGTCATTTTGGAAAACATTGTGTTGGTCATAAATTCAAGTAGAAAGAATTCATATCATATAAAAGGTAAGATAATGATGAATAAATGATATTTAAGGAATATTCATACTAAAAATGGGGTGAAATAGGGAAAACCCAAAGAAATAGAGTTGGGTTCAAGAATTCCCCTTACCTTGAGTTCAAATGCTTTCTTCACTTTAATATCATGTATAATCAGATTATATTTGTTAATTAAAAAATAAATAACCTTTTATAAATGAATTTTATTTATTTTGGTTTTATTTAGTTCATTTATGGGCTTTTTGATAAGTTATAGAGTTTAATTTCATCGTTTGGGAGCATTCGTTTTCATGGTTTTCATGATTGATTCACTTGTATACTTGAATGGAAGTTTGTGTAACATGTGGGTAAATATCCAAAATTGTTATTATATGTCATAAATGATATTATATAAGTTTAAATAATCTTAAAAATAATTTTTTTATATGGTATGAGGATGAATAATTATATAAAAGTTAATGGTGATTGTTTTAGGTTAATTTTGGTGGTTTTTTTATCATAATGAACTCGTTTTGTTTAATTATTTAGTATTATGTTTATAAGTTAGTTCAAAAACATAAATATGGTTATAAAATAAACTTCACAATATTTTTTCAACCATTTAATGGTTTTATTAACATCCTTGAAGGCATTTAAGGAAAATGAAAGTGCATCACCCATGATGTCGGTAAATTGACACATCACGGGCGACGATTTCATTTTTATAATAAAAGAGTGAGAGGTAGAAGTTTAATGATGGATATTCCATTAACATGATATAATTACAGTATATATAAGGTATTGGAGTTATAATTTCATTTATATGAAGGTAGGTTATGAGAGAATAAGAAAAGAAAATAAATTGAAAGGAAATTAAAAGAAAAAGAGAGAGGATTTACCTCTTGAATTCTCATCTTGAGATCCTCCTCAAGGAACCTAGGCTTGGTATTTTGATGAGACCATGATATCCTAGACGTGGGGTATGGGATAGGGAATATTTTTGGGCAAAATTTTGGCAACGCTCAAAGCTTGAGAGGTGTGAGGAGAAGAGAGTGTGAGGGGTGGTATTTATAGTGGAGGCGAGGGGTGTTTTCTCATCATTTAATTCATTAGTTTATTATTTTGGCTCAAGACTGTGAATAGTTTGATAATTATCTATACATATATTAAAATAATGAATTTTTGTTCGAGATTAAGGTTCTTACATCATCCTTGCATCAATAATGACTCAAAAATTCATGTATTTAGCATTTATCGAAAATTGTCGTATTTTACTATTCATCGAATATTCAAATATTTCAAAAAAATCCCAAAAATTCACCCTAAACATTTTTAGAAATTTAGAATTAAAAAATAAACTCAATTTTATGAAAATAATTTTCCAAATATTATTAATTTAATTTTTAATTAAAATCACCATTTACTTGGAAAATACATATTTTAAAATTATAACCGATTTTGTAACACTTTGAAAAATTACTTAAGGTATCATAAAATTATCTTAAAATCATAAGACATAAAAATATTAATTTATGAATACATTTTTGGAAAATAAATTTTCTTTTAAATTATTAAATTAATTATAAAATTGTAATTAAATATTTATGACTTACAAAAATACCAACGCTTAATTAATAATTTTTAAAATATTTACTTACTTATACTATGATACAATTATATCATATTTTCACTTATAAGATGCCAAAATTTTATTTATACTTTCATGGGTGAGGCTACTATTCATTTGGTCGGTTTACTATTCATAAGGGTCGTATTACTGTTCCTAAGGTCAAGTTACTAATTCATTAGTATCGGTTCCTTAACTTATAGAAATACTTATTATTTCATTAATTATTCATTTATAAAGTTTTTTTTATAGTGAATAAGTGATTATATGTGATTTATACTATATGACATTGCTATAAGAAGGGAGAAATTCTATTGATAAAAGTTCGGGTCATTACAGAGAAGGCCCGTGAGTTCTTGAACTCGGAGTAAGGGGGTCATTTAGTGATGAAGTATGTCATCCATTTTATCGAGTTGGTATATGTATCTCCAAATCTCCTCACAAACAATTACCTAATGGCTCGAAGTTTTGAGATGGGATTAAGGCCAAATATCAGATCTAGGATCATTCATCTCTGTCTACTGACTTATTCAGAGGTGGTTGATAAGGCGGTTATGGCATAGGCAGATTTAACTGGTAAGATAGGTCTCAATGGTATTATTTTAGTGGGAAGAATCCAAATTTATTAATTATGATAGAAGAGGAAGTGGGATGAGTCTCATTGGGGTAGTGGCAAGAGTGTTCAGTAGTTGTTAGGTAAAGCTCATCTGGCTTATATGCAGTGTAAGACTATTTTTTTCTATTAGCGTGGGAAAGGTGGAAACACGAGGTCTAGTTTCCTAAAGACTCTAAGGATGTGCCACTAGTGTAGACGTTTGGGGAATCTTTAGTGCTTTTGTCAATGTTTTTTGTGGGGGAGTGGTGTAGGATCTATGTTCTTGAAGGGTTCCTAGGTGTAGTCTGATGCTACCATGGGTGGAGGATCTCTCCCTCAAGGAAGTAGAGATTATCACTAGGAAAATAAGGCTCGTGGTAGGCTAGAGTATACATGTATTCATGCAGTAGAGTTTGTTCTAGAGGATTTGGATTATGTTTCGACCATCATGAGAGGTACAATGTTTATTACTTCTTCTATGGAATCTATTTTATTTGATACGGGCACATCCCATTCTTTAATTTCTATTAAAATGATTGATGATTTGGCTATGTGGGCAGAGTTGATGCCATTTTTGATAGATTTTATAACCCCATTGGGTAGGAAGAAGGAGTAGGGTTTTAATCTCCTGAAGTTCCATGTTTTAATTATTTATGTGGAAGTCCTTTGGAATTTACTCATACTGGACCTAGACATTTTTTCCTTGCCATTGGCATGGATTGTTTGATCATGTTGAAGGTACTACTTGAATTCTATTACCGCAAGGTCCAGTTTCTTACTCTGAATGGGATCACCCACATCTTTCAGGGTGATTGAGACTTGTGATCAGGGAGGGTCAGAGTAGTTTCTTAGAAGTTGGGGTTGATTTTTTTCCAGTTGTCCAGGTTGTTTCGTGGTGTTTCTAAATAGGGTTATTTTTTTAGACTTCAAGTGGTCATGGATAGGTACCCAGAAGTGTTTCTAGAAGATTTTTTGGGATTTCCACCCCAACTAGATGTTGAGTTTATTATCAATCCACTCCTTGGGATGAGCCTAGTATCCTTTCCATCTTATCGTATGGATCTGACCAAGCTAAAAGATTTAAAGGTTCAGTTAGAGGATCTCAAGGGTAGGGGATTTATCCATCCTAGCATTTCATTATGGTCTTATCTGGTTCTATTTGAAAAGAAGGTAGATAGAGGCCTCTTACTTTGAATATACTATTGTAATCTTAACCAAGTGACCATGAAGAATAAATACAAATTTCCTAGAATTGATGACCTCTTTGATTAGCTTAGGGGAGACTAATGGTTTTCAAAGATCGACCTGAGATCCAAGTACTACCAGTTGAGTTTTTAGGAAGATAATGTTCCAAATATTTCCTTTATAAGTTGTTATGTACATTTTGAGTATTTGGTTATGTCATTTGGGCTTACTAATGATCTTGAATTCTTTATGGCATTAATGAACTGAATCTTCAATTGCTTTTTTGACTCATTCATGGTCATGTTTTTAGATGTAATCTTAGTGTATTCCAGGATATAATAGGATATTCCTGACCATCTAGAGGCTATTTTGGATGTTTTAAGGGAGAACCATCTATATTACAAGTTGTACAAGTGCTAATTTTGGATATGTGAAGTGAGTTTTTTAGGCCACAAGATTTCCATGGTAGGATTTTCAATGGATCCAGAGAAAGTTCAAGTAGTCATGTCTTGGGAGTAGTCCAAGAATGTGTACGAGATCTGTAGAATTTTGGGCTTATCCAAGTATTATAGACGTTTAATTCAAGACTTCTCTAGGATAGATTCTCACTTGATGAATTTGACCAGTAAAGGGGTGAAGTATGAGTGGGATGATAAGTGTTAGAGTTCTTTTAAGGAGTTGCAGGACCATTAAACATACACACCAGTTTTGATTATTCTTGATCCTAGGAGAGATTATTCCATGTATTGTGATGCTTCGGGTGTGGATTTGGTATGTGTGATGATGCAAAATAATTATGTTGTGGCATATGGCTCATGGAATCTATACTCACATGAGTAGAATTATCCCACCCATGACTTGGAATTGGTAGTTATGATGCACATGTTGAAGATGTGGTGACACTACCTCTTTGAGGATCATTTTACAATTTACTTAGATCATAAAATCATAAAGTAAATTTTCACCCAGAGGGACTTAGACCTCATGTAAAGACACTAGGTGGGATATCTTCATAATTTTGATTTCAATATTGTGTATACACCAAATTAGTGGAATGTGGTTGATAATGATTTGATTAGGAATCTTCCAAGTCAAGCCATACAAGATTCATTGGATGAGTGGGGTTTGATAAGTTTGTTTTCTAATCTAGGTTTGGAGGTGAAGGAGGATGGAGAGTGGGTGTTTTTGACCAGTTTGTAGGTCTCACCCTCTCTTATTGATTAGGTTAGTGGTGAGAAGGTATCTAACCTCAAGTTTCAGTGGATTAGTGATGTTTTAAATGGTGGGGAGACCATGGGTGAGTGGTCTCAATCTCCTGATGGT
This sequence comes from Viscum album, assembly GCA_963277665.1. Lineage (NCBI taxonomy): Eukaryota > Viridiplantae > Streptophyta > Magnoliopsida > Santalales > Viscaceae > Viscum > Viscum album. The sequence goes on along the minus strand of OY728157.1, from coordinate 22,255,054 downwards.
TATATCTTTTTCCATAAGTGGTTAGTAGTTCCTTTGAGCTTTGTGGTAGGAGGTGATGCATGAGGCACATCATTCTAGTTGGCTCATGATACATGGGGAAACCAAGATGTTTTATACCTTGAGAGGTTGATATTGGTGTCCTGAGATGATATGTATATTTGTAGATTATGTCTCTAGAAGCTTGATTGGTCATAGGATCAAAGCTAAGCATTAGAGACTAGCTAGGTTTTTGCGGACACTAACCATTTTAGAGTGAAAGTGGGATGATATCACCATATATTTAATGATTGGGATAAGTCATACCCCAAGTGGGAAAGATTATATATGGGTTATTATAGATCATCTGATGAAATCAACCCACTTTCTTCCCATCAGTGAGTCAATGAATGTAAAGGACCTCAGACGCCTGTATGTTTGAGAGGTTGTTCAGCTTCATAAAGTGACCTCAGGGATAGTTTAAATCTAGGATTCCTATTTTACTTCTCATTTTTGAAAGGGGGTCTAGGAGGCTTTGGGAACTGATATAAAGTTGAGAACCATGTATCACCCATAGATGGATAGTCAGTCTAAGCAGATCATACAGACTCTCGAGGATATGTTGTGAGCATGTGTTATAAGGCCCCGGCCTTAAACCTTAATTATATTTAATTAAATGAATAATTCACATTAAGGATCTTTTCAGGTTTAGAGTTTTAGAGAATTAGAACATAACTATTAAATTTCAAAATATTACAAAGTAGACACTTCTACTAAGTTTCCATAGAATAAAAAACTCTTAAAAAGAAACATGTCTAGTTCCATGTTTTATATAGCATGACTTTCCCTTGATCCCATCCTTGACCCTATTCCACATTAAGTCCTGTGAAAAACATTTCAAAAAAACTTGGGGTGAGCATAAAAATCTCAGTAAGGGATACACAAAGAATGAAAACTATTAGTTTATCAAAACAACAAGTAAACCATGTATACTTTATCAAAGTAATACTTTTCACCTTTATGAAGTAGTAAAAACTCTTCACTGAATAAAAGATCATTACTTACCCTTTTGTAACCAAAATATTACCATAAAACCCATATAAAGATCACATAACATATAAAGGTAACTTGGGACATAAACATACTTAAATGGAATAACCATACGGTCGACTTCCACACATATCACTTAATGGAATAGCCATACGGCCGACTTCCATACATACTTAATGGAATAGCCATACGGACGACTTCCATACCCAATGCATTGGAGGTTATAACGTAACCACAAGTCCTAGTATTCACGGAACCACCTGTCATATGGTTTATCACGTAAACACCCGTCAAATGTCCAAGTACCATTATAAAAATCATAAGACATAAAACAAATATAATGGAAAGAAAAAATTTCCACACTTTGATCACAATATATCACTTAAATATATTGACATAAAAAATCCATTATAAAAACCATTTTCAATACCAAAATACATAAAAGAGTATATGGTATTTATTTCATTTAAAAAAACATTACGGCTTATTCAGGAAGCCAAAGACCAAATAATACTCGCGGCGGCGGAAAAGGTCGTTGTCACCGCGTACGTTAAAAGAAACATTCCTTTTTGTCGTTTTGTAAAACGCTTCATAGAAAAAGATTCCTTTTGTATAAAAGTAAAAGTCAAAGGAGTTTATACACTGTATAAAATAAAGTTGTGTATAAAACGAAATATGCCTCAATGAAAGGAGATTGAGACAAAGTCCCTTACCTCGGGTCCGACTAGACTCGATCATTCTTTAACGTCCTGAATAATAAACTTGAGTTAATTTATATTTGCTTAAGAAACTTTTTCAAGTTCATTATTCCTTTTATATCACTTATTTTCATGTTATAAACATTATGTAGTCATTTAAGTTAATAATGTTTGTTTTGTCGATATTTGGTTCTTAAGTCGAAAGTGGACTTCTTACAATTACATGTTGTTCATGTGGTCAAAGGTTCTTTATATCCAGAATGACATTCCTGATTTGGATATCATATATATCATATATATCTGGAATATAAATGTATTTATAATATCACATAATCATTTAGAGGTAAGAAATGAAATGCACCGTTCATGGAGACGGTAATCCGTACGTACGCATGAACGCTACTTTCATTTCTATGTCATATTAATGGAATTAAAACTAAATGAGAGGTATGTATATTTTAATTACAGAATTATATTAATCATTTAGATGTAACATACATCATATATATCCATTATATATATGTACTTATAATAGTACATTACATTTGGGGATAAGAAATGAAATGCATCGTTCATGGAGACGGTAAGTCGTACGTACGCATGAATGCCACTTTCATTTATATCTCATACTTTAATGGGAAGAAATAATAATGATATAGAGGTATATTATAATTCCAGTATAACATAATATATAATAACTTTAAATCCATCCTTTATACGTCCCACATATGGTATTAACGAATCAAATCACTTTGAGGGGGCGGTAGTCCGCACTTCCTAAAATGAAATTATCGTGTTTACCCATAATGGAAGCCATAAAGGTATGCTCAAAATGAAAAATACAGAAGCTTAAGGAAAACATAAACATATTATATATCATATATAAATATAGTTACATCTTAATGGCCACCATTAAATGTGTTTAAAAGAAGATTGAACAATTATTTTTTCTTGAGGCAGAAATTCGCCAACCACAGAAACAGTATGTTCTTTAACCATTAGATGTATATGTGTGTAAGTGTAGCTCGAATTATTATTATAAAAACATCCTAGTATATTTAATATACTGTATTTGTTACAAAATAAATTAATAAAAAGAGTTTAGGGGGTTGGAGAAGCAAAATAAAACAAAAGAACACAAGTGAACACATTACCTTAAAATCGGGTAACTCTCTTAGATTTGAGCTCAAAGGCTTATTTGGGAAGACTTCTGCCCAAAGTGAGGCTTAAAGGAGTAATAGAGGGATGTGGAGAGACAAAATGGGCAGGGTTTGGCCGAGCCAAAGGCTTTGGAAGTGTGGGTAAATAGGTAGAGGTGGGGGCCTTTTATAAGAGGAGAGGAGGGGCACTCTTGGAAAGTAAAGAAAAGTTACTTTATTTTAAAATGAGATTCGGATTTAAGAGGTCCCAAATTGATATAATTCAAGGATAAGGTGATAAGGGTTCTAAATCCACCCATACAATAGGTTTTGGACATGTGTAGGTCATATATTTTACATTATCTTTTCATTTTATTTAAATCCTTTATTAATGAGGTAATCACTGCATCATTATGATGTCATAAATAATTTTATTTATTTAATGTATAAAAATTATAAAAAAATATCATGATGTAGGAAATCTGTTTATATTTCTAATGAATTATTATAGTCAAAAATCTGACTTTTATAACCCCATGTAAAAATTGTTTTAGTAAAATAACTCATGTTTGTGACATTTTTACTTTAACATTAAATAAAAAGGTATTTATGTCATTTCCCAACCAAAGTGGCTCCATGGGGTCCCCAAGTTGACCCATGGATATTCTTGGTCGGCCATGACACATACAATGAGGGTAGGACATGTGTCAAGCTCATTTCATATTATTAAAACATTATTTTTACCTTAAACCAATTACCTCTAATCGCGATTAAAAACTTAAAAGTTACTATTCACCAAAAAATTATTTTAATCTCATTGAACCACATTTTACTTCTTAATGACAACCATGTATGTCGGATTTTTTAAAATCAAATCACAGAAGTGGTAAAATTTCATTTAAACGAAAAATCAATTTTTATAAGTACCACTTAGTGGTTTCACTATTCATCAAAAATTGAAGTTTTTTAGAAAAATACCAAAAATTCACCCTAAGCTATATTTGATATTCTGAATTCAAAAATGAAGTCTATTTTAAAAAATTCAAAACATATAAGTCACATTAATTAATTTAATAATTAATTCCCACTGTCATGACAAATAGCGTGTTTTTATGAAACAATAAGTATCAAAATATTGACACTAGTTTAAGTCCGATTTCAAAGTGAAATTAATTACAACGACCACTATTGGATTTAATGGTAAAAATATTTTCTAATTTTACTTTAAAACCAATTCAAACGATAATCTAATCATATAAATAAATTAGATTAAAAAGTGGTTTTGAATTAAAATACAACATCTTACACTATTCATTAAAAAAATGAACTTTATCAGAAAGATACCAAAAATTTACACAAAGTAAATTTTGATGTCCCGATTCTAAAGAAGAGTTTTATTTGGTCCAATAGAATGTATAAGAGTGAACAAAACTATATTTAATGACGGTTCTCCATCAAAAGGCGATAAGTGAACCTTTAGTGAAAATTAGGGCATATATGCCTAAAATTGAATTCTTTCCCTATTTTAAGCCTTTATCTTTTATTAGATAAAAGTAAAAACATTTAAAAAACATATATAATCATATTTTAGTTATTTTTATCCTTTCCCGCCAATACAACGGCTATGTGTTAACTACCATTTAAAATAATATTATTTTATTACTAGTGTGCAATGTAAGATGTCAATGAAACTCTTTGTTGCGTATCGGGTACACTATCGAACATAGCAACCCCTTTAAAATAAAATTAATATTTAATTCGTAAATATTAATAAATATGAAAATTCTTTATTCTTTATTTACTTGGGATGTTACATCCTTCTCCCCTTTTGGGAATTACGTCCTCGCAATTTTATTCACTTATCAAAATAAGTGGGGGTATTTATCCCTCATAGCATTTTCAGATTCCCACATTGCCTCTTCAACCATATGGTTTTTCCACAAAACCTTTACCTGGTGAATCACCTTATTCCGTAACACTTGCTCCCTATGGTCAAGAATCTGGACTGGTTGTTCTTCATAAGATAGGTTCTCTTCCAGCTGAACTACCTCTGGACTCAAAACATGAGATGGATCTGGCATATACTTTCTCAACATCGAAACATGAAAAACATTGTGTACCTGAGATTAACTCGGAGGTAATGCCACTCTGTATGAAACTGATCCAAATCTCTCCAGAATTTCATATGGTCCAATAAACCTTGGACTCGGATTTCCTTTCTTACCAAATTGCATCACACTTTTCCATGGAGAAACCTTGAGAAAAACATGATCACCTACCTCGAAAGATAGATCCTTCCTTCGGTTATCCGCATAACTCTTCTGCCTGCTCTGAGCTGTTCTCATGTGTTTCTGAATCAACTAAACTTTTTTTGTCATCTCTTCTACCAATTCTGGTCCCATCAGCTTCCTTTCACCCACTTCATCCCAAAATGCTGGAGTTCGACACCACTTCCCATATAATGCCTCAAATGGTGTCATCTGTATACTGGAATGAAAACTGTTATTATAAGAAAACTCAACCAAAGAAAGATGTTGGTCCCAACTTCCCTGATAATCCATCTAACAAGACCGTAGCATATCCTCCAAGGTCTGAATTGTTCGTTCTGACTGCCCATCTGATTAAGGATGAAAAGCTGTACGAAAATTTAATTCAGTACCCAACGACTTCTAAAGGCCTTTGCAAAAGTTAGAAGTAAACCTCGGATCACGATCAGACACAATGGAGAGAGGAACTCCATGTAACCTGACTATCTTTTTAAGATACAAACGGTAAAGTTGATCTAGTGAAAAAGTATCTCGTATAGAAAGTAAATGAGCAGATTTAGTCAAGCGATCAACAATAACCCAGATTGCATTATTACCTCGAGATGTCCTCGGTAATCCCATGACAAAATCCATGGATATATTTTCCCATTTCCACTCTGGCACTGGTAAAGGCTGAAGCATCCCTTTCGGTAACTGCCACTCTACTTTAACCTACTGAAAAGTCAAACACTTCACAGTAAAATCAGCAATATCCCTTTTCATTTCATCCCACCATTATTACTCCCACAGATCTGTGTACATCTTAGTACTGCTAGGATGAACTGAAAACGGGGAACTATGAGCCTCACATAACAACTCATTCTTTAACTGTGAATCACAAGGCACACATAATCTCTTCCCAAACCTCAAAACACAATCATTATCAATGTTGAATTCAGGCAACTTACCCTTCTGAACCAGCTCTACCTTTTTCTGCAACTCACTGTCTTGCCTCTGTGCTTGCTTAATTCTGTCTGATAGGGATGATCTCACTGATACCTGAAACAAAACAGAAGAACTTCCTGCACCAACAACTTCTATGCCAAATTTCATCAAATCAAAAACCAAAGGATCTCGTTCCAAATGTAGCATGGTTAACGAAGCATTACTTTTTCGACTCAAAGCATCGGCCACTTTATTTTCTTTTCCCGGATGGTAATGAATTGTACAATCATAATCCTTGATTAATTCCAGCCATCTCCTCTGTCTCATGTTCAATTATTTCTGAGTGAATATATACTTTAAACTTTTGTGATCAGTATATATTTCACACTTTACTCCATACAAATGATGCCTCAAAATTTTTAGAGCGAAAACTACAGCAGCTAATTCCAAATCATGTGTGTGGTAATTTACCTCATGAGTTTTCAACTTTCGTGAAGCATAAGCAATTACCTGATCATTCTGCATTAGGACACAACCAAGTCCTTTCAATGAAGTATCACTGTAGATAACAAACTCACCATTCCTAAAAGGTAATGCCAAAATTGGAGCATTCACCAATCTTCTTTTCAGTTCCTCAAAACAATCATCACATTCTTTTGTCCAAATAAACTTATCACCCTTCTGAGTTAGCTTAGTCATTGGACTGGATAACCGTGAAAAATTTCTAACAAACCTTCGGTAATAACCTGCCAAACCAAGAAAACTACGAATCTTGGTTACATTTGTGGGTCTTGGCCATTCTTCAACAACTTTTGTTTTAGCAGGATCAACAGTTATGCCATCTTTTGAAACAATGTGACCTAGGAAAGAAATTTGTTGTAACCAAAACTCACACTTGCTGAATTTTCCATATAGTTTCTTTTCTTTTAAGTTTTGCAAGATAACCCTTAAATGACTTTCATGCTCCTCTTTACTTTTAGAAAACACCAAAATATCATCAATAAACACAACCACCATTTATCACCTGATTCAACTGAGCCATCAGTGTAGCAAACTGCTCAATTATGATTCTGACCATCTCTGGTTGCTGATACGAAAGGTCATTTCCCTCTGTATGCCTTCCCAGAAAAGTTGTTCTGTTTCCTCTACGAAAAACCATTATTAACAAAGAAATATATTAGGCGAAGCAACATGGTAATCTTTAAATACTATATCATTTCATTCATACCATAAATTAACTTATAATTTAATAATTTTCTAACTCCTAAAGTTGTCTAAACCGACCTCTGATACCATCTATAAGGCCCCGACCTTAAACCTTACTTAATATTGAATTAAATGAATAATTCGCATTGAGGATCTTTTCAGGTTTATAGTTTTAGAGAATTAGAACATAACTATTAAATTTCAAAAGATTACAAAGTAGACACTTCTACTAAGTTTCCATAGAATAAAAAACTCTTAAAAAGAAACATGTCTAGTTCCATGTTTTATATAGCATGACTTTCCCTTGATCTCATCCTTGACTTTATTCCACATTAAGTCCTGTGAAAAACATTTCAAAAAAACTTGGGTTGAGCATAAAAAGCTCAATAAGGGATACAAAAAGAATGAAAACTATTAGTTTATCAAAATAACAAGTAAACCATGTATACTTTGTCAAAGTAATACTTTTCACCTTTATGAAGTAGTAAAAACTCTTCACTGAATAAAAGATCATTACTTACCCTTTTGTAACCAAAAGATTACCATAAAACCCATATAAATATCACATAACATATAAAGGTAACTTGGGACATAAACATACTTAAATGGAATAACCATACGGTCGAATTCCATACATATCACTTAATGGAATAGCCATACGGCCGACTTCCATACATACTTAATGGAATAGCCATACGGCCGACTTCCATACCCAATGCATTGGAGGTTATAACGTAACCACCCATCCTGGTATTCACGGCACCACCCGTCATATGGTTTATCATGCAACCACCCGTCAAATGTCCAAGTACCATTATAAAAATCATAAGACATAAAACAAATATAATGGAAAGAAAACATTTCCACACTTTGATCACAATATATCACTTAAATATATTGACATAAAAAATCCATTATAAAAACCATTTTCAATACCAAAATACATAAAAGATTATATGGTATTTAATTCATTTTAAAAAAACATTATGTCTTGTTCAGGAAGCCAAAGACCAAATAATACTCGCGGTGGCGGAAAAGGTTGTTGTCACCGCGTACGTTAAAAGAAACATTCCTTTTTTTCATTTTGTAAAACGCTTTGTATAAAAAGATTCCTTTTGTATAAAATTAAAAGTCAAAGGGGTTTATACACCGTATAAAAGAAAGTTGTGTATAAAACGACATATGCCTCAATGAAAGGAAATTGAGACGAAGTCCCTTACCTCGGGTCCGACTTGACTTGATCGTTCTTTAACATCCTGAATAATAAAATTGAGTTAATTTCTATTTTCTTAAGAAACTTTTTCAAGTTCATTATTCCTTTTATATCACTTATTTCCATGTTATAAACATTATGTAATCATTTAAGTTAATAATTTTTGTTTTGTCGATATTTGGTTCTTAAGTCGAAAGTGGACTTCTTACAATTACATGTTGTTCGTGTGGTCAAAGGTTCTTTATATCCATAATGAAATTCCTGATTTGGATATCATATATATCATATATATCTGGCATATACATGTATTTATAATATCACATAATCATTTAGAGGTAAGAAATTAAATGCACCGTTCATGGAGATGGTAAGCCGTACGTAAGCATGAACGCTACTTTCATTTCTATGTCATATTAATGGAATTAAAACTAAATGAGAGGTATGTATATTTTAATTCCAAAATTATATTAATCATTTAGATGTAACATACATCATATATATCCATTATATATATGTACTTATAATAGTACATTACATTTGGGGATAAGAAATGAAATGCACCGTTCATGGAGACGGTAAGTCGTACGTACGCATGAACGCTACTTTCATTTCTATTTCATACTTTAATGGGAAAAAATAATAATGATATAGAGGTATATTATAATTACAGTATAACATCATATATAATAACTTTAAATCCATCCTTTATACGTCCCACATATGGCATTAACGAATCAAATCACTTTGAGGGGGCGGTAGTCCGCACTTCCTAAAATGAAATTATCGTGTTTACCCATAATGGAAGCCATAAAGGTATGCTCAAAATGAAAAATACAGAAGCTTAAGGAAAACATAAACATATTATATATCATATATAAATATATTTACATCTTAATGGCCACCATTAAAGGTGTTTAAAAGAAGATTGAACAATCATCGTTTCGTGAGGCAGAAATTCGCCAACCACAGAAACAGTATGTTCTTTAACCATTAGATATAGATGTGTGTAAGTGTAGCTTGAATTATTATTATAAAAACATCCTAGTATATTTAACATACTGGATTTGTTACAAAATAAATGAATAAAAAGAGTTTAGGGGGTTGGAGAAGAAAAATAAAACAAAAGAACACAGGTGAACACATTACCTTAAAATCGGGTAACTCTCTTAGATTTGAGCTCAAAGGCTTCCTTGGGAAGACTTATGCCCAAAGTGAGGCTTAAAGGAGTAATAGAGGGATGTGGAGAGACAAAATGGGCAGGGGTAGGCCTATCCAAGGGCTTTGGAAGTGTGGGTAAAGAGGTAGAGGTGGGGGCCTTTTATAAGAGAAGAGGAGGGGCACTCTTGGAAAGTAAAGAAAAGTTACTTTATTTTAAAATGGGATTCGGATTTAAGAGGTCCCACATTGATATAATTCGAGGATAAGGTGATAAGGGTTCTAAATCCACTCATCCAATAGGTTTTAGACATGTGTAGGTCATAGATTTTACATTATCTTTTCATTTTATTTAAATCCTTTATTAATGAGGTAATCGCTGCATCATTATGATGTCATAAATAATTTTATTTATTTAATGTATAAAAATTATAAAAAAATATCATGATGTAGGAAATCTGTTTAGATTTCTAATGAATATTTATAGTCAAAAATATGACTTGTATAAACCCATGTAAAAATTGTTTTAGTAAAATAACTCATGTTTGTGACATTTTTACTTTAACATTAAATAAAAAGGTATTTATGTCATTTCCCAACCAAAGTGGTTCCATGGGGTCCCCAATTTGACCCATGGATTTTCTTGGTCGGCCATGACACATACAATGATGGTAGGACATGTGTCAAGCTCATTTCATATTATTAAAACATTATTTTTACCTTAAACTACACCAATTACCTCTAATCGCGATTAAAAACTTAAAAGTTACTATTCACCAAAAAATTATTTTAATCCCATTGAACCACATTTTACTTCTTAATGACAACCATGTATTTCAGATTTTTTAAAATCAAATCACAGAAGTGGTAAAATTTCATTTAAACGAAAAATCAATTTTTATAAGTACCACTTAGTGGTTTCACTATTCATCAAAAATTGAAGTTTTTTAGAAAAATACCAAAAATTCACCCTAAGATATATTTGATATTCCGAATTCAAAAATGAAGTCTATTTTAAAAAATTCAAAACATATAAGTCACATTAATTAATTTAATAATTAATTCCTGCTGTCATGACAAATAGCGTGTTTTTATGAAACAATAAGTATCAAAAGATTGACACTAGTTTAAGTCCGATTTCAAAGTGAAATTAATTCCAACGACCACTATTGGATTTAATGGTAAAAATATTTTCTAATTTCACTTTAAAACCAATTCAAATGATAATCTAATCATATAAATAAATTAGATTAAAAAGAGGTTTTGAATTAAAATACAACATCTTACACTATTCATTAAAAAATGAACTTTATCAGAAAGATACCAAAAATTTACACAAAGTAAATTTTGATGTCCCGATTCTAAAGAAGAGTTTTATTTGGTCCAATAGAGTGTATAAGAGTGAAAAAAACTATATTTAATGACGGTTCGTCATCAAAAGGCGATAAGTGAACCTTTAGTAAAAATTAGGGCATATATGCCTAAAATTGAATTCTTTCCGTATTTTTAGCCTTTATCTTTTATTAGATAAAAGTAAAAACATTTAAAAAACATATATAATCATATTTTATTTATTTATATCCTTTCCTGCCAATACAACGGCTATGTGTTAACTACCATTTAAAATAATATTATTTTATTACTAATGTGCAACGTAAGATTTCAATGAAACTCTTTGTTCCGTATCAGGTACACTATCGAACATAGCAACCCCTTTAAAGTAAAATTAATATTTAATTCGTAAATATTAATAAATATGAAAATTATTTATTCTTTATTTACTTGGGATGTTACATCCTTCTCCCCTTTTGGGAATTGCCTCCTCGCAATTTTATTCACTTATCAAAATAAGTGGGGGTATTTATCCCTCATAGCATTTTCAGATTCTCACGTTGCCTCTTCAACCATATGGTTTTTCCACAAAACCTTTACCTGGTGAATCACCTTATTCTGTAACACTTGCTCCCTATGGTCAAGAATCTGGACCAGCTGTTCTTCATAAGATAGGTTCTCTTCCAGCTGAACTACCTCTGGACTCAAAACATGAGATGTATCTGGCATATACTTTCTCAACATCGAAACATGAAAAACATTGTGTACCTGAGATAAACTCGGAGGTAATTCCACTCTATATGAAACTGATCCAACTCTCTCCAGAATTTCATATGGTCCAATGAACCTTGGACTCAGCTTTCCTTTCTTACCAAATCGCATCACACTTTTCCATGGAGAAACCTTGAGAAAAACATGATCACCTACCTCAAAAGATAGATCCTTCCTTTGGTTATCCGCATAACTCTTCTGCCTTTTCTGAGCTATTCTCATGTGTTTCTAAATCAACTGAACTTTTTCTGCCATCTCTTCTACCAATTCTGGTCCCATCAGCTTCCTTTCACCCACTTCATCCCAAAATGTTGGAGTTCGACACCGCTTCCCATATAATGCCTCAAATGGTGCCATCTGTATACTGGAATGAAAACTGTTATTATAAGAAAACTCAACCAAAGAAAGATGTTGGTCCCAACTTCCCTGATAATCCATCGAACAAGCCTGTAGCATATCCTCCAAGGTCTGAATTGTTCGTTCTGACTGCCCATCTGATTGAGGATGAAAAGCTGTACTAAAATTTAATTCAGTACCCAACGAATTCTAAAGGTCTTTCCAAAAGTTAGAAGTAAACCTGGGATCACGATCGGACACAATGGAGAGAGGAACTCCATGTGACCTGACTATCTCTTTAAGATACAAACGGGAAAGTTGATCTAGTGAAAAAGTATCTCGTATAGCAAGGAAATGAGCAGATTTAGTCAAGCGATCAACAATAACCCAGATTGCATTATTACCTCGAGATGTCCTCGGTAATCCCACGACAAAATCCATGGATATATTTTCTCATTTCCACTCTGGCACTGGTAAAGGCTGAAGCAACCCTTTCGGTAACTGCCACTCTTCTTTAACCTGCTGACAAGTCAAACACTTCACAGTAAAATCAGCAATATCCCTTTTCATTTCATCCCACCATTAATACTCCCACAGATCTCTGTACATCTTAGTACTTCCAGGATGAACTGAAAACGGGGAACTATGAGCCTCATATAACAACTCATTCTTCAACTGTGAATCACATGGCACGCATAATATCTTCCCAAACCTCAAAACACAATCATTATCAATGTTTAATTCAGGCAACTTACCCTTCTGAACCAACTCTACCTTTTTCTGCAACTCATTGTCTTGCCTCTGTGCTTGCTTAATTCTGTCTGATAGGGATGATCTCACTGATACCTAAAACAAAACAGAAGAACTTCCTGCACCAACAACTTCTATGCCAAAGTTCATCAAATCAAAAACCAAAGGATCTCGTTCCAAACATAGCATGGTTAGTGAAGCATTACTTTTTCGACTCAAAGCATTGGCCACTTTATTTGCTTTTCCCAGATGGTAATGAATTGTACAATCATAATCCTTGATTAATTCCATCCATATCCTCTGTCTCATGTTCAATTCTTTCTGAGTGAATATATACTTTAAACTTTTGTGATCAGTATATATTTCACACTTTACTCCATACAAATGATGCCTCTAAATTTTTAGAGCGAAAACTATAGCATCTAATTCCAAATCATGTGTATGGTAATTTACCTCATGAGTTTTCAACTGTCGTGAAGCATAAGCAATTACCTGATCATTCTGCATTAGGAAACAACCAAGTCCTTTCAATGAAGCATCATTGTAGATAACAAACTCACCATTCCTAAAAGGTAATGCCAAAACTAGAGAATCCACCAATCTTCTTTTCAGTTCCTAAAAACAATCATCACATTATTTTGTCCAAATAAACTTATCACCCTTCCGAGTTAGCTTAGTCATTGGACTAGATAACCGTGAAAAATTTCTAACAAACCTTCGGTAATAACCTGCCAAACCAAGAAAACTACGAATCTTGGTTACATTTGTGGGTCATGGCCATTCTTCAACAACTTTTGTTTTAGCAGGATCAACAGTTGTGCCATCTTTTGAAACAATGTGACCTAGGAAAGAAATTTGTTGTAACCAAAACTCACACTTGCTGAATTTTCCATATAGTTTCTTTTCTTTTATGGTTTGCAATATAACCCTTAAATGACTTTCATGCTCCTCTTTACTTTTAGAAAACACCAAAATATCATCAATAAACACAACCACCATTTATCACCCGATTCAACTGATCCATCAGTGTAGCAAACTGCTCAATTATGATTCTGACCATCTCTGGTTGCTGATTCGAAAGGTCATTTCCCTCTGTATGCCTTCCCAGAAAATTTGTTCTGTTTCCTCTACGAAAAACCATTCTTAACAAAGAAATATCTTAGGTGAAGCAACATGGTAATCTTTAAATGCTATATCATTTCAGTCATACCATAAATTAATTTATAATTTAACAATTTTCTAACTCCTAAAGTTGTCTAAACCGACCTCTAATACCAACTATAAGGCCCCGGCCTTAAACCTTACTTAATATTGAGTTAAATGAATAATTCACATTGAGGATCCTTTCAGGTTTATAGTTTTAGAGAATTAGAACATAACTATTAAATTTCAAAAGATTAAAAAGTAGACACTTCTACTAAGTTTCCATAGAATAAAAAACTCTTAAAAAGAAACATGTCTAGTTCCATGTTTTATATAGCATGACTTTCCCTTGATCTCATCCTTGACTCTATTCCACATTAATTCCTATGAAAAACATTTCAAAAAAACTTGGGGTGAGCATAAAAAGCTCAGTAAGGGATACACAAATAATGAAAACTATTAGTTTATCAAAACAACAAGTAAACCATGTATACTTTATCAAAGTAATACTTTTCACCTTTATGAAGTAGTAAAAACTCTTCACTGAATAAAAGATCATTACTTACCCTTTTGTAACCAAAAGATTACCATAAAACCCATATAAAGATCAAATAACATATAAAGGTAACTTGGGACATAAACATACTTAAATGGAATAACCATACGATCGACTTCCACACATATCACTTAATGGAATAGCCATACGGCCGACTTCCATACATACTTAATGGAATATCCATACGGCCGACTTCCATACCCAATGCATTAGAGGTTATAACGTAACCACCCATCCTGGTATTCATGGCACCACCCGTCATATGCTTTATCATGCAACCACCCATCAAATGTCCAAGTACCATTATAAAAATCATAAGACATAAAACAAATATAATGGAAAGAAAACATTTCCACACTTTGATCACAATATATCACTTAAATATATTGACATAAAAAATCCATTATAAAAACCATTTTCAATACCAAAATACATAAAAGAGTATATGGTATTTATTTCATTTTAAAAAAACATTACGGCTTGTTCAGGAAGCCAAAGACCAAATAATACTCGCGGCGACGGAAAAGGTCGTTGTCACCGCGTACGTTAAAAGAAACATTCCTTTTTGTCATTTTGTAAAACGATTCGTAGAAAAAGATTCCTTTTGTATAAAAGTAAAAGTCAAAGGGGTTTATACACCGTATAAAAGAAAGTTGTGTATAAAACGAAATATGGCTCAATGAAAGGAGATTGAGACGAAATCACTTACCTCAGGTCCGACTTGACTTGATCATTCTTTAACGTCCTGAATAATAAACTTGAGTTAATTTCTATTTGCTTAAGAAACTTTTTCAAGTTCATTATTCCTTTTATATAACTTATTTCCATGTTATAAACATTATGTAATCATTTAAGTTAATAATTTTTGTTTTGTCGATATTTGGTTCTTAAGTCGAAAGTGGACTTCTTACAATTACATGTTGTTCGTGTGGTCAAAGGTTCTTTATATCTAGAATGACATTCCTGATTTGGATATCATATATATCATATATATCTAGCATATACATGTATTTATAATATCACATAATCATTTAGAGCTAAGAAATTAAATGCACCGTTCATGGAGACGGTAAGCCGTACGTACGCATGAATGCTACTTTCATTTCTATGTCATATTAATGGAATTAAAACTAAATGAGAGGTATGTGAATTTTAATTACAGAATTATATTAATAATTTAGATGTAACATACATCATATATATCCATTATATATATGTACTTATAATAGTACATTACATTTGCGGATAAGAAATGAAATGCACCGTTCATTGAGACGGTAAGTCGTACGTACGCATGAACGCTACTTTCATTTCTATCTCATACTTTAATGGGAAGAAATAATAATGATATAGAGGTATTTTATAATTACAGTATATCATCATATATAGTAACTTTAAATCCATCCTTTATACATCCCACATATGGCATTAAAGAATCAAATCACTTTGAGGGGAAGGTAGTCCGCACTTCCTAAAATGAAATTATCGTGTTTACCCATAATGGAAGCCATAAAGGTATGCTCAAAATAAAAAACACAGAAGCTTAAGGAAAACATAAACATATTATATATAATATATAAATATATTTACATCTTAATGGCCACCATTAAAGGTGTTTAAAAGAAGATTTAACAATCATCATTTCGTGAGGCAGAAATTCGCCAACCATAGAAACAGTATGTTCTTTAACCATTAGATGTAGATGTGTGTAAGTGTAGCTCGAATGCTTATTATAACAACATCCTAGTATATTTAAGATACTGTATTTGTTACAAAATAAATGAATAAAAAGAGTTTAGGGGGTTGGAGAAGCAAAATAAAACAAAAGAACACAAGTGAACACATTACCTTAAAATCAGGTAACTCTCTTAGATTTGAGCTCAAAGGATCCCTTGGAAAGACTTATGCCTATAGTGAGGCTTCAAGGAGTAATAGAGGGATATGGAGAGACAAAATGGTCAGGGGTTGGCCGAGCCAAGGGCTTTGGAAGTGTGGGTAAAGAGGTATAGGTGGGGGCCTTTTATAAGAGGAGAGGAGGGGAACTCTTGGAAAGTAAAGAAAAGTTACTTTATTTTAAAATGAGATTCGGATTTAAGAGGTACCAAATTGATATAATTCAAGTATAAGGTGATAAGGGTTCTAAATCCACCCATCCAATAGGTTTTGGACATGTGTAGGTCATAGATTTTACATTATCTTTTCATTTTATTTAAATCCTTTATTAATGACGTAATCGCTGCATCATTATGATGTCATAAATAATTTTATTTATTTAATGTCTAAAAAATCTAAAAAAATATCATGATTTAGGAAATATTTTTAGGTTTCTAATGAATATTTATAGTCAAAAATATGACCTGTATAACCCCATGTAAAAATCGTTTTAGTAAAATAACTCATGTTTGTGACATTTTTACTTTAACATTAAATAAAAAGGTATTTATGTCATTTCCCAACCAAAGTGGCTCCATGGGGTCCCCAAGTTGACCCATGGATTTTCTTGGTCGGCCATGACACATCCAATGAGGGTAGTACATGTTTCAAGCTCATTTTATATTATTAAAACATTATTTTTACCTTAAACTACACTAATTACCTCTAATCGCGATTAAAAACTTAAAAGTTACTATTCACCAAAAAATTATTTTAATCCCATTGAACCACATTTTACTTCTTAATGAAAACCATTTATGTCGGATTTTTGAAAATAAAATCACAGAAGTGGTAAAATTTCATTTAAACGAAAAATCAATTTTTATAAGTACCACTTAGTGGTTTCACTATTCCTCAAAAATTGAAGTTTATTAGAAAAATACCAAAAATTCACCCTAAGCTATATTTGATATTCCGAATTCAAAAATGAAGTCTATTTTAAAAAATTCAAAACATATAAGTCACATTAATTAATTTAATAATTAATTCCCGCTGTCATGACAAATAGCGTGTTTTTATGAAACAATAAGTATCAAAAGATTGACACTGGTTTATGTCCGATTTCAAAGTGAAATTAATTCAAACGACCACTATTGGATTTAATGGTAAAAATATTTTCTAATTTCACTTTAAAAACAATTCAAATGATAATCTAATCATATAAATAAATTAGATTAAAAAGAGGTTTTGAATTAAAATACAACATCTTACACTATTCATTAAAAAATGAACTTTATCGGAAAGATACCAAAAATTTACACAAAGTAAATTTTGATGTCCCGATTCTAAAGAAGAGTTTTATTTGGTCCAATAGAATGTATAAGAGTGAACAAAACTATATTTAATGACAGTTCACCATCAAAAGGCGATAAGTGAACCTTTAGTGAAAATTAGGGCATATATGCCTCAAATTGAATTCTTTCCGTATTTTAAGCCTTTATCTTTTATTAGATAAAAGTAAAAACATTTAAAAAACATATATAATCATATTTTAGTTATTTCTATCATTTCCTGCCAATACAACGACTATGTGTTAACTACCATTTAAAATAATATTATTTTATTACTAGTGTGCAACGTAAGATTTCAATGAAACTCTTTGTTGCGTATCGGGTACACTATCGAACATAGCAACCCCTTTAAAGTAAAATTAATATTTAATTCGTAAATATTAATAAATATGAAAATTCTTTATTCTTTATTTACTTGGGATGTTACATCCTTCTCCCCTTTTGGGAATTGCGTCCTCGCAATTTTATTCACTTATCAAAATAAATGGGGGTATTTATCCCTCATAGCATTTTCAGATTCCCATGTTGCCTCTTCAACCATATGGTTTTTCCACAAAACCGTTATCTGGTGAATCACCTTATTCCGTAACACTTGCTCCCTGTGGTCAAGAATCTGGACCGGCTGTTCTTCATAATATAGGTTCTCTTCCAGCTGAACAACCTCTGGACTCAAAACATGAGATAGATCCGGCATATACTTTCTCAACATCGAAACATGAAAAACATTGTGTACCTGAGATAAACTCGGAGGTAATGCCACTCTGTATGAAACTGATCCAACTCTCTCCAGAATTTCATATGGTCCAATGAACCTTGGACTCAGCTTTCCTTTCTTACCAAATCGCATCACACTTTTCCATGGATAAACCTTGAGAAAAACATGATCACCTACCTCGAAAGATAGATCCTTCCTCCGGTTATCCGCATAACTCTTCTGCCTGCTCGGAGCTATTCTCATGTGTTTCTGAATCAACTGAACTTTTTCTGCCATCTCTTCTACCAATTCTGGTCCCATCAGCTTCCTTTCACCCACTTCATCCCAAAATGCTGGAGTTCGACACCACTTCCCATATAATGCCTCAAATGGTGTCATCTGTATACTGGAATGAAAACTGTTATTATAAGAAGACTCAACCAAATAAATATATTGGTCCCAACTTCCCTGATAATCCATCGAACAAGCCCGTAGCATATCCTCCAAGGTCTGAATTGTTCGTTCTGACTGCCCATCTGATTGAGGATGAAAAGCTGTACTAAAATTTAATTCAGTACCCAACGACTTCTGAAGGCCTTTCCAAAAGTTAGAAGTAAACCTGAGATCACGATCGGACACAATGGAGAGAGGAACTCCATGTAAACTGACTATCTCTTTATGATACAAACGGGAAAGTTGATCTAGTGAAAAAGTATCTCGTATAGCAAGGAAATGATCAGATTTAGTCAAGCGATCAACAATAACCCAGATTGCATTATTACCTCGAGATGTCCTCAGTAATCCCACGACAAAATCCATGGATATATTTTCCCATTTCCACTCTGGCACTGGTAAAGGCTGGAGCATCCCTTTCGGTAACTGCCGCTCTGCTTTAACTTGCTGACAAGTCAAACACTTCACAGTAAAATCAGCAATATCCCTTTTCATTTCATCTCACCATTAATACTCCCATAGATCTCTGTACATCTTAGTACTTCCAGGATGAACTGAAAACGGGGAACTATGAGCCTCACATAACAACTCATTCTTCAACTGTGAATCACAAGGCACACATAATCTCTTACCAAACCTCAAAACACAATCATTATCAATGTTGAATTCAGGAAACTTACCCTTCTGAACCAACTCTACCTTTTTCTGCAACTCACTATCTTGCCTCTATGCTTGCTTAATTCTGTCTGATAGGGATGATCTCACTGATACCTGAAACAAAACAGAAGAACTTCCTGCACCAACAACTTCTATGCCAAAGTTCATCAAATCAAAAACCAAAGGATCTCGTTCCAAACGTAGCATGGTTAATGAAGCATTACTTTTTCGACTCAAAGCATCGGCCACTTTATTTGCTTTTCCCGGATGGTAATGAATTGTACAATCATAATCCTTGATTAATTCCAGCCATCTCCTCTGTCTCATGTTCAATTATTTCTGAGTGAATATATACTTTAAACTTTTGTGATCAGTATATATTTCACACTTTACTCCATACAAATGATGCCTCCAAATTTTTAGAGCGAAAACTACAGCAGCTAATTCCAAATCATGTGTATGGTAATTTACCTCATGAGTTTTCAACTGTCGTGAAGCATAAGCAATTACCTGATCATTCTGCATTAGGACACAACCAAGTCCTTTCAATGAAGCATCACTGTAGATAACAAACTCACCATTCCTAAAAGGTAATGCCAAAATTGGAGCATTCACCAATCTTCTTTTTAGTTCCTAAAAAGAATCATCACATTCTTTTGTCCAAATAAACTTATCACCCTTCCGAGTTAGCTTAGTCATTGGACTAGATAACCGTGAAAAATTTCTAACAAACCTTCGGTAATAACCTTCCAAACCAAGAAAACTACGAATCTTGGTTACATTTGCGGGTCTTGGCCATTATTCAACAACTTTTGTTTTAGCAGTATTAACAGTTATGCCATCTTTTGAAACAATGTGACCTAGGAAAGAAATTTGTTGTAACCAAAACTCACACTTTCTGAATTTTCCATATAGTTTCTTTTCTTTTAAGGTTTGCAAGATAACCCTTAAATGAATTTCATGCTCCTCTTTACTTTTAGAAAACACCAAAATATCATCAATAAACACAACCACCATTTATCACCTGATTCAACTGAGCCATCAGTGTAGAAAACTGCTCAATTATGATTCTGACCATCATTGGTTGCTGATTCGAAAGGTCATTTCCCTCTGTATGCCTTCCCAGAAAATCTGTTCTGTTTCTACGAAAAACCATTCTTAACAAAGAAATATCTTAGGCGAAGCAACATGGTAATCTTTAAATGCTATATCATTTCAGTCATACCATAAATTAACTTATAATTTAACAATTTTCTAACTCCTAAAGTTGTCTAAACCGACCTCTGATACCAACTATAAGGCCCCGGCCTTAAACCTTACTTAATATTGAATTAAATGAATAATTCACATTGAGGATCTTTTCAGGTTTATAGTTTTAGAGAATTAGAACATAACTATTAAATTTCAAAAGATTACAAAGTATACACTTCTACTAAGTTTCCATAGAATAAAAAACTCTTAAAAATAAACATGTCTAGTTCCATGTTTTATATAGCATGACTTTCCCTTGATCTCATCCTTAACTCTATTCCACTTTAAGTCCTGTGAAAAACATTTCAAAAAAACTTGGGATGAGCATAAAAAGCTCAGTAAGGGATACACAGAGAATGAAAACTATTAGTTTATCAAAACAACAAGTAAACCATGTATACTTTATCAAAGTAATACTTTTCACCTTTATAAAGTAGTAAAAACTCTTCACTGAATAAAAGATCATTACTTACCCTTTTGTAACCAAAAGATTACCATAAAACCCATATAAATATCACATAACATATAAAGGTAACTTGGGACATAAACATACTTAAATGGAATAACCATACGGTCGACTTCCACACATATCACTTAATGGAATAGCCATACGGCCGACTTCCATACATACTTAATGGAATATCCATACGGCCGACTTCCATACCCAATGCATTGGAGGTTATAACGTAACCACCCATCCTGGTATTCACAGCACCACCCATCATATGGTTTATCATGCAACCACCTGTCAAATGTCTAAGTACCATTATAAAAATCATAAGACATAAAACAAATATAATGGAAAGAAAACATTTCCACACTTTGATCACAATATATCACTTAAATATATTGACATAACAAATCCATTATAAAAACCATTTTCAATACCAAAATACATAAAAGAGTATATGATATTTATTTCATTTTAAAAAAACATTACGGCTTGTTCAGGAAGCCAAAGACCAAATAATACTCGCGGCGGCGGAAAAGGTCGTTGTCACCGCGTACGTTAAAAGAAACATTCCTTTTTTTCACTTTGTAAAACGCTTCGTACAAAAAGATTCCTTTTGTATAAAAGTAAAAGTCAAAGGGGTTTATACACCGTATAAAAGAAATTTGTGTATAAAACGAAATATGCCTCAATGAAAGGAGATTGAGACGAAGTCACTTACCTCGGGTCCAACTTGACTTGATCGTTCTTTAACGTCCTGAATAATAAACTTGAGTTAATTTTTATTTTCTTAAGAAACTTTTTAAAGTTCATTATTCCTTTTATATCACTTATTTCCATGTTATAAACATTATGTAATCATTTAAGTTAATAATTTTTGTTTTGTCGATATTTGGTTCTTAAGTCGAAAGTGGACTTCTTACAATTACATGGTGTTCGTGTGGTCAAAGGTTCTTTATATCCAGAATGACATTCCTGATTTGGATATCATATATATCATATATATCTGGAATATACATGTATTTATAATATCACATAATCATTTAGAGGTAAGAAATTAAATGTACCGTTCATGGAGACGGTAAGCCGTACGTACGCATGAACGCTACTTTCATTTCTATGTCATATTAATGGAATTAAAACTAAATGAGAGGTATGTATATTTTAATTCCAGAATTATATTAATCATTTAGATGTAACATACATCATATATATCCATTATATATATGTACTTATAATAGTACATTACATTTGGGGATAAGAAATGAAATGCACCATTCATGGAGACGGTAAGTCGTACGTACGCATGAACGCTACTTTCATTTCTATCTCATACTTTAATGGGAAGAAATAATAATGATATAGAGGTATATTATAATTATAGTATAACATCATATATAATAACTTTAAATCCATCCTTTATACGTCCCACATATGGCATTAACGAATCAAATCACTTTGAGGGGGCGGTAGTCTGCACTTCCTAAAATGAAATTATCGTGTTTACCCATAATGGAAGCCATAAAGGTATGCTCAAAATGAAAAATACAAAAGCTTAAGTAAAACATAAACATATTATATATCATATATAAATATAGTAACATCTTAATGGCCACCATTAAAGGTGTTTAAAAGAAGATTGAAAAATCATTGTTTCGTGAGGCAGAAATTCTCCAACCACAGAAACAGTATGTTATTTAACCATTAGATGTAGATGTGTGTAAGTGTAGCTCTAATTCTTATTATAACAACATCCTAGTATATTTAAGATACTGGATTTGTTACAAAAGAAATTAATAAAAATTGTTTAGGGGGTTGGAGAAGCAAAATAAAACAAAAGAACACAAGTGAACACATTACCTTAAAATCGAGTAACTCTCTTAGATTTGAGCTCAAAGGCTTCCTTGGGAAGACTTATGGCCAAAGTGAGGCTTCAAGGAGTAATAGAGGGATGTGGAGAGACAAAATGGGCAGGGGTTGGCCGATCCAAGGGCTTTGGAAGTGTGGGTAAAGAGGTAGAGGTGGGGGCCTTTTATAAGAGGAGAGGAGGGGCACTCTTGGAAAGTAAAGAAAAGTTACTTTATTTTAAAATGAGATTCGGATTTAAGAGGTCCCACATTGATATAATTTGAGGATAAGGTGATAATGGTTCTAAATCCACCCATCCAATAGGTTTTGGACATGTGTAGGTCATAGATTTTACATTATCTTTTCATTTTATTTAAATCCTTTATTAATGAGGTAATCGCTGCATCATTATGATGTCATAAATAATTTTATTTATTTAATGTCTAAAAATTCTAAAAAAATATCATGACGTAGGAAATATTTTTATATTTATAATGAATATTTATAGTCAAAACTCTGACTTGTATAACCCCGTGTAAAAATTGTTTTAGTAAAATAACTCATATTTGTGACATTTTTACTTTAACATTAAATAAAAAGGTATTTATGTCATTTTCCAACCAAAGTGGCTCCATGGAGTCCCCAAGTTGACCCATGGATTTTATTGGACGGACATGACACATCCAATGAGGTTAGGACATGTGTCAACCTCATTTCATATTATTAAAACATTATTTTTACCTTAAACTACACTAATTACCTCTAATCGTGATTAAAAACTTAAAAGTTACTATTCACCAAAAAATTATTTTAATCCCATTGAACCATATTTTACTTCTTAATGACAACCATGTATGTCAGATTTTTGAAAATCAAATCACAGAAGTGGTAAAATTTCATTTAAACGAAAAATCAATTTTTATAAGTACCACTTAGTGGTTTCACTATTCATCAAAAATTGAAGTTTTTTAGAAAAATACCAAAAAATAACCATAAGATATATTTGATATTCCGAATTCAAAAATGAAGTCTATTTTACAAAATTCAAAACATATAAGTCACATTAATTAATTTAATAATTAATTCCCACTGTCATGACAAATAGCGTGTTTTTATAAAACAATAAGTATCAAAAGATTGACACTAGTTTAAGTCTGATTTCAAAGTGAAATTAATTCCAACGACCACTATTGGATTTAATGGTAAAAATATTTTCTAATTTCACTTTAAAACCAATTAAAAAGATAATCTAATCATATAAATAAATTAGATTAAAAAGCGGTTTTGAATTAAAATACAACATCTTACACTATTCATTAAAAAATGAACTTTATCGGAAAGATACCAAAAATTTACACAAAGTAAATTTTGATATCCCGATTCTAAAGAAGAGTTTTATTTGGTCCAATATAATGTATAAGAGTGGAAAAACTATATTTAATAACGGTTCACCATCAAAAGGCGATAAGTGAACCTTTAGTTAAAATTAGGGCATATATGTCTAAAATTGAATTCTTTCCGTATTTTAAGCCTTTATCTTTTATTAGATAAAAGTAAAAACATTTAAAAAACATATATAATAATATTTTAGTTATTTCTATCCTTTCCCGCCAATACAACGGCTATGTATTAACTACCATTTAAAATAATATTAGTTTATTACTAGTGTGCAACGTAAGATTTCAATGAAACTCTTTGTTGCGTATCGGGTACGCTATCGAACATAGCGACCCATTTAAAGTAAAATTAATATTTAATTTGTAAATATTAATAAATATGAAAATTATTTATTCTTTATTTACCTGGGATGTTACATGTGTGCTTGATTTCAGAGGTTTGATGGAAATACACTTGCTATTGGTCGAGTTTACTTATAATAACAGCAACCAAGACTTGATCAGGATGACCCTATTTGAGGCATTGTACGAGCAACTATGCCACTCCTTGTTGTTTTGGGATGGGGTTGTTGATCATTCCTTGGTATTACCAAGTCTCATCCAAGAGATGAAAAAGATGGTATGGTTGATTCAAAAAAGGTTAGTGATAGCTCATAGTCACCAAAATTCATATATCAATCATCATTATCACTCGTTGGAGTTTCTAGTTGATTATTATGTGTTCCATTGGGTATATTTTAGATTGGGTCACTATTTCTTGGGAAAGTAAGGGAAGTTGGTACCACATTATGTTAGGTCGTTTCGTGTTATGGAGCATCTTGGGAAGGTAGCCTATCAGTTGTATTTTACACTATAGATGAACTTGATCCATGATTCCTTTCATGTTTCCCAACTAAATAAATTCCATTCAAACCCATCTCGTGTATTGGGGTGGGAATATTGGGAGGTTGAACCTAATGCCACCATCATGGATCAACGTGTTTGTATCTTGGATTATTAGAATAAGGTTCTTCATGGTAAGTCGATCTTTTTGGATCGTGTTCTTTGAAAGAGAGGTTGAAATATCCATGATACATGGGAGTGGGAAGATTTAGTGAGGGAGTAGTGGCCTCGCCTATTTTATTATAAGGACAATTTAGGGATTTATGGGGGCAAAAAGTGGCATGGTGGGGAGTTTGTGACACCCACCGAGTCACTGGTACATCTAATTTTGAGTTTTATTTATGTTTTGGTTTGTACTTGTAGTTCTTAGGTTCCGAGGAATAAAAATGGGAGTTTTTTAGGGAGAGGAACCAAGGCTCATGGTTAGCACATGGTTTAACCGTGCGTCTAACCGTGAGAGGGTGTTGCGGGTGGGGGCAGTATAGTTTTTCATGGTTTGGGCATAGTTTTCCAAACCCTATGGAGCCCATGGGTAACTGTGTGGCTCAGATTTTGGGAAGGCAATATCATCCACATGGTTAGCACATTGTTTGCCTAATCATGCAGCCAAACCATGCAATCTATCTATCTCATTAAAAATTTGGTATTTTTCCAATTTGGCCCTATTGATTTTTAAACCCCTTTGGCCTCATTTCTTCTCCCCATTGTTTTTAGCCCATCCTCCTTAGCTTGGAAGATTTACCTCTCCTCCATTGGTGTATTATCCTTGATATATTAATGGTTTGGCTTGAGATAAATTCAAATCTTCTTGTTTTCTTCTTATTTCCCCCCTTCTCATGTGTGTTCTTCCATTTTCATGGAAGTGTGGAACCCTATTTGATGGGGATAGATGAACCTAAGGTTTTAATGGGGGGTTTGGTGTGTTACCTTATGGATTAGGTGTCTGATTCCTTATGTTGCCTATTTCGGATGGTTATCATCAAAGGCGGTGAGATTATAACCAATTTTGAGGTAGGTGTCTCTATTTAATGGTGTTTTCAATGGATTGCCTTTAAAATTATGAATCACCTTTAGTTTTTGCTTATCAAATTTCTATTGATTGATTTATAGTTGATGTTTATCTAATGATTTATGTGTTTTGTGTATTGTTTTGGAAATTTGGGTGTTTAAATAATGTTTTCTAAATATTATTGGCTTTCATGCACTCCATGTTTTTGTTAAAATTGCTCAAAGAGGTTTTATAGTTTCAAATGGATTTCTAGAGTGGTCTTAGAAATGGTTTTACCTTGTAAAAGGTGTTTTATTTAAAATGGAAATGTTGGATTGTGAAATTGGCTTGTGAAATGGTTTTCATGTATGGAACTTGCTTGTGATTCTGTTAGCATGGAGTAGCACATGGGTTAATTAGGGTGTGAGCGAGGGTTGTCTGAGGGAATGTGAGAGCCTTCAGGATGGAATACCACTATAGCTTCCATTGTTTCCAATGGATCGTGAGATTTTTTAGGTAGGAAGACCATGAGAGTTTCCACTTGTTTGTCGAGAGACCGTGATAGCACTTAGAGTTGGGTCTGGGGAAGATCGTGAGAGCTTCCATTTTTTCTTAACCAGTTAGCATGATTTGTTTCAACTCACTCATGTTAGACCCTTATGGCTAGAGCCTTAGGTTTACTTACTCATTCCAGATTAGTTTATGTGCTTTATTTATTTTATTAGTGCCATGTTTTATGTGATGAGATAAGTTATTCTCATTTCCATTTATATGGTTATATGATGATGATGATTTTTATGCTCACTCTTGTTATGCCTTGTTGGATACATTGAACATGTTGTGTTGTTTTACCTTGTTTCTTTATTTGATCCATGTTGAGAATTATTTTGGAAGAATGCTTTATTTGAAATGGAAAACCAAAGGGATTTCAAAGTCTTCTTTGGAAATAGAATGTTTTCAAAGTGATTTCGTTTTAAAAAAAATTCAAACCAGTTTATTAGTTTTAATGGGTAAAGGCCTTAAATATATTCATGGTGGTGTCATATTGGGCTTTGTGCCTCACACCCTATATATGCCTTTGGGTGTATATAGATTCCATTTTATTGGACACAGGTAAAGGCAAGGGCACCATTTACTTGGGTGGCTCTTCTTGATTACTATTGTTCAGTGTTTTGTGGAGGAGACATGGTCTCATAGGTATTGGATCAAATGAAGACATTTTGGAATTTTGTACCCATTGGGATGTATGTATTGGAATTTTTGGCCTTTTCCCATTTCTTTTGAGTTTTGAGCTCTTGACTTGTGATACCATGTATATGTATATTTATATCATGTTATGTATGTAATGTTGTCGTTAATTATGGTATCAACTTTTCACTTTTTATGTACTCTAGATGTTGCATTTTATGATATTGAATCTGATTATATTGGTGTTGTCGTCCTGTTTCATGGATGGGTCATACTAATTTACTATGGTCGAAACCATTCCCAATAGATTGTTGGTTATGGACGGTGCTTGTTGTCGACCTATGGCAATCGAGAATACGCTTTGGGCCATGTGGCGGGCCAGTTCGGGTGATGGTCGGGTTGACCTAGGTCATTTCATTACATGTTTGGTGATTTTCTTTATACTATATAGGTCTAAAATCATGTAATTTGGAATATTTTAAAAAATAAAGAACATTAACATTAGTTTTAGGAAAAAAAATATTGAAAATGATGTTGAAAGCTCTTTAAACTTCAAATTAATTCAAATCTGATGTGGAAAACTATGTATGAGGGATTTAAAAACTGGTCTTCTTAAAAATTGATGTTGAAATCCCTCTACATGCCATTATTTATAAGGGTTTTCAATTCCAGTATTATAAAACTAAAATTGAAAGCCCTATTTTTTACAACATCTACATTAATGTTACTTTTTAACCAATATTAAAAGGCAAAAAAGCTAACGTTAAATGGATTTTTTGAACTAGTGAATATATGTATCCAATATGAAAAATAATAAATTGTTGTATGACTTTGTATAACATAATACATTTAATATTCTTAAACTTATTTAATAATACTAGAAAAAACATACATAAGTGCCCATATAATCATATCTCCTATGATAAAACACTATATAGGATTTATGTTTGTTGTGATTTTATAGTTCTGTTAAACTCATTACATCTCTATTGTAATACCCTATGTCCATACAAGTGTGAAAAAATCAATGGGAATCTGAGTTTTTCATTTGTTCTATGGTTCATTTTGATAACTGGGACTCAAAAATTAGTTATATAGTGTTTGATGTCTCTAAAAGTGTTTTTAGACATGTCTTGAGGTGAGGGGAAGGTTCTGGGTGTTCATAGGGACATTGAGACGAGTTAAAGATAGTCGGGCTACTGAAAATAACAGTTGTAGGTCATTCACAATGTGAATGGGTCATTCACGCTATGAATGACACTCATGGGGTGTTCCAGACTGTGAATGGGGAAAAGGGGTGAAAAGTATACTTAGCCTGCAAAATCATGGTGTGGCCTCTTAGGTCATGTCGTGGCACATTTTGGACTGTTTTTTAAAAAAAATTAAAAAGGGGGATTGACCCCCCTTTGGCTTTAGCTGGGGAGCTCGCACATGGTAGGTTAACAACTAGACCTCCCCCTCTCCCATATTTTAATGACCCAAAGTTTTTCAATGGAAAATTCCATTCTTATATTTATATCATAAAATAACATTAAAACACAAAATATTGAACTACTAAGTGATAAGTGACCTTTAAACATAAGTTTGTCACTCCTATGTTTGGAATTTTAAAAATATGACATACACGGTTATGTTCAAGATGATTTTTGGAGTCTAATGAAACAAAAATAATTTTTGTTGAATAGTAACCTACCCTTATGAATAGTAACCTACCCTTATGAATAGTAATATGACCCTTATGAATAGTAAATAATAGTAACATTACCTATGAATAATAAAATAAAATTTAGACATCTTAGAAAGTGACAATTTGACCTTAGTAAACATTTTTGGTATTTTATAAGTCATAAATAATTAATTATAATTAATTAATTAATTTAAAAGAATATATATTTCCCTAAAATGTATTCATAAAGTATTGAATCAATGTCTAATAGTTTTTAGATAATTTTATAAGAGCCTACGTGATTTTTGAAAGAACTATAAAATCAGTTTTAATCTTAAAAACTGTTTTTTAAAGTAAATTATGATTTTAATTAAATATTAAATTAATAATATTTAGAAAATTATTTTTGAAAAATGGACTTCATTTTTGGATTCTACATGTAGAAAAATGGTTGGGGTAAATTTTTGGGATTTTTCTAAGAAACTTGAATTTTTGGTGAATAGTAGAATACATTAATTTACCATATAAATACATTTTAATTAAAAACCACTATTACTGACATCACAAGTGATGTAAGCACCCAAATCCAGAACTCACATGCATTATTTACTATTATTGGTCATCCAAGACTCACTATTCCTTTTCTTAGGTGAAATTAATAAACTAATCAATTTTATATTAAGGAAACCCCTCTCCCCTCCACTATAAAAGCCACCATTCACTCCCTCTTTTCCTCGCACCTCTCAAACTCCAAGACTTCTCTAAACTCTGCCCAAACACCTTACCTAGCCCCTCCCCCACATCTAAGAGCTGCTGGTCTCATCAAAAGATCAAGCTTCGGCCCTTAAGGCGGTTCTCAAGAGGAGGATTCTAAAGGTAATTTCCCTCCCTCTTCTCCTTTAATTTCCTTTCAAGTTCAAGTTCCTTTCTTGATCTCTCCCCACCTATATTCATCCAAATTGTTTTGTAACTCCAGTATCATACATATACTGTAATTTTATGATTCTAATGGGATATTATATCACCCCACCCCCTTTCCCTATTCCTTTTATTTTATTAAAGGGAACGTTGTTCATGAGGTGTTAAATTTATCACCTTCAAAAACGACATGTTCTCTTCTTCCATTTCTACCTTCAAATCTGGTCATGAAACCATTTTTATGGTTGAAACAGAATATTTTATATGTATTATGTTCTATTTTAAGTTCTATAAATAACCTATGGCCATATTACTAAGTGAAAAGTTAAAACAAGTTCGTTGTGATCCAAAAACCGCTCAAATTAACCCAAATAACCATCATTAAATTCTTATTTAATGATTCATCCACATGGATATAATATAATTCATTATAAAATAATTAAATCTCATGTAATATCATTAATAACATGTAATATCAGTTCTGTATGTTTACCCATGATCTACCCAAACTTCAATTTAAGAATACAAGTGAACCACTCAAGAAAACCATGAAAACGAACATCCCCGAACAATGTTTTTAAACTCTATAAGTCATACAAAGGAACATAATATGACATAATGAAACCAGAATGAACCCTATTAACATACACATGGTTATGGATTTATAATTAATGAATATAATTTCATTATACAGGACATTAAATAGAAGGAGGCATTCGGGTACAAGGTAAGGGGAAATCTCGAATCCAATTTTCTTCCTTCGGGTTCTCCCTATTTCACTCCATTTTTGATATGGTTACTCCTCAAAGATCATTTTTTCATCATTGACTTTAATTTTCTGGGATATAAATGTTTGTAACTGGTTTTTATACCCATAAAAATGTTTTCCAAAAGAACTCTTCTTTCAAGATCTCACCTTTTACCTCTCATTCAAGGTTGATGGTTCTTGTATCAAGTATGTTGTTCCCTATTTCTTTTGGGAACCCAAATCTTATGAATGTTTTATTATGAGATGAAACCCATTACTTTCCATGGGTTATTTATGTACATGTTTGATATGTTTTATATGTGGCAATCATGATAATGATAATGTTATGATGTGACGGGTGCGCCCGGAATTATATAGCGCAATATGAATGTTTAAATGTGACGGGTGCGCCTGGAATTATATAGCGCTCCAATGCATTGGGTAAAGTGATGAATCTCATGAGTAAATGTGAAATGATGTGTGAACAATATTCTAGCTTGGTTCACAAGTATGTGTGGTAGTTAACCACTAATACATGATGTTTCATTTTTATGCATTGCCGCATTTCAAGTCTTTTATTTATGCTCCTCTCATGTTCATGATCTTTTTACTATGTCATGATTATGCTCACCCCATGGTATATTGTTCTTATCTATCCTATTACTGGGATTTTAGCTCTCCCCTTTTTATTTATATCCTCAGGTTTCTACATGTACTAAGGATAGGACAAGTGCCACTTAGAATCTAGAGAAGAAGAAACTAAATAAATGTTTATGGTTGATGATGTATTTGTTATGTATGGTCCTAGTTTGCCCAAGACACTAAACCTTTGGATCCTCTATGTGTAATACTATTATGTTGTTTATCTTTTAATTGATGTAATAGTAATTTAAGAAAAGGCGGGGTCTCTATAGTTGGTATCAGAGGAAAGGTTTAGTTAATTTGGGAATTAGGATTAGTGAACCCTAGAGAAAACTTATAGTATGAGACTAAGTACAAAAATGCACACAAGAATATTTACCTAGGGATCCCATATGTTATGTTTTTGGTATAATTGTTTAAATGAATAAGTTATTCATGAATTGTTTACTTATGTTTTGTTCTAACCTTTTCTATTTTAGATAATGGTGGGAACCAGGAGAGGTAATAAAGGAGAAGTACCCTCACCTGTTTGTGTAAAGTGAAATTTCGAGGGCGAAATTTCTTAAGGGGGGAAGAATGTAACGACCCAAAGTTTTTCAATGGAAAATTACCTTCTTATATTTATGTCATAAAATAACATGAAAACACAAAATATTTAACTACTAAGTGATAAGTGACCTTTAAACATAAGTTTGTCACTCCTATGTTTAGAATTTTAAAAATCCAACATGCACAGTTGTGTTTAAGATGATTTTTGGAGTCTAATGAAACAAAAATAATTTTTGGTGAATATTAACCTACCCTTATGAATAGTAATATGACCCTTATGAATAGTAAATAAGAGTAACATTACCTATGAATAATAAAATAAAATTTAGACATCTTAGAAAGTGACAATTTGACCTTAGTAAACGATTTTGGTATTTTATAAGTCGTAAATAATTAATTATAATTAATTAAATAATTTAAAAGAATATATATTTCCCTGAAATGTATTCATAAAGTATTGAATCAATGTCTAATAGTTTTTAGATAATTTTATAAGACCCTATGTGATTTTTGAAAGAACTATAAAATCAGTTTTAATCTTAAAAACTGTTTTTTAAAGTAAATTATGATTTTAATTAAATATTAAATTAATAATATTTAGAAAGTTATTTTGTAAAAATGGACTTCATTTTTGGATTATACACATTGAAAATGGTTGGGGTAAATTTTTGGGATTTTTCTGAGAAACTTGAATTTTTGGTGAATAGTAGAATACATTAATTTACCATATAAATACATTTTAATTAAAACCCACTATTCCTGACATCACAAGTGATGTAAGCACCCAAATCCCGAACTCACATGCCTTATTTACTATTATTGGTCATCCAAGACTCACTATTCCTTGTCTTAGGTGAAATTAATAAACTAATCAATTTTATATTAAGGAAACCCCTCTCCCCTCCACTATAAAAGCCACCCTTCACTCTCTCTTTTCCTCACACCTCTCAAGATCCAAGGCTTCTCTAAACTATGCCCAAACACCTTCCCTAGACCCTCCCCCACGTCCAAGAGCTTCTGGTCTAATCAAAAGACCAAGATTAGGCCCTTAAGGAGGTTCTCAAGAGGAGGAGTCTGAAGGTAATTTCCCTCCCTCTTCTCCTTTAATTTCCTTTCAAGTTCAAGTTCCTTTCTTGATCTCTCCCCACCTATATTCATCCAAATTGTTTTGTGACTCAATTATCATACATATAATGTAATTTTATGATTCTAATGGGATATTATATCACCCCACCCCCTTTCCCTCTTCCTTTTATTTTATTAAAGGGAACGTTGTTCATGAGGTGTTAAATTTATCACCTTCAAAAACGGCATGTTCTCTTCTTCCATTTCTACCTTCAAATCTGGTCATGAAACCATTTTTATGGTTGAACCAGAATATTTTATATGTATTATGTTCTATTTTAAGTTCTGGAAATAACCTATGGTCATATTACTAAGTGAAAAGTTAAAACAAGTTCGTTGTGATCCAAAAACCGCTCAAATTAACCCAAATAACCATCATTAAATTCTTATTTAATGATTCATCCACATGGATCTAATATAATTCATTATAAAATCATTAAATATCCTTTAATATCATTAATAACATTTAATATCAGTTCTGGATGTTTACCCATGATCTACCCAAACTTCAATTTAAGAGTACAAGTGAACCACTCAAGAAAACCATGAAAACGAACATCCCCGAACAATGTTTTTAAACTCTATAAGTCATCCAAAGGAACATAATATGAAATAATGAAACCAGAATGAACCCTATTAACATACACATGGTTCTTTATTTCTAATTAATGAATATAATGTCATTATATAGGACATTAAAGAGGAGGCATTCGGGTACAAGGTAAGGGGAAATCTCGAATCCAATTTTCTTCCTTCGGGTTCTCCCTGTTTCACTCCATTTTTGATATGGCTACTCCTAAAAGATCATTTTTTCATCATTTCCTTTACTTTTATGGGATATACATGTTTTTCACTGGTTTTTATTCCCATAAAAATGTTTTCCAAAAGAACTCTTCTTTCAAGATCTCAACTTTACCTCTCATTCAAGGTTGATGGTTCTTGTATTAAGTATGTTGTTCTCTCTTTCTCTTGGGAACCCAAAGCTTATGAATGTGTTATTATGAGATTAAACTCATTCCTTTCCATGGGTTATTTATGTACATGTTTGATATGTGTTTTATGTGGAAAGCATGATAATGATAATGTTATGATGTGACGGGTGCGCCTGGAATTATATAGCGCAATATGAATGTTTAAATGTGACGGGTGCGCCTAGAATTATATAGCGCTCCAATGAATTGGGTAAAGTGATGAATCTCATTAGTAAATGTGAAATGATGTGTGAACAAGATGCTAGCTTGGTTCACAAGTATGTGTGGTAGTTAACCACTAAGACATGATGTTTCATTTTTATGCATTGCCACATTTCAAGTCTTTTATTTATGCTCCTCTCATGTTCATGATATTTTGCCTATGTCATGATTATGCTCACCCCATGGTATATTATTCTTATCTATCCTCTTACTTGGATTTTAGCTCACCCCTTTTGATTTATATCCTCGGGTGTCTACATGTACTAAGGAGAGGACAAGTGCCACTTAGAAGCTAGAGAAGAAGAAACTAAATAAATGTTTATGGTTGATGGTGTATTTGTTATGTATGTTCCTAGTTTTCCCAAGACACTAAACCTTTGTATTCTCTATGTGTAATACTATTATGTTGTTTATCTTTTAAATGATGTAATAGTAATGTAAGAAAAGGCGGGGCCGCTATACATATCCCCTTTGTTTGAGGTGATTTTGGGTATGATTATATGATGTTTGTAGGAAATATACTCTACCTCCTTCTTTAGTCCCCCCATGTACTAATTTGGCTTGTTTTTATTTATGGTTTTGTTGGTAATTTCACTAGATAATGGTGAAATCTTCCATTTCAGAATGGGCTTTTGTGCATCCTGGATAATAGTGTACCGAGATGTCATATGCATACTGTTGTTTTTCATTTCATTGAGGTTTATCACAACAGTGGATCTTCTAATATTTTTAGCTTAAATTAAATTATTTTGTAAAATAATTGGACGTCGGTTGATAGGTTCTTTTCTTAGGATGGTGTTGGAGGTGTGTTACGGACCCTCCGGGTGTGGGTGGTTGAGGTTTCAGTGATGAATCAGTGCTTGGTGAGTTTTTTGGTGATTATTCCACTTTGGTTTAAATTAAATAATTAATTATAATTAATTAATTATGGTTTATGGCTTGAGGTAGGAGCTTAGGTGGAGGTATGGGCTCAGACGAGGCTTGGACGGGCTAGGTTAAGGCTTAGTGGAGCTTAACATGGATGGTAACTCCTTTTTTGAGGTAGTTATTCCTAGAACTATCCCTATGGATTTATGAATGATTTCATATGAATGTGTGTGTTTAGGCTCTCCACTAAAGAAATGAACCCCTTGTTATCACTTAAAATATTTAATTTAATTTAAATAGTTAATTTAAATTAAATGGTTAAATTTATTTGAGTACCTAAGTAATAAAAAGAATAAACCACCTAGGCCACCTCAAACCTAGTGCACTAGGTTGACGACTCAACCATCTATGGATGAGGTTTGGACTGATGGTATGTTATGAAATTTAAACCGCTTAATGGGAGTTGATCAAATGAATTGAGATATAAAGGACTTTGTGGATATTTCTTAGGTGCCCTTGATATCAATTGGCCTTGTTGGTCAGTAAGATGACCTTTATGACATTGTGGATCCATTAGGTTTGATTAATGGGATATGAGGCGAGTGACCCTTTCCCTTGATAGATGTGGTTATCCTAGGTGGATAGACCATAAGCAGGATGGGCTTGGGTTGGGTGAGTAGACCAACTTATAAAAAACCTTAGCTTTTAGATGGGTCATGATATATCTCCTTTGACTTTAACTATTGTGGTGTATCCTATACAGCTTGTGAGTCCATGTTCTATTTGTGATGTCACTGATGAGTGTGACGTCCAAGTGGGATAAGTTATGCCCGAGTGAATTTCTTGATATTAATTACACCTAGTAGGGTGCCTCTATCTACGTATTGATCCAAGAAACCCAAGTAGGTACCCCAACTTTTATTTTACCTCAGGTGGGTGTGTGGGACTTAGGTAGAGACGGTTATGGGTTTCACCTTAGAATTCGTACCTTTCACATGAGTCGATGGTCTATAGATAATGATGATGGGTTAAGGCATTCAACCAACACTTGCTTCTTTTATTTTTATAAATGTCATGGAAATATCCTTATGATACAATTTAGATGTTGTTTATATAATCCTTATAGGTGGTTATGATGTGATGTGGAAAACTTCTTTTTAAGAGGTCTTGATAAGATAAATTTTTAGGTGTTGGGGCATTATGTATCTCCGAGTAATGAGGGCCTGATACTCTAGAATGTTAAGGATGACATCCCTTGGGTTCAGCATTGATGCATGAATACTTGATTACCTATAATCATCCTTATAAGAATCATTAGTGTTGCCTGATTTTTTGGGAATGCTAAGGGTGTGATACCTCTTGGGTTTGGTGATGATTCATGATATTTTGGAATGTTAGGGGTGATACCTCGTGGGTTTGACAATGATGCCTCGTGACTATTGATCACCTAAGATTGCCTCTTAGGAATCATCTTTGAACCCAATGACTATGGAATGCCCAAAATATCACCAGGGGTTCAGTGGTGATGCCTTATGCTAGTATTGGATCACCTAGGGTCACCATCTAGGGATCAACAATTATGTTTGATATTGTAGACCGCCTAGTATGGCCTACTAAGGGTTGGATTTTTCACCTTATTTGGTTGGGATAGCCATGTGACATGTGACACTGTTCGAAGTAGGTATGGTTGATCAAGGTCACAGACCTGAGGATCAATGGTGGTTTATTTATTTATTTATTTCATATAGTTTATTTA
Source organism: Viscum album (assembly GCA_963277665.1). Lineage (NCBI taxonomy): Eukaryota > Viridiplantae > Streptophyta > Magnoliopsida > Santalales > Viscaceae > Viscum > Viscum album. Next base: position 22,218,041 of record OY728157.1, on the reverse strand, counting down.
TTGAGTTTAGCTAAGAATATCACATTCACATATCACTACATTTCTAATTATGTATGAGACCAAATTGGTGGTGCCCTATTAAGTTTTTTACTCACACTCTGCTCGAGCAACCATTGAACTTGGGTACCCAAGTAGGCCTCACTTGTTATAGGTACAGGTTGGGTAGAAGCATGGGGATGTTGATTGTCAAGTTAATAGCTCAGTTTGGGATGGAGATCAGGATGAGGTATGTATTGGAGTTGTATTAGAGCCCTATATTTTATTTATTTTGTTTATTATATATATGTGGCCATCCTAGTGGGTGATCGGTCTTGTACGCTTGTATGTCAACATTTTATTTATTATCACATGTTTAGTTTATTTATTATTTCTATGTACTATGATGGTTATGGATTGTGCATGATACTTGGTCATTTTCCTTTATGATTTTGTACTCTGATATTTGGGGTATAGTCTCCCCATATTACCTCTTTAGACTTAAGGTGTTAGTCAGAAGCCTATGGAATATGGGTAGGTATGATTGAGCTCATGTGGTAAACTAGGTTGGGGAACCAGTCGAGTGTCCTATAACCCGGGACATTACAAAGTAGTTTCAAAGGAGTTTTTATTTGTCCTTATATTTAGGATATGGTAGATAAATGATATAGTAATGTGTCATAGCCTGTGATGGATATATACTAGTGTGTCATAAACACTTTTTTCAGTAGAAATTTCAAGTTACTAGGGACTTGGGATTGCTATTCTTGGCTTGCGCTATTACAGTTATCTAATTTTCACCTTGGGTGACACACATCGATTTTTTTAGATTTATGATTTATTATAGATTTTTTGGCTCTTGGACCATTGTAAAGAGTCCATTTATGTATTTGGATCTTATCCCATAGTGGCTAGAGTAATATCATGAATCATGGTTAGGAACATAGGATTCACACAACATGTAGTCCTGTTAGTGTAATTTTTATCACTAACGACTGGGGTTTGGTTATTTAAAGTGTCAACAATAGCTCATATGGTGTTTTACCATATAAGTTATTAGTGTCATTATACTTAGATGGACTGCCTTATATATGTATTCTTTTTTGGTGGTAGGTCATGTGGGTCTATGGTGAGATGCTTGATGGTGAGGATGAAGATGTAGTCCCTTATACATAGAAGGTGCAGTGACCCTAGTAGGTTGATGCGAGCATTGAATGCCCTTATAATAAACCCTTTATGGGTTGTTATTATTTAGTTATGGTTACTCAAAGTGTTAGTAACAACCTATATGGAATTTTCTCATATATATTGGGATATCACTCTACTTAACTGAACTATTTGATGGTGGTTTGTGGGATAAAAATCATCAAAGGGCGATGCTAGTTGCATGTGTATGCTTGTGTGATGTGATCAAATCCTTGAGGGAGCAGTCTGATGTGCAGACGCTCAGAGTGGGTGGGTGCCCTGAGAGTGGGTTAGTTCAAGCACACGATGCCTTAACATTAGGCCCCATGTTAGTTGTTATCTAATAGGTTTGATTATTCAAAGTTCCAATAGCAACCTATATGGTGTTTTATCATATATCTTGGAATGATATTCTATCTAACCAAACCTCATGTTTATGGTTCTTTGACACAAATCGTTTAGAACAGTGTTTTTTATACAAATTATGACCAATGATGGGGAGTAATCTCATATGTGGATACTCAGTGAGAATTAGTGCCCTGGTAGGTTGATGATTTGTCATGATATACCTGATATGTGTGTTTGTATGAGACACTTGAGTGGGTGGTTGAAACATTGGATGTCATGGGTTGTTTGATATGGAATTTCAGATGGATTCATGTGGGATGTGACCTAACTTTTGGGCTAGTTGGGAAACCTAGAGACCTTGATATGAGACTCAGGTATTTAGTGTGTCAGTTCTTAGTGTTTTATGAGGGAAACCCATAAGAGGGGTTATCCTAAGAATATAAACACCCTTAAAGGGTTTTGAGAAAACGGCATGTTGGATACCTTTAACTTCTTATGGGTAAAGCACCTTGAGTGCTTGTGATTTTGGTATCGAAGCAATTTTTCAAGGAAAGAACCAGTTGAGTACCCATCCCAGTTGGCCCTGGATATACTATAGGAGTGTAGTACAAGCATGGGTAGAATATTTTGGTTTTAGTATGAAATTGGATGATAGTTAAGCGTGTAGTTAAGCTTGGCACAAGTAATGTGCCCAATTTTGGAGAGCATTGAGGGTGCTTCTGGCTTGAAGTTACTGATGTTCATGTGAGCATGGTTAGTGTTTTATGCATGTGATCCTAATTTTGATGTGATGTGACTTAGTGAGAATGAGTCTGGTTTTATGATTGGGTAGTATGGGAGCATATACCCATTATATTTGGATGAAATCAAGGTAATGTATGCTAATTAGACATGGTGCTTAGTGATTTGTAGATCAACGAGTGGTCGTGTATGAGTCGGGGACTGATGTGAGTTTATGTGATGATTGTGGCCTTGGTGGCTCAGAGTTTTGGATAAGGAATTGAGATATCCCTCCATGGTAGAGGGAACATTGGAATTGGATCGGGTATTGTAACATGGGAGATCTGGGAATTGATCCTGCTTAGGATTGATAGGATGGTGAACATGGATTGGGAGGAGTGACACATTTATTTATGATCTAACCTGGTGAGGTTGATCCATAGATTGGTTTGAGGGTGTGGCCTTCATTGTTGATGGGTTTTAGTGGATATCGAATGATGATGTTCCCATGAGCTAGGGATGGGTAGTAAATTGATGTTTCTTCTAATTGCTTGGTTATGAGTAAGCTTGGCCATATGGGTTATTATGTTTGGTGATGGATGAAGCATGGGTCACGAAAGATGAGTGTTTGAGTTCTTTGGGAAATGATAATGATACTGCTATGGTAGGGAGAATCATATTGGTTGCGAGTAAGTTAGATAGGTTGTGGATGTGGTGTAACTGGTCACTAGACGGTCAAGGTGACACCAGGGTACTAGTGTGTGATAAGATCTGATGTGATTTGGTTCCTAGATGAATACTAGGTTTATAGGGTATTTGATTGAGTATGTGCATTGGCATTAGACTCATGGTGATCTTGGTGTGGCCCGAGGGGTGAGCCACAATTCATGACATGGTTCGGGTGGTGAAATCCTATTTCGTGACAGGTTTAGGGGTGAAACCCTATTTCATGACATAGTTCAAGAGGTGAACCAATTTCATGACATATTTCAGGGGGTGAAACACAATTTTGTTGCATGATTCAGGGGATGAATCATGTGATTAAATGTAATAAAGGTGCTATTTCGGGAAAAATTTCTTAGTAGAAAAAGAGATTTGGTGTTGTGGCCTAGAGCATGAGTAGGGCCCTGTGTGTGGGTCATTAATGGAAATACCAAGATGGAGGAAGACACCTCTTTTGAGGATGCATCGGTGGGTGCAACCGAGCATTTTGAGTATAGTCATATGGAGGTGGTCTTGCTGGAATTATGTTTGAGGTTAGATATAGTGAGAGGGAAACTGTGTCAGGATAATGATGTGAGACATGGTTGGTGAGTCAGTGAACCATTGGAGAACGTTTTTTAGTAGGCAGTTTTGATGGTGGGGAGCATCATGGATCAGAATTAGTCATTATGATCTAAATCTTATTGTGGGAAGCACCATAAGTTATATGTAGGTTCTGGGCGCAGCAGAAGTGCGTTGGTGGGTGTACTCAACTTTAATTTTAGCATTAACAACGATAAATCCGAGATCCGTCATGATAATAAAATGTTGGATCTTCGAAATAGAACGAAGAATGAAAAAAAAGAGGGGAGTCTCAGAACCATAGATAGGATCATCATATGTTGGTTATAATTAATTTAATTAATCGACAAGAAATACCTTAATGGAATTCTTTCTTTGTTGATGTTTCCAATCACGATCTGATGTGATTCATTATTGCGTCATAGAATATAAGTGTAGGATTCCTCTAGTAGTGATCCACACGTGCTCCATATATCTCTGGACATTGCCGAAGGGATCTTCGGGTGCTAGCGCGGAAGAGATTTTGCTTGCGATGTCCGCCTTCGATCGCCTTGATCCAGTGGAGGTGGATCTCTCTCTCTCTCGTAGCTTGAGAGCGTTCTTGGTGGAAAAGGAATTCTCTCTTGGCTTGAGAGATTTTCCAAATCCGTTGTGCACAGCCACACAAAAAATGGCTAGGATAATGAAAAATATATAATTGGGATTTTTAATTACATAGAAAAATAAAATGAATTAATTACCCGAAAGAATTTATTCATTTCATTTAATTCTTAGTAATACCCCATGTATAATAATAACAGTTGACTATTATTATTACCTGACATGCACCCAGTTGATTACACCTAATATTATTTAATTAAATAAATAATATTATTTCTCATAAATTTCTAGAAAAAAATACACGACGTTTATATTTAATATACACAACATGTACTTTTGCTTTTCCATTTTTCTTTATTTCCTCCACCACATTTATTAGACCTTGAATAATGGCTATTTATTTCTAAAATAAATCCCACTGCATTACTCACTAATAAATATATTATTTCACCCACAATATATTATCTCAAATAACTAGTGTCGAAATAAATGCGATCAACCATCCTTAAATAATTATTAAACCACAATCGGGAATAATCTTTATTTAACTTGTTAAATTAATATTTAACTAAGATACTTGGACACACTTAGTGTGTGACCCTCTAGGCCTCTTTCTCAGTGGAATTAGATGGAGCCTACCTAAAGTATAACGTTAGCGTCTAGCAACATGTCAAGGCACCCATAGAGAAAGAAGTTAACACTGTAATGATGTGTCGCCTCCTATGAATGCTTACCATGTAATATAATCTCTTTGACTCGATATCTCGAATCAAGCGGGTTGTATGCTAGTGTCATCAACTCATGTGATCAATTATTCTTTCTTTGACTTTCTATAATTGAACTTGCTCATTCGTCATCATGGCCATGAATTTATTTAGGCTATATCAATTCCATCAAAGGGCCTCAGATATCTACTTCCGTTATGGAACATAAGGGAAAAATAATTTCTCACATTATCTATTAATGTAGTATCACTTGTGATGCACCCAACATATCCTACCTCGCTACGAACAATGTGTCGTCACATTTTTCATCAATACATCTAAGTGTGTGAGTTGTAATACCCATTAATAATAATCTTAAAGTCTAAGGACCAATACACACGTCTGTAGATAGAAACATCCAATGACACTATGAAATATGGATTTCCTACTAGCGGGTCTCGTTCTCATAATATCCTCCTGGATATTACCAAGGAAACACACCATGATAAGGTTCCTCAAATTTTTATGAGTCCTTACCCCTAATGGCCTGTATTATTTATGTCCCTCAAATAATAGCATCCGGCCATAGAACATATATTCAATAACAATGTTATGGTACTTCAGAATTCTCATCATATCAAGGATCCTCTATGACCCTTTAATGCAACAGCTATCCTTAGGACATTATCACATGCATTGTCATGCAGAAGAACAATCAAGATGTGATAAGGTATTTATTAATGAATAAAGTACAAAGTAGTTGGTTCTAGGCCACCAACTCCAACAGACTCCCACTTGAACTAGAGCCAACTGCTAACAACCTTTAAACCGCTAGCTCTCACATGATATTCATGCTTCTGCTGAGATAGGTCTTTAGTTATGGGGTCTACCACGTCCTCTTCTGTGGACACTCTGCTCACTACAACTCCACCCCTTTAATAGAAATCCCTCAAGAGGTGATACTTTCGGAGTATGTGCTTTGTCCATTGATGTGACCTTAGTTCTTTTGAAATATTCACTGCTGCAGTATTATCACAATACAACATGATAGGATCTTTACTGCTAGGCACCACATCAAGCTCTTGGAAAAAGTTTTGAATCTAGATGGCTTCCTTGGCTGCATCAGAAGCCGCTATATATTCAGACTCCGCTGTAGAATCGGCAACAACCGGCTGCTTTGAACTTTTCCAGCTCACAACTCCTCTATTGAGATAGAAAACTTATCCAGATTGCGACTTCATATCATTCTAATTTGTCTGAAAACCAGCATCAGCATACCCTCTAATGACAAGCTCCTCATCTCCTCCATACACCAGGAACATATCCTTAGTTCTTCTCAAATACTTAAGGATAGTCATGACAGCAGTCCAATGTAGTTCTCCTGGATCTGCTTGATATCTTCCTACTATGCTCAGTGCATAGGCAACATCAAGCCTGGTACATAACATAACATACATGATGGATCCTATAGTCGAAGCGTATGGGATCTTACTCATTATGTCTTTCTCTTTTTGTATCTGAGGACACGTTTTCTTAGAAAAATGTAGGCCATGTGACACTGGAACCAATCCCCTATTGGATTGTTCCATACTAAATCTCTTTAGTATATGGTCAATGTATGTACCCTGAATTAGTCCAAGTAGCCTCTTAGATCTATCACGAATGATCTTGATCCCTAGAATGTAGGTTGCTTCACCTAAGTCCTTTATAGAGAAACACTTGTTCAACCAGTCCTTAACTGACTGTAAGACTGGTACATCATTTCCAATAAGCAATATGTCGTCAACATATACTACTAGGATAACGATCGCATTCCCATTAAACTTCTTATAAACACATGGCTCAAATTCATTCTTAATAAAACCAAATTCCTTTATGGCTTCATCAAATCGAATGTTCCACGACCTGGATGTTTGCTTTAATCCATAAATGGATTTCTGCAACTTGCCAACCCATTTGGCTTCACCTGGTGTCACAAACCCTTCTGGTTGTGCCATATAGACATTTTCCTGAAGGTTCTCATTAAGGAATGTTGTTTTTACATCTATTTGCCAAATCTCATAGTAATGGTAAGATGCTATGACAAATATGATTCTTATGGATTTAAACATGGAAACTGGCGAGAAGGTTTCATCATAGTCAATTCCTTGATTTTTTCTAAATCCTTTAGCCACTAGCCTTGCTTTATAGGTGCTAACTTGACCTTACATGTCCAATTTTTTCTTGAATACCCATTTGCATCCAACAAGATTTACATCAACTGGCTCATCGACCAGAACCCATACTTGGTTCTGATACATGGAATCCATCTCAGAATTCATAGCTTCTATCCATCTTAAAGCTTCTGAGCTTTCTACTATTTCCTTATAGGAGAGAGGTTCATCATTGTCCAACAATAATGATTCACCATCCTCGGTGACTAGGAAACTAAATCTCTCTGGTTCCCTTACCTCTCTTGAGCTCATACACAGTACTTGTGTTTCTGGAACCTCTTTCACAGGGACCTGTGGAACTTGTTCCTGTACCAAATCCTGTGTATCTTGAGAATCAACCTCATCGAAGTCAATCTTGCTCCCACTATCCTTTTTGAGGATGTTCTCCCTCTCAAGAAAGATGGCTTGTCTGGCGATAGTCACTTTCTTGTCTGAAAGGTTATATAGGTAATATCCTTTCATTTCCTTAGGATATCCTATAAAGATACACTTTGTTCCCCAGGGTGCTAGTTTGTTTCTTGAGAAGTCCTTAACAAATGTCTCGCATCCCCATACACGTGTGTGCGACAAAATGGGTTTCTTTCCATTCTATAACTTAGAGGGAATTACATTTTTCGCCTTGGTTGGTACTCATCTTAATGTGTATGTTGCAGTCTGTAATGAATATCCCCAAAAGGATAATGGAAGATCTGCACGACTCATCATCAACCTCACCATGTCCAACAAGGTGTGGTTCCTCCTTTCACTAACACCATTCCACTGTGGTGTATAAGGAGGAGTGAGCTGAGATAAAATCCCAGACTCCCGTAGAAGATCGATAAACTCTTGGTTCAGATATTCTCTTCCTCGATCCGATCGAAGCTTCTTTATCTTCTTACCAAGATGATTCTCTACTTCATTCTTGAATTCCTTAAATTTCTCTAAGGCTTCTGAATTATACCTCATTAAGTAGACATATCAATATCTACTCAAATCATCAGTAAAAGTAATGAAGTAAGAATATCCACCTCTAGCTTCTACTGGAAATGGTCCACACACATCCGTGTGCACCAATCCTAGAAGCTCTGTGGCCCTTTCACCCTGTCCACCGAAAGGTGGCTTGGTTGTTTTTACTTGTAAACAAGAGTGACATCTATCAAGTGGTTTTAGCTCAGTAGAGTCTAAATATCCATCTAGGAAGAGCTTTGTCAAGCGCTTCTCGTTTACATGACTGAGACAGTGATGCCACAACTAGGTGATGTATGAGTCATGTGAGTTTGTTTCATTATCGATTTCCAACACTTGGTTTTTGTAATTTAATACATACAAACCATTATTTAAATGCACCATACCATAACATATGTTGTTCTTATAAAAGAGACAACCCTTATTTCCAAACTTGAAAATAAATCCATCTATATACAAACAAGATACAGAAATTATGTTCCTGGTAACACTAGGCACATAATAACAGTTATGTAAAACCAAAATCATCCTAGCTGGCAATGAGATGTGGTAATCACCAATGGCTAACACAGCTAGTCTTGTGCCATTGACAGCTCTAAGATCCACCTCTCCTCTAGCAATATTTCTAAATTTACTTGGTTCATGCATTTGAATACAGATATGAGCCCCACAAGCTGTATCTAATACCCAATGTGTAGAAATGGAAAGATTACACTCGATAACGAACGAACATTTAGCGTCTCCACACTTCTGGGTGTAGTTCCTCTTTCAATGGCCTTGCTTTACACATGCAAAACATACCGCCTCTCATTCCTTTCCCTACCTATAGATCTTCCCCTTCTTGGAGGGACGACGCTCGGGGGCTTCAGACTATTTATAAGTCTTTGGCCCATTTGCCTTGTCCTTCCTTTTCTTATTCACCATAAGGACTGTAGGTTTGTCACGCCCAATGTCCTTATCTACCTAGCTAATTAAGGTTAGAAGTTCTGATAGACTCTTCTCATTATTTCTCATGTTGTATTTGACGATAAAGCTAGAGAAGGTCTTGGGTGGTGATGATAGGATGAGATCTATATGCAACTCATTTGGGAACTTAATCCCTAAGATGTCCAGGCGTTCAATGTAGCAAATGAGCTTGACTAGATGAGGCCCAGTTGGCGCAGACACTCCAAGATTTTTTGTAAACAAAGCATTGGAGATCTCATGTCTCTCATATCTCGCCTTCTCTTGATAGAGATCCTTCATGTGAGATATCATGTTATACACATCCATGTTTTCATGTTGCTTCAAGATCTCATTAGACATGGCCGACATCATGAAACACTGGACATCTGTGGCATCATCCATGTGTTTCATATAGAGAGACAGTTCCTCATCACTGGCCTCTTTTCGAGGAACAAATGGAATAGTCTCTTCCAACACATACAATTTCCTCTCGTGGCGAAGGATAACGCGTAAATGCCTCTACCACTCTTGGAAATTGGTGTCGGTGAGAAGGTTTTCCTTCTCAAGTATGGTTCGTAATGATATGTTTGAAGTCATTTTTCTTGTCATTTCTCCAATTAAGATGAGAAAAGGTTTAGTACTTTATTATGATAAAACTGAGACAAATAAATAAATTAATACATATTAGTCTCCCACTATTTTATCGAAATCCAATAGCCCTCACAATTGACTTTGGAATATTTTGTTGTCTGAATATTCTAGTGGTAAGGATCCATATTGCCCATTGCATTACCCCAACTAGGGTTGGTCAAGAAACTTGAAGGGTTTTAGGTAGGCATTCTAAATTCCAACTGCATTAACTCGCAGCTCCTTGATCCGCTGAGTGGACTCCCCAATCCTGAAATCCTTTTATTTTTTGATTTCCTCAACCTTTGCCTCTTGGTCACACCAAGTCCTGTTGTGGCAGTCAACCCTTGATGTGAACCAATTCAAGTCAACCCAACACCTTGAATTAGAATTCCATGATAATTGAAAGCACCCCAACTAGGGTTGGTCAAGCACTTTGAACTATGGTTCGATTCTAACCAAGATTACGGAAGGCTATACCGACTTAATATTTCTTTGAGTGATTTTATCCTTATACGTAAATTTCCATTTTATTATCTTTGATTACATGCTTTTTAATATTAAGTGGGATGTACTTAAGTGATTAACCATGTCTAAGATAATATTTTACGCATAAGCCGATCTTATTTTAGTTCAATCTTACATGTTTGTTTAATTCATTAATTGTGTGATCGTGACAACACACCCACAATAAATAAACCATGAAACTGACATAAATAAAATAAATGGTATGATCATGAGCTTGTTATGTTGGTTAGTTTATCTAACGGTTGATAAACTAACCCAAGACCTAAGGGAGAAACACCTTGAACCTTTTGGGTTCGTGTTTACAGCTTTCCACCTGTCCACCTTTGTATCTCCTTGGATTAGTTTCACCTTGGCTCCTAAATTGAGCTGCCTCCACTAGCTTGGGAGCTCCATCCATTACATATGCTTTTATCTCACACGCAGATGAGGGGTAAAATGGGGTTTTACATTAAAGAAACCTTGGGCGCGCAGACCCTACATATTAATGATGAGAAGGCTCGTAGGCCAACAAATTTAATTTAAATAAATAAATTAAAAGAAACCATCCACATAAAAAGGTCTTGGTCTAGATCATGATCATCCATACATGCAACGATATTTAGGAATAAATAAAACTAGCATTCAATTCTTTAATCGTTCTTGTTTAAGATAAATCACGCTCGAATTAATTAATTATCTTTAATTAATCAATCCTTTTATCTTAAACCCTTTTCTGAATTTCCTTGATATTCTCATCCATCATAATTTTAAACAAATAAATTCATTTAAAATTATCTTTATACGTAACTTGTACCTTGGAGGCAGCCTGGTGAATTCCCGTTCATAACTACCCAATGAGTAGAAATGAACATTACGCAGATGTTAAATTAAACACATATATATAAAACAGCTATCACGTGTTGTGCCTCAACTTTACACTTGCATTATGGTACATGTCTCAAGGGTTTGTATAATATGATAATAAATTTTAATAAATCTATATAATTTGGATGAGTACACGGTGTGTAGTTCTAACTACACAGCGTGTACTTTTGTTCACCGTTCATTCGAAGTACACGCCCGGGGACATGGCGTGTAGATGTACTTTAGAAATTTTCGGAGTACACGGGGTGTTCAGTGGGACACACGTCGTGTAGTATCCGCGTTACATGGTTGCCAGCCGGGCAAGCCGTGTACGGGGTACACGGTCCAACCCTAGCCTGAAGGGACTACACGCCGTGTTCAGTGGACCGCACGGCGTGTAATCTGAAAACCGTGTGCCACCTATTCCCGGTCAACACACAATGTCATTTATGACTTAGGAATACTCCAACACACGACCTAATTTGGCGGACCAGTCCGATGCATTGAACCTAGACTACACGGCGTGCACTTCTGAATACACGCCGTGTATTTTGGTGTTGTACGGCCAGGAACGTTTGACACCTCTGGATGAGAACCTCTATTTTATTTTAATCAAAATTAAAAGAAAAAATCAAGGTGAATGAGAAACATGGGAGGATCAAATCTCAAGATTCAGATTTTAAAGAACGATTAACTTGAATTAAAACAACTAAATTATTAAATGCGTAAATCACCAACGAAAAACTTAAACAATTATAACTAACGATATTACCCTCTGATACCACTTGTAGGTTCCAGGCGCAACAGAAGCGTGTTAGTGGGTGTACCCAACTTTAATTTTAGCGTTAACAACGATCAATCTGATATCCGTCACGATAATAAAATGTCGGATCTTCAGAATATAACGAATAACGAAAAAGAAAGAGGGGAGTCCCAGAACCATAGATGTGATCATCATATGTTGGTTATAATTAATTTAATTAATTGACAAGAATTACCTTGATGGAATTCTTTCTTTGTTGATGTTTCCAATCACAACCCGATGTGATCCGTCGTTGTGTCGTAGAATCCAAGTGTAGGATTCCTTTAGCGGTGATCCACACTTGCTCCACGTATCTATGGACATCACCGAAGGGATCTATGGGTGCTAGCGCGGAAGAGCCTTCACTTGTGATGTCCGCCTTCGGTCGCCTTGATCCGGTGGATGTGGATCTCTCTCTAGTAGCTTGAGAGTGTTCTTGGTGGAAAATGAATTCTCTCTTGGCTTAAGAGATTTTCCAAATCCGTTGTACACAACCACGCAAAAAATGGCTAGGCTAATGAGAAATATATAATTGGGATTTTTAATTACATAGAATAATAAAATGAATTAATTACCCGAAAGCATTTATTCATTTTATTTTATTCTAAGTAATACCCCATGTCTAATAATAATAGTTGACTATTATTATTACCTGACATGCGCCCAACGAATTACACCTAATATTATTTAATTAAATAAATAATATTATTTCTCATAAATTCCCAGGAAAAAAAATACACGGCGTGTACTTTTATTTTTCCATTTTTCTTTATTTACTCCACCACATTTATTAGACCTTGAATAATGTCTATTTATTTCTAAAATAAATCTCACTGCATTTCTCACTAATAAATATATTATTTTGTCCACAATATATTCTCTCGAATAACTAGTGTCGAAATAAATGTGATCAATCATCCTTAAATAATTATTAAACCACAATCGGTAATAATCTTTATTTAACTTGTTAAATTAATATTTAACTGAGATACTTGGACACACTCAGTATGTGACCCTCTATGCCTCTTTCTTAGTGACATTAGACGGAGCCTGCCTAATGTTCAAGGTTAGCATCTAGCAACACGCCAAGGCACCCATAGAGAAAGAAGTTAATGCCGTAATGACGTGTCACCTCCTACGAACGCTTACCGTGTAATATAATCCCTTCGTCTCGATATCTCAAATCAAGCGGGTTGCATGTTAGTGCCATTAACCCATGTGCTCGATTATTCTTTCTTTGACTTTCCAGAATTGAACTTGCCAATTCGTCACCATGACTATAGATTTATTTAGGCTATATCAATTCCATCAAAGGCCCTGAGATATCTACTTCCGTTATGGGACAGAAGGGACATATCATTTCTCACATTATCTATTAATGTAGTATCACTCATGACCCACCCAACGTATCCTACCTCGCTGCGAACAATGTGTCGTCGTAATTTTCGTTAATACATCTAAGTGTGCGAGTTGTAATATCCATTAATAATAATCTTAAAGTCTAAGGACCAATACACACGTCCGCAGATAGGAACATTTAATGACACTATGAAATGTGAATTTCCTACCGACGGGTCTCGTTCTCATAATATCCTCCTGGATATTACCAAGGGCGCACACCATGAGAAGGTGTCTCAAAGTTTTAGGAGTCCTCACCCCTAATGGCCTGTATTATTTGTGTCCCTCAAATAATATCATTCGGCCATAGAACATGTATTCAAGGACAGTGTTATGACATTTCTGGGTTCTCATCATAGTAGGGATCCGATATGACCCTTTAACGCAACAGATATCCGTAGGACATTATCACATGCATTGTCACACATAAGAACAATCAAGATGTGATAAGGTATTTATTAATAAATAAAGTACAAAGTAATTGGTTCTAGGCCACCAACTCCAACATTATATGATGAGGTTTTTGATGACACAATGGTTTCCCAGGATAGACGAGCATCATGGATAAATGTCTAGAGGTTTCAGTTGTGATAACGAGTGGTAGATTAGCTTTTGTTGTATAGTATGCCTTAAGTTTGGAGTTGCACAACAAAAGATTGTTCAGCGTTCAGGGGTCGAGTGTGACGAGTTGATCAAAATTTGGAAACTTGAGTAGGTAGAATTTGATGGTTGAATGGTCAGTGAGACTTCTTAGGGTCAAGAAGTTTTATAGTGGGGATATTGTAATACCTCGTGTCCGTACAAGTGTGAAAAAATCAGTGGGAATTTAAATTTTCCATTTAGTGGATGGTTCGTTTTGAGAACCGGGACTCATCACGAGTTACTAAGAATTTGAACATCTCTAATGGGTGTTTTAGACGTGTCTTGAAGTTTGGGGAAGGTCCTAAATGTTCTAAGGGGTGTTGGGATGAGTTTTGGATGGCCAGGTTGCTGAAAACAACAACGGCAAGTCATTCATGATGTAAATGGGTCATTCATGCCATGAATGACACTTAAGGGGTGTTCTAATCAATGAATGGAGAAAAGGGGCTAAAAGGAGACTTAGCCTAAAAATCTGTGGCATGACCACTTGGGTCATGTCATGTCACTTGTTGCGGGTTTGGATAAGGGCAGACACCCGATGCCAGATGCTTGATTTTTCTTGGATGGGTTGGGGCTTGGGAGGTGGGCATCTTGCTACATCTCAAGCCACTTTTAAGAGTCATGCAACTCCTTTTTGGACTTTTGCTCCTTTGTTCACTTTTGTACATGTTGTGTATGACTATTGACATACATGTCTCAGAGTTATTTATAGCATCATTTTGGATATTGCATGGTTTATGTTTGGTGCTTGGTTTAGGTCTTAATGTCGCCTACGCTATTATGTGGTGTATGTTACTTCCCTTGTTTTCCAATGTTATGACATTCTGACCAGAGAGTGTAGTCTCCCCAAGGAACCTTATCAGACCATTACCGCTAGTTGGTAGCCTCTGGCATATAGAAAGGTGCGTCCGAGGTCATGTGGTGTCATCAATCTGATTATTGTTCATAGTGAGTCGAGCTGGGATGTTGCACTAAGCATTAAATACCTATAGGACAACTAAGGGAAGGGCCAATCAAGTGACTGGGTTGTTACAAAAAAGAAACCTTTTTTGTAACGACTCGTAGGTATTCCTCTTCACTAAATCTCTTATGAAGTTGTGATGTCGTACTTATGTGCCTTGAAGGGCACTTTGGGGGTTTTATTCAAATTTCCTCGTGATTCAAACCCAAGAATTTGGCATAATAGTCATTGGGGAGCATCAAATCACCGGGAGATGTAATAAAACCCTCAAAGTTAGGGGTGAATAGTTATGCCTTTAGGGACGCATGGAAGGGTCAATTGAGCACCACATGTTGAGGGTTCATTCAGGTAAGTGGAATGGTTGATTGAGTGTCATGTGTTTACGAGCAAGTCAGTGAAAGGGAATACTCACGAGTTGTTACATACAAAAGGTTGGAATAAATTTGTGTGACTTAAAGTCTCTTAAATTTAAGATAATTTTATGGTTTATTAACAGATGTGACTAGAAAAAAGGTGTGAAAATCAAATTTGAATGTTTAAAAGCACATAATAATTAATAATGACTTTGAATTCGAAGGATGAAAGTCTTATTTGCATGCTTTGAATGAGTCAATTGTTCAACCAAAAGGAAGTCTACCTTTGATGTTGTGACATCTTGTCTTTCAAGAATGTCTTTTCTATTATTTAAACACTCATGCGACTGTAATCATGCAAAAACATGCTAATCTTTGTGTGGATTCAAAAACCTCTAAAAGGATACAAAGTACAATTAGTACCTTTGTTGTGTTTGCTTAATAGCAAAGGTGAGATCGTATAATCTAGAGTGATTTAACCACACCAAAGATTGATCACCTGTATTGAGAGGTGATACTTGTAAAAATGTTCTCTTGTTTGTTGTAATTTCCAGTTTCTTCATATGCAAAAGTGGGATCAAAACCATCGTGAATCTCAAACAGATTGTCCCACCTTAACCAGTGACGGAAGTTATGTGAGGTGTTTCGTATAAGTTTTAAAATTATAATTACCAGCTCACCCCATTTTGGCGATTCATATACGCGAGGCTCTTTTAAAAGTAATTCAATAATTTTCCTTAAAGAAAAAATATCATTGATTTACAAAGTTTGGATACCATGAGGATTTGGATGGATCTTTATGTCATGATTGTAATCTAATTTGAACATGTGTCATTTCATTATGAAACCTTTTCATCAAAACTAAATACATGTTTTATTTTGCTTTATTTCGCGACTCAATATATTTCACATGGATCCCAACTTAAATTCGAATTAATTCCACCATGCATGATAATACCAAAATCCCATCACTGTTCAAAAGATATCAAGATTCAAACATATATTACAATTACACCATACAATATTCAATGAAATCCATCCCCTTTTTAATGTTGGTTTCATGTCAACACGCCTCTTCACCCCATGCAATAATGTATAGTAAAACAATATCACCACATGCCTTAATGATGAAAATAATAGATTTATCCACGATCGACTCACTCAAATTTACTTTGTTCTAAAAAAGTTGATTTCCTTATTTATTTATACTCAAAATGTTTGTTATTGTTTTATATTCCAAAAAAAAAAAGTTTTGATAGCAATTACTATAAACTATATTATTTTTATGCAAAACGTCATATTCATCCACATGAGTTCAATATGAATTTGTTACGTCAAAAATCACAACCAGAAAGCGTTAGGAGATTTTTCATTTTAAATTTTATAAAAAACGATACAAGTAAATTTATAAATTATAAAAAATAATTGAATAATAGAGAATACTCTGATTAGGATTAAATTAATCAATTAAAATTTCAAATTTAATATCCATTAAAGATAAGATTTTTGTAAATGGTTATTTTTCGCGATAAAAATGGGCTGTTGGGGTCATCGTTATACAAGTCGACGGTGGGGCCCAGCGTTCGGTGATCACGTGCTTCGTCGTCCTCAGGTGGAGTCCTCAGACAGCGCGTTTTAGGGGAAAGAGTAGCGACGGGCCTCTCAGAGCTCCGCAACCCTAACCATGGACAAGCATCCCGATAGGGAGAAATCGAGGCGAAGAGAGAGAGAAATGCGCGACAGCGATCGAGATTTGACAAAAGATCACAAGGATCGGGATCGGGATCGCGATCGCGATCGAGGTCGCGATCATCGCGATCGTGATCGACACCACAAACATCGGACCAGGGAAGCCGCGTCACGAGAGAGCGACGAGGATCGTTACCACAACGACAAGAGGCATCGTTCATCAAGGGAAGATAAGCATCGGCACCGATCCGATCATGTCTCGAAGCATGATCGGCCACAAGAGCGTTCTGAACGCGAGGGAAGCAGAGGTAGTACTCACGAATTCGATTCCAAGCGTGGCCGATCACATGAGCCCGAGGACGTGAGAGATGGCTTCGAGGACAGGGTCTTGGATGTTATCAGCAAGCTCGAGAGGTCGCCCGAGTCCATGAATGAGCAAGAAGGAAGTATGGATGGGTTTCTGCCGGAGGAATCTCCGGAGAGGCGGCATCTGTCCCGTTTTCACAAGAGAAAAGAGCGGGAAGAAAGTAAGGATGTGATTAACAGCGGCGAGAAGAGAATGAAGTTTTATGATGCTGTAAAGCAGGAGGGTGATGTGTGGAAGGAGAGGAAGGAGAAGAAGCGCTTGAATGATAGGGTTGTGGACGGGAAAGAGTTAGATGGACGTGGGAGGGGAGAGAGGAGGGGGAAGACCAAATTTGAGGACGGGGTGAAAATTGATGATGTGAATGCTAGCAGCAAAGAAGAGAGGAGAGAAAGAAGGAAGTTCGGTGATCGTGTAATTAAAGAACCCGATTCAGTAGATTTAATTGAAAGTGCTCAGATGGGTTTGGATGTCAAGAAAGAAAAGCCTGATGAGCAGACTGATTATGCCCTGGTAAAATCCGGGCTTAGCAGCGGTGGTTTCACAGAGAATGTGAGTGCTTCCCTTTCCTGCTTATTGTGTCCTCTGTATTTTAGTATAAATGGTTGAATTGTGCATAATTTTCACTGTAATGACGTTCTACCTGTCTATCACATAGTATATTTCACGTGCTTTCACTGAAGTTATTGAATTTGGATGCTAAATAGGTGCTACCGTGTGACAAACAGTTGCACGAGCTTCCCAGTTTGTAGAACTTCTTTTGGTGTTTGATCTTTAGTCTTTGATCTTTAGTCTTTGATCTTTAGTCTTTGTTCTTTAGTCTTTGATCTTTAGTCTTTGATCTTTAGTCTTTGATCTTTAGTCTTTGATCTTTAGTCTTTGATCAGTTCTCACAGCATGTCAGACAGCAGGTTGTCTTGCATATGGAATGTATAATTGCATCCAAGCATTCGCCTCTCTTGATTATGGTGGACAAAAAATGGGGGTTTCTCTGTTGAAAGCACACCTTTCTTCTTTATTTAGTTTGTTCATTAATTATTTGATCCATTTGGTCTGCATGGTTGATCTCTTTGCATTATTAATTTCTCTCAGACAATGCTTTGATGGTGGAAATTGTTTATGAAGGGAATATATTAAAAATTGTAGTATAGATTATATCTTAAAAAAGCACCATTGCCTTCAAACCTCGACCCTTAACTAAAGTTATAGAGCTGCTCACTGACCTCAACCAAACCAATGCTTCATTTGTGACCTCCGGATCCACCGCGCACATATGTACTGTCATGAATCCACTCGTGACGATTCCCCTATTCCAACCTAGCCATCCTTCTCTATGAGCAAGGCATACTGAAATGTGCAAATTCCACATTTGATGTAGAAAATAGGAATGAGTAGATTCATGAATTTATATTTTTTGCTGATTTGTGGATTTTACTGTTTCTGCTTGTAGGGGGGTTCTCTGGAACCACCGATTTTTCCATCAAGGGATGTGCCAGAGACCACCTTGTCCCATAGTCACCCTCTTCCCATCAAGGTATCTTCAATTTATACCACAAATGAAAATAAGGGAGTTAGTATTACCGGATCTCATGAGGTTCCTGGAAAATCCAGTACAGATGGGCCATCTTCAGCTGCTGGCAAGAATGGAAATCTATCTCTTGATGCATTAGCAAAAGCTAAGAAAGCTTTACAAATGCAGAAGGAATTGTCCGAGAAGCTGAAGAAAATTCCAGTGGTGGGTGTCCCCTTTTTGATCTTTATGTGATCTTTGAGTGCAACTTTTAATTTATTCTTTTTTTATATGTTATGCCCTATGTTTGGTGTTAAAATGATTTCTACTACGTTGTTTGATGCTACTGCTCTCTCTTGGGGTGCTTTCTTTCTTGTACTCTGTTCTGTTTGTTTTAACCGTTGAGGAAAGTATTCTCATTTACTGCCTTGCAGTTTAAGGGCTCAGGCTTAAACCGAGAATCAGATGGCAGCCAGCAGGTTGGCACTAAAACACTATCTTCTGGTGGCACATTTCATCCTTATGTCTCCTCAGTTGCATCCACTGTATCAATGCCTGTTGGGTCAATGCCAACCGTGTCAACTGCACCTGCTGTTGCCATGGGAACTCCTCAAAGTAGCATGGCTTCTTTTCCCGGTCTTGCAAACATGCACAATGTTGAAGCTGTAAAACGAGCTCAGGAGCTTGCTGCTAAAATGGGATTTCACCAGGATCCACAGTTTGCTCCCCTTATAAACATGTTTCCAGGGCAGGTGGCTGCTAGCACTGCAGCTGCCCTGCAGAAGCCTGCTAAAGCTCCTGTTTTACGTCTGGATGCACTGGGCAGGGAAATAGATGAGCACGGAAATGTAGTTAATATGCCCAAATTGAACACCCTCAGCACACTAAAGGTTTGTTTTTTTGCGTTTTAAACATTTTTTTAAATGTCGGTTTTTCTTTATTTGATTTTTAATGCATATTTAGGTCAATATCAACAAGCAAAAGAAAGATGCATTCCAAATTCTCAGACCTGAGTTGGATGTGGATCCAGAATCAAATCCTCACTATGATGAAAGGATGGGTGTTAATAAGACAAAGCTTTTGAGACCCAAGAGGATGAATTTCCAGTTTGTGGAGGAGGGTAAATGGTCAAAAGAGGCGGAGATGATTAAATTGAAGGTATTTGTTGTCTCTCTTATCATATCCTTGCCTTATTTATCAGATGCTGATGATTTCATTTGTGCTATCTTATTTGTTAATTTTACCTCCTTTGCTACAGAGTCAGTTTGGGGAAGCACAAGCAAAAGAGCTGAAGGCAAAGCAAGCTCAACTGGCCAAGGCAAAGGCTGAGCCTGACATAAATCCCAATCTAATAGAGGTATCAGAGAGAATTATCATGAAAGAAAAACCGAAAGAACCGATTCCTGATATTGAGTGGTGGTAAGTTGATCTTTTATTTAAAAAATTGGACAACTTTATTCATCCAGAATTCTTTTGGCTTGGGAAATTAGTTTTTTATTGCTGTCTTGCTTTGAGAGGTTGATGTAGATGTTTATCGCCTTCCTAAAGTTGCCAATTTTGAAATATGTTGATTTTTTGCCACATTTTAACGCTTGAACTCAATAATTCAATTTAAAGCAGTAAGAAGGAATTCTCATATATCTATCCTATAGAAAAAGTGAAGATGAAGCTAGCATGATTTGTTTTAGTGGATAAAATTATATTAAGCGTGCAATGGGTTTTTGGTGAGGAATTCTGTTCGGAAGGTATTTGAAATGAACCGTGTTTTTGTAATTTCTGTCCTAGAGTTTGAGGAAATAAATTTATATTTACTGAAACTCTATCAAGTTTGTGTGGGGGTAACCATCGAGTTTTGCATATGGTATTCAAAAAATGTTCTCGATACTTTCGCATGTATATGATCAAATGATGACTGCTGTTCGCCAGCACTGAATTGAGTTCAGCCAACTTGAGTTTTATTGAGGGAAAAGCTAAACTTGATGATTTTAGTAATTTGAATGAGAGGATCCTGATGTGTAGATGGGTGGTTGCACAGTCAGATGGTGGTACCTTTTGAGATAGAGGATTGTGGTTTGACCCCTGACATAAAGCTATCTATCTTTATTTTTCTAGGGGGTTTGGACTTACAATAGGAAGTGATTGAGACTGATATGTGTTGACTTGGGATGCAAGATTATGGTATTCAAAAAATGTTCTCGATACTTTCGCATGTATATGATCAAATGATGACTGCTGTTCGCCAGCACTGAATTGAGTTCAGCCAACTTGAGTTTTATTGAGGGAAAGGCTAAACTTGATGATTTTAGTAATTTGAATGAGAGGATCCTGATGTGTAGATGGGTGGTTGCACAGTCAGATGGTGGTACCTTTTGAGATAGAGGATTGTGGTTTGACCCCTCACATAAAGCTATCTATCTTTATTTTTCTAGGGGGTTTGGACTTACAATAGGAAGTGATTGAGACTGATATGTGTTGACTTGGGATGCAAGATGCCATGAGACATGGAAACGGAAACACTGGTTTGGTGCATTGGAGATACATGGGTTTTTTCATATCGGAAAATCTGTAATTTAAATGGAAGGACGCAGCGCATATTGAAAAATTTAAAATATGGTATAAATTAATAATTAAAATGGCGGGATATGATAAATGGCATCCCAAGTTAACCAAACCACCTGCAAGCTAATGACATGCTGAAGAAGAATTGTATCCAAAACATGATGTTTTAATTTGCTGTGATGGTTTGTGAAATGCAAGGGTTGTGAGTGTAATGCCAGTTGCATAACTGCCAGTGAACATATTTTTTTTGGCTGGAAAACCCCCATTTTTGTGCGTCTTTATTTATGTTATATATTTTTATTTTTAATGAATTTTATGTGAATTTAATAGTGCAATAATTGTTGTCCAAGTGTAGAATGAGATTTTATATTAGTTCCTTATCTTGGTCCTGCTTATTTATGTTTATTTTTTTCAAATCTTTATTAATGAGGGTTCTAAGAGAGGTGGGAGAGTTTTTTGTCTTTTTCTTGTTGTGTGAGCCATGTTAATTTGATGCTCCCAATGAAAATTTTGAGTTGAAGTTGATTTGTACTGACTTGTTTTGGATGGATTCGATAATAATTTTAGGTGGGGGGAATCCGAGGACAAATTCTCAAGTTGTGTTGTGCCAAATTTTCTCAATTTGGCATTCTCTTTTTAATCCTATCAAATTCACAGCAGTGGGAAGAAAGTTCTGTCCATAACATTCTATTCCCTGGGACGAAAGCTTAGGAAATCACTAAGAATTTTGTTCTTTGTACCTTGACACTACCAAATTCTCACTGGACTTCAAAATGGGACACCCTTGAAATCTAGCTGAGGTATACCTATTTCTTTGCTGGTACAAATTAAAACATTATCAGGGGAACAATCAAGCAGTTGATGGGCCCGTAACACTAGTTTTAATTGAATAACGACTTTTAGGTTGTGTTTTATCACATGCACTTTAAGTACCGATAAATCATCTCTCTCATTTCAAGGTTATTAAGGATGCGAAATATATGTGGGAGTTTCAAAGACTTCCTCGGATAATCATCCAACAAATATTACTTTATAAAAGTGGAAAAGATAGAACCACTGCAGAAACATGAGCAATTGGGTTGTGTAATTTATCCAAATCATGCCCCCTTGTAGTGGCGTAAGGGAAAACTTAAGAGATCGAAGACATGGATTTTTAAAGTTTATTACAAGTACACTATGGCTTGATTTCATATTCTTTGTTTTATGTGACATCCATTTCTTTGATTTCTTAAAACTCACAGCAGTGTGAAGAAATTGCTGTCCATATCACTTTATTTTATTTACTTGGCCCAAAGCTGGGGAGAAATCATAATGAACTTTCTCATCAAACCTTGACATTTCCGAACTCTCACTACAGATTTCAAAACAGTTGCACCTTGAAATCTTGCTGAGTTGTAACAAGGAAACACATTTTTTTGGTGGCGCACATATCAAAACATTATAAGGGTGTGATCAAGTGGTTGCTGGGTCAGTGTCACTACAGGTGTGTTGACTTGAATAAAGACTTTTAGGTTACATTTATCAACATTTATTGAAAGTACATGTAGCATAGCAAATGTTTCTGATTGTTTGAATTGCTTATCAAAAAGATGTTTTTCTATCACTTATTTAAGCGGTTTTCAGCAGGAATTTAATAATCTGACAGATGGCGATTCTTTCCAGCTTGCTTTCATTTCTTCTGGATTATACGTGCAAGTAATTTTCAGAAACATGAAGTGATGAGTGCTATAAACAGTTTTCATCAAGTGCTATCAAACAGACCCTCCTCAATTGGAGGTGTTTTTCACAGGCAGAACAACTCCCATTTATTTTTTCAAACTGTTTATCTTAAGCGATGAGTGTTATAAACACTCTTCAATAAGTTTAGTCAAATACAACCTTCAGTTGCGGTTTGTCTGATGGCACTTTGACACTTAGCACTGATAAGTCATCTTATTGAGGTTGTGAGGTATTTGGCAATTTCAAAGACTCTTCCTTGTATGAAGATAACTGACAGGACTTTATAAAAGTGGAAAAGACAGAATATTTCTGGAGAAACATGAGCAATTGGCCCATCATTTATCCAAACTCACTGGAATTGGCGTAAGGAAAAATGCGAGAGAGATTGAAGGCACGAATTTTACACTAGGGCTCAATTTTATAGGCTTTGTTTTAGAATCAACATCCATTTCTTTGATTCCTTAAACCCCACAGCAGCGTGTAGAGTTTTTTTTCCCTTGCTATGTTGTTTTATTTCCTGTTACTGAAGTTGAAGAAATCACAAAAAACATCGTCATTTAAACTAGAGAGTTAAAAACAGGGACGCCATGAAATCAAGCTGAGGTATGATGAGGAAACACATGGATTGATTTATTCTCTGGTACACGTATCAAAACAATATCAAGGGAACTACCATGTGGCTGATAGGCCAGTGACACTTCAGTGTTTGCTTGAATAAAGACTTTGGTTGTGTTTGGCGACACTTATCACTTGAACTTGAAAGGATTGATAAATCGTCTCTCTTTTTTGAAGGTTATTAAGGTTGCAAAAGGCGTGGAAGTTCCAAGGACTTCCTCTTTTAAGGACTTCCTCCTTTAAAGTAGTAGCAGATAGAACTTTATTAAAAACGGAATTCTATTGGAGAAACATGAGCAATCGAGCCATAGTTTATCACAAATCTTCCATATAATAAAGTCTGGTTCCCATACCTATGAAGTGGCATGATGAAAAATTTTGTGAAATTGAAGAAGTGAAGTTTATTTACTAGTAGTTCTTGGGGGAGGTACTCGTAGCTCCCATGTTTATCACTGTATGCTAACAAGAATTATTTCCATTTAAAAATTTCCATTGTCATCTTTTCACTACAGAAATGTTTTTAGGCCGCCCTTGGTTCCCCTTTCTAGTTTTATGTAGTTTCAAATATTACGTTTTTTTGCTTGCTTCCTCTTTTAGCAAAAGGTTTGTTATTATACTTAACTTTATAAAGCCCTTCTCGTGCTTTTCTTACCAGTTTGTTGCCCTGATCAAAATCCAATTCATATTTGTAATGTGAAGATATAAATTACAGAAAAATCTTAGTGAATTTGACATGTTTCCTTTATGAAATACAGAATTCCCGGTGCCTCTATTCTTTTTTTAATACACACCTCGACTGTGGATCATGGGTAGCAAAGACATGTAAATTAATTATTGATAATGATTAGCTAGCATGATTCTCTGTCACCTGTACACCATCCATGCTTTTTTATACAGTTGTTGATTTCATCTGATCATACAATGCATATTTTGTGAATACGGAAGTTCGTAGTGTTGGTCGGAGTAAAGATGATAGTTGGGGTGAATTGCCTTTTAATGACCTTTTTAGAAATTAAATCTCAACTAGATGAAATTAAAAAATTAAAGCGATAATTGAAATTGTAAGAGTTAACTCAGCGGAATAATAAATATAAAATACAATGGAACAAGATTTGACAAGGGAGTTCTTCAATAATCCACAAAGGGATCCCTCTCTCCTCCCCCCAAGGCTTGGGTGGTTTTAGATTATTCCCTTGGCTTTAACGGTAGCCAAGATACCCGAGAAGAAGAAATACACTTGCTTTTTAGTGGTTGCAGCAAGAAACCCATACTCCCCACTTTAATGGTAGTGAGCACCCAAGAAGAAGAAGGAAGAAGAAGAGGTTTGTTTAACTTAGTTTTGAAAATGCGGGGTAGTAGCCCCGATCTCATTGGTGCTGTGTGGCGCCCCACTGCGTCTGGTGGCTGGATCTCACGTGGAATGCGATCACGTTGCTAATGCCGCGATCTCAGCTATCGCGGATCCTCCGCGATCCCGGCGGGAGCGGCCGCGCCGCGTTTTTCCGGCAAAAAAATGAGGTGTTTCCCACCTGCTTCTTGTTTGCTCACATGCGCGGTCGCTGCTGCGACCCCTCGACGCCGTCGACTACCCCCCGCATCTGGTTTATTTGCCTACGCCGCGACCCCTCGACGCTGACATGACCCCCCCCCCCCCAGTCGATCAGGCTGGTCGGACCTTTCCTCCAATCCCGAAACGCCCCCTCCTCGAGTATACCAGGCTCCTTTAATTTTTTTTCCTATTTTATTTTCCGTGGCACCCGGCATCTTCTTTTTCCTATTTTATTTTCTGCTGCACCTCACGTCTATCCGTCCATTTTATTTTATTTTATTTTAATTGTTGGTTAAAATTTTCCATAATATCCCCTTTTTCTTTCTTTTGTTATTATATATGTTTTTTTATTCTGTTTTATATTTTATTTAGGATATTATAAATTTTCATCGTATATATGTGTAGAATTATATAATTTAAATTATATTAAGTGGTCGCGATGCGATTCGCGTCGCCGCTATTCCGCTATAAGACCCTGCCGCGCCGCACCATGATCCGAGATTGACTACTTTGTTGTTTAAACACAAACCCTTTACAAGTACACTCTTTTTTCTTAGCAAGAATAGGATGAAAAAATATGAGAAAGAGAGAGATTGATTACAACAATGAAGCACTAAATGTAAGCTCAAAAGAGGGCCAATATGATAGCAACTTTGGAGCATTGGGTGTCCAAGCCTTCTAAGGGTGTCTATATATAGGCTTCGGAGGTCCCTTGATTCTCTTGGGGGTCTTTGGAGTCCATAGCAGTCATTGGGAGGTGAGAGAGCTCGAGTGGAACAAGTACAAACAACTAGTTTGACTTTCTGTATGGAGACCACCGTGTAGCTGGTGGGTGTCATCGGCTAGCCGGTGCTATCCTACTGGTCAGCTGCTGGTTCCAGCTTTCTTAGGACTTCACGTGAGGCCTTCACGTGCCTCTTGATCCCTCCGTTCTGTCCAACAACTTCTTGGAATGATGTCTCATCATAAAGTACTAAAAACCATTAAAACTAAAGGCATTTAAAAGAACATGGACCATCATTAATGGTTGACCAAGAGAGAAAATCGACTAGATTTTAAGGAAATAAATCTTAAGGTTGCTACAAAACCAGATTTTAAAAACAAATTTCAAATCCTAAGAGATTCCAACTTTTCAAAAACAGATTTAAAAAACAGATTTTAAACAAAATGCACACCATTAATGAGTTCTAACACTGGAAAACAAAATTTGAAATTTAGAGGCTCATCTTTCAAAACAGATTTAAGATTTTAAAAAGTGCACATGTGATGTGCTTAAAGTATAAAAAACTTTCAATATTTGAAACTTGAAAAGAAAAAATGATCTTTGAAGAATACCGCCTCTAGATTTTCAATAAGCTAAAGTTTGATCAAGGTTTTTCTTTTGATAGCAAGTAAGCATGCTTAAGATTAAAAAAAAATAAGTCTAAACATGCTCGAATTTGATACTGTTGCCTCCCCCTAATAAATGCACACATATAAATGAATAAAGGGCCAAAATAAAATTTAAATCAAGAGTGAAATAAAAAGTAAAAAACACACCTAAGGGAGTGATAGAAATAGATCAACCACTTCAAGATTTAAATAAAAGAGATAAATGGATCAATGAAAAAGAGAATTTATATCAATATAATTCAAGATTTAAAACAAAGCATATAGTCCAATAAAGCTTAGGGCGAAAATTAAGAGAGGAAAATCCTTATGATTTCCAAAAAATAATCACATGGAAACCATTTTTAACTCAATAAAATAACGACGTCCTCAAGCAAGGGGTTTGATGTGTGTTAGAGATTAGGTTGTGTCAAGTCTCACATCGGACTTGACGTATCATGCAATCTCTATTGTTCATTTTAAAATAACCCCAAGGCCTCTCTTAGAAAGACATCTTGGGTGTTGGTCACCACTCTTATACTCTAACATGGTATCAGAATGGGTTATTTAAAACAAAGCATATAGTCCGATAAAGCTTAGGGCGAAAATTAAGAGAGGAAAGTCCTCATGATTGCCAAAAAAAAAAAAAATAATCACATGCAAACTATTTTTAACACAATAAAATAATGACGTTCTCAAGCAAGGGGTTTGACGTGTGTTAGAGATTAGGTTGTGTCAAGTCCCACGGACCTGATGTATCATGCAATCTCTATTATTCATTATAAAATAACCTCAAGGCCTCCCTTAGAAAGACATCTTGGGTATTGGTCACCACTCTTATACTCTAACATGACATCAGAGCGAGTTTTTCTAACCCTAACCCACCCTCTCTCCCTTATTTTTTTAGACTCTTGGGCGTGCCCCCTTCTGCGCGATGCCCCCCGTGCACGCGACCCCCCCGTGCGTGCGATGCCCCCCCTGTGGCCCCCTTGTGTGTGCGACTGCCCCCCTGTGCACACAACGACCCCCTGCCCTTAGCGCGCGACGACCCTTCTGCCCCCCAACACTCTCTGCGCCCCTGCGCGACACCTACACCAACGCCACTGCGACACCACACCTCCCAAGCCACACCTCCCAAGCCACACCTCCCAAGCCACACCTCCCAAGCCAACGCCACTGCGACGCCACACCTCCCACGCCAGCGCCACTGCGACGCCCCCTTGTGTGCGACAGAACCCTTGCAACAGGCCCCTTGCGCGCGACGATCCCCTAGATTGTGCAGCCACGCCCTGCCCCGCCCCGCCATCCATGTTGATCTTTCCTCATTACTCTAGTTGATACCTGAATGGTCTAGCCGTGCAATTTCAGCACCTAAACTTCATCAACTGTGCACCTTCAACACCTTATCAACGTGCATTTTCAGCACACTATAGCATCATCAAGCCCCACTATTGCCCATAGCAATACTCCAACAACGTCTCTCCCAACGATGCACCTCATGAGTTGTTGACTTTGGTGCCTCAGAGCACATCACTGAAGATGCAGGTATTCTTCGGTCCTATAGAACGACCTCGTCTGGAGGTAATATTATTGTGGCTGATGGTCAGATAATGCAGAAGGTAGGTTATGAAAGTTGTACAATTACGCCTGACACTATTCGCTGTTGCCTTTGTTCCCCATTGTCCCCTCAATTTAATATCAACTAGTAAACTAACAGCTGACTCAGAGTGTCAAACCATCTTCTGACCTACTTCATGGTGGTGTGTATGTGCTTGATTCGGCCCTAGCTCCTGTCCTGCCACCTCTGATCATGCCATCCAGCTTCACTATCGCTTTGGTTATCCACCTGCCCCCATTCTTCAAAAACCTTTTCCACCATTGGGACCTCTTATTCCTTTTGAATGTGAGTCATGTCACTATGCAAAACATCATCGGGTCACTTATGTTCCCTGAGCAGTTCCCCGTGCATCTACTCCTTTTCATTTGGTACATTCTGATATCTGGGGGCCAGTCCTAGTCCATCTAAACTGGCTTATCGATATTTTGTTACTTTCATCGACAATTTTTCACGGATGACATGAGTCTATTTGTTGAAAAATTGTTCTAAAATCTTTATTGTGTTTCGCTATTATTATCAAGAATTCACCACCTAGTTTTCCGTGAAACTTCACTGCTTTTGTTTTGACAATGGTCGTGAATATTTATCTGAACATTTTCAGTCTTTTCTCAATAACCATATCCATCAGACCTCTTGTCCCGACACAGCTCAACAACACGGTGTTCCTTAACGAAAGAACCGCCATCTGTTAGAAGTGCTCAAACACTTTTATTTCAGAAAAAAGTTCCAACCACTTTTTGAGGCGATGCTATTCTCACAATCACATATCTTGTCAACGATCTTCTCTTATCTGTTCTTCAGGGAGACCCTTCCATTCATTATTTCCAACAACACCCCCTCATTCCCTATCCCTCTGCATTTTTGGCTGTGTATGTTATGTTCGAGACATTCGCCCCTCGGTTACCAAGGTTGATGCACGTGCTCTAAAATGTTTTTTTATTGGCTATTCCCGCACCCAGTGCAGATATCGATGCTTCTTTCCAGATTTGCGTCGCTATGTTGTCTTCGCTGATGTTTTCTTTGTCGAATCATCAATTCTTTCTATTCCCGAGTTCCCACCACATACACTTTTTGATTCTGAAATTATTTTGCCATATTCTCTTGATACACCAACACCCCTATCTCTTCTTAGTGATATTGTTGGATCACGATTTGACCAAGTATATACTCGCCGACCTCGCACATTTGCCACCCTGCCACCTACAGTTGCTACCACACTTGATTTCTCACCTGCTCGTGATGCTCCATCACTAGAATTGCCTATTGCACTTCGCAAAGGCTCACGCTCCTGTCAGTCTTATCAGGGATTATCTGTGTCTACCTCCTGAGCATAGTTTTCAATCTCGAATCGCGGCGCGACGTGGCGGTGTCCCATAGCTTTTATTCAATCGCGGGGCAGTTAAATTATAGAATTTTACAAACATATATGTTGAAAAATTAAACACAAAACATAAAAAGTAAAAACACATTCAAATTCATAATTAAAAACATTCATAAATTCATTATAATACATCAAACACATGTCTCATCCAATTATTCATAAACAACCATGAGAACATCCAAAGTTCAATTCAATCATCTTCTTTATTTTAAAGATCTTCTATTTCTTCTTCACCTTCACTTTCACTATCATCATTTTTATAAATCTCCTCTTCATTTGCTTCCCCATCATCATCATCACATGATTCATGTTCATTGTTTTCGTATTCTTCTTCTTCAATAACCATTCTTGTTTTTCCTTTAGAGCTTGAACTTGAAGCATGGGTAGCTCCTCCTTTTGTTTTCCTCCTTGTATAATGAAAAGGTTCACCGACCCCTGTAGCTTCCTCAACTAATCTCCAAGTCATGGTGTTGTCATCCTCAAACACCAATTCATCTTCACCATCATCTTCATCACCATTCATTTGCCCTAAAAACCACTCACTACTATCATCATCAACATTCTTCAGGACAATGGGATCAGTGACATCTCTGGAATCAAACCGGTCCTTCAAAGTTTGGTTGTATTTGATGAACACCAAGTCTTGCAACCTTTGATGCTCTAGCTGAATTCTCTTTTTAGAATGAACCTGTTTTATGAAAATTAAAAAAATATTGGTATCACTACTGAAGTTTAAGCTTAAATGAAACTTGAAAGCGAGTTTAGAATTGATACTAAGTTACTCATATGCTCAAAGACACTCCAATTCCTCTTGTATCTCGATGAGCTACATGTCAGGCTCAAAACTTTGATAGCAATTGCCATCAAAGATGATGTTTCTCCTCTATAATTCTTCCACCATTCAATTGCAATAAAATTAATGATCATGTAATGTAATTAAATAATCAAGACAAAAATAAACTCTTACCAGAAGAATAGTACTCCGTTGTCGCATGCAACCTTTCCCATCAAAGAGGCCTTGTGCGCTTTGATATGTTGCCAATTCTAAACAAGCCTTGTCTTCCTCATCAGGGCTAGGAGACAATCTCTTTATACAATCATATAAGCCTTTCATCACCTCTGCATCTCTTTCAATACTTGTATTTCCTTAGGAAAATTGAGGATTCAAATAATAACCCGCCGCATGCAATGGATGATGCAATTGAGAATTCCATCTTTCATCAATTATCTCAAATATATCTTTATTTTTGGTTTCATTATTCTTGAAAAGCTTCTGAATGATCTCTTTTGCCCTGTCCATAGCCTCATAAATGAAACCCATTGCGGGTTTCTTCTCATTATCAACCAATCTAAGAACTTCTTCAAGAGGTTCCATAGCCTTGATGTTATAAACAACATCATTCCAAAATGATGGCATCAACACAGTGTCCGTAGCACGCTTTCTTTTTGTTTCTTTTGAATTTTTGGATCTCAACCACTCTTTAGAAGTGAACATCTTTCTGAGATTATTTTTTTGCAAATACAACCTTTGTAAAGTTAAAAAGGTTGTAGCAAACCGAGTAACTTCATATCTCACTAACTCAGTTTTGTTGGTGAACCTCCCCATAATGTTCAATGTCAATGAGTGGTTGTAGATAAATGCCACAAGCTTAATGCCTCTTTCTATAACCCTCTTCACCTTACTAAGCTTGCCAATGTTTTCCAAAATTAAATCAAGACAATGTGCAGCGCATGAAGTCCAAAGTGTTGCTTATTAGCCATAAACAACTTGCTTAAAATCATACAAAATCAATAACAAACAATTAAAAGTTTAAGCTGTTAACCGAATTGATAATATTAAAATTAAATGGAAGCACTTTTAAAAATTAAAAAAACAAAAGTTTTTTATTACCGACTAACTTGAAATTGCTTCCATTGTTCGTAACTACTTGCACAACCTTTGATTCTCCGATCTCTTCCACAAAATCATCCAATAATTTAAAAACCGTTTCTTCTGTTTTCATTTAACTTGATGCATCAACACTTTTTACAAACATTGAATCGGTTGGACAAGTTATCAAGAAATTGATCAAGGTTCTTCCTTTCTTGTCCGTCCAACCATCGGACATAATTGAGCAACCATAGTGTTCTCGTTCAATTTCACGGCCCTTCAACAATTCCTTTGTATACTCTTAACTCTTTTTTAAGAAGAGGAACTCTGCACCCATGATAGCTTGGAACTTTCAAGTGTGGTCCATATTGTCCAATTGCTTCCACCATCACCTTAAAGCTTCTTGACCGAACAACATTAAAAGCAATTCCATTTGTGCAAAGGAATTGCTCTATGTATTGCACTGTTCGATCTCTTAATTGCTTGCTATAAGCATCTTTAATGGTTGTTTGCTTTGCATCCTTGACTACTCTTGCCGGATCTTCCATGAACATTGCATCAAGTGGCCCTTTCACATTTTTCACTTTGTTGGGGCATGATGAGGTACTTTGCATAACTTCTTTTTGTTCCTCTCTCAACATCATGGATTTCTTCAAGCTCTTCCTCCATATCCTCATCAATATCATGAATATCATTCATATATGTGGATTTGTCAGTTTTTTTCTTTGTTTGCGCTACAAGAAGCTTGTCTTTCACTTCTTGAGGAGTCTTCCTACACTTCTGAACATTTCCCGACAATCCCATTTGATGTTCTTTGGCTCGAGTAATGCCACCATTGGTCACCATCATGCAAAAGTCATATGTGACTTTCTTTTTATTGTTGATGTCTCTTAAAGAATTCCACTACCAAGCAATATCTAATTTTTTTCCATGAGGCTTAGCCAATGGTGGAAAAGATTGTACTGTTGTAGCATCAGTTGGTGCAATAGATGAAGTCATAATAGCTGTAGAGAAGGCAAGGCAGAAATAGTAGAAAAAGGGTTTAAGATACTTGTTTGACACAAATAACAAACAAAAAACAGATGTTTGGATCACCAAAAAAAAGGTGGCTGAGAGCGCAACAATGACAGCAGGAGGAAGGAAGAGGACTAGCGTCTGGAAAGAGGAGCCGCGCCTAGAAAAAAAAAGGTGGTTGCTGTTGCGCACAATAGTGACAGGAGGAAGAGGAGCCGTGCCTGGAGGAGGAGCTCCACCTGGAAGAGGAGCAGTGAAGGAGCCACACAACAGTGACAGGGCCTGAAAAAAAAAACGGGTGTGTACAACAAGGGGGGCAGCGTCGTTGCACTGGGAGGAAAAAAAACAGGTGTACAACAAGGGTGGGGCGGCGTCGCTGCACTGGGAGGAGGAAACAAGAAGGGTTTACATTAGGTGAGCTGGGTTGGACCGGTTACGGGGCAAAAAAAAAAACCCGACGCCCGAAGATTTCGCGGCCGTGCCGGCTGGGATCACATCGGAAGCGCGACGATCGCGATAGCGGGTGGCGCAGCGTGATCGCGTTCCGCCCGCGATCAACCCGCCTGAAGCGGCTGGGCGCCGCTCCGCACCGCGACAACGCGATTTGAAAACTATGCTTCTGAGTTATTGAGACACAGATTGATTACTTGACACCGTGCACTGTTGCCTTTCCACATCTCATCCCGGTTGGTTACATGCTATGCAAGATGAACTTCAGGCTCTGGACGTCAACCATACAACAAGGGTGGGGCAGCGTCGTTGCACTGGGAGGAGGAAACAAGAAGGGTTTACATTAGGCGAGCTGGGTTGGACCGGTTACGGGGCAAAAAAAAAAAACCCGACGCCCGAAGATTTCGCGGCCGCGCCGGCTGGGATCACAGCGGAAGCGCGACGATCGCGATAGCGGGTGGCGCGGCGTGATCGCGTTCCGCCCGCGAGCAACCCGCCTGAAGCGGCTGGGCGCCGCTCCGCACCGCGACAACGCGATTTGAAAACTATGCTTCTGAGTTATTGAGACACAGGTTGATTACTTGACACCGTGCACTGTTGCCTTTCCACATCTCATCCCGGTTGGTTACATGCTATGCAAGATGAACTTCAGGCTCTGGACGTCAGCCATACTTGGGATCTTGTCCCTCTTCCTTCGGGTAAGCAGGTGGTCGGGTGCAAATGGATCTATACAGTATGCGTCAATGCCGATGACTCTTAATCGTCTCAAGGCTCGCCTTGTTGCCAAAGGTTAATGCACGTATAGAGTTGATTATTTTGACACATTTTCTCCGGTGGCAAAATGGTCTCGGTTCGCTTGTCTCCCTTGCTGCCTCCTCTCACTGGCCTCTCCATCAGTTGGATGTTAAAAATGTTTTTTTTATGGTTTTCTTAATGAAGAAGTTTATATGGAGCAACCGCCCAAATTTGTTTGTCTCCCTTGCTGCCTCCTCTCACTGGCCTCTCCATCAGTTGGATGTTAAAAATACTTCTTTTCATGGTTTTCTTAATGAAGAAGTTTTTATGGAGCAACCGCCCAGATTTGTTGCTCAGGGAGTCCTCCAATGTTTGCCGTCTTCGTCGATCGTTGTATGGACTCAAGCAGTCGACACGTGCATGGTTCAATCATTTTTGTATAGTTATGCTTAGCTTTGGCATATGCCAAAGCATAAAAGATTACTCTGATTTTTATCATCAATCTGCCGTAGGAAACATTTTTTTGGTGGTCTATGTGGATGACATTGTTATTACTTGCAGTAATGCTGATGGTATTGATCGATTCAAATCTTTTCTTCATCAAAATTTTCAGACAATAGATTTGGGTCCACTGTGATATTTCTTATGAATTGAAGTCTCCATATGTAAGGAATTTATCTATCTCAGAGAAAGTATGTTCTTGATCTGTTACAGGAGACTGACATGACTTGAACTGACTCGGTTGACACACCCCTTGAACCTGGAGAAATGTCACTATATTCTGATAGTGAGATGTTTTCATCACCTGACATATACAAATGACTTATTGGGAAACTTAACTACTTGACGATAACTTGACCCGATGTTGCTTGTGTGGTTAGCAAAGTGAGTCAATTTATGGAATCTCCAACAAAAACATACACAGTGAGAGGCTGTGATTGGTTTTGCAGTTTTTATTGGAGAAAATTTGATCTCATAGCGAAGCAAAAAGCAAACAGTTATTTCCCTCTCAAGTGTAGAGTCAGAGTAACGTGCCATGGCATATGTGACTGCAGAGATTATTTGGGCACAACAATTTTTTCACGAGATTGGGTATATGATCAAGTAACCAGCATATATTTGGTGTGACAATCAAGCTGCTATCAGGATTGCCACAAATCCAGTATTTCATGAGCGGACAAATCATATAGATGTTGATTGTCATTTCGTTCGGAAAAACTTTGAGAGAAAGAAGATCATCTTTGGCCACATTCACACCTCTGATCAACTTGCTGATGTTCTCACAAAATGAGTGCCTGGACTACGAGTTGAATTTTTGTGTAATAAGCTGGACAAGATAAATATGTCCCAGCTTGAGGGGGGAAGTGTTGTGCTTTGTTTTTGTTTTATTATGTATCCAAGCTAGGAACACCTAGCTTGAGGGGGGAGTGTTAGAGATTAGGTTGTGTAGTCCCACATCAGACTTGACGTATCATTTTATGACGTATCATTTTATCTCTATTATTCATTATAAAATAACCCCAAGACCTCTCTTAGAGAGACATTTTGGGTATTGGTCACCACTCTTATACTTTAACAATGTGAAAAAGCTTGAATGAGAGAGACAACAAACTCTATTTCAAACAATGATATCCAAGATATTTTGAAAAGAATTTAAGGACTCAAAAAAAGAAATACTGAATTTCAAGATTTAAAGGGGTCATACATAAATCAATGACTTCAAGAATAAAAGATAAACAGATCAATGAGTTCAAGAGTTAAAAGGAAATATACCTTGATATCAAAGCATTTTCCCTTTTATGATTATCAGAAATTCGTAAGGATTAGATAAAATATGAAGGCATATATAAAGAAACATCCATGCATAAACATAACGTTAAAAACATCCCGCACCAATAACAATCCAAAAAAGATCCTATTCACTATGGGTAGGATGAGAGTGGCGGCCGCGTCGAGAAGTGTCCCGTTGGAGGGATCGAACTAGAGCTTGGGTCTCCTTAGCCATGTTCTCCATGTGTGCATGGTGAGAGGTGGCGACATGCTCCAAGTCGACAAGGCGCTGATCAACGTTCGTCTTCAAAGAGGTGACGCGATTCATTTGGCATTTAAGCAAGGTTGCTGGGCGAACTGGACATCGGGAGGTCTCGGTCGATGCAATGTGGAAGTGGTCTTCTACGGAGTGGTTCTCTTCCTAGACACCTTCTTTCTTCCTTCTCCCTTACCTACTGTAATTCCATTTCTTTTTTTTTCTTTTGGAAATATACAAGAGTGAAAGGCATTTGCCCTGTTTTCCTTCTATTGTTCTACGCACCAGTAAGGCAAGAACCCAACAATTGGGTCTCTTGTTGAGAGACCAAGGCTGAAACGTGAACCTGTATATCGACTTAGTTTGTACTCAAGGCTTTGAGCTACGATCGTTGGTTGGAAAAAAAAAACGCGAGCACCGGAGAATTATCATGACTAGTCGATCTGCCTGTGGACTACGTTGGAAGTCATTTGGTAGTAGCTGGTCAAGTCGAACTCAAGGTGAGAAACAATTGTGAGACCTTCGTTCGTTGTTGGACATCACGAGCATAGTAGAGACGCGATCGCAGCTGGAAAAGCGAGCGTTGGAGGACGACTAGAGCAGGTACGACTTAGTGAAGTCGCAGAGTGCTGTTTTTTCTCTTCCATCCCTTTTTTTGCTGTGCAACACTAGTGAAATCGTACCTTGAAAGGATGTTCAAATGGAGTTGACGCAGCGTTTGATGCGAGACTCTTGGGGTGGCCCGATTTTCACGTCGTAGGGCGGCATATGAAAGATGTGGTTTGGGGTTAAGTGGCGAATGATGGGTTTGGATAGTGGATGCAAGTAGTCAATCAATGCTATATGGAGCGTGACCTACTATTTAGACAGCACACTCAAGGATGGGTGTGATGGCCAATCCACACAACAACGCATTTGGGTTGAGGCACAAAATTGGGGGCTTTGTGATCTTGAATCACCAATCTAACTTGTAGATTGACAAGACAAAAATGTACAAGACCAAGGGGAAATATCGGAACAATCCTCACACAATGGAGAGAAACGAAACATAAGCTCTCTATTGCAATTTTGAATGAAAATACAATGCCATGGGGTTACTATTTATAGCCAAGAGGTGATACAATAGTCAATGGTCTAATATCCTAAAGTCATAAAGGTTAAACCTACCTTGTGGGCAAGGCTTCCAAAATTCGTGCAACCATGTGTCTTGGGCTTCATCTATCTCATTTGGGCTTAAATAAGAGTGATAATATGCCCATTTGCCACTTCCATGCATGCACCTTGGGTTTGGGCCTTTTAATGTAGCGAGATTGGCTTCCGTTGTCGTTGCAGTTTCTTTAATCTTCCTTGCATCATTGGGCCATGTAACTCCAACTCTGCACATGCCATCAAGTCAATGTCATCTATCGGTTTCATATCAGTGTTGCATGCAAACGAGAATGGAGTTTGGTGGAGCAACGAAGGTTTCATGTTTGGACTGGACGATGCAGGAACAGTCAACTGAGACGCAAGGACAGACTTCATTTATAGAAGTTTTTGCTAGAAGACAAGTTGATTACCAACAAGGTGTTGTTGGACGTAGTGAGGGGGCCCAGTAGCGAGTTCTGCCTGTAGTGGCGGTAGGGATGCGGAAACCAGCTGTAAGCTAGGCGGTAGTCCAACACCCATTGACATGACTTTGGATGATGGACTAATGCTTGCACAAGTGTTCGAGGCGCAGGAGCTTCAAACGCTTTTGGAACTCATGGGGGAGCAATGTGAGCAGCAACGATTTGGGCTGCAGGAACAAACGATGC
The DNA here is from genome assembly GCA_963277665.1 of Viscum album. NCBI lineage: Eukaryota > Viridiplantae > Streptophyta > Magnoliopsida > Santalales > Viscaceae > Viscum > Viscum album. Next base: position 22,180,704 of record OY728157.1, on the reverse strand, counting down.
TGTCCACTGAACTCTTGGTTCCACATACATTTCAGGATGTTCAATCGACCCATGACCTTTTTGTTCAAGAGCAGCGTGAGATGGTGAAACTGTCCTTGCGAGCTCAACTCTAGGAATTTGCAGAGTTATTTTTACAAACCGATTCAGTAGAGGAGTCAGAGACTTTGGAAACAGGCCCGGACAAGGGCTCAACAATGAGTAGTTGAAGCAGGTGTAGATGGAGGGATTTGGTTGCAGCAAGGAGGTGCAGATGGAATCCAACCCTGTACTTCCCAAAGAGGAAATTATTGGTTCAAGTTTTGTGACCAAGTGTGTTGTATTACCGTCATTTATAGGTGGGGTACTTGTTGGAATTGTTGCAGCAATGTTAAAGGTGGAAGATAAGGAAGTGGTTACATCTGAGCTTATGAAGAAATGTTTTTATGTAGAAATACTAAGGGGGAGATATTTTTGGGAAACATTGAAGATATTTGACTGAGTTATAATATTTTTATTCCAAGTTTCCAAAGTCACTAAACTAATACAGTCTTTGGGAATCTATTTTTGTAATGTCTTACAAAGAAACCAATACAAGAGATGAGAGGGAAATTTTGAAATTTTAAATACATGGGATGATAAGGTTGACACTTTCACTAAATATCTAAAATACCCTAACAATAAGAATTCTTGTATTAGTTTTAGATTACTTGTAACTTATTTACTCAAACCGCTTATCATAAGTGATAAGTGCTATGAACACTTTCCGATAGGTGTTGTCAAATCCAACGTCAGATGTTTGGGTCCGCATTGGGCACCACAGAAATGCGAGTCTACAAAGTCTGTGACTAGGCCACGGGTGGTTTTTTGTGTTTGCAATGATGAACCAAATCTTTTAGAAGTGAAAAAACAGGCATGAATTGCTTGTTTTATGTAGCCAACCCGCACCATCTATACTTGTGGCCTCATTTTGTTTGTTATTGGTGTCTGGGCTCTGCCTTTTCAACAGTACTTATTTTGTTTTTTTAGTGATTACCGGAACAGTAGGCACTTTTTGCTTGCAAGCTTTCATTTATAAGCTCTCTTTTTCCTTTTTTTAATTAATAATAATAATAATTGCTATATTTGGGGGGACTGGGAAGAAAGATGAGGAAAATCAACCACATATGCACACAGGGAGGCTTGAGCATGGGACCTCCCAGCCAGTTGCGTTTTTTTTCAAAGTTCCTCGATTATTTTCTGTTCATCTCTTCAATAAAATGATTTTTACTTAATGGTTACTTTCAGATGTTAAACGCTGAAGTTTTTTTTCCCAGATAAGTGTTCCAGGCTCTGTTTGGTTCATGAAATAAAATATTTTTCAATTTTCAAGTTTTTTAGTTGTGTTGGTAAATGATTTTTTTAAGAAAATAAAAATAAAAATAAGCTATTTTTGGAAAAAGAAATTTGTGTTCATTATGCCTGGAAACTTAAAAATGAATTAAGTTGTATTTTTTCCTTCATAGCACACGTCTTTTCAAAACATTTTTCAAAAATGGAATTGTGCGTATATATATTCCATGAACCAAAAATGGATGAGGGGAGGGTTAATGCTGAAAAAAATCCTATTTTTTCTTGTTGGATGATGAAGGCTGTTGTGAAGGTTGCTAGCTGTACATCCTTTTTGGCATTCATGATACTATCTACTCGTAGAAGCAATTATTGCCTTCACTTTTTTCCTGTTAAAATTTCTTTACGCGTAATAGATCGCGAAGGCTTATTGCTGATGCTTCTTTTTGTCCATTTAATTAATTATCAGGGATGTGCCTTTCTTGCATTCTGGTCATTACAATCACACAACTGAGGGCGACATAATGGAGCACCTGAAAACGGACAAGATCACCATTTACATAGAACATCCACGCCCCATAAAGCCCCCAGCAGAGCTTCCTCCGCCACCACCCCAGCCGCTGAAGCTAACCAAGAAAGAGCAGAAGAAGCTCCGAACGCAGCGCCGTCTGGCTCGGGAGAAGGACAGGCAGGAGATGATCAGGCAGGGGTTGCTGGAGCCCCCAAAGCCGAAAGTAAAAATGAGCAACCTCATGAAAGTGCTTGGATCAGAGGCCACCCAGGACCCCACGAGACTTGAAATGGAAATCCGCAGTGCGGCGGCCGAGCGGGAGCGGGCCCATGCCGACCGGAATGTGGCACGCAAGCTGACACCAGCGGAGCGCCGTGAGAAGAAAGAGCGTAAACTTTTTGATGACCGGATTGTCCCCGAGACGGTGGTCTCAGTCTATAAAGTTAATGATCTGTCACACCCGCAGACGCGGTTCAAGGTGGATGTGAACGCACAGGAGAACCGGCTGACGGGGTGTGCGGTGATTTCGGATGCGGTGACAGTGGTGGTGGTGGAGGGCGGGTGCAAGTCGATTAAGAGGTATGGAAAGCTGATGCTGAAGCGCATCAACTGGGCTGCTGCTGTGAAGAGTGATGGTGAGGATGGTGGGGAGGAGGAGAGGCCGGACAATAGGTGTGTGTTGGTGTGGCAGGGGAGTGCTGCGAAACAGAGCTTCAGCCGGTTCATGGTGCATGAGTGCAGGACAGAGGCTGCTGCCCGGAAGGTCTTTGCGGATGCGGGGATTGTGCACTACTGGGATATTGCCATGAACTTTTCCGAGGACTGACCCGGGAGAATTGCTCATTTGAAAGGTGGTAGAGGGCGGGCTCCTCGTGGGATGGTTTGTGAAATATTGGGGGGTCCCCCCTTAAAAATTAGTCCTGTAATTCCTTATGTATTACTGCTGGATGTTTTAATGATTTGAATTTAGCTGTATTATCACGCGATTTGGTTTGAAGCCCTGAGAAAGGGATGAGTAGGCCGGGTCCTGTTTTTACCAACGATGTTCTCATCATGTTTTTTTTTTGTTTATAGCTTATGGGTACAAGTGTAAATTGGGCTCTGCATTTAGTTTTGGGGGCATGGGCTGGCCTGGCTTGAACATGAAATTGGTTTGGGCCTGGGTTCTATCACCATCCTAGTGTAAAATAAAAATAAGATTTCTATCATTCACCAACATTATCAATGTGAAACTCAGCTGTACAACAATCTCTTTGTGGAAGGCTTGGTGAATGCCTCGTCTTCAGAGTGGGCAACTCTTTAATTATGTTAATGATCAAGTTCCAAACAACATTGACTTCAAGATCAACTTATACTCCGCACGTTGGTATCATTGCTTTATGTGGCAGTTATTTTAAAGGTTGTATTACTTGCCCCTTATTGATGTTTGGACAGTCTTAGAGCATGTGTTTTCTTCTCAATCTTGAATAGAAAATCATGTAAATTAGGTTGTAATTAATCATTCAAAAGAAGGAACTTATGGTATCATATTACTTCAAAAAGATGAGGAGGCCATTACCTACACACTTAGCGGATTGGATTGCAAAATTGATTCCTCAATGACGTTGATTACCACAAGAGCCGATCCAATGTCTCTCAACGATCTGTATGTGCATCTATTTACATATGAGATGCATATGATATATAATCATTCATCTTTTCAGATTGGTGGATCCACAATCAATATCGCCACCAAAGGGAACCAGGGAGGAAATGGATGAGGTTGCAACTCCTTCGGAGAAGGTCAACAGAGTGGATCTTTAACAACAACAAAAATTGCTGGTTTCAAGGGGTTGCATGTTGGATTTGTTGACAATTGATAACTGAGAATCAAATTACAAAGGTGGAGAATGTTGACAGGTAACCAAGAGTGTGTGATGAAAACTCATAAAAAGATGGAAACATTGCAACCATAGAGATGTTGACATGCATGCTATTGGCCTTTTGGAGTTTGCATGGTGATAATATGAAGATCAAGAGAGTAAGTGATGAAGTCACTACAATGACTACATGGAAGCAATGACAAAGGAAATAAGATAGTATCTATGGCAAGGCTAAGTGATACTTTAAGAAGTTGGAAGTTGCTTGAGGAATAATGGATTATTATCTAGTTTTGAAGGAAGAGCTGATGTGGTAACATTTTTAATTTAGGCTTATTGTGACTTTGGAATTAGTATAAGCTTGTTTGAAAATATTTGGAGAAGGCTGGAAGCTGTTTGGTTAAGAGGAAGCCAACCACACTGTAATGTGAAGACGACCATGTCATAATCTGATGCAACACGATGAGATCATCATGTTGGAAGCCATTTTGGTGATCGTGGTGTGAAGTATATTTTGGAGAAATCTCTAGACGCCACAAAGAGAGTAAAACGACCACAATTTTGATCATGTTTCAATGGAGAAACAAGGAGGAGTCCATGTTTGGAGAAGAACCTGGTCATGGTTCTTCAGTTTGAAAGAAAATGGGAACCTCAAGCTCGCTATGCCGTTTTACTGGTCATGGTTTTGGTGATTAAAAGAAGCTAAAAGAGGATCTGACCATGGTTCATGGATGAATTTGATCATGGTATTCACGTATGCTTAAAAAATGAGGAGATAAGGTATATCGAGTTTTCTAGAAGTTTTGGAAATGGGAAAACAAGTTTATTTCAAGCATTTTTAAAAGTTGTTTTACACAAAAACAGGAAAAAGGCAAGAAGAGGAGCGAGAATAAGAAAAACTCTAGAAAGTTGGGCACACCCATTGAAGTAAGCGTGATTGGTTTTGTTGATAAATATAATTCTAACACTGTTGTGGAAGTTTCTTGTCAATATGGAAATTTAGATCCCCCCATAGAGATGGAAAGAAGTGATCTTTCTGGTAGAGATCTAATTCTTACAAGATAAGGTGGATTAATTGGAAATCATCCATGAAGCGGATTTCACATTCATATCAGAATTGGTTATGGAGAATAAAAGATTAATGCAAAAGGAGTTGTCCTTGAAAGAATCCATTGCAAGAATGAATGCAAAAATGAAAGTGAAAAGTGATTTAGTCGGAGAATTTTCACAGAAAGTGGAAGATTAAATGGTCAAGGAGAAAGAACTTAAAGCTAGTTTTATTCCACTCAAAACACAACTTTAAGAGAGGATAAAATTGGTCAAAGAGGTTAGTTTGAGAATAGAGGAGATGACTACTCAATTAAAGGAGAATGATTTGAAAATCAAGAAGCTTAAAGCAAAACTGAAATTCCCAAAAGGAAAAGGAAATACTGAAATCTCACCCTTGGAAACCTCAATAAGAGGAATTCATAATGATGGAATTTTGGATTCAATGGATAAAAGGAAGGTTCTTGCTAAATTTGGGGGAAACACTCCTCAAAAGATGGTAGCAATAAAGTTATACTACTTTGAAGTCATTGGACAAACTATGGATGTGTGTTTATAATCCAAAGAGCTCAATAACGGAAGGAAATCTACTGCAACATCTCAACCAAGAGAAAGATACGTGAGGAATGACTTTATCAGGAGATGTTTTATATGTGCTAACCATGGACATATATCAAGGTACTATAACATGAGGAATGATAGAGATGCCAAAAAGAAAACCCCTATTCCCAAGTTGAGGGGGAGACATGTATGATAGGAATAAAAATATGTTATTATGAAAAATAGATTCATGACATTGGATGATTGCAAATATGGAAAGCAACGATGGGTACTTTATTCACCATTGGTTAAGTTTGTGCAACAAACATCACAGAGAGAATGAAAATAAGAATGGAGGATAAAGAAGAAATCCACCCATGTTGTGACAAAGAAAGATTAATGCTTGAAGGAAGATTTACCAAGGATGAATAAATCAGAGGTAATCTTGATAGATATCGAAGAAGAGAATCATGAAGCATGAAGCATGCCTAAATGGTTCAAAAAATTTCACTACAAAGAAAGCGATAAAGATCAAAGGAATATCTCTCTCATGGAGAGGGGAATGTGGAGAAGGATGCAACGATGATGCATCAAAGGAGGAAACATGAACTGGTGGGATTAGTCTCACAATGGAGATGGATGTCAATTCAAATATGTTGGAATATTCAAATTCAAACATTCAGGAAGAATTTTGTACAAGTGGTATCATCCAAAGGAGAACCACTAAGAAGTCTTGGAAGTGAATTGGAAGCAAAGTATTGGTTCACAAAGACCAACCATATTCCTCTACTTGAGGATGATCAAGAAGTACCCTTCTCCCCATGTATTTAATTATTATATCTGATGTTGGAGTAATATAGGTTTAAGAGGGAGATAAAATCCATGGAGTGAGTGTATTGCGTGACACAATGAGTTTAGAAAGTATTGCTGAATCAGAGGAGGATAATGTTTCCGAATCTAGAATCTCAAGTGATATTAAAGGCCTATTCGGAATTGCATGTGGTGTCGGAGCAATTTAATTGGTATCAAGTCTATTCTGAGAAAAAATCACAATTAGTATTAAGCCAAATCCATAAATAAAGTGGCGTCAAAGCCTAATATTTAATACCAAGTGGTATCAATCTAAACATAAAAAATTCCAAGTAGAATCAGGCATATACCAAGTGGATTCACTCTTGAAGAAAGAGGAGGATAACCCTAGCATGATGGAAAAACATCAACAACATTCAAGGACGAGTTCCCATATTATTTGTTTTTGATTTAATAGTAGTATCATTTGTGATTTCAAGATACTTAAAGTCACTGAAAGAAGATTCCTATGGTGAATGTCATCCTTATAATTGGTGTTAGAGTCGAAATAAACTAGGGGGAGTTGGAGCTATGGTTTTAATGACTAATGGACAATAAGTGAAATCAGAACATGATTAAATGATCAAGATGAATCATTGAATTGCTGTTTTAATAAAAAATGAATCATAGAATTGTTATATAAACAAGCGATATCATGTTCTATCTCTTGAAGATCAACAAGTGGTATGACTCACACACTTTGTACTTTAGTGTTTATTTTCTGATGATCTTGTGAAAGTGCTATTGAGATCACATGGAGAATTATTGGTGGAAGTGAAGGTTGGAGTTATATGTATTTATGGAAGTGAGTGCAATGGAAATCATTGAAGTTGTTGACTTATACTCTTGTTTTCTACACTAAGTTTGGACTGAGTAGGATTAGAGGATTTGTTGACCACTCTTTACAAAGTGGTAAGTGCACTCGTTGAAAGACTTTGAGAAGTGAAACTAGGGTTGTGAGTTTCATGGATAAATTTGGAGTAATTTAAAGATGTGTGATAGAGCTTGTAACATCTCAACCCAAATCCATTGGTTTTGTACATGACCAAAATGACACTAACTTTAGGTGCATCCCCTGGACACCAAAGACTGGAAATAAATTCCAAGACTATATGACATTGTTAGGGGATGATTTACCCTCACATACCATTCAACCTACAACAACAAATGATAAGAACAAATCTAAAACGATGCATGAGCAAACAAAAAAAATACTTCCATAAAAACTAACATAAAATGATCAGAGTTATAGTGTGAAGCAATACAACCAAATGTGTCCATAAGATAAGAATACACCCAAGACAAATCTAGTTCCATACATGGCACAACCCCATGCTCCATACAACGATCAACTCAAAGCTCTAGTCTCCCGCATCCATGACTGCCACATCAAGGTGCACCACTAGTGAAGCATGATACCTTTACCTTACCTGTATCATGATAAAAAAACATCTGCACACACACCAAAGTGTTTATGTAGGGGGTGAGTATACAATCCAGTAGGTAATCCCCATAAACTTCCCACACACATTACCAGGACAAGAACAAATTATCTCACAATAAATATATATAAAAATAGGATAAAACAATATATCCAATGTATACTCTATATATAAAGGAAACCAAGAAATGAAAATCACCCATGCATTATACCAAAACCAACCTTATGGAAACCGTTCCATGAACCTAGTAAACCCCCCACCATACATGACTCCTTGAATAGACTAACTTGCGAGCAGAACAACATTCATCCGACCCAAGTCATCACCTGGCAGTGCAAATCCACATGCCACTAAATTTGGCACTGACAACCAAGTTTAAACCAACAAGGCCTCACACATGCATGGCATGAATGTAACCCCCCATGCCATAATCTAGTTCACACACAAAAAACCTTTCTTTGAAAACCAGGAAGTGTGAACCATTGGTTACAAAAAAATTTGTCTAATGTTTTCCATTACCAAGAAAAAAATGTCACTTTTGATACCATAAGATTTCAAGTTCCAATAGAAGTAGAGTGGAAGAGAAGTCACCTACCTCCAACATGTTCTTCCTATTAAATCCAAGATAAAGATCTTCTGAAGGAAGAGAGTTTCCCAACTCACCTATGGAAAACCTCTGGTTTGTGCGCTTTAGCAAGGAAAGAAAGAAAGGGTTTTTTACAGGAATAATCGGGTAAAAAATTGAATTAATGACCCCTAAAAATCTCCCACATGATTTCCTCTTCATGGCGCATATCTTTCTCCAAAAACAATGGCGGTTTCAGTCATTTTAAAAACCGAAACGAATGGAACCACAACTTAGTTCATGATGTGGTGGATCTTCCCAAGCCGTTTCCAGCCCACCACAGCTTAGACCATGATGTGGTGGATCTACCCAAGCTATTTCCAAACCACTTATATGAGGCCTACCCTACTTCGAATCAGCTTCCATTCCCAAAAACATGGGTATGTTGACCTTCTCGTTTCCTATGGGGAAACCCTTCCACTTACCAAATCCACAAATGGGAAGCCCCATGGTGTGGTGGAATCTTATCCCATAACCTAATCACCATGCCCACAACACCAAAACGTGGAGGGCCATGACCAACACCATGGTCAACACCACAATGTGGTGACATCTAGAGAGATAAAATTATATTTCCCAACCGATCCTCTCTCCCAAACTTCTCGAACCCAAACCAACCATCCTCTTCACTTAAAAAACACAATAGAGTAGTGACATACCTCAAACTGGGGGTGTCACATTATGACGACCCAAGATAAACATATCATTATTTTATACCATTACCCTAATTTAAACATCACATCTCACAATAATCTCACACAACCCTGAGAACCTTTTGGTTTAGTGTCTTTGAGGTCCTGTTACATAGACAACTTATTTTACAAACTTGTGAACCATTTTCCATAATTGAACTCTTCTAGACCCCCTTCTAGAAATTTCTAATAAGTTATACTTATATTCATAACTTGAGGAAGTGAAACATAAGAAATGGGTGATCTCAAACACTCAATAAGGGTAAGCATAAGCGATACTAATAAAAGATCATAAGTGAGCATAAGATAAACATATGAGTTTGAGAATGTAAGCACGGAACATGAACATAAAATATATAATCCATACCCATTAAAACCAAGAGGATGGTAATAATCATGGAAATATGACATAAGGAAATGACATCATAAGATCATGGAATTATAAGTATGTGTCAATGAAATTAAACATGACATCATAAACATAAGTCAAGGCTCACTGCTGAGACTATCATAGTGGACAGAGTCCCATAGTGGATTAAGTTCACTTCCTAATCCCATACATAACATCTCATGAGATATAAAGCTTTACCCAGTGAATTAGAGGGCTATATAAATCCAGAACCACCCATCACATAATTAAAGTCATACATATGCTTGCCACATGAGGAAACAAAACCATATATAAATCATAAGCATTATCAAACCCATGAGATGGAATTGAGTTTTATAATTTCGATCCAAGGCATAACCAAAGGCTAAATCATAAGGATTACCAAGAGAAGAAGGAATTAAATTATTTTGGACTTTCATAATTGAAAAGAGACATAGGTCTTGAACATGGATTTAAAATGTAGAAAATTCATGAGAAGGATCTAGGAGAATAAATAATAAAAATGAACAACTTGGGTGAAAATTTATGAAATAAGTGAAGGATATTTTTAAAGAATAAAGGACCTTATAGTTTTCCATAAAATCAGAATTGAACCAAGATGGATCTCTATAAAATAATGAGGGTTTTTATAATCTATACATGTTTTAAGAACATTTTATGGGGGTGATGCTTGTCATGAGACAAGAAATAGGAAAGTTTCCTTAAACTGGGTTTACTTAAAAGTGAAAATTTGAAAGTGAATTAAAAACATGTATAACCCCATAAATGAAATATATATTTAACTAGATATATATTTAAGAGAAATATAAAAAAATAGAAGAATTACATGAGAATAAGATTGCATAAAAGGGAGAAAAAGAAAGAGAACTTGTAAACAACAAGTAACAAAGGTGGTACAGAAGATCCCTTTTTATATTTTAAAACACATTTGTTGAAATACCACATCATAAAAAGAATAATAAAACCTTATTTTGAAAATAGAAGAAGATAAATATGAAGTTAACATGATATAACACATAATTAGGTTTCCAATTAAAAATGAGAACATTGGTGGGGCGATAAATTATGGATAAGGATGGGAAATCATTGTTTAAGTGGATGAGAATTATTCTTAACATCATTGAATTTTCAAGAAGGGAACTCTCAATAAGTAATATTTTAATAAAAATTTATTTCCTAAGATAGAAATAGGGCATTCCATATGAAATGAATGATAAATCTAAATGATAAATATTATAACTCAATATATTGAGTTATAAAAGACCCTTATATTTTAGGGAAGATATTATTCATATCCCACAACAAGGAAGAGCATGAATGAAAGTGAATTTTAAAATTTCAAAAAAAAATTATGATATTATAATTCAATGGAGAATTATTCACACCATACAAATGAATATTAATGCTTAATATCAAATCATGTCTCAATGAAGGGTGATTGAGACAGAAACCCTTACCTTGTTCCTGATTCATTCCACGCATTTGCCTAAATTCATGAATAATAAAATTAAGTTTATTAGATACCTTATTAGGAAAATTATTATTCTATATTTAATTTAATATGGATCATTTATTATTATATTATATTTATTTATTATATAGTTTTTTGCTTATGTTTGTGAAAATTGAACCAGTGTCGGCTTATTTCAATAATTTTAGCGATCAAAGATTATATTTTAATAATAATTTAAACACTTAATATAAGCATTATAGAACAAAAAAAATCATTATTTTATTATTAAATTATAATAATATTAGTATTTAAGTTCCCACCACAATAGAGTTTTATAGCATTATTCAAGTAGGTGGTTAAACCAACCCCAAACATGAACACTCTATATCTTGATGGATGAGTATGGTTAAATAAGTGTATAATATCATTATAACAAAATAATAATGAAAATATTTTGATATTTTTAAGTTGGTGAATCATATTTGAAGTTTTTTTGGATAAATATAGAAAATCCAGTGAAAAACAAAAAATGTTACTTCATGGAGGCGGTAGTCCGCACAATGCACAATTAATGTTCCTTTGTTTTTATAAGTGGATGGAAAAGAATAATTAATGGTTGTTAAATTAATATAAAAAATTAAATATAATAATGATATTATGGTCATCATATTACTATGGTAAGGGTTGGTTTGGAAGAGAAATATTAATAAGAAAAGGTACGGAGTAAGTAATACTCAATTTCATACCTTGAATTTTCTCTTGAAAGTATCCTTGGAAATAAAGGGCTTAGGCTAAATAATTGAGTCCAGAGGCTTATTAACATGATATAGGATTATAGTAGGAGAAAAATGGAAGATTTTGAATAAGGAATATAAAGGAATGAGTGTTACATGAAGGGTTGTAAGTGTCCCCTTTTATAAGTGAAGAAAAATGATCTTTTGTGAATATTCCTTTACTTTTCAATGATATCATTACACTATTCAAGATTTAAATACTAAAAGTTAAGAATAATAGAGTGTGGGGTGATATTGGGTCTAAAAATCCTCAAACAAGTATTTCCACACATGTTTTAAACATACTGGAAGCCATTTGTTCATATATATTTTTTACTTTTACCTTTTTTTTGTTTTTATCGGGGTAACTACTTTTTACCCAAGTGATTTATGTTTTACTAAAAATATAAAATAACACCTCTTACAAAATTTGGGTGAACTGAACCTAAATTTAATATTCATTTAATCTAAATAATTTTTTTAATTAATATAAAATTAACTTTTAAATTAAAATATTTTATATATAGAAAAATTGTTTTGTAGAAAAATGTTGTTTTCACCATTAAGTATTCTTAATCTTATTTAGTATTGATTACCAATTTAATGAGTAATAATTTATTTAAATATAGGATTAAAAATTATATCAAAGTCACTTTTTAGAAGAAATTAATTTATTTTATTAGATAAAAATTACACAATATTAATAAAACAATTCTTTGAAAATAAGAGTTTTATTATTATTGCGTTCATTAACTTTAATCTTAACAATCATACTTTTATGCCCAAAAATGAAATTTACCTTATTAAATAATATTAAAATTTTGATCTAAAATTTTAAATCCATTTTTTATTTAATTTCTATAAGAGATAAAATCCAATTTTTTAATATAAGTGAATAATTCAGTTTTTAGAGTAAAATATTACTTATGTTTAAAAAATGATATACATTGATTTTATAAATGCAACATATCAATTTTAAATGATTTATTTTTAATTTATAAATATATATATTTTATATAAAAAATGTTTAAAAAACAATCAAGTCATTCTTATATTATAATAATGTCATAAAAGTGATGGTTTTAGCAAAATCAGTATTTTTTCACTATTCACATAAAAATAAACTATTTTTGAAAAATCCCAAAACTTCACATTAAGATGATATTGATATGATAAATCAAAAAATGAAGTTAATTTTTTCAAGTTAAAATTATAAAATTTGAAAATTTAACTTTTAAATAAAATTATAAAATATAATGAAAAACTATTTTTATAGGAAAATAACTTTTCAAGGTATTAAAAATTACTATTCTTATTTTTTATCAATTACTAATAAAATTAGTGTTAATATATTATTAATACCAATAATATACCTTTTCTTTAATATATATATTTTAAAATAAAGTGAATAAAAAGATAATTTTGGAAAAAATTCATTTTTAACCATAAAGTGATCTTATTAGTTATCTAGCCACACTGAAAATAATGATCTTTATTTCTACATATATTTCATAAATTGATTATCTCTATTTATACCCGCAAACCGAATGACTACATTATAATGGTTATATAATGTTATGTGGTTTGTTTTGGTTTAGTGTTACGTGTGGAGAAAGCTATTGAACACATTAGTTTTTAAAGGAAAATGTAATTTAAAATCTTGAGGTGTTATACACATTCTACCCACCATTGATCTTTCCATGTTTAAAAAGTTGGAGGTTAGTGGTGTTCCAAAAGAGCTTTGGCCATTGCTCTTGCATAGAATTCTCATGCTCCCATGTTTCCTTATGTGCTTGGCCATGTTTCCATAAACACATGATCTTGATCCGGTTTTTACTTCTTTAGTTGAGATATGTGGAAAAAATTATGTTCTGAACAAATTATGGGTGGTAAAGCCAACTGATTAGCCACTTCATCGATGCACTCAAGGATTTTCAAAGGTCCCACATGTCGAGAAGACAATTTTCATTGATTATCTAGATGAAGACACCCTAACCCCAGATATACTTACAAGAAAACCTGGTCACCCACTTAGAATGGTAGTGGACAACGATGATGACCCCCATAATATTTCTGATGGATGTGGCCCATTTCCATTCATTTTTTAATCATTTGGGTGTTCTCCATTGTTTCATGGATAATATTAGGTCCAATTATTGAATTTTCCCTAGTATCTACCCAACAAAGTGGATATTGAAACAGTCAAACATACAATGCTTCAAACAGATCCATATGTTCCAATTCCTGATAACTATTATTATATTAAAAATCCAATAATGGAAAATGATCCTCCCATGAACTACCAAAGTCCATACCACGTGCTCTGAGCATTTCCTCCAAAGTCTAAATAGTATACTCAGACTGCCCATCAGTTTGAGGGTGGTAATCCATGTTTATGGTCAACTAGGTTTTAAGGGTTTGTTGCAAAGACCACCAAAATCATGAGGTAAATCTAGGGTCTTAGTTAGATACAATCAAAACTGGAACCCCATGCAACTTCACCACCTCCTGGATATAAAAATTTTCCAGATCATCAACCAAATCTGTTTTTATGATTGGTATGAAGTGTGATAACTTGGTAAGTTAGTATATAATCACCCAAATAGCATCATGATTTCAAATCATCCTCAGTAACCTGATAACAAAATCCACTGAAATCTGCTCCCATTTCCATATGAGTATGGGTAACGATTGAAACATGTCGACTGATCGTCGATGTTCAAGCTCCACCCCCTAATGGATTAGAAATCTTTTAAAATACTCATCTATGTTTCTCTACAATCCTGAAAATAAAAAATGGCCCTTCATTATGTGATATATTTTCTAAATACCCAGTTGGACAACCCACTTAGAATGACGATGAGAAGAAAGTACCTATTCTTCAAAAGATAGAGGAACTATAATTTGGTCTTTAAAGAACACCATAGAATTATCATCTACTAACCATCTATCAATGGTATCCCCACCATTGAGGTTTGACTTAATGATTAGGTGGTTTGTGTATGACTGTTGAGTTTCCTCGACTAGCTCCACTAAGTCAGGGATAAATTTGATAAAAAAGAAAACCAAGAAACCCTTTGGTTCTATACATTCCATGTGCATGTAAATGATTACCCCCATTAATTTCTACTAATTACAGGCTTCACTGACCACTTGGTTATTGGAATTATGACTTAATGCATTGACTACTGAATTCCCTTTCTTGAGCATATAAACCAAGTCAAAGTCAAACATTTGGAGGTACTCCATCCAATGTTGTTGACTTAATTTCAAATCCCTTTGTAAAAAGATTCATTTCAAGATTTTATGATCAGTGGACATAATAAATTTCTCACCAAAGAGATAGTGGCACCATGTCTTGGATATATGGGCCATTGAAACTAATTTCAGCTTATACACTAGATAATTCTTTTCACATGTCTGTAATTGTCATGATTTATAGGATATGACATGGTCTTCCTACATGAGAAACCAATACAACCCATATCTAATGCATCACAATAGACCACATAGCCCTCACTTCTTGAAAAACTAGAATAAGTGTTGAAGTAAGTTGAGCCTTAAGCTCCTAAAAATATTTTCGACAATCATTGTTCCACTAGAATAGAATACTGTTTCCAATTAATGCAGTCATAGGTGAAGCTAAATGTGATAAATCATGTACAAATTAGTGATAGTAACCTGTTAACCCTAGAAAGCTTCATATATCAAAGATGTTCTTAGGTGACTTATATGAAATGACAACCTCTATTTTCTCTAGGTCCACTGATATACCTTTTTCATAAATGAAATATCCAAGGAATCAAAATTTTTGTATAAAAAATTCACACTTAGAGATTTTTTCATAGATACAGTGGTCTCATAATGTGATCAAGACAATCTCTAAGTGCATTTCATGGTTAGTTTTAGTTCTAGAGTACGCCAAAATGTCATCAAAAAACACTATAATAAAAGAGTCTAGATACCCATGAAATATACAGTTCATCAATGCCATGTAGAAAAATGGTGCATTCGTAATCCCAAATGGCATGACTAAGTACTCATAGTGTCTATACAAACTTCAAAAGATATATTTGAAATATCCTCCTTCCTAACCCAGAGTTGGTGGTACCCCGATTATAGATAAATCTTGGAGAACCATTTAGATCTCATTAATTGATCAAATAGATCATTAATTTAAGGAATAGGATATTGATTCTTTATCATAACTTGATTCAGTTTATGGAAATTGATTCATAGTCTAAGAGTACCATCTTTCTTCTTTACAAATTACATCGGGGTGGCCCAAGGTGATGTAATTGGTCAAATAAATCCCTTTATTTCCAATTCTTCCAACCGAGCCTTTAATTCATATAATTTTTTCCAATGCCATTATATATAATGAAATAGAAATATGAATAATCCCCAGAAGTATGTTAATAGTGAATTAAACTTCCCTTTTGGGTGGTAATTCATAGAAATTGTCTGGAAATATATCAGAGTATCGATCTACCATGATAAGAAGATATATATTCTCGATCACATCCATTGCTCCCAAGGTTACCATTTCCAACTGATAAGAGATGGTTATGACTACTTTTTATATAGGTTCAAATCTTCCAACATTCATATCCTATTCCCCTTTGAAAAAGTGAACAATCCCATCAGGATATATGAAAGAGACTCACCAAATGTAAAAGTCAATATTAGTCTTGAATGCTACCAAATATTCCATCCCCAAGATTAGATAAAAATATCCATTTTCAAGATAGTGAACTCCCACAAAAATTGGTCTGTCACCATGGTAATGGAACACCCTGCACATTGAAATCCTCTACAATCCCATTCCCCAAGAGGTTTCTTGATGATCAGGATATGAGACATCATTTCTACAAAAAACCCCATTTGATTTACCACTCAAGAAGTGAAAAAGGAGTGTGATGTGATAATGTTAAAAAAAACTTTCATTAAAGTAGAATTGAGAAGAATCATACCTCAAATCATTGAAGGAAATGGTTCTTTATTAACCAAATCCCAATAAAGTCCATAAATTTTTCAATTAGTCCCCTAGCATATTCCTGCCTCCATGTTGAGATTTATCCTACTATGACATTGTGGTGTTCTTGGAATCACTTTGACTAGTTTTATGTTGAGGATGAGAGACACTCTGAAGAGATTGTTATAGTTGATCATTTGAAGCTTGAGTCATTCTAGTCCCTTTCTCACTACTCAACTTCAGTGGATTATTAAAAAAAAGTTTTATATGACCCATATTACTACAGTTGTGACACTCTCTAGGTTCTATTGTACATTCCCTTTTGAAGTGGTTTAAAGAGCCACATTGAAAAAAATCACTTGGTTTATACTATGTCATGGAAAATAATCTGACCCTATAGATTGGTTATCTAGTGTTTTGTTACCATGGGAGTATCTCTCCATTCTATTTTTATTTTCATTGTTAGAGTTTCCACCTGTTCCCAAATGGAAAAAGGTGTTCCATCCACTAATATTTCTAGAAATATTCTTATCTACCACTATTTCCTTATTCACAATTTCTATATAATTATCAATACAAAACATCACTACTATAGAGAAAATGTATGGTTGTAAACACAAATAAAAAATGAACACTTTGAGAGATTTACTATCCACCAATTTCAATGAAAAGTGAGCTAGGTACATAAATCGAGCTCTGTATTCCATAACTAAAAGCTCCCATTACTCCAGATCAAATAAATCCATCATCCTCGATATGTGGAAGGCATGTGGGTAGAATTTTTTATTAAAAAATTCCTCAAATACCTTATAAGTAAGGCCTTGATCAACCTTATATTGGATAATTATATCCCACCATTTCCATACCAAATCCTTAAGCGTATATACAACTAGATTCACCTTAATGGTAGCTGGAGATCCCAAGAAATTAAAGATCCAATTGACATGTCCCAAACATGATTTATCCTATTTGGTTCCTGAGTACCCTTGAAATATTGATGGATGATACCTTTGAAATTCCAATGAGCGATCGACATATCATGCTTCCTATATCTGTTTTTTTGACAGCTTGAATTTTTTTCACAATGTTTCTCACAAGTAGCTGATTTACCTATAGTTCAGGAAGAACATCATTTTCAGCAGCTTCTTATTTCTAGTTTCGTAATCTCATGATCGATGGAATTTCCCTATAGACATAGTAAAAATCACCACTTAGTCACCACCCACACTCTAGTCATAGGTTTCAACACATACTGTTTCACAACTAGTAAGTCATAATATCAAAATTTTAAATCACGAGCCATAAAATGTCATATACATGATGAAGTTATAGTGGGGAGTCTCTTATTGATGTATGATGCACAAATATCTTTGAATAAACCCATGATGATGATCTAATGACATTCCTAGAAGTGTTCAACACACTCTTTATACCCAAAATTCCTTGGTAACTTGAGATTCAATATAAATAGGTTATCTATGCCTTTTTTATACTCTAAATTTTAAGTCTCAACACATACTATTTCCATGCCCACCACCCCAGCTGATGAAATGTACAAAACTAATACCATTTGAAACATCTCAACCCCAATCCATTGGATTGGATGAGACTCTAATTCCACTAGCCTTAGGTGCATCCCCTGGACACCAAAGGATGGAAAAAAATACCAAGGGTATATAAAGTTATTGGGGGATGAGTTACCCCCACATACCATTTAACATACAAAGTCAAAAGATAAGAATATATCTAAAACGATTTATGATAAAATAGATATAACTATCACACAAAATAACATAAAATGGTCAGATTCATAGCATGAAACAATACAACCAAATGTGTCCATAAGACAAGAATACACCCAAGATAACTCTAGAACCATACATGACACAACCACATGCTCTATATAATGAATGACTTCAAGATCTAGCCTCCCGTATCCATAATTACCTCATTAAGGTGCTACACTAGTGAATCAAGTGACCTTTCCCTTACCCGTATCATGATAAAAAACATTTTCATGCACAAAAAGTTCATATATAGAGGGTGAGTATAAAAACCAGTAGGTAATCCCCAGAGACTTCCCATACATGCCACTAGGACTAGAACAAGTTATATCATAATAAATATATATAAAAACAAGATAAAATAGGGTATCTATTATAGAATCTATATATAAAGGAATCCAAGTAGTGAAAATCACCCATGAAATATACCAAAACCACCCCTATGGAAACCATGCCATGAACCAAATGAAAACCCTACCATATGGGACTCACTAAATGGAATAACTCATGAGTAGAACACCGTTCAACCAACCCAAGTCATCAACTAGCGATGTAGATCCATGCACCCCTAAATTCAAAACCGATAACCAATTCTGAACCAACAAGTCCCAACACATTCATGTTATGAATGCACACCACCCATGCCGGTACCCGGTTCACACACTAAAAACCTCTCTTTGAAAACCAAGGAAGAACGAACCATTGATTATAAAAGAATTTGTCTAAAGATTTACATTACCAAGAGAATGAATTATTTTTGATATCATGATAATTCAAGTTGTAATAGAAATAGAGTGGGAGAGAAGTCACCTACCTCCCACATGTTCATCCTGTAAAATCCAAGAGAATGAGCTTATGAAGAAAGAGAGTCACCTAAATCTCCTATGGAAAACTTAAAGTTCATAATCTTAAATAGGAAATAAATAATGAGGATTTTCCACCAAAATAATCAGGTCAAAAATCAAATTAATGATTCCCATAAATATCACTCATGGTTTACCATTCATGGTGTATATCTTCCCCCAAACTCGGAAACAGTTTCATTTGTTTTAAAAAATGAGATGAATGGAACCATAGCTTGGACCAAAATGTGGTGGATCTTCCCAAGAAATTTACAGCCCACCATGGCTTGGACCATGATGTGGTGGATCTACCCAATCTATCTATGAACTAATTATATGAGGTCGACCTCACCTTGACTCAGCCACCACACCCACCAACATGGGTATTTTGAACTTACTATTCCCTATAGGGATACCCTACCTATCACCATGACTATAAAACCAGTAGTCCCATGGAATGTTTGTGTCTTAAATCATATCCAACTTACCATGCCCACAACACTGAAACCTAGAGTACCATGACCTATACCACGGTCGGTTCCATGAAGTGATGATTCCCAGAGAGACAAAATTTAATTTCCCAACAAATACTCTCTCCCAAACTCTCAAAACCCAACCAATCCTCTTCATCACTTAAAAAAACATAATATAGCAGTGACATACCTCAAATCAGGGGTTTCATAGAGCCCTTCACAACAAAACAAGTGCACTCAAAGCATAAATCTATAAGAGAAGAATCTATGAAGTACGTTATAGAGTTTTTTAAGTGTAAATCAGAGTTGAAAGTTCAAAATTATATGTGGTTGGAAGATATAAATTATGGAAATAATTAGTGAAAAATAAAGTATATGACAAAGGGGGAGTTTAATCTCTTTAAATTTAGAGAATAAATTCATTTTCATAGAGGAGAAGATGTTTTTTTTTAAATTTTATTAAAGATGTCAATTGTATTTTATTAACAAAGGGGGAGAGAATCCCATAAATCCATATTCTCATAGAAGAGAAGTTCATGAAAGGGAGATAAGCCTATAAATATATATGCTTATTTAATTCTTGGATTGAAAGTTAAAGGGTGATAGAAATATCTCTACTTCTTAAAGATGCATGGATTCATAGAGGAATTTTAATAAATGGATTCATGGAAGAATTTTCCACAAAATCCAAAGGGGGAGAATGTTATAAGCAATATGTTGTATATTAAATTTGTTGATAATTAGTTTTGATAATTGAGGATCAAATTACAAAGGTAGAGAATGTCAAAAAGTAACTAAGAGGGTGTATGATGGAAAAGCATGGAAAGAGAAGAATGTTTCAACCATGAAGATGTTGATATTTGAAGAAATTAAAATACATGGTATTGAAATTTTGTAGTTTTAATGGTGATATTTTGAAGATTAGGAGAGTAAGTGTTGGATTCACTACTATAACATCCCGTGCCTTTAGAAACCCATAATTAAGACTTTAATAATAAGGATTTAAATTATTCACATTCCCATGATATATCAGGTTTATATTTTTAGAGAATTAGGAAAAAATATTACATATAAAACCCTTAAAAAATTGGATACTTCCAATAAATATTTATTTTTTCCACAAAAAAGGATTCTTAAATTTAAACTCCCATTTTATTCAAAACATGTTTGCTTCTTTTAATATGAATCCCCATATCGGAAAGATAGACCTTAATATAGTTCCTAATCATCCTCAGGCCTTGTTAAAAACATTTTAAAACTTTATATGAGCACAAAAAGTCTCAGTAAGGGATATATAAAGTAAAGGAACCCATTAGTCCATTGGAAAAACCATGAAATCCATAAGAATTTTTTTCCTTTTTCATAATAAACTTTGAGCTCAAATATTCATTAACTTACTCATGAAACCATATTTATTTCCTAAAGTTTTTCATAAAAAAATTCATAAGAAATAATGGGGGAAAAATAATAATCTTGAGGGTTTTTTAGAAAACATGATAACCCATTAAAAACATTTTCTTAAAAAACATACTTTTCACCCTTAAAAGGGTCATAAAATTTCTTAAAACATAGGCATGTTTTCTTACCTTGTGAAATCAAATGATTTCCATAAAAAATATCTTACAAGAATATAAAATTCACATAGGTTACCTAGGAAAACATCTTCATAGAACCCTTACAAGTAGAATAACCTACTCGATTAATTCCAATATAATTCTTTGGAGAACAAAATAATTACTAGATGTATTGAAGAGCTATATCAGGCTCACCCATCATTATAAAAAATTTACAAGGACCATAAAATATATAAAACACATATAATATTTTATTTTCATCATAAAATCTCATAAAATATCCTATTTAACACACATGTAGAAGTACTTTCAGGCTTCACATAAAAATAAGGATCCTTTTTTCCTTTGAAAAATATTTAAATGAAAAATCCCCAGAAAAATGAGAAATAGAATATTATTTAACAAAACATGAAAAATTATAGAGGAATATTCTTAAATAATATTTATCATGATGATGGGAAAATAAGCTCAATTAATATACATTACAAAATACATTCTTTTACACTTTGGTAAAAAGATTCAAAAGTGACCCGTATAGAAAACATTAAAAAAAATATATTTTTAAAACCTTTGTAAGAAGTCAAAGAAAATTTAAAGTGACTATAAAAAATCATCATAATATATAGAATAATATTTTTAAAATTTCTAAATAATATGTATATGGAAGAAGAATAATTTAAAACATTTTAAACAACGTTTTAAAGAAAAATCCCTTACCTCAAGCCCGACTCGCCATGTAGATTCTTTAACTCATGTATAAAAAATTTATCATTATATAATTGATTAAAAACCATTTTCAAGTTTATTCCATTATCATAATACCTTTTATTTCATTTATTTCCATGTCTTATATAGCAACTAAATCAATTAAGTTTTTGTTGAATGTTTTGAGGATGTTTAATTCACAATCCCATAACAAATTCGGTAGGTTGACCATGGTCAAATAGGTCATTGTTGCATAATATACAGAATATTAATCATTAAATAATCATAATTTTTATAAATTAAATAAAATTTGATAACCATATATGAAAGGAGAACATGAAAAATAATTCAAATCGCTTCGTGAAGGTGGTAGTCCACACGTATGCATGAGCGGCACCATCATTTTTCAAAGGATAGAAGGGTAAAAAGGAAAGTAATATATTATATTTAAAGAATAATAATTATGTCATAATATAATAAATATTAATTAAATAAATCATAATAACCATGCTTGTGAGGTGGTGATGAAAAATAAAACACATCGTTTCGTGGAGGTGACACTCTACATGTACACATGAACAACATTTTCATTTCTCATAGAATGAAAAATGAGATAAAAAAGGGTTGTTCCATCAAAATAATAAAATTTTAATATATTTAATATATTTATGTTATTATATAATCATGTTTATAGAAGATTTTATGGAGGTGTAAGAATAAGAAAACATGAAAATACTTGGTTAAGAGTTATACCTCTTCTTTGGAAAACCACCCTTGAATTACACCTTAAGCCTTCTAGGTTGGTATTTTAGTGAATACATGACCTCTAGGACATAAGGGGAGATGTTAAAAAAGTATTTGGTTAGGTATTGGTTGAAATAAATGACTAAAAGTATGTGAATAAGAGAGGATATAGGGTGCCCTTTTATAAGTGAGTGGAGTGACACTCTTGTAATTTTTTCAAAGTTTTAAAACAATATAAAGTCTTATTCATGGAAAAGTGGAACTAAATATATAAAATTTAAAATATAAGGTGATAAGGTTTGAAATAATATCATCCAATAATATTTAATATGATATTTGGTGATCTTATCACTTAGTTTTACCCTTAATTAACCCATTTTACCCTTTACCGTAGCGACATTTTTTTACCATGGTCACTATTCATAATGATAAAAAATGAAATTGAATTCATTAATAAATTAGATCCTCATGATTCCAAATATTAAATCTAATTTTCATGATTCAATTTCTATAAGTGTAATAAATTACTTTTAATATAAGATCACAAAATATGACAAAAATTAGTTTTTATTGAAAAATGCTTTTTAAGCCTAAAAATGAATTTATACCAAAATTAAACATTATATTGATTAATAAGGAATTAATTAGATTGTTTTTAATCAAATGGGATTAATTTTAATTTAAAACTAATCTAAAAAATAATGATACTTTGTAAATAATTGAAAAGAAATGACAGTTTTTATAAAAATCAGTATTTTTCACCATTCACCCAAAAATCAATCTTTTCTAAAAAATACAAAAAATTAACCCAAATATATATTTTATATGTTGATATAAAAAATGGATTAAATTTTATCAAATTCAATTTATAAAATTTATAAATTTAACTTTTAAATAAAATCATATAATACATGGGGAACACTTTAGTTAGAATAAAATCATATCTTTCTTCAATTTCAAAAATCATATAAAATTATTATAATGAATGTGAATCCATAAAATTTAATATTTAATATCAACAATACATGAAATTTATTTATTATTAAAATTACTTAGGTTTTCACAACTATAATGACTACATGGAATAAATAGTAAAGGAAAAGAGAAAGTATCTAAGCATGGAAAGACCAAGGGATACTTTAAGAAGATAAATATTGATTGAGGAATAATGGAACATATCTGGTTTTGATGGAAGAGTGTTGGAATGGTGGATTCTGATCCATCATATGAAGTTGGGACAAATTTATAGTGTTCCATATTGATTAGATACACAAAAAATAGATACTATAATAGTGTAATAGCATAAACTTTACTAGAAGAGGCGTCGTTCATATAAAAACTTACTACCAAAGTTACTGTAGCATAGTAGGACTACTTTGTAGACTTGAAATTATAGGAATGCAGGTTATTATAGATCTGCACTGCTTTATTAGCTCATTTCAAGTTAGGGTTTCGGCACTTTGACTTCATGCCCTATAATTTTATCCTAGACATTGTGATTTTTTTTTACTCTCTGTGAATATAGAGATTATTCCCAAACCATGTAAATCTTTTGTTCTTTTTGTTATTTTTTTCTTTTTTTCCTCTATTTTCCTCTTCTTCTAGAATCGAATATCATTTGTGCTCCTTGTGTTCTTGTAATAAAGACATGATTCATAAAAATTGTTAATTTAGGGTTATTGTGACATTAGAAATAGTAGAATAGTGCTTGAAAATACTTGTAGAAGGATGAAAGCTGTTTGGTTAAGAGGAAATAAACATGTTTGTAACATCCTGACCTAAAGTCCACTTGACTAGTTCCCTGGACCAAAGCACCTCATGACCTCAGGCGCATCTCCCCATATTCTAAAGGTTTTCAACTAGAAGCATATGTTTAGGGTGTGATCATAGAGAGACTATAACTCTATATTAGAGTGCATAATAATAGAGAAATAACAAAACAATATCCACATCATCCCATTAGATTATGTAGAAGTAATAATAATACCCAACAATAATAAATAAATGAGGAATCAATACAGACTCAAACAATCATGCTGGTATATAAGAAAATTCACCCACCTGGCTGATCACATATACAAAGTAAATAAACAAAAGAAACAAGACAAAATAATAGGTCCTTACCCTAACTTCAGGCCTCACCTCCAATATTCTGATCCCACTCGAGATGCTCTAGCTCTAACATATAATTATGGCCTTAAACCTACCTATGACTACAACTAAGTGAGATTCTATTCAGGTACCTAAGTGTAATGGTGACCGAGTAGGGTGTGATTACATAACTCAGTAGGGAACCACCAACGTGTTCCTTCACATAATCGATAATGTAGTGATATGTGCATGTGACATGCTTAGCTAAAATAAATAAATAAACCTTAGTAAATAAATAAATAAATAAACTATCGTCGATCCTCAGGTTCAGGACCTTGATCTACCATACCCACTTCAACTAGTTTCAGAGTGTCCCTGAGTATAATACATCAACACAGGGGGATAAAAGTCCCACCCCATGATCCCACATACATTCCTCTATAAAATATAACTTCAAATCCTAGTTCATAACCCATGTATCCCTAAATATCATGCTTAATGTCCAAACATCACATCATCAAGGGATTAACAACCAGATACCCCGTGTCCTAGGAATCTCTCCAAACTCCATAATAATGAATAGATCGAAGCCGATTTCTAAGCATCCCAAGAAATCACTAATTAGAATCAACTCCATGTCACCATGCCAACTAGCTAGATCCTAGAATCCTAGGCATCCCAATTAGGTATAAGTAATTTCATCAGGATCGACTGGCTAGATCCTAGGGGTTACCTAATAATCTCAAAATATTCATGATAAATAATATTCCCCCAATCCTATATGATTGGATCCTAGACATGCTGGGCCTCATAGAGACCCTCAGTATCTAAGGCGTCCCATACAGATCTAAGGTCAAATCCTGATGTCTTAGGAATTATTCATGTGTCTCTATGGAAAGATCCTAGAAAGAACACTGGGTACCCACATAAATATCATCATCATAATATCACATCAGTCTCATAATCTGGATCCCAAAAATAACCTTTGGGTATCCCCAATATCGCTACCGTCACGCCATATCAGGCTCACAATCCAAATTCCTAGAAGTACATTTGTTCATCCATAATGAATCAAAATAAATATATAAATCATAAATAGTTAAATGTATAGATTTATCTGAACTCCTATACCCTTCACCACTATTCACAACCCCTCGGCCTCATATACAAAGTATGAGTTATAAGGTGATTCATGTTACTATCTATACCCAATCCCAAATGCACCTGCTCAGGGTCGGTCTATCACTAGGGTAGTCACTAGGCCCCCTAGATCATGTTAAGAGGTAGGCACCCTACTTGGGTTCTTTTTGGTAACATAAGGAAAAAGCACCCTACTTGCGGTCCTTTAGTCATTACATGAGCGGAAGCACCCTATAGAGGGTCCCTGGTCTCAAGATAGTCACTCAGGTCTTAACCTACCACATGGGGGGTGTCACACTCCTTAGTAGTGTCATAAACAAAACATGGACTCAAAATCCACATGAGGTATTCCACATTGGAAAAGGCTAAGGGAGATGACTCACGAATCATCTAAAATCCCAAGGTTTTCCTAGGTTGGTCTGCTCAACCAACCCAAGTCCAACTTACATAAGGTCTATCCACCTAGGCTAAACATATCCCAAGGGTCCTCACATAGCCTACTAGGGTCACTCCACTCAATCCATCACTCCCCATCTCGGAGGTTCCTAAGTATTTTTGGGAAAGGGCCACTAGGTATTATCTAATTTAGTTCATTTGTTTAATACCCCTCATAGTATTCAAGTTCCAAGACCTATTATTATTCCAATTCTCATCCATCGGTGACCAAGGCATTAATCCAGTGCACTAGGTCAGTAGTGGCTTAGGCACTTTGTTCCCTTTTCCCCTAAGTGCTCATGTAATTTTAACAATTTAATTTAAATTAAACTATTTAAATTAAATTAATAAACTTGATTAATAAAATGTTTCCATCACTTTAGTGAAAAAATCATGCATACACATGCCTATAAACATCATGCATAATTCCATAGGGCCAATACCAGGACCACCTACCTCATTAGAAGCTTTTCCCTTTATTATACAAAGGCTGACAACTGCTTCCCAAGACCATACAACCTCTTCTATGATCAAATGAGCTCATATCAAAAACACAATCTCCTAACTCAATCCAAAAAATCTAAAATAATTAATTATAGAATTTACACTTAATCAACCAATTTAATTTTAAATGGGCTTAAAGATTAAAACCTTAGAGGGAATCCAAGGATTGCCGAAGCCTCAAGCAACGAGGTGCCAACCATACTTGGCACACCCATGAACCTACAATAAGCCAAATCCATAACATGAACTTCCATTTACATCATTAAACTAATTTAATTTTAATGTAAAACCAAATAAAAAACTTTGGTGTGATGTACCTTCATCGAATCTCCAATAGACAATGTAAAAATGTTGTCTCAATATGTACTCTAGTTAGGTTGAGAAAAATACACATCATGCTTAGACAATTCCACCATGTTTTTATGGAATTAGAACTGAATACCTAACTTAAGAGGAAAATAACTAGAATAAATGGAGGAAGAGATCAATGAAGGTCACTATATTATAAGTCATACCTCAAATCATCAATAGAAGCCACTAAAAACAACCTCTTGAAGGGATTAAAGGTGGTTAAGAAAGAGGGAGGAATCCCTTGGTCACATAATACAAACAAAGAGGGAGAAGATGGCTGGACCGCTTAAAAATTTGAGGGGGAAAAATATTAATTTACCACTTTTAATCCCACCAGCTATTCGGTGGCGGCAGGTTGTAGCCACCCTACCGCCCAACCAACCTGAGCTGCCCTTGATGCTTCCCAAACCCTTCAAGCTACCTCCTAATCCCCATTTCATGTCTGAAAAAATATGTTTAAGCTTATAAAACTCTTATAATTCTATTCCAAACCATGGTCCTTAAAAAGACACACCCACTTAATTAAAATTTAAATTTCTTATGATGTCCCAACCCAGGCACCACTCAAAGGTGCCATGTTCTGGTGGGAACATGGCCTCAATCACATCTCCCCGTATGCCAGAGACTACTGAATAGTAGAGAGGGACTAGGGTGTGACTGTGGGGAGACTACTCCCTCATGTTAGAGTGGATCACAATAGATATATATAATAATAGGTAAATAGCGGAAGCAATATAATAGATAAAACTGAAAACATAAGTAAGGATAAACATCCAAGAACTAAATAATTATCAAAAGATAGAAAATGAATCATATAAAAAATGATGATAATGTCATGTCATGTCTATACAAAATTGGAAACCAGGTATACATGCTAGCAAGTAATATATGTTATACAAAAGAATAAAAAATAATCCAAAAACAATCCAATCATCCCGAGCTCCTACCTAGTCATATGCTACCAAGATCCATCCTAAAAAAGAAAGAAAGTTAGGTGTCCAAAGAGAGATGATTCCCCTATTTAACACCAACATACAAGTAATCTACCTGGGTACTAATGGTATCCTATATAGGGTGTGAGATAAATCTCATTAGGCCACCACCAATGACATCTATACCATCCAATTTGTGAATATAAAATAAAATAGTGTGTATGTATATATAAAAGTAAAGTAATGATATAATGATAACTGATACCTTCTCCAACCTCATATGGAAATGTATTTGAATAAGAACTAATTTAATTAATTCATTTGAGTTAAGTTTAAATAAATAAGTCACATGAGGTAAAACAATACTGACCTTGTATCATAAAAATAATAATAAATGATTAAAGCTATAACAAGGAATCCTATATTGATGATCATAATAAAATAGGATCCAAGGTAATAACCAAGGAATCCTTGACCTTAGGGGTCAATCCAACTTAGTAATAACATTCATCCTAGCTATAAGGGGTTTGAGTGTAATCCAAGGGGCATCAACCAAGGCATTCCACTATAAAATATTCCAACAGAGTCCAAGGATCTCGTCCATGGTAAAACAGGCTAAGAATGACTGGGCCCAATGGGGTGAATCCATGGTTCCATGTGTTCAAAGACATCAAGATGGGTCCAAGAAGTATATACAAGGCATCCTAATATCTAGAATATAGTGAAGGGATCCTACAACATCATGTCGAGCATCTACTAGTAAATAATGACCATGTTCCAAGGTGGGTATCTCCCTTGGTGACTGGATCCTTGAATCAGAATGGCATCCTATGAGTGCTCAAAGAATTCCCTCAGGAATAAAATTCATAGCTCAAGTATGAAACTCCTATAAATATAAAGAGTTATATATGCAATAAACACCTTATAATTAATTCATTATTTAATTTAGGCCATGTAATACTCATGCATTTTTAATATTTCAATAGGTCCATTCCATTGCCTTTCATACTAGGTGATAAGGATAACTAGGATATAAAACCATTTTCCAATTCAGTTTATAAATATTTAATGGGTTTATTCCATAAGGTAAATGCAACTAATTATTATTTTATTCCATATTAAATTATTAGGTTCATTCTTTTACCTTTCATAAGCATGAAAAGGTGGGATAAGGACCATGAAACCATATACAATTCAATTATATATATCTAGGCTAAGTGATTTATATAAATATACTTTCTATTTAACCATTTATAGGTTTATTAATATATTAGAACACTTACCTTAGAAAAGTCAAGTGATACTATACAAGTATCATCCATTAACAAATCATTAATTCAATTAAAACACTTACCTTTATAAGTCCAAGTCAAAGCACACCCGAACAATGGCATAGATAGTCCTCACAAATAAACTAAAGGTAGAAGAAAGGAAATACCCTACTTGGGGTGGTAATAATTTAGGTTACAACCTCTAATTATGGGACAATCATATATAAAAGGGTCTCTAGTACACAAGAACATTTATTATAAGCATGGAATATGAATTTAATAAGAAACACCTGATGAAATAGGTGTGCACACAACGATGGAAGTTTATAAAATGGAGAGACTTGAGGGATGAGTCATAGAAAATCTACCTTGAGACTATAACACTCTCCTAGTCCAGTATCATCCTTTAGTTTGGAATGTATTGGAATAAAATGGAAGAACGGATCAATGCTTGAAAATAGGGTATATGAGTCTACATAAAAATAGCATCATCGAGGGAAAGAAGAATGATGAACCAAGCCCAAGAATTGAAGATATTACTTGGAGGAACCCAACGAGACCAACTATGATCGAATCTAAGCCCAAAAAATAATTTATCTAGAAAGTTAGGTTGGAGGAGGCTTTTGAGCTCCGTGGGTGAAAATATAGGCCTCCTATCTACTGTAGGAGAAAATGAGAGATGGGTAAGTTTAAATTATATTTATGGTAAAAATAGTAATTTTTCCCAAAATATATAGGCTACATGATTTGACCACACAGTTGGCCAAACTGTGCACCAACCGTGTGCCTCCCACTGCCTAATGAGAGACCCCCACACATTTAGGCCACACGGTCTAAGAAACCATGCACCAACCATGATCGGTGGCTCTGTTAAAAACTGCAGACAAACCAAAAAGGCATGTTCCCCTAGATACATGGTTTCCTCAAACTGTGCGGCCTCTTGAATCCCTTCATCAAACCCTCACATGGTTATAGAAACCATGAGGAATTAATTTCTTGGTTCTTACTAATCATTTAGCCCGGTCCTTTTCTCCATCAATTAGGGTTACGATCTTTGAACACGCCCCAAACACCCCCCAAAACAATAATGAACTCATTAGGAATCCATATTAGGTAAAAAAAAAGAATTAGAGTAAAATTTAAAATGATCCATACCTAATAGAAAAACCAGGTTCTTATAGTCTTTCCCCCTTAAAGGAACTCATCCTCAAGCTCACCTTCCAAGGGTGAAAAAACTTCTTCTGAGAACAATTCCTTCCACTAAGCATGTACATCGGTCTTCCACTCCCAAGTGTTATCCTATACATGTCCATATTACCATAACACCCATACTAAAGGGATAAAACAACCTCAGAGAGCCTTCATGCTCTGATCAATGATACATATGGGATACTCCTCAAAAGAATAATTGACATCCAATTCAACCTCCTTGGGATCAAAAGTACGAGATAGGTTGACATGATACCGATGAAGCTGGGAAACATGGAAGACATCATGCATGGTATAATACCTATGAATTATTAACAACTGATAGGCTACCTAACCAACTCTATCCAAAATCTAAAACAGATTGAAAAATCATGGAGACAAATTCCCTTACCTTCATATCCATATATCTCCAAGTTTGGGTGATACCAATAAGAAAACATGATCATCGACCTCAAACTCTAGAGTTTTTCGATGGTGATCGACATAATATTTCTGTCTAGAATAAGTAATAAACATATTATGATCAACTAAACTTTCTTTAAAGTCTTTCGCACATGATTAGGATCTAGTAGTGCTGCCTCTCCCAACTCTAACCAGCACATGGGTGAACGAAACAACCTACCATATAATGCCTCATAGGGATCCATATGAATATTTGCCTAAAAACTATTATTATAGGAAAAATAAATGAGAGGGATATGATTCTAATAAGAACCTATGAAATCATGGATTCAAGCTCAAATCATTTCATCTAATATCTGTATCATTTGTTCCAACTGGACATCAGTCTGAGGGTGAAAGGCTATGCTTAGAAGCACCTATATACCCATAGATCTTTGTAACCCCGTCCAAAATCTCTATGTGAAACAAGCATCCCTATCTGAAACAATAGTATGAGGGACCCCATGTAGTTTTATGATATCATAGATATATAGTCTTCCCAATTCATGAATTGAGAAATTCTCCCAAATAGGAAGGAAGTGGGCTACTTTCATCAGTTTGTCAATGACTACCCAAACTGTGTCACTCCCTCAAGATGATCTCGGTAAGATGAATACAAAATCCATAGAAACATATTCCTATTTCCATTTTGGGACTAGAAATATATGTAACAAGATAATAAATCACTGGTGCTCCACCTTTACCTACTGACAGGTGGAACAAATGGTGATAAAACCAACTATCTTACATTTCACCCAGGCTACCAATAATGGCGTTGCATATCTCGATACATCTTGGAGATTCTTGGATGAAATTAACACTAAGAAGCATGAGAATCTCACATTAGTTCTTCTATAATATATTTAGGAACCAATATGTTCCCATGTATATATAGGATTTCGTCTCCATAAACAGACCAATCCAGAGGTAGGTCCTATCCAACAATACTCTCCCAGAGAACCAACCCTTCATGATTTGAAAGCTGCCTGCTATTCACCCTATCCATAAGGGAATAGGTAACTGTCAAGGATGAAAGACAATACCACTCATGAACCTCATTAAACTCTAGATGTAGATCATAAAAGAGGTCTATCAATTTCTATTCATCACTAGCTTTCTGTATCACCTATGATTGAGTTTTCTGACTCAACACATCCACTACTTCATTTCCTTTTCTAGACATATAGGTAAGATAAAAGTCAAATAAATAAATGTATTCGACCCATATTCTCCATATAAGATTCAAGTCACACTGCATAAAGATATATTTGAGGCTCTTGTAGTTCATATACACCATAAAGAACTCACCTATTAGACATTTTCTCTAACAACATAAGGTATTGACAACTGCTTCTAGCTTGAGATCATGCATCGGGTAATTTTTCTCATGAGGCCTCAACTGCCTAGATACATATGCAACAACTCAATCCTTTTGCATCAACAATTCACCCATATCGATGAACGATGCATCATAGAAAACTATATAGCCTCTTCCAGGCTCTGACAGAATCAAAATCTGTATTGAGGTAAGCATCCATTTCAACTTCTGAAAGTCCTTCTCCCACGCTTCTAACCACATGAGCTTCAAAACATTATTTATATGACTAGTAATAAGTACATGAAGGAGCGATAATACCTATATGAAACACCTGTAATATCTAGATATCCCTAACAAACTCAGTATATAAAACATGTTCTAGGGATGATCCCAGGAAATCACAACACTCACCTTCTCTAGGTCAACTAATACCCCTGATTCCAATATAATATGACCCGATAAGTGAACTTTTTCAATCTAGAAGTGGCACTTATCAAGATTAGAATAAATATGATGGCCTCTTAGTGTATTTAAAATGATTTAAATATGTTTATAATGGTCACTAAGAGTATGATAATACACTAATATTTCATCCAAAAAAACTATGACAAAATAATCCAGATAGGGGTTGAAAACCCTATTCGTAAAAGACAAGAAAAAGGAGGGTATGTTTATAAGACCAAACAACATAACGAAATACTCATATAAACTATAATAACTTTAGAAATCCATATGTGGTATATCTAAAGGCCTGAATTTCACCTAATGATAGCTCGATCCCAGATCAATCTTTAAGAAAACCCTAGATCCTCAAATTTAGTCAAATAGATCATCTATTAGAGGAAGTGGATATTTGATCTTAACTATAATTTGGTTCAACCATCAGTAATATATGCATAAACAGAGCATCCCATCTTCCTTCTTGGTGAAAATCATGGGTGAACCCCAAGAAAAAGTATTGGGTTAGATAAAACATTTAGATTCTAAATCTTCCAACTATCTCTTGAGTTCTTAGAGCTCACTAGGTACCATCCTATATGGAGGAATGGACATTGGAGTTGTTCCTAGAATAAGATCAATTGTAAAATCTACCTCTCTCTCTCAGGAGGTAAGATAGTAAAATCATCAGGAAAGATGTATTTGAAATGATCCACTATCGGAGGAAAATATGTTAGATGTATTCCCCACTCCTCCATGAAGAGACTAGAAATATAGGTGGTAACTCCAAATATCCCATGATGCTCTGGTCCAGATCTTCTAGCCTAGACATTCCACTCACCCATATGTAGATAACTTCTTCCCTATGGCGATGTAAACAACACTCTATAACGATAACAATCCACAAATCCATGATAAGGAACTAATGAGTCCATCCCAAGAATGAAATTGAATCCCGTCATCTTGAGGATGAAGATTTCCTATAAGAAGGGATATCTGCCTACCTCAAGGGGATAGTCCCTAAATTGGAATATTATCTCTGACCACACTCCTAAATGTGTGTCCAGGGTCATCACACCATAGTAATACTAAATTTTTAATCCAATACTTTACACAGTTGATAAGTAGATAAAGGAATGTGAAGTACCTATATTGAATAAAGAAGATATAATAGTGAAGGCTACTAGAATAGTACCTCGTACTATCAACCGTCCTGCACTCTGATTCTTGTGTATTGGATGTAAGTCATGCAAATGACCTGATATACGACCCTATTCTATAGATAGAATACATTGAGAAGGTATGCTTTGTTGGTTCTAATAATTAGAATACTGGATACCAAATCCACAACCACCTTCTCATCCACTTCTTTCAGTGCTACTCTAAATCCCCACCTGATGTTTCACAATTGATCCTTCCCCTAAAGTTAGAGTTGGTGTATATCATCTTCCACTTGAAGAATATGGAAAGGTCTGAAATAATATCTAAAGATGTCCCATACGGCTGCAAGAACAACACTTCAGAGGGTCTATATCACACTTCCATCCACATTGATGGAATATAACGGATCTTCCAGTGTAAATACTATCTCTTCTATTACTCTGATGAAAAATCTCAAGTTAACACTTCCTACTACCAGAATAACTACTGACCTACCTCATCATGGAATCTCTACTCCTGGTACTATATCCTTCTATTAGCTTGTGCTTAGTGATAAGAGCATGATTAATGATCTCATAAAAGGTAGGAAGGAAAAATACATTCATCTAAGTATAGATGGAATACCTAAGCCCATCCTTGAGGTTTCTATCATGAAATAGATCATCACCATCTAGAAGCGGTGTAAAGTGATTCAACTCAGTAAAATGTGATGAATAGTATATGAAAAATATAACACCCTACTCCAGGTTCATAAACTCTATGGATCAGTTAGCTCTCAACATATGAGGAAATAATTACTCATAAAAGACAGTCAGGAAGTCAATCCAGACCATGCCTTGATGATGAACACCCTAGGTAATCACAACCCACCAGCACTTTGCCGAATCACATAACATATAAGTGGAAAGCTTGACCCTCATCTTTGGATGAATATTCATATGCTTGAAGATAGATAAAGTGCCCTCCATCCAAGACTCAATAGCCTGTGGACCTCCATCCCCTGAAAACATGGGAGGATACTACTGCTGGAACTCATGTGTTAGATCAACCATCATAGGTGTAGGTTGTAGATCACCCAAAATGGACTGCATCAGATGTAAAAAACTATCTCTAAGATACAGATAATTTCCTCATTCGGGTATAATATGTGGTACCTCAAGTGGAACTATTAGAAATAAGATGGGCGGCTTAGGGTCCACCATCTATGGAGAATGGTCATAGCCACCCTCATGGTGTATGAAATGAGAATTTCATGGTAGCATAGATATACAA
Organism: Viscum album; assembly: GCA_963277665.1. Taxonomy (NCBI): domain Eukaryota; kingdom Viridiplantae; phylum Streptophyta; class Magnoliopsida; order Santalales; family Viscaceae; genus Viscum; species Viscum album. The sequence goes on along the minus strand of OY728157.1, from coordinate 22,145,557 downwards.
ATGAAAAGAACATGATTCAAAACAACATTTGAAGCAGATAGAAGCACCAATGGAAGTATATCATGAGTATAAGGGCTCACTACACAAGGTACTACCCCAAATACCCACTTAGAAGGCTAAGGTATTGGTAAGTGTTCGAGTTTTAATTTACAGGGGTTTCAATAGGTGAAGGATCAATGGTACCATGCCTCTTAATTTACTAGAAAAAAAATCATTTTATAAATCAAGATTTTACATTTTAATTTTGCATTTTCTGGTATACATATATCAATGTTTGATTAAAAATGGATTACCATTTCCTTTGAATAAGGGCCCATACATCTTATCACTAAAATCGATACCCATTTAATTATATTTAACCCCATATACATTAGGTCTCAGAATGTAATAGGTTATATATGATGGATGAACTTAGTAAATTACCCATAAAAATCCATTTGGGCTCATAAACTATAGGCTAGAGGATCAAAATCTCTCTCTGATACCACTTTGCGATGTCCCGAACTAAGTTCCACTCAAAGCCGCCCCGTTCTGGTGAGCCACATGGCCTCAAGTGCAACTCCTTATATTCCACAGGCTTCCGACTAGAAGTGAGGGCCTATGATGTGACCATGGGGAGACTATTACCTCATGTCATAGTGGAGTATAACAGATATATATAACAATAAGTAAATAAAAAAAGCAATATAATAGATAAAAATGGCAGGAAATGTAAGGTTAAACATACAATCACTAAATAATAATCAAAATCTAGAAACTAAATCATATAAAAAATGATGATAATTTCATGTCATGTCTCTAAAAAACTAGAAAAAAGTTATACATGAAAGAAAAAATATATGCTATACAAAAGAATAAAAAAGAATCCAAAAATTTTCCAAGCATCTCCAGCTCCTTCTTGGTCATCTGCTACCAAGATCCATCCTAAGAAAGCAAGCAAGTCAGGATTCCAAAGATAGATTATTACCCTTATCAATACCTCCATACAAGTAATTTTCTTAGGTACCAATGGAGACCCGAATAGTGTGTGATATAAATCTCAGTTGGCCACAACCAATGATTTCTATGCCATCTAATATATGAATATAAACTGAAATAGTGTGCATGTATATATAAAAGTAAAGTAATGATATAATGATAACTGATACCTGATTCATACTTAGCTGGAAATGTATCTGAACATGTAATCATTTAATTGATTCATTTGAGTTTAGTTTATATAAATAAGTCACATGAGGTAAAATAGAACTGAAATTGTATCATAATAATAATAATAAAGGATCTAAGGTATAATAAGGAATCCTATAATGATGGTCATAATAAAAGAGGATCCAAGGTAATAACCAAGGAATATTTGAATTCAGGGGCCTATCTAACTCATTAATAACATGAAACCTGGATATAAGGGGTCTGCGTGTAATCCAAGGGGCATCACCCAAGGAATTACGCCATAAAATATTCTAACTGAGTCTAAGGATCTCATCCAAGGTAAAACAAGATAAGCATGATTGGGACCAATGGGGTGAATCCATAGTGACACATGTTTGAATACATAAATATGTATCCAAGGAGTGCATCCAAGGAATCCAAATATCTAGAAGATAGTGAAGGTATCCTACAACGTCATTCTAGGCATACACTAGTAGATAATGACCATGTTCCAAGGTGGGTATCTCCCTTAGGAACTGACTCCTTGAATCAGAATGGAATCCTCTGAGTAATAAAGGAATTTATAGTGATCCAATCCTTTTACATATAACATTACATGATTTTAAGCATAATTATACATCAGAGTACAAGCCAAGGATCGTTAAGTCTAGTGTCTTGGAAGACTAGGTACATAATACATAAAACATGGGGATGAATTTTTTTTTATTTAATACCCATAAAGAGATCCTAACTTCCTTTGAGCCCTTACATCTGCATAGGGTACCTTGGGGAACACATGAACAAAGGGATGAGCTGAAAATCCCAATAAGGGAATGAAAATAAGGATACGTCTTAAGCACACGAGTTAGGAGGCATGACATAATGATATCCAAAGCATTAAACATATAAAATTGTATCATATAAGCATGGAATCATATAAACATGGAATCATAAAAATTTGAAATAATCATAAAACATGTCTTTAGTATGATTCAAGGCTATACGCCAATCCCATTTCCCATTTTAGTATGGGTCAAGTCTAATCGCCAATCCTATTTCCCATTTTAGTACGGGTCAAGGCTAACCGCTAATCCCATTTCACATCGTATCTCATGAGACTTAACTTTACCCAATGCATTGGAGCACTATCTAGGTGCACCAATCTCAAACTTTTCATGAATATTCTTTCCACATAAATAATCAAACATAATCAACCATACATAAACATAAGGATACCCATGGAAAGAATTGGGTACCACAATCATGACATAAAGCATAACCAATGGGTGTATCATGAATGTGTCCATGAAATAAAGTGATTAGAACATACACGGATGTTCATAGGGTAAAATAGGCATATAAAATGGTAAGTGATGTCAAACAGAAGTGACAACATATAATAAATATATTTGAGAAACATTAGCATTAAAACATTTTTGTGTGGTTTTAAGGAAAATACTATAGATCTTTTAAAATAGAGAAGATGACAATATTTTATATAAAATAATAATTTAACCAAGAAGGTTATCATAATAAAAATAATTTTTTTATAAATACAATGGTTTCTTAAAACAGAGGATAAAGTTCACTTGAAATTTGGTAAAAATTCAAGAAGTTCCCTTAAATCAGGTTTGCTTATCAGAAAGTTCTAAGGAGGGAATATTTAAAAAACATGTATATTCCTAAGAGAGAGTGATGAAAGGGTATTAATAAATGAATTTTATAAAACATACATAGAATTTAGAATATTTACATAAACAGAAAGATAAATCCACTTTGATATAAAGAAAGATAAGGCAACCCGAATGAACAAAAAGGGTTCGGGTAAAATTCGTTATGGTTTATTGGCATGGTGTTGGGTGTACCTAAGAGGGCTTGATGAGAGAGAAAAGGGGTTTATAATCACATATAAATCATGAGGTAATTATGGGGGAGGTGTGAAATCATACCCCATCTTTAAGTATTACACATAAAATGACATAGCATAGAGGAAATCATGATTAAGAGTGAAATGGAGAGGATCCCTTACCTTAAATCCATTGGTGTTCTCCAATTGTTATTAAATACCTGAATAAAAAAATTAGGTTTATTAATTAATAATTTAAGAACCTATTATATATGTAATTGGTTTATTATAATCATTTTAAGTTCATTTATAACCGTTTTGATTGGTTATGAGGTTTAATTTCATTGTTCGGGCTCGTTTGTTTACTTGGTTTTAATGACCGATTTTCTTATATTCATGTTTGGATAAACATGTAAGATGAAAGTAGTTGTCTAGAATTGAAGTTATATGCTACTAGTAAACATACATGAGATTTCATGGTTTTAAATTTAATTTGGTTACTTAGAGTGAAGTCGAATTATTATATAAAACCACAGTGACAATTGTTTTTGTTAATCAGTGGGTTTGATTACAAAGAACATGTTTTTCTTTATAAATTAATACCATTTGTACAAAAGTATTACAGAACCAAAAATAGGATATATTACATATATAATAATCTGGTTTAACCATAACATGAATGGTTTCATGACAATAATTAAATATGATAATAGAAATTGATAAACCATTGTCCTTGAATGTGCTAAATTATCACATCTCAAACGGTGCTTTCATTTCTTTCAAATAAAAGGTGGGGAAAGGAGAGAAGATAATGAAATATACCATTAGCATAAAAAAATTACAGTACATTTATGTTAATGGAGTTATAATACTATTTGGGTGAAGGGAGGTGAGGAAAGAAACAAAAAGAAAAGAACTTAAAAGAAATGAAGGAATTGGAAAGAGGAATTTACCTCTTGAGACTTACTCCTTTGAGAACCTCTTAAGGGGAGAGGTTTTGGTATTTTGAAGAGGCTAGGGGATTTTGGATGTGGGGTAGGATCTTGGGGAGATATTTGTGTAGAATATTGGCAGGGAACAAGGCATGGGAGGAGTGAAGAGAAGGGGGAGTGAGGGGGGGTTTTATAGTGGCGGAGAGGAGGGTTTTCATAATTTTATAATCATTAGTTTATTATTTTCCCTCAAGACTAGAAATAGTGATGATTATATGACCAAAAATAGTAATAAATTCATGTTAATTTGAACCAATTGGGCTTACATCATAATACCATCATCAATGACTCAATAAATCCATTATTTAGCATTTATCGTAAATTATCATATTTTACTATTCATAAAAAAATTCAAGTATTTTAGAAAAATCTCAACAATTCACCCTGACCATTTTTCAACGTGTAGAATCCAAAAATGAAATCCATTTTTTCAAAAATAATTTTCTAAATATGATTATTTTAATATTTAATTAAAATCATAATTTATTATCAAAAACCAGTTTTAAAACATTCATTTACTTATTCTAAAATATAGGTATATCATACTTTCAAATTGAATATTATTTATATATTATCATAATTAAGGTTACTATTCATTAGGGTATATCACTATTCATAAGGGTATGTTACTATTCATAAGAGTAGGTTACTATTCACCAAAAATTAAGTATTTCTTATCGGACTCTAAATAACTTACTGATTGCAACCGTGTATATCATATTTTTAAAATTCCAAACACAGAAGTGAAAAAATTATGTTTAAAGGTCACTTAGAACTTAGTCGTTCTTTATGTTGTGTTTTCATGTGATTTTATGACATATTTATAAAAAGGGAATTTCCATTGAAAAACATTGGGTCGTTACATTCTTCCCCCCTTAAGAAATTTTTCCCTTGAAATTTCATTTTACATTCTAGGCCAAAAATAGGCGGGGGTACTTTTCCTTCATTGCTTCCTCCAGTTCCAATGTTGTCTCTTTGTACTTATGGGTTTTCCATAGTACCTTGACTAGATGAATAGTCTTGTTGTGTAGAACTTTGTCTCTATGATCCAAGATCTTCACTGGATGCTCCTCATAAGAAAGATCATCCTCCAACTGTACCACCTCTAAAGAGAGTACATGTGAAGGGTCTAGTATGTACTTCCTTAAGAGGGATACATGAAAGAAATCATGTAATTTCAACATGGTAGGAGGAAGTGCCAGTCGATAGGCCACATATTCGACTCGATCAAGGATCTTGAAGGGGATGATGTACCTGGGACTTAACTTTCCTTTCTTTCCAAACCTCATGACCTTATTCTATGAAGATATTCATAAAAATTCCATGTCTCCAACTTTAAACTCAAGGTCTCGTCGACGATTGTCTGTATAACATTTCTTTCGACTTTGGGCTGCCTTGATATGTTGCTGAATGGTGTTCACCTTCTCCACCATTTCTTCGACCATTTCAGGTCCTAGAAGCTTACGCTCACCGACTTCATCCCAACATGCCGATGTTCTGCACCTTTTCCCATAAAGGGCTTCATATGGTGCCATTCAGATGCTCGAGTGGAAACTGTTGTTATAGGAGAATTCAACCAGTGTAAGATGTTGGTCCCATTTTCCTTTGAATTCCATAGAACACGCTCTCAACATGTCTTCCAATTTCTGAATAGTTTTCTCAGATTAACCATCATTTTGAGGATGATAGGACATACTGAGGTTCAGTTCAATGCTTAGAGCATGTTGGAGACTTTTCCAGAACTTCAAGGTGAATATCAGACCAGGATCAAATAAAATAGATAGTGGTACTCCATGAAACCTTACCACTTCTTTGATGTAAATCCATGCAATTTGATCCAATGAGAAGTGCTCTCTAATCATGATAAAGTGAGATGTCTTTATAAGACAACCCACAACAACCCATATAGCATTGTTTCCTCTATATTTCCTTGTAAGTCTAGTGAAAAAGTCTATGGTAATGTTCTCCCACTTCCATGATGGTATGGGTAGTAGTTGCATTATCCCCTTAGACTTTTGCCTCCCAGCCTTCACTTGCTGACAAACCAGGCACTTTGATGTATATTCAGCAATCTCCCTTTTCATATTGTCCCACCAAAAGTTTTCTTGGAGATCTCGATACATATTTGTGCTCCCTAGGTGGATAGAGAAGTTCGATCTATGTGCATCATTCAATATATCCATATTTATCTATGAATCAGATGGTACACATAATCATGTCCCAAATCCTACAACTCCTTCCTCATCAATTTTGAAATTGGAGGATTTCCCATTTTTAACAGCCTCCACCCTTTTAAGAATTTCCACATCTTTTCCTTTAGCATCCTTTATTTTCTATAAGTGGGATGGTTGAGTAATCATTTGAGAAAGGATTGATGATGTTTATCCTTTAATGATTACCATGTACATCCTTTGCAAATCTAAAAAGATCGGATCTTTTTCAATTCTCATCATTGATAAAGATATAGGATCCTTTCTACTTAGATCATCCTCCACCTTATTTGCCTTATCAGGGTGGTAGTGGATTGAGAAGTCATAATCCTTGATGATATCTATCCATATTTGTTGGCGCATATTAATCTCTTTCTCTGTGAATATATATTTGAGACTCTTATGGTCAGTATATATCTCACACTTCTCCCTATAGAGATAATGCTGCCATATTTTCAACGCAAAGATCACAATCACCAACTCCAGATCATGCGTGGGATAGTTTTGCTCATGGATTTTTAGTTGCCTTGATGAATAGGCTACCACTTTATCATTTTGCATCACCATACAGTCTAATCCCTTATTAGAAGAATCACTATACACCATAAAGAGTTCTCCACTTGTATGGAGTGTGAGTATTGGAGTAGTGATAAGCCTCTTTTTCAACTCCTTTAAATAGTCTTCACATTCTTATTTCTAGATAAACTTTACTCCCTTCCGTGTCAACTTGGTCATTGGGTTTGAAAATCATGAAAATTTCTTCACAAATCGTCGATAATACCTAGCTAGACCCAAAAAGCTGCGGATCTTCATTACAGAAGTTGGACTGAGCCACTCTTCAATTGCCTTCATCTTGGAAGGGTCTATAGATATCCCTTTGCTGGTGATAACATTCCCCAAGAGTGATACTTACTCCATATAGAACTCACATTTAATGTACTTTTCGTACAACTTATCCCTTTGTAAAGTCTTTAACACAGTATTAAAATGCTCTTCACGTTCCTCCTTGATCTTGGCGTATATCAGAATATCATCAATAAAGACTACCAAAAATTTGTTGAGGTAATCTCTAAAGACTCTATTCACCAAATCCATGAAAATTGTTAGGGCATTAGTGAGTCCAAAGGGCATCACTATGAAATCATAGTTTCCGTACCTTGTTCAAAAGGAAGTCTTGGGGATATCTGCCTTCCTCACCTTTAATTGGTGATATCCCAACCAAAGGTCCACCTTAGAGAAATAACTGGCCCCACAAAGCTGATTGAACAAGTTATATATCCATGGAAGGGGATACTTGTTCTTTATCATGATTTTATTGAGCTCACAATAATCAATGCATAGGTTCATTGATCAATCATTATTCTTGATGAAGAGTATTGGTTTACACCACAGTGAAGCACTCGGGCGTATAAAACACTTATTCATGTTTTCTTTGTATAAAGATAGGAAATCCATGCCCAAGATAGCATCAAACTCCATTAAATGAAGTATGATGATATTTTCTGGGAGGTTTAGTCCACAAAAATTAACTAGGGAGGAGTTATAAACCATGGATGCAATAATTTACCTATTTTCTATTCTCACAGATAACTTTTCCTCCAAATTTTGAGGTGGTGTTTGAATAGTTCTACTAAACTTTCAAGATATGAAAGAATGCATAGAACTAGAATCAAATAGTACATTCTCTATTCTTGAATGAATAACTAGCATACCTGTCACCACATCATTGTCAGGCTCCACCTTAGTAGTACTGATAACACAATTCTTTCCTTGTTTCCTTGGAGGTTTTTTCTGATTTCCTTCGACAACCCTCAGCTTAGGGAAATTTCTTGCATAATGCCCATGCTACTTGTAGTTGTAATACTACACTACAGGCTGAGTGTTTCTATGAACCTTCCTTTATTCTTAAACATTAGTGGGATTTTTCATATCCCTTCGGTAGTTCTTGGCCATAAGACCAAAATTTCCATATTTGAAGCAATTCTTGGTTCCCTTGAGATAGTTACCAAGATGCTTCTTCCCACAACTTTTAAAAGGGGAAAAGTCAAGCTTCTTTCCATCATGGGATTTGTTTGATGAACCACCCATGTTGTTCTCCATTTTCTGCTTCTTGTCACTAGGCCCATGAGACCATTGGGAGTCTCCAATCTCTATTTTAACCTTGAGGGCACAACAGATAATATCCTTATAGTTGTCGAAGTCTTGAATCACCAAATATTTTCATAGACTCGACTTTAGTCCGCTAAATAAGCGATCCACCTTGCTTTCGGTGTTCATGAAAAAGCCAGAGGCATAAATTTCAATCCTTGTAAAGTTTTATTTATATGCCTTGATGGACTCATCTTCCTTCTTCTTGAGTCTGAGGAACTCTCTTTCCATCTTGAGATGGAGGGTTCAAGGAAAATATTTGTTGAAAAACATCCTCTTGAATTCCTCCCAATCCATGGAATCAATTTCCTCTTGGGATTTTTTATTCTTGATCAATGTCCACCACTGATCAGCTTCCCCATCAAAATGATAGACCGCCAGTACAACCTTCTCTTCTTCCGAGCATTGTAGGAAGAAAAATATATTTTCAATGGAGTTAATCCATTGTTCCACGAGGAGGGGACCAGAAGATATGCTAAACATGGGAGGCCTTTTACTCATAAATAATTCTATGACAACTTTCTCTTTCCTTGTAGGAGGAGGGGGTCTCGCATGATTCAAGTTATTATTCATAGCTCGAGCCAGCTGATCAAGTACTATCATGAAGTTTTGAGTACTCGATCCCATCATATCAGGCATATCATTAGGGAAATCTTCACATTACCTATCACATTGGTTGTTGGAACATGTTCTTCTATTTCCTACCATTAACTAAGAAAAATAACATATAATTAGAGGTCTTGAACACTTAGCTATTGAGAATAAAAAGAAAACTTTTAACATAAAAGGATAAACTTATAAAGAAGAAGTATATCCTAACTTGTGATTCCATAGGTTTAAATATAGATTACCCTCGATATATTTCTTAACTTATATTCTTATGGGTTTTTTCCTTAATAATAGTTTGTACTAAGCTCGTGAATCTACCAAAGCATATCCCCCAGGAGTGTCATAACCAAGAGTGCATCAAGGCCCATTGCTGTGCACCAGTTCTCGTTTAAGTCTAGCTCAAAGTGGTGTTTTCGAGTTTTACCCCTAGATACATATTTGCCAGAGCTGCCTCTACCTGTTCATATTTAGACAGGGATGTATTTTATTGATAAACCACTTACTCAATACTCACCAAAATTTAGGAATGTTTTCTTATACTTAGTATCATCCTTAAGGTTATCACTAAGGTGCTCTATTAATAATCTCCAAAAATAACTAGACCATGCTCTAATACCAACTATAGTGACCTAAGCCTTTTACATATAACATTACATGATTTTAAATATAATTATACATCAGAGTACAAGCCAAGGATTGTTAATTCTAGTGTCTTGGAAGACTAAGTACATAAAACATAAAACATGGGGCTAAAAAAACATTTCTTTATTTAATATTCATAAATAGATCCTAAATTCCTTTGATCCCTTACATCTATATAGGATACCCTAGGGAACACATGAACAAAGGGATGAGCTAAAAATCCCAGTAAGGTAATTAACATAAGGATACGTCTTAAGCACATGAGTTAGAAGGCATGACATAATGATATCCAAAGCATGAAACATATAAAATAGTATCATATAAACATGGAATAATATAAACATGGAATCATATAAATGTGATAGAATCATAAAACATGTATTTAGTAAGGTTCAAGGCTAACCACCAATCCCGTTTTCTATTTTAGTATGGGTCAAGGCTAACCGCCAACCCTGTTTCCCATTTTAGTACAGGTCAAGGATAATCGCCAATCCCATTTCACATCGCATCTCATGAGACTTAACTTTACCAAATGAATTGGAGCGCTATCTGGGAAAACCCATCTCAAAATTTTCATGAATATTCTTTCCACATAAATAATAATACATAATCAACCATATATAAACATAAGGATACCCATGGAAATAATTGGGTACCACAATCATGACATAAAGAATAACCAATGGGTTTATCATGAATGTGTCCATAGAAGAAAGGGATTAAAACATACATGGAAGTTAATAGCATAAAATAGTCATATAACATGATAATTTATGTCAAATATAAGTGAAAACATATAATAAATGTATTTGAAAAACATTAGCATTAAAACATTTTTGTGCGGTTTTAAGGAAAATACTATAGAGATTTTAAAATAGAGAGGAGGATAAGATTTTATATAAAATAAGAATTTAACCAAGAAGGTTATTATAATAAAAAAAAATGTTTTTATAAAGACAATGGTGTCTTAAAACATAGGATATAGTGCACTTGAAATTGGGTAAAAATTCGGGAAGTTCCCTTAAAAAAGGTTTGCATATCGGAAAGTTCTAAGGATAAAATCATTTAAAAACATGTATATCCCTGAAAGAGAGTGATGAAAGGGTATTCATAAATTAATTTTTTAAAACATACACAACATTTATAATATTTACATAAATAGATAATATAACTCCACTTTGATATAAAGAAAGATAAAGAAACCTGAATGAACAAAAAGGGTTCGGGTAGAATTTGTTACGGTTTATTGGCATGGTGTTAGGTGTACCTAAGAGGGATTTATGAGAGATAAAATAGGTTTATCATCACTTATATTTCATGAGGGAAGTATGGGGGAGGTACTAAATCATACCACATCTTTAGGGATTGTGCATAAAATGATATATCATAGAGGACATTGTGATTAATAGTGAAATGGAGAGGATCCCTTACCTTAAATCCATCAGTGTTATCCACTTGTTATTAAAGACATGAATAAAAAAATAGGTTTATTAATTAATAATTAAATAACATATTATATATTTAATTGTTTTATTATAACCATTTAAAGTTCATTTATAATCATTTTTATTGGTTATGAGGTTCAATTTCATTGTTCGGGCTCATTTGTTTACTTGGTTTTAATTACTGGTTCGCTTATATTCATGTTTGGATAAACATGTAAGATGAAAATGGTTGCACATGATTGAAGTTATATGATATTAGTGAAAATATAGGATATTACATGGTTTTAAATTTAATTTGGTTACTTACAGTGAAGTCGAATTATTATATAAAACCACAGTGACAACTATTTTTGTTAATCGGTGAGTTTGATTACAAAGAGCATATTTTGATGTATAACTTAATACCATTTGTACAAAAGGATTAAAAAACCAAAAATATGATATATTAAATATATAATAATCTGGTTCAACCATAACACAAATGGTTTCATTACCATAATTAAATATGGTAATAGAAACTGATAAACCATTGTCCTTGAATGTGCTAAATTAGCACATCTCAAATGGTGCTTTCATTTCTTTCAAATAAAAGGTGTTGAAAGAATAAAAGATAATGAAATATACCGTTAGCATAAAAAAATTTCAGTACATGTATGTTACTGTAGTTATCATACTATTTGGGTGAAGGGAGGTGAGGAAATAAACAAAAATAAAAGAACTTAAAAGAAATGAAGGAATTGGAAAGAGGAATTTGCCTCTTGAGACTTCCTCCTTTGAGAACCTATTAAGGGTATTGATTTTGGTATTTTGAAGAGGATAGAGGCTTTTGGACATGGGGGAGGATCTTGGGGAGAGATTTGGTCAGAATATTGGCAAGGTACAAGGCTTGAGAAGAGTGAAGAGAAAGAGGAGTGAGGGAGGGTTTTATAGTGGAGGAGAGGAGGGTTTTCATAATTTTACAATCATTAGTTTATTATTTTCCCTCAAGACCAGAAATAGTGATAATTCCATGACCAAAAATAGTAATAAATGCATGTGACTTCAAAACAATTGGGCTTACATCAGCATATCATCATTAATGACTAAATCCATTATTTAGCATTTATCATAAATTATCGCATTTTACTATTCATAAAAAAATTCAAGTATTTCAAAAAAATTTCAAAAATTCACCCTAACCATTTTTCGATGTGTATAATCCAAAAATAAAATCCATTTTTCAAAAATAATTTTCTAAATATTATTATTTTAATATTTAATTAAAATAATAATTTATTATCAAAAACCAGTTCTAAAACATTCATTTACTTATTCTAAAATATAGGTGTATCATACTTTCAACTTGAATTTTATTTATATATTATCATAGGTAACGTTACTATTCATTAGGGTATATCACTATTTATAAGGGTATGTTAATATTCATAAAGGTAGGTTACTATTCACCAAAAATTAAATTCGGATTCTAAATAACTTACTGATTGCAACCGTGTATGTCAGATTTTTGAAATTCTAAACACAGAAGTGAAAAACTTATGTTTAAAGGTCACTTAGCACTTATTAGTTTATTATGTTTTGTTTTCATGTGATTTTATGATATATTTATAAGAAGGGAATTTCTATTGAAAAACATTGGGTCGTTACAGCATTCCCTCAGGAATCCATGACATAACTCAAGTATAACCACACTATAAAGATAAATAGGTTCATATGAAATAAACACCTTATACTTAATTCATTATTTAATTTAGTCCATTTAGTACTCATGCCTTTCTAATAATTCAATAGGTTCATTCAATTTCCTTTTATACTAGTTGACAAGGCTAATTAGGATATGAAACCATTTTCCAATTCAGTTAATAAAAATTTAATGGGTTCATTTCATAGGGTACATGCAACCAATTATTACATTGATTCCATATTAAATTATTAGGTTCATTCCTTTGAATTTCATAAGCATGAAAAGGTGGGTTAAGGACATGAAACCATTTGAAATTCAATTATAAATATCTAGGATAAGTGATATATATAAATATAATTTCTATTCAACAATTTAGAAGTTAATTAATTAATTAGAAGACTTACCTTAGAAGGTTAAAGTGATACTATACAAGTATTGGCCATTAACAAATCCTTGATTCAATTAAAACACTTATCTTTATAAGGCCAAGTCAAAGCACACCCAAACAGTGGCCTAAATAATCATCACAAAGCTACAAAAGTCATAAGAAAGAAAAAACCCTACTTGGGGTGGTATTTTTTGAGGTTACAACCTCCAACAATGGGATGATCATATATATAACGGGCTCTATAACACGAGCACATTGATTATAATCATGGAATATGAATTTAACAAGAAATTCCTAATGAAATCGACATGCACACAATGATGGTAGTTTATAAAATTGTGAGACTTGAGGGATGAGTCATAGAACACCTACCTTGATCTTATAATAACCTCCTCATCTAGTATCATCCTTTAGTTTGGCATGGATCAGCAGAAAATAGAATAATAGATCAATGACCTGAAAATAGGGAATATGAGACTACATCAAAATAGCATCTTAAAGAGAAATACGAATGAAAAACCAATCCTAAGGATTGAAGATATTACTTTTAGGAATCTAATGAGACCAATGATGATTGAATCCGATCTTAGATGAAGAAGTTATCAATAAATCTAGATCAGAGGAGGATTTTGAGCTCCCAAGGGTGAAAATGGAGGCATCTAGTCCAATGGAGGAGAAAATGAGAGAGGGGTAAGTTTAAATAATATTTAAGAGAAAAATTCTAATTTTAACCAAAATATATGGGTTTCATGGTTTTGAAGCACGGTTGGCCAAACTGTGCACCAACCATGTTCCTCCCACTCCCTATGGAGGGACCCCCACATGGTTAGGCCACACAGTATGAGAAATCATGTGCCAAACGTGCTTAGTGGATCTGTTAAAAACCATAGACCAACCACACGAGCATGCTTTCCTATCATCATGGTTTCCTCAAACCATGCATCCTCTTGAGGCCCTCTATCGATCCCTTTCACGGTTAGGGAAACCGTGCAGACTGGCTCACACAGTTTCTACTAACCATGCGACCCTATCCTTTTCTCCACTGGATGGGGTTCTAAGCTCTAAAAAAGGTCTAGACATCCATGAAATAACCATGAACTCATTGGTAATCCATATTAGGTCCAAAATAAGGAATTATACCAAAATTTAAAAGGATACATACCTCATTAAAAAACCAAGTTCTTACATTTCTCTTGAAATTCAATCTCCCTTATGGATATAGGAAATTATAATATACCCACCATAATAATTCTCATCCTTGAGAATCCCCAATGGTCATCTAACCACATCACCCCACCAATTTTGGTCACTAGTTACCACTCAATGGTCACATTCTATCCTATAATTCTAAAAACACTTCTAAAGATAAAATTTAAACAAAAGGAACTTAAATCTCCAAACACAAGACATTGGTCAAATTCATTACGAAAACACCAAGACGAGACTCACCCTTTCTCTTATATCCCGATACATGCAAGGTTTCCTCATCTAATTGATCATAAATAATATGGTGGTCCCTAACATATGTATTATCTCATGAAATCCAATTCCGAGTCATGGTACCTCCCAATGATGAAATTTCCTACCCAAAACAACCATCTTTCATTCTAATGAAAAGCACAATACCATTTCCATCACACAACACCCAAAAATATATGAAATTACTAGTCCAATGTTCATTCCATTATTCATTCTCAAATTAAAAAATAAACAGGTGATCCTCCATCATCCAAACACCATTCCAACAGGCCTACCTTTTCCGCAAGAATCCTTGAAAAATTTATAAAAACTATTTTTCATACCCAAGATGATGTACCAAATGAAGTTTGTGGCTCACCACACCTAATTACATGCAAGTCCACCAGTCAGGCCTTGTCCAGCTAACCCATCACAAGGATGATTAACTTCATCCACTAATGTGCTTCGAAATCACCTAATCATAATGATTTTATCCCTAGAGGCATCCCATTATTATTCAAAAATGCCCCCAAAAGTTCTTACCTAACATCTGATGAAATTATAGGTTGATTAATTAATTAACAAAAACTACTTTTATGCTTTTCCATGAGAACAAATGCGACACCTATCCGATCCATGCTTAGATTACCTCAATTTATCCCAAACCTAAGTCCAACACTCAGACTCTATTCAGTATCATACCCAAATTTATACCGGGAATTGACTAAGGAGTCCAGATGATCTATGTTCCATCTATTCATCAACATCTCAATACCAAAATGATCATTCAAGGACTGATCCCATACCTCTATGACCCTTCTCATATGAGGCCCATTACACCCATGATTAATATCATTCTCTCCCCCATAGGAATATCCAAATCATATAACTACTAAACTAAATTACCAATCACTACGGCCTACACCCCATCCATCACCAACCATAATGATTGGCATGTCCAAGCTCAATCATAACTGAGCGCTATCAAGAAACATCAAATTACTACCCATTCTCGACTCATGGAAACATCACCCATGACATTTGTCAAGATTCCATTAATAGAAAGGGTCACCACCCCCAACCAGCCACCGGTGCAATCCCCACCATATGGATTTACCTATACCGATCCTTGAGTGTAACCTCATTAGATTCTTCCATAATCATATGTTTTCCACTCCTCCTGATCCACTCTTATCAAATTCTCAGGCTACGATGCCCACAACCAAATAAACCCCATCGTTCCTTGGCCCTTTCATGACCATCATCAATTTTAAAATTCAATAGGCACCACACTTAATGAACATATACTGCTTCAAGTTCATTTAAGAATAACATGAATATGCTCCCATACCACCCAATCATTGAAACCTGACTCACAATCCTATGAGTTAAACATCATCTAACCAGGATGAACATGCCCCAAAACATGTAAATTTTGTCTAATCAGATCTCCCTAGGAACTTATCTTTAGAATCAAGTACTTTACATATGCCAAGATTAAACACATGATTCCTACTAAACAACATCATTTAAAACTTGAGTGTCTAACCACACTTTCACCATTCTCCTAAGGTGCATAAAATATAATAGGGCTAGGTACCTGAATGATATTACCTTTCGTAACCAAACCTAAATTGTATCTCCATCACTCCAAGTTCTTTTCCCCATGAAAGGATACCAATGCATCACCATGCCTATCCTATATGCCTAATAACACAGTTCATGTGTCCATTCTATAAGGAATAGAATTTAACAAGCTTCACGTGTCTAAGGACCCGAGATAACCCCTCTCGTGGGCCAACCTCACATACCAAAATCCCATCGGCTCACTAAAAATCTTGATTCATGTTACCAAGGTCACTGGGCCTCTTACCTAGTATGTAAAAAAAACTCATCTCTCTCAGACAATATCCTATATTCCCATCTTATAAATTATGAAATCTAGATTACCTACACACACTCTAGGGTCTCACACACCTAACAACATCAAATTCTAACCCACCAGCCTATAAGGGAACTGGTCCTCATTGGGAATCCATCTATGAGATTCATCCCTTGAGAATTAGAACCTCAAGATGATCCTCATCAGGCCTCCATAGAAGGGAGTGACCCCCTCAAGGATCACATTTTAATATTAAAAGATTCATAAATATACTTATATAACGACATGGTACTAGATGATTTGTATAAAGGGAAAGTATGGCCAATGGCTCAGTTAAGTAGAACACCATTCAAATATATATGGGAAAACACTATATAGGTTGTTACTGACACTTTAAATAACCAAACCTGAATAAAAACACCCACATGGGGTCTAATACTAAGCAACATGTGCCTATACCATCCCACTAGGGTCACTGTACTTCTTGTGTGCATGGATCCGTATCATCATCATCATCATCATCATCAATAATCATCTCACCATACATCCACATGACCTAACACTAGAAGAAAATATAGATATACATGTCAGTCTAGTTGAGTATAATTCCACTAAGAACTTATATGGGAAAATTCCATATGACCTATCATTTACTTTTTAAATATATGGACCTCTTTTTAGTGATATAATCAAACAAAATAAGGAATAAGTGTGTTGTGAACCCTATGTGCCTAATCATGATACATGATATGCATATTTCCTCTACGGTCCAAGATAAAAATCCAATATAAATCATAAAACTCAAACATCATGTGCGTTACATGAAGTAAAAATCATATAACTATAACATCACATACAATGAATAATAATACCTATCCCCTAGTAACCTATAATTCATAAAAAAACTGGTGTTCATGATGCACTATCCTAGTATCCATCATAGGCTCCAAAACACTCCTATATCACCTATCTACTATATCCCAAATAGTAAGACAAAAGAAAAATAATTCTCTAATACCACTTTGTAACGTCCCAGTTTGGAGGCCACTTAAGTGGTGCCTCAGATTGAAGCACCAAAAGACCTTAAGTGAATCTCTTTATATTCCATAGGCCACTGACTAGTGGTAGGTGTATAGGATGTGACATTGGGGAGACTATACCCTCATATTCGAGTGCGCAGTATCAGATAAATAACTAAACAACATCCACATAATCCCATCAGATTACATAGAATCAATAATCATATCTTATAATAATACATAAATATAGAATTAATACAGACTTAAATAGCCATGCTAGCATACAAGACAAATCACCCACAAGGCCAATCACATATACAAAGTAAATAGACAAAATAAACAAGACTAGATAAGATGTTTTTCCTCAAACTTTAGGCCTTACAACCAATCTCACAATCCCACTCAAGATGATCTAACATAAACAAATATTTATGACCACAAACCTACTTTTTCCTAAAACCAAGTGAGAGTATACTTAGGTACCCAAGTTTAATGGAATCTTGAGTAGACACTCACTTGGTTGTAGGCATAGGTAGGGATGAGTCTGTAATTATGTGTCCAAGTTAGAGTAGTTCGAGTGGGATCAAGTAATTAGAGGTGAGTCTTAGAGTTGGGGGAAGGGAATATTATATAGTATTTTTTCTTTTATTTATTTACTTTTTATATGTTATTAGCCTAGTGGGTGATTTATATTATATTCTAACATGACCATTTGAATCTATTTTACTTCTGCATTTATTTATTATTATTGGTTATGATTATTGATTTTGTGTAATTTTATAGGATGATGTGGATGTTGTTTGGTTATTAATTCAATACTGTGTACTTTGATATGGGGGTATAGTCACCCCACAATCACACCCTAGACCCCTGCTACTAGTTGTAAGACTTTAGAGTATAGGGAGACATGCCTGAGTTCTTGTGGCACTTCAATCTAGGGAAATGGTCAAGTGGTCTTTGGGACAAGATATTACAACATTATAATTTGAATATGACCACATAATAATCTATTTTAACAAATTGATTTCATCATGGTAGAATCTATTTTGGTGATCTTGGTATGAAGTACATTTTGAAGATATATCTGGATGCCACACTGAGAAAAAAATGAGCATTGTTTTGGTTATGTTCCATAAGAGAAACGAGGAGGATATCATGGTTTGGGAAATAACTTTGTCATAGTTTGTAAAGATAAAGGAAAATGGGATGCTCAAGATCACTATTCTATTTTACTAGTTATGGTTTTGGTGATTGAAATAAGCAAGCTAAAATGGGGAGCTGGTCATGGTTCATGGAAGAGTCTGATCATGGTATTCATGTATGTTTGAAAAATGGGGAGATGAAGGTGAATACACTGTAATGAATATTATGGTGTTATATGAAGTTTTTTAAGTCTATTAATGGAAAAATATGGTTATTATGGAAATTTACAGGTCATTTTAAATAAAAATAGGTAGGTTTTCTATAGTGCATGTCGTGGTGCTTGACATTTTTCTGGAAAGATTTTTAAGAATAGAGAAGGCACAAACCACACCATGGGTTAAAATTATTAATGTTATGTAGATTTAATAGTTGTAAATTAAAATTTTAAAATGTCTATAGATATTGGGAGATCAAGATTTTAATATTTTGGTTTATAGAGTTGATAGGTTGAGTGGACAAGACTATGCCCCAATTAAAGGAAAACACGCCATGGTCTAGAAAAAATATCTATATCTTATAAATTCAGTTTACATACAAATGGAATAGATATAGATAAATATTTAAAAAGATATATTGATATAATTAGATGTATTTGATCATTATTAAACACACACAACACATGAAATGATCCCAGATCATTGAGAGATCATGAATCGATCCCAACTATTGATTGAAGGGTTATATATTTGGGAATAATTTGTATATATTCTATTATGGAATAATTAAAATAAGATAGGGTAGTAAATTATAACATTGATACATTAATTTTAACAGAGAGGAGTGAGTCTATTGACTTAGGATCATTGGTACATCTAGTTCTTTGATATAAGGATCTAGATTCATGGATTTTTATTGATTACATATGGCTATTTGGAGAATAAGAATGAGTGTACCTAAGAAAATTCATATATTAGAATTTTTCTTATCTAGAGGAAGAGTTATTGTTACTTTAGTGATCGTTTGGAGTGCAATGAATAACTATATTACCAAGGAATTGATCATATTTGGATTTAGAGTAAGGAGGTAATAAGGTGGATGACAATGACACCTAAAATATGTAGTTTTATAGTGAAAGGAATATTAGTTTCTTACACTAATATTTAAGATTCCTTCATGTCTATAAATCAAGGAATACTTCCCTAAAGGACTGTATGAAGGAGGAAGAGTAGGGAGTGACCCTTTGGTGAGTATTGAGATTTTCCTAAACCTTTTATAAGGGTAGTTTACCCTAGCATGGATTGACCACAACCTTAAACATTATATCAATTGTAACAGTGAATTAATAATAGATTTTTGTACACTAGTATAGTACAATATTTATGCTCCTTATATGTATCACAGTGTGAGTGAACCAAGTAAAATCCTTGTGTTTTCATGTTCTTTAATTTTTTTACATATTTTTGATATTCAGTGAGATAGGGAGAAATAAATTGAATGTTTTTACTACTAACATAAGATAAATATTTTATGATTCTTGCGGGTTAGAGTTTAAAAAAGTTTTAATTGGTCACTACCCTAATTCACCCTCCCTCTTAGGGTGACTTAGGTCTTACATATTAACCTGGTGGTCCAAAAAAAACAAACAAATTGATATTTCAAGTATGTGAAAAATATGGAAACTCATATTTGAAATGTTATCATAATTTTAATAATTATCATCATATATAATATGGTGAATAAGTTGCTGAAACAACTAATTTAACATCAAACATCAAATTAAATTGGTATGTTTCCACTAGTTTAACTAATCATCTTACTAATGAACTGAATAAACCTACTATCAAAGATAAGTACCATATTAAAGACCAAGTTCAGGTTTCCAATGACTCGAGTATGGATATTCTTCATACCTACCATTAAAAAATGTTCTTCATGTGTATCAATTAAGTAGAAATTTACTATTAGTTCATTTTTTTCTAGTGATAATGATATTTTTTAAATTTCACCCAAACTTAATCATTGTTATTTATTTAAATTTTAGAATAAGGACAAAGTCAAAAATGAAGTTAAGGGGGCCTAAAATAATGGAGCCCAAGGGAATCCCCTTGAACCAAAGACACACTATTAGGGGGAAGGGAATTTAAGCCATAGAAGAAAGTGGATGACCAATCATGAGTTCCCTTAGAGGCTTAGAAATATTCCACTTTGTTCCCCTATCGGTAGGTATGAAAAACCTCTATGCAACCATTGATGAGTATTTTTCACTTTCGGATGATATATGAGACATTCCATGGGGTTGGGTAAGAGACACATAGGGAGATGTAGATGATTTTAAAGTTAGTTTCCACTATAGAAAGATCAATTTTGTTATGTCTATAGAGAAGAAGGCCTGTCAACATCTCCCTTTCTTCAGCCTATAAGGAGTCACCATTCCCAAATAAGAGAGAGAAATAAAAAATAAAATTACCTCTGGTATCATGGGTGATGCCTCCACCCACATAATACTTGAAATACAAGAGCCATCGGTGCTGAGTTTGGGTTCCAAGTTGTGAGGAGACCATCAAATACACTTTCCTTATTGAGTATTAGAATCCAAGTGGGTAGGGATTCTAATATCCAATAGTGGCCTGAGGGAGGGGGTGTCGACCCAATGTTTGAAATAGCGATATAGGTTAAGTATTAGACTTTTAGTATGGAATACGAGATCCATATTTGAGGAGATAATAACCTCACACTGAGATTTGTTTATGGCTGTCTATATACACCAGAAGCCTGTAACAAGAATAAAGGTTATTCCCTTCCTCTCATGGTTATTATTCTCCACCTCTTGAAACTAGAGATCCAGGAAGGAAGTACTTGAGGACCTCTAAATGTGAATAATCATTAAATCACCGAAGGTATTCTAGATTGTGAGTTCCCATTTAATATTGAAAAATATGTACAATGAAGATTCTTCTTGATGATGGATGCAACAGATACTCTTGGAAGCAATATTGATACTGGTACATTTGATCCGCTCATTAGTGGATACTGCGTTATTTTGGATATTCCAGATTAAGAAGTTCATCTTGGAGGGGATATACTTGCAATAGAGTAATCACCCCACCTATCAAGCTTAGTTGGGGGAGATTCCAAGAACCAATAATATTTCCTAGAGAATTCTCCCAACACCGAGCCAGTAAATATACACCTATCTAGATCGGAAGTCAACACAATGAGATTGAATAGTGCATGCTGATCCTTGTCTAATATAATAACCTTTGATGATATTTAAATCATAATAATTTAGTGTATGATGACTTTAAACAAGATAAAACTCATAAACTTCCTTTTTTAAATCTATACACTTAGATGGTTGGGTCTATCTCACACATCTATAAATGGATACACATATTATGAAAGTTTTTTAATGATTTTAATAAGTTCACTTGGACTTATCTCTTAAAAAGTAAAGTTCATGTGATGATTTTTTTATGATTTAAGAAACATGTTGAGTTAATTATTAAAATTAAAATTATATGCATGAAAACAAATTGAGGTGGTGAATATAAAAAATTTAAAACCTTTTCAAAAAATTGGGATAACTCATTGATTTTTCTATGTAATGACCCAAAATTATTAAATGTTATTTTTTTATAAGAAAATGTGTGTTATATTATATTATACATAAAAAAAACATATATATTTAATAATTATTAATACATTATTCATCTAAAAAACCAATTAAAATTAAAAACATTACAACTGGATAAAAAATATAAAATAGAAAAGCCAAAATGGGAAAATATGGATTGTGCTAATCTGTTAGAATCATCGCCCCCCTGACCACCACTACAAAAATAAAACAAAATATTATTAAACCAATAAACATTTTATAAAATGAAAATATATAACCTTGGAAGGAATTATAGTGAATATTGAATGAAATAATTAAGTGATATTTATAGAGTATAAAGGGGAATGTGACCATCAGGATTTGACAACTTTTGAGACCATTGGTCAAATATGACCATTGAGAACTATAATCATTGGTAATAATTTTAACATTATAATTAGTGTTTATAAGTAGTAATGAAAAAGGATAATTAATGTATAAAGGAGAAGCGATGACCTTAACTAGTAGAGTCATACTATATGAAGCATATTTGTTAGAACTTGGGAGAGAGGTAGCATCATTGGGGTTCACCCCTGACTAAGCCCAAGCTAAGCTTCAAAAAGTGAAGCTATAATGAAATCACCTACGAGAGAATTTCAAGTTAGTGTAAATTACCACTTGGTCGATGTTAGTCGAGCCGCCCCATGAATCTATCACCATCACACACCTTACTCTTAGGTCATACACATATGTTATAAGGGGTTACATGTCCAGACCTTAGTTACATAAAGTTTAATTAATTTGTGTAAATAAAATTTTTATTCCATCAATTCTATTTTAAGAATAGTTTTTCTTAATAAAATATATGTTTAATTGAGATGAATTTGATAAATTTATTTTTCAGACACAAATTGTACTTTTCATAAAAGATATAAAATTTTATAATAAACTAAGGTATTCTAAATAATATTTATTTTAATGAAATCATATGTTAAAAACACTATTATTTAAATATAAATGATAAAATAATTTTATTATGTCTTAGGAAATTTTTAAGTGCCATAAATTTGACTATGTCTTACAACTAGCTATTTTTTTAATAAATTAGGTTTTTTATATTTAAAAGTTAAAATTATCATATTTAGAGAATTATAATTATAAAATAAACATAATTTTTTAAATTATCATGTTGAAATTAGTTTATGGTGAATTTATGATAATTTTCTAAAATACTTTAATTTTTCTGTGAATAGTAAAAATACAGTTTTGGGTTTTCGATATGTTTAATGACTTTATAATTATGTCATAATGATTTAATAATTAATTAACTACATTAAACGACCTAAAATATTTTATTTTATTAATATTAAGTATTTTAATGTATTTTAATCAATTCCCAAAACCTATAAGTGACTTTCTAAAGTCTAAAAATGAAAACTTTGATTTTAAAAACATTAATTAATAGAAACTTTAATTTTCCATGTCAAAATAATTGATAAAAAATGATGCTATATTAATTTGGGTTAAAATAACTTAAAATGTGACACAAATATCCAAAACCATGGGACAAAACTATGTTTAAGCCAATGGTTTTTCATTTTCCACAACCTATATTTCCATGGCCTATATTTGGAAATTATTAAACAAATCCTCCACTTTTTCTATAAATAACCACCCATTTTTATATTTCCTTTTACTAAAAATCCATCATACATGAAGTTTTGGTAGTTTCCCCCCCAACGAGTCCCCAAATGTGTTCTCAATCCCCCAAGGTTCCATTCCTCAATATTTAAGAATAACTCTTCAAGGTAAGGGAATTATCCTTCTTTTATCTTCAATTCAAGAAACTCTTTTTGTATATGTATTATAAATGTTATGTTTACTCTATTTTATTACCCTTTTTATCATAAAATTTCTTCCAAATTATTTTATATAAATGGAATAAAATTTTACCGTATTTTAAAACCATGTTTTATACCCGACATGCTGTCGAATTCACTTCTCAAAATTTCTCTCTTATCCTTAATAAATTATCTTTTATTTTGTTTGTGTGGAAACCCAAACCTTTTTCTTTTCCATGGGTATTAACCTATATGTAAAAATTATTTATTTTATTTTGGTATTTACACATAATAAACCTTTTATTCCCTTTTCATTTTCTAAAAATGATATAATGATAATGTATTTAAGCACTTTTGTATGCCATGATTTTCATAAGAAACCCATTCTTTATTCTCCACAGGTTATTAATGAAATGATTTATTATGATCTATGTGGATCATATTAATTAATACATTTGAATCGGTAACCGTGATATCATTCCAATGCATTGGGTAAAGAATTTAATATCTAGAGATGACATGTTTTATGTTACCATGATGAATAACTTTGGTAGTTTTCATTTATGAAACCTTGGTGACAAACCTTGATGATATTATTATGAGTGTATCATTTAAATGTTATATCCACATTTCTATGTTATTATTCATGTTTTTTTATTATGATATTCCTCATGTTCTCTTGATCATTCCATAATGACATTACTCATGTTCTTATTAATATTCCTTATGATCACATGTAAACTGTTTCCCTTACTAGGACTCAAGATCACCCCTTTCCTTTAATGTATTTCCCCTGGTTATGAGATATAGTAAATTAAACTTAGGATAAACCCATGAAGAATCCTTTCAAGTTTATTAGAATAATTTTTTAAGTTTTCATGTATTATGTTCCTTATTTATAAGAAACTAAAATTTAACAGATGCTCTATTTTTACCATGTAATGAAAAGTTATGTAATAAAAAGGAGGGATGTAATAGTTGGTATCAAAGGAAAATTTAGTTATTTGTAAGAATCAGGAATAGAAATAATTAGTATGAATCTTAGATAAATGTTTAAATATAAAAAAAAATCTTAGTATTTTAGTGAAGTATTAAGTAAGTGGTTTTTGAGAAAAAAAATCCCTGTCTAGATATTAATAAGTGGATGTGGATATATTGCATATATATCTAAGGGTAACACCCAAAAACACCACATTAATCTAGACTCGATCGGGAATTGGTGCCCGATAATGGGACTTTATTGACTCCTAGTTTGATACTCCTAGGGGATATGTTTGGTTAATTACAAGCTTCTTATGAACCATTATGGAGGATATATAGAAAATTTAATTGTTATTAAATAATAACATATTTAAGCATGATGTTTTAATACATAAAATTCCTTTATAATTATAAGATTATTAAAATAAACATGTTTCTCACTAAGGTTTTATTATTTTAGAAAATGGTGGGAAATAGGAGAAATTGTGTAAATGATGAGTGAAATAGATGATGCGCTGAAAACCCTCTGATAAAACTAAAATGGAAAACTTCATAAGAATGATGAATAAACTAACTCGAGTTATGAATAATAACTTAAATCAAGTTGAGCTTCCCGATTCACCTTGAAGGGAACAATTTTCCGTTGAGTCCTTCATGCATCAATGACCACCTTATTATAGTGGATCTACCAAAAAATTGATTACTAAACAATGGATAACCTCTACAAAAAAGATATTTTATATACTCCATTGTTCAGAACAAGATAAATTCACCCTGGCAGTATACCACTTAGAAGGAGAAGCTGATCAGTGGTGGAAACTAATTAAAAATATGAATCCAAGAAGGAATATTGATTCTATGGAGTGGTAAGAGTTCATGGGAATATCTTTCAATAAATATTTACCCCATTCGATGTGAATTAAAATGGATAAGGAATTACTAGAACTAAATTAGAAGGAAAATGAATCAATGAAAAGCTATGAGATGAATTTTACAAAACTTACTCATCACACCTCTATATTTTTTGTAGAAATGCAGTGGTCACATAGGTTGAATAAAAATAAGAGATCTATGGATCCAAACACAGGGAGGAACTTTGATAACAGAAGATAAGGAAATCAAGTGAAACTTCCCACATGCAACAAATGTGGGAAGAATCATTCTAGGAACTACTTACTTAGGAGTGGAAAATGATAAAAATGTAGAAGAGATGTCCATATATATCAGAACTATCACGGTGAGGTGAAACCTAAACTTCTCAACACTAAAGACAAAGGGAATATGGTGTAGGCCCAACTTAAAGTTCAATACTTCAAGTGTGGATATCTTGGGCACTTTTAAAATCACTATTAAAATATGAAGATAATGGAGGTAAATCACCATCAAACTCAGCATAGGCCAAGGAAGAAAGGTTGGGAATTTTATATCACGATGGCTGAAGTAGAGGCTCTAAATGATATGGTGGAAGGTACCTCATTGTTCTCTTAGATATAGTAATTACTTTGTTTGATTTTGGTTATATGCATTCATTTATTTCTTCCAAGTTTGAAAAGAATATAGAATCAATCCCTGAGATTCTATAAGTAAAGTCACTAGTAAAGAATCTCAGAGGGATTATCCATGCATCCACACTATAAAGAAACTCAAGTATTAACTTGGACAAGCACAATCTCATCACAAATCTAGTAGTCATTCCCATGGTGGAATTCAAAACTATACTAGGGGAATAATGTCTCTCAAAGTATAATGATAATATAAACTACAGAAGAAAGGAAATCTCAATAGTCTTGAATGGAAAACCTACATTTATTTTCAAAGGAGAGATATTCCGACCTAAGCTTTGTCTAGAAGTACCTCCCATAGCCTTCTTTATGGAGATGATTGGTGAAGATGGAGAATTAAATGAAAGTATAAAGATAGATAATGTCCCCATAATTAAGTAATACATTGACATATTTTCTAAGGATTTACCTAGACCTCCCCCAGAAAGAGAGGTATATTTCTCTATTGAACTTATACCTAGATCCAAGGTGATATCCAAGAACCCATATATAATGACAAATGTGTAGCTAGAGGAATTAAAGAAACAACTTCAAGATCTTTTATAGAAGAGATTTATCTAACTAAGTGTGTCTCCATGGAGATAACCTATTATATTTGTGAAGAAGAAATATGAATAAATGCAGCTATGCATTGATTATATAGAACTTAATGAGATCACAATGAAAAAAAATTATCCTCTCCTAAGAATTGATGATTAATTTGACCAGCTTCATGGGGCTCAATTATTCTCCAAGATTGATCTTTGATCTGGTTATCATCAATTGAGGGTGAAGAAATAAGATATTCCAAATAATTACTTTCGATCAAGATATGGGCATTATGAGTTTGTTGTTATGACCTTTTTCTTGAATAATTATCCTACTATATTTATGTATTTGATAAATAGAGTCTTTAAGGACTACCTTGATAAATTCGTGGCAGTTTTTATTGATTATATTCTGATATATTCAAAAAATTCATGAGGAGCATGAGGATCATCTAAGGGTTATATTGAAAACTCGGATGAAGGATATGCTACTTTGAAAATTAAAAAAAATGTGATTTTTGCTTACAAAAAGTTTCTTTCTTGGGTAATATTGTAACCAATGAAGGAATCTCAGTTGACCTTTCCAAGAAAAAGGTTGAAGAGGAGTGGCCTCATCCTACAACAGTAACCTAGAATCATAGTTTCCTTGGTTTAATAGGATATTATATGAGGTATGTTAAAACTTTTTCATGAATTTCTAGTCCACTAACCAAGTTAAATCTAAAAGGGGATAAGTTCATCTGGACTAAGAAGTGTGAAGAAAGTTTCCAAGAACTGAATAAGAGATTGGTTACTGCACCTGTGTTAACTCTACCCTCTATCAGAGAAGGATTTGTTATTTTTAGAGACGCATCACTAAAATGTCTTGGGTGAATCCTCATGAAAATGAAAAGGTTATTACTTATGAATATCGATAGTTAAATCCACATGATCAGAATTATACTATGAATGACCTCAAGCTAATTGCGGTTATTTTTTCTCTGAAGACATAGAGGCACTATCTTTATGGGGAGAAATGTGATATATACACATACCACAAAATTTTGAAGTATATATTCACACATAATGAATTAAACATGAGACAAAATAGATTGTTGGAACTTCTTTAAGACTTTGACTATTCAATTCATTATCACCCCATAAGAGCAAACGAAGTTGCTAATGCATTAAGTAGGAAAGAACCTATTGGGATAACAATTATGAGGATTTAGGGAGATCCATTTATCAAGGACCTAGTTAGATTATACATGGTAATAATAATGAAAGGGAAATCATCAATCATATACCAAATGATTTCTTAACCATCATTACTAGATATGATGAATAAAGCTAAAAGATAAGTTCCTTTGTTACAAAAGAAGATATAGTATGTAAATAATGGGAAGTTTACTAAGTTCAATATTTATGGAGAAGGTGTACTAAAATTTTGTACAAGGATATGTGTACCATCTATTATAGAGATAAATAAAGAACTGATAGATGAATCTCATATCTTTAAATTCTCTATACATCCTAGAAGCACTAAAATGTATAAGGACCTTTATGATAATTATTGGTGGGATAATATGAAAAGGGATATTACCAACTACACTACAAGGTTCTTGGTATGTTAGTAACTGAAGGAATATCTACAACTTACAAAAGGGGTATTGCAACCACTACCCATACCAACATGGATGTAGGACAATATCACTATGGACTTTGTCACTGGTCTCCCAAGAACATCCAAAGGAAACAATGTGATATGGGTTATAGTGGACAGACTCACAAAGACTATCCATTTTATCTCTATTAAGGAAGATTTTTCTCTTGACCTACTTTCCAATATATACGTAAAGGAAGTGGTGAGGCTGCATGGGGCCCCACTTTCTATCATTTATGATCATGATCCTGGGTTCATATATAAATTCTAAAGAATTATTAAACATGATCTAAATATTGAGTTGAATTTTAGTATGGCCTATCACTCAAAAACTTATAGGAAATCTGAAAGTACTATTCATACACTCGAAGAAATTCTTAGAATATACTCAATTGAATTTAAAGTTGGATGGTATCAACACAATCCATTAGTTGGGTTCTCATACAACAATAGATTCTACTCAAGTATTCAAATGGAACCATATGAATCTCTATATGGGAAGCAATATATAACTTCAACTTGTTGGGATGGAGTCAGTGAGAGAAATATTCTTTGTCTTAATCTTGAGAAAAAGATTACAAAAAAGGTTCATGACATCCAACAACATATAAAATCGCTCAAATTCAATAGAATAACTATGTTGATAACTGTTAAAGGGACTTGGGGTTTGATGTTGGTGACAGTGTTTGCCTTAGAATATTACCATGGAGTAGAGTCATACAGTTTGGTAAGAAAGGGAAGCTTAGCCCTAGGTACATTGCCCCTATTAAATCCTTGATCGCATATGAGCAGTGTCCTATCAACTAGAACTTTCAAAAAATCTAAATCAAGTTCATGATGTATTCCACATATCTCTCTTGAAGAAGTATATACCTAAACCCTCACATTTAATAAATCCTGAGATAATACAAATGGAACACAACCTCTCTTATGAGGAGAAGATGGTGGAGATCTTAGACCATAGAGACATGGTTATATGCAACAAGACTACCCACCTTGTCAAAGTGTTTTGGAGGAACCATAAGTTTGAATATATGACATGGGAACTAGAGGAAATAATGAAGCATAAGTACCCTCACCTTTTCTCAACTAAGAGAACAAGTTGAAATTTTAGGGATGAAATTTTTTTAAGGGGGGAAGAATGTAATGACCTAGACTTTTTAAATGAAATATTTTTTCTAGAGAAAATTCATGTTATATTATATTATACAAAAAAAACATATCCCTTTAATAATTATTAATACATTATTAAACTAAGAAACCAATTAAAATTACAAACATTATAACTGAAAAAAATATAAAATTGAAAATCCAAAATGGGAAAATATATATCACTCCAATATGTTAGAATCATTACCCCCACAACCGAAAAAAATAAAAAAAAATCTTAGTAAACCAATAAACACCTTAGAAAATGAAAATATATAACCTTGGAAGGAATTTTAGTGAATATTGAATGAAATAATGAAGTGTTATTTATAGAGTATAAATGGAAATGGGACCATTGGGATTTGATATCTTTGGGACCACTGATCAAATATGACCATTGGTCAATATAACTATTAGATAATTTGACAGTTGGGAACTATACCCATTGGTAATAATTTTAACATTATAATTAGTGTTTATAAGTAGTAATGGAAAAGGATTATCAATGAAGAAACAAGAAGCGATGAACTCAACTAGTAGAGTCATGTCGTATGAAGACCATTTGTCAAAACTTGTGAGGAAGTTAACATCACTGGGGTTTTCCCTTGACCATGCCCAAGACGAGATTAAACAAGTTAATCTAGAATGAAATCTCTTATCGTATAAGTTCAAGTTAGTGTAAATTACCACTCAGTCGGTGTTAGCTGAGCCACCCCATGAATCTATCACCATCACACACCATAACCTTAGGTCACACGCGAGTGTTATAAGGTGTTACATGTCCAGACCTTAGTTACTTAAAGTTTCATTCTTTTGTGTAAATAAAATTATTATTCCATCAATTCTATTTTAAGAATAGTTTTTCCTAATAAAATATATGTTTAATTGAGACGAATTTGATAAATTGATTTTTTAGAAACAAATTGTACTTTTCAGAAAAGAAATAATTTTTTATAATAAACTAAAGTATTATGAATAATAATTATTTTAATGAAATATTATGTTTTAAAAAATCTTATTTAAATATAAATGATAAAATAATTTTATTATATCCTAGGAAATTTTTAAGTGTTAGAAATTTGACAATGCCTTACAACCCACTATTTTTTAATAAATAAGGATTTTTATATTTAAAAGTTAAAATTATAATATTTAGAGAATTATTTTGATAAAATAAACATCATTTTTGAAATCATCATTTCAAAATTAGGTTAGGGTGAATTTATGATAATTTTCTAAAATACCTTAATTTTTTAGTGAATAGTAAAAATACAGTTTTGGGTTTTCAGTATGATTAATGATTTGATAATTATGTAATAATGATGTAATAATTAATTAACCATAATACAATACCTAAAATATTTTATTTTATTAATATTAATTATTTTAATGTATTTTAATCAATTTCTAAAATCTACAAGTTACTTTCCAAAGTCTAAAATGGAATCATTGATTTTAAAAACATTACCTTATAGAAACTTTAATTTTCCATGCCAAAAAAAGTAATAAAAAATGATGATCGGTTCTTGTGGGATAAAATAACTTAAATTTTAACCCAAATGTCAAAAACCATAGTAAAAAACCATGGTTAAGACAATGGTTTTTCATTTTCTACAACCTAGATTTCCAAGGCCTATATTTGGAAATTATTAAACAAATCCTCCACCTTTGCTAAAAATACCCACCCATTTTTCCATTTACTTTCACTCCTAATCCATAATATATGAAGTTATATTAGTTTTTCCTCCCAAGGTGTACTCAGGCCCCCAAGTTTATATTCCTCAAGATTTAGGAGTAACTCTTCAAGTTTAGGGAATTATCCTTCTTTTCTATTCAATTCAAGAACCTCGTTTTGTATTTTTCTTCTAAATGTCATGGTTAATATCTTTTATTACCCTTTTTATCATAATATTACTCCCAAATTATGTTTTATCAATGGGATAACCTTTTACCCTCTCATTTTACCCTAATCTAAAACCATGTTTTATACCTGTTATACTGCCGAATTTACTTCTCAAAATTTCTCTCTTCTCCTTAAAAAAATTTATTTTAATTTCATTGTGTGGATACCCAAAACTTTTTATTCTCTATAGGTATTCACCTAGATGTAAAAATGATTTATTTTATTCATTTATTTACACATAATACACCCAAAATTCCCTTTTTGTGGGCTAATAATGATATAATGATCACGTATTTAAGCACTTTTGTACACTATGATTTTGATAAGAAACCCATTATTTATTCTCTATAGGTTATTAATGAAATAATTTATTATGAGATATGTGGATAAAATTAATTAATAAAAATGAAGGGTGTTCCCTTATAGTTCTCTAATTCATTGGGTAAATAATTTAATCTCAAGAGATGACATGTTTTACGATACCTTGGTGAATAACCTTGGTAATTTTCATTTATGACACCTTGGCGACAAACCTTGGTGATATGCTTATGAATTTATCATTTAAATTTTGTAGCCACATTTACATGTTATGATTAATTTTCTTATTATTATGATATTCCTCATTTTCTCTTGATCATTCCATAATTATATTCCTCATGTTCTTATTGATATTCCTCATGATCACATGTAAACTATTTCCCTTATTGGGCCTCATGATCACCCATTTACATTAATCTATATCCCTAGGTTATGTTATGTAGTAAATATAACTTAGGATGGACGCATGAATAATCCTTTAAAGTGGATTATAATAATGTTTTAAGTTTTCATTTATTATGTTCCTCATTTATAAGAAACTAAACATTAAAAGATCCTATGATTATACCATGTAATGAAAATTTATGCAATAAAAAGGCAAGATGCCTTATCCTATCCATATACCCATCAATAAAAAAGTTTTTTTTGAATAAAATATCAACATATTATTAAAATGAGACATTATATCCATTAAAAATCTTGCATGCCTATGATATTTTGGGATGAGGAATTCCAAACATCACGTTTCCTCATCAATAATACCCCTATCAAAGTTATTAATCACTTTACCCCTCTTGAAATTATTAAAGTAGTAAAACCAAACTATAACATTTTCAAGACCTTTGGTTGTGTAAACTATCAAAACTTATATTCATTTAATTCTCAAAAGTTAATTTTTTTTTCTAAGCGATGTGTTCTCTTAGGTTATAATAATCTCTAAAAAGAATAAAAAAGTTTAGACTTGTCTACATGAAATTTTTATATCATCCAAGATGTGATTCTAATGAACATGTTTTTCCCCTTTCAAAGAATTTCAATTATTAATCTCTTGTAACACCTTTTTCATCCAATCACGTGCCACTTTCTTTTATCTCAGATCCTACACATAATTTTCTAACTAACTAAAATCATGGTTATATATAGTTGGAGAATAATTATACATGATATAGATCCTATTATGTATTTTTTAGAGACTTATCCACATATGTGAAAAGGACATGTTCATTTAGAGGATGGATTACTAGGTTTTCTTTCGAGATCTATGCACTCAGGAGGAAGATGATGGTTTCTTCTTATTTGCATGTGGTGGAAACTCCTCTATATTTTTTTGCCTTGCATATTCTATCTATTATTTTTTTCACCTTTGTGAATTTCTCTGTCACTGGAGTTGATAGAGTGTAGTTCCCTAGGCTACTTCAAACATTGTCTCTACTCGATGGTCTCTGATCCAATGATGTATTTTCATCATAGTGCACAAAGATATTTTATTTCTTCTATTTTGATCTGATCAATTCTATTGCCACAAAAATCTAGAATGGGGTCACAAAAATCATGTATAGAGGTTTAGGATTGCACATATGAGGCCCTTTATTATGCCAGTCTTGACTGACTAAAAATTATATTTTTTATTTTTAAAAGAATAGCTTTGAGGGTAAGTGGTAACCACATAAAAGAGGGAACCAAAATACAAGATTCATACCAAATTTTAAATTAAAAAAGGGACACCCAACCCGAGGAGGCCTTGATCCATGAGCCACCGATGACAGCTGGTCTTATCACCTGTAATAGTCATGATTTGTCCTCATCACTAGCCATAACTGCCGACACTGGTGACTGGAGGAAACTCAAACGAAACCAGAGATCCGTTCAACATAACTGAAAAACTTCAAAAATACCCACTGAAATCATCGTCTTTCATCAACACTGCCATCCAAACACCACACAATAGAGGACAAAAGCACAACAAATGCATAAACTCGAACAGAACCCAACCAGAAGTGGAACCATCTCCAACCAAGAAACAAAATCATTCAAAGATGATAGAAATCCAAGAAAACCAAACCATATCCAACGTCTACGCTGCAGAAACTGGTAGATAATCCTTCAGATAGTCACACCAGAACTCCAAATCAAAGATCAACAAAGACCACTGAGCTCAGATGGAGGCTTGGACTGGACTCCTGGAACACCATTCCTGAACAAGTACACATCCCAGAGCCTCCTTGAAACCATCACAATAGTCCGACCTGGAGAGCAGTGAAGGCACATGAAGCCAGAGCAGCGATTTAGACATGGCCTCGACAGTGAAGCATCCTCTCCAGGACCTCCAAATTGAACCATAAAATCCACCACAAGCCTAAAGGAACACATTGAAAAGAAAATTTGAAGCATCAAGCCTCCGGCAAGAACCACCACATCCTGAATCGAACCGAAGAAAGTCATGCTTCTTGAAGTACTGCCAACTAAACAATCATCACCTCCCAAAGCCTCCAGACACCACAAAAGCAGACCGACAAGGAGGGCGACAGAAGAACCAGAAGCTAGAGTAGAGATTTAATGGGAAAGGACTCCATATAAAAGTGTGATGATTCCTGAGCACCGATCCAGACCGCGAAAACCCCACCAGGAAAGATCACACCAGAAAGAGACCATAGAGGGTGGAGAAATCCAGAAGGGAAGAAAAAAGGAATGGAGGAAGGGGGAGACAAGCCAGAGGCTACATGCCTCCCCCCTCTAGAATGCCACTATTATGCCAGTCTTGAGAAAATCTATCTTGGGGCTATAAAGAGGTCCTCTTGTAGCAAATTACACGCCACACCAGTTCTATATAACACATCATGATGTCTATAAGACACCCATATTAGGAAAATATGTCACAACCTTATCCTTATAGTCATTATCATAGTCCAATTCTATTGGCTCCAAATTCTCATCCCCCTGTCCAGACATGTGATCCTCTTTGGTTAGCCCTATTGTGAAAGTGGGTGCCCTAGAACCAAATTGAACAGTACTTTTTGGTTACTATATCATGTATATAGTAAGTTATGCATGATGAATACTTACCATAATAGTGTTGACACTTATATACAAACTATTTACATGATAAATTTTTTATATTATTTTTTGTATTAACATGTTATAACAGTTCCTAGCTATAATGAGAAGCTCAAAATACTATGACAATAATCTTAAACATATATCCTACGGTCTAGTTAAATCACACTGTATGGACATATATGATGTATGGATATCATTTTTTGGGGGATCATAATCTTTGATACTTCTTCTCATGAAGTTCTCACTTGGTGATCTCTGGTAGAGGAGATCATAAGGATTGACCTTCCAATAGGAACACTACATTTTTGGGTGTAATTAATTTTTTATTATATGTGAATACATGTATTGGTCTTTTGACTTGAGATATTATCAATGTGTATCATTTGATTATGTACTTTGATGAAAGATTAAAACCATGTCTTTTGTGTCATGGAGATGTATCTTTCATTGGGTCCATCATTAATGGCATGAAATTAGTTGAATGTTCAAGAAAGTTTTTGTCACTTTCGAAAGGAAAAGACATATTGGGCCTAGATGAATAGGATAGTAGAACCTTTATTAGATTCTATGGCCATGATTATTAAAGGTAAGTCTATCTAGTAAGGATACAAATAAATAAAGTAAGAAAGGATTATGACACGAAGTGTGTGTCATGTTTTATGATATGTCACAATACAAAGAGATTATATTACATGGTGTATGTTTGTGGGTGGTTTTCATTACTATGACTAAACCTTATATCCTTAGGGGCCTTGATGGGTTGCTAGACTCCATTTCTAGTCCATGAGTCATACTCACTACTATCAAGATAAATACCTAGAGGGTCACACATGAAGAATATTCAGAATCTTGGCCAATTCTATTGAATTGAAGTTATAGAACATTATGGTACCCACATTGGGGGATGGGTAATGCCCAAGTTTAAATGATCAAATGAAATAAATAAATTCAAAATTATTCATGTTTAGAATAATATATATTGAATTTATTGACTTATTATATTCACAAGTTATTTAGTGAATATTAATAAAAATATTTTTTGAATGAATATTAAATATTTAATATTCAAGGTTCATTAAATATTTATGCGGGAGAAACGAGTCAAGTTATTGACTCATATTTTATCATGTAACACAATTTAGTTGTTACAAGTAATTGATAAAATATTTATAATGTTTATGACATGTTAACTACATCATAAGCGTTGAATGTGGTTTAATTTAAAGGGTTTTATTTATAAAAAGGATAACATAATTTTTTTTGTAAATAACCCCTTTAAGGAATTTAAAGTCACTATTCCTGCATACTATTTCTCTCACGAATTTGAGAGCATATATCTCCTCCCCCACAAGTTTTAAAGAGAGAAAAAAGATATTAAGGCACCCCAATCCAAATTCTCCCACTCAGATTAAAGAGTTAATGATCCCACGATCATTTTCATATTGAAAAAGCCTTTGATTATCCATTCTAGCACCTAAATATCAAATATAGATAACTGAGAAAGATTCTAAAGAATGCACGAATGATCTAAATGGATCTGAATTTGGTTCCTTTGAGCTACAATCTCTAATGAAAAGTTTAACATGTTTCTAATAAAAATAAAATAGTTATAGGGTTTATTTAATTTGTGTACTTAAATTAAATTATAAAATATCCTCAGGTTATAGTTACACTATGATTATACTGGCGATGATGTCATGATACCGATCACAACATAAAAATTTTAAATTCTTGATTTTTCTGGATTCCACTATGTGCCTAATTTTCAAAAGAAAAAAATCAATGGATGGGGTGACTAAATCCACCCCCTTTAACAAAATGAGTTACCCCATTTAAGGGGGAAACATTCACGGAGAAGTCACATCCCACCTAGCACGGGTAGTTTTAAAAAAACTATTTTTTATATCATGGGTGGCACTATGCCACCCCCTACCTACACACCGACCTCATAAAATTCGCAGCATAGACACCATCAGCTAGTCCATCAGTTGAAACAAGTCAGGTTAGGCCCTGACAGACCCACCCAGGCCCATCCGAGCCTGGTAATGGACTGGAACCCCATTTAGGGGGTTTTCAAGCCACCCGGGACATAGAAAAATTTAAAAAATTTCAAAAAATAAAATTTAATTTTTGGAACAGGGACTGTATAACATATATTATGTGAATTAAAATTAGTGTAAATTATTTTAATTCATATTTAATTCCCTTAATCTAAATTTATTGAAAATTTAATTTTATTATGCATTGATTTGTGATTCGACTAATCATGAGTGGTTACTAACTAGTTTATGTCATAATTTTATTTATTTATTTAATTATTTCATGTGGTAAATTTTTTTAGTAATTAATTAATTAAATAGGAAGTATGCACTTCATCTGACTTCCTCATTATATGTATAAGGGCCTACCTATCCATGAGAGCTATATTTCATGTATTTTACTCATTCTCGATATCCTCTTTCCAGTGTGTGAGTATCTATGTATTATGATAAATATGAATGAATATGTGGACCATGATGAGGTAAGGAGAAGATCCAAACAAGTTTTAAATACATTTAATGGGGGTGGGAAATGTGAAATGAGTCAAAAAAGACTCACGTAATTACCCATAGGGTCACAGTTGATCCATTTACGACCAATGGATCCACCAGTAATAAATGGTCATGATCAACCATTTATTTTATTTATTTATGCATGGTTTATTATTATTTTTTGAGTATGCATGTTTATGTGATCACATAGAATAATAAATGAGCATGTATAGATAAAATAAACTTGGATGCAATAAATGTTTTATATTTAATTCCTTATCAAGTTGTGAGTGTGTTCACATACAAAAATCAAATTAAATAGAAAATGATTTCATTTGCTGAGAAATAATAAAAATACTAAAATAAATATTAAGTCATAATGAATTCCATCACTTAATTTTGAACAAAATCGATTCTACGAGGTGATTGTCATCCCTACTTGAGGGTTCCTCCTACTACTGGTGAGTTATTATAAGATCAGTTGGGTGAATTAATTAAATTTGGAAGTAAATAAGTATCCATAGCTAGATTTTTCAACTTTAGAGGCAATTTTCAAGAAATGAAAAGTTATCTTTTATAGGAGATGAGAATCCACTCAACAGATCAAGGAGCCATGAGTTAATGCGATTGGCCAACTGAAATACTACCTTGAGACTCTTTGAGTAGTGGTGTAGCCATGGAATTAACTATGAGGATAGGTTTCAAGGATCCTTTCCACTAGAATACTCAAGTGATTGATTGTTCCAAATCTAGTAATTGAGGGCTACTAGGATTTGATAAAATGGTGGGAGAGATTAAAATAATGAAATATATAATGTCTAATAGTTGAAAATCAAGATAAAATTACTAATTTTCTTAAGTTTTATTTTGTATAATAATGGATAGTAATACCAAAAATTCATTGTGATCATATCTAGAGAAAGAAAATGACCTAACTGACATGAATTTATATGTTTAGTACAAGTGGATTTTCAAAGTACTATGATATGAGAAAAAATTCTATGTTCTGGAGTCCCCACTACCTATTGATCCACCTAAAGAATTGAGAGTGAAAAGGAAGATTATAGGAGACACATGATTGATAAATTTTATGTTTACATCATAATGATATCATTAATTTTAATTAAGTTGTGGAAATAATATAAAATAATGGATGAATTCACATGTTATCTCATCTCCAAGAAGTATATGATGAGAAAGTGAAGCGATAAATAAATGCAATGATGATTACAAAAAATATACGTAAATTAAAATATCTATCACAATAATTTAGTACATAACATTATTATATACTTATCACTTAATTAATGTAGTTTTAGATCATAAAACAAAAAATATAAAAAAATAGCTTCATTACCTACTGGGTAAACTTCACCAAGAAGATAAGAATTTAAAGAAATATTAGATATTTAGTTATTATGGTGAAAAAGTTGAAAGAAAAGGTGAAAAGGACAATTAAAAGCGTGACACCAAAATAACCTTTACAAAATATTTCCAAGAAAATAAGAAAATAATCATACATGAGTCTATTTTCTTCGTATGTCATGAGATAAGTCTATAAAAGATAAAATGCAATGAATTGAAATATAAGTAAGAAGAGGATTAAAATTAATTTATATTCATAATTTTATGTGATGATTATGTTTTAATTATTGGGTATTAGATACTAAATGTGTGTCACAAATTTATATCCAAATATAGTAACCAAGTATAAAAACATTACAATAATTAATATGAATTATATGACTGTCTGAGAAAGGGTAATTTCTAAGTCAGTAGTGAGAAGTAAAAAACTTCTAATTTCCAAGATTAATGATTCTAGCTAAAAATTTATTAAGTATTAAAAAAAATTATCTCAAATATATATTAGACACAAGGATACATTATTCCATATTTGGAATGAATTTTGTCTCATACTCAACTAATAATTCAGTAATGCTTTAATCCTTGACAATATCTAATGAATATAAAATGTGAGACATAAATACCTAGTTGTGGAAAGATGATTATTTTTCTAGTCAAACTAAAAGTAGTTATCAAGGATATATGTAGTATGGTATTTAAAATATTTGTAACTAAAATCATAAGTATTATAAACACATTTACTTATCTAGTTTTGGATAAAAAACGTTTATAAATATAGTTAATCCACAAATATTTTTGGAATTATTTCATCTTGAGAGCATGAACTATACCAAGGTGAATCTAGAGGTAAATTATTATAATTCACGAGATTCCTTTAAGGGTGTTAAGAAATGTAAAATTGAATTAACAAACATGTATGGTTAGAATATATGAGTTATTTCAGTCCCTTGATATAAAGAATATCTCAACCATGAATCCATCGATCATTGTAAATATAGAGTGTATTTTTTCATAAACTCACATTTCCTCACTCACATCAAATCCATGATGTGAGTAAAAGGAGGATTGTCGATGATTCTTACATGAAAAAATTGATCATTAAAATATAGAATGGGGCAATTCCTAAAAACACATTTCCTTATACACATCAAATTAATGATGTTAGTAAAAGGAGCATCAATAACAAGATTTAATAAGTCATGAAAAATATTATATTACCTTTTCGAGAAATGCTTCACAAATAATAGCATTTAAACATAACCATATGATACTTATTATGAAAAATGGATCTCATGTGAGTTATAGTATGAATTAAATCCATTATGTAATACTCCATGTGTTTGGATGCAAAGATTCTATTAAGGCCAAGTCAATGAAAAAAATTTCATCAAGAATAACATAATGTGCATCTAAGGTAATTACCCTAACTACTGGAAACATGATCTTTCCCAATACTTCTATACCAACAGTTTGTAAAAACCGTTGGTATAGCTACCATTTCCCAACGGTTCACCAAAACCATTGGGAAAGCCATAGATTTCCCCACCTTTCCCAACGGTTTGGCAAACCGTTGGGAAAGGGTCACTCTTTCCCAACGGTTTATGCTAAACCGTTGGGAAAGGGTGTGTTTTGAGCCTCTTTCCCAACGGTTCACCAAAACCATTGGGAAAGAGTGACCTTTCCCAACGGTTCACCAAAACCGTTGGGAAAGGGTGTGTTTTGAGCCTCTTTCCCAATGGTTCACCAAAACCGTTGGGAAAGAGTGACCTTTCCCAACGGTTCACCAAAACCGTTGGGAAAGGGTGTGTTTTGAGCCTCTTTCCCAACGGTTCACCAAAACCGTTGGGAAAAAACACCCAAAAATCCAACCTTCGACCTAAAAAACTCAACCCACCCCTAACCTATCCCAACGGTTTTGAAAACCGTTGGGATAGGTTCTTTAAGTTTTTCCAGATCTACTAACCGAGAACATTATATAAATCAAAATTTTAAATAATTATGATAATACATATATATATTTATGAAATTATGTTTACAAAAGTGATGTTAGCTTAGTGGTTAAGTCGTTCGATTATAAACGAGGGGTCCTGGGATCAAATCCCAGCAGATGTTTTATTTTTGGAATTTATATACCAACGGTTCCATTACTGTTGGTATAGATTTCATATTACCTATACCAACGGTTTCCAAAACCGTTGGTATAGGTCTATACCAATGGTTTTTGGAAAACCGTTGGTATAGACCTATCCCAACGACTTACTTGGCTACGGTTCTCCAAACCGTTGGTATAGGCTATACCAACGGTTTGGAGGCCTATACCAATGGTTCCAAACCGTTGGTAAAGGTTAGTTTTCCAGTAGTGCCTAAAGGTTTCTAAGGATAGTATAAAAATCCGTAAGATAGAAAATTTATATCCAAGTGATAAAATAAATTTATATAAAAGGGTGCACATATCTATTTTAGATAGTGGGATCTAAATTGACTTGGGTCAAGTCAAGACTCAGGATGCACAAATAATTAGCATTAGAACAAGTTCCAAAAAGAGATCATGGAAAAGGAATGTTCTAGAGACACATATTGCATAAGAACAAATAAAAACAAGATAAATGGTTTTATATTCACCATAGAGGGTGATATATTATTATATAAGAATAATGGATCCTATAATAAAATAGTAAATAACAATAATCTATTATTGAAAGGTTTATATGAATTCAAGAAAATGGATTCCATGTACCAAAATCAAGTCCTATTTTTGGTATTTTTTCTATTTGATATAAAGATATTGGTGGTTATTCCAAAGAAACTATACATGGGTGGTACAAGTGTGGTATCGATAAGGATCGATTGGTTATAACAAATCACCATGATTAAATCCATTTGAATTCAACTTTTCATAGAAAATTTATATGATCATTATATTAAGCATTGGATGTTATGGACACCTTTATTAGAAAGTGTTTATACGATGAAACCAAAAAGGGTTGATAAAACCAAATAATTCCAATAATAAATGAGAGTTATATAGGTCTATTTACAGATTATTGAAATAATTATGATCATAGAATATTTTTTTGGAATGAAAATATTCTAGGTGTTTATAAGAGGTTAGTGGGAGCACCATAATTTCCCAAGTAAAATATGTTAATAACACATGGAAAACCGTAATTAGACTTAAAGTTAGTTAAGACTAGGTTGAAAGAAACTCTAAAAAGATTGACTTAAAGTATAAACACAAGTTCTAGGGAACAATATTTACTAAGTTATATCTATGGGTTACTTGGACCAAGTCAATGTACATATAATGAAAATTTATTAGAACAATTCAAGAGAGAATTGTTGCCAATGTTACATAGTGTAAATATCTCCAAGAAGACATGTATGAGATTGTTGAAACTCCATTTTTCATATGAGGATGAGAAGTTTCAAAAGGAAACACCACAAGTAATAGAGAAGTGAAATACATCAAGGTTCACATGTGTTCACCCAAGCATTCCCATGCAAGGCTCAACAAGCATCACCATGTAGGTCTAATATATGCACCCAACATCATTGCCTAGGTATAACCTATGTTACCAACATCATCATAAAGGTCCACACATGTGCACTAAATAAATTCACATAGGTTACCCCTACGTGATACCTAGATTGATATGCTTGTGTGAGCTAACTACTTCAATCTGGGTCCCAAAATTTCCCATAAATAGGACCCTTGGGCTCCTAATTTGACATGAATGGAAGACCAAAATAATCCTTGAAGAACTGATTTCCCTATTCCTTCACCTAGGTCCTTATAAATTCCTTGGTAGATCTCCAAGCCTTGAAAGAAGAGGAGATTAATGGAATTAGAGTTCCTATAGTGTATGAAATACAAAAGACCCATGTGAGGAGCCACTTCCCCCTATTCTAAGGGAACTAGAGTGAAGTCCCCTTCTCATTCCTAGTACTTGTGTGCAAGTCATCCAAAGACACATGAGTAAACCCTTGGAGACTAGAGTAAGGCCTTTCTCAAGTGTTTTTCCCCAGGTTTTCCATATCCTAGAGGCACCTTCATCTCGCCTAGGTCTACCCTACATGAGACATCTTAAGCTCTCCTAGGAATCAACACCACAAGACACCTTCATCTCACCCAGGCCTCACCTACATAAGCCAATTTATGTTATCCCATGCCTCAACTGTGTGAGCCACCCTTTGAGCCCCATTTTATACCACACTACTACAAAACTGAACTTTAACAGCACTGGTACTTACCAGCACTAGAAAAAAACATTGATAAATGACATATTTATCAGTGCTAAAGAAAGTGCTGATAAATTTAACCTTTTATCAGCACTTTTTTAGCATTGATAAAGGGAACTTTTATTAATGATTTATTTTTAGCGCTGATAAAGGGTACCCTTTATCAACACTTTATTTTTAGTGCTGATAAATATTTATTTCATCAGTGCTTTTTTATCACTAATAAAGGTCCAAATAAATAAAAATAAATAATTAAATAATTAAAAAATAAAAAAATGATTTTATTAAAAAAATATTACAAATTTTATTAATTAAATAATTATTTATGAAAATGAATAAATTGATTATACATTATTAAATATTAAACATTTTATTAATTAGATAACAATGATAATTAATGTTATTAAATTATATATATCAAATATATAGATATATATTAATGTATATAAATATGATTTATATATTAAAAAATATTTGTGCACTTTACATTAAATAGTCATATATTTATTGAATAATAGTTTATAATTAAAAATTAATATGAATTAAAAATATTGACTAAATGTATAGTACTCTATATATAATTGAATTTCGTTTGATTTTTCAATTTAACATAGATAAAATGTGAGTTATATTAATTTCACATATATGTAATTAATGCATTTTTATATACAATGTACACACAAAAAACTTATCAAATTTTCAATATTTTTAAAGTGTACTAATTCTTAGTTTATTCAATTTCACTCATTTTTGATATATATGCATGCACTTAAAATTATATATTCATTAATAATGTTAAAAATATATTTATAAAAATATATTTATAAATAAAAATATTTATAAATGTACATTTACTATATTTATACAATTATATATTTATCATTATAAATAAATAAATAAATTTTAAAATTATTTATATAATTCTAAATTAATTATTATATATACTTAAATAATTATTAAATTTATAATAAATTTACTTAATTAACGAATATATTTACTATATTTATATTTATATTTATATATATTTATTAAATATATATATGTATAATTATATAAATATATATAATGATATAAATATTATTTTTTAAAAATATTTAAATAATTATAAATAAATAATTATAAAATTATAATAAATATATTTAAAAAGGAATATATTCACTATATTTATATTTATATATATTTATTAAGTATATATAATTATTTATAAATTTTTTATTTATAATTATAATTATAAATCCTTTATCAGCACAAAACAAAACACTGATAAAATTAATATTTATCAGCACTATAACTTTAGTGCTGATAAAGATTGATTTTATCAGTGCTTTTTTAGCATTGATAAAGACCCACCTTTATCAGTGTTTATTTTTAAGCACTGATAAAAGTGCCCTGATATATTTAAAAAACCCTAACCATTTTCGAATTCATCACGATATCAGAAGCTTTTCACAAAAGCCACCCAATACCGATGGTCCTCCTCGGTGAATCAAAGCTCGAATCACACCACTCAACTGCCTCCAGTTGCTCGAACATCTCATCTAAAATCTGGTGTTCAATTGTGGTTAGGGTTTTTAAAGAGGGTCTTGGATTTTCTTCAACCTAGCAAGGTATGCCTTCTGATTTTCTTTGTGCATTTTTGGTTTCA
Source organism: Viscum album (assembly GCA_963277665.1). Taxonomy (NCBI): domain Eukaryota; kingdom Viridiplantae; phylum Streptophyta; class Magnoliopsida; order Santalales; family Viscaceae; genus Viscum; species Viscum album. The sequence goes on along the minus strand of OY728157.1, from coordinate 22,100,590 downwards.
TTTTGGATTTCTTCTTCGATGATGTCATTATTTGTTTTCCGATGATTGCATACTATTTTGATTTTAGATTATGAACATAATGATTTGTTTATGTTCCATTGTTTGATTGAATACTGATGTATGGACCCTCTTGATATATAAATTTACTGGTTATATCTGACATTGAACCTTAGATTTATTCATTTTTGTTTTATTACTATGTTTTATATCTTCTTACTAAATAATTTTTCATATATGTATATAAATGTGTAGAAATGTTCATGTATATTCTTGTTTATTGACTACTTATTTGAGGCACATTGGTATTTCCTTAATGATTTTATATATGATGACACCTTTCATGGATACCTTAGTGGACATGTAGCTTCAGATGCTATTTTTCAGGAACCAAGTTAGTGGAGTGATGTATGTTCCTCTATTGGTTATATGTATCATAGGATCTAGTTCCTCTTAGAATTCACTATGGTCTTTAGTTTTCTTATGGATCAGATTCAAAGGGTCCATCCCTAGTTAAACACATGAGGTTTTATCACATCAAGCCTTCACTTTTTGAACCATTATGATTCCTTTAGTTCACATTATGTTTGAATATCAAGTTTTTATATATTTTATATTTCTTATTGACTATAAGTGAGTTTTTATACTGGCGTGACATGTATGTGTGTCTATATAACTATTTCATCATTTATTTCCATAGTTGTTTGTCTAAAAGGTATGCCTATATCGAGTAATGATGATTTTGAGTCTACATGTCCATTGACCCCAAGGGTCATGCTAGAATTTTGTTCAACCTATGGTACTAATTGTTTCTATTTGGGGGGGGGGGACCACCTCCCATTTATTGTTTTTACACTCAAAGTTTAAAACATCCTTTAGTGAATTTGAGGTGTGTTAGAGGTCATACGATGATCTGACCAAGTGTTGTTTGGGTAATTCAGGCTAGGGTCATTACACTATCCATCTTCCAATTTACACCTATAAAGTTTAATGATAATATTATTTATTATATACCTTTATCTCCCTCTCATTATTATATTCTTCAATATGATTCAACATAGTGTATCCATCCATGCATTTATCCTCTATCCTCAGATCAAATACATAACTAATAACATGATTCATCAAAAATATGATGCACCCCATTTGTACCTTCTATAGGAATCCTTCTCACCCTAAATCTATCTACATGGTTGATAATTAGGTATAAGGGATTCCAACAAATTTAACTTTTATTCTTGGTATAATATAATGCTTTAGTGTCTGTACTACTTCTCAAAGTTTTCACTGGATATGAGATTCTATTTCTCCAATTTAGATGATAAAGAAAGTGATGTAGTCAAGCAACTTTACATTATCTACAAAAATCAAATAATATTTATTATATTTTAATGATCATTGATTGTGATGTTATTAATTATTATATTATATCTACCACTATTTTTTCAAATCCCAAAATCCCTTATTCTTGGATTTGGACTATCTAAGCACTCAGATATTCTAGTAGAAATGATCCATATTTCCCTTCTCATAACCTAGATGAAGGCATTATCAAATTACTTGAATGTTTTTAGGAAGTATTTTTTCTTTATAAATACATTAAATCATAGTTCCATGAAATATTGAGTGGATTCTCCAACCTTGAAATTACATTCATAGATTTTTTCAACACTTAAATATAAGTTACACCAATAATGGAAGGGATTGGTATAGAAAAATAAGAGAACAAAGAATCCCTGGGAGCCCTGGAAGAAATAAAGTCAACCTCTTTGTTTCCCTTGCAACATGTTTGATTAATTCCAATTCTATTGGTGATAAGGATCTTATAATTTCAAACATGGTAAGTGATGTTACAAGGTATGGAGTTGTGACCATGTGGAGAATTGTAAAGGGATTATGAGTGTAACATCCCAGGTAAATAAACAATATGACATTTTCATATTTATTAATATTTGTGAATAAAATATTAATATTACTTTAAAGGGGATGCTATGTTCGATGGCGTACCCAATACAAAACAACGAGTTTCTTTGAAATCTTACGTTGCACACTAACAATATAATATTATTATTTTAAATGGTAGTTAACGCCTAGCCGTTGTAATGGCGGGAATGAACAGAACTAACTAAAAAATTATAATATATGTTTGTTAAATATTTTTACATTTATCTAATAAATTTTAGAGGCTTAAAATGAGAATGAATCCAATTTTAAGCATAAATATTCTAATATTCTTTAAAAGGTCGATTAACCGCCTTTTGATGGCGAAACCCTTTTTAAATCTACTTTTTGTCAATTTTATATGTTATATTTCACAAAATAAAATCCTTATTTAGAATCAGGACATCAAAATTTACTTTGTGTAAATTTTTGTTATTTTTCCGATAAAGTTCATTTTTTAATGAATAGTGAAAATGCTGTATTTTAATTCAAAACCTCATTTTAATATAATTTATTTATATGGTTATATTATATTTTTAATTGGATTTAAAGTGTAATTATAATATATTTTTATCATTTAATTCAATGGTGGTTATTGGAATTAATTTCACTTTGAAATTGGACATAAACAAGTGTCAATCTTTTGATAGATATTATTTCTTAAAAACACGCTATTTATTTTGACAGTGGGAATTAACTATAAAATTAATTAATGAAACTTCTATGTTTTGAATTTTTTAAAATAGTCATCATTTTTTAATTCAGAATATCAAATATAGCTTAGGCTGATTTTTTGGTGTTTTTCTGAAAAACTTCAATTTTGGATGAATAGTGAAACCACTAAGTTGTAGTTAAAAAAACTGACTTTTTCATTTAAAATTTTTTTTACCACTTCTGTGAATTGAATTTTAAAAATCTGACATACATGATTGTCATTAGTAAGTAAAATTTGGTTCAATGGGATGAAAATAATTTTTGGTGAATAGTAACTTTTGAGTTTTATTAACCGCAATTAAAGGTAATTAGAGTAATTTAAGGTAAAAATAATGTTATAATAATATGAAATTACCTTGACACATGTCATAACCTTATTGGATGAGTCATTTCTGACCAATACAATCCATGGGAAAATTTTGGGACCCCATGGAGCCACTTGGGTATGATAATGACATTAATACCTTTTTATTTAAAGTAAAAATAAAAATGTCACAAACATGTATTGTTTTACTATTTTTTTTACATGGGGTTATATAAGTTATATTTTTTACTATAAATATTAATTATAAATATAAAATTATTTCATAAATCATGGTATTTTTTTATTATTTTTAGACATCAAATAAATAAAATTATTTATGACACAATAATGATGCAGTGTTTACGTCATTAACGAATGATTTAAATAAATAAGAAGATAATGTTTAAAATAATATCCAAAACTTGTCCAATTATTATTGGATGATTTTATTTAGAACATGGGACACCTTATATTCTACTTTAATGATTTTTGTACCTTTAAAAACTGAAATTCATTTTATAATAAAATATTAGTTTCATGCTTTCCAAAAGAGCCCCTCCTCTCCCTTATAAAAAGACCCCACTTCCTACCCCGTTATCACACTTATCAAGCCCTTTGGATCATTCAAAATCTACTCAAATAATCTCTCAATATCCCTATCTTCATCCTAGAAGCCTTACCTTAGGCATAAAACACTTCAAGAAACCCTTTTGGTTCAAACCAAGGGGAGTTACTCGATTTAAAGGTAATGTCTTCTCTTATGTTCTTTTGTTTTATTCTGCTTCTCCAAACCCCTAAACTCTTTTTATTCCTTTATTTTGTAACAAAACAAATATCTAAAATATACTAGGATTTTTTCTATGAGAATTATTCAAGATACACTTACACACACCTCCATCTAATGGGTGAAGAACATACTGCTTCTGTGGACGGCGAACTACTGCCTCATGAAATGATGATTGTTCAATTATCTCATACCGCCTATAATGGTGGCCATTAAGATGTAAATGTATTTATATATGATATATATTGTGTTTATTTTTTCCTTATTCTTCTGTATTTTTCATTTATGGAATACCTTTATGGTTTCCATAATGGGTAAACGCGATAATTTTATTTTAGGAAGTGCGGACTACCGCCCCCTCAAAGTGATATGACTCGTTCATGCCATACGTGGAACGTATAAAAGATATAATTTATGAACTTATGTAACATATATAAAATAAATATTATACTAAAATTATAATATACCTATTAATCACTATGTTTTCATTTCATTAAAATATGAAATAGAAATGAAAGTAGCGTTCATGCGTACGTACGGTTTACCATCTCCATGAACGGTGCATTTCATTTCTTATCTCCAAATGTTATGTAATATTATAAAAAAATATATATACTGGATATATATTATATATATTACATCTAAATGATGAATATAATTCTGAAGATAATGGAATCTTAACCATATGGACAATTTATAATTATAACAAGTTCATTTTTGACTCATGTTACGAACATCGACAAAATGTCCATTATGAACTCAAATAATTAAATAATTGTTATAGAAAGTTAATAAGTGATATAAAAGGAATAATAAATGTGAAAAATATTATTAATAAATTAGGAATTAATTTAAGTTTATCATTCATGAAGAACAAGGAACATACGAGCGAGTCAAGTCGCACAGGTGGTAAGGGGATTTCTTATCTCAATTTTAATTCCGTGATATTTCCATTGTTCGCCAATTATTTATTGCTTGTGGTGTATTGTTTACTTCCATTTGATATATATTATCATGATTTTATTTATATTCATGGTATTCTATGATTCATTTGGTGCTTATTATCTTTTGGTTATATGACTCGATTTATTACAACAAGGTAAGGGGTTTTTATCTCACTTTTTATTCCTGTGAGATTCATGATATATTGGTCACTATATCCTTTGAGTGGTGTATGTACTACCCATTATTCTAATATTTTTTTAATATACTTTCATGTATGGGTATTTACATCAACATTTTATGGTCCCTCTTTCATGGGGTGTATGTTTCGTAAGTTACCAAATCGGTAAGAGAACCTTTTACCCTCCTCTTTTTAAAAGGCTTATTTTTGTTATGTATTTTAATTGAAATCTTATTATATTGGTATATGTTCTTCTATATCCTTATTTATATAAATTTTATGTCCAATTGATGAGATACACTTTTTTCTCTCATCAACTCTTTTTTCTGAATTTTAAAGTGATGCTGTTAGGTTATCGAATTTTTGCAAGGGAACTTATTAACCAAATTTCAATTCTTTGGGTTAAACATATACTTCTTGATTATGTAATTCTATTAATATGTGTGGATGAACTCTGATTTTTTTACACTTAATATCCACTTATATTGGGTGTATTTATACTTGTCACACATAATTACGTAATTGATTTATCCTTAATCTAAGGATACCGTCTTTGTAAGGGACTTCATCTCAATCTCTTTTCATTGAGGCATATTTTCATTTATACACAACTTTCTTTTATATGGTGTATAAACCCATTTGACTTTTAATTTTATTCAAAAGGAATCTTTTCTCTATGAATCATTTTACTAAACAACAAAAAGTATGTTTCTTTTTAACGTACGTGGTGACAACGAACTTTTCGCCGCCGTGAGTATTATTTGATCTTTGGATTCCTTAACAAGCTATAATGTTTTTAAAATGAAAATAAATACCATATACTCTTTTATGTATTTTGGTATTGAAAATGGTTTTGATAATGTATTTGTTATGTCAATATATTGTGATTCAAATGTGGAAATGTTTTCTTTCCTTTATATTTGTTGTATGTGTTATGATTTTATAATGGTACTTAGACATTTGACGAGTGGTTATGTGATAAACCAAATGATGGGTGGTTCCATGATAAACCAGAATGGGTGGTTACGTTATAACCTCCAATGCATTGGGTATGGAAGTCATCCATATGGCTATTCCATTTAGTGATGAGTGTGGAAGTCGACCGTATGGTTATTCCATTTAAGTATATTTATGTCCCAAGTAACCTTTATATGTTATGTGTTATTTATATGGGTTTTATGGTAATATTTTGGTTACAAAAGGGTAAGTAATGATCTTTTATTCAGTGAAGAGTATTTACTACTTCATCAAGGTGAAAAGTATTACTTATGATTAAGTATTCATGGTTTACTTGTTGTTTTGAAAAACTAACAGTTTTTCTTCTTTGTTTATCCCTTACTGAGATTTTTATGATCATCCCAAGTTTTGAAATGTTTTTCATAGGACTTAAGGAAGAATAGGGTCAAGGATTGGATCAATGAAAAGTCATACTCTCTAAAACTTGGAACTTGACATGGCTATTTTTTTCAAGAGTTTTTATTTTGTGAAAAAAATATGGAAACTGAGTAGGAGTGTATACTTTGTAATATTTTGAGATGTAATAGTTATGGACTAATTATCTAAAACACTAAACCTGAAAAGATCCTCAATGTGAATTATTCATTTAATTCAAGATTATGTAATGTTTTAAGGCTGTGTCCTCATAGTTGGTATCAAAGGTCAGTTTAGATAACTTTAGAGGTTATGGTATTCTTTAACCATAATGGTTAGGATTTTAGAAAGAGTCATAGTTTTTTTATATAGATAAAGTAAAAAAGTTTAAGATAATATGAATAATTATATCCTAGTATTTACCCTCCTCATAAGATCTTATATGATGATTTTAATGATATACTCACACTAACCTTTTTGGTTTTAGTAAATGGCTGGATCTAGCAGGCAACAAAGTAACAGTAGATGTGAAGAAAACTGTGACGGTTTTCTGAATGAGAAACTGAATGATATGGGTGCTGAAATGATAACTCTTATGGTTATTCTCAACCAACTATCTGGAGTCATGATTGACCACCTGAACCTTAGTGATTTTTATAAGGCATCATATATGTGAGAAACAAATCCCTATGGAAGTTTAGGTAATAACCATAAAGGTAAGTGTGTTCAAAAAACTATGTGTCAAATATGTGGAAAGAAACACCTAGGAAAATGTTTCAAAGGGACAGAAAGATGCTATAGATGTGGAAATGAAGGTCATAAAGCAAGAACCTACCATGGAAAAAGGAAGCATCTAGTTGAATCTAGGAAAGGGAAAGAAGTTATTTCTGAGGGATCAATTGAATGTTTTAAATGTGGTGTGCATGGTCATTATGAAAACACATTTACTAAAAATATGTTTCGGGAATGGGATCACCAAGATCGTACAAATATTTGTTTACCAATACCTAATGCCATTCTGATTGAGGATGAAGAAACTGACAATGACCAATGAAAGGTATGGATTATTTCTTAACATATGTTTTCATATTATTGAATCTTAGGATATGATTCATGATTTTGTTTGTAGGAAGGAATTATTTCAGAATAAGTTGGAAAGGAATGGTTAATGGATCATGAAGAATGTTGAATGAGTAAGAAGTCAACATATAAGGGATTAAAGAGTTATGGTAGATTTTAGGATGGTAAAATGCTTAAAAGTATTAAGGCTCTTTTGATGATGGGATTACATTAGAAGACTTTTTATAGTATGTGTAACCCTAAAGTTTGATATATGAAAATTTCGTTCAAGGAATAATTATCTTTTATTTGGTGGATATAGTTATAAAGAACCATTTGGGTTTATATGATCCTTGAATTTGAGGAAATTATTGGTTAATACATTTTGGGATGCAAAATGAAAGTTATTAGGTAACCTTTGTGGTTAAAATATGTTATGGTTATTTTTGATGAATTTATCTATTTTTGGGAATGTTATAAAATTATATTGTTTTTGAAAAGGGACAACACACAGACCGTGTGACAACCCGTCGTGTCGGACGAAGCTGCGGGAATCGAACCCACAACCAAAGTGCGATTGATATTTATCACCTACCACTAGACTACGTGAAGTCCCTGGTTAGTTTGACTAATTATTTTTAGTTAGATGATTTTATGAATCAAGAATAAGTTGATTTTGGGTTATCTAGGGAAATTATTAACCTATCAGGGAGGATATGTGATTAGGTTAATTACTTTTCAATACGAGACTTTAAGAGAAAATGATGTTATTTGGAGATAAATGTTAAGATTTATCTTGGAAGACTATGTGATTAAATCCTTCGAAGATTTTTATTTAAATATTAGTTTGGATTACTTTGAAAAATTTTATGTATAGATGTTTATTTAATGGTCATTGATGAACTTTGGGTTTTGTTGGACAAATTTTGGAGATTAAGAGTAGTCTTTCTTTTTGTAAAAGATTATCCTTTTTGGGGATTATCTGATCTTGTACTAACCATTTTGGTTTTGGTTAAGGTCTAAAGACATGGGAAATATATAGTTCATCTTTAGTGTATTAAATGATATCAAGAAGATGATTATAGTGCTCTTAATGTGAACAAGTCATCCTAAATACTCATCTTTTGGATAAAATATGAGTTTCTGTTAGAAATCTAGTAAGAGATGAAAGTCTACATGACAAGTAAGTAGGTTTAATTATATTTTAGTTAAGCTCATAAATAAATTCCTCAATGAAAGGTAACTTAAAACAAAAACATTTTCTGTTAACTTTTCCTACTGGGTAATCAAATACCGTTTAACCCATCACAATTTTATGGTTTTCTTGTTGTTAACTTTCTCCTAATCATGTTTTCTATCACACTACATCAGAAATTGACCCTTAGTTTCCCCTCCATATCCATGTTTTCATGGGATCCTAGTATTGGTTATCTCAGGTGACCATTTTACTTCTCTTTCTTTCTTTTAATGTGATAGTTTTAGTGACTCCTTTTCCGATGTGGGGATTTCAATAAAGTTTCCGAGCCCAATTTTAAAATTGCAAGGACGTAATTCCCAAAAGGGGGGAAGGATGTAACATCCCAGGTAAATAAAGAATATGAAATTTTCATATTTATTAATATTTGTGAATAAAATATTAATATTACTTTAAATGGGATTCTATGTTCGATGGCGTACCCAATACGCAACAACGAGTTTCTTTGAAATCTTACGTTGCACACTAATAATGTAATAATATTATTTTAAATGGTAGTTAACGCCTAAACATTGTAATGGAGATAATGAAAAGAAATAACTAAAAAATTATTATATATGTTTGTTAAATATTTTTACATTTATCTATTAAATGTTAGAAGCTTAAAATGCGAATGAATCCAATTTTAAGCATAAATATTCTAATATTCTTTAAAAGGTTGATTAACCGACTTTTGATGGTGAACCCTTTTTAAATCTACTTTTTGTCAATTTTATATGTTATATTTGGAAAAATAAAATCATTCTTTAGAATCAAGGCATCAAAATTTACTTTGTGTAAATTTTTGTTATTTTTCAGATAAAGTTCATTTTTTAATGAATAGTGAAAAAATGCTGTATTTTAATTCAAAACCTCATTTTAATCTAATTTATTTATATAGTTAGATTATATTTTTAATTGTTTTTAAAGTTTAATTAGAATATATTTTTACCATTTAATTCAATGGTGGTCATTGGAATTAATTTCACTTTGAAATTTGACATAAACAAGTGTCAATCTTTTGAAAGATATTGTTTCTTAAAAACACGCTATTTATTTTGACAGTAGGAATTAACTATAAAATTAATTAATGAAAATTCTGTGTTTTGAATTTTTTAAAATAGACATAATTTTTGAATTTGTAATATCAAATATAGCTTAGGCTTAATTTTTGGTATTTTTCTGAAAAACTTCAATTTTCGATGAATAGTGAAACCACTAAGTGGTAGTTAAAAAAACTGACTTTTTCATTTAAAAGAAATTTTACCGCTTTTGTGAATTGAATTTCAAAAATACAACATACATGGTTTTCGTTATTAAGTAAAATGTGGTTCAATAGGATGAAAATAAATTTTGGTGAATAGTAACTTTTGAGTTTTATTAACCGCGATTAAAGGTAATTAGGGTAATTTAAGGTAAAAATAATGTTATAATAATATGAAATTACCTTGAAACATGTAATAACCTTATTTTATGAGTCATGGCCGACCAATACAATCCATGGGTCAATTTGGGGACCCCATGGAGCCACTTGGGTATGATAATGACATTAACACCTTTTTATTTAAAGTAAAAATAAAAATGTCACAAACATGTATTGTTTTACTAAAACAATTTTTATATGGGGTTATATACGTTATATTTTTTACTATAAATATTCATTATAAATATAAAAAGATTTCCTACATCATGGTAATTTTTTTATAATTTTTAGACATCAAATAAATAAAATTATTTTATGACACAATGATGATGCAGTGTTTACGTCATTAATGAATGATTTAAATAAATAAGAAGATAATGTTTAAAATAATATCCAAAACTTGTCCAATTATTATTGGATGATTTTATTTCAAACATGGGACACATTATATTCGACTTTAATGATTTTTGGACCTTTAGAAACCGAAATTAATTTTATAATAAAATATTAGTTTCATGCTTTCCAAAAGAGCCCCTCCTCTCCCTTATAAAAAGACCCCACTTCCTACCCCTTTATCACACTTCTCAAGCCCTTTGGCTCATCCAAACTCTACTCAAATAAGCTCCCAATATCAATCTATTCATCCTAAAAGCCTTACCTTAGTCATAAAGAACTTCAAGAAACCCTTTTGGTTCAAACCAAGGGGAGTTACCCAATTTAAAGGTAATGTATTCTCTTATGTTCTTTTGTTTTATTCTGCTTATCCAAACCCCTAAAATCTTTTTGTTCCTTTATTTTGTAACAAAAACATAATATCAAATATAATAGTATGTTTTTATGAGAAGTATTCGAGATATACTTACACACACCTCCATCTAATGGGTGAAGAACATACTGTTTCTGTGGACGACGAACTACTGCCTCACGAAACGATGATTGTTCAATTATCTCCTACTGCCTCTCATGGTGTTCATTAAGATGTCACTGTATTTATATATGATATAAAATTTGTTTATGTTTTTCTTATTCTTATATATTTTTCATTTATGGCATACCTTTATGGTTTCCATAATGGGTAAACACGATAATTTCATTTTAGGAAGTGCAGACTACCGCCCCCTCAAAGTGATATGACTCATTCATGACATACATGGAACATATAAAGGATATAATTTATGAAATTATGTAACATATATGAAATACATATTATACTAAAATTATAATATACATATGAATCACTATGTTTTAATTCCATTAAAATATGAAATAGAAATGAAAGTAACGTTCATGTGTACATACAACTTACTATCTCTATGAACAGTGAGTTTCATTTATTATATACAAATGTTATGTACTATTATAAATACATATATATACTAGATATATATGATATATATTACATATAAATGATGAATATAATTCTGGATATAATGGACTCTTGACCACATGGAAAATTTATAATTATAACAAGTTCATTTTTGACTCAAGTTACGAACATCGACAAAATGTCCATTATGAACTCAAATAATTAAATAATTGTTATATAAAGGTAATAAGTGATATAAAAGGAATAATAAAATTGAAAAATATTCTTAATAAAGTAGTAATTATTTTAGGTTTATCATTCAGGAAGAAAAAGGAACATACAAGCGAGTCAAGTCGGACACGTGGTAAGGGGATTTCTTATCTTGCTTTTAATTCCGTGAAATTTACATTGTTCGCCACTTATTTATTGCATGTGGTGTATTTTGTACTGCCATTTGATATATATTATCATTATTCTATTTATATTCATGGTATTCTGTGATTCATTTGGTGCTTATTATCTTTTGGTCATACGACTCGATTTATTACAATGAGGTAAAAGGTTTTTTTCTCACTTTTTATTCCCGTGAGATTCATGATATATTGGTCACTATATCCTTTGAGTGGTGTATATACTGCCCATTATTATAATCTTTGTGTAATATAATTTCATGTATGGGTATTTACATCAACATTTTATGGTCCCTCTTTCATGGGGTGTATGTTTCGTAAGTTACCAAATCGGTAAGGGAACCTTTCACCCTACTCTTTTTAAAAGGATTATTTTTGTTATGTATTTTAATTCACATATTATTATGTTGGGATATGTTATTCTATATCCTTATTTCTTTAAATTTTATGTCCAATTTATGAGATACCCATTTTCTCTCATCAACTCTTTTTTCTGAATTTTAAAGTGACGCCGTTAGGTTATCGAATTTTCGCAAGGGAACTTCTTAACCAAATTTCAATTCTTTGGGTTAAACATCTACTTCTCAATTATGTCGTGCTATGAATATGTGTGGATGACCTCTGATTTTTTTACACTTTATATCCACTTATATTGGGTGTATTTATATTTGTCACACATAATTACGTAATTGATTTATCCTTAATCTAAGGATACTGTCTTTGTAAGGGACTTTATCTCAATCTCTTTTTGTTGAGGCATATTTTCATTTATACACAACTTTCTTTTATATGGTGTATAAACCCCTTTGAATTTTACTTTTATTAAAAAGGAAACTTTTCTCTACGAATCATTTTACTAAACAATAAAAAGTATATTTCTTTTTAACGTACACAGTGACAATGACCTTTCCGCCGCCATGAGTATTATTTGATCTTTGGATTCCTTAACAAGCTGTAATGTTTTTAAAATGAAAATAAATACCATATACTCTTTTATGTATTTTGGTATTGAAAATGGTTTTGATAATAGATTTTTTTATGTCAATATATTGTGATTCAAATGTGGAAATGTTTTCTTTCCTTTATATTTGTTGTATGTGTTATGATTTTATAATGGTAATTGGACATTTGACAGGTGGTTACATGATAAACCAAATGACGGGTGGTGCTGTGATAAACCAGGACGAGTGGTTACGTTATAACCTCCAATGCATTAGGTATGGAAGTCGGCCGTATGGATATTCCATTTAGTGATGAGTGTGGAAGTCGACCGTATGGTTATTACATTTAAGTATATTTATGTCCCAAGTAAACTTTATATGTTATGTGTTCTTTATATGAGTTTTATGGTAATATTTTGTTTACAAAAGGGTAAGTAATGATCTTTTATTCAGTGAAGAGTATTTACTACTTCATAAAGGTTAAAAGTTTTACTTATGATTAAGTATTCATGGTTTACTTGTTGTTTTAAAAAACTAACAATTTTTATTCTTTGTGTATCCCTTACTGATCTTTTAATGCTCATCCAAAGTTTTGAAATGTTTTTCACAGGACTTAAAGAAGAATAGGGTCAAGGAAAAGTTATGCTATCTAAAACTTGGAACTATACATGGCTATTTTTTTAAGAGTTTTTATTTTGTGAAAAAATATGGAAATTGAGTAGGAGTGTCTACTTTGTAATCTTTTGAGATGTAATAGTTATGACCTAATTCTCTAAAACTCTAAACCTGAAAATATCCTCAATGTGAATTATTTATTTAATTCAAGATTATGTAATGTTTTAAGGCTAGGTCCTCATAATGAGTCAGTTTCTAACTCAAAAATCTAGATATTATTAGTTCCATATATCTACAAACCTTTTAACATATTATTGGATTCTTTATGAAGAGATTCACCAATCCCATAGGTAGCTGATAAAGAAATGATAATAGATCCTTTATTGTCTCAAACAATAATTTATCACCGAATTGTTCCCATACTATATGAACCATCGATATTAATCTTGAAACCAGAACTGGGAGGGAGCTAACAAATCTAGAAGCCAAGGGAAGGGTTGAGGAAAGCAGTGGGGGAACTCCCAATGACCTTGAGGAAAATGAGATAGAAAGTAGTATCCCAATCCTTGAACGAATGCACCAAATTTAGAAACAAGCATATAGTTTTGAAAATCATGACCTTCATCAAAGTATTAACCCCCTCAAACCAATATTTATTCCTTTATTTCAAAATTCACCAAATTATACAAAAATAATGATATTTCTCTCCCTTTTATCATTAGTGTTATTCCTTGATCCATGAAACCACTGATCTAGTTGATTAAATGAGAGTTTATTATCTTGTTTATAATATTTGAGTTTCTTATTACTCCTTAATTTCCTATATTATATTTTCATTTATTGAGGGGATTTAAGAAATATTTGATGTGGATTAATTCTTTTCTTAAATTCAATTACCAATTTTCTTCAACATACTAAAATTCTTTGGAATAATCAAATGTTGAGTTTCCCTTATTAGAATTATCTATAACTTTAACTTTTGATAATGAATATATTATGTGTATTTATTTATATATTATATAAAATTAATCTTTTATGAACCCAATAGGATGGATATGAACCAAAAATGGATGAACGCTAATCGTTTGACAAATGAATATGAATATAGAGTTAAAGAATTCATCATGTTTACAAGAGAGCATGAAGACGACCCTTCTAAAATCCTCTGTTCATGTTTACATTGTTTTTATTTAAGAAAAATTAGTCTGGAAGTGTTGGAAGAACATTTGATTTGTCTCAGAATAGATCAAAGATATAAATTTTGGACTAAACACAGGGACAAACTGAATGTGGACATCGATTGGGATGATACGATGGTTTATGAATTATTTGATATGAATATCTTTATAAAAGATGATGTAGATCTCATGGAATAAATGAAAATGGAAATTTAAGATGACCTTCATGAGTGTACAAAGTTTTTTGAGGAGTTAAATAGTTTTTACAAGAAACCATTTTATATTAGTTGTACTAAATACACAATATTGTCAGCTGTATTGAAGTTATATAATTTTAAAGCTTGAAGTGGATGGAGTGACACCAAATTTACAGAACTACTTGGTATTATGAAAGATATGATACCAGAATAAAATGAACTACCATTCCAAACATATGATTCTAAATGAATGTTATGTTCAATGGGAATGATCTCTGAAAAAAAATATTCCTACCCAAATGATTGCATATTGTTTCGTAAGGACCAATCACTCATAAAATGTCCCAAGTGTGGTACAGATCGATACAAGAAAAATGAATCAAGTCCTTTAAAATATATATGGTAATTTCTTATCATTCCACATCTTAGAAGAATATATAGATATAAGGAAACCAAAATACAATTTACATGGCATGCAGATACAAGAATTAAAGATGGGAACCTACGTCATCCAATAAATTCTCCTCAGTTGAAGAAAATTGATTACAAGTTTCCTGAATTTGGAGATGAGCTGAGAGAATTTCATCTTGAATTATCTATAGATTGAATAAATACTTTTGGTGTATATATTAGTACTCATAGTACATGACCTGTAATGTTGGTAAATTATAACTTTCCACCATGGTTATGTATGAAGGGAAAATAAATTATGTTGTCTCTGCTTATATCTAGACCAAAGCAACATGGTAATGATATTGATGTCTATTTGGATCTATTGATCAAAGATCTAAAATTGATGTGGGATATAGGTGTTACAATGTATGATTCTCATAGAAGTGAAGAATACACATTGATGTCCATATTGTATAGAATAATAAATGACTTACCTGCTTATGGAAATTTATCAGGCTATAGCATTAAAGGAATATTGGGGTGTCCCATTTGTGAAAAATACACATACTCAGTTTGGTTGAATCATTCCTCTAAGACTATGTTTTTAAAACATCAGAAAATTTTACCTCGATGAAATAAATACCGATCCTGGATGACAACATTCAATGGGAATATCAAACAAGGTACAACACTGTCTCTCGTAACAGGTGATCAAGTTTAAAAAAATAAAAAAATATTGACACTATTTTCGATAAACCATTTTCAAAAAACATTAACAAATAAAGTTGTAATAAGAGATCAATTTTCTTTGAATTACCATATTGGAATTTTTTGTATGTCGGATATTTTCTTGATGTAATTCATGTATAAAAAAATGTATTTGATAGTGTTATTAGCACATTACTAAATGTTCCTAGCAAAATGAAATATGGAATCAAGGCTAGTATGGACTTGATTGAAATGGGGATAAGGGAAGAGTTGGCATCAGTGAAGGGTAAAAGGTGTAATTTTATTCCTCCAGTAGCTTACACTCTATCCAGATAGGAAAAATTTCAATTTTCCCTTTTCCTTAATAGTGTAAAAGTTCCACAGGGGTATTCATCAAATATCAAGAATGTCATGTCAATGACTAATTTGAATTTATATAAACTAAAATCACACAAATTTCATGTTTTAATGAAAAATATAATGCATGTTGCTTTCCATTTCATTCTACATCAAAATTTTCAACATATATTAACCTGAATCTGCTTCTTTTTCAAATCCATATGCAATAAATTTTTATACCCAACAAAGTTTCTCATCATGAATAAGGAGATTTTATTCATATTATGTGAATTAAAGATGTTCTTCCCACCATTATTATTTGATATAATGGTCCAACTAATGGTTCACTTGGTTAGATAGGTTCAACTATGTGGTCCTATCCATTACATATGGATGTACCCCATTGAACGGTATATGAAGATTTTGAAAGGGTATGTCATGAATCGAAGTCATCCAGAAGGTTGTATTACAGAACGATATATTGTTAAAGAAGCTATTGAATTCTATACCGATTACTTATCAGATGTTGATAGAATCAGTCTACCAAAGTCTCGTCACAATGAACACCTTATGGGATAAGGGATTTATGGAATAGATGTTGTTATAATTACCTTGACAGAGCGAGAGTAAGTACATATTTACATATTACATAATAGTAAAGATGCTGATCCATACATTGAATCCCACAAATAAATTCTTAGAGATTTGAATCCATCAATGTATGAAGGATGAATATCAAATAAACATAATCAATAGTTTATAGGATGGTTCAAAGATCAAATTTATAAGGTTTTATATAAAAATAATAATTCAATTGGTGAATGACTTCAATGGATAGCCAGAGGACCAAATTCAAATATTATAGCTTACATTGGTTTTGTAATCAATGGTTATATGTTCTATATAAAAGAACACTATGAATTCAGTACAATGAAAAAAAGCGGTGTTACACTTGTGGATGAAGCGACACACATATCTGGTTCCAAGGATCGAAATCCAATTTATGAAAATATGTTATATTTTTGAATTATTGAACAGATATATGAGTTATATTATACAACATTTCAAGTGCTTCTTTTCTGTTGGAAATGGGTTGAAAATATGAATGGAGTGAAAGTTGATGAAATGGGATTTGGGAAGGTGAATTTCATTGTGGAAGGTAAAACAAGACAATCTATTCATAATAGAATCACAATAAGTGTAAGTATTTTATGTCTCTAATCCAACAAACAATAATTGGTTGATTATCATACTAGCGACTAAAACAAATACCGAGTTAGATGAAAATTCAATCGAGGATGACCCTTTTATTGGGACATCACAATTAGTTCATGTTGGTACCAATGTATACAATGTATTATACATTATAGGGGATCAAAAATAGGGTATCTGTATCCTTTATATAGGAACCAAATCCTTTAAACCTTTTAAAAAAGAGAGTTCAATGAGAAAGTAAATGTGTTTTTTAATATATTATGTTTTCCCTCATAATATTATATGTTATCTACTACATTAATATAATCTAAATTAAATATTTGACTACTCATGTAGACAATGTCTTCTTTACATGATGATGTTACCAATCCATCAGAAGAACAAACTATAATGAAGTAAACCCTTTGGAAATATGTAAAGGTAATGTTATAATATGATTTATCTATTTTACCAAAAAATTATATAATGAAACATTAATTTAATTTTCATTATTATTTTTTGAGTTTTTTATTTTATAATATTTATATCCATGTTTCATTCCTTTGTAAAAAGATTAACTATGCTGCCACTTCTTAATCCGATGCACGGTGTGACCAGTATGACTCTAAGTGAATCTTTATTTAAAATTGACATCAATTTTAGTAAAAAAACAAACTGAACTACTAAAAAAAACATTTATATTATTTTTATACTTTATTAAAATGATCCATAAGTGATTTGAGACATGAATGAATTATTCGTACCTCAATACGATGCACGGTGTGACTGATATGACTCAAAGTGTGTGTTTTTATTTAAAATTGACATCAATTTTAGTAAAAAGGCCAACTGACCTACTAAAAACCAAGGAAACACATTAAATTTTTTAAATAATTTAGTACAATGATCCATAAGTCATTTGTGATGTGTAGGAATCAGCTTCACCTCAATCAGATACACAATGCGATTGGTATGAGTCAAAGTGCATGTTTCAATTTTAAAATAAAATTTTACTAAAAAAGACAAGTGACGTACTCAAAAATGAGAAAAAAAATTCATATTGTTTTTATAATTTAGGAAAATTATCCGTAAGTCATTTGGGATGTGTAGTAATCATCCACACCTCAATACGGCATACAATGTGACCGATATGACTCAAAGTGTGTCTTTTTATTTAAAATTGTCATCAATTTTAGTGAAATGGAAAACCGTCCTGCTCAAAAACTGAGTAAACACATTTTTATTTTTTTATACTTTATTAAAATGATCCATAATTCACTTTTGACTTGTAGGAATCATCCTCACCTCATTCTAATACACAATGTTCCCAGTATGACTCAAAGTGTCTGTTATCAGTTTAAAATTGACAATTTATTTCAAAAAGTGTCCCTCACTGAAAATTGATCAAACATGATAATATTTTCTTGATAATTTAGGACAATTATTTATAAGTAATTTTTAACGTGTAGGAATTGGTCTCACATCAAACTGATATACGATGTGATCCATATGAGTCAAAGTATGTGTTTATAATTTAAAATGACATTTTAGTAAAAAAGACAAGTGACATACTTAAAACTAAGAAAACATGTTCATATTATTTTTATACTTTAGGAAAAAATCCATAAGTTATTTGTAATGTTTAGGAATCATCCGCACCTTAATCTGATGCACGATGTGACCGGTATGACTCTATGTGTTTCTTTATTTAAAATTGACATCAATTTTAGTAAAAAAAGCAAACTAAACTACTCAAAACCAAAAAAACACATTAATATTGTTTTTATAGTATATAAAAATGATCCATAAGTGATTTTAGATGTTCATGAATCAGCCGTACCTCAATCTGACACACGGTGTGACCGATATGACTCCAAGTGTGTGTTTTTATTTAAAATTGACATCAATTTTAGTAAAAAGTCCAACTGACCTACTCAAAACCAAGAAAATGCATTCAAATTGTTTAAATACTTTATTAAAATTATACATAAGTCATTTGTGATGTGTATTAATTAGATTCACCTCAATTGGATACACAATGTGATCAGTATGAGTTAAAGCGCATGTTTTAATTTTAAAAGGACATTTTAGTAAAAAAGACAAGTGACGTACTCAAAACTGAGAAAAAACATTTATATTGATTTGATACTTTAGTAAAATGATTCATAAGTTATTTGGGACATATATGAATCATTTTCACCTCAATCTGATGCACTGTGTGACTGGTATGACTCAAAGTACATCTTTTTATTTAAAGTTGTCATCAATTTTAGTAAAATGGATAACTGTCCTACTCAAAACTAAGTAAACACATTCAGATTATTTTGATACTTTAAAAAAACTATCCATAAGTCATTTATGATGTGTAGTAATCATAAAAACCTTAATCTGATACATGATGTGCCTAGTATGACTCAAAGTGTCTGTTATCAGTTTAAAATCGACATTTTAGTTCAAAAAGTGTCACTCAATGAAAAATGATCAAATGAAATTAGATTTTATTTATAATTTAGGAAAATTATTCATAATTCATTTTTGATTTGAAGGAACAAATCTCATGTCAAACCAATACACGATGTGATCCGTATAAGTCAAAGTGTGTGTTTCCAGTTTAGAATGATATTTTAGTAAAAAAGACAAGTGATGTACTCAAAACTGATAAAACACATTCATATTGTTTTTATAATTAGGAAAACAATACACAAGTGATATGGAACTTGCATGAATAAACCTCAACTCAATCCGATGTACAGTGTGACCGGTATGACTCTAAGTGCATCTTTATTTAAAATTGACATCAATTTTTGTAAAAAAACAAACCGACCAACTCAAAACTGAACAAACACATTAAAATTGTTTTGATACTTTCAGAAAATGATCTATAAGTGATTTGAGACATGAATGAATCAAACACACCTCAATATGATGCACGATATGACTGATATGACTCCAAGTGCATGTTTTTATTTAAAATTGACATCAATTTTAGTAAAAAGGCCAACTGACCTACTCAAAACAAAGAAAACACATTCAAATTGTTTAAATAATTTAGGAAAATGATCCATAAGTCATTTGTGATGTGTAGAAATCATCCAAACCTCAATTCGATACACAATGTTATCTGTACGAGTCAAAGTGCATGTTTTAATTTTAAAATGACATTTTAGTAAAAAAGACAAATGACATACTCAAAACCAAGAAAACACATTAATATTGTTTTGATACTTTATGAAAACAATCCATAAGTCATTTGGGATGTGTATGAATCATTTTTACCTTAATTCAACACACGGTGTGACCAGTATGACTCAAAGTGCATCATTTTATTTAAAATTGCAATCAATTATAGTAAAATGGAAAACTATCCTACTCAAAACCAAGAAAATACATTCAGATTGTTTTTATAAATTATGTAAATGATCCATAAGTCATTTTTGATGTGTAGGAATCATATTCACCTCAATCCGATAAAAAATGTGCCTGGTATGACTCAAAGTGTCCGTTATCAGTTTAAAATCGACATTTTAGTTCAAAAAGTTTCACTCACTGAAAATCGATCAAATACACTTGTATTTTCTTAATAATTTAGAAAAATGATTCATAAGTAATTTTTGACATGTATAAATCTGTTTCACATCAAAATGATACATAATGTAATTGGAATGAGTCAAAAGTACGTGTTTCCAGTCTAAAATAAAATTTTAGTAAAAAAGACAACAGACATACTCAAAACCGATCAAACACATTTAGATTGTTTTGATACTTTAGGAAAATGATCCATAAGTCATTTGAGACATTTTTAAATTATATTAACCTTAATCTAATGCATAGTGTGATAGGTATGACTCAAAGTGTGTATTTTTTATTTAAAATTGACATCAAATTTAGTAAAATTAACACTTTTTGTTAATTTATTTATTTATATTATTACTAACATAAGATTTTTTTCTTATATAGGTGTATTATTTTTCTTTATAAGGGGTGGTTTGTTTAGAAATAGTATGAGTCGGGTTAGGATTAAAAGATAAAGGAACATTGATGTTTTTGAATGTATGTAATAATCTGTATTTATGTAATTGTATAAAGAAATGTTTGAAATGTCTATAATATAGTGTTTTTTTCTTATGTTTGTGTTGTAAATTTCATTTCATTTAAATTTGGTATTGGTACTTTTTTTTGTTGATATATGGTGTGTTTCTAGTGCTACGATGTGCTGTTACAACACACTATAATATGACCCTTTATCAATGGTCATAGAAGCGTTGATAAAAGGTCCTTTATTAGCACTTCTATTAGCACTGATAAAATTCTAGGGATTTTGATCTTTCCCATATAGTCAACACTTTTCTAGCACTGATAAAGGCCATTTCTATTGCTGTTAAAGTCCGGTTTTGTAGTAGTAACACTAATGGTAGGGCACCTCTTACCTTGGATCCCTCATCTGAGGGGGACTAAGGCAAGGCCTACCCCAAATCTTTTAGATATATATGATCATGGATTAGGGAGAATCAGTGTGTCCTCTCAATTATACATTCCCAATGTAATTTAGGTATCACATTTATCTTACCTAATAAGTGAGATCCTCAGAGTGTTCTTGATTATACATTATCTTGGTAATGAGGATCTCATACTTATGGATAATGATGAGACCCCGAGGTTGAAAAAAATAGAGGATATGGGCACATCAAAGCCCTGTATCTTTCCCTAAATTCCCTAGAAATAATATACCATCATCTACCAGTAGATGATGAGTAAATGTCACCCTAGGGAATCCCTCCTAGAGTAATCCCCAAGTCTTTCTTGTGTGGTATTCCCCACCTTCTGTAACCTCAGTCTCATCCACCAGTAGATGAAGGAGATTGTGTAGCATGCTAGATCTTCTACTTATTATTGTTTCTCACAATAAGAATAACTCACATGGGCATATAGGTTAGTGATGATCATGAAATCCATACAATCAAATACCTATCTTAGGAGGTGAATCATTTTCCGAATCTTCCTCTCACCCTCCCCAAGGACTTCTATTCGGTGTAATCCCCAAAACCATGTCAACAACTAAAAGGGACATATTCCCAATGAGGAAACCCCTTATACCTCTTTATTTCCACTCCTCTAAAGTAGCGTTTACACCATACCCACCCATAGGAGAATGGGTAGTAAACACGTAATCCTTAAATGTGGCATCATTGAGGGGAAGGAATTACCTATCTCAGTATAGAATCGTTTTCCTGATCTTCCTCTTTCCTTTACTTGGGCATCCTCTATAGGTGTAATATCCAAACATTAAAAACTACATAGGCTTTGATTCCTATCCAAATGGGATATGTAGGAAGCCCCCATGAGGTCTAAACCCAACACCCCAAACTCACCCTAATCTTCTTTGGGATGTTTCCCTAGTAGGGTCATATCCAACTTGGGATGACACATTCCTTCTAAGTCCCTCGAGCCACTTCAACATAAGTACCATACCAACCCTTGAATAGGCACCTTTCACTTAGAATTCCTACCGCATGATGTTAAACTACATGGTTTGGTCTTCATCACATAACCTTAAAAGGTATGATGTGTCCCGTTAAGTGGTACCATAGTATGTGGATTATGATTACTTTTACAAGAATACATTGGAATACCATCTCATGGGCATGATCCTGGCACCAAAACCCCATATTCTTAGATGACAATAAATTTCAGAGCACCCTACTGTGTGTCTTAAAACTAGAATTATGATAATAAACAACATAAGAATATATAATCTATACATACAAAAGGCTACCATCAATAGATAACCTAAAATACATACCAATGTCACCATCGATGAAGAACCTCATATATATAAAAATGATTCTAAATCCAATACCGGTTAATAATTTATTTTTAACTTAAGGGTGGCCTGTTTTATATTTGGTATTTAATAAATGATTCATGAATATATCTCAAATATATAAGAGAGTCCTGAATTATGTAATAATTCCCCTTAAAAAGGTGAAATGATTCCATCCTCCCATCTTCTCTACTGATTTGAGCCCCTAATCATTGTTTTAGTTATTTCCCAATGACCACATGTCTTTGGAAAGAAGGTTCATGAAACATCTCGAATAAGGGAACCGTTGGGTGTTTCCATATCCATGAATAAAACTTATTGGAAACTACTTGGAAAAGATGTGGAAATATGTGTATGATATGAAGGGTCATGACAACATGACCACAAAACACCATTCCAACCCCACATGGTTTTTAGGATCAAAATAGATACATTGTAGGAGATTAAAATGGTGAGTATAATTCCACATGAAACTACAATGGATATATAAAATAATCCATACTATTTACAAGATATTCACAATATATGTTTTGTTTAAGGAAAATATTAGTTAAATCTAGAAGAAATGTATGGGAAGTAGTCAAAACTATCCAATTATATTTGAAAAAGTACAAGGGATATGTACTTAATACTTAAAGATTAAAAGACACTAGTTATAAGGGGATATAAAATAATATTCCTATAGATCAATATGATCTAATATTTCAGTTAGACTAAGGTAATGAGCAAGAAAAGCTCATTAAATCTAATGGTATCCATATATAAAAATATCGAGTATGTTTTGGATTTTAAGGTAGCTAAATAAGCATGAAAAAATGAAATTATTTTTTATACTTATTAGAATTGTACCAAAGGTATTAATAAAGATTTAAAGATTATGTCAGTGGATAAAAAAGTTATACTTGTCTATATCATATATTGGGAATATTTACTCAAGGAGGTGAAGTTGAATATATCATAGTATCCATGTAAGAAAATGTGGTAGGCCCAATCACTAAATCTATAACTCAGCAGTAGCATGATCTTATCATGTGATAGATAACAAGGATAGTTATCAAGTTTTCTTAAGTGAAAGTGGGAGTATTGTGAAAGTGGGTTCCCTATAACCAACTTTAAAATTAATTTTCAATTACCATATCATGTATATAGTAAGTTATACATGATGAATACTTACCAATACAGTTGAAACTTCCACACACACTATTTACTTGGTAATTTCCTTAGATTATTTATTATATCAATAGGTAACAACAGTTCCTAGCTATAATGAGAACCTTGAGATACCATGACATTAATCATAAAATATATATCTTATGGTCTAGTTACATAATATTGATTTAACACAGATTATGTATAACTATTAGGTGTTTAGGGCTCAAAATCATTAAAACTTCTTCTCATGAAGTTCATACTTGGTGATATTAAGTAGAGGAGATAGTGAGGACTGACTCACCAATAGAAACACCACATGTTTTGGGTGTCATTAGTAGTTCCTATCTGCAAACATGTGTATTTGTATCCAAACTTGAGATCATTATTAATGTGTATCATTTTTTTACATACTTTGATGCAAGATAAAAACCATACATTTTATGTCATGGAAAGGTAGCTTGCATTGGGTCCGTCATTGATGGTATGACATTGGTTGATTGTTCAAGAAAGTTTTTGTTGCTTCTAAAAGGAAGATATGTCTTTATCTTAGTTGACCAATATGGTAGTACCTTTATTAAATTTCATGTACATGGTGATTAAAAATAATTCTACCTAGAAATTACACAAATATATAAAGAAAGAAAATATGATGACATGGAGTGTGCATATTACTTTATGAGATATCATGAGATAAAGATATTATATTACATAGTGAATATTCGTAGAAGGTTGTTGTTGTTATGACTAAAAATTATCTCTTTAGGGGCCTTGATGGGTTACAAGACTCCACTCCTGATCTATGATTAGAACTCACTACCATCGAGATAAGGACCTAGAGGTTCACACACAAAGAATATTTAGAAGATTGAACAATTATATTAAATTAGAGTTACATGACATTTAGGGCCCCATGTTGGGGGTTAGGTAATGTCCAAGTTTAAATGATCATATGAAATAAATTAATTCAATATTATTAAAGTTTGGAATAATATCTATTTAATTTATTTACTTATTATATTCACACGTTATTTAGGGAATATTAATAAAAATATTTTTTGAAAAAATATTAAATATTTAATATTAGAGGTTCATTAAATATTTATGTGGGTGAAACAAGTTGAGTTAATGAATCATATTTTATCAAGTAGCACAATTTAGTTATTACAAGTTAGTGATAAAATATTTATTATGTTTATAACACATTAACTATGTCATAAGTAGAATTTTTTTTTCATTTAAAGGGTTTCATTTATAAAATTTATAAAGTAAATTTTTTGTAAATAATACCCCCCTATTTAAGAAATTTAAAGTCACTATTCCTACATAATATTTCTCCCACTAATTTGAGAGCATATATCTCATATCCCTCATGTCTTAGAGAGAGAAAGGAGAGATTAAGACACTCGATCCAAGTTTACCACCAAGATCAAAGAGTTGATGATCCCATGATTGGTTCGATGTTGAAAGTGACTTTGATTATACATTCTATCACTAAAAGATCAAATATCAATGATCGAGATAGATTCTAGAGCATGTGTAGAAGATATAGAGGGATGCAACTTTTTTACTTTGATAAATAATCTATAATGATGAGTATAAAATGTTTCCAATTGAAATAAAAATAGGTATAGTTTAAATTTAATTTTTGTGCTTAAATTATATTACTTGAAATTCTTATGTTGTAACCAAGTTACAATTTTTCTGGACACATCATGACATCGATTACAACATAAAAATTTTAAAATCCTGGGTTTTCAGGATTCCACTACACATCCGGTACCAACAATCCCTTCCCTGACATTGATTCATATGGTGGTGGTTTTTACTCAAAAATGGTTCCTCCTTAACTAAATTTTTGTCCTTAATTGGAAGAATTTGGATAAGGCCCAAGGTGATTGGTTTTCTGGTTCTTCTTTAATGATTTTTTTGGTTTCCTCTTGTTTAAAAGTTTTGGCCTACGGACACTTTGGAAGATATCGACAATATGAGACCCGTATCATCTAATGTTCTTAACATGTTATTTTCTATACTTATTGACTTTATCTAAAAGGTTTTACCTTACTGGTAACCCATTAGAGTCTCTATGATAACTTTGATGATGAGAAGTGAAAGGTATTGATTTACTTCAATGGTGTGCTCATGGTGGATGGAATTGGTTTCCTAATAGTGCTTTGAAAAAAATAGACGATGATGAAGTATTGGCCTGGTTTTCTGTTTATTTAACTAGTCTAGTTCTGAATCTTTCCTCAGCTATTGTTATATTTCCTTTTTTGTTTTTATCTATTTCCATCTTGTTTGTTCCTATCCTTTTTTAGTCACTATGCCAAGAAACCATGGAATTTTTTGATGATGATTCTTCCATTGATGGAGGATTCTAATGATGTTTCTTTAGGTAATGGGTGTGAATGATCCCAAAGGTAGGTAGTTTATGAGTAGCATTAATAGTTTCACTAGGGAAGATTTCAAGGAGTTTGTTTCTTTTGGACTATATTGTGGCCCCTTGTTGTGGATTTATATTGGGCCTGATCTTATTTCAATAGGATATTCCGATTTGAATATGTATGGATGGGATTCATGCTGATATTAAATCTTATTTTTTTCTTCTCCTAACATAGAGTGACATCAATAGTTTGATTTTTATTAGCTTTTTACATGTCCCAAAAATACTGACATCTATAAAATAAGAAAATGAGATTTAGAGATGAAAATTCTTATTTAAGTTTTAGCTAACACTAAAACTTATTTACCACCTCCAGAGTAGATAAAATAATCCTCACATCATATGAGAATAATAATAAAGGATAAAATACAAAAAAATAGGCAATATACTATATAAGGACCCAGCCTTAAATAATACATAATCTTGAATTAAGTTAATAATTCACATTGAGGATATTTTCAGGTTTATAGTTTTAGAAAATTAGTCCATAACTATTACATTACATCTCAAATATTACAAAGTAGACACTTCTAATAAGTATCCATTTTTTTTATAAAATAAATACTCTTGAAAAAAAGAGTCATGTCTAGTTCCATATTTTAGATAGCATGAATTTTCCTTGATCCCATCCTGAACCTATTCATCTTTAATTCATGTGAAAAACCTTTCAAAAACTTGGGATGAGCATAAAAAGCTCAGTAAGGATTATAAAATAAAGAAAGAAAATATTAGTCCATCAATACATACCAAGCATAAGATCTTTAACATACATCATGAAATCATAAGATTTATGAATAACACATAGAAATCATAAATCATAAAGGTAACTTTTGGCATCCATATCATACTTACATTGTATCTATCACAGCTATATAAGGAGTTACGTTTGGAATACCCATCACAGTATATTACATAAATATATTAGGAGAAACATTAACGTTTACCTCTGTCATGTTACCCAATTCATTGGAGAGCTATCTCAGGCTCACCCACCCTAGGTTTATCATAGAACCACCCGTATACATAAAAAATTCCCAAGAACCATAACATATTCATAACACATAAAACAAACATAAAGGAAAGATAACATTTCCACATTTCAATAACAATAATCATTTAAATATATTGACATAAAAAATCCATTATCAAAATTATTTTCAATACCAAAATATGTAAAAGAGTATATGGTATTTATTTTCCTTTTAAAAACATTACATCTTGTTAAGGAAGCCAATTATCAAATAATACTCGCGACGACAGAAAGGTCATGGTCACCACGTACGTTAAAAAGAAACATTCATTTTTTTCATTTAGTAAAACGAATATTATAAAAATATTCCCTTTGAATGAAATGAAAATTCAAAGGGGTTTATACACCGTATAAAATAAAGTTGTGTATAAATCAAAATATTCCTCAATGAAAGGAGATTGAGAAGAAGTCCCTCACCTCGTGTCCGAATTGACCCATTCATTCTTTAATTTCATAAATAATAAACTAAAGTTAATTTATACTTGATTTAAAACCTTTTTCGGTTTATTATTCCTTTTATATAACTTATTACCATGTTATAAACATTATATAATCATTTAAGTTAATAATGGTCGTTTTGTCGATATTTGGTACTTGAGTAAAAAATGAACTTCTTATAATTACAAGTTATCCATGTGGTCAAAATTCCATTATCTACAGAATTATATTCATGATTTAGATATCATA
Organism: Viscum album; assembly: GCA_963277665.1. Taxonomy (NCBI): domain Eukaryota; kingdom Viridiplantae; phylum Streptophyta; class Magnoliopsida; order Santalales; family Viscaceae; genus Viscum; species Viscum album. The sequence continues at coordinate 22,072,229 of OY728157.1, read as the reverse complement.
TATATCAGATATATCTTTTATATATATGTATTTATAATGGTACATAACCTTTGGAGATAAGAAATTAAATGCACCATTCATGGAGACGGTAAGCCGCACGTACGCATGAACACTAATTTAATTTCTATTTCATATTTAAATGGAATGAAAACTTAATGATACAAAGTTATATTATAATTATTGTATAATATAATATATAATTTCATTAACTCCATCCTTTGTATGCACCACGTATGGCATGAACTAGTCATATCACTTTGAGGGGGCGGTAGTCCGCACTTCCTCAAATGAAATTATCATATTTACCCATTATAGAAACCATAAAGGTATGATATAAATGAAAAATACAGAAGTATAGAGACAATATAAATATAATATGTATCACATATAAATAAAGTTCCATATTAATGGCCACCATAAGAGGTGGTAGGAGAATATTGAACAATCATCATTTCGTGAAGCAGTAGTTCGTCATCCACAGAAACAATATGTTCTTTACCCATTAGATGGAGGTGTGAGTGTAAGTGTAGTTTGAATACTTCTCATAAAAACAACCTATTATATTGAGGATACTGGTGTTGTTATGTAAACAAATAATAAGAAGAGAATATGGAGCAAAGAAGTAAAATAAAAGAAGAGAACTTGAGGGAAGACGTTAACTTTAAATTGAGTAACTCCCTTTGGTTTGAACCAAAAGGCTTTCTTGAAGTGCCTTTTTCCTAAGGTAAGGCTTCTAGGTGGAAGATAGGAATGTTGGGAGATTATTTGGGTAGGGTTTATATGAACCAAGTGGCTTTAGAGGTGTGAGTTATGGGTTAGACGTGATGACTTTTTATAAGGGGGAAAGGGTTTCTTTAGGAAGGTTTGAAAATATTATTTTATTATAAAATTATTTTCAGTTTCAAAAGGTCAAAACTTATTTAATTATAATATAAGGTGCATATAAGTAGAAATAAAATCATCCAATAATAATTGTATAGGTTTTAAATTTTTTTAATACTTTTCTTTTTTATTTAACCCTTTGTTAACTTATTTAACCTTTACCATGTCCTCTTATATATTCATAATATATTGTTAATATATTTACTATAAAATTTAAAGAGACCCAAAATAGATAATTAGTGAAATTTTTAATATTATATATGTGATTTGGACTAATATTATATTTTTAGGACTATTTTATTATTTAATAAAATATTAATTGTTTTAAAAACTCATTTATGTCAATTTATAAACTATTCATATCAAGACTTTTAAAAAAATATATAAAAACTTTATTATTTCAAAAAAACTTAATTAATTAAAATATAACAAGTCATTATTATCCCTAAAATTCGTGTATGTCATAAAATGTTTCATAATAAATTTATTTTAATATTTATAATCCATTTATTAAAAACATTCATTAATGAGGTAATCATTACATCATCATTGTGTCATAAATAATTTTATCTATTTAATGTCTAAAATTTATAAATAAAATATCATGATATATGAAATATTTTTAGATTTCAAATGAATATTTATAATCCAATAAATTACTTATATAACCCCATATACAAATGTTTTACTAAAAGATATATGTTTATGTTATTTTTGTCCTTTAAATTAATTAATATAAAGTGTCATTATCACTACCATGTGGCTCCATGGGGTCCCAAAATCGACCCAATTATGACCATGGTTATACATGTGTTAGAAAATAGGATTATGGAACATGTTAGGGTAATTTAATATTATTATAATATTATTTTTTACCCTTATTTACCAGATTTACCCTTTAACCACGGTAAATAAAATATTTACTGAAGTAAATATTCATAATGTATAAAAATAAAAGTTACCTATTTACACAATTTGGACCTTCTAATTCCAAATATGGAATCCATTTTTCCAAATTCAAAACATAGAAGTGGGAGAAATTAATTTAACATCAGTTTTCATTGTCAAAACAAAAAGAGTGTTTTTAAGAAATAATAACTATCAAAAGATTGACACTTGTTTATGTCCAATTTCAAAATAAAATTACTTCCAATGACCAAAATTGGATTAAATGGTAAAAATATAATATATTTACACTTTAAAACCAATTAAAAATATAATCTAACCATATTAATAAATTATATTAAAAGGAAATTTTGAATTAAAATACAATATTTTTCACTATTCATTTAAAAAAATGAACATTATCAGAAAAATAAAAAAATTTAATCCAAAGTATATTTTGATGTCCCAATTCTAAATAATAATATTATTTTTTCAAATAGAACATATAAAATAACAAAAACTATATTTAAAAATAGTTCACCATCAAATGGCAGTAAATCGACCTTTTAAAGAATATTAGACTATTTGTGATTAAAATTGAATTCATTCACATTTTAAGCCTATAAATTTTAATGGATAAATGTAAAAACATTTAACAAACTTGTATAATCATATTGTAATTAGTTCTATTCATTCACACCATTACAATGACTAGGTTTTAACTACCATTTAAAATAATAATATTATATTATTATTTTTCAGTATAACTCAACGTTGCATGCAATGCAAGATTTCAAAGAAACTCGTTGTTGAATATCGGGTATGCCATCGAACATAACATCCCTTTTAAAGTAAAATTAATATTTAATTCACAAATATTAATATATATGAAAATGTAATATTCTTTATTTACTTGAGATGTTACATCCTTCCCCCCTTTTAGAAATTGCGTCCTCACAATTTTTATTCACTTATCAAATAAGTGGGGATATTTATCCCTCATAGAATTTTCAGATTCCCACATTGTCTCTTCAACCATATGGGTTTTCCATAAAACCTTTACCTGATGAATTACCATATTCCACAACACTTGCTCTCTTCAGTTAAGAATCTGGACTGGTTATTCCTCATAAAAAATATTCTCTTCCAACTGAACTACCTCTAGACTCAAAACATGAGATGGATCCAGAATATACTTTCTCAACATTGAAACATGAAAAAAATTGTGTACCTGGGATAAAATTGGAGGTAAAGCCACTATGTAAGAAACTGATCCAACTTTCTCCAGGATTTCATAGGGTCCAATGAACCTCAGACTCAACTTTCTCTTCTTACCAAAATGAATCACACTTTTCTATTTAGAAATTTTGAGAAAGACATGATCACCTACCTCGAAAGAAAGATCCTTCCTCCGGTTATCCGCATAACATTTCTTCCTACTCTAAGCTGTTCTCATGTTCTTCCGAATCAACTAAATTTTTTCTTCCATCTCTTCTACCAATTATGGTTCCATCAAATTCCTTTCACCTACTTCATCCCAAAAATCTAGAGTTCAACACAACTTTCCATATAATTCCTCAAATGGATCCATCTATATACTGGAATGAAAACTGTTATTATAAAAAAATTCAACCAAAGAAATATGTTGGTCCCAAATTCCCTGGAAATACATTGAACAAGCACATAGAATATCCTCCAAGGTTTGAATTGTTCATTTTGACTGCCCATCTGATTAAGGATGAAAAGATGTACTAAAATTTAATACAGTTCCCAATGACTTCTGAAGGCCTTTCCAAAAGTTATAAATAAACCTGGGATCACGATCAGATACAATGGAGAGGGGAACTCTATGAAACCTGACTATCTCTTTAACATACAATTGATAAATTTGTTCTAGAGAAAAATTATCTCGAATTGGAAGGAAATTAGTAGATTTAGTCAATCGATCAACAATAAAACAGATTTCATTATTAACTCGATATGTCTTTGGTAATCCCACAATGAAGTCCATGGATATATTTTTCCATTCCCACTATGTCACCAGTAAAGACTGAAGCATCCCTTTCGGTAACTGCCACTCTACTTTAACCTATTGAAAATTCAAACACTTCACAGTAAAGTCAGAAATATCTCTTTTCATTCCATCCCACCAGTAATACTCCCGAAGATCTCTGTACATCTTAGTACTGCTAGGATGAACTGAACAAAAAGAACTATAAGCTTTAAATAACTCATTCTTCAATAGCGAATCATAAGGCACACATAATCACTTCCCAAATATCAAAATACAATTATTATTAATGTTAAATTTAGGCAACTTACACTTCTAAACCAACTCCACCTTTTTCTGCAACTCAATGTCTTCCTTATGTGTGTGCTTAATTCTGTCTGATAGAGATGATTTCACTGAAACTTGAAACAAAACAGAGGAATTTCCTGCACCAACAACTTCTATGCTAAAGTTCATCAAATCTTTAATCAAAGGATCTTGTTCCAAACGTAACAAGGTTAATTTAGCATTACTTTTTCGACTCAAAGTATCATCTACTTTATTTGCCTTTCCTGGATGGTAATGAATCATGCAATCATAATCCTTGATTAATTATAACCATCTCCTTTTTCTCATGTTCAATTCTTTCTGAGTAAATATATAATTTAGAATTTTGTGGTCGATATATATTTCACATTTTACTCCATACAGATGATGCCTCAAAATTTTTAAAGAAAAAACAACAGAAGAAAATTCTAAATCATGTGTAGGGTAATTTAAATCACGAGGTTTCAACTGACGTGAAGCATAAGTAATTACCTGATCATTCTGCATAAGGACATAACCAAGTCCTTTCAACGAAGCATCACTGTAGATAACAAATTCACTATATCTGGAAGGTAATGACAAAACAAGAGCATTTACCATTCTTCTTTTCAATTCCTGAAAACAATCATCACATTCTTTTGTCCAAATGAACTTAAAACCTTTTCGAGTTAACTTAGTCAGTGGGCTGGATAACTATTCCAAATTTTCAAAAAACCTCCAATAATAACTTTCTAAACCAAGAAAACTATGGATCTTGGTTATATTTGTGGGCCTTGTCCATTAATCAATTTTTTTTGTTTTAGTAGGATCAACAGTTATGCCTTATTTAGAAAAAATGTGACCAAGGAAAGAAATTTGTTGTAACCAAAAATCACACTTGCTGAATTTTCCAAACAGTTTCTTTTCTTTTAATATTTTCAAGACAACCCTTAAATGACTTTCATGCTCCTATTTAATTTTAGAATAAACGAAAATATCATTAATGAACACAACCACAAACTTATACAAGAACTCACGGAAAATTATATTCATAAGATCCATGAATACAACAGGTGCATTGGTTAACCCAAAATACATAACTACAAATTAATAATGGCCATATGTAGTATGAAACATGATCTTCAGAATGTATACTTCCTTTAATTTCAACTAATAGTACCCTGATCTAAAATCAATCTTAAAAAAATAATAAGATCCCAAGAGATGATCAAACAAATCATAGATATGAGGCAAATGATACTTGTTCTTAATAGTGATGTTATTCAATGCTCTATAATCAATGAAAAGTCTGATTGAACTATCTTTATTTTTAATAAACAAGACAGGATCACCCCATGGTAATGTTTTAGGTCGAATAAAACCATTATCTAATAACTCCTACAATTTCTTATTTAACTCTAAAAGTTAAATTTGATCCATTCAATAAGGGGGTTTTAAAATTGGCATAACATCAGGAACTAATTCAATAGTAAATTCAACTTCTCGATTAGGTATTATACCAGATAACTCATTATAAAAAACATCAAGATACTCATTTACCACTGGAACATCATTCATCTGAAAATTTCATTTGTTTTCAAAAATATGTGCAAGGTAACATTCATTTCCATCTTTTACTAGTTTCACAGCTTCCTGATATGTTATCAAAAGTAAGGGTTCATTCTTGTACACAAACTGAAATTATTTCTAAAAAGAAACCACTTTAGCTCTGTATTCAATCTTAGCATGATAAACGGAAAGCCAATCCATACCCAAAATAACATTAAAATCTACTAAAGGAGAAATGATAAGGTTTTTAGGTATATTATTTCCTCACACAAGGATAGAAAGGTTCTTATAATTTCTTTTTGTCTCAACATTTCCTCTCAGTGTTTTTACCATAAGTTCAAGATTCATATCTTGAGATGGAATTCCCAATTTACTAGAAAACTTCTCAGAAATGAAAGAATTTGTAGACTCTGAATCAAACAACACATTGGCATAATATGAATAAACAAATAGTGTACCTGATACTACTTCATTCTATGGACCAACATCTGGGGAAGTAGTTGCAAAGGATTTCACCACCCCTTTATGCTTGTAGTCCAACTGCATTCCCTTAGTTGAGTTTTTTGTTGGACACTCATTTTCATAATGACCCATTTCATTACATAAAACATTTTAGTGATTGAAAATCAGATTTTGTATTACTATTACCCTGATCTTTTTAGTGAAATTATGAGCCTTATGTCCCATTTTACCATTCCCCATCATTCTTTTTATGTCCCATCAGACTTTTTTTGTCAAAGAACACCTGATCATCGGCAAACTCTATTTCTACCTTCTCTGCACATCGAACAAGTTTTTCATATCTTTTGAACTCACGAGAAGCTAAAGACCTTTGATACTTTGGCTTTAATCCTGAGTAAAAATGATTGATTTTACTATCAAGATATCATATGAAATTTGGAGCATACCTTGCTAGTCGAGTGAATTTTTCTTCATAAGAAGACACTGAGTCATCCTCCTGACTCAATTCCAATAATTTTTTTCCATCCTAAGACAAACCACCTTAGGAAATTATTTCTCAAGAAACATAACTTTAAATTCATCCCAATCAAGTGCATAAATCTCCTCACCATCCTTGATATTTTTCACCATCAACCACCACTAATCAGCTTCAACTTTAAAATGGTAAACAGAAAGACTAACATTTTGGTGTTTTGAACACCCCTTGACATAAAAAATCTTCTCCAGTGATTTAATCCACCATTCAGCTAACATAGGGTTATATGATCCTTTGAATGATGGGAGATGCTTCCTTACGAAATGCTCCACTACTGACATGTTCCTCTGTGGTGGATCTGGATGATCTCGTGCATGGATACCACCACCATTTATAGCCTGATTCAACTATTCCATCACTACAACAAACTATTCAGTTCCAATTCTGACTATATCAGGTTTCTGATTTGAAAGGTTGTCTTCCTCCTGATGTCATCCCATCATAGCTGCCCTGTTTCCTCTGCAGAAAACTATTCTGAACATAGAAATATCTTAGGCAATGGTAATCTGTAAATGCTATATATTTTCAATCTTACCATAAATTAATTTATGGACATTAATTTAACAATAGTCTAACTTTTAAAGTTTTCTAAACCGACCTATGATACCAAATATAAATATCCAACCTTAAAAAATACACAATCTTGAATTAAGTTAATAATTCACATTAAGGATCTTTTCAGGTTTAGAGTTTTAGAGAATTTGTCCATAACTATTATATTAAATCTCAAATATTACAAAGTAGACACTTCTACTCAGTATCCATTTTTTCATAAAATAAAAACTCTTGAAATAAAGAGTCATGTCTAGTTCCATGTTTTATACAACATGACTTTTCCTTGATCCCATCCTTGACCCTATTCATCTTTAAGTCTTGTGAAAAACATTTCAAAAACTTGGGATGAGCATAAAAAGCTCAGTAAGGCTTATAAAATAAAGAAAGAAAATATTAGTCCATCAATACATACCAATCATAAGATCTTTAACATACCTCATGAAATCAGAAGATTTATGAATAACATATAAAAATCATAAATCATAAAGGTAACTTTTGGCATCCATATCATACTTACATTGTAGCTATCACAACTACATAGGGAGTTATGTTTGGAATACCCATCACAGTATATTCCCTAAATCTCTTAGGAGAAACATTAACTTTTACCTTTTTCACATTACCCAATTCATTGAAGAGCTATCTTGGGCTCACCTGCCCTAGGTTTAACACAGAACCACCCGTATATGTAAAAAATTCCAAAGAACCATAACATATTCATAACACATAAAACAAACATAAAGGAATGATAACATTTCCAAATTTCAATCACAATAAATCATTTAAATATATTGACATAAACAATCCATAATCAAAAACATTCTCAATACCAAAATACATAAAAGAGTATATGGTATTTATTTTCCTTTTAAAAACATTACAACTTGTTAAGGAATCCAAAAATCAAATAATACTCGCAGAGGTGGAAAGGTCGTTATCACAATGTACGTTAAAAAGAAACATTCCTTTTTTTCATTTGGTAAAACGATTTGTATAAAAATATTACCTTTGAATGAAATGAAAATTCAAAGGGTTTTATACCCCATATAAAATAAAGTTGTGTATAAATCAAAATATGCCTCAATGAAAGGAGATTGAGACGAAGTCCTTACCTCGTGTCTGACTTGATCCGTTCGTTATTTAATATCCTAAATAATAAATTAAAGTTAATTTATACTTGATTCAGAACCTTTTTTAGGTTTATTATTCCTTTTATATCACTTATTACCTTGTTATAAACATTATATAATCATTTAAGTTAATAACGGTCATTTTGTCGATATTTGGTACTTGAGTCAAAAATGAACTTCTAATAATTTCAAGTTGTCCATGTGGTAAAAATTTCATTATATATAGAATGATATTCATTATTTAGATATCATATATATCATATATATCCAGTATATATATGTATTTATAATAGTACATAACATTTGGAGATAAGAAATGAAATGCACAATTCATGGAGACGGTAAGCTGTACGTACACATGAACGCTACTTTCATTTCTATTTCGTATTTTAATGGAATGAAAACTTAATAATACAAAGGTATATTATAATTCCAGTATAATATCATATATAATTTCATTAACTCCATCCTTTATATGTCCCACGTATGACATGAATGAGTTATATCACTTTGAGGGGGAGGTAGTCCGCACTTTCTCAAATGAAATTATCTTATTTACCCATTATGGAAACCATAAAGGTATGATATAAATGAAAAATACAGAAGTATAGAGAAAATATAAATATAATATATATCACATATAAATACTGTTCCATCTTAATGGAAACCATAAGAGGTGGTAGGAGAATATTGAACAATCATCGTTTCATGAGACAGTAGTTCACCGTCCATAGAAACAATATGTTCTTTACCCATTAGACGAAGGTGTGTGTGAAAGTGTAGTTCAAATACTTCTCATAAAAACAACCTAGTATATTGAGGATACTGGTGTTGTTATGTAAAAAAATAATAATAAGATCATAGGGAGTGAAGAAGTAAAATGAAAGAAGAGAACTTGAGGGAAGACGTTACCTTTAAATCGGATAACTCCATTTGGTTTGAACCAAAAGGGTTTCTTGAAGTTCCTTATGCCTAAGGTAAGGATTATAGGTGGAATATAGGAATTTTGGGAGATTATTTGTTTAGTAATTGGATGAGATAAGGGGCTTGAGAGGTGTGAGTAATGGGTTAGAGGTGATGACTTTTTATAAGGGGGAGGAGGGGTTCTCTAGGAAAGTTTGAAAATATTATTTTATTATAAAATAATTTTCTATTTCAAAAGGTCCAAAACTTATTTAATTCAAATATAAGGTGAATATAAGTCGAAATAAAATCATCCAATAATAATTGGACTGGTTTTGGATATTTTTTTAATACTTATTGTTTTTATTTAACCCTTTGTTAACTTATTTAACCTTTACCATGTCCTCTTATATATTCATACTATATGGTCAATATATTTACTATAAATTTCCAAGAGACCAAAAATAGATCATTAATGAAATTTTTAATATTATATATGTCATTTGGAAAAATCGTAGATTTTTAGTACTATTTCATCATTTAATAAAATATTTTTTTTTAAAAACTCATTTATGTCAATTTATAAACTATTCATATCAAGACTTTTAAAAAATTCTATAATAGATTTATTATTTAGAAAAAACTTCATTAATTAATATATAACAATTCATTATTCTCCCTAAAATTAGTGTATGTCATAAAAAGTTTCAAAATAATTTTATTTTAATATTTATAATCTCATTTATTTAAAACATTTATTAATGTTGTAATCATTACACCATCATTATGTCATAAATAATTTTATCTATTTAATGTCTAAAAATTATAAATAAAATATCATGATATAGAAAAACTTTTTATATTTTAAATTAATATTTATAGTCTAAGAGATCACTTATATAACCCTATATACAAATGTTTTACTAAAATATATATGTTTATTTGTTTTGTCTTTACTTTAAATTAATTAATATAAAGTGTCATTATCACTACCAAGTGGCTCTATGGGGTCCCAAAATCGAACCAAGGATAACCATGGTCGGACATGTATTATCCAATAGGATTAGGCCATGTGTTATGGTAATTTATTATTATTATAATATTATTTTTTACCCTTATTTACCAGATTTACCCTTTAACCATGGTAAATAAAATATTTACTGAAGTAAATATTCATAATGTATAAAAATAAAAGTTACTTATTTACACAATTTGGACCTATTGATTCCAAATATGGAATCAATTTTTCCAAATTCAAAACAAATAAGTGTCAGAAATTAATTTAAAATTAATTCTCATTGTCAAAACAAAAAGTGTGTTTTTAAGAAATAATAACTATCAAAAGATTGACACTTGTTTATGTCCAATTTCAAAGTGAAATTACTTACAATGAAAAAAATTAGATTAAATGGTAAAAATATAATCTAGTTAAACTAAAAAAATAATTAAAAAGATAATCTAACCATATTAATAAATTAGATTAAAAGGTAGTTTTGAATTAAAATACAATATTTTTCACTATTCATTAAAAAATGAACATTATCAGAAAAATACCAAAATTTCATCCAAAGTAAATTATGATGTCCCGATTATTAATAAGAATATTATTTTTTCAAATAGAATATATAAAAGTGACAAAAACTAGATTTAAAAACAATTCTCCATCAAAAGGCGGTAAATCGACCTTTTAAAGAATATTTGACTATTTGTGCTTAATATTGGATTCATTCACATTTTAAGCCTATAAATTTTATTGGATAAATGTAAAAACATTAAAAAAACATGTATAATATTATTTTAGTTATATCTATTCATTCCGGCCATTACAATGACTAGGGATTAACTACCATTTAAAATAATAATATTATATTATTATTTTTTAGTATAACTCAATGTTGTGTGCAACGTAAGATTTCAAAGAAACCCGTTGTTGCGTATCAGGTATGACATCGAAAATAGAATCCATTTTAAAGTAAAATTAATATTTAATTCAAAAATATTAATATATATATAAAAATTTCATATTCTTTATTTACTTGGGATGTTACATACTTAACAGTACTATTTTTTATCATCCTGATTGATAATATTTTCTTGATACTATTTGTTATTTCAATGATCTATGAAGCATTAAATGAAAGTAAGGATTAGATGATGAATATTATTCACTCTTAATAAATAGAACCTTGAATTTAGTTCCACCATGTCAAATAATTAATATAATTTATTCCAAGTAGTTATTTAAGATTGAAAGTAAGTAAGATGATATTATTGACCATTAAAAAGCACATATAGTGTACAAAGGTTTCAAACAATGATATGAACCCAATTAAAAAGACACATTTAGGCCAATTGTCAAGAATATTACTATTCATCTAATTTTTTCTATAGTTTTGTCGAGAGGTTGGAATCTAAAGCAACTAGATGTGCAAAATGACTTCTTACATGGGTTCCTAAAATAAGTGGTATTTATATAACAACCACCTAGTTATGAGAATTTTTCACATCGATATTTTTTTATGCATGATAAAGTACTGTATGGGCTTAATAATCCTACTCATGCTTGGTATTCAAAACTTATTTAAAAGATATAAGAATTGGTTTTTTATCCATCAGTTCTAAAACCTCACTATTTATATTTAGAAAATATGGAATTATAATATATATTTTAATTTATGTTGATGATATAATAATTATATGTTCTCCAATTAATTCTATGGGTTGATTATTGGAAAATATATTAAATGAGTTTGCAGTAAAAGATCTTCGATACTTGTATTAATTTATGGATATTGAGGAAATAAAAGGATAAATAAAATAATCCTTACATAATAAAAATTATGTAACTGATCTATTTAATCATTCACACATGGAGAGTTGTAAACCTATGATTACACAAATGTCTATTTTGGAAAAACTATCCAAAGTACCTAGGAAGTCACTAACTATAACCGAGGTATCTAAGTACAAAAGAATAGTTGATTCATTATAATATTTTACCATCAAAAAACACAATATTTACTATTTTTTTAATAAGGTATGCCTTTTATTACACTTCTTAACAGATATTAATTAGACTATAGTTAAGATAATACTGAGTTATCTCAAGTTCACTCCAATAATTTGACTAAAAATTTAGAAAAACTCGTCAATTTTTATCAGTGAATCCTTAAGTAAAAAGTAGGATAACTATCTAGATGATCAAAGATACACCATATGCTATACAATATTCTTTAAAATAGTTTATATTAATTAAAATGTAAAAAAATAAATTATTATATGTTTTCTTGAATCAATTATTGGTGTCACATTGATTAAATGAAACCATTAGTGAAAATTTTTCTTTGATAATTATTTCTAGATTTATGTTGATATAAAATGCACATATATTATTGAATCAAATCCTAGAGTGGGTAAAATGGGATTTGGAATGCCCTAATGTGGATAAAAATATTAATGCGGGTGTATTCGCATGAGGTTATTTGAGATTATTTGAAAAAATCATATATGTTGTATTATAAAAGATGTTTCAATATACATAATATATTTGGGTTGAATGTGTAAGATAGTGATGAATTGATATAATCCATTAAAAGTGGGTCAAGTAAAATAGTAGAGTAGTGAGATTCATTCTCCTTTTATTTCTTTAAATAAATTATGATATCAAGAACTGTGATGAAATTATTTTGATCTATGTGTTTGTAATTTCTGTGATTTGTCTCCATGAAGATGTCTCATAGAGTACTAGGAAGGGGAGATAAATAGGCTCCTACTATAGTGTCCTGTGGACCTTATATTTATAGGAAAAACTCAATAATATTTCTATGAGTAATCCAATCAATAGAGAAAGAGATTCATAGGGATGGGGCTTCCATGTTAGAACTCACATGGGAGTTTCATATAAAACATTCAACCATCTTCTAAGGTGATAATGGACTAAAGGGTATAGAAGATTGGATTAAGGAGATCTAGAATTTTTTCAAGTAGATAGATACCTCAAAGATGATAAGGGTGAATATGGAGACCTATATATTATGGGACCCAACTAAGCATTGGTGGGATGTATTGGTTTGGACCAATAATCCTATGGGGTTATCTTGGAAGGACTTTTGGGCTCTTTTCTTCAAGTAGTTCCTCCTAGTGATGCGAAAGATACACAAATCACAAGAGTTTATTGATCTCAATAAAGGATAATTTTTTGTGACGAATTTTTCTATATGATTTATGAAGTTACTATTATTTTATCCAATGTTAAAAGGAGATAATACCACAAGGAACCACTGTTTTGATATGGTATTGAGGTTTTCACCCTGAGTCTAGGCTAGAATTTTTTGTTTGAAAATATTTTCAGAGGTGGAGAACCAAAATATAATTACTAATAATTAATTACATGGTGGAGAGTATAGGACCATGAAAATTAATAAATTTTGATGTATTTTTAAGTGTATCCTTTGGTGTCCATAAGAGGAGGTTTAATAGTACATGCCAGGTCAGAAAGAGATAGGGTTTTTGGGGTAGGTGTTTATCACTCCCCCTCAAGGAAAAATCTCTTTAGAGTATTATCAGCATATCTAGGTAAGAAACATATGACCAGACCATGATATGGATATATAAGAGTGTTTCACCTATGTATATATGTGATACATTTAGTGATATTATAGAGATTAATTCCAACCTAGTAGTGGGATATTATTAGGAGATTCATAGACATCCAGAGAATTTTTAGAGAGAATTACACACAACAGTAGTCATTTATTATCTATCCAATTAGGGCTTGATGGTAGATGAGGTTTATAGGGATAACTATAAAATAGGGTATGACTCAAAAAGTGAATCAATATTCTAGAGTTTAAGACCAAAATATAGGTTTGGGATGAATACTTACAAAAGAGCAGACACCGACTGATGATGGTGAGGGGCTATCTACTATATGAGGTACAATACTGGTGACATCAAAATTAATATAGTTTTATTTGATATGGTTATAACATAATATTTTATTTTGGAACATATGGTTAGAAATTTAGGTTTATTATTAGAGTATCCGATTGTGTTTTTTGCCATGGACACACCCTTGAGTAAGAAATTAAAGGTTATCAGTAAGTTTTTAGGTTATTTCATGGCTATGAGTGAGTGCAAGAATCTATGATATTTCCTTATATAAAACATGTGAGGATTTAAAATAATATTTAACACATATTTATTGAATCAATTTTGAGCATAAATCAACCAATATCGAAGAATTATATCTTTCAATTATCTTATAAGTGATAGATATATTTTTATTAAGGAGTGGGAATTACAAGAAGGTTATTCTATACTTGACCAAGGACATCGCAATTTTATTAAAGGGTTTTCGAGGGATGTCTAATATCTTGAACACAACAAAAGAAAAACTCTAAAATACCATAAATCCCAAACTCTATCTATATGTTTGGAATGAATAATAAAATGAAGAATAAATATAGTTTACCTTTCACCTTTTTGATATGGGCTATTGAATATTTACACACATATTTAATTGAGATCAATGAGATGAATATGAAAGTATATTTCCTTCGGATGTATCTATGGATTATAGGAATCCCCCGATGCTTGGGTAGGACCTCTCTTAGAACCATAGTTTACTAGAATCTGAGTTAAATATGAGAGAGAATGATAGCTAAGAATGATCTCAGTTTTGAAGATTTCTATACTATATTTTGGTACAATGGAATCAAACACCACTCATGAGGATTGAAATGGATTATACAAGAATCAAGGAACTAAAAACATTAAACCTCTATTGAATGAGGGTTTTAAAAAATTATTTAACATTTAAAATTATATAAAATTCATCTTGAATCCTTATGATGAATATTTAATGTTTAAATATCCATGTTATGCATTGAAACTCCTCATGATCATCATCACATATTGGTTTAAATCGAGAATAATGGCTGGGAAAGAATATGGGGGTTGAACAAAGGATTATTATACAAAAAATAATCCCATTGCCACTATGGAATAGTTTCTCACACAATGTCATGGTGTTTATAAGGTTATACCACAATATGTTTTAAACCACCATATTATGGTTAGTATTTTAGTGAAAATATCAAAAAATCTTCTACATTTTCTAAAATCCTCATAGAATTAGTGAATTATCACCATATGTCACATTATATGCAACAACCCATGAAGCCAGATTCAAAACTACTTTTGGATATCTCTAAGATTATTTTAAAAAAATATATCATCAATTCACCATGTATTACATCATATACAATACCTTGTGAATATTCATCCAAAAAATCTTCTTGATACCCTCCAAAACACTTTTCAGGTATCTCTAAAAGTTTCATAAACTCAATCCTCATTTGCAAGAATACAAAGCGTGAACTCATGGGAATTTTTATCATTAGAAGAAATTATGAATTCTTGAATCTATAAATTTAAGAAAGGAGCATCCTCTAGAAAAGAATCAGTGCTACTCATGATGTAAAGGGATTTGACATGATCTCCATTAAACAAATGTATCTCTATACCTATGTCCATCAACTACATCATATGAAAGTATGCATTTCCATATGATACCTTTGTCTAAGATATCAAGTAAACATGGGAAATTTATTATTTTAATCCCATATAGAATACTCATATGTTCTTGATTCTTTGAGTATAGAATAACTAGGTTGATGAAGATATTACATGTCATTCATCCTTATAGATGAGTATATCACATAACCCTCATCCAAATAGATAATCACATCACATGTATTATCTAGATAAGGACAAACACTTCCTTATTCTATCTCAATTGAGGGCCTAGATGTCATACTCATCATACAATAGGAAAAAATCTATCTTGGTTAAGATCCAACCAATGACATGACCAACAAAATACCCAACCACCCCTTAATTATCTAAGCCTCAAGTATTTCATAAGGAAGGCCTCAAACCATGAAGGTTCTCATATAAGGTATATTTCCAACCTCAAGTTTGGAAAGCCCTAATATGAAACATGCAACCCTAGTATTCCTAAGATATAATGTATGAGACTCCATGTGGTATATATTTATAGGGTCATCCAGTGCACAAAATTCATTTTGTGACTCATGAAAATATTTTTTTATCACTACATGAAATACTACTCATGATAACCTTGACATTTTTCTCAACCTATAATACTTTATGATGAATATTGATTAAAGATAACTCACATTCATACTTTGGAAGGTTAGTTATCATTTCACTTCATAAAATATATGTAGCCAATGTTAAGGATGATAATATGGACTCTTCCTTTTTATATAACCTGATACATTTTATATCTTTAAAATATTTTAATAATATTAAAAAAACTGTACATAAGTGATCATTTAATTATATCTCATATGATAGAACACCATATCAACCTTATGTTTGTTTCACTTTTAGGTTTTTTTTTAAATTTGTTACATCTCTATGTAATTCCTACCACATATCTATGTAACTATGTGACCAAATGCTCCCACTAAAATATTTTAGTGAGTAAAATCTATAAATTAGTCTAATTTTCATAATGGTGAGACTTAGGAATTATATTTCTAAGGTACGACTTCAGGAATATAGTATTCAAACTTCTTTTCTTCACAACATCCAACCTTATATCTATTGTCTACTTAATTATTTCTAATTTTATCATTATCATTATTCTTGGAACCTTTCCATCAAAATCTTCCTTGAGATAATTTTAGTAATTAATATAACTATTTACATTATTTCCTTACCAATAAATCCCAATTTTTTTAGAATATAAAGTGATATTATCCTATTTATGGTAACTAAATGTAACTATTTATATTTTTCTTCACATTCATACCCTAAAATATTTTAGAATATTGAGTAATATTCACTTTGAATATGACTGGTATAATATTTTATTTTATATCATTAGACTTCTCTAAGTCCAAAATATACCCCCACTAGCCTCTTAGAAACTACATTCCTTTAGAATATCATGCCAGATACAAAAAATATTCTATGTTTAGGAAGTAATAGTCATTCTTCCAAAGTGGGAATATTTAATAAATAAATAATTGACCACCATATCTTATATAACATTTTATGTGTTTTGATTATTTTTCTAAAAAAAATAATTTATTTTTAAAAAATATTCCACTATTGGTGATGGAATCATATTCATCATATTTTAACAAACAACTTAGATAAACAATTTTATCCTGAATAAAATATTTGTTTCATTTTCACCATTTAAAATTTTTTATAGAATTTTATGAATCATAAACCATGTGTATAAAAAAATAATTTCATTTATTCCTTAAACAACCATTGTTTACAAGCATCACTTGTTACAAAAGATAAAAAAATGAGATCCAAAATATTTATACTTTATTAAAATTCATTTCATCTTCGATGTGATTCTTGCATCAAAGTACTTGATATGGAAACTCCTCTCTCCATTACCTAGAAGAAAACCACAAGATTATATTGTCAAATCTTTATCAATATTGAACTCCTATATATAAAACATAAATTTGGAATCATATACCCTTTTCAAAATATAATAATTGATTTTTATAACATCATACATATTGTGAACTCTCTATTGGGTTTCTTATAACCCTTAAGGCAATCTGTAGAATTCCTTCTCACATGTCCAAGATTGAAACAATGTAAACATTCACCTTTATTTTTGATTCCACCCTTCATATTCAAATAATTAGATTGGATATTATAATATTAACTCTTGGAATTTCCAATATATATTTTCATATTTTGATTTTAAATTTTACAACCCTGCACTATCAGTACAACAATCAAGCCTAGACCTCCCATGTCTTTCTCAACTATCCTCAACATATTAAGTAACTTGAGTAAACTTTTCCTGAGTTCATTTATATTATAATTCACATTGAACTAATAGAACATTTTTGGTAAATATTATAGAATGAATTAAATATACATGTCATGATTAAGAGGTGAACCAAATATATCTAGTCCATTAATATACCCAATCATATTAAGTGCATGAGTTGAGATTGAATTACCTTATATCATCTTAAATAGAAAAAGTTCTTTAGACACTTCATATATTTCATGTATATATTTCTACAGATATAATCATTTTGGGTTATCAATCAACCCATAAAATTCCATGGTTTCATGTTTATTTTAGGATCCATAGAGACAAGAATCAATTTAGATACATCAAAACAATCCCTCTTATGTTTATAATAAAAATTCCTCACCCCTTGAATTTCTTCATCAAAAGGTGTTTCCTTGGGAATTGGTTTCTATGATAGATAAAATTTCTCTTATTGTTTTAGAATTATTCTTTAATTTCTATAACAATATATTAAGTTTATATCATTTAGATTCTACTTTATAAGGATTGATCTTAAAGTTATACTTGATAATTATGATTCCATTATATATACAATAGTAGCTTATATCATATTATTATTATGTTTTATACACATTTAATAAGGAATTTTATTAAATGATCTCACACTAAAATGATAACCCCTTTTAAATTCATCATATACATTAGTGGACCAAGATCTATATTTCAATAAGTAATGAGTCCACTTTACTATTACTACCACCACTTAGTTATTTTGGATGGCCTTTATGACAATCTTGTCATATATAAATCTTGTATGGTTAAGCAAATGACTCTTTTCCTTATCCATTATATTTATAAACTCAATAAAATTCCTCTAGTATCATTTCCAAGGGTTTACCAAATAAGTGTAACCAAATGCTCACAAAAGGATTTGGTTACCTAACTCTTAGGGCTAGCCATTTACACCATGCCTTATACATGATAATCCATAGACACTCAACTTTAGCATGAAACTACCTAATTGGATGATTTAGGTATTGAAATGTCACACCTATACCTTCAATTTCCTTATTATTTTATTTATTTATCATTATTTGATCTTATCATTGAGTTTTGGGTCTAAAATCATTATTTTTTAAAAAAAATTATGAATTTGTATTGTTAGGTGCACAGTTATCTCTAACCATGTAGCTAACCATGGAAAACACACAACCCTTTATCAATGGTGATTTTCATGCTTAGTGTATTGTTTTTCTAACTGTGCACCCAAACTATGTAGCTCTCTAGGTGATTTTATCAAGGGGTGCATGGTTGGTTCATAGTTTGATAAAATGTGCATCCAAACCATATAACTTATCGAAAATCTTAAAAAATATGATTTTCCCATTTTCCCTTGATTTTTAACCCAAAAGGGGACTTCTCCTCCCCAATCGATTGAGACACACCAAAGGAGACCAAGGTGTGACCCTCCTTTCTTCCTCCTTCATTTTGGGGATTTTATTCTTGATTTCTTTGTATTTACTTCAAGATAAGGATCTTCCCTTATATATTTTTACTTATTCTATTATTTTACCTTCCTCTATTGCTTTGATATCATGTTGTATAAACCCTAGGTTGGGGTTTTTAACTAAAACCATATGGTTGGTGATGTTAGGATGTGCAAATTTTCTTTCAGCTTATTCTCCTCTTGTGATCAAAGGTTTCACTCTATCAACACTCCATCCACACTCTATTTGAGTTATGTGTTTCCATTCATTTTCATTTCCTAAAAAAACTGGGTATAATTGGGCATTCTAAAATATTTTTTCCTTAAAATTATTATTATTTTATAAACCCATGGTGAGTTATATAAAGTCTATATTGTAAATCATAATTTTCATACATAAATATTACATCTTATTAGATTAATATTCAATACATAACATAATGATCCATGCTAGAATATTATAAGTTTAGTGTATTTGGAAACTTGGATACATAAAATACTTGTTCATAATAGATCTACATCAACTCCCACTAAGTTATTAATAACTATAAACCTTATTAGAACTATCATACATAAAACCATTCTTCATAACCTAGGGAAATGAAACATAATAAATGGTGAGCTTATATGCCTAGTAAGGGTAAATAATGGGGATATTAATGGTCAATTAAGAATAAAATGAGTATAAGAGTATGAGAACATGAGTTTAACATTTGAAATACATACCCAACATATCATATATCATAATATTGCGTCATGGAATAAATATTGGAAGTTTATAATACATTAATCATAAAATAATCAAATAACATGAAGCATGAAAGTATAACATTGGAATAAGACATACGTTTTTGGTATACACATAAGCATAGAAAATAATTTCCTTAATCAAGGATCACTTATAATACTATAATATTGGATTGGTTTCACTACCCATTCTATAATATCATTATCCATGGTTCACCCCCAAGACTTTCATAGTGAATCGAGTCCATTACGGAACTAGGTTCACTCCCCATTCTAGTCCTTATTATCTCATGAGATATCTATCTTTACCCAATTAATTGGAGGGATATATAATTTTAGGCCTACCCATCACATAATCATAATATATTTATACATGTTCTACAAGATTATAAATCATTCATCATATATCATAACCTATGGAAAGGAAATGAGTTTCATAAAAATTTCAATAATTCATCATAACATACCCCATGGGAAATAAATAGGTTTCATAAACATATCATGATCATAATCATAAGCCATACACAGAAATAATAAGTATAGTATCCTTGGATCATATCCCTAGTAAAACATAAGTAACATCAAAGGATGTTATCATAAATGAAAATGCCTTTAAAATATCACTTGGAATATTTCTTGAGGAAAATACACTTTTTATTTTATAATCACTTCTTTAAAATATAAAAATTTACAAAACATTATAGAAAAAAAATTTATTTTAAGAAAACTATGGAAACATTTAAATAGAGCTTCAAATATTGGATCAATCATGATGGTGATAATTTTTTTTCATATTTTGTACATTAAAACAAAGATTCCCATCACATTTTTGGTAAAAAGTCAAAAGTACCTTGTTCAAAAAATAACAAGATTATTCCTTTTCAACCATTTTGTAAAAATTAAAACATGGGTGAAAATGAATTGAAATAATTATAGGATAATATTAAAAACAATATTGAAAATATTTTAAATAAAACATGGACATGGAAGAAAAATATTCCTGACCAAAGAGAAAAGAAATATTGTTTTTCTTAAAAATATTTTCTCAATCATTTTAAGTATCAAATAGAGGGAAATGAAATTATTACTTGAAAAATAACTAAATAACCTCAAGAGAATAAAATTAATGATATTATTGATAGGCAGATCATGAAATCTCATCATCGGAAACTTAATCATGAACAATCCTAGTAAACAATGAGATTGTAACAAAAAACCCTTACCACATTAGTAACTTTGAAATAAAAACCTCAAAAAAAAAGAAACTTATTTGGATATGTAAATAAATGTAATTTTTATTATAATCATAATAAAATATATTCATGGTCAATATATAAACCATATAAAATAAAAAAGTGGTGAATACTATATGTGTCTCAAAGAAATAAAAGTGAGACGAAAATCCCATACCTCAAGTTTGAATTGATTCAAAAATGATCTAAGATCCTTTATAATAAATTTAAATTTATTATAATTCTTTAATATAATAATTTAAATACTTATAATATCTTATGTTATCCACTTATAACATTTTAACAACCATTTATTAACAATTCATTATTAAAATAATCATTTCTGGGTGTTAACTATTTTGTTTTTCATTAGAATTTATATTTGATAGTTCTGGTCCTTATACATTGATCATGGTTCCATCATCCCTAGAAGGTTAATAATGATATAAATATAATTTATATTCATTATATATATATATATATATTTATATTCATCAATAAAATATCGAGATAAAAAAAATGAATTACACCATTTATGGAGGCGGTAGGCCGTATGTATTCATGAATGCTATTTTCACTTTTCGATGGATGAAATCACATAAAGGTAAATAATAATTAAAATTTAAAAAATAATTATTATATCATATATATTCATATATATATCATATATATTCATTAAATATATCCTTATTACCATCCATGTAAAGAAAAAACAATAAACAAATCATGTTGCTTTGTGGAGGAGGTAGTGTACACGTATGCACGAGTGACATTATCGTTTTCAAACATATAGAAAGGTAAGAAGGGAGATATGATATTATAATTTTAAAAGAATAATTATATCATAAATATAATATATATATATTAAACCCATCATAGTAACCATCCATTAAAGATGGTGATGGAAAATGAATTGTATCACTACATAGGGGCGATAGTCTACATGTACACACAAGCGATATTTTCACTTATCATTTGAGGAAAAATGTATTTTTGAAGCATATAAATACTTTACTAAAAATTCAGTACTTATATATAAATATATTATATTTATATGAAACAAATATATATATTTTTTAAAAATTTGGATATTCCTATTTAATCTACAAATTTGACAACTAGGTTATAATGGTTTACTATATTATGGTACATTTTGACTAGATTTTTCATATATCACAAGATATCAAAGAAATTAAATTTATTTGATGAGAAATTTATCATAAAATATCAGGGTGTTATATTCTACAAACATTAATATTATTTTTTCCATTTAAATTACCTTACTATGATATAAAAAAATGAGGATATCTCTATTTTATCACACCCTTGGGTTCCCAAGTAGCTTCTTTGAATTTATGATTACTCAAGAGAACTTTATCCAGGTGAGTAATATTATTCTATAACACTTTATCTCTACGATCCAAGATCTATGTTGGATATTATTCATGTGAAAGACCATGATCCAATGGTACAGCCTCTGATTTCAATACATGTGATGGACTAAGTATGTGCTTTATCAGGAGAAATACATGGAACACATCATGAACTTGAGAGGGATTTAGTGGAAGTGACAAGTGATAAGATACCATCTATAATTGATTAAGAATCTTGAAGGGTAAAATATAAATAGGTCTAATATGTATCTTATTTCTAAATCACATAACCTTATTTCATGGATAAATTCATTGGCATACCTTCTCACCAACTTTGAATTCAATATTTCACTGATGATTGTCAACACAACTTTTCTATCAACTCTGACCTACCTTGATGTGATGTTGAATGAATCTGAATTTATTTCCCATTTCATCAGCTAGCTCAAGTACCAATAGATTTATTTCTCCAAATTTATCCCAATACATTGGACTTTTAAACATCATTCCATATATGGATTCATAAGGAGCCATATGGATACTCGAGTAAAATATATTACTATAAGAAAACTAAACTAGAGGAAGGTGTTAATTATATAAAACTTTAAAATCCATATAACAAGAGCTTAGTATATCCTACAAGGTTTGAATGGTTATCTTAGACTGACCATCTATCTGATAATGATACATATTACTAAAATAAAACTCTGAATCGATGAAGACTTTATTAGAACTTTGAGGTAAACGTTGAATATCGGTCAGATACAATAGAATGTGGTACTCTATTCATTCTTACCACTTCTTTAATATATATTATGGAAATATGATCAATAGTTAAATATTTTCTAATAATAATGAAGTGTGATTACTTCATAATACAATTGAATAAAACCTAAATAACAATATTACCCTTAGATGTTTTAGAGAGTTTGATAAAAAAAATACATGGTGATGTTTTCCCATTTCGATTCTAGTATGGGTAATGGTTGTAACCTCCCATTATACTTATATCTATTAGTATTAATTTTCTAACATACTAATCATGGAGATACATATTTTGTAATATTTCTCTTCATGTTGTACCACTAGAAATACTTTTTTAGGTATCTATACATCTTCATATTTACTAGATGAATATAGAATGATGAACTATTAGATTTATACAATTAATTCTTATTTAAACCTTGTATAGAAGGAACACATACACTGTTCTTAAACCTTATCATTATATAAAAATCTAGGTTTAACTAATGAAAATTTGTTACCTTAATTTATAACTCTATATCATCCTTCCATGCCTCTTTAATATTCACTTTCTTAGATGGTTGAATAATCATTTGAGAAAGATAATATTTCTCCCCTTACTTTAAGATTTCAAGGTACATATTTTTAAAATATATATAAATTGGATATTTTTTGATCCTTATCATAAATAATCTTTCATGATCCTTCCGAATTAGAGAATCTTACACATTGTTTGCTTTCCCAAGGTGTTAATGAAATTAAGTAGTCAAAATATTTAATCAACTCCAACTATATTATTTGGTGTATATTCATCTATTTATAATTGAATATAAAATTTAAACTTTTATGATCAATATATATGTCACACCTTTATCCCTAAAGATAATGCATTCATATCTTTAATGAAAAAACTACCACAGTTAACTCCAAATCATGAGTTGGGTAATTTTTCTCATGAACCTTCAATTAGAATGAGGAATAATATATCACTATATAATTATGTAATAAGAAACATCCCATTCCTTTCTTTGATGCATCACTATAGATCCAAAACCCTTCTCCACTACAAGGTTGTGTAAGCACAGGTGTGTTGACTAACATTCTCTTCAGTTCCTTGAAATTTTCATCACATTCATCCATCCAAAGGAACATAGATCCTTTTTTAGTTAACCCGGTGAGTGGATAAGATAACCATGGGAAATTTTCAAAAATTATTAATAATAAACATAAAAACCAAGAAAAATTTGGATCTTAGTCAAATTTATTGGCCTGGGACAATGTTCAATAGCTCCTGTATTTGATGGATCCATATATATACCCTCACTTGAGATTATATGGCCCAAAAATGAAACTTTTTATAGCCAAAATTTACACTTGGTAATTTTTTCATACATTTTCTCCTTCCTTTGGGTTTTTAGAATTATCCTCAAGTGATATTAATGTTCTTCCCTACTCTTGGAATATTTAATAACTTCATCTATAAAGACTATAAAAATATGATCAAGGTAATCTATAAAGTCTCTATTCATTAAATCCATTAATATAGTAGTGAAATTAGTAATACCAAATGGAATCACTATAAATTCACAGCGTCTCTACCTCATATGAAAGAATTTATTAGGTATGTCTTTACTTATGATAGCATTTAGATCAAAGATCAATATTGGAAAAATATTTATCTCCCTGTAATTGATAAAAAAAATCCTCAATATGGGATAAAGGATACTTGTTCTTGATTGTGATCTTTTTTAGTTACCAATAATCAATGTAGAGTTTCATTTATACATATTTTTTCTTAACAAAAATAATTGGTGCACACCATGGTGATGTACTTGAACAAATGAATACCTTATCAAGATTCTCCTTAAGTTATTTCTTTAATTCTTATAACTCAATTGGGTCCATTATATGAGGATTCTTTTAAATAGATGTAACACCAGGTATGAGTTATATTGAAAACTAAACTTTATAATTTTGTGGAAGACTGGGACACTCTTATGAAAAAACATCAACAAAATCTTATATAATAGGTATATATTATATATTGAGTTTCTCCCCAACCATATAAGATAAACACCCCTTTTGAATTGGAATCAAGACCAATATGATGGATATAATTCACACTGGAAGTTCATATTTGTCATCACATCGATAGATGATCATATGTAGGTTCAAAGTATGAAACATTACATCTCTTCCTCAACAATTGATGTGATATTTATGTAAAGAAATACAATACATGCCTAAGATAACATCAAATTACACTATATGTATAATAAAAAGATTTAAAGTAAGTACATTCCCACAAACTTCAATCAGAGAATAATCATAGACTTGAGATGCGATCATTGTGCCATTTTAGGTTTTCACTGCTAATTAAACATCTAATTATTGAGGTGGTATTGTGATACCTTTAAAAAATTATTTAGATATAAAAGAGTGGGTAGTTATAGAGTCAAATAAGTCATTAGTAGTTGTAGAGTGGATGGTAAGTTTACCTTTCAACACATAATTATCATACCCCACATCGAAAATAGTGATCATGTGAGATTTACCTTTTTCTCATGGATTAAGAGGTTATTGACATAGATTATTTTCATTAGACTTTGAATTTGAGAACTAGTTAGCATAATTACCATAATATTTTTATTTGAAACACTAGAGTGTGTGTGTTTCATTCTATGGTACTTTATCTTCATCATTAGATAAATTATTCTTCCCATCACCTTGATATTTTATTACTCGATGAACTTTTTTTCCACACTTAGAAAAATTTACCAATATCCTTAAGATAATTTCCTCCATGTTTCCTACCACACTTTGAGAATAAATAAAAGTTCATATTCTTCTCTCTATGGTTTTTATTATTTTAATTTCCTTTGAATTCCATCTTTCTTTTCTTATTAAAACTATGATATTTATGGGTAAATTGAATATCCATTTCCACCTTGATAGCACATAAAACAATTTCTTTATAACCATTGAATTTTATTATCACTAATTCCCTTAAAAGACTTGGTTTTATGACATTTAATAATTGACTAATCTTACTTTTTGGTTGGATGATAATACCAGGCGTATACCTCACAAGTCATGTAAAATTTTCCTCATAGATACTAATGGATTCATCATCCTTTTACTTTTTCTCAAGGAATTAATTATCCATTTTCATATGAATAATATAAGGAAAGTACTTATTGAAAAATAAGATTATAAACTCATCCCACTCCATGGATTCAATTTATTTTTGTTGTTTTATGTTCTTGATAAGAGTCCACAATTGATCTGCTTTGCTTTCCAAATGATAAATAGATAAAATAAATTTTTCATGTTATGAAAACTAGAGAATAGAAAATATCTTATCAGTGTTACTGATCCATTAATCAACAAATAATGGATTATAAGACCCACTAAAACAAGGTGGATGTTACCTAATTAAGGACTAAATATAATGCTATTCCCTCCTTTTATAGTTTAGAATATCAACACGATTCATAGCTTGAGAAAATTAAATAAGTAAAGCAACAATATTTTTAATTCTAGCTCCCATAACATTTGGTTACTCTAGAGGATAATCATTTCATTATCTATCACATTATTCATTCACATGGTTCCTTTAGGTTCCATCCATAAACTAAAACAAAAAATTATCATGTGAGTAACAATAATCATAGTGGGAAACCACCTAATCATGAAAAATTATTTATAGGATATCTAAATCATGACACAATATTTTCAATATATGAAACCTTAGGTTTAACCTAGGTTATTCATGGTTATCATATATTAAAATACTTTATAATGGTTTATAAATAAAATATGATTTAACCCATGCATATCCCTTGAGAGTGTCAAACCATGGGTGTAGTAATAGTACACTCACTATATACCATAATGATGGTCAAAATATACTTGACCATCTCTTTTTGAGGTTATTAATCCTAGAAGCATCTGTTACAAAACCATGTCCACTTGTAGTTTCTAGATAGAGATGTTTTTATAGGAAAACCACACTATTTTATTTACTATAACATCAGATGTGCTCCACTACATAGGATTATCATAAGGGTTCTCACAAAGGTTTTCTAATCCTAGTTTCCAAAGTTAACTAAACCTTGCTTTGATACTAGCTATAGTGACCCATACTTTTTATACATAAATATTACATATTATTAGATGAATATTAAATACATAACATAATGATCCAAATAATAATTTTATAGGTTTAGTGTCTTTGGAAACTCAGATACATGAGAAACTTGTTTATAAGAGATCTACCTCATCTCCCACTAATTTCTTCATAAATGTAATCCTTATTATACATATCATACTTAAAAACTTTCTTTATAACATAGGGAAAGGAAACATAAAAAAGGGTAAGATCAGATGCTCATTAAGGGTAAACAAGGGAGATATCAATGATCAATTTAAAATAACATGATAATAAGGGTATACGAACACGAATCTAATATTTTAAAACCATACCCAACATATTATGAATCAGAATCTTGAGTCATGACATAAAGATTAGTAGTTCATAAGACTTGAATCATAAAGGAATCAAATAACATGATCGATGAGATCATAACATTGTCATAAGACACAAGTTTATGACATACACATAAGCATACACTAGTAGAAATATGGGATTTAACGTTGAATTAATAACATCAATTTTTAGAAACTGATGCCGATGGTTTGTACGAGAAACTTTTAGCATCGATATTACTAAAAACTGACGCCAAAAATTTTTATTAGTGGTTTTGGCATCGATTTTACTAAAAACTGACACAAAAAACCAAAATAATATGATTTTTAGCATCCGTTTATGTGAAAACCAACGCCAAAAAAGAAGGTTTTCTGTACCGGTTTTAAATAAAACCGACGCCATAGGTATAATTTTCGGCGTCGGATTTCAAAAAAACCGATGCTAAAAATAAAAAAATCGAATGCTTTCAGCACCGGTTTTTACCAAAACCGACGTCAAAACTAAAAAATATATATTATTGGCATCGATTTTGACAAAAACTGATGTGGATTTTTTTTTGATTTTGGGCATTGGTTTTGGTAAAAACTGACGCCGAAAGTCATTTAAAAAATGTTGGGATCAGGAAACCCTCATCTTCTTCATTATTTGAAATCAAAACCCATGACGGCTCCTCTAAACTTTTGATGACTTATAAGCCTTATTTTTGATCTCCAACTTCCATTTTTGATGATTTTCTTCCATTTTCATGATCTACGGTCTGTGTTCTTTATTATATTCTCTTCTTTGATCATGTACAGATTATTTTTTCTTCCGAAATCTATTTTGAGTGACTTTCAACCATGGTTTGATTTTAGTTTATTGTTTATCTTTATTTTCATTGTTACAATCAATTTTTGTCTATATCTTGTAGTGATTAATTTTCCGAAGCGTTATATGGAGAAAAGTTTGGATTGGGGATCTATTTTCATGTTAAACTCCGATTTTTGCAAGTTTTTTTAATTTTGAAGATAAATTATTTATCATTTAATTTTGATTTTGATTTTATTGAATTATTAGTTTATATTTTATTTTAAATTTGTTGGAACATAGTTAATAGTCACCCCTAAGAGTGATTAGTCAATGTTCTTAAAATGGATTGGAGTTGTGTGATTTTAGGTTATGAATTTTTATTTGACATTGTGTGATTTTAGATTATGAATTTTTATCTGACATTATGTATAAATGTATTATTCAATGTTCTTGACTAAATTTTACCAAAAAATAATTGAATTATTTTTATCTGAAATTATGTATAAATATATTGGTCAATGTTCTTGACCAATTGTATTAGTCAATGTGTTGATTTTATTATCCGAGATTATATTTATCTTGACCAATTGACTAAATAATGTTCTGACATTATTTTTATCTAACATTATGATTCCTAATAAGACTAAGAAAATACACCTGAGAGGGGTGGGGGGGGGATTGAATAAGGTCTACCTAAATTATACCAAAAACTAATTGAATTATTTTAAAGCTTTTCTACTACTTTGGCCCATTGAAACTCTATCATCAATTAGGATATAAATGTTAAGTCAAAAGTCTTCTTTTGACTTCTATATCATGTTTTGGAAATCACAAAAGTATTCTATCATATGTTTGTATATTACAATTGTCTTTTATCATGTTTATCGTATCGTACGATGTTGATCGTACCGACCAAATTGTATCGTACTGACTCTGTCAAACGTATCATACTGACTCTGTCAATCGTATCGTATTGACTCTGTCAATCGTATCGTACTGACTCTGTCAATCATATCGTACTGACTCTGCTATTCAGATGATCATTATTTGTTTTGGTACTTTGTCAAAAACTCTCTCTGCATATGAATCGTACTCATGTTTTACATTTCTATATATCTCTTGTCCTAACAAAATGATGTCGTTGAGTTAGTTACAAACTAATCAAAACGATGTCGTGCTTTCTGTTTCAATATGACCGTTGGAGGCAATATGACCGTTGGAACCCGAGGCCTATAAATAGGAGGTCATTTGAAGCTGAGAACACAATGATGAACAAAGAGATCGAATGAAGAGACTCTGTGAACTGCAAAGATTCTAGAGAGAGACACTGTGACTTCTCTCATCAGCCTTGTGCGTCCGATCATCGTATCGAGGGCTTTCAAGTAATTGAAAGACAGAGGTGCCGATTACCTGCAAAATCGAGGGCTGCCGGGGATAGGCAGACAGACGTGCCGATCATCGTATCGAGGGCTGCCGGGGATAGGCAGACAGACGTGCCGATCATCGTATCGAGGGCTGCTGGGGATAGGCAGACAGACGTGCCGATCATCGTATTGAGGGCTCATCAGGGTGTTGGTGAGACAGACCTTTTATCCTAGGTGAAAGGATAACCCTTCTCTTTGGGTTAAAAGAATTGTATTACTTTTACATTTCCGCTGTTGTATTAGAAAGGGATTTGTGTTGTTTCCTTTCTTCTTTACATATTCAATTGTAATTGTTTCAATTACAATCATTCTATTACATTTTGTATTGATTGGTTCTATACGCTTTAAGGTAGAATCATTAACATTTGTATTACTCTGATTATTGTGTTCACCTTGAATACAATTGTTTTGCTTTACAATAGTATTACAATACATCATACCTTTTACATTCAATACAATTGTGGGTGTTTGTATTTGTATTAGTTTAAGATCATTTAAACTAATCTCTTTGTTACTTAAACTCAAAGTTTTTAAACCTACAATTCACCCCCCTCTTGTATTGTTCCATCTAATAGACTTTTATATCTACTATTCGATCCAACAATTGGTATCAGAGGAGGTTTTCCACTGATTTGTATTATTAGCTTTATTTCTTATTACTATCTTGAATACTTACTACACTAACGTGTGGTGTGGAAAAGTTGTTTTTGTTATATTAGATGGCAGGAATGAATATCGGATCAATAGATAATCTGAATCCTTCTAGACCACCAATCTTTGATGGGAATGATTATGAGTATTGGAGAGATCGTATGAAGACTTTCGTCATCAATACTGGTGTAGACAATTTTATTATGCTTACTGGGGGTTACAAAATTCCTGACAAAGAAGTTAGCACTTTCACCAACCAAGAGAAGTAAGAATATCAACTGAATTACAAGGTACGCAATACTTTATTATGCTCTATGACCAGGAATATATATAGTCAGATATCTTCATGTGAAGCAGCCAACTGTATTTGGAAGAAATTAGAAGTCACTCATTTTGGTACATCCAAGGTTATAGAAACAAGGAGAGCAATGCTTCGAGCAGAGTATCATGGATTTGTTTTTCCTTATGGAGAGCCAGTATGCAAAGTGCAACAAAGGTTTATGACAATTGTCAACAGCTTACAATATATGGGGGAAAAAGGTCTTGATGATGAAGCTCTTGTTGACAAGATTATAGATATTATGCCAAATGAATGGGAGTCAAAAAGAACAGCTATTGATGAAAATAGAAAAGTTTCCCAGATTACTCTTGATGAACTCTTTGGAACTCTTCTACAGCACGAGACAAGAATGAAGAGAGATGCTGATTTCAATAAGAAGAAGAATGGGAATGGAAGTGTAGCTTTTGCATCTAAAGCTAAAACACCTGAAAGGGTCACAAGGTCTAAATCCAAGAAAGTTATTGTATCTGATTCAAGTGATTGTAATCTTTCGGATAATGAGTTAGCCAATCTTGCTCGGAGGATGAACAAGATTGTGGGAAAGAAAGATTTTCAATATAGATTCAAAAAGAAATACAGGAAAGATAGGAAAGATTCAGAGGTGACTTGTTATGAATGCAAGAAAGCAGGACATATAAGGCCTGATTGTCCTTTACTGAAGAGGAAAGATAGAAAAGAGAAACACTCTGAAAGAAACAAGAAAAGGTTTTATAAGACAAAGAAAGGCTTGAAAGCAAATGATACATGGAGTGCAAGTGGTAGTGATTCCTCAGATGATTCTTCAGAATATGAGACGTCAGGACAAAGGAATATTGGACTTCTAGCCAGACTACCAATTGAAGATCATTGTCTCATGGCTAAGGTACATAATGCTGAAGCTGTTACAAATGTCTCTTTAAATGCAAATTATGTTGATAATAGATATTATGAATCTTCAAATGATGAACCCTCATCATCAGAGGATGATACTTTACCTTCTTTTGAAGAAGTCTCTAGATTTTCTAAATTACTTGAAAATGAAAATTCTAAACTCAAAAAGAGATTTGAAAAAGCAAATTCTAGAATTTCTATTTTGACTAAAGAAGTATCAGATCTTTCTAAAGATCTTGATGGGAAAACTTCTGATTTTGAAAGCATTTTGAAAACCCTTGAGAAAGTCAAATCTGAAAAGGATAAACTTTCTAAGGATCTTGAAACTGAAATTTCAAAGAAAAACTTTTTAGAGTCTAACTCTAGTTCTAATTCAAATGTTTTAGAAAACAAGAATTTGGTTTTAAAACTAAAGTCAGAGATTTTATCCTTGAAAAAGTGTTTGTCAAACTTTACTCATGGAAAAGAAAACTTTGATAGGATGTATTCTCAAATAAGACCTTTGAGAAATCGTTCTGGTCTTGGTTATACTCATTCCAAACCTGTTTTTAGTAATAACTATTTTGTTCCTCAAAAAACCATTTTCTGTTCCAAGTGTCAATGTGGTGGACATTGGAGAAGAGATTGTTCTCTTAACAAAACTCAATCCTTAGGATTTCATAAAGCTCATTTTGCTAAACAAATGTGGATTCCTAAAATTCTTTTATCTAACCCTTCTGGATCCAAACAAGTTTGGATTCCAAAAATCTAATTGTTTCTTTTTCAGGGAAACGAGAAGTGTATCAATAAGAACATTTGGTACATGGATAGTGTTTGTTCTCGACATATGACTGGAAACAAAGATTTCTTTGAAAAGGTTATCAAAACAAAAGGTGGAAAAGTTACCTTCGGAGATAATGCTCAAGGAAAGATTGTTGGTATAGGTAATATCGTTTTTCTTGGAAAAGTTCTTATTTCAAATGTTTTATTTGTAAAAGGTCTTAGGAACAATCTCATCAGCATAAGTCAATTATGTGATGAAGGTTACCTTGTGAATTTTAGAAATGATAAGTGTCTAGTTCACAATTCCAAGGATGAATTCATTCTATCTGCCCATAGGCAAGAGAATGTTTACACTATTAACTTAGAAGACCTTAGGAACCAAAACTTACCTTGCTTAAGTGTAATAGAAGACCAATCGTGGCTATGGAATAGGAGACTAGGACACTGTAATTTGAGAAACCTAAGAAAACTCTCAAAGAAAGGACTTGTAAAAGGGCTACCGGATCTTAGATATGATTCTTCAAAAGTCTGTGATCCTTGTCAATTTGGCAAGCAACATAAAACTAGCTTTAAACCAATTAATAAAGTTTCAACTTCTAATGCATTACAGCTTGTGCATATGGATCTGTTTGGTCCTTCACAATCTGGAAGCATTGGAGGAAAATACTATGTATTTGTTTTAGTTGATGACTTTACTAGATTTACATGGATCTACTTTCTCACAAAGAAATCTGAAGCCTTTTCCTATTTCAAAACTTTTAGAGCCCAAGTTAAAAATGAGAAAAACCTACCATTGATAACTATTCATAGTGATCATGGTGGTGAATTTCAAAACTCAGATTTTGAAACTTTTTGTAGTAAGAAAGGTATTACTCACAATTTCTCAGCCCCAAGAACTCCTCAGCAAAATGGGGTTGTTGAAAGAAGAAATCGTATTCTTCAGGAAATGACTCGAACCATGTTGAGTGAATACTCAATTGCTAAGCACTTTTGGGCTGAAGCTGTAAGTACTTCCTGTTATACTATAAATCGTGTTTTAACTAGACCATTTCTTAATAAAACTCCTTACGAGTTATGGACTGGCCGAAAACCTAAAGTTTCTTACTTCAAAGTTTTTGGATGCAAAGTATTCATTCTGAATACAAAAGATAATTTACACAAATTTGCACCAAAATCTGATGAAGGAATCTTTCTAGGCTATTCCACAACCTCTAAGGCTTATAGAGTTTTCAATAAAAACACTTGTACTGTTGATGAAACAGTACATGTAAAATTTGATGAAACTAACCCTTTTGTTTTCAACCAACCCAATCCTACATCCTCGGATGTGTTTTCTAAAAATGTTTATCAACCTTTATTAGAAGAGCATTCTGATAAGGAAAATGTTCAAGAAAGTATTCCTGAAACATTTACCACAGAAGATTTTCTACCATATGTTGATGAACAGGTTTTAAAAAAACCAAATCAATTGTTTCTTAGGAATCATCCCAGTGATAACATCATTGGTGATATAAATCAACCTGTAAGGACCAGAAATTCCTTAAGAAATGAAATAGAACATCTTGCTTTTCTTTCCCAATTTGAACCTAAAAGTCCAAGTGAGGCCTTAGGTGATGATGATTGGATCAAAGCAATGCAGGATGAACTAAATGAATTTGAAAGGAATCAAGTCTGGACTTTAGTTGAAAGACCTAAAGAAACAACTGTAATTGGTGTAAAATGGGTTTTCAGAAACAAGTGTGATGAAAATGGAATCATTGTAAGAAATAAAGCAAGACTTGTTGCTAAAGGCTATAATCAACAAGAGGGAATAGACTATGAAGAAACATATGCCCCTGTAGCTAGACTAGAATCTATTCGTATTCTATTAGCCTTCGCAGCATATTTCAATTTCAAACTATTTCAAATGGATGTCAAATGTGCTTTTTTAAATGGTTTCGTTCAAGAAGAAGTTTTTGTCGAACAACCTCCTGGTTTTCAAGACCCAAAACATCCTGATCATGTCTTTAAACTTACCAAGGCTCTATATGGTCTTAAACAAGCCCCTAGAGCATGGTATGATAGACTCACAGGATTTCTTTTACAAAACAATTATAGAAAAGGTACAGCTGATCCAACTCTTTTTATCAAAATGGAAAACAAAAATGTTTTGATTGTCCAAATCTATGTTGATGACATCATATTTGGATCAACTCAGAAATCTTTAACCGATTATTTTGCAAATTTAATGAAATCTGAGTTTGAAATGAGTATGATGGGTGAGTTAACATTCTTTCTTGGTTTTCAAATATCTCAAAAACCAGAAGGAACTTATATATCTCAACATAAGTATATTAAAGACTTACTCAAAAAGTATGGATTTGACAAAACTAAAAGTATTAGCACCCCAATTGGTACCTCAAATACTCTTGATCTTGATGAAACTGGGAAACCAGTAGATCAAACAATTTTTAGAGGTATGATAGGGAGTTTGCTATACTTGACAGCTAGTCGACCCGACTTGATGTTTTCTGTATGCTTATGTGCAAGATATCAATCTAATCCAAAAGAGTCTCACTTAAAAGCCGTAAAGAGAATCTTTCGGTATTTAAAAGACACTATGGATTTAAGACTTTTCTACTCTTCTGGAAATGATTTTGTTTTAAAAAGTTTTTCAGATGCTGACTTTGGTGGTTGTAGAATGGATAGAAAAAGTACATCTGGAACATGTCATTTCTTAGGAGACTCTTTGGTTTCTTGGTCCTACAAGAAACAAAACTCAGTAGCACTCTCCACTGCTGAAGCTGAATATGTAGCAGCTGGAAGTTGCTGTGCTCAAGTATTGTGGATGCAGCACACACTCACTGACTATGGTTTGAGTTTCTCCAAAACTCAAATTCTATGTGATAATACAAGTGCCATAGCTCTTAGTAAAAACCCAACACATCACTCTCGTGCAAAACACATAGATGTTAGGCATCACTTTCTTAGAGATCACACACAAAAAGGAGATATTGTTTTACAATTCATCGGAACGCAAGAACAACTTGCTGACATTTTTACAAAACCTTTACCTTCCGATAGATTTGAGTTTATAAAACAGAAGCTAGGAATGATTACATTAAAATAATCATTCATATCTACTTCCTGTTTACATCTCTCCTAATAGTAAGAAACTCCTCGTAAAAAGGGGGAGGACATTTCTTTCTGTCTTTATGCTTATTTTATCTTATTTTCTTTAACTATTTACTCTTTGGATTGTTTTGTTTTCTGTTTATCGTATTGACCATTTCAGTTTTTCTGTTTATCGTATTGAAATTCTTTTCCATCGTATCATTCAATTTTGTTTGAATCGACCGATGATAGTATTGAAATTCTTTTCCATCGTATCATTCAATTTTGTTTGAATCGACCGATGATAGTATTGAAATTCTTTTCCATCGTATCATTCGATAGTTTTGTATCGACCGATGATAGTATTGAGATTGTTTTCCATCGTACTGTCAGTTAATGGTAACAACTATTTTTCCATCGTACGGTCCGATCATAGTAATGACTTTGTTTTCCATCGGCATCATTTTTTTTCTCCTTACGATTGTGTTTACTTTTGATTCATACCAAAACCAGCAATCACCTTATGTTACCCGACAGGTTTCTTTTCACTCTTCTCATTTTTTTTAATTTTTTTTTTTTGCTTTAATCCTAACCATTGATCTGGTATTATCTAATCTTGACCGTAGAATATCAACGGTCATCTCTTTATTGCCTATAAATACCCCCCTCCCCTCCCCAAACCCACATTGATTGTCCAGGAATTGAGGCGAAGCTCTGCTCCACCAGCTATAAAAAATCGTACGATCTTCTCATCGGCAGAACCTTTATGTCTCAATCTTCTGCTAATACTCCCGCCGAAATGTCTTCAAAGACTTTTACAGAGAAAGACTTTCACAGAGAAAGGTTAGTATCCCGAGACTTTTTCGATATGTACGATTCTACAATCAGGAGGATTATTTTGTTTCAAGGATGGGAACATCTCTGTGTGGAAAAGCCTGATATTCAAGATCCAGTTCTTTTTGATGAAGTTTGTCAGTTTTACAAAACCGTTTCTTTTGACAAAGTTATGACTATTAACTTCGCTGTGTACGATAGAAAATTATCTATGTCTGTGAAACAAGCGGCACATTTTCTGAATGTTTCTATAGAAGGCGATGCATTCTGTCCATCTCACAAACTACCAGAGGAAGTTGGTACGTTTAATAGAGAAAGTGCTGAAAAAACTTTGTTTGTTATTAATGAGGAAAAGAGGAAAGTTTCTCATCTTTCACCGGACAATCGGTTTGTCACTTTATGGATGCAAGGTTTTCTTATCCCAAGGAAAGGGGATAGAGAAACCCTTAAAGTTTCTGATGTCTTTATGCTCGACTATCTTGTGAATATGAGGAAAGTAAATCTCATGGGATATGTTTTTGAAACCATCAAGAATGTCAAGAAAGGAGGGATTAAATCCCAGATAATAATGTATCCAGCCATCCTTACGAAATTCATTCTTGAGAGTATGAAGTTTTGTAACATTGCTTTGAAAGGAGAACCTATGGATTTGAGGCCATCTTTGATTAATAAGATTACGATGAAAAAGCTGAATGTTTGTTTTGATTCAAATTCAAAACTTTTTGTCAGAGATGTAGAAGCTGAATTGGCTCAAAATCAATCGGCACCTATGCCAGCCAAGGAAAATCAATCCACCGGTGTTACTCGAAAGTCTGATCCTCAAACTAGTTCAAAACCAAAGAAGAAGCCAAGGTACAGTAAGGAAGTTGTAGCCAAATGGAGAAAGGACAAGGAACAAAGAAAGGAAGGTGATCCAAAGTTTGGTCTTGACCCTGCTGAGGCCTTTGCAGAAATAATAAGGGTAGAAGAAACCCTTCAAGCTGAAAAGAAAAAGAAGACTCTTTTGAAAAGAAAGGCTCAGGACTTTGATATCTCTAAAGTCTTGAAAGCAGTTGAAGATGCTAGTGCTCAACTAACTGTGGAAGTGCACCAAGAGCCCATCGTACAGAGTCTGCCTGAGAAAGAAAAAGGAAAAAAAGTGATAGAAGAAGTGGAAGTAGAAGAAGGAGATTTTCTGTTATAATTTCTTCAAAGTTCAAAGAAAAGTAGAGAGGAATCGCTTCAAAAGCTGAGCGAAGGTGTTCAACAAACTCCTCATGCCGATCAGGAAAGATCTCCGGACAGGATGTCATCTCGAGAAAAGCAAGATGCTCAATCTTCTCAGTCTGATAAAGTAGTTGTCATTAGTGACAAAGTGGAAGATGAAAGAAAACAGAAAGAAAAAGTGAAAGGGAAACAGCCAGCTGTTTATTCAAGCAGATCGTTTGAACTAGCATCGTACGATGAAGATACTGATTCAGAGCATACAATCTCTCTCAAGAAGAGTGATTACATTGTTCATGTTTTGAGAAGGATGGAGAAAACCATTCCTTATTTCCCGAGGCTGGAAGGGAAGATTGATTTTATTACTGAAAATCAAAGGAAAAAGTTTGGCTCTGTAAAAGAATTGAGAAAGAAAGTTTTGTCAGTAGAAGACGATCTGAAAGTTCTTTCTGAAAGCTCAGTTGCTCATAAGAAGGCTTGCAATAAGATGACCAAGTGGTCCTACAAAACAGAGAGCTCAATCAATGATCATGAAATAGCTATTGAAGATATAAGGAGGTTATCAAATGAGCTAGCAATTGCTTTCAACAAGCTTGATAGAGAAACGGTTGAAAGGATGAACCTTTTATCTTCTCAAAGAGCCGATGTTCCTTCAGTAAAAGACTTGCAAGATAGGATGAATGCTTTCCAATCTGAATTCTCGAAGGTTTCATCTTTCAAAGATGAAATGGTTTTACTGAAGAATCAAAATTCTGAGTTGTCCAAGGATAACAAGACTCTGCAAAACAGAATTGATACCCTTGAAGAAGTAATCAGAGTACAGGAGGAGACCATCAGAAATCAAGATCAGATTTTTGCGGATCAACAAGAGCTTCTCAAAACTCAGGGTGAATCAATTTCTAAAGACAAGAAGGAGATCAAGAAGATGAAATCTGTGCTTCATGAGCTTATAAAGAAAGAGAAGGAAAGAGAAAACAAATGATTGTTGTATTTGTTTCTTTTGGAACTTGTTTGTTTTGTAATAACTCTTATAATCCTTTCTCTTTTATCCATTGTCTTGTATTACTTCACTAACTCTTTCAGACAATTCGAGATTACTCCTTTCTTTTTGTAAATCACAAAGGGGGAGAATATTTACAAAGCAAAGATTGTTTTACAAAGGGGGAGAATGCATTACAATGCTCTTAAGGAAAATCTACAAATACAATCCTTAGGAAAGTCAATACCTAAGGGGGAGTTAGTTGTATTCAATTTTCTTATTCAGAAGAGTTTTTAAACTCAGGGGGAGATAAGTATTTCTTGTTTCATTTACTTTGTGTATTTGTGCTTTCCAAAAAGGGGGATATTGTTAAGTCAAAAGTCTTCTTTTGACTTCTATATCATGTTTTGGAAATCACAAAAGTATTCTATCATATGTTTGTATATTACAATTGTCTTTTATCATGTTTATCGTATCGTACGATGTTGATCGTACCGACCAAATTGTATCGTACTGACTCTGTCAAACGTATCATACTGACTCTGTCAATCGTATCGTATTGACTCTGTCAATCGTATCGTACTGACTCTGTCAATCGTATCGTACTGACTCTGCTATTCAGATGATCATTATTTGTTTTGGTACTTTGTCAAAAACTCTCTCTGCATATGAATCGTACTCATGTTTTACATTTCTATATATCTCTTGTCCTAACAAAACGATGTCGTTGAGTTAGTTACAAACTAATCAAAACGATGTCGTGCTTTCTGTTTCAATATGACCGTTGGAGGCAATATGACCCTTGGAACCCGAGGCCTATAAATAGGAGGTCATTTGAAGCTGAGAACACAACGATGAACAAAGAGATCGAATGAAGAGACTCTGTGAACTGCAAAGATTCTAGAGAGAGACACTGTGACTTCTCTCATCAGCCTTGTGCGTCCGATAATCGTATAGAGGGCTTTCAAGTAATTGAAAGACAGAGGTGCCGATTACCTGCAAAATCGAGGGCTGCCGGGGATAGGCAGACAGACGTGCCGATCATCGTATCGAGGGCTGCCGGGGATAGGCAGACAGACGTGCCGATCATCGTATCGAGGGCTGCCGGGGATAGGCAGACAGACGTGCCGATCATCGTATCGAGGGCTCATCAGGGTGTTGGTGAGACAGACCTTTTATCCTAGGTGAAAGGATAACCCTTCTCTTTGGGTTAAAAGAATTGTATTACTTTTACATTTCCGCTGTTGTATTAGAAAGGGATTTGTGTTGTTTCCTTTCTTCTTTACATATTCAATTGTAATTGTTTCAATTACAATCATTCTATTACATTTTGTATTGATTGGTTCTATACGCTTTAAGGTAGAATCATTAACATTTGTATTACTCTGATTATTGTGTTCACCTTGAATACAATTGTTTTGCTTTACAATAGTATTACAATACATCATACCTTTTACATTCAATACAATTGTGGGTGTTTGTATTTGTATTAGTTTAAGATCATTTAAACTAATCTCTTTGTTACTTAAACTCAAAGTTTTTAAACCTACAATTCACCCCCCCTCTTATATTGTTCCATCTAATAGACTTTTATATCTACTATTCTATCCAACAATAAATATATATATTTATCTTTTAACCAATAATCCACAACCACATGTAATATAAAATATAAATAGAAAATCTAAATGTGTTATTTTTAAATGCTTTAGACCATATTTATTAAACCTACTCCCTATCCTATTCAACTCCCATTGAGACATATATTCTCTTCTATAATATATTAATCATTTATAATGGGTGTCCAAAAATTATCTTGACTCTGGATTTTCCATAATTCACAAGAAGGTACATAATATTACCCATGAAAACTTAGTACTATATCCCACAAAACCTTTGTATTAGAATCCCACTGGTTATTTCTCAAACTACTTCTTATTGAAGTTACTCACCAATAATACGAAGGTTGTCACTACATCCAAATAATAGGCCTTATTTCTCACCACAGTGTCTTTGAATGCATATATATCATCAAGAAATTAAAATATTTAAATTGAACTCTGATATTCTGATCAATTACCAAATATTATGAATCAGTTTATGTAATTATCTACTAACTTCATCAGTAGTGATCCTAAACAATATAACTTAGATTGGATTCCTCTTCAATTTATTTATTTCATTCTTTGCGAGTTCACAAATCTCAGCCCAATCACACCAACTCTTTATTCTTCCTCACAACTCATAGATCTTTTTTATTTCATAGTTTTACCAAATAATATCTATATATACTCATTAGAATATGAAATGGATTCACAACCACTTATTATTCCTCAAATGATTATATTGTTCTCTCACCCAAATGTGCTATAAGATATATCAATTTAGTTATGTATTTAATTTCATCTGTCATAATTTTGGGAGTATTAGGATTGAGTTTACTTATAATATGAACATTTAATCTAATTATTATTTCATATTACTAATAATAACTAATTTTTAGCTCTTTAAATTACTGTAATCTTCAATAATTTTGACACATGCAACATCAAAATAATGCAACAACTATGTAAAATGAACTAATAAATTTTAGAAGATTGATATTATAATTAAATTATAATATCAATATAATACATGTATATAATATGAAAATAAAATGTTTACTATTTATAAATGTGTTTCATATTTGATGTTTTCTATTTGATTATCAATAGTTTTTATTTAATGTTTTTCTGTTTACAATTTATCTATATATATATATTTAAATGTTTATATGTTTTAATATATTCACCAATTATTTTGTGATATCAGATATTGAATGGATCTTAATTGGATACATTTATGAGTAACCACTAGTGAATATGAAAAATGAGTTGATTAATTCTTGGAATTTCCTAAAAGACATCTTCAAAACATTGATTTGATTTTATGTCCATGTGTGAAGTGTTTAAATATGAGAAAGTTAAACTCCATAGAAATCAAGGACCATCTCATTTGTTATGGTTTTAGCCTTAATTATACACATTGGATCTGGAATGGTGAAATAACTAAAAATTCAAAATCCAATGTTGATGAAAATATTCATAATGAGGTAGAGGATCATATTGAAGAATTAATTCATGATTTAGGTGTTAAAACCATCGAAAAACAACAACTTTTGAATGATTTTATGGAGATTCTGAGAAACCATTATTCCTAGGTTATAGTAAATATACAGTGTTATCAGTGGTTTTGAGATTAGTTAACTTAAAATAAAAAAATGGGTGGAGTGATAAATGTTTCTACAGCTTACTTGAGATTTTAAAAGAGCTACTTCCAGAAGGCAACGAGCTTCCAAATTCCAATTACGAGGAAAATAAAATATTATTCCCAATGGGATTGGGGTATAAAAAGAAACATGATTTCCCCAATGATTGTGTATTTTATAAGAAAGAAAATGAATATTTATCAAGTTTTACTACATGTGGGACATCATACTATAAGTTAGATGGAAAAGTCAACTCAGATTCATTCTCAGGTGATGTCATCTAATGTCATGAAAAATAAATTTTGTACTTTATAATGATATCATCCAATATTTTTTGCATACAATTCTGATATTTCAATTGTGATTCATTTATAGGTACTAGAATCAAAACTCCTACTAAATAAATTTGGTACCTTCTAATAATTCCTTGTTTGAAGTGTCTATTTTCAAATTCAATTGATGAAAAAAGGTTAAGATGGCATTCAGATGAGTGCATCTCTGATGGTAACTTACGTCACCCTACCAATTCACTACAGTGGAAGAGTTTTGATAAAAATATTCATGATTTTGGAAGTGAAGTTAGAAATCTCAGAATGGGATTGTGTACTGATGGAATGAATCCATATCAGAGCCTCAGTAGACAACATAGTTCATGGACCTTTTTCTAGTAGTTTACAACTTTTCCCAACATCTATGTTTAAAGAAAAAATATGTTATGATGAACTTGATGATTTCTGGACTAAAAAACTAAGAAATGATATTGATGTGTATCTTTCACCATTTATTGATGATTTGAAACTGCTATGGGAGGCAGGTGTTAAAGTTTTCAATGTATTCAATAAAGAGTATTTTCTTTTGCGTGCTATGATAATGTTCACTATAAACGACTTTACTGCATATGAAAACTTATCTGGATAATGTTAAGGGACATAAATCATGTCCAATTTGTGAAGAACAAACTTCATATTATAAATTTCATAATAGAAGAAATACAATGTACATGGGGCATTGGATATTTTTTCAAATTGATCATCCTTATCATAGATTGAAAAAAGAATTTAATGGATTACAATAACACAATATTCCCCCTAGACCATCGTCAGCTAAATAATATTATGATAGGGTGAAAGATATTGATTTGACATTTGGAAAGAAAATAAGTTCTGGTCTTCAAAGAAATATCTGGAAGAATCAGTCTATTTTTTTGAACTACCATATTGGATTTTTTTAGTGATAAAACATAACATCGATGTTATGCATGTTGAGAAAAACATATGTGATAGTTTGATTGGAACTTTGTTAGACAAAAAAGGAAATACAAAAGATGGATTTCATGCTATATTGGACTTGATATTAATGAGAATACGTTTAGAGTTAGCTCCCACTGTGAAAGGAAACAGAACATATTTACCTTCGACTTGTCACACATTAAGCAAGATTGAAAAGATGAATTTCTATTAGTGTCTTCATGGTATTAAAGTGCACAGTGGTTTTGCTTAAAATGTGAATAATTTGGTGTCATTTAAGGATTATAAATTAATAGGTATGAAATATCATGATTTCCATGTGTTGATGCAACAACTTCTACTAGTAGCAGTGTGCGGTATATTGCCGACAGCTTTCAGAAAGACTATCATCAGGTTATGT
This sequence comes from Viscum album, assembly GCA_963277665.1. Lineage (NCBI taxonomy): Eukaryota > Viridiplantae > Streptophyta > Magnoliopsida > Santalales > Viscaceae > Viscum > Viscum album. Next base: position 22,028,272 of record OY728157.1, on the reverse strand, counting down.
AATTTTTTCAAATCCATTTGTACCAAAGTCATTGATCCAAATTTATTAGATGTATTAGATAATGAAGAAAATCTTATTCTTTTTTAACTAGAAATTTAATTCCCACCCACATTTTTTGATTTAGTGGTTCATCTAAAGATTCATTTGGTGCATGAGATAAGAATATGTGGGCCTGTTTATTTAAGATGGATGTATCCTTTTGAAAGATATATGAAAATTTTGAAGGGATATGTTAAAAGTCCTTATCAACCAGAGGCCTATATTATTCAAAAATATGTATCAGAAGAGGTGATTGAGTTTTGTACTGATTATTTGTATGAGGTGAAGCATACTGGTCTCCCTGTATCTTGACATATGACAGTTGATAATGAAGGTAGAGGGGTTCGAGGCTTAAAGGTAAAGTTCATTCCATGCGATGAAGTGATGTAGTCACATTTATACATTTTGAACAACACAGATGAGGTTCAATCATATATATCCTAACATATTTCTGAATTAAAGTTACGATATCAAAAAGAAATAAAAAGTGGTTGATGATTGAGCATAAGAATACATTTGTTTCATGGTTTAAAGAGAAAGTCACCCCAGATATATCTGCATCAGAAACATTGAAGTGGTTATCAGGGGGACTATCTCTTACTGTGATCACATGGCCTGGTTTTGATATCAATGGCTACACATTTTACACAAAAAACCTGGATGAAAAGAGTACCATTCAGAATAGTGGTGTGAGGGTTTTAGCTGAAGTAGTGCATTTTTCGTGTGCTAAAAATAAAAACTCAATTTCTGCATCAACACCAAATTTTGGAGTTCTAGAAGACATATGAGAAATTGATTATTTTAAATTTTGAGTCACCGTTTTTAAGTGTAATTGGGTTGATAGTAATAATGGTGTGAAACATAATGAATATGGGTTTAAACTGGTTGATTTCAAAATATTTAATTACAATGAGGAACCATTTATCATGGCGGTACATGAAAATCAATTATTTTATGTCATTGATCCATTAAATGATCAGTGGTCAGTTGTTTTTCAAGGAAAAAGATACCATTTGGGTGACGATGATGATGTTGATGATGTTAGTGATTTACATAATCCTTATTTATCTATTACATAATTTTTGGATGATTACAATGAGTATAAGACAAACACAATGCATGAAGTACGTAATGATCATGATAAAGGCATGTGGGAAAACACTAAGTTAGTCTCCTAATTTTTCTGGTAAATATTTATAATTTTTTTCTTTTTTTGAAACTTAAAAATGCCTGCCTCTTTTTTTACTTAATATTTTTTTCTCCTTTGTTTCTAAATATTCAATTTTCTAATGATATGAAGGTACACAAAATTTCATTATACTTTCTAGTAGTAATGTCAGATACAGATAAGTGGAGTAATTACCAAGGTATATCTATTTTTAAATATTGCTAAATATTCAGCAATATACTTATTTAATGAAATAAAACTGTTAATTTACAATATTTTTGTAGGACTACTGATGCGTCCTAGATGGAGGAGACTTCTCTTATTACTACTACAAAATCAAGTTCTCAATTTGGTAAATGCGGTATTACACATTTACCAAAACCATCACTTTCTCGTGATGATGACAGAGTACACATCCATTTTGATGATTATAATAATGCAATTGGACCAAACACAGTTCAGTTTATCAATTATATAGTGATGCAAGGCCGTTGTAGGATTAATATTTTATATCCTGATTGTAAGTCTATGGACAGGATGAAAAAGCAACAGATTTGGGAGGCCATGATGGTAAAATATCTTAATTGATTTATTTTATCTCATTTTTTGAATATTATATATTTTAAATGAAATATTTAATTTATTCAATTACAGATGACATTCAATTTTGAGGAAACCAAAGAAATTAAGAAAATACATCTCTCTTTAGCGATAGTTAAATGGAGAGATTTTAAAACAAAACTAACAAAAAATTATGTTTTTGGAAAGAGAAGGTTTGAAAAACCATTCCTCAAGTATCCATTTATATATGAAGATACATGGAAGATATTTATTGAAAGTTGTAATGAAGTTTAATTTCATGTATGATAATTTTTTTATATTGTAAAATTTATTATATATTTTTATTATTACTTAGTAGTTTATTTTTATATAACATGCCTCCAGGAGATCTCATCAGGAGATCCAGTTGAGAAATTTATACCCTCATACTTTATCATGTGGAGGGTACTCATATTTGGAGAAGAAAATGATTGAAGAAAAATTTAAAGCATTAAGAGATCGATCTAGTAGTAGTTAAGAAGAGGTCCAATTTGGTCCTCCATCTCCTCCCACTCACCATGAAAAATTGAAACGAGCAAGAAGAATGAAAAATAAAAATTATATTATGGAGGAAACTAAGCAAGTAACTGATAAAATTGTAAGTAAATATTATTTATTTTTTATCAATTTTTCTCTTTTATAAATTATAAACACTAATATAACTTTTTTATTTTTCATTTCAGGATGAACTTCAGGAGAAGAAGACACGCAGATCTTTTATCCCCGAGGGTAGGATGGAAATCCTAGCCACTGCTTTTGGAAAGGAAGAACACCCCATATGTGTTAGAGGATATTAGATGAGTGTTAGTATTCAGAAGGTTTTTGGTAAGAGTAAGCAATCTAGAGACCCAAAAATAGAATCCTTAAAAGCAGAGATGAAAGATATGAAATAGTCTATGGGTGATCAAATTCAAGCAGCATTGTATAAGGCTTTGTTAGAACACATGGAAATATAATCATAGTATGTACAGACTTCCCAAGTATATTATTTATTTTTCATCAATTTTTATATTTTATAAATTATAAACACTAACATAAATTTTTTATTTTTCAGTCTTCCCAACCTAATCACCTGGCCTACCCTGACCCATCTACCAACCCTACCTCGTATGAGCATCCTTTCTAGGTCTATTATTTATTTGTCATCAATTTTTCTATTTTATAAATTATAAACACTAATATAACTTTTTTATTTTTTAGCCTTCCCAGCCCGCTCACCCAGACTACCCTGCCCCATCTTCCTACCCCACCCTGTATGAGCAGCCTTCCCAAGTATATTATTTATTTTTCATCATTTTTTCTATTTTATAAATTGTAAAAACTAATTTAACTTTTTCATTTTTCAGCATTCCGAGCCTGGTCACCTGAATTACCCTGCCCCATCTTCTTACTTTGATTCTCCACCACCTCACTCAGACCAAACACATATATTGTGAGTTGTTTGTTGGAGATCCTCACATACATATTGTTGCGTTAGGACTAGTGATTTTTTTGAGGATTCTGTACATCACCATCCTATAAATATGGGTCAGGTTAGAGTATCAGTACTCAATATTATAGATCCTAATGCTCTACAACCATTTCCTAATGCGGAGATCACTAGAGTTGTGGATTCTGTAGGTTATTTTTTACTTTGGCCATCTGGTTTTCTTCGTTATATTTCATATGAGGTATGTGTTTTTCTAAATATTAATTATAAATGAATCAAAATTAATTATAATGTTTTCTTAAATTTAACTTATATAGGATTATCTGAAAGCAAAAGAAGGTGCATAAATGAAACAAAATGTTTAGGAATAATCGACTGTAGATAATTCAGATATTTTTTATGGGATACAAAGATTATCTCAGGAATTTTATTTATTGAATTATATCTATGAGTTTTGTATGATGACCGATATATACATAATAAAATATCCATTGAGATTACTCAAATAAGATATCATGCATCTAGTAGATTTTGAAGAGCTCATCCTGAATGTGGTGCATCTGTTTACCATGTAAGTAAATTGACATTTGAATTTTTATTTCTTTAATAAAATATTATTTTAAATTGACTAACTATATTTTCTTTTTAAATTAGATATCTACACATGATTCTTCTATAAAATAAAAGTACATAAATTTACAATTTTATAGATCCAAAATTCATTTCTATAGAAGTGAAACATGTGAAGAATCATGATAGAGTTGCATATATGTGTGAGAGATTATCACATATAAAGATTCAGTGCTAGTTTATTCCGTTTATTGATAAGTAAGAATAAAAAAATTATTATGAACTAATGATCATTATAATGTCATTAATTTTGAAATTTTTGTATTGTAGGGGGAATTAGATGTTAGGCGTATTGTGCCCAAGTGAATACACCACATATTGGTTTTTCTCTTTATTAGGGAATGTTAGTAAAATATTTTCCACCTTATTAGAAAGTTATGTTTTTTATAAGATCATTATGTTTTATTATCATTGTTTAGATATGTATTATTAGTTCATATATATGAAAATGTAGTTCATGGAAAAAATTTAACAAGGAATACAAATCGATAAAGACACTGAATAAAATCAAATATGTGGAAGTACAAGTAATTAGTTTTTATATTTTAATTTGTTCTGATTTTTTGTTATATATTAATTTTTATTAATAGTTTAATGGTTTATAACTGTAGTGTCATCATAAAAAAGGACATATTGAATGTGGTTATTATGTTCTATGATTCATGTATGAGATAATCACAACTGGGGAAACTACTGAATTTGATAAGGTTAGTTGTATTTTTTTTATATTTTCTTCCATATTATTCTATTTTTTTATCTCATATCATTCAATGTTATTATAGGCATTCAATGATTCATAGTCTTATTCCCAATCTGATATGACTCATATTCAATCTATTTTTTTCAAACTATTTGTTAAGTCTGATTTGGATTTGAGGTATGTATATTCTAATATTTATAATTAATATTACATATGGGTTCAAAAAACTAACTCTTTTGATATATTAGGTGTTTTATCCTAATAATAATCAAATGAATGATTCAAAAATAACCAACAATGAGCATGCCATAAAATTTAGGTAAGTGTATTTTAATTCTAGTTTATTTTAAGGTTAAATATTATGAATTTTATAATTTTTTTGTAACTTTTGGTGTAATTTTTTTGTTTATGCTTGGTATATGAAAGAATAAATAATCAATCAACCTTGTTCTGAGAGGATATGTACTATCCAAGTTGAGATAAACCCATGTCGTACCTGCTACAACTCTATGCCAAAATGATAAAAAAGACATTAGAAGTGACCAAGAACAATCCAAAAGTGCATTAAACATATTACATGGTATCCTTAAGGCATTGATTATTGATTATGGCCACAATTATAATGAGTGAACATGTACTCAATATCCACATGGAATCAAGTTTTTTCATTGTACTTGGTATCCCTAATGAATTGAATTTTAGGTCAAGCCACAAGCCTATCATAGGTACATCATAGTCATTGTCTCGTGTCAGGTCAATCACACCGGTATAATCATATCATGACGGTACACTTATTCCAACTACCAAATAATGATTCCTTAGGTATGGTAATAAATTCAATAAGAAATATCATTAAAGACCTAGGATCAAATCCGGGCAGGGGTGATTTCCCGGGGTACTGTAGCAGTAGTATAGCAGGGCACTGTAGCATTACTATAGCAGCGGTGGAACTGTAATAGCAGCGAAACTGTAGCGACGAAGGGACTGTAGCAGGGATTATAGCAGTGGTGGTACTGTAGCAGGTACTATAGCAGCGTGGGTACTGTAGAAATACTATTCACCGAGGGGTCCTTTGGGCCAAAAAATGGTATTTCAAGCCTTGTATTCAAGCCACTTGGCCTTAGGCCTTCGAGCTATGTAACGGGCCACCCTCTACCCAGTCTAAAGAGGTCTTTTCTTTAAATAATAAATTGAGGCTTCGACCCCAAACTTTAAAAAAATATAAGAATTTTTAGGGAATCAAATATAAAATATGGTCTCATGGGCTACCCATCCACATTAGTTACCATATTAGAAAACATCTCTCAAGGCCACACACACACACACACACTACTGTGCATAACATAAAAATCATGGACACATTGGAAACACATATATTTTGATATATTCCAAATCCACTAGAGGTCATAAAGAAAATAACATGCATGGAATGAAATTCATTACCTCCAATGTATATGATCACCTTAAGTGGTAACAGATTGATGTGGTATCCTATTCAACTAGTTTTTCAACTCATGTCTCAAATAAAAATGAAATAGAAGATATTTATCTACTTATTCTCTGATTATTTTTAACATATAAGATATTTACATGAAATTGGAAACATGGTAATTTGGGTATTAAATCACAAAACCCCTAAACATACATCCTAGTATACATCTATTATAAGAAATATACATACACTCATCCATAATAAGATATCAACACACACATAAAAGGAAACATATCACTAATTTGAAATGAGAAATGAAGTTCTTATATAGAGTATATTAATTATCCATCTCATTCTCACCCTACTTTATCTGATTAGCCATTGTAGCAAAATTTACCATCAAACCATCCCATTCAGCCTTAACCACAGATGCCACATTTCCTATAATGACATATTCTTCTAACATTTGACACTATAATTCATTGATTTCTCTCAAGTTCCTCTGAAATGTCTTTGTCTAATTTTTTATAAGATTTATTGATGCATTTATCTTTAACCGTAATCCATGTAAAATTTTTAGTGAATCAAATGTATTTTCTTTGATATCAAAGAATAATTGGGCGGTGTGAGAACTGAAAATGCTGGAGTCATGGGACTTGCAAAGGTTACAATTTTTTTTAAAAGAAGTCATTGATTACAGGTACGTGTATTTTAATTCTACTTTATAATACAAATATGTAGATAATTTTTTGATTAACTAGATAAAAGTATGTAAGTTATATATTTATATTGAATTATAAATACTATTTGATTGATGTATATTGTGTTTTTATAGGGGTTTAGTTTTTATTGGAATTGTAGTTTTTCTTATTTTTCTATTTTTTTTAACTTACAGTGTCGCTTATTTTAAAAATCGACACCAATATTTTAAAAAAAATTCAAGTTTATGGCGTTGGTTTTATCCAAAACTGACCCTGTAAACCCAATCCTTATTGATTTTCAGCGTTTGTTTTACCTAAAACCGACACTAAAAATCAGTTATATGCATCGGTTTATTTAATAAATCGATGCTAAAACCCTTAACGGAAATTATTTTCAGCATCGGTTTTTAGAAAATTGACACTGAAAATAATATTATTTACATTGCCTTTATAGACGTCGGTTAAAAACCGACGTCAAAAAGAAAAAAACGACGTTAAATTGTGTTTTTTCACTAGTGATAGTAAATAATTTATTTATTAAAGGTTCACTATCTACACTATCATAGTTTATTGGGTTTAATCCCAATTCTATAATATCCTTAGTCAATTTTCACTCTTAAGACTATCATAGATTCCCTTACTGAATTGGTTTTACTCCCCATTCCAGTCCTTATTATCCTATGAGGGGGATATATAATTTTAGGAACACCCATCACATAATCATAATCTATTAATATGTGTTTCATAAGATCACAAATCATTCATCATATATCATAACCTGTGGAAAATAAGTTTATTTCATAAACATTTCAACAATTCATCTTTACATAACCCATGGAAATTAAATGGGTTTCATAAAAATATTATTATCATAATAATGAAACATCCAGAGAAAAAATAAGGATGGTATACTTGGATCATATCCTTAGTAAAGCATATGTAACATCAAAATATGTTATCATAAATAAAAAATACTTTAAATGATCACTTAGAATATTTCTTGAGGAAAATAACCTTTTCATTTTGGAATAAATTATTTAAAATCTAAAAATTTAAAAAACATTATGGAAAAAATTTTATTTGAAAGGAACCATCAAAAATTGAAAAGTAAGCTTCAAATATTTAAGTGGTCATGATGGGGGTAATTCTATTCATGCCATGTCTGTTAAAAAAATATTTCTTCCACATTTTTGATAAAAATTCAAAATTACCTCATTCATAAAATGAAAATAATATTCCTTTTAAACCATTTTTTTAAAATTAAAACATTGGATGAAATGAATTTAAAAAATCATAGTATAATATTAAAAAAATTCTTAAAAATATTATAAAGAAAATATGGACATAGAAGAAAATATTCTCAACGAAAGAGGAAATAAAGTCTATTTTTCTTAAAAATATTTTCTCAATCATTTTAAGTAAAAAAGAGAAGAAAATTGTATTATTAATTGAAATTTAATGAATAAATATAGGATAAAAAAATTAATGAGATTATTTATAGTTATATCATGAAATTTAATCATTGGAAACTTAATCATAAATAATCGTGATAAACAATAAGATTGTAACTTAAAACCTTACCACTTTAGTAACTTTCGAATAAAAATCTCATGATAGATAAAAAATTATATGAATATTTAAATCAAAATAATTTTTAATATAAACATCATAAAATACATTCATTTTCATTATTTACTCCACATAAAATAAATAAGTGGTGAATATGATATGTGTCTCATAGAAATAAAAGTGAGAGGAAAATCCCTTACCTTAAGTTTGAATTGATTTGAAAGTGCTCCAAAATCATGTATAATAAATTTAAATTTATTATAATTTTTAAATAGAATAATTTATGTATTTATAATATAATATATTATCCACTGATAACATTTCAACACCCATTTATTAATAATTCATTAATAAAATTTTTTTTTATGGGTGTTAACTATTTTTATTTTTCATGAGAATTTCAGTTTGGTAGTTCCGGTCTATGTACTTTGATCATGGATAAATCATATAATTTTTTTAATAATGATATAAATATAATATATATTCATTATATATATATATTTAGAGTCATCAATAAAATTTATAGATAGAAAAATGAAATACATCGTTCATAGAGACTGTAGGCTATACGTACACATGAACGCTGTTTTCATTTTTTTAAAGGATAGAATGAGAGAAAGTAATAGAATAATTTATCTTTAAATAATAATAATTATATCATATATATCATATATATTCATTAAATTTATCCTTATAACCATCCTTGTAAAGAGTAAATTAAAAAAAAAATCACATCGCTTCGTGAAGGTGGTAGTCACATGTATGCACGAGCGACATTATCGTTTTCCAATGGATATAAAGAAAAGAAGGAAGATTTGATATTATAATTAATAAATAATAATTATATCATAAATATAATATATAAACATTAAACCAATCATAATAAACATCCATGAAATATGGTGATAGAAAATGAATTGTATCGCTACGTGGAGGCTGTAGTCCACACATACATATGAGTGATGATTTCACTTCCCATTTGATGGAAAAGAGGGTCAATAATGGTGTTTAAATAATAATAATAACATTTAAGTATATTGAGTATAATTAATTTATTATTATATGATTAATAACATATATTTATAGGTGGTATAAAAAGAAATAATTTGAAAGAGGCCATGTAAGATGATTGCTTTTCCTTCAGTTGACCCCCTTTAGATCCTTTCTTAAGAACCCTTAGAATGGAATTTTAAAAATAAAATAAGCTATAATTCATGGATAGGTAACTTTAGAAGATAATTGGGTAGGTTTTGGTTAATATATATGGCTAATTGTTTTGTAAAGAATAGAAAGTATGAGTTTCTTTTTATAAGTTGGGGAGAGGAAACACTTTGAATTTATTAAAAGATCAAAATATAATAAAGTCATACTCAATCCAAATACTTCAAAATGGATAGATATTTTAAGGTGGGATATCATAAGGGAAAAATGTTTTCATAAAATAGGATTTAGATAAGTTTAATTTGAAAACTTACCCTTATATCCTAGTTTAACACTCGGTAAACCCGTTTCAACCTTTATTGTATTAATGAATTTTTACCGTGTTTACTGTTAATTATGAATAAAAATTAAGTTAAAATTATTAGATATTATTAATTTTTCTTATTAAAAATATGGAATAATTTTTATAAAATTAAATTCACATAATTTTAATAATTTAATTTAAAATTAAACTCACAAAATGTGATGAAAAGCCATTTTCCAGAAAAATGTTTTCTGAAGTATAAAAAGTTTTTATACTAAAATACAAAATAAAAATGATTTAAATGTCCTTAATTAGATTATTAATAATATAAATGAACTAATTTTACTTTTAAATCATTTTAAAACAAAATTAATATTTATCAATTCTTTAAATGAAAAGATAGTTTTCAATAAAAAGAAGTATTTTTCACTATTCACTGAAAAATCAATATTTTTAGAAAATTCTTATAATTTTAATCTAAGATAATTTTAAAATGATTATTTCAAAAAAGAGATTCATTTTTTAAAATAAATTTTCTAAAATTTTATAAAATGAATTATATTATTTTCACACAAAAAGTAATAAAATCCATTTTTGAGGAAAAATATATTTTTTGTAACATATAAAGACTTTACTAAAAATTTAGTACTTATTTATCAATATATTTTCTATATATAAAAATTTTATAATTTTTTTTTAAAATGTGATTATTCCTATTCAATTTTCCAAATTAATGTCTTGGTTATAATGATATACTATATTATGGTCTAATTAGATCTAGGTTTGTGTGTATCCCAAACTATCAATGAAATTAAATATTTGAAGAGAAATATATCATAAAATATTAGGGTGTTGCAATTTATGAACTTATGTGATATCTTTTAAGAAAATATGTGTATTTTAGGCATTCTATGAAATTCTAAAATGTTTTTTTTGAATTTTGGTTTTCAATCAATGTTTTGGGTTTTCATATGTTTCCATGTGATTTGAGTTAAGGGTTTGGGAATATTTTTTGAATTTTATTTTATTATTTATAGATTTCAATGAATTTTTCTTGAAGAATCTTATTCTTTTCATGTGCGAATTAAGTTGTAACTATTTATTGGTTATGGCTTGATGCACAGTTGATATGTATACTCTATGAGTGGTGTTTTGACTTGGAATTTGGGTTTCTATAAAAAATAAAGGATGTTTTAAGAGGGAACTTAGATTTTAAAGTAGCTTTAAAAATGGGTTTTTAAGATATATTTCAAAGGAAGAAACATTAGGGACTATTTAGAACTTTTAAAAAGGGAATTCAATTTGGTCCTGTAAGCAAGATGGTTGAATAGTCAAAAGGGGAGGGGTAATTGATATTTTTATAATATTTTAAATACTTATCTGAGTTAATTTAATTATGAAACATAAAATAAAATAGAGAAAAATATTTTTATAGTAGTTCAGATCAAAGTGATCCTATGTTTACTCTCGACACTCTCAATGTGAGACTATGATAACCACTATACTAAGTTACCTAACTTTTTAAGGGAGTCACAACCATATTACAACTACCTTTTTAACCAATGGAGGCACAACCCAAATCTCAATTTTTTCACACCTAGAGTCACAACCGAGAACCTTCCTTTTTTAAGTGAAGGAAGAACCCATACCTATTACTGGTTATTTCACAAACAAAAGTAGCTTTTATAGGGGCAGTGGAACCCAATACTATGGTCCTAATTTTTATAGAAAAATCATAAAGCAAAAATTAAATCCACAAAATTTAATATAAATAAGCAAGAACCATAGAAACTAGTTTAATAGTAAAGCCCCGAGTCTTGAGGATATAATTTTCTCTCCTATAGAAAATGATCAAAATAATGTGGACCATTTGAAATAATAACAGCGATGATCATAAAAGAAGTTATCACAGTATAGTTTTAAAATATTTTCAACCACATCATCTTGAACTAGATCTATCAAACACTTTTTAAAGATTTTCTTCATGAAAAACAAATAAAAAAATTGTAAGACATTTCATTTCCCATTTTTAGAAGAAACATATTGAAAATAAATTCCAATAGAGAGATTTTGGAAAATAAAATATAACTATTCTTGGAAATGAGTCTCAATCCACTGTAAAAACACAAACTCATGCAAACCTTTCCTGTATTAAACAGTCCATGCAATTTTGAAAATTAAAACAAAATAAACAATTAAATTAAGTAAGTTCCTAAGAATAGAGAAAAAATCATATATCTAACCATGATCAAGAACTATGACATAAGGAAATCTAGTTTCCCGTTTAATTAATAGTTTTTTAAAACATGAAATGAGCTCAAATTATTAAAAATTTATTGAGAGTTTATTACCAGCATTTTTATCATATGTTTCCCTATAATTTTTCAACATTTAGAATGAATGAGGTACCATAAATTTCACTATAACGAAGTGGTCCCCATGGTTCTTCTAAATTTAACCTATGATCCACAATGACAATATCTATGGCATGTTTGAATTATTTTGGAAGTTTTGATCCAAAAGACTATAAATTTATATAGAATTCCACCATGGAATTTCCAACCTCAAAATTACTTTTTGAATTTTTGAATTTACCTAGGAATAATATAATTTTAAAACACTTTTCACTATGGAATGGATCTTTTTATTGTCCCATTATTCAATCCAAAATAGTGAGAAAACTTATTCCATGATATGGATCTCATAATTTTAAGATTTTTAGTTACCTTTAGGTGAGAGGTTATAGGCTACATAAAGGTATCACATAGGGGTAACACCACATGTTTTATACACTATATAAGGATAAAACATAAATTATACACACTACACATATGTAATTAACACGAATATGAGTTTCATAAGGGTAACATGTGAATTCTATAATCCATATAAAATTAACCTAGGTGTAGTTATATAAAGGTAATTTATATGAGTTTCACATGCTTCATAAATGTAGAATGTAATTTCTATAGTTTGTGTAAAGGTATAATTAATTTTATTCATCATAAGTAAAGTTCATATGGTGACTATGTAAAGGTAAAATAAAACTCACATAAGGATAACCGAGTTTTGTTCTCTATAAGGGTAAGTACCAAATACTATATGATTTATAAAGGTAAAATGAAAATACTATACTATATGTAAAGGTATAAAAATAAGCTACATAATGGTAAAAATACTTAAAAAAATAAAATCTATTTTAAAAAGAATGTATTTAGAATAATAAGTATAAGATTAAAAAAAAAATAAATAATAATCAAAAAAAGGATGAATAAGAAATTAAGTAACTAATTATGTAAGAAATTATTATAATTAAATCATGAAACTTTAGTGTATGAGTCTTAACTAAACTCGTATAATGATTGATTTTTTTATGAAATTAGTTCATAAGGAATATAAAAAACATTAATAAACAAATCAATAAACAATATCAACAATGATATTTTCTTCTATAAGTAATGTAGGCTAAAAACACATTTCTTCACTCATGTCAGATAAACTACTCAAAAATATCCCAAATAATAACTTTTCAATTACCAAAACATGTTAAAGAGGCAAAGAGCCACTAAAAAATTTCTAGATTTAAATTTTAAATCCCATTCAACACTTTCTAAATGGGTTTTCTTTAATGAGCTATTCCCCCGATGGAAGGCCCAACTTCCCATTTGATTATGATATTTCTACATACCTAAAGGGGACTCACATTGGTGGGGGTTGTAAAGAGGGATTAGGAAATTATACTTTATTTGTGATTGATGTGTGATTGATACTTGATTAATGTACCTCACCTCTTATCATAATCATCATGAAGATCATAGGTGTCTTAATGAGGTATTTAGAGATGATTACTGACTATTCATGATAAGTTTGACTAGTCCCCCTTGTTATAGGACATTCCTTGACCTTGGGGTAGTGACACTGGTGAGGCTAGGTTAGAGAAATCGATTGGTTATAGACCAGGGATGCATCAATTGGTTGAAAAATTGTTCCACCTGAGTATGTCTAGGATAGTCTCACAGGGTGTCTCATAGTTTCCCAGGACTATTTATTAATTTTTTACCTTTTGTTTAAAGATTTTATTCTTATTTATATTTTATTCTATTATTATTTATCTCACATGACACGCTTTATGAGTTTTTCAGTTACATTATATTTCTACTTATTTATTCCATTTATTATTTCTTAACTTACTTTATTATTGTTATAGTCTCTAAATTGTCCCACAATTTAATTTTTTTATTTTTTTGTTTGCTTTATTAATTTATCTAAGGTTTTTATTGAATCATTTTGAGATCCTTTCATTATAGTCTTAAAGGATGTCTTAAAAATGGGATTTCAAAGGGTGTGTTTTTAAAAGGATCATTTAAGAAATGCTTTTAAATGTTTATTTAAAACATGTTTGAGATTGAAAAACTTATTTTCATGAAATCTCATGGTTTGTCTCTTGAAAAGATAAAAAACCATTTTCTACTTGTATTTCAAACTAACATTGATGGTTTTTTTGGTAAAGTGCATGAAATATTTGATGATTTATTACTGGGCTTTTATGATAACACCCCACCTATTCCACTTGATATTGTTGGAACCATTTTTTTTGTAAGTTTATGTTAGTTTTAAGATAGCTCATAGAGTGATCTAGTTTGGATGATATATAGTGACCTTGAGGTTACATGGAGATCATGTTGGTTATTTTGGGTTTTTATTTCTTATCATGGATGTAACAACCATGCCCTCCTATATTATAGATTTTTTTTGAGTTTCAATATATTTTATATATTTATTCTATGTTTTCCCTAGATATATATTCTAGATGTGTTTTTTTGGTTTGTTATTATTATGCATATTTTTATTTTTTCACGCATGGATATATGATGTATTAAGTGATTATGTCAGACTTTTAGGTGTAATTTCCATGTATTTTCGTATTCATTAGGATAAGTCATTCCCATCGAGTATTTTTTAGTTCCCTTGGAACTTTTCTCCATCCCATAAGGACCACGAGCACCCCTCATCCATGTCATAGGAAAACTTTGGTTCCTGGATCAGGAGTGGCCTAGGTTGGATTGTGAAAAAATGGTATCAAATCATAGGTTCTTAAGAGGGACTAAGTTATTAAGATTCCATTTATTATTTTCATATGTATGGTTTATTAGAGTTTGAATTTTCAGAATATATAGGTAGGTATTGGAAGAGTTTAGATAACACTTACTTGTTCTGAGCCTCAGGTTTCTATGGGATATTGGGTTTAAGTATTGGAATTTGAGTTTTCTTTATTTATTTATAGTTATTTTGATATGTATTGATTTCATTTTTACTTTTATAAATGTTTTATAGTAACTTTAAAGGTTTTCATGTTTTGGAGGTAAAAAGGGAGGAATAACCAGAAGCGCACTATTATCCCACATAATATGGAAAATCATTCAGAGCCCATGTGGATGGTTTTGTCTAGCCTTCTAATGGAAGTTGCACGATTGGTGTATGGTCTACCAAACCATGTGTCCAAACCATGCAAACCACTATCCCCTTTAAATTTTTTCCTCTAGATTCCATATAATTTTAAACCACTTTGGGTATTTAACAATTTATACTTGGGATGAATTAAAGTGGATTTCTATGGTAAATGGATATTATTTTGTTTAATTTCAATGATATTTTAAAATAGTAATCGAATTTAAATGGTAAAGGTCAGTTTTAAAATAAATTAATAAGTTTTCCTAAGTGAATTTAAAATGAAATTTGTATTTTGGAAGTTTAAGTGTTTTTAAAGGTATATACATTGGTTTCTAAAATGATTTCTAAGTAAGGTTTCAAAATTTTAAAATTATAGTGTGGAGTTTTGAAATAATTTAAAAGAGAAACCCTAAAATTTTATTTAGTTTCATGTAATTTACAAGTAATGGTTATGATTTTCTTTTATGGGTCGTTATTTTAAATTAAGGTCTATTTTCGACTGGATATGGTTTGAGCTTTAATAGTGATTGATTTGGGCCTTGTGTTTCTTTTTTATTTTGAGTATGCCTCCTAAAAAAATTCTGAAGCGTCATAGGGGTTTAAGTGTGTCTCTTTTAGTTGGTGACTCTACTCAGACTCATGGTAGAGTGGTGGATCCAGTATCCTCATAGTTCTTACCTATCTTTGATGGCGATCAAGGTCCCCAAGAGCTTGTGGAGTGGTTCATAAAGGTTAAAAATACCTTTAAATCTATAGGAACTCCTAAATTATTGGGAGCGAGAGATGTATTGGGTTTGTTCAGAGGTCCTAATTAGGAATGGTGGAAGGTCATGGTTCTACCCTAGATATAAAGTGTTTTTATGTGATAATTATTTAAGACCAAGTTCATTCAATGGTACATCCCTGAGGAAGTGAAGGTGATAAAAGTGACCGAACATATGAGTCTCTAATAAGGTCAACAATTAGTGAGAGAGTATATTGACTGCTCAAGTGAACTTGTTATATTCTCATCTGAGGTCATTTTTAGAGATTCATTGAAATAAAATCTATTTATAAAATTCCTCTATATAGATCTTGGTTTCAGAGTTCTTTTTACTAGACAAACTTCATTTAAATGGCCGGTTGATGAAGCTATGATGGTAGAGTTGATATATGGAGGGTGAATCATGGTGTGTGGTAGCCTTATATCTTTAGATACTGGTAAAATTTTTTTATCTGGAAGGATTCAAAATATGGAGGAAGTTGAGTTTGAAAATATAGAAAATTTGGGAAAGTCTTCTCTTTCTACTAACTCTTAATTATAAAAGAAGAGTTATATGGTGTGCTTCCACCATGGTAAATTTGGACATTCCAAGCCCTCTTGATCAAATATTACAATGAATTTCCATTATTATGGTCATTTAGGACACCTTTAAAAGTTCTATAAGTTAAAGTCTCAAAAAAGGAATAAGTCACTAATATCTTCTAGATCTTGATGGGAAAATCCATTATATTTCTAATGTATTTATTTATTTTACCCATTTCATTATATCATTCTCTTTTATCATTCATTTTTGTTAGTTTAATCTATAGAATTTATTTTGGGGATGTTTGATGTCTTATTTTTATTTTGGAAGTAATCATTTATCCTTATGAATTTATAGATATTCCTTTTTTAGATCTTCTTTATTGAGTCTTCATATATATAATTTTGGGTAGTCCTCCATAGTGATTCTTAGTTACTCTATTAATCCACCATGCTAATAAATTCCAAATTTATAGGGAGACTCACTTTTGGTATTCCTTTTTTTGTCTTCTTGTTAGGGAGGTTGGGTATGAGTTTTTAATTATAGATAGACTTTTATGTGATGGTTTTAATTAATTTTAGTGGAGTTTAAAGATCATGTTAGAGGATTCACTCTCTTTTTAGTTAGAACTCTTAGCTTGTTTTACCTTATCTTTAGAATTTGGTGATTTCTAGGAGAATAAATTGTTATGGTGGGTAGAATTTTCATACCCTGACCTTCCCTTTACTTATTATTTTATTTATTTATTTATTTTTGATCTTATTATTGAATTTTCAGTCGAAAATCCTTGATTTTTTAAATTTTTTGAAGTTTCAGTACTGGGTTCATGGTTGGTTCATGCTTAGATCTAGCCATGTGGCTGACCATGAAAACATTCAACCCTTTATCATTAGTGATTCTCATGATTGGTGCATGGTTTTTTCAACTATGTGTCCAAACTGTGAAACTCTACATGCGAGTCTAGTGAGGGGGGCATGGTTGGTGCAAGGTTTGGTAAACTGTGTAGCTAAACCATGAGACTAACTTAGAATATTAAAAAAAATCATGATTTTACCATTTTTACTTTCTTAATTTTTAACACCAAAGGGGTATTTTCCTCCCCACTTGAACAAAATGCACCAGGGGACCCTAATTTGTGACCCTCCTTGCTTTATCCTTTATTTTTTTGGATTTTCTTCTTAATTTCTTAGTGTTTCCTCCAAGGTAAGGCTATTTACCCCTCTCATTTTCATTCTTCTCTTATTTTACATTCCTCTCTTGTCTTGGTCTCATATTGGATGAACCCTAGGGTGGGATTTTGGTATAAAACCTTGTGGTTGGTGGTGTTAGGGTGTGTGGATCATTTTTCAGGTTATTCTCTTTCCATGATTGAATGTTTCACTTCATTCGTACTCCATTTGAGGTATATGTTTGCGTTCATTTTACTTTATTAAATAAAATAATTATTCTTGGATTTCTAAAATTTTTTCCCTTAATTTTTTTAGAAACCCATGACGAGTTATATAAATTTTATAAACTCATGTAATAGTTATTTAAGAAAATATGAATATTCTAGGTGTTCAATGAAATGAAAAAATAGTTTTCTTGAGAAGTTTTGTTGTCAATCAATGTTTTGGTCTTTAATTTGTTACCATGTGATTTGAGTTAAGGGTTTGATAATATTATTTAAATTGTATTATATTGTTTATGTATTTTAATGGATTTTTCATAAATAATATTATTATTTTCATATGTGACTCAATATATAACTCTCTATTGGTTATGTATTATTGAATAATTTATATGCATGCTCTATGAGTTGGTGTTTCAACTTGTAATTTTATTTTTTTTTAAAATAAAGAAGGTTCTAAGAGGACACTTGGATTTTAAAGTAGCTTCCAAAATTATTTTTAAGTGAGATTTCAAAGTAAGAAACATTAAGGACCCTTTTTCACTTTTTTTAAAAAATATTTCAAGATATAAATCTGAAGGCCTAATTAAAACCTTATAAATGAGTTTTCCTTAATGAGATACATACCCAATGAAATCCAAAACTTTCTATTTGATTATAATGTTGCTACATATCTATAAGGGTTTCACATTAGTGGGGTAAGGAGGTGTGATGAGGAGATTCTATACTATTTGTGATTGATTTATCATTGATACTTGATTGATGTACCTCACATGCTATCACTATTATCATAGATATCCTAGGAATCTTTGTGAGGAATTGAGAGATGACTACTGTCTTGTCATGACGAGAAAAAATAAATCCCCTTACTATAAGACATTCCTTATCCTTGGGGAAGTGACACCATTAAGACTAGGTTAGAGTAGCTAGTTGGTTATAGACTAGATATGCATTGATAAGCCGATATATGGTTTCACTTAAGTAAATCTAGGATCATCTCTTGGGGTATATTGGAGTTTCCTATGATTAATTATCCATTGTTACCTTGTATCTAAAATTTTAATTCTTATTATTATTCCATTTTATTATTATATCTGTCACATAATATATTCTATAAGTTTTTTAACTGCATTATTTTTCTACCTTACTCATGATATTTATCATAACATCAATTGATTTATCATTGTTTTGGTCTCTCACTTGTCCCATTGTTTAATTTTCTACTTTTTTTGTTTGGTTCATCGATTTAGTTGAGGTTTTTATTACTTTATTTTGAGTTCCTTCAGTTGTAGTCTTAAAGGTTTTCTTATAAAGGGAGTTTAAATGGGTTAAATCTAAAAAGTAGTCTTTAATAAAGGATTTTAAATGTTTCCTTAAAACAAATTTGAGATAAAAAAACTGGTTTTTGGAAAGCATGTGTTTTTTTTTGGAAAAGATAAAAACCTATTTCCTATTCATATTTCAAACTAGTATTTATGGTTTGTTTTCATAAAGTAAGTTCATGGATTTTCTGGTGATTAACTCCTATTCTACTTGACATTGGTATAACCAAGTTTGTTTTCTAGTTTCATGTTCAGTTTTGGGATCACTCATGGAAAGAGATGGTTTGGATGAGGGATAATGACATTGAAGTCACATAAATATCATGTAATGAATTTTTCATTTTCATTTCCTATAATGGATATAACAGCTATGAAAAACTCATATATTCTAGATGTTGTTTTAGTTTCATTTTATTTTATATATTTATTTTGATTTTTACTTGGATATGTATTGTGGTTGTCTTTTTCTTGAATTGTTATTATTATGCATTTGTTTATTTTTCTACACATGGATCTTTGATATATGGAGTGGTTATTCCTAAATCTAAGTGGAATTTACATATATTTTATTATTTATTAGGTGAAATTTCCCCTACTAAGTATTTTATGGTTCCCTTGGAACTTATCACAAACATGTGGGGATCAATAATTCCCCTCAAGTATATCAAGGGATGACTTGGGTTCTCCAATTAGGTGTGGCCCAGGTTGGTTTATGAAAAAATAGTATCAGATCATAGCTTCTTGAGAGGGCCTAGGTTCTTGAGTTTCCCTTTTTTATTTGGGAATGTTTGGTATATTAGAGTTAACACTATTTGAATTCAAGAGGTTGGTATGGGAAGAGTCTAACTACATCTTACTCATTCAAAGACTCAAGTTTCCATGAGATGTTGGGTTCAAGTCTTGAAATTTATGTTTTCTTTATTTATTTTAGTTTATTTTAATTTTTATTGATGGTATTTTGACTTGTATTGATGTTTTATAGAAAATTTAAAGGTTTTACATGTTTCAAGGGTAAATATGGAGGAAGAACAAAAAATACACGATTAATTCACAATGTCTATAAGACCATACAAATACCATGTATATTGTCCTATCTATCCTTTTAGTGATATTTTATTGATTGGAACATGTTACCCCAAATTGTGTGGCCAAATTATGCACAACCACTAGCCCCCTTAAAATTTTCCATTGAATTCCATCTAATTTTGAATCACTTAGGGTCATATATAATTTATATTTGAGATGAATTAGAGAGGAAATATATTGTAAATGGATATTATTTGGTTTGATATTAATGATATTTTAAAATAAAAATTTAATTTAAATGATAAAGGTTAGTTTTAAATAAATTAAAATGTTTTCCAAAGAGAATTTAAAAAGAACTTAGTATTTTGTAAGTGGTAAGTGTTTTCAAAGGTAAATATATAGGGTTTTAAAAATTATTCTTTGTAAATTTTTGAAATTTTAAAACTAAAGTGTGGGGATTTGAAATAATATAAAAGGTAAACCCTATAATTTCATTTTTTTGTGATCTTTTTAAGTAATGGTTGTGATTTTATTTTGTGGGATATTATTTTTAATTGATTATTATTTTTGGATAGGTATGGTTTGAGTTTTAATGGTGATTAATTTGGGCATTAGGTTCATTTTTTATTTAGATTATTCCTCCCATAAATGTTCTGAAAAATCATAGGGGTTAAATTGTGGCTCTTTTAGTTGGTGACTTTACTCAAACTCTAGATAGAGTGGCGAATCTGGTTTCCTCATAAATATTACCTATCTTTCATCAGGATCAAAGTCCTCAATAGGACATGGAGTGGCTCAAAAAGAATAAGGGGATATTTAAATCTCTTGGAACTCATAAATCCTTTAGATTTAGAGATTTCTTGATTTTGTTTGGGGATCCTAATTGGGAATTGTGGAAGGTCATGATTTCACTCCTATTGGAAAGTGATATAAGATGGGAATTATTTAATACCACATTCATCCAGTGGTACTTCTATAAGGAAGTGAAGGTGAGAAAAGTGATGGAATTGATGAGTCTCTAGTAGGGCCAAAAAACGTTGAAGGAGTATGTTGTCAGCTACAGTGAAATTTTTCTATTCTTTTCTAAGGTTGGGTCCAGTGATTCATTGAATGTGAATCTCTCTATGAATGGTTAATGTAAGTATTTCAGTTCTAGAGCACTTTTTATAGTATTAAATTCATTTAAAAAGATAATTAAAAATTTTATGATGGTTGAGTTAATATCTAGAGGGTGACTCAAGATGGTTGGTAGCTCTATCTCTATGTATATTGGTAAAGTTTCCCTATAAAGTGGGATTTGGAAGTTAGAGAAACCTGATTTTGAAAATACATATGATTCAGTAAAGTATTCTCTTTCTATTGATGATACTTGGGAAAAAGGTGTTATCTAGTGTGCTTTAAGCATGTATAATTTGGGAATTATAATCCCTATTTCTATAATATTATAAGGAATTTCCATAATTTTGGTTAGTTGTGACACCTTCATAGGTTCGGTAAGCTAAAGTCTCGGTGAAGGATGAAGTCGCTACCATATTTTATATATTGATGAAAAAATTCATGATGTTTTTGATCAATTTATTCTTTTTTCTATTACCTACTCTAGTTCCCTTTATCCCTAATTATTGATTGTTTTTATACATGTCTTGTATTTTTAGTATGTTTAGTGTCTTGTTATTATTTTTGAAGTAAACAATTATACTTTGGAATTTATGTATGTGCCTTTATTTGGATCTTATTACTTGATTATTCAAAGCTAGAATTTTGGGAAGTTATCTGTAGTGATTCTTAGTTATTATATTAATAAAATATATTTAAAAATTACTAAATAGCGGGGATATCTACTTTGGGTCTCCATTCAATGTCACACATTTTATAATGGGTTGAAAACTCTAAATGAATTTGTTTTTTTGTTTGGATTATAGACATAATATTAAATCAAGATTTAGAATGTAATTCCAATAGTTTAAATGCTTTAAAGTATTTTTTTTTGATGGGGTTCAAGGCCTGAGAGATTTATCATGTTTCTTATTGAGTTTTGGGAGTAACGAGATTCTAAATATGGGTTTTTAGAAGGATAAAGGGAGTCTCACGGTTAGTACATGATTAGTGCTAACCATGCACCTCAATCGTATGACATTGTAAGTGTATCACACGGGTTGTAAAACCATGCATCCAAGCCTTCACAACTACATGAGATGTTTTAAATAAAATTTATAGGATAATAAAATGGATTACATACCATTTTTCTAACCATGCACCTATCTATGTAAGGGGATAGAGCTTTTGGACAGTTCTAGGAACATAACTTACACTCAGTTTTTCTAACCATGTGTATAGCCCATACGGGGTGTGGATTATTTACATAGTGAGCTACATGGTTGGTGCATGGTTAGCCAAACCATGCGGCCTAACCATGTACCTCTTATAAAGGAAGGAATTTACCATTTCACCCCTCCAATCCTTAAAGTATTTTTACCCTATTTTATCCCTCATTTCACCTAGGAGCATCCCCACGTGCAACCTCCTCCATCTCCTCTTCCTTGGGTGATTTCTAATTCATTCTTGGTCTAATTAATGTTTTGTTCATCATGTCAGAATCCTAAAGGTAAATATACAATTCCACTTCTTTATTTTCTTAATTTATCTTACTGTATTGGATGCTACTTCCATATGAGATCATATACCCTATTTTCTGGGTGTTTATAGATTATTCCTATTTCTTTCATTATAGATCAAATAAAGATATCATAATGGATGAGTTAAGTTTCCTAATCATGAGGTTGGTGTTCTATGAAATTTCCCTTAAAGTTTTATCATTTTATAAAATGCTCCATTGTGACGCATGCCAAACTTCCCACACATTTATCCTAAATTATGTAACACCTTAAATTGGCTATCTAGAACATGACCTAGACCCATATTTAAACCATTAACATGGTTATAGGTTGATAAATACACATATAAAACCCCTTGGGTATGTCACCCTACATACCCTTGAATATAAATGAGCATAGTTAGCCAAAACATTTCTAAGTGTGTTGGGCCTGGCTCTTAAAATAATTATTGATTAAATGATATTAAATAAGTGGAATGATTTGAAATAGGACTTTTATACTTACTTATCAATGTTAAATTATGATGTATTCCCTTAGGATAAAAAAGGGGTCATAATGAGATATAATAATCTTATAATTATTAAATGAAATGATATTTTTTATGATAGTATTTCTTGAGCGATTTTTTGTCAGAAAGGATTACATGCATGGCGGGGACAAAATTGTCTGACGGTTTAATTATGGGGGTTTTATGTTTATAAAATCATTCATGTATGGTCCACCATTCATCTTTTTATTCTATAAAAACTCATAACGGTTCCCATATCCATAATTCAGTACATACCTTCTTTCCAAAGGCAGGTGGTCAATTGGGGTTTCAGACCTAATGTCTCTTAGGGACTCACATTGGCTGAGAGGATGCGAGGTAGGACTCATCACACCATTTTGGGAGGAATTTTTTCCTACTCCAGGAATCTCTTATAGTTTTAAGATATGTTCATGAATCTCTTCCTAATCCTGACATGAGACCAGTTACCTTAACAAAATGATCAAGTGTTAAACCCTTTCATGTGTAGAAAGGGGAGGGGTATGTTAATGATTCCATCTGTATGTATCCAAGGTTCTTCATATATTTCCCCATTAATGGGTAACTTATTATATATTGAAGCCATACCACTAGTAACTCCCATTTTCTATCATCCAAGGAGGTGATTAATATTTTGAGGATGGGATTTAACCTCTATGAGGCAACCCATGTATCCTACTTATAGTAGGAATCAAAACCAAAATAGTTTGTTACACTCTTTCTATTTAACATTACATAGAAAGGACATATATGGGGGAACTTATGAATCAGATATTGAGATAAAACCTCAAAGAGGCATCCTATGTATGTTGTTTATGACAGGAATCAGAGACATCATAGTCCAGTAATTCCCTTGGGACTTTCCTTGAGGTGGATGACCTTGTAAGGGGGCACTCACTGATCGGGGCTTGCACATTGAGGATGCCTTGGATAATGGAGAATCATTATGTGAATGATATGATCATTGAAAATCCCTAAGACCATGTGACTCATACTCAGTGTGAGAAACAAGGGATAAAAAGTAATTAGTCTCACTACATATAGATACAAGACTTATGTGACGGGAAAACCCTTTGGATATTTTAATATGGATATCAGGCCTTAGGAATGCTTCCTACATATTTTGGTTATGGAAGGAATCAAATTAATCATAGTTTTTTTATAAGGTATTACACACTAAGGTTTCCCTCTCAATCCACTGGTGGATGGGGAATAATTATCAGCCCATGAGATAGGTTGGGTCTTTATGGTTGGAATGTTAGAGACATAGTGAGGATCACACTAAGGTAGATCCAAATTTAAGCTCAGGACTTAGGAAGGTGTCCTATGTATCATGATTATAAAAGTAATTAGAGTTCTCATAGTTCATTTTATCAGGGTTTACACACCAATGTTTCACTCTCAATACACTGGAGGATGATGAATAATGATCAGACCATGAGAGAGATTGGGTCATGATGGTTGGAATGTTAGAGACATAGCATGGCTCACACTAAGGTGGATGTCCATTTGAGTTCAGGACTAAAGAATTCATCCTATCTATCTTTATTATGGTAGTTCAGTTGATTGAGGCTTACACACCGAGGTTTCCCTCTCAATCTTTTTGTGGAGGAGGAATAATGATCATCCCATGAGATAGATTGAGTCCCAATGGTTGGAATGTTAGAGAAATAACGTGGATTATATTGAGGTGGATTTCCATTTGATCTCAGGCCTTATGAGGGCATCCTATATATCCTAATTATGGTAGGAATCAGAGTTATCATAGTTTAGATGATCGAGGATCACACACCGAGGTTTCCCTTATAGATCCGCTGGAAAGGTTATCATATCCTAGGACGTCTTCTTGACACGACTTGATTATGTACCTGACATGTCTGATTATCTATGTGGAATATCTGAGTATGTCTGTACATGCCCTGGTTTCTTGAAGGACATTCCTAAATATAATCGTATGATCTGGTTTACTTTTCTAGAGGATATCACATAACCTGAATGACATGTCTGGAGACTATCTCATGATCAATATTGGAATGTTCGGAGGGTGTCGCATGATCTGGATGACTTGTTCTGAAGAAATCGCAAGATCAAGGATAAAATTTCCAAATGATGTCACCTAACTTGGGTGACACTTCTAGAGGATGTCACATGATCAAGGTTTTCATTAATGGTGTTTCATGATATTTAGTGACCATAAAAACGTTCCACCTCTTCCATTTTTGTTAGACTGAGGCCGATGAAAAGGATTTTTCCTGACGATGTGGGCATTTCATGGAATTTCTTGAGATTAGGATGCCTGTAGGAAGACTCTCATGTGACTGAAGATGACTTTCCTGGGGTCTTTTGTGAGACAAAGGTAGATGTTCAAGAGGGATTTTGTGGGATCATGATGACATTTTGAGGGGTATCGTGAGATCATGATGGATCATCAAGGGAGCCTTGAATGATCAACTGTGATCAATCAGGAAATATAATTCCTTTCATTTAAAGTCCAACGTAACCTTTCTCTAAAATAATCTTCCACCTTTCCCCTATTTTTTTTCCTTCTTTATTTTATAAAGGATGGGGATATTTCGAGGTTTCATGAATATTTTCAAATACAATCACCCTATTTGTTTATGATGCATCATGTGAATAAAAATTAGTCTTAAAATGATGTGTAATTATTTTCATGGACACCTCCTCTACTTGTATATGGAGCTAAATTGGGAGAACATAATCGATTGGACATGTTCGAAACCCTTTGCATGATGAAGGTGACATGTTAACAGGCTCTTGCATGGAAAGGTGGACATGTCACTAGGGATCCTTAGTGTATTTTAAATTGTATGAATGTGTCTCATTAATATCAATAACCGCAAGAGGCCTCTTTATTTTTAAAATTTTCATCCTTTATTTTATGAGGGTTTTGAATGATTATTAGGCGCCCTTTGGTTGAAAAGTTTCATGGATTAGAGGAACTCATTTGGAAACCTTTGTATGATCATCAAGTGTTTTGGATGCCTTAATAGGAACATAAGGGCTTGTTAAAGGGGATCCACATGGTCTTCTATAGGTCATGAACAATGCATGTCCCATTTGCATGACCATTTTATGGTCATGTGATCTCATGTATTTTGGAAGGTTACGTGATCTGTGTGATTTTGTCCACCACTTACATTGTTTTGTAGAGAAAATAATACCCATGTTTTAGGTATTTCTACCCTTGTAGATTTTCCGAATCTCATTTGGTAGGCATCAACAAATACCCCCCCTTAGAATAAAAACCCATAGAGAAAAGGGATTGGTTCTAAGGAAAGTAAATGCCTACCTGAGTCTTTAGGATGTCTCCAGTTAGTGTCTCAAGTGACATTTGGTCTTCTAGGCGACTCTTGGTATTCCACAAAGTTCTCTATAAATAGGGGAGAAGAGGGGATCTCATTTACAAGTGAATTAAACTTTATAGATCTCTTTTTGTTTTACTCCATCACGTAAACCCTATGAAAGACATTCTACATGAACTGATCATGAGACCAATCCATGAGAATTGATGGAAGGATCTATTTTGAGAGGATACTTTATAGGAACTATTTACAGGAGATCTATTCACAAGACCTGTATTTTCTTAGAACTTGTTTGAATCAACCATGAATCTATATTCAGTAATTGTTTGAACCCTGAACACATTACTTTATTGCAGGTTTCACAGGATATGCTGGTTCGATTACATGATCAATAAACTATTATGAAGATCTCATGACCATGTCAGGGTTATATGATAGCGAGTATCATTAATGGATAGATAGTTATGAGATGTCCTTGGGCTATTCGGTTTGTGAGATCTCCATGGATTGTGTGGTTTGAGAGACCTGTATCAGGTCATGCAATCATGAATCCTTTCATGGTTCATGTGATGCGCACGATGCTTCATGATTTATACATTTATTTTGATGGGATTTATTTCTTGTGTGACTTTTATTTCTTGTTTTTATGAAGATGAATTCCATCTCCAGTAAGTCTTCTATTGTGGCTATCCAAAGGTCCATGATTGTCGAGAACCATAACGTTGATTCTCGATATCATGTGGATTTTGACAATAAAGTTTTGAAGAGGATTATATCATAAAAAATTCGAAACTATCCTTTATCACATTGGTTTCCCCTATATGTATTTGGTATTCTCCTGACTATAATCTTCTATCTAGTCGAGTGTAAAATTCCCTTGATTGTATTTAGATGACAGTTTCTGAGGATGGAAAACTATTTGTAGAATGGTCCCATTGGTTTTAATATATTCTAGAGAACTCCCCTATAGGTCCAATTGGATGCGGTTTTTTCCACCATCCCATTTCTCAAAGATATTTGAATATATTCACCTCTTCCTTGAATAATCTGGGTAGCGGCTGGAGCTCAAAATGGGACCTGTGACCTGGTGGATATTTTTCTGATAAATGGGCATAACTATTTTGGGTAATACAGAGTTTCTTAGAATTTTCCAACTAGATAAATGATATACATCTTTCTGAATTATTATGGGTCTCTCAGTTCATCATCTAACATCATAAAGACCTTTTCAGAGAACTAATTAGCCATTGGTGACCTGGTACTAATTCATTCCACATGTCCCATGGTGAAGTAGGAATCAACCATTGGGATGTCTACTGATTAGAAAGGATACCCCCATGGGGAGATGTATGGTGATTTCCTCTCTACTAAAAACGTTTGGGATGAACCTGCACAAACTACAAATTTTTCAAGGGATATGCTCAAAATTGTGAAAGAAAAGTTGAGGAAGGAGCTGAATATGTGATCACTTATCTATTTTAAATACTGGATCAACAATTTTATCTATCATAGATGAGGTCATAAGACCTCTATACACCCTCAACAGTTTCGTTCTTATTAGGTCTGTGATAATGCCATCTCATAATGGGAAATCCTAAAAGATAGAGAATATACCAAATGGGGCCATCAAGTGAGTCTAGAGATATCCTCAATCCTTAAGCTAGTGGGTTTTATAGAAATATTCTTGAATGGGTGGATTTTCCCGATTGGGGATGAATGCTTAGGAATCTAAGTTAGCACAATGGTAATGGAAGCTCAACTGGAAGAGAGGAGGCCTCTTAATCTAGCCGTATCAGATATTGCACTCCTATACAAGCTCTTAGTCCATATCCATTAAGGAAATGTACCTTATTTTATTGGTGGTACTTTCTAGTTTTTTTTTCTGGATAGGGGAGAATTTTCACCTTTATAAGTACCAAAACACTACCAGGATCCCTAGATCCTCATTAAACTATAGGATACTGAACATTTTTTGAGGTTAAATCAACATCGTTAAGTCCTAATGAGGTGGATGACATGCTGATTTAGTCTGATAATTTCAAATTCATGCCTTATCCTGAACCGACTGGGCCAATTGTTGATAATGGTGGCAGTTCTCTTGATGAAATAGAATAAACAATCTCTATTTGGGATGAGGTTTTCATAGACCAGGTGGACGATCTAGTTATTTTTGATCTGTATACCCCTTATCATTTTTCTCTCCAATTTAGCTGCATCCAAAGGTTTTATTCCTTTCCATCATCTAGCATATGGGGGAAGTGACATCCATGGATTATTTGCCAATTTTAGCTTATATTGGAACATGAGGACATCATTGTTGATATTATCTTTTCTCTTTATAGAACCCATATATTTCTATCATATAATTATTCCCATTCTTGGGTGGAAGCCTACCCAGATGGTATGCTAAATAAACTAGTCCATCAAGAAAACAAACCATGTGCTTCACCGACCCCTTTGTTTGTGGAAACAATTGAGCTAATTCATGATTTGGGAAAGTATTCAAGGAAAAATCCCCATACTAGTGAAGACCATCCCATTATTGGGGAATATTTTTTTAAGGAATATGATTTTCAATGTGGGCAGTGGATGATGCGTCTTTTGAGAGAAGGGTATACGGGGATTCTTCTTCTCTTACCTCTTCATCATCTCATCTAGTTGTTCCCTCTTCTGACATACTCATTCTAGAAATTGCAGAGAATTATACATGGATCAGGATAATCTAGAATCAGATCCATTTGTTGATCATTGAGACTCCCTTATAAACATTTTGTGATCAAGAAGAACATCTTCGCCTACTATTTCATGATTTAGGGGATGGTGGCTTTAACCTCCAACCATTATATGAAATCATGAAAAAAATCATCCTGATGGAATAAGAGTTGGCTACTAGTGAGTGAGGATTTTTTGATATTGATGAAAGGACTCCCCCAAATGAGATAATGAGGGAATATTTGTATGTATTGGAAAAGAATCATCAGCTAATATCTGAGTTGTACAACCAAATAGACATCTTGACTGCACAGATCGCTAGACATGAGGAGATCATATCCCATACAAGGTTTGATATTTTAGAGTCACCCTCTTCATTATAAACTACTTAGAAAAGAGTTAATAAGTTATCTACTCTTATCAATACTATTTTACCTTGTGAAGTAGTGTAAGAAGCGGTGTGGCTGGCACTTTGGTGCTCAAAAGATGCTTCTTGTCAGACTCTTGCTGATTTTTAAAATTTATCTGGTTTAATCTTATTGTATTTAGATAATAAATGTTATTAATTTTGATGAAAATATTAGAGAGGATAAAAAATGTGGAGATGCCTCCTTTTTCAGGCTATCAATAAATAGATCTTCTAAAATTTATATGTCATTGTACAATTTTCCTTCATTCATGATGTGCATAAAATTTTATTGATTTGATGTTGCATAGATTGTCAACGATACTCATTCTTAGTATAATATTAAGCAATAATAAATTCTTGGATTTAAATGTCTAAACCATAATAGATTTTTCTTGAGAAAGTCTCATGAATTCCCACCAACAATAGATTTATTATTGAGGTATATGCTCCATATATCTTGAGATTACCTAATTCAAAAAGGATAATATGGTTAGAATACATGTCCTAGAGGGATAGTTCTCTATCTTTGGCTGAAGTCAGTGGACTTATCAAGGATTGCTTAAATTTTTCTAAGGGAGTATGACAGGACTTACAATATTTGTATATTTTTATTCATAATACCCTAATTTTTTCTTGAGATTTTTATAGAGTAAGTATTAGAGGACATGGAATCAGATTTTTCCAAGGCCACCCTCTTACAGGATTTTGGCCTGAAAGGTTTTGTTCCTTTTTCATGTCTTTCAAACTAAATCATTGTTGTGCTATAGTTTAAGGTATTATAGATAATTGATTAGCCACCGAAATAGGCTAATATTCACTATCTATATTATAATATTCATGTGATTCGTTATTCATAAATACATTTTTTAGTGCATTTTTCAATTTGAACATTATTTCACATCATGATTGTAATCCCTCTTAAAATGCATTATTATATGGTACATTTTTTAACACCTACTAAAATATAAAATGGTCTTGATTTTATTTTAATATTTAATTTTCAGTTTTCTCATTACATTGGGAATAATTCATATTTTTGAGTACCTAAAGATTCATATTGAAAGACTACCAAAGTTGGCCTTGAACAAACAACATTCTGGGTGAAGTGAACTGAACATCATCCCAATAAAAATATTGTAGAGGCCATGATCCAAGCCCAATGATTCTAAAATTTTAACTAAATATAGATTAAATCATTTTAAACATATAAAAGTGATAAGAACTAATTCATATTTTTAAGGTATTTCCAGGCATCCCAAGTTGAAGATAAAATTATGGGCCAGATTCTGCATCCCAGAAAAACATCCCACCATTTCGATAATATCTTACAAAATAAAAATTCCATTTGGGATGAAATTTTACATGAGATTAGGAGACATCCTAATATCCATTTTCCTCTTCTATGGACCATTCCAATTCTTCCATATAGATGGCCATTTAGATGCGTCTGTTCAGTGAATGCAAGTTGGCTTCCACTTCGGGTCAAGAGTGGAAAAGTCTAAGTTCTTCAAGCTTTCCACCACCCTAAGCCTACCATAATCAAGTGGAATGACTTTAAATATTGGAGGATATACCCAAGGCTCCCAAAATTGTTATTTAAGGTAGTGGTTTTGGAGAATTTAAGGATCTTGGATGCTTTCTTTCATTATAATGTTATGCTTCTACTTTTCCTTTGTAATGTTCTTCCTCAATTGTAAGTTGTTTTAATTCATCCTTAATAAAAGTTATTATTATCCTATTATTCTGTTCTTCTCCATATCAATTTTATACCGTTTCCTCAAGGTTTGAATTTATTCACACTAAATCTTGTGAAATTATTCACACAACAGTGGAATGATCATTTTCTTTTTATTGTTTTCTTTACTTCTTCAATTCCTCCCTCATGAGTCTACTTCCCGCTTCCATTGAAACCATAGCATCAATGGAGGGATAACCATCTTATGGGTTGATATAATGGAGTATCAAGGGATGGTATTGGATGTTATTTATCATCTCATTAATGTCAAATCAATTCTTTTAATTGAGATTTTTATTTGATGATTTAAAGCTTCTTCGTCCTTGTTGAATTTTAAGGCCACATACTTCAAGTGCTAATACAAACCTTTACCTTGGAGTGATCATAAATTTTATCCTACAAGTGTATATGTGATTAGTATTATGGTGTGTTGGTATTAAACCAGTAAGTGATGATTTTTTTTGATCTTCTTGAATAAACCCATCTCGAATATAAGAAATTGAAATATTTAAAAAAGAATTTCATCAAATACACCCCTTGTAATAACCTAGGATCAACCCTTCTCATAATTTGAATTCACTTAAGTATATTAGAGTTTACTTAAACCCATCTAAAATAGACCCAAGTTTTCCACTTCATAGACTAAAACAACCCATAGAATGTATGTGTCTGTAGGTTACTTCTTAGGTCTCGGAGGATTCAATAACCCAAGCAAAACTACAAGCGACTGCTTAACCCTAAAAACTTGGGTAAATTTGGGAAAGAACAAATTTTGGTGCCGTTTCTCAAGACACAAGTAAGTCATATAAACACCCATTTTATTCTCCCCCATTTCTTCTATTCTCATCCAAATTCTATTATCTTTTCTCTTTCTTGTTTTTTTCTTTTGGTGCATGTCCTCCTACACTCGTGACCAATCAAACTGTCTAGTTAGGGTGGATAGTCCTGGGGTTGGGGAGTCAAGTACACCAAGTTAACTATTTCCATTAGATCCTAATATTCCAAATACTCTATAGTAAAAAATTTAGCCCATTTTAATGAAATTTATTCAAAGAAACCAACTCATAAACCCAGGTGGGAACCAAAATGGAAATCCAAATGAGGCAGCCCCAAAATTGGGGAATGCAGTCGATCAAACCATGAATGACTACCTCACACCTACTTAAACCTATAATCCATCATGCATTAGAAACAATTACCTAGGAGATTACAACTACATATTTAAACCTCATGTATTAAACCACCTTCCCACAATCCATGTAATGGATTCTGAGATGCCCTACCTTCACGTTAAGGAAATAAATGAAATTGTAGAAACCATGTGTCCCCCACATCAACTAGAATCTGATAATATGAGGATATTTCCTTTTTCTTTAAAGTATTGAGCTAAAATTTGGATAAATAATTTGAGGCCATCATCCATCAATTATTGGGACCAATTACAAATAGAATTATACAAAAATACTTTCCCCACCACAAAACAATTTCACTAAAAAAGAGCATCCAAAACTTTTTTGAAAAAGAGGGAGAGTCATTCTACAAAACATGGGAGAGGTTAAAAGACACTCTAAACATGGTTACAAACCATGGTTTTTCTATTATTGAAAAGGTGAGAAATTTTTATTATGGGTTGGGTCCAGGGAACAAATAATTCATTGAAATGATGTGTAATGAAACCATTAAAAAAAGCCCCAAATGATGATTACGAGTATCTAAAAAGCCTTGCTGAAAAAATTAAAACATGGGGAACATCATCTTATTCTGAAAAGTCACAAAGAAATACTTGAATTCATATAATTAGAGGAGAGTAAAGCCTTATGGCTAAACTCACAACACTCACTAGGAAGGTTGAAGAGATAGACCTTAGGAAAATCCATTAAATCCAAACTGTAGACCCCATTTGCACAATTTGTGACAAAAATGACCACAAAATAGACAACTACTCAACCATTCCATATATCAAGGATGTTATTCTAGAAGGACAACCTGATAAAGTCAATGCCCTAAACTTCCAAAATCCCTAATACCAAAACACATTCAACCCAAGGTATAATGACCACCCAGGCTTTCACTGGAAAGATAACCAAAAACCTAGCCAACCAAAAAGACCAAACCCCTACCCTATACAAAATTTTCAAAACCATAACCAATTCCAACAACAACCATTACAATAGCAACATACTCCTGTCCAATACCAACATCATATCCAATAACCAAATTATCCTCCTGGGATAAACCTACTAACACAAGCCCCTACCCAGTCTGTCCCTCTACCAATCCTTGAACAGTTGTGTAAAAAAATGGAGAAAATGAACTCAGAAGTATCATAACTTAAACATGAACTAAAAATCATAACAACCAGGAAGACACCCATGACTAATCAGGAGGTACCATCCTCAACTTTAAGGGGAGAGTTAAGTTTCACTCAAAAAACTCATGAACAACTAAATACTATGATAGTTTTAAAAAGTGGGAAATCAATTGAGAAAACTGAAAAAATAATTCAAAAACCATATGAAGATTCAAACTCTAATGAAAATTAAAATGAACCACCTGATCAAACTGAAAAAAATAATAGCAATGTGAAAGAAACAACTCTTTAAAAAATAGTCCCACAACCTGCACCTTTCCCTCAACACATGAGGGGGAAAACCAATCCTGAATTGAGTGAAACATTGAGGGAAATATTCTCACAAGTCAATTTGAACATTCCACTTATAGATGCAATCAAAACCATTCCTTCCTACTCAAAGTACCTTAATTACTTTTTCACTTTTAAAATGAAATTTTCACATAAAAATCAAGTCTTTTTGGATGCTAATGTGAGTACCACCATTAAAGGGACCGTTCCTACAAAGTTGAAAGATCTAGGATGTCCATACATCAATGTTGAGATAGGAGAGAACAAATTTGTCAAACCCATTTGTGATCTGAGAGCTAGTGTGAACCTCATTCCTTATGCAATGTATTATTAGTTAGGGCTCAAATAACTCCAACCCACATCTGTCACTCTTAAACTTGCTGATCGTAGTGTTAAAGTTCCTAAGGGGATCTTAAAGGATGTTTTGATGAAAGTTAAAAATTTCATTTATCCATCTGACTTCATTGTCCTTGAAAATCACCCAAGCTTAGGTCCTAGGGAGAAAACCCCCATCATCCCTGGTCATCCCTTCTTATCAATAATCAACTCAGTCATCCGAGTTTGAAATGGGAACATGACAATAAATTTTAGGAATATGAGTCTAGAATTGAACATCTATAATGAAAACTATCAAATTGGGGATGATTAAGAGATCCATGAGGTTAATTGGATTGGAAGTGTTGATAGTGAACTTGAGGAACAACAAGGGTTTACTGAAGGATGTTTAATTCAAGAAGAGATTGATTTTATTTGTTCACATGAGGGAAATTTGTCTCCTTAGATTGAGTCTCTTTCAGATAGATCTATTGATGATTTTATAAAATCACCAATCAATGATACCATGGGTGAAATCAATAATATTGAGTCCATACCCATTAATGACACTACTCTAGCTAATTTAGTGAATGAAAATTACGTTCACAAGGAACCAATTCTTTCAAGAAATCTAAACAAAGAAACTGAGTTCAATACAAAGTCTCATCCTTTATTGGAAATTGATAACCAATCTGATCTCAAATTTAAGGTCTAACCTTCATCACTAAAGTATGAATTCTTAGGTGGAAATAGAGCCTTTCTTGTTTTCATTTCTTCCTCTCTTGAATCCAATAAAGATATGATGCTTTTGGATGTCCTAAGAAAACATAAGAAATTAATGGGATGGACCCTTTATGATATTTATGGAATTAGACCACTCATTGGAAATCATAGGATTGTTCTTGAATCTAAATACAAACCATGTCATCAACCTTAGTGGAGAATCAATCCAATTTTTATGGATGTGGTAAGGAAAGAAAACTTCTTAAGTTATTGAAAACGAGTATCATATACCCCATAGATGAGAGTGAGTGGGTAAGCCCAATTAAAGTTGTCACAAAGAAGGATGGAATTACTGTGATCACCAATGAGGATGGTGACCTTCTCCCCACAAGGGTTAGTAGTGGATGGAGAGTCTGTATTGACTATAGGAAGCTCAACTCTTGTACCAATAAAGACCATTTCACCTTGCCCTTTATTGATCAAGTCTTCAAGAGAGTGGTGGGTCATCAATTATATTACTTCATAGATGGATTCTCAGGGTATAATCAAATCGAGGTCTCCTTAGAGGATTAGGGAAAAACAACCTTCACTTGTCCTTTCAGTACTTTTTCCTTCAAACACATGCCCTTTGGGTTATGTAATTCCCCTGGTACCTTCCAGAAACACATGATGGGAATCTTCTCAGACATGGTGGGGTATTGTTTAGAGGTCTTCATGGATGACTTATCCATATTTGGGGATAATTTTGAGGGATGCATTATGAATGTTGAAAGGGTTTTTTCAAGATGCGAGGATAATAATCTCATCCTAAATTGGGAAAAATTCCATTTCATGGTAAAGGAATGACTTATTCTTGGCCATATGGTATCTGGTAGAGGGATTGAAGTTGATAAATCTAAGGTCGACATAATTAATCACCTTCCCTCTCCTAAAAATTTTAAGGAAGTGAGGTCCTTCTTTGGACATGATGGTTTATATAGAAGGTTCATTAGTAATTTCAGCTATATTTTTCAACCACTTTGTGCTCTATTGGTGAAATATGATCCTTTTTTATGGATAGAAAGCTATGAGGAATCATTCTATACACTCAAGTAAGATCTTATCTCTCCACCTATCATGCAGTCTCTAAATTGGAAACTTCCTTTTGAGCTCATGTGTGATGTGAGTGACTTTACTGTAGGATCAGTCTTAGGACAATGGTGTGAGAAAAATCCATGTGTCATTGCTTATGCAAGAAAATATTTAAATGATGCACAAATAAACTACACCACCAATGAGAAGGAGTTACTTGCTGTTGTGTTTATTTTAGAAAAGTTTAGGTTCTAACTCTTAGGATCCCCCATCACTGTGTTTACTGACCATTCTGCACTAAAATATCTCTTCCAAAAACAAGATGATAAGGCTAGACTGATTAGGTGGGTCTTTCTATTACAAGAATTTGACCTCACAATAAAGGATAAAAAGGGTATTGAAAATGTTTTAGTTGATCATATCTCTAGGATGGAATTCAAAGAAAAATCAAATCACCTTTCTGTGTCTGATTCATTTCCTAATGATCACCTTTATTCAGTGAGTGATTTCCCATGGTATACCGATATAGACAACTTCTTAGTTACATGAGTCATTCCAAAATTTTTAGGGACTCAAGCTCGATGGAAATTCCTTTTCTGATGTTAGGCACTATGTGTTTGATGATCCATACCTCTATAGGTTCTATGTTGACCAAGTTATTAGGAGGTGTGTCCCAGAATCTGAACAAGAGTCCATCCTTAAATTCTGTCTTAGTGAGGCGGGTGAGGTCACCTTTCCTCTAAAAAAACTTATACTAAGGTTCTTCAGTGTGGTCTCTTCTGGACCACCCTCTCAAGGGACTCCTACACAATTTTTCTAATCTGTCCTAGGTGTCAACAAGTAGGGTCCATCACAAAAATGAATCAAATGCCACTCACTCCCATCTTAGTGATTGAAATATTTGACTACTAGGGAATATATTTAATGGGTCCCTTCCCAAAATCCAGGGGATATCTGTACATCCTTTTAGCTGTCGATTATGTATCCAAATGGGTTGAGGCTATTCCTACAAAACCCAATGATCATCAAATTGTGATTATATTTCTCAAGGAAACATCCTCTCTAGATTTGTAATTCCTAAGGATACCATTAGTGATCGTGGAACTCATTTTTGCAATCGTTCATTCTCAACACTCATGGAAAAGTATGGAATTTATCACAAAGTGTCCACTTATTACCACCCATAG
This sequence comes from Viscum album, assembly GCA_963277665.1. Lineage (NCBI taxonomy): Eukaryota > Viridiplantae > Streptophyta > Magnoliopsida > Santalales > Viscaceae > Viscum > Viscum album. The sequence goes on along the minus strand of OY728157.1, from coordinate 21,990,807 downwards.
ACCAATGGTCAATCTGAGTTAGAAAATCGAGAAATCAAACAAATTATTGAGAAAATAGTTAATCCATCTAGGAAATATTGGTCGAGCAAACTCTTAGATGCTCTTTGGGCATATAGAACCGCATATAAAACCATTTTAGGAATGTCCCCATATAGGTTGGTTTATGGAAAAGCATGCCATTTTCCAGTGTAGATTGAATATAAGGATTTTTGGGAAATTAAGAAAATGAATTATGACCTCTCATTGTCTAGAAGAAAAAGGAAATTAGATCTCAATGAACTTGAGGAATTTAAGATGAAGGCTTATGAAAATTCATGGATAAATAAAGCTAGAGTTCAAGACTACCAATATCAAAATCTTAAAACTAAAAAAATTGTACCAAGTAAACCTATTATTTTGTATATATCTTAACTTAATTTACACCCAGTAAAGTTGAGGCCCAGATGGTCAGGTCCATACATAGTGCATAAGGTATACCCCCTGGGGCTGTAGAAATTAAAGATCCCACTAATGGTCAAACCTTTAAAGTTAATGGTCATAGAGTTAAACCATTCATTGAACCATTAAAAAAACATAAAGTTGATAAATACTTGTGTGAACCAAAATTAGATGAGGAAAATACTTAAAAAATTAGGGGTCTAAGTCGAGCTAGCAATGTTAAACAAAAGCGTTTCATGAGAGGCAACCCATGGTTTTCATGTTTCCAATATTTGTGAATAATCTTTATTTTTTAAATAGGATTAATGAATCATTTTGATATTAAAAAAAATTAGACTATTGACCTATTATTTTATTATGAGTATGGATGGGTATGAAAGGGGAGCACCATATTCATCCGTGTCACATGGTGTGATCCCTGAGTAATACCTTACCCATAAATTTAAATAGAAGATAATGTATCATCAGTTTATTTTATTTTATTTTATGTGTTTGTAGGTTAAAATAAAAATACAAAAAAAAAAATAATTTAAAAAAATATAAAAGGACATGTTGTAGGTCATGGGTCAAAACCCATCACAACCAGCGAAGCCGTGGGGACCCGAACTTGGGACCGAAGGGAGACAGGGGCACATGCTTACCACTAACCTACAACTTATAGTGCTTCCTTATTCTATAATTTTATATATATATATATACTTATATTTTAATTTTTTTATTATATGAATAAATATATATATTTATATATATTGTCTTGTTTTTTTTGTTTCTTTGTTTTTTCATTTTTCCACTAGGGAACTCTACAAGTGACATGGATATCAAAGGACTAAACAGAAGTAGCAAGAACTTCAACTTGAACCACCAGGTGACTTCATTACATGATCCTCATATTTCAAATTCCTTTTATAACTCCTCTCATCTACCTCTACCCCCTTTTAAATTTTATTTTCTTTAAACACTGGGGACAATGTTATTTTAAGTTGGGGGGTGAAAAGAATGAAAAAAATAATAATTTTGTGTGCATAAAAAAAATGTTTGGAAAGAAAAATTTCTTTAACCTTGAACATGATAATACACATTTCACACATTGAAATTGAATATCAAATAATTTAGCATGACCTGATTCTAATTTCAATCCATGTACAATTTCATGAGCATAGATTTTGGAAAGTGTGGCTGTCTAATGTGAAATTTCATCATTTATATTTTCATCCAAATAAAAAAAAAGAGATCACAACGCACGTCCTTTGGATAGTGGGGTATTAGTTTGAGTTCATGGGGTCCCCCAAATAAATATCAGAGTTTTGGTGATCATTTTAGGTTTAATATGAGTATTCAATAAAAAATCAAAAAAAAAAAATCAAAAAAATAAAATAATAAATTTGCACATATAGCAATGAAATGGACTAATTCATGGCTTTTGGCACTTGGGGATCATGAATCCTTAGTTTTCTAGCCTGGAGTTAGTAATTTTATCTCTATTTGTGGTAATTTGACTTTTTTTGACTGAGTTAACTCTAGATGATTCCCGAGTATGTGGGCTTCACTTGGTGCCCTAAGGTTTTTGAGCTTGGGATTCATCAACAAAGTCTCGCTACATGGGTTGAATCTATTGAGTACAATTTCAATTACCATGGAAAAATTGTAATATATATATATATACACACACACAATAAAAAAAATAAAAAAAATTGAACACTCATATTAATATTGAAATGTGATTCCACCTAACACTTCCATCATTTCCCCCTTGAATAAAAATGAACCCCCATGTCTATTATGATACACAACACATCTTCATGATTAATTGATATTGGATGAAATATGGAGATGAATTTAAATAAAGGAATGGGATTGGGCTTGGGATATGCTTACGAAACTATATTATATTAAAATATTTTTATGGGTTTAATGATTGTTTAGTATAAGGGTTCTTAGTTATCATTGTGTATTAAAATGTTTTGGAAAAGGGAATTCAAATTTTATATTTTTGAGATATATTTTGCTCAGGACTAAAAAAAATCAAGTTGGGGGGGGTGTGATTATACACTGAAATAGGCTAATATTTACTGTCTATATTATAATATTCATGTGATTCATTATTCATAAACACCATTTTTAGTGTATTTTACAAATTGAACATTATTTCACATCATGATTGCAATCCCTCTTAGAAAGCACTATTACACGGTACATTTTTGAAAACCTCCTAAAATAAAAAATGGTCTTGATTTTATTTTCATATTTAATTTTCAGGTTTTTCATTACATTGGGAATAATTCATACTTTTGGATTACTTGAAGATTCATATTGAAAGACCACCAAAGTTGGCCTTGAACAAACAATAATCTGGATGAAGTGAACTGAATAATAACCCAATAAAACTACTTTAGCAGCCAAGATCCAAGACCAATGATTCTAAAAGTTTAACTAAAGATAGAGGAAATCATTTTAAACATTTACTCCAACAGTGACGAAATCTAATTCAGATTTTTTAAGGGAGTTCCAGGTGACCCAAGTTGGAGATAAAATTCTGAGCCATATTCTGTGGTCTAGAAAAACAACCCACCATTTCGATAATATCTCACGAACCAAAATTCAATTTTGTCTGAAATTTTACATGAAATTAGGATCCATCCGGAGATCTATTTTCTTCTTCTATGGACCACTCTAATTCGGCAATCTAAAAGTCCATTTATACATGTCTGTTCAGTGAATGCAAGCTAGCTTCCACTTTGGGTCAAGAGTGGAAAAGTCTAAGTTCCACAAGCTTTCCACCACCCTAAGCCTACCATACTCAAGTGGGATGAATTTCACTATTGGAGGCTCAACCCAAGGCTCCCAAAATGCCTATTTAAGGCAGTGGTGTTGGAATATTTAAGGATCTTGGATGATTTCTTTCATTTTAATGTTATGCTGCCACTTTTCCTTTGTAATGTTCTTCCTCAATTGTAAGTTGTTTTAATTTATCCTAGTTTCTTAATAAAAATTCTTATTATCCTATTATTCTATTATTATTCATCTCACTTTTATACAGTTGCCTCAAGGTGTGAATTTATTCACACAAAACCTTGTGAAATTATTCACACAACGGTGGAGTGATAATTTTCTTTTTATTGTTTTCTTTACTTATTCAATTCCTCCCTCATGAGTCTACTTCTCACTTCCATTGAAACCATAGAATCAATGGATGGATAAAAATCTTATGGTTTGATCCAAGGGAGTATCAAGGTACTGTATTGGATGTTATTTATCACTCCATTAATGTATAGTCACTTCTTTTAATTGATATTTTTATTTAATGATTTTAAAGCTTCTTCATCCTTGTTGAATTTTAAGGCCACATACTTCAATTGATAATAAAAACCTTTAACTTAGAGTGGTCATAAATTTGATCCTCCAAGTGTATACATGATTAGTATTATGGTGTGTTGGTATTAAACCAGTAACTGATGAAGTTGTTTGATCTTCTTGAATAAACCCATCTCAAATATAATAAATTGAAATCGTTAAAAAATAATTTCATCAAATCCACCCATTATAATAACCTAGGATCAACCCTTTTCATAATTTGAATTCACTTAAGTCTCTTAGAGTTCACTTAAAACCATATAAAATCAACCCAAGTTGTCCACTTCATAGCCGAAAACAACCCATAGAATGAACATGTCTGTAGGTTACTTCTTAGGTCTCTGAGGATTCAACAACCCAAGCTAAACTACAAGCGACCGGTTAACCCTAAAAACTTGGTTAAATTTGGGTGAGACCAATCATAACTTTTATTCCTGCAATTTTAGTGACTTTTATCTTAGAACTTCTATTGCTTTATTTTAGGGTCTTTTAGCTCAGACCATATATTGTTGTATTTTGGGGTCTTCTAGATTAAACCTTATATTTCTATAGTTTATGGTATTTTGGATCAGACCTTCTATTGTTGCAGTTTAAGGTATTTTAGCTTGAACCTTATATTACTATAGTTTAAGGTATTTTATCTTGGAACTTATGTTGATGTAGTTTAATGTCTTTTAGCTTGTACCTTCCATTGATGCAGTTTAAGGTCTTTTAGCTTGAACCTTCCATTGCTATAGTTTAAGGTCTTTTGGTTTGGACCTTATATCACCATAGTTTAGGGTGTTCTATCAAAGACATTATATTGCTGTAGTTTAGGATCTTTTTTCCTGAACCATGAGATTCCATTCAGTTTAAAGGATTCCTTCGAGGACTTGATTGATGAATATGAAATATGAGGCAGACATACCAAGGATGACCCAAAACACCCTAAAGTTCTGAGTTCTTCCATGGTGTTTCTAGGGATCCTAAGGATTGAAGTTACTTTCCTATAAAGAGGATATGTTTTTGGTTGGTAGGTCAAAGCCTTTATGTGTTGATATCATTATCAAATGGAGGTGTATCCACACTTTTCCAAGGTCCGTGTAAGATTTATGGGAGTGATATTGGTTTTTGAAAAAAATATTAGGGAATAAAAATCCACTGAGATAGTTTGAATATGAGTTATGTAAATAATGTTTCCATGAGCTTGAATCAGTGAATTATGAAATGGGGCATACATACTGGGGGTATCCCAAAACACCCTAAATTTATGAGTTCTGCCATAGTGTCATCAGGGCTTATGAGGATTGGAGTTCCTTTTCTATAAGGAGTAGATACCTCTAATTGGTAGGTCAAATAACTTATGCATGAGTCTATGGGGATTACATGAATGGTCAAATATAGTTGATTCACACTCTTTTAAAAGTTCCATGAAAGATTTTATAAGACTCAAACGTCCAAAGAATGAATTTGGGTATGGAGGAAAAACTATCCAGGAAGGGTTCTAGTGACCTAGGGTAATTTAGATTTTTTTGGGGAGGCTAGAGTCCTATTCCATGTGGTTTTAAGTCATGTGGTGCAAGTCATCAAAAGTTTTAGGAATGGAGTTTCAAATTCCTAATTTGATAAAGGGTACAATACCCAATGATGTAATTTTGAGGATGTAGAATCCGCTTGAATAGTCTAGTTATGAGGATTGTAAATCATGTTCTAGGAATATCTGAGTTAACTGGAGGTGGGAAACAGGGGTACAAGTCAACCATTGGTAATAGATAAAGCCTCTAATGTTCCATGTGGTCATGAAAATAACTTATATGTTTAAGGGGGGCCTTCCTGGGATCCGGGGGTCCATTTGGAAGAGCAAGTCCCTATTACCATTTTGTTATGGGTAAGAGCCCAGATAAAAGAATCCCAAAGTACATGGGGTTCTAAGAGAAGGATATCAACTCGGTGAGGTATTTGTGTTAGCTCAGACTTCCAATTCATGAAGGTTGTTTATAAAAATTTTAATATTCAAGAAGGGTTCAAGAACTCTAAAAGTTGTGTCACCACCAAGACAACATGTTTTCATATCAAGGAGATGTAAAAAATAATTACTCTAACTTTTACCTAGATCATGGGGCCTAGTGATCATATCTTTCCTTTTACTAGGGTTAAAAAGTGGACCCTATGAAATTTATACCTTGTTTATCTATGATTTAATTTTTACCTAAACTCTAGAGATGAATAATTTAACAAGTATAGACTTGACTTTTTCTTAGGCTTCCCTTTTCAGGTTTTCAACTTGACAACTTTTTTCTCTTTCACTAGAAGATTAGGATCTTTCAATTTGAACCATCAAAGGCTAGAGTTTAAGGTCATTCATCTTTGACCAAAGTACATGTAGTTTAAGGTCTTGACCTACATGGACCTAATATGAGGAGAATGTTATACGATAGACTAATTAGGATACCTAGGGTCATGAGTACTCCAACATCCTTCTAAGTGGGAGATGAAAATGTTGTAAATTATGGATAGAGTTTCCTAGGTCATGGGTAGTGATATAAGACAATCATGCTGGAGATGGCCCAGAACACTCTCAGTTACTGATTTCTTTTATGGTGATGTTAGAATCACAAGGATAAAAAATCCCTTCATACAGGGATAACATGTCTCTAGTTGGTAGGTGTAAGCCCTTATGCATCTATAGTAAGGTCAAACATGGAGCTCTATTTTTATTTACAAGGGACATGAAAGGTTTTTAGAAATTTTATGCACTCAAGACATGAACTGTGATTTATGGATTGAGGGGATTAAACAATGACAGAATAACCACATTATCTAGTTGATCAGGGTTAGGATATTGTGGTTCCTTGATAAGGGATGATTATGGGCAATGGTTTTGACCTTTTAATTTCATGTAGCAGGGACACATTTGTTGTGTAGTTTTAATGTCATGTGACCAGGATGTTTTTATTTTAGTTTAACATCATACAATAAGTATGTTCCTTTCCTTGAATTTTAACATCAAGTGGTAAGGACGTTTTGTGAAATGTGTCATTGGGGACACTTTTCACCAGTCAGGGGTATTTAGATATAGGAGGAATATTTTATCCATGAATAGGATTATTGGTGGGTATCCATATGTTGGATCCCTTATTGTTCTGATATATCATTCATGCAAGCCATCCTTATGTAGATATAAATTTTGCGTATAAAAAATGAGCTTGTATGGCTTGATATATTCTTAAAAAGAGGTATATTTTTCTTTTTATCATGAAGTTTAGTGTTATGTGGATAGGAAATTTACTATATAGGTCCAAAGCATATATAGTTAGGGTTAAAATTTTATCATTTAATATATTACTACTGAACCCAAGATATGGGGTCTGGGTGTCTCTATATATCCTATGATAATAGGAATCAATCCCTACATAGTTCTCACAAAGTTAACTATACAGGTTGGACCCATACATAGGGATGGGGGGACATTTGTTTTATTGTGGCTGGACCCAATAATCAGAAATGTAGGCATCACTATGTATCATGTGATGATAGGAATCATGACACAAATAATTCTTGAGAAACTATGTAGTTTAAGCCATGAAAAAGGAAATATGATCCCTAATGTGAAAATGGAATATTGAGAATGGGACCAAGAATGAAGGTATGGGTATCAATATATATACTGTGATGTTGGGAATCAAGCCACACATAGTTCTTAAATGGGGCATTCTCTATGTAGGTCAAACCCATACACATAGGGGAATTCTTCCCATTGACTATTGTAGCTGGACCTGAGATAGGATATCCAAGGGTCACTATGTATCTTGTGATAATAGGAATCAATCCACACTTAGTTCTTGATTGGAGGTATGGTGGGAGACCAACACCAAGGTTATTGGTCCTCTTAGGTGAGGCCCATGGGAATACATAGTTTTATGTCATGAAAGATACATTAAACATGCAATTTAACATCATGTGGTGAGAACTTATAGTGTGAGCTTTTAAGGTCTTGCATTTCCATGAACTGATATGTCTCGTTTTTGTAGGGAATCCATTACCAAAATTCTAAATCTATGTGATCCATGTTTAGTGTGAGAAACAAGGAATGGAAAAGGTTTCTCTTATTACATGGAGTAAATTAGAGAAAGGAAAAGGGAATTTTGTATCATACAATGGCTATAAAAATATATAGGATCAAAGAATCCATACATATCTCATTGAAATGAGAATCATGCCATACACAGTTATGAAAAACCCATGAAGTTTAGTGTCATTCATTAAGGAAATCATCCATGAAGTTTAACATCATGTGGTAAGGATGAAGGTAACTCAATGCGAATAAAGAGGAATATTATAGCTGGGCCCAGGAATAAAGGTTTGGGTGTCACTATGTATCCTGTGATGAAAGTAATCAAGCCACACATAGTTCATAGAAACTGCACTATTTAATGTCATGGGACGAGGACATTAGCTATGCGGTTTAACATCTTACAATGAGGATGAGGTTCACTCAGTGTGGAAGAAATTTAATATTTGGGATCCATATAGTTTTAAATAATTAAGTGAGGATGAATTCTATATAGTTTAATTCCATTTAGTCAGGATGTATTTTTGTAGTTTAACGTCATGAAACCAGGAATATAGATACTTGATGGAAACTATAAAAATTATTTCTTAAGAAACCTCACATTGGTGGGGGGTGTGAAACATTCCCCATCTATCATGGCTAGTGAGTAAGCTCTATTTTAATAGACCTCATGTATGATATATGGACCTTACCATTTGGGTTATGTATTAGGAGGCTTCTTTCCTGGTATCATTATGGTTTTGAGAGCCAATATCAGTTCTCCTTGAAGGAACAAATGGAGGAAAAACTTTTTATTGAAGGTTAGTGTGGACTGATTTTGGTATACTTCAAGGCTATGTAATGTTCACAACCTATTGTCATCAATCCATTCCAATTCATTCAATCATTTTTGAAATTGATCATCATCTAGGAGTTTTCCACAAATAGTTATTCAAAGTGAGGGAAAATGGACTTCTATGGGAAACACTACCTTGGTAGACTTCAATACTTCTATGGGAAACACTGCCTTGCTACGGTAGGCCAATAAATCACGGAGGAGAAAGTTTGGTCATGACTTATTTTACTTTTTCACCATATTCTAGAGTATATTCGATATATTATTATTTAAGTCCTTTATCTATCCATTTTTTGCTGCATGATACCGAGATGAGTGATTGGACTCGATGTTGTATTCCTGGTATAATTTCTTCAACTCTGTAGAATAGAATCTGGTGCCATTTTCTAGTTAATATCGTGTGATGGACTATAATCCTAGTGATGATATATTAATTCACAAAGTTGATGATATTATTCATCCTGAATTCCTTCAAGAGTATCACCCCAGACCATTTAGAAAATAATTCAGTGGTAGTAAGGATTTACTTGAACTACTTATCTATGGATGGGGGATATAAACCCATAACATTCATTCCCCAAATATACAATGGATAGGAATATTTATCTATATATATAAATTATGGGGGTTTATGGATGAAATTTTCACAAATATTCCATGACTGAAATTTCCTGGTGAATTCCACACAGTCCTATATCATGGTTTTCTAGTAATAACCCATCCTCCTAATTTAGTGGGAGAGCCTGGTCCCAAAATGATGAGCACCATAGGATACTTCATGGAATTCTTCTATTATGGTGAGAATATCTCTTTCTTCTATGAATCTAAAGAGGATTCCATCAAAGAATCACTTGTAGAGGGTATTTTGATCATTTAGATGATCCTGTAGAGTAAATTTCACTGCTTGGCATTAAATCTATTCCCCTATGGCTTGATCTATCTGGAGAGTCCCATTTTATAGATATCAATTATGGGATCCACCCATCTAGGGGTGGATATCAGTTCATCATGCACTAGGGTAGTGTTTAATTGATTAATTTCTTTTGTATCACGGATGATGATCGATGAGACCATCCTTCAATGTGTGATACATAAAGACACTTCCTCATAATCAAGGTAGGTCAGGACTATGGTTGCATTAGTCAATATGTCATCATGAACATTCTGTGACTGGGAAACATGATGCAATGTGGGCTTAAAATAGAACTCCACCATTAGTCCTATGATGTATCTAGTGAGTAGGGCCAGTTATTCTTTTTTTGATAAAATATTCACCATTGATCTAATTTATCACTAGCTCTGAATCCCCTTTGATTTTCAGGTAGGCTATCTGTAGTTATAGGGATAGTTCTAAGCCAGCGATGAGGGATTTGTATTCTGCCTCATTATTCAGGAAGCCTTTAGATAATGAGAAAGAGTAGGGAAAAATTCATTTTCTAGAGAAACAAATAAAATCCATATGCCAAATCAATTGAGTTTTTGGTTTTCCAATATCTCACCGATAGGACTTTGGGAGGCACCATCAAAATATATCTCCCATGTTCATGGAGTTTCATGGTAATAAAAAAATCCTCATATATAATTTTGATGTCCACTGATGTACTTTCCAGGGTAGTATGTTCCGTGAGGAAATCAACCACGACATGTCCTTTCACTAACTTATGTGACATAAATTGATTTTTTTTCTATTGTAGAATGACCAACCATCAGAACAAAGTCATGGTCAAAATAAGGTAACCAAGGATGTAATTGAGTGAGTCAATATGAGAGGCTAGGTGGACTTCATGGTGATTCAAGTAACGCCTCATATTTTTCACTTCAAAGATGAGTGCAAGAATTTTCTTCTTAACATCATAATATCGAGCCTCAGTTCCTAGAATCATATGAATAAGGGAATAGAGACTGTTCTCACTCCTTGTATCATTTTTTATGCATGAGAGTGCTAAGTGATCATTCCATAGCAGCCACATATAGGATAAGTGGATTTCCTTTCATTGGTGGCATTAGAACCAGTGGGTGAAATAGGTACTAATTGAGACTCTCAAAGGATTCTTGGAATTCTTCATCCCATATATAGGTGATTCCATTATTCATTAGCTTGGTGAAGGGGAGATACTTTTTAGCCAGGTTGGATATGGAATTCCTAATATAGGCAAGTTTCCTGTGGACCCCCCTCATTTATTTAAGATTTTGAGGGGGTAAAATTTATATAATTGAACTGGTCGTTTTGAGGTTGACCTCAATGCTATGGTGGAATACCAAAAATCCAAGGAATTTTTCTAACATTACCTCGAAATCACATTTCAGTGGATTTATCTTCATATTGTATTGTCGCAACTTTTAGAAGACAATTTGGAGGTCCATGAAGTGATCACATCACTATCATGATTTGACCACTAGGTCATTGATATAACATTCCTTTATCCTTAACAAGAAGGGATTAAATATTTTATTCTTGGCACATTGATAATTAGGACCAACATTATTTAATCCAAAGGGCATGAAATGATATCAAAAGATCCCCTAGGGTGCTCTGAAGGCAGTGGATTCCTTATCCTCATGGGCCATATTTATCTTATCTTACCCTAAGTACCCATATATAAAGTAAAGTGATTGGAAGCTATACATTGCATCAATCACAAGTTCAGTGATTGGAAATGGGAAATCATCCTTTGGGAAGTGTCAATTATGGTATCTGAAATCAATCCAGACTATAATCTTCCTATTATTTTTCTTAATAGAGATGATGTTGGCGAACCATCTTGGATATTTCACCTTTTAGACAAAATTTTCTTTGATCAATTTTTTAACTTCCAAATCCATGTTTGTATCATAAGAGGCATGCATCCTCCCTGATTCCTACTTGGAACCTCGATGGTCATTGGGTAAGAATAGATTGTGTGTAGCCACATATAGATTTAGTTCGGGCATTTCTCTGTAATTCCAAGTGAACACATATCAATGTTTCTTTTGAAATGAAATGTATATATCTTTATCCTAGAGAGGAATGGAGACACTAACCAGTGTAGGATGTATGTCTTATTCTATCCCAAAATTTACCCACCTAAGCTCATCGATGGTGTTAGAGACACCTTCCTCAAATATGGGAGGGGAATTCCTAAGGTCATCCTCTTCTTCTTCTACCTATGAGTTTGTGAAGAAATTTTTAGACAAAGTCGGTAATTTGGGAGAATATTTGTCACTATTAGGGTGAGATAGGCCATGAGAAAATACATTATCATCCCCTACTACCAGAGTCATTGTAGAGAGATTCCATATATGAATGTATTTTACACTATCACTAGGGATATGAAGAGCTTGGACATATGGTATTAAGTCTACTGCTTCAACTAGATTTATGGGTAGCACATAATTGCTATCTCAACTCAAGAGATTTACAGGGGTGGTGTGCAAGCCATTGGGGGATACAACCTATATATTATCATCCACCATTGGTTGTTTTCCTTCCCTACTATACAAACATACCTTATCATATGTGGATTTGAAATAATTGAAGGGGCACTATCACCATGTAGTATTCCCACCTTTCCATCAATGGGGTATTTCAAACACTGATGAAATGTTAAAGATACCACCATGTGGTTTGAATCCAAGGCCTTTTAAGGAGGACATTATAAGTGGTGTCTTACTAGATAACTATTAAATAAATGTTAGATGTGATATCCCCAAACCAAGTTTTGATCTTGATCTTCTTGAGAGGTCTTTTCTCACTCTTATCACAACCTTGAATGGTTATCCTTGTTGGAGATAAGTCCCCTTTCTTATATCCAAAACATAATAGGGCCTGAATTAGGATGAGGTTGATCCCAATTTTTTTTCAATCACATCCATTTGGATTTAGATTTTATTTTGTCTTCGTGAAACATATAGGGGTTTGATGTTTCCTTAGAGGACATCTTCCAAATCCCTCTATGTAACTGAGATAACAATATGACATTCTGATGGAAGGTCTCCACTCAATAAAACTCAACTACAACAACTTATTTCTAAAACTAATATGATATTTTTAGGGATTAAATGAGTGACTCTCTAAGTTATTTTTAAATATGGAGTGAATCCAAGATTAAGATATTGGTTGGGACAACCGTCAACTATTTTAGAATGCCAAACTTTTCTTCCAAAGGTCAAAGCTTCTGGATGTGGGGTTTCTCCTTATCATGTGATTTAAGAGCTGATGTTTTTGAGGTGGATGGACCTGATTCTTGTTCAGAGGTCAAGGTAACATCTTCTTCTAGTGGTGTAGGTTGTTCCATGATTCCCCATTTCTTGGGATTATCAGACAATCAAATCCTTACCAGAAAATTGTATAAGTTGACTGGGATGGGGTAACAGATAGAGGGCTCTAAGGCACCTATGTGTTTATAATGAGTACATTGGAGTGTTTTCCCATGGTATTTGGATTCATATATATATATATATATATATATATCCTATGTGGGTATGTGATTGAAATATTGGGTTCGAACACACCCTCACTATCCTCTGTGTCCTTGGCTCTTGCACCCGTGGCCTCCGGTTCCCCAACCAGGTAAGGGGAATTCATAATCAGAGGCATATTCATCATCATAGAAGGGATATTACAAGTTTATTATATTGAAATAACCAAATATGAGTTATTTTTTCAGTGAAATTTATGTTTTGTTGGGAGGTGCCCATGCTATGAACATTATAGGTAAGAAATCTGCAAGAGTTAGAGCTTTATTTGGAGCTGAATATGACTCTTCCTATTATGTATCTTCCTACATTTGATGATCACATCCACCTATGGGAGGCATATTTGATGTCACCTACCTAGATAATGAGATCATTATGAGCTTTTAAATCCATGCTATTAGTGTGGCATGATCATAGTCAACTATCTTTAGAGTCATCCAATTGTTGAACTTCTTCCTGCACCTAGCCAGAACTTTTGGAAAATCACTCTATTCTTTTGACTGGCCAAAGGTTACAAAGGTCACCTATGCTGGGGATTCCTCTAACATTAATTATTCATAATCAACCATGATTTGGAGTATATATTTGAAGATTAAGAAATCCTGGATTTTGTGACCCAACCTTCTATAGAAAGGGTAGTAGTTGGGATGACTGGTGAGGTTGAACACATTGGGATTCCTAGGATGTGGCATCTTAAGAAAGTTATTTTCTATAGATACAAGGAAAAAACTAAGTACTTGATCATTTTGGAATGAGTATGTTTTATTCATATGTTCCTAAAATTATGAGTAACCCTGATCTCTTTTCTTCTTTAGGCCACTAGATATTTTTTTGTTTCTATTACTCGATAGGAAGTGTTGGGTGGTTTAGGACCTTCCTAGGTGCTTGAAGGGGCAATGATATTGGTTTGAGGGTAACATAGGTAGTATCTGCCTTCCTAAGATTTTTTCCCTCTTCTAAGGGAATGAGTTGAGACTTATCTTGTGTTTGCTGAATGTAATCTTCCAAACACTGTTCCATTTATGAAAACTCATAGAACCCACCTGAATACTTCATTGAGATCAGAGGTGTCTATAGTTCATCCCAGATATTTTCAGCACAGATTTCTAGAAATTTCTCTTATGAGAGAGGGATGCTGAGTGAATAGGTTAAACCTTTCGATATGGATATGAAGTCATACACCCTCTCATTTTCATACTTCTTGTAGTTTTTTAGGTCAATAATTTTTATTTTCCTTACTATGGAGCTGAATTGGTAAAGAATTTGATGAAAAAGGTCTTCCCATCCTGTAAATAATCCTGTTGGGTGGCTGTTGTGCCAAACAAAGGCTAGTCCTATCAGATTATTTAAAAAACACATCATCTTGGTCACCACCTGCTATTCTTGAGGTCCCATCATCAGACCTCATCAAGATAATAAGTGCATGAGATGTTTTTTTGGTCTCCCATATCATTAAATATAGAGAATATTAGATTTCTAGAATTGGGTGAGAGAAAAGTATTGTCCACCAATTTGGGATATGGATTCTTCTTAGGATTTACAGGTGCATTTCTCACTTAAATGACTTCCATTCGAGTATCCAAGGACTCAATGGTGTTGAGAAATTATATAGGTAATGCTATCTGAGCCTCCTAACTCCTATAGGTAGAGGGCATGGCCTAATAAGGTGGAACTATTTTTGTCTCTTGTTGATTTTCAATTTGTACGAAGACTAAATGATCTCCCTGGCAAGGGAGAGGCTGTTGCCATAATGTTGGTAAGTAATGATAATTTTCAACTTTATTATTTATATAGACCATCTTCGTAGATCCAAATCTAATCTGAAACTTAGATTCTACTCTTATAGGTGTATTAACTCTTTCCATATGTGTGGGAGGAGGGAAATTTTCCTTTTTTTGGAGACAATATCTAGTAGGAAATTTCCCTTGAGTATATCCTCATTGAGTTGTCTGAGAGTTTGAATATAATTCTCATATTATGCCATCTATTTCTCTGTGGAATGAATTCCATCTCTTCTGATTGGTGATTTGGATGTATCCACAACTTTCCCTTTATCCTTGTAAGTGTTTTTATATAGAGGTAGAAACTCGATATTCAGAGTTTCTAGGTTTTGGATCCTCCTTTGGTTCAATGTATGTGTAGGCTCAGTGGGTGTATCCATATCCTCCTCTCGAGGTATATTTTCCATATTGTGTCCCACTGCATCTGAATCTTGATCCACATTATCTATTATGTTGATGATGATGACATTAACAGAGGTGTATTAGGAAATGGTAGTTATGCCATTAATATCAGTTCAATAGGATGATTCTTCACCTCTTGCATTCAGGTTATTTCTTGAACCTATGGCTATATTAGACCATTTTGGCTTATAAACCTAGCAGGGTTTTATTGCCTTTTTTGTACATTACTCCCATCTTGGTTTGATAATGGTGACCTTAAAGAAGTTTCCAATAATGTTTTCCGAATAAGCCCCTTATAACAAAGGTTCTTCTTATAGAGGGAGGTACATATGGTATGATGATTGTTTATATTTACCTCCCAACCTAGAGAAGACCGATTCCCTCTGTGGTGATGATGATGGAAATTCCTCTATCCCTATGGGATATGGGTCATTCAAGGCCACAATTAAATTTTTTTGATCCTATTATTGAGGATTAAATGATTAAAGTTAAGGATTAGACGATTCCTGGGATGAACATCGAGATATAAATTCCCTCAGAATAGTGGGCTAGTGTTGATTTGGAACCACCATTGATTTTCCTAGGACCCTTTTAGGGGATGATGAACCTAGTGATAATGATTGAGATAAAAATGACCCTAGACTAGTGGGATGGGGTTTGTCTTCTACTACTTCCAATATATCCCAGATCCTCTCAAGGATTGATGATTCAAAGGTCAAAGGCAGTGGTAGATATTCCTTCGGCCTGGCGGGCTGGGTTCCCTTCTAGATGGATACTATGGTAGCTGCTATTATGACCTATTAAATATGGTGCATTTGTGATCATGTATGAGTTGGGTGTAATGGAAGCCCATGATTGGAGTCATTCTTCATGGGGAGTTTTCCAGTTGAACAAAACTTCATCTTCTATGTCTTAAATGAGTTCCTATAACTTTGAGGGGCCCAATTAAAAGATCCATTGGCTATACCCTCCCACTATTCATGATGTATTGGAACCGTTGAAGTAGGGAAATCCAATTTTAGTGACCAACTGGCTCACTTATTACCTGGACTCATAATTTATCTAGAGGCTATAAAATTACAGTACACCATATTTGTAGAGTTCTTCTGTTCTGGGGGTGTGGTAAAGTGAAATGATCCATACTTTCCCATCCTCAAATAAATATGCATGATGAGGCTTTATAAATTAGTTGCTGAAGAGTTGTGATGCAATGGTAGAAATAATGTTGTATATTTACACTGTTCTTTTTTGATTTTGGGTCTAGGGACATAGAGATAGAATCCATCTCTAACTGACAATAGAGTATCTTAATGGTCTGAAGTTAACCCTCATATCCTGGATAAGGGAGGTTTCTTACCTTCAATCAGTGATGAGTTTCCTATATATTTTGGCATAGATAAGGCATTCACTCATTCTCTAGCTCATCTGGTATCTCATAGTCAGAAGTAAAAAGGGGCCATAACATGATGAGGAGGTTGTTTCGGGAAAACTCTCTCTATATGTCAATGTCGAATTCCTCTTAATCAGAATTACATGACTCCATCTGGTAAGACCACATAAGGTGATTATTGGGGTTTCCTATTGACTGGAGTAGAGTGTTTCTAATAGTTAACAAGGGAACTATATATGGTTTACCCAGGTGTTTTGAGAACCACTCTATATAAAGGCATCTAAGTTTTGATCACCTCTCTATATGTAGGTGTCTTGGAAAGGGGCATATTTACTTTTTTTTGGGAGATATAACCATGAGGAGGTTAACCATAGAGGATGTTAGGAGAAGATTCCCTGTAATCCATCTCCACACTATCATGAGGAAGAATATCATAGCAATGATAACCTTCTTCTTTGGTTGAAGAGTCGACAGACCCTCAGGGTATTGAGAATGTGTCTTGAACAACCTAACATACACTGGTATTGAGAAGATTAGGGACATGAGATTTGTTCTATGTTATGTATTGAGTATGTTGAACTGAATTTTGGTATTTTTTAGGGATATGATTCCGCTATATGACAGATTCCATAATATGTTAATAACTATCTAGTGTTGTGGGAATATGAGCCTGTTGTTGAGAAGTTGATGAAATATGATAATGAGTATCTCTGATAGTAATATGATCCTATCCCAAGTCATACGTCACTCTTAATTGGTGAGCCTTAGTTATAATGGGGATATGAGCCTAATCCTAATCCTCTAGAGTATTCTACTAATCTTTTTTGATAGGAATATGAGCCTGTACTAAGGCATGCACACCTCTCACTTGGTGAGCTCCAGTTGGAACATGAAAATGATCCTAGTCTGAATATTAATTCCCCACCAGAATATACCGACGAACCTCTAGAATAGGATAAGTAATATGATCCTCCTTCTTTATAGACTCTAAAGTATGCTAGTACAATAGTTCATTGATGGAATTAGGAATATGCACCTATCTTTTGTGAACAACTGGAATATGACAAGTGGCTTCATCAAAAGGAATATAATCCTGTCTTGAGGCATGATCCACTCTCACTTAGTGAGAATCACTTAGAACAGTGATATGAGCCTGATCCTCAGCCTTTGGAGTATGTCACTGGTCTTTTTCTATAGGAATATGATCCATCCCAAGGCATGTGCTGCTCTCACTTGGTTATCCTCCGTTAGAATGGGGATATGATCCCACTATTGAACCTTTGAAGTATGCCACTAGTAATTTTTAATAAGAATTTTCCCCTATCCCGAGGTATGTACTGCTCTTACTTGGTGATCCCTAGTTGGAATGGGAATATGATCCCAGTATGGTGCCTTGTATTTTATCGAAATATGCCAATAATCCTACTGGATGGGAGAAAGAATGTGTTCTTGATCTGGATAAACCACTTGTTTATACTAATCAGAGTGTTGTGCTTCCCTGGCTATAGGGATAGAAACATACGCCTATCTTTGTATCTATACCAGTGCTGGAATATGTTGATAGAGTTCTTTAGTAGTTTCTAAGATGTAGTGACACTTTAGAAAAGTTTTTTTAGGAGTGTAAGCCTAATTTTTTTGTCTCTACTATATACTAGAATATATCTTCAATTAAAGTAGGGTTATGGTCCCACTTATGTCCTCTATGTTCCATCATAATATGTTGAAAAGCTTTATGAAAGGAGGTAAGAATATATGCCTCCCCCATATTTACTAGAGGAATATTCCCACAAACTTGTTTTGAGTGAGAATATATATGATCATTCTCACAAGATACTACCGAAATATGTCGTCTATCTTCATCATTAGGAGAGGGGATATAAACCCACTCCTAGTTATCAAGATATTTCCTCACCCAATGTTTCTTCCTTATTGTCTATGTATGAGTCTCAGATATGGAAGTGTGCCAGGTGGTTCCCTCAATAGGAAAATGAGGGGAACTATTGAGATGGTGATGGTGATGGTGGTTAATAGGATCCATCCTTAGTGGACCCTAATCTATAAGGGAGCCATAGTTGACTTCTTAATACACCTTCATCAAATGTTTAAGGTGGTGATTATTGCACTCCGGGGACAAAATTTCTAAGTGGTTGGCGGTGGCAATAGGTTCCACTTGCTTTACTGCAGATTTATTTAGATTATGAAGACTCTTCATTTTTAACATTTGGATACCCTCATGTGTAGCCTAAAGGGTCAGGATCATACCATTTTGATGGTATTCTCAGACCATTTCATTTTCCACCTGATTTTGAAGGTTTCAAGTAGGCGAGGTTGTTTTGTGACCCGTAGTGGTTGCAGCCATAATTGATTTTGCAGAATGGTAATTGGATGAGGAAATTATCTTGGGTCAGGTGTTTTTTGTGAGACAAGTATTTGAAGTCACAAAAACAACAAGTAATAAGGTCACCAATCAGTGCATCATCATAGGCATGATACATGCTCAATCAGAAATGCACGAGTAACCCAATTATCCTTTCTTATTGCTGGTCTAAGCATTCTAACCATGTGAACTTCTGATAGTGAGGATAGACTTATTTCATGATAACCATGATAACATTTGGTCAACCCATAATTTCTATCATTTGAGAGTTTTACATCGAGTTCACCTTTTTTTTCCTCAGAAAGGACTACATGCATTTTAGGGACAAAATGGTCCGACAATGTAATTATGAGGGTTTGATGATTGTAAAATCATTCAAATTGGGTCTACCATTCATGTTTATCTTCCATAGGTACTCCCAATGGTTTCAATATCCATAAATGAGTACTGAACAACTTTCCAAATGCAAGAAATTTTTTGGAGTTTCAGACCCAATGGCGCTTAGGGACTCACATTGGTCGAGAGGATGGGAGGTCAGACTCATCACACCATTTTGGGGGGGATTTTTTCCTACTATGATAATCTCTTATATATTTAAGATATTTTCAGAAATATATTCATAATCATGATATGGTATCAGTTACCCTAACAAAATGATCAAGTGTTGAACCCTTTCAAGAATAGAAGGGGGGAGGGGGTCTATTAATGAGTCCATCTGTATGCATCTAAGGTTCTTTATCTATTTCTCTGTTAATGGGTAACTATTTATATAATTAAGACATAATACCAGGAACTCTGGGATTTTTTATCATCCATGGAGATTATTGACATTTTGAGGATGCGATTGAACCTCTATGAGTCATCCTACGTATCCTATTTATAGCAGGAATCAAAAACCACATAGTTCATTACACCCATGAAGTTTAATGTCATCTAGAAATGATATATATGGGATAAATTAAGAATCATATATTGAGCTCGAAACTCATGGATTCATCCTATGTATCCTGGTTATGGCATGAATCAGAGTCATCATAGTTCAGTCATGCCCTAATGTCTTTCCTCGAGGTGGAATCCCTTGAAAGGGTGTAGTCATATCATGACACTATTCGAGGATTATACCCTAAGGATGTCCTGGATAATGGAGATTCATGATGAAAATGATATGATCATTGGGAATCTCTAAGACCATGTGATCCATGTTTAGTGCGGGAAATAAGGGATAGAAAGTAATCAGTCTCACTGCATATAGATGCGAGAATTATGTGCGTGTAAAACCCTTTAGATGTATTAATATATATATCATGCCTTTTAAAGGTGTCCTACATATCTTTGTTATGGTAGGTACAAGATACATTATAGTTCATTTGACCAGGGCTTACACACTGAGGTTTCCCTCTCAATCTGCTGATGGATAAGGAATAATGTTCATCCCATGGGAGAGATTGGGTCCCGAAGGTTGGAATGTTGAAGATATAGCAGGGATCACACCAAGGTGGATTCCCATTTAAGATTAGGACTTATAAAGGAATCCTACATATCCTAATTATTAAAGGAATTAGAGTTCTCATAGTTAAGTTGATTAGGGATTACACACTGAGGTTTTCCACTCAATCCACTAGTGGATGAGGAATAAAGATTAGCCCATGAGAGATATTGGGTCATGATGGTTGAAATGTCATAGAAATAGAAGGGATCACACCAAGGTTTATTACCATTTGAGATTAGTCCTTAGGAAGATATATTAAATATCTAGATCATGTTAGGAATCAAAGTTCTCATATTTCTATTGATTAGGGCTTACACATCGAGGTTTCCCTCTCAATCTACTGGTAGGTGAGGAATAATGATCATCCCGTGGGAAAGATTGAGTCCCAATGGTTAAAATGTCGGAGAAATAGAGGATCTCACATTGAGGTGGATGAAAATTTAATATTATGCCTTAGAAAGGTGTCTTATGTATCCTAATTATGGAATGAATTAGAGTTCTCATAGTTTTTTTGATCGGGGCTTACACACTGAGGTTTAACTTATAGATCCACTGGACAAGGTTATCATGTCCCATGACGTCTTCTTGTCATGACCTGATTTTCTTCTTGATATGTCTGATTGTATGCTTGGAATGTCTAAGTATGTCTAAAAAATCCATGGTTGCTTAATGGACATGCTTGAAGAAAATCACATGATCCAATTGAATTATCCATAGGATGTCACCTAAATCGAATGACATGTCTAGAGACCATCACATGATCAATGATGGAATGTAAAAAGTGTGTTACATGATTTGGATGAATTGTCTAGAAGACATTTCAAGATCAAGGTTAACATGTTTGGACGATTTCACTTGACTTGGATGAGATGACTAGAGGAAATCACATTATCAAGGTTTTCATGCCCTGACAGCACCATGAGGACCGATTAACATGTCTTGGTGTCATTACGAGACCTATTTAACATGTCTTGGTGTCTCCACATGATTTGGGGTGACATGTATGGAGGCCATCATAAGGTTTGGCTGGAAATATAGGAGGACTTCACAAGAATGAGGTGGAATGCTTGAGGGGGGGGGGGGGGTGATCATGAAACTTGATTTAACATATCTAAGAGACATCACATGATTCAAATAGTGTGTTGAGGGAGAGTCACATGATTTGAGAGACATGTCCTAGTGCTGTTGTATGATTGGGTGCGTTATGTGAAGCACATGAGGATCATAGTATATGTTATTTACATAAGTCTCATATTTTTTATAGTCTTTTATTCTATCCTTTATTTCATATGTACCTCATTTTTGTTCAGTGTTATCTTATTTTAGGTCTCTCATGACTCAGACAAAATGCGGGATATCCTTCTCATAATTTATATAACATGATAGAAGTCCTTCATGTGATCTATGAGTGATTTTATGAAGTTCATAATCCTTCCATGTGATCCCTTAGGTCATTCCACATATTTTTACTTGGTAGAATACCTTGAAATCACATGATTGGACACTCTAATAAGTCCACTCCTGAGTTCCTGTGCATCATGAATTGTGGAAGGATCCTTATTTTTTGTTCTATTGTGGGGGGGGGGGGATTTATAGGCCTCAAATTCTTGGTTTTACACCACCTTATGTTTCATATATCTCATGTATTTGGGATGTATTTAGTGTAGGGATTTGGTGTTATGTTCTTCGTATGCTCCTGCCATGATTCATATATGGTTTTGCATAATATTTAGTGACCATAAGGAAATTTCACCATTGCCATTTTATTGGACCCATGCCAATTAAAGGATTTTTCCTCACTATGTGGCAGGTCAAAGAATTTTTAAAATTTCAGGATGACATGTCTAAGGTCTTTGTGAGATCATGATTCCTGTAGGAAGGCTCTCGTGTGATTGAAGATGACTTGCCCAAGGTCTTCCATGAGACAAAGGCATCTTGTGAAGAGGACTTCCACAAGATTATACTGACATGTCTTGGGGTCTCATGGGATCATGATGGCTCATCAAGGGAGAATTTTTTGATCAATTATGATATCCTAGGTCAAATGAACCCTTTCAAATAAAGGCCAATGTATCCTCACTCTTTAAGAAACTTCTATCTTTTCTACATTTTATTTCCTTCTTTATTTTACAAGGGTTGGGGATCTTTTGAGGTTGCACAAGTGTTCTAAAATACAATAATCCTCTTTGTATACAATGCATCACATGAAAAACAATGTTTCTTGTGGTGATGTGAAATTATTGTCATGGAAACCTCCTCTACTTGTCTATTTAGCCAAATAGGTATCACATAATCGACTGGACATGTCTGAAACCCTTTGCTTGATGTATGTGACATTTTAGTGGGATCTTTCATGCCATGTTGGACATGTATCCATGTATATAAGGTGTATTTCAAATTGTATTAGTGCTTCACATGAATACCAATGATCGTAATAGGATTATTTATTTTTTATATTTTCATCCTTTATTTTATGACGGGTTTAGATGGTTTTCAGGTGCCCACTGGTTGACAAGTTTCATGACTTGAAGGAACTCATCTGGAATCCTATATATGATAATTGAGTGTCTTGTATGCCTTCACAGGAACAAAAGAGCTTTTTAAAGGGGCTCCACATGATCTTCTGCAGTTATATCCCATTCTCGTGACCTTTTGAAGGTCATGCGATCATGTTTCTTTTTGAAGGTTACACGTTCCATGTTATCTTATTCAACTTCTATTACTTTGTTTTATATAGAAAATAATACCCATGTTTAATATATTTCTTCCCTTGTAGATTTTTCGATGCTCATTTGGAAGGCATCAACAACAATACTTGGATTACTTAAACATAATTCCTTGGATAGTCTTAGAGGTTAAATGAATTTTGATACACCCTGAGAAATACCTGGGTTTCTTATACAAAATTCCTTGGATGGTTCTATAGGTTAAGTGAATTATATATTCCTTGAGTGATACCTGGATTCCTGATATGAAATTCCTTGTATGGGATTGTAGTCTGATTGAGAATATATTCACCATGAGTGATACATGACTCACTTATATGAAACACCTTGGATAGAATCATAGGTTAAATGAGGTTATATTATGACTTGGGAGATAATTTGATTCTGATGCGGAATGCCTTGGAAGGGCTCACAGGTCACTTGATTATTTTATCATGCATAAATGAAAATTAGTTCATCCACAACAACTAAACCTTTAATTTCATAAAACATGTATATCCTTATATGATCATCAGTATATATGGACACCTTGATTTCTCTTTGGATCCCACATGAATTGTGTTATACACGAACCCCTATTATTATAGAGATGAGACCTATCTTTCAACTTTACTATTTTAGTGTTCAAAGACTCCCAGTTTAGGTCAAAGCAGGTATATTTGGACAGGTATCCCATAAGGATCCTGATTCTGACATGGTTTATGTTTGTTTTATTTTTGATATACCTACACACTGATTCATTTTATATTCATGGACTTTATTATGTATTAGAAACTGTTGGTGGTGGCCTACTGAGTTTTTCTCACACCCTGTTTGGGCTGTTGATTGGTACCTGGGAAGATTTTCCTGAATATAGGTTAGGACCTTTCCAATGTGTCTTCCAGGATAGGACTTAACATGGGAGTAGAATCTGAAAATGTACTCAGGTTTGAAAAAAAGATTTAGATTCTTTTATTTATTTATTATTTTATTTTCCTATCCATGTTATATATATCTATTGTATGTTTACTTCCTTTTATTTTTAGGAATAGTATGTTCATGAATAGTTGATTATTTAGCACTAGCCTGGTTGTATGTTTATTATGTTCTGTTAGTAATTATTATTATATCCCACTACCATTCTTTCATATGTGCTTCTACTATGTTTATTACTGATCTAGAGGGTGTAGTATCCCCACTGTACCACCTTCATGCCCTCATTTCATGTTATTATCCTATGGTATCTAGGGAGGCATGATTGAGGCCATGTTGTGAACTGAATCAAGGTATTAGATTAGTGGATCCCGGGTCGGGATGTTACAAGTGGTATCAAAGATTTATTTTTTCTTGTCTTTCTATTTTGGGATGGTAGATAAGAGACTAGTAATTTGCTGGCACTTGGAAAATAGGTCGTGTCTAAGAATGGACAACCCACACATGGGGGAAGGATCATGTTTCTAAGGATGTGACTATTGTTCATGATGTTTGAAATTACATTTTATTATTATTTCACCTTGAGTGATTATTGTACTTTCCACTAGCTACTGATTTATGAGATTTACCTCTTGTGCTGGTATGGAAAGAGATATTGTTTATTCATCCATCATTTTAGGCACATAGGTTTATTATATCATTAACATGCTTATTTTTATACATTATTGTGTGATTACCTACCTAGTATATTAGTATCTTCTTCTCATGTCGTATCTTTCCATGTTCACCTGTATTCTTTGCTTAGTGATATCATACCTCATTGTAGTTATGATATATGGCTGGTTAAATAAATTTTCAACATCAAAATAAATTGTGTTTTCCCATATATATTGATAGTGGAATTCTATTTAACTAACCTAAAATGCATTAAAGAAATGGAATTAATTTGAAATTAAAAATTTTAATGTGGCAAGAAATTGGCCAGTTTTAATAAATTAAAGTGATTTCTTATAGACATCAGTTAAAAAGGATGCTAATTATAACTTATGGAGTGGTTTCCTTTATAACCTGGGAATGATTTCCTATATAACTGAGTCCAATATAGAATCATTTTCTTGGTTAAACTCAAATGACCAGTGATGTATATCAATTAAAAGGTACATCAATTGAAACCTATCAAGGCTTATACCTCTATAACTTGGTAATGATGACTTGTATAATGAATCCTTATATTCTAACTCAACCCTTATAGGTGAGTTTTATAATTACATTCCAATGAGATAACTCTATTAAGGATGTGTTAAAATTATGACAAATTGACTATTAATGGGTTACACTTAAATGGGATGCCAATTGTAATTTATTGATTGTTAAATTCATAATTTGGGAATGGTTTCTCATATAACTAAACCTAGGTTGGCATGAAGGGACCCTTATAGGTCACCACTATCTTTGTGTTTCCTTAGTGCTTAACCTAATGGGGGTATATTCATGTTAAATGAGAATATTATTTAAAGTGGAGATAATCACTTATACGATGTTAGTATAAATGTATGATGGAATCTTACTGGACCATTCCCCTTAAAATGATAAAAGAAATAAACCTGGATTTTGATATTTATTGTTATGAGGCTTTAGTTAATTAAAATTTTAGTTACAACCTAAAGGGTGTTTTCCTCTATAGCTTAGAATTGACATTTTCTTTAGCTAAACTAAGTGTGAGAACTTATGGATAAATAAATGGTTAAAAATAGAATTATGTGGTAATTTTCCCAATGATACCTAACATCAGCTAAATAAAGTGCTAAGTATAGTTTGTAAAATGTTTACCTTTATAATTAGTACTTTAAATTTCATATATATGAGCCTCCTTCATGTTTATTATAAAAGTGTATTGACATAACTGTTTGATTAAAACCTTTCAGAGGTGTTGATCACGAAGGAAACTCATTTAGGGTTCAATTTTAAATTTTTCTTTGAGAGTTTCCTTGAATGGGAATGCAAGAAATTCCATGGATATCTTCTAACTTCTTCCGAGGTTGTGTTAGACCCAAAGGTTAAGTGGGAGATCCTAGTCACCTTTTATGTGTGACTCTAGTTTCAAATTAAATTCTTTAAGTTTAAGTGATGAGTTAGCCTGGTTGAGGTAACACCCTGATAAGTGTGAAAACATTATACTTTGAGCCATGTTTTTAGTCATTATAAGTTCCATTCCTTGATTTTTGAATTTGTTAGGACTCAATATTGATGAAATGACACACCTAGTTCGACGAGTGGTTGTTTGGTAAGATGAACCTTGAAGGGTTATTACCATATGTTAATACCTAATGAATGCCAAATATTTTTCCTTTTACATTAATATAATGACCCTCTAGGGAGAAGTTTATTATTAGGATAATTGGAGAGGATTGGGTCACAATAGCCTGATACTAGTAAGAAATACGGTTACACCCATATTGATAGGTTTTGAACCATGTAGGTTGATGATATTTTTATTTAATTTAGTTTCACCTCTTTAGAGAGAGTTTATAGGTGCATTAGATGTTGTGTAATAAATACCCTAAAGTGGTTAATGTTCTCATGCAAGGGACCTTAGGATTGGGTGGGAGACCTAGAGTCCCTTAGTTTTTACTCAAACCTTAGTGAGTCAGAAATGTTTGTTTTTATTGAAGGAAACCTAATAGAGAGGTTTGTCTGGGGTTTACGCCTACCTTAAGGGTGGTGATATTGATTTCACACTTGTTTTGAGGCTGATTCATAGAAGGTTCTTGGTTTTTATGATATAATCATGATGATACCATTTATTTTTTGAAAATCACTTAAAGTACTAAGTATCAAGAATAGCTTCGATGGGAAGGGCTATTCGGGTGATCAACCTTATTGAACATTGGTTGTGTTTTGACGTTTTAATTTCTTAAATGACACCAAGAGATAAGTGGTTGTTCAATAAATCATGGAAAAGAGAGGTTCCTGATTTTTTAAGAGGAGTTCCAAGGGAACTTTTGGTATAATAAGACTAATGTGCTGGGTAGTGTAGTAACTTTGTACTTGTTGGTGAACAACTCATGGGAGTGTGAGTCGGGTTTTGAACCAGGTACCATGAGACGGTTGAAATGGGGTTAGACCTAGACAATCATTTTTGGTAGATGTGGGTCCATGGGTTGGTTTAAGGAAAAAATATCCATTTTGATGAGGGTGTGGATCAGGGAGATCAATAAACACCTTTTTATGGGATCTTAGCATACTCCTAGTTTAGAGGCAATCATGCACAATTCCGGGATAGTGTCCTGAGTAAATTGAGAGAGCATTGGGTATACACTGAGCTATCTAGATATCTTGTTCTATTTTAATGATAGGAATCCTTGGTAGTTTTTCTCTAGGATTTGTTTAAAAGTAATCTAGAAGTTGGGGAGTACACCTTTGGTCATTTGAGGTTAGTGAACTTTGTTTTGAGTTTAATTTACAAAAATTTCATGAGAATAGTTCTTGAAAAATAGAAACAAGTGATAGGTGGATTTTAAATTAGCTCTTAAGGATGAATGGGTTATTATCCATGCCAGTAATTATGTTCAGGGATGGATTGGGAATGGGATATGTTAACCAAGATCTTCTATTTTGTTGGTATGATGTTAGGGATGATCTTAAGTTGGGGAGAGAGTTTTTGATCACTCATAAGTGACCCTATTATGATAAGGGTTATGAAAATTTGAGACCTTTAGACCGGTCATTAGACTATTATTTGACTTTTTGATACCGTTGGATAATTAAAGCTTATCTGTAGCACCCCTAAGTTCTAAAATAATTATATTATATTCGATTGCATATGCGACCCACAACCCCATGATTAAAAGAAAATATAACACCCTAAGAAGGTATGATATATTTATTTTTAAATAAATTTAATCTATTTAATAGATTTAATAATACATAATGTTGAGTTTATTCTACCTTACACACAACACTAAGTTTACCCTGTGTTACACGCAACACTGAGTTTAGCTTACATTACACACAACACTGAGTTTAAACAAAATGTGAAATATTATTAAAATATTATTATTTAATATAAGAGTGATCACATAGAAATTTGAATAGTGGTTATGAATAATACTAACTAAATTAGGAAAATTATGATTATATATTGATTAGAAATAAAATAATAATCATTTAAAAGAAAAAGAAATGTTTTTTTGTAAAACTATATTTTTTTTGAAAGATAGTTTAGTCGTGCTTTGCACACAAAATTTAAAATTAATTTTTACCAGTTTTATAAAATTTATATGATAAAATTAAATTCATTTTTTAAATTATAGTATTATAGTTATCTTAGGATGAATTTTTTATATTTTTCTAAAAATTTTAATTTTTTTATGAATAGTGAAAAATATTGAATTTTAATTGAAAACCGCCTTTTCGTTTAAAATATTTATAATGTTAAATTATATTATATATATATTTTTTAAATTAAAATTAGTGAAATTTTATATAAATTAATCCAATTTTGGTTATTGTAATAATTTTCATACTTATTTTTGATATAAAAACTTTGTGAACTTTTGGACATTTTTTCTTTAAAAACCAGCTTTCTCTTTGCACCTGCAAGATTAATTTCAAATTAAATTTTACCACTTATGTGAATTGAATTTAGAATAATGGATTTTATATTTTGAATCATAATAATTTATAATTTATAAGAAGTTGAAATTAAATTTTTACCAAAATTATTAGTGAAAACAATAAAAATTAATTACCACAATTAAGGTAAAAATTGATTTACTGAGGGGTTGAACTAAGAGGATAAGAGTTAAAAATGACCTAAAAACTCATAAAACCCAATTTTATGGCCATATTTAGTCCTAATATCTTCTATTCTAGATAATTTACCTTTTTAGAGGCTTGTGGAATGATAATAATGTGCTTATGATTAAATATTTTGAAAAAATTATAATTGTCCCACTAACCACACTTATAAAAGGCCACTCTCTCTCCTCTGTTATACACACCTTATAATTATTTTGGTTTAGAAAATCAATACCAAAATAACTGACCTAATTACATACTCTCATCCTAAAATCCATATTTTGGGAATAAAGCCATCCTAGGAAGGCTTTGGTGCAAATCTAAGGAAGATACTCGAATAAGAGGTAACATTCTTCTATAAGCATTTTTATTTTATTTCTTCCTCCACATCATTAAATTAATATTAAAACATGATTATATAATAAAATAAGTATATTACATATACTTAGATATATTTTTTAAGTTAATGACCTAAAACCACCTCAACTTTCATCTAATTGGTTACAAAATCATCATTTGTGTTTACGTCGGACTACCACCTCGCAAACCGATGTCATTCGTTTTTTCCATTACCATATCTCGTGATTAGGTATGATGATGGATATAAAGTATATATATGATATTTATAATATAATTATATCTATTTAATCATTATATTATATATACCTTTTTTTCTTTCAATTTCATAAGAGATATGATAATGTAGCTCGTGTGTACGGAAGATTACCGCCTCACTAAGTGATGTGATTCATTTTTCAATAACGCTTTACATGGAAGATAATAAGGACAAAGTTAATGAATATATAAATGATATAATTATGATATTAATGAAATATTTATTTTTACACCCCATAATGATAAAGGGTTAAATGACTAAATGATATGAATCATGTCAATAAGGTGCACCTTCCTTTATGGGAGCCTACCTGATTAGAACTCCACAGTTAATCATGATTGACCTATAGTAGTGATCAGGATGAGTGAACTTCTGGGTATTTTCCTAGAGTGTGTGTGAGTGAGAACAAATCACACTATAAAGGACACATGTTGGCCTGTGAGGACTGTCATTAGTCAGATGACCCGTTCGGGCACGTGGGTGGGCCCTAGGGTGGGGACCACGTGTCTGCGGGGTAACTGGTGGTACATGGAGGGCTAGGACCTGACGACCATGTTAAGGAGGGGTGTTTGTGCTATCAGTGTGTTCCAATTTTTACATCTGGTATCATAGGTGGTACCTAGCCTTAAGTACGGTGCACTGCCTGAGTTGAGATGTATGGCCCACAATGAGGATGTTGTGCTCTAAAGGGGGGGTGAATGTAACACCCTAGAGTGATAAAGGGTTAAATGACTAAATGATATGACTCATGTCAACAAGGTGCACCTTAATTTTCAAAATCCTACCTGATTAGAACACCATAGTTATGTGTGCTTGTCCTATAGTAGTGATCAGGATGGGTGACATTCTAAGAAGTTTTCCAGGGTGTGTGTGAGCAAGGACAAAACACACTAGAAATGACATGTGTTAACCTATAAGAACTGTCATTAGTCAAATGACCCATTTGGGAACATGGGTGGGCCCCCGGGTGGGGACTACATGTTTTGGCCTATGGGAACTGTCATTAGTCACATGACCCATTCGGGCATGTGGGTGGGCCCCAGGGTGGGGACCACTTGTTTGCGGGGAAATTGGTGGTACTTGGTGGGACAAGACCCAAAAATCATGTTAAGGTGGGGGTGTATATGTTTTTAGTGGGATCTAATTGTCACATTTATCATTATTTAAAGATAATTATCATTTTCTTTCTTACCTATTCACTCACTTAAATATTATAACATCATTCGTGTATGTGTGGATTACCGCCTTCACAAAGTAACGTGACTCTCTTCTGATCACGAAAACACATGGATGATATATATATGTATATTTAAATAAATAATATGGTATTTATGTATCATGATCATTATTTAAAGATTAAATATTACTTACCACCTTTCTATAATGATATTTGAAAAATGGAAATGTTACTCATGCGTTCGTACAACCTACCATCTCCATGATTGTAACATATTTAATTTCAAAAAACCATCATTCATGACTGGTATTAAAATTATAATTGATATATAGATATGATAATTATGACATTTTTATTATTCTGGATGTGATAAAACTATATAATATGCATAAGAACTGAAACTTTCAGGAAAAATCACGAATGAAAAAACAAGGAAATTAACAACTAAAACAATGAAAATAATGAAAGATTATTAATAGATGGGTGGTAAGGTGTTATAAAAGAATAATATATGATATTATAAATATTAATATGGTCCTGTTATAAATTAATAAGATGATTAAAACCATTATATATGAGGTTAAATCATGTTCAACTAAAGGAAAGCATGAGGTAAGGGACTTCATCTCAATTTCCCTTCATCGAGGCATATTGTAATTTTATATACCTAATTCATTTTATATGGTGTATATAATACCCCTTTGGAATGTAATATCATAATTCATTCATACTTATTGGTATTTTAAGTTTAAATTTTAATTATTTCACCCAAGGTGATTTGACTTGAAAATTACCAAGTGGTAAAAAATATTGAACAATCTCACATTCTTTTTTGATTGTTAAACTTATCTTGAAACAATCACTTTATTGTGATCATTTAACATTATAAATTACATTTATATTGAATATAAATATTATTTTATGATGTATATAATTATTTCCTATACCTTATATCATTTTTACATATAGTGTTTACTTTTAAAGTTATTTGATTAACTAGGGAAATATTGATAAATCCATATCCTTTAGTCAATATAGATATTTAATGATAAATCATATTGATTGATGAATAAAATAAATTATTTTATATATGAGTAATTATTTATACTTGAAATGATGGGTGGTGCCCAGTATAATATATCCCCTCGATGTATCAGTATGTCTCATGAGACAAATAAGTTGTCCAAATTAAATGGGTTTCTACCTATAATATTTAAACTGTCTTGTGTAAGGTCTTGAAAGAATAGTTATCAAGATTCCAGAGATAATGTAATCTAATAATAAATAATTTCATTCATTAAGAATTTATTTATTATTATCCATGATATTTTCACAATGATATTATCTCTTGATGAATTTCATTCCTGATTTATTGATTAGATGGAATGAGTTTTCAGTTATTTAACTTTCTATATTGATTATGCATTATCTATTCATGAAATCAAGTTATTTAAATGGAATGTGTGTCCAATTATTTACCTTTACATATTGATTATTATTTATTGATCCATGATATATTCCACTATACTTAACCCTTACTAATCATTTCAACTCACCCTTATTTGTTTCCTTTCCCTAGCATATGAAGAAGAGATATTTGAATGATTTTTTAAGGATGGAGTTCATTGTCTGTTGTTATGTATTATGTTTTATTTTCTATTACCAATATAAAATGGTAATCATTTATGTATCTGGTTCTCAAAAACTACTAAACTGACCAGTCCTTCTAGATTTTACCCTTTGTATCTTTGACAATGTAATTATGCAGACACCGAATCTGAGCTACTGGGGTCAGAGTCATTATAGTTGGTATCAAAATAAGTTTATCAGAAACCTTGGGAAATATATTAAGGAAAACAAAGATTAGGTAAACATAACCCTTTGATATACTTTGAGTATAAGTATAGAGGAACATCCTAATGTTTTTATAAGGAATAGATTATGTGGGTATTAATAGAAATACATTCCTATATGGACATTACAAGTTGGTGTGGTTCTCACATAGAGGCATTTAGGGGTAATAACTCTGAAAATGGCACATTGGAATAGACTCAATCATCACCTAATGCATGAAAACAGGCCTTACTATGCACATGGTTTGAAACTCCCAGGGGATATGCTTATAATTATTCACATTTTATTTACAAACCATTATGAAGGATTTTGAAATAAATATATAACCAAATAAACCAAGTTTATGATTATGATATTAATAATTCCTAAATTTTAATTCATGATAAGTGTTACACCATATTTTGGATTGTACATTATGATTTAAAATTCATAATTTTATGAGCTAATATAGTATATGTTATTGTTTATAAATGGTTCCTGGGAGGAAAAAGGGTATCAATACTAATAAAAAATGTAGATATTTCCATGATGAGGAAGCTGATACAACTGCTATTGGAACTGAAAAAATTATGGCTATATTAGAAAAACTTAATCAGTTTATGAAAAATAACATTTCTCAGATAGAGAAACCTATTTCATAGTGAGATTCTCTTATGTTGGGTCACTTTATGCGATGAAATCCCCCATCATTTAGTGGGAATACTAATCAAATGATAGCTGAGCAATGGATTAAGTTTTTTGGAGAAGATATTTATGGGCTTAAGATGCGATGAAAATGGAAATTTTATAATTGTAGTATATTGTCTCAAAGGTGATGCTGATAAATGGTGGTCATTGATCCAGAATATCACAGAGGAAGAGTAAATATAACTCATGGGACATAAATATTTTAAGAAGACATTATTCAAAAAATATTTCCCTCATGAGAAACAAAATTAGATGAAGATAAATTTACTTATGTTAAATCAAAAGTAATAAGAAAGTGTTTAATATTATGAAGCTACCTTTACAATGTTACCTAGGTATACTATGAATTATATACTTAACTTGGAGTGAAATATTGAGTATTTTTTTAAAGGTCTTAAGCTAAGTATCTGAAGGGTGATGGTCTCTTAAATTTTTATTAATATAATGAAATATATTTATATTCTATAAATATGGATAAATAATTATCCCAATATTATGTATTTTAAGGGAAGTAAGATAAGAAGAGGATAGAAAGGAAAAAAATGGATAAAGGGAAGAAGGGAAAGAAGGATTTTCCCACATGTGATAATTGTAGAAAGAAACACCCTGGTACTTACTTGAGGGGAATGAGAGTTTTCTATAAGTGTGGAGAGAAATTACACTATACTCATGATTTCAAGGGAAAGAAAGAAGTTTCCAATGTTCAATGCTTAAACTATAAGGATATAGGGCATTACACAAATGAATTTACCAAGAATTAAGGGAGTATACCTTAGAAAAATCTAAGGGATTATAGTTAAGATTATGCTATTGATATATCTTAAGTGGAATGATTAATGTACTTGAGTATTTGGATCCTTGAAATATGTTATAAAAGTATTTTATTGATCATATTTTGGTTATAAGAATTATGAAATGTAAAAAGAGTGTACTATAACACTACTTCTTAAAAGATTTGGAAGCATGTATTGAATGGTACTAAGAAAAGTGATTCATTGGAAAGTTGAAATTCTTGGAAAACACATTATTGGGGGAAATATAACCCTTAATATGTTCTTAATGTTGAGATAATGATATTTGGATACATAGATAATTGAAATGGATAATTAAATTGGATAGTACTGACTACCTCAGAACCAATTAAAGATTTGTTGACAAAGTGGTTTATTCTATCATTGATGGAGTTTACATATTTTATATTTAAGGAATATTTCCAATGATCTTTTTTTTATTTAACGAATAAGGAATCATGCATTTTTTAATAATTTATTATGGTAATTTAGTTTTTTACTATGTTTCAAGAGAATACATGATGAAGGTATTCACATGTTTACTATGTGATGATTAATAGATACTTCATATTTCTTGGGGGATTAATGATAATTTAATTTTTTAAATTAGGTGACCTTATTTATAAAGTTTTGGATCATAATATTTTGGGAGGGTTATAAGGTTAACCATTTATGAAATGGTTTAAGTTGAACTTTGGATGTGGTTTTAGATATTAATGTATTACTTAACCATATGGAGATTTATTCACTTTGGATAAATTGTGCTAACCATTTTCTCATAATAATATCTAGAGATCAAATGAATGACTTAAAATTCTATTATGGATATTATGATCTGTTAAAAGTGAATTTTAGTGTTTCAGGCATAAAAATTTTAATTTTTTGATATTTATTTCCTGGAGTAAGCGATGAATTTGAAATTGATCGAAGAAAAACTGAAGTATGGAATTGTGATTATGAAATAGAATCATATCAAGTATATTTAATAATATTATTATATAGTAAAATAATTAATAAACTATTGTAAAAGGGTCTTAAAACAAAAATATTAACATATTATCATCATTTTTGATGATATTAATGACCTTTTTCACATCTCTGGGATATGTCTTTATGGTCATTAAATTCCTTCAAACCATGTTCTCTATCACTCTCAAACAATATTTGGGTGTTAGTTTTATCTTCTATGTCTATTTTTTTCACTTCCCACCTATGTTCTTCTTTTGTTAAACCTAGTATGTGTTATTCCATATGACCTTTATACCTCCCTTTCTCTCTTATTAAGAGGATATTTTATTTAACCTTTTTTGATGTGGGTTTTTTAACAAAGGAATTTAAAAATGTAAAACCCTTGAATACTGAGATGAAGTTTAAACAGAAAGAAAAAAATTTATTTATGGTGGGTAGAATGTAACACCTTGAAATTATAAAAGAATAACATTATATTTGATAGTGTATGCGACACCCAACACTAAGCTTAGAAGAAAATATAACACCCTGAGACTTTACAATATATTTATTTATAAATAAAATCAATATATTTAGTATATTTAATAACATGAAATGCTTAGTTTATCTTTCATTACACACAATAATAATTTTATCTTAGTTTACACATAACATTGAGTTTATCTTGAGCTACAAGCAACATCGAGTTTAAACAAAATGTGAAATATTATTAAAATATTATTAAAATATTATTATTTAATATAATAGTTATCACTCAGCCATTATAATGGAGGGTATGAATATTACTAACTAAATTATGAAAATTATGGTCTTCTATTTATTAGAAATAAAATTAAAATCATTTAAAAGAAAAATAATTTTTTTTTGAAAAATTGTATCTTTTCTGAATGATGGTTTAGTCACGTTTTGCACACATAATTTAAAATTAATTTTTACCAAATTTATAAAATTTATTTTATAAAATTAACTTAATTTTTTAAATAATAATATCAAAATTATTTTAGGATGGTTTTTTGTGATTTTTCTAAAATGTTTTATTTTTTGATGAACAGTGAAAAATACTAAATTTTAATTAAAAACTTCATTTTCATTTAAATTATTTATAATTTTAAATTATATTTTAAATTGGTTTTAAAGTAAAATTTGTTAAATTTTACATAAAATAATCTAATTTAGTAAATTTTAATAATTTTCATATTGATTTTTTATATAGAAACTTTGTAAACTTTTGGACATTTTCGCTTTAAAAACCCGATTTCTCATCATGTATACATGATTAATTTTAAATTAAATTTTATCACTTATGTGAATTGAATTTGGAAAAATGGATTATATATTTGGAATCATAATAATTTATAATTTATAATAAGGTCAAATTAATTTTTTGACAAAAATGAATAGTGAAAATAATAAAAATTAATTACCACAGTTAAAGTAAAAAATGATTTACTAGGGGGTTAAACTTTGAGGATAAGGTTTAAAAATGGCCTAAAACTTGTCCCAAATCCATTATATATAAATAATTAGATGTAATATCTTCTAGGTTCGATAATGGACCATTTTGGTGGTTTTTGGCATGATAAAATTGTAACGTCCCGACCCGACTTACCATTCAAACCGGTAGCCGGACCGGTCGCCACATGGACTCAAGCGCATCTCCCCAAATGCCAGAGGCTGATGACTAGCAGCGAGGGCCTAGGTGAGTCCGTGGGAGGACTATTCCCTCATTACCAAATCATCATAGTGGAATTACAACATACAATAGCGGAAGAAGGTAACCACTAGACAACACATAGACAACAGAAATAGATAATAAATAGAAGGACCTGATATATGTAGAGAGGTACAAGTCAATACAATGCAGTACAAGTACACAAAATACCAAAAGGAAACAAAAATGTATCCCATGTCGCATATCAAGCCTCAGCTTGGTCCTGTGAACTCCCACTCTGAGCAGCAAGTCAAGTACCTGTACTAGGGACTTTCCCCTTCTCATTACCTGAAATCATATAATCTGCTTGGGTCCAAAAACAAGACCCAAACAGGGTGTGATACTGAATCCCAGTAGGCAACCACCAAATATCTATGCTAATCTATTAGTGAATATATAAAATTGACAATGTAATATGGAAAACATTAAACAAGGAAACTATCAAGACCGACCCAAGCTTGTGCTTTGGATTGGCGTCACTTCAAGTATCCATTCAATTCATTAATCACTTCATTCAAGTGTTCAAACATTCCTTGAGCCCATTCCTGGAATACTCAAAATGGAAACCAGGCATCACTCAAGGATAAAATACACCAACACCCTACAAGCCTGTTCCGACGAACCTCTAGGAACCCAGCATCGCTCTACAAGCCCGTTCCGGCAAACCTCCTAGGTACCCAGCCTCGCTCTAGGTGCGATATAGTCCATCATATGATCCCATCCTCAGGATCCTATAAATAAGATCTGGGTATCGCCTATGACATTTCATGCCCTGTTTAGTCCGTCCATGGCATCTCACTGTGGATCCATGGTTCACTCGGCATTCCAGTAACTAGTCTCGTATGAGTCCTTCCATGGAAACTCACATTGGTTCCATGGTTCACCCATGAATTTGTCTCACATTTTAAACAGTTCAAAATCATTTAACTCACGTGGGCTAGCAATTCAAGAATTAGCATACAAGGGTCAAGGGGAAAAACTCCATCCCATACCCGAAACCATTTCAATTACAAATTTCATTCTATTTCAATTACATTCATATTCAATTCCATTTTTGACAACCGACAAGGGAAAGGAAAAACATGCCTCATAGGCATCCTGGGTCAAAAACCATAAAAGAGTCATTCAAGGCAACACACCCAAGGGGTGGTTTCTATCCAAGGTATACAACCTAACTCAAGCACATACCATCCTATTCAGATTACCTACAACATGCTAGGTAATAACAGGGTGAAATTCCAGGTTCAAGCGACATCCCAAAAGTGGGCGCACGACACTCCAACATATATAAACAGCTTGAAAATCAGCAAAAAGCACGAGACCACCTACCTTAGGCTCGTACTAGATAGCTCGTCCAGTATCAGGCTCTGATTCGTCCTGGTTTGGAAGAAATCTGAAGAACAGACGAAGAACGAGAAATTAGGGCATATGAGCCTCAATCCAATCTGTGTTCATTATAACCAGAAGAATCGAGAAGGATTAAAAAGGAATTGAGGACTTACCGATGCAGATCCAACAAGATGAACGACATTCGAAACGGAGATCGGACAGAGAAGCAGGATCAAAAT
Organism: Viscum album; assembly: GCA_963277665.1. Lineage (NCBI taxonomy): Eukaryota > Viridiplantae > Streptophyta > Magnoliopsida > Santalales > Viscaceae > Viscum > Viscum album. The sequence continues at coordinate 21,952,427 of OY728157.1, read as the reverse complement.
CCCTCTGAAGTCTTCCTTGAGAGCTCCCAGGTGCCTCCCCCTTCTATCTAGTTGAATAGAATAGGTTTAGGTTAGGTTTTTCTAAAATTTAATCAATTTAATTAAAATTTAATTAAATTTTCAAAACACAGCAGGTCGTACAATTTAACCGCATGGCCTAAAAACCATGCAGAGACCGTGATGACCTTCTTGGAAGGCAAGGGGGAACTGAACGACCACCCCGCATGGTTTCCTCAAACCGTGTGCAGGCCATGCTTTAACCTCTGCCAAGCCTGCACCAAGGCCACAGTTTACCCAGGCCATACGCAGGTTGTGCACAAACTGTGTGCCAGGCCATTTCCAGCCTAAAACTTTGTTCTGGGATCCGAACAAGCCCCAGATACCTTCATACCTCCCTCGGTCAAGTTAGGCATCCACCTTAGGCCTCAACAGAATAGTTACATTGAAAAGAAAAGTATCTGTACCTCATACGAAAACTTGGGTTCTTACAATCTTCCCCCTTATAGCAATTCTTCCCCGAATTGATCTCTGAAGGGTGGTCAAGATTCGTCTATGAACATATCTGGCCACTGAGCAGGTACATCGGCCTCCCGCTCCCAAGTCTCATCCTGTAAATGGCCGTGCTACCATAGAACCCATACTAGAGGAGCTGACCATCCTCGGAGAACCTTCGTTCTCCTATCAACGATACGAATCAGATGCTCCTCAAAGGATGCATCTACCTGAAGCTCGACCTCCTCAGGATGGAAGGTATGTGACTGGTCTAAATAGTATCGCCATAATTGAGAAACATGGAACATGCCATGCATGCCTCGGTACCTCTGAGGTAACTGCAACCGATAGGCTATCGGCCCCACCCTCTCCAGAATATTAAAAGGCCCAACATACCTTGGAGATAGCTTAACCTGTCTTCTGATCTGCCTGTGTACCATCCTTGATGAAACATGCAAGAAAACCTGATCCCCAACCTCAAACTCTAGGGGTCGTCTGCGGCGATCAACATATGATTTCTGATGAGACTGTGCGGTAGCCATCTGCTTCTGTATCAACTGTATTTGCTCAGAAGTCTCCTAAACAAGACGCAGTCCCAGTAAAGCTGCCTCACCTACCTTTAACCAACACAAGGGTGATCAGCATGAACTACCATATAGAGCCTCATACGGTTCCATCTTTATAGTCGCCTGATAACTGTTTTTATAGGAAAACTAAACTAGGGGAATATGCCTCTCCCATGAGACCCCAAAATCCAGGACGCATGCTCGCAGCATGTCCTCAAGCACTTGTATCATATGTTCTGACTGGACATCAGTCTGAGGGTGGTATGCTGTGCTCAGGATCACCTGTGTACCCAGCGCCCTCTGAAGACTCTTCCAGAAAAGTGACGTAAAACGAGCATCCCTATATGAAATAATGGTGTGAGGGACCCCATGGAGCCGTACTATCTCCCAGATATACAAACTTCCTGGCTCATCCACACTGAAGGTCTCCTTGATTGGAAAGAAATGAGAAACCTTAGTGAGCCTATCAACCAAAACCCACACAACATCATTACCTCGAGGTGACCTCGACAACCTAGTCATGAAGTCCATCACAACATCATCCCATTTCCACTTCGGGATAGGTAACTATTGTAAAAGCCCAACTGGCCGCTGGTGTTCTGCCTTCACCTGCTGATAGGTGGAACATCTCATGATGAAACTAGCCACTTCCCTCTTCATACCTGGACACCAGTACTATCGGTGCAAGTCACGATACATTTTAGTGACTTCGGGATGAACTGTCCAAACCGAAGCATGAAACTCCCACATCAGCTCCTCTCTAATATCCACAGGAACCCATACACATCCATGGATATAAAGAACTTCATCCTCACCTATCGTCCAACCAGGAGGAGGGTCCTCACCTGACACACATTCACGTAGAACTAGGCCTTCCGAATCTGCTAGCTGTCTCATCCTTACTCTGTCCAGGAGGGTAGAAGTCACAGATAAGGACGATAGAAAAGACTTCCCTTGGCTATTCTGCACATCAATATGCATCTCAGAGAACAAGGACATAAGCTTCCATTCATTGCTATCCTATTGCACATCCTGTATTTGAGTCCTCCAGCTCAATGCATCAGCCACTACATTGCCCTTACCAGGCGTATAAGCAAGTTCGAAATAAAAGAACTGTAGGTACTCCACCCACCGTTGCCGCCTAAGATTCAGATCACGCTGAGTAAAGATATATTTGAAGATCTTATGGTCTGTGTACATCACAAAACTATCTCCTAATAAATAGTGTCTTTAATAGCGCATTTCATGAACAACTACTTCTAGCTCAAGATCATGCGTTGGATAATTCCTCTCGTGTGGCCTCAACTGCTGAGATCCGTACACCACGACTCTGTCACCCTGCATCAACACTGCACCTAGCCAAATACCTGATGCGTCACAATAGACCGTGTAACTCTTGCCCTATTCTGGTAGTATCAGGAATGGTGCTGATGTCAACCTTCCCTTAAGCTCCTAAAAGGCTGCTTCACAAGCATATGTCCATACATATTTCATTCCATTCTTAGTCAGGCCTATCAATGGAACTGCTAAGTGTGAGAAATCCTATATGAAATGACGATAATAACCATCAATCCCTAAGAAACTCCGTATTTCAAAGAAATTCTTAGGTTGTTCCCAAGAAACCAAAGCTCTAACCTTTTCTGTGTCTATAGAAACTCCTATCTCAGAGATAACATGGCCCAATAAGTGAATCTGATCCATCCAAAAGTGGCACTTAGTAAGATTTTCATATATCAAATGCTCTCTTAGTGTATTCAGGATGATCTCAAGATGGTTGGCATGATCGTTTTGATTTCAAGAATACACCAAAATATCATCCACAAAAACCACGACGAATGAGTCCAAGTAAGGATGGAACACGCGATTCATCAAAGCCATGAAAACTGCTGGTGCGTTTGTGAGACCGAAAAACATAACTAGATACTCATATAAACCATACCTACTATGAAAAGATGTACGAGGTATGTCTGTAGGTCGAACATGCACCTGGTGATATCCTGACCTCAAATAAATTTTTGAGAACACCCTAGCTCCTCGAAGCCGATCAAACAGGTCATCTATCCGTGGAAAGGGATATAGGTTTTTAACCATCAGTTGGTTCAGTTTTTGATAGTCCACACATCGACTAAGAGTTCCATCTACCTTTTTCACAAAAAGGACTGGTGAACCCCACTGAGAAGTACTAGGTCGAATAAACCCCTTTTCTTCTAAATCCTCGAGCTATTTCTTGAGCTCTTGTAACTCCGTCGTAGCCATCCTATAAGGAGGAATGGATACTGTTGCAGATCTTGGCACTAGCTCAATAGATAATTCCACCTCTCTTAGGAGGTAAACCTGAAAAGTTGTCAGGAAAAATATCCCTGAAGCGATCAACTACTGGAGGAAGGTTCATCTGACTCACTCCCTGATCATCTAGAAACAAACTAGCGATCTGGGATGTCATCCCATCTAGACAAAGACGCTCTGGTCTAGCTTGGCTTTCCTGGAGATCCCAATATCCCTTAAGAGTATACACTTCACCCTCTGGTGATGTGAAAATCACCCTCCGGCGGTAACAATCAACGTAGGCTTGGTAAGCTACTAGCCAGTCCATACCAATAATGACATCAAAACCTATCATTTCAAGAACATAAAGATCCCAAATGAAGTGACACCCTCCTACCTCAAGGGGGAACCCTCTGCACTTACGTACAACCTCTGCCCTAACTCCTAGTGGTGTGTCTAGAATCAAGACGCCATCAGAAGACAACACAACTAGCCCAAGGATTTTCACTATAGGTGCAGATATAAAACTGTGTGATGCACCTGTATCAAAGAGGGATGATGAAATAACAGATTCTACTAAGATCATACCTCTCACCATAGACGGTCCTGTTCTATGATCCTCAGAAGTAGGATGCACTGAATACATCTGGCCTGAACCATGGCCCTGTGATACAACCTCACTACCTGGAGCTGGCCCACTCTGACGTCTCGGTGTACCCTATGTCTGGCTACCTCTTCCACGACCAATAACTCAGCCTGATTGGCCAGTCGCACACCAACTCCCAGTCTAATAAAAAGATGCCAACTCTGCTCCTGCATATGGAGTCGGTGCGGACCCTCTATCACTGGATGCTAGTGGAAACGTTCTGCAGAAATGTTGAAGATGACCCATATTACCACATGATCGGCAGTCGACTGGGTCGCTCGGACACTGCGACTTCATGTGTACCAACCTACCGCACTGGTAGCACCTCATATTACTAACCGAAGATAGGTTCTAACTACTAGAATCACCGTGTGGAAGATCCAGACGACGCTTCCTACTAACAGTCACTGCAGTACCTGATCTCGATGTTGAACCGCTCTGGCTCGCACCTCCAGCCTCTCTCAGGTTACGTTTTGTGATTAGTGCCTGGTTCACAATTCCAGAAATGGTAGTCAACCTAAAGATATTTACCTGAGATCAGATGTCATATCTCAGACAATCCTAAAAATTCCTGGCCCTCGAAAGCTCATCGCCCATCAGGATAGGTGCGAAGCACTGAAGCTCAGTAAAACAGGCCGAGTATTCCATCACAGTTAACGCGCCCTGTTTCAGATGCAAGAACTCCCGGTATCGATCGGCCCTCAAAGTATCAAGATAAAAGAAATCATAAAAGTCCGTATAAAACTCCATCCAAGCCATCTCCCGATGATGATCCGACTGGGTGATCATATCCCACCACCTCTTGGTGGAATCATGAAATAGGTACATAGCGAGCTTGAAAATTCTCTCTGAAGGCGTCTCCAAATTCTCAAAGATAGCTAGTATCACCTATAACCAGGACTCTGTAGCCTATGGTCTACCATCCCCCAAAAATGTAGGCAGATGCTGCTGCTGGAACTCACGCGTCAAATCTACCATAGTCGGGGCAGGTCGCGGTGCTCCCTGAACAGTCTTCATAAAACGCAACAAGTTCTCATAGAACTGTGCCTCAACACCTGTGTCTGGAAGAACCGCTGATGCCGCAGCTGGCACAACTTGAGTTTCCTCTAGTAGCCCATGGCCTACCATCACCAGAATGTGGTTGTAATTGCTCTCCTGACGTATGACTGGAGGTCTTCGTGGTGGCATGACTCTATAATTCCAAACACACACCTCAGTTCAAGATTTTTAACGAGGTTCAAAACTCACAAGCACAAGAACCAGGACAGGACAGGTCAAAACCTTCCTAAAAACCACGTCGACCCACAGCCTACTTCTAAAGCGAGGAATGCATAAGGAACAATCACCAAAAACCACTAGAGTCACTACCTCTTGCCCACTCAGAAGCCAAGTCTAGGTCAAGCTTTATTTTCAACATTAATTCTTTTGACATACCTTTGTTCAAAAGCTTTAACCAATGGTCCACCAAGTTCCGATCCCTGTGGGCCCATAACTCACAGGTCGGAGGATCGAAACCTCCCTTTGATACCACTTTGTAACATCCCGACCCGACTTACCATTCAACCCAGTAGCCGGACTGGTCGCCACATGGCCTCAAGCACATCTCCCCAAAAGCCAGAGGCTACCAACTAACAGCGAGGGCCTAGGTGAGTCTGTGGGGAGACTATTCCCTCATTACCAAAGCATCACAGTGGAATTAAAACATAAAATAGTGGAAGAAGGTAACCAGTAGACAACACATAGACAATAGAAATAGATAATAAATAGAAGGATCTAATATATATAGAAAGATACAAGTCAATACAATGTAGTACAAGTACAAAAAATACCAAAAGGAAACCAAAATGTATCCCCTGTCACATTGCAAGCCTCAGCTTGGTCCCGCACACTCCCACTCCAAGCAGCAAGTCAAGTACCTGTACTAGGGCCTTTCCCCTTCTCATTACCTGAAATCATATAATCTACTTGGGTCCAAAAACATGACCCAAACAGGGTGTGAGACTGGATCACAGTAGGCAACCACCAAATATTCATGCTAATATGTCAGTGAATATATAAAATAGACAGTGTAATATGGAAAGTAGTAAACAAGGAAACTATCTAGACTGACCCAAGCTTGTGCTTTGTCTTTGTGTCGCTTCAAGTATCTATTCAATTCATTAATTACTTCATTCAAGTGTTCAACCATTCCTTGAGCCCGTTCATGTAATACTCAAAACGGAAACCAGGAATCACTCAAGGAGAAACTCCATCAACACCCTACAAGCCCGTTCTGGCAAACCTTTAGGAACCCGACATCGCTCTACAAGCCCGTTCTGACGAACCTCCTAGGTACCCAACCTTACTCTAGGTGCGATATAGTCCGTCATCTGAGCCCATCCCTAGGATCCTATAAATAAGATCCAGGTATCACCCATGACATTTCATGCCCTGTTGAGTCCGTCCATGGCATCTCACTATGGATCCATGGTTCACTCTGCATTCCAATAACTATTCTCGTATGAGTCCATCCATGGCATCTCACATTGGTTCCATGGTTCACCCATGACTTTGTTTCACATTTTAAGCAGTTCAAAATCATTTAACTCACGTGGGATAGCAATTCAAGAATTATCATACAAGGGTCAAGGGAAAAAACTCCATCCCATACCTGAAACCATTTCAATTACAATTTCATTATATCTAAATTACATTCATATTCAATTCCATTTTTAACAACCCACAAGGGAAAGGAAAAACATTCCTCATAGGCATCCTGGGTTAAAAAACCATAAAAGAGTCATTCAAGGAAACGCACCCAAGGGGTGGTTCCTGTCTAAGGTATACAACCTAACTCAAGCACATACCATCCTATTCAGATTACCTTCAACATGCTTGGTAATAACAGGGTTAAATGCTAGGTTGAAGCAACATCTCAAAAGTGGGCTCATGGCACTCCAGCATATATAAACATCTTGACAATCATCTAAAAGCATGAGACCACCTACCTTAGGCTCGTACTAGATAGCTCATCCAGTATTAGGCTCTGATTCGTCCTGGTTTGGAAGAAATCTGAAGAACAAAAGAAGAACGAGAAATTTGGGCATATGAGCCTTAATCCAACCTGCATTCATTATAACCAGAAGAATCGAGAAGGATTAAAAAGGAATTGAGGACTTACCGTTGCGGATCCAACAGGATGAATGATGTTCGAAACAGAGATCAGACGGAGAAGCAGGATCAAAATCCCTCCGAAGGCTTCCTTGAGAGCTCCCAGGCGCCTCTCCCTTATGTCCGGTTGAATAGAATATGTTTAGGTTAGGTTTTTATAAAATTTAATCAATTTAATTAAAAATTAATTAAATTTTCAAAACACAGTAGGTCACACGGTTTACCCGCACGGCCTAACAAACCATGCGGAGACCATGCATACCTTCCTGGAAGGCAAGGGGAAACCACACGGCCACCCCACATGGTTTCCTCAAACCGTGCATAGGCCGTGATCCATCCTCTACCAAGCCTACACCAAGGCACACAGTTTACCCAGGCCGTGCGCAAACTATGTACCAGGCCATTTCCAGCCTAAAACTTTGTTCCTAGATTCGAACAAGCCCCAAACACCTCCGTAACTCCCTCGATCAAGTTAGGCATCCACCTTAGGCCTCAACAGAACAATTACACTAAAAATAAAAGGATCTATACCTCATATGAAAACTCAGGTTCTTACAAAAAATGTGGGTATGATTGAATCTTTTAAAAAAATTAAAAGTGTGCCACTCAACTCACTTATAAAAGTCCACCCCCTATCTTCTATTATTCACACATTTAAACCATTTTGGTTTTGAAAATACCTACCCAAATAACTTCCCAACTCCCCTCATCTCATCCTATAATCCTTATTTTTGGTAAAAATCTATCCTAGGAAATCTTTAGTGAAAACCTATAAAAGATAGCTGAAGAAGAGGTAAAGTTCTTCAACGAGCATTTTTATTTTATTTATTACTCAAACTCATCATTTATTATCAAAAAATTATTATATAATAACATCAGTATATTCCATATACTTATATTTTTTTATTCTAAGTTAATGACCTACAAAAATCTCCACTTCTAACAAATATGTTACGAAACCATTATTTGTGTGTATGAAGGACTACCGCCCCACGAACCGATGTCATTCGTTTTTTCTATTACCACCTCTCATGGTTGGGTATGATGATGAATATAAAGTATATATATGAAATTTATAACATAATTATACCTATTAAATCATTATATCATATATATACCTTTTTTTACTTTCCATTCCATAGGAGATATGATAACTTCTCTCAGGTGTATGATGGACTACTGCCTCATGAATCGATGTGATTCATTTTTCAATAACGCTTTACATGGAAGGTAATAAGGATAAATTTAATGAATACATATGATATAAATGATATAATTATGATATTAATTACATATTTATCATTATTTAAAGATTATATATCATTTTATTTCTTAACTTTTCACTCACTTGAAGATGATAACATCAATCATGTATGTGCGGACTACCGCCTTCACAAAGCGATGCGACTTTATTTTCATCACCACAAAACATGGATGATATATATATATATATATTTAAATAAATAATATGTTATTTATGATATTAATATAATTATATAAATATGAAACATTACTTACCACCATTCCACAATGATTGTTGAAAAATGGAAATGTTACTCAAACGTACGTATGACCTATAATTTTCATGATCGTAACATATTTAATTTCTCAAAAACATATTTCATGATTGGTATTAAAAGTATAATTGATGTATAGATATGATAATTTTTTTTTTATTCTTTAGATGATAAAACTATATAATATGTACTAGAACCAGAACTTTCATGACAAAATACGAATGAGAAAACAAGGCAATTAACACCTAAAATAATGAAAATAATGAAATATTATTAACTGATGGGTGGTAAGATGTTATAAAAGGATCATATATGATATTATAAATATTAATATGTTTTTATAATAAATTAATAAAATTCTTAAAATCATTTAATATGATGTTAAATCACATTAAACTAAAAAAATCATGAGGTAAGTAAATTCATCTCAATTTCCCTTCATTGAGGCATATTGTAATGTTATGCACATAATTACTTTTATGTGGTGTATTTAATTCTTATTTAACATGAAATATGATGATTAATTCATAATTCATGGTATTTTAAGTTTAAATTTTAATTATTTCATCCAAGGGTATTTGACTTGAAAATTACTAAGTGGTAAAAATTATTGAACAATCTTACTTTCTCTTGTCATTGATAAACTTTTATTGAAACAATCACTTTCTTATGATCATTTTTTATTATTAATTACATTTCTATTGAATATAAATGTTGTTTTATGATATATATGATTATTTCATAATCCATATTACAATTTTTATATACAATGTTTACTTTGAAAGTTATTTGATTAACTAGAGAAATATTGATAAATCTATATCCTTTACTCAATATAGATATTTGATGATAAGGAATATTGATTCATGAATTAAATTTATTATTCGATATTTGAGGAATGATTTAGACCTGTAGTGATGGGTGAGGCCCAATATAATATATCTCCTTTATACATCAGTAGGTCTCATGAGATAAATAAGTTAGCCAAATTAATTTGGTTTCAACATGTAGTATTTAAACTACCTTGTGAAAGGTCTTGACAGTAGAGGTATCATGATGTATGAGATCATGACATCTAATAATTAATAATTTCCTTAATTAAGAATTAAGTTATTATTATCCATGATATTTTTACAATTATATTATCTCTAGATGCATTTCATTCTCAGTTTATTAATTAATTGGCATGAGTTTTCAGTTATTTACCTTTCCATATTGATTATTCCTTATTTATTCATACAACCAAGTTATTTAAATGGAACGTGTGTTCAATTATTTAACTTTCCATATTGATTATTATTTTTTGATCCATGATAGATTCTGTTGTACTTAACCGTTACTGAGCATTTTAGATCACCCTTATTTTATTTCCTTTCCCTAAGATATAAAGAAGAGATATTTGAATGAGTTTTCAAGATTCAATTCATTTGATATTGTTATTTATTGTGTTTTATTTTCTATCTCCAATGTAAAATGGGAATCATGTATGTATGTAGTTCTACAAAACTTCTAAACTAATTGGTCATTCATAATTTAATCATTTGTATCTATGTTAATGTAATAAAGAAGACATTATCTTCAGGCTATTGGAGCCAAAGTCATTACATTATACGTATGAATTTCTAGGTAAGAGTCATCCACATGATAAGTATTTTAATTACTTTATGAATTCTTGAGATGGACCTACAAAACCATAAAGGCCTGAACTTTACTAAGTGATACTTGGATTCCCAAGTAGGAATGCCTTAAACAGACTCATGAACATTGACTGATTAGTTGAATCTACCCCCATGTGAGATACAAGATTTAGTCTCAAGAACTGGTTCTGATGTGTAGACATCCCAACTATGTACCAATGTTCCAATTGTAAACATTATTGTATATAATACCTTTTATGAGATTCATGGACTCTAGTTGTTGATTCCAAGATTACCTGAACTTACAGTCGATCTTGGTTGATAGTTAATTTGTGATGATCCAAGGATCCTGGATTAGAATTACCCTGATGTTCATGCTATTGCACAATAATATAAATTTCCAGGATATGCCTTAAAAATATACCTACATACTTTGGTGAATATGTTAAAAATGATCTTAATGAACCTCAGATAAAAGGCATCAAGATTTGGTTTTAGTGACAAGTTAGCTGTTAAAGGTGAGTGTTTTCAGAATTAGTTGAATGAAGGTGGTTTGACTGGTTTAAATTTGAGAAAATATATATAATTAGTGAAGAACTTCATTGGGACCATTTTTGGGATGAGGCAAGTGAAATATAATAATTGGTGGGATATTTTCAAGGAAAATCTAGTGTAACCAGGTTAAATGTGGTCAATTGATATTTGACCATTTTGATTAGATTAGAAACATTCTAGGAGTGTCACTGGGATGTTGTGGGTTTTATTCAATAAGTAATTCTTATGGTGGAAGTAACATTTCTCAAAATTGGATGTTAAATTCTAGAACCTAGGGAAAAGAGTAACATGGTCCACATGTTGATATAGATTATGATGTGATCATGTCTCAGGTTAGATGGGCTTGAGTAAGCAATGCCTTAGTTTTTTATCTTTGGATTCAAGATTTGGATTTATTTTTAGTAGCTTAAGCACCATATGTTAAAAGTGGTCGTTGGAGATATGTTGGTCATTTGAAAACACAAAATGACTGTTTGAATGGGAGTACCCAACCCAAGTAGTTTAGGTGATGTTTTTGTTATTCCCCAGGGCTTTCTGGGGGATGAGAAGTTCTAAGGTGGGGAGGTTGTAATGTTCCAAATTTTTAAATGGGTTAAAAACTCTAAAGAAAATTTGATTTTGGTTTATTATACCATTTGAATATTAATCCAAGATTTGTAGTGAAATTCCTAGAGTTTAAACACTCTAAATTATTGTTTCTCGATGCGGTTTAAGGTCTAAGAGATGTCTTGGGTGACAAGTTCAGTTTTAAAATTAATAGGCTTAGAAAGCTGGGTTTTTGGAAGGATAAAGAGAGGCATATGGTTTGGGAATGATTAGTGTTAACTATGCACCTCAACCACGTGGAGCTATAAGGATTCTACTACAACAACCCTTGTACTTATAAAATAATTTATTATCATTATGGATATAAATAGAAAAATTCATTATAAATGTATAATGAAATAAGTGGTATTTATATAAATTAAGAAATATATACTTATAGAATAGTAACCTCATATTTGAAAGTATAAATAAAATATATGTATCCTATAAGTGAAAATATGATATATTTATATCATGGAATAAGTAAATAAATGTTTTGAAAATGATAAATTATGTGCTGGTATTTCTGTGATAGAAAATTTTTTATTTAAAATTTTATAATTAAAATAATTATTTAAATGAAAATTTATCTTCAGAAAATAGATTCATAAATTATTTTTTTTTCTTGTGATTATAATATAATTTTATGAGACCTTAATTAATTTTTCAAAGTGTTATAAAATCAATTATAATTTTAAAATTCGTACATGAAGATTTTAATTAAAAGTAAAATTTCTCATATTTAGAAAATTATTATCAAAAAATGGATATCATTTTTTAATTCTACACATCAAAAAATGGTATGGGCGAATTTTTGGGATTTTTCTAAAATAGTTTAATTTTTGGAGAATAATGAAATATGATAATTTATAATATAAGTTAAATACATGAATTATTGAGTCATGGATGATGTATGAATGATGTAAAAACCATTTATTATAAATAACATGCATTATTTACTATATTTAGTCACAATAATACAAACTATTCATAGTCTTCATTGAAAATAATTAACAAATAAATAAAATAATAAAAAAACACACCTCTCCTCCATTATAAACACCACCCCTCACCACCTCTTCTCTTTACACTTAAAAGACTTATATATTATTTAAATTCTTCCCAATTACCTTAAAAAGACTCTTCCCCACATCCAAGACCTTATGGTCTCACCAAAAGGCCAAAACCAAGTGCCTTAAGGAGGTTCTCAAGGAGGCAAATTCAAGAGGTAAAATCCTCTTTCATTTTCTTTTGTTTTCTTTTCAATTTAATTTTTTTCTTATTCTCTCATCACCTACTCTCATAAAAGTGATATGATAATTCCATAATATTAAATATAATGTAATTTTATTATTTTAATGTAATATCCATCATTAAACCTCTCCTCTTATCCTCTTATTCTAAAAAAATGAAAACATCATCCGCGATGTGTCGATTTACCATCATCATGGACAATGTGTTTTCATTTTCCTTTAACACCTTCAAGGATGGTCATAAAAACATTATTATGGTTAAATAAGATTTTATTATACATATTATAAGTTTTATAATGTTATATAACCAATATATAAACATGATATTGAATAAAATGATATAAGTTCGCGATGGTCGTAAAAACCACCAAAATAAATTAAATCATTTTCATTGATGTTTTATCTAATGAATCATCATGATATATGAAAATAAAATTACATATGGTATCATTTAAATTTTTGGAAACATATTAATACCATTTCTTTACTCTTCTCGAGTTTTTCTTCCATTCAACAAGAAAATCCATAATGAGCCAACCATGTAAACCATGAAATAAATGCACCCAAAATAATGAAAATAACAAAATATTATTAATAAATGGGAGGAAATATGTTATAAGAATATTATATAAGGAATTATAAATATTAATATGGTTTTTTAATATATCAATAACACTCTTTATACCATTATAAAAGGGGTTTGAACACGTTTTAAGTAAGACGAACATGAGGTAAGAGATTTTTCTTTAAAAATCCTCTTTAAGTTTCTTTTTTTTTAAAAATTCAAAAAGAACGTTTTTATGATGAAAGTATTATTGTTTTTAGATAATGTTATGGTTCTTGTAAATTGTTTATAATAAATTGTGGGACCTATATATCCCTCTAATGCATTGGGTATTTTTATTCTAGAAGTTGACTGTAATGATTATTCCAAGTGTAACTACGATGGTAACACCATAAGGAAGCCATAAGGGTTACATCATAAGGTAGCTATGAGGGTTAAATCATAGGTTAAACATTATGGTTATAAATCATATTGTATCCATGAGGGTTGTAATCTTAATTTAGTAATGTCCCAAGTTACCTCTATGGTTTTATTCATGTTTTCTATGTTTTATGGAAATCTCTTGTTTTCAAAAAGTAACTATATGATACTTTATGTGTGAGGAGTATGTATTTGTGAATATAATTTCATATGATTATAAGTATTCATGGAATAATGATTCCTTTCCATTTTATGTAACTTACTGATATTTTTGTGCTCATACCAAGTTTTAAAATGTTTTTCATAGGGTTTATAAATGAGTAAATTAAAGGAAGGATTCAAGTTTAAATTCATGAATATTTTTCATAGAAAGAAAGCATGTTTTGTTTTAAAAATATTTATATTGTGAAAAAATGGATATCATTTTATTAGTATCTACTTTGTATTTTTACGGTTTTTCATGTATGAGTTAATTCCTAATTCTCTAAAACTCTAAATTGAAAACATCTTTGGGAATGTGAAAATGTGAATTCTATTTGAATTTACTAGATTATGTAATGTTTAAGGACATGACATTAAAGTTGGTATCAAAGCATGGTTTAGATAAATTTAGGTGTTATGATGATGTTAATAGAATAACCTAAATTATTTTTTACCTTATGTTTAAGTTGAAATGATATAAAATTTAAATACTACCAAGTTACTTCACCTAAAACATATCAATTCAGAATTATTTTCCATAGAAGAAATAGGGAAGCTGAAGTAGGAAGGTACATATAGGATTATATCTTTCCAAATATACAACCTAGAATGGTGGGGATTGGAACTAATAGGGTTTTGATCGTAATGGATTAGTTGAATCAGGTTGTAAATGGTGGTTTCATCCATGAAAAAAAAATGACCAGAGTTACTATAAAGAAACATGATGATAGTGGAACATTTTATGAGGAAATACCCTCCTGTTTTAAGTGCATATTCTGACCCCGTGGAAGCTTAAGGGTAGGTTAATGTAATTTAAAATATATTCGATGTCATGGGGTGTTCAGATAATCCAAATATTAGTATTTTTACTTATATTTTTTAAGGTGATGTCGAACGGTGGTGGTCAATGGTCAAGAATATCAAGGATAGTGGGGAGATTGATGCCTTATAATTTGATGAATTTAAGAATATTTTTCTTGAAAAATATTTTCCTAAGTTGTTTCAACTTAGGATGGAAAAGAAATTACTATAATTTATACAAAAGGAGGAAGATTTAGTGGCCATATATGAAGAAAAATTCACCCATTTGGAAAGGTATTCTCTAAATATTATTCAGGATCTTGATAGTAAAATCAATCATTTTTAATCAGGATTGAATCCAAAATTACAAAGGGATTTGGCCTCCTATGAAATTGAAAAGTTATGAGAAACTTGTTCGATGTGCTGAGAGGGTAGAAATTGAGTTTTCCGATGATCTTTTGTACTTCTAAAACAATTAGAAGAAAAGGTTTAGAGGGAAAGAAGTGGCTAGGAATCAATCAAATAAATATGATGGTAAGAAAATACAATTTCCATTTTGTGAGAAGTGTGGTAAAAAGCACCCTAGGGAATGCCTTAACAAAACCAAGAAGTGTTTTCAATGTTGTAATTTTGGACATTTGGACCAAGATTTCAATGAAAATGATATTATTGTTGGTATATTTAATTCTGAAAAGAAAATTGTAAAGTGTTTGAAATATGGTGAGGTGGATCATTATGCAAATACCTACCCAAAGGAAGATCTGAATGATGTAAAGTATCCAGATTATAAGTAGAAAGGTGAAGTGAAATCCTTTGTGACTATGTCAGCATATGTTGGTCCATCCAATGAAGTGGTATCGGGTACATATTTTTTTTCTTATATTTTTCTAATATCTTATTTGATACAGGGTCTACACATTCCTTTATTTCTATGAAATTTTATAGTAAATTAGAAATTTCACCTTAATAAATGAAATAAAAACTTATGGTTAAACAGTAGGGGAAAATATTAAGAAAAAAATGCATTATAAGAATATTCCTATTATTTTATTTGTAAATTCATTATCTGAAAACCTTGTTGTTTTTCCCTTAGTAGAGTTTGATGTTATTCTGGGAATAGAATGGATTAATTTTTATCCTGATAAGTTTTATTGTAGATCCAATGAAGTTGTTTTTTAGAAAGAGTTTCATTTTGTATACAAGAATGAACCCATACCATCGATAACCTATTAGAAAGTTGAGAAACTGTTAAAAGATGTAAATTAAAGTTATCTTGCACACATTGTTGAAAGCAAGGGAACTATTCAAATTAATGAAATTCCATTGGTAAATGAATAACTGAATGTTTTTCCTGATGAGTTTCCTAGTTTTATACATGATTGGGAAGTTTAATTTACTATTGAATTAGTTCCCAATTCTAATATAATTTCAAAATAACCTTATCGAATGGCTCAATTAGAACTTCTAGAATTGAAAAATCCATTGTAGGAGTTTGTTAATAAAGGTTTCATTTATCATATAACTTCACCATGGGGTGATACTATTTTGTTTTCTAAAAATAAATATGGTTCTATAAGAATTTTTATTGATTATAGAGCTTTTAATAACATTACTATTAAGATTAAGTATCCATTTCATTATATCGATGACTTGTTTGATCAGCTCTAGGGAGCTCAGTATTTTCTAAGATTTACTTGATCCCCATGTACCATCATCTAAAGTCGAAGGAGGATGACATTCTGAAAAAAGAATTCCGAACTAGATGTGGTCATTATGAGTTTTTTGTACTGCCCTTTGGTTTGACAAATTCCCCTACTATATTTATAGATCTTATGAATAGAATCTTCTATGAATATTTGGATAAGTTTGTTTTTGTTTTTCTTGATGATGTTTTGTTCTATTCAAAAAGTTATTAAAAACATGAAAAACATATAAGGATTGTTCTACAAATACTCAAAGAAAATAAGTTATACGGGAAATTTAGAGAATGTGATTTTTGGTTGCAACTGATTTGTTTTCTTGGACATATTTTAAATAAGTATGGAATAAAAGTAGATCCATACAAAAAAATTGGTTGATGAATGGAAAAGACCAAAAAATTTCACTAATATTCATAGTTTTCTTGGATTAGTACACTATTACCAATGGTTTGTTAATAACTTTTCATGATTATTTAGCCCACTAATAATGTTTACATGAAAGGGGTTAAATTTATTTGGATAGAATATTGTGATTTTTGTTTTTAGGAACTAAAAAGAAGACTGGTGAATGCTGTAGTTTTGGACCCATTTTCTAGAAATGGTGGTTTTTTTATCTACAATGATGCTTTATTAAAGGGAATTGGTTGTTTTAGATGTAGAATGATTAGGTAATTTCTTATGCTTCAAGAAAAATGAAACCTTATGAGTTAAATTATCCCACACATGATTTGGAATTAGTAGCTATGGTCTTTTGTTTAAAAATTTAGAGGCATCATTTATATGGAACCAAATATGAAATATATACTGAACACAAATGTTTTAAATATATATTTACTTTGAATGAATTGAACATGGAGCATATAATATGTATGGAAATGATAAAGTATTATGATTTCACAATAAATTACCATCTAAGAAAAGTGAACAAATTGGTGGATGCCTTGAGTTGAAAACATCATGCATCATTAACCATGCAATGTTTGAAACATGTCCCCTTGATTAATGATTTAATGAATTTTGTCTTAGAAGTTATTGGTTTTGTAAATTCCTATGTTTTGTTTTAGGTGTCAGTACCATCGTCTCTCACAGACATAATTAAGAAAGCTTAGAAGGAACACTATGAGTTATATAAAGGGCATAATTTGTAAAGATGGGTAATTTTATATAATTTAACATTGATAAATATTGTGTTTTGAGATTTGAGAAGAGATTATGTGTGACTTGTGATTCACAGTTGAAGAAAGAGTTATTAAGTGAAGCTCATAGTTATCCATTTTTAGTTCATCCTACCAGCACTAAGATGAACAAATACCTTAGGGAGTATTACTGGTGGGATGGAATAAAAAGAGCTATTACTGGTTTTACCATTAAATGTTTGACTTGTCAAAAGGTTAAGGAAGAAAAACAACTACCAAAGGGGATGATTCATCCTTTTCCAGTACTATAGTGGAAATGGAAAAAAATATCCATATACTTTGAGGTGGGACTAACAAAGACTTCTTGATATAACAATGTGTTTTGGGTTATTGTTGATCGACTGACTAAATATACACATTTCCTTCCTATTTGTGATACTATGCCTTTAGATCAAATTTCTCAGTTGTACTTCAAATAGATTTTTAGGTTACATGGTTTTCCTCTCTCCATTGTATCTGACCATGATCCTAGGTTACTTCTCACTTTATGAAAGGCCTTTAGAAGTCACTGGGAACAGAATTAAATTTTAGCACTGAATTTTATCCCCAATATGATGAATAGACTGAGTGAACAATTAAGACATTTTAAGACATGATACATGCTTGTTCAATGTATTACCAGGGAATTTGGGATCAATATATTTCTTTATTTGAGTTTTCTTATAATAATAGCTTTTATTCCAGTATATAGATGGTATTTTTGAGGAATTATATGGGAAGAAGTGTTAAACTTCATCATTTTGGGATGAAGTCAGGAAAAATAAGTTGATGGGACTAAAATTAGTAGAGGAAGTGGCTGAGAAAGTGAAGATGATCCAGCAACACATGAGGATAACTCAGAGCAGGCAACAAAGTTATGTAGATAACAAAATGAAAGAATTTTCTTTCGAGGTAGGTGATCATGTTTTACTTAAAATAACTCCTTGGAAAAGTGTTATTATTTTTGGTAAGAAAGGAAATCTAAGTCCAGGGTTCATTGGGTCTTTTGAAATATTGGATAAAATTGGACCAGTTGCCTACCAAGTAGCATTGCCTCTGAGTTTATCTCAGATGCACAATGTTTTTCATATTTTGATGTTAAGAAACTATGTGCTAGATCCATTTCATGTTTTGATCCCAGAATTATTTTAGCTGGAAGAGATACTTTCATATGAGGAAAATCCTATTTAGATTCTTGATCATAGGGACCAAGTATTACAGAACAAGGTAATTCATTTGGTTAAGGTTTTGTAGAAAAACCACATGGTTGGAGAAGCAACATGGGAATCTGAAAATTCTATGGGGGAAAGGTATCCTCATTTTTTAATAAGTGAATAAAATTGAAAGTATAAATAAAACTTATGTATCTTATAAGTGAAAATATGGTATATTTATATCATGTAATAAGTAAATAAATGTTTTGAAAATGATAAATTATGTGATCTTATTTTTGTGACACATAAATTTTATTTTCAATTTTATAAATAATATAATGATTTAAAAGAAAATTTATCTTTATAAAATAGTTTCATAAATTAATATTCTGTTGTCTTAGGATTATAATATACTTTTATGAGACCTTATTTAATTTTTCAAAGTGTTATAAAATCAGTTATAATTTTAAAATTGGTATTTTTTTTTGAATACATGATGATTTTAATTAAAAATTAAATTTCTAATATTTAGAAAATTATTTTCAAAAAATGGAGTTTATTTTTGAATTATACACATCAAGAAACTATTAGGGTGGAATTTGTTTTTAAAATAGTTGAATTTTTAGTGAATAGTGAAATACAGTAATTTATGGTATAAGCTAAATACATGAATTATTGAGTCATAGATAATTTATGGTTGATGTAAGTACCATTGGTTCAAACTGAAATACATTATTTACTCTATTTAGTTAGAATAATCTATAGTATTCATAGTCTTGATCCAAAATAATAAAAAAAT
Source organism: Viscum album (assembly GCA_963277665.1). Taxonomy (NCBI): domain Eukaryota; kingdom Viridiplantae; phylum Streptophyta; class Magnoliopsida; order Santalales; family Viscaceae; genus Viscum; species Viscum album. The sequence continues at coordinate 21,932,946 of OY728157.1, read as the reverse complement.
TAATAAAATAATCAAAAAACACCCCTCTCCTCCACAATAAATACTACCCTCACCACCTATTCTCCTTACACTTCAAAGCCTTGTAGCTTGTTTAATTTATAGAAAATTTCCTTAAAAATACTCTTCCCCATATCTAATACCTACTGGTCTCACCAAACGGCCAAAACCAAGTGCCTTAAGGAGGTTCTCAAGGAGGATAATTCAAGAGGTAAAATCCTCTTTCATTTTATTTTATTTTCTTTTCAATTTCTTTTATTTTCTTATTCTCTACCCACCTCCTCTCATCCAAGTGACATGATAACTCTAATATCTTATATATACTGTAATGTTATTTTTTTAATGTAATATACATCAAACATATTCTCTTCTCCTCTTATTGTAAAAAAAAATGAAAACACTATCCTTGATGTGTTGATTTACCATCGTCGTGGATGATGTGTTTTCATTTTACTTTAATACCTTCAAGGATGGTCATAAATACATTATTATAGTTAAATAAAATTTTATTATACATATTATAATTTAAATAATTTTCTTGAACCAATATATAAACATGATATTTAATAAAATGATATAAGTTTGTGATGGTGGTAAAAACCACCAAAATAAATTAAATAATTTTCATTGATGTTTTATCTAATGAATCATACACATATCAGAAAAAAATGATATATGGTATCATTTAAAATTATGAAAACATATTAATACCATTTCTTTCCACATTTGGAATTTTTCTTCCATTGTACAAGAAAATCCTTAATAAGCCAACTATGTAAACTATGTAACAAATGCACCCGAAACAATGAATATAACAAAATATTATTAATAAAAGGGTAGAAATATGTTATAATAAGATCATATAAATAATTATAAATACTAATATTTTTATTTAATATATAAATAACACTATTTAAACCATTATACATGAGGTTTGAACATGTTTTAAGAAAGACGAACCTGAGGCAAGGGACTTTTCTTTAAAAACCCTCTTTAAATTTCTATTTTTTATAAAATTCAAAAGAATTTTTTTATGATTCAAGTGTTCTTGTTTTATTATTATGTTATATTTATTTGGAAAATTTTATGATGAATGGTGGGACCTATATCTCCCTCAAATTCATTGGTTATGATTATGTTGGAAGTTGACCATAATGGTTATTCCAAGTGAAACTGCGATGGTTATACCATAAGGTAGGCATGAGGGTTACATCATAATATAGCCAAGAAATTTACATTGTAAGGTATTTGTGAGGGTTATAAATCATATGGTATTCATGAGGGTTATAATCTTAAGTAATTGATTCCCCAATTTACCTATATGGTTTTATTTATGTTTTCTATGTTTTATGGAAATCTCTTGTTTTCACAATGTAACTTTATGATAATTTATGTGTGAGGAGTATATATTTGTAAAAATGATTTCATATGATTATAATTATTCAAGTAATAACAATTAATTTCTCTTTTATATCCCTTACTAATATTTTTGTGCTCATCCCAAGTTTTAAAATGTTTTTAGAGGGTTTATGGATGGGTAATGGAAAGGAAGGATTCAAGTTTAAAGTCATGAAGATTTTTCATAGAAAGAAAGCATGTTTTGTTTTAAAAAGATTAATATTAAGAAAAAATGGATACTGTTTTAGTAGTATCCAATTTGTATGATTATGGGTTTTAATGTATGAGTTAATACCTAATTATCCAAAAATCTAAACTAAAAACATATATGGGAATGTAATAATGTGAATTATATTTGAATTTTCTATATTATTTAATGTTTAAGACTGGCTCCTTATAGTTACGCGGGCTGTAAAACCATGGACCCAAGGCCATACATCCATTCAAGGTGGATGTGATAAATTTCAAAGTATAATCACATATCTTTCATATGGTTTTTCTAACCATGCACCTAGCCATGAAAGGGGCTGGAGATTTTGGACTATTCCAGGTGCATGGATTGTCCACGGTTTGTATAAATATGGGCCTAACCCATGCAGGGTGTGGCTCCTTGATAGAGTGATCGACATGGTTGGAACACGATTATCCAAACCACATGGCCTAACCTTATGCCTCTTTATAGGAAAAAATTAATATCTCCATCTCTAGTTTTTAAAGGGGGTTTACCTTATTTTTGCTCCCTTATTTCACCCTGGAGCACCCCTGCTCTCACCCTCCTCCCTTTCCACATCCTTGGGTGGTTTCTCCTCCATTATTGGACTGGTTTAATCACCTTTCATCACATTGGAATCCTAGAGGTAAGTCTATAATTCCTCTTCCTTATTTTCCAAGTTTATCTCACTATATTAGATTATATTTCCATGTGATCACATATACCCTATTTTTAGGATGTTTATTGATTATTATGATTTATCTCATTCCATCTCAAATCAAGACCCGATAATAGATGAGTGAAGTCTCCCAAGAATTATTTAGTTGGTCTATGTATTTTCCCTTAAGGTTTTTACATTTTATAAAATACACCATTGTGCTGCATAATGAACTTCTCACATATTTCTCCTAAATTGTGTAACACCTTAAATTAGTTGTCTAGAACATAACCTAGACACCTCTTTAAAACCTTTATGTGTTTATAGGTTGATACATCAATGTAGAATACCCATTTGTAATGTCACTCTACATTTCCTTGATAAGAAATGAGTGTATTTAGCTAAAACACTTCTAAGTGCGTTGGGTTTGAATCTTAAAATAATAATTAATTAAATGATAATAAATATGTGGAATGATTTGTAATAGTACTTGTATACTTACTTGGTTGTGTTAAATTATGATGTATTCCCTTAGGATTAAAAATGTTTTGGAATGAGATGTAAGACTCTTATAATTAAATTTCTTTGACCATGTATCCTATATAACTGAACACCCTCTTAAGGTATATTGGATATTTTCTTTAGAAAGAGTGACGATATGAGTTAAGAAAATAGTTAGCTGGTTGAATATCTTCTCTTATCCCTTATCATCATAAATGAATGGGTTGATATTATTAAATGAATGAAATTGTGAATGATGTAATATATTGAAACACAATTATTATAAATTAACATGGATAATGTCCATGGTTAATGTTTAATTATTAAATTCAACAAGATTGTTTATGATAGTATTCCTTGAGAGATACTTGGATCCCTTATACATAATTCCTTTTAAGAGATTAGAGGTTAAATAAATTATGACATACCCTGAGAGATACTATAGTTCCTTATATATAATTCCATGTAAAATCTTAGAGGATAATATAATTATATATTCCTTGAGAAATATTTGGATTCCAGATACAAAATTCCTTGGACGAGCTCACAGGAAAATTGAGATTATATCCACTATGATCAATACATGGGTTCCTTATACAGAATGATTTAGACAATCTCTTAGGTTAAATTAGGTTATATTATTCTTCAGGAAGAACTTTCATTTTGATATAGAATTCCTTGTATAGTTTCATAGGTCACATGGTTATTTTATCATGTATACATTCTAATTAGTTCACCCACAATGGCTAAACCTTTAATGTCTTGAAATTTATAGATCCTTATATAATCATCATTATTTATGGAAACCTTTTTTTTCTATTTTGATCCTCAATGAATTGTATTATACATGATCTACTAAGATTATATTGATAGGAACTATCTTTCTACTTTACAATTATAATGTTCAGAGACATCTGGATTAGGCCGAATCAGGTAGAGTCGGCAAGGTATCCCATGAGGATCCCTAGTTCTACATGGTTAATGTTTAATTTACTTTTGATATAATATACAATACTTAATTTTATATGAATGGACTATATTATTCATTAGAAACCATTGGTGGTGGGATACTAAGTTTTACTCACACCTTATTTAGGCTGCTCATTAGTACCCAAATAGATTTTCTTGACTGTATGTTAGGACCTTATTATTGTGTGTTCTGGGATAAGACTTAATATGGTAGTAGCATCTGACCATGTACTCAGGCTTCCAACAGAATTTGGAGTATTTTATTTATTTATTATTTTATTGGTCTAGTCCTGTTGTATGTATCTACTATATTCTGAATACCTTTTATTTTTGGGAATAACATGTTCATGTATAGTTGATTATTTAGCACTATCCCGGTTGTCAATTTATTATGTTCTATTAGTTATTTTTGTTATCTTCCACTTATATTCTTTAATTTGTGATTCTTCTTTGTTTATTACTAATCTAGAGGTTATAGTTTCCCCACCGTACCACCTTCATACCCTCACTTTTAGTTGGTAGCCTTTGATGTATGAGGAGGTACTCTTAAGGCCATGTGGAGAACTACCACAGGGCACCCAATTAGTGGATCCCAGGTTGGGATTTTACTCTCCATTTCTTGGTATTCTTATTGGATTAGTATAGTGTGAGTTTTGAATTGTAGATATATTTTTATGTGACGTTCTTTTTGATTTCAGTGGAATTCAGAGGTAGGGTTAGAGGTGTCTCCCTCCTTTCAGTTATATCACTTAACTTGTTTTCCTTTCTATTAAGAATTTAGAGACTTTATACATACATAAAGTGTTATGGTGGGGAAAATTTTCACCCTTGAGATTCAATTTTCTCATTATATTATTTATTTATTTATCTTTGACCATTTCATTGAGTTTCGAGTTAAAACTCTTTGAATTTTGAATTTTTTTGAAGTTGCAGTGCTAGGCGTATAGTTGGCGCATGGTCAGATATAACAACATGACTAACCATGTAAAACCTATAACCCTATTCCAATGCTGAATTTTATGATTGGAACATAGTTCTTACAATTCTGTGGCCTAACAGTGTAGCTCTACAGATGATTCTAGTGAGGGGTGCATAGTTAGTGTACGATTTGGTAAACTGTGCATCCAAACCATGCGGCTTACCCAAAATCTTAAAAAAACATGATTTTTCCATTTTACCTTACTCTATATTTACCCATAAAGAGGGTTTATCCCCCCAACTCAACTGAGATGCACTATGGGAGCCTGAGGCTTGACCCACCTTGCTTCCTGCTTTATTTTAGGGCTTTTCTTCTTGGTTTCATGGTAGTTCTTTGATAGTAATTCTCTTTCCTAACTCATTATCCATTTTTTATTATTTTTCCTTCTACTCTTTCCATGGTATCATGTTGAGAAAACCCTAGAGTGGGCTTTTGAACTAAACCCTAGAGTGGTGTTTTTACCTAAACCCTTGTAGTTGGTGATGTTAGGGTGTGTGGATAATTTTTTTATGTTATTTTCCTTATTTGATTAAAAGTTTGAATTCATCCCTACTTTATTTGAGGTAGTTATTTCTATTAGTTTACCTTTATTAAAAAAAGGTATTCTTGGGATTTTTAAAATATATTTCCCTTAAAATTATTATTTTTTTATAAACTCATGATGATTTAAATAAATTTTTCGAGCTCATGTGATAGTTTTTAAGAAAATATGCATATTATAAGTGTTCAATGGAATTCCAAAATGATTTTATTGATAATTTTGGTTTTCAATCGATCTTTAGGGTTTTCATATGTTTACATATGATTCCAGTTAAGGTATTGGGATTATTATTTGAATATTATTTTATTGTTTTTGAATTTTGATAGATTTTTCTTGAATAATCTTATTATTTTTATGTGATACATAATTTTGGGCTCTTTATTGGTTATTTATTGATGTATAATTGATTTGGATGCTCTATAAGTGGTGTTTTGACTTTAAGTTTGGTTTTCTAAAAAAATTAAAGGATTTTTGAAGAGAAAAATTATATTTTAAAGTAGATTTAAAAATGTATTTTAAGTAATATTTCAAAGGAAGACACATTAAGGACTATTTGGAACTTTAAAAAAATAGATTTCTATATTTAAATCTTGAAGCTCTATCATTGCCTTCTATATGGTTTTTCCTTAATGAGATACACCCCCAATGGAAGAACAAACTTCCTATTTTATTATGATGTTGCTATATACCTAGAGAGGCTTCACATTTGTGGGGTTAATGGGGTAGAACAAGCAGATGATACTTTATTTGTGATTTATATATGATTTATACTTGATTGATGTACCTTACCTCCTATCACTATCATCCTGGGGATCCTAGGAATCTTAGTGAGTGATTTAGATATGGTTACTATCTAGTCACTATGATACTAAATAGATACCCCTTGGTATAGGATATTCCTTGGCCTTGTGAGATTTCTATCGATATGTCTAGGTTAGATCGTCTGGGTAGACTAGGGATGCATCAATAGACTGACATATGGTTCCACCAGAGTGAATTTAGGATTGTCTCATGGAGCATCTTGGAGTTTCCCATGATTACTTAACCTTTGTTACCTTTGTTTCCCATTTTCTTGTTTCTTTTACACGACATGTTCAAATATTTTTCAGTTATATTATGTTTCTTCATTACTCATGCCATTTTTTTCTTTTTTACCTTGATTTATTATTTTTATGGTCTCTCACTTTTAATACTGTTTAATTTTCTTCTTTGGTTGTTTGTTTAATTGATTTAGTTGAGGTTGTTATTGCTTCATTTTGTGATCCTTACATTGTATTATTAAATGATATCTTGAAAAGGAGATTTCAAAGGGTGTGTTCTCAAAAGGATCATCTAAGAAAGTATTTTAAATGTTTCTTTGAAACATGATTTAAATTGAAAAAGTAGTTTTTTTAGGTTCCAAGTGCAGTGGAAGCGCAGTCACGGTAGGGCCCAACTTTAAAATTTTCCATAATCGATGATCAATCTGAGATCAATACAATGATGAATTCCAGTATCCACAGAATTGGATCAAGGATTTATACAAGAAAGAGAGAGGCCTATAACCCATAAGAAAGGATCGACATATTTTGTTTATAATTAATTTAATTAAATTAAGAATTACCTCTAAGGTGATTATTTATTCATTGATGCGTTTGACCACAGATCTGCGTGCGCCTTTGTTGAATTGTTGTGATCAAGGGTAGATCTGTTCTAGTGGTGATCCACACATGCTCCAAGAATCTTTGGACATCTCCGAAGGAGTCTTTGGGTGCTAGCATAGAGGATCCTTACACTTGCATCATCCACATTTGATCACCTTAATAACCAATTTCAAAGCATTCTCCTTGATCTGGGGGATGAGGAAAACCCTAATTCTTGAGAATTCTCTTAGAGAAGAAGGAAATCTTTAGGCTCGAGAGAAATTCTCTAAAATGTTGTGCACAACAACAGATGGAAATTGTTAGCTTTACCTTGTCTAAATGAGATCATAATAATATAACTGGGAATTTAATTTAACAGGTAATAATAAATAATTAGCACAAGTGCCTTTTATTTATTTTATTAAACCGAGTGAACCCCCATGTCAAATAATAACAACAATGTTATTATTTATTGACATGTGATTAACCTACAAGTTATAATTAAATATTATTTAATAAAATAATATTAAATATTATTATTTCTCACTAGACCCTTAAACTTGGTCCTCCAATCCTCCTCAATATTTATCAGGCCCTGAATAATGACTATTTATTTATTAAATAAATATGACTACATTATTCACTAATAAATAAATTACTATTATATTTACTAAAATAGAAAATAAATATTTATTAAATATTCAATCCTCAATATATTCTCTCGAATAACTCGAGATGAAATAAATGTGATAAGGTATACATGAATAATTATTAAACCACAACTGGGAATAATATTTATTCAAATTGTTGAATAATAAATTATTTAACTGAGATTATGGATACACTTAGTTTGTGACCCTCAAGGCCTATTTCTGAATGGAATTAGGAGAACCTACCTAAAGTCCAAGGTTGGAGTCTAAAAAAATACCAAGCAACCCATAGAGAAAGAATTTAATTCCACAATGACATGTCTCCTTATACAAATGCTTACCTTGTAATATAATCCCTTTATAAAAATATCTCCAATCGAGCAGGTTTCATGCTAGTTTCATCAAACCATATGCTCTGTATCTAATTCTTTGACTCTAGGGAAATAAAACATGCCTAGAGAATACCATGGACATGAATTTATTTAGGATATATTATTTCCATAAAAGGTAATGAGATATTAACTTATGTTAATGAATAGAAGGGGTAAATCCTTTTTCGCATTATTCATTAATGAAATATTACTCGTGACACACCCAACATATCCATCTCATTGCGAGCATATTTAATTATGGTTTTTCCTATACATCAAAGTTTACAACTCATAATATCCATTAATAATAAACTTAAAGTCTAAGGACCAATAAACACGTTCACAGATAGGAACATCCAATTATACTTATAAATGTGGATTTCCTGCTATTGGGTCACTTTCTCATAATATCCTATTAGATATTATGAAGGGCGTACACCATGAGAAGGTGAATCAAAGTCCTATGAGTCTCCACCCATGATATCCTGTATCATTTTTGTCCCTCAAATGATATCATCTAGCCATAGAATATATATTTAAGAATAGTGTCATGGAACTTCTGGGTTCTCATCATAGCGGGGAACTGATATGACCTTTTAGTATGAAAACTACACTTGGGACATTATCACATGCTATGTCACACATAAGAACAATCATGATATGATAATGAATTTATTAATATTCAAAAATCATGAATATAAGTTATCATAAAGTACACAAAATTTGGTTCTAGGGCACCAAATCCAACAAACTCCCACTTACACTAGATCCAACTTCTAAAAACCTTCAATCCAATAGCTCTCACATGATACTCATGCTTCTACTGAGATAGGCCTTTAGTAAAAGGGTCTGCCACATTCTCTTCTTTGGAAACTCTGCTCACTTTAACTTCACCTCTATGATGAAAATCCCTCATGAGGTAATACTTCCAGAGTATGTGCTTTGTCTATTGATGTGACCTTGGATATTTTTCAAGAGCCACCGCTGTAGTATTATCACAATAGAATGTGATATGTTCTTTAATTTTAGACACCACATCAAGCTCATGGAAAAAGTTACAAATCCAAACGGGTTCCTTGGCTTCATCAAAATCCATTATATACTCAGAATCCACTATAGAATAAAAAACAACTAGATACTTTGAACTCTTCTAGATCACAAATCATCCGTTGAGACATAAAACATATCCTGATTATAACTTCATATCATTATGATCTGTTTGGAAACCTAAATCATCATACCCTCTAATGACAAGCTCCTCATATCCTCCATACACTAGGAACATATCCTTAGTTCTTCTCAGACACTTAAGTATAGCCTTAACAGTAGTCCAATGTTGTTCTCTTAGATCTTCTTAATATCTACCTACCATGCTTAGTGCATAGGAAAAATCAAGTCTAGTACATATCATCACATACATGATTGATCCTATCACTGAAGCATATGATATCTTACTCATTCTATCTTTCTACTATTATTTCTAGGGACACATTTTCTTAGAATGATGTATGCCATGTTACATTGGAACCAATCCCATCTTGGATTCTTTCATACAATAAATCTATTTAGTATCTAGTCAATGTTTGTACTCTAATTTAGTCCAATCAACCTCTTGGATCTATCACGAATGATATTAATCCCTAGAATGTAGGATTCTTTGCCTAAGTCCTTCATGGAGAAGCACTTGTTTAAATAGTCCTCAACATACTGTAAGACTGTTATATAATTTCCAATAAGCAATATGTCATCAACATATAATACTAGGATAAAAACCACATTCCCATTAAACCTTTTTGTAAACACATGGATCACATTCATTTTTAATGAAACCAAATTCTCTTATGGATTCATCAAATCAAATGTTCCATGACCTAGATGCTTGATTCAATCCATAAATGGATATCTCTAACTTTCAAACCATTTTGGAATCACCTGGTTTCACAAACCATTCTAGATATGACATAAAGACATCTTCTAGAAGGTCCCCATTAAGGAATGCAGTTTTGACATCCATCTAGAAAATCTCTCAGTCATGGTAAGATACTATAGAAGGTATGATTCTAATGGATTTAAACATAGAAACTAGAGAAAAGGTTTCATCATAGTCAATTCCTTGTCACTACTTAAAACCTTTAGCCAATAGCCTTTCTTTATAGGTACTAACTTTACCATCCATGTCCAATTTCTTCTTGAATACCCATTTGCACCCAATAAGCTTTATATCAACTAGCGCATTGACCATAACCCAAACTTGGTTCTGATACATGGAGTCCATCTAAGAATTCATAGCTTATAACCATATTTCAACTTATAATCTTTCTACTACATCCTTGTAGGATATAAGATCATCATTGTCCAATAACAATGATTCACCATCCTTAGTGATAAGGAAGCTATATCTCTCTGGTTCCCTTACCTCTCTTGAGATCCAATGTAGTACTTGTGTTTCAAGACCCTACTCTTCCATGGGGACCTATAGAACTTGTTCTTATACAAACTCATGTGTACCCTGAGTATCAACTTCATCGAATTCAATCTTTCCTCCACTATCACTTTTGAGGATGTGCACCCTCTCAAGAAAGACAACTTGTCTAGAAAAAATCACTTTCTTGTTTTTGGGGTTCAATAAGTAGTATACCTTTGTTTCCTTAGGATACCCTATAAAGATACACCTCATGCCCCAGGTTTCTAGATTGTTTCCTGATAAATCCTTAGTAAACACCTTGTAACCCCATACACATGTATGTGACAAAAAAAGTTTCTTTCCACACCACAACTCACAGGGGATTCTGTTTTCTTCCTTAGTTGGCACTCAGTTTAATTTGTATGCTGCAGTTTGTAATGCATATCCCCAAAATGATAACATAAGATTTTCATGACTCATCATAAACCTTACCATTTCCAACAAGGTATGATTACTCCTTTCAATAAAACCATTACATTGTGGTGTATAAGGTGGAGTGAGTTGAGATAGTATCAAAAAATCTCATAGAAAGTCGATGAACTATTGGTTAAGATATTCTCCACATCAATATTATCAAATATTCTTTATCTTATTACCAATATGATTCTATACTTCATTATTTAATTATTTGAATTTTTCAATGGATTCATACTTATACCTAATTAATTATATATAGCCATATCTACTCAAGTCATCAGTATAAGTTATGAAGTAAGAATATCCACCTCTAGATTCTACCGGAAATGGTCCACAGACATTAGTGTGTACCCATACTAGAAGATATTTGGACCTTTCACCTTATACACCAAATTGTAGTTTGGTCATTTTACCTTGTAAATAATTATTGCACCTATCAAGTGGTTTTAGCTCAGAAGTGTCTAAATAAACATCTTGATATAGCTTTATCAAGTGATTCTTGTTTACATGACCAAGAAAATGGTTCCATAACTAGGTGTTATATGAGTCATGTTAACTTGATTTATTATTGATTAAAAACACTTGTTTTTCATAATTTAATACATACAAACTGTTATTTAAATGTTCTATACCATAACATATGTTTTCCTTAAAAAAGAAACAAATTTTATTTTTGAATTTTAAAATAAACCCATTTTTATCTAAAATTGAAACATAAATTATGTTCTGGGTTACAATTGGTACATAATAATAGTCATGTAAAACCAAAATCATCCCAGTTGGCAATGAAAGGTGGTATTCACCAATGGAAATAACAACTAGCCTCAAACCATTAGCAGCTTGTAGATCCACCTCTCCCATGGAAATTTTCTGAAATCTATTTGGTTATTGCATTTGAATACAGATGTGAGAACCACAAGATATATCTAATACCCAATGTGTAGAAATGGAAATATTGCACTCGATAAAGAATGAACCTTTGGCTTCCCCTTGCCTCTGGGTGAAGTTAGTCTTCCAGTGGCCTAACTTAACACATGAAAATCATACTACCACATTTTCCCTTCCCTGCCTCTAGATATTCTTCTTCTTAGTCGGATGATGCTTGGGGCCTTTAGACAATTTATAAGTCTTAGGCCCCTTTTCCTGGTCCTTCCTCTTCCTATTTACCATGAGGACTATAGGTTTTTCACAACCCATGTCCTTATCCACTTGGAGAATTAGGGTTAGATGTTCTAATAGGCTCTTTTCATTATTACTCATATTATAATTCACAATAAAACTAGATAAGGAATTTGGAAGTGATGATAGTATGAGATATATACACAACTCATCCGAGAATTCAATCCCTAATATGTACAAAAATTAAAGGTATTCGATAATATTGACTACATGAGGCCCAACTAGCACAGATCTCTAAGATTATTCGTAAACAAAGCATTGGAGATATCATACCTCTATCATCTCGCCTTCTCTGGATAGAGATCCCAAAGGTGAGACATCATGCTATAAGAATCCATTTCCTCATGTTTCTTCAAGAGATCATTGAATATGTATGATAGAATGAATAAATAAACATATATAGCATCATTTAGATTTTTCTCATATGAATAGAGTTCCTAATCACTCACCTCATTCCCAGACACAACTGGTAAAGGTTCCTCCAGCACGTATAGTTTCCTTTCATGATGAAGGATGACCTGTAGGCCTATTTTCCATTCTTGGATATTAATACCAGTGAAAAGGTTTTCCTTCTCAAGTATGGATCATATTGATATGTTTTAAGTCATTTTTGATGTTGTTTATAAAAATAAGATGAATAGAATTTTAGTAATCAATATAGATAAAATAGACAAATAAAATAATATTTATTAGTCTCACACTATTTTATCAAAACCCAATAAACCTCACCAATGGCTTCAAAATATCCAGTTTCTTCTATATTTTAGCTGCAAGGATCCATATTCCATTCTCATTACCCAAACTTTGGCTCATCAAGAAACTCAAATGGTTTTAGGTAGGAAATCCAAATGACAACTACATTAAATCACATTTCCTTGATCCATTGAGTGGATTCCCCAATACTGAAATCATTATTTTTAGACTTCCTCAACCTTTGCCTCTCAGTTACACAAATTCTATCTTTGGTAGTCAACTCTTGATTTAAACTAAGTCAAGTCAACCCAAAACCTCAAATTATAATTCCTCGATAATTGAAAGCACCCCAACTTTGGCTGGTCAATCACTTTGAACTATTGGTACAATTCTAATCAAAGTAATGGAAGGTGATACCAACTTAATATTTTTTGAGGGATTTTATCCTTTATGTGTAAATTTACAATTATTATCATTTCAAATTCTTATTAATATTAAGTGGGATATAATTAAGTGATTAACCATGTCTTGATAATATTTATGCATAAGCTAGTTTATTTTAGTTCCATCTTGCATGATTGTTAATTTATTAATTATGTGATCACGACCGAAAATCCATAATGAATAACCATGAAACTGATAGAAATAAAATAAAGGGTATGATCATGAGATTTTCTATTAGTTAGTTTATCTAGCGGTTGATAAACTAACCACTGACCTAGGGGTAAAACACCTTGAACCATTGAGGTTCATGTTTATAGCTTTGCACCCATCCACCTTTGTATCTTCTTGGATTAGTTTCACCTTGTATCCTAACATGAACCACCTACACTAGCTCATGAGATCCATCCATTACATATGCTTTTACTCACACGTAGGTGAGAAGTAAAAGGGGGTTTATATAAAAAAACCATGGGCATGAAATCCCTATATATTAATGAAGAGAGAAGGCACACATTCCAAAAATTTAATTTATTAAAATGAAACCAATCACATACAAAGGTATGGTCTAGATCATGATCATCCACATACATGAAACAAATTACACATTTAATAAAACTAGAATTAAATTGTTTAATAGTTCTTATTTAAGATAAATCACACTCAAATTGATTAATTATTATATTTAATTAATCAATCCTTTTATCTTAATCTTTTTCTGAATTTCCTTGAGATTCTCATCCAATATAATTTTAAACAAATTAAAATTAATTTAAAATTAACCTTGTACATAAATGTACCTTGGAGGTAACATGGTGATTACCCATCCAGAATATACCCAAAATGTATTATACTCGTATACTATTTTACTCTTGTGACATATGGCATAAATGATTTATGCCCACTATCAAAATGTGTACCTCAAAGATGATTACACGAATCATATGATTTTTTTCATCCACGTGTTATGATTCAATGAACTTGTGAAAAAATATGTAATATGACTTATACATGATATACAATTCTGAATATTACACAAATATTAAAGTTTTAAATCTGTGTAATTTGGTAACAATACACGATATGTAGTTCTGACTACACGGTGTGCACTATCTTCACTATCTATGTAAAGTACATGCATAGGGACTTAGTGTGTGTGGAATTCTTCGGAAATTTCAGAGTACACAGTTTGTCTAGTGGGCCACACACCATGTCTACTCTAGGTTACATGGTCACCAGTCGGCTGATCTGTATATGGGATACACAGTTTCACCCAGACCCAAAAGGGACTACATGCCATGTCCAATGGGCCACATGACGTGTAATATGGTAATCATGTTCCTATCTATCCCGATCAACACACAATGTAATAATTAACTACATCGGATATACAAAATTCACACAGCTTGAGTAATTTACAAACTACTCCTGATGCAATGAACACCACTACACGACGTGTAGATCTGACTACACGATGTGTACTACTATGTTACTTGAAAAAAACCCTTTTCACCAACAGATGAGTTCCTTGATTTAATTTTAATCATAAAATTAATCATTTCTATTAGATCTATGAGAAATGATAGAGAAAGAACATATATCACCATTACGATTAAAAAAGAACGATTAAACTTGAATTAGCGAACTAAATTATTAAAGATTAAATCATTAATGAATTATTTAAATAATTATAAACAATAATATTACCCCATTTGATACCACTTATAGGTTCCGTGCATAGAAGAAGCATGGTTAGGTCAGGGCCAAACTTTAAATTTCTCCATAATTGAGGATCAATTCGGGATCAACATGAAGATGAACACCAATATCCATAGAATTGGATCAAGGATTTAGACAAGAAAGAGAGAGACCTAGAACCTAGAAGAAAGGATCCACATATTTTGTTTATAATTAATTTAAATAAATTAAGACTTACCTCTAAGGTGATTCTTTCTTTGTTGATGCGTTCCACCATAGAGCTGTAGTGCGCCTTCATTGCATTGTAGAGATCAAGGGTATATCTACTCTAGTGGTGATCCAAACGTTCTCTGAAAATCTCTAGATGTCGCCAAAGGAGTCTCCGGGTGTTAGCATAGAGGATCCT
The DNA here is from genome assembly GCA_963277665.1 of Viscum album. Classification (NCBI taxonomy): domain Eukaryota; kingdom Viridiplantae; phylum Streptophyta; class Magnoliopsida; order Santalales; family Viscaceae; genus Viscum; species Viscum album. The sequence continues at coordinate 21,917,751 of OY728157.1, read as the reverse complement.
TATGCCTACATCATCCACCTTCAATTACCTTGAAAACCAATTTCAAATCATTATCCTTGATTTGGTGGAGGAGGACCGCTCTCATTCTTGAGAACATTCTTGGAGAAGAAGGAACTCTCTAGGCTCGAGATGATTTCTCTAAAATGTTGTGCGAAAAAACTGATGACAAGAGTTATCTTTGACTTGGGATAAATAAGAGAATAATAATATAAATGGGAATTTAATTCACTAGGTAACAATAAATAATTGGTAAAGGTTTCTTTTATTTATTTTATTAATCTGAGTCAACCCCCATGTTAAATAATAACAACAATGTTTTTATTTATTAACACGTGCTTAATCTAAAAGTTATAATTAATTTTTTTAATAAAAGTGGTGACATGAATTGGTCACCCAATTTATTCCCCAAAGGAATTTATTGAAATAAAAAAAAGTTACAAAGAAATCATGAGGTGTAAAGAGCTTACACCAATAGGGGATTGAGTGAGGGATACAATTTGCGACTTCAAAGAGAAAAAATCCAAAAGCTAGAGTTGAAAGAGTCATGTCAAAGTCTTGTCATCAACCTGTCAAAAAAAACATCCTCCAGAAGGGGGCATTAGGCTGCCCATTGAGTGAACCACAACCACAGAGAAATCTCTAAGACTTTTCCATTTGATCTTACTGGAACATCACCAGCAATTGTCTATTGCTCATACGTCTTGACATGAAAACAGATTGTGGAATGAAAGATCATGCCTTTGTTATTGTCGTGGCAACCAAAACATCTTGATATCCATTATCCTTTGATTTTGATGCATGACATGTCAAAGGGTGAAAAAAATGCCTTGATACTCCTTATCAAACAGTTTTTACACAGGCAACAAAATTCAAGGATGTCATATAACCAACTTCATTTCTGTCACTTTCACCCCGAGTTTGTATGGTCTTTCTCATTGGCTTGGAGAAGGCTAAAACAGCTTTGACAGGCATACTTCCACTAGATTGAGCAGCACTAATTAGAAAAATCTTTGTCAGCACAGCCCCTCAAAAGACTTTTTCACATTTAAGAATTGAAAACATGCCATCAAAGCTATCATCAAGCATAAAACAATGAAGCAGTTATAGAGACGGACACACCAGTCCCATGGCTACCCAAAAAACCTTGAGCAAACAAGATCAAATGAGCAGTAAAAATCATTCCCAAGGGATGTCTCTAAAGTTGAAATCAGGATTCATCTTGTATTCATCAATCATACTGATGTACATTCATTTCCTAATTTTAAGGTAAGTATTAGCTGAAATATCACCATTGGTGTATTTTATGAATGTATTTTCATCTTGTTCATCTATCTATGCATCAAATTCTTCTCTCAATACATCTGTCTCCTCCATCTGGTAGGCCTCTCTGTACACATGATCATTATTTAAATCATGTTCCTCCTCTTCAACTGTAAGAGTTGTAGCAGGTTCAACAACTATTAGTGGATTTGGAGGCTCATTTTTTTTCTTTCTAGAGGGGTCTAAAGACCTGGTAACTATTGTTCTCTCAAGAGTAGATTATTCCCTGCGCTTCCTAGTTTTTTTGGGATTCGGTGTGATGTACCCATCGACATCCACCATCGGCTTTTCCCCTTCCTAGAGAATGATTTGAAGTATGTTTCCTAAAGATGATTAGTCTTATCATCATCCTTTTGTAAGGATTAACAAGAATCAGATAGATCAACCTGCTCCTTGGATGAGTCATGTGACTCAATTTGTTTTCCCTACTCCTACACCAAATTTGGAGTGGTAATGTTGGCACCTGTGGGAGCAGGCTGGGAAGCAACAAGGCCTGAAAGGTCTTGATTTTCAGAGTGCTGATGAATATTAACCAAAGCCTTCTTGTTCATATCAGACCACTGCCCTTCAGCAGATGTCGCAAAGAGGTCCAACTTAACTCTATATCTAACCTTAGTACCATCCAATTCCTCATTCTGTTTGTTTTTCTCAACCCAAATGGACTTATTAGCCTCATGATGCATGGATTTATGTCCACAGTATTTTGCAGCATGTCCAAGCTTGAAGAAAAGGGAGAAATAATCATGAAATATTTCATAAACAACCTTCTAAAATAATCCATGGTCACCATTCTGGATCCAAATTTGAGGGGGAGGGTCTTTAGAAACATCTATTTAAACACAAACCCTGGCAACAGATAGTCAAGAAAGGTTCTTTGTTTCCGAATCCAGCTTCAATGGATTACCAATGATCTTGGATATATGAAAAAAGGTGGTTTTTTTGAATAGGTGCAGTGGAAGTGCAGGGAAGCCAATCCAAACTGGGACAATGGGGGACTCGAAATAGGGATCAAAATCAGGGGTCCATTTGGGGACTTTCATCGAACATCCCCTGAAGAACTAGGATCTCTTCGACCATAAATAGTTGTAGTCATCCTCAGAAGATAAGTGAAAGAAAACATTTAAGGAGTTCAAAAGGCTGATATAGAATCCCAAAAAAACCAATTGCATCAAGGGAAGTTCTTAAGAAACTCAATGCTGGTCTACGATTGAAAAATTTTCCAACAAGAATGAAATGAAGGTCTGAAGTGAGAAGTGTTACCTCATTTGTTGAGAATGAAATCACCTGTTGACCGCAGTGATGGAAAAGCTTCAGATTGATGCAAGAGTCGGGATCCATGACACCATTTGAGCAAGTCTCGTTATTCTCAGTCAATCTTCCAGCCACTACATCTGTGAAGGATCACGAACTAGGGTTCCTCTCTCCCAGAATCGGGGTTCTCACATCACTCCTCAATATTTATTGGGATATAAATAATGACTATTTTTTAATTAAATAAATATAACTACATTATTCACTGCTAAATAAATAAATATTATATTTACTAAAATAGAAAATAAATATTTATTAAATATTCCATCCAAAATATATTCTCTCAAATAACTAGAAATGAAATAAATGTGATCAAGAAAACCTGAATAATTATTAAAGTACAATTGGGAATAATATTTATTCAACTTGTTAAATAATAAATTATTTAACTAAGATTCTGGATACACTTAGTGTGTGACCCTCTAGGCCTCTTTCTCAGTGGCATTAAGAGAACCTACCTAAAGTCCAAGGTTAGTATATTGCAACACGCCAAGGAACCTATAGAGAAAGAAGTTAATTCCTCAATGACATGGAACCTCATATAAATTCTTACCGTGTAATATAATACCTTTATCACAATATATCCAATCAAATAGGTTTCATGGTAGTGTCATCAACCCATATGTTCGATATATCATTCTTTGACTTTACAAAAATAGAAATTACCTAGATAAAACCATCACCATGGATTTATTTAGGATATATCATTTCCATCAAAGGGCCTAAGATATTAAATTCCATTAATTAATAGAAAGGATAAATATTTTCTCGCATTATTCATTAATGCAATATTACTCATGACGCACCCAACATATCCTACCTCACTACGAGCATATGTAATCATAGTTTTCACCAATACATAAAAGTAAAAAACTCATAATATCCATTAATAATAATATTAAATTATAAGGAACAATACACACATCCATATATAGGAATATCCAATGAAACTTATAAATGTGGATTTCCTGCTATCAGGTCTCGTTCTCATAATATTCTACTGGATATTACCAAGGGTGTACACCATGAGAAGGTGCCTCAAAGTCTTATGAGTCTCCAACCCTGATATCCTATATCATTTTTTTCACTCAAATGATATCATTCATCCATATAACATATATTTAAGAATAGTGTCATGGAACTTCTAAGTTCTCATCATTGTAGGGAACTACTATGACCTTTTAGTGCGATAGGTACTCTTGGGACATTATCACATTCTATGTCACATAGAAGAACAATCCTGATGTGATAGGTAATTTATTAATATTCAAAAACCATGAATATAAGTTATCATAAATTACAAAGAAGTGGGTTCTAGGGCACCGAATCCAATAGTTTTTGGGAAATATCATGGCTTGTTTCTAAAAAAGATAAAAACATATTTTCTATTTTTATATCAAAATATAATTTTTGGTTTGTTTTAGTAAAGGAAGCTTATGTACTCTCCAATGATTTCATACTAAGCTATGATGCTCACACCCTACCTATGTCACTTTGCATTGATAAACCCAATCTTGTTTTTTAAGTTTAGGTTCAGTTTGGGATCTATCATAAAGTAAGCTAGTTGAGATAGTGGATAGTGACATTGAGGTCACATAGATATAATGTCAGGTATTTTTGGGTTTTTTTATTTCATATTGTGGATGAACTATCCATGTTGGCCTCCTATATTCTGGATTTTGTTTCAGTTTCACTGCAGTCTATATATTTATTTTGATTTTGACTTGGATATGTATTCTATACATGTTTAATTGGGTTTGTTATTATTCCGCATCAGATTATTTTGATACACATGGATCTATGATGCATGTAGTGGTCATAATGGACTTTTGGGTGGAATTTTCATGTATTTTCTTATTCAATGGGTGAAATCATTCCCACTGAGTATTTTATAGTGACCATGGAACTTGTCGCTAACACTTGGGGATAAAAAATTCCCCTCAGGTATGTCATGAGATGACTTGGATGATTAGATCAGGGGTGTGTTGATTGGTTCATGATAAAATGCTCTTATATCCTAAGCTATTGAGAGGTGAAATTTCTTGAGTTCCTTTTTTTATTTTGTAATTCTTAGAAAATTATAGTTAATACTGTCAAAATTTGATAGGTAGGGAATGAAAGATTCTAATTGGCACTTATTCATTCTGAGCCTTGAGTCTCTATGAGATATTGGGTTTAAGTATTAGAATTTGTGTTTTATTTAATTATACTTAGTTTATTTTGATTTGGATTTATGTTATTTTAAATTTTATGAATGTTTTATAGGTAATTTAAAGGATTTCTATGTTTTGAGGGTTAAAATAGAGGAATAAACAAAAGTGAAAGGTTAAAACGGATGGTCTAGAAAACCATTAAGAGCCCATGTATATGGTTCTATATATCCTTATATTGAAATTTTCATGGGTTTTTCATAGTTTTCCAAACCATGTAGACACCCTATGCATAACTATTAACCCCATTAAAAATTTCCTATAGATTCCATATGATTTTGAATCACTTTGGATTTTTCATAATTGATATTTGGGATGAATTATGTAGGATTTATATTAAAATAAGATATTTTTTGGTTTTATTTCAATTATATTTTAAAATAATAATCAAATTTAAATGGGGTTTTAAAATAAATTAAGAAGTTTTATAAAGAGAATTTAAATGAAATTAGTATTTTAGAAGTGGTAAGTGTTTTCAAAATTAAATTCATGTAGTTTTAAAATGGATTTTAAGTATGGTTTTGAAAATTTGAAACTAAAGTGTGGAGTTTTGAAATAATTTAAAAGGGAAACCCAAGAATTTCATTTTGGGTCAAGATCTTTTTAAGTAATGTTTGTAATTTTATTTTATTGGATATTATTTTGAATTGAGGTTTATTTATAATTGGATATGGTTTGAGTTTTAATGGTGATTGATTTGGGACTTGTGTTCCTTTATTATTTAGAGTATGTCTCTTAGAAACATTTTAAAGAATAAAAAGGGTTTAACTATGTATCTTTCATTTTGTGACTCAAACTAGAGTCATGATATAGTAGTAGAGATGGTTTCCTCATGGTGCTTAAATGTCTTTTATGGTGATCAAGGTTCTCAAGAGGCTATGGAGTGTCTCAGAAAGATTTAGGGGATATTTAAATCTTCGAGATCACCTAAATAATTGAGAGTGTGAGTTACCTTGGTTTTATTAATGATCTATCATCAGGAAAAATGGAAGGTCATGGTTCTACCATAGTTGGAAAGTGATATGACATGTTCATTCAGTGGTACTTTCATGATGAAGTAAAGGTGATGAAAGTTATAGAATTTATTATCCAACAAGAGTGTTAAAAAAATTCTAGGTGGTCATGTCTATAGATTAATTAAAGCAAGATCTTATAATTAAAGGTACCCATCAATATATTGTTTCTAGGGTGATTTACACTAAATTTATTTCATTTAAAGACCTGGTAAATAAAGTTATTATAGTGTATTTGATCTTTAGATAGAGAATCATGGTGGGTGGAAGCCTTGATGCTCTAGCTACTATTAAAGGTTCCATATCTAGTGGGATTCATAAGACAAAGGAACATAAGTTTGAAAATACAGACGATTCAAGAAAGTACTATTTTTCTATTGATTGTCCTCAAGAAAATAAGCAATCTATGGTTTTCTTCCATTGTGGTCATATTGGGCATCCTAATCCCTCTTGATCAAATATTCTAGGGACTTTCCATAATTGTGATCAGTTGGGACACCTTTATAAGTTCAATAAGTTAATGTATCAATAGAGGAAGAAGTCACTACCATCATCTATACCTTTATGGGAAAACTTATGAAGTTTCTGAGGCATTTATTATTTTTCCCATTTCATCCTATCATTCTTATTATTTTTTTATTATTAGTTTTGATCTCTGGATTCTATTTTGGGGATATTCATTGTATTTTTCTTATTTAGGAAGTAAGTGTTTTTCCTTTTGAATTTAGGATGTTCCTTCATTTGGATCTTATTTCTTGATTCTTCTTATCTAAAATTTTGAGTAGTGTTCCATAGTGCTTCCAAATTATTAAGTTGATCCACTTTTCTTGTAAGTTTCTAAATAGTGGGGAGAGACACTTTAAGTCCCCAATTCTTGGTATTTTTATTGGGTAATCTGAGTGTGATATTTTAATTAGAGATAGGTTTTTAAATGAAGGTTTTAGTTTATTTCAATGGAATTTTGAGACCATGTTAGAGGTGTATCTATCCTTTATGTTAGAACTATTAGCATTTTTCCCTTCTCTATAGAATTTTGTGAGTTTTACAGGGGAAGAAATTATTATGGTAGGAATAATTATCAGACCTTGAACTTCACTTTCCTTATTATTTTATTCATTTATTTTTCTTTTATCTTTTCATTAAGTTTCAGGTAAAAAATACTTTATTTTAGAAATTTTTTAAAGTTTCAGTGCTAAGAGCACGATGGATGCATGGTTATATATAACCATGAGACTAACCATTAAAAATTTCTAACCTTTTATTAGTGGTGATTTTCATATTTGGAACATGGTCTTCCAACTGTGGGTCTAAAATATAAAGATCTCTAAGTGAGTCTAGTGAGGGCGTCATGGTTGGTGCACAGTTTGGTAAATTGTGCGGCCAAACTATACGACTTACTTAGAATATTAAACAAAATTATTTTCCTATTTTACCTTACTCTATTTTACTTTTAAAGGGAACTTATCCTCCCTGATCGACCAAGATGCACCCATGGATCCCAAGGAGGGACCTTCCTTGTTTCATCCTTAATTTTGGGGTTTTTCTTCTTGATTTTTTAGAATTTACTTCAAGGTAAGTATCTTTACTCATCTATTTTTCTTTGTTATATTATTTTACCTTTATTTCTATGATCAAAGGTTTCACTTCAGTATCACTCTGCTTAAAGTTGGTATTTATATTTATTTGTATTTCCTAAACAAACTAGGTATGATTTAAATCTCTAAAATATATTTCCCTTAAAATTATTATTATTTAATAAATACATGGTTATTTATATAAATTTTATAAACTCATGTGATAGTTTTTAAGAAAATATGAATTTTATAGGTGTTCAATGAAATTCCAAAATAGTTTTCATAATTTCTTCAATCATTTTTTTAAATTTTATATGTTTCCTTATGATTTGTGTTAAGGTTTTTGTATTTTTTTGAATTGTGTTTTATTTCTTATGTATTTTGATGGATTTTTCTTAAATAATCATATGATTTTAATGTGTGACTTAACTTCTAATGGTTTATTGGTTATGGATTGTTTCATATTTTATATTTATTTTCCATGAGTAGTATTTTTAATTAATTTTTTTTATAAAAAACATACAAGAGGTTTTAAGATGATTCTTGGATTTTAATTTTTTTTTAAAAAATTTAAGTGAAATTTCAAATGAAGAAACATGAGGGCCATCTAGAACTAAAAAAATTGATTTATAGATATAAATAGTAAGGCCTATTAAAAACCTCCTAAATTGATTTTATTAATGAGATACACCCCAATGAAATCCCCAAATTTCCATTTTATTATGAGAATGCTATATACAGAGAGGGGTTTCACATTGGTTCAGGTAAAGAGGTGGGATAAGGATATGATACTTTATTTATGATTGATATGTGATTCATAATATATTGATGTACCTCACCTCTTATTATTACTCTCATAGGGATCCTATGCATATTAGTGAGGGATTGAGAGATGATTACTGTTCATTCATGATGAGACTAACTAGATCCCCCTTAGTATAAGACATTCCTTGGCCTTTATGGATTTCCACCAGTGAAGCTAGGTTAGAGAAAATAGTTGGTTATTAACTAGGGATCTATAAATAGGCCAATATATTATTCCAATTTAGTATTTATTAGATCGTCTCATAAGGAATTTAATATTTTCCCATGATTACTTATACTTTGTTACCTTCTATTTAAAATTTCTATTATTATAACTATTCTATTTTATTCTTGTTTTTCTCATATGACATGTTGTACTAATTTTTTAGTTACATTATGTTTCCAAGTTACTTTTTATATTTAGTATTACTTACTTTACTTTATAATTTTTTTGGTCTCTCACTTATTTAGCTATTTAATTTTCTAATTTGGTGGTTTGTGTCATTGATTTAGTTGATTTTATATTACTTTATTTTGATATAAATCTATTATAGTCTTAAAGGATGTCTTAAAAAGGGGATTTCAAAGGGTATATTATAAAAATGATTATTTAATAAAGTATTTTAAATGTCTCTTTAATACATGTTTGGGATTTAATATCTAGTTTATAGAAAATATTTTGGTTTATTTATTGAAAAGAAAAAAACCTATTTTCTATATGTATTTTAAACTAGAATTTATGGTTTGTTTTGTTAAAGGAAGTGCATAAAATCTCTAATGATTTCCTACTAGGATGTTATGCTCACACCCAACCTTTTTTGGTATAAATTGATTGAACTAAGCCTATTTCATAGGCCCAAGTTTAATTTTTTGATTGCTTATGGAGTGAGCTGATTTGAAAGATGGATGGTGAAATTAAGGTCACATGGATACCATGTTAGGTATTTTGGGTTTTCATTTCATATCATGGATGTACTGGCTATATCTAACTCTTTTATTTTGGATTTTTTTTTAGTTTCAATTTTGTTTATATATTTATTTTGATATTGACTTAGATATGTATTCTTGTTGTTTTTTTTGGTTAGTTATTTTGTTTTCATATGTTTATTTTCCTACAAATGCATCTCTAATGTTGGAGTGGTCATGCCAAACATCATAGTGGAATTTTTGTATATTTTCTTATTCATTAAGAAACATCATTCCCACTAAGTATTTTCTAGTGCCATTTACACTTGTTTCTATCTAATGGGGATCAATAACTCCCCTCGGGTATGTATTGGGTTGGACCAGGTGCCCAGACATGGGTGGATTGGGTTGGTTTGTGACATGACATGTTTTTTCTTTGGAAGTAATCTGAAACTTATTATTATTTTTAATCAGATTTAATATTACTATATTATCTTATGTTATTACCTTTACATGTATGAATACTTTTAAATTTTTTTTTTGGAATCTTATTCCTTCCTCAAAATCAATATTTTAAACCATACTGATGTGTAACTTTTTATACAACTCATAACTTGTGTCACAAACCAAAAATAAAAGTCAACAATATTTATACATATCCAAATTCATCCCATGTATATGGTACTTTAAAAACTTTAATTAAAATACTTAAAATCATATAAACTGAAAAATAAATGTAAGAAAAATCCTATAGTGACATGCATCCAACCTGCACTTTTCTTAACAAGGCATAAGCCTTTCGGTTAATGAGCATTCAGATCCAAAGTCCATCTACCTAGAGATAATTTAATCAAGAGATATTTCTATTTCATTACAATTATAACACCTAATATGTATAAATCATAATTATCTTCTTAATATGAGATTATAACATATTATAGGTCAAAATAAAGGTAGAAGAAAACTAAATCAATTATAATACTTATCATATAAATCTTTTGATTCATGTATGATAGTTTATAAGTAGTTTAACTCTTTAAACTAAATAATTCATCATAATTCATAATATAACACTTTATATATATGAATAAAGAAGGAAATAAATAAATAAATTATTAATTGATATATTTAAACATGAGATAAATAATATATGAAAAATTCATGAATAAAATTATAAACACTTTATAATTCAGGCCTATACAAACTTAAAAAATTCACTTTTATCTAATATGAACATTTTATATTGTCATATACATAGGTTTATATGAAATCTTATATATTTAAATTATGATATATTTTATGAACACTTTTATTATCAAATAATTATTATTTTATATTTTATGTAATTGATTTTTATAAATTAAATACGACACATTGGATTTTATTTTTACCATTGATCACATTATTCAAAACTCCTTTTATAATGACTTACATATTTTTCAAATAAGTCCTTAATATAAAACTTTTATATTTAAATTTATGAAAAATTCATACATAAATATAAAGATTTTTATTTTACCTTATTTAAATTTATAAAATTTTTATAAATTATTTACCATGTAAATCAATTTTAAACCAAGATCAGATATACTAAAACATTCTTGGTTTAATATAAATCTCTCATAGATTTAGTGAGGTCCTTATGAAGGTTTTTGATAATTTTAACAAAAAAAATTCTTTAAAATTATGTCCAAAATAGATAAAACTATGACAAGGGATTCTCCATAGAGGAAATACGTGACACAGGGAGACCAGAATCATTTTAGATACCATTTTATTATTTCTATTTTGGTTAGAATTTTATGGAAGGACATTATTTTGGTTTGCATAAGGTGATACCAGTGATGGGAAGCTTATGTAATATTAAAACAGTACACAGAGAAACTAAACCTTATGTCATAGATTATACAAAGAATTAATCCTATATAGAATGACCATATATAGGATTAACACACATAGTAATGAACATATGTGAGAATAAAAAACACTGGTTGGACCTATGTGAGATTAAACTTTCATAGTTGGTGTCTATGTAGGATTAATTATGTGTGCCTCATGGCCGTGGATTAGGATAAGTGGCTCATAGAATATTAAATATAGTATAAAAGAACCTATGTATGAGTAATACAATTTTGGAAGGACTTCATAAGTCTAAAATGACTTGGTCTATATTGTGCTGAGTCCTCATGGTGGAGCTCAACTATAACACAAAACCCCCAAAAGACCATGATGCAAAACAACATCCTATGATGTTATGTTTTCAATCCTTTTTATATATTCCCATAACACTTGTTTTCATTGTACCATGACATGGTATATTGATATCAAGAACCAAAAATCCCATTTTCAGAAGTAAGATTCCATGGTCTTGAATTCTCAAAAATAGAATTGGTAATTTTGTCTTCTCCTATGAAGTAACACCTAGAAAACTTGTTTGACAAATTCTTCATCCATTCAAAGTTAAAATAAAAAATGTATATATTTTATTTGATAAAAATGAAGCATTTTAGAGGGATATCTAAAATACTAAATGCAACATAAGAATAACTCCAAAAAACCTAAAATCTCAAATATATCTATATTTATTGAATGAATAATAAAATTAAGAACAAGAATGGCGTACCTTTATGATTTTCGATCCACACTAGTGAATATTTACACAAGTTTTTGATCAAGATAATTGAGAAGCATCCAAAATAAGTTTTACTTTAGATTTATCCATGGATCATGGGAATTACCCAATGCTTAGGTGGGACCTATAAGATCCATTATCTATTAAATCCTTAGTTAAAGTTAGGAGAGAACAAGAGATAAGAATGATATCAATTTCAAGGTGTTATCCACTATATTTTGATAAAATATAATGAAAAACCAATTTTTATTATTATACCAGCTTATATTGGAATTAAGGAATTCAAAACTTCTATCCTACATTGAATGAGAGTTTTGAAAATTTTTCAAACATTTTAACTTTTTTAAAATTCAAATTGAATCCTCATGATGAATCTTTCACATTTAAAAATATATGTTATGAAATAAAACACCTCGTAATCATAAAAATATGATGTTTGTACCTAATAATAATAGATTGGGTATAAAATAGAGGTTTAACTATGGATTATCACAAAATATGATAATCCCCTTTCATTTCCACTACAATAGTGTCTCACATTATTTCATGGTAGACATAAGGTCAGACTGTGACATGGTCTAAGCCACTATCTTGTGGATAAAATTTCATTGAACATATCCAAAAATAATTACATAATATATGAGGAGTGGTATTCTGGGGACTAATATAGAGACATTCTAATTTTTCTTTCCTTCCATTCTTGCTCAATTCTAAGAAATATTTCCAAGGTAATTCTTGGGATTAACACTTTAGAGGGAGGTAAAATTCACAACTAAATTAGTGTTAAGTGAGGATCCAATATCAATACCATATTATCCGATGATAATAATAGAGTATAGGGAGTTGAAGACCAAGCTTTAGGACTCATAGTAAAAGGTTTTATTCAGCAAATAACTTATCTATGGGTTATTTGGTGTTATTCTTCATGAAGGGTGATAACAATTTGAGATTTTGGGTATACTATCAAATGTTAAACTAGATTTTGGGTGAACTATATATTTACATGGATAGTTGAATTGTATAACTAGTTTATGGGAGCATAATGGTTCTCATATATTGAGTTGTGTTCAGGTTATCATTATCTCAGATTGAGATATAAGGATATTCCGTGGATAACTTTTAGGAGAAGGTATGGGATATTTGAGTTCTTTATGATGATATATAGTGTAAATAATTTGACAATGTTGTTCATGGATATCGTGAATATGATATTTTATCTATACTTATACAATATTATGGTGGTTTTCATGGATGGTATTTTGGTATCATTTTACACCTAGGAGCAGTATGGGAGTTTGGAACCTAGATCATTTAAGAAGAGAATAATGATTTAAAAGAGAAGTTTGTTGAGGTGAGATCAAAATTGGTTGTGTTTGATATCTATATGTAATATTAGATGGATTATATCATTGGTAAATATTAAAAGAAGTTTGATAATGCTATGAATATTATTTTGTGCTAAAGGAAAAAATCACACTTTGATAGTATTGGTCACTCCATGATTATTATTGGTGAATTTTAGTAAGTGATTAGATAAATACTACACTATAAAAAAATATTATATCACAATGGATGTCATTTAAGTTTTAAAAGAGAGAATATGATGTAGTGTTGAAAATTATGGCCATAGACTCACATGAAAATTTATTACTTTAATGAATATGGATCTTATGTCACCAATCGTCCCTTGGGGCACGTGCAGTGACTAACCCAAGCCCGCATTACATAGGCTAGGGGTTGGCGACTAGCACCAGAAAGGCATATCCCTGAAAGTGGAAAGTCATTGCCTTTAAACCTGCAAACACACAGACCAAGAACACGACAAGATCTAAACCACTTAGTAAAACTGCAGTAGTAAAGTGTGTACTGAAAGTAAAGGGGACAAAATACAATCCCAACTGAAAAGATACAAATACAATAGACAACAGATCCTGAGATCATCTACCAAGGATCCTACCTGAAGGGTAGGTACAACTCATCTCCACAACTCTCCATGTCAACTAGTCACCTCTGTCTACTGCCTGGTCCTATCTCCCTAAAGTCTTAGCCAAGATGCTCGTCGTATTCACAAGACACAACAAGGTGTGGGCGAAGCCCATGAAGGGGTGAGTATAACAATATCTAGTAGGGATGCTGAGAACACCAAAGGTCTCTCAGAATTAAAAGAAGGAAAACCACAAAGAACGATCTCAATCACAAATCACAAAGAAAAAGACTCAGCTCAAACCAGGTATACAACTCAGAGATCAAGAATAAAGATGATTAGTCTTATGATACATCATTTTATTCTATTAGAAAGTTTCAAAAACTCAATCATGAAGGAGTTTTTTCATTGTTGATCCACACAGGAACATATGTAACTGATCCACAACAGGCCTCTCTAAGGCTAGTCCTTGTCGGGTCGCGTACTGCTGATCCACACAGGGTCGCTAGAATGCTAATCCACACAGGGTCTCTAGAATTATGATCCACACATGGTCTCTATTATGATGATCCACATAGGGTCTCTATGATACTTATCCACATAGGGTCCCTATGAGACTGATCCACACTGGGTCGCTATGATGCTGATCCACAGAGGGTCACTATGATGCTGATCCACACAGGGTCTCTATGATGTTGATCTACACAAGGTCTCTATGATGCTGATCCACACAGGGTCGCTATGATTATAATCTATACATGGTATTTATGATGCTTATCCATACAGGGTCTCTATGATGCTGATCCACACAGGGTCACTCTTCAATTTACAGCCAGCCACATGATTCCCCACACCCAGTGCACTTTAGTTCCGTAGTATCTACTCCTCAAGATATCAGTCATGCATCAACTACCAAGATGTTTAAAAAAGAAGTAACCCAAAGGACCGTCATGTCATAAGGGTCCCAACGTGATAGACGACGCATCAATCAGACACCCGGTCTGTGAGTTATAAGAGTTTTAGTACCGAGTTCCCGAATGGATTTGAGTTTGATCCAACCTGGCCATACTACAACATTATCCAAAACATAGGTGGAGTATCTCAAAAGTACCATCTTGTTCCAAGTATTCTAGCACCGTAAAGGGTTTGTAAAAAAACATCTGGTTTGTGAGATATGGCCTTTTAAGCATATTTGGGCCGAAAAGGGTCCAGGTTCGGTCGGAACCAACCCGAACCGCCCCAGGCTGACCCAACCCACCCTGCCCCTAGCAGACCCCACCTCCCTCGGGCTGACCTGAACCAGTCTGGGTCCGACCCGGATATGATCCAGCCTGGCTTGAACCGGCTGGGCCGGCCTGAGTGGGCTATACTGCAGTGGGCTCGGCCTGCTGGGATGCGGATTGGCTCGGCCCACCGGGCGGCATAGCCCATTGGCTATCACGGCGCCTAGCTGGGTGGAAGACCCCCTCCCGAATGGAAAATCCTTTCGGGTATTGAACTGACGACACCACGTGGCGCTTCCCTCTTACAAGCGGGACCCGTGGGGCGTAGGTCCCCTTCGCCTCCGCCCTAGCCTCCTCACCGCAGCGCACAACAGTGCACCGCCTTCCATCAGGGTGGACTACTGAGGGAGGACCGACCCTTATGACCACCATGGAACCTACAGGTACCACCTCTATCTGTGACTGGTAATAGCTGGCCGCCGCCATCGCCTGTCAGCGAAACTTCCATGGGCTACCGGGTGAGCTCCAGTGGTCCGTTTTCCCTTTCGAATGAGCCCACGGGCCTCTCAGGTTGCTGCCATCACTGTATGGCTTCTGGATTCAAGTTTCCATTGAGTTCTAACTTAAAACACAAATAACGCGATAAAAAATGAAGTGGTGGTGGTTCTGTGACTTGTTCGTTGGGCCCATACCCTTTGCGTTAACATCATATCAAGTAGGTATTAAATAAATACATCACATAGATATATTTTAACACATTCAAGCTCCCACAACAACCACCTGCAAATTCAAGAATGAGAAAATGAATCGTGAGAATTTCTTGAATTTAATAACAACTCCTACCTCAGAATCGGAGGAGACATCTCAGTTATGGAAGAAGAATCCACATTTGATAAAGCTGCCGACATTCGTCGATCCCGGATCGATTCATATAATGTTGATGTCCAAGCCTTCATTCTTCATTGGTGGAATACACCACGATAATTCGTAAGATGTTCCTCACTTCCATGTAAAAAACCCATGCTCGAGCATCATTTAAATAGAGGAGAAGGTTGATTAACAAAATGAAAGATTAATGAGGTTCATTAATGAATAAACCTATTAACTCTCAATGGCGTGATTATGAAATAGAAGAGTCAAGACACTAAATCTATTGACAACTCAGTGGTCCTGCCACCGCTGCTCAACAGTTGGTGGAAGAATAAAATAACATTTTTATGTAATTTCATTATTCTTCAAAATTCTGAAAAACTAACTTTTTCACCCGACCTACTACGGTCGAAGTTAAGTCTCAATTGAATCCCAGCGTTGCGGATTTATTAGTGACCCCCTATTTTTAATCTAAGCACCGGTTCAAAAGATAGAAAATGACGCCTGCACATTTACTGAACGTACCTTAAAAAATGTTCAAAATTCCATTCTGGGAACACCAGGCCTTAGAATCAAGTGCCGTCAATTTTTATAGACTTATAATAATCCCAAATAATTTTAAAATTTTTTATGGAATTTTCGGGTCTTTACATCTTAATATAAACATAAATCATGCTGATATGCATAGTTATTACGTCGTGATTACTTGAGAACTAAGAAGGTTGTGCACTGATTTTTCTCATTCCTTAATATTAACTCCATGATTTTATTACCTACTATATGGGTTATTAAAATTATTTTATTATGGCTTGTAATCATTCCACAAGATGCCATTGTGGATTATGAAGATGATGATTTTCAAGAAGTGTTTCAGGTTGTGACTTGTGACTATGAGGCTATGCCACAATCAGAGGCTATAATATGGTGAGGTAAAAACCTAGGTAGTGTTAAAAAAATAATTTTCATGTATTATTAATATTAATTAATTAGATTTTATATATGTATATTCATTATAAGAATATTATGTAAATTTTTAGTCAAAAGGAAAAAGATTTATTTCTAACCAAATTGGATTTTGATGCATTATTTGGTTTTATTTAAAAGATTAATTTATAAATTATATAATTTTAATTTTAAAAAATAAAATCCATAATTTATCTTTTAAAAATTATCCTATGATTAATTTTTAATAATTTTATGAGAAGTTTTATTTTTTAATGAATAGTAAAAAATACATATTTTTTATTAAAATAGTATTCTTTTCAAGTATTTACAAACTCACATTATATTTTTAATTATTTATGAAATTTAATTAGTACCTTTTTATTTAAAATAATGTAATAAATTTCATTTACATCAAAATTATATTTTAATTTGGTATAAAAACATTCTTATACCTTAAAAGGTATTTTTTCTGAAAACAACTTTTCATCAGGTTTTGTGGTTTTAATTTTAAATTAAATTATTCCATTTTTTGAATTTAATTTGATAAAATGGATTAAATATTTTGAATCAGAATAATTAACATAATTTATAATGGTAAACTTAATTTTTTTCGTAATTAATAGTAAAAAAAGAAAAATTTGGTTACTACAGTTTGGTTAAAACAGATTTACCAGGGGGTTAAACTAAGGAGATAAGGGTTAAAATTACCTAAAAACTTTCCTTTATCCTATTTTATGAGTATTTTTTTAAAAAATATCAATTTAAATATTTAAATAATTTATCTTAAAACATTATTTTGAATTTTGGAACCCAATCATGACTTTTGAGGAGATAATTTTTATTTTATTCAAATTAAAAACTATTTTTGGGTATTTTCATTTAATGGAATTATTGGGTGATTAAATTAGGTTTTGTACTGATAAAAAAGTATAAAAAACTTTATTTGTTTATTATTTATACAAAAAATTCATTAAAACCAATTTATTACTTTATTTCAAGGTAAAATGATTATTACATTTAAATCAGGTATTTTCCTAATTTTTTTTCATTTTTTTATGTTCTTATATTAAAATAAATTTCTTATAACTATATAATATGAACATGATAAAATGGATTAAAAATTCAGAATAATAACTTTCAATTTTTTTTATAAGAACCCTTTTATTTTTGTCCATATAAATAAGTTATCAAGGTAAAAAGTTAAGTTATCACAGTTAAGGTTAAAATGAATTTAAAGTGGTTTAACTAGGACATAAGGCTTAAAATGTACACAATAATTGTCTAAATATGATTTTTTGAGTTTATTTAGGCATTATGACATCTTATATTTTAATTTTTGGTTCCTTTTTACCTCATGACATGATTATGAAATACATATTATCTAATTTTTAAGTAATTCCAAGTGTGTCCTTTCCCTCACATATAAAAGAGCACTTACTCTACTCTCTTCCTAAGACCTTTTAAGAAATATATTTTGGATAAGACCTACCAAAATAAATTCCTAAAATCCCTAACTACATCCTAGAGGCCCTATTTTGTTCATAAAAACAACCTTGTAATACTTTAGGTATAAACCTAAAGGGGTTTTTCGAAGAAGTGGTATAGTTATTAACCAAACATTTTTGTTTTATTTCATTTTTTACCACCTTAAAATATTCTTCAACCATTATAAAATAATAACATTAGTATCGTAGATATATTTAGATGTTATTATGTAATTTTATAACCTATATCCATCTTTTATTCCATGAAATGGAAAATTAAACCATCATTTGTGTGTACGGCTGACTATCGCCTCGTGAACCAATGTAAATCATTTTCCATCACCTTATATAACTAATAGTTATTAATATAGTTTTAATATATAAATATTATATTCATTAAATAATTATAATTATTTAAAGATATTATTCATATATATTTTTGTACCTTTCCATCCATTAGAAAATGATAATGTTGTGCGTACATGTTGATTACCATCTCGATGAAGCGATGAGATTCATTTTTCATCACCGCATCACATGGCTGGTATATATAAGTGTATTTAAAGATATAATATGATATTTATGGTATAATAATTATTTTATAAAGATAAAATAGTAGTTACCTTCTTTCCCTCATTCTATGTGAAAAATAAAAATGTTACTCATGCATACGTACAACTCACCGTCTCTATGATTGTAACATAATTCATTTTTCATAATCATATTTCATGGTTGGTTTTAAAAATATAATTAATATATAAAAATAATAATTAATTCATAATTAATATTATTTATATGATTAAATAATTACTTATTTGACCAAATACAACCTACCAAATTCATTTTGGATATATAGTCTTATATCATCAAAACATCTAACATGATCTTAAATGATTAAGTAATTTTTTATAACATTGTAATAAGTAAAATAAAAGTTATAATAAACCAAAAAATATTCTTAATAAAGTAAATAATTAACATAATTTTATTATTCCAGAAGATAAATAATGTACGCGAGGAGTCAGACTCAAGGTAAGGGACTCTTTACCTTAAAAACCTCATTTTAAATATTTTAAAGATTTATTTTCTAAATATTTTTCTTCCATGTCCATATTCTTAAAATTATTTTTATGATGTATTTACATGGAAATTAATTAATTATAAAGGACATTTTATTTCACTTTTTTAATTTATTTTCATTTTTTTCAAAAGGAATCTTTTTTTACATATTTTATATTGAATGTTTTGACAAAAAGGAAAAAGGAATGTTCTATTTTAACATATATGGTGTTAATATTTTCTTTCAACCCCAAATCCATTACATTATGTTTGGATAATTTTACAATTTTTAATGTTTTATTTAAATAAAAATACTCATTCCCTTTATTATTAGTATTTTCAAAAATGGTTTTAAATGGAATAGAAATTTTAATATCTTTGAATTTTTTTCTTATGGATGAAAATAATAATTTTATGAGTATGATGAAGGAAATTAAATATTTCATGTGTTATGATTATGTTATGGTTTATGGGAATTATTTATGATGATGAGTGAGCATGATATAGCTCATGATTATGGGTGATACATAAATAACTCATGATAATAGGTGAACCTAATATATCTATCCAATATGTTTGGTAAATAGACAGAGTTAATCAGTTATGTTTCTCTTAAGAGATTATTAGAATCTATTTGATAGGTTATTCCATTTGTAAGATTGATTTTAACAATTATATTAAAATTATTTACCAAGTTACATATATGATTTATCTTTCCTTTCTATGGGTTTTTAATAAAATCCTATGATTCCACAAGATAATCTAATGAGATTAATTTTAAATGGAAGTTTATACTGATTCATTAAGGAAAAAATGTATAACTTTGTGAAAAAGATTCCATGAGTTTTTCATTATTGTAAAGAAATATTTATGTGTTTTATTTTTCCTTTAATATTTATTATGTAATTTTTTATTAAAATTTCTAGGTAGTGAAGGTGATTTACTAGGTAAGAAAATATTCATTTTGAACCTAAAGTTTAGTTTGATAAAGGTAAACTTTTATGAGTTTTCTTGGACCAATGAGTTTCTCTATTTACTTTTATATATCCCATATGGAGTTTTTTGTTTTCATTCCATGTTTGAAATGTTTTTCATAGGGTTTAAGGATGATTAAGAACAAAGAAGAAGTCAAGCCGAAAGTAATGAAGATTTTTCAAGAAAAGAAAACATATTTCATTAAATGTTTTATATTGTGAAAAAATGGACACTGAGTGGAAGTTTATAATTATTAATATATGGGTTTGTTATGTAATAATTTTGAAATATTTGTCAAAATCTCTAAACTAAAAATATTCTAAAAATTAAAGAAAGTGAATAACTTTCTAAAGACTTAATGTATGAATTTTTTAAGGTTCGGTCCTTATAGTTAGTATCAAAGGAAATGTTTAGATAAATTTTGAGATTAATATTAAAAATAACTGGTGATAACATTGGCGATAAGTCCAATATAAAATAACATTCTCATGTTTTGGTAAAGTATTTATTGTGTAGTTTCATAACAATGAAATATATGTATAGATACTGAAAAGTTAATATAGTTGTGACACATATGCACCTAGTGGTAACAACTTTCAAAGGGATGGATTGGGTATTAACTTGATCATAACCAGTTCATTATGAGTGGTCTTATGATTGTACACTTGTCCATACACTCCTGGGGTATAACGATTTGATCAATTCACATTCTCTTTATAAATCATTATGAATAATAAGAGTATAAAGCCTATTGAAACCTATGATAATAAATAGTATTATAGGATAACCCTAAAGTCTAATGGTTTGATGATTCTAAGGCTGATTATAAGTTTAATGACATAGATACCCCCTTTTAGGTTTTATTTTATGATAATACTTCGGAAAACATTTATTGAGTTTTGATTGATGTTTGAGGTATATGTAACCCTTAATTTTAACATGTTAAATAGTTATTTGAGGAATAATTTCATTAAATATTTTTAACATAAGTTTAAAATTATTGGTAACCATTAAGGTTTATATGATCTTTGATTTTGAGGTAATTATAGACTATTACAATTTTGGAACATATGTTTTATATTATAGATAACCATGGGATTGAAAAGTAATTTAGAGTTTATGGATTAATGTTATTTCATAAAAAATATTACTAAATTTTAAGGGAAAATTATATGATTATGGTAAACATAATATTATTATATTATATGGGATTTTGTTTGAGGAATAAATTTTGAATTCTATTTTGGAAGAATAAGTAGTTTTAATGTGGATTTATGGTGATTCTATTCATTTATCAGAATGATTAGCATATTTTTGAGATTATATGATAATGGAAAAGATATTTTTGGGAATATTACATTTTTAGTGACTAATTTTGTTTAGAGATAATTGTTAAATTTATCTCGAAAGAATATGTGATCAAATCCCTTGGATTTTTGGGTTTTAAACTTTGAGTACTTTGAAGAGTTATTTATGAAATGTTTAAATTTTAAATTTGGGTATTATTTTTTAGGATTTTAATATTATTATATAATTTATTCATTTATAATATTATCTTACCTTTTACTAACCATTTTTGTTTTGGTTAATGTCAAAAGATAGTAAGAATAGATTTTCATACTTTTATATACCTCATGGTAAATCAGAAGTTTATTATAGTGATTCAATAATTAAATATTCTCACTCATAATTTTGGAGTAAAATATGAGATAAATGTAGAAATTGATTGAAACATGTTACCAAAGGATGAAATTACATTTATGGATTTATGAAAAATAAAGTATTTATATTTCTTTAATTTCTTATTCTATATGGAAATGGAAATCCTAAACACTAGGAAAAGGCTCTTGAAACAAAAATGTTATCATATTACCTTAATTTACGATGAATTGATGATATTTTTCACACCACATTGATTTTTTTTATACATTTAACTACTCATGATAATTTAATTTATTATGATTGATGTTCTCTATCACTCTCCATCATCATTTAAACATTACTTTTTTCCTCCATGTCCATATTTCACTTACCACTAATGTTATCCTATTTGCAATCCTAGTTATGTGTTATTCTATATGAAATTCATATTTTCCTTTCCCTATTTTAAAGAGTAAGTTTTATTATTCTTATGTATGATGTGATTTTTCAACAAAGGTATTTTCAAATGTTAAACCCTTGATTGCTGATATCAAGTTCAAATTGAAAGGATGCAATTTACAAAAGTGGGGAAGAATGTAACAAACTAGGAAATGTTAAAATAAATAATTTTCCTGATTTATTAATATTAATTAATTATATTTTATAGATTTATATTCATTATAATAATATTAATAAATTTTCCAGTCAAAAGGAAAATGATTTATTTCTAACCAAAATTTGTTTTCACGCATTATATGGTTTTATTTAAAAGGTTGATTTCAAAATTATAGAATTTTAATTTTTAAAAAATGAACTTAATTTTTTAATTTATCATTTATAAATTATCTTATGATTCATTTTTAATAATTTTCTAAGAAGTTTTATATTTAAATGAATAGTGAAAAATACTAATTTTTATTGAAAACTGGCTTTTTTCAAGTATTTACAAAGTCACATTCTTTTTTAGATTTTTTTAAACTTAATTATTAAATTTTTATTAAAAATAATCTAATTTTTAATCAATATTATACTTGATTTGGTATAGAAAAGTTTTTATATTTAGAAGACATTTTTCTGGAAATTCACTTTTCATCACATTTTGTGGGTTTAACTTTAAATTAAATTCTACCACTTCGGTTAATTGAATTTTATAAAATGGATTGTATATTTGGAATAATAATAATTAATATAATTCAACAGGGTCAACTTATTTTTTTTCATAATGAATAGTAAAAATAGTAAAAATGTGTCAGCGTTGTTAAGGTTAAAACATTTTAGAGGAGGGTTAGACTAAAGATATAAGGGTTAAAATTTACTAAAAACTTTACTTTATCCAATTAGAAGAGTGGTTTTAGAAAAAAATATTTATTTAAAGATTTAAATAATGTATTTTAAAACATTATTTTGAATTTTTGAATCCAATCTTGACTTTTGAGAGGATAAGTTATATTTTATTTAAATTTAAAACTTTTTTGGGTCTTTGCATTTAATGGAATGGTTGAAAGATTCCATTATATTTTTCCTTGACAAAAAATTCTAAAAAACTTAATTTATATATTATTTAAACAATTTTTTTGGTGTAAACCAATTTATTACTTGTTTTTAAGGTAAAATTATTTTTATTCTAAAATCAGGTATTTTCCTAAAAACAATTTTCATAAATTTTGTGTTCTTATATTAAAAGTAATTTCTTATTCCTATACAATTTTATCCTGATAGAATGGATTTAAAATTTGGAATAATTATATTTAAATTTATTAGAATTAACTTTTTATTTTTGGTCATATAATTAAGTTATAATGGTAAAGATTAAGTGATCATGGCTAAAGTTAAACTGAGTTTAAAGTAGTTTAATTAGATTATAATGATTTAAATGTAACCAATAATTGTAAAAATGTGTTTGGTTGAGTTTATTTCAACCCTATCACATTTTATATTCTAATTTGGGGTGACTTTGTTCCACTTTTCATTATTTTGATATATATAATATTTAATCTTTTAAGTAATTCCATGTGTGTCCTACCTTTCACTTATAAAAGGGAACCTCCTCTTCTCTCTTCATAACACATTTTTAGCACTCTATTTTGTACAATTCCTACCCAAATAACTTACTAAAATAAATACCCACATCTTAGATACCCTGGTTTGATAAAAAACCAACCTATTAAGGCTTTAGGTATAAAAATAATGGGATTTTTTCCAAAGAAGATGTATAGATCTTAGCCAAGCATTTCTGTTTTATTTATTTTTCTACCTCCTTCAAATATTATTCAACCATGATGAAATAATAAAATAATTATATAATATATAGTGATATGTTTTTATGTTAATTTAATAACATATATCCATACCCTCTTCCATAAAATGGAAAATGAAACCATCATTTGTGTGTACAGTGGACAACCACCTTATGAACCAATGTAAATCGTTTTCAATCATCGCCCCTCATGACCGGTTATAATGATGGATTTAATATATAAATATGATATTAATGAAATTATTATAATTATTTAAATATAATATATAATATATTTCTTTTCCTTTCTATCTATTTAATAATGATAATGTCATTCATGTGTACGTGTGGATTACCACCTCCACGAAGAGATATGATTTGTTTTCAACACTACATCACATAAATTATATAAATAAGTGTATTTAAAGACATATTATTATATTTATGATATAATTATAATTATATAAAGGTAAAATTATACTTACTTTCTTTTAATAATTCCATTTGAAAAATTTAAATGTTACTCATGCGTACATACAACCTACCATCTCTATGATTATAACATAATTAATTTTTCATAATAATTTTTCATGGTTGGTTTTAAAATTATAATTAATGTATAAAGTTGATAATTATGTCATTATAATTATTCTTTATATTATTTACTAATTAAATATTTGACCATAATCAACCTACAAAATTCATTTTGAACATATGATCCAAATATCATCAAAACAACTAATGTGAAATCAACTGATTAAGTAATTGTATATAAAATTAAAAAGAGTAGGAATATGATTAATAGTGGAATGGAGATTAATCACACTTGGCATGAGGGAAATATGGTAGCTAGTTTTATAGAATCCAAATATTCATTGGATGATTATTTCACTTGGTTTAATAGCTTGTGGTCTTTTCCATAAGAAGGTGTGAGCATTATTATTGGTGAATATATCAATTTTCATTATTTCAAAACCCCATAGTCCTTATTTGTTTTTTTCTCCTTCCATGTTGGATATGGATTCTTTTATTTTTAAAAAAAATATATATTTGAATGTTATATAAACAATAATAAATAAAATGAAAGGAATAATAAACATTAAAAATGTTCTTAAGAAAATAAATAATTAACATAAGTTTATTATTCAGGAATACAAATAAAATACATGATGGTTAAGACTTGCGGTAAGGGATACTTTACCTTAAAAACATCATTTTAAATTTTTTAAAGATTTATTTTCTAAATATTTTTCTTCCATATCCATATTTGTAAAATTATTTTATCAATGCATTTATAATTACATGAATTAATTATAAATGAAATTTTATGTTACTTTTGAATTTATTTCAAAGGTTTTTAAAATGAATATTTTTATGTATTTTATACAGAACTTTTTGACAAAAATGAAAAAATGAATGTTTTATTTTAACATATACGATGTCAAAGGGGTTTTCCACCCCCCATAACTATTATTTTATTATTTTACTAATTTATAATATTTTATGTTTTATTTAAATAAAAACTCTCATTCCCTTTTCTCTAGGTATCTTTAAAAAGTGTTTTAAATAGAATGGATATTTTGATATCTAGAAATGTTTTTCTTATGGGTGTAAAGAATATTTTTATGAGCATGATGATGTAAATTCTATATTTCATGTGTTATGAATATGTTATGGTTATTAGAAATTGTTTATGATAACATATGATCGTAATATATCTCATGATAATGGGTGATCACGATATAAATCATGATGATGGGTGAGCCCTATATAGCTCTCCAGTGCATTGGGTAAAGAGATAGAGTTAACAAATTATGTTTATCTTACAATATTATTTTATTTTACTATGTATGTCAATACATTTGTAAGATTAATTGTAATAGAGATATGAAAATTATGTCTGAAGTTACCTTTATGATTTATCTATACTTTCTATGGGTTTTAATAAAATCTTATGATTTCACAAGGTAAACTAATAAGCTTAAGTTTAAAGGGAGGTTTATAATAATTTATTATGGGATAAATATTTTACTTTGTGAAAAAGTTTTCATGAGTTTTTCATGATCGAAATAAAACTTATGAGTTTTATTTTTTCCTTTAATATTTCTTATGAAATATTTTATGAAAATTTTTGGGCAGTAAAGTTGATTTCATGGGTAAGAAATTTTTTTAACCGAGCCTAAATTTTATTTTAAAAATGGATAATTTTTATGAGTATTAATGGACTAAAATTTTTCTTTATTTACTTTTATATGTACATTACTAAGATTTTTGTTCTTATCTCACAAGTTTAAATGATTTTCAATGGGTTTAATGATGAGTAATAACAAATAATAATTCAAGTTGAAAGTCACTAAGTTTTTTCATGAAAAGATAACATGTTTCATTAAAAGGTTTATATTTTGAAAAAAATGGATACCAATTATAAGTGTTCACTTTATAATATATGGTTTTGTTAGGTAAGATTTATGACCAAATTATCTAAAAATATAAATTGAAAATTTCTTCAAAATGAAATAAAGTGAATTATTTTTTAAAGATTCAATTTACAAATTGTTTAAGGAAGTTTCATTATAGGTGAAGGACTACAACTTACACTATAATGATATTTTTTGTTCCATAATTTTTAAAGCTATAAAATATATAATATATTATACCCTATGATTTAAAGAGTTTAAATATTTTTTTAGGTTTTTATTTTTTTTTAATATTTGGAAATGAACATAAATTACATTGTAATAGTTGGTGTTACACCGTGATTTTATAGATAATAGATTAATATGGATGTTTAATTATTTTTTAAATATGGTAATATTTTCTTAGATATTGGTTAATTTACTTTGGTCATTATGGATTTTTTAGGGACAAATATAGAGGTGAAAAGTATTATACAAAGAAGGATAATTTTGGAATAGAAATTTATAGAGATTAACTAAGGAATATTAATAGAATTTAAGATAAAAAACATTTAAAAAAAATAATATATTGAGAAAAACATTTCACATCCAGATATTTAGAGTGTCGATTCCATAAGGAATAGTTTTGAATATCCGAATCTATTCATGAGGCAGTAATTGAAGAGAAACACCATTTCTTTTAGGTCATTTTAAATATTTTTTTTATTCGTTGTGAATGACCCAATATTTATTTTTTATAGATTTATTATGAAACTATGAGTGGATAGGTAGAAATATGGAGTGTACCTTGATATTAATAGAGAGATGGACAAAAACCCATGTAATTATAAAAGTGTGGTAGTAATTTTATTAGTGCATCAAAACATCATCAGTGTATGATCACATACTATAACCCTTTTAGAAAAACCTAGAAAAATAATTATGTTATTCATATTTGGATGCTCTACATATTTGATTGATATTTATATACTCAATTTATTCTTACTAACATGAGAAAATTATCCATTTGAGGAGAAGTAAATTTAACACCATATTTCACACTCCCTCTAAGGGTATTTTGGGTATGTGGTTGAAACCAATGGTATTAGATCCAAAATATTAACCTTGAATATTTTTTTAATGTTTATAATTGAATATTATATCAATAAAAATGGAATTTTCTATTTTATGGATGAAATTAATAGATCTATAAGAACCACAAGAGATCTCATATATGGTCACTTATGATGAATTTTTTCTTCATTTCAATACATGAAAAAATAATTGATCCTAATAATACGTATTTGAATAAAAAAACATAAAAATTATAAATAATGATACAAAGGGAAAAAAATTTACTATCTAGATCTTTATCAAGGAAAATAGCCATAAAGGTAATCGAATGCATGTTTTCTAAAACTATATGAGATCAGTTGTCCAAAATTTATACAAGGGACACTAAGATTAAGGAGGTGAAGTTACATGTTTGGAATAATAAATTCAATTATTTGAATATTTATCTAAATAAAAACATTGTTGGTTTCTTCAAACACATCATTTAGGTTGTTGTATATATTCAGAGACTTGATTATTATATAAAAGATGTTGAATAATATTCCAAGGATTTTTCTACCTTTATAAATTCCAAAGGTGTTATCTAAGGACCTCAAACTATCTTATTTGATAAAACCTCTTTAATTTAAGTTTTTAATTATATTTTGGGTGTATTCTAAGCTTAAAATTTGTTAGTTGGATAAGTGAGAATATTGTATCAAGGATGTAACATACCAACCCGGGTAAACCAATAATGTCACTTGAATTGGCCCACTATAAGGCCTCAAGTGTGTTCCCTATCACCATAGGATGGTGAAAAGAACTAGAGTATTATATAAAGAAATATGGTAATTATTTCACACTCAATAAACACATGATTTGATATAAAAAAATAGAGTAAAACAACATATATCTATAATACATCATATATCAAATAACCAAAGAAAGAAGGTAACATCCAACAACTAGATAAAAAGATCTATATAAACTAACCACATACCAATAAAATGGAACCCAAAGAAACCCATGGGTCCATATCCATGCGACCACATGTCACCACCATCCTAAACCACCATAAGGTAATATGATCTAGGATATTCTTCCAATACATGATGCTTTTCCCTTTTACTATACCCTATAAAATCGAGGCTACAAATATTGAAAGGAAAAAGTAGGATGTGAGAACTAATTTTTAGTAGGATACCACCAAGAATCTATGAAATTTATATCCACATGAATTCATTAGTTCTTATAAAAAATATATTTCTAAGCATTTCCAAAAGAAATAACTTTCACATTAAAAAACATCCATTGGTTTTATTTTAAAAAACATACTATATTATAATTAATAAGAAATATAACATAAATTATATCCATGGGAATAAGAAAATGAATAAACATGTTTCAAGTATCAATATCCATATCAATTGGGCAACGGGAATATCAAATAAATAAGAATGTAATGTATCCTCAAAGAACCTTAGGGACAAAAAAACACAAGGGTGTACACAACTAAGACAAGTAATGTGACACTAGCTGACATAAGTTAATCATAAGTCTTAAAACCTTGTTTCCCTAAAAAGGATACCCTTATGAATATCATATAGTGATATATAACTCCACTAGGTGTCACATATGTCAAGTTTTATACCATACCCCAAGGTCTTCCCAATGTTCCATTACATCATCATTATATTCAAGAAACCAATTTATATTTTATAATTTTTTTCCAATGTAATACATTTAAATAAAAAATAAAAAAAATATATATTCATTTTCATGCCCATATTTTCATAAATCATTTTATATAGCAATGCCACACAACTCCCCATGATTTAAAAACTATTTCCATTTTATAATCATCATTGAGTCATTTTAGCTAACACATCACATGCATAAAATATAGTTTCAAAAGAAAATACATTTTGAAAACCCATTTAAATTACCACCAAATATCAATTCCAATTCAATATTAATTTTAATAAATCTAGAACCAACTAATCACATAATAATATATGAATTATGAAGGGATGAACCATATGATAGATTCACTTACCTCATGATTGAGGAAAACAATGTTTCCTTCTAGAACGATGATGGGATATGAAGAGATCTGATTTTCAAGAACCTAGATCTGATGAAAAAATTTCAATTATATATTTCCATGCTATATCCAATGATATAGTCTCATAAGGCATAAAATTCATAGAGAAGAACAAAATAAAACATATTAGAAAGGATGCACCAAATTACACCCAAGGGAGGTCCATGATTCAAACTTTCATAAAGATTCACCACTGGGCAGAGGTAGAGAACAAAAATTATCACTAAGGGGAATATATATAAAGATAAATAGATTTAGGGTTATAATTTATAGATTATAGGATAAAAAATATTAGTTCATGTTCCTTTACTAATTCGCATGCCCAATGGCGTCACTAACTGGTCGGTGGGTTCAAGTAGTGAGCGTACACCTCAATGCATTCCACCAGCTGACTCGTGGGTGTAAGAAGTGAGATTTTACCTATAAGACTTTCACTTATTGTCTAGTGGAACCTAGAGACATAGAACTATTCTTCCAACATACATCGACTAGTCGATGGCCCTCACCGGCTAGCCGATGGCCACCTGTTTCCACCAGCTACCAAAGTTCTTTATCCAGACCTATGAATTCCTTGAAAATAAAAAATAAAAAATAAAAAGGTCCCATAACTTATTCTATATACCAGGGTGTGGAAATTATCCCTACCATAAAATCTTTCTTTCCCTATAAAGTCTCAGGATCACAAACCTGAGAAATAATATGGCCATTACTGTATCATCAAGGCCTCTCACTACCATGTGTCATGAATACCCCTACCAAACTACCATATCACTCTTATTAATGAGATTGTATTTACATGAAGAACCTTATCCCATCAGTCCACTATCAGAAAATTCCATTCAAACACTGAGGTATCAGGTTTAATCTCAATGTACCCCACTCGATCATATGTGATGAATCAAGCTGGTAATTATTCAATTTGGAAACTTGGAACACATCATGGATAAAGGTCAAATGATAAGGTAAGTATAATCATAAATCCACATTTCCATGTCACTCCATAAGCTAAAATAGGCTAACATAATGTG
Organism: Viscum album; assembly: GCA_963277665.1. Taxonomy (NCBI): domain Eukaryota; kingdom Viridiplantae; phylum Streptophyta; class Magnoliopsida; order Santalales; family Viscaceae; genus Viscum; species Viscum album. The sequence continues at coordinate 21,887,043 of OY728157.1, read as the reverse complement.
GTTATAACTTACCCTACTTCCCCAAATGTTTACGTCCCAACTGAGGTGAAAATCTAAGAAAAACCAGATTACCCATCTCAAACTCCAATAGATGAAAATTCCAATAAATATAATATTTTTGGTGACTTTGGTATGGTTTTAATATATTTATGATAAATTTTATGATATCTATCATCTCCTGGATGATTCTTGGTCTAACCAAGGACTATTCCCCAACCTCTTACCAATAAAGAGGTGATCTATAAGGCCTCCTATATACTTATTCAAATAGAACCATACTGATTGAATACTAATAAATATTGTTATAGTAAAATTATTCCAATTTCATATGCTTATTATAAGGTCCAATGAAGTCAATAAATCTTGCCTAAAGTATGTCTTCATGAATCTGGATGGCTTTCTTAGATTGGCAATCCTTATGGGGATGATAAGCCGTGATCAACTTCAACTGAGAACCCATCACTACCTATAATAAAATACATAACTAGGATGTGAAATGAGTGTTATTATCAAAAATGATATCCAATGTCATACCATGAAGTCTGAAAATCTCCCACATATACAGGTTCCCAAGATCCTCTACATTTATTGACTCTTTCATAGGTAAAAAATGCACTGAATTCGTGAGTCGATCAATAATCACTCATATCTCATCCTTACCACTAGGAGTTAGAGGTATCCCAATCCCAAAGTCTATGTATATCTCATCCCATTTCAAATATATAATGGGTAAGGTTTGCAACAAACCAATAGGCATATGATTTTCAGTCTTAATACACTGACAAGTAAATAATTGAGACACAAAATCCCCAAATGATCACCTCATACCTGACCACCAGTAATGAACTCTCATGTCCTGATATATCTTGTAATATATTGAGTCTGTATAATAATTGGACAAGTGTCCTTCCTCTTTAAATTCTTGTATTAAGTCTATCAAAACAACCATCTTACATCATAAGTGAAACACTCCCTCAGGTGACTGAGACCACTCACCTGAGGTCTCTCTATCATAAAGTCTCATTCCAAAACTCTTATAATTTACATCATTAGACTTTCCAAGTCATATTTAATAAATAAAAAGTTTTAAAACATAAGTAAATTATAAAATACCTTCTAATTATCTATCTCTTCATCCAAATTCAACTCTTCAAACAATCCCATTAAGCACTACTCTTCCACTGATTCCTTCACTACTTGAGTCATAAAATTTATGCTCACAGAATTTGAGACCACATTTCCTTTAACAGGGGTTTATAGAAGATATAAATCAAATGTATTAAGGTAATTTACCCAATATATTTGTATTAAATTCAGGTCTCTATGGGTGAATATATACTTCAGACTCTTGTGGTCTAAATACACTAAAAAATGATCCTCAAAGAGATAGTGGAACCATTTTTTAAGAGTGTGAATCACTACCACCATCACAAGATCATAAATAGGATAAATCTTCTCATGAGTTCATAAATAACATGATCAATAAGCTACTACCTATATCCCCTACATAAAAACACAACCCAAACCCATACCTGAGGAATCAAAGTACACATCATAATCAACACTCGACTCTAGAAGAATAAATTCTAGAGCTGAAGTCATTATAAATTTTAACTCATTGGAAGATCTTTATAAATGATCACTAAAAACACAATATAAAACTACAAATAAAATATTTCATAAGAGATTAAATCTTGAAGAAGTTCTAAGAAAAGTTATTTTATTAACCCACTAATCCCAAGAAACTCTAGATCTCAAACACATTTTTAGGCTGCTCCCAAGACATCACTCCTCGAATCTTCTTAGGATCCACTAAGACAACCTTATCAGAAATCAGATGAAATATAAATTTCAAATATTTAATCCAAAAGTAAAATTATTATATATTTCCAAATAGATGATTCCTTTTCAATATTCCAAGGATGATACTCATATTCCCAACATGATCTTTCTCCAATCAGGAATAAACATGGATATCATCCATAAAAATAACTATGAAGGAATCCAAGAACTGATGGAAGATTCAATTCATCAACATTGAAGGGGAATTAGAAAGGAAAAATGAAATGTCCAGATACTCATAATTCCCAATCCTATTCCTAAACACCATCTTAGGAATATTTTTCTCTCAAACCCTTAGCTAATGGTACCCCAACCTCAAATCAATATTTGTAAAACATTGAGATCGCTTGAGTGGATCAAAAAGTTAATCAATCCTATGAAAGTTGTATTTGTTCTTAAGTGTCACCTTGTTGAGTTTATGGTATTCAAAAAAAAGTAAGAGACCCCCCATCTACCATATTTTCAAAGTGCATTGGTGATGTACATGGTAAAATTCTAGGAAAAATAAATCCCTTATCCTCAAGATCATCAAGATGAACATTTAATTATTTTAATTTAGTGGGTTTCATATAGTATGAAGGTAAGGTGATGGGGCTCATCCCTAGAAGAAAGAATTTATAAAACTCAAATTCTTTGTAAGGAAGAAAACCTAAGAAATAATTTAGAGAAACATCCAGATACTCACTCACTAATGCTAGAAGAGGGATACTAAGGATTTGATCAACATCATCAAGAAACATCTCTAAAAACTGTAAAGATATCATCTTAGCACTAGAAAAAAGGAGACCCAGACTTTTAGATCTAGGTTCTATTAACCATATAATACCTGAGTAAATCCATCAGAATAAAGGAATTATACTCAATAATGATATAAATTTGTATAGTCATTATAGTTAATCATCAAATCCATGATAATGATAAGATCCAAGATTTCAAGATTAAAAACTAGAGAATACCATATGGTCTAAGGGTTAGTGATATTAACCAAACACTCAAGAAATCTGAAACTCCACTTTGAATTATTTCCCAAAGGAGTGGAAAGAGTCATCATGAAATAAGCTTCGAACACAAACCCAATGCATCAATAATATTGTAAAAGATAAAGGAATAAATTTTAATATTATCAAATAAGGCCATAACCATAAAATATTTTTAAAAAACCATACTTATCATGGAATCTAGTTCTTAATCTAAATCCTATGGTTCACATTACACTTTATAGATATTTCCAACCTCATCCTTCCCTTTCTTCAAAAACTGATCATCACCCTTGAGACGGGGTTGATATCCCACCCCTTTTTCCACGTCAAATATAAACTAAGAGCCATTGGTAAAGGTGGATCCAAATATACTACCCTGAGATGTTCTCTCATAGAAATAATAAATATGACTAGATCTACCACATACTTTTCACACTCTGGGTGGTAACTTACAATTAAGTTTTAGGTGTCCCTTTCCCCTACACTAGTAATAGACCACATGAATCTTCCCCAACATCTACTAAAATCCCCTACCATTGACTTGAAGCTGTTCACCCCACTTCCTCTTCTAACCAAAATATTAACTCTAGCTACCTCCTTAGATCACTGATTATCTAAATATTTATTTCTTATCAGCTATATCCAAATCATCCACAACTTCCTTATCCTCAATATTTGAGTAGGTGGGTAAGAATGTAAGAATAAACTTAGACCAAATAGTAGTCCTCAAACCCATATTGAACCTATGTTCCTTGATATATTCATTATAAATAAGATCTATGTATAGGTTCACCAAATCATAAAAATAAGTAGCATACTCCAAGATATAATGATCACCCTTCTCCAATGAAATGAACTCTCGTGCTTTCATTAATCTCAGTGTCTTAGGATAAAACTATAGATTGAAGGATTTATGGAAACTGGTCTAGGTGAGAACTTCATGAAACTTAGATTTTACAAGATATTCCCACAACATACTTCTAGAACATTTAATAATATAAGTGAAAAAACTAACCATGGAGTCTTATGGGGTTTCTAGGAAGTAGGAAATCCTCCAAATACTCTTGATCTGTTCTTTTGATTACTAGGGCCCCTTGTTACCATAAAAGATAGATGGATGCTACTTAGTGAATTATGAATCATGGTCCACCCAAATTTTAGGTTCAACACTGGATACTTAGACCAATTATTGGATCATTCAGACTATTAATTTCACCAAAACCAAGTCGAAAAGAGTATTCACTTGTGGGCTTTATCCCATAGCTTCCTCTTAATCATTCAAAGATGGTATTCTTTGAGGAGGCATAATCTATAAAATAAGAGTATGGAAAAAATTTAGAAAATATTTTAATTCCTTTATCATAAAATAAATTTATAATACTAAATTCAAAAATGGTAAAACTACTAATAAAGATTAGACAGTCCTAGACTACCTATGATAACTTGAGGCTTGTAATGAAAATAAGCTGGCTAAAAAAATTGCACACTACCTCTCAAGTTATAGTAGTCCTATATCCAATTTATCAAAAAACACCACACACAAGATGGTGATAAAAATTAATGAGTTCAAAACTTTATGATATTTTAACCATTTGATACCAATTCATAACAAAACAACTTGGATCAATAAATAATTTCACCCTAATTGGACCACAAAAGGCCCAAAGCATGTTATCGATCACCATAGTCTGACAACAAGCACCAGGGTATCATAAAATGAAACATGGGAATGATTTCACCTATAAAAGATATATGATAAGATAAAAATAATCATATTAAAACAATAAATATCTATTATATGTCATATGTCAAACTACTAAACCAAGAAGGTAACATCCAACAATCAGATAATATGGTCTATATAAACAAACTGTAGAAAAAAAAAGTGGAACTCAATGCAACACATGGGTCCATTTACATATAACTATATGTAACCAACATGCTAATCTATTAGAAGGAAACATGATCCAGGAGATCTATCCTATACATGATTCCCTTCTCATTACCTATATCCTTCAAAACAAAGAATACAAATGTTCAAAGGAAAAAGTAGGGTGTGAGAACTAAATATCAGTAGGATACCACCGATAATCTATATAATTTCTATCAACATACATCTGTTAGTTATTATATAAAATATATTTATAAACATTTCTAGAAGAAATAATTTTATCATTCAAAAACATCCTTTGGGTTTCTTTAAAAAACATGCCATATTCTATTAAATAAGTAATACGACATAATATATATCCATGGTTATAATCATATGAATAAATTGGTTTTAAGAATAAATATCCAAATCAAGTGGGAAATGATAATGTCCAATAAACAAGCATGCTATGTATAAGAATCATAGGGACAAAATGACACAAGGTTGTACACAACTAAGATAAACAAAGTGACACTAGATTACATAATAAAATTTAAGTCTAGGAACCTTAGTTCCCTAAAATAGATACCCTTGAGAACCTCCCCTAGTGATATCTAACTCCACTAAGGCTCACATATTCCTAGTTTTTACCATACCCAAGGGCTTCCAAATATTTATTTTAAGCCATAATTATATTCAAGAAATCAATTCATATTTCCTAAAATTTTTCCAAGGAAAGTCATTTCAATAAAAAATAACCAAGTATAAGACATTTATTTTCTTTCCCACATTTTAATAAAACATTTTATATAGAGACAAAACACTATTCCCCATTATTGAAAAACCATTTCCATTTAAAAATTATCTTTGAGTTCTTTTAACATACACATCAAATGTATAAAATCCAGTTTCCAAAGAAAACCCATTTTGAAAACCCCTTTCCATTTCCACCAAAGATAAATTACTATTTCAATATTCAATTTGATAAATCAAGAAAAAAAATATAACATAATATAATAAGGATAACAAAGGGATATACCATACGATATATATACCTACCTCAAGATCAATGAAAAAAATGTTGCCTTCTAGACTGGTGATGGGAGAGGAAGAGATTGGATTTTCAAGAACCTAGATCCATTTAATAGAATATCAATTCTTGATGACCATGTTATATCCATTAATCTAGTCTCATAAGGCATCAAAAACATGGATATAAAGATAAGAAAATGGATTTGAATGGATGCACTTACTGGATTACACCAAAGGGAGGTACAAGCTTTTAATAAGTACAATGATTCACCAAATTAGAGAGGGAGAGATCCAAGTTATCATCAAGGAGCTTATAGATCAAAATAAATTGATTTAGGGTTGAAGGGTTAGTTTAGAGGATAAAATAGTTAGTTCAGGATAAAATTACATTTTAGGCCTTACTAATTCACATGATCAGTAGTAGCACTAACTAGATGCTAGGTCTCACTAGTGTGTTGGTGGGCCATCAATGGTCTGGTTATGGCCCACTAACTAGATGGGGGGGGTTTAAGGTAGTGAGCCTACACCTCGATGCCTTACATTGACTGGTTAGTGGCACCTTCATATATGAAAGTGATCTACCATTCTACACAAGATTGATGATTTCCATCACTAGCTAAAAGATGGTCTCTTACTACCACAAAATTCAAAAGTTCATTTTCCCAACCTATGAATTCCTTGAAAAAAAGATGAAAATAAAAATGGATCTATACTTGATTCCACATACGAGGGTGTGAAAAAGGTAGAGAAGGAAATGTGGAGGAACCCTTGGTTCTAGGAATTGTTAGGTACCTACTGGTGTCCCAATGGGTACCTTGTGACCACCTATAGGATTTGAGTGGTTAATTTTTGAACCACTGGGTACTCAATGAATTCTAGTGGGTACTAGGTAGTAATATGTTAAAAATAACCTTAAAGAAGTGATATTTTGGTCCTTTTATCCTAATATTAACCTAAAATAATGAGTTTCCAAAACTTGTCCTATCATCATTCAATGACCTCTCTAACATTTACTTCTACCTCTCTATTGAAACATTCTTCAAGATAGGGTTTAGGGACTTTAGTTGTTTAGAAATAGATGGTTCCATCAAGGTAATATTCAATCTTACTAAGTCACCTTTTCTCTTATGTCCTCTTTATAGTTGTAGGTGTAATCGCTTCTCCTTAAATTCTAAGTCTTGGAGAATCCATTTAATCCTTTTTTTCTTTCTATATATTTGATGAATAATCCCTAACAAGGTAAATTCATTTAAGTCCTATGGGGTTTTTGGGTTAGATTATATAGAATTACTACCTAGGATAATCTAAGTTAAAACTCTAGTTTTGCTTCCCATATTTCTTTACCCTGATTTTATTGATGATTTCCTAATTATAAATTCCAGATAAGTGGTTTATTTGAACATGGTTTGGGATACCTATCCCTCTTGAAACTTGAGGAAGATACTATATCCATTTATGGAAAATAAACACCATCTTAACTCTCATATACCCTAAGGTCTTGGTTGGAATTAGTATATGGTTGATTAGAATTGATTAAAAATAATCATTTCGATAACAACTAAACTCTTAATTTATCTTTAATGTTGTTTTGAGGCTGGTAAAGTTTAATTTAAATATATATATTTATCTATAGGCATTAATTTGTGGAATTTCATGTTTCTTTTCCATGTTATATTTATTATATATATTATAATATTTTAAGGAATTAATATTTCCAATATTTGGTTAAATGGGGACCCTTGACATTACATGCAGTGCTCTTCTAAGTGTTGTGACCATGCCATTCTATATTATCCTCTCTATTTTAAAATAGAATTTCACACAAGATAATTTATTATTTATATTTATTCTAGAATGAGTTTTTTTGTATAATTATCAAAAAGGTACGCTCAATTTAGATTTTAGTGATGGGAAGGGATTGTAGAACTCTTACTTTGTATACATCTTCTCCTATCATGTGGGATGGGATAAGGCCCCAACTATGTATACACATTATCTTTTACATGGGATGAGATTATGAATTTATTTATATTATACCAATATGCTATGGTATATAATATTGGCCTACATCTAGCCATACATTGACACTGGGATCTTTTAAAGTAGTTAAAGGAATGTTAGGACCCTCCAAGTATATAAATTTATCATTTATTAGTATAAATGCCTTATTTTAAAGTTTAATAACCATGTTTATTGTTTGGTTTTTATCCTACTCTAGATATATATTATTTCCTTTATGAACTTTTTTTTATTATTAGTAAGTAGGGGTGGGGTGGAAACTACTTATTAAGTTTCTATATTAACACCCTACTGATTCCCCTATGTGACACATGATTTCCTTGTTATACATGATCCAGGTAGGTGAGATTCACCATAGCATCAATTCTAGTACCTTATGGACCCTAGGTATGATATCTATTTTTTTTTTAATTTTTTAGAGGGTGGATGTGTTTATAACTCAAGGGTCATTCTCTACTTCTAGTTTTGGTTTTTTTACAATGGAGCACACCATTTTGGATCATTAAACCTTGTTTAGTTTTTCCATTAAGAGAATATAATACTTTTTGGTCACTTTCACCTCTTTAGGACTTGTTTGGATGTTCTTATATGTTTATAGTGTGTTTTTTTGTTTGAGATCATATTGTATATGATTTAGACTCTTTGGACCTGAATTGGGTATATATGCATGTTTATGTATATGATACCTATTTTTTTCTATTTAATTTAATGAATAGGTGTGTGTGGATAAACCCAATATAGTTATAGATTATTTTTACATTGACCCCAATGGTTATTTTGAATTTTCTATATGAATAACCCTTGGTTATATTTAGTTTCCATAGGGGAAAACTACATCCCACACAAATATTGTTGAACACTCAGAATTTAACTCATCCTATATTAATTGGGATGTGTGACTAAGGTTTTGTGGTGACCCGACCTAGTTCTATACTAGAAATTGGTACCAAAACCCACTTAAAGGACTATTGACTATGATATTTTATATTATACTTGAGTTAAGATTTTAAAGAATCGATAATTCACCCATATATATGCATGACCCATATAACTATAGTGGAAGCCTTAGTTAGAAAGGGTAGTCTAGGAATTCCTTTTTCTTTCTTTACCTTAAGTATACCCTAGGTATGTGAGTTCATGCATCTTATTAGGAATTTATAGATAGGCAATAGTATAAATATATATCATTTTAATGGTTTCCTATGATTTTTATGATACAATTGGGATCAAAAAAATATTTGTAATAACTGAAACATTGAAAATAAATAAATAGTTTTTTCTATATTTTTATTAAAAATGAGTAGGTTAATATGAACCATAAGTTTTCCAGGGTTAGAAAAGATTTATTATTACAAGGATAATCTAGATGACTTTTTATTTTATGAGAATGTTCCAAGAATTCCTTATATGTTTTAAATTTTATTCAATTTATGTTTCATATGCCCTTTTAATTATTCTAAATCATTCATGATTGAGTTTAAAGTTTAATAATAAGTATTTTCTTTAAAATAAAAGTAATTTTATAATAATATAATGAATGGATTGAGGGAATGGGCGTTATTACTATTTTTTATAGTGTGATTTTATTCCTTGGGTTGTTAGCAAAGAGGAGAGAATTTAGTTTTGTATCTAATTTGTTATAGTTTATGCCATCGATATGAACACCATCATATTAGAAAGAAGGATTAGAGGAAAATACTCCACCTGAGCAACCTACAGTGGACCGTTAAGACCTTGAGGGGATCACTCAGTTGTTACAGGTCACCAGTAAAGGTGGTCCTTGAAAGGAACCAATGACTTCTGATGTCCTGAAAGGATACCAATCCCACTATCCACCCTTATTTTGAGGTGTGGATTATTAAGGATCTAGGATGAAACAAAATATATTGGGACCATTCCAAATAATGGGTTTTCATTGGTTTCTATATATTTATCCTCATAATTGGATGATAAAAATCCGATAATGAAGAGAAAATAATTTGACATAAAGTTAATAAATAATTTTTATAAATAATAATTAAATTTAGATTACAATTATTTCTTCATTTATGAATTAGTTGACATTTCTTATCATACCATATTTATGATAAAGGATCTAAGGGTAGAATCCATCTAGAGTTATCCACACATTATCCAAAAATATCAAAACATCACTATCAAATATCTGGGTAATAACATAGGAGAACCAAGTCATTTTTATCATTTTTATTGATTTTAACAAGAATAACTTTTTATATTAATAGATTCTATATATTTATGTCAATTTTGATAGGTAGGAGTAGGATCGACAATATACATTCTTGAGAGAATTTTAGAGTAATTTCTCTTCAGAATCTAGATAATTATATATAGATAAATCTTGTTCACAATAATAGTTTACCCTAAAAATAATATATTTTAATTTATATACTTAGATCAGAGATTTATTTATTGTACAAAGGCCCTTAACCAATCTCTTAATTTTAAGTGATCCACAAATTAAATAATAATAATGATAATATTATTATTTCCTTGACATGTTCCAAACTCAAAAATATTTAAATATCATTTATTAAATAAATAAATTAATATTTAATTAAATGATATTAAAAAAAATATATCATTCCTTCTAGACCCTTGACTTGTCCCGTCAATCATCCTTGGAATTTATATAACATTGAATAAAATCTTATTTACTTAAATAAATAAATATCAATATATTATCCATTCAATAAATATTTATGTAGTCAATATGACCTGAATAATTTTTATTCCTCAAAACATGAGAATGATATTTATTCTAATATTAAATAAAAATAGAATGTGACTAAGATTCTGGATACACTTAGTGTGTCACCCTCTAATCCTATTTTTTAGTTGCATTAGGAGAACCAACCTAAAGTATAAGATTGATGTATATAAACACATCAAAGAACCCACAGAGAAAGTCATTATCATCCCAACAAAAACAACCTACTACAAATGACCACTATGTAATATAATCCCTTTTTATCGATATATCATTAAGCAAGTTTCATATTTGTATCATTAACTTATATTATTGATATATGTTTCTTTGAATTTCCTAAAATGAACTTGTTAAAAATACTACCATAGCCATGGACTTAATCATATAGTTACATTCCATTTAATGGGCTTGATATATATACTTTTATTAAATTGGAAGGAAAAAAAAATCATTTTTTGGATTATTGATTAATTTTCTATCACCAATGACACAAATAACATATCCTACCTCACCATGAGAATATGTCATCATGGTTTTCATAAATACATAAAATTACTTGATTCAGGATATAAATTAATAATAATCTCAAGTCTAAATACCAATACACATATCCATAGATTGAAATATTCAATGACTAATATAAAATATGGAATTCCTACTAGTGATTTTATTCTTATTTCCTCCTCTACTAGAGATTACCTAGTAAAAAATTCATGAAAATAAGTATTAGTATTATATGATACTTCAACACCTAATGGAAAAATATCATCTATGTTCCTTTAGATAGATTTACTCCATCCAGAGAATATATATTTAATAATATTTGCATATAACTTCAAGGTTCTCATCATAAAATAGAACTAATATAACCTTATGATGTGACATATCACATTAATGTTATATAGAATAATACTCATCATGTGATAAGATATTTATTAATATTTGAGGAATTGAATATAAAGGTAATAAAAAGTAAAAAGTAGTTGGTTACATGGAACCAAATTCAATAAAATATCACTTAAACTAGATACACCTACTAATGAATTTGAATACACTTTCTCTCCCATGATATTCATTCTTATGGTAAGATAAGTCTTTAGTTAATGGGATTACCACATTCTCCTCCATGTAATCTTTACTTACTATGACCTCACCCCTTTTAGAAAAATCCATCAAGAGGTAAAACTTTTAAAGTATAAGCTTCATCCATTGATGTCATATTGGATACTTAGTGAGGACCACCACTTTAGTATTGTTACAATATAGCATCATAACATATTTAATGGTAGGTACCACATCAATCTCTTGGAAAAAGTTTCATATACACACTACTTATTTAATTGGATAAAAGTTTTGTAATATATTTGGACTCTATTGTATAATCGGTGAACAATGACTTCTTTGAGATATTCTAGCTCCAAAATTCTCCATTTAGATAAAAGAAATATCCCAACTATGATTTCATATCCTTACAATTTATCAAGAAAATAAAATTTGTATATCCCACAAGGAATATATTCTCATGTCTTCCATAAACCAAAATTCAATTCCTTAGTTTGTGTAAATTACTTCAGAAAAATATTCATAATAATAAAATTTTAGTCACTTAGGTCTTCTTGATATCTTACTACCATGATCAATGCATAAACAACATCAAGCTTGGTACATATCATGACATTCATGATAAATGATATCAATGATTTTTAAGGAATACCATCCATCCTTTATCTCTCATCTTATTTATAGGGACACATTTTATTAGAGATATGTATACTATTGGTAATAGGAAAAAATACCTTATTTTATTGCTCTATACTTAATATCTTCAGTATCTTGTCAATTTATATACCAGGATTTAGTCTAATTATCCTCTTAGATCTATCAATAATGATATTAATTCCTAGAATATGGCCTTATTCACCTAAGTATTTTAAGAAAAATAATATGTTCAACCATGTCTTAAATAACTATAAGTCTGATATCTCATTTACAATTAGAAATATTTCATTAATATATCCTAATTTTAAAATAACCACACTCCCACTAATTCTATTATTGACATAGGGATCACATTCATTCTTTATGAAACAAAATTCCCTTATGGATTTATCAAGCGGAATAATGCATGATCTTGATGCGTTCTTTAACCCATAAATGGATATGTCTAATTATCATACCTTATTGGCATAACATGGAGTCACAAAACCTTCTAGTTGTGTCATATAAACATCTTCCATATGGTTACCATTAAGGAAATAAATTTTGACATCTATTTCAAAAATATCATAATCACGGTACACAGCTATATAAAGAAATATTCCTATGAATTTCATCATAAAAATTAGTGAAAAGGGTTTTTAATATTCTATTACTTAAAATTTCTTAATACCTTTAGCAAATAGTTATACCTTATAGCTACTAACTCGACCTTCCATGTCTATTTTATTCTTGAATACTCATTTTCACTGAAAAATGTTTAAATCCACTAGAGGATCTATTAGAACCTTGAATTTTTTCTGGTGCAAAAAATACATCACAAATTTTTTTATTTCTCTCCTTCTTGAAGCTTTAGACCTACTCACTACTTCCTTGTAAGGTAGAGGGTCATCATTATCAACTAATAATGACTCACCATCCTTAGTGACCAGAAAACCATATTTCTTTGGTTCTCTAACCTATCTAATGATCATATGTAGTGCTTGTGTCTCTAGAACAACCTCTTATATGAGGCCTTATGTAAATTTTTCATGTTACTACTTCTATATATCTTAAGGATCGATTTAATAAAAATAAATCTTGCTCCCACTATATCTTCTCAAGATGTTCTATCTCTATCAAGGAAAGTGGTATTCTTGGCTACTATTACCTTTTTATATGAGGGGCTGTATTCATAATATCAACTAGTTTCCTTGGGATATCTGATAAATATATACTTTGTGACTCTAGATGCAATTTTGTTTCCAAAAATGACCTTAAAAAATTCTCCACAACCCCACACATATAAGTTAGACAATACAGATTTCCTCCCACACCATATCTCATATTGAATATTTCATTCCATTTTAGTTGGAACTTAGTTTATTATGCGTGATATAGTATTTAAAGAATATCTCCAAAAAGATAATGTAAGACTTACATGACACATAATTGATCTCACCTATCCAACAAGGTGTGGTTCCTATTTTCACTAATATCAATTCAGTGTGGTGTATAAGGAGGAGTGAGTTGAGATAAGACCCCAAAATCCCTTAGATTGTCTATAAAATCATGGTTAATATATTATCCACCTTATCTTGAGCGGAGTTTATTTATCTTCTTACTAATATGATTCTCTACTTTATTCTTGAACTCATTTAATTTATCAAAGGATTCCAACTTATTTCTCATTAAGTTGACATATCCATATCTACCAAAGTTTTTGGTAAAAGTTGTGAAGTAAGAGTATCTACCTATATATTTAAGTGGAAAAGGACTACAAACATATAATTAAACTAATTCCAAAATATATAGGCCTCTTTAACCATTTCCACTAAATTTATGTTTGGTCATTTTTCATTGAAAACAAGAACGACACCTATCAAGTGGTTTTAGTCCAAAAGAAACTAAATAACCTTCTTGATATAGATTTGTTAATAACTTATCATTTACATGAAAAATTTAGTAATTCCACAACTAGCTGCGATATGAGTCATGTGAACTTGATTTTTTATTTATTTCTAACACTTGGTTATCATATTCAAGTACATATAACATGTTATTCAAATGTTCCATGAAATAAAATAAGCTATATTTTATAAAAGTAGAAAATCTTATTTCTTAACATAAAAATAAACCCATTTATATCTAAAATAGATGAAAATACAATTTTTGGAAACACTAGTAAATTAATAAAAGTTATTTAAAACCAAAATAAATCCAATTATCAAAGTAATGTGGTAGTCTTCTATATCCAGTGAAACTATTCTAGCTCTATTAGTAGCTTGAAGATCCACCTAACCTCTTACAACCTTCCTAAATATATTTTTCTTCTATATTTGGATAAAAATGTGAAAACCATATACTATATCAAATAACGAATTGGTATAAATGGATAAGTTATATTTTATAATAAAAAAATTGAATCTTCCCCATACTTCTTCACTAAGGTGTATTTCTTCTTCCATTGGCCCTTATTGCTAGCTGAAAAACATTCAACATCATGATTCTTATCATAAATCTAGATCTTCCTCCTATTGGGTAGGTAGTGTAAGAAATCATTAGACTTAGAATTATTCTTAGGGCCCTTTTTTATTCTAGTCCTCTTTTTCACTATAAGGATTATTGGTTTTTCATACCTCATGTATTTATTCTCTAAAATAATCAGAGGAAAGAGTTCTAAGAGAGTCTTCTCAATATTATTCATATTATAATTCATAATAAAACTTGGTAATCTTTGATGTAGTGAGGAAAACACGAGGTCAATGTAAAAATCATTAGGTAGCTTGAAACCCAATATGTCTAAACACTCAATATAGATAATCTTCTTGAATACATGAGGTCTAGATGGAACACCCTCTCAAATATTTCACATGAAAAGTTAGAGATCTCATACCTCTCCTGTATAGATTTATCCTAATAAATATAATGGATATGGAACAAAATCATTAATGAATCCATATTTTAATGAATCTCTTAAATCTCACTATAATTATATGGAAACATAATGTACCAGACATCCAATTATCATCCATGTGTTTCTAGAAGAAAGAACATTCCTCCTAAATAGCCCCCTTAGAAAGATATTTCTTAGGAATAAGGGACTCTAACACATAAAACTTATGCTCCTAGAATAATATGATGTATAAAAACCTGTACCACTTCTATAAGTTTACACTAGTAAATATATTACATTTATCTAATATCAATCATATTTATAATTTTGAGGTTTCATCAATTTTAATTTTCTATAAAAAATAAAATTAGGTTTTTTACTTTGTCTTAATTACCAAAATTTGATGTTATAAATTTTATTTATTAGTTTATCACTATTTTGTACACTCATAACAATTCTCACTATTAGATTCAAAATATACCATCACATGGAAATTATAATGTAAAATATCTATATTTAACTTGTCATAACCTATAAAATAGATTGTTTAATTACTTAAAGGTTAGGTAGGTGGTATCTAAAAATATTTTAACACACAGTTTCTTGATCCATTGAGTGGACTCCCCAATATTGAAAGTTTGGACTTCATATTTCCCCAACACTTTCCCCCAAGTTACACAATGTCTTTAAATGGAAACTAATATCAGTTCTAACTTGGTTAAGTCAACTAAAAAATTTCATTATAACTCCCGGATAAATGTAATTATCCTAACAAGGTCTATACTAACACTTTGATTATAAGAACTCATTATTTTCCAGACTAGAATTTTGAGCACAAATTTGAATTTTTTTTCCAGATGATTGTAATGGGTAAAATGATATTTTTCCTATAAAATATGATCTCAGATAATTTTTCTAACCACTTCATTTCTCCAGGAATAGGGTTTTTACCCTAGGATATGATTTTTGTGAAATTCCTAGCCATTAAAATTTTAGCCGAATATTTAATATTTAATATTTAACCGGTAAAATATTAAATATTTTCACAGGTTAATTCAAACATATCTTTTAAACTATGCATCAGATTGAAATTTTGTCTCAATAGTTGAGTCTAAAATGGGGATTTTTTCCTAGGTGGGGTATAATATTAGGTCAAGCACTGGGTTCAAGCTAGTCCCCCTTTTTTTCTTTTTTTTCTCATTTTCTTTTTTCCTCTTCTTTTTCTTCTTTTCCTTCCCCAGATTCTTTCATACACCACCAGGGGGATTCCTCCTTCACAAAAAAAAGAGAAAATAGGGAGAGTGAGAGAGTGTAAGAGATATAGTAGAATTTTTGTACCACTATGGAGATTAGGATGTGGAAAATAATTATATGATAGATGTGGATTTGAAAATGGGTGAAGCTTTGGCATTTCCTCCCAAAGGTAGGTCATTTTTATGTTTTTCTATAAATACCCATAGATTTACTATTTAAAAGTTTTAATTACCTTTTATTACTAATTATAATACCTTTTGGGTCTATCTATATCTTTTGAGGAGAATATGGGTGTTTTGGGTGACATGAGGGCTTTCCCATTTAGAAATCCTGATCACACGGTGTGTAGATTTGGGAACAAATGTTGTATTTCTTTCTGTTTGGGAAATATGATATTTTTAGGAGTCAAAGTTGTGTATGGGGCATACACACCATGTACTAGGACTTTTAAATGTAGTTGATTACCTGACCAGACACCCATATTGGGGCACAAGGCTATGTAGAGTGCATAACCAGACCCTGTGTGGGTTGCACATCATGTAGAGATACATATCTAGACAATATACATGGACATTCCATATGAGGTACACGGGTGAGTACCTAGTGTAGGTAAAATTCCATGTAGATGACCAAAAAGTCATTTACATTGTTTTTTATAAGTCATGTCCGGATGGTGTACACGCCCAGATGGGGATATGGGGTTACATGCCATGTACTATGTATACACACACCGTGTACTCCCCCTGGTTACCCTTTAATATTTTTTTGCATCTTTACACCCAAGAGTCGTAATTGGACACATGGGTAGTCCATTATGAGTGTCATTCCATGTATATCACAATGGAGAAACACTTGATGTTATTTGAGGACTCCAGCGAGGCATTTAAGGCTCTTTCTTTAATGAAGATATTTTCCTCCAGTAATTAAATCTAGTTATCCCCTGAGAGTTAGACCCCTTGACTTGAGATTATCCATGATCTATCTATATTGATTGATAATTTTATAGAAATTCCTATGAGGATGTATCAATTAAGAGATGTTCCCTTCTATCCTAGGATATTGTGGGATTAGTTTTTTTTGAGGATCCTCTATAGGATTCATCTTCTTACATTTAAACTTATAGGATCACATGTAGGGTGCCTCTATCTTCTTACTGCTACTGAGGGTTCCCTATGGGATACCTTTGCTTACATTATGACCTAGAGAAACCATTATAGGATCTATTTTAACTATATATCATTATGAGGATCCTGTGCAGGATTCCTCTGCTTCTTACACTACTTTTATGGGTCTTGTGTAGGATGCCTCTTCCTATGTAACATTCTGAGGATCCAATGTAGGATTCCTCTGTTTACGTACCGTCGAGCATCCCAAGTATCATTCATCACTTTTGTTTCATAGAGTAGGATTCCTTCACTTATGTGTATACTTCGATGATCCAAAGTAGGATGCCTCTCAAGTGTTATGGCTTGAGGGACCTAGTGGTTTACATGATGTTAGACTGACCTTGAGCTAGTATACCAGGTTTGGGTGGTAATGGAAGTGGGTGTCACCTTAGAACCCACACTAAACTTGTAAACCTGAGAGGATATGATAGTAGTGGTGGGTTTATAAATTCAACCACACTCACTCTTTTATTTATACATTCATCTGTTTACTATTGATGTTGCAATTATTACTGAAGGTGATTTTCAGTTGGTGGATGATAAGCCTGATGTAATCCATCTTTATCCATCTTTGGGATGCCTAGATGTACTTCCTTGAATCCTTATTATTTGTTTAGTGGGATTCCAAAACATATTTCTTGGGACTTAGCTTCTGAGCCCTACCTTTAGTCTTTGGGATGCCTAGAAATACTTCCTAGGACCTGTCTTATTCATTTATTGGGATGCCTAAATGTACTTCACAGGATCTGGATTTTCAGCTGTATATATTCATATTTTCTTCTCATCCCTATTAATGATGTTGAGGATAATTCTTCTCTCCTATATTTATTGTATAATGAGGATAATTCTGATATCCTTGACTTATATTTTAAGGAGGATGATTAATCTCTCCTCGATTTGGGCATGGAGTCCCTATGATTATGATATATGGACATGTCATCTCTACTGATTATACTCATGGATAATTACACTCTCTCAAGCGATGAGGATGATTATTATCTCCTTGATTGATTACTTTATTGTGGTGTGGGACATGATTTTCCACATCGATGGATACTCATGGATGATTACACTCTCCTAAGTGACGGGGATTATTAAACTCTCCCTAATTAGAGACCTTAAGGGGTGGGTATGACATCTCACTAGTGAGATATCTTTATACATCTACTAAGTGTTTGACCCTTAGGAATTAGTCGAGTCTCAATATTGTGATTGTCTACGTATCGAGACCTAGGGATCAAACATCAAACTGGACTTACATAGAAGGAGTGGCATGATTTATATATCAGTGAACATATTTAAATAAGTATCTTTTGTTATATAGAATACTTCATTATAGTGATTGGAGGTGAGTATGGGTGAACCAAGGGCTAGGACATGTATCCCCCTATGTTGATATAGCTTGATTAGATACATTTATAGCACTGGACTAAGTAGGTATTGTTGATTGGGATTACATACGCATATATCAACTTAATAATATATGGGTTGAGTGGTACGACATCCATATTACTTCCCTTCTCAAAGGATGTGTAGGTAATTGGGATTATAGATCCAAGGATCAACTTCTATTAATTTATGAAAATTTTTACAATACTAATTTATATACACATTTATCTGTGTATATATATATGTTTATAAGAATATATATATATACATGATGACACATTTCCCAGTTGACCTGGATCACAGACCCAAGGATTAATTATTATTTCATTTGTTTTATTTGATTTATCTTTTTAGTTGTGTCTCAGAAAGGTTGATCATATTTCATGATCATGAACTTATGGAAACAGACTTATTGGTCCATTATTAGGGTGGCCTATTGAGATTATTTATCACCCCTATACATGGACTTCGGTGTGCATGTAGACCATATGTATGATTTTCAGTTTGATAACAGATTAATTATGGATAGGTCTAGGGGAAAAGGATGTATGATCAAGTGGATTTGCTCATTCAGATTCTTATGATTGGGCTGGAGTAGCTCAAAAGTGTCTTGGTGATCGAGAATGTGGGTTGGATCAGAGTTAGTAGCAGTTCCTTGTACATTCATTTCAGTTTTATTTTATGTAATTATACTTATATGGTCAAACCAGTGGGTGACCAATTTTTTATGTATGCCATGGATGTTTGAGATTTTATAGAATTTCAATTATTATTACAGAATGTTGTATTTAAATTTATTTATTGCTTACACACTCTATTTATTTACTTCTAGGGATGATATCTAGTTATTTTCGTTGTTACTATACTAATATGAGGTATATTATACCCAATATACCACCTTTAGACCCTCATTTCTAGTCGACATCCTCTGAAATACATAGAGGTGTGCTTGAGGCCTTGTGGTGAACCCGCTTAGGGCACAAGTTTAGTGGATCCCAAATCAGGACACTACAAAGTAGTATCAAAGATGTTTCTTTTCCCATTTTATTTATATTTGGGATATGGTAGACAAGAGTATTAAGAATGTGTCAGGACATGTGATGGATATTAGACAGGTTCATCAAGAAAACTTTTTCTAGTAAGAAGTCCAAGTTTCCATGGGTATGTGATTTCTATTCTAATATTTGAGGTTACAGTAGTATATGATTTTCACTTTGAGTGGTACACATGTTGTGTGGATGCTATGATTTATTATGGATTTTTCTCTTGTCCCATTGGCATGATGTCATTGATTGATTTTGATTCGTGTATGATAAAGGAAAGAGGCATCACGTGCATCATATTTTTCACTGAGGATTCACATGTTATAGACATTCTAGTGTGTGATTTTACTGATGATAGAGGATAATTGTTTAAAGTGTAGAAAACATAAATGGTGTTTTCCCATATAGATTTTTTATGGAATTCTACTCAATTGAGATGGCTTGTTTATATATTTCCTTCTGATGGCATGATATGTGGACCTATGTTGAGACATTTAATAGTTAGTATGATGACTTAATACTCATGCATAGGAGGTGCAGTGACCCTAATAGGTTGATATGAAACATGATTTCCATGTGTTAAAACCCTAATGGGGTGTTTCTTCTCAGGTTTGATTATTTAAAGTGTCAATGAAAAACTATACAATGTTTTACTACAAATCTTGGAATGAAATTCTACTCAACTGACCTTTTTGTGGTTATCTAGTCAGATCACTGAGTACAATGTTGATAGAAACCCAGATATTTCTAGTGAACTAGACCTCAAGGAGGAATTACATTATATGAATGACCGATGAGTGTAAGTAAAATTTATCTTCTATGTTGGTATTATGACCTCTAGGGAGCAGTTTCTTATGAGGATTCTCATAGAGGATCAGGGCCCTTGTAGGCCAATGTTGATAGTTTTTATCCTTGTAAGTAACTATGATCTTTACCTTCCTTAGAGAGGTTTGAATTTTGGTATGGATGGTTAGAACTTGTAACCTAGTTGTGAGAATTGATTATTAGGGATAGGTGGGAGACATAGAGGCCCTTATTTTTGGATCAAAACCTTATAGGTCTATGTTTAGTAAGATTGATGGAAACCTACATAAGAGGTTGCCCTATGTTTTTTAGATGGCTTTTTAGAAAGGGAGACAAGTTGTACACTCATTCTGAGACTGATACATGATAGGTTCTCTAGTTTTTGAATACTGGATTTGATGGGGGTATTCGGGTTATTGGACCTATTGACCAATATTTCTACTATTGGTAATGTAGTTAGAGTGTGGGTAGACACTCATGACTAGAATGAAACTGGGTGATAAATGGTCATGAAATAAATCATTTCAAGAGTAAGTTGTCAATTCTGAAGGAGATTTACAAGGGAGATTCTAGGATTTTTGATATGATGTTCCATGTAGTACACCCAACTTAGCCTTGTAATAGATAACTCACATGAGTGTGAGTTAGGTGATAAATGTATAAGCCATTTATGCATTGTAAAATTTAATTTTAAATTAGGGAGTGGCCGTGTGCGAGCTGAGGACTGATGGTTTCAAAGAATTGATATGGGAATGATTTTATGGAAGTTGTGGTTAAAATGACTAATATCCCTCTATGGTAGAAGGGAAATCATAAATTAATGGGGTACCACAATATTGTTACTTGTGTTTAGACTTGGACACACATTATCAAGGGATGTGGTGTTAGGAGTTATTTAAAGGCAAGTACAACCTGTTTTGATGTGAGCATGGCTAAGAGAGAGTGATACATAACTATATATGGAATATTAGTGTACTCCTAGTTAGAGATTATTATTATCTATTTTTAAATCATCCTAAGTATGATGGGAGATAATTTAATCTATGTATAGCTTCTTTTATTTTAAATATCTTTCTTGGTTGGTGAAAGAACCTGTTGTGGTTGTTCTTGAGGAGCAGTGTAAGGTAATCTATATGACACGGAGTATACCATTGGCCGTTTAGGGGTGGAAACCATTTTTTTAGTTTAAATATATCATTTTATTTAGAAAACATACCTGGGTAGTGGTAATGGGTGATATTTCAAGGTGACTACAAGGATAATCCTATGGTGGGGAGTATTGGATCAACCACAGTTAAGTGTCTCATGTTTAAGAGAGTTGCTGACGCTCCAAGACTAGTCATTGTATAGTTGAAATAACGCGTTTTTTCAGATTACCTATGTGAGAGAAAAACTTCATTTTACCACCAAGGCTTCTTGGGGATGATATGGTTTATGGTGGGGAGATTGTAAGGACCCGTAATTTTCTAGATTGGAATTTTGAGCAGAAATTTGATTTTTTTCTTTTGGATGCTTGTAAGGAGTAAAATGGTTATTTTACAACATAATAAAATCTTGTATAATTTTTATGACCACTATATTGGTCTTATAATAGGGTATTTAACCTAGGAAAATAGTTTTGTGAAATTCAGAGCCATTTTAATTTTAAAGGAATAATTAATATTTAACATTTAATTAATTAAATATTAATTTATTCATGCAGGTTTGTTTGGATATATCTTTTTAAATAAGCCTCATACTGAGATTCCATATCCAATTTTGAGTCTATAATGGGGATATTTTTCTATATGGGGCATAAACTCAGATTGATCACTGAGGCCGGGCTGATTCCCCTTTTTTCCTTTTCTTTTCATTTCTCATTTTCTTTCCTTTCTTTTATTTTTCTTCTTTTTCATTCTTGTCTTCTCATGTATTCTACCAGGGGGTTTCCTCCTTAATGAGACCAAGATTTAAGTGGGTTATGGAGAAATAGAGATAGATATAGGAAGAGTTATATGGGAAGATAGGTACCACCATTGACCTTAGGACGTGCCGGATCATCATACGGTAGTCATGGATCATGGAAACGAGAGAAGCTACAGTGGATTATACCTAAAGGTAGAACATTTTTATGTTTTCCCATAAATACCTATATATCTAACATTATCAAGTTTTAATGTCTTTTATGACTGCTTAAGACCCTTTATTGGTTGATCTATAACTTTTGAGTAGAAAACATGGGTTTTGGGTGACTTGAGGGGTTCTGGTTCGGAAATTACAATCACATGGTGTGTAGATTTAGGAACACATGTCACGTGTTCTTCTTTTTTGAAGAATATGTTCTTTTTAGGAGTACACAGTGTGTATGGGATATAAATTACATGTATTGGGACTCATCTGTGCAGCCGAATACCCGACTAGACAACCAGTGTAGGGACACGTGGCTATGTAGAGTACACAAACAAGACCCCCTATGGGTTTCATGCCATGTAGAGATACATTAACAGGCTATATACATGGAAATTCCATGTAAGGTACATGGGAAGGTACCCCATGTAGGGTACACGCCATGTACATGGCCAAAACCTAGTTTACTTGGGGTTTTACACTCCAAGTCCATTTGGAGTATATGCCTAGGTGGGGCTTTGGTGGTACACATTGTATATTATGTACACATCCTGTGTACTGAACTTGGATACCCTTTGAGGGGTTTTCATATATTTACACCTAGGAGTTAAAATTGGACACATGTGTAGTTTATTCTAAGTATCTTTCCATGTAGATTGTGATGGCGAAACCCTTGTGGTTATTTGAGGACTCTAAGGTGGTGTTTCAACATTTTTTCTCAATGGAGAGGTTCCTACTCGAATATTTAAATCCAAATATCTCTTGAGAGTGATACCCCTTGATAGGAGATGACCCGTGTGCTATATATATTGACCTATGATTTCATATCTCTTCCTCTCAGGGCATCTCCATTACAAGATGTTCCCTTCTAGCATATGAGGCCATGATATTAGTTGTTTTTGAGGATCCCCTACAGGATGCCTCTTCTTACGTTTCAACCTAGAGGATCTTATGTAGGATGCCTCTATCTTATTACTAAAACTAAGGGTTCCATGTGGGATACCTTTTTATACATTATTTCTAATGGAATCCATTGTAGGATCCCTTTTACCCATATACTGTTATAACACTACAATAAAAACTGGGTTTAGCAGCAGTTTTGTGGCGGCGGTTCACAAAACCGTCGCTAAATGTTTTCGCCGAAAGGTTTCATGACGGTTTTTAATAAACCGCCACAAAAACCATATTTTTTTAAAAAAACCCGACCCTTCCCTACCCCCACCCTGCGTTTCCCCCAAACCCTCGATCACAACCCCATCTTCCCCTAACCCCCCGGGCCCCGGCGACCCCCAACCATTTGGCGACCCCCGTGCCCTCCCTTATTCCCCTAACCCCCCCCGACCTCGGCGACCCCCAACCGTCCGACAACCCCGGCCGATGACCTGTGACCCCCAACCGTCTGACAACCCCGTCCGGTGACCTGCGACCCCCAACCATCCGATGACCCCACGACCATCTGGGGTGAGATTAATTTTTAATTGAAACACACATTTATCACATTTCTAGTATCTTGTAGAATTAACGGAGGAATTAGAAGATTTAATAGAAGAAACAGAGCTTGATGGAATGCATACAAGGTATAGGAGGCCAAAAATTTCCCAATTTACCTATATTAGGTTCCCAGTGGGAGTTCTATGGGTGAAATTATTATTTTTTGAATAATAGGATACTCAATGACTCTAAACATGGTACCCGATAGATAATTGTGAAAAATTCATTATAAAAAGTTTTTTTGGTCTTTTCAAACCCTTATTATTTCCAAAAAATCACCCCAAACATGGGATTTACTCTCATTTCCACTGTGATAGGTTCTATATAGTGATATTATCGATCTAATATCCCTCTTGAGTGAACAAATATTTTTACTTATTTCTAGTTCGATTCAGTTGGACATTAGAGTTCATTTTAAATGAGGAAATGTCGGGTAACTCCTCTAATATTCCCTTTCTTCCCCTTTAGTTATGGGAGTAGGGTTAATATTTACCCTTAAAATATAGGGATATTATAATATTTGGAATCTATTGGATTCCATCGGGTATAGCTATTTGAGATACATTTTCTAGTTGAATCTAAGGAAAACTCAGGATTATCTTTTTTAATTACATCTCCTTATATGATAGGGACCTAAATCCCTAATCTATCCACTTAGGCGATTTTTTACATTAAATGGTGGTATCTCTCGTACTCAAGTAAATTTAAAGGGGTATTCTATAAATAAATTGGTTAGTGCTACCCTTCTTCCAACCCTCCTCATAAAGAGTTACCTTGGATATAATTTCGGTCTAAGTGAACTTAATTAAAAACTAGGGTTAAAAAAATAATAATGTATTTTACTAGGCCTCTAATTAAAAAAATTATTTAATGATTCTATTCCTATATTTGAATGATGTGATTAACTTTCTATATTGTTAATTAAAATCCTTGTTTTCTATTTTATATTTTCATATAGTGCCTATTTCATTGTTTAAATCACGTGAAACATCAATGGATACAAATTTACATTATCCACTACTATCTTTTACTATTTAATGACCTTCCATGCTAATTTTACATTATTTACTCACTTTATATGACATATGGATTTTTTTTATTTTTCACTCTATTAGTCATGTTAGAATATTTTTTGTATTATGGTATATAGATTATATCAAGTAGAAACTTGTTTAAGGATAGGTTGGTGATTTTGGGATGGCCTTAAAATTCACCAAATCGTTATACAAATTCCCCCTTTTCTATATGATGAGCAATAAGATTCACCCAACTCATTATATCGATTTTCCTTCCTCTAGGGTGGTTCACTAAAACCATGAAATCCACTGAAAATATCTACAAATATTTTTGGATTCATAGATGTATATGTTCGTGTTATTTATAGGCACTAACACTACTTCCCATATAATATGGAATTGGATTATATATACAATTTTGAGTTGAGGCTTGAAGAATGTAGTAATGATAAGGACACTATCCATGAAAGGTGTTGCCTTTACATGTTCATTCTTATTCTTTATTCATTGAGTTGGGTGGTCTTGGAAAAATCCCTTTAGTCTGTTCTGATTATGCTAGTATGTGAAAAATTATGATCTCATCGACATGCCACATGCACAACCTAAATAATTGGAATTATCCCTTCTTTCTAAAATCATCCTGTTGATCCCTCCCAAGGATCCCCTTTTTCTCTCTTGGCATTATGGTTAGGACTTGCATTAACATTTTTGGTGTTCCAACCCCTCATGATTTTATGAGATCCTTTGGAATCATGGCTTAGTTAAAGATCTTTACATTTCATGTGAAATATGGAAAATGGTTTAAGATGATTTTGGTGATTCATATCTATAGGAGGATTTGAAAATTAGGAATAAATGGTAAATTTAATAATTGATGGGATGAATTAACTAATATGTCTTGTAATAATATTTTAGACCTGATTGATATATACTATCAGTGATTCATCCTAATACAAGAGAATCCACAATTTGATATGAGGTTATTAATTTTCCCCTTAGTGTCACATTCCATGGGAAGACATAAGTGGTTATAGAATTTCTTATCCCGGTTATATGGTTTATTTCCTCTTAAAAACATGTTCCATGGGAATATGTATGTAGTTATATCAATTCTAGGACTGGTGAGATGGCTACTTTTTCCATTGGGGGTGACATCCATGGGAAGAAGAAAGTATTTCTATAAAGTCTATACCAAGATTGGATAC
This sequence comes from Viscum album, assembly GCA_963277665.1. Classification (NCBI taxonomy): domain Eukaryota; kingdom Viridiplantae; phylum Streptophyta; class Magnoliopsida; order Santalales; family Viscaceae; genus Viscum; species Viscum album. The sequence goes on along the minus strand of OY728157.1, from coordinate 21,860,507 downwards.
TTGAATCATGATATTAGAAATTTATCCCGATTTAATAGAATCTTCCTATATTTTGGGGAAATATGTCCTGATGTAGGAGGATCCACCTCATGGAAGGGACAGCCCACATGGAGTTGATGATTATTTAGCTAACATATGGTGTCATCCTAGAGCCTAATAGTTTGTGGGTTTATTTTATATATATAATTAATTTATTAAATCAACACCCTTGTTTATAGCTTTATTGCATACACTATATGCTCAGACTAGACATGTTCAGACACCATTGGTGGTGGAATACTGAGTCATACTCACCCTATTTTGGCCACTATTTGGTACCTTAGAAGATTTCATGGATTCCGAACGATATCTTTAGTAAGAACATTTTATTTATCACCATGGGATTCTAAAACATGTTATAAAATATCTTCATAAGTTCTGAACTAGTGTCACTTACTAAATATTTTAAATTTATTATGATTGAATTAAGTATAATAGTTTGTGTTAAAGTTGTAAATTCATTTCTAAATAATTACTTCAAATTAACTAAGCTTAGGACTTTAAATATACAAAAATGTATGAAGTAAAAATTGGAGATGTCCTTTATATTATATGAAATCCAAATTTTATGGTTTGCCTTATTTTTTTAATATGAGTTGTTTGAAATATTGAAGATAAATTTTTATAGTACTGAACACAAAACATATTTAATTGAAAATAACATATATCATTCATTAGTTTTTAAAAGATATTTTAATGAGAACCCCAGTATAGAAATCCAAGTGGATGAATTAAAATTTCACAACCTAATGATATAATGAATAAAAAATGTCTCTCCAAATTCAAGGAAATAAGAAACACTATAAAATTCAAATAGAGAGAGGTAAATTCTAATAGATAGTGAAAAGATTGAAAAACATAAAGAGCGATGAAACATGACCAATTTTCATGAACTGACCTAGGCTACCCATAATTCAGGTACCCAAGCTAGCCTACGATAAGTCTCAAAGGGTTTCATATAAGGGATAAATATTTCTAGTAATGCTGTTGTACTAATGGTATGAAAATCGTGCATCTTTGGTGTGTTCAATGACATCACTTTCAATGGGGTATTGTTTGAGGAAACATAAATGTGTCATTGATAGTGTTATGATAAGTGTGTAACCCGATATTCTTACTGCTCATCAATGAGGTGTTGACGTTGTCTCTTAGGGACCACACTTGTTCGGTTTGTCTGGGCATGCTAACTAAGTGGTAAATCTGATCAATGTATCATCTTTATTATATTAATCATACTTTATGATCAATGGGTCATCTTTATTATATTGTGTTTCTGTAATCATACACTATTGTATATATGAAACTCTTTCTCTATTTAGTAGTAACTATGTGTTTTAATTTTTTTATTATTGTGTAGGAACACTGTGATATACATGGATAAAATATGGATCACATTACCGAGGAACACACCTCAATATGTTAAGGGTTTGAATGAGTTTTTAGATTTATCAATTTCTAATCAATCCGTTGAAGGGAGAATAAGATGTCCATGTCCTAAATGTAAATTTAGAACATGATTGAAGAGATATTAAGTTTATGAACATTTAATACTGAAGCAATTCCCTGATCAAAATTTGTGTTGTATTTGGCATGGAGAATAAAACAATACATAAAGATTTAGGACTGATGTTAATCCACAGAATGAGGTCCCAAGTTTGTCGACAATGGAAAATGAAATGAAAAACCTCATAAATGATGAATTCGGCACTGCAAGACACCACTATGAGCATCAAAACATATCAGAACAACCAGAAGAGGGTGATACAAATTGCAAATTGATAAGTGATGTTTTTGAGACTGTAACACAAGAAGATCAAGATTGTAACATATCATTGGATCCTCCTCTTGATTCCATGGAGCCAAATGTAAGGTAAAACTTCAGTGAGAAAAATGCATTTCGTGATTTAGTTGACGATGGAAATCAAGAGTTGTATAGTCGGTGTTTTAAATATTCAAAGTTTTCATTTCTACTAATGTTGTACCATATCAAATGTCTATGTGGAATTACAAATAAGGCAATGTACATGATATTGTAATTGATTCGTGATGCATTTACTGAAGCAAAAATCCCATAATCTTTTTATGATATGAAAAAAGTTGTTAACAAGCTTGGTCTGAATTATAAAAAAATACATGTGTGTCCCAATGATTGTATGATTTATTGGGGAGAGGATTCAAGTAGATCAAATTGTAAGAAATGTTCTTCTTCTAGATGATAGTCAAAGGGTGATGTTGGAAGTCTGAATGAAAATAATTTCATGGAGAAGAAGAAAAGGAACACACCTGCAAAAGTTTTTCATTACTTTCCTTTGAAGCCTCGATTGCAAAGATTATTCATGTCATCAAAAACTTCCGAACACATGAAGTGGAATTCTGTAGATAATAACAATGATGGGTTAATGAGACATCCACGAGATTCCCTATCATGGAATACATTTGATTCATTACATCCAGATTTCTCAGATGATCCTAGGAATGTTCGATTGGGATTGGCTGCCGATGGATTCAACCCATTTGGGACTTTGAGTACCAGTTATAGCATTTGGCCAGTTGTTTTGATCCCTTATAATATGCCTCCGTGGATGTGTATGAAACAAACATATTTTATCATTTTGATGATTATTACTAGAAAAAAATTCCTAGAAATGATATTTATGTATACCTGTATCCCTTTATTGAAGAATTGTAGGAGTTATGGAGCAACGGTGTTGAGAAATTTGATGTTTCTTATAAAACAATGTTCAAAATGCATGCTTCTTTAATGTGGACCATTAGTGACTTCCCTGGGCTTGGAAATTTATCTGGTTGGAACACTTATATGGGTCTGGCTTGTCCCATTTGTAACTTTTTGATTGCAATCCCAAACGACTACCTCATATTAGAAAATGGTGCTTCTTGTGCCATCGAAGATTTCTTGATGCATCTCATAGATTTCGGCTGAACAAATCAAAATTTAATGGTTCCATTGATCGTAGACCACCTCCAAAGTTGTTAACCGATTCTGAAATATTTACACAGCTTGAAAAAGTTAAAATAGAATTTTGGAAGGTTCATCATTTGAATGATAGTGGAAAACGAGTGCGAAGTGCATCATCAAGTGAAATCAGAACTCAACAATGGAAGAAAAAAAGTATATTCTTCAAACTTCCGTATTGGGAATTTAATTTTTTGCGCCACAATCTTGATGTGATTAATATTGAGAAGAATGTATGTGATAATTTGATTTTCACATTACTTAATGAGCATGTAAAGACGAAGGATCATCTCAATGATCGCAAAGACTTACAAGTAATGAACATAAAACATGATCTCTGGCCAGATGAGAATGAAAAGTATGCTTCGACCATTTTTTCAATGAAAAATAGGGATAAAGATACGTTTCTTCGAATTTTAAAGAATTTGAAGGTATCTTATGGGTATTCGAGTAACATCTCGAGGTGTGTTGACTTGAATAATCGTAATATATATGGATTGAAAAGTCACGATTCACATATTTTGTTACAACAGTTACTACCATTGGCATTGCATACATTATTACCTGAAAAATTTACTGCTGTTATACTCCAATTCTGCACATTTTTCAGGCAATTATGTGAGAAATCTCTACATCCATTTCAGCTTGAAAACCTCCAGGAGAGGTTTGTATTGACCCTTTGAGCAATGGAGATGATCTTTGTTCCATCATTTTTTACTGTTATGATGCATTTAACTGTGCATTTGGTGGAAGAAGCTAAATAAGGAGACCCCGTTCATTATCGATGGATGTATCCAATTAAGAGATATTTTATTTATATGTTTCCAGTTATGTAAACAATTTTTGGCATTTAAAAAAATGGATAATATTATTATTTTATTTCTCAGATATCTTGGGCATTTGAAAGCATACGTGAGAAATAAAGCTCAACCAGAAGGCTCTATTGCTGAAGGGTATTTGGCTGAGGAGTGTCTCACCTTTTGTTGCAGATATTTGGATGATATTGAGACAATATTTAATCAAGTTGGACGTGTTGAAGACACATCAACTCAATCTTAAATGCATCAGAAATCAAAAATATTTACTGCTATTGGCCGATCTGTTGGGAGGACCTCATATGTGACACTAATAGAATTGGAATTATTACAGGCACATAGATATATGCTGCTGAATAGTGAAATTGAAAATCCATTTATTGAAGAGTTAAGGATACAAACAAAGAGACGAATGAGAGGCTGAAAAATAAATGAGAAAGATATAATGAAAGCTATGAATAAAGAGCTGGTAGAATGGTTTGCATGACGTGTAAGTTTATAAATATTGCAATAAATACGGATATTAGTTTGACACATACAATTTTTAAATATATTAAATTATATTTATTTTTTCAGATCATGAATACTGATACTCGAGCATACTTGTCAGAAAATTTGAAGTTTCTTGTTAGAGTTCCTATAAAACAAGTTAGAAAGTTTGACGCTTATAATGTGAATGGATTTAGATTTCGTATAGTCGATCGAGAAGAGGGTTTGAAAACACAGAATAGTGGTATATTTACATTTGCTGAAGTGGGATACTATGGAAAGCTGCATGATATTATTGAATTAAACTACCACGGGCATTTTTCTGTTGTTTTATTCAAATGAAAATGGGTCAATATTATCAGAGGTGTTAAAAGAGATTTCTTGCAATTTACTTCTGTAAACTTCTCTTGCTTGATGGATGTTGGTGATCATGAACTTCATGATCCATATATCTTAGCATTGCAAGAAAAAATGGTATATTATGTGAATGATGTTGTGGATGAAGGGTGTAGTGTAGTTACTCACGTAATACAAAGATATTTGTATGATATGGGTGATAAAGTGGAATATTTGACCTCTGCAATTGAATTTCATCAACAACCGGAAGCATAATTATTTTTCCATCATGATATTGAAAATATTAGTCTAGAAAGGATGAATGAAGTGGATGAAGCAATGGAGCAGGAAACCGACATGATTGAAGGGGAAAATGATTGTATGCACAATTATTTATTCATTCAGCAACCACTTGTTTCATTTCTGCAGTCATTCATTATCATTGTTATATATATATTATTTGTTAGTACTGGGCATCTATTATCATTTTTAATTTTTTTTCTGCATAATTTTTTTGAAATATATATTCTGAAATTAATTTTATTTGATTAAATGACAGGAATGCGACGAAAGAAGCAGTGCACTATTTCATCTAGTTCTGCGACAGATGACGATCCGTCTGTCCCCATAGTATTTGAGGCACCAGCTGCCTACTCCCCTGCACCATCTCCCCCTGCACCATATTTGACACCATCTGTGGATGTCTCATTAGAGGATGAGTCATCAACTCCCCCTATAGGATCCTCAATAGTGGGTAAAAAACACTCCCCTTCCAGTTCATCATAGACATTCTGGAGGGTCATAGTCATAGGTACACATTTTAATTAAATAAATTTATTGCATTTTGTTTATACTAATTGTTTTCTCATTACAGGTGAAAAAAATGAAACCCTGGAAAAACACATAAAATGTTAAGATGTTTGGAACATGAATGGAGAGAATATAGTCATGCCATTTGATTCTTATGGGGTCCCGACAGATGACGCTGCGGGGTTACTTGGCCAAATTATAGGTCAGTTGGAAACGGGGCCCATTTCCCTACCTATTTCATATGATGATTGGAGGAATATGCCTCCAAACTGAAAAAATTAAGTTTTTGATTCTCAGATAAAGGTAATTTTACTACTTTATGGTTTAATTGAATGCCATGTTACTAATATATTCAAAATGAATTTCGGTATATAGATGTTCTTCCACTTTACCGTTGCTGATGTGATAGCACGAAAGTGGACATTGAAAAATCTTGGTAAAAATATGGAAATATTTCAAATGGAGGTTGTGGTTTGATGTCAACGATACTTCATTGACCGTGCAACAAATGTATGAAAAGCTACCCAGTGGGGTACCAATAGAATAGTGGAAAGTTTTTGTCGATAGACATCATGATGAGAAGCGGATTGTATTGAAATATATATTATTATATTATCCTCATTTTACATTTATACATGTATATGAGGAGGAGATTACATTGAATACATTACTGTTAAATTGAATTTTATTTATTTCAGGATCTCTCAAGATAGAATGCATCAAACCGGGCAAAGCAAGTCATCCCGCACACTGTGGGCTCAAAAATATTTTCTAGAAGCTGAATGTCATTAGTAATATTTTAATTAGATTAAATATTTATAAGAAAATGTTATCTATTTAACATATTAAATTTTTGATTTATCTTTGTTTAATGCAGTCACAGAGTTTAGGGCATGAAGCATCCCTAACTGAACTGTGGCTGGATGTTCATAAAAAAACAGATGGAAGTTTTGTTAATGAGCCTGCCAATGAAGTTGGGGTATGAAGTCAATTTTTTATTATAATAACTTATTATCAGTTTTTACTGTGTTAATATATATTGATATTTGATTTATAGGTAAAAATTAAATATATATGGGATGCCAATCCAGGGCAATCCTACTCAGTCTCCCAGGATGAAACTGTTGCTAAAGACCTTGGGAAGGAGCATCCCGGTAGAGTGCGTGGGATGGGTTTGGGACCCATACCATCTGAGGTCTTTGGCAAGACACCAGGGATTCCATCTGCATCTACTTCTGGTTATAGTCATTTCATACTTGAAGATGCTCAGAGGGAGATGTCTTCTCTATGAAACACAGTTCACCAGCAGGGGGATTAGATATCTGCTTTGCAGAAAGAGTTGCTTGAAATACGTCAGCATATGAGCAGATATGCCCTCAGTGGTAGTGCATCGACTAGTGGTGAGCAGGTAAATCACAAAAAATCAAAATCATTTAGTTTGAAAACTTTTATTGGTTTTAAGTTTAATTATATATATGCAACAATATTTAATTTTCAATATAATGTTCTTACAGGTGGCAGCAGGTAGTGGAGATGGAGGTGGAGAGGGTGACGATGCATCATCAGATCATGAGTAGTAGTATTGTTGATGTGTTGAACAAATATGAGAATGGTTTGATTGTATATGTAACATGTATGGCACATAGTTGCCACCAAAAATTTCTATGTCCTAACATTTTCTTGATTTCTCATGTTTCCTTCTATGCATTTTTTTGATTTATGATGTTTCATTTTATGTCTTGATTTCTCGAGTGTGGTATACATCATTCCATTTAGGCCTGTGTTTGAATTGGTAGTCGGATTTTGGATGACTAAATAGTGATCCTTTTGTTATTTTGTTCTAGTTATATAAATTGGAACCTATTAGGAAGTATAGAGACCAAACATAAGAGGATGATGGGAATTTGGTTTAGCCTAATCATGTGATACGAATCATATACTCACCAATAAAAGTAGTTGGAAACAAAAATGGTGAACCTAACATGGAACCTTAAACAAAATGCATGTGTCACCCACATGTTAGGCTCCTTTTTCTCTCTCAAAATATAAAATGTGGACAAACATGGATCCGATAAAATTGATTATACATGTGTTTATTTATTGATATGCTGATTTCATGAGTATTTCTTGTAAATGTTTCGCATAAGTATTCTGGCACTTTCAACTAGAACCCCCTTTGATCCAAATGACATTTTACTACTTTAAGAACACATATGCTTCGACTACTGCACAAGTTGTATCCTCATTTAAAACTAGGGCTCTATTATCAACCTTGAACCCTCAACATTGGGTCTCAAATTCACTTGTTTGGGATTCACACCTAAATGGTACCTTTCCATCTTCAGAGGAAGCTAAAAAATCCATTCATCTTAAAAATCCCTACTAGATGTCTGCTCGACAATGACTAGTGGAACATAATTTGTTGTAAATATTTTCCATATAAAACCATTTCATGGTCATATCCATGGAAGGAAATAACATGTTCCTCCCTTATCTAGGGAGGTTGATCAAGAGGTCACTGATGGACTCATCTAGATAGCATAAGGGACCCTCCAAAGGGCTCCTTCTAGCATTCACCATCACCAATGCTACAAATAAATAAAACCTCTATATGATGTGTGTGTTTACCTTGGGAGTATGACCTAAGTCTCCCAAACCTAGGTAGTCAGGAAAACCTACTAAGGGTAGTAAAAAATCAACCAAGAACATGGACCTACATCTATACCCTATAAAGAATCCCACTAACTAAATATGGTGGCAAACTATGAGCAAGAGGACACATTTTCCCACATTTACTAAGCTTGTCGGTATAATATGGTATTATTCAAAGAAATCACCAAGAATATTTTGGTAAAAAATATAGGGAATACCCATATCCTTTCCCACTAACCTGATTAACATCGGTATATACCTATATGAAATGGAGGAAAAGATCAGGCCCATACACATTCTCCAACAATAGAATAAAAAAATATGCATGTTCTGGTCACTGATGTCACCTAGAATATTCTAAAAATGGTTAAAGGGAAGACACACAACTATTCTACCATAATTTGGGTGACTCATTAACATAATATGAGGATATTTAGAGAAGATACACATCTTTTCTCCCAACGTATGATGTATCTAGTTGAATGCAGAGGTTATTGGAGTTTGGGTCATATCTTGCACATCCTCAAAACTTTTCCACCAGTTCCTCCTAGGGGGATAAGATCTTTAAATATTCCACATTATTATGTGGGTCCTATTAATTTTTAGTAGGGATGTAGCTATAATACCATATACATCCGAGGCCAAGGTGGTAGTCGACATAGTTGATACTAGAGTCAGGAATTAATGTGCATGAAATGTGATCCCACTCAGAATAGTCAGGTTGTAGCATAGAGTCATGGTATGGGAAAACAAAATGACGTTCAACATATGATAGGGAGAATAATTCAAATTCATATATTGTTTGAGTTACTAATCTAGTAACCTCTACTATAGATTCTAAATTATTTGAAACAAGTGCATCATACAATGTTATATTTGATACATTTCTAGAGATTCTGGTCCTTGATATAGTGTATTTATGTGTCATTAAGAATTTGTAAACCTCATTGGTTATTCGATCAATGATTGTTCACTGATGGAATTATTTTCCCCATCAGATAGGAAAATGTTTTTTTATATATAGAATTCATTCTTTCCAATCATGTAACTGTATGATATAATTATTGGAATGGATTTTATGCTTCCCTATAGATCCATTATTGATTATTATCACTATAGAATTATGGTCGATTGTTTGTATGATGTCTCCTGTTTCATACTGTTGGGGATACCAAGTTAGAAATAACATTTTATTTGTTTTTATGATGTCTCCTATTCCATTTTCTGTTTGGATTTGTTTTTCAGGGCAGTGGGGTAGTAGAAGAAAAAATGCATTTTTTTTCTGGTCAGCATTTCGCGGCGGTTTTAACTGCCACTAATGCTTTAATGTTCAGAATATCACGATGGTTATAACCGCCGATAATTATTTACTTTTAAACCATTAGAAGCAGTAAAAACCGCCGTGAAATGTAATCGGTTTATATTTAGCGGTGGTTTTCACTGTCGCGACAGAGGCGCATCAAACGCTTTAATATCGCAGCGATGAAAACTGCCGCGAATAAAAAATATCCAGCACCCATCAAACTGCCGATAAAGTCACGAAAACCACCATGAAATGAGGCATCTACGAAGCTTCCCTTAAACCACCGCAAAATGGATAAAACCGCTGCTAATAGATTTTCGACGCCCAGTTTAGCAGCAGTTTCTGTAAACCACCGGTAATAGCCAGTTTTATTGTAGTGTAAGGACACTGTTTAAGATGCCTTTTTTTTCTTACACCACTTTTAAGGGTACTGTGTAGGATGCCTCTTCCTATGTACAATTTCAAGGATCCCATTTAATATGCCTCTATTTTTGAACTATTGAGGATCCCATGTAGGATTCCTCCCTTTTCCTTCATAGTTGAGTATCCTGAGTAGGATTGTAAAGACCCTAACCCCAGTTTCACAAACTCGATGCCCTAATTCCTTATAGTGGAATAATAAACAAGGAAGTTTCATCTAAAAGGACTGAATAGTTTATAAATTTTGAGAAACCATATACAAACATAAATTTTATATTACAACATGAAATGAAATACAATATAGAAATTCCATTGGAAACATCCATAACTCCTAGATTATCCCTGCATGTCATTCATAATATTTATCTCATAATATTTATCTTCACATATTGAGAAAAAATAAAACATAAGAAAGGGGTGAGATTTGATGCTCAATAAGGGTAATTAATACAAAAAAATATAATATAAACAATAATTAATAGTGAATGACTTAAAACACATGCCTTTAGAACATAAACTTGTGCATAATATGGAAAGGATAAAAGATGAATAAATAATTCCATAAATATAATCACATGAGAATGAAGCTTAACCATGGATATTATAATAGTTTAATATTCACATGGATTATCAATTAATAATATCATAATTAAGTAATTCATAATTCCAGAAATTTGAAACATACCGTTGAGGCCTCGGCCAAGACATTTGAAAATAAATGGTTAAGGCCTTAGTGAAAACCATATCTAAAAATGGGAAAGGCACTAACCAAGTCTATATCTGTTTTATCTCATGAGATATACCGATAAATCATGGGGATATAGAGGCCACCACTCACAACTTTCTAAGTCAAATGCATTCCAAATATGAATGGGGTTAAACATCAACAACATATACATTTAAAATGTAAATACCTTTCGCCAATCACTAACCATTCTGAGAAGTATAGTGAATGGTATTAAGATAGAATATCCATATTCAAACCGATCATAAACAATTCAATAAGATATGATAGATGATAATAATAAGAGATAAATCTGAATAAATCATAAAATTAAACATAGGTGTTTAAATAGATAAAAATAATCGAATAAAACCATTGAGGAATTCATGAGAGAAATACCTTTTTTTACATTGCAAAGAAGATTTCTTTTGAAAAAATCATTTGAATTTGTCATAATTGTTTATATAAAACCATAAATGAAAAAATATAGTTTTTCAGGAAAAAAATTGGGATTTTATTAAAATATTGGTGTCTTAAAACTGGCTATTAATGATACTTGAAAATGGTTAAAAAATAGAGATGTTCCCTTTAATCAGGCTTGCGTATCGGGAATAATTGAGACGAGAACCTTATAAAACATGTAATTCCCATAAAATAAAGATGAAATGATCTAGATAGATGATTTTTAATGTATATAAAAAATTTATAATAAGTATATAAAAATAATTAATAATTATATTGGTGTATATAGGAATAAAGAATCACCCGAATGAAAATGAAGGTTCAGGAAGAAAACCATTACCTTAGTCTGAATGTGTTCTGCACTTGACTTTAATGTCCTGGATAATAAAATTAAATCCATTAATTAATTAATTAATAAAATTTTATACATTGATTTTATTAATTATAGTTTTATTAAGTTTATTTATGTCCATGTTGATGAGCTATAGATTTTAATTTTATCATTTGAGAGCATTCATTTTCTTGGTTTTCATGATTGGTTCGCTTGTTTATAAGTAATGAAGTTCATGTAAAATGAGTATAATTAAATATTATTAATGAAAATAAATAAGTGTAATTTTATTTATATATTGTTTTTTACTAGATATTAGGATGACTAATTAGATAAAATGTTAATGATAATAGTTTAGATTAATTTTAGCGGTTATAGATCACAACGAACTTGTTTTGTTTTACCATTTTAGTATTATGTAAATATGTTAATTTGAGAACATAAAAAGGGGTTTAATATATATTTTAAAATAAATTTAAACCATTCAAATGGTTTTATGAACAACCTTGAATATGGTGAAGAAAAATGAAAACTTTTTATCCTTGAAGGTGATGAAACAACACCTCACAGATGATGTTTCTATTTTTAGAATTAAAGGGAGAGGAGAAGGGGCCTGATGATATATTATTAAATTATCATAATAAAATTAACGTGTATAAATTTTAATTGAGTTATAATTATATTTGAATTATTTTAGGTGAGGATAGAATAAGAAAATAAAAGAACATGAAAAGAAATTAAAAGAAAAAGAAAGAGGTTTTTACCTCTTCAGAACCTCCTTAGGGAAAAGGTTTTGGTATTTTTATGAGACTGAGAAATATTAGAAATGGGGAAGTGTATTTGGAAGAGTATTGGGTAGAAATTTTATAAGGCTAAAATCTTATAAGGTGTGAGTAGAAGGGGCAGTGATGGGTGGTATTTATAGTGGAGGAGAGGGGTGTTTTTTGAACATCTTATCCATTTTTTACTATTTTGGCTCAAGACTATGAATAGTTTGAGAATTATCACCAAATATATTAAAATAATGAATTATAGTTCTATATTATGGGATTAAATCATCCATAAAACATCTATAACCCAATAATTCATGTATTTAGCATTTATTATAAATTATCGCATTTTACTATTCACAAAAAATTCAAGTATTTCAGAAAAATACCAAAAATTCACCATAAATATTTTTTGACTTTTATAATTAGAAAATTAACTCCATTTTATGTAAATAATTTTATAAATATGATAAATATAATTTTTAATAAGAATCACCATTTATTCAAAAATACAGATTTTAAAATTAAAACTGATTTTATGACACTTTGAAAAATTATCCAAGGCCTAATTAAATTATCCAAAATTATAAGACAAAAAAATAATAATTTATGAATAAATTTTATGAAATTAAATTTTATTTTAAATCATTTATTAATTATAAAATTATAATTAAATATTTATGACTTTCAAAAATACCAACACTTAATTAACAATTATTAAAATACTTATTTACCTATATTATGATATAATTATATCATACTTTCATTTATAAGATTTATAAAATTTATTTATACTTTCATAGGTGATTTTATTGTTCTAATGGGCATATTACTATTCCTAAAGGTCACATTTTTATTCCAATGATCACATTACTATTCATTAAAAATGAAACTTATCAAAAAAATTCCAAAAAATTAACCAAAGTAAATTTTTATATTAATCATTATAAAATATTATTTATTTTTTCAAATATAATATAGAAAAGTTTCAAAATTTATATTTAAAATAATTTCTCCATTAAAAGGTGGTAAAACTGTATTTAGAAAAATATAGCATTTTTTATGTGTAAAATTTTGATTTATTATTATCTTATGTCTCTAATTTTTTTTGGATGAATGTAAAAATATTTTATTGAATATATAATATATAAATTTCATTAATATATTTCACTAATAGTGATTAATTTAATTTGATAATATAAAATTTCATTGGGGGCATAAAAATAGTTTTATAAAAATACATCCTTTATGTTCAACTAGTTTTCATATCTAATTAATTGGTAACCAATAAATAAATTTTATAAACATGTGTAATATATATTTTAATAATTTAATTAATCTCATTCATTCCCACCATTACAAAGTCTGGGTGATAACTATCATAATTAAATATTAATATTTAATTATTTGTTTAAGTTCAATGTTCTGTGTAATGTAAACTATCGAAGAAGATAAATTTAAAAAGAGACATACTATAAAATATTGGGGTGTTACATTATACCATCCTATAATAAATTTCATCCTCAAAATTTGTAATTGTTCTTATAAAATTAAAGGTTGATACTTCAAAATTACTTTGTGGGAAACCCAAATTGGAAATAGGGTTAATAAAATATTCTCTTAGTAAGAGGGAAATATAAATACAATGGTTACCACAAAACAAGTATTTGAATATGATAACATTAGTGTGAAGTGAAGATATGGACATTGAATAATAATATAACCATCAATTTATGACATATAATTATAGATAACATGGTCATTAGAAAGTTAACCATAAAAAACCACAAATCTTACGATCGTTTAAATGACCACAGATTTATCAGAAATAAAAGTAAACAGATAACGTTTTTATTCCAAAAATATTTTTCCTAGAGTTGAGGGATTCATTTACTATCCAGATAATCACTTGATAAATTACACTTACTTGATTAATTTCCACTTCATAATCATAATCTAATCCTTTGGTTGTGCTTCGATCAATTTTCACATCATCCTTTACACTTGGAAATGAATGGCCAAGATGGATTTTTCATGACTAAAGCACATTTAATTAATCATATGGTTATTAAGTCATTCCTTCAACCTTTAAATGTTTACCGAAACTAATAAGGTTAACACATGTTATCAACAAAAAATAATATCCAATGTTTAACTTGATCCATTCCACAAGTAGTTAATCTTATTATTTGTCTAAAGCATGTATGTCCACCTTCAAAAACAAAAAATTTAGAAGTAATGTCACTAAATTTCCATAATCAGCATAACATAATATTTCCCATATAATGTAACTCTTAATCCTTAATACCAAATATATGAATAACATGATCACCTTAAAACCTTAATCAAAACAAGCATGCTTTTGAATTTTCAATGAATAAGTACTATAGTAAAATCCTTATATATCTCAGGATTATTATAACCATATCATTATTGATAAAGTACTCAAATAACACAATTATTGAATCCAAACACAGAAAAATTAATCAATCCCCTTCATTTGAGGTAGAATCATAATCTTGACCATGATCCATTATCCACTTTTGAGGTATATTCCATTGACGCTTGAGACATTGATTTTCATACTATCTAATATCATTTCAGTTGAATCATTGTACATTGGAAGCCTTTTTCTTACCCTTGCAATAAAAAAAGTGGGCTTTCTCTCTAAATATGAAGAAAAATCTTTTTTTTCTTTATTAGTCACTGAAAGTGGATAATATTCATTGTTAATATCTTTATATTCATTATTCCGAAGACCATAAACATCATTTTTAGTGCATTATTGAAATTGAACTTCATTTCTTATCTTAAATGCAATTCAAGTTTAAAATGAAAATTTGGGCACAAACATTCATCTGTTTTTGGACAAAATTATATTGATTTTCTGAATTTTATATTTTTGGATATGATTTATCACTTTTTTTGGAACATTTTTTCTTTTAGGATTGATGTATGAATCCCAATGGAAGATGGATATTTTTGGGGATGAATGCAGAAATTTTCTGGAGAATGCATAATGGGCCTAAGGCCCATCAAAAAAAAGTGGGGCCCAAAAACCAAGGCCAATGAAACTAAAATTTTTACCGAATAAATATAAAAATATGATGATCATTTTATTCAACTGTGTCCAGAGCTAATTCTGTATTTTTTGTGATGATAAAGGGATCTGAAATTGAGATTTAAATGGTGGGCCTAATATGAATGCACATAAAGTCGTCACACTATTTCGACCATAACATCCAAAAGGATGCGACATATTTCCTAAAAATTTTAAAGCTCATAAAGGACAGATGGAAGATCACATTTTTCTTCTATGACCCCACCAGATTTGGCTTTCCTCAATTAAAAATTTACATGTCAAAACGGTGGATGAATATGGATGAATTTCCGGGCCAACTTCGAAACATCAAATTCCCTTGATTTTCCCACTCTCCTTTTAACACTCCCAATTAATGGAGATATAATTTATTGTTGGTGGGTGTATCTAAGTCTCCAAATATGCCTATATAAAGAGATGATTGTGAATGGAATAATCATCGAATATTTTTGTTTGGAATGGAATTTTTTATTTTCTTTCAATTGTATTGTCATGCTTTCATTTTGTAATCGCCTTTTCAATTTCTCCCAAGTAAGTTTTTCATTCACCTTTATTTAATTAATAAAATATCATCATCAAATTCTTCTTCTTAATTTCTTATTTTGTTTTTTCATATCATGTTGATACCATTTCCTTAGGGAGTGAGGTTATTCACATCATCTTTTGTGAAACTCTTCACACAACAATGGAGTGATTGTTTTTTTCTTCTTCTCCAATTCTACCATCATAAGTCTACTACCAGCTTTCATTGATATAATAGCATCAATGGAGGGATAATCCTATAATGGGTTGATCCAAGGGAGTATCAAGGGGTGAATTTGATGTTATTTCTTAATTTAATAATTCTTAATCAATTCTATTGTTGATATTTTAATTCAATGATTTACATTATCCTTTAAACTCACCAATTTTAAGGATACACATCCCAAGTTCTAAAACGATACTCTACCTTAGAGTGATCATAAATATGATCCTCCAAGTTTATAGGTTATTAGCCTTAGGATAGTGAAAACTCAATATTGGTGAGTGATTTGGGATGGTTGTATTTCATTAAATTAAACACTCGAATTTAAGACATTGAAATAATTTAAAAAGAAATTCATCCAATACACCCCATGAGATAACCAAGGATCAAATAATGCTTTTAAATTAAATTCACTTACATCTTTAAAATATGAAATAATCCAATCAATTCAAACCCAAGTTAGCCAAATCAACACCATCAAATCACCTTCTTAGAATGCATGTTTCTTAGGTTTCTTATTAGGTCTATGAGGATCGATAACCCAAGCCATACTACAATAACCACGTACACCATACGACTTGGGTAAATTTGGGTGCATCCACCTCTTAATAATATACCAAAGTGGTTCCTTCCACAATTATCACATGTGGGAAAATACTTCTTTCTCTTATTTCTCTATACAACTTTTTCCTAGAATTACTCTTGTTACCATGATTCCCTTAGAATCTATAATACTTAGATAATCCATTCTAAATATTATTAGCACATCATATTATGTCCTCATACAATGAGAATTTTTGGGAGGCTTTTTCCCTTTGAAATATTGGCATAAGTCATAAAATATTTGATCATTATTACTCTTTGGATCACATGAATTGGTGAGGTTACCATTCCTTCTACTAGGTTCCATTTCTAAATAATTTAATACAACAAATTAGATCATAACATTATAAAACATAATGTGTAATCTCAGAAATATTGAATCACATAATCCTAAATTGATAATTTAGGTATAACTAATCTCTAAATAATATGTTTAGTTTCTTTAGAAACACATTTACTTTTAAATCCATCATAATGGTTTATAAAGAAAATTTTAATTATTCTAAGAATATCACCTAGGAGTGTCAAACCAGGTGCACAGTAAGGCCCATTGTCTTGTACAAGGTTACCCCGAGTCAATCTTGGGACACCTTATCAGAGTTGTTACCCATAGGTACATCTGTACAAGAACCATGTTCACTTGTAGTATCTAGAAATGGATGTATTTCTAAGAAGACCAACATAATCTCTACCTTACCAAAATTCTAGGATGTTATTCTATGCTTATACTCAATTTCTATCTTAGGTTTAGGTAATTCCCTAGTCTCTATTGGTATATTACATTGTCAAATTCAGGTGTTTGGGGTGTCATGGACACCATCAGTGAGTCAAGAGGGAATTAGTGTCAGGGGCAAGGTGTCGACATGGTGTCACCTATTGGTGC
This sequence comes from Viscum album, assembly GCA_963277665.1. NCBI lineage: Eukaryota > Viridiplantae > Streptophyta > Magnoliopsida > Santalales > Viscaceae > Viscum > Viscum album. The sequence goes on along the minus strand of OY728157.1, from coordinate 21,843,051 downwards.
CACTGATTGGTGTCACTGCTCAGTTTCAACCGATCTGTCTCACTGATTAGTTTCACCAATCAGACTCACCAACCAGTCTCACTGATTGGTGCCACACCCAAATTTTGCGACCGTAGGGTGATGGGTTTCCTTCCCAAGTTTTTCTGTAACTTCTCCTTTATGTTTTAATAACCCTTTAAATTAATTTAAACCCATTTTAAAGTCCATAAATGATATCTTTAATACCTTAATAATGGGGTGTCCTTAACTTACCAAAATGTGTGTCCTTTTTCCTTTGTGTCACACCCTTTCCCGCATTTTCCACTTTAGCCTCTGTTATGTGTTTTTCTCCATTTAAAGAAAATCTATTAACTCACAGCTGTCATCTCCACCATCTATGAGGAGAATTATTCAATCTCAATAAATCCAAATGTGTTAAACCACCAAGATACATGGTGGAGCCATAATATGAATTTTAAGTACTTTGAAATCGTCTCCCTAATTTTAGGATCTGTCCTCTTCTTAATCTGAGACTATCTCTTCCTTATTCCTTTCCATTTCTCTTAGTGCGCCTCAAGACTTACTATGGAGATGAATCATGTACCCATGTTGGATCCCTTATCACTTAGCCTTGGATTCCTTGGAGTTCTTCCTCTATAATTCATGCATCCCCAGTTCTTGGTGCAAGGAGAAAACTTTGATCCTTGATAATCCAAGTAGGGGTTCTTCCTTCGTCTCTCTTTATTGTGCATCATGCGGGGCAGGTATGATGATGTTCCCCTAGGATGTAGATGAAACCAACTTTAACGAAGATAGTTAACGAACTGTTAAAGAATGAAGGGGTGGTAATGGTGATGTTGATTTTGTATTGTTTTACCTTAATTTTTATGTTTTGAATTGTATGGATTCATGTACACTAAAAATCTTGGATGTTGGTGGTCCTTTCTTGTGCACTAATGAAGCTCTGTTTTCCTGGATAATCTTGTGATTCAATGGTTGTAACATGGAAACTGGTTAATCATGTAAAATTGGTTGATTAAATGGATTCCCAATGAATAAGATCCCCTGTGTGATCACCCCAGTTAACCAAACAGGAAGAAGGAACGTAATGAATGGTGTAGAAAATTATGAAAACTACCTTGCACATTTCTGGGGATATGCATGGTCGTTCTATTTAATGTTTGTGGGGTGACCTAAAAAGGGGGATGGAATGTTCTGGTTGAGAAGTTGTTGTCCTGTAATTCTGATGTCATGTGGAGTTAGTATGTTGGGGCTTGGTTTGGTTCCAGTACTTTGAGGGATCTTATGGATCCCTTTTGATGTTGTTACTTTACAAGAGAACCAGGTGTGAATACTTAAATGTCACTTGGATGTTTTTATTTCAGTAGTTGTTTTGGGTTGTGGTTATTTCTAATATTTTCCCAATAGTGTAGGAATGTTTTAAATGGAATCACTTGAACATGAAAATAAGAATGGGTACAATGGGAGATTATTTTTCAAAAGTGGGTTGTTCTCTGGTTGTGAATGTTGTGTACATGTGCATGTTGGGATAACAGTGAGAGTGGTTGTGTATGGGCTAGTTGTCTATTTCAAAACCCTTATGTTGGGATGAGTTCTTTATTACCTATATGTATAATATTTAGTTCTTGTGTTTCTTATAACCACCCCACCCATGTTGAGAACTTCATGCCAAAAAGCCCCATTTCATGGGGGACAATGTTTTTTCCAACATTATTATGAGTGGATGTTCATTATCTCTTTCCTGCTCCCTCTCCTAGGTAGACCAAGATTCTTCGGGCAGACTATGATGTCCTAAGGTTCATTATAACCCCAGACTCTTCAGGCAGGGTGTGTGGTGGTGGTTGGACCAGGTGTGTGTGGGAAAGTTTGTTTCCCCAATGTCTTAGGGATGGGGCCTAGGTGTCTTTGAGAATGGAAGTGGTTGCTCTGGCCTAGGTGTCTTCAGGCATGGCATAGGTTGTTCTGGCCCAGGTATCTTCAGATGTGACAACGGTTGTTATGGCCCAGGTGTCTGCGGGCGTGGTTATGTTTGGTGGCCCAGGTGTCTGCGAGTGGGATTTGTGGTTGTTATGGCCCATAAGGTTGTTGTTGGGGCGGTAGTGGGACTACAGTGAAACTTTCGGGGGAGGTTTGGTGCCTAGGTTTTCTTAATTAACCAGTGGAAAAGTGGTACAGAGTACCCAAATATCGATGTGCTATTACTATTACTTTACCTGAATTGCGTTATTTGGAGAGTGTGCCTTGGTGAGGATGGGTGGATTGTTTTTTGCTAGGTGTTTTGGTTACCTATTTTCTCATGGGGCATTAGAATGCCTCCCCACTTATACACGAGAGTTTTTGGTTTTCCCTACTTAGTATACCTGTATACTCACACCATGTATGTAAAATTACTTTCTGGTTTTCAAGAGGACTTTGAGGACTATGCCCGACCTTACTATATTGGGTTTTGGGAGCTGTCGTTGAATTTTTTCTTTATTTTGGTACTTTTCATCAAAGTTTTTCTTGTACTTTGTATCAGTTTATTTTGAACATGAATATGGGAATGTATTTTTGGCTTTACTTTTACTTTCAGTTTTTGTAGTGGTTTGAGATTTACCATATTATCTCCCGATATTGTTCTATAAAAAGGGTAATGCCTTCCATATTATTTCAGATTATACACCCTTGGTTATATTCTCCACTCTGGGGCCTATTAATGGTAGGACTCGGGGGTCATTATCTCTCTTTTAACTTGAAGAAGGAAGGGTCTGGAAGTTTGTTGTCCCTTCCCTCATCTTTGTGAAGGCAGATCATGACCGAATGGTATCAGAGATGATAGTAGAGAGATAGGATGGAGTTAGGGTTAGGCACAATAAGGATTAAATGGGGTGGTAGGGAAACATTGTTAAGAAATATTGGTGCATGAAATAGGCCAGTGAATAACAGCTAGGACACAAAATTTTAGTGCCCCCCATGATCTGATGCAAGGACTCTAGACCTACCAAATGACTAAGTGAGGCTACATTGATTAAAGGGTAGAGACCCTAGGGAAAGTACATGCATCATAATGAATTGTGTCCTTCTGTGTCTTGGGTGTTTCTAGAATTTAAAATAAATAAGAATTTTAGAAAAATTTTTAGATAATTTTCCATACTACTTGGGCTTAGGAATTTATTGTTTACGTTGTAGCTATGGAACTCAGAAGATATCCATGAGTAGTTTAGGAGATCGATCCCTATAAGGATGATTTGTTATATTAGCAAAGGGATGATTTAGAGGAGTAGGATGACTAGTGATAGAAGTCACTCCATTCCTTTCAGCAGTAGACCCTTAAGAAGTATGAGGGCAGCATCTCAAACATGGAGATGGAGAGCTGGCTCAAGAATCTGGTGATATCTTTTAGCTTGATCTAGGCTCTGGAAGAGTACTGGGTTTCTTTTGGCCATGAGGCTGATTTAGGTATCGGTGTGTTAGTGGTGGATGCTCTATCTCAGGGAGAATAAAGAAGCTGAGGTTTCGTGGACTGACTTCGAGAAGGAGTTCTGGGAAGAATTCCTTTCTTCTACAATGAAGGTCAAAAAGTTACAGGAGTTGCTCTACCTTCAGTAAGAGAGTATGAAAGTAAGGGATTTGGGGATCAAGTTCAAGGACCTCCTTCATTTTTCTCTAGACCTCTTCTCGGTCGAGGAGTCATGGGAATGACGCATAGATAAGGTGCTCTGACCCTCTCTCTAGTACGCTGTTACTACCTTCACTCTACCGACATATTTAGAGGTTTAGAGGAAGGATGAAGTAGTGAAAATGATGAACATGATGGGAGTTGTTTCATGAGTGGGGATCTATTTGAGTTCTTCAAAGTGGAGGTCCATCAACAAAATGCCTCTAGAATTAGGGCCTTCCAGGTTTCACCCGACGGGGAGCAGGCCTCAGTAGTTGTAGTTTTGATCTCACAGTTCTCTCCCTTTCTCTATGAGACTATGAAAAAGTTTCTTTATCTATGTAAGTCATGGGAACCTTCGAAATTGGTGCCCATACCGAGTGAAGTACAATGGGGGTGGGCAGGTTCAGTTCCCATCTCTGTAGCACCACTTTCTATCCATACCTTTTTAGAAGTAGTAGTATGGACAGTGATCTCCTACTCTACCAAGGGCTGACGGTGTTGGAAGAGGCCGACCTCCGGGCGCTCCTCAGGGGCCTCGATCAGGGTGTGGTTGGGGAGTTGGTCGACAACTGAGGGGCAAAGGAGCTATCTATGGGAATTTTCACACCATAGAGGCAGTAGTTCTAGCAGGGCTATATGTCGTTTAATGTATGATCAATTTATTTAGCTCTCTTGCCTATTCCTTGTTTGATTCAAAAGATTCACACTCCATTATTTCACCCATTCTAGCCCATACCTTATCCCTATATGTAGAGATACTTTCCATGCCCCTAGTGATGAGTATTCCGGTTGGAGGTCATACCAGCCTGCTTAATGTTTGTTAAGGATGCAGGTTGATGTTAGGGCCACATCAGTCCAGTAGGGATCTCTTTATGCTGTAAATTCATCCATACAATGTCATCCTATTCATCGAATGGATGCTTTCTATTCATGTTGTTATTGAATTATTTCAGAGAGGGGTCATGTTCTCAGATATGGGCAGCCAACATGTGGCTTTTGTTGGTGAGCAGGGTTTCCAGGAGGGGAGTAGGCACATGGATCCCCTTCTTTCCTTATTATCCGAGCTGTCAGTTAGATCAGAAGATGCAGAGATGGTAGAAGATATAGATATTGTCAGTGAGTTCCTAGACGTCTTCCTTGAAGAGGTTGTGACTATACCCCCTCAACGTGATGTTGAGTTCGGGATATACTTACCACCCGGTGCCCATCTAATTTCAATGAATCCCTATCGAATGACACCTTTTGAGTTGCAAGAGTTGCAGATTCAGGTTGTTGACCTGATGAAGAAGGGTTTAATCCAACCAAGAACGTCACCATGGGGTGATCCAGTCTTGTTTTCAAAGAAGGAAGATGATGGTCTCAGGTCGTGCATAGACTACCGAAGGCTAAATCTGGTAATGATCAAGAATAGTTACCCCCTTCTGAGAATTGATGACCTTTTTGACCAGTTGAAGGGATCATGTTGGTTCTCTAAGATAGACCTACAGTCTAGATATCACCAGTTAAGGGTGAAGGAGTTTAAAATCCCGAAGACTGATTTCGAGTGTAGATATGGGAACTTTGAGTTTGTGGTCATGCCGTTCAGTGTTACGAACGTACCATCTATGTTCATGGGGATCATAAACTCAATTTTATTCAAGTATATGGATCAGTTTGTGGTCGTGTTCATTGATGACATCCCGATCTACTCAAGATCAGAGGAGGATCACGCCAAGAATCTGAGGACATCTTTGGAGGTCCTTTGAAACCACCATCTCTATGAGAAGTTGTCCAAGTGAAAGTTCTGGAAATGAGAGGTGCACTTCCTTGGACATGTGGTGTCCCAAAAGAAGATAGCGGTGGACCCATTGAAAGTAAAAGTGGTTGTTTATTGAGATGCACCCAAGAATGTGGTGGAGGTTCGTAATTTCCAGGGACTAGAAGGTTACTACCGAAGGTTTGTACCCAACTTCTCTTGAGTCGCAACACCTTTGACGACCTTAACTAGAAAGGACCAGGCTTTTGTATAGAGTGAGCTGTGCCATACGACTTTTGGTTATCTAAAGGAGATGTTGTTTAGTTCCCCAGGGCTAAGGTTTCCAAAATAATGGGTAACGTTTGAAGTGTTCTGTGATTCTTCTGGTCCTGGCTTGGGGTGTGTGCTGATGCAGCAGTGGAGAGTGATATCTTATGGGTCTAGGTAGTTATGTCCTCAGAAATGTAACTATTCCACCCATGACCAAGATCTTACAGCAGTGGTGTTCACACTGAAATTTTTGGGGCATTACCTCATCGGGGAACACTTCATGGTCTTCACAGATCATAAGAGTTTTAGGCATGTCTTCTCCCAACAAGACCTTAACTTGTGACAGTGGTGGCAGATTGAGTTTCTTCCAGACTATAAATTCAAGATCTCCTAAACCTTAGGAATGGGTAACATATTAGCTAATGAATTGAGTAGGAAGTTATAGAATTATGTGGTTTGGGAGTCAGTAGATGCTTGGAAAGCAATGGGGGATTTGGTTGCTTTGCATCTAGGTATGAGAGTGGATGATGGTAGACGATGCGTGTTTTAGATGACAGTGCAATCTTCCTTGGTACAACAGGTGGAGGAGTCTTAGTGGGGAGACTTAGAGATCGAAGTGATGCATGATCGTGTTAGCTAAGGTGATGCTCTGAAAGGATGGTTGGAGGATGGTCAGAATTTGATTCTCTTTTGTGTGAAGCTATTTGTACCTATGGTAATGCATGATAGAGTTCTCAGTGATTTCCATAACTCACCCCTGGTGGTACACCCAAGAGTTTCCAAGATATACCAAGGCTTGAGGGGTCATTTTTGGTGGCCCGGAGTAAAGAGGGAAGTGACAGAATTTGTGTCAAAGTTCCTCATGTGTCAGAAGGTAAAGGCTGAACACTGTGTTCTGGGTGGTCTGTTGCATCCCTTAGATGTTCCTGATTGAAAGTGAGATGATGTCTCGATAGACTTCATCATAGGGCTACACCGAACTAAGGGAGGTTGTGATGCCATCTGGGTAGTGATTGACCGTTTGAAGAAATCAGCTCACTTCTTAGTGATTATGGAGTCAAGTGAAGTAGATGCCTTGGCATAGAAGTATGTGGGTGAAGTTGTGAGGATGCATGGAGTTCCCAGAATACACACTTTACATCCAGATTATGGAGGGGATTACAACATTCCTTTGGCACCCATTTTTCCTTAGCACTGCTTTCCACCCTCATATGGATGGGAATATAGAGAGAACCATCCAAACATTGGAGGATATATTGCTAGCATGTGTTATGAGCTTCATAGGATCATGGTTGTGACACTTTACTCTGGTAGAGTTTCCCTACAATAATAGTTATCACTCCACCATTGGAATGGTATCATTTGAAGCTTTGTATAGGAGACCTTGTCATTCACCCGTGTGTTAGAAAGTGGTGGGAGAGGCAGGTGTTCTTGGCCAGGAGGTGGTGCATATCATGACAGAGAAGGTTCATCTTGTGATTGAGAGGATGAAGGAAACTACGAAACATCAGAAGTTGTATGGATATCATAGGATTAGACCCTTGGAGTTTGAGGTTGGGGACCACGTGTTCTTGAAGGTCTCCCCTCGGAGTGGAAAACAGAGGTTTGGCAGGGGGAGTAAGCTTTCCCCCAGGTTCATTAGACCATTTGAGATTTTTAGATGAGTTAACGAGGTGGTTTATCTGCTAGAGTTACCACCAAAATTGGAGAGGATCCACAACTTATTCCATGTATATTAGCTCTGTTGGTATCTGCACGACGATTCCCACATCCTCGACTGGGGAGAGTTGGATATCGAGGACGATGCGACATTTGTGGAGCGACCAGTGAGGATTGAGGATTATAAGGAGAAGCTGCGTCATGGATGGACCATTACTTTGGTTTGTGTGTTGTGGAGGCATAGTGACATTGAGGATAGTACCTGGGAATGGGATACATAGATGCGTGCCTAGTAATTAGAGCTATTTTGAGTTTTGATCTTGTGTTTTCTTTGCGCTTTGCTGTGATATAATGCTTGAAATTATTGTCTATGAGATGCGATCTTTACTTGTTCCCCGAATGTGTGTAAAAATTTTTGAATTTGGGGAGGGGAGGACCTAATCCCTAATCAATATGAATTATGGTTGATGCGATTAAACCCAAGGGGGTGAGTCAGTGCCGCTGACGCACGCCTGTCGTAGGGTGTAACAAAAGCAATTTAATTTTCCTAGTGCAGCATAGAGGCTGACTAGGGTCATCTCTCTTGAGGATCCTTTTTAGTCATTCACTCACTTAATCTAATTTAACTAAACTACTTATTTTGGTTGTTTTTATTTTATCTAGGAATGGAATAAAATTTAATTAAAATAAAAGATAAAACTAACTTGCAATGACAAAATGCAATTAATTGAGAAAGAACTTGGCCTTTATGGGTTGGTTTGTGGGTTCTATCATTCTCTTTATTGGTAGTTAAATTAAGTTTGATAATTCAATTATGAGATCTCATTCATGAATTACTATTCTTTTATTTATTTCTGTGTAATATTGAATTCATTTACCAATCTTAACTTCACCTCCTCCTTTAATCAAGGTTGATGGCACACCTCGATCGAGAGTGTGACATCTTCCAAGACCTGGCTCCATCGTATGCCATTTCAACCACTGAATGGCTCAAATCCATCATATAAAGATCTTGTATCTAGTATAAGGGAGGTAAAACATTTAATAAAAGAATAGAAATGAGTTTGAGATCATTTTCGTGGTGGACTATCACCACACCCGTGCACATCCCTCTTGCTCATCACAAACTTAATAACACATTGGAATTTAAGCACAGAATAAATGAAATTTCCACATACCTCCCCCGGGACAAGTCTTCGTTTAACCACTCATTTTTTAGGGTAAGATGTCACAGTTGATAATATGATAAAAATAAAATAAGAAAATAAGGATAAAAGATGAAGAATAAAACAGGGTGGATGGGTGGACACATAAATAAAAACAATGCATTAATTTGTTGGAAATCTAAATTACAATTGAAAACTAAAACAAAAATAAAGAAAATAAATAAATAAAAATGAAATGGGGAATATTTGTGGCTGGAACCTCTCATTGGAGATCTCATCATTGGTTACTTGAAGGAATGGATAGAGAATAGGATGATTTGGGAAGGAGGTAAGGGTCTCCTTTTATTGGTAGAAATCTATACTCTGAAATGTTACGCATTCTTGGCCCATTAAATTGCAGTTTCACGCATAGAACCCTTATTAAAGGTTGTTCATAAGTATGTTTTACGTTCACCCACCAATTTTTAGATCCTTTGGACACCGGATGAAGGAGTTATGAATTTTTCATTGGCGGTTTCTGTTTCTAGACAAAGCTTCCAGGAAGGTTCCTCCAAAAGTATGTCGTTCAATGGCTATCTTAATACTTTAAACCTCCCCAAAATTTATTTTAGAGCCTTTAATATCTATTATCGTGATATCAAAGGTGGAAAAACCTCAATTAGATGTGTGAAGTACTATTTGTGGTTTCGTTACGGTGGTGGGGTCCATGTTATCCGCCCGGAAAAAATGTCCAACTTCAATGAATTGTTAGACACTTTAGATGGCCGAATCAGCTCCTGGTCCAGAAGACAAAGTTGAAGGAAATAAAATCAGTTTTCTAAAAAAAATTGAATCACAAAATTTGGACTTATATGGTTCATTAAATGACTAAAATACCCTTAATGTAAAAATCTGTCTAAAATCCATAATTAACCGATTTTTTCATTTAAGCTCAAATTACCACTATAACCTAAAAATGTGACAATTAACCATATAATAACACTATGGTGAGATTATAAAAAATTATTTATAGTATAAAATATATGAAAATGAGAGTTTCATCACTCCCCCACACTTAAACATTGCACTCCTGGGCAATCATCTTACATCCGAATCAAATTCCACACAACAATCAAAAATGAGAAAATATCAATGATCTTATCCAAAATAGAAGTCCATTATGTATCATATATGAAAAAAACTACTCTCTAATGTTCATATAAATCATTAAATTTTTTTCAACCTCATAAATCAATCCATGGTCCAATCACAACCTACCTCACATTGAATTTTATGTCACTCTTCACTTAAGAGAAATTGAATCTAGAGTTATACTCATACTTGAAAATTGCATGCATCACCATAGGTTTGTGAAAATTATCTTTTCTACATAGTGTAAAACATGAAAATGAATTTAATCATGAAGGATTTAATTAAAGTTTCAAATGATTTTGTGGCTTAGGGTTGGTGGGAAAATGATTGAAAAAGTTTTCAGGCTTGAAAGAGGAGGTTGGACTTTTAAGTACAATGCATGATTAAATCAAGTGAAAACACATAAAATTTATCTCTCAATCCCATTTTAAAATGTGAAAAAAACACCACACCATTTTATGACATGGTACATGATCCAAGAAGTGATTATAATTAATGATGTCATCTAAGTTCTCTTTTTTTTGCAAAGCTCCAGAAAGGCACAACTTTATTTTCTTTTTTTGATGATGAGCTGAAATTTAAATACCATGAATGAATGAAAATTCATGACCTTGATTTTTGATAGGTACATGAGTCATAAAAGAATTTAAAATGAGGGATTCAAGCTCATATCCATTTTTTTTAATTTTTTTGAAGGAGAAATTGATGAAAAAAATAAAGCACAATGAAATGAAAACACATGCCCAATTCTCTTATTATCCACTACCCAAAGTATTGACACACTCCCAGTACCACCCATAAATGATACAGATCCTAATGAATGCACATTAAAGGCACTCCCCCCACACTCAAACTTGAAATATCAATGCAAAAATACTAAAAGTGCACGTAGGTAAGGAAAAAATGGCTTGTAATGTGGCTTAAACCTATAAGGAAATTCATGGAATCTAAGGGATTAAGAAGGATAAATGTAAAGGTGGGTATAAAGATAAAATGTGGCTAGCCAAAGAGATTCCTCAATCATTTCAAATACATTCCATGAAATCCAAAGCTTCGAAAGAGAATATTCAAAAATTCTGGTTCTCACACAAAAAAATCATTTTTTCCTCTAGAAAGTGTGGGTATTAGGAAGAATATGTAAAAGTGTTTTAGAATACCTCACAGGATTGGAGAAATATTTTGAGTCAGTGTTTCATGGGAATGGATTTTAAAAATTAGTCAAACTCATAAAAATGATTTACAATCCAATTCAAAAAAATGTTTTCACATCAAAAATCATTTAAAATTTATTATTTCAAAAATCATTTAAACTCTTTCAAAATCAATTGATGTGTAAAAAGTGATAAGAATTTTAATTAAAGCTCAAAAATCCTTAAAAATGAAAAAAAAATGAAAAGAACACTAGAAGAACTAAGTAGGCTGACACTCCCCCACACTTATATTTTACTACCCCTCATTTTAACTCAACAAAATATAAATATAAAGGTAGAAAATCCAAGGGAAGGAAAGATACAACCTGACATTATTTTTGAAGTGGATGCCTTGAGTTATGCTCCTAGAAACTAAAACTTTAAGACTAAAAAACTAAATTAAAATACATAAGAAAAATAAATAAATAAAAATAAGGAGAAAGGGAATATAAAAATACAATTCTTGGTTTAGACCTCCAAGAGGGTGCTAGGTTTTTACTGCCCCTAGTCAGGCAGTTTTAGTGGATTATCTCCATTCCGAAGGTCGGTGTGGTTTCTTAGAGATGAACCACCACATGTGAGATTTACCAATGTCCATGAGTAAACACTGAAAGTATAGAACCCCAAAAAAGATAAGATAGTTCTAAACCCCACAGAAATAATAAAGAAATAAATTAAGGTCTAAAGTGGGAGGGAGTAGAATATAGGGGTGCTCCCTATTAATTTCTATGGTGTCCTCCTCTATATGATATGAAAATTTTTATTGAGAAGGTAGTCACACCACCATATTCTTCGACTCTTCTTCTTCAATAAACACCACTTGAGTGGTCTGTTCTTTAACATCCAAGGTCTTCTCTAATTATTTTATATCAAAAATTTCAGAGAAAGATAAGTTAGAAAACAATTCAGCTTGAATAAGATTAAAGCATGAGGAATTAATAAATAAATCTTCCCTTTCAAGTAAGTTATCTTGGTAATTGATCTCTTCAGGAAAGACCATTGGAAACTTAATCTCGACAGGTTCATATTCTTCATTATCTTCCAAATTAAGAAATAGGTAGAATTTTTCTAATTTTTCATCATCAAGGATGGGAAGATCATGTTTCAAGTTATCTTTGATAATTTTATTCCAGGATTCTTCCAAAAAATGTTGATCTCCTATGAGTGCATCAGCTGGAATGTGTAATTATGGGACCTCCTCGAGCAATGGTTGAGTGTAGGATGATGTGATTAATTACATTATAAGTTCTTTCTCACCCACCTTAGGTTCTTTAGCATAAAAAATTATTAGTGAAATCTCTTACAAAAATCATTCTGGTTCAGGTTCTGGCTCAGGTTTGGATTGCTCTTGGGAAGTATGGACATATTATGTTAGCCTTTCTATTTGAATCTTTAGTCCTTCTATGGACTCTTTAAGTTCATTCACCTGAGCTCTATTTTACTCTAAAGCATCTTCCTCTTGTTGTTGTTGACCCTGTGAGTAGTCATTCCATGCATAGTAATTGTAGTTTGGATACGTCATGGAAATTTTACTTTTTTTTACATTAAAAAAATGAAAATCTATCTACAATGTTAAAATTGAAAAGATAAGTAAAATACTGATTGGATCCCCGATAATGGTGCTAGTTTTGACGCACGCCTATCATAGGGCATAACTAAAGCAATTAAATTTTCCTAGTGTTGCATAGAGGCTGACCAAGGTCATCTCTCTTGAGGATCCTTTTCAACCGTTCACTCACTTAATCTAATTTATATAAACTACCTATTTTGGATGTTTTTATTTTATCTGGGAATGGAATACATTTTAATTAAAATAAAAGATAAAACTAACATTCAATGACAAATTTCTATTAATTGAGAAAGAACTTGGACTTTATGGGTTGGTTTGTGGGTTCCATCATTATCCTTGTTGGTATTTAAATTAATTTTTATTATTCAATTATGAGATATCATTCATGAATTACTATTCTTTTATTTATTGGTGTGAAATATTGAATTCATTTATAAATATTAACTTCACCTCCTTCTTTAATCAAGGTTGATGGCACACCTCGATCGAGAGTGTGACATCTTCCAAGACGTGGCTCCATTGTATGCCATTTCAACCACCGAACAGCTTAAATATATCATATGAAGAGCTTGTATCTAGTAGAAGGGTGGGAAAATATTTAATAAAAGAATAGAAATGAGTTTGAGATCAGTGTCGTGATGGACGATCGCCACAGTCGTGCACATCACTCTTTCTCATCAAAAACTTAATAACACATAGGAATTTAAGCACATAATAAATGAAATTTCCACAGACCTCCCCTGGACAAGTATCGGGTTAACCCCTCATTTTTGAGGGTAAGAGGTCACGGTGGATAATATGATAAAAATAAAATAAAAAAAGAACAAGAAAAGATGAAGAAGTAAATAGGGTGGATTGGTGGACACACAAATAAAAACAATGCATTAATTTTTTAGAAATATAAATTACAATTGAAAACTAAAACAAAAAGAAGAAAATAAATAAATAAAAATGAAATGTGGAATATTTTTGGATGGAACCCCTCAGTGGAGATCGCCTCCTTGGTGCCTTGATGGAATGTATAGAGAATGAGATGATTTGGGAAGGAGGTGAGGGCCTCCTTTTATAGACAGAAATCTGAACTCCAAAATGTTTTGCGTTCTTGACCCATTAAATGGAAGTTTAACGCATGGAACTCTCCTTCAAAGTTGTTCTTAAATATTTTGTCTGTTCACCCTTTAAATTTCAGATCCTTTGGACACCGCATGAGGAGTTATGAATTTTTTATTGACGGTTTCTGTTTCAGGATGAAGCTTCCAGGAAGGTTACTCCAAAAATATTTCGTTCAATGACTCCCTTAATACTTCAAACCTCCCCAAAATTTATTGTAGATCTATTCCTATCTATGATCGCACTATCCCAGGTATAAACAACTCAATTGGATTTGCTAAGGATGATTTGTGGTTCCGTTATGGTGGTGGGGTCCATGCTATCTGCCCGAAAAAATGTCCAACTTCAATGAATTGTTCGTCCCTTTAGATGGGTGAATTAGCTCCTAGTCCAGCAGAAAAATTTGAAGGAAATAAAATCAAGATTCTAAAAAAATTTGAATAAAAAAATTTGGACATATATGGTTCATGAAATTACTAAAATACTGTTGATGTAAAAATCCGTTTAAAATCCATAATTAACCAATTTTTGCATTTAAGCTTAAATTACCACTATAACCTAATAATGTGACAATTACCCATACAATAACACTGTGGCGAGATTATAAAAATGGTTTAAATTATAAAATATATGAAAATATGAGCTTTATCAGCCACTAAAAGTGGATAATATCTTGACATGGGAACATGGACTCCCTAATACATAATTATGGATGTGTGAACCTTATATATTTGTGTGGTTACCTTGGGGATAAGAGAGGCAGTGTTTCCGTATTTTTTATAAGAGAGATGTGAGAGATATTATTCTGTATGTCGAGGTTTGTTTCGGATTTCAAAAAACTCTAGGGTTGTTTTTCCGTGAGAGGTATCTTACGAGGTGGTAGTAATACCCCTCTCCTTTATTCAGTTTTACTCTTGGATTACTGAGGCTGAGAATAGTATGAGAGGTATCTAATGTAATACCACAAAACTTATTGGTCCATTACTTTGTCAACTTATTGTGTTTGGGGTGTCATGGACACCATCAATGAGTCAAGCAGGCATCAATGTTGGTGGAATGGTGTCATCATGGTGTCACCTATCGGAGCCACCAATCGGTCTCACCGATCGGTTTCAACCAATCTGTCTCACCGATCGGTTTCAACCAATCTGTCTCACTAATCTGTCTCACCGATCGGTGCCACACCCAAACAGTGAGACCATAGGGTGACGAGTTTCCTTCCCCAGTTTTTCCGTAACTTCTCTTTTTAAGTTTTAATACCCCTTTAAATTATTTTAAACCCATTTTAAAACCCATAAATGATATCTTAAATCCTTTAATAATGGAGAGACCTTGATTTACCAAAACATGTGGCCTTTTTACTCCGTGTCACACCCTTTCCCAAGTTTTCCAGTTTAGCCCATGTTACATATTTTTCTCTATTTAAAGAAAATCTATTAACTCATAACTTTTATCTCCCCAATTTATGAGGATAGTTATTAAATATCAATAAATCCCAACGTGTGAAACTGTCGAGATGCATAGTGGAGACACGATTCGACCTTTAAATACTTTGAAATAATTTCCCTGATTTTAAGAGCTTTCCTCTTCTTAATCCGAGATCATCTCTTCCTTATTCCTTTCCATTTCTCTTAGCACTCCTCGAGAATTCCTATGGAGACGAATCATGCGACCATGATGGATCCATTCCCACTCAGCCTTGGAGTCCTTGGATTTCTTCCTATGCAATTCGCACATCTCCAATTCTTGGGGCGAGGAGAAAACGTCAATCCTTGATCATCCAAGTAGGGGTTCTTCCTCTGTCTTTCTTTATTGGCCATCATTCGGGGTGGGTATGATGATGTTCCCTCGGGATGTAGATGAAACCAACTTTAATGAAGAAAAATAACTGACTTTTAAATAATGAAGGGGTGGGAATGGTGATGTTGATGTTGCTGTGTTTTACCTTAATTTTTATGTTGTGAATTGTATGGATTCACGTCCACTGAAAATTTTGGCTGTTATTGGTCCTTTATTGCACACTAATGAAGCTATGTTTTCTTGGATAATCTTGTGATTTAATGGTTGTAACATGGAAATTGGTTAATCACATAAAC
This sequence comes from Viscum album, assembly GCA_963277665.1. NCBI lineage: Eukaryota > Viridiplantae > Streptophyta > Magnoliopsida > Santalales > Viscaceae > Viscum > Viscum album. The sequence continues at coordinate 21,827,484 of OY728157.1, read as the reverse complement.
ATGGTTGATTAAATGGATGCCCGATGAATAAGATCCCTTGTGTGATCACCCCAGTTAACCAAACAGGAAGAAGGAACTTAATGAATGGTGTGGCTAAATATGAAATCTCCCTATCTCATTTATGAGGATATGCATGGTTGTTCTGTTCAATGTTTGTGGGGTGACTTAAAAAGGGGGATGGATTTTTCTGGTTGAGAATTTTTAGCCTGTAAATCTAAGTCCGTGTGGAGCTAGTATGTTGGGTCTTGGTTTAGCTCCAGTACTTCAAGGGATCTCACATATCCCTTTTTATATTGTTTCTTTACAAGATAACCTGGTGTGAATTCTTAAATTTCACTTGGTTGTTTTTCCTTTAATTGTTGTTTTGGATTGTGGTTATTTCTGTTAGTTTCCCAATAGTGGAGGAATGTTTTAAATGGAATCACTTGAACATGATAATGATAATGGGTAAAATGTGGGATTTTTTTCTAGAAATGGGTTGTTCTCTGGTAGTGGTTGTTGTGTATCTATGCACGTAGGGATAACAATGAGAGTGGTTGTGTATAGAATTGTTGTCTGTTTCAGAACCCCTAGGTTGGGAGGAGTGCTTTATTACCTATATATATAATATTTATTTCTTGTGTTTCATATATGTACCCCAACCATGTTGATAACTTCATTCCAAACACCCCCATTTCATGGGGGATGATGCTTTCCCCAACATTTGTATGAGTGGATGGTTATTAGATCCTTTATTCTCCCTCTCCTAGGTTGCCCAAGATTCTTTGGGCAGGCTGTGAGAACTTAAGGTTCATTATGGCCCAAGAATCATTGGGATGGGTGTGTGGTGGTGGTTGGCCCAGGTGTGTGTGGCTAGTTTTGTTTCCCAAGTGTCTTCGGGATGAGGCCTAGGTGTCTTCGGGTGTGGCAGTGGTTGCTCTGGACCAGGTGACTTCGGGTGTGGCAGTGGTTGTTCTTTCCCTTGTGTCTTCGGGTGTGATGGTGGTTGTTGTGGACCAGGTGTCTGTGGTCGTGGTTATGTGTGGTGGCCCAGGTGTCTGCGGGTGGGATGCGTGGTTGTGATGGCCCATAAGGTTGTTGTTTGGGTGGTAGTGGGACTGTAGTGGAACTTGTGGGGGAAGTCCAATGCATAGGATGTCCTAATTTACCAGTGGGAAAGTGGTGCGGGGTACCCAAATATTGATGTACCATTACTATTACTTTATCTGACCTTCATTATTTGTAGAGTGTGCCTTGGTGAGGTTGGGTGGATAGTTTCATTACTAGGTGTTTTAGTTAACTCTTTTCTCGCGGGGCATTAGAATGCCTCTCTACTTGTGCATGAGAGATATTGTTTTTCCCTACTGAGTATACCTATATACTCACCCTATGTATGTAAAATTGCTTTCAGGTTTTCGAGAGGACTTTGAGGACCACACTGGACCTTACTAGATTGGGCTTCTGGAGTTTTCATTGGTATTTTTATTTCTTTTGGTACTTTTCATCAGAGTTTTTCTTATACTGTGTATTAGTTTATTTTGATCATTCATATGAGAATGGTTTTTTGGATTTACATTTACTTTCAATTTTTGGAGTTTTTTGGGATTTACCATCTTATATCTCGATCTTGTTCTATAAAAAAGGAAATTCCTTCCATATTAAGTGAGATTCTATACCCTTGGTGTTAGTCTCCGCTCTAGGGCCTATTAAAAGTGGGACTTGGGGGTTCATTATCTCTCCTTCAACTTGAAGAAGGAAGGGTCTGGGAGTTTTTTGTCCCTTCTCTCATCTTTGAGAAGGCAGGTCATGACATGTTATGTTCCCTAATCTATGTTTTCTAAAGCTATTTTCCCAGGTTTCTACTAAACATCCTTTGATACCAACTGTAAAGACCCCAACCCCAGTTGTCCAGATTCGGTGCCTTACTTCATTACATTGTATTAATAAACAAGGAATTTGCATCCCAAAAGACCAAATAGTTTTTAGTTTTGGAAAACCAGATACAAACATAAATTTTAAATTATAACTTGAAAGGCAATACAATATATAAATTCCATTAGAAACATTCAAAAATCCTATATTATATCTGCAATTGATTCATAATATTAATCTTCTCATCTTGGGGAAAAGTAAAACCTAAGAAAGGGATGAGATCTAATGCTCAGTAAGGGTAAGTAATATAGTATAAGCTAATATAAACAATAAGAACTACTAAAAAATATTCCTTTAAAAGTGATAAAAATGGCCTTTATCAGTGATAGAGAAGCACTAACTACTGGAGTAAGATTAAAATTCTGAGTCCTTTATCAATGATGAAAAATTACTGATAAAAGAATATATATCAGCATTGAAAAAGCACTGATAAAGAGGCATACTGAAGTATGCTTTAACAGCACACTGTAGCACCAGTGCAGTCTGCTATAACAACACACCAAAGCACCAAAAACACCATGAAACCAAAACAATCACGTATGAATATAGATTTTAAATAACTAGAAAACAATATAGGCTCGTTTTCTCAGTTTTAGCTATTTAATGTGCATTTTAAACTAAAATGATACTTATATATTGAAAAAATGCACTTGGATTCATACTAGTCACCCCATGCGTCTAATTGAGGTGATTTAGATTCTTACACTTATCAAATGACTTATGGATCATTTTAATAAAGTATCAAAACAATCAAAATGTGTTCACTCATTTTTGAGTACATCACTTGTCTTTTTTACTAAAATGTCATTTTAAATTGGAAACACACAATTTAACTCATACTGATCACATAATGTGTCAGTTTTATGTGATACTGATTCTTGAATGTCACGAATGACTTATGAATCATTGTACTTAATTATGAAGACAATCTAAGTTCATTTTCTTAGTTTTCAGTTAGTGAAACTTTTTAAACTAAAATATTGATTTTAAACTGATAACGAACACATTGAGTCACACCAGACACATCGTGTATCAGATTAATTTGAGGATGATTACTGCATGTCAAAAATTACTTATGTACCATTTTAATAAATTATCAAAACAATTTGAATATTTTTTCTTGGTTTTGAGTAGGCGAGTTGTCCTTTTTACTAAAATTGATGTCAATTTTAAATAAAAAGAAATAATTGGAGTCATATCTGTCACACCGTGTGTCGGATTAATCTAAGGATAATTATTATATGTCAAAAATGAATTATAGATCATTTTCAAAAAGTATCAAAATGATATGAATGAGTTTACTTAGTTTTGAGTATGTCACTTATCTTTTTTACTAAAATGTCATTTTAGACTAGAAACATACACTTTGACTCATACCGATCGCATCATGTATTGGTTTGATTTGAGACCAATTTCTACTGGTCAAAAATGACTTATGAATCAATGTACTAAATTATCAAGAAAATATGAGTGTGTTTTCTCAGTTATCAATGAGTGATTTTTTTGAACTAAACCGTCGATTTTAAACTAATAACGGACACATTGAGTCATATCGAGCACATCGTTTATCAGATTGAGGTGAGGTTGATTCCAACATGTAAAAAATGTCTTATGGATCATTTCCATAATTTATTAAAACAATATGATTGAATTTTCATAATTTTGAGTAGTCCAATTTTCCTTTTCGTTAAAATTGATGTCATTTTTAAATAAAAAGACACACTTGGAGTCATATCGATCACACTATGCGTTGTATTGAGGTATGAATAATTTATAGAAATGTAAAATGACATATGGATCTTTTCCATAAATTATCAAAACAATCTTAATACATTTTCTTAGTTTTGAGTAGGTCAATTGTCCTTTTTATTAACATTGATGTCATTTTTAAACAAAAATACACACTTAAAGTCATACCAGTTAGAACGTACATCAGATTGAGGTATGGATAATTCCTACATGTATCAAATAAATTATATATTGTTTTACAAAAGTATCAAAAAAACATTAATGCATTTTATCAGTTTTGATTACATCACATGTTATTTATTAAAATGTCATTTTCAACTTGAAACACACACTTTGACCTATACTAATCACATCATGTATCAGTTTAAAGTGATACCAATTTTTACACATAAAAAATTACGTAGGAATCTATTTTATAAATTATCAATAAAATATGGGCACATTTTCATTGTTTTCTGTGAGTGACATTTTCTGAACTAAAATGTCAATTTTAAACTGATAATGGACACATTGAGTCACATCGATCACACCATGTGTCGAAATGAGGTATGACTAATTCCAACACATCCGAAATAAATTATTGATCATTTAACTAAAAAATAAAAACAATAAGAATATGTTTCCTCATTTTTGAGCATGTCAGTTGTCCTTTTTACTAAAATTCATGACAATTTTAAATAAAAAGAATAACTTAGAGTCATAACATTCACAAATTCTGATGGATTGAGGTGCAGTTTATTCTTAAACATTCCAAAGGATCAAAAAAATCATAAATACCAATTTACCCACATTTCTATTGTATTTTTATGTTTAACTTATAACACTGCATATTGAATCGATTTTCTTAGTTAAATTTTTTTTCTCATTGTTGAAAGTTAGAAGACAATAAGAATATCATGTTCCCATAATATCACAAGAAGTTTCCACAATGGGCACATGAGATTCCTTTACTCTCTAAGATTTCAATAATAAGAAAAGTTTTTCATTTAATAACATTGAATCAATATGCATTGTTGGAAGTTTTAAAAAGAAAGAAAATAAATATGGAAAACATGGTTACATTGGCAGAAAGAATCATTTTATCTCTTTTGTGTCTTACTGAAGATAGTTGAAAGAAAAATATGACCTCCCAGAATATATTTGAAAAAACTAAATAAGTATTAGATAAAAATGATAAGGAAATTAACTCAAAAATAGTAGATAAAATGATGAAAAAATTAATTAAATAATTTGTAGGAATTCACTCTTTTCTAATGGTTGTATGAATTCTTGATGCATTTCCTTATTGTAATTATCTCAACTACATGACTGAAGTCTAATCAATCATGATCATGAGTATCTTTTAACAAACCACCTCGACTCGAAAAAAATAATAATCTACTTGTACAAGAAAACAATTATTATATTAGTAATAATAAAAATAAATAAATCAAACATAAATAAGAAAAAACTAATTAATTCTATGGAAAATTATTTTACTTTGAAAACATTGTTTACCATAGGGATATTACAATGTTAAAGCAAGAATTATGATAAAAAAATTCAAATAGATATTGTTAAACAACCAATCAATGAGTGAGGAGGATGAGGATAAAATAAGATACATTGGATTGAATCTTTGAATCATATAATAGAAAGTAAATATATCCTATTAGGTTCATAAAATATTCATTTTGTACAATAAATAAACATATGATACTCATTTTCAAAGGTTAATGTCTCCCATTTTTGAGAATTATATGGATGGTAATTAGAGATTCCTAAGGGTGAAACCAGAAGGCAGTGTTAAAGAATGATATATTTTTATATGGATTAAAGCAAAACATACATAGTGTTTATTAGATGTGTGATGAAAGAAATGAATTGATTTTTAAGAAGTATTAATGAGTGAGTTATCATTTTAAAGATGACTATATTTTTATCAACTATAAGATAAATAGGTAATGATGAAATCAATGAATAAAATTTCATTGGTGATTGGAAAGTTTTGGTGAAAACTTGAAGGAGTGAGACTCTAAAAAACCAAATTTTTTACCAAGTAGATCCTAAATAATTTAGAGAGGCTGCAAGGATTATAATTGGACCAAATATATGCTTGATGAGCTTGATCTGAATAAGAAAAATGTTACATGAGGAGCTTGATCCAAATAAGAACAATGAAGGATTCTTATGGATCATGTTGTTGCATATATTGTTCCAAAAAATGTTCATTTGTTTAAAAATACATGAGGTTTTTAGTTGATGTTTCGTCCCAATTATGTAAATCTCTTAATATAAGAGGTCATGATACTGTATTGTAATGAAACAATTTTTATGTCATGTAATTGAGATCGTCACATCTGTGGGGCATCATATTACCACTAGAAGGAAATAAAAAATGGATTTAAGTTTATGTTAGTAAACCATAAAATTAAATAAAATTAATAATCCCTAGTGAACATAGCATGTAATTGAATTATTAAATCCAAACTAATAAATTTGACTTGAAGTGGGATTCTAAAAGTGTAATGATTTTATCCATGAAAAATAATTTTTATTTCCACAAAATAGATTCAATTAAAACTTATTTATTAAATTTAAATCAATCAATTTTAATATTTTATTTTATCAAAATTAGTTAAATCTAGTGGTATAAGATTTATTCTTTAATTATTTAAAATATTCTTTAAAATTTAAATAATAAAAACATTTCTTATTAAATAAAGTAATTCTCAAAGAAAATATGAAATATGAAATTTTTTTGATCAGTCCTAAATGATTGAGAACAATAAATTCTATAAATAATATACTCTTTTTCTACACCTCATAATGAAACACTATTTTGTTTCTTAAAACACTACGATGATGAGGGTTTTCATAGAAAATGACTCATTCCAATTTTTTTTGGACTATATTTCAAATACCAAAATCAAAATATTAATTACATTTTATCTCAAAATCAGTTTTTCTTATATAATATAGTCCAAGTATTATATAACCTTAATCATCTTTGATTTTTATTTTTATATAATTTAAGTCAAATTATTTAAATTCAAATTTAAATATTTCCAAAATAAAAACTGAAAACAATATATTTTTTCAAGAACTAGTTAATTAAATAAGACAAAAAATAAAACATATATAATGTGTTTTCTCATCTAATTTTACAAATTCATCAGATTCATTTGATTGTTACATTTCATAAGTGACCCATAAATCTATCCCAAAACTCATGAAATAGTTCATAGTCATCCTGAATAAATCCATTAATTTTACACCATATTTTAGTACCCATTATCCTAGGAAACAATTTCATGAAAAAATCATTATAATCTTGTTCCCATGTGTCAGCTATTTCATTATCCATTTTTTGGAAACAACATCTAGAATTACCTTTCAAATATAAGGGTATAACCCTATATTTCAGTTCCTCCTAACTCAACCCTCTCAATTCCAATTGCTGCATGGCATAATATAAGACCCCAATGATGTCAAATATTTCATCATCCAAGTGATTTTCAATGTAATATTCCAAACCAATGACAACATCGACCACTATATGGATGAATTTTTCAAAAATTGACAATTAAAAAGAGGTATATGTCATAAAATATAGGTATTGGGAGCCTATTATACCTCACAAAAACATGAACCAACATTGAGTTTGATATATTTCAAGTCGCACGGTACCAATGTTGTCCCAAGGAGACCCACATGATATTAGGGAAGACGATACTTAAATATATCTAAAAAGAAATGAATTTTGGGTCGTTTTATTATAGGATAATGCAACTAGAATTGTTAGAATACACAAATGTGGGATGAGAAGGTTCAGTGGATAACTGAGGGAAATTAGAGATATTGAAAAACCTTGATTTTGTTCGAGATGTGGTTGCGTTCAACCCTTGAATCGCTCGAGTCTTGGATTCAAGTCATGGAATAGTTGGAGCCTTGATTCTAGCCTAGATTTGAGCTTGGATTCAATAACGAGGAGCATTAGTAGTAGGTCGATTCTGTAGAGATCTTCAGATATCGTGAACTGGTTTATGATGGTTAGGGTTATTAAAATATATCATGACACTTTTATCAGCACTTAAAAAAAAGAACTTATAACGATACCTTTTATAAGCGCTAAGTTAATAAGTGTTGATAAAATGAATCTTTACGAGGGCTAATATTTTAGCACTGATAAAGATTGATTTTACAAGTACCTTTTTAGTGCTAATAAATCTTTATTTTTATCAGTGGTAAAATAACAGTGATAAAAACTTTTAATACATTTTTTTATAATAATACATTTTTAAAAAAATTATAATTATTATATATAATTATAATATTAATAATAATAATTTTTATAAAATAATAATTTTATAATTCTTTTAATATATATATATATGTATATAAAATAATATAAATACTTTCTAAAAAATAATATTTATATCATTATATATATTTATATAATTATATATATATAAACATAGTAAATATATTCATTATTTAAATAATTTTATTATAATTTTATAAATATTTATTTCTAATTATATAAATACTTTTTAAACAAATATTTTTTATTTATTTATAATTATAAAAGTATAAAAATAGTAAATATAACTTTATAAATATATTTATGTGTACATATTTTTTATAGATGTATTTTTAACATTATTAATGAATATTTAATATTAAGTTCATGTATGATAAAAATGAGTAAAATTGATTAATTAAAAATTAGTACAATATTGAAAATTTAGATTAGTTATATTAATATAAATCATTAAAAAAATGGATATATATTGAAATAAAGATGAATACATATTCAAAATATTAAAACATAGTAGATAAATATATATAAAATAAATAATATAAACTGATTAAATTATTAAAAAAAATATTTGTGTGTGTATGTATATAAAAATAAATTAATTACATATATGTGAAATCAATATAATACCTTTGATATATGTTATAAATTGAAAAATAAAATGACATTCAATTATGTCCATTACTCGATGTAATTAGTCAGTATTTTTGATTCATATTACTTTTTAATTATAAATAATTATTCACTAAATATATTACTATTTAATGTAAATCATAAATATTATTTTTTATTATATAATTCATATCTATGTAAATTAATATATAACTATATATTTAATATATACTGTTTATTTACATTATCAATAATCATATAATTAATAAATTTTTTAATATTTTTCTCAATTTAGTTATTTTTATTTTTAATTTGTTTAATTATAATTTTACATATATCTATGTATTTAATACATACTATTTATATGTATTTTTAATATATATATATTATAATAAATTTATTCATATTTATCAATAATCATTTAATTAATAAAATTTGTAATATTTTTTTAATAAACTCATTTTTATTTTTTATTTATTTTAGTATTTTATTTTATTTATTCAGACCTTTATTAGTTCTAAAAAAAGGGCCAATAAAGGGTTAAATTAATCATCACTTTCTTTAGCGCTAATAAAATGCCATTTATCAGCACTTTTTTCTACCACTGATAAATACCAGCTCTGTTAAATGCATATTTTTTAGTAGTGAAGGCATGATTAATGACTGAAAACGCATGCCGTTAGAACATAAACTTGATCATAATATGGAAGGGATAAAATATGATTAAATAATTCCATAAAAATAATCACATGAGAATAAAACTTCACCATGGATATTGTACTAGTTGAATATTCAAATGGTTTATCAATTACTAATATCATAATGAGGGAATGCATAATTCCAAACATCTAAAACATACCATAGAGGCCCCGACTAAGATATCTGAAAATAAATGGTTAAGACCTCGACCAAAACCACATCTAAAAATGGGCAAGGCCTCAGCCAAGTCCATATCCGTTTTGACTCACGATACCTACAAATGCATCAAGGAGACAAAGTGGGCCCCACCCATCACATGTTAATTCCAATGAATTCTTCATATTAATGGGGTTAAACATAAACAACAAATACATATGAAATGTAAATTACTTTCCCCAATCATTAACCATTCTGAGTAGTATGGTGAATGGTATCAAGATAGAACATCCACAGTCAAACTAATCATAAACCATTTAATAAAATATGGTATATGATAATAATAATAGATAAATCTCAATAAGGCCTAAAATTTAACATAGGTGTTTAAATATATGAAAATAATCTAATAAAGTAATAGTGTAATTCTTGAGATAAATTCCCTTTTTTTACTTTGCAAAGAAAAGTTCTTTTGGAAAAATTATTTGAATTTTTCGTTATTATTTGTATAAAACTAGAAATAAAAAATATAGTTTTTCATAAAAAAATTTGGGATTTTATAAAAATAATGGTTTCTTAAAATAGGTTATGAATGGTACTTGAAAATGGGTAAGAAATTGAGATGTTCCCTTTAATTGGGCTTGCGTATTGGGAAGAATTGAGAAGTGAACCTTTTAAAACTGGTAATTCCCATAAAAGAAAGATGAAATAATCTGGATAAATTATTTTGGAATGTATACATAGAATTAAAAAGAATCATATAAAAATAACTAATAATTACATTGGTGTATAGAGGAATAAATCATAACCCAATGAAAAAGAAGGTTTGGGAAGAAAACTCTTACCTTATGTCCGAATGTGATATGCACTTGAAATTAATGACCTGGTTAATCAAATTAAATCCATTAATTAATTAATTAAAAACCTATTATACATTTATTTGATTCATTATAGTTTTATAATTTCATTTATGGCATTTTTTTTGAGTTATAGAGTTTAATTTCATCATTCGTGAGCGTTTATTTTCTTGGTTTTCATGATCAGTTCTCTTGTTTATAAGTAATGAAGTTTATGTAAAATGGGTATAATTATAAATAATTGTAATTAAATGTTATTAATTAATATCCATAAGTTTAATTGGTTTTATATTTTTTTCCATATATTAGGATGAATATTTAGATAACATGTTAATTATAATCGTTTAGATTAATTCTAGCAGTTTTAGATCCCAACGAAATTGTTTTGTTTTATCATTTTATTATTATATAAATATGTTAATTATAGAAAATAAAATGGGTTTTAATATAAATTTTACAATCTAATTCAAAAAATTTAATGGTTTTATGAACAACATTGAAGATGGTGAAGGAAAATGAAAAATTTTCATCCTTGAAGGTGATAAAACAGCACCTCAAGGACAACGTTACCATTTTGAAAATAAAAGGGAGAGGAGAAGGGGATTGATGATGTATTATTACATTAGAATAATAAACTTAAAGTATATTTATTATATTGGATTGATCATGTTATTTGTATGAGGGTATTTGAGTATATAATAAGAAATGAAAATAACATGAAAAGAAATTAAAAGAAAAAGAAAGAGGTTTTTACCTCTTGATTTTCTCCTTCTTGAGAACCTCGTTAGGGAAAAGGTTTTGATATTTTGATGAGAAAAAGGGCTCATAGACATAGGGGAGGTTATTGGTAATATTATTGAGTCTAAATTTTACAAGGATCAAATCTTTTAAGTTGTAAGGAGAAGGGGTGGTGAGGGATGATATTTATAGTGGGTGTTTTTTGAATATTTTATTCATTTGTTTATTATTTTGGCTCAAGAATATGAATAGTTTGAGAATTATCACCAAATATAATAAAATAGTGAAGGATATTTCTATATTATTTTCTTATATCATCCATACATTACATATGACTCAATAATTCATGTATTTAGCAATTATCATAAACTATCGTATTTTACTATTCACCAAAAAATTCTTGTAATTTAGAAAAATCCCAAAAATTCACCCTGACTATTTTTTGAATTATATAATTAAAAAATGAACTAATTTTTATGAAAATAATTTTCTAAACATGAGAATTTTAATTTTTAATCGAAATCACAATTTACTTGAAAATACAGATTTTAAAATTATAATTGATTTTATAACACTCTGAAAAATTAACTAAGGTTTCATTAAATTATCCTAAAATCATAAGAAAAAAAATAATTATTTATAAAAAAGTTTTATAAAAATAAATTTTCTTTTAAATTGGTTATTAATTATAAAATTATAATTAAATATTTATGACTTACAAAAATACCAACACTTAATTAATAATTTTTAAAATATTCATTTACTTATACTATGATATAATTATATTATGAATTCATTTATAATATACATAAATTTTATTTATACTTTAATAGGTGAGTTTAGTTTTTTAATGTCCATATTACTATTTCTAAAGGTCACATTGTTATTCCAGCAGTCACATTACTATTCATCAAAAATGAAACTTATCAGAAAAATACCAAAAATTTAACCAAAGTAAATTTTGATATTACTCTTAAAAAAGTATGTTTATTTTGTCAAATATAATTTATAAAAATATCAAAATTTATATTTGAAACAAGTTCACCATTAAAAGGTGGTAAAACTGTGGTTAGAAAAATATAGCCTTTTTAGTGTAAAATTTGGATTCATGCTTATCTTATGACTATAAAAATGTTTTGGATGAATGTAAAGATATTGGATTGAATATATAATATAAAAATTTAATTAATATATTTCACTAATAGTGATTAATTTAATTTATTAATATAAAATGTCATTATGGGCATAAAAATAGTTTTATAAAAATACATCCTTTATGTTCAATTCTTTTTCATTTCTAATTAATTGGTAACCAATTAATTAATTTTATAAACATGTGTAATCTATATTTTCATAATTTACTTAATCTCATTCATTCCAACAATTCTAATGTCTAGGTGATAAATATCATAATTAAATAATAATATTTAATCATTTGTTTATGTTATGTGTTATGTGTAATGTAAAACATCGAAGAAGATAAATTTCAAAAGAGACGTACTATAAATTCTTGGAGTGTTACAAGGATTCCTTAACCTATGTGTAGAATTCAAGGATCCAAAGTAGGATGCCTCTCCAGTGTTATAAATTGATGGACCTAGTGGATTCCACTAAGTTTGACTGACCTTGATCTAGTACGTTAGGTTTAGGTAGTGATGGTAGAAGGGTGGGCATGACATCTCACCGGTGAGATCTCTTTATACATCATATAAGGGTTATACCCTTAGGTATTATCCAATTCACAATGTCATGACTGCCTATGAACATGAACATAGGTCTCTGACATCATATTGTATTTTCATGGAATTAGTGGCATGATGTCTAGCTTAGTGTCCATATTTATGTGAGTATCTATTGGTATACAACATCTTTCATTATAGTTATTAGAGGTGATTATGGGTGAACCCAAGGCTGGGACATGTATTCCCCTGTAGTGACCTAGATTTCTCAGATATATTTCTATCACTAGCCGAAGTAGGTATTTTTGATTGGGATTAAATACCTCTAGATAGATTTAATGATACACAACTTGAGTGGTAAAATATCCAACTTAATGCCACTATCACAAGATGTCCAGGCGATTGAGATTATAGGCCTGAGGATAAACTACCATTGATTTATGATATTTTCAACATAATCGTGTATATTCATATTTATGTATTTTTATATATATTTATGAGAATATATATATATATATATATGTGTATATATATGATAAAACATTTCCTAATTGTATGAGATCACAAACCCATGGATCAAATTTAGTTTCACTTGTTTTATTTGATTTATCTTTTTAGTTGTGTCTCTACTAGGATGAGTATATTTCATGAACATGCACTTATGATAATATATTTATATATATCCATCATTAGGGTATTTGAATGAGATTATTTCTCACCCATTTACACGCACTCCAGTGTGCTTGAAAACCTTATTTATGCCTTTCAGGTTGAGAACATATGCATGATGGATAGGGCTAGGGACTTGGGTTTCATGATCAAGTGGAGTGTCTCATGAATATTCTTATTATTGGGATTGATATGCTCAAAAGTTTCTTGGATATTGGGTATGTGGTCTGGCTTGGAGTTAGTAGCAGAGCCCTCTACTTTTATTTCAGTTTCCATTATATACTTCTGCTTGTATGGTCAGCCCAATGGGTGACAAGTGTTGTATGTATGAAATAGCTGTTAGGGATTTTATATCATTTTATTTATTATTAAAATATGTTCTATTTTAGTTTATTTATTACTTGTACACTCTTTTTTATTTACTTAATGGATGATATCTAGTTATTTCCACTATTTCTATACTGATATGAGGGTATAGTCTCTCCACTATACCACCTTTAGACCCTCACTACCAGTGAGAAGCCTCTAGAATACGGGGAGGCACACTTGAGGAATTGTGGTGAACTAGCCCGGGGAACTGTTTTAGTGGATCTCAGGTCGGGATATTACATTAATCTATAGTTTTATCCTAAATCAAGTATAAATGGTATTTCCTAACTTAGTATTTCTGTGAGTAATTTTATGTAATGCATAAATTTTTTTTTACCCTTTTACATTCTTGTTAATATTATGTGGATTTTAAATAATTAATTAACCATGTATCAATAATTTTTTTATGCATAATCCAATTATTTTATTCCATCTTGCATTATTGTTAATTTATTATTTCAAGTGATAAAATTTAAACACCAAATAAACACAAATAATTAATCATGAACTAGATAAAAATTAAATAAATATTTGGAATGATCATATGCTTTACTACTGGTTAGATTATCAAGTAAATGATAAACCAACCCTTGACTCTTGGGGAATAACTCTTTGAACGAGGCTTAGTTCGAGTCATAACATTTGAACTTTTACCTGTGTATCTCCTTGGATGGTTTCAACATGAATCTATCTTAAACCATAACCACTCCCCTAAGAGAGAATTTATTTATATATTTTTTATTCACATGTATGTGAGGAAAAAAAGGGTTTTTGGTTACATAAAAGAAACCATGAACACTAGGCCCTTATATGACAAAGAGGAGAGTAAGATTCAAAAATCATAATTTTTAATTTGATAATAATTCTCATAAAAAAACATGAAATAATAATTAAATTAAAAGAAACCAAACACACAAATACACATTTAAAACTATATAACACTCATTTTAATGCGTTCTTCATTAAGATAAAATTATTAAATTAATAATTGATCATATTATTAATTAATTAAATAATTTTTTAATTATACTTCAAAATAGTCCTTTAAATTCTCATATAATGTAATTTTAAATAAATTAAATAATTTAATTTTAATTTTAAAATTAATCAATTACATGGTGTGTACTGGATGTCGCACAATGTGAACCATTATACTTCTTCATTAAGCCTAGTTCTAAATTTTACGGTTACAAGACATGTTCCATCAAATGATGCAAAATGTGATTAATGATGTGTATGGTCCTTTTCATGTACAGTTTACTTATATGATATGTATTTCTATATGGTGTGTCAGAATATACATGGTGTGTTGTTTCATGAGTCAATCCATGTAGTCTACCCAACATTTTTGACTACACGATATGCCTTGCATATATATAGCTTGTACTGCTAGTAATGATCATGATGTAAAAAACATGTAAGATGACCATACATGTTGTGTAATAATATAGTAATTTTGGATTTAATTAATTAATCATTTATACTATAGAAAACCCACCACAATACTCGACATGTAATCTGTGTTGAAAAACCCCATCACGTGGTGCATCATCCAACTACACACTATATAGTTCAGTTTTTCTTTAATTAATTTTTTACATTCTAAACTTCTCTCCATTCCTAGGGAATAAACATGTTTTCTTTGTGGGTGATAACATGTTACGTGATGTGTACATCACACTAATTAATTTATACTTTTTGTATTTTTATGTCACTCAATAAGTAGTCATTACATGATATATATTAATAACATGTTACATACTTTGAACACAAGGTTTCCATGAATCCTATGGGGATAAAACTCATAGTGTTACATGAAATTTATACCAACTACACACCATGTACCCCTATCAAACCATGTTCCAACTTTAGGTCAATACATGTTTGGAAACGACATCATGTATTGAACCGCCACATGATGTTACATGATTTGCATGACTCATCCCTGTATAGTTGAACATGAGTACATGATGTGTATAATTGAATTTGTGTTATAGAAATAAAATATTTGGAGCCTTTGGATGTGATCTTTAGGTGTTCTTTATCAGTTCTTGGCATGTTCTTGTTCATTAAAATTGAACAATCATAATATCTCAAATTTTGGATTAAAGAAATAAAAATTGGAAATAAAATGGTAACATAAAAAATACACAATAGATTAATGATTAATAAATAATTAATATGTAATATGTGACCTATATAGTACTACTAGAAGGTTCTAGGGTACAATGGAAGTGGTTTGGATAGTTCCCAAAAATAGATTTTTATTAGCTTCATTGGATAAATTATAATAAAAGGTAAATAATAACTCTAAAGGATATTTTCACAAATAATTTATAATTAATTTATATAATTAAGAATTACCTTTCACTTTCAAATCCACATTTATTATTGAATCTATTGAACATTCTTTTCCTACCATCATTGTGATGAAATATACAAAGGTAGAATCCTTCTAGAAATATCCACACATACTCTATAAACCTCAGAACATCACTATCAGATCTTTGAGTGATATCATAGAAGAATTGAGCCACTTGAATCATTGTCTATTGATCAAAACATGAAACCATTCCAGTGTGGAATGATTCTATTTAGTTTAATCAATCTTAGGATGGAGAAGAATGATTAATGATCTCTATTCTTGAGAGTGTTTTTGAGTAATTTTTCTTCAGACTTGAGAAACTTTTCTAGAGATAAATTTTGTGCAAAATAATCCTTCACCCAAGAAATGATATAATTCCGGTTATATACTTAGTTTAGAGATTTAGTTATTGCACAAAGTCCCTAAAAAATATCTTAATTCTAAGTGAACCCACCTTCATATAATATTAATATTTTCTTAATGTGAAATAAACTCATAGATATTAAAATATAATTTCTTAAATAATTAAATTAATATCTGTATAAATATTATTAAGTAAACATATCATTTCTTCCATAGGATTGACTCAACCCATCAATCCTCCTCAAAATTTGTCAAACCTTGGATAATAAGTTATTTATTTAAATAAATAAATATCTCTATATTAACCATTCAATAAATATTTATGTAATGAACATACCTTGAATAATTATTTTTAATCATAATTTGATAATAATATTTTTTTATAATATAAAATTTCAATAGAATTTAATTAACATTATAGATATACTTATTGTGTGTACCATGATACCTCTTTCTTAGTTGCATTAGGTGAATTTGACTAAACTTTAATATTAGCATCTAAAAACATGTCGAGGTTCCCATATAGGAATATCATAATATCATAATGAAAAAATCATCCAATATACTCTCACTATGCAATACAATCCATTTTTCTTGATATCCCATAAAACATGTTTCATACTTGTGTCATTAACCTAAATTATTGGTATATATTTCTTTGAATTTAATAAAATTAATTTGTTGAAAATAACTCCTTGGAAATGGACTTAATTAGATAGTTACCTTCCAATCAAAGGGTTTACGATATCTAGTTACATAAACATAGAAGGGAAATATCCTATCATGACTTATTCATTAATTTTATATCACTTATGACACACCCAACTTATCCTACCTCACTACAAGTATATATCATTACACTTTTAATAAATACATAAAATTAAATGATTAATGATTCACATTAATAATAATCTCAAGTCGAAATACCAATACACATGTCTATAGATAAGAATATCCAATGGAATGTATAACTCATGAAATTACTACTAGGTGTGGGGGTGGGGGTGGGGGTGTCTATTATCATAATCTTCTCTCATAGATATTACCATTTATAAACTTCATGATAAGAAGTATTAATGTCTCACGATCCTCCAACACCTAATAAAGAAACATCATCTATGTCCTATCAGATATATGTCAGCCATCTATATAACATCTATTTAAGAATATTATCATATCACTTCAATGTTTTCATCTTAGTAGGGAACTTTTATGACCATTTTATATGAAAAAAACTCTAAGGACATTACCAAATTAATGATACACATAAGAAAACCCATCATGTGAAAAGATATTTATTAATATTCAAGTCTCTAAATATATAGGTTATTATGAGTATAAAATAGTTTTTTTATAGGGAACCAAAACCAACAACCTCTCTATAGGTAGATGAAGAGTGGTTCATTCATATCCACCGTATATTTGAGATCATTGGGACCTTAAATAAGAAATAGGAAATGTCATCCACATTAATTCTAGAATGGGATTCACATTGGTGTTGGGATGTTATGCTTGAGGTGAAGAAAAATAAAATCAGGATATAGAAGAATTTTATTGTGCTCTTATTTTAAAAATTATATCCTGATACCCTATGTTAGGTGAAGGTGAAGGGATTTATGAATCTACAATAGGTATTTATAAATATTATGGAGTATATTGATAAGTTTACTGGTCTTCTAGGATTTTATCCAAACCTGAGTAGAGATGAGGAGTCCACATTAAGACAATTCGAGATAGGCTTGAAAGATATATTACAAACTCAGGTAATGTTGGAAATTCCTTTTTTTTTATTTTCAAAGCCGGTTTAGGATAACCAGAAACCACACAACCAAACCGCCATAATCCAAACCGTGGGTACACCGAAACCCCAACATCCAAAAGAAGAAACACATCAGCATTCAAATTCAAAATCAGACCAACCCATGTGAACACCTCGAGCCGCACAACCTCGAGAATCATGACAAATCCAACATCCAGTCCAATCGCCAGATCACCACATGCCACCATGCGGAAGACGGTGGAGCCGATGTCGGAGCCGCACACCCTTCATAGCAGGACCAACATCAAGCGTTGGAGCCAAAGCACCCACAGCAACCATCAAAATCACAACCACCGGAAAATCTAAAAAAGAACCATGAACCACGACCTGTCTCAACAAGAATATCTGCATCCACCAAAGCGCAGGATTGCATCACCATCAACCTTCGACACCACTGTCGACGGTCCAGAACCAAAACTCCAACCCTCTGGAAGTACATCCAGTCCAAAATAGACACACCATCAAAATATTCCCAAACATCAAACCCGAATCACCATACTCAAGAGATTAAAGAAATAAAATAGAAGAAATCGCCCAAAATATAGGACGAAATCCCACCAGAGAAACAGATCCAGATCCCATCGCTGCCATCTATCAGCCTGTAGGAGACAAACTTCACCACCTATTACACGTATCCACAGAAGAAGCAGCTCCCTCAATTGACAGAAACCGGGACTCGGCCTTTGAGCAGCTACGCCGTTGTGAAACCCTATCCAAAGAGTGGAGTCGAGCCAAGATGCCGACAAATCAAGCACACCATCGAGAAGGACGAGCCAAGGAGGCTGTCGTCATGAACATCGAAACCAAGGGGAAAGGAGCCTGAGCGGGATGAGGGAGGTAGCGGCGATGGGGGAGATCTCTCACAGCAACGCCCCTTACGGGCCCATCTACAGACTCAGGTAATGCTCTTCAGCCTACCCACAGTATTTAAAGTGGCCAAAAATGTCATTCTAGCTGAGATGGTTTCCAAGGTAGGTACTAGAGTGGTTATTTCTCTATTGGTTATGATTCTAGGTGATTCCTTATCTAGTGGTTGGAAGTGATGGTGAGAAGAGGATAATAGGTGTACTACCCATCATGGGAGAAATAGAAGAAGAGTACCTTCAACACATGGTTAAATGAGACCACTAGTGTAGCACTATTAGTGTCAATTTATGTGGCATATAAAGAAAAACATTATTTTTGAGGCTAAACAACACCACTCTTGTAGATTTTTTGGTCACCTTTAATGGTTTTACTACCATAGTGTATCAGAGAGATTTGAGCAGTGGCCCCAATAGTCTTAAGAATTATAATATTATTTTTCTAATCAGTTTATCTATGGTATTTAGCTGCAATTTGGTAGATTAGGATGAGGTGGCCATTAGGGCAGTCAGGTCTGGTTAGTCACTCTATAGTCCTATATGCATGGATATACACCTCAGGGTTAGTAAGAGGGTGTATGCAGGATATATATTGTGGTACAATCAACTAATGAGAATGATGTGGGACCTTCTACTATTATATATGTGATTCTAGTTTCTTTGATATTATATTGTTCTCTATTTAAAAAATAATCCCCACATTACTTTATTTTTTAGTAGTTGGATTCCCTTATTTTTCTGAAAGTGGAGGTTCCCCAACCTATATGAGTCTCAAAACACCATTAGGGAAGAGAATAGATCCAGTGAAAAAGTGTTCATCCTATATATGGTGACATTTTCTTATGAGAACATTTGGAATATTATACATATAAACTTAACCCCTTAATTTTTTTTAGGGATAGATTGTTTGACCTAGTACGAAGTGTGGATTGACTGATATTATATAAAAGTATTGTTTTCATCTCCAAATGGTTTTCTATATACAGTTCATGGTGAGTGGTAGTTAGATTCCATTTGGGAAGGACTTAATCTGGGAATAGTAGGGATGATACCTACTAAATTTTTTATCCTTTTCCTTATATTATTGGAAGCTAATGGGTATCATGTTTTTTCTCCAGTAGTGGGTCTTTACCCTGATGTGTTCCAAGAAGATTTATCCTGGTTGTCTCTAGAATGAGAGGTAGAGTTCACTATTTATTTTTTCATTGGTAATTTAACTTATTTGAATACCTCTATATTATATGGATCTAACTGATTTAAGGGAATTGATGACACAGTTAGTTTAGTTTGAGGGGAAATTATTTATCAGGACTAATAATTCTCCTTAGGGTTTCCGATTATATTTTCCAAGAAATTTGATAGTATTCTACACCTCAATGTAGAATATAAAAATATAAAATAGGTAAAAATTAAGAATTGTTATTACTTACCTAGGTTTGGAGATCTATTTTATCATCTTAAAGGGTAAAAATGGTTTTCAAAAAATGATTTGTGTTATGGATATCGTTTAATATAGTTAAATTTTAAACATATTTTAAAAATTAGTTTTTCAAATTTGGTATGGGAATTACGAATATATTGTGATTCCTTTTGGGATAACTAATTCTCATGTTTTATTCACGACATTGATGAATAGTATTTATCAATCATTTTTTGATTTGTTCATTGTATTATTTTTGGATAATATTATGGTGTATTCCAAGTATAGTGATGTGTATACTTGATACATTCATATTGTCCTAGAGAATCTATAAGAACATCAGTTATATGACACACTAACTAATTGATCATTCTGGATCAAAGAAGTAAAATTCCTTGGGTATGTGATTTTAGAATTAGGTATATTAGTTGATCCTAAGAAGTTGGAATCATTTATATAGCTGAATCAACTTTTAATGTATTCAAGATCAAAATATTTCTCATACTCATAGGGTATTACCATCACTTTTTCTATTATTTTTTAATGATAAATTCTTTAATGTCTACCTTAATTATGAAATGGGTAAAATTTATGTGGCCATATTATTGTGAAGCATATTTCCAAAAATTGAAGAAGATATAGACTTTATATTTTGTTCTTATATTACTTATGGAAAGTGATGGGTTTGAAGTTTATTTAATTCATCCACTATTTTCATCACTTGTATTCTCAATTAGGATCATTAGTTGGTATCATTTGGTTTAAAGAAACTCCATATTCATGAATTCAATTATCCTTACCATGACCTAAAGTTGTCCACCATTTTAAATCCTTTAAATTATTAGATTAATTACCTATTTGGTGAGAACTTTATATTATTTATAGATTTCAAGATATTGAAGTAAACAATTCTATAGTATGAACAAAATATCACAAAACAACACTGGGTGGAACACCTTTAGTATTTTTATTTCAATATCCAAAATACACATGGTAAAGGGAATATATTTGAAGATGTTATTAGAAAAAAAATCTACCCTTATTAGTTTTAGGATTCTAAAGATGAATAAATACTAATGTATCCTATATAATAAACTCATCTTGATGTGGTAGAGGATCAAAGAGGCATAAATTTTCACTATGTTGAACACTCATCATTCATCTTGGAGTGAGTCAAAGATTTAAGAATTTATAATTTTGATTATATCATTATTTGAGAGAGACTTGATGGCGGGGAGATCCTTGATGATAGGTTCCAAAATTATTTTTCCATTTTATTTATATCCATTGGAGGCTTTTGGTTCCCATGGGAATAAAGGAATATGCAATGAAAGTATACCATTACCTTAAATGGGAGATTCAACCTAGGATCTTGAAGATGTATTATGATATCCTCCACTATCTTTAGTGTAACACCATGATTAAATACATTGAAATATTTTTTTATAAATTCTATACCCATCAACAGATAAAACCAAAGCATAAAAAACCTACTGGTAATCTATATTCATTCCATTTTATGTATAAAAATGGGATGAAATCATGATGCATTTCAGGACTAGCTTATCATGATCCTATAAGGGGAAAGATGTAGTTTGTGTTATATTGATCCATTTTACCATAAGGAATCACTTTTTTTATTATTAAATAATATTTATTAGTTTATGTTCTTAGAATGATATATTCCAGAGAGATAGAAAAGCTTCATAGTATACCTGCAAGTATTGTCTCTATAGGGATCCACAATTTACATCTTGGTTTTGGAAGGAGATTCAGTGAGAATTGTGGTCTCCAATGAAATTGAGTACTTCATTTCATCCTTGTAATAATGGATAGTCTGAGTGGACTATTTTAATCGTTTAATATATACTTTAAACCTATATTCTTGACTTCTATGTCTTATGGGAGGATCAAATTTACTTGTTAGAATTATCTTAGAAAAAAATTATCAATCATCCATATATATGGATCTATATGAAGCGTTATATGGTAGATTGACTCACTCTTTTCACTGTTAAAAAAAGATAGGTGAGACTTCTATAATTATTCCTAGTCTTTTCCAAGAGATGAAAAAGTAAGTAAAAATGATCTAGAGATGTCTGAAGACTTATCAAAGTAGGAAAAATTCTTATATCAATAATTGGAAATGACATTAATAATTTTGAAATTGGCGACCATGTGTTTCTTCATGTTTCACCAAGGTTGGGTCATTAGTGGATGGGTAAGAAAGGTAAGTTGACCCTGAGTTACATCAATCCTTTTGAAATTATTGGTAGAGCTGGAGAAGTTTCTTATCATCTAGACTTACCTATGAGATTAAATTTAATGCATAATAGATGATATGTTTCTCAATTGATGAAGTATGTGCTTGACTCATCACATGAGATTTTGTATGATAATGTTTATTTATAATTGTTGAATCATATCTAGCGAATCATATCCACATTGTTTATTGGAGTCATAAGGTTATATAATGTAAATTCATCCCTCCTTTTTAGGTCTTTCGAAAAAATTAGAAGCTTCAAGATGAAACTTAGGAGTGGGAGACCAAAATAAAGATCCAATGGAAATACCTTATTCATTAGGAAGTCAAATAAGTCTTATTAGGGATGATAATCTTAGTATTGGGGAGGTTATAAAGACCCCATCCTCTTTTATTATGTAAACCCCATTTAATTTAAATTTTTAATTCTATTTTTATGTGAATTATAGTCTTAGTGAGAGTTATAAGGATAAGGGAGATGATTGAGTGACATGGAGAAGGAAAAGGGGATGAAACCTTGGGTGTGGGAACCATTAGGTACCTTTTGGTGTCCAAGTGGGTACCTAGTGACCCCTATAAATTGAAACTGGTTCTGTTTTGATCCATTAGATACCCAGTGAAATTTTATGGTCACTTAGTAAGAATTTATGGAAAATACTCTTAAATAAGGGGTATTTTGGTCCTTTTAAACCAAAATTTATCCTAAACTAATATGGTTTTGATATTTGACTCCAAAACTAGCTCTATAATTATCAAAATATATATCTAATGTTTCCCTATCCCTCTATATTAAAACCTCATTCAATCTTGGATCCAGAGCCTCTTATTGGATTCAAATGTGTGGTTCTAGTATGGCAATCTTAAATCTTCCCTAATCCGCCTTTTTCTTTTATCTTATCCATAATAGTTGGTATAATTTATTCTCCCTAAATTATAAGGCTTGGTTAATCTAATAAATATTTTAGTTTTCATTCAGGCTATCTGCTACAAAAGCCCTACCCCAGTGAATGTAAGTGTAAACTATAGTTTTTCTTCTCAGATTTATTTTCCCCTCATTTCAATGATGATTACCAAATTTGAAATTCCCTCTTAGTGGTTTTTGTGAACATGGGTTGGCATACCTCTAAATCTTAGAACCCAAGGAATCTATTGTATTTGTTTATGGTAAGTAAAACACTCTTCCCTCTTATAATCCCTAAGGTTTAGGTTTTCATTGGTATAGGGCCGAGTAGATTGGATTAAAAATGGATATTTTGGTAACAATTGAATATTAATTAATCTTTGATTATGTTTTTAGGCTAGGGTAATTTACATTAAATTTATATTTACCTATTAGAATTCCTTTGGTGAATTTTATGTTTCTCTTACATGTTAGTTTTATTATATATTTTCAAATATTTTAAGGATTTTATATTACTATTAGATAGTAAAAAGGATATCCTAGTCATGACATATATTGTTATTTAATTTTTTTTCTATATGAACTTATATATTATACAATATTTTTTCTAAAGATAATTTTATACATGCTACTTAATAAATGATATTTATGCTATAAGAGGTTTTTGTTTCTGTATAATACTTAAACATGTACAATTTTTTTGGAATTTATTTATGGTATGGGCTTAAAAAAACCTAAATTTTTATTCTCCCCCCTATCCTATGGTATGGGATAAGGCCTTGACTATGTTTACACCTTCCCAATTCCATGAGAGAATAATATTCCCTAATTTATTTATTCTATAAATAGATGGGATGGTCTGAAATATTTCCCTACCTCTAGTCTTACATCAATATCATGCTCTCATAAAGAAAGTAAAATAATGTAAAGACCCACCCGATATAGGGAGTTATCATTCTCTTAGTGTAAATACCTTATTTTAATTTTTAATAATCATGTTCATTGTTCTATTTCACTTCTTCTATAGCTATATATTATTTTCTATGTACAATTGTGTTTATGAAAGGTAAGTATAAGTGGGGTAAAGACCACCAAATATTCTTTTATACTCACTCCCTATACAATATTCTATGGTATTTGTGAAAAACGTTTTCTGTGTGACCATGTAGGGGAAATGCACTAGGGAACATGATATAGTACCTTATGGACCATGGGCACATGAACTACCTTTTTTGGAATTTTCTAGAGGGTGGATGGGGTTGATGAATGAGAGATATCCTAAGCTTCTTGTTTTATTTTTCATATGATATAACACCAATTTTTACCATTATACCTTGTTTAGTTTTTTTTTGCTAAGAGAACATCACACTTTTTGTCCACTTTCACCTTTTTAGGTCTTATTTGGACGAAATTATATGTTTATAGTGTGTTTTTGATTAATTTTGATCATCTTATATATTATATGGACTATTTGAACCAATATTGGGTATATATGAATGTTTATATAAATACTACCTCTCTTTTATTTATATGTATTAACGAATAGGTACCTATGGTGAAACCCAATACAGTTTGGGTTTGGTTTTCCATCACCCCCAAGGGTCATGTTGTTTTTTATTCTGAATCACCCTTTATTATATTTATTTTCCATGGGGGAAAATTTCATCACACATAAACATTTTATATCCCCTAAGGTTTATACTAGATTATGGAAACTCGTATGTATGCCTAAGGTGTTGTGGAAACCTTACCTAGTGTAGTTCGAGTGATTGGGTGATGGTTATTACATGTTGGAACTTTAAGAAAGAAATATGGAATAAATTTTACTTAATGACTTGTATAATAGTTTTTTTACTTATGAGGTGCATGTGAAACTGAAAGTGATTATGGATCATTCATCCATGGAGATGGTATTCAAAGACATGGAAAATATTAACACAAACCAAGGTTAATATGGTGAAGAATATTTGAGTGATAAATTCCACACACTCATTGTAATAAAGTTAAAATAATAAAAATGTATATTTATGGTAAAGATATTGTTTAATTTTTTCGAATTTGGAAATCCAGAGTATATAAAAGTGAGTTTTCCAAGAAGTCTCGAATGAAATGATTACAATGATTATTAATAACAAAATTATTAAAAAAAATTTACAATTAGATGAAACATAAAATTTGTAAATCTATCCACAATAAAGTTTCAATGAATGATATTAGTTGGTAAGTAAGAAAAAAAATTGTTGAATTTTTTCATGAAGAAGAAACAATAGATTTCAAATCATATTTGATGGATTTTATGATCACAATAATTAAAAAAGATAATCTTTAAAATGAATAGTAAAACAAGCTGAATTGAGTTTTGAATCTCAAATTTGAATGTGAAGGTGTGATTATGTAACTAAATATTCAAAGGAAAAGAATAGAAAAATTTATGGATTGATGAATGATCCCTTAAAATGTGTTGAAAAAAATGATTTCAAAATCATTCTTTTTGAGAAGACCATGGAGGACAATTTTGTTGTAGAAGAATTGTATAAAAAATTTATTGACATCAATTTGAAAATTGAGGATCAATATAAAGATATTAATGACTATAATTAATGTAATTAGGAGTGAGGAAAGAAGATTTTATTTCTTGGGGAATAAGTGGTAGCCTTGATAAAATATTTTAAAATCTATTTAAAATATAATGTTTTTAATAATAAATATATGTTTGGTAATTTTTCATAAGAATTTAGGGAAATAGATAAAAGTGGAACAAGGAACATTGAGAAGTTCTTGGAATATCAATAATATAATAACATGGGTAAAATATGAATTATATTCACGGAAGAATTATAAAAAACTTGGATAAATAGATCAATAGAGAAAGAAAAGAAAAGTTTTAGATATAACTATCAATGTTTG
Organism: Viscum album; assembly: GCA_963277665.1. Lineage (NCBI taxonomy): Eukaryota > Viridiplantae > Streptophyta > Magnoliopsida > Santalales > Viscaceae > Viscum > Viscum album. The sequence goes on along the minus strand of OY728157.1, from coordinate 21,800,844 downwards.
AGGTTTTTTTAAATTGAAAATCTATTCAGAGTTAGAAACATTTGGATCGAAGGTGAAATGACATGCCCCCTAATTATGTTATAATTTTGTGGATACTTAACTCAAAATATGATATATCTTGATGAGTAAAGGAGTTATATAGAAGTTAAATCACATTAAATTCAACAAAAAAGGATGAGAACATATCATAAACATTAAAGACGAAATTAATTTATATTATATTGTTTTATTTATCTAAATTTAGTCACAAATATTGTGATTTTAGGAAAATTAAGAATAGAAATAAACCCATTGGTGGTTCAATGATATTAGATAGAATATTATTGGAATTAATTCCATTTGGAAACAAATTCTTCCCATTATAGGAGGAGGAGGATTTTATCATTATTTTCCATAGTAAAGGTGATATGTTACCCAAATATGTATCAAATTAACCTATCATGTCATGAAAAGAAAATAATAATAAATTTAAGGCCATATTGGTTAATACTAAACTTTAGATGAAGAATAACAACAATATGTGGATCCTTGATAGTGGGTTTTGATCCCACATGATTAATAAAATGAACTTATTAAATAATGAAAAGGGATTTTTTATATTGAATGGTTTAGTTTAGAAATGTAAGAGCTTTGAATATAAATAGATGTAAGAAAATAAGAATTTTTGGAAAAGAATCATGAAACTCAAAGGCACTATATGTGAATGGGATTTGACATAATCACTTGATAGTAAGTAAAATTTCTGATTTGTGACATGAAGTCACATTTAATCATAATAGAAACATGATTAAAGGAAAGGTTAGACAAAAAGGATAATTCTTGTTTTTTTATGGAGGAAATAGAGAACAATTTATGGAATCAACAACTTAACCATATTAATCAATAATTAATATAAAATATTTAAAATTTTAAGTATATGATTGATATTAAATTTATTTAATGAGTCAGTGAGAAGTTATATGATGATTTCCTAAGAAATAATGATAGTGTGAAATCTTTATAGGGAAACAATAACAGAGCTATAAAATTTCTATATTTGGTCTATATTGATATGTGAGATCCTATGACACATGCTAGAACATGTGGAAAAAATTATTTCATATTTTTTATGGATGACTGTAACATGATGAGTATCATTATATTTTTGAAAAATTAAAAGGAAGTAATGGAATGAATTAAAATGTATCAAAGGTAAACTAAGAATGAATCTATATGTACAATAAATATTTTGTGATCATATAGTGATATGGAGTAAACTTTTATTGAGGATAAAAATTATGCAGAGAAACATAAAATAAAACACATGGTAACATTAATAAAAACCCCATAACTAAATGGAATATTGGAATGGTGAAACCAAATAATGAACAATATGGAAAATACACTACTCATTGAGAGTATTATGTCATGGAACTATTTAAATGATGTAATGAAAGTGGTATTTCACACTCAAAATTGGGAATTTTGAACTGTCAGAGAGAAAAATGTTCCATATGATATGTTTCTTGGATATAATATAACTATAAATAATTTTATAGTGTTTATGAGAAAATATTATATTCATAATTAGGAAAGATAAAAATAGAAATATAGATATTTTATAGATGACTAAGTGTTTCTTAGATACCCAATAACGAGAAAATTCACTAAATGTTTTAATAAATGGATTAAAAAGATCACAGAGGGAAATGAATTAAAAGTTATTATAGAAAAATTTGGTTACGATTTTGGAAATTTTGATTTTAAGGAAATATATGAATAAGAGGTTGATTATGTTATAAATTATAGATAACTTCAAAATCCAACACATGAGGAAGACTCATAAGATGGATTAGAAGAAGAAGTAAATACTAAAGAGAGTAAACCATTGAATCAAAGGAATAAATGAAGATTTGAAATCAATTATTTGAATATCATTGGTGATAAGGTAGCTTTGATACAAATTCATTGAATAAGAAGTGTCTAGTATACTAATTTGATATCACTTCAGAAGCAATGTCCTATAAATAAGAGATAAAGTATGAATCATGGATTAAAACCATGGGCGAGGAGATGAATCAAATTGATAATAATCAAACATAAGAGATAGTAAAGAGGATAAATGATCATAATGAAATTGGAATGAATTGTGAGTTCAAAGAAATATTGAGCCTAAGAATATGATTAGGAACAAACCTAGGTTGATATAAAACGGTTTTTATGAAATTAAAGACATAAAAATAGAGGAAAATTTTACAGTAATGGCTGGAATTGAGTTGATTAAACTATTATTTGAAGTTTCTATTCTAAGCAGATTCAATTAATTTAAAATGGATATAAAGATAACATTCTTGAATGGAGTTCTTAGAGAAGAAGTATATAAAAAATAACCAATGTGCATTTAAATTTGTGATGATGACATAATGTTTATAATTTAAATAAGGTTTTATATGGTATAAAACATGCATTATTAGAATTGTGTGATCATTTGGATTTATACATCAATAATCTAGAATTTAATAGAGGTGGTTTTGATCATAAAAATTTTGTGAAGTAATCAAATAATGAGTAGTTTATGGTATATTTCTATGATTGGGATATTATATTTGATGAAAAAAGGAATTAGTACAAAATAATTCAAAATTAATGTGATCAGGGTTTTATATATCAATAATTGGTGAAATAATTTAATTTATTAGGTTATAATAAATAAAATGTGTGATTTTACCATTATTTCTCTAGTAAAGGTTTCAAAGGTGTTCTTGAAAAAGTTTTACATCCACGATTATAAACCTATTTCAACTCAAATCCCCATTAAAACATAACCTAGGAAGTAGAAAATGATTTTTTTAGACATGAATTTTTACTGGAGAATGATTATAATATTTTTTAACTTGACAACAACTGTAACAACCTGAGATTTAAAAAAAAACCTATGTTTGATAGCATATACAACAAGCAACACTGAGACTAAACAAACCACGTTATATTATTAAAATATTATTATTTAAATATGACCATTATAACCTATCCGTTAAATTATAGGGTATTAATATGATTAAATACTCTATGAAATATATATAAATTTTCTTATCAATTATAAATTCCTAGGAAATAATCACCAAATTTTTATTAAAAACATTTATTTCAAAAAAAATATTGCTTTTTGTGAGAAAATATTAAAATTAATTGTTGGATATTTTAGAAATGTTATTTTATATAATAAAAATAATTTTTTAATCATTATATTAACATTAAAATTGGATGAAATTATGGGATTTTTTGGAAAATGTTGATTTTTCAGTGAAGAGTGATAATATCAATTTTTGTAAAACTGTTATTTCTTTTAATAAATTAAGTAATTTAAAAGTTAAATTACTATTTTATTTTTATTTAAAGTATTAGAAGTATTATTTAGTAATATATAATACAATTAATTATATTTAAATTACCTTAATACTTTATTTTAATATAAGTTTATTTTTATGCTAAAAACATATTTTTTCTGAAAACTATTTTAAAGTGAATAATAGTACTCCATTTTAATTAATTAAAATAACCACTAATTAGGAATGATTTAAATTATATATATATTAAATATATATAAATATTAATTTAAATTAATATAATTATAATTTCAATTCTTAGAGTTAATATGAGATCATCTATTGCTCGAAAAATGCATTTCTTGAAAAACTATTTTTCGATATGTTTTAGTGTTTTAATTTTAAATTTAAGTCTACCACTTATATAATTTGAATTTGAAAAAATGGATTCCATATTTGGAATCATAATAATTAATATTATGAAATGATTTCAACTTAATTTTTGGTCTTAATGAATAGTAAAAATAGTAAGAAATATATTACTACGGTTAATGTTAAAACCATTCTACAGGTTGGTGTGTCTGTGTGTGTGTGGGGGGGGGGGTTAACTAAAGAGGTAAAGTGGGTAACATGTTTAAAACATATTTGATTTGTATTTTAGAGGGTTTTTGACCATATAACACCTAAAATATATTATTTATAAATTTTGGGGGAACTTTTCATGAGAGTGACCTCCCATTATCGAATAATTTTGGGTATTTACAAAAATGACACACCTCTTAAATTATAAAAGGGAACCCCATCCACTAAGTTATTCTCGCATATCAATAAATTTGGATAAAAAACCAAAAAATATCTCCCCAATATATTTATCCTCATTCTAGAGCTTATTTTATTCCGAAAAAACCAACCTTAGGGTCCTTAATAAGAGATCCAAAGGAGGTTCTTCTAAGAGAAGGTAATCATCTTCACCAAGATCCTTATTTTTTACTTCTTATTTTTACACCTTATGTTATGTATTAAAAATTAAAATATAAAAAAACTAGTATCTACTATATAATTATATTTTATTATATTTATGCAATAATAGTTATCCATCTCTTCTTCCATCAAATGGGAAACAAAACCATCGTTTGTGTGTACGATAGACTACCGCCTCACGAACCGATGTAATTTATTTTACATCATCGCCTCTCATGGATGTTAATGATGACGGATTTATTTTTTATATCATTTATTCATTAAATATTAATAATTTTATAAATTTAAAATATCAAATAACTTTTTACATTACCATCTACTGAAAAATGATAACTTCATTCGTGAGTATGGTGGACTACCATCTCCTGAAGTTATGTGATTCATTTTTTATTACCACATCACATGGATGGTATATTTAAGTGTATTTAAAGAAATAATATGATATTTATGATACAACTATCATTATTTATAGATATAATAACACTTAAATTCTTTCCATAATGATCACTGAAGAATGGAAACATTAATCATGCGTACGTACGACCTACCATCTCCATGATTGTAACATAGTTCATTTTTCATAACCATATTCTATTGTTGGTTGTAAAAATATAATTTATATATAAATTTATAATTATTTCATTATTATTATTTTTTATATTATCAAAAATGACCTCTTTGACAACGGTCAATATAATGATGCTGTTTTGAAATTATAAACCGAGTATCCTCAAAACATCCGACGTAGACATAACTGATTATGTAATTAAAAATGTAATTCAAATTAATGAACTAAATAGTTTATAGATAAGGTATTAAACATGTAAAAGTTTCTTAAGAAAACAAATAATTTATATAATTTTATTATACATGATATAAAAGGCACACATAAATAATCCTAGACTTATGGTTAGGGTTTCATGTTCTTTTATGCACCTAATTTATTTTAAATGGAACATATAATACCTATTTACATATTATATCATGAATAATTAATACTTCTTGATATTTTAAGTTAAAATTCATTTAATTTATTTTTGGGAGTTATGATTCAAAAGTTACCAAAAAGGTAAGGGTTTATGTTTCAATATCATTTTAATCAGGATTATTTATGTTTAAATTTCCATTATAGGAAATTAATTTATAATTATCTAATAAAGCCCTTTAATTTTATTCTACTATAGTTATTCATTAAATTTTCAAGTAATAGTACCATTTCCCTATCTTTGGTGCTTAAAATTATTGAGAAATGATTTTTAATAAAATCTGACTTTATTTCTCTCTTTGATCAAAAATCATTTTTCTTCCAAATTCATGTATTATAAAAATGGTTTCATAAATGTTTTTAATATTATTAAATTATTTTTAAAGTAATTTTTACCCATGAATATTTTTTTTAAAATGATTGTTTCTTTCATTTTCCAAACAAGGTATTTTTTTTGACTTTTCTTACAAAAAACATGAAATAAATATTTGTTTTAACACTCTTATCATGAATGGAATTTTCTGACCATCATAAAAAATAATTAATCTTAAGACTAGTTTAAAATTTAAAAGGTTTATTTTCAAAGAAATTGTTTTCCTTAATGTTTTAGAAAATTTTATTTCTTAAAAGTGACTTTTAATGTGAAAACGGTTTTTTTCTAAAAAATACTACATATAATATTTAAAAGATATTTTCATAGATGATGACAACCATTGATGTTATAGATTGATTATAAATTATGTATATATGTATTTCACATATATACCTATCTTTTTATCCCTTCTTTTTATGGGGTCATACATTCTTTAAGTTAATTTATCTAATGAATTATTTATGTAATACCTTGTGATTATAATATGATACAAGATTATGAAAATCATTTATTTCCATTGGTATTTTTTATGTTATGCCTTATAATTGATTTCCTTTATGTTTCACACATAGATTGTGAACATTTTATGATGGGTGAACCTAGATAGCACTCCAATGAATTGGGTAAATCTTTAATCTCATGAGGTGTCATGTATGTGATTAGAGAGTAAACCTATTCCATTATGGGACTTTTTCCACCATGTTATATTGTCTAGGAAGTTATCCTTGACTCATGTTTATGTCATGATATATGTTAATTACATAATTACTATGATTATGTGATGTTATGATACAATGTTATTTTTTTATACTCCCTTGGTATTAACCTTGATCTTTCTCTTTTATGATATCATGTTATACCTTTGATTCACATGTTATGATTCATTGTCATGTTTATTCACTTATTAGTATTTTCAACTTACCCTTTTATTTTTTGTAATCACCTAGGTTATCCCATGTATTTTTTTAAAATATAATGAATTTATAATATAATTATGAAGAATAATATAAAGACGCCTTATTTTAGTCTTACTTTGATGTATTATGAACCTAGTCTTCCAAAGACACTAGGACTTATGATATTTGACATGAAATTAATGTATTTTTATATTAAAAAATCATGTAATAATATGTGTAAAATTACAGGGTCACTATAAAAACAAGGATATAAAAATTTTAGGAAACATTATTTCCAATAAGGTTTTAAAACAATTTAAAATAAGGCCAACTCATTGTAGTAAAAATAATATTGAGTTATATTTAAGGAAAATAAATATACTTTGGGAATATTTTGTATAGTTTTTTTGTATTTCTTCTAAAATTAAGTCTATGAATGTTTTTTTATTTTAATAAAAGTGAGTTGTTTTTCATCATAATAAATTTTGAGTCACTTTATGAATAAGTCAGATGATTCTATACTAATCATTAATGTTCCTAACATCATCATTTCTAAAAGGTTTTCATAGTTCAAGATGATGTTTTTGAATGAATAAATCTATAAAAGTACAAGTTATAGAGTCTATAAAACATAATATTTTTTAAAGATTGAGGTGTGTATGTAAACATTTCAGGAAAAGAAGTGATAAAGTTATAGAAAATCATTGGATGGAGAATTTTTAAGGTTACCATAAGTGAAAAAACATAGTGACGTTTTTGTTTTTAAAAAAGTTTTTTTATTTTTTGACAACTAACCTTTTTTTAAGTAATGATTTTTTTTATTTAGGATTGGACCTAGTACATTGTAATGAGTTTTCATAAGAAATATGAAAGTTTCTTAATTTAAAGACAAATGGAAAGAAAAGTTTTATCTTGAATAAATTTTTTTATAAACACATGTTTTTGGACTGAATAACACCAGACAAAGAAGGTGTAAGGAAGATGAAATTTGAATGTTTTGTAGAGTTGTTGATCAGATGTACCATCAAATTCATATCCATGAATATTAAGTTAAAGATTAATTAGAATCAATATTGGTTAGAAAGTAAGAAGTTCCTGAGAATGAAAGTTAGAATTTTCCTGAAAAGGTCGAATGAATATTAGTAATGTCAGGAGTTAGAAATTTTTCATACTTGCTTACTTAAATCTGATTATTCTTTTCTGGTCATTAAGTTCTCACAAATAATACAAATAATCATGATAAAATATTTTGAAGAAATGGAGTAATAATTAAGATTATATTAGTCATAGAAACCCGAACACAAATGATCATATCCATAAGTTATGAACATGGAAGTTTTTTAGAAGTCTGAATGTGTTAAATTGATAAATATTAAATATTTTAAAAGTTTTTTAGTAGATTCATCATCAAATGAAGAAAATCGTAATGGTAATTATATCGTAATTATAATTCCATAATTATGATAATTTTAACCAGACTGACTCTGAGGAGGAAGATCAATCAGATTAGAAAAAAGAACTGATTCATCAAATGAATGACTTACACTGATAACACATCAGATATAGAACATTGGAGTGATCAGAGTTTCAAATTCCGATCCATCAAAGGAATATAAGTTATGTAAAGAAGTGAATATTATAAAAAATTTGTGTTTTCATAATAAGAAACAAAGGGAGAGTTCAAGTTTTCAATTGAATAATATTTTGATGCCAATAAGTCATCTACAAATGAAGTACATCATAATGAGATAAGAAATATAGTTAGATCATAATGAGCAGTGCAAGATAATCAGATCAGAATAAACTGAGAAAGAAAAAAAATATCATAATGAGTAGAGGAATATGAAGTCAAGAAAGTTATATCATACTGAAGAAAACATAATTTTATTTGAGAATATTGGTCTGGAATAAATCATGAGAAGGTTTGAAGAAGTCAAAGTTGAAGTCTAAATTTTAGTTTTTTTTGGAGTTTTGAAATTTGAGTAAGAAGGAAAAGTTTTTCAGTTTATCATATTTTATTTTCCGAGTCGCCTATAAATAGAAGAACACTTCATTCGTATTTTTTTAACATTTTCACAAGAGTGGAAAAGGAGGATCACTGAGGAATTTTAGAAAGATTTTCTTCTAGATAGATATCGCATTATAAGATTAGACACCTATTGTTTTGTTAACAAGAATAAGAAAAATCATATTTAGAATATCATATCGAGTTAATAAGATGGGGGAAGATCAAACTCTATTTTTGAGTAGAGTTTGATAAGTGAATATTTAGAAATGGAATATCATATTGAGTCGATATTACTGAGACAATTGTACTGGGTTAATTGGACTGAATGCAATTGGACTCAAGGTCATTTAACCAAGGAACTTTTGTGTAGAAGATTGAACAAAGTCATTATTCTTTTATTGTGGATAATTTATTTGATAAGAAACATTTTTAAACTAAAGTGAGTCAGTATAATCATTTATATTAGAATATAAAATGTGTCAAAAGGGATTTGTAATAGGTTTTATTCAGTTATTCATGATAGTAAATTTTCATAGACCCATGAAAGTGGCTATGAAAGGATATTGGTTCTCACACTGAGTCCAAACCTCATAAATATTGCGTTCTTAACTTGATTTCATATTTTTTTTCATGCAAGAGTAATTACTAAAAGATGATAATGAAATGAAAATTAACATGTTATAGGGGTTAAGTTTCTAAAAGTATTGAAACTTATAAAAACTAAACAATTCATTCAACCCCCCTTCTTAGTTGTTATTCGATACTTTGTAACTTCAATTTGTATCATATCCAAGGGTATATTATTGAATCCTTATCATGGATAATATCAATTATATCAATAGTATAGTAATTTATAAATTTGATGGAAAACATTATTATGGATGGAAAAATAGGATGATTCTTCATCTCTTATCTCATGGCTTTGAAGTTATTGATGCTGCAACAATTGGTTTTACACCTATTGAGAAATATTCTCCTAGGATGATTAATGGTAAGGGAAGTATAGAAGTTGATGTAAAGAATAGAAATGATATCCATATGTCCATATTAGAAAATTTTTATTTGAAGGTGACAGGTATCAAACCATCAATGATTATGTGGGAAAAGATGGAAATTATTTTTAAAGTGAATACTAAAGTGATGGAAGAAAATCTAAAAATTTGGCGTAATAAGTATGAAGACATAATAATTATAGATAAAGAAAACACAGATGAATAATTCACCAAATTAAATGAAATTATTTGAAACATTAGAGGATTTAGATATTTTTTATAAGATTATACAATTGTGAAGAAACTTATAAGAAACTTTCCAGACATGTTTAATTCTAAAATTTTCTCTTTATAAGATAAGGATCATTTATCCCTTGTTGAATTGCATAAATTTCTTGTTTCTTATGAAATGAGGAAATCTATAATGTTTAAAAAGAAGATGAAATTCTAAATAGATTTTGAATCCATGATAAAAATTAAAATACAAGATATTGAAGACATTTATCCATGTGACTCCAAATATAATGTGGATAATTATTTGAATGAAAAAATCATGTCTTTATATCTAAGAACTATTTAAGTGTAAGAAGAAATTATTAAGGTAAATTCTTGTCAATTTTTTGAGTGTAGCAGAATCAAACACTTTTCTATGAATTTCACTAAGAATAATGTGAGTGAATATCGAGATGATTTTGATGAAAGAACTCGATGGAATAAATAGAAAAAACTTCTAAAGAAGAAAATTCATCCAAAAAATATAAGAAGTTAATGGGATACAAAATAAGTATACTAAGTAAGAAACTTGAATTGGACTCAACTAAAAAAATACTTCGTAATATAAATGTTTATAAAAATTCAGAACCTTCATTGTAAAAGTTGAGAAAATAAAATATTCCTCTGATAGTAAAGAAGGTGGTGAAGAATCATATAGAGAGTATTAACTCAAAAAAAAACTTATTGCATGTCCTGAGAAAAAAAAACTCTCAAGAAAAAAATTTGAGTAATGAAGAAATATTGTGAATAATTTTTTAAGGAAGAAAATATTTAATCATATAGGGGGAAGAATACATTCAAGATATATTAAGTTAAAAACTTATAATTTCTTAACAAGTAAATATGGTTAATGATATCACTAAAAAGTTTAAATCTATGGAATAATAAGTTAAGAAGTTTCAATCAAAACATCTTGAGTCTAAAAAAACCTTATAAAATATGAATAAAAACATCAATAAATCTTCAAAAGTAAAATTTGAGAATTTTATAGTTATTTAGAAATATCAAATCAAGAATCAGGTGAAATCATCACCCACTAAAAATAATGTTTCATCTGATTTTTATAATATTTCAGGTTTTAGAAAATGCTTTGGGAAAATTGGGTGAAAATAGGGTGTTAGAAACCTATTTCATCTACAAATTATGAAAACTCACTTAGGAGGAAAGAGGGACCACATTCAGAGATTGTTAGAGTAGGAAGAAGGTATAATCCTCAATAATGTTTCTAAAGAGAAAGATCTTACTTCAATACAAAATTAAGATTTAATGGATATTTTTGGTGTTGTATAATCTATAGGCATGAGGATTATAATTTTTATCATAACTTGTCACTTCCCAAAAGATGGTTTGAACAAAGTGAAACGAATGGTGGAATAAGGTTGAGTGAAATTCCTAACCCACATGAAGTTAGAAAAGAAAAATCTCAAGATGATAAAAACATTCCAAAAAAATCAATTTTAATGGCTAGAAGAAGTTTTTGGATGATGCGATTAGGTTGGTCATCATACCAAAAGATATATGACACTCTTTCTGGAACAAGTTTCTTATGGTAAAAAAGAAAAAGAATCTATAAAGAAGAAAGTTGAGGAAAATGATTTTGTTGTCGAGACAACTTTAAAAGAAAGTAAAAGAATAAAACCATGGATACTTTATAATGGTCAATCTTCACATATGATGGGTGATATAAAAATATTGAAACATGTTTAAAGTCATGATGGAGGAGCAGTTACCTTTGGTAATGATAATTCCTTAAAAATAAGAGGAATCAGAATGGTTGAGATTGAAGCTGAAAATTTGAAATCTATGGAAGTTTTATTTGTTGATGAGATAAGCCATAACTTACTCAGTGGAAGTTAACTTTGTGATGATAAAAAAGAAGTGATTTTTAGAAAATATTCTTGTATCATCAAAAGTGTAAAAGATGATGAAGCTATCACAAAAGAATAAAGAACTAGTGGTAATATTTTTCAAATTAGAGAGTTTAATAATTCATGTTACTTGAGTTCTATAGATGAAAAAAATTATTTCATCAAAGACTTGGGAGAATTTGGAATAAAAATATAAATAAACTTTCTAAAGTTGAGGATGTCTGAAATTTTCTAGAATTTAAAAGAAGAGAGGAAGATGTTTGTGTTACTTGTTAAAAAGGGAAGACAACTAATAAAAGTCACAAGAGAGTTAAGATTCAGTCTATCAGACCTCTTGAATTTATTCATTCCGATTTATATTGTTTGATGATACATCAATCAGCAAAAGAAGATTTATACTCTATCACTTTTATTGATGAATTCACTTGGATGAAAAACATTATGTTTATGAAACAAAAGTAAAGGGATTTTTAAATGTTTTTGTTTTTCAAAAAAGAAGTTGAGAAATAAATGGGGGGTTATATAAAGAATTTGAGAACATATAATGGTACCAAATTTAAAATAAATACTTTTAAATCTTATCTGAGAAAGAATGGTGTCAAACATCAATATAGTGAAATCTATACTCCACATTAAATTGGAGTAGCAGAAATAAAGAATAGAAGTTTAGTGAAAATGGGAATAAGTATGTTATTAGAATACAAACTTTCAAACTTTTATTGGAGATAATTTGTTAATACTGATGTACATGTTCAAAATTGATTCTTTTTGAGACTGAAAACCAACATGAATTATTATAGAATATGGTATAAAAAAAATATTCATTAAATTACTTCAAATTATTTGGAAGTCCATGTTTACTTAAAATAAATAAACTATATCTTGGAAAGTTTGATTAGAAAGCTAAGAAAGGAACTTTTATAGGTTATTCACTAAATAAAAGAAGTTAAAAATGTTGTAACAAATATTCACAAAAGTCGGTTGATTAATATGATGTGAACATAATTTAAAATAATAATTCCTTAACAAAAGTTTTTGAGAATTATAAGAAGGATAAAATGAATATTTCTAAGTACAATGAATGTAAGTCAAAACATCCTTACCAAGATTTAGGAGAATCATGTGATAAAGAAAGTTTATATGGAAGAGAAACTTTGAAACTTACTACATTAAAAAATATGATGAGTCTAAAAACATTATTGGAAATCAGAAGGCTCTAGTTCAGACAAGAACAAATTTTATATTAGAAAATCAGACTTCACTTATCTCAAAACATGAACCAAATTTAGTTTTAGAAGCTATTAAAGAGAAATAATGGTTGAACTCTATGAATGAAGAGTTATATCAGAATAAGAAAAATTAGAAATGGGAACTTGTTCCCAAACCAGTAAATAAAAATATTATCAGAACAAATTAGGTTTAAAGAAAAAAATTGAATGAGTATAGAGAAGTTTCAAGAAACAAAGTAATACTTATTTGTAACGGCTATGCATAGGTGAAAGGTGTGGATTTTGAAGAAAATCTTTCCCCAGTTTCAATATTATAAACTATTATATTTTTTCTATCAGTGGTTACACATTGAAATTACAAAGCTTATCATATGGATGTAAAGTCAGATTTCCTAAATAGAGAGATTGAGTAAGAACTTTACGTCGAACAGCCTTTTGGTTTTCATCTTGATAATAATGAAAAAAGGTTTTTAGATTGAATAATTACTTGTATGGGTTGAAACAAGCCCCAAATTCTTGGTATTCAAAACTTTATATCTATTTCAGAAAATTGATTTTTTCTAAAGGAAAAGTTGATAGCAACTTAAATGTGAAAGGTGTTAAATCTAGAACTCTAATTTTAATTATTTATGTAGATGATATAATTTTTTCTAGGGTGGAAGAAAATTATTTTAAGATGTTTTCAACGAAAATTAATAAGAATTTTGAAATGTTAATATGGAGAGAATAAAATTCTTCCTTTCTTTACATGTTCAAAAAAATTACCTTTTTCTATCTCAAGATAAGTATTCCAGGGAATTATTAAAGATATTTGGGATGGTAGAATCTAAATAATTTTATACTCTAATATATGTGAGCACAAATTTGAGTAAATATGATTCAATAAAAACTGAGAATTAGAAATACTTTCAAAAGCTAATAGTAATTAAACTTTACCATATAGTCTCAAGGATTGATATTGTTTATATTGTGACGTTGTGTGCTATGTATCAAGGTAATACAAAAGAATCACATATGTGGAAAGAAAATATAATTTTTAGATATGTCAAAGGAATAAAATCACATGGGTTTTTACAAAAAATAAATTATGAAATGAAGTTTCATGGTTATATTGATGCTGATTGGGCTGGAGATTATAATTATAGAAAATAAACCTGGGGAGGAAACTTTTTTTTTGGAGAATGTTGTGAAAGTTTTAATATTAAGAAAAAAAGTTTAGTAACTTTCAATATAACATAATTAGAATATGTTTCATCTACTCAATATTGTATACAAATTCTTTGGATGAAATTTTAGTTGGAATACTTGAAAGTTAAAGTTTATAAACTATTTAAGATACTTTCTGATAATCAAAGTGAAATTGATATTTCTAAAAATACTTTCCAACATTCAAGATCAAAAAAATTGATATAAATTTTCACTTTATAAAAGATGTTTTTATTACTATAGATATTTTGTTGGAATATATCGCAACAAATTATCAAATTACTGATATCATCAGAAAGGTAATTTTGAAAGAAAGGTTTGTTGAGCTGAGGCTGCAACTTTATATATCCTCCTCCAATGAATTTCCAAATCTTATAAAGAAGTACCCCACCATGCTTTGGATTATGTTGACAAAGGGGTAGATAAAGTAACAACTTTTTTACTTTGCAATAAGTTTTTACTTATATTTATTTAATTAATATAAAGCTATAGTTATATTAAAATGGGGAAGCGAAAAAGAAAAGTGAGAGGAAAATAAAAAACTCAGAGGGATTTTACCTTTACATAGACACAAAATTTTCTTACCACTGAGGGATTGAATTCCTTCCAAAACATTACTTTATCCAGTAGTGTGGTGTCAGTATACTATTTTTTGAGAAAGTATATGTTTTGATAAAGGTCAAGAAACATGATTTATTTACAAAAAATGTGTTTTTAAAATTATTTATAAGAGTTGAAAAGTTGTTAATGATTGTTTTTAACAAATACAAATGGGGGTGTTGAAGAACCTTTTTGATGTTTTTGTTTTTAACAATGTTTTTATATTTTTTGAAAACTAACCTTTTTGAAATAGAGTGTTTTTTTTATTCAGGATCATACCTAGTCCATCATAATGAATTTTTATAAGAAATTTTAAAGTTTATAAAATTAAACACAAAGGGAAAGAAATGTTTTATCATTGAGAAAATTGTTTTCCAGACACAGGTTTTGAAAATGAGAAACACTGGATACAGAAGGTGTAAGGAAAATGGAATCTAGAAGATCTATAGATTTTTTGATTGGATGAACCATAAAATTAAGATCCATTTTCATAATGTTAAATATTCACTGAAATCAGTGTTGGTTATAAATTCAGAATTTCTAGAGAATGAAATTCATAATTTTGGTAAAAAGGTAGAATGAAGATTTGTAATTTTAGGAGTTAGAAAGTTCTTATAATTTCCAAATTAAAAGAGATGATTATTTTATGGTCCTGAATTTATCAAAAATCATGATAAAAGATTTTGAATAATTGGATGAATTTTAAAAATTTTATCAGTTCAGAAAACCTAGACACAAAAGATCAGATCATAATGTACCGAACAAAAAAGATTGTTAGGAGTCTGAATGTGGAAAACTGATGAAATTTGAATATTTTCAAATTTTATGAGTTGATTCGTCATTGTATGTAGAAAATAATAATGATAATCATATTATAATTATCATTTTATAATTATGATAATTTTAACCCGAATAAATTTGAGGAGGAAGATCAACTGTATTATGAACGAGCACTGATTCAGAAAATTAATTCCTCACACCAATAACACATCGAATAAAGAACATCAGAGTGATGAGATTTACTGATGATAATCCATAAAAGGCAAATTATTTATGAAAAGAAGTGAATATTCTAAAAGAGTCTCATTTTATTGAGAAGAAACGAAGGGAGAGTTCACGTTTTCAATTGAATAAGATTGTGACGCCAATAAGTCATCTATTAAATAAGTTCATCATAATGAGTTGAGGAATATAGTCAGATCTTAATGAGGAGTGCAAGATAGTCAGATAATAATGAGATGATAAAGAAAGAAATATTTTAATGATAATTGGAAACTGAAGAAGTGGTAGTTATATTGGAATAAATAAAGGTTATTTTGTTTAAGAAGACTGATCTCAAATAAATCTTTACAAGGTTTGAAGAAGTCAAAGTGATAGATTAAATGTGATTGTTTTTCATATTTTTAAAATTTGAGTTGGTAGGAAAAGTTTTTCAGTTTCTTGACATTTCTTTTATGTGTTTCATATAAATAGAAGCATAGTTCATTCACATTTTTAACTTTTTCATGAGAGTGGAAAATGCAGAGCACTGCAGAATTTGAGAAAGAGTTTCTTCCAAATAGAGATCTCATTAGAAGACATAAAATCTATTAATTTATTAACTGAACTAAGAAACATTATATTGAGAATATCATATTGAGTCGATCAAACTGAGGAAAATAATATTGAGTTTTCAGTAGAGTTTGAGAAATGCATATTGATAAAGGGAAGATCATATTGAGTCAATCATACTAAGACAATCAAACTGGGTTCATCAGAGTCAATGTCATTAGACCTAAATTTTTTTGAGGATTAGATTTAAAAATGTCATTACTCTTTTTTTGTGTCTCATTTTTTATAATAAAAATTTTACATTAATGTGATTTAGTATAATCATTCTTATTGGGAGATACAATGTGTCTAATGGGAGTTGGAAGAATTTGTTTTCACTTATTCAAAATAGAGAATTTCTATAGACTCATGGGAGTGTCTATGGAAAGGATGTTGGTTCTCACACTAAGTTCAAACCTTTTAAATATTATTTTCTTTACTTGATTTTATAATTTTTCATCCATGAGTATTTACTAAAAGCTGATAAAAAAATGAAATTTAAGAGGTTTTAGGGGTTAAGTTTATAAAATTCTTGAAACTTCTAAGAAGTGAACAACTTATTCAACCCCTCATTCTCAGTTGTTATTCAAACCATTGTAACTTCAGAAGTATATGTACAAAGTCAATAAGATGAAGATAAATGATGATCAATTTAGTTCCAATGGATAAACTCTTGAGATATCACCATATAGATGAGAACCAGACATAGTGAATGAAAATTTGTACCATATTGAGTTCAATAGATCGATCTTTGTATGAAGTCTAAGCATACTCAAGATGATTAGATGAAGTGGTACCAACATAATAGATGTATCATCATAGACAAACTTCTATGAGTCCATTAGATAGAGAAAATGTGTGAAGAATGATAGATGAAGGAATATTGTGTTTATCAGACTGATCTAATCTGATGAAAAAGATCAAACAGAGGGGAGTCATATAGAACAATACAAGATGAAGAAGTTCTTATGAAGTATTCAGAAAAAAAAATGAAATGAATAATGTTTTGAGTAACTTTACAAAACTTTGTAAAGTAATTAAATATAATAATGCTGAGTTGTTCTATCAATGTTCATAAATCTAGTGATATTTAATTTATATTTAAAGAATATCATTGATGTTGAGATTTTAAGGAAACCTGCATCTATAATTTTGACTCCAAACATTTAATGGATTTGAAGGTGGTCAAATGAAATATGAGGTAAGTGGGAAAATAAAAATAATATCCCACACTTCCCCCTTTATTTTTAGAGGAATAATTCTTATATAAAGTGGTAAAATATCACTAAGAAAAGTATTATACTATTATCATAAAGTTAAATTGGTAATGTTTCTCTGAGAGGGTAGCATGGGTGACCTAGAAATAATCCACTTGGTTGAAGAAGAAGAGCCACCCCAAATAGAAGTGTAGTGGATATAGGAATAGTAGATAGAGGTATAGTAGATATAGGTGCATCAAATAGAGTGAGTTGAATAGAGGTACTAGAAAAATACTTATTAGGCTAAGTTGTATATGATATAAGTTCACTAAATGGAAACATAATGCATGGTGATGTACCAGATAGAGTTTTCAAACAATGTTTTGTGAGAATATTTCTTGTTTTATATTGAAATTTCTTAGAAGGATAAGAAAACTTTATAACTTGTGGGAACCGTTATAATTACTTATTAGGTGAAAAAATGAGTTTTAAAGGAGTTGGATCTAATATATTAACTTCATCATTTATTAAATTTCTATGGACCAATGGGAGTTGACATGATAAAAAGGTATTCCCCCACACTAGGGGAGAACCTTGTAAAAACTTATGTTTCTTGGTTTATTTTCTTATCATTTCTTACTAGTGAGGTTGAGTTTAAATTTGAGAAGAACAAAACATAAATAGGTTACCAAAGTTAATTTAAGGAGAAAAGTAATTACTAATGATACTGATTCAACCCCACTTCTCAGTGGTCTTTATTTTCCTAGGAACTTCATTTTGTATCTCAGAAGGTAGGTTCCCTATATGAGATCCTTATATTATTTATCATGAATAATATAATCTTAGTTAATAGAAAAGGTATTCCTTCTTTTCATGGGAAAAAAATATCATGGCTGGAAAAACATATTGACGACCTATCTTTTATATCTTTACTTAGAGGTGATTAATGTAGAAATTATAGGGTTTCTACCCATTATTAAGGATACTCCTATAATATTTGCTGAGAAGATGAATCTTGAGGTTTTTGGAAAATCTTGGAACTCTATTCTTATATACCTATCATAAAATGTTTATATGAAGATGATGGGTCTCAAAAAATAAAAATGAACAGGGGAAAAAATCAAAATAATATTTGAGGTAAATATAAATGTGAAGTAGAAAAGGATTTAAACATAGAGAAGTAAGTTTTAATATATTAGAATAATATAAGATGAGACTATTAATGACTACTTCAAAAGAATTATTATTTTTTCCAAAAATATCACATGATTCATGGATATCAAAGAAGATTCAACTATTGTTAAAAATTTTATGTGAAACTTTACCAATTAGTTTGATCTTAAAATATCTTTTTTAGATGATAAAGAGTATTTATCTCATGATGAATTTCATAACTTACTTATTGTATATGAAATATGGGAAGCTCTTTCATTCAAAAATAAGATTAAGGAATAGAAAAATTATGAATCTATGAGGAAGATAAAAATATGAGAACCTGAACATGAGGTAATGTGCCTAAATTAATATGAATATAATGAAGATTATTCTGAATTTAATTATAGAATTATAACCCTTATCTCTAAAAATTAAATAAAATGTAGAGGAAAGTACAAATAAAAGGTCCTACTTCAATGTTCTGTGTGTGGAGGCATCCTAAATTTTGCAATGAACTGTCCAAAGAAGAAAAATTTAAATTATGATGATGTTTTTAAGAGAAAACATTAGAGGAAGAAGTGTAAAATAACTCACAAGGAAGATAAACAGTACATTATAATTAAGAAAAAGTTCCCCAGAAAAAATAAAATAAGTATTTTGAGTAAGAATGTAGAGTATGAATCTAGTAAAAACAATTTTTCAAAATATAAAACATTATAAAAATTCAAAAACTTCATGGATCATGTTGAATGAAAGTAAGAGACTTCAAATTATAAAGGAGAATAAGATGAAGAAACCTATAGAGAATATCAGCTCAGATTATAACTTTTGGAATGTATTGAGGAAAACAAAAACTCAAGAAGGAAGTTAGAATGTTGAATAAGAACAGTGATAAGAATAATTAATTATGAGAATAATTTCATAGAAATTAATATGTGTATATATAATAAATTAATAATATTAAGTTGAAAGTTACGAAAAAAGGAAATATAGTGAAATATCTTGATGAAAAGCTTACTACTAAGGAAGATGATTTATGTGATACATAATAAAGATGCCTCAAGGTTTAAAATAATATGAAGAAAATGGTTTATAATTTCAATAAATATTCAAAAGTAAAGGCTAAAATATCTCAAGATTCTGGAAGAACTCATCCTTAAAATTAGGTAAAATACATATCCACTAAACATAAAAGTTAATATGATTTTACTAACCATTTAGGTGTAAGAATCAACAATGGGAAATATTGGGATTATAAAGGATATGATAAATACATCACATTAACCGAATTTAAAAAAAATCTTGGAATAATGATTCCCCACATAATTGGAAATTAGATGATCAAAAATACAATAAATCTCAACAAAAATTTTACAGTGAAAAAAAATATTTCTACATAAAATCGAGGTTAAATAGATATTATTAGTGTTGTGGAATATGTAGACACAAGGCATACTATTGGTGGCATAATATTTCTCGCACCATGAGTAGCCATGAATTGAGTTGGAGAAATAATGTAAGAAAAGTACGAAACTACCAATATTTATAGAAAGAAACAACATTAAAGTCATAAAAAGTTAAAAAGTTATCTAGGAAACATGATTTGATTGTCTAGAAGAAGTTTTTAGAATGTATGACCAACTAGGTCACCATATTTAAGATTTCATGAAAATAATTCTAGGATAAATTCCTTACATCAAAAAGTAAAAGGATGCTTGGAAAAATAAAAATAAAAGATAAAAATTTTGTTTTTGAGATTTCTCCAAAATATAGAAAAATAAAAAATGAAGTATTCTTGAACGTTTTCATTACTAACACATTATATGTGATGTGAAAATATTTAAAAATATTAAATAACATGATAGAGGAGAAGTTACTTCTAGAAATGATTGTTCCTTAAAAATAATAGGAATTAGTACCACTGATATTGAATCTCTAAAGCTGAAGTCAATGGAAGTTTTATTTGTTGATGAGTTTAAGAACAACTTATTGAGTGTTATCCAACTCTATAATGATTATAAGAAATTTATATTTACAAAATATTTATATATCATATGATGTTTGAATTATTGAAAATTTATTACTATGGGAGAAAGAACCAATTAAAATCTTTTCTAGATTAGAGATCCCAACAACTCTTGTTATTTGAGTTCTGAAGATGAAAAAATTTACGGCATCAAAGACTTAAGCATATTTTCAATAAGAGTATAAGAAAAATTTATAAGGAATATTTTTAAGATATATACTATAAATAAAAAAGAAATATGATATATTTCGTACAATTTTACTAAAAGTAAGGATTGTTTTTTGAAGACATAAAGAAGTTTAAATTCAATCCATTAGAACTCTTGAGATCATGAACTATGATCTATGCAAGGTGATGAGACATCAATCAATAAAGGGTAATTTTTTACTTTATTACTTTCATTAATTATTTCACTCAAATTACCAATGTAATGTTTATATATCATAAAATAATTAATATAGAGTTATTCTAAATATATAGAAGGGTTGCTGAGAAGGATTTGGTTGTATATATATTGAAGCTGAGAATAGGCAATGTAAAGGAGTACACAAGTAACTCTTTTTATTCCTATATAAAGAAACATGGAACCAAACTCCAATAAAATGCTCCCTACACTCCTAAAAAAATGGTGTTTCCAAAAAATATAATTTTAGTTGAAATGGGAAGAATTTTGTTAGCTGAATATAAACTTTAAAATTATTCAAGAGAGAATCTATAAGCATAGACGTATATGTTTAAAACAGATTTTTTCATCAACCAAAATAAAAAATTACCCATAGGATATTTGGTATAATAAATATCCCAAAATAAAATAATTTAAGGTTTTTGGGAGTACTTTATTAATAAAGATAAAAAATATTGATTTAGGAAAGTTTGATGAAAGAGATGAAGAAGGTATTTTCATGGGATATTAATCCAATGGAAAAAGTTACAAGTGTTGGAATAAATAAATATATAATTTGGTTAATTATTTTAAGGTAAATGTTATTGAAAATTTTTACACCTCAATAATTTTTTTTGAAAATTATGAATATGGAGAAACAAAGGATAAAATAATAAATTCTAGAGAAGTTAATGAGAAGGAAGATAAAATTGAGCTTAACAATATACATGTTAATTATTATAAACTAGTTATGAGGAATGTAAGACTGGAAGAAAACCTGAAAAATTACAGAATTTAAAAAAATAGGTTGATTTCAATAATATCATCAGAAATTAGGAATCCCCAGTCCAAACTAGAGGGAAATTGAGGTTTGAATATAAAATTTCACTTATCTCATTGGTGGAACCACAATTTATATCATAAGTGGTGAAGATAAGTAATTTTTAAATATTATGAATTAAGATTTGGATCAAATTGAGAAAAATTATACTTGGTATCTTATCCCATGATTGAAAGTAAAGAGTTTTATAGTAATAAAACGAATTTTTATAAATAAGCTCAAAAAACGTGGAGAAATTTCAAGGAATAAAGAATAAATTGTTTTTAAGGGCCACTCATAGGTGGAATGAGTTTATTTTGAATAAATATTTTCTCCCATTACATGGATAGAAACTATCAAAATGTTTTTATCTATTATTTCTCATCAAAATTAAAAATTATATCAAATGGCTGTTAAGACAACATTCTTAAATGGAGAAATTGAAGAAGAAGTTTAAATGGAGGAACCCAATGGGTTCATACTTGATAATGATGTAACCATGGTGTGTAAATTGAAAAAATATTTGTATGGATTGAAATATCCCCCTCTAAAATGGTATTAAAAACTTAATAGCTTCCTAAATCAATTGATATTTTCTTAAAGAAAAGTGTGTAGAAGATTTTATATAAATAAAATGATCATATGTACCATAATTTCCCTATTTATGTTAGTGATATACTTTTTTTAGCTGATAGGGATAAATCTTGTGAAGAATTTTCTTAAAAAAATAAATAGGAACATTGAGATGTTAATGCTTAGCGAGTTAAATTTATTTTGAGGATTATAAGTTCAATAGAAAGGAAGATACATCTTCCTATCATTGGAAAAGTATGCTAAGGAGTTATTATAAAAGTTATGTATGGTATATTCAAAAAAAAATGCCATACCTATTTCTATTGACATGAGACTAAGTAAAGATGAAGGTAGGAAAAGTTTGAATTATAAGGACTTAAAAATTTTTATTATAATTTCACTTTATCTTACTGATTTTAGAATAAACATTACATATGTTGTAACATTGTATTCAAGATATCAGAGTTTTCCAAACAAATCTTGTATATTGGAAGTTAAGAGGATACTTAAGTATGTTAAAGGAACCACTAATTATGGCATGATGTATATATTAATTAATGTGATAACCATTCTTATGTTAACTAATTCTAATTAGAATGGATATTGCAATGATTGAAAACCAACATCATGAGGAAATTTCTCCATGGGGAAAATTTTTGTGAGCTTAAATAGTAAGAAACACAATTTTGTTACATTGAGTACATAAGAAGTAGAATATGTTTTCACCAACCATGCATGTATAAAAATTATGTGTATGAAAGTTCAAATATAATATTTGAGGGTAAATTTTGAAAACCATTAATGATTATTTGTGATAATCAAATTTATATTGTTCTTTACCGAAATATTCTTCAATATTCTAGATAAAATAAAATTGATATTAAATATCATTTCATTATGGAGAAAGTTGATGGTGGAGATGTAATTATTGAGTATATTTCTACAAAAGATCAAATTGATGATGTTTTCACCAAAGTTATTCCAAGGGAAATATTTAAACAATTAATGTGGAAACTGTATGTTCATCCTCCACCACTTAATAATATTCTTAAGGAAACGCCCATATTTATTTGGATTTTTTTTTTCAAAGTGAAAAAAGAAGTAAAACTATGTATTCTATCTTTGGTGAATACAAAGTTGGTGTTATCATAAAAAGGTGGAGTAAGTAAATGTATAGAAGTTATAATTATATATGATGATATATTTGAGGGGGATTTTATCAATATAATGGAAAAATAATAATTATCACAATTGGATTTAATTCCTTTTAAAAAAATTTCATAAACTAACAGTGTGGTGTCAAAAAATTCACTATAAGAAATGTTATGGTTTGATGGAACTTGGTTTTTTATAAAAGAGTTATTGAGACTTATTGATAAGGTTTCTAATAAATCCAAAGGGTAGATTGAATATAATTTCAGTTTATTTTGTATAGTTTTTTTTTATTTTTTACCAATATTGTGTTTGTGAATGTTTTTGTGTTTTAGTAAAAGTAATTTTATATTCATCATAATAAAGTTATAGATAATTTCTTAATAAGTCAGACGATGATATACTAATACTCAATATTCTTAAATCATTATTAATAGAAGTTCTTCATGGTTTATGAAGATTTTTTCTAATTAATAATATTTTACAAATTTCAATTTATTAATATTGTATAAATTTTTATGATATAATGTTTTAATAGTGATATTATAAAGTTCAAGAAATGAAGTGATGGAGTTACAAATAATCATCATATAGATAATTGTGAAGGTTACTAGATGAAAATGTATTAAAGATAACAAGATAGAGATAAATTTGATAATAAATTAATATCTAATAGATATAATTTATAGATATAATCATATAGATGAGAACCAAATATAGTGAAATACAATGTTTTACTAGACTCAGTTCAGCTGACCCAGCTCTACAAGAAGTCTACACAGACTTGGGATGATTAGATAGAGTGGTTCCAGTGAATTATATAAATCCCCATGGATAAAATTATATAATTCCATCAAATAGAGGAAATTTGTGAAGAGCACCCAATGAAGGAATCCTAAGTTTAACAGATTGATCCAATCAGATAAAGATGATCAAAAATAGGGAAGACAGATAGAATATTAATAGATATAGAAGTTCTTATAAATTCTTCAAACAGACATACACGAGATTACATTTTGGGTGGCTTTAAAAAACATTATAAAGTCATTAAATATAATGATATTGATTTTTTATTTAAATGCTCATAAATCTAGTTTGATTTAAGGAATTTTTAAATAATTTTTTTTACACCATGATTTAATGAAAGTCACATGAAGAATGTTAACTCTAAACTTTTAGTGGCTTTGAAGGTGTTAAAAAAAAGACGAGGTGACTTGGAAAATTAAAATCAAATATTGTGTTATATCCTCGATTTTCAAAGGTAATATACATATACAAAGGTTTGAAAGATCATTTTTAAAAAGTGTGCTTCTACTATCATAGAGTTAAAGTATTGACATTTTTGTGAGAGAGAAGTGTGAGTGAACAAATAAGAATCCATTTGGTTTAATAAGAAGAGGCACACTAGAAATATGTAAAACAAATAGAGGTATAAAAAATATAGGTATAACAAATAGGCGTGCATATGACGGAGTGAATTAGATAGAGTTACCAAAAAATGCTTTACATGATGAGTCACATCAGACAGAGGTGTACTAGAAGAAGATATACCAATTGGAGAAGTGCCAGACAGAGTTTCCAAAAAATATTTTGTGAGAAGATTTCATATTTTATATTGTTTTGTATCATAAGGATAATAAAACATTCTAAATATTAGGAATGAGTATAATTATATATTAGAAGATTTCATGTTTTATATTGTTTTGGATCATATATTGTTTTGGAATGATTGTATTCACTTCATCATTTAGTGAATTTGTATTCCTTATTGGGAGTCGACATGAAAATGTTGTTGTCACCCACATTAGGGGATAACCTTGTAAAAAATTGTGTGCCATGATTTATTTTCTCACAATTTTATATGGGTGAGACTTAGTTTAAAGTTAATAGGATAAAAAATATAATAGGTTTTAGAGGTTAATTTTAGGAGAAAATAAATTATAAAATATTACCACTGATTAAACCAACTCTTAGTTATTAAAAATTTTATTACCCTTGATTATGGATTGGTATTTAATATGACAAAATATAAATATTTAATAGATTATTATAAAGATTATTGGGATTAAGATATCTTGGAAAAAATCCACAAGTAGTGGTTCTTTCTTCCTTAGATGTAAATGCGTGAGCTGCATTAATAAGAAGAAGGAAATAACTTATCCTATATCAATTGAATAAACATATAATTCAACAAAAAAAGATTATAATAAATTGATATATATAAATTTATAATGATAGAATCTTGGAAAATATGAAAAGATTCCTATAGTTATCTTATGTGATAAAGAAAGTTATATTGAGTTTATAAAGAATACGGTACAACATTCATGCACAAATAACACTGAAGAATGGCACTACTTTATTAACTAAAAGGAGTAAAATGAAATTTTCATGGTAGATTATATTGAATCAAATCAACAATTTCATGACTATTCAAAAAAAAATTATCCAAACCAAAATTTTTAAAACATCAGTTGAATCTTGGTATTTAACCACCTCCCAAAGCTAAGGAGGTTTAGCATATTCACACTACCCATATGAATTTATTATTTAACTTGGTTACTCATGTTTGTTAAGAATTTATTTTTTTGGGTTTATTATAAAAGGAGGATAAATTCGTGTAATATGTGAAGGTGGGAAAAAATGGAAGTGAATTAGTGGAATAAGAGTATTACTCTCATATAAAGGAGAAGGAATCCACTTTTAACAGAGAGTTTTTGGTATAATATAGAGGGGGAGAAACAATATATGGATAATAGCATAAAGGATGATTAAATATAAGGGATTTATCAAATTTAATGATTAATAAATGGTTTATGGGAGTTATAATTTCATTTTATGTAAACAATTATCTCTTGAACTCTTTTTTGTACATTGAAAATTACTTACATAGACTAAAATTTATTGATAAGTTTTTCTACTAAATTTTTTTTATGGAGTAAAATAATTTCTACATTTTACTTAGGTTTTCCAAAAAAACCCAAAGAGAGATAATTTTAGAACCTAGTTTATATAAGAGGAGCATAATGGTTAAAAATGATTTTGTTAAAGCATGATTTGAATTGGTTATTTGTAACATCCATCCCTTACTCATTGGATTTTGAATGTGGTGGAATTCTACATGGCCTAAAGTGACATTATAACAACCCTACCCTTAATTACATATTTCAAAATAATTTATTACATATATTTTATCTTAATACAACTAAAAATGTTGAGTGGTTTAGTGTCTTTGGGGATTAAGAAAATTACATAATAACTTAAAACATGAAATACAATATCTTTATTGAAAAATTATTTTATATGACCAGAACATTCCTTCATACTTAACATGACACAAGATAACCTGAGGGCATACATAAGAAAGGGGTGAGATATAAATCCTATGAAGGGAATAAACATGTTATTAAATGAGGAATAAAATACATGTTATAAAATAGTAATATTAATGGATCATAAGAGAAACAAGAACATAAAGTCATGATAAAACATGATAATAATAACATAGAAAATGTGGAAACAACATACAACATGATATTTTCTTGAACAAAGGCTCATTTCACATTAATTATAATGACTAATCACTCATTTCACGTGAATTAGTAAGAGTAAACCCTCATTTAACATGGAATATCATGATACAAAACATTACCCAATGTATTAGAGTGCTATTAGGGCTCACCCTTCATAATCATTTCATTTCATCCATAAGTGTGCAACATTGACCCTACAACATGGATTCATTCAAAATCATAATTTATTACATGATCAATGAATTAGGAATAAATAAATTTAAGTACCCAATAAATAAGTTTATGAAAATAAATTTGAATACCCTTGATAGAGAAATGGGTATGGTATTCACTACACGATGATATTGGCATGGAAAATTGTAGTGTAATTTCATCAGCACAACAACGTCAAATAGAAATTTATAAAATGGGTTGATGATAGAGAAAGGGATATATAAAAATTTATTCATGATATGGTAAGTAAGGGGATAATTAATCATAACATCCCAATATATGAAATGGAATTTGAGATGCACAACACAAAATATGTTCTTGGATGGAAATAAGAAGAGAGAAATCCCTTATGGAATTTCAAATATTAATTGGTGTACTTAAAGGATCATAGGGGGGATTAATGAGAGTGAAAAGAAGCTATCACTATTTATACATAAAATGGATAGTAATGGGGTAATGTAACATTATATCCAAACATAAGAAAAAAGGAAATTAAAACACATAACATGAAAGGAATGCTTGATAAAAGAGGAGGTTGCAAGATCCCTTACTTGGATGTGTGATCCCAAAGGCTTGGGAAATGCTTCTTGGGAGATTGGGGGAACCTTGGGAGGACTATAGGGCATATATAGAAGAGTTTTTAAGATCATAAAATATTTTTAGTGAATAGTAATGGGTTCTTGTGTGGGTTTATATAGGAAAGGAGAGAGAATTATTTTTTATTTTGGTTTTGGACACTACAAAATAAAATATTCAAAACAAAAAACTATCCCATGGGTTTTCCCCATAGTTTCTACCAAAGGGGAGTTTAAGACATTATTTTATAAGTATAGGGTCTTAAGAAATTAAAATATTTTCCTGTATTATGTGGAGGTGAGTCACACTCTCAAGGAAATTATTTTAAAATCTTAAAATATTTTATAAGTATTGGAGGATTCACTAAGGCTTTATAAAATAAATAAAAAAATCTAAAATCAAATTATTTTAAATATAAAACATATATTTTTCCGAACATTCATTTTATATTAGTTTATTACATCACTATTTTGTCATTATTATGTAATAAAACACATTATATATTTATACGGTATTTAATTTTTACTCAAAAATTCGACAGTCTCAGAAAATTATGGAAAATTCACCATTGAATAATTTCGATATTTTGATTAAAAAAATAATATTCATTTTATCTAAATAATTTGATAAATATTTTAATTTTATCTTTTAATATAAAAACTCATATTTATTGAAAATTGATGGGTTTTGACAAAAAAAGTTTTTTAACCTTAATAAAAATTAAATTTGACTTCATAAAAATTATATTATCATTAATATTTAATAAATGTAATTTAATGATAATATTTTATTAAAATGATATTTATTTCAAAAAATAAATTAATTCATCAAAATATATTTTCTAATCAAATTTGGATATAAATAAAATACTATTTGTGCTTTAAAAGTCATTTTCAAAGTAACAATAATAGAATGAAAGTATATTCATTATTATATAAAAAAATAATATACATAATCATAATTATAGGATCTTGATACATATCCTTTTATTACACCATAATACACCCTAAGAGTAAGGTGTGCGATGTTTGGGCTTTCTTGGGGCCATAAGGTGAACATGGTTTGGGTCATGATCTTGATGAGATTGAAATTATCCCGTAGATGGTTTCTATCATGTTTAAGTTATTGGATATCATCTTTGGATTGTTCTAGGGAAAAGAACATAAATTTTATCTCACTGGTAATCTTTGAAAATGGGCTTCATATCGGATGATCCTACTAGTTGAGGTCATCACTTCCTTTGTCTGTGTCAAAAGGTTTTGTTAAAACCATATATTTATACTAGTCATGTGATCACTATTCAACAACTATATTATAAATGGAAAGGATACTTAATGGTAATCTAAATTCAATAAAAAAATAGTGCATGTGTTTTCTATATCCATAAGACATTAAAATAAAGGGAATTTTATTCATAAATTTTTAGGTTATTATAGAAATCCCCAAGATGCTAAAGGATGGAAATAAATGCCAAAGGGATTCAATACATGTCGGGGATGATTTTACCTTAATGAATAAAACTACTAACCAAATAGGCCAAAACCAAACAAACCACTTTAAGATTCATGATAAAAATTAAAGACCGCTCAACATTTCATTTATCACAATACAACTAAAACCAAGTTCCATCGTAGAAGACTGCAATATCAAAGTAAAAAATGGAAGTCTACAAGACCAAAAAACTCAAAGACAACCAATGAAAACTCCATGCTCCAAAAATTATCCATTCTCCATCTCTATAAAACATCTCAAGTATCTTTATGTGTACTAAAAATGTGTGATACTTTACCTGTACCCATATCTTGATAGACTATATCTTCAAAAGAACCAAAGTGACAAATTGGGGATGAGTAATGAAACTCAGTAGATTTTCCCCAATGAATTTCCTAATGACACCACTAGGATAGAACATTTCTGCAACATTTATATAAAAATAGTTTATATAAATCAATTTCTAGAACAGTTTATATCAAAATATAAAGTGATAATAAATCCATTCTCTCAAAATAGTATCAAGTTCCATGGAAAGAAACCAAATAATGTTCTAAAATCATTTCAACAAATTATATTTTGGCATAACCATTCCATTTAACTCATCCAAACAACCAACCATGCATGAAAACCTGAAATAGGGGGAAATCTCTAAGCCTTATCTATCCCACTAATGATAGGGGATACTTCTTACCCTTATCCAAACCAAATGATATTTGATGGGGGAGAGCCCTGACCCATATCCATACTATTAATGATGTGGGAGACTTCTTACCCTTATCTATCCCAATGAACATGAACACACACAACCATTATGCCAAACCAATGCCAAAACAACCATTTCATCCATTTGAATAAAACTATTATTTTATTAAAAACCTTTAAACGAAGAAATTCAAATCAACCATTCTAATTTACTTCAATAAAACCAACCATTTTATTGAAAACATTTTGATTATTCCATTTACCATGATTCCAGAAAAATAAACATTTTAAAATAAACATTTTAAAACCAATAACCAAAGTAGTTTCAAGAAAAACACCCAATTTCCATGTTTCCACAAACCGTCACTCAAGAGGGTTTTCAATAATCATTTCCCAAAAAATTCACAGTTAATTTCACAGAAAATAATAAATTTTAAATCAAGAATTCATAGTCTAAATAGAGGAGTTGAGAGTGAATCCACCTACCTCAAGAGTTTTAGGTAAATGATAAATGGCATAAAAAATGTCACAAAACCAGGTTGAATCTCAATAAAACAACCTGATATATCTTCCCCTATCTTAAAAAAATCCAAATATAATCATATATGACATCCAAAATTTTATATCTATCCATAGTGGGCATATATCTATTAAACTAATAGAGATAGAGAAGTAGATCTAAGAGAAACTATCAAGAAATATCACAAACTGTTAGAATCTAGCTTCCAGTAACCAAGGGAGGCCTTTGGATAACCTCCAGATCAATGGGAGAACCTTCCTTGACCTTTGGGAAGAGAGAATATTGAGCTCGGTCTACATAGGAGGAAGAATTATGGATTTAGAGGGTAAAACGAGTGAGATCCACAATTTTAGGATCTCACTTTTGACCTGTGCATGGTTAGTCACACGATTATGAAAATCATGTGATAACTATGAATTAGCCACTATCTCATGGGTGAGTTTCATATGGTTGGATCACATGATTTCCAAACTGTGATCCAACCATGTCAAATCCCACTATCTCAAGTTTCATAGTTTCTCTTAGGATTTCATACGGTTTGGACAAAGAGTGTTCCACTCATGAACCTTACCTTTTTTTGCTATATCACTATTAATGGTTTCTTATAAGTGTTTCACAATTTACAAATACCATTCAACACTAGTGAACCTATAGAAAACCCCCAAAAACACTCCAAAATTTCTCCAAACTCTCCCAAAATTTTCCCATATACTTTAAATACTAAAAAATATTAAAGGAAGAGTTACATTCTTGAAACTGAGGGTGATACATTATCCCCACCATTAGACTTTATGTCCCTAAAATATAGAAAACCATTGGTGTCCTAAAAGAGTTCTAACCATTAAAATTTCATTTCCTTCTCCTGTTCCCATGTCTCTTCCTGAATCTGGTTGTGTTGCCTAAAAATCCTCACTAGACCAATGCCTTTTCCATGAAATAATTTATCTTGTCTATCCACAATCCACACCAGGATATGTACCAACAAAGTATCCATCTCAAGGTCAATGTGATCCCATGTGATCACATGGTCAAGATCTGGCTGATACATTTTCAATTGAGATACATGGAACACATTATGCACCACACTGAACTGTGGTGGTAAGGATAAATGACAATCCACCTCACAAATCCATTCTAGTATCTCAAAAGGACCTATTTATTTAGGAGATAACTTTCCCTACATCCCAAAATATGAATGTAAAATCCTTGGGGAAATTCTTAAGAACAAATGTCCACTCATGGTGAATGACAAGTGCCATCGGCGAGGATCCACATAATATTTTTGATGACTCTAACCCATCTCCATCTGCTTCCCAATCAAATGAATCTTTACCATTTTTTCTTGAACAAGGAATAGACAAACTAGTAAAGTCTCACTTTTTTCACCCAATTAAATCTATAACAATAAGGATGAACATATAATGCTTTAAAAGTATCCATATGTATCGAGGCATGGTATTTGTTGTTATATGAGAACTCCACTAACGACATGTGATCTTCCAATGAGCCACCAAAATCCATTACAAAGGCTTGCAACATGTCCTCTAACATCTATATCATTATTTTGGATTGTAATTTCATTTGAGTATGATAAACCATACTCATAGTCAACCAATTCCCTATGTATTTTTGTAAGGATTTCCAAAAATGAGACATAAAACTCAGATCTCTATATGATACAATCAAAACTAGTATGCCAGATCTCTTTACCACTTCTTATATATAGATTTTTGACAAGTCCTCCACCGCATGAGATTCATGAATAAGAATAAAATAAAAAAACTTTTTGAGTTGATCCACTATCACTCATATGGAATCGTATTTCTGAACCATTTTTGGGAGAACTATTTTAAAATCCATAGTTATCTCTTCCCATTTCCAAACTGGAATAGGTAAATACTGAAACATACCTACTGTTTTTTTATGCTCTTACTTAACCTACTGATAATTTAAGCATCTCAAAACAAACTCATCCACCTTACATTTCAGGATGATCCACCAAAACATCACTTTCAACACTTTATACATCTTCTATATTCCTGGTTGAACAACCCATCTCGAATTGTGGTAAGCTTAAAGAATTTGTCCCTGATAGGACATAAGAAAAACCATATGATTTCTGAAACACAATACTGAATTCCCATCTAGTCTCTAGTCCTCTATGGTCTCCCTACCATTGAGTTTTGACCTGATAACAACACATTCTCAATTGGAAATCTATGCATCTTTAACCATCTACACCAAATCTGGAATACACAAAACATGAAATAAAACTGAAACATCACCTCGATCTTCACATTCTATGTTCATGTTGGCTAGGACCGACATCAACTACCACACATTTGAATCTTCTTTTTCCAACTGAGAATAAGACTTTCTACTTAATAAATATTCCACCAAATTGCCTTTTCTTGGTGTATACATCATGTTAAAATTCAAAAATTTAAAGATACCCCATCCATATTCTTTATCTCAGGTTCAAATCCCATTGTGAGAAAATGTGTTTCAAGCTCTTATGCTCTGTAAACACAATAAATTTCTCAATGAAAAGATAATGACACCAAGTCTTCAAAGCATGGCCTAAAACAGCTAAATCAAAATCATGTGTTAGTTAGTTCTTCTCATGAACCCATTACTAACTTGATCCATAAGCTACAACATAGTCTCACTACATGAGAACACATCCCAACCCTGATCCCAAAGCATTACAATACACCACGTACCCTTATCCTGATTCTGGAAAGATCAAAATTGGTGTTGATGTAAGATGAAGCTTAAGCTATTGGAAGGATTTATAGAATTCATCATCCCATTGAAATGAAACTTTATTCTTTTTCAAAGCTGTCATTGGTGAGGTTAGCTGTGAAAAGTCACACCCAAAGAATTTGTAATAACCAGCTAGACCAAGGAAGTTTTGTATCTCAAAGATGTTCTTTGGTAGTTTATAAGAGGTAACTTCCTCTATCTTTTCTGGATCCACTAAAACACATCTTTCATAAATTCTATGACTAATAAAGCATACCTATTGTATCAAAAAATCACACTTTGAATGTTTTTCATACAAAAAATGATCACTCAAGGTTTAAAATTTTTTTTCCAAGTGTTATCGATGCTTAACCCTTGTCCTTGAATACACCAGTATGTCATCCAAAAATACCACCACAAAAGAATCCAAATATTTTTGAAATATCTAATTCATCAATTTCATAAATACTACTAGTTAATTAACAATATCAAAAGGCATTACCATATATTAATAATGGTCATATCTACTTCTACATGTTGTCTTCAGAATATATTCCTTCCAAACTTGCAATTAGTGATATCCTGATTGTAATTCAATCTTAGAGAACCTCTGAGCTCCCCTCAATTGATTGGACAGATCATCAATTCATGGAAGTGGATATATATTATTTATCATAACATGATTAAGATTATGATAATCTACACAAAAATTTAGAGTTACACCCACATTTTTCACACACAATAACAGTGTTTCTCTGAGAGACAATCTAGGATGAATAAAACCTTTTCTTTCCAGCTCTTCCAATAGTACATTTAGCTCCATTGGTGTGCTGATTAAATCAAAGATACGATTCATCGTATTCATCCACACCTCTTCCTTTTTCACTTCTAAATCACCCGAGAAGATGTGTGGATTCTTCTTCTATAATTGGATGAAATGATCTACTTTCCTTGGCTCATCCCTCCTTTTCCCACTATCCATAGCTTAAAATACTTGGACAATACTTTGAACTAGCCATTGGTTCACCTGTGGATTAGGTGAAACCACATTCTTAGAATCTTCATCTAGTTGGTGTCTACAATGCCCACCAGGTTCCATTTTCAATAAAAACAAAAAATTCCATAAGTCTCACTCTCTATTTACTAATGGATTACCTTCCAGAATTATACCATATCATATTATCACAACAAACTTATCCAAAATGTTCATTTCCTATATTAAAATATTTTTTAAAATTATTCCTTTCTTTTTAAAATAAAACAATTTTCAAAATACCATAATTATACCCATTTTTAAAGCCTTTCATTTTAAAGAAACATCAAAATATTTCCAAAATAAATAAATTGAACCAAATAATTACTCAAAATGAAAATATTCACTCATATTGGGAATTAATTCCTCTAATGCATGTCATTCTCATCTCATTGGTTAAACCCATGAATATGAGATTCCAATTCATATAAGGGTATCCAAAACACTTAGGTACCCAACTACCTGGTAACTTGATGTTCAATATAAAAATGTTGGATATGTCTTTTTATACACTAAATTTGAAGTTCTGATAATCCTACTCATTTATACCAACTTGACTCAAGGAATATACCAGAATGAATTCAACTCCAAGAATGAAAACCAATACCAAGTCAAAGACCAACCAAGACTAATACCAATTGTTCCAAAAGATAATTGTAAAGACCAATACTGATATGACTTGTCTCAAACAGATTTTGGATAAAAAAATGATAACACTTATAACATCCCTCCCCTCCTCATTGGGTTGAGAAGGATATAAAATTCTACTTGTCCTTAGGTGACATCCCTAAGATGTCAAAGGTTGGAAATAAATGATGAAGAGCTTCAATACATGTGGGGAATGATTTTCCCTTAAAGAATTAAACTACCAACCAAATTGACCAAAACCAAAAAAACCACTATATTATGCATGATACCAATGAAATACTACTCAACATTTAATTTATCATAATCAAACTAAAACCAAGCAACGTAGTGGAAGACTACAATATAAAAGTAAATAGTTTAAGACTACAAGACCAACAAAACTCAAATACAACCAATGAAAAACCCAAGCTCAAAACATAATCCATGATCCATCTCTACATAATATTCCATGTATCATGAAGTATTACTAAAGATGTGTGATACTTTACCTTTGACCATAACTTGATAGATGATATCTAAAAAAGCACCAAAGTTCCAAAGAAGGGGTGAGTAATAAAACTCATTAGATCTTCCCCAACGACGTTCCTACTCATGCCACTAGGATAGAACATGTCAGCAAAATTTATATAAAAATAGTTTATATAAAACAATTTCTTAAACAAATTATGTCAAAATATAAACAAGTTCTAATAAATCCATTTTCTCAAAACAACATCAATTTACAAGGAAAGAAACCAAACAATGTTCTAAAATCATTTCACAAAATTTTATTTTAGTATAGTAATTCCATTTCACTTATCCACACAACCAAACATGCATGAAAACCTAAAAGATGGAGAAATCCATAACCATTATCCATCCCACTAATGATGGGAAAGACTTATTACCCTTATTCGAACCCAATGAGATTTGACGGTGGAGATACTTGACCCTTATCCATCCCATTAATTATGGGGGAGACATATTACCCTTATCCATCCCAATTCACATGAACACACATAACCATTATTCCAAACCAATACCAAAACAACCATTTCATACATTTCAATAAAATGGATCTTTTATTGCAAGCATTCTCACAAAAAAATTCAAATAAACCATTCTAATTAAATTAAATGAATCCATACATTTTATTGTAAACATTTTTATTAATCCATTTACCAAAATAACATAAAAATACATATTTTAAAAGAAAAATTTTAAAACCAATAACCAAAGCACTTTCTACAAAAACACTCAATTTCCATGTTTCCACAAACCATCACTCAAGAGGGTTTTTAAAAATAATTTTAAAGAAAATTCATAATCAATTTAAAAATAATAATAAATTTGAAATCAATACTTCATATTCTAAATATATCAGTCTAGAGTGAAGCCACCTACCTCGATAGTTTGGGCAAAAATGATAAATGAAATGAAAATAGTAACAAAACCATGTTAAATCTCCGTGAACCCACCTTATATATCTTCCCCTATCATAAACCAAGACAAATATAATCATATATGGATTAAACGATCTTATATCTATCCATATAAGGCTTAGATATAAGAAATAGATAGAGATAGAGATATATATCTAAGAAATATTATCAAGAATGACCAAGAACAATCATATACCATGAGAATCTAGCTTCAAATAACCATGGGAAGCCTTTGGATTGCCTCCAAATCAATGAGAAAACATTATTTTACCTTTAAGAAGAGAGAATATTGAGTTAGAGCCACATATGAATAAAAAAGGAGTTATAGGGTAAAACAAGTGAGATCCATGATTTTAGGATCTCACTTTTGACCCGTGCATGGTTAGATACATGGGTAGGAAAACCATTTTCTAATCATTCATTAGACACTACCTCAAGCGTAATTTTTACATGGTTGGATTGAATAGTTTCCAAACTATGTTCCAACCAATAAAAATCCCACTGTCTCAAGTTTCATGATTTCTCCTAGGATTTTTCATGGTTTGGAAAAATAGTGCACTACCCGTGCGCCTTCTCTTTATCCCCTATATCACTATGCACAATTTCTTACAAGTTTTTCATGGTTTCCAAAAACTATTCACCACCCGTGAACCGATAGAAATCCCCCACCCAAACTCTAAAAATTCTCCAAACTCTCCCAAACATTACCCATATACTTTACATACTTACAAATCATAAAAAAGGGTTACATACTTGAAATTAGGAGTGCTACATTATTTTTTTTGGAAATCGGTCATATTTGATGGATTATATCATTGATGAAGCTTATAATAAATTTTATTGTGTTTATATAATCTTTGGAGATTATTTGAAGTTAAAGGAAAAAATAACACCATAATATAATTGGTCATTCCATGATTATTATTAGTGAATTTCAAAAAGTTACGAGGTAAAAAATACTAAATGATGATAAAAATTTTATTCCATAATATATTTTAAATAAGGTTTAATAGAGAAAAGATTATGTGGTACTAGATGTTATAACTAGAGAGTCACACCACAGTTGGAATTCATAGAGAAAAAGGAGATTTATCCAAAGATAAATTACGCCACAATGATTATTTATTACATCATGATTTCCAGAGAGATTAGAAGGCTGTGAAAGGATATTTGTTGTTCCTTAATTATCAAATCATTATATGAGTCCACAAAATATAATTTATTTAGATTATTTTGATTATTTTCAAGAATCACACTAAAACCTGAACCCATATAATATGAAATAGGTGCTTTTCAAGAAAAAGTGTTTAGGGTTATTTATTATGACATAGAGTATATACTGAAACTAGAAGTTTTAGTTTGGTGAAGGACTTAAGATTAATATATAATGATATTCGTTACACTATAATGTGTATAGATATAAAATATCTTAGATAAGATGTAAAGACCCAGAAATTTCAAGGATTTTTTTTCTTAAATACTTTGAAATTTTACGAGTCTGTGGTTTCTGACGACACTTGATTCTGAGGCCCGGTGTGCCCAGAATCAATTACTGAAGTTTTGTTTAGGTACATTCAGTAAACGTACTTGTGAGGTTTTCTTTCTTTTGAACTGATTCTCAGAATTGAAATTCTAGGGCACCGATGAACTCGTAGCGCCGATATTCGCTTAAGGGGACCTTTAGCGCAGTTGCATTTTCTCGGGAGAAGTTACTTTTTGGGGTTTAATTAAAAAGTTAAATAAAATTGTTGTGAGAAATTTTATTTATCTTGGGTAGTTATATCCTACAAGGAGAAGTTATTGGTGGGACCCGTATCCACATAACCTCTCATGAGAGGATATTTGTGAGGTGGGGCCCACACGAACCCTAACTTATCACCTCCCCTCAACTCTCTATTAACACCTCTTTAATTAATTTGACAACTCCCCATTAATGAATGTGATATCTTCACCTCCCTCTCTCCCTTTAATATTTTCCAACTCTTTTAATTAATGAATTGAACTCCAATTAATTAATTAAAGGGTTTGAATTTTGAATTACATGTGTGAATAAAATAATATCCTTAGCTATTATTTTAGTTTGGCACTCATTGTGTTGGGAGGATTTTGGGGAGAGATCAAGAGAAGAATAATGTTCTTCTTCCGACGAAGAACACCACTTTTAAATGAAGAACAAATCCAACGAAGAATGCGAGGGACACGATCACCTTCCTCCACTACTTCAACCGGGGAAAGGAAGGCGACGACGCCACAAGAACACTACCTCCCTCTTCCTCCAACATTGACGGAACGACACCGTCATCTGCGATGCTCGACCACCATGACACTCATCTTTTGTGGCTCGTCGACGAACAAACCTTAATCAAGGTAGGGGTTTTGTATAATTTATATGTGAATAAATTATCTCGTTTGTGTTGAATTCTTTGGAATAACTTCGGCCAATTGATACCGCCTAACGCAGAGGGTGCAGGCCGAAGGAACACGGCCTGACGTCCCTCTGATGTTTTATTGATTTTTATTCACGATAGAGGCACGTTGGAGGAGGTGACGATGAACGAAGGTAGTGAACATGTTCAGGCCGCATACGGAAGAACTGCAGCCCGCAACTACGGGCTGCTTGGCTGAAGAAAAACAAGTCGGCCAAAGCCGGCCGGGCTGGTGGAACCGTGGCACCCCACATCGCCGCACTGTGGAGAATCGTGGCCCGCACAGGGCAGACCGCTCCGGGAGAAGAACCGGACGGCCGAGAGGAAGGAGCCGCGATGTTCATAGGCACTGTGGCTGAGGGATCGTGGCCCACAACCGTGGGCTGCTCGTGCCAGAAAGACTGGCTAGCCTTGGCCGACTGGACAGGAGGGCGGCGCTGCTTGGCACCACTAGTTTGGGAGACAGCCCCCCCCACAGCGCTCGGCCAGTCGGGTCGCGCCATGCCCCCTCGGGCCGGGCCACGCCCCCTCGGGCTAGGCCACGCCCCTCGGGCAAGACCATTCACTTCACCATGCCGGTTCGACCCTCTGCCGGGTCAGACCCACCGAATCTTGTCGGGCCGACCTGCCACCCCACTGGTCTTAATGGGTCGGGACCGTTTTCACTTAAACATGAATAACTTAAAGAACGCGCATCCGATCGACGCGCCGTCTGCGACATTGGGACCCTCACAACAAAGGGGTCCATTTTCAATACTATGAGTGAGTTTTGGACAACTTTGGAAAACGTCTGGGTTTTGGAACGAGCATATTTCTAACCGGGGCCCTAGAACGGAAAAGCCAATATCTCTCAGACCTGGCATCCGGTTGATACGCCGTCTGTCGAGTTGGGTTAATTTTTGTGAGGCAGAACTTTAGGGTACATCAACTCTAGATATTGTGATAGTTGATGTGACGACCCCTTTGCTCGAGGAGAGGACCCTCCCAGAATCGAGCATACTATGTGCGGGAACCCTAGAGCTGGCTGCGACTGCAACGACAGTCATACTGGAATCCTTCGTGGGTTAGACGACGACGATCATCGTACTATAATCCTCCATGTGTTTGACGATGATGACATCTGTTCTGGAAACCTCCGTGGGTTCGACATCGATGACTTATGTTCTTGTATCCTAAGCGGGTCCGACAGTTTGACCTCTGTACTACTA
The DNA here is from genome assembly GCA_963277665.1 of Viscum album. NCBI lineage: Eukaryota > Viridiplantae > Streptophyta > Magnoliopsida > Santalales > Viscaceae > Viscum > Viscum album. Next base: position 21,760,712 of record OY728157.1, on the reverse strand, counting down.
TCATACATGGGTCCGACGGAGTAGCTGGTCTAGTATCCTATGTGGGTCTGATAGCTTAGCTGGTCTACTATCCTACATGGTTCCAATAGCTTAGATGAATCAGTGACTACATCTGATCAACTTTATCACTTTATGAAATATGTATACCTGTGTGAGGTGAGTCTTGACTTTCAATCATTACCATCGGTGTGATTGACTTCTTTCCTGTGTGGACTGGGTTGTGCTTGGGCTTGAAAATTGGAGCCGAACTGGAATTGATGACTTAGGTATATCTATGGGCATATATGTAAGTAGAGTTGGTTGATACTTCTTGATTGTATATTTTCTTTTTGGTTTATCCTTCATGGATTCTGGGAGACCTTCGGGGGTCTTGGGGTCCCTACTGAGTATCGTTATACTCACCCCTGCACGGACAATGCCCGCACTACGTTGTGTTGGATGCAGACGACGGACAATGCTGATCGTGGTAGAGACTTATAGAGCTAGACGATACCCAGAGGTGGACCCATACAAGAAGCGGACAGACGGATACAAGGTGCTGAGGAGACCATCTGTACCCACCCTTCAAGTGGGATTCCCAGATGACGACTAAGTGGTTGCTGCTTTACTTTATTGTTGTTGTACTATAATTTCTGTTGTACTGTACTTACTATTGGGCTTGTATTTCTGGCCCCTTTCTTTTTAGCACTTACTTTTGTATACAATATTACTTTGTGCTTACTTCTGTTGCGTACTCTGTTGAGTTTTTTTACTATATAAAGGCAATGCCTTCCCTTTTTATTGGGATTTACGCCTTTGGTGCTAGTCGCCAGCCCCTGGCCTATGGAAGGCGGGCTTGAGGTAGTCACGACACAGGCCCCAAGGATGGGTCGTGACATATGAGACCCCATTATTTTATTAGTTTAAATCTTTTATTTGGATGTGATTTTTGACTAAATATTACAATGATCAAGAATTATGTGATAATGGTTATTATTACACCATGAATTTATAGATAACTAAGAAATCTAAAGTTTTATTATTTTTCAAATATGAGAATATATTACTAGATATTAGGATATTTTATTCATCCATATAAATGAAGATTTGATAAGTTCCATATGAATAAACACAATATTGGAATAGATATTTTAAGATTTTAAAGAATTATGATTAGATAAATTTAAGGAATTAATTATTTAAAGGAAAAAAATAAAATATTTAGGGAACCATTACAAAATTAGACTTAGAGAGATACTGTTATGAAAAACATTCTTAATGATTTGGATATATTCATGATGTTAAAATTAAATAGAAAAAACTTTGCTAGCATGATTTTTTGTATATTTATTTCTTTTATACTAATTATGAGTGAAGTATGTATAAAATTTCTTATAACAATATCTTGAATAAGTTAGTGTATAGGTAGAAAGTTTTAGTGTCCCTTGATATTGGAAATTACATGAACCAAAAGCATTATAATCATGATAGCGTGTGAGGGTGATTTTTGTGTTGTATTAATACATCATCATTGCATGCCCCATAGACATATTCTCTAGGCGAGTTAAGTGAAATCCGTGTGTTATTGCATTTACTTCTCATATTTGGATATTGTGTACATTTTATTAGTATTAACTAATTTAAGTTGTTCTTTCCAACATGTGGACAAGATTTTGTTGAAGAGAAAAAAATTTGACACCCTAATTTAACCCTTATTATTGTGTTTTAGACCTTATGGTTGTAATATAGAGGTATTTAAATATAATTATGGGTACCCTAAAAAATCATCTTTATGATAAGATCTTGAAGTTTTTTTGTTTTTTTAATATAAGTTGTTTTGGATGTTTGGTAGTAAAGTTTGAATTTTTTATGTATTTATGTAAAGTGGATATAGTGACTTCTTAAGGACAACCCAAGAATGTATTTTATATTAGGAGCTTCCTTGAGATAGTGGGGTATTATCAATTATTCATTCAATATTTCACTTGATTGGAAACATCGATGATGACCCTAACTAAAAAAGGGGTGAAATTTTAGTGGGAAAAGAAGTGTGCAATTTTTTTAGAAGAAAAAGGAAAGGATTAATTCTATACCAAACTTGTCCCAACTCATGCTAAATAAGGGATGAACAATTTAATATAACACATTAGGGATTTTTCTAGGATGATTATTGATGCATAATGATCTTGTGGAATCATATGGTTATTAGTGGTTGAGACTGCATGGGAGTAACAACTTTACCCATGTCTTGGATTTAGTGACTATGGTTTCTGCACTAAATTACTAGAAAAATTATCTCTTAAATAGGATATCTATGGTATATAACTACTATAATATCCTAAGGTACATATTTTCTTAGTGATATTTAAATCATGTTAGAGTAGATGGTTCGAGTACCTACAAACATTAAACTTGTGATGGTGTATACTCTTGGAAATAATGATGCTATGGATAATTTTCTTAGCATGAAGATGCAAGAAACAAATTGTGTGAAAGTCATGCAAGGAGTGGTAGGATATGTGCCTCTACTCAGAGTTATAAATGTATATAAAATAGGAACATAATATGGTTTAATTGGATCCTCTTCACATTACCTCTTATCTTAGATAGGGTAAAGTCTCAACAGAAGTTAAACTAAAATTATTAAATTATACAAGAGAGATAACATAGTGGGGAACACATATCTGGTTAGACTCAAAATGATGATTTAGTTTTATATGTCTATTGTAGGGTGATATTTACAACCTATATTTGGGATATCATGGGTAATTATTCATGGTTCTTAAACTATTAATATATGAATGTAGAGAATCGAAGACTAACTAGTTTACTACAACCACTTACCATTCAGACTTGGAAGTAGGATGAGGTCATGATGATTTTTTTTGATAATAATATAAAGATCTACCGGAGGTGAAGATTTAATATGGGTTATCTTTTGGAAATTTTCATTAAAATCTTTTCCCTGACATGGTGGCTTAGACCACATCATATTCTATGATGGGTTACACCATGTCACAGTGAATATAGCAATGTCCTATTATAGTGAATAGAAATGTTTTTTATGTAATAATTCTCAACATTGTGGAAAAAATCCACTCCATCTATCATATATTGGTTTGATTATTATAAAATGGTAATCTAGAGAATGTTTAGTGTAAAAAATAATTATATAAAAATTATACCATTAATTGAAAAAGAAAAACCAAGAGTTACAACCATTTTAACTCTTGAGATGTTTATAAAAAATTTCATTCAATATATCCAAACATTTATAATCCATATGGTTTTATTAGAAAGAATATAATTTGGTTCCTAGTGTGTGTTGACGATATCTGAATGATGTGAAACTCCTCTTGAGTAAATTTTCTATCACTCATTCCTTTTATCCTTTAAATAAATGGTTCTAGAAAACCTTGGATAAAAGGGGGTCCTTCTCAATATTTGAAAGATTAATCCATACCATAGATAACCTAGGAATAAGATACCTATTTTCCACTTATTAGTGATCACTATCGAGCATGTACCAAGGATCTGGGATAGAATCAGTTCATTAGTAAAGAGGTATTCCGTTATTTAATTTATTTGTTTTAGTAAAAATTAATATAGATATCTTATGGAATAATTTTTTGGTTTATATTCCCATTGGATTAATATAACTGTTTATTACTCCAGAACCCTTTAGTAGTATTCGATATACTTCCATTTTATTTATATTGTATAATAGAATGTATGAAGAAGCTGAAAAAATGATAATACAATCACTATAGTATAACCAAGTATAAAATGACCGTTTTTAAAAAAAATTATAGGAATATTACATAAAAGTTATGAAAAATAGTCATAATCATATAAAATCTATAAGACCACACCATAAAGTATGGAAAATAGCTATACAAAAGCATTGCAAAAATAGAGCATCATTTTTTGTCTTCACTATGTTGTAGTGAATTTAGCACTATAATGTGGTGTTATCCTCTATGGGGATAGACCATGAAATAGTATAAGTTAACTATCAATGGATTAAAATAGATTCTACTATAGAATATTTTATTGGTCTATCTTGTCACCTAAAATGTACTATGTCATATTTTGGAAGAAAAATGGCCTTTGAAATTGTTCAGCATTTTCCAAAATGATTGTTCAAGTGGTATATCACAAGAACAAAAATGAAATTAGTTTATATTTTGAATATATAATTAAAAAAACATGTGTCTTTACACTATGTCGTGATGCCTTGTCCAAATTTTTTTTCAACCATGCTGTGGTGGCGGGCCATAATGTGCAAAATTTTAAATAAAATTAGTTCTTGTTCAAATTCTCAAAAACCTTTACTGGAATTGGCCATTCAGGACAACCTCAAATATAATGGGGGATTTAAACCTAAATAATAAAATTTTGGTAAATATGATTTATGTTTAAGGTATATTTACATGATGGATAATTTTTAATGTTTTTATAAATTCTAAAATGTCATGAAATATAAAAGTGTTTATATTTATATATGCATAGTTAAAAAATGAGAATATAAAATATTTATATTAAAATTAATTATTTTTAAATTTATTTAAAACATAAAAAATTAGTTTTAAATAATTTTATAGAAGGATTATATAAAATGGAATATGTGGTATTTAGTTTATGTAAAGTGTTTATATAAAATATGAAATTTTGTTATAACTATAATAGTTTTCATAAATATCACATATTTTGAATATGAATGAGTTAATATTAAAGTCTATTTATATTAATAATATGAAAGAGTTATTATTATAATAAATTTTAAATTCTCATATTTATATATTTTATCGAATTTCAAGACAACATGTTTATATTATAGATTCTTTAATTATAAATAGTTTATAAATGTTTATCTCATATCTAAATTTAATAATAAATCATCTATTTATTTTATTTCCCTTCTTTATTCATATATAATTTTTTTATATTATGAATTAACGTATGCTTTGGTTTAAATTTTTAAATTTAATATTTAAATAAAAATATATGCATTTAAGGAGTTTTATGATAGGTTTTATAATTGATTTAGTTTTCTTCTACCTTGGGTTTGGATTGTATGAGTTATGAGAATATATTTAAAGTTTTATTATATTTTATACATATTAGGAGTCAAAATTGTGATGGAGTTGAGGTATCTCTTGAGAAAATATTTATTGATATAGGGAATTTTGGTAAGACTGCTCACTAGTATGGGAGCTTATGCTCTATCAAGATAAGTGTGGGTTTTTTCTAGTCACTCCATGCTTAATAATATAGGGATTATTGATTCTATCTGATTCTAATAATTTATGTGAAGGGGTTTTATATACCCTATTATTTTGATGTATTTAGATATGTATAAATATATTTTCTTTTAATTTGGTTTAGTTAATCAATCTATACTTTGTGTAAAGAGTTAAAAATTAACATAATTTAAAAATATTGATTTTTTTGGAAGGAATAGTGATTCAAAACATGTCATTTGAGGCATGAATACATATAAAGGCAATACATGAGATAAGACTAGGATATTTAAATCAACTTAAACACTAAGTTTTATATTCCTTCTAAATAGAAACTTATCATCACATCAATCATCCAACCGGGTAGGTTCATATTAAATATTTCTATCCCTAGTTTATCTTTTATGTGGAATGAAAGTTACATGTGAACCTAATTGGATTATATGTCTATATTTGAAATATTATTTAAATTACACTTATTTAGGAAACCTTAAATTTTATGATAATATATAAATAAAGTTGACTTTGTTTATTTAATGGGTTGGACAAGGAGTTTTATACTCACCTATTCAAGATTTACATGTGATATGATTAGAATAATGGGTTACCTTAATAGTTAAATAATGGGAGAAATGATAAAGATACCTAAATCTTAGTGGGATATAAATCTTGAATAACTAATGGATAAATTGGATTTAAAATGGTTTATCTTTTTAGTGTGATAAAATTTAATAAATATTCATATTAAATCAATATAAAATAAGATACTCATCTTATAAAAGATTCTATTTTAGATAAAACTACATTATCATCATAACAATTGAATTTTAGATCAACATTGAAGAAATAAAAGATTAATAGAAGAAACATTCCATACTAGGATAATAACTTAAGAATAGTTCTCAATCAAGAAGAAAAATTCAATATGTAAGGGGAAAAAATTCCTTATAAACCTCCCACTAATGAAGATATTCAAAAATATAAAGACACTTTTAGAAAGCATAATAGAGATTCTATTAATGTGTCTATGTTGAGTCTTATTTTTATGGGTCCTAAAATTTAAAATAAGAATGAGAATATGGATTATTTTGGGATGATATAAAACCTAAAAATGATCTATCACTAACTTACTATACAAGAGAAATATGAAATTTAAAAAACACTCTTTTAGTGTAAGATGGTTGAGGGTACTTCTCTCTCAACTCATGTATTCAATATGATTGGATATGTAAATTACTTGGAGATATTGGGGTCCCCAATCAGTCTTGATATGGTTGTATAATTCATTCTAAAATCACAACTAGAAAAGTTATAATAATTTATAGTGAATTTTAACATGAATATGTTCAATAAAAGTTAACATGATATCCAAAATATATGAATAATTTTTGATAAGGACATGGGAGGCCCATGCTCAAGTGGCATGATAATGGTACAAAAAGTAAAGGTAAAGAGTTTTTTTTCTAAAAGGAGAATAAAATATTTCATAGAGAGTATCTACCATATTCTAGACCAAAGAAAGTAGATTTTAAATAATAGTAGTGTTTTCACTAAAGAAAATATGAACATTGGAGAAGAAATTATCCAAAAAAATTTAAGGGGTGAAAGAAACTCCATGGAGATTCCAAATAAGGTATTTATATTATTTGATAAATTATTATATTTTTAATGGTATATGATACCAAAAATATGCTAAAAAATTATTATAAATATTTATAGTAGTTAAAAATTTATAGATAATTCATGATTAGAGAATAAAGTGCACATTCAATGGATGGATAAATTGGTTTCTACATAATGGAGTTGGAAATAGTAGATCCCTTAAAATCTCTTGTAGATTTGAATAAAGGATTTATTTTTTATGTTATATCACTTATATGTTAATAGAGTAGTTATTATAAACAATGATTGTTATCAATAAATGAAATGGAATTTTTAATATATATGGTTTGTTATTTTTTCTAATTTTATAACACACTTAAAATAAAATAAGGATAAAAAACATTTTCCATGTTATTTATTAAAATATAAGTGAAAGAGTTACCACCATCGAAAGTGGAATATTTTTAAAGAATAAAATATTTTTTCCTCAAAATTCCTCAAAAAACATAAAATACCATATATGATATGGATAAAATAATTTACTTTTTAAATATTCCCATTATATTAAATACGTTTTATTTGCTAAAAACATAAGATTTTGTGTATATTATTATGATATTATATAAAAAATAGAGTTTCTAAGAGAATAATGGGAGTATGTTTAGAATTAAAAAAATTTAAAAGTAAAACAAATAAATGATCACACAAGTATAATTAAAAGTGAAATTAAATTTATATCCTAAAATATTCTAGGATGTGTTGGTAAATAAATATATAAATATAAAGAGTTAAATTTTGTTACAAAAATGACCTCAAAGAAAATTTTGGAGGAAAAATTCTAAGATGATGATGATGAACATAGAATGAGTTATACATAGACGATAGAATTTATTAACTTTGTAACATTTTATGTTGTGAATTAAAATATTTTTAAGACTATTTTTAAAGATATAAACATTAGTAATATTATTCATAAGTCTCAAAATTATTCAATACGAAACTTTATTTATATATGTTACTCATGAAAAGAGTTTAGTGAGAGGTTTTTTCTAATGGTCACAAAGAGATGTGGATGGAATTATATTGAGATGTAATGATTTATAAAACCCTAAAAGTGAAACAAACATAAGTAATCTCTAGTGGTAAATAATATGGGATATTATTAGATAAAAACCTATATATTATTTTTATATATCCTTAAAGAAGTTTAAGAAAATTAAATGTATCATGATATATAAAATATATTCTCCAATTTATTGTTATTTCACATTGGAAGCAAATATTATATGATGTGTAATGACAATTGACCAGTAAAATTATGACCATTTGTTATCCCTATATAATGTTTATCATGGATCATTATAGGTTTTTATGAAATTTTAAGGTTAAAATATGTAGTATTTTGTATAGAGATGCAAAATATGATTATGAGATACAAACAAAGTTTTGATTACTTGATACCCCACTAAGAATATCAGATGGAGTTTCCTAAACTACGTATTTCGTATGAAAAATATGTATGTTTTATATTTAATCCCCATACATGAGGTTATAAAGATACCTATCATGATAATATTAATACCCTGAAATATTTTTTATTCTATTCAAGAAGTTGAGATAGTTAGGGAGTGTTTGGGTATATTTACAGTCAAGTTATCTAATTCAAGATTAACCAAGATGGGATTTATCCACTCATATGAATATTATGACATATGGGATCTTTATTGATATAGATTTAGGAAGTATATGGGTATACATAGATAAGTTAAATGTGATGTGCTTATTTATTTTAATGATGAGAATGTGATGTGCTCATCCAATTGAATAAATGATATTTGATGTGTTCATTAATCTGATCATTCTATATTCTGATAATTGAGTATGTATGAGTAATATATATGGGATAAATATTCTATATGTCCCATGTAAACTCAATTTATTAGAAAGATAGATTATATAATTATGAATACTTTTATAAGATAATACTGGTATAATAAAGTATATAGATACATGTGTTTGATAAAGATCACTATAGATCACATTGTAGATTGAGTAGTATCAATTATTTTCTAGAAGACACTCATTGATTCAATTTAAGGATTATGGAATTATATTTACTGTTAATTCTATAAAGGACTACTGGGAAACACATTTTTGTTGTTTGAATGAGGATTGATTTTTTTTTTGTAAATTGTTTGTATAAATAATTGAGAGCTACCCAACAATAATTTTAGAGAATATCCCAAAAAAGTTTTCAATGGATTTTCACAAGTTTTTACATGTGATATAACATTTGGTGAAAATGAATGATAGAATTTCCAAAAATCATTTTAGAATATATCCAAAAGGGTTTTGTATATGGTTTTAAAAGTTATGAAATATGATATGATATAATATGAAAGTGTGCTAAGGTGGAAAGTATTTATTGAATGTGGTAGATTATTAGAAATGTAAAATAAAGGAAATTCTATGACATAGTTGTTTAAACCACATCATATTTCATGTTTTGTTACACTACATCATTTTGATTCTCCCCACATCATGGTACAATTCATGGAAATGCATTCATTATTTTATAATGCTTGTCTTTGTTAGAAACTTATACTTCAAATATTATATATATTTTTTATTATCATATAATGATAATATAGTGGAGTTTGAATCACTAAATTCATTGTTTAAACATTAAAAAATTAATCAAAAATGAAAAATGAAGAGTTATAACTATTTTAACTCATAAAACACTTATGAAAAATTTCATTCAATATGGATGAATGTTTTATTCCCAAAATCCTCCCTAAATGGATATATAAGTTGTATTTTTGTTTGTGTTGGGGTATCTAAATTCAATAAATATCCTCTATATAAAATTTTCTATAGTTTCTCATTTTATCCTTTAACTTGAAGGATATAGTAGATCATGGATATTAGGAGGTCCTTCCCATGATTTGGGAGATTAATCTATCCCATAGATACCCTTGAAGGAATAATCTCATTGGATACTTCTTAGTGATTCCTATCAATCTTGTTTGAAGTATATTCGATAGAATTGGATCATCAGAGAGGGGGTACACCACTATTAATTTTATATATTTCAGTTCAAATGAATGAAGATATATTGTGGCATAATAGGTTTTTCTTGATATTAAACTATGATTGGATAAGTTTTATTACCTCTAAAACCCATTATTATTGAGGATGTACTGACACAAGTTTCATATTTCATACAAATTAGAGAGACATAGTAATTGAATGGGATAAATAAATGTATTTATGGGAGTTGGTATAAATGCACATGAAACTTATGTGAATAATTTTAGATAAATATACATTATTGACATCTTGTTTCTAGTAGGGTATGTATAATGTATTGGGGACATGATGGAAGATGATTACAACACATAACCCTCAAATTGAAGGGTGGTCTGAGAGGACTATTAAGATTTGGATGGAATATTTCAAGTGTGTGACATAAAAATCAGTAGTATATAGTAATATCAAATGATCTTGTTGTATTTTCCTAAAAAATAAATATTAAGAATATATATACATATATAACTTTTGAATCCATCTATATTTTGTAATACTAATCCCCTTTATGCTCAATCTCACGCCACCTAGAGAATTCCCCACACAATTCTATTTGCATTAAAGTCAACCAAATTTTATAGAACTATCTAGTTGAAATATACATCCATTATCCTAGAATGATTAATATACATGATCAATATGGTTTTCATTCAAATAATATTTCTAAATACATCAATGAATACCATCAAATTCTTCCCCACCTTAGTGTATAGACCTCCACATCCCCAGTGAATTTCTATGAACTAACAATGCACTTAATAAAATTCAATAATCTTTTTTCACTAGTGAATATGTATTCAACTACCATAATAAACACACCCACCATCCTTAAAATATATGTCCAAATAGAAAAGATTCACCAAAAAGTTGTAAAAAGGTTAATCTTTGAGGTGTTTGAACCCCTGACTACAAAGATGCCAGAAATGAAGTGGTTTGTTATTGCTCAAATCAAGACAGGGTCATATGAAGACCTTTGAAATTGACCCTTGAATTTCATTATAGGTGATCAAATATTCTCGATAATATCACAATTATTGGGATACTTTTGATTAAGGAAGTAGGGATGACAACACCATGCTTTGTGTGTCTATTTTAGATTCCAGAGATGATTGGTACAATGATGTATTGATTAATACTTAAACCATGAAAAAATAAAATACATGGAATGTTTCATATATCTCAACTCAGGAGATATTATCCTGAACCATCACTCATGATTTATAGCGATGATATCAATCAAGAGGCATATGCATCAAACTTGGAGTAAGAAGTGTGTATAATGGATCAAAGTGAGATGATTTTTCAAGGAAAGATAGTTCTTCTGGTTTGTGTGTGGTGTAAAATCAAGCGTATATATGAGGAGAAGGGGGAATAAGAGGTGGAATTGAAATCCTAATGGATATATCTATTCATTAAGGATACTTGTTGATGCTTCTCATGAATGTAAATTGCAATGAACCGACCTAGGACAAGATAACATGTTACTCAAACCACTCCACCACAAGGTTCAAAGCACATTATTGATCACTATGAGCTGGTAAAAAGCACTAGGTCATCCAACTATAACTAGTTGGGAATGGTTTTACACTTATATGAAAATAAATAAGTAGTGGAAATCAATCCATAAATTGATATGGTGAGCCCATACATTAGACGTCCTTACATATGAAATAAAAAGAAAACATGGTATAACTAATATAATTAAACAAGTTACTTTTAAAATTATTAAAAAACATCATAAAAAATACATGGCCAGGATCCAATATAAAATAAAACAAGATAAAAATAATGATGTTGGCTGAATTGGACAAGACATAAACATTCCTAGAAATAAACTGAAAAACCAAACCACAACTTGAACACCTCTATGGGACCCATGGACACTCACCACATCCATAAAATCCACCATTAGAGAACATGAATAACATCCAATCAGATATAAAAACTAGGAACCTATATAAAAAATAAAATATATTCTCACACAAAAACTTATTTCTATATAGTGTATGAGATAAATAAGCCTAATTGGATTTCACCAAAGGTTCTATGTAATTTATTTTATATAAAACATTGCATAAATTCTAGTATGAACATACTTTAAAAAATATATTTTGCAAATGTAAAGTATAAAGGTAAAACAAGTATTATAAATTTAACCCTATTTCTAAAACCAAGGTAAAACCTTTTTAGAAAATAAATGTACAACCAGTCTTGAAAATGATGATTTCAAAACCAGGTAAATAGGTCTAACTTTCTTTTTAATTTTTTTATTCAAAACTCTTTTTTATCAACCAAGGGGTCAAATCCACCATTTAAAAAGGAAAACACTTTAAATCCTTAAAATAGTGGGTTTATAATATTTTAAAAACAAAACCAAACCATTTTCCTTCTTTAGAATACATTCAAAAGAAACCCCCTTTTCAAAACAAGATGAAAATCAAATAAAATCATAAAATAGAGAAGTTATATCAAAATAATAATTACAATCATATAAAGGAATAATGATATAAATAAACAATAATAAAATAACTAATACCACTATTCTAAATTGAGAATAAAGGGATAAAAATAAAGTACATAATAGGATCCCCCAATATAATACCATCATCAATGAATAAACATCATTGTAAACTCACTAGGCCCTAAAGTGAGATGATCTTATAAATATATTAAATAAATCAAATACTAACCTATGTTGTATTCCTAAATTATTTTAGTACTTGAATCAATATCGTATGGGGAAATCCTTATAATGGGAAGAACATACAGTAGATGGATAATAGCTTGTGTTTAAACTAAGGTTATGTTGCATAAACAATATTTCCCACTAGTTGTCTCTAGTTTCCATGAAAATGCAATGTGGAGGTGAGAAAAAAAATCACATGAACTTCATATAAATCAATAATAAAACATAATAAATAAACCCCATCTCACTTCAAATACCCTCTTAATAAATAAAATCTACCACATTTGTATACAAGCCTAAAATAGCAATGATAAATTCACATTCCATAAATAGAAATAGTATATAAAAGAGAAAATACAAGGGGATCACAACTAAGGTGTACAATCATCAAGAAACCTCATTTTATAAAGTGAAAACCAAGAATTTTAAACAAATTTTGAAATTCAAGTTATAAAACCATCATTTCATGCCTACTAAGGAAGCCTTTTATCATGTACCAAATGAACCTTTAATCCCAACATTGAAAACAATGTTATAAACATCCATTAAAAACAAAATAAGAATCAACACTTTAAAAATGAAACTTTCCTACCTTATGAGTTAAGTGAAACTCAAACACAAATCTAATTTAAAACAAACCCTTATAACATGGGTTTAATTTTCTGATATCCGAAATAGGACCAAAAACCATCTTTATCTAGAACGGACAACAACACAACTATTAAAAATAAATAAAACCAATCGTTAAAAATTATTAACCATCTCCAAGAATAATCAAATCCAAAATCAATAAATATAAATCCCAAAGATGATAGAGTTTTTAAACAGGTATCCCCACTATTTGTAATTTATCTAAAATGGAGAGTCAAAATATAAATGGTTATATGATAAAGGTATCACCAAAAGAAATATGTTACCTAAAATAACCATGTAAAAATATAATCCTTCACTAAACATAATTAAAATCTCAAGAAACCAGTTAAAAATTCAATAATGTAATAACAACCCAACAGATACCCAAAAACCATAATAAAGGTCAAATAATCCATCAATATTCTAAGAAATAAGGTTATAATAGACACATCAATACAAAACCTGATTCAATATGAAATGGATCAGGATATCAGCTTAGGTCAAAAAGCTAAAAGGAAAAATATACTCTAACCTCACTCATGGAACACCAATACAATGTGAACCTAATTGAAACCGAAACATATAAATTTTTTGCTGGAGGTATCTTCTAGTGCATAATCTTAACTTGTATAACACTATTCCTAGTAACCCAAATTTTTACCCAAGTATTCCCATGAGAAACTCATCAAAATAAATTCTCATCACATTAATAAAATCATAAATAAACTCCAAGAGGATTAATTAATCAATGAGACATGACTATAAACAAAAATTAACAACTCCAGCCTCTAATAATAACACCCTCAAAAAAGTAATCCAAAAGGGTAAAATAATGAAAACCCAAATAAATACACTAAATAAGAATTACTTTAAAATAATTAACCTTCTCAAAACTCATCGAGAATAAATCCAATGATAGATGATTATCTATAACCAGATAAAGACATAAAAAAGGTTTTGAGATCTCTGAAGAAAGTAGGATTAAAATTACCAAGTGTCCCACACCTAAAGCACATGAGAGAATTAAAATCATACACATTTTATTAGAATTCTAAAAAATTACTTCATAAAAGAACACACTTTGAAATAAAATCACCTCATTTGGAAAACTAGAGAAAAATAATTTCACAACTCTATCACATGTTAAAATTTAAACTTCCATACTAAATAATTCAAAACATTTATATATAGCTCATTTTAATTTAAAAAAATTATATTTTTATAGAAAAAATTATATTTTTATAAAAAAAATTATCCAATTTATAAAACAAGGACCAAGTGTCAAAATCTATCTTCAAATAAACCATTAAAGTTGGTTTTAAAATAAACATTTTTCATGAAATTATATTTTCACACAAAACTATCTTTTAAAACAAAAATCCAAATAGTGTATACACATCGTAAAACCACCTTTTATTCATCACCAAAAAATAGAAACCAATTTATGAGTAATTAGAAATCAAAATATATTTAAACAAAAAATATAGAAAGGATATAGTGTTATGAATGTTTTGATCGTAAGATTTGGTCAACCATCTTCCAACCTTGTGAAAACATTTGATAAGTTCCCAGAACCATGTGCATGGAATCTATATGGTTTTCAAAATTCTATGATCTTACCATATAACTATGGTTCTCTTCCAATTTCACCATGAAAATTATAGAAACCCAAAAACCATTTAATATAACTCATTGAGGGTCAAAATACCATCATATAAAATCAAATTATATAAAAAACAATAAAAAATATGTAGTGACCCTAACCCTAGTAGCTCGAATCTAGTGTCTACTTTATCACATTTGTATAATATATAGGGAATCCTATCATAAAGGATTGAATAGTTTATTAGTCATGGTAAAATACAAACATACTTGAAATTTACATTATATTTTAAAACTGAAAACATACAATTAATTTTATTTGATAATTCCATTATTACCCTTAGTGTATCTCTGCATATCAATCATAAAACACTTCCTCGTATCATGGGAAAAATAAAACATAAGAAAAGGGTGAGCTCAAATGCTCAGTAAGGGTAAACGCACAACAAAAGAAATAAATAAAAAAGTCATAATCAAATGGAAATGTAAATAACTGAAACAAATTCCATTTAATCAATAACATATACAAAATATGGTTGGAATAAATTATGATCAAATAATTACAAATAAATAATAACCCAAGCATGAAACTTAACTATGGATATTTTAACTATTCAAATAATCACATGGAATATCAATAGTTGAATTCCTAATGATGGAATATATAATGATTTATATCTAAAACATACCATAGTGGCCTTATACTAATACATCTAATACTATCGAGCCTTATGCTAAGAATTCTATATAAATGGGTAAGACCTTGATCAAAACCCAATCTAGTTTGTCTCATGAGACCTATGATGCATCAAGGGGTATAGTGGGCCCCACAAATCACTTACTAAGTCTAATAAATTCCTCATATGAAAGGTGTGAATCATAATCAACATAAAAATTTATATTTAAAAACAAGCATATAAAATATTTAAAATGACCCTAATCAATAAAAAAATCCTAAACCATATTATGAAAAATGGTATCAACATAGAATATCCCCAATCAAACTGATCATAAACCATCCATATAAATAATAATGTTGGTAATATTAGATTATATCACCATTAAATAATAAGTAACATCAATGGATGCCTTATTCTATGGAAAATGATTTTTAAAGATCTCTTGGAACATTAATTGAGGAAAATAACCTTTCTTTGAAAATCACCTTTTTAAGTTTAGAACTAGAAAATTCATATAATATTATCAAAATAATATTATTTGAAAATAACTTTTAAAAATTATTATTTCCATAATATAAGGGAATCATTTTATTTTAAAAAAACCTTATAAAATTTCCAAAGGATTATTCAAATAAATGACCATCATGATAGCAGGTAATTATTTACATGCCACATAAGTTAAAATGAATATCCCTTTTGCACTATAAATTTTTTAGAAAAGTGACTTTTTAAAAAAAAACAAGAATTTTTCTTTCAATTTTTTTTAAAAAAATTCAAACATGGGTAATTTTTTTTTAAAATAATTTGTAAAATGTTAATTTTTTTTGGAAACATGGGTTTGGAAGAAAATTTATTTTCGACTGATGAGAAATAAAGTCATGTTTTCTTGAAAAACAATTCTTGATATTTTAAAATACAAAAACGAGGAAAAATGGTACTATTACTAGAAATAGTTAATTAATAACCATATTATAATAAAATTTATTGATATTAATATAGAAATATAAAACAATTCCCCAAGGTAGATTTAGAAAACAACCCTGAATAATAATGAGATTGTGAAATAAACCCT
Organism: Viscum album; assembly: GCA_963277665.1. Lineage (NCBI taxonomy): Eukaryota > Viridiplantae > Streptophyta > Magnoliopsida > Santalales > Viscaceae > Viscum > Viscum album. Next base: position 21,744,125 of record OY728157.1, on the reverse strand, counting down.
TACCAATTTGGTAACATTTGTATCATAAACCCCACAAAATAAATAAAATTAAATTAAAAATTAAATATAATTAATATAAATTAATTCATGATATAACATACATAAATGGAATTATATACACCTAAAAATATAAATATGTGGTGAATATGGTTATGTGTCATGGAAGTAACAGTGAGACAAGAAACCCTTACCTCGAGTCCGACTCATGATGTACGTTATTTATCTTCATAAATAATAAACTTATGTTAATTATTTAATTGATTAATAAATTTTTTAAAGTTTATAATTTAATTAATTTTACTTATTATTGTGTTATATATGATTACTTAATTAATTAATTTTATGTTATATGTTTCGAAAATATTTATCTTATGTGTCAAAAATGACTTTGGTAGGTTGACTATGGTCAAAGAGGTCATTAATTAAACATACACATGAAAATAATCATGAAATAATTATAGTATTTATTCATAAATTATACTTTTAAAACCAATCATGAAATATTGTTATGAAAAATTTACTACGTTACAATCATGGATATAGTTGTTCGCACATATGCATGAGTAACAATTCCATTTTTAATTGATGATTTTATAAAGAAGTTAAGTAATATTTTATGTTTCAAGAATTATCATAATATTATATATATAATATTATTTATTTCAATGTACTTATATATATCATCCATTTTTATGGTAATGAAAAAAGATTCACATCACTTCGTGAAGGTGGTAGTCCACACATACATGGACAACATTTTCATTTTTTAGTGTAAGAAAGAAAATGATATATTAACTTTTCATAATGAAAAAATGTCATTAATATAATAATTATTTAATTGATATATCATATATTTATTAACATTATACATATTACATTGCATGTAAATCTTTGGTGAAAAACAAATCACATCGCTTTGTGAGGCGGTAGTCCGTCATACACACAAGTGAAGTTATTATATCCAATATGAATGAAAAGTGAAAAGGTATATATGATATAGTGACTATATATGTATAATTATATTATAAATATCATATATATACTTTATATCATAGTCATAACCAACCGTGATAGGTGTTGATGGAAAACATGTCACATCGGTTCGTGAGGCAGTAGTCTGCCTTACACATGAGAGACATTATCATTTAACATTTGAGGGAATAAGAGATAGATAATGTTCATCAAATTAATATAGTAACATATAAGTATAATTGATATAATTTTTTTATTATATAATCATTAATTAATAATATTTTAAAAAGGTGAAAGATGAAATAAATCAAAAACACATAGTTAGGAATGTTACCTCTTATCAGACCACCTCTTTTGAATTATACCAAAAGTATTAATAGAATAGATTTATGACAAAAAAAGGCTTATATTATGAGGGATAGAATTTGGTAAGTTATTTGGACAAGTATTTGACAAACCAATATGTTTTTAAGGTGTGAATAATATAGAATATAGCATGGCCTTTTATAAGTGAGGTGAGTGGCAAACTTGTAATTTTTGAAAATAAAAAGGTGTACCCTTGTTTTTTCATATGAAACAAGGGTAAAAAATGGATTATTATAGCTCCTTATAAATTATAAGTTATAAATATATCCATAAAATATATTTACAATGTTTTTAGGTAATTTAAACCCTAATATTTTTAGTTCAATCCCTCAATAAACCCATTTTTACCTTAATGACAATAATTAATTTTTACTATTTTCACTATTCATTATGGTAAAAAAGTAAGTTGAAATTATTAGATAATATTAGTTATTATGATTCAAAATATTTATTCCATTTTTATAAATTATATTCATATAATTTTCAAAATTTAATTTAAAATCAATACTGTAGATGCGATGAGAAAGTAAGTTTTCAAAGAGAAAATGTTCAAAAGTTTACGAAGTTTTTATATCAAAATTTGATATTAAAATAATTAAAAGTAAATAAATTGAATTAATATATATATAATTGAAATAATTTTAATTTAAAATAAATTTAAAATATAATTTAACTTCATAAATAATAAAAAAAAAGATTTCAATTAAAATTCAGTATTTTCACTATTCATCAAAAACTAAAAATTTTCATAGAAATACCAAAAAAAACTATAAATAATTATGATTTTTTATTTAAAAAATAAAGATTATTTTTTAAAATAATTTTTCTAAAATTGGTACTAATTAATTATAAATTATGTGTGCAAATCGCGACAAAACCACCTTTTAAACAAATACATTTTTAAAAAAATATATCCTTTTCTTCCAAATGGTTGAAATCTTATATATAATGAATATATATACATTTTATTCATTTTATATTTGTGTAAACCAAATAATTTTCATAATTTAGTTTTAAATATTCATACCTGACAACTTAACAGCTAGGTTATAATGATTATGTTTAAATAATCATAATTTAATAGAGTATCATGTTTCGTTCAAACTTAGTGTTGCATGAATTGTAAGTTATTAAAGAGATTTAATTTATTTTATTTAAATATATCATAAAGTATTGGGATGTTATATTCCATTTTATTCTTGGTGTTTCATATCATACACAGTATCAGAGATGATGTTCGTATTTTAAAATCTTAGGGAGTACCTCTTAAATAAATTGAATCCTCATAATTTAATCTTGATCTCAGTAATCATGGGTTTCTTGTTTGAAAATATGATTCTTTAGATCCTGAGAATGGTTAATAAAACATCATATTGATAAGTGATAAGGGATATACAATGATCGTATGGAATGATAGGTAACTAGGTTTTTAAGTAGTATAACATTAATATAAAGGAAAGTTGTGGAAATAGAATAAATGAATAAATAATTATAGAGTGATAAAGGTCATTGATCACAAGAAATTAAATGATCAATGGAAATTAAAGGAACACAAAACCATAAATCTATGATGATTTAGAAGACCATTAGTTCAACATAAATGAAGGTATTAGAATAACATTTTATTTCAATATCCTTTTCTAGAGATGAGGAATTCCTTTACCATATTGACTAAGAATATATGAAAATATACTTACCTGATAGATCTCTATTTCATAGGAATAATTTCATTTTTTGGTTATTATTGGATCATTTTCCACTTCATTTCATACTATATTAAATGAATATCCAAGATGAATTATTTTTCATGAAGTACTAAAATCAAATGTTAATAGATCATATGATCTTTAAAAGGACTAAAAGTATTTATATTTATTTATAAATATTTTCCAAGACCAATATGATTATATAAAATTATCCAATATAATACATTAACCTCTAAAACTCAATATTAACACCACTGACTCAACATTAATATTTATCTATCAAATAATTTAACTTAAAACAATTACATATTAACCAGGACATCACATAGTTAAGTTATAAGAGTTAAAACCTTATCATAATTTGTTTATGGGATCAAGCGTCACAACCTTTCCAGATATGATGGGTTTTCCTTGTTCTAAAACCATATTAATATAACTCCTATAATGTTACCAAATTTTAATATCCCATAATCACCTCAACATCAAAGATTAGATTAAACCTAAAGGTTACTAATACCTTAATAAAAATATCTTTATCATGTTATCTAAACATCAGGAACATATTAATTGTTATATTCCCTCAATAATTTTTTAAGAGGTTAAAATTTTCACTAAATATATTTTCTTGGTCATCGGTGGCATTCAACATATGCTCTAAAATCATTTAGGAAATGTCACTATAATAAAATCCATATATGTTTCAGGATTCTAATAATGATAATGTCATTAATAATTTTACAACATATTTCTTGGATCCAAATACACATCAATAGTAATAATTCCACTTTAGTTGTATCAATAGTATAATATTGACCTTGATCCCTTACCTTCTTCTGAGGTATATTACCTTGATGATTGGAGAATTCATTTACACAGAGCCCCATATTTTTATATTTGAAGCATTTTACATTAACAAATTATTTATTTCCCTTCAAATCATGAGCATGGTGGAATTTTTCCCCACACTTGAAGAAACCTCATTTTACTTTTGGGAATATACCAAGGTGTTTCCTTCCATAAGTATCACATGCTGGAAAATCCTTCTTTTCCTTATTACCTTTATCCATACTTTTCTCTACCATCCTCTTCTTATATGGATTCCCATAAAATTCATAATATATGGAGATTTATTTATCTATAATGATATAACATGATACAATATCCTCATATGATGATAAATTTTGGGAGACTAGTTCCCTTAAGTACATTGGCTTAAGCCCATTAAAGAAATAATAAATCTTTCTCTTTGGATTACATACATAGTCCGAAGCATGACTTGATAAACTTGGAAAGTTGGATTCATACTTAGAAATATTTTCCTCTTATTTATATCTTAGATTCAAGAATTCTATTTCCATATCTACTCTTTGATCCTGAGTAAAATATTTTTTCAATAATATTTCCTTGAAATCATTCCATTCTATGTTCTCTATTTATTATTCATCCTTAGTGTTTTGAATTAGTGACCACCATTGGTCCACATCTCATGAGAGATAATAAATTTCTATGAAAAAATATCTTTCTCTTTGGATTACATATATTGTCCGAAGCATGCCTTGTTAACCTTGTAAATTTGGCTTCAAACATAGAAACATCTTCCTCTTATTTCTGTCTTAGAGTTAAGAATTGTCTTTCCATATCTTCTTCTTGCTCATGAAGAAAATATTTTTCCAAGAATTGTACCTTGAAATCATTCCATTATATGTTTTATATTTATTCTCAATCCTTATTGTTTTGAATTATTGACCAAAATTGGTCCACATATCATGAGATATAATAAATTACATGAAAAAATTATCCCTTTCACTAATTCTAATAGTGAGAAATATATTCTCTAAGGAACTTATCCATTGATTAGATAAAAATGGATTTTTATTTCAATTTAATGATATATGTTACTGAAAAAAGAAGTGGTGTAACATTGTTACACCACAAGGTGGATAATTGTTCTACTACATACAGGAAAGGTTTACTCACAACCTGATTCAGCTACCCCAATATGGTCCAAATTTGACTAGTTTAGTTACATCTCCAGCTACAGATTCACTGTCTTTCTTGAGAAGTAAATCCCTATGTGACGTATTTTCTTTGAAACAGTTCTCATTTATTCTATTAGGATTCATTTATTAATAATAAAATTCACTATATTTTATCATAAAATTATGAAACACAATTTATAATTCTAAAAAAAGTGGTACACATAACATAAATTAACAAATTATTCATAGATAATCTCATAATAATAAACATGGTTTCTTTGGGGATATATTTATTTTCAATTCCTTTATAATGGTTTGTAAAGAAAATGTGATTTATCCTAAGATTATCCCTTAGGAGTGTCAAACTAGGTTTGCATTAAGGCCCATTTTTATATACTAGGTGATAATCAGGTCAATCCCAATGTGCCCTTTTCAGATTTATTTCCACTAAGTACATCTATTCCAAAACCACTTCTACTTATAGTATCCAAACATTGATGTATTTTATAGAAAAAAGCACATAATATCTTCCTTACCAAAACATTAGGATGTTATTTTATACTTATTCTAAAAGTATATCATAGGGTTATATTCCCTAGTCTATGTTTTCTTAAATATAGTTCCCAAGGTTTCTACTACTTTCTATGATACCAACTATAGTGATCCCAACCCCATTATCTTAGAGCCAGTGTCTACTTTAATACCTTATCATAATATACAAGGAATTGAATCCTAGAGGACTGAATAATATAGTAGTCTAAGTAAACAAGATACTTAAAAGAAATTAAAATAAAATTTTAAAATATAAAATACACAATGAAATTTCTTTGACAATGACATTATCCCCCTTAGTGTATTCTTACATTTCAATCACAAAACACTTCCTTATATCATGGGGAAAATAAATCATGAGAAAGGGGTGACCTTAGATGCTCAGTAAGGGTAAGAATACAACAAAAAAAGTAAATAAATGAGTCATAATCAATATGTAATGTTAAATAACTGAAACACAAGTCATTTAATAAATAACTTTAGGATAATATGGATGAAATAAATGATTGTTAAATAATTGCATATAAATAATCACATGAGCATGAAACATAACTATGAATATTCTAACTAATAAAATAATCAAATTAATATCTGTAAAACACTGATATTTTAAAATAAGAACATTGTTTTTTGATAGCATGTATAACACACAACACCAATCTTAGAAGAAAATATAACACCCGAGTCATTATGAAATATTTCTTTTTAAATAAATTTAATGTCTTCGATAGCATACAAAACACGTAACCCCAAATCGAATTAAAGAATAATATATTATATCATTATAACCTAGATGTTAAGTTGGTGGTTATGAATATTACTAAATAAATTTTTAAATTATGGTTATCTATTGATTAAATATAAAATAATAACCATTTAAATGAAAAAAGAAAAGTTTTTAGCAAAAAACAATATTTTCTCTAAAAGAAGGTTTAGTCATTCTTTGCACACATAATTTAAAATTAATTTTTACCACATTTATAAAAATTATTAGAAAAAATAAAATTAATTTTTGAAATCATCACATCAAAATTTGTTTTGGGTGAGTTTTTGGTATTTTTTTAAAAAGTTTCATTTTTTGATGAATAATGAAAATACAAGATTTTAATTGAAAACTAACTTTTTGTTTAAATTATTTATGATGTTAAATTATATTTTAAATTGAGTTTAAAGTAAAATTAGTTCAATTATATATCAATTAATCTAATTTAGTTCATTTTAATCATTTTAATATTGAATTTTGATATAATAACTTTTCAAATTTTTAAACATTTTCTTTTTGAAAACCTTATTTCTCACCCTGTCTATAGGATTAATTTTAAAATAAATTTTACAAATTCTGTGAATTTAATTTGATAAAATAGATTCTATATTTGGAATATAAAAAATTAATATTGGTTAATATTTCCAAATTAATTTTTGGTGATAATAATTAGTAAAGATAATAAAAATTAATTATCGTGTTTAAGGTTAAAAGCGGTGTTTTTGCACATTACATACAGTTTATTAAAATTAATTTTCAACACACAAAGGATTTTTATTTTATAAATTTGATTTCATATTTATAATATTTAGGTACAAATTATCCAATAAAACTCATTTTATTTTTGGCATAAATATTTAATTACCATGGTAAAAAAACTAATTATTGTGGTGGAAACTAAATTGTTAAAAGGGAGTAAACTTAAAGGATAAGGACTAGCATGCTTAATTATTTTTGTGTGTGGTAGAGGTTTGTATCTAACATATGATACATTAAATCTATTATTTAATAAATAGTACCCAACGTATTCATTTTGACAGCGTAATCATTGAACATGCTCATAATTAGGAGTTATTAATGGGAACTAAAATGTACATTTGGTTTAAAAAAACTTTAAACTAACTTAAATAATTGAAATTAAAATGTAATATAGAAATTTTAATAAACCAATTATACTACAATAATAGCCATGAAATATTGCATATATGAAGGTTTTGACATCGATAAAATAACGAATAAATTTTTTTAAACCAACTATACTATAATGAAAATGTTTTCCTGAAAACGCATGAGAGATTTATCCTTATTATAAGAACCTAGATCTTCTTTCTAGGTATAATCTTATTTTTCTAGAGTTTTTTAGAAAAGGGTAGAATCGGGAAATTTTAGGAGTACACACCATATTCTTAGGAGTACACACCGCGTACCTCGTTATTGCGGGTAGCCGTGTAACAGTCGAGTACATGGTCGTGTGGGGTTACTTAGAGACCGCTTAAAGAGGGGCTCGTTAAAGGCATATACATTCCATATATCTTTAAAGAACATACAGTGTATTTTTCTTTTTAATTTTTTAATCAAACCGGGGTCGCGCCTAATTGGTAAAAACAACTTCTTCTAGCTTCGTCTTGTCTAGGAGCGATGAATATCACCGATTCTTCTCGGAGCCTCTGATCAGTCGTCCATTCTCCGAATCAAACACCGTAGATTAGGTTGGAATAATAACAATGAGTCCTTCTTTCTTCTAGATCTTTTCTCTTGATTTCTCCTCTTTTGTGGGATATCATTAGCTAAGCGTTCTTGACATTTTTTGTATATCTACGACATTCTAGGTCAATTCAAAGGTTGGTGTTCAACTATATTGATTGAAAAACGTCGAGGTAGGTGGTTTGTGCCTTTCTGTAGACATCCTTGAGTTATATATGAAAAAAAGTACCCAATACTCTAGTTTATAGTATTGAATTTTTAGGGAATTTAACCCTATTCTTTCCTACTATGCTTTGTTTTCTTGAGTGGGGGTGTTACTTTATGAGTAGGGTTTATTACCATGCTATGGATTTGTTTTCCCATGTTTGTTTGATATTGAACATTAGGTATAGAACTGCTTGTTAGGATGTTTTATATGCATTTGTAGTGCTGTTAGGATGGAGTTGATATTATCGGGCATGCTTGTTATATGCATTATAGTTGTTTATCCAAGTAGTTTTTGATATTTACTCCGGATGCTAGATATAGTTTGTGCACGATTGATTACATAGGGTTGTGGGAACCTAGTGTAGTTAGACCATAGGGGGAATGGATGTTGAGGGATTCCCCATAGTGTTTGTTCTATTTTCACATTACGAGACCATAGGGGGGTGGACATGAGTGCTCCCTCATAGTGTTTGTAGTTACTCGTTGCAAGACCACAGAGGGAATTGGATGTTGAGTGCTTCCTCAGAGAGTCTATAGTTACCGTTACAAGACCACAGGGGGAATTTATGGTGAGTGCTTCCTCAAAGAGTATTTTTCTAAGCTGAACTAGAGGGGTTATACTGTGAGTACATCCCAGAGGGTTTCTTGTGAATGTTTTGTTGTTTATTTGTAAATTTAAATGGATGTATTTGAAACTATTAGATTGTTTAACTTTGAGTACTTCCTTGTTTATTACTTCATTTTACATATTTCCTTCCATATATACCCAATGACAGTTAGGAATAGATCATTGAGTGGTTGCCTACTGGGATTCATCACAAACCCTGTTTGGGTCATGATTTTGGGCCCAAAATGATTATATTGTTGTAGGTATAGATAAGGGCAAGCTCCCTTCTACTTCAGGTACTTGATTGTTGTAGAGCTAGAGAGCATGGGACCAAGCTGAGGCTTGCGATGCTGTTGGATTTGTTTACTTGTTTTTCCTTTGTACTTTGGTTTAGTACTGTATTCCAACATTGTGAGTCATTTGGATTATTTCTTAGAAACCTGTGACATGCATCAATATATATATATATATGTTGTAGTTGTTTATTTACTTTTAGTATTCTGATGTTGTATATTATTGTTATTTTGGTGTGTTACTCTGCCAATGAGGGAATAATTTCCCCACTATCACACCCAACACCCTCACCGCTTGTCGGTAGCCTCTAGTATTCGGGGAAATGTGCCTGAGGCCATGTGACCAACCAGTTATGGGGAACTTTTCTGTGGAACCTAGAACTAGGATGTTACAAAGTGGTATCAGAGCAACAGTTCTTTCTTCTTGACTTACTATTTGGAGCCTATAGACAGGGATAGAAATAATAGGTAGTTGATAATAATTTGTGTCTTGGAGTAGCTAACCTGTGTTCATGGAAAAGCCAATTTATCTCAATTATTACAATTTTTTATGGTTTTTCAAATATTACAGTTGATTTGATTTCACTTTTGGGTGATTCACATGTTTTGTACTATTATCATTGATATTATTGAGGTTCTATTTCTTTTGAAACCTAATGAGATGAGGGTATTCCATCTCATTCATCATATAGGATGTTTCTAGAGATCACATTTCATAATTTCTTGTCATTCCATTTAGGTTACATTACCCATTGTATCTTGTTGTGATAGATGTTGTGCTAGATATGCATGCTGTTGTGATCGATTCCTTGATAGAATACCTGCTATTTGATAGGGTATTGCTAATATATAAGGTTTATTTTATATGAATGCCAAAATTTGGTCCCTGAGGTGTTATGAGCCCTTATGGATTGGAATTTGGTGGATCATGTGATTGATTGCACTGTTATTCCTTGTGATGTACATGTATAAGATGTCAATCATTGATTTGTGGGGAGTATGGGCCCTCACGGATCAGAATTTTCACTTTAAACATTTTTTTAGTGATTTATGGGATTCAAAAATAGTTTCTGAGGCTTACTTTCTAGAAAAAACCTAGAATACATGGAATGAGATGATGAATACATGCCATGTATTATTATGTTTGGGAATAAAATGTTTCTCTTAAGTACACACCATGTACTTTATGCACACATCGTGTAGTCCTAGACCATGTGACCAATCGTGTGGGCAGAGACATGGGTTGGGGAAATATTTTATTAAACACATTGTGTACTAGGTGTATATGTCGTGTTCTGGTGACTCGATTATCCAACCATGTGATCAATGACACATGTGGATGAAAGATTAGGTTATACATGCCGCGTCCCTTCCCTTACACGCCATGTATATCTGACCGTGTCTCTAACCATGTGACCAATGAAACAGGTCGATGAAATCCTTCTAGTACACACCGTGTATGGAATAAACTCACTGTGTAGTTTTGTTCTAAGAGAATCGTGCGGTTTAGCTGTGTAGAATAACTAGGGAAAGGTAAAATGGTTCAAGTACATGCCTTTTCCAAGGAGAACACATCTTGTGTATGGGGTGTTAGACGACTAGTGTTTTCAGAAGAACACTCCCATGTAAAGGCTTAAGGGAAAATGTCTTATAAGGGTCATACACGCCATGTATCCATGTTTTGAAAATCTTGAATGTTTCCATTATCCTGTTTCTTTCTTTCACTTCTACTTTTCAGTCCTTGATAATCTTGAAATATGGTGTGTGGTTGACCTTGCAGAGTCATGACACCGAGACGTCCTCCAATTGTATTCTAGATATAGGGCAGTGATCAGACACCATACATGGATGATCAGGGACTACCAGATGATCCTCTGGTTGTTCTTGTCTTGGCACCATCCATCATTCCAGATAAAGGTGTCGATGTATAGTTCTAGGAAGGCTTCATGAGGTTTATGAAGACCTTCCAGGGAGCTCGGTATCCTACCCTGTCTATGGAAGAGTTGAAGCAGGTTTTTCAGCAGAAACATCCTCCCACATTCTCAGGGGAAGGAGGACCTAAGGCTACATAGTCATGATTAGAATCCATACATTCTATCTTTGAGCATCTGGAGATGCCTCATAAGGGGAGGGTGAAGTTTTCTACATATATTCTTTAGGAATCTGGCAATGATATGGCGGGATGTGATATCACATGTAAGTTTCCAGTAGATTAAGTCTTGGGATGAGTTCTAGTGTGCCTTCTATTATTACTTCTACCTAGATACTTTTAGGGATGACCGAGCTCGAGAGTTTATGATTTTGGAGTAGGGTACTCTATTAGTCATAGAGTATTCTTATCGCTTCACAGAGTTGCAATGCTTCACACCCATTATAGGGGGTGATGAGTTATTCCTGGAGAGGAAGTTTGAGGATGGTCTCAGGAATGACATAAAATCTGAGGTGAACATCTTTAGGTTGACTTCCATTACATCTATAGTCAACCAGGCGCTGATCATAGAGTGAAACCTGAGGGATTCAAGGGATGGGATCTAGAGCAGCTCAACATCCGGAGTTGGTACCCCTCTGAATGATATCAGGAAGCACTGTAGGGAGTCTAGGAATGGTGATCTAAGTAGTATGAATTCTTATTCAGTTTTCTAGGTGTTATGCTACTAGTGCGAGAAGATAAGGCATACAAGGTCACATTTCCTAAGAGACCTAATGGAGTGTCAATATTGTGGAAATATGGGTTATCTTCAGTGTTTCTATCAGATTTTATCACCAGAAACTGGTGATAAGAGTTCTGATATGACTCCATGATCAGAAGCATGACCACCAGTTTCTCCCCAGTCTGGGAACTATAGTTCGTCCGGACATTCAGGCCGAGTTGGAGGTCATGGATGCAGTGGTCAGACATAGGGGTTTCAACCCACAGGGTGGGTCAGCTTAGGGATCATTGACATCTTCAGAGGGACATGGAACAATTCAGACTTTTTATATACAAGAGACCCATTAGGAGTAGGATCTCAGACCCTTTATAGTTAGAGGTACGATTCTAGTTTACCCGGTTTTATCTTCTACACTTTTCGATATAGGGGCTTCCCATCGTTTCATATCTATTTCTTTTTTGGAGATCCCTGGGATTTATATCTTTACCTATGTTGATATTTTTACACTAGAAACTCTGTTGGGGACTAGAATGGAAAGTGTATGATAGTGCAAGGAGTTCCCTCTTGAGGTTGGTGGGTGTCACTTCTTATTGAACGTTTATGAATTAGAGATGACCGGCTATGATTTCATTCTCATAAAGTACTGGTTAGTTCCATTCCAAGCTATTGTCGATTTTTATCAACGTAGGGTGAGATTTACGTCACCATAGGGAGGTTTTTTTCTACATAAAGGAAAATGGGATGTCTAGGTGAGAAGAGTGGGACCTGAGCATTACGAGATGGGAGGAGTTACAACCTAGATTTCTAGTTTGTATATGGATGACCGGGGGACTTCACAGATGGACTTTCCCCTAGTGGCCGATCGTTTTAGGGATGTCTTTCTAGATGACTTTTTAGGTTTTCCTCCTGAGTTTGTCATAGAATTTTCTATTGAGATTGTTCCACGAGCATCACTGGTGTCCATTCCTTCTTATAGGATGGCAACACCAGAGTTACATGATCTTAAGAAGTAGTCAGAGGAGTTACATGCAAAGGGTTTCATCTGACCTAGTACTTCTACTCGGGTTTCGCCTGTCCTATTTTCAAAGAAAGTAGACAATACCCATGTACTTTACATGGATTATCGAAAGCTAAATCAGTTGACTGTTAGGAACTGATATCCCTTGACAAGGATTGATGATCTCTTTGATTAGTTTCGGGGAGCCCGAGTGTTATCAAAGATTGAATTGAGACCTGGTTATCATCAGTTGCACGTGAAACCATTATATATACATATTATAGCCTTTTAGAGTAGGTATGGTCTATACAAGTATGTGTTTATGTCGTTCGGTCTCACAAACTTTCCTTAAATAATTATGGAACTGATGAACCGAGTGTTCCATCCATACTTGGATTCTTTCGTGGTGGTTTTCATGGATGATATCTTGGTGTACTCTCACACTCAAAATGACCATGATACTCATCTTGAGATTGTTTTGAGTACACTGAGAGATCATTAGTTATATGATAAGCTCTCAAAATGCCACTTTTGGATGGACTAGATTCACTTATTGGGCCATGGTATCTCAGAGAAAGAAGTATTAGTAGACCCAAAAAAATTTAGATCAGTAGTTTCTTAGGAGAATTCGAATAACATATTTGAGGAATGGAGTTTTATAGGGTTGGATGGTTATAAAAAATGTTTTATACAGGATTTTTCATGCTTAGCAGCACCACTGATGAGCCTGACTAAGAAGGGTGTGAAGTACTTATAGAATTTTTTTTGAGTCAACCTTTCAGAAGATGAAAGGGAGGTTGAATTCAACACTGATAATATTTTTTCCAGAGCTGGGAAAGAGTTACATAGTTTACTATAATCCATCAGGTATCGGGCTGGGAGCAGTACTTGTGAAGGGGGAAGGAGTCATTGCATATGGGTATCGGTAGTTGAGGCCACATGAGAGGAATTACCAGATGCACAATCTTGAGTTGGATGGAGTTGTTCATGCTTTACACTATTGGAGACATTATTTGTTGGGAGATTATTTTTTGGTTTTCACCGAGAAAAAAATTATCAAGTATATCTTTACTCAATGCGATTTGAATTTGAGACAGCAAATGTGGGTTGAACACCTTCAGTCCATTGACTTTTAGATTTCCTATATGCCTAGGAAAGATAATATAATGACTTATGTGTTGAGTAGGAGGACTTAGATACTTGAAGTTTAGGAGGCCAACAGTGAGTGGAAGCTTATGGATCTATTCGTTGAGATGCATTTGGATGTGCACGATAAACAGGGGAAGACATTACTTTTTTGTGTAGCTGTTACCTCTACTCTACTTGATTGTGTGCGAATGAGGCAACTATCAGATTCTAAAGTCCTAGTTCTATGGGATAGTGTGTGAGGAGAGGACCCTATTCCTGTGTGGACCATGGGTGAGGATGAGATCTTTCATTTTCATGGGAACATGTGGGTGTCATCAAACATATGTGAGGATATTTTACAAGATTTTCATTGCTCAGTTTGGGTAGTTCATCCGGGTGTCACCAAGATGTATTGCGATATACGTCATTAGTATTGGTGGCCCGGTATGAAGAGAGATGTTGCTGGTTTTATAATGAGGTGTTCCACCTGTTAACAAGTGAAGGTGGAGCATCAGTGACCAGTAGGACTTTTGCAGCTATTTCCCATTCTTGAGTGGAAGTGGAATGTTGTCTTGATGGACTTCATGACATGGTAGCCAAAGTCACCTAAAGGGAATGATTCATTTTGAGTTGTCATTGAATGACTCACAAAGGTTGCACACTTCTTACCGATCAAGGAGACCTTCAGTGTTGATGATTTGGGAAGGTTGTACGTATGGGAGATTGTACGTTTACATGGGGTTCCGCACTCCCTCACTTTAGAAATGGATGCCCATTTTACTTCATGGTTCTGGAAAAAACTAAAGAGGGATTTAGGTACACAGGTACTTCTATGTATAACTTACCATCCCCATATATATGGAAAGTCTGAGTGTACAATTCAGGTGTTGGAGGACATTCTTTGAGAATGTGTCCAAGATTTTGGAGGTTCTTGAGAGAAGAACGTACCTTTGGTGGAGTTTTCCTATAATAACAGTTTTCAGGTGACTATTTAGATTACACCTTATGAGGCTTTGTATGGTAGGCCATTCTAATCACTCCTATGTTGGCTGGATGTAGGAGAGGAAGCTATACTGGGACCTCGACTTGTCTAGGAGACCAAAGAGTAGGTGGGGTTGATTTAGAAGAGGATGGATACTGCACAGTCATGACAAAAGTCTTATGTTGATCAAAAGTGATGACCTTTGGAGTTTGAGATTGGTGATCAGGTTTTCCTATGTATCACACTGAGGTTGGAACAAAGGAGGATTAGGAGAGAGAGAAATATTTCACTGAGATATGTTAGGCCATTTGAGGTGTTGGAGAGAGTCAGGGCGGTTGCCTATTGATTGCAGTTACCTCAGAGGTACTGAGATATGCATGACGTCTTTCACATCTCTCAGCTATGAAATTACTTCTCAGACCCCTCTCATGTTCTTCAACCCGAGGAGGTTGAGTTGGAGGTGGACGCATCGTTCAAGGAGCATCCTATCCAGATTGTTGATCGCATAGTGAAGAATATCCAAGGCCAGTCTGTTCCTCTAGTATGGGTGTTGTGGCAGCACTAGCGAGTATAGGATGAGACTTGGGAGAGGGAGACCGATGTGCGATCAGAATGACCGGAGCTGTTTGAGGATTCTTCTTCGTCGCCACCTTGTTAGGGAAATTAGAGGATGGATTTATTTAAGGGGGAAAGTTTGTAAGAACCCAAATCTTCTTTTTAGGTATGAATCTTGTTTTTCTATATTTTCTGAGAAAAAGGAGAATCCAAAAATTTTAGTAGTGCACGCTGTGTACTTAAGAGTACATGCCGTGTACCTGGTTGCCACTAGTAGCCGTGTACTAGCCGTGTAACGGCTGAGTACTTGGCCGTGTGGGGTGTCTTGGAGACCACATAAATCCGGTCCCGATAAAGGCATATACATGCCATGTATCTTTAAAGAACACACTGTGTAGTTTTATTTTTAATTTTTAAATCAGACCAAGGTCGCATATAATTGGAATAAATGACTTCTTCTGGATTCATCTCATCCAAGAGAAATGGATATCGCCGATTCTTCTGGGAGCCCCCGACTGGTTGTCCGTTCTATGAATCAAACATTATCTATTGCGTTGGAATCACCACAGTGAGTTGATAATTCTTCTAGAGCCTCTTCTCTTGATTTATCTTATTTTATGAGATATCCTTGGTTGAGCATTCTTCACATTTTTTAGATCTACGTTGTTATAGGTTGATTCAAAGGATGAGGTTCAACTATATCGACTGTACAACATTGAGGTAGGTGGTTTGTGCCTTTTTGTAGATTTCCTTGAGTTATATGTTCAAAAAGTTCTCAATTTTATAGTTTAGGGTATTGCATGTTTATAAAATTTAACTCTATTTTTTCTTTCTATGATTTGTTTTCTTGAGCGGGGGTATTTGTTTATGAATAGGGTTTATTACCTTATTATGGATGTATTTTCCCTTGTTTGTTTGATATTATCCATTGGGTCTAGAAATGCTTGTTAGGATATTTTCTTTCTATGCCTAATGTTGTGAGGATGAGGTTGATATTATTTGACATGCTTTTTATATGCATTGTATTTGTTTATCCAAGTAGTATTTGAGAATTACTTTGGCTGTTGGATATTTTTTGTGCATGATTTCTTACAAAGGGCAGTGGGAACTTGGTGTAGTTAGACCATAGGGGGAATAGATGCTGAGGGCTTCCCCATAGTGTCTATTAAATGTTCACGTTGCAATACCATAAGGGGGTTGGATGTGAGTTCTCCCTTAGAGTGTATTTAGTTCCATGTTGTGAGACCACATGGGGAATAGGATGTTGAGTGCTTCTTCAAGGAGTCTGTAGTTACCGTTACGAGACCACAGGGGGAATTGATGGTGAGTGCTTCGTCAGAGAGTCTATGTCTAAGCTGAAGATGAGGGGTTAGACTGTGAGTACCTTCCATAGGGTTTCTTGTGGATGTTTGGTTGTTTACTTGTAAATGTAAATGGATGTATTTGAAACTATAAGATTGTTTACTATTGAGTACTTCCTTATTTTTTACTTCATTTTACATATTGCATTCCATATATACTCACTGATATTTAAGCACAGATCTTTGGGTGGTTGTCTATTGGGATTCATCTCACACCCTATTTGGGTCTTGTTTTTGGGCCCAAATAGATTATATTGTTGCATGTATAGATAATGGAAAACACCCTTATACTTTAGGTACTTGATTGTTGTGAACATGGAGAGCATGTGACCAAGCTGAGTCTTGTGATGTTTTTGTAGTTGTTAACTTGTTTTTCTATTTTTACTTTGGTTTAATACTGTATTCCAACATTGTGACTTGTTTGGATGCTTTCCTAGATACATGTGACATGAATCATTATATATATATATGGTGCATTTTATTATTTACTTTTAGTCTTTTGTTGTTATATATTATTGTTATTCTGTTGTGTTACTCTACCAATGAGGGCATAGTTTACCCACTATCACACCCTAGGCCCTTGCTGCTAGTCGGTAGCCTATGGCGTTTGGGGAAATGAGCTTGAGTCCATGTGACCAACTAGGTATGGGGCACCTTTAGGCGTCACCTAGAACCGAGATGTTACACTTATAATGCACCTAAGTGGTTCAAATTAAACAAAAAACTTATAGAAAAATGAAATATATAAAGTCAAAGTAATGTAAGAGTATTTATCACATAATATAGAAAATTAAACAAAAAGTACTGAGTTTTAGATAACCATCAAAAGGTATCTATAATTAATGTTATTATAAAATATAAATTCTAAGAAAATAACATCTAACATATATGAAACGATGTAGAAATACTAAGAATACAAATGAAAAGAACATTGTAAATAATAATAAAAAACTGGAAATGATATATATGAATAATTTATTTTCATATGGGAAAATACAATATTGGAATAGAAAAAAATGGGAAAAAATATTTTTTAATATAAAAATAAAAATATAGAGAATTGATTTTGATTTGGACAAAAAATGAATGTCCAATTAATGACCCATTTCATTATAATGACATAATCATTTAATTAAAAATTCACATTAAAACCCTCATAATTTTTAGTAAGACATTAACATAACTATTTTGAAGAACTCAAAAAAATGTAATATTTTGGATTAATGAGAAAAAATCAAATTAAGAATCTATTTAGGCTTTGAACAAATAACACCACACAAATTCAAGAATATAGAAGATGACATGTTCTTCAATGCTTTCCAAATCATTTCTTTACCAAATTTTATAACACTAAGGAAACACTTTTAATGTTTTCAGTATCTAGAGTTTAGAGAAAATAAAACCTAAATGATAAAAAGAATGGGAAAATAAAGAAAAAAATAAAATCATTATGAATTGATATAATGAATTCTTCATATTATGCTCAAAAATTTTGGAAGCATTAAAATTTTACCAAGAGTGTATTGAAAATTTTCATAATATTTTTCATGTGAGAGTGAACTAATGATATCAATAAGATATTTAATCAACAACATTATAATACTAAAAACAATATGCATCGTGAATAGAAACACATGTAAAATATAATAAGAGTTTTCCATTAATATATATAATATTTTTCATATGTAATCATACACACTCAGTAAATAGAAACACACATACTAATATTATATCTTTAAGGTATATCATCTATTTTTTTATTGTATGTAGTAAGCTATTCTAAGAGTATATTAAAAATTATATAGATCATCGTATTATGAAATAACATGTTATACAACACAAAAATTAGATATAATTGTGATGGAATAATATTTAATAGATCATTAATCAACTATTTTGAAGTGAAAATGTTTGAAATTTCATTCAAAGAATGTTAATAATAGCATATTGGCTATCACGTAAGATTATTAAGTTACAAGGATATTCTAATAAAATCTTGATGTTGAAACAAAAGTATTAGAACCTGATAAATACCTATTACTTGTATGAATTTTGTTTTGTTAACTAAGGGAAATGTTTGGATTGAAATTCAGCCACGAAACCAAAAATAAACACTACACATGACTAGATATTTGGCTAGCATTTGGATATACTTGTTAATATACAACAGTAAACAAAACTGGTTGGAATTAATCCCTTGTTTTATTAAATATTTAAACATTGAAAATTGTTTCTTGTTTCTATAGCAACTTGAAATATTTCACTGGTTAAAATATAACCAAAGTAACACGAAATACTAAATTAGTTCCTAGAATTTATAACAAATAATGTTTGGAAGACTGAAAATGTGGTTTTATGGATGGAAATATAGAAGTTCATTTATGTTGGAACTAAAAAAATGAATCACATTTATTTGAATAAAAATTGAAAACTAGAGAAAAAATAGTGAAAACTACAATATAGGATTAATTCTAACTATTTTTAACATTGAAGAAAAAACATTACCGCAATAATCAATTCTGTAAAAGAGTTTACCTAGAGTTTTCACATGGATTTCAATTATTAAATTTTTGTTCTGCTTTATGGAATTTCATCCACCACTCACCCATCAATCATACATAACATATATTTTAAAAAAAAGTATATATTTTAAAAAATATAAAGAATCTAGAAAAAACAATTATAGAATTTAACTGAGAGATTGTCATCTTAGCTGGAAATTTTTCTTGTCTACATCATATATAGTTAATATTCTACTTTAATATCAACAAAAAACATAAATGTGGTTTTTCTAGTATCCCCACCCATGAGAATGTGGTTAAAAAGGATAAGAGATGAGGTATTTATCATCCCCACACATTTAAATGTTTATTTTAATGGGTGGTTATTCAGTCAACATAATAATTTTTCTTTTTTACATTGATAGGAAATGTGGTTAAAAATGGATAAGATATCCCACAAATGAACTAGAAAAATTAAATTCCAAGAGATTTTTTTTCTTATTAGAAATATAAAATTAAATAATTTTTTCTAAAAGCGTCTATTTCTTTTCGTAATATGTCATATTTATGATATGAAAGTGATTTACCTTGCGTGTTTTATTATCTATATGATGAATGGTGATTGGTAAATGATTTTTTATATTTAATAATAACATATATGAGGTATTTTTTAAGATGAAATTTATATAAATTATTATAAAAATAATTTGAAGATCCTCATCAGCATGTTAAATTCTAGAGATCCACTTTCATCCCAGACTGAATAGTATTTGGGTTTGAAATTAGCTAGTATAAAAGCTCTGTAGCATATTTATATGGACCAATTAAAAGTGATCAATATCATTTTTTTGTATTAGGATACCAGAAATTCCTCTTGTATTCTTAATGAAAATAGATAATATTATAATTTAATGTGTAAGATGTTAAACTATTGAATTTTTTTTTCATGAACACAACCTAATATGTAATGAAATAAAAGTATAAAATAAATTATTTTGAGAAGAAAGAGTTGAAAGATTACTGCAAATTGGTTGGTGGGGAAAAGGTCTCTCAGATTCCATAATATATGAATGAGATAAAGTATCAATAGGATGTTGATACTGCATTCACATACCTTCCTAAGAACAAAAAAACCACTTGTAATAGACAAATGATTCTATCATCTCTATTCTAAAAAATCACACACAAAATGAATAAGTAAAATCTATTTCTTGATAATCAAGTTGTGACTTACATTTCCTTGTAGTTGTTTGATGATATTCTCTCATATTTATTTTAAAAAAATTGATGGAAGTTATGAAAAAATACTAATTACATGGGGCTAATTAGTATCAATAGACCATGGGCATGCAATATATTTACACAAATTATTATAGGCACCTCACATGAATGTTATTGTTTGAATAATTCACATAATAATAAACCTGTAATTCATGATTCAAGAGAAAAGTATATAGAACCACATTATCAATAATCCCAAAAAAGTGCAATTAATCAACTTTATGTTTTGGAACAGTAAATTTTTTTATTAAGCTAATGTACCAGGTGGAAATAAAGCTTCTTCCCAATGACCCATTTAAGAAAAATCTAAAGTACAAAATTGAAAAATAAAAGACATAATGAATTTTTTTAATTATTTTATCCTTTTAAAAGGCCATAATTACTAAAAATAAAAATATATGTTTAAAATATGAAAATATATTCATTTCATAAAAAAATAAAATTCATATATAAAAAATAATAAAGAACATTTTTTTAAGAAGTCCATGGAAGATAACTTAAACCAAAGATATGAAAAATGAAACATATTTCATATCAGTTTCTTAAATAGATACGAAATAGTAAATTTTGAGAATTTACTATCTACAATACAAAATAGGGTTTATGTTTTTTAAAAATTAAGATCTGTATAGTGGGTTAGGTTTTCTCTAAAGAACGTAGTGAATGTAGAAGGAAATTTGATGGATTTTTTTTGTTTGAGTCTATGATATAAATTGGGTAATTCCAAATATGTTAATATAATAGGTGGTATTTATATTGAATTTATATATATAAATAATTAAATAATTAAATTTCATTGATTAAATGGTCAATCGCTGGATGAGCCTTCCAAAAATATTGAATACGATGGTTATGGGAGAGAATGAGAAAAGTGAGGATCCAAAATGTTCCTTTTAAAAAACTGAATATCATTTATAATTTTTTAATATTTCATCATAATTTTAAAAGATGTTATAACATGAAACATATGTATCCTATATTTTATATAAAAAATATAGGATAAAACAAAAAGATATTTGATGAAAAATATGTGACTCAATAGGCTACAACCGAAAGAATAATCAGCTGGATAGTATGTGCATGAAAAATGTTAATGTGTATGAAAATATGTTGTTGTGTATGCATATGTATTTAAAATATTATTGAATACTTAATCACTAATTTGTGCATAACATGTACATGCTCTTGCATTATATTCATATAAACTATCAGTGTAACTTGTTCGTGTAACATATTAAATAATTTTACACATTGCAGTGTATGAATATTGATGAATATTAAAAATTGTAGTGAATGAACTATATGAAGTGTATGGATTTACCATATGTTCATATTGAAGTGTATGCATTGTACATAGTTTTTTCATTTAAAGTGTTCATATTTCAGTTTATATATATATATATATACTGTAATGTTTTCATTTGTAATATGTGCATATCGCACTGCATGAATATTACATATTGCATATCGTAATGTGTGCATATTGCAGTGTATTATTAAAGATTATAAAATATTTATCTATAGATAATGATATTACATATCATATTGTTTTCATATACAATTCCTATGTAATATGAGCATACTATAAATTTCAGAGTATACACACAGGTTTTATAGTTTAAATTCTAATGAATAATTATAATTTTCAAAAAAAATAAAGAATATTTGAGTAGAGATCACGGGCGTGTGGAATAGAGGATATCAATGGGTAGATGAAACCCTATATGGGGATATATAGACATAAATGTCAGGAAGATTATGAAAAAAATTACAGGGGGTGTACAGAAGGATGCGAGGGGGAGGTGAGAAGGAGGTAGAGTCAATATGATGGAGGTAGTGAGGCAGGGGAAGTGGTATAAGAAAATATGAGAGAAGTTATCTCTCACCAAACAACAAAATAAACAAAAATTTGTGTTGATACATTCAATTTGAGAGGACCAGTTTGGGATATACCTAACAATGAGAGGGGGGGGGGGGGGGTGAATCAGTGTTGGGGAATTTTTTTAAACCAATTCAAACTTTTATCCTTGTACCTCTTGTCCTATTAGGAACTTGATGACCTAGTCCAACTTGCAGCCTCTAGCTGGTTCTTTATACTGCCTCTGGATACAGTCTCTTGTAGCCTCTAGATCGTTCTTTATACTGCCTCTGAAGACAGTCTTCTCTTTGTAAAAAGAGTTTGCAACACCAAAATAATCATTCACCTGTTGAGACCTATTGGATGTCACAGTGCTACTTTGTTCTTCCTCTATTCAATTATTACCTGCCTAGCAGCATGCAGGTAAACAACCACTTCTTTCTCTACAGAAAACCTGAAAGCTTCACAATCTTCTTCCCCTTCTTCTTCAGTGCAAAACCAGCTACACTGAGATCGCTTCTGCTTCAATCTGCTGGAATCACAAACTCCCATTGTGATTATCAGAACAATGAAGACCAGCTCATCTTAGCATCATCATAATTAAATTGCCCTGAATAATTGTCAGCCTTCAGTTGGGCATACTCTTTTCTTCTTCTTCTCTTCATTCTCTTTGAAACAGTATAATTACAGTGTTGTAATCTATTTATTCAATTCTCAATACCAACACAAGAGTGTATTGGTATACTATATTCTTCCTTGGTGGAGATATGAATTCATTTACACATCTTGTTCTTCCTCACTTCACAATGCAGAACGATAGTGTTAAACACCAGTCGTGTTAGTGCGGTTCAACTTCTCTTTGTGAAACCGAATGGTTCATAGTTCTTTATTCTTCACAAAGCTGCTTCGAGAGTGCTATGCACCTATTAAAGGCCTACGAGAACCTCAATTTTTTTGCGCAAACTTCTAGGTGTCTTGCACGTAAAATTCTATCCTTACGCATAAAAACATCTTTTGGCATGAAAAACCCTTTTCGCGCAACCCTTCTATTTCGCGCAGAACTTCCCTTTTTTGCGCAACACTTTTTTTTCCGCGCAACACTTCTTCTTTTCACCAAATACTATATACTTCACTTTTTCTATGTTTCAGTGCTCAGGATTTGTCTATGTGTCGAGTATCTACTAATGAGAGGGTTTCACCTCATATTTATTGGCATTTTTGACCTTGCGCGTAAAACCCCTTCCTGCGCGTAAAACTATCTCTCACTTCTCCAGATTACGCGCACCTTCCTGGATTTTTCGCGCACCTCACAAATTTTCCATTTTTCATCATTCTAAGCATGAATACACTCTTGCGCATAAAACTTCAAACCGTAATTTTGTGCACAACCAATTTTCCCGTGCAAAAGTCTAATGTTCCGCGCACCTAGCGCAAACATCTTCGATTTTTCGCGCACCTCTTACCTTTGTCATTTTTCGACTTTCTAATCACAATGCACCAATTGCGTGCAATATTCCACACCACGTTCCATATTTCACGCAAACCCAATATTTCCCACAACATCATATTTCGCGCACTACTCCAATTTTTCATGCATTTCATGCCTTTTCCAATTTTCGAGCTTCTGATCTTGAAACACCTTTTGCGTGAAAACTTCATTCCAATATTTCACGCACCACGCCAATATTTCACGCAACCTTCATTTTTCATACAGCCTTCTGATATTACATGCATCCCGTTGATATTTCACGCATCCCGCTACTACTTCGGGCATCACTTTATTTTTTCGTGAAACTCACCAAGGTTTCCGCGCACTCCATGCCTTTGTCATTTTTCTAAGTTCTGACCTCGAATAATTCCTTGAACGTGAAAATATAAATCATCTTCAATCATGCACTTTACATCCATTTCCAAGCACATTTCTTCATCTCCTGATTTTCAGGCCCTAAAATTTGGCAAAACCTGGAAAATGGCGCCACCTTAAACTGTGCTCTTGTGCCGCCCCCAGATTTTCCATTACTTTTTTATTTCTCTATTCACTGCTTCCTATAACCATTCTTCATCTTTTATCACGAGTTCCACTATTGTGATACGTATCCTTTGAGAGATCAGCTTTAGCATCGCTAGAGTTACAATGGGAAGTACTGAAACATCCCATCTTCCAGCAGCATCATTCCTTCCAATCAAAACTGTATATGATTGGCATCATCATTTCTCCCCCTTTCCTTTATAAGTCTTGCATCACAAGTTCTTCTAACTTATAATATTTGTGAAATAAAAATCAGCAAAGCATCGTCTGATTTGGATAAAATGATAAATGCATGGCTACCTCAGAATGCCAAGCCCTTCCACATTCTCTCTTCTTCTTCAACCATCATTCTAAACTTCATGAAAATCATATGATTTTATTCTTCAAGTAATAGATTTTATGGATTTCTATCATGAATAATTTCATGGTCTTCTTCAAATCCTCATTCTTCTTCAATCATCCTCAGATGGATGATACTTCTCCATTATGATCCAATCATCCTAAAATGGATGATACTTCTCCATTCTTCATTGTTGTAAACAATGTGTCACCATTGACACATGTTCCTTGAAATTAGGATTAGCTCAACAATCTTCTGAATTGATCTTATTAGAGAATTGCTCAAGTATGAAATCCAATGCTATGATTCCATAACAATTCTCCCGGCAACCTCACTTCAGCTGATCTCCATTAACTTTGGAGTTCTTCTTCATATCCTTCTTCATTTTGACCAGCATTGGCAACGGTTGACAACAAATACAATCTTCAAACACAAAGTGGTCCCAACAATCTCCCCCTTTGTATTTTGTTGTCAATACCTTAAAGTCTATTCAAATGAATGTGTTAATGTCAAAATGAGAATCTTATCTCTCCCCTTTACTTATGTCTCTCCCCTAAACATTCATTTCATTTCTCTCCCCCTTATTGAGAAGAAATACAAAGTTCATGGTAGAGAGGGTATACTTCCATACTTAAGCAACGTGACATCAATCATTTCAATCTAAGTCTACTTGAGCAATGCTCGGTGTAGAAAACAAGAGGATTTGATTTAGACAAAAAAGCTGTCGATTACCCACTGAATATGACACCTCATGAAATGAGAACTTATACAATTGTCTTCAAGGGTTCTCCACTTTCATTCCAGGACGAATATATTTAATGTTATAAGAAATAATCAACCTGAAATTCCTACACTCACTACAAAAAACAGATAAAAAACATTCAAGTGCAATTGGAAGGATAAGTGGCCTTGGGGAACTTTCACTCTTCTTATGTCATTGATTATTTTCATTACTCCCCCTTTGTAGAATGATATTTATTTTGAGTAACCAAGGATGAGAGATTTAGAAATAACATACCATTTCCAATGATGTGATCTTCAGACAATCTTAATAGTAGTAGAATTTAGTACCAACTAAAGTTGATACTTATTGAGATAATGACTTTGGAAACTTATTCACGTGTCTCCCCCTCAAGGAAACACTTCTCGTCACTGAATCTCAGGTTCTCCCCCTGAGATCTTACTTCACCTTAAATTCTTTTTATAATCAGAACAAATACAATACACAAATATTTAAGGGAATAAGGTGGATCCTCCATGCTTCCTCAATGTGAGCTGTATGGATGAGATGATTTTCTCAACCAAGATGCTCCATTTTCTCCACTCCTCACACTTTTACATTTGATCTTTAATTTTGAATGTGGCTTTGTGGATCTCAATACTTCTTCCATTTCTTTCTGTGTGAATCTCCTTTCTTCAAGAGATTTACAAGCAATATAATCTCCCGGTGCAACTTTCATCCACTTCATGCATTCTTGTTGTGCTGGAATAAATTCAAGACACTTTCTCACAGTATAACCACCCTTGTTGCACCTCACACACATAACTTCATTGTCTTTATGTAGAATATTCTTTTTCCATTCAGCACTAGCCTTAGCTTGTGCATCTTCCATTTTCCTCATTCTGTCTAAATATTCTGGCCAAACCACCAATATATAATTAGGTATTGAGGCATTAAGATTGAATCTTCTACATGGATTATTCTAAGTGGATTCTTTCTTTGTAGTTTTTTGGATGAACCACCCTTCACCTTTTTTGATTTAGAATCCAAGGACTTCTCATCTTTACTTCTTGAAATCTTCTTGGGAGAATTTGTTTTCACATTATTATTTTGATTTCTTCCCAAGGATGCTTCTTCATTCTTGGCCATCTCTTGTGATATTCTTTTCATATCATATTTGGGTACCTTTTGAAATGAACATGTACCACTCATGTGACCACTCCTATTGCATACATCACAGATATTACCTAACATTCCAAATCTATTTGCAGCATACAGATGCTTCTGGATCTGTGGATGTTTCTTCTTATTCACTGGATTTCTCCCACTTGATATGGGATTTCCTTGTGCTTCTACATTTAAGGGATTGTACCAAAAATCTAGTGCACAATGCCCAAACCTACTGCAGCACCAGCATTGGACAATAAACCTTGACTTCTTGTCATCTCCTTGATAAGGTTGTTGAGTCTTCTTCTTAGTATGTTGTGCTTTCTATGGGGATATATCTTCCATACTCTTTCCCCTATCCACCCTAGCCATGGTGGTAGGTTTTTTCTCACTTTTCTTCATCCATACTTGTTTAGAATTTTTCTTCCAACCTGCACTTTTTGTAAAAACAATTTTCGAAACATTAGTACAAGTTGGTATGGATAGTACCTTCTTATCAACTACTTTTGATAGATCAATGAGTGAATCCATGATCTTCTTATCACATGTTGGACGTATTTTGATAGTAGAGTCCTCCAGAGAACATTGAGTTCCAGCAGCTACAATTTCCTTCTTTTGTGGAGACTCAATATGTGCCTTCTCAAGATTGGTCAACTGAGCTTCCAAATCTAGACATCTCATATTGAGGATGACTTTTTGGTCTTCAATCATAGTCATCTTCTCTTCACAAGACTTCTTTAATCCTTCAAATTTATCTTCATCCATCTTTACTTTGTTTTGTAACAAAGAGTCAAGTTCTTTGATTTTCTTGGAGTTTTCTTCCAAATATAACTTCTTGACAACATTGATATTTTCAATCTCATATTCAAGTGAATAGATCTTCTGTTCTAGAATATTTTTGACTCCCTCCTTTTCTTCAACATCTTCGAGCCACTTTGAAGAACTTTCTTCAAATCCACTCTTGGTTGCTTCAAAGGCTCCAAACTATCTGGAGAGCTTTAAACATTCAATTTTTTTTCTTGTAAGCCTTTCTCTAAAGCATCAATTTATTCTTCTAGCTGATTGATATTTTCCTGCATGCATTGAAATACTCCACAAACCAGGGATGCACTCTCTTCAGGAATACCATGAAGAATCATTCTTAATCTATCAACTGATATTTCTTGAGATGTTGCAGATTTTTCATCACCACTTATGCAAGAATTTTCATCATGAGGATAATTTCCAAATTTACTAACACATACCTCTTGATTAATTGAGGTAGGAAGGTTGTCTATCTTCTTGGTGGGGACTTGAACCACCTTCTTATTACTTTCCAAGTCTGGTGTGTCTTCAACATCAGCCAAATATGGAGAACCAGATGCATCCTATTCTTTAGATAAGAGGTAATTCTTCTTCAACTTTCTCTTCTCTTTCTTTTTCCTGTTCATCACGGTCTTGGTAGATATAGCCTTCTGGTCAGAGGTAACTGAATCTTCACCAACACTGCTCTTCATTGTTGAATCGGGAAAGGAACTAAAATCTTCAAAAGAGAATAACTTCACTATAGAGAATCCAACAGAGGTGAACCTGCCTCTAATACTAATTGAGAGGACCAGTTTGGGATATACCTAACACTGAGAGGGGGGGGGGGTGAATCAGTGCTGGGGACTTTTTTAAAACCAATTCAAAATTTTATCCCTGTACCTCTTGACCTATTAGGATCTTGATTCTCTTATTCTCTTTTCCTTGTCTCATGCAATAATAGAAAGCAGTGAAAATATTCACACGATATTTTTACAAGGTTCACCACTCAATAAGAGTAGCTATGTCCTTTCCATTCATGGGAATTACCAGTGCATGGATTCTCCACTATAATGTAAAATTCTGTTACAATGGAGTGGCTAGGAAATCAATCCTCTCGCCAATGTGAGTCCCTACACTTTGGAGGGGGGTGGGAAACAATCCTCTTCCCTGGACTGGTGATGACCTAGTCCAACTTGCATCCTCTAGCTGGTTCTTTATACTGCCTATGGAGACAGTATCTTGAAGCCTCTAGTGGGTTCTTTATACTGCCTTTGAAGACAGTCTTCTCTTTGTAAAAAGAGTTTGCAACACCAAAAGAATATTTCACCAGTTGAGACCTATTGGATGTCACAGTGCTACTTTGTTCTTCCTTTATTCAATTATTACCTGCCTAGAAGCATGTAGGTAAACAACCACTTCTTTCTCTACAGCAAACCTGAAAGCTGCACAATCTTCTTCCCCTTCTTCTTCAGTGCAAAACCAGCTACACTGAGATCGCTTCTGCTTCAATATGCTGGAATCACAAACTCCCATTGTGATTATCAGAACAATGAAGACCAGCTTATCTTAGCATCATCAGAATCAAATTTCCCTGAATAATTGTCAGCCTTCAGTTGGTCATACTCTGTTCTTCTACTTCTCTTCATTCTCTTTGAAACAGTATAATTATAGTGTTCTAATCTCTTTCTTCAATTCTCAATACCAACACAAGATTTTATTGGTATACTATCTTCTTCCTTGGTGCAGATATGAATTCAGTTGCACATCTTGTTCTTACTCACTTCACAATGCAAAACGATAGTGTAAAACACCAGTCGTGTGAGTGCGGTTCAACTTCTCTTTGTGAAAACGAATGGTTCACAGTTCTTTATTCTTCGCAAAGCTGCTTCGAGAGTGCTATGCACCTATAGAAGGCCTACGAGAACCTCAAATTTTTTGCACAACCATATAGATGGCTTGCGCATAAAATTATATCCTTGTGCATAAAAAAATCTTTTGGCACGAAAAACCCTTTTCGCGCAACCCTTCTATTTCGCGCAGAACTTCCCTTTTTTGGGCAACACTTTTTTTTCCGCGTAACACTTTTTTTTTTCGCGCAATACTCTATACTTCACTTTTTCCGCACGTCAGAGCTCGAGATTTTTCTATGTCTCGAGTCTCTACTAATGAGAGGTTTTCACCTCATATTTATAGGCATTTTGACCTTGCGCGTAAAACCCCTTCCTGCGCGTAAAACTGTCTCTCACTTCTTCAGATTACGTGCACCTTCCTGGATTTTTTGCGCACCTCACGACTTTTCCATTTTTCATCATTCTAAGCATGAATACACTCTTTCACATAAAAAATCAAACCGACATTTTGCACACAACCAATTTTCCCACGCACAAGTCTAATGTTCCGCGCACCTAGCGCAAACATCTCCGATTTTTCGCGCACCGCTTACCTTTATCATTTTTCAACTTTCTAATCACAATGCACCAATTACATGCAATATTCCACACCACATTCCATATTGCGCGCAAACCCAATCTTTCCCATGACATCATATTTCACGCACTGCTCCAATTTTTTGCGAATTTCATGCCTTTGCCAATTTTCGAGCTTGTGATCTCGAAACACCTTTTGCGTGAAAACTTCATTCCACTATTTCTCACACAATGCCAATATTTCAGTAAACCTTCATTTTTCATACAGCCTGCTGATATTACATGCATCCCGCTGATATTTCGCGCATCCTGCTACTATTTCGCGCACCGCTTTATTTTTTCGCGAAACTCACCAAGGTTTCTGTAACACCCCGAGATTTTATGAAAAATAATCTTTTCATTAATGTCTTGTGTTGTAAGCTACACCAAAAGAAGCTTGCACAACACACATCCTTGACTTGCCTTGTATTACACGCAATCACGACCTTCCTCGATAGCGTGTGTAGTACGCAATACCGAGTTTCACTAAACAACGATATGCTATTAAAATATTATTAAAACTAGCCGTTATGAATAGTAATAACCACTTTTTGAAATTTTGTAAATTTTATTTTTCAAAATGGACTTCATTTTTGGAATCAGAATATCGAAATTAGCTTACGGTGAAATTTTGGTACTTTTCGGGTAACTTTCATATTCTGATGAATAGTGAAAATTACTAAATTTTAATTAAAAACAACTTTTTAAATTGAAATAATTAATAGTGATAAATTTTTAATTTGAGTGGTTTTAAAGTATATTTAGAATATATTTTTACAATTTAATACAATGTTGGTCATTGGATGTAATTTCACATTTAAACCAGACATAAACAAGTGTCAATCTTTTGATACTTATTATCTCTTAAGAACACGCTATTTGTTTTGACGACAGAAATTAATTTTTAAATTAATTAATGCAACTGATATGTTTTGAATTTGGTAAAATAGAAATCATTTTTGAGTTCATAATATCAAATATAGCTTAGGCCAAATTTTTGGTATTTTTCTGAAAACTTTCAATTTTTGATGAATAGTGAAACCACTAAGTGGTAGTTAAAAAACTGAATTTTTCATAAAACTTAATTTTACCGCTTCTGTGAGTGAAATTTCAAAAATCTGAGAGACACAGTTGATGTCAGTAAGTAAAATGTGGTTCAATGAGATGAAAATAATTTTTTGGTGAATAGTAACTTTTTACTTTTTTTTACCACGATTAAAAGTAAATAAGGTAATTAAGGGTAAAGATGATATTATTATTACCCTAACACATGTCCTAATTCTATTGGACATGTGTAATTCGACCAAAAATAAAATTAGGAATAAAATATGACCATTTAGGCCCACTTGGATTAGATTAGGACATTTATTATTAATTTATTTAAAGAAGGGTTAAAAGAGTTAAAATCAAAGTTTATTTACTAAAACATTTTTAATATAGGGTTATACATAAGATAAATTAGATTGTAAATATTAATTAGAAAGCTAAAAAGATTTCCTACATAATGGTATTTTATTTGTAATTTTTAGACATTAAATAATTTAATTTATTTATGACACAATGATGATGCAGTAATTATCTTATTAATGAAATATTGACATAATTGATGTTATAAACACCAAAATAAATTAAATTTGAGACTTTTTATGAATCCCACTAATTTTATAGGTTAATATGACATGTTAGTATTTATTTAATTAACTTGGTTCGAACTAATAATTCTGTTATAATTTTCAAAAAAATCAATTACTAAATAGTGTCAAAATTGACATAAAATAGTTTTTAAAACAAATATTATATTATTAATTGTTATTTTATTCCAAAAAATCTAAGGTTCGGAAAAATTACTTAGATAAGATTATATATATTAATAATAAACAACTTTGGGTTATTTTGGCTTGATATAGTAAGTTTATTAACCATATAGTGTAAGAAAACAAAAAGACACGGTAAAAGTTAAATTATTTAACTTAGAGTTAAATCTAATTGATAAGGTTAAAATAATAACCTAAACTTGTCTAAATCCTATTGGATGAGAGTATTTCGACCCATCCCCACCTTAGCCTCTAAATAAATCAATTTGGATCTATTTAAAACCAAACTTGACTTTATAATAAAATAATATTTTTAGTTATTCCAAAGGTGCCCCTCTCCTCCCTTATAAAAGGGCACCCCCTCCTTCTCTTCCTCACACCACTTTTAGCCTTCAAGATCGGCCTACCCCTACCAATTTCTCCTCTCCACTTCCCTAGAGACATCCTAGAGGTCTTTGTCTTCTTCAAAGACCAATTTTAGTGCCCTAAAAGAAGGTCTCAAAGAAGCACTTCAAAGAAGAGGTAATGTCCGTTACCGATTCTTTCATCTTTATTTCTTCTTCCACTTTTTCTTCTATAGTTGTTTCATTATGAAGTAATAAAATCAGTATCAATCATATACTGATATGTTATTATAAGTATAAAACAACCCTATTTCACCATCTATCCATCCTACGGAAAAAGAAATCACCGCGCGTGCGTACGTACGGAATACCGTCTCCACGCCGTGGTGTAATCTATTTTCCACCACCACCTTACTTGGATGGGTATAATGGTGTAAATAATGAATATATATAACTATTATAATGTGATATTGATTCTGAAATAGTATAAATATACTCCAATACAATTCCACGATCATAGGAACGATATCATCACTCGTGCGTACGTACGAAATACCGTCTCCACGATGTGATGCGACTCGTTCTACATGATCTTCATTTCATAATGATTATATAAATGAATTGAATGAATTAATATGATATATATTACACTAATACCATTCTGTAAATGAGGTATCTATAACCTAAAGAGAAGAATAATAATTTATTCGACAAAACACGCATAAGAACAAAAAGTTATAAACACCCGAATAACAAGTAGCAATGAAATATTACGACTAAGAAGCTACGAATATGACCATATATGATATCATAAAAATAAGTATGATTCTGGAATAATTCAATAACATTATTTAAATCATTATACAGGAGTTTCGGACACTTACAAAGCAAGTCGGACCTAAGGTAAGGGAAAATATCACAATCTCATTTTTATCCAAGATTGTTTATACTTTGAGATTTACTGGGGTGTATTTTATCATCCACATCAATGTTTCCTCAATATGTAATATTTATATCCTTCTACAATAGTTTATTTTCAATTTTACCCTTCGGTGAGTTTTTATTAAAAGATATGAAAGGAATCTTTTGTCGTTTTTCGTACGAGGTACTTTTTGACTTTTCCGAAAAAAGTATGAGAAGAATGTTTTCTTTTAACTTATACGGCATGAATGGATTTTCAAAACATTATTTCCAAGAAGCTTAATTTACAAGTTTTCAGGTTTATTTTTAATAAACTTATTTTAGTTTAAAATTGTAAGACATGTTAAGAAAGGAAAATGTTTTTGAAGTAGAAAGGATATTTTCCTCAAGAATGGAGTTCAAGTGTTTTATCAAAATTATTTTCCAACTAAGATAATAAAGGGTTCTGTTTCTATCCCTATTATTACATGGATTTGATTATGTTGTGATGGAATTATATTTTTATGAATTCATTTATCTTATATGAATTGTTTTATGATGTCACAATGTTTAAGATTCCCATTTTTATTACATGGGTTATGCAATGATGTATGATTTATGATTTTGTGGCACACATAAGAATGGTATCATTAAGAGATGGGTGAGACCTATATCTCCCTCCAATGCATTGGGTAAATATTTTATATCTCATGAGATAGACATGGCTGGAATGGTAGGTTATACCGGTTCAGTGAAACAGGACTGAAACGAGGGTGACTCGGTTCAGAAAGGGACTTTGTCCACTAAGATAGTCTTGGCAATGAGTCTTGACTAACAAGAAATGATTCTCTATGATTATGTGTGTATGCCACAAAGTTTCATGTTTTAAGTTATGATTATTGTGATTACATTTTACTGCCATGATTTATCCCATGTTATGAAATTATGATCTCTTTTGCAGGTTAAGATTTCCAAAAGTTATGTGCTTGTGTATACGATGTGATTGATATTTCTTTTGTTTACCCTTACTGAGAATTTGAGCTCACCCTTTTATGTTTACTTTTACCCAGGATATAAAGAAAGGTTTTAGGTATAAAAAAGGAAGATCTTTATGGGAGATTTTGAAGATCTTTCACCAGGATTAGAAGATTATATTCCGAGTTTCCAAAGACACTAAACTATTACGATCCTTGTGTGTGTGTTTTTGTTATGTACTAAGTATTCCGCAAATGTAATGTAATGTCAATGTACGTCAAGCTTCGGGTCTCTACAGTTTCCGCGCACTCCATGCCTTTGTCATTTTTCAAAGTTCTGACCTCGAATAATTCCTTGCACGTGAAAATATAAACCATCTTCAATCATGCGCGCAACATCCATTTCAAAGCACATTTCTTCATCTCCTGATTTTCAGGCCCTAAAATTTGGCAAAAACTGGAAAATGGTGCCACCTTAAACTGTGCTCTTGTGCCGCCCCCAGATTGTCCATTACTTTATTATTTATCTCTTCACTGCTTCCCATAACCATTATTCATCTTTTATCATGAGTTCCACTATCGTGATATGTATCCTTTGATAGATCAGCTTTAGCATCACCAGAGTTACAATGGGAAGTAATGAAACATCCCATCTTCCAGCAGCATCATTCCTTCCAATCAAAACTGTATATGATTGGAATCATCATTTCTCCCCTTTCCTTTATAAGGCTTGCATCACAAGTTCTTATAACTTATGATATTTGTGAAATACAAATCAGCAAAGCATCGTGTGATTTTGATAAAATGCGAAATGCATGGCTACCTCAGAATTCCAAGCCCTTCCACATTCTCTCTTCTTCTTCAGCCATCATTCTAAACTTCATGCAAATCATATGATTTTATTCTTCAAGTAATCTCTTGCATGGATTTCTATCATGAAGAATTTCATGGTCTTCTTTAATCATCCTTAGATGGATGATACTTCTCCATTATGATCCAATCATCCTAAAATGGATGATACTTCTCCATTATTCATTGTTTTAAACAATGTGTCACCATTGACACATGTTATTTGAACTTAGGATTAGCTTAACAATCTTCTGAATTGATATTATTATAGAATTTCTCAAGTATGACATCCAATGCTATGATTCCATAACAATTATCCAGGCAACCTCACTTCAGCCGATCTCCATTAAATTTGGAGTTCTTCTTCATATCCTTCATCATTTTCACCAGCATTGACAACTATTGACAACAAATACAATATTCAAACACAAAGTGGTCCCAACACAATTATATATAATTATCCCATGAATATTTCATACTCAATGAGAGAACTTATCTCTAAAAAACCAATAGGCTACATCGATAAAGGATTAGTGTGTGTGAGTCGGTGTGGATTAATACTTATGGTTCATCAAGACCACATATCATTCTACATTGTACTGAAAAAAATTATACTATTCTCTAGTAAATTTTGGATAAGTGGAGTTTTTTCTGTTTAAAAAGAACTTAACTTAAAATTGATTAGAAAATTAAAATAAGAAACATTATTTCCAATAAAAAATAAAAAAAACTTAAAAATGATTCTACTATTTCATTAATAAAGTCAATTGAAAACTATTTAAACAACATATCACTTATGATAAGATGTTTAGAAAAACATATGATAGTGTTTTTTTTTGAAAAAACAGTAATTTTAAGGCTCCTGACTGGAAGTTGATGGTGGAAGAGAAAAATAAATTTGATGTGTATGTATATGCATGTGTATCACATTTATTTTGATCTCTAAAGGGTGAAAATCCAGCATAAAAGGAAAATATAAAAAAGTTACCTTTTAGAGTGTTTCACCCTAGGTTTCACTTAAATCCCTAACATTTAAAAATGGACAATCCTTCCTATTGTGATATATGAATGTTCAAAGTCAACTTCAGTCAAAAGAAAAAGGTTGATAAAATCAAAAGTAGGTGAAAAATGAAAATTTAAAAATGGTAAAACAAATGAAATATTTAAGATACAAAATAACTATATATATTTTAAATATAATGATGATATAAATGATAATTTTAATATGTTTGATATATTGTGAAATACAGTGAAAAAAATTATATGTAGGGGAGGAAATGAAATAAAATATAGGGATATTCATATACAAAAACATATAGGAAAAAAATGAGTAAATATTTAAACATACATAATAAATTCAACATAGAGAGAGTCAATATTAAAACAAAAAACTTTTTTGTGAAAAAATATATATGAGAAATTTCATATGCTATACATTTTGACACTATATTTAAAAAGGAATAATAAAATATATAGAGTCAAAAATTTAAAAAATAATAATAAAATGAATATTAAAAAAATTTAAAGACATTGAACTTTATGTTCAAACAAAGACCTAAAAAATTAAAATAAATTTTTACCAATAATGTAAAGATAGAGGAAAGTGTGAATTTTTTCAAACATGGTCACTAAAATAAAAAATAGTGTGAAAAATATGTAGTATAATAAAAAAGAGAGTAAATATTTATAGTAAAAAAATAAGATAAATGATGAAATAAAAAAACATACATTTAAAACATTAGGGTCAATATTTTTAAGAATCAAAATTTTCATGTGAGGTAAAATCCTTTTTCTTTTATTTAAATGTTCAAATGTGTCCTAATTTGAGTAACCAATTTGATCATGGGTGTTTGGGGGGGGGGGGGGGGGGTTCTGGGGCTTGTTCCAAGCCTAGAACACAGTTTTTGGGTTGAAAATGGCCCGTTGCATAGTTATAATAAACCATATAGGTTAGGACACGTGGTCTAAAAAACCATGTGAGGCCTACCTAGAGGGAAATAGAATCCCACATGGTATATAAAAATGATGCGAATTAGGGTGCACGACTGTGTAGGAATGTATGCAGTTTTTGACAGTTAGTTTTTCACGGTTTTCCCAAAGTTAGTCCATCCTTACGCACTAACCATGCGGGGTTCCCCTCCAATTAATCATGAATGGTTAGAACACAGTTTGACCAATCATGAGACCTTATAATTTTTGGTGAAATTAATATTTTACCCTTAAATAAATATTATTTCAACCCAAATTTCTATTCTTCTCTCACATTGGCAACTGGTGTAAATTTAGGGCTTCCTTGAACCTCAAAAGTAGATTTTAATCTCGAACCTCAATCTGATATCTGATTCAAGAGTTTACCATCTCATTAAATTCGTATCAGTGAGTTCTAAATTCATTTTTATCCATTCATAGTTTTATTTGGAATCGACTGCACTATTTAGATTCTAGCTAATAAGCCCTAATTTTGGGTTCTTCACCTATTCTTATTTTTCCTTATAATATAAGTTGAATTATGAGTTGAAAATTTAATATCACTATATTATCGAGATATGGTAGGTGATTTATACATTACACTTGAGTTTTGTTGATTTATAGAGCTAGCTTTAGTTATTTAGCCCGCCAGACTTTCTGGAATAACCCTGAATTTAAACTGAATAATTGAATTAAATGAATTTGGACCTGTTATTGAATCCCTTTGGTACCCTTGAGATATGTTGGCGGTTTTTTTCCAACCAAGTCCACTCATGGGGTGTGCCTTTTCCCTTAATTATTGATTGAATCACCCAAGGGGTGTAAATTGAACTTTCCTGGTTAGAGGTAGCCCATAATAAATTAAATGGAATTGAATTTCTTACTTAGGATATGTACTACCTCCTTGTATTATATTAACATTATATTCCATGAATAAATTGACTAAATAGATTATATGCAAATGGTTAAATGAGTGGGTATATCCATTGGTTTCCTTTCATTGTTAATAGTGGTTAATAAGTGTGTATACTCATGGTATGAAATGGTAATGGAATTGATTGATGAATGAAAAGAGATTTATTTAAAATGGTAGTGGACACCTTGGTTGGTATACCAAGGGTTTTGATTTAATTTAAATTCCTTGGATGTTACTCCGTGGATCTTTATGCTGTAGTGGACTCCTTGGATAGAGATTACTCCTCGGGCATTGATCCTGTGGTATGCCTTGGTCCTTGCTACCCCTTGGATAAGCTTTGTCATGGGTTCACAAAGGACATGGTCAGTAGACATTCACCTTGGACCCCATATAAAGACTAATCAAGTTTCTATCAATATGATCCTAGGAATCGATGAGGATTCTTTGGTATTATACACCTTGGATCTGAACCTTCATGGTGTGACACTTTGATTATTATGGTATGACTATGGGAAATATGATATGATTGGTTATACGACTTGAATGTGGTTGTTATGAATCTTATGGTTATACGGAAAGGCCATGGCTGACGTGATATGTGTGGATTTATGTCGAGGTTGTGTTGGTTATTTATGTATCGATTAATGATTCCTTATTTTAGGATATTGACACTTGTTTTTCACGAAGCCTCTTGATGATATACAATATAACTTTCATAGCTAGCAGATATACAATGTGAAATTTACATTTGTTTAATGCAGACCTAAATTACTTTTACTTCTCTTATATTTTTATATTGCATATCCTAGAACTGTATAGATCTTTGGGTGGTTAGATACTGGGATTGTATCTCACACACTATTTGGGCCACCGTTGGGTACCTAGAAAAAAATTATGGATGCAAGTAGGGACTGAGGAAAGTTACCACAATTCAATTCTTGATATTGTACCATGCTTAAGAGTAGTGGATCACGAGACCGGGATAAGGATTGTGATTATATAGGGATATAGTACTTTAGGTATTTCTTGTATTTTGGGACATGTATTGTATTATACTAATGTGTACCTATTTTTGGACTTTTCATAGATAGATGTCATGTTCATATATCACAACTTTTCCCAGTGGGGCAAGTGTGGTGACTACCCCAAGCCCGTCTCTGATAGGATAGGGGTTGGAAACTAGCACCAGGTAGGCAAATCCCACAAATGGGAGGCATTTTCCTAATTACATGTACACATGCACACATATCCAAGCCCAAAATAAAAAAATGTAGAAACACTAAGTAAACAATGCATGAATACACTAAGATACTTACCACAGAGTATGATAGTAGGAAACTAGAAAGAAAACATGGCCAAAATACAATCCCACAAAAAAGAAGAGTCTATAAAAGTGAATGCACAGGTTCTTGAAACTCATCCGTAGAAAACCCTACCTGAAGGGTAGGTGTAGGACATTTGTATGAAGCTATGGGAGAACACCTCATCTATATGATCTCTCTAAGCACCACCTAGTCCTGGTCCACCTAGGACTCTTTCAAAGCATAGATAATCTGTACAAGACACAACACGTACAGGTGAAGCCCGTGCGGTGGTAATTAAAACAATACTCAGTAAGACACCACAAAACCACAATCTAATACCACTAAGAAATAAACGAATTATACCAAAAAGAAAATACACAAAATATTCCATAAAGAAAAATACACGAAGTACATTCATTTCACATAGGTATATGTCTACAACATATATTCTAAGAAAGTAACGATATACTCAACCCAATGAGGCACACTATCTCCATGAGACACATAGTCTCTATAATACACATAGTCTCAGTCTCCATGAGACACATAGTCTTGGTAAGAGCCACAATCTTAGTAAGGAACATTGTCTCAGTAAGACACACAGTCTTGTTAAGACACACAATATCTATGTCAAAAAGCATCTAGGCCACAAAACCACATTTTCTCAATCAACATGGTACTTCTACATTCAATGCATATGAACACCGCATCCACTGGCTCCCCATCATCCTATGCCCCTACGGGCTCCACGTAGCCCCCCAACTATGTATGCATCCCCCCTTCACCGTCTCCCGGATCACCGTTCACAGCCCCGATATGGATGTGGTTTCCCATGATATCCTTCTTCGACTGTGTCCTAACTCCTCTATCAGCTGACCTATTAGTGGCACATCATTTTCCTCATGCTTCAAATAGATAGGCCCTGCTAGGCCACATCCTACCTCTACCACTAGCTGCCTCGCCGGTGACCTTCCTAGACCAACTGAAGCCTCTACCCTAGGCACCACAGTGTGATACTCACTTAAACTATCGTAAGCCGCTTCCTCAGCTGAATTTCACTATGCCTTCTCTGTCTCAACTCTATAGTGTCTTTGAGGTTTTGTATCTTTAACCTCATATGGTTGCGCTGCGAAGAAAAGGTCCCAAAATCATCCTCTTATAAAATCATGAAGAATGAGAAGGACAAGAAGAACATCGGGGAGAAAAGGGAGAATCACAAAAAAACCCAATGGATGGATATTGGCCTTTTTTCGTGTCAGGCTCGATTCATCCTTGTTATAAGGATAATAAAGAATGAAATAATCACATAGATATATCCCCCATTTAAATCCCTATAGGCATAAATCCCATCTCACAAGCGATCAAAATGTAGATCATACTGTTCGTGGGTTGATCTGTGTTCATCGTCAAATTTAAGAATAGGGAATGAATCACAAAGAAACAAAATGCTACCTAGAGTTTGGATTAGCTTTTGATGAAGGGTGAAGCTACTTCATCATCATTCATTGATTCGTCAATCATTGATCCATGTTTTGATCTCTGATCCTTCATTTCCATCGAGAGAAACTCAACATCCTTGTCTCCGGGAAACTCCAGGGTTATAGTGATAACCCTAGATTCATAAAAAACTCTAATATGAAGAAAATAGTCACTGCATCAAAATAATTTTTTTATTTAATATTTTATTACTGATATGTCCAAAAATTAACTTCTATGTCTGACCCACATCAGTTGATTTTAGGCTCAACCTAAGTTAAAGTCACTATTCTAAACCCAATGGTGCCATTATATTTTTTGATCTAAACACCTATTTAAGAGTTATTACAGTGTAAAGAAAAACCACCAGTGCGCTTTATTAAAAACTTAACATTTTTCAATGAATTCTTATGGGAACACTGAGCCTCATAATTAAACATTTTCTCAGTGCCTGATCTCAAAATTTTCTCAATAAATTTATAAAAATAAAACTGGAGAAAATACGTGTCATTACATTCTCCCCAACTTAGGGATTTACATCCCTAAAATCCAAAACAAGGGATACTCAACAAAAAGGTGATGGTACAGAGCATGAATATAAGACTCCTGATCCAAAGTGATCTCCTATAGATTCTTGTGCTACCACTGAATGTGCACCAAAGTAATCAACCACCCACTAAAGATCATCTCCTTTCAATCATTAATCTCCACTAGGTACTCCAAAAAAGTCACCCCATAATCAATGTCCATCTCACCCCAGTCGGTGACGTTCAATGGATCATGTACATCTCTCCTCATCTACGAAATGTGGAAGATATCATGTACCTAATGCAAACATGGGGGTATATCTAGGTGGTACTCCACCTCTCCAACTCTACGTAGAATCTTAAGAGGGTCAATGTATATTGAAGATAAATTACCACATGAGACAAATCTTTGTAATCCGTGTCGAGGTGAGACCCGAAAGAACACATGGTCTCATTAATCAAGCTCTATAGGCATCCATATCCTATTATCATATGACTTCTTCTGGATATATGTAATCCTTATCCACTCCTGGATGATCTGCACCTTCTCAGTGGTAGCCTGCACCAACTCTGGACCCAAGAGTGATGACTCTCCTGGGTTATTCTAGCAAAGTGGTGACTTGAATGGTCACCCATAAAAGGTCTCAATTGGTTCCATATCAATGGGGGAGTGGTAGATGTTGTTACAGGGAAGTGATCCTCCATACTATGGCCAAGGTTTAGGATGAAATCATGTATCATGTCCTCTAGAACCTAAATGGTCCACTCAGTCTGGTCGTTTTTCTATGGGTGAAAAGCTATGCTCAAATGAAGCTGAGTCCCAAATGCCTCCTAAAATCCCTTCCATAATCGAGATGTGAAACAAGAATCACAATCTGAAATGATCCTCGATGGTACTCCATGAAGTCAAACAATCTCCTGCATGTAGAGGCATCCCAACCTCTTTATTGAACCCTACTACCAGATAGGTAGGAAGTTAGACGATTTGGTGATTCGTTCAATGATAACCATGATGGAATAGTGTCCCCTAGATATTCATGGTAATCATGTCACAAATTACATCAATATCCCATCCCACTTCCACTCTGTTACCTCAAGGGGTTGGTTCAAGCCTGCTGGAACGTGGTGTTTAACCTTTACTTACTAAAAAATGAGGCATCTATAAATGAACTCTTCAACTTCCTTCTTCATCCCTAACCACCAGAACTAACGTCAGAGCTCCCAGTATATCTTCAACAAACCTGGATGTATCGCCAAAGGGGGCTTATAGAACTCCCTCAGAACCTCCTCCCAAAACACCACTAGTACAATTGTGTCCCCTATGAAAAACTGACATGCTCCCCACCTTTCAAATATCCATCGGGGGAATGACCTATGGAAAACCATGCACGTAGTGTCTTGTATTCAGTATCCCCAAGTTGTGCCTCCATGACTCACTGTAAGAGTGGAGGGGTGAAAACCATTGACTGGAGGCAAGCTGCTCCCTCTCTATCCACAATGGATATCTACAACGTGGATAACTACTTCGAAGCCTCGCTTAGCAACTACAATCTAGATCTTCTTTTGAGAGCATCTTCCACTATATTCCCCTTCCCAAGAGTATAGAAAATCTCAAAGGCATAGTTCTAGAGAAAATCTATCCATCACCTCTGTCTCAAGTTCATATCCTTCTGAGAGAAGATACACTTGATACTCTTGTTATTGGAGTAGATGATAAACCACTCACCCATCAGGTAGTGTCACCACATCTCCAATTTGACCACTACCACCACTAGATCAAGATCATGGGTCATGTAGCTATTCTCATTAAATTAGAATGAACCACTGGAAATCACCACATTCCTCTGCATCATGACACAACCAAACCTGGTTCTTGATGCATCAGAGAATACTACGTACCTGAGACCCTCCTATGAAAATCTCAATATGGGAGCACTCATCAATCACTATCTCAGTTGATGAAAAATCTCCCGACACTTCTCCATTGACATTAAAGGCTTCCCCTTCCATGTCAAAGCCTCCAAGGGTGCATCTACTCTAGAAAAGTCAGGTACAAACCTCCGGTAGTATCCAACCAAACCCAAGAATCTATGCACCTCAGTAACACTCTTGGGTGGCTCCCAAGCAAGCACTGCCTTAATATTTGGTGGATCCACTACAAATCCATCCTATGAAATGATGTGTCCCAAGAAATTGTCCTCTTGAATCCATAATTTAAACTTATATAGCTTCCTATAAATCTAGTTCTCTCAGAGTGTGTCTAAGACCATCCTCAAATGTATCACGTGCTCCTCCTCAAACACAAAGTACACTTGGATGTCATCAATAAAGACCACCACGAACTGGTCTAAGTAAC
The DNA here is from genome assembly GCA_963277665.1 of Viscum album. NCBI lineage: Eukaryota > Viridiplantae > Streptophyta > Magnoliopsida > Santalales > Viscaceae > Viscum > Viscum album. The sequence continues at coordinate 21,700,726 of OY728157.1, read as the reverse complement.
ACTGAAAGATCCTATTTATGAGTCCCACAGACACTGATGGGGATTTTATCATGCCAAATTACATCACTAAGTACTCATAGTGGTCATACCATCATTTGAAGGCTGTCTTTGGTACATCTTCACCCCGTACATGAAGCTGGTGATAGAAATATCTAAGGTCAATTTTTAAGAACCACCTCAATCCCTTCAGATAAACAAAGAGGTAATAAATCCTTGGTAGTGGATACTTATTCATCATGTTCACCTATTTCAAGTTCTGGAATTCCCCACATAACCTCAAGCTCCCATATGCCTTCTTGGCAAACAAAACTGGAGCTGCCCAGGGTGAACCACTAGGTCTCACGAAGCACTCCCTCTATAGGTCCTCCAGCTATACCCTCCACTCACGAAGCTCTATGGGATCCATTTGATATGAATGTATAGATATAAATGTGTTCCTAGGTTATAGTTCAATATAGAAGTCTACCTCCCTTTGGGGAGGTAATCAAGAAACATCCTTAGGAAATACGTCCTCATACTCCACCACCACTGCGCGAAATTGAGGACTCCTATCATCCACTACACTAAGGGTGAGACTAGCCAGCTCATGAGTAATCATATACAACCTCCTATTAGTAAATCTATCTTGAGTTTCATGAATTTCCTTTTATCCAATAAAGGAAAACTGGGTCCCATCACTGCAGACACAATGTACTATGTGCCTAAAAAACATTATGATCATGGACTGTGGATAACCAGTCCATACCGAGAATGATGTCGTAAGGCCTAGACGCCAATACCAATAGGTCCCAACCATAACTCTCACCCCAAGAGTAATCTCACACTATTAGAACCAATTTTTTATCATCGAATCACCTCCCATAGTTGTCTCTAACTGTAAGGATTGAATCAATGGTTCCACTGGAATCTCTGAGCCCCGAATGAAGTTCATGGTAAGAAAGGAATAACTGGAACTTATGTCTATCAAAAATGAATCTAGGGTAGAAAATATGTAGATTGTATCTCTAATAATCCCTAGAGCACTGGGTTCATAAGACTCAATCACCTATAGTTTTCCTCATCCTTGTCCACCAGCTCCCTAAGCCTGGTGTGGACCACCTGGGGGTGGTGGTGGTAATACGTCAAAACTCCATCCACCTCCTTCTACTATACCTGCTCATCTTCTATGTATTCCACCCTGTAAACCACACTAATCATGAATCATCCTCTGCCTCATCATTACCTTGATTTTCTCTTGATCTTATATGCAACGAGTTGGGAAATCTCGATCCATATGTCCTCAAACACCGCACGAGTAACATAGCCTTTCCTTCGGCTAACTCATCCTACCCTAAGAGCCTCAAAAAACTAATCCTGTGTCTTGGGGTCATATCATGGAGTGAACAACCCAATTGGGTCCTTGTGACTCCTATCAGCTACTTGCCACTGAAGACTCAGCTACACAGTGCTTGCTGGTAGCTCCCATTGTTGGCGTCTACTCTGCTAGAAATCTACCCACTAGAAGATCTCGCTCCAATATCCCAGAATATATAGGAATGGTAAGTGATATCATGGATTCCCTAATATCATAGTGTATCCCCTACTCGAAGGTTCATTCCCTAAAAAAATGTCTTGTACCATATTCATGGATTAGAAAGAAATATTAGTAAACCTAGCCGAGTACTCCACCATATCCTGATTGCACTGATGAAGATACATTAGCTCTTGGATGCACATTGATCACAACATAGTTCGAAATAACTCCTACTTAAATAGATTCTAAAAGCCCGCCCAAGATAGATTTTCCTCATCATGTATCTGGGTCACTAAGATCCACCATCACCTCGTTAATCCCTACAAAATACTTGTGTCTAGGACTACCATCTGGTCGAAAGGTGTCCTCACATGGCAGAAGACACAAGTAACTTCCTCCATCCAATCCTTAGCTACTTGGGGTTCTGTCTCACCCCGAATCCTAGAATTTCACTTCCTCTTAAACTCATGCAATGCATTTAGTATGCATGCATCCTCAACCAGTAGTGCTAGTAGTAAATACTACTCAACGGGGGGTGGTATTACTGGTAAACTACCCAAAGGTGCTATCTCGAGTATAGAGAGTATCTCTAGTAAAAGTCCTTGTACTAATACCTCGTCACTAGGAAGATCATCCTCATGATCATGCAACGTAATACTAAATGGATTTCTGATTTGAGGCATCCAGAAATGAAATAAGATGTACCATGGTCAATAGAGTATACGTAGTGATATGACTTAATAAGTACATGGGAATACACCCAAATCCTATATGATGTATGTACCATTATTTTCCCTATAACTGGTGTATTCATGTACCGAGTACAAAAGAAGAATTCAGAGTCCAAGATTATGGATATGTTGGCCACCACACCAATACTGGATTCCCTGGTCTAAAAGATAAACTTGAAACAGTTAACACTATTGACACAAACCAACCTCAAAGACTCCCAGTACTTAAGTAGAACACACCCCCTTTGAAACCACTCTATCACGACCCGTCCCAGAGGGTCCCATTTTCATGAATACCCTAATCCCCCTCTGCTAATCCAGGGGATATAGACAAGCACTGAGTAGGCATGTACCACAAATGGGAGGCATTTTCTTATGTACATGTACACATGAACACATCTCCAAGCCCAAAATGCTGAAATATAAAAACACTAAGTAAACAATGAATGCATATGCTAAGATACCAACCAAAGAGTATGACAGTAAAAAAAATAGAAAGTAAACAGGTCCAGAATACAAGCCCACCAAAATAAAGTGTCTTTAAAATTGAATGCACAAGTTTCTAAAACTCATCTGTAGAAAACCCTACCTGAAGGGTCGGTGTATGACAGTTATCTGAATCCATAGAAACACACTTCATTTGTCTAATCTCTCTAAGAACCACCTGGTCCTGGTCTACCTATGAAATTTGTAAAAGTGTTGATCGTCTTCAGAATACATGACACATTCCTGAAAAACATATATAGGGATGAGTAAAACAATACTCAGAAGAAAAACCCTAAACTACAAAGGAATACCACTAAGAAATAAATGAAGTATACCAAAAATGAAATAAATGAATTATACCACAAAGTAAAATACAAGAAGTATAGTCAACTCACACAGGTATATGTATAAAACATATATTATAATAAATTATTGATATAATGAACCTAATGAGGCACACCGTCTCCATGAGACACATAGTATTTACAAGACACACACTCTCCATAAGACACATAGTGTCAATAAGACACATAGTCCCGGTAAGACACACAGTCTTAGTAAGACACATAGTCTCGATAAAACACATAGTCTCTAAGTCACATATCTCTTAGGCCACATAGACTCTAGGATGCACAGATTCAAGGTCACACATATTCTAGGTCACACAGCTTCTAGGTCAGACAGCTTCAAGGTTACATCCAGACACAAGATTTCACTCGTAGCATGGTCGTTCCGGGAGAACCTAAAACTGGAGCCATTAGGTTGTCTCTCAACATCCAAAAAAAACTCACTTATAATTTCTCAAAACGACTATATCATTTCAAGGGTCCCAATGCAGCATAAAAATCATCAAACGAACCTTCTGTTTGAATGTTACATTCATATTAGTGAGAAAGTATGACTTGGGTCTAGTCTTGGTGCGACCTGAACTGGCTCGACATAGACCGAACCGGCCTGACATGTTGTACCACTAGGACCGGTCAAATAGGTTTCTGGGTCACTGGGATGTGGTATGATAGACCACTGGACCCAGCCCATTGGGCTACTGAAGCGGCCCAGTTTGTCCAACCCGGCCCACATGCACGGGCGGACCCACTTCTCCTGTACGCAATCGACCCAGCCGCGTGCTCCTAGTCAATGCGGAACTGATAGATTCAGAACATATGCCCACTATATATGTCCATTGGATCCCCCATGCCCTATGCTGATATAGGCTCCCCACAGACCCCCATCCGGGTACACGTCCCCCCTTCACCACGACCCCGATCGCTGCCCGCAGCCCCGCTTCGGCCGCGGTTTCCCACAAAACCCTACCTAGACCACATCCTTCCTCCACCTTCGTCCACCCTCCCAGCCTCCCGCCATTTTCTTTGTGCTCTACCTAGACCTTCCCCACTAGGCCGCATCCTAACTCAGCCGCCAGTGGCCCCGCCGATGGCCCACCTAGACCGACCGGAGCTGCTGCTCCAGGAGTCGTCGTGCACCACCACCTCAAACTTTTTTAAGCCACTTCCTTGGGAGATTTTCACCACTCCTTCATCATCACAACTATGCGGTGTTGTTGAGGCATTGTATCTTTAGTATTGAGTTGTTTTTCTATGAATCGAAGGCACCAATATCATTCACTCATAAAATAACAAAAACGCGATGGATGTGAAGAAAATCGGGGAGAAAAAAAAGAGAAACACCAAAAAAACCTAAATGATGGATCTTAGCCTTTTTAACATAGAAATTGATTCATCCTTGTTATAAGGATCATTAAGAACAAGGAAACACACAGATCTATACCCCATTTAAATCCCCGGAATCATAAATCCCATCCCGCAAGCGATCGAACCGCAAATCAAACTATTCCTGGGTTTGTCCACATTTGTCATCAAATTTATAAACATGAAATGAATCAAAAAGAAACAACACATTACCTATATTTTGGATTAGTCATTGATGAAGGGTGAAGATGAGTCATCATCATTCATCGATTCGTCAATCTTTGATCCAAGTTCCAATCTCTGATCAGTTGTCACTGTCGAGAGAACCTCCTTCTCCTTATCTCAAGGAAACTCCAGGGTTATGGTGATAACATTGGATTCTTAGAAAACTCTAATATAAAGAATAGAGTAACTTTATAAAAATAAAATATTTTATTTAAATAATTGTTTACTGATACGTCCAAAAATTAACTTCCACATCTGGCCCACGCCGGTCAATGCTAGGCCCTTACTAAGGTAAAGTTGCTTTTCTAAATGAAAATTTTTCCTTATATTTCTGATTTGGACATCGGTTTATGAGTTATTTATGTTTAAAGAAAACTCATCTTCACATTTTATTAAAAACAAAAAAAAATTCGAAGAATTGTTCTGGGAACCCTAGGCCTCAGAATCACATGTCATCTCAGCACATAGTCTTAGAATTTTCTCAACTAATTTATAAAAATAAAACCATAGAAAATCTGATTCATTACATAATCATTGTATATGGCGTACTTCTATACTTGTTATGTATTCCTTGTGTTTATCTAAAAATTATTATATTTATTTTTCAATTGACTGTTATTGAGTTTCCACTATGTTACACTCTAGTAATGAGGGAATAGTCTCCCCACAGACACACCCAAGGCCCTCTCTACTAGTCGTAATCCTCTAGTGTTTGGGGAGATATGCTTGAGGCCATGTGGCCAACCAGGATCAGGGCACAGTTGAGTGGAATCTGGGTCTGGGATGTTGCAAAGTGGTATCAGAGTGTTTCTTTTTATGGTTTATTATTGGGAAATAATAGACATGGATTAAAAGGAAATGAAATTTGGAAATAATATATGCCTGAACATAGCTAAACGGTGTATAGAAAAAGCCAATTTTTTTTCAAATAGAATTACTATTTTCTAGATTTTAAGTGTTAAAGTTGATTTGATTCCACTGTTGGGTGATGCACTTGATTTATGTTGTTATTATTGATACGATTGTGGGTTCAATTTCTATTGAAACCTGATGACATTAGTGTATTCCATCTCATGCATAATTTTAGTAACTTTCTAGGAATTACATGCCATGCATTATGTCATTCCATATAGGATACATTTCTTGTTCGTATGCAATTGTGATAGGTGTTGGGATAGATTCACCTGATATTGTGATAGATTTTTATGCAGTTAATAGAGAACATATTGTCATATTTTAGTTCAAAATTAGTATGATTCATTATGGACTGGAAAGTGATGCAAATATCCATTCAATCATTTAAAATGAATGTGACATAAATGTGACATAAATGTGAAATGATTTTGAATTGAAATGACCGTGAATCTATTAACTAAACTAAAAATGGAATGGAAAATTGAAATGATACATATATAACTTGAACTATACAAGATTATGAGTGGGAAAGAGGAAGTACATCTAGTGGAATTTGTCACTGTTCTTTTTATAGTCCTAGATTTAGGATAAGGCTGTGTGGTATGACCTAGTTAAAAGAGGGTTTTTACCTATCCAAAACTTTTGAGTTGTGAAATTTGATATCATTCATTTATAAGGTATGTGTTTTGAATTGTAGAGGAATTACAACAAGACGACCTCTAGTCACATGCCAGGAGGGAGTTGATGACCATGTTTCAGAGGTGGTGGACCATTGGATACCAGTGGATCCTCCTTTAGTGATAGCTATGGAACCATCTGTTGATCCAGACAAAGGTGATGAGGCATTGTTCTATAATGGGTTTTATAGCTTCATGCAAACTTTCCAGGGAGCACCAATTTATTCCTTGTCTATGACTGAACGAATGTAAGTTTTATAGTAGTAGCATCCTCCCATGTCTTCGGAGGATGGTGGTATAAAGGCTTCTGAACAATGTTTTTAGACTGTTCTTGTGATCTTTGGGAATCTAGAGACACCTCTTGAGGGAAGATTGAAGATCACAACATATATGCTTCATGCGGTAGGAAATAACTGGTAAGATGTTTTGAACCAGGATGATAGGCTACAAAACATGGTTTAGTCTAATTTACATTCCAGGTTCTGTAAATAATTTTACCATGAGACTCTGTGGGCAGAGCGGTCTAGTAAATTCATCAATATGGAGAAGGTAGAAATGGCATTTATGGTGTACTCAACATGATTTACAGAGTTTCAGAGTTTAGTGCCGATGTACCTTACTAATGAGATATCAAGATTGAGACACTCTGAGTAAGGTATCCAGTATGCTATCAGATCTGAAGTCAATGTGTTCAGATTGACCTATATTACAGAAACTGTGAATAAATCATTGATTATAGAGTGGAACCTGAGGGGATCTGGGGGTGTAGAGTAGAGATGTATCATCTCTTGATCCAGTAGTTCAACTTCCAATGGTATGATGTAATGTTTTGAGGCTTCTCATGAGATGAGTACCAATCCGGTTTTGAGTAATAGTAGCTATGTTTTTTGTCATCAGTGTTGAATATGGAGCCACATAAATAATCAATGTGATCGAGACCCGATAGAGTGCTGAGTTTGTAGAAGGATGGGGCACATTCAATTTTTTTATAGGTCCTTCCCTCCAGTAGTGAGTGGTAGGGGGTCAGATCTGACACCAGGTTTAAGAGTGATTTTATTATCTCCGCATCAAGTTGGGATCTAGAGAAGTTTCATTTGATTAGGCTAAGGTAGTGGTGGTCATGGTTGAGGCAGCTTGGAACTGGTTACACTAAAACATCAGAGTGAGCCTACTCTGGGCAGTGAGGTTGTGTCATAGGGCCATTGTTCAAGCCAAATATATTCTGTACAGTCTACCCCTGAGGAAAAGGGTTTCGAACCATCTATAGTGAGAATTGTTATCTTAGTAGCCTCTACTATTTCATCTAATATTTTTTATATAGGTTATTCATATTGTTTCATATTTTCACCTATGATGAAAAGTATTGGGCTCATTATACTATCTTCTAAAAGAGTTATGATGATAAACACCCTATTGAAAATTATAATGGAGGATGTATGCCAATGCAGTGAGTTATCTCTTTAGGTTGGTGGGTATCACTTCATCTATATTTTTTTACTTAAGATGATAGGGTTTGACTTCATACCTAGGATGGACTGTCTAGTAGATTAGCATGCTTATGTTGACTAATATTGTAATAAGTTGACTTTCACATCACAATAGGGTGTATTTTATACTCATAAGGGTGAATGTGATTTCAAGGAGATCCGAGCTATACCATGTCATCGTGGGAAAGGAATAATGACAGCCTAAATTGTGAGTTTATATCTAGATGATCAGAAAACTGGTTATGAATATTTTCCTTCAGTGGTTGATCATTTCAGGGATGTTTTCATAGAATAATTTTTTAGGTTTCATCCCAATAGAGTGGTAAATTTCTCCATCAAAATAGTTCTAGGTGATTCACCAATATCCATTCCTCCTTATAGGATGGATATGGTGGAGTTGAAGGAGCACAAGAGGGAGATAGAGGACTTAGAGGCAAATGGGTTTATTTGAGAAAATACTTATCCATGAGGTTTGATGGCCCTTTTTTTGAAAAATGAGGATATTAACCTTAGGATATGTGTTGATTATTGTAAATTGAACCAAGTAATGGTTAATAATCGATATCCTCTTCCACGGATGGGTGATCTTTTTTATCAAATTCGAGGAGCTTGAGTGCTCTCACAAATTGATTTGAGGCCCGAATATCATCAGGTACTTGTCACACCATCAGACATACCTCACAAAATTTTTTGTAGAAGTTATGGTCTATATGAGTATTTGGTTATGCCATTTGGTCTCATGAATGAGCCAATATATTTCATGGAGCTGATGTACCGAGTGTTCTATCCTATTCTGGATTCATTTGTGGTGGTTTTCATGGAAAATTTCATGGTGTATTCTCACAATCAACATGACCTTTCCAAAAACCTTGAGATCATTTTTAATATACTAATATAGAATCATTTATATGATAATCTCACAAAGTAAAACTTTTGGATGGAAAATATTCACTTATTAGGTCACATTATCTCATATATAGGGGTATCTATTGACCTAGAGAATGTGAGAGCTGTAGTTTCATAGGAACAACCCAATAATTTATTTAACATATTAAGTTTCTTATGGCTAGATGAATGGTACATGAATTTAAAATAGTATTCATCATGTATAGAAGTTCCATTGGTGGGATTTAATAAAAAGGGTGAGAAGTTTTTATGGTCATATACCCACAAGATAGACATTCCAGACCTGAAAGGGATATTGACTTCAACATCGGTCATAATTATGCTAGAGTAGGTAAGAAGATAGAATGTATATTATAATGCATCAAATATCGATCTTGGAGTAGTGATGATGTAGGGGATATAGTCATGGTCTAAGGGTCTTGGTATCTGATTCCACATGAAAGGAATTACTCGATGCACAATCTTGAGTTGGCTTCAGTTGTTCATCCATTACACTGTGGGAGGCATTAATTACTTAGAGAGAATTTTTTGGTGTACAATGAAGTAGACGATACACTATGTAGGAAGACATAGATACAAGCACTTCGACAAACCAGTAGTGAGTGGCAGCTCATGGATTTTTTCTCTGAGATACACTTGGAGGTTCAGGATAGTCATGAAAAGACTTATCTTTTATCCTTATCTATTACCTCTACCCTACTAGATAGAGAGAGGATGATGAATCTATTTGAATCCAAGGGCTGAGTCCTATTGAAGAGTGTAGAAGGTGAGGACCCTCATTTTTTTGGACCATAGATGATGATGAAATTCTTTATGTACATGGCCATGTATGGGTCTCTTAAGACATGCATGAAGATTTTATGAGATACTTTCATATTTTATAATGGGTATTTCACCTTGGAATCACCAAGATATATCAAGATTTACAAATCTAAATACTGATGTCTAGGTATGAAAAGAGATTTATCAGGTTTTGTCAGGAGATGTTCCACCTATCAACAAGTGAAGGAGGAACACCAAATATTGGGGAAAAATCCCTCTTAGTGACATTGTAGCATTTTGGGTTGGTTGTGTTTGTTTAAAAAGTAGTTTTTTCATGGTTAATTTTCAAGTTCGAGAGATTTTGTTTACAATCCATGTTGACAAAGAACCATGAAAATGGAATGAAAGATCTGGAGGCGGTACAAAAGTACTGATACAAGGTGGCACCATTTTCTAGTGTTTTCTAAATTTTGGGGTCCAAAATTTGGAGTTTAGAGAGCATTAAAGAAAGTGGATTTACATAAATATCTCATATTAATATTTAAAAGGCTTGAGTTTCGTGAATATGGGCTTCATGAAGTGGATTTTGTAGAGACTAGAAGAATGTTGATATTGAGATCTGCGATTACAACGAGCTTCATGAATAGTAGAGGTGAAGAGCATTGTGAGGGAGCATTGCAGAAGTGGTACAAATGAATTGATGGAATGATCTATGATTATGATGAGATCTGTTATCCAAAAATTTCCATGGTGATTTACGATATAGAGAGAATCTCAGTATAAATTTAGGATCTTTGCGATTTGAGATGACGTGGCTTTGACATTTCACGGATGGTTCTTAAGTTGGTAGAATCGTCTTTAAATAAAACTCGACCCCCTTGAGAAAATAAGAGAGAAAAACAAAACATAAAATCTCTCAAATTGTGAACGATATTCATGGATTAGGGAGCTTCACGAAAGAAAAAGGATTTCATAGTGGTAGTTGAGCTCTGCGAAAGGAGGGCATTCCATGAAGGCCAGTTCGGATTTGCAGAGGATGTGTGCTTCATGAAGAATTGTTTAACTTTGTGAAATCACCAAGACTAGTGTGAGATCTGCGATCCAGAGAGCTCTGAGATCTATTGAGTGTTGCAAACCTATGATATATGCAAACCTATAAGCTTTTTGAAGAGGATAGAGTAATGAAAAGGATTTTTTGATCTTTGCAAAAGTGGGATCTTTGCAAAGGCATTGTACTTAGAGAAAGAGTTTCAAAAGGGACTTCCTAGTATTCAGAGGCAAAGTGTTATTCATCAGTGAATGAAGGTGTAACATCAAAAGAGCATCTATCTATAACTAAGGATGTATTCATTAGTGATAATTAAGAGTCCTACAAGTCTATAAACTGTGAGTGGATCTTCTGAAGAAGTAATGAGCTCAATTTAGTTGAGAGAGCTGTGAGTTCTCAAATTCTGAATGGTTGTAAACTAAGAGGGACGATGAGTCTGTTTCGAACTTATAAACAATAGTGTGATTTTATTGGATTTGGTACATTGACACATTACCAGTGTATGCTCCTTGGATGTATCCAAGTGATGGTGAACCATGTAAAATTATTGCGTCCTATGCATGTTTTAAGATTTGTTCATACTCTACAATGGGAAGGATAGAGAAGAGAGTTTTTTTAATAATGAAACAAGATCAAAGGGGCAGTTGTTTTAATATTTCATACCCTAATTGACCCACCTTCTCAGGGTATATAGCCTAGTGAACCTAACAACTGGTATCATAGGGGACGTTTGATATTAGTGTTTCTCTCTTAAATGGAGGTAACTGATCATAAAGGGATTCCAATCTTCGATGAGAATAATTTTCTGCTATGGAAGAATCAGATGAAACACTATTTAAGATCTTTGTGAATGGATGTGTTTATAGAATAAATTCATGGTATCTCATCTGAAATGAATAGTGGTTCTTTATCAGAAGAAGAAAGAAGGGAGTTGGATGCTGATGCCAAATAAATCAATGCCTTAGGGGAGCCCTATCCAATGCTATCTATATGAAAGTGATGTCATAAAAAACATCACATGGTATGTGGAAAAATCTATTGAATATATATGAATGAGATACAAAGGTCAGAGAAAAAAATATGCAAGTTTTGTGGAACAAGTATGAATATCTGAGAATGAACCCAAATGAGTCCACTAACGCATTCTTTGACAGGGAAAATATTATCGTAGAGGATATGATAGGTCCTAGTGAAGCCATTGAATATATACAGATTGTGAAGTGAATCAAGAGGAAAATTCTACCTCATTTCAATCCAAAAGTTTCAGTATAAGATGATAAATATCTGAAAGAGAAGGCACTGAATAATTTTCACAATACCTTGGTAGCATATAAAATGCTGAGCGATGATAATAAGGTTGTGGAAAATGGGAAATCAAAGGAGGTAGAATTCAAGTCCATAAAGAAACTCACTATTGAAGATTCATAGGAATATAAAAAGACAGATGAGGTGATGTTATTTATTTCTTCAAATATATAAAAAGGGAAAGGAAAGTTCAAGGGGAAACTTCCACTGGCTTGTTTTTGATGTGGAAAGTTTGGACATCTTGCGGCAAGGTTCCACAATATGTTCTAAGAAGATGATGCGGATGAAGCCAAAATTCCAAAGAAAAATTATTCAGCCTATGTGAAAGGAAGGAAATAGTTCAAGAGAAATTTATTTAGAAAAAGAATATTCTTTCACTAGAATGTTATAGTTCAGTTGAGTTTGAGGTTGAAGAGGTTGGAGAGATAGAGAACTGCAAATATCATGGAGAGAATATTGTGGTGGAAGTTTTCGGTAGTTCTTAGAAAAAGTAAGAAACCAATGCTGATGAAGAAGAAGAATAAGTTGAAGGAATATTCAACATAGAAGATAAATTATAATAATCTCTTGATGAGATATATGTTTTGAGAGAAAAAACCAAGAAAGCAAAAAAGATGGTACATGATGCCAAACTTTACATGCAATAGCAGGAAGAAGAGAAATCTGAGTTGGTAAAAGAAATTAAATAACTCAATTCTTCCTAGACAGAGAGCTTAAAAAAGTTTTATGAACATAAAATCAAGGTTTAATAATAGAAAAGGGAGATCGATGGCTTGAAAAACACGGTGAAATATCAAATAAATCACATTGAAGAACTTGAAGAATAAGTTGTTGGTATATGAAAAAAATTAAAGGATAAAGAAAAACTCTTTACTCCTAGTATGATACCAGAAAAGAAGATCATTAATAAGACTGAAAAGATACATGTTAAGAATATTGGCCTAGTAAAAAATAAGCAACAATTATGTTGATATGTTAAGGATAATGTGGGTCTTGACCAAAAACAGAAAAATGTTAAATCTGAAGTCAGACCGTAAACACCCATTTCAAGATTGAAGGTTGATTTGGGCATAAAGAAGAATTTGAATATTATAAGGTTCCAGGGTATAACTACCAGTGCATAAGTAACACACAGGAATGCACCCTATATTTGGTGTTATTGTTGCAGAAAGATGAGACATTTACAGTAGGTGTGTTTCATAGATAATAGATACTTAATGGAATAAGAACAATAGTGACAGCCCAATAGAGAATGATATTATAGAACATCTTTTGGTGGAAATTTTTTTTGAAGATAATTTGTGCACATGGATAGATATTGCACATTGACCATGCAGAGGAATGTTCCAAGGAAGAATCAAAGTAGTCATGAGCACAAAATCAACAAACTAACATGTGATTTGAGAATAAAAAATCAATTTACAACTCTTTAGGATGAAGCTGGGACATCTAACTCTGAGGAAGATCAATATTTTAAAACAAAACTAAGTGTGAGGTCAAGGAAATGGATGAAAAAGAAAAAGGATGTGAAGGAAGTGGTGGAATAAATTTTTCTTTAAGAATCCGACTGTTTTGGTGTATGGATCCTTGATAGCGGTTGCATATCTCACATGACTAGTAATAAGGATCTTGTCACATGAATAAATTTTTACAAAGAAGGAGTTGTCAAGTTTGGAAATAGTGAAGGACTGAATATTGTTGTCTTAGGAAAGGATATGTTTTTCAGAAAAGAGATGAGACATGCATATGTATTAGTATAAGAAGGTCTCAGTCACAATTTGATTAGTGTCAACCAATTATGTAACTTAGGGAATTCTATAAGGTTTACTAAGAAGGCATATATTTCAAAGGAAAAGATGGTGTAGTGGTTCTACAGGGAAAAAACAAAGGGAAATATATTCCTTTAAGCATAGAAGAAGATATGTGCTTTTGTTTAGAGAGGAAGAAGACAAGTTGTGGCATAAACAACTGGGTCATCTATGCCAAACATTCCTAGAAGATCTGGTGAAATGTGATACATCTAGAGACATCCCTAAGATATCACGTGATTATACACATACATGGGATTATTTTCAATAAGGGAAGATCATCATAAAGACATACAAATATAAGGAAAAGAAGTCAACAAGAGTTCTTGAATTGGTGCATGATGATGTCTATGGACCTATCTCACATAGAGACATTGACGAGAAGAGGTATTATATTCTTTTCATTGATGATTATAGAAGAATGGAATGGGTATTCATTATTTCCCATAAGTCTGATGTGTTCAGTTTTCTAAAACAGTACTGGATGGAATCTAAAAGGATGCTTGGATAGAAAATTCTGATGTTTCATTCTAATAATGGTATGGAATTTAAAAACTATCAGGTGGAAGACTATCTTCAAAAACACAGTATAAGGAATTGAGTTTCTTCAGCGAGAAATCCCCAACATAATAGAGTAGTTGAAAGGATAAACCAGATCATCAACAACATGGATAGAACGATGCTCATTAAAAAAGACCTACTAGATAAATTTTAGAAGGAATCAGTTTTAACATCGGTCTATATTTATAATAGGTCTTTGTTGTATCCTAAGGAAGGAAAGACTCTGTATGAGATGTGGTACGAAAATAATCTAGTAGTGAAGTACTTTATAATCTTTGGGAGTAAGTGATTTATTCTCAATAAAGAAAAACATAGGAAATTTGATTCACGAGGAGATGAGGGGATATTACTTGGATACTCTGGAAAAAGAAAAGCATGAAAATGTTTTAATAAGAGGCTGGGAAATGTAATTGAGAGAAATGGTGTCACTATAGTGGAGAATGAAGAGAGCATTCAGAAACACAATGAACAATTTCCTAATGAAGGCGATGAGGAGGAAAACAATGTAGGGGGAGCATAAGTGCTATATGTTGATTTAGAAGAAGATATAGATGATGAGTAGGAGGATGTAAAGTCAGTATCGACATAGAATCCAAAGAGTCGGGATGAAATTGAAATGAAAAATATCATTAGTGATCAGACTACGGATGTTCAGACAAGAATAATGAAATCACTACAGCATACATCTTTCCTATTTCAAGTAGAGCCTAAATTCTTTTCTTATGTAGTTGAAGATGAAAATTAGGTTTAGTATATTAATGAAGAGTTGGATCAAATTGATAAGAATCAGACATGATAGATTGTTTCGATGCCAACAGATTAGAATGTCATTAGGAATAAATGTGTCCTTCACAAGAAGGTGAATGAATATGGAACAATTTTTCAAAACAAAGCACAAATAGTGTGAAAAGGATAATCCCAGATATAGGGTATAGATATTGATGAGACATTTTCACCGGTTGCAATGCTGGAGAAAATCAGATTATTCCGAGCCATTACAGTGCAATGGAAGTTCAAATTGTTATAGATGGACATCAAATATTCATTTTTTAATAGGGTTCTGAAGGAGGATGTTTTTTTAAAAATTCAAATGGGTTTTTCATTCATTAATATGAAACAAGGTTTTTAGGTTGAAGAAAGCACTATATGGGATGAAAAAAGCACCAAGATCATGGTACTTGAGGCTTGATTGGTATTTGAAGAAGCTTGTTTTTCAGCATGGTGGTGTAGATTACAATATCTATTTCAAAAATGATAGTAATCAAAGGATGGTGGTGTTGGTTTATGTCAATGAAATAATATTTGGTAGATCATATGAAGCTCAGTGCAGACAATTTTCTGAATTCTTAAAAAGTGAGTTTGAAATGTCAATGACAAGTGAGCGGACATTTTTCCTTGGTTTATAGGTAACAAAAAAAGTAATTGAACCTTAATTTATCAATCCAAATTTTATAAAGAGGTTATGTAGAGATTTTTAATGGAAAATTACAAGGAAATGAAGACGTTGGTTGCTACCTAGATGAAATTATCAAATGATGATGATGGTAAGGGAGTTAATATCACAGAATATAGGTAGATTATTGGAAGTTTACTGTACACGACAGTGAAAAGACGTGATAATTTTTTCACCACATGCCAAGAATCATGATATCAAATCAATCCCAAGGAAATCCACATTATTATATTGAAAATAATACTTTGGTATATCAAAGGAACTATGGATTTCAGTTTGATGTATAATGACAAATATCAGCCAGAGTTGTTGGGATACACAGATGCAGATTGGACCAGTTTGGCTTATGAAAGAAAATCAACATGAGGAGGTTCTTTCTATCTTGGTGGATTGTGTATTTATTAGATAATCCAGAATAATGATTTCATTTCATTGAGCACTGTAGAATTTGAGTATATTGTGGCCACTCAAGCATGCACGCAATTATTGTGGATGAAGAAACAGCTTGATGATATGAGAGTTGAAGTGAAGTCTCTGATCAGAATCCAGTGTGATAACTAAAGTGATATAAATATCATAAAAAATCCCATCCATAACCCAATTAAAAATAAAATTGAGATAAAGTATCATTTTATCAAGGATAAGGTTGAGCAGGGAATCATAAAGCCGGAGTATGTTCCTACAGAACTATAGGTTGAAAAAATTCTAATAATGGCCTTAACCAAGGAAAATTTTGAGAGGCATCAACTGGATTTGGGAGTTCAGGTGACTCCCTGCACTTGAAAGAGTGTGGATGTGGTCCCCCCTCTCCCTGAGGTATGATGTGTCTTTTCTAATGTAACAATGTGAGTTTTTACCCTATTGAAGACCTCCAAGGAGTGACCTTTGGGTTCATTGAAAAAGAGGGAGAAAATGTGACTGTTCAAGAGGGAGAAAGTGTGTCTTTTGTTGGAGAAAATGTCTTAAGTCAAGACATATAGAGAAGCTGATAGGTGGAGCGGTGAGATAGGGGATCAATGAGATAGAAGGAGAGTATTAAATCTAACGATGCTTGAAGTGATCGATCAAAGATTAGATATCACGATAGATGAGGTTCATGAGGAAATAATTTTATTTTTATCAGTATGGTATTAACAATTGGTGTTATAAATGAAGTGATTCATTGATTAAATTTTCATAATGATCTTGTTTCTCATGATGAGCATTGCTCATGTGGGCTTATATTATGCGGTGAGTGAATCTTTGGTCGCTATCTGAATTGCATGAGGCGAATGATGGTAGATGATGGAAGGAGCTTTAGTGAGGTATACAAGTGAAAATAATTGTTATGATAAGAGTTGTCAACAAACCCAAAGGGGGATATTGTTAGGAAAAAATCCTTCAAGGTAACAATGAAACATTTTTGGGTTAGTTATTTTTTTGACAAAGCATGTTTTCTTGGTGAATTGTAAAGTTCTAGAGATATTATCAAAAATACATGTTGAAAAAGAACCATGATAAAATAATGAAAGATATGAAGGTGGTAAAAAAGCAAAAATACAAGGTGGAACTGTTTTATATTGTTTTCTAAATTTTTGGGTCCAAAATTTAGAGTTTGGTGAGCATTGAGAAAAGTGGATTTCCTTAAAGATCTCATAAAACTATAGAAAAGGCTTGAGTTTAGTGAAGATAGGATTCATGAAGTGGATTTCGAAGAGATTGGAAGAATGTTGATGATGAGATCTGCAATTATGATGAGCTTCATGAACAGAAGAGGTGAAGAGCATTGTGAGGGATAATTGTGGTGGCGACACAAAGGAATTGACAGAATGCTACATGATTATGAAGAGCTCTACGATATGAAAATTGTCATTGTGCTTCACAATATAGAGATAATATCAGAAGAAATTTTGGAGCATTGTGATTTGAGATGACGTGGCACTGAATTTTCAAGGAAGGTTATTGAGTTGGTGGAATCACCTATAAATATACCTCGTCCGCCTTGAGAAAAGAAGATAGATCAAATGAAAAACCTAAAATATCTCAAATTATGAAGGATATTCATAGAGTATGGATCTTTGAAAAATAAAAGTGAATTTTTAGAGGCAGTTGAGCTATGTGAAAGGAAGGCGTTACATGAAGGACAGTTCGACTTTGCGGAAGATGTGTGCTTCTTGAAGGCTTGTTTAGATAAGAAAAATCGCAAAGATCAGTGTGAGATCTATGAAGCAGTAAGCTCTAAAATCTAGAGAGCTCTGTGATCTAGTGCGCTTTGTGAACCTGTTATCTCTGCGAACCTATGAACTTCATGAAGAGGTTGTATCAGTGCAAATGTTGTTTGAGTTATGAAAAAGTGGGAGCTTCACGAAGGGAATGTTCTTAGAGAAAGAGTTTCAAAAGGGACTACCTAGTGTTCAGAGGAAAATTGTTATTCATCAGTGGATGGTGGTGGAATTTTAATGGATCATCTATTTAAAATTAAGGATGTATTCATTAGTGATAATGAAGTTACATACATGTCTATAAACTGTGAGTGGATCTTCTGAAGAAGCAGTGATCTCACTTCAATTGAGAGATTAGTGATCTCTCAAATTGTGAATGTTTGTAAACCAGGAGGGATGGTGAGTCATCTTAAAACATGTAAATTGCAGTGCTCTTTTAGTGGATTTGGTATATCAACACATTTCCAGTGTATGCTCCTTGGACATAGCCTAGTGAGGGTGAACCAAGTAAAATTGTTGTGTATTGTGAATGCTTTAAGATTTGATTATACTCTACAATAGGATGGATATAGGAGAGAGTTTTTTTCTAACAACAAATCAAGATAAGAGGGGAATTTGTTTTAATCTATCACACCATGATTCACTCCTACTCTAAGGATATCTAGCCTAGTAGACATAACACTAATGAACAACTAGAATTTTACAGTAGCTACCCATTCCTGAATGGAAGTAGGTTGAAGTCATGATATATTTTGTAATAGGTTTACTAAGGTCTCCTCAAGGTAATGATGTCGTATGGGTTTTTTTTGATAGGCACACAAAGTTTTCTAATTTTCTACCTATAAAGGAGACCTTATTTGTAGATGATCTTAGGAAGTTGTATATCCATGATATAGTAATACTTCATAGGGTCCCACACACTATCATTTCGAATAGGGATTCTCATATTATATCTTGACTTTGGAAGAGGTTTTTGGGGTAACTGGGTACATGGGTGCTTCTAAGAACATCTTACCACACTTATAAAGATGGCCAATTAAAGCATATGATTCATGTACGTGTGGAAATGTTACAGGAATGTGTCCTCGATTTTAGGGGCTCTTGGGAAATTCATATACCCAGAGTTGAATTTTCCTAAAATAATTGATTTTAGGATACTATTTGGATGATGATTTATGAAGATTTTTATATTAGTCCATGTTGATCACCCATGTTTTGGTTAGAGGTAGGAGAGACAGTTATTCTAGGACCTCGTCTTGTTCAAGAAAAAAAAGAGCAGTTGTAGTTGATTCAAAAGTGGATGGATACTACAGAGTCTTGATAGAAATCATACACCGATCACTATAGACGACCTCTAGAGTTTGAGTTCGAGGATCATGTTTTATTACATGTTTTACTGAGACTGGGAATATAGTGACCCTATCCTTTTACATATAACATTACATGATTTTAAGCATAATTATACATCAGAGTACAATCAAAGGATCATTAATTCTAGTGTCTTGGAAGACTAGGTACATAGAACATAAAACATGAGGCTAAAAAAACACATCTTTATTTAATCTTCATAAAGATCTCATAATTTACCTTGAACCCTTATATATGCATAGGGTACCCTAGGGAACACATTAACAAAGGGATGAGATAATAATCTTAGTAAGGAAATGAACATAAGGATACATCTTAAGAACATGAGTTAGGAGGCATGATATAAGGATATGAAAAGCATGGAACATATGAAATCATATCACATAAGAATTTTATCATATAAACATGGAATAATATAAATTTATAAGAATCATAAAACATGTATTTAGTACCGGTCAAGGCTCACCGCCAATCCCATTTCCCATTTTAGCACAGGTGAAGGGTAACTTCCAATCCCGATTCCCATTTTAGTATGGGTCGAGGCTAACCGCCAATCCTGTTTCACATCACATATCATGAGACTTAACTTTACCAAATTCATTGGACTGCTATCTGGGTGCAAACATCTCAACATTTTCATGAATATTCTTTCCACATAAATAATCATACATAATAAACCATACATAAACATAAGGGTACCCATGGAAAGAATTGGGTACCACAATCATGACATAAAGCATAACCAATGGGCGTATCACGAAATTGTCCATGAAAGAAATAAATTAGAACATACATGGACGTTCATAAGGAAAAATAGTTATATATCATGGTATGTGATGTCAAACATAAGTGACAATATATTAGAAATTTATTTGAGAAACATTAGCATTGAAACATTTTTGTGAGGTTTTAAAGAAAATACTATAGAGATTTTAAAATAAAAAAGAAGACAATCTCTTATATAAAACCAGAGTTTAACCAAGAAGGTTTTCATAATAAAAAGACTGATTTTATAAATACAATGGTGGCATAAAATAAAGGATATAGTGCACTTGAAATTAGGTAAAAATTTGGGAAGTTCCCTTAAAATATGTTTTCTTATCAAAAAGTTATAAGAGGAAATATTTTAAAAACATGTATATCCCCAAAAGTGAGTGATGAAAGGGTCTTCATAAATGAATTTTGTAAAACTAAATGGAATTTATAATATGCATATAAACTGATAAGATATCTCCATTTTGATATAAATAAGGATAATGAAACCTGAAAGAACACATAAGGTTTGGGTAGAATTCATTATTGTTAATTGGCATGGGGTCAGGTGTACCAAAGAGAACTTGATGAGAGAGAAAATGTGTTTATAATAATTTATAAATCATGAGGGAAGTGTGGGGGAGTTTTTAAAACATACCCCATCATTTGTTATTACACCTAAAAAGGCATAGCATAGAGGACAATCTTGATTAAGAGTGAAATGGAGAGGATTCCTTACCTTAGTCCAGTGGTGTTCTAAAATTGTTATTAAAGACATGAATAAACAAATTAGGTTTATTAATTCATAATTAAATAACATATTATATGTTTAAAGTTTATATTATAACCTTTTTATGCTCATTCAAGACCATTTTTATTGGTTATAAGGTTCAATTTCATTGTTCGGGTCCGGTTGCTTGCTTGGTTTTTAATGTTCGGTTCACTTATATTTATATTCAGATAAACATGTAAGATGAAATTGGTTTTACAGAGTTGAATTTGTATGTTATTAGTGAAAATATGTGATATTACATGGTTAAAAACATAATTTGGTTACCTAGAGTAAAGTTGAACCATTATATATAACTTTAGTGACAACCATTTTGGGTTAAATGATGGGTTTGATTACAAAGAAGATGTTTTGATTTATAAATTACTACCATTTGTACAAAAGTATCATAGGAAAATAACAAGTATATATTACATATATAATAATCTGGTTCAACCATAACACAAATGGTTTTATGGCCATAACTAAATATGATAATAGAAATTGATAAATTGTTGTCCTTTAATGTGATAAATTAACACATCTCAAACGGTGTTTCATTTCTTTAAAATAAAAGGTAGGGAAAAGAGATGTGATAATGAAATATCCCATTAGCATAAAAAAATTTCAGTACATGTATGTTACTGGAGTTATCATACTTTTTGGGTGAAGGGATGTGAGTAAAGAAACAATAAAAGAAAATAACTTAAAAGAAATCAAAGAATTTGAATGAAGAATTTAACTCTTGAGTTTATATCCTTTGAGAACATCTTAAAGGGAGAGGTTTTGGTATTTTCAAGAGGCTAGGGGATGTTGGAAGTGGGGGAGGATCTTGGAGAGAGATTTGAGTAGAATATTGGCAAGGCACAAGGCTTGAGAGGAGTGAAGGGAAGAGGGAGTGAGGGGGGTTTTTATAGTGGAGGAGAGGAGGGTTTTCATAATATTATAATCAATAGTTTATTATTTTTTTCATAATAAAAAAAATTGTGAGTATTCCTTGACCTATAATAGTAATAAATGCATGTGATTTTAGACCAATTTTCATTTACGTCATCCATGGCTCAAGCATGTTGCAGAAATTAAGGTTTTAGCATTTATTGTGAATTATCAGATGCTACTATTAATAAAAAATACAAGTATTTTAGAAAAATCCCAATAATTCACCCTAACGATTTTTTGATGTGTAGAATCCAAAAATGAAGTCCATTTTTTCAAAATAATTTTATAAATATGATTAACTAAATATTTAATTAAAATCATAATTTATTATTAAAAACCCTATTTTAAAACATTCATTTACTTATTCTAAAATATAGGTACATCATAATTTCACTTGAAAATTATATTTATAATATCATAGGTAAGGTTACTATTCATTAGGGTATAAAACTTTTCATAAGGGTATTTCACTATTCATAAGGGTAGGTTACTATTCACCAAAAAATTATGTTTTTTTATCAGACTCCAAATTACTTACTTCTCACAACCGTGTATATTATATTTTTGAAATTCCAAACACAGAAGTGATAAATATATGTTTAAAGGTCACATAGAACTTATTAGTTCATTATGTTGCAAATTCATGACATATTTATAATAAAAGAATTTCCATTTATAGAACATTGGGTCTTTAAATTCTTCCCCCTTATGAAATTTCACCCTCAAAATTTCGTTTAAAATTATAAGATGTAAAAAGGTGCGGGTACTTTTCCTTCATTGCCTCCTCTGGTTCGCATGTTACCTCTTCGTACTTGTAGTTCCGCCACAGTACTTTGACAAGGTGAGTAGTCTTGTTTTGTAGAACTTTATCTCTATGATCCAAGATCTTCAC
The DNA here is from genome assembly GCA_963277665.1 of Viscum album. NCBI lineage: Eukaryota > Viridiplantae > Streptophyta > Magnoliopsida > Santalales > Viscaceae > Viscum > Viscum album. The sequence continues at coordinate 21,678,218 of OY728157.1, read as the reverse complement.
TGGATTCTCCTCATAAGAAAGATCATCCTCCGACTGTACCACCTCTGAATAGAGTACATGTGAAGGGTCTGGTATGTACTTCCTTGAGAGGGATACATAAAATACATCATTTAATTTTGACATGGTAGGTGGAAGTGTCAATTGATAGTCCACATCTTCGACTCGATCAAGGATCTCGAAGGGGCCAATATACCTAGGAATTAGCTTTTCTTTCTTCCCAAATCTAATGACCATATTCCATGGAGATATGCATAGAAATACCATGTCTCCAACTTTGAACTCAAGGTCTCATTGAAAGTTATCTGCATAATTCTTCTGTCGACTTTGGGCTGACTTGATATGCTACTGAATGGTTTTCACCTTCTCCCCCATTTCTTAGTCTATTTCAGGTCCTAGTAGCTTACACTCATTGACTTCATCCCAACACACTAGTGTTCTACACCTTTTCCCATAAAGGGATTCATATAGTTCCATTCGTATGCTTGAGTGGAAACTGTTGTTGTAGGAGAATTTAACAAAGGGAAGATGTTGGTCCCATCTTCCTTTGAAGTCCATAGAACTTTCTCTCAACATATCTTCCAATTTTTGAATAGTTCGCTCAAATTGACCATCATTTTGATGATGATAGGGCATACTGAAGTTCAGTTCAGTACTTAGAGCATGTTGGAGACTCTTCCAGAACTTCGAGGTGAATCTCAAATCATGATCAGATATAATAGACAATGGCACTCCATGAATCCTTACCACCTCTTTTATATATATCCATGGAAGTTGATCTAATGATAAGTCCTCTAAAATCTCTTTAATGTGAGTTGTCTTTGTAAGATGACCAAAAATAACCCATATAGAATTTCTTCCTATGGATGTCCTTGGAAGTCCCATGAAAAAGTCTATGGTATTGTTCTCCCACTCCCACATTGGTATGGGTAGTGGTTTCATCATCCCCTAAGACTATTTCCTCTCAACATTCACTTGTTGACATAATATAAACTTTGAGGTATATTTAGAAATATTCCTTTTCATATTGTACCACCAAAAGTTTTCTGGGATATTTCGATGAATCTTTGTGCTCCCTAGGTGGATAGAGAAGGTTGAGCTATATGCGTCATTAAAAAGCTCATTATTTATCTCTGGATCAGATGGTACACGTAATCGTGACCCAAATCTTACAACTCCTTCCTCATCCACCATGAACATTGAGGATTTCCTATTTCTGATAGCTTCCACCCTTTTCAGAATTTCCACATCTTTTCTTTGAGAATCCTTTATTTTCTCATAGAGAGATGGTTGAGCAATCATTTGAGAAAGGATCAATGATGTTCCTACCTTAATGATTCCCATTTCCATCATTTGAAAATCTAAGAAGATCAGATCCCTTTCAATTCTCATCATTGACAAAGATGCATGATCCTTTCTACTTAGAGCATCTGCCACCTTATTTTCCTTACTGGGATAGTAGTTGATTGAGAAGTCATAATACTTGATGTGCTCTATCCATATTCATTGGCGCATATTAATCTATTTATATGTGAATATATATTTTAGACTCTTGTGGTCAGTATATATCTCACATTTTTCCACATGGAGATAATTATGCCAGTATTCAATGCAAAGATCGTAGCCTCCAACTCGAGATCTTGCGTGGGATAGTTTTTCTCATGGATTTTCTACTGCCTTAAAGAATAGGCTATTACTTTATAATTTTTCATCAGCACGCAACCTAACACCTTATTTTAAGCATCACTATACACCACAAAAAGTTCTCCACTTGTTGGGAGTGTGAGTATTGGTGTAGTGATAAGCCTTTTTTCAAATCCTTGAAACTATCTTCACATTCCCGAGTCCATAAAAACTTTACTACCTTCCATTTTATTTTGTTAATTGGGTTTTAGAATGGTAAAAAGTTCCTTACAAATCGTCAATAATACCCAACTATACCCAAAAAGCTGCAGATCTCCATTACAGAAGTTGGTATGGGCCACTCTTTAATTGAAATTGTGTTGGAAGGGTCTAGAGATATCCCATTACTAGTGATATCATGCCCCAAGAATGATACTTTCTCCATCCATAACTCACATTTATTATACTTTGAATACAACTTCTCCCTTTGAAAAGTCATTAACACAGTATTCAAATGATCCTCATGTTCCTCCTTTATCTTGGAGTAAATCAGAATATCATCAATAAAGACTACCAAAAGTTTATTGGGGTAATATCTGAAGAATCTATTCATTAAATCTTTGAAAATTTCTGGAGCATTAGTGAGTCCGAAGTGTAAGAACATGAGTTTTTAGAATGGGTCAAAATCCTGACCCTATTTGAATTTTTGAATTGATTCTGAGAAAACTAAAGAAACTGGTAAATTTCTAGAGAATTCCAGATTGCACACCGTGTACCTTCAGTACACACCGTTTACTCTTGACTGTGTGTGAAGGCCATACATGGAGTGTAGGCTTATTGGAAAAGTATAATTTTTTTATCATGTACACGCCGTGTAAAGGGGTCATATATGGGGATATACATGGCATGTTGGGGATGTTGGCCACATAGAGAGGTACACGCCGTGTACCCTATGTACACGCCATGTATTCAATCGAAAAGTCCTTGGCGAAATATCATCCTTCATATAAATAATAAAATGATACACACAACATGTAGTTCTAAGTACATGCCATGTATTTTTCTTTTTTCGCTAAAATGAGTATTATCCTTGTTTTGGGGTAGAAACCCAAACCCCTGATGGGTTTTAGCAAGGAGAGCCGACTGGAGATCCTTTTTTCTTCTGATCATCTGTTCGAACTCTGTTTTGATCTCCGTTGGATGCGTTAGAACCCCCGGTAGGTCCTTGATTCCTCTTGAGATTTTCTTCTTAATTTCTATTCTAAGACAAGTTATTAGGTTTTAGCGGTTTTGATTAATTTGTAGATCTACAGCGTTTAAGACCTAATTGGTGGCTGTTATTGGAGTAGTATTATCGTACTAGTACAAGGTAGGTGGTGCATACCTATTTTTGTGTTTTCACAGACTTTTGGGTGGCACGACCTTTGACGCATTTTCAGGTATTTTGAGTTTGACCTTGTTTTACCTACGATTGCCTGTTTAATTGTTTATTTTACTTATGGGATGCCTTTGGGTATGCCTGTTACTTTTTTTTCTTGAGTGGGGTCGGGTGAGTGGTTGTTGCTCATTGGGGCATTTTGCTCGGGGGATGTCGAAATGGTTATAATTGAATTGTATTGTTTTAAACTATTGATTTTAGTTTATTTAAACTTGATATGAATTGTTGGAGGCTTTAAAGACCTCGGTACTAGTATGAGACAACAATTGGTTGGTGCATTTCAACTGTTTAGTTTGTTTTTCCTATTTAAAAGTGATTCTTTTTATTTTATATGTAATTATTGAATTGCATATGTTGGAACACTTACAGTTGTGTTGGGTGTGGCCCAGATATTCTGGAGTGATGCTGATCACAGGTTGGGATTGGCCCGGGTTACATTGGGTGGTTATGACCATGATATTGGGTGTCATGGATGTCGGCTTGAGGCATGATGACTATCAGTTTGGGCATGGTTCAAGTTACATGGATGGTGAGGCCATCAGACTTGAGCGGCATGGTCATAGGGACACGAGGTGTCAGAGGTGTTATGGCTTGGGTACTATTTTGGTGATTACTGCTCACCTAGAACTTTGAGTAGTGTGCACACAGAGAGACTCTTTTATGAGGTGGTTTTGACCACTCATGTGGGTAGAGGTCTCCGTTAGTTGTATTTTAGGTGCTATTTGTTGGGGGTTCTTTCCATAGGAAGCCACGTAGAAGGAGAGGAGCCTTCAGGGGATAACATTGAGGCTATTGGGTTGGGGGCAGAGGGTCACCGTTATTTGATGGAAGATATCGATGTCCCTCTGGTTCCTTTATTTGAGTACATACATCACTCTCCCTCTGGAACTTTATTTGAGGGCAGACATCATTGTCCCTCCTGTTACTTATTTATGGACCTAAATCGCTATTCCTCTGAGTTGCTATTTCTTGGGCGTGCCTTTAGGACATCGGTAGTTGAGATATGCTGTGTTAGGGGAGAAATGGTGCCGGGTTACATGACAGAGATTCTAGCATTAGCCAAAGCAGATGACCCTCCATGGTGGAAACTAAGCACCAGTGGAGTTTGTTTTTGTTTTTTGCATCATACTGTTCACTATTTTCTTTATAAATGCACGTATGCCTAAACACTTATATTAGGTATGAAATGTTGAGTGGCATCCTATTGAGATTTGTATCACACCCTACATGGTCCCTTCGAGATGCATGTAGACTTTATGGATTTGAATGTAGGAAAGAGGCCAGCTTCAGGAGTTGGACTGCATTAGCCATTGCATGGAGATGGTATAGACCTCAAGGTCTTTCCTAGACAGAGTTTACTTTGTTTTTCTTTCTTTCCTATATCATCATGCTTACGTATTTTGTAACTACAGTAGTTTAACCATTGGATCCCTTTACAAATGGATATGTATGACCTTCTTTGGATGCATGTTTTGTTGTTCAGTGGTAGTTACAAGTGATCAACATGCTGTTGTTTTTAATTTCTACTACTGTTGTTTATATTTAGTGCTTCCACTATGCGAGTCTGGTTCGAGTCTGAAAAGTCTTTTAATTTTATATTTTTCTCAGACCAGTACCATTATTATCCTCCGAGAGGGTATAGCCTCGCCACTATACCTATAATACCCTCGCTTCTAGTTGGAAACCTTTGGAATTCGGGGAGGTGCGCCTAAGGTAGTAACACCCAACCCGTTTAGCACTGTTCGGGTGGCTATTCAGGTTTGGGTCATTAAAAAGTAGTATCAGAGGAGTTCTTGATAGTGATTTAGTAGTTTTGTTTTGCTGGATACTAACGACATTGAGTCTTCTCTTTTTATTTTTACTGGTTTTACAATTTTGTATATATTAGAATGGAGATAGGTTGTTTCTGGAACTGAGTTTCCAGATTGTGCTTGGGTGCATGCATCCCCAGGTATGAGGGATGAACCAAGTTTCCATATTTGATAATTACTGTTTTAATTTTTCTCAGATTACAGTTTATATGATTTACACCTTGGTGTCTCACTTGGAGTGTGATGTTATTGATTGTGATATGTAAACCTTAACCCAGTGCATTAAGGGGGAATTGGACCTTGTCCCAGTATGGCAAGGTGTGATTGTTTGGATTTTTTTAGGAACATTTTAAGGGTATTTAAATTTTATAACTTCACGTATACTTTTTGAAGTGATAATTTCATGTGAATAATATCAATTTCTATGCTTTGTATTCTTTTGAAATGTGAAAAGGTGAAATTACTGATAGAATTGTTTATTTATTGCAATGTGTTATGCCATGCTTTATATTATTAAAGAATTGAATGTGGAAGGGTATTTGGGTTTGGATTTTATAAAACCCGGTAGTTACTATGGTTGAGGTGATTTTTATCATCATGATTGGGCAACTCTGTCCTTGGTTTGAGGTAATGTTGGTTGTCAGGATGGGCATGGCCTCAGGTACTTTTGATACATGGCTATGTTGAGGGCGGGTAAGGAGGCCATGAGGCCGGGATGCCGTGGGCATGGGTTCTGGTGGGGGAGAGTAAGGGTAGTAGTTATGTGTTTCCTTGTACTACTTTTACTATCTTCTTAAATATACAGTTATATATATATATATACAGGCTGTATGACCATTTAGGGTATTCAGTGGGTTCCTTTTAGATGACTCAGATGGAGCGTCAGGTGGGAGATGATACAGTGCCGCAAGACTAGGATTAGATTCAGGATCCAGTGCAGGCAGAGCATGAGCCGAAGGTATAGGCTCACAGATAGGATCTAGTTCAGAATCTAGTGAATGCAGGACAACAATTGGGTTTGGCAGTGTTCAGACCATGGCTTGACGAGAAGCTCTGAGCTAGCCTGGTACGTGTCTTGCAGGGGATCGATAGAGGTGCACAGGGTATAGAGCCATCTACAGAATATCTGACGTGAGAGTTCCAATCACATCACCATCACTTTTTCAGGGTGAGGTTGGTCCACATGAACCTGAGAATTAGATAGAGATCATGCAGATGATCTTTGAGCAGCTCAAGATGCCTCCATGGCGGAGGGTCAAGCTAGCGATGTACATGCTACGGGGACTGGTGAAGCGTTGGTGGGATGAGTTGGTTCAGGCTCACAAGAATGAAGGAATGGCATGGAAGGACTTAAAGGATAGGTTTTTCAAGCACTTTTACCCAGAGACACTGAGGGCCGAGAGAGCTCGAGAGTTCTTGAGCCTTCAGTAGAAAGACATGGTTGTCATGGACTATGAAGCTACTTTCACTGAGCTATCTCGCTTTGCACCTAGTATAGTGAGCAATGATGTGGCAAGGGTGATATGCTTCGAGGATGGCTTAAGAAACACCATTCAGATCCAGGTATATATCTTCAAGCTAGGATCTTTCTCAGAGGCGGTAAACTAGGCACTTGTAGAGGATGAGATCCAGAGGGATAGACCACATGTTGTCCTGGAGGTAGTTTTAGGTGATGGTTAAGATAGCAGGAAACAAGAACGGGATGAGTTCGAGTAGGGAAGTCAGGCCAAGGACTCAGCTAGAACACCTTATAGAAGTTATTTAGTGGTTTTTTTAGTGTGGGTGACCAGGACATGTTTGGACCCAATGAGATAGGCCTCCAAAGTATTGTCGGGCATGTGTAAAGGTCGGAAATCTTGAAAGGTTCTGCAGGTAGCCTTCTCAGAGAGCTGGCAAGCAGGGACCAGAACAGACTGTGGCATATTGAGTTGGTTCAGGTTCAGTACTAGGAGAGGGTAGCTGAGTTTCAGATGCACACAGAAGACATGATAGGGACAGTGAGACCCAGATGAGGGGTCAGTGTCTGGTGACTGGAGTAGCACCACATGAAGGACATGCATTAGGCAGTTGTACTTCAGGCTAGATGCACGCCATGATGCTTCCAGGGGTTGAGAAGGCTAGTGATTCGATGATAGATAGAGTGACACCACGAGTGTGTCCATGAATTTCTCATTTTCTTTTGGCATGACCTGTTGAGGCATGTCCATTTTGAGTGCACATGATTCATGTGGACTAACAAGATGCTAGTTAGTGGGATTGGCACTATATCGGGTGCGTGGTATATTTATATATATGTATGAGATGTGTGGAAATAGGGCATCGAGGATGCGGGTTACTTGAGGTTCCTTGGGCACCAAGGCATCGAGGATGTGAGTTACTTGAAGTGCCTTGGGCATCTGGGCATCGAGAATGCATGATACATGAGGTGCATGTCACTGGGTTTATCTTTGAGTGTTTAAGGGATGCAGGACCTCATGGAGGTGGACACCGATGCTGTGAGGGATATATTTGGGTGTCTGAAACGACATGGGAAAACCAATTAGACACATAGGTGGTGATACATCACAATATGATAATGAGCCTGGAAACAGGTTTGTGAACCTTTGTTTTGTTGTGTTTTGTAGGGTTGAGACCATGTTAGTTAATTCCTAAGGTGGGGTGCCCCTTGAAGAATTTAGCCTGAACCTTTGAGACTGGGGAAGTCTAGATTACTTTGATTGAGGTGGTATGTTCAGTGCCATATCTGGGTTTTTTTTGATATATTAGGGGTGAGCTATGTTAAGGTGGTGAGATTGTAAGAACCCAGGATTTTAGAACGAGTCAAAATCCAGAACCTATTTGAATTTTTGACTTGTTTTTGAGAAAACTGGAGAAACCGGGAAGTTTTTTGGAAAATTTCAGATTACATGCCGTGTACCTTCAGTACACGCCCTGTACTCTTGACCATGTTTGAAGACCATACATGGAGTGTAGGACTTTTGGCATGGTAAAATGTTTTTAGCAAGTACACGCCATGTACAATTTGTACAGGTCGTGTAGAGGGGTCCTGTATGGGGATATACATGGCGTGTTGGGGATGTCGGCTAGTTAGAGAGGTACACACCATGTACCCTATGTACATGCTGTGTAGTCAATCGGAAAGTCCTCAACGAAATATCAGCCTTCATATGAAGAGTAAAATTATACCCACAACATGTAGTTCTATGTAAACGCTGTGTATTTTTTTTCTCTCGCTAAAACGGGTTGTAGCCCTGTCTTGAGGAAGAAACCCAAACCCTTGATGGGTTTGAGTAGGGATAGCTGTCCAGAGCTCGTTTTTGCTTCCGATAATCCATTCTAACTCCGTTTCAATTGTTTTTTGATGCGTTATAACCCCCTAGGTAAGGCCTTGATTCCTCTTAAGCCGTTTATCTTTATTTCTGTTCTACGATGAGTTATTGGGGTTTGAGTAGTTTTGATTTTTTTTTAGATCTACTGACTTTAAGACCTAATTAGAGGCTATTATCGGAGGAGTATCATTATACTAGTACAAGGGAGGTGGTTCATACCTCTTTTTATGTTTTCGTAGACTTTTGGGAGGCGTGACCTTTGATGCATTTTTAGGTATTTTAAGCATGACCTTGTTTTACCTATTATTTCCTATTTAATTGTTTATTTGACCTATGGGATTCCTTTGGGTATGCATGTTATATGTTTTTCTTGAGCGGGGTCGGGCGAGTCGTTGTTTCTCATCAGGGAATTTAGGCCAGGGGATGCCAAAATGGTTATAATTGAAGTGTATTGTTTTAAACTGTTGAGTTTATTTTATTAAACCTTGATATAAATTGTTAGAGGCTTTAAATACCTTAGTAATGGTATAAGACAACACTTAGTTGGTGCATTTTAACTATTTAGTTTGTTTTTTTGGTTTAAGAGTGTTTCTTTTAAATTTATTTGTAATTGTTGAATTGCATATGATGGAACCCTTACAGTTGTGTTGGGCGTTGCTCTGATATTCTTGAGTTATGCTGATCACAGGTTGGGCTAGGCATGGGTTACAATGGGTGGTTCTGACCATGGGATTGGGCATCATGGTTGTCGTCTTGAGGCAGGATGTCTGTCAGGTTGGACATAGCCTCGGTTACTTGGATGGCGAGGCTATTTTTGACCAATCGTGTGGGTAGAGGCCCCCATTATTTGAGGTTTAGGTACTATTTTATGGGGTGTTTTCCATAGGAATCCACGTGGAAGGTGAGGAGCCTTTAGGGAATAGCATTGAGGCTATTAGGTTGGGGGAAGAGGCTTACATTTGAGGGTAGATATTGTTGTCCCTTCGGTTCTTTTATTTGAGGGAAGGCATCGTTGTCCCTCCGGTTACATATTTGAGGACATACATCATTGTTCCTCCGAGTTTCTATTTCTTGGGCATGACTTTAGGATGTCAGTAATTGAGACACATGGTGTTAGGGGGAACATGGGGTCGGGTTATATGACAGAGATTCCAGTGTTGGCTAAAGTAGGTGACCCTCTATTGTGGCTGCTGAGCATTAGTGGAGTTTGTGTTTATTTGTGCATAATACTATTCATTTTTTTCCTTATAAATTCACATAAGCTTAAACTCTTATATTAGGTATGCACCGTTGGGTGGTATCCTATTAAGATTAATCTCACACCCTGCACGGGCCATTCGGGACACATGTAGACTTTATGGATTTTCGTGTAGGAAAAAGGTCAGCTTCAGGAGTTGGACTGTATTAGTTGCTGCATGGAGATGGTATGGACCTCGAGGTCTTGCGTAGCTGGTTTTTACTTTGTTTTGCTTTATTTCCTATATCATCATGCTTTATTTTTTTGTGGATATAGTTGGTTAGCCATTGACACCCTTTACATAAGGATATGTATGAGCTACTTCAGATGGATGTTTTGTTATTCAGTTGTAGTTACAAGTGATCAGTATGCTTTTGTGTTTACTTTCCGCTGTTGTTGTTTATATTTAGTGCTTCTGCTATGCAAGTCTGGTTCGAGTCTGTATATTCTTCTAATTTTATATTATGCTCATACCAGTACCATTATTATCCTTAGAGAGTTTATAGCATCCCCACTATACCTATAAGACCCTCGCTGCTAGTTGGCACCCTTTGGTGTTCGGGGAGGTGCACCTAAGGTAGTGACACCTGACCCATTTTGCACTATTCAGGTGGCTGTTCAGGTCCGGTTTGTTACACAAAGGTTATGAAAATGAACTAATAGTGTCCATACCTTATTTTAAAGTAATTCTTTGGAATATCTTCCTTTCTCACCTTTAGTTGGTGATATCCTAACTGAAGGTCCACCTTAGAGAAATAACTAGCCGCCCAAAGCAGATCAAACAAGTCATCTATCTGTGGTAGGGGATACTTGTTCTTTATTGTGATTTTATTGAGCTCAAAATAATCAATGCATAGGCGCATTGATCAACCCTTCATCTTGACGAAGAGAACTTTCACACCCCACATTGAAGCACTCGGGCGTATAAAACCCTTCTTCATATTATTCTGTAAGTGCTTCTTCAGCTTTTCCAGCTCTATGGTGGCCATTTTGTAAGGTGTCTTTGAGATGGGTAGAGATATAGGGATAAGTTCAATTGAGAACTCAACCTCTCAGTCAAGAATAATACCAGACAACTCTTTAGAGAATACATCAGTGTAATCCCTCACTACGGGCATGTCTTTAAACATGATTCTCTCCTTTGTCTCAATAATTTGAGATAGAAATTCTTTCTCATAAGAAATTAATACCCACACTTGAGAAAATGATTTTAAAGGACATTCATCTTCCTCCTTAAACTTATAAAGAATCATAGGATGCTTTGGGATGTAAAGAGTGATCTCCCTTTCCCGACAGTTGATGTTGTCTTTGTATAAAGATATCCAATACATTCCCAATATAGCATATAACTCCACTAAAAGAAGTATGATGAGATTTTATGGGAGGTTCAGTCTACAAAAATTAACTACAGAGGATTTATAAACCATGGACACAATAATTTCCCCATTCACTGTTATCAAAGATAACTTTTCCTCCAAATTTTGAGGTGCTGTTTGAATAGTTCTACTAAACTTTCATGATATGAAAGAATGCATAGAACTAAAATCAAATAGTATGTCCGCTATTCTTGAATGAATAACTAGAATACTTGTCACCACATCATTTTCCAGCTACACCTCTGTAGTAGTGATAGTATAAGACCTTTCTTGCTGCCTTGGAGGTTGTTGTTGATTTCCTCCGACAAACCTCAACTTAGGGAAATTGTTCGCATAATTCCCATGATCCTTGTAGTTGTAACACGACACTGTAGGCTGGGTGTTGATCTGAACCTTCATTTTATCTTCCACATTAGTGGTATTTTTCATATCCCTTCATAAGTTCTTGGTCAAATAACCAAACATTCCACATTTTAAGAAATTCTTGGTTCCCTTCAGACAGTTCCCAAGATGATTCTTCCCACAAATTTTACAAGGGGAAAAGTCAGGTTTCTTTCGGTCATGGTATTTGTTTGATGAACCACCCGTGTTGTTCTCCATTTTCTACTTCTTTTCACTGGGCCCACGAGACCAATGAGAGTCTCCAATCTCTATTTCATCCTTGAGGGAACAATAGACAATATCCTCATAATTGTCGATTCTCGAATAACCAACTCTTTTCGTAGACTTTGCTTTAGTCCACTAAAGAAGCGATCCACCTTTCTTTCAGTGTTTATGACAAAGACAGAGGATTACCTTGAAATCATTGTAAAATTTTCTTCATACACCCTGATGGACTCATCTTCCTTCTACTTGAGTCCAAGGAACTTGTTTTCTATCTTGAGACGGAGGGTTCGAGGAAAATATTAGTTGAAAAACATCCTCTCGAATCCCTCCAAACTCATGGAATTAGTTTCCTCTTGGGGATTTTTATTCTTGATCAGTGTCCACCACTAATAAAATTACTCATCAAAATAATAGACCACCAGTACAAATTTCTCTTCATCTGAGCACTGAAGGATGGAGAATATCTTTTCAATTGAGTTAATCCATTGTTCTCTGAGGAGGGGATCCGAAGATCCAATAAACATGTGAGGACTTTGGCACAAGAAGGATTCTATGGTAACTTGTTCTTTACATGGAGGTGTAGGACGTTCCACATGATTCAAGTTATTATTCATAACTTGATCCAGCGAAGCAAGTACTATCATGATGTTTTGAGAACCCTCTCCCATCATATCATGCATATCATTAGGGAAATCTTCACATTTCCTATCACATTGGTTGTTGGAATGTGTTATTCTATTTCTCACCAATAACTAATAAAAATAACGTATATTTAGAGGGATTTAATACTTAGTTATTGACCATAAAAAGGAAGCTTTGAACATAAAAGGATAAACTTGTAATGGATAAGTATATTCTAACATGTGATTCCTTAGGTTTATATCTAGGTTATGCTTGATATATTCCGTAACTTATATTCTTATGGGATTTTTTTGTCCTTTGATAATGGTTTATACTAAGCTCGTGAATCTACCGAAGAATATCCACCGGGAGTATCATAACCAAGAGTGTCTCAAGGTCCATTTTTGGGCACCTCTTCTCGTTCGAGTCTAGCTAAAAGCGTTGTTTTTAGGTTTTACCCCTAGATACATCTGTTCTAGAGCCGCCACTACCTGCTCGTATCTAGACAGGGATGTATTTTCTTGATAATACACTTACTCAATACTCTCAAAAATTTAGGAATGTTTTCTTATACTTAGTATCATCCTTAATTTTCTAACTAAGGTGCTATATTCCTAGTCTCTAAAAATAACTAAACCATCCTCTGATTCCAACTGTAGTGACTCTATCCTTTTACATATAACATTACATGATTTTAAACATAATTATACATTAGAGTACAAACCAAGGAATGTTAAGTCTAGTGTATTCTAAACTAGGTACATAGAACATAAAACATGGGGTTAAAAAAACACTTCTTTATTTATTCTTCATAAAGAGATCCTAACATCCTTTTAGACCTTACATATGCATAGGGTACCCTAGGGAACACTTGAATAAAGGGATGAGATAAGAAGACAAGTAAGGGAATGAACATAAGGATACATCTTAAGAACATGAGTTAGGAGGCATGAAATAATTATATCCAAAGAAAATAACATATGAAATCATATGTAACACCCCAAGATTTATTAGTACGTTATCTCTTCCAAGTAATTCAATAACTTGCGCTACATACAACACCGAGTTCGAGCGCACCACAAATTACCAAACTAGATATTAAAAAAGTGGTTATGAATTGTATTAACTGCATTTTGAATTTCATATACTTCACATAATTTTAACATCCATATTATGTGTTTCATAGACATAATATATAAAGAAATTCAATTTTTCAGATAAAGGGAGTATTTTTCAGAAAATGCAATGTTATTGCCTTTTAATGGAGAACCCTTTTTAAATCCATTATTTGGAACTTTTATATACTAAATTTGAAAAAATAAACCTTTTCTTTAGAATTAGGACATAAAAATTTAGTTTCGACAAATTTTTGGTGTTTTTTTGATAACTTTCATATTTTAGTGAATAGTGAAAAATACTAAATTTTAATTGAAAACAACTTTTGTAATAAAAATAATTTATAGTGATAAATTATATATTTTAATGGGTAGTAAGTATAATTAGATTATATTTTTATCATTTAAAACAATGTAGGTCATTATAAGTAATTTCACATTTAAATTTGACATAAACATATGTTAATCTTTTGATAGTTTTTATTTTTTTTTAAAACCCGCTTTTTGGTTTTGACAACGAGAATTAATTTTAAATTAATTAATGAAATTTAAATATTTTTAATTTGATAAAATATATTTAATTTTTGAATTCAGAAAATAAAAATTAACTTAGGGTGAGGTTTTGGTATTTTTTAGAAAACATCCAATTTTTGATGAATAGTGAAAAAAACATCATAATTGTTTAAAACCAAATTTTTATTTAAATTTTTATTTATTTTATTTAAATTTATTATAAGTCAAAATAGATATAAAATACTTATATAAGTTCAATATAATTCATTGGAGTCATTTTATAATAAAATTAGATGTATAAAATTTTATTGAACTTTTTAACATCTTTTACCACCTTCTAGGCACATTTGCAAATTTGCAAAAAAACCTAATTTTACCACTTCTATGATTTGAATTTCAAAAATATGAGAGACATGGTTGAAATCAAAAAGTAAAATGTGGTTCAATAATATTAAAATATTTTTTTTTGTGAATAGTAACTTTTGACTTTTATTTACCACAATTAAAAGTAAATAGGGTAATTAATGGTAAAAATGATATTATAATTACCATAAAACATGTCTTAATTCTATTATATAAGTTTATTTTGACCAGAAACAACCTTATAAATAAAATATTATCCTTTTGGTCCACATGGATTAGATTAGTACAATTACTATTATTTTATTTAAAGAAGAGTTAAAAATGTTAAATTTAAAGTTTAATAAGTAAATCATTTTTAATATAGGGTTATACATAAGATAAATTCAACTATAAATATTCATTAAAAATCTAACTAGATTTCATATATAATGGTATTTTATTTATAATTTTTAGATATTAAATAATTAAATTTATTTATGACACAAGATGATGCAGTAATTACTTTATCAATAAAAGATTAAAATAATTAATATTATAAATATAAAAATAAATTAAAATTGAAAATTTTGATGCCATACACAAATTTTCTAGATTAATATTACATTTTAGGGCTTATTCAATGATTTTTTTGAAGTAATCATGCTGTTATGACTTTCAGAAAAACCAAATACTAAATAGTGTCAAAATTGACATAAATGGGTTTTTAAAAAAAATAATATATTAATAAATGATATAATATTACTAAAATTATAAGACTCAGCCAAAGGACTTATATAATGATAAATATGTTATTAGTGAACCCCATGGGGTTATATTGGCTTTTTATAGTAAATTTATTAACCATTTATTATAATAATACAAGAGGACATGGTAAAAGTTAAACTATTTAACTAAGAGTTAGTTCTAAAATTTAGGGTTAATATGGTGACCTAGAATTGTATAAAACCTATTGGTTGAAATTATTTAGACCCATACCCCCTTATCTTCTAAATAAATCAATTTTAAGCCATTATAAACCAAAAAGTATTTTATAATAAAATAATAATTCAAACTTTTCCAAAAGTGACCCTCACCTCTCTTATAAAAGGGTACTTCCCCTTTTCTAAAAATCACACCTCCAAATCCAGTTGGCTCAGCCAACCCCTTCCCAAATATGCTCCCAACTTCCCTAACATCAATTTAGAGGCCTTTATTTGTGAAGAAATCCATCCTAAGGATCCCTTTTGTTCAAATCAAAAAGAAACAC
Organism: Viscum album; assembly: GCA_963277665.1. NCBI lineage: Eukaryota > Viridiplantae > Streptophyta > Magnoliopsida > Santalales > Viscaceae > Viscum > Viscum album. The sequence continues at coordinate 21,662,943 of OY728157.1, read as the reverse complement.
CCAAAGAAGAGGTAATTATTTTATCACCTATTTTAAAGTTCTTTTCTTCTTCCACTTTCTCTTTCTTTGTAATTTCCAAACCAAAATAATAACTCAAGAACCTTATACATACTATGATGTTATTATAAATATGGTATAACCATAATCATTATTCTATCCATCTTATGAATTATAATGTCACCATGCGTGCATACATATGACTTACCATTTCCACGTCATGGTGTGATTTGTTATTCAACACTATATTATTTGGATGGATATTATGATGAGTAATATGTATATAAATAAAGAAAATAACATTATAATTTCCCTTTACAATTAATATACCATTAAATTCCACACATTTTAATCATTAAAGAAATGATATCGTCGCTCATGTGAACGTACAATTTATCGTCTCCATAACATGATGAGATTCATTTCCAGGTTCACCATTCAACGATGACTATAAAAATATATATTATTAATAAGTATGTAATATATGAAATAATAATGCTAATAGATATATATATATACATATATATATATATGTATGTATGTACTTACATATATCTTATTCACTTACTTCCATTCAATACGATATGAAAACGGAAACACTGTTTATGCGTACGTACGACCTACCGTCTCTATAAATGGTGTTTTAAATTTCATATATATATATATATATTATACATATTTATATTCTAAATATATTTCATATATAAATAATTTTTTATATTCTGGAAGTATTTAAATCATGGTCTAAATTATATGATCAAGAATAACAAGTTAAAACCCATACGATAAAGAAAGCGACTATTACCCAAAATGTTATTTTAACAGGGAAATCATTATTAAATGGGTAATATAAAGTCACAAATGAATAATGTATGATATAATAAATATGATTTTGGTTCCTGAATAATTTAATAACATACTATGGTCATTATATAGGAGGTTAAATGTACCCTCGACCAAAAGAAAGTGCAAGGTTAGGGTTAATTACTCAATCTCATTATTATCTAAGATTGTTTATGTGTAAGTATTTTCTTGGAAATATTATTTATCAATGTCCAAGTTTCATAAAATACTCTTAAAAATATGTCTTTTAAGGTTATATTTAACTAAAACATTATATTAAATGTTTTAAATATTTATTCTTCTAAATCTTTATCATTAATGTATATGTTTCAAAATGTTTTTATGGATTTATTTATATGAACATGAATGTTTTAAAATATTAATTCCTTTAAAAAGTTTCAAAGTGGTATGATACACTTTGATTCAAAAATATATTTTAAACTTATTCCTTTATAAAATGAGAGACTTTTAAATGATTTCATAAAAAAAAGATATTTCTCTCAAAGGGTTTTACTGATTATTTTCAACTATGTCAACATCCATTTTGGATATTATTCTTTATTGAGGTTGATTTATTATAAATGAAATATTAAATATTGTATTTAATGAGTTATGATATGTTTTAATGTGAATGTTCTACTTTTATACCATTCGTGGTTTATGGTTGAAGTATTAACATTTAATATGCTAGTTTCAATACGAATGTTTATGTTATGTGTCAACATTTTTATATGAGGAATGGAGTGGACTTAGTAAGTGAATGGCGGGGCCCGCTATAGCCCCTCGATGCATCGGTAGGTCTAATGAGACAAATTAGTGTCTTGGAACAAGTCCTTGAAATTTTTTTAGTCTTGGAATGAGTCCTTGACTATCTGGTAATGATGTCCAACATTAGGCATTCCCTCATTATGAAATTAATTATTACATGTGATTATTCAACTAGTAGAATATCCATGTGCATGCTTATATGGTAATGTTTGATTTATTTTCTTCATATTATGTTAAAATTTATATTCAAAAGGATTTTGTTTTTATTACACATATTTCCATAAAAGTTTATAGCTTTCACTAAATTATTTACCCTTATTGAGCATCTAAGCTCACCCATTTCCTAGGTTTTGTTTTCCCATGATTCCAAGAAGTTTATTATATTTTATATGCAGGGTTAATCTAGGTGAATAATGGTGTTCTAAAAGGATTATTTATGTTGTGTTTTATGTTTGAATGTGTAATGTAATGTTCAGGTATGTAATCGATTTTCCAAGACAACTAAACAGATCGGTCCTTCAGGACTTGATTCCTTGTAATCATGCCAATGTATTAAAATAATGCACCAGATCCGGGCTTCTAGGGTCGGGGTGTTACATCATATCATATAAGAATGTGATCATATAAACACGAAATCATATAAATGTGGAAGAATCATAAAACATGTCTTTATTATGGGTCTAGCCTAACTACCAATACCATTTTCCAGTTTATTATGGGTCAAGGATAACCACCAATCCCAATTCCCATTTTAGTATGGGTCAAGGCTAACAGCCAATCCCATTTCACATTGCATCTCCTGAGATTTAACATTACCCAATGCATTGGAGAACTATCTAGGCGCACCCATCTCAACATTTTCAGGAATATTATTTCCACATAAATAATAATACATAATCAACAATATATAAACATAACGGTACCCATGGAAACAATCGAGTACCACAATCATTACATAAAGCACAACCAATGGGCTTATCCTGAAAGTGTCCATGAAAGAAAAGGATTAAAAAATACATGGATGTTCATAATGTAAAATAGTCATATAACATGGTAAGTGATATTAAACAGAAGTGACAATATATAAGAAATGTATTTGAGAAACATTAGCATTAAAACATTTTTGTGTGGTTTTAAGGAAAATACTATAGAGATTTTAAAATGAAAAAGAGAAAAATATCTTATATAAAACCATATCTAAACTAAAAAGGTTTCCATAATGAAAATACTGATTTTATAAATACACTAGTGTCCTAAAATATAGGATATAATTCACTTTAAATTGGGTAAAAATTTAGGAAGTTCCCTTAAAACACGTTTTCTTATCAAAAATTTCTAAGGATGGAATATTTTAAAAACATGTATATCCCCGAAAGATAGTGATGAAAGGGTATTCATAAATTAATTTTTTTAAAACTGCATGGAATTTATAATATGTACATAAACTGATAAGATAAATCCATTTTGATATAAAGAAAGATAACGCAACCTAAAAGAACCTAGAAGGTTCAAGTAGAATTCATTACGGTTTACTCGCATGGTGTTGGGTGTACCCAAGAGGGATTGATGATAGAGAAAAGGGGTTTATAATAATTTATAAATAATTATGTAAGTGTGGGGGAGGTTCAAAAACAGACCCCATAATTTTTGATTACACATAAAAAGGCATAGCATAGAAGAAAATCTTGATTAAGAGTGAAATGGAGAGGATCCCTTACCTAAATTCTGGTGGTGTTCTACACTTGTTATTAATGACATGAATAAACAAATTAGGTTTATTAATTAATAATTCCAGAACCTAATATATATTTAAAGGATTTATTATAACCTTTTTAATTTCATCCATGACCTTTTTAATGGGTTAAGTTGTTCAATTTCATTGTTCGAGACTATTTGTTTTTCTTGGTTTTCAAGACTGGTTTACTTATATTCATGTTCGGTTAAACAAGTATGATGAAAGTGGTTTTATATAATTGAATTTTTATATTATTAATGAACATACAGAATATTACATGGTTAAAAACATAATTTGGTTACTTGGAGTGAAGCTGAACCATTTAATATAACTTTTGTGACAACTGTTTTGGGTTAAACAGTGGGTTTGATTACAAAGAACATGTTTTGATTTAAAAATTACTACCATTTTTACATAAGTATTATAGAACCATAACAAGGTGATATTACATATATAATAATTTGGTTCAACCATAACACAAATGGTTTCATGACCAGAATTAATCATGATAATAGAAATTGATAAACCATTGTCCTTGAATGTTCTAAATTAACACATCTCAAACGGTGTTTTCATTTATTTCAAATAAAAGGTAGGGAAAGGAGAGATGACAATTAAATATCCCATTATCATAAAAAAATTCCAATACATGTATGTTACTGGAGTTATCATACTATTTGGGTGAAGGTAGGTGAGGAAAGAAACAAGAAAAGAAAAGAACATAAAAGAAATAAAAGAATTTGAAAGAGGAATTTACCTCTTGAGTTTATCTCCTCTGAGAACATATTAAAGGGAGAGGTTTTGGTATTTTGAAGTGTCTAGGGGATGTTGTACGTAGAGGAGGATCTTGGTGAGATATTTGGGCAGAATATTGGCAAGGAATAATGCTTGAGAGGAGTGAAGGGAAGAGGGAGTGAGGGGGGTTTTATTGTGGAGGAGAGGAGGGTTTTCATAATATTATAATCATTAGTTTATTATTTTTTCATAATACATGAAATAGTGATTATTCCTTGACATAGAATAGTAATAAATGCACATTAGTTTGGACCAATGGTCATTTACATCATCCATGACTCAAGCATGATTCATAAATTAAGGCTGTAGCATTTATTGTGAATTGTCAGATTTTACTATTCATAAAATCCAAGTATTTTAGAAAAATCAAAAAAAATCACCATGTTCATTTTTAAATGTTTAGAATCAAAAAATGAAGTCCATTTTTAAAAAATAATTTTCTAAATATGATTAATTTTATATTTAATTAAAATCATAATTTATTATTAAAAACCCAGTTTTAAAACATTCATTTACTTATTCTAAAATATAGGTACATCATACTTTCACTTGAACATTATTTTTATAATATCATAAGTAAGGTTACTATTCATTAGGGTATCACAATAGTAATAAGTGTATTCTACTATTCATAAGGGTAGGTTACTATTCACTAAAAAATTAAGCTTTTCTTATCAAACTCCAAATAACTTACTAGTTACAATATGTCAGATTTTCGAAATTCCAAACACAGAAGTGAAAAAAATATTATTAAAGATCACATAGAACTTAGTAGTTCTTTATGTTGTGATTTCATGACATATTTATAAGAAAGGAATTTCTATTTATAAAACATTGGGTCATTACAAGGAAACAAAAGGATTACAAGACATGGTAATATTTTATCGTAAAATATCAAGCCATTTGGGATTCTAGATAGGGTTGGGATGGTAGAATATTAGCTTTAGTTACCTTAGAGGTATTAGGACATGTATTATGTCTTCCATGTATCTTAGTTGTGCCACTATCACTCAAAACTATCTCATTGTTTTTAGCCTGAGGACATTGAGCTACTGGTTTATGCATCCTTTGAGAAGTATCTAATTTGTATCATTGACATGAGAAATAAGGTTCTCTGAGGCAAGTAAATTCCTCTATTATTGGTGATATGTAATCACAACCTTTACATGATGAGACTTGGAAGAATGAGGTTAATGTATGTGCTCAATGCCCAGATTTGTTCTTAAATGAATCTAGACCACCATAGATAGATAAATTCAAGGAAATATTTCATTAAGGGGGACTATTTTGAGAACCAGAGATTTTATGTGAGGCAGGGAACCATTTTATTCTTGTTTAAATGTTTAAATTTGGCCTAATGTAAGCACCCAATTTGATCATGGGTTTTAAGGGGTGTCTAGGGCTTGTTTAGAGCTCGGAACCCAGCTTTTGGTTAAAAATGATATGGAGCACAGTTAGAACAAACTGTGTGGGGTAGGCCATATGGTTTGAAAAACCATGTGAGGCATGGGGAGAGAGTAATAGGATCTTGTAATATTTATAAAACCATATGAATTGGGGTGTATAACCATCCAATAAAGTCTATAGTTTTTATAGTGATTTTTGCACATTTTGTTCATGGTTAGTCAAACCACACTCACTAACTTTACGGGGTGACCCTCCCTATAGTAAAGCATGAATGGTTGGCACATGTTTTGGCTAATCGTGCATCCAAACCATGCAACATTATAATTTGTTTTGTGAAATTATGATTTTACCCTTAATTAACTCTTATTTAAACCTTATTTTCTATTCTTCTCTCATGTTGGCCACCAGTGGAATTTGATACCTTCCTTGAATCTCTAAAGTATCATTTTATCCTAATCCTCAATATGATCTTCAATTCATGATCTGATCATATATTTAGATCCTTATTAGTGAGTTATCAATTTTTTTTAGTTGTTCCTCAATTTATTTAGTACTAACTGCACTATTTAGGTGTAAGATAATAAGCCCTAATTCTAGGATATTCATCTGTTTTTCTTTTTTATTCTGATTTGAGTCGAATCAAAAGTGGATACTAGACAAGATCTCTATTACTAAGCTACTATAGGTGGTCTCCACATTCCACTTGAGTTTTCGTGGTTTATAGAGCTAGAATCCATTATTCCACCTGATATACTTTCCAATGCAACCCCGAATTTAAATTGAAAAATTGAATTAAATGAATTGGGACCTATTAGGGAAGTTCTTAGGTTCACTTGAGACACGTTGGTGGCTGGTTTTAAACTAGGGCCACCCATGGGGTGTGCCTTTTCCCTTAATTATCGACTGAATAAAACAAGGGGTGTAAATTATGATTTCCAAGTTATATGAAGACCACAATTAATTAAATGGAATTTAATTTCTTACATAGGAGACGTACTACCTCCTTGCATTATGTTGATAAGAGATTCCATGAGTAAATTGAATAAATGGATTATATGAGAATGGTAGAATGAGTGGGTATACTCATTGGTTTTCATTCTTTGTGAATAATGGATAATGAGTGGGTATACTCATTGTATGAAATGGTAAGGAATTGATTGATGAATGAAATGATATATATTTGAAATGGTAGTGGATGCCTTGGTTGGTATACCAAGGGTATTTATTTCATTTAGATGTCATGGATGCTACTCCTTGGATCTTGATGTGGCAGTGGACACCTTGGATAGTGATTTCTCCTCAAATCCAGATTAAGAGAGATTCCTTGGGCCTTGCTACCCCTTGGATCAAGTTTGACTTGGGCTCGCAAAAGAAATGGTCAGTATACATGCACATTGGTCCCCACGCCAAGGCTAACCGAGTTTCCACCAGGATGCTACTAGGAGAAAATGAGGATGCCTTGGTCTTTTACACCATGGATCTGGCCCATCGTGGTTTGACACTTTGTTCAATATCGCAAGAATGTGGGAAATATGATATTCTTGGTTATATGGATAAATCATGGTTGTTATGACTCTTCAGGTTATGCTGGAAGGCCGTAGTTGACATTATATGTGCGAATTTATGGGGAGGTTGTGTTAGTTATTTATGCATCAATTACAACTGCCTTGTTTTAGGAGATTGACACTTTTTTTTGTAGGGAGCCTCTTGAGGATATAAAATATCACTTGCTTATTAGTAGATATTCCATGGTTACTTTAAATTTTTTATTACTTACCTAATTTACTTGAACTTCACTTAGATTATAATATTTCATATCCTAGAACTGTATAGATCTTTGGGTGGTTTCCTTTTAGTATTGTATCTCAAAACCTATTTGGGACATAGTTGGGTACCCAAACAGACTTTATGGATGGAGGTAGAGACTAGGGAAGTTCCCAAAGTTCATTTCTTGATATTATACCATTCTTAAAAGCATGGGAGAATGGGACTAGGTTGGGTCTCGTGATGTTATGAGGATATAGTACTTTTTGACATTATGCTGTTTTTGGACATGTATTGTATTATACTATTGTGTACCTATTTTGGATATTTACATAGACACATTTCATGTCCATAGTCTCCCCACAGACAGACCCAAGGACCTCTCTACTAGTAGGAAGCCTCTAGAATTCAGAGAGATGTGCTTGAGGCCATGTGACCAAGTGGGATTAGGGAACTATTGAGTGGAATTCGAGTTCGGGATGTACAATATTGTACCAATGAACCTATATGAATCAAAATAATTAATGGTTCCCAATATGGAATAAATAAAAAATTAATAAATGTTTATATCTAAAAAACCCTCCAAAACTTCCAAAAACAAATCCAAAACCTCTTATGATTTTAGAAAATACAAAATAAAATAGTGAAATACCTAAAAATGGGGGTGTTACACAATCACTCACCTATTGATGATATGTTTAATAAAAACTCCTCAGATTAATATTTTAACTTTAATTTTGAAATATCTATTGTGTTAAAATAGAATAAAACTCACTCAATGTAAATAGAATATTGATACATATAATTGAAGAAAAAACTCATATTATAAATATGGTTTAGAGTTTGATTACACTATTCTAGAAATTGTGGATGAAGAATGATTTTTTATGAGAGTGATATGGATCAATAATTTATGGAGGTGGATTTTGGGAGATCATTTCATGAATATGACCATTTTTCATTATTTATAAGAATCCTATATTTAGAGGGGAAATAGAATTTTTTTTAACTAAACATATTTTGTATAAATAATCATGCAACATGATTTCTAATGGAGAAAAGATTTTAACTTAATACTAAAAGTTGGTCAATTTTAAGCATTACTATATTCTTCTATATGAATACATTATCACAAGTTAGAAAAAAATATAAATACATCTTCTTCATTATATGATAATCCTAAAAGAGGGTCAATTTTTTATTTGATAATTAACCTATGGTAATGATGATAACATGAAAGAGTAAATTATAAATAAAAACAATATACAATAAGGAATATAAAAATTAAATGATCCTATACGAGGATCACATATTTGATGAAACTAAAAGTGGGTGAATTGTTTAATGAATATGATAGAAATACTAAAATTATAAGTAATTAATTAATTTATAGATATATGTAAACAATATTTGTGATCAAAATGAAATAAATATAGTTTTTCAAACATTATCTAACAACACCTTACTCACTTTACTCAATATAGTATACAGACTCAGAGTATATATTCTAATATGAAGATTTAAAAGTTTTTCAATATGTAAAATATTAATTCTATAATGAATCATGTAATTGTTAGGTGACATATTCAATGAAACAAATATAAACTTTTGAAATGAAAAAAGTAATAAAACCATGAAATAGTATAGTTTATAATGATAAATTATTATAAAATTTATAGAGGATATCATAACATAACATAGTATCCAATATTTTTTTATCCTTGTTAATTTCCATTATAATTTTACTTCATCAAAATTGGATGGTAATTTAAATGCACCTAAGACATATTTGGAGGTATATTATTCTATCAAAATTATTCTATTCATACTTGTTAACATATACTTTATTAGAAAAAAAATAAATCAATATATGAAATGGAATATAAATATAAATAAATATACTTAGAGATATGAATTTCACAAAAAATAGTTTCAATAACCTAAGTTCTTTTAAGGTGAATCAACTTGTCTTCTAGTGAAAATATAAATATAAAAAACATTCCAAGATATATTTTATTTTGTTAAAAGTAATAGGGTATGTTGTATAAAGTTACCTAAATTGAGTTCAAAGAAAACAATGTTAAAGCTAAAACAAATAAATAGTAACAAAATTAAGATTTATAAATGGTGAGAAGCATATGAAATTTTAAGAAATGTGAAGAATAATATAAAAATTAGAGTTAAAAATATACGATTAAAGATCATAATGAAATTATAATACAAGGATGAACGATTACCATAGATCTATTCGAATGATACTTTCCAAATAGTTCTTGAGATATGAAGGAGGAATCGATTATTGTCTCTTTTCATTGTCTCATTCCACCTCAGATGATCCCTATCGTACAACCTATAATGGATTTTTGATTGTTTTAAAAAGATTATGGATTTGAAGAGAAAAAATGATATAATTGGAGAGGGAGGGGGTGGATATGATATATATAGGGAGGAAGAGGTGTGGTGATGTGGGAAGGTGTTGTGATATGGGTTTGAAAGATTAAGGGAGGCATTAAATACAAATGTGAATTCACAAGTAGAGGATGGGAGTTGTGAAGTTGGATATTGGGAGGATCAAAGAGGCATGGAATTGGAGGAAGGGACTGAGGTGGGATCTTATAAAAGGTATATGGGAGGAGTGGAGTCAGGGGAAAGCTTTAAAGGGATAAGAATTCAATAATGACTGACCTTGAATGAGTGGTGGAGATGAAGGGAACATGTGCTAGGATATGGCGGCAAATTAGGAAGAAGATAAAACTCATCATAGAGTTTTGTGAGGGAGTAGATCAGTGAGGTAAGATAATAAATAAATATAAATATATTATATATAGTATCCAAAATTTTGGGCTTTTACCTATATCCAATTTCAGTGATATTAAAATAAATATATTTTATATGGGAAAGAGAAAAGGTAATGATAAATATAGAAAAAAATGTCTTGATTAAATAATGGAAACTACCTAGATCATTATTATCGATCATAGACCTATTCATTCACACATTCAACTACTACACAAACAGTTGTAAACAAATCATTTTTAAGATCTTTGGTTCCCTGAATCCTTTTTTCTTTGAAATACAGTCATTTAAATATAATTTCACAAAAGAAAATATATAGTTGAAAAATATTATTTACTTTAACAAATCTAAATAAAAAACTAGACACTAAGAAACTCTAATCGATTTATATGATTTATAGATAAGAAATATTAAAATGGAATTTTGAGTATAACATTATAATGAGCATCCATTAATCTATAAGATGATATCTATATGAATTAAATAATTTTTTTTTAAATTTTATGTTGTTAAATTTGAAGAAAAGTGCATAAGGAATTTGTTTGATAATTTATTTTAGAATTATAATTATAGTAATTGATAGGAAAATCCCCATGAAGTGGAATTTAATTCTTATTAAATATAAATTTTATTTTGAAACTGTATACTACACATAAGGAGGCATCTTATTAAATCTACATAGTGAAAGAAAAGCAGATTGACTACATATGGAATTCATATTTTATAGAAGTAACAAATTTTAAACAGTCTCTTATGGATAAGAAGTAATATTATGTACAATTTAAAAAATCTAATTATATAAAAAAATAGAGTTGAGAAGTAGAATATAAGGAAATGGATTAAAAATGAAGCATGATATATAAATAGTACAATCAAGGGATAAAATAAAAAATATTAAAAAAAAAGAAATGTAATATAGAAATATTTATTACATTATATATATATTGAAAATTAGTATACTGATTAAGAAATTGAAACCTTAAGAAATAGAAATAGAAACCTTTATCTAGAACTATGTAGTATACATATAACAAATTAGCGAGGAGAGGGAAAATATCTATAAAAAAGGGAAACATAAATATTATTTTAGATTAGGATCTTGGGATGGTAGGGAAGAAGGTTAAATTTGAACAATGATGGAGACCTTTATCTAGAATAGAAAAATTATTTCAACCACTAAAATGTTGAGTGTTTAATATGAATATTATTTAGAGAAATAAATGTTTTAAATTCAGGTTTCAATAAATTAAATTGGGAAAGAACCTGATTGGTAGAGTACTTGTTGGAAAGGAGTAACCCTGAGGATGTTAGTTTCGATCAGAATAGGAGTCAAGGTCACCAACGACATAGATCTGATAGAAAATCTAGAGAATCTAAGGTATGATGGATGAAAATCGATAAAATTAAATGGATTCACAATATTTAGAATAATGAAATCCAATGGTAGAGTGTTTATATGAGTATGAGTGTATTACAACTATTCCATATATTGGAGAGTGTATTTGGGAAAGTCAATATATGTGGAAAGATATGCGTGTTTTTGGGAGCATGGAAATTTGAAGAGGAAAATAGAAAAGTGGCCTGGAGTAATAAAATAGAATAAAAGAGGGTGTAGTGGAGAGGATGATCAATGTGATCATAGGGGGATGTTAGTTTTAGGGGAATTTGGGAGGTATATATTAGGGGAATAAGGTAATGAATGTGATAATGGGAATGATAGAGACACTAAGAATGAATGCTGTGGAAGGAAGGTGATGATGGGAATGTGGAGTCGAAGGCGGGGAGGGGGAAGGTAGAGGATGAGATGGAGGAAGGTATGTGGTGGAGAGATTGAGAAAGGGATCTAGATTCCAAGGTGTAGATGATGTGAGGTGGATAGGAGGGATAAGGGAGGAGGGTCGAGACTGGCTGAAAGGTTAGAGAGAGTGGGATCAAAAAAGAGATGAGCTGAAGGGAATTGAGTAATGTGAAGAGGAAAACACATAGTGGAGAATCGAAAAGGCGGTGACATGTGGATGTAAATGGAACATGATTTACTATATATAATAGATTTTTGATTCACATGAGGTGAGATTGACCTCCCATTATTTAATTATTATGGGTATTTATAAAAATCCTCTCCTCCCCAATTATAAAAGGGAACTCACTCCCCTCACTAATTCAAATATATTGAGCCATTTGGATCAACCAAAACCGACCCAAATAACATCCAAAATTCCATAACCTCAACCTATAAGCCTTATCTTAGGTATAAATCCAAACATGAATGGATTTTGGTGCAAACCTACGAAGGTTACCTGAAGAAGAGGTAAATTTCTCCAACTATCTTTTTTATTTTATTTCTTCCTCCGCCTCATTCAATTTTTTTAAACCAGAAAAATATAATAAAATCAAAATATTTTTTGTACTAAGATTTTTTTATATTAATTTAATAACCTAAAACCATCTCTACTTCCATAAAATGGGTTAAGAAATTATCAATCGTGTGTATGATGGTCTACCACCTCGCAAACCGATGCCATTCATTTTTTCCATTACCACCTATCATAGTTTTGCATGATAATGGATATAAAGTACATATATGATATTTATAACATAATTATACCTATTGAGTAATTATATCATATACAACTTTTTTACTTTCTGTTCTATAAGGGATACAATAACGTCGCTTGTCTGTACGACGGACTACCATCTTACGAAGCGATGTGATTCTTCTTTCACTAATGCTTAACATAGAAAGAAATAAGGATATATTTAATGATTATATGTGATATAAATGAAATAATTATGATATTAATGAAATATTAATCATTTTGAAAAGATTATATATATTTTTTATTTCATACCTTTTTACCCACTGAAAGATGATAACGTCATCCGTGTACGTGTGGACTACCATATTCACAAAGAGATGTGACTCTCTTTTCATCACCACACCACATGGAAGGTATATATAAGTATATTTAAATAAATAATATGATATTTATGATATTATTATAAATCTATTAATATAACATATTACTTACCCCTTTCCATAATAATGTTGAAAAATGGAAATGTTATATTAATAGATAACATAAGTATATTTAAAGAAATAATATGATATTTATGATATTATTATAAATATATTAATATAACATATTACTTACCCCCTTTCCATAATAATGTTGGAGAATAGAAATGTTACTCATGCATACGTACGACCTATATTCTACATGATCACACCATACTTAATTTCTCAAAACCGTATTTCATGATTAGTATTGAAAGTATAATTAATGTACAAATATAATATTTATTTAATTATTATTCCATAGATAATTTAACTATATAATATTATAAATAAATGGATCTTTCATGAAAAAACATGCATGAGATAACAAGGCAATTAACACTCGAAAAAATGAATAATGGTTAATGAACATGTGATAAGATGCTATAAAAGAATCCTATATATTAAATTATAAATATTAATATGGTTTTATTATAAGTTAATAACATGTTCAAAACCACTATACAGGAGTCTAAATCACGTTCAACCAAAAGGAAGCTTGAGATACGGGTTTCTCATCTCATTTTTACTTATGTGAGACATGAATCATATTCACCACTTATTTATTTTGTTTGGTGTATATACTACCCTTTTTGTATGTTATATCATGAATTAATTTATCTTTATGATATTTAATTTTTTTATTTATATTTATTTCCTTTATGGGGATTATTATTAAAAAGTTACAAAAGTGGTAAGGTTTTATTTAACAATCTCACCATTATTCAAGATTTTTTAAGTCTACCTTGGTGAAATTATTTGATATTTCTATCCTAAAATAAATATATTTTCTTCTCCTATCGTTATTTATGAAAATTTTAATTTAATAGAATCATTTTACCACTCTCTGTTACATAAAATGATTAATAATTTTTTAAAGACAATAAAACTTTATTTCTCTCTTCCGTCAACAATCATTTTTCTTCCAAAACCATGTTTTCTAAAAATGTTTTCAAACCTGTTTTGGCATTATAAAAATGATTTATTAAATAAATTTTTACCCATTTTTTACTTAAAAAATGGTTTGAAATGAATATTCTTGTCATTTTCAGAATTAGGAACTTTTCTAACCTTTCTACAGTGAAAAAGGAATGTTCTTTTTAACTTATACAACATGTACAAAATTACCCACCATCATAAATATCATTTCATTGATGATTAATTTGAAACTTTACAATGTTATTTTTATAGAACTTTTTTCTTAATATTATATAAATTATTAATTTTTAAAATTTATTTTAAAATGAATTTATTTTGATTATATTTTATAAATTTTATAGTTTTAAAATAAAAAGGGTGATTTTCAATAAAATGTTATTTACCTAAAGAAATATTCCATGTGATCTTTCAAAATCATTTTCCCATCCAATAAGAAATTATTTGATGTTAATTATTCTTTAATGGTGATATAATCCAATGATAATATCTTTATTATTTATCCAAATGGTTTATGATCAGTTTGACTGCAGATGTACTGTATTGATACCATTCATTTTACTCTGGATGGTTTATGAATATGTTTATTTATTAGGGAAAGTATTTAAATATTTTATTATGTCTTAAATATGAATGTTTATGCTGATTATGTTTCACCCATTCCATATAATCAATTCATTTAACTTTGTAAGTGATGGGCAGGGCCATCTATATCTCCTCGATGCATTTGTAGGTTTCCTAAGATAAACTAGATTGGGTTTTAGCCAAGTTCCTACCCATTTATGTTGATATCTTGGAAAAATCCTTGATGGTATTAGATGTCTTATCACAATCCTCGATGATATGTTTCATATGTCTAATAATATGTAATCCATCATTTTGAATTTAGTTATTAATATTACATGTGACTATTTGATTAGTTGGAATATCCATGGTTATTCTTTCAAGATCATGTGATTATTTGTGTGAAATTATTTGATCATGAATTTTCCTTCCATATTATGCTCATGTAATTTCTTAAATGGCATCTATTTTAGTCATTTACCTTTCCATATTGAGTATACCATATTTATTCATAGCATCTGTTGTCCGCTTACATTTACTGAGCATTTGAGATCACCCCTTTCTTATGTTTTATTTTCCGCATGATAGCATGTAGTATTTTTTGATTGATATGAAGAGATACACTAAGTGTAATAATAATATTCTCAAAGAAAATTATTTGTGTATTTTATGCTTTAAAATGTAATGTTAATATCATGTAGGTATCTAGTTTACCAAGACTAATAAAATATTGGGACCTTTAGGATGTGATTCCCTATATATTATACCAATGTAATAAATTAGAAAACAACTCTATGATACTGGGGATGAGGTCACTATAGTTTGTATCATAGAAATATTATCAGAAACCTTGGTAATAAGATTTATTACAAATTATATTAGGAAACATAACCCTATGATAATCATTAGAGATAAGTATAGAAGAACATCCTAATATTTTGGTAAGGAAGAGATTATGTGGTTTTTACAAGTAAATGCATATCTTTCTATATACTAAAAGTGGATGTGGTTCTGACATAGATTTACTTATGAGTAATAACCCCAAAAAGAGATCTTATGGATTGAATTGATCATCAACTGATATATGAAAATGTGCCTTATTGTGCACCTGGTATGACACACCCATAGGATATGATTAGGATAATTCATATTTTATTTACACACAATTATGAAGGATTTTAAAATAAATATATCCATAAAGAAACCATATTTTTGATTATGAGATTATATATTCATAAATTTTTCTATTTATGTTAAGTGTTTCATTAGTTTTGTTATTACACATTCTGCTTTATAATGTTATATTCGAATCTGGTGTATGCCATTGTTTAGAAATGAAACCTAACGAAATGAATGAGAACACTATAAATTCACATACTCTATATAAATATTTCTCTCATGTGTAAGATAATAAACCCGAAGCTGGAGTTGTAGCTGGGGCTGATCAAATTATAACCATATTGGAGTAACTCACTCAATTTATGATTAATAACATCTCATGTGTCGAGAAGCCTACTGATACACCTTTTGGGGTAATAATATTTGAAAAATTCACATGTCAGTAACCTCCATTAATAAATTGGACTAAAAATTCATTTTTAGTTGAGAAATGGATAAGTTCCTTAGAGGATTTATTTCTCACTTTGGGAAGTAATGAAAGGGATAAAGGTTTTAGGGTAGTTTTTCATCTCTTAAGAGATACAGATCAATGGTGGGTGTTTATTCAAAACACCAAGGATGAGGATGAAATAAAAAACATGGATTGGAAGGATTTCAAGGTAATATTTTTTGAAAAATAATTTCTTCATGATAAATGAGAATATATGGAAATATATTTAGTGAGTCTAAGATAAAAATATAAGGAAAAATGTTTCTTAGTATGAATCAAAATTTACACGGTTAGTACGGAATGTTGTATACTTCGTACATAAAACAATGAGAAAGACTGACCATTTCCTTTATGGGGTTAATCAAATCATCCAAAGGGAACTAGTCTCCCAAATTTTCTCATCATAGGAGTATATAGTATCATGTACTATCAAGATAGAGAAATAATTCTCTAAGTCTTATCGATTTAAATGGAATAAAGGTAATAATAGGATGACAGAGAAAAAAATATAATGTAAAGAAAGAAAAGAAGGGTTTTACAACATGTAATACTTGTGGAAGAAAACACCTTGGTACAATCTTAAAAGGAAAATGATTTTTCTTCAAATGTAGAGAAAAAGGCCACCATCGGAATTTCAAGTTTAAGAAATAATATACCAATGTTAAATTCTTCCACTATAAGAATATGAGGCACTATGAAAGTGAATTCTCCAAGAATCAAGGGAAAATAACTCAAAAGGGAAAATGGGGTCTAGGTCATTCTTATTTTATTACTAAAAATGATGTGGAATTATTACTATGCTTGTGTATTTATATCCATGAAATATGTTGTAAAATTATTTTATTAATTTAATTCTTGAAACGTATAAGGATTGTACTATAGTAATTTTTCATTAAGGATTTGACACAGTATGATTAACAATATGGGTGACCAAGAAAAATGATATAATGGAAAGATGAAATTCATGGAAAACACATGATTGAGGGAAATATTACCATTAATATGTTCCTAATGTTGAGATAATGTAGTTGGTATAAAGTGATTATTGATATGGATAAAGTAAATTGGATAGTACTAACTACCTTGGAACTGATTAATGATAAGTTAATTTTGGGAATTTAGTGGCATTATTTATAAAGTTTTGGATCTTAATATTTTATATGGGACATAATATTATCTATTTATGAAATCATTGAAGTTTAAATTTGGATGAGGTTTTAGTGATTAATGTATTACGTCACCACATGGAGATTCATGCATATTGGAAAACTTGTGCTAACTATTTTTTCATAAAAATAACCAAATATTGAAGGAATTAATTATAATTATATTATGGATATTATGATCCATTAAAAGTAAATTTTAGTGATTCAGGAAAAAAATTCATTTTTGGATATTCATTTTGTAGAGTAAGTGATGAATTGGAATTTCATCGAAGCACTAAAAAAGGGTGAAGTTGTGAGTGTGAAATAGAAACATATCAAGTAATTATATTTTCTTTTAATAGTAGAAAAAAAATCTCAAAATTTAGAAAAGGATCTTGATACATAAAACTTATCCTATTATTTTCATATATTATTAATCAAATATTATTTTAAATCATCATGGATTTTTGTTTTTGAGGTCCTTAACTTTCCATTGATCATTCACCTTATTATGATCAATGATCTCTATCACTCTCTATAATTATTTATGCTTTTATTCCATGTACATGTTTTCATTTCCCGCCTATGTTCTACTTCTGGGAAACATATTTATGTGTTATTATAGTTAATTTTCATACTTTATTTTCAATTTTATTAAGCGTATTTTTTATTAACCCTTTTATGATGTGGGTTTTTTTCAACAATTTTATTTCTAAATGTCAAACCCTTGATTACTGAGATTAATTTAAATTTAGAGGGCATAATTTATTTAAGGTGGGGATAATGTAGGACCATGAAATTTTAAAATAAGAACATTTTTTTTCAATATCTTATAAGAAATGAAACACCAAGCTTAGAAGAAAATAAAAAACCTGAGTCTTTATGAAATATTTCTTTTTAAATAAATTTATTCTCATTGATAGCTTACTAAACAAGAAAACCATAGTTGAAATGAACCGTATTATAGTATACCATTATAACCTAGTTTTTAATTTTGTGAGTGTGAATAATACAAAATAAATTATAAAAATTATTGAAAATTATTGATTATAAATAAAATAAGAATCATCTAGAATAAAAAGAAATGTTTTCTAAAAAACTATATTTTTTCTAAAAGATGGTTTAGTCATAATTTGAGCATATAATTAAAAATTAATTTTTATAGAATTTATAAAATTTATTTGAAAAAATAACATTTATCTTTGAAATCATCACATAAAAATTATCTTACTATGAATTCTTGGGATTTTTCAAAAAAGTTTCATTTTTTGATTAATAGTGAAAAATACTGAATTTTAATTGAAAACATGCTTTTTTTAAAATTATTTATGATGTTAAATTATATTTTAAATTTTTTTAAAGTAAAAATATTTCAATTATATATCAATTAATCTAATTTATGTCATTATACACATTTTTATATTGAATTTGTTTATAAAAACTTCGTAAAATTTTGAACATTTTCTCTTTGAAAACCAACTTTCTCGTCACATCTGTGTGATTAATTTTAAATTAAATTATTAAAAAAATATTAATTTAATTTAATAAAATGAGTTAAATATTTTTAATAACAATAATTAACACTATTTATTATGTTCTACTTAATTCTTTATTTATAATAAATAGTAAAGACAATGAAAACTAATTATCACAATTGAGGTAAAAAAGTGTTTTTTTCTGTTACAGTGCTTGTGTTAAAATTAATTTTCAACACACATAGGATTTTTATTTGATAAAATGGATTTAATATATATAATAATCATTTATATATTATACAATAATCATCATTTTTTTAGTCTTAAATATTTAATTACATAGGTTAAAAATATAATTACCATGGGGGAAACTAAAGTGGTAAAAGGGAGTAAACATAAAGGATAAGGAATAAGTTTTTAAAAAAATGTGTTTTTTATAAAGTGAAGCTTATTATTGACCATATAATCCATATAATCCATTATTTATAATATTTTGAGCCACATGATGTGAGAGGGCCCTATAATGACTGAATACTTTTAGATATTTACAAACAATGCCAGTCATCCTCAATTAAAAACGGTCACTCACTCCCCTCACCACTTCACACATCTCAAGCAATTTGTACCAAAAAAAACCTACCCAAATCACCTAAAATATTCTATACCCTAATCCTATAATCCTTATATCAGGAATAAAACCATCATTTGATTAATTTTAGTACAAACCTTAGAAGGTTACCTAAAGAAGAGGTAACATTCTTCAATGAGCATTTTTATTTTATTTCTGCATCCATGTAAGAACCCGGATCTTCTTTTTAGGTATGTCTTCCCTTTTATGGTCATTTTTGAGAAATATAAAAATCTAGAAATTTTCAAAGTACATTCCATGTACTTTATAAGTACACGCTCTGTACTATGATGCCATGCCAAGCCGTGTGCTGGTCGTGTCCGGGCCACACACACGGTATGTAGGGGCAATTTGGAGACCGCTTAAAGCAGAGTACAGAAAGGCCAAGTACACGCTATGTACCCTAGAAGTACACACCGTGTACATTATTTTTTCATTAATCAGACCGGGGTCATGCCTAATCGCTGAAAACGTCTTCTTCTTCAAGTTATTCAACTGAGAGCACCCCATACGGCCGCGAATGTCCTCTGAGCCCCCGAGCCTCCATCTATTTTCTGAATCAACCATCGTCGATTGCGTTGGAACCACAATGGTGAGATCTTCCTTATTCTTGAGTTGCATTCCTTGATTTTCCCTCTTTCTCAAGTTATCATGGGTTGAACGTTTTGTTTGTTTTTATAGATCTACGTCGTTATAAAGAGAATCAAGAATCTTGGTTCAAGTATTTTTATCTCCTAGCTTCAAGGTAGGTGGTTTGTGCCTTACCTTTAGAATTATTTGAGTTTTATGTGCAAATTTCCACCAATACCTGTGAACGGGGTATTGTGTGTTTACCATTTTTCCCATATTGATTTCCTTCCTTTCTTGTATGCTTGTGTAGAGGTAATTTTATCATGTTTGAGGATAATTGTTGTGCTTGGATGTTTTCCCCATGATTTGTTCTTGTTGTGAACTTTGGGTTTGTTAGTCTTTGGCCGTTATACCTATTTTCCATGTCTTGTGACCATAGGATGGAATGATATTCTTATATGTTGTTATACTGTATACTGATTAGACAAGTAGATCTATAGGTGTTCTTTGGTTAGCCGAGCAACTCTATAGGTTTACTTTGGCCTCATAGAATTATTATGCACTGACTAGCATGGGACTGTGAGAACCTGGTAATTTAGACTATAAGGTATAGACCGAGTGAGCATCCCAGAGAGTCTTGGATATTACAGAATACAAGAGGGTAGACCGAGTGAGCTTCCTCAGAGAGTCTTGGTTATTATAGATTATAGGGGATAGACTGAGTGAGATTTTTAGAGTGTCTTGGATATTATAGACTATAGGAGGGTAGACCGAGTGATCTTCCTCAGAGAGTCTTTACTTTGTTTGAACTTTCTTAAAACCCTTCAAGGCTAGAGAAGGAATTGACTGAGAGTGCTTCCTTAGAGAGTTTGTTAGGGACCTGAGACAATAGGAGGAATTGACTGAGTGCACTTCCGCAGAGATTTTCTAGACCTTGGGGCTATAAGAGGGTTAGACCGCGTGATCTTCCTCAAAGAGACCCTAACTACCCTAAACTATAAAGGGAATTGACCGGGCGGGTTTCCCTAGAGAGTCTTATAATTTCATATGACCGAACCAGAGGGGTTATGCTGAGTGCACTACCCAGAGGGTTGTGGGTTCTTCTTAGATAGAACCAAAGGGGTTGGCTGCGAGTACTTCCCAAAGGGGTTCTTGTTTGGTTAGCTGTTTTCTATATTGCTTCTTGTTGTCATTTGGATTGATTACCACTGTATATCATCCTGTTACTACTTACTGTTTACTCTCTACTATTTACTGTACTATTTACTGCTTACTGTACTATTACCTGCCATATGCTCACTGACTGTGAGGCACATATCTTCGGGTGGTTTCCTACTAGGATTTAGTCTGATACCCTATTTGGGCCATGCTTTTGGGCCCAAACAGACTATGTTGTTGCAGGTATAGACAAGGGTAATCGCCCTTAGAATTTTGGTACTTGATTGCTTTGGACAAGGAGAGCATGGGACCAAGCTTAGGCTTGCGATGCTGAGGATATATTTTTCTTTTCTTTTGTACCTATTTTGGTACTGTTTGTATTTCCAGCATTGTGACATGTTTGGCTATTTTCCTAGATATGTATGATGCATCATTACATAAATACATATGTGCTCCAGTGGTTTATTGTTTTAGTCTTCCAGTGTTTACTTGTGCATTATTGTTGGATATTTACTGCTTCCTCTATTGCATGCTTGTTTACTTCCACTGTGTACTCTGAAAATGAGGGCATAGTTTCCCCACTGTCATGCCCAAGGCCCTCACTGCTAGTCGGCAGCCTCTGGCGTTTGGGGAAATGCGCTTGAGGCCATGTGACCAACCGGGTACGGGGCACCTCTCGGTGGCTTCCAGAACCGGGATGTTACAAAGTGGTATCAGATGAATTATTTTCTCTTGATTTACTATTTGGAGCCTTTATCTAGGGATATGACAGATTTAGTACATGGTAATAAACTATTCCCGGGATTAGCTAACCCGTGTACATGGAAAAGCTAATCTAGCTCGTTTATTGCAGTTTTCTTGTTTTGAGATTTTACGGATGATATGATTTCACCTAGAGTGATTCACTTGCCTTGTGTTTTTATTGTTGTGCTATTGTGATTCTATTTCTATCACAACCCGATGAGATGAGGGTATGCCATCTCATGCATCATATAGGCATTTGTTAGAAATCACATTCCATGCATTCTTGCCATGCCATATAGGGTGCATTAGCGATTTCATGTGGTTGTGATAGACATTGTGTAAATTATGCATGTTGTTGTGATAGATTCTTGATAGAATCCCTACAGTTTGATAGAGGAATTGTTTGTATTGTTCCTTGCTTAAATGGATGCCAAATTTTGGTTCTTGAGGTGTTATGGGCCCTCATGAATTGGAACTTGGTGGATCATTGACTTTTTTACCATGTATATGATATGTAGGAGATGCCAAGCATTAGTTCATGGGGAGTATGGGCCCTCACAGATCGGAATTTGGCACCTCCATGTTTGTTTTTTTCAGTGTTTTCTGGGCTTCTGGGCAGTTTCTCAGCTACTGCTCGGAAATACCCAGAATACATGGCGTGTACTTGACTACACGCTGTGTAGTAATAAACCGTGTCACTGACTGTTTGAGAAGAAACACGGGGTTGTGAAAAAGTTTTCAGAAACACGCCATTTGCGGTGGTTACACACTGTGTTGTAGTGAGCCGTGTACACGACCGTGTCACTAACAACGCGGGTCAGGGAAGTTCGAGTGGTACATGCCTTGTTGGGTAAGAACATGCCGTGTAGTCTTGTTCTAGGTACCCGGCCGTGTCACGAACTACACGGGATGGTGTTATCTCTCCTATACACACTGTGTTTGTTCGGAACACGTCATGTAAGGATCATTCGTGTAGAAGACCATGAAACTAACAACACGGGACACTGAAACCTTGTCTGGTACACACCCTATCCTTAGTGAACACGCCGTGTAGTTTAGGGTTAAGAGGACTGTGTGAGTTAGTTGTGTAAAGATACTCAGACCGGGGAATGGAGTTAAAGTAAATGCCATGTGTGGGGGTAACACGCTGTGTAGTCTAGGGTGTTACACGACCAGCTGTGGCTGAAGTACATGCCCATGTGTCTGGCTTAAGAGGACACACTGTGTAGTGTTTATACACGCCGTGTAGTCAAGTTTTGTATAACTTTCTTGTTCTTTTCTCCTGTTCCCGTTTTTTACTCTTGTGTTTTCTGTCCTAGTTGATCCTGATCTAAGGTGTTCTTTTGATCTTTCAGAGTTGTACCTCCGAGACATCCTCCGGTTGTACGTCGGCTACCAGACGGTGATCAGACACCAGATATGGATGATTAGGGACCTCCTGCAGATCCTCCTGCAGTGCCATACTTGGCACCAGTAGTTATACCCATTATAGATGCCGATGTGCAGTTTAGGGAGGACTTCATGAGGATGATACAGAACTTTCAGGGAGTGCCGCCTCCTACCCTGTCGATGGATGATTTGACACAGGTTTTCAAGTAGTAGAATCCTCTTATTTTCTCAGGGGATGGAGGAGCCTAGGCTGCAGAGTCGTGGATAGAGGCCACACTGACGTTCTTCGAGCATCTAAAGATACCTCCAGAGAAGAGGGTGAATATTTTTACTTATATGGTTTGATACACCGCCAAGAGGTGGTGGGAGGTGATCTCACAGTCAAGGCGCCATTAGAGTATGAATTATGATGAGTTTTGATGCATCTTTTACGATTACTTCTATCCAGAGACCTTGAGGGCCGACTGAGCTTGTGAGTTTATGAGTCTGGAGTAGGGTGCTATTTCTGTTATGGAGTACTCATCTCGCTTTACCAAGATGTAGCGCTTCACGCTGATTCCAGCAGGTGATGAGTTGTTTCTTGATAGGAAGTTTGAGGATGGTCTCAGGAAGGAGATCTGTTCCAAGGTGAATATCTTCAGGTTGAATATGATATCCTCTATCATCAACTAGGCGTTGATCACTGAGCGCAATATGAGGGATTCTAGAGTAGTGAGCCAGGGCGGTTAAACCTCCAGAGCTAGTGTTCCTCCTTCTGATAGTAGGAAGAGCCGTAGGAAGATGTCTCAAGGAGATCAGGGTAGACGGAATGTATCTTCGGGTAGCCAGGTTGTATACTACCAGTGCGGTAGGAGTGGGAATACTAGGCCTCAGTGTCAGAGAGACCCAATGGAGTGCCGATATTACAGAAAGATGGGCCATCTTCAGTGTTTTTGTGAGATCTTCTCACCTACAGCTGGTGGAAGGGGTTCTTCTATGACCCCGCATACAGGAGATGTATCGCCGGTTTCTCATCAGTCTGGGAACTGGAGTTCTTTCAGCCGTTCGGGATGAGGTGGAGGTTTCGACCGTGGTGGTCAGTCACCAGGTTACCAGTGAAATCAGAGTGGATTAGCTCAGAGTGGTCAGCCAGGGGCGCGGGGCCGCGATTCAGGCCAGAATTTCACCGTGGAGCAGACCCACCATGAGCAGGATCCCAGCCCTTCTACAGTTCGAGGTATGATCTTAGTTTCCTCAGTTTTATATTAATCTCTTTTCAATATTGGTGCTTTGCATAGTTTTATCTTTATTGCTGTTATGGAGAGCCTTGGGATCTATATCCTTTCGTCTTCCAACATGTTGACTCTTGACACACCATTGGGAACGAGGACATATAGCGTACGTCAGTGCAGAGAGTTCCCTCTTGAGGTTTCAGGGAGTCACTTCTTATGGGATCTCTATGTCCTATAGATGATAGGCTAGGATGTCATTCTCAGTATGGACTAGTTAGTTCCATTCCAGGAATTCGTCGATTTCTATCACCGCAGGGTGAGTTTTATATCACCAGAGGGCGGATCGTTTCTTCATAGAGGCAAGTGGGATGTCCAGGCAGGTAGAGCTGGACCAGAGCATCATAGGCTAGGAGGAGTTACAAC
Organism: Viscum album; assembly: GCA_963277665.1. Classification (NCBI taxonomy): domain Eukaryota; kingdom Viridiplantae; phylum Streptophyta; class Magnoliopsida; order Santalales; family Viscaceae; genus Viscum; species Viscum album. The sequence continues at coordinate 21,637,931 of OY728157.1, read as the reverse complement.
CGAGATTGTCAGTCTTTATCTGGATGACCTGGGGACTTCATAGTTAGACTTTCCTCCAGTGGTGGATCATTTTAGGGATGTATTTCTAGAAGAGTTTTTAGGTTTTCCACCGGAGCGAGAGGTAGACTTCTCGATTTACATTGTGATAGGAGCAGCACCAGTGTCCATTACTCTTTATAGGATGGCTACACCTGAGTTGCAGGAGCTCAAGAAGCAGTTGGAGGAGTTTCATGCAAAGGGTCTCATCCAAACAAGTACTTCTCCTTGGGGTTCATCTATAATTTTTGTGAATAAGGTAGACGGTACCCTTCGACTTTGCATGGATTATCAGATGTTGAACCAGTTGACGGTCAAGAACCGATATCCCTTTCTGAGGATTTATGACCTCCTTGATCATCTTCGAGGAGCTCGAGTGTTCTCGAAGATTTATTTGAGATTCGGTTATCATCACTTGAGTGTTTGACCATCAGATATACCTCTTACAGCCTTTAGGACCAGGTATGGTCTATACGAGTATACGGTCATGCTGTTCGGTCTCACGAAAGTGCCAACAGTTTTCATGGCGCTGATGAACCGAGTGTTCCATCCATACTTGGATTCCTTCATGGTGGTTTTTGTGGATGACATCTTGGTGTACTATCACTCTCGACACGACCATGCTACTCATATTGATATCATTGTGAGTGTACTGAGAGAGCATCAATTATATGCTAAGCTCTCGAAATTCCACTTTTGGATGGATCAGATTCACTTCTTGGGTCACGTTATCTCAGAGACCGGAGTATCAGTGGACCCAGAGAAAGTGAGATTTGTAGTTTCCTGGGAGTAGCCGATAATGTCTTTGAGGTGTGGAGTTTTCTATGGCTGTCTGGATACTACAGAAATTTCATATAGGACTTTTCATGCCTTGCAGCACCACTGACAGGTCTGACCAAGAAAGGGGAGAAGTTCTTATAGTCAGATTCTTGTAAGATAGCCTTCCAGGAGCTGAAAGGGAGGTTGACGTCAGCACCAATTCTAGTCTTTCCAGAGTTTGGGAAGAGCTATATATTCTACTGTGATTCTTCAGGTGTCAGATTGGGAGCTGTGCTTATACAGGGAGATGGGATCGTTTCTTACGAGTCTCGACAGTTGAGATCGCATGAGAGGAACTACCCGATGCATGATCCAAAGTTTGCAGGTGTTGTTCATGCCTTACGCTGTTGGAGGAATTACCTTCTGGGAGAGCAGTTTGTGGTTTTCACCAACCACAAGAGTCTCAAGTACATCTTCACTCAGTGTGATTTGAATCTGAGACAGCGCAGGTGGTTCGAGTATCTTCAGTCTTTCGACTTTGAGATTGCCTATATGCAGAGAAAGGGCAACGCGGTGGCTGATGCGTTGAGCAGGAGAACTCATATTCAGGCAGTCTAGGAGGCAAGCAGTGAGTGGCAGCTTATAGTTCTGTTCTCTGAGATGCATTTGGAGGTGCAGGATAGACATGGACAGACTTTTCTATCTTCTATAGCTGTTACCTCTACCTTTCTTGATCGGGTATGGATGAGGCAACTATCAAACTCTGAAGGCCTTGTCCTGTGGGAGAGTGTGTCAGGAGAGGACCCTCTTCCTGGATGGAAAGTGGGTGAGGATGAGATCTTGCACTTCAAGGGATGCATATGGGTGCTAGTAGACATACATGAGGAGCTGATGTGGGATTTTCATTCTTCAGTTTGGGCAGTTTATCCTAGCATCAAAAAGATGTATCATGATCTACACCGCAAGTACTAGTGGCCAGGTGTGAAGAGAGATGTTTCTAGGTTCGTCTTGAGATGTTCAACTTGTCAGCAGGTGAAAGTGGAGCATCAGCGACTAGCAGGGATTTTGCAGCAGTTACCCATCCCTGAATGGAAGTGGAATGATGTCGCGATGTATTTTGTGACTGGGTTACCGAGGTCACCTCGAGGAAGTGATGTTGTTTGGGTTATCTTCGACAGGCTTACAAAGGTTTCTCACTTCTTTCCAATCAAGGAGACCTTTAGTGTTGATGAGATGTGGTGGTTGTACAGCCGAGATATTGTACGTCTTCATGGAGTTGCATACTCCATTTTTTCAGACAGGGATGCTTGTTTTACTTTTCAGTTCTGGCATGGAATTCATAAGGCTTTGGGTATACAGGTACTTCTTAGTACACCATACCATCCCTAGACAGATATCCAGTCTGAGCGTACGATCCAGGTGCTGGAGGATATGCTCCGAGCTTGCATCCTAGACTTTGGCGGTTCTTGGGAGAATCATATTCCTCTTTTGGAGTTTTCCTATAACAACAGTTTTGAGGTGACTATTTAGATGGTACCTTAAGAGGCTTTATACTGTAGGCCATGCCAATCACCTTTGTGCTGGCTGGAGGCAGGAGAGGTAGCTTTGCTGGGACCTAGTCTTGTTCAGGAGACCTCAGAGCAGATAGAGTTGATTCCTAAGAGGATGGATACAGCACAGTCTCGAAAGAATTCTTATGCTTATTAGCGGAGACGACCTCTGGAGATCGAGGTCAGGGATCAGGCTTTCCAGCGTGTCACACTGAGGTTGGGACACAAGAGGATTCAGAGACAGGGTAAGCTTTCACCGCGGTACGTCAGGCCGTTTGAGGTGTTGGAGAGAGTTGGGCCAGTTGCCTATTGGTTGCAGTTACCTCAGAGGTACCAGACAATGTACGACATCTTCCATGTTTCTCAGCTCTGACGTTACTTTTCAGACCTGTCTCATGTCTTTTAACCTGAGGAGATTGAGCTCGAAGCGGATGTGTCGTTTGAGGAGCATCCTATCCAAATTTTCAATCACAATACGAAGGTTCTCCATGGCTAGTCTGTTCCTCTGGTACGGGTGCTATAGTAGCACAGGAAAGTACAAGACGAGACCTAGGAGAGGGAGGCTGATGTACGATCGTAGTGGCCAGAGCTGTTCGGGGTTTGTTCTTCTACGCCTCTCTAGGGAAATGCAGGGATGAATTTCTTTAAGGGGGGGAAGTTTGTAAGAACCCAGACCTTCGTTTAAGGTATGTCTTTACTTTTCTAGTTATTTTTGAGAAAGAGGAAAATATGTAAATTTTCAAAGTACATGCCATGTACATTATAAGTACACACTACGTACTTTGATGCCATGCCTGCCCGTGTGCTGGTCGTGTCTGGGCCACACACATGGTGTGTAGGGGCGATTTGGAGACCGCTTAAAGTGGAGTACGGAAATGCCAAGTACACACTGTGTACCCTAGAATTAAATGCCGTGTACTTTCTTTTTTTTTCATCAATCGGACTGGGGTCACGCCTAATCGAAGAAAACATCTTCTTCTTCAGGTTCTTCAACCGAGAGTGCCCCGTACGACTTCGAATGTCCTCCGAGCCCCCGAGACTCCGTCTGTTTTCCAAATTGACCACCATCGATTGCGTTGGAATCGCAGCGGTGAGCTCTTCCTTCTTCTTGAGTTTCATTCCTTGATTTTCCCTCTTTATCAAGTTATCGTGGGTTGAATTTTTTGTGTGTTTTCATAGATCTATTCCATTATAAGGAGAATCAAGCCTCGTGGTTCATGTATTTTGATCTCCTAGAATCAAGGTAGGTGGTTTGTGCCTTACCTTTAGAAGTATTTGAGTTTTATGTGCAAATTTCCACCAATACCCGTGAACGGAGTATTGCGTGTTGAATGTTTTTCCCCTATTTCTTTCCTACCTTGATTGTATGATTGTGTAGAGGTAATGTGATCATGTTTGAGGATAATTTTTGTGCGTGGATGTTTTTCCCATGCTTTGTTATTATTGTGACCTTTTTGTTTGTTAGCCTTTGGCCGTTATACCTATTTTCTATGCCTTGTGACTATAATATGGAATTATTTTCTTACATGTTGTTATACTGTAGACTGATTAGACAAGTAGCTCTATAGGTGTGCTTTGGTTATCCAATTAGATCTATAGGTATACTTTGGCCTTATAGCATTATTATGCACTGACTAGCATGAGACTGTGAGAACCTGGTGCTTTAGACTATAAGGGATAGACCGAGTGAGCTTCCTAGAGAGTCTTGGATATTAAAGACTATAGGAGGGTATACCGAGTGAGATTCCTCAGAGAGTCTTGGTTATTATAGACTATAGGGGATAGACTGAGTGAGCTTTCTAGAGAGTCTTGGATATTATAGACTACAGGAGGGTATACCGAGTGATCTTCATCATAGATTCTTTACTTTGTTTGAAATTCCTTAAAACCTTTCTAGGATATAGAAGGAATTGACTGAGAGTGATTCCTTAGAGAGTCTGTGATAGACCCGAGTCTATAGGAGGAATTGACCGAGTGCGCTTCCTCAGAGAGTTTCTAGGCCTTGGGGATATAAGAGGGTTAGACCGCGTGATCTTCCCCATAGATTCCCTGACTACCCTAGACTATAAGGGGAGTTTACCGAGCGAACATCCCCAAAGAGTCTTATAATTTCTTATGACCAAACTAGAGGGGTTAGGCAGAGTGAACTGCCCAGAGGGTTGTGGGTACTTCTTGGATAGAACTAGTGGGTTGGCTGTGAGTACTTCCTAGAGTGGTTCCTATTGGGTTAGCTATTTGTTATGTTGCTACTTGTTGTTCTGTGGATTGATTACCACTGTATATCATCCTGTTACTGCTTACTGTTTACTGCCTGCTGTTTACTATACTGTTTACTGCTTACTTTACTATTACCAACCATATGCTCACTGACTGTGAGGAAAAGATATTCGAGTGGTTGCCTACTAGGATTTAGTCTCACACCCTATTTGGGCCATTATTTTGGGCCCAAACAGACTATGTTGTTGTTGGTATAGACAAGGGAAAGCGCCCTTTGACTTCTGGCACATGATTGCTTTGGATCAGGAGAGCATGGGACCAAGCTTAGGCTTGCGATGCTGAGGAGATGTTTATATTTTCTTTTGTACCTTTTTTGGTACTGTTTGTATTTCCAGCATTGTGACCTATTTGGATGTTTTCCTAGATATGTATCATGAATCATTTCATATATACATATGTGCTCTAGTGGTTTGTTATTTTAGTCTTCTGCTATTTACTTGTGAATTGTTGTTGGATATTTACTGCTTCCACTATTTCATGCTTGTTTACTTCCGCTGTGTACTCTACCAATGAGGGCATAATTTACCCACTATCACACCCAAGGACCTTGCTGCTAGTTGGCAGCCTCTGGCGTTTGGGGAAATTCGCTTGAGGCCATGTGACTAACCGAGTACGGGGCACCTCTGGGTGGCTTTTGGAATCGGGACGTTACAATCCACCTCCTTACATTATTATTAAAACATGATGATATAATAAAATCTGTATATTAAATACACTTATATATGTTTATGTTAATTTCATAACCTAAAACCATTCCCACTTCCATCAAATGGGTTACGAAATCATCAATCGTGTGTACAACGGACTACTCCCTCGCGAACTGATGTCACTCATTTTTCCATTACCACCTCTAACGGTTTGGTATGATGATTGATATAAATTATATATATGATATTTATGAAGAAAATTATAAATATGGAGTCATTATATCATATATAAATTTTTTACTTTCCATTCCTTAGTGGATACAATAACATCACTCGTGTGTACGGTGGACAACCACCTCACGGAGTGATGTGATTTTTCTTTCACTAATTCTTAACATGGAAGGTGATAAAGATAAAGTTAATCATTATATGCTATAAAATTATTAAATTATGATATTAATTAAATATTTCTCATCCTGAAAATATGATATATCATTTTTTTACCTTTTCACTCACTGAAGTATGATAACGCCGTTTTTGTATGTGTAGACTACCACCTTCACAAAGTGATGAAAATCTATTTTCATCACCACATCACATGGGTGATATATGTAAGTATATTTAAACAAATAATATTATATTTATGATATTACTATAATTATGAAAAAATTAAATATTACATACCTCATTTCCATAATGATCTTTGAGAAATGGAAATATTACTTATGCAAACATACGATCTACCGTCTCCTTGATCATAACACACTTAATTTCTTAAAACCATCAATCATAATTAGTCTTAAAAGTATAATTAATGTATAAATGTAATAATTATTTCATTATTTTTAGTTTGGATATGATTTAACTAAATAATATACACAATAACTGGATCATTCATGACAAAACAAACATGAGAAAAAAAGTCAATCAATACTCGAAACAATAAAAACAATGAATGATTATTAATGAAAGGGTGATAATATTTTATAAAATTATCATATATGATGTTATAAATATAAATATGTTTATTTTATAAATTAATAACATGTTTAAAATCACTATACAAGATGTTAAATCATGTACAATTAAAAGGAAGTGTGAGGTGAGGGTTTCTCATCTCACATTTACTTCTGTGAGACATATGTCATATTCAGCCATTATTTATTTTTTGTGGTGTATATAATTATTTTTTCATATGTTATATGATTAATTAATTTAAATTTATTATATTTAAATTTCCACTTAAATTTATTTATTTCATGCGGCTTATGATTCAAAATTTACCTAAGTGGTAAGGGTTTATTTCACAATATCATCAGCATGCATGATTATTTTTGTTTAAGTCACTCATAAAGGAATTATTTGATATTTATATCTTAAAATAAATATATTTTTTTTATAATTTTATTATTCATGATATTTTAAAATTAATAGTACCATGTTACCACTATTTGGTACTTATAATGATTAATAAAGTGTTTTTAAGATAACCTGACTATATTTATCTCTTTAGTAGAAAATATTTTTTATTCCAAAACCATGTCTTATAAAAATGTTTTCAAATATGTTTTAGAATTATCTAAATGATTTATTAAATAAATTTTACCTATTTTTGGAATTAATAAAATTTTCTAAAATTAATATTCTTGTCATTTTATGAACACGGAACTTTTAACCCCTTTTACAATGTAAATATAATGTTCTTTTTAACTTATACAACATGTATGGAATAACCAGCCATCATGACTGTAATTTATTTGAAGATTACTTTGGAAGTTCACAAGGTTATTTTTAAATAATGTTTTCCCTAATATTCTTTAAATTATTAGTATTTAAATGTTATTTTCAAATAAAATGATTTTGACAATGTTTTTTGAAATTTCTTATTTTAAAATAAAAGGGTGGTTTTTAAAGAAAGGTTATTTTTTCACAAGAAATGTTCCATGTTATCTTTCACAATAATTTTTCAATATAAGATGATATTTTTTGATGTTACTCATGTTTTAATGTTGATATACTATAATTACACCATCCATATTTTTTCTCTGAATGTTTTATGATCAGTTTGACTAGTGATGTATTGTGCTGATACTATTCATATTACCCCTGATGGTTTATGATTATGTTTATTGATCGGTAAAAGTATTTAAATTTCATATTATAGTTTAAATAACAATATTAATGTTGATTATGTTTCACCTCTTTCATATGATAAATGCATTGGACTTTTTAAGTGATAAGAGGGGCCCTTTATAGCCCCTCAACACATCGATAGGTATCATGAGATAAACTATATTTGGTTTTGGCTGAGGTATTACACATTTATATACATGTTTTGGAAAAATCATAGAATTTATTATATGTCTTGGTATAAAACTCAATGGTATTATATGTCTTGGAAGAATCCTCTACAATATGTTTTAGATATCCAACATTATGCATTCCATCATTGTGAATTTAGATATTGATATTCGATTAGTTAGAATATCCATGGTTATGTTTTCTAGGTTATGTAATTATTTATATGGAATTATTTGATCATAATTTATTCCTTCCATATTATTCTCACGTTATTTATTAAATGACATTTTTTTTCAGTTATTTACCTTTCCATATTATTTATACATATTTATTCATATATTCTGTTGTACGCTTTCTCTTACTGAGCATATAAGCTCATAATATTATTATGTTTTTAATTCCCCAAGATACATGGAAGTATTTTGTGCTTTATATATAGGGATAAAATAAGGGGAATAATAGAATTATAAATGAAAATTCCTTATTTATTTTATTCTTTAAAATGTAATATGAATTTCAAGTAGGTATCTAGTTTACCAAAAATAATAAATTATTCGGTCCATTGAGATTCGATTCATTTTATGTAATTACAATTGAATAATGTATAAATCATCCCTGACATACTGGAGTTGGGGTCACTAAAATATTAATAAATTAATTCATAATGATGTAATTCATAATTTTGGACATTTAAAACATATTTTTTAGGCCTCTTGCTAAAACATGTAATATCGTTGGGGCCTCATGCAAAGAAATATATAAAAATAGGTAAAGCCTTAGCCAAAAACTAATTTTGTTTGTCACATTAGACCTACTGATGAATTAATGGGAAATAGAGATTCCTTCACATAAAATACTAAGTCCAACGCATTCCTCATATGAAAGGGGTGAAACTTAATCAACATAAATACTCATATTAAAAAACCGGCATAAAAAATGTTAAAAATTACCCTAATAAATAAACATAATCATAAACTATCTAGAATAAAATGAATTGTATCAAAATTTTACAACCCCAATAAAACTTATCATAAAACATATAGAGAAATAATAAGGATGATATCATGGGACTATATCCATATTAAAACATAAGTAAAATAAAGGAATGTCTTCTTAGATAGAAAATTACTTTTAAGGATCACTCAGAACATTACTTGAAAAAATAACCTTTCTTTTAATACCACCATTTTTAATTTAAAACTAGAGAATTCCTAAAATATGGTCAAAATAAATTTATTTGAAAATAAATTTTAAAAACAAATAAATTACATAATTTTAGGGATTTTTAAAAAATAAACTTATAAACTTTGAAATGAAGCTTTAAAGAAATTATGGCCATGATGGTGGGTAATTTTGTACATGATATATAAGTTAATATAAAAATTTATTTTTCACTATAAAGAGGTTAGTAAAGTGCCTTGTTCAGAAAACAACAAGAATATTCATTTCAAACCTTTTTGTAAAATTTAAAACATTGGAATTTTTTTTAAGAAAATATTTTGGATAATGGTAAAAAAAAATAGAAAAGATTTTTAGAAGAAATGGTTTTGGAAGAAAAATGATTATCAACCGAAGAAATAAATAAAGTAGTATGTTCATAAAAACATTATATTAATAATTTTATGTACCGGTGAGTTGAAAAATGGGACTATTAATTTAAATAGTTCATCAATAAACATAAGAGAGTAAAATAGATTTATTTTAAGGTAGAAATATCAAATAATTCCCCCAAAGGATACGAAAAAATTACCGAATATTGATGAGATTTTGAGATAAACTCTTACCACTTTGGTAACTTTTGTATCATAAACCCCGTGAATGAAATAAAGTTAAATTAAACATTACATAACATTAATATAAATTAATTCATCATATAAAATACAAAAAGGGTAGTATATAAACCACAAAAAAAATAAGCGGTGAATATGGCGTATGTCTCATAGAAGTAAATGTGAGACAAGAAACCCTTACCTTGAGTCTAAATTATCCCATTCATTATTCATATTCCTAAAAAATAAAATTATTTTAATTATTTAATTTCTTAAGAAAATTTTCAAGTTTATTATTATTTTTATTTCACTTATTACCATGTTATATATGATTACTTAATCAATTAAGTTTATGTCGGATGTTTCGATGATATTTAGTTTAAGTGTTAAAAATGAATTTTTAAGGTTGAATATGGTCAATATTTAAACATATCCAAAATAATGATCATGACATAATTGTTATATTATACATCAATTTAATTTTTAAAACCAGTAATGAAAGATGGTTATGAAAAATGAACCATGTTTCAATAAATGTGAATATATTCCATGCACACACATGAGTAAAGTTTCCATTTTTCAATGATCATTATATATATATATATCATCCATGTTTTGTGGTGATAAAAATAGATTCTCATCGCTTGCTGAAGGTGGTAGTTCACACATACAAGAACAACGTTATAATTTGTTAGTGTAAGAAAGAAAATTATGAATATGAAATTAATATAATAATTATTTCATTTATATCACATATATTCATTAAAATTATCCTTATTACTTTCCATGTAAAATGTCAGTGAAAATATAATCACATCGCTTCATGAGGCGGTAGTCTATTGTACACCTGAGCAACATTATCGTATCCCCTATAAAATGGAATGTAAAATTGGAATATATTATATAGTGACTCAAAAGGTATAATTTTTTAATAAATATCATATATATACATTATATACATCATCATACCCAACCATGAGAGGATTTAATAAAAAACATGTCTCATCGGTTTGTGAGGAGGTAGTCTGTCGCACACACGAGCAATGTTATCTTTTCACATTTTAAGAAAGAGGATATGGATATAGATAATTACATTAAAATAATAACATATAAGTATATTTTAGATAATTTTATTATTATATAATCATAAATTAATATTATTTTAAGTAGTTTAAATAAGAAATAAAAAAAATTGAATAGTACAGAATTTCACATCTTCTTAGAAAACATCTTTAGGATTTTATCTAAAGTATTACTAGAATGAATTTATGACCAAACCAAGGATTATATTATGAGGGGATGGAATTTTGGAAGTTATTTGTATTGGTATGGAATGAAAAAAGGGTTTTAGGGTGTGAATAAGAGAGGATAGTGTGTGAACTTTTATAAGTGAGGTGAGTGGAACACTTGTATGTTTTGAAAAGAAAAATGTGCAACCATGTTTTTCACTTGAAAAAGGGACCAAAATGAATTATTATTGATATTTATACATGATAAGGTATACATATGTTCGTAAAATATATTTTATATAGGTTTTAGGTCATTTTATGCCATATATTTTTAGTTTAAACCTCAACAAACCCATTTTTACCTTAACCGCAATAATTAATCTATACTGTTTTCACTATTCATTATAGTAAAAAATTAGTTTTAACTTATTAGATAATATAAATCATTATGATTCCAAATATGGAATTAATTTTTCAATATTAAATTTACATATGAGGAAAATTTTAATTTAAAATTAATCTAGCATACGTGATGAGGAAAAAGGGTTTGAAAGAGAAAATGTTCAAGCATTTACAAATTTTTATTTAAAAATACAATATGAAAATGATTAAAATTGACTAAATTGTATTAATATATATATAATTGAACTAATTTTACATTAAACCCAATTTAAAATATAATTTGACTTTATAAATAATTTAAACAAAATGCTAGTTTTCAATTAAAATTCGGTATGTTTTACTATTCATCAAAAAATAAAACTTTTCAGAAAAATCCCAAAAAATTACACTAAGATTATTTTGGTATGATTATTTAAAAAATTAAGTTTATTTTTCCAAATAAATTTTCTAAAATTGTTAAAAATTAATTATAAAGTATGTGTTCAAAGTGAGACTAAACTGCCGTTTAGAAAAATATAGTTTTTTAAAAAAAAAATCATTTTCTATCAAAGGGTCATAATTTTATCTCTAATGAATAGATATAAATTCTATTTATTTTATAATTATGTAAACAATATAATTTTTATAATTTATTTAGTATTATTCATACCCTCCAAATTAATGGAAAAGTTATAATGGTCATATTTAAATAATAATATTTTAATATAGTATCATATTTTGTTCAAACCTAATATTTCATGTATTGAAGCTATTGAAGAGATTGAATTTATTTAAAAATAAATATACCTTAAAGTACTAGGATTTTATATTACCTTATATTATTAGTGTTTTTTTGACATACATACTATCGAATATGATGTTTATATTTTAAAATCTCAGGGTGGTATGGTAACTCATGTTTTTTCATGTGAAGTGGTGACTAGGAACCCACTAATGAACTATTTCCTGAGTTTTGATGGTCCTATATCTATACTACATGAATCCTAAAATAATAAGATGTATTTGATATAAGTTTTTAATGAATTGGCCATGGTCAACCTACCACCTCACCCATACCACTCTACCACAAGTCTTGAAGTACATTCCCAATTACCACAAGCTAACAACATGCATCGAGGAATCACACTATAACCAAGTAGTAATAATTTCACCTTTTAATACCAATAAATAATAAAAAGAAACTAATTAAGAATCTATCATGGTGTGTCTGTAAATTTAATGTTAATTTATATGAAATAAAAAACCAAACATGTTATAATAATTATTATCAAACAATTAAAATTTAAAATAAATTAATAACATCAAATATAATACATAATTATGTTTAAACATAAAGTAAACCAAAATATAAATAAATCAACGTGATGAATTGAATGATATATAATAATTTCTAGAAATAAACCAATAACTTGAGCCACACATTAAACATCTCTATGTAACCCATTATCACTCACCACTTCCACAACATCCATTAATGGACTACAAGAATGAAATATAATCTGGGATCAAAATTGGGAAACTATATGAAAACATAAGAGCTACACACACATACACCTGTGTGTATCTAGTGTTTGATATAAATAGTCCTAATGGAATTTAACCAAAGAGTAATGGAAATTTGTTTTCATAAATCATTTCAAAAATGTGGTTTTGAACATCATTTATAATATTTATTTTCCAAATGTAAAGAATAAATTGAAAATAATTATAATGAATTTAAACCCTTTTCCAAAACCAAGTTAAAACATCTCTAGAAAAAAAAGAACAAGTGGGATTGGAAACAATGATATCAAACCCAAGTAAATATATCCAACTTTCCTTTGAAATCATTCTTTCAAATACATTCTTTATCAACTAAGGGGAGGAATCCAAAATTTAGAAAAGAAGACACATTAAAACCTTAAATGTTTGACTTCCATGATTATAAAAAAATATTTTATAAAATTAAAATACCATTAAAAATATAAAAAATCCATTTTAAAAATTATTTGAAAATTAAATAAAATCAAAGAAGGAATAAAAAATATAAACAATGAGCACCATAATATTAATTTTACATAGAAAAAATAAAAAATGAAAATGTTAATGGTTCTACTAATCCAAAATGAACACAAGGGGATAAAAATAAAGTACATAATGAGAATCCCAAATATAATACCATAATTAATGAATAAGTGTCATAGGAAAATCATTAGGTCCTAATGTGAGATGATATTAAACATGTGTCAATGTAATCAAATAACATACTATATTGTATTCATAAATTATATCAACTACTGAATCACTTTTTTCAGGGGAACCCCCATAGAAAGGGTGTAACCTATAGTAAGATGACACTAGCTAGTGCTTAATTTAAACCAGTAAAGTTGTAGGGTCCTGAAAACTTCTCCAATGGAAGTAAATACTCCCAAAATTACTTTTTAGAAGGAATCAAGAATACCAACAAGTATAACAAGGAAAATGGACTCATATTGAGTTTAAAACATCAGCAGAAACTTGAAGGAATTAAATTTCTCAAGGATTCTTTAATTTACCCATGCACCATCACTAGGAAGGTTTCACAGACCGCATGAACCATAGACCACTAGTATGTGGATGACAAATAAGAAGAAGAAGAAGAAGACCTCAAATATTCCCCTCTCGCATTCGAAGAAGGTGTCTCCACCACAATCAATGAACATAGGGAGACAAACCTGGGCACCGAAGATGACCTGTGGCCCACTTTGATTAGTGTGTCTATTCCTATCAAAGAGCAATAGATGTACACCTCCTTCATGAAGAAGAATAGTGATGTGTTTTCTTGGAACTACATAGAAATTCCAGGCCCCAATCTTGAGGTAACCACTTATCATCCTAATCTACCAAAAGATCACTGGGGATATAAGTAGGAAGTTAGTAGGACCCAATAGACACATGATACCAAAATAGAGGATGACATTGACAAGTTGATATATCCCAAATTCATACAAGAAGTCCAATATCCGATTTGGCTAGAAAACATAGTCCATTTCAAAAATAATTATAGAAAAATTAGGATCTTCATCGACTTTAGCGACCTTAATCGGCACTGACTCAAAGATAATTTCCCAGTCCCAATCATAGAATTATTGATTGATGTAACGGCTAGATATGAGGCCCTCTCTTTCATGGATGACTATTATGGATACAACCAAATCTGAATGGAGTGAGGAGATGAAGAATATACCATTTTAGGGATCCTTAGGGAGTGTTCTGTTATAGGATGATGCCCTTTGGTCTAAAAAATATCGGTGCTACATATCAGTGTTCCATGCACTAAATCTTCAAGACCTTCCTAGTGAAATCCATCGAGTGCTACATCGACGATCAAGTGGTTAAATATTGACCACGCTCAAGTCACATGAATGATCTTGAAACTATCTTTAACAAACTGCAACAACATATTTCAAAGATAAATCCCCTAAAGTGTGCCTTTGGAATTACCTTTGAGAAATTCCTCATCTTCTTTGTATGCCATCATGGCATCAAAGTCAAACCAGAGAAGAAAAAAATCAATCCTTGTAATTTCCCGACCTCACAACCTCACATAGTTGAGATGTCTCCAGGGGCACCTGACTTACATCTTGTGCTTCATAGCCAACCTTGCGGGTAAATGTTTACTTTTCACAAGGTTAATGAAGAAATGGGTTGCGTATGAGTGGGATAATTATTTTCAAGACTCATTCAGCAATATCATAAGATATATCCTAATACCACTAGTGTTGATGCCACTAGTTGAGAGGAAACCACTCATTTTGTATGTAACTGCCTTGGAATGGTCATTTGGAGCCTTCCTCACGTAGAAGAATGATGTCGGTAGAGAGAAGAACCTCTAATACCTCAGCCGAACAATGATTGATGATGAAACTAAATATTTGAGAATCTAAAGGAACTACCTATCCCTAATATTTATGGTTCAAAAACTCAGGAATTACCTGCATCTCCATGAGGTCCACCTAGTCTCCATCTGCAACCCGCTCAAATATATCCTCAACTATCCCAAGATAACTGGATTCCCATCATGATGTGTAGTCATCCTACAATAGTTTTACATATGGTACATACTCTATAAGGCCATCAAATTCTAGGAATTATAATACTTCATGGTAGAGTACACCTCAGAAGAAACAACCTCGTTGGATGCTGAACTTTCAGATGAAGAACTCTTCTTCGTCCAAGAGGACCCCAGGTATGGGTAATGTTCTTCGATGGTGCTTCCAGTAGACCAACAGGTAAAAGGATGGAGGATCCCAAGCTTAACAAATTGGGGCTGAGAGTTATACTCGTATCCCATGAAAAGGCCATCTTTCCTTACTCATTATTTCTTTCAAAGGGATGTACAAAAAATGAAGTAGAATACTAGGCCCTCATTGCAGGCCTAGAGCAGGAACTTAATGCATGATCCAGACACCTAAAGATAAAAGGTGATTTGGAGCTAGTCATAAAGTAGTTCAATGGTGACTATGCCATTAAGAAAAAAGTATTGTCCCCCTTAATGAACCATGTTCGAGAACTAATGGCAGAATTCCCATCAAAACCAACATGGACCTATGTCCCCCTGTCAAAAAATGCTCAAGCTGATGCATTGGAAAATACATCCACACACCAGGTTGGTCTAAACCAAGATGAAACAGTTATTATCATTTCCCATATTCATATTTTCTTTCCATTTCTTTAGAATAGTATAGAGGATATTGATGAGATTAGACCCATTTTTGATCCTTATAGTCACACCATCGACTAGATGAATCCCCTTGCAAATTACCTTCGAAGGGTGGAACTCCCACTAGATAGGGCTAGAAAGGAACAGATTCGGAGACAGACAATAAAATTTGTCTTGTACAATGGGGTAAACCAATAAAAGGTTCTATACAAACCATTCCTTGATGGAGTCCTTCTCAGGTGCATTGATGAAGAAGAAACTACCACCATCATAAAAGAAGTGCACACCCGAGCTTGTAGAGCGCACCGGTCAACAACCAAGCTCTCTAATGAAATTCTAAGGCTTGGATACTATTAGCCCACTATGATACATGATTGTGCTATATTAACAAAGAAGTTCGATTCTTTCCAAGTTCATGCCAATTTTATTCAATGACCCCTAGAGTAACATCATACAACTAAGTACTCCTGTCCATTTGCTTCCTGGGGGATGGATGTTGTGGGACTATATCCTCTTGCTAAAGCCAGACAATTCAAGATCATTTTCATAGAAACCGACTTCTTTTCCAAATGTTCTGAAGCCATACCCATTAAAGAAGTTGGGGGGAAAAGCTTCATTATCTTTTTTAAGGCCAACATCATTAATAGATTTGGTGTCCCTCATATAATAATGATGGACAATGACACCAACTTCTACTCTTCTAAGTTGGAAGAGTTATACCAGGAGTATGAAATCAAAGACAACTGTTCATCCTACTACCATGCAATGGACAATGGGCATATAGAGGATTTCAACAATAATCTATCTTACATACTCCAAAATATGGTAGATAAAGATAAAAATAACATCCATAAAATATTTTTCATGCTTTATGGGATTAATAGACCATGACCCACACTGCCACCTAGGAAACACTGTACTCACTAATATATGGGGTAGAGGTTGTTTTTCCTATCAAAATTCATGTGCCATAACTTCGTGTGGACATATGCGATCAAATTTCCATGGAATAGAAATCCAAGAGATGGTTTGAGGAGTTGGAACAGCTAGATGAGAAAAGTATGCACACTTTTCACCATTTGGAAGTCTACCAAAATCCGATTGCACGAGCCGTTAACAAAAAGGTTCACCATCGATCTTTCCTTGAAGGAGATATGGTGTTGGTCCTTAGAACCCTGATGATACTTGAGAAGAAGCCCCCAAAGATTGAAACAAAGTAGAAGGAACCATATGTCATACATAGGGTTTATTCCAATGGAGCATACACCTTGATATCACTGGACAAACAACTCATCACAGCTCCCACAAATGAATGGTTTTTGAAGAATTACTTCACATAATAGCAACGCCGATGAAGTATTCCAAAATATACAACCCTAAAATATGAGTTATAGTTCTATACATATGATTCTAAACTATATATAAATCATCTATAAAACATGACATTAAACTATGATTCTAGTGTCCTCACTGCATGACTCTAAACTGGATAACATAGCGTCCAAGCTGCAAGTTGTTAAACCACATAGCATAAATCGTCCTAATCACATGACAATAAACTGCACAATCCCTCAGAGAACTATATACGACTTGATTCCCATTCATTAATGGGATATGTAGCGACATCTCAATTCTAGATCATGCCCCATCCCCCACCATATAAAGAAAAAAAATTACTCTATCATGTCCTCTCTCTCCCCATATTTACAAGGGAAACCTTTATCACTTCTTGATTCTCACATCGAGTATAACTCACGCGAGTTTAGGATTGGTGGTAAGGATTCCCTTTTGTAAACTAACTATAGAGAAATATGGTAGAACTAGAATCCGTAGTAGATGCAACCAAAAAGAACCTACTCTTATGTCTAAGTCGGATTGGTACAGGGAACATTCAGAACTACGTGCGGCTTGATTCCTACCTTTGTAGGATACGTAGTGACGCCTAGATTTAGAATCCCAGCCCAGTCATGAACAAAAAAATTTCCCTCACATTTCCCTATATATGGACCAATCCTATGTAGGGAACATTGAGAACTATGTGCATCTTGATTCCTGTCCTTCCAGGATATGCAGTGACGCTTAAATTTGGCATCCTAGTGCAGCCAACGACAAATAAAAATTCCCCCACATGTCCCTATGCATGGAAAAAGCCTTTGTAGGGAACATTCATAACTACCTATGTCTTGATTCCTAAACTTGCAGGATAAGTAGTGACACCCAAATATGGCATCCCTGCCCAGCCACAAAAAGAAGGGTGCCCCTTCCTCTGTTCATAGGTTAGACTCATAAAAGGAGTCCATGAAGGGTTCTAACCACATGACAATAAACTCCGAGATTCTTCAAGAGTCATGTATGGCCCAATTCTCAATGTTATAAGATCCAGAACATGCCCCCACTCATAAGAAGTCAAAATATCATTCTTCCCCCCATATGTATGAGTTAGATCTATGTGGAAGCCCTAGTAGTTTGCAACTAATCATGTTCTGGGTATTTCTTAAGTTCCCAGACACATAATTCCCATTTTTCAAACTCCATACTCTAGGAAATATTGGTTCCCCATAAAAATTCATGGCCATCAGATATGGAAGTCCATTGTCCTACGAACACCTTTGTTTGACTATGCACATCATGCCTCGGTGGCTCTGCATACGATTCCTACAAAACAATTATCGATCAAAGTAAAATTAATCCTCAAGAGAGTCACCTTATAACATGATACACCCATCAGATTCCAATCCCCATGTCATTCATCCTGATCCAAGTCCCCCCCGAGAATATGGTTTACACCTTCTGTCATCACTCATGTCTAAAAAATTCCAGAACATCCCAATCAAAATTAACTCAAAACTATCAATGATCTTTGTGAAAACATAACGCCCTTCTGAATGACTCTAAACTTCACAGCATAATGTCCTCACTGCACGACATTAAACCCTAAGGACAAAATCGTCCATGCTGTATGACATTAAACTGCATAGCACTGTTTTAAGACTAAATACTTCATGTTATTTATTTTTCTATTCTTAAGTGGTGATCCAGAATCCTCATAATCCCTTGTCCCTCACACCGATCATAGATTACATGATCTTTGGGATTTCAGTGAGTGATCCACCATGAAATCATAGAAAATCAGTCCAAGGATTTGGTCCTAGTAGCATGACCCTAGAAGGAATTTCATGGTTCTCTTCCCCATAAGGAACCCCACGTCTTAGCCGTACGATGTTAAATGATAGGGAGCACCAAATATGGGACAAATTCCTCACCCTACATATGATTTAGATCTACTTAAGGGATAATTGATTCCATGAGTGAATCATAGCCTGAATGTCTCTAATGTTTCTAGATACACTCTATCCATACCTCAAACTCCATGCTCTAAGCGATATTAAATCCCCATAATCATCCATAGCCATCAGGGATGGAAGGATAGTGTCATGTGGACACCTTTTTTTGAATATGCACATCATGCCCCTGTGGATCTACATATGATGTCAATAAGACGACCAACAATCAATGGAAAATTTATCCCCAGTATATTCTTCTCCTATATCAGTAAGCCCAATGGATTCCAAGCCTCGTGACCTCCCTCTTAATTCATGGGCCCTCAAAGTCACGGATTATATTCTCTTTCCTACCCACATCCTAGATATATAAGAATATACTGGCCCGATTCACCACTGGTCTCTATTTAGATTTCTATAAAATAAAGATACCCCATCCATATGCATGAAGATGATCCTCATATAAGAAAAATATATAGCCCCACTTATTTTTGGGTTTCCCAGAGAAGTTCATCTAAAACAAATGTCCATTTTCACGATTAGGTTCACCCCTTAACAAAGGTCATATATTGTGTTCAGAAATGTCTGAATCTCCACAATCATTCATAGCCATCGGAGATGGAAGGCCAGTGTGCTGTGAAGATATTTTTTTGACTATTCACACCATGACCTGGTGGCTCTGTATTTGTCTCCTATAAAACAACCGTCAATCAAATGCAAATTTTCCCTCAGGATATTCCTTTCTAGTTTCTATATGATCATATGAAATTGATGTCCCATATCACCCCCAATCATGGAAAACCCCTGAATATGACGGCCTAAATAACATCCCCTTTGTATGTTCCCCAACATGAAAAATACTTCTAATTGAATTGACCATTCACCAACACTCCATTACATGAATGATAATCGTGCAGAATCGATTGCCCACTCAAAGACGATACGAATGTCCCTAATACATTCGTACATCATCACTCAAACAAGACACCCACTGTGGCTCCCAAAATTAAAACAAATTAAAAGTGTTTTAAATCCTACCAGGCCATCAGAGATGGACGACTAGTGTCTTACAAACACCATTGTTTGACTATGCACATCATTCTCGGGTGGATCTGCATATTTCTCCCATATAACAACCATCAATCAAAGGAAAATTCGACCTCAGTAGAGTCCTATCCTACATTCGTACACCTAAAATGGATCTCGAGACTCATACATGTCAAAATCTCACAAAGTTAGGGTAAAGAAAAATCCATCATTTATGTCTAAAAGATATTAGGACATTCTTGGATGATGAATCCCGAATTGGGGCCCCAACACCGTTATGTTTGGTCAAAACTATTAAAACTAAAACATTAGTAATAAGTTTGAATGGAAGGACTATGAACTACAACAAAAAAGATGCCATACTCTCTAGAGTGAAAATCTATAAAGGGAACCTCTGGATAAAAGTCTTGTATCAGTTCGTTAAACATATACCATATATGGTTTATAAGAAAATATCTAGCTATCAAAAGAGATGTAAACCTTGTTAGGTCAAAAAACCCATAAAAGGATTCCTAATAAAAAGTCATGTTATACCTGCTAAGACCATGTAGAACAGTCTTAGGAAAAAATTAGGCTGATATTGAAAAATACACAAAAGTTTGCGAGGTTTTCCATAAAACATCAACAATAGTCAAACTATGCTTGCTCAGTCTCGTGGATCAGGGAAAAAAATTAGATCCCAATTCGATTATTTCAATTTACTGGTTTCGAATCAGGGTTTAAAATTAATACATGATCAACAGGATGTTTATATGACTGATTTTGATCAATTGAAATGAGATTAAAAGGAAAATAAAAATCATTTGAAGGAAAATTAGTTTCATTTATTTCGACAAAAATGGAGGAGCATCCACAACCTGGAGACTATCCTCACAATTGGGACATGATCGTTACATAATACGTTCAACAGAGTCATAAAGTTGCATCAAAAACTGATGTGACTCCGTAATGGCCTGACGAAGCTTTAATAAATTTACAGTCTTTTCCTTCGCTCATTCTTACAGTGCCTCGATGTCCCTCATAGTTTTAGGGAGAGTCCTTTCTCCTTTCATTTTCTATCACCCCTCTTCAATGATGACCACATCCCAAGAACGCTTCTGTTTAAGACACTCCAGTTTCTGGATCTATTACCCCAATTATTGGTTGAGTTATTCCACCAAGGACTCTTACTTGATGAGTTCATTTTTCAACCTCACAACTGCTCCATCTTGATTGGAAAATTCGTTAATGTGAATATTTCGCGTAGCCACATGATGATCCATCGACTCTATTACATAAAGTTGAGACTCCATCATACCAATTTCTTCCCATGTAGCAACCACCTACCTCACTATATCATGAATACCATGATAGTAAAATCCACCAAAACCCATGACCACAAAATTGAAGTGTAATTTTGGAAACATCGCTGGTATATCAGCCAATGGGGTCTAAGAAATTGATCTCCAAATATCCCTCCTTGCCTTTTGAAGGATGGGACAAAGATTTACCAGGCCTTCTTGATTGGTATTAGAGTCACTCTCTAAAGACAAAATATAGTCAGGAATGAATTTCAGAAGAGAGGGACTTGATTTGGTGGCTATAGCATGACTCGACCCTACAACGACCTCGTCTTTGGTGGTTGCAATGGAGGACAGAGTGGGGGAATCCGCTGCTATTTATAATGCTTGTGGTTGTGATTTTGAGAATAGGGAGGAGAAGGATTCAGTACCCCCACCTTCGTAGCAATGCCACTACCCAAATCAGGTGGTAGGACATCTTCAATCATCAGCTAAACTTGGGGACCAATCAGGAGAACTAGAGACCCCAGGTCATACTCAGCCAAAATACTAATCCCCAAGGAATCCCTCAAAAGGTTAATTATTGATATAAGTCCTGTTAGGATAATAAAAATGGATAAGGGTTCTAGTCATGACATCTTAGTGTAAGAAAACACAATTTCTCTCAAAATTTTATAAAAGGGTACAATATCTTTCTCCAAATTCTCAAGGGATGGGACATCATCCTCCCCAGTGATTGTGATTTTTTTCTGATTCAGTATGATAATTTGATTATAAATCTCAAATGGGGATCCCTTCACAGGGGTAAAGGTCTTTTGATCAAGATTAATTTGTTCTTGAAGATTTAAATCACCTCCAAAATTCGATAGGGTTTGGGGCTCACCACTGGATTCAGCCCCTGCCATAAAGATCACATTATAACTTTCTATGAGAGTTGGCTCAACATAGTAAAATGATCCCTCAAGTACTAGATGTTCATCCACTATTAAGTTAGATATTGTTTGAGGAGGAGTAGTCACACCTGAAGGGTCGACGGTGCCCCTAGACTCTTCAGTTGGCCCAGATCCCCTAATTTGGTCAACCACAAAGGATGGAAACCCTTCCTCTACCATAAAGGGAACGAGCGCAGTAGATGCCTAAGCAGCCACCATCTGGCTACCAATATGCCCTGCATTAAAATACATACACGCAACAGTGATTCAACAAGATAAGGTTACTTGGTTTAACTATAATGTGAATAGAAGATTACTTGTGATTCCCCTCCTAATGTGATTTGATAGTTGGGAGGCATGCTTGCATTTCATTTATTGTCCTAGAGATGGATCCGAAATAAGAGCACCCAGAAGATATAGAGGGGTAAATTCCCTAGAGGGGTCTAAAATGACCACTTCCATATGTTTTTGGGCTCTAGGGGATCCTTGCGCAGTACACCTACCATCGGTAGGGCGCACTCCCTAGCTAAAATGACTCCAGGATAATAAATTGGGAAAATAACCATTTCTTGAGACCCTGCAAGCACTTGAAAAATCAAAATCAGAGGGGAACCATTAGAATATCTGAAACAAAATAATTTAAGACCAGAGGTTGTCGATAAAACAACCTCTCTCATAAACCATGGGAGTAATGCCATCAATGCCACATTGTCAGACTATTAATGCTTGTCCACAGGGGCTTGGAGACACTTATCCATTTAATTTATGTAAGAAGACACCTTATCAGTCTCTTCTTCGGACAAAATATTGGTAGGATAAATGGATCCCCCAATACCAGGAAGTTAGAAACATCATCCCCAAAGAAGACACTATATATCTTTATTTGAATCATTCTCCCTCAGTTCATCCTAGACCCTCCAAGAATCCAGAAGTGTAGCCATGACTAGGATGGCCAGTAATGGAAGGTTAGTACAGGGGATCAGAGTGGGTTTGGACAACCGCAAATGTTTCCCAGGAGTCCCTGTAAACTCAGGACCTTGAAAATATGAACGTTTATGGGATGTTGGGAGAAAGTAAGAAGCTTTTTCTACAGCAGCCACAATGGGTGAGCCAATGATGTCTTCATCCTCATAATCCATCTCTGGTCACAACATGGAAAGTACATGATGCAAGTATTTTCGGTGACCACTTCGATAATGGATGAGGGTCTTGAGGTCCCCGAGGTAATGACCCACCCTTTCGGGATCCTCATCAAAATAAACGTCTGCATGTGCTGACAGATAGCTAAAAGGTCTCATTGCCTCTAGGCCACTAGAAATCATCTTCATGGAGAATGTATGGTGGACTCTAGGCAGCAGCTTTAGAAGCTCGTTCGGCCGCCCATGAGGTCACGACCCCTTCTTTCACAATTTTCCTTGAGGGGGAACTAAGAGGCCTTTAGAGGACCTTTTTGGGTTGAGAGTGTTTAACAACTCCATTTTAATTCTCCTTTCCATTTGTCCCAATTTCCTTGAAAGTTTCCATGATAGAAATCAGGTCAGATAATTGTCCATCTAGATATGATTTAACCTAAGAATCATCATAAATTTTGGTAAGGAAGTGTACGGAATCACCAGAATCTAGAAGTCTGGCATGTCACTAGGTTTCCTCCTAAGTGAACATCAACCATAGTTGATTGGATATCATCATATGATTCTCTTGAATGGAACTCTTGAGAGAAAGAGTACACAAATTCTAAACACAGTTAAATTGATGACTAAAAATACAAGGTGCATATCCCTTGCAAATAAGATCTCCTTTGATACGGGAAACTAGGACGTCTTCTCTAAAAGAGAAGATGTGACTTAAGTTGACAAATTATTAAGATACATTATTCTTAATAGTACCAGTATTGGAATTATAAGGATGATAAGAGAAATGTTTGTAAACTTTGAGATAATCCATTAAGTCATTCTCATTATTTTTAGTTTTCTCCTATTGCTTATCCTATGAAGCCTAAGCATCCAACATAACCCCATTGGTACTCTGAATATATGATCACAGGGTGGAATACCTAATTGTTAAGGAATTGATAAAGGTATAACCTCCTATGTGGGCTCCTATCCTGCCCCAATGAATTTGGAAAGGACCAATTATCTTGTAAGGTGGTCTCCCCTCGTTGATCTAACCTAGTAGGTGATAAATCATGGCCAATACTAGGATAGCTAAATTGATGTATCTTACTATAGAAAATTGAGCGTTCATGATGAAATTTGAGGCTATCACACCAATAGATTCTAATACTAGTAAGAGCCACCCATTCATAAACATGGAGAAGAATGCCGCTAGTCGAAATAAACAATCAACATCAGGGATGAGCCCCCATCCCCACTCATGAAACTTCCCCTCTACAGGGGTGGGCCAATAGGTACCCGCTCACCCCCAGGTTGTTTTGGTAGTACAGCCCCTGGGTCTCCTTGGATTGGGCTCTAGACCAGTATGCTTAACAAAGGCACCAAACCACTCATTAAAAGGAGCGTTTTGATTTGGACAAGGATCAGTTTCATTCAAAAGATCCTTCACCTGAAAAATGAGTTTCATAGCCAAAGGAGGTGTTCTTTCCTCTTCATCCAAAACATAGAAGGGAGGTAGAAATTCATCATACATATCCCCAACAATATGGACTCCTGAGATTAACCGGATGTCCCAAAGACTGATGTCGACCCCCTTGTGGGTTAGATTAAAGGTATTGGTGTTTGGGATCCACCTGCTCAGGAGCTGTGAAATAAGGGCAGTGGTATGGTGAGTGTATGTTATAGATACCCAAGAAACCTTATATAGTCCCATAGTCTGGAGCTTGGTTTTAAATTCTTCACAACTCTAGAGAACCCAAAAATTAACCCC
This sequence comes from Viscum album, assembly GCA_963277665.1. Classification (NCBI taxonomy): domain Eukaryota; kingdom Viridiplantae; phylum Streptophyta; class Magnoliopsida; order Santalales; family Viscaceae; genus Viscum; species Viscum album. The sequence goes on along the minus strand of OY728157.1, from coordinate 21,612,857 downwards.
TAATCTAAGCCAAATGATCCTCCAGAGTGAAGATCCCTCTTGGATGACCATCCATGCTTCTCATTCACTATAGCTATCCAAGCAAGGCTCTGGTAGTAGTGGGTCATCTTGTCTAGATTCCACTGCATCTCCTCTAAATCTCGAGGTGCGTAGCTCAGTAAGGACCCAGGGAAATATCTCTCCGAAGGTACCTCCCATTGGAAGAAATCAAGGCCTTTCGGATAGAGGTGTTAATTATCCAGGCAATAGGATGATTGGTTGGATTTGGCATTGGCATCACTGTATCAAACAATAGGCCAAACCCATAAGAGGTAAGCCTATATGAAGTTGGGTATTCCCTCTGACTCACTATAAGAATATTTTATAGAAATTGGTGTAATGGAATGACTGAAATTTTTTCATTAGCCAAAGCTTCCATGTTCATTGATCTTTCATCAATAGCAGAAAGAGGGGAAGTAGAAGTAGCCTCATAAAGAGCAGCGATGTCAGCAACAACTTGTGAAAGAGCCATTGAAGCCTGCATAGGAAGATCCAAAAGTATTCAAAAAGTTATTTCAATAAATTTTTTTGATAAAGGACACAAAAAATGGATAATGGAATTTAAAAGGTGTCCTCATGGGGTCCATTTAATATTCCAAAAAATGGTATGCAACAACCATTTACTGTGTAGTGAATGATTCGCGGAAGCAATCCCCGTGTGTGACATGATACATGGAAGAAATCCCCTCATACTGATGTGGTATGAATAAGCATTATACCACGTACAACCACGGTATGCAAAACACCTGTGAGGTGCTGGTCCATGGAGTGTTGGACATTGAATAGAATGGTTTTCGAAAGCCGAACACTGTGAACCAAGGAATAACGAATTTTATATTCAAAGTTTCTATTTAAAAGTTTATGTTCAGATTATTAAGGCTTAAAGTTCAGATTATCTGGTTTATGCTCGGTGTGTGGGACATGCAAACTGCATAGAGTTCTCCTACACAGAGGTCTGAAATTTAGTTTTAAATTCCAAAAAGTAGTTTGCAAAACCGAAAACTCAGTTCTCGGGTAGAAGTAATGGTGAAAAGTTCTATTCATGACATGTACAAAGAGGTTTGCAAACATGGTTTTTCGCAAAAGATACAATACATGAAGGCCGATAAAGTTGAGAGAGAGTCGAGAACACTATTTTCCATGAGAAATGGTAAAAGAAAAATGACATGGTCCCCTATATATAGGTGTGATCCCCTCATACCAGACCTATATTTTCTCCCACAAAACATTTCAGTTCAAGAACGCTTCTACATCAGAATAGTCTCTTTTCATTTTGAACAAACCCCATTCCAATGGGGGGAATGTTTAGGGTCCTGGAAACTTCTTCAAGGGAATAAAATACTCCCAAAATCACTTTGAAGAAGGAAGAAAGAATACCTACATGTCTAACAAAGAAAATGGACTCAAATGGAGTTGAAAAATTCAGAAGAAACTTGAAGGAATTAAATTTCTCAAGGAGTTTTAATGTTACCTGAATACCATCACCAGGAAGGGTTCATAGACCGTATGAACTATGAACCACTAGTACATGTAATGACCTACGAGGTGTTGGCCTATAGAGTGATGGACAATGAACCCAATTTACTCTGAACTACATTGCTTGCTAGATCAAGAGTGAAAATGACATCCTCATACCTTCTTACAAACTTAGAATTTTGTGGATGAAGAAAATTGGCAAGGTTCTATGAACCATGACTCACAAACCATAGCCTCCGAAAACCCCAATTGACTGCGTCTTCCATGGGTCAAGATATATCTTCATGGGCTTCAACAAATGGTTCATCATCCCCATAGATATGATTTCCCCATTGCTCTATAAAAGGAGAAAATGAGAAAATGAGAATGAAACAGATGAAGAAAGCACAGAGAAGACCCCAGAGGTTAGAAGTAATAATTAATAGAGGATACCTGCTTTAGTCTCAAATCATCAGGGAATAACAAATTGAAAACCATGTTTTCATTGGTATAACCAGCCGTGAACCATAAAATGAAGGAACGTAATGATAATGGGAGAACCACAAAGCTAATTGGTGAAATCTCCAAACACATATTCCTTTCGGATAAACTCCCCGCAAACAATAATCCCTCAGACCTTGCTTTGATATGGTGTTCTGCATAGTGTATCTCTATGTAGATTTAACCTCACACTGCATACTACATCAGTACATGGATGGAACTCGAAGTGGCATGACAGACCAAATATAAGACCACGTACCACTGTGGGGCATGATGGTCCATGCCCAAGCCCAAGTACTTCTTCGGTACGTGGATGAACCCTCTACCTACATACCACTATGGTATGCAAAGCTCCCCCATCCCTCATAAGAAAATGTAAGAGGAATGGGTAATCTTAAAGTATTATTTCCTCTGGCTCCAATCTTGCCCCTCCTTTACCATCCATTCCTCCATAGACCCTCCATGAACCAGTCCCCCAACATCTGTCCAAAGCCTCCCTCAAAGCCAACAGAACTGTATGATTAGACCATCGGGCACATCGGTGTTCCCCTTTGAGTCTACATACCAATGGTAAGTATAGTCAAAAATGATCTCCCCACAATGGTTAGGACTCCAGGGATGCATACAAGTCTACCTTCCCATGATAACCTAGATTCCAACCTTGGGATAGTATCATGAACCTCCTCGATCTAGGGATTAAGGGTGATCTCTTTATTTTCCATTCAATTAGGAATAATGATCAGTCTAAGGAGTTACGTTCTCTTATACCTTTGTGGAGATTCGACATTACTCCACTTTCCCGGAACACTTTCTAGGGCTCTACCACTGAGTTAAGTCCCCAAACTTTTGAGGGATGAGCCATGTGACCGCTAATGTCATCCCACATTAAAAGGTTCATCACTTCGTGCCCTCACCCACAGTCGCCCCAGCCTCTTCCACAGTAGGCCCGACCTCTCCCATCAGCAGGAGAGGAGGTGTGTGGTTGGTTATATCTCTCACATCCTCTTGTTTATAACACAAATCATGACTCATGTTGTCTTAAAGATCTGTGATGATTATAACATCAACAAAAATACGAACTATGAGAACTTAGATTCCTTATCAAACCAGGATACACAGGATGCCTGCATGAAGGCCCGAGGTCAAAACGGTGCCCTTACAAAAGGGCCCACCCAATCATGTCCCATAAAATGAGATGATTCTATGAATAATACCTTGTTCTTCTGAACTACAAGAACTCTATTTTATAATCAAACTAGGATACATAGGATTCCTGCTCGAAGGCCTGAGCTCAAAAGGGTTCCCTTCCAAAAGGGCCCACCCAATCATGTCCCCTCAAATGAGAAGCTTCCATGTGTAAGCCCCAGCTCTCTTGAATTATGAGAACTCTAATTCTTGATGAAACTAGGATACGTAGGATGCCTTCTTAAAGGACCGATCTCAAAAGGGTGCCCTTTCAAAAGGGTTCACCCAATCATGACCTCTCAAATGGGCAGATCTCATGCATAAGCACTATGTTTCCCAAACTATGTGGGCTCTAATTCCTATCCCGAGGATACATTGAAAACCCATCTTATGGGTCCGATACCAACATAAAGTCACCTTCCACCCCCTAGATTATGATAAACTCTAGAGTTCCTTATTACATGGCTTAAGTCAGCATTACCTCCATAGCATAAAATTCATGTATTCCAATGATTATCCTGCAAACCAGGGGTAACCCATGGACATACTATTCAGGAATAAACCAAGGATTAAATAACATATGAACATGACACAAATCTATAAGTGAGTCTCGAATTAGGAATAATCCTTCCAAAAAAGGGTGCGGTGAGCCCTACCTCCCATCCTGTGGACCAATGGAGTCCTTAAGTTTCATTGGATAAATAATCATTCAACAAGCTATTGTGTTTGAAAATAAGGTCCATGAATCCGGGATACTAGGGATGTTGGGTGTTTTTAGCTCCATGAATAAACCCATTAGAGACCATCTGAGGAAGTTATATCCTGAGAGGACTAATAGGACAAATACTCGACCCCATGCAATCACCCACTGTAACCATTTGACTATAAAACATCCATCATAATATAGAAGGTATAAACTAACCACTCCCCGTAGGGTTAATATAATCATCTTTTAAAGGATGATGACTCAGATCGGGTTGAAACAAATATGGCGACGTGAAAGTTTCTATAATAACAAAAAAATTATTGTCACCCATCAGAACATTTTTCATTTATCTTAATTACACACCCATGCCACCCTCATAGGTGAAACAAGAGTATAAACCAAATCTCTCACTAGTTACCTTGGGTACCTCTAACATAGTCAAAGTGGAAGTGAGAAAACAAAAAGCACATGATCATAAAATAAATTAATAATAAATCATAATAAATAAAACACATCACAGCTCTTACACCATCTCAATAAATAAATGCTTTCATATTTTCAAACATGTTTCAAATAATGATGATCAATTCAAATATCATAAAGGAAAAGAGTCTATAAAATAAATAATAGAAATGGATCAAAACTAGGGTGTAAAATCATATAGAAAAATATTTTTTTAAAGTGAAATAAAATACCTTATAATAAAATTAGAAAACAAATTCTCTAAACAATCCTTATCATGCAAAATAAAGAAGACTTTTATCAAGATAAAAATGATCCATTAAGTATAATATGTAAAACCATGTTATAAATATATTTTGAAAATCAAAATAGGATCAATACTTTAAAAGTGAATATTTCCACCCATAAGAGTCATTGAAAAATAAAATACCTCTTTATTTGGGAAAAAACCCATATAACATGGGTTTTGTTCTTTAGAAACCATAAACATGTCCAAAAACCTTATTTATCAACAAATTATTTGGTAAATAGTTTCTCAATCATTTTCAAAAATGTTTGGTATACATAAACCTTTAAATTCAAAATGAATAATATAAATTCATTGAAATTCCACTATACCAAGTCTATAAAATGTTGAAAAACATTTATCAAACTCATTATATATATATATATACAGAAAATGAGTATAGGAAACCCGTGAGTTTTTAAATAAAATAATTTCACAAAACACCCACCTCAATCAAGAAAAAACTACTCAACTTTGATGGAATATGAAAAACCTTATAAATAAATGATATTTATAATCCCTAGATAAATAAAAATGAATGATTAGACCATCCAAAACCCTAAATTCTACCTCTAGTGTCATTATGGTTTATATGAAAGAAGAAGACTAAGGGGAAATGGAAAAAAAGATACGAGGAGCATAATAATGAAGTAGAAAGAGAAATTTACCATCCAAAACATCTTGAAATCCAAGGAGAATAAGTCTTATATGCAAAGAGGAGAATAGGGGGATCTCCCTTGATCCACCTCCTAGTTGAACATGTGTGAATGAGAAGAGGGTAGAGCCAAAAGAGATTAAATTGATCATGGTTATAAAGGGAAATGGAAAAATTAAAATCATGGGAAACTCCCATGGTTTACCAACCCATGTACCAACCATGAATCCTAAAATTGAATTGAGTTATACCCCTCTCATGGATGGCTTAAATAGTTCTCGAAACCATTAAAAACTATGATCAATTCACTGAAGAAAACACCCCATTTGTTAGAATAACTTACACGATCACTACAGAAACTCTCATGGTCGTGCATTAATAATGTAACATAGTAAAAATCACTATATAATATTCACTCATAAATTCAAAGGTAATCTATATAGTTTCCATATTCTTTGAACTAACAGTACACCATAAATTGAACCAAAAAATTTCATACGTTAGAATCATCACAATTTTTCCCTTTTCTATAAAATTCGTATGGAAAATTTCCCCTTGAATGTAATATTTTTCTATATGGTGACTCTTAATAGTATGGTAACCATGAAACCAACGAAATATTCAAAAATTTCAAAAGTTAAAACATAAAAACATCAAAAAATTCAAAATAAAACACAATTAAATATTATTTAATAAAAAAATGACATGGTGATATCAAAATTCTCCCCACCATGTAACTTTACCCCAATAAATTTATTAGAAAGAGTGGAATAAAATTATAATGAAATCACCTCCATCCAATCAAGGGTTTAATAGTATACAATTGAAATAAACTATGTATGTGGATAAAGATGATATATCTCATGAAATAATATCCTATATATTTTATACTTTCCAATTTGTATCAATAATGAGAATACTATATTACCACCACCTTTGAACCACATACATGATGTGGGAGGGTTAAGAAAAATTAAAATAGGTTTAGTGAGTACAAAGCACTGAAAAATAACCCAATTTATCCAAACCGATAGAAATATCCCTCAAAAATCATAAAACATCTCCCTAAATAATCAAAACCATAATTAAGAAATAAAAATACCAAATATAATAGAGGCTTGTAATGGGTCACCATACTATTTAGAATTTATCTAGAATTATGAGAAATGGGATAAATGATTTTATATGAAATATATCACCAAAATAAACATGTTTCCTTAAATAACTAAGGGAAAGGATAATCCTCCACCAACCATAATCAACAACTCAAAAAACCAATTTAAAATTATATAAAGAAAGTATAACCAAAATGATATCCAAAAGTCTGTAATCAAGGTGAAACCATTCATCAACATCACATAAAATAATGATGAAAGAGATATATCAATACAAAACATGCCTTTATATGAAATGACATGAGAACTAACCTCATGCCATAAAGTTGGAAGGAAAAAAATTGGCGACTTCATTCATGAAACATCAGTCCACAATAAAACTAATATAACCCCAAATTGGGAATAATATCTTCTAGAGGTACTGACTAATGTATAACATAAAATGGTATAAAACCCACACCAGTTACCCCAGAAAATTCCCAAGGCTTCCCATGAGTAAATTGTATAAATAAAATCTCATCACATAGATATAATTATAAATAAACCTAAATAGGTATAATAAATCAAAAAGGCATGAGCATAACCATAAATAACCAACAATAAACCTAAACAATCATATAATAAAGAAATTAATCAGAATGGGTAAAATAAGGGGACCCTAAACAAATAAAACAAATAAAAAATACCTTAAAATTATTTACCATATCTATACACAGTTGAAATATTGTGTCCTGACTGGTAATCCACTAATAAATGCCCTGAATTAATTGGTTTCATGACCTAAAGCATGACTCACTATACAACAGAGGATTTAAACTAGCAGCGAGGGCCTAGGGTGTGTCCATGGGAGACTATGATCTCTTGATTAGAGTGTATAAAAATGGTATGTAATAATGATAATAAGTGGTAAAATTAATAAATAACTATTAAAATAAATAATAAATCATCTAGATAATGAGAATTTTGATGCTAAATAAATGTCAGATACAAAATGATAATCATGTCATGTTGTTATAAAAAAGGCGAAGTACATGGGATATAAGGGTAAAAGAATATAAAACATGAAAAATAAAAATATAAAAGACCAAAACCTATCTCCATTAGAATAATGATCAAAGTCTTGATCCTCAGCTCTCGTAATCCATCATAGTTCTAAAAATCAAACATAAAAAGCTGGTAAATTCCCTTAATCTGTCCCTACAATCAGGAAGTTTGTTCGAGTACCATAAGCAATCCAAATAGAGTTTGTGATATACTCAATATTCCATCACAAACAGTGTCTATAATTATCTAGTACTTTCATATAAAATGATCAGTGTGTAGGTAAAGCTAAGGGTAAAGAAAATAATAAATAAACAGAGCATTTTTTTTGGGTTCCTCATGGGAAACATGATCGACACTACTTGCTTTAGCCTAAACCAGATATATTTGCACCAAGATCAACCTACGTAGATATAGTATATGAATATATATATATATATGAATTATTATTCTACTATAATACACATATGGAAGCATAACTAGACCATCTGAAGTTGAGTGTAAACATGGACTGAACCCAAGCATGTTCATTGGCTTAGTGGACACATCTTTAAAATTAGTAAAAAGGAATGCATTGTTCTTAATAAAGAGGCATACTAATTTCATTCAATCTAATCTATATAAAGGAACCCAATTATTTCTCTATGATCACTATAATCATTCATTACCTTAAGAGTCTATCCAAGGCGATCTGTAAGTGGAACCCAAGTATCCCTATCGACATGGTCTAAAGGAATAACCCTCTATTCTTATACATGATATTCCAAATTCGGAACCCTAGTATCTCTAATTTCATGGTATTAAAACATTTCCCATCGACTGATTCAAGTTATTCTACCAGGGAACTAGGTATCCCTCTCCGGTAAAGTATATAATACATCCACCAGATGATCTAGTCCAAGGTATTATATAAAATAAATCAATTATCTCTCCCAACCCATTGAGATTCATTAACATTTAGAATTATAAATATCATTGATCCTATCCAAGGAATCCTTCATTCAGGAACCTTGTATTTCTATTGGATTGGAGAAAGGGTTTAGGTTTAGCTATCATGGAAACCACACCACTTAAGAAAAATAATTAAATTCATTACAAGATCATTTAAAAAACCTTAAATGGGGGTATAAATTAATTCAAGGAATAAGGATCATCATCCTTTAAGGAATAAACAACACTTGTGGTGTCTTGTTTGGGTTGGTCACCCTACGATGTTAATTTTTGGGTTTCTAAGGATACATTAAACATGATTTATCATTTAATTTAACTTAATATACATTCAGAAGGCATCACCAGAGGATTCCGATGTGCATCACAACAACACATGAGAAATACAATAATAATTTTTGAGAAAAGAACTTTACAACTTACCTTATCTTGATAGATGACACCTCACCCTTTGAGTCCTTTGAATTGAGAAATAATGAAATAAATTGTCAAAATAGGAAAATTCCCTAAAAAAGGAAATACTAGTTAACACTAGAATATTGTAGAATATGATGATAGAAATTAAGAAAATAAGGAAGTAGATTGAATCTCTTACCAAGAGGAAACTAACAAGACATACAATAGTGGGAAAAAATATCAGAAAAATTAATGGATTAAAATCCTAACTTAGGAATGGAGGAGAGATTTCATACAGGTGACAGATGTTATGCAAGGGAGGAGAAAAAATGGAGGTGGATGATAAATATAAAGGAGGTAAAAATATCATTCCATTATTTTTTAAAAAGTTTCATGGTTGGTCAAACCATTTTCTAACCATGCACCCAACATTACCCTAGGTTACCCCTCACACGGTCTAGGAACACAATTAATATAACATGTACAACTCATGCAAAACCGCAATGTCACTTGTCTGAGAAAAGTCGCATAGCCATGTGTCCTAGGGCACATAGTTTAGTCAAACTGTGTATCCCTAGGAAGAGTACTGGACAACCCACATAGTTTAAAGAAGGCATGCCGATTGGGTGGCACAATTTATTCTAATAGTACGACCCACATGTTTCCTCTAAAAACTAGGGCTTCCGACTCCAAATAATCCTCAGACGCCCTCGTTACCTTTGTGTCTTTATTATGAACATTTATAGGGGTAAAATAAAGGGTTTAAACAAAAAAAATAAGATTTATATACCTTATATGAACAAAAATAATGTTACAACCTCCCCTAATTAAAATAACATGTACCCAAGTTTCACTTACGAGGGCGGTAAAACATCATATGAGAAAAGTTCTCACCACTGAGCATGTAAATCGACCTGTCACTCCCAGGTTTCATCTTTTACAAAACTATGTTTCCAAAGCACATGTATTAGAGGAACTGACCAACCTCAAAGATCCACATACTATAATAAATGATACATACAATATGATCATTAAAGGACACATATACATCAAGATTAATATCCTTAGGATCAAAAAAATGAGATGGGTCATAGTAATAACATCAAATCTGTGATACATGGAAAGTGTAATGCATGTATTGGTACCTATGAGGTAAAGAAAACTGATAGGATATCAGTCTGACTCTCACCATGACCATGGAATGCTTCATGTAACATGGTGATAACTTTCCCTATCTCTAAACCCATCTATGACCGAATCTATGAGAAAGTCATAAAAAGATCTTATGTCCCACTTTAAACTCTAGAGGTCGATAGTGAATATCTGTATAAGACTTCTGTTGAGACTGAGAAATATCCATATTCTTATGAATTAGCTATACCTGCTCTGAAGTATCCTCAATGAGATGAGGTCCAAGTAGTTCCACCATACATACCTCTAACCATCACATGTGTGATTAGAATGGCCTACCCTATAGGTCCTCACAGGGATCCATCTAAATAGTTGTCAAAAATATGTTATTATATAGAACTTCATTGATAGTTAGGTGTTTCTCCCAAAAAACCCTAAAATTAAGGACACTTTCCTATAACATTTCCTACAACACTGACATATTTCTCAGTATATCTTGGTAATCCTAGTGTGTACTTTCCAAATGGAGGCATGAAATTACTTTATCAATTCTTACAATATATATGCAGATTCCCAAATACATTTTTGAAAGTACAGGATCCCAACCTATTCGATAACCCAACCCGGTAGTGGTTCCTCATATGAAACACTTTCCCTTCTGATTAAGCCCCTAGAATCTGAAATTTGTCTCATCCTTACCCATTCTAAAAGGGATGATGTACCTTCCATTTCATACAAAAAATATTCCCATGATATTTCTGAACCTCCATGTGCATCTCAGAAAACAGATCAATCAACTACCACTCACTACTAGCCTCTTGGATGGCCTATGTCTGAGTCTTCAAGCTCAGTGCATCATCTACTGCATTTCCATTCCTTAGTGTATAAGTAAGATCAATTTCAAGTGAATGAAGAAACTCTAACCACATAAACTTCTTGATATTCAAATCATCACTTTAGGAAATGTATTTAACACAATTTTGGTTCATGTAAATGATGAACCACCCCCAATATATTATTCCTCCAACAGAGTAAAGAATAAAACATAACTTTTTGATCGAGGTAATGCATAGAGTAACTCTTCTCCTGAGGTCTCAACTCGTAGGAACCATACACTACATCTCAATCTCCCTATATTAGAACTAATATATTCTCAAATATTAATGCATCAAAAAAAATTATATAGATTCTTACCAACTATGTAAGAATTAGGATCGGTGATGAAGTCATTATCCCTTTCAACATATGAAAGGTTTTCTAACCTGTGTTTGACCATATAAACATAACACCCTTTTTATTCAATCATGTGAGTGGTACAAATAGGAATGAAAATTATTGAATAAAATTCCTATAATATCTAGCCATCCCCAAGAAACTATGTATGTCAAAGAGATTTTTAGGCTACTCCAAAGAATCTATAGCGCTCATATTTTTTGGGTCAACAGAAACTCCTGTCTCTGAAATTATGTGACCTGAGAAGTGAACCTTATTTATCCAAAAGTGAAATTTGGTGAGCTTAGTATATAAATAGTTCTCTCTAATTGTATTTAATATTATCTCATGATGTTTGACATAGTATTTTCGAGTACAAGAATACATTAAGGTATCATTCACCAAACTACCATGATTGAATCTTGGTATGGCTAGAAAACATGATTCATTAGAGGCATAAAAACTACTACTATGTTCATAAGACCAAAGAAAATAACCAGAGAATCATACAAGTTATATCTTCCCCATAATTCTAAACATGGGTAAATTTGGTGGTCTTACATTCACCTGATGGTATCCTAGCCTCAAATAGATCTTAGATAAAACCATCACTATTTATAGACTGTCAAAGAGGTCATCTATATGAGGTAGTGGATACTACATCTTTACCATAATTTGGTTCAATTATTAATAAAAAATGAAACCCTAAGGGTAGCATCCCAATTCTTGGTGAAAAGGATAGGAAAATCCCATGGAGAAGTACTGTGTCATATTAAAACCTTAGCTTAAAAATATTCTAGATTATTCTTGATTTTTGGATGTTATATAAGGGACATCCTATAAGGAGGAATGAACACTAGTTCCACTCTGAGCTCAATCTCAATGGTGAAATACACCTATCTAACAAGAGTTAATCTAAATAATTTCTTAGGGAAAACTTCTGTAAAGTGATCCACTATTGGAGGAAATTATGTACAGAATATTCCCTGATCTCTCATAAAGAGACTAGCCATATGGGGAATCACTCTACCTAGACCATGATTCTCTCATCTAGCTTGACATACTTGGAAATACCATTTTCACTTATGAACATATGCACTTCTCTCAGGTGAAGTAAAATACACCCTTTGGTGATAGAAATCAACATGGGAGTGGTATGGAACCAACCATTCCATCGTGAGAATGAAATCAAAGCTTATCGTCTCGAGGGATAAAAGATTTTGGAGGAATTGATATTTTCCCTCTTCATGAGGGAAATCCTTTCATTTACATATACTCTTTGATCATGTTCCATGAGTATTATGTAATTTTAATAAAACCAAAAAAGTACTCCATTTCCAAACCAAGGCTCACCACAATTGTTTAAGACAAAAAGGAACAAGAATAACCTATATAAAACAAGAAAAAAACTAAAGTAGAGGGTACTAGAATAGTACCTTGAGTAGTAGAAGCCCCAAAATCTTCTCTTCAGGTGCATGTTTCACTGTATAGATATGTCCTAATCCACAATCATGTTATAAAACCATACTAACCCGAGAAGGTCTAATCTACTGGTGCTGATCCTGAAGGTCTGGATTTATTAGCCAGGAACACCTCCTCGAACTGATTTTTTGGTAGTTATCCATCTATCTGCTTGAAACATAGCTACAAATATTGTAACAAAATTTCATGTTGGTATAGATCTATTCTCACTAGTCACTATAGGTTAATTTTTGAATAAAAAATAATATTAACCCATCCAGATGCAAGATAGAGGCTCAATTAGGTCCTTCATACACTTGGGATTATTATGGCCTATATGACCACACTGGTCACACACTACATCACTATTGGTGCATTTCATCTGAATCATGTTTCTGCCATGTATATACTTAATGCGATGTATCTTTTCGCAAGTAAAACCACCTCCTTACTTCGAAGCTGAACCACCCTGACTCACACTGCCAGCTTAACATAGGATCTACTTAGTGATGAGGGCCTGATTCACTATTTCTAAAAGGTGGTCAAATTAAATACATTCACCTATGATCATATGGAATACTCAATAAAATCCTAAAATCATATCACATTCATCAACTCATCACTATTTAGTGTCGGTGAAAAAAATTATGGATTTTGATAAAATGATCTTAATAATCCATCATAAACATAGCACCATAATATAGGTGTATAAACTATCCAACATAGTCTTCTCTCAATGTCTGTGGAAAGAAGTATTCATAGAAGTCTATCTATATGTCCACCCAAACCATACCCTGATGACCATTATAATAATAGATGATATCCCACCAACATTTAGTGGAACGTTGAAGCTTATAGGTGGATACAATGACCCTCCTATTTGGAGGCATATCTAAATTCTTGAATATGGATGGCATGGACTCTAGCCAAGATTCTTTAGCCTAAGGACCACCATTTCCAAAGAATGTGGGAGGATGTTACTACTGAAATTCTCACATTCACTCTACCATAGTAGGAGAAGGACGTGAAGCTCCCATTATAGTCCACATGAAGCATACGAAACTCTCTCAAAACTAAGCATCAACACCTAGTAATGTATGAATATGAGGATACTCTGGTGGAACTAAATAAGCTAATATTGGTGGCTCAAACCCCACCACCTCCAGAGCATGGTCATTTCCACCCTCCCATCGCATGACGTGAGGATTTCATGGAAACATAACACTATAATTCCCAAACACATGCCTCAGATAATATTTTACAACCTAAATGAATCTTAGATAATAGAAGATCACAAACACATAACCTTCCCGTAAATTAGTCACACCTAAATTCCCTATCCTATAGCATGGTCTAAGTGATACAAAATGTCACAAAATTCATAGAATACACTACCTACTTACTGCTACAAAGGTTGTGTTAGGATTAAGGTCTCATATAACTCTATAGAGGCTTAGGTAGGTGGTGTTTCAATTGAATGGTATAGAGGAAAATCCCTTTACTTTGTAATTGGAATACCTATTTAATGGTAACCATATTAATTAATATTTTAGATTTATATAAGATCACACTCATTTATATGCATATGGATATCACCATTCAATTATATGCATCCATATTTCAAATTTATAAAGGCCCATACTCCTTTATAAATTGCAATTGGTATGTCATGTAATGGTGACTTGGCCCATATATCTGGTATCAAGATGTAATGTCCCATGTAAATGATTTGATTAAACAAATCACCATTCCTAATTTATAGAAGTAAATTCTCCCTAAATTACAATTGAAATCCATGTAATCAAACCAACTAACGTTTCATCCCATAGAACCGATTTTCTATGTGTCAAACATGGTATAATTGGTTAATTAAGGTGTCATCGGGAATCTATATGGGAAGACACCATTTTTATTAATGCATGCACTTTAATTAATCCAATTATTTTATTCCTTCATGAATCATTAAAAAATTTCCATTTATAATAATAATGTCACTAACAACAACCATAAGCAATACAAGATATTACAATAATGAAATCTACATATGTGACATGGCATGTTGCATGAAATGTTAATCATCAGGTTCCTATAATGATGCATGAGATTTTACCTCCATGTCATACCAAACCAAGAAAAAAGGAAGTTCATAATAATAATATCAATAATAATAACGTCACAAGGCATGCACATCACATAATGTTGAAATCAATACAACTATAATAGGTTCAAACCAATAAAAACAACATCCCATGATGGGTAATTTGGGTTTCAACTATACGTGGGTTATCTATTCCCAAGCATAGTATCATTACCAAATTTTGATACATTCGTAGTCTCCAATATAATACCAAAAAATTAGGACAAAAGGAAAAAAGACCTCTAATACCACTTCGTACAATCTTGACCCGAAATCCACTAAGAGGTTCACCATGATGGTTGGCCAAATGACTTCAAGTGTGCCTCCCCATATGGCAGAGGCTTCTAATTAGTAGTGAGGGCCTATGGTGTGACCTTGGGGAGACTATGAACTTTTGATCAGAGAGTAGAAAAATAGTAAGTAATAATGATAAGCGTAGTGGGAACAATAATATATAAGTAGCATCATAATGATAAATCATTCTTATGATGAAAATGCAGAAGTCAAATCAATATCAGATACAAAATGATAATCTTTTCATGATGATATAAAAAAAATACCAAAACCTTCCTCCAATAGTATAATGATCATAGTTTTGGTCCTATTATCTCATACACCATCCTATTACTAAAAATCAAACATTGGATGTTAAATGCTTCCCTTTATCTATCCCTAAAATCATGAAGTCTTTTTGGGAACCATAGGTTTCTTGAATTGGGCGTCAAATATACTAAGTAGGCCACCACAAAAGGTTTCTATAAATATACAGTATATGCATATAATATGAGAAGTATAAAGGTAAATATAAGGGTAAAGAAAATACTGAATAAATAAACTATATTGGTCAAGGTTCTTTAGGGGATACCAGATTGACACTACCAACTTCAGCTAAGGCAAATATCTTTGAACCATGGTTAACCTATGAAGTGAAAATATATTAATATATATATATATATATATATATATATATTCATTATAAGTATTATATCATAAATGTGTGGAAACATAACTAGACTATCATAAGTCGAGTGTAAACATGGGCCAAACCCAAGCATGTTCTTTGGCTTGGCAGATGCATCCTAAAACATAGTAAAAAGGCATCCAAGGATCTTAATAAAGAGGCATCCCGATCCCATACAAGGTGATACATAAAAAGGAAACCAAGTATCACTATAGTATCACTAAAAACATCCATCACCATAAGATTATATCCAAGGAAATTCATAAGTTGAACCCAAGTATCACTCTCAACATGGTCTTAAGGAATAATACTCTAAGACCATCGATGATTGTCCATATATGGAACCAAGTGTTTATTATGGCATAGAATAACAATATTTCCCAATGAGCCCTTCCAAAGTATTCCACTATGGAACCAAGAATCTCTCATAGGTAAAGTATATAAGGAATCCACTTGATGATCTTGTCCAAGGTATTCTATAAAAGAAACCAAGTATTTCTCTCAGTACATTGAGATTCATTATAATTTATAATTATAAAGATGGATGATCCAATGCAAGGTTTTATTAAATTGGGACTCTTGTATTTCCATCATCTTGGAGAAAGGTTATGGGTTTAACTATCATGGAAACCACACCACTTAATAAAAATAATTAAATTCATTACAATTGAATTTCACACACCAAAAATGGTGGTTTAAATTAATTTAAGGCATAATGCTCATAGGCCTTTAAGGAAGGAACACCTTTCCAGGTCGAGGATGATAATTGAGTGGTCACCCTATGATGTTAATTCATGGGTTTCTAAGGATATATTAAATATGAGTAATAATTTAATTTAATTTAATAGAAATTTGTGAGGCATCGCTAGAGGAGTTTGGTTCAGGGCACAATGGTGCATGATAAATAAAATGAAAATTCTAGGTAATAAAACTAAACCATCTAACTTAGTTTAGTAGGTGACCCCTCACCCAAGTTCGGACTTTGAATTGGTCTAGAACATAATAAACCATTAAAATAGGAAAATTCCCTAAAAATAGGGCATATTATCTCACACTAAAACCGAATATAAGGAAGAGAGGGAAACATAGAAAAGAAGGAATTGGAACAAAACTCTTACTGAGAGGAATCCAATGAGACAAACTATAGTGTAAATGTAGATCAAATGATGAAATGGATTTATATCTTAAATTAGGAATGGATGAGAGATTTCATGTTGGCGAGGGATGTTATTCTTAAGAGGAGAAATAAAAAGGATGGAGAAGATAAAAAAAGGATGGAAAATCATCATTTCCCTTTTTTTAAAAATCATGGTGTTTTTCCACATGGTTGGCCAAACCATGATCCAACTATGCACCCAACACCTCCCTAGGACAACCACCACATGGGCTAGGTGCATAGTTTTTCTAACCATGTGCAGCCCACACAAAACCCCTCCACCACTTGTATGAGATTAGTCACATGGCCATGTGTCCTGGATGGAATAGTTCAGTCAAACCATGTGGCCCTAGGAAGATCCCTAGACCACCCCACATGGATTAAACAAACCATGTAGATTGGGTGAAACTATTTGTTCTAACTCTGTGGCCCTCCTATTTCCTCCAAAAAACTGAGGCTCTAGGCTCGAAGAAATCCCCAGACATACTAGTTACCTTTGTGACTTCATGAGGAACATTTATAATGGTAAAAGGGGTTTAAAGTGAAAATTAAGATGTTTTTATCTCACAAAAAGGGGAGACATTATAACCTCCCCTACTTAAAAAATATTGTCCTTGATTTTCCCTTATAAGGATAGTAAATCATCATATGAGAAAAGTTCCATATATTGATAATGTATGTCAACCTCTCACACCCAGAACTCATCCAATACATGGTCATACTACCATAGCACATGCACAAGAGAAACTTATTACCTTAGAGAGCCTTCCTTCTTCAATCTACAATACATATAGGATGATCCTAAAAGGACACATCTAAATCCATCTTAACATCCTCAATATCAAAAAAATGAAATGGGTCAATGTAATAATAGTGAAGCTGTGATACATTGAAGATGGTGTACATGGATCAATATCTATTTGGTAAATTAAAAACATAGTCCACCAAATCAAATTTATCCATGATATCCAGTGGCTCAACATAATAATGAGATAAATTTACCTTCCTCCAAATCTATATATGACCCAATATATGTGAAAATTGAAGGAATAAATGACATCCCACTACAAAATCTAGAGGTTAGCGGTGATGATTAGTAAATGGATTAAACTAAATTAATTTTACTTGCTTTGATGTCTCCCGAATGAGAAAAGGTCTCATTAGTGTCGCCTCACTCACTTATATCTAGAATAGGAGTGGGTAGCACAACCTACTATATATGGCCTTGTAATGATCCAACTGATATTTTCTTGAAATATGTTATTGTAGGTAAATTAAATAAGAGGAAGTTGTTTCTCCAAAGAACCTGATAAATTAGGGAAGCATGCCTAGATCACATCCTTTAACACCTGTATCCTATATTTAGACTGATTGTTGATTTGAGGGTGGTATGTTGTACATAGATGCACTTGTGAACCATGTTTTATTTATTAAATTCCAGAACTGTGATGTAAACTGAGCATCTCTTTTTGATATGATAGAACGGGGAACACCATGAAGGTGAAAAATCTCCAAAAATATAAAGCATTCTAATTTCATCAACTAAGAAGGTATCTCAGACAAGTATTATGTGTTTGAACTTGGTCAAACTATTTATGATCACCCATACCACATCACTAACATGAGGGGATCTCGACAATACCATCACAAAATATATAGTGATTTCATCCCATTTCTGCTCAGGGATGTATAAAGGATGTAATATTTCATCAGTCTGCTTGTTCTCCACATTCAATTTATAATAGGTGGAACACCATGTGATAAACCCTACAATCCACCTCTTCATACCCAACAACCAATACTGATGATGGATGTCTCATTACATCTTGGTAAGCCTAGGGTGTACTTCTTAAATGGATGCATGAGATTCCTACATCAATTCTTCAAGTATGTCTATAGGCACATAAACACTTATATGAAAGTGTAGTATCCGATCTTCATAGATAACCCAACTAGGTAGTGGTACCTCAACTAAAACACTAGCCCTTAGGAATAATCCCTCAAGATCTGAAATATATATAATTCTTAATTTTTCTAGAAGGGATGATGTCACTACCAATTTTTCTAAAAAATGATTCCCATGATATTATTGAACCTCTAAGAGTATATTATAAAATCATTCTATCAAATTCCACTCACTACTATCCTCTTTGATGTCCCATTTCTGAGTATTATGGCTTAGTTCATCAGCTATTGAATTTCCATTACCATGTGTATAAGCATGCTCAAATTCTTACAAATTTAGGTACTCTAACCTCCTTCTCTACCTGAGAATCAAGTCATGCTATGTGTAAATATATTAGAAACATTTTTGGGACCTCGTAAATTATTAATCACTCCCCAATAGATAGTTCCTCCAACAACATAAATCATGAACCACATATACTAGGTCAAGGTCATGCATAGGGTAAATCTTCTCAAGAGGTCTCAGCTGACGAGACACATACAGTAAAACTCAATCTCCGTATATTAGAACTAATTCAAGACTGATTCTTGATACATCAAAAAAAATATAGATTATACCCCACTATGGAATAATTTGGATTAGCATTGAAGTCAATATCCATTTAAACTAATGAAAGGATATCTCACATGAATTTGACAATATAAACTTAACAGACCTTTTAGTCAAGCCTATGAGAGGTGATTCTAAGCATGAAAAGTCTTGAATAAAATGCCTTTAATAGCTATCCATCCCCAAGAATATGCGTATTTCAAATAAATTTTTGTGTTTCTCCTAGGAAACTATGATGCTCCTTTTTTCTAGGTTAATATACACTCCTTGGGTTTTTGGCCTTTGAATTAAGAAAAAATATAAGAAACTGTAAAAATTGAAAAATTCACTAATAATAGAAAATATTGGATCACACTAAAATTGTGCATAAAATAATGATATAAACAAATAAAATAATGAATTAGATTTAACCTCTTACTAATAAGAATCCAACAAGATAAAAAATGGTGGGAACAAATCCTGGATAAAGAAATGGATTCAAATCCTAACTTAGGCATGGAGGAGAGATTTCATGAAGGTGAGGGCTGACGTGCATGGGATGAGAAAGAAAAATGAGGGGGAATATAAATAAAAAAGATGAAAAATTATCATTCCCCAATTTTTTAAAAGGACGCTTGGTTTGGCTACATGGTTGGTCAAACCATGTGCCAACCATGAACCTAAAACTACCCCAAGTTACCCCTTGCACGAGCTAGACGCACAGTTAGTCTAATTGGGTGCAACTTGTACAAAACCCTTATGTCACTTGTCTAAGACAAGTCACATGTCCATGTGTCCTAGGAAGCATGTTTTAGTCAAATCGTGTGCTCCTTGGTAGAGTACTGGACCACCCACATTGTTTAAATAAACCATGTAGATTGGGCTACACAATTTGTTTAAATAGTTCATCCCACATGTTTCCCCTAAAAACTAGGGCTTCGGGCTCCCAACAATCCTCAGACACACTCGTTACCTCTGTGACTTCTTTATAAACATTTATAAAGGTAAAAAAAGGGTCCAAGAAAAAAATTAAGTTTTATATACCCAGTATGAAAATCAAGGATGTGACAACCTACCCTCCTTAAAAAAACTCATCCTCAAGTTTCCCTTACGAGGTTCGTAAAACCACATCTAAGAAAAGTTACCACCACTGATCATGTACATTGACCTATCACTCATAGGTTTCATCTTGTACATGACTATGTTTCCACAATACATGTACCATAGGAACTGACCTACCTCAGAGATCCATCGTGCTCCGATCAACAATACGTACAGGATACTACTTAAAGGACACATATTCATCGAGATTAATATCCTTATGATCAAAAAAAATTATATGGTTTATAGTAATAACGTTGAAGCTGTGATACATGGAATATTTCATGAATGGATTTGTAACTCTAAGA
Organism: Viscum album; assembly: GCA_963277665.1. Lineage (NCBI taxonomy): Eukaryota > Viridiplantae > Streptophyta > Magnoliopsida > Santalales > Viscaceae > Viscum > Viscum album. The sequence goes on along the minus strand of OY728157.1, from coordinate 21,592,107 downwards.
TAAAGCCAACCGATGGGCTATAAACTATACTCTCTCTATGACCTTGAAAGTCTTGATGTAACAAGGTGATAAATTTCCATATCTATGAATTTGTCTATGACCTAATCTAGGAGAAATTCATAGATTGTCTTGATGTCCCAACTCAAACTATAGAGGTCAGCATTGATGATATGTAAAAGACTTATATCGAGATTCAGCTATATCTATATTATTATGAATTAGTTGTACTTTCTCTGAAGTATCCTGAATGAGATGAGGTCCAAGTAGTGCCACCATATTTTCCTCTAACTAGAAGAGGGGTGATCAGTACGACCTACCCTATAAGGCCTCATAGAAATATATCTAAATAGTTTTCTAAAAGATGTTATTGTATGAAAATTCAACTGGATTTTGGTGTTTCTCCCAAGAACCACCAAAATCAAGGAAACATGCCTGGAACATGTCCTATAACACCCGTATTGTATGTTCGGAATGGCCATCAGTATGAGGATGGTATGATGTACTAAGATGCAACTATGGACCTGGTTCTATTTGAAACTCCTACCATAACAAGGATGTAAACCAATAATCTAAATTTATTATGATAGAAATGGGAACACCATAATGGTAAAAAATATCCTGAATATAAAGCATCCTACGATCATCAACTAAGAAGGTCTCTTGGATAGGTAGGAAGTGTGCAACCTTGGTGAACCTATCAACAATCACCCATATCATATCACAACCATAAGGGGATCTTAGTATCCATTTCACAAAAATCCCTAGTCACATCATCCCATTTCCAATCAAGTATGGATAGAGGCTGAAAAATTACAATAGTCCACTAGTGCCCCACCTTCACCTAGTGATAGGTGGAAAACCATGTGATAAAACCTTCAATTTTCCTATTTATACCCAACCCCCAATACTGATTATTTATTTCTCAGTATGTATTAGTAATCCTAGAGTGTACTTACCAAATAGAGGCATGATATTCTTGTATCAATTCTTCCCATATGTCAATATATGGAAAAATATGTTTGTGAAAGTGTAGGATCTCATCCTCTTCAATAACCCAACCAGGAAGTGGGACCTCACCTGAAACACTCTCCCTAATGACTAATCCCCCAGAATCTAAAGTTTGTATCATCCTTACCAGTACTAGAAGGGAGGATGTCCCTACCATAGATTCTAAAACAAGATTCCCATGATATTCTTGCACCTCCATGCACATCTCAAAAAAAATATACATCAACTACCACTCACTACTAACCTCTTGGATGGACTATGTCTGAGTATTCTAGCTCAGTGCACCATCTACTACATTTCCATTAACTGGTGTATATGTAAGATCAAATTCAAATGAATGAAGGTACTCTACCCACATAAACTTACTGAGATTCAAACCACCTAGCGTGGAAATGTATTTGAGACTTTATTGGTTCATGTAAATAATGAACCATCCCCTAATAGATTGTTGCTACAACATATCAAAGAATAATCCACATCATTTATCTCAATGTCATATGTAGGGTAATTCCACTTGTGAAGTCCCAAATGGTAGGACCCATATACTACATCTCAATCTGCCTGCATCATAATGAACCATCAATAATAGATTGTTCCTGCAACATATCAAAGAATAAACCACAACTTTTATCTCAAGGTCATATGTAGGGTGATTCCACATGTGAAGTCTCAAATGGTAGGACCCATATACTACATCTCAATGACCTCTTGATCTGAGAGTATAACAATAGTAAGTAATAATGATAAGCAGTTGGAACAATAATAAATAATTATCAGTGGAATAATAAATTCTTCCTCATAATGAACAGGTGTAAGATAAATCAATATCAGATACAAAAAGATAATCTTTTCATGATGCTATACAAAAATTAAAGTACATAGGATAATGATAAGTAGTGGGAATAGTAATAAACAATTATCAGTGTGTAAATGTATTTGATACTTTTTTGGATCATGTAAATAATGGAACATACCCCAATATATTGTTCCTAAAACATATCAAAGAATAAACCACAACTTTTATCTCAAGGTCATACGTAGGGTAATTCCACTTGCAAAGTCTCAAATGGTAGGACCCATATACTACATCTCAATGACCTCTTGATCTGAGAGTATAAAAATAGTAAGTAATAATGATAAGTAGCATGAACAGAAATAAATAATTATTAGTGGAATAATAAAATCTTCCTTATAATGAACAGGCGTTAGCTAAATCAATATCAGATACAAAATGATAATCTTTTCATGATTCTATATAGAATGTAAAGTACATAGGATATAGGGTTACATAAATATAAAACATGCTAAAAATAATTTAAAAATACCAAAACTTTCCTCTGCTAGCATCACGATCATAGGTTCAGTTCAACGATCCTGTACTCCATCCTATTACTAAAAATCAAACATTTAAAGTTAAATGCTTCCCTTTATCTATCCCCAAAATAATGAATTTTGTTCGGGTACCATAGGTGGCTTGAATAGGGTGTGAGATATACTCAGTAAGCCACCAAAAAAGGCATCTAGAAATATCTAGTATTTTATTTAAGATGAACAGTGTGCAAGAAAAGATAAGGGTAAATAAAATAATGAATAAATAAACCACATTGGTCCATGTTCTTTAGGGGATACTAGATCGACACTACCTACTTTAGCTAAGCCATATATCTTTAAACCAAGGTCAAAATAAGAAGATATAGTATATTAATTTGTGTATATATATATATATATGAATTAGAAGTATTCTAGAAAACATATGTGGAAACATAAATAGGATATTATAAGTAGAGTGTAAACATGCATCAAACCCAAGAATTTTCTTTGGCTTGGAAGAAGCATCCTTTAACATAGTAAAAAAAATCTAGTGTTCTTAATAAAGAGGCATCCCGATCTTGTCCAAGGTGATTCCTAATGAAGAAACCAAGTATATCTCTAGTATCACTATAATCATCCATCACCAAAAGAGTCTATCCAAAGAAATATATAAGTAAAATCCAAGTATCAATCTCATCATGGTATAAAGGAATAACCCTCTGATCCCATCGATGGTTTTACATATATTGAACTGATTATTTCTCATGGAATGGAATAAAAAAATCACACTGATCCCACCCAAGGTATTCCACTAGGGAATTGGGTATCATTCACAGGTAAAGTACACAAGGCATATGCCCGATGAGCCCATCCAAGGTAATCTATAAAAGGAACCAAGTATATCTCCCAGTACATTGAGATTCATTACAATTTATAATTATAAATCTCGATGATCCAATCTAAGGTGTTTTTAATTTGGGGCCCTTGTATATCCCTTGTCTTAGATAAAGGTTATGGGTTTAGCTATCATGGAAACCACAACACATATGAAAAATAATTAAATTCATTAAAAGATAATTTCACACACCACAAATGGAGTTCTAGATTAATTCAAGGAATAAGGATAATATGACTTTAAATAAGTCACACCCATTGGGGTGGGGGTGGGGGACGATATCGGGGAGGTCACCTTATGATGTTAATTCTTGGATTTCTAAGATGATATTAAACATGAGTTATTATTTAATTTAATTTAATATAATTTTCAAAGGCATCACCAGAAGAGTTTGGTTTATGGAATAGTGGTGTATGATAAAAAAAATTATTTATCTAGGTAAAAGAATTAGACCACCTACATTAGGTCAGTAGATGACCCCCTTGCCTATTTTGGTCCTTTTAATTGATCTCAAACATATGAAATCATCAAAATATACAAATTCCATAAAAATAGGGCATATTAGCTCACATGAAAATAACATGGAAGGTTGAGAGGGAAAAACGAAAAGAAGATTGAGGATCAAATCTCTTACCCAACAAAATCCAATGAGACAAAATATGGTGGAAATGTATCACAGATGAAGATATGGATTCAAAGCCTATCATAGGTATGGATGATATCTTTAATGCAGGTGAGGAATGTTGTGTTTAAGAGTAGAATGAAAAATGAGGGAGGGAATAAATAAAAAGGATGAAAAAATAATCATTTCCCCTTTTATAAAAAGTCATATAGTTTGGATGCATGGTTTGACAAACCATGCACTAACTGTATACCCAACACCACCCTAGGACAACCCTCACATGGGCTAGGAAAACTGTTAGGCTAACCATGTGCATACAAAAAAAACACCCTCCAACACTTATTTGAGACAATTCACATGGCCATGTGGCTTGGACTTCATAGTTTAGTCAAACCATGTGGCCCTGGTAAGAGACCTGGACCACCCCACATGGTTTAAATAAATTGATCTGATTGGGTGACATTGTTTATTCTAAATGTTTCATCCACTTGTTTCCTCCAAAAACTGAGGCTCTGGGCTTTGAAAATCCTTAAACACCAGCATTACCTTTGTGAATTCATTAAGAAAATTTATAAGGGTAAACTAAAGGATTTAAACTGAAAATTATGTTGTATGTACCTCGTAAAAAAAGTTGAGATGTTATAACCTGCCTTCCTTAAAACATATCATCCCTGATTTTCCCTTCTGAGGATGGTAAATCATTATCTGAGAATTTTTTTGGATATTTAGAATGTATGTCATCCTCACACTACTATAAGTCATCCAATACATGGTTGTGCTACCATAAAACCTTCATGAGAGAAAATTACTTACCAAAAAGATCCTTAATGCTCTGATAAACAATAAAGATACGATGCTCCTCAAAGGACACATATACATATAGCTTTACATCCTCAAGATCAAATGAATGAAACAGTTCAGAGTAATAACAACAAAGCTACGATAGGATGATCAGCAAAACCTACAGTAGTATTGCCTCACCTACCTCTAACCAACATAGGAGTGATCCACACAACCTACAGTATGTGGCCTCAGAAGGATCCATCTGAATAGTTTCCTAAAATATATTATTGTAGGAAAATTAAACAAGATACATGTGGTTCTCCTAAGAACCTTATAAATTAGGGAAGCATGCCCAGATCATGTAGTCTAACACCTGCATCATATGTTCGGACCGAATTTCGATTTGAGGTCGGTATGTTGTACTCATATAAACATATTAACGAAGTTATTTTAAATAGATTCCTGAACTGTGATGTAAACTAAGCATAGTTTTCCAATATGATAGAACAGGGAACACCATAAAGGTGAAAAATCTACATAATATAAAGCCTTATAATCTCATCAACTAAGAAGGTATCTTAGATAGGTAGTATGTTTTTGACGTTGTTCAACTTATTGATGACCACCTATACTGAATCACTACCAAGAGGGGATATTGACAATCCTATCACAAAATCTACAGTGATTTCATCCCATTTCTACTCAGGGATGGATGGAAGCTGTAATAGTTCATCAATATGTTGGTTCTCCACATTCAATTTCTAGTAGGTGGAACACCATGTGATAAAACCTACAATCCACCTTTTCATACCCAACCAAAAATACTGATAGTGGATGGATTAGTACATCTTGGAAATGCTAGGGTGTACTTTCTAAATGGAGGCATGAGATTCCTACATCAATTATTTCAGTATGTTTGCAGGAACATAAACACATCTGGGAAAGTTTAGGATACCTCTTTCATAGATAACCCAACTAGGTAGTGTGACCTCTCTTAAAACACTCTCCCTTATGAATAATTCATCAGGATTTGAAAATGCATCATCCATAATTTTTAAAAAAGGGAGGATGTCACTACCAAATTTTCCAAAACAGGATTCACATGATATTCATGAACCTCCAGGAGAATCTTAGACAATAATCCCATCAAATACCACTCACTACTAGCCACTTGGATGGAATGTGTCTGAGTCTTCCATATTAGTGAATCAGCTATTGCACTTCCCTTACCATGTGTATAAGCATAATCAAAGTCAAACGAATTTAGGTAATCTACCGTCTTACTCTACATGATATTCAATTCCTACTATTTTGAAATGTATTTGATAATTTTTTGGACATTTCAAATCATTAATCACTCCTAATTAGATAATTCCTACAACAACATAAAGCATGAACCACAACTTCTAGCTCAAGGTCATGCATAGGTTAATTCCACTCATGAGGCCTCAACTGATAAGATACATATAGTAAAATTTTATCTCCCTAAATTATAACTCCTCCAAGACCGATTAATGATACATCACAACAAAATGTATAGCTTATGCCCAGCTCTAGAATAATTAGGATCATCGTTGAAGTCAATCTCCCTTTAAACTCTTGAAAGGCTATCCCCCATTCATCTGACCATATAAACTTAACAGAATTTTTCCTCAAGCCTGTGAGATGTGATACTAGGCATGAAACGTCCTAAATAAAATTCCTATAAAATCTATCCATCTCCAAGAATCTGTGTAGGTCAAATACATTCTTGGGTTTCTTCCAGGAAACTATGATTCTCATATTATCTAGGTCAATAAACACTCCTTAATATAAAATTATGTGACCCAAGAAGCAAACCTTATCAATCTAAAAGTGGCATTTGGTGATATTAGCATACAACTATGCTCTATCAACGTATTCAACAAAAGTGGAATATGTTCAATAAAAACTCCTTCCTCTGAAATTATGTGACCCAAGAAGTGAACCTTATCAATTCAAAAGTGGAATTTGGTGAACACACTAATAGTGCACCAGATGCATGTGGCGTCGACACATATCTCTTCTCATTCAGCACTAGAGGGAAATTTTGGAAGAAAATATTAAGATGATCCATCCTACTACCAGATCATTGATCAATCATGCCCATTATACACTAAGGATTCTTATGGCCTAAATGACCACCCTAGTGACACACCACACCACTATCATTGTGCGTCATATGACTCTTGTTTCCATCGCATGTAGACTCTAAGTGACGTTTTTTACCACTAGTCAAACCACCTCCCTACCTAAATTTTTAACCACCCCCATGCACAATTCCATCTTCCCTCAGATTATGCTCAATGATGAGTTTATGAAGTAGTGTTTAATGAGAAGACATTCACTTAGAATAGGATGACCTACGAAAGTCCATCCTTAACCCATCCTGCATTCATCAACTTATCATTGATTAGTGTTAGGAAAATGTGATGAAGATCAGTAAAATTAGATGAATAATCCATAAAAAACATAGAATCCTACTGTAGTTGCATAAAATATCTAGTGAATTCTGATATTAATGTCTTCAGAAAGAAGTAATCATTGAAGGCTTTCTAGGATTCTTCCTAGACTATACTCTAATGATGATGATCTTGAGAGATGATATCCCACCAACATTTACCAGAGTCTCAAAGTATATATGTGGTGATCTTGACCCTTTTATCAAGTGGCATCTCTAAATGCTTGATGATGGATAGTGTGGCCTTTAGCCCATATAATATAGCATGAGGACCACCTTCCCCCAAGAAGGTTGGAGGATGCTACTGCTGACATTCTTACATCAACTCTGCCATAGTAGGGGTAGGTGAATCGGAATAAGCTCACTCAAAATTTAGTATCATCACCCTATATAAGAGGAAAATGAGGAACCCTTAGAGGCACCACATGAGGTAATTTTGGTGTCTTAGGGCCCCCACCTCCAAAGCATAGTAATTTCCACCCTCATGGTAGACTACATGAGGATTTCATAGAATCATAGGTCTAAAATTTTCAAATGAACACCTGAGATATGATTTAACAATAAATATTAGTATTTTATAATAGAATAGGAAAATTATATATCCTTTTTATAAACAATTTTCACCTCTCTGACTGCTCCTAAATCTAGGTCTATGTGATAAGAAATGTTAAAAAATTTATAAGAGTCACTACTTACATCCCACTACTAAGGTTGGGTTTAGGTCAAGGTCTCATATAAAACCACAGAGGTTCCCGTATATGCAGTGTCAATTGAAAGGCATAAAGTAAAACACCCTTTACATTGAAATTATAATCCCTATTTAATGGTATCCCAATCAGTTAATATTTTAAATTTATTTAATTTCACACTCATTTATATGAATATAGATATCACAACCTAGTTAGATGCATCATTGTTCATAATTTAAAAAGGACCATACTCTTTTTAAATTTCAATTGGTATGAGATGTAACTATGAAATAGTTCTTATATCAATTATCAGGGTGTAACTATTCATGTAAATTATTTGATTAATTGAATCACCATTCCCAATTTATAGTAGTACATGTATCATAAATTATAATTGGCATCCATTTAATCAAACCAACTAACATTTACACCCATTAAACAAATGGTTTATGGCTCAAAAATTTCAAAATTGGAAAATTAACGTGTCATCATCAACCAGTAATGGAAAACCATTTAGATTGATTTAGTAACTTTAATTAATCTAAATATTTTATCCCTATAATAATCATTAACACATTTCAATATATAATAATCAAGGCACTCACAACAATAACACGCAATACATGCAATGAGAATAATGAAATATACATATATGGCATAGAATGATGCATAGAATGTGAATCTTGATGATTTTATAATGATGCATGATATGTTACCACCTTTCCATACTAGGCCAAGGAAAAAGGAATTCCACAATAATAATATCAATAATAATAACGTGACAATTCATGTGCATCACCCAATGTTGAAATAAATATAACTATAACATGGAAAAACAATAGAAAAACATCACATACCAAGTAATTTGTGTTTCCCATAGACATGGGTCAGCTACTCCTAGGAACATGATCATTAAAAAATTCTGATACATTCCTAGTCTCTTGTCTAATACCCAAATAGTATGACAAAAGGAAAAATACATCTGATACTAACTTGTATAATCCCAACCTAGAATCCACTAAGAAGTTTCTCAAGCTGGTGGTCCACATGACCTCAAGTTCACCTCCCCATATGCTAGAGGTTTCTTGACTAGTAGTGATGGCCTAGGGTGTGTTAATGGGTGTACTATTCCCTTTTGATCAGAGTGAAACAAAATGGTTATTAATATTGGGAAGTATCAGAAATAGTAATAAATAAATCTCAATAGGATAATAAATCATCCCAATAATGAAAAGACATAAGCTAAATCAATATCAGATAAAAAATGATAATCATGTCATGATGCTATACAAAAAGGTAAGCACATGGGATACATGGGTACATACATATAAAACAAGTTAAAAAAATAAAAAGACCAAAATTTGTACCTACTAGAATCAAGAGAATAGGTTTGGTACTCTACTTTTGTACTCCATCATAGTACTAAAACTCAAACATCAGAAGCTAGGTGATTCCCTTTATCTATCCATGTAATCATGAAGTCTGTTCTGGTACCATAGGCATCCCAAATAGTTTTTGAGTTATAATTAGTATTCCATCACCAATAGTGTTTAGAACTATCTTGGCGTGCATATAAAATGAGAAGAGTGCCTTTAAATCTAAGGGTAAATAAAATAATAAATAAATAAACCACGTCATTCTAAGTTTCCCCTGGAAAATCCAATGCACACTACTTGCTTTGGCCTAAGTCAGATATCTATGAACCAAGGTTAACCTATGTAGATATATTATAGGAATGTATGTGTATATATATATGAATAATAATTCTTCTAGAATACATGTGTGGAGACATAACAAGACCAAGAAAATCTGAGTGTAAACATGGACTGAACCAAAACATGTTCTTTGTCTTGAAAGATGCATCATTAATCTTCATAAAAAGGAAGATAGAGTTATTAATAAAGAGTCATACTGAGCTTATCCAAGGTAATCTATAAGGAGAAACCTAAGTATAGTTTCAATATAACTATAAGAATTCATCACCGTAAGACCCCATCCAAGGTGATTCATAAGTGGAACCCAAGTATCACCTCTCTTTAGGGTCTAAAGGCAAAACCTTCTAAGCATGTACATGGTATTCTACATTGGTAATCGGGTATATCTTGTGGTATGGTATAAAAACATTTCCCACAAATCCCTTCCGAGGTATTCCACTAGGGATCTAGGTATCTTTTACAGGTAAAGTACATAAAGAATATTCCTGATAAGACCCCCAAGGTATTCTATAAAAGAAACCAAGTATCAATACTAGTGCATTGAGATTCATTAAAACTTATAATAATAAATTTTGATGATCCATCCAAGGCGTCATTGTGTTGGGACCACTGTATCACCCTCATATTAGAGAAAGGGTGTGGTTTTAGAGATCATATAATCCACACCACTTAGGTAAAAACATTAAATTAATTACATGACAATTTCACACACCTAAAATGGTGGTTTAAATTAATTTAAGGAATGAGGATTATTTTCCAATAAGGATGGAACACCCTTTGGGTTGGATCATGTTGAGGGGGTAAACCTACAATTTTAATTCATGGTTTTCTAAGTCAAAATTAAAAACAAGTTATCATTTAATTTAATTTAATAGACATTTCATAGGTTTCACCAGAGGAGTCTGGTGTATGCCACAATGTCTAAGGATAAATAAAATGAGAATTTTAGGTAAAATAACTAGACTCCCTACCTTAGTTTTTTAGGAAACTTGTAAACCATTTTAACCATTGAATTGTGCTAGAATGGAAGAAATCATCAAAATAGACAAATTCTATAAAACTAGGTTATATTATCTTGCACCAAATTACATAAAAGATTGAAAGAGAAACTAAGAAATCAAGTAAGTTGACTGAAGATTTTATTAAGAGGAATAAAATGAGATGAATGATGATGGAAAAAAGATTAGATGAAGAAATGTCTTCAAAGCATAATTAGGCATAGAGTAGAGGTTTCAGGTGGGTGATGATTGTTGTGAATGGAAGGAGAAATAAAGGGGGGGAATATAAATAGAATGGTGGGAAAATCATCATTTTACACTTTTTAAAAAGTCTCATGGTTTGGTTATAGTTTTCTCAAACCATGTGTCAACCACGCACCCAGAACTGCCCCAGGAAACCCCTCACATAGGCTAGGTACACAGTTAGGCTAACTATGGGAAACCCATGAAAAACCCCTCTATCACTTGTATGAGACATGTCACATGACCATGTATCTCGGTTCACATATTTTAGTGAAACCATGTGGCCCTAGGAAGATAATTGGAGCACCCCAAATTGTTTAAAAAACTATAGAGACTGAACCAAATGGTTTATTTTAATGGTGTGACCCACATATTTCCTCCAAAACCATGGCTTCAAGCTCTAAACAAGCCACAAACACCCTTGTTACCTGTGTGACATCATTAGACATATTTATAATGGTAAAAAGGGTTTAAAACGAAAATTAAGCTATTTATACCTTATATGAAAATCTGGGATGTTACATGAAAGGTCTCTTCTACTTAAAATAATAAAAAAGGCTTTGACTTAACCCTAATCAACTCATCTACGTGGAATCATAAAGTCAACCACCATATGCTTACTTTTCTAATAATATTTCATTGAATAGTCCATCTTAAACCACATTCATTAAATATATTAGGCTAGATTTAAATGTAACTAATACGAGGTGTAGTAAAATACCTCTCTATATGAAATGAGTTTTTATAAAGTCATTAATGACTAGATCAGGAGAAAATAATATCAACTCTGATAAATGATAGGTACATTATTCACTATTTGATCACCTTGATGAAGGATCAAGGGTTTAATGGATTTCTCCACTTTCACTATCTCAGAAAAATTTCATTAAATAAATATAGTCTTGAAAATGTTCCAAGACATGCCATCAAAAAATTAAGATGGGAAAACAGTCTCCAAGCATACTCATCTTTACCCTTTATTCATGCCCAAAACAACTTTTATTCCTGATGTAGCAGGAGCTTCCCAAGAATTAAAGATTCCCTAAATCCTCTCTAGCCACTCCATTGATTCAAGAAGATCTTAATTACCCTGTAAAGATGAAAAATTAGGATTCAAAATTTTCTAGTTGGAAGTCCAAGAGAAGAGCATATTCTAGGTCCACCACTCTATTCAGAGTTAGGGAAGAGTAAAAAACTAAAAGGGTCATACTCAAATGCTGAGAGAATTTAATCTAAGAGCTATCCCTAGAAAAATAATTTTCATATCCCATAAAGTTGTTTAGAGTAATATTATATATAACATGAAACATGAAATCAATCAATTCATGCATCCTAAATAATATAAAACAATCCTTATATAAAAAAAATATCTAACCCAATATCACCATCTCACTAGAGAAAAACGCACTATAATTTTTTTTCTTCATTTAAAATCGCCAACATTTTATGAAGATAATAAAAACTCTATTCCTAAAACAATGAACATTGAAATAACTTCCCTTAATTTTTAGAAATAAAGAAAACTCATTTCATAAATAAATAATGAGTTAAAATTATAACTTATATACTAGGGAATTCAAAACATTTATATAAAATCCACTTTTATATAATTTTTTTTGAATTTTCATTATAAAAACAAAAACATTTAAAAATGATATATGCGAGTCAAAATAATTTTTTAATTAATCCCCCAAAACTAGTGTTGGAATAAAATAATTTCACAAAATTCTATTTTCACACAATACTAGATTTTTAAAAGAAAATCCAAACAACATCCACACACCATAAAACACTCTTTGATTCATCTCAAACAAATAGAATTTTGTTTTGGATAAATTAAATATAAAAAAGGTTTAAATAGTATATTATAGAGGGGTGTAGATTTGTCAATGGTTTGGTCACATGGTTTATATGACCATGTTCCTAACATCTGACAATAATTAAGAAGTTCCCAAAACCACGTGCATAGGCTTCACATGATTTTCAAACCATGCGAGCTAACCATGAAACTAAATATATCTTCCAATTTCACTCCAAGACTCAAAGAAACCTAAAAAGTATTTGATACAGCTTATTGGGGATCAAAATACTATAATCTCAGATAAAAATACATAAAAATAGTAAAAATAATATTCAAATCAAGACCAAATAACAACTTTCCATTGAAACTCATGTTTCATCATGAGATGTGGTGATTATGCATTTAATCATGACCTAACTCATATGTTTCGTTTATCCTTTCTCCATACTACCTGAATTACCAAATAAAATTAGGGATTTGATACCATTTTGTAATGAATAAACCAAGGTTAACCGACCACATCAACTAGATCACTCTTCAAGAAAGCCTGAAATGTGTTCTCAATCACCATATACTGGCAATAATCACCATGAAATCACATTAAAACATGGGGGGAATAGTTTATCTCTCAAATAACAAAAAAACATAAACTAATGAATAATCATACATGGTTTTCCCATAAATTTAAAATAAAAAACCTAACATGGAATAAAAATTATAATAAAACAAATCACTTTTAAAATAAATAAACAATATAATACATAATACATAATACATTATCAAATTATGACATAAAGGAAACTAAAACTCAAATAAAGAAGTTGGATGAATTTTCTAATAAATTAAAATATCCATAAATATACCTACAAACTAAGAAACTACTTTAACATCTCCTTGTGACCATGGTCACTCACCTTGCACAGGAAATTTATTGACTGACTACATGAATGGAATCCAAACTAATATCAAAATTTAGAACATGTATGAAAACATAAGAGACATAGAAACTCAAACACACACACATTGGCATTTTTTTGGGTGCAAGCTTAACAGTACTAATAGGATTTCAAGGATTATTATATGCAATTAATTTTTATAATAAAATTCATAAATTATAGTTAAAAAATCATATATAATATAGGTTTTACATATGTAATTGAAAAATTGAACATAAGTAACATACATTTAACCCTTTTACAAAACCAAGGTAAAAAATTTAAATAAAATAAAATCATAGCTAGGATTGTAAATAATTATTTCAAACCAAAGTAAATAAATCCAAATTTTCATTGAAATAATTCTTGAAAATTCCTTTTTTATCAACTGAGGGGTAAAATCCACTATTTAAAAATGAATAAACTTTACAAACTTAAAAGGAAGGAATTATAATCTTATGAAAATAAATATAAACCAATTTATTTCTATTAATGTCATTCACTAAAAAACACCATTTTCAAAATGAGTTAAAAATTAAATCACATCATAAATGAAAGAATGAATATAAAAAAATTGGCACCATCATATCAAGGAAGTATGACATAAATAAGAAACGACAACATAAATAGTTATACTAATAAAAAATCAGTGCAAGGTGATATAAATAAGTTATGAAATGATAATTCTCAAGTAAAACCACCATAAATGAATAATTTTAATGTGAAACTAACTAGGTTATAACTAGATATGTTCTTTGACATATATTATTGTAATCAACTTTTAACCTATACTATCTTCCTAAATAATATAAACAACCAAATCACTCTCATCAGGGGCACTCCCCTAGCAAAGGAACAACCTACACTGGGGGTATGGTAGCATAAACTAGATCTCTCACAAGTTACCAGAGTTTCCCGTGACATATTAAAAGTGGAGGTCCTATGAAAAAACCCCTTTCATATTTATAGACAATCATCAGATAACAATAATCAATTTACATACCATAAAGGGAAATAGCCTATATAAGACAGAATATACAGGGCTCCCAACTAGGGTGTAAAATCATCACTTTGAGAGACTACTTTGAGATATACTCAATACCGAGGGAGGGGGTGATTTAGTATTAGGAAAATTTTCACCAATTATAACTTTTATCCCTTTACCTCTTAGACATGTTATGATATTGATTCTCCAATTATTTTTTTTCTTTTTGTATGCAAGTTTATGAAATCATGTAAATATTGAACACAATATTTTTATATGTTTCACTACACAATAAGAGTATTTATTCCTTAGTATGGTATAGAAATAATAAAATACCCCCAAAATAGTAGAAAGTAATCCTTTAAACGTGGTTATAATAAGTTAGAAATATACATTAATTTTCAATACACTTTATTTAAATGACATTTATAGTTTTACAACTCATGGATGGTTTTTTATAATACCTTATAATGATAGTATCCACCTACTTTGTAATGAACTTTGTAACAATAATAATGTATTCTACTAGATGAGACTTATATTAGATGACACAGTGCTGATTTGTTATTCCACTAACTTCTTTACTTGTTACATGAACAATAGTTAGAAAGAAACTCTCTTTATACACATTAGAAAACTAAATTCTACTGAATATTATTCTTCTTATTCATACAAAAATATATATACACAATAATTTATTCTTCTCTTCTTCTTCAGTGCTAAAGATTCTACAATTTATCTCCTTATTCTTGTATAATAAAAAATTTATTTCATGACTATTGAAATAATGAATATTCATATCAAAGTCGTCATAATTTTTATATATTAAATAATAATCAATTAATACCTGGAAAACTATTTATTTTCATTAGTCCTAGTGATATGAATATTAATTTGAACTGAAATTTATAACTTCCTTAGCACACAATATAAAAAATTATTATTTTATTAGTTATCCTTTTATCTTTGTGGTGCAACAAATATTTATAAAACTGAATCACACAACACATTAAATATTATTTCATGTAAGAATGATCTTTCAAAAACTCAAAATATTATATTTTTTTATTTTCTACCCAATTAGATCATATATACTTCATGCATGTAATGCATGGTGTATGACATTTGTAGCCTTATAAAATTCTTCAATTTTCTTTGTTATTTCATGTGCTATCTTTGAGTCCATTTTAGGTATCTCAATTTATTTTCATGTATGCATTAATGAATTCATTAATTGTTAACTTAATTAATTATTTATTAATACATAAAGTTAAATTTAAATAATGTCTTTTTATGTTCACTGCCTCTTGCGCTATCCACATTCTATTATCTTTATGAAAATGTAACTATGTAGAAAAAATTATTCCCGAAATTATTTGTTATTTGTGAAAGGTTATTCCTATTCATATAACAGATAAAACAATATCATAGTGTCTTATTCATTTGTAGAAACCAGTTTTCTTCATATGAATAGACATAGTTCCTTCACATAAACAAAGTTGGAGTATACAACTCAACACTGGCTCATAGAATAGTTCATAATGAACCACGATGAGAGTGTTAACATAATCCAAGTTTCCATGAATATTATTCTTCTTGAAAATTAGTTTGTAGCTCTACCCTTATTTTTATATCCTAGGAGGATCATGATTTTACTTCCTTTCATATAAGGTAAAACATAGTGATACTTTGTTTTTATTAAAAATAATAGTTATTGTGAGTGACATTAACTTCTTCATCCATGGATGGTCTCCTATTTTCAGAGAGTTCCATTACCTTACCTTCATTTTTTCATCGAAACAAATCACAAAAAATACTCTTTGTAAATCAGACCCTTTGAATGATCAAATATCTCAATAGAAGTTTCCTTATATTTTTCTTTATTCATTTTTCACTACATGATGATGAATTTTAAGAAGTCTCTTATTATGAAAATATTCCTCACCTATATGTGATGATATACTCGTGTTCTATCAAATTTTTATGTTTAGACACATGAATATATAAATTCTGAACTATAACTTTGTATCACCTTCAACTGTGTGGATTTATTCAAACTCTTAATTGCATGAAAATCATATCATACATTAATTAGAATTCTTCAACTCATAATTTTGAAATCAGATCAACAATGGTGACCTCTGTTTGGTGATGGTATTCATGACATAGAATAATATAGTGTACTATAACTCTTGGATGGGGACTTGAGGATGAAGACAATGAGCTCAGAAGATCTGATGACTTAGACTAGAGGAATTAGATGACTGATCTTATTTGAGTATCATTTAATGTGGAGGAACATTACCTGCTAAAACCAATATCCCTAAAATATTATACACTTGGTCAAGGAATAAAAATTATTATAATTCATTCCATAGACTAATTAGTGAGAATAAAAAGGTCTTCTCCCATATCCACACCTATACACACCTACCTCATGGGTTTCACTATCTTGGTCTGGCCCACCAGTACCTTTGTACACACTCTATTCACATCTTGCACACCCTTGTTCATGCTCTATGCTCACTATTCATGTACAAACACTCACATTCCACCCAAATATGGATAGTTTAAATCTCTCCCATGTGTTTCACCCATAGGTCCCATATATATGGTTGAGGTACTCCTTAGTTTTCCAATGGGTATGCCATTTTTTGGTAAAGGCCCATTAATATACTTTATTATATTCTAAGTATTGAATATAATAATGAGCCCAACCAAAAATCATGATTCTCCATATATTTTCCATATAAAATAATATTCCATTCACATTAAATAATCTCCTCATGCAATAAATATTTTCAGGGATTTCATCAATTCCTATTCTTATTTTTGGAATCGAAATTCCATAAAACCATTCTTTATTAAATAATATTTCTTTACATATTATTCATTGTTCTAAAAAATGTTTAATTGAAAATAATTGAATAAAACATGCTATATCCATTAATAACAGTGAAACAATTATTATACTTTTAAACTAAAAGTATTCAAAATAACTTCATTAATATAATAATACTTGAGTACTTTGTTCCTAAATAAAACTCATACACAAATTGGGGTCATCAATCTCCTCTATTATATTTTTTGACAACACCTTGAAAGTTATTTCCAAATGAACATGTTTATATGTAAATAAATCATCTTCAATTTTACAAATATTCATTTAAATTTCAATATATCTTATGAAACAGAAAAAAAAAAGTTGGTGGGAAAATTATAACAATCCATACCTGAGAAATGTTCCATCCATTATTTTACTATATGTCTACATGATCCATGTTTAGTGTAGAAAATAAAAGGATTTTATTTAGAAAAAAAGTTATCCCTCACCAACTGATCATGATACCTCATGAAATGAGAAATATTAAACCTATTTTCAAGGTTTTACAACTTATATTCTAGGATTAAGATACTAAAATTAGATATGAAATTTTTTCGATAACAAAAAACCGGAAACTCTTGCACTTAATTCAACAAACAAATCAAAACGTTCAAGTGAAAAAAGAAGGGTAAGGTGCCTTGGATCACTTCCATACATCCACTTTTAATATGTCATTTATTAATTTATTTACTCAAAATTTTTATTAAGTTTCTTATTTTTGATAACCAAGGATGAGATAATATAAAAAAATACATTTTCCAATTAAATGATCTTTTAACAATTCCTAGAATAATTAGATTTGGTACTGAATGAAATAATGATTTTTCCAGCAACTTCATTTTCGTTATTTATCTCCCCTTAAGGGAAAAATCCTCAACAAATTCATAATAGTGTATCTCTTAAAGAATTTATCTCAAGATGCTTCAAAATGGATAATATACCAGAATGGATATTCAACTTGTGACTGTCCAAATTTGACAACTTCTCTAACTTCACTAAGGATGATCTTTTTCAATACCTGTTCTTTGAGATACAAAATATAATATCAAAACAAGATATATCTTCTCTATCCTTGTTTTCTAAGAAATTATAACACATTCTTAAACTTCTTCAATGATGACCCTCTATAATTTTTTAATAGCTATTGATAAATCATTCTAGGATGACAAATTCTTTAGCTTTTTAGTCAAGAATAGATAACACTCAATTATTCTTAGGTTCTCCCATTGAGAAAATTCTTCACCTTTAATTACCTAAATCATACGAATAAATAAAATACATAAATTTTAAGGTAATATGGAGGATTCTACTTTCTTAATAATGTGAACAACAAGGTTGAGATAGTTTTCCTAACCAAGCTTCCCCATTTACTCAATTCATCTTTCTTGCACTTCTAAATATCTATTTTGATTTATGTTGGGGAATCATGGATCAAATTATTTCTTGAATTTAATTGTGTTTGAACCCTATCTATTCAATAAATTTTAAAACATTTTTATCACCTAGTGTAACCTTAATAATCTTAAAAGAATTATTCTTATGATGGGATAATTGCAGAACAATATTTATGAGTGTATTCCACCATATTACACCACACACACAAAACTTATTTAACATAAAATTATTTTTTTTAACAACCTCTCATGTATTTTATTTACATAATGTGGAATATTTTTTTCCTTTTACAATTTCCTAAGATTGTGCATTAGTATTATCTTAAAATATTCTACTAGATTACTAATATACTATTACAAACTTTGGAAAATGTTTTCGATCTTCTACAAGGATTTTTATGAGTTCCATTATTTTTATTAGTTAATATGAATGATTCACCCTTCTCTACCTTATTAGATTTAGAATCCAAGGTATTATTGGGAGAACTTTTTTTATAACATTCTTCTCCTTTCTTCCCATGTTTCTTCCTCTTTCTTATACAACTTCTATAATATTATTTTGTTATCAATTTTGGATACATCTAAAGATGAGAATGCAAAATTCTTTTGACCAGTACCATTTCATGAATCATAGATATTTTCATGTTTTTCAAATATATTTTTAGTATGTAGATTTTTCATAACCTATGGATGCTGCATTTATATATGTAGATTTCTCCCCTTGATATGGGCTTCCTTTATGATTTTTCATTTAGAGTATTGTACTAGCAATATAATTCATAATTCCATAATTTTTTGCATCATTAACATGGACCCAGAAACTTTTTTCTTATTATTTATTCTATATGATGTTTTTGGGTCTTCTTCATAGCTTTCTAGGCTGTTAATAGGGAACCATATTCCAAAATCTTATTCCTATCCACCATAGTCATTATGGTAGGCTTATCATCACCTTTATTTATCCATACTTGTACATATCTTGTTTTCAAACCTATAATATTCATAAAACTAGATTTAGAAACATTACTGAAATATGGTATATATAGTACCTATTTCTACATAGCTACTTGAGATAGATCATTGAATGAAGTCGTGATCAAATTATCACATGCTGGAGGTCTAACAACCTTAGATTCATCAAGTGATCATTGAGAACTAAAATCTACTATCACATTATTTTGTTAAGTATTAATATGTGTATTCTCAATATTGTTCAATTAGACTTCAAATTTTATACATTTCATAATGATGGTTTTTTTCTAATCTTCAATCATGACCACCTTCTCTTAAAAAACCTTCTTCACTATTTGAACTTCCTATTCATGCAACTTAACATTGTTTTGTAACAAATAGTCAAGTTCATTGATCTTAATGATTTTTTCTTCCAATTTTAAATCTTTGAAATCAATGTTGTTTTTCAATTTATATTCAAGTGCATTGATATTTTCTTCCAGATACATCTTGACTCTATCTTTCCCATCATCTTCTTTGATCCATTTTTGAGGAACTTATTTTAATACCCCTTTGTTTTTAAGGATATATTATATTTGGAGATATTTAAACATTATATAATTTTTCCTTGTAAATAATTCTCTATAAAATTTTATTATAATTTCAGTTGGGATATTTTGACATACATAATTTAAAATACTCCAAAAACAAGCGACACTATTTTTGTGGGAGAAAAATTTAGAATATATATTAATTTTTCAACAGATATATCTTGATAATATTTATATTTATCATCATCATGACATATTATAGGACATTATTTTTGAGGATATTTTGTATAATATTTTTCTAGTACCTCATGATCACTTGAGGTAAGAATGTTATCCTTCTCCTTGGTGGAAACTTGAACAACCTTTTCTTTTCTTTCTAATCCAGATATGTCTCTAATTTTTGAAAGGAATAGAGAAACTAATACTTTCACTTATTTAGATAAGTAGGACTTCTTATTTAGATTTAATTTTTTATTTATTTCTCATGTTCATAAATGTCTTAAATGATATAAAATTCTCCATAGAGATAACTAAATATTTACTAAAATCACAGTTCATTGTTAACATTGGAAAGAAAACCAAATCATCAAAAATAATACATACAACATAGATAATCCAATAGAGGTGTACCTGTGCTTTATTAAAAATTGAGAAGACTAATTTGGGATATAATCAACACTAAGAGTATGAGTGAATTATTGTTTGGGACTTTTTCTACAATTATAACATGTATCCCTTTACCACTTAGACCTATTAGGATCTTCATTCTCTAATTTTATTTTTATTCTCATATGTAAGTACATGAATGATATAAAAGACATCACATGATATTTTTATGGGTTTAACTACTCAATAATAGTAGATAAACATTTTAAATTGTTTAAAGATAATCCAATACAAAAAAAAACAACTAGAAAATAATACATTAAATGTAATTATAGTATATAGGGAATATCTATTCACTTGTGTTTCAATTTAGTCAAATTATATTTATATCTCTATATTTCATGGATGTTTAGACAGAATCCACTTTATTTGCAAGGTAATTTGTAACTGAAATAATGTATTCCCCTAGGTGAGACTTATGTTAGATGTTATAGTGATGATTTTTTCTTCCACTAACATCTTAACTTGTTATTTTCATAATATCAAGAAAGTAAATTTCTTTCTTCACAATTTTTTTGAAAGTTTCTCAATATTATTCTTCTTCTTCCTGGGAAAATAGATACACAAAATAATTTCTTCTTCTCTTCTTCTTCAGTTCTAAAATAGACTACACTGTCACTCCTTCTTCTTCTTACTAGAATAAAAAATTTACTTTTTTATTATTGAAAGAGTGAATGTTCATATCAAAATCATCATAATTTTTATATCCTAAATAATAATCAATTAATAGTTGGGAAAACTCATTATTTTCAACAGTCTCAAAGATATGAATATTTCAATGTACTAAAACCTCCAAATTCCCCGACACGAAATATCATCAATTTTTATTATATCACTTCTCCTTTTTTATTAATTGTGAAAAAATTACTAATATAACTAAATAAAACAAAAAATTTAATATTATTTTAAGGAAGAATTATCATGTAAAAAATTAAACCATTCTCTTTTTGAATTTTCAAACCAATTAGATCATATTCACTTCATGCATGTAATGCATGATTCATGACATGTGGGAATTTGTAACATTCAAAAAATTGTATTTTTATTTTATGTGACATCTTTGAATCTGTTTTGGGTATCTCAAATACTCATTTTTTCATGTATGCTTATAGGAATGCATGAAAGATTCACTTAATTCTTTTTTCATCATGAAGATAAGTAAATAAAAACATTGTCTTTTTATATTCACTGCCTCTTATGCTCTCTTCCTTCTATTATCTTTACAAAAGTGTAACTACTTAAAAAAATTTATTCTTTAAAAAATATGTGATTCATGAACGGTTCTTACTTTTTATGTAACTAAGTACATGATATCATAGTGTCTTATTCCTTCATGTAAACTAATTGACTCACTCAGATATACATAGTTTATTTTGTGTAAACATACTATAAGTATACAAATCACCATTATCTCAGAAATAGTTCATCAAGAAACACTAAAAGTGTGTTAGCACAAGTCAAATTTACACATATGATCTTTTTCATTGAAATTAGTGTATAATTTTCTCATTTTTCACATATCCAATTTTTTTGTTATTATTATACATTTCATGTAATGTAAAATGAAATGATACTCTATTATTATGAAAAATAAGAGTTATCATGAGTAAAAGAAATGTATTTATCTGTAGATGCTTTCCTTTTATAGAAGATTACCATTGAATTGACTTCAATCATTCAGCAACTCAAATCTCACAAAATATGATGTGTAAATTAGAGAATTTGAGTGGCCAAAGATCTCATCATCAGTTTCCTTATATTTTTATTTCGTCTTTTTAAATAATTTGATGATGAATTTTAAGTCCTATTTTCTTATATGATGATTCCAATTGTTCATAAGATAATATCCTCATGTTCTATCAAAATTTTAAGGTTAGACACATGCCTGAATGAATGCCATGTTGTAACTTCACGTCACTATTAGAAGTGTCTCATTCTTCAAAATCCAAATTTCATTCAAAGTATAGCATCCATGTACTAGGGTTATTTTCCTCATAATATTACAATAAAAAACCATGGGGACATTATTTTATTGATGGAATTCATGATATCGAATACACCTTTGTACTAAAACTCTTGAATGAGAGCTCAAGGATGAAGATGAAGAGCTTGGTATATAGGATAACAAATATGAATGTTATTAGATGACTCATCTTATTTGTGTATCATTTAACACGAAGGAAAAATACCCTCTTATACCACAACCCCACATCAATCCTCTACATGGTAGAGATCTACCATTTATTATAATTCATTCCATAGATATATTGATGAGTAGTATGGGGTTTTCTCTCATATCCATATCTGCACACACCTACCCCATCGGCTGTGCCGACCCATGCTGGCACAATGAAACCTTTATACATTCTCTTCACACAATTTGTACCCACTTGTGCATTCTCCATGGGAGATATGCATGCCCAACCTCTCACCTCCCTTTTTTTGTTGTCCAGGTTGAGTCTCTCCCATGTGGTTGACCCCCATGTCCCAAATATATGGTTGAGGTACTCCATTGTTTTCTAAAGTAGAGGCCAATTTATTGTGAAAAAGGCACATTAATATGTTTTTATATTCTAATTATTGAATATAATACGAATCCCAACCAAAAAACATGTTTCTTCATATCTCATTTATGAAAAAGAATATTTTAATGCTCCTCAAGTAAGCTCTTCATGAGATAAATATTCTCATGTCTTTCATCAATTATTTTTCTCTTTTTTGGAATATGAATTCCAAAGAAATATTATTCATGAAATCAACTTCCTTCAAATCTTATTCATTGATCAAAAAAATGTGTCATAGAAAATTACTAAATGAAAAAAGTTCGAGACATTAATAATATTGCAAAAATAGTTAGAGTTATAAACTAAAAATATTCAAAAGAAATTCCTTAATATAATAAGACTTGAGTACTTTCTTCTTTATCCATTCCTACAAGATATATTAATTTTTTATATCATGGTTACTATTATTCTAACAAATTTTCTGATTTCCAATCTTCTCAACATATTAACATTAATGAAATCTTCCTATTTCATTAACTAAAATTTATAACTATTAATAATCATTTCCAACAAATACAACTCATACACAAAGTGATCTATTCACAATTAAACTAATTTTATAAAGTACCTACCATGTCCTTAAAAAAATATGAAAAACCATATTCATGATATTATACCTATCATGCCACTATGGAATCCTTTTATTATGCTATAAATAGTCTTTTAAGTCAAACATTAAAAACCATGTAACAAACATCCTACAAAAATGAAACAAGGATCAAAACATTAAAAATGATGATTTCCAAACATAAGAGTAAAAAAATAAAGAAACTCTTTTATTGGAAAAAAACCATTATAACATGGGTTTTATTCATTGATAATCAAAACCAGCTCAAAACCCTTTTATATTTTATAATTATTTTGAAAAGTGACTCGCAATCATTTTATAAAATTCTTGGAAAACATAAACCTTTTATTTCGAAATGAATAATATAAATTTATTAAAATTCTCTATTCCTAGTATATATAATGACGAAATTTTTTTCTCAAACCCATCATGTGTATCACATATAGATCCATCTTGATAAAAAATGAATTTTGAAAACTGAATCATTTCATAACTTGTTAAATAAAACAATTTCCCTAAAATACCTACAAAAATAAACCCGAAACTACTCACCTTCAGCGGGGGAAACTCAACCTAATAAGAAAAAAAAACTCTAAAATCCATAGAAAAACCCCATTAATAGAAAAAAACCCTAAATTATACCACTAAAGGACATTTGGTTTTATGGGAGAAAATAATATAATGTCGAAATGTATGTATGGTAAATAGGAGAAGAAGAAACAATGAGAAAATGTATTTACCATCCAAAACTGCTTGAAATATAAGGATAATAAGGCTTTGATACAAGGAGGATATGAAGAGAAGATCCTTTAATCACCCTCCTAATAAGAAATGTGTGAATACGAAGATAGAAGATCCAGAAATTATTAAATCAAATAAGGATATAAAAGTAATTGCACAACTTAAAATCCTGGATAACTCACATTGTTTGACCACATGGCATACCAAACCATGCACCAATTTTGTAGCCTAAATTGGAATCAAGTTTCACCCCTACCATGGATATTCGACACATTTCTCAAAACCATGCACAAGTCATTGAAGAAAAACACTTTATATGTAAGAATAACTCATTTGGTTACTACTAAAACTCACACTATCATACATAAAAGTCACCCCCAAACATAAAGGAAATCTGCATGGTTCCTATAAAATTTTCAATAACCTTATTCCATAAAATAAAATAAAAAATACTATACATAATAATCATCACATAGTTTCCTCTTTACATAAAATACATCAGTACAATATCACTTTGAATGCATGTTTTTTTACACAACTCCTACTCGTGCTGTAAAAGTGAAATAGAGGAAAATTTTAAAATTTTACAAGTTAAAATTTAAAAAACACAAAAATTAAAAATAAATCAGAATTAGATAATATTTATGTAGTTGGGGTCTTGACTGAGTGGTAATGTCTCCCTGTAATTTGGCATCATACCTAGGATAAAATCTGGGTGGGTATAGGTACTATTACAATACTATGTAGGCAGTGATGTAGATGATGATGTTGGCACGGTGAGGCATTTAGGATGATGAAGGAATGATGCTACACAAGGAATTTAGGCCATGTTATGGGTTTCATACCCACTGGGCCTATAGTCCATGTATTAAATAAATAAGGATTGATTGGTGGGCTATCCCTTGGGGGGGGGGGCTATGGCCTGACTTTCTAGTCTATGTGTGTGTTGTGTGTGTTTTGGGATTCAATTGTACCCCTAACACCTAATATATATATATATATATATATATATAATATTTAATACATAATTGATGTGGGGAGTATTAAAATAATCCCTATAGAATAGAATTTGTATTGACCGAATATTTTGATATATGTTTCAAAGTTAACTTTTCTATTTAAATAATAAATTATTATTGATTTTAATCAAGTTAAAAGTTAATAGAGTTGACTTTTAGATCAAATGGAGTGTGTTAGGGTGGTATATCTAAAATATTAAAATAGACACCACTGAGTACCCAATAGAATCCATTATAAACTTAGTGAGGTTCCATTGGTTATTTATAGCCCACTGGATAACCATCAACTGGATGGTGTCTTAGGACTGGGTAGCTGGTGGGCCACCAGGTATCTGATTTTCTATGATACTGAATTACTTTATTGAAAATTTTATAATTATTTATCAATTTATTTTAAAAATACCTTTATTATTTTTATCTAATAGATATATGAAGCTTCTTCTTTTCTCTAGCTTATTCTCCTCCCCTCTTGGATTGGATTTATATTAACTTTCTATTAAGCATAGTATATGTGATTCATTGGTTAGATTGGGTCTCCTTAGAAATAGATAAAATTACACACTATACAGAATCTTATTTCTCTCTCATTTTAGTGTAACATCTCTATTAATACTTAAATTAGTGGTGGTGGGGGGGGGGGGGGGGTGAGGGGGTTGACAGGACTCTCAATATAATGAGATTGATGGTGAATCTACCGATGATCTTCGATTAGTATCATTATATCATAAAATGTAGTTTGTACCTAGAACTTTACATGTTTTATATATTTTTTGTGTTTCATGTGACATGTGGTATAGGAAGTTATGGTGTGAGTGACATTTAATGAAACTGTAAGGGTTTTTTATGTGTGATATAATAGGTGAGTCATGTTAGAAACATGAAGGAAATTATAGGAAAAATACATTGGTCATATATCGACCAATGGATATGATGAAATCCATTTCCATTTATATAATTTATAATTAAACTCATGGCAGGTTTATCTCTATATGATACATATTGATGAGCCTTTTGAGGTCCCATTTTATGTTACACCCTGGGAAATAAACCACATTTTGTGTTATGTGATTAGATCATTTAATTTTTGTATGATATACTGGTTGATTAGCTTCCTTGAGGCCTAATATTTATCTATATAATGATTATTGGTTATTGTGATCCATACCAAGGGCTCCCAAGATAGGTATAATGTATATTAGATCATACTATTCTTGAAGTATGTATGGGTAGATGAGGGTTAAGTACATGAGCTATATGAGGAAAAGTTTATTATTATGATTTTCCAATCATATAATATAAGTGATACATAGATCACTACTGAGGTATATATACATGCATACCTTTCCTATTTATTGAAATATATTTCCTAGGGTTGGATAATTTTTTCAACCATTTATTATAATAATTTTCTGCATGATGTATATGTATTTTTATCACACTATTTTTAATATCATTCATGATAAGTAGACAATTATGGATACCACTACAGTGATTAATATTTATTTCTAGTCTTGATCCTATTGTGATTGATTGGGGGGGATTATGATAACCTACTATTCTAAAATTATGACCCTAGAGTTTGATTAATACATACATACTCCTTTATAGGTGGAGAAATTTTGGATATCAAGGTCTATCCATGTGAGAGGTGGTTCCACCATGACTTATATGATGTGAAATTTAGATTCACATTAAACACCTAATTCTAGTATTGGAGATCCTAACTGGACTATATTGGTCAGAACACATAATGTTCATTATCAGGTGTCTTATCACATACTCGATGATGTGACATGGTGATGTATATTGAGATTTATAACTTTTATATCACATTTTTCATACACTCACATATATGTTATATTATTTTAAGGTTCTTTTTATGGTTATATACTCTGCATTCTACTCACACCCTACACGTGAACATCATCAAACATGCAAAATTTATTATTCATAAAATTGGTAAGGGAATGGACTTTATGGTAGATGATTGAGTTGAATCATCTTGTTGAGGTTTAAGAGATGGAAACAGGTAAGGCCTATGTCCTTTGTATAGATCCTCCTTTATAATTTTATACTTTTTTTATATACCATGTATACAACTGAAATATTATGAGACCACTATATTAACATATATATTGTGAGATATTACACGGGTTTTCATTTTATTATAAAATGGCTATATTTTCTTTTTATTGTTGGAATTTGTTTTGATTCTGTATTTTTATTTGATGTTAGGTGTGATAGTTTTTCTCTATATATTGATAATGATATCCATTTTATAGAGAGTATAATCTCCCCATAGTATCAACAATACCCTCACTTTTGGTGGCCTTTGGTATATATGGAGGCATGTTAGAGGCTATGTGTCCTTTTTTACTTGGGATGGAGGATAGGTATCCGAGCTTGGATATTAAAACCTCAGATTCTATCCTCTTTATTGATGGTCAAGGATCACACTTACCTTAGTTATTTTTATACCTATACATAAGACCAGGGATCTATCTGTCCTAATAATATTAACCAAAAAATAGTATCATTGGGAATCATATTTTTAACTTGAATAATAAATGGGTCGTTTTTAATGACTTATTAATAAATGGGTCAGGGTAAGGATTTAATTTTTGATAAGAAAAATAAAATAATATAGTCTTTAGAACATTGTAATATAATGTGCATGTCTTTTTAAAATAATTATATATATATATTACTTAATTTATTTATATTTTAATTCTTGATTAATAAGTGAGTTGAATATTTTTTAAATGGTATGGGCCTGACTTTTTTCTTCAAGGCATGATTATTAAATGGGTTGGGTTGGGACCAATCATCCTTAGCCTAATTAACAAATGAGGTATATTTTGGATGAACTATAAGGACCTGACATGTGCAATCTATTTAAAGGTATAAATATAATTTAGAATTGAATTTTCCTATCATGTTTACCCCATGATGAGATTATCTATAATGCAATAGTGTCCCATGTTATTAAATTAGAATATATTGGAAGTTTTTATTCCATAATAAGTCCTTTGAAGACTATTTTTTTCATTTTTTGGGTTGAAAACTTTGTGGATTGTGAGCAAGTTAGAAGGCAATCGTGATATAGTGGGTGAATAGAGGGTGACGGGACTAGGGGTTTTGAGATAACACGAGAGATATATTTTCTTATTGTCTTTGATGTGGATCTTTTAAAAAATATATAGGTTTGATTGTCACTTTTGACATCCTAACAATGGGAAGATGTTACTATCTCCACGTGTTTCTAAATAGGGGGCCTTGTGATTTATTGAGTAGAACTACTTGATCAAGGTAAGATACTTGAGAGAGTCACCCAAGACATCTAAGAGTGAAAAAACTGATTGAGATATTATAGTTTAAATAAAAAGATGTACTATCATATATGTTTTCTCATCTAATTATGGTGATTATATTTTATGCCTTATTTTAGTGTGTACTCCCTTAGAATCCAAAGATTTCACTATTTAAACGAGTGGTTTATTATTTGTATCAATAAGGTATATAGACATGGTGTCCTATATGATTTTTGGTACAAGTTACTAGTGGAAAATTTTGGATAACATTGGGTAATTGACCTTACATAGGTTTTTCCTTGGACTTATGTTATTGGTTAGTTTATTGTATCATGAATGTACTACACAAGTTTTTTAACTTATTTTATGTTTTTATTTTATTATAAGATTTCATTGAAGTGGTTCTATGTATATATGGTTAAATAATAGTCTCTAGAAGCCTTGATAGGGTTCCTCATGGTTGGAGGCTTTCAAGGGTTATGGGTTTCCCTCACCTTGACAATCTTGGGGTATGAATCTTGTGTGGGTATTTTATATTACTTTTACACATCTTAGATGTCCCAAAATCCATTATGTGATATTAAAATCTTGTCAAATATTATTTGGGGAAATTTTAATTGTAAATAAAAATCATAAATTTTATAAAAACATGATATTAATGAAAATAATATTGTAATATCATTGGCTACGATATGATGTGAATAATTTTGAACAATTGGATTTAGATAACTTTTGAAACAATATCAAATATATTTATTCATGAAATACAAGATCATTGGGTATCAAAAAAATATCATATTATTGGAAACAATATTGTAATATCTCTAGGTATGATACAATGTAAATGTTGGTTTTTGGGGTATCCGAGGTAGTTATATATTGATATCACCACCCATAATATAAAACATATCCAATGAAATATGGATATACTATGAATTAATAATGATCATTTATATCACATGAAGTAATATATGATATCATTGTCAATGATATAAGTATTGTAATATGGTATTTTCAAAAATATTATTATTTAAATATATATATATATATAACATTTATTTTTATATTTTAATTTGACGTATTAAAAATACAAATAATTTATGAGTTTTTTTATAAAATATTGTATTTTTTAATAATTTTGATAACTTTTTAATGATTTAAAATTTTATTAAATTATTGATGAAATAATTTTATGTTTAGTGATTTAAATCTTGGTTTTTCAAAAATTATAGATTAAGGGATAATAAATGTTTTTTGGGTTAATTTACACATGTTTTGTGTTATTTGATGGAATTTATATACTTATGTTCCCTGAATAGGTTTTCATGTTTGATGTCATGTTTCCATAGTATATCATATTTTTAATTATGTTATATAAATCATATTTCATAAAATATTTGAATTTATATTATTATATATATGATTAACTTATAATTTAATTTTATACTTATATATTAGGATTAATAATTATCAAAATTTTCATGATTGCAAAAAAAAATGATTTGTGGGTTACATGAGTAATTTATGTTTTTTTGTGACACCCACATTGTCATGGTGGTTTAAATTAATTAATTAAAATAATTTTGATCCTTTGTGGGTTATTGGGAGTTTTGTGATGAAATTTTTAATTTTATAAGGGTAGTGGTGCTGCACACAGTTAAGAGTAACCGTGCATCGACCGTGCATTGGGGTCTGTCAATGGGACAATGTAATTCGACGTGGTTAAAGCATTATTTTTACAAACATGTGACACATAGGGAAAACCATGCAGGGTGGGTTTTTGGCTAGATAGAGGCTAGCACATGGTTAGTTCATGGTTATAAAAACCTTGTGGCCTAACCACGTAGTTTGTATAGTTTAAAAAAACATTTTTATTACCTTTTCCCCTATTTCCTTTCTTTTTTATTTCTTTTCTCCCTATCCCTCTCATTTGGGTCATATAAAATATCCCACCCAAGATCCCCATGGTGCACGCTCCTTCATCCTTGTAAACTCATTCTTTCACAAGTTTCCATAAAATTTCTTCTATTTTCTTGGTTGAATCACTAAGGTATGGTCTCCACTTTACTCCTCCTCTCTTCTATTGTTTTTCTTTGTCCCATCACCCCACCTAGTTCACCCAAACCCTAGGTTAAGGGTTGACCTAATTTTGTTAATTTTTTATGGGTATGTGATATGTCTCTTGGGATGGGTTCATGCATGTTTCAACATCCTCCATTGAGGTAAAATATTTTTAGTTCATTTTATATCACACGCCGCGTTTAAGGTAGATGTTTCTATGGAACACCTTGTATTGCATATTATAAATTTATTGTGTTATTTTAAAAGACAATTTATAATTTTAAAATATTATTATATTCTATCACATTCTTGTAATGTATTTGGATTACTTTTAATCACTTCTCAAGGGACTTGGACACCTGACAAGTTTTTGAGAAATTTACAAAAAGGCTGTTTAAAATTATTTCAAGAATTTGGAGTATTATCTTTTAAAATTATAAGTTCTTGGAATTTCCTTTTGGGTTTTCAAGTGATCTTAAAAAGGTTAAACCACTTGAATTAGACCTTGGTCACGTTAAAATTATCAGATAAAATGCATGTTTATATTTTCTAAATAGATTTGGATATTTTAATATATATTTGAATTTTTTTTCCTTTTGAAAGGGGTGACATTAATTTTTAAAGGGGATGTTTTATAAAAAAATGGGGGTTTCCCCTTTTGTGAAAGGAAGTTGAGATTTCATTGGGTTTTTATCCATATTTTGAATTGATTTTGTTTTCTATGGGACCCATTTTTGGGTTCCAAATTATATGAGGAAGATATTTCTAAAATTTATATGTTATATAAGATAAGATAAAGGCATGGTTGGCACTTTATGATTTTTTTATTATTGATTTTTCCCTTTATGATCCCCCCATTGTTTTTTATGATGTTTATCTTATCCATATGATGGGTGTTTTGTATGTTATTAATGATGTGCTTATGCATTGGGGATATTTATATGGTATGGAAGGTGAGAAGGAAGTGATTGTGATGTTTTCTCATGGGTCTTGTTATTTTCATGTGATGACTTGATTTGTTCATAACCCAACTCTATTTTTTTATTACATGTAAAAACCAACTATACTAAGTGGGAAGTAGTGGGACATTGTTAGACTAGTTTAGTTTTAGCAATGGCATGTCCCCGTAGTTGTATGTAACACCTGACTAGGGGGTTTTCACCGAGGAGACTAGTTATAGTGATTCTGTTGATTGATTTTTTATCATTAAGCTACAAGAAGTATGATCACTTTCTCATGTATTATACTATAGTGTTCATCCCTATGATTTTGGCTTATGATATGTATGGTATGTTATATATTCCTTATTATATTTTTAGCATGTGATTTACTTCTCTATTATATTATCCATTTTATTCCATGATAGTTCTTTGGGGATTGAGACTTCAAATTGTATGGTTTGCTTTGTGATTGTATTTTTGCTTCTTGTTACTTGTATGAATTCACTTTGTGTGGTTTTTTTAAATATCAAATGTTTCATTTTATAATGTAATGAAAGTATAATTTGAAAAAGGAAAAGGGTTTAGATGTTTCTCTAAGTGATTTAACGAAATGGGGTTTTAATTGAAATGGTTCATGAAAATAATATTTTTATGGGATGTTAGAAAAATGGGGAAGATTTTTGAATTTATTTTCTTTCCTCAATTTAAATTTTTAATTTTAAATGTCTAACTATCTATGATTTTGTTTTTATAAAAAGTATAGTTTATTGGAAAGTGTACTTGTAATTTGATTTTATGAAGAATGTGAAAAATATACTTTGACATCATTTGTTCAAAATATAATTTTATAAGATACCTTGTGAAGGGGTTTCCATAGATTTAGCATGTATGGGTGGCCTCTTGAGTTCTTATGTTCTCATTCATATTTATAATTTTCAGTTGAAGGTTCAACATATTATTTATTACTTCCCATGGGGTGTTGTGCTTATTGGTTTTTGGGCAGTGACTAATTTAGTCACAAGGAGAAAGGTATGTTTGTATTTTTGTTTTTATTTAAATTTTTTTATCACATTGGACACATAGTCTTTTACCACTCTCTATGTATGGAGGGTAGTTATATTATATGAAGGGGGATAGAAGGGAATTGGTGGTGGTTGTGGTGTTCTTTAAAGAGGAGGGAGACCAGGACAATAACGGTTTTATCTAGTATGTTTCTTTCTTATTATCTATTTATTTATTTATATTAATTTTTATTTCAGTGTGGATGTCCAACGTACATGTGGTTTATGTTGAATTTTTTTATTATATTCATTATATCTATTTTACATATATTATTGAGAGAAACAATTCCCAAGTATGTTCATGTGATTCTTAGACACTAGTTTGTAGCCCATGGGGATCATGATCACCATTATGCTATGTGGAAAACAAGTTTAATCATTCACTAGAGGGGTGACCCAGACCAGTTCATTACATTTTTTATATTTTCAACCACAAATTCCAAATCACACTAAGAGGTAGAGGTAGGGTGGTGAATTAGGGTGATTAAATTTCTTCATCGAGTGTAACTTCTT
The DNA here is from genome assembly GCA_963277665.1 of Viscum album. NCBI lineage: Eukaryota > Viridiplantae > Streptophyta > Magnoliopsida > Santalales > Viscaceae > Viscum > Viscum album. Next base: position 21,558,418 of record OY728157.1, on the reverse strand, counting down.
CTCAAGTTATCTATAACACTTACACTTATGAAAAAACATAAAAAGCATCCAAATAAAGAAGGTAAAGAACAAGAACAAGAGAATTTTACAAGGTTCGATAGAAAGTGATATTTCCAATGAGCATAAATTGAAAATGTGCTGACTTACTTAGAAATCCACTAACTTGCTATTAAATGTATAAAATATTTTATAAATGGATAATTGATAAATCCAAGGATCAATTCCTCCTTCAATTTCTCCACTCACCACTTTATGATAAGTTATTGATGTATACGACATGCATGTCACTATAAAGTAAGTATTAGTAGAGTAAGTAGATTAAACCAATATAAATTTTTCTCTTTAGCTTCATATCCATGAGTAGAAAAATATATGAAATATAATTCAAGATATCTATCTTAGACATAATAAAATCATCAAAAATATATATTGAAAAAATATTCTCACTTATTTAATCTATGTTTTGTGTTCTCTTTGTTCTCTAAGTATCATTCTTTTTAATCCCTTAAAATCACATCTCTAAAAATCTCTACCTCTATATGACACATGTACTTTCATGATATGTATTTAAATAAATACTTCATATCTAAGTGAAATCGCTCATAAAATTATATATTTTTATATATTTGAAAATGAAATCGAATGTTTTAATCATATAGAAATTTTGGAAACTGTAGAATATCCTAAAAACTATGGAATAGTTTTTTAGTCAAATATTTGACTATAAAAACCATATCCTTAAAATCTGATAAATCCCTAAAAACAAGGCACTTATATAATTTTAAATTCACATCTCACACATACCATGACATGGTTTTTTCCACAAAGCATTATGGATTTTTCCTAAGTTATTCATAAACTTCCTTTCAATAATATAAATAGTTCTATACTCATACCCATGACCAATTTCCCTATTTTTCTATAAAATACCTTTATAAAAAGGCCATATTTCATTTAAATCTCATTTTTTATAGATATTATATAAAAAATTTCGATTAAATCCCTTATGATGTTGTCTTATAAGTCTTATCTATTTTTTTTTCATATGAGAACAATGCTTAATGAAATGGCATTGTTTTAATTAACTCTTGGTTTCTCAAGATCCTATCAAGATGAATTATTCAAAAGACTATAAACCATGGTGGATGTTTGGAAATCACAACATGGTTTAAATAACAATGACATGGTTCAATCCTTGTGGCATATATTAGCTACCAATTTTATTATATCATCTTTTTCAAATACCATGGATTGCACCATGAACTTTACTATGATATGGTTTGTTCTTCATCACTAATAACTTCTCCAATATATACCAATAAAAATTATAACTTCTTAGATATTTTAAACAATTAATATTTCAGCATTTAAACCCAATTGGTAACTAACACAGTCAATTTTGAACACATTTAATCATCCTTATTATTTGATCAACCTAGGTTTGTACATTCTCCCTCTTTGGGTTATTTCATAATTGTAAAGTTAATTTGAAGGTTTCTTATGATTCATAACATGTTGTTGAAAACCAATATAGTATAACAAATCCAAATATAAATATAAATTCTCATATATAATTCTATGTCTATGTGATCCAGACTCAGTTTAAAAAAAGAGTGATAGAAATATTTCCATACCTACCTTGAATATCCAAGTATTAATGACACAAAACTAAAATAAACTATTTATTAATTACTCCTTGATTTTATTCCCAAGGGACTATATCTCCCATACTTATCATGAAAAATAACCCCTCAAGATTATAATTCTTTATATTAATATGTGAGTAAACAAGATCTTATAACACTTTTTGAAACAATGACTATTAATCGAAACTTATTAAAATTATAATATTTTTTATTCATCCAATTTACATCTATAATTTATCCAATTAAAATTTTATATAATTTACCTCCTTTAATAATAAACAGAAAGGGTTTCAAACCTACCATAAATGAGCATCCGTGTTAATAATTAAACACACATGGGCTGTTGGGATACACCAATCCCCTTAATTCTTTGGGAGTTGGTTATATACTAATATTTAACCAATTATTGTTGAAGCACTATAGTGGCCAATGGTTTTGTAAAAATATACACCTATTATTGATTTGTTCTAATTCAATCCACTTTGATAATTTTTTATTCTTCATTTTCTTTGATATGGTGAAACCGAACTTTAGAATTATGAGTGGATGAATTCTATATAAAGAAATTTATTAACTCTATTACACTTTTATTCTCATAAAATATAAATATATAAAAATTAAATTCACCAATAAGTTATTTTTTTTATTGATTAATATAAATAATATGGGTGCATACCTTTATTTTTGATAAATAATCCACTTTAGTTGTACTGAATGATATACTTTATTGATTTTTTATAAGACACCTAACATTTATATTTCCAATAAATAATGATCCACCACTTGTAGTCTTTATTTACATAATATAGACATACATACATACCTATACACATATAAATAAATCACTAAATAAATAATCCTTCATTGTATCACATATTAATCCATATTCAAAGAAACTATGTACACAATTCATTATTCACTTTACTTCGACAAGATTCTCATCCATTATATTAATTTGAAACTAAGATACCAAACTTGATTTATAGATTATGTTCAACATTATTTCCATAAAATAAAGAAAACTTCAAATCATTAATTATAATAAAGTCATATACATATACTTTAAATGATCATGCTTCTTGATCTTATTTGTAATAGGGATTGAATTTGAAATTGATTTTAAATATTCCAAATCAAATGTTCTTAATAGATGCTTATTAAATTTAGATTGAGAAATACAATAATACACACCTTTTTTATTTACATGTAGTCCAATAAATTATGTTATTTTTCTAATCATTAATATTTTTTAATTCTATCTTATTAAATTTATAAAATCATCTATCAATTCCTTCTCATTAACAGTAAAATGATACCAAATTTTCATATAGAGTATTTGATCAACACTACCTATATTGAACTCCAATTTCTTTAAATATGAATCCAATGAATCATACTGATATAATGGTACATATTTTAAACCAAATAAAGACGCACTAAAATAAAAATATTTTCTTCCATCACCAACAAGTTGAAAATCCACTGATTATTCAATACATACATAATCTTTGTGTACAACACATAAAAATGTAGTTCTGAAATATATTTGACAGACCTTAAATCACCATTGAATTAACATTGTTAAAAAATAGTTATATTGACTCAAGTATCACCAAGGGTGAAAAAATATCCACTAAAAATCTAAATAAATTACACTATAATAACCTAGAGGTTTATTGTCTTTTGAGATTAGCTATAAAAATCATTATTTTATGAAAAATTTCATATTTACTCCATAAATCCACCACAATTTAATCTCTTTTATACATATAATATGTAATATTCTTCTTCATTATCCATGGAATGGAAACACATGAAAAGGGTGATCATAGAAACCAAGTAAGAGGTTAAACATACACGATATCAATTGAATCAATATAGGTGAACATAAATTAGATCATAAGTGAGTAAGCACTAAGTGAACATATCTTTACAAGAATATAATCATTAAAGCATACCGAAAGAATCATAGACCCAAAAACATAACATGGATTGTATCATAATATGGTGGCATAACATAGGCATTTGGAACATAAATAATCATAGAATCATAAGAACATGTCAAGGTTAACCACTATGACATTCATATCGTAGTGGATGTAGAAAACCACCTATGTCCCAAAACACAATGGACTAGGGTAACCACCTGTATACCATAAAATAATAATCTCATGAGATATAAATATTTACCTAGTGCATTAGAGGGATACATAATTCCAAGACCACTCATCACATAATTATCAACCACATATATGTGTGTTACATATACCTTAAACCATTCATAAATAAAAAAATCATAATTGTCCCATGAGAATAAAATGTGTTACGTAATAATTTTCATAAGAGATACAAATAAATAACCTAGAGAAAGAAATTTGATTATTCCATTAAAACACCACCTTCCTGAAACATGATATATATTAATTAATTATAACATAAAATGATATTAACATTGATAAAAAACCCCTTAGATAATGATAATAAATAATGTAAAAATTAAGAATAAATATCCTTTGTATTTTAACTTTTATTTAAACATAGAGATTATGAATAAATGGTCTAAAAAGGGAAGGGTAAAGGAAATGAAAATAATTTTTAAGGAATCATGTAAATTTAATAGTTTAAATGGAATCAGTGTAAATAGGAATGTAATGGGGGAAAGTAATAAAGAAGAAAACATAAAATATTAGGGATAAAAATATTACCTTCACACATTTTTACTTAAGTAATATTCAAGGGAAAGAGACCATAATAAATAATATAATTATAGACAATAATATCATGTACATCCATGATACATTAGAAGTAATATTATCATGAAGGAGAAATATTTTAATTGAAAAAAGAGGTGAAGATAAAACCCCTTTCAAATGTTGTAATCAATGAAGAATGAATCAATGAGAGGGGAATGGTAGAATGGAATGAAAATCATAAAAATAACCAAAGGATATGAAAAATGTATATTTAAAAGGAAGGTATATATAAATAAACTAATATAAATTTTTACATAGATAATCTCAATTATGAATAGAGTTTCGGAGAGGAACTGTCTACTTAACTACAAACCTCCTCAATCATGCTCTGATACCATATATAATAATAATATAATTCTTAATAACATATTTTATAACATTATAAATATCTTTTAGCTTTTATAATAATCAATCATATACTTTTATTACATATATATTTTTTAGTTTTATTTTATTTTTTTCGTAGGATATCAATGGTTTTGATTTGTTTATACTAGTTTCGGTATGAAGATTTCAATCATTATTCAATATTACTAAGTTCATGATTGCAATGTTTTTCAAGTCAGTGGAATAATAATAAAAATATAATTATTTATAAACTCCCATATTCATTTTAAGGAAGACAATGGTATGGTTTGTAAGAATGGAATTCACAATGTCCATGTTTCAAGTAACTTTAATAATAATAATGGGTTACTTTATAATGATTATTCATTTGGATGAACCATTTTAGAAAAACAAATATAACATAATTTTATCTTTAATAAAATATATTACAATTATTTTTTAATACTCACACATGATTAAAATGATAAATATAGTATAACATCATTAATGTTGGTGGATAAACCAACACAAACAAGAAAATTCTATATAAATGAAATACTAAGCATATAAGGTAATATTATAGTAATATAATTTTATGTAGAATCATAAGGATTTTAAAAAAGATCATTATACTGGCAGATATGGTTTAATAAAAGGGTATATAAGAAGATAAATTAATGATATTAAGATAAATTAATTACTTACATTGATGGAATCACCCCTTCTTATAACGTCTTCCATTATAATAAAGGATTTAAGCCCTCTTATTGTGACCAAAAGATACCCAACAAGATATAGGACATCAAGGGAGTAAATTTGGGTAGATATTCAAGGTAAAACCAACGTATAGGAGCAGGTTGGGAAGGGAGGGGGAGGTGTAATTATATATATGAGTTTGAGTGTAATATTTTCGATTTTCGATTTATTAATTTTTAGGCCATTTTAACATGACACATTTCCCATAAGTGTAAAAAACCAATAGAATGAAATAATTAATAATTATTTTTATTTTTATATATTGTCTTCATCATTTTAACAATATAAATATATTTTATCATGTTCAATCTTCACTGACATAATTCACTATTACCATGGTAACTTATTTTTCACCAAAAATTGAAATTGACCCTCTTTCCATATTTTTATGCCATGATTAAAAATATTAAATCCATTAAATTAAATTAAATCTTTAAATATTGGAAATAAAATTTCATGATACTTTAGAAAAAAATATCCTATGTAATAAATGATTATATATTTTTAATATCATTATTTATTTACTTAATGAATATTAGTTAATTATTTTTAAAGCTAAATCTATGATTTATAATGAATTATTTATTTTTTTATAAGTATCATGGACATATTATAACATTTTAAATATAACATTTGGTTAAGATTATTTCTAAAAATCATATATATACCCAATAAATATATAACGGTTATATAACCATTTTAATACTTAAATATAACCTCACATACATATCTAAAATTTATTCATCCTATTTATTAATTTTCCTATAAAAATTTATATTATATTTCAAATATTTTTCTATCTTTCCATGGTTTTAGTAAGAAATATAATATTTATTGAAGTCTATGGGGATAAATATTTCATGTTCACAGCCTTTTTATAAACTTATGGTTTTATTCCTCTTATGATTTTCATTATTATGTTTCATATTTCTTTCTAATAATATTTATTTCCATTATGTTATAATATTATCCCCTAATGAAATAAATCATTATCCATTTTTTTGTGTTGTGTGTTATACAATATATCAAGCACATTATATTTATTACAGAGGATTCATACTAAATATATGGAATGTAAGAAAACATCTACTCAATATATATACTCTAAATTCATGCATATCCTTTCCATACTAAACCTTATCTTGGATCACATTATCCTAATCATCATGTTTTTTTGAAAAACAATTTTTTCATATGATATCAGGATCACATAGCCTCTTCAAATGTTTCCAAGAATGATTATTCTATCTTTGATCAAGATATTTATTCATGGATTGAACCCATGATTTATTATTTTCCACATATTCAAATGATGTTGGTTCTATATGTGATAACAAAATAGTTTTCTTAATATCCATCATTCATTAAGTTTATTTTGTAGTACTATTATCACCAATGATTTTGAAATCATTAATTTAAGACCTCATTTTCTCCCTTGAGTTAGTTTCTGAATCAATTCAACTTTAGTTTATTATTCTATTCAACCTTGGAAGATCTTAATTTGGTATGCTTTGGGGTTCTACATAATTTTTCTATGATCATCCTTTACCTGACATTTTCGCTCTAGATTTATTTTCCATTATTTGTTACTATATTTTTATTTAATTATTTTCACATAATTTATTTCATTAATATTAGTAATCCTTTTTTTAAAAAAAAAATATACACTTTAATATTTATAGAATAAAAATGAAAAGCCTTTATCTAAAACATCATCATATTTTCATGTATGCCTTATTTTATATGAAATTGAAACTTATTTATAAATACTATAATGTTATTTAGAGTTGGATTCCTCTATTCCACATCTCATATGGAATTATCTTCACTCTAGTACTTAACCAAGTTTTATTTAGAGTGTATACTTCCACTTTCACTTCATACTTCCAATAGTACCTTGCGATAAAACTCTTTATTAAAATTGTTTTTTCCAGGTTTTCAACCAGGATATTTCACCTCTCAATAACTCCATCTTACTATTTAGTTATTATAGATCATACTTGATTCCTTTCTTCTCTAAATAATTTTTTACTTTAATAATTGTGTACCCCATGTCATTGTTTGGTCATAACATTTTTCTCATCCTACATGTTCCATTTTAATTGCACCTGTGGTATCATATGATACACTATGTGTCCCCTTTATTCATTTTCGTAAATATTTTGCGTGCCATTCTACTTTAAACATCCGTGAATAAGATACAATAACTTTCACTTCTAGTTATAGTATGTTTCATGGGACCACACATTTCTTTATAAATTATATTAGGTAAATGTGAGGCCCTATTATTCATTAACATATAAGGATTTCACTTCATCTTCCATCACATGCACACATTACATGTATTCAAACTTGGAATATAAATCATCAGGTAAATTTTGGAAATATATTTTTGTGATGTATTTATGTATATATCTAATCTATCAATGCCAAAAGTTTTTCAAATATTTCAATATATAGAAACATGAATTTTAATTTTTATATACATAATATAGATTTTCATTGGCCCTCCATCATTTTATCAATGTGTTTGGGATGTCAAGCCTTGTTTAAAGCATCATAATTTTAGAACACTGGAAGTTTAAGCATTAGAATAATGTTCCATAGAATTTCAATCACTAGTAGGTGGTTGGGATCAATGTTAATGTATAAATAGTTCATACCTTCAATGATAGTAGGTTTTCTCCAATAGTAGTAGGTCCATGTGAGGTTTGTATCTATTGACGGTTCTAAAATTTTGTGTTGGGAGGTCCAAAAGTTCAACAAAGATGATGGGTCACTGGGTTAGTAACATTTATCAAGTGTTCATGTTTTTTGATCCATGTTTCATGAAATTAGGATTATATTTTTTACCAATTGTTCTTAGTATATAAGAAAATGGGTGCCCCAGTACAAGTACATTGAAAATTGGAAGAATCTATAGTTTAATTTATTATTTATTTGAGAGTTGGGAATTTAGTGAGTATTAATTTTATTTGTAATATATTTTTTAATTGTAACCTTCCATTTATAATAAAATAAATAAGTTATGAGACTTCTCTATGAACTTAGTACATTGTATGATTCATGTTAACCTTTTTGTTCTTTCTCTAATTTCCTATATTTCTGTTTCATGTTTCACTATTGAATATATTTTTGGTACATTTTTTTAGGATGTATCTAAATGAGTTTGACTTTATGTGGTGGGTAGGGTGTATAACATCATACTCCCAGTACACTCAATTGAGGGGGACACAATATTTTAGAGATTTTTTAAACTATACTACTATAATGAATGAATTTATAGTATAAATTTCTATCATACTTTTGGTGGTATATCATTATTACAAGTGATTTAATTTTTATAAAACAGTTCATAGGTTACATACCCCAATAATTGGTATCAATGAGATTGATTTTTATCTCATTATTTTCAAACTGGTAGTTTTTCAAGCATGGAATTGGATTGAGGAAAGATCTAGATCAATATATTTTATGGAAAAAATTTCATATTTTGGAAAAATTATATTAAATAATATATGATACAAAAAAGTATTGTAAGTTCCTTTTACAATATTGAAGCTAGTGTTGGTGGAGAAGCATTAATGGGAGCACTTGGATAAGAAATATCTTACACTGATAAGGATGTACTTTGTATGTAATGGTGTATTCAACATTCAAGAATAGAAGACTAAAATAGATGTTATGAAGGTGTTGGAAGACATGTATGAAAATATAAAGACCCATAATAATGTATTTATGTTTTAATGGTTGTTTGGATTGAGGCTGATGGAAGGAATACAAATTTTAAATCATGTGAATGAATTTAATATGATTTAGGGGAAACTCTAACTAGTAAAGGTAACATTTTTTGATGATGTATATAAATTTATACTCTTACATTATCTTCTAGAGAGATAGGATGAAATGGTTACTACAATTAGTAACTCTAGTGGAAAAGATGGTATAGTGTTTAATAATATTTGGAATCTGATACTAAATAATAAAAATTAGATAATGGAAGTTTAGAAACCTTTTGGTGGTTTAATAAATACTAATGGAAGAGGTAGGTCGCCCCATCATAAGAAGATTTATCCAAAGAATCCATCCATAGATAAATCTCAAGAAAAGAAATGAGAGAAGAGCTAAGGCAAGTCATCTGGTCCTGGTCTCGTCTTTTGGAAGTGCATGCAGAAATTTTTTTTAAAGAAGTATTGAAAAAGTCTCAAGTGAAACACTAAAAATAAACCAAACATCAGAATTTTAGACTTCGTCGATGCAATTTAAGTTCATAGTTATTGGTTTCTAAGTGATAATATATTGATAGAATCCTGGGTGGTTCACTCTGGTTCATATTTCCGCTCAACTAGTGATCAAATATTCATTTTAAAATACATATCTAGGATGTTTTGGAACATATATATAGCATATGGTGATGCACATTTTTTTGGAAAATGAGATGTCAACATTTGAATGAATAATACAGGATTCATAAAACTATCATATGTTCTCAACATATATGACCTTAAGAGGAATATAAGTTTAATTTTGAAATTAGATGATGTTTTCTATGTAAATATATTTAAAAATAGGCTACGGAAGGTTACTCAGGGATCCACGATGATTTAAAAATATGTAAAGGATGAGACTCTTTACAAGACCAGAAATTCAGATTGGAGTATATTTGATGGAAGTAAAAATTATGATACTATAGAAGTATAAAACTACAATTTTGTATAGCTTAGTGAAAAGGAATTGTATGTCATAAAGTATAATGTAATAGTTAATATTAATCACACACAAATTGGAAATTGTGAATGTTGTGTGTTGGTAATGTATAATAGAGTGTATTTCAACATAGATGGCCATAATCCCTCTGATCAGAAGTTGGATCTTATACACTCAAATGTTTAGGGATCCACGCCTATTAAATCCTATGGTGGTTTCCAATAATTTTTTAATTTCATTTAAGATACTATAAAGAAATTACATATTTAATTATTAAATTATATTTTTGATGTATTTTAGGTGTTTATTCAACAGAAAACATTTACAGAATAAGAGTGTGGTTGAAAGTTGAAGTGTATACAAACAGACAATGGTGGTGAGTACACTAGATGCGAATTTGGAAAATTATGAAAAAAGGAAGGGATAAGGAACGAGAAGTATGTTCCTAAAAATACATATAATAATGGATTATATAAAAGGATAAATTAAAATTTGATATATAAATATAAAAGTATGAAATTACACTCAAGAATTCCTAAGGCGATTTGGGTAGAGGAACTCAACATAGTGGAATGAGTCCAGCATCAGTAGTCAGGAAGGAACTTTCAGTGGAGCAGGGGTCTATAAAATGAATGTAAGTTCAAAATCATATATACTTGTATAGTTTAAAATATTAACATGTAAATTATAAGATCCATGAAAATTTTATATTGGAATCCAAAAAGTGTTTCTTCCATTTTCATAGAGATAAAAATTTTGGATATCATTTGTGGTATGGTGAAAGAAACTAGATCGAAGAAACTAGGTATGTTTTCTTTGATAAGAATCTACTTTAGAAGGAATAAAACTTATTGTAGTAGGAATTTTAATTGAAACCAATTATAGAAGTCCAATTTAATTAGAGTACCAATAGTTCTAAAAAATGATAGGAATTAGATGCAGGTCCCAAAGGAAAAAAAGAAGTCTTGATATATGACCATAAAGAAGACCATAAAATTTAAATATTAGATAAATGTTGAGTGGGAGTACTATAATTTCATTACCTATAAGTACGATTATTGGATGTTTATGTATTGATAGAAATTCAAGGGCTAAGTAGTTCAGTTCAGCTGATTTAGTTGAGGAGATCACCAGAATATGGAGACTATTTCAAAGTCATGGGGATAAAATTAACTTTATAATTATAAATGAATTAGGAGAACCTAAAAAATAAATAGGATGAATCATTGTTTAGTGACTCTATGAAGTGGTGTTCTTCCATGATCATGGAGATGAAATCATTTAAGTACAACCGAATGTGGGAGATAGTTTAAATATTAGAGGGTAAAAATGAACTTGAGAACATGTGGTTTTATCGATTCAAGGAATATGATGATGCAAATAGAAGATAGAAATAATGGAAGGTAGTAAAGGGGTTTCAATAGAATGAAGGATTATATTTCTAATAAATCTTATCAATGGAAGTTAATAATTATACCATCAGAAGATTTATAATCATGGTTTTATCAGAAGATATGTATCTAGAGTAGTTGGATGTAAATATGGATTTCCATCAGGGTGATTTACAAGAGAATATTTACATGGAACAACCAATAGGTATACTATATGTTAGGCATAAAAATTATCTATATAAACTGAAGAAAATCCTCTATAGGCAGAATCAATCCCCAAAATAGTGAAATCATAAAATTGATTTATTTATATCTTAAAAAGGGTTTAGTAGGTGTAACACAAATAATTATTTCTATTAGAAGAAATAAGAAGATGAGATATTCATTATATTTCACTTGAATATGGATGACATACTTATTACTGGATAAATTTTTTATAATGTCTGAAAGTTGAAGTGAAATTTTTCCTAAAAATTTGAGATGAAAGATCTTGTATTGGTATGGAATATTTTGGGGATAAAGATAAAGAGAGATAGGAAAACATGTAATTTGGGTCTATCTCTAAAAAAAATTATATCCAGAAGATCATGGAATAGTTTGGGATATCTATTATTAAACAATTATCAACCCCTATTATAGATCATTTCATGTTTTCCAAGTCACATATGCCAACATTACAGTTGAATCCATGTACATAGAGAAAGTACCATATCTATTAGTGGAAAAAAGTTCAATGTATGAAATTATTTTCACTCAGCTATATATTTTCTATGTCATGGGAGTTATTAGTTGGTTTTGGAGAAATAAAAGAATAGTATACTAGGAGGTTGTGAAGTGGATCCTTTGGTATATGGAAGGATTAGAAGATAAATCACTTTTTTAGGGACTATTACTCATTATAAGGTTCTGTGGAATCATAATTCACTGTATTTTTAGATACTTAGAATAGTAAAAATGGTTTTGTATTTTCATATAGTGGAGTTAAAATTTATTGGAATTCAAAACATCAGAAGATTATTGTTTTGAGTATAATAGAATCAGATTATGTAGATTCAACAGAAGATGTGATTGAAATGTTATGTTTAAAGATATCTTTATAAGAGCTTATAAAGTGTTTGGTAGGGAGAATGTTTTACTAGGATAGACAAAGTGATATTTAATTAGCCAAAAATATAGTTCTCCATGCCTTGAAAAATAATATTGAATTGATGTATCATTTTATTAAAAACCTTACTGAGGAAAAAAATATAAATCTATAAAAGATACCAGGAATCCAGAATCTAGTAGACTTATCCACCAAGGCATTATATTAGGAAAGTTTGAGGTGGCATCAATCTTCAATGGGACTTGGGTGTATGAAAGAAGTAAATAAAAGTGGAACACTACTAAATTATTGTGTGGGAGGGTTGTTGGGGACATACCTAGAATAAGTCTTTAAGTTGGAGATTATTCGGATATAAATCCTTGTTCTGGGCATCAAAAGTTTATAGAATCATAATTTTGAGAATCATAATTACATTAATCATAGTTTTTGTCAATAGTAGGTAGTTGGTATCGATGTTAAGGAATTAGGTGTTCATCCATTTATTGGAAAAGGGTTTTATGATTATAGTAGGTCCATCATATGTTCTCATCTATTAATGATTCTATAGTGTTGTTCTATGAGGTCCAAAAGTTCAATAAAGATTATGGGTCACTGAGTTGGTAAATTTTTTTATACGGTCATGCATTTTTACCCGAATTTTGAGAATATTAGGTTTAACATGATAAACTATTTCTTATTAGTATTTAAGTTAATGAGACCCTTAGTACAAGTATGTGAAATTTTTTAAGAATCCATGGTTCAATAGAACTATAATTAAGATATGGGATGTTAGTGAGAATTACTTATCTTGGTAATATTTTATTTTCAAATGTAATGTTATAGTTATAATCAAATAAATTAGTAGTGTGATTTCCCTTGTGCATATATTATATAGTCTGAATCACATTAAACATGGTGTTATTTCTCTACTTTATAACATTTCCATTACATGTTTTACTATTGAATGTATTTTTGGTACTTTGTTTGTATTGTGGTCTGTGAATGAGGTTGACTTTGTGTTGTGGTTAGGGTGCATTTGATTCTTACTTCTGGTACACTCAGTTGAGGGAGACAAGAACTTTTGGATATTTACTTTTTCTACTACACTCCTACAACATATGAATTTATAATAAATCTTTCAATAATACTTCTAGGGTTATATCAGTAGTATATGCAATCAATTTTTCATTTTCAGTTCATGGTTTTCCTTCCCCAACATGTGAATCACTAGTCATACCCTAAATCATGTATAATTTATAATTGAGTGTGGATTTAATCCCCAAGTCAAAAATTCTACTCATAGTAATGATAGTTTTTTTAATCCCATCCACAAATAGTCCATCCATTTTTTTTAATTCTTTACTAAATATACTTTTCTTGTCGTTACCTTTTATTTTTGACACTCTATCATTTCCCAAGAAAACTAATTCATCTACATAATTATGTATGTTCTTTAACTAACTTTCTTTTCCCATCATATGGGATGAACACTCATTATTGAGTATCCCTGTGTTGTTATTTTTGATTTCATTTAGTTTTATTTTGGTTAAAATTTCCATATATATTTTTTTATTTTCCTTCTAATAAATTCATCTTTGATTTTATATAAAATTGGGACTATCTGAATTATTTTTATCATGAATATTAATGTTTTCATCTTCATCTTTCAATTTGGTAAATTTTTCTCCAATGGAATGGTATTAATATAAGTAATGTCCATACTCATTGAGTTTATATATAATTTATTTACTTCTTTTCTTGGACTATAATAAATATCCTTGTGACCAATGCTAGAGTAGTGAAAAAATTCCCACAGAAATGATTCTTCCCAGTTTTATAGGATATGTCATCATCATTATCTTATAATTTCTAAGAGGCTCACATCATAAGTATTTGACTGAATCATCATGATAGGTTGTGGTATGACCCAAGATACCTAAAAATTAACACTAAAATAATGGTGATTTCTTATCACATTCACTCTACTTCTTCATTTCATTTGAGTATGTTATAGGTTTTGGTTAACTCTCAATGATTGATTTGAAGAATTTCCCTGCATTTTTTTCCATCCTTATCCAAAATATTTATTATACGTGTCTTGTATGATTTTTCCTCATTAACAAGTCTAATCTTACCAATAGAATTAGATATTTTATTATTTAAGATATTCTAAAAGTTCCTTATGACTATTTATCTTTTCACTCCTATTACTCATCTAAAAACTTTTTAAACTATATATTCTTATTATAACATCCAAATTTCAATTCAACTTCCAACTTACTATTTAAGGTAATTATCTCTTCCTAAAGTGATTTGACCCTTTTCTATCAGTCTTTAATGAAGGAATTAAGGTCATCTATTACCTTATATTTTATCTCAAATATCATCATGTATTCAATAACTTCTCAAGGATTTTATTTCAAAGATTGTTGTTCTTACGAAAAATTATTTAACTAAATGATTTTATCTTTTAGTTGAACAATGTATTAATAAAATTATTTTATTAGTACAATAACTTTCCAATTCGTCTTACTTTGAATGTCCATATCCTATCTTGCACCTTTTACTTCAACTTTGATATTGAAAACAACTTTTATTTGATCGTTAATTTTTTAAGTTGTGTATTTTCAACTATTTCTATCATGGAATATTTTAAATCATATTTTAATTTTTTTTTACTTATTCAAGATAAAAAATATTATTGTATTATAAATTTTTCAAAAGTATCTTACTTTGGGATTTCCTTCCAAATTGATTTATATATTTCATATTATTTTTAAGTTAAACATTAATTGTTGGTTTTGTAAGAAATATAACTCACCATCATTATCGTCTTTCCATCTTGGAAACCTCATTTTCATATATCAAACATTAACACACATGAAGAATGATAATTGTAGTTTTATTTCAAATATACCTTTACCTCACTTATTAGCTACAAGTGAAATAAATCATCACTCACATCCACTTCACCTTGTTAGTGATTAAGATTGAGAATATTCATTACATATAATTAAATTTCATTATTTTAATGGATTGTTGAATATTCATCTTTCAATATAATTATGTATGGTGCCCATAATCTAAGAATATATTCAAGAGATAACTCCACCAAATTTATTTCTTCATGTGAGGATACCTTTAGAATATACAAGGGTGGTAGTATTCTTATAATTTTATCTATAATTTCTAGAACATTGATTTATTATATAAGTCCCTAAATGGATCTAATAACATCAATATAATGGTTCAAGAAACCATTAATGATTTTATTAGGGAACATATTCAAATTAACAAATTTTATATGCAATACTAGAAGATTTTCCTCCTAGACATTGTGATATTATTTATAAATACTTAATAATTTATCTTATATTTATTTTATGGATATTTAACTCATCACCTTCATGTAAATATGATTTGAGAGTTCTTTAGATAAGGAATTCTATACATTACTAACAATATTAGGAAGATTCTTGTTTTTTTATTTAGATTCTTCACTTGCAGATCACTAACTTAGATTCTATATGTAATAGTAGAAAAAACATCAAGCCCAAGTGATCAAAAATTAGATATCATATGGTTATTACATATATGATAATTTAACCTATAAAATTATATAATTCCATTTACATTAACTACATTATCTATATTAAATAATTACTTCTGATAGACTCATAATATGATAACCGTTTAGATTTAATACTACTTGTTGTAACCACAAGGTTTGTATCATCTTGGGGTTAATTAGGGTGATCAAATTTCATTTCTTAGTGTACCTTATTCTAAAATTATAAATAATAATAAAATATATCATTAAAATAATACTATACACAATATCAAAATAAAAAAGGTAACACACAAGGACATATGGATTTCAATTGGTTCACCTAAAAGGGATATGTATAAGGAGTATGCAGTGGATATGTTGTAATATACACATGAATTCACTTACCCACTATTGAATGAATATAATATTTTTGGAATGAATCACTAAAGAATCCAAGGGACACTTCCTCCTCATATCTCTCTAACCACTATTTTAAGATAATATAATCAAGAAAACAGCATGTAATTCAGTATAATGAAAGTATTAATAAAGAATTAATACACCATACATGTATAAATATTTTTATTTAGATTCATCTCAATGAGTAGATCATGATCTTTATTACAATTCATGCTCTTTATCCTCAAGATAATAAACTCATTATAAATATCAACTAAAAAAAGTTCATCACTTCTATAGTCTCTATATTATACTATATTTATTCTATAAATATCCTACATTTTAATCCCTTAAAATCTCTTCTCTTATAATATTTAACTCCATATTCCACATGTTATATACTTACATGTCTTTAAAAACATCTATCACAGCTAAGTAAAATCTCTTATAAAATCTCACCTATCTCTATATTTGAAAATAAAATGAAATATAAATATTATTTAAAATTAAGAAAAACCATGACTTAGAATCACAAACTGAGTCATGGTATTTTAATCAAAGATTTAACTATGAAAACCATGAAATTAAAATCTATAATTCCCTAAAAACATGATAGTTTCTATATTTTAAAATTCATATATCAAATATATCATGATGTGGTTTTGTCCAAACTTTGTCGTGTTTTTTCATAAGATATTTAGTAGATTTGTTTAAAATAAAATGGTGAGATACATACTCAAAACTAGGACCAATTTACATATTTTAATATAAAATTTATTTAGATAATGACAATGGTTATTTCACATATTTA
Organism: Viscum album; assembly: GCA_963277665.1. NCBI lineage: Eukaryota > Viridiplantae > Streptophyta > Magnoliopsida > Santalales > Viscaceae > Viscum > Viscum album. The sequence goes on along the minus strand of OY728157.1, from coordinate 21,540,994 downwards.
TTTATAATGACATTATATAAAACAAAAGTTACACCATGATATACACTATAGAATGGTTTACTTAGTCCTTCTGATTTTTCAATCTCATTTGAGAACCATGTCTAAAATAGTGTCATGAATTTAGTAGACTAATGATGTATGTAGGTATTTTCACTCCACATTCTTAAAAAATTACATAAATCATAAGAGTGTCTTAGAAACTATGATGCAGTTTAGTGTACTATGATGTGGTTTTTTCACCATTGAATCTAGTACCATTAATTTTCATTCATAATTTTCATCAAATACCATGAGTTATTCTATATACTTCCCTATAATATGATTTGTTCTTCTCTAAAAAAATATCCAAAATCTAACAAACCAAAACTAAAATTATTTCCAGGTTTATCCAACTCATATTTCATCCTTGAACAAAATTGAAAACAAACACAACTAATTTTGAAAAAATTTCATCCTTCCACTAATTAGATCAACCTAGGTACTGATATCATCCCTTGAGTTTTTTTGTGGGTGTATTTATTAACTTTTTAATGTTATTTGGTTCCTTTTTTGTTCTGTTGGAACCAAAATACATCAGTACATTTTTAAATATGATTTGTTTATTAATTTTTCCATTTTTATTATTTATTATATAATTTATTCTATTTATATTTTAATTCAATTTTTATTTATAGTTTTTTATAATCCTCTAAAGTAACATATAAGAATAGAAAATATTTTTAGGGTTTTATGCATAATATGTTTTATCATATGTTTTTATGTTATTTGATTATTTTCTATTCATATATTTATTTAATTATGATATTTTCTAATTTTATATTTTATTTCCTATGTATATTAAAAAATTATATATTTTTTACATAAATTATACACAAATTCTTGTTTTTTGTTTAATAAAGTATATAAGTAAGAGCTCGACATTTTTTGTGGAGGTATACTTCATTTAATATTTATTTATTTTGTTATGTATTATCATTTTCATCATGATATTTTTTTATTTAATTTTTATTTATTTTTAAATATAATAAATTTTATGTGTTACATGGAATATTTTTGTGAATAAATAATATCATGTTTTGTGTTTCACGATTTAATGTTGAATACATAGTTTATAAATAATGAAATTTATAATGAAAATTATTCACTATTATGTTCTTCATTATTTAAATACAAATATAAGTAAATAGTATTCGTATTCTTTTGATGAATACATTTAATAAATAAGATGATTTGTTTTCATTCCATTTTAATAAAAATTTATAAAATGGATTTTTTGTTCCATTAAGTGTTTAATTATGATGTTACTTTCAGTTTTAAGAGATCATAAATACAATAATCATGAATGAATAAAGGGTTATCCAAATAAAATTCATGGTATTTTCTAGTTACATGACATAGAATAAAAAAATTAGAAATATGGCCATACCATAATAAATGATAGTGTTTGATAATGATTTTACTCGGTGAAAATGGGGAGCACTAGGGTTGTGAATTAGTGTTAACAAAACTTGTTCTAAAAAATCACTTTTCTTTCGTTTCTTATAACATCCTACATGTAAAAAAGGAACAAATTCTATTTAAATTTGGTCAAAACATGTGTAATAAGTATTTTTTTGGATGTAAAATGGGATAGGGTTCAATAAAGATGAGTTTTGATAAAAAAAAGTTAAGTAGAAATGTTCTATGAAAGAGTAGAATTACCACCATAAGCCTTGTGGGAGGCCAGAAAAGATCTGGTGACCTTGGTAGGGGATATTTCTCCTACCATTGGTGGTTCAAGGTGTGAAAATTGAAACTTTTATATCCCACTAGAGTTTTGATGTGGTTTTTCTAGAGTTATAGTTACAACTAAGACCCCCCCATAGAGGCATCAAAATTTATTTCAACTATCTTCCACCTCATTTTAGTAGGCCAAATAATCCCACCACCTCCTTCCTTCCCCCCACTTAATGAGTGGCGATCACCGCAAAATCTATCCATATTCAAGGAGTTGGAGTGATCAAGGTAAGGCTAATGCTAGGGAACCCTAAATAACTAATTTATCTCACTATTTATTCGTGTTTTATTTCAATTACATAATTTTGGATATTTTATTATATATATTTTTCTAATTGGTTCATTTAAAATAAATTTAATCAATCAGTGGGACTCTAATAATATGTGTTTGGTGGTCACCATAATTTTCCATTGGTTTATATAATTTCTCTTGTGTTGTGTGGTGTGTGGATCATGTAAAGTGTGTTGACATGGATTAAAATGTACCTAAAATGTATTTCTTATTAACATTAGGGTAGCGTAAAAATCATCAAGGAAATGAGTAGACCTTTTATCACTTAGTTTTTATTCGTTGTTCATTGATGGTTATGTGATGAATGGAAAGTATTATGAAACCTTGAACTTAAAAATCAATAGTCATTTTCCATTTATGTATTCTGACATAAATAATCATGATAGGTTCCATTGAGTATCGCTGTATAAGAGTAATCTTAGTTATGTGAGAGGCTATTAAGGGGTAATACATATTATTGGTTTTTTTATTGATTTTTAGCTGGTTGGATAGTTTTAATATGTATCCGGGAAAAATGTTTCCTAACTAAAAATTAAATGTGATGTTCCCAACAATTCAGTGAAACCACAATAGAAGGGGGAGGTTAATTAGTGTTGATTTATTTTACCAATTAAACCACTTTTTATTTTTTTCCTATACAAAAAATAAAGCGAATTCACCTCATACTCCCATATCACACTCAAAATATATTCATGTAGTATAAAAAATAGATAATTACAAGTTGCAGACATATATATGAGGTTAAATTATAATATGTGAGGTAGTGATTGATTTATGGTGGTTATTATTCCACACACATATAGTTTTTCTCTTATTTTCAAGAATTACCAAGGAAAAGGGGATGAAATTTAACCATTTATACCTAGAAGTAACGCGATTACATGAATGAAACAAACCAGCAAAGAAAAAACTAATTTTATCTTCTCATAAACTAGAACCAACTAACTATTCCTTTCAAAAATAGATTCAATGGGATATTATTTTAAGTAATATCAATTGTAATGATAAGCCACTTCTAGAATAAGTAGATTAGATATTCCTTCCTTAGTTTTGAAAAAATCTTCAAATGTATATCTCTTCTCACTTAGTAACCTCTTCAGAGTTTCCTCACCTATTCTTCTTCTATAAATTCTACATACAATATTTTTAATGTAAGAAACAAATTCCCTTTTTCACACCATTTAATTATTTCTTTTTTAATGATAAAGGATTTTCAATAACACAGACTCAATTGTATCTTTTTTTCACCCAAAATTGTTACAACATTCTCCCAGTTTTCTTAATCAACAATCTCAAATTCTATTTTTTTTTTCAAAAAAAACATATAATATTCCTAAGGATAATATTTTAATATCATAAATTGGAAATTTTCATTAATATAGAGATCATGATATTAAAACTTTATTCTTTTTTTCTTGTTTAAATATTCACTAATAACAATACATTTGTGATCCTTGATAGAAATAATTTTTTTATTCAATTTTTTTTACAATATTGGTCAAGGATATTCTTATAATATTGAACATTTAATTATTCATAAATATTAACATCTCCTATTATTAGGGATTCCAAAAAACAAAAAATCTTTTATCACATGAATACATGCATACAGGAAATAATATCTTTGTAGTGTAAATTGTCATCTCATAGTGCAAATTCCCCTTAAAATCCCTTTATCAATATCGTCTTAAGTCATGGATTAATCAAATACATTTTGATATTTAATCACTGAATAAAAATAAATCATCATTTGATTTAATTATTAAAATTACACTATAAACTCATTTTCAACTATACATGAACATAGAGTAATCATTCATATCCTTTGAAAATATCAATTTAATCTTACGCAATATCATAGTTATTATTATGTGAATACAATTTACTCTTATGTTGCCTCTAGAATATTAGATATATTCTTATGAAGTAATATATTACTATTACATATCTATGAAACTATTTTATATATTATTACTGAGCTATTAATTTATATTTTATAAGATAAATTTAATCTTATGCGCCTGTTGATATCACTGATTTACTCTTACGTGTCACATTTGTTGCAAAATCTAATATTAAAAAAGAAAAAGGTACTCTTACAGAAGATTGGTTTACTCTTAAAAAACCTTAATAAATATAGAGTTGTTCTTATGTAACTCTATGTTTCTCTAATTAAAAAGTAGTTTTTTCTTACATACCCAATAATTATTGAAATTTTGAAAAACCTACAATTGAAATATTACAAAATTCAACTCTAGACTTATCAACAAATCTATAGACAACCTAAAACACTTAAACTCAATTCAGAATACGTAAAATGACATAAATATTTATTATATCTCCTTAAAAACTATTAAACATAATTGCTAAAGAACATGAAACATATATAAAATTTATCCTTTTTGAAATAAATTATAACTTATTAAAAATTTCTTTAACCATTTTAATTCATCAAAAATAACTTTAGTTAATATCTGAATTATCTGTATCCAAATTAGAATGATCCCAAAAGTTTTTCATGATTTAAAAACTTATTTTTATCATTTTAATCAATCAAAAAACAAGTACTTAAATTAATATTTAATTTCCATAATTTCATATTCTTTTATTAATTTATTTAGAATGTTCATAGTGATCCATTTATTCATCTATAAATCCATAACATCGCCCATATCAGCTCAAAATGAGCTATATAATTAATCATCATCCAATCATGTCTTTATTATATTATTAAAATTATCAATATTGATATCATAAGTATAGATCTCCCCTAAAAACACTACCAACTTTATTATTCTTTAAACAGATTCAGCTCCTCAAATTCTTCAATGAGAAATAATATTTAACAAACACTAGACTCTATGGAGATCATTATATTAAAATATCCTTTTTTATGATCCAATTGATTAATTTATTTATCTCATAAACTTATTTTAACTACTAGATAAAATTTATATATAAAATATCAAGCAACATCATCCTCACACTTCAATTATCTTTGAAAATATTCTATAGATGCATAAAATCATTTCAACATGATAATTGGAATCATATCATATTCATGTACCATGATCAAAATAATTTATTTATATTAATTTAATTTATACATCAATGATATGTATAAAGTAAAATATCATTTCTAAAACTCAAAAACATCAACACATTATGTTATTAAATATCCCCATTCATTGTGTTATTATTCTTTATTATTTATATTCACTCATCACTTATTGATTTCCTTGCTTGGTAACTTAAATATTTTTCAAACAATCTCATCTCAACACATATTTCTATCATTTATTATAGAAAATAAATATAAAAAATCATTATCCAAGTGACCAATAATCTCTTTTTTGTATTTTTTTTCAATACCCACAATGAAATTACATGTCAATATATCTTAAATAATTATTTAAATCTACCCCTTTATTGAAAATACATATAAAGGAAGAAATCATATATGTATTATTAATTATTCAAATCTATGTAAACTTAAGAAATGTTCAATGCTGAAAAAATAAGTGACTAATAAACTTCCCAACACTATTTTTTATGGACATGTATTCCAAAATATCTTCTCACACTTCTTTTTATTAAGAAATGAATTTCTCTCATTTAATTTAAGAATTGATTAAATTGACACAAAGGTTGAAAAATTGTGACTATCGTACCTCATAAATGAAATTTTCTAAGAAATTTCGATAATTTCTTACTTCACATGAAATAACTATTTCCTGTCATCTTTTTAAAATTATTTTCCCCACAAAGGGTACACATAATCCACTCCATCTTCTCTTTATAAAGGATAATATCTTCAGTAAATTACCTCATTGTATATTTTTATTTAGAAGAATTTAATTAATAATATAAATTAAGATATATCATTCATAGATTAATATTACAAATCTATATATTATTTACACAACATGATCAAATATTTAGTTCTTCTATTAAATAAATGAATCACCTTCAAATCCTTTCATAGAAAAAGAAACATAAAGGGTATTAGAATAAAGTGATTTATTCAAGTAACCATAGTGAGAGAAATATGTGTGAGGGTTTATTCTCAACTAATAATATATTTTCATTTATGCTCAAATGTTGAGGGTATTATTTAAGATTCATTATTTATTTTTATGAATATCAACCTCCTTAGGTAGTACGATTTACTTTCTTTTTATACTTTATTCTTTTTATGGGGATTCCTTATTTACTTTAGCTAATATAGAACATTAATTTCATTATAAATACTTTTTTATCTTCAACATTTACCCTTATAGAATAATTATATTCCGGAATTATTTTAAAATATTTCCATATTTCTTATATGATGGTTCCATACAAACCTGGTCTCTATGGTTTCTACATGATTCATGCATAATAATGATGGATTATAATGTATGAAAGTGTATTTGATGGCCTTATGCCTAGGAAAAAAGCTCATCATTCCCCCTCCACTTCATCCATATCAGTTTGTACTGTGGATCACTCTCATATTGGTCCATTTCTGGTGATTTGTCTTCTTACTCTTATTTTGGTTTTCCAGACCAGATCTGTTATAGATATGATTTATCAAATCTTCTGGTCAGATTCCCTTAATCATGAGATGATGAGATACCATGTTGGTGTCAAATTTGTAGTGTCAGTGTTTGTGGGAGGTGATTATGTCCACATCGTTGATGCTAGTGTGCTTTATTAATGGATGGTTTAAAGGATTATTATATCTCCATTCTCGAGAAGTATTGATGGCATTGATTTGATCAATCCTAGTGACATGAGAGGTTCTTAGGTTGGGTGATGAAGTATCCCCATCTTCCTTAGCTTCATATGTTGAGTTTGTTGTTATTTAGAACTTGGGTGGTGTTTGAGGATTTAATTTTGATTGCTAAAATTTGTGGTCTAATTGTATGATATCTTGAGTTGTTGTTGGCAGTAATAGATAGTGATTGGTGGAAATTCATAGTGATTAATGGAAAATTTTTGATGACTTAGTGAGGTTTTGTGTTGTCAGTGGTCTACTGGAAAGTGATTGTGTGGAGGTCATTATGCTCCGATGGTGGTTCGACAGTCAGTCGCTGGTCCAATCTAATGGTCTGTGACTAGATCAACCAAATATTTTTAGGTTCTTCATTCTATTTTTTTACTAGGTTACAAATTTATTAGCATAAACTGGTTTCTTCTTCATTTAATTTGGATGGCGGTAATGAATTTTTTAGGTCCTACTGGGTGAGACACCTCAAAAGGGGGAAGGGTGTGATTACACCCATCATTCAAATACCCATCATAATTTTTAATAGGTGGATGTGAATATTTCATTGACTTTTTCTGGGTGTTTTTAGTTTAATTTTATGATGATTCAGGTTGACATTGTTTTTATTTAATTACATACTTTTTTGTGTGAGAAGATCGTAAGAGGGGAAGGTGTGTTGGAACCATTCATCTGTCTCCCCTAAAAATGTTTATGTTGGATGGACAGGTGCTCTTCCATGTTCTATGGGTCCAACATGGTGAAACTTATTGGAATAGGGGGTTACACATAATTTTTATAGATTTAACTATTAAACTGTCTAGTGAGATGGAAGATTATTATTTTTCAGGTGATTACCTTTATGTTTACATCCCTTTGGGATTTTCGGACCATTATTATTTTTTATCTTGTTTCTTTTAGGAATTTTCCTCTTGGTTGTAGTGGGTTCCCTCTATTCCCAGTTTGTAATGAGATTTTATTTATTATTTTTAATAAAGTGGGATTGAACCTAAACCTTTTAATTTTTTTGCATACATTCTTTTACCTTAAAAAAACTTCTTAGGAATTATTGGATCATCATATTTTTGAAAATTCTAATTAAATTAAAATTATTTGTTATTATTTGAGATTTATTGTACCAAACCAATCCACTTTTTTTGGATTAATTATATTATTTGTTACTATAGATTTATTCCAACAATACCAACAATCATGGATTTATATCAGTGGTCTATGGTGTGTCCTTTTCTCCCAAAATAACTTTAGTTTCCTCTCTTTGGTGTGAAATCCTTCTTAGCCTTTGTGGGGATATTTTTTCAAATTTTTTCTTTTACTTATAACCCAAGGTTAACCTAACTAATTATTCTCATTATTACTTCTCATATTTTGTTTTATCAAATCTTCAATAGCATATGAATTATACTTGGTAGATATGAAATAGAATTCATCATCATAATGACTGCCTTTATTGCAGTTTCTATTAAAATTTTCAAGGATTTCAATTTAATTTCAGATATATAGATTTTTCATATATTTTTCTATTCACTTGTATTTGACTTATCCTTTATCCCCCTTTATATAGGCATTATATGTGATCTATGTGTTTAAATATTATTCCAATAATCAACATCCTTATGCGTAAACCATTCACAACACCAAAAATAGCCAATGAATCTTGATCTATAGATTTTGAACACAATATAGATAGATTTTTCTTATTACTATTTTTTCATTAAAACATATTTATTTTGATCATATAGGAAAATTAATTCTTATTGATTATCACATACATATTTGATGTAGTGGTTTTTTTCTCATCATTTTCTCAACCCATTTATTTTATTTTATTTTGAAACCAAAATTGTGAATGTAAATAACATTAGTAAAAAAATATCTTATAGAACAGTGGTTAAATTTTTATTTGAGCATATAGTATATATATAATTATGTGATCTCAAGATTTTCTTCATGAATATTTATCTTCACTTGTAAATAAATTTCAATGACCATTATATTATTTTCGTTTATATCTAGTTTATAATTATTAGAATCAATGATGTACTTCTATTTTTATTACAATGAATTGAATTTATCTTCAATCCCTCTCAAATATTCTTATTTCTTATTGAATAAATAAAAAAATCCTTCTCAACTCTAGATCAATTTTATTCAAACACCATATTTCTATAACTTTTAACCACAAATTGTTTGGTGAGACTTACAGAAATTAATACCTTCTCCTCAAAAACTTCCTATATTTAAATAAAAATTATTCATGTTTGGTGATATTCTCCTAAAATTGATTGAAAGTGTCACAATTAAAAGTGGAAACATATTTAGAAAATTTCTATAGGGATATTTTAAAAAACACATATGAATAATTATATAATATTTTTAAAGCATGATCTTCCCTACTTATACTTGGTCAATCCGTAGGACAATGTTAGAAAAAAATTGTTACATCATTTTCTTATAAAGAATATGGAAATTATTAAGTATAATTACTATCCATATTCTCACTAGTATATTTACCACTAGTTTTTATTCATCTATACTGGATATGATTTATATTGGATTAAAATATGTTAATTTTGTGATATTTTTAATTTTTCTCACGAGGGATTCTTTATTTTACCTTCTCATATTTTCTTATTTCTATTCTTCATTCTACTAAGAGAGATAAAGTTTAAATAAACTTTTGACACATCTTCAAAAAGTTCTCATGACTTGATTCCATTTTAATAGAAAATGAAAACATTAAATATTAAAAAATTATGAATCAAATTAGAGTTAGAACCTAGATCTTTGATACCATTTTTTGTTCCCACAATACTAGTAAAACCACACTGAGAGTGTGGGGGGGTTGAATAAATGTAGAAAGATTTAAACAATTAAAACCCCTTTACCTTTTTATCTCTATATTGATTAAGTTTAATGGATATCAAAATCTCTTCTCAAACACGTACTATATCCACGACGTATAAACAAAAAAAATAACAACTCTTCCTTCCAAAGGTATATTTGGTAGATGCCTAATTTCAATAAGATTAGTAATAAGAACATGTATCTTCTAGAGTAATTATATTATATCTTCTATCCCTAGTTATGTAAAAATATTAAAATTATCATCTCTTCTCACTTATATAGAAATCAATTCAAGTCTCTCTCACTTTTTATTCTTATTCTTTAAGAAATTTAACACCTATTATATTCAATGTAAATTTTAACATCACTCATTCTTTTATCACTACCTCTTTATATATTCTTCGATAATAATGAATGTATGATAGTTTGGACTAATAAATATCTATTTTTTTCACTCAATCACAGAATTCTCCCCATTTTTTTCACCATACTCCAAACCATATATTTATTCAAAAAAACCTAGAATTTTCATGAGAATAATAATCAAATATTCAAACTTAAAAATTTATAATATTATCTCCATCAAGATATTAAAATATTATTCTATTATTATTGGTCAAATATTTTCAAATAATAATGAAGCTACAATCCTCAATATGAAAACATGTTATTTATTCAAAACCTCCTCCAATATTGGTGAAGGATCTTCTCACAGTCCTTCAAATTTAATTCTTCATAAATTTTTTATTCCCATTTCATTAATGATTACAAAAAACCTATAACATTTTATTTCTGAATTAATGCTTAAATGAAATAATATAATCAAATCTCATCATCAATATTGTCTTGAACCACAACTTAATGAAAATTATTGTGAAATTTAACCACTAAAGGACATAAAATAACCATCTGATTTGTATCTTAGTGTTCACCTAGAATTTTATATTTAATACCAAGAGAGCACATAATAATCATATATTAGACTTGAAAACATTATGTTAATCTTTAAAAACATTTGATTTATTCTTACATGACTATATTTTTCTCTTATAAATCCACTTAAACTATAATATACTCTTACATAATCACTAGGTTAATCTCACATACATGTGAAAATCTTCTATTTAATCATATAGAGCCTTGAGTTAATATTTTAGGTGATATTTTCAATCACACACACCCTTTAAAATATCTGAGTTACTCTTACACATCGAATTTTAAACACCATCTACTATTTTTAAAAAAATTACTCTTACACAAGAGTAGGTTACTCTTAGATACTATTCAAAAATCTATATTTATTCTTATAAAAATCCAAGTCACTCTTAGGTACAAAAATTTTATTCTTATGTAGATAAAACTTTTTTAAAATTTTGAAAAAACTCTAACTCAAATATTACATAATTAAATTATATGATTCTTGAATCATATCCAAACAACCTCAACCACTTAAACTTATTTCAAAAAGCTTAGAATAACATTAAAAATTATCAGACCTCCTTAAAAACTCATAATAACAATTTCCAAAGAAAATGTGACATATATAAACCTAGAAACAATATAATTAAACTAAAAACTTCTTCAAAAATATATTTATAAATTTTAATTCATCTCAAATAACTTTAGTACATTTCTATATTATGTTAAAAAAATATTATAATGATTCAAAATCTTTTTTATAATCCAAAAACTTATTTTTTAATGTTTTATTTGTAATGCCCCAACCCCAGTTACCTAGAATCAGTGAATTATTACATTACATTGGCATGATACAAGGAATAATTTCCTCAAAGACCGATCAGTTTAGTATATTTAGAAGTACTAGATATATACATAAGTCTTACATTACATAATGAAATAAAAAAACATTGTGTTCCCTTTGAACACTCTTATATCCCTTAGTCTATTTTTGCAAGTTAATCGTAATATAATTATTTGCATCCTAGGAAAAATAAAACATAAGAAATGGGTGAGATCATATGCTCATTAAGGATAACAATATAACAAAAACTTTCATAAATAAGAACAAACATTTAAGACAACATATAAGACTAGAACACAATTATTTTAAACTTAAACTTCAACATAATATGGAAAAGATAAATCAAATAATCCCATTTACTTATTCACATGGATATTCTACTAGTCTAATAATCAAATGTAATATCAATAGACAATTTTATAATGATGGAATGATTAATTCCAGACTACATAACCACATAGTCAAGGCCTTGTGCCAATAATACAAATAATATTTTTTCAAGTACATGAGCCAAGAAACTAGTTTGTCTCATGAGACCTACTGATGCATCGAGGAATTATAGAGGGATCCACCAGTCACTTACTAAGTCCAATTCATTCCTCATATGAAAGGGTGAAACATAAACTAAACATTTGAATTAAAACTAGCATACAAAATGTCAATATTTTAACTATAAACCATTAATGGTATAAAAAATAGAACATAGACAGTAAAACATAACTCATTCAATGTAATAAGGAATATTGTATTATAATAAATTAATCACAATAAATAATAATGATGGATATTGAAATAGATGAAAATAATCATCAAAACTATTTGAGAGAAATATCCCCTTTTTTATTGAAAAAATTTAAAAGTATTAGTATTTATCAAGAAGTTGTTTAAAATAGATTTTTGAATAAAAGTGTCCCATAACATATTGAAACTTTTAAAAGGAATTTTAATTTTAAAACATTAATTTCAATATAAATAAATCCTTAAAACCATTTTAAAAACATGGTCATTAATGAGAAAGTTTTAGAAGAACAATTTTTTAAAACATTTAGAATGATATTTTAGTTAGAGTTCCTAACCAAATGAAAGATGCTTGAATAAAAAGAATTGAGGTAATAAAAACTTAATAACATCATTAGAATAAAGGGATTCATGAAATATTATGTCAAAGTACAGTATATACACCAAATAAAAGTGAATTGGAGCATAACCACAAAGAAGTCTCCATAGAATGTATGTTGAGATGAAATCCCTTATAAAGACTATATCATTAGGTTTAGGATAAATCAATGAAATAATTATGTGTGAAAAATATAAATACACTAAATATTATTGGATACACATATTCTTGTAACAACAATACCAATGACTTGGATGTTTAACTCAATGAATGAAAATTGAGTTAAAATTACTCTTATCAAGTTCATATCAATGACTTGAGAATGTATCAATGGAGTGATTATGCGTATAAAAATATTAACCACACAATGAGGATTTAAAATTACTATATAAATAAATAAATAGTTAATTCACACATAATCTTGGATTAAAATAATCAATGAAGTTTGCGTAAAACCCAATGAGTGGAAATCGAAATTAAAAATTCCCTTACCGATTTGGTGACTAACAAAACATAAACCCCATGAAATAAGGATCATACAATGAAGATTTAAATACCCATAAATTAAAGTTTATTACATAAGGAATAAAATCATGGGAAGTACATACACCACAAAAAAGGAAATAGTAGAAATATACCATGAATCTCACGGAAATAAGAAGTGAGATGAAAACCCCTTACCGTGTTGTAATCAATCGAATCGTTTGACTAAAAGTTAATAACCACCAAATGAATCACAGAATAACATGAATATAAATATAATAATGATAATATATATCAAATGGAATTACACAATACACCACATGCAATAAATAATTGGTGAATAATGGAAATCTCACAGAATTAAAAGTGAGATAAGAAACTCCTTAACTTGCACTTTCCTTTGGTCGAGGGTACATTTAACATCCTGTATAATAACCATATTATGTTATTCATTTATGAATTTATACTACCCATTTAATAATGATTTCCATGTTAAATTAAAATTTTGGGTAATAATCGCTTTCTTTATCGTACGTGTTTTAACCGGTTATTCTTGATCATATAATTAGATCATGATTTAAATAATTCCGTAATATAAATCGAGATTTATATATCATATATATTTAGAATATAAATATTTATAATGGATAGATATTTGAGTTGGAAGGCACCGTTTATGGAGATGGAAGGCCGTACGTACGCATAAACGTTGTTTCTGTTTTCATATCTTATTGAATGGAAGTATGTGAATAAGATATATGTAAGTACACACACACAAAAACACACATATATATATTTATATCTTCATTAGAATTATTATGTAATATATTACATACTTATTAATAATATATATTTTTATAATCATCATCGAATGGTGAACATGGGAATGAATCTCATTGCGTTGTGGAGACAGTAATCCGTACGTATGCACAAATGAAAATATCATTATATTGATGGTGGAATCGTATGTAATTGTATGGTATATCATATTTACAGAATAATTAACATTTTATATTTATTATTTACATTAGTTATACTCATTATTATACCCATCCAAATAATGAAGTGTTTGAATAAAAAACTACACAACGATGTGGAGACGGTATGCCTTACGTATGCTCGTATGCTGACTTTATCATTTATAGGATGGATAGAATAATGAATACGGTTGAAACATATTTATAATAACATCACAGTATGTAGGATTTATTGGAGTTATTATTTTGGTATGGAAACAAGAATGAAAGTGGTGAAATTATTACCTCTTCTCGGGTGTTTCCTTTTGAGTTGATAAAAAGGTCTCCTTTGGTTGGATTTATGATCAATATAAGGAATATAGTTTTATTTCAGGGAAGTTGGGAGGATATTTGGTCAGGGGTTGGCTGAGCCAAATGGATTTGGAGGTGTGATTTGGATAGAATGGGAAGTGCTCTTTTATTAGAGGGGTGAGGGTCACTTTAGGAAAACCTTGAAATATTATTTTATAATAAAATAATTTTAGGTTTCTACTGGATAAAAAATAATTTATTTAAAATATAGGGTAGAGATGGGTGTAAAAAATCTCAACCAATAGGTTTTAGACAAGTTTAGGTTACCATTTTAAACCTTATCTTTTAGATTTAACTCTTAGTTAAATAGTTTAACTTATACCGTGTCTTCTTGTATTCATACACTATATGGTTAATAAACTTACTATAAACTTATAAGAGAACCTCAAGTGGTTAATTAATGACATATATAATATTATTTAATCCCTTTGGACTAATCTTATATTTTTAGGAATATTATATTAACCAACAATATAGTATTTGTTTTAAAAACTCATTTATTTCTATTTTGACATTATTTAGTATTTGGTTTTTGTGAAAATCATAACAACATGATTACTTCAAACAAAAATTATTTAGTCAACCCTAACATGTCATATTAACCTAAAAAATTAGTGTAATTAATCAAAAGTCTCAAATAAAATTTATTTGCATATTTATAATCTAATTTATTTTAATATGTCATTAATAAGTTAATTACTGCATCATCATTATGTCATAAATAAATTTAATTATTTAGTGTCTAAAAATTATTAAAAAATACGAATATGTAGTAAATATTTTCATATTTCTGATGAATATTTATAGTGGAATTTATATTATGTATAACCCCCTATTAAAAATGGTTTAGATATTAAAGTTTAAATTTAACTATTTTAACTCTTCTTTAAATAAAATAATAATAAATGTCCTAATTTATTCCATGTGGACCAAAGAAGATCATATTTTTTTTCATAAGGATGTTTTTGGTCAAATTATACTTATCCAATATAATTAGGACATGTGTTAGGGTAATTATAATATCATTTTTATGCTCAACTACCCTATTTACTTTTAATCATGGTAAATAAAATTAAAAAGTTACTATTCACCAAAAATTATTTTCTTCTTATTAAACCACATTTTAATTACTGATGTCAACCATGTCTCTTAGATTTTAGAAATTCAACTCATAGAAGTGTTAAAATTATGTTTTATGAAAATTTTCAAATGCTTCTAGAAGGTGGGTAAAAGACGGTAAAAAGTTCAAAAAAATTTATACAACTAGTTTTATTATAAAATGACTCTAATGAATTACATTGAAATTATATTGGTATTATATATATATATTTTGAATTAAAATTAAATTAAATTAAATAAATAATTATTTAAATAAAAAGTCTATTTTAAACTATAACGCAACGTTTTTCCCTATTAATCAAAAATTGAATGTTTTTAGAAAAATACCAAAAAATCACCAAAAGGTATTTCTGATATTCCGAGTTAAAAAATGAATTATATTTTACCAAATTAAAAACATAGAATTTTCATTATTTAATTTAAAATAAATTCCCATTGTCGAAACCGAAAAACGGGTTTTTAAAAAGTAAAAACTATCAAAAGATTGACATGTGTTTATGTCAAATTTAAATGTGAAATTACTTATAATGACCTAAATTATATTAAATGATAAAAATATAATCTAATTATACTTCCAAACAATTCATATCCCTAATTTAACCCTTTCAATTATTTCAATTAAAAAATTTGTTTTCAATTAAAATTTTGTATTTTTCTGTATTCATCAAAATATGAAAGTTATCAGAAAAGTACCAAAAATTTATTCAAAATAAAATTTTATGTCCCAATTCTAATGAAGATTTTAATTTCATTAAATTGAATATATAAAAGATTCAATTATTGGTTTTAAAAAGGGTTTTCCATTAGTAGGTGGTAAAATTGCATTTTTTTAAAAATACCTCTTTTATCGGAAAAAATTTAATTTGTTCTTATATTATGTCTAAGAAACACATAATATGGATTCTAAAATTATATGGAGTATATAAAATTCAAAATTCAGTTAATACTATTCATAACCACTTTTGAACGACTTGTTTGGTAAATCTTGGTGCGCTCAAACTCGGTGTTTCGTGTAGTGAAAGAAATTAAATTAATTTAAAGAAAATAACTTACTATGAAATATTGGGGTGCTACATTCTTCCCACATTTGGGAAATTATGTCCTCACAATTTTAAAATTGGGCTTGGGAACATCATTTAAAGTCCCACATCAGAAAAAGAGTCAATAAAACTATCACTTTAAAAGAAATAAGGAGAAGTACAAAGGTTACCCAAGATAACCCATACTAGGATTCCATGTAAGAAAACATGGATATGGAAGATAAACTAAGTGTCAAGTTCTGATGGAGAGTGATAGAAAACAAGATCAGGAGAATGATAACAACAAGAAAACCACAAACTTTTGATGGGATAAATGACCATTAGTTTCCCATTAAGAAATGTAAACGGAAAACATTTTTTTTGTTTTAAGTACCATTTCATAAAGTTGATGAACTTATTTATGAGATTGAATAAGAAAATAAAGAGATATACTTAATTTTTAAGTAGAGTTTCATCCTTTAATAAATTTCTACCACTAAATCATCTTTTTTTTTTCAAACGATGAGTATTCAAGATGAATTTGTCACACCTAAAGAGCTAGAATCAACTTCAAGAGAATCACTTGATCCACAAAGGATAAACTACATATTTACTTTTTATTTAGAGATTAACCAAAACCAAAATGGTTAGTACAAGATCACATGATCCCTAAAAAGGATAATCCTTTAGATAAATAAATACTAATCTTAATTTCTAAAATTAATCCAACAATAACCAAAGTTCAATAAATACCATTCAATAAAAAATTGTCCTTAAAATTATTCAATATAATCCAAACAAATATTGAAACCCAAAACTTAGTATAATTTTATTACATAGTCTTCCACATTAAATTGTATCTCCAAATAACATCGACTACTCTTAAAGTCACATACATAAAGTAATTAACCTAATCACATATTCTATATGATAGGTTAATCATTTCCATAAGTAACCCAAATATCTATAAATCCACTATAAAAACATAGATAAAAATTTACCATTACTCCTCAAATGAAATATCATAGTATTCTATTATCCTTAGGCATATAGTGTTCCCAACAGAGTGAATGTCTTCCAAAATAACCCTTATGACTTAATCACCAAATCATTTTCCTATACTAAGGATATCCATTTGATAAGACATAAGATCCAAAATAAATATATTATTGATTAATAAAATCATTTAACTAAAAATAATTAGTCACAATAACCAGGGACTTTACATAGTCCATGGGTAGGCGATAAATCCCAATCACACTCCGGTTGTGGATTCGATTCTTACAGCTTTGTCTAATGTGACGGGTTGTCTCACAGTCTGCATGTTGTCCTTTCTCAAAATCTATATTTTATAACATTCCCAATTTGAGAAAAATTCATCAAAATAACCACAACATCATTTCACCACAAATTTTATCCCAAACCTTGCATTTTCATCCCAAAATTTAATAACTTGTAATTTCATCAAATTCAAGGATCATATAAACCCAAATGGTTATTTATAACTATAATAAAAAAGACAATTCTTCCTAAAATATCATTTTCAAAGAAAAACTATAGGGTTACACATACAAGAGAAAACTCTTCCAAAGTAATCCTATCAACAAAGAGCACTAATACTTTTAAACATTTCGCCATCCATTTATATCCACATAGGTTCTTCGCTGACCAAGCGGTTATCCTAAAGAATAGGGAATTCACTCGAGTAATACCCAGGACCCATATATTTATAGTTAATTAGTGTGAATGGATTATTGGGATCATTATTATTTTCTTCCATAGTACTCTTCATTTTTCCTTGGAAATTATTTACATTATGTCTTTATTTTACACACATAAATCATTTATTTTTTTCCATTGAGACACTTTCCAAGGTGTATCCTTACACATTTCTTGCATGATGGATATTGAGATTTCTTTTCTCCATGGTCTACACAGTTGGAGCTCTTATCATTCACCACCTTTCTCTTCTATTTTGAGGTAGGTAGTTGGTTAATATATATGTTGTTGATCATATTTTAGGAAAACTGATTTGACATGAAAACAACATCTTTTACACCTATCAGCAATCCATTTCATTGATCATTTCCACCACCATACCCACCTTGTACATCACGTTCAATATTACTATGACTTCCTTCGAATCCAGCCATTGACTAACACAAGAAAGCATAATTTGAGTCATAAAATCATTTAGAGAATATCATAAAACCTTATTTTCAATCTAAAAAACCTTAGGATTAACTGAGTTTATTTATTCTCATCTTACATTAAAATCCTTCAAATTGGTTTGTAAAGAAAATGTGAATTATCCTATGCATATACCCCAAGGGTTTCATAACCGAGAGTGCAGTACGGCCCGTTGTCATGTACAAGGATACCCTGGGTCAAGCTCGAAACTCTTTGTCGATGTTTTCACTCCTAACTGCTTGTATCCAGACATGGATGTATTTCTTGGAAAACCCACATAATATTTACATTACAAAAAATTTTGTATGTTCTTATATACTAATCCATAATGTCTATCTTAGGGTAGTGTTTTCTAATAAGAGTTTTTCTTTCTAAATCTAGCTTCCAAGGTTTGTACTAAAATTTCTATGATACCAACTATGACACCCTGACCCCAGTTTCCCAGAATCGATGCATTATTACATAACATTGGCATGATACAAGGAATCATGTACCAAAAGACTGATCAGTTTAGTAGCCATGTAAGTACTAGATACATACATTTGTCTTACATTACATAATGAAATAAAAAACATTGTGTCCCCTTTGAACACTCTTATATACCTTATACTATTCCTATAGGTTAATCGTAATATACTTCTTTGAATCCTGAAAAAAACATAAGAATGGGATGATCTCATATGCTCAGTAAGGATAACAATATAGCGGAAACTGTTATAAATAAGAACAAACGTTTAAGGAAATGTATAAGAGTAGAACACAAGACTTTTAAACTAAAACATCAGCATAATTTGGAAAAGATAAATAAATTAATTCCATTTACTTATTCACATGGATATTCTACTAGTCAAATAATCACATGTAATATCAATATCCAATTTCATAATGATGGAATGCATAATGCCAGACTTTATAACCACATAGTCAAGGCCTGGTGCCAATACTACAAATAGGATTTTGTCAAGGCCTTGTTCAAAGAAACTAGATTCTCTCATAATAACTACTGATGAATCGAAGAGCTATAGTGGGGTCCATACATTACATACTAAGTCAAATTCATTCCTCGTATGAAATGGTGAAACATAATCTAAACATTCATATTAAAACTAGCATACGAAATGTCAATACTTTAACTATAAACCATGAATGGAATAAAAATAGTACATCCACATTAAAACATAACTCATTAAATACAATATGGAAGATTTTATTATAACAAATTAACCAAAATCAATAATAATGAAGGATATTGACATGGATGAAAATAATCATCAAAACTATTTGAGAGAAATATCCCCCTTTTTTCTTGAAAACAATTAAAAGTATCACTATTTATCAAGAAGATGTTTGAAATAAATTTTTGAATAAAAGTGTCTCATACCAATTTATAAATTTTAAAAGAAATTTTAATTTTAGAACATTAATTTCCATATAAATAAATCCTTAAAACCATTTTTAAAACATGGACATTAATGAGAATGATTTAGAAGAATAAAGTTTTAAAACATTTAAAATGATATTATTGTTAGAGTTCCTAACCAAATGAGATACACTTGAATACAAATAATCAAGGTAATGAAAACTTAATTATATCATGAGAATAATGGTATTCATGATATATTATGTCAAAGAATAGTATATTCACCAAATAAAAGTTAATTGGTGCATAATAACAAAGAAGTCTCAATGGAATGTAAGTTGAGATGAAATAACTTGTAAAGACTGTATCCTTAGGTTAAGGATAAATCAATGAAATAATTATGTGTTAAAAATATAAATAAAATAAATATGTTTGAATATTAGGTGTAAAATAATCATAGGACATTCACACATGTTCTTATAACAATAACACCAATTACATGGATGTTTAACTCAATTAATGAAAATTGAGTTAAGATTACTCTTATCAAGTTCATATCGATGACTTGAGAATTTTTCAGTGGATTGATTATGTCTATCAAAAGAATAACCACTCAAAGGGGAGTTGAAATTACTACATAAATAAATAAATAGTGATTTCACACATAATCTTGGAGTATAATAATCAATGATGTTTGCGTAAAACCCAATGAGTGGAAATCAAAATTAGAAATTCCCTTACCGATTTGGTGGCTTACGAAACATACACTCCAGGAAATAAGGACCATAAAATGAATATGTAAATACACATAAATTAAATTAAATTACATAAGTTATAAAATTGTGGGAAGTACATACACTACACAAAAGGAAATAGTGGCAATATAGCATTAATCTCATAGAAATAAGAAGTTAGATGAAAACCCCTTACCATGTTGTAATCAACCGAGTCGTATGAGAAAAAGTTAATAAACACCAAATGAATCGCATAATACCATGAATATGAAGAGAATCATGATAATATATATCAAATGGAAGTATAAAATACACCACTTGCAATAAATAAGTGGCAAACAATGGAAATCTCACGGAATTAAAAGTGAGATTAGAAACCCCTTACCTTGCACTTTCCTTTGGTCAAGGGTATGTTTAAACTCCTGTATAATGATCATAATATGTTATTAAATTATACCAGAACCATATTCATATTTATTATATCATACATGATTCAATTATTACTTTATACTTCCCATTTAATAATGATTTCCATGTTAAATTAACATTTTGGGTAATAATCGCTTTCTTTATCGTACATGTTTTAACTTGTTATTATTGATCGTATCATTTAGATCATGATTTAAATACATCCAGAATATAATTATTTATTTATATATCATATATATTTAGTATATAAATATTTATAATATATAGATATATGAAATGGAATGCACCGTTTATGGAGACGGTAGGCCGTACATACGCATAAATGTTGTTTCCGTTTTCATATCATATTGAAAAGAAGTATGCGAATCAGATATATGTAAGTACATATACATATATATATATATCCAATATAATTATTAAGTCATATATTACATACTTATTAATAATATATATTTTTATAATCCTCGTTGAATGGTGAACATGGGAATGAATCTCATCGCGTCATGGAGACGGTAATCCATACGTACGCACGAGCTACAATGTCATTATATTGATGGTAGAATCATATGTAATTGGATGGTATATCAAATATAAAGAATCATTAAAATGTTATATTTGTTTTTTACATCAGTTATACTCATTATTATACCCATCCAAATAATAAAGTGTTTGAATAACAAACTACACCACGACGTGGAGACGGTAAGCTGTACATACGCATGTATGATGACTTTTTCATTTATAGGATGGATAGAATAAAGAATATAGTTGAACCATATTTATAATAACATCACAATATGTAGGAGGTACTATATTTATTATTTCGGTTTGGAAAAAACAAAGAAAGAGGAAGTGGAAGAAGAAAAGAACTTGAAAGAGGGTGGTGAAATTATTACCTCTTCTTTGGGTGTTTCCTTTTGAGTTGATCAAAAGGGCTCCTTAGGTTGGATTTATGAACAATGTAATGACTCTAGGTTTATTTGAGGGAATTTGAGAGAATATTTGGTCAGGGTTTGGCTGAGCCAAATATCTTTGTAAGTGTGATTTTGTGGGATGGGGAAGTGCCATTTTATAATAGGGGTGAGGGTAACTTTATGAAAACCTTGAAATATTTTTTTATAATAAAATTATTTTCTGTTTATAATGGATCAAAAATGATTTATTTCTAAGATAAGGTGGGGATGTGTCAAGAACCTCTCAACCAATAGGGTTTATACAAGTTTATGTTACCATTTTAACCTTATCTTTTAGATTTAACTCTTGGTTATATAGTTTAACTTTTACCATGTCTTCTTGTATTCTTACACTATATGGTTAATAAAAGTACTCTAAACTTATAAGAGAAAATAAAGTGGTTCATTAATGAAATATATAATATTATTTATGCCCTTTTTCAGAACATTAGATTTTTAGGAATATTATATCAACCAATAATATTGTATTTGTTTTAAAAACTCATTAATGTCAATTTTGACATTATTTAGTATTTGGTTTTTGTGAAAATCATAAAAACATGATTACATAGAAAACAAATATTTTATCAACCCTAAAATGTCATATTAACCAATAAAATTAGTATAATTCATCAAAAGTCTCAAATTGCATTTATTTAGATATTTATAATATTTATTATTTTAATCTGTCATTAATAAGGTAATTACAACATCATCATTGTATCATAAATAAATTTAATTATTTAGTGTCTAAAAATAATAAATAAAATACCATTATATAGTAAATATATTTATCTTTCTAATTAATATTTATAGTCGAATTTATTTTATGTATAACCCTATATTAAAAATGGTTTAGTTATTAAACATTGAATTTAATTCCTTTAAATCTTCTTTAAATAAAATAATAATAAATGCCCTAAACCAATACAAATGGACCAAAGAGGATCATATTTTATTCCTAGTGTTCTTTTTGGTCTAATTAACCTTATCCAATAGAATTAGGACACGGGTTAGTGTAATTATAAAATCATTTTTACCCTTAATTACCCTATTTACTTTTAATCGTGGTAAATAAAAGTCAAAAGTTACTATTCACCAAAAATTATTTTCATCTTATTGAACCATATTTTACTTATTTATGTCAACCGCGTCTCTCGGGTTTTGAAATTCAACTCACAGAAGTGGTAAAATTATGTTTTATACAAATTTGCAAATGCTCCTAGAAGGTGGATTAATGATAGTAAAAAATTCAATAAAATTTTATACATCTAATTTTATTATAAAATGACTCCAATGAATTAAATTGAACTTATATATGTATTATATATGTATTTTGACTTAAAATAAATTTATATAAAATAAATATTTATTTAATTAAAAATTCAGTTTTAAACTATAACGCAGTGTTTTTCACTATTCATCAAAAATTCAATGTTTTCATTAAAATGCCAAAAAATCACCCTAATCTATTTTTTATATTACAAAATAAAAAATGAATTATATTTTACCAAATTAAAAACATAGAAGTTTCATTAACTAATTTAAAATAAATTCCCGTTGTCGAAACTGAAAAGCGGGTTTTTAAAAAGTAAAAACTATCAAAAGATTCACATGTGTTTATGTCAAATTTAAATGTGAAATTACTTATAATGACCTAAATTGTATTAAATGATAAAAATATAATCTAATTATACTTAAAAACTATTAAAATGCATAATTTTACCCTTTAAATTATTTCGATTATAAAATTTGTTATCAATTAAAATTTAGTATTTTTCAGTATTCATCAAAATAATGAAAGTTATCAGAAATGTACCAAAAATTTATTCAAAATAATTTTCTTATGTCCGGATTCTAAATAAAAATTTAATTTCATTATATTGAATATATAAAAGTGTCAATTATCGGTTTTAAAAAGGGTTTTCTATTAGAATGTGGTAACATTTCATTTTTAGAAAAATACTTCTTTTATCTGAAAAAAAGAATTTGTTATTATATTATGTCTAGGAACCACATAATATGGATTATAAATTATATGGTGTATATAAAATTTAAATTTTAGTTAATAATATTCACAACCTCTTTTGAATGACTAGTTTGGTATGTTATGGTGCACTCAAACTTAGTGTTGCGTGTAGCGCAAGATATTAAATTACTTTAAAGAAAAATAATTACTATGATATTTTAGGGTGTTACATTTTTAATCTAAAATACAAGTACATAAAAAAATATTTAACATCCCCAATTTCTTCTACTATTATTCATGTTATATAGAATATTCTTAGTGCTCCACTTATTTATTAATAAATCTAGAACTTACCATATACCAGATTAAACCCAATTATTCCATACATAATTATCCATTTATAGATTCTAAATATTTTAGCATAAGGATAAATATACACTAGAAATCAAGTGAACTTTATTCTTCTGCAAACACTAGCAACTTCTGGACTTATTTATTAAGATATATTATTTAGTAATTTTCACACCCCATAAAACATATAATCTTATAATATTATCCTTTATGATCCATGTAATTCAACTCTTCATCTTATCAGCTTATTCAACTGGATAAATAAATTATACACATAAAATATCCAGCCCTAGTATTATTACAAATAAATTATCTTTGCCGATATAAAACAAATGCATAACTTTATGTCAACATGATCATTTGAAACATATCATATTCATGTATCATGATCAACTAAATCTATTACCTTTAATGGAATTAAACCTTCAACAATATACATATATATATATATATATATTAGTAGTAAAATCTCCTCGATTCAACTCAATAATCTCAATATAGTGTGTTATTTAATGTTTATATTCATTGAGATCTTCTACTTTATTCTTCATCTTCATCCAACACATAGTGACATCCTAACTTAGGCAATTCAATATTCGGCCAACAATATCATGTAAAAACATATTGAAATCATTTATTATTAACAAAAAAATCAACACAACATCATCAAATAGATTAAAAAAATTATTCCAGATATATTTTACATTGGATATATAATGGGGAGAAGGTATTGTGTGTGAGAAACCTAACCAAGTATGATGTGAAATTAGAATTTTACATCATTACAATATTCATTATGATATGTTATATGAAGTGTTATTAATATGAAATTTATATCCAAGTTATTAAGTTATGTGATATACATTGAATAATATTTGAATCACCATGTTTTTGAATATTTTTATAGAATGAGATTTTATGCCTATGTACTTGATATTGTTATGGTATGGGAAGTTATGTCTAGTTACTAGATATTATTATTTCAAGGGAAATTATGCCTACTTAATTTATATGGTTGTTGAATGAGATATTATGCTCAGTCATATTGATATTGATATTAGAATGGGATGTTATAAAAAATTCATTTATGATATGTTGTATGAGTTAGATGTCATGAAAATTATTAGAGTATGTGACCCCATAGTTATGTGGAGTTGTAAAAATGTGATTTAGATTGTTTAACTTGTTAATAATGTATTGTTTCATGGTTATGATAAAATTTTTTTATCCTTATTTAATATGGAAATATTGGTAGCTTTTGTTTCAACCCTTGGGTATTAATTGTTATATGTTCAAACCAATACTAACATGTTCTGAAGTGGATATGGTCATTCACTGGGTGGCTTGTTTAACACTTGATGAAGAAACACACTTTTTTATTAATTTTTCTTATCTTTTATTGTTTGAATATAATAATGTTCATGAACTTATATATTTAAGATTTATATATGGAAGTCATTAGTGGTGGAATAATGAGTTGTAATCATGCCATAGATGTTCACCCCAATTAATGTAAAGACTTTTTAGATAGGGATTCAGGTAGGGTAAATGTTCTTATTATCAATGTATGATCTAGTTTGATTGTAAAATCCTATCATGGGAGCCAGTAAAAAATTTCCCTAAACCAGTCAGTCACATGGCCTTTGGAGCGACTCCCCATACCCTAGAGGCTACGAACTTGCAGTGGGGTCTAAAGGCAAAACATTAAAGAGACTATACCCTATGGATTGGTAATAACTACAATAGAAGTAATAATAAATAATAGTAGATGAATAATGACAATGATTTTTAATCATTAATAGTTAAAAAATGATAATGCATGAACATGATAAAGTGAACAACTATTATATATATAATAAGTAATACATAAACCAATCTAGACTAACAAGAATAAGTAAATAAAAGACTCAAAATTCAGAAGGTATCCAGAGTACATGCTCATCCGATACTCTATTTTGAGTCTATAAATGTAAATAACATGGATCACAGACTATGATCTTTAACCTACAACAATGAGTTCTATTCCGGTTCTAAACAACGAATCAAGTAGGGTGTGATATAAACTCAGTAGGCCACAAAAAATGACATATAATTCATAATCTAGTTCGAGAATAAAAAATAAAATAGTTTTCACATATAACAAAAGTATGAAAATATAGTAAACGATAATTGTAATCATGTCGGCCTCAGGTTCGTCAATAGTCACCTAACCAACCATATTTTCTTCTTCCTAAGATGGAATGTCACTACACACATTCTATTATATATATATATATGCATATGTCATACAATCGTATGAACAAATATATATGCATTGGTGAGGACCCGCAATTTAGTACCAAGGAATCCACATAAGAGGATCATATATCAAATAAGGTTTTCATTCCAGGGTGACCTAACCGTCAACCATGTTATAAGGGATTCTATTCCCAAGGTTCCATACCCATCAATCATAATATAAGGGAACCCATTCCTATGGTTCCATACCCATCGATCAAAATATTAGGTACACTTTGAATAGGGTGCCAAACCCATCAATCATAATATAACAGATTCTATTCCTTGGGTTCCATACCAATCGATCATAATAAAAGAGACACCATACCCATGGTTCCATACCGATAATCAAAGATAAGAAAAATCAAAATAAACAATTTAATTTTTGTGTTAGTGTCAAAACCATTCCATTTATAATGTAAGGATATTCAAATCAAAAGGTGGTTCCATCACCCAACCTATGTTTAACAGTCCTAGAATAACATCACATGATTTCTTTTAAATTAACTACACTACATCAAATTTAGATTTATTGAAGACATAACAACCCTCTGGGTGATTTTATTATAAAAATAGATGAATGGTGGTCACAAAACATCATTTAATTTCACATAATTAACTCATCTTCTAAGTAATCAAATAAATTACACCAAAATAAATTATGAAACTATCCAAACACACTATAGTGGTGTTTTGGTCTTATAACAAGTGAAAAAATATATGAAATTAAATGAGTTTGTTCAAGGGTGTAGCTCCGGTAGAGGTTGAAAACCTCTAACTAGGTACAAAAATAACTTGACTTTTCCAAAATATGTTTTAAAAATAATTAATTAAAGGAATATGACATTTTAAGGGAAACACATGGAATGTCCAGTGTGCGACACAACAAATAATGTTACAAATAATGAAAATTTATAGTAAAATCATATAAACCACCAACCAAATGCTTACTATGCCTTACTTATACATTATTTGGATTTTATTCAAATTGTAATAAAAAACCATAAGAATCATCAAATACCTGAAAGATAGATTGATTAGATCACATGAATATAACATCGAATATGGTGAGATAAATTAAAGAAGGAAGAAGGATAAATATTATACATACCGATACACTTCCAACATAATGAAAGAATCTTTATTTTGAGATAAAAATGAGGATTACCCACTATGGGTGGAGGAGGAAGATAAAAGCATGTTCAAGATACCTACTTGGAAAATGAGGGAGGAAAAGGGTTTAAAACCCCTTATAAGATGTATAGTAAAAATAATCATTTTTATCCATTTAATGAGGCATATAGGTAGGACATAGAGTTTGGATAACCATGCACCAACTTTGAAATGCACACTGATCAGGATACATAACCCACACAGTTAGGCCAAATGGTTTGGGCTAACTGTGCGCCAACAGAGCAATGCTACTTGTTATGTGGAAACAACCTTGTGGGGTAGGCATATGGTTAATAAAACCATGATAATCCAATTTAATAACATTTATAACTTTCTATATACCTCTTACATTGCCATGCAACCCAAATTTCACTATTTAAAAAACCGTGTAGTTGGATGGCTAGTGTTTGAGATGGGACAAGGAATAGACTAGGACCAATATTTTGTTATATGTCCCTATTTTTTGGGGAAGTATTATATATGATCAAACCATGAGAGGATATTATTTATGTATCCATCACTTTGTGATATTACAACGGGTATCAATTTTTTATAGAATTTGGTATTTAAAATACCAACCTAGAGTACCTTATCTTGATATCTGATATGGTCTTTAAAAAATCTTGAGGCCAGTTCTATATCTTCTCAAGATGGAAACAAGTTACAAGGGTAATAACACCATGAATTAAGAACAATTTATCTCATAATAACTAAGTTAAATAAACAATACCAAATAGTAAATAAAATAAAAACTGAACAATCAATATATACTATACATCACACATCAAATATTATATAAATATTGAATAAAATATAAATATAATAAAAAAAGATCTAATAAAAATGAAGATATTGAAAACACCATGTGACCTAAAATCAACCTCATGTGAAATAAACACCATTTATTTATAATTAAGAATAATATTAAATAACTAAAAATAATAATGGTTGTATCTGAACCTATAAAACAAATCCCAATAAGAGAATATACATAAACCTTTTTATGTCTATATGATATGAGTTAACATAACCAGTAGGGTCCAAAAAAGTTCTTTATGAATAAGTATTATTTAATAAACCATTTCATGCTAGTTTTAAATACAATTATTAAAGTATTATGGTCATTTTTTGTAAAAAACATGTAATATGGTGGTATTTGATTTAAAATATAACTTATAAATAAGGATATATAATTTTAATGGAAAAATTACAAGTGCCCTAAATTTTACATAAATAAAAAAAATTATTACCAAAATTTATCCAATATTCATGGGAGAGAACATAGGGACTTATGTTTAGGAATCTTAAGACCAACTCCAATATCATGTCGTTAAATTAAATTCTTATGTTAAAACCATTTCCACATGGTTTAATACTTAAGGGAGTTCCATGTCTCAAAATATAATATTTGGAAATTCCATATCCTATTTTAAACATCTAAGGGAGTTTTATGTCCAAAGCTAGTCAGTTCATTTAATATTCAAAATTGTCCTAGGTTCTAGGATTTTTGGATAAATATCTCTCTTTTAGAAATTTAGGTTTTATACCTTCTTTCCTTCATATTTTTCTCCATACATGGCACTCTTGACCTTCCTATCTGATGTAATCACTCATGTTGGCATATGTTTTCTCCTCTACATCACTTTTTTCTTTCTCACCATCCATGAATCTCCTATTGTTTATTTATGATACAGCCTCTCTTAGTGGTTTAGGATTTCAACCCTCCATCACTTTTCTTCCTCATCATACTCATTGATAATTCTATCCCACACCTTTTCATCCACTTGTATTAGTTGGGTATTTCTATTTCCATTTGTGGGAATGTTCCCAACCATTTTATTTCCCCTGACAACTGATACCATCACTCTTGTCACCTAAAACTATATGATAAACCCCATCATATTTCATCATGAAGGTGCTCTAGTGGGATAAAGTTATTTTAGTATTGATGATTAGGACCTCATCCTTGGTTTTCTATTCACCCATATATACTCTTTCTTCCCATACCATTGTGATTTAACTCTTCTCAGTCAAATATAATGGGTTTTGTTGTGGTTTGTGATGTTTTTGGGAGTGTGTTTTATGTTGAGGGTTTATCTTGAATGGTGTTATTCACCCCCTATGTTTATGATTGAATCATCCTACACTACTTTTTTTGAATACATTAAATGTTAATTATGATGTTATATTCCCTCTTGTAATGTTCTATTGTTATTTTGGATTGATGTATTCTATATTCATGTTAGTGGTTCTAATGGAAGGGGTTGGTTGCAACTACCCATTAACTTTATGTCATTTATATTCGGATCCTTTTCTGGAGTTTTCTTTTTCATTGGTTGAGTAATTTTTCCCTAAATTGTAAAGATACCTACATTGGTGAATTCATAGATTTTTTGGATTTTAAGATTTTTGTGGGATTTTTTTTGTTCATGGGGTAGTTACATGACATGTAATAGGGTTCCAAAATGTGTAATTCTAGTCAGACTCATCCCGTGATTTGAATTCACTGCATGATTTTTTACAAATCTTGTAAGTTTTGAACATTTTGTAATGTGAAATATAGTTTTTAATTAAAAAACAACACATTTTTTGAGATAACTCAAAATCAAATGGATTCATGAAATGTAAAAGACTACAAGCCATGAAATTCTATGAGCTCCATTTTTAGGGTGTTGTGCGATTGTTTGAGGTCTCATTTATTTTTTCATCCTCCACCACTCAGCCAAATATTTTTCCCTATAAATGTTTGGGTGTATTCCTTATATCTGGATCAATTCATTTAGTGATTTATCAGTAGCATTAGGCACTTTGTCTCTCCAGGTAATATTTCCTCTCAATTTATCTCTCATTGATGGTTATGACACCTTTTGTTATATATATTATTAATGCGGTTGTGTGTTCTATCAACCCTTTTTAGTATTTTATTGGGCCTTCTCTTCTAGAGATAGATCTTATTGTTTCTGATTCCCAGGGTCAAAGGAGTTTTGTTTTTATATGCTCTTGGGGTAGGTGGATATATTCAATTATTCTAATTTCTTCAATTTCTTATAGTTCATATTGATTTAGTTGAGATTTAAAATGGAATTTCAGGTGTTGAAATTGAAAGGGGAATGGGTTCATGCTTTGAAAGAGTTATTTCCTTGAAAATGGAGTTCCCTTGAATTGAAAGGGAAAATATATTTTCAAACCATGGAGAATATTATTTGGACTTGGAAATTTTTTTATAAAAATTTGATCATGGTTTTTAAAATAGAATTTGAAAAACATTTCATATCAGGAACCATGGGTACATTAAGATAGAGACATAGGTTTCCTTAGTGTGTGTGACACCAAAAGGAGGTAACCTATTATATGTCTATGGTCTATGGTAGAACTCTATGATAGTTTTAATCAAAATTTATTCCATGTTTGGGATTGTGAGTGTCTAGTACATATTATCCCATAGGCTAGAGCCTGACTAGTGGGTGCATTGTAATTTCTAGTTGTTTATTGAATGATAGTTTATTTAATGAATGATGGATCACATTTATGTTTATATTTTGGTATCTTTACCTGCTTTGTTTATGTATTTGGTAGATATAAGATGAAATTTGTGAATAACTAAAGGATTATTTGAAAAAGTATTTAAAACCGATTTATTTATAAAAATTCTAATAATGTTTTTAAAGTTTATACTAGTGAATTATTAATATTTGATATTGTATTAATCTTTCTTAGGTATCCTAATAGGCCCTATTGATCTCAAACTACTTATACCTATGGGTAGTTGTAGACTTTGTTTTTTAGGACACAGGTAACAGAAAGTGCATTTAGTAGCGATGCAAGTTTTTTCTTTATGTCTATGTTTCATTTCAGGATAGTTTGTAGGTGACACGGTCACATAGGGATGTGTTGTATAGACTTTTTTTTGTTTTAGCCTATTTGTATCAGTCGTATATGTCATTTTTTCTACTTAGTACTCTTGTTTTTTTGCCTAGTTTTTCTTATATTCAAGAGTTGTTTTATTATCTCTATTTTACCACACCCAATAATGGGAAGGCTTTGGTGGATGGTCTGGTTGGCCCAGGATAGTATGTTACAATTTTTCATTAGATAAGCTACTCATCTTGGAGTGTGTCAGTATTTCCTGAGTTATTTTAGTGTCTTAGGTAGATTGAAGTAAGATTGTCAGGAATTGGAAAGTAGGTGTAGAAATGGGGTTTGGCCATCTTACTCCTGTTACTGAATCTGAGTTTCCATGGGTGGTCAGAAAATATTCACAAAATCCAAGATTGATTGTTTAGGCACACTTGAATAAAATTTATGTGATGTTTATTTAATTTAACCTATTTTCAATGTCTTAGGACTTGGTGTGTGTATGGTTATTTGCATAAACTAAGTGGTGATTTTATTTATATGGACCCGTTATTTCAAAATGGTGTTGAATTTTTATAGTAGGATACCTAATTACTATAATTTATTATTTTTTAAAACAAGGTTTTGGATTCTTATTTTCGGTTCAATGATTATGGAATTTTCTCATGCATGATTGGTTGTTTCCTTGTATTTAACAGAAAATTCATCGTATAAGATTTATTAAAAATAAAAGAGGGGGAGTCACAAGGAAGGTTCCATATCATGATCATATAGTATACCCCTCTTTGGTTTAAGTAGTGATCCATACCATTCAGAATCTAGGGTTATTGGCCATAGTGAAATCAAGATGAGCAGTGGATCATGGTTTGGAATTTACTAAGTAGAATTCACCTGTCTTCCATGGTGAAAAAGGATCACAAGATTACAAGGAGTGTCTTAAATGGATAGAAAGGGACTTTATCATGTTGAATACTATGTAAGATTATCTAGTGGGGATACCACATGTATGTTTGAGGGACCAGGATGAAAATCATGGGATTATATAATGAGAACTGAGTTGCATGAAAGTCTTAACAGGGTTATATTCATGAAAATATTCAATCAGTAGTTTTATTCTTAGACTTTACACATGGAAAAGACCCAAATGTTTCTTAAATTGGATTAGGGGGAGTTTACCATTTATAAATACTCCACCCACTTTGCTAATATAGTTAATCTAGCACCAGGTCTTGTCACTATTGATTACCTGAAATCTCAGAGGTTTGATATGGGGATGAAGGAAGATGTTCAATAAATTATTGTTCTTTTGTGCTTTCCAACCTTTATGGAGGTAATAGATAAAGAATATTTGGATGAGGCAAACATAATTGAGAGTACATTATTGAGAGAAGCTATAATGGGTGCATAGGTTATCCAGGTTACTTCTTATGGTTTGAAAAGAAAGCTCAAGAGTGGTCAATTTTCAATAGGACCGGTTTCATGGGCTTCTATAGTACAAAAATATGTTATTTTATACCAGTGTGGGAAGTGTGGTCATACCAAACCTCACTGAATGGAGGCTCCTAAGGATTTCTATATTTGTGGGGGATCTGACCACCGAAATCATTTTTGTTATAAGATGTACCAATATAGTAAGGTGGGATCCACTTTCACCAGGGATTTGCAGGTGGATACTGATACTTTGAAGGGTGGTGGATCCCATTCTCAGAATAAGGGTATGTCTAAGTCTCTAATTATAGATGGATTTATGCATCAAAGTGTGCACCATAGGAATTTGAAGTAGGGCCAACTACTAGTAGAGGTATGATATTTATTTCATCTTTAATGGTGCAAGATTTTTTAAAAATAGGTGCTACTCATTGTGTAATATTATCAATGGTGGTTGACATGTTGGGATTGAATTAGTTTATTATTCATTCTTATTGGATACTTCCATTTCATTTGGAAATTGTTATGAACGGGGTTTCAAATTTCCCATGTTTCGAGTGGTGATCATCGACTTTAAGGTGGTTTATAACTTTTTAGGGCTTGATCTTGAAATCTTTGACTTGATCATATACATGGACATAATGGTTATCCTATTGGCATAGATAAAATGTTATCATCTTTGGGTAAAGTTATTATATAACAATGTGTTCACTCATGTTTTTTTGGTTGAGTGGGACTCTAGATCTGGAAGGGAAGGACCATTTGTTCTTTATGCCTGTTTAATCTCACGCTAGTTGTCAGAAATTTTTCTCCATACAAATGACTCATGATTGGGTGGTCAACTAATTACTATTTTGTGTGATTACCCTGAGGAATTTTCAGATTATTTTTCTAGTTTTCCACCATATATATAGGTTGAGTTTACGATTGACCTATTACCTATAATGATTCTCATTTCTATGTTATCTTATCGAATGGCTTCTG
This sequence comes from Viscum album, assembly GCA_963277665.1. Taxonomy (NCBI): domain Eukaryota; kingdom Viridiplantae; phylum Streptophyta; class Magnoliopsida; order Santalales; family Viscaceae; genus Viscum; species Viscum album. The sequence goes on along the minus strand of OY728157.1, from coordinate 21,506,783 downwards.
AAGAGTTTGTGGAACTTAAAATCCATCGGGATGATCTGGGGGTGAAATGATTTATTTTCCTAGCATGTCACCAAGGGATTCAATTGTATTATTTATATTAATGATGATGAGATCCTTATACCTTGTATTGACTATTAGAAGTTGAATTGGGTGACCGTTAAGAACAAGTATCCATTACCCAGAATTGATGATCTCTTTGATTAGTTGAGGGGGGCTTGTTTTTTTTCTATGATTGAACTTTTTTCGGGGTAACACCAGTTGAGATTATGAGAAGAGGATATACCCAAGATAGCATTTGAGAGTCGATATTGGTATTTAAATTTTTTGGTTATGCCATTCAGTCTTGCTAATTATCCTATGGTATTCATGGATTTGATGAACTGAATATTTCATCAGTTCTTGAACTCTTTTTTTTGTTGTGTTTGTAGATGATATCTTGGTATAATTTAAGTCATATGATGATAATAGATTCCATTTGGATATCCTACTTCAAACTTTGTGGGAACATCATCAATATGGTAATATTTCCAAGTGTGTTTTTTGGATCTGAGAGGTAATGTTTTTGGTGACTTAGATATATAATAAGGGTGTCTCAGTTGATCCTCAAAAATTTTAGGCAGTTATGTCTTGGGATTATCCCATAAATGTGTTTCTTTTTTGATGAATCTTGGGATTGACAGATTACTATAGAATTTTTGTTCAGGACTCCTCCAAGATTGTATCTTTGATGATGACTTTAACCTGTAAGGGTGTAAATTATGAATGAAATGAAAAATATTAGAGTTCTTTTGAGGATATGAAGATGAGGTTGAATTCCTCGCAAGATTTAATTATTCAGTAACGAAGTTTGTTTTATTATGTTTTCATCGATGCTTTTGGTACGGGTTTGGTATATGTCTTAGTTCAGGGTAAATGGGTTGTGGCATATGGATCACACCAATTACTCCCTCATGAGAATTAATACCCTACCCCTGATATTGAGTTGTAATCTGTTATGAATGAACTCCAAATGAGGAATCACTATCTCTTGGGATATAATTTTATGATATATTATAATTTAAAATCATGAAAAAAATTTCACTCAGAGAGATCTGATCTTGCGACAGATACAATGAGTTGATTACCTTCAGACCTTTGATTTTGATATCATATATACCCCTAGGAAATGGAATGTGGTTTCCAATTAATTGAGTAGAAAATTATCAACATAATCCATGTAGGAATCAGTTTAGAAGTGATCTATGATGAGTTTGTTCACTGATATTAGCTTGGGAGCAAAGGAGGTTGGTGAATAGGTGTTATTGGATTTGATAAAAGTTGGCTCATATTTTTATGAGTGATTTTTACTTGAGAAGGCAACAGACACCAAGATCCAATGCTTAGGATAAATCCTAAATGATAGGGAGTCATCATGCGAGTTATCTTAGTCTCTCAGCAGTGAATTATTCTTTTGTGTAAGGGTATTTGTTCTATTTTCCTTAAGGTAGGAGTTGTTAGATAGTGTTCACTTGTGTTTTTGGTCTTTGAACCCTTGGGCTACAAATAAGTAACATGATCTGAGACATCTGTATTAGTGGCTCGGGATAAGGTAGTTAGTTGTTGATTTTTTATCACAATGCCTCACTTATCAAAGAGGTAAGGAAGAACACTAGAGAGTTACAGTTTTGTTTCATCCTTTACTCATTCTTGTATGGAAGTGGGATAATATTTCCATGGATTTCATAGTTGGTTTACCAAAGGATCCTTGTGGGAGGAATGTGATTTGCGTTTTTTTTTACAGACACACTAAATTAGTGAATTTTTTACCAATAAAGGAGACAATAAAATTGGAACAATTTGGGGAATTTTTTGTTAGAAAAATTCTAAAGCTTCATGGGGTTCCATCTATAGTAATTCCTGGAAGGGAATTGGGGTTCACATCTATGCTATGAAAATTCTATTAAGAGGAAATGGGTTCTTAGTTGAAATTGAGAACGACTTGTCATTCATATATGGATGGATATATATAATGGTAAATCCAGGTTAATAAGGACATTCTCCGATCATTTGTTCTTGATTTTGGTGGATCTTAGGATAGAAATTTTCCTTTGGTTGATTTTCCCTATAACAATAGTTATCAAGCTTCAATCAGGATGGCACCCTTTGAGTCATTGTATGTGAGGCCCTATCGATCTAACTTGTACTTGGAAGAGTTGGGAGAGTGGTCCTTGGATGGGTTAATTTTTGTTTATGAGATGATAGAGGTGGTTCAGTTGATCTAGAGGCATTTGGTCATGGAAAAATGTTTTCAAAAAATCTTATGCATACCGTTGGCGTCGGCCGTTGGAGTTTGAGGCTGGTGATTGGGTATTTCTTAAGGTTTTAACTCACTTAAGACATAATTCATTAGTTAATTGGGGTAAGTTTGCAACAAGGATTTTAGGCCCTTTATGATCAGTAAGAAACTAGGAAGGGTGGATTATCTGTTTTTGTTACCATTTGGACTGACTTTTAGACAAGAATTATTTCATGTTTCCTAGTTTAAGAAGTATATACAAGATCCTTTCCATGTGATTAGATGGGAGGATATTTTAATTTATCCCTATAAAACTTTGGTTGAGTATCTAGTTTAGATTATTGATCTCCAGGATAAGGTGCTATGCAGTGAAACAATTCCCATGGTTTGGGTATTGCGGTAGTGTGTACAGGATCGCCACATAATGTGGGAGAACGAGTCAATGATGTGTCAACAATGGACTAATATTTTTTTATCAAATATCTTGATCTCTTTATCAGAGAATAAATATTTTATGGTGGTGAGATTATAATGACCCATTACGTTTCTGTCAGGTTTGTTTGGATCCTTGTCTTTGGTAACCTTTTTTTATTGGGTGAGTATTTTCAGTCCTGAATTGGGTAGATACCTATAACAGTGATGTAATAGATTTGTTGGATTTTTATCTTCTCCCTAGGAATTTTCTACAGTTCATTGGGAAGATACACAATGTGTAGTTGGGTTTCCCAATTTTTAATTACATCCAGACTCATCCCATGATTTAAATTAATAGTGTGAGTTTTTGCACGTTTTGTAAGGTTTATACACCATGTAATGTGAAATCAGGTTTTTAATTAAAAAAGTGATGTGTTTTCTATGTAACTCAAAATCAAAGGGTTTTACAAAGTGTAAAAGAATACATTTTCTATAATTCCCTGAGTTCTAGTTTTTAAGGTTTTGAGTGGGTGTTTGAGGGATCATTTTCTTTTTCAGCCTCCTCTACTTGGCTAGAGCTCTTGCACTAGGTGTTTTTGGGTGCATTCCTTCTATATGGATCAATTTGTTTCGTGATTGATTAGTAGGGTTAGGTGTTTAATCTCTTCTGGTATGATTTATTCTCAGTTTCTCTCTCATTTTTGGTTGCAACTCCTTTTTTGTAGGGATTGGTGATGGGGTTGTCCTTCTATCAATATTTTTTAGTCTTCGGTCATGACATGCCTTTTGAAGGAAGATCTTTTGGGTTCTAATCCATGTTGTGAAAGGCGGTTAGGTTTTCTATTCTCTTGAGGTAGGTGGATCTATTTAATTATTCTAATTTCATGAATTTGTTATATTTCTTATTGATTCCCTTGAAATTTGAAATTGAATTTCATGTGTTTAAATTGAATGGGGCTTGGGTTAATGTTTTAAAAGGGATTTTCCATGAAAAATTAATTACCTTGATTTGAAATGGAAATCATATTTTCAAACCCTAAATCATCTTGTCTTGTATTTGATCTTTTTATAAAAATGTGATCACTGTTTTTAAAATAGAAATTGAAAATAATATCACAATAAGAACTTGGTGTATGTTGAGATAGAGACACGAGAAGCCTTAGTGTGCGTGACACCACTAGGAGGTAACCTATTATATGTCGATGGTTTATAGTAGAACTCGATGTTAGTTAAAATCCAACATTATGACATGTTTGGTATTTTGAGTTTCTAGTACATGTTTTTCGACAAGCTAGAGCTTTCCTGGTAGGTGCATTTTTGTTTCTAGTTGTTTATTACATGATAGTTTATTTTATGGATGTTTTCTAACATTTATATTTATATTTTAGTATCTCTACCTGCTTTGTTTCTGGATTTAGAAGAAATAGAACTCAATTTGTGAAAAAATCAAGGATTTGTGTGAAAAAGGATTTAAAATTGATTTATTTATAAAACAACTTGTAAAACTGTTTTTTTAAAGCTTGGACTTGTGAATTCATGTTATTTGAGCTTTTATAGATCTTTTGGTGGTATCCTTCTGGGATCTATTTCTCACACCTAACTTCTTCCAGTGGGAGGATATAGACCTTGATTTATAGGACATATATAAATAAAAGTGAATTTAATAGTGATCCATGTTTTCTCATTATGTTGATGTTTCATTTTAGGATAGTTTGGAGGTGACATGGTCACACATAAACTTGTTTTCTAGACTTTTTTGTTTTTTTGGGTTTAACTTAATTTCTTGGTTGTATCTTTCATTTGTGTATGTTTAATACTCTTGTTGTTTGTCTTGTTTTTCTTATGTTGAATAATTTTTTTTATCTTTGTTTTAACCCACCGCATAATGGGCTGGCTCGGGTGACTGGTCTGATTGTCCTGAGTTGTTCTATTACATTGGTGGTATTTTTGAAGCTCAAATATCACTAAGGCACTCTCCACTCCATAATTTGATATTGTATCTTTTTTTCAATCGCAAGAAAATTTGGTCTAGTGTGGTGGTTCTCATGGATCTTATAAGATTTGTTGAGTTGTATTCGGAGTTCAAGGGAGTAAGATATTAGAAATGGTGCTTGTGTTAGTCATGGATTTGTGTCCCAGGTAATTCACCCATGACACATTAGATAGTTCTAGTGTTTTCAGTGTTCTACTGATGGTTTTTTTTATGGCCGATGAACCGTAGTGATTTTTTTTCATTCCAAGGTGGTGATAGTGGTTTCAAGTGGATATTTTTTAGTGATGTTATTGAATTTTTTTTGGTATCATTAGTTATATACAGTGATGCCCTTGGGGTTTTAATGGGTTCCCATCAACAATGTGGGAGTGGGTGAAGACTAAGTTTATTTTAATTTCATGTTTTATGGATTATGGTGGCTCTCATTTTGAGATGAATGGATGAGATGCTTTTTGAAATTTGAATTTGTTGGGTTGGTCCTATTACCCATGGTGTTTTGTCATTTTGAAAATTTTCATTACTGTTGATCATTATGGTTTGTTTAATTTTTGGATATAGTAAATTGTTAGGTTCCAACTCACGGACAAAATTAGTTTATTTAGGAAAATAAAAAATGACTTTGAAGGATATCTCACCATAATGTTTTCTGAAAATAAAGTAAAACATTTAAATTTTTTAACCTCATGGGAACTATCCATATAGCCATGATATAAAAGATAATATAACTTTGATTAATAAAAACACTATTTTATCCCATGGATTCCTCTAAAAAATAATTTTTATAAATAATTTTAATCAGCGATTAAATATTCACATGAAAAATTTATACTTATTTCTAAATAAATCATTAGTGTCATTTTATCAAAAACCTTATATGAACCTGATGTGAAACATTTCATTCAAAAAAAATGTACAATTTTTAGGAAACTAATTTTCCATATCATATGGATACAAATATGATAAATATATATTCAATCCTAGTCATCCTAGATATCACATTTAAATTTTATGGATATAAAATAATTTTTAAGAACAATAAAAAGATCATGGTTCCTAAAATAAAGGATAATACATAGTTCCATCTAACTTTAGGGTTGTATTAATAATTAAAATGGGTATTACTGATGTAGTACCCATCATAGAGTCCTAAATAGATTAAGTTAATGATTTAATAGAAACACCACTAATAGAGGTGGGGTGCATGAATTAGTGATGCAATATTTTATAATTTATTTATATAATAAAACTCTATGACCTTTTAATATCAGGATCCACTCCTCGTAAATATTTTCCTAACCAATATACAATTGAAATAAAAAATAATGAAATAATGATACAAGGTTTTTAAAAGGTTCATATTTAATGAGGAAATATACATATTTTTATGTTTGTATTATTACTAAGACAAATATTATATCACTATTTAAATTTTTTGAGATTAAAAGGTCATAACAATCACACATAATGGTTGGATAGTTATCATCTAATTCCTATGGCAGGTATCATCCACTTCCAAAATATATTAGAGAATTATTTATAATGGTACCACTAGTCTTCAAGAATTTATTATGGTATTGCATAAAGAAAATATCTTATTTATTCTTCTAAATGTTTAATAATATAAAAACAATATCTTATTCTTTTGGTTAGGTCTTCAACTACAAGAATAATATCAACTGAGCATCATACATGTTGACCTCTATTCTCAGTCATTCAGAACTACTAAACTATATTATAGAGAAGTCACACACACTTCATTCATATTTTTCCTCACAAATAATCCACTAGATGATCAATAGTATAATTTATTTTCCTCATCACAAACAATAAATAGGAGCAGTATGCACTAGGTGATCTTTTGTTCTATCTCTTCATTACATAGTTCCACATTCTTGCAATGCATCGAATTATAAATTATATATTCTAGTTTTTATTATTTCATAATTTTATTCTTTTATATTCATAGAATATCATGAATCATATATCTATATAAAAATGGAAACTCTCCCTTAATTCTCATTAATAGAATTAACACTGGTCAAAAACTTTTAGAAATATATCCAGTATGACATTATTAAAACGTCATTCAACTACCAGTTATTATATTCATTTATATATTCTAAAAGAATCATGATTTAAACACCCACATGATATTATAATTTATAAAATCTTTATCTTATTAAAAAATATCATGATCTGTTGATCCATGGTGGAACGAAGATTCACTATATGGAATTTCCATTGCGGAACAACTAATTCATTCCAAAAAATAATCATTTCGTGTTCCTCATATCATCTTGATGTTTATATCCCTGAAGAACAATTCTTTAACCATCTCATTTAATCTTATATAACTCCCTATATCTTTTGGAATTTACTAAATATCATAAGACAACTCTTCATAAGAAGAAAATTTATCTTAAAGTATTCTCAGTTATTCTTTTCCTTTGTCAAACTTCCACTTCAAATGATACATCATAAGACTAAAATGACTATTATATAAATCAGTATGAATCCCATGGAAAGAAAATAGATCCTATATAAAGTTAATGACTCTTCCCAAAAGATCAAATTATTCTTATGTAATATCAATGAATCTTAAATAGACTCTAAATGATTCTTATAGAGTCTAAATGACTCTTCTAAAAAAATTTATACCTTTTTCCAATTATCTATTTCAAATATGATATGGTTCTTATTATTTTAAAATGACTCTTATGATCCTCATAGGTTGTTATTCCTTTACAAAATTCTTCCACTCCTCGGTTTGAAAATGAATATTGTGGAAATTATTAAAAGGAAATTTCTAATGATATAAAATTTTCAAAATTGATCAAAATCATTACAAAGGAACTTCAAAAAAATCAAGAAAATTTATATCAACTCAAAGAACATACAAAATATTCTAATTCTACTTACACATGGTTGATAACAAGTACAAAATCCTCCAACAATTGTATTGGGTAATTCTGTATACTCATTTGTATTTGTTTTCAATCTCAATAACTCATTCAAAGAGTCACCGTAAAATAACCTTTGTTAAAAATAATTATCTTGATACTACACCATTGAATAAAATAGTTTTTTTATAGAATTATATCCCTCAGTTTCAGGAATATTTATACAAGTGATCTAGATCCCCCTGAATCAAAAGACTCATTTAACCTTTTCTCATTTCCACTCCCCTTCTATCCTAACAGAAGATCCAAATTCAAAATAGAATAGGTAAAATGTTTCATACTTATTATCCACTTTTACAATATAATAAAAGTATAGTGGAGGTTATCCCGAATTCCATTATGTGAGAGGGAAGGGATGAATATTCATGTTTCACCTTAATTCCTAAAATATATATTTTCTCATTTCTGTGGTGAAGAAATATACAATTTGGTCTCTATTAGTATTTAATCACATCTATTTATTCCCATTTAAAACTATTTATTTATTTGATTCAAACTTGATATCAATGTTCTCGGAAAATTTATTTGTAAGGTATTTTTAGAGATATAAAAAACAATTTGATTTTCCTATAAAATACTCATTGGTTTTTCAGTAGTCACACTCAAATTTTCATGTTTTTATTTAATATTGATCATTAGGGTACATGAAATTATATCCTATACATATTTAGATTCTATAGTTCTTAATGTAACTGAGATTTTCTTATTATAGTACTAGATGCCACAACTTCCCACTAAGAGAAAAATTCCAATCGAAGTTGATATTATTTTATCATAATATCCTTCCAATTTAGAATTAGTAAATTTAGAAAGACTCATGTGTTCATATTTCTTATATGTCAACCCAAATATATAGGTTCCTTTGATATATTTCCAAACTCTCTTAGAAGCCATCAAATGTGACACTCTAAGGTATCTTTGGTACCTTTCAGACATGCTCACTATATAGAAAACATCATGTCATGATGATGTGATATATAGTTTTCTAACTACTTATCTTCAAAACTCTCTTTGATTCACACTTTATCCTTCAAAATCATTCCAATGTTCATCACAACCCCTATAGGTGTGTATATTTGTTTGGAATCATTCATTAAAAACTTCTTCAAAAATTATCTTTCATACTTTTCTTGGGAAATAAAAAAAGTTATTTCTTTTATAGAACATATAATCCAACAAAATATCTCATCTATCATAGTATATACATTTCAAACGGATTCTTTATTTTTCTAGAAAATTCTTTATAAGAACACACTATTTTATGAGTAGAATTAATTCCATCAACATAAACAATTAGAATAATAGTTCATGATTCTTCCTTTATATAGAGTTTTATTTTAACATTTCCTTTATTTAATGTAATCTCTCTCAAACTACTATCCATATTTGAGTATTAGTTGAGGCATACTTTAGACTGTAAAGGAAATTCTTTAACTTGAAAACATTTGTTCCATAACTATTATGGATAAATCCCTTAGGCTGCTCAATATAGACTTCTTCTTATAGATATCTATTCAAGAAGGTATATTTTACATCCTTATAATTTATCTTATACTACTAGTTAGTTGAAACCACTAGGAACATTATTTTGGATTATATTATTACAATATGTGTAAAGGCCTCTTAAAAAGAAACTTCTTCAACCTATATGAATAAACCTGCAATACAATTTTGAAATTTTTCTTTAAGATATCCCCTTTATCATTAATATTATTTTTGAATATCCACTTCGTTCCAATAACATTTTTTTATTTTGTCCTTGATATAATATACCATGTTTTATTTATATTAATATTATTTAGTTCATAATTCAATGCATTGACCTAATAATTATGTTTTATATCTTTAATAATTATGTATGGATCATTTGGTGAGATAAGATATGTTTCATTATGAAGCATTAATCTAATTCTATTCTGAATTGAATCATTATGATCTCCAATTATATTATCCACCTATAAATACATCTATAGCTTCTAATACTTTCGTTTTTATATTTTAACAACATCTTCTTAATTACTAGCCTAATAAAATTCAATTTCAGTTATATGTATTTCATTTACTGCTTATTATTCACTAACTTTATAAATAATATACTTATAATATTCATTAGAGTATTTAAAAACTATATCATATAGAATATTAATATTAGATTTATTTTCAATTTCCATAATATCATAACTCTCTACCACCTTATAAATCTTCTCATTCCAATATTTTCAACATTTTCCATTGGAAAAGAATCCCATACTGATACCTTCCCCCACATTATCAAAAAAGTTTCCTACATTTTAATTTTTAATTTTTATTAAAAACTTACAACCAAAGACTCATAAGTGTAAATATTTTTTCCCATTCCATATATCATAATATGTCATGTTAGAATCAGGTATCAAAAAACACCTTTTCTGAATGTGCATAGTTATGAAAACATCCTATCTCCCAAAAAACATTAACATATTGAAATCTGAGAAAATTATTCTTCCAATATCTATAAGACTTATATTTATTAATTTAATAAAAATATTCTTATGGGGTGTGTAAATAGAACTTTATGGATTCTTGATCACATTTTTAGTAATATTTTATTGAAAACAGTTCCAATAAAATCTCACTACCATTGAATGTTCTAATTTTTTTGCTAAGAACAAATGACTATTTATCATATAACCTCTTTAAAACTATAAACATATCAACTAACTATGATTTATGTATCATGAATATAATATTGGTCATTATTATAAAATAATCAATAAATGAGATGAAGAATAAAGAATCTTTAATAGATTGATGCCTAATTAATCAACATAAAACTATGTGGATTAATTCAAGTGGCCAAGTTGATTTTATTTCCACTCTTTTATGTATTCCTTTAACTATATTCCCCTTTTGACATGATTCATACACAATATCTCTATCCATAATTATTTTGGGTATCTCTGTTAAAACTTTTTCTCTCAATATGTTTCATTAAATATTTGATCTATGGTGACCATGTGTTTCATTCCAAATATATTTTCATATTTAGTAGTGATGTATTATGAATTTCTTGGATCAGTAATCTAAAATAGATTCCCACTTGTTTATTTATCCTTTTGTAATAATCCTTCAATATTTTATTATATTGATGATTAAAGTGTTTCTATTAATGATAAACACATTACCGTCATAACAGATCCAAATCATAGTCAATAAGTTGTGTTTGATTCCATCAATAAAAAATACATCAACATATTTCAACTTTTGAGGATAAATTTATATGAAACCAATTATTTTGATCCTTAAGGTTATTTCATTAAAAAAAGTGAAAAAAAAATTTGTTCTTTAATTTTATTCAGGATCTTGAAATCAGTAGTCATGTGGGAGGAGAAACCATTATCAAGATTTCATGTCTTTCTCCTCTTTTTTGGATTTGAGATGCGCTTAATTTGAATATGAACTTATATTTTGTATTATTCAATGAGAATTATTATCTTCATAAACTTACGGATTTTTTCATAGAAGTATGGTCAAACATTCCTTGGTACAATGAACTAGTTGGAAACACCTTCCAAAATCCTCTTCAAGGCATTCAAATCTATTTTAAATAGGTAACTAAGATGATTTGTTGTTTACTGCTTACTTTTTATCATAATTGTTCCCTATATTTAATTGATAGAAAACCATTAATTATTTCCATTTATGATTCCTTGTAAGAGACATGATTTACCAAAAAAACATATTATTTGACCCAAAAACTTTACAACACCCATAATAGACTTTAAAACTAGTTAGCCCTAAAAACTATTGATTCTCTCTGTGAATTGCGACATACTATCTCAGTACATTTTTTTTCTTTATTTGATATGGTTTTGGGGGGCTCTGCCATATCAAGATACATTCAACTTTATTATATATAAAAGTGTTATTTTTAGAGTTCTTTTTAACACAGGATTACCTAAATTGGATCTTAGAACCTTCACTGTTATATGAAATGTATGTAACATTCTTTTTAAATACTGGTATAGTTTTTACCTAAAATTTTACATAACATTTCTAATCAATTTTTGATGCATCTAACTTTATTTCAACAGAATTATCTTTTCATAGTTTATTTTTACCAGTTTATCCCTTACTAATGACACCTTGACTATGTCATGTTTTATTCTTCATGTTTGACAACAATTTTCTTCTCAAAATCATCTATCATTCTTTATCTTTTAGTAAGTCACTTTAATAAATATAATTTTCTCAACATGACCATATAATTTATTATGGAGTTCATATTTATCTATATTTATCTTCACAAAATTTTTCTTTTATCATTTAATTTCATTCTTATATTGTGTGTTTATCCCTCGACACACTACAAGCTCATAGTTCTACATGTGTTCAATCTTAGTTTCTTCTCCCTCTTCATTGCTTGAAATTTCATCATTCTTTTCAACATGAGCCATAGAGTTTCAAAATTTTACAATATAATTGTCATTATAACGACTAATTGAAAAGTAGAATAGGCATCCAATTCCTTAAAATAATTATTCTTTTTCTTCATTGATAATTTTACATATTCTCACCAAACTTCTTCGTCTCTTTAGAACTTATTCCCCATTTAATTCTCCAGGGCCTTTCCTCATCATATTTATATTAGTCAATGGATAGTTGGGGGCATCGACCATTATCTATACCTAATATAACCAAATAATTTTTTTTATTTTCATAAAAACACTTTAGGGGTATAGTGGTAACTAGAACATTATCCAAATCATCACACATTTTAGTAGTCATAACATTAAAATTTAAAAATAAAATAAAATTGTGATCGTAATGGGGAACACATCCCACAAATCCCGCGAGCTCCCGAGAAACACCGCATCAAGGTAAGACATGTTGAGTCAAGTGTGCCACCCACGTCATTGCCACCATCAACACATAAACATCATCGTCGTCGTGTCCTCTTCATACACTCTGAACATAGTCATCATCACCATATCCATCACCTTCCATCGAGATAAAGCATCCTCACTCCAACTGTTGTCTCCACTTCACTGGCAAGGACCCACCAGTCATTGTTGCCGTAATAAATACATTAAACCCTCAATGACTGAACCATCCAACATCCCTTTGTAGAAGATCACTGAGAAGGAACCAACCCTACCACTTACAAAGCATCACCAAGAAAAAAAGTGCCCGTTGTAACCACTGATCATGTGAGAATAACATCGGTGTCAGGAAACCAAACCAGCAGTCCTCACAAAACCTTTTCCATCGACATGAAATAAAGGGCATACAACATGATCTAAACTGATCACCAAACCAATTAAAACACAAAAAATGGAATAGAAAACATTGGGGATGAAGAACCCAAGACAAATAAATTAAGTAGCAGAAAACCAAGAAGAAGCAACAATGCCATCAGAACCTCGAAGGAAGGACCGAAACCAACTCAGGACGTGCCTCCTAGTACACCATCGAAAGCTGGACCAACACATCCCAAAACCTCATAGTTAACCACCAGCACCACACTAACTAGGGGGAGTGGTATAAAATGAGGCAATAGTAGATATTGAAGTAGGAAATGGTTACCACAATGATCCACTACCCTATCCAGGACAACAAATCCTCCCTTAGAATCAGACACCAACAAAAATGGAACCACCTGCAATGGAAAATCCCAATATGTGACTCCCAATGTCATTAAACCTAGTTATTTAGTCCTTAATTATATTATTCTAATCTATTCTGATGTCTTAAAATCTTGATCTCTAGTTTTTTAGTTTGAATTGTTGGATTTTAATTTTTATTTAATAAACGCTCTCAAAATTTTCTTAAATTTCCATGGTTTATTTGATTTATATTACTTTTGAATAAGATTTAATATAAAAGGATAATAAAATTTCATTTATTTATTTGCATCAAATATCTAGATTTATTTTGTTTTTTAATGTCAGAGGATCACCTCTCACATGAAGAAAAAAACCCACTATCATAATATCACCAATTTTTAAGACTTTTGATAGAGTATAGAAGAGAATCTTATTCTCCCATTCAGGAAATTTATATCTATTAAAAATTCCAACAAATTTTTTATTGAAATAATTCATTTAATACATACCTCACCTTTGTGAGAGTAGGATCTTAGAGAGAACCCAGTTTAGTCTGATACCACTTGAAGATCCCATGACAATATATATATCATTGGGGGGGGGGGGTAAACCCGTAGTGAAAGATTTTACATTTTTTTGAAATAATACTATGTGAAATTTTAAGTCTTTGTCCCACTCATATTCAATATCTCTCTCACTCATATACAATTAAAATAAAAAATAATGACAGCCACTAATAGGGATTTTACCTACCCCTTACTATGTTTAGTTTGTTACTGATACCAAAATTATATCACTATTTAAAATTGTAGTGATTATAAGTGAATAATATTCACAAAAATGGTTCTTAAAGTATCATAAACTCGCTAAAGAAGGTATCATACACTTTTAGAATATAGTATGGTGTTTTTTATACTTGTAACATTATTTTTCAAGAATTTATTCTACTATTGTTTGTGAAAAATATTTTTTGTATTATTCTAGATGTATCAAAAATATTAAATATAATAATTATCATATAGTTAGGTCTTTGAATACTAGAATTATATTAACTAAAAAACATACAAATCGACCTCCCTTCTTTGTCTTTAAAAATGATGGAATTTTTTTAAGAGTACACACAAACACTTTTTCCATCTTCCTCCTCGTAAAAAAGACACCATATTATCAGTTACAAAATTCTATTTCCATAACAGAAATAGTCAATAAAAATATCATGTACTAGTTGATCTTCACTTCTTTGTCTTTTATAAAATAGTTCTTCAGTCTTGCATAGTATCAACTTTACAATACACAATTCTTATTTTTTATCATTAATTATTTTTATCTTTTTATATTCACTAAATATCATGAATAATATTATTAGGTAGAAAATAGAAACCATATTATAGTTATCATTAATTTAATTATCACTATTCAATAGCTTATAAAAATATCTCTAGTTTGAAATCACTAAAACCGTATTCAAATATTGGACATTATCTTTATTTAAATCTTTCAATAGAATTGAGATTTAAACTTCCACATGATATTAGAGTTATAGAGATCTCCATATTTTCCACAAATCTCATTGGCTCTTAATTCATGATGTCATGGGGTATCATGGTGTGGAACTTACTTTGTTATGTGACTTATTCATTCTATAGAAAAAGATTCAGAATATTCCTTATCATTTCTGGAATAACATATTTCTCTATTATGATGTTTATATCTATGAAGAATAGTTATTTTATCATTTAATTTAATCTTTCTGAAGTACACGTGTCTTTAAAACATTACTAATAATCAAAATATAACTCTTTATAAGAATAAAATGACTCTTACAATATTCACAGTTATTCCTTTATTTGTTATATTACCACTTCAAATAATACATCATAAGAATACAATTAATCTTATGGAAATCAACATGACTCTAGTGGAAATTTAATGAAACTTAAAGAAAATAAATGAATATTATGTAAAATAAATGAATATTATGGATAATCAATGGATCATAGGTAAAGCTTAAATGGTTCTTATGGATTTTCAATAACTCGTATAGAGAGTCCAAATGATTCTAATGTTTTCTAAACGACTCTTAAAAAATATTCATTTTCTGAACATATATTCTATAGTTGAAATGAATATTATGTTCCTTGAATGAATCTTACAATCCTCTAAGCCCATCATGCATTTTGAAAATTCTTCCACTCATCAGTTTGAAAATTACTCTTATAGAAATATGACATAGGCAATTTACCCTAATATATAATTCCTAGAATTGATATAAATTATCCCAAAAAAATAAAATATCTTAGGAAAGTTTTTTAAAAATCAAAAACATATAAAACCATATTATAATTTTTCTTAAACATGGTTGAAAACAAGTGAAACATTCTTTAGATATTAGCTTGGTTACTTCAGTAAACATAAAAAATAAATTAAAATCCAGAATAATACAATATTCATACATAATTATGAAGTGCTAAAAGTGTAAAAACATAAAAAAACACACAATGAGGGAAATAATTATAAATTAGTTTGTTATATAGAAAATTTAAACTATAATAATCAATAGGAAAATCCCCATGATTTTTGGGTGTTTCTCCTTGACATAGAAAAACCCCTAAAACCAAAGAACCCATGAAATATGATGACCATGAGAAGGAAAAGAGGAAGAAATGAAATAGAGGAAAGAGAATAGAAGTGTTTTACATAACTTTTGATTATTAAAGAGAGTGATGGAGGAATACAAAGGTTGAGAGGAGAGAAAAATGGGTTAGTCCACCCTCCCTTTGAGAGGATTCAGGCAGATGAGAGGTGAATGAAGATGGTTTTCTCCCTCTTCTATTTTTTTCCTTATAAAAAATAACAATAATAATAATAATCATAATAATAATAATAATAATAATAATTATTATTTTTATATTTTTAAATATATAAACTTTTAGGTTATATAATACAATTTCCATGCAAAATGTTAATTAACCAAATGATAAAATTTAAATTTATTCCATAAAAAAATAGTATTAATAATTATATAACAATATTATTATAAAAAATATACCAAAACCTTATAAAACACATATATTATATAATAACTCATAAGAAAAACATTTATAACATTATTAATTAATTACATAGATATATTAAACCCATTAAAATGATCTATAATCATACTAATAAACAATTATTCCATGTCTTGGGAGGCCCTAACATGAAATTTAATGTAACAATTAAAATTTACGTAATGAACATTTTTCTTTTCTGGTAACTCAAATAATTATCACCAACCAAAAAACACCAAATTTTTATAAAAAATTTTCAAAACCACTCTACCAGACACCAAAATTATCCTTAAAATTAAAATATATCAAAAAATAAAAAAGTGAAGTATTACAGTTCTCCATACCATTAAATTTATTTCTTTCATAATTCTAAACAAAATCTCATTATGAAAATCACATTCAATTATATTATGTAATAAATTTAAATTTTGAAAACATTTAGTATTTATTAAGACAAGTTTTGATTAATGAAAACATTTTGTTTCAAAATAACAATATAAGGAACTTTAATGAGAAAACATTGAACCTGAAGGAAATTAGATTTACATGGGACTCCCCATTATATGAATTATTAGAGTAATACTCAATATAAACTCTAAATAATTAATTAAATATTAACAAAGAACAATTATCTAGTTTCTAGTCCACCCCATTAACTTCTTGGAAATAAGGTTGAGACACTTTTTTCAGAAATATATCCATGTAAGTTGATAAAAAATTATTGTTTATAAAGAGAAACTAAAATTGATACCTTATTCAATTTATAAATTCAAAATAGTATTTTAAAAACAATTTTTGAGATAGAAATATTTAACTAAAATATAATTGAAGGAATTTTATGAGTGGACCAAATCATCAAAAGAACATGAAAAATTGAATAACCCAAATCAAAAATCAATTTGGGAGGCTCTACGAGCCTCCCTTGACTAATAAAAATTGGGGTATGAATATCCACTTATTTTACATATTATAGATTATTACAAGATTTCATTTCATATCTCATGAGATTAAACAGACACTCAAATCAAATGTTATGGTTGTTCGAATTCGTGCATCCATTTTCTACCATATCATAGGACATTTGAAATATAAAAGGTACATAAAATATTATAGAAGATTTTATAGGGTTAAAAAAGTGTGAAAATAGGTTTTATCAATGTTTTAAACATTTAAAAGGTACTATGCATGAGGTCCTGGCCATGCATACTACCCATGAAACACATTGCCTTCGACCATTCCATTTTTTGAACATACATGGGTAACATGAACACTTACCCATGAAAATCAGTACCTCTATTTTTTTCATCCTAGTTACACATAAAAATAAATAATAATATTTCATTATACTCATGAAACACCCATTCATGTGCCAAAAATTCATGGTTTGATCCTATTTTTTAAAATTTTGACCCTCGACCTTTTTCAGACCTTCTAAACATTAAAATTCATCTATTAGATACTTATTTAAAATCCTAGAAACATGTGTGGATACATTTTTATTGAAACATATGAACAAAATCAATCTAATAGAAACCCAATATACCTATTTAGGAATATTAAACATGGTTCAAAATTTAATTGTTAGTTTTGATTCCATGTGTAACTCAAGAAAAGATATAACTATTTTAAAATATCTAGCTATTCTAAAATGAAATTTTACATGAAAAAAATTACAAGAAAATATATAATTAGCCTAAAATATCAACACTAATTAAAGATAATCAAACTAAATGAGCTTGAACAAATTAATTAAGTATACCTTAATAGAATACTGCTTTTAAATACAGACAACTCAATCTATTCAATTTTTTAACCATTTCAACACACTAATATGTTAAAATAAACACCTTTCAAGAATCTGAAACTCACCAAACATTAAAATAATCATTAAAATTCATTTACCTTCAAAAAAATTACACACATTGTGTTTAAAACCAACCTAAATTTTGAAAACCTTTTAAAAATAATAATTATTTTTTATTTAAGAAGAAGTTTAAAACCTTTTCTATCCTAAATAAAACCACAAAAACACCAACAAAAAAGGATTTAAAATATGGGTTTCCATATTCATACTCTATGGAACATTTCATGAAAACATGATATAAAAACCATCCCATGTGTAAAATAAATGTAATTTATCTAGTCAAAAATTATTTAGACTAAAAAAATTAATAGTTTTTCATTAATTTTTTTAAAAACATATTCTATTTTCTGGTAACTTAAACCCTTCATTTAAAACATAATTTTATATGTTAAGATGAATTTAGATAATTAATTTAAATATCTACCTAATAAAAAAAATTCAGGTACAAAACACATGAAAACATAATATTAAATATGCATGTTCAATTTGAAACTTAACACTCATCAATATAAACCCCAATATTTAAAAATTAAACAAATTAATAATTAATATTTCAATAACACCGTCCATTATTTTTTTAATTCTACATAAATAAAAAAACATAAAATGCATAATAAAACCAATTTAATGATATCCTAATATGACTATAACTTGTAGAATTGATCTATAATATCTTTACAAATTGAAATACATTAAAATCAATAATTAAAAAATCACTATTAAAACATATAATGTTTCAATTTTGTTTGTTTTTTTAATATATGACTTTTAATAAAGTAATAAATAATAGGTTTATAAATTTAAACACAAAAAATTAAGTAAAAAATACCCTCAATTAACCCTTTAAATCATGTTGTATCTTAAAAACAAAATTATAGAAAAATTTAATATCTTACTTTAATGAAATTTTAAATATCTTGCATTCAGACACTCAATTTAATACACAAACAATCCTACATTTACTTAATTAAAATAGTTTTATAAAGAATATACATTTTCCATGACACCAAAAAATTAGAATAGTTGTACGTAACACTCTAATAAATAACTATCAAGGCATTTTTATTCAAACTTATCACAATCAATATAGTTATACATAAATTATACTAATCCATAAAATAAACTATAAACCCAAATCTAATTCTATCACCCCTAAATTTAGTCATTACACTTTTATATATAACTTATTTAGTGAATTTTAATTTGAAATAATATTTTACCCTATTTTGAGACATATTAATATAAGAAATAAACTTACTAAATTATATTCACTATACACTAAACATGAAGAGAAATAAAAATATAAAAAATAAAAAAACTTTAAAGGGAAAAAATAATAAATGCAAGGCATTAGATAAACCATTGCACAAAAAACATTTCAATAAATAAATATAAAAACATTATTAATACATGTTCAGTTAAATTAATTCAAAACCCTGGGTTCAAAACAAATTTTATAAATACCCACTTAGACCATTTATGTTCAATATGCTCTTAAAAAGTCATTCTCATATATAATCTCTATTTCCAAGTCAAATTTCAAATGTCAAAATAAATAATAATACATATATACCCAATGATAATTCAATCCATTAAAACCCTAAATATTTAGAACTAAATTTTCAATCTTTATTTTTTTAAGTCATAAAAATAGCATTATTTTAAAAACATTAGAAAATATTCCCTAATTACCATTTCAAATTAAATTTATCATATTCAATCATAAAAAATCATCTTAATACACTAGTAAATAACTATAAACATATTGGTATACAATAAAAGAAAATATAACACACATACCAAAATACACTATGGAATATAGCCAATTTATTTACCATAAAAAAATATTTGAAAACACCAAATGTTCATTAGAGAAATCTAATAAATCAAGATGAGTGATGATTAATAAAGTGAAGTATTAAATAACATCACACACCTTGAATTAAAATATACAAGACACCTTATTATGGAAATTGAAAAGAAAATACATCCCAATTTATGGTTCAATGGCACTAATCAATCCCAAACAACCATAGTAACTTGGAATCTCATCATAAAGGGGGTGAAAAATCATGTTTATGGTTTAATTCTCAATTTTTAATAATACTATCATAACCTACCACTAACCCAACTTTCCGTTCATGGTCAAATAATATTTTGCATTGAACCAACTCAAAGTATCCTATCTCTATATCTAAGATAGCATATCACATGAATTGAAGAGCATTCTTGTTCATCCTAGTCTAGATACAAGTTCATGGGGGTTAACTCCAAGAAATGGAAATTATTTATCGCTCAATAAATATAATGAATAAGTAAGAACAAATAGTAAATAAAATAAAAACCAATAATCAATATAAATGATACATCATGCATCAAAAATAAATCACATATAGAATATATTATAAATTCAATAGACACCAAAAATTCACTAATAAAAAGGAAGATACTCCTCACTTCATGTGACCCATGAACACCCTCGTGTACCACCACCACCACTGCTCAATAACCGAGCTAGAGGTATAATAATTGAGAATATTAATGATACTATATTCACATATAAAACAATTCCAAACAAGATAATTTGCATACAATTTAGTTATATGCATGTTGTGAGAGAACATTCCTAGTTAGATCCCACTAAGTGCTCTATTTATAAACATTAAGAAATAAACTGTTTCATTCTAGTTTCAAATATAAATATTAAAGTACCATTTGGTTTTTTTAATAAAAACATATAACATGGTCTTATTCATTTAAAATAGAACTTATAAATAAAGTTATTCAATATTAACTTAAAATATATAACTGCACTAAATTTTCTATAAATGAAAAATAATTCATTATCAAAATACATCCAAGTATCATGGAAAAAACCTGGGGGAATATTTTATTGAATAATAAGACATCATAAAACATCCTATTAATGATGTAAATTCCTATGGGATCACTATTTACACATGGTTAAATAATTAAGGGAGTGAAATGTCTTAAGATAACATCTAAGGGAACTTCTTTCCCCATGTTAAACATCCCATGGAGTTCCATGTACCAAAATATACACTTAAAATAATTTTCACGCTTATCATAGTTTTTAATCAAGTACCCAAGGATTCCCATGAGGCATTACTAAAATAAATGATTTTTTAGATTTAAAAAATAACTCACCAAAATAAAATTTTCATAAAACCCATTATGTTTTTTCAAAAGAAATTAAAATATGTGCTTTTTAAAATAACCTAGGAATTATCAATACAAATATGCTACACAAGATAAAATAACATTAATTATTAAAAACAACACCTTATCCCGTGGATTACTATGTTGAATCATTTCAATTCGTGATAAAAAATTCCCATAAATAATTTACACTTATTTCATAATGAATCATAAATTTCATTTTAACAAACACC
This sequence comes from Viscum album, assembly GCA_963277665.1. Taxonomy (NCBI): domain Eukaryota; kingdom Viridiplantae; phylum Streptophyta; class Magnoliopsida; order Santalales; family Viscaceae; genus Viscum; species Viscum album. The sequence goes on along the minus strand of OY728157.1, from coordinate 21,485,229 downwards.
ATATGTGAAACTTTTAATTCCAAAACAAATGTACATTTTTTAAGAAACCCATTTCCCATATCATTTGAAAAAAATTGAGAGAAACATATATTCAATCCTAATAATCATAGATATAATATATAAATTTTATTTATATTAAATAATTATTAAAAATAATCATGAAATCATCATTCATAAAATAAAGGAATAATCATAGAGACACTTACCAATATGTATTCTTTAGAAATGCAACTGGGTATTACCCATTAAATACCCTTCTTAGAGACATAAATAAATCAAAAATATAAATTGGTATCCCTAAAATATAAGGTTTTATAAAATATTTTTATGCTTGAATGTGCAGACACGTACTACCAAGCCATACAAGGAGGACGAAACTTCTACCCAGGTGTAGTAGACATGGAAAGGGACACTCTAGCACCCAGGATAAAAAAACCATGATTTATAAGTGTTTATCCTTGAAATAGAGAAACCCCCAAAAAAAAAGAAACCTAAACATATAAAGATCATGATGGGTATAATAGGAAGAAAATAACAATATGAAGGAGAAGAGAATATGTTTACATATCATCGATTCCAATGGAAGTGAGGGAGGAAACCCTAGTTGGATAGGTGAGAAGAAGGAGGGAGACCTACCCCCTTTAGTTATAGCCTTGTTCATGGGAGGAGGAAGAGAGATGTTTCCTCCCACTTTCATATAATTTTATATTAAATAATAACATTATTATAGTTATAATTATTAAATAAAATCCTATAACTTTTAATGTTATCTAATTCCCATATAACACCCAATTTTAATCAACCATATAATAACAATAAAATTTATTCTATGAAAATATAAAATTTATTATTAATAATTTTATAATAATATTGGTAACCTAAATATTTATAAAACTTAATAGAACTCCTGCAATTTATAATAAAACACATACCCAAAATTTAAAACATTTATCATTAATTATTTGGATATATTAAACACTTCAATATAATAGAATAAAAATACAATAAAAATTATCTCACATCTTTATAGGTCTTGATGTGAAATTTGAAGTTCCAAGTAAAATTCAATACATGTGTGGTTTCCTTGCACAATAACTAGAATCATTCCCATAGACCACACAACACCCATTTTTTTTATCCTTAGAATTTAACAATGAAATTATTAATAAATTAAAATAAATCCAGAAATAGAATAGTAGGGAATTTAATGGTATGTTATTTTTATGGTTGCCTCACAGTTTCAATGTCTATATTATGTTTTTGATTATGGTTCATTTTTTAATAATTATGCAATTATTTAAAATTATCCAACATATATGGTATAATCTTCCATGTTATCGATACAACTTTTCCACTAGTTAGATGTATCTAGCATACGAGGTGGTGCACTTGAGGTCATGTGGAAAACTTAGCTCAGGGATGTTTAGACCAACTCAGGTAGGGATTATAAATTTACATTTATTCATAGTATCTTTATAAATACCAATTTAATATTGAAATATAGAAAATCTAGAAATAATAAAACATGACCATTAAGGTTTTTATAAGGTTCAGTAACTCTTTATAAGTGGATTTTCCTTGGCGAATAGTGGTTGGTATCCCACACTTCATAACACCGGTTTAATTATAGATAAATAATGAATAGAAAAAGAAGATAAAAAAGATCAATTTATAACATTTATCTTGAAAATCACAGTGCTCCTACACATTATAATATGAAAAAATTAATACAATTAGAAGAATAATCAATAGTAACTAAGTAAAAATGCAATGGCTCAGACCTCTTTGGTCCATTCCATTGTAAAAATATAGTGTTTGAGGTGTTCTGGGAGGTCAAGGTGACTCATCCCCAACACTTTTCTAATTTTCCCTTTTTGTGAACAGTAGCATCAATGGCCCCCGATGAATAGTTCCAATAGTAGACAGTTGTGAAAAGTGAAAATGGTGAGGTCTAATGGTAACCTATCTTTCATTTTCAAAATTTCCAATTCAATTAATAGTTACATATGTGAACAGTTCTATCAGTAACCTCTAATGGTAACCTATATTTCATTTTCCAAATTTCCAATTATATGAACAGTTCCAGCAGTGAACAGTTCTATCGGTAACCTCTAACAGTAACCTTTCTTTCCTTTTCCAAATTTCCAATTCTATGAACAGTTTCATCAGTGAACAGTTCTATCGATAACCTCTAACGGTAACCCCTCTTTCCTTGGAAAAATTTCCAATTATATGAACAGTTCTATCGGTAACCTCTAACGGTAACCTCCCTTTCTTTTTCCAAATTTTTAATTCTATGAATAGTTCCATAAGTGAATAGTTCTATTGGTAACCTCTAATTTTAACCTCTATTTCCTTTGAAAAATTTCCAATTCTATGAACATTTCCAACAGTGAATAGTTTTATCAGTAACCTTTAATAGTAACCTCTCTTTCCACTGCCAAATTTTGAGTTCTATGAACAGTGTTTCTAGAACGGTAGGTGTATAGCGTTTTATCAGTGAGGTTCTAATGGTGAGGTTCATGAACTATGTTCTATCAATGAGGTTCATGAATAGTGTTTTATCGATGAGGTTCTAACCGTGAGGTTCATGAACAATGTTCTATTGGTGAGGCTCTGAAGGTGAGGTTCATGAATTGTGTTCTATCGGTGAGGTTAATGAACAGTGTTCTATTGGTGAATTTCATTAATAGTGTTATATCGGTGAGGTTCTAATGGTGAGGCTCATGAACAATGTTCTAATGGTGAGGTTCGTGAATAGTGTTCTATCGGTGAGGTTCATGAACAGTGTTTTATCGGTGAGGTTCTAATGGTGAGGTTTATGAACAGTGTTTTTCCTTTTCCAAATTTTGAGTTCATGAACAGTGCTTCTGGATTCCTATAGTTTCACCACATTAGCATTCTCCTTTGACATAAATTGCATTTAAAGCCTCGTTTTAAGGATTCTATGGCCGATTCAAAGGCCATAACACCTATATTAATTATTCCAAAGTCTTGGGATGTTTTTACTTGGTCAAACTCTATGGTTTAATTTGATCTGATTTTAATGGAAAATTAAGCGAATCTCAAACCAACGCTTCATTAAATATTCTAAAGGGACGGGATATCTTCCTCCCTAATTCTTCCTCTTTTTTCCCAGCTATGAGACACCATAACCTTTCATTCTATTCTGTAGGAGCTGCATAATCAAACTTTCCTCCTCGGATTGCTTCCACTCTATTTTGATGCAACCAAGCTGTATCAATCAATCTTCGATATAAGGTATGTTTTATCATCGTTCATTTAGGGTTCATCTTCTCATGTTTGTCCATTCCATATTATAGAATGTGATCTACATGCTTATAATGGATTTTTCTTCGGTTTTGGTTGGTTCGGTCATACCGTGGCATCCTCAGGTGGATGCAGTTGTCGTGAGAGGAGGATTGTGACCCGTTGTGTGGATAAAGAACGTCAATAACTGTTTGAGGTAGGGGAATCGTTGCTTTTGTTTTCTTTTACGTGGAACTATATTGTTATAATATTTTATCCCACTGGATGACAATGGAATTGATATAATAAATTTTTGAACTTGATAAATAAATTGATATCAATTGTCTTTTATTGCCTCTTGTTTTTCTATATAGTGTGTTATCTATGCTTTTTTCGTAAATCTGTTCATTATTAATAGAAATTGGTAAATAACATACACTGGAATTAATTGATAATTGTTTGGATAATGATAAAGAGGCCTGTAAATGAATATTTTTATTCTTGTTGTAATTTTTATGTTAATCAAAATGGTGGAGTAAGTATGTATAATATATTTGTGATAGCTTACTTTTTAGGTTTCCCGAATGTGGAACCTATGTATAATAAATCAGTTAATTCAAAATGGATTATTTGTGTGATAATTCCTTGAAGGGTTCTAAGTTACCCTCTTGATTGTTAAAGGTCCAAGGTCCCAATTGTTAAGATGTTTTTTTCTTGCTACTTGTGTTGTGATGTGAGCATGGAGGGTTGTTGTGATATGTGGGGGCATGGAGACCTTTGGTTGTGGTAGAAGATGATGCCTAGATTGGAAAGATGCATCAGTTTATATATGTGGGTGTCGGGGAGTACATGCCGGATGATGATATGGGATAGATGTGATTGTTGGATGCTTGCGGATTCTTATTGGTTGATTATCTGCTTTACATTTCTCCACTGGTCAAGGCAGCTGTTCCTACTTACCCTTCTTCCGAAAGAGGTGAAGACGCACTGGTTATTCCACCTTCATTCTGTGTTAAGATTCTCAAGGGAGGATGGGTCTATGCTCTTGCTATAAGCAGCAAAGACTCAACGGGTAGTACATCTAATCACTGTGTTGATCCCCCTAGTGTTTAGTAGCATAGATTGTTTTTCTAGAATGCCTGGGAATATGGGATATTAATTCTGTAATGAATAATTAAATAAATTTTGTTAACCCATGGGGTTGGAGTTTACTAGAACATAATGATGAGATTGTAATTTTAAAGGGACAGTTGAATATGGGTGTGATACGAATGAAATTTAATGTGGAATTGTTTTTGGTTAATTAATGTTTAAATAATTAATTAAGATAAATTAAAACTGATAAAAAGGTAATCAAATAATGTATTAAATCTCTTTAAGTGGTTGTGTGCTTATAGGATACCTAGTATTAGAAGTATTATCCTAAAGTCTAAGAGATGTTAACTGTAGTTGTGTCTAAGACCAGGTTATTCCCATAGTGTGGTTGTGATCTATAACATATTTTAGACTTTTTTGTGTTTCTATACACTACACTACCCTGTTAGTAAGTGAAACTGACACCCTAAGGATTCTGAGCCCCGGGGATGGTGGTGTTTTCACCAACATTCTGGTGGGAGGATAGATGGCTAACTACCCCCTTTGGCCCCGCTCTCTTCTCTTGGTAGTTACATGTGCTGGTTGGCACAACGATTATTTTTTCCCATATATGTGTGTAGAGGGTTTTATTGTCTTATAGTTATTCACACACATATATTTTGGATATAGTATCCTATGGACTACTATAGGTGTGACGTGTATAAGCTATGATGGCTTGAGGATCCTTAGTCGGTGTATGGGCTTTAATGGCCTGAGGTATAATACCTGACATATGATACATGTTGTGTGAGCTATGGTGGCTCCCGGAGACTACCTGGTTACTTTGCTTACATGGATGTGGTGGTTTTTTTGCACTAGGTGCATATTGTGGTGCTTCTCCCAGTTGTCTGCGGGCAAGCCTTTTTGGAGAGAGATGCACATGACGTGCGATGTTGGGGAAAAGTGGAAAAATAGTAGGGAAGTAGTAGCGGGGTACCCTTGATATTCATTATTATATGATATAATCTTGTATGAATTACTTGGTGAGAGTAGCCATGGTGAGGTTGGGAACTTAATATACATGTTTAGGTGATGAGTTAGTTTAACTTGTTGTTCACTGTGCTTTAGCATTCTTCCTTTACTTTTTCACGAGGGGCTTTAGGGAGGATCCTACTGAGTATACTATTTTACTCACCCTATGTATATATAAACTATTTTTTAGGTCACATAGAGAAGGTTGGAGATCAGGATGGTTACAACTATATTGTTGTTGCAGGAGCAGTCTAGGCTTGTGGTTGCTGCTGTTTTACTTTCTTTTGGGTACTTGTAGTTTTCCCCTTCGAGTTGTAGTACTTCTGTGTGACATTACATATGTGTACATGGGTTTATTTTATATTTCTGTTCTGAGTTGGAGTTGGTTGGTTTCTATCTTATCTCTCTCTTATTTATGCGTTCTCTTAGAGGGTAATTCCTACTATTTTTGTATTTTCTATACCCTTGGTGCTAGTCGCCAACCCAGGGCCCACTGGAGGTCTGACTTGGGGGTCATTATCTCCCTTCTCACATTTATGGCCTAGTAGGGGTACTCTTTGTGGGGAGGGGGTTGTGACAGAGTGGTACCATAGGCGAGGTTGAGGGATAGGATGGAGTTTGGAGTTAGGCATAGGTGAGGTTTCATGGGTTGGTAGGGAAATAGTGTCATTCATGTTTATCATGTGATGTAAACACTGGAGACTGGCTAAGACATAGAAATTTAGGGCCCCCTATGATCTGATGTATGGACCTTTAAGTTTACAATGGCTACTAAACAAGGTGATACTAGTTTTAGGGTAGAGACCTAGGAAAGGATGATGCATCATTCTGCTTTGTGCCTGCGTTTGAATGGGTATACCTTGGTATAGGTTAAACTAGAATCAATTAATGAAAAAAATTAATTAGTTAATGTTGAGTCTTCTATATTCCAGGTTGAAGAGCTCTAACAGTTCTTTATTTTAAAAGTATGGATCTAGGTCGGTGTCCTCTTCAAGTTTGCGCAAGAAATGTCCCACAGGCTGTTCCAGAAGATCACTGCATGGTGGATGTTAATGACGAAAACAGTTGGAGAAAGACACTCTGAGAGTTTCAGTGCCAGAGTCTGCAGAAGTACGGGGGCTCTATTTCAGATTCAGTCATGGAAGACTAGTTGGAGGAGTTCAAGATAGGCTTCAGTTCGATCCATGCCCATAAGGAGAACTGGGTGTCCTTGGTTGTGATGATGCCGCGTGGAGCAGTGAGGAAGTGGTGTTTCTTGTTCCTCAGGGATCGTGAGGAGTCAGTGATCTCATGGGAGGAGTTCCAAGAGAAGTTTAGAGTCGATTTTCATTCTTCTACTGCGAAGGAATCCATTCTCTAGGATCTTCTTACCCTTTTCTAGGGGGTTCCAGTGTGCGAGAGTTTGGAATCCGTTTCAGGAACCTTTTACAATATGCTTCGGACCTGTTGCTGGATGAGGAGGCCAGTGCGAGGCATTTCGAGGAGGCTTTACATCCAGATATGAAGCGGCATGTCACCCAATTTATGTTTAGAACATATATTGAGGTGCTGGCATTGGAAGAGGTTATTGAGAGGACATTATCCAGGACTGGATCATCACGAGAGAGGAATATTCTCAATTCCTCACAAAGTATATCTGTGGTCCAGGGTTCCCGGTTTTCAGGGCAGAAGATTTTACATTCAACTGGGGGTAGGTCCCATACCTCCACATCTCGTTTCTCCATAGGCAGCAACTCTCAGGAAAATTCCAAGGGATTAGGTTCTTGTTTTTCTTGTGGTGGTCGTGGTCATCAGTAGCGGGAGTTCCTGACCTTTCATAGTAGTCATCGTGCACCAAGTGCAACACTCCAGGTTTCTCTGTTGAGGCAGCTCTAGAAGAGGCAACAACAGCAGGTTGCACTAGCTTTAGATCAGCAGAGGATAGATGGGGCAGGAAGAGGATAGCCCCATGATGCTCCCCGTCCTTAGAGAGAAGAGCGTGGCCGTGTTGGTGGTCGTCATCAAGGTCAGAAAGGTTATGAAGGAGGTTGTGGTGAGCTTCATTCTTTAGCGTTGCCAGCTCTAGGCGATCCAGACCTTGTTTTAGGTACCCTTTTCCTGTTTTATACCTTGGTGTATTCCTTTTTTGATTCAGGAGAGAGACACTCCTTCATATCACTTACCCTTGTCCATGCTTTGGGACTTGAGGTATAGAGGCTTCCAGTGCCCCTGGCATTGACTACACCACATGGAGGTCGAGCTATGATTTTTGAAGTATGTAGATAATGTGAGCTAGTGTTGGGGCAGCACCGCTCTTAGAGATATTCCCTATGTTTACTAATAAAACCATATGAAGTAATCCTCTACATGGACTGGTTGTATTCAGTGCAGGATATCGTGGAATGATTTAGGAAGAATGTCATTTTCTTTGGTGTAGATAGAGGGCCGATGGCATTTTTTGGTGAGTGAGATCCTCAGGTGTTTCATAGGTGTGTTCCGTCCATATCATCAATGATGGATGAGATGATGTTGAGTTCTTCATATGTTCAACATTTGGTGTTTTCTAGGGTCGTAGAAGGGTACCATGATGTCTTTCCAGAAGAGGTTGTAACATTACCCCCTCAATGAGATATCATGTTTGGGATCAAGCTACAACCAGAAGTCTCTCCTATCTCTATCTATCTATATAGGATGGCCCCTTATGAGTTACGATAGCCACTAATACAGCTTGATGGTATGTTACAGTGTGGTTTTCTTTCGGCCAAGTGTGTCACCATGGGGTACACCAGTTTTGTTCGTGAAGAAGGCTGATGGCAGTTTGCAGTTGTCTGTCGATTATCATCACTTAAACAAAGTGACAATAAAGAATCGATATCCTCTTCCAGGGATTGATGATTTATTCGATAAACTGAAGGGTTCAAGTTAGTTCTCAAAGATTGACTTGCAGTCAGGATATCATCAGATGCATATAAAGGATGAGGATATCCCGAAGACTGCTTTCCATTGTCTTCATGAGCATTATGAATTCGTTGTAATGACGTTTGGTGTGATGAATGCTCCATCTCTGTTCATGGAATTGATGAATGTTGTGTTCCATGAGTTCCTGGACAAGTTCATGGTGGTTTTCATTGATGACATCCTTGTGTACTCCACATCTGAGGAGGATCAAAAAGAGAATCTACATGCCCTTTTGAGAGTTCTTAGTCAACATCATCTGTTTGGGAAGTTTTCAAAGTGTGAGTTTTGGGCTCGAGAAGTCTGTTTCTTGGGGAATGTTGTGTCCCAAAAGGTTGTAGCTATGGATCCATGAAAGATAGAAGTAGTTGTGTCTTGAGTAGCCCCCAAGACAATGTCAGAGGTGCAATGTTTCCTTGGTCTCTTAGGCTACTACAGGAGGTTCATATCCAATTTCTCACAAGTTGCAACTCCTCTGACAACTTTGACTTGGAAGGATCATGCATTCATATGGACTAATCAGTGTTAGGAAGATTTTGAGTATCTAAAGGAGAAGTTCTTAAGTGCTCTTGTTCTTTGTCTTCCAGCTGAGGGAGTTCAGTTTGATGTTTTTTATGATGCTTCACATTTGGGGTTAGGTTGTGTTCTGATGTAGTAGATATTGGTGGTTTCTTATGGGTCTCGGTAGTTGCGTTCCCATGAGCATAACTATGCCACCCATGATCTGGAGTTGGCAGCCGTAGTGTTTTCTCTGAATTTGTAGATACATTATCTCATTGGAGAGTTCTTTTTGGTTTTCACCGATCATAAGAGTTTGAGGTATGTTCCCAGTGCGACTTGAACTTACGACAGCGTCAGTGGAAGGAGTTCTTACTAGAATATGACTTCGATATATCATATACACCTAGAATGGAGAATGTTTTAGCTAATTTGTTGAGTTGGAAGTTTCATAGTGATGTAGTGTGTGAATTTGGTGACTCCTGGAGATTAATGGAAGAAATTTCAGCATTACATCTTGATATGGGATAAGTTGGGGGCAGAGGTACTCTTTTTTAGATGATGGCGCAGTCATCTCTTGTGAAGAAAGTGGAGGATTCCTAGTCGGGTGATCTTGATGTGGAGGTGTGGAGAGACTGAGTTGTTTGTGGTGAGGCCCCTGATGGTTGGTCAGAGGATGAATAGCATCGAGTGTTGCATCATGGAAGGCTTTTTGTTCCTTTGACGATGTGCGAGAGGGTTCTTAAAGAGTTATATATTTCTCCTTTAGTGGTGCATCCCGGCGTGACAAAGATGTACCGAGCCTTAAGGAGCCAGTTTTGGTGGCTTGGGTTGAAACGTGTGGTTGCGGAGTTTGTGTCTTGATGTTTGGTCTGCCAGAAGGTGTAGTCCAAACACCGAGTTCCTAGTGGTCTACTCCAACCATTAGATATTTCTCAGTGTAAGTGGGAGGACATCTCAATGGACTTTGTTAATGGTTCACCTCGAGCTCGGGGTAGACATGATGCTATTTTGGTGGTAGTGGATTGTTTAACAAAATCGGCCCACTTCATAGCAATTAAGGAGTCATGCTCAGTGGAAGTTTTGTCGAGGCAGTATATGGATGAGGTGGTGTGACTTCATGGAGTCCTAAGGACGATCATTTATGATCGAGATCCTCACTTTACTTCTTGGGTGTGGAGAGGTCTCCAACATGATTTTGGTTCTAATCTATGCCTTATCACTACTTTTCATCCTCAAATATTCGGTCAGACATAGCGACCCATCCAGTCTCTTGAAGATATGTTATGCTCTTATGTTCTTGATTTTGGAGGTTCATGGATGAAGCACTTACCATTGGTAGAGTTCGCTTACAATAATATTTTTCATTCCACCATTGGTATGGCACCTTTTGAAACCCTGTATTGACGACCTTGCCATTCTCCGTTGTGCTAGACTGAGGTTGGAGAGTTAGCAATTCTTGGAATGGAACTAGTGTAGAATACAACAGACATGGTTCAGGTGATTTTTGAGAGGACGAAGACAGTGCAATATCATCAGAAATCATATGTTGATCAAAGAAGTATAACCTTAGAGTTTAATGTTTGGGATCATGTGTTTATAAAGGTGACTCCCCGTCGTGGTAAGCAAAGGTTTTTTCCTAGGATTAAGCTTTCTCTCTAGTTTGTTGGGCCTTTCGAGGTGTAATCTCATGTTGGAGTTGTGGTGTATCGAGTGTCACTTCCCCTGCATATGAGTCGGACACATGATGTTTTCCATGTATCACAGCTCCTTCGTTATCTTCTTGATGACTATCACATCATTGATTGGGGAGTGATCGATGTTGATGATGATTCAACCTTTGAGGAGAGACCTGTGGAGATCCAAGACTGCAAGTAGAAGGTGTTGCGCGGGTGTTCTATCCCCTTGGTTCATGTCTTGTGGCGACACAGTGTCATGGAGGAGAGTACCTAGGAACATGAGTCACAGATACGTGCTCATTACCCAGAGTTGTTTGATGTTTAACTCTTTTCATGTATCGATGTAGCCTTTTTTGTTATGAACCATTCATGTTTATGATATGGCCTCCTTTGTTGCTTTTGTGGCTTTCTCTCTTTTGAGAGGTATCTCGATGGTTGGTTGTTCAGAACCCGTTTTGTTTCCACTTTAGGTGGGTTTTGAATTATTGAGGACGAGAATGTTTTAAGAGGTATCTAATTTAATGGCATGGACCTCTCTAGTCCATTCCATTGTGAAAATATGGTGTTTGAGGTGTTCTTAGAGTTCAAGGTGAGTAATCCCCAACACTTTCCAATTTTCCCTTTCTATGAATAGTAGCATCAGTGACCCTCAGTGAACAGTTACAACAGTAGACAATTGTGAACAGTGCCAATAGTGAGGTCTAACATTAACCTATCATTCCTTTGTAAAATTTTTAATTCTATAAACAGTTTCATCTGTGAACAGTTCTATTGGTAACCTATAACGGTAACTTCTCTATCATTTCCAAATTTCTAATTCTATGAACCGTTCCATCAGTTAACAGTTATATCGGTATCCTATAATGGTAACCGCTCTTTCTTTTTCCAAATTTCCAATTCTATAAATAGTTCCATCAGTGGACAGTTCTGTTGGTAACCTTTAATGGTAACATTTCTTTCCTTTGCCAAATTTCCAATTCTATGAATAGTTCCATCAATGAACAGTTATATCGGTAACCTCTAACGGTAACCTCTCTTTCCTTTGCCAAATTTTCAATTCAATTTAACTGTTCCATCAGTGAACAGTTCATTGATAACCTCTAACGGTAACCTCTCTTTCCTTTTCAAAATTTCCAATTCAACGAACAGTTCCATTGGTGAACAGTTCTATCGGTAACCTCTAATATTAACCTCTCTTTCCATTGCCAAATTTTGAGTTCTATGAACAGTGTTTCCAGAACGGTAGGTGTATAGTGTTCTATCGGTGAGGTTCTAATGGTGAGGTTCATGAATAGGGTTCTATTGGCGAGTTTCATGAACAGTGTTCTATCAGTGAGGTTCAGGAACATTGTTCTATCAGTGAGGTTCTAACGATGAGGTTCATGAATAGTGTTCTATCAGTAAGGTTCATGAATAGTGTTCTATCGGTGAGGTTCTAACAATGAGGTTCATGAATAGTTTTCTAACGGTGATGTTCATTAATAGTGTTCTATCAATGAGGTTCATGAATAGTGTTCTATCGGTGAGGTTCATGAACAGTGTTCTATCAGTGAGGTTCTAACGGTGAGGTTCATGAACAGTGTTCTGACGGTGAGGTTCATGAATAGTGTTCTATCAGTGAGGTTCATGAATAGTGTTCTATTAGTGAGGTTCTAATGGTGAGGTTCATAAACAATGTTTTTCCCTTTCCAAATTTTGAGTTCATGAATAGTGTTTCCAGCATTCTACAGTTTCACCCCTTTAGCATTTTCCTTTGACATAAAATGCATTTAATGTCCCATTTTAAAGACTCTAAGGCCAATTCAAAGGCCATGACACTTATATTAATTATTCCTAAGGCTCGTTATTTTTTTACTTGGTCAAACTACGTGGTTTAATGTGATCCTCTTTTAATGAGAAATTAAGCGTATCTTAAACCGTCACTCCATTAAATCTTCTAAAGGGATGGGATATATTCCTCACTAATTCTTCCTCTTTGTTCTCGGATATGAGACTCTAGAACTTTTCATTATATTCCATAGGAGTTACACAATTAAACATTCCTCCTCAGATTGGTTCCACTCTGTTTTGATACAACCAAGCTATATCGATCAATCCTCAATATAAGGTATGTTTTATCATCATTATTTTGGGGTTCCTCTTCTCTTGTTTCTCCATTCCATATAATAGCGTGTGATCTCCATGCTTCTAATGGAGTTTTATTGGTTTTCGTTTGGTGTGGTCGTACCGTGTCATCCTCGGGTTGATACAGTTATTGCGAGAGGAGGATAGTGACCCGTTGTGTGGATAAAGAACATCAAGAACTATTTTAGGTAGGGGATTCATTGCTTCTCTTTCCTTTTACATGCCACTGTATTGTTAGAATGTTTTATCCCACTGGATGACAATGGAATTGACATAATAAATATTTTAACTGTATAAATAAATTGACATCGATCATATGTTATTTCTTCTTGTTTTCCTAGATAGTGTGATATCTATGCTTGCTTCGTATAGTTTTTCGTTCTTAGCAGAAATTTGTAAAGAACATAAACTAGAATTAATTGATAATTGTTAGGCAAAAGATAAAGAGGCATGAAAATGAATATGGTTCTTCTTTTTGTAATTTTGATGTTAATGAAAATGGTGTAGTAAGAATGTTTAATATATTTGTGATAACTTACTATTTATGTTTCCCTAATGTGGAACCTACTTATAATAAATCGGTTAATTCAAAACAAATTATTTGTTTGATAATTCCTTGAAGGGTTTTGAGTTAACCTCTTGATTGTTAAAGGGTTAAGAGCCCAATTTTTAAGATGTTCTTTTCTTGCTGCTTGTGTTGTGATGTGATCATGGAGGGTTTTTGTGATATGTGGGGGCATGGAGACCTTTGGTTGTGGCAGCTTATGACACCTAGAGTGGTGAGATGCATCCGTTTATGCATGTGGGTGTCAAGGAGGACACCATGGATGATGGAATGGGATGGATGTGATTGTTGGATGCTTACTGATTCTTATTGGTTGATTATCTGCTTTAATTTTCTCCATTGCTCAGGGAAACTGGTCTTACATACCCTTCTTCTGAAAGAGGTGAATATTTGTGGGGTATGCCACGTTCTTCCCGTGTTTAGCTTCTCAAGGTAGGATGGGTCTATTCTCTTTCTATAAGCAGAAAAGACTCGATGGTTAGTACATCTTCTCACCGTGTTGATCCCCCTTATGTTTAGTAGCATTGATTGTTTTTCTAGAATGCCTGATAATATGGGAAAGTAATTCTATAATAAATAATTGAATAATTTATTTTAAACCATGGGGTTGGAGTTTGTTGTAATATAATGATGAGGTTGTAATTTTAAAGGGATAGTGGACTTTGGGTGTGATGCGAATGAAATTTAATGTGGAATTGTTATTGGTTAATTAATGTTTAAAGAATTAATTAATGTAAAGTGAAACTAATAAAAAGGTAATGAAATAATGTATTAAATCTTTTTAAGTGGTTGTGTGTTTATAGGATACCTTGTCTTAGATGTAACATCCCAGAGTCTGAGAGACGTTAGCTATAGTTGTGTCTAAGACTAGGTTATGCCCATAGAGTGGTTGTGAGATATAATATATTCTGTACTTTTTTTGTTTCTATATGCTACTCTACCCTATCAGTAAGGGAAACTGACACCCCAGGGATTCTAAGCCCTAGGGGGTGTTTTCCCCAACATTCTGGTGGGAGGGTGGATGGATGACTACCCCCTTTGGCCCCACTCTCTTCTCTTGGTAGTTACTTGTGCTGGTAAGAACATCGGTTAGTTTTCCCCATATATGTGTGTAGAGGGCTGTAAAGGGTTGTGTTTATTCACACACATATATTCTTGATATAGTATCATATGGAATACTATAGGTGTAACGTGTATCGGCTGTGATGGTTTGAGAATCCTTACTCAGTGTATGGGCTGTATTATCACGAGGTATAATACTAGACTTATTATACACATTATACGAGTTATGGTGGCTCCTAGAGACTACCTGGTTACTTTTCTTACATGGACATGGTGGTTTTGTTGCACGAGGTGCATATTGTGAGGCTTCGCCCAGGTGTCTGCGGGAAGGCCTTTTTGGAGAGAGATTCTCAGGACGTGCGATGTTGGGGCCAAGCAGCAAACTAGTGGGGAATTAGTAGTAGGGTACCCTTGATATTCTTTATTATATTATATATTCTTGTATGCGTTACTTGGCGAGAGTAGCCATGGTGAGGTTGGGAACTTAGTATACCTGTTTACGTGATGAGTTACTTTCACTTGTAGTTAACTGTGCTTTAACATGCTTTATTTACTATTGCACGAGAGGCTTCAGGGAGGATCCTACTGAGTTTACTGTTATACTCACCCTATGTATATATAAACTGTTTTTCCGGTCACTTGGAGCAGGTTGGAGATCAGGCTGGTTACTATTAGCTTGTGGTTGCAGGAGATGTTTTGGCTTGTGGTTGCTGCTCTTTTACTTTATTTTGGGTAATTTCAGTTTTCCCCTTAAAGTTGTATTAATTTTTCATGAAAGTATATATGTGAACTTGGGTTTATTTTATATTTTAGTTCTGAGTTGGAGTTGGTTGGTGTCTATCTTATCTCTCTCTTCCACATGTGTTTTCTTATAGGGTAATGCCTCTCGTTTGTGTGTTTTCTATACCCTTGGTGCTAGTCGCCAACCCGGGGCCCACTGGAGGAGGGACTCGAGGGTAGGGGTGTCCATGGGTCGGGTCGAGTCGGCTCGAGGGCATTTTAGGGCCCAACCCAAGGGGAAATGACCTGGTTGGGTTGGGTTGGGTCACACGCTTTGTGGGCAGCTGACCCGACCCAACCCAACCCGTTGGGGTCGGGTTACCCGAGTCATGGTTGAACAACCCGACCCAACCCAACCCGTTGCAGGTTGGGCCAGTTTGGGACAGGTTTCTTGTACAAACCCAACACAACCCGACCCCAGCCCAACCCATCCCCCCCCCAGACCCACCCCCGCCAGACCCAACTCGCCCGCCCCAACCTGCCTTCACCCAAACCTAACCCACCCTCCCCAACCTGCCCTCCCTCCCCCACCCTACACACTAGCCTGCAGCACCTAGACCCCTGCACTACACCCTTGCACCGTTGCACTGCACCTGGACCCCTGCACTGCACCCCTGCACCCCTGCACCCCTGCACTGCACTGCACCTGGACCCCTGCAATCACTACAACCCGCACCTGGACCCCTGTACTCACTACAACCCGCACCTGGAACCCTTCACTCACTACAACCCATTAATTACTTAGTTATGGCCCATAAAATCCTCTAAAATCCAACAAAAACATGTTTAAAGTATGAATAAACATCATTTCATACATGCTGAAAATTCAAGGATTTCACAAACAACATATAAAACACCAAGGGAAAAATATAAATGAATAACTAAATATTGGGATATGTTAATGATGTATTATCAGATGTGCAAGTTTGCATCTAAAAAAACTAAACCTCCTACAAACTCCAATCCAAACACATTTCTTCAGCTTATTTTGAAAAATGCAAACACATAGAATGCAGCTGGAAAACACTAACTCGAAGGAAGAGTAGCATCATTTTGAGCAATACCATCATGCTCTGAGGACTTTTGAGATTCAAGTGCTCCAATAGTAAGCTGGTTTTTCACATAAGAAAACCGGTCTCTCCCTAATCCAAAAGAACCTTTCATATCCATCCATGCTCACATGTCTACTGCACTTCAAAAAGCAATTGCAATTACAATTGTTTATACCACTGCACCTCAAAAAGTAGAGCCACCACTGCACTTCAAAAAGCAATTGCATTGAAATAATAATTAGCCTATAAAAGAGAGTGAAGGTGAATATAAGCAACCATGTTGCCTTAAAAAACCATAGAAAAATCTATCAATCCACATCAACAAAACAAGCTCAAAACAAAGGAGCATATTGGAGGATGCAGCTTACCCGAACTCTGTCAAAACATCTTATATTTCTTATATATTAAATTAGAACACGCGTGAAAAAATGAAACTATGCAATGAAATCTCAATCATGGATAACCAATTCAACCAAATGAGTATATTTAAAAAAACAAGATAGCATAGAACCAATTCAACCAAATACAACAATGCACTATAGGAATATCACCATTTTGAAGTTGCGAATAGCATTATAACTCTATTTTGAGATCAAAAGTTCCCTGCCTGCCTCGAATGAGCATTCCACCAATGAAGTTATTAATTTCAATAACAAAAAATTAAAATTATTTAATTTCATCACAACAATACTAGTCAGCATAATGGTTTTTACATGATGGGGGTCACTCACTATGGTAAAATAAGCACCATCCACACCATCCACTATCCAGGAACAATATATCCATTTGAAATCAAATAAAAATTTAATAAAATATAGAAATTAAACTCATATGTAATGTATTAAACTATTTGGAATTGACATTTACTCACAATTGAAATCAAATAATTATTAAATACTATCCACCCGAGACATGTCAATTTCTTTAGAAGTAATTTTCTTTTTTTCTACATACAACACATCAAAGATAGCACTTATTGGACTAACAACAAATTAATTTTAATACACCAGAGATTTCAGTGGGAGGGGAATAAGAAAACCTTGATTTTTAATGGCTAATGGAGTATTTAATAATAAAAAATCAACAAACAAATTAAATTCAAATCCCTACCACTAATAATGGGTTTAGAGTAAAAAACAATATCTTACCGACAATCAGGAGGAGGAGGCGCCATACCGCAAGCCAAGGGTTGGGGAACCTCCAAGAAGGAGGAGGAAGGAGGAGAGGGAGGGTAGGGTTTCATCAGCTCGCGAGGGAAGGAAGGGAGTAGGGGTTTCTTTCTTCGCTGCGAGGGAAGGTCGGGAGGGAGGGAGGGAGGACTGTCGTCGTCGTTGATCATGAGAGAAGAGGAAGAAGGGGGGTATGATGGGTTAGGGTTTCTTTGGGGGGGGGGGGAGGAGGAGGGAGAGAGCATGAGGGAGAGGAGAGGAAATGTCGGGGGGGGGGGGGGGGGGCGAGCCGCGCGGCCGAGACAAAATGAAAGCTGGGGAAATTTTTTTTGGCTGGGTAGATCGAGTCACGGGTCGGGTCGGGTCTAAATGACCCCAACCCGAGACCCGACCCAACCCATGAGAAATTAACCCTATGTGAACCAGACCCGGGGTTATTTTTTTGTAACCTGACCCAACCAGACCCAACCCGGTTGGGTCGGGTCGAACCCGTCGGGTCAGGCCGGGTCTGGACACCCCTACTCGAGGGTCATTATCTCCCTTCTCACATTTCTAGCCTAGGAGGGGTACTCTTTTTGGGGAGGGGGTCATGACAAAGAAAGTTTTATTTCATTCCTTCCTCCTTGTGTATCATCGATCCAGTAAAGAAACATATACCCCCTTTTATCTCAAATTTTATCTTTTTTCACCTAATAATTATCATTAAAATTGTTTATTGAAAATATATATATTATTTATAAAATAATTTTCATTTATTTATAGATATTCAAAATTTAGGATTCAATTATTATTATTATGATATTTATAGTCAAATAAAATCTAAAAACTAGGAATCTAATATCATAATTATGTCTTAAAAATATTTAATGAAATATACTAAGATCTGTAAAAATATTAAATGAATTAAAATGTGATTAATTTCATCATGAAATAATTTATTTCAAATATAAAAATCATAAGAGATCCATATATTGAATACAGTGTACTATATAATAAATATGACATAGTGAATAATATAAGGATGTGATTAATTCTTGGTAATGGCTAACTAAAAAAATATGAAAATTTTCCATCCTTTAAAATTTATTAATATACATAGAACACAGACACACAAACCAAAATATAAATTATGATTTAATGTTGGAGTATCATTAAAATCATTATTTTTAGGTAATTCATCCACCTTAAATTCTGAAATAAAACATTTCTCCCAAAATTATAAGTATAAAAATTATTTTATGATGGGATACCATTATATAATGATTTTATATTCTATATAAAACAATATTTATTTGTTAGAAAAGTATCTCCAATAAAATTTAGTCAATAATATGATAATATTGAAAATAAATAAAAAAAGAAAAAAGTTTAAATCTTATGATTCAAAAAATCAAGAAACTATTCATTATATACCCCTAATATGAGAGTTATCTATACACCACATTACCAAATAGTGTAATATTTATGATATAAATCCTTCTCTTAGTGTAAAAAATAAATATTTCATTGTCTCATCACTTTAAGGACTCCTCCAATCATCTAAATGTTTCTTCAATATCCTCTTTTTCCAAACTACATCAATCTCATTCAATGATCTTCAATCTCTCCCTTTATATTTTCTAAAAATAAGAATGGAACTCAAAAAAAAATTCTACTATTTTTTCATGTCTCTCGTTCTATGAAAATTCCCCTTGAATCCCTACATCTTCAAACTTTAAATGTAATTAAATCCTTTTTGTACTAATAAACACCGAAATATTCTACCCCTTTTTCAAAAAATGAAGGTAATAAAAGAGGTAAATATGAAACAATAAACTCTAAAATATTTTGGGAGAAAATACACTCCCAAAAATACTCACAAGTATTGGAATACATCTTTTATCAAAGGATTTTTCAAAATATCTGTAACTTTTTCTTTTATTGAAATATACCCCACATTATGATCACCACATTAATCCTTATCCTTGATGAAATAATATTTTTTTTAATATGATTAATCCTTTCACTGGATTTTTTGACAATTTTTAACATGGTTTTTTACACACAATAAGTAATAGATATGTGACTTTTACACTCACATCCAGAATAAATGATTTTATCAAAATAATTTGAGTTATATATTAGGATGAAAAAATATACAAAACATATGTTATGCTAAGAATGATTGAATTTTTATTCTTGTAGTGCCAAGAAACATGTCTTCTACTTAAACATTATTCTACTATAGAAGTTTACTTTTGATCTTTGACATCACCTTCCCAATCATCATCAAAATAATCATAAATATAAATAGTTTTATCTTTACCGTACCTCAAGAAATATTTAAGAGATTATTTTACACAATGTAATATCTATTTGAATAAAATAATATATAACCACTTTGGGTTTCATTAGAATATTGTACCATGTGTAACAATGTAAAAAATGTTTGTTATTGGTTTTATAAACAATAAAAAACTTATTATTGATCTTATAAACTCATTTTGATCTAAACCCTTTACATTATCATATGTAGAGAATTTATTCCCAATACAGATAGGAGTATATAATTCTATTTATTTTTCCATTAAAAATCACTTCAATAACTCATGAGTTTATTTATATTATGATATAAAAATTAAATATACAATATATATATCTTTAAAACCTAAAAAATTATTTATCTCACTAATAATCAACATTTATAAGTGTTTATTCATTTAAGAAGTAACAACTTTATAGTATTATACTTTGTCTCAAAAAAAAGTAATGTTATCCACAAACACTATTATAATTAGTGAGTTGGTATTATTTTATTTAAAATAAATATTATTATCCAAATATTTAATATTGATTTTCACACTCTTCAAGAAATATTTTGGGTTTGAATACCATAATTACGGTTCTTTTTTATACTAATATATTTAATTCTTTACCCTAAACACTTTATTACCATCACCAAGATAAATTAATCCCTTTTTTATTCAATGTATACCACATTGAAATGTTTTTTTATTAAAAAATAAAAATTTGGAATTCATTTAGAAAATATTGTAATTATTTTGAGAAGAAATTATAGGAAATATTTTTATAATTTGATGTCTTTTAATTCGAGAAAATGCCTCATAAAACTCAATACCCTCAATTTGAGAATATCCATTATCAATAATATGATCTTATTTTCATTCTACCTCATTTTTTCAATTGATTTTATTATATAAAATCCATTTTATCCCTATTATATTCTTATCCTTGGACATGAAACCAACTCCCATGTTCCATTCATAAAAATATTATTTAATTATTAATCCTTAGTATCAATCCAATCATTTTATGAAAAATATTCATTAATATTATTTAGTTTAACTTGAGAAAGTAATATCAATTGGTTTTAATTTCTTAAAATTCATTGATTTTGTAATCCATAATTTCGTTCCAAAGTTTATTCTTGGGATCTAAATGTTTTACAATTCTTGAAAATTTATATCATATTTATTCTAAGGCTTCCTCGTCAATTTAAATCATTGATTTATCTTTGTAATCAATCATAAATTATCATCTAACAGATTTATATCCTACTGATCATTGTTTTCCTCTCAATATCATCATCAAAAGAGAATTATGTTCATATGATTCATGTTTTTTAGAGATAATAAAACAAAAAATATCCAAAATATTTTTTCATTGGTTTTATAACCAATAAAAAATACCTCAATGGAATTTTCTTCAAAATTTCCCAATCTTAATAAAGAGAGATATTACAAACATTTTCAAACTCTTCAATCTCATACTCTTTTTAAAACACAACTCATAAATCATGGATGAATCAATTGATAATTTTGAATGAATATGACCATTTTAGTATCTTGTTTTCAAAATAACTTTGCTGTTCCATGCTCTAATAATAACATGTTTCTTCCCTTGTCAACCAACTCTATTTTTATTCTATGTTAATCCATTTTTTTAATGAGTGTATGAAAAGATATATTTATTCATTATTCCATGCTTCTTTAGATATGATTCATGTGACATAACTATCCCATCTTACTCCATATTAAATGGATTGGGAAACTTCATGGCCTTAGGTGTGACGCCCCATATTCCAAATGCTACTTACTAGAAGTGAGGGTCTATGAGGTGATATTTGGGATACTATACCCTCTTGATATAAATAAAAATATCAAAAAAATAACTATAAATATTTTTGTATGCATAACATGGAAAAATATCATAATATAATACATGATGCAATAGTTTTTTCACAAAAATATTAGTCATGAAAAATAAAAAGGATCACCCTCAGAACAATCATATATGTACGTATAAAAAAACTAGAACAAACCACTAAACTGGAACTGAGGAACCACTTAGACCATCTAAAAAAATATGTCATTTTGATAATGCTCTACCGATACCACCATCTCCACTAGGATCATATATTTAAATATTTTCCTTTACTTGTACCAAGAAACATAAAGTATACACATATCCTAGAGGACCCTTACATGGTGTTATCATGAACTCATTAGGCCACCACCAATGGTGTCCCTAGTTAATATACATACATCTACCTGTGTATGAAAAATGAAATAAATATCAACCAGAAACTACCATTTATAAAACCCTCTCTATCTATTCTCATCAATGCATGATGAAAATTTACCTATTTAGACTATTTCTAGAGTGGAATGATACATCCATAGTTTTTCATATCAGAAGATCCCTCAATTTGGCACAGGTATGGGTTAGACTGCATAACCACAATTGGTTTTTTGGCATCCGAAGATCATTAATGACTTAACCTCTTGTATTGTTACTCCCCTGAATATCGATCAAAGAACATTAAATGGTGAGTTAGGATTATTTACTAGAGTTATGGTAGAAGTGAACCTAGAAACTAAACTACCACACTTTATTACCTTTAATGCTAAGGATTATAAGGCTGAAGTAAGGATCAAATATGAGAGAAAGCCCCGTTTTTGTGAGTACTGTAAAATCATAGGTCACTAAATACTAAACTTTAGGGTAGTGCACAAACAGGCCTCACAATCAAGTGGTTTGGAATAGACTGAGACCAAAAAACCAAAGAAAGATCAAGGTTCTTCCTTTGATAAACTTGAAAACTCTAGAAAGAACACAGAAAAGTGGGTTATCAAATCCTATGCCCTGATTCCATCAGAGGTTGAAGAGGGAAAATCCTGGGCTCACTTGCTGGAGGAACATGAAAATGAAGTAGAAGATCAATTTATAACTAATTAAATTGAAACAATTTTTATGGAATTACTTAATCACCCTCACTCAGATTTAGAAGCTACAACATTGAAACCCAATCCTATTAATCTTATCAAATAGGTGAAGGATATTGTTCCTATCCGAACACCCCCTATACTGCTGGAATGTAATTAACATTCTATAGTATTAGTCAATGGGATCATTAATCACTTGAATTCTAACCCTCTTAAAATCTCCAAGGCTGAGGAAAAGGACCTATCTATGGACAATACTATCCAAGAAGAACTCTATAGTCCTCCTCTTACAACTCCTAATATTGAAAACTCCATTACTAGCTTATTTATTAAGGGTTCAGGTAATTTTAAACAAAATGATGAAGAACTTAAAATTGTTGTCTCAAGTCCCAAGCTGTATGGGGAACAAAATTTCAATACTTGTAATACTCCCCATACTGAAATCCCCACTATATATTATTGATTAGAATATATCAACACTACCTCAGTGGTATAGGAACCTGCATCCAATAAGCAGTCTGAATCAGAACAGGACTGCAAACATCCCGATTTGGACATTCTAGGTACCTATTTTATTTTGAATTCTGGCTTTGAACATGTAGAACAATAGGTCACTAATGGCACAAAGAGCACACAACATGTTGTTGGTTCACATGCTCCCACTTTTAAACCCGAAATGGCTGGATAGAAGGAGACACCATTGACTTCTCCAAACAGTCAACCAGTTCCACCTTCAAACTCTAAAATGAATGATACTACATCTATGGCTGCTAAAGGATTAGGTACTCTTCCTTCTACATTTATAACTCTGTCTAATGGTGTTTCTTATTCTATCATGCATAATTTTATTTTTGTGAATTCTTAAAATCTAATTCCTACTCATGATGTGGTTCATAATGATACATCTACTAGCAACGCTTTAGTTTCACATGTGAATACCTCCCTGCATTACATGCCCACAGATAATGATAAAGGGATAACAAACAACCCCTATGCCACTACAAAAAATAAGCACAAGAAGAATACTAGTCCATGCAATGATAAAAAATCCAGAAGATCTTCTAGGCAAAAAGACTCAGTGAACAAAAAAGGGGAGTTCTAGCTCCAAACATTGGTCAAAATAAAGATTCTCTTCTAGAATTGTCAGGGTATTGCCAAATCTGACACTATTTTCATATTAAAAATAATGATCAACACTCATTCCCCAATGATGTTTATTATCGCTGAACACAAAAATAAATTTTCAACCAAATATTTCCACTTATGCCAACATACTTATTCCTTTTCAGCTGCAACCAAAAATTCCTCCAATGTTGAAACCCAATGGGATTTTTCACACATATCACTTAGAAATTTTAAGGTCTTTAATCTTTCTAAGCAAAGATTTACTTGTGACTTTGTAATTGATGGAACTCACTCCTTATTCTCCTTGATTTATTCTAAAAATAGATACCAAGATAGGAGACCACTATGGAATGACCATACATATTTAGGTACCAATATCAATACTCCTTGGTTTTTTATTGGGTACTTTAATATCATTTTAAGCACAAGTTAGAAAATTGGTCCGACTCATGGTACCATATCCACGATAGAATTCAAAAATTCTATTGAAGACAACAACCTTGTAGAAATTAATCTCATTGGTGACAATTTTACTTGGTATTGGAGGCACTACAATAAGGTGGTTTTCTCCATGTTGGATAGAGCCTTCGTAAACATCCTTGCATTAGAAAAATGGGACTCTATCTCTAGCATCACCCTCCACAGGCTACACTCTGACCATCACCCCATTCTTGTCAATTTCTCCACAAAAAATATGAAACCCTCTCTTCCTTTCATATTTAACAATGTTTGGTTTTATAATGATGAATGCACTGATATCGTCAAAATGTTTTGGCCTTCTATGTCACAGGTAAATGATACCTTTGCTTGTCCTGTTATATTAAAAAACCTCAAACAGATTCTTAAAAGATGGTGTAGTTCTAGTGCCAAACAGTTTAATAATGACATTTTTCTTCTTGAAGATGACCTTATTCAACTTCAAAACAATAACACTAGCTCTGATGTCAACACTGATCTGACTCAAGAACTCAATATTCCAGTAAGACTAAATTCTTTGCTCACCTTTAATGAAAGCATGAGGAAACAGACTCTTAAAGTAAAATGGTTATCTGATGGTGACATGAACATGAAATTCTACAACACACTTCACAGAGTCAGGAAATCTTATCGACCCCTATCTTTGTTAAAATATGGGGAAAACCTTTTAGACAATGAGGATGATATTGTTAATCATATTGTATCTTAATTTTAATCCATATTCAATGGTACTTAAAGGAAAAAAGACCTCATTCATAATGTACTTTTGAAAGTGGTTAATGATGAGGATACCAAATTCCTTTTAAACATACCACTTGATCATAAAATTAAAGACACTGTCCTTTAGTTTGAATCCCGATAGTGCCCCGGGTCCTGATGGTTTTAATAATGGGTTCTTTTATCATTATTTGGAAGTTATACATTTGGATGTTTGTAAACTTTTCAAATATTTGATATCCTTCCTCATAGTATGAATGCCCAATTTATTTCTTTGACCCCTAAAGTGGACAATGCTTCTGAAATCCACCTTTTTAGACCCATTTCTCTCATTAACACCCTCCTTAAAATCATCACCAAAATCATTGTTAATATACTTTCAACCATCACGGAAAAAATTGTCTCCTGGAACCAATTTGGATTTATCAAGGGAAGATCCATAAAAGACTGTATTTGTCTTTCCTCTAAGTATGTCAATGCTCTTAACAAAGTTAATGGAGGGGGTAATATCTCCATTAAACATGACATCAAAAAATATTTTGATACCACGGACTGGAGATTCATCTTCATAATTCTTCAAGGATTTAGTTTCAATGACCCCTTTATTGCTACAATCAGAACCCTTTTCAACTCAGCCTCTATTTTTATCCTAATCAATGGATCTCCCAAGGGAAACTTTAAATGAACCAAAGGTGTAAAGAAAGGTGATCACCTATCTTCCATTATTTTCTCTATTATAGAGGAGTATTTTAGTAATCTCTTCAATCATCTTGTGGAATAGAATAAAATAAAACCCATTCATGTTTCTCAGAATGTGAATGCACCCACCAATATTCTATATGCTGATGGTATCATCCTTTTTTATTTCAAGGTGACAAAAAAATATTCGAAACCTGAAAAATGCTCTATCTCACTATGAAGAGGTCTATGGTCAAACCATTAGCTGGAACAAATATTTTATCTTCTTTGGAAAAATCTTCCCTCCCAGTTGGAAAGGTAACATTATCAGTGACTTAGGCATCAAAGAGGGTTCCATTCCTTTTACATATCTTGGTGTTCCCATTTTTTAGGGCATACCCAAGTCTTCTCACTTTTCATCCATTTTTGACCAAGTTTGTAACCAACTATCCTCTTAGAAAGGGAAATACCTTTCTTTGGAAAGAAGATTATGCCTTGTCAAATACACTATTGTTTCCAAAATGGTTTACTCCATAATGTTTTATAAATAGAAAATTGGGATTATAAAAAATAAATACCTTAATCAAAAATTTCATTTGGACTGGTAGTACATTAGAATAAAAACTTGTCACTGTCCCCAGGTTGACTTGTTGAAAACCCATTTATAAGGGCGGGATTGGCATAAAAAATATTAGATACTTTAATGAATCCCTTCAAGCTAGACTCACTTGGATCCTTCTTTACAACAATTCAGATTCTATCTCTTTTCCCAAAAAAGAGATTTCTTGGAAAACATAATGAAGGAAAATTAAAGTTCCAAAACTCCACTATCTTGCCATATTTTAAGCAGTCTTTTCCACCATCATGATTGATGCCATATAGATGGTTACCAGGGAGTCCTCTATAAATTCCTGGTTGAATAACTAGACTAGAAACCCTCTTATTTCTATGATTCATCTAGACCAAACCCCTAAAAACACTGACTACTCTATTAGAGATATGCTAAATTCTCACAATTATCATCTTCTTAAAAACATTACGAACATCGTTAACAACTATAAATTCTCAATCACGGATGATTTTTTATTTTGGAAACCTACCCATAATGGTATGCTTAATTAAAAAAACTTTTACAATCATTTTTTCTATATTTCTGAAAGTGATTTTGATTGGATAAAATTATTTGAAAACCCATGGATAAATCCCTCAAAATTCACTCTTATTTGGAACCTTTCCCACAACAGAGTTCACACAGATAGATGCCTTAAATAATTTGGTATTCAACTTTTCTCCAAATGTAGGCACTACAATCAACACATAGAAGACACTAACCACCTCTTCCTCTCTTGTGATACTGAAACTTCTCTCTGGAATTATATTTTTGACATTTTTAACTGCATATGGTTGATAATTGACTCTGTCAACACTTAACTAAATAGATGTGCATAAATGGAAAACTCTCGGAAAATTAAGAACCTCTTCCTGGCTACTGTTACTAAGCTCCATCATGTGATTTGTTATGATAAAATTACTATTATATATATCAAATCCTCACTCAATCATAATGTAGGCCAGATGTAAATTCTTATTTCCATACGTGAAGCTGCTTTGATGCAAAAGGGTCACTACAACAACACTGTTCATGACTTTATGATTCTGCGACCTCTTTAGATTGAGGGAAAAAAATTTCAACCACGTCATACCTTTGAATTGTTTTGGTATGCTCCCTTTCCTGGTTGGATCAATGTCAATATTGATGGTACCTCAAAAGGAAATCCAGGTCTTGTAGGTTGTGGAACTATCTTCAAGAATCACCATGGTCAGATCCTTGGATGCTTTCTTGGGAACTACGTCATTGCCTCTTCTCTGGAGGCCTAAATGATGGGTATGATACATGTTTTTTTTCTTTCGTTTGGAATCATGGTTGGAAAAACCTCTGGTTTCAAATAGATTCTAATTCCATAGTGCAAGCAATTTGGAACAATGTAACACACCTTACGTGACTGATCACTACTCAATGGATGGATTTCACCCGCTCGCTTCTCGACATCAACTACATTATCACTCATACCTATCATGAAGCTAATACGATTGTTGATGGCCTTACTAACACAAGTGTAAATCAAGACATTACCTGGCTTTACAATCATCCCACGAATATTCTCCATCTTCATGACAAATATTGAAATATGATTCCATCATTTAGACTCATGTAATATTTTTATTTTTATTTTATTCTCTTATTATATTTGAAAAAAATATCCAATTAGTGTTCAAACCTACCACTAATTGTGGCCTCTATAGTTCATCCCTCATTTTCACCAATGGTCAACACCATCCCTCTCTTTTCACACAATATATGGAGGGACACACCCAAAATGAGTGTACTAAACCACCTTATAGGTCATTTACTACATTGACATGAACTCAAAAGCATTTTCCCTCCATGGTGAGTGCAAATCATCGATACCCTAGTTAAAAAATTCAATAAATATTTACTTCCACTGATATAAATGGTCAACACCATCCACATCACCCTGATGATCATCTTTTGCCACCATTTCTAGTGATTAACATCACCCACGATCACATTTATATATAAATTAATTTTCCTGGGAAACTATATCAATTATCACATCTCAAGAATAATTACACCCGCTAGAATCAACATTGTTTCCATACCATGAATCCACAAACCCCAGAAAATCATTCCTTACCCAAACACACCTATAATTTCTTATATGAGACTACCCCTTGATGTCTCATAATAAAAAAGAAAATTGAAATTGGTTCCATGTCGGGATTCTCACACAACCCTAACCCATAACTATTTCTCACATGATTCATAGAACCTTCATAACTCATGAAATAACTAGGAATCACTTACCTAGATTTTGGAAGAATCCATTCGCTGAGAAAAACTGGACTATTTGGCTCCAATTGTTATATTCACCACAATATGGAAAAATATATAGAATTAGGTATTTATAGGGAAATATAAATAAATTTTAATAAATATATAATAAATAAGCATACAGACTACTATCCTTACCAATTCTCCTCTATGTGAAATAAAACCCCAAAATCTACCAAGAATTAGGGATGATATCTCATGTAGGAGTGAAGAATGAAGAATAGATGATGTAGGGAATAAACACTACATTTCTAATCCTCGAGATATCTTAGTCACACTATAATTGAATCTTATTAAAACCAAAGGAAAATTTCCCTTCCAAACATCAAGATGATACTGAACAGATTCATCTATTATGGGTTAACCCAAAAAGCAAATTATAATTAATGGATCCCTTTAACGGGAACTCCTCACTATAGTAATCACTTTCCCAATTATATATTGACCAAACCACATAATATGGTGATAGTATCATACCTTTTCATTATCCTAGAAACAATATACTCCAACCATCATATATCTTCATAATAATTCATCTTATGGATTCCCATTTTAATCCTACATCACACTGACTTCAAAAATGATACCTGATGCCAAATCATCCCATAGTTGTCAAGCATCTTATTTTATTTCCATACCTCAACCAATATCTGTCTATTACATTTATCACATACTTTCCTCATTCACCACTATCTGTCTTAAAAAAACCATAACCAACACACTCACAGTGTTCCTATGACTACTGATGACTCCTTTCTCTACTATGTGAGAGTCAAATCAATCACATGAAACTGACCTGAATTCTGATTTCCTAATACTTGTCCTCTTAATTGATTTATAATAACATTTTTTCACTACCATCAGTGCTTGATATCCAATATACTTTTGTGAATCATATGTGATGTTGCTTCTTAGTTCTTAGATCTTGACACCACTCTTGGTCCCACCTCAAATGGTTGAGTCTTCTCTAATCAACAACCCCCAGTTTACTACAAGGTCACTTGGAAAAACTATACTAGATTTCCCATCTGGATACATTCCTAATAATTTTTTGGTGTCTAATCACATTGGGATCATAAATTTACCACCTATCCATATTAAAAAAACTTATACGGTTACCCCCTTCATGGTGGAAACATCCTCTATCAACTCTTACTTACCTATTGTGTCTACTCATGTCCTCATTTCTAACTAATTAGATATCCACTACCCATATAACTTGATACTATAGTATGACTCAGTTTACTCACATCTACCATGTCACACTCTACTATCAATTCCTAGTTTACCTCCTTTAAATATTAGTTCAACCTGGAAATATTTACTTATATCACAATATCATATCATAAACTCTCCTAACATTTCCCCACCATAATGATCTAATATCCTACCAACATAGGTTAAAACTTTAGAAAATACATGGACCTCAAGAAATAATCTATAACTAATTCCTCTCCCAACACCATGTGTATAAACTCTCATTCTCTCTCCACCTTCAAAGTCTTATGGATAAACTACTCAAAAATCGTCACATAATTTTTTTCCCTTGTCATCACTTCATGTTGAGCTTCCTCAACCTATACATCCCACTTGGGATTTAATACTCCATAGAGAATGTACATAGATAAATTTACCATCCACCCTAGTGAATTGAAAATATAATAAAAAAGGTTAGCAATGAGTCAATCATGTACTATGCTACTTTGGGTCCACACTCTCCTTATAAAAAATGAGGGTTCTGTGACTGGAACTCTCATATCAAGTATACCATGGATATAATAGATAATTGTTCTCCTGGTTTAATTCTATAGATAAATTATATCATGATCTACCAAAGATGATAATCTAACCACTACCTTAGGTCCCATGTATGCTATGGATTCTCTTCCTATCCAAAAACCTCCATATGTGGATCTTGGTCACATCCTCCCACATTGTCATCATCCAGTGCATGTCCTGGAATCACTATATATATTCCCTCAAGATGTTATAAATAGAGTTTGTCTAGGAATCATCTCACTAAGAACCAAATACCATTCTTAATAAATATATAATAGTCTACATACCACAAGTAGGATAAGTTGTAATAGGCAGTGTGATCCACTAGCCCTTACACTCCCATTCCATTCCCATATCTATATCATCTTCCCTCAAGGATCCTCCTTCCCATGTTTGGGACAGGAACCCCACACACCACAAACATATAGGGACCACATTCATGGGGTGGACGAGTAGAATTCCACTAAGAAGTCATATAATTATACACTATAGATCATCCTATTTTTTAAACCACTAACCTTCCTAGGTTAGCTAAGTAGAAGTCCACCAAGAGACTACAGAGATTTTTTTTTCTTATTTCTGATAAAAATATGGAAATCAATATTTGAACATCACTTAGCCCATTTTTTTGTTGTTATTTGATGATGATTTCAAGTTTGTTTCTTTGTTTCTGAATTATAATTAACCTATGTTCATTTTGAAGCTACATGAACCTAATTTCCAATGAATTGAGTTATCTATGGATTTTACATTGAAACATTGACAATTCATTAGGTGTGAGTTTGGGAGGTTAGGATCTTCTAAAACATTAAGGTTAAATTATTTCCTACTTTTGGATACATTTATAAATTTAAAATATTTTTCAGAATCATTCCCAAATCCTAGTGAAGTACAGGACCATTGTGCTAGGGATTTTATTCAATCTATATGTTGACATGAACATATATATATATATATATATATTAGATGTTATATATCTTTTTACTATTTCATAGTTATTAAACAATAGCTTAATGAAACATAACGGGTCACTCTGAAACAAATAATTATCTAGGTAGGTGGAAGGTGTCGTGGTGTAGTGATTAGGACCATGAGATGAGATTCTTATATATCCCTATGATGGGAACTAGAACCATTGTAGTCCAGTGATACATAATGTAATATGTTGTACCTTCTAAGGTCATGTGAAAAAGGACATCACAGTTTTTCTTTGAGTCATATTTCTAAGGAAAAAGTGGTATTATTATTGAACCACGATGATGCGTTCTATGTATCCTAGATTATAAGAATCAAAGCATACGTAGTTCAAATTTCATAGTTTAAAGTAATATTTTAGGATTATGAAATGTAGTTTAACTTCATATTATTTGGAAATATACTATGAGAAGTGGGCCTAGGGGAGTTGTAATGCCCCGACCCCAGTTACGAAGAGTCGGTGCATTAATAAATAACATTGGCATGATCACAAAAGATCAAGCCTCGAAAGACTGAATAGTTTAGTATCCTTTGAATAAATAGATACATTCATAAATTTTACATTACACCATAAAGTGAAAACTACTACTACAAAATCTTCTCTTAATATCCCATCATACTATCCCTGTCGGTCATTCATAAATTACTTCTTCACATCTTGGTAAAAGTAAAACATTGAAAGGGGTGAGCTCAGATGCTCAGTAAGGATAAAAAAATAGCGGAAATTTTCATAAATAAGAATAAAAATATAAATAAATGTATAACTAAAACAAAAGCATTTTAAACATGAACTTCAGTATAATATGGAAAAGATAAAATGAAATAATTCCATTTACTTATTCACATGGATATTCTACTAGTCGAATAATCACATGTAATGTCAATAGCCACTTTCATAATCATGTAATGCATAATTCCAGACTATTATAACCACATAGTCAAGGCCTCGTGCCAAGAATACAAATAAGATTTTTTCAAGGCCTTATGTTAAGACATTAGTTTGTCTCCTGAGACCTACTGATGCATCGAAGAGCAATAGCGGGCTCCACCCGTCACTTAATAAGTCCAATGCATTACTCATATGAATAGGTTTAACATAACATAAACATTCGTATTAAAACTATCATAAGATATGTCAATAATTTCTCCATAAACCATTAATGGTGTAAAAATAACACATCCACATTCAAACATATCACAAAACCTTCAATATAATATGGAATTTTTGTATCATAATAAATAAACATCAAATAAGCTTAAAATCCATCAAAGGATGTTGACATAGATGAAATCAAAACTATTTGAGAAAAATATCTCTTTTTTTGAAATCAGTTAAAAGTCACATAAATATAAAACAAAAAAATTTACATTGAAAATATTATTATAAGAATGTAAGGGAAGCTTCTATGATTCTATAATGGTGGAAAATAGCCACACCCTCCGTATAAGTTAAAAAATACATTCTTACCTTAATTCTGTCGAAAAGGTTAAAAAGGACCTTATTTTGAAAATGACAGAAAGATTCCTTTATAAACCTCTTATAAAAAGTCAACAAGGGTATAAATGACTTTAACCCCTATTCTGTAAAATAGTAATAATGATTTGAAATACATTTTTAAGAAATATGGATGTGGATGATAAAGAGGTCCCAGTAGAAAATTACTTATAAACAACCTCGGATAATGAAGAGATTGTGAAATAAACCCTTACCTTGTACTTTTCCCTGGTTGAGGGTAGGTTAAACTCATCTATAATGGTTAAATTTTTTTTATTAAATTATACATGAATCATATACATTAATATGATATCATATATGATCTTTTAACATTTCTTTGTTAATAATATCTTAGTATTATCGTCGTTTTGGGTGTTAACTTACTCATTTTCTTTTATATGTTTTGTTACATAAGCCATGTTTGCTATGGACAGTTTGTATATTATTCATATCCAGAATTATATCAAGTCCCTAAACATTATTTTTAATCATAAAATGATAATTAGACTCTAATGGATACGATGGAGAATGAATCTCATCACGTTCGTGGAGACGGTAGTCCGTACGTACGCACGAGCGATAATATCATTCTGTTGATATTAAAATAATATATAATTGGATGTTATATCATATATACAGAATAATTATAATTTTATATTCATTATTTACATGAATTACACATCATTATTATACCCATCAAAATAATAATGTTTTGAATAACAATTACACCTCGACGTGGAGACGGTAAGCCGTACATACGCGTGTATGGTGACATGTTATTCAAAGGATGGATAGAATACTAAATATGGTTGAACCATATTTATTATAACATCACAGTATATATAAGATACTGGATTTATTATTTTAGAATGGTAATAACAAAGAAAGAAGAAGTTGAAGAAGAAAGGAACTTGAAAGAGGGTGGTGAAAACATTACCACTTCTTCGGGTTATTCATTTTTATTTGATCAAAAGGGCTCCTTAGGTTGGCTTATTGATATAACTAAGACCAATAGGTTGAAGTGACGTAAGTTGAGAGGATATTTGGGTAGGGTTTGGCCGAACCAAAAGGCTTTGAAGGTATGAATTTGAAAGAAGGGGGAGTTCCCTTTTATAAGAGGGGTGAAGGGCACCTTAGGAAAACCTAGAAATATTATTTTATAATAAATTCAGATTCAGTTTCTAATGGCTCAAAAGTGTATTATTTAAGTTTTAAGGTTGTTATATGTCTAAAAACATTCAAAAAATAGGTTTTAGATAGGTTTGGGTCATTATATTAACCTTATATTTTAGTTTAAACTCTTAGTTAATTAGTTTGACATTTACCATGTCACTTTCTATTTGTATATTATATTTTTAATAAAATTACTATATACATCAAATAAACCCCCAAGTGGTCCAATAAAAATACACCTATCATGATATAATTCCTTTGGTCGAACATTATATTTTTAGTAATAGAGTATAAATTAATAATATAATATTTGTTTTACAAACTCTTTTATGTCAATTTTGACACTATTGGGTATTTAGTTTTTGATAATTTCATAACAACATTATTAATTCGAAAACAATTTATATAACCAATCCTAATATGTCAAATTATCCTAGAAATTTATTTGAATTCATAAAAAGTCTCAAATTAATTTTATTTTGATATTTATAATATCAATTATTTTAATATTTCATTAATTAGGTAATTATTGCATCATCAATGTGTCATAAATAAATTAAATTATTTAATTTATAAAAATTATAAATAAAATACCATTATGTAGGAAATATTTTTATCTTTCTAATGAATATTTAAAATCAAATTTATCTTATGTATAACCTTATATTAAAAATGTTTTAGTAATTAAACATTGATTTTAACTCTTTTAACTATTCTTTGAATTGAATAATAATTAATGTCCTAATCTAATCCAAGTGGACCTAAATGATAATATTTTATTCCTAAGGTTGTTTTTGGTCTAGATAAACTTGTCCAATAGAATTATTACTTGTGTTATGGTAATATTAATATAATTTTTACCCAAAATTATCCTATTTGCTTTTAATCGTGGTAAATAAAAGTAAAAGGGTACTATTCACCAAAAATTATTTTCATCTCATTGAACCACATTTTACTCATTTATATTAACCATTTGTATATTATTTTCTAAATTCCACTCACAGAAGCAGTAAAATTAAGTTTTATGTGAATTTCCAACTTCTCCAAGGAGGTGGGTAAAAGACGGTGAACAGTTCAATAAAATGTTTATTTATCTAAAATTATTATGAATTAACTCTAATGAATTAAATTGAAATTATATAGGTATTATGTATCTATTTTGACCTTAATTAAATTTAAATAAAATAAATAATTATTTAAATAAAAATTCGGTTTTAACCAATAACTCAGTGTTTTCACTATTCATCAAAAATTGAAGGTTTTCAGAAAAATACCAAAAATCCACCCTGGGCTAATTTCGATATTCCGAATAAAAAAATGAAGTCCATTTTGAATGATAAAATTTATAAAATTTCAAAAATTGGGTATTACTATTCATAATGAATAGTTTTATTGGTTGTGGTGTGTGTTAGAACTCGAAGTTACGTACAACACATGCTACTGTATTATTCAAAGAGAAGCGTATCATGGAAGCTTGTAGTGTTACATTCTCCCTTCTTTCAAATAATTTCGTCCTAAAAATTTTCTAGAATACTACCGCGTGAAAAGACTCGGGTGGTTCTTCATCAAAAGTTCCTCGTGTTCCCACGTTGCCTCTTCCATCTTATGGTTTCTCCAAAGAACTTTTACTAGACGAGTCATCCGGTTTCTCAACACTTGTTCTCTTGTATCAAGAATATTGACAGTTCCAGTTCTAATTCATCATAGGTGAGTACATGCATTGGGTCAGGCATGTATTTTCTTAACAGTGATATGTGGAACACATTGTGAACTTTGGAGAGACTTGGCGGCATTGCCAATCGGTAAGCTATAGCCCCAATTCGTTCTAGAATTTCGAATGGTCCAATGTACCTAAGACCCAATTTACCCTTCTTACCGAAACGTATAACTCCCTTCCATGGAGATACCTTCATGAAAACATGATCTCATACCTAAAATTCAAAATCCTTCCTTCGGTTATCGGCATAGCTCTTCTGCCTACTTTGAGATGCTTTAATGTGGTTTTGGATTAACTTCACCTTTTCCATCATTTCCTCCACCCATTCTAGGCCTACGAGTTTTCTCTCACCAACGTCATCCCAATAGGTTGGTGTGCGAAATCTCTTTCCGTATAACGCTTCATATGGTTCCATCTAAATACTTGAATGGAATCTATTGTTATAGGAAAATTCCATGAGAGGAAAATATTTATCCCACATACCCTGAAAGTCAAGTGAGTATGATCTCAACATGTCTTCTAAGGTTTTAATATTCCGTTCTGATTGTCCATCTGTTTGAGGGCGGTAGGCAGTGCTCAAACAAAGTTTAATATCCAAGGCCTTCTGAAGACTTTTCCAGAATCTTGAAGTAAAATGGGGATCACGATTAGAAACAATCGATAGGGTTACTCCATGAAGTCTAACAACTTCATTAGTATACAGTCTTTCTAGACATTCTAGTGGTAGATCTTCTCTTATAGATAGAAAATGTGCTGACTTGGTAAGACAATCAATAATAACCCATATTGCATCATTCCTTCTAGGATTCTTTGCTAGCCCCATGATAAAGTCCATCGTAATATTGTCTCATTTCCACTCCGGTATGGGAAGAGGTTGCATGACTCATCCAGGATGTTGCCTTCCAGCTTTCACTTGTTGAAAACCCATACATCTTGACACAAAATCAGCAATCTCCCTCCTCTTCAAGTTGTCCCACCAAAAACGTTCCTTCAAATCTCTATACATTTTGGTGCTCCCAGGATGTATAGAGAAATTGGAGTTATGAGCATCATCTAACAATTCCCTTTTTAGATCAGGTATATCGGGAACACAAAGTCTCTTCCCAAATTTTAAAATTCCTTCTTCATACACAAAGTCTCTCAATCTCCCATAATTCACATATTTAATCTTCTTTTGAAATTCCTCATCATCGGTCTGAGAACTCTTAATCCTTTCTAGTAAATATGGTTTGAAAACCATTTGAAAAATAATTTATGTTTCACCTTCCATGGTTATTCCCATGTCCAACATCACTAGATCCATGAAAATTGGATCCCTTTCAATTCTCATATTATTCAAAACTCCATGTTCTTTTCAGCTCAAAGCATCTGCCACCTTATTTTCCTTCCTCGTGTGGTAGTGTATCGTGCAATCATAGTCTTTGAGTAATTCAATCCATCTACTTTGCCTCATGTTGAGTTCTTTTTGTGAGAAAATATACTTCAAACTCTTTTGATCAGTATAAATATCACATTTTTCACCATAGAGGTAGTGTCTTCATATCTTCAAAGCAAAGATCACAGCTGCTAACTCTAGATCATGAGTAAGATAGTTTTTCTCATGAATTTTCAACTATCGTGATGCATAGGAAATAACCCTATCATTCTGTATAAGGACACAACCAAGTCCTTTATTCGATGCATCACTATAAATAATGAAACCATCATTCCCCGATGGTAGTGTCAATATAGGAGCATTGAATAATCTTATCTTCAGTTCTTTGAAACATTCTTCACACACTTTTGTCCAAACAAATTTGACCCCTTTAAGTGTGATATTTGTTAATGGGTTAGCCAACCGGGAAAAATTCTAGATGAAACGTCGATAATAACCTGCTAAACCAATAAAACTGTGTACCTCAGTTATACTCGTCGGTGTAGGACATTCTTAGATTGCCTTGGTCTTAGAAGGATCAACAGAGATTCCATCTTTAGAGGAAATATGGCGAAGAAACGAAATCTCTCGAAGCCAGAATTCACACTTGCTAAACTTCCCATATAATTCATGTCTTCTCAGAGTATTCAGGATAATGCGAAAGTGATTTTCATGATCTTCGTAGCTTTTTGAGTATACCAAGATATCATCAAAAAATACCACCACAAATTTATCAAGATATTCCTTGAAAACTCTATTCATTAGATCCATGAATACAGAGGGTGCAATAGTCAATCCAAAAGGCATTACTGTAAACTCATAATGCCCGTACCTGGCTCGAAATGTTTTCTTTGGAATGTCTTCCTTCTTCACACACAACTAATGATATCCAGTTCTAAGGTCAATCTTTGAAAAGTATTGAGCACCATGCGGTTGGTCAAATAAATCACCAATGTGAGGTTGGGGATACTTGTTCTTTATTGTTATAGCATTGATCTCCCTATAGTCGATACATAACCTCATAGATCCATCTTTATTTTTAACAAAAAGAATAGGGGATCCCCATGGAGAAACACTAGGGAGAATAAATCCCTTATTACTCAATTCCTCTAGTTGTTTCTTTAGTTCAACTAATTCCGCAGTGGCCATTCTATAAGGGGTCTTCAATATAGGCCTTAATCCAGGAATTAAATCAACAGAAAACTCAACTTCTAATTCTAGAGTATGTCCTAGTAAATCTTCTGGAAACAAATCTACATATTCTTTCACAATAGGTACATCCTCTATTTGAACATTCATTTCCTCACCCACAGTCATTTCATACTCTTCCTCCCCAATAATTTAATTTAGTTGAGCTACTGGAGGTGGATCTAGGTAAGAATTAGGTGGCAATGATTCCACTATAAAGATAAGGTTTTCCTTATCATCATCATCAAAAATAGTAACCTCCTTCTTCTTACAATACATTTTTGCATCATGGTCTGAAATCCAATACATATCGAGGATTATATCAAATTCAACCATAGGTATGATGATGAGATCAGCGGATAAAGAACATTTATGTGCTCTAATAGGGACTGATTCAGAAAACTTTTTTGCAATGATACATCCATTAGGAGTTTTAACGGAAAACTCCCTTGTTAAATCAAATTGGAAATATCTAATTTTCTTAGCAAAAAGGGAAGATATGAAACAATGCGATGATCCAAAATCAAATAATGCATTTTCTAAGCTTGAGGAAACCATTAAATTACCTACCACCATGTATTTCGGAGATTCTACCTCAGCAGTAGTGATAGAATAATATTGTCCTTGATCCCTTGGCCTTTTCTGAGGTAAGTTCCCCTGAAGCTTAGGACATTCATTTGCATATTGTCCCATCTCCTTGCAATTGTAGCATTGGACATCGATAGCTTCCTTCTTCCCCTTGCAATCACGAGCAAGGTGGCCTTTTTCACCACACTTGTAACAGAATCTCATTCATTTTAAGCAAGCAACAGGGTGTTTCTTCCCACATTTACTGCAGGATGGATATTCAACTTTTCCCTTCTTCCCCTTATTTCAATTCCCAGAGTGATCAGCAGAGCTCTTATTCTCCTGCTTTGCCTTAATGTCATAAGACTTAGAGAATTCCTTTTCTGTCTTGATAGAACATGAGACAATATCTTCATTCAATGAGAAGGTTTTTGAGACTAATGCTCGATGGAGAAATGGTTTTAACCCATCAAAGAAATGATCGATCTTACTTCTTGTGTTACATATATAATATCCAGCATACCTTGCTAACCTTGTAAAGTTAGCCTCATACTTTGTGACATTCTCATCCTCCTTTTGTCTCAGACTCAGAAATTGCCTTTCCATATCTACTCGATGGTCATGCAGAAAGTATTTTTCTAAGAAAAGTTCTTTTAACTCCCTCAATTCCAAATTTGATACTTTCTCGTCATCCTTCGTGTTTTGAATCAATGACCACCATTGATCAACATCTCCAGTGAGGCGGTAAATTGCCATGACAACTTTTTCCCTTTCACTACTCCCCAAATCCTGAAATATTTCTTCTAGGGAACTTATCCATGGATCAATAACTAATGGCTTTGTACTCCCATTGAATTTTGGTGGTTTTTTCCTCATGAAGTGATATAATATTGATCCTCCACGCTGCGGATCAGGGTGCTCTATACGGGTAAGGTTATTATTCATATCCTGAGTGAGTTATCCCAATATGGTGATTAGCTGATCAGCACCAGTTGCATCACCAGCTCCACTATAACTATCTTGAGCCGGAGGGCAATCCCTACATGGAGTGTGTGCATTGATACGGTTTCCATTTCTTCCACTAGGCTCCGTTTCTAAAAAATGGCATAAAATAGATCAGTTTATGAATCAAAATACATAATTCCATACTTGTAAAACACTTAAAATAAATTCAACCATTTATGGATATAATCCATAATCATAAAAATGTTTTCTTTGAGGAAGTATATACACATAAACCCTTCATAATGGTTCATAAAGAAAATGATAATTATCCTAAGCATATCCCCCGGGAGTGCCGTAACCAAGAGTGCAGCAAGGCCCATTGTCATGCACCAGTTAATGTTCGAGTCTAGATCAAAGCGGTGTTTTTGGGTTTTACCCCTAGGTACATCTGTGCTAGAGCCACCTCTACCTACTCGTATCTAGTCAGGGATGTATTTCTCAGAAAACTCACAAAATCTCTACAATACCAAAATTCTAGGAAGTTCTTCTATACTAATCCTTAAAGTCTATCTTAGGTCTATGTGATCTAATTAGAGTTTATCTAAATCTAGCTTCCATGATATGTACTAAAATTCTTATGATACCAACTATAATGCCTCGACCCTAGTTACCCAGAGTTTGTGCATTATTACATAACATTGGTATGATCACAAAAGATTAAGTCTTGAAATACCGATTAGTTTAGTAGCCTTGGAATAACTAGATACATTCATAATGTTTACATTACACCATAAAGTGAAAAATACTACAACAACATCTTTTCTTCATATCCCCTCATACTATCCCTGAAGGACATTCATAAATTACTTCTTCACATCCTGGGAAAAGTAAAACATTGAAAGGGGTGAGCTCAGATTCTCAGTAAGGATAACAATATAGCAGAAACTTTCATAAATAAGCATAAAACTTTAAGGCATTGTATAAGTAAAACAAAATCCTTTTAAACATGAACTTCATCATAATATTGCATATATAAAATGAAATAATACCATTTACTTATTCACATTGATATTCTGCTTGTCGAATAATCACATGCAATATCAATAACCACTTTCATAATGGTGGAATGCATAACTCCAGACTATCATTACAACGAAGTCAAGGCCTCGTGCCAAGATTACAAATAATATTTTGTCAACGCCTTGTGCCAAGACACTAGTTTGTCTCATGAAATATACCGATGCATCGAGGAGCCATAGCGGTCTTCACCCGTCACTTATTAAGTCCAATGCATTCCTCATATGAACAGGTTTAACATAACATAAACATTCGTATTAAAACCAGCATACGAAATGTCAATACTTTCTCCATAATCCATGAATGGTATAAAAATAACACATCCACAGTAAAACATATCACAAATCCTTAAATACAATATAAAAGTTTTGTATCATAGTAAATACACTTCAAATTAGCTTAAAATCCATCAAAGGATGTTGACATAGATGAAATCAAAACTATTTGAGAGAAATATCTCTTTTTTTGAAATCATTTAAAAGTCGCATAATTATAAAAGAAAAAAATTTACATTGAAAATATTCTTATAAGATTGTAAGGGAAGATTCGATGACTTTATAATGGTGTAAAATAGCCGCACTCGCCGTATAAGTTAAAAAAGACATTTATACCCTAATTCTACCGAAAAGATTAAAAAGGACCTTGTTTGGAAAATGACAGAAATATTCCTTTATAAACTTATTATAAAAAGTCAACAAGGGTATAAATGAATTTAAACCGTAGTCTACAAAATAAAAAGAATGATTTGAAATACATTTTTAAGAAACATGGATGTGGATGATAAAGATGTCCTAGTAGATAATTACGTATAAATAACCTCGGATAATGAAGAGATTGTGAAATAAACCGTTACCTTGTACTTTTCCTTGGTTGAGGGTAGGTTAACCTCCTGTATAATGGTGAAATAATTGTTATTAAATTATACAAGAATCATATACATTATTATGATATTATATATGATCTTTTAACATTGCTATGTTAATAATATCTTAGAATTATCGTTGTTTCAGGTGTTAACTTACTCGTTTTCTTTTATATGTTTTGTTACATAAGCCATGTTTGTTATGGATAGGTTGTATCTTATTCATATCGATAATTATATCAAGTCCTTAAACATTATTTTTAATCATCAAATTATAATTAGACTGGAATGGATACGATGGATAATGAATCTCATCGTGTTCGTGGAGACGGTAGTCCGTACGTACGCATGAGTGATAATATCGTTCTTTTGATATTAAAATAATATATAATTGGATGGTTTATTATATATACAGAATAATTATAATTTTCTATTTATTATTTACAAGAATTTCACATCATTATTATACCCATCCAAATTATAATGTTTTGAATAACAATTACACCACGACGTGGAGACGGTAAGCCGTACGTACTCACGTGTGGTGACATGTCATTCAAAGGATGGATAGAATAATGAATATAGTTGTAACATATTTATAATAACATCACATTATATAAAAGATAATGGTGTTATTATTTTAGAATTTTAAAAACAAAGAAAGAAGAAGATGAAGAAGAAAGGAACTTGAAAGAGGGTGGTGAAAACATTACCTCTTCTTTAGGTTCTTCCTTTTGATTTGATCAAAAGGGCTCCATAGGTTGGCTTTATGATCAATCTAACGCTTGTAGGTTGAATTGAGGGAAGTTGATAGGATATTTGGGTAGGGTTTTGCCGAACCAAAAGGCTTTGAATGTATGAATTTGAGAGGAGGGGGAGTTCCCTTTTATTAGAGGGGTGAGGGGCACCTTAGGAAAAGCTAGAAATATTATTTTATAATAAATTCATTTTCGGTTTTTAATGGCTCCAAAGTGTATGATTTAAATTTTTATGTGGTGATAGGTTGAAACCCATTCAACCAATAGGTTTTAGATAGGTTTGGGTCATTATATTAACCTTATCTTTTAGTTTTAACTCTTAGTTAATTAGTTTGACATTTACCATGTTACTTTGTATTTTGATATTATATAGTTAATAAACTTACTATATACATCAAAGAGACCCCCAAATGGTCCATTAATAATACAGCTATCATGATATAAGTCCTTTGGCTGAGCCTTATATTTTTAGGAATAGAATATAAATAAATAATATAATATTTGTTTTAAAAACTCTTTTATGTCAATTTTGACACTATTGGGTATTTTGTTTTTGATAATTTCATAACACCATTATTACTTCGAAAAGAATTTATATAACCAATAATAATATGTCATATTAACCTATAAATTTAGTTTAATTCATAAATTCTCAAATTACATTTATTTTGATATTTATAATATCAATTATTTTAATATTTCATTAATTAGGTAATTACTACATCACCATTGTGTCATAAATAAATTAAATTATTTAATGTCTAAAAATTATAAATAAAATACCATTATGTAGTAAATATTTTTGTCTTTATAATGAATTTTTACAATCGAATTTATCTTATGTATAACCCTATATTAAAAATGTTTTTGTAATTAAACTTTGATTTTAATTCTTTTTAACTCTT
Source organism: Viscum album (assembly GCA_963277665.1). Taxonomy (NCBI): domain Eukaryota; kingdom Viridiplantae; phylum Streptophyta; class Magnoliopsida; order Santalales; family Viscaceae; genus Viscum; species Viscum album. The sequence continues at coordinate 21,442,020 of OY728157.1, read as the reverse complement.
CTTTGAATTAAATAATAATTAACGTCCTAATCTAATCCAAGTGGACCTAAATGATAATATTTTATTCATAAGGTTGTTTTTGGTCGAGATACACTTGTACAATAGAATTTGGACATGTGTTATGGTAATATTAATATCATTTTTACCCATAATTACCCTATTTACTTTTAACCGTGGTAAATAAAAGTAAAATGTTACTATTCACCAAAAAATATTTTCATCTAATTGAACCACATTTTACACCTTTATATTAACCGTGTCTCTTGGATTTTCAAAATTCCACTCACCGAAGCGGTAAAATTATGTTTTATGTGAATTTCCAAATTCTCCTAGGAGGTGGGTAAAAGACGGTGAAAAGTTCAATAAAATTTTTATGTATCTAAAATTATTCTAAACAAAATTCAATGAATTACATTGAACTTATATAGGTATTATGTATCTATTTTGACCTTAATTAAATTTAAATAAAATAAATAATTATTTAAATAAAAATTCGGTTTTAACCAATTACTCAGTGTTTTTCACTATTAATCAAAAATTGAATGTTTTCAGAAAAATACCAAAAATTCACCCTAGGATAATTTCAATATTCCGAAACAAAAAATGAAGTACATTTTGAATGATAAAATTTATAAAATTTCAAAAATTGGGTATTATTATTCATAACATCTAGTTTGATTGGTTTTTGTGTGTGTTAGAACTTGAAGTTGCGTACAACACACACTACTGTATTATTCAAAGAGAAGCGTACCATGGAAGCTTGGGGTGTTACAAGAGGTTTTTCTGAGACATATTTATGGACCACCCTCTATGATTCATCCTATTTTTTTGGTAATGAAACTAAATAAGTAATGAATGATTGTGGGAATATGGACCATCAAGGAGGATTTCATAAGGGAATATGGACCTGTGATGTTGATTTCATAGAGAATATGATCCAGTAAGGATGAATGACTCATAGGGAATATGTCCCTTTAAGGATTACTAACTTGTAGGGAATATTTAACTTTGAGGAGTGATAGCTTCAAAGGGGATATAGCCTCATGAGAATTTTTTGAGGATTATCTATAGGATTCCCATGTTAGTATATCTAACTAATGGGTCTTAGGTATAGATAATTAATGAGGATGTGATTGGGAATTACACTTAGTTGAATGACCACATATGTATCCACTTCTCACAGATTGATATGTAGTCAAGGAAGGATTACTGTACCCATCTGTGATATAGCCTCATGATAAGGAGGTTAGGGACTATGTGTGGGATATGAAAATTCTCCCAAGAAGTAATAGGGATATGTATGGGTCATATGAATATGTTGTCTATAAGTGCCCAAACTAGTAGGTGACTTAGATAAAGGAGGGTTTTTGGGGATTACACATATTAGAAGGCCCTTTATCTCTCCCTATATCATTGAGTGTACCAAAGAGGAAACTGATTTGACTATTGGAATCCAAGAAACATGCTCTAGAAACGGTCTCACTTGTAATTTTATAATAGGAACCCTCATTTTCAAGTGGATATGTGATTTCAAACCCCTCAAGGTCCCCATCAATTAAGGAGGATAATAGAAATATTCCTTTTATCAAGGGAATACAAGGTCGATGGGGTGCACGTTGGCATGCACAACCCATTCACGCATCTATAGAAGCCATTATGGAGGCCTTTATAAGTAGGCATCAAGTTATGATACCTGGGTTTGAGTAGTGCTCATTGATGATGAACAAGGTAAATTTTTTCCTTAATAAGGTACTTTTGTGAAGGTTATCCCTAGTGTAGGGTATTGGTATAATATGGTTCATTAGTAGGTGTTAGGGTGAAGTGATCACCATGGTGTGGAGGGTGGGTGATGTGTGTTATAAGACTATAGTAGGGAAAAGTGGTCACCCTAGTATTTGGGCCTGATTAATAGTTCTCTCTATTATAAATATGACGGTTAAGTGTCACCATAATCACAAGGTAAGGAGAATATAGAACCCTATTAGTTTTCCTGGGAGAAGTGTTCAACCAAATTATATTTAGAGAGAAGTAGTCTCCGTAGTTGAAAGTAGTGAGAAGTATCCACCATAATGAGTTGTCTTGGGTGAGGGTTTGACCTTGTATAGAATCCTTTGAGAATTATTTGGGCACTCGAAGATCTATTATATCATTTTATAATGGGTCTTTTCCCAAGTATTGGTGAAATGTGGCTGAAGATGTCTCCCATGAAGGCTTTAACATTATAAGACTTCGAGTTAAAAAATTACCCTCTTTTCATGTTAATTACCACATGTTTTTTGATTAATTAAGGTAAAATAAGGGGGTTTGGAGACTTGTAATGTGAAGGTCCACTTCCTCCAAGAATCCATCTTCATGTCCAAATTTTGGTTCCATGTTTCGTAAAATGATGACCTATTGTGGTCTATTTATAGAAAAATATATGGATTAGGGTCCACAATGGCTATGCATATAAGTTGGTTTGCTCAAGCTGTTCAAGAATGAGATATAGGTGCATAGGTGAGATGACACAATAATGTTGTACAATAGAGGCTAATGTATTTATGACACTCATGAATGTGGGTTTCATGATTGAGGGGGTGGGATGGTTTACTCACATAAGTGTAATGAGGTTCACATGATTGAATCTGCATGGGTGCACACTCGGGGACCAGGGTGAAGTGACCTGGGCATGTGTCTAGGATCCTAAGTGACATGATAGTTCTCTTCCCATAGTATTTAACATTACCATATATGGGTTTCTATCCTTTTATGAAGAAGTTTACAAAAAAAATTCCACCCCTCATAATTGTATATTATTGGAACAAGTGGGATCCACATTTGAGGTAAATGTGACAAGGCTATGAAAATTTCTTCAATGTGGGAAAAGTTGGGACTTTGGTCCAAAAAGGGTGAGACATGGGTGTGATTAATCTTATTTATGTGATGTGAATGCTCATAACTTATTAATGTGAACATTCCAACACACTCTATCAACTGAGTGAATGACATGATTTCATCTAGAAATAGTTCCCCCATATTCTGTGCACTCTATTGACTTGAGTGAACCCTAAAGTTCTATACTCTATTCTCACCCATGTAATTCATGATACATTAGGTAAGCACTTGTCCTTTTTACTTTTCTATATCTTGAGTGTGATGGTTCTAGAAACATGAAAACTTCACATAGCTCCTTCACCTGAGTGAAACAACATGTGTGTAGGAGGCTAAGCAGAGTGACCTTGGTGAACTGACCCAAGAAGAGTGACCTAAAATAAATTCCATCATATATTGCATTTCTACAACATGTTACCTGTACATGGTTTATCATCACACATAGTTCTATTCATGACAGTTTCTATCCATATAACTAATATTTTTAAACTATTTCTTAAAGTAAATTAATGGTTATACCACCGAATGAAGTATTGAATACTACTTATGCTACCAATATAGAGAATAAGATTAAAAATAATGTGCTTAATTTGTAAAATGTTATCATACCATCCCATTCATCCCTAAAAATTCTCATTATACTAGCTTCTATCAAATATACAATGTCAACCATGCTTTCTACATATAGATTTATCCTTCTGATTAACGTTCTAAACGTAGAACGTAATATTCACCATCCTGCTATGAAAATATTATCTCTTTGAGATATATCTCAAAAAAATATCTCCATTAATAGGAATCAATGGATGTGATGGAGTATTCAATAGAATCTCTATCCTGAATTGAATTTCTTTAAGGAGTGGTTATGGACCTATTGGGTGAATTAGATCTATGATGAACTGGATGAATCTATGAGAGATTTTTTTCATTATGAAGTCTTTTGGGATTAATTATTTTTAGTTTACTGCCACATTAACATTGTCCCTATGTGTATTAGATAGTGGTGTTCCTAGACTAAAACCACTAATTACCCACATGGGGATCTCAATTTTATTTTATGAGACATTTATAATATCTAGGGAATCCATATCCTTGGAGACATGTATGATGAGTTCCTCCCACCCCACAACACCTCAGACAACACAGGGTGGAATCATGTCTTAGAAAGGATATTTTTATATATCATCGAGGAGAAAATAAAGAAATAAGTCCAAAAATATCTCAATACCTCTTTTATCACATGGATTAAGATATTATTACACCCAGATAAGTTAATATTTAAAGATAAAAGGCTATGGATAGTCCTGAACCAGCAAATTGGTGGGTCCTTGAATACATACTGGTGTATTACTAGTAGTGATTGGTACACAATATGGGGATGTGAAGACTGGTCAAATATTTTTCCAGTACTACCTTTAGTTGTCCATTTGGCTAGGTTCTTTAGAGGGTGGTTTTTTCTAACTTGTGATTCTCTAACAGGGGTGTGGGAAACTACAATTATGATGGACACACAATTATCCATAAGGCTAGGTGTAATTATTTCTGTACTAACATTAGGTAGGATATATTAGGTGTCGGTTCAAGTTCAGTGTGGAGAGATTTCTCATAGGCCTTTCAAACCAATACAATTATTACATGGATGGATACCAACAAAAATTGGGGGATATACATCAAGGATCAGGACCATGGCCCATCAAATTGACTATAAACCAACACTGTTGAACATTACATCTATATGACCAATAAACATGGAAGCCCAAGATCTGAACGACCTTATGGTTGACTACTCATGATTCATATTTAGTCCCTATGATTCTCCCATTGGTACACCAATGGATGGTATTGATATCTTTTCTAATGAACACTCCTACAGAATTGTTCTATCGAATGAAACACTCATAATGAAAATTAATGGGACCCCTATCCAAGAATACTATATTCCAAAATGTTTTGGATTCCAATTTTGGTGTGTATAATATATATGTCAAACATCTTAATAAAAAGTGATCGAAGAGAGATATCTGATGATCCTATGACAATTTTCTCTAATACAAGAACATGTGGATAACATTCCTATCAATATATAACTAGATAAAAATATAATCATCTTGACTTTAGGATACACTCTTTCATCATTTGAATATTATCTAGGAATGATATTGATGGGATCCACTCTTTGGATGATAATTTATCTTTTAATGACTTCAAAATAATCCTAGGAAGTATCTGAGTGGGAATATGAAATTATTAAGGTGTTTTCCTTATCTAACGAGAGGGATAAATATTTTGTCTAATGTTGAATAATGGCTTATGGGTTTATAATGTAGGAAGGTTAAATATAGTCTCTATAAGTATTAGTTACCTCAGATGTTTATATATTCCCTATTAGATATACCTCCCCAGAGAGGATCCCCTTAATACGAGAATCTTAAAACTGTACCATCTTTAATTTTTATTAGTCATGAAAAACATCCCATCAAACAAAATTATCATGAAGTATATCCTAGTTTATAAGTATGAAGAATCTCCTAGCATAGAAGATACCGCTAAGAACTAACTCGCTCATGAGAGATCATGGGAACAAAATTCTTTCTCTCATCACTCAGACTCCACTTATTGAGATAGTGAGTGATGTAGCTGAACTATACCAAATATTCATGAGTATAGGAACTGGTGTATTTGACTATTGGAATGTATAAACTATCATTAAATTAATCTTGGTTTCCTTTGGAAAATTGGGGATTTAGGAGAGAGATCTTTACTCTATTGAATGTACTAATTTCTAAAGGGAATCTGTGGAGAAATCCACCAAGACACTAGAGTCTAAAACTACTATGGATTCATGGATTTGGGTCGTGACATCCAGTTTAAACATGGATTTAGAGGAACATGAGGCTCATGTAAAAATAATGAGATAACATCTATTGGAGGCTCTAATACATCTTGATGCCACCCAATAGAGAAATCAATATCTAGTTACACTAATTGAGAAGGTTCATTTATTAGAAAAAATTGATGCTTCTAAATGACTGAACCTCTAAAAAACAATAATTACTTCTCATTAAGTATTTTATAATCAATATAACCTTGAAAAATGTATTATTTCAAAGCTATTTTGGTTTTTATATCCTCTTTTTTATTTAAAATTTTAAGAGAGGATTTAATTATTGTATATTTTCCTTTTCTTTTATAAGGAAATAAAAATAATCTTCTTAGACATGAATTTTTCTTAAGCATATACCTCATCTATTTGACTGATATCTCCTAACCTATTAGACATATGAAGATTAATATTATGATAATTTGAATCCACTCAAAAATTGAATATAATAGAGTAATTAAATCATGATCTATAAATACTTGAGTCATAGGGGGTTTGCTCTTGGTCATGTTCTCATGGAAGGGTATAATAAATCAAAATATAGTGGAATATGTTCCAACACCATATACATGAGTTTTCCGATTTTGATATAAAATACAATTTACTATAGGATATGTTCTCATGGATGAGTATTGTTATTCCATATATATAAGTATATGAACCATCACTGTATACTATGGTAATTATATTAATGTTTGGAAATGATTTCCACTTATACATGTGCTCATGGATAGGTATAGGTATCCAAATATAGTGGTATATGTTTCACTGTATACTGAATATTATTCTATTCATATATGCAAAATAAGGGACATTAAATTATAAAAATCATGAGTGGGGATTTAGAATTAGGATTCCAATGTTCATGAGGGTGAAATAACCTTGAGACTGCACCATCATTCACATCATATAAGTGATATGAACTGATATATAGAAGGAACAAAATAGTGATCTAATTTTTTCCATGATTTAGGGACCTAGTGAGGGTGGATTATCTTTTACTAAGTTCATATGGTGGACCCAAAAATATTTGTGTCTCTTTCTTAGCCCTAACTTTTACCCAATCCTAAAATGGGGGAGGCTTAGCGAGCATGATGTTATATTTTTCTCAAGCCTCCCATTAAGGGTTTTCAAATAGATAAGTTCTGTTCCCTTTTATTTTTCAAATGCTAAATATTTTCTATCTCATGTGAGGTTCATTCCTATCAGGAACAAAATTGACTTTTTTCTAGGATTACCTTTGCAATTATTTCATCCTAGAGAATAATATATCTATTCCATTAGAATTTTTTTTATTTTATACCAATTTATTTTAAATTTTAGATCCAACAGATTTGAACAAAAACATATGAAAAAAACACAACATGAATAGAGATCCCATTACAATAAATGTTGACAACCTCATGGGTAGGTTTGTGCAGTTTAGGGTCATAATTCTTAGATAAAATATTGTTGGAATTTTAATTTAGAGAACATTGAAAAAATTATGAGGCAGTCCATTCAATATGGGTGAGGGAAACCCCCACACAAATGGACGATCGTGATGCTAGTATGAAGTACCTCATGTTTGGGTTAACATAGTTTATGGTTTTACTAATCAAACCATAATACAATGTGGTTTAAGGTCACATGATGAGAAAAAATTTAAATTCAAGATTAAGTAATCCCAATCATTCCTTAAAAATTGGCATTATGAATGAATGTGTAACACCAAGGTTATTCAAATCCACTTGAATATCTATATTACAGAAAGTGTAAATCATAACTTGTAATATTTTGAATCAACAAATGATGGGATAGAATATGTATGAAGAGGATGAACAGTGATGAAATTTGAATGTCTTATACCACTATGATGCTGTCAAGGTGTATGGAGATGAGAGTTCCTTCCCCCCAGGATTAAGATGCCTCTGGTTAGAAGTTTCAAATATGGAGGCATGAACATTACCTAGTAAAGGTATCTCTTGGAATAGGATTAACTCATTATAGATAGCCAATAAAATGTTTTTAATGATTCAAAAACATAAGGAATGAAGTATTCTTATGGGGGAAATGATATCCAAGAAGGATTTGATCACCTTTTGGGCTACACCATAGTGCACTAAACATATCCTCAGGGGAAAAGCTCATAAACTGAAACTATTTAAGAATCCATGAATAAGAAAATAAATCGAGTATGATCTAAATATTTCCTAGTTCACTGGGTATAGAGAGCATAAATTATCATTTTTTAAGACTATGTAGAATTCCCTATAATATTTTACCCTTCTTATTATTGCACTCTAATTTTCTCATAAGTCATGAAAATGGATGAGTTTTCCAGTAGAGACTTGAATTTTTTTTACAGAAACCCTTTATAGGTATCCAACCTAAATATTTTTATGTCTTTTTCATTTTTAATTTTAAGGATTTTTAATTTGGACAATTTAGGGTTGGAGTTTAGGGAAATTCATCATTTACTCAAATGTTTCTAGTGTTTATGGTCATATAGCTTCAACCAAAAACTGAAATAGCATGACTAATGAGGGCCCAACAAAACCTATCATGATTGTAGAGCCTAATTAGTAATATAGACCATATATAAGGGGGATTAACATAGTTTAAGTTTATCATACTTATAATATAAAAGGTGACATAATCAGTATGGCATGGGAAATGAAAAACCTAATGTGAATAGAAATCCCACTATTACAATAGACCATCTAAGAGTTTAGATACATGTAGTTTAAGGCCTTAGAGCTAGGAATATAAGTTATAGTAAAAATATGACAACCTAGATGGGGATAAAGGGAAAGTGTGGAACACCCTAATATTTTATGATATACTTCTCTTTAAATAATTTTCTGTCTTTGATAGTTTTCTTTACATACAACACCTAGTTTAAAAATACCATGATATACTATTGAAATATAATTATTAAATGTAAAAATTATCACATAGATGTTTGACTTATTAGTATGAATAATAAAAATTAAATTATGAAAAACTATTTTTTATACATTTATAAAATCAATTTATTATTATCAATTGGTTAGAAATGAATATCAGAACATTTGGATGTAAAAATAGATGATTTTCCTATAAAATATTTTTATTCATGCAATGTATTTTATCATAAAAATAAAATAATAAATATTAATGAATGATTTTAATTAATTTGGAATAAAATATATTATATAAATTATTTTAACATTCATCTAATGGTTTTTACTGGTAAAGTATTAAGAATGAATTTACTTTTAGGATTAAAAATGCATTTTTCTTAAAATGATTTCATTGCATTTTGCAGACTTATTTTAAACTGAATTTATTGTAATTAGAGAATTTGAATATTATAAAATATTATCTATAATTGGAATCATAATTTAATTTTTTTTTAATGCGTATAATTTCATTTTTTTTCATTATAATACTAACTAAGGTAAAAATTAATTATTACAGTAAAGGATAAACAGGTAAACTAGGGGTTAAAATAAAGAGATAAGGGAAAATAAACCATTAAAACGTGTATAAATATTATTTTTAAGTGTATTTATAGCTAAAATTATCTCATATTTTAATTTTAGTTATTTTGGATCCAATTTCACTTGAATATGAATTTATTATAATTTAATGTTTCAAGTATTTACTATAGTGACACTCCCTTCACTTATATAAGGGAACCTGCCCTCCTCTCTTCTCCACACCACATGAGCCTGTTATCTTGACCAATATCTACCCAAATACTCTCCCAAAAATAATTTTCCATGACCCTGAGGTTCTGATGTTTCCAAAACTTTCATCCAACAATCCTTAATGTGCTTTTCAAAGGAGGATACCTGAATAAGTGGTATATGTTCATAGAGATATTTTTCAGGTTTATTTCTTATTAATCCTCATTAAAATATTCTATAACCATATTGACATGATTTAATTGTTATATACTCTATAATAATATGTTTTTATTTAATTATATGTCCATTTTCTATCCACTTCATATCATTCAGAAAATGACAATGTCACTCATGAGTATGTATGGACTACCACCTCCATGAAGTGATGTGAGTCTTTTTTAATTTACTATTTACATGTATGTTAATAAGGATTTATTTAAAAATTATATAGGATTCTTATTATATAAAAATTATTTTTAAAAGGTGAGTTAATGTTTACCATTATTTTCTTCCATCCATTGAAAAGTGGTAACATCACTACTGCATACATACAGACCATCGTCTCCACGAAGTCATGTAATTTTTTTCATCACCACTTTATATGTATAAACAAAAAATTATATATGATGAATAAATATTATAAATATTAAATGATGAATATTTTTTAGATGATCTAATCATGAACAAGGTTCATGTATTGAAACAATCTAGCAAAAACATGCATGGAAAACAAACCAGTTTTCACCCGAATATTCATCTAAAAGATTAATTATTAATAAAATGGTAATTTAAAAATAAAAAATAATGATATATAGTATGTTATAAAGGAATATATTTTTTAATATATTAATAATAAATATAAATTTATTATAAAAAAGGTTTTAACTCATATGAATTAATATGAAACTTGTGGTAAGGGCTGATGTTACAATCTATTTTCTTTTAATGATTTTCTATGCTAAATTTACATTGAATGAAATTATATGGTGATTATCTGTTAAAATTATCAATTTTATTATACAATTTTTATTCCAATAATTTTAATGTATTAGTTCCATTTCCTTCTCTTGGTTACGTAAAAATATTGAGAAAATGTTTTTGAGAAAATTAATTTTATCTCCTCTTTTGTCGATGAACTTTTTTTCCACATCCATTATCATTAAAATAATTAAAAGGATGTGATTTTCTATGTTCCATTGATTATTTAAAATAATTATAAATCATTTTTTGATTTTATTTCAAAAAAATTAAAATGGGTTTTTACAATTATTTGGAAGATATTATATATGGTTTTTTACAAAAAAAATTGTGATAGAAATAATTTTTGTAATGATTACCGCATAAAATATTTTTCTAGTGTAATTAATTTTCTTTAATTTGATTTTTAAATTATAATTATCTACATTTATTTCAAATGAAAGAGTTTTTCTAAATATTCTAGGAATTTTTTGTTTTTAAAGATACCAAATGAAAATGATATTTTCAATATTTTCAAATAAATGTTCATATACTCATTTAAATTTATTTTTTCCTATTTTAACATAATTTAAGGATTATTATTCTTCACTAGGGATATTATATTATGATACCATTCAATTTTATTCTTTTGATGGATTATAATGATGATGAATTAGGGATGATTTTATGAAACCTGTTTCTTTTGAACATGTTAATTAAGTTATTACGAAATCGCTTTATAACCTATTTAATTTTTAATATTTATACTATGATAAAATGGTGAAATAATTATGAAAGATTTTTCATTTACATGGGTTATTATATGATGTAATGATGGATTTTTTTATGATCTTGTGGCTCACATATGTATGGTGGTCATTATGTGATGGGTGTACATAGAATTATATATCTTTAAAATTAATGGGAAAAGATTGATATCTCATGTTATAATATAGACTGGAATGGGGGTATACCAAACTTATTATGGGACTATGTATATTATGATAGTCTTTAGAGTGAACCTTAACTAGGTAAATTTTGGAATAAGAGTGAACCCAATTCACTATGATAGTCTTGGTAGTGTGCCTTGACTAAGGAAGTAATTTTATATTATTATGTGTATGAAACAAACCTGAGTATTATGATTATGATATTTTATCATGGCTCATGATTAATTATTGATGATTGTAAAATATTATGTTTCCTTTCCCTACATTATTAAGAAATATTTTAAGTAGGGTAAGTCTATGAAGTGTACTATGTGAGAAGAAATTTGTGTCAGATGTTGAAGATCATTTGTAAAATAAGATGATTATGTATCTGTACTCAAAAATACATTAAAACTTTATGGTTTTTGGGAATGAATTTTTATGATATATATTGAATGTTGATCTAAAATGATTCAATATTTATGTATGGGATGGTCACATTGATTGGAATCAGAGAAAAATTTAGTTATTTTAGCAAATTAAGGTTCTAGAAATATTTTGAAAACCTTGGGTATAAATCTAATTATGGGATAACATCATTAAGTTTTTTTGGAAAATTAGATATTATGTGGGTTTTAACCAATGAAATCCTTATTTAGATATATAAAATTTTATCTAGATGTGGCATGGATTCACCTAGGGTAACGCTCTAAAAAATATTGGCTGATTGTCAAATCTATCTTCACATGATTCATGATGATTAGGCCTAAGATTGCACACATAACTTGAAATTCCTGGTTTGATATTTTTTGGTTAATTCACATTATATTGATAAATAAATATATTTAATAAGATGATAGAATCTATGAAAACTTATGATAATACATAATGATATGAGATAAAATTAAATATTCATGGGTTGAAAGATAGTTTCATAATTTAGGTCATCATAATAATGATTTTCCTAATCATATAAATGTTTACTCTGATTTTTGATACTCAAAATAAAATTTTGATTTTAGTCAATGGTTAGAACCAAGTTGAATCATTTGAACAACAAATATTGTGGCCAATGAAATAACATTATTCATTAGAAACTAAATAAAATGGGAGAAGGAAGGGAAAACCTTATGATTATACCTAATAAACTATCTTGAATTAAGATTAAAAATCGTGAAAATATGTGATATTTTTAATGCATAAAATAATATAAAATGTAATTATAAGAAATTACAAGTTATAAAGACCATGGATTGAAGAAAATTAAGAATTTTATGTTTAAATAATATGGTAAGAAGAACCCAAGTAAATTTATTAATATAATTGAACGATTTTTGTGTGTGTGTGGAAAATAAGGTCATATAGAAACAAATTTTTGAGGGAAAATGATGATTTTGATGGAGAGAATTAAATTTCATAATAAGGTACCACTAATATTTTAGTTTCTTATTTTTGGGGAATTTGGGCATGATCCGAGTCAATGACCTAATATAAGGGCTAACTCTTAGACTGGGGAAGGACTTATAATATATTAATTTCTGAAGTGAATCATTGTTTTTAAGGCGTACCTATCCTCTACTCTAGAGTTTAGAATGCCATGTTAATGTTTTTAAGAATGCTCCATATGAAAATCTTATTATTCATCCTTTAATGTAATTTGGTGTGATTTTAAGAATTTATTAGATATATTTTTATAGATATCATATTAATTTAAAATGAGTGAAAGTCACCTTTGATATTTTGAATCAACATATGATCGTAATTTTATGAGAGGATTAATATGAACATAAAATGGAAATTACTTCATTATATTCTTATTAAAACTTATTCATGAAGAATATTTATCTCAAATGGTAGGGGAGAATCTAAAAATTTTAGATATGCCTATTGTTTAATAATTTAGTATTTTATTTTTGAAAGAATTTACTACCCCTCCCATGAATCATTAAGTTGATTTTTCAATATAAATCATACTTGGTGAAATACATATTTCATATACTATATATAAAATGACCAAAAAATGAGTTGTAGAAATTGAAAAATTAACTCCAATAGAATCTAGAAAAGGTATTTATACACCCAAACACTTCGCCATGGGGTAAACCTATTATTTTTATTAGGAATAAAGATGGGGAGATGCGTATTTTCATTGATTATTAATAAACTAAAATTATTACTATAAAGAACGAGTATCCTATACAAAGTATTAATAATATGTTTGATCTAATATTATGTGCACAATATTTTCATGATTGATCATTAATCTAGATATCATGAATTTAGGGTCATGAAGGAGGGTATACGCATGAAAAACTTTCGTATGAGGTATGGTTACTATGAATATATAGTGATTATATTTTTACTTACTAATGAACCTATTATATTTGTGTATTTAATAAATAGAATCTTTAGATATTACCTTGATCAGTTTGAGGTTGTCTTTATAGATGATATTATTGTATATTCCAATATCAATGAAGATCAGGAAGATCATTTTCCAAATATGTTAAATACCCTAGGGATGGATAAGATTTATTTAGAATTTAGTTAGTTTTAACATTGGATACAAAAGATTTAATTCTTAGTTTATATAATCTCAAGAAAGGGTATTTCAGTGTATCCTTCAATTACATAAGTTATTGAAAAATTCCCTAGACCAACCATGATGATTGAGATCCATAGTTTTCCTGGGTTGAATGGATATAATTTATTCTTTGTGAGAGAATTATCATGAATATCTAATCCCATATCCATGTAAACATGAAAGAGATTCATGCTTCATTAGATATATGAATGTGATAAAAATTTCAAAGATATGAATAGAATGTATTTCAGTGTGCATGTAATCATACTACCTTGGAGTGGAGAAGGGTTTTTGATCTATAGTTATGCAAAAAATAAGGTACATGGATGATTCCTCATGAAAAATTATATGGTGATATCTTATTCCTCCAAAAAAATTGAAACTTTTTTAGAAAAATACCCAAAATCATTTTTTAGAGTTGTCAATGGTAAATTTTTCATTAAAAACTATAGAGGAATTATATTTTTGGTGAAATATGTGATATATATATATATAATGATCATAATATATTGAAATATATATTCGCATACAAAGAGTTGAACATGTTCCCAGGGTGAAGGTTAGAGTTGATTAATGATATCTACTTCTTAATACATTACCCGCTAATAAGGTGAATGTGGTGGTTGATACTCTAAGTTAGAAAGACAATGCTAGTCTTTCCACAATGAGGATTGAAAGAGATATAATATGTATTGATTTTCTAAATATGTATATTGAAATCATTATTAAAGGGAGGATATCATTTCCTTCTTAGATGAATGTTCAACAACCCATATATGTGAGGATTAAAGAGGCACATGAAGAAGATATGGAACTATAGAATAATATATGGAATGTTCTTGAGTTCAACCATGATTGTGATTGAATGATAAGGTTCCTAAACCAAGTATTTTCCCTATAAATACTAGATTTGATGAAGGGTAATTTGGATAATGATAATAGGTCACCATTCTTATACATAATAAATGTATGAATGTGTATGGAGATATAATATTATATTTATATTAAGAAAACTTGGAAAGGGGCATTGTAGAGTATGTATCTTAATGTCTGATATGTGAGTAAGTTATGTGAAAGAGATATATTTCTAATGGAATGATATAAGCATTACCCATACTAAAATAAAAATGAAAAAACATCACCTTGGATTTCATTTTTAGACTTCCCAAAACATCTAAAGGCCATAATTCTATTTGGGTTGTTTTTAATTACGTTATGAATTCAACACAATTAATTTCCATTTGGGAATATTTATATCATGATAAATTTTATAGGATATTAATTAAGAAAGTGGTAAGGTTTCATGGAGTACCAAACTCTATTTTATCTGATCAGGATCCAAGGTTTACCTAGATGTTCTAGAGATGCCTTTAACAAGATTTCAATATAGAGTTAAAATTTAGTACTACGTATCATCCTCATATATATTTTCAATTATAGAGGACCATTTAATCCCTAGAATATATGTTGAGACATTTTTCTATGTATTTATATGGTGGTTAGGATCAACTCCTCTCCCTAAATGATTTTTTTACATTGATAGATTTTACTCAATAATTCATAAGGCTCCTTATAAAGCCACCTATGTTAGGATGTCCAGAACTCCAATATGCTGGGATGACATCCGCATATCTCATAGTTGATAGAAATTTTATGTTGATAATAGTCAATGAGATTTAGAGTTTGAAGTTGTTGATAAGGTATTCTTATGACTATCTCTTTGGAAAAGTTTATGAGATTCAGAAAGAAGGGCGAGATGAACCCTAGATGTATAATTCCCTCATAAATTATTGATTTTATTAGGGTATTTACTTATCAATTGGTTCTTCTACTAATCTAATTCATGTTCATGATGTGCTCCATGTATCTCCCCTGAGGATGTGCATATATGAACCTTCATACATAGTTAACATAGAGGTCATACCACCAGATCATGATCTATCTTTTGAGAAACCAACGATGCTTATTTTGTGTCAAATAGATAAATTTATATAAAACAATACCACTCACTTGGTCAATGTTTTATTGAGAAAACATATATTTGACGAAGCTATGTGGGAACCTATGGACGCGATGAGGCAAATGTATCCCCATTGTTTGTATCAGAGTATCTGAATTTTGATTGAAATTTTTTTATAATGGGTTATAATGTAATACCTTGATATTTTTTGATATATTACTCTTTTAATATATATTATATATTTTATATCTTGTTGTAAACTCAACCTAGAGTTTAAACTAAACATGATATAGTATTGAAGTATTGTTATTAAATGTGATAGTTATTTTCAAGTTGTTAGATTGGATAGAATGAATAAGACCAACTAAATTATGAAATATGGTTTCTTAAACATGTATAAAATGAATTCATTAGTTATAAATTGGTTATAAATGAAAATAAAATAATTTTAAAGTAAAAAATATATGTTTTTATGAAAAATTATTTTTTTTACGCAATACATTTTTTTAATAAATAAAATTAATAATTATTTATTAATTTTTCGAATTAAATTTGTATATAATATATTCAACAAAATATTTTAAAATTCATGTAATGGTTTTATAAGTAATGGAATAAGAATAAATTCTGTTTTTTTATAAAAATTAATTTATCTAAAAAATGTTTTATTTGTATTTTAAACACTTTTTAATGGAATTTCAACCAATTATAGAAATTAAAAATAATAAAATAGTTTCCAAAATATAAATCAAAATGTATTTTTTTAATTATTTCAATATCTTTTTTATTCATTTTGAAAAGTTATAGATGTAAAAATTCATTACTTTGATAATAGTTAGAAAGGTTAACTAGGGGTTAAACTAAATAGATAAGGGTTAAAATAACATAAAAATTGGCTAAATATTTTTTTAGTGTATTTAGAACCACCCATATATATTATTTTAATTTGGGTTTCTTTGGTGGAATTCTCACTTGAATATGAATTTATTATATATTAATGTTTTATGTATTTACATGAGTGTCACTCCCCTAAATTATAAAAGGACTCATCATCTCCTCTATTATCTACAAAAAGTGAGCCATTTATCTTGAAAAGATCTACAAAAACACTCTACCGTATTCTTTATCCATTATATTTTGGTGTTTTCTTCCCAAAATACCCATCCATGAACCCTTAAAGATCATTCCAAAGGAAGGTACATGAAGAATTGGTATATGTTCTTACCAATCTATTTCATGTTTATTTCTTCTTAAACCTCCCCAAAGTGTTCTATACCCATCCACGTTAATATTTTGGACTATAACCTCCCTAAAGTGATGTGATTTTATTTTCATTTTCTATTTACGTAGATGGTCTTAAGGATAAATTGAATGAGTATATATTTTATATATATTAAATTATTATTATTTTTTAAAGATGATTTATTATTTACCTTTATTTTGTTCTATCTATTGAAAAGTGGAAACATCACTCGTGCATATTTAGAAATACCTTCTCCAAAAAATGATGTAATTAATTTGTCATCATCGCTTTATATTAATGGATATATATGTGTATATAATGAATAAATATGATACTTATGACATGATAAATATTATAAATATGATTAAACCATGACCAAGGTGCAAGAAAAAAACATCAATCCAAAACAGGCATGGAAAATAGACTATTTTTCACCTAAATGTTCATTTTAAAGAAAATTTGTTAATAAAAGGAAAATTAAGAATTTTAGTGGAATGATAAATAGTATTATGTTTATTAATATGGATTTATAATAGATTTAAAATTAATTTATAATTATTATATAGGATTTTTATACACGTATAATTTAATATGAGACTTAAGGTAATTGATTATTTTACAATATAAGTAAATTTTAGGATTTTATATACTTAATTTATATTAAGGGGAATTATAAGGTTATTATAATTTAAAAATAACTATTTTATTATCATCTATTTATGCCTACAATTTTAAAGTATCAGTACAATTGTTCTGTCTTTTTTACTTAAAAATATTGAGAAAATGTATTTAAGAAAAACTAACCTTATTTCATCTTTGGTCAAAGAATTTGTTCTTCCACATCCATGTTAATTAAAAAAATTTCAAGAATTTTATATTCTATGATTAAATGATAATTTAAATTAATTATTAATTTTTTTATTTTCATTTAATGTTTTTTAAAATTAATTTTTACAAAGTTTTTTAAAGACATTATTTATGATATTTTTTAAAAAACATTAGAGGAATTTTTGTTTTAATGCTTACTATAAGAAAATATTTTCCAACCATAATAAAAATTATTTTATTAAAATATTAATTTACAAAAAATTATGGTAATTTTCAAATAAAACATTCTTCTCAATATTTTTAGAATTTTTAATTTTTAAAGATACTAATAGAAATCGATATTTTCACTATTTTCAAAAAAATGATAAAATATTCCTTTAAATATATTTTTCATCTATGTGAAAATCCATTAAGTAATTATATATTCATTGAATATATGATCATATTATACCATCCACTTTTATTCAATAGACGGTGTCTGGTGATGATGATTTAAGGATGATTCTATTAAACCCATTTTTACCTAGAAGTTAATTAAGTTATGATGAAATATTTATTTTACCTATTTTATGATATGTTGAAATGATGAACTATTTATGAAACCTATTTCCTTTCCATGGGATATTTTATGATAAAATGATGAATTTTTTTATGATATTATGGAATACATATATATGTTTTTATTATGTGATGGGTGGTCTTATAATTACATAACCATCCTATGAATTTAAAAAATATTGAAATATCGTGGGATAATATAGAATAGAATTGAGATTGAACCTAGTTTAATAAGAGGATCTATCTGTTATGATAATCTTGGGAGTGAACCTTGATTAAAAGAATGATTTATGGGGAGATAACCTAATCCACTATGATAGTCTAGGAACTGATCCTTGACTAAGGAAATGATTTTTTTATGATTATGTGTATTCCAAAAACTAATTTATTATGTTTGTAATATGTTATCATGTCTCATGATTGATTATTTATGATTCCAATGTCTTATTAATTATGCCTTTTGTTATAAAAAATCTTTATACCATGATTCAAGATAAATAATCATTGGCTTTTTTGGTATGATGCTTGTAAGTTATGATCTTGTTATCATACTTGTATGTTTATCTTATGCTCACTTACGACTATTTATTGATATCTCCTATATTTAACCTTACTGAGCATTTGATCTCACTCATTATTACGTTTTATTTCCCTATATTAGGAAGAAATATTTTATGTTGGGTATGTCTATGAATTATACTATGCAAGAAGAACTTTGTGGGAGAAGTTAATGACCTTTCTTGAATTCAGATGACTATATATATTGCATCCAAATACATTAATCCTTCATTTTTTTGGGAATGTATTTTTTTGAGATATATTAAATATTCATATAAAATTATGTAATATTCATGTATGTGATGCTTGAGTCACCTCAAATATCACCTCAATTCCTTCTAATGGAGAATGATGATGATGTAAATCATGAATTGAGATTTTTGAATCAAGAAGTTGAGATGGAAAGATCATACCGAGGAAGACCACCAACCAATATTAAGAATACGGGTTCCATGAAAATATTATCAGTGGTGTGTGGATATTAGAGGACCTTCTCCTTAAGATGAAGATTCCTCTGGTTAGAAGTAGTGAATATGAAGACACAAAAAATTTCAGGAAAAGGTGACCCTTATATACAATTATACTTATTACCAATATACCTTGATAGTTTATGATGATTCAAGAAAATAGTGAAATGAATTGTGGTATATTTAAGGGGAAATTCGGTTATATCATTCTAGTCTCAAACTAATTTCGGTTAAGTTTTTTAGGGATGATAAAATGGAATTGATATGAATGAGCCTGAAATATATGCTTTAAATGTAAATACATATATTGAAACATTAGGAATCAAGAGAAACATAGTTCTTATAAAATATATTCAATCCCAACTTAGAGTATGATATGGATATACCCAAATTGAATTAAGATATAATACACTAATAATGGTTTTATGGTTATTGAATTTATAGATGGGTCCAAAATATATGGTTAATACATCACTACATATAATAGAGTAATATGAATCAAGCCACACATAGTTCTTATAAAACACGGTTTCCACATAGATCTAGCTCGTATGTGTATTGGGTAATTTTTTATTCTTGTATATGATTGAAACCAAAATGAGCTTCATGGATACACTACAAGTATGATATTTTGGCCTCTACACATAAAACCTTAGATTCTGACCTAGGATGATGACTTGTTTAAAATAAGTGAAAAACATGTGTTAGGATATGGTTCTTGATAATAAGGGAATTTCATATAAGTGTAGTTTTTTAGATATAATTTATATGCCATGTACCCTTTCCTGAATCTAGATTTTATGTTAGAATGTTAGGTATTAGAGAATAGACACTTATGAATAGTTTAAGGTCATATAAGATGGACCATTTTTCATCTAGTTTAATATCGTATGGCTAGGAATCATGTAACATTAAATGAGGGTCACACTAAACTGAACTTTATATAGTTGTTTTTTCACAGATATGGATCAGGTATAAAATAAAATGTATTTATCTCAGTGCTAAACCTAAAAAGGGAATCCCATCATAAATAGACTATAATAAACACCATGATAATGTAGGATTTTTTATTGGTAATCATAGAATGACCCAAGATAGTAGATCTATGTGTCACTAAATATTCTAAAATAATGGGAATATAGAAACATGAAGATATGATACATGTGGTGGAATCATTCTGGTTACATGTTAAGTGTATTGTGACAATAGGATGGGAAAAATATAATCATGTCCATAAGAAATTTATCTCCTAATTAAGGTGAGATATTAAACATGGATGAATTTTTTATTTTTTAGAGTGAGATATTATGTAAAGGTAGTTTTTATTACTGAACATCACATGGGATATACCACTTCTGTTAGTTTATGTACATAGAGAGTAGACTAATCCAAACTATTTAAATTCATATGGGATGGACCATTTGTCATGATGTTTAACATAATGAGATAAATATTTTTATGTGGTATGAATTTTTACATATATGGATTATGTTTAAATTGATATAGAATTGTATTAGAACCTATATAAATGGATGAAGGTTTAAAAACTAAGACAATGTGGTGGTTTGACTAGAATTTACATATGGCCTTAGTATGTGTTATCTAGGAATAACTACATGTATGAAAATAATAGGAATCAATACACACATAGTTGTTATATAGAAAATATCACTTACAGATCTAAATCAATCAATGTAAAGGAGGAGTGAAATTAATGAATTCTATGGTGGGTGGGAATATTGAAAAACCATCATGAATCAAGAAATACCTAACATTAGAGCAAGATTAAGTTTTTAAATAGATGTTCTTCCTAGTACTGTACTAGGAGATTTAAGCATCACAACATATCTAGAGTCAGCAAGAACAAATCCACACATATTTCATTTAAATGATATTTTTTTCATTTTCAAGGTGGACCATGACATTATTGTCGGATAGTATATACACAACCATTTCTTACTACAATAAAGAATATGTTACCCTATTTTGATCAAGCTCTCACATAGGGGAGGGGAATTTACAATCTGAGTAAAATGGGATTGACCTTTCTATGATGTTTAAGGTCTTGCAGGTTGGACCATAAATCATGCATTTTAATATTATGAAATATGGAATTAGGGTTACTTCATCCAAATTCAAGACCATTAGGTGGTATGATGTCAATGATACGGCTCAAATATATGGATAAAACTCTTGAAAGTGGGAGAAATTTTTGTCTTAGAATAGGCTTATAGATAATTAACCACATGGTAAGTATTCTTATGTATATTTGGATCATATATAAAGGAAGTTAGGTCTCATTTAATATACCACTCTAAGAAATTTTAGATTTTTATAGATGCACTAGATGTTAAGAAATTTAACATCATGAAATAATGACTTATATGCCATGTATTTTAAGGTCAAATTACATGAACCTATATGTTGAATATTTTGAAATGATTTGACTCACATAGAAATATAACCTTGTATTAATGATGGAGTGGGATAGAATACCTGATGTTAATAGAATAAAAAACTAGGAAAAAGTAAAGGGAATAATTAGAATTAAACTATTGTTTGGTTACAATAGTCAATATGTCACTATGCATCCTATAATAATATAAATCAAGCCACACCTAGTTCTTTTAGGGTGAGGGAATTTTATCTTAATGAAGACTAATAAATAGATGAATGGAACCTTCACACCAATATGTATATGAATCTCTTTTAAGGAGAATGGGTCTAAAAAACAATCCATCCCAAATTTTTTGAGGGATCATATATGGTGGGCATTATGTCTTGTAGTTTATCGTCATGTGACTAAGACCCAAATGTTTTTTATTTGAAGGTTATGTTATTGTTTCATGTCCCACATAGTTTCAATTAATTTGGAATATAATTAGATTATGTGTTTTAATTTCTTATGGTGGTGATTTAATGTTTCATAGTCTAAATTTATGTTTTTAGGACTTTTGGGTGAACCCAATGTGAGTTTATATGAAATAATTCCTGTGAAAACTTATAATTTTTGTGGGAATGATGCAACCCCATACATAATGATAAAGGAATAAAATTAATTAGAGTATAAATATTTTATATTGTATGGTTAAAACCATTTTAGTTCAAGCTTCAGAGGCTTCTTCTTGGGTATCATGGGAGATCCCAGATCTAGCACCAATTCTCCTTCAAGGAATGAGGGTAGGAAAACCTTCTAATTTAAAACTCAAGAAAATCAGTTCTAATGAATGTGAATGTTATACAGTGTGCATAACCACTCCTCATTAAGTTTCTATAAGTCATCCATTCATATGTGAGACTTACCATATTCAAAAAACCGGTTTTAGATAGAAATTTAGAGTAAGGGAAGTTAGAACTCAATTGGAAGGACAACATCTATCCTATATACAATTGAATACTGGTTCTATTTCATAGTAATATGGGTTTTGGGGTGATAATACCATAGATTATATTTAATTTTATAATGATAAAACCTATTATCCTTGTTTACTATTTTCTAAAGGAATTTATGATTCTTGTTGAAGGATTTTATCTATCTATTTTCCCATGTATGATAGCAGGATGAATGGTTGGATTGGATATTATATATCCGATACAACTATTTCAATATAGAAGAGTAAAAATTGGTACCAATGTCCATCAATATAGTGTGAGGGACACTAAATTTTTTAATAATATTATTCTTCGTATAATTAATGATATCCTTCATTCTGATTTACTTAAAGGATATAGCCTCACCCTACTTGGAGAAGAAAATAGTGGCAATAAAGATGTACATAAACTCCATTGGTTTAGATAAGGATATTTCCCCATGAAATATATTCCCCATATGATAAATAAAAATGTTTATTTAGTGGTGAACAATAGTTTTAGGGTTTTATTGATGAATTATTATATATCAGACAAGCATAAAACTTATTTTTGAACTTTATGTAGTCTTTCTTTATCAATGGAAAGAAGTAAAAAAGTCTCTTGATTTGATTAAAGTTATTGAATAATGACTAATAAGAACTATTGATTCTAACATTTACTTCATTAATAATAATGAGGGTCTCTCCTCCTTTAATTGATTTGAGGAAGACTCTCTCAAATCCTTTTTTGAAGAGGATTTTCTCGAAATTTGGGTCCTTTTAGAAGACAATGTTTACTTCACTCTACCATATATATTCTTTCTTTTCTCATTTTGGTGATATAATTAGAATGTGGAGTAAGGATATTATAGGATAAATCTATCTGATTGTGGTATCCATCAATGAGGATTTGTGATCAACTTAAATATGGGTGATATTAACCTCATTGATCTTATTCATGCCATTATTGATGAATGTTGAGACCACCGAATGATGTGAAATGAAAATGAACTTAAAATATTTGTGTGGTTTCTATAGGTTGATGGATACATTTAATAATAAATTGACATGGGAATTCTATTAATGTGGGATTTGAGATAGTTTTGGATAATAGGATAATCTAAACATAAACCCTCAAACATAATCAAGTAAGGAAATTAATTCCTCATTCTTAATTGCATATTCCCCATTGATCATCTGGATTAATGACTATGAATTGTATCTGATATTTAATTGAGAAACTAGTACCTACATGTCCAATTCAATGTCTGTAATGAGGGTATAATATTCTACCTCATTTCTGGTTAACTCTTCATACAATATAAAGAAGTAAGGTAGAACTATTTTGGTTGGGGAGATGATTACAATCCACCAAACTGACTATTCTTCATATTTTCTATCCTCTTTTCTATTGGGATTGTATAATAACCATAAAATTACATATCCTATGTTTATGGAGTTCCATTTATAGAAAATACTTCGTCATCAAGGAGATCTATATTCATAACTGTCTTCTTTGGGAAAGGATGTTTTGTAATAAATTTGGAAAAAACATCCCATTTTATTATCTTCTGAGACATGAACTTGATGTAAAATTGATTTAGAATTATCACCCATCACATCCGATGCCCAATTAAAATCACAAATCTAAGAATATATTTTATTGGGTCATCATCAGATATGAGGCGAACCTTGTCATATTGTTGATAATGTGTCATCTACTGCACTCTAACGATCCAAATTATATAGTTCTTATTAATATTAGTGTATTGAGTCTCAAAATCAAATATATTTTTAATAAGATAATTGATTTTCCATGGTTTCCACATTGAGTATGAGAGGTTTTCCTTCTATAGGAATAATTATCACCGGTGGGAACATAATGTACTACATTAAATTATTAAAGGCTTTATGATAGTAATCATACCACTAGTAGGTAACACCTTTCATTATCAACCTTTTAAAGGGTAGTAATTTACCAATGAGGTTGGCTATGAGACATATGATATTAAAAAGGAACCCTTAGAGTCCCCTCAACTCTTTGATATTTTAAGGTGGATGAATATAAAGGATTTCCCTAGTCTTATCAGGAATAAATTTTATTCCATAATGGTGTACTAAAAAGATAATTAATTTCTTCATTGTTACCCTAAAAACATATTTTAAGGGGTTAATCTTCATGTTGGGTTTCCATAGTTTATTGAAATCTATCTCAAAATTGGAAATATGATCATGACATTATTGGGATTTTACCCCCATATTTTCAATATATAATTATAATATGAATGAAACACATAGTGAATCACCCTAATTTTACTTATAAAATAATAATTAAGTGATTTAATTTTTATTGGCTTCTGACAATGCACCCCAAAATCCTCCAAAAATTCAAATGTTTTCTACCATTGAGCCTAATTTTCCACTTCTGTCGAAGGAGTAGGATCCCTCCTACTTGTCCACATGCATTCTTT
This sequence comes from Viscum album, assembly GCA_963277665.1. Lineage (NCBI taxonomy): Eukaryota > Viridiplantae > Streptophyta > Magnoliopsida > Santalales > Viscaceae > Viscum > Viscum album. The sequence goes on along the minus strand of OY728157.1, from coordinate 21,416,710 downwards.
CTTATTCCATTATCCTATGGAATAAAATTTTTAAAGTTCTACATGATGAATTTATCTATCATATTTCCTCTGGAGGCAATTAGGGAGTGATCTCAGTGAAAGACATCCTCCTAATCTCCCATTCTTCTCATGCTTGGGATATTTCTCCCATCCTGGAGATATCATTAGATCCAATCAGACAATCTATGGATAAGTTTTTATGGTGATTTATTCCCTATAATAGGCCATCTCGGAGGCTGTGGACATCCTCTAATGGACTTTGGTGGCTCGTTTCGACAATAAGAATCTCCCACTCCTATTATTCTAGGTCTTATTTGGCTCTTAGGGTCTGGAATATCTAAAAAGAGTGTTTGAGATTAATCGCAAATGTTTATGTGTGGTTATAAATTCTAGGGATTAAATTATGAATGGATGGTCATGAAGATCTCAGTTATATGTTAAATGGTGGTTCAACCTTTTGGAGTTATCTATAGGGGTTGATGAAGGCTGAGAACCCCATCATGTAGTAGTGTGGCTCATTTTTGGGGGGATTACTCTTCCTTTAAACAACAGTTATTTCCATCAGAATATTGGGTATGTTATTAGCTCCTTTATTTATTTTAATTATAGAACTCTTCCTCTACTTGAAGCCTTGGTGGATTTTATCTATGTTGAGATAGATCTTCCCTCTCCTCTTATAGAGTTTATTGTTCATCCTGATGGTGCCTCCATTACAAAGTGAAAAAAATCCACTACTATTATTTGGCTCACTTCAATCCAGATTTTCATATACAAGGGAATTTTTTGAAGAATTTCATGGTTTCTAGGATATGAATCCCATGAAGGGCCTAGTTCTAGCTCCGATGGGTGATTCTAGGTTAGATCTTTTTTCCCTCTCGCTATCGATGGATTTGTTGCACGTTTTAATAGAAATGATTCCTAACGAGAAAGAATTAGGATATATTTCAGAGCTTCCTTTAACATCTTTTCCTCTCAAGGAAGCATGTCTTTCCATGTTGGTGTTTAGTCCATAACTTCTCTCCTTTTATATTCCATTTATCATGTATGTTCAGCCCTTCTCAAGTAGTAATTAGAAACCTCCACCTCCCTCCTCTTTGGTTTCTATTATAGTGAAATACCCCAGTTCTTCTAGCATCACACCCCCAATACAATGAATTATCACTATTATCCTACCCCTGTCTTCCTATCATAATCTGAGTGGCCCATGTATTTTTATTGACTCTCATATTCCCCATCCCAATGGTATTTTTACTCATTTGATATCTAAAATTGATCCAACTTCCCTTTCCTTTCAAACCTTGAATATTTTGACATCGAGATCTAAATATTGATGTTCTTTTCTCTAATTTTAACCTTACAAATATAGAAAACATGCGGACTAGGATCCTAAGTGAAAATTGATTTTTTTTTCCAATGATTTTCTCAATCTCATGTCTTCTCTAGTGGTTATATTATCACCAAAACAGAAATATTCTAGGATTTATAAAATTTTTAATAGGATAATGATGTTTCATTTCACGAACAACCATCTATAGAACCAACACATTTTGATTTTATGTAATTCTAGTATATATGTAGAGAAATATCAAACTTATAATAAATTAATTTTTAAAAAATTCTCATGGAATTGCATCATGGTTTCATCATTTTTATGCCAAATATGATTCCCCGGCTAGGGAGTTGTTGTAGCAAGACCTTAGCTCCTTCAATACCAGAGATTCAGTGTGGCTAATGAGAGTTGATTTTGATACTATCGTGGATCCCTTAGAAAATAAAGAAGGATATCCCTCATCAATGAAGTATATACATGAGTTTTATTATACTCTGTATCTCAACAATGTAGTGGATATTGTTTTAATGGGAGACATGTTTACTTGGTGCAATAATCATAATGGAAGCATACATACCTGGTGTAACCTAGATAAATTCCTAGTCAACCTATAAGAAATATCCTCCTTCCAAAATGACAAAGTCACTCACCTTGTTAATTCCCTTTTGGACCAATCTTCAATTAATGTTAACTTGGAAACCAGAAGTAAACACTACAATCACTTCTTCTTCTCAAGAAGATGGATATTTGATCTAACATTCCATCAGATTGTGTAGTCCTCCTAGGACAGACCATTATAATAGGTTCAGTGGGTTGTTCTTCATAATAAATTGAGATATTTAAATAAATACATGTAGTCTTGGTTTATTAATCATCCTTCTATCCTTAAATATTTAAAAATGAACAAATTGTCAATAGTGTAGTTGGAAACCAGGATTGAATATGAATAGAATTAATAAATATTCAATGCTATCATATATAAAAAAATCCATTTAGAAGAACTGATCCTTGAGAAAGAACGACTATCCCATGATAAATCCAAACTCTCTGGGTCAAGATAAGGATATAGGAATATATCATTTTATCAAGAATTTATCAACAAAAATAACATGGGTATATATTCCTAACATTTTTATGGATTATAGATCCTTCTCAAACAACCCTAATATCATTAGAGGTATGGAGGAATCCCATTTCAAAACTATCCTAGTTGGTCTCAACCCATGTAGGTAGGATAGTTTTTTAACGGTACATGAATCTATACTTGATTCGATTTATCATGTGGTAATAGAGAAAAAAATTATAATCCCTTATTAAGGAGAAGGAAATATGAGAGGCTACTGTTTCTATCATTCTAGGGAGATCATCAGGCCTTGAAGAATTTCCAATTCCTTATATGTAGCTTATTGGGAGACTCTTAATATTGATATTTTAGAAGTGGTGCAAGACTCTTTCTATAGTAGAGTGATACACAAGGTGGATATTACTACCATCAATTTCCTCATTCCAAAATTTAATGACCCTTACTCTTTATGTAAGTACCATTCAAAAAGTATGTAAAATTTTCCGTACAATGTGACTTCTAGTGTGATCAATAGAATAATCCCTTGGAGCCTCCATGTTGGTATTTCTAAGGATCGACATTGATTTATTAAGGCCATGCCTATCTCGTTTCTATTGATCTTTCACAAGAGATGATTGTTGACATAAAAAGGAAGTGTCAAGGAGAAAACATTGTTATTAATATTTATATAGACAAATCTTATGATAAGAATTAATGGGGTTTTATTTTTAAGGTTTTTTATTTCATATGTTTTTCTTCTTATGTTGTTGATCTTTTGTTCATATGTTTTAGATTTCAATGGATTATAATATCATTTATGGGATGTTAATATGGGTTATTCAAATAAATGTGTGGGGTAAGGTAGTGGATTCTTTGTTTCTTAGCATATTTATCTTTAACTAAGATTCCCTATGAAGGTTCATTAACAATAATATTCATGAAGGGAACATACTACATTTTTAGTATAGATCACACTTATGAGGTCTATCTCACATAATGATTTTAGATGACATGGTTTTACTCTTTACAAGTAGTAATAAAATCCATTCGAGGTATCAATAAAATTATTTATGAATACTGTAAGTGGATTGGTTAGAAAATCAATCATTATAAAATCAATGATTATATCTCAAAGTCATGTTTGGATAGACGAGATCATGTAACCAAATATAGTATTTAAACCCATAGAAGAAGAATACCTTTGGAATATTTAGGATATCTAATTTTTTATAGACGGATTCAGATTAAAAATCATTATATTTTGGTTAAAAGGATCTCTACCTATATTAAAATTTATAAAACTATCACTTTTCTTTCATAGGAAGAATTACATTCATAAACCACATTTTATCCTCCATCCCCAAGCAGTTTTTATCAGTTCTGAAAGTTCCAAAGAGTTTCATCAGGATTATAAAAAACCTTATGTCCTCATTCATCTGGGATTCTAATTTGGATGGTAGGTACCACTGGGTGTATTGGGAGATGATAGAAAAACAAATATAAGATGATGGTATAGGTTTTAATAGTGTCATAAATTCAATGCATTGTCAGTATGAAAGTCTGGATTTGGAGGTGATCGAAGGATGTATGTAATACGTTACATTCATTATGGAAAAGTATAGGTAAAACATGGATTCACCTAAGGGGGAAACATATAACCTTTGGAAAAAATCCTAACCCATATTCTAGATCTATAGTTCCATGCATTATGGATTATTATCCATAGTTATATCAAATTCTATCATGAAAACTGGGATAGATCAACACTTGGATTCCACGACTACTGGACTCTGAATTTAATGTTCAGACAGGCTTGTGATTATCCCACATTCAACAATGCTGTTTAAAAAAATAAGAAGGTGAAATTTTCAATCTCATCAATCCTATAGATGAGTAGGATAAATGCGTTTTCATAGTTTCTTTATCTTGATCCTTTTCTATTAAATCATAAAAATACATTTTCACTAATATGCAAGTGAGATAAAATTGGAATCATCTTCTTTGCTGAAAGGAAATCTTACCAAAGTTCAATTGTCTTGTTTGATGAATCTATTATCATGATTTATCCACTAATTTGGTGGTCAAATGGAATGGGATCACCATTTTTCTAAATTCTCTTGTTGTTAGAATCCTAGTGGGGAGGCAACAACCCACTTATTTTTTAATGGAAAACGTGACAACTCAGTGTGGAAATAAATGGGAATATTCACTGGTTTTTCTTCCTTAGATATCCATGGGGAAAGATTCAATCAACTTTGGTTTCAAGTATTACAGAGGAACAATTTATAGAAGATGGTGAGATCAATTCTATTGGATTTCGGATGTTGGTGTATCTTGATTTCATGTAATTAAGATTGACATGAAGGGAATTCCTTCACAAGGAAGGATCTAATTTCAAGAATGAGGGGTCTAGGTATTACCCTGGGGACACTATTGAAAAAATGGGATGATGCCTTCTATTTAACACTTATTTTAACTCACAATTACCCCCTTTATTACTATACAAAGGGTGTTTACTTATGGAAGGTGGATTCATTGGAACCCCCACACAAACAGTTTGAAGCTAAATATTAACAGTTATAATACCATAGGTATTATGAGGGGGTAGAATCATCTTGGATCCTAGGTAATATGTTATTGTTTCCTTTTTAGCTTCTTTTAGGATAGGCTACTCTCTTTATGAAGAGTTATAGGAAATTCTCAAAGGTTTAGAGTTCTGTTACTCCGAGAACATCATATTGGTAGTAGACAAAACTAATTGTATGAATTTCTAAAACTCTCTACAAGATACATTTACACCCCTTGGTCTATCTCTTATCGTACACAAAGGAGAAAGATTCTCATAAAAAATTTGGTGTACATGCTTCATACTTGGAAATAGGGTAAAAAAGTGGGCGATTTTATCACATCAAGGTTTCATCTTAATGGAAAATTCGTACCATTCTCTAGCATGGGATATCTTCCTTGATATCGTGTAAACCTAGTTAGAGGAGACTGCATTGGCCTTCACTATTTCAGAACTCCATGATTCTATGTCCTTGGGTCTTTGTCTCTATCATGTTTTTCTGGATTTTTTTATGTCTTGTACCAATCATTATTTAAAATAAATAGGACGCAATACCCAAATGTGTATTTTGATTCTAAAAAAATACTATATTTAATAAGTGGGTCTTGAATATATGGTTCATGGTGCATTGGTATATAGAGATTTTTTTATTTAATCTAAATGGAATCACTTGATAGAAATATTACATTTTGGATGACCTTATAATAGTGGAATCTTCCTCATCAGGGGATATCTGGATCTATTTATATCCTGAATACCCATCCATAATGGAGAGGTCCCAAAAACACATTGACCCATTGATCAAGAGTTTTGTGATCGAGACTAGCAAATAATCCTTTATCCAATATTGATTGTGATCCTCGAATTTGATGTAGACATAGATATAACTATTCTTCATCATGAAAATGCAAATATTGGTGATCTATTTTGGGAAATCAACTTTTCGAATATATTTGGATTTGAAGAGTTTGTCAATTTGGGATTCTACCATAGTAGTCTTAGTCAGATGCATTCTCCTTAATACTTTATTAAAGAAAAATTGTCCATTTGGTGAACTCAAGTTATGGGTAGACACATCACGGTCTAATTTGATCATTTCAGTATAGTTCTTGGAGAAGGAATACAAATTCTATTTGAGGAAGGAGATATATGTCTCCTTTTCTTCAAGGTCCATAGTCCCAATGATCAACATAAGACACAAATATTTCTTCGTATCCTAATTCAACTATTTAATTTCATTAATTATAGTGGAAGTTACTTCCTATAATATGGGAGGGGAATCCATGAGATCATATTCCTCCTCCTCCTCCCCATATTTGATATTATCAAAAGAGAAAGATAAAAAGGTCGTATAGTACATATGAGACAATATGGGGGTTTCTTTTGATTCTGATGATAATGTAGGAGTGTCCTTGATATTTTCCCCCTATTCCACACTATAATCTAGGGAGTATTATGAGTATACATATTAAGATTTATAAGATGACATGGGGACAATATTATCATGGTAATTGTTATATTTTCTAAGATCAAATCACTCTTTATTATGGTTATGTCTAACTGACGCAATTGATATCATGAGGATAGGGGAAAATATCCCCAAACCATTTTCCTTTATTCTTTACTTTGTATTCATATCCACATGTTCAAAGAGTTTCAAATGTGTCAACTGAGACTAGAGGTCAGTAAAACCCATAGAGTGGTATAAGTTTTATGAATCCAAGTTGATACACATGGATTAAAAAGTAGTATTCTCTCTATTTAGTCACAGTTTCTCCATGAGGACATCCACCTAACCATCATATGAAAGTAAAATGTTTGAGTAATTCATATTATTCTCAAATAAAACTTCTATAACCTAATGAATTCCTAAATCATGAGTTTTTGCCTCAATCTAGTTGATGTTAAACACATAATCCTTTTTATTATTTCTATATGGATTCATGGGGGACATTTTTAGGCTTCTAGAAGCAATAATCTGAATGAAAATATCTAACACCACCTACTTTCCCTCCATCTTATAGAACCCCATATATATATGGGGAATCACATGACTCAAATGGGTAATTTTCCCCATAAAGTAAATCTACTTGTCCACCAATGAAGTCTTTGAGATACTATTACTACGATAGAAGTATTTCTGAATGATTATAAATCTATGAACATACAAACAAGATGTTTAAGGTTACGTATTGAGGAATAACCATAAATTAAGAGTCAAATATGAGACCACTAAACTGGGTTTTAATTTTGATAATCCAAGGTGCCTTATACTCATTCTTATCACATCCTTGAATTTTTCAGGTAAGATGGAGTTAAGTTGTCCTCATTATATCCCAAGTTATAGAGGGTATAAAACTATAGTAGGTTAATCCTAGAACCATTATTAGATAGATTCTGAAGAACTTTTACATAACCCAACATTCAAGATATACACAAAGGCCTGATGCACCAAAGTATTTCTACTTTTTAGTATTTCTCTATGAAGGAAATGACTATGTAGAACTCAATGGGAATAGTATTCATGTGATATTCCTTGACTGCAACCACTTTATCCTTGAAATAAGAGGGGATTAAAAGTTCCACAATAAATATTTCCTTATATTCTGGGGAGAGGTGTATGAAATCCATAATAGATAGATTCATTAAAAAATTGACAATCTACTTCTGGATGTCATCTTTTTGGTCCAAGTGTCCATGCTTCCTATATTTAATAGGTTACTTGGTTTGGGGTTTAGAGTTCAAATATTAATGTTCTAGTATCTCTTTTCCATATCCTAAATATTGGGTAAATTTTACTATTTTCATGTTTGGTTGAGTTGTCTATCCTTTATTTCATCGTTAACCAGAAAACTACATACTTTCAAGTTGGTCTTCTAGTATGATTGGATTTGAATAATCCTTAGATGATTCATAATCAAATTGATGCTTATTTTGATCTGGTTGGAGTTCATACATTTAATTTCTAAAAAATATATGGCCTCAACAAAAATGAGGCATAAAAACAAGGGCTTATTTTTACCTCATCTTCTTTAAACTCTTTGGCCTCTATATCCCTTTATTCAGTTATATATGAGGATTTCAGGATCATACAATCACCCAAATTCATTAGTGAAGAATTATTTCAGGTGGATAATATTGAATGATACACATTGAGACTCTTACTCCGAGTAAGGATAAATTTTGTGGGGTGATTCCTATTGTTTTATTTGCAAGGATGGTGTTTGTCCTCCTAGTTGTGGAGGTAGGAATACCAAAAGAGTTTAGAATGACTTTTATACTGGTAAAGACTCTTCATTTAATGATTTGTTTTATTGAAAATTATTTATCTAGATTTCTTAGAAGATTGTGATAATTAATATGTAGTTTTGGAATTTTCAGGGAGAGCTGAGGTCACAATTAGCTGATTTAGTTTTTCCACGAGTTTTGAGTGCACTCAGTTGAATGGTTACCTATTAATCTAGTCATAATTTTTTTTCACTCTTCATGATTCACTTCCACTTCACTTATCAAGTAGGTAGAGTGGCTGAAATATGATTCATATGTGTTGTGTGTTTTCCTAGCCTGACCATACCAGATTCATCCAACTTATAGAGTGTGTCCTTATTGATAATGTAGTCTTTTATGTTATACCAAATTTTTTTGAATGGTATGTAACTGGGGATGTAATTTTGGAATAATTTTTTGGGATTTTTAATTTATATAAATTTTAGAAGGTTGTCTTCTTTGGAAATTATAATGTTTCCTAGAAACTACTCTCTCTAGAAGGAAATTTTTTTATTCTTACAATACCCATATATTGGATGATGTTTGTCCCTCCTTTCATCATGACGATGGTGTTGTTCCTAATAATTTTGTTATGGGGGAGGCACCATGTGATATTTTGTGGGCTTAGGTGCCTAATCCAATAGTAGTAGTCTCATATTTAGCATTATGGATACAGTTTTAGTTTACCCAAAATTCATTCATTTAGCAGCTACTGTTTTCCAAGTCTTATCTAAAGTTCATCAAATTTCATCCTCCATATACTATGTGACTGCTGCAATATCATTAGATCAATTTGGGTATTCCAAATACATTAGTTGTATTTGTATCTCATTATATACATTATCTATGAAAATACCCAATATATTCTCTTAAGGGAGTTGTGTATTGAGATATTAGCTTATACCCATCCATATAATGATGAAATTTGCGACTTCCTTGTTATCTCTATATTTTTATGTTGAGAGTTTGAGTAAGTTTTTCTTCTCTAGTTTTAATAATAATTGATAAATGAACTACATTTATAATTATTACTAATTTGAAATAAAAATGTCTAGTAAATTTATATTTTGTTCAAATTATGGAACCTCTAGGGTCTGCAAAAAGAATATGAGATTTGATGCCTCTTAATTCAACTACATCATCATTATGGGTCCATATCAATACACAACATGAATTGAGTTCTTTTATCTGTCCCAAAATCCATTGAATATTGGGAAGCCGAGAATCCCTAAATTGGATGATGAGGGTGAGTATACACCTAGTGGGGATATGTATTTTTATTTGGTTATATTAGCACATGTTTCCCCTATATAAATTCTATTCAATAAGTAATGTATTAGATGGATCCAATTTGTTTCAATGAAATTGTTTAATAGGTTGGTACCCATGTACAAGCTATGTGTGGGGCCTAAAATTTTAAACTCTTCAGCATTGGGTTTTAATATCTATTTTGAGCAATCATGGGGTAGATTTATCAAAACAATGGAAATTTTTTCCCTAATAGAGGAAACTGTTAATACCCTTCATTCATAGGTTTAGAATCCTCTATTTTTAAAGGTATTTTAATTTAATCCTTGTGATCATTAAGTCTACCTTTGAGAAGAATTGCAGGTGTCTTGGTCACTTAAACAAGCATTTGGGTGTTTTAGGGTGCACCACGAGTAGGACTACATTGTAACTTTTATAAATATACCATAATAACATAATGTAAATAAAGTGTTACATTACATGAAATCCCAATACCTTTTAGGTTGAGAGATTTTGAGAATTTTTAAAAATATTAAAATAATAAATCTCATGTCTTCTATAACTAATGGAAATGTTTTCCACTATATAAGAAACTAGTTAATTTGTAATAAATATTAAACATCTCCAAAAAAATTGCACACATTCTATATTATTTAAGACATGTAATTCGTAATAATTTTCTATATAACCTTGTGATAATAAGGGATGATCTGTGATACTCAATAAGGAAAAACATACAACTGAGGCAATCATGGTGTAAACATAGACTAAATATTATGGAATGAATAAGTAATAATCATAATTCCATAATTAACTGAAACTGAGAGAATAATATATCCATGGAGAGTAATGGAAATAAATAGATAACTTGGATAAAAATAACTGGTTCCTTAGAAATAAAATTCATAATTTCAAATAACAAATTTCATTCCCTAATCCATGAAGTCGTGATCTCAGAAATCATAATCTCACTGTTACCAAACTATGTTTAAGATATTTCATATTTTGGGAATGCATACACACAAATACCTAAAAATGTTTTTATCGTGAGACATATTTATTCATCAAAGGGAAATATGATATCAGGCCACACCTGTCACTTCTTCAAGTCCAACAAATTCATCATATGATATACTGAGTAAAAAATACATAATACCCATTTCAAAAATCATCTATATTGGAATAATGAAATACATAACACCAATAATGTTCCCTATGTCAATAAAAATGGTATAATTATCATAAATCATCAATATAAATAAGTTGTATGGTCCAAATATAAATTCCAAACTTTATTGAGAAATCAGTAATCATCCATATCAAAATAAAAAATATATGGATTTTAAATACTTCCCCAATAAATAAAGAAAATAACAATCCATGTAAGCATCCCTCCGGCTAAAATAGTATGGAGTATTGGTGTATAATTAAGTCAATAATTTACCTTATCAACCAATGTATGGAATCTAGGAAAATGTCCTTTAATAAAAGGAATGGAATATAGGGTATTCACAAATAAAAGAATTAGAAGAAAAATCATGACTATACAAAAAGGGTGGATAGGCAAGATAAAGGGGGTGATGGATCATATATTTTATAGAAACGAAAATTGTATAATATATATAGATAAAAAATATAGATGGTTTCAAAGGAACATATACCCAGTGTAAAAAATGAAACTCAGAAAGATGTTGACATATATGAAAAAAATTTGTGCAAAATAATGATTCGAACAATATCACCAAATAAGGAAACAAGAATAAAATTATTTGATACCATGATTTCAATAAAAATAAATTATAAATATATATACTTATTAGGGAATATTTCATTGAAACTAAATCCAATGAGTGTTAATCCTTTTTAACATGAAATGGAAAATAGAGGTGAAAAAATAAAAGTTTTTTTAGAAAACATTATTTATACTGATGTAAAATACAATCTTACATCTCACTTTAAAAAGTAATTTTTTTAAAGTTCAAGTGAAATATTTCAAAAAGATATACCTTTAAAAATAATATACAATAATTGATCCTTGAAAATAAACTAAAGTTTTCTATAGGAAATTTGGTGCTAAATATAAAACGTTTTATTATGAAAGAAACCTTTTAATACTTTGAAAATATATTTTTGGAAAACCCACATTATATAAAGAGTAAAAAAACATTTTTTATAGTAAAAATTATCTTTCCAATATAGTATTTAATATAACATTAAATATAATTTTATAGTGTAAGAACCCAATCATGGAAGGGAAAAGTCTAAGATAAAACCTTATAACTCAAAGAAAGAGACTTGAGTAACTAATAACCCTTATGGGAAATACATCCCAAAAATTATGAAATATTATTCAAAGGGTTCATGCAGTTGGAATGTATATCCATAGAAAATATTGAGATATTACCAAATAAAATAATAAAGAGTAAAATATATCTAGCTTTTATGAAATAAGTTCAAGAGAATGATCGTAACTCAATGAATGAAAGTTGAGTTAAAAAAATACTTATCATTAGGGAAAAAAATGAATGAATGAACACTTGAATAAGGAAATATTATTTGGAAAGTAAATATAATGAAATAAAAAAATTAGGTTATATAAAATATACTTGGGAATAATATTCACAATACAATAAAAATATGGTGCACAAAATGTTTTATCTCTCTAAGAACTAGAATTAAGATAAAAAACCCTTAGGAAATTAGAAACATTAGGATTAAAACCCCCCAAAGGATAGAATTTAAAATGGAACATTGAATACCATTAATAATTATATAATATTGATATAAAATATAAAATGGATATTAACTAAACCATATAATATATAACATGGGGCATAACATAAAAATGTATCACAAAAATGAAATTTGAGATAAGAAACCCTTACCTTTTATATGGGATTCCATGAATGAACTCTAACCTCATGTATGAAAAATATCTATCTAAACAACTTATTTCATAACCTTACTCATATATTTTCTATTTATACCCTTCCTTTATAATAATTCTTTATATGAATTCTAGTTTTTTATTACTAATTTTCAAAATCAGTGTAAGTGATATTGATCTTTTTGAACTAATTTCATAAAAATGGTCTATTTATTAATTCTTGTTATGAATTTCACCATACCATGATCATTAAAGTAATTATAATATATTTACCATGATATTTTTAAAGGTATAATTTCAATCCATGGAAATTTTTTGCCACAATACATGAATATAAAATCAACAATGATCATGTTTTGGTGATTTTTAATGAGTGAAATGTGTTTTCATAGTTAACGAATTTACTAATAATGTTATAATTATAGAAAAAATGGTCATTATTTACATATTTATATTATTTTAAACTATTAATTAAGTTACTAGAGTCATTCATGAATTAAATTCATAGCACTGTTCAAGTAGGCGGTTAAACTGACACAAACATGATCATACCGTGATTAATGGATGATTATGTGGTGATTTAGTTGTATTGTCATTATAATTGAGTAGTAATGATATTATTTAGTGGTATTAGTTATATATATCATAATTGAAATAAATTAGTTTAATAACATAACCTATATGAAATTATTTCATACTATGAAGATATCATTTTTTGTTCATAGAATTTTCTTTTGGGCAGTAGAATTTACAACAATTTTTATTAAAATTATTATTAATAGTATATCTAATTTATTTTAAAAAAACTATAATAATTTAATAATAATTATATTTATCCATTAAAATCATTCTTATTATCATCCGTTTAAGGTAGTGGGGAAAATAAAAACAAAAATCCATTGTTCCATGGAGGTCGTATCCACACATTCACATGGATAATAATTTCATTTTCCATTGAATGAGAAAAGGGGTAATATAGTTTATTATATCAGAATGTAAAATATCTAAAAAAATACCATAATCATATATTAAATTTCCTAATATGACAATACTTATATGGTGGTGATGAAAAACGAAACAAATCTCATCGTGGATGCGGTAGTCTGCACAACACCAAAATGACGATTCTGTTTTTCTTAATAGAAAAGGGAAATGTGGATAATGATTGTACAATCATTATAATAACATGTAATTATAGTATTTATAATAATGTTATAATTTTAATATGGTGTAATGTAATTTAATAAGAATATGTGCACAAAAATAAATAGAAATGAGAAAGTTGATGTTAGAATGTTAGCCTCACTTATTGGATTATCTCCACTGAAATGGGGGTTAAGTCTTTTGGGGAAGGTATTTTGAGAATAAAAAAAATCTTTAAGGTGGATAATAATTTTTAGGATAGTCTTGGGTATTGTTTTTTCCAAACAAAGTAAATTTTGGTGTGAGGGGAATTGAGGTGAGGAGTAAGCTTTTTATAAGTTTAAAGGGATGAAATTTTTGTGAATACCCAACACTTTTCCATAATCTAGAGGAACCCTTAAGAAAAGTAGCCCAAAAATTAAGAAATAATGGATAATATAAATTATAAGGTCGATAAAAGACTAAAAAACCATTCCCACACATGTTTTAAACATTTTGTGGTATTTCCCTCTTAGTTAAACCCTTTTGAACCCTTTTTTTTCTCAGGTTAACAAGTTTTTAAAAAGTAATTTATCAATTATGATTGAAACTAAAATGGGATTTATTACATAATTTAGACCTAATGGTTCAAAATTTTAAATTAATCATATTATATAAAATTTTCAAACGTGATTAAAATCAATATTTAAATACTAAATGTATAAAGCATTATTTTTTTTAAAAAAATATATCATAATTTCAAAAATGTTAAATATGGGATTGTATATTAAAAATAAAATTTTACAAATTTTTAAATATAATTATAAAATAGATATTTTGTCTTATAAAAAGATTTTATAAATTTATAATTCATATTTATATAATAATAATATCATTAATATCATGTTATTTGTAAAAAAATGTATGTTTCACTATTTACCTAAAAATAAATATTTTTAGAAAAATATAGAAAAATCATATTAGAAAAATATTAACATTATAAATCCAAAAAATAAAGTTTATTTTTTAATATTAACATTTTAAAATTTAAAATTTTATTTTTTTAAAGAAGATGAGATATAATGAAAAAAACTTTTTATAAGAAATAACTTTTTTGGAATATTAAACATTATCATTAATATTTCCTACAATTTACTAATTAAATTGTTAGTAACCAATTATTAATATCAAATATATTTTAGTGTCATTAATCATAGTTTAATTGAAATTGAAATTCATTTTTCATAAAAATGTAATATTTCAAAAAATATATTTCTAAGAAAAAAATGATCAGATTAGTCATTTTAGCAATAGAAATTTAATTCCATTAATATTAAATTATCTAATATTTTCTTCATATGAATATTTCAAAAATTGGATTCTTATATTTATTCATGTTAATTCAATGGCTATGTTTTTATGGTCGAAACATATCATAGTGTCATATTAGTTCGGTGTTCCTTGTAAAGAAAGCTATCAAACACATTATTTATTTACAGAGAATGTAAAGTGAAATATAGAGAGAAAACATACTCCCCCTTAAGTGGATTTCATCATCACAATTTTAATTATTACACATTTAATAAAGTAGGTGAGTGTATTCTTAAAATGTCCATCATTTAGGGTATAACCTTTTCTATGACATTTATATTACTCTCTTAGGATATATCAAGTTACTTATCTTTATTCAAAAGAAATTATACACTCATAAAATCATATTCCAAACTATTTTTATACCCTAATCATATGTTCCATATAAAATACTTTTCCTAAAACCATTTGAATCTCCATGAAATTTAACCACAATGATATTATATATTCCTCAAAAAATGTACTCAATATTTAACCCTATAATATATTAATCACTTGTTCATAAAGTAATAATCTAGTCAATATATATAATAATATTAAAAGTTATATAAAAAACATAATAAACATCATGGATTATTATTTTTTAAATAAATAACCAATTTCAATAATATCTATCTCACTTCTCTAAAAAATAATCATCCCTTTATTACATAAACATCAATAATATATTAATCCTAATATTTATACATACCATAATCATGTGTTCTTCAATTGTTATCCCCAAAAATATAAGATTTTAGTAAAAAAACTTTTCTAGTTTATTGATTCCATTTAATATATGTTTCCAAACATATTAATTCATAACTACTAAATAAAAATCCTTAGATGTTTCACATAACCCTCATTACTTTTATAATATACCAAAATATCATCAATAAATATTACTCACTAATAAAAATATCTAAGAGTATCAAGATTTAATTTCTATTGAGATATCAACCTCGCTAATTTATGTAAGAATAGTAAAATCACATTTTAAATCATAACAAGAAAATAATATGATTATCAACTATTAAATTATTCTACCTTATTTAGTTATATGATATAGCGGTTTCTCGATACAAACATTTCTAAACATTATTTCAATGATCCTATTTCAGCCAAATACTAAAACCCAAAATATAAATGATCATATGAATGTAAAAAAATGAATCCTAATATACATTCTATAGTGACACATTCATTTCATCCTTTGATACTTCTAGTTCAGTCTATGTTACATTAAGTTAGGTTCTCATTTACATATTAACATAATCCCTTAAATAAATTTGAAAATAAATCCTTTATAATATTTTTTAAAGAGAATGTAATTGATAATATAATATCTTATGTGAGTGTCTAGCTAGTTTTGATGTCTTAGGAACATTCACCATGCAATATAGTGAAGATTAAGCCAATGGTCATTCAACCATTTTTGGGGGTGATTACCCTTAGATACAAATGTTTCGAAGTTGCATCCACATAACAGTATCAAAAATAGAGTTTAATTTCTAGGAAAACCACATAATAAAGACTTTACCAAAACTTTAGGATTTAATCCTATATTTAGACCTATCCCCAGGGTTCTTACAAAAGTTATTATATCTTAATCCCCAATAAAATATTCATTATTAACTTAACATTAAATCATATACTATCTCATAGGTTTATTTATATCATTGAAATTGTGACCAACAAAACTTATCAATGTTTAATAACCATGAAAACATTTAATTTATCTTCAAATTATAAAAGCATAACCTCTAAATTTATGTAAAACTTTATTTGTTAGGAATTCTATTGTCATGGTCCCATGCTCTAAGATATGGTCCCAGAAAAACAAAATTTACATATTTTCTTCGACACTAACTACATATTCCCATACATAAACATCCTATAATTACATGATTTAAAGAAAATATTGAATTTCTTACATTTTCAAAAAAAATTACATCTATATCTTTATAGAATTAGTAAAAACCATAAACTATTGAATCCTATGTCATTCTTAACCAAAGTACTTTTTTTGTACTATATAAGAAACTACTTAATCCATAATAAGTCTTCATTATTTCCCAAAATGTTTCCACACATGTGATTTTCTTATATACATATCATGTGTAACGCTTTTCTTCATAACATGGGAAATAAAAGAAAATGAAGGAATGAAATCAAACAATATTTAAGGAAAACAATATTATAGAAGCAATCACAACATAGCCATGGAATAAATATTATGGAAGGAATAAGCAATCATCAAAATTTAATAATCATCTTAAACATAGAGAATAATATATTCATGGATAAAAATAGAAATAAATAGATGACATGGAAAACAATAACCGTTTTCTTTAATATGAAATTCATAATTTTATATAGTTCATTCCATCACATAATCTAATACATCATTATCCTAGACATCATTGTCTTACCATAAAGGTATTATCTCTAGGAAATATCTTATTCTGAGTAGGCATACACCAATATACCCAAATATGTTTGTCTAATGAGACTTATTGATGAATTAAAGGAATTTATAATATTTATCCCCACCCTTGACTTCTTTATGTCTAAAAAATTTAACTTATAAGATAATGAGTAAACAATATAGAATTAACTTTTCCCAAAAACAACTATATTGTAATAACAACATATGAATTTCCAATACTATTCCATGTTTCAATAAAAGTAGAAGCATGATCATAACCCATCTGGAAAAGGAAGGTGGATGTTTAAACAATAAATAGTAAAATTTCTTGAGTAATCAATAAACATCCATATGTGAATAAAAATTATTAATATTTTCAATAGTTCCCCAATAAATAAATATAATTTCTTTATAAGTAAGTATCCCTCAATCTAAAACCATATGGAGTAATAGTATATAGTGAATTCAATAATATCCCCAATAAATGAACGTATATAATCTAGGTGAACACACTTAAATCAAAGGAATGTAAAAAGGGTATTCAAAATTGAAGGAAATTATAATGAAAATCATTCATATAAAAAATGGATATGTATAAAAGACAAAGTGAGTTATAAATAATATCATTGATATAAAATAACATTAAATAATATAACTAGATAAATATGGATGATGGTTTAAAAATAATATATCTAAAGTGTAAGAAAGGAATCCTAGATGGATGATAACACAAATGAAAAAAATACTTACAAAACAATGCTTCCAATGATAACACACAACAAGGTATCAAGAATCAAATTATTTGATACCATAAGTTCAAACCCAAAAATTATTAATAAATATACTTATTATATAATAAATCATGTATTATAAATCCCATGAGTGTAAATTATTTTTTAAATGAAAAGTAAAATAGTGAGGAGAACATAAAATATATATTTTTTTAACATTGATGTAAAATACAACATGCATGTCACTTTCAGAAGTAATTTCTAAAAATGTGAAGTGAATGTTTTTAATTTTTTTAAATTTTTATAAATAATCTAAAATAATGGATACTTTAAAGTGACTTATTTTTTCTATAGGAATAGTGGAGAAAATAGAAAACATTTAATCTTTAAGGGATCCTTTTTATACTTTTAATGTATCTTTATTGAAAACTCAAATAAGAAGGATTCAATAACTAATAACCCTATTGGGAAACATATCCCAAGAAGTGAGAAATATTTTTCAAAGGGTTTATAAAACATTATTTTTATTAAATATTAATTTTTTCATATATTATTATAAAATACCATATAATATAATATTATAGTAGAAGAACCCAAGTATGGAAGAACAATTTCCAAGATAAAACATTATAACTGAAAGAAAGTGATTTGTGTTACCAATAAAAATTACAGGAAACATATACTAAGAAGAGATAAATATTTTTCATAGGTTTAATGTGGAAGGAATTTAAATACCTAAAAAATGATATAATACCACATAAAAAATAAAATGGTATAATGTACCCAACATATAAGAAATAAGTTCAAGAGAATGACCATAACTCAATGAATTAATGTTGAGTTTCCAAAAAACATTACTAATGGGGAACTAAAAAATAAATAGACAATAAAATAAGGTAAAATGATCTTAAAAATAAATCCTATAAAATAAAATAGTATAATAAAAAAACTCCCCATGAAGAAAATACAACATAAAAATAAAACATGGTACATATAATGTATTATGTCTCAAAGAATTAGAATTGAGACCAAGAAAACCCTTATGGATTTAAAAATATTCAGATCAAAACTCTTTAAAGGATATAATTTAATATTTAACATTTAATAGAATGAATAATGATAGAATCATGATATAAAATATTAAATGTGTAGTTAGTACACAATAAAATTGAAAATATGGTTCGTAACATAAACATGTATCAATGAATTGAAATTTGAGATAATGAACACCATATCTTCTGTCCCGGATTCCATGAAAACTATAAATCATCCTATATAATAAAACATATCTATCTTAATAAATTATTTCATAAATTTACTCATATATTTTCTATTTATACTCTTCCTTTATAATCATTTTATTTATTATTTTTAGTTAGTTATTACCTATTTTCAATATCAGTATATGGAATCTTGATTGTTTTGAACTAGTTTCATAAAAATGGTGTTGATATTCCTAATTGATTAAAATTTCATTATACCAATATCATTAATGTTATTTTAATAAATGTTACATGATTATTATAAAGATATTATTTTATCCATATTATTTATGGTAATAATAAATTAAGATGAAATCAATAATGATAATGTTTCCCTAAATCTTAAAGAATGAATGGTGTTTTCTTGATAAAAGAGTTTAATAATAATGTTACAATTTTATAAAAAAATAATTATTTACGTATTTATATAATATTAAACAATTAATTAAGTATACATAGTCATCCATTATTAAAATTCATTAAATTGTTTAGGTAGGTGTCTAAATTGATCCAAACATGAATATATCTTTATTAATGGATGATAATGTGACTATTTAGTTGAATTATATTAAAAAAAATAATGATATTATTTGGTGTTTTTTAGAATGATATATCCAAATTATAAATTATTATAAAAATAATATAACCTATAATAAGTTATTTAATTATATGCAGATATCATTTTTTCTCTTAGAAAGGTCCTTTGGACGGTTGAATCTACCATATTTGTTTATTGTTCATACTGTTAATAGTCTGCCCAATTTGTCTTTACATAATTTAAAGAAATTCATAATCATAATATTTATCCATTAAAATCAATTTCATTACCATCGATGTATGGAATTTAAGAAACGAAAGACAAAAATATTTCAATCCATGGAAGCTACAACCGACACACGCATGGATGGTGATTTCATTTTCCATAGAATGGGGAAAAATAGTCATATGGTTTATCATTTCAGTATCATAAATATATAATTAATATAATAATTATAAATTAAATTGCCTATTCATATGATCCTTTTTTGGTGGATTAGGAAAATAAAATATGTTTCATCACGGAGGTAGTAGTCCACACAATTCATGAATAACAGTTTCATTTTTCATAAAAGAAAAGGGAAATTAGATTAATGATTTTAACATCATTATAATAAAAGAAAGCATTGTAATGATACTAATTTTTATATTTTTATATGGTTTAATTTAATTTTATTAATAATAATTTATTATAAAAAATATGAATGAGAGAGGAGTGGTTAAAGAGTTATACCTCACTTCTTGGATTGTCTATTTTTCAAAAGGGTTAAACCTTTAAGGTATGGTATTTTGAGAATAGAAGAACCTCTTGAATGTTTCAAGATATATTTAGAAGAGTCTTGGGTACATTCTTGGCCAAAATAAGTTGGTTATAGTGTAAGGGGAATCGAGGAGGGGAGCACATGTTTTATAAGTTAAAAGGGATGAGATTTGCTTTTATAAAAACCCAAAAATTTTCAGTCATGGGAAGTCAATCTCAAGGAATATTTCCCAAAAATAGGAAATAATGGAAAGGGGAAGGTATAAGGTTGATAAAGAACACAATTCCCCTACATTCATTAAACGTGTTTGTTTTCTTTCCCTCTTGGATGAACCCTTTTTACCCCTTTTTATTTCTTCCAAGTTAACTAGTTTTTACCAATCTAATTTAACCTTAACGATATAAAATAAAATTTTATTTATTAGATAAATTATACCCAATAATTCTGAATCTTAAATCCATTTTATTTTATTAATTTAATAAAAGGGTTAAAAATCAATTTTAAAATTATAAATTTATATCATAATAATTTTTCTAAAATATATCTTATGTTATAAAATGTCAAATATGAGTGTTTTCTAATTCTTTCTATCAAATAATGCATCATATGTGGTGATATAATATTAATCAAACACTCCTAGAATGGTATGAATCCATGGAATAGTTTATCCTCCTCCAGGGTGTCTTGTTGCACTGTATTACCACTTTCCAAAGGTAGTCGAGCTCTACCACCATAGTTGATAATTTTGGATCCTTGATCAACATGAGATTATGGGATGTCAGTTCTTAATTTAATTTATTCCTCATTGGATATTATTTACTAGTCTAAGAATCCCTTATAGATTTTTGTCATGACTTTTAAACTTGTTCCCAATTCCATCTTGAATTGGACTCTAGTTAAATGAAATACGTTGGTTGTTATAAGAAAGATACCTACAATTGAAGATGATGGGGATATTGGACATGTTTGGACATGTGTGGATGCTGGGTGTGTTTGGAATCTATAAACTATTCCTCTTTCAGACCCTATGTCATCCCATATATACATGTCATATTAGGTGTAGATCAAAATGCATCCCATGTTAGCCTTAGGGTAATTTTCACTAGGGGTATAAGGAATTTGAGGCTCATTGGCTATGGAATCTCATGTTTTCACACGAGGTGAGGTTTTTATGTATCATGTAGGGTCACAAGTTTAAGGTCTTTTGGTGATATCATTAAATGTTTAAAGTCTTGTGAGGACATGTTCACATGTTTAGACTCATATAGAGATATGATCATAAGTTTAAAGTCTTGTTTTGATAGAGTCACATGTTTAAAGTATTAAATGATGTGGTCATAAGTTTAAAGTCTTTGTGGGGATGTTTCACATATACCCTTATCATATACTAGGCTGGGTATGGGTAATAATCACATGGATATTCCAAGGTCTTGTGGAGGCCTTAAGTTTGGTCAGTGAGGATGATAGTGTTTTTATAGGAAATGATTACACTTTGGAATAATCAACCATCAAGTGGGAGATAGAAAAATTTATTGGTTGTGTTGGGATATATGGATTATAACTCATAGAGGAATACTATATTTTATGTGAGGATATAGGGATCATAAACCAAGTAGTTCATGTACCTTGTTTAAGGTTTTGGGACTGAATCAGTCCATGAAGTTTAATTTTGTGCGGTGAGGGAGCTTGTTCCATGAAACGAGTGAAAAAAAGGGATGGTAAGTAGATTATGAATAATATATACTCGAGGATGGGGTATCATCTCATGATTATCAAATGAGTCATCCAATACTTATCACATGGGGTAGGGCTATAATTTAACATCATTCACTAAGATGTTGTACTGTAGTTTAACATTGGGTTATTAAGGCATGGTTGGTATGCAATTTAAAGTATTATTGATCCAAAAAGATTAGATATTACATTGGGGGGAACCTTATAGGTGATATATAATCCCATGAAATTCATAAAATGGGAATCCTAATTTCATCAAATAGGTTAGAGGCTATAGTTTAACGTCACATGCAAAGAACATTTTAATGTAGTTTAATGTGATACAACTAGTACATGGGTGAAACATAGTTTAAATTCTTTCTACTCATATGTGGTTGGGTATTACATCAAGGGATACCTAGAAAATGATATATCATCCAATTTTAGTCATACATGTGACATCCTATTTTCATCACACATGGTAGGGTCTATAGTTTAACATCATGTGTTGAGGAATTTGTTGTGCAGTTTAACATCATGCATCTAGGAAGTGGGTGATATGTATTTTAAAGTATTAAATCTTGTATGTGGTTAAGGTTTACACAAAAGGATACTTAGTCAATGAGATATCCTCCCATGAGAGTCATACACATGGAATCCTTGTTTCATCACATAGTGTAGGGGCTATAATTTAACATCATGTACTGCGAACACTGTCTTGTACTATAATGTCATGTGAATGATACATTTGGCTATGAAACTTAAAGTCTTACATCATAAAGTTTTTTGGGTATTACACCCATAGATACCATTTCCAAGTAGTATAGTAGGGTATGACACTACCTCTTCATAGGGAAAATTATATAGTGTTTCATGATGATTCCAACTTCGGGGCATATGTGTAAATTGTGTAGGTACTTTTAGATAGCATAAGGTATAAACTTTTCAATGGTGCAGTGACATGTGGGGGTACCAATGTTATGGTGACTATTCATATGAGAAAGATGTGTTGAGTCTACCCAATTTATGATTGGAGAAAGGGGACCTGACATGAGGATTGATGATACCAGTCGTATGAGTGATCGAAGAATGAGTGAACCCAATTTGAGTAGGTGTGGGGAACCTAAGTACTCAACTTCTGTGTGACCATATACATTAGAAGGATGAATTGGGCTGCAGACCAAAAGTTTATTGTAAGAAACATTGAAATTGTGTACTCAATTACTGTTGTGAATTCCATGGTCTCAAAAATACGGACAAGGAGTGAAGAGGGGTACAGGTGCACACAACTTTTGGGGTTACGCAAATCATGGGGTTTCATGAAGGGAAGTCATCTTTAAGTAACCCACAAATAATATAAGAGATGTTATGTGAGGAAGTATCAAACACAAACTGAGTTAATTTAAGGCCTATGTGTGGTCTATCACATAAGTTATATAATTTTGAAAGTCTACAGGGGGCTTGATTGGAAATATGTCACAAAATAAAGGGTTCCACAAATGAGATATTGTCACTTCAAATTATAGAGGTATATCCCCAAAAATTATGGGATGTTACTCTATTTATAGAAAAAAGGGTTTTACCAATGTCAATTCAAACAAATCAATAGTTTGATATAACCTAAGGTTTTCTCTTGAAACCTTAAATTATGTGATTCTCAAACCTTTATTTCTGGAGGGTGATCTTGTAAGGCAGTGATTCAACGCCACATTTATTTTGAAAATCTAAAGAACCTGTGAACTATCATAGATATTTTCATACCATTTTTTCCTTTTTTTGAAGAAATTTTAATCTTTCATGTAATTTGGTTCATGAAATGTCACCTTCTTCATATAAATGAGTTGTACAAAAATCATGGGACTTGTGCACACATGAAAAATGTTGTGCACCACCATCCCATTTGTGTGGGAATGGTCCACCAAGATGAGTCTTAGGCTTGCTTTGGGAAACCATTTTTTCTAGAACATTAGACACATTTTTTATGCCAAAAATTCCCCCTCAAATTTTGAGCTAACAGGGGAGATAATGGTCATATTTTTGAGGAAAATGACATCTTTTGGTCTATTTTTCTCCTTATCACATAAGAGTGTTTGAGGTAGTGATCTCTCAATAGTTGGGAATGATTGGGGGAGTTGGGATGCTTGATCTAGTAGTCAAGCTAGCCCTTGAAGATCCAACCATCCAGGGTGAGCTAACCTTTATCAAAGGAGAGAAATCCATCATATGTGAATACATTATTTAAAAGGCTGTGTATATTGAGGCTAATGAGTATGTTTCCAAAATTATAGAGTAAAACAGGTTCAATCCTCCTCTTCTCCTAGATATTATCCCATATTATTGGATTCTCGCGGAGGACCCTACTACTGAATTTGGGGATGACATTTCAGAATATAAGCATGTTGTCAAGCACATGGAATGGAAAAACATATTGAAATTAATCACCCTCACCCCATGGGATGACCTAGTGATCTATATGGGATCCCTCCATCGATGGTTTATAAACATAGGGATAGGCGGTGTGGATGCCCCATGCTCTCCATGCATTAGTCAGTGACTACCTCATAGAGTGGGTGCACATATAATGAAAGGATCATGACATTTGATGATATGAGGATAAATATGAGGAAACCATGGTGCTCTGGGATGATTAACAGGATCATGATTGGCATGAGTATAAATCATGAAAACATAAATCCATTTTTAGTTCCAAGGGATTAATTATCAACAACTAAGGTAACCGTTGTTAATGGTTGAGGTTGAGTTAGTGGGGGAAGTATCCTTGGAAACTAAGTATAAGGCTATATAGGGTTGGGTGAGATCCGAGTCAACAAGGTTTTCTATATGGCTGAGGAGGAGGCACTAAATCCCATTACGATGTAGTAGATCTTAGAAGATTCCTGACAGAGGTTGGCCAAGATGGAGAACTCGATTGATGAGTCCAAATCCATGGGGGAATTCCCATGTTTTTATCTTTAGAATAAAAGATAGGCTATGTATTTTGGATGACCCCCTCAATATCAGTAATAAATTTTTTTGTTTCAATTCACTATGTGAATATTTGTTTTTCTACATCTCAATCACATCAAAAAGATAAAAAACTAAAAATATCAAATCCCACATGATTTATGCTCAGTATGAGAAAAAAGAGATAAATAGAAGACCTATTGCTTACATGAGAGTTATTGATAGGTACTGAATGATTGGGTTCAAAATGAACCATCAACCACATGGAGTTTCCTATCTATGATATAATTCATTGGGGAGGGGGTCCATGGATTACTGAATTTGTTTACCAACATGCGTAGGTTAACGAATGAGGTAACACTGGGGGGGGGGTTATATTCTACCCAGAAAAAGGGGAATATAGAGGAAATGAGTAAATATGTCTAGGACATGGAATGAAAATAAGGGAGTCAGGTTTAATGACGATGACCTCTGACAATGTTTGAAATGATGTTTTCATTAACACACTGCCAGGAGTGAGGATATAAAAATGTCGTTCAACTTATGATGATATTTGAAACATTATACAAGTAACATTTCCATTAGAATAATTTATATGTTCCTTCCTAGGATGGGAAGTGAGCCAGTTCATTCAT
This sequence comes from Viscum album, assembly GCA_963277665.1. Taxonomy (NCBI): domain Eukaryota; kingdom Viridiplantae; phylum Streptophyta; class Magnoliopsida; order Santalales; family Viscaceae; genus Viscum; species Viscum album. The sequence goes on along the minus strand of OY728157.1, from coordinate 21,390,846 downwards.
TCACCACTATCATTAGAGGGCATGTTCAGACATAGGGGATGGTGGGTATCCAAATCAAGAAACAAATGAATAATGGGGATGAACATGTGTAAATGTTTTTGTTGAGTTCAACAATCTAGGAATTATTTTACTATGGATTTGAGTTGTTTGAGTGGGTGTATTAGCCCAAGAAATATCTAGACTGACCTTCCAAGGGGGTAATTGTCTTTGTTTCAAGGAGGTGGTCGTGGAACTCAAGTGGTGTAGAAGGTGATCGACACCGAAGGAAGGAAAAGGTCCTTTCAAGTGTGGTACTAATAATTTTTGTAGTTTTAAATCATACAATTTGGATAAGAATAATGTTTTTTAATGCCTCTCATCAAGGATGTTGGACGTGTAGTTTAACATCATATATTGAGGAAAAAGCATTTTATATTTTTACATGGTTTAACAAAGACATATGTAGCACTTTTTAAATTCTTGTTAAAATCACGTGAATAGTGTTTTCATTATCGATGTAATAGGATGTACGATAGGGGATCATAGAGAATTTACCCAATGGATGGCCTCACAAAGTAGACATAAATGGTAAGTAAGTTTTGGATATAACTAATTTTTTTGAACTAGTTGGTCAATGTGCATGGATAGGTTTTTTTTGGGCTTAGTGGTGAGTCCCATGGGCTTTTTACACTTTCCATTCATACTTTAACTTCTTCCCAAGTTGATGAGATGACTTGGTCAATGGATGTATGACCTTTTCTCAGATCATCTTTATGGGTTTTCAACCTAATAGATTTATATTACTCTTGACTTGGATAGTTTAAGACCATTCTTATTAGACTGGATAAGTACACATTTAGTGGCATATTTGTGGATGACTTCCCATATTTAAGGTTCATGATTCTTAGAGAAAAATCTAAAATTGATTAATTTATTAATGGTTGGTATGAGGTTGAAAAAATTTCATGGTCATAATTATTGGACCAAGGCTATTGGTTTAAGGTCATTGATCTTGGAATACATGGAAAATATTATGCGGCATGGGATGAGTTAAAAACTTGACATGAAGGGAGATCCAAGGTGGGCCAATTCCATACATGTTTTTACATAATTTCTATTCATAATGTTTGTAGCACCTATCCCTAAGAGCCACACTATCTTTGAATACATAAAGACATCAATATACCTAGTGGTAAAGGAATTCCAATAAAGGTTTGAGTGAGGATAGTAATTGTGTTTGGGCCTAAGATAGGTGATCTATGCATCAATATGTATCCTAACTAATAGGTAATCAAGAAAAATATAGTTATGAAGTGTGGTGTGGTAGAAGACCGACACAAAAAGGGGTAGTCACATCTAGTGAGGATACGATGACAAGGGGAATTAGTCTGCTAAAAAATCAAAGGTGATGTAAACAAGGTGTATATTGAAAGACATAGGGGGAAGTTTTACATAGTTTATGTTCATGACAGATAGACCAAAGAGTGTATTCTAGAGATGTTTTTATGACATAGGATGGAGTACAAATACAATGGGAATAGATGGAAAAAGAGTCCTTATGCTACATAAACATATTCAGAATGAGTTGACCAGAGATTAATATCCCAATGGTTGGACTTGATATGGGGGATTCCAAAAGATTTTTTGTAGTGATAGAGAGTTTTGAACCCACCATGAATAGAGGTACAAGGAGGCATCATTCCACAAAAACATCTTTTTGGCAAGATGAAAACATTTTAAGGTCATGATATTGTCACTATTAGAGAGGGTGAGATGATTCCATCATCCAGTTATTAACAAATCCTTTTCTAAATAGAGGGATATAGGGATGAATGTTAGTGAAACGTTTCCCACATCATAGTGGTATTGTGGTTGGGATAGATATAATAGGCCTAGGTATCCCTATATATCCCAATGAATAGGGAATAAAGACACATATATTTTTTGGACTATGGGGGTCACTGATAGTTTAAGTTCATATAGATCATACCTTGGGGGATGTGTCTCAAATAAGTATATGTGGTATAAAAAGGTAGTAACATGACATAAAGAGAGGGATGGAGTAGATTTACACCAAATGAAATATTTTTGAGATATTTATTGGTATAATTTTCCCAAATAGAAGGATATCAGATAAATGAGAGAGAAAATGGTCTCACCTCATGGAGGTATTTGTGGCTGGGACAATTACAGGAGGCCTTGGAATCACTACATATCCCATGGAGCTTGGAATCAAGCCACACATAGTTATGGAATGTTAAGTGGTGGGAAGAAAATTCTATTGGTTTGGGATAGGATGAGAAGCAAATTATATAGTTCAAAACATCATACATAAAGATGCTAGCTATGAACTTTCAAGTCATGTAGCTATGACCATAAATAATGTATTTTAAATTATTACAACTAGGAACTCAGTTGATATAGTTTTACATCACATAGATTTGACCAGAGTTTTTCACATTATTTATGGTCATGGTTCTCAAACTAAAAGGGTTAATACTATTTTAAGGTCACAGATCCTAGTCCACAATTTCACAAATTGTTTTAGGTCATGATGATTGGAACATAGTGAAGTGTGTATCAGGGATATTTTTATCATAGAAGAGTAAATAACCAATAAAAAGAGATAGGGTAATGGGGCCCTAGTACCAAAAAATAAATCTTTATGACAAGTAGAACATATTATATGGTCATGATTCTTGGACCAAAGAGGATCACTACTAGTTTAATGTCATGAATTCCTGGACTGAATGGGGGGTGACATTCCATTTTTGAACACATGTTCATCTAAATTGTGTTTTGGAAAATTACAACAAAACACATAAGAACATTTCAGCCACACTCGATGTGAGAAAAAAATAGCGATGATGTGTTAATTTAATTACATGGGAGATCATGATAGGGGGAAAAAGAATCCGACTAGGGTGGGTCTCAAATTTTTTGACTTTCATGGTTAGTATGAAAACGACCTAGTGGGGTAATAATATTGGTGTTGAATATACACCTAAACAAAGGGTGGTAAATATTAAATTCTAAAACCTAGACTAAAAAAGGGGGATTTATGGGTAGGGAATGAATATTGACCATGTTACCAAAACATTTTACACAAACACATCAATTGAGGATGGGACGAGAAAATGTCATATTGGTCATTGACCATGTTTAAAACTTTGGAACCAACACCTGTTGCTAGAGATATTTTGAGGATTGTTCATAGGATGGGAGGTGAGCTAGTTTGGCCAGAAACCTCTACTATTAGGGGGAAAATTCAGATCACGAGGGTCATGAGGATTCAAACTAATGAAGGAAATAAGTTTGGAAGAGAACATATCAGGATGTTCAAGGAGGAGATAATCAATCTAAGAGATATTCCTTAATGTTCTCAAACACAATGGATATGCATATTTTAAGGGAAGAATTGAACATGTTCCCAAGGGTATAAGACATAAAATAGTTTTTTGGTTAGGATAGTCCTATGAAAAGAGGTCTAGAAATCACTACGCATACCATTTGAAATGAGAATCAAGTATTACTTAGTTATTGAGTGTGATGTAGTGGATGACTAACACTAAAAGGGTGGAATCCTCCCTTGTGATAAACCATGGTATTACAAAGTTTTTCACCATGAGATGGGGATTTTGATCATGTAGTTTAGAATCTTATGGAATGGAAATTGAACATGTAGTTTAATTTTATATGGTTAAGATGTGTGTTTTCTATTGTTTAAGATTGTATATATTTGACCATGGTTTCATACAATTAAACATCATGTGACGAAGACATCTTCATGTAGTTAACATCATCTGAATAGTATTTTATCATAATGTTTTACATCATGTGACTCGGAGGTTGGGATTTTCATTTTAACACTATATACCTAGGACTAAAGCGAGTTAGTTCATAAAAATTAATTCTTGAAGAAAATTCCATTGGTGGGGGTATGATTCACTCCCCATCTATTATTATAAATGAGTATGCACCATTGGTAATGACCTTTTGAATGATGTATGGTTCTTACCATTTGGGTTACAAATTTAACATATTATTCCAAGGTATGATCAAAATTTTGAGATCCAATACCATTTCAACCTAAATAAATTTTGTGTAGAAATTTTTTTATTGAACTATTGTGCCACATGATTTTAGTGGCTTTCTAGGTTTTGTATAGCTCGATGCTAATTTTCTTCGGGGCCTTCCAACTTAACCAAACATAATTTAGATCTCCTGTTGACTATATATAGATTTTAAATGGATGTTAAAAGTGACGACAACTAAACCATTATGGAAAACACTACCTCGTTCTCATAAACTAGAGTATGGGGTTGCACATATGGAAATTCAAGTCATCGTATAATAGGAAGGGAGGGAATTTGAGAGCTTATCAGGCCAAATATTCTTGTTCTAACTAACCTTATTATATAGGATGCAAGATGGGGCTTTTTTGAACACATTTATTTTACCATTTTCCTACACATCATATTAGGATTTATGGTTAGAATATATTTTTTATTTATTTTATAACTTCTTCAGCTCGGTAGCTCAAAATTTTGTATCATTGTCTATGAGAATACTGTATGGAACCCCTAATTAATGAATTATGTGGGACTTCAAAAACTCAATCACGGATATGGAATTGAATTATTTGAAGGGGATAGCTTATTCCTAGTTTAATAATATTTTTGTGGTAGTAATAATAATTTTATACTATCGAAATTTCATTGGTGGGTAGAGGCCCACAATATTGATTCCCTATTGAGTGAAGGACCATGAGTATTTGGTGGCATGGAAATGTTTTAGAAATTTATTCTTGAATAAATAATGGGTATGAAATGCATAAAAAATTATGGTGAATTTGATATAGTCTTGAACTGCGAGGGTCCAAAAGTACCACAATATCTGTATCTAGTGATAGTGCATCAATCCTACTTGATGGGCCCTATATAACCCAACATCGAATTCCTAAATGACTTGATTTATCTCATTCTCTTGGATGAAATGAGGAAGGATTCTATCAAAATCACACCTATAAATGGTATTCACTACATTGGGGTCATCGAAGAGGGCAAATTACAAATTACATAAAATGATTCACTCAATCATGTCTTGGCCTAGTGGTAGAGTCCAATGTTGGAGATAATCAATGAATATAATCATACAATCAAAAAATATTTTGACATTTAGGGTATTTGAGGTACATACTATAGAAGTGCCACTGGAAAACTAATTTACTTATCAGTCTTCATCAATATAATTTATGAGAGAGAATACTACCTAATGCACAACATGAATGAACAGATCATCTTGGTTGGAATCAATGAGGGATTTCTCTAGGATTTCCAAGGCATCATATCATTCATTCTATGATAAGGTAATATGATTTACCATTGGCTGGGAAAGGAATTGGTCCTTCAACTCACGAGTCTCCTCCAATAGATGGAGGATCTCTTTCTTCCTCAAAACATAGTCACTATTAATGTACTTGATGACTAGTTTAGAGTCTCACTTCACATGCAGTCAAGGGACATCAATCATTAGGGCTAACTTGAGACTAGTGATAAGAGCCTGTTACTTATCCTTTTTTCTGGTGCATTCTTCTGAAAAAGGTATGAGTATATAAATATGGCCTACATAGAAGTGATGAAGAAAATCCTAGGTCCCCCTATTGAGTTTTGGGTCATTAATACTTCTCCCATAATGGATCCAGAAGTTTCCATCAAAATTTATATTCCAATGTTGAAACACCTGATCCCTAAAGGGGATGGCCTCGTCTTAGAATTTAACATCAATGGGTAGTTTTCAGGGTTCACTTGTGTAGCCAAGAAGTATACCAATTCTTGTCCCTTGATATATTTATAAGGGGGAACCTAATATAAAAATGATACAAAATTACTACCCAACGTGTTGACTATGTATTTCAATAGATCAACACAATATACTAGTTATATAATATGGTGATGCAAGTAGTGTAAAAAAATTTGAACTACAAATACCAAATTCTGGTAAATATTTTCAAGGATGGAATATCTGGTCTCTATATAAAGTAGCATACAGCTGAGGTAATACATGTTACTTTTTATTCCCTCAATGTCATTATAAGATATATGGGAAATGGGGGACCATTCTATGGTGATCGCATAAAGAACCAAAATATTTTTTTAGACTAAATGCATTAAGATCATAGGATGTATCAAATAATTCTTAATATCCTAAAAGGTTTTTTCATAGTCTTTATCCAATTTATAAGTGGTAAATATTTGTATGATCCTTGAAAATGGATTACATTTTTCATCTAGGTTCAAAATGAATCATTATATATAGATCGAGTGGATTTGGATACCTCGAAAATCCTAGTGGTTGTGCATAGGTGGAATTTGGATGATAGCCTTGATCTTATTTTATTCAGTCATGTTTCCTCTGTATAATTGTAAAGGTTAGGAACATTCCATAGGAAACCCTAAATGAAAATTTTAGCAGATTTATCTTCAGGTGATGGGAGATGAGTAAAACGCTTTCTAAAGATTATTGAGATGGTCATGATGTTGGTAGGATTTGACCACCCAATCATCCACATCATACACCACTAATTTCCGGAGGATTGTCTTGAAGATATGGGGTGAGAATTATTGTAGGTAGACCAAACATTCATCAAAATTAAATGAATCACTTAGTATAAGAAGGTTCTCTATGTTTCCTTAAATACGGTGCATTATTTTTCTTTGGGTCTACCCATAAATAATTGTATTTTGAGTATCCATCCTTAATATACAGGTCCTAGAAACTAAATGTTGCATCAATGAGTAGTTCTATCAACATAAGGGAAAAATCATCCTTTATGAAGTAGAAGTTGAGGTCCTAGAAGTTGATATGTACTTTGAGCTATCAATTTTTATTACTAACTAAGAGAATGTTGTCTAGACACTTGGGGTATTTGACTTCCTAAAAAAGTTAGGCTTGATAATATTGTAAAATTCAACCTCAAAAATTACACCATAAGAAGGGTGTATCTTTTTATGAGGCTATTTGAACCCAAGGTGGATTATTGGGAGGCCAATGTGACAAACAGTAACCTAGGGATCAAGCCTTTTAATTTCCTTTTATCTCTAAGAGAATACATCATGGTTAAATTTAATGAAATCTACATACTACCATTATTCTTTATGTGACAGGACTACGTTGATTAGTTTTATCCTTAGTTCTATCTATGTACCATGATTAAAATGGGTTAACTCATCAAAAAATAATGTAGATGGCCTCTTCAGAGGATGGAGGCGTGTCAACAAAATCCTCTTCTTTGTCTGAAACATGAATATTCGACGAAGGAGGTGACTCTTAAAGAGTTGTAGACCCAAGATTGGTACTATTATTGGTTTTAGTAGGGGATGAATCATCAATGAGTGATTATTGATCAATGAAAATTATGGTGATAAATGATTATGTCCCATTAAAACATGGTTTATGATTGAGATATCCACCCTTGATGTCAAAGAAATGATGGTGGTCACCCTCCATTAAGTCAACCCTTCTTTTTGGAACATGGTATGTTGTTGTGGATCAGGGGCCATGGGTTAAACCTTTTAGTATGTAATAAGAGTTGGAGTTTACAATATCAACTGCATCTATCTGGTATAGGGAAATGAGGTTATCTTCAAGCATTCCTTCTTCTTGGGGACTATGAAGCAGCTTCTAAGATCTGAGGTTATTGGTTCCAACTGATGGATTGGAAAGATGAATCCAGCTTTGAAATCTAGACTGGGATCTACTGAGGTGGTGGTTAGATCATTGGGGGAATGGATATGCTCAACCCCATCAATCTTTATCTTCTCAAACTTCCTTTTATACTACCAAATATAGTGGTAACATGATTAATATGAGTTAAATGGAAAATAATTACCTTGGATTACCTCTAGTTCACCATTGAGGGTGTATTTGAGGTACTAAGGGTGTCAGGATGGGACCACTACATGAAGATGGATGCAAGGTATTCCCAAAAGGTAATTATAGGTAGTATACTATGATACATACATGAAATATTTTCTTTCTATCAGGTCATCATATTGATTCCTTATCTGAATCATATTATGTATATTCTACTCACTCTTGTTAAACCCCTGAATTTTCAAATTGGAGGGAGTTAGATATTATTTCATTAGATCCAACTTATGGACCATTTGTGTTGGTATGAGATTGATCCCATAGCCATTATCTACTAGGAAATGACTAATCTCCATTCCATTGAGCTATCCTATTGAATATAATAGGTGTTTGTGCCCCAGGTTGATCGTACCCACATCTTCCTCAAAGAAAGAAAGAATGGATTAGTAATCTTCATATCTAGGTTCCTCTTTATGATAGTCCTTAGTGGTAACAACCTCAGTATCAAAAACGATATATATTTTTAGTGAATTTAGTAGGGCCTAATGAATCTCTTTTAATAGGAAGAGTGTTTCATGGATTGAGAGCCTTGTTGGTATGTCAGTGAGGTGCTTCAAGACATTGTACATCTATGAAAGGGGTATGTTTCTTCCTGGTCGGTGTCTCTCTCTAATAGGTGTTATAGTGGGTGTCATTGTTTATAGTGTTGGGGATTAGCTAGTGATTTCCATGTTTCTTTATTGATTGGATGACTTAGGATGATCATTAGGAGGCTATGGTGAGTTCTTGATTGGTCGTGGCTAAGTGAGAAGTTTCCATGACTGGTCAACATGATCAACTAATATGGTCAGTTATAGAAGTGTTCTAGATATATTGTACTATGATAATGTTGTATACTAAGCCTTTTTTTAACCTTTCTATTTGGTCTCAACGGCATTAAAAATCCATTCAGAAGCACTAGCTCAGATGTCTTATCAGCCATCATAAAACCATCCTCTTATTCAATAGAATTGATCAGAGGTGTCCACAGTGGAAACATGGAATTCTTTATCACTGAGTCCTACAAAATGATCCTCCATCATAACAATATTCATGTAAGTATACTTCTATTACTCATTGTTTGAGTATTCAATAATGGGAATGATCTTGGGGGATTCTCCCAATTTTGGGGGTATGAAGTCCTTGAGAGTGAAGACTGGTTTGAGCATTGGTGGGGATAGATTTTACCTATAATTGTTAGTACCTATTATTTGGATATAGGGAAGGTTGTGATGCAAATGTGTTGGTCAGAGGGGGCTTGGTGATCATAGTGGGTTATGGACTACTTAAAAAATCCTAAATAATTCCATGGGAACACACAACAATCTTGCGATCCATATAGCAATTTTACTTCTCCAATCCTCATCTAGGAATCTTCTTCTACTTTTCATAAAACAAAATTCACAATTGGGGGTGGTAGATATATATTCCACTTATTTTGGTACATCATCCAAATTGATTAGGCCATGTTTAACCTGGACCTAAAGAAAATCCTTGATTAGAAAACAATTTTTGATGTTGTGTCCATGGACTGTTTGTTATGGGTAAATTATGTAAGGATCGGTGAGTTTAGACTCATGGGGTATCTATCATTCTGGTTGTTTTAACATGTTATTTTCTAGGGAATAGATGGATTACCTTGGGGACTGTGTATCCTCAAAGGATAAGGTCATGATCTTCTATAATATGAAGATAATTAAATGTGTTGGGACCTGATGGGTGTCTTGGGTGGTGTTCTCATGGTGATACTATGCTTGATGAGGATTCTCTTGGTGAGTCATGTGTGATAGAGTTTCTAGAATTCGAACTGGCTATCGGTCCTCAGTCTATACAATAGTGGATATTTCTACTTTCATCATCCCTTATATAGAAGATGAGAGAGGTAATGAGAAAGACCAATTCTTGGTCCAGTATAAGTATTCTTCTAGATACTGAGCTCTTTTGGTGAACTATCAAAATATCCCTGGATATCATAGGGATATTAGGATAAGAACTGACTCATATGATAAACTCTCCATTCATAACCCTACAAAATATTCATAAGTAGGATAAACATCGAGGGAGTACATAAGCCCCTTACATAAGGAAATGAAGTTAGAAACCTTCTCACCAACCCTATTTTTTCACATGGAGAGGTTAGTGATATTGGTCTTCTGTAAGGTGGCACTGAACTGGTAGAAGAACTACCTAGGGAGATACTCCCAGTTAGTAATGGATCCTAGTGACAAATGATAGTACCACAAAAATTAAGGACCTTCTATGGCCTATATGAATAATTCAGTCTTGGTTTCCTCTTTCTATTTTCGAGTTCCAAGTATTGGGCCACACCATGAGGTGAAATGGACCAAGTTATTCAGTAGATCACCCATCCCATTGAACTTAGATAAACACAAATTACCAAATTATCAAGGTAGATAGATGTGGTCCACCTAAGTTAGACACAGCTTCCCTTTGGGTAGTATTGAGCCTTTTTTCATCTCCAAATTTTCAAGGGGGTGATGATAGTATTGATAACATCATCTTGGTGATTTTTGTAAGTCACAAATTCATTGACCGACCTAATGGATCAAGAAGTGAAGTGATCATAGTACCATGGTGGGATGCTGAGCTGATCAGTTTGGTTAGGTGGGTCATATCTTGGTCATTTTCAAAAGACACCTATATATAATCTAATTGGGTACATGGGACCACCTACCTTAACCTTAGGTTCTTGGATATAAAATAATAGATGTTCTATCGGAGCATGGATGGGGTCCCCTTTGACACTGTCTCTAATTGGGCACTGCTCATTGAGGAGATCAAAAGTGACCCACTTATATCCCTCAATATTATATAAGACTGTTCCCAACTTGGAATGTAATTTTCGAGAATTCCATGTAATTTTTTTAAAATTATACGAGATTATTTCGAGACTATGAGTTGTGACGTCATGTGATTCTGATGCCCAGAGTTCCCCAAATGATCCATAAAAAATGTTATGTTTTAAATAGCTTGCATGAGAAGTTTTCTTGAAAAGTGGGATACTCTTAAACAGAAGATTGGATAAAAAATCTGAGGGCACCGTTGCGTTCAGAGCAGTGGGTTTACCCTAGCCGTGACTTAAGATTAGTCGATGTGGGTCTTCGGTGAGAAAAGAAAAAAAATGGAATAACCATAAATAAAATAATTAAATAAAAATATTTAATTTTTTACAATCCTTATAACTCACAAATGGTTTTTTATATTGAACATCTAAGACAACCATTGAGCTCAGAAGGGCGTGCTTTCCTTAGTCGGAGCCTAGCATTGGTTAGGTTGGGACCATAGTGGAATGTAGTTTTTGTATGTGACTATAAATAAAAGAATTAAATAAAGATTATTTTATTTATGATAACTCATAAATGGTAACATAGATTTTAAATCTGAGAGTGCAGTTGATCTTGTGAGGGTGATATTTCCTTAGATTGGGACAAACCTCGAACGGAGTGGGTTGAGGGTGAAATTTAATTTTCTGGCGTTTTGAGAAAAAATAAATTAAAATTAAAAAGTTTATTTTATTTGATAATGTTTCGATACAACGCATCAATGAGAAGTCGTTTCATTTCATAAACGAAATAGTTTAACGATGCGGCAACTCAGCATAACAGAAATGCTAAAAACATGTTTTCTCCATTAAGTTGATTAACAGAGACACAAAATCAAGGGACGACCCGGGATATTTCTCTGAGGCTCTGGAGGAATTCCATTGGAATGAAAGGAATGATGATGAACAATGAATCACCAATGATGCAGGATCACTAATTGAAGGTCGACGAGACAATGGATCGTGATGTCTCTTAACAAATCACCGTCGACAATCAAACCCCAACACTGACTGATCCTTTTTCTATGTATGGGTTTATTTTTATAAGTGATTACCTTCCCCAGTTCTTCATCCTAAATGATGAACATAGATCAATCCACTAATAGATTAACCCATGGATCGGTCATCTTTATGGGACATGGGAATTATCATGTGGGTAATTATGGGTAGTGGATTCACGTTTTTATTATCCTTTATTAAAACTCCAAACAATGATAAACCACACCGACATGAAGAAAGGTCATAATACATAATTTTTTCATTATTTGTATGTTCTTATACTCCATTCTTTTATCCATTCTTCATGACGTGACAACAATCACGGTCCAAGAAGGATTGCAGTGGTGGATCAACTCGAGAACGAGGCTGAGGGAAATGGCGATGTCGAGTGAACGACCACCAGCATGGGAGATGACCGTGGTGGAGGGAGAGTTGAAGCCAACCATGTCACAGTGGTGATGTAAGGTCATGGCTAGGAGAGCTGTAGTGGCAAAAAGGGCCACTGGCTTGAAAGCCAGTGGCAGAGGCCATAGCTAGCAGGGGTCATGGTGGTGTAGGGGGTGGCACTGGTCGGGCGCCGTGTCGGTTCGATTGGCCCACGGGTCGGGCTGCGGCGTGCACTGACACATGGTCCTCATTAGACCACATGTAGAGGAAGGCGGTTGGCATCAGTCCGCCATGTGGTTCCATAAATCGAACACCATCATGGCATCCGAGTTTCACCTAATCCATCCTGCAGATGTAGGCCAGGACGAATATGAAATCGGGTTGTTGGGCAGCCTGACTGGTTAGAACCATTCTAACTAATTCGAACTGAACTAGATGAGAAACGAGTCAATGGGTGACCTGGCGGGCTGGACCCATGGCCAAACTAGATCATCCTAGACTCAACTAGGTTGGGTCAGGTCAGACGAAATGGGCCAGGTCATGCAGGGCCCCTGGGACGGGTTGGTAGGGTTGGACCGACCAAGTCAGACCGAGCCCGAATGCAACTGACCCTAGTTCACTAAAATTCCAATATATTTCAATATGGGCATATGATTGATGCGCCATATGTGGAGTTGGGACATTTGCGTCAAAACAGTCCTTTGGGTATATATAAGTGAGTTTTCATAGAATTTGAGATACTACCAATGTATTGAGGAGTAGATTCTCCCAGAATCAAGTGCACAAGAGAATGGGAATGCTATATCTGGCTATGACATGAAGGAGATGACAAGGGGACCTCAGTGGTCTAGTATCCAAGAGAAACTCTTTGGTCTAGTAGCCTAGTGGACCTCAATGGTCTAGTAGTCGTGTGGACCTCTATGGTCTAGTATCCAAGTGGGCCTCAGTGGTCCAATAGCTAAGGTGACGTCAGTGGTCCAATATCAGAGAGGACCTCAGTGGTCCAATAGTCGAGTGAACCTAAGTGACTCATTTGGGGCGAATCCCTCAGTATTACAAGATGATTCATCTTTAAAACTAATAATATTCCTTTCTATACCTTGAGTTATACCTGTTGTGAGCTTTATTTTCTTTGTGGTCTTGCTTTGTGATCGTTCTTTGTATCCTATCCTTTTTTTTATTTGGGGTTCCTGGTGAGTATTGTATTAATCACCTTTGAACGGGCTTCGGCTGCACATATCGTGTCTCGTTCAGGTGATCAACACTTCAATGGAGACCTTGGTGGTCTGGGACCAAGTGACTCTTAGTGAGACTAGACAGATGGGTGTACTTCTACAACTACAAGTAGCCACCCCTCACCTACCCTTTATACAGGGTCTCAAGTGGATAGAATTTGGCATTTTCATTTTCCTTTTTGATTTTGGGATTTCATTCAGGCCCCTTTATACTTTTAGTTTATACTATACTCTCAGTAGTTTTCTTAGTGATAGTTGTGGTTTAATTTTTGTTCACTTTCCATAGTTTGATCTTTGTGTGTGTATAGGTTTAAAATAAAATGCCTTCCCTTTTGGGTATATGCCTAATCAGTGCTAGTCTTCATCCCCTAAACCATGGAAGGAGGGATTGGGTAGTCACAATGCGAGATCTAGGGAACGGTTCATGAGAAAGTGGTATCAGAGGAGGTTGGTTCTGCCTTAAGAACCCATAGTCTTTGAGTTTTGTTTGGGGAAACAATATTAACTCTTTCAAGTTCATATTTTTGGTTAGGGAATCTAGTGTTGGTGTGTAACTTGATGTATCCATACAACCGGACCTTGAATTATGCTTTTCAAATTGGTACACGAAAACACTAGTTATAGGAGAAAAGAATGGCACATGCCTCGTATAGGAAGGAATTGAGTTTTTAATGTCCCTCCGGAGTCAACTCACCTGGTATACTCTATTGATTGTGGTATATCTTTTTTTGTTTCAAGGTACTGCTATGTAGACAACTAGTCAGGATTCCATTACATGATCATGAGGATGATCTATGGGGTGACAAGATGGGAACAAGGGTTCGTACCAGAGAAATCCCTGCTGGGTGGTGTAATAGCTATACCACCACCTATGGAGTAAAACATGGTACCCATACTACCAGGAGATAAGATGCATGCATTGAGTGCACATCACGAGTTTCAGTGATAGAGACCATCAGGTTTCGAGGTGAACCCAAATCATAGGCGGATAAAGACTGTCTTGAGGTGGTGACCTAGTTTTCAGTCTAATCAGTAAATTATTAGATCATATGGTAGTCTTGTATTCAAGCCTTCTATGTGGCTCAGTAGGGCGATATAGGGGTTTAGATAACCCAATCATATTATGAGGTGAATTTTCCATGGATAGATCTTGATAACCTTTCTCATAGGAATGGATCTTTCCATAAAATCTAAGGTCTATTCATGTCCAAGAAAATATATATCTTCGATAGGATGACATGTTGGTAGTTGAGTATTCATCGAGGTATACTGACCTTTCTAGGTACTCGATGAATATGATACAACAAATTCTTTAGGTCTTGGACCTCTGAGCGAGATGTGTTTATGGAAATCCGTTCTTGTAAAGACCCATAAAATTCAAGGGAAATTTTTTCTTAATTTTCTTTAGAATTTTTCAAGAGCGCGGTTTCAGACGGCACTCGATTCTGAGGCCCGGAGTGCCCGGAATTAATTTCCGAAGTTTGGCTCGGGTACGTTCAGTGAACGAACGAGCGGGTTTTTCCTAACTTTTGATCTGGTGCTCGGAATTGAAATCCGAGGGCACCGATGAACTCGCAGCACCGATTTTCGCTTAAGGAGACCCTTTCGGAAGTTGCGTTTGTTGCGGGTTGAAAGTTAGTTTTTGGGAGATTTATAAAAAGTTGAATAAAAAAATGTGGATTCTTTTTATTTCACTTTTGTAGGTTAACTCCTCTCAAAAGGAGTTAGGGGTGGGACCCACACCCACTTAACCTCCCATGAGAGGATTAAGTGTGGTGGGACCCACACGAACCTAAACCTCTCAACTTCCCCCTTAAACTCCCCTCTCTCCCTCTTAAATGTTTGTAAACTTAACATCTAATTAATTACACATGACATGTTAATTAATTAAGTGTTATGTTTTTGAATTTGAAGTTTTTAATTCCTTGGCTTGGTAAATAAAATAAGGAGGGACCTTATTTTATTTTGTTAGCCAACTTGTGTGGTTTTCGTTTTGAGAGCTCCTCCTCCATCTTCTTCATCTTGACGAAGAACGCTCATCTTGACGAAGAACGCTCAAGCTCCGACGAAGAACGCCGCTCCGCTCTTCTTCGTCTTCCGTGTCAACGAGAGGAAACGCCGCTTCCTCCTTGGTTTCTCTTCGTCGACATAAGAAGTTCGCCAATGACGTATCGCGTCGGACGCATCTCTTCGTCAATGGAATTGACGAACGACTTCCGCGACGCCCGATCTCCGCGACGTCGACTTCCGCGGACATAGACAAATCCTAGAACGTATACCCAAGGTAGGGGTTGTTATTTATTGTTTAATTATTCTATTCTTGCTCATGGTTCGCATGACTAACGTGAGGAATTTTAATATTTTAAATTGAGTTATTATTTTTAACGTGAGGGGGCCGGACCGCACGAACACGGCCGAACCCCCCTCCATCGTTCTTGTTGAATTGCTTGCGGGTGGATGAATCAAGGTGGCGTGGTGCCATCACACCACGCGGATATTCGCCAATCCTTATTGCGCGATGCCGTCGCGCCGTGCCATGGAAGAAACATCAGGAACGCGACGCCGTCGCGCCGCGTTGAAGAAATCAAGGTGCGGCGGAGGGGCGCGGTGCCGTCGCACCGCGCCGGATGACGAAAACCGCGGCCGGTTCCGGGCCGCGGCGGAAGAGAAGACCGGCGGCCGGGCCGCCGGCGTCGGAAGCCGAAGGCGGGACCGGAATTTCCGGTCCCGTTGGAGAAAACCGGCCGGCCAGCTGGCCGGCCGGATGGTATTAAACCGGGGGAATTAATCCCCCGACCATCACATAAAACCCCCCCTCTTTATGAGGGGGGAGCGTTTTCTTGAGGGGGGGGCAGCCGGCCCCCCGGTTCCGCACAAACAGGCCCCCCACGTGGGGGGGGGGGGGGCGTTTTAAAAAAAATGGGGGGCGCGGCATGTAGTCGCCGCCGCCCTTCCCAGGAAGCGGGGGCTTAGCCCCCCGCGTGCAGCCCCCGAGCGGCGCCAGGCCGCCGCGCCGCCGCACCACCGGCCGGCCGGCGGGCCGGGCCGACCCAGGGGGGGGGGGGGGGGTCGGGCCGGGTCGGCCCGGACCCGGACCCCCCCGTTTCGAACCAGTTTCGGTCTTTTGGCCATAACTTGAGCCTCAGACCTCCGATTGACGAACCGTCTGCGGCAACACGATCCTTGGATCGAGATGGTCGTTTTGGTATATCGCACTCAAGGTTTCGGATTACTTTGAGTTCGGCCGGGTTGGTTCGTTCACGAAACCAACCGGGCCTTCGGAGCGGAAACACTCATATCTAGAGCTACGGACGTCCGATTGACGTGCCGTCAGCCGTGTTGTGTTCCTCTTAGTGAGACAGATCTTTTGGAATACTCCGCCCGAGGTTTGGACGCAGGTGGAGTACGGTCGGGTTGGTTTTGCCTTAAAAACCAACCGGGCCCCGGGGACGAAAATGCCAATAACTCTCAGACCGGGCGTCCGATCGATGCACCGTCTGTTGCGTTGAGTTCCTGTTGACGATACGGAACTTTTGGATACATCAACTCTGGTCTTCGTGACAGTTGATGTATCAGCCTCTCGGCTCGTGGAGCGGACTCTCCGAACGAGCTTGCTGTGTGCAGGAACCCTAGTGCTGGCTACGACTGTTACTGTGACTGCTACTGCTACTACTGCTACTGTGACAGCGACGACGACAGTACAGAGATCCTGTGTGGATTCGACGACGACGACTTCAGCACTCAGCGATCCTACGTGGATCAGTGCTACAGGTCCTGTGTGGGCCTAATCCTGTGTGGGTCCGATCATGTGTGGGTCCTTGTGCTCAGCGGTCCTGTGTGAACCAGCGGCTACAGGTCCTGTGTGGGCCCGATCCTGTGTGGGTCTTTGCGGGGGTTAGTTACCTATCGATCCTTCGTGGATCCGACGACTTAGATGGATCAGTGATCATCTTTATCGTCCTTTGAAGAAGTATACCTCTGTGAGCTGAATCCTTTTGCTTTCCTGTGTGGATTGTGTTGTGCAATCCTGTGTGGATTACGTTTTGCTTTCCTGTGTGGAATATGTTTACTTTCCTGTGTGGACTGAGTTGTACTTGGGCTCGGAGGTTGGAGCGTATTTGAATTGATGACTTAGGTATATGTATGGGCATATACCTAAGCAGTGTCGGTTGTTACTTCGTGATTATACCTTTCTTCGTGGTTTATCCTTTGTGGATTTGAGAGACCATCAGGGGTCTCGGGGTCCCTACTGAGTAGCTTATACTCACCCCTGCACGGGATTTGCCCGCACTACGTTGTGTTGGTTGCAGACGACGGACAGTGTTGACCTTAGCTGAGGCTTGCAGAGCGGGACGGTACCTGGAGGTGGACCACTGGGCGGGACGTGCACGGAGAAGATGACGGGACATGTGGAGCAGAAGAGCTATCTGTACCCACCCTTCAGGTGGGATTTCCAGTGGATAGCTCGGTGTAGCGGCATTTACCTTTCAGTTGCTGTTTTCCCCTTTCGAGTTGTACATTACTTTCAGTTTGGATTTGTATTCTGGCCCATTTACTTTTCCGCACTTTCAGTTGTACTCTGCTTTTTTTTAGTGTTTACTTTCCGCTTGTTTACTCTGTGGTGTTTGTTTACTTTACAAAGGCAATGCCTTCCCTTTTTACCGGGATTTACGCCTTGGTGCTAGTCCCCAGCCCCTGGCCTATGGAAGGCGGGCTTGGGGTAGTCACGGCATGGACCCCGAGGGCGGGTCGTGACAAATTGGTATCAGAGGAGTTCGGTTCTACCGCAAACTCTGATCTTTTCTATGTGAAGCAATAATGTTTAGCGTATTGAGTGTGGTTATCAGTCCAGGGAGTCCAGTGTTGGTGCGGCGGCCGACGTATCCGTACACCAGGACCCTGACTTCTGATTTCCGACTTAATGCACGAAAACATTGATTGTGTGTGTGTTTCAAAGTTTTCTTTGTGATTACTTATATCAGCTCACCAGGTATACTGTTCTGACCGTGGCGCACCTGTTTCCTTTTCAGGATGGCCCCACGAAGGCAGCCATCTAGGGTTCCGAGAGTCGAGCGAGACGACAGCCCACCGAGCGATGAGGCCTCGGTGCAGGGCCCTTTGCCAGTAGTGGCACCGGCGGTAGCTTTACCCACCGAGCCCCCGATGCTTCCAGCAGCAGCCGCTGACAATGCACGTCGCCTCAGCGCACTGCATGAGTTTCAGCGCCAGCGACCGCCCAGGTTTCGCGGGGAGACGGATCCCCAGGCAGCAGAGGACTGGCTGGAGGCAGTAGTACGAGTGTTTAGGCTAGTGAGGACACCAGCAGACCTCATGGTGATCCTCGCTGCGAGCCTACTACACGCAGCAGCAGGACGATGGTGGAGCCTGATGCTCCAGGTGCACGATAAGGCATCTCTTCTTTGGAAGGACTTTGAGAGCCTCTTCCGCTCGGAGTTCGTCCCAGCCACCCTTCGTGCTGTGCGTATCCAGGAGCTTCTACAGCTGCGGCAGGGCAGCATGACGGTCGCTCAGTACTCGGTGAGATTTACCGATCTCTCGCGCTACTCGACCGACATGGTACGGGACCCATTCTTCCGAGCCCGGACCTTCGAGCAGGGTTTGAGACACGAGATCAGGGCATCGCTGATCTCCCTCAGCATACCGACTCATACAGGAGTACTGGAGCGGGCTCTTCTGATCGAGAGCTTCCTTGCTGAGTCTACACCAGCACAGAGACCCACCGCAGGGCGGCACGTGGCAGAGTCATCTGCAGCAGGCAGTCGACGGATGACTCAGGGGTCCAGACAGACCAGACCTTCGGGCAGACGATCTCAGGGCACTAGCTCAGCAGTGCGGGGCACACAGCGCGGAGCCAGTCTTACGAGAGGCAGACAGTGCTACTCGTGCGGCGGGCAGGGCCACATGGCTCGTGACTGCCCGACCCGCCGTGCCGAGGAGCAGCAGACAGTTGATGGACCACCGAGGCAGAGGTAGAGGGTCGACCGTGGCGGTGCGCAGGGAGGAGGCGGACGAGGCAGAGGAGCTGGACGAGCAGTCGGTGGTGGCCGACACTTTGAGGCACTACCACCACCACCACCAGGAGGTCCACCCCGACCACAGGGAGCTGGCGGGCAGCGACAGGCACAGCTCCAGGCAGCAGAGGCCTACGACCACGGCGCACCCGAGATGATTCGAGGTACTATCTGTGTCTATTCCACCCTTGCTGCAGTTCTTATAGACACAGGAGCGAGTCACTCTTTCATAGCCGCTGCCCTTGTTCGGAGCTCGGAGATTCCGACAGAGCCGTTGGCTCGATCCTTACGGCTAGAGACTCCCACGGGAGCAGACTCGATGATTACGCACTGGTGCCGGCAGTGTGAGCTTACTCTAGGAGGCGAGAGCTTCGGCTGGGATCTTCTTGTAGCAGCGTCGAGGCCTTACGACGTCATCTTGGGCATGGATTGGCTATCTACGGTCCATGCACAAATTGACTGTTTTAGGCGCAAGGTGCGATGTGTACGCACCGACGGGAGCAGGTTCACCTTCACCGGCGAGAAGGGAGCCTTTGCAGCACAGGATGGACTTCCGCGGAGGAGAGGAAAGCCCATCACTCATCAGTTGGCTAGCCTTATCCTTGGAGCAGTTGACGTGCGGAGTCCTGGTTTTCTTGCAGTGGTGGATCAGTTTGCGGACGTTTTTCCCGACGACGTTCCAGGGCTACCTCCTCGCAGAGAGGTAGACTTTTATATTGACTTGTACCCCGGGACAACCCCGATATCCACTCCAGCATATCAGATGGCCCCCGCCAAGCTTCGAGAGCTACGGGTACAGTTGGAGGACTTGTAGGGAAAGGGGTTCATCCGACCCCGTGTTTCACCCTGGGCTTCCCCGATTTTATTCGCCAAGAAGGCGGACGAGAGCTTGCGACTTTGTGTTGACTATCGTCGCCTGAACCAGGTGACAGTGAGGAAAAAGTATCCGCTACCGAGGATTGATGACCTCTTTGATCAGCTCAAGGGGGCACGGTGGTTCTCGAAGATAGACCTCAGGTCAGGCTATCATCAGCTCAGAGTCAGAGACGAGGATGTGCAGAAGACGGCCTTCAGATGTCGGTATGGCCACTATGAGTTCTTGGTTATGCCTTTCGGTGTAACCAATGCTCCAGCAGTGTTCATGGCTCTCATGAATAGGATCTTTCAGCCATACCTCGATCGGTTTGTCGTGGTCTTCATCGACGACATTCTGATTTACTCTGCGTCAGAGGAGGAGCACGCCTATCACTTGCGAGTTGTACTAGACACACTATGAGAGCACCAGCTTTATGGTAAGCTCTCGAAGTGCCAGTTCTGGATACGTGAGGTCCACTTCTTGGGTCACGTTATCTATGAGGCGGGAGTTGCAGTGGATCCCGCGAAGATTGAGGCTGTGTTAGCATGGGAGCCACCCAGGAGCGTGACTGAGGTTCGGAGTTTCTTGGGACTAGCTGGATACTATCGGAGATTCGTGCCAGACTTCTCTAGAGTTGCGGCATCACTAACAGCTTTGACGAAGAAGGGGAAACCCTTCGTGTGGTCAGACAGATGTCAGCAGAGCTTCCAGGAGCTGAGACAGAGATTGACTAGCGCACCTATCTTGAGGTTGCCTGAGGAGGGAGTAGGGTACGTAGTCTACTGCGATGCATCAGGGACCGGACTCGGATGTGTTCTGATGTAGGAGTGGGCCATGATCGCCTATGGATCACGTCAGTTGAGGCCGCATGAGCAGAACTATGCTACCCATGACCTGGAGCTAGCAGCAGTGGTCTTCGCTCTAAAGACATGGCGACACTATCTTATGGGCGAGCGCTTTACAGTCTTTTCCGATCATCAGAGCCTCAGGTATATCTTTTCGCAGAAGGACCTGAACCTGAGATAGCGGTGATGGCTCGAGTTCCTCCAGGACTATGACTTTGAGATAGTCTATACTCCTGGGAAGGGGAACGTAGTAGCCGATACCCTCAGCAGGAGGACGGGCATTCAGCTACTTGAAGAGGCGACAGAGCAGCTAGCCTCTTTGCAGATATCCTTCGTGGATAGAGATGGAGCAGCCTTTCTTCAGTCTCTCACTGTCACTCCTCCACTACTGCAGCGGGTCAGGGAGGCACAGCGTGAGGACGCTGACTGTGAGACACAGCGTGCACAGATATCCTCGGGACAGGCACCTGATGGTTTCTCCCTTGGAGCAGAGCATGACATACTTTTCAG
Organism: Viscum album; assembly: GCA_963277665.1. Taxonomy (NCBI): domain Eukaryota; kingdom Viridiplantae; phylum Streptophyta; class Magnoliopsida; order Santalales; family Viscaceae; genus Viscum; species Viscum album. The sequence goes on along the minus strand of OY728157.1, from coordinate 21,369,250 downwards.
AGGACGTACCATGGTACCAGTCGCTTTGCGAGAGGAAGTGCTGAGAGAGTTTCACACTTCTCCTTTGGCGGTACATCCTGGAGTGGCGAAGATGTACCAGGACCTCAGACGACAGCACTGGTGGCCGGGCATGAACAAGGCTGTAGCAGAGTTCGTTTCTCGATGCCTCACCTGTCAGCAGGTGAAGGCAGAGCATCAGGTACCAGCAGGCTTGGTACAGCCCTTGGAGGTTCCGGAGTGGAAGTGGGACGACATATCTATGGATTTCGTGACTGGACTTCCACGCACTTCCAGAGGTCACGACTCCATCTAGGTGATTGTTGACCGACTCACCAAGTCGGAACACTTCTTACCCATCAGAGAGCAGGGCTCAGTGGAGAGCTTGGGACGTCTCTACGTTCAGGAGATTGTGCGGCTCCACGGCGTGCCATCATCTATCGTCTCCGATCGAGATGCTCGCTTTACTTCCCGGCTTTGGAAGGGGTTACAGGAGGCGTTCGGGACGCAGCTACGTCTGAGCACAGCCTTTCATCCTCATACGGATGGTCAGACAGAGAGGACCATTCAGACACTCGAGGACATGCTCCGCGCATGTGTCCTCGACTTTGGTGGTAGCTGGTAGGACCACCTACCCTTGGTGGAGTTTGCGTACAACAATAGCTACCACTCCACCATCGGGATGGCACCGTACGAGGCGTTGTACGGCCGACCTTGTAGATCTCCTTTGTGATGGACAGACCCCGGAGAGTCAGCACTGGTGGGACCGGAGATGGTCCAGGCCACGACAGAGAAGGTCCAGGTCATCCAGGAGCGGATGAGGACAGCTCAGAGCCGGCAGAAGTCATATGCTGACAGGAGGCGGAGGCCACTAGAGTTCGAGGATGGCGACCACGTCTTCTTGCGGGTCTCACCTCGACGTGGTATTCGGGGATTTGGCCGAGGCGGCAAGTTATCTCCGCGCTTCATCGGACCCTTCCAGATTCTCAGCAGGATTAGTGAGGTGGCTTATCGCCTGGCTCTACCACCTCAGTTGCACCGGGTGCATGACGTCTTCCACGTATCTCAGCTGAGGAGATACGTGCACGACCCGACGCACATCATTGACCATGGGGAGCTTGACGTTGACGATGGGGCGACTTTTACGGAGGTCCCGGTGGAGATAGAGGATCGACAGGAGCGGGTCCTGCGTGGGTGATCGATACCTCTTGTGCGCATCGGATGGCAGCACGGGAATCTCCAGGAAAGCACATGGGAGCGGGAGGCTCAGATGCGTGCTCAGTACCCTCTTTTGTTTCCCTAGTTTTGATGTATCTTTACGAGGACGTAAAGCCCTGAGGTGGGAGTAATGTAAAGACCCGTAAAATTCAAGGGAAATTTTTTCTTAATTTTCTTTAGAATTTTACAAGAGCGCGGTTTCAGACGGCACCTGATTCCGAGGCCCGGAGTGCCCGGAATTAATTTCCGAAGTTTGGCTCGGGTACGTTCAGTGAACGAACGAGCAGGTTTTTCCTAACTTTTGATCCGGTGCTCGGAATTGAAATCCGAGGGCACCGATGAACTCGAAGCACCGATTTTCACTTAAGGAGACCCTTTAGGAAGTTGCGTTTGTTGCGGGTTGAAAGTTAGTTTTTGGGAGATTTATAAAAAGTTGAATAAAAAAATGTGGATTCTTTTTATTTCACTTTTGTAGGTTAAATCCTCTCAAAAGGAGTTAGGGGTGGGACCCACACCCACTTAACCTCCCTTGAGAGGATTAAGTATGGTGGGACCCACACGAACCTAAACCTCTCAACTTCCCCCTTAAACTCCCCTCTCTCCCTCTTAAATGTTTGTAAACTTAACATCTAATTAATTACACATGACATGTTAATTAATTAAGTGTTATGTTTTTGAATTTGAAGTTTTGAATTCCTTGGCTTGGTAAATAAAATAAGGAGGGACCTTATTTTATTTTGTTAGCCAACTTGTGTGGTTTTCGTTTTGAGAGCTCCTCCTCCATCTTCTTCATCTTGACGAAGAACGCTCATCTTGACGAAGAACGCTCAAGCTCCGATGAAGAACGCCGCTCTGCTCTTCTTCGTCTTCCGTGTCAACGAGAGGGAACGCCGCTTCCTCATTGGTTTCTCTTCGTCGACATAAGAAGTTCGCCAATGACGTATCGCATCGGACGCATCTCTTCGTCAACGGAATTGACGAACGACTTCCGCGACGCCCGATCTCCGCGACGTCGACTTCCGCGGACGTAGACAAATCCTCGAACGTATACCCAAGGTAGGGGTTGTTATTTATTGTTTAATTATTCTATTCTTGCTCATGGTTCGCATGACTAACATGAGGAATTTTAATATTTTAAATTGAGTTATTATTTTTAACGTGAGGGGGCCGGACCGCACGAACACGGCCGAACCCCCCTCCATCGTTCTTGTTGAATTGCTTGCGGGTGGATGAATCAAGGTGGCGTGGTGCCGTCGCACCACGCGGATATTCGCCAATCCTTATTGCGCGACGCCGTCGCGCCGCGCCATGGAAGAAACATCAGGAACGCGACGCCGTCGCGCCGCGTTGAAGAAATCAGGGTGCGGCGGAGAGGCGCGGTGCCGTCGCACCGCGCCGGATGACGAAAACCGCGGCCGGTTCCGGGCCGCGGCGGAAGAGAAGACCGGCGGTCGGGCCGCCGGCGTCGGAAGCCGAAGGCGGGACCGGAATTTCCGGTCCCATTGGAGAAAACCGGCCGGCCAGCTGGCCGGCCGGATGGTATTAAACCGGGGGAATTAATCCCCGACCATCACATAAAACCCCCCCTCTTTATGAGGGGGGAGCGTTTTCTTGAGGGGGGGGCAGCCGGCCCCCCGGTTCCGCACAAACAGGCCCCCCACGTGGGGGGGGGGGGGGCGTTTTAAAAAAAAAGGGGGGGCGCGGCATGTAGCTGCCGCCGCCCTTCCCAGGAAGCGGGGGCTTAGCCCCCCGCGTGCCGCCACCGAGCGGCGACAGGCCGCCGCGGCCGCCGCGCCGCCGCCGGCCGCCGCGCCGCCGCCGGCCGCCGCGCCGCCACCGCGCCGCCGCACCGCCGGCCGGCCGGCCGGGCCGACCCAGGGGGGGGGGGGGGGGGGGGTGGGTCGGGCCGGGTCGGCCCGGACCCGGACCCCCCCGTTTCGAAACTGTTTCAGTCTTTTGGGCATAACTTGAGCCTCGGACCTCCGATTGACAAACCGTCTTCGGAAACGCGATCCTTGGATCGAGACGGTCGTTTCGGTATATCGCACTCAAGGTTTCGGATTACTTTGAGTTCGTCCGGGTTGGTTCGTTCACGAAACCAACCGGGCCTTCGGAGCGGAAACACTCATATCTAGAGCTACGGACGTCCGATTGACGTGCCGTAAGCCGTGTTGTGTTCCTCTTAGTGAGACGGATCTTTTGGCATACTACACCCGAGGTTTGGACGCAGGTGGAGTACGGTCGGGTTGGTTTTTCCTTAAAAACCAACGGGGCCCCGGGGACGAAAATGCCAATAACTCTCAGACCGGGCGTCCGATCGACGCACCGTCTGTTGCGTTGAGTTCCTGTTGACGATACGGAACTTTTGGATACATCAACTCTGGTCTTCGTGACAGTTGATGTATCAGCCTCTCGGCTCGTGGAGCGGACTCTCCGAACGAGCATGCTGTGTGCAGGAACCCTAGTGCTGGCTACGACTGTTACTGTGACTGCTACTGCTACTACTGCTACTGTGACAGCGACGACGACAGTACAGAGATCCTGTGTGGATTCGACGATGACGACTTCATCACTCAGCGATCCTACGTGGATCAGTGCTATAGGTCCTGTGTGGGCCCGATCCTGTGTGGGTCCGATCCTGTGTGGGTCCTTGCGCTCAGCGGTCCTGTGTGAACCAGCGCCTACAGGTCCTGTGTGGGCCCGATCCTGTGTGGGTCTTTGCGGGGGTTAGTTACCTATCGATCCTCGTGGGTCCAACGACTTAGATGGATCAGTGATCATCTTTATCGTCCTTTGAAGAAGTATACCTGTGTGAGCTGAATCCTTTTGCTTTCCTGTGTGGATTGTGTTGTGCAATCCTGTGTGGATTACGTTTTGCTTTCCTGTGTGGAATACGTTTACTTTCCTGTGTGGACTGAGTTGTACTTGGGATCGGAGGTTGGAGCGTATTTGAATTGATGACTTAGGTATATGTATGGGCATATACCTAAGCAGTGTCGGTTGTTACTTCGTGATTATACCTTTCTTCGTGGTTTATCCTTTGTGGATTTGAGAGACCATCAGGGGTCTCGGGGTCCCTACTGAGTAGCTTATACTCACCCCCGCACGGGCTTTTCCCGCACTACGTTGTGTTGGTTGCAGACGACGGATAGCGTTGACCTTAGCTAAGGCTTGCAGAGCGGGACGGTACCCGGAGGTGGACCACTGGACGGGACGTGCACGGAGCAGACGACGGGACCTGTGGAGCAGAAGAGCTATCTGTACCCACCCTTCAGGTGGGATTTCCAGTGGACAGCTCGGTGTAGCGGCATTTACCTTTCAGTTGCTGTTTTCCCCTTTCGAGTTGTACTTTACTTTCAGTTTGGGTTTGTATTCTGGCCCATTTACTTTTCCGCACTTTCAGTTGTACTCTGCTTTTGTTTAGTGTTTACTTTCCGCTTGCTTACTCTGTGGTGTTTGTTTACTTTACAAAGGCAATGCCTTCCCTTTTTACCGGGATTTACGCCTTGGTGCTAGTCGCCAGCCCCTGGCCCATGGAAGGCGGGCTTGGGGTAGTCACAGCATGGACCCCGAGGGCGGGTCGTGATAGTTCTAGCACAATTTCTATGAGCATTCCTACTTATGATAGGGTTCTAGAGAGAACCATTGTGGTTGAAAATACTTTTCCTGAGTAGATACAGCTAGTGGATGTTAGAAATGGGAAATAAATAATCCAACGTCAGTCTCAATGACTTGGATGGGTGATATGTTTAGAGATGATGTCCCAATATAGGGGATCTAAACCTCAAGGATCATAGGTTGGGTCTAGTCGGCCTATAAAGAGGTAATTATTTTCAATAGATGGTAGCAGAAAACTCGCTAGAGATTTTCGTAATCATCGTACTCATAGTGAAATGGTGGATGGGCCATTGAGGTAAAGACTGTGACAAGAACAAGTTAATATGTAGGGTGGAAAACATGGTAGAGGAGTTCGGAGAGCAGAAGTTGGTGGTATAAATTTTGACATGTTACGACCACCACCCAAATGTGGTCCACACAAGGCTCATGGAGCTAGAGGATAGGGGAAGGGGGTAGTTGTATGCAGCCAAGGATTATGACACAAGGGCTCCTAGAATGATTCAAGGTATGGTCTATGTCTACTCTTAGCTTCGGTATTAATAGAAACGGGTTCCAAAAATTCCTTCTGGACATGAATCTTGTTCAAGACCAGGAGTTTCTAGTTAAACTGTTGAATTAACACTTATGTCTAGAGATACTTATGAGAGGAGACTCGATAATCACATTTATGTTGATGGTGTGATCTAACCCTTGAGGAAAGATTCTCAGTTAGAACCTCTTGGTGGAAGCGCCGAGGCCTTATGACATTAGTTAAGGTATGGACTGTTCATCCATAGTTCATGCTGAAATTGAATATTTTAGGTGAAAGGATGTGGTAGGTCCACAACGTTGGAATGGGGTTTTACCTTGGCTAGAGAAAAAGGAAACCCATGAAGCACATGATAAACTCATGCATAATAGGATGTAGCTGATAATTCTTGAGTCGTCTAGCCTTACCCACATGGAGGTGGGTGTTTAGAGTTTTCAGTTCCAAGTAGTAGTGGTAGAGTACGGGGATGTATTTCCAGAAGATGTTTCCAGGATTACCTCTTCATAGGGAGATAGACTTCTACATCTTTCTAAACCCCATGATGTCACTGACATCATTATCATAATATCATATGGCTTTCATAGAGCTTCACAAGTTGAGGGTGTAGGTGGGGGACTTGTAGAGGAAGGGATTAGTAAGACCCAATGTGTGAGGTTATTCGTAGACTTCTACCTCCAAAACTAGGTTACCATGAAGAAAAAATATCATCTACTAAGTATTGATGTCCTCTTAGATCATTTGAAGGGAGAGAGATAGTATTCGAATATATAGCTCAGATCATGATATCACCAGCTTCAATTATGAGATGAGGGCATCTTGAAGATAGATTTTAGATGTTATTAAGACCACTATGAGTACTTAGTGATGCCATTTGGAATGATGAACTCTCTGACAGTGTTCATGGAACTCATGAAATGGATCTTCTAGATGTACTTAGAATGGTTTGTAGCGGTATTCATTGATGTCATTTTAGTGTATTCAGCGTCTGAGTAGGAGTACGCGATACACATGAATATGGTTCTAGACAAACTCCAAGAGCACCAGATTTACAAAAATCTCTTGAAGTGTGAGTTCCAGATATGAAAGGTCTTCTTCCTAGGACAATTCATCACAGAGGCTAGTGTTTTGGTGGATCCAGTGAAGATTGAGATGGTTCTATCTTGGGATCCACCTAAGAGCATTACCGAGGTTCAGAGTTTCCTTGCGTTTGTGGGTACTATTGGAGTTTTATACCTGAATTATCTAGAGTGGCAGCAACCATGATGACATTGAAGAAGAATATAAAACCATTCATGTGGATAGGAAGATACTGGCAGAGCTTTCAGCAGTTGACGTAGATCTTGATGAGTGATCCTTTCTTGAGGCTTCCATTGGAGGTCACCGACTACATGGTGTTCTGTGATGCATTAGGAACCAGGATTGGTTGCTTCCTAATGCAGGGGAAAGTAGTTATTTCTAATGGCTCATGATAATTGAGACTGTATAAGAAGAATTATGGGACTCAAGTACTTGAGTTGGAAATAGTAGTATTCACAATGATGAAGTGGCGACACTACCTCCATGGGAAAACATTTTACCATCTACTGAATCCAAAATAGTCCCAAGTATATCTTCTCTTAAAAGGATTGGGACTTGAGAAAAAGATTAGGGCTGGAGTTCCTCTAGGACTATGACTTAGAAGTAGTCTATACTCCTGGTAAGGGGAATATAGTAGTGGATTCTCTCAGTATGAGATCCATTTTGTAGTTGTTGAATGAGGAAAATAAACAGTTTTCCTCGTTACAGTTTTCCTTCATGGATAAGGATGAAGTAGCTTATCTACAGTCATTGGTTATTAGTCGTACACTCTTAAATAAGTTACGGAGACAAAACTCAGTTAAATCGATTGTGAGTATTTACATACTCAATTTTCCATAAGGAATAACCTTGATGGAAATTCCAAAGGTGGGGAGAATGTTGTTCTTTCCAGAATATATGAAGATGTAGCAGTGATGAAAAAGTGGTGAGATGCATCACTGTATATGTGTGGGTGTCATGGCGGACACTGGGGACGATGGAATGGGTTGAAGATAGTATTACCTATTGAGACAAATAGATGAATTCTTATATGAATCGATTTAGTGGGTTGTTCTTTATATTTCATGGGGTGTTGGGAAGAAAGTGGAAAGGTATATAGATAAACTTTGTGATGAGTTTACCTCCTACTTCCATGAGATATGATACCATCTAGGTCATCATTGACTGACTCACCAAGTTGAACCAGTTCCTAAATACATAGGATCATATTTTAGTAGAGGGCTAAGGATTCCTCTACGTTCTAAAGATTTTTCTAGGGAGAGTTGAATGTTCCCAATAGGGAAACTTTTGCAGAGTTTCCAGTAGATATTGGGGATTGACAGGAGCAGATACATCATGGATGGTCGATTCCACATGTGCATGTTCAGTGGAATTATGGAAATCTCTAAAAGAGAAATTGGGAGCGGGAATCTTAGATCTGAGCTAATTACCCCCATTTGTTTGTTTATCCTGTGTTTTGGATTATGAGGATGTAAATCCATAAAGGTGGGGGTAATGTAATGTCTCTGAATTCCATGTTATTTTTTAATAATATATGGGATTATTTAGAGACCAATAGTTGAGATGACATGTAATTCTATGGCCTGTAGTGCCCATAATGATCCATCAAAAAATGTTATGTTTTAAATATCACGTGTTATCCGTTTTACTAAAAAGTGGGAAAACTATTAAATAGGTGCCTGGATAAAAAATATGAGGGTACCGTTGCATTCAAAGTAGTGGGTTTACCCTAGGCATGACTTAAGATTAGTCAGTGTAGGTATTCAGTGAGGAAACCCAAAATAGAATAACCATAATTAAAATAATTAAAATAATTAAAATAATTAAATAAAATTATTTTATTTTTCAAATCCTTATAACACACAGAACGTGTCTCAGATTGAAAATTGGAGACTACCATTGAGCTCGTAAGGGTGTTATTTACTTGGGTGGAGCCTAACATTGGCCGGTGCGGGCCAACTATGGAATTTAGTTTTTGGACGTGACCATAAATAAAATAATTAAATAAATATCATTTTTTTTCTAATAAATCATAAATGGTAAATCATATTAGAAATACAATATTACCATTGAGCTTGTGAGGGTGTACTTTCCTTCAGTGGGGACTACCCTCGACTTTTGTGGTTCAAGGGTGAAAGATAATTTTAAAGAGTCTTAAGGAAAAATAAAATAAACATAAAAAGTTTAGTTAATTTGAAAAATTTTCAATGAAATGCAGTGACGGGGTGGCTGTTTCATTTAATAAATAAAACAGCGAAATGGCATGATGACTCAACATTACATAAATGATGAAATACATTTTGTACATTAAGTTGATTAATAGAGATACAGAATCAGGGGATGACCTGGATGATTGCTTATGGCTCTAGAGGAAATCCATTGGCAAGAAATTAATGATGATGAATGATTAATCACCAACACCGATGGATCACAGAGCGAAGGTCAACGAGACAACAAATTGTGATATCTCTTAACGGATCGCCAACAACGATCGAACCCCGACATAGACCGATCCTTTTTCCATTTAGGGGTTTATTTTTATAAGTGATTACCTTCCCTCATTCATCTTCTTAAATGATGAACTTGAGTCAATCCACTAACAGATTGACCCACAGACTGGTCATCTTTGCTGGACACGGTAATTTTTATGCAGGGAATTATGGGAAGTGGATTTTTGTTTTGATGGTCCTTTATTAAACCTCCTGACAAGGAAAAACCACACCGACACGAAAAAAGGTCATGCTCTATCCTTTATGTGTTCTTTGCGTATTCTTCTACTCCATCCTTTTATCCATTATTCGTGACATGAATAAAATCGTGGTCCAAGGAGGACCGAAATGATGGATCAACCTGGGCAGGAGGCCAAAGGACACAGTGGTGTCGGGTGAATGACTGTCGGCACGGGAGATAGAAGCGGTAGAGGGAGATTCACTGGCAAGCGGTCCATAGAGGCAATGGAAGACTACGTCTAGTATGGGCCATGATGGTGTTGGGGGCAGCATCGGTCGAGTGTCGCATCGGTTTGAGCAACCCACGGGGCAGGCCACGGTGTGCACTGGCACACGGTCCTCATAGGACCACATGCAGAGGGAGGCAGATGGACTGAGCCAGCCGTGTGGTTGTATGAACTGCACACCAGCATAGCATCTGGTCTGGACCCAAGCTGGCCCGCCATTGCAAGAAGGGGTGATGGAATAAACTGGTCTACTGGGCGGCCCGGGCAGGATAGGAATCGGCTCGTTGATGCGATCTAAGATAAATGGGAAAAAGGGCCACTTGGTAGCCCGACAGGTCGGAAATTGGTCGACGGGTGACCCAATGGGCTGGACCGATGGTTGAACCGGGTAGAGTCCATCGAGGCCCAATGGGCCTTGCCACTGGGATAGGCTGGACCAAGTTGTCCCAGATCCAACTGGGTCCAATTCGGTAGGTCGAAACGGGTCGAGTAATGTGGGATCCCCAGTCCGAGTTGGTCAAGTTAGTGTGACAAATTCGGACAAGGTCTGGATGTAACCGACCTCTATTTACTAAAACACTAATATATTTCATAATGGGTGCCTAATTGATGATCCATCTCTGATGTCAGGACTATTACAATGAGTTGGCCCTTTGGGTATACTCAATATGAGTTTTTGTGGTAGTTGAGATACAACCGATGAATTTAGGATATATTCTCCTAGAATCAAGCGCACTATAGATCTGGAATCCAACGGCTGGTTGTGATGCGAAGGATATGAAAATTGGACCTCAATGGTCTAGTAGTCGTGCAATGCTTAGTGGTCAAGTATCCATGGAGACCTTAGTGGTCCAGAAACTGTGTGGAACTCAGTGGTCCAGTAGCCGAGCAGACCTCAGTGGTCCAGTAACCAAGTAGACCTCAGTGGTCCAGTAGCCGATCAGATCTTTAGGGTCCAGTAGCAGAGCGGACCTCAATGGTCCAGTAGACGAGTGAACCTTCGTGACTTATCAAGGGTGAATCCCTCATCAGTACAAGATGATTCAGCTTCATTAATGATAATCTTACTTTCTATACCTTGATTTATACATGGTGTGAACTATCATTTCATTGTGGTCTTACTTTTTGGTCTTTCTTTGTGGTTTTTTGTTGACTTTCCTTTGTGGTTTGGGGTCCCTACTAGGTATTGTGATAACCACCCCTGCACGAGATTCACCCACACGTGTCGTGTCTCATACAGGTGATTAATGCTTTGACGAATACCTTGGCGGTTAGAGAATAGGTGGTTCTTCATGGGATGGGACAAACAGGTGTACTTATATGACTACATGCAGCTACTTTTCACCTACCCTTTATGTAGGGTATCGAGCAGACAAATTGTGGTAGTTTTGTTTTCCTTTGTGGTTTTGGCCTTGTATTCTGGCCCTTTTGTACTTTTAGTTTGTTTTACACTCTCAGTAGTTGTCTCAGAGATAGTTGTGGTTCACTTTGTGTTTACTTTACTCAGTTTGAGATTTTTGTGTCTGTACAGGTTTAAAGGCAAATGTCTTTTATTTTTGGTATATGCCTACTCGGTGCTAGTCATTATCCCCTAGCCTATAGAAATTTGGATTGGGGTTGTCATAACACGGGCCTTGCGGGATGGGTCGTGACATGTTATCTGACTCAGTTTTTCGTGAGTCCTTAGATGAGTCGATGAGTTCTGTAATCCCCTTACCCTTGTCGAGATATCGACAAACAGGTGGTAGTGGATCCTCAGTGGTACTTTTGAATCCCAAGTACTATATTTTCTTATGATTGTGGGTGCCTATCAAATGATTTTATTAATACTATGTTTCCACATGGGGTGTATTATCTCTATCGTTTACCACTTCATCAACCTAGTTTCTTTGATCATCCAAAAGATTGATCATGATGACATTCACAAAAGTGGTGGTTGGTGGGGATCTTTCTTCATTATTGGGTATACCATCCTAGAAATCTTATTGTTTCTATGGAAGAGAACTAAAGTGGAGTGCATCATACTACATACATCCCCTAATATGAATATGGTAAGAATCCTCTTTCATAAACCATTAAATTATAGTGAGGCTCCTAACATAGGTCAACAAAAAATTCATGTGATACCCATATGAGTTTGGTTGTTAAACCCCTAGAAGTGTAGATATTTCAACCTTATGCCACTACTAATGGAAGGTATTAATATGTTCATGGATTACATGATAGGTTAGCAACTAGTCTTAGAGGTTGTCGAATTTCACTTAAATATTTTGGTAAAATCATGACACATGATTCTTAGTGAGTGACTTTAGAGTAATGAATTATAGAGTGGTGGGTGGACAGAACACAACTGATAACTATTTAGTAGCCATAACATCCTATAAGTATTTCTCATACCCATTATACTAGGGAGTTTGGTTCCTAATCCCCCAATGTCTAATCGGCGATGGTTGGGGGACTAAGGCTGGTAGTGACATAAAGTTTCTCTATTGCTGAATTTCTGGAAGAAGGGGTCACATAAGAAAATCTTCTCTAAAATATCAGGGTTTATTTTAGAGGTGGCTCCAACTACATGATAATGTCCATATAGTATGGGGTATCTATGGATTCCTAGGTAATTGGTGGGATATCATCCCTTAGTGGCCCAAAAGAGTGCTCACCTTCACCGAAGGGCACCAATGCAAACCTTGATGCCTCTCCCACTTCCAATGTAGAGGTATAGTGGATGGAAGCTTATAAAAGAAGGGAAAATTACACAGAGAGATCTTTGAAGGAAAATAGTGTGTCTTCTAGATTCACATACCTATAGAGTAATTGAGTAACCTTATAGAACTTGGCCTCAGGGGTGGTCGATCAAAAATAAGGTGATACTACAATCGAATATAGTGGTGAGGGTATAAGTGATTCATTTTATTCATCCATCACCTAGGACTACAAGAGGTCGATTGTGATGTGATTTTCCCTAGTTCTAATATTATCTAATGTTAGAGTTCTAAAAGATAAATCCTTTAGGGGTTGCAATGATTTCATCGATGTGCATTGTGGTAGACACAACAAGTATGACGTCTATGGTAGTTGTTTTTCCTCCTTCACTAAGATAGATATTCAGGGAAGGGTATGTCCTCTACACATGGATGACCATTATTTCAGTTGATGGACCTATGCGTAGGACCTTCATGGTGAAATTATTGGTCATGGGGTGTCCCATGATAGATTGAGTCTCCCTGAACTGCCTCGTGGTCATATCATGTCTTGATCCCAGTCGGTTGAATATTGGCCACCATGAAATGGTTGTGAGGGTAGGATAAGGTGAACTGGTGGTGCCATGGGACACTAAAGCTGATGGAGAGTCCTCCTATCATACATGTTTTGTGGCCAACCCCTGAAATCAGCATTAGGTGATCTAGGATGGTGTCGATAGAGTAGGGATTTGGTTGTTATTCTCATCATCCTATGTAACAAATCGATTTTGTCGGTGTGGTAGTGTGGGATACCTCGTGGGAAGCTTCTGTATAGTGTTTTCTTTATTTGTGACCTGAACATCCCCTAACTCATTGGAATTGGGGAGTGATCCATTAGAATGTTCTGGGGAGAGGCTCAAAAAATTGTTTTCCATCATGAATTAGGGGGTTTTCCTCCAACATGTCCCTTGATTTTGGTGAAATCAGCATAGTTCTATTGTTTTAAAGTCCTTAAGTGACATTTCCCTAGTTGGGATTACCCCTTCCTATATTTATTGATGAACTAGGGGATTGATGGCCCTCTAAAAAATGATCTCAGAGGGGTAGATGGGGCATGGTTGCCTGATATCGATGAGAATAGTGGTCATCATTGTTGGATCATATTTGTAAGGAATTGATGCACCATCAAATCTACTAACCCTGTAATTTTTTTTATTGGTTCATTGAGAATTTTTTTTATCTTTAGTAATGTAGGATATATGAGGTTAAGAATCAATACATGTCTAATTAAGTTTATTCTCAATATTATCAACGCTATTTCTTCTCTCCAAAATAGAAGAGGGAACCATGTTAATGATTTGTTAGACTGGAGATTGATAATTTTCTTTATTTTACCCTAGTTATAGAAGAATAGGTTCATGTTGGGACAACTATGTTTTTGGTGATTCCTAAAATAGAATATGTAGATCCATTAATCTTCAAATATAGTGGTTTCAAACATTACTCATCCACTCATGGTTGAAGGTGAATAGATTCACATCAGGTTTACAATTTTTTTTAATCTTTCCACAAAGGTCCACATTGATTATGGCTACATGTTTTTATTTTTCCTCTCTAAGAGTGGTATGAATCCTTATACTATTCATTCATCTTCCTGGGTGGATGGATGCTTTGTATTCCCACTGTCCAAAGGTAGAATACCTCTAACATCGTGGTTGATGATGTTGACCTATTGATTAAAACATGAAGAGGGGATGTTTGTTCCTCATTATATGGATTCTTCCATGGATCTTTTTCTGAGTCGGGGACTCCATTATATATTTAATAAATGTTTTTGAAACTCATTCCTAGTTCCATATTGAAGTGAACATTGTTAAATCATGCTACTTATTCTATGATAGGTAATCTACCAGTGGTCATATCTGATGGTCATATTGGACATTTATTGACATCCTTGGGAATTGGCTGTGTTGGTATCCTATAAAGGATTCCTCTTTCAAATTTTAGATAATCTTACATACGATTCATCTTAGCTGTTGAACCCAAGGCATCTGATGTCGACCATAATGAAACTTTCTCCAGGGGCATAATGAATATAAGGCTCATTTCTTAAGGCATCTAATTTTTTGTCACATGAGGTATATTTTCTATTGTATTGACAAGGTTCATAGGTTTAAGGTATTATGGGGCCACAGTTATAAGTTTAAACTCTTCTGGGGATGTGGTTATAGGTTTTGACTCTTGTGGGGATGTGTTCATTCGTTTAGAGTCTTTCATGGACATTATCACTAGTTTAAAGTCTTATGTGGGTGTGGTCATAGGTTTAAATTCATGTGGGGATGGTTCACATATACACTTGATGCAAAATAGGCTAGGATGGGGTTATCATCCCATGGTGATTTCATGCCCTAGTAGAAACCTTAAGTTTGGTTGGTGAGGTTGAGGGTTGTCCTAGGGGAAATGATCACACTTTGGAGTGCTCTCTTTCTAGGGAGGTGGCACACATATTTAATGGAGGTATCAAAATGTTACGATTTGACCTTAACAAGGTGCCCTATATACCATATTATAAGACATTGATCAAAATCCACATAGTTTTTGTATAATGTTTAAGGTCATGTGATAGGACTTGTCCATGTAGTTTAACATCATGCAGTAAGGATTTTTATTCCACATAAGGAAAAATAATAAGAGACGGTGTGGGGATCATAAATAGGATCTTCATAGATATGGGGGGGTTAACTTAGGATTATCTCTTGAGGTATAAAATTCTTATCACATGGGGTAGGGAAGCAGTTTAACATCATGACATGAGGATGTTTTCATGAATTTTAATGTCATTGGACTTGGACTTGGATTCGAAGTGTTATAGCTCGAACATGGTTGGGGATTAAACTGGGGGATTTCCATGAGGTGATACATCATACCATGCGATTCATTCCTATGGAATCCTATGTTCATCCCATAAGGTAAGGTCTACAGTTTGTCATCAGGTGTTGAGGATGTTATCATGTAGTTTCTCATCACGCAATTGGGATGTGGGTGATATGAATTTTTATGTTTTGCAGCTTTTATGTTGTTGGAGATTACATGAGGGGATTCTTGGTAGGTGAGATATCAACCCTTGTGGTTCATACATAGGGAATACTATGTTCATCTCACAAGTCATGAGCTATATTTTAACATCATGTGTTGAGGATATGGTCATATAGTTTAATGACATGTGGATAGAACATGGTTTCTATATAGTTTAAAGTCTTAAAACTGAGATGTGTTTTGGGATTGTAATGGGGACTGCCGAAGAGGTGGGTTATCATATCATGCTAGCCATACATCTTCATAATATGTTCATCAAATATGGTAGAGGATATAGTTTAATGTCATGTGATAAAGACATTGTAGTGCAGTTTAACATCATGTTACTAGGATGACTGGCTATATAGGTTAAAGTCTTACAACTTATATGTTTTTTGGACTTATACATAGTGATAACATGTTCAAGTAGGAGAGAGTAATACAATATTATCCCTCCTCATGGGTATAATTAAGCATTTTCTCACAATAATTCCACATTTGTGGATTATGTGTCTACTACAAAAGTTATTTCAGATAACATAAGGCATAAACACTACCATGGTCGAGTGACATATGAGGGTATAGTCAATAGGGTGTCTATGCTTAAGTTCAAGATGCATGAAGTCTACCCAAACCATGATTACATCAAACATCCTGGGTGTGAGGGTTGATGATACCAATCATGCAAATGATCATAGCCTAAGTTAACCTGATTTGAGTAGGAGTGAGGCACCTAAGTGATCAACTTTCATGAAACCATGTTTAGTGGAATGAGGTATTGGTTTGAGTACCTGGAAGTTGTTGTGCACAACATTTAAATTTCATATTCAAGTAAATATTCTTGATTCATGAGCTATAGAACAAGTAATTTCCATGAATAGTGGAGGAATAAGTGCGCATAACTTTTTAGGGTGTTCTAATCTTGGGGTTAAATGAAGGTAACTCATCCTGTACAATCCCAAATAGCATTTATGAGATGTTCTGTGAGGATATCTCAAACACATTTTGAGGAAAATTGAGTCGAATGTAAGGCCTTTAAAAAAAATTATCTACCTATGGGAGTCCATGGGTGGTTGGAGTCACATGATTTCATGAGATTAAGAGTTGTGTGAATGAGATCCTGATGCTTCGGCTTTTATAGGTATATCCCAAAAATTTGGGAGATGATGCTCTATTTACAGGAAAAAGTGCATTCTCATTTCCTAGTTTTAGAAATCAACAGTGTCGCACAACCTGAGGTTTTTTAATGTAACTCCAGATTGAATGATTATCATCCCTTTTTCACTAGAGGGTGAATGTGTATGGTGGTGATTGAACATTACTTTTCTTTTGAAACTCTTAATATCTTGTGCTCCCTCTTGGAGATTTTTGTGCCTCCTTTTCCCTATTTGTTTAGGTAATTTTGGGATTACATGGAATTTTGTGTCTGTAAAATGGCCTTTCATTCATGATTGAGTTACACACTAGTCATGGGTCTTTTACGCACATGTAGAAAGTTGTGCCCCACAATCCCCTTTGTGTCGGAATAGTCCCCCCAAGTTGAGTCTTTCTTTTATTTAGAAAAAACAACATGTTCTGGAACATGATGAACATTTTCGACACCAGAAACTAGTATGTAAATTTAATAAAACATTTTTATAATTATAATTTCACTTATAAAATTCACATTTATTCATAGAAAAAGGTTTCATGGATTTAGAATTCATAATTATATAATAACAACATCATAAAAGTCATGTTATTTTTAAAAATGGTATGTTTCACTATTTACCTAAAAATAAATCTTTTTATAAACTTCCCCAATATTCCTATTAAAATAATATTAACATTAAAAATAAAAAATGAAGTTTTTTAGATTCAAATTCAAAAATTTATAAATTAAAAATTGAAATAAAAATAGATGATATAATGAAAAGTTGTTTTTATAGTAAAATTTCTTTTTTAGAATATTAACTATTCTAATTATAATTTACTATAATTTCAAAATTAAATTAGTATTTAAAAATTATTCATATCAGATATAATTTATTATCATTAATCACATGCTTCTTGAAAAAAAATTATTATCACATAAAAATCCAATATTTAGAAAATACATTTCTAAGCATAATATGATATTATTATTCATTTTAGCTATTCCAACTAAATTTTATTCATATTAAAAGTAGGAATTATATTATTTCTAAAAATATATCATAAATATGTTACTCATATTCCTTCCCACTAATTCAATGGATAGGTTTTAATAGTTTAATCATATGGAAGTTTCATTTTAGTTCGGTGTTGCGTGTGGAGAAAGCTATTGAAAAAAAATTTCATGTAAGGAAACTGTACAAAGAAATATTAGGATGCTATAATTTTATTCCTAGAACATTCCTATGTGACATTGGTAGGATCAAAACTCCCATGGATGGGTATGGTCTTGGTCATGTTATGCTATGAGTCCTCCTTTGAACCATGACCGGGAATAGCTTACAACACCATGGTAGGAGGCATGTTGTGTCCAAAACTAGAAAGGTTTTGAAATAAAACTATAGAGTGTCATATTTTCATGTTTTCCAATGTTTGTTATGATCAACACCACCATAGATGTGGTGGGAATCACTATAGCATGGTGACAGTTTTTTCAGAAATTGAATCAGATGATTTGGACACTGATCTTTTAGGGGATGTTATGCCTCTTAATAAATACATATGTGATCATAAATAAAAGATGTTTAATGTGTTATTAACCCATTATTCCCTCTATTAAATTCTTCACCCTCATCATGTTTGAATTTTATCTGATCAAAATGATTTTGAGGAAGGGTTTTGGATTTTCTTTCTCCTTTTAGAAATGGCCTAGGGAGATTCCATCCTTATATAGCTTTTTCTTGTTGGTCTAGGCTCATGATGATCTCAATATCTATTATCAAGTTGATTTTATAAAATAAATCATGTTTTATTCCTTGTAATGTATCTAAATCTACCATTTATTGTGGTTTTTATTGTGTAATTTTACTTGATTCTACTCATTTGTCATAATCTCCTTCTAGAATATTGTTCCAGGACCTTTTTTTGAATTCGGACATGTTCTAGGCACCCTTTCTACATGGGTTTGATCTGGTTAGTACATGAGAATATTATATATATTATAAATTTAAAAATATTGAAATTTTTTAATTGACACACCTGACCATATAGATGCATTGTATAAGGTTATTTCCAAGATATAGATCACATGTGTGTGCATGTGTAGCTCATGAGACCCATGTTTTATATTGATTTCATGTGTCTGTATGGGTATCCCATGAGACCATGCTTTAATATGAACACATGATTTTTTGTGTTTGTGTGGCTTCCAATATCCATTCTTGATGTGCTATGTAGTACTTATATGTGTAATTCCATGTTGTGTGTGAATGTGTGGAATATTGAGGTTTTTTTTTTCT
The DNA here is from genome assembly GCA_963277665.1 of Viscum album. Taxonomy (NCBI): domain Eukaryota; kingdom Viridiplantae; phylum Streptophyta; class Magnoliopsida; order Santalales; family Viscaceae; genus Viscum; species Viscum album. The sequence goes on along the minus strand of OY728157.1, from coordinate 21,350,668 downwards.
TTTTGGTAGAAGGTGATAGATGGACCATTGTAGATTGATTGTAAATTAGAGGGTGATCAAGTAAGACATATAGAGAATATGAATATGTACCTACAGATAGGGTAGGGGCATGGAGGCCTTATGACTATACCTGAGGTAGTGGTGGGGCATGATGGCCTTGTGGCTCAACCTAAGATATAGATGGTGTATGATGGCCTTATAGACTAAACCATGGAAGAGATGAGGCCTAAAAACCTTGGTGCCCAACCAAAAACTTTTTATCTATGTGTATACTTAAGGATATATGTGTTTTACTTGTATTTGACCCATGATCATGACTTCTACTACAATTGTACATCCAGTATGGTGCTGAAGTAGGTATGATTGGAATTCATGGTGGCTTGGTTATAGAATGACCATTCAATATAGGATTGATTTTTTTATTGTACATTTATATATTTTCATGGAATACACATCTTATTCATGTATAATTATGTCATGTATGCATAGGTGGGGTCCTAATGGGTTTATATGCACACCCTGCATGGGTATCTCAACGCATGTTCATGCTTCATGTTTAGGGATCTAGGAAATGGAAAGGGACCAATGATAAATAGTTTAGGAGATAAATCTAGTTATTTGGAGGAAGTACTAAGATGGAATTTGGAGTGATGTTTTAGTGTCTATTTATTTCCCATTCCATGATTTAAATTTTTATTGACCTTCCATGATGGGGGTCCTTGGTTTATTACTTTATTTAACACTAAGATATATGATATTCCATCTGTTAAAACACTATTATTATTTATTTCCTCTATTCCATTATCTATTTTTATTATTTCTTAGATATATTATAATGTATGGATTTTGATAATGAGGTAATAGTATCTCCATTATACCATTCAAACCCTTACTACTAGCTAGAAATGTATTCCATATGGGGAGTCATGAATAAGGTCTTTTGAAACTCCTTCTAGGACCAAGTGATTCAGGTTGTAGCCTTAAAAATTAGCATCAAAGGGAATATTAATTTTATATTCTTATTGAATATTTCTTGGGAAATATAGAAAGGAGTCAATCTATGTGGAACTATAGTTGGGAAGTCAATTAATTGATTGGTCCGCTCTTGTGTGAAGTACCTCTAAGTTACTAGTGATGAAACTTCTATTACAGTTGTTGTTATATAGTTTCATGATGATCAGGAGTTTGTTTTCTTTTTAGGGTTTATGAGATTTGGGTACATTCATGCATCATGACTAGGCATAAAGGATCTCATTTCATATATAATTGTTACTTTTTTTCTTGGTATTTTATTTAATTAAATGTCATGATATGTGTTTTTATGATATACTATATTTGAATTTGGATTATTTGAATTTGATAATGCTTGTTATTATTTTTATATTATTGTTACTAATGTTAAAGTATAGAGAACTAGGCATGATCCTTGGGTAGTTCTAGGAGTACTATTCCTTACCATTTAGGGTAATCTCTTAGTATAAGTCTTCTATAGGAATCCATTTGGTGTTCACATAAAATGATTAGGTTGTTAGCTTAATTAAGCTAATATAGGAATTCAAAGCGTTCATTTTTAATTGCAAAAAATGATTCCTAGAATATGTCTAAGGGGACAACTAATGGAAGTAGGTTGGAATTATCCAACTAGGAAGGATGTTCTTATTTCCCACCAGATGGATAAGAGGATATACTTGAGCATGCTCTTATACTCACATCAGTGTTTCAGGTGGTGGAACTACTATAAAAAAGATTCATATGCATAGTGCCTATTAAATGTAGAGGAATTTGTAGAATAATGATTGACTATGCTCAGGAATTTCTACTTTAGAACCCCCCAACCTTCTAGAGTATTAGAGGACCTCAATATACTAAGGATTGGACTAACATGATAGATGGGATATTTGATCTAGTGCATACTCTAGAAGGAAAAAAAGTAATGGTGTATTCTATATGCTTTAGGGACCCTCCAGAATATGGTGGGGAGTCATGAACTAGGTGGATTGATGTGATACTCATACAAGGGAGACGTTCAAGGATTTTATTTTTGATGATTTCTTCCCAGATATGTTGAATCTGGATCATAGATAGAAGTGTGTGGACCTTTATAAGGGGATGATGTCTATGTTTACACACTAATTTCATTTTCTGTAGTTTCATTACATCACTCTACTCTTTAATGGGGATAACACATTGAGGAACATGATTTTTGGAATTTGACTTCTTCTAGACTTAAGGAATTGATTCAGGATCATTGACCTAATGAAATACCATATGTTCTTTGAATGTAAATTACAATGAAGATAGTTCTAGAGGTGGACATAGCTAAAAGTAATATTTTAATATCTTTATATATTAGCCAACGTACCTCACAGTGCTATGATGGGTTCTTATTTTGGTAAAAAAAGAAGTATGAGGAGTTTAATCATGGTGGTGGTAGGAAATTAGAATTGGGAATGACTCCATAAGTCCCCTTTATGGGAGGAGGAGGATGTCACCAATGTTCCAACTATTGATAAAATGGCCATTATCATAATTGTTTCCTAAGATGTTAGAGAAAGTGTCACTATTTTGATGACATGGGTTATCTTCAATAATTTTATTCATGTGTGTCACAGTTAGGATCTCACATGGGTGTGGGGTAGGCATGAAATTCGACCTGGGGACCTAGCTAGGGCCCTCTATAATATACTCTAAACCCATAGAATTCCAAGACCTAGGAATGTTATGTGCCTTAGGGGAAGCCTGTAGATATACGAAATACATAGTTTATGAAGTAAACCAGGTTCTAGATGACTTTGAATTGGGAGCATCGACTACTTGATGTATGGTCTTAATCACATCTATGATATCATCTACCTTATGTAGTATAGGAGAATTTTATTCATTTATATCATCTAAAATTGTAATTGGTTTTTAAATTCTTGTTAAGTTATCGTCTGATTTGTTATCTCTTAACACAACTTTGGAGAAGAAATTGGATCATCTCTAGATATGTTAAAAATTCCCCATAGAGGTTTCTAGATATATACATATATGTAATTTCATGATTCTTGAGATGACTAATTTCTATGTGATTCTTGACATGGATTGGTTGAAAAGTTAGTGGGAGAACATCAACTGTTACATGAGATTAGTATCCTTTATTATTCCTAAGGGAGGTAATTTTGTTTTAACTAGTGAATGGGATGTTAGATTACATATAATGGGGCTAGATCTACATTATTTTAGATCTATTAAAACACAAGTATTTAAAATGGTTCTTATGATAGACCAGGTATAATATCCCTCATCTTTTCCTCATGTAGTGGACCCATATGAAGATGTCTCCTGGGATGTATTCTCAATATTTCCTCATAATAGAGGAGTTGATTATGATATTGAACTCATGATTGTATAAGAACCTATTTCAAATCATCCACATCATATGATATCAACCAATTTTAAGGAACATATGTTTAAACTTGATAATTTATAGGTGAAAGGATTTATTAGACTAAGAATATCTCCCTGGGGTGATATAGTGTTATTCAAAAAGATTGTGGATGATAGAATTCATTTTTATTTGGATTATATGAATATAAACCATGTGGTTGTGAATAATAGTTACACATTTGTTTAGGATAAAGTAATTGGTTGATCAGTTTCGAGGATCCATATAGTTATCTATGATTAACATATGATCAGGTTACAACAAAATTCGAGTCAAAGAGGAGGATATTATTAAGATCACATTTAAGAGTATTTATGGAGTATATGAGTGTATTTTCATGAATTTAGGGTTGAAAAATGTCCTAATAGTGTTCATGGTTCTCATGAACATGATCTTTCACCCACATATAGACTCCTTAATTTTGGTCTTTGTTGATGAAATCCTTATATACTCACAAACCTCAAAGATTCCTTCTAGACACCTGGAGATTATGTTGAGTACACACCGAGCAAATCAGATCTCTTCCAATCTCTTGAAGAATCAATTTTGGATATATTAGGCACTTTTTCATGGGAATTTAACATATAAGGTGGGAATTTATGTGGACCTATAGAAGGTAGAGGGTGTGATGTCTTGGGATTTCCCTAGAAATGTTTTTAAGATCAAGAGTTTCCTTGTGTTGGGAATATACTACATACATTTTATACAAGACCTCTCATATTTATCATCACTTATGGTAGGGATTAACAATAAGAGGATAATTTTTGAGTGGACATATAAATGTGATGAGGATTTCTTGTATATAAAGGGAAGATTGATTATTGCTCTGATCATAACATTTCCAAAGCCTAGGATTTGATATATAGTTTACTAAAATTCCTAAGGTGTTGTTTTAGAGGATTTTCTAAGGAATAAGTATTAGGTAGTAGCATATGGGTCTCACCAGCTACAACTCCATGAGTTAAAATACCCTATGAATGAATTTTAGTTGGTAGTTTTGGTCTATTCGTTGAAGTGTTTGTACCATTATCTATTTAGTGAGAGATTTATCATATATATGGACCACAAAATCTTATGATATATCCTCTATTATAATGGACTCATTCTCTAGTAGAGGTGTTTATTGGATTATCTATATAAATTTTATTTTTATATGGTTTATGCTCTGGGGAAATGTAATTTCATTATAGACGCTCTCAGTAGAAAAACCTATGATCTTGGAGAGATACCTTCAGAGGAGAAATATTGGTTGATGATATTTTTTTGATAAATATTTTTTGGATGTATATAAGTACCAAGTGGTGATGGAATGTGATCCCATATCTATCATGTTGAAATTGGAGGACTAGGTAAAGGGGTTAGATCCCAAGTACTTAGTGATATTGGAATGGTTGGTAGGAAGGTAACCTATTCTAGGTTGATTAATGGATAGTGAAAACATGATATATATTCATGGGAGAGTTGTAGTTCTAGTTTAAATGTGATAAAATATGATGAGTGGGTCACATGAATCTCATGGGGTAATAAACCCATGTTTGATGAAGATGTTTTCAAAATTCAGAAGACACTTCTGGTGATTGAGAATGAATAGAGATACCGTGATCATCATCTCCCATTTCCTGACCAATTCATATAATCTATGTGGAGTATCAGTAACTACGAGGGTTAATTTTTACACTTACCATGCCCATGATTAAGTGGGATAAGATTATTATGGACTTTGTGAGGGTGTATCCCATGATCCATTAAAGTTGAGATGCAGTTTGGGTGATAATTGATCATCTAATGAAAGTGGTACATTTATTACCAATCCGAGAGACTCAATAAGTAGATGAGTTGGGAAACATTTATGTTAGAGATATTTTAATACTATATATAGTAATTTTTAGTTCATATTATATAAGGACACATATTTTATGTCTTGGTTTTGGAAAATACTGTAAAAGGACATGGGTACTCAGTTAAAATTGAGCACACCATATCATCCATAGAACATTGGATAGTCATAGAAAATGATATTAACCATGGATGATATGTTTTTGGAATGTGTCCTAGACATCTATATAGCATGGTAAGATCATATTTCTATGGTGGAGCTTACATACAATAATATTTTCATAGCTTCAATTCATATAGTACCTTTTTTAGGATCTTTATGTTTATCCATGTTGATCACCATTGTGTTGGAATGAGGCAGGTGAGGTGGATCTTTTTTGGGATAACTATGGTTAAAAAGACTTCATATACGGTATAATTGATTCTATATAATTTGGTTACTGTTAAAAGTATACAAAAATCGTATACTGATTGAAGGAGATAACCTTCGTTGTTTTCTATGAATGATAAGGTTTTCTTGGAGGTGTCACCTCAGTTAGGGCATCATCATTTCTGAGGTAAGGTAATATGGGGTCATGGTTTTTGAGACTATTTTTGATAATTGGAAGTATCATAATAGTGTCCTACCATTGGATATTTCTCCATGATATCGAGGTATTCATGATGATTTTCATTTCTCTTATCTTTAGAGGTATGAGGCTGACTCTGCGCTTGTGATCAACTATGATTTTGTTGATTTGGAACCAAATGCATCCTTTTTGAAGTGACATATGTGAATTATATACTAGAGTAAAAAAAATTTGAGTGATAAAATGGTACCATCAGTTTAAGTCTTATAATAGTACAATTTGATAGAAGAGGAAGCATGGGAGTGAGTGTTAGATGTTCAAGAGCAATGAACCGAGTTGTTCTAGAAAGATAATTAGAGGGAAAGATTTGTAATGTAATAAAATTTTAAAGGTATGTAATTTAGATCCTTGTGATGGTTAAATTTAGTTTTTGGAAGTTTTTTAGGATTATAGGTGTCTTAAATAGGGGTTTTAGAATTTTTAGGTGCACCTCGGGCAAGACTACATTATGGTGTATGCTGTTTTATGCCCAAAACATATCTCCATGACATGGGTAGGACCAAAATCTCCATTGATAAGAATGGTCTTGAGAGTGTGGTGTTGTGAGTTTTCCTTTTATACTCAACTATAATGACCACACCACATTATGTTGGAAATTGCATTGAGTCTAAAACAGGAATGGTTTTGACACCATGTCATGGAGGGTCACCATGTTTGGTTTTTTGGGCTTGGTTTAATCAGGGCCACTATGTTCATGTTGTTCATCACCATGTTGTGAAGATAATAGTTTTTGAAATTAAAATGACGGATTTGGCCACTAATATTTGGTGGAATTTTCACCTATTAACGAAGATGTATGTGATCGTCAAGAGGGGATTTGAAATGGATTAGTAACACATTTTCCCTCTATTAAATGGTTCTACATACCCCTGTTTCTAGTTTTTTTCTAGATGATTATGGGGAACTGTTTTGATCATTATTTCCCTTTTTAGAAATAAACAAGGGATATTCCATCTTTATCATTCTTTTTCATATTGGTTTAGGCTCATGGGGATCTTATCCTCTCTTTACATGTTACTATTCATAGACAGACTGGGTTTTCCTTTTTAGACCAGATCTAGAACTCCCATTTACAGTGGTTTTTGTTGAATAAGTCTACTTGATTCTAATCCTTTGTCACTATCTCCTTCTTGAATCGTTCTCTATAACTCCTTTTGTGGGGAATTTGTATCATTTATAGGGATCCTTAGCATGCAGGTTTTATCTAGTTAGTGCACAATCATATTTTGGGTATCAAAACCTAACAAATATTAACCTTTGGCATCGAAACACCTTAGGTAGGAAGTTACTTACCATGTAGATCCACGTATAAAGTTATTTCCTTGATATGGATCACATGTGTGTACCTCTGTACCCCATGAGAACCATGTTTGATATGGATTTCCTATTTTTTCATGTCTAACCTATGATATCATGCTTGATTATGAACTCATGTGTGTGTGTCTGTATATACTTATGCTTGATATGGTATATTGATCCTATATGTTTCATTCCCTATTGCGTGGGAACATATGGCATATAGATGTTATTCTTTTGGTAGAAAGTGACTGGTGGACCATTATAGCTTGATTATCCCTTTGAGGGAGAGTATATATGACATGTGATGATGAATGAGTTTTATCTAGAAACATGTCATGGGAATTATGACCTTGTAACCTGACCTGGGGAAATGGTGGGGCTTGAAGGCCTTGTGGTCTAGCCTAGGATAGATAGAGGGTATAATTTTCTTATGTCTTGACTTGTGAAAAGAGATGGTACATGACAGCCTTGTGGAATGACCCGAGACTTGTTTTCCATGTTTCCACTTGGGGATATATGTGGTGATCTTATAGATGATTCATGATTATGAATTGTGTTATGACTGTTCTCCAAGAATAGATCTGAAGTAGGTATAATCAGGGTTTTTGGGTGCTTAGTTTTCACATGACCTCTTGAAACATAATTGATTGTGGTTTGGTTTATCATTTATATATTTTTGTGTAATAAATCTAATATGAACATTAAATTATGTTAAAGACATGTGTGTGGTGTCCTACTCAATTTAAACTCAAACCATGCATATACATATCAATGCATCTACAGACTTCATGATTAGTAATTCAGGAAAGGGGAAGTGCCAAGTGATAGGGACTTTAGGAGAATGAGTTTGGTGTTTGAAGGTGGTATTTGGATAGAATATAGAGGTATTAAGAAATGAATTTATTTATTTCATGTTGCTTTATTATACTCTGGTCTGATCTTCTACATTGTGGGTCCTTGGATTATTACCTTGTTTGAATATGGGATACTTGATATGTCATCTACTACAATGTTGTTAATATTTTGTTCCACTATTCCCTTTTATGTTATTATTCTTTATTTATATTATTATTAAGCATAGATTTTGATATTGATGTTATAGTCTCAGCAATATATCATTCAAACCATTGACGCTAGTCAGGAACCACTTGTGTTTGGAGAGGTGCACAAAGGGACACCTTCAACTCTCGCCTAGACTATGTTATTTGGGTCGAGGTGTTATAATTGGGTTTACAAAACTGATGGTCTAAAATTATACCCAACCATGTGTTTGGGATATTCTCTTACTAGTTGAGAAATTCTTTCATATCAGATATATACCTTATAGGATATGTTAGTTTCCTCCTAGGTATCATAATCAGTTGTAATATTTCCTATGAGTGATTCAGTATTGATCCACTTTAGTTCCATCATCACAACTTCATATTGAGAAAACCTTTCCATGAAAAAAATATGACCCACTTCCATGGGTGGTGGGTGGTTTTTGGAGTTATCCCAACATTTCCATTTCTCGTTGTCCAAAGTACAATAATCAGGGTGTAGATTAGTATTTAATAGAGCTCCATTATTCTGATCCTACCTATGATTTCAGGTGCACACACATTCTTCATCGGTCAAAACCATTTCTTGAGAAGACCTATCATCATGATATCCTTTCATATGTGGTTCATGATCCAATTTATCAACGATAAATACACTAGTGACATTCACTAATTAATATAAAACTTTTGGAATCATTTTTTCATCCTCCTGAGGGTAGTATGAATATATGTCCCCTTTAAGAATTCTTTGAGGGAAAAATCATGTCACCCTTGATATTTACATTTTTTCAGACTATTTTAGATTGTGTCCCTTATAATGATTAATATATATTTTTTAATATATGAGGACCTTGAGAATTTATCCAATAGATTTCATTGAATGGAATCATTATAAAGGATATAGATCCCAAATAAGGAGAAACTATAAGTGTAATAACCCAAACTTTCATTAATGGAAATTCCTCTTGATCTAATTAAATGTATTATTATAGTTATATAAAATGTGAAATTCATTGTTTTTATGTTTCTGGATTTTAAAATACCATTATGAATTGTGATCATTTCTAATATATCCATTTTAAAGTGATCACATGATTAGTATAAATATAGGGCTTTAACAAATCCAATTTACTCAGACAAAGAAATTGATGGCCTCATCCAGTAGACTTACCCCGTATGAAGCCCATTTGTCAGATATCAGAAGGAAGTTGGCATCATTGGTCTTCACACTTGACCAATCTTAAGGTGATCTTGAACACATTAAGCTTGAGCGGAACCAACTACAGGATATGTGGATGTTAATAAAGATTACCACCCGAGCGATGTTATTCGAGCCACCCCAAGAGTCTATCGCCATCGCACACCATACTCTTCAGTCTTATGTGGGTGTTATAATGGGTTAGTTAACAAGACCCTAGCACTATTACTATGTACATTATTTTTTATAAATAATGTGCATTCATTTTATTATTGTTACTTTGTAAATAGTTTTTAAAGCACAAATAATATTTTAAGTTAATATTCAACTATGAAATCTATTTTGATGAATTAATGGATTTTTGAATTAAATAATATTTTAAAAAAATATTATTATTATTTTATTAATTTTTATTAAATATAAATGATCGTGTAATTTTATGATTTCAATTGTATATTTTATTAACGTATGAAAACTGTTTTTGTCAAAACCCATGAATTTTCATAAAATGTTGGTTTTTATTTAAAAAGTAAAAAATTAAATGTTTATAAAATTATTTATATAAAATTAATATTTTATTTGGAATCTGGACATTAAAATTATCCAATGGTGAATTTTTCATAATTTTCTAAGATAGTCGAATTTTTGTTTAAAAATTAAATACCGTTTGAATACATAATGTGTTATATGACATCATAATGACACCATAGTGATGTAATACATTAATATAAACATTATGTTCAGAGAATATATGTTTTACCATTAAAATAATGTGATTTTGGGTTTTTTTGATTTATTTTAAAAAGCTTTAGTGGCCCCTTCAAGGCTTATAAAACATTTTGTCTTTTAAAATTGTTTTACTTGAGAGTGTGACTCCCTCCACATAATCAACCCTGTAATCTTAAGAATTTCGGGAATTTTTCTTATTAAATATTGTTTTCCACTCCCCTTTGTCAAAAAACCATGGGAAAAACCATGGGCTGGTTTGTGGTTTTGATTAGTTTAATGTGAGGTGTCCCAAACCATAATAATAAAGAATTCCCTCTCCTTTCCAATATAAACCCACCCAAGCTTCCACTTCCTCTTTACTCAAAGAATTTGGAGTTCAACCAACCCCTGAAATCCTATCTATATAATCCTCCAAAGGTTCCCCAAGCTCCCAATAAGCCTCCCCCAAGCCTTTGTGATCACACTTCAAAGTAAGGGATTCCTTCTTTTCTCATTCTTGTTTAGTTCTATTTTAGTTGTTATGAACTCTTGTTTTCAATTAAACATTTTGGGGGTATGATTTCTCACCTTCCCCATACATACATATTTATGGTTGTATTATGGGATACCCCTTTATCTCTAATTAATTCCTCCCATGTACACCTATTACCATGCCGAAATTCTGTGAGAGTTTTCTCTCTCCTCATTTACATCCATGTAATTCTTTGGTATTATGAATCTAAATTCCATTAAGTTTTTTGGGACATGTATCTATATAACCCCCTTACTGTAAATTTCATGTAAATATTATTATACACCCATTTCTCTTTCATAAACCATTTTTATGAGTTCTTATCTCACGCAGTTATCTTGCCAAAATTGTACTACGATTTTCCAAGCCAATGTCACTATGTAGTGAATACCATGCCCATTTCTCTATCAAAGGTATTCACCTTTATTCACATTTACATATTGATTATAAATGTTCATGTATGTATTTCAAATCCCTTTATCATGGAATAAATGGTGATGATTTATTCCATGTTGTATGATCCATGTGGCACACTTATGCATGAAATGAAATGTTTAATAAGTGCACCCCCTGATAGTGCTCTAATGCATTGGGTAAAGTATAGTATCATGATAAGTCATGTTCAATGGGTGTTGACTCATGATAATTCAAGATAAATGAGTTTTTACTTGTGTTTCATGTACAATGAGGGTTTACTCATGCTCCATGTGCAATGATCCTTGGCTCAGGCTAATTCCATGTTAAGTGTTGTTGCCACATTTCCATGTAATGATTATCATGCATTATCATGCTTTTATGTTCATGTTTCTCTTGTGATCCATTGATATTCCTATTATCTTACATGTATTGTATTCCTCATGTTATTCCATGTTTATTCCCTTAATGGGCTTTATATCTCACCATTTTCTTATGGATGTCCTCAGGTTATCCAATGTAATGCTAAGTATGAGGGAATGTAGTGGTCATATAAAGAAATTTTTAAATAAGAATATTGTATATCATATTTTATGTTGTTATGTAATGATCTTAATCCCCAAATACGCTATACCACTAGATCTTCTATGTTGTATCAAGTGAAGAGCTTATGTAATAAATCATGTTTAAATTTGTAATAAAATCAGGGTTGTTATAGTTGGAATTAGAGGATAGGTTTAGTTATTTTGAGGATTAGGATTAGAAAACCCTAGTGAAGCCTTAGAGACAAGACTAAGTATAATAAAAACATCCCTATGTTTTTGTTATTATTGAGTAAGTGGTTTATCAAGAAAATACATCTGTATATGGATACGAGCACGTAGAGCCAGCTCTGGGATAAATGTATCCTAGGGGTAAGACCTGAAAACACTACTTTGAGCTAGACTTAAAGGTAAAATGGTGCATGAAAATGGGCCTTGCTGCACTCTTGGTTACAACACTCCAACAGGATATTAATTGGTAAATTTACAATATTAGTATGATCCATTATTAATTGAATTAAAGAAACTCCCTTAACAATATGTGTTTGATAACATAGATTGAAGCTTATAGATTCATAAGTTAAGGAAATAAAAGAAATTTATAAGTTATCCCTTTTTGTATTTGGATTCCCTTTATGTGTTAATACATTAAGATACTCATCCCTATGTATATATCTGATAGAGTATAACCAAAATCAAAAATTTAAAGGTAGGGTTATCTCCCATAGTTCTACATATTCTTTTCTATATTGAATGTTTAGTAGAACAATCCCAACACCACCACAAATCACGGATGTAAAGATGTTGGTGTGTACGGAAAATGGGAAAATCATTGCATCTGATGAATATAACTCCTCACATATCATAATTGGTGGATTGAACTTCCCAAAGAACCTCAACATACTCCCTCTAATGGAATTTGATGAAATTATTGGAATGTATTGTCTTTCCTTATATAGAGCCAGCATAAATTGCCGTGAGAGGGAAATCACTATCCATGTTGTGAGTTGACCCCTGATTTTGTACAAGTGCAAGGAGGAAGATGAGTCTTCTTTAGAACCATCATCTCAAGCATTGATATTACTAACCTATGAGCACATGTATCTGGCTCAGATGATTGAGTATAAGGAGGCAACCATCCTTGATGACATGGCCTATTGTGAGGAAATTCACTGAAGTGTTTCCTGAGGAATTGCTTGGTATTCCTCCTAGAAGACATGTTGAATTCTCAATTGATCTTATACCTTGGGAATTGCCAATATCTAAGACTCCATATATAATGGTTGTTGTGTATATTGAGTATCTAAAGAAAAAACTACAAGAGAATCTGTATGAAGGGTTTATACGACCAAGTACTTCATCATGGGGTGAACCAATCCTCTTCATCAAGAATAAAGACATGTCAATGTAGCTTTGCATCGATTATCATGAGCTTAACAAAATCCCGATAAAGAACAAGTATCTTCTCCCATGAATAAATGACTTGTTCAATCAGCTATGTGGATCACAATACTTATGCAAGGTGGATTTGCAGTCAGAATATTATCAAGTTAGGGTGAATAAGGAAGATATATTCTAGATTGCTTTTCGATCAAGATACAGGCACTATGAATTCATAGTAATTCCTTTTAGACTCACTAATGATCCAAAAATCTTCATGGACTTGATGAATAGAGTCTTTAGGAATACCTCGAAAAATTTATGGTATTCTTTATAGATGATATTCTGATATAATCCAAAACCAAGTAGGATCATGAGGAGCATCATAGAACTATACTAGAGACCTTGATGAAGGAGAATCTATATGCAAAGTACAAAAAGTGTGAGTTTTGGTTGAAGGAGGTCTCATTCTTGGGCCATATCAACACAAGCAATGGGATTTCTATGGATCCCTCCAAAATAGATGCAATTGAGGGATTACCAAGGCGAACATAGATAATGGATATCTGTTGCTTCATGGGGTTATCTTGATATTATCAATGATTTGGGAGAAATTTCTCATTATTTTCCAACCCTCTTACCATGCCAAATCGGAATGGAGTAAAGTTTTCGTGGAGAGATGAAGGGGAAGAAAGCTTCAAGGAGTAAAAATGAAGTTATCACTACACCCATGCTCACTTTACCCACAAGTGGATAACTTTTTGTGTTATTCAGTGATGCATAGATGAAGGTCATGGACTATGTGTTGATGAAAAATTACAAAGTCGTTGCTTATGCTTCAAGTCAATTGAAAGTTCATGAGAAAAATTATCCAAAAAATGATTTGGAGTTGGCTGCGGTGATCTTCACTTTAAAATTTTGGCGGTGTTATCTCTTTGGGGAGAAGTGTGGAATATATATGGACCACAAAAGCCTCAAGTATATATTCACAAATTAATATTTGAACATGCGCCAATGAAGATGGTTAGAGCTGATAAAAAATTATGACTGCTCAATCCATTACCACCCTGGGAATGGGTACAAGGTGGAAGGTGCTCTAAGTAGAAAGGACCTAGAAATTCTATCATTAATGAGAATTGAGAAGGATAAAATCTTCTTAGACATGATAAATATGGACATGGGAATCATAAATAAAGGAACATCATCAATCCTTTCACAAATTATTTCTCAACTGTATCTTTTGGAATGGTTAAAGGATGATCAAAAGGATGATGTCAGAATTCCAAAAAAAGTGGAAGCTATCAGAAAAGAGAAATTCTCGGAGTTAAATGTTAATGAAGAAGGAATTTTGATATTTGGGAAAAGATTATGTGTTCCATAATGTCTAGATCTGAAGAATAAACTTTTGGATGATGCACATAGTTCAAATTTATCTATTCACCCAGTAAACACAAAGATGTATCGAGATCTTCGAGAGAATTATTGGTGGGATAATATGAAGAAGGATATCACTCTGTATACATCAAAGTACCTGGCGTGTCAGCAAGTGGAGGCAGAGATGTAGAAGTCTAAGGGGATGATGCAACCATTTCCCATACCATCATGGAAATGGGAGAACATCACCATGGACTTTGTCCCCGAACATCTGAAGACATCTAAAGGCAACAATGCAATCTGGGTTGTTGTGGATCGCCTTACAAAGTCTATTCACTTTATTTCAATTCAGGAGGATTTCTCGTTGGATCCACTGGAACTGATATATATCAGGGATGTGGTAAGGCTTCATGGAGTACCACTATCTATTGTATATAATCAAGATCCAAGATTCACCTCTATGTTTTGGAAGAGTCTTCAACATGCTCTGGATACTGAACTGAACTTCAGTATGACCTATCATCCTCAAACTGATGGCCAGTCTGAGTGAACTATTAATACACTAGAGGATATGTTAAGATCATGTTCTATGGACTTCAAAGGAGGGTGGGACCAACATCTTCCACTGGTTGAATTCTCCTATAATCACAGTTTCCAATCGAGCATCCGAATGGCACCTTATGAAGCCCTGTATGGGAAGATATGCTGAATATCAACATGTTGGGACAAAGTCGGTGAATGTTAGCTATTAGGACCATAAATGGTCAATGAAATGGTGAAGAAGGTGAAAACCATTCAAAATCATATCAAGGAAGCCCGGAGTCGACAGAAGAATTATGCAAATAACCATCGACAAGACCTTGAATTTAAAGTTGGAGACATGGTATTTTTATGCATATCTCCATGGAAGAAGGTCATGAGGTTTGAAACGAAAGGGATGTTAAGTCCTAGTTATATCGGCCCCTTAGAGATTATTGATCTTGTTGGGGATGTGGCCTATCGACTAGCACTTCCACATACCATGGCTAGATTACATGCTGTCTTTCATGTATACCTATTATGGAAGAACATACCAGACCCTTCACATGTACTCTCTTCAGAGGTAGTATAGCTATAGGAAGATCTTTCTTACGAGGAGAAACCAGTGAAGATCTTAGATTGTATAGAAAAAGTTATACAAAATTAAGAAAATTACCCTCATCAAGGTATTGTGGAAAAACCACAATTTTGAAGAAGCGAAGTGGGAATCAGAGGAAGTGATGAAGCAAAGTTACCCACATCTATTTTAGTGTGGGAAAAGGAAATTTTGAGGACGAAATTTCTTAAGGGGGAAAGATTTTAATGAAAAAAAATTTTATTAATAGAAATTCCTCTTGATCTAATTAAATGTATTATTATGGTTATAAAAAATGCGAACTTCATTGGTTTTATGTTTCTGGATTTTAAAATATCATTATGAATTTTGACCATTGCTAATATAGCCATTGAACAGTGATCACATGATTAGTATAAATATTGGGCTTTAACAAATCCAATTTACTCAGAAAAAGGAAGTTATGGTCTCATCCAATAGAGTTTCCCCATATGAAGCCCATTTTTTGGAGCTAAAAAAGGATGTGGAGTCATTGGGCTTTTCTCTTGACCAATCCCAATCTGAGCTTGAACACGTTAAGCTTTAGCAGAACTGACTATGGGAGAAGTGGACGTTAATAGAGATTACCACCCGAGCGATGTTATCCGAACCAACCCAAGAGTCTATCACCATCACACACCTTACCCTTCGGTCTTTTGAGGGTTTTATAATGGGTTATTTTACAATACCCTATAACTATGACTACGTACATTATTATTGTATAATGAATGTGCATTCATTATATTATTGTTACTTTGTAAATAGTTTTTAAAGCAAAAATAGTATTTTTAGTTAATATTCAACTAAGAAATCTATTTTGATTAATTAATGGATTTTTTAATTAAATAATAATTTAATAAAATGTTATTATTATTAAATCAAATTTTATTAAATATAAATGATCATAGATTATTATGAATGCAATTGTAATTTTTATTAAGGTTTGAAAGCTGTTTTTGTCAAAACCCATGAATTTTTTGTAAATGTTGGTTTTTATTTTAAAAGTAAAAATTAAAATATTTATAAATTTATTTAGATAAAATGAATCTTATTTTTTGAATCATGATGTTGAAATTATTCAATGGTGAATTTTTTAAAATTTTCTGATACAGTCGAATTTTTGGGTAAAAATTAAATATCGTTTAAATATATAATGTGTTTTATGAAATCATAATGACCCAATAGTGATGTAATGAAATAATATAAACATTATGGTCAGACAATATATGTTTTAAAATTACAATAATTTTATTTTGGGTTTGTTTGTTTTATTTTACAAATCTTTAGTGGACCCTTCAAGGCTTATAAAACATTTTGTCTTTTTAATTTGTTTTCCTTGAGAGTGTGACTCACCTCCAAATAAGCAACCCTATTATTTTAATAATTTAGGCCATTGGACGTATAAAATATAGTTTTCTACTCCCCTTTGTCAAAAACCATGGGCAAAAACAATGGGCTGATTTTTGGTTTTGATTTGTTTAATATGAGGTGTCCCAAACCTAAATAATAAAGAATTCCCTATCTTTACCTTTATAAACCCACCCATGCTCCCACTTCCTCTTCACTAAAAGCCTTTATATTTCTACCAAACCTTTCCATTCTCTATCTAGAATTTTCCAAAGGTTCCCCAAGCTCCTAATAATCCTCTCTCAAGCCTCTCCCAAGCCTTTGGGATCTCACTTCTATGTAAGAGATTTCTTCCTTTCCCATTTTTTCACAATTTCTTTAAGTTGTTATGCGCTTTTGTTTTCAATTACAAATGTTAGGGTATGATTTTACACCTTTCCCATACTTCCCTATTTATTTTTTCATGATGGTAGAACCTTTTCTCTCTCATTAATACCTCCAATGTACACCCGTTACTATGTCGAAATTCCATTAGGGATTTCTATCTCCTCATTTACATCCAATTAATTCTTTTTGTATTATGCATCTAAATTCCATTAATTTTTTTGGCACATTTATCTATATTACTCCCTTAATGTCTATTCCATGTAAATATTTGGATACACCCCTTTCTCTCTCATCAACCATTTTTATGAGTTCTTATCTCACACCGTTATGCTGCAAAAATTGCACTACGATTTTCCAAGCCAATGTCACTGTGTAGTAAATACCATACCCATTTCTCTATCAAGAGTATTCACCTTTGTAAACATTTACTTATTAATTATAAAGATTCATGTATTTATTCTACTTCCCTTATTGTGGAATAAATGATGATAATTGATTCCATGTTGTATGATTCATGTGGCACAATTATGCATGAAATGAAATGTTTAAGAAGGGTGTGCCCTGATAGCGCTCCAATGCATTGGGTAAAGTATAGTATCATGATATGTCATGTGCAATGGGTGTTGACTCATTATAATTCATGTGAAATGATTTTTTACTCGCGTTTCATGTGTAATGAGTGTTTACTCGTGGTCTTTGTGCAATGATCCTTGGCTCATGCTAATTCCATGTCAAGTGTTGTTGTCACTTTTCCATGTTATGATTATCATGATTTGTCATGATTTTATGTTCTTGTTTCTCTAGTGATCCATTTATATGCCTTTTTTCTAACATGTATTGTATTCCTCATGTTATTCCGTGTTTATTCCCTTCCTGGACTTTATAGATCACCCTTTTCTTATACATGTCCTCAGGTTATCCCATGCATTGCTAAGTACGAGGGAATATAGTGGTCATGTAAATGAAGTTTTCAATAAAGATGTTATATTTCATGTTTTAAGTTGTTATTTAATGATCCTAATACCCAAAGACACTATACCTCTTGATCATCCATGTTGTATCAAGTGAATAATTTGTGTAAAAAATCATGATTAAGTTTGTAATAAAAGAAGGGTTGTTATAATAAGGGTTATTCCTATAAAAACAACTCCAATATGAAGAATATATCCTTCCTAGAAGGTGGAAGAAGTGGAAATAAAAATGAACAAATCCTGGTATGATGGGGTTGACATTACTTCACCACCAACATGTATTGGAGATGCTATGGATTTAATGATACTGAGTGGTGGTGGTGGTAAAAATCTTCCCAGCCCTATGGGATGGGGTTTCTCCTATACTATTTTGAAGGAGGATAATACCACACAATTACTAATTTTTTAATAATATAATCAGACATGAACTGGATAGAGAGCCTTTTCAGTGAAATAAATGACTATATTTATGGGATGATTTGTCGTTTCAGGATTTCATTTCATTATTTAGTATGTCTACTTGTATTTATTAGTGGATTGATGCGGGTTTTGATCAATGGCATGGTCATTATGAATACAAATGTTCTTATCCTTGGGAGTATTTTGGTTTCATTGGATAGTCCAACAAGTATATATAGATTATGGGTTTAAGACCTAGTTTGAGAATATGACATTATATTTTGTGTTTTCTTATGATCTAGGTAGAAAAATAAAAAAGGTGATGTGTATATCCTCTTACTAACCCTATCTATTGATATTAAAGTCAAATAAGGCATATGAAATTATTTAGTAGATATAATTCATACTATTAGGGTAATATTATTGGGGGTTGTCACATTGCTTCTCTAACATTATATTTTAAGACACTAGGAATGTAGAGAGATCAATTTGATGGAATATATCACCCATAAACATGATGTGAATAACATACTCCTCATAAGATAGGTGTTCTATATTGATATAGAGGAGAGTCTCCCATAGGTTCTGGCATAGATTCAACATGAATTCCTATTTTAATTTCCTTGGAACTCCATACGAAGAAGTGGTCATGGGCTATAACATGATCGATATATTACCCTTGAACAATTTCTTCCATATATCCATGGAGTTATTGTAACAACCTGAACATTTTTAGTGATATTTTTTCCAAAAAATGTGTTTTATATTTTTTTACGCCACAAAAGTATATATCAATAATAATTATCTATGTATTTTTCAAATGTGATCATCATGTTTTGATCATTTTATGATTGTTGGTCAATTATGACCATTGGTCAATATGACTATTGGAAACTATACTCTTAACATTATAATTATTGTTTATAATTAGAAATGATAATGTTTAATTAATGAAGAAAGAAGAGTTTATTGCCTCATCTAGTAGAATCATTCCATAAAAATCCCATTTGTTTGAGATTCGGAAGAAGGTAACACCACTAGGATTTTCACATTACCAATCCCTAGTTGAGATTCAACACATTAAGTTTGAATAAAATCACCTATGTGAGAATTTAATGTTAGTGTAAATTAGTACTCGGGTGATATTTTTTGAGCCACCCTAACAGTCAATCATTGTCACACACATTACGCTTAGTTTGTATGTGGGTATTATAAGGGGTTATGTATTGAGGCCCTAGTTACTTAAAATTTAATCCATTTGTTTAAAAAAAAATATTTCATCATTTCAGTTTTATGAAAATTATTTCATAAAAATTGAGATGTAATTTAATAAATTAATTTTTTCAGGTAAAAAAATGTACTTTTCATATATGTAATAATGAAATTAGTATTTTCATAATGATTTAATAATTAATTTAAAATTATGGTCAACTATTGTGAATTATAATATTATATTAGGTGTACCAACTGGCCAATACCATGGTGAAATTCCATGGGCAAGTCCATGGTTTTTCAAATACAACTAATGAGGTGTCTGAGGAAATTAATAAAAAACTTGATCACTTTTTCTATAAATACTCACCCATTTCTCTATTATCTTTCATTAAAAATTCATTATACATGTATATATGATAGAATTGTTTTCCCAAATAGTCCTCTAAAATTTTCCTCATGCTTCCAAGGTCCCGATATTTTAGTTTTAGGAGTCACTATTCATGGTAAGGGAAATGTCAACTTCTCTTTTCCTTTCAGGTTCTCTTTTTATGTGGTATGTCTTTCAAATTTCCATACCATGTTCATATCTCTATTTTATACTATACTTTTTATGTATTAATATTCTCTTATGAGTGGGAGATCCTTGTCTCCTCTCTTTTTAATGTTCTCTAAAACCATGTTTCACACATATTATGCTACCAGATTTTTGTCTTAAAATTTATCTCTTTTATCAAGAAATTATTTTATTTTATTTTATGAATATCCAAACATCTTTATTTTATAGTTTTATTAAAATATATGTAAAAATAATATATTTAATTGTGGTAATAACATGCATGAAACCTTCATTACTTTTCCAAGGGTTTAAAATGACAAAAGGATCTCGTTTTTAAGCACTTTCTAAAACACCATGATTTTGAAATGAAACTCGTTTATTTTATTCTCCATGGATTATTTTTGAAATGTTTTATTATGATAAATTTGAATCAAATTAATTAATAAATATGAATGGTGAACCCTAATATATCTACAATTCATTGGGTAAATAATTTAATCTTTATTTATGACAAGTTTTACGATACCTTGGTGAATAACCTTAGTAATTTTTATGACACCTTGGTGATAAACCTTAGTGATATGCTTACGAATGACTCAATTAGATGTTTTAGTGACATTTAAAATTTTGGATTAATATTATAATTATAATTATTATATGTCTCTTTATCAAGAATTTATGTTTTTCCTCATGTTCTTATTGATATTCCTCAAGATCATATGTATATTCTTTCCCTTGTTTACCATTACTGGGCCTTCTTCTCACACTCTACTTTGATGTATGTCCCCAGGTTATGGGATGTAGTAAATTTAGTTAGGATGATCCTTGAAGAAGACTTTATAGTGTAATATAATAATTTTTTCTATTTTCATGTATTATGTACCTTTTTCTAGAAACTAATTATTAAAATAACCTCTATATCTAAAATGTAATAAAATGTTATGTAATAAAAAGGAGGGACACCATAGTTTGCATCAAAGGATGGTTTTTTTATTTCTAGAAATTGGGATTTGAAAACTTTTGAAAGAATATTAGGGATAAGTATAATTATATGAAATCTTCCTGGTATTTTGGGAAAATATTAAGTAAGTGGTTTCTGAATAAATAAATCCATGTATGGATATGAACAAGTGGATGTTGCTCTGGTACAGATGCATCTACAAGTAGAAACCAAAAACAACACTTTGAGTTATCTTCAAATGGGAACTCATGCACCACAATGATACTTGATGAACTCCTAGTTTGACACTCCTGAAGGATGTGTTTGGTTAATCACAAGCTTTTTAAGAACCATTATAAAGGGTTTATAGAAAATTTAGTTGTTTTTAATGAATAACTAGTTTAAGAAAGATGTTATATGACATAAAAGTTCCCTTGTAACTATAAGATTTTTAAATGAAGAACATTTCTCAATAATATTTTCTTATTTTAGAAAATGGAGGGAAATAAGAGAAACTGTGTAAATGGTGAGCATAACAGATGAGGCACTGATGACCTTCCAGTGGACGTCAGAAAGGAAATATTCCTGAGAATGATGAATCAAATGACTAGAGTTATGGGAAATAACATGAATCAAGATGCGAGATAGGATTCACCACAAATGGAACAACTTTCTATTAAGTCCATTATTCATAAAATACCATCATCATTTAGTGGATCTACTGACCCATTGATTTCTGAATAGTGGATAAGCTCTATCAAAATGATCTTTCCTATACTCCATTGTTTAGAATAAGATAATGTCACCCAAGCAATTTACTGCTTTGAGGGAAAAGCTGATCAGTGGTGGGTGCTAATCAAAAACACAAATCCAAGAGGTGATATTGAATCTATGGAGTGGGATGAGTTTAGGGGAACCTTTTTCAAAAAATAATTCCCCCGTTCAATGTGAACTAAAATGGAGAAATAATTCATAGAGACTAAATAGAAGGAAAATGAATATGTGGGAAACTATGAGATTAACATAACATGACATTCCCATTAAACCTATATATTTTTAATGGATCATAATGGGATGGTTGATATATTATTATTTGTACTAAGACCTCATCTATAGAAGAATATTACCAACCGAGACTCTGAAAACTATGATAAGACCATAAAAAGTGATGTGAAAGTTGAATAGGAGTTCGGTGAGAAGTAGTGGTCTCAAAAAAATGAATAAAAAGAAAAGATATTTGGAACCAATCTTTGGGAGGTTCTTTGGCCAAGGAATATTACTAAAAAAATTCAACTTTTCACATCCAACCAATGTGGGAATAAGTTTTCAGGGAACTACCTGCTTAGGAGAGGGAAGTATTACAAGTGTGGAAGAGATGACCATATCATTTTGAACTGTCATATTGAAGTGAAGACTCAACTTCTCTATAGAAATGATAAAGAGAAGATGGTGTCGGCGTTTCCTAAAGCCTATTGCTTCACGTGTGGACAGTTTTTCAACTATTCCAATCACTGTCCAAATCTGAGGGAAGTGGAGGGGAATCAACATCAGCCTCATCATAGGATAAGGGAGAAAGGTCATGATTTTTCTATCATGAAGAATAAATTTGATTCTCTAAATGATGTGGTGGAAGGTACTCTTGTTGTTCTCTCAAATATTGAATGTACTTTGTTTGACTCCAGTTCTACACATTTATTTATTTCCTCTATGATGGAAAAGAATATAGAATCAATCTCTAAACTTGCAGAATTAAATTTGTCTATCAAGACTCCTAGAGGGAATATCCATGAATCAATAGTGTATATAAATTCTAGTATTCACTTTGTCGAGCATAATCTCATTGAAAATTTAGTAGTCATTCCCAAGATTTAATTAGAAATTATACAAGGGATGGAATATATCTTAAAGTATAATGATAAAATAAACTATATTAGTAAGGAAATCTCAGTACTATTGAACGCAAAACCTACAATTATTTTAAAAGGAGAGATATCCTGACCTGATCTATGTCTAGAATCACCACTCATAGCCTTATTTATGAAAATGATTAGTGAAGATGAAGAAGGAAATGAATGTATATGAATAAATAATGTCCCCATCTTTCAAGAATACATTGAAGTATTTCCAAGAGTTACCTATTTCTCTCCTATAAATATACGTAGATTTATCCATTGAACTTATGTTTGGATCCAAACCAATATAAAAACACCTCATATAGAATGGAAAATGTGGAGCTGAAGGAATTAAAGAAACAAC
Source organism: Viscum album (assembly GCA_963277665.1). Lineage (NCBI taxonomy): Eukaryota > Viridiplantae > Streptophyta > Magnoliopsida > Santalales > Viscaceae > Viscum > Viscum album. Next base: position 21,327,086 of record OY728157.1, on the reverse strand, counting down.
TCCAAAATATTTTGGAGAAGGGGTTTATTTGTCCAAATGTATCTCCTTGGGGATCACTTATTATCTTTGTGAATAATAAGGATGGATCAATGTGGTTATGCATTGATTATAGAGAACTTAAGAGGATAATAGTGAAAAACAAGTACCCTCTTCCAAGAATTTAGGATCTGTTTATCTAGCTTCGTGGGGCTCGATTCTTCTCTAAGATTGATCTCTAATATGGTTATCATCAATTAACGATGAACAAAAAAGATATTCCAAAGACCACCTTCTAATCATGATACTGGCATTATGAATTTTTTGTAATGCCCATAGTCTTTAAAAATTCTCCCATTATTTCTATATATTTGATGAATAGAATCTTTAAGGATAACCTTGATAACTTTTTTGGAAGTTTTTATTGATGATATTCTGATATATTCCAAAATTCACAAGGAGAATGAGGATCAAATAAGGGTTATATTCAAAACAATGAGTAAAGAAAGGTTATTTTTAATGTTTGGAAAATGTAATTTTTTGGTAAAAATAAATTTATTTCTTGGGGAACATTGTAACCAATGAAGGAATATTAGTTGACCCTACCAAGATAATAGTTGTAGAGGAGGGGCCTCAACCTACAAAAATAAAATATATTTTTAGTTTCCTTGAATTAGTGGGATAATATAAGAGGTTTTTGAATAACTTGTCATGAATTTATAATCCTTTAACCAAGTTAACTTGAAAATGGGCCATGTTTATCAAGAAAAATGAGTGTTATTAATGTTTTCAAGATCTAAAGAATAGATTGGTTACTACATCCGTGTTAAATCTACCCTCTATCATATAAGGATTCATTATTATTAGTAATTCATCTCTTAAATTTATTGGGTCCATCCTCATGAAAAATGACAAGGTGATTGATTATGCATCTTGAAAATTAAAGCCACGTGAGTAGAACTATCCTATGAAAGATCTAGAGATGGAAGTGGTTGTTTTTTCTTTGAAGATATAAAGGAACTATATTTATGTGGAGAAATGTGATATATACAAAAACCATAGATGTTTGAAGTATATTTTCATACAAAAGGAGTTGAACATGTGATTTAGTAGATTGTTGGATATTCTTAAAGACTGTGATTTTTCAATTCATTAACAACCTGTAAGAGAAAATAAAGTCACTAATGCATTAAGTAGAAAAGTCTATGTTGTTCTGGAAATGATGAGGATTCAAGGAGATCCTTTGATAAAAAACCTAGTAAAACTAGACATGGTAATCGTAGGGGTAGTACACAATAAAAACTATCTCAAATGATTTATCAACCATAATTACTAAATAAAATAAATAAATATCAACCAGAAAAACTTTATTATAGAATAATATAGAGTCTATGAAGAATGGGAAGTTTCCTAAGTTCAATATTGATTAAGAAGGTGTGATGAAATTTTCTACAAGGCTATTTTTTCCATTTTCTTCATAAATAAAGAAGGAGATGATGGATCAAGCTCAGAGATATACTTTATCTATACATCCTAGAATCAAAAAAAATGTATAGGGACATTTGTGATGATTATTTATGGGATAACATGAAAAAGGATATTGTCGACTACACAACAAGGTGCCTAGTGTGTCAACAATTGAAGGAATAGAGACAGATTTATAAAGGTTTACTACAAATACTACCTGTATCATTATGAAAGTGGGATAATATTACTATAGAATTTGTCACTAGTTTCTTGAGAACTTTTAATGGAAATAGTACGACATGTATTATAGTGGACCATCCCACTAGGACTTCCCATTTTATCTCTATTTGGGATGATTTATATCCTGGCCAACTCACCAAGATTTACATGAAATAAGTTTCAAGGGTGTATGGAGTTACACTATATATCATATCTGATCATGATACAAAGTTCACATCAAAATTCTAGAGAAGTATTCAATATGATATGAGTACCAAATTGAATTTCAGTATGACCTATCATCCCCAAACCAATGGCCAATATGAAAGGACTATTCATACTCTCAATGAAATGCTGAGAACATGCTGAATGGAATTCAAAGGTGGACGAGATCAACATCTCCCATTAGTTGATTTCTCATACAACAACATCTTCCATTAAAACATTCAAATAGAACCATATAAATATCTATATGTGAAATGATATAGAAATCCTGCTTTTTAGGATGAAGATGGTGATAGAAATATTCTTGGGAGTGATCTTGTGCAAGTTATGACAAAAATTGTCCATACCATCAAACATCACATAATGGCTACTCAGAGTCGGCAGAAGAGTTATGCTGACAACCATCAAAGGGACTTGAAGATTCATGTTGGTGATAATTTATTCCTTCAAATTTCACCTTGGAAGAGAGTAATGAGGTTTGGGAAGGTAGGATCATTCCTAGGTACATTGGTCACTATAAAATCCTTCATCGCATAAGAGTAGTGGCCTATCATATTTCACTTCCACCAAATCTTGAACAAGTTCATGATGTTTTGCACGTATATCTATTAAGGAAGTACATACCTGATCCATCACATGAATTGAATCCGAAGTTGGTACAAGTAGAACATGACCTATCTTATGAGAAGTAGCTAGTGGAGATCTTGGATAGTAGAGACAAGGTTCTATGAAACAAGACTACTCACCTCATTAAAGTGTTTTGGAGGAACCACAAATATGAAGAAGTCATGTGGGAACCATAAAAGACAATGAGGTAGAAGTAGCCTCACAATTTCTCAACTGATATAATGAGTTAAATTTTGAGGATGAAATTTATAAAGGGGGAAGAATGTATCAATCTTAACTTTTTGAATGATATTTGTTTCTGGAAAATGTTTGTTATATTTTACTAAACAAAAATCTATATCTCAATAATAATGAAGAATTTATATTCCAATGTGACCATTGTGTTTTGACTATTTTATGACCATTGGTCAATTATGACCATTAGTCAATATGATCTTTGGAAACATTACTCTTAACATTATGATTATTATTTATAAATCGAAATCATAATGGTTAATTAATGCAGAAAGAAGAGTTGATGGTCTCATGCAGAAGAATCATGTGATACAAATCCCATTTATCAAAGCTTTGAAAGGGGGTATAATTACTAGGCTTCTCTCATGTCCAAGCCCAAGATGAGCTTCAACACATTAATCTTTAATGAAATCAACAATCATAAAAGTTCAAGTTAGTATAAATTTTCACTCGAATGATGTTATCCGAGCTTCCCCAAGAGTCTATCATCATCACATTCCTTACCCTTATGTCATATGTAGTTGTTATTAGGGGTTATGTGTTTATGACCTAGTTACTAAAAATGTTATCCCTTTGTTTAAATAATATTTTTATTCCACCATTTCTTTTATAAAAATAGTTTTGTTTAAAAATTTAGATAGAATTTTATAAATTGATTTTTCTTGTAAAAATTGTAATATTTAGAGATGGAATAATAAACATGTACCTTTCATAATGATTTAATAATTGATATAAAATGTTTTTTGACTCTTTTTGATTAAAATATGATATTATGTTTCCCAGGTGGCCAATACTATGGGAAAATACCATGGTAAATCCCACGGGTTTTCAAATACCACTAATGAGGTGTCTAGGAAAATTAATAAAAAATTCCCTCACTTTTTCTATAAATACCCACCCATTTATCCATTAGATTTTAGTAAAAATTCATTATCCATGAAGATTAAAAATTATTAACTCCCAAGGATTCCTCCCAAGGTGTCTCCAATCCCCCAAGGTCCCAATATTTGAGTTGTATGAGTCACTCTTCAAGGTAAGGGAAATATCATCTTGTCTTTTCCATTCAAGTTCTTTTTTAATGTGATATGTCTTTCAAATTTACTTACAATGTTATTATACCAATTTTATTATATATATTTAATAAATTAAGAGTATTTTATTAATGGGAGAAACTTTTCCCCTATATTTTTAATGTTTTCTAAACCCATTTTTCAATCCTGCTATGTTGTCGGATTTTCATCTAAAAAATTTCTATCTTTTATCAAGAAATTATTCTATTTTATTTTGTGAAAACCCAAAAAACTTTCTTCTAAAGGCGTTTTCACATAGATTTAAAAATTATCTATTTATTTATTTGTCTAAAATACATGAAAACCACCTTCTTTTTTATTGGTTTTAAAATGAAAGAAATTATTTTCTAAAGAACTTCTTAAACACCATGATTTTGAAATGAAACCTGTTTATTTTATTATAAACGGGTTATTTATGAATTATTTTCTTATGATATTTTTTTCACAAATTAATTAATAATTATTAAGGTTGTTCCATGATATCTCTCTAATGCATTGGGTAAGGAATTTAATCTTTATAGATGATAAGTTTTACGATACCGTCGTGAATATCCATGGTAATTTTTATGACACGTCGAGGATAAAACATGATTATATTATTATGAATGATTCAATTAAATATTGTAACCACATTTACAAGATATGTTTTGTGTTATTATTATTATTATATTTCACTTTATTATGAATTTATGTGTTTCCTCAAGTTCTTGTCTATATTCCTCAAGATCATAAGAAATTTCTTTTACTTCTTTACCCTTACTATGCCTTCTGCTCACCCTTTCCATTGATGTATGTCCCCTGGTTATGAGACATAATAAATATACTTATGATGAACCTTGAATAATCCTTTCCAGTGGAATAGAATAATGTTTTATGTTTTCATGTATTATGTACATTTTTTACAAGACAATAAACGTTAAAATATCATCTGTTTGTAAAATGTAAGGAAAAGTTATGTAATAAAAAGGTGTAACTTCATAGTTATTCTCATCAAAAAAGAAGGATTAATTAAATTTATCCTACCATAGTGGTAATTTTACTTATACTTTTTCAAGAGTTGAAAATCCACTTAAGATCTTCAAAACATTGTGAGAGGGAAAGTGATCTGGGGGAGGTGCTGATGATGAACTTTTCTGCAGAATATCCTTTGAATAATATAATATTTCCCAAGTTTGTGATGAATATTTTATTATAGTAAACTTATAATTCTCAAGTCAAAATTGATATAAAGGTGGTCTCTGAGTGGTATTGATATGAGGAGGACCATTGTGTTCAGATGAGATATTATTACATGGAGAACCTCCAAAATGAGCACTATTAGGATGGTATCCATGGTAGATGACTTGGCTTCTACAAGGAGGACCTCTGAGGTTATCAGTTGTTGATGGGTTGGAAAGAGGATGATATTATTACCTATAGATATTCATTCTAAATAGAAGACCACCACAACTTATATCATGGGTATTTTCACCATGTATGATCTACATATTTCCATGGGGATGACATTCATGGCTTGTACTCTAAGGAGGACCTCCATGATCATCACTGCTTCATCCTATTTTTGACAAGTCAATGATTTTTAAGTTTCAATATATATGTACTGAAGGTACCCAAGAGTAAAAATATTTATCATGGAAGGACATGGGCTTTCTATTATGATATATAATTACCTTGGTAATATATTCTACAATTTCATGATAGAGAAATTGGGGTTAGACCCTCAATCATGATCAAAGTCACATAGTGTGATTAGTGGACTTCATGAATAATTAATCTCATAGGTGACCCCTTCATATCATTGGGATATTTCTATGACCCCCTAGGATGGATGAAAGAATATACCAGTGTGTCTTTCAATAATTGGCTAGTATAAAAATTTATTATTGTTTTTTGCCTTCAGTCGTTATCAGGTATTACTATAAGATTCCTTTGTGACGATATGAATATGATCTCTCTATTTAATTGGTTTAACTAGAATATTTTTGTTGGATTAATATGAATAATTATTTATATAAACTTGTCCCTATTATTTACAATACATGCTTTCAATACCCTTTTGTGGGAGCAGGGATATGAGTCCACTGTAAAGATTTTTTCAGGATATTCTGACAAACTATTATAATGATAGCATGTATATGGGCCTACCATTGAGTGACTATTAGGATATTCTGGATACTTATAGTAGAATAAGGATATAATCCTTCTACGATTCATCACCCTCTACTGGGTTATGATAAATATCCTTCTAAGTGGGAGTGAGAATATATTTTCTCATTTGAGAAGCCTCTAGAACATCTTGATGATATACCAATATGTTTAGAAGAATTTGAATATAATAATTCCTTTTATTATTTCTAGGATATTTATATTTGTGTATTATTAACTTCCAAGATAAACTATCATTCTTGGGAGGTGTGAGAAAATATAAAATCTATATATTTTTTCACTCCTAGGATATGAAAATATAATTTTTTATGGTATAAAAGATATGGGATTACTCTTAATTTTCTATAAAAACTTGATTAGATTGACCTCCTAAAACTTCCAGGATATGTTTTCAGTGTTTTTTAATGAAAACATGAATATATTCCTACCCTTAAATCTCCATTGGGATAAGATGATTGGATTTTTCTTGTGGGTGTATAAATATGAGCATGATCCCTGAGTTTATTTTTCATCCACCCTTGGAGAGACCATCTAGGTGCCCTAATTATATGATTAGGGATGAGATCTCTTCGGTAGATTTTGTAGTATGATTATGAGGATATGGGGTTGTGTTAGATTAGTGGAAATGGAAACTGGCATGATCTCTCCTTGGTGGATCTTGGATATAAATAGAGATGTTGATAAAATACTACTCTATATCCCTATGATAGGGGACATGAGAATCATTGCGATTTATAGAAAGGTTCCCAAAGTAGTTAGAAAAGGTTTTAGGATCAATGTTTGACTCCATCATTTTTTAATAAAAGGTATGTCAGTGGGGATTTTCTACTAGATGATCTCATAAAATACCTCCAATGTTGGGATGTAGGCTTTTAGATTGTACTATTGAATGAAATTGTTCATCACATATTTTTTTAGGTCATTGGTTGATGAAATCATCAACCTAGGTGGTGGGGACACAACCATTATTGTTGTTGAGGTATATATTGGGAAGCATGGCTAGTGAGTTGTTATAGCCTTAGAGTATCCCTGTGGGTTACCAGTTAGTACCATTAGTTTAATGTGAGATAATGTGTGGGAAGATATTTTTTTAATTAATGGGAACTCTACGGAGTTTTATTAAGGTCTTGAAAGTCCCAAAGAGACCTAAAATTCCTAAAAGTTTTAAACTTCTTGACAGGATCAATCAATAAAAATAAGAAAATCCATCAATGAAACATCTCAAGGAAGGAAATTGTTGATTAATCACACTAATAGGTAAATAATTTCATGTTAGGTTCAATAATATATATATGATGGAATACATTATGAATAATGTTTGGATATTTACTTCCCCCTTTATTTGTTTTTAAGGTACAAGGATTTCATTCCTGTTATTTTGTTTTTGGTGTGAAATCAACCCATGATTGTTTTGAGCCAACAAAGACCTTCTTTACAAAATAATTCAATTGATGGGGATTTTCTAGAGTGACATTAGGCATGCATTGGTCAAGAGGATGGGATTTTGGTATCATATAACCCTTTAGGTGGGAATTATTTTTATTCTTATTCTCTGTTATAAATTTATGATATGTTTGTGAATAATTCCCAAATCACATTGTGGTACTAGTAACCACTATTCTAGTGATTTGATCAAAACCATGTGTAGACATAAACACACACACACACACACATATATATATATATATAATAGGTTCTCTATATTTTTATTAATACATAGTTATTAAACTATGGTTTAAATCTATATAGCTGGAACTTTGAAACATATCTCTATCCTGAGAGGTATTATATGTTTTGGTATTGGGATTATTCCTATGAGATGTGCTTCCTACATATCCATATTAACAGAATTATAACCCATGTAGTTTGGTTCAATTTAATTTGAAACATTATACCTTTTAAGTTTGTGTGATAAGGAATTTCATAGTTCATTTTAAGTTCTTGCAACTATAACCTTTGAAGTTTTGTGATTGGACCTCAAGGAGGAATCATGTAAATCTTTTCTTATAGGAATCAAAACCCACATAGTTTGAATTTTAAAATTAAAAGTTGTTTTTTATGTATCATCCATGTAGTTTAACATCATTTGGTGATGATTTCCATAATGAAAAAGGGTCTTATCAATGGTTGGTGTGAGGAATATGAATGGATTACACTTTATAGTCCATATTCTTTATTAGTAATAAAAAATGAGAAGGAATGACTAATCATAATGAATATTTCCCATAGATAATTATTTCATACAAAATATGGCCTAGTGAGAATGATTTCCTAGAGAATATGGCCTAGTGAGAATGATCATCTCATAGATAATATATCCCTTTGAGGAAGACTAGATCACAAAAAATATGACCATTTGAAGATTTGTATCCTCATAAAGGATATAGCCTCATAAGGATGAGTTAAGGATTCCACATAGGATTACCTTGTGGGTATGGATCACTAATATATCATAGAGATGATATCATTATTGAGGGTGTGATTGAAGATTTCATCTAGTAAGTGGCCTACATATAGGTTCAATTCTCACTAATTGATAGGTGGTCATGGAAGGATGAATAAACCCATGGGGGATATGGCCTCATGAGAAATAGGTTAGGGTTTATGCATGTGATATACGTATGTTATCAGGAAGAAAAAAGGATATATGTGAGGCTTACATGCCTAATTCACAGAAGTGTCTGACCTGATAGGTGACTCTAGTGAAGGAGGGATTTCAAATCTTATACCTATTAAGAGACACTTTCTCTATATCTTTCTCATTTCGTGGAACAAGGGTCATCCAAATAGACACTTTATACACATGATGAGTAGCATGATCTAGGAGAGGTCGCATCGGTATACTCATGATAGGAACACTCGTTATCAAGGGTATACTTGATTGAAAATCCCTTGATGGACCCATAATTTAGGGAGGACAAGCATAAGAGGCCTTTTATCAAGGGAATATATGATTGATGGGATAAAAACTGGTCTGTATGGCCCAATCATGCATTTCATGAGGTTGATGGCAAGGCCTTGATATGTAGGTTTTTAGGTATGAGACCTAGGTAAGACTGGTTCTCAATGATGAGCATCTGAGTGAAGTTTCTCCTAAGTGGGGTACCTCGGCAGAGGATCATCATTATATATAGGCTTGGATGAATATTTTACCCTTGTGGGAGGTAGGGTGATGTTTTCACCCTTTCTTGTGTAGGTTCCGGGCGTAGCGGAAGCGCGTTGGTGGGTTTGCCCAACTTTAATTTTAACGTTAAACAACGTTCAATCCGAGATATGTCACGATATAAAACGCCGAATCTTCAGAATAGAAAGAAGAACGAAAAGAAAAGAAGAGTCCCGGAACCCTTGAGGAGGATCATCATATGTTGATTATAATTAATTTAATTAATGCATAAGAATTACCTTGTTGGAATTCTTTCTTCGTTGATGTGTCCGGTCACGATTCGGTGATCCATCGTTGCGTCGTAGAATCCAAGTGTAGGATTCCTCTAGCAGTGATCCACACATGTGTCATGTATCTCCAGACATCACCGAAGAGATCTCTGGGTGCTAGCGCGGAAGAACCTTCGCTTGCGATGTCCGCCTTCAACCGCCTTGATCTGGTGGAGGATCTTGCTCTCGTAACATGAGGGCGTTCCTGGTGGAAAGGGAATTCTCTCTTGGATTGAGAGTATTTTCAAATCCGTTGTGCACAACAATGGCTCTCTAAAAAATGTTGGGGTTGCGAGGATATTTATAATCATGTTTGAGGTTAATAGAGTTATGACAATAAATAAATGCGTTACGCTTTTTATTTATATCATTAACTCTTATTTAAAACCCCCATGTTGAATTATTAATTCCTTGACATGCTCCCACGCTGATTATAATAAATATCATTTAATAAAACAATATTAAATCATCAAAATCCCAATTGGAAAAACTACACTATGTGTAATAATTAATACATGGCGTGTACTTGTTTTCCATAAAACTACACAGCGTGTATATTTAATATACACAGTGTGTACTTTTATTTTCCATTTTCTCCACCACATTTATTAGAACTTGTGTAATGACTATTTATTTCTTAAATAAATGTAACTGCATTACTCGCTAATAAATATATTATTTTATCCACATTATATTCTCTCGAATAACTAGTGTAAAAATAAATGCGATCAGACATCCTTAAATAATTATTAAACCACAGTCGGGAATAATATTTATTTAACTTGTTAAATTAATATTTAACTGAGATACATGGACACACTTAGTGTGTGACCCTCTAGGCCTCTTTCTCAGTGGCATTAGGCTGAGCCTGCCTAAAGTCCAAGGTTAGCATCTAGAAACACGCCAAGGCACCCATAGAGAAAGAAGTTAACGCCGCAATGATGTGTCACCTCCTATGAACGCTTACCGTGTAATATAATCCCTTTGTCTCGATATCTCCAATCAAGCGGGTTTCATGCTAGTGCCATCAACCCATGTGCTTGATTATTCTTTCTTTGAATTCCCGGAATTGAACATGACCATACCTTACCATGACCATGGATTTATTTAGGCTATATCAATTCCATCAAAGGTCCTGAGATATCTACTTCCGTTATGGAACGGAAGGGACAAATCCTTTCCCGCATTATCTATTAATGCGGTATTACTCGTGATGCACCCAACATATCCTACCTCGCTGCGAACAGTGTGTCGTCACAGTTTTCGTCAATACATCTAAGTGCGTGAGTTGTAATACCCCTTAATAATAATCTTAAAGTCTAAGGATCAATACACACGTCCGCAGATAGGAACATCCAATGCCACTATGAAATGTGGATTTCCTACTAGCGGGTCTTGTTCTCATAATATCCTCCTGGATATTACCAAGGACGCACACCATGAGAAGGTGCCTCAATGTTTTATGAGTCCTCACCCCTAATGACCTGTATTATTTGTGTCCCTCAAATAATATCATCCGGCCACAGAACATACATTCAAGAACAGTGTTATGACACTTTTGGGTTCTCATCATAGCAGGGATCCGCTACGACCTTTTAATGCAACATCTGTCCTTAGGACATTATCACATGACATGTCACGCAGAAGAACAATCAAGATGTGATAAGGCTTTTATTTAATGAATAAAGTACAAGGTAGTTGCTTCTAGACCACCAACTCCAACATCATGGAGATTTTGGTGAACTGTCACCCAAGAATAGTATAGTGTGAAGTAGGGGTCCATGTGATGGTTGTCCCATGTATGCAGAGGAGGGAGAAATGTCACTCTAATCACAATGTAGAGAGAATATAGAATAGTAGTATTTTGATTGACTTAAGTGTCCAACTAAATTTTATGTATGGTGAATTTTTCACCTTAGTTACATGTAGGGAAGACTGGTCACTCTAATAAGGAGGCATGGTAGAGGGTTAATGTAACGGTCCGAAAAGTTATAAAAAAAATTCCCCTTGTAATTTAATTAAATGTATTATTATGTGTCATGGTTATGGAAAATACAGGTAATTATTTAGTGTTATTATATTCTACTGGATTTAAAGTAACCTAAAGAATAATTATGGTTGATAATACAGTCATTGAATAGTGATGACATGATTAGTATAAATATAGGGGTCTAACAAATCCAATTGACATAGACAAAGGAAGTGATGACCTCAACCAGTAGGATCATACCCTATTAATCCCATTTATCAGAGTTTCTAAGGGAGATAATATCATTTAAATTTTCCCTTGACAAATCCCAAGACGATATCCAAAAACTTAATCATGATAGAAACCATTTATGGAATAAGTTCAAGCTCATCGAGATCATGACCCAAACGATGTATGTCGAACCACACCATGAAGGTCTCAACATCTCGCATCTTAATCTTAGGGACTTTTATGGTTTATTAATGTGATATGTATCAAGACCCTAGTAAATTATTTTTTATATAACGATGAATATATTTTCATCTTATTATTACTACTTTATACATGTTTTTTATTTTCAAACAATAAAACACAAATAATATTATGGGGTAATATTAAAATCCCATTAAAAATTGTATTTACATGAATTAATGGATTTTTAAAATAAATAATATTTTAATAAAATATATTATTAAATTATTTTTATTAAATATAAATTATAATATAATTTTTATGAATTCATAATTAATTTTTATAAGGGTTCGAAAACTGTTATTGTCAAAAAAATATAGAATTTCTCAATAAATGTCGATTCTTGTTTTAAAATTGAAAATTCACATATTTAGAAAATTATTTTGATATAAAAAATATTATTTTTGGAATCATAGTGTCAAAATTATCCAATGGTGAATTTTACATAATTTTCTGAGATAATCAATTTTTTGGGTAAAAAATGAAATACTATATAAATATATGGTGTCTATTATTACATCATAATGACACAAAAATGATGTAATAAATAAAATAAGGGGTATACACAACCAAATATATGTTTTACCTTTAATATATTGTGACTTTATGTTTAATTAATTAATTTCATAAAGCATTTATGAATCTTCAAAACCATTAAAATATTTTAAGGTTTTATAATTATTTCTTTAAGAGTATGTCTCACTGCCACATCATAAAGGGTATTATTTTGTTAATTTCAGACCTTTTAATTATAAACTAATGAAATCCACTATTATTTGGAAGAAACCATGGGAAAAACCATGTTAAGGTTTTTTAGTTTGGTTATTTTGTTATATAGAGTCCAAACCCAATGTTTAAGAAATAACAAATAATTCCCCAATAATTTCCTATATAAACCCACTCAATATCCTATTTATATTCACAAAAAATCCTTTTATCACGTCCTTACTCTTCCTTACCCTCTATATAGTCCTTACAAGGCTCTCCCAAGCTCTCAATAAGCTCCTCCCAAGCATTTGGACTCACACACTCAAGTAGGGATTCCTTTATTTCTCCTCTTTATTAAAGATTCTTCATTAACTTATGGATTCTATTTACAATTACTAATGTTGGGATATTTTTTTCAATATCCCTATTACTATTAATTTTTAATTAAAAGTGATTATATAGCCCATAAATATCATCAACCAATTTTATGAATCTTTAAATGACATTGTTATGCTGTTGAAATTTCACCGCGACTTTCCATCCCAAAATTATTGTGTAATGAATACCATACCCATTTTTTGACAAGGTTGTTCACCGTAAAACACATGTAATTATATTATTGGGGAATTACATGTATTTATTCCATAATCCTTGATTGTGGAATAAAATATTATTATGAATGAATCCCCGATGAATGATTTATGTGGAACACTTAAGCATGAGAATGAAATGAATATGAAAGATGCGCCCATAATTATATAGTGATCCAATGAATTGGGTAATTTTATGTCCAATGAGACATTATGTTGGGATATGGAGTAAACATGATTCATTTATGGTAATTTGTTCATCATGATTTCTTGGTGATAACCCTTGACCTATGTATATGATGCAGTTTTTTATGTTGTTGCCACATTTCTCATGTTGCCTTTATGTTATCATGCTATATCATGCCACATTGTTCATGTTTATGATTATCACTCCTTTTATTCCATGTTTTAAGTTTTTATGTAATGTACCTAATTGCCAAATCCACTAGACTTATCAATCTTCTAGGTTTTATTAATGTAATATTATGTAATAAATCATGTATTAATGAGAAATAAAGAGAAGGGTTGTTATAGTTGTTATCTAAGGAAAAGTTTAGTTATTTTTTTGGATTCGGTTTAGAAAACTCTAGTGAAATCCTTAGGGATAATACTATGTATAATAAAACATCCTGAATTTTGGTAAGTATAAAGTAATTGGTTTATTAATAAAATATATCCCTGCCAAGATATATAAGTGGATGTGGCCCTGTCATAAAAGTGAATAGCAGTAAAACCCGAAAACACTATGTTGAGAAGGAATTGATCGGGAACTAGGGGACAAAAATAGGCCATTCTGCACACCTAGTTTGACACACTCAGGGGATATTATTTTTCAAATTCATAATCTCATTACAAACCATTATTAAAAGAATAAAAAAATTCCCATCAGAATATATGTTAGGAAATAGATCATGGATAATATAGATTGAATCTTATATATTGATAAGTTAATTATATACATGTAATTTATAATAAATATCTTCAATGTCATTTCTTTCCTGTTTATTAGTTTAATAGTTTAAAAATACTCATCCTTATTTTTCTCTTTGTTCTAGCCAATGGATGAAAATAAGATGAATCAAGTAAATAATCAATGTGATTAGAAATGTGATGAATTCCACAATGAGAAGCCCAACCCAATGAGAGTGGGAATGAAATTTTTTTTGATGATACTCTCTTAGCCGACTCATGTTTTGAATAGAAACCTATATTATTAGTAGATCTTAAATCCCCCTAAGAAAGAAAAATCTAAAATTGATTATTTTATGAGATAAAGGCCTCTGACATTCAATTGATCATCTGATCCCTTAATCACAAAACAATGGATCAAGTCTATTGATAATTATCTTCTCCATACATAAATGTTTTGATAAAAAGAAGGTTCTAATAGGTGTTTACCATATGGAGGGAGAATATAATCAGTGGTGGACATTGATCAACAATGTAAGAACCTGGTTCTTATTCTTGAGGTGTGGGTTTCTTCTTTTCCTTTTTTTCCTTTGGTGTTTTTGAGAAAATAAGGAAAATGGGGGAAAATCCCAAATTTTGTGGGTACACGCGTGTACTTTTCCACACGCTATGTACTTTGTCCGTGTGGGATGAGTACAAAGGGTGTGTAGCACTACCGGTGATGAAATGTGTAAAAACAAACTACACGCTGTGTAGTGGGAATTTACACGTCATGTAGTCAGTCGGCTGGTGAATAGTAAGGCGGTTAAGGTAGCCACTAGCTAAGAGACACCACACTTCGTGTATTCAGAAACACACGTCGAGTACTCAGGTCGACAAGTGAATAGTGTCATGCTAGAGAGTAGACACCAGAGGAACTGTTAAATGATGAGAAGTACACACCATGTACTTGAGAGTATACGCAGTGTTGTTTGGTTTTTTCACTAAAAATGGGAAGTAGCCTCCTATATTCACAGAGGAAGCTTGGAACTCTAGAGGAGAGTGGAAGAGATGGTCGGAGCTTGGAGGATCTCCCGACCACACACCGGGAACTCGATTCCTACATCGTTGATCCCCTTTTAACCACATGGGTAGGCTCTTCCTTCTCCTTGCAATGTTCTTACCAATTCTTCCCCTAAGGGAAGTTATTTGAGTTTTAACGACATTATTTTCACCTTAGATCTACTCCATTCTTTTTTTTTCGGGAGGCGAAGTTCACTTATACTGATCAGGGGCGATCAAGGTAGGTGGTCTATGGTTTAAATTCCAACTGTTGTGCATTTTTGTGTACTGTTGTGTTACGAACCCATGTTTGGGGTGTCATATGGCTGAGGCCTTGGCTGTTTTAAATACCTAGAATTGCATAGGTAATTAAATGTAACTATTAACTGTTGTTTTCGATCACTTCTTGGATCCATGACCACAACTGTGGTGCATTCCACTGTTTTGCCGTTAGGATAGGTTACCCGAGTGTATACCGTAAAATTTAGCATGCTTCAAATTGCCTTGAGAGGAATTGTATATAATTGCTTGATTATATGTTGGGCTCGGCCCGGTTACTTGTTCCTAAGGGAAGTGTTCTATTTAGCCTGAAATAAATGTTCTGTTTAGCCTGAGGGTACTTCCTTTCATGCATGTGGGTAGTAGATTCTGTGCTTGAGGGAAACACTTCGTATGCCTGAGGGAAATATCGGTTATGCCTGTGGACAATTACCTGCAGGTTGTGACTCTGATTACCTGAGGGTAAGGTTGTACGTCTGAGGATAGTGTTATCATGAATATTCACTAAGGTTATTTTCATATGTTATACCTTCCAAGTTAAAGAACAGTCTTGGAATGATTAAATGAATATTAAAATGGAAATATGACTGATAGAGTTAGTCGCTTTTAAGTACTGCTTAGTTTATTCCATTTTACTACTGCACACTGTTGTTGCACATTTTCATTGACATTTGGGCATGGGCCTTTGGTGGGTGCCTACTGATATTTATTTCTCACACCCTGTTTGGGTCATGTCTTCAGCCCAAACAGACAATATTTCTACAGGTGTCGATAGGGGAAAGGGTCCCTATACAGGTACATGATTGTTGCAGAGGAGTAGGAGAGAATTGGACTAAGCTTAGGCTTGCGATGCTGCTGAGTTCATGTTTCACTATTTGTTTTGTTTTATTGTACCCTATACTTTGAGATGTATTGTATTGTATTGCATTGTATCCTGTTCGAGTTGTTTTCATAGAATTAGAGAAATGACGTATCTCTATATATATATGACTGATGTTTCTCTTTTACTCTATTGTCCATTTTAGTTTTACGTTGTTTACGGCTTCCGCTATTTTATGTTATTTATCTTTTCTACAGTGCTACACTTTGAAATATGAGGTAATAGTTTCCCCACTATTAGAACTGGCCCCTCGCTGCTAGTTGGCAGCCTCTGGAGTTTGGGAAAATGCGCTTGAGGTCATGTGGCCAACCAGGTTTGGGGCACCCGTTAAGTGGCACCCGGATCCGGGACGTTACAAAGTGGTATCAAAGGAGTTATTTTCTTTGACTTACTATTTGGAGCCTTAGTATGGGATAGGACGGACATGGTAGTTGGTAATAATATGTGCCTGGGTGTAGCTAACCTATGTACAAGGAAAATCCAGTCTACCTCATTTGTTGTAATTGTCCTGATTATGCAATTTTATAGTTGACTTGATTTTCACCATTGGGTGACGCACATGTAATTGTGATGTTTATATGTTATAAATGGGTTTTATTTAGTTGCAACCCGATTATATGATGGTATGCCATCTCATGCATCATTTATGCACATTCTAGAATCACATGACGTGCATTCCTTCCATGCCATGTTGGTGCATTAGAAATTTCATGTTGTTGTGATAGTTGTTGTGCTATAAAAACATGCTATTATTATAGAATCTTTGATAAATACTTGATATTTGATAGGGTATTGTTGTGTGAGATTTCTGACAGAATGGATGCCAAACTTTGGTTTTTGGGGAGTATGGGACATCAATAACCCAAATTTTGTGGATAATTAACGGTTTTTTCTTGTTATAACATGTATAAGATGCCAAGATTTGATTCGCGGGGAGTATGGGCCCTCACGGATCGGAATTTTGAACTTAGGTGTTGGTTTTAGTGTTATTCTGGGCTTCGGAGTAGTTTCTGAGGCTTACTGTCTGGAAAACCCAGGATAACCGTCATGTAGTTCTTTGGACACACGTCATGTGTTCTTCTATTCGGGAAGAAATGAAAACATTTTAAGTACACACCTTGTACCCTCAGTACATGCAGTGAAGTCGCTTCCTGTGTCATAGACCATGTGGGCGGGGACACGGGATAGGGAATGACTTGGGGGAAACTCGTTGTGTACTGGTTGTACATGCCATGTAGTTTTGACCCAATGTCCGCCCATGTAACTAACAACATGGATGAAGGAAACCTTAAGACATACACATTGTGCCAACATTGAACACGCTGTGTAGTCAGACTCAGGTACCCGACCATGTCACCAACAACACATGTCGATGTTATCTTTCATTGTACACGTCCTGTCCGCCTGGAACACGCCGTGTGGTATCAGCCATGTAGTCGGCCATGTATCCAGAAACACGAGTCGGTCTGGGGATTCTTTGTACACACCGTGTAGTGTGACCTTGGTACACATGTTGTGTCACGAACAACACGGGCCAGAGAAAACTTATCCAGTACATGCCATGTATCTGTGGGACACGCCATGTAGTTTTGTTTTAGGGGAGCCGTGTGCCTTAGCTTCTTTTAAGGACCCGAGCAGGGATGTAGGATTCAATTACACATCGTGTAGTCCGAGGACACTCTATGTGTTTTCGGTGTTACATTACCAGTTTTAGCTGGAGTATACACCCATGTGAATGGCTTGAAAGAACATGTCGTGTTGTATTTATACATGTCATGTAATCAAGTTTTGTAAATCTTGAATGATTTCTTTCACATGTTCCATTCTTGGTCTCCTTGTTTTCTATATTTGATAATCTTGATCTAAGCCGTGCGTTTGACCTTGTAAAGTCATGCAGCCAAGACGACTACACGTTGTTCTCCAGGAGAGCGGCAACGATTATACTCCTGAGATGGTGGGCCATGGTCTACTAGAGGATCCTCCAGTAGTTCCAGATGTGACGCCAGCCATTATACAAGACATAAGAACAGAGGAACAGTTCTGTGAAGGTTTCATCCAGTTTATGCAGACCTTCCAGGGAGCACAACAGGCTGCCACATCTATGGCTGAGCTAACGAGTATATTCCAGCAGCAGCATCCACCTACGTTTTTAGGGGATGTTGGAGCACAGGTTGCAGAGTCTTGGATGGGTTCTATGTAGACTATTTTCAAGAATCTTAAGAAGCCTCCAGGGTGGAGGGTCAAGCTCGCAATTTATATGCTACATGATTCTACCAAGAGGTGGTGGGATGTTACCACCTAGTCTGCGAATCACCGAGACATGGAGTGGGAAGATTTTCAGATAGCTTTCTATGACTTATTCTTCCCAGAGACACTGAGGGAAGATTGAGCTTGAGATTTTATGATTCTGTAGTAGGGCGCCATGTTAGTGATGGATTATTCTACTCACTTCAACGAGCTACAACACTTTTCACCTGTTCTAGTAGGTTCACTACTAGAAATATGGGCTTTTGAGCCCCTTTACCTATAGCGACCGCCACTGGCGGTCCCTAGGTTTCTCTAAAAAACTAGCTTCCCCCCCCCCGAACCCTCTCCTCCCTCCACTCGTGAAGCGCCCCCCCCTCGAACCCTTCCACCCTCCCCGTCGTTGCGCGCCCTCCCCGTCCTTGCCATCCCCGGTCGCCACGCACCCTGCCCCGCCACGGCGCACCATCCCTCGCCACCGTCCCCGTCTCCCTTCTGCCCTCCATCGGCCGCCCTCCACCCTCTGTCGGTCGCCCTCCACCGTCTCTCCCTCCGTCGGCCGCCCTCCAGCCGCCCTCTGCCCTCCAGCCTCCCTCTGCCCTTGGGCCTCCCGCCACCCGCCTCCGACAGCCCTCCGGTGGCCTTCGGCCTCCAGCCTCCGACCACTTCCCTCAGCCCTCCGCCCCCTCGTCCCTCCCCCCAGCACCCTGAACACCCCCCCCCCACACCCCACCAACCCTCATCCCCTCCGTCTTCATACCCTCCCTCACCGCACCCCGCCAACCCCCATCCTCTCCGCCCTCGGTGTATCTTCCCATTGAGGTATTCTTCATTTGGTTCATGTGCTTCTTGAATTTTTATTAATTCAATTTGAAATTTGGCTATGCATTGATTGGTTTTGTACATAATTTTTATATCTGATTTGTAAACTTTATGATTTTTTAAAATTCATTCACAACTAATTATTCAATCTCTTTTTGTTTGATAAAAAACTTTACAAGTTTAAATTTTTTAAAAAAACATTCCAATTTATCATTTGGAGACTTTGGATAGTCCCCTTAATAATGTTTTCCATAACAGCAGGCATGTTAGGAGAAGAGGCAGAAGATCCACATCATCCATCTGAGGCATCTATGTCTCAGGGTCGAGGTATGTTAGAATGTCATTGTCTCTATTTTTTATGTAATTAATAAACATATATATATATATATATTTATAACATCTATCAAT
Organism: Viscum album; assembly: GCA_963277665.1. Taxonomy (NCBI): domain Eukaryota; kingdom Viridiplantae; phylum Streptophyta; class Magnoliopsida; order Santalales; family Viscaceae; genus Viscum; species Viscum album. The sequence continues at coordinate 21,307,349 of OY728157.1, read as the reverse complement.
TTGTATATAAAATTGTTTTCAATAGGATCAGACTCGACTGCTTCTTCCTCTCGCTGGAGAGGCCCTGGTCGTGTCATATTATCATGGAATTCTGACACGACTTTTGATGTTTCATTTGATGAGGTATTTCATCCTATGTCACGGAATGCCCCTGCATTTCTTCGTCATCTGGGTCATATCATATGTGATCCACATCAATTTCCATTGACCACGCATGACTGGGATTCTATCCCTCAGGACACATTAGATCGCCTTTGGAGGGAGGTTCAGGTAAGAAGACCACTTTACTTTATTCCCTATGTATAACCATCAATAAGATATGTGATTTTTTTCTTTAATAGAAAAATTTGAAGGTATGTACCGATGATTTTCGGCCATTGTGTTTGAGAAAATGTCGTAAGATGTGGAAAGAATATAAAGGCAAAGTCAAGAGGGACCACTGGGTACCCAATGTGGGTGCCCCATACATTCTGGAAAAAGTACCAAGAGGTGTACTCCTAGCTTAGTGGCGTGATTTAGATTCATATTGGTCTACTGAGGGTGTTGCGGTTTGTATATTTATTTTGGTATATATATTTTCAAGAATGTGTGATTTGTTTGAAATTTGAATTAATTGAATATAGGAGGTGTCAACACGCCATTATGAGAATCGAGCGTTGCAGGGACCACCTCACAGGCTCGGGACTCGTCACGTGTCTCAGCTCCAACATGAGGTATTTATTATTCATTTTTTAATTTTTTTAATTAATACGTTTTTGTGTTTATATTTTATTCATATACAGTTGCGGAAGAAAGGTGCACCAACTGATAAAATGTCAGTGTGGATGAGGACTCATGATCGCAATGATCCAGAGTATGCAGCATTGATAGTAAGTTCTTATACTCATTACCAATAATTACATAAAATATGTATATTAATATATGTATATATATTTAAATATTTCACAGGCTCAATTTGAAGCTGAATTAGAACATCTACCAGAGGACCAGTGACAGCTTCCCATGTGAAGGGATGAGATATTTCATCGCATTATTGGTCTGGACGGGCATGGATATAGTTTGACATATGGAAAAATGATTCCCCGTTCTGTAGTGTCACGCGCTGCGGTTGTCGGTCCTGCTATTGCTCAGATGACATAATGGTTTTTAGATTTCGAGGCACGACTGCACGCTTCCGAGGAGGTAAATGCACAATTGATCGCTGAGGTTAGATCACTGCGGAAATATATGCGTCCAGGTGATGGTGCAGGGGATCAGACGACACAGTTTTATACTGTATTTATTTATTAAATTTATAATATATTTGTTATGAAAATATTCATAATGTTTTTTTTGTTGTAGTCCCCTGACCCACCTGATGGAGGTAGTAGTCATGACAACGCATGACGCATCATATTCACAAGCTCTATTTCTGCATTTAATAGTGGGGTTGTTATTGATATTTATGTTGGGTTTCTAGTGATGTTTTTTGTGATTTTGGGGTATCATGTGTGTTTTGGCCTCATGCAATGTTTGTGTGCACAAATTGAGAAGTAACCATGAAACTGATTAATGATTTGGATATTTTTTGTTCATTCAATTTTCAATGTTTAGAATTGCATGTTCTGTAATATTTTTGAAAAAAACATGTGATTCTTAATATAAACCATTAAACTTGTTTTTGATGAATGAGCTGAGTTCACTATTTGTAGTCCCCGACCTACCCTGGACAGCCCTCCCCGCACTCCGGACAGCCCTCCCCGCACCCCAGACATCACCCCCCCCCCCCCCGCACCTCGTACAACCCCCCCCCCCACACCCCGGACAGGCCCCCCGCACTCCGGACAGTCCTCCCCGCACCCCGAACAGGCCCCCCGCACCCCGGACACCCCCCCCCCCCCCCCGCAACCAGGACAACCCTACCGCACCTCATACAGGCCCCCACAACCCAGACAGTCCTACCCGCACCTCGGACAGGCCCCCCCACAACCCGGAGCCCCCCCCCCCGCACCCCGGACAGCCCCCTCGTACCCCGGACAGCCTCCCTGCACCCCAGACCGGCCTCCCCATACTCCGGACAGCACTCCCCGCACACCGGACATGCCCCCCCACCCTAGACAGCCCCCCACACTCCGGACAGCCCTCCTCGCACTCTGGACAACCCTCCCTGCACCCCCGCACCCCGGATAGGCCCCCCGCACTCCGGACAGTCCTCCCCGCACCCCGGACAGGCCCACTGCACCCCGGACAACCCCCCGCATCCTGAACATCCCTCCCCACACCCCGGACAGCCCTCCCGCACCCCAGACAGCCCTCCCTCCCCCCCCCCGCACCCCGGACAACCCCCTCGCACCCCGGACAGCCCCCCCGCACACCGGACAGCCCTCCCTGCACTCCGGACATCCATCCCCGCACCTCGGACATGCCCCCACCCCGGAAAGCCCCCCGCACTCTAGACAACCCTCCCCGCACTCCGTACAGCCCTCCCCGGACCCCGGACAACCCTCCCACACCCCCAGACACCCCCCCCCCCCCGCACTCCGGACAGTCCGCCCCGCACCCCGGACAGACCCCCCCCCCCCTCGCACCCCGGACAGCCCCCCCACACCCCGGACAGCCTGCCCCGCACCCCTGACAGCCACCTCGCACCCCGAACAACCTCCCTGTACCCTAGACATCCCTCCCTGCACGACAACAGATGTTGTGTGATTTGTGAAATGGTCGGGCAGACGGCATGTCAATCGGAGGTGTCGTTTGACCGCGCTGACTGGAAACGTGTTTCCAGTGTTATAAAACACCAAAACGGCGTGATACGGTCAAATTTGGAGAAAACGTGCCCCGAATTACCTAAAACCACATGAAAACATTAGGAATATTATTCGTGACGTGTAGGAGGAGACATCAGGCCCATCGGACGTGCGGTGCGCACGATACAGCCGATTGTGACGTTTTCAGCTGCTCGGCACGCGCTAAAATGCCACGTTGGGGGGTCAAAACCACCTGAACAACATCATAATGCCATGAATCCATACGAAAACATCCACTGTGTGATTTGCGAAATGGTCGGGCAGACTGCACGTCAATCGGAGGTTTCGTTTGACCGCGATGATCGGAAATGCGTTTCCTGTGTCATAAAACACCAAAAACTGCGTGAGATGGTCGAATTCAGAGAAAACGTGCTCCTAATGACTTGAAACCACAAAAAAACATTAGGAATATTATTCGTGATGTGTAAGAGGAGATGAAAGGCCCATAGGACGTGCGGTGCACGCGGTACGGACGATTGTGTCATTTGCAGCGGGTCGGCGAGCGCTAAAATGGCGTGTTGGGGGGTCAAAACCACCCGAAAGACCTCAGAATTCCATGAAACCATTTGAAAACAGCCTTTGTGTGATTTTTAGAATGTTCAGGTAGACGACACGTCAATCGGAGTTTTATTTTGACCGCGGTGACCGGAAACGCGTTTCCGGTGTCATAAAACACCAAAAATGGCGTGAGACGGTCGAATTCAGAGCAAACTTGCTCCGAATGATCTGAAACCACACGAAAACATTAGTAATATTATACGTGATGTGTAGGAGGAGACAGAAGGCCCATCGGACGTGCGGTGCGCGCGGTATGGCCGATTGTGTTGTTTTGAGCAGCTCGGTGCGTGCTAAAATGGCGCATTGGGGGGGTCAAAACCACCCGAAATACCTCATAATTCCATGAAACCATACGACAACAGCAGTTGTGTGATTTTTGAAATGGTCGGGTAGACAGCACATCAATCGGAGGTGTCGTTTGACCGCAGTGACCGGAAACACGTTTCTGGTGTCATAAAACACCAAAAAACGGCGTGAGACGGTCGAATTCAGAGAAAACCTGCTCCGAATGACCTGAAACCACACTAAAACATTACGACTATTATTCGTGACGTGTAGGAGGATACAGAAGGCCCATCGGATGTGCAGTGCACGCGGTACGGCCGATTGTGTCGTTTTCAGCAGCTTGGCGCGCGCTAAAATGGCGCGTTGGGGGGGTGAAAACCACCCGAAAGACCTCGGAATGCCATGAAACCGTACGACAATAGCTGTTGTGTGATTTTTGAAATGATTAGGAGACGACACGTCAACCAGAGGTGTAGTTTGACCATGGTGACCGGAAATGCGTTTTCGGTGTCAAAAAACACCAAAAAGGCGTGAGACGGTCGAATTCAGAGCAAACGTGCTCCGAATGACCTGAAACCACATGAAAACATTATGAATATTATTCGTGACATGTAGGAGGAGACAGAAGGCCCATCAGACGTGCAGTGCGTGCAGTACGGCCTATTGTGTCGTTTTCAGCAGCTCGACGCGCGCTAAAATGGCGCGTTGGGGGATCAAAACCACCTGAAAGACCTCGGAATGCCATGAAATAGTACGAAAATATCCTTTGTGTGATTTTTGAAATGGTCAGGCAGACGACACGTTAATCGGAGGTGTCGTTTGACCGCGATGACCGGAAACGCGTTTCCGGTGTCAAAAAACACCAAAAACGGTGGGAGACGGTCGAATTCGGAGCAAACGTACTCTGAATGACATTAAACCACACGAAATCATTATGAATATTATTCGTGACGTGTAGTAGGAGACGAAACGCCCATCGGACGTGCGGTGTGCGCGGTACGGCCGATTGTGTGATTTTCAGCAGCTCGGCGCGCGCTAAAAGGGCGCGTTGGGGGGTCATACCACATGAAAGACCTCAGAATTCCATGAAACCATAAGAAAACAACAATTGTGTGATTTTTAAAATGGTCAAGTAGACGTCACGTCAATTGGAGATTTCGTTTGACCACGGTGACCGGAAACACGAATCAGGTGTCAGAAAACACCCAAAATGGTGCGAGACGGTCGAATTCGGAGAAAATGTGCTCTGAATGACTTGAAACCACACGAAAACATTAGTAATATTATCCGTGACGTGTAGGAGGAGGAATCACGCCCATCGGACGTGCGGTGCGCGTGGTACAGATGACTGTGTCGTTTTCAGCAGCTCGACGCGCGCTAAAATGGCGCGTTGGGGGGTCAAAACATCCCGAACGAGCTCGGAATGCCATGTAACCGTACGAAAATAGATTTTGTGTGATTTGTGAAATGGTCGAGTAGACGACACGTCAATCAGAGGCATCGTTTGACCGCGGTGACCAGAAACGGGTTTCCAGTGTCATAAAACACCAAAAACGGCGTGAGACGGTCGAATTCGGAGAAAACGTTCTCCAAATGACCTGAAACCACACTAAAACATTATTAATATTATTTGTGATGTGTAGAAGGAGACAGAAATCCCATCGGACATGCGGTGCACACGGTACGACCGATTGTGTCGTTTTCAGCAGCTCGACGCGCGCTAAAATGGCGCGTTGGGGGGTCAAAACCACCCTAACAACCTCAGAATGGCATGAAAACGTACAACAACAGCCGTTGTGTGATTTTTGAAATGGTCGGGTAGACGGCATGTCAATCGGGGGTGTCGTTTGACCGCGGTGACCGGAAAGGCGTTTCTAGTGTCACAAAACACCAAAAACGGCATGAGACGGTCGAATTCGGAGAAAACGTGCTCCTAATGACCTGAAACCACACTAAAACATTAGGAATATTATTCGTGACATGTAGGAGGAGACGACACTCCCATCGGACGTGCGGTACGCACGGTACGACTGATTGTGTCGTTTTCAGCTGCTCGGCGCGCGCTAAAATGGCGCGTCGGGGGGGGGGGGGGGGGTCAAAACCACCAAAACAACCTCGGAATTCCATGAAACCGTACGACAACAGCCGTTGTATGATTTGTAAAATGTTTGGGCAGACGACACATCAATCAGAGGTGTCGTTTGACCGCGGTGACCAGAAACACGTTTCTGGTGTCATAAAACACCAAAAATGGCCTGAGATGGTCGAATTCGGAGCAAACGCACTCCGAATGACCTGAAATGATAGTATTTCTTAAATTGGGGGGTTTTGAATTATTATAGCACCATTATTTTATGTCATATTTAATTTCATTATATGTATATAATAACTGAATAATTATGTCCAATTTACGTTTGTTTTTTTTTGTTGTTTTTTTGTCTTATTGTAGGTTTATTGAAGGAGAAGATTTAAATGGATGGACCTGATCGGATTGTTGAAGCACGTTTATCATTTATTGTTTATGAAGATCTTGATGTTTATGTAGTTTGAAATTGTTTTCCATTTTGTATGATTTTTACCTTGTTTTATCTCTGATTTTGCACCGTGAAGAAAAAAAACCCAATTCGTACATTTCATTAAAAAAATGAAATTTTTTTTATTTAATATTATATATATTTTTTTATTTAATATATATATATATTAAAATATTTAAAACATATTATATATATATATATATATATTTAAAATATATTATTTAATAATATATATATATATATTTCTTTCAGTAGGAATTTTTTTTAAATTTTTTTTACCACGGTAGAGACCGCCATAGGAGGTCGCTCTAGGCTGCCTGCCGGGCAACATTAGCGACCGCCAAGCGGTCTCTTAAGGCCGGAATTTCGGCCACCTATACCGACCGCCCCTGGCGGTCGCTATTGGCCTACAGCCGAAGCTGAAGCGACCGCCAATGGTGGTCGCTGGGTGGTCTCTATAGGCCGATAGCAACCGCCAATGGCGGTCGCTAATGCCCACTCTTTTAGTAGTGGTGATGAGACGTTGAGGGCTAGACACTTTGAAGATGGTATTCGATCTGATGTCCGAGCACTGGTGAATGTTTTCAGGTTGCCTACCATGCATGCTATTGTAAAATAGACACTGATTACAGAGCAGAACCTACGGGAAGCTATTGGTGTGGGTCAGGGCGGTTCAACACCAATCGATGGTACTATGACTACCGGTAAGAGGAATAGGCAGATGGACTTCTCTCACGGTGGTAGTACTAGCCAGAGGGATACTTCAGGTGGCCAGATCATGTGCTACCGGGGTGGTAAAGAGGGGAACAAGAGACCACAATGTCCATGTGACCTAGTGGAGTGCTGATTTTGCGGCAAGATGGGTCATTTGTAGTGCTTTTGCAGGGCATTTCTACACATGGCTATTGAGAGGGGTTCTGTGCAGACTCCGTGTGCAGGAGTAGGACCAGAAGATTCTTACCAGTAATGAAATTGGGGTACGTCAGGGCGTGCAGGTAGAGATGGTGGCCATATCCATGGTAGCCAGACATAAGGATCTTAGAGGTAGTAGGGCAGGATAGCTCAGGGTAGCCAGGCTGTGTCGCAGGGCCACAACATTAGGTGGGCATATGTAGTGCAACCGACCCAACAGGAGCAGGATCCCAGACCTTCTACTATCCTAGGTACTATTATACTAGCTTCTGTTTTATCTACAGTACTTTTCAATATGGGTGCTACACATAGATTTATATCTATGCTCATTGTGGAGAGACTTGGGATTTGTGTTTCTTCTTCTTTTGGTGTTATGCCGCTAGACACTCTATTGGAGACTATAACGGTTGGTGTGCGTCAGTGTAGAGATTTCCCCCTAGAGGTTGGTGGGTGTCACTTTCTATGGGACCTTTATGTCTTGGAGATGACGAGCTATGATACCATTCTCAAGATGGACTGGTTGGTACCCTTTTGATCCTTCGTAGATTGCTATTATTTTAGGGTGAGTTTCACGTCACCATAGGGTAGAGAATTTCTATACAAGGGCGAATGGGATGTTTAGGCGATTTGAGCTGGACCTGAGCATCGTGGTAGAGGTGGAGTGACTGTCCAGATTGTGAGATAATATCTGGATGATCGAGGGACTTGTCAGAAGGACTTCCCTCCAGTAGTTGATCTTTTCAAAGACGTCTTCCTGGACGACTTTTCAGTTCTACCTCTAGAGAAAAAGGTAGATTTCTCTATTGAGATTGTACCAGGAGCAGAATCAGTATCTATTCCTCCTTATATGATGGATAAAACCGAGTTGCAGGAACTTAAGAGACAGTTAGAGGAGTTGTAGTCAAAGAATTCCATCTAACCAAGTACTTCTCCATCAGGTTCACTGGTCCTTTTTACAAAGAAGGCAGACGGTACCCTCAGACTCTGTGAGGATTATCGGAAGTTGAACCAGCTGACAGTTAAGAACTGATATCCCTTACCGAGGATTGATGATCTTTTTTATCAACTTCGGGGAGCACGAGTGTTCTCAAAGATTGAATTGAGTTCCGGATATCATCAGTTTCGCGTTAGACTATCTGATATACCTATCATAGCTTTTTGGAGCAGATATGTTCTATACGAGTACTTGGTCATGCTGTTCAGACTCACGAATGCGCCAGTAGTTTTCATGGATCTGATAAATCGTGTATTCCACCCTTATCTGGACTCTTTTGTGGTAGTTTTCATGGATGATATCTTGGTGTATTCTCACACTCGACCCGACCATGCTACCCATCTTGAGATCGTATTGAGTACGCTGAGAGAGCATAGGATATATTCTAAGCTCTCAAAGTGCCATTATTGGATGGACCAGGTACACTTCCTAGGTCATATCATCTCAGATACAGGAGTTTTAGTACACCCAGAGAAGGTGAGAGTAGTAGTTTCCTGGGAGAATCCTAAGAACATGTTTCATTTATGGAGTTTCTTGGGGTTGGCTGGTTATTAAAGGTGCTTTATATAGGAGTTCTCCCACTTAGCAGTGCCGTTGACAGGTTTGACTAAGAAGGGTGTGAAGTTTGTTTGGTCAGAAGCTTGCGAGATAGCCTTTCAGGAGCTGAAGGGACGATTGACCTCAGCACCAATCATGATACGTCCAAAGCAAGGGAAGAGCTATACAGTCTACTATGAGACATATGGTATTGGGCTGAGAGTAGTGTTGATGTAGGGCGATTGAGTTGTTGCGTACGGGTCTCGACAGTTGAGGCCACATGAGAGGAATTACCTGACGCATGACCTCGAGTTGTCTGCATTTATTTATGTGTTGTGCTATTGGAGACATTATCTATTGGGAGAGAATTTTGTGGTTTTAACTGACCACAAAAGTCTGAAATACATCTTTACTCAGTGTGACCTGAATCTGAGATAGAGAAGGTGGGTTGAATACCATCAGTCCTTCGACTTTGAGAATTCCTATACACCTGGTAAGGGTAATGCAGTTGCAGATGCACTAAGCAGGAAGACTCAGACACAAGCAATTCATGAGGCCAGTAGTAAGTGGTAGCTTATGGATTTTCTCTCTGATATGCATTTAGAGATGCATGATAGTCTGGGGAAAACCTATCTTTCTTCCTTAGCTGTGACTTCTACCCTCCTGGATATAGTGAGGATGAGACATCTATCTGATTTAGAAGGCCTAGTTCTATGGGAGTCAGTGGAAAGTGAGGACCCTCCTCCATGTTGTACGATAGGAGATGAGGAGGTACTACATTTCCATGTATGAGTATGGGTTCCATGGGATATATGGGAGGAGCTGATGCGGGAGTTTCACGCTTCAGCTTGGATAGTTCATCCCAGGGTTACCAAAATGTACCATGACTTGAGGCATCAGTACTGGTGGCCAGGTAAAAAGAAGTAAGTAGTTGTTTTTGTTACGAGATATTCCACCTGTCAGCAGGTGAAGGCGGATCAACATACGCCAGCTGGACTGTTACAGTAGTTACCCATTTCGGAATGAAAATGGAATGATGTTGCAATGGACTTTGTGACCACATTGCCATGGTCACCTCAAGGTAGTGATGTTGTGTGGGTTTTTTTAGACAGACTTACAAAGGTTGCTCACTTTTCTCTGACCAAGGAGACCTTCAGTGTTGACGAGCTCAGAAAGCTATATATCCAAGAGATCGTACATCTTCATGGGGTCCCTTGTTCTATTGTTTCAGATAGGGATTCCCACTTTACATATCATTTCTAGAAGTGTTTTTAGAGGGAACAGGGTACACAGGTGCTTCTGAGAACATCTTATTACCCTCAGACCGATGGCCAGTCAGAGTGTACGATACAGGTACTTGAGGACATACTATGTGCATGCGTCCTATAATTTGGGGGCTCTTGAGAGAAGCCTACACCCCTGGTTGAGTTTTGCTATAATAATAGTTTTCAAGAAACTATTGAGATGGCACCATACAAGGCTTTATATGGTAGGCCATGCTGATCACCCTTGTGCTGGATGGAGGCAGGTGAGTCAACTTTACTGGGACCACATCTCATGTAGGAGACTTCAGAGCAAGTCCAGTTGATACAGAAGCTGATGGCTACTGAACTGTCTCATCAGAAATCTTATGTCGATCTCCATAGATGACCCTTGGAGTTCGTGGTCGAGGATCAGGTTTTCTTGCATTTTTCACTGAGTTTGGGACACATGCGGATCAGGAGATGGGGTAAAATTTCACCGAGGTATGTGGGGCCGCTTGATATTATAGAGAGAGTTGGGTCGGTTTCCTATCAGTTGCAGTTACCACATAGGTATCTATCCATGCATGATGTCTTCCATGTATCTCAGTTGCATCGTTATCACTCAGAACCGTCGCATGTTTTTCAGCCCGAGGAGGTTGAGCTTCTGGTCGGTGCAACCATTGAGGAGAATCTGATTCGTATTGTTGATAGGAGCATGATGGTTATCTGAGGTTGGTCTGTTCCTCTCGTATGAGTGTTATGGTAGCATGGCCGAGTGCAGGATGAGACCTGGGAGCGGGAGACCGACGTACGTGCTCAGTGGCCAGAGTTGTTCACAGCTTTATCTTCGCCACCCTTGTAAGGGAAATTCGGGGATGAATTGATTTAAGGGGGGAAGTTTGTAAGAACCTGGTTCTTATTCTTGAGGTATGAGTTTCTTCTTTTCTTTTTTTCCTTTGGTGTTTTTGATAAAATAAGAAAAATGGGGGAAAATCCCAAATTTTGTGGGTACATGCCTTGTACTTTTCCACACGTTGTGTACTTCTGGCCATGTGGGATGAGTACACAGGGCGTATAGCCCTGCCGACGATGAAAGGTGTAAAAACCAACTACATGCCATGTAGTGGGTATTTACATGTCGTGTAGTCAGTTGGCTGGTGAATAGTAATGTGGTTAAGGCAGCTGCCAGTTGAGCGATAGAACATGCCGTGTATTTAGAAACACACACCGTGTATTCAGGCCGGCAAGTGAACAGTGTCACGTTGGCGAGTAGCCACTAGAAGAATATTTAAATGATAAAAAGTACACACCATTTACTTGAGAGTACATGCCGTGTAGTTTTTTGTTCGCTTAAAATGGGCAGTAGCCTCCTCTATTAATAGAGGAAGCTTGGAATGCTGGAGGAGAGTGGGAGAGACGACCGGAGCTTGGAGGATCTCCCGACCGCACACTGGGAACCCGATTCCTACACCATCGATCTCCTTGGAACCACAGAGGTAAGGTCTTCCTTCTCCTTGCATTGTTCTTACCAATTTTTCCTTTAAGGAAAGTTATTTGAGTTTGAACCAGATTATGTTCACCTCATATCTATGATGTTCTCATTTGTTTCGGGAGGCGATGTTCACTTATACCAATCAGGGGCGATCGAGGTAGGTGGTCTGGTGATTAAATTCCAACTGTTATGCGTTTTTGTGTACTATTGTGCTATGAAACCATGTTTGGGGTGTCGTATGGTAGATTCCTTGGCTGTTTTAAATACCTATAATTGTATAGGTAATTAAATGTGATTATTAACTGCTATTTGGGATCGTTTCTTAGATCCAGAACCTCCCCCGGGGTGCGTTCCTCGATTTATTTTATTTGGACAGGTTACCCGAGGGTATATCGTAAAATTTAGCAGGCTTTAAATTTCCTTGATAGGAATTGTATATAATTTCTTGCTTATATGTTGTACTCAGCCCGATTACTTGTGCCTGAGGGAAGTGTTCTATTTAGCCTGAGGTTAGTGTTCTATTTAGCCTGAGGGAAACTCCTTTCATTCCTGTGGGCAATAGATTCTATTCCTGAGGGTGACACTTCATTCGCCTGAGGGTAATATCTGTTATTCTTGTGGGAAATTACTTGCGGGTTGTGACTCTGATTACCCGAGGGTAAGGTTGTATGTCTGAGGACAGTGGTATCTTGAATATTCACCAAGGATATTTTCATATGTTATACCTTCCAAGTTAAATCACAGGCTTGGAATGATTAAATAAATATTAAAATGGAAATATTACTGGTAGAGTTAGTTACTTTTTAGTACTGCTTAGTTTATTTCATTTTACTATTGTACACTAATGTTGCACATTTTCACTGATAGTTGGGCACGGGGCCTTTGGTGGGTGCCTTCTGGGATTTATTTCTCACACCCTATTTGGGTCATGTCTTCATCCAAAACAGACTATATTGCTAAAGGTGTTGATAGGGGTAAGGGCCCCTATACAGGTACATGATTATTGTAGAGGAGTGTGAGAGAATGGGATCAAGCTTAGGCTTGAGATGCTGCTGAGTTCCTGTTGCACTGTTTGTTTTGTTTTACTATACCCTGTACTTTGAGCTATATTGTATTGTATTATAATGTATCCTATTCTGGCTATTTTCATAGAATTCGAGACATGCCGCATCTATATATATATACGACGGCTATTTCTCTTTTACTATGTTGTCCATTCTAGTTGTATGTTGTTTACTACTTCCACTGTTTTATGATATTTATCTTTTTAGCTGCACTACACTTTGAAAAATGAGGGTATAGTTTCGCCACTATCAGACCTGGGCCCTCGCTGCTGGTCGGCATCCTCTGGCGTTTGGGAAAATTTTCTTGAGGTCATGTGACCAACCAGGTTCGGGGCACGCGTTGAGTGGCACCCAGATCTGGGACGTTACAAAAAATAAGAATCCTAATGAAGATATCTAAGCAATGGGTTGGAAGGAATTTTAGAAAAAAAAAATTGATAAATATTTTCCTCACACTCACTGACTTAAAAAGGAAAGGGATTTCTTTTCCCTCAAGCAAAAAGATTCCAAATCGATCAGGGTGTATGGGAAAACATCAAAAGACTTTCATGATACGCCTCTAGCTTTATCATTACCCCTAAATGCAAGGTTGGATGATTCCTTGGTGGGATTAAGCCTAGTCTATGAAAATCCTTAAGGATCAGAGAATTTGATAGCTATGAGTAAATTTTAAGATGTTCCCTCAATGTCGAAATAGAGATAAAAAAATCTCAAGTATATCATGGGGATAAGAAGAAGAAATTGGATTTTAATTCTGGTGGTCTGATGGATAAATCTAATGATGATAAGAAATATCAACATCCCACTTATGAATGGTTCTGAAAGAATAACCACAAAAATTTCCTAAGGGGAACAAGGAAATGATTTAGGTAGCAGAAGCACGGACACCTAGCGAGCGATTGCTAATAGGAGGAACCCACTAATTCATTGGAGGAAATAAATTCTCCAGTAAACCCTTAATGTATTTTTCATTGTTTCAATTGAAAGTAACTAGGACACTTTGAAAAAAAATGCACTAAGCTAAGGGATTTTAGGGAAAAACAACAACCACCAAGGAAGTAAGAGAGATCTTTTTTCCATCACAACTAGTAAGGTGGATATTGAAAACTAAGTGGTAAAATATACCCATGTTATTCATTTAATAATAGAGAATGTACTTTTTGATTCTATTTATACTCATTTCTTCATATAACAAAAGTTTAATATAACTATTCAAACACCATAAAAAATCATAGAAGTAGACACATCAGTGAAATGGGAAATGGGGAAATTATTGAATCTAGAGTATATAACTCCTCCCATGTCAAATTTTTTGGGATGAACATCCCATAAAACCTTATCATACTCCATATGGTGTAATTTGATGCAATTATATGTATTTATTAGCTTTATCTATACAGATAAAACATAAATTTCTATGAGAAGGAAATCACTCTCCATGGGGTGCACCGGTCCTCTTCTTCAAGAAGAAGGATTGGTCAATGCACCTTTGCATTGATTATAGTGAGCTCAACAAGATCAGGATAAAGAACAAGTATCCTCATCCATAGATTTATTACTTTTTAAATCAACTATGATGATCACAAACCCTCTCCAAGGTGTATCTATGATTGGAATAATACCAAGTTAGGTTGAAGAAGGAGGATATCCCCAATATTAATTTTCATATAAGGTACTGTCATTATGAGTTCATAGTAATTCCATTCAGACTCACTAATGCTCTAGAAATATTCATGGGATTTATGGATAGAGTCTTTAGATATTACCTCAACAAATTTGTGGTAGTATTTGTATATGATATTATAATATACTTCAAAATAAAGGAGGAGTATGGGCAGTATCTGAGGACTGTGCTAAAGAACTTTTGAAACAAGAATCTTTGTGCAAAGTAAAAAAATGTGAGTTGTCATTAAAGGAAGTCTCATTATTGGGGAATATCATCAAAAGAAACATCATATATGTGGACCCTTAAAAAATCAATTTAAGTACATACAAGTTTATCATCTACAATAGATATCCATATTTTTCATGGATTTTCTTGGTACTATCATCAAATTGTTAGAAATTTCGTGCAATTTTCAAACCCTGTAACCAAGATAACTTAGAAGGGATTCAAGTTTTCTTGGAATAATTAATGTCAAGATGTCTTCAAGGAGTTGAAATGAATTCTCATCACTGCACATATTCTCACACTTCCCAAAAATGGAGAACTTTTCATGGTATTCAATGATTCTTTATAGAGGATATTTTGATGTGTGTTAATTCAGAATGAAAAATTCATAGCCTATGCTTCAAGGTAATTGAAATTTCATGAACATAACTACCAAAAAAATGATCTAAAGTTGGCTAATGTGATATTATATTTGAAAATATGGCTACATTATCTCTTTGGGGAGAAGTTTTATAAATATGGGGATCATAAAATCCTAAAGTATATGTTCACACAGAATGTGATAAATATGCTTCAATGAAGATGGTTAGAGATAATCAAGGATTGTGACGGATCAATTCACTACTATCCTAAGAAATAAAATAAACTGGAAGACACTCTAAGTATTAATGGTCTAAAAATTTTATCATTGAAGATAATTGAGAAGGATCTGATCTTCTTAGATTTGAAAAGTATGGACATCAGAATCATAAAAGAAGGAACATCATCAATCCTTTTAAAAATGATTTATAAACCATCTCTTATAAAGAATATAAATTATTCTCAAGGAGATAATGTAGGAATTCATAATAAAGTGGTAGCTATAAGAAAATATAAGTCATTATAATTCATTGTTAATGAATAAGGAGTTGTGAGAGTTGTGTCATTACTATGTCTACTATCAAATCCTAAGTTACATAAGGAGCTATTGGATGATGCACATAGCTCAACCTTCTCCATCCAACCACGATGCACAATAATGTATCAAGATCTATGATATCACTATTGGTGATACAATATGAAGAAGTAGATCATGGATTATATATCAATATGTCTTATATGTTATCAAGTGAAGCTGGAAAGGAAAAAATCCAAGGGGATGATGGAACTATTACCCATACCTACATGGAAATGGGAAAACATCACCATGGATCTAGTCACTATAATTATGAAGAAATACTGAAGAAATTAATGTTATATGGGTTGTGGTGGGCCATCTTACAAAGACTGCTCACTTCATTTCAATTTTATAGGACTTCTCACTTGATCAGCTTGCAAGGATATACATTAAAGAAGTGATGAGTATTAATGGAACACCAGTTTGGATTTTATCTGATCGAGATCCAATATTTATCTCTATGTACTGAATGAATATCCAACCGAATCTAAATACATATTTGAAGTTCAGCACATCTTATCACAGTGAAACAAATGTCCAATCTGAGAAAACTATCCAGACACTTGAGTACATGTTGAGGTCATGCACAAATAAATTCAAAGGATGATGAAATCAACATCTTCCCCTAGTCGAGTTGTCATACAAAAATAGATTCCAATAAAGATTCCAAATGGCTCCCCAAAAATACCTTTATGGGAAGATGTGTATAACACCTTAATGTTGGGATGAATTTGGGGAATACAAACTACCAGGTCCTAAAATGGTTGAGGAAATGGTTGAAACAGTCAAGACCATTGAGCAGCACATCAAGGCTGCTCAGAGTCAAAAAAATATCTATGATGATAGTCATCTATGAGACCTAGAGTTTGTTTTTTGGAAATATGGTATTTCTCTACATATCTCCATGTAATAAATTCAGAAGATTTGGGGAAAAGGGAAAGATTGGTCCAATACACATCATCCCCTTTGAGATCCTAGATCGCATCATAGTGGTTTCCTATCAACTAGCACCCCCACCTAAACTATCTCAAGTTCATGATTTATTCCATGTATCCCTCTCATGGAAGTATATATCATACCCCTCACATGTACTCAATCCAAAGGTGGTACCATTGGAGAATGATCTCTCATATGAGGAACATCCCAAAAAGATATTAGGTAGTAGAGGAAATATCTACAAAATAGGAAAATGTACCTAGTAAAAGTGATATGAAGAAACCACAAGCTTAAAGATGTGATGTGGGAACCATAGGAGGTGATAAAACATAATTAGCCTCATCTATTTTAGTGTGTGAAATGAAAATTTTAAAGGTAAAATTTCTAAAGGGGGAAAGATTGTAACGACCCAAACTGTTATAAATTAAATTCCCCCTATGATTTAATTAACTGTCTTATTATGTATTATAGTTATAGAAAACACATGCACTAAATTGGTTTTGTTATATTTTATCAAAATCAAAAAACTATTAATAATAAATATCATTGATAATGTATTCATTGAAGAGTGATCACATGATTATTATAAATATTGGCTTTTAACAAATCCAATTGACACAGAAAAAGGATGTGATGGCCTCAACTAGTATGATCATACACTATGAAGGCCATTTATCAGAACTTCTGAGAGAGATAGAATCACTAGTATTTTCCCTTTACCAAGCCCAAGATATGATCCAATTATATAATCATGAATTAAACTATTTATGTGATAATTTAAATCCCATCAAGATCAAGGACCAAACCATGTACAGTAAGCCACCCCATGAACGTCTCCCCATCATTCACCTTACTCTTAAGATGTTTTATCGTGTGTTAATGGTATATGTATCATGAATCAATAAATGTATGTAAATTATGTTTTATAGAATATTGAATATATTTGTATCCTTTTGTTTTTAATTTATAAATGGTTTTTTATTGATACAATAAAACAAAAATAATATTGTTGGGTAATATTCAAATTCAATTAAAGATTTTTTTTCATGAATTAATGGATTTTTTAAATAAATTATATTTTAATAATATGTAATCAATAAATAATTTTTATTAAATATAAATTATAATATATGTTTTATGAATTCAAATGTAATTTTTATAAGGGTTCAAAAACTGTTATTGTCAAAAAACCTAGAATTTCTCAATAAATGTTGATTATTATTTAAAAAGTAAAAATAATAAGAATTTGAAAATTATGTTGATAAAATAAATGTTATTATTATAATAAGATCATAAAAATCACTAAATGGTTACTTTTTCATAATTTTCTAAGACAGTCAAATTTTTAGGAAAAAATTAAATATTGTATAAATATACAGTGTGTATTATGACATTATAATGACCCAAAATAGATGTAATAAATAATATAAAGGGTACAAAAAACAATATATGTTTTCCCTTTAAAATAATCTATTTTTATTTATTTTTTTATAAAGGCTTTTTGAATCCATAAAATCCATTAATATATTTTAAGGTTTAATAATCATTTCTTTAAGAGTATGAATCACTTCCACATCAGCAAGTGTATTATATTATTATGTTCATCATTTATAATTATATAATAATGAAAGACAATCCTTTTTTGAATATACCATAGTAAAAAACAATGGTATGTTTTGTATCTTTGGTTATTTTATTATATAGAGTCCGTAGCCAAATTTTAAGAAATGATAAAGAATCCCCCACCCGTTTCCTATATAAACCCACCCAATATACCAATTCTCTTCACTTAAAATAATTTTCAAATGTCCTTAATATTAAATAACATCTCTAGAGTCCACCTAAGGTTCCCCTAATCTCTTAAGAATCTCCTCCGAAGCATTTTGAGGCACACACTCAAGTAATATTTCTTTTCATTCTTCTATTTATTCATGTTTAGTCATTAACATACACAATATATTTCCAATTACTAATGTTGGGATATATTTTTCAATGTTCTTAGTACTTTTAATTTTACATCCAAATGATGAGATACCACTTTTCCTCTCATCAACCCATTTTATGAATATTTAATTAATGGTGTTATGCTGCGAAACTTCACCTCGATTTTCTAGGACAAAACAATTGTGTAGTGAATACCATACCAATTTCCTATCTAATGTGTTCAAATTTATATAGATATTATTATTTTATTGGGGAATTACATGTATTTATTCCATACTCCTTTATCATGTAATAAAATTTTATGATGAATGAATCTATGTTGTATGATTTATGTGACACACTTAATCATTAGAATGGAATGGAAGTGACGGGTACACCTAGAATTATATAGTGCTCCAATGAATTGGGTAATGTTTAGTCTCATAAGATTTAATTTTGTTATAGGGAGTAAAACTAATTCCTTTATGATACTTTTTCCATCATGATGTCTTGGTAGTTATCCTTGAACTATGTTTATGATATAGTGTTTTATGTTTTTTCCACATTTCCCATGCTGTCATTATGTTATCATGTTATATCATGCCTCATTGTTCATGTTTGTGATTATCACTCCTTTTATTCCCCATTTATATGCATATTTTCTAACATGTATTACCTAAATCAAGTTATTAAATGTTTTTTCCCTTACTGGGTTGTATAGATCACCTATTTCTTATTATGTCCCTAGGTTATCGCAAGAAGTTTTTAGTACAAGCATGTTAAGGATGTTTTCAATTTATTTTATGTATTCACTATTTTAAGTTTTTATGTAATGTACCTAGTTCTAAAATAAACTAGAAGTCTTGATTTTATGGGGTTTATTAATGAGAACATTGAGATGCTATGAAATTAATCTTAAATAAACGTCCAATGGTATATATACACCATACCGAATGGACACGGTTGATGTTATACTATCAAGTGATAAGGGATTAAAAGCATTTAGACTTCTTCTCATGAAGTTCACACTATATGATCTCTATTAGTGATATCATGAGGACAAACCTACCAATCAGAACACCACCGGTTTTGGGTGTTATAAGTTGTTCTTATCAAAAAACGTGTATTGGTATCCTTAGTTGAGATCATTATCAACATGTGACAACTGATTTCACACTTTTATAAAAGGATAAAACCATAGCAATAAAGTCATGGTGAGGTAGTCTGTGTTGGGTGCCTCATTGGTGGTATGACATTGGTTGAATTATCATGATAGAATTTGTCACTTATGAGTTGAGAAAGTGATATCTCTAGAATAGTTGATCAGGTAGGTAGTACATTCATTAAATCTATGTCCATGGGAGTCGATGGTAAGTTCGTCTAGTTAGTTAAAAAAATAATAATGTAAGGAAAGGATGATGAAACAAGTTTATATCCTACTTTATTAAAATATCATATGAAATAGAGATTATATTACACAGTACATGTATGTAGGTGGGTTATATTTTCTATGACTACTATTTATCTCTTTAGGGTAGTGATGGATTTATATATTCCACTCTTGGTCATTGAATATTATTCACTACTATTGAGATAAAGGCCTGTATGTTCACACAAAATAGCACATTCATGATTCTTCCCTATTGTTGAGTCAATAAGGTTTTCCATATGACTTTTCCATTCCTTCGTGTTTTGAAAATCACAAACACCTTATACTTAAGAAAATCTATATTTTACTTCTATAAGGAAAATTTCCTTCCCAAAAGAAATTTACCCCTACCTTGTTTTCATTGTTCATATAAATATTTTTCTTAAGTGTAAAAATGATATTCATATATAAAGCCTCAGAATCGTATAATACTTAGACATGAAGTATTATGTTTTAGGATCTAAAATTTGGATAAAAACCATAATGAAGTTCCACTCCTAATTCTGGATATGAAATCTAATGAAGTTTAACTCAAAATTCTAGATACGAACTGTAATGAAGTTCCACTACGAATTCTGGATACGAACTCTAATGAAGTTCCACTCCGAATTCTGGATACGAACTCTCATGGAGTTCCACTCTGAATTCTGTATATGAACTCTCATGAAGTTTCACTCTGAATTTTGGATACAAACTCTAATGAAGTTCCACTCCGAAATCTGAGTATGATCTTTCATGAAGTTCCACTCCAAATTCTGGATACAAACTCTCATGTATATTGACTCCAGATTATGGATACGAACTTCTATGAGTTCGACTCCGAACTTCTATGAGTTCGACTCCGAACTTCTATGAGTTCTACTCCGAACTTCTATGAGTCCGACTTCGAACTTCTATGAGTTCGACTCCGAACTTTTACTTGTTAGACTCCAAATTCTATTTATGAACTTATCTAAGTTCTGACTCCGAGTTCCCATGAACTCTGACTCCAAACTTTGTATGTTCTAGTTCTAAATACTGGTGAAACTAGACTCCGAATTTCTTTGAAATTCAGACTCCGGATTCCTACAGAATTCAGGTTCCGAATTCCTATAAAACAGAATCCGAATATCTCTTTATTATAGACTCTGAATTCAATTTGGTTAGACTCCGATCTTTTATTTTCTTACATTCTGAACATCAGTTTTACTTATGCTTACACTTGTTTCATTACAAAATAATTTCGTGCTTTCAGTTATTGACTAACCATTGGTTGAGTGACACGTGTACAGGTACCTCCGAAATTCAAGGATAAATATGACCATTGGAGGAGGGAGCCGACCATTGGAGCTTTGCCTATAAATAAGAGCTCATTTAAAAATAAGCAATAACTTTGACAGAACTTTAACATCTATGCTTACATGCTGTTGAAGTGATTTATAGAGAGAGAGGCTCTTATCAACTCTCAAGCTTCGTGCATAAATTTTGAACAGCTTGTTCAAACTTTGCCTTGTGAAGATTTTCTTCATGTGACTCCGTCTTTTTCTGTGTATAATCGAGGGCTTCCAGGGATAGGAAGACATAGGTTCCAACTTCTTGAAGTTGAGGGCTTCCTTGATGAGGAAGAAAGAGGTGCTGACTACCTGATAGTTGAGGGCTTGCAGGGATAACAAGATAGACTCTGATCTTTGTATCCAGGGCTTACCCAGGTGTGGGTAATACATCCTTTCTTGGAAGTATAAATGAAGGGACCTTTATCCAATGTTGTTGGATACCCTTCACTTTGGGTTAAAAGAGTTATTGTTTGTTACTTGTAGTGTTACTACTTTGTTTTCCACTGTGCATTTTGTATTGTTAAGGAAAGTATAGATTTCTTATACTTCCTTACATGTACTCTGATATAGTTATATTCTATAAGATTTAAGGTAGAATATTAATCTTTGTAATATTTGTTAAGTTTCATTTATGAAATCACTTTTTCGTAATCAATAAAGTCTTTATAACTTAGAGGTGTTGTGAATTTTGGTTATGCAAAATTTCATTAGGAATTTTTTAAAGGTACAATTCACCCACCCTCTTGTATCTAAGAATCTCATTATTATTTCGATCCAACATTTGGTATTAAAGAGTATATCATACTTATTCACATACTATCCTAACAATTGGTATCAGAGGATTGGTTCCATCTGAATTAATCTCACGATTAGATTCAAACGTTTTTGTTATATTTTTTGGAATTGAAAATTCGGATTCATATTTCTGGATTCATATTTTCAGATTCATACTTTTCGGAGTCATAGTTCGGATTCACTTTTTTCATAGAGATACAATTTTTTTCTTGCTCAGAATATTTTTTTATGTTTACAAACTTATACTTCTAACAAGTTTGTGTGCCAATGTTTTTATTAAGGATGGCAGGCTTAAATGTTGGTTATACAGACAATCTAAACCAACTAGACCACCAATATTTGATGGTAATGAATATGAATATTGGAGAGATATCATGAATACTTTTATTATCAACACTGGGGTAGAAAATTTTGTTATGCATACTAGTGAATAAAAGATCCCTGATAAAGAAGTTAGTGCTTTTACAAATCTAGAAAAGCATGAATACCAACTGAACTATAAGGTACGCAATACTTCACTTTGTTCAATGACTAGAAATATATATAGTAAAATTTATTCTTGTGAAACAACAAATTCTATATTGAAGAAACATGAAGTTACTAACTTTGTATCTTCCAAAGTAGTTGATACTAGAAGAGCCATGCTTATAGCTGAATATCATGGTTTTAGTTTTTCTTATGATGAACCCATATGCAAAGTACAACAGAGATTCATGACTATAGTGAATAGCCTACAATCAATGGGTGAGAAAGGTTTGGATGATAAATCCCTTGTTGAAAATATCATCGACATCATGCCAAATGAGTGGGAATCTAAAAGGACTACAATTGATGAGAATAGAAAGGTTACTCAAATTACCCTTGATGAGCTGTTTGGATATCTTCTTCAGTATGAGACTAGAATGAAGAGATATTCAAATATTGTGAAGAATAAGAATGGGAATGGAAGTATAGATTTTACTAATACTTCCAATAATATGAAATCCAAGACTCTCGAGAGAGTTACTAGATTCAGATCTAAGAAAGTTGTTATCCGTTCCGAATCTCGTGGAAGTGAGTACTTAGAAAATTAATTAGCAAATCTTGCTCGAAGGATGAAAAAGATAGCTGGACAGAGGAACTTTCAATCTAAATACAAGAATAAGGAAAGGAAAGACAAGAATGATTCTGAAGTTACATGATATGAATGTAAGAGAGATGGACACATAAGACCTGATTACCCTATGCTCAAGAGAAATGAAAGAAAAGAGATGAATTCTGAAAGGAATAGAAAGAAATATTACAAGTCCAAAGCTAAGAAAGTATTGAAAGCCAATGACACATGGAGTGCCAGTGGTGGAGACTTCTCAGATGAATCTTCAGATTATGAATCTTCTGGACATGAGAATCTTGGTCTTTTATCCAGGCTACCTAGTGATAATCATTGCTTGACGGCTAAGGTACAAAATGATGAATCATTGACCAATGTTTCTTTGGATTATAATGATAGTAAATATTATAACTCTTTGGATGAAGAATCCTCTTATAATTAAGATAATTTTATACCTACCTATAAAGAAGTTTCTAGGTTTTCCAAACTTCTTGGAAATGAGAATTCAGAACTCATGAAGAAACTCGATATGAAAAATTCTAGGAATACAATTCTTACTAAGTAAATATCAGATCTTTCTAAAGATCTTGATAAGAAAAATAATGATTTTGAAAGTATTTCAAAAAATCTTAAGGAAGTAAATTCTAAGAAGAATAAAAATTCTAAAGATCTAGAAAACATAATTTCAAAGAAAGATGTTTTTGAGCCTAGCTCTAGTTCAAATGTTTTTGAAGACGAAACTTAGTTATTAAACTCAAATATGAGGTATTTTCTTTGAGGAAGTGTTTGTAAAAATTTACCCTAGGTAAGGAAAATTTTGATAAAATGTATTCACAAATCCGACCATGAAGGAATACTTCTAGTTTTGGTTACACAAGTTCTAAACCGATTTTTAGTAACAACTACTTTGTTCCTAAAAGTTCCCGATTCTATACTAAATGTGAGTGTGGTGGTAACTGGGAAAAGAATTGTTCCCCAAATAATACCCAATATTTAAGATTTCATAAGGATTATTTTTCTAAGAAGATGTGGGTACCCAAAATTTTACTTTCTGAGATTTCCGGATCCAAGAAAGCCTGGATTTCGAAAACCTAACTTTTTTCTTATTTTCAAGAAAATAGGGAAAGTACCAACAGAAATACATGGTACATAGATAGTGGATGTTCCCAACATATGACTGGTAACAAAAACTATTTTCAAAAGATTATCAAGATGAAAGGAGGAAAAGTAACTTTCAGAGATAATGCTCAGGGAGAAATTATTGGTATAGGTAATATCATTCTTCTTGGAAAAACATTAATTTCAAATGTTTTATTTGTAAAAGGTATTAAGAACAACCTCATCAGCATAAGTCAATTATGTGATGGAGGCTAACTTGTGAATTCTAGGAATGATAAGTTCTTAGTACACAATTCCAAAGAAGAATTTATTCTTTCTGCCAATAGGCAATAGAATGTTTACACACTAAACATAGAAGACCTTAGGAACCAAGACATACCTTTCCTTAGTGCAATGGAAGATCATTCTTGGTTGTGGGATAGAAGGTTAGGACATTGTAACCTTAAGAACTTATGAAACCTTTCTAAGAAAGGTTTAGTTAAGGATCTACCAGAGTTTAGATTTGATTCTTCAAAAGTTTGTGACCCTTGTCAATATAGAAAGCAACATAAATCAAGTTTTAATTCAATCAGTGAAGTCTCAACCACTGATGAATTATAGCTAGTGCATATGGATCTTTTTGGTCAAACACAAACTGGAAGAATTGGGTGAAAGTACTGTGTATTTTTTTTGGTTGACGATTACACTATATTTACATGGGATAATTTTCTAGCAAAGAAGTTTGAATATTTTTCTTATTTCCAAATTTGTAGAGCCCAAGTAAAAAATGAGAAAAAACTTCCATTGAAATCTATTTATAGTGATCATGGAGGAGAATTTCAAAATTATGATTTTGAAACTTATTGTAGTAGAAAAGGTATTACTCACAACTTCTCAGCACCCGGAACATCTCAACAAAATAGTGTTGTTGAAATAAAAAGTAGAATTCTTCAAGAGATAATTAGAACCATGTTGAGTGAGTATTCTGTATCTAAAAATTTTTGGGCTGAAGCTGTAAGTACTGCTTGTTACACTATAAATCATGTTTTAATTAGACCTTTTCTTAATAAAACTCTTTATGAGTTTTGGAATGGTAGAAAACGTAGACTTTCCTACTTTAAAGATTTTGGATACAAGGTATTCATTCTGAATACTAACGATAACTTACAAAAATTCATACCAAAATCTGATGAAGGAATTTTCTTAGGCTACTCCACAACTTCTAAGGCTTATAGAGTTTTTAACAAAAACACTTGTACTGTTGAATAAATTGTACATGTCAAATTTGATGAAACTGATCCTTTTGTTTTTAAAAAACCCCAACCTACATCTTCGGGTGTGTTTTCAAAAACTGATTATCAACCTTTGATAGAAAATCCTTATGATAAGGAAAATGTTCAAGAAGATTCTAATGAAACATTTACCCCATATTATTTCCTACCCTATGTTGATGAACAAGTTTCACAAAACCCAAACCAGTCATTTCATAAGAATCGTCCCAGTGATAATATCATTGGTGATGCAAATCAACCTGTAAGGACCAGAATATCCATATGAAATGAAGTAGAGAATCTAGAATTCCTTTTCCAATTCGAACCAAAAAGTACTGATGAAGCTTTAGGTGATGATGATTGGATTAAATCCATACAAGATGAACTAAATGAATTCGAAAGGAATAAAGTCTAGAACTTGGTTAAAAGACCTAAGGAAACATCTATAATTAGAGTGAAATGGGTCTTCATAAATAAGTGTGATGAAAATGGAATCATCATAAGAAATAAATCTAGATTGGTTTTTAAAAGCTATAATCAACAAAAAGGAATAGACTTTGAAAAAACCTATGCTCCAGTTGCTAGACTTGAATCTATTCGTATTTTACTTGCCTTTACAGAATTTTTCAATTTCAAGATTTTTAAAATGGATGTGAAATGTTCTTTCCTTAATGGTTATGTTCAAGAGGAAGTTTTTGTTGAAACTCCTCTTGGAATTTAAGATACAAAACATCATGATCATGTTTTTAGACTTACCAAAGCATTGTATGGCCTTAAACAAGCCCCACGAGCTTGGTATGATAGACTAACAAGATTTTTTCTTCAAAATAACTATGTTAAGAGAACTGGAGATCCAAATATTTTCATAAAGAAGGATAAGAAAAATGCATTGATTGTTCAAATTTATGTTGATGACATTATATTTGGTTCAACTCAGCAATATTTAACTGAATCCTTTATGGATATAATAAAATCTGAGTTTGAAATGAGTATGATGGGTGAGTTAACATTTTCCCTTGGTTGTCAAATTTCTCAAAAACCAGAAGGAATATACATATCCCAATATAAGTATATTAAATAACTTCTTAAAAATTATGGATATGAAAATACTAAGAGTATAAGTACTCCTATTGGTACCTCAAACACACTTGATCTTGATGAAGTTGGGAAACCAGTAGATCAAACATCTTTTAGAGGTATGATAGGAAGTATACTTTACATGACAGATAGTCGACCAGAATTGATGTTTTCAGTATGCTTATGTGCAATATATCAATCTAATCCTAAGGAATCTCATTTAAAGGCAATGAAAATAATTTTTTGCTACTTAAAGGGAACCATGGATTTAGGAATCTTTTATACTTCTGGAAATGATTTTTTTAATAAGCATTTCAGATGATGACTTTGGTAGATGTAGAATGGATAGAAAGAGTACATCTGAAACGTTTCATTTATTAGGAGATTCATCAGTTTCCTGGTCCTACAAGAAGTAACACTCAGAAGCACTCTCCACTGCTGAAGCTAAATATGTAGCAGCTGGAAGTTGTTGTGCTCAAGTGTTGTGGATGCAACACACACTCACAGATTATGGCGTGAGTTTCACTAAGACTCAAATTTTGTGTGATAACACAAGTGCCATTGCCCTAAGTAAAAAACCTACACATCACCCTCGTGCAAAGCACATAGATATTAGGCATCAATTTTTTAGGGACCACACACTAAAAGGAGATATCATTCTTCAGTTTATCAGAACACAAGATCAACTTGCTGATATTTTCACAAAATCTTTACCCTCTGATAGATTTGAATACATTAAACAGAAGTTAGGGATGATAACTATGAGGTAATATTCTTTCATTATCTTCTTGTTGAACCATTCCCCTTATAGTAATAAACTCTTTTTCCTAGGGGGAGTACATCTCCTTGTAATTTTTGAAAAAATTTCAGTAGTTGTTTTCTGAATTTCGTAATGAAGTTTTTGTATTGGAAATTTTTTTAATGAAGTTTTCATACTGAAATATTTTGTAATGAAGTTTTCATACTATAAATTTTCTTAATGAAGGTTTTGTACTGGAAATTTTCCTAATGATTCTTTCGTACTAGAAATTTTCTTATTGATAATTTTCATAATGAGAATTTTTGTAAGGAGAATTTTCTTAATGAGAATTTTCGTAATGGGAATTTTCATACTCATACATTTTGTACTAGAGTTTTGGTACTCAAAACTTTTGCAATAAAAATTTTTCATGGTGAGTTTTTCTTAGTCAAATTTTCTTCATGAAGCATGTCACCTATTATGAATAATCTTCCTAGGCAATCTGAAAGGTATGATTTCTTTACTTAAATTTTCGTGGTCACTTTTACTTGCTGGTAGTTTCCTTTGTTTTTAAAATTTTTTGGATTCATTTCTTTTTAAATTTGAATGTTTTTAAAATCTCAAAATATCATATTCAAGATTTTCTTGTGGGTATGTTTTCAACCGTCATATAAGATTAGAGAGTTTTTCAACCATATGATTGGTTTTGGAAGATGAAAGGTCCCCTCCTCTGCCTATAAAAGGGGACCCCTAATGCTATCCCACATCGATTTCAAAGACCTCACGTATCGAAGCTCTGCCTAAGTTATTAAAGCCCATTCCAAATCTTTCATTTCTCCTCCATTCGGAATGTTTGTAGAATCCACTTCACAAGAAATTTCTACTATCAAACCAATCTCAAGTTGTTTAGTCTATAGGGAAAGGATGGTCTATCCAGAATTTTTTAGTAAGTATAATTCTCTTATTACTAAATATATCAAGCTAAATGGGTGGGAATATTTCTGCATATCAAAGAAAAAGGATCATGATGTTGTTTATATGGATTTTCTTATAGAATTTTATGAGTCTATTTCCTTCTATGAAGAAGATGGCAGAAAAAAATTCTCCATTAAGAGCTATGGAAAGACTTACAAGCTTTCTTACACCAAGGCTGCAAGCTTGGTGGGATTATCATACAACGGTGAAGCTGAATTTTGTTCTCATAAGTTACCGGATGTTCAGGGAAGTTTCCACAAAGTGAAGGCAATGGAATGACTTGGACTCAAAGATGACAAAATAGCAATGATTTCCCATCTCTCCACCAACAACCGGATTGTGCAATTGTGAGTTCAAGGGGTTTTCATTCCGAGAAGAGGTGATAAGGATAACCTAAAGAAAAGTGATATTTACATCTTGGGTTTCTTGGTAAATATAATAAAGATCAATCTGATGAGGCACATTCTTATTATAGTTCAGAACATCAAGAATGGGACTTTAAAAGCTCAAATTATTATGTATCTTTCTCTTCTCTCCAAGATTATTATTCAGTGTCTTGATTCTTTAAAGGTTGCTTTCACTTCCAAGGTGAGGAATTCTAAGGAGATGCTGATTAGTGATGAAACCTTAAATAGGATGAAAGTTGGTTTTTCAAAATAGTCAGGTGAGTTGTATGATCTGCCAGAGGAGGAGGAAAAAGTCATTCTGTAAAATGTAGAGAATGTTCAACCATCTAAGAAGGTAGGGAAGAAGAGGAAGCTGAAGGAAGTGGTGGCTGAAGACAAGACCCCTAAAGCTAAGGAAACCCAATCTGCACCTCCCAAGCCAAAGAAACAGAAAGCATATCTGGATGAAGTGGTTACAAAGTGGAGGGAAGATAAGGAAAAGTGAAAAAAAATGGGAACCACAGTTCGGATTGGACCCTACTGAAGCCAAGTCTTTAAGGGAGAAGACTACTGAATACCATAAGAAGATAGAAAAAGAAAAGAATACGAAGATGAAGATGTCTGAAGCTGAAGTTGTACAATCTATTTTGAGAGCCACAGAAGTAGATTCTGAGAATATTCCAGTACTAGAATCATTCCTAGTCAGGTCATTACCTGAGACTCCGGGGAAGAATTTTTTCACTCCAGAAAAATATAATGAGAAAGAAGTTTTTGAAGATGTAAAAGAAGAAGTTTTTGAAGAAGAAGAGGAAGTAGAAGAAGAGGAATAAGATAGTGGTGACTTAGATAATCTGATTAAACAAGTTGAAGATTATCAATAAATGGCAAATCCATCAGAAATATTACCACTCCGAACATCTGAGGTCGAGTCCTCAAAGCTTGACACTCCGTGAAAGGGAGATGATAAAGATGGTAACGAAGATAAATACAAGGAGAAAGATAAAGAGAATGAATTATCTGAGGAAGAAAGCTATGAAAAACTCTTTCTTAAGGAAGGAGAAGTGAAGGAGAAACTTGATGAAGACAAGATAGTTCAACTATCTGAATGTGAGGAAGAATCTCCTGATGAGGAACACATTCCAAAAGTTGATAAGGGTAAGCAAGTGCTGATGGACACCCCAATAAATGATATCATAATGAAGATGGATGTTGGTGGCTCTTCAAGAAGAAAGCTGGTGGAAATTGAAGAAGAACATTCACCTAGAATGTTATTGGATTTGGAATCATCAACACTTGGACATTATTTTGTTGTTGAATTTTTGAAGAAATTGGTTGATGCAATTCCGATCATTCCCACAATAGACTCTAGATGCAAGATGCTTGAACACAACTTAAATCAAGAAGTCAGAATCCTTATCCATGGTGATGGATAAATGTGTGAAGATTGAGTCTGATCACAAAAATTTTCTTATCATTTATGTGGTCGATAGAAAATCACGTAGAAAAACCACTCTATGTTCAAAGAAAATTGATGATGACATGACATACCTTGATCAATTTAAGAATGATGTAAAAGAAGATTTTGACACCAAGGATGCCAAGATGAAGAATCTTCAAGAGAAGCTGACCCTTGAGCGAAATTCTTGGAATCAACAGGTGAGGGATCTGAATGGGAAGCTTAACTTGGTTGCTCAAAACTGGAAAGGGGAAAGAGATCTCTGGATTGAGATTTAAGAGAAGCTAGTGAAGCAGGATGAAATTCATAAGGTACAGTATGAGGCTCTGAAGGCTCAAGATGAAAGTATTAAAGCCTTAGAAAAACAAGCTCAGGGGGACCAGAAAGACTGGAAGAAGCTGAAAACCCTATTGAAAAAGTTAATCCCCAAGGAAAAGGTAGACAAATAGACCAATCCGATTTTTTGTTGTAATGTATTTATTTGTAAATATTAGTTCAATTCTAACGAAATATCTGATTATTAGTATCTTGTGTTATTATGTACTAATGTTTCATGTACGTTATTTCATTTCCATTCCCTTAAATTATTTCTGAAAATCACAGAGGGGGAGAAGGAAAAAGAACCACTCAAAAGGGGGAGAAGGAAAAATATAAAACGGAGAAGAAAAATTTCTATGTTAAGAACTATCCTTAAGTAAGGGGGAGTTTCTCATTACAATGTTTTTCATTACCATGATAATGAAAACTCCATTCTGGAAATCCAGAATACAATCCTTAGTGTTCCAAATCCTAAGGGTGATTTAGTTGTATTCACCATCATCCATAAACAAAGGGAGATAAGTTTTAATTTCAAAGTCTAAATAAATTTTTTCTAAGTCCTTATATTCTTTTTCAAAAGGTTGTTTGTGCTTTCCAAAAAGGGGGCGATTTTTGAGTCAATAAGGTTTTCCTTAGGACATTTCCATTCCTTCTTGTTTTGAAAATCACAAACACCTTATACTTAAGAAAATATATATTTTACTTCTATAAGGAAAATTTACTTCCCAATGGAAATTTACCCCTACCTTGTTTTCATTGTTCATGTAAATATTTTTCTTAAGTGTAAAAATCGGATTCATATCTAAAACCTAATAATCATATAATAATTAGACATGAAGTATTCTGTTTTAGGATCCGAATTCCGGATACGAACTCTAATGAAGTTCAACTCTGAATTATGGATACGAACTCTAAGGATGATCAAATCCAAATTCTAGATACGAACTCTAATGAAGTTCCACATTGAATTCTGGATAAGAACTCTGATTAAGTTCCACTCTGAATTCTGGATACGAACTCTGATGAAGTTCCACTCCGAATTTTGGATACCAACTCTCATGAAGTTTCACTCCGAATTCTGGATACAAACTCTCCTGAAGGTCCACTCTAAATTCCGAGTATGAACTTTCATGAAGTTACACTCCGAATTCTAGATACTAACTCTCATGTTGTTCGACTCCAAATAATGGATACGAATTTCTCTATGTGTGAATCTGAAATTCTATGAGTTCGACTCTAAACATTTACTAGTTCGACACCAAATTCTAATTACGAACATATCTATGTTCTGACTCTATGTTCTCTGAATTCAGACTCCGAACTCTTTTGAGTTCTGACTCCGAATTCCCATGAACTATAACTCTGAACTTTGTATGTTCTGGTTCTGAATAATGGTGAAACCAGACTCCAAATTTCCTTGAAATTCAGACTCCGAATTTCTACAGAATTCACATTATGAATTCCTACAAAATAGAATCTGAATAGCTCTTTATTATAGACTCTGAATTCCATTTTGGTTAGACTCTGAACTTTTATTTCCTTACATTCTGAATATCAGTTTTACTTATTCTTACACTTGTTTCATTACAAAACAATGTCTCGCTTTATGTTATTGACTAACCATTGGTTGAGTGACACGAGTACAGGTCCATCCAAAATTCAAGGAGAAATATGACCGTTGGAGGAGGGAGCTGACTGTTAGAGCTTCACCTATAAATAGGAGATCATTTGAAAAGAAGCTATAACTTTGGCAGAACTTTGACATCTGTGCTTACATGATGTTAGAGTGATTTCTAGAGGGAGATTCTCTTATCAACTCTCAAGCGTTGTGTAGAAAATTTGAATGGATTTTTCAAACTTTTTCTTGTGCATATTTTCTTCGAGAGACTCCAATTTTTTCTGTGTACAATCGAGGGCTTCCGGGGATAGGAAAACATAGGTTCCAACACCTTGAAATTGAGGTCTTCCTTGCTGAGGAAGACAGAGGTGTCGACTACCTGATAGTTGAGGGCTTGCGGGGATAACAAGACAGACTCCGATCTTCATATCAAGGGATTACCCTGGTGTGGGTAAGACAGACTTTCTTGAAAGTATAAATCAAGGGACCCTTATCCAAGGTTGTTGGATACCCTTCTATTTGGGTTAAAAGAGTTATTGTTTGTTACTTGTAGTGTTACTACATTGTTTTTCGTTGTGCATTTGGTATTGTTAAGGAAAGTATAACTTTCTTATACTTCCTTACTTGTACTCTGATATAGTTAGATTCTATACGCTTTAAGGTAGAATCTTAATCTTTGTAACTTTTTTTAAGTTTCATTTCTGGAATCACTATTCTGGAATCAATCAATTCTTTAGAACATAGAGGTGTTGTGAATTTTGGTTATGAAAATTTTCTTTAGGAATTTTTTAAAGGTACAATTCACCCCCCCCCCTTTTGTATATGAGAATCTCATTCCTATTTAAATCCTACATTTGGTTTTATAGAGTATATCATACTCAGTCACATACCGTCCTAAGATATTTTACTAAATATGTATATAGGAAATGGTGGGCCTCACCATGGGGTCTGAGAATTGACCATGATTTATCGATCACTGATAAATAAATAAATAAATAAATAAATTATTATTCGAGTATAGAATAATTGATATGAATTTATTAAAAAAATTATTTACAAGTTTTTAAGTAAATAAATGAGAAAATATTATATGAACGAATATTATATTTAATAATCAAGATTCATTTAATATTAGTGTGAATTATGAGTAGAGTTAATGACTCATGTTTATCACGTATTATGTTTACTATATATTAGAAGTATATAATAATTTATAAAAAATATAAATAATGAAGTCAGTTCATCTTGATTATTTATTCATTAAATATTTAATTAGATAATACATATATGTGGGGTTGGGAACCCTAACTAGGTATTTTTCTCATCCACTATATAAGTAAATGAAGAGATCATTTTATTGCATTCAAGGGAATTCATTTTTCAATGGATTGAAAGCACCACTCTCTTCCAAAATCCATGAGAGAGAATAACCTCATTCAAGAAATAGATCCAAGGATGTCTTCACGTATCATAGTAACAGACTCGACACGATCATCACGATGTCGAAGGAATCATCAGAGCTTCATTATAGCACTCAGAATTTGATGATTGACATTCATACAAATTCTTGAAGTGTGTATGGATGATCTAGAGGGGTTTAACTTCATATCATTTTACAAAACAATCACCAACGATAATCTATAGTCGAATTCACCTCAAATCAAGAAAGTTACATGTTTGTTTGTTTATTTTATGCTTATTAATTTCACACGATATCCTTAGACCTCTACCAGAGATGGAATTACTTAATATGATGAATTTACATCGCTCTAGTGATGATTTTTTTTGAAATACCTAGCCCATCAGATTCTGCTGCACACCCTGGTACCTTATCAGAGTGATCTTGTAAATATTTTGGGCCGTAGAAAAATTAATTTTCATTAAATTATGTAAAGTGATTTATATTTTTCGCAAGAGAACATGCTATGCATCGATCTGATTCCATGTGACCATGTTATGGCCATCCAAATTTTTTGTTATGGAACAAAAATTAGTTATTACATTTTAAAATTAATGAAAAATATATTTACATATTTGTTCGTGTTATAATTTTGAGTCAAGTACCAACTATTTTCTAATTTATGACCAATTTCCTGCCAGAATCCAATGATCAGTACCACACTGGCTGAAACATTTTTTTCCCAGCAAGGGATTTCTTCCCATGGAAGGTTGAGGAAAAGATAATAATAATACCTTATTTTAGAAAAGTCTATGGTGTATCCTTTTTTATCAACAAAAGGGTCTCTCAATCATCCAATGGAAGATTGGAATTTAAAAAAGGAATACATGCACCTTTTTTATAAATCCTAGGTTGTCCAGCTTGGATTGCTTCACCGTAAAGCATACAGAATCAAAAAAAGGCAAATGTCTTCCAGTGAATCCATTTGGCACCACCACCTCTACCCACAAATGGATTATTGAGGAATTAAATGCCTCATTTTATTCTGTTATGAGACTAACCCCCCCCCCCCCAACCAGTTGGTACCATTCCTACCCTGTGGGCCATAGTATGAGAACTGTCCTCCACCCATCACCAGCAAGAACTCCAGTTAGACCTTCCATTCGGCCTCATCTCTGGATGGGATAACCCCACCTAGCCTTCAAATGAGGGCATTATCTCATTTCTCCCCTAGTTTATTAGATGCTTGTGGCACAACCCCCGAGTAGCTGGCCACTCTATAGTGCTCCTAGTCCCTGACCTCCACTATCACTACATGCCGCCCACTGTTGTCTAACCGTAACGTGGTTGAGTCATCCATACGGTCTCTATCCCGACTTGATGTTGAGCCTCGCCTACCAGTTCTGGCCAGCACTACCTCATGGGGCATTCAAAGATGCCTGAACACCATTGGCGTTCCTCCAACCCTACAAACAACCCTAAACTACAATTCATGAAGTCTTACCAACCCACAAAGGTTGTGGTTGTGGGTGGGATTTACCATACCCCGAATAGGCGTACATGGGTTCGGCCCCACCCATATCGGGACTAAACATTAATTTTGGTCTTGAGATAATTTTAATTCAACCATAAATTAATTTAGATAATTAATTTTATTTTGGTGTTGAATAAAATTAATTAAATATTAATTTATTGGTTTAAAAATAATAATAATTTTATTATTTAGAATAATTAATTTAATTTTGGTTATAAATTAAATTAATAGAATGATTTTATTTTGGAATAAAAATTAATTTTATGGGTGGAGTGAAAAAGATAGTTAATTAATTTATATTTATATTTAATATCTCAAAATTAAATTTATTATAATTTTGTTTTATCGCGTATTTACCTTTCATACTGACTTGTTTTGAGCAATTTACTGAATCCATTTATATCTGGGTAATTTCATATAATTATTTTTTAATACGTGTGATGTTTTTAATAAGTAGATTATTTTAGATGGTCTATGCATCGTAATTTTTTCTCATTCAATATGTATAAGGGTATGTGCATCAAATTTATCAATTGTATATTACACTCCCGAGATTTCCTCATCTGCATGTGAGTATATTTGTACATTTGACTATGGCACTATAAGGTGAAAAACCTACCAAGAGGAGGTGATACCTTAAATGGGATGTGGACATAGTGATAGGGGACGAGCTACATCAATATTCAAACTTTGACTTAATTATGATACCCCTAGGCCATGGTTTATCCATTTAGTTTAAATGTATTGACTATTATTAGATGCTCAAGACTGATTAGGTGATTTATTTCATTTATGCTATTTTTATTATTTATATGAATGTTATTATTTACTACAATAACACAAAAAACAATAAACAAATAAAAAACATAAAGATGCGTTGAATTTTTTTCTATTAATGTTCAATTGAGAGTGTGCCAACATAGAATGGACATATTAATAGAAATGGATTTAATTCATTGAAAAATATAAACCATCAAAGAAATAATAAGTTTCAAACGACTTCCATCATTTGAATTTGAACAAAACTAAGTGTATGGAGTGCTCTATCAGCCATAGTTGAGGGCACCTCCTACTATTGGGGAGTTATTATGAGAATTATGGGTTGAATTAACTAAATTTTGTATTAAAGTAGAACCAATAGTTAGTTTCTGCAAAGCTAGAGGCAAGCGTTGAGTAAATAATTTTATGATTTTGGAAAATGGGACTTCACTGAAATAAATTGAGGAGCTATGAGATAATGTGGTCGGTCAATCAAATATCTACCTTGAACTCCCTAAAAAGTAGTGTATCCATAACATGTAGATTATTAGTGGAAGCTCAAGGATCCTTTCCAATAGAATACTCAAGGGACATAGTATTTCGATTATAGTACAGAAGGTTTCTAGAGATTGATAAAATAGTGGGACACATTTAATTGTTTAATTAATCAATAAATTTTAAATTTAAATAAAGATAAAAGCAATGACTACTAAAATTTATTTGATGTAGGTAAAAATGGAAATCACCAATATCTCCAGTGAATTTTCACTACAATCAATATTTCATAAAGAAATTATCATGACCAATCATAACTTCCAGGAGTGGTACTGCTTGTGGTGCATATTAATGCACCAAGAAAGGATGATTTATGTGATAGAATCCTCATTTCATGTTAATCCTTCTCAAGGAACTATCAAGGAATATAACCATAAGTATAATAAGCATGTAGATAATGCACTTGACATTCAATGTATCATTTTACCATCTATATACAGTCAACTGTAGAAAATTTGTGAGGAAAAATCGTCCTAAATGATGATAACTCACATCCAAGAATTATATTAGGAGAATGGAAGGTAATAATGGTATGAGATATCTAATGCACTATATAGGTCCAAGCTAGAAGAATGTAATAAAACAACACCTCATATACTCAAGATAATAGGGTGAATTGAGAGACATGAATCCCTTGGGTTCAAACTGAACAAATAATTAGAAACTAAACTCATTATTGATTCTTTGCGATCTAGATTCTAAAATTTTATTATTAATTATATTATAAATATCATGAAAATGTCCCTTGTAGATCTTTTAGCTTTTGTTCTCCAAGCTAAAATGGATATGAAGAAACCCAATTCTTCAGTAATTATGGTGAATAAGAAAATGAAGGGAATGTCTCAGATTTATAAGTCTGAATCCTAAGCACTATACTTATAAAAATACAATGATATAGAGGGAGCATAATGAGATTAAATATTTCTACATTCGTGTGTCAAGAAAGGCCATTGGAAGAAGAACTGTATAACTGGGAAGAAGAAGTAAGGAAATACTACTGTCTTAGTTATTTTTTTCATTGAATGAAACATATATTCATCTACAAGTTGGGTATTAGATACAATGTGTGGATCATATATTTCTATTGAAATACAAGAAAAATGTAGATTATTGAATATTGAAAAAGTTGAGGTGGATCTCTAGGCTGTAAATGGTGTGGGTCTAGAATCCTTGTTAGTGTGAGATTATCACCTATATTTACCTAGTGTTTTGGTTATTATATTTAATAATTGCTATTATGTACCTCTAGTAACCAAAAACATATTCTTAGTGTCAGGTTTTTATATTATGGTACTTTATTTCATGTTTGGAAATAAATGTAGCCTCTTTTATAAGGATATCATATGTTATGGTATAGAACATCTTAATAATGTATTGTATATACATGAACATGAAAATACAGTAATGAAAATTAATGAAAAAACCAGTGAACATGACACATATAACACCCACCTATGTCACTTTTGGCTTGGACAAGTAAATGAGAACCATTTACTGAAATTGCATCAAGTAGGGTATTTAGACTCCGCTGAGTTAAAATCAATGGATTTATGTCACACTAATTTTCAAGGGAAAATGACCAAATAACCCTTCTATAGCAAGGTAGAATGATCCACAAAATTAATGGAATTGATTCATATTGATGTATGTGATTCATTTTCTGTATAGGCAATGTAACAACCCAAAATGCATATGTAAGAACATTGTTTTCGATAGAGCGTATGGCATGAAGCACCAAGTGTGGAAGAGAATATAACATCCCATGACTTCAAAATATATTCACTATTTAAAAAAATCAATTTATTTTATATATTTAAATTCAAACGACATTGATTCATCTTGTGTTAGACATAATAAAGACTTTCTTTGATAGCTTTCATTACACTCAAGATAGAGTTTTACTGAACAAAAATATATTATTAAAATGTTATTATTTAAAATAATAAAATATAACCTAGATGTTAAATTGGAGGTGATGAATATTATATACTAAATTACAAAAAAATATGGTTTACACAAATATAATTTAAATTCATTTGTTACCAATTAATTAGAAATGAAAATAAAAATCAGTTGAATATAAAAGATATATTTTTATTTTTAGGATCACAATGGTGTTTTATCCTAATTAATTATTTTAATTACTATGATATTAATTATATTTATATATTATATATTCAATAAAAATTATACATTCATCCAATATATTTTATAGGCATAGGATAAGAACAAACCCATTTTACACATAAAAAAGCTATATTTTTACAAAGGCAGTTTTTCCACCATTAAATGGTGAACCTACATTAAAAGTAAATTATTTAAATTTTATAAATTTATTTGAACAAAAAATCAATTTTGAAATTGTAATATCAAAATTATTTTCGGGTGAAATTTTGGTATTTTTCTATAAAGTTTCCTTTTTTATTGAATTGTGAAAAATACTGAATTTTAATTGAAAACTACTATTTTCTCTAAAATATTTATAAGGATAAAATAATTTTTAAATTTTTTTAAAATTTAAATTAGATAAATTTTAAATCAATTAAACCAATTTTTTTCATTTCAATCAATTTCACAATGAAATTAGATATAAACCTGTCTGAAACATTTAAACATTTTTACTTTAAAAACCCAGTTTCTTATCCCATATGTGGGATTAATTTTAAATTAATTTCTGCCACTTCTATGATTGGAATTTTTCAAAATAGATTCCATATCTAGAATGTTCATAATTTATAATGTCTATTAACTTCAAATTATTTTTTGAAAAAAAAATTAGTGAAAGTAAATAAAATTAATTACAACAATTAAGATAAAAATTAACTTAACCACAGACTAAATCTTAAACATAATGACCAAAATGACCAATAAACTAGTAAAAAATCCATTTCATGGCCATACTTAGACCATATATTCCCTTAATAATTTTTTTTCATTATTGTTAGTACATTATGTAAGTGAGACCTTTCAATAATGTTTACCATTTTATATTTATAGGAATGCCACTCTTCCTCTACTATAAAAAGGCGCTCACTCCTCCCACTTATTCACACATATAAAGCCATACGAATCATCCAAAAACTGACAAAGTTACTCAAAAAAATCCATAACCACATACTATAAGACTCAAATTTTAAATAAATACAACCAAGGAAGTCATTTGGTATAAATCAAAAGGAGTTACACGAATAAGAGGTAACATTCTTCAACCATCACTTTTATTTCATTTTTTTATCCACCACACCAATTATTATTATATAATTCCAGTATAATAAAAAATATATCATCAATATACTATAATTTTATTATTTCATGGTTATGACCCACACTCACACACACTTCTATCAAATGGAATACACAATCATCATTTGTGTGTACGACGGACTACCACCTCGTGAATTGATGTTGTTCGTTCTTCAATTACAACTTTTAAAGGTTGAGAATAATGATGGATTGATAGTTTAAATATGTTATATATGATATTTATATTTTCTTTTTGATTATGTAATTACTATATAATACATAACATTAATCTTTCCATTTTTTAGGAATACGATAATTTCATTTGTGGACTACTGTCTCCTCAAAATGATGTGATCCGTTCACACTATACATGGAATGTATTAATGGATACACTTAATAAAATCATGTGATATATATGATATAAATATGATAATTTAATGATAATATACACACACACACACATATATATATATATATATATATATATCACTTAGTTTTTAAATAAGACAAATAAATCAAAGTAGCGTCCATGCATACGTATAACCAACTATCTCCATAAACGGTGCATTTTATTTCATATTTCCAAATATAATGGATTATTATAAATACATATATAATGAATATATATGATAAATATATCATTTTTACATTATGTATGTGATTAAATCACGATCTAAGAAATAGGAAAAACAAATAACAAGTCAAAACATACTCGAAAAACTAGGCAATCAACACATAAAATAGTGAAAATAATGAAAGATTACAAACAACAGAGTAATAAAATATTATAATAAGAACATATATGATATTATAAATATTATTATGCTTTTTTGGTATAATTTAGTGACATGGTTTAAAACACTATAGGAAGGATAATGACCACACAACTAAAAGGAAGCATAAGGTAAGATATTTCATCTCAATTTCATTTCATTAAGGCATATTGTAATTTTATACACCTAATTTTTTATATGGTGTATATAATACCCATTTAATAATTAATATCATCAATAATTCATTATTCATGTTATTTTTAGTTTCAATATGAATCATTTCATTTAAATGTATTTGAATAAAAACTTACCAAGTGGTAAAGAAATTTCATAACTCAATTCTTTTTCATTGGGCTATTTTACATCCTCATCAGCATTAATATTATATGAGTATATGTATAATTAATGTGAATATATATTTATGTATTTAAAATTCTTATATGTTTACTTATAGTTGATACACATAATCAATTCATTGATCAATTCTCACTTCATCATTATGATAATTTTAAGGGTCTATTTCATAATCAAATTCTAATAAAGATTGCTTATTCCTAAAATTACATAAAAAATTTATATGATAATTATTCAATAAACAATTTCATTTTATTATAATTCGGTTATTCATGGAATTTTTCAGGTAATAGTAAAATTTTCCCACTCTTTGGAACTAAAAATGTTGAAGAAAATGTTTTTAAGAAAACTTGACAACATTTATCACTTTGGTCGAAAATATGTTTTCCATCAAAAACATGTTTTATAAAAATATTTTCAATTTTTTTAAAATTTGGAAAATTGTTTATTAAATAATTTTTTACTCATTGTTTCTTTTAAAAATGTTTTCAAATGAATCTTCTTGTCTCTTTCCAAACAAGTAACTTTTATAACATTTTTATCTTGCAAAAGGAATGTTCTTTTTACATTGTATAACTTGTATGGAATTAATTAACATAATTTATTTATATATTCCTTTACATGTTTAAAATGTTAATGTTTAAATAAAAGGTTTTTTAAAGATATTTTCATGGAAAAATATTTTCAAAATGTTTTTCAAAGTTAAAAGGATAGTTTCCTCAAGAATGTTTTTAAAATATATTTTTATATTATTTCCATTCATAGATAACAATAACCATTTATTTTTCTATACTTAAGAAATTTTTTATTAATACCATTCTTATTCTTCCTATTTATGTTTTATAATTTATTTTTAAAAGGATAATATTGATATTGACTTCCTTGAATCATTTTTCATGCCCCTTTGAAATATTTACTTTCTTGTGATTATTGGTCATTAAATTTCCCCCAATTATCCATATCATTTATCATGGACATATTTATTTCTTATACCATATTCCATTTTTACATACAGTGTTTACTTTGAAATTTAATTGATTTAGTGTGGAAATATTGATAAATTTATATCCTTTACTCAATACAGATATTTGATAATGCGCATTGTTTATGAATTAAATCGATTATTCGATATATAAGGAATGATGTGGGAATGCACTACATGGGTTTGGGACCTGTTAATGAAATACCCTCAATACATCGGTAGTCACATCGGTTGAATTCCATTATATAAAAATTATTCACGTTTATTTCTAATAAGTTTTAAACTATCTTGGGAATGGTCTTGAAAAAAGAGTTATTGTTGGAAAAACCAAATCATTTTTTACCAAGTATGTTTTAAACTGCCTTGAGAATGGATCATGATGTTAAAGATATCATGTTCCTACAAAACATGAAGTCTGATAATTTTTCATTTCCTTCATTATGTATTTATTTATTATTATCCATGAGAATTTTTCTTTGAAATTATCTATGGATGCATTTCATTCCCAGGTCATTGATTAAATGGCATTCGAATCAGTTATTTTCCTTACCATATTGATTATTCATTATCTAGTAATCTGAATGTCATGTGTTTCTAGTTATTACCTTTCCATATATTTTACACACATCCATCTCATTTTATTGATTATATGGAATGTGTGTTTAGTTATTACCTTTTCATTTTGATTATGCTCATTTACTCATTATGTATTCCAATTTACATAACCCTTACTGGACATTTGATTGCACCCTTATTTTGTTTCCTTTCCCTAGGAATTGAAGATGTGTACAAATAAAAATATGCATTGATATGGTAAGTGGTAATAAAGTTATTATCGAAAGAAATTATGTTGTAATTAGTGTATTCATTTGTAATACAGGACTCATGTATGTATCTAGTTTACCAAGAATACTAAACTCTTTGGCCCTTTGGGATTTGATTCATTATAGTCATGATAATGTAGTGATAGTAGATACTAAATCCATTCTTTTGGGGTTAAGGAAGTATAGTTGGTATCATAACATGTTTAGTAGAAACCTTGTGAACTATATTTAGGAAAACATAGATTAGGAAACAAAACCCTATGATAGACATTGAGGATAAGTATAGAATAAAATTTTAATATTTTGGTAAGATGTAAATTAAGGTTGATCGTAAGTTCTAAGTCTTAAACATATCTTTTTAGGTTTTATGTAATGTGAGTCTACTAAGATTATAGATTTTGGAAGAAATTTATTATAATACAACTCAATAGTTTAGTATTTTTTAATGGAAAATCTATTTGATTAATAAAGACCTTACTTGTTTGACCTGATTTTAAATGTATTTACAATCCTTATTGTTATTATTATCATGAATAACATTGTATTAATTGTCAAATTAAAATGTTAGGCTTTGAAAAAAACATGTTGTATTGAAAACCATAGAGAAAAGGTTATTTAATAAGTAAATCTCAAAGATATCCATCATAGTAATTTTGGAAATTATATTAATATGGTTTTAAAAATATAAAATCCTATAAGGCAGTGGGGCTTGAACCCATGATTGAAGAATGGTAAGGGTTTCAGGACTACCATTGGCCTTGGATATGGCATGGTTAATATGTCATTTCTTTTAGCTAATGAAATTGATAAATAAATATTAATGATGAACTGGTAGTATCATTTTTTAAGTTTATATATTAATGTATTAAACATATTGGTTTTGCAAACAATTTAGATAATATATAAAGATTTTTCAACATTTCATGTATCTTATGATCTCTTAAATGTAAATTTTAGTACAATGGATATAAAAAATCATTCATGGTTATTGATCTCTTAGAGTAAAGGGATAAAATTTTTATTTGATCAAAGAAAAATCGAAGAATGAATTTTTTATTATGAAATAGAGGCATATAAATTAATTTTTTTTCCCTATATTTTTAGGTAGTAAAATAATTCCTCAATGTTCATAAAAGGACCTGAGAAAAATGTTATCCTAATACCTGTTGGAGTTGGTTCCCTAGAATCAATGTATTTTTACTTTATCATAAACTTATATTCGTGGTTTTGAATTTTAATAAATTCATTTTCTCATCATGATTGTTCTTATGCATAAAATAGCATGTGATAATGTCCTAAGAGTAGTTGTTACACTAAAAATCAGAGCAGTTCCCCACTATAATGACAGATTGAAAGTGCCATGACACTACTCTTAAATCAATGCTCTATGGATGTATGATATCATTTGAATGGACATAAATGATACTGGATATCAAGGGTGGAGACTCATAGGACATTGAGGCACCTTCTCCTAGTGTATTACCCTAGAAATATTTAGTAAGATGTTATGAGAACGAGACCCGAGAGTAGGAAATCACACACTATGTGTATCTAAAATCTCAGTTTAATAATTTTTCATTTAACAAGTTGAATAAATATTATTATCATTTGTGGTTTAATAATTATTCATGTATGCCTTATCGCATTTATTTCATCTCTAGTTATTCAAGAGAATATATTGTGATAAATATTGAGGAGGATTGGAAGACCGGATTTATTGGTCCAGTGAAAAATAATATTAAATATTATTTAATTAAATAATATTTAAATATTATTTGATTGTTAAAAACATGTCCTGGAAATAGTAGTATTGTTGTTTCTATTTGACATTGGGGTTTCACATGGAATAATAAAATAAGTAACAACACCTATGTTAATTATTTATTATTACCTAGTGAATTAAATTCCTGGTTACATTTTATTCTCTTATTAGCCAAGGGGTCAAACCACATGATAGAAAATTGGCATTATGAAAAACATTTTGGAAAAAGAAATCTCCCAAGCCTTGAGAGCTATCTTTTCTCCAAGAACATTATCAAGAATTAGAATGGACATCCTCTTCCAGATCGAAGAATTATTTGGAAGCGGGTCTTAAGGCGATAAAATGTGGATAATTCAAGCTCAAGGATCATCCATGAAAGCACATAGAGAGTCCTTAAATGACATCTCATGATTCATAGAGAACATGTAGATCACCACTAGAGGATATCTACTCTTGATCTATACAATACAACGAAGGCGCACCGCTGATATATGGTCAGAAACATCGATGAAGAAAGAAAACCGTGGAGGCATTTCATTAATAAAATTAAATTAATTATAAACACAATATGTTGATCCTCTCTCTTGTTTCTAGGGGGAAATTATTCAGAGTCTATTTTATTTTATTTAATCCGT
Organism: Viscum album; assembly: GCA_963277665.1. NCBI lineage: Eukaryota > Viridiplantae > Streptophyta > Magnoliopsida > Santalales > Viscaceae > Viscum > Viscum album. The sequence continues at coordinate 21,262,871 of OY728157.1, read as the reverse complement.
CGATACTGGAATTCATGATTATATTGATCCTAGATAAATAATTGATTACAACAAAATTCAATGTTGGTCTTCAGCCCAATCGCTCTTCTGTTGAACCTGAAAACTACATGTGGTATCATAGGGGGGATTATTTCTATTTATAATTATTTAAATAATTAATTTATGTGTTATTCTTTAATAATTTATTCTGTCAATTCATTTTTAATTGTTTTTTAAATCTAAATTTTGAGATCCATTCTTCCTCTTTTGTTTCTCAGAGATCTAACAGAAATGAATTATTTTTTTGATTAAAATTAAATTGAGGATCTCATCAGGAGGTGCTTGAGATTCTGTCTAGGTAACATGATAGTACACACTGTGTATATGGATTTACACACTGTGTAATCTTCCACACATGTCGTGTAATCTGGATCACACATCGTGTAGTTGTGTTTAGCGCATCAGGAGTAATTTGGAAATTTCTCAAGTTGTGTGCATTAATGACATGTGGGATAGTTAATTATTACACTTCATGTTGACCAAGATAGACTGACACATAGTTATCGGACTACACGATGTGTATCCCACTAGACACAGCGTGTAGTCCCACTCGGGTCTAGGCTAAACCGTGAATCCAATACATGGCTTAGCTGACCGGTAACCATGTAACATATAGAAAAAATGGCGTGTGTCCCATTGGACATGTCCTGTACTCTAATATTTATAAAGTACACCTCACATGTCGAGTCCCTAGGAATGTACTTCGAATAATATGGTGAAAGGTAGTACACACCGTGTAGTCATCTCTACATATAGTGTACTTTAACAAATGACAAATAATTAAAACTTTAATATTTTTGGAATATATAGAACTACATAATATGTATAAATAAAATTATAGGTTGTTACTATGTGAATTTAAACATAACATGTGGCCGAAAAAATTATGACATTCGTGTAATCCACTATATTTTACTAAACCTGGGTGTTACCCTGCTTATGTGTCACCACCACCTTCATCCACATCACCTAATTCACCTACCCATTTACCAATTACCCCACCATCTTATAATCTAATACCCGATATACCCATCGAGAATCGACGGGTACCTACGCCATATCGCGGCTCGTCTCCCCACCTAGGGTTTCCGTCTTCCAGCTTCTTCCTCCTACAATTCGACAATGGGTCTCGTAGCATTATTCTGCGACAGTCTCATCCCTCCATACGTGAATCCCATCACGCTATTCCATGGAAATTCTTAGGGTAACTCCTAGGGTTCCCACTATGGTATCGCCTTCCCTTGTCCGACTCATCCAGCAGACTACTACCCTCATCCTCGTCGCCATTTTACAACTCCTCTTCTGCTGCTCATCCTCGAGAATCCAGTCATATCCTCTTACAATGATAGAAATATATGGTTTTCATCCCATCTCGATGGTTTCTTGGTCTTATTAGACTCTTACGAGCTCTACCTCCTTCATCCAAGATTCTACTCCTCCCATTGGGCTCAATCCCTCCAACCGCCTCCCCTCCTGGTCACGAAATCTGTCGCCGTCTACGAGGATTCCAAGCATTATCAGTCTCCTCCGAGCTCTACCACGGTAAAGCATTCCTCACACCCGCTTCACGAATCCATTCACCATCACCTAAATGTGCTATTTTCTTTGAAAATAACTCTTCAATTTTTATTACAGAATTTGACGAAGGGTAATTTTTTTCCTAAGCCCATATTCTATCAGCTCCCGCATCATGCATATGGTCATTTTAGCTCTGTATCTTCTCAGTATTATTTTTTTCCTGCTTTGAATTTCACTATTTCACTTAGTTCATATGATTTTTCCAAATTGTTGTACAATAACTTTCTTCACATTAGGTTGGTCCTCATAGTTTTTTTGGATAACTATACAGTTCTCTCTAATATATTGAATTTCCAGCTACATCTGGATTTTTCATTGTTCATTTGTTAAACTCATTTCCATTTTTTCTATAATTAAATCATAATATTCATTTAGTCTTATTACTTTTCTAGCATTTGATAATATTTTTAGATTTCTTATACACAATTATTTTCAAAATACTTATATATAAATGTTTTCATATTGATGATTTCTCAAAAGGATTCCATAATTGTTTTTAGATTCTGCTTATACATGATTTTGTTTCCTGATTTCCGATTATATATTTTTTGAGGTACCGTGGTTGAGCATATTTGTATAAATCTGGTTTTTAATTTTACTAAACACATATATTGTTCAAACTATTATCATTTTCTATTTTAATCACTTGATGAATTAAAATTTGGTTTAATCAACATATAAAATTGATCATAACACTAATCTATGATTTCACAGTAGGTGAGTATGGAATTACATAGTGTTGATTTTGTTTTCCTTTTGGTGTATTTCCTGGCTATATAACTCTGTGTTCATGGAAATGTTTTGAGCTCTTGTATTAATGGAGACTTGAATGTGTTTGGTGTCATGACTTAATGGTGTCATTTTCAGTTGGGTTATATGTATGGGATTCAGGGGCTCTTTTCTTCCCTAAATGTATGTTCTGCTAACTTTGTAGTTATTTTCTCACTTTCACATACATTTTATATTGTTTTTTTGGCTGTTTAATATAATTTTTCTTAATTGAAGATGGCTTTTTTTTACAAATATGTAGAAGTGGATGTAAACTTTGAGGGTCACAATGTGTTTAAGGTACCCTGGTTAAGCAGATTTTTATGAATCAGGTTTATAATTTTACTGAATGAAAATATTGTTCTCCCTATTATCATTTTGTGTTTTTTATTATTTGATTATTTCAACTTTGGTTTAATAAATATATTAAATGAATCATTACACCAATCTTTCCTTTCATATAAGGTGAATATAAAATTATACAGCATTGATTTCATTTTCCTTTTGGTGTTTTTCCTGGTTATATAACTCTGTGTTCATGGAAATGTTTCGAGCTTATGTATGAATGGAGATTTTAATGTGTATGGTGTCATGAATTAATATTTTTATTTTCCGTTGGGATGTTGTTATGAGTTTTCGGGGATCTATACATCCATAAAAATATGTTTTTCTAACTCTGTAGTTGTTTTCCCACTTTCACATACATGTTCTATAAGGTGTTTTGGGTGTTTATTATGTGGATGTAGCCTTCATCTTATATTAAAGATCATATTAAACGTTGAAATAGTCTATGATTTTTTCACTTTTTAGTTTGTTTTTAAGCGATTTTCATTGTACATGGTTCTTTCTCTAACTTACCAATTCAATTGTGCAACTAGTATTTATTGATTAATTTTTTTAATATAACTTGCAAAACATAATTTCACCAAATAATTTTTCACGTTTTATCTTCAAATTAGTTTATTTAGAAAACTGGATTTCCAGTTGTTATCATTTCCAGTATATAATAACATAAAAAAATCATTTTACTGGAAGATTATTTTCCACTAACAATTCAATTCATTTATTTTTTAATCCTTGTAATTTTGTTAAATGCATATGGCTCACCCAAACAAATTTGGAGGAGTGGATGTAAACTAGGAGGGTATCAAAGTGTTCAATATACCCTAGACAAGATGAATAGTATTAAACAGGTTTTTAATTTTACCAAATGAAAATATCATTCAACCTATTATCATTATGTTTTTTTCTTATCTACGGATGGGACCTTTCAACATTCGTTGATTCAATATATGAAATGGATCTTAATACCCATCTTACAATGTCATGAGTGTTTTTGGAAAAAACATTCCATGCCAATGAACTCCACTCCCGTATTAAGGAAAACAGAAACTAAAAGAATGAAAATAGTGATTACAATTAATTGTTGCAATATCTAGGTAAGGTTAAAACATCATTGATTCTGTTGTTTTCATAGTGCAGGATGTTAAGGAGTCAACTGCCACAATGGAAGTGGATTTGGTACAACAAATAAAATTATATCATATACTCAGGTACATGTTTTCTTCATTCATTGTCTTATTTTCATTACATCATTGGTGTAAACAATTATGATTTTTTCCTGTTCCATTTACATTATCAATAAAACACAGTGCAGGTTGTTATTCTCCAATAAAATTTCTTAAACATCATTAATTCTGTTCCAATTATTACATTCTTCAAAATTTATGGCAACATTTTTATTGAAGTAATTTATTTATGTACAAAAATCTGTTGATGAGTTTGATGCTCATTATGCAGTCCAACGAAGAGTCACAATGTCTCGACATGATGCGGCATTAACAAGCCTGAAAAAATTGACTGACATTATGTGGCCAATTTTCAAGGTATCAAAAAACCATTTAACCTATACTTTTCAAATTAAATCATACATATTTACATCAACTTTTACCTCTAATGTTATTATAGGTTATAGATAACCAGTTATAACAAATATAACACACACATGTATCCTTTCTGATTTTTATAGGCGATACACTAACTTTTTTACAAGTCAACCTGATGAAGATCATGTGGCGTCCAAGGGGGAAGAATACCACCTTGGCATCTTCACCAATGATGCAGACTTTCCCTAAGAAAAAGTCAGAAGAAGTGTAATTGAATTGATCATAACCAGGTGATACTATTTCTAATTTCTCCTTTTTAATTTTTTAGAAAACAAACGCCACATTATTTTAATATTCATATTTTTCTTTCATGACATGAAAATCAACATAGTGGATCTTTAGGAGTGTGTTCCAACATTGACATTGGATTTGTTACAATTGGTACAATTATTTAATGTAATCGGGTATATGTTCTTTATCTTCATTGAGTGATGCTTTCATGACATCATTGGAACTAACTAAATTTCATTTTTTTAATGTCATTTTCATTTTTTCAATGATTAATACATGCAGTGCATTTATTCTTCTTGATTGGCTACTGTTAACCATTGGATTTCTGTTTATATGATTTTAATTTTCAATAATATTTGGTACTTATTCATTAATTTTCAATAATATTTGGTAATTATTCTTTAATCCATGTCTCCTATGAATTTTTCTAAAATTTCTAACACATATCTACATTTTCAGATTTAGAAAAAACAAATAAACTATAATTCATTCTTCTTAAGAACTATGTGATACTGAAACCTTAATAGTTACATATAGCTCTTCAGGGTTACTGGCACAACAACTGGTCTTCACTAGTATACATATCTAATCCTATCAACCAATTGCATAGGTAGATCCATATGCAGTAATATTTTTTTGACATTTGTGTGTTGTTTTTTTATAAATTCACTAAAACTGTCTACAATATTTGTTAATCCATGTTTGCAGTTAATTTTCTTAAAATTTCTAACACATATCTGCTTTTTTGATTTAGAAAAAACAACTAAATACTTATAGTCAGTTTGAATATCTGCCTTTCCTACCAGCGTTGACATATTCATCTTTAACCACATCATATCATATAACACCATTAATGCTAATTTATTTATTTCAATAGCTAAATTTCCCTATTAATAACATGTAGCCTTTGTGCAATGTTTATTTCAATTTGATAAAAACTGTTTAATTATAAGCTTAGTTAATTTGGAAATTGTCTTCCCAATTTAAATTTTATTCACTCTTCTCACAAATATGCATAATATGATTTTATGGAAAACCTGTAGGATTATATCAAATGAAAACCAATACAAACATGCAATCCACTTCCATGTTTTGCTTATACATGATTTTTTTTTCATATTTCATATTTAAAATTTCTCATACTTAACCCTTTGTAGATTACTTATAAATAAGAATTTTCTTATACATATTTGTTTGAATATTTCTTATACATAATAGTTTTATTACACATGCTATAGGAGAAATATACTAGAATTTTTTGATGCTGGACGATATTCAGTAGCATTATTATGTTATTTTTTCATGTTTGACATCAATTCATGATGGAATTTTTGTTGTATTTTATGTTTTTCAGTTTCAGTGATGGTTTCTCCTCACAATTTATGTTTCTTTAGCCAGAACATGATTTTAATCGTGAAATTTCCTTTAAAAGTGTTGTGATTTATGAAAGAAGTTTTTATTTCCCAATATCAAGATATTTAAAAAGTTCTCTCATGGTCTGTTCAGAATTTTGGATATGTAGTCTCATTTCCTCAATTTGCCTTTTCCTTTTCAAGATGAGTAAAGTTTTGTTGCATGTTAAGCTATAGATGATCATGATAATTGATGACTGATTTGAGATGCACAAAATTTAAGCATGTCATTTAATTAAGGTCAGGAATGAAGCTCTGTATAAATGAATATCTCTATCAATGATTATCCAGAAGAGAAGAAATATTTTCTACAAGAACTCTAGTGTTTTGATGTCCAGAAATTATTTTCTGGATTTCTATCAACATTTTGATCAACAAGTCTAAATTCCATTCCTCTGCATATTTTATGGGGGCATGTATATTCTACTTAGTTACCAACATAGCAATATCATCCATATTTTTCTGGCTTTTAATTTTATCCATCAATAAAATATTAATCACATCTTGAAGTTTCTTGACTACAAACATGGCTTCAGAGTATTTTTTTCCATTTATATTCATGATTTGTGATTGTATAAAGGTTATGCATGTTATGGAAATTATTTTTCAAATTAGCATCAACCAAATTTTTCATTAAGAATTCAATCCATTCCACAAACACAGTCTTTTCAGTTTCTGATTCTGAAAGAAGATCCTTTTACTATGCCTGCATTTCTGCTAATTCATCATTTAACAGAAAACTTTTCTTCTTGTGTGTAACTTTTCTTCAGTTTGTTACATGCATTAAATCATGTGCGTCGGGAAGAGTGTAAACATCCACTATGACATTATTACTACATTCTTGTGGTTTTTTGAATGAAACATCAGCCATGATGGGTTAGGATCTTCCAACATTGTGTATATCTAATAATACATGTTGTTGGTTAAATTAAGTACACATATCTTGGAACACATGTCTTGAAAATTTTAATTTTAATTGGTTTATCATAAAAGTTAACTATAATATCTACATTAATAGGATTTTTTATCATAGGAATTTTTGTTAAACTATATTTATAGGCTCATAGTCTAAGATTCATTTTATTTTCTCTGTAGTTTTTTCCATCAAATCTCATCTTTTTATCACATACCTCTTCCATTTTTTGATAGGTACAATGAATTTGGTGGTTCTATGCCTTTCAGGCCTGCTAAAGACTTCACATCCCAGAATAGATCAAATAATATTTATACGGAGCTGAGGGAGAATCTCGAGAGAGCAAACGCATATACTCAAGGGCTACATGTGGGTGTCAAGTTTCTGTATTCATCTATTTATTTTTTTAAATTTCACCTTTCATTTCATCTTGGTCTATGATCTCAACGTTCTTCATTCCATATTGTTCAATATACATAATGAATAGTTTCATTCCATTTTATTTTTTCCTTTTCAACCAACTCATTCAATATATTATTATTTTATTTAATTTCACATTTCCTATTTTTATTATTACAACCACTCTCTTATCTTTGATTTAACATTAACTTTATATTTAATTTCCCACATTATAGTTATTTTCATCAAAATTGAAAATGAATTCAAATCTTTTTCCTCCAAATTTAAAAGTTCATATAATCTTACTCTATCATTATTCTATGTTAACTATTTTAATAGTTTCTTCATATTCTATGAACTATTATTTTATTATCATACACCATTACTTTCTAATTATACTTTGTTCAAAATTATTGTTTCTTCTCAAATTTTATAAATATTAATCTCTTATTAAAAGAAAAACCACTAATTGAATATGTCGTGCAATAGCACGGGCAAGTACTAGTTATCCATGAGGTACAAGTTTTGATAGTAGGTAGTAAATGATGTATGTCATATGTCATAAGATTAAAATAGTATACGAGTATAATACATGTTGGGTAGATTTGGATGGGTATTCACCATGTTACCTCTAAGGTAAATTTATATAGAAGATTAATTTTAATTGAATTTTTTTTTTAAAATTATGTGGATGATAATATCAAGGAAATTAAAGAAAATGATTAAAATAAAAGGACTGATTAATTAAAGATTATAATTAATCGATTCGAGGGAAATTTATCTTCATAAGAATGATTAAGGAATTGAATGATTGTTTTACTAAATGCGTAATTATTTGCATGTATGTGGATGATCATGATCTATACCAGACCTTTGTATGTGATTTATTTATTTTAATGTATTTATTAAATTAAAATTGCTGGCATGCGTTCCTTCTTCTCATTAATATGTTGGGCCTGCATGGCCATGGTTTATTTTATGTAAACCCCATTTTAACCCTCACATGAATGTGAGTTAAAATAATATGTAATGGATGGAGCTCCCAAGCTAGTGTAGGTGGTTCAATTTAGGAGCTGGGGAAAAACCAATCCAAGGAGATACAATGGTTGGCGAGTGGAAAGCTGTAAACACAAACCAAAAATGGTTAAAAGTATTTCTATCCTAGTTCAGGGTTATTTTATCAACTGCTAGATAAAATAACCATTATAAAATCTCATGATCATAGCCTTTATTTTATTTTTTTCATTTCCATGGTTATGCATTATGGATGTTTTGTCATGATCACATAATTAACGAATTTACAAGAATGCAAGAAGGAACTAACATAAACTAGATTATGTGTAAATATTATCTAAGCATGTTTACTCATTTAATAATATCTCACTTAATATTAAAAAAAATAAATGAGAAGATAATAAGTGGCTATTTACACATAAATTATAAAATCCTTCAATAAAATATTATGTCGGTATAGCCTTATATTACTTCGGTTAGAATCAAACTAATAGTTCAAAGTGCTTGACAGGACAATGTTGGGGTGATTTCAATTATTAGGGAATTATAATTTGAGGTTTTGGGTTGAATTAACTTGGTTTACATCAAGGGTTTACTACCAAACCAAGACTTGGTGTAACTAAGATGAAAGTTTTGAGGAAATAATTAATGATTTCAGGATTCAGGAGTCTACTCAATGGATCAAAGAGCTACGAGTTAATGTAGTTGGAATTTGGAATGCATACCTAAAACTATTCGAGTTGTTTGACAAGCCAATGTTGGGGTGATGAGAATGGAAAATGGATCATTTATACTACAATATCCATGAAATATGATATTCCGGAGCCAATGGTGAGGTCTATTGGGTTTCAACAAAATAGTGGCAGACTAGTATGTATTTATTTGACTAATTTTATGAAGATAATGTACTAAAATTCTGATCATCTTATTTCTAGAAATGACATTGAAAAACATCAAACATATTGTATCCATCCATAATTGATAAAGAAACCCTTCTCAGTAGCATGAATTTCTAGGAATGGAAGAGGTGTTTACACATCATCCTTCACCATGAAAGGAAATTATATGTGTTGGAGGAACCTTTATAGGTTGCTTATGAAAATGAGGTTAGTGATGAGGAACTCTCTAGGAATGAGAAACATCTGAATGATGCTACATAAGTTCAGTTCTTCATGCTTTCAACCATGTACAATGAGCTCCTGAAGCTACATGAGGAAATAGATGATTATAACATGATTTCTCACCTTCAGGAAATCTATCAAGAAAAGAAAAGAAAGGAGAGGTATGAGATCTCTAATGATTTGTTCACCACTAATCTTGGAGAGTCTATGATAACTGGGCCCCATGTAGTCAAGCTTATTGGCTAAATTGAGAATCTATACATATTAGAGATTCAATTCCGTAATGAGTTCTGTATATATCTCATAATATCATCATTTCTCAAGGCCTTATCTAGTTTTATTGTGAGTTATAATATGATCAATAATGAGAAGATCCTATCAAAACTTCTGACCTTGATTCACCAAGTGGATAAGGATCTATGGCATGAAAAACTCATAGTCCTTATGGTGAATATGTAGAGGATGGAAAAGTAAAAGGGTCCAAAGGTTTAAAAATATCCTAAATCCAATGAGTACTGTCTCACCAAGAAGAAAAAGGACCAAAGACAGAGCAAGGAAAAGGAGGCAGTATGCTTTGCATGTGGCAAGTCAGGCTACTGGAAGAGGAACCACTCTCAGAGGCAAGGGGAAGAAAATGGTGAGTTTGTTATTAATTGAAATCTTTCCATTTTTACATTTTGTGTATTAGATACATCTTGTGGTTCTCAAATCTATATCAAAATGTAGGAACAAGTAAATTTCATAAAATTTCCATAGGAGAGGTGGATTTGTGAGATTCCAATGGTTCGAGGATGGCTTCTCTTTCCATTGGTGACTACCACCTTTTGTTGCTGACTGAGATGATTTTGGTTTTAGGTTACTACTATTATGTACCAATTGTTACCAAGAACAATGTTTACATGTCAATTTTAGGGTTTAACTTTTAGGTTTTTGTGTTTAAGGATTTGGGATTCGAGTATAGGGTTTTGGGAGTAAGTTCTAGGATTTTTTTTATCTTTTTGGGTTTAGTTTGTATATTTAAGGGATAGGTTTGAGGTTTTTAGGTTTAGGGTTAATTATTTTTAGATTATGGTATGGGGTATATGTTTTTGGGATAGATGGGTTTATTTTCATGTTCAGAAATAAAATTTGTTTTATTTATAAGGAATACACATGTTATGGTATTGCACATTTGAATAACAGTCTGTATGCATTAAATTATGAAAACCAAGTGTTCGCAATTGATAACGAATCAAGTTCACATGAATAATATAACACCCAGTTGTGGTATCACCATCTTTTTCTTTTAAACAAGAAGTTATTGACAAATATCTTTCGAGATGGTTATCTAGACACATATGATCTAAAAACACTTGATTGATTTCAGGCTTGTTTATAAGGGAAAATGATGAAACCACCATTGGGGGGATAGGGTGAAAGGGCCATAGCGATTTTAGGATTAGTACACATGGATGCGTGTGAACCATATCAAGTACAATATAGAGGTGGATTTTCTTACTTCATTACTTTTACTGATGACTTGAGTAGATATGGTTATATTTACTTAATGAGGAATAAGTCGAGTCCTTTAATAAATTCAAGGAATTAAAGAATAAGTTATAGAATCATCTTGGTAAGAAGATAATGAAGATTTTATAGGATCTAGGTGGAGAATATATTATCCAATAGTTCATCAACCTTTTATGGGAGTTTTAGATTCTATCTCAACTCACTCCATTATATACACCACCGTGGAATGGTGTTAGTGAAAGAAAAAACTATACCTTGTTGTACATGTTAAGGTCAATGATGAGTCATGTGAGTATTCCTTTATCTTTTTGGGGATATTAATTACAAAATATGGTATAAACATTAAACTGACTACCAAATAAGGTGGAAAATAGAATCCCCTTCATGCTATTGAGTAGAAGGAAACCTATTTTGTCACACACACGTGTATGGGGTTGCAAAGAGTTTGTTATGGATTTATTAAGAAAAAAGACAGCACCCCAGGGAACGAAGTTTATTTTTATAGGGTATCACAAGGAAACAAAGAGATAATACCTACACAATACCTCAGATAATAAAGTGACAATTTCTAGAAAAGACGACTTTCTTGAGAGGAATCACATCCTAAAAAAAGGATAATGGGTGCAAGATTAACTTTGATGAGGTTGATGCTCAAGATACATCAGAGTTATTGTAGGAAAAAGTTCAAGAGGTCCCCATGGAAGAAGTAGTTCCCAAAACAAAAGTACTATGTTGGGGTAAAAAAAGTGGTAAGGGAACCATAGAGATGTGGTTATCTTTTCACCAAGGATGGTAACTCATTATTGTTGGACAATAATAAACCTCTATCCTTCAAGGAGGCAGTATAGATCTCGTAAGCTACGAGATGAAAAGAAGCTATGAATTTTGATTCATATTACATGTATCATAACCAAGTTTGGGTTTTGATCGATGTCCCAGTTGATGTAAATCCTGTTGGGTGAAAATGGGTATTCAAGAAGAAATTGGAGATGAAAGGTAAATTTAGTACCTATAAAGCACGACTAGTGGATAAAGGTTTTAAATAACATCAAGGAATTGACTATAATGAAACCTTTTTTCCACTTTCCAGGTTTAAATACATAAAAATAATATCTTCTATAGCATCTTTCCATGACTATGAGATTTGTCAGATGGATTTCAAAACTACATTCCATAATAGGAACCTTCTAGAATATGTCAAAAAGACACAGTCAGAAGGGATTGTGACACTAGGTGATTCCAAAAGGTATATAAAGTTATAGAGATCCATTTATGGATTGAATAAATAATCCAGGTCATGGAACATTTGATTCAATAAAGCCATAAAAGTATTTGGTTTCATTAATAATGAATATGGGCCATGTGTTTACAAAAGGTTTAATGGGAATGTAGTAATTATCCAAGTAATATATGTTGATGACATATTAATTATTGAAAATAAAATACCAGTATTACAATTAGTTAAGGAACAATTGAAAAAGTGCTTCTCCATGAAGGAATTAGGAGAAGCATCCTATATTATAGGGATCAAGATCATTCATGATAGATCTAAGAGGCTACTCAGAAAAAGCTAGAGTACATACATTGACCATGATACTAAAAAGATTTAGTAAGGAATAATCCAAGAGGAGAGTGGTTCTAGTGTTACAAATAATACATCTTTCTAGGAAAATGTGTCCCCAGACACAACAAGAAAAATATAGAATTAGTAAAATAAAATATGTTTTAGTGATAGGATTAATCATGTATGGAATTATATATATTTTACATGATGTTGCCTATGCACTTATCATGGTAGGTAGATATCAAGTAGCTCCAGGAGAATAAAATTGGACTTCTATTAAGGCTATCCTGAAGTATCTAAGAATAACTAAGTATATTTTCCTAGTGTATGGAGGAGGTGAAGAGATTTTCATCACAGTGTATGATAATGTTGGTTTTCAGATAGACCAGAATGATCTGAAGTCACAATCAAGATATGTTTTTTGTCTCAATGGAGGAGCTGTGAGCTGGAAGAGTTAAAATCATCCATTTGTTACTGATTCTACAATGAAGTCCGAGTATATAGCATCTTCTGATGTAGCCAAGGAAGATACGTTGCGTCACAATTAATATTTCATTAATGATTATTGTGAGAAAGGATTTATCCCTTCAGTTTATTAACCTATGTAAATATCTCACATGTAATGACCAAATGTTTTTCAATGGAAATTATCTTCTTATATATATGTCATAAAATCAAATTAAAAAAATGAACTAATAATTTCTAAGTAACCTTTAAACATAAGTTTGTCACTTCTGTGTTTGTAATTTTGAAAATATGACATATACGGTTGCAATCAGTAAGTTATTTGGAGTCCAATTAGAAAAACTAAATTTTTGGAGAATAGTAACCTACCCTTATGAGTAGAAACATACTCTTATGAATAGTGATATACACTAATGAATATTAACCTTACCTATGATGGTATAGAAATAATATTCATGTGAAAGTATGATGTACCTATATTTTAAATAAGTAAAATAAGTTTTTAAAAATGATTTTTTAATAATAAATTATGAGTATAATTAAATATTAAATTAATCATATTTAGAAAATTATTTTTGAAAAAGGGACTTCATTTTTTGATTCTACAAATCGAAAAATTGTTAGGGTGAATTTTTGAGATTTTTCTAAAATACTTGAATTTTTAGTAAATAGTGAAATACATTAATTTACCATATAAATACACTATAGTGAAAATCCACTATTCTTGACATCACAAGTGATGTAAGCACACAAATATCTAACTCACATGAAATTATTACTATTCATGGTCTTGGAATACTTACTATTCCTTGTCTTGTGATGAAATAATAAATTATTGAATATAATATTATTAAAACCCTCCCGCCCTCCATAATAAATACCACCCATTCTTACCTCTTCTCTTCACTCCTCTCAAGCCTTGTGCCTTGCCCATATTCTGCCTAAATAACTCTCCAATATCCTCCCCCACTTACAGAGGCCCCTAGTCTCTTCATTATACAAAAACCACTCCCCTTGAGAGGTTCTCAAAGGAGGATGTCTTAGGAGGTAAATTCCTCTTTCCAATTCCATCATTTCTTTTATGTTCTTTTCTTTTTGTTTCATTCTTCATCTCCCTTCACCGAAATGGTATGATATCTCCAGTAAAATACATGTAATGAAATTATATTATTCTAATGGGATACTTCATCATCTTCTCTCCTTTCCCCATATTTTATTTGAAAGAAATTAAAGCACTGTTTGAGATGTGCTAATTTAGAACATTCAAGGACAACAGTTTATCAATTTTTATTATCATCTTTAATTATGGTCATGAAAACATTTATGTTATGGTTGAACTAGATTATTATATTTTTAATATATCCTATTTAAGGTTTTTTGATCCTTTTGTACTAATTATATTAATTTATAAATAAAAACATGGTCATTGTAATCAAACCCACCGATTAACCGAAATGGTTATCACTAAGGTTTTATATATAATTTTTTGACATCAATCTAAGAAAAAAAATTAATATTGTAAACATTTAATCTCCTATATTTTCACTAATAACACACAACTTCAATTCTGGAAAATAACTTTCATCATATGTGTTTATCCAAACATGAACTGATCATTAAAGCCAGGTAAGAAAATGGACTCAAACTATGAAATTGAACCTCATAACCAATAAAAACGGTTATAAATGAACATAAAATGATCGTAATAAATGAATTAAATGTAGAAGAGGTTATTTAATTATTAATTAATAAACTTAATTAGTTTTTTCAGGTCTTTAATAACAAGTACAGAACCCCAACAGATTTAAGGTAAAAGATCCTCTCCATTTCTCTCCTAATCAAGATTTTCCTCTATGATATGCCTTTTATGAATAATCCAAATTTATGGGGTATGTTTTATCACCTCCCCCACAATTCCCTAATGATTTATAAGTGATTATAAACCCATTTTATCTCTTTTCAAGACCTCTTAGGTACACCAGATACCATGCTAATAAACCGTAACCAATTCTACTCAAACCTTCTTTGTTCTTTCAGGTTGCCTTATCTTTCATTTTATAAAAATGGAGTTATTTTATCAATTTATGTACATATTATAAATTATGTATAATTTTAAAAAATTCATTTATGAATACCCTTTCATCACTCTCTTTTTGGGATATACATGTTTTTAAAAGATTCCATCCTTAGAACTTTCTAATAAGCAAACTTGTTTTAAGGGGAATTCCAAAAATTTTACCCAATTTCAAGTGAACTATATCCTGTGTTTTAAGCCACCACTTTTTTTTTTAAAATCATCCTTTTTTATGAAAACATTCTTTGTTCAATTCTGGTTTTATATAAAATATTGTCCTCTCTTCTATTTTAAAAGATCTGTAGTTTTTTCCTTAAAACCGGCCAAAAATGTTTTAATACTAATGATTATCAAATACATTACTTATATTTTGTCACTTATGTTTGACACAAATTACTATTTTATATCACTATTTTACCTTATTAATGTTCATTTATGTTCTAATCCCTTTCTTTCATGGACACTTTCATGATACACCCATTGGTTATGATTTATGTCAAGATTGTGTTTCCCAATTCTTTCCATGGGTACCCTTATGTTTATATATTGTTGATTATGTATGATTATTTATGTGGATAGAGTATTCATGAACAAATTGATATGGGTTTTCCAAGAGAGAGCTCCAATTCATTGGGTAATTTTAAGTCTCATGAGATGCGATGGGAAACGGGATTGGCGGTTAGCCTTGACTCGTACTAAAATGAGAAACGGGATTTGAGGTTAGCCTTGACCTGTACTAAAATGGAAAACTAGATTGGGGGTAGCCTTTACCCATATTAGGAAATGTTTTATGATCCTTACACATTTATATGATTCCATGTTTATAGGATTCCATGCCTATATGATACGATTTTATATGTTCCATGCATTTGATATTATTATGTCATGCCTCCTAACTCATGTTCTTAAGACGTATCATTATGTTCATTCCCTTACAATGATTTTTAGCTCATCTCTTTCTTCATGTGTTTCCCCAGGGTACCCTATGCATATATAAGAGCTCAAAGAAAGTTAGGAGCTCTTTATGGAGATTAAATAAAGATGTGTTTTTAGGCCCATGGTTTTTGTTTTTTGTATCTAGTCTTCCAAGACACTATAATTAACAATAATTGGATTGTACTCTAATGTATAATTATGATTAAAGTAATGTAATGTTTTTTGTAAAAGGGTTGAGTAACTATAGTTCGTATCAAAGGATTACCTAGTTGTTTTTGGATATTAGGAATAGAGCACCTCAGTGAGAACCTTAAGGATGAGATTGAGTATAAGAAAAAATTCTTAAATTTTGTTGAGTATTGAGTAAGTGGTTTATCAATAAAATACATCCATGTCTAGATAAGAGCAGGTAGAGGCAACTCTGGAACAGATGTAACTGGTGGTAAAACCCAAAAACACTGCTTTGAGCTAGACTTGAATGAGAACTGGTGCATAACAATGGGCCTTGCTTCACTCTAGGTTATGACACTCCTGGGGGATATTCTTTGGTAGATTCATGAGCTTAGTACAAACCATTATTATGGGGAAAATCCCATAAGAATATATGTTATGAAATAGATCGAGGATAACCTAGATTTAAACCTAAGCAATAAAAAGTGAGGATATACTTCTTCTTTATAATTTTATCCTTTTATGTTCAAAGTTTCCTTTTTATGCTCAATAGATTAGTATTCATGACCTCTAATTATACGTTATTTTTCTTAGTTAATGGTGGGAAATAAAATAACACGTTACAATAACCAATGTAATAGAAAATGTGAAGATTTAACTAATGATATGTCTGATATGATGGTAGTGGGTGCTCAAAACTTCATGAAAGTACTTTGTCTACTAGCTCGAGTTATTAATAATAACATAAATCATGCGAAACACCCTCCTACGCCAATGAAAGATCAAGTTTCCATATAATCTTTCATGCGAAAAAGACCTACCATGTTTACAGGATCTTCTGATCTCCTCCTTGTAAAATAATGGATTAACTCCATTGAAAAGATATTATATATCCTCTAGTGCTTGAAAGAAGAGAAGGTTGTACTAGAGGTCTATCATTTTGATGGGGAAGTTTATTGGTGGTGGACACTTATCAAGAATACAAAGTCCTTAGAGGAAATTGATTCCATGGATTGGTATGAATTAAAGAGCATTTTTTTCAATAAATATTTTTCTCAAACCCTTCATCTCAAGATGCAAAGAGCGTTCCTCAGACTCAAGAAAAAGGAATATGAGTCCATCGGAGAATATGAAGCAAACTCTACAAGGCTTTCAAGGTACGCATTTGACTTTTTCATGAACACTGAAAGAAAGGTGGATCTCTTCTTTAGTAGACTAAAGCCGAGTCTATGAAAATCATTGGCAATTCGAGACTTAGACAGTTATGAGGATATGGTCCGTTGTTCCCTAAAGGATGAAATAGAGATTGGATCTCTTAGTGGTCTCATGGTCCCACTAACAAGAAGTAGTAAATGGATAACAACATGGGTGGTTCATCATACAAATCCCATGATAGAAAGAAGACTATCTTTTCCACTTGTAAATGTTGTGGGAAGAAGCATACATATAACTGTCTGAAGGGAACCAAAAATTTCTTCAAATGTAGAATGTTTGTTCATCTGGAGAAGAACTACCAACATGATATGAAATATCTAGCTAATGTTGAAGAAGAAAATAAAGTTCAGATAAACACTCAGACTGTAGTGCAGTGTTATAACTGCAAGGAGCATGGGAATTATGCAAGTAATTTCCCTAAGCCGAGGGTTGTCAGATGTAATCAGCAACAACATCCAAGGAAACAAGGAAGTGATTTTTCTATCACTACTATTGAGGTGGATCTGGACAATTATGTGGTGACAGGTACGCTAGTTATTCATTCATGAATAGAAAAACGTACTATTTGATTTTGGTTCTACGCATTCTTTCATATCTTTTAAGTTTAGTAGAACTATTCAAACACCACCTATAAATTTGGAGGAAAAATTATATGTGAGAATAGAAAATGGGGGAAATTAGTGCATCCATGGTTTATAAATCCTCCCTGGTTAATGTTTGTGGACTAAATCTCCCAACAAATCTCATCATACTTCATTTAGTGGACTTCGACGCTATCTTAAACATGGATTGGATATCTTTATACAAAGCCAACATCAACTGTAGGGAAAGGGAGATCACTCTTCACATCCCAAATCATCCTATGATTATTTATAAATGTAAGGATGAAGATGAATCACCTTTAAAATATTCATCTCAAGTGTGGATATTGCTTCCTTATGAGTAGACATATCTGGATGAAATGATTGAGACAAAGGAGAGAATCATGCTTGATGACATTCCCATCATGAGGTATTACACTGATGTATTCCTTGAAGAGTTTTATGGTCTTGCTTCTGACCAAGAGGTTGAGTTCTCAATTGAACTTATCCTTGGATATATACCTATCTCAAAGACACCTTACAGAATGGTCACTGTACAATTGGAAGCACTGAAGAAGCAGTTATAGTAGAATATGGAGAAGGGTTTTATATGCCCGAGTTCTTTACCATGGGGAACGTCATTCCACTTAATCAAGAATAAAGATGAATCAATGTTCCCATGTATTGATTATCATGTTCCCAATAAAATAAGGATAAAGAAAAAGTATCCCTTGCCACTGATAGATGACTTGTTTGATCAGATTTGTGGGGACAATTATTTCTCTAAGGTGGACCTTTGGTCGGGATATCACCAATTAATTGTGATGAATGAAGATATTCCTAAGACTGCCATTTGAATGAGGTAAGGACACTATGAGTTCATATTGATTCCCTTCAAACTCACTAATTCTCTAGTAATTTTCCTGGATTTAATGAATACATTATTTAGATATTACCTTGACAAATTTGTGGCAGTGTTTATTAGTGATATTCTAATATACTCCAAGAGTAAGGAGGAACATGAGGATCATTTGAATATTATGTTAAAGACATTGTGAAGGGATAAGTTGTATGAAAAGTACAGTAAAAGTGAGTTATGTATAGAGGAAGTATCATTATTGGGGCATGTTATCACCAACAAAAGTAAATATGTGGACCCTTCCAAGACAAAGGCAATTGAAGAATGGACTAAGCCAACTTTTGTAACATATATCCATAGATTTTTGGGTCTATATGGGTATTATCGGTGATTTGTGAAGAGATTTTTAGGATTTTGAAACCCAAGGAACAATCTAACATGGAAGGGAATAAAATTTGTCTGGACTCAGAAATGTGAAGACTGTTTCTCAGAGTTGAAAACGAGGCTTATCACTGTGCCAGTACTCACACTCCCTATAAGAGGATAACTATTTGTTGTGTATAGTGATACTTATAAAAATGTATTAGGTTGTGTGATAATGAAAAATGATAAAGTGATACCCTATGCCTCAAGGCATTAGAAAATATATAATAAAAACTAACCTATGCATAATCTGGAGTTAGCAGAGGTGATCATTGCATTGAAAATATAGCGGTATTATCTCTATGGGGAGAAGTGTGAGATATATACCGACCACAAGAGTCAAAAATATATATCTACACTAAAAGAGATTAATATGTGCCAACAAAGATAGATAAAGCTCATAAAGGATTAGGAATGCTCAATCCACTATCATTCCGGTATGGCAAACAAGGTGGAGGATGATCTAATCAGAAAGGATCCTGCATCATTATCAATGATGATAATTTAAAAGGATCCGATCTTATTATATTTTCAAAGGATGGACATGGGAATAATTAAGGGAGGAACATAATCAATCATTTCTCAAATGATTTCTAAACCATCCCTCCTAGAGAAAATAAAGGATGTGCAAAGAAAATATATAGAAATTCAGAAAAGAGTTGAAGCTATCAAAAATGGGAAATCCTCTGATTTCAAAATTGATGAGGAAGGAGTTATAAGATTTGGGATATGATTATGTGTACCATATGATCCAGAGATATAGAATGAGCTATTTAATGATCCACATAGCTCGACCTTTTCTATCAACCTAGGGAGCAAAAAGATGTATTCAGATCTCTGAGAAAACTTTTAGTGGGACAATATGAAAAGGGAGTTTTCTGGATATACATCAAAGTGTCTGGTATGTCAGCAAGTGATGGTTACAAGGAAAAATTCTAAGGGGATGATGTAACCACTACCCATACTAGTATGGAAGTGGGAGAACATTAACATGAACTTTATCACTATAATTCCAAGGACATACAGAGGAAATAATGTTATATGGGTCATTGTGGATTGTCTTATAATGATATCTCACTTTATCATGATTCAAGAGGACTTCTCATTGAATCAAATTCCACATACTTACATGAAAGATGTGGTAAGGTTACATGGAGTACCAATATCTATTGTATCCTATAGTGATCTGAGATTCACCTCGAAGTTCTGTAAAAATCTCCAACATGCTCTGTGCACTAAACTGAACTTCAGTACGACCTATCATTCTCAAATAGATGGCCAATATAAGTGAAATATTCAAACATTGGAAGACATGTTGAGAGAATGTTCTATGAAATTCAAAGGAGGATGGGACTAACATCTTCCTCTAGTTGAATTTTCCTACAACAACAGTTTTTACTCGAGCATCCAAATGGCACTATATGAATCCCTTTGTGGGAAAGGGTGAAGAACACCAACATGTTGGGATAAAGTCAGTGAGTGTAAGCTTCTAGGACTTGAAGTGGTTGATGAAATGGTGGAGAAGGTGAAACCCATTCAATAGAATATCAAGGAAGCCCAAAGTCGACAAAAAAGTTATGCAGATAATCGTTGACGAGACCTAGAGTTTAAAGTTGGATACAGGCTATTTCTACACATATCTCGATGTAATAAGTTCATGAGGTTTGGAAATGGAGGGAAGTTAAGTCCCAGGTATATCGGCCCCTTATAGATCCTTAATCGAGTCAGAGATGTGGCATATCGATAGGCACTTCCACCTATCATGTCAAAAGTACATGATGTATTTAATTTATACCTCTTAAAGAATTACATACCAGACCCTTCACATGTACTCTCTTTAGAGGTGGTATAGTAGGAGGATGATCTTTTCTATGAGGAGTAGCTGGTGAAGATCTTGGATCATAGAGACAAAGTTCTATGAAACAAGACTACCTATCTAGTCAAGGCACTATTGTGAAACCATAAGTACGAATAGGAAATATGGGAACTGTTGGAAGCAATGAAGGAAATGTACCCCCACCTATTGTTTTCCATGAATATAAAATTAAATTATGAGGGTCAAACTTCTTAAGGGGGGAATAATTTAACGACACAATGTTTCTCAATGGAAATTAAATTCTTAAAAATATGTCAAAAAATTACATGAAAACACAACATAATGAACTACTAAGTACTAAGTTAGATTTAAACAAAACTTTGTCACTTCTATGTTTAGATTTTTAAAATATGACATATACGGTTGCAATCGGTAAGTTATTTGGAGTCTGATAAGAAGAACCTAATTTTTAGTGAATAATAACCTACCCTTATGAATATTAACATTCCCTTATCAATAGTGATATACCCTAATGAATATTAACCTTACCTATGATAGTATAAAAATAATATTCAAGTGAATGTATCGTGTACCTATATTTTAATTAAGTAAATGAATTTTTTAAAAATAGGTTTTTAATAATAAATTAAGAGTTTAATTAAATATTAAATTAATTATATTTAGAAAATTATTTTTGAAAAATGGACTTCATTTTTGGATTCTACATGTTGAAAAATTGTTAGGGTGAATTTTTGAGATTTTTCTGAAATACGTGAATTTTTAGTGAATAGTAAAATACATTAATTTACCATATAAATACACTATAGTGAAAATCCACTATTCATGACATCAAAAGTGATGTAAGCACCAAAATCTCGAACTCACATGAATTTATTAATATTCATGGTCATGGAATACTTACTATTCAGTATCTTGTGAAGAAATAATAAATTAATGATTATAATATTATAAAAACCCTCCTCCCCTCAACTATAAATACCACCCATTCTTACCTCTTCTCTTCACTCCTCTCAAGCCCTGTTCCTTGCCAATATTCAGCCCAAATATCTCCCCAATATTTTACCCCACGTCCAAAGGCCCCTAGTCTCTTCAATATACCAAAACTTCTCCCCTTAAGAGGTTTTCAAAGGAGGAAGTCTCAAGAGGTAAATTCCTCTTTCCAATCCCATCATTTATTTTAAGTTCTTTTATTTTTTCTTATTTCCTCAACTCCCTTCACCAAAATGGGATGATATCTCCAGTAACATACATTTAAAGTAGTTCTATTGTTCTAAAGGTATACTTCATTATCTCCTCTCTTTTCCCCATACATTATTTGAATGCAATGAAAGCACTGTTTGAGATTTGCTAATTTAGCACATTCAAGGACAACAATTTATCAATTTTTATTATCATCTTTAATTATAGTCATGAAAATGTTTGTTTTATAGTCTAGAAATATTGTTATATATTTAATATATCCTAGTTAAGGTTATATAATCCTTTTCTACTAATGCTATTATGTTATAAAGCAAAACATGTTCATTGTAATCAAACCCACCGATTAACCAAAACTGTTATCACTAAGGTTTTATATATAATATTTTGAAATAACTCTAAGTAACCAAATTAATATTTTAACCATGTAAACTCTTGTATGTTAAATAATAACATACAACTTCAATTCTGTACAATCACTTTCATCATATGTGTTTATCCAAACATGAACTGATCATTAAAGCCAAGTACGCAAACAAACCCGAATAATGAAATCGAACCTCATAACCAATCAGAATAGTTATAAATGAACACAAAATTATTATGATAAAATAATTAAATAAACAAGATGTTATAGAATTATTAATTAATAAACCTAATTTGTTTACTCAGTTTTTTAATAAAAAGTGGAGAACACCAATAGATTTAAGGTTATAGATCGTCTCTATTTCTCTCTTAATCATGATTTCCTCAATGCTATGACTTTTATGCAAAATACCAAATGACAGGGTAAGTTTTTGAACCTCCCCCATACTTCCATCATGATTTATAAGTGATTACAAACCCATTTTCTTTCTCATCAATCCCTCTTAGGTACACCTGATATCATGCTGATAAACTGTAACGAATTCTACCTAAATCTTCTTTGTTCTTTCGAGTTTCCTTATCTTTATTTTTATCAAAATGGTGTTATTTTATCTATTTATGTACATATTATAAATGATTTATATTTTTAAAAAATTCATTTATTAAGACCCTTTCTTCACTCTATTTTGGGTATATATATGTTTTTAAAAGATTCAATCCTTAGAACTATCTGATAAGAAAACCTATTTTAAGGGGACTTCCTAAATTTGTACCCAATTTAAAGTGAAATTTAATCTTTGTTTTATGCCATCATTGTCTTTATAAAATCATAATTTTTATTACGAAAATATTCTTGGTTCAATTTTTGTTTTATATGAAATATTTTCCTCTCTTCTATTTTAAAATCTCTATTGTATTTTCCTTAAAACCGCACAAAAATGTAATAATTCTAATGATTCTACAATAAATTTCTTATATGTTTTCCCTTATGTTTGACATAACATACTATTTTATATGCCTATTTTACCTTATGAACTTCCATGTATGTTCTAATCCCTTTCTTTCATGGACACTTTCATGATACACCCATTGGTTATGCTTTATGTCATGATTGTGGTACCCAATTCTTTCCATGGGTACCCTTATATATATGTATGTTTGATTATGTATGATTATTTATGTAGAAAGAATATTCATGAAATTTTGAGATGGGTGAGCACAGATAGAACTACATTGAATTGGGTAAAGTTAAGTCTCATGAGATGCGATGAGAAATGGGATTTGCGGTTAGCCTTGACCCGTACAAAATGGGAAATGGGATTGGCAGTTAACCTTGACCCATAATAAAATGGGAAATGTGATTGGAGGTTAGCCTTGACCTATAAAAAGGAAATGTTTTATGATCTGGACACATTAATATGATTCCATGTATATATTATTCCATGTATATATGATACGATTTTATATGTTCAATCCGTTGGATATTATTATGATATGCCTCCCAACTCATGTTCTTAATACGTATCCTTATGTTCATTCTCTTACTGGGATTTTCAGATCATACCTTTGTTCTTGTGTTTCCCTAGGGTAACCTATGTAGATGTAAGGGATTAAAGGAAGTTTGGATCTTTTTATAGAGACTAAATAAAGAGGTTTTTTTTTCAGCCCCTTGTTTTATGTTTTATGTACCTAGTCTTCCAAGACACTAGACATAACAATCCTTAGCTTGTACTCTAATGTATAATTATGCTTAAAATCATGTAATGTTTTATATAAAAGGCTTTGGTCGCTATATCAATGACTTTTGTGGAAATTATATACCCTAAATAAATACATATCCATGGTGTTCTCTAGACAATTTCTAGTTCCAGAATGTCAAAGAATGACATATCGAGCATACAGGTTGATGAATGGATGAATGAAAATTAATTATTTTTATTATTAAAAACATTTCTTTATTTGAGAACCGAGAAATTGAAACAAAATGATGTAATGAACAAGGGAATCCACCATTGTAAACACTAGCTAGACTAACCTAAACAAACACGAACAATGAGACAACATGCCCAAGGGGATCCACCATTGAAAACACAAGTCAGAGAGAACCCAAAACAACAAAATAACACCCCAACCACTCCACCTTCACCTAAGACACCAACATGATCCCAAACATTGTGGGGTCCATTGCACCCAACCAAGATGGGGTCATGCACTAAGGAGCACAAAAAATGGAAGAGGAAACAAGTAGAAAGAGGGACATCAGGGGACATGATAGACCAGAAGGGAATTGTGAATCGATTGGAAAGGAGAAGAGCACCACTGGCACCAAGAGTTTCTGCGACGTCCATATGTGTCCACGTACAGGCTCGGGTTGTCGATAATGACCCTTTCACAATTCAATTCCAACAAAACCAAACGAGTAACACTACAACAAGCCCACAAAAAATACCACCAACAGATGTGACACATCATCAGATCGGGGACCATGGGATACTTTGAGTGGAAACTCTTAGATATGATGCCAATCCATATCCAAACCAGTCTCCCCCATCGGTGGAAGGTCGATATCACCAAGATCCGGGGCAGGAGCAGCAGTGAGAACAAATCGAGGTGTGAAGACAAGAAAACATATGACCTGACCGAATCTATGCAAGATGAGTTCGATGAGGAGACACAACGAACTCAATGGGGGATTCTGGAACACCAAAACAAGGAGGATAAGGTCATCTGGTCACTCTCTCCAGGCATCGATGCCAAGAGCCTCACGATGGAGGGATCTGGGAGGGAGGCTGGAGTCATGGGTTGTCTGCGTCACGCGAGGGGAAATCTGGATGGGGAGAGAAGTTGAGGAGAGGTGGAACTGGGGTAGATACCCTAGGCCGAGTGGGATTTATGTCAAATAAACCCACAAACATGGAGGTAGGGGATTGATTTCATCCCACAAGGCAGTAGCTGGATAGAGGTGGGATGAGAGATGAGGACAGGTCATCACCGGTGATGGGGCGAGGGTGGTGAAAACCCTAGCTGAGTGGGATCTCATGAGCGGCTACATCCCATTTTTTTCAAAGCATATAGGTTGATGAAACTAGAATGAAACCTTCTTTGATATATATATTGTGATAACGAGATTATATTACATGATAAACATTTGTATGAGGTGGCATGTCGTTGAGTCATCGACTTCTTTCTCTATGGGTGACTTGGCATATTGCTCGACATTGACCTTGGAATTTATCTAGGTTCACCTAATTCCATTGATAATGAGGCCTAAAAAGTCACACGCTAAGTTTATCCAGAATCTCAGTTAAATACATTATTATTTAACAAGTTTCAAAAATATTATTCCCAATTGGGGTTTAATAATTATTCATGTATGCCCGATCACATTTATTTATTTTCTAGTTATTCGAGAGAATATATTGTGATAATTATTAAAGAGGATTGGCGGACCGAGTGTATAGTTCTAGTGTGAAATAAGATTAAATATTATTTTATTAAATAATATTTAAATATAATTTGAAAGTTAAGTACATGTCATAGAAATAATAGTATTTTTGTTACTATTTGACATCAGGGTTTCACATGGAATAATATAATAAGTAACGACACTTGGGCTAATTATTTATTATTACCTAGTGAATTAAATTCCAAGTTACATATTATTCATTTATTAGTCATGGGGGAAACCCACAAACTAGAAAATATAAATTGTGGACAAAATTCTGGAAACAAATCACTCAAACCTCAAGTGCTCTCTTTTCTCCAAAAATGTTCTCAAGAATGAGAGTGGCCATCCTCTATGAGATCAAAGAACGCATTGGATGTATATTTTAAGGTGATCGAAGGTGGATGATGCAATCACAAGGATCTATTGCGATAGCACCCAGAGAATCTTTCGGCAATGTCCATAGATTCATAGAGCACATGTGGATCACCACTAGAGGAGATACCAAAAATAAAAGGTAACATCTTTCAACCATAAATTTTGTTTTATTTCTTTATCCACACATTAAATTCATCTTATATCATTTTTATATAATATTATCAGTATAATAAATATACTATAATTTTTTTTATATAAAGGGTACGACCTATACTCACATGCACTTCAATCAAATGGGATACACAACTATCATTCGTGTGTATAGAAGACCGCCACCTCATGAACTGTTGTTGTTCATTCTTCTATTACCACCTTTCAAGGTTTGTTGTAACTCCCTGACCCCAGTTACCAAGAGTCAGTGCATTATTTTAATACATTGGCATGATTACAAGGAATCAAGTCCTGAAGGATCGATCGGTTTTCCAGTCTTGGAAAATAGATTACACACATGAATGTTACATTACACTTTATAACATACAAAACAACATAAATAATCCTTTATGAACGCCATTATTCCCTTGGCTTAAACCTTCATATCAATCAAAATACACTTCTTGGAATCCTTGGAAAATAAAACATAGAAATGGGTGAGCTCAAATGCTCAGTAAGGGAAAGCAATATAGCCGAAACATTCAAAAATAAGCATAAACATTTATGTCAATGTATAACTAAAAAAATCCTTTTAAACTTTAACTTTATCATACTATGGAAGAAATAAAATGAAATAATTCCATTTACTTATTCACATGGATATTCTACTACTTGTATAATCAAATGCAATATCAATAACCACTTTCATAATGATGGAATGCATAATGCTGAACATTAATTTCTGTGTCAAGGCCTCGTGCCAAGACCGAAGGGATAACTATAATCGTAACCCATCCCGGAGAGCCTCTGTAACCAGACTCCATCTCAGAGAGCCTCTGTAACCAGACTCCAACCCAGAGTGCCTCTAATAACCAGACACCAACCCGGAGTGCCTCTAATAACCAGACACCAACCCGGAGGGCTTAATTTTACCGATCCCCAACCCAGAACATACTAGTCCAACACATTCACCTTAAGAAGAGGATGAAATATAACATAAACATTCGTATTAAAACTAGCATACGAAATTCCGAAACATTAATCATAAGCCATTAATGGCATAAAAATGACTCATCCATAGTCAAACATATCACAAAACCATAAATAAAATATAGAAGATTTGTATCATAATAAATCAACTTCAAACAAGTGTAAAATTTATCAAATGATGTTTACATAGATGCAATCAAAACTATTTGAGAGAAATATCGCTTTTTTCATGAAAACATTTAAAAGTCACACAATTTGGAAAAGAAGTCATTTAAAGACATTTTTGAATAAAGTATTCCTATACCACATTGAAACTTTTTAAAGGAATTAATATTTTAAAAACATTCATGTCAATATAAATAAATCCTTAAAAACCATTTTGAATACATGGACATTAATGAGAGAGATTTAAAAGAATAAATAGTTAAAACATTTGAAATGATTTTTTAGTAAAAAGTTCCTTAAAAGAATCCCTTTGAAAACTCTTTCACATAACATGGACATGGATAATAAATATGTCCCAATATATACTTATGTAAAAACAACCTCAGATAATAAAGAGATTGTGAAAATAACCCTTACCAATTTGGTAACTTACGAAACATACACCCCATGAAAGTGGTATCATACAATGAATATGTAAATACACACAAATTAAAGTGTATTACATAAAGAATACAATTATGTTCAGTAAATACACCACACAAAAGATAATAGTGGTAATATGGCATGAATCTCACAAGAATAAGGAGTGAGATGGAAACCCCTTACCTTGCACTTTCCTTTAGTCGAGGGTACGTTTAGCCTCATGTATGAAGAATGTAGTATGTTATTAAATTATACCAGAACCATATTAATATTTATGATATCATAAATTATTCATTTAAGACTTTATACTAACCATTTAATAATAATTTCAATGTTATATTAATATTTCGGGTAATAATCGCTTTCTTTATCGTACGTGTTTTAACTTTTTACTCTTGATTGTATCACTTATATCATGATTTAAATACTTCCAGAATATAAAACACGATTTATTTATCATATATATTTAGAATATAAAAATTTATAATTTACGTATATATGAAATGGAAAACACTGCTTATGGAGACGGTAGTCCGTACGTAAACATAAATGTTGTTTCCGTTTTCATATAGTATTGAATGGAAGTAAGTGAATAAGATATATGTAAGTACATAAATAATTATATATATAAATATATATATATCTCCAGTAGAATTATTATTTCATGTATTAAATACTTATTAGTAATATATATTTTTATAATCGTCGATGAATGGTAAACCTGGAAATGAATCTCATCGCGTCGTGGAGACGGTAATCCGTACGTACGCAAGAGAGAAAATATCATTATTTTGATATTAATATAATATATAATTGGATGGTATATAATATATACAGAATCATTATCATGTTATATTTATTATTTACATCAAATACACATCATTATTATACCCATTCAAATAATAATGTATTGAATAAAAATTACACCACGACGTGGAGACGGTAAGCCGTACGTACGCACGTATGGTGACATGTCATTCAAAGGGTTGATAAAATAATGAATTTGGCTGTAACATAATTATAATAACATAATAGTACATATAATATAATGGATTTAGTATTTTATAATGGAAACAACAAAGAAAAAGGAAGTGGAAGAAGAAAGGAACTTGAAAGAGGGTGGTGAAATCATTACCTCTTCTTCGTGTTCTTCCTTTTGATTTGATCAAAAGGGCCCTTTAGGGTGGCTTTCTGATCAAAATAAGGTCTCTAGGATGAAGGGAGGATATTTTAGAGGGTATTTGGGCTGGGTTTGACTGTGACAAATGGATTAGAAGGTGTGAATTAGAGAGAAGGGGGAGTGCCCTTTTATAAGAGGGGTGAGGGGCACATTTGAAAAAACATAAAATATTATTTTATAATAAATTCATATTCAGTTTCTAATGAATAAAAAGTTTATTATATAAATTATAATATTTGGATAGGTTGAAAACAACTCAACCAATAGGTTTTAGATAAGTTTAGGTCGCCATTTTAACCTTATTATTAAGATTTAACTCTAAGTTAAATCATTTAACTTTTACTGTGTCTTCTTGTATTCTTACACTATATGGTTAACAAACTTACTATATACTGCCAATAGAACCCCAATTAGTTAATTAATGTCGTATATATTATTATATAAGTCTTTTGGATGAACCTTAGATTTTTAAGACCATTATATCAATTAATAATATAATATTTTTTTAAAAACTATTTTATGTCAATTTTGACACTATTTGGTATTTGTTTTTTGATAAAATAATAACAACATGATTACTTCAAAAAAAAAACATTAAATCAATCCATACATGTCATATTCACTAATAAAATTCTTGGATTTCATAAAAACATTTAAATTATATTAATATTAATATTTATAATACCATTTATTTGATTATTTCATGAATAATGTAATTACTGCATCATTATTGTGTCATAAATAAATTTAATTATTATATATCTAAAAATTATAAATAAAATACAATTATTTAGTAACTCTTTCTATGTTTCTAAGTAATATTTATAATCAAATTTATCTTATGTACAACCTAATATTAAAAATGTTTAAGTAATTAAACTTTGATTTTATCTCTTTTAACTCTTATTTGAATTGAATAATAATTATTGTCCTAATCTAATAAAAGTGGACCTAAATGATAATATTTTTTTCCTAAGGTTCCTTTTGGTCGAAATACACTTGTCCAATGGAATTAGGACATGTTTTAGGGTAATATTAATATTATTTTTACCCTTAATTACCCTATTTACTTTTAACCGTGGTAAATAAAAGTAAAAAGTTACTATTCACCAAAATTATTTTCATCTCATTGAACCAAATTTTACTCCTTGATATTAACCTTGTCTCTTGAATTTTCGAAATTTAGCTCACATAAGCGGTAAAATTAAGTTTTAAGTGAATTTGCAAAATCTCCTTGGAGGTGGGTAAAGACGGTGAAAAGTTCAATAAAATTTTTATATATCTACAATTGTTATAAAACGACTCCAATGAATTACAGTGAACTTATATAGGTATTATTTATCTATTTTGACATTAAATAATTTAAATTAAATAAATATTTTTTTAAATAAAAATTCGGTTTTAAACTATAACTCAGTGTTTTCACTATTCATCAAAAATTAAATGTTTTTAGAAAAATACCAAAACTTTACCCTAAGCTAATTTTGATATTCCTAATTCAATAATGAAGTATATTTTACCAAATTCAAAACATAGAATTTTCATTTATTAATTTAAAATTAATTCCTGCTGTCAAAACAAAAAGCTTTTAAAAAAAAAATAATAACTATCAAAAGATTGACACTTCTTTATGTCCGGATTAAATGTGAAATTATGTCCAATGACCAACAATGGATTAAATTGTAAAAATATATTCTAAATATAATTTAAAACCACTCAAATTCATAATTTATCACTATTAATAATTTGGATTAAAAAAGTTGTTTTTATTTAAAATTTAGTAATTTTCACTGTTCATCAAAATATGAAAGTTATCAGAAAAGTTCCAAAAATTCACCCTAAGCTATTTTCAATATTCCGAATCTAAAAATGAGGTCCATTTTGAAAGATAAAATGTATAAAATTTCAAAAAGTGGGTATTACTATTCATTACGGCTAGTTTGATTGGTTGTGGTGTGTATTAGAACTCGAGGTTGTGTACAACACACGCTACTATATTATTTAAAGAGAAACGTACCGTGGAAGATTGGGGTGTTACATTCTCCCCTCCTTAAATAAATTGCATCCTCAAAATTTATGCTTCGTATTGGAAACATGGGGTTGACATTTCAAAATATCTTAGTTGAAATCCCACACAGAAAAATGGATTAATGAGGTCTCTATTTAAAATAAAGAGCGGTAAGTATGAAAGTTACCGAAAATAACACATACTAGGGATCCATGTAGGAAAATATGGATATGTAATAGAAATATAACCATAAATATCTAATGGATAGTGGTAGAGAACCTGGCTATGAAAAGGCCAACAATCACAAAGCCATAAATTTGTGTTGATCTAAGGTACCATCTAGGACAACATTTTTGTTCTAAGTTCCTTTTATTAATGTTGAGGAATTTATTAATGAGATTGGATAAGATCATAAGGAGATATAATTAATTTATAATTAGAGTTTTATCCATTAATAAATTTCTACCACAAACTCATCTTTCACCCCAATACATAATACAACTCAAAAATACACTATTTATCCTAATTGTATAGGGTTCCAAATATAATGAATTTATATTTCACATATTAGAACCTTTAAAAAAATAAACTACATTATACCATCCAGGAACTTCACGTGGTCCGGTGGTAGGCGATAAATCCCAATCGCACTATGGGTGTGGGTTCGATTCCCGCAGCTATGTCCGACACGACGGGTTGTCACACGGTCTGCGTGTTGTCCTTTTATAAAAATCCAGAAATAACCTTTCAAACTTATCCATTCCAAACTCTAGACTTATCCAAAATACTACTATCCAAACTCACAGTCCAAAATTTATAAGGAATTTAAACACATAATATCCTTTTTTCCATGTAATAACATATGAACACCTTCACCATGTATTATTTTAAAACATGGTAACATCCTGAATTACCATAAAACATTATTGATTACATTCATGCTCCCTTATTATTTATAGAATACTGAATATATTCCTTCTATCCAAAAATGTTGTAAAATCCAATGATGAAAAATCATTAATTAGTTTCAAGGTTGTCAAGAATATCCAATATAATATATCCAAATCAATCTTGTATTATTCCAAAATCACTACCTCAGTATCAAAACCATATTCTGGTTTATCGTTCTCTCTGCCATATCTTTTCCAAAAAATTAACCTGTTATTAGGTTACTTTTCTTGGTTCCACACAATCTCAAGTCCTTAATAAAATTGTACTGTAGTACAATCCTTATATACTCAATAATTATTATAACCAATACATTGTTGATACAACACTCAAATGAAATAATCCTATAATAACAACATAATAACACTAGTCATTCTTCTTCATCTGAGGTAGTATCATAACATGATTATTATCCAATAGCATCATTTAGGGCATACTCTAATGATTTTGACATTGGTTCTCATAGTGTCCCAACTACTTACAGATTAAGCATTGTACATTTGAAACCTTTTTCTTACACTTGCAGTGACGTACTTGGTGTCCTTTTTCTCCACACATATAACATACTCCCCTTCCCTTCAAGTATTTTCCAAAGTGATTCTTTCCACAGTTATCACATATGGGAAAATAATTCTTTACCTTCTTCCCTTTATCTATCCTTTTCTCTACTATCCTTTTCTTCTCTGGCTTCCCTTCAAATCCATAGGACTCTAAAAAGTCGTTACTTATCTTATCAACACATGATATTATTTCTTCATATGATGATAATACATGGGAGACTATTTCCCTTTTAAATTCTGGATTAAGACCATGAAAGATATGATCCTTCTTACTCTTTGGATCATGCGTATTACTGGAGTTCCCATTCCTTCTACTGTGCACCATTTCTAAACAATGGAATACACTAGATTAGTTTATGAATAGAAATCCCTAATCCCAAACTTGTAAAACACTTAACATAAATTAAATAGTTTATGGATTTAATCCATAATCATAAAAATGTATTCTTTGAGGAAGTATATACTCATAAATCCTTCATAATGGTTTGTAACGAAAATGAGAATTATCCAAAGAATATCCCCCGAGAGTGTCATCACCAAGAGTGCAGCAAGGCCCGTTTTCGTGCACCAGTTCTCGTTCGAGTCTAGCTCAAAGCGGTGTTTTCGGGTTTTACCCCTAGGTATATATGTGTCAGAGCCACCTCTGCATATTCGTATCTAGACAGGGATGTATTTCTCGGAAAACTCATAAAACTCTAAAATCCCAAAATTATAGGAAGTTCTTCTATAATAATCCTCAATGTCTATCTTACCGTAATGTTCTATAATTAGAGTTTATCTAAATCTAGTTTCCAAGGTTATTGCTAAACTTCCTCTGATACCAACTGTAACTCCCCGACCCCAGTTACTCAGAGTCAGTGCATTATTTTAATACATTGGCATGATTACATGGAATCAAGTCCTGAAGGACCGATTGGTTTAGCAGTCTTGGAAAATAGATTACATACATGAATGTTACATTTCACTTTTTAACATACAAAAAAACATAAATAATCCATTATTAACACCATTATTCCCTTGGATTAACCCTGCATATCAATCACAATACACTTCTTGGAATCCTGGGAAAATAAAACATAGAAAGAGGTGAGCTCAAACACTCAGTAAGGGTAAGAAATGCAGTTGAAACATTCAAAAATAAGCACAAACATTTAAAGAAATGTATAACTAAAACAAAAGTCTTTTAAACGTGAACTTCATCATAATATGGCATAAACAAAATGAAATAATACCATTTACTTTTTCACGTGGATATTCTACTAGTCAAATAATCATACGCAATATCAATAACCACTTTCATAATTATGGAATGCATAATGCTGAATTTTAATTTCTGTGTCAGGGACTCATGCCAAGACCTAAAGGATAATTATAACCAGAACCCAACCCGGAGAGCCTCTGTAACCAGAATCCATCCCGGAGAGCCTCTCTAACCGAACTCCAACCCGTAGTGCCTATAATAACCAGACACCAACCTAGAGTGCCTCTAATAACTAGACACAAACTCGGAGGGCTTACTTTTACCGGTCCCCAAACCGTAACATACTATTCCAACACATTCATCTTAAGAAGAGGATGAAATATAACATGAACATTTGTATTAAAACTAGCATAAGAAATGCCAAAACAATAATCATAAGCCATTAATGGCATAAAAATGACTCATCCATAGTCAAACATATCACAAAACCTTAAATTTAATATGGAAGATTTGTATCATAATAAATCAACTTCAAACAAGTGTAAAATTTATCAAAGGATGTTTACATAGATGAAATCAAAACTATTTGAGAGAAATATCTCCTTTTCATGAAAAAATTTAAGTCACACAATTTGTAAAAGAAGTCATTTAACGACATTTTTATTCAACATTTCCCATACCACATTGAATGTTTTGAAATGAATTAACATTTTAAAAACTTTCATATCCATATAAATAAATCCTTAAAAACCATTTTGACGACATGGACATTAATTAGAAAGATTTAGAAGAATAAATATTTAAAACATTTGAAATGGTGTTTTAGTAAAAATTACCTTAAAATAAAACCTTTGAAAACTCTTTCATATAACATGGATATGGATAATAAATATGTCCCAATAGATACTTATGTCAAAACAACCTCGGATAATTAAGTGATTGGGAAAACAACCCTTACCAATTTGGTAACTTACGAAACATTCACCCCATGAAAGAGGTATCATACAATGAATATGTAAATACACATAAATTAAAGTGTATTACATAAAGAATACAATTATGGTCACTACATACCCCACACAATAGGTAATAGTGGTAATATGGCATGAATCTCACAGGAATAAGGAGTGAGATGAAAATCCCTTACCTTGCACTTTCCTTTAGTTGAGGGCATGTTTAGCCTCCTATATGAAGACTATATTATGTTATTAAATTATAACAGAACCATATTAATATTTATGATATCATAAATTATTCATTTAAGACTTTATACTACCCATTTAATAATAATTTCCATGTTATATTAATATTTCTGGTAATAATCGCTTTCTTTATCTTACGTGTTTTAACTTTTTACTCTTGATTGTATCACTTAGATCATGATTTAAATAATTCCAAAATATAAAAAATGATTTATTTATCATATATATACTTAGAATATAAAAATTTATAATAGAAGTATATATGAAATGGAACACACCATTTATGGAGACGGTAGTCCGTACGTACACATAAACGATGTTTCCGTTTTCATATAGTATTGAACAGAAGTAAGAGAATAAGATATATGTAAGTACATAAATAATTATATATATAAATATATATATATCTCCAGTAGAATTATTATGTCATATATTACATACTTATTAGTAATATATATTTTTATAATCATCGATGAATGGTAAACTTGGAAATGAATCTCATCGCGTCGTGGAGACGGTAATCCGTACGTACGCAAGAGTGAAAATATCATTCTTTTGATATTAATATAATATATAACTGGATGGTATATAATATATACATAATCTTTATCATTTTTTATTTATTATGTACATAAAATACACATCATTATTATACCCATCCAAATAATAATGTATTGAATAACAATTACACCACGACGTGGAGACGGTAAGCCATACGTACGCACGTATGGTGACATGTCATTCAAAGGGTGGATAGAATAATTAATTTGGTTGTACCATAATTATAATAACATCACAGTATATATAATATACTGGAGTTATTATTTTAGAATGGAAACGACAAAGAAAAAGGAATTGGAAGAAGAAAGGAACTTGAAAGAGGGTGGTGAAATCATTACCTCTTCTTCAGGTTCTTCCTTTTGATTTGATCAAAAGGAATCCTTAGGGTGGCTTTCGGATAAAACTAAGGCCTCTAGGATGAAGTGAGGATATTTGAGAGGGTATTTGGGTAGGTTTTGTCCAATAAAAATGGCTTATAAGGTGTGAATTAGAGATAAGGAGGAGTGCCCTTTTATAAGAGGGGTGAGGGGCACCTTAGGAAAAACATAAACTATTATATATAATAAATTCGTATTCGGTTTCTAATGGATAAAAAGATGATTATTTCAAGTATAAGGTCTGGATAGGTCTAAATAAACTCAACAAATAGGTTTTAGGCATGTTTAGGTTACCATTTTAACCTTATCATTTAGATTTAACTCTAAGTTAAATAATTTAACATTTACCATGTCTTCTTGTATTCTTACACTATATGGTTAATAAACTTACTATATACTGCCAATAGAACCCCAATTGGTTCATTAATGTCATATATATTATTATATAAGTCTTTTTGCCGAAACTTAGATTTTTAGGACCATTATATGAATAAATAATATAATATTTTTTTAAAAAACTAGTTTATGTCAATTTTGACACTATTTGGTATTTGTTTTTTGTTAAAATAAAAATAACATGATTACTTCAAAAAAATACATTGAATCAATCCTAACATTTCATATTCACCTAGAAAATTCGTGGATGTCATAAAAACTTCGAAAATATAAATATTTTAATATTTATAATAACATTTATTTGATTCTTTCATGAATAATGTAATTACTGCATCATTATTGTGTCATAAAAAAATTTAATTATTAAATGTTTAAAAATTATAAATAAAATACCATTATTTAGGAAATATTTTTTTATTTCTAATTAATATTTATAATCGAGTTTATATTATGTATAACCCTATATTAAAAATATTTTAGTAACTAAACTTTGATTTTATATCTTTTAACTCTTCTTTGAATTAAATAATAATTAATGTCCTAATCTAATCCAAGTGGACCTAAATGATAATATTTTATTCCTAAGATTTTTTTTGGTCTAGATACACTTTTACAATGGAATTAGGACATGTGTTAGGTTAATATTAATATCATTTTACCCATAATTACCCTATTTACTTTTAACCGTGGTAAATAAACGTAAAAAGTTACTATCCACAAAAAATTAATTTCATATCATTGAACCATATTTTACTCCTTTATGTTAACCATTTCTCTCATATTTTTGAAATTCAGCTCACAGATTCATAAAAATTAAGTTTTAAGTGAATTTGCAAAAGCTCCTAGGAGGTGGGTAAAAGACGGTGAAAAGTTCAATAATTTTTTTATATATTTACAATTATTATAAACTGACTCTAATGAATTAAATTGTACTTATATAGGTATTATGTATATATTTTGACATTAAATAATTTAAATAAAATAAATAATTATTTAAATAAAAATTCGGTTTTAAACTATAACTCAATGTTTTTCACTATTCATCAAAAATTAAAAGTTTTCAGAAAAATACCAAAAATTGAACCTAAGCTAATTTTGATATTCCTAATTCAATAATGAAGTCTATTTTACCAAATTCAAAACATAGAATTTTAATTTATTAATTTAAAATTAATTCCCACTATCAAAACAAAAAAGCGTGTTTTTAAGAAACAATAACTATCAAAAGATTGACACTTGTTTATGTCCGGTTTAAATGTGAAATTATGTCCAATGACCAAAATTGGATTAAATTGTAATAATATATTCTAAATATAATTTAAAACCACTCAAATTCATAAATTGTCACAATTAATTATTTCAATTTAAAAAGTTGTTTTTAATTAAAATTTAGTAATTTTCACTGTTCATCAAAACATGAAAGTTATCAGAAAAGTACCAAAAATTCACCCTAAGATATTTTTGATATTCCGAATCCAAAAATTAATTCCATTTTGAAATATAAAAATTATAAAATTTCAAAAAGTGGGTATTATTATTCATAACGGGTAGTTTGATTGGTTGTGGTGTGTGTTAGAACTCGAGGTTGCGTACAACACACACTACTGTATTATTCAAAGAGAAGTGTACCATGGAAGCTTGGGGTGTTACATTTATAATTATGATGGATTTATAGTTTATATATGTTATATATGATATTTATAATTTATTTATGATTCTGTAATTATTATATAATACATAAATTCATTCTTTCCATCTTGTGGGAATACGATAATATCGTTTGTAGACGTGTGGACTACCGCCTCCTCAAAGTGATGTGATTCGTTCATGCTATACATAGAATGTATTAAGGGATTATTTTAACAAACACATGTTACATATATGATATAAATATGATACTATAATGATAATACACACACCCACACACACTCACTCTCCCTCCCTCTCTCTCTCGCAGACACACACACACACACACACACACATATCACTTACTTTTTAGCTACGAAAAATAAATTGAAGTAGCATTCATGTGGACGTATGGCCTACTGTATCCATGAATGGTGAATTTCATTTCCTATATCCAAATATTATTGATTATTATAAATAAAAATATAATGAATATATATGATAATTAAATCATGTTTTAAATTCTTGAGAGGGTGATATCATGATCTAAGTAATAGGAACAATAAATAACATGTAAAAATGGAAAACTTGGCAACTAACACCTGAATAGTGAAAATAATGAATGATTACTAAAAAAATGTAATAAGATATTATAATAATATATTATATGATATTATAAATAGAATTATGGTTCTTTTATAATTTAGTAACATGTATTAAACCACTATAAAGAAGGTTAAAGAACACACAACTAAAATGAAGCATAAGGTAAGTGATTTCATCTCAATTTCATTTTATTAAGGCATATTGTAATGTTATGAACCTAGTTTCTTTTATATGGTTTATATAATGCACCTTTTACATTTAATATAATGAATAATTCATTAATCATAGTATTTTTAGTTTCAAATTTTATTATTTCATCTAAAGGGATTTGAAGTTAAAGTTACAAAGTGGTAAAAAAATTCATAACTCAATTCTTTTCATTAGGTTATATTACTTAATCATCATCGTTAATATTCTATGAACATATGCATAATGAAAATTTATATATATTGATTCATTTAAACTTCTTATATGTGTATTTATATGTGATACATATAATCAATTCATTGATTAATTCTCACTCCATCAGTGTGATCATTTTAAGGGTCTATTTCATAGTTTCATTCTAATCGAGATGACTTATTCTTAAAATTAAATTAAAATAATTTATATTATATTTGTTCAATGAAACCATTAATTTTATTATAATATGGTTATTCATGTAATTTTTTATGTAATATTACCATTTTTTCAATTTTTGGTACTAAAAAATGTTTTAGAAAATATTTTTATGAAAACTCGACATCATTTATCTCTTTGGTGGGAAATCAATTTTCTCTAAAAACCATGTTTTATAAAAATGTTGTTAACCTTTCCAAAATTATTTATTAATGTCTTGTTTAACCGTTTTTTATTTTACAAATTCTTTAAAAAGAATCTTCTTGTCTCTTTCCGAACAAGGCACTTTTCTAAACTTTTTACTGTACAAAAAGAATGTTCTTTTACCATTTACGACATGTACAGATTTACCCACCATCATTTATTTGATGCTTCATTTCCATGTTTAAAAGGTTAATTTTTAAATAAATTTTTAAAAAATTATTTTCAATGGAAATAATTTTTTTTTTAAAATTTAAAATGAAAAGGACATTTTCTTCAAGATTTTTTTAAAATACTATTTTATATTATTTCTATTAATAAATGAAAACAACGCATTATTTTAGTCTACATGGTATATATTGTATTTGTACCATACTTATTCTTCCTCTGGTTGGTTTATGATTTATTTTGTGAAGGATATTATTGACCTTCACTTCCTTGATTCATTTTTGTAGTCCCCTTGAAATGTCCACTTTCTTGATATCATTGGACATTAAATTTCTCCAAATTATCTACATTATTTATCATGGATGTGTTTATTTCCCAAACCATAAACCATTTTTACATACATTGCATACTTCAAAATTTATTTGATTTACTGGGGATATTTTGATAAATTTGTATCCTTCCCTCAAAAAAGATATTTGATAAGACACATTTTTTAATAATTAAATAAATTATTTGATATATGAGGAATTATTTGGACATGAAGTACACAGGTTGGGGACCAGTTAATGTAGGACCTTGATGCATCTATATTCTCATGGGATGATTTCATTTGGTGAAAAACTCTTTTTATTTGTTTCCAAGTAGTTTTAAACTATCTTGTGAAAGGTCATAATAGTAGAGTTATGGGTGGCCAAACCAAATAGGTTTGTACCTAGTATTTTTTAAAATATCTTGGGGATATATGTTGATAGTAAAGGTATAATATTCCTAGGAAACATGAAATCCAATAATTAAGAATTTACATCATTCAATATTAATTTATTATTATCCATGATATTTTTTCTTTGACATTATCTATGGATTCATTTCATTCTCTGTTCATTGATTAAATGGAATGTCTTTCAATATTTTTCTTTTCTATATTGATTATTCCTTATCTAGTTATCTGAATAGAATATGTTTCATGTTATTACCTTACTAAATTTATTATCCACTTACTTATCAGTTTATTGATTATATGGAATGTGTGTTCAGTTATAACCTTTACATATTTATTATTCTCATTGATTAATTATTTCACTCACTATACTTAAACCTTACTAATCATTTGAGCTCACACTTATTTTTTTCATTTCCTTGTGAATCCAATAAGTGTACTAGAAAACATATGCAAGGATATGATAAGAGGGAATGATGTTATAATCAAAAAAAATTATGTTGTAATTAGTGTATTCATTTGTAATACAAGACTCATGTGTGAATATGGTTTACCATGACTACTAAAATCTTTGGTGGTTTGGGATTTGATTCCTTGTAATCATGTCAATGTCATGGTAGTTGACACTAACTCTGGTCTTCTGGGTTTAAGGCACCATAGGAAGGGGTTGGGTTATTGTACTTCATTACTTTTATCGATGACTACAGTATGTATGGATATATATACTTAATTTGGTAAAGGTATAATTTATTTATGATGTTTAAAGAATACTAACATGATGTAGAAAATCTTTATGGTGAGAATATTAAGGAACTCCACTAAGATTGAGGTGGATAATAAATTAACCAAGATTTCATTGTTCACTTAATGGAGTATGGGATAATATACTAACTCACTCCTTATAAACCATAGTGGAATGGTGTTAGTGAAAGGAGTAATATAACCTTGATAGACATGGTTAGATCAATGATGAGTTAGGAAACTCTTCTATGATCCTTTTGGAGAAATTAATTGTAGACAACATCATACACCCTTAACCGGGTACCAAAAAAAGCTAAATATTGGATTCTATATGATATATGGTATTGAAAGAAACACATTCATTCAAACATATGTGTATGGGGATGTGAGGATTTTTATAGGACTATACCAAGAGAAAAATTATAATGTTGAATCACATAGTTAAATTTTATAGGTTATCCTAAAGAAACCAGAAGATATTACCTATACACCCCTTCAGAGAGAAAAGTGGTTGCGAAAATAAAAGACTTAATTCTGGAAAGGGAGCACATTTCCATTAGAAATAGTGGGATAAATAATGACTTCGATGAAGTTAATTCTCTAGATTCATAGGATCTGGTAAGAGAAAAATATCCACAAGAGAAAGTTAGAGTTGAAGAAGTTCCCAAGACACGAGTGTTATGTTGATCAACTCGAGAGGTTAGAGAACTAGAGCATAATGATTATCTTGTAACCCAGATAGATGAAAAATTATTTCTTAAGGATGATGGACCTATGACCTACATGGAAGAAATATAAGGCAAGGATGATGCTAAATGGAAAGATTCTAGGCATTTTGAGATGGATTCCATGTACCAAAATTGTGTTTGGATTGTTTTAGACAATCCAGTTGATGTAAATCCCATTGGGTGAAAATGGGTATTTAATAAAAAGTTTTACATGGATGGTAAGGTCAATAGTAATAAAGTGATATTGGTAGTGAATTTATTTAGACAACATCATGACATAGACTATGATGAAACCTTCTCACCAATTCCTCATCCCACATTGCAGGGCTATTGTGTTTGGTGGATTCCCCTAATAGATGTTTTCAAGTTGAATATCAATGGTTCTTTCTCTTCAGGTATCATACGAGGAGGTAGTGTAGTGAGGGATTACATGATAAGTACTTTCCTAACATTCATGGCCCACTATGATAGTGGAAACTCTTTACAAGATGAGGCCAATGTGATCCTAAACGAGATCACTCATTACATGCAAAAGTAGGTTTGCCTCTCCCATGTTGAGACTGATTCAATGATCATAGATGATTACTTTCATAGGAGAGGATCCACACCTTGGTCGATAGATTACATCGTCAGGAAGTGCTTGGTGCTTATATCCAACAATATTAAATTCAACCATACATGGAGAGAGGGGAATAAAGTACAAGATCACCATGCTTCTCAGGCAGGTCAGACTTTTGAGGTCACATGTCTCCACAACATCTCTTGTCTAAAACAAGAGGGGGTGAACCTGATTAGAGGGTATTCCCTCGGCATACACTACTTTAGGCCTCCTTAGGTCCATGTGGCTCATTGTCTTGTAATCTTCCTAAAATAAAAATAATACAATGATGATGATGATACTAGCCTTCTATGATTATGAGATTTGGAAAATGGATATCAAAAATTATTTTTTAAATGGGAAGTTAGTTGAATATTTATATGTGAGTCAACATGATAAGTTGGAAAATTCAAATAATTCCAAAAAAGTGTGCAAGCTATGGATATCATTTTATGGGTTAAAATAAACTTCATGTTCTTGGAATGTTTGTTTTGATGATACCATAAGAGAATTTGGTTTTTCAAAAAATAAAGTGATCCCTATGTAAACAGTAAGGATAATGGTAATGGAATCATTTTCCAAGTATTATATGTTGATGACATATTAATTATATAAAACAAAGTGCTTGTATTACAGTTAGTTAAGACTTTGTTAGATGAATACTTCTCCATGAAATACTTAGGTGAAGTAACATACATTTTAGGTATCATGATCTATTGAGATATATCATTAAGGCTTCTTGGGCTAAGTCAAGGCACATATATTGACAAGGTACTCAAAAGGAATAGTATTGAACAATCCAACAAAGGGTTGTTTCCCATGTCACATGGTGTCAATATCTCCATGAAAATGATCCCATAAACACAAGATGATATTGACGGAAAGGGTGGAATACCTTACTCCTTGATATAGGAATCTATCATGTATTCCATGTTATGTAATAGGTTTGATGTAGAAATTTATATAAGAATGGTGTAAAGATATCACATTAATCTAGAAAAGATGCATT
This sequence comes from Viscum album, assembly GCA_963277665.1. Classification (NCBI taxonomy): domain Eukaryota; kingdom Viridiplantae; phylum Streptophyta; class Magnoliopsida; order Santalales; family Viscaceae; genus Viscum; species Viscum album. Next base: position 21,219,256 of record OY728157.1, on the reverse strand, counting down.
GGGTGGCTTTTAAAACTATCCTGAAGTACTTAAGGCCTACAAAGGATTTTTTCCTGGTGTATGGAGGGTAAGTGAAACTAGTTGTTAGATGATACACAGAATCTAGTTTCTAGAGTGGTCATGATGATAGAAAATGACAATAGTTCTAAATTTTTTGACTTAATTGTGGTGAAGTTAGCTGGAGAAGCTTGATGAAAAGCATGGTTACCACTTATATAGCAGAATGTGAGAATATATTTTCTTCTGATGTAGAAAAGGATATAGTCTAGATATCCATATTTATCTCAGAAATAAGTGTTATTCATAGAAATTCTTACCTTGTTCCATTTTATTGTGATAATATTATGACAATAGATCTTGACAAGGATCCCATGTCACACAAGAGGACAAAGAATATACTTTAAATGTTTTATCTCGTGAGGGATTTTACCCAGAGAGGCGAAGTATTAGTTAGAAGAGTATACATAGAGGAAAATGTGGCAAAACCCATGAATAAATCAATATCTCAGTAGAATCATGATTCTCATGTGAGATCTTGAAGATTGAGACTTGTTAGAAATTAGATCTAGTTTAAGTGGGAGTGTTGAAAGTGGGAACCCTAGACACAACTTGTGATGTACTTTGAATTCCACTACATGTATACAGTTTGATATATATATACATGTGTTTTCTTACCATAATAGTGTAGATAATTATTAATCCACGATATTTATGAAAATTTCCATTTATTAAATATTGTATCAAAAGGTTATAGTATATCCTAGGCTGTAATGAGAACCTCAAGATAGTTTGATAGTAATATTAAATATATATCATGTGGTCTAGCTACATCATACTGACTATAAATACTTGATGTTAGAATATTAGGTACTAGGGGATCATAAACATTGATACTTATTCTCACGAAGTTTGCAATTGGTGATCCCTAGTATTGTGATCATGACGATAAACCCTCCAATAGGAACACCACATGTTTTGTTTTTCATTGGATGTTCCTGTCTAAGAACATGTTTATTGGACTCATGACTTGAGATCATTATTAATGTGTTCCATTTGATTTCATACTTCGATGCAAGTAAAAAACCATAATAATTAATTCAGGGTGAGGTATTTTGTGTTGGGTGCATCACTGGTGCTACGAAATTGGTTGAATTATCAAGATATAATTTTTCACTTCTGGGTTGATGAAGTTATATCTCTGGCCTGGTTAATCATAGAGGTAATACCTTCATTAAATCCATGGCCATAGTAGTCAAAGGTAAGTCTTTCCAGCTAGATCATCATACGATAAACCAAGGAAAGGATGATAAAACAATTTTTCATCCTAATTTATTGAGATATCATATGAAAAAGAGATTATATTACATAGTATGTGTACATAGGTTGTTTGTTGTTGACATGACTACTCCTTATATATTTAGGGTCCATGATGGGTTTCTCGATTCCACTCTTGTTTTGTGAATATTATTCATTGTAATTGAGACAAGGTCATAGAGGATCACACAAAATAATGCATTCAATATTCCTCCCTATTCAACTGAATAAGTATATTGGACATGGTGGGCCCCACCATAGGGGTCCAAATTTTTTCCAAGATTTATCGCTCACCGATAAATAAATAAATTCATTGTTATTAGAGTATAAAATAATTGATTTAAATTTTTTAACAAATTTTTTTTAATGTGTTTAAGTAAATAATAAGAATAATATTTTATGAACAAATATTATATTTAATATTCAAGGTTCATTTAATATTTGTGGGAATTATGAGTCCAGTTAATGACTCGAGTTTATAACATAATATGTTTAATTTTTATTAGAAGTATATGATAAAATTTAAATAATATAAATGTTGTAGTTAGTTCATCATGATTATTAAATCATTACTTATTTAAGTTTATTACAGATATACGGGGGGTCAGGAACCCTAACAGGGTATTTTTTACATCCACTATATAAGTAAATGATGAAATCATTTTATGGTGTTCAAAGGAATTAATTTTCCAATGGATAGAGAGCTCCTCTCCCTTTTCACATCCTTGAGAGAGAAAAACTTCATTAAAGTAATTGATCAAAGTACATCATCAAATATTTTAGGAATGGAGTCAAGGTGATCATCGTGATGTTGAAGGAATCGTCAGAGCACTATGCTGGCACAAAAAATTCAATGATCAAAATTTGAAGAGATTTATGAAGCATGAGTGGATGATATAGAGGGGTTCATCTTTAGATCCTTCAAGAAATAATCCCTAATGAAAAGCTGTAGTAGAATGTTCATCCAATAAAACAAGGTTTATGTATGTTTATTAATTTTGTTCTTATTAAATTCACACATGATCCTCATACCTCTACTAAGGATTAGATCATCGAAGAATATGAATTTATGTCACTCTAGTGATTAAGTATTTTTAAATACCTAGCCCACCATCTTCACCTGCATGTCCTAATACCTTTAAACCCCTAGAGTGTTATATGATGAGGGGTCCTTCACAATAGTGTTGGATCACTAAGGTTGTAGCAGTATCCCAATAAGATTTTAATGTTTCAAACCTTTAATAAACACAATTACCATATTTTCTGGTTAATTTCCTTAGGTTTTAGGCTTAATTATTCCACCAGAAGGTAGGGTTCTCACTTATCCCTTAATAGTGTTTTTGAAATAATTTTTTTTGTCAAAGATAACTAATGTATTTATAGAGACTAGGGAATGAAAGGGTCTATTATCATTGGGTGTGTCTCTTCAATTAATAGTATTTGGTATTTGTTTTCCAAAATAAGGACCCTGAGGGTATAGATATATGAAAATATAGGGATTATGGTGCATGATGGTCGGGTAGAGGAGGTAGATCACACAAGTAGTCTAGGCATGAGATAAATATGTATAGGTGATCTTGTATAAGTATAAGGGCCCAGCCTTAAACCTTACTTAATATTGAATTAAATGAATAATTCGCATTGAGGATCTTTTCAGGTTTAGAGTTTTAGAGAATTAGGAAATAAATATTACATCTCAAAAGATTAAAAAGTAGACACTTCTACTAAGTTTCCATAAAATAAAAACTCTTAAAAAGAAACATGTCTAGTTCCATGTTTTAGATAACATGACTTTTCCTTGATCCCATCCTTGACCCTATTCCACATTAACTCCTGTCAAAAACATTTCAAAAACATGGGATGAGCATAAAAACCTTAGTCAGGGATGTAAAAGTACGAAATGAAAACATTATTCCATGTATGAAATCATACTTTACTCATAAAACATAATCATTTTAACATACCTCATCAAATCATGAATAAATCATAAAAATCATAAGACATAAAGGTAACTTGGGGCATTCATAACATTCTTATGTAGGGAGTAACCCTCCTAGTTACATTTGGAATACACATCATAGTATATTCCGTAAATATCTTTGGAAAAACCTTAACGTTTAACTCCTTCACATTACCCAATGAATTGGAGAGCCATATCGGGCTCACCTGCCCATAATTTATCACGGAACCACCCATCTTCATAACAATTCCCAAGAACCATAACATAATCGTATCACGTAAAACATGCATAAAGAAAACATAACATTTCCACATTTCAATCACAAGATATCAATACAACACATTGATATAATAAAAACATTATGAAAACCATTTTCAATACCAAAATAAAATAAAATTAATACATGGAATTTATTTTTCATTTTTTAAAAAAAAATTAGGTTATGGCTTGTAGAGGAAGCCGAAACTCAAATAATGGTCACGGCGGCGGAGAAGTCGTTGTCGCCGCATACGTACGACAAAAAAACATTCCTTTTTTCATTTAGTAAAACGCTTCGTATAAAAAAATATTCCTTTTGAATAAGCTTAAATTTCAAAGGGGTTTATACACCGTATAAAAGAAAGTTGTGTGTAAAACAAAATATGACTCAATGAATGGAGATTGAGACGAAGTCCCTTACCTCATGTCCGTTGTGACTCGATTGATCTTTAATCTCCTGAATAATAAACTCGAGTTAATTTATAATTGCTTAACAAACATTTTTGAAGTTCACTATTCCTTTTACATCACTTATTACCATGTCATGAACATTATGTAATTGTTTAAGTTAATAACGGTCGTTTTAACGATAATTGGTACTTGAGTCAAAAGTAAACACTTTATAATTACAAGTTGTTCATGTATCCATTATATACAGAGTTATATTCATTTTATAGATATAATATATATCATATATATCCAGTTTATACATTCATTTATAATATTACATAACATTTAGAGGTAAGAAATGAAATGCCCCGTTCATGGAGACGGTAAGCCGTACGTACGCATGAACGCTACTTTCATTTCTATTTCGTATTTTATGGAATGGAATCATAATGACCTAATGTTATATTATAATTCCAGAATAATTTCATATATAATATCATTAAATCAATCCTTTATACATCCCCCATATTGAATTAACGAATCAAATCACTTTGAGGGGGCGGTAGTCCGCACTTCCTAAAATGAAGATATCACGTATACCCATAATGGAAGCCATAAAGGTATTCCATAAATGAAAAATAAAGATTCTTAAGGAAAAAATATACATATTATATATCATATATAAATATAGTGGCATCTTAATGGCCACCTTTGAAGGTGTTAGAAGAATATTGAACAATCATCGTTTCGTGAGGCAGAAATTCACCATCCATGGAAACTGTATGTTCTTTAACCATTAAATGAAGGTGTGTGTAAGTGTAGCTATAATACTTCTCATAAAAATATCATAGTATATTGAAGATACTTTTTTTGTTACAAAATAAAGGAACAAAAACAGTTTAGGGGTTTGGAGAAGCAAAATAAAACATAAGAACACAAGACAAGACACTACCTTTAAAACGGGTAACTCTTTTTTATTTGAGCTCAAAGGCTTCCTTGGAAAGACTTCTGCGCAAAGTGAGGCTTCTAGGAGTAATAGAGGGATGTGGGGAGACAAAATGGTCAGGGTTTGGCTGAGACAAATTCTTGAGAGGTGTGGGTAAGGTGGTAGAGGTGGGGGCCTTTTATAATAGGAGAGGAGGGGCACTCTTGGAAAGTTATAAAAGGTTACTTTATTATAAAAATATTTTTGGATTTTAAAGGTCCCAAAATTATATATTTCGAGGATAAGGTTATAAGAGTTCAAAATCCACCCATACAATAGGTTTTTTACAAGTTTAGGTCTTATATTTTACATTATCTTTTCTTTTTATTTAAATCAGTAAATAATGAGGTAATCGCTGCATCATCATGGTGTCATAAATAATATAATTTTTTTAATGTCTAAAAATTAAAAAAAAAATATCATGATGTAGGAAATCTTATTATCTTTATAATGAATTTATATAGTCAAAATTATGACTTGTATAACCCCATTTAAAATATTTTTTAGTAAAACAACACATATTTGTGACATTTTTATTTTAACAATAATTAAAAAACTATTAAGTTCATTTTCCTACCAAAGTGGCACCATGGGGTCCCCAAGTTGACCCATGGATTATCTTGGTCGGCCATTACACATAAAATAAGGGTAGGACACGTGTCAAGGTCATTTAATATTATTAATACATTATTTTTACCTTAAATTACACCAATTACCTCTAATCGCGATTAAAGACATAAAAGTTACTACTCACCAAAAAATTATTTTAATCCCATTGAACCAAATTTTACTTCCTAATGACAACCATGGATGTCGGATTTTTGAAATTCAAAACACAGAGGTGGTGAAATTTCATTTATACGAAACATCTGTTTTTTTAAGTACCACTTAGTGGTTTCACTATTCATCAAAAATTGAAGTTTTTCAGAAAGATAACAAAAATTTATCCTAAGATATATTTGATATTATGAATTCAAAAATGATGTCTATTTTAAAAAATTCAAAACATATAAGTTACATTAATTAATTTAACAATTAATTCCCACTGTCAGAATAAATAGCGTGTTTTTATGAAATAATATATATCAAAATATTGACACTAGTTTAGGTCCAATTTCAAAGTGAAATTAATTCCAACGAACACTATTGGATTAAATGGTAAAAATATATTCTAATTTTACTTTAAAACCAATTCAAAAGATAATCTAATCATATAAATAAATTAGATTAAAAAGTGGTTTTGAATTAAAATACAAAATTTTTCACTATTCATTAAAAAAATAAACTTTTTCGGAAAAATACCAAAAATTTACCCAAAGTAAATTTTGATGTCCCGATTCGAAAGAAGAATTTTATTTGGTCCAATAGAATGTATAATAGTGACCAAAACTATATTTAAAGAGGGTTCTCCATCAAAAGGTGATAAGTGGACCTTTAGTGAAAATTTGAGTATATATGCCAAAAATTGAATTCATTTCGTATTTTAAGACATTATCAATTATTGGATAAATGTAAAAACATTTAACAAACATATAATATCATATTGTAGTTATTTCAATTCATTCCCACCAATACAATGGCTACATCTTAACTACCATTTAAAATAATATTATTTTATTACTAGTGTGCAACTTAAGATTTCAAAGAAATTATTTGTTGCGTATCAGGTATGCTATCAAACATAGCAACTCCTTTAAAGTAAAATTAATATTTAATTCATAAATATTAATAAGTATGAAAATGTATTATTCTTTATTTACCTGGGATGTTATATCTTTCCCCCCTTTTGTGAATTGCGTCCTCGCAATTTTATTCACTTATCAAAATAAGGGGGGGTATTTATCTTTCATAGCATTTTTAGATTCCCAAGTTGCCTATTCAAACATATGGTTTTTCCACAAAACCTTTACCTGACGAGTTACCTTATTCCACAACACTTGGTCTCTATGGTCAAGGATCTGGGCTGGTTGTTCTTTTTAAGAGAGATTCTCTTCCAACTGAACTACCTCTGGGTTCAAAACATGAGATGGATCTGGTATATACTTTCTCAACATCGAAACATGAAAAACATTATGTATATGAGATAAACTCAGAGGTAAAGCCACTCGGTAAGCAACTGATCCAACTTTTTCCAGAATTTCATATGGTCCAATGAACCTTGGACTCAGCTTTCCTTTCTTACTAAATCGCATCACACTTTTCCACGGTGAAACTTTGAAAAAAACATGATCACCTACCTCGAAAGATAGATCCTTCCTCCTGTTATCTGCATAACTCTTCTACCTTCTCTAGGCTGTTCTCATGTGTTTCTGAATCAACTGAAATTTTGCTGCCATCTCTTCTACCAATTCAGGTCCCATCAGCTTCCTTTCACCCACTTCATCCCAAAAAGCTAGAGTTCGACACTGCTTCCCATATAATGCCTCAAACGGTGCCATCTGTATACTGGAATGAAAAATGTTATTATATGAAAATTCATCCAAAGAAATATGTTGGTCCCAACTTCCCTGATAATCCATCTAACAAGCATGTAGAATATCCTCCAAAGTCTGAATTGTTTGTTCTAAATGCCCATCTGATTGAGGATGAAAAGCTGTACTAGAATTTAATTCAGTACCCAATGACTTTTGAAGGCCTTTCCAAAAGTTAGAATTAAACCTAGGATCATGATCAGATACAATGTATAGGGGAACTCCATGCAACCTGACTATCTCTTTTAGATACAATCGATAAAGTTGATCTAGAGAGAAAGTATCTCGAATAGGATGGAAATGAGCAGATTTAGTCAAGCGATCAACAATAACCCAGATTGCATTATTACCTCGAGATGTCTTCGGTAATCCCACAACAAAGTCCATGGATATATTTTAACATTTCCACTCTAGCATTGGTAAAGGATGAAGCATCCCTTTCGGTAACTACCGCTCTTCTTTAACCTGCTGAAAAGTCAATCACTTCACAGTAAAATCAGCAATATCTCTTTTCATTCCATCACACCAGTAATACTCCCACAGATCTCTGTACATCTTATTACTGCCAGGATGAACTGAAAACGGAGCACTATGATCTTTAAATAACAACTCTCTCTTCAACTGTGAATAATAAGGAACACAAAAACTCTTCCCAAATCTCAAAAGACAATCATTATCAATGTTGAATTCAGGAAACTTACCCTTCTGAACCAGCTCTACCTTTTTCAACAACTCAATGTCTTGCTTCTATGCTTGCTTGATTCTGTCTTATAGAGAAGATTTCACTGATACCTGAAACAAAACTGAAGGACATCCTCCACCAACAACTTTTATGCAAAATTTCATCAAATCCTTAACCAAAAGATCACGTTTGAAACACAACATAGTTAATGAAGCATTACTTTTTCGACTCAACGCATCGGCCACTTTATTTTCTTTTCCCGGATGGTAATGAATTGTACATTCATAATCCTTGATTAATTCGAGGCATCTCCTCTGTCTCATTTTCAATTATTTCTGAGTGAATATATACTTTAAACTTTTGTGATCCATATATATTTCATACTTTACTCCATACAAATGAAGCCTCCAAATTTTTAAATCCAAAACAATAGAATCTAATTCCAAATCTTGTGTAGGGTAATTTAAATCATGAGTTTTCAACTGACGTGAAGCATATGCAATTACCTGATCATTATGCATATGGACACAACCAAGTCCCTTCAAAGAAACATCACTGTATATAACAAACTCACCATTCCTGGAAGGAAGTTCCAAAACTGGAGCATTCAACAATATTCTTTTCAACTCCTGAAAACAATCATCACATTCTTTTGTCCAGATAAACTTAACACCCTTCTGAGTTAGCTTAGTCATTTGACTAGATAACCGTGGAATTTTTTCAACAAAACTTCTGTAGTAACCGGCCAAACCAAGAAAACTATGGATCTCGATTACATTTGTGGGTCTTGGCTATTCTTCAAAAACATTTGTTTTTGCAAGATCCACAGTTATTCCGTATTTAGAAACAATATTGCCAAGGAAAGAAATTTGTTGCAACCAAAACTCACACTTGCTGAATTTCCCATATAATTTTTTTAAGGTTTGAAAAATAACCCTTAAATTCCTTTCATGCTCCTCTTTACTTTTAGAAAACACCAAAATATCATCAATGAAAACAACCACAAACTTATCCAAGAACTCATGGAAAATTCTATTCATAAGGTCCATTAATACAGCAGGTGCATTGGTTAGCCCAAAAGGAATTACTACAAATTCATAATGGCCATATCTTGTACGAAACGCGGTTTTCAGAATATCTGCTTCCTTTACCATCAACTGATGGTACCCCAATCTCAGGTCAATCTTTGAAAAAAATGAGCTCCCTGGGGCTGATCAAAAAAATCATCGATATTATGCAAAGGATATTTGTTCTTAAAAGTAATGTTATTCAAGGCTCTATAATCAATGAAAAGTCTCATTGAACCATCTTTCTTTCTAACAAATAAAACAGGAGCACCCCATGGTGATGTGCTAGGTCGAAGGAAACCTTTCTCTAATAAATCTTGCAATTGCTCCTTCAACTCTAAAAGTTCAGTTTGAGCTATTCTATAAGGGAGTTTTGAAATTGGCATAGCATCAGGAACTAAGTCAACAGTAAATTCAACTTCCCAGTCTGGTATTATTCCAGGCAACTCATTAGAAAAAACATAAGGATACTCATTTACCACTGGCACATCATTAATCTGAACAGTTCCCTTGTTTTCAACGATATGTGCAAGGTAACATTCATTTCCATATTTTACAAGTTTCTCGGCTTCTTGATATGTTATCAACATTAAGGGTTCATTCTTGTACACAAATTGAAAGTCTTTCTGAAAAGAAACTTCTTTTTCTCTACAGTCAATCTTAGCATGGTAAATAGAGAGCCAATCCATACCCAGGATAACATCAAACTCTACTAGAGGTAAAACAATAAGTTTCGCAAGTAGGTTCTTTCCACAGATAAGGATAGGAAGATTCTTATAAATTGTTTTTGCCTCAAAATTTCCCCCGGGTGTTTTTACCACAAGTTCAGGAGTCATTTCTTGGGATGGTATTCCCATTTTACTAGAAAGGTTTTCAGAGATGAAAGAATGTGTAGACCCCGAATCAAAAAACACACTGGCATAATCTGAAGAAAAAAAACAAAGTACCTGATACAACTTTATTTGATGGTGCAACATCTTCTGAAGTAGTTGCAATGGATTTCACCACCCCTTTCTTCTTGTAGTCTAACTGATTCCAATCACTCAAGCTCTTTGTCAGACACTCGTTTTCATAGTGACCCATCTCATTGCACTTAAAACATTTCACTAACTGTAAATCAAATTTGGACTTACCATCACATTGATATTTTACAGTGCAATCACGAGCCTTATGTCCCATCTTACCACATTGGTAGCACTTTCCAGAATTCAAAAGACATTCCCCAGCATGCCTTTTACCACATTTATCACAAACTGGAAACTTAGTTTTCTTACCATTAGAAATTTTTGAATAATTCTTTCCTTTCTCCTGCCACCTCAGTCTCTTCTTATGCTGGTTTTTATAGAACACTTGATCATCGTAAAACTCCATTTCCACCTTCTCAGCACATCGAACAAGCTTTTTCATAACTTTTGAACTCACGAGCAGCTAAATCCCTTCGATATTTTGGATTTAATCCTGAGTAAAAATTATTGATTTTACTATCAAGGTCTCGGATAAAATTTGGAGCATACCTTGCCAATCGAGTGAACCTTTCTTCATAGGTAGCCACTGAGTCTTCCTCTTTCCTCAATTCTAGGAATTGTTTTTCAATCCTATGTCGAACAGCCTTAGGAAAATACTTCTCAAGAAACATACCTTTGAATTCATCCCAGTCGAGAGCATCAATCTCATCAGCGTCCCTGATATTTTTAACCATCGACCACCACTGATCTACTTCACCCTCCAAATGGTAAATAACAAGACTAACCTTTTTATTGTCTGAACACCCCATGACATCAAAAATATTCTCCAGTTCTTTAATCCACCCTTTAGCTAGCACATGGTCAGATGATCCTCTGAATGATGGGAGATATTGCCTCATGAAATGTTCCACCACTGACATGTTCCTCTGCGGTTGATATGGCTGATCTCGTTCATGGATACCACCACCGTTTATCACTTGATTCAACTGTGCCATTACTGCAACAAACTATTCAGTTCCAATTCCGACCATCTCAGGATGCTGAATTAGAATTTTATTTCCTTCTGTATGCCTTCCTAGCAATGCTTCCCTATTTCCTCTGCGGAAAACCATTATGAACAAACATGTCCTAGATGAAGCAACATGGTAATCTTCAAATGCTATATCATTTAAATTTGACCCAAAAAAATATTTTTGGATAATCTTTTAATTGAATTCTAACTCTTAAAGTTATCTAACATGACCTCTGATACCAACTATAAGGCCCCGACCTTAAACCTTACTTAATATTGAATTAAATGAATAATTCACATTGAGGATCTTTTCAGGTTTAGAGTTTTAGAGAATTAGGACATAACTATTACATATCAAAATATTACAAAGTAGACACTTCTACTAAGTTTCCATAAAATAAAAACTCTTAAAAACAAACATGTCTAGTTCCATTTTTTAGATAGCATGACTTTTCCTTGATCCCATCCTTAACCCTATTCCACATTAAGTCCTGTGAAAAACATTTCAAAAACATGGCAGGAGCATAAAAAGCTCAATAAGGGATATAAAAGTACGAAATGAAAACATTAGTCCATGTATGAAATCATACATTACTCATAAAACATAAGCATTTTAACATACCACATCAAATCATCAATAAATCATAGAAATCATAAGACACAAAGGTAACTTGAGGCATTCATAACATTATTACATATGGAGTAACCCTCATGGTTATGTTTGAAATACTCATCACAGTATATTCAATAAATCTCTTTGGAGAAACCTTAACATTTAACTCCTTCGCGTTACCCAATGCATTGGAGAGCTATATCGGGCTCACCTGCCCTTTGTTTATCACGGAACCACCCATATTCATAACAATGCCTAAGAACCATAACATAATCGTATAACGTAAAACTTTCATAAGGGAAACATAAAATTTCCACATTTCAATCACAATATATCAATACAACACATTGATATAATAAAAACATTATGAAAACCATTTTCAATACCAAAATAAAAGAAAAGTAATACATTTTATTTGTTTTTCACTTTAAAAAAATTAGGTTATGGCTTGTAGAGGAATCCGAAACTCAAATAATGGTCACGATGGTGGAGAAGTCGTTGCCGCCGCATACGTACGACAAAAAAACATTACTTTTTTCATTTAGTAAAACGCTTCGTATAAAAAAATATTCATTTTGAATAATAATAAAAGTCAATGTGGTTTATACACCGTATAAAAGAAAGTTGTGTATAAAACAAAATATGCCTCAATGAATGGAGATTGAGACGAAGTCCCTTACCTCGTGTCTGATGTGACTCGGTTGCTCTTTAATCTCCGGAATAATAAACATGAGTTAATTTCTACTTGTTTAAGAACATTTTTCAAGTTCATTATTCCTTTTATATAACTTATTACCATTTCATGAACACTATGTAATTATTTAAGTTAATAACGGTCGTTTTAACGATCATTTATACTTGAGTCAAAAATAAACTCTTATAATTACAATTTTTTCATGTATCCATTATATCCAGAGTTATATTCATTATTTAGATATTATGTATATCATATATATCCAGTATATACATGCATTTATAATATTACATAACATTTAGAGGTAAGAAATGAAATGCACCGTTCATGGAGACGGTAAGCCGTACGTATGCATGAACGCTACTTTCATTTCTATTTCATATTTTATGGAATGGAATAATAATGACATAAAGGTATATTATAATTACATTACAATTTAATATCTAATATCATTAACACCATCCTTTATACATCTCATATATGGCATTAACGAATCAAATCACTTTGAGGGGGCAGTAGTCCGCACTTCCTAAAATGAAGATATCGCGTATACCCATAACGGAAGCCATAAAAGTATGCCATAAATGAAAAATGCATAATATTAACGAAAACATAAACATATTATATATCATATATAAATATATTGTCATATTAATTGCCACCTTTTAAGGTGTTAGAATAATATTTTACAATCATCATTTCGTGAGGCAGAAATTCGCCATCCACAGAAACAGTATGCTCTTTAACCATTAGATGAAGGTGTGTGTATGTGTAGCTATAATAATTATCATAACGACATCCTAGTATATTGAAGTTATTGTTTTTGTTACAAAATAAGGGAATAAAAAGTGTTTAGGGGTCGAAGAAGCAAACTAAAACATAAGAACACAAGAGAAGACACTACCTTTAAAACGGGTAACTCTTTTTTATTTGAGCTCAAAGGCTTCCTTAAAAAGACTTCTTCCCAATGTGAGGATTCTAGGAGTAAGAGAGGGATGTGGAGAGACCAAATGGGCAGGGTTTGGCCGAGCCAAAGGCTTGAGAGGTGTGGGTAATGAGGTAGAGGTGGGGGCCTTTTATAAGAGGAGAGGAGGGGCACACTTGGAAAGTTATAAAAGGTTACTTTATTATAAAATGATTTTCAGATTTTGAAGGTCCCAAAATTATATATTTGGAGGATAAAGAGATAATAGTTTGTAATACGCCTATCTAATAGGTTTTTGACAAGTGTAGGTCTTATATGTTACATTATATTTTCATTTTATTTAAATCGTTAAATAATGAGGTAATCACTGCATCATCATGGTGCCATAAATAATTTAATTTATTTAATGTCTAAAAATTATAAAAAAATATCCTTATGTAGGAAATAGTTTTATATTTCTAATGAATATTTATAGTCAAAATTATTAGTTTTATAACCCCATTTAAATTTTTTTAGTAAAACAACACATGTTTGTGACATTTTTATTTTAACATTAAATAAAAAGTTATTAATGTCATTTTCCTACCAAAGTGGCTCCATGGGGTCCCCTAGTTGACCCACGGATTTTCTTGGTTGGCCATGACACATCCAATAATGGTAGGACATGTGTCAAGGACATTTCATATTATTAAAACATTATTTTTACCTTAAATTACACTAATTACCTCTAATCGCAATTAAAAACTTAAAAGATACTATTCACCAAAAAATTATTTTAATCCCATTGAACCACATTTTACTTCCTAATGAAAACCATGAATATAGGATTTTTGAAATTAGAAACACAGAGGTGGTAAAATTTCATTTAAATGAAAAATCAGTTTTTTTAAGTACCACTTAGTGGTTTTACTAATCATCAAAAATTGAAGTTTTTCAGAAAAATACCAAAACATCAACCTAAGATATATTTGATATTCCGAATTCAAAAATGATGTTTATTTTACAAAATTAAAAACATATAAGTTAAATTAATTAATTTAAAAATTAATTCCTACTGTCAGAACAAATAGCGTGTTTTTATGAAACAATATATATCAAAAGATTGACACTAGTTTAAGTCCAATTTCAAAGTGAAATTAATTCCAACGACCACTATTGGATTAAATGGTAAAAACATATTCTAATTTAACTTTAAAACCAATTCAAAAGATAATATAATCATATAAATAAATTAGATTAAAAAGAGTTTTTGAATTAAAATACAACATTTTTCACTATTCATTAAAAAAATAAACTTTATCGGAAAAATACCAAAAATTTACACAAAGTAAATTTTGATGTCCCGATTAGAAAGAAGAATTTTATTTGGTCCAAAAGAATTTATAAGAGTGACCAAAACTATATTTAAAGAGGGTTCTCCATCAAAAGGCGATAAGTGGACCTTTAGTGAAAATTTGAGTATATATGCCTAAAATTGAATTCTTTTCATATTTTAAGCCTTTATCATTTATTGGATAAATGTAAAAACATTTAAAAAACATATATAATTACATTGTAGTTATTTATAATCATTCCCGCCAATACAACGGCTACGTGTTAACTACCAGTTAAAATAATATTATTTTATTACTACTGTGCAACGTAAGATTTCAAAGAAACTTATTGTTGCGTATCGGGTACGCTATCGAACATATCAACCCATTTAAAGTAAAATTAATATTTAATTTGTAAATATTAATAAGTATGAAAATATATTATTCTTTATATACTTGGGATTTTACATCCTTCCCCCCTTTTGGGAATTGCGTCCTCGCAATTTTATTCACTTATCAAAATAAGTGGGGGTATTTATCCCTCCTAGCATTTTTAGATTCCCACGTTGCCTCTTCAACCATATCGTTTTTTCACAAAACCATTACTTGATGAATTACATTATTCTGCAACACTTGCTCTATATGGTCAAAGATCTGGACTGGTTGTTCTTCATAAGAGATATTCTCTTCCAACTGAACTGCCTCTGGGATCAAAACAAGAGATGGATCTGGCATATACTTTCTCAACATCAAAACATGAAAAACATTGTGTACCTGAGATAAAATCATAGGTAAAGCCACTCAGTAAGCAACTGATCCAACTTTTTCCAGAATTTTATATGGTCCAATGAACCTTGGACTTAGCTTTCTTTTCTTACCAAATAGCATCACACTTTTCCACGGTGAAACTTTGAGAAAAACATGATCACCTACCTCGAAAGATAGATCCTTCCTCCAGTTATCCGCATAACTCTTCTACCTTCTCAGAGCTATTCTCATGTTTTTCTGAATAAACTGAACTTTTTCTGCCATCTCTTCTACCAATTCTGGTCCCATCAGATTCCTTTCACCCACTTCATCCCAAAAAGCTGGAGTTCGACACCGCTTCCCATATAATTCCTGAAACGGTGCCATCTGTATACTAGAATGAAAACTGTTATTATATGAAAATTCAACAAAAGAAATATGTTGATCCAAACTTCCCTGATAATCCATCGAATAAGCATGTAGCATATCCTCCAAAGTCTGAATTGTTCGTTCTAACTGCCCATCTGATTGAGGATAAAAAGATGTACTAAAATTTAATTCAGTACCCAACGACTTCTGAAGGCCTTTCCAAAAGGTAGAAGTAAACCTATGATCACGATCAGATACAATGGATAGGGGAACTACATACAACCTAAATATCTCTTTAAGATACAATCTAGAAAGTTGATCTAGAGAGAAAGTATCTCGAATAGGAAGGAAATGAGCAGATTTAGTCAAGCGATCAACAATAACCCAGATTGCATTATTACCTCGAGATGTCCTCGGTAATCCCACAAAAAATTACATGGATATATTTTCCCATTTCCACTCTAGCATTGGTAAAGGCTAAAGCATCCATTTCGGTAACTGCCGCTCTGCTTTAACCTGCTGACAATTCAAACACTTCACAGTAAAATCGACAATATCTCCTTTTATTCCATCCCAGCAGTAATACTGCCACAGATCTCTGTACATCTTAGTACTGCCAGGATGAACTGAAAATGGAGAACTATGAGCTTTACATAACAACTCTCTCTTCAACTGTGAATCACAAGGCACACACAATCTATTCCCAAATCTCAAAACACAATCATTATCAATGTTGAATTCAGGCAACTTACCCTTCTGAACCAGATCTACCTTTTTTTGCAACTCACTGTCTTGCTTCTGTTATTGCTTGATTCTATCTATTAGATAATATTTCACTGATACCTGAAACAAAATATAAGGACATCCTGCACCAACAACTTTTATGAAAAATTTCATCAAATCCTTAACCAAAGGATCACATTCGAAATGCAACAATGTAAATGAAGCATTAATTTTTCAACTCAAAGCATCAGCGACTTTATTTGCTTTTCCCGGATGATAATGAATTGTACAATCATAATCCTTGATTAATTCTAGACATCACCTCTGTCTCATTTTCAATTCTTTCTGAGTGAATATATACTTTTAACTTTTGTGATCTGTATATATTTCACACTTCACTCCATAAAAATGAAGCCTCCAAATTTTTAAAGCGAAAACAACAGAAGATAATTCCAAATCATGTGTAGGGTAATTTACCTCATGAGTTTTCAACTGACGTTAAGCATATGCAATTACCTAATCATTCTGCATAAGGACACAGCCAAGTCCCTTTAACGAAGCATCACTGTATATAACAAACTCACCATTCCTGGAAGGAAGTGCCAAAACTGGAGCATTCATCAATCTTCTTTTCAACTCCTGAAAACAATCATCACATTCTATTTTCCAGATAAACTTAACACCCTTCTGAGTTAGCTTAGTCATTGGACTAGATAACCATGAAATTGTTTCAACAAACCTTCGGTAGTAACGTGCCAATCCAATAAAACTATGGATCTCGGTTACATTTGTGGGTCTTGGCCATTCTTCAACAACATTTGTTTTTTCATTATCCACAATTATTCCATCTTTAGAAATAATATGACCAAGGAAAGAAATTTGTTGCAACCAAAACTCACACTTACTAAATTTCCCATACAATTTATTTTCTTTTAAGGGTTGCAAAATAACCCTTAAATGTCTTTCATGCTCATCTTTACTTTTAGAAAACACCAAAATATCATCAATGAAAACAACCACAAACTTATCCAAGAACTCATGGAAAATTATATTCATAAGGTCCATGAATACAACTGGTGCATTGGTTAGCCCAATAGGAATTACTACAAATTCATAATGGCCATATCTTGTACGAAATGCGGTCTTCGGAATATCTGCTTCCTTTACCTTCAACTGATGGTACCCCAATCTCAGGTCAATCTTTGACAAAAACTGAGCTCCCTGGAGCTGATCAAACAAATCATCGATATGAAGCAAAGGATATTTTTCTTAATAGTGATGTTATTCAAGGCTCTATAATCAATGAAAAGTCTCATTAAACCATATTTCTTTTTAACAAATAAAACAGAAGCACCCCATGATGATGTGCTAGGTCGAATGAAACCTTTCTTTAATAAATCATGAAATTGCTCCTTCAACTCTGAAAGTTCATTTTGAGCCATTCGATAAGGGGGTTTTGAAATTGGATTAACATCAAGAACTAAGTCAACAGTAAATTCAACTTCCCGATTTGGTATTATTCCAGGCAACTCATCAGTAAAAACATCAGGATACTCATTTACCACCAGCACATCATTAATCTGAACAGTTCCCTTGTTTTCAACGATATGTGCAATGTAACATTCATTTCCATTTTTTACAATTTCTCGACCTGTTGATATGTTATCAACAGTAAGGGTTCATTATTTTACATAAACTGAAATTATTTATGAAAAGAAACTTCTTTATCTATACAGTCAATCTTAGCATGGTAAATAGAGAGCCAATCCATACCCATGATAACATCAAACTCTACTAGAGGTAAAACAATAAGGTTTGCAAGTAGGTTCTTTCCACTGATAAGGATAGGAAGATTCTTATAAATTCATTTTGACTCAATATTTCCCCTGGGAGTTTTTACCACAAGTTCAGGAGTCCTTTCTTGAGATGGTATTCCCATTTTACTAGAAAATTTTTCAGAGATGAAATAATGTGTAGACCCCGAATCAAAAAATACACTGGCATAATCTGAAAAAACAAACAAAGTACCTCATGCAACTTTATTTGATGGCCCAATATCTGCTGAAGTACTTGCAAAGGATTTCACCACCCCTTTCTGCTTATAGTATAACTACTTCCCATCACTCAAGCTCTTTTTCAGACACTCGTTTTCATAGTGACCCATCTCATTTCACTTAAAACATTTCACTAACTGTAAATCAAATTTGGAATTACCATCACCTTGATCTTTTTCAGTGCAATCACGAGCCTTAGGTCCCATCTTACCACATCAGTAGCACTTTCCAGAATTCAGAAGACATTCCCTAGCATGCCTTTTACCACATTTAACACAAACTGGAAACTTAGTTTTCTTACCGTCATACCTTTTTGAACAATTCTTTCCTTTTTCCTGCCACCTCGGTCTCTACTTCTGATGGTTGTTATAGAACACTTGATCATCGACAAACTCCATTTCCACTTTCATAGCACATCGAACAAGATTTTCATAACATCTTAACTCACAAGAAGCTAAAGCCCTTCGATATTTTGGATTTAATCCTGAGTAAAAACGATTTATTTTACTATCAAGCTCTCGGATAAAATTTGGAGCATACCTTGTCAATCGAGTGAACCTTTCTACATAGGCAGCCACTGAGTCTTTCTCTTGCCTCAATTCCAGGAATTTTTTTTCCATCCTAAGTCGAACAGCCTTAGGAAAATAATTCTCAAGAAACATACCATTGAATTCATCCCATTCGAGAGCATCAATCTCATCAGCGTCCCTGATATTTTTAACCATCGACCACCACTGATCTGCTTCACCCTCCAAACAGTAAATAACAAGACTAACCTTTTGATTGTCTGAACACCCCATGACATCGAAAAACTTTTCCAGTGCTTTAATCCACCCTTCAGCTAGCACAGGGTCAGATAATCCTCTGAATGATGGGAGATGTTGCCTCGTGAAATGTTCCACCACTTACATGTTCCTCTACGGTTGATCTGGATGATCTCGTGCATGGATACTGCCACCATTTATTGCTTGATTCAACTGCGTCGTTACTATAAAAAACTGTTCAGTTCCAATTCCGACCTTCTCAGGATGCTGATTCGAAAGGTTATTTCCTTTTATATGCCTTCCTAGAAATGCTTCCCTATTTCCTCTACGGAAAACCATTCTGAACAAACATGTCTTAGATGATGCAACATGGTAATCTTCAAATGCTATATCATTTCAATTTTACCAAAAAAAAATATTTTTCGATAATCATTTAATAGAATTCTAACTCCTAAAGTTATCTAAACTGACCTATGATACCAACTATAAGGCCCCGACCATAAAACTTACTTAATATTGAATTAAATGAATAATTCACATTGAGGATATTTTCAGGTTTAGAGTTTTAGAGAATTAGGGCATATCTATTACATCTAACAAGATTACAAAGTAGACACTTCTACTAAGTTTCCATAAAATAAAAACTCTTAAAAACAAACATTTATAGTTCCATGTTTTAGATTGCATGACTTTTCCTTGATCCCATCCTTGACCCTATTCCACATTATGTCCTGTGAAAAACATTTCAAAAACATGGGATGACCATAAAAAGCTCTGTAAGGGAAAAGTAAAAAATAAAAACATTAGGCTATGTATGAAATCATACATTACTCATAAAACATAAGCATTTTCACATACCTCATCAAATCATGAATAAATCAAAGAAATCATAATACATAAAGGTAACTTGAGGCATTCATAACATTCTTACATAGGGAGTAACACTCAGGGTTACGTTTGAAATACCCATCACAGTATATTCCCTAAATCTCTTCGGAGAAACCTTAACTTTTAACTCCTTCACATTACCGAATGCGTTGGAGAGATTTATCGGGCTCACCCACCCTTTATTTATCACAGAACCACCCGTCTTCATAACAATTCCCAAGAACCATAACATAATCATATGACGTAAAACATGCAAAAATGAAACATAACATTTCTACATTTCAATCACAAGATATCAATACAACACATTGATATAATAAAATCATTATAAAAACCATTTTCAATACCAAAATAAAAGAACATTAATACATGGTATTTGTTTTTCATTTTTAAAAAAATTAGGTTATGGCTTATAGAGGTAGCCAAAACTCAAATAATGGTCACGGCGGTGGAGAAGTCGTTGTCGACGCATACGTACAACAAAAACAACGTTACTTTTTTCAGTTAGTAAAACGCTTTGTATAAAAAAAGATTCAATTTTAATAAGTGTAAAATTCAAAGGGTTTATACACCGTATAAAAGAAATTTGTGTATAAAACCAAATATTCCTCGATGAATGGAGATTGAGACGAAGTCCCTTACCTCATGTCTGATGTGACTCGATTGCTCTTTAATCTCCTGAAGAATAAACTTGAGTTAATTTATAATTGATTAAGAACCTTTTTATGGTTCATTATTCATTTTATATCACTTTTTACCATTTCATGAACACTATGTAATTATTTAAGTTAATAACGGTCGTTTTTACGATCATTGGTACTTGAGTAAAAAATAAACTCTTATAATTACAAGTTTTTCATGTATCCATTATATCCAGAGTTATATTCATTATGTATATATCATATATACCATATATATCCATTATATACATGCATTTATAATATTACATAACATTTAGAGGTAATAAATGAAATGCACCGTTCATGGAGACGGTAAGTCGTACGAACGCATGAACGCTACTTTCATTTCTATTTCGTATTCTATGGAATGGAATCATAATGACATAAAGGTATATTATAATTACATTATAATTTCATATATAATATCATTAACTACATCCTTTATACATCTCACATATGGAATTAACAAATCAAATCACTTTGAGGGGGCGATAGTCCGCACTTCCTAAAATGAAAATATCACATATACCCATAACGGAAGCCATAAAAGTATGCCATAAATGAAAAATACAGAAGCTTAAAAAAGACATAAACATATTATATATCATATATAAATATAGAGTCATCTTAATTTCCACCTTTGAAGGTGTTAGATGAATATTGAACAATCATCATTTCATGAGGCAGAAATTCACCATCCAGAGAAATAGTATGCTCTTTAACCATTAGATGAAGGTGTGTGTAAGTGTAGCTATAATACTTCTCATAACTAATACCTAGTATATTTAATATATTTCTGTTGTTACAAAATAAATTAATAAAAAGATTTTAGGGGGTTGGAGAAGCAAACTAAAACATAAGAACACAAGAGAAGACACTACCTTTAAAACGGGTAACTCTTTTTGATTTGAGCTCAAAGGATTCCTTAAAAAGAATTTTTCCCAAAGTTAGGCTTCTAGGAGTAATAGAGGGATGTGGGGAGACAAAATGTACAGGATTTGGCCGAGCCAAAGGCTTGAGAGATGTGGGTAAGGTGGTAGAGGTGAGGGCCTTTTATAAAAGGAGAGGAGGGGCGCACTTGGAAAGTTATAAAAGGTTACTTTATTATAAAAAGATTTTCATATTTTAAAGGTCCCAAAATTATATATTTTGAGGATAATGTGATAAGAGTTTTAAATCCACCCATCCAATAGGTCATTGACAAGTGTATGTCTTAGATTTTACATTATATTTTTATTTTATTTAAATCGTTAAATAATGAGGTAATCGCTGCATCATCATGGTGTCGTAAATAATTTAATTTATTTAATGTCTAAAAATTATTCAAAAAAATATCATTATGTAGGAAATATTTTTATCTTTATAATGAATATTTATAGTCAAAATTATGAATTTTATAACCCCATTTTAAAAATTGTTTTAGTAAAACAACACATGTTTGTGACATTTTTATTTTAACATTAAATAAAAAGTTATTAATGTCATTTTCCTACCAAAGTGGCTCCATGGGGTCCCCAAGCTGACCCATGGATTTTCTTGGTCGGCCATGACACATCCAATAATGGTAGGATATGTGTCAAGGTCATTTAATATTATTAAAACATTATTTTTACCTTAAATTACACTAATTACCTCTAATCGCAATTAAAAACTTAAAAGTTACTATTCACCAAAAAAATTATTTTAATCCCATTGAACCACATTTTACTTCCTAATGACAAAAATTAATGTAGGAGTTTTTAAATTCCAGACACAGGGGTGGTAAAATTTCATTTAAATGAAAAATCAGTTTTTTTAAGTACCACTCAGTGGTTTCACTATTCATCAAAAATTGATGTTTTTCAGAAAAATACCAAAACATCACCCTAAGATATATTTGATATTACAAATTAAAAAATGATTAATATTTTACAAAATTCAAAACATATAAGTTACATTAATTAATTTAAAAATTAATTCCCGCTGTCAGAACAAATAGCATGTTTTTATGAAATAATATATATCAAAAGATTGACACTAGTTTAAGTCCAATTTCAAAGTGAAATTAATTCAACGACCAGTATTGGATTAAATGGTAAAAATATATTCTAATTTCACTTTAAAAACAATTCAAAAGATAATCTAATCATATAAATAATTTTGATTAAAAAGAGGTTTTGAATTAAAATACAATATTTTTCACTATTCATTTAAAAAAATAAACTTTATCGGAAAAATACCAAAAATTTACACAATGTAAATTTTGATGTCCCGATTCTAAAGAAGGATTTTATTTGGTCCAAAATAATGTATAATAGTGACCAAAACTATATTTAAAGAGGATTCTCCATCAAAAGGCGATAAGTGGACCTTTAGTGAAAATTTGAGTATATATGCCTAAAATTGAATTGTTTCCGTATTTTAATCCTTTATCCTTTATTGGATAAATGTAAAAAAAATTAACAAACATATATAATCATATTTTAGTTATTTCAATTCATTCCTGCCAATATAACAGCTACGTGTTAACTTCCATTTAAAATAATATTATTTTATTACTAGTGTGCAACGTAAGATTTCAAAGAAACTCTTTGTTGTGTATCGGGTATGATATAGAACATTGAAACCCATTTAAAGTAAAATTAATATTTAATTTGTAAATATTAATAAGTACGAAAATGTATTATTCTTTATTTACCTGGGATGTTACAATATGATGGATACATGATAGAGGTAGGATCACTGATAACACTCAATCAAGTAGGGTGTGTGATGCAAGAAGGTGCGTTATTGTACTCATGTAGGTGGGATAAGGTTCACCTAGAAGAATAACCAAAGATTCACACCTAGGGACCTGGGATAAGTGTCATGGGATCTTATTAGGATCCTAGGTGAAGGGATAATCTTCTTCTCAGTGCTTTTAACTTTCCTAGATTATGTTTTGCATTATTTCTCAAAAATTAGAACCATCAAGTCAGTGGTTGAAGATTTAAATAACTAAATCATATTTTTTATTTCATGACCAAAATAAGAATCACATGCAAGCACACACAAGACATTTGAGACTTACATGATTGAAACGATGCATGAGTACCACCTCTTACCTCTCTATGCATGTTATTCATAACCAAAAGTATTAACATAAAATTAAAATTTCCATATATCAAATAACTAAACTATAAAAACAAAATAAAAATAACATCACAAATCAAAGAAACATGGGTGTTCCCTAAATGGGGATTAACTACATGCTTGAATAGACTAATATCCAAGTCTTTTCGATCCTAACCCTTAACTACTATTCCCAAATAAAAAAAAACTCACTTATAATAATTTTATCACAATCGTATTTGATATTAATTTATAGTGTCCCAATCCTATCTACCTCTATAATAACCATACTAGGTCACCATATATTCTTATTAATTCCACCCATGTATGCCATAGAATGAATACTCGTAATAAGAGTGTATTAAGTGATAGTGGGAAGAGTATACCCTCAATAGATAAATAAAAATATTGAAAACATCAATATATATCAATATAAAAATAAATAGAACAAATATCAAAACATACTACATAATGTAATATTTTCTACAATACCATATCAGTTATAAAAAATTAATAGGATCACCCTATGGATGACCACACATGTATATATACAAAAAACTAGAATAAACCACGATTTTTACACTGAGGAAACACCTAGAATATATGTAAAACCACGACATATAGACCATGCTCCACCTAAACAACAATTTACACAAGCCTCCCAAAGTTAAAACTCTTCCTTTTTCTATACTAGGAACTATAAATCCAATACGCAACCCCTAGAACAAATACAAGTTGTGTGTATTAACTTAGTAGGCTACCATTGATGGTGTCCATAGTTAATATCTATATATATAATAGTGTATGAAGAATTTAATAAATTGAAACCCAATCAACTTTTTACACAACCAACTCCATTCATGATCATTAAGCCACAATGATGCTTTACATACTTTGACTAGTGTTAGAGTGGAACAATACATCCACATTCAGTCATCACTGAATATCCCTCAACCTTATAAGGAATTTTATATCACATGGTATTGAAAATTCCAAATACATTATGATAACAAGATTTTATATCAACATTTCATATCATAAGTCCCTTAGTCTTCCAAATCCTTTAACAACTAGAGAATCAATATCCCAATGAAACCCAAGGCTGGAAAACCCATTTTTTGCCATGCCAGAATAATCATCGCCATCAAATTATAAAAAATAAAAGATCCTTAAGATCCCATCCTGTGGGCTTACCTTCCACCAACTGTGGAATCTACAGTGCACCCATCTACCATACTAATGGTAAACACCATCATTTATATGCCACTCAATCCTTGATGGTTTCTACCCACAACTAGTGAACTAAACCACCTACTAGGAACTATATTTTGTGAACATGAACCCAAAGTCATTAGTCCCCCACAATGAGATTAAATGAACAATCCCCTAGGCTACATATCATAATAGTCTCCATCACCACTTATATCAATGGTCAACACCAGCCACATCACACTGATAAACCTCCAGCATCAACATCCCTTGTAGTCAACATCACAGGAATTAACATGAAAATATTCAATAAGTTTCCTAATAAAGTATATCAATCATCACATCTCATGGAAAATTAAAATATATATCGCCAACATGATTATCTTAACATGAATATACACAAATAGGAGAACTATTCCTTACTCATCCACACCAATGAATACTTATACAAGACAACCCTCAAATGTCTCCTTTTAATAACTGATACTACAAGTGATCCAATTCCTAGTTTCTAAAAAAACCATTCCCCATTACCATTTATCTCATGATTTAGGAAACAAGCATGAATCAATAAATAACAATGTACCACCAATATATAGATAAAAGTACTCCATTAATTGAAAATTTCTATTCGATTCATCTCTATAAAAAGATTGTGAAAAATATAGAAAAAGCCTTTGAATTAGGGATTAAAAAAAAACACAAATAACAATAAATCTTGAATATAGGCACATATAGACTGCAAGACATACCCATGGATCATCACCATGATAGATAGTACCAATATAAACCAATAATAAATGAAGATCATTCACTTGGGGATGTACAATTACGGAGATATGATTTAGGGAACACCCACTACATTTTTGGATGAAAATACCAAACCTCGCCTTTAAATAATTAATTAAACCATTTAATTAATTATAAATAAAATAGAACAATTGACCAGTCACCACATGGCCCTCTTGGTTGAATAATTTATGCCCCATACATGTCTAGCCCCATGGAATGGTCCCCCTTAAAATGACGTGACACATATACCAATGAAGCCCTAATAGAATCTTGAATTCATTTCCAAGGGTCACTTAACATTTGACCATGAAATTTATGGAGTTTCTCTCACCCGTTATATATCTTTCATGATGTGACCACCCCTATTACATCATGACACCAAACTCACCTAAAATTTTATAAAGGAAACTCCCTTATATATCCCCCTAACTCCTACATATTACCCTTACATTTTGTCATGGTGTGACACCTCTCATCCTAGAATAAACGTTTTTCCTTCATTTTTGCAAAGTCCCTATACCCTTATGTGTCAAGAACTTATCCAAATTTTGAATATTCCAACGAACCATCATATTTTGATTCCAAAACACATGACATGTCCTTGGATAACCCTAATAGCATCATCTCGTGGTGCCCTTAGGATTTATCATGATCCCCTTCACCAAACTATGATCCATTGTGTCATGATGTGGTCCCCCTCCTCCTCCATGATCACATCCCCTGAGCCCAAACCACCACCACAGACTTGATCCTTAACCTACACCAACACCCATAATATCTCAAGAAGTTCCAAAAACACATGGTCAATCCAAAATCCGACCCAAGTCACCAAACCCAAATAATCATAGCCTTATAATTCAAATTATCTGTTTTTAAATTCATATCCATTATTTAATAGAAATGTTTTGATAAAATATCCAATTTTCTTTATTTATCTCTCCAATAGATCTTAAACCTCTTAAGATCTTGTGATTTAGTTGATATAAATTACATATAATTATACAAGCATAGCCATTAAAAAAATTATGATATACTTATCTATTTTATTTAATTTTAGACTCATTATGACACATGCATTTGAATGTATGAGTTCAAGTTCATTTCTCATTATGATCTTCACCAGTTTGTGACTTTTATTGTCTATATTCTATTTAAAAAAAAAATCACAAGAATTTAATCTTTCTTAGTTGAGATTTATAATATATCTCACCATACCTTAATTAAAATTCTCCTCACATTCATTTATCCCAAATTACGAAGTCTCTGATGTCGTAATTCAGTCACCTTTTTTATAGTCAAGAAAAATGAATTTTTATCATCTTTGATTTGAAATGAATTCTTGTATGTTTTATATCTCCACATGACAGTTATGTCATCCTCCAATATTCTAATGGAACATACATAATTATGTAATTTAATCTCATTCTCTTTATTAAAAATTTTAGATACACTCCAAACCTTATGTCCAAATCCTTCATTAAAGAGAACATCCTTTGATGTGATTTTATTTTCATTGATTTGGGCTCTCCCTATACCATTAATTTTTAAGGATTTATCACTATACAAAAATTAAAACACTTATACAATTACCCAAATATTCCATCCATGATTATTGAACAATTTTTAAGATTAAAACCATAATAATAATACAATCTAGAATCAAAAGGTTTCATATATTGGAGAAATTATCCTCATAAAACATGATCATAAATAAAAAATTAAACATTATTTAGTTCCTTTAGTATATTACACATATTATATTTCATATTATCCTTATTACATGTAATCAAATGGGGATATAAATTAAGGAAATGGTGAGCTAAAATCCTAGTAAGGAGAGGAAAAATAGGAAATAAGTATTATATGTGAAATAATATAATATATGGGTGAGAATAATAATCATCAACATATTATAAGAATTATACCATCATCATAAGAAACAAATAATATTTTAAAATACTAATGTAATGTGAAGTATTCACAATAATGAAACAACATAACATTTTCAATGAATCCCACAAATAAGTTTTGAAAAAATCTTGCATTGTGTTCAAGCATATCAAATTTATTTAAATGATCACTTCATAAATTCTGAAAAAATATTTCATCATGTTCATGCATAATACACATAATATAATGATATATATATATATATATATATATCATATTTCCCAATTACTTGAAGGTTTATAAAATTATTGTTCCACCAATCACATCATATAATGCTTCTAATCATGCATGTCACATAAAAAGGGAAACAATCATCAATAACAAACATGATATGAACACATGATAAAAGAATGGGTTTTATAGTGTTTTCATAAAATGTATTTGAAACAATATACTTGAAGGTTTTCAAGTGGGGAAAATAAAACATTATTTTGGTTATGAAATGGTATCACTATCAATGAAGAGAACATATTTCTTAGATATAAGAACAAATAAACATTAGAAAATTCAATGGGTGATTTTGAAAAAAGGTCATTATAAAAAATCATAAAGGTAGATAAGAAATACTTTCAATGAAGTATTAACATACATATCACAAGAAGAATAAAATATAATGAAAATTGAAATAAATTTAGAATAATTTTTTATAATAATCATGGTGAAAATAAATAAGAATATAATATAAACCCAAAAGAAGAATTGGGTTTGAGGGCCCCCTTACCTTAGGTAGCATTATATTTCATAAATTTATGGATCCTATATAAAAAAATATTTTTATTAAAAAATAATCCTTAAGTGTTTTAAATTAATTTTTTTTCACTCTTGATCAATGTATTTTATTTTTTAATATTCTTTATTAAAGGTAAAATAGTTTGATGTCATGTTTTCTTTAAATTATCCCTTCTTGTTCTGATTTCAGGATTTTGATTGATTATAATTAAAATTTTTGTAAAATTATTTAAAGAACCTTAGAATATATTAAAATAAATTTATAGTACATAATATACACTAATCAACCATGTTGGAAGAGATAAGAAATTCATTGGTAATGTTATTGTAGAAAAATAAATCCATCCATTAATAGGATGTGTCAAGAGGGTTATATATACTCTAAATAAATTAAAATAGTTATAATAGTATCATAATAACATTAATATGTTATATAATCATATATTAAATATTTTATAGAATTATAAAAAGGAAATAGATTGTGATATTATAAAGAGGTAGCGATAAAAATAATGAAAAAAGATAATTTTGGGGTAACCTCCTTGTTAAATATTTACTTATTTGCAAAATCCAAGAAGGATTGGGGGTAAATGAAAATAGAAAATCCTTAATATTTTAATGAGACTTGATAGACAAGAAGTTGTTTTTTAAAGGAAGGGATATGGGTATTTATAATAATGGGGAGAGTTATTTTTGGGTTAAAAATATTTAATTAATTATTATTTCTCATTTGAAAATTATATTTGTGAATTTTTTTACATTATGAATTATATATGATTAAACATAACTTCTTTAAGAATGTGTAATCCCTTTAAAATTGAATTTATTTGTTTATACATAAGAAAATAAGGTAAATACAAAAATTATTAATTTTAATGGAATACTTTACATTTTTAAACTTTTAAAATTAAAGTTTAGGTTCAGAATTTGAATTTAATATTTATAAATAGATTTTTTATATGTTTTGAGAATATCAGAAAATTATAGATATTATTATTTAATTATTACATCATTAATGATGTTTTTAAAATATATCATTTATAATAAAATTTACATTTTCACTATTCACTTAAAAATTGATGTTTTTCAAAAAAGTACTAAAAAAAAACCTTATAAAATATCAATGTGTTGATTTCAAAAAAAAATTAATTTTTTAACATTGGTAATTTTAATTAATAACATAATATTATGGTTTGGTTTTAAAAAATAGGTTATAATTTTCTTAATAAAAAATGATATTATACGTACTATATTTAAGTTTCTAATTTGAATATTTATTTTGTAAAAATATAAAATTTATATTTAGTTATTTTATCATTTACATCTCATTTTACTATATTTTTGGTAAGGTTAGTATTTTAACAGTAAGATTACTATTCTCTACGGTTAGGTTACTATTCCTAATAGTATTTTTACTAAACATAACAACCAATTTGACTATTCCAACAATCATATAAATTTCATACTTCCTATAAAAACAACATATTTTCTTCTTTAATCATTCACCTAAATTCATATTAGGGTTCTATATTCTTTATTTTCAAAATTTCGATTTCATTGCTAATGTTTTGTTACTTTTCTACAATATTGTTCTATGTTGTGATAATTCAAAGAGATAAAAATGACCCAAATTCTCCTACTATTATTATTTTATTTTATTTATGTTCATTATCCTATTGTAATGTTGTTAATTTTTTGGGATATATTTATTCAAAAATGTTCTCAATTAAGAAATTATTATTGGTTTTTATTATATTTTTTGTGATTTATGTTATACCATATTATTATATATGATAAATGTGTTTATTCAAAAATATAATTCCTTATACATAAAATCCCAAGGCAATACATTATTCCCCACATTGGAAATTGTTTCCTCAAAATTAAAATTATTATTATTAGTTTGGAATTGATGAGGATAATTATGTTTCATTATATCCCCAGGTCCCCATGTTGGATCTTTATAATTATGTTTCTACCAATGTAATTTAACATGGTGATTTCTCATTTTAGGTAGAAATATGTATCTATTATCAAATAACTTTATCGGGTTCTCCTTATAAGATAATTTAACTATCTATTGTGCCACATTTAGATAATTTTTATGTGACGGATCATGTATGTACTTTCTCAGGAGAGACACATGGAACACATCATGAACTTGGGATATGTTTTCCATATGTTTCTGTCAATAGGCCAAAAATTATATGTGATCAATGACATCAAAGGGTCCACTGTAACAGGGGATAAAATTTCCCTTCTTTACAAACCTCATGGGAGTCTTTAAAGTTGAGGTCTGAAAAAACACTTTGTCTAAAAATTATAACACAAAGTCCCTTAAATAATTATTAGCATAGCTCATATGTTGAATTTGATAAACCTTAATATTTAACTAAACATATTAAACATAATCTCTTATCTCCTACATAAGATCAAGTCTAAGAAGCTTCCACTCACCAAAATTATCCCAACTTTTATGAGTTTTATACATCATCCTAGATGGAGCTTCATATATTGACATATGAATAATTTAGTTGAAATTTTTGTTTAATGAGAACATAAATAATTTAAGATATTGATCCAATACCCTTTAAAGTTCATCAAGAATGATCCCAACATGTATTTGAGTGTGTGGATGGTTCTTTTAGATTGTACATCAGTCTAAGGGTGATAAGATATACTTAAGTTCAACTATGTATCGAGGGAATGTTAGAGACTTATCCAAAACATAGATATGAACCTTGGATCTCAATTATATATGATTAAAAGTGGTTCACCATGTAGCCTGACCACTTTTTTGTATATTTTGGAAAGTTTATCAAATTGAAATTTTCCTAAATAGAGATGAATTGAGTAGTCTTGGTGAGTCAATCCACCATAACCCATATGAAATAGTTTTTTTATATGTATTTTGAAGACTCATGAAAAAGTATATAGTGTTTTTCTTTTATTTCCATGTTTACATGATTATTGTTTGCGTCAAACCTTTTGGCATCTAATGTTATGATTTAATTTTTTTGGAAAACTAATAATTTTTTAGGTTTATTTGGAAATCTATTTCTTTATGTGATTCCACCAAAATATCTCCCAAATATCTCAGTACATATTAATAGTTCTAGGATGAATATGGAAATATGATCTATTTGAATCATCCAATATCAATTTCTTTATCACTAGTGATGGTGGAACATATATCCTAATCTTAAGTAGAATGACTATATCGTTATCTATGTTTAGCTTAATAATATTCCATTCCTTTGTTTCTCTATCCTAAATTTGATGTTCTAGATTATCCCTTTACAAATCCTTAATCTTCTCTTGAATAGATAATTTGGAAATTACTTAGGATAGTTAAAATTACTTCTTGTCTTTATTATTTCGGAAACCATCCTTTTAATTCCCATAAATATGGGGTCGTACTCAATCTTCTTCATGGATAGAGTATTTGTATCCTTTATACTAAGATCATACACAAATTTATTTTATTTTCTAGGATAATAGATAATTGATTAATCATAGTCCTTCATTAACCCCAACCATATTCATTGACTTATTTCCAACCACTTATATATAAATATATACTTTCAACTATTTTGATCAGTATATGTGTCACACTTCTCTCCAAAGAGGTAATTTCACTACATTTTTTATGAAAATATAATATCTTCTAGATGAGAATCAACCATCATGAATTTTTTTCTCATATATATTCAATTTTCAAGAGGAAAAAGTTATCCCTTTATAATTTTTCTTGAATACACAACCCTTCCCATTATTTGAATCATCGCTATATATCATAAATAATTATCCACTTGAGGGGAGTATTAGTATAGGTTATTTTTTTTATCCTTTTCCTGAGCTCTTTAAATATTACCTCACATTTTTATATCCAAACACAATTTTTCCCTTTTAATGGTATCATAATTAGCGGGATAAAAAATTGTGAGATGTTTCTCACTATGTGTCGATAGTACGAAAATAATTTAAGAAAATTATAGATCTTTATGAAACTTGTAGGTCTTCGATATTCCTCAATTTTAATTTCATTTTAAGTATTCAAATATATTCCCTCACTTTTGATCACATTTACCAAGAATGTTCTTGTTTCATCCAAAAGTTTCACTTGAATAAATTATAGTATAACTTTTCCTTTCTTAATATCCTCTGCACAATATAAGGGAAGACTAAAAAATTATTCCATAAATACATCTGTATACTCCCTCACAATGGGAATGTCCCTAAGGTTGGAGATTTCCTTTGAATTAGCCATTTAACAAGATATTATTCTTCATTGGGTATCAACACCAACAAAATCGAGGTATTTTTTAAAGGGGATTCATAATATTCCTTTCATATATATAGGAGCATAGAATGGTCCAAGATATAGAAAGAGATTTCATTTTCTTGGTAGTTGATTTGAGCTATATATAATGAGATATAATCTATTCCCAATTAGCATCAAATTCCACTAAATGAAGGATTACAAGATTCACTAGAATAATAATTCCACAAAAACTAACAAGGGAAGAGTCTAACACTTGGGTTGGAATTATTTCACCAATAAGTGTTTTCATATATATACCTACTTTAAATAATCATGTTATAGATTTTATAGTTCTATAAAAAATATAATATATAGAGGAATTAATAGAACATGAATCAAATAAAACATTATCCATTTTAGTGGAATAGTAAGTTCACTTTACACAAAATCATTTTCTTACTCCACCTCGGTTGTAATGATGAAGTAATATTTCCATTGTTCTCTTTAATTAAGTATTTATTGATCTTTATTACCCTAAATACCACTGCTTTTGTGTAATCTCATTTATAGTTCCCATGTTCTTTACAGTTTAAGCATTGGACTATGGGTGGTTCATTGATTCATGCCTTCATTTTCTCTATTATATTGGACGACTTCACTTCAACATTCATGGGATTTATTCCTTTGTCTTATATTATTAAACAATTATTTCATTTATTTGAGGAAACTCACATGGTTCTTATTTTCATATTTTTAACATGTGGGATGGTTGTATATTCTTTCCTCTATTATTTTGTCCTCCAAATCCAAACTCCATCCTTTTTTTATCTCTATATCCATGGGTCCATTCTTAGAACTCCATTTCTACATTAAGAGAACACCAAATATTTTCTTCATAACTCTTAAATTCTTAGATAGATTTAAATTTTTAGATATATGGTTTACAACCACTAAATAATATATTAATTTTTTAATGTCATAGGTTTTTTAATTGGGTCAAAAACCTCTCACAATTTCAATTTTTTCAAATGGTGGCTTTTCCATTTTATATATAGTTGATCAGAACTAAATTATGAGAGTCCCATCAGCTTTATATGATGTTTGTGGTTTGGTTTAACGGCATGTAGAGTGTATTGAAAATTTCAGAAGATGTTTTCTAAGCATCAAAGTCTAAATGGACTATTTTGGAGTTGCAGGTTAGGGAACACAATTTAAAGGAAATTTGTGTGGCTTAGTTTTGTAATAGAGAACAGTTTGGTAAACTAGTAATAGAAGAAGCATGGCTATGCAAGGTTCTCTAAAAATGTTGTAGAGATATTCCACATGGTTAGCTCATGGTTATGGTAAACTATGAACAAGCCGTGTAAAGGTTCCATTTTGGGCAGTAGCTCACATGATTTATGCATATCTTGGAAAACTATACGGGTAAACCATACAACTTGTACATGGTGTTTTTTAGTGTTTATTTTTTTTATTTTCGTATTTATCCTCCCTTTATTCTCCTTGGTAGTGAGCTACATAAGAGGAAACTCCCATCCTCCTCTCATTCGGTGGATTTTGATCCTGTCTCTCAATCTGACATCCTATTTTAGATCCATTGGAGGCATTGGAACCTCATCAATAAGGCTAACCTCACCCTTGCATAATTAGTACTTTGTTCTTTCCTCAGAGAGTGATAAATCCATTATAGTCATTTCACCCTATTTTTATGGGATTCATTAGAAACTCAGGTCTATGTAAAACCACTTCAAATTAGAGCTTGATATAAGATCGGCCTATGTCTATGAGTCCAAGGTAGGTGGTATATATATCACTTTGTATTTTCACTGTTGTTTTGGGGGTCCAACTTTTATCACACATTTGGATATTTTGAGCAAGGACCATTTATATCTATTTCTTTATATCAAAATGACCATGTGACCTTATGGTATTCCCATGGGCTTGGTAAATCCCTTTTCGCTTGAGTGAGACTATGTAAGAGGTCATCTATCTATGGTTTGATGTGGTCAGGGGTCCTAAATTCATTTAAATTATTCTGTTTTAACTGTTTTGGTTTAGTTATTCAAATATGATGCATTCAAGACCCCTGTATTGATTTTTTATGTTTGTTTAGTTTAATTAACTCAATATTATTAAATTTAATTGCTTATTTAAAGTGAATTATTTATATATAATTTATTTTCATATACTTATGAGGCCCATGGGGTTGTGCAGGGCTCGCCCTGAGGTTGGATGGCATGGCCATTGGGATTGGGTGATGTTGATCACTAGTTGGTATTGTCCTAGATTTTTTTGAGTGGTATTGACCATAAGATTATCCATCTTGGAAATCCAATTAAATTAGTGAGGTCATCAGGTTAGTCATGGACCGTGATATTGGATGGCTCAACCATCAGATTTGAGAGATACAATCATAGGGGCACGAGGTGTTGATTTTATGTGAATTAGGAATTATTTATTGGTGACTGTCACTGACTCGTGATGGCCAAAAAACCTAATTGAGTCATGTTCACATATTATTACTTAGTGATGATGTGTTTTTGACCACTTGTCTGGGTAGATGCCCCCGATATTGCGTCTTAGAAAATGGTTTGGGGGTTCTTTCCATTTAAATCCATGTGGAAGGTGAGGAGTCTTCAGTTAATAGCAATGAGGCTATAAGTTGGGGGATGAATCTATCTATGCATGAGGATGTGGTTCTAGATATTTATTTTAGGGCACGTATCATTGTGCCTTTGGGCGTTAGGCCTTGGTCTGAGGAGGAATTTCAAGCAGGGGTCCATGGGACCTGGTTACTATTTTTTTGGGCGTGCCTTCAGTACATCAGTACTATATTGAGACATAAGGATTCAGGAAGAATGAGGTGTATGTTTATTTTATTAAGGTGGAACCTAAGTTTTCACCTAGGATTTTGACATCAGGGGTACCTTAGTCCATGGGCCGAGGACCCTCTTTACATATAAGACTTCAACGATGGCTGGATCTGATAACACTTCTTGGTGATTGTTGAGCACTAGAGGAGTTGTTTTGTTTATTTATTATATTGTGTTACTTCCTATTTGTTTATTATTCAAGCCTTCTTAAACAAATTATTTGGGTATACACCATTGGGTGGTATCCTACAAATACTCATCCTCACACCCTACATGGGCCCTTTAGGACACCTGTAGACTTTATGTACTTATGTTCAGGTAAGGGGTTGGCTCTAGATTCTGGACCTTAGCAGTTACTTTGTGTGGAGGTTAGTATGAGACCTTGAGGTCGTGTCTTGTTGTATTTTTCCTTTTGTTCATGCTTCTTATATATGTATATAGATATTGTGGTCTTCCTTTAGAAATCCCTTTTGTATATTGACATGTATGACCTATTATGAATACATGTTTTGGTTGTTTTGTTTAGTAGATAAAAGTGGCATATTTACTTAAATTCCATTACTTATATTTATTATTTTCTTTGAATATTGTATATTTTTTTGATTCCACCATTGGCATGTCTTGTTTGAATCTACTAAGTCTTAATTTTTCAATACATGTAATATATACATACTGGGAAAAGTATTATCACATCCCATGAGGGTATAGCCTCCCATCTATACTACTTCACTCCCTCACTACTAGTCATTAGCTATTGATTTTTGGGGAGGCATTCCTAAGGCCCAATGGACCACTATTCTAGAATCACTATTCGAGTGGCTAATCAGGTTGGGATGTTATATGTAGTATTAGAGCAGTTCTTAATGGGCATTTAGTAGCAGTGTTTGGCTGACTACTGATGATATCAAGACCAAATTTTTATTTATTATGGTCTTAATATTTACGTTATCATAAAATAGAGATTAGGATGTGTTTGGAAATCGGTTTATAGCTTCTGATTTAGTTCCTGAAACCTCGGGTATGATGGACATACCATGTTGTTAGGGGTTTATTTTTTTGTTATGTTCTGATCATTAGACAATTTATATGATTTCCACATAGGGTGGATTATTTTAGGATGTGATGGTTATTATTGTGAAATGTGATATTTGACTTTGTATAGAAAAGGATGAGACCTAGGACCTTGGCCTAGTGAGGCATGGTGTGATTTCTTACTTTCTTGGATTTTGATAGGTGGATTTTGGGTATTCCAATTTTATAAATTCAGGTATGCCTTTTAATGTGCTTATACTATGTGATAAATATCAAATTACTTTTTAAAAGTGATATTTCATATGAATTTGTTACACCATATAACATATACAGAAATATCATGTGGCATGTGAAATGGGCCTCTCATATGATTAGATAAATATCATTGAAAGGGGTGATGTTGATCACCAAGTTAGGATACTCGGTCGTCAGATTGAGGAAACATTTCTTGTCAGGGTGGGTTTAGCCCAAGGTACTATTGATACTTGGCTTTGTTGAGGGCGGGTAAGGAGGCCATGAGTCCTAGATGCTATGAGTCATGATTACAGTTGGGAAGGATAAGTGTAGCGAGGATGCACTGCCTTTTTACTACATTCCCTATCTATGTGTTATATATATATATATATATATTAGGTTGTTTGACCATTTATTGTATTTAGAGAGTTTCTACCTAGATGGACCATATGAAGCATCAGACGGGTGAGGAAAGGGTGACTCTAGAGCATGAGTCGGTTCAGACTCCTAAGGGTCATGCAGAGTAGGTACATGCATAGGTATAGGTTCCAATGTAGGTGGGGAAGCTACCCAATTTTACTTCTTTTGGGGATATGACATGATGTGCAGCTCCGAGTGATCTTGGTATGGGTTATCCAGGGTATCATTTGGGGTTATTAGGGAGTAGATCCATCTATGGTGTATCTGACTTGTGAGTCTCATTCATATTACCCGCCTCTTTTTTAGGGTGAGGGTGGTCATAAGGTGGATGAAAACTAGATCAAGTGCATATAGATGATCTTTGAGTAGCTCAAGAAGCCTCTTGGGTGGAGGTTCAATATATATACATACTTGCTCATAGGATCGACAAAGTGCTGGTGGGACATGTAGGTGCGAGATAGAAGACATGAGGGTATGGTCTAGAAGGATTTTGAGGTCATATTATTCGATCACTTTTCCCAGAGATGCTGAGGGATGAAAGGGATCAAGAGTTTATAAGTCTTTTGTATGTCAGAATTTCCATCATGGACTATGAATCAATGTTCTACTAACTATATCACTTTTAACCCAGTATGGTGAGCGACAACACCCCCAGGGTGAGGTGATTCGAGGATAGTTTATGGCATGCCTGTCAGGTGTAGGTAAACATCTTTAAATTGGCCTTATTTTCCGAGGTGGTGAACTAGGAACTCTTAGATAAGGGAAACATATTGGATAGGTATTACTTGATATGGGAAGTGGCTTCAGGTGACTTCAGTAGTGATGCTTCATATGGTAGGAAGTGAAGCTGGGATGAGTTCCAGTAGGGTGGTCAAACTAAGGATTTGAGATGACCACCTTGTGGTGGGTCTTCTATGGTTTTATTTCATTATGGGAAGCTGATACATGTCTAGAATTAGTGTGAGTGGCCTTCAAAGGAGTTCTAGGCATGTGAATAGGTCGGGAATCTTGAGATATTCTTCAAAAACCCTTCTTGTTAAGCTAGCAGTTAGGTGCCGGAGCAGAATCAGGTGTCTGAGATTAGATTAGGAACGGTACCAGGTTATGGTGGTTGAGGTTCATTTGTACACAGAGTTCATGGAGGAGATAGTGGTACCCATCAGTGGGGTCAGTGTCCGGTGGGTAGTGCAACACTTTAGGGAGGCCAGGATTCAAGCAGTTGTGCTTCAGGCCAAGTTCACATTATAGAGATTCTAGGTTCTAAGAAGGAAGGTGAATCGACAATAGTCATAGGTACCTCATGGGCATGTTTGTGATTTTCTTTTGTTTTTTTCCTTAGCCTATTAAGGCATCTCTGTTTGGGTGCACGAGTCGTACGAATGGACTAGTTAGATGCTGGCCAATATGTTGTCATCATATTAGATGATTTATATATATATATATGTGATGTAAGGCACTAGTTTCTATACTTTACCACCATGGGTGCAGGAATTTAAGGTTCTTGGAATCATTATCGTCGATGGATGTGAGTTTTAGAGGTTCTTTGGAATCAGGGTATCAAGGATGTGGGTTACATGAGGTGTGAGTAATCTGAGAACCATGAAAGTTCCATACATGATTAAGGTGTGAGGCATTAGGATTGTTTTGAGAATTTGTTGAGATATGGGACCTCATGGTTCCATGTGTGACATGGGCTCGAGGCAGGCACCTATGTGATGAGGGATGTGGATGGGTGTCTAAAATAGCACAGGAGTACTTGATGAGGTGTAGAAGTGATGATGCATCATGGGAGGACCTTCGGTATGGGAATTGGTCCTTAGAATAATGTTTTCATTGAGTTTTGGTTGGGATGTGACAAGTTTAGGCAATTCCTGTGGTGGGGATCCTCCTTTTGGTGATTGTCCTATACCCTTGAGATCGGGGTACTGTGGGTTAATTTTGAACCGAATGGGTATGTTTGGTGCCATATCCATATTTTTTTGATAGATTAGAGATGAGATATGTTATGGTGGGGATATTATAATTTCATGTGTTTTTTAATCAGGTCAAAAACCAATCCCATTTTAAATTCAAATGGTGGATATGCTATTTTTTATATCTTTGATCAGAACTCAATTCTACGAGTTCCATTAGCTTTATATAATGTATTTTTTTTGGTTTTAGATCCTTTTAGAGTGTCATTAGTGTTTTAGAAGATGTTTCAGGAGTTTCATTTGTTGAATGGTCTGTTTTGGAGGTATAGTATAGGGTGCATGGTTAAAGGAAAAACTATACGGCCCCTTCCAGTTAATCGTGTGGCCCTGTTTTGTATTGGGGAATGGTTTTTGTAAACCATGTGTGGGAGGCACATGGCTGTGCAAAGTTATCTACATCTATTTAATAGGGTTTACACATGGTTAGCAAAGGGTTAAGGTGAATTGTGTTCCAGCCATGTGAAGGTGCCATTTTTGGAAGCAACTCAGCATTGTAGCTCACACAGTTTGTGCATTGTTTGGAAATCGGAGCCAGTAAACCGTGAAACCTTTACATGGTGTTTTTTTAGTTTTTATTTTTCTTTATTTTATTATTTATCCTCCCTTTCTTCTCCTTGGCCATGAACTGCATAAAAGGAAACCCCCCTCCTCTCTTCTAATGGATTTTGATCTGGTCTCACCATCCAACCTCTGATTTCAGATCCATTGGTGGTGTTGGAACCCCATCAGTAAGGCATACCTCACCCTTGTTTCCTTCCTCCTTTCTCACCTCACAGATCACTAAATCCATTAGATCAATTTCACCCTATTTTTAGGGTGTTCTAAGGAAACTAATATATATACCTAACAACTTCAAATTGGAGCTTGAAATTGTATGGGACTACGTCTATGAGGCCAAGGTAGGTGGTGCATATCTCACATAGTGTTTTTATAGTTGTTTTGGGGGTGCTTATTTTTGTGTTCATTTGGGTATTTTGAGTAAGACCCAATTATATATATTTATTCATATCAAAATGAATGTGTGGCCCTGTGGGATGCCTATGGGCATGAACAATCCCTTTTTTCTCGAGTAAGGTCTGGTTATAGGTAATCACTCTTTAAGGTGATGTGGTTGGGGTTTCCAAATTCATTTAAACTATTTTTTAAATTTTCTTGGTTTAGTTAATTGAATTTAAGGCATTTAAGACCAATGTAATGATTTTTTATGTTTTTCTAGATGAATAAATTCAATATTATTAAATTTAATTGTTTTTTAATGTGAATTATTTATATATAATTTCTTTTGATATACAACTGAGGCCCATGGGGTCATGATGGGCTTGACTTGAGGTTAATATGGCCTGGTAATTGGGATTGATTGATGTGGATCAATGGTTGGGATTGGCCAGAATTTTCTTGAGAGGTATTTACTATAGGATTGGGAATTATCGACGTTGGATGGAGGCACCAAGGCTTTTAGGTTGTGTATGGCTTATGATATTGGATGGCTCAACCATCATATTTTAGTGACATGGTTGTAGACGCACGACGCGATAGTTTTATGTGAATTAAGAATTATTTTTTAGTCATTTATGATCACTCGTGATGATTAAATCTTTGAATTGAGTTGTGTGCACATAGGTTGACTCCATGATGAGGTTTTTTTGACCAATCATGTTGGTAGAGGCCCTAGGTAGTGCATGTTAGGAAATGGTTTAGGGGTGTTTTCCATACAAATCCATGTGGAAGGTATGGAGACTTCAGTTGATATCAATGAGGATATCAATTGGAGAATGAGGCCCACCATGCCTGAGGTTCTGGGCATGGATATTTATTTGAGGGTAGGTATCACTATGCCTTAGGAAATAAACCCTTGGATGGATGAGGGATTTCGAGCTGAGGTATGTGGGACCAAGTTACTAATTGTTTGGTCATTCCTTTGGGACATCAGTAATATATTGAGACACATTGTGTCAAGAGGCATGAGGTGTTGGGTAATTTGATTATGGTGAAACCTGAAGGTTCACCTGGGATTTTTGACATCAGGGGTACCTTGGAACCTGGGCCAAGGACCTCATTTACTTATGATATTTTGATGATGTCCATAGCTAGTGAAACTTCTTGGATGTTTTTGAGAACCATAGGAGTTTTTTTGTTTATTAATTTAATTTTTCCACTACTTATTTATTTATTTATAATTCATACCATCTTAAACACTTATTTTGGGTACACAGCATTGGGTGGAATCCTATTGCTACTCATTTTCAGACCCTACATGATCCCTTTGGGATATGTTTAGACTTTATTTCGTTACATTCAGGTAAGGGATCATCTCTAGGTGCTAGAACTTAACAACTTTTTGGCATGGAGGTTGGAATGAGACCTTGAAGTCATGCCTTGTTGAAGTTTTCCTTTTGTTTGGACTTCCTTTTATTAAAATTATTGTATATGTATATAACTTCTATGTTCTATCGTGGGAGACCCCTTTTCTGTAATGACATGTATAGCCTATCATGGATTCATTTTTTGGTTGTTTTTTTAGTATCTAAAAGTGGAATATTTATTTAAATTCCACTACTTTTGTTTATTATTTTATTCAACTATTGTATATTGTTTTTTCGTCCTCCATTGGCGGGTTTGGTTCCTATTTTCAAGTCTTAATTTTACTCTTCATGTTATATATATGTACTCATACCATTATTATATCATCCCATGAGGGTATAGACTCCCCTTAAAACTCATTTACACCCTCACTGCTAGTCAAAAGCCTTTGGCATTTGGGGAGGTGCACCTAAGGCCCAGTGGCCCACCATCCTGAAATCACTATTTGAGTGGCTAATTGGGTTGGGACGCAACATATTTTGACATCATAAGTGATAAAAAAACCCAAGTTTTACCTTTAAATACTCGTGAAATTCACCTCTTAATTTACATCAGATTCACTCTCCTTCTACTTAAGCTCTATAAATTCTCTCTCCATATTGGTGTGAACCGTTTGAGGGAAATACATTTTCATAAATATATTATTAAATACATAAAACTATATTACTTTTGATTTATCCTTAAGCTTCATATACTTGATAAATTTTTATCATTGAACAACATCTTCTTCTAAATGATAGATGTCATGAGTAACATTCTACTTATTAGAATAATGAATAATGGAAGAGATATTTTCCTGGGAGTTGACACTTTATTAAAAAAAACTAGTAGATCTTATGATCCACTATATGTTTATAGTCATTAGAGCATTAGGGAATTAATGTATAAATAATTCTTCATAGGTGAAAGATGACATTACACACGGTTCTGGTCATTGTTCATAACTTGAGATAGATGAGTAAGCACCACCATGGGGTTTTGAACTCCGAATCCTATTATATTGGGAATGTTGTTAACATAAAAATAATAATATTTAAATCTTGAATCAAAAGGTTTGAAATATTGGGTAAATTAGGTTTTTACAACATAATCATATAAACACAATAAACTTTATTTAATACCTCCAGCATAATAATCACATTATCTACAATATTTTTCTTAGTATATGTAATCACTTGAGGATATATATCAAGGAACATTTGATCTTAAAGTCTTGTAAGGGGAGAAATAATTTGAACAGAACAAAAGACATGAATCAACATAGTACATTGGTTTGAATAATAATAATAATCATTATATCATAAGAAAAGGATCATCATCATAAGAATTAAGGAATATTTTGAAATATGGATGGAATGTGGCATATGAGCCATACTGAAATAATCTAAAATTGTGGTTAAAGAACACACATCAGTTGTAAAAAAATATTACATCATGTTCATGCATATCATATGTGTACAAATCATCACTTAATAAACTATAAACAATTATAAGATTATTTTAAAACATAATACACATAATATCATGAGATATATCACATTACCCAATGAATTGAAAGGATATATAATTATACTCTAACCCACATTTTTATATGTCACAAGGAAAGGGAAACATATATCAATAATAAATATGATATGAACCCATGAGAAAAGAATGGGTTCCATAGTGATGTCATAAAGAATATATCAAAGAATATAACTATAGATTTAAAAAAGGATGAAAATAAATCATCATTTTAATCATGAAAGTGTAGAATTATCATATAATAGATCATATTTCATATAGGTAAGAATAATTAAGTAAATTATAAATCAATGGAAGATTTAAAAAAAGGACTTTATCAAAAATCATGAAGGTATCCAAGAATTAATTTCAATGAATTAAAATAATGAATATCCCTAGAATAAAATAATTTAAATAAAATTGAAATACATTTAGAAGAATTTTTTTAGAATAATCATGGTGAAAAGATAGAAGAAGTTAAGATAAACCCAAAAGAAAAGTTTAGTTTGAGAATCCCCTTACCTTATGTATCATTAATTTTTTCAAATTTTTACATAATTTATAATAAAATTATATTTATTAAAAATAAATTATGAAGCATGTTAAATTAATCTTTTTTTAACTCTTGATACATTAAAATAAATGGATTTTATTTTTTAATCATCTTTCTTAATGGTAAAATTCTTGGATGTCATGTTTTCTTTAAATTATCCTTTCTTGTTTCAATTTAAATATTTTGATTATTTATAATTTATATTTATGTAAAATTATTAAAATATGATTAGAATACATTAAAATAAAAATTTAATACATAATATATACTAACCAATCATGAATTTTGTGATAAGTAATGTATTAACAATGTTCTTATAGGTGGATAAAACTGACCATTAATGAGACATGTCAAAAGAGGAGAAGAGAGAGTATATATACTATAAATCTATA
Organism: Viscum album; assembly: GCA_963277665.1. Classification (NCBI taxonomy): domain Eukaryota; kingdom Viridiplantae; phylum Streptophyta; class Magnoliopsida; order Santalales; family Viscaceae; genus Viscum; species Viscum album. The sequence continues at coordinate 21,175,007 of OY728157.1, read as the reverse complement.
TAAATATTCATTATATTATCATAAGATAAATAATATGTTATATATTTATATATTATATTTTTTAGAAATGATTAAAAAATAATCATATTTGGATAGTACAAAGAAAAAGTTTAAAAAAAATAATGAATAGAGAGAATCACAGGGTTACCTCTTCAATGAAGATTTACTCATATGATAAAGCCTTAAAGTCTTGGGGTAGGATGACACTAGAACAACCCTATATTTTGAAATAGACTTATAAGAATTTATTTGGGTTGATATTTGACTTGTATAAGTATATGTGAAGTGATTTTCCAAGAGAAGGGAGTGAGGGGATTTATACGTAATGAGAGAAGTATTTTACGGTTAAAAATAATGAATAATTATTTTTTCCAAAGTAACACTTATAATAGAGATATTTTTTAAATTATAACTTATATTTTATTTAAATTACATGTTTATATTAATTAATAAACCCTTTAAAACTATATTTATTAGTTTATACAAAATTAAAAGAGAAAAATGAAAAATTGTGTTTTTAATGGAATACTTTACAATTTGAGACCATTGAAATTACTTTTCAGGTTTGGAATTTGATTTTATTATTTTTAAATAGATTATTTATATATTTTGGTTTATTCAATAATTATAAATTTTATTAGATAATTATTAAATCTTTAATGATGTTATTAAAACACATCGTTTATGTCAAAGCTGTATTTTAACTATTCACCTAAAAATTGAAGTTTTTTAGAACATTAAAAAAAATTATACTCAGAAAATTTAAAAGGCAATGATTTCAAAAATGAAATTTATTTTATACAAATAATTTTTTCTCTTAGGTAATTTTAATTATTAATATAAAATTTATGATTTTTCTACTAAATTAATAAAAATACACTTTATTAAAAAATGCACATATAATCTCTTTGAGTTTTTAACTTGAATATTTACTTTATAGAATTATAATATTTTTATTTATGTAATTTTATCATTTAAATTTCTTTTTACTATTTTATTGTTTAGGTTACTATTATAATATTCAAGTTACTATTCCTAATAGTTTTATTATTATTCTTAATAGTTATGTTTCTATTCCTAACATTCACTTTTACTATTCCAATAGTTATATTGGTTTTAAACATCATATAATTTTCTCCAATTTTATTCATCAGTCACTTAAATTTTTCTCAAGGTTCTATATTTTCAAATTTTTAAATATTTATTGCATTAACAACATTTTTTTTCTTTTATATAATATTGTTCTCAACTTTTATAAATCTAAGAGATCAAAATGATCCAAATATTACAATGCTAGTAATTTTTTTTTGTGTTTTATTTTCTAATTTTAATATTATAAATTTTATTGGGTATATTTATTCTATAATGTTTTAAATTAATAAGGCATTGTTGGTTTTTATGTGGTACATGTGTTTTATACTATACTATATTCTTAAATACTACACTCTATTTATTACAAAATATAATTCCATATATTAAAATATAAGTATTTTCTTTACAACCTCTAACATATTTTTGAATGACTTTCATTTTTTTAGTTAGGTGTGACAAGGAAACATTATCTCAGATATAAGGCCTTTCATTATTTGATAATTATTAAACACCCTCACAAACATTTAATTTTATTTCTCACTTATCTTTAAATGATATCTAGAATTAATGGTTTCTTTTAGAATCATAAATACAATCATAATAAAATAATTGATAATTTTCTGTATTTTTTAAACCTCCCACAAATCTCCTCATTTATAAAAAATCTATTTTTTACTTTCACTTCATGTTTGAGATGCTATTTTGGTTTCTTTTATATAATTTCAGATTATATCACCCTTGAATAATATATTATATATTGTTGATATAAAAACATTTTTTACCCAAAAAATGCATGTATTGTTTCCATACACAACACATTACCAACTTCTTTCTTCAAATATGCATATCCGTATTGACTAATAATTTTATTGATCAAAATATGTGGGTTTCCTTTTCACCGGTCATAAACATTGCTAATTTTTCATAGATTTATCATACATGTTTAAGCATCTCTTATCAATATTTTTCCCTTAGTTCAAGAGATGTATGTTTATTTTGATACATTTTTTTCACATTTATTTTATAAAAGATGTTTTTTAGGGTGAAATGTTTTTTTTATGAGAAATATTTTGAATCGTGATAATTTTTTATTGGAAATGCAATTATTTTATTTTTTTTAAAAAATATTCATGTTTCTGTTTCTTATTTGGTAAATGTTTTTTATTTAAATTTTATACATTTTATGAATTATTTTTTGGTTGTTATCATGGAATTTTAATTGAAATATTATTTCAAAGAATTTTTCATGGATTTGGCTTCAGTGTCTAATATTTTTAATGCTATATAATTTTATTTTAGATGTTATTTTCTAATAATATATAGTATAATTTGTTGAAGATAAAACATTGATGTGGAATATGGTGTGAAGTTATATTATGTTTTGAATTCATTTTATTTATTTTCAAATAAATGTTAAAAATAATTCATTTTTGTTTTTAGAGTTTGATGAATAAGATTTTCAAGCTACCAAGTGGATATTCAATATCTAAAACTTTAAAAAATTTGATGATGCACCCATATACATACATAATTTTAGTGTATAAATACTATTTTTTTTGGAAAAAGAAGTTGATACATAACTTTATCTTCTTTGTAGAAATTTGGAGAATCATCCCGCATAAGATAATTCTCCCAATATTTGTAATATTTAAAAATTATCCCTTAGTAAAAAATACCGTGAAAGAGATGCATAATGTTTTTGATGGAGTTACATAATTTTTTTATAATATTAAATATCTCATACTTTTTTAAATTCATAGTTACACTTATATAATATTTTCCTGATTAATATGAAAAATATATGAATTTTTTTAATTTTTGAAGTCGAAATTGATTCACCATGGAGTAATAAAATACATATGGATCCTTATTTCTTCATTAATCAAAATCAAAGAAAGGAGAGTCTAAGGAAACATAAGTAATCATTGGATAACTACTAGATATTTCATAGTGAATCTATTGAGTCTTGAATTATCTAAATAATGCTCTAAGTTCCTATTAATCAAAGCCAAATCCTGATGTATTGGGTCACTTCTCTAATCTACTTTCCATGATAATAATCATTTTATTAATTCTTAATGATTCAAATATTTTCTATCTTGAATGAAAATAATTTTTTATGAACCAATATTTTCTAAAACCACGTGACAAGAAATATTTAGTTCAACGAGAGTATCACACCAATATTAAATGTAAATTTGATATTAGTGAAGGAAATTTCACCCTTTCTTGTTACTGAGTTAAATTATAATACTCAAAACTTTATATTTTAACCATTTACAAGTCAATTTCTCAATATATTGGATTGGATTAATTTCTATAATTATTATTATATTTTAATACCATTTTTAAGAAAAATTAAATAATATCATTTCATGGAGAAATAATTGAAAATTATTATTGCTCATTAATCACTTGTTCCATGTCTGCCTTTTGTTTTTTTGACCCTATTCACTCAACTTATGATAATTTAATTAATTTTAACTTATGTTTAAAATTAGTTTCATATCACATAACTTCTCACCACTAGTTATGTACTAATTTTTTCGATATTTTCTAGGTTTAAGTTTTTTTTTTAATTTTATTGTTATAAAAATATCCTTCCCTATGGGTTTGACCCTTCTCTAAAGCTATACTAGTTTTTTATAGGTAAAATATTAGTTTTTAAGCAAATAACATAGAAAATTTTGGGGTTATTTCTAGGGAAGGTCACATGTTTCCAAAAAAAACTAATTCATGATAAATAAATTTAACAAAAAAAATATTTTAGTTTATTACATTTTATTCTTGTGTTCCATTAGGGTGTGTTATTTGTTGAGTGAATTTAAAAACCTATTATTAAATGTAAACTAGGTAAAAATGTAAGATTTTAGATCCTTAAATTTTTTAGATCAACTAAATTTTATTTCTCTATGGAAAGGGAATAAAATTGAACTGAAAAATCATAGAGAGTGATTTCTTTGTAATAATGAACTAATAATTTAACCTAGTCATAATAAAGAAAATATATAGAGGCCTAGAATGTGTGAGTATCAACTTATAATCATTTTAAGTATTAATTCATGCATTAGTTTATCCTAAATAGCTAGAAATTACATGATAAAATAGTATTTCCTATCTTTGCTTCCTTTATTTAGTGTTCTACCCAATGATGACTCCTTGGAATTTATAAGATATTTCTATAATGAATTGCATAAACATCCAATATAAGGATTAAGTAAGGATAATCTTAAGATATGTGTCTATCCTTCCATTTTAAGGGTAATTCTTGGAATTGGTTCCTCTAATTAGATGAGAGGATTTTTGAAAAAGGGGAAAAATATATAAATCTTTTGTTATGAAGTTTTACCCCAAAGGTTAAAACGAGAGTTTTAGTAAAAAATGACTAGATTATTTAAAGATTTGGGGGATTATTTTCATGAGGTATGATATAGGTTTTGGTACATTATTAGTTAGTTCCATCATCACTAGATACCATCACATATCTTGATGGATGCCTTCTATAATGGTATTTTACATTTGGTTCAAAATTTGGCAGTTCAATTAGCATGAGGTAATTATAATGATAAAACTGATGAGGAGTTATGGTAAATCTACAATACTCTTTATATTAGTTCTAAAAAGAGTCATTAGGGGTAAGAACATCATTGGTTTAAGGATGGAAAAGATCTCATATTTAGATGAAAATAAGACTTTTTTTTAATCTATAATAGACCAAAATGAAAATCAATGTACTCATCAAGTTTAATTTATAATCTAAAATAGAATCTTATAGAAAAAATTGATCACTGAGGGATGTTTGGACAATCTGAATATTACTATCCAAATTTTGACATACCTTCAAATACCATATAAAATATTTTTCTTGGATATGGTCCAAGGTTACAAGCTACAAATTAACCTTTTTCTAATAGTTACAACCCTATATATATAAATCAACCAAATTTTTTCTAAATAGTGCATAAAATTATTATGCATCTTGCAAACCATAGTTTCCATAATCATAAAAAACCAAAAATTTTAAAATCTTTTTTGGGTTGATTCCTTTATTTCTCTATGGTAATTATAAGGGATGATATTTAAAATGTTAATCAAGTTAGATTCATAAAAGTTTGAGTATGATTAATAAAATGATGAGATTAATTTTGGACTCATAACATAGAATTGAAAATGGTTTTGTTGGTAAGATACGTGAATTATAGGGAAAATTTTAGTTTCCAAGTACAAATAAGATCTATCCTAGAGAAAAATCAAGGCTATTACCACTACGATTGGGTTGAAAATCATAAGAATATTAAGGAATAGCCTAGGTGTGTTCAAAATAAAAATTAAGAAGAATCGTCAAGTTAAAAACTAGAAAACGTTGAATCTAGAAATGAGGGAAGCAAGGTCGAAACTAATATGAGTTTAAGAGTTACACCTAAAAACCTAGAGAAAACACTTAAAATTGAAAAATAATAAAGGTATGGAGAGTGATGACTATTATGAGAAATGGTAAATAAGTTTTATTTTCTATATTCCACTCTTTATTTAAGAGGAACATTGGGTAAACTACCCTTCGTCATCCCAAAATACTACCTTCTATCCAACAAACACCTCAATTGAAGAATAAATCCCTGCTATTTAATATGAAATATTTATTTATGGGTGAGGGTTCCATAACACATTACATCATTTGAACTGAGTAAAGACTAATTCAAGATGTCAGTTTTTTAGATATCTTGATAGAGTAAATATCTACTGTTGGTTAAAAAAATTACTGATATAAATAATATTATACCAACATTATGAATTTCTAAGATAACTTTGGATCCTGAGCATAAAACAAGAGTAATATGAAAAATGAGACTTAATTTTAACATGAAATAGGTTTTTAAAGATGATGATATGAAGTTACTATATGTTGGAATCATCTATCCAATATTGGATCATCCTTATGTTTGTCATATTCAATTTGTACCATAAAAAGGCAAGTCACTATTTTCACTAATGATAATAATTAGAAAATTCATACCATAATAGTTAAAAAATGGAGAGACTGTATATATTATGAGAATATTAATTCTATTACTAAGAAGGTTAATTTTCTCAAGCTAATTCTAGACTAAATTTTTGACTTGTTGTCTCGTAATGAGTTTTAGTATTTTCTTAATGGATATTTTTGTTACAAACAAATTTTAAGAAGCCTTTAAGATAAAGAAAAAACCACATTCACATGCTCCTTTAGAACATTTTTCTACTAGATATTTCCATTTGGTTTATGTGGTTCTCTAGAAAATTTTAATAAATATATGGTGGATATATTTTTAGATATGATCAATAGGGTACTTTAGGTATTTATAAATGATTTTTATATTATTTGGAACAACATTGAGTAATATTTGTGGAATTTTAGATTGGTATTGAAATTTTACCAAGAGGAAATCCTTTTCTTGAATTTTAAAAAATGTTAATTTATAATCATTTAGGGTACTATTCTTGGTCACAAGGTGTCTAGGAAGGTAATTAAGCTTGACACTACCAAAATAGAGGTTATTCAGAAGTTACATCCTCTTAAAAATTTATTATGTTTTAGGAGTATCTTAAGGAATTATAGTTTCTACCATAAATTAATAAATGATTTTTCAATGTCCAAAAAGCCTTCATGTTCCCTACTTGTCAAGGATACACCCTACCAATTTAATTATAAGTGAATTTAGTCTTTTAATATTCTTAAAGGAAAAAAATAAAATTCCTCACCTATTATCATTACACTAGATTTAAATTTTCCTTTTGAGATAATGGGGGATGTTAGTCACACGATTATAAGGTATATTTTGTCTTATAGGAAAGAGAGGAGGTTTCATGTGGTATATTACCCTAGTAGGTTTCTATATGATTCCTATAAGAATTCAATCAAAATAGAGATGAAGCATTTGGATATTTGATATGTTTAAAAATATTTTATTGGGTCTGAGTTCATTATTTCAACTATCCATTATTCTCTAAAATATATTTTTTCCAAGAAATATTTTATTCCTATAATTATGATTTTAAGGCTGATGGTGAGAGTAACTTTCTAGAATGAGTGAGTGGGATATGATTTTGAAATGATCCTACGAAAAATATATGATTTAAAAATAAATAACTAAATATTTTCATGATTTAATCAACTAAAACATGGCTTTATAATCGGGTGAGAATGATTTGCATTTCAATTTCATAAAAAATACATTTTCTTGGAAATATTAATCCTAAATTGTCAATTCATTCCACCATAATTAGGGAGTTATTTAATGGGGTGTTTGAGTTTTTTTTGAGATGATAATATTCCATTTTCAGTTAATGGATAATTATTCAAACATTATATTCTGGGGTATCCAAAAGTATTGGGTACATTGATTTTACTTAAATACTAAACATTCTATGAGTCTTACTGGATTCATTAAACTCAATGCTTCATGGGATTCAACCCATAGTATTTTTTTGTTTTTATTTTCTTATCCTGATAATAGGAATAAAAATTAAAATGATACTACTTAAATATTAATTTGGTTTTACATCCTTAATGAAAAAAAGTAACATTTTCACTCATTTCATAAATTTGGGATAATTTTTAGAGCATTGGATAACAATTAACTTCACTGTAATTCCTCTCAACTGTTTATGAAGAGAGTAAAATTTCTATTAATCCCCTTGAGAACATAATTATAAAAAGTTTGAAGAATCAACTCAATATATTTTTAAATCTAAAAATAGGTTAATGATAAATCATTTTAAAATCAATTTTCACCTTTTTAATTCCTTGATATCTTATGTTATATTATTTAATCCCTGGATTTTTTTTACATTTACATTATAGGAGCTGTAACTGGGTAACTAGAGAGTTTTTATTGAGAATAAAATTAATATTTTTATTTAGATTAACTTAAAATATTAAATAATCTATATCAGGTGTGTATCTATTAAATTTTAAACTTTTTTATTCTTCTCTACTTACTTAAAACTAGTACATGTAGTTTAAGTGAATGAAAATGGTTGAAAGTTGTTTTCCTGATGAAATGTTAAATAAATTTTCTTTTTATAATATTATGGTTCTAATGTTATTATTTGGTTAAATAATAGTTATGCATGAATATTTTTCTGAATAACAAAAAATATTTTTGAACATCAACACTAATTATTCACTTTACCGTAAAATTCATACTTATGTTCTATCAATTTTATAGATTTGATAACAAGAATTGTTTTTCATGTTTTGAGTAATTTTTAGGTTGTATTCTAACATAAAACATAATTTTGATAAATTTTTGACCCTTTTACATGATTTTTTGTAGCTAAATTTAAAATTAGTTTGAACTTAAACTATTTTAATTTCTTCTTTCACCTTGAATGTTTATATCAGTGACATTGTTGGGTCTTAATAATGGGGGATATATTTTTATCTATATTAATCTATATTTCATGGATTACATATAAATAGTTCCATGAACTTTTTTTTCAAGGTGATTATTTTTTACTATCAGTTTATATACATAGTGACAATAATTTTTTTTATTTTGGAGATTGACTTTCTAATTTTACATGGTTTGTAATTTTTATTTCTCCATGATTAAATATGACAATAAATTTTATTTCCATCTTGAAAATACATTTTATTTATTAAATTTTGTGATCATGTTTTTCATTTTAAATTGAATTTGAATTTTATTATTATATTTAAACGGAAGAAATTTTTATTCAAATGGTATAAGAAATGAAATACTAATCCCAGTTGTTCTATGTTTGTTGAAACTCATGGATGAATTCTGATAATTATATGATCTTAATTAATTTTTTTACTCAGTCATCCATCATTTTTTTAATTATGACGAGATACTAAGTTATGGGTTAAATTTTTTTTTTGTGTGTATTTACCATGGATAAAATGAGAAGTTTTGAATAAAATGTGAAAACAAAATGAGGTTTGTTAAATTCATTTCAAAAATTTCAAATATGATCATCTTTTTCAAAACTATAAACCATCCTTTTTCCAAACCTTCTATTTAAGAGAGAGTAATAATTAATTTTTAATTGAGAGATTTTATAAGGGAAACACTTTTAAAAACCAATTAATTGTATACATTATAATCCTTTATTTTTAAAATTAATTGGAACTAGATGAGTGTGGTGATTTTATTTAATGGGGAAAATTAATGAATTAATTTTGATTTAATTTGATGTGTCTTTATTTAGATAAATTTTTTTTCAAATATGTTTTATAAAATATAATGTTTTTGATATTAAAATGTTCTTTTGTTAGAAATATATTGAATATTGATAATTTTATATTGAAAATGTAATTCTTTGAATTTTTGTTAGAAAATTATATTTTTTTTGTTCATTATTAGTCAATGTTGTATTATTTAATTTCATATGTTTTAAGAACAAATATTTTAATTTTAATTGGTATAATTTTAATATAAATAGTCTTTTGGAGAAGTTTTCAAGGGTTTTGGTTTTAGAGTCTAATATTATTTCTATTCCATGTTCATATTTTAAATACGATTTATTATAATAAATTATACTATCATTTGTTTCAATTTTAGGATTCATATTGAATATGGTGTGTAATTTTCTTAAACATTGAATTCAGTTTATTTTATTTCAAAAAAAATTCAAAAAGTGTTTTTTACAGAGTTTGATGTGTATTATTTTTGAGCTACTAAGATGATATTTAACATCCTATAGTTTACCAAATTTGAAGAAGTTACCACCTACATTTTAAAAAATATATTTTTTTGTACTTATGAAGCTTTAGAATATTTGATAGAATATATTTCAACCTAACCATGGAGTCCGCATGAGATTTTGTGGGCCAAGTACACTCAGTTATTATACAATAAAAATATTAAAAATATTATATAACATGCTTTCATCTTTTCTAAAATAATTGAATAAATTTAGAACAGAGCCTAAGATGGGTAATCTGATACTACCATTAATTTGGATTGTAGGTTTTACTCTAAACATGACATAACTTTCATGTACATTTGGTGACTAGTTTAAGAGTGGTTGTTCGTAGATTGGTAAATTAATAAATTAATAAATAAATATATTATTTATTAAATAGACTAAACCTAATACTTCTCCAAATTAACCATTTTATGTTTAAATACTATGATTATCTACATTATCCTTGGGATTTTAGAGGATCCATGGAGGTGGACCATTGAAGAATTACAATGGGTCATTTATTTACAATTAGTGTGCAAAGGATTTTATGGATCTCACAGAAGAAAATGACATAGAATTGTTTTTCATTAGTGATCAATCCAAATTCAAGGTACAAATTTTTTTCATATTGTTTTAATCCCTATTGTTTATCGCTTGTTGAATGTAGATTGATATTTTTAAAAAATTCATTCATGGGTTGATCGTTGACTTGTGGGTATATTTTTATCTTCTAGAATTATGAATGGATAATATTCTTGATGATCCTTGTTTATTCCCTTAGTTTAACATTTTATACATTAATGGATTGAGGAAAACCTATACAATGAATGAGGTTTGTTCCTTAAGTTTTTGTTTTTTGTTTTTCTCTCCCTGTTCTTCATTCTTTCTTCTTCAGTATTCAATTTGTTCAAAGGTTCAATGAATACCTAAGAATCAATCATTACTCAATCAATATTAGGAGCATAAAATCATTTATGTGGGCTTAGATTCAGGATCAGAAGCATATATGGGGTGTGATATAGAAAAATATTATATCAGACCAAGATCAGAGACCAAATTATGGGTTCTTCATTTGTAGGTTTTGGTGTTCGGTGACATGGTGTGATGGGGATGATCCAAACATAAATCCAGTGGCCAGAATCCAACAAAAAATGATGATTCAAGTTCATCTAACCCTAGATTTTATTTTATTTATAGTTTTCATGGCTAGAAAAAAGGAGAAATCTATTTAGTTGGAAACATTTAAAGACTATGGGATTCTAAAAAATCCCAAGTTACACGGTGTGTAAGTAAGATGAACACATGTTGTGTGGAACCATTATTGTGGAGGCATGGGTTTCATGAAAAATTAAATATCACACACCATGTGTTATGACCACACACCATGTTTCCTGATATTGGAGTCATGGAATTTACCCCATGGTTACATGACAATGGGCCTAGCTCGGTACATGAAAATGAACAAGGTACACAAGCACAAACACAACCATATTACCTAGACATAACCAGAACACCTAGACATAGCCAGAGTATAAGGATACAACTAGTGTACATAGGAAATACCAGAGTATAAGGGAAAATTCCATAACACAGAGGCATGGGCTAGAGGACTCATGCATACCTAGGGTAGCCAAGACACATTGTGGGTACCATATAAACACTGTGTGCTTTTCCCAAGGTAGGTTGATGACCCCATCCTCTTTAGTCAAGATAAGATTCTATAGGGTGCATTACCTTATTCCATTCCTATAAGGGTATGCGAGGAATCCCATCCTGAGAAAATAATGAGTGATCCACTCTATAATTTATTCTTGGATAGAGGTTGGTATCCCTTCATGTGTCCCAAAGCACAATCCTCTATCCTTCATCCCAAGGTTGGGTCTGGAAACCTTCTACCAACTATCTGGGTGAGTGATCCCCATGCTAGTGGTTTAGTTTGGTTACAGTTAGTTATACCTTATAGGCCCTAACTGTGATCCCCTATCAATGTATTGTGATATTCAAAGTTCTAATGTATACTTATTTATAGCGAGTCCTTCTATAGATGACCTCTAGGATGAGAAGAAACAATGTCATGAAACTCGAGCAGTGATTTTATCTTGGATGAGCATTAACTTGAAGCCTCTAGGAGAATCCTATCATGGTAGTATGGTTATGAAATTACATATAGAATGTATTTTTTTCTTGAGTAGATATGGGTTATTTTTGTTGGTACCTCATATTCTTGTTGACATACCTTTGTGATGATTATTTGGCTACTCTCTTCATTCTTTATGTTTGTTGATTTTAGGGTTTCCTACATAGTGTGTTTATCCTCACCTTTACATGATATTTTCACACACATTTCATGTATTAGATAAATGATAGGCCTCACGATAGAGACATAGGTAAACCAAGAGTATGTGAAGCATAGTTGAGCTAGACATACCATGGTTGGTTCCATGAGTGAATTGGATAATAGTCCTCTCCTTATTAGTAGGTTGGACTCTTTTATAGTTTTGGTGGGATTGGATTTGGCCCTTTATGATTTCCCATACATGTTTTTTTACTGTGATGTGGGATATAATTTTATGCATGCATTCTAGTATAAGTTGTATCTTACAATTCATCATTGTATTAGTGGTTGGATATGTGTGTGTGTGTCGGTGTATATGTACCAAAGTCTAAGACCTCCCATGTGTGTGATATTCCTACTCGATTCTTATCACTATCTCTTGGCCTATTAGATGAAGTCTTCGGGTGTCAAACTCATCTTACTACTGGATATTTGGGACTCTATGGTTCATTTCATGATAGAGTGGTATTAGATTTGGTTGTCTTAGTACCAATGTTTGGAAATTGTCTAGGTGTAAAGTTTGGTTTTGGAACTAGGGAAACAATATTAAAGTGTATCAAGTTTAGATCTCAGGCTAGAGAATCTAGTGTTAGTGCGGTGAATGATGTATCCATTTACAAAGCCTCTAATAACCTACCTATTAACTTAGTATATGATGGAAATGGTTGTAGAGAAAACATATGTACATGCCTCATATTGGAATTGGTTGTCATTTCCATGTCCTTATTAAGTTATCTCCCATGAAATACTCTTTTACCATGGTGTATCTTGTCTATTTTAGGATTCCAATTTGACAATAGCCATCTAGGATTCCATAGCTGGATCATGATGATGATCTTCCTAGTGATGAGGCTTTAGTACAGGGACCTATGACGAAGGTGGTTCCTTCAAGTGGTTTTTCGATCATTCCTCCACCTGTTGAGTGGACAACGACCCCAATAGTACTAGAATATGATGTGTGTAGGTTATTAATTCTGTATGAGTTTTGTGGTAGATTTCCCTATGGTTTTAGGGTTATCTAGACCCCTAGGTATAATAGAACTAGATATAAGCTGTTGGGAGAGTCTTGTAATTTGTTAGGACCCTTACCTATCAGAAAATGGACATAGCAGAGAGGCTTATTCATGGATCCATAACGTGAGGGTGGATTCTGTTGAATCAGGTAAAAGATGAGTTTGATCTCTCTTAGAAAGAGTTTGAGTGTCTCTTTAGAAATGATTTATATCCAACTACATTGTGATAATTATTCATCCTTCAGCCTATATAGATCCATCAAGGAAGCATGATTATAGAGAAGTATGTGTCGAGGTTCACTAACCTCTCAAGATACTCCATAAATATGGTTAAAGATGTGTTGTTCAGAGAAAAAACCTTAATGTGTGACCTATGTTGAAAAATCTAGGCTGAATTAGTATCTTTTTTCATTCCTAGTTATGTTGGGGTGCTTGGGTGAACATTGGTGTTGGAGATCTTCTTGGATAAGCAATCACTGATAGTTGGTGTTGGTAGTGGGCACCCTAGAGATAATAATCTATATATTGGTAGCTGATTTAAGGATTAGGGGTTGATTTATGTTAGGATTTCTTTGAAATACTCTCTATAAAAAAGGTTTTTCAGTACATGTCTCTTAGGAAGACTCCATCTAGAAGAGGGTGTAACGACCCGAAATTTTGAATAAATCTTCTTTCCTAATTTTTTGTGTTATTTTATTTCATACTCAATAAAACTGTTTCAATTGATAACATGAGTATAATTAAAATGAGACCATTGGGTTTCGACTATTATATGACCATCGGTCAATATGACCACTGGAAACTAAATGTTTCGATTATTGTCTCTAAATACAAGTGATATTGGTTAATTAATATAGAAAGAAGATTCGATGGCCCCATCCAGTAGTCTCGGGCCAATCGAAGCCCATCTAACGGAACTTGGAAAGGATGTAGCACCACTGGGCTTTTCTCTAGACCAAAACCAAGCCAAACTTCACCGTGTGAAGCTAGAACAGAATCACATTCGCAAGAAGTTCAAACTAATATAAATTACTACTCGTGCAATGTTGGCCGAGCCGCCTCAAGATTCTATCACACTAGCACACCTTACTCTTAGGTCATATGCTGGTTTTATATGGGGCTATGTAACGAGACTGTAACAGCCTTGTGTAATCCTTTGACTTAAATAAAAATTTTGATTTCTTCTTATAATGAAGTTTGTGAATTTTCAAATGTCCGGAAAAATATAGTATTCATATTTTTGATGAATTTTAGAGAAAGGATATTTTTAAAAAAATTTATGTAAACCTTAAATAATTAAAAAATGTGTAATGATTTCTAAAAAATGGTCTTCTACAATTATGTTCAGTAAGAAATTTAGTGTCTAATAAGATCAAGTTATTTTTTGATGAATAGTAAATTATGAATAGTGATTTTATGCTTAGGATTAGTAATGTGACCAAATGGATTAGTAATCTCACTTAAAGAAAGTATTAATATAATCAAGGCACCTTGATTAAGTAATGTGATTCAATTAGATAGGTAAATAACTGTTTCAGAAATTATTATTCAAGTATTAGTTTTTTCAGGTAAATAGTATTTTTTAATTAAAAATTAAATTATAAATATTTAGAAAATTATTTTTATAAAATGTATTTCATTTTTGAACTCAGAGAATCTATATTATGTTAAGGTAATTTTTGGGGATTGTTCTGAAAAAAATGAATTTTCAGTGAATTGTGTGTTTATTTAAAAATTAAATTAAAAATATATAGAAAATTATTTTTATAAAATGGAGTTCATTTTTGAAATCAGAGCATCGATATTTGGTTAAGGTGAAATTTTGGGATTTTTCTGAGAAAGTTGAATTTTTTATGAATAGTGGAAATACCGTTTTTAAGTTACGGGTGTTTAATGACATCATTAAATGATGTATTAAGTATGTAATCAATATGGTCGACTTATGAATAGTAAGATGAGGGATGAGGTGTCCCAAGTGGCCAATACCATGGGAAAATACCATGGTCAAGCCCATGGTTTTTCCAATACCACCAATGAGGTGTCCCTTGGCCATTAATGCCTTGTCCCCTCACTTTCCCTATAAATACCCACCCTTTCCTCCTTTAGTTTTCACTCCCAAAACTCCCCCAACGAAGCTATGGTCTCATTACCACCGAAGGAGTCCTCCCAAGGTTCCACCATTCCCTCAAGGTCCCTACCTTCGTGTTTTAAGAGATACGTTTTAAGGTAAGGGATCTGACCTCCCTCTTTCTTTTTAAGTAATCTCTTTTATGTGATTTCTTTTATGCTCCATGTTCTTATGTTGGAGGATGTTCTTTTATATTCCTATTAATTCCCTTTTCATTTTCATATGATGTGAGATCCCCTCTTACTCTCATCATTTCGTTTTATGAATGATTAAGTGGCTTCGTTAGGCTGATGAAATTTTTGTAACGGATTCTTTCACCCTTCTCATTTTCAAGTTCTATTTTCTTGAAAATTCATTAACGTTTTTTTATTATTTTTGGGTATGATATATATATAAATCATACTGATATTTTATTTTCATATGATGAGAGACCCTATTTGATCTCGTCAATTCATTTTTTTTTAAATTTAAGTGACGTCGTTAGGCTGCCGAATTTTCAAGGGATTCTTTCACCCTTCTCATTTTCAAGTACTATTTTCTTGTCAAGTATTTCAAGTTCCTTTATTTTGGGGAATGATATATATATATCTATCATACTTATATTTTATTGTCATATGATTATAGACCCTTTTTTATCTCGTCAATTCATTTTTTTTAGTTTAAGTGATGTCGTTAGGCTGCCGAATTTTCATAAGAGAAATCTTATTTTTGTCTTCCTTTCATGTTCTTCAATTCATATGGTATATCTTTTAAATTTTATTACCATGTTCTTAAATACTTTATATTCTGTCCCCCTACTATTTTATGGATCATTTATGAGTGGCTGACCCATGTCCCCTCTCTTTTCAATGTTTTCTAAAACCCTACAACATAGTCGTTATGCTGCCAAATTTCCGTCTCATAATGTCTCTCTCTTTTTCTCAAATTCTTTTATTTTATTAAGTGAATACTGTAAGATCTTTCTTATAAAGGGGTATTCACATATATACCAAAATTTTCTATTTTAAATTCTTGGATTTACATACATGAGACCCCCTTTCCTTTTTCCGTGGGTTTAAAGTGACATAAAGATAATGTCTTTAAAGCAGTTTTTAAAACGTTATGATTATGAAATGAAACCCATTTCTTTTATGCTATATGGGTTATTTATGAAATGTTTGATGATTATATATGTGGATCACATGATAATAAAGAAAAATTTAAGGGTTCACCCTGATAGCGCTCCATTGCATTGGGTAATGATGTTACCACTAGAGATTACAATTTTAACGATACCTTGGGGTTTACCTTGGTAATTTTTAATGACACCTTGGGGTATACCATGGTGGTATGTTCATGATTGTCTAAGTTAAATGTTTTAGCCACATCATAAAGTTATGAAACACATTATATTTATTATGATATGCCTCATGATCTCTTTTTCATGCCTTAAAATTATTTTTCATGACTTTTGATGTGTCTCAAGTTCTCATGTAAAATGTTTCCATTGTTTCCCTTATTGGGCCTTCTGCTCACCCTTTCCTTTGATGTATCCTCCCAGGTTATGAGATGCTGTAATGAAATTTGGATGAACAAATGAAGAAGCCTTTCATGTGTTTATGAAGAATTGTTTTTGTCTCATGTAATAATTTCCTGGTTTCCAAGACACTAAAACTTAAAGATCCTCAGTTTTTTATAATGTAATAAAATTTCATGTGATAAAAAGGTAGGATGTTATAGAGGGAAACATGATGTTATACTTGTGATATGAGTGGAAATATTATGCTGTATTTTCCAACCTACTGTGCAGTAGACAGATACACAATCAATACACCAACTACTAAGACTCATAAACTAGAGTTAGGAGGTCCACTGGGTGGAAGACATGGAAGAGGAGCGGGGGAGTAGCATGAGGTGGCAACAAATTTTATCTATTGCTACCACCACTCCCAGGTGTTTCACGCCAGGCTTAGAGTGATGGTGGTCAGGAATGTTAGCAGTTGTAGTCACCAGAGGCTTATAACCCACAGGCTGTATGGATGATTCGAGGTGTGATATTTGTGTTATATAGTTTATCTATAGTACTTATAGACAAAGTATTGATCCAATTTTTCCTTTCCACAAATCTTTTTCAATATATATATATACATATATATATATATATTCCATTTGATCATTTGGCTCAACCCTTGCATTTCTAGACTCCTAATGGAGGAGATTCAATAATTAAAAACTTCTACCAATAGTGGATGGATTATTCCTAAATTTTCAGTAATATATTAAAATTAAATATGCCAAAAATTCATTTCACACAAAAATTACTTGTCATACATTACACACAACACCGAATTGGTGTACGTTTCACGCAACACTGACTTGGTGTATGTTTCACGCAACACTGAATTGGCATACGATACATGCAACACTGAGTTTCTACAAAATATCTATTTTTATTACTTTAATAATTTGAATAAGATAATTATAACATATATGTTAAACTTAGTAGTATAAATAGTAATAAACACATTTCAAATATTTTTTATAATTGTTTTATATAAATAAAACATATGATTTTTGGTAAAATTATTTTTATGTTTAAAAACATCATTTTCTTGAATGAACTTATTCTAATAATGAAAGTAATTTTAGACACATTTAGAAATTTAATTTTATAAATTAAATTTCATTTTTTAATTTAGAATGTTGAAATTAGCTTAGGGTGAATTTTTTGGATTTTTCTGATAAATTTTATTTTTTGATGAATAATGAAAATACAGCTTTTAGTTAAAACTACCTTTTTCTAATTAATTATTAATTATAAATGATATTATAAATATTTTTTAAGGTTACATGAGATTAATATGACATCTTATAATACAATTAAAATCACTAGGATCAACTTCAATTTGAAACTGAAAAAAAGTCTTAACAAACTATTGAACTTTTTCCTACTTTAAAACCCCATTATTTCGTCCCATCTACAGGATTAGAACAGATCTTAATTTTTCCTCTTCTATGAAGTGAATTTAATAAATATGAAATAACCCATTGTATTCAGTCTTATATTTAGATTCTAATAATACCATGTTAATTTTTTTTCAAAATGATTAGTAAAAGTGATTAAAATTAATCATAGCAATTAAAGAAAATTTAATCTTAATTATGGACCAAACCTTAAAATAAAGGACCCAAATGACCTATAATCTTATCAAAAACCCATTTTATTTCCATATTTAGTCCAAAAAGATCCATTTATTGAGTTTTTTATGGTTTTTTTAAGACAATTTTAAGTAATAACAAGTGCACACCTAACTTGTTTCTAAAAATTCTATATGAGTCCTTTTCCCTCCCAATAAAAGGCCACCACCTCTACCCATTCCTCACACCTCTCAAGCCATTTAATTTTCCCCAAAATATTACCATGTAGACTTCTAAAAATCCTCCCTTCTACCTTGAATCATCCCTCTGGGAATAAACCCTCTCATGGAAGCCTTTTAGCACAAAACAAAAAGAGTTACTGAATTAAGAGGTAACGTCTTCTCCCAAGATCATTTCCTTTATTTTACTTCTCCATCCCATACACTCTCTTTGTTACCTTATTTTGTGACAATACCATTATCCTACATAAAATAGGATGTTTTTTGAAATTTTTCTAAACTACACTTACACAAAACTCCATCTAATGGATGTTGAACATATTTTTTCTGTGTACGGTGAACTACTACCTCACGAAACGATGATGTTCGTTCCTCCTTTACCATCAATCATAGTAGAAATTATGATGGAAAATAAATTTATATATGTAATATATTATATTTATCATGTTTTAATCTTATATATTCCTTTTTTAACACACGTATATTTACCCTCTATTTTGTGTTAATACTATAATATCGTTTGAGTACGTGTAGACTACCACCCCCTCAAAGTGATGTGATTCGTTCACACACCACATGAAATGTAATAAGTATGGGTTTAATGAAATTATATGATATATATGATATATTAATGATTATTTAATAATTATATATTTAAATAAATACATATACATTCATATGTCACTTACATACTTTATTTAAATACAATAATAAAAATAGAAATAACGTTCATGCGTACGAACCACTTACCATCTCCCAGAACGGTGTATACCATTTCATACATCATTATGAAATAAATTATTATCATAAAAATATAATTTGTATACCTTATATTTATATCATGTCATACATTCAGGAATCATGATATAAGTATAAGGACAAACACTATAACAAATTAAGACACATGCGAAGAACAAAGCGAGTGATTATCTGAAGTGAAACTTTAACATAGGATCATTAACAAACCGGTAAAATAAGTTCATAATAAAAAAATATTTTATTATATATAAGAATATGTTTCTTTAAAATATTTATAATAAACTTATATTTATTATATAGTAAGCTTGTACAAGTATGAAGTGACTCAAGACACAAGGTAAGGAGATTTTCATCTCATTATTAATTTCTGTGATATACAAGCTATGTTCGCCAGTCTTTCTTTTGTGTTATGTATGTAATGAAAATGATTTTATTATATTAATATTGTATTTAAATATATGGATATTCACATATCCAGTCTATGATTCTTCATTCATGGTGTTAATTTTAAAAAGTTACCAAATTGATAAAATAATTTTATCTCAATTAGCCTACTTTGAGAGTCCTATCTTGTTATGCACCTAAACTCTTATTAGAGGTTTATATACTTACATTTTACATGTTATATCATGGATATTGGTATTTTAATGATATATTAAGCTTCATTTAATTTTTTTTTCTTACATGATGAGTATGATCCCAAGTTACCGAGTTATAAGAGTATATTGAGACAATATCTAAATTTTTTATATTGTATATGTTTATGATTCATTTGATGAAATATTATGATCCATCATTCAATAATAATCATGAGTTTACTTCTTATATTTTTATTCAAAATATCCTCATTTTTTAGTACCATTTTCTCACTCTTTGGTACTTAATATATTGTTTTTTATTAAAATATGAACACCTCTCTATTTGGTCGGAAATCTATAATATTCAAAAAACCATGTTTTAAAAAATGTTTTCAAATATCCTTGAATACAATTATTATGGAAAATTATATTTCAAAAATGTTTTATTTTTTTAAAAGTTTTCTTTATTTGTTTCCAAAGCTATTTTCAATGAATTATTTTTTCAAAAGGTTTTATGTAATAAAAATCATTTTTCAAAGAAGAAAGGATTTTTTACTCAAGAAGTGTTCTTAAAAGATATTTCAAAATTATTTCCCATATAAGATAACACCAATTGGTGTTGATCATGATTTAATGGAAAATTATTTAATTTTACCATTCATATTCATTCTTTGAATGGAATATGTTTTGATGTCATGATGTTATAAAACTCATTTCTCTTTCACGAGTTATATGTTTTGAAACCCAATTCTTTTCATGGGTTATGTTTATGATGAAATGATTATGAAACCTATATATTTACATAGGTTATGATATGTTTACATTTTTATGATACCCATTTCATTTCATGGGTTACAATATGTTCATTCGTGATCTTGTGGAATATGTATGTATGATTTCCTTATTTGATGGGTGAGACCTATATCTCCCTCTAATGAATTGGGTAAAGATTTATATCTCATGAGATATATAGGTCTAGAATGAGGGTTTACATGATTCAGTAATACAAGGATGGAATGATGGTTTACTCTGTTCAGTAATAGAGGTATATAATGAGGGTTTTCTGGGTTTAGTAATATAGGGCTGGAATGCGGGTTCACCCAGTTCAGTAAAGAAATTTGTTCACTAAGATGGTATTGGCATTGATTCTTTGGATACTATGGAAATAAATATATGTTTATGTGTTTCCAAAATTCCATTTCTTACTCCTATGTTATGATTTCATGGATTATTTCATTTAAATCCTTTTGATTCATGTCTTATGATCTGCCAAGATTTATTCCACGATTCATGTATATGATCTTTGACATGTAGGGTATGATCTTATATTTTCATGATTATGTTCCAATACCCTTATGATCATGTTTATGCTTACATGTATCCCTTTTTTACCCTTAATGAGCAATTGAGATCAACCCTTTTTATGTCTCCTTCCCCAGGTTATGAATATATGTATTATGTTTGATGTGTCTAAGAAGGGTGCTAGTCATGAAGAACCTAGTGGGAGATAATTTAGCTGACATATATACCAGTGTTTATGTTTCCATGTTTCAAAAGAAACTATACCAACTATGGTCTTTGGGCATCTGTTTGTATAATGTTTAAGTATTCCAAAAAATTTATGTAATGTTAATGTTTGAAATGTGAGGGTCTCTATAGTTGGTATCAGAGAAAAGTTATAACTGACCTTTGGAAACTATAATGACAAAACCTTAGTGATAACTCAAAGTAACATGTTTAGGGATAAGTCTAAGGACAAAAAAAGTATAAGAAAATGTACAAGAATTTTTGTAATGGAAAGAGTGAGTGGTTTCCTAGAAATACATAACTATATGGATAATAAAAATGGATTTGGCTCTAGAACAGATGTACCTAGGGGTAACAACTCCGACAAGATGTTCTGGGCTTGACTCAGGGTAATCTGCTACATAAAACATGCCTTGATGCACACCTAGTTTGATACACTTAGGGGATATTATTTGGGAATTCAAAAAATATTCACAAACAATTATGAAGTATTTAAACCTAAGTTGACTATGAATAAACTAGTAAAACCTAAGGTTTAATAGATTAATGAATATTTCATAATTTATATATCCTACAAGTGATTTTTCTTGATTTTGTGGTTCCTTATTATGATAACTATTTCTTACTCAATGATTTTGGTTTTAGTCAATGGCTAGAACCTAAAGGAACCAAGTTAATGGATATTGCGATGGAAAATGAAGAAATTCTCCTCTTGAGTAACTGAAAGCTATGGGATATGGAATGAAAAACCATATTTATATGCTCACATATATTTCTCAAGATATAAATCATGGAAAACATCCAAATGAGAAATAGTGCGATCAATATTCTATTGATTCATTCCTGAGGAAATTTCCACCTTCTTTCATATGGTTTCCCAATCCACTTTTTATTGAATAATGGATTCGTACCACTAAAAAGATATTCTCCATTATTTAGTGTTTGGATCATGAGAAAGTCATTGTTGTTGTTTATCACATGGATGGTGAATTAGATCAATGGAGGACTCAAATCAAGAATATTAGGTAGCATGATGGGATTGAATCCATGGTTCGGGATGACTTCAAGATCTTTTTTTTCAATAAGTACTTCCCTCAAATTCTTTGTACCAAGATGGAGAAAGAGTTCCTTGAGTTGATGAAAAGGGATGATGCGTATGTTGGTACCTATGAGGCTAATTTCATGAGACTTGTGAGGTATGCTTTAGGAATTATCATCCAACCAAAAATTAATGTTTATGGGTTCTTTGGTGGTTTAAAGACAAGTCTCAAAATGGCATTGGACATAAGAGACTTTAGTAGCTATAAAGACATTGTGTGTTGTGAATTCAAGGTTGAAATGGAGGTGGGAGTCACATATCAATATCATGGCTTTAACAAGAAGATGAAGATAGAGTTCAAAAGATAATCTATAAACCATAGAGAAAAAAAGATGAAATTTATTTTATTCTCTAAGAATGAGAATAATCATGGGATAAATTGACTTAGGGGGTCTAATAAATGATTTAAGGGTGTAAGGGAAGGCCATAGGGAAATTGATTGTCTAGGTGATGGGAATAAGTTTCATCAAAATTATAATAGAGTAAAAGCTACACAAAATTCACCTATCACTGATAAGTGCAACAAGTGTAAGGAGAATGTTCATTTTTATATCCATTTACAAAACCCAAAGGGTTAGTGATGATGATTGAAGCAAAAAAACATCTTAAGATAATGTATAAGGTAAAATCTCATGAAATCACTATATTTGATGAGGAGTGCGATAATGACATGACGAAAGGTACACTTTCCATCTACTCCAGAACATCTAATGTCATATTATATTCTAGATCTACCCACACATTCATATATAAATAATTTTATAAGGGTGTTAAGATTACTCCAAAAAAATTATAGGTGGAATTAGCATTGAAAACACATAATGGTAAGATGATTTCATATCAATTTTATGATTCCCCTCTGGTTAATGTTTGTGCTAATATGCTTCCAGTAAATCTTGTCATTATTAATTTGGTCAAATTTGATGTCATATTTGGCATGGATTGGATTTATCTGTATAAATACCATATCAATTTTCATGTAAGGGATGTTAAATTTGATATTTCAAACCCTCATAAGATCATACATCAATGTGATGATAAGTTTGAACTTCTTGTGGAGATTACATCCAGTGTACGAGTCTTAATCCCCATTCAAAAGGGTTGTTTATCTCAACTGGTTGGGGAGAAGATCGACATCGATCATATGCCATTTGTTCATGATTTTTTGGATGTATTTACAAAATATTTTCCTTGTCTTCCACCAAAATGTGAATTTGAGTTCTCAATATAGCTTCTACCTAGTTCCACACAAATTTAAAATAGTCCTTATAGAATGGAGACAATTGAATTGAAAGAATTGAAGAAGAAACTCCAAGAAAACATTGATATGGGATTCATTCAGCCAATTTTATCACCTAGGGGTGCACCAGTTCTATTTGTGAAGAAAAAATATGGATCACTAAGATTCTTCATTGATTATATGAAGTTAAAAAATATCACAATCAAGCACAAGTATCCTCTTCCCTATATAGATGAATTGTTTAATCAACTGCGTAGATCTCAAAACTTTACAAAGATTTATCTTCATTATGGATATCATCAACTGAGGGTCAATAAGGAGGATATACCCTAGAAAAAATTTCATACAAGGTATTCTCACTATGAATATATAGTGATGCCTTTTGGTCTTACAAATACCTCTGTTATCTTCATGGATTTTATGAATAGATTATTTAGAGATTACATTGATCGGTTTGTTCTAGTCTTTATAGATTATATTCTTATCTATTCAAAGAGAAAGTAAGAGCATGAAGTTCACTTGAGAATTGTATTAAAGACCCTAAGGAAGAATAAGTTGTATGAAAATTTTGAAAAGTGATAATTTTTTCTGAAAAATGTTTCTTTTTTGGGTAAAATAATCTCACTAGATAGTATAAAAGTATATTCATCAAAGATGGAGGCTATTGAAAGAAGGACTAGATGAACCACAGTTACTTAGATCCATAGTTTTCTTGGTTTAGCTGGATATTATCAACAGTTTGTGGAGAATTCCTCATGACTATCTAATACTTTGACCAAGTTAAATCCAAAGGTTGTGAAGTTCCTCTGGATAGAAGAATGTGAGTAAAATTTGATGGAACTAAAGAGATTTTTGGTCAGTGTACATGTGCCTACATTACCCTATAGTGGAGAAGGTTTTTAATCTCTAGAGATGCATCTAATAAAGGATTTGGATGTATTCTTATAAAAATTAACATGGTTATAGCCTATACCTCACAATAGTTTAAGATTCATAAGAAAAATTACCCAACTCATGATTTGGAGTTAGCAGTGATAATATTTACATTAAAGATATAGAGGAATTATCTTTATGGTGAATGGTGTGACATATATATCGATCATAATAGTCTGAAATATATATTCCAATAGGAAGAGTTGAACATATTCCAAATAAGATGGTTAGAGTTGATAAATGATTATGAATGCTTAATACATTACCACCCTGGGAAAGAGAACAAGGTGGCCAATGATTTGAGTCAGAAGGATCATGCTAGATTTTCCATGATGAGGATCACAAAAGATCTAATATTTCTGGATTTTCAAATGATGGTTCTAGATATCCTAAAGGGTGGGTAAAATATTATCTTTCTCAAATGATTCTTCAACCCTCTTTATATGAGAATATTAAGGAGGTGTAGATAGAAGATGAAGAGATATAAAAGAAGGTTATCAATGTTCATGTGTTTAACCTTTATTGGGATGGAATTATAAGGTTCACGAACCGCGTATGTGTTCCTTCAATACCATATTTGAAGAAGGATTTATTAGAGGAATCTCATAGTTCTTCATTCTCTATTCATCCTGGTAGTATGAATATGTATAGGGACCTGAAAAAATACTTCTTATGGGATGGAATAAAGAGAGATATTGCAGAGTTTGTATCTCAGTTTTTGCTATGCCAGCAAGTTAAGACAAAAAGACAAAATTATAAAGTAATTTTTCATCCATTACCCATACCGGAATTGAAATGGGAGAACATCACTCTGGATTTTGTCGTTAGACTACCCAAAAACTCGAATAGGTTTAATGATATATGGGTGGTATTCAATCGCCTTACTAATTTATCCCCATTTATTGAAATCATATAATATTTTTCTCTTGATCATTTTTCCAGGATCAACATTAAGGAAGTGGTAAAGTTTCATGGAGTACCATGTTCCATTATATCAGATTGGGATCCAAGGTTTACCTCCATGTTTTGGAAAAGTCTTCAGAAATCACTTGATACATAATTGAGTTTCAATACTTCTTATCATCCTCAAATAGATTTTCATTCTGAAAGAAAAATTCAAACAGTAGAGGATACATTGAGATTTTGTTATCTAGATTTCAAAGTTGGTTGGGATCAAAACCTTATTCTAGTTGAGCTTTCCGAAAACAATATCTTTCACTCATGAATTCAAATGAAACCTTATGAATATTTGTATGGGAAGAAATGTAGAGCTCTAACATGATGGGATGAATTTGGAGAAAGAAATATATTAGGTCCTGAGATCGCTGAAGAAATGACCAAGAAAGTTAGAACCATTCAGCAGCATATCAAGGAAGCTCAAATCTAGTAGAAACGTTATGCTGAAAATCGTCAGTGTGATCTTGAATTTGAAGTTGTAAAAAGTTTTTTTTATAAATTTCACCCTGGAAGAAATTTATGAGATTCAGGAAGAAGGGGAAACTAATCCCTATGTATATTGACCCATTTGAAATTCTTGATCGTATTGGGACAGTAGCCTATCGCTTTCCACTTCCTCAAAATCTCTCAAATTTCCATGATGTGTTCCATGTATCTCTCCTGAGGAACTACATACCTGAGCCTTCACATGTACTAAATGTAGAGTCCATACCACTGGAGCATGATCTTTCTTATGAGGAGAAACCTGTTGAAATTTGGGAGCAATCAGAGAAAGTTCTACAAAAGAAGACCACTCACCTGGTCAAATATTTGGGGAGAAATCACCAGTTAGAGGAAGATACATGAGAACATGATGATATAATGAAGCAGAAGTATCCTCAATTGTTTTTACTTGAGTGATGAATTTCGAGGTCGAAATTCATTTTAAGGGGGGTAGAATTTAACACTTTGAGTTTTTATGGACCTATATTTTTAATAAATTTAAATTTTTATTTATATCATTCATTGAACTAATTCAATGATTCATTTAACATGAAACTAATTCAGTGTACGTTACACGCAACACTATCTTATTGTACGTTCCACGCAACACTGACTTGGTGTATGATACACACAACACTGAATTTCTACGAAATATCTCTTTTTGTTATTTTTATAATTTAAATAAGATAATTATAACCTAGTGGTTAATCTCAGAAATATGAATAGTAATAAATACTTTTCAACTATTATTTCTAATTGTTTTTTATAAATAAAACATTTGATTTTTTCTAAAGGCCTTTTAGGTTTAAAAAAAATTGTTTTCTCTAATGAACTTCTTCTAATAATGGAATTAATTTTAGACAAATTTATAAATTTAATTTTATAAAATAAACTTCATTTTTTGATTCAGAATGTCAAAATTAGCTCAGAGTGAATTTTTGGGAATTTTTTGAGAAACATTATTTTTTTAATGAATAGTGAAAAATATTGTTTTTGTTGTTAAAAACTATATTTTTGTCTAATTAATTATAAATTATAAATTATATTATAAATATTTTTAGGTAACATTAAAAGAATATTACATCTAAATATACAATGAAATTCATCAGGATCAACTTCTCTTTGAAACTGAAGAAAAAATCACAACAAACTTTTGAAGTTTTTTTACTTTAAAACCCCATTATTTCATCCTTTCTACGATATTAGCACTAATCTTAATTTTTCTACTTCTAGGAAGTGAATTTTGAAAATAAAACATACACCATTTTATTTAGTATAATATTTAGAGTCTAATAATATCATCTTAATTTTTTAAAAAAAATGATTAGTAAAAGTGATTAAAATTAATTACTACATTTAAGGCCAAATTAAGCTTAATTAGAGACTAAACATTTAAATTAAGGGCCCAAATGACCTATAAACTTGTCCAAAACACAATTTATATCCATATATTTTCCATAAACCTTAAATTATTGAGTTTTTTTGGTTTGGTAAGACATTTATTAGGTAATAACATGTGCACACCTAACATGTTTCTAAAAATTCTATATGATTCATTTTCCCTCCTTATAAAAGGCCGCAACCTATACCCATTCCTCACAGCTCTTGAACCTTTAAATTTTGTCCATGATCTGCCCATGTAGCCTCCCAAAAATTATTACTTTGATATTAAAGTCGTCCTTTGGGAATAAACACTCTCAAGGAATCCTTTTGGCACAAACCAAAAGGAGTTACCCAATTAAGAGGTTACGTCTTCTCTCAATCTCCATTCCTTTATTTTCCTCCTCCACCCCCTCCACTCTATTGGATCCTTTATTGTGTGAAAAAAACTAGTATCCTAAATATAATAGGATTTTGTTATGTAATTTTCTGACCTACACTTATACACACCTCCATCTAATGGATGTTGAACATATTGTTTCCATGTATGACAAACTACTATCTCACAAAACTATGAATGTTCATTTCTCATTTACCACCAATCATGACGGCCATTATGTTGGAAACTATATTTATATATGTAATATGTTATATTTATTATATCTTTATGTATCTTTATTTCTTTTTTAACACACATATTTTTACACTCCATTTGGTGTTTATATGATAATCTCATTTGAGGAAGTGTAGAGTACCTCCCCCTCAAAGTGATGTGATTCGTTCACACACCACATGGAATGTATAAAGGATGGGTTTAATGAAATTATATGATATATATAATATATTCATGCTAATGGAATAATTATATATATATATATACATATATATATATACATATTTAATTTACATACTTTTTTTAATACGACAATAAAAACAGAAACAACGTTCAGGCATACGAACGACTTACTGTCTCCTGGAATAGTGTATTATATTTCATAATTCATTATGAAATAAATTACTATAATATGAATATACAATATATATATATTATTTATACCATATTATACATTCTTAAATCATGATATAAGTATAAGGACCAACTCTATAATAAATTAAGACACATGCGAAGAACAAAGAGAATGATTACACGAAGTGAAACTTTAACATATGATCATTACCAAGAGGGTAATATAAGGCCATAATAAAACCATATATAGTATTATATATAACAATATTATTATATAAAATATGTATAATAAACTTATATTTAATTTAATGTATGTTTATACGAGTACAAAGAGAGTCAAGACATAAGGTAAGGGTATTTTCATCTCATTATTAATTTATGTGAGATACAAGCTATGTTTTCCACTATTTACATGTGTGTGATGTATGTACTAAAAATGATTTTATTATATGTATATTGAAATTAAATCTATGGGTACTCACATATCCATTCTATTATTATTATTTCATGGGTTTTAATTTTCAAAAGTTACCAAATCGGTAAAACAATTTTGTCTCAATTTGCCTTCTTTGAGACTCCTTTCTTGTTATGCACCTAAACTATTCTTCGAGGTGTATATAATTACATTTTTCATTATATATCATGAATCTCATTCTTTTACTTATATCTTAAGCTTCATGTAATCTATTTTTCCTACATGTAGTGTATGATCCCATGTCACCATGTTATTAGAGTTTATTGAGACAATCTCTTCTTTTTTTTGATATTTTTTATGTTTATGATTCCTTCAATGAAATATTATGATCCATAATTA
Source organism: Viscum album (assembly GCA_963277665.1). NCBI lineage: Eukaryota > Viridiplantae > Streptophyta > Magnoliopsida > Santalales > Viscaceae > Viscum > Viscum album. The sequence goes on along the minus strand of OY728157.1, from coordinate 21,145,652 downwards.
TATAATATTAATGAGATTAATTATCCTTTATTTATTCAATATATAATAATTTTTTAGTACCGTTTTCCAACTCTTTTGTACTTAAGATAATGTTTTTTAGTAAAATTGGACCACCTATCTCTTTGGTTATAAATCTATTGTATTCAAAAGGTTTTCAAAAATATTTTCAAAAAATCCTTGAAGATTATTATCAAGGAAAAATGGATTTAAAAATTGAATTATTATTTTGAAATTTTCCTTTATAAGTTTTCAAATCTATTTCAACGAAAAATGTTGTAAAAAGGTTTTATGTATTTAAATCATTTTTCAATGAAGAATGGATATTTTCCCCAAGAAGTGTTTTTAAAAGATATTTCAAAATTATTTCCCATATAAGATAACATACATTGGTGTTTATCATTCCTTTATGGGGAAATAATTCAATTTTTCCATTCATTTTCTTTCTTTTAATGGATTATTTTTTATGGCATGATGTTATGAAACTTGTTTCTCTTTCACGAGTTATATGCTTTTGAAACCTACTTCTTTTCACAGGTTATATTTATGATGAAATGATTATGAAACCTGTCTCTTTACATTGATTATAATACGTTTTCTTGTTTATGATACCCATTTCATTTCATGGGTTATGATATGTTCATTTATGATAATGTGGCACATGTATGTATGATTTCATTATGTGAAGGGTGGGACCTATATCTCTCTCCAATGCATTAGGTAAATATTTATATCTCATGAGATAGAAATGGATGGAATAAGGGTTTAATCGGTTTAGTAATATAGGGATGGAATGTGGGTTTACTCAGTTTAGTAATATAAGGATAGAATGAGGGTTTAGTTGGTTCAATAATTCAGGGACGGAATGTGGGTTCACCTGGTTCAGTAAAGGACCTTTTCCTCTAAGATGGTCTTGGGATTGATGACTTGGATACTGTGGAAATCAGAATATGCTTATGTGTTTCCAAAATTCCATGTATTACTCTTATTCTATGCCTTCTTGGATTATGTCCCTTACTTCCTTTTGATTTATGTCTTATAAACTGCCAAGATTTATTCCATGATTCATGTATATGATATTTGATATGTCAGATATGATCTTCTATTTTCATGATCATGTTCTCATACCCCTATGCTCATGTTTATTCTTACATGTATCTCTTGTTTAACTTTACTTAGTATTTGATCTGACACCTTTTTTTCCCTCCCCAGGTTATGAAGATATTTATTATGTTTAATGTCTCTAATAAGAATTCTAGTCATGGAAAACCTAGTGGGAGATAATCTATCTCACATTTGTACCAGTGTTTATGTTTCTATGTATCCAAAGGCACTATACCAACTACAGTATTTGGGAATATGTTTGTATAATGTTAATGTATTTTGCAAATGTTATGTAATTTTAATTTTTGAAAAGAGAGGGTCGCTATAGTACATTCATGGGGATTTCGTGTTAGACTTTTAATATAGCTGGGAGGATCCCCTAACCTTTGTGGAGTTCACATTTATAAATAGTCACCACTCCACTCTTGGTATGTAACGACACAAAAATTAATTAATGAAAATTCATCATGGAATATTTAAATGACTTATTTTGGTTATGTAAAATGTATTCAGTTATTTGGTTTTATGTTTTGGATTTTAAAATACCATTAAGAATTGTGACCATTTATAATATATCCATTGAATAGTGATCACATGATTAGTATAAATATAGGGATTTAACAAAGCCAAATTACTCAGAAAAAGGAAGTGATGGCCTCATCTAGTAGACTTTCCCCATACGAATCCCATTATTCAGAGCATAGAAAGGAGGTGGCGTCAATGGTATTCTCCTTTGACCAGGCCCAACCGAGCATGAATATGTTAATCTTTAGCGGAACCACCTACAGGAGAAGTGGAAGTTGATAGAGATTACCACTCGAGTGATGTTATCCGACCCACCCCAAGAGTCTATCACTATCGTGCACCATACCCTTCGGTCTTATGAAGGTGTTATAAGGGGTAATGTAACAATACCCCAGTGCTACTATTTTGTACATTATTCTTGTATAATTAATATACATTCATTTTTTATTGTTAATTTGTAAATTGTTTTTAAATTGAAAATAGTATTTTTAGTTAATATTAAACTAAGAAATCTATTTTGATGGATTAATGTATTTTTTAATTAAATAATATTTTAATAAAATACTATTATTATTATTAAATTAATTTTTATTAAATATAAATGATCTTATAATTTTATGAATGCAATTGTAATTTTTATTAAGGTTTGAAAGCTGTTTTTGTAAAAAACCCATGAATTTTCGATAAAACTCGGTTTTTATTTTAAAAGTAAAATTTAACAATTTAGAAAAATAATTAGATAAAATTAATATAATTTTTTGTAATCAGGATGTCAAAATTATCCAATGGTAAATTTTTCATAATTTTCTGAGGCAGTTGAATTTTTAGGTAAAAATTAAATACCATTTAAATATATAATGTGTTTTATGAAATCATAATGACCCAATAGTGATGTAATAAAATATTATAAACATTAAGTTCTCCCAATATATGTTTTACCATTAATATAATGTGATTTTCAGTTTTTTTGATTTATTTTACAAAGCTTCAGTGGACCCTTCAAGGCTTATAAAACATTTTGTCTTTTTAAATTGATTTCCTTGAGAGTGCGACTCACCTCCACATAAGCAACCCTATTATTTTAAGAAGTTATGACATTGGACTTATAAAATATTTTTTTCTAGTCCCCTTTGGAAAAAACAATGGGAAGAAACCATGGGCTGGTTTGTGGATTTGATTAGTTGAATGTGTTGTGTCCCAAACCTAAATAATAAAGAATTCTCTCTCCTTTCCTATAAAAACACACCGAATCTCCCACTTACTATTCACTCAAAGACTTTGGATTCCATCCAAAATATTCTCTCCTCTATCTAGATTCCATGAAAGCTACCCCAAGTTCCCCAGAGGTCTCTCTCAATCCCCTCCCATGCCTTTGGGATAACACTTCCATGTAATGGATTCCAACCTTTTTCATTTTATCCATGTTTATTAATATTGTCATTCTCTTTTATTTTCAATTATAAATGGATAGGTATGATTTATAACCTCCACAATACTATCCTCTTTATGTTCTAATGATAAGATACTCATTTCTATCTCATTGATGCCTCCCATGTATACCCGTTACTATGCCAAAATTACGTAAGGAATTTCTCTCTTCTCATTTACATTCAAGTAATTCTTTTGTATCATGAATATAAATTACATTAAAATTGTTGAAAAATGTATCAATATGACCCCATAATTTTCCATTTCATTTAAATATTATGATACACCCATTTCTCTTTCATTAACCATTTTTATGAGTTTTTATGTCTCGTCACTATGCCACCGAAATTGCACCGCAATTTTCCATGCCAAAGTCATTTTGTAGTGAATACCATGCCCATTTCTCTATCAAGGGTATTTACCTTTATGCACATTTTCATATTGTTTAAAGAGTTTCATGTATGAATTACACACTCCATTATTGTAGAATAAATGATGGTGTTTAATGAACCCATATTTTATGATCCATGTGGCACACCTAAGAATGAAATGAAATGATTAAGAAGGGTGTGCCCTGATAGCGCTCCAATGCTTTGGAAAAAATATAGTATCGTCATACATCATGTGCAATTATTTTTGACTCATGATAATTCAAGTGTAACTAGGGTTTACTAGTACTTCATGTGCATTGAGGCTTTACTCATGCTCCATGTGCAATGAGCCTTGGCTCATGCTAATTCCATGTTAAGTGTTGTTGCCACATTTCTATGTTATGATAATCATGATATATCATGACTTTATGTTCATGTTTCTATTTAACTCCATTGATATTACTATTTCCTAACATGTATTGTTATCTTCATTTTATACCTTGTTTACTCCTTTACTGGGCTTTATAGATCACCCTTTTCTTATTAATGTCCTCAGGTTATCCCATGCAATGCTAAGTAAAAGGGAATGTAGTGGTCATGTAAATGAAGTTTTAAATAAGATATTTCATTCTATGTTTTAAGTTTTTATGTAATTTTTCTAAGCCCCAAAGTCACTAGACCTCTCAATCATCCATGTTGTATCAAGTGAAGAGTTTATGTAATAAATCATGTTTAAGTGTGTAATAAAATGCAGGGTTGTTATAGTTGGTATCAGAGGATAGGTTTAGTTATTTTTGGGATTAGGATTAGAAAACTCTAGTGAAGCCTTAGAGACTAGACTATCTATAATAAAAACATACCTATGTTTTGGGGAGTATTGGTAAGTGGTTTATCAATAAAATACATCCCTGTCTGGATATGAGAATGTAGAGGCAGCTCTAGCACAGATATACTGAAGAGTGAAAACTCCGACAAGGAGTTTCGGGTTTCACCCAGGGTATCTTGGTACACGACAATGGGCTTTGATGTACTCTTAGTTATGACACTCCAGGGGGATATGCTTTTGTAAATTTACAAGCTTAGTATGAAATATTATTAAGGGAATCAAAAAAAATATCCCCTAAGTATATATGCCAGAAGTAGATCATGGATAACGTAGATTTAAGCTTATAGATTCATAATTTAAGGAAATAATGTAATTTATAAGTCACCAATTTTTTCATTGGATTACCCTTTATGTGTTACCCCTAACATTCCTTTTATTCCAAAAAATGGCCAGTAATAGGAGGAATCAGGCTAATAACTGGTGTGAAGATCAATGCGATGACTGTTCTATTGAGATCCCCAATTCAATGGGAGCAGGAATTGAGAAATTTTTCATGATACTCTCTCAGTTAACTCAAGCATTGTATAGAAACATGGTTCTAGTCGAACATTCAACCCCCCCCCCCCTAAGAAAGAACAAGTCGCTATTGAGAGCTTAATGATACAAAGGCCTCCTACTTTTAATGGATCATTCAATCCCTCAATCGCCAAACAATGGATCAACTCCATTGAATATATCTTCTCCATCTTCCAATGTTCTGAACAAGAGAAGGTTAACCTAGATACATATTGTATGGAGGGTGAAGCTGATCAATGGTGGGAATTGATAAAAAATACAAATCCTTAGGAGGAGATCGAGGCGTTGGAATGGAAGGATTTCCTGAAGATGTTTTTTGATAAATATTTTCTGCGCACCCTCTGAATTAAGATAGAAAGGGACTTCCTTGCCCTAGAGAAAAAAAGACAACAAATTTTTCGGATCGTATGAGGAAAACATCACAATACTTTCATGATACACCTTCGGCTTTGTCGTTATCCCCAAATTAAAGGTTGACTACTTCTTTGGTGGGCTGAAACCTATCCTGTAGAAAGCCCTGGAGATCTGTGACTTCGACAGCTATGAAGAAATTGTATAATGTGCCCTCAAGGTCTAAATGGAGATCGAAAAATCTTAGGGGTATCATGGGGATAAGAAGCATAAGGGGAAATTTAATTCTGGAAGTCCAATTGATAAATCCAATGGTGCTAGGAAGATCCAGTGCCCCAATTTCCTAAGGTGTGGAAAGAAGCACCCTGGAAAATTCGTTAAGGGGAATAGGAAATGCTTTAGGTTTGGAATGGAAGGACACCTAGCTATTAACTGCCGAAAAGAAAAACCCACGGTTGTGATAGAGGAGAATAATCCTCCATTAGACTCTCAACATGTTTTTCAATGCTTAAACTACAAAAAACAAGGGCACCTTGAAAATCGGTGCCCTAATACAAGGGTTTTCAGAGGCAACCAACAACCTCCAAGGCAGCAAGTGGGATCTTTTTCCATCACTACTACCGAACTGAACCCTGATAATAAAGTAGTGACACATATGCTTGTTATTCATTCATGAATAGTGAACATTATTTTTTATTCTGGTTCTACTCATTCTTTTATATCCTGAAAGTTTAGTAGAACAATCCCAATACCACAACAAATCATGGAAGTGAAGATGTCGGTGAGTATAGAAAATGGGAAAATCATTGTATACCATGAATATAACTCCTCCTCTATCATAATTTGTGGATTTAACTTCCTAGAAAACCTCGTCATACTCCCTATGGTGGAATTTGATGTAACTCTCAGCATGGATTGACTTTCCTAATATAGATCCAATATAAATTACCATGAGAGAGAAATCACTCTCTATATAGAGAATCCACCCCCGATTCTATACAAGTGAATGGATGAAGATGAAACTTCTTTAGGTCCATCATCTTAAGACTGGATATTACTGCCCCATGAGAACGCATATCTAGCTCAGATGATTGAGTCTAAAGAAGAAACCATCCTTGAAGACATGCCTATTGTGAGGGTATTCACAGAAGTGTTTCCCAAGGAATTGCCTAGTCTTCCTCCTAGAAGAGATGATGAATTCTCAATTGACCTTATACCTGGGGCATTGCCAATATCCAAGACTCCATATAGAATGGATATTGTGGAGTTTTAGGAGATGAAGAAACAACTACATGGGAATTTGGATAAAGGGTTTATACACCTGAGTGCTTCACCATGGGGTGCACTAGTCTTCTTCGTCAAGAATAATGATGGGTCAATGCACCTTTGCATTGACAATCGTGATCTCAAAAAAATCATGGTAATGAAAAAGTATCATATTCCACAAGTTGATGACTTATTCAATCATCTGCGTGAAGCACAATACTTCTCCAAGGTAGATTTTCGGTCGGGATATTATCAACTAAGGGTGAAGAAAGAAGATATTCCCTAGACTTATTTTCGTACAAGATATGGGCACTATGAATTCATAGTAATGCCTTTCGAACTCACTAATGCTCCAATAATATTAATGGACCTGATGAATAGAGTTTTTAGAGATTATCTTGAAAATTTTGTGGTAGTATTTATTGATGATGTTCTAATATACTCAAAAACCAATTAGGATCATGAGAAGCATCTAAGAACTATACTAGATACCTTTCGAAAGGATAAAATCTTTGAAAATTATAGCAACTATGAGTTCTGATTAAAGGAGGTAGCATTATTGAGCCATATCATCACAAGCAATGGGTTATCTATGGATTCCACCAAGACAGTTGCAATAAAGGGGTGGTCGAGGCCAATATCTGTAATGGATATCCATAGATTCTTGCGGTAGGAGAATATTATCGATGATTTGTGAGAAATTTCTCCCGATTGTCCAACCCTATTACCAATCTAACTTAGAAGGGAGTAAAGTTTTATTGAAGTGATGAATGCGAAGAAGCTTCAATGAGTTGAAAATGAGTCTTATCACCACACATGTGCTCACTTTACCCCCAAGTGGAGAACTTTTTCTGGTATTAAGTGGTGCTTCAAAAAAGGGCATGAGCTGTGTGTTGATGAAAAATGAAAATTTCATTGCCTATGCTTAAAGAAATTGAATGTTCATTAGTTGAGTTATCCAACACATGATCTGGAGTTGGATACGATGATCTTATCTTCAAAAATTTGGTGACATTATCTCTTTGGGTAGAAGTGTGAGATATATACAGACCACAAAAGCCTCAAGTATATGTTTACACAGAAAGAGTTGAATATGTGCCAATGAAGATGGATAGATCTGATCAAATACTATGACTGCTCAATCCATTACCACCCTAGGAAAGAGAAAAATGTTCCACATTCTCTAAGTAGAAAGGATCAAGTGATTATGTCATTTATGAGAATTGAGAAGGATCCAATCTTCTTAGTTTTGATGAAGATGGACATGGGAATCATAAAGAAGGGAACATCATCAATCCTTTCACAAATTTTTTCCCAACTATATCTTTTGGAAAGGTTAAAGGATGCTCAAAAGGATGATGTGGGAATTTAGGTGAAGTTGGAAACTATCAGAAAAGGAAAATCCTCATAGTTCAATGCTAATTGAAGAAGGAATTATGAGATTTCGGAAAAGAATATGTGTCCCATAAAGTCTGGAGATGAAGAAGGAGATTTTGGATGATGCACATAGTTCAAATTTATCCCTACACCCAGGAAACACAAATATGTATCGAGATCTCTAAGAGAATTATTGGTGGGATTACATGAAGAAGTAGATCGCAGAGTATACATCAAAGTGCCTGGTGTGTCAGCAAGTGAAGGCTGAGAGGCAGAATTCTAAAGGGATGATGCAATTATTTCCCATACCATCATGGAAATGGGAGAACATCACCATGGACTTTATCACCAGACTTCTGAAGACATCCAAAGGAAATAATGCTATCTGGATAGTTTTGGATCATCTTACAAAGGCTGCACACTTCATTATTATTTAGGAGGATTTCTCATTGGATCAACTAATACAGATATATATCAGGTAAGTGGTAAGGCTGCATAGAGTACCACTATCTATTGAATCTGATTGCGATCCAAGATTCTCCTCTATGTTTTGGAAGAGTATTCAACATGCTCTAGATACTGAGTTTAACTTCAGTACAACTTATCATTCTAAAACTGATGACCAATCTGAGTAGACTATCCAAACACTTGAGGACATGTTGAGAGCATGCTCAATAGACTTAAACGATGATGGGATTGACATCTTCCTCTGGTTGAGTTCTCTTATAGTAACAATTTCCACTCGAGCATCCAAATTTCACCTTATGAAGCCTTGTATGGGAAGAGGTTCAAAACACTGGCATGTTGGGATGAAGTCGGTGAGTGTAAGCTACTAGGACCTGAAATGGTCGAAGAAATGGTGGAGAAGGTGAAAATCATTCCACAGCATATCAAGGCATCCCAAAGTCAACAGAATAGTTATGCAGATAACCCTCAGCAAGACCTTGAGTTCAAAGTTGGTGACATAGTATTTCTATTCATATCTCTATGGAAGAAGGTCATCAGGTTTGTAAAGAAAGGAATGTTAAGTCCCAGGTACATCAACCAATTCGAGATTCTTGATCATGTCGGGGTTATGGCCTATCGACTACCACTTCCACCTACCATGGATAAAGTACATGATGTATTTCATGTATCCCTCTTATGTAAGTACATACCAGACCCTTCACATGTATTCTCTTCAGAGATAGTATAGTTAGAGGATGATCTTTCTTGTGAGGAGCAACTAGTGAAGATCTTAGAACGTAGAGAAAAAGTTATACGAAATAAGACAATTCCCCTCATCAAGGTGTTGTGGAGAAGACACAAGTTTGAAGAAGTTACATGGGAATTTGAAATATTAATGAAGTAGAGTTATCCACATCTATTTTATTGTGGGAAAAAGGAAATTTCGTGGGTTAAATTTTTTAAGGGGGGAAGATTGTAACGACCCAAAAATTCATTAATGAAAATTCCTCTTGGTATACTTAAAATGTATTCTTTTAGTTATGTTAAATATATGCACTTATTTGGTTTTATGTTTTGTATTTTAAAATACCATTAAGAATTGTGATCGTTTCTAATATAACTATTGAACAATGATCACATGATTAGTATAAATATAGGTCTTTAACAAATCCAATTTACTCAGACAAAGGAAGTGATGGACTATTCCATTAGACTTTCCCCATACGAATCCCATCTGTTGGAGCATGAAAAGGAGTTGGCTCCATTAGGTTTCTCTCTTGACCTAGCCCAATACAAACTTGAATATTTTATTCTTGAGCAGAACCGCCTATGGGAGAAGTAGAAGTTGATAGAGATTACCACTTGAGCGATGTTATTCGAGTCACCCCAAGAGTCTATCACTATCGTGAACCTTAACCTTCACTATCATGAGGTTGTTATAAGGGGTTATGTAATAGGACCCTATTGCTAAGATTATGTGCATTATTCTTTCATAGAGAATATACCTTCATTTTTTATTGTTACTTTGTAAATTGTTTTTAAAGCGCAATTAGTATTTTTAGTTAATATTCTACTAAGAAATCTATTTTTACGAATTAATGGATTTTTGAATAAAATAATATTTTAATAAAATAATACTATTATTATTAAATTAAATTTTATTAAATATAAATTATTCTATAATTTTATGAATGAAATTGTAATTTTTATTAAGGTTTGAAAGCTGTTTTTGTCAAAAACCCATGAATTTTTTATAAATGTAAGTTTTTTATTTTAAAAATAAAAATTAATATATTTTGAAAATTATTTATATAAAATTAATATTATTTTTTGGAATCAGGACATCGAAACTATACAATGGTGAATTTCTCATAATTTTCTGAGACAGTCAATTTTTTGGGTAAAAATTAAATACTGTTTAAATATATAATGTGTTTTATGACATCATAATGACCCAATAGTGATGTAATAAAACACTATTAACATAATATTCGGACAATATATGTTTTACCGTTAAAATTATGTGATTTTTGGTTGGTTTTATTTATTTTAAAAAGCTTTAGTGGACCCTTCAAAGCTTATAAATCATTTTTTCTTTTTAAATTGATTTCCTTGAGAGTGCGACTCACCTCCACATAATAAACCCTATTATTTTAATATGTTAGGCCATTGGAATTAAAAAATATTTTTTTCCACTCCCATTTGGTAAAACCATGGGGAAAACCATGGGTTATTTTGTGGTTTTGATTGGTTTAATGTGTGGTGTCCCAAACATAAATAATAAAGAATTCCCTCTTCTTTCATATATAAACCCACCTAAGCACCCACTTCCTCTTCACTAAAAGAATTTGGAGTTAGTCCAAACTCTTACCTCATCTCTATAAAATTCTCCCAAGGTTACCCAAGCTCCCAAGAAGTCTCTCTCAAGCCCCTCCCAAGACTTTGGGATCACACTACCAAGTAAGGGATTCCTACCTTTCTCTTTTTATCCAAGTTACCTAATACTGTTAAACCCTTTTATTTTAAATTATAAATGTTGGGTATGATTTCAAACCTCCACTATACTATAATCTTTATTTTTGAATGATGGGATACCTCTTTCTCTCTCATCGATTCCTTCCATGTATACCTGTTACCATGCCAAAATTCTGTAAGGAATTTCTCTCTCCTCATTTACATTCAAGTAATTCTTTTGTATCATGAATATAAATTCCATTAAAATTTTTGGTACATGTATCTATATGACTCCATAACTATCCATTTCATGTAAATATTATGATACAACCCTTTATCTCTCATCAACCATTTTTAAGAGTTCTTATGTCATATCATTACATTGCCGAAATTGCACTGCGATTTTCCAAGCCAAAGTCATTGTGTAGTGAATACCATGGCCATTTCTCTATCAAGTATATTCACCTTTATTCACACTTAATTATTAATTAACTAGTTTCATGTATGAATTTCATACTCCTATATCATTAAATAAATGTTGATGTTTAATGAATCCATGTTTTATGATTCATGTGGCACACTTAGGCATGAAATGAAATGATTAAGAAGGGTGCACCCTGATTGAACTCCAATGCATTGGGTAAAGTATAGTATCATGATACATCATGTGAAATGAGTGTTGAATCATGATAATTCAATTGAAATGAGGGTTTAATCATTCTTCATGTTCAATGAGGTTTTACTCATGCTCCATGTGCAATGAGCCTTTGATCATGCTAATTCCATGTTAAGTGTTGTTTCCACATTTCCATGTTATTATAATCATGCTATATAAATCCTTTATGTTCATGTTTCTATTTCACTCCTTTGATATACCTATTTCCTAACATGTATTGTAATCTTCATGTTATAACATGTTAACTCCCTTACTAGGATTTATAGCTCACCCTTTTCATATGCATGTCCTCGGGTTATCCCATGCAATGCTAAGTACGAGGGAATATAGTGGTCATGTAAAGGAATTTTTCAATAAGATGTTATGTTCTTTGTTTTAAGTTGTTATGTAATGTTACTAATCCCCAAATACACTAGACCTCTCGATCTTCCTTGTTGTATCAAGTGATGATTTTATATAATAAATTATTTGTAAGTGTGTAATAAAGAGTAGGGTCGTTATAGTTGGTATAAGAGGATAGGTTTAGTCATTCTTTTGGATTAGGATTAGAAACCCCTAGTGAAGCCTTAGATACTAGAATAATTATAATAAAAACATCCCTAAGTTTTGGTGAGTATTGATTAAGTGGTTTATCAAGAGAATACATCCCTGTTTGGATACGAACAGGTAGAGGTAGCTCTGGTACCGTTGTACCTAGGTGTGAAAACTTTGAAATGGAGTTTCGGGCTTGACCCGGGGTATCTTGGTACATGACAACAAGCCTTGTTTCACTCTTTGTTACGAAATTCCCATGGGATATGCTTTGGTAAATTCACAAGATTAGGATGAACCATTATTATGGGAATAAAAAAAAGATCCCCTAAGAATATATGTTAGAAAGTATATCATGGATAACATAGATTGAATCTTATAGGTTCATAAGTTAAGGAAGTTAAAGTAATTTATAAGTCATCAATTTTTGTCTTTAGATTACCCTTTATGTGTTATACCTAACTTTCCTTTTATTCCATCCAATGGCTAGTAATAGGAGGACTCGGGCTAATAACTGGTGTGAAGATCAATTCGATGACTGTTCTAATGAGATCCTGAATCCAATGGGAGCAGGAATCGTGATCTTTATCACGATACTCACTCTATTAACTTAAGAATTGAATAGAAACATGGGTCAAGAGGAACATTAAACTAACCCTAAGAATGAACAAGTTGCTATTGAGAGATTCATGAGAAAAAGGACTCCTAATTTAAATGGATCATCATATCCCTCAATCGCTGAACAATGGATAAACTCCCTTGAAAAGATCTTCTCCATCCATCAATGTCCTGAATAAGATAAGGTTCTCTTGACTACTTATCGTATGGAGGGTGAAGCTGATCAATGGTGGACATTGATCAAAAGTACAAAGCATGAGGAGGAGATCGAGGAGTTGGAATGGAAGGATTTCCAGAAGATGTTTTTTGAAAAATATTTTTTGTGCACCCTCCGACTTAAGATGGAATGGGACTTCCTTGACCTCTAGAAAAAAGATAATGAATCCATCGGAGCATACGAGGAAAATTTCACATGGCTTGAATGATACACCTCTGGAATTTTCATTACCTCCTGAATGCAAGGTTGACCACTTCTTTGTTGGGATGAAACCTAGCCTATGGGAAGCCCTGGTGATCCATGACTTCGACAGCTATGAGGAAATTTCCTGATGTGCCCTCAAGGTTGAAATGGAGATCAGAGAATCTCAGGGGTATCATAGGGATAGGATGCATAATGTGGTATTCAATTTTGACTGTCCAATGGATAAATCCAATGGTGATAAGATGATCCAACACCCCACTTGAAAAAGGTGTGGAAAGAAGCACCCCAGAAATTTCATGAAGGGGATGAGGAAATTATTTAGGTGTGGAAGGGAAGGACACGTAGCCGTTAACTGCCAACAAGAAAAACCAGCGGCTGCGACATAGGAGAGGGATGCTCCGCTCAACACTCAACACGTTTTTCTTTTCTTTAACTGCAAAGAACTAGGGACCCTTGAAAATAAGTGTCCTAATCCAAGGGTTTTTTGAGGCAACCAATAACCTCCAAGGTAATAAGGGAATGATTTTTCGATCACTACTACCAAAGTGAACCCCGACAACAAAGTGGTGATAAGTACACTAGTTATTCATTCAATAACGGAGAACATACTTTTTGATTATGGTTCTACCCTTTCTTTTATATCCCAAAAGTTTAGTAGAACAATCCCAACACCACCAAAAATCATGTAGTAAATATGTCAGTGATTATAGAAAATAGGTTAATCATTTCATCCCATGAATATAACTCCTCCTCTGTCATAATTTGTGGAATGAACTTCCCAGCAAACTTCGTCATACTCCCTATGGTGGAATTTGATGCAATTCATGGTATGGATTGGCATTCCTTATATAGAGCCAACATAAATTGTCATGAGAGGGTAATTACTCTCCATATGGAGAATCAAACCACGATTCTATACAAGTGAAAGGAGGAAGATGAATCTTCATTAGCTCCATCATCTCAAGCGTGGATATTACTGCCCTATGAGCATGCGTATATGGATCAAATGATTGAGCCTAAGTATGAAACCATCCTTGAAGACATGCCCATTGTGAGGGAATTTTCTAAAATATTTCCCAAGTAATTTTTGGGTCTTCCTCCTAGAATAGATGTTTAATTCTCAATTGACCTTATACCAGGGGCGTTTCCAATATCCCAGACTCTATATAGAATGGCTGTTGTGGAGCTTGAAGAGCAGAAGAAACAACTACAAGAGAATTTAGATTAAAGGGCTTATATGCCCAAGTGCTTCACCATGGGGTGAACCAGCCCTCTTCATCAAGAAGAAGAATGGGTCAATGCACCTTTTCATTGATTATCACAAGCTTAACAAAATCACAATAAATAAAAAGTATCATCTGCCACAAATTGATGACTTGTTCGATCAACTGCGTGGAGAACAATACTTTTACAAGGTAGATTTGTGGTCGTGATATTATTAAGTAAGGGTGAAGAAGGATGATATACCAAAGACTTATTTTTTACAATATATGGGCAATATGAATTAATATTAATGCCTTTAGGAATCACTAATGATCCAAGAATTTTCATGGACTTGATGAATAGAGTCTTTAGTTATTACCCCGACAAATTTGTGGTAGTCTTTATAGATGATACTATAATATACTCCAAAATCAAGTAGGATCATGTAGAGCATCTAATAACTATACTATATTCCTTGTGAAAGGATAATCCTTATGAAAAGTACAACAAGAGTGAGTTCTTGTTGAAGGAGGTATCATTCTTGGGCCATATCATCACAAGAAATGGGATATCTATGGATCCCTCCAAGATAGCTACAATAGAGGGATGGTAAAGGCGAACATCCTTAATGGATATTCGTAGATTCTTAGAGTTTTTTGGATATTATTAATGATTTTTGAAAAATTTCCCATGATTTTCCAACCCTCTTACCAAACTAACTCAGAAAGGAGTAAGGTTTTCTTGGAGTGATGAATGCGAAGGAAGCTTCAAGGAGTTAAAAAAGAGGCTTATCACCACACCAGTGCTCACTTTACCCACAAGTAGATAAGTTTTTTGGTATTTAGTGATTCTTAAAAGAAGGACTTGGGTAGTGTGTTGATGAAAAATGACAAAGTCATTGCCTATGCTTCAAGGAAATGTAAATTTCGTGAGCAAAATTATCCAACACATGATCTGTAGTTATCTGTGGTGATCTTCACTTTAAAAATTTGGCGGCATTATCTCTTTAGGGAGAAGTGTGAGATATATACAGACCCCAAAAGCCTCAAGTATACATTCACACAGAAAGAGTTGAATATGCGCTAATAAAGATGGTTAGAGCTGATCAATGACTATGATTTCTCAATCCATTACCACCCTGGGAAAGTGAACAAGGTGAAAGATGCTCTAAGAAGAAAGGATCCAACTATTCTGTCATTGATGATAATTGAGAAGGATCCATTATTTTTATATTTGATGATGATGGACATGGGAATCATAAAGAATGGAAAATAATCAATCCTTTCACAAATTATTGCTCAACCATCTATTTTGGAATAGATAAAGGATGCTCAAAAGGATGATGTGGAAATTTAGAAAAAGGTGGAAACTATTAAGAAAGAAAAATCCTCATAATTCAATGCCAATGAAGAAGGAATTGTGAGATTTGGGAAAAGACAATTTTTTCCATCAAGCCCAAAGATGAAGAAAGATATTTTGGGTGATGAACATTGTTCAAATTTCTCCATCCACATAGGAAACACAAAGATGTATTGAGATCACCAATATTATTATTGGTGGAATAACATGAATAAGGAGATCGTTGAGTATACATCAAAGTTCCTGGTTTTTCAGCATGTGAAGGTTGAGAGGTAGAAGTCTAAGGGGATGATGAAAACATTACCCATACCCTCATGGAAATTGGAGATCAAAGTTCCTAATGTGTCAACAAGTGAAGGCTACGAGCGTAAGCTTCTAGGACATGAAATGGTCGAAAAAATGGCAGAGAAGGTGAAAATCATTCAACAGCATATCAAGGAAGCCCCAAGCCGATAGAAGAGTTATTCAGATAACCGTCACCGAGACCTTGAGTTCAAAGTTGGAGAAATTTTATTTCAACACATATTTCTGTGGAAGAAGGTCATGAGGTTTGGAAAGAAATGGGATTTAAGTCCCAGGTACATTGGCCCCTTCTAGATGCATGATTGTGTCGGGGTTGTGGCCTATCAACTAGCACTTCCACCTTCCATGGCCAAAGTACATGATGTATTTCATGTATCCCTCTTAATGAAATACATACCATACCCTTCACATGTATTCTCTTCAAAGGTAATAAAGTTATAGTATGATATTTGTTGGGAAAAAATCCCTCAAGGTATCATTGAAGCATTTTTGAGGTGATTGTGTTTGTTGACAAAGCAGGTTTCCATGGAGAATTGTCGAGTTCCCGAGAAGTTGTTGACATTCCATGTTGACAAAGAACTATGACAAAGGAAAGGACGATCTGGAGGCGGTACAAAAGAGCAGTACAAGGTAGCGCCGTTTCCCAGTGTTTGCCAAATTTATGGGCCTGAAAATCGCCAATGGAAAATGGAGTGATATGTTGTTGGCAAAGGTTGAGGAGAGAGAAATGAAGGAGGTGCGCGGAAAAATTAAGCGTGGCGCGCAAAATTAGCGGGTTGCGCGAAATCTTGAAGTGTGGTGCGCAAAACAGCGGGTTGCGCGAAATTGTATTTCGCGCAAAATATGTTTCAAGGCCGAAAGCTTGAAAATCGGTAAAGGCATGAGGCACGCGAAATTTTGGAGGCCTGCGCGAAAAATTGAAGTGGCGCGCGAAATAGCGGATGAAGTATTTCGCGAAAAAGATGTTTCGAGGTCCGAAGCTCGGAAAATGTCAAAGGCATGAGGTGCGCGAAATTATGGAGCAGTGCGCGGAAAATGGTTGTGCGCGGAAGATTTGTATTTCGCGATCAAAGCGGATTACGCGCTCAAGGAGGGTTATTCGCGCAGGGTCGATTTTTCCTATAAATATGAAGTGACCCTCCTCCATTCAGTAGAGCTCAAGACATAGAAAATACCCGAGCACTGGTGCGCGAAATTGAAGTTAGAAAGGGTGTTGCGCGTAAACTTAATGTTTGCGCGTAAAGTCAGGGTTGCGCGAAAAGCTAAGGCTGCGCAGAAAGTTGGTGTTGGCGCGTAAAAGGAAGGTTTCGCGAAAAGTGGATTTTGCGCCAAAGCATTGAATTGCGCGCAAGGCAGTTTCCAGGCTGCGCGTAATATTTGGAGGTTGCACGAAAAAGGAATTTCGCGCAAACCATAGAAATTGCGCGCAAGACACCGTAAGGGTTGTGCGTAAAAATTGAGGTTGCCCGGTACATCCGGTGCAAAGTGAGATTCATCTGCGGATGAAAGTTGGACTTCAACAGAGCATCTACATACAGAGGAAGATGCATTCCTTCATGAAAATGAAGATATCTACAGGTCTATAAACTGTGAGTGAATCCCTTCTGGAGCAGTGAGCTTAGGAAGAGGAAAAGGTGATCCTCTCCACCGGCAGTGAGCCAGAGAGAGAGAAACAGGGAGTGACCCTTGGGAAAGCAGTGAGCTGACCCTAAACATTGTATAGGCAGTGATCCTGGGCATAGAAGTGATCTAGCCCGAACATTGTAATCCACAGCTAGTGAAGTCTAGTGGAATTTGGTACGAACCGGCAACTTGTCGGCGTATGCTCCTTGGACGTAGCCCTTAGCGGTGAACCAAGTAAAAATCACTGTGTCTGCCTGCTTACTTTCCTGCATTGCATTCAAAGCATCATCATCACGTAAAGGAGACAAGTGATCATAGTAACCACATAAGTGCAAACAAAGTGACCCTTGCAACAAAGAGGTCAAGATCCTGTGGGGCAGGAAGAACTTGAAAAAGAATATCCATACCCTGATTCACCCCCCCCCCCCTCTCAGGGTATATAGGCCCCTATTGGCCCTAACAATTGGTATCAGAGGGACTGGTTGCTGTTATCAGATTTGTTTGCTCCAACTTGGTGTAGTCGATCTGTGTGGATAAAGAATCAGTCTTCTCTTATCTCAATCTACCATGGCAAAGGGAAAAACATCCAAGAATAAGCAGAAGTCAGGTGGTACTCCTCAGTGTGGGAGTGTATATGGAAAATGTGTGATTTAACTAAAGGAATCAAACAGCTTGCTGAAGGAAGGCTTGGATGAATCAGAAAGGGAAAAGATTGATTCACTCAATCATGATGTTGGAATGAGTAAAGTACATGAGCATCAGAGTGAAACTGAAACAGAAGAAGAAATTGAAGGAAGAATTGATATGCGAGCTGAGTTAGAGGCTGCTCTTGAAGAGATAGATGTTTGGAGAGCCAAAACCACGAATGCTAACAAAGTTGTTCGCGATGCCAAACTCTATATGCAGCAGCAGGAAGAAGAGAAGTCTGAGTTGATAAATAAAATTGAGAAACTCAAGTTATCAGCACCAGAGAACTCAGAATCAGTTAGTGAGTATAAGCTTAAGATTGAGGAACAGAAAAGGGAGATCAATGGCTTGAATAGAAAAGTTAAAGATCAACTCAAAATCATCGATGAACCGAATATTCCAAGTGACGTTGGAAACACTGAAGAAGCCAAATCTAAAGATATCCGGATCAAGGGATTGGAGATTGAGGTCAAAAAGCTAAAATGCTTAAATCAAAGGCTTATTGATATAGTTACTGACCTAACAGAGAAGAATGATTCACGTGCTGAAGAGCTGCAGAAGATGGCTAGAATGAAAGGAAAACAAAAGGCTGGTGATTATGAAGAGAGTCAAAAGTCAGATGAAGCACAAAATATTAAAGACAGAAATAATGATCTAGCAGCACAGTTGTCTACAGAAGTTCATAAGAATCAAAGGCTACAACAAGAGAATGCATGTTTCTCTGACTCTGTCGCTCAAGAAAAATTGAAGGTAAAGGAGCAAAATGACATGGTTGATAAGATGAAGCATGAACTGGAAGATGAGGTGAGTAGAGGGAAGCTTCTCAAGGAAGAACTTGATGTCCAACTTGAATCAAGGGATATGAAGATTCAAAAGTTGGTAGAAGAGCTAGAATCAGTCAAGAAGGAAATAGAGAAGTCTAAATCCAAAGGAAAGCCTAAAATGAAGGATGCCTTGCATTTACTATTTGATCATCCTTCGACAAGTGATGATAAAATGAAGAACAAATATGCTATTTCTGAAGAGAAACAAAAGAATATTTTCTCATCTCAAAGACCAGCAAGTTTCGGAAAAGCTGGTATTGGATTTTATGAATCCCCTCCCATGCATGATAAGAAGAGAGCCGTGAATAGTTCCAGGAGTGGAGAAAAACCTGTAGGTACTGGAGATAGGCCTAAGAGGTCAGTTACAAAAGGAAGTGACGACATGTGCTATTTCTGTGGGATTCATGGCCACACATCAAGCTTCTGTACAGAGGCTCTAGAGTACATTTCAGGCTGTGAAAAGAGAAACATTAATAAATATGAGAACAGGAAGAAGCATCATGAGAAATTAGAAAGAAGAGCTTCTCAGAGGAAAGCATATATTAGATGCCATTACTACGGAAGAATGGGACACACCATGAGCATGTGTCAGAAAGCTCAGGAGGACAATATCAGAGGAAGAACTCAAGGTGCATCAACATCTCAGCAGAGAGATGATAAAATGAGGTATGCCTTTGAGGGAAAATGTTTTATATGTTCTCACTATGGGCACATGGCGAGAAATTGCAGTAAGAAGAAAGCAGGAAAGGGAAAGGAACAATAAAAGAGATCTCCATCACATGGAGCTGAACGAAAGGTGTATCAGTCACCTCCTCTGTCATACTCACAACAGCTCTCAAGGAGAGAATGTGAGAAAACTTGGAAGATTAAGGGGAGATCTACTCCAGCGGTGATAAAGAAGAAGGTACGTTCAATGGAGGACCCACCACCAATGAAAAATAGGGCGGTGACTCATAAATCTGATAAAAGGCAGATAAGCAAAGAATGCAACGAAAAATCCACATGTCGTGTTTTGCAACGAGAAGTGGAAGAAAAAGGCAGATCTCTACAATGGACAAAGAAGATAGGGAAGATGACAAGAAAGGAGATTCCTGCACCGAGAAACAATCAAGGGAAATGGAATTTCGGTAGAACATCAAAGATCGAAATGTGTACCAGTTGGTCTAAACCCCAGATTGTGAGAAAGGAAAAGTCTGCAGAATCTTCATATCAGAAAAAGGCTCAGAATGTGAGTAAATAATGCCTAGTCATATGGCCAGAACAGTTGAAGTTGGTCAGGCAGTTGGAGGAAGCAAGAAAGGAGTGTGATGCGCTCCAAGAAAGAATCAAAGGGTTGACCCATCAGGATCAACCATCATCATCATGTTGAGGATTCCAGAAGATACCCCTCTCCCAATGTATATAAATGCTATTAACTGATTATTGATGTGTTTCAGGTTTTAGGGAGATACGATCCAAGGGGAAGTGGCATCTAAGGATGCGAAGTGGAGATCTGATATGCTCTACAGGTTCAATTGATTCAAATCAAGAACTAGGGATGAAGAAGAAAAGATGCAACTGAGCACAATTAGAAGTGATTGTGTTATTAACTTTATCTCTTGTTTCCTACACCGAGTTTCAACTCCGTAGGCTTAGATATTTTTTTAATGGCTCAAATTTGAGTGGAAGATGAGAACAAATGATGCAGGAGGAAAAGACGTGTTATGGGTCTAAACTGTTGGGCCTAACAACTGGAAGAGTTGCATAACACAGGGGGAGCATTCTATATCCAAATCAGATTCAAGGGCCATCAATGCAATAATTGGATGACTCGGCTCAGGTGTTTCCTACTGAGGGAAGAAAGACACACAGGGAGAAGCAACAATAACAATGCATTTCATGCTTATCTATTTGCTCTAACAATATGGTATCAGCTGACTGTTTTCAGGATACCAAGAAGCTGCAAGAGAAAATCAAAGGCGTCTCAACAAAAATTTGAGAAACCTAGCTGAAAGAAATGAAGCCACTGAAAAATGAGTCAGTGAACAACTTCCTGATGGAAGTATTGAGGAAGAAAGCAACATAGGGAGATCAGAAGTGGATTATGCTGATTCAGAAGAAGACACCAATGATGAACATGAAAGTGTCTAGTTTGTGAGTACAAGGAAGTAAAAATCCTCATCTGCACAACAGTCAAAGAGTTGAGCTGAAATTGACATGCAGAATATCATTGGTGATTAGTTAGCTCTAGCTTAGACAAGGAGAATGAAATCACTGTAGAAAACATCTTTTATATCTCAGGTTGAGCTGAAATGCTTTGCTGATGAAACTGAAGATGAAAACTGGGATCATACCATGGATGAAGAGATAGATCGGACTTGAGAAGAATCAGACGTGGGAGATTGTTTCGAGGCCAGCGGACAAGAATGTCATTGGGACCAAATGGGTCTATCGCAACAAGATGAATGAAGATGGCACAGTGATTCGGAACAAAGCACGTCTAGTGTGCAAGGGGTACTCCCAAATCGAGGGAATTGATGTTGATGAGACATTTGCACCGGTTGCAAGGCTGGAGACAATAAGATTATTCCTAGCCATCGCAGTGCAAAGGAAGTTCAAAGTGTTCCAGATGGATGTCAAATCCGCATTCTTGAATGGGGTTCTAGAATAGGAGGTGTATATTGAGCAGCCAGATGGTTTTCTCATTCATGAGGATGAGAACAAAGTTTGCAGGCTGAAGAAGGCATTGTATGGGCTAAAACAAGCACCAAGGGAATGGTACTCAAGGCTTGATCAGTACTTGAAGAAGCTTGGTTTTCAGCGTGGAGGAGTTGATTACAATCTCTATTTCAGTAATGACAGTAATCAAAGGATGATGGTGTTGGTTTATGTCGATGAAATAATATTTGGTGGATCAGATGAAGCTCAGTGCAGACAGTTTTCCGAATTCATGAAAAATGAGTTTGAAATGTCAATGATTGGAGAGCTAACGTTTTTCCTTGGTCTACAGGTAACACAAGGAAGGAATGGAACATTCATTTCTCAATATAAATATGTCAAGGAGGTCCTGAGAAGGTTTGGAATGGAAAATTCCAAGGAGATGAAGACTCCGGTGGCTACCCGGATGAAATTATCAAAAGATGAGGATGGCAAGGCAGTTAATATCACAGAATATAGGCAAATCATTGGAAGTCTGTTGTACTTAACCGCAACAAGGCCTGATATTGTTTTCGCCACATGCCAAGCAGCGAGATATCAGAGTAATCCCAAGGAAAGTCACATGCTCGCAGTGAAAAGAATACTTCGGTATATTAAGGGCACGGTGGACTTCGTCTTGACATACAATGACAAATCTCAGACAGAGTTATTGGGGTACACTGATGCAGACTGGGCCAGTTCAGCGGATGATAGAAAATCAACGTCCGGTGGTGCATTCTATCTTGGTGGATTGTGTATTTCTTGGCTAAGTAAGAAGCAAGATTGCATTTCATTAAGCACCGCAGAAGCTGAGTATATTGCGGCCACTCAAGCCTGCACACAGTTATTGTGGATGAAGCAGCAGCTTGAAGATATGGGAGTTGAAGTGAAGTCTCCGATCGGAATCCCGTGCGATAACTCAAGTGCTATAAATCTCAGCAAAAATCCCATCCATCACTTTAGGACAAAGCACATTGAGATAAAGTATCATTTTATCAAGGAGAAGGTTGAGCAGGGAATCGTGAAGTTGGAGTATGTGCCTATAGAGCTACAGGTTGCAGACATTCTGACAAAGGCCTTACCCAAGGAAGCTTTTGAGAGGCATCGACTGGCTCTGGGAGTTCAGTCGATTCCCCCGCACTTGAAATAGTGTGTATGTGGGTCCCCCACCACCCCCTCTCCCCGAGGTATGATGTGTTTTCCCTACTGTGCTAATGTGTTCTCTACTATGTTACAGACTACAAAGGCGTGACCTTTGGGTTCGTTGACAAAGGGGGAGAAAAGTGTTTGATAATGGGGGAGAAAATATTGGTTGTTCAAGGGGGAGACAGTGCGAAGATTTGATAAATCATTTTTGATAGGGGGAGAAGCTGACAGGTGGAGCAGCCAGAAAGGGGGAGCAATGAGAAAGGGGGAGAGAATTTTAAATATGACGATGCTTGAAGTGATCGATCAAAGCATAGAAATCACGACAGCTGAGGATCATGATAAAAGAAGAACAGTGGTGTTGGAATGGTGTGAGACGGTGTCCATCTATCAACAATTGGTATCAACTTAAGAATTCACCAATTGGTATCAGTGTGGTTCAACAACTGGTTTTATTTTAAGAAGTGGTATCAGGGTGGAATCGACAATTGGGGTCTAACATGAAGTGATTCATTGATGAACTTTTCATACTACTCTTGTTTCTCACACCGAGCATTGCTCATGTGGGCTTAGAGTACGTGTTAAGTGAATCCATGAACTCTATCATAATCGCAAGAGGCGAATGGTGGTAGCAACTAGAAGAAGACTCAGTGAGGTATCAAAGTGCAGAAAATGTTTCTGAGCAGAGTTGTGGAGAGTTGTCAACAAACCCAAAGGGGGAGATTGTTGGGCAAAAATCCCTCAAGGTATCATTGAAGCATTTTTGAGGTGATTGTGTTTGTTGACAAAGCAGGTTTCCATGGAGAATTGTAGAGTTCCTGAGAAGTTGTTGAAATTCCATGTTGACAAAGAACTATGAAAAAGGAAAGGACGATCTGGAGGCGGTACAAAAGAGCAGTACAAGGTGGCGCCGTTTCCCAGTGTTTTCCAAATTTATGGGCCTGAAAATCGCCAATGGAAAATGGAGTGATATGTTGTTGGCAAAGGTTGAGGAGAGAGAAATGAAGGAGGTGCGTGGAAACATTACGCGTGGCGCGCAAAATTAGCGGTTTTCGCGAAATCTTGAAGTGTGGTGCGCAAAACAGCGGGTTGCGCGAAATTGTATTTCGCGCAAAAGATGTTTCAAGGCCGAAAACTTGAAAATCGGTAAAGGCATGAGGCGCACGAAATTTTGGAGGCGTGCGCGAAAAATTGAAGTGGCGCGCGAAATATCGGATGAATTATTTCGCGCAAAAGATGTTTCGAGGTCCGAAGCTTGGAAAATGGCAAAGGCATGAGGTGCGCGAAATTATGGAGCAGTGCACGGAAAATGGTTGTGCGCGGAAGATTTGTATTTCGCGATCAAAGCGGATTACGCGCTCAAGGAGGGTTATTCGCGCGGGGTCGATTTTTCCTATAAATATGAAGTGACCCTCCTCCATTCAGTAGAGCTCAAGACATAGAAAATACCCGAGATCTGGTGCGAGAAATTGAAGTTAGAAAGGGTGTTGCGCGTAAACTTAAAGTTTGCGCGTAAAGTCAGGGTTGCGCGAAAAGCTAAGGCTGCGCAGAAAGTTGGTGTTGGCGCGCAAAAGGAAGGTTTCGCGAAAAGTGGATTTCGCGCCAAAGCATTGAATTGCGCGCAAGGCAGTTTCCAGGCTGCGCGTAATATTTGGAGGTTGCGCGAAAAAGGAATTTCGCGCAAACCATAGAAATTGCGCGCAAGACACCGTAAGGGTTGCGCGTAAAAATTGAGGTTGCCCGGTACATCCGGTGCAAAGTGAGATTCATCTGCGGGTGAAAGTTGGACTTCAACAGAGCATCTACATACAGAGGAAGATGCATTCCTTCATGAAAATGAAGAGACCTACAGGTCTATAAACTGTGAGTGAATCCCTTCTAGAGCAGTGAGCTTAGGAAGAGGAAAAGGTGATCCTCTCCACCGGCAGTGAGCCAGAGAGAGAGAAACTGGGGGTGACCCTTGGGAAAGCAGTGAGCTGACCCTAAACATTGTATAGGTAGTGAGCCTGGGCATAGAAGTGATCTAGCCCGAACATTGTAATCCACAGCTAGTGAAGTCTAGTGGAATTTGGTACGAACCGGCAACTTGTCGGCGTATGCTCCTTGGACGTAGCCCTTAGCGGTGAACCAAGTAAAAATCACTTTGTCTGCCAGCTTACTTTCCTGCATTGCATTCAAAGCATCATCATCACGTAAAGGAGACAAGTGATCATAGTAACCACATAAGTGCAAACAAAGTGACCCTTGACACAAAGAGGTGAAGATCCTGTGGGGCAGGAAGAACTTGAAAAAGAATATCCATACCCTGATTCACCCCCCCTCTCAGGGTATATAGGCCCCTATTGGCCCTAACAATATTTCTTACCAGGAAAACCCAGTGAAGATCCTAGATCGTTGAGAAAATGTTCTACGAAATAAGACAATTCCCCTCATCAAGGTGTTGTGGAGAAACCAAAAGTTTGAAGAAGCGATGTGGGAATCAGAGGAAGTAATGAAGTAGAGTTACTCACATCTGTTTTAGTGTGTAAAAGGAAATTTTGAGGGAAAAAATTCTTAAAGGGGGAATATTGTAACGTCCCAGAAATTTATTAATGAAAATTCATCTTGGTTTATTTAAATGTTTTCTTATGGTTATGTAAAACGTGTGATATTATTTAGTTTTATGTTATGGATTATAAAATATCATTAAGAATAGTGACTATTGCTAATATATCCATTTAACAATGATCACATGATTAGTATAAATATAGAGCTTTAATAAATCCAATTTACTCAGACAAAGGAAGTGATGGCCTCATCCAGTAGACTTGCCTCGTACGAAGCCCATTTGTCTTAGCTTGTAAAGGAAGTGGCTTTATTGAGCTTTATTCTTTAACAATCCCAATCTGAGCTTGAATACATTAATCTTGAGCAGAATCACCTATAGGAGAATTAGAAGTAGATAGATATTACCACTCGATTGATGTTATCTGAGCCACCCCAAGAGACTGTCACCATCGTGCACCTCACCCTTTTTTCTTATGAGGATGTTATAAGGGGTTATGTAACAATAACCTAGTTCTACTATTATGTACATTTTTCTAGTATAGAGAATATATATTCATTTTTTTATTGTTACTTTGTAAAAAAATTTTAAAGCGTAAATAATATTTTTAGTTAATATTCAACTAAGAAATAAATTTTGATGAATTAATGGATTATTGAATTAAATAATATTTTAATAAAATATTATTATTGTTATTAAATTAGTTTTTATTAAATATAAATGATAGTATAATTTGGTGAATGCACTTGTAATTTTTATTAAGGTTTGGAAGCAGTTTTTTTCAAAACCCATGAATTTTCGATAAATGTTGGTTTTTATTTTAAAAGTAAAAACTCATATATTGAAAAATTTATTTAGATTAAAAGAATATTATTTTTGGAATAAAGATTTTGAAATTTTCCAACGGTGAATTTTTCATAATTTTTTGAGACAGTCGGATTTTTGGGTAAAAATTAAATACTGTTTAAATATATAATGTGTTTTATGACATCATAATGGCCCAATAGTGATGTAATAAAATACTGTAAACATTATTTTCAGAAAATATATGTTTTACCGTTTAAATAAAATGATTTTGGGTTTGTTTGATTTATTTTACAAAGCTTTAGTGGACCCTTCAAGGCTGATAAAACATTTTGTTTTTTTAAATTGATATCCTTGGGAGTGTGACTCACCCCCACATAAGAAACCCTATTATTTTAAGAATTTAGGCCATTGGACTTATAAAATATTTTTTCCCACTCTTCTTTGGAAAAAACCATGGGCAAAAACCTAGGGTTGGATTGTGATTTTGATTAGTTTAATGTGTGGTGTCCCGAACCTAAATAATAAAGAATTCCCTCACCTTTCCTATATAAACCCACCCAGGCTCCCACTTCCTCTTCACTCAATGAATTTTAAGTTCATCCAACCTCTTCCCCCATCTCTCTATAATCATCTCAAGTTTCCTCAATCTCCTAAGAAGTCTCTCTCAAGCCCCTCTCACACCTTTGGGATCACACTTCCAAGTAAGGGATTCCTACCTTTCTCTTTTTATCCATGTTCCATAATATTGTTATGCCCTTTTATTTTCAATTATAAATGTTAGGGTATTATTTTTCACCTCCCCTATACTTTTCTCTTTATGTTTGAATGATTAGAGACACTTTTTCTCTCATTGATTCCTTCCATATATACCTGTTACCATCCAAGAATTTTGTAAGGAATTTCTCTCTCCTCATTTACACTCAAGTAATTATTTTGTATCATGAATCTAAATTCTGTTACAATTGTAGGGAAATGTATATATTTTACCCCCTCACATTACATTACATTTAAATATTATTATACACCCCTTTCTCTCTCATAAACCACTTTTATGAGTTTTTATTTTACACCATTATGCTGCCGAAATTGCACCACAATTTTTCAAGCCAAAGTCATTGTATAGTGAATACCATGCCCATTTCTCTATCAAGGGTATTCAACTTTATTCATATTTACTAATTATTTAAATAGTTTCATGTATTAATTCCACACTCCTTTATTGTGGAATAAATTATGATGTTTAATGAATCCATGTTTTATGATCCATGTGGCACACTTATGCATGAAATAAAATGATTAAGAAGGGTGTGCCCTGATAGCGATCCAATGCAATGGGTAAAGTATAGTATCATCATATGTCATGTGAAATGAGTGATGAATCAAGCTAATTCAAGTTAAAATGGGGTTTAATTGTTGTTTATATGAAATTAGGGTTAACTCATGCTTCACGTGCAATGATCCTTGGCTCATGCTAATTCCATGTTATGTGTTATTTCCACATTTCCATGTTATTATAATCATGCTATATCATGCCTTTATGTTAATGTTTCTATTTCACTCCATTTATATGCTTATTTCCAAACATGTTTTGTAATCTTCATGTTATACCTTGTTTAATCCCTTAATAATATTTATAACTCACCATTTTCTTATGCATGTCCTCAAGTTATCCCATGCAAAGATAAGTATGAGGGAATGTAGTGGTCATGTAAAGGATGTTTTTAATAAGATGTGCATTCTATATTTTAAGTTGTTATGTAATGTTCCTAATCCCCAAATACACGAGACCTCTCAATCTTCCATGTTGTATCAAGTGAAGAGTTTATATAATAAATCATGTTTACGTGTGTAATGAAGAGTAGGGTTGTTATATGGTATGGCACCATTCGAGGCCTTATATAGGAGATCATTCATGTATCCACTGTTATAGAATGATCTCGTGGAGTTATCACTCATGGTATTATAGTTCGTGCGAGTGAAGATAGAGAAGGTTCAGATCACCAAGAAGCATATGAGGATGGTCTAGATCCATCATAAGTATTATGTGGACCGAAAATAGAGGCCTTTGGAGTTTGATGAGGGAGACCGTATTTTCTTCAAGGTATCACCTCTGTGATGATTGTGGATATTTTTTTGAGGAGGTAAATTATCAATGATATTTATTGGCCCTTTCTAGATATTGTGTAGGGTTGGTGATGTGGAATACTCTTTAGCCCTACCAATTTAGTTGTACCAGGTGCATGATGTCTTCCACATGTTGAATATGAGGATATATATGCACAACCCATTTCATGTTATCGACTGGGGTGAACTACACATCAAGGATAGAGATACCTTCATTGAGTACCCAATAGAGATTAAGTATCGATAGGAGAATATTTTCCATGGTTGAGTGATTCACTTGGTGTGTTTCTAAAAAAATATAAGAATCTTTATGAGAGAATCACATAGTGGGATATCCATATATGAACCTAGTACCCTCATCTTTTTAACTAGGATTTTTACTTTTGGGAAAAAAATACATGAGGTGAATATAATTCAATGACTCCTTTTTTCCTTTTAAAACATTAGAATTTTTTAAAGAATATTGTCAATGCTAGGTTTTGAGTCAGCATTGGATTTTGGGGCCCGAGGAGGCGTGGTATTGATATAATAAAAATATTAAATATATTATATTACACACATAGATCTTCTGAAATAATTGAATAAATCTATAATTAATCCTTATATGGGGAATCTCAGACTACCATTTAATCAATAATGTGGGTTTTACCCATGGAATGACATAACCTTCATGCGCATGAGGTGTTTGGTTTAACAGTGGTCATTGGAAGATGAGTAAATAAATAATTTTTTTATTTATTAAATATCCAACACCTAATCATACTCTATATAAACCATGTCAGGTAAAAACCCTAGGGTCAACTACATAACCCTAGGGACTTTAGAGATGTTGTTGAGGAGGACCTTTGACAAAGGACAAAAGATCATGGGTTAACAATCAATGTGAAAAGGACTTCTTCGATGTCACTAATGAAAAAATAATAGAACCATTATTTATTGGAAGTAAATACAAACTCAATGTATAAAATTTTTTATGTTGTTTTAATCCCCATTTTTTATACCATTTCAAACATGAATCAATATTTCAAAAAATATGATTCATGGGTCAGTAATTGATTTTTGGGTATTGTTTTATATAACTACAATTAGGAATGGATAAATTTTTTCCACATTAATGTATTGATCTCAACCAAAATAATGACCAAGGTTCATTCCTCACTTTTTTTACTTTTATCCCCTTATTATTCATGTATTTTTCATTAGTATTTAATTTTTCCATCACATTGATGAATACTTAGAAAACAATCTTTACAAAAAATATCTTTTTCACAAAGAATCATATTCACTAGTTAAGATTTCAGATCTGAAACATGGTTACGGTGTGATGTGGTGAATTAGGAAATCATAAATAGATAAAAGAATATATTTTGTGTTTATCATTCATGGGTTTTTTCATTCGATAATGTGGTGTGATGGGTATGATCTGCACATAGATCGGGTGGTCAAAATACATCCACTGATGAAGATTCATGTTTGACCAACCCCATATTTGAGTTTATTAGTATTTTTCATGGATCAATAAATAAAATAAGTGGAATGAACATAAATTCATGAATAATTTAGGATTCTTTAAAATACAGAGTTATAGTGCATGTAGTTCGAATGAACACGTGCCCTGTGGACCCCTTTCTGCAATGGATAAGGTTTCATGGTGAAATAAATATCACACGTCATGTGGTATAACCACATTCTGTGGGAACCAGTACTCGAGGATCGGAATATAAACTTGGGGTATATGAGAATGGGTATAAGTATCTATATGGTAACATCCAAGGTGCATAGGCATAGACACAACTAGAGTACCCAAACATTGATAGGTAACTCAAACACAGCCAGGGTACATGAGAACAACCAGTGTACATGAGCACAACTAGAATATAAGAGCACAATCCGCAGTACATTGGAATGGTCCGGAAGATTCGGGCATACCCTGGGTATCCAAGACATGCTCTGTATACCATATAAATTCTGAGTACCTTTCTAAAGGTAGGATGAGGACCTCATCCTCTTAAGTCTAGATGAGTATTTGTACGCTGAAATCCCATAGTCCATCCCTATAAGGGTATGTGAGGCATCCCTTCTTGAGCATAGGGTGAGTGATCCCCTATATGGGTTAGTCATGGATATAATTAGGTATCCCTTTATAAGTCTTAGAGTGTGGTCCTATATCATTCTTCCCTAGGTTGGGTTAGGAATCCCATTACCAAATATCAGCATGATTTATCCTCATCCTAGAGGTTTACTCTCGGTAGGGTTAGGTATCCCTCATAATACTTGGGAGTGATCCCAAATATATGTATTGAAATATTTTCAGTTCCATCAAGTACTTATTTATGGTGAGGCTCAATATAAATGATCTATTAGATGAGCACCATTAGTGTTATCTGACTTGAGGAGTTATTTCTCCTAAATGATCACTACCGTGAATCCTTTAGAGGAATCCAAGGTTGGACGTATGATTTAAACCTTACCTTGAGAATGGGTATGTATCTTGATTATATTCGGGTTTTTATATTATATCATATTATTATTGACATACCATCGTGATGATTATCTAACTACTCTCTTGTTTCAAATTTTTTTGTTATTTCAGGGCATCCTACTAGGTATGTTTATACTCAACCATGTATGGTCCCTACCCACACATGTCATAGCTTATGCAGATGAAAGGCCTTTTAATGGAGACCTAGGAAGACCATGAGAAGGAGGATCATAGTTGATCTAGATAGACCATTGTTGGTTCTAGGAATTCATTTGACCGAATTCCCCTCTTTATTGGAAGGTTGTACTATTTTATAGTTTTATGGGATTGTAGTTGTCCCTTTATGATTCAATGTACTTGTTCCATACTCTGATATAGGATATAGTTTTATGCATACATTTTGGTGTTAGTTTCATCTTTCCATTCTACACTATATTGGTGGTTGGATATATATGCATTTGAAAAGGTACCATAAGATAAGGCCTTATATTTATGTAATTCCTACTTATCCCTTGTCTCTAGCCCTTATCCTATTGGAGGTGAGATTGGGGTGTCCCAAATATCCTAAAATTAGAAAGTATGGGCCCAGTGGGTTGGGTCATGACAAAAGTATAGATTATGAGATGATATATAATATTATTTTAGAACAAATGTATGATACCTAACATTTTACCCTTTGTGAAATTCAAATAAACCGCTTGAGTAAGATAATACTACTAGTGTTGGTGATAAAAAACATTTTTCCCATAGTGAAAAATCCTGCGGGGGAGATATATAATATTTTAGAGGGATTTGTGTAATATTTTTTCAGATATGTAATATCCCATAATTTATGAAATTTGGACCTTCTCATATGTAATATTCTATATATTTATATGAATGAAATATCACTTTGTATAATTTTTGAATT
Organism: Viscum album; assembly: GCA_963277665.1. Classification (NCBI taxonomy): domain Eukaryota; kingdom Viridiplantae; phylum Streptophyta; class Magnoliopsida; order Santalales; family Viscaceae; genus Viscum; species Viscum album. The sequence continues at coordinate 21,113,995 of OY728157.1, read as the reverse complement.
CTATACAGATTCTCCATAGAGGATTAAAATACATATGGATATCTATTTCCCCATTAATTTAAATCAAAGGAAATGGGGTTTGAGAATATTTAGATATAAAATGGTAAGATAATAGATATTTATAGATAAATCCATTGAATATTGAATCAATATAGAAATACATTCAAGTGCTTATTACTTGGAGTAAAATCCTAGTATATGTGGGGGAGCATCTTCTAGTAAAAGAGTTATCTTGAGTCACATAGTAGAAGATTATTAGTATTGAAGGATTACATGAGGATATCAAGGATGTTATGTGAGGATTTTGGTGATAGTGAGGTAACCATTAGGGAACCTTTTAATTCAAGGAAAAAATTCAATAGATAAGGGGAATTGATTCATGAAGACACAGATAGACACAACAGGAGGGGGAGAGAAAAACATCATTATTAGGAGATAAAAAATGGGTATGATTGTATTATAAGAGAACAAGATATAAATATAAACTCAAGGGTTTTAATGGTCCTCTTTGACTAACCCTCTATTTGAGGATGATAGTCACTACTGAAATACAACTATGTTTCTAGAGCTTGTTGAAGACTTCTTCTCAACATAGATGTAAAACAATGGTCTCGATCAGATATAATATAATGTGGTACTCCATGAAACCGTAAATTTTCATTAATGTATATCCTTGAAATATGATCAAGAGAGAAATATTATATGATATAAATGAATTTTTATAACTTTATAAGGTGATCCAATACAAGCCAAATACATTATAACCTTTAGACGTTTTGGGGATTCTGAAAAAAAATGCATAGTGATATTTTCCAATTTGTATTCTTGTATGGGTAATGGTTTTAATATTCCCTTAGAATTATATATATTATCCTTAACTTGATAACATACCAAGAACCAAGATACATACTCTATAATATCTCTCTTTATGTTGTCCCACTATAAATACTCTTTTAGATCTCTATACATCTTCATACATCTAGGTTGAAAAAAGAATGGTGAGATATGAGATCTTCCAAAATATCTTTATTTAAGTCTGGTGTTAATGGTATAAATAATCAACTCCTAAAATTTATAATTCCTTCACAATCAAGGTTAAAATCAGAACTAGTATCTTATTCTTTTGTAGCTATACATCCTCCTCCTCCTTCTCTTTAATATTCACATGGATAGATGGTTGAACACTCATTTGAGAAAGATAATATTTAACCCCTTCCTTAAATATATCAAGGTCCATCCTTTGAAAATCCATAAATGTTGGATCTATTTTGATCCCCATAATATATAATAATACATGATCCATATGACTCAAATAATCATCCACCGTGTTCTCTTTCCTAGGGTAGTAATGAATTGAGGGTTGATAGTCTTTAATCAACTGCAACCATGTTATTTGGTCCATATTCAACACTTTTTAATTGAATATATGCTTTAAAATTTTATGATAAATATATATGTTACACATTTATTTTTAAATATAATACCTTTATATCATTAATCCAATGAATACCACTGCTAACTTTAAATCACGAGTCATGTAATTTTTCTTATGAACCTTCAATTGGTGTGTGACATAAGCTATAACCATATAATTTTATATATGAACACATCCCATACCCTTATTTTATGGATCACTATAAATAAAAAACCATTATCCACTACTATGTAGTATGATCACAGGTTCACTAACCAACCTTCACTATAGTTCCTTGGAATTTTATTCATAGTCATCAGTCCAAAAGAATAAAAATCAATTTTGAGTTAACTTAGTGAGTGGATTAGATAGCCATGAAAAATTATTCAAAAAGTATCAATACTATCTACACAATACAATAAAACTATATATATCATTTTAAGTGGTTGGTCTGTCCCAATGTTCAATAACTTCCATCATTGATGGATCCACCAATATATCCTCTCCTGATATTATATGACCCAAAAAATTAAAATTTATATAACTAAAATTCACACTTGGTCAATTTTTCATACAACTTATCCATCCAATGTATCTTCAATACAATAATCATGTGAACTTCATGATCATCATTTTACTATGAATATATAAGAATATTATATACAATGACTACCACAATATGATCAAGGTAATGTCTAAAGAATCTATTGATTAAATCCATTAATATAGGAGGAGAATTAGTGAGACCAAATGGAATCACTATAAATTCATAGTGTTCGTATCATGAAAAAATAACGTATTAGGTATTTATTCAATTTTTAACCTATATTGATAGTATCTATATAAGATATAAATCTTGGAAAAATAATTATATCCTTATAATTTATCAAAAAATCATCATCATGGGGAAAGGAAAACTTATTCTTGATCATGATCATGTTAAATTACTGATAATCAATAAAAAGTTGAATTAATTCATATTTATTCTTAAATTAAAAAATAGGTGAACCCCAAGAAGACACACTTTTCCAAATGAATCACTTATCAATATTCTTCTAGAGTCATTTCTTCAGTTCCTACAACTCAATCAGGGATATTCTATATGAAGACTTTGATATAGGTAGATCATGGGTTATGATTTTTATTGAAAACTCAACTTCATGATTCAAATAAAGACTAGGAAATAGTTATGGAAATACAAAAAAACATTCATACAATAGGTATATCTTTGATGTTGAGTTTCTCCCCAACCATTTGGGATAAACACCCCTTTAAATTAGAATCTGAACCCATGAAATGGATGTAATTTCCATTTAAAGTTGACATGTATCCTCACACTGATAGATAATCATAGGTTGGTTTAAAATATCAAATTTTACTTCCCTTATTATGAAATTGATATGTTATTTATATAATGAAAGCCAATAAATTCTCAAAATCACATCAAATCCAACTAGATGGACAATATCTTTATTTAAAGAGGGAACATTCCTATAAAATTCAATTAGACGAGAATAATGGATTTGAGATGTGATCATCATACAATTAGGATTTATTATTCTAATTCTATATATAATCATTGAATTAGTAATATGACACCCTTATAAAATTATTTAGTCATAAAAGAGTGGGTAGAAGCATAATCAAATAAGACATCAGTAGTTTTAGAGTGGATGATATATGTTTCTTTCACCTATTTTTATGTTACCCACATCAAAAATAGTGAATGAATGAGATTTACCATTATCTCTAGGCATAATAAGTTTCTCACATCAATCACTATAATTAAATCCTGGATTTGAGAAATGGTTATCATAATTAATATACTCCATATATTTGAAACATTGGTGTCTGGGTGGTGAATTTTTTGGGTATTTCTCTCTATTGGTAGCATTAGATAAATTATTATCATTACTTTAGTATTTTACTATTTTATTTACTTATTTTCTATGCTTAAATAATTTACTAGTCCTCTTAAGACAATTTCCACCATGCTTCTTTCCACACATCAGTCATAAAGAAAAACACATCTTCTTCCCTACATTGTTTTTGTTATTATAACTTTTTTTAAATTTCGTATTTCATTTCACATAAAAACAATTATATTGATGAATGAATTCAATATCCATTTTTACCTTGATAGTAAATCAAATGATTTATTCAAATTTATTAATATCTCTTATGAATAATAACCTTCAGAGACTTGGTTTTAAGACATTAAACAATCAATCAATTTTAATTTTTTGTTTTAAAGATAATACCAGAAGCATACCTAAAATGTCTTGAAATTTTTTCTATGTAAGTATTAATAGATTCATCATCCTTTTTATAGGTCATAGTTAATTAATTCTCCATCATTATATGAATAATAAATATAATGTGCTTATTGAGAAATAAAATCTTAGAATCATTTGACTCTATGGTTTATATTTCTTCTAGTTTTCTCATATTCTTGATAAGATTGCACCATTGATCCACTACACATTCCAAATGATAAACAGATAATATTAACTCTTCATATTTTAAGCACTAGAGATTGACAAATATATTTTTAGTGGTACTGATCCACTACTTATTAATTAGTGGATTTATGAACTTACTAAATGGAGGTGTTAAGTTTTTTATTAAGTACTAAAAATTATATTATTCCTTTATTAGTTAATTTTAAAGCTCGTCATGATTCATAGATTGAGAAATTTTTATAAGAATAGTACATTATTTTATATTCTAACTCCTATAACTTTTGGTTTCAAAAGAGGATAATAATTTCATTTTCAATCACATTATGAATTAACATGGTTCTTTATATTTCTTTCAATTGAATTAAACAAAAAGGTTTAGTATGAGAAACAATAATCCAAGTGGTAAATCATATAATACGGAAAATCATTTATAGTACGTCTAAATGTTGGAACATTAATTTTAATATATGACACATTAGGTTTATCCTAGGTTATCCATGGTTATCAAGCATTCAAATACTTCATAATGGATCACAAATAATGTGTGAATTAACCCAATAATATCCCAAAAGTGTGTCAAAATAGGTGTGTAGTAAGGGAATATTCACCATGAACCATAACGATGAATGAGATACACTCGACCAACTCATTTTGAGGTTAATACCCCTATATGAATATATTCTAGAACAACATCCACTTATAGTATCCTCACACAGATGTATTTCTAGGAAACTACAGTCCTTTATTTATTATAAATTTTATGTTCTACTATACTTAGGATTATCCCAGGGACTATAACTAATTTTTATTCATCCTAGTTTTTTAGTGGGATAATTTTTCCTTCATGGATTACTAAGATCGATTCATTGAGTTATAGTTTTTTTCACCCACTGTTGCAGTTAATTACCTTTATAGGGAAATACATTTTTGGGGATAGAATAGGGTATGATGTTCAATCTTAGGTGACATATTTGAACTGATTACTATGTATAAGATGGTAAAATAAACCCTTATCTTTGAGAAAAATCTTAGGGGAGCTAAAGGTAATGGTTTGAGTGGTTAAAAAGCAAGGATCAAAAGTGGATCATATAGTGGCAGGAAGTGTTTCCATGAGGCCTCTTTCCAGGGTAGTGGAATCCTGGGTCTGTGAACTGGTTGTTCTGTGGATTGTCATATTTTTGGTAGGTAGGGTCATATATATCCCTTGTGTGACAAAAATGTTGTATAGTGTAAAGATTTTAGAAAAATTTACCATATCTAGAGACTCTATAGGATCGTTACCCTAATACCCAATGAAAGGGAATCTATAATAATTCAATGTTCTAGAGTGGGATTTATGGAACCATTCTACGTTGGAATTTGGAGTACTCACAACCATTTAGGTTGAGGATGTGGTTGCGGTTGAAGGAGAAATATATTGGATGTGAATCTCTAATATATAAGATATTCATATGGAGTTTAGCATGTAGCTCAATGTCATGGATTTGGATAGTTACTTGAAATGATTCCTACACCATTTGAGTAGAGACATAGACCATATATAGTGAGAGGTATGATCTTGGTGTTCTAAAATTTTGTTTCAACCTTGTTTAACACATGCACTTCTTAATCATTTATATCTTCTTCTTGGATGGGAATCCTAGGTTTAGAAATTGAGTACCTATATGGGGTGATGTCCCTTGATACGCCCCTAGGAATCTGGTTAGAGGGAATTTTCTATTGCAAGTAGCGTCCCCTTAGGATAGGTGGATATCAATTTTTATGGGACCTTTTCTTACTTGATATGACATTAATTTTCTTAGTTATTTTAACAGATTCTAGTAAAAATTAAAAATCATATCTAAAATGTTCACTATTAGGTATCCTTATTATCACCTGAGGGATGTAGCTATGTTCAAATGGGAGAATGGGATGTCCAAGAAGGTCATACTAGAATAACGAATCAAGTAATAGGAAGAGTATTGGACTAGAGTTCTATCCTCTTACTGGTTGACCGAGGAGTATGATAGGATATCTTTCAATCAGTTTTGGACCGTTTCAGGGAAATATTTACTAAATATTCTTCTTGGATACCTCTTGATAAGTATATTTAATTTTCAATTTTTCATAACCCAAGATATGAAATCGTATCCTTTCCTCTATATAGAATGATTTCTACTGAGCTCTAGGAACTCAATAGGTAGTCAGAGGACCTAAAAACCAAGAGGTTTATACAACCTAACACATATCCTTTGGGTTCATTGGAATGTTTATCTAAGAAGGTGGATGATACTTTATGATTATGTGTGCATTAAAAGTATTTGAATTATTTTATAGTTAAAAACCAATACGCACTTCTTCTTATAGATGATCTCTTTGTCATGTTCTGGGGATATTGGGTCTTCTAGAAGATTTATTTGAGATCAAGATATCATAAGGTCTGAGTTAGGCCCTCAAATATACCATGTATTGTGTTTCAAAGATGGTATAACATACATGACTATTTGGTAATACTTCTCAATATAAAGAATGAACCTACTATCTTTATAGTGTTAATGAATCTATCCTTCCCCCCATATCTATATTCTTTCCTGGTCATTTTTTAATGACATATTTATGTATTCCAGGTTATATGGGTTGAACGAGATGCATCTAGAGGTTATATTGAATACTCTTTAGGAGTATTGGATTTATTAAAAACTCTCAAAGTATATATTTTTGATAGATAAGGTTCACTTCCTACGTCAAATAATTTCAAAATTAAGAGTATTAGTGGATCCAAAGAAGTTGAGAGTATTTATTTCTTGGGTGTACCCTAAAAATGTTTTTGATATTTTAAGCTTCTTCATATTATCCTGTTACTATAGGTGATTCATTCGAAACTATTACTCCCTTTAAGAACAACTGAAAATATTAACCAAGAAGGTTTAAGGTTTATTTGGATTTAATATTGTCGAAATATTATTTAGGAGTTGAAATGAACATTGAACATAGCACCGATCATGATTTTTCCTTATCTTAAAATAGGGTACATAGTTTATTATGACACATCATGTGTTAGGTAGGGAGTTGTATTAATTAAAGGTGTGCAGTTATAGTCATATAAGTCTCAGTATTTGAGTCCTCTTGTTCACAATTACATACCCATGACCTTGAGTTAGTAGCTGTTGTTCATTCTCTATATTACAAGAGACAATACCTCACGAGGGAGTGGTTTTTTTGTATATACATACCGTAATATCCTCAAATATATTTTTTCTATGCAGGAAACAAACCTTTGAAAATTGAAGTCAGTCTAATATATTCAATCATTAGACATTTATCTCAAATATACTCCAGGGAAAGGTAATGTTGTTGTTGATTCTTTGATCTGAAATACGAGGGCTCAAGAAGTTTAATAAGCTAGTAGGGAGAGTTAGTTAATGACTCTTTTTAATGAAATGAATCATGATGTTTACTAGTTTTAAGGGAATATTATCTTCATATACTTATTTGTAACACCCCATGATTTTGGGAAATATATTTTTTCGAATTAATTTACTCTTTTTGATTTTTTTTCATTTCATGCAATGCTAAATATAGCTTATGCTAAGTGAAATCACTAAGTTTTTATTTTGTTTCATGAAACAAAAATTTAATATTTCACTACATGGAACACTTATATTAGCTTTAGTTACACACAACAAAATGTTTTTCTTATGTTACACACAATATCGATTTCCTTCGATAGCATGTGCTATACTCAAGACATTGTTTTACCAAACTATAACACTCTATTAATATTATAGTTAGAATATTATAATAGTTTTAAGCTAGGAATTAGGATGGAAGTTATAAATAAAATATGGTTTAATAATTTTAATAAAATGAACCCTTTTAGCTGTAAATAAAAGATAGAAATATATGAAAATAAATTTATTTATTTTCAAAGAAAACTACATTTCTTTGTACGAACACCATTTTTGTCAATAAATTAAAAAAACAACTATTTATGAATGTTTTTAATATATTATATCTTCAATAAAATATTTTTGCACTCATCTAATAAAATTTAAAGGCATAATATAAGAACAAATCCAACTTTATAAATAAAAATACTTATTTTTTAAAAAGGTAATTTTACCACCTTTTAATGGCGAACCAATTTTAAATATGATTTTTTACACTATTATAATTTTTATGTTAAAAAATAAACTTCAATATTTAAATATTAACATCTAAATTTAATTTGGGTGATTTTTTGTAATTTTTCTAAGAAGTTTCATTTTTTGATGAATTGTGAAGAATAATGAATTTTAATTCAAAATTTATTTTTCAAATAAATAATTTATAATGATATATTATATTTTTTATTTATTTTAATGTTTAATTAGATAAATTATATAATAATTAATATAATTAATTTCATTGGAATCAATTTTACATTGAAATTTGATATAAAAACATAGCAAGATTTTGAACGTTTTTACTTTAAAAACTCGCATTGTTGTCCTGTCTGTGGGGTTAAATTTAAATTAATTTATACCAATTTAATTATTTGAATTTGGAAAAATGGGTTCCATATTTGGAATAATAAAAATTTCTAATTTATAATTAGTTTAACTTATAATTCTATCAATATATTAGTGAATGTAATTAAAAATAATTACAATGAGTAAGGTATAATTAATCTTAACAACAGAATAAACCATAAACTTAAGGGCCAATTTGACCTAGAAACTTCTCCAAAATCCATTTCATGGACATATTGTGACCCTAAAATCCATTTAGTATAATTTTTACCGTTATAGGATCCACTTTACATGGGAAAAACATGAGTGGAATTCCCTTTTAAAAAATTTACAAGAATGCCACTCCTCCTCCACTTTTAAAAGCCACACACCCTCCCAATTATTCACACCAATCAAGACCCTTTGATCAACCAAAATGTTATAAAATAATCTCCCAAAATACCTAACTTAATCTTTTATTCAAACCTTTGGGAATAATTACATCCAACGAATCCCTTTGGTGCAAACCAAAAGGAGTTACCTAAAGAAGAGATAACGTCCCTTCTCAAGCTCCATTGTTTTATTTTCATTATCCATCACCTAAATTATTATTATTACATGTTTATAAAATAACATAAGTATATAAATATATTGAGAGGATTTTAAATATGTTTTTAAACTACACTTACACACACTTACATCTAATGATTAATGAACTTATCGTTCTTGTGTATGGTGAATTACCGCCTCACAAAATGATGTTGTTCATTCTTCCTACCCCACCTTTCATGGTAGGGAATTATAATGGACACTTGGTTTTTATATCATATATATGATATTTATTATTTATTTATTATTATTTGATTATTATATAATATATAACTACATACTTTCCATATTGTGTAAATACGATAACTTCTTTTGCGGGAGTGTGGACAACCCCCTCCACAAAGCGATGTGATTCATTCACACTTTACACAGAATGTATTAAGGTTTGGATTAGTAAATTTATATGATATATATGACATAATAATTCTAATTTAATAATATTGTATATATATATATATACATACATGTCATTTACTATCTATATTTCAATACACTAATAAAACAAAAACAACGTTCATGCGTACGTACAAACTATCGTATCCATGAATGATGTATTCCATTTAATATTTCTATATTTTATATATTATTATTAATATTTATATAAATAATAAATATGATATTTATATAATTTTTTACATTCTAAAGATAATTAAATCATGATCTATGTAATATGATCAAGAATAATAAGTCAAAACATGAATGAAAAACAAAGCAGATATTACCCGAAGTGTAACATTAACATGGAATTGTTAATAAAAGAGTAATAAAAATTAATAATAAAATCAAAAAAATTATTATATATAAGAATTTGGTTCTATAATATATGTATAATTATCTTATATTTATTATACATAAGTTTTGTACAAGCACAATGATATTCAAGACATAAAGTATGTGGTTTTCTCGTCTCACTTTTATGTTTTATGAGACACAAGCCATGATCACCTCTTATTTTCTTATATGTGGTGTGATAATACCAATGGATTTATTCTTTTATTTTTATAATTAAATTTATGGGTATTTACATATCTATTTTATGATCTCTATTTCATGTGGTTTTACAGTTCAAAAGTTACCAAATCAGTAGGGTAGTTTGGTCTCAATTTTCCTTCTTAGAGGCATATGTTTTATTATGAACCTACATTCCTTTACGATGAATATATACTACCATTTTCAATGTTATATGTAGAGACCCAACCTTGAATTACATGGAAATTAAATTAATTTTTCGGAATACTTAATACATAACAAAAACAGACACCCAAGGATCGTAATAGTATAATGTCTTTGGAAACTCAGAACATAATCTTCTAAACATGGTGAAAGATCTTCAACATATCCCATAAAGATCTTCCACTTTTTCCCTTACCTAATACCTTTTTTTTAAATCCTAGGGAAAAGAAAACATATAAAGGGTGAGCTCAAATTCTTAGTAAGGGTAATCAAGTAGAAAATAAAACAAACCATATACATTTGAATTTAAAAACATGAACACAATGTTTATACATCAAAATCTTGAGCAATGGCATAAAACATGGAAATACGTAAGGCATAGATCATAATGGAACATCAATAAGTATAAAATAACATGGTAATAAAACATGTAATTGTGTCAAACCATTAATCACATGTTATGATTTCCATAGTAGCCAAGGCATTGCTGCCAAGACCATCATAGTGGACAATGTCCATTACTGAACCGGGTTTATTTACCGTTCCAGCCCTTTATTACTAAACTAGAATCACTTGCCATTCCAGCCATGTTTATCTCATGAGATATAAATCATTACCCATTTAATTGTATGGGGATATAGGTCCCACCCATCTCATAATGAAATCATTCTTACTTGCACCACAAAATAAACATAAATCATTCATCATAACACAAACGATAAAATGGGTTTCATAAACATCATCACATCATAACGTAATCCATATAAAACAAACGGATATCATTTCATCATAAGAAGAATCAAAACATGTAAATAATAGAGACATTATACTTGAAACATAATCATACTAAATAATGTCATCTTAGATAGAAAATAGTTTTGACAAAACACTTGAAATGAATTCTTGAGGAAAATATCCTTTCTTTTTCAAAATGATTTTCTTTTCACAAAATTCCATTCAATTTTAAAAGAAAATGATTTTGTTGAAAATAATCATGAACGATTTTAGAGTAAGCTTCATAAAAATGAGGTGTTATGAAACTGTAAAAATCTGTTCATGCTGTATAAGTTAAAAAAACATTCTTCATGTACTTTGGCCGGAAAAGTCAAAAAGTTCCTCATATGGAAAATACAAGAAAGATTCCTTCCATAAAAGTCAAATACGGGTAAACATGACTTTAAAAATACATGGTAGAATATGAAACACTTTATGGAAAACATTTTTATGGACATGGATGAAAATATTACCCCAGTAAATACTAACGTATAAACAATCTCGGATAAAAATGAGATTTGTAAAATCATCCATGACCTTATGTCCAATTTCTTATGTATGTGTCTGAGACTACTGTATAGTGGGTTTAAACATATTATTAACTTGTAATAAAACCATAATAATATGTATTATATGATATATGATTCACATATGACTTTATATTACCCGTTCTTTTGTCAATTCCATGTTAAAGCAACGTTTGGTGTAAAATCATTTCATTTATCGTACGTGTTTGGACGTGTTGTTCTTGATATTATTACTTATAACCTGATTTAAATAATTCAAGAATGTAAAAAAATGATTTATATATAATAAATATTTATCATATAAATATATATGATAGATCAAAAAATGGAATGAAATACACCGTTCATGGAGACAGTAGGTCGTACGTATGCATGAACGTTGTTTTTATTTCCATATTGAAGTGAATGGAATTAAGTAAATGAAACATATATGTACAAAAATACAGTATCATTAATATTTCATATGTTTCGTGATAATTTATTACATATAATTTATAATCATTCTTGAATGGTTAACATAGAGAGTGATTCTCATCGCGCCGTGGAGATGGTAATCCGTATGTACGCACGAGCGATGATATTGTTCTCATAATAATTGAATGGCATTGGAGTATATTATATAATATATCATAATTATTATCATGTTATAATAATCATATATAGATATTATTTACACTATTATACCCATCCAAGTAATGTGGTGGTGGAAAATAGATTACACCACAGCGTGGATACGGTATTCCGTACATATGCACGCGCGGTGAATTCATTTTCTGTAGGATAGAAAGAAGGTGAAATAGGGTTGTTTAATATTTATAATAACATATCATTATATGAGTGATAATGATGTTATTACTTTATAATGAAACAAATAAAGAAGAGTAAGTAGAAGAATAAATAAATTTGAATGAATCGGTAAAGGATATTACCTCTTCTTCGACGCGCCTCTTCTAAACCTCCTCTTAGGGAATTAAAGTTGGTATTTGAAGAAGAAAAAAACCTATATTATGTTTCTAGGGAAGTGGAGAAAAGAAATTGGTAGGGTTTTTCCGAGCTTTAAGGCTCAAAATGGTGTGAGAAGGAGAGGGAGGAGGTGCCCTTTTATAAGGGAGGAGAGGGGCACCTTTAAAAACATAAGAAATATTAATTTATAATAAATTCAAACCCCATATAAAAACCTCCAAAAATGACTCAAATCCAAATTTTAAATTATATAGGGTTGTAATATCATTAGAAAATAAAATTTAAACATTTTGGGAAATTATTTTAAACCTTATCAACTTGATTTATCCTTATTTAATCTATTTAGTTTTATTTGTTGTAATAATATTCTAAATTTTAAATTTTCTTAAATTAACACTTATGTGTTGTGAAAAATAAATAAATGGATAATTTATTACATTTTTGAACATATAAATTTCAATTTATAATTTTTAAATATTTTTGTGATTTTTAAACAATTTTATAATATGTTATTTTTATAAAATAACAATAGTGTCAATTTTGACATTATTCATTTATTTGAATTTAAATAAAATCCACATATGGTATATATTCTAAAAAATATATTTAATAGACTCAAAATATTTCATATGCATCTAAAAAGGTTTTGGAGAACATTAATTAGTTTATATAATATTTATTTTAATATTTTTAAAACCATTTGTTTGATATTTCTCTTAATGAAATAATTACTATAACATTTTTGTATAATTATTTAATATACCTATTTTTTGAATAAAAATTAAAAATAAAATCCTATAATGAATATCTATTAACATTCATAATAATACTTTTACTCTAATTTATCATCTTAAAATCACAACATTTAAATTGTTATATTTATTAAATTATGAAGGTGAAAACTTTGACATCATTTAAAATAAAAATATATAAGTGTCATAATTACTTTTATAAAGATAAAAGTGGTCAAATATTCAACCATTATATGATTATGGATTACATGTACATGAAAAATATGTTATGGTCAGGTGTTTGTGCCTTTTATGGTCACTGTTAGTTTAATAAAAATTGTATTGTTGATTTATCAGTAAATAAACAATTTCTTAATCACTATTGATTCACCATTAAATGATGATTATTTAATCCCTAATAATTATAAATAAATTTACATGATGTAGATAATTTTATTATATTTCTGGTGACTATTTATGTTCAATGTTTTAAGAAGTTTATCACTAAATTAAAATTATTACACTTATAAGATATAAGAGAGTGACATGTTGTCACTTTCATTGGTTTTAATAATAATTACATCATTTTTATGGTCAAAGGTCCATAAAACGAATCTATTTAGATCCTTATATAATATGTTATGACTTTTATTCATCCAATAGAATTTTGGAAGGTGTTAGGTTAATTTTATAATATTATATTTACCCTTGATTACCTGATTTACCTTTAATTACCTGATTTACCTTTAATTATGGTAAATAAAATTTACTGTAGTTACTATTCATAATGCCTAACAATAAAAAGTATCCTATTAACATAATTTGGACCTACAGATTCCAAATATGGAATCCCTTTTTCCAAATTCAATATACAGAAGTGGCAGTATTTAATTTAAAATTAATCCCACTGTTGAGAAAATGGGTTATAAAAGTTAACACATTGCCAAAGATTGAAATGTTTTTACTTATGAATTCAATGTAAAATTAATGATAATGACTTACATTATATTAAATGGTAAAAATATATTATATTTATTCTTTAAAACCATTCAATATAATAATTTAATTATATAAATTATCTTGATGAAAAAAGTTTCTTTTAATTAAAATTCAGCGTATTTTTACTATTCATCAAAATATGAAACTTATCAAAAAAATATCAAAAATCCATCCAAAGTAAATTTTTATATTCTGATTCCAAGGAAGAAGTTTAATTTGTCAAATTAAACTTATAAACATGTCAAAAACTAGATTTAAAGTGGGTGCACCATCAGAAGGCGGTAAAACCACATTTTTTTTGAAAAATACTAATTTTACCTGAAAATTTTATTTTGTTCTCATACCATGTTCTATAATATGTGTAAGATGAGTTTTATTGTTTTAAAATTCAAAATTTGGTTAATAATTTTCATAACGGATAGCTCATAATAGATTGTTTGTTAGTGAAACTCGTTATTGCGTACAACACAAGCTATTGAGAAAGGTCGCTCTTGCGTGCAACACAAGCCAAGAATAGTGTTTTCATATACTACAAGGTAATACGGTGTTGCGTATAGTGCAAGCTAATATTAGTGAAGCGTACAACACTAGATTTCAATGAAATTAAAAAGAATATTTCTCATAAAATCTCGAGGTGTTACATTCTACCCCCACCCCCTTAAAATGAATTTCTCCCTCGAAATTTGTCGAGGTTATAAATTGTTTATTACTTGAAAGTGTATTTCATAGAAACTCACATCGTAAAAAGAAATACTAAAACATAATTTTAAAAAGTGAATTAAGAAACATAATGGTTACCTAAATTAACTCATCTCTAGGTTTCCACATATAAGAACATAGGTGAAAATATGGATATGTAGGAGAAATCTAACTGTGAAGTTTTGATGGAGAGTGGTAGAGGACATAGCTATGAAAAAGACAAGAATCACAAAGCCGTAAATTTGTGATGATCTAAGGTGCCATCTGATTCCTTAGATATGAGGACACTAGGACAACATTTTTGGTTTTCAAGATCATTTCCCTAAAGTTTAAGAATTTCAATTAGAAGAAATACTTACTTGATTTTGGTACATTCTCACTGTTGGTCATTCCTTGAACAATTTCTACTTCATATATTAAAGAAATGAAGTTGAATTTGTCATTCATAAAGTGTTAGTAGATCATGCGATAGAATCGTAGGTCAATCAATCTGTCTCAAACATATGGTTAGAAAAAGTTATTAAATATACATAAGTCCATATATGGTTAGATTAATCATATATGTTTCCAAAAATGGACTTATACTTCATTTATCATACCACAAAATAAAATAAAACCAATTTCTACTAACCATGGACTTTTTGTTGGACATTGGTAGGTGATAAAGGCATGTCTCACTTTGGCGGTGGGATTGATTCCTGCAACCTTTTCTGACGCGATGGGTTTTCATTCGTCCTATGGGTTGTCCTTTTTCCAAAACTACACTATTATAACATTCCATAAATAATATCAAAAAAAAGGTTCTATCCTTAGACAATACTATCTGATGTCCAACTTAATCCATTCCAATATTTAGGCTTATCCAAAATACATATGTCCAATCTCATAGTATAAAGAAAACAATTACTAGAAAGGTCATGTAACAAGCATGTGAATACCATCATTTATCCCCCATATATCATAAGATATATCTTGTTGACCGCATTACAAACATGTTAATACCTTAATCATGTATTCTATTGAAACATAAATTACCATAAAACCTTAGTGAAAAAATGAATTCTGTCAAAAGGTAACTCTTTCCACATACCAGAATCCCAAAAATTATATATACTCAAACCATGATATCACTTTGTACTTATATCAGTCATGAGCTCATTAATACTATCAAACATTCCATTATCTCCTTATCCCTTCTTTATGCGCATATTATGTGCTTTCCAAAAAATATTTCAATCACTTTTCATGGTTACTAGTACCATATAATTATTGAAAACCACAATAAACCAATACATAGATATTCCAATATTCCACAATACTATAAATGAGATACCACAACATTATTTTGGAATCCATTTACATAAAAACTTAATAATTCCACCACATCATTGTCATACTCAACATTTCCAATAGTGATCACATGTGACTTCCCTTTGTCCTTTTCCTTAAGAGGTTGTTGATGTAGATCATCATTAACCCTTGGATTAGGGCATTGGTTAGCATAATAACCCATTTACTTGCACTTGTAGAATTGAAGTGTTGGTGGAGAGTTATCTGTATTCTTTTCTCTATTCACATCATTAGCTACTTTTTTCCCATTACATCGACACATATCTTCTCGATGAACTTCTTTTCCACACTTAAAACATTTTCTACTCCCTTTAAGACAATCTCTACCATGCTTATGTCAACACTTTGAGCATAACGAAACATTCGTCTTCTTTTCCCCATGGTTTTGAGATTTTTCCTTGAACTTCATCTTTAATTTCTTGTCAAAACCAAGATATGGATATGTAACACCAACTTCCAGTTCTAACTTTATAGAACAATGTACAATTTCTTCATAGGCACTGAACTCTCTTATAGTTAATGCTCTTCAGAGAATTGGTTTTAAGCCACTGAAGAATTAATCAACTTTACTTTCAGGTTGGATGATAAAGTCAGATGCATACCTTTCAAGCCTTGTAAAATTCGCTTCGTATATACCAACAGATTCATCAACCTTTTTCTTAAGCTCAAGGAACTCCTTTTCTATATTTGTTCTAAGAATACAGGGGAAGTAATTATTGAGAAACAAGTTCATGAACTCGTCCCATTCCATGGATTCAATTTCATCTTGGGGATTTGTATTCATAATTAGAGTCCACCACCGGTCTGCCTCACCTTCTAACTGGTAAATAGCCAAAATGACTTTTTCATGATCTATACAATATGGAAAATATCTTTTCAATGGCACTGATCCATTGTTCAGAAACAAGTGGATCAGAATACCCACTGATTGAAGGTGGATGTTGCCTCATGGAGGACTCAATAGAATATTGTTCCTTTATCTGCTCATTTGGAGGTCCAGAATGATTCATAGCTTGTGTAAGTATAAAAATAACATTTTTCACTCCATCTCCCATTACATTTGGTTGTTAGGGAGGAAAAATCATTGCATTTTCCATTACATTGATCAACATGGTTCCTTCAGGTTCCATCCGTCGTCTAAAACCCAAAAAGAACAGTGTGAGAGGCAAAAATCATGCTAGGAAAACAACATAATAAAGGGGGATTATCTTCAATATATAACAACCTAGGTTTAATTATAAGATCGTTACCATAATTTAGGACTATAACTTATATGTGTACTTATCCTTAAGGACATCCCTAGAAATACCTTTGAAATATATCTAGGGACCTCTCTAAATTTTTCGCATATTAGTTTCCAAAGGTTAACTAAACCTTTCCTCTGATACCAACTGTAGAGACCCAAGCTTGACGTACATGGACATTACATTACTTTTGAAGAATACTTAATACATAACAAAAACAAACACCCAAGGATCGTAATAGTTTAGTGTCTTTTGAAACTCGGAACATAATCTTCTAATCATGGTGAAAGATCTTCAACATCTATCATAATGATCTTTCACTTTTTCTTTATTACCTAAAACCTTTCTTTAAATCCTAGGGAAAAGAAAACATATAAATGGTGATCTCAAATGATCAATAAGGGTAAGCATGGAGAAAATAAAACAAACCATATACATCTGAATTTAAAAACATGAACATAACGTTTAAACATCAAAATCTAGAGCAATGACATAAAACATGGCAGTACGTAAGGAATAGATCATAATGGAACATCAATCATGATAAAATAACGTTGTAATAAAATATTTAATTGTGTAAAACCATTAAGAACTTGTTATGATTTCCATATTAGCCAAGGCATTGCTGCCAAGACCATCATAGTGGACAATGTCCATTACTGAACCAGGTTTGCTTGTTGTTCTAGCCCTGTATTACTGAAACAGATTGACTTTCCGTTCCATCCATGTCTATCTCATGAGATATAAATCTTTACCCAATGCATTGGAGGGAGATATAGGTCCCAACCATCTCATAATGAAATCATACTTACTTGTGACACAAAATAAACATAAATCATTCATCATAACCCAAAGAATAAAATGGGTTTCATAAACATCATCCCATCATAACATAATCCATATAAAACAAATGGATATCATTTCATCATAAGAAGAATAAAAACATGTAAATAATAGAGACATTATACTTGAAACATAATCATACTAAATAATGTCATCTTATATAGAAAATAGTTTTGACAAAACACTTGAAATGAATTCTTGAGGAAAATATCCTTTCTTTTTCAAAATCATTTTCTTTTCACAAAATTCCATTCAATTTTAAAAGAAAATTATTTTTGTTGAAAATAATCATGAAATCTTGTAGATTAATATTCATAAAAATGAGGTGTTAGGAAACTGTAAAAATCCTTTCATGTTGTATAAGTAAAAAAACATTCATCATGTACTTTGACCGGAAAAGTCAAAAAGTTCCTCGTATGGAAAATAAAAGAAAGATTCCTTCCATAAAAGTCAAAGAGGGGTAAACATGACTTTAAAAATACATGGAAGAATATGAAACAATTTATGGAAAACATTTTTATGGACATGGATGAAAATATAACCCCAGTAAATACTAATGTATAAACAATCTCGGATAAAAATGAGATTTGTAAAATTATCCCTGACCTAATGTCCAATTTCTTCGGTATGTGTCTGAGACTCCTGTATAGTGGGTTTAAACATATTATTAACTTGTAACAGAACCATGATAATATTTATGATATGATATATGATTCACACATGACTTTATATTATCCTTTCTTTTGTCAATTCAATGTTAAAGCAACGTTTTGGGTAAAATCATTTCATTTATCATACGTGTTTGGACTTGTTATTCTTGATATTATCACTTATAACCAGATTTAAATAATTCGACAGTGTAAATAAATAATTTATATATAATATATATTCATCATATAAATATATATGATAGATCAACAAATGGAATGAAATACACCGTTCATGGAGACGGTAGGTCGTACATATGCATGAACATTGTATTCATTTCCATTTTGAAGTGAATGGAATTAAGTAAATGAAACATATATGTACAAAAATACAATATCATTATTATTTCATATGTTTCATGATAATTTATTATATATAATTTATAATTATTCTTGAATGGTTAACATAGAGAGTGAATCTCATCGCGCCGTGGAGATGGTAATCTGTACGTATGCACGAGCGATGATATTGTTCTCATAATAATTGAATGGCATTGGATTAGATTATATAATATCTCAGAATTAGTATCATGTTATAATAATCATATATAGATATTATTTACCCTATTATACCCATCCAAGTAAGGTGGTGGTGGAAAATAGATTACACCATGGTGTGGAGACGGTATTCCGTACGTATGCACGCGCAATGATTTCATTTTCTGTAGGATAGAAAGAAGATGAAATAGGGTTTTTTAATATTTATAATAACATATCATTATATGAGTGATACTGATATTATTACTTTATAATGAAACAAATAAAGAAGAGTAAGTAGAAGAAGAAATAAATTTGAAAGAATCGGTAAAGGATATTACATCTTCTTTGACGCGCCTCTTCTAAACCTCCTCTTAGGGAACTAAAGTTGGTATTTGAAGAAGAAAGGTACCTATATTATGTTTCTAGGGAAGTGTAGAAAAGAAATTGGAAGGGTTTTTTTGAGCTTGAAGGCTCAAAATGGTGTTAGATGGAGAGGGAGGAGGTTCCCTTTTATAAGGGAGGAGAGGGGAACCTTTAGAAACATAAGAAATATTAATTTATAATAAATTCAAACCCCATGAAAAACCTCCAAAAATGACATAAATCCAAATTTTAGATTATATAGGGTTGTAATATCATCAGAAAATAAAATTTAGACATGTTGGGAAATTATTTTAAACCATATCAACTTGATTTATCCTTATTTAATCTATTAAATTTTATTTGTTGTAATAATATTCTAAATTTTAATTTTTTTTAAATAAATACTTATGTGTTTTGAATTGTCTATAATTGGATAATTTATGACATTATTGAACATATAAATTTCAAATTATAATTTTTAAATATTTTTGTGATTTTTAAATAATTTTATAATATGTTATTTTTATAAAATAACAATAGTGTCAATTTTGACATTATTCATTTATTTGAATTTAAATAAAATCCACACAGGGGATATATTCTAACCAAAATATTTAATAGACTCCCAACATTTCATATGCATCTAAAACTGTTTTGGATAACATTGATTAGTTCATATAATATTTATTTTAATATTTTAAAAACCATTTGTTTGATATTTCTCTTAATGAAATAACAACTACAACATTTTTGTATAATTATTTAATATACCTATTTTTTGAATAAAAATTAAAAATAAAATCCTATTATGAATATAAATCTATTACCTTTCATAATAATACTTTTACTTGAATTTATCATCTTAAAATCACCACATTTAAATTGTTATATTTATTAAATTATGAAGGTGAAAACATTGACATCATTTAAAATAAGAATATATAAGTGTCATAATTTCTTTTATAAAGCTAAAATTGGTCAAATATTCGACCATTATATGATTATGGATTACATGTACACGAAAAATAAGTTTTGGTCAGGTGTTTGTGCCTTTTATGGTCATTATTAGTTTAATAAAAATTTTATTATTGATTTATCACTAAATAAACAATTTCTTCATCACTATTGTGTCACCATTAAATGATGAATATTTAATCCCTAAAAATTCTAAATAAATTTAAATGATGTAGAATATTTTATTATATTTCTGGTGACTATTTATGTTCGAAGTTTTAAGATGTTTATCACTAAATTAAAATGATTAAACTTATAAGATATAAGAGAGTGACATGTTGTCACCTTCTTTGGTTTTAATAATAATTACATCATTTTTATGGTCAAAGGCCCATAAAACGAATATATTTAGATCCTTGGCTAATATGGTTTGACTTTTATTCATTCAATAAAATTTTTTGCAGGTGTTAGGTTAATTTTATAATATTATATTTACCCTTAATTACATGATTTACCTTTAATTATGGTAAATAAAATTTACTGTAGTTACTATTCATAATGCCTAACAATAAAAAGTATCCTATTAACATAATTTGGACCTACTGATTCCAAATATGGAATCCATTTTCCAAATTCAATATACAGAAGTGGAAGTATTTAATTTAAAATTAATCCCGCTGTTGAGGAAATGGGTTTTAAAAGTTAAAACATTGCCAAAGATTGAAATGTTTTTACCTATGAATTCAATGTAAAATTAATGATAATGACTTAAATTATATTAAATGGTAAAAATATATTCTATTTATACTTTAAAACTACTCAATATAATAATTTAATTATATAAATTATCTTGATGAAAAAAGTTGTTTTTAATTAAAATTTAGCGTATTTTTACTATTAATCAAAATATGAAACTTATCAGAAAAATATCAAAAATTCATCCAAAGTAAATTTTTATATCCTGGTTCCAAGGAAGATATTTAATTTTTCAAATTGAACTTATAAAAATGTCAAAAACTAGATTTAAAGTTTGTGCGCCGTCAGAAGGCGGCAAAACCACTTTTTTTAAAAAAAATACTAATTTTACCAGAAAAAATTATTTTGTTCTCATACCATGTTATAGAATATGTGTAAGATGAGTTTTATTGTTTTAAAATTCAATATGTGGTTAATACTTTTCATAACGTCTAGTTCATAATCTATTGTTTTTTAGTGAAACTCGTTATTACGTTCAACACAAGCTATTGAGAAAGGTCGCTCTTGCGTGCAACACAATCCAAGAATAGTGTTTGCATATACTAGAAGCTAATATGGTGTTGCATATAGTGCAAGCTAATATTGGTGAAGCGTAAAACACTACCTTTCAAATAAATTAAAAAGAATATTTCTCATAAAATATCGAGGTGTTACATTCTACCCCCACCCCCTTAAAATGAATTTCTCCCTTGAAATTTGTCGGGGTTATAAATCGTTTACTACTTGAAAGTATATTTCATAGAAACTCACATCGTAAAAATAAATACTAAAACTTAATTTTAAAAAGTGATGTAAGAAACGTAATGGTTACCCAAATTAACTCATCACTAGGTTTTCACAAAGAATAACATAGGTGAAAATATGGATATATAGGAGAAATCTAACTGTCAAGTACCGATGGAGAGTGGTAGAGGACATAGCTATGAAAAATACAAGAATCACAAAGCCGTAAATTTTGGATGATCTAAGGTACCATCTGATTCATTAGATATGAGGACACTAGTACAACATTTTTGGTTTTCAAGATCATTTCCCTAAAGTTTAAGAATTTCAATTAGAAGAAATACTTACTTCATTTTGGTACAATCTCAACGTTGGTCATTCCTTGAACAATTTCCACTTCATATATTAAAGAAATGATGTTGAATTTTTCATTCGTAAAGTGATAGTAGATCATGTGATAGAATGATAGGTCAATCCATCTGTCTCAAACATATGGTTAGAAAAAGTTATTAAATATACATAAGTCCATATATGGTTAGATTAATCATATATGGTTCCAAAAATAGACATATACTTCATTTATCATACCAAAAAATAAAATAAAACTAATTTCTACTAACCAGGGACTTTCTGTAGGACAGTGGTAGGTGATAAAAGCATGTCGCACTTTGGCGGTGGGTTCTATTCCTGCATCCTTTTCCGACGTGACGGGTTTTCATCTGTCCTGCAGGTTGTCCTTTTTCAAAAACTACACTATTATAACATTACAGAAATAATATCAAAAAAAGGTTCTATCCTTAGACAATACTATCTGATGTCAAACAAAATCCATTCCAATATTTAGGCTTATCCAAAATACATATGTCCAATCTCATAGTATAAAGAAAATGATTACTGGAAAGGTCACATAACAAGCGCGTGAATACCATCATTTATCCCCCATATATCATAAGATATATCTTGTTGATCGCATTCCAAACTTGTTACTGCCTTAATCATGTATTCTCTTGAAACATAAATTACCATATAACCTTAGTTAAAATATGAATTCTATCAAAAGGTAATTATTTCCACATACCAGAATCCCAAAAATTCTATATACTCAAACCATGATATCACTTTGTCCTTATATCAGTCATGAGCTCATTAATACTATCAAACATTTCATTATCTCCTTATCCCTTCTTTATGTGTATATTAGGTGCTTTCCAAAAATATTTCAATCACTTTTCATTATTACTGGTACCATATAATTATTGAAAACCACAGTAAACCAATACATAGATATTTCAATATTCCAGAATACTATAAATGAGATACCACAACATTATTTTGGAATCCATTTACATAAACACTTAATCATTCCACCACAACATTGTCATACTCAACATCGCCAATAGTGATCACATGTGACTTCCCTTTGTCCTTTGCCTTAAGAGGTTGTTGATGTAGATCATCATTAACCCTTGTATTAGGGCATTGGTTAGAATAATGACCCATTTCCTTGCACTTGTAGCATGGAAGTGTTGGTGGAGAGTTATCTGTAGTATTTTCTCTATTCACATCATTAGCTACCTTTTTCCCATTACTTCGACACATAGCTTCTCGATGTCCTTTTTTCCACACATAAAATATTTTCTACTCCCTTTAAGACAATATCCACCATGCTTATGTCAACACTTTGAGCATAAGGAAACATTCTTATTCTTTTCCCCATGGTTTTGAGATTTTTCCTTGAACTTAAACTTTAATTTCTTGTCAAAACCAAGAGATAGATATGTAACACCGACTTCCAGTTCAACCTTGGTAGCATAATGTACAATTTCTTCATAGGAACTAAAGTCTCTTATAGTTAATGCTCTTCAGAGATTTTTTTTAAGCCACTGAAGAAGTAATCAACTTTACTTTCAGGTTGGATGATAATGCCATATGCATACCTTGCAATCCTTGTAAAATTTGCTTTGTATATACCAACAGATTCATCATCCTTTTTCTTAAGCTCAAGGAACTCCTTTTCCATCTTTGTTATAAGAATACAAGGGAAGTAATTACTGAAAACATGTTCGTGAACTCATCCCATTCCATGGATTCAATTTCATCTTGGGGCCTTGTATTCTTAATTAGAGTCCACCACCGGTATGCTTCACCTTCTAACCGGTAAACAACCAAAATGACTTTTTCTTGCTCTTTACAATGAAGTATGGAAAAAATCTTTTCAATGGTACCGATCCATTGTTCAGCAACAAGTGGATCAGAATACCAACTAAATGAAGGTGGACGTTGCCTCATGAAGGAGTCAATAGAATATTGTTCTTTTATCTACTCATTTGGAAGTCCAGAATGATTCATAGCCTGTGTAAGTATAGAAATAAGATTTTTCACTCCATATCCCATTACATTTGGTTGTTCGGGAGTAAAAATATTTTCATTGTCCATTACATTGATCAACATGGTTTCTTTAGGTTCCATCCATCATCTAAAACCCAAAAAGAACAGTGTGAGAGGCAAAAATCATGCTAGGTAAACTACATAATAAAGGGGGATTACCTTCAATATATAACAACCTAGGTTTAATTCTAAGATATTTACCATAATTCTAGTACTATAACCTATATGTGTACTTATCCTTAAGGACATACCTAGAAATACCTTAGAAATATATCTAGGGACCTCCTTAAAGTTTTCACATCTTAGTTTCCAAAGGTTAACTAAACCTTTCCTCTGATACCAACTGTAGAGACCCAATCTTGATGTACATGGACATTACATTACTTTTGAGTATTACTTAATACATAACAAAAACAAACACCCAAGGATCGTAATAGTTTAGTGTCTTTGGAAACTCAGAACATAATCGTCTAATCATGGTAAAAGATCTTCAACATCTATCATAATGATCTTTCACTTTTTCTTTCTTACCTAAAACCTTTCCTTAAATCCTAGGGAAAAGAAAACATATAAAGGGTGAGCTTAAATGATCAGTAAGGGTAAGCATGGAGAAAATAAAACAAACCATATACATCTTAATTTAAAAACATGAACATAGCGTTTAAACCTCAAAATCTTGAGTAATGGCATAAAACATGGAAGTGCGTAAGGCATAGATCATAATGAAACATCAATCATGATAAAATAAAATTGGAATAAAACATGTAATTGTGGAAAACCATTAATAACTTGTTATGATTTACATAGTATCCAAGGCATTTCTGCCAAGACCATCATAGTGGACAATGTCCATTACTGAATCAGGTTTGCTTGTCCTTCTAGCCCTGTATTACTAAAACAGATTGACTTTTCGTTCCATCAATGTCTATATCAGGAGATATAAATCTTTACCCAATGAATTGGAGGGATATAGAGGTCGCACCCATCTCATAATTAAATCATTCTTACTTGTGCCACAAAATAAACATAAACCATTCATCATAACCCAAAGAATAAAATGGGTTTCATAAAAATAATCCCATCATAATGTAATCCATATAAAACAAATGGATATCATTTAATCATAAGAAAAATAAAAACATGTAAATAATAGAGACATTATACATGAAACATAATCATACTAAATAATGTCATCTTAGATATAAAATAGTTTTGACAAAACACATAAAATGAATTCTTGAGGAAAATATCCGTTCTTTTTCAAAATCATTTTCTTTTCACAAAATTCCATTAAATTTTAAAAGAAAATGATTTTTTTGAAAATAATCATGAAATATTGTAGAGTAAGATTCATAAAAATGAGGTGTTATGAAACCGTAAAAATTCATTCATGCTGTATAAGTTAAAAAACATTCTTCATGTACTTTGGCTAGAAAAGTCAAAAAAGTTACTCGTATGGAAAATAAAAAAAAGATTCCTTCCATAAAAGTCAAAGAGGGGTAAACATGACTTTAAAAATACATGGATAAATATGAAACACTTTATAGAAAAACATTTTTATGGACATGGATGAAAATATAACCCCAGTAAATACTAACGTATAAACAATCTCGGATAAAAATGAGATTTGTAAAATTATCCCTGACCTTATGTCCAATTTCTTCTGTATGTGTCTGAGACTCCCATATAGTGGGTTTGAATATATTATTAACTTGTAATAGAACCATAATAATATTTATGATATGATATATGATTCACATATGACTTTATATTACCCGTTCTTTTGTCAATTCCATGTTAAAGCAACGTTTTGGGTAAAATCATTTCATTTATCGTACGTGTTTGGACTTATTGTTCTTGATATTATTACTTATAACCTGATTTAAATAATTCAAGAATGTAAAAAAATGATTTATATATAATATATATTCATCATATAAATATATATGATAGATCAACAAATGGAATAAAATACACCGTTCATGGAGACAGTAGGTCGTACGTATGCATGAACGTTGTTTTAATTTCCATATTGAAGTGAATGGAATTAAGTAAATGAAACATATATGTACAAAAATACAGTATCATTATTATTTCATATGTTTCATGATAATTTTTTATATATAATTTATAATCATTCTTGAATGGTTAACATAGAGAGTGAATCTCATCGCGCCGTGGAGATGGTAATCCGTACGTAAGCACGAGCGATGATATTGTTCTCATAATAATTGAATGGCATTGGAGTAGATTATATAATATCTCATAATTAGTATCATGTTATAATAATCATATATAGATATTATTTACACTATTATACCCATCCATGTAAGGTGGTGGTGGAAAATAGATTACCCCACGGCGTGGAGATGGTATTCCGTACGTATGCACGCGCGATGATTCCATTTTTTGTAGGATAGAAAGAAGGTGAAATAGTGTTGTTTAATATTTATAATAACATATCATTATATGAGTGATACTAATGTTATTACTTTATAATGAAACAAACAAATAAG
Source organism: Viscum album (assembly GCA_963277665.1). Lineage (NCBI taxonomy): Eukaryota > Viridiplantae > Streptophyta > Magnoliopsida > Santalales > Viscaceae > Viscum > Viscum album. Next base: position 21,086,851 of record OY728157.1, on the reverse strand, counting down.
AGTAATTAGAAGAAGAAATAAATTTGAAAGAATTAGTAAAGGATATTACCTCTTCTTCGACGCGCCTCTTCTAAACCTCCTCTTAGGGAACTAAAGTTGGTATTTGAAGAAGAAAAGGTCTTATATTATGTTTCTAGAGAAGTGGAGAAAAGAAATTGTCAGGGTTTTTCCAAGCTTGAAGTCTCAAAATGGTGTGAGAAGGAGAGGGAGGAGGTGCCCTTTTATAAGGGAGGAGAGGGGCACGTTTAGAAACATAAGAAATATTAATTTATAATAAATTCAAACCCCTTCTAAAAACCTCCAAAAATGACTCAAATCCAAATTTTAGATGATATAGGGTTGTAATATCATCAGAAAATAAAATTTATACATGTTGGGAAATAATTTTAAACCTTATCAACTTGATTTATCGTTATTTAATCTATTTAATTCTATTTGTTATAATAATATTCTAAATTTTAAATTGTTTTAAATAAATACTTATGTGTTGTGAATTATACATAATTGGATAATTTATGACATTTTTGAACATATAAATTTTAATTTATAATTTTTAAATATTTTTGTGATTTTTAAACAATTTTATAATATGTTATTTTTATAAAATAACAATAGTGTCAATTTTTACATTATTCATTTATTTGAATTTAAATAAAATCCACACATGGGATATATTCTAAAAAATATTTAATAGACTCCAAAAATTTTACATGCATCTAAAAATGTTTTTTAGAACATTAATTATTACATATAATATTTATTTTAATATTTTTAATACCATTTGTTTGATGTTTCTATTAATGAAATAATTACTACAACATTTTTGTATAATTATTTAATATACATATTTTTTGAATAAAAATAAAAAATAAAATCCTATGATGAATATAAATCTACTACCTTTCATAATAATACTTTTAATCGAATTTATCATGTTAAAATCACATCATTTAAATTGTTATATTTATTAAATTATGAAGGTGAAAACATTGACATCATTTAAAATAAAAATATATAAGTGTCATAATAGCTTTTATAAAGCTAAAAGTGGTCAAATATTCGACCATTATATGATTATGGATTACATGTACATTAAAAATAAGTTTTTTTTAGGTGTTTGTTCCTTTTATGGTGACTATTAGTTTAATAAAAATTGTATTATTGATTTATCACTAAAAAACAATTTCTTCATCACTATTGTGTCACCATTAAATGATGATTATTTAATCCCTAAAAATTCTAAATAAATTTACATGATGTATATAATTTTATTATAGTTCTATTGACTCTTTATTTTCTATGTTTTAAGAAGTTTATCACTAAGTTAAAATAATTACACTTATAAGATATAAGAGAAAGACATGTTGTCACTTTCTTTGGTTTTAATAATAATTACAGCATTTTTATGGTCAAAGGTCCATAAAACGAATCTATTTAGATCCTTATATAATATGGGTTTACTTTTATTCATCCAATATAATTTTGGCAGGTGTTAGGTTAATTTTATAATATTATATTTACCCTTAATTACCCGATTTATCTTTAATTATGGGAAATAAAATTTACTGTAGTTATTATTCAAAATTCCTAACAATAAAAAGTATCATATTTACATAATTTGGACCTACTGATTCCAAATATGGAATCCATTTTTCTAAATTCAATATACAGAAGTGGCAGTATTTAATTTAAAATTAATCTCGCTTATGAGAAAATAGGTTTTAAAAGTTAAAACATTGCCAAAGATTGAAATGTTTTTACCTATGAATTCAATGTAAAATTAATGATAATGACTTACATTATATTAAATGGTAAAAATATATTCTATTTATACTTTAAAACCATTCAATATGATAATTTAATTATATAAATTTTCTTTATGAAAAAAGTTGTTTTTAATTTAAATTTAGCGTATTTTTACTATTCATAAAAATATGAAACTTATCAGAAAAATATCAAAAATTCATCCAAAGTAAATTTTTATATCCTGATTCCAAGGAAGAAGTTTAATTTGTCAAATTGAACTTATAAACATGTCAAAAACTATATTTAAAGTGGGTGCGCCCTAAGAAGGCCCCAAAACCGCATTTTTTGAAAAATACTAATTTTACCCGAAAAAATTATTTTGTTCTCATACCATGTTCTAGAATATGTGTAAGATGAGTTTTATTGTTTTAAAATTAAAAATGTGGTTAATACTTTTCATAACGTCTAGTTCATAATATATTGTTTTTTAGTGAAACTCATTATTGCGTACAACACAAGTTGTTGAGAAAGGTCGCGCTTGTGTGCAACACAAGCCAAGAATAGTGTTTTCATATACTAAAAGCTAATACAGTGTTGCGTATAGTGCAAGAGAATATTGGTGAAGCGTACAATTTATAGGCAATCTCGGATAAAAATGAGATTTGTAAAATTATCCCTTACCTTATGTCCAATTTACTTGTATGTGTCCAAGACTCCTGTATAGTGGGTTTAAACATATTATTAACTTTTATTTGAACCATAATAAAATTTATGATATTATATATGATTCACTTATGACTTTATATTACCCATTCTTTTGTCAATTCTATGTTAAAGAAACATTTTCGGTAAAATAGTTTCATTTATCGTACATGTTTGGACATGTTGTTCCTGATATTATTACTTATAACCTGATTTACATAATTCCAGAATGTAAAAAAATTATTTATATATAATATATATTCAGAATATAAATATATATGATAGATCGACAAATGGAATGAAATACACCGTTCATGGAGACGGTAAGTCGTACGTACGCAAGAACGCTGTTTTCATTTCCTTATTGAATTGAATGGAATTAAGAAAATAAAAAATATATGTACATAAATACAGTATCATTATTATTTCATATCTTTCATGATTATTTATTATATATACTTTATAATCATTCTTGAATGGTTAACATAGATAGTGAATCTCATCACGTCGTGGAGACGGTAATCCGTATGTACGCACGAGCGATGATATCATTCTCATAATAATTGAATGGTATTAGAGTAGATTATATAATATCTCAGAATTAGTATCATGTTATTATAATCATATATCTCTATTATTTACACCATTATACCCATCCATGTAAGGTGGTGGTGGAAAATAGATTACACCACGACGTGGAGACGGTATTCCGTACATACGCACGCGCGATTATTTCATCTTCCATAGGATGGATAGAAGGTGAAATAGGGTTGTTTCATATTTATAATGAAATATCAGTATATTTGTGCTACTGATGTTATTACTTTATAATTAAACAAATAAATCAGATGATGTATAAGAAGAAATAAATTTGAAAGAATCGGTAAAGGATATTACCTCTTCTTCGATGAGCCTCTTCTAAACCTCTTCTTAGTGTACTAAAGATCGTATTTGAAGAAGACATGGACCGCTAGTATGTTTCTAGGGAAGTTTAGAATAGAAATTGGACAGGTTTTTCTGATATTGAAGGCTCAAAATGGTGTGAGAAGGAGATGGAGGAGGTTCCCTTTTAGAAGGGAGGAGAGGGGCACCTTTGGAAACATAAGAAATATTAATTTATAATAAATTCAAACCCCACCTAGAAACCTCAGAAAACGACTCATATATGAATATTATATGAGATAGGGTTTTATTATCATAAACCAATAAAATTTAGACATGTTGGGAAATTATTTTAAACCTTATCAACTTGATTTATCCTTACTTAATCTATTTAATTTTATTTGTGGTAATAACATTCTAAATTTTAAATTGTTTTAAATAATTACTTATGTGTTGTGAACTTTCCATAATTGGATATATTATGTCATTTTAGACCATATAAATTTAAATTTATAATTTTTAAATACTTTTGTGATTTTAAAATAATTTTATAATATGTTGTTTTTATAAAATAACAATGGTGTCAATTTTGACATTATTCATTTATTTGAATTTAAATAAACTCCACACAGAGGATATATTAGAAAAAAATATTTAATAGACTCCTAACATGTCATATTAATCTATAAAATTTGTTTATAACAATAATTAGTTCATATAATATTTATTTTAATATTTTTAAAACCATTTGTTTGATATTTCTCTTAATGAAATAATTACTACAACATTTTTGTATAATTATTTAATATAATTATTTTTTTGGATAAAAATTAAAAATAAAATCACATGATGAAGTTAAATCTATTAAATTTCATAATAACAATTTTAATCTAATTTATCATCTTAAAATCACAACATTTAAATTGTTATATTTATTAAATTATGAAGGTGACAACATTGACATCATTTAAAATAAAATAATACAAGTGTCATAATTGCTTTTATAAATATAAAAATGGACAAATATTATACAATTGGATGCTTATGGATTAAATATACATGAAAAATAAGTTTTGGTAAGATATTTGTGCCTTTTATGGTCACTATAAGTTTAATAAAAACTATATTATTGATATTTCACTAAATAAACAATCTTTGCATCACTATTGTGTCACCATTAAATGATAATTATTTAATCCAAAAATATTCTAAATAAATTTACATGTTATACATAATTTTATCATATTTCTGGTGACTATTTATTTTCTATGTTTTATGATGTTTATCACTAAATTAAAATTATTACACTTATAAGATATAAGAGAGTGACATGTTGTCACTTTCTTTGGTTTTAATAATAATTACATCATTTTCATGGTCAAAGGTCCATGAAATGAATCTATTTTGACCCTTAGGTAATATGGGTTGAAATTTATTCATACAATATAATTTTTTTAGTTTTTAGGGTAATTTTATAATATTATATTTAACCTTAATTACCTAATTTACCTTCAATTATGGTAAATAAAATTTACCGTGGTTACTATTCATAATGCCTAAAAATAAAAATTATCCTATTAACATAATTTGGACCTAACTATTCCAGATATGGAATCCATTTTTCGAAATTCAATATACATAAGTGGCAGTATTTAATTTAAAATTAATCCAGCTGTTGAGAAAGCATGTTTTAAAAGTAGAAACATTGCAAAAGATTGAAATGTTTTTACCTATGAATTCAACGTAAAATTAAGGATAATGACTTAAATTATATTAAATGGTAAAAATATATTCTATTTATACTTTAAAACTATTAAATATAGTAATTTAATTATATAAATTATCTTGATGAAAAAAGTTGTTTTTAATTAAAATTTAGCGTATTTTTACTATTTATCTATATATGAAACTTAATAGAAAAATATAAAAACTTTATCCAAAGTAATTTTTATATCCTAATTCCAAGGAAGAAGTTTATTTTGTAAAATTTAACTTATAAACATGTAAAGAACTATATTTAAGGTGGGTGCGCCATCAGAAGGTGGAAAAATTGCATTTTTTTGAAAAAATACTCATTTTACCCAAAAATTTTATTCTATTCTCATACAATTTTCTATAATATGTGTAAGATGAATTATATTATTTTAAAATTCAAAATTTGGTTAATATTGTTCATAACAGCTATTTCAATAATATATCGTTGTTTACTGAAACTCGGTATTGCATACAACACAAACTATTGAGAAATTTCGCTCTTGTGTGCAACACAAGCCAATAATAGTGTTTGCATATATTACAAGCTAATACAGTGTTTCGTGTAGCACAAGATAATATTGGTGAAGTGTACAACACAATATTTCAATGAAATTAAAAATAATATTTCTCATAAAATGTCGGGGTGTTACATTATATCAAGAATATTTTTATTTTAATGATATTATGTGCTTCATTTAATTTAATTTTCTTATATAGGGAGTGTGATTCAAAGTTACCATGTGGTAAGAGTTATTGAAATAATCTCATAGTTTATTAGGATTGTTTATGATTATGATTCCATTAATGAAATAATATGATCTATCTCTCAAGAAATCTCATGAATTTTCTTTTCCTATAGTAATTCATGATATATTCATGTGTTGTTAATTTTTTTTCACTCTTTGGTACTTTTAATAATTAAGAAAATGTTTTTAAGAAAATATGATCTCATTTACCTTTTCAGTCGAAAATCTGTTTATTTCAAAAACAATGTTTTAAAAAAAATAAAAAATTTTTTAAAAATGAGATTTGAGGATATTTTTAAAGGGGAAAGGATTTAATTTTTTTATAGTTTTAAAATATTCCTTTATAAATTTTCATATATATTATAAAAGAAAAAGTTTTTCAACATGATTTCAATATTTTTTATATATTTTCAAGAAAATTGGTTTTCAAAATGATATCAAGATTATTTTATAAGTTCTCCAAGAAAATTGCTCTGAAAATATTTTCAATATTCCTATATAATTTTTAAATGTTATTTTCAATGATTTTTTTCATAATATTTTATGTTTTAAAAAGTAATGTTTTTCAAGAAGAAATGACATTTTAATTAATATATGATTTTAAAAGATTTATCAAAAATTATATTCCATATAATATGACATTCATTAGTGTTACTCATACCTTTACGGGGAAATTATCCAATGGTTTCATTTTAATTATTTCTCTGAGTGGCTTATGTTTTGATGGCTTGATGTTTATGAAACTCATTTCTATTTCACAGGCTAAATGTTTATAAAACATATTTCTCTTTCACGAGTTATATATTTATAAACCCCATTTCTCTTTCATGGGTTGTATGATTATAAAACCTATTTATTTTCATGATTTATGATTTGATGAAATGATTATGAAACCTATCTCTTTTTCCAAAGTTTATGATATTATTAGAAGTATATGACACCCATTTCATTTAATGGGTTATGATATGATGAAATTTTATGATCCTTTGGAACACATATGTATGATTTAATTTGGATATGGATGGGACCTATATCTACCTCCAATGCATTATGTAAATATTTATATCTCATAACATAGACATGAGTGGAAGATGGAGTAAACTCGGTTCAGTAAAAGACTTTTTCTGTTAATATGGTCTTGGGAGTGAACCTTGACTATTAAGATTGTCATGAGAGTTAACCAGGACTACCAATATGGTATTATGAGTGAAACCACACTACTAAGATATCATCAGAAGTGATTCCTGGAATACTATATAAATAATTTTATATAATTATGTGTCTTCACAATTCCATGCCTTATTCCTATATTATGATTTCATGGATTATGATCTCAATTCCATTATGATTCATCACTTATTAAATTACAATATTTATGAAATGATTAATTTTTATGATATTTTTTATGAATAGTATGATCTTATAATATTAGTATCACATTTTCATACCCTTATTCTCATGTTTATGCTTACATAACTCCTTTTTTAACCATTACTGAGCATCTAAACTCACCCATTTTTATGTTTCCTTTAACAAGGTTATCAAGATATGTATTATTTATGATTTTTATAAGAAGGGTTATAGTCATGAAAAATATATTGGGAAATAATATATCTTACTTATGTAATAGTGTTTATGTTTCCATGTTTCCAAAGGCATTAGACTAACACGGTCTTTATGCATATGTTTTGTAATGTGTTAAGTATTCTGCAAAAATGGTGTAATGATAATGTATAAAAAGATAGGGTTTTATTAGTTGGTATTAGAGAATTTTTTTTTTAATTTTGGAAACTAATATGAGAAAACTTTAGTGAGATCCGTAATGATATTTATAAGGATATGTAGAGGGGTTTCTCTAAGGATAAGTCTAAGGATGGGTTAATATTTAGTAAAATTCTTGGAATTAAGGAATGGGATTTAGTGAGTGGTTTTCTATAAATACATCCCTATATATATATTACAAGTGGATTTGGATCTGGAATAGGTGTACATAGGGGTGAAAAACCCGAAAACAATTTATTGAGTGAGACTTGATCGGGAACTGGTGCACGACAATGGGGATTTCTACAAAAAAAAATTGATACTCCCAGGGGATATGATTTGGGAATTCATAAACTCTTTTAAAAACAAAATTATGGATTTTAATAAAATATTACCATGAATAACCAAGGATAAAGATAAGGTGTCATAGATTATTAGGTTTTCTTCTATGATAAGTGTTTCTCACCCTATGCTTCCTGGTTTTCATCAATGGAGGGAACCAAAAGGCATAGGATTAATGTTGAATGTGATGGAAAATTATATTATGAGTAGTCAAATGGGATTATCATTATAGAAAATTGTGTTGTGATCATGCCTAATCAATTTTCATAGAACATGATTAACAATGTGTACCTTAAACAACTCTCAGAATCACTAAAGAATAGACAAGAGGAGTTTGCTAAGATTTCAAGCAATTGAGACCACAGATGAAAGAAGATTTGGATTATTTTTTATTAAGAATATGTGAAGAATCACATAAGTGAATGTATTATAGAAACATGAATATGTTTTTACTAAGTAAAAGAAGGACACAAATCAAGTAACTGAAAAAGAAAGATGAAGTGTTCAGTTGACATAATGGATGGGAATATTGGCCTCCCAAAGGTATTGTCAATTAATGACTTATTTAAATATGGATTGTATGGGAATTATGTAAATTGATTTCCTAAGAGGAATTTTCTTGAAGAGAATCATCATGGTGGTTTACATAATGGTTTTTCTCCTGATGATGAAGAGATCGCAAAAGACATGTAAATGGTATGGTATATTATTCTAGTATTATTTACATTAAACGTAATAAGAATGATTAGATTGAGGTTGAGGAGCCTTATGACATGATTTATATTTTATATTCTAGGAAATCTATATTAAGGTATAAGATGATTAATCCTGAGTAATGGTTTAAGAATAAAGATTTATGATTGAAGTGTATGTGTATAAGAATTGAAGAATTATGTCATATGAATTATGAAGTATATGTTTTCCATTACTGATTTAAAAAATATATATTTAATGGTGCTGATGAACTGAAAAATGGATTTAATGGAAAGGTGATATTTTTATTAAGGGAAGGAAACACTTAATATGTCCTTGATATTGAGAAAAATGTATTTATCTTGGACAAAGAGAAGATTGATATGGATAATGTAAATTAGATAGTACAGATTACCCTGGAACTGATAATTAATTTGTTGGAAAATTGGTCTATGTCATAATGGATAAAGATTAAAACTTCTTAGATTTATGGAACATATCTAGTAATCATTGGAATAAGTAAGCATTCATGTTTTCCAAAAATAATTTCTGTTAATTTAGGTTATTACCATGTTTCAAGAGAATATATAATGAGGGTATTCACATGGCTGGAATGTGACAACTAAGAACTACCATATGAGATATGGGGTATTAGTGTTAAGATGATTTTGTCAAATTATTTATAATATTTTGTATTTTCATATACCAGAAGGGTTATAAGGTTATAAATTTATGGAAATAAAACATCAGATGAGGTTTTAGATATTAAAGTATTGTCTCACCATATGTGGATTTACACATATTGGAAATCTTGTGATAAACTTTTTTTCATGGTATATAGAACGAATTATTATTCTATTAATGGATATAATTATCTGATAATGCTTTAGGAATGAAAAATTCTCCTTTATTACATAATATAAGAAATGAATTAGAAATTTAACCAGGGAAAAACAATTATGTGGTCTGGAAATCATAAAAGTATATCTTTTCATGAAAGTTATTCAACATTAAGAAAATTATTTACAAATAAAATTTAATACTAATACCTTAATTTTTATTGAACCAGTGGACATTTAAATCATCATAGTTATATAACTATGATGCCAAAATTTTTTTGTTAATAATTCACTTTTTTGTGATTGATGTCCTAAATCAATCATTATAAATAATTTTTATTTCCCTCAAAGTCAATATTTTCACTTTCCAGCAATGTTATCATATATGTAAAACTAGTTATATGTTACTCAGGGTAATCTCTATGTTTCAAACTTTTCATTTTAAAAGGATGTTTTAGTATTCATTTTTTCGATGTGGGTTTCTAAGAAACAAACATTAAATTATTAAACCTTTTATAACCAAGACGAATTTCAAGGGTGAAATACATTTTAAGGGGGTATAATGGAAACACCTTGAGATTTTTTGAAATATATTTTTTAATTAATTTAATATTTTTCATATTTTTCATTTCACATGAAGCTAAATATATCTTGTGTTACATAAATTCACTAAGTTTGTCTTTCATTTCACATGACACCATGTTAATATTTCACTACACGTAACACTTAGATTAGCTTTTGGTACATGCAACACAATGTTTGGATTGTGTTAAATGCAATGTTGATTTCCTTCGATAGCCTACATTACACACAAGACATAGTTTTACAAAACTACAAAAAACTAATAATACAATTGTTAAAATTTTATTATATTTGTAACTTATCCATTAAGATGTAAGTTATTATTAAAATATGATTTAAAAATGAGAATAAATGAACCATTTTAGCCAGATATAAAATTAATAACTATTTAAAAATAAAGAAATCTGTTTTCTAAGAAAAATACCTTTATATGTACAAACACCATTTTATCTCATTAAATTAAACAAACGACTATTTCTGAATTTTTTAAATATATTATATATTCAATAAAATATTTTTACACTCATACAATATATTTTATATGCATATGATAAGAATAAATCCAATTATATGAATAAAAAGATGTATTTTTTAAATGGTAATTTTACTACCATTTAATGGAGAACCAATTTTAAATATAATTTTTAACATTTTAATAATTTTTATTTGAAAAAATAAATTTCATTTTTGAAATCATAATATCAAAATTTGCTTTTGGTGAACTTTTTGTATATTTCTGAGAAGTTTATTTTCCTGATGAATAGTGGAGAACATTAGATTTTAATTCAAAACTACTTTTTCATATAATTTAATTATATAGTTAAATTATATTTTTGATTGGTTTTAATTTTTAATTAGAATAATTAAAAAAAATTAATCCAATTTAATTCATTAGAATTAATTTCAATTAGAAATAGGATATAACATCTTAGCAAACTTTGGAACATTTTTACTTTCAAAAACAACATTGTTATCCCGTCTCTGGGATTAAATTTAAATTAATTTATTAAACTTCTATGATTGGAATTTAGAAAAATGGATCCCATATTTGCGATTATAGTAATTTATATTTTTTAATTATTTTAAGATAGTTTTTAACCAAAAATATTAGTGAATGCAATTAAAATTAATTACAGTGATAAAGGTAAAATTAAGCTTAACAAGAGATTAAACATTAAACTTAAGGGCCAAAATGACCTATAAAATTATCCAAAATCATTTTTATGGATATATTTTTACCCAATACTTAATTTTATTGAATTTTAAAAATTATTTGATCCACATGACATGGGGAAAACGTGAGTGGAATTTCCTTTTCAAAAATTTACAAGAATGACACTCCTCCACTCTAAAAAGGAGCTAATCCCTCCCACTTGTTCACACCTCTCAATTACTTTTTCTTAAAAAACCTCTACTAAATTAATCTCCCAATATCCATACCTCCATAATATAAGCATCCACTTTTGGAAAAAAACTTCGAAGGAATCCCTTTAGTGAAAACCAAAAAGAGTTTCTGCAAGAAGAGGTAACATCCTACCTCAAGATCCATTTCTTTATTTTAATTCTTCAGCACCTAATTTTTTTTTCTATGTTAATATAATAACCTAAGTATCCAAAATATACTAATATGTTTTTCTTCTATGTTTTTTACATAAACATACACACACTCCCGTCTAATGGGTAACAAACTTATCGTTATTATGTACGGAGAAATATTGTCTCGCGAAATGTCGTTGTTTTTTTTCCTTTACCAACTATCATGTAAGGGAATGATGATGGAAAATATATTTCTATATTATATATATTATGTTTATGATTTCTTTATTCTTCTATAATTATTATATAACACATAACTTCCTGTTTTCCATTTTGTGTAAATACGGCGACTTCATTTTCTGAAGTGTGGACTACCACCTCCTCAGAGTGATGTGATTCATTCACAATTTACAAGGAATGTATTAACGATGATTTTATTAAAATTACATTATATATATATGAAACAATAGTTATAATGGAATAATATTATATGTATGTGAGTGTGTGTGTGTCATTTACTTTCTTTCCTTCAATACGGTAATAAAATGTAAACAAACTTCATCCGTACGTACAGCCTACCGCCTCCATGAACAGTGTATTAGATTTCATATTTATATATTTTATAGGTTATTATAAATATTTATATAATTAATATGAATTATTTTTATATAATTTTTGATATTATATAAATAACTCATGATCTATGTAAGAGACCAACAACAATAAGTCAAAATATGTACGAAACACAATGCAGATATTACCCGAAGCTTAACATTAACATTGAATTGCTGATAAACCGGTAATATAAAGTCATAATCAAATCATAAATGTAATTATATACAAGAATATTATTCATTAATATATTTATAATAAACTTATATTTATTATAAAAGAGTTTTTTATGAGTACTATGAGAGTCAAGACATAAGGTAATGGTTTTCTCGTCTCCCTTTTTTTCCGTGAGACACAAGCCATGTTAACCTCTTATATTATTATATGTTTTGTGTATACTAAACATGGATGTATTATATTATTATTATACTTGAATTCATGGTTATTTACATATCCATTTTATTATCTCTATTTCATGGGGTTTTACATTTCCAAATTTACCAAGTTAGTAGGGTGGTATTGTCTCAATTTTCCTTCTTAGTGGCACATGTTTTTTTTGAACCTGTATTATATTAATATATGTATATAATTCCATTTAAAATGTTATATAATGAATACAATTATTTTCATTTTATTATAATCTTCATGTAATTTCATTTTCTAACATGGGGATTATGAATCAAAGTTACCTAGTGGTAAGAGTTTGTAGCACCAATCTCATCATTTATTAAGATTATTTATGATTATACTTCCATTGATGAAATATTATGATCAATATATCAAGAATTATTATTAAATTTCATTTTCTCTGACTATTAGTGATATCTACATGTATCGGTACCATTTTTCACTATTTTTTTACTTATGATAATTTATATTTTTTTAAGAAAACCTGATCTCATTTCGCTTTTTGATCAGAAATCTGTTTATCTTAAAAACCATTTTTTCGAAAATGATTTTCATAAATGTTCTTAAATTTATATTTAAATCACAATTTCAAGGAAAAGTTATTTCAAAAATGTTTTCTGGTTTTTAAATATTCTTTTATAAGTTACCAAAACTATTTTAAAAGAAAAGGGTTTCAACATGTTTTCAAGATTCTTTTATATGTTTTCAAGGAAAATTGTTTTCAAAATGTTTTCAAGCATCTTTTATAAGTTTTCATGGAAATATGTTTTCAAAATGTTTTCAAGATTACTTTATAAATTTTCATGGTTATTTTCAAAGAAAATTATTTTAAAATTTTTTATGTTTTAAAAATTATATTTTTCAAAAGAGAAAGGATATTTCCCTCAAGAAATGATTCAAAAAGATGTCTCAAAAATTAAGTTCCAACTAAGATGAAATCAGTTAGTGTTACTCATTCCTTTCTAGGGAAATTAATCAAAGGTTCCATTAATATTATTTCATTTAATTTTTTATCTTTGTCATGATTTTTATGAAACCTTTTCTCTTTCACGGGATATATATTTATGAAACCCCTTTCTCTTTCATGGGTTATATGTTTATGAAAATCATTTCTCTTTCATGGTTATATGCTAACAAAACCAGATTTTTTCCATGAGTTATGATTTGATTAAATTATTATGAAACATGTTTACTTTTCCATAGGTTATGATATGATTACATGTTTATGATACCCATTTCATTTACCGGGTTATAATATGATGATTTTTTTTGAACTTGTTGCACACATACATATGATTTATTTATGAGATGGGTGGGGCATATATCTCCCTACAATGAATAAGGTAAATATTTATATCTCATGAGATAGACATGGCTACAATGGCTAGTGAACTTGGTTTAATAAAAGAATTTTTTTGCTAAGATGGTCTTGGGAGTAAACCTTGACTACAAATATTTTCATGGGAGTGAACCATGACTACCAAGATTTTATGGGGAGTGAAACCATACTACTAAGATGACCATGGAAGTAATGAATTAACTAATATTGAAATAATTTTATATGCTTATGTTCCTGCCACAATTCCCTATCTTATTCCTATGTTATGATTTTATGGCTTATGATCTCGATTCCATTATGTTTCATATATAATGAACTGCCAATATTTATTCCATGATTCATTTTTATGATCTTTTTATGTAGGGTATGATCTTATAATGTCATTATAACGTTTTCATACCCTTATTATCATGTTTTAACTTACATATATCCTTTTTTACCCTTACTGGGCATCTAAGCTCACCCTTTTTTATGTTTCCTTTACCTAGGTTATGAAGATATGTATTATGTATCATGTGCCTAAGAAGGGTGATAGTCATGGAGAACCTAGTGGGAGATAATGTAGCTCACTTATGTACCAGTTTTTATGTATCCATATTTCTAAAGGCACTAAACTAACATGATCTTTGGGCATATGTTTGTGTAATGTATTAAGTATTCCATAAAATTTATCTACTACTAATGTATGAAAAGGGAGGGTCACTATATTATTAGTGGTTCCATCACTTTTGAATCAAATAATGACGTGAAAATTTTCTGATCCTGAAGGTTTGGTCCTGAGGGATAGTATTTATGGTAAAGAGCCTCCACCTGGTTATGTTACTAATGAGGGTGAAATTATGCACATCCATGGGTATGTATGGGACCCAAAAAGCATGTGATAAGAACTGATGTGATAATAAAATGTATCTAAGTGGGTAGTGAATCCTGGACTAAAAAATATGTATCATTATTTTCACTAATAGTATTATTGTCCATTAATATAAAAGGAAATAGTGGGATTTTTTACATGGTGTTTCGCCTATTAGTAGGTGAAAGAAGAACACCAATGGCCTACTAGTATATTGCAACCATTACCTATTCGAGATTGTAAATGTGTTGATGTCACTATAGACTTCATGACAAGGTTACCAAAGTTAGCCTAAGGTTGTGACACTGTATGTGTTATTGTAGATAGTATGATGAAGGTTGACCATTTATTTCCATTATGGGTGACCTTATTAGTATAAGAGTTGGGGAGATTATACATCTAAGAGTTCATACATCTTTATGTTATTCTACAAGACACTATATCATAATGGGATGCTCGGATTATATCATGGTTTTAGTAGGGGTAATAGAATAATATTTGTTTGAAGTTACTCTAGAGTACAACTTATCACTCTCAAACTAATTTGCAGTCCAAGAAGACTATAGAGGAACTAGAGGATATGATTTGTTCATGCATCATAGATTTTGGGGGATAATGGGAGAAAGAATTAACACTTTTTAATTTATTATATTATAATATCTTCCAAGAAACATCTCAAGTGGAACCATACAAGGCTCTATACACTAATACAAATCTGGGTTTATCCAGCACTAGGGATTTAACAGTGCTAGCTAAAAGAATTATTAAATACACCCTTTATTAGTGTTAAATCAATAATTGTTAAAGGGGGTCTTTATCAGTGCTAAAAATCACTTTTAAAAGGGGATCTATATTAGAACATTTAAATAAACACTAACAAATGGGGTCTTTTATCAGTTCTTGAAAAATATTGCTGATAAGGGGGGGTATCCGTGCTTTTTTAGAACCATTGATAAAGACCCCCCCCCCCTTTATCAGTTCTTTTTTAGAAGCATTGATAAAGTGTATATTTCAAGAAAAAAAATTATATTTCATTGAAAATAATATATTAATATATTAATATATTTATATTGTTATAAATATAATATATATCTTTAAAATATGTTTTAGATAAGGTAAATAAGAATTTACACTTAATATAAAAGATATTTTATGAAACTGTCTTATAAAATAAATAAGAAAAGTATTTTCAATCAATAATTTTACAATTATTATTGATTAACAGACATTTAATATCAATTGGATGATAAAAAATAATAAATAATAATAATACATCTAAAATATGTTGAAAACAGTACTTGAATTTCAAACAGTAATAACTTTTGATCTATGTGTCCATTTGGGCTCTACCACATATCAAATCAAATCATGGGATGAGCTATACTCCCTAAGAGACAGATTTAAAATTTTGTCAAATTTTTGGAGGCTCAAAAAGACCCAGAAGTCATCAAAATGCGTTTTTAGTCAGGGTACCCAAATTTTTTAACATTCAACGAATTTTAAGCCTCATTAATGGGGTTATTTTTGACATTTTTTAGTGGAGATTGAATTTATTCCATGGTATTACATTCATAGTGATATTATGGCTTTGAGATTTTATAGTTATTCACAATTTAATATTATTTATAATCAAATATATAACAATATTTACATATTTTTTATATATTCAGACCTAAAAATCCAATTTTATAAATAAATAATTAAACATATTTACATATAAAATATATTTACGAATATATAAGTATATATATAAATATATGGATAAAAAATGTAATGAAATATATAAAAATATATATATACATCATAAAATTTGAAACAAAATATTTTAAGGGAGTGGAAAAGGTGTTGGGGTATAAGTTGTAGGTCTTACGTTCGAAACTCATTGGAGGTAGGGGCACGCATGAGAGGGTGGGTTTATCTAATGTAATGATAAAGGTGTGGGGTAAGAGTTGACTAAGGGGTGTGGGTGGGAAGCACTGATAAAGGGGGGAGTGGAAAAAATTATACACCCTTTATCAGTAGGACCTTTAACAGTGCTTTTTTAGAACTGATAAAAGTTTCGGGCTTTTAATCATGCTCAAATTATCATGGATTTTTTAGCATTGATAAAGGTGTATTCTAGTATTGTTAAAGGACAATTTTGGAGTAGTGATATAGTATATCATGACATTTAACTCTATATTTTTTAGAGGTAAGTATAGTAGTTCTTATGGGACCAATTCATGTTCAATTGACATCATAGTGTGTTCAACAAATTTGAATATGTATGGAAATAGATTAGTCTAGGAAGATGTATTATGCTGATTGGTTTCATCAACCTATCGAGAATGAGGTGGGGGTCAGTTATTCTTACATGTTTCACCTATATTGGGTTATTGAAAGACTCATAGGTAAGTAGATCTGGTACATAGATTTTTTGGGCCATCAAATATTTTAGAGATGGTTTCACCAATACATTATTGATTAGATTTTCCTCTTTGGTATGACTTTATGTAGGATTTATTTCATATATATTAGATCCAAAATTATTATCCTAACTCATATAATGTTTTTGATCTTTATGAAGTTTAATTATAGGATGGTGCTTTATTTGAGGAGTATCTAATTCATATCTTTGATTATAGAATGGATATAGTTTGAGGTAGAACAGTTCCACTAGTTTGGATTTGATTGCAACATGAACAAATTCAGGAGGAGACATGGGAATGAGACTCTGATATACTTTCTTAATGGCCTGAATTATTCTGCAACATAGTTCATCAACCATCAAAGGTTTAACTTGGGGATGAGTTATCTAAAGTAGGAGAGGTTGTATGATATTAATTCAATATAGTGGTATGAACTCTTTCATTTTTGGGTAAACATAATTTAACTTGTCACCTTAAACATGTTTCTTGGTGTTGGAGGCAGTGAAGGAGCGTACTGGAGGGCTTAGGGATAAAGCTAAGACAACAACAAGCTATTGCAGTCCCACCAACTAGCCGACGGACACCCAATGACTATCTAGTGGACACCTAATGGATAACTGGTGGCATGTTAAGTGGTTTTTAAGAGGGTCATTTTGGTCAATTCATCCTTTGACCTGATATTTTAACTCTCACACCTTATTTTTATCACATTTTAACTCATAGAGAAGCATGGTGCAACTCCCCCTTCATTTTACACTCTTCTTGGGAGTTCTCCCTCAAATATTTTTCATTTTTTCATTTTATTGAAGTTTAATAAATATTGTGGTACAGTTATAACTACTCTTCACTAATTTTGATGAATTAATCACTATATTTAGTGTTACCTTCATGTGAGATAATATTCCCTATTTCTAAGGATTTTATCTAGTACTTTTTTTTTCTTGTTCCAGAACAAATATGAGGTAGATACTAGATGAGGAGTCTTACATGAGCCCTAGGTAAGTGGTATATATGATTTTACCTAAAAGTATTACCATTTTTAAAATGATTTATTATTTTATAAATCGAAATTTTTGATTGTTTATCCAAAAATTTATATTATTTCAATTAATCACATATAGCTCGAATTAGAAAAACTAAGGGCCTACAAATAACCATTGATGGATGAAAATATCAGCCAAAACCACACCTTAGGATTTCCTTGGGTTTACAACCATAAAAATATTAGCTTAAATGTAACCAAAACTCACCTTAAGGTGTGTTTGATTAGAAATTTTGAAAACAAAAATTTATCTCTCATGCAATCAAACTACCCCTTAGGGTCTGTTTGGTGTGTCACTTAAAAGGGAAAATTATTGAGAAGGTTCTTTTAGTATGTCTTGGGTAACATAAATATAGTTGTCTAAGTAAGGTGTCTTTGATTATTTTTTAGAGAACGTACACCATTATTTTAATGAAATTCTAAGACGAATGGACAAATTAAATTGTGAAATGATGTGGTAAATCTTGTACAACCATGGGAGACGCCTTCAAGTTTGTGTTTTAATTTTGAAAAAATATTTAACGTAAATATTATATTTGAAACTTATAAATTATTAACATTTATTCCTTGGTTTAAAATTATAAAACTTAGAAATACTCTCAAAGTTGTGGCATGCCTCGAGTAAGACATAGAATCCCTATTAAGAATTCCTTGGGTGAACTCATAGGATTCCATATAATTAATTGATGGAGATTCCAAGTGGAAATTCCACCATATATTCTATAAGTGTATTAATATTATGAATGAAATAACTATTCATCAATGATTTATCTAGAATTTTGGAAAAACTAGAGCCCTCAGGAGTATTTTCAAGGTTCAATTTGATGTTATTGGACTCAGAATTGTTTGGGTCATCCCCTTGGATTACAATTGAGAACTACCCATAAATTCAATGATAACCTTACTTGATCGACATAGAAAATATTAGGAGTAAAATGCTCAGGGTTTGGTACTTGGATTACACTCATGAACTTAAAGATAAATATTATAGATTGATCCCCATAAGTTTATTTGAAAACTGTGAATAAAGAATGTCATGGGTCTTCCAGGGATTTGAAACGAGTGAGTTGTGTAGGAATTATAATATATAGGGGTGTCCAAAACCGACTCGACCTAACCTTTTTGGGTTAGTTTCAGAATTTTATATGCATGGGTCAGGTTTCATCAGGATGACCTGAGGTCGGGTAGGGTCGGGTCATGGTTTGGGAAAAAATGACCCAACCCAACCCGACGACCTGACTGAATACTCCTCCTGCCCCTCCTGCATACACTCTACCTCACCTAGAAACTTGTCGTTGTCACTAACTTTTCGGTCATCCCCCTTCCCTATAAAGCTGAAAAACTACTCCTTCCTTATTTTTCCTTCACTATGAACCCAATATACTACTCTCATTCCTTCACTTCCAACTCACCCACACCCCCATCTTCCTCCTCCAATACCTCCATGACCGATGACCATCGTGACCCCAGATCCAATGGAGACTGACCCCTCCACCTTTACCTCATCCTATGTCTTCCCCAATCCCATTTTAACCCCAACACGATCTACCAGATACTTTCCACTCCTCTTTAATCTCCCCCATGACCATTGTCGTGAACCCAGATTCTTCAATGACTACCCCCTCTACTTTCAACTCCACCTCTGTCAACACGACTACCACTCACAGAAGACTACCCCATCTGCATTTGTTGCCTCCCCATCGAACCTCCACCTCTATCTCCAAAGTGACCTTCATATCAAATGGTTACTACCTATAGGTGACATATGGGAATCCCACTTCCAATGATGCTTCTAGCCACCACTTTTTCAGTTTGACTTGTCACCGTGATGAGGGTTTCTCCTCACATGGAGAAAACGATCAAGTGTTGAAGGGAAGAAGGATACATGGCCACACATCTAGGTTATCATTGAAACAAAAAATAATAATTTATGGATAATTGGGTTTCTTCCCGATAGAAATTCAATGGGTTTAAAATATGTATTGGATTCCCATAGAAGATAAGTATAATATTTTTTAAAAAAGTTAGGTCATATTTTTCCCTTTCTGAAGCATCCTCTGCGCACTTATACTACCATCCCTCCATCCCTACCATTCATTGGTCATTTCCTCAACCTCTATAAATGAGTCCACCCATAGTGTATCACACCCAGACTTCCATCATTTCTCAGGATAACCACCATCACACATGTAGACCTCCGATATCCTGATATCGCCACTCTCTGTCGTCGCCTTGACATGCAAATGACAATTCTTCCAATTCTGGTCTTATCCTCCCATTCTATAATATTTACCCTCACATAGTTGTAATCACACCATATTTATTCCACTACATTCCATTAATGAAGATTTCTTGTATATAAGAATGGATAGAGGGAAGAGACTTACTATCGAAGGTTGATATTTGTCATAGGTTGGGGGCATGGTAAATAGGAAAGTCATAGATATTTTATGTTTTTAGTGTTGTTTTTCTTTATATTTTCCCATTATTGTTTTTGTGATTGATTCCATGACATTCTTGACCTATATTTTTTTCACCACCATGACATCATCTATATATAACAACACTTTTCAACATTATTTATATTTTAATTATTAATTATTTTGATTGTGTTGAATTTATTTCCACTATGTTTCACTTTGTTAGAGAGGGTATAGTATCCCCACCATACCGACATACACCCTCACTACTAGTAAATATCTTCTAGAGTATAGGGAGGAATGCTTGACAATTTTTGTCCCTATAGATTGTTTACTTATTAATAAACTGGACCATGGATTCCACAACCATGAATTTATTACTTGAATATATTTTCAAAGTGAATGTTTGGAATATATATATATATATGTGTGTGTGTGTGTGTGTGCGCATGTGTGTGTGTGTGTGTGCGCATGTGTTTGTGTGTGTGTGCATGTGTGCGTGGGCGCACGCGTGTGTGTGTGTGTGTGTGTGTGTCTGGTCCATATAATGGTACCATCGATTGTGAATTTTCTTCATGATTACCAAAACTAAAAAAGATATCCACCAGAGAATAATACATGGTACTCTAGACATAAACCTTAAAAAACCCTTCCTGAACACAAAATTTTACCACCAAGCCTTCAAAACCTCTTTGAATTTAAAATTTAAACAGTATATAACTTAAATGAGTCTCTATAATACTCATCAATATTTCACTTCCTACACTTAGGAAGTTAATCTGCATTGTTTCTATTGAAAATATCAATCAATTATTGATATATTAAAAATTCACCTTCTAGAATTTCCTCATTCTGAGTACTATGTTGCCAAAGAAAACATACCGATGGAATAACTCAACCAAAAATCACTCTCACCCACATTTCAAAAATATGAATGAGATCTTACATAATTATCACATTGAGAACTAACTCCACTGGGTGCTATCTAATATAATGTGAAGGGTCCTGTATTTATTCCTATAGTTATTAAATCTGAAATACATCATTTATCCTTTAATAACTAAATGTTAATTCCAATTGGTATTCCAAATCCCTAATATGATCAATAATATCTTATTATCCAACATATCTAGGATTCAACTGACCTTAAATCCTAATATTAATTTTTTCAAATCATAGAAAACCCCTAAAAACACATAATTTCCAAGGAAAAACATCAATGTCTATTAAAAATTATCAATAAATGTCTTCCGAAAACTATGAGTTATACTCATCCTTATAAATAATTTTTAATATCTATCCATCCATGTTAGTCTCTTATAAGTAATCATCTCTCACATTTTAACTATAAAAGGGAGAATGATATAATCCCCCATAGAGTGCCTCAAAGTAACTCAACTAAACAGTGTTATGATGGATATTATTATATGAAAACTTCACTAATGATAGAATATCTTCCAATAATCCCCAAAAAACCCATAACACATTCAATAATATTTCAACCAATATATGATAATATTCTCTTATTGGTCATCTATTAAATATTGGTATATAGTTTTAAACATAAACTATGTAACAATCACTTATTGTAAATCCTTTCAAAATAAGGAAGTCAATCGATAATAATTGTCTAAAATAATTGATTTCATCACAACATGAATTTTACCCAATTATGATATAGAATTTGTTTAATATATTATTGAAATTAAAATCCTAAATCAGTAATAAATGACATGATTTGGTCTATTTATCTATAAATACTATAATAGAGTAACACTTCATTAACATATTAAAAAAATCCTCTATAAAATTAATAGAAATTGGTTCTACTTATAAATTTAAATAATAAATGGTTGCAACATTACTACTAGACTATTATAATCTTCCATTACCAGTTGACATGTAATCCATTTTAAAACATACTATGAAATATTTCTCTATATACCTGGCCATAAAAATTGTTGTTACATATCAATTCACATCTTATTTACATTTGAGCGAACCACCCAATTAGAATGTTTGAATTATTTTATCACTTCCCCTTATATTATGGAGGCAAAAAACCTCATATTATATACGTAAACTATCAAATTTAACACTTTTGAATATCCATTTAGGGGACCAACATTAATTAAATAATCCCTCATTACCATATAATCAAAATCTAATCACTACACTTTCCTCACCCTATATAAAAAATTTATTCGAAAAATAATACTCAAAAGTGTCATATGATCACCCTTCCATACTATTTATTATCACATTTTAGTGAATAATCTCATGAGATTAAATTCATAAATAGATTCTTTACAAAATTCCCTCTATGATTTGTGAATTAATCTACTAGCTTATGTATTTCCCTTTATCCATATATATGCTAAATATAGATAAAATTTTTGTTAGTACAACTTCTGTTAGTGTAACCAAAAATTTGGATCGTACAAAAATATTATATACTTTAGTATTATGTGGTCTTTGTACAGTATAATACCCTCTCTAAAAAATAGTAATGACACACTTTTAGTGGATGTTTGATGAATGCATGATCAAGGTCATTCAATGGGTAATTCCAGTCAACAACCCATAACTATTGGGATCCATATGCAATTATATAACTACCTTGTATCAAGATACATCAATGTTTTTTTCTTAAGGAATAATAATAATCTATTTTTAAATCAAAAAGAAATGGGGATGGTTTCTAATATCAATTTTTTTCATTTCATTAAAATAACTTCAGATTCTATAATCCTAAATAATTATACATTTTCCTTGGTTAAAGATATCACTTGTGAATATATGTGTTATAAATCTTAAGTAAATCATCAATAATACCAAGTTAGTTATAGAAAACTATACAAATAAATGATTTTTTAATGATTCCAATAATACCATTAAATTAATATTTTTAGTGCCAACCGATACACCAATTTCTATGAACTATTGATTAGGGAATTTAACTTCTTAAATAAAAAATTTATACTTGAATAATAATTTATTATGAAGATGATCATACAATGTTCTCAAAATAGTCTCATTATTTCCCTCAATCATAACATGATTGTAATTACACAAGTATGTCCTTAATAAACATAGTTAAAATAGTTTAAATATACTGAAAAAATATTTGATTCATTAATGTTATAAAATATATCAAGTTTTATTAAAATCAAATAGGATGTTTAAATACTCATAATGATCATGCCTACTTTGAAATGTTATATTTCATTTTTCTAGTTTTTTTACCTTGAGTTAATATTGTTATGAACTCATGTTGATCTAGAAAAACAATCTGGAACACATGGATTAAACAAAAAAAATCATTAGTTCTAGGAAATTGATATTCATTTTTTATATTAAATTTATAAAATTAATATAATTTATACATAAATATAATGTTCCATTCAATTTAATAACAAAATGAACTAGAGGATCCTTAGGTGAGGAACTTGGTCTAATGAAACAATTATTCTACAAATACACCAACAAATCATTCAACATTAAAATTTAAATATATCCATCCAATTTTAATAGATAGATATGTGAATCATACCTGGAAAAAATTCTATTAAAAACACTACTAGATAGTCTATATTAATTCTAAAACATTAATCATGAAAAACATATTGGTGGAGGATCACTATCTTTGAAATTCCAAAATGAATTGATTATTTTATTACTCTTAACACCAATAAAACTAATTATCTTGATATACTCCCAAAACCAATTTATATAGTACTATCCATATTTTAATTCAATCTCCATTCGATCATAAATACAATAATCCCATCCTCTAGATATGATAACATTATATTTAGACCATAACATTCGATGTGTGTTTTATATAATGTTACAACCCCAACTCTAGTAACCCATAGATGGTGTCTACTTTATAAAAATAGATACAAGGGATCTAATCATGAGGGAAAAATAATTTTATTAGTCTTATAGATATAGATACATTCATGATATCCATTTTACATTGGGAATAAAATGTAAATAAAAAAAGTGAACATTCAACATCCTTGAAACTCATTTAAATATTTCTTATTCATAAACTAGGGAAAGAAAAGAAATTAAGGGTCAAATCAAATTATCAGTAAGGGTTTCATTGAATATAATATATCATGAATAAATAAGTAATAATCAATATGTAAAGAAAAATAACTAAAAAATCATAACATTTAATCAATAACTCGATCCTAAATTCATCCAGATATAATATAAAAGAAAAAATCTCATGGATAATAATAACTAAATTCTAAATGAAGTAAATGTATAATATTGGAAATCATGATCATATAAATAAAGATATGTATACCATCAAAACCACATTCCAAGAGAGTTTAATAGATTTTTAGGTATGCAACATAAAACCATTTAATTTGGCCAACTGATTTTTCTTATAAGACCTATCAATGCATAGATTGGTAATCATGCACATGAGACTCAGCCCAGTTGGTGAGGTATCATAAAGTAAATCTATGAGACCCGAGATCAAATCTGGGTGGAGATATATTTTTGGGTTTCTGTGGCAGTACTGTAGTAGGTATTGTTCGGTACTGTAGCAGCTAGAACTATTTATCCATCTAGGCCACTGGGCCACCTGTTTGGTCTTTAGGTTCTGCAAGGCTTTCATGCCACCCAAGGCCTTTGGTCCAGTTATCTATCAAGGCCTTCAAGCCACCTCAAGGTCTTCAGGAAACCGTAAGTCCTTCGGGCCACATGAATATATAGATTTACTATCACGAACTGAATCGGGTCGCCATCCGAACCGACGCCCGACCCGGCCCGCGGCAAGGCCCGAAGGGCATTCCCGATCCCCACGGGCTGGCACAAGTTCCCAGGTATCAAAATAAACCTTGGGAACGATTTAACCGAGTGAATAAATGTAAAGAAACCAACCAAAGTAAACCAAACAGAGATAAAGGTTACAATCAAACATGTAGACAACCAAACAGGTTTTTGGTTCACAAGTACTCAAAACCCAAATAACACCAAAACAAGATAACCAAAGACCAACCTAAGAACTGTCGCCCGGTGTAAGGACACTGCCTCTAGGACACCACCAAAACGCCACGTAGATAGTCCTGCTAACAACCTGAACCACTGCTCCCAAAAGCTGGACCCCTACCTGTATCAGAAGTAAACAAGTCTACTTACACCAAAGGGTGTAAGTAGGGTGTGAGCAATCGCCCAGCAGGATATCACCAATAAAAGATTCCACGCACAACTATCAAAAGAAAACCAATTTCAATACTAAAATAAAGATAGAAAGAAGTGAAAAAGAAAAATGGTTTTCATAAAATGATTTAAAAGAAAGGCAGTTCAAGATAAACACATTAGGATAGCAGTTCAAGTGACATATCACGTATCAGCATGCACGCAAGGTAAATGGTGGCACCAAGGGATGGGAAAGGCCCTAGGGGTACTAGACTAGCGGGATCCTAGAACGTCATGTCTCAGTGAAACGTGGCTTAGGCGGCCACGACCCTCAGATAACGTGGCTTAGAATGCCACGACCCTCAGAACACGTGGCTTAGAAGTCCACGACCCTCAAATATCATATGTTTAGTTAGTGTTGCAGCCGTCAAACCTGTTAGTGAAACCTGGTCGGGTCATCTCCGGAACACTAGCTCACTAGTCCCAGTCTCCCCACCTAATACCCCGGCTTCCCTCCTTGTGCTCACCTAGAGATCAAAGTTCACATAACATGTCACAATAGCACTTCGAGCCAAACGGGTCACCTGCACACTGATATCCTCTTTAAAAACCACACACGCACCAAAACTTTTCTTTTCAAAAAAAAAACCACACTGCATAGGCTTTAAATTAAACTAGAGGCATAACTTAACGAAATCACTTTGTTATTTAAGAAAACCACTAAGAAAAATTATTTAACAGTTTTCAAACATGTCGCAAAAATTTTTTAAAGGTTAAAAAGTCACCCAAAACCCCCTTTCTATAATAAAACACATTCTGACATGCCAACACACAACCTGCGTCATCCGAACTCCCTGACACACACTTCACAGTTCACAAATAATAATAAACAGCCAAAGTGAGTTTCCGCGATAAAAGAAATGGGCTTGCACCACCTGAATGTACCACTGGATAATAAAATGCGCATTTAAAAAGTAATTAAAACTAATTTGTCAATATGAAAACTAATTAGCAGGGTGATGAAAAATTAAACCAGCACGCAAAAGATCGCCAAAAGATAATTGAGTGCGGAATCACCTACCTCAAACGGGCGCAGAAAAAGACACGGCGCAAGACTCCAGTTGCGCCGCGGTCGCACCGTCTTGAGCCGTCAACCAGGTCCTAAAAACAGCATAACGCTCAACGGGTTCAGAAAAATGTTAACAATTATAATAATGACGATAATAATAATAGCGATAACATAATAATAATAATAATAATAATAACATAATAGAATAATAATAATAATATAATAACAATAGAAATAATAATAGTAGTAATAATAATAATTATAAATAATAATAATAACAATAATATTAATATTAATAATAATAATAGCATAATAATAATAATAATAATAACAACAATAGTAGTATAATAATAATAGTATTATTAACATAATAATAATAATAATAATATGATAATAATAATAACAATAATAATAACAATATAATAATAATAACAATAATAATAATAATAATATTATTATTATTTACATAATTACAATAATAACATATTAATATTTATAGTAATGATATAATAAATAACATATTAATAATAATAACAAAAGAAAACATAATATCTAATTAGATAACTTAAAATAATAAAATAGAATAAATAAAAAAAGAAAAACAGACCTGCGCGGAGGTGGCCGAACAGGGGCGCCAGAACGGAGAAGAAGAGGAAGAAAAAGAAAGGAAAGAAGAATGAGATAAGAGGAAGAGGAGAAGAAGAAGAAGGGAAGGAGGAGAAGAGGAGAAGAGGAAGAAGAGAAGAAGAAAAGAAGAAGAGAAGAAGAAGAGGCAGGGGCGCGCCGGCTGGACGGAGGGCTGTAGCAGGGGTGCAGCAGGGGCGGCGGTCGGCGAGGGGTGCTGGAGCGACGCAGCAGAGGAGGTGGCTGGTCCGGCGAGGGTGCAGGAGCGGTGTAGTAGGGGCGGGAGCGCCGGCTGGGGCCTTGTGCGGTGTGCAGTAGAGGACAACGGCAGGGGGGGTTGCGCCGGCTGGGCGGAGGAGAAGGGAGAGCGACAGGGGAAGAGGAGAAGAAAAGAGGAAGAAGAGGAGGAGAGGAAAGAAAGGAGAAGGAAAGGGAGGCGCGATGGGTGAGAAGAGAAGAAGAATGAGAGGAGAAGAAGAAAAGAAGAAAAAAAGAGAGAAGGAGGAGAAGAGAAGAAGAGTGGCAGGGGGGCGGATGGTCCGCTGCGGGTGCAAGGGGAGCAGCAGGTCGGCCCGAGGCGGAGGCGTGGCCGATGCAGGTCCGTCGGAAGGTGCTGTTCGGCAAGACACAGCGGCAGAGAGGGTGTAGGAGTAGGGCGCGGCCGAGCGGGAGTAGTAGGAGGAGAAAGGGGAGCGCGGATGAGCCGGGGAAGGGGTGCGCCGCAGATGGAGGAGGTAAAGACGTGGGGAGAAGGAAAGGAGGAGGAGAAAAAGAAAAAGAAAACGAAATGAAATAAAAAAAATGGGAGTGGGAGGTGGCGGCGGCTAGGGTTTCCTAGGGGGGAAAAAGTTAAACTAATTAATATAATATAATAATATTAAATATCATAATAACATTAGAAATAATAATATTATTAGTAATAATAATTATCAAAATCTTAATAATAATAACCGCATAACAATAATAATAATATATTAGCAATAATAATAATAATATCATAATAATTATAAAGATAATAATAACAATAATAAAAGCATAACATTAATAATAATAATAATAGTAGTATCAATGATAATAATAATAATTTAAATAATAATAAAAGTTCACATCTGCCATTTGATTCATCCGCCCAAGGGGCACCGTGCGTTGAAAAAGGCAAAGTTGCATGGCCTTGCCCATTCCCTACCCGTGCGCCGAGCGGCGTAAGGCCCGCGCGGGCGCACCGTTACCCCAACGGGCAACCCAAACCAGGTTCGGCTCATGATACAACCAAATAATTTAAATAAACCGGCAATTAATTTATGAAATAAAAATTTAAAATTAAACGTATACCTCAATAAAGTCCGGGCGTGACAGTTCTCCCCACCATGAAAACATTCCGCCCTCGGAAAGTCAGCTCAAAGCCTGATCAGAGAATAGAAATGGGTACTCCTGCTCAACCCATGACTTCCGCTCCCAAGTCTCGTGTTCATCATTCCCGTGCTGCCAATGAACACGCACCAGAGGAATGGACTTTCCACGAAACACCTTTTCCCGAGAATCCACTATATGCACTGGCCGCTCGACCACAGACAAGTCGGATTCTATCTCCAGCTCCTCCCAATTCAGCACATGTGACGGGTCGGGGTTGTACTTCTTTAGTTGCGAGACATGAAATACGTCGTGAATCGACGTCAACTGCGAGGGAAAATCTAGCCTCTATGCCACCTTTCCAATCCGCTCAAGAATCTCGAAAGGTCCAACATATCTCGGTGTCAGCTTCCCCTGTTTCCCCAAACGACGGTGACCCAAGCGAGGGGCCACTTTCAGGAACACTCTGTCCCCCACTGAAAACTCAAGGTCCCGCCGCCTCTGATTTGCATAAGACTTGTGGCGACTCTGAGCTATCAACAACCGCTGCCTAATCAGCTTGACCTTCTCAGACGTCTCCTGAACAAGACTCGGTCCCAAGAGCGAGGCTTCTCCTACCTCAGCCCAACACAAAGAAGACCGACAAGG
Source organism: Viscum album (assembly GCA_963277665.1). Taxonomy (NCBI): domain Eukaryota; kingdom Viridiplantae; phylum Streptophyta; class Magnoliopsida; order Santalales; family Viscaceae; genus Viscum; species Viscum album. The sequence goes on along the minus strand of OY728157.1, from coordinate 21,057,334 downwards.
CCGGCCATAGAGCACCTCAAAGGGTGCCATTCTGATGGAAGACTGGTAACTGTTATTGTAAGAAAACTCAACCAGCCCCAAATGGCTATCCCATGAGCCTCCAAAATCGAACACACAGTCTCGGAGCATGTCTTCCAGAATCTGTTTCGCCCGCTCCGTCTGGCCATCGGTCTATGGATGGTATGCCATGCTCATCTTAATCTGCCACCCCAAAGCCTTCTGGAGGCCTCCCCAAAACCGTGATGTAAAGCGGGGGTCCCTGTCAGAAACAACTGCCGACGGCACACCATGAAGTCTGACCACCTCCTGAACATACAAGCAGCCCAGTTCCTCTACCTTCGATGTATCTCTGACAGGAATAAAGTGAGAAGACTTAGTCAAACGGTCAATCACCACCCAGATAGCATTCCTCCCTCGAGGTGTACGAGGCAGGCCAATGATGAAGTCCATGGCGACCTCGTCCCACTTCCAGGTAGGAATGGGTAATGGCTGGAGTAGGCCAGATGGTCTCTGATGTTTTGCTTTCACTTGCGGGCAAGTGTAACATCGGGATACGTAGTCGGCTATGTCCCGTGTCATACCTGGCCACCAGAACTGACGGCGAACATCGTAGTACATCTTGGTGGTACCAGGATGGACGTCCCACTGAGATTGGTGGCTATCCTGCATCACCACCTTTCGCATAGACAACGGCACTACAACACGGCCCTTGAAGCATAGGACCCTCTGGGAAGACAAAGACCAATCAGAAGAAGTCTCCCCACCATTAAGAAACTGCATAGATCGCTGACAAAACTCATCACCAGGCTGCTCCTGCTGAATCAACTCTAGAAGGGCAGGAGTCAACTGGATGCTAGCCAAGAAATTACCTCCACTGTGCTCCCTGCTCTCCAAATGCAACTGGGCGAAGAGCCCCATCAAAGTCCACTCATCGCTGGACTTCTTCAACGCCTGCACTGGTACTTTTCTGCTCAATGCGTCAGCTACCACATTACCCGTTCCAGGGGTATAGACAATATCAAAATCAAAACCCTGCAAGTACTCGCCCAAGCGGCGCTGCCTCAAATTGAGATCCCTCTGAGAGAAAATATAGGCTAGGCTCTTGTGGTCAGAATAGACCACAAACTTCTCCCCAAAAAGATAGTGGCGCCATGTCTTCAAAGCATGCATCACTGCCGCCAACTCTAAGTCGTGAGTCGGATAGTTCTTCTCATGCGGCCGGAGTTGGAGAGAACCATAAGCCACCACATGCTCATCCTGCATGAGCACACATCCAAGGCACGTACCTGACGCATCACAGTACACCACATAGCCCTTTCCTGACTCCGGTAAGGTCAACACAGGTGCGGTGGTCAACCGCCGCTTCAGCTCATCAAAAGATGTCTGGAACTGTGGGCTCCACTCAAACTTCACCCCTTTCCGGGTGAGTGCGGTCATGGGGGAGGCAAGCCACGAGAAGTCCCGGAAAAAGCGCCTGTAATAACCAGCCAAGCCCAGAAAACTCCTGATCTCAAACACATTTCTCGGCTACTCCCAAGACATAACTGGTCTGATCTTTTCGGGATCCACTGAAACCCCTTGTTCTGAGACGACATGCCCCAGAAACATCACTTCCCTGATCCAGAAAGTGCACTTCGAGAGTTTGGCATACAGGCGGTTATCCCGCAATGTGCTCAAAAGAACGCACAGGTGGTGCTCATCCTCCTCCTCAGATCCAGAGTAGACCAGGATGTCATCCACGAATACCACGACAAATGAGTCGAGATATTGGTGGAACACCCTATTCATGAGTTCCATAAAAACTGCAGGAGCATTCGTCATTCCGAAAGGCATGACCAAGTACTCGAAGTGACCGTACCTGCTTCGGAAAGCCGTCTTCGGGATATCTGCTTCTCTCACCCTGAGCCGGTGGTATCCCGAATGCAAATCAATCTTGGAGAACCAATTTTCCCCATTCAGCTGGTCAAACAAATCATCAATCCAAGGAAAAGGGTATTTATTCTTGATGGTTACCTTGTTCAACTTCCGGTAATCAATGCACAACCGAAGGGTTCCATCGGCCTTCTTCGCGAATAAAACCGGTGCGGCCCAAGGAGAGACGCTCGGGTGAATGAATCCTTTGGATTCCAAATCGTCCAGCTGTGTCTTTAATTCCCTCAATTCGGTGGGGGCCATGCGATATGAGGGAAGAGATATAGGCTGTGTTCCTGGCGCCAACTCAATCGAGAACTCCACGTCTCGCTTTGGGGGTAAGCCAGAAAAATCATCTGGGAAAACCTCTGGGAACTCATCCACTACACGAGGTAACCCGCCCTGTGAAATACCACTATCGTCCTCCAGCGCGAGTGACGACAACTGATAAGCAAGATTTCCAAGCTCAGGTAGTGGAGGTCCCGCACGTCCCGACTGAGGATCCCATTCTCCGTGAAATAGCTGAGGAGTCCCATCTGGTGCTGTAAAGATGACTCGGCGTTGATAGCAATCAATGTGCGCCTAGAAGCGCACCAGCCAGTCCATACCGAGGATCACATCAAATAGGTCCATGTCAAGGTCCAAGAAATCTCATTCCATCTCGACACCTGACACAGAAAGTGCGCACGATCGGCACTTAAGGCCTTGCTCTCTCTTTTTCCCCAACGGCGTTACCAAATCCATAGCATATGATAACAACTCGGTTGGTAGGTTCAGCAGATTCACAAAACGAGAAGATATGAAAGAAACTGAAGCACCAGTATCAAATAAAACTGCAGCTATAGAAGATGCAACCAGAATAGTACCTCGAACCGTCGAAGGCCCTGCATCAGATCCCGCTGGTGCCTGATCCACAGCATGCAGTTGCCTGGTCCCTGCCTGAGAGCGACCGCTCGCCTGAGGCTCTGCCCTGATATGGCTCTTCCCTGAAGGCGATCCGGTCCTACCACCACGCCCACCAAACTGAGATCCTGTCGTCCTGGTCGGCTCTTACTGAACTGATACCCCTCTAGAACCCACTGATCCAGCCCCACTCTGATAAGGGCGTACAGTCCTGCAGAAGCGCTGTAGATGTCCCACCACTCCACATCCATGGCATGGTCTAGGAGGGTATGGACAAACAGGTCGGATGTGCCCTGCCCTTCCGCACTGATGGCACACAACAGACCCTGCACCAGAAGCCCCAGATGAAAACTGCCTGGGAGGATGACCTGAGCTGCCATCACCCTTCTTCCATTGCTCATCATGCTTCCTTTTCTTCTCAGATGAACTGCCACTGCCAAGCCCTGACACTGATCCAGAAAACCCCGATTTTCCCTTCTGGTCAATCTCGGCCATACAAGCACGATCGACCACCTCAGCATAAGTCTTCAGCTTGAACAAGAAAACCTGGGAGTGAATTTCTGGTCGAAGGCCCTTCTCAAACATTCAAGCTTCCAAGAATTCGCTCGAAACTATCTCAGGTGCGTACCGTACCAGTTCAGCAAAGCGATAGGCATACTCCATCACTGTCTGATTCCCCTGCGATAGCTCCATGAACTCCCGAGATCTATCATAGGCTACAAACTTTGGACAATACTGCTCGTTGAAGATTCCCTTGAAATCCTTCCAGCTCATGTGCTCAAGCTTCCCAGCCTGGACCACTGATTCCCACCATTTGCGACTGGAACGAGGCACACTTCACCCTGACTTCCTCAGGCATGTCAAGGAAATAGAACATGCGTTCTATCTTCTCAAGCCACTCCTCTGCCTCCTGAGGTTCTGAACCACCTCAGAAAGAAGGATGTTTGCTCCTCAGAAACTCCTGAGCTCTATCCTTTCTGGAGCCAAATTCTTCCCCTCTAGCTGGAACAGGGGCGGGGGTAGGAGTCTCCCCTTGTCCTAAAGCCTAAACGGCTCGGACCATCGCCTCAACAAATCTCTGATCAAGCGGCGCGGGAGAACTCTCTCTGGCTTCCTCCCGTGGATGCATGGGAACTCTCCGGGGAGGCATCTTACTGAAAAAGAGTGGCAATAAAGAAAGAAAACCATCAATAAAAAGGGAATAAATTTTTACAACAAGATAAACATTCATCAATAAACCAAACATGCAAAAATGAATCCATATAAAAGCTTTACTTTCCTTACCTGGTGTCCACGTACAGCCTGCAGCCTGCACGTCCCACCCAGAAAGAAAGTGAAACAAGCACCCTGACATCCCATGGTGACTCAGTATCTGTCACGAGGCGTGCTGGCCAGGTTCCCTACTCGCAACATAAATTCTGAGCCCCGACAGACCCAACTCATGTATAACCCAACTCATCCCAAATAACATAAACCACCAACAAAACCTCCCTTTGATACCATTTTGTCACGAACCGAATCGGGTCGCCATCCAAACCGACGCCCGACCCGGCCCGCGGCAAGGCCCGAAGGGCGTTCCCGATCCCCACGGGCTGACACAAGTTCCCGGGTATCAAAATAAACCTTGGGAATGATTTACCCGAGTGAATAAATGTAAAGCAACCAACCAAAGTAAACCAAATAGAGATAAAGGTTACAATCAAACATGTAGACAAGCAAACAGGTTTTTGGTTCACAAGTACTCAAAACCCAAATAACACCAAAAAAAGATAACCAAAGACCAACCTAAGGACTGTCGCCCGGTGTAAGGACACCGCCTCTAGGCCACCACCAAAACGCCACGTAGATAGTCCTGCTAACAACCTGAACCACTGCTCCCAAAAGCTGGACCCCTACATGTATCAGAAGTAAACAAGTCTACTTACACCCAAGGGTGTAAGTAGGGTGTGAGCAATCGCCCAGCAGGATATCACCAATAAATGATTCCACGCACAACTATCAAAAGGCAACCAATTGCAATGCTAAAATAAAGATATAAAGAAGTGCAAAAGAAAAATGGTTTTCATAAAATGATTTAAAAGAAAGGCAGTTCAAGATAAACACATTAGGATAGCAGTTCAAGTGACATATCACGTATCAACATGCATGCAAGGTAACTGGTGGCACCAAGGGATGGGAAAGGCCCTATGGGTACTAGACTAGCGGGATCCTAGAACGTCGTGTCTCGGTGAAACGTGGCTTAGGCGGCCACGACCCTCAGATAACATGGCTTAGAAGGCCACGACCCTCAGAACACGTGGGTTAAAAGGCCACGACCCTCAGATATCATATGTTTAGTTAGTGTTGCAGTCTTCAAACCTGCCAGTGAAACCGTGTCGGGTCATCTCCGGAACACTAGCTCACTAGTCCCAGTCTCCCCACCTAATACCCCGGCTTCCCTCCTTGTCCTCACCTAGAGATCAAAGTTCACATAACATGTCACAATAGCACTTCGAGCCAAACGGGTCACCTGCACACTGATATCCTCTTTAAAAACCACACACGCACCAAAACGTTTCTTTTCAAAAAAACTTAAACCACACTGCATACGCTTTAAATTAAACTAGACACATAACTTAACGAAATCACTTTTTTATTTAAGAAAACCACTAAGAAAAATTATTTAACAGTTTTCAAACATGTCGCAAAAAAATTTTAAAGGTTAAAAAGTCACCCAAAACCCCCTTTCTATAATAAAACACATTCTGACATGCCAACACACAACCCGCGTCATCCGAACTCCCTGACACACACTTCACAGTTCACAAATAATAATAAACAGCCAAAGTGAGTTTCCGCGATAAAAGAAATGGGCTTGCACCACCTGAATGTACCACTGGAAAATAAAATCCGCATTTAAAAAGTAATTAAAACTAATTTGTCAATATGAAAACTAATTAGCAGGCTGATGAAAAATTAAACCAGCACGCAAAAGATCGCCAAAAGATAATTGAGTGCGGAATCACCTACCTCATACGGGCGCGGAAAAAGACACGGCGAAAGACTCCAGTTGCACCGCGGTCGTACCGTCTTGAGCCGTCAACCAGGTCCTAAAAACAGCATAACGCTCAACGGGTTCAGCAAAAATGTTAACAATAATAATAATGACGATAATAATAATAGCGATAACATAATAATAATAATAATAATAATAATAATAATATAATAACAATAGAAATAATAATAGTAGTAATAATAATAATTATAAATAATAATAATAACAATAATATTAATATTAATAATAATAATAGCATAATAATAATAATAATAACAACAATAGTAGTATAATAATAACAGTATTATTAACATAATAATAATAATAATAATATGATAATAATATTAACATTAATAATAATAATAATAATATAATAATAATAATATTATTATTATTATTATTTACATAATTACAATAATAACATATTAATATTTATAGTAATGATATAATAAATAACATATTAATAATAATAACAAAAGAAAACATAATATCTAATTAGATAACTTAAAATAATAAAAAAAAACAGACTTGCGCGGAGGAGGCCGAACAGGGCCGCCGGAACGGAGAAGAAGAGGAAGAAAAAGAAAGGGAAGAAGAAGGAGAAAAGAGGAAGAGGAGAAGAAGAAGAAGGGAAGGAGGAGAAGAGGAGAAGAAGAAGAAGAGAAGAAGAAATGAAGAAGAGAAGAAGAAGAGGCAGGGGCACGCCGGCTGGACGGAGGGCTGCAGCAGGGGTGCAGCAGGGGCGGCGGTCGGCGAGGGGTGCTGGAGCGGCGCAGCAGAGGAGGTGGCTGGTCCGGCGAGGGTGCATGAGCGGTGTAGTAGGGGCGGGAGCGCCGGCTGGGGCCTTGTGCGGTGTGCAGTAGAGGACAACGGCAGGGGGGGGGTTGCGCCGGCTGGGTGGAGGAGAAGGGAGAGCGGCAGGGGAAGAGGAGAAGAAAAGAGGAAGAAGAGGAGGAGAGGAAAGAAAGGAGAAGTAAAGGGAGGCACGACGGGTGAGAAGAGAAGAAGAAGGAGAGGAGAAGAAGAAAAGAAGAAAAAAATAGAGAGAAGGAGGAGAAGAGAAGAAGAGCGGCAGGGGGGAAGCTGGTCCGCTGCGGGTGCAAGGGGAGTAACAGGTCGGCCCGAGGCGGAGGCGTGGCCGATGCAGGTCCGGCGGAAGGTGCTGTTCGGCAAGACACAGCGGCGGAGAGGGTGTAGGAGCAGGGCGCGGCCGAGCGGGAGTAGTAGGAGGAGAAAGGGGAGCGCGGATGAGTCGGGGAAGGGGTGCGCCGCGGATGGAGGAGGTAAAGACGTGGGGAGAAGGAAAGGAGGAGGAGAAAAAGAAAAAGAAAAAGAAATGAAATAAAAAAATGGGAGTGGGGGGTGGCGGTGGCTAGGGTTTCCTAGGGGGAAAAAAAGTTAAACAAATTAATATAATATAATAATATTAAATATCATAATAACATTAGAAATAATAATATTATTAGTAATAATAATTATCAAAATCTTAATAATAGTAACCGCATAACAATAATAATAATATATTAGCAATAATAATAATAATATCATAATAATTATAAAGATAATAATAACAATAATAAAAGCATAAAATTAATAATAATAATAATAGTAGTATCAATGATAATAATAATAATTTAAATAATAATAAAAGTTCACATCTGCCATTTGATTCGTCCGCGCAAGGGGCACCGTGCGTTGAAAAAGGCAAATCTGCATGGCCTTGCCCATCCCCTACCCATGCGCCGAGCGGCGTAAGGCCCGCGTGCGCGCACCATTACCCCAACGGGCAACCCAAACTAGGTTCGGCTCATGATACAACTGAATAATTTAAATAAACCGGCAATTAATTTATGAAATAAAAATTTAAAATTAAACGTATACCTCAATAAAGTCCGGGCGTGACATTTACCAGTCAGACTATAAGGGACAAGGCTCCAAATGAGGATTTAGAGCAGGAGAATTCACTAGAGAAAATCTAAACTGGAATTGGAAGAATGAGAGGGTATAAAATTTCCATCAATACCGAGAATGTGCATCATTGCAAAGTACAGCTAGCCAACCATCCCTATGAAAGGTGGAGTGCAGATATCATAACATGTCCTAGGGAGGAGAAGTTCCAAGTTGCCTTGTCTGGGTGATTCCCTTTACGGCCTATGGGTCATCTAATTGTCTTTAAGCCTTCAGGCCTTGTAAGGATTCCACCTCAACCGTTGAGAGGTGGATTAAAAAAAAAAAAATTAATTCCTTTGGGCCATTCGGTCATAGAGGGGTAATCAATAACTAACCCCACCCATCATTTCATGTCCAATACATCACTTTGTGTAGACGATAGGCCATACGCCCACACGAGAGATATTATAATTTCATTAGTTGAAAGGGTAAGGATGTGGATGATATATTAATTTCAAAAAATCATGCTTTTATAACAATAATCATATATATTCATTATTTCAATTATTATGACTATCTACGTGAGTCCATAATGGAAAACAATTACATCGATTCGCATGGTGGAAGTCCACCGTACACAGGAGTGATTGTTTGTTTTCCCATTTGATGGAGAAAGAGAGGGATAAATATTATTCAAACAAAATAATAACATCTTATAATTTGGTAGACACTAGTTTTATTATATTTAAATTGTTAATATATAATTTAATGTGATAAAATAATAAGTAAAAAATAATGTGCTTGATGAAGATAATTACCTTATCTTAGAAAAATCACCTTTGATCTCTTGTTAAGAACCCTATGGATTATATTTTGGGATGAATAGCGGCTCTAGAACGTGTATAATGATGTATAGTAGTGTTTTTGGTTGGTTTTATTCAATATAAATGGATTAATAGTTGTGAAGAAATGAGGGGATGAGGTTCCCTTATATTATTGAGGTGAGTGGCACACCTATGATTTTTCAATTTTTTTCAATAATGTCAAGGCAATTTCTTGTATAAATAGCTCTATAATAGCTCATATTATAAGGTGATAAGGTTAAGGTATAAATAAAACCAATCAATGGGGTTTCATTCAGTGTTTTTTTTTTCATTTTAACCATTGTCCTTATAGATTAACCCTTGGTAAACCGTTTTTGACCATATCCATAGTAATTAATTTTAACAGTTTTTTTCTATTCATTTTGAAAAAAATATTAAGTTTAACATATTAAATAATATTAATTATTTAGATTCAAAATATAGAATTCATTTTATTAAATTAGATTCATATAATAGGAAACATTCAATTTCATGACAAACCCACAAAATGTGTCAAAAAATGGTTTAAAAATGCATTTTTCAAGCATGAGATGATCTCACATTAACTATATGACTGGTTATAATCATTATATTGATTTAAATTAATTTATATATATTATAAAAAAATAATTTAAATCGTTAATCATTAAATATGATTCTAATTAATAAAAATGGAAATACTTTATGCCTTCTAGAAAATTTTTTTTTTTTGAAAAATAAATCTTTTTAACTCGTAAGGATCATATCTTTATTTCAATAAAATTGATAGTAAATAAATTTTAAATTTTTAATATTATGAAACATTATTTTAAATAAAGTTAGTAAAATTTTAATACTATATTTTCAATTATTCATAAAATTTTATTTCTAAAATAAAATGTCAAAAACTCATTCTAGGATTATTTTTGACCAAGTAAGTTCAAATTCAATATTTATCCTTTCAAATTAGAATTATTATTACATAAAATTTTCAAATTTTAATTTTCTTATAGTTGTACTAAAATATAATGTTCACTTACTATAATTTAATCTTTGATGTTACATTCCTCCTTCCTATGAAAATTTATTGCTCATAAGTTTCGTAGATGTTACTTTCTAAACAAATGAGGGTGATTCTTCTTTATAACATCCCCTAATTCCTACATTAATTTATAAAATTTATGATTTCTCTGAAGTACCTTCACCATTCAAGTTTTCTAATTCCACAATACTTTCTCTCTAGGGTCAATAATTAGGATGGGATCTTCATAGTAAGATGGATCATGTTTTGATTCAATTTATTTATAGGTGATCACTTTCATTGGGTCTGACATTTACTTTTTTAATAATGAGATATGGAACACATAATTTACATTAGAGATACTTGGTGTACTTTCTAAATGTTAAGGAACAAATCCAATTATTTTTGAGGATTTCAAAAGGTATGATGTTCCTAGGGCTCAATTTCCCATTCTTATCAAATCTTACAACACCATTCTAGGGAGATAATTTGAGGAAAACATGATCTCCGAATATAAATTCAAAATATTTACTCTTTTTATTGGAATAACTCTTTTTCCTGATTTGAGATACATTAATATGAGTGTGAATAGTGTTTACCACTGTTGTTGTCTCCTCAAAAAGTTATTTTCCGACAACCTTATCTTCCCATACTTTATCCAAAAATGTTGGAGTACAATATATTTTTCATATAATTCTAAATATGACACCATTTGAATACTTTAATGGAAGATATTGTTATATTAAAACTTTACCAAATGTAAATACTAATACCACATACCTTGGAAGTCAAATTATAATGATATCCACATGTCTTCTAATATTTGAATAGCCTTTTTAAACTATCCATGAGCCTAAGGATGATTTGAGATATTTAATTGAAGCTTGATGTTAAGAGTTGTTTATAAGACTTTTCTCAAATTTCAATGTAAATCATAGATCATGACCAAATATTATTAAAAAAGGTATACCATTAAGTATTAAACATTCATTAATATATAATCGTGTTAGGTGATTAAGAGGTAAATATTATCATATAAAAATGAAATGTATAGATTTTTAAGGTGATCACAAAGTAAACATATTACATCATTATTTGTAAAAGTATTTAGTAATATAGTGAAAAATTCCCTAGTAATGTCATCCCATTTCTAAATAGGAATAGTTAGTGGTTTCATGAGTCCTCTAGGATGTTTTCTCTCAACCTTCACCTATTGATAAACCAAGTATCATGATATATAATTAACAATTTCCCACTTCATATTATCCCACCAAAAAATGTTCCTTCAAATACCTAAACATATTAGTGGTACCTAGGTGTGTAGTCAAATTAATGCTATGGGCATAATACAATGAATTTATTTTCATATTAGTTATATATGGAATACATAACCTCTTTCTAAATTTCAGAATTATATCTTCAAAAATTGTGTCTGCCAATTTTCAATCATTCATTGGTTTAATTTTATTTTGAAAATTATCATCATCAGTGTGATAAAATTTTATATTTTCCAATAAATATGTATGTAAATAATTTTAAAAAGAAGTTATGTCTCCACATCCTTAACAATTCTCATATCCTACTTTACTAGATCCATGAATTTAAGATCCATATTAATCCTCATTTTTCCAATAACTCCATTATCTCTTATGTTTGATGTGACTACTACATTATTTCCATTACCTACGTGGTAATATATTCATAAATCATAATCCTTGAGTATCTTGAGCTACTATCTTCTCCTCATGTTGTTTTATTTCAGTGAAAATATGTATTTTATACTCTTCTGGTATGTTTATATCCTAAATCTTAAACCATTATGATAATATCGACATATCATTAAATAAATGATTATGGAATCTATCTCATGAACATGAGTTTATAGTTCTATTCATGAGTCTTCAACTACCTTGATGTATAGAAAATAAATTTACCATCCTACATAACGACACAACCAAGTCCCATATTTGATACATCCCTATATATAACAAATCCATAATTTTTGGATGATAGAATAAAAATAAAATCATTCAAGAATATCCTATTAAATTATTCAAAACATTCTTCACGTTATTTTATCCGTGTGAATATGACTTCTTTACATATAAACTTGGTTTACAAGTTATCTAACAAGGATTTTGTTTGAAAAATTGATGATAGTAACTTATAAAACCAATGAAACTATGCATATCAGTTATATCCATTAGTGTTGGTCATTATTTATCTTCCATTTTCTTCATAGGTTCAATATATATTCCATCCTTGGAGATAATATAACCACGAAAAGGAACTTTCTGAAGCCAGAATTGACACTTACTAAATATACCATCTTACTCTTTTTATTTAAGATTCTCAAGAATGATCTATAAGTGATTCTCATGGTCCTAATAGCTTTTAGAATACACTATATAATCATCAATAAATACCATTACAAAATTATCAATATTTTCTATGAATACTATGTTTATTATATCTATAAAAATAAAGGGTGAATTAATTAATCCAAATAGTATTAATACAAACTCATAAGGTCCACACTCTTACAAAATATTGTCTTCAGAATATCTTCATTCTTTACTAACAATTTATGATACATAGGAAGATGGAAAATATTTGAAAAATATCAAGCACATTGAAGTTGATCGAATATTTCATCAATGAAAGGTAGAATATACTTATTATTTTTTTATAATGGAAATTATTTTCTTATAATCATTGCAGGGCCTCGTAGATATATCATTCTTCTTAACTAAAATAATAGAGTCTCCCCAAGGTGAAACACTATGGAATATAAATCCATTATCATAAAAATCCTCAAGTAATTACTTTAACTCCACTAATTTTATAGTTTCAATTATATTAGGTTTCTTTGAGATAGGTCTTGCGTCAGGGATTAAAATATATAGAAAACTCAACTTGACACTCTGATGGATGTCCAAGTAATTTCTCATGAAATACGTCAATGCATTCTTATACAAAAGGTACTTCATAAATTTGAAGGTATCCTTTTTCCATATGTAGATTGTGTTTTCTCTTATTCCCAATTAATTTCATTCAAAAGTGCTACTATGGGTGGATTTAGACATGACTCATATAATGAATTCTCCACTCTAAAGATAAATAATTCTATATCTTCATCCTGGATCATAATTTTCTTCTATTTTTAGTATCTTTTTCCATAATATTTTGAAATAAATACCCCAAAAAGATTATATAAAATTAAATCATAGGTATAATAATAATAATGTATGAAAATTAGTCCTATTTATGTGTTATGATGGGAACTTCCGGACACATCCTTCTTATAGTGAGATTTCCACTCAGAGTTTTGACTGATAACTCCTTTCTTAATGTGATAGGGAGGTACATATTTATTCAGAAATCATGTACTATAGAAAATAGTGAGAAGAAATATAATCAAATAGATAATTAAATAAGTTTTTGGATATGATTAATGTAGCTTCCAATACATCTTCGGGAACTTCAACCTCATCCGTAGTGGTCGTATAAGATTAGGATTCTCCCCTCTGCATCTTTAGTGGTAGACTCCCTTGACACTTATGAAATTGGTTTGGATAATGACCAATATAATTATAGTTAGGGAACTATAAAATAGTGGTATATTTATTTCCCTTACATTAATTGTCAATATGACCCTTATCCCCACATTTTTAACAAACTCCCATGCCCTTTAAGAAAATTCCAAGATATTTCATTCCACAATTTTCACATGATGGAATTTGCTTCATTTTCTTATTCTTCTTTGAAACATTCCATTTTTTTTATTAAACCAAAATATTATTATTTTTATTTCCCTTGTATATATAGGATCTATATAATTTCTTCTTTTTTTTATAGAACATAAAACTATTTCATTATATGAAGAATCTTTTTGAGAAACCAGTTCTCATTATAGACTTCTCATAATACCTTCCAATTAATGGTCAATCATGCATTTCATATTACATATGTAATCCATAGATCACATGTATAGTCTTATAAATTTATCATTATAATACACAAAAATTTTATATTCATATTTCTTTATACTGAGGAACTTATACTTCATTTCAGTTCGTTTCTCATGAGGGAGATATTTGTTGAAGAATTTTTCTCTAGAATCTTTCCATTAAATTTTCTCTATTTTTTATTCCTCTCTAGAATTCTTGATAAGTTAACACCATTAATTAGTATCACATTTGAGACAATACACTTAAAGTATATCCTTTTTTCTATCATTATATCCCAAGTCCAGAAATATGATAATATGGGACTTAATCCATTTCTCAACTACCACAGTATTAGTAGTCCCACAAAATGATAGTGACTTATATCACATGAAATGATCCAATACAAGTGTATCATTCCATGGAACAAATTTTTATCCACATGTGTCAGGTTATAAGTCATAACCTCTTTCAACTTCCCCAATATAGCCATGGTCTACTCAACTCCATCACAAGTTGTATTGGATTTATCAACAATGAAATTTATATATTTACCATAAGTAAATATATGATTATTTATACTAGGATTCATTTATAAGAAATTTAATATAATGAATTAGTTTATATTATTTTAAATGTTAAATCATAATATATAATTGTGAATATTATATAATTATTAACATAAATTGAAAATTTATGCATTGTTAATCTCATAATCATAAACCTGGTTTCTTTTGGAATATTTAAAAAAAATAAAACATTTCATAATATTTTGTAAGGAATATGTTAATTAACCCAAAAATATCCCTTGGGAGTCTCAAAACATGTAAGCGGTAAGGGAACAGTCACTATGAGGAAAAATGATGGCTGAGGTATACTCGATGAGCTCTTTTAAAGTTAATTAACCCTAGATGCATTTGTGCCAAAACCACATCCAATTATAGTATCAATAAAGAGTTGCACTTTTAGAAAACACCAAATAATATCTACCTTAATAAAACTTTTATTATATTATACTACAATTAGACCTGTCTTAAAATTCATTCATAGGATTATATTCCTTAATCTATGTTTCCTTAAATCTACTTCCCAAGGTTTCTACTAAACATAATTTTACTTCAACTTTAACAACCCCAAATCTAGTAACCCAAAGCCAGTTTGTAATTTATTGGCATAGATACAAGGGATATAATCTTGAAGGACTAATAAATTTTGTATTCTTGGATAGATATATACATACTTGAAATCTATTTTGCATTGGTAATAATATATTAAACATAAAAAAGCGAATCTCATGTATCTTTAAACTCATTACAAGATTTTTTATTCATTACATAGAGAAATGAAACAAAATAAAGGTGTTATCTAATTCTCTATAAGGGTAATATACAATGAAATTTTTCATGTGTAAATAAGTCATAATCAATATGTAAAGGTAAATAACTAAAAAATCATTCCATTTAATCAATAACTTGAGCATGAAATGTATTCATGGATAATATCAAAGAGAAAATATATTGGATAATAATAATTAAATTTTCAAAGAAAGAAATGAATAATATTAGATGACATAATCTAAGACATCATGATATTAGTACCATAAATACCTTACACTATGTTAGATTAATTATTTGGTAGTTAGATGCTCAAAATCCAAATAATTTTGCCAATAGATTTGCCTCAATAGACATATCAATACATCTAGGGGTGATCAATAATAGAGACCCACCCTTGACCGTAGTCCAATGATTTCCTCATATATTTAATGATCAATTTAATACATAAACAATACTCTTTATAAAAAAATATCAATACTGAGTAAAGAATATGGAATATCAAATTTTCCCCAGTCAATCAAATAACATTAAAAGTAAAACCTTATATGTAGAAATGGTATATAGTTTTGGAACTAATCATATCCATGATATAAATAATATGGATATTTAAGAGAAATTTAATTTCAAATGATAACAACAAAGTGAATGTTTCAAGAGAAAGTTAACAACCACAAAATTATTAGGAGGTAAGATATGACCATTGATTCGTTAGAAATATATGTTTTGAAATAAAATTATTTCCTTTAGAGAAATAAAAATAATAGAATATATTCTTAGGGGATTACTTATTACAATTAATGGGAGATATATATAGATGGAACATTATATAATGACCAAGGAAACACTATTAACCATAACCATAAAACAAATATCTCTAGTATCCAAAGGTCACACAAGTATTTCCCCACTTTACTATAAAATAATATATCCCCATTCCATGATAAAACCAGAAAAATAAAACCATCTATGAATGCTCTATTACAATCAATATTACTCTTGATAAGAAGTAATTACAATAAAATAATTCCATATTTACATTAATAGAACTTAATTTAATACTATTTTAATAATAAAACATTTTAAAACACCAAATTTGGAAATTTATTTCATAATAAAAACCAATGAAATTATTAAAACTTTGAAAACATGATACATTTCATATCCATGACAGCCTATATGATGTAATAAGACAAATATGGACATTAAACTAAATAAATTAACCATAATTAAATTAATAAAACATATAACATGTTCACTAATAAGATGTTTTACCTGTATATTCTAGAAACACATGGTTCACTATAAATAGGTTTGATATGAATTTATATTATTTCACCATAAATTCAAAATCAATATATCTTTATTTATAATTCCCATATAAAATAATCTTACATCATTTTTAACATCCAAGCACAATGAATCTCCCATTAAAATTACATGACAAAAGTCAAAAATGATACTTCTACTTAGATGTATCCCCTGATCAAGAAAGAATACAAATAAATTATAAGATATTGTATAATAACATTTGGGTGGTTTCCCTCCAAATAATTTACTTCACTCATTCCATGATCCTGGTGAAATTTTGGTATATGTCATATTCATATCAATAATACTCAACTGATAAGATATAACCACAAAAAATGTTTCATAAGTTTCATAATATAATGAATTATATATTAATATCAAAATATAAAAATTTTAAAAATAAAATTCAACATGTGTAATAAAAATACATAACACTAAAGGAATGGTTTATAAGGCCATAAAATTGAAATCCCTAATATCAGGCACCACATGACTCTATTATGCCGCTAAAAACTCCATGAGTCATCCATTCATCAGAAAGAGATCCACCAAAGGTATACCACCATCGTTATGGTCCTCAACTAGATAAATATCTTGTCTTTTTCCTCCCCATGTCATAATTCATAATCTTTACCCATTCACCACGGTGGGAGAATATATAGTGAGTACAATACTTGAGAGAAAATCACCAATATTTCTCATTAACACCATGAATGTTATAATTATCCAAGATTTTAATGAATTTTATAAAAAATGTGACAATATAATGAGAATTTATAAAACAAAATAAATAATATAAAATATAAATTAAATAAAATATTTCCAAACACATCCATATCCAAACACATCACAAATTCCGTCATTTTCAAAGAAAAACATTGGACACACCCAATCCTGGATGTAAACCCAAGGGAAATATAAGGCCATGAGAAATAATAAACAATAAAAGGGTAAAAAAGTATGTGAATGTATTAACTAACTATAACACCCCAAGCTTCTATGGTACGCTTCTCTTTGAATAATACAATAGTGTGTGTTGTATGCAACTTCGAGCTCTAACACACACCACAACCAATCAAACTAGCCGTTATGAATAGTAATACCCACTTTTGAAATTTTAAAAATTTTATCATTCAAAATGGACTTCATATTTGTATTCAGAATATCGAAATTAGATTAGGGTGAATTTTTTGGTATTTTTATGAAAACATTCAATTTTTGATGAATTGTGAAAAAACACTGAGTTATAGTTTTAAAACGAATTTTTATTTAAAAAATTATTTATTTTATTTAAATTTAGTTAAAGTCAAAATAGATACATAATACCTATATAAGTTCAATGTAATCTATTGGAGTTAGTTTAGAATAATTTTAGATATATAAAATTTATTGAACTTTTCACCGTCTTTTACCCACCTCCTCGGAGAATTTAGAAATTCGCGTAAAACATAATTTTACTGCTTCTGTGGGTGGAATTTTGAAAATCTGAGAGACACTGTTAATATCAAGGGTTAAAATGTGATTCAATAAGATAAATTTTTTTTTTGTGAATAGTAACTTTTTACTTTTATTTACCACGGTTAAAAGTAAATAGGGTAATTAAGGGTAAAAATGATATTAATATTACCCTAACACATGTCCTAATTCTATTGAAAAAGTTTATCTCGACCAAAAAAAACCTTATGAATAAAATATTATCATTTAGGTCCACTTGGATTAGATTAGGACATTTATTATTATTTTATTCAAAGAAGAGTTAAAATCAAAGTTTAATTACTAAAATTTTTTTAATATGAGGATATACATAAGATAAATTCCATTATAAAACATAATTAGAAATCTAAAATAATTTTCTACATAATGGTATTTTATTTATAATTTTTAGACATTAAATAATTTGATTTATTTATGACACAATGGTGATGTAGTAATTACCTAATTAATGAAATAATAAAATAATTGATATTATAAATATCAAAATAAATGTAATTTGAGACTTTTTATGAATTCCACTAATTTTATAGGTTAATATGACATGTTAGTATTGATTTAATTATGTTTTTCCTAAGTAATAATTCTGTTATGATTTTCAAAAAAATCAAATAGCAAATAGTGTCAAAATTGACATAAAAGAGTTTTTAAAACAAATATTATATTATTAATTGATATTAAATTCATAAAAATCTAAGGTTCGGCAAAGAGACTTATATAATGATAGGTGTATCATAAATGAACCACTTGGTGTCCTCTTGGATTTATATAGTATGTTTATTAACTATATACTATAAAAATACAAAGAGACATGGTAAATGTGAAACTAATTTACTAAGAGTTAAAACTAAAATATAAGGTTAATATAGTGAAACAAAAATAGTCTAAAACCTATTGGTTGGGTTTTTTTTTTGACCCATCCCCACCTTATCCTATAAATAATTCACTTTGGAGCCATTAGAAACCGAATATGAATTTATTATAAAATAATATTTCTAGCTTTTCCTAAGGTGCCCATCACCCCTCTTATTAAAGGGCACTCACCCATCTCTCTAATTCACACCTTCAAAGCCTTTTAGATCGGTCAAAACCTGCCCAAATATTCTCTCAACTTCCCTCAATTAGACCTCGAGGCCTTAGTTTGATCAGAAAGCTAACCTACGGAGCCCTTTTGATCAAATCAAAAGGAAGAACACGAAGAAGAGGTAATGTTTTCACCACCCTCTTTCAAGTTCCTTTCTTCTTCAACTTCTTATTTATTATTTATTTCCATTATAAAATAATACATACAATGTCTCCTATATACTTTTATGTCATTATAAATATGGTACAACCATATTCAGTATTCTATCGATCCCATGAATGACATGTCACCATACGTGCGTACGTACGGCTTACCGTCTCCACGTCGGGGTGTAATTGTTATTCAATAAATTTTTATTTGGATGGCTATAATAATGATGTGTAATTTATGTAAATAATAAATATAACATGATAAGTATTCTGTATATATGATATACCACCCAATTATATATTATTTTAATATCAAAAAATGCTATTGTCGCTCATGCGTACGTACGGACTACCGTCTCTGCGAACGCAACGAGATTCATTCCCCATCATATCCATTCAAGAATAATTTTTATTTGATGGTTAAAAATAATGTTTAATGACTTAATATCATTTTGTATATGAATAATATACAACCTATACATAACAAACATGTCTTACATAATAAAGTATATAAAGGAAAACGAATCAGTTAACACCAGAAACAATGATAATACAAATATATTACTAACAAGGCAATGTTAAAAGATCATATATGATATCATATTAATGTATATGATTCTTGAATAATTTAATAACAATTATTTCACCATTATAAAGGAGCTTAAGCTACCCTCAACCAAGGAAAAGTACAATTTAAGGGTTTATTTCACAATCTCTTCATTATCCGAGGTTGTTTATACGTAATTATCTACTGGGACTTCTTTATCATCCACGTCCATGTTTCTTTAAAATTTGTTTTAAAACATTTTTAATATTTACTATACTATAGGTTAAACTCATATATACCCTTGTTATACTTTTTATAAAATTGTTTGAAAGGAATCTTTCAACTATTTTCCAAACAAGGCCCTTTATAACCTTTTTGAAAAAATTAAGGTAAGAATATCTTTTTAACTTATACAGTGGGTGTAGCTATTTTATACCGTTATAAACACCTCTAAACTTCCCTTACAATATTATAATAATATTTTCTAAGTAAATGTTTTATTTTATAATTATGTGACTCTTAAATGATTTCAAAATAGAAAGAGATATTTCTCTAAAAAGATTTTTGATTTCATCTATGTCAACATCCTTTGATGGATTTTATGTTTATTTGGATTTGATTTATTATGATAGAAAGCTTCTAGATTGTATTGAAGGTTTTGTGATATGTTTGACTGTGGATGTGTTATTTTTATACCATTCATGGTTTATGGAGAAATTATTGACAATTCGTATGCTAGTTTTAATACGAATGTTTATGTTATGTTTAAACCTATTCATATGAGGAATGCATTGGACTTAATAAGTGATGGGTGGAGCCCGCTATAGCTCCTTGATTAATCAGTAGGTCTCATGAGACAAACTAGTGTCTTGGCACAAGGCCTTGACAAAATATTATTATAGTCTTGGCATAAAGACTTGACTATGTGGTTATGATAGTCTGGTATTATGCATTCCATCATTATGAAAGTGGTTATGATATTGCATGTGATTATTCGATTAGTAGAATATCCATGTAAATAATAAAATGGAATTATTTATTTTTATTTCTGCCATATTATGCTGAAGTTCATGTTTAAAAGGCTTCTGTTTTAGTTATACATTTCCTTAAATGTTTATGCTTATTTAAGAATGTTTCTACTATATTGTTATCCTTACTTGGCATCTGAGCTCACCCATTTCTATGTTTCATTTTTCCTAGCATGTGAAGAAGTATTTTATGAATAACCTGCAGGGATAGTATGAGGGTATATGAGTGTGGTCTATGGACACAAGATGTTGTTGTAATTTTTCACTTTATGATGTAATATAAACTTTATGAATGTATCTAGTGATTCCAAGGCTACTAAACTAATCGGTCTTTCGAGACGTGATCTTTTTTTATTATGCCAAAGTTATGTAATAATGCACCAACTCTAGATAACTAGGGTCAGGGTGTTACAGTTGGTATCAAAGAAAGTTTAGTACAAACATTGGAAGCTAGATTTAGATAAACTCTGATTAGAGAACATAGCCCTAAGATAGACTATGAGGATTAGTATAGAAGAACTTCCTTGAATTTTGGTATTGTAGAGATTTTGTGAGTTTTCTGAGAAATACAACCTTGTTTGGATATGATCTGGTAGAGGCGGCTCTGGAATAGATGTACCTAGGGGTAAAACCAGAAAACACTGCTTTGAGCTAGACTCGAATGGGAATTGGTGCACGACAACAGGCCTTGCTGCACTCTTGGTTACAACACTCTCGGGGGATATTCTTAAGATAATTCTCATTTTCTTTACAAACAATTATGAAGGGTTTATGAGTATATAGTTCCTCAAAGAAAACATTTTTATGATTATGTATTATATCCATAAACTATTCAATTTATGTTAAGTGTTTTACAAGTTTGGAATTATGTATTTTGATTCATAAACTGATCCAGTTTATGCCATTTTTAGAAATGGAGCCTAGTGGAAGAAATGGAAGCCGTATCAATGAATGCACTCCATGTAGGGATTTCCCTCCTGCTCAAGATAATTATAGTGGAACTGGTGATGCAACTGGTGCTGATTAGCTTATCACTATATTAGGACAACTCACTCAGGTTATTAATAATAACCTTATCCGTATGGAGCACACTGATCTTCAGCATGGAGGATCAATGTTAGATCACTTAATGAGGCAACAACCACCAATATTCAATGGGAGTACAAATCCATTGGTTGCTGAGCAATGGATAAGTTCCCTAGAGAAAATATTTCAGGCCTTGGGGAGTAGTGAAACGGAAAAAGTTGTCATGGCAGTTTACCGCCTCACCGGAGATGCTTATCTGTGGTGGTCATTGATTCAAAATACGACGGAAGATGATGAAGTATCAAATATGGAATGGAGGGAGTTTAAAGATATTTTCATAGAAAAATACTTTCCTCATGACCATCGAGCAGATATGGAAAGGTAATTTATGAGTCTAAGACAAAAGGAGGATGAGAATGTTGCAAAGTATGAAGCTAACTTTACAAGGTTAGCAAGGCATGCAGCAGATTATATACATAACCCAAGGAGTAAGATTAATCATTTCTTTGATTGGTCAAAACCATTTCTTCATCCAAAATTAGTCTCACAATCCTTCTCGTCGTACGAATACATTGTCTCATGTGCTATCAAGACAAAAAAAGGAGTTCTCTAAGCCTTAAGACTTTAAAGCAAAGAAATAGAAGAAGAGATCTGCTGATCACTATGGGAATAAAAATAAGGGGAAGAAGGGAAAAGTTGAATATCCATCCTGTAGTAAATGTGGGAATAAACACCCTTTTACTTTCTTGAAAGGGAATGGGAGTCTGTTACAAGTGTGTTAAAAAAGGCCACCAAGATAATGATTGTAAGGGGAAGAAAGAAGCTACCGATTTTCAATGCTACAATTACAGGGATATGGGACATTATTCAAATGAATTTCCTAAGCGTCAGGGGAACTTACCTCAGAAAAGGCCAAGGGATCAAGGCCAAGCTTATGTTATCACTACTGCTGAGGTAGAAGCTCTGAAAGATGTGGCGGTAGGTAATTTAATGTTTTCCTCAAGTTTAGCAAATTCATTATTTGATTCTGGATCATCGCATTGTTTCATATCTTCCCAGTTTGATAAGAAAATTTGATATTTCCAATTTGATTTAGCAAGGGAGTTGTTAGTTAAAACTCCTAAGGGAAGTATCACTGCTACAATGTTCTATGAATCAGTACCCATTAGATCACATCAATGTTCTTTATTTTCTGATCTCATCGTCATACCTATGATTGGGTTTGATATAATCCTTGGTATGGATTGGCTTTCGGACTATGATGCGAAGATTTATTGTAAGAAGAAGGAGGTTACAATTTTTGATGATGATGACAAGGAACACATTATCTATAGAGAAGAATCATCACCACCTAATTCTTATCTAGATCCACCTCCAGTAACTCAACTAAATTCAATTATTGGGGAGGAAGATAATGAAATAAATTTGGGTGAGGAAAGGAATGTCCAAATAGAGGATGTACCTATTGTGAAATAATATGTTGATGTTTTTCCAGAGGATTTACCTGGACATCCTCCAGAACGAGAAATTGAGTTTTCCATTGATTTAATTCTTGGATCAAGGCCCATATCAAATAACCCTTATAGAATGGAAACTGTGGAATTAGTGGAACTAAAGAAACAACTAGAGTAATTGGGTAATAAAGGGTTTTATTCACCCTAGTGTTTCTCCATGGTGAGACCCTGTCCTTTTTCTTAAGAAGAAAGATGGATCTATGAGGTTATGTATCGACTGCAAGGAGATCAATGCTATAACAATAAAGAAAAAGTATCCCCTACCTCGCATTGATGATTTATTTGACCAACTGCATGGAGCTCAATACTTTTCAAATATTGACCTTTGATCTAGATATCATCAGTTGTGTGTGAAGAAGGAAGACATTCCAAAGACAGAATTTTGAACCAGGTACGAGCATTACGAGTTTACAGTAATGCCTTTTGGGCTGACTAATGCACCCTCTATTTTCATGGATCTAATGAATAGAGTTTTTAAGGAATATCTTGATGACATTGTAGTGGTATTTATTGATGATATATTTATATACTCAAAAATCCATTAAGATCATGAAAATCAATTACGCATGATCCTGAAAACTCTGAGAAGACATGAATTATATGGGAAGTTTAGAAAGTGTGAATTCTGGCTTCAGGAGATTTATTTTCTTGGCCATATTGTCTCTAAGGATGGAATCTCTATTAATCCTTCTAAGACCAAGGCAATCCAAGAATGGCCAACACCAACAAGTATAACTGAGGTACATAGTTTTATTGGTTTTGCAGGTTATTATCGACGATTCATCAAAAATTTTACCCGGTTGGATAACCCATTAACAAAGCTCACACGTAAAGGGGTTAAATTGGTTTGGAAAAAAGAGTGTGAAGAATGTTTCGAAGAACTGAAGATAAGATTAGTAAACTCTCCGATATTGACTCTACCATCGTGGAATGATGGGTTTGTTATTTATAGTGATGGTTCAAAGAAATTACTTGGTTGTGTCCTTATACAGAATGATAGGGTTATTGCCTATGAATCACGACAACTAAAAATTCACGAGCAGAACTATCATACTCATGATCTTGATTTAGTAGCTGTAATACTTTCTTTGAAGATTTGGAGACACTATCTATATGGTGGGAAATTTGATATTTATATTGATCACAAGATTTTGAAGTATATCTTCTCACAGAAAGAACTCATCATGAGGCAAAGGAGATGTCTTGAACTACTCAAGGAATATGATTGCATGATACACTACCACTCGGGGGGAAGGAAAATAAGGTGGCAGATGATTTGAGCAGAAAGGATCGTGGAGTTTAGAACAAGATTAGAGTTGAGAGGGATCCTATTTTCATGGATCTAGTAAAGATAGATATGGGAATCACCATGGAAGGTGAAACATCAATACTTTTTCAAATGGTTGCCAAACCATATTTAATAGAAAGGATTAAGAGTTCTCAGACCGATGATGAAGAATTTCAAAAGAAGATTAAAGATGTGAATGATGGGAGATTGAGTGACTTTGTGTATGAAGATGGAATTTTCAAATTTGGGAAGAGACTTTGTGTTCCCAATATACCTGATCTAAAAAGGGAATTGTTGGATGATGCTCATAGTTCCAATTTCTCTATAAACCCTGGGAGCACCAAAATGTATAGGGATTTGAAGGAACATTTTTTTGGGAAAACATGAAGAGGGATATTGCTGATTTTGTGTCAAGATGTATGGTTTGTCACCAAGTGAAAGCTATAAGGAAACATCCTGGAGGAGTCATGAAACCTCTTCCCATACCTGAGTAGAAGTTGGATAATATCACGGTGGACTTTTTCATGGGACTACCAAAGACTCCTAGAAAGAACGATGCAACATGGGTCATTATTGATCATCTTACCAAGTCAACACATTTTCTTGCAATAAGGGAAGATCTACCACTTGAACATCTAGTAAGACTATATATTAATGAAGTTTTAAGACTTCATGGAGCACCCCTATCTATTTTTTCTGATTATGATCCACATTTTACATCAAGATTCTGGAAGAGTCTTTAGAAGGCCTTGGATATAGAACTTCATTTGAGCACTACCTAGCACCCTCAAACAGATGGACAATCAGAACAGACTATTCAAACCATAGAAGACATGTTGAGATCTTTCTCACTTGACATTCAGGGTATGTGGGATCAATATTTACCTCTGTTATAATTTTCCTATAACAATAGCTTTCATTCAAGTATTCAGATGGTACCATAGGAAGCTTTATACGGAAAGAGATGTCGCACACCAACCTTTTGGGATGACGTTTGTGAAAGAAAACTCGTAGTCCCAGAACTGGTGGAGGAAACTATGGAAAAGGTGAATGTAATCCAAAACCATATCAAAGCAGTTCAAAGTAGGCAGAAGAGCTATGCCGATAACCAAAGGAAGGATTTGGAATTTCAAGTAGGAGGTCATGTTTTCTTGAAGGTATCTCTATATAAGGGAGTCATACATTTCAGTAAGAAAGGTAAATTGAGTCCTAGGTACATCGGACCTTTCTAAATTATAGAACGAATTGGGGTTTTAGCTTACCGTTCGGCAATGCTGCTAAATCTCTCCAAAGTTCACGATGTGTTCCACGTATCACTTTTGAAAAAATACATGCCTAACCCAACGCATCTACTCACCTTTGAGGAATTAGAATTGGAACCTAATTTGTCTTATTTCGAATATCCCGTCATGATTCTTGATACCAGAGATCAAGTTTTGAGAAACCGAATCACTCATCTGGTAAAAGATCTATGGAGAAACCATAAAATGGAAGAGGTAATGTGGGAACCCGAGGAACATATGATGAAGAATAACCCAAGTCTTTTTATGTAGTAATATTCTATAAATTTCGAGGATGAGATTATTTGAAGGAGGGGAGAATGTAACACCCCAAGCTTCTACGGTACACTTCTCTTTGAATAATACAATAGTGTGTGTTGTACGCAACTTCAAGTTCTAACACACACCACAACCAATCAAACTAGCCATTATGAATAGTAAAACCCACTTTTTAAAATTTTATAAATTTTATCTTTCAAAATGGATGTCATATTTGGATTCATAATATCGAAATTAGCCTAGGGTAAATTTTTGGTATTTTTTTGAAAACAATCAATTTTTGATGAATAGTGAAAAAACACAGAGTTATAGTTTAAAACGAATTTTTATTTAAATATTTATTTATTTTATTTAAGTTTAATTAAGTTAAAAATAGATACATAATATGTATATAAGTTTAATGTAATTCATTGGAGTTAGTTTAGAATAATCTATGATATATAAATATTTTATTGAACTTTTCACCGTCTTTTACCCACCTCCTAGGAGAATTTAAAAATTCACGTAAAACTTATTTTTACCACTTCAGTGAGTGGAATTTCAAAAATCCAATAAACATGGTTAATATCAAGGAGTAAAATGTGGTTCAATAAGATAAAAATAATTTTATCTGAATAGTAACTTTTTCTTTTATTTACCTCAGTTAAAAGTAAATAGGGTAATGAAGGGTAAAAATGATATTAATATTACCCTAACATATGTCCTAATTCTATTTGACAAGTGTATCTAGACCAAAAACAACCTTAGGAATAAAATATTATCATTTAGGTCCACTTGGATTAGATTAGGGAATTTATTATTATTTAATTCAAAGAGGATTTAAAAGAGTTAAAATCAAAGTTTAATTACTAAAAATTTTTTAATATAGGGTCATAAATAAGATAAATTAGATTATAAATATTTATTAGAAATATAAAACTATTTCCTATATAATGGTATTTTATTTATAATTTTTAGATATTAAATAATTTAATTTCTTTATGACACAATGGCGATGCAGTAATTACCTAATTAATGAAATAATAAATAATTGATATTTTAAATATCAAAATAAATGTAATTTGAGACTTTTTATGAATTAAACTAATTTTATAAGTTAATAAAACATGTTAGTATTGATTTAATTAAGATTTTTCTAAGTAATAATGCTATTATTATTTTCACAAAAATAAAATACCAAATAGTGTCAAAATTGACATAAAAGTGTGTTTAAAACAAATATTATATTATTAATTGATATTTAATTCCTAAAAATATAAGTTTCTACCAAGAGACTTATATAATGATAGTTGTACCATTAATGAACCACTTGGGGTCCTATTGGATGTATATAGTAAGTTTATTAACTATATAATATAAAAATACAAAGAGACATGGTAAATGTGAAACTAGTTAACTAAGAGTTAAAACTAAAAGATAAGGTTAATATAGTGAACCAAACTAGTATAAAACCTATTGGTTGGGTTTTTTTCGACCCATCCCCACCTTATCCTCGAAATAAGTCACTTTGGAGCCATTATAAATAGAATATTAATTTATTATAAAATAATATTTCTAGCTTTTCCTAAGGTGCCTCTCACCCCTCTTTTTAAAGGGAACTCACACTTCTCTATAATTCACACCATCAATGCCTTTTGGATCGGTTAAAACCTACCCAAATATTCTCTAAACTTCCCTCTATTCAACCTAGAGACCTTAGTTTGATCAGAAAGCCAACCTATGGAGCCCTTTTGATCAAATCAAAAGGAAGAACATGAAGAAGAGGTAATGTTTTCACCACCCACTTTCAAGTTCATTTCTTCTTCAACTTCTACTTTCTTTGTTATTTCCATTCTAAAATAATAAATCCAGTATCTCCTATATACTGTGATGTCCTTATAAATATGTTACCATGATATTCAGTATTCTATCCATCCCATTAATGACATGTCACCATAGGTGCGTACGTATGACTTACCGTCTCCATGTCGGGGTGTAATTGTTATTCAATACATTTTTATTTGGATGGATATAATAATGATGTGTAATTTATGTAAATAATAAATATAACATGATAATTATTCTGTATATATGATATACCAACCAATTATATATTATTTTAATATCAAATGAATGATATTGTCGCTCGTGCGTACGTACGGACTACGTGTAATGAAGGTTATTGCTAAACTTCCTCTGATACCAACTGTAACGCCCCGCCCCCAACTAAAGAGTGCAATGAAGTCATTTTTTCTTAAAAACATTCATTTGGTATTTTAAGTAATTAAGAGTGGGAAATGAAAGGAAAATATATGAACTCTAAAAATAATAAAATTAGAAGAAACGATGTGATATTTAGGGAAGATATATCATAGAACTTATACATTGGGAAATTTAATCATATGAAATCCTAGTAGAAATGAAATTTTAACATAAAACTCTGACCTTAAGTCTCTCTTTATTTATAAGTGATCTATGATCTTCTTCTTTGAAGGTAATCATTTGGATTTCACCTTTTTCCTTGATGGATTATTCTTAAGAGAAGAACAAAATCTCTAAAATCAATGGAATGATTCTAGGAAGGATTTTGAGTAGGGTTTAGCCGAGCATGAAGGCTCAAATGGAATCAATAAGGGAGAATAAGTGGTTATATTTTATAAGTGAAGGGATATACACACATGAAATTTATTAATATATTTAAATTATATATGGTCACTTTTAATAGCCTGAAATGTTAAAGGGTTGAGATACTTAATGTTACCACCCATGTCAACAGGGTGCACCTTTACTTTCAGGAGCTTACCTTATTAGAAACCAATAGTTAAACATTCTTATCATGGAGTAGTGGTGAGAATGAGTGGCCTACTAGGATATTTCATAGGGTATGTGAAGTTGATAAAAAATTACATCAAAATAACATTCATTTGCCTTTTGGATAGTCATTAATAATATATGTAACCCTATTGGGTAATAGATATCAGTGTGCTGGGAAAGAAACCATAGTATTATAGGAGAATGATGGGGTTAAACGATAGGATTCACGACACATGGAGGTTGGTTCATGACAATGTGGTAATATGAGCCTTCTTTTTTTCCATTATTATAAAATTTCGGATTGATCGAAAGAAGACTAAGAAGTGGAAGAAATTGTTAGTAAAAATGTTCTTGGGAGTAGCTAACCCATGGGTGGGGTAAAGAAAAAGTTTCTAAGTAAGGGACTTTTGTCTTGAAATTTCCTTATCATAGTTGAACTATATCCACCTTTGGGTGATCCACATGTGATGTGAAATTATGTTTTCGGGGATATCAGACCATAGAATGGTACAGAAAGGGATCATGAGAATATGAATCATCATGGGAACATTGAAATTTATATGCCATTCCTATGCCTTGTAATGTATATTTTATTTCCTATACTACTTGTTTACTATCTTATATGAATTGGTTGTTATGTCTGTAATTTATAACATTAACTGTAAAAAAGGTAACTTAAAGTGTCTGGATCAACCTAAATGATGTTTTCCTTCATAATTTGATGATGAAATTTTCTCTAAACAACCATAATATAATCCAATACTTAAAAACATAGTTATATAAGATGATAATTTAAACTAGTTATAGTTAAATAGAGATCCAATTGAAACTTATAAGATTCATTACTTTATAAAAGGGTAATGAAAACCATAATGACTTTAAAAAATATGTAGACATGCTGAATTTTAAATTATGAAGTTGAAAAAAAAATATATAGTTAAATGGGACCAAAATTGAAAATTAAAGAGTGTTTACATCGATAAATTGGAATTGGTAACCCATATAACTGAACCATTACGTTAAAGACTTTAAACATTACCTTTTAACCCGACCTAAGTAATGGGTTGTTTGGGTTTGTGTACGTTCTTGAATTAAATATTTTTATAAATTTATGGTATCTAATGTAGTGATTCCTTGATCATATTATTTCATTCCCTATATATAATGTCATATACTATAGTATTATGTTCTTAGGTGTGTGCTTGGTATTGTAGATACATGCCTCCATGATAGCCTTTGGTCGAGTTCCCAGAATGTGGTGATGTCCATACTCCTAAGGTGGTGGGACTTGGACCACCAGTGGAACCTCCTATAGTTCCACATGTGGTACTAACAGTTTTTACAACTATCATGCTTATATTGGTCACTGATGACCATATTAAATATGGGTTTTTACTCTTTATAACGTACTTAGAGGGGGTTTTGTGGGATGCTTCAACCATATCTAAGTTGACTAAGTTATTCCAATAACATCACCAACCAGTTTTTTTAGGGGAAGGTAGTCACCAAGATATATATTCTTGGTTAGAGTCTATACATATGACCCCAGAGAATTTCTAAACACATATATATAGGATAGTGAAACATTTATCCTATATTCTTTGGAGATCTTATAGGAAATGGTAGGGAATTCTTACTCAGTGAGATCAATATTGGGGCATGGTTTAGAAGAACTTCCATACTAGTTTCTTAGAATAATATTTTTGAATAATTTTAGGGATGATTAAGATAAGGAATTAATTCATATTAAGTAGGGTAAATTTTCCTTTTTGGATTACTAATATTGATTCACTAAGTTATAGTTCATTGAACCCACTATTACAGTTGATGACATTTCTAGGGAAATAATTTTTTTATGGAATCAGGTATTATATTCATTCTCAGGTGACATATTTGAAATAATTACTATGTATAAGATAGTAAACCATGCCCTTATCTCTAAGAAAAATATTATTGTAGCTAAATGTAATGGTTAGAGTGGTTCAACATCTAGGTGAAGAAGTGGATCATCTAGTGGAAAGAAGTGTTTCCATGAGGCTTCTTGCCACGGTAGTGGAATACATGGTGTGTGCACTAGTTGTTCTCTGGTTTTTCATATTTTTGTTAGGAAGGTTTATATATATCCCATATTTGACAAAAACATAGTAGAGTTTATAGCATTTAAAAAAAATACATCTCTAGAGATAGTATAATATTGTTCCCCTGATTCCAAATGAAAGGGGATCTATAACTGTCCAAAGATCTAGAGTGGGATTTGTGAAACCATGTCAGGTTGTAATTTTCATAAATTACAACCATTTAGGATAATGATGTGGCTGAGGTTGAGGGATACATATATAGTATGTGAATCTATAATAGATACGATATTCATAGGAAGGTTAGGTTGTAGCTCAAGGTCATTGATATGGCTACTTACATGCAGTGCTTCCTACACCATTTCAGTAGAGAAACAAAATTTATATAGTAAGAGGTATGATCCCAGTGTTCTCAAAATTAGTTTCTAACTTGTTTAACATGTTCAATTCTTATTCATTCAAATATTTTTCTTTGATGGGAATCTTGGGTTTGGATATTAAGTAACTATATGTTGTGATGTCCCTTGACACACCCCTTGGAATATGGAAAGATGGAATTTTCCTTTGTAATGAGTTTCCTCTCTAGATTGGTGGATATAAATTTTTGTGGGACCTTTTCATCCATGTGATGAAATGAATTTTATTTATTGTTATATTGGAGGGTAGTTAAAATTAAAAATCAAATTTACTATTTTCACTGATAGGTAACTTTATTATCACCCGAGGGAGGTAGTTATCTTCACATGGGAGAATGGGATGTCCAAGAAGGTCATACTAGACTAGAGAATCAAGGAATTAGAAGAGTATTGGCCCAGAGTTTTATCCTCTTTCTGGATGACCAGGGAGTATGATAGTATATCCTTCCTCTAATTGTAGACCCTTTTAAGGACATATTCCTTGAATAATTTTTTGGGATACCTCCAGATAAGTAGGTTGAATTTTCAATTTTTCATAACCTAGGAGATGAACTGGTATCCATTCCTTCATATAGGATAACTTCTACAGAGCTCTTAGAACTCAAGAGGTGGTTGGTGGACCTAGAAACTATGGGTTTATACAACCCAACACATCTACAGGGGGGTTCCATGGAACTTCAATCCGTGAAGGGGGTTGATAATTTTTGATTATGTGTGAATTTAAATCATTTCAATTAGTTTATAGTTAAAAAATAATTTACACTTCTTCATATAGATGATCTATTTGACTTGTTTTGGGGATCTAGGGTCTCCTATTTATTTAAATCAGACTATCATCAGGTCGAAGTTAGGCTCTAAAATATACCATGGATTTTGTTTCAAAGAAGGTATATCTTATATGAGTGTTTGGTAATGATATTCAATCTGAATAATGAACCTAATATATTTATGGAGTTAATGAATCGGTCCATCCACCCATATATGGATTCTTTAGTTTTCGTTTTTTCAAAGATATCTTTATGTATTCTTAGTTATGTGGGAAGAATGAGAGGAATCTAGAAGTAATTTTGAATACTCTTTGGGAGTATTGGATTTATGATAAAAACTCAAAGTATTGCTTTTGGATAGATAGGGTTCACTTCCTGGGTCAAATCATATAAAAATTAAGGGTATTAATGGATCTATTGAAGGTGGGATTATTTGTTTCATAGGTGTATCCTAAGAATGCGTTAGATATTTTAATCTTCTAGGAATTATCCTATTACTACTGGTGATTCATTCAATAATTTTCCTTCCCTTAAGAACCAATAATAATACGAACTAAGAAGTGTGTAATGATTATATGGTTGGAATATTATGGAAAGGCTTCTTAGGAGTTGAAATTAATGATGAACTCATCATAGATCTTGATTTTTCCTTAGCCTAGATGAGGGTACATAGTTTATTGTGACACATCATGCATTGGTAAGGGTTTTTTATTAATGAAATGGGAGTAATTATAGGCATATGAGTCTCAATATTTTAGGCCTCATGTTTACAATTACCAACACATGACCTTGATTTAGTAGCTATTGTTCATTATCTATATTACTAGAGATAATACCACACGGGTGAGTGTTTGTTTGGTATATACAGACTAGAAGAGCCTCAAATATATTTTTATAAGAGATTTCCAAAATAATGACATTGTAGGAAAGTTAAATATAATCAATAAATTGACATTAATCTCAAATATACTCCATGGAAAGGCAATATTGTTGCTGATGCTCTGATCCAAAATACCAGGGGGCAAGAGATTTGATAGATGTGTAGAGAGTGGCAGTTGATGACTCTTTTTTATTATATAATTCTTCATTTTTAGTATTTTTACATGAATTTCATCCTCATAGACTTATTTTTAACACCCATAAATTTTGTGAAATATATTTTAATGAATTAATTTTATCTTTTCGATATTTTTCATTTCACGCAACGCTAAATATAGCTTGTGTTATATGAATGAAATAAGTTTGGATTTTGTTTCATGAAACAGAAAAGTTAATATTTTACTACAGACAACACTTACATTAGCTTTAGGTACACACAACAAAAAAATTTCCTTGTGTTTCATGAAATTATGATTTCGTTTGATAACTTTTGTTACACACAAAACATAGTTTTACCAAACTACAACATACTATTAATATCATTGTTTAAATATTAATATAGTTTCCACCTAAGAATTAGGATGGATGTTATGAATATAATATTATTTAAACATGTGAATAAAATGGACCCTATTAGCTATAAATAAACATAAGAACTATTTGAAAATAAAAAAATTCATTTTCTTATAAAACTACATTTCTATGCACAAACCCCATTCTTATCAATAAATTAAAAAACCACTATTAATTAATTATGTATATATATAATATATTTAATAAAATACTTTTATAAGCATCCAATATATTTTAATGGCATAAGATAAGAATAAATCCATTTCTATATATTAAATATGTATTTTTTAAAAAGTTAATTTTACATCATATTAATGGAAAATCCATTTTAAATATGATTTTTGAAATTTTTTTAATTTTTATTTTACAAAATAAACTCCATTTTTTAAATATTAATATCAAATTTTACTTTGTTAAAATTTTTGGTATTTTTCTGGGAAGTTTCATTTTTTGATGAATTTTGAAGAACACTAAATTTTAATTCAAAAATGCTTTTTCATTTAATTTATATATAAGGTTAAATTATATTTTTTATTTGTTTTAATGTTTAATTATGTTACTTATAAAATAATTAATCCAATTTATTTCGTTGGAATAAATTTAACATTGAAATTGGATCTAAAAACTTAACAAGATTTTGAATGTTTTTACATTAAAAAACCACATTTTGTCCCATATGTGGGATTAAAATTAAATTAATTTTTTTGAAATTATATGTTTCTAATTTTGAAAAATGGATTAAATATTTGTAATTAGAATAATTTATAATTTCTAACTACTTCAACTTACTATTTGACAAAATATATTAGTGACTACAATTAAAAATAATTACAATGTTTAACGTAAAATTAAGATTAAAAAGTGAATCAACCATAAATTTAAGGGCCAAAATGACATGTAAAATTCTTAAAAATACATTGGATGAAAATATTTGGACCCTAAACTCCATTTCATATAGTTTTTAAAATTATTGGACCCACTTGACATGGAAAAAACGTGAGTGGAATTCCATTTTAGAAAATTTACAACAATGTCACTCCTCCTCCGCTTTAAAATGGCACACACCCTCACACTTATTAAAATTTATTAAGGTATTTAGATCACCCAAAATATTATCAAATAATCTCTCAACATACCTACATTCATATTATATGACTCCATTTTGGAGGAAATCCATCCAGGGAATCCATTTGGAGTAAACCAAAAGGAATTACCCCAATAAGAGGCAACATCCTTCCTCAAGATCCTTCATTTAATTTTCATTCTCCACCACCTAAATTATTATTATTACATGTTTATATAATAATATTAGTATCATAAATATACTAAGAGTTTTTTAATCAAAGGTTTTGAACTACACTTACACACACTTCCATCTAATGGGTAATGAACTTACCATTCTTGTGTATGGTGAACTACCACCTCACGAAATGATGTTGTTTGTTTTTCCTTACCCACATTTCATAGTAGGTAATTATAATATAAACTTGGTTTTTAAATTATATATATGATATTTATGATGTATTTATTCTTATTTAATTAATATATAACATATTACTACATTGTTTCCATTTTTTGTAAATACGATAACTTTGTTTGCGGGAGTGTGGACAATCGCCTCCACAAAGCGATGTGATTCATTAAAACTATACATATAATATATTAAGGGTGGTTTTATAAAATTTATATGATATATATGACATAATAATTCTAATATAATAAAATTATATATATAAAAATATATATGTCATTTACTTTCCTTATTTCAATACGATAATAAAATGGAATCAATGTTCATGTATATGTATGGACTACCATATCCATGAACGGTGTATTCCATTTAATATTTCTATATTTTATATATTGTTATAAATATTTATATAATATTTATATAATTTTTATATAATTTTTTATATTTTTTAAATAACTAACTCATGATCTATGTAATAGGATTAAGGATAATAAGTCAAAACATGTATGAAAAATAAAGCAGATATTACCTAAAGTGTAACATTGACATGGAATTATTTAAACAAGTAATATAAATTAATATTAACTTAAAATGGTATTATATATAATAATATGGATTCTAAATAGATGTATAATTAACTTGTATTTATTATACTTGATTTTTGTATAGGTATGATGAGATTCAAGACATAAGGTATGTGTTTACTTGTCTCACATTAATTTTCCATGAGACACAAGTTGTGTTAACCTATTATTTTCTTATATGTGGTGTGATAATTCCCAAGGATGTATTCAATGATTTTTATAATTAAGTTTATTGGTATTTAAATATCCATTTTATGATCTCTATTTAATGGGGTTTTATAGTTCAAAAGTTACCAAATCAGTAGGGTAGTATTGTCTCGATTTTCCTTCTTAGAGAACATGTTTTTTTACGAACCTATATTTTTTTACGAGGTGTATATACTTCTATTTGAAATTTTATATCATTAATATACTTATTTTAATGATATAATATTCATTTAATTTCATTTACTTACATTATTAGTATGATTCAAAGTTACCAAGTGGTAAGAGTTTATTGCAACAATCTCATTATTTATCAAGATTATTTATGATTATGCTTACATTGGTGAAATATTATGATCCATATATCAATAATACTCATGAATTTTATTTTCCTATGGTAATTCAAGATATCTTAATTTATTGTTACCATTTTCCCACTCTTTGGTTCTTATGAAAATTAAGAAAATGTTATTAAGAAAATCTAATCTCATTTATCTTTTAGGTCAGAAATATGTTTATTTTAAAAACCATGTTTTCAAAAAGAATAATTTTTTTTAAAATTATATTTAATGATAATTTAAAAGGAATAAATTTTTTTAAATTTTTTTATGGTTTTCAAATATTCCTCAATAAATTTTAAAATCTATTTTCGATGAAAAAAAATTTCAACTTGCTATTATTCTTTTTATATGATTTCAAGGAAAATTGTTTTCAAAATGATATCAATATTATTTTATAACTTTTCAAGGAAATGGTTTTGAATTTTTTTCATGATTATTTTATAAAATTTCAATGTTATTTTCAAAATATTTTATTTTCAAAATATTTTATGTTTTAAAAAGTGATTTTTTCCCAGAAGGATAATTTATTCAAGAAATGATTTCAAAATATTACTCAAAAATTATGTTCCATATATGATGTCATTAATTTGTGTTACACATGAATTTTTGGGGAAATTATTCAAAGATTAAATTTTAATTATTTATTTTAGTGGTTCATGTTTTGATGTCCCGATGTTTATAAAACATGTTTCTCTTTTACGTGGTATATGTTTGTGAAACCTATTTCTATTTCATGGGTTATAAGTTTATGAAACATTATTCTCATTAATAGGTTATATGATTATAAAATATGATTCTTTTCATGAGTTATGCTTTGATTAAATGATTATGAAACTTATCACTTTTTCCACAGGTTATGATATAATTACATGTTTATGATAGCCATTTCATTTCATGGGTTATGATATAATTAATTTTTATGATATTGTGTAAAACATATGTATGATTTCATTATATTATGGGTGGGACCTATATCTCCATAAAATAAATTTGGTAAAGATTTATATCTCATAAGATAGACATGGTTGGAAGGAGGAGTTAACTCAATTCAGTAATGGACTTTATTTGCTAGGATAGTCTTGAGAGTGAACCTTGACCACTAAGATGGTCCTGGGAGTGAAACATGACTACGAAGATGGTATGAGGAGTGAACTCATACTGTTAATATATCCTCGGAAGCTATTCCTTGAATACTATAGAAATATTTTTATATACTTACGTGTATTCCACAATTCCATGCTTTATTCCTCTGTAATGCTTTCATGGATTATGATTTCGATTACCTTATGATTCATGTATTATGAAATTCCAATATTTACGACACAATTCATGTTTATGTTCATTTTTATGAATGGAACGGTCTTATAATGTCATGATCACGTTTTAATATCCTTATTCTCATGTTTATGGATATATATCTTCTTCTTTACCCTTACTAAGTATCTATGCTCCCCCATTTTATGTTTCTTTTAACCAGGTTATCAAGATATGTACTATGTATGATGTTTATAAGAAGGTTGATAGTCATAAAGAACCTAGTGGGAGATACTATATCTCACTTATGTACCAGTTTTTATGTTTCCATGTTTCCAAAGGCACTAAAATAATACTGTAATTAGGCATCTATTTGTGTAATGTGTTAAGTATTCCACAAAAATGTTGTAATACTAATATATGAAAACTGAGGATTACTATAGTTGGTATCAAAGAAAAAGTTTATTTAACCTTTGGAAACTAGGAATAGAAAACATTAGCGAGATCCTTATTGATATTTATAAGGATATATCAAGGGGTGTCACTAAGGATAAGTATAAGGGTGAGTTAATATATAGTAAAATGTCTTGGAATTTTGGTAATTGATTGAGTGAGTGGTATTATATAAATAAATCCTTGTATAGATACTAATAGTGGATGTGGCTCTGGAATAGGTGTACATAGGGGTAACAAACTAGAAAACACTGTATTGGGTGAGACTTGATCGGGAACTGGTGCACGATAACGGGACTTACTATATACTTATTTTGATACTCTTAGGGGATAAGATTTGGGAATTCACAAACCCTTTTTGAACCATCATAAAGTATTTAAATAGAATATAACAATGAATAACCTAGGATAAACCTAAGGTGTCCTATATTAAAGATGTAGGTGATATTATTTAGGCATCCTATATGTAATTTTTCATGATTATGTATTTTTCTATTATGATAAGTGTATCTTGCTCTGTGATTCCTAGTTTTCATCAATAGAGTGAACCAAAATGTGTATGATTAATGTTGAATGTGATAAAAAAAATTCTGATGAGCAGTCAAATGGGATGATCACTGGGGTGAAGGATGTTATGATCATGCCTAATTGGTTTTCACAAAACATAATTAAAAATGTGTACCTTAACAAACTATTAGACTCAATAAAAAATAAAAGGAAGGACTTTTCTGAGAGTTCAGGAAATAGAGAACATGAAGGAAATAAGATTTGGTTTCCTTTGTGTCAAGAATTCCAAAAAAATTACCAAAGTGAATTTATTATAGTAACCTGAGGATGTTTTGACTATGGAAAAGAAGGACACAAATCAAGTAACTGCAAAAGGAAAATTAAAAGTTCAGTTAATGTAATGGATAATAATATTTGACTCCATAAAGTATTATCAATTTATGACTACTTTAAATATGGAATGTTTGGGAACTATGGAAATTTATTTCCTAAGTGGAAGGCTTGTGAAGAGAGTCATAATGGTGGTTTATATAATGGATTTTCTTCTGATGATGAAGAGACTGCACATGACATGTTAAAGGTATGATATTTTCTTCCAGTATTATTTTCATTAAAAATAATATGAATGATTAAATTGAGGTTGAGGAACCTTATTACATGATTCATATTTCATATTTTAGGAAAGGAGTATTTAGGGATAAGATGATGAATCATGAGTAATGGTTTAAGAATAAAGTTGGATGATTGAAGTGTATATGTATAGGAATTCTAGAATTATGTTATATGAATCATGAATTATATGTTTTCTAATAAGTATTTTCAAAAAATATGTTTAATGGTCCTGATGAACTAAAAAATGGATTTAATATAAAGGTGATATTTTTATTAATGGAAGGTAACCCATAATGTGAC
The DNA here is from genome assembly GCA_963277665.1 of Viscum album. Classification (NCBI taxonomy): domain Eukaryota; kingdom Viridiplantae; phylum Streptophyta; class Magnoliopsida; order Santalales; family Viscaceae; genus Viscum; species Viscum album. Next base: position 21,018,226 of record OY728157.1, on the reverse strand, counting down.
TCTAATATTGAGAAAACTGTGTTTAGCTTGGATAAAGAGTTTATTGATATGGATAGAGTAAATTGGATAGTACTGCTGGAACTAATTATTGATTTTTTGGAAAAGTGGTATTTTTCATCATGGGTAAAGTTTAACAATTATTGGATTTGTGGAATATATCTACTAATCTTGGGAATAAGGAAGCATGCATGTTTCCCATAAATATTTATGGTAGTTCAGGTTATTACCATGTTTTAATAGAATATATTATGAGGGTATTCACATGTTTTGAATGAGACAACCAAGAGATAACTTGTGATATATGGGGATTAATGTTAAGAAAATTTCATAACTTTATTTATAATGATTTGGATTTTCATCTTCCAAAAGCGTTATAAGGTTAAACATTTTTTGAATGGTTTATGTTAAAATTCAGATGAGGTTTTATTGTCCTAAAATCAAGAAAGTATATACTTTTAGGAGAAATCTTCAACATTAAGAAGAAAATATTGAAATAAAATGTTGCCTTAATACCTTAATTTTTATTTAACTGATGGCCTTTCAAATCATCATAGATTTATGAATTTGTGGCTATTGAATTTCCATTAATTATTAACTTTTTTTATTGATAACCTCAATCACTCATTATAAATATTTTCAATTTTCCTCAAAGTCAATATTTTCACTTTCCACCATGTTATCCTATGTCGAAAACTAGTTTTGTGTCACTTTAGGTAGCCATTATGTTGCCAAATTTTTTAAAAATATTTTTTAGTATTAATTTTTATGATGTGTTTTCTAACAAAGGAACTTTCAAGTATTAAACCTTTAATAACTCAGATGAATTCCAAGGGTCAAATACATATTAAGGGGGTAGGATATAACACCTGAAATTTTTTGAAATGTATTCTTTGAATTAATTTAATATTTTTGATACTTTTCATTTCATGAAATGATAAATATTACTTATGTTATATGAACGCACTTATTTGTTCTTTCCCTTCACACCACACAAATTTAATATTTCACTACACGAAACACTTATATTACATCGTGGTACATGCAACTCAATGTTTTTCTATTGTTAAATTTAATGTTGATTTCCTTCGATAGCCATCGTTACACGCAAGACATAGTTTTAACAAAAAACAGCATAATATTAATATTATCGTTAAAATATTATTATATTTTTCACTAATCCATTAGGATGGAAGTTATGAATAAAATATGATTTAATCATGTGAATAAAATGAACTTTTTTAGTAAGAAATAAATGTAAGAACTAATTGGAAATAAATAAATTTGTTTTCTAAGAAAACTACCTTTCTATGTACAAACACCATTTTATTTCAATAAGTTATAAAAATCATTATTGATGAATTTTTTAATATATTATATATTAAATCAAATATTTTTTACACTCATACAACAGATTTTATAGGCATAAGATAATAATAAATCAAATTTTATAAATAAAAAGTAGTATTTTTCAAAAGAAAGTTTTAATTACTTTTAATAGAGATCCAATTTGAAATTTGATTTTTGACACTTTAATAATTTTTATTTGAATATATAAAATTTATTTTTGAAACCATAATATAAAAATTTACTTTCGGTGGATTTTTTAATTTTTTTTGTGAAGTTTCTTTTTTAATGAATAAAAAATAACACTAAATTTTAATTCAAATCCACTTTTTGATCTAATTCAATTATATGGTTAAATTATATTTTTTATTGGTTTTAAGGATTAATTTTATCAATTATAAAAAAATTATTTCAATATATTTCATTGGAATCAATTTCATATGTTATATATTTATGAAACCCATTTATTTTTTACGAGTTATATGTTAATGAAACCCTCTTCTTTTAATAAGTTATGCATTGATGAAATGATTATAAAACCTATCTCATTTTATAAAGGTTATGATATTATTACATGTTTATGTTACCCATTTCATTTAAAGGGTTATGATATGATGAATATTTATGATATTGTGGCACACATATGTATGATTTCATTATGAGATAGGTGGGACCTATATCTCCCTCCAATGAATCGGGTAAAGATTTATATCTCAAGAGATAAACATGGTTAGAACGGGAGTGAAATCGATTCAGCATAGGAATATTTTCTCTAAGATGGTCATGGGAGTGAACCTTGACTATTAATATAGTATTGGTAGTGAACTATAAATACTAAGATGGTGTGGGGAGTGAACCCATACTACTAAGATGGACTAGGAAGAAATGGCATGACTAATTTGGAAATCATTTTATATGATTAAGTGTCTACCACAATTCCACATCTTATTCATATGTTATTCTTTTAGGATTATTCTCTCAATTAACTTATGATTCATGTCATATTAACATATTCCTTGATTCATGTTTATGATCTTTTCTATGCAGGATATGATCTTATAATGTCATTATCACGTTTTCATAGCCTTATTATCATGTTTATGCTTACATATCTCATTTGTTTACCCTTTTCGAGCATCTAAGATCAACTTTTTTATGTTTCAATTACTAAGGTTATGAAGATATGTATTATGTATGATGTGTCAAATAAGGATGATAGTCATGAATAACCTAGTGGGAGATAATGTAGCTCACTTATGTACCAGTGTTTATGTATCCATGCTTCCAAAGGCACTATACTAATACTATCTTTGGGAATCTGTTTGGGTAATGTATTTAGAATTACATAAAATTTATGTAATGTTAATGTATAAAGATATAGGGTCACTATATTATTAGTGGTTCCAAAACTTATGAATCATATACAGATGAGACGGGTTTCTAATCCTGAAGGCTTGGTCCCGAGGGATAGTATTTATGGTAAAGAGACACCACTAGGTTAGGATACTAATGAGGATGAAATTATGCATATCCATGTGGTATGTATCATACCTAAAAATCATGTGATTGGAACTGAGGTGATAATAACATGGTTATAAGTGGGCAGTGAATCCAAGACAAACAAATATGTATCATGATTTTCACTACTAGTATTGTTAGTAATTAATGAAAAAGGAAATAGTGGTCTTTTTTACATGGTGTTCCAAAACTCAACATGTGAAAGAAGAACACTAGTGGCCTATTAGCCTATTGCATTCACTACTTATCCAAACATTGAAATGGGATGATTTTACTATAGATTTCATGATAAGGTTACCAAAGTTACCCCGAGGTAGTGACATTGTATGGGTGATTGTAGATAGTATGATGAATGTTGACCATTTCTTTGCAATTTGGGAAACCTTCTTAGTATAAGAGTTGGGTAGATTGTACATCTGAGAGGTTATACATATTTATGGTATTATATTTTCCACTTTATCATAATGGGATGGTCATTTTATAACATGGTTATAGTAGGGGTTGTAGAATAATCTTTGTTTGAAGTTACTCTAGAGTATAACTTATCACTCTCAAACAGATGGCCAATCTGAGAAGACTATAGACGCACCGGAGGATATGATTTATTCATGAATCCTAGATTTTGGGGACTAATGGGAGAAAAATTAACTCTTTATGATTTATTATATTATAATATCTTCTAAGAAATATAACAATTGGAACTATAAAAGGCTCTTTATAGTAAGCCATGTAATTTACCGCTATATTTTTTAGAGGTAGGGGAGGCAGTGCTTATGGGACCAAGTATTGTTCTATTGACATCATAGTAAGTTAAACTAATTTAGAAATGTATGGAAAGATCTCAGTATAGGTAGAAGTATTATGCTGATTGGTGTCATCAACCTTTGGAGTTTGAGGTGGGGGCTCAATTCTTCTAACATGTTTCACGTATATTGGGTTATTAAAAGATTCAGAGGTAAGTAAATCTGGTACATAGATTTTTTGGGCCATTAAATATTTTTGAGATGATTTGACATATTGTTTTTATTATATTTTCATCAATGGTATGACTCTGTGAATTATGTATTTCATATATCATAGCTCCAATATTATTATCCAAACTCATTTCATGTTTTTGATCTTCAGAAAGTTTAATTAGTGGATTGTGCTTCATTTTAGGAGTATCCAATTCATAACATTTATTATAGAATGACTACACTTTGAGGTAGAACAATTCCTCTAGTTTGGGTGTTATTGCAACATGAACATATTCAAGAGGATACAAGGGAACAAGACCCTAATATACTTTCTCAATGGACTGAATTATTCTACGATATAGTTCATCATCCATCAAATGTATAACTCGGGAATGAGTTATATTAAGGAGGGGAGTTCACATGATCTTGATTTAATATCAAGGTATGAACTATTTAATTTTTGGGTTACCCTAATTTACTTTTGTCACTTTAAACAAGTTTCCAAGTGTTGGAGGCAAGGCAGGGGCATACTAGAGGGATTTTGGATAAATCTAGGAATACAAAAAGCCATTAAAGTCCCACCATTTAGTCAAAGAACACCCAATTACTAGCCAGTGGACACCCAATAGTTAACTAATGACCCATTGGGTGGTGTTTTTAAGAGAACCATTTTGGTCTATTCACCCCTCTACCCTCTCTTTTAACCCTCAAACCTAATTTTTATCACATTTTAACTCATGTAGAAGCATGGTGGAGCTCCCCCTTCCTTTTACACTATTCTTATGAGTTCTCCCTCAAATATTTGTCAGTTTTTATTTTAATTGAAGTGTCATAAATCGTTAGGTAACACTATCACTCTTAATCCCTCCTTTTGATGAATTCTTCCCTGTGTTTAGTGTTTCCTTCATGTGAGATAATATTCCCTAATTTTTAGAGATTTTTTATAGTAATTTTCTTCTTGTTCTAGTATAAATATAAGGATAATACTAGATGAGGATTCTTCCATGAGCCCAAGGTCGGTGTTCTATATGAATTTAGCTCAAGGTATAAGTCTTTTATGACTACATCACCATAATTATATGCTTTTCAACTCATGGTCTATTTCGTATTTCGATTCTTGGTTGCCAGAGTTTGTTTTTTCACGGATACGATAGGAAGGGGGCGGGTTTGAGAGAAGAGGTGTCAGGTTTTTTTCATTGTCATCAACATCCATGGGGGTTGTAACTTCTTCCACAAGGTGGATTTATTTTCATGTCGTAGTTGGGTTCTCTTTCTATAGGGCTTTGTTTTTGGTGGTGCATTCTTGGAGCTCATTCACGAGGTAGGAGATCCTCTAGTCATCCTCATCATCTTCTAGTTATCATCTGATCATCTTCATTGTTAGTCATATATCCCAAGAGGATCTAGTTATTTATAATGTTTTTCTTAGGTTACTACTTTAATTTATTATATCTACACACCATTAAATTTTATATTTACTGAATGAATTTGAATTAGAAACCATTAGTGATGGACTATTAATGGTTTTTATTTGTATTAGATTGGGGGAAGGTCAAAATAGGGGTGATTTGGGACATAGGATGGTCATAGAGATTGGAAATTATTAGTATTTTGTTTTCTTTATCATTTTCCATTACTGTTTTTGTGATTAATTCTATGACATGCTTGACTTATATTTTTTTCACCACCATGACATCATCTATATTTAGTACAACTTTACTACCTTATGTATATTTTATTTATTATCTATTTTGATTGTGTTGAATTTATTTCTACTATGTTTCACTTTTTTATAGAGGGTATAGCCTCGCCACCATACCACTATACACTCTCATAGCTAGTCAACATTATCTAGCATATGGGGAGGCGTACTAGAAGATTTTTGGCCCTATGGATTGTTTACTTATTAATGAACTGGTCTAAGGATGTCACAACCCTAAATATTTTACATGAATATATTTATAAAATGAATGTTTGATATATATATATATATATATATAGTCCATATAATGGTGCCATCGATTGTGAATTTTCTTCCAAATTACCAAAACTATCAAAGATATCCACCATAGAATTATACATGGTACTCTAGCCATAAACCCTAAAAATCTCTTCCCAAACACCAAATTTTACCACCAAGCCTCCAAAACCTCTATTCATTTCAAATTTAAACAATACACAACTTAAATGATTCTCTATAATAATCCTCATTATTGCACTTCCCATACATAGGAAGTTAATGTGCATTGTTCCTATTGAAAATATTAATCCATTATTGATACATTAAAAATTGACCCTCTAGCATTTCCCCATTCTGAGTACTATGTTTCCAAAGAAAACATACTTATGTATTAAATCAACCAAAAATCACTATCATCCAACTTTCAAAAATATGAATAAGATCTTACATAATTCTTTCATTGAGTTCTAACTCCACCTGATGCTATCTAATATCATTTGAATGGTCCTGCATGTATTCCCGAGGTTATTAAATTTGAAACACATCATTTGTCCTTTAATAACAATAATTTAATTTCAATTGGTATTCCAAATACCTGATATGATCCATAATATCTTGTTTTACAAAATATCTGGGAGTCAACATTCCTTACATCCTAAGACTACTATATATAAATCCGAAAAAACCCCTAAAAACACATAATTGGACATGAATCACCACAAAGTCCATTAAAAATGATCAATAAATATATTTCGACTAATATGAGTTGTACTCATGCAGATAAATAATTTTTACTTTCTATTAGACTATGTTAAGCCCGACTAAGTAATCATCTCTCAATTTTGAAATATATAATGGAGAATGACATGATCCCACATAGAGGGCCTCAAAGTAACTCAACTCAATAGTGTTATGATGGATATTGTTATATTAAAACATCACTAATGTTATAATATCTTCTAATAATCCACAAAAAATCCATAAAACATTCCACCAATATTTGATAATCTTATCTTATTGGTCATCTATTAAATATTGGAATATGGTGCTAAACAACAACTATGTAACAATAAACTATTGTAAATCCCTTTAAAACAAGGAAGTCAATCGAGAATAATTGTCTAAAATTAGTGATGTAATCACAACATGAATTTTACCCAATTCTGACATAGACGTTTTTTAAATATTCTGCGGAAATTAAACTCCTAAATCAGTATTAAATGACATGATTTGCTCTATTTATCAATAAAAACTATAATTTTTTCACACATCATTAATGTGTTCAAAAAATACTTCATAAAACTTATAGAATTTGGTTCCACTTATAAATTTAAATAGGAAATGGTTGCAACATTACTACTATACTATTATAGTCTTCCATTACCATTTAACATGTAAGCCATTTTGAAATATAATCTGAAATATTTCTCTATATACCTAGCCATAAAAATTATTGTTTTAAATCAATTCACATATTATTTAATTTTTACCAAACCAACCAATTAGAATGTCTAAATTATTTTATCACTTCCAATTATATTATGGAGAGAACAAACCTCAAATTACGGAAGTACAATGTCAAATTCAACACTTTTGACTATCCATTTGGGGCCTCAAAATTAATTAAATAATCCATCATTACCATATAATTCAAGTCTAATAACTACACTTTCCTCACCCTATATCAAACATTTAGTGGAAAAATAATACTCAAAAGTGTCATATGCTCACCCTTATTTACTATTTCTAATCACATTTTAGTGAATAATCTCATGAGATTATATTCAAAAATAGCTTATTTAATAACTTCCCTATGTGATTTATGAATTAATCTACTAGCTTAGGTATTTACCTTTATCGATATATATTCTAAATATAGGTAAAATTTTTTTTAGTACAACTTATTTCATTGAAACCAATAATTTGGATCGTAAAAAAAGATAATATACTTCAGTATGATGTGATATTTTTACACTATGAGACCCTCACTAAAAAAATAGTAATAACACACTTTCAGTGGATGGATGAAGAATTCATGATAGGGATCATTCATTGGGTAATTTTATTCAACAAAACTTTAACTATTGTGAGCCATATGCAATTATATAACTACCTCGTATCAAGATACATCAATATTCTCTTCTTAAAGAATCAGAATAATCTATTTATACATCACAAAGAAATGAGGATGGTTTCTGACATCATTTTTTCATTTCTATAAAATAACTAACACATTATATGTTCCTCAATAATTATACATTTTTCTTGGATAAAGATATCACTTGTGAATATACGAGTTTGAAATATTATTTAAATTATCAATAATACCCAATTAGTCATAGGAAACTATACACATCCATGATGTTTTTTAATAATTCCCATAATACCATGAAATTAATATTTTTAGTTCCAACTAATACACTAACTTCTAAGAACTCTTGATTGGGTAATTTTACATCTTAAATCCAAAATTTATACTTGAATAATACTTTATCATGACGATGATCATACAATGTGCTCAAAACAGTCTCCAATTATTTCTCTTGATCATACCATGATTTTAATTACACTATTATGTCATTAATTAATATAACTATAATAGTCTAAATAAATTAAAAAAATAGATTCATTAATGTCATAAAATAGATCAAGTTTTAGTAAAAAAGTAGGATGGCCAAATACTCATAATGATCATACCTTCTTTGAAATGTTATATTTCATTTTTCTAGTTTTTTACCTTGATTTAATAGTATTAAGAACTCATGTTGACAGAGAAAAACAATTTTGAACACCTATATTAAAAAAAATCATCAATTATAGGAAATTAATATTCATTTTTTATATTCATTTTATAAAATTCATATAATATATACATAAATATAATGTTCCATTCAATTTATTAACAAAAATAACTAGAGATGATTTAGGTGAGAAACTTGATCTAATTAAACATTTATTGTCTAAATAAATCAACAAATCATTCAACCTTAAAATTTAATTATATCCATCCAATATGAATAGAGAGATATATTAATCATACCTAGAAACAACTCAATTAAAAACACTAAATGATAATTTATATGAATTCTAAAAAATGAATCATGAAAAACATATGGGTGGTGGATCACTATCTTTGGAATTCCAAAATGAATAGCTTCTTCTATTACTCTTAACACCAATAAAACAAACTATCATGATATACTCACAAAAACAATTCACATAGTTTTATCTATATTTATATTCACTCTCCATTCGACCATAAACATAAAAATACCACTGTTTAGATAAGATAAAATTATCTTTCAATCATAACATTCAATGTAAGTGTTATATACTGTGACAACCCAAACTCTAGTAACCCATATATGGTGTCTACATTATTAACAAATATATAATGGATCTAATCAAAAAAAGGACCAATCAATTTAGTAGTCCAAGAGATAAAGATACATGACCGATAATCCTTTTACATTGGGAATAAAAAATAAATCATAAAAAAAGTTAACATTCAACATCCTTGAAACTCATTTAAATATTTCTTCTTCATAACCCGGGAAAAGGAAAGAAAATAAGGGTGAGCTTAAATTCTCAGTATGGGTTTAATAGAATAGAATATATCACGAGTAAATAAGAAATAATCAATATTAAAGATAAGTAACTAAAAAATCAAGACATTTAATCAATAACTCTATCCTAAATTAATCCATCGATAATATTAGAGAGAAAATCACATGGGAAATAATAACTAAATTTTAACTGAAGGAGATGTATAATATTGGATGTCATGATCATTGAAATTATGATATGTATACCATTAAGACCATATTACAAGAGAGTTTAATCAATTTTTAGGAATACAATAAAACCCCATTTAATTTGGCCAACTGATTTACCTGATTATACCTATAAATGAATAAATGGGAAATCAATAACCATACCCCAACCATTATTTCATGTCTAATACATCACTTTTGGAGATGATAGTCCATATGCATGCATGAGAGATTTTATAATTCCATTGGGTGAAAGGGAAGGGAGGTGGATGATACATTAATCTTGAAAAATCAATATTATGTGATAAAAATAATATACATTCATTATTTAAATTATTATGACTATCCATTTGAGTCTGTAATTGGACAAAAATTTCATTGATTCACAAGGCGGAAGTCCACTGTACACAGGAACGATTGTTTTGTTTCCCGTTTGAAGGATAAGGAAATGAATAAATATTATTCAATCAAAATAATAACATCTCAGAATATGGGAGATACTGGTGATATTATATTATAAATTTTAAGACATAATTGAAGGTGATAAAAGAATAAGTAAAAAGTACGTGCTTGGTGAAGATGATTGCCTTCTCTTTGAAAAATCTCATTTGGATCCCTTGTTAAGGATCCTATGGTTCATATTTTTGGAATAAAAGTTTCTCTAGAACATGTATAATGATGTTTGGTAGTGAAATTATTAGATTTTGGTCAATCTAAATGGATTAATAGGTTTGATTAAATGAGGGGATGAGGTGCCATTTTATTATTAGGGTAAGCGGCACACTTGTAGTTTTTCAATGTTGTTAAATATTATCAAGTAAATTTCATTTATAAATGGATATATAACAACTAACATTATAAAATGATACGGTTAAGGTATAAAAAAAATAACCAATGTGGTTTCATTGAGTTTTTTCATTTTAACCCTTATCTTTATAGATTAACCCATGGTAAACCTGTTTTGACCTTAACCATAGTAATTAATTCTAACAGTTTTTTACTAATCATTATGAAAAAATATTAAGTTGATATTATTACATAATATTAATTATTTTGATTCTAAATAATTAAATTATTTTAATAAATTCAACTCACATAAGTTTCAATATTTAATTTGATGACAAACCCACAAAACGTGTCAAAAATGGTTTAAAAAATGCATTTTTCAAGCATGAGATGATATCACCTTAACTATGTGACTAGTAATAATCATTAAATATATTTAAATTAATATTTATATATATAATGTAAAAAATAATTAAATCATTAATCATTAAAGATTATTCTATTTAATAAAAATGGAAATACTTTATGCCTTTTAGAAAAAATAGTTTTTTTAATATATCTTTTTACCTCCTCAGGATCTTATATTTATTTTTAATAAAATTCATAGTCAGTAAATAGTAAATTATACATATTATGAAACATTATTATATATATATTTAGTAATATTAAAATACAATATTTTCAATTATTCATGAAATTTTATTTCTAAAGGAAAATGTGAAAAACTCATTCTAGGATTTTTTTGAACAAGTTAGTTCAAATTATTTATTTATAATATAAAATTAGAATTATTGTTACAAGAAATATTAAAATGTTAATTTTATTATAGTTTTAATAAAATATTATATTCACTTACTATAACTGAATCTTGGGTGTTATGGACATTCCTCTTATGGAAATTTCTTCATCAAAAGTTTCTAAGATATTAATTTCTAAAGAAATGAGGGTTATTCTTCTTTATAACGTCCCCTGGTTCCTATATTACTTCCTAAATTTTATGATTTATCCAAAGTAACTTCACTAGTTGAGTTATCTGATTCCATAATAATTTCTCTCAATGGTCAAGAATCAGGATGGGCTCTTCATAGTAAGATAGATCAGGTTCTGATTATATTTATATATTGGTGAGAAAATGAATTGGGTCTAGCTTTTACTTCCATAATAATGAGATACGGAACACATAATTTACTTTTGAGAGTCTTGGTTGAATTTCTAAATTGTAATACACAACTCCAATTCTTTTGGGGATTTCAAAAGGTCTGATGTTCCTGGGGCTCAGTTTTCCTTTGTTATCAAATCTTATTACACCATTACATGGAGATAATTTCAAGAAAATGTAATCTCCCACTTGAAATTCAAAATATTTACTCTTTCTATAGGAATAACTCTTTTTATTTATTTGAGCTACATTAATATGAGTCAGAATATTCTTTATCATTGTTGTTGTCTCATTAATAAGTTATTTTCATACAATCTTATTTTCCCCAACATCATCCTTACATGTTTTACTACAACATATTTTCCATATAATGATTAATATGACACCATTTTAATAATTTAATCGAAGCTATTATTATAGTAAAACTCTACCAAAGGTAAATAATGATCCTACATATGTTGAAAGTAATGTGATAATGATCTCAACATGTCTTCTAATGTTTGAATAGCCTTTTCAAACTATCCATGATCTTAAGGATGATATGATATGATCTATTGAAGCTCGGTGTTAAGAGCCCTTACAAAGTTTTTTTCATAATTTCAATGTAAATCATGGATCATGATCAGATATAATTAAAATATGTATACAGTTATGTATTACAGATTCATTAATATATAATCGTTTAAGGTGATTAAGAGGTAAATATTCTATTATAAAAGAGGAAATGATTATATGTTTTAAGGTGATCTTAAAGTAACCATATTACATCATTATTTCTAAGGGTATTTGGTAATATAGTGACAAATTCCATAGTAATTTCATCCAATTTATACATAGGAATTGGTATTAGCTGCATGAATTTTCTAGGATATTGTTTCTCGGCCTTAACCTATTGAGAAACCAAGTATATTGATATATAATTAGCAATTTCCCACTTCATATTATCCCACAAAAAAATGTTCCTTCAAATACCTATACATATTAGTGTTACCAAGGTGTATAGTCCAATTCATTTCATGAGCATCATCCATTAAATTTTTCTTCAGATCATGTATAGATGAACACATAACCTCTTTCCAAATATCAGAATGTCCTATTCACAAATTATGTCTTCTAATTTTCCATCATTCATTACATTAATTTTCTTTTGAAAATTATCATCATCAAGTTGATAACATTTTATATTTTATAATAAATATGGTTTGGAAATAATTTTAAAACGGAGTTATGTCTCCCCATCATTAATAATTCTCATATATATATTTACTAGATCCAAGAGTATAAGATCCCTATCAATTATCATTTTTCTTGTAACTCCATGATATTTTATGTTTGATGCTTCTGATACATTATTTCCATTACTTAGGTGGTAGTGTATTCATAAATCAAAATTCATGAGTATCTTGATCTACTATCTTTGCCTCTTGTTGTGTTATTTCTATGAAAATATGTATTTTATACTCTTATGATATTTGTATATCTTAAATATTTAACCATTGATATAGTGTCTCCATATTATAAAACAAAATATTAAGGCCTCTATCTGATGATCATGACTTGGGTAGTTCTATTCATGAGTCTTTAACTTCATTGATTCATAGGAAGTAAATTTATCATTCTACATAAGGATACAACCCGGTCCCTTCTTTGATGCATCCTTATATATCACAATTACTTCATTAGTTTAGGGTAGAATAAAAATAAGAGCATTGACCAATATCCAATTCATTTATTCAAATCACTCTTCACTTTCTTTTACCCTTGTGAATATATCCCCTTTACATATAAGATTGGTTAGCAGGTTATCCAATCAGATTTTGTTTGAAAAAACAATGATAGTGACCTGCTAAACCAATGAAGCTACACAAATCAATTATATTAATTAGTATATTCCATTATTTTACTTCCAGTGTCTTCATATGATCAACATAGATTTCATCCTTAGAGAAAATTTGATCAAGAAAAGGAAATTTATGATGCTAGAATTCAACCCTTCTAATTTTCCAATCAAACTCTTCTTCTTTAAGAGTCTCAAGAATGATCCACTAGTGATTCTCATGGTCCTAATATCTTTCCCAATACACCATTTAATAATAAATAAATACCATAAAAATTATCAATATATTCTATGAATTCTCTGTTTATAGGATCTATAAAAATAAAGGTTTTATTAGTTAATAAAAATGGTATTAATACAAACTCACAATGTCCACACCTCATAAGAAATATTTTATTTAGAATATCTTCCTTATTTAATCACAATTTATGATAACAAAGAAGAAGTTAAATCATTAAAAAAAATTGATCTCTATGAAGTTGATCAAATATTTCATCAATAAAAGGTAGAGGACACTTATTCATTTATCACAATAGAATTGATTTCCCTATAATCAATTCAGGGCCTCATAGATCCATCATTCTTTATAACTAAAATAATAGTATCTCCCCAAGGTGAAACACTAAAGCATATAAATCCATTATGATACAAATCCTCTATTAGTTCCCTTAACTCCCCTAATTCTATAGTGTATATTTTATAGGGTTTCTTTTAGATAGGTCTTGCATTAGGGATTAAAATCAATAGAAATCTCAACTTCACACTCTGAAGGATGTCCAATTAATTTCTCATGAAATACATCAATGTATTCCTATACAGTAGGTACATCCTAAATTTGAAGGTAACATTTTCCACATATAGAATTTGTTTTCTCTTATTCCCAAATAATCTCATTCTAAAGCGCTATTAGGGGTGGATTTAGATATAACCCATATAATGAAGTCTCCACTCTAATGATAAGAAATTCCATATCTTTATCATGAATCATAATTTTCTTATCTTTGAAATATATTTTTACATCATATTTTGAAATAAATATCATAGTAAGATTATAAAAAATCCAACCACAGGTATAATAATAATGTATAAAAATTGGTGTAGTTTATGTGTTGTAATAGGAACTTCCTGACACATCCTTGTTACAGTAAGATTTCCACTAAGAGTTTTGACTAACAACTCCCTTCTTAATGTGATAGGGAAATATCTATTTTTTCAAAAAAAAGATGATAGAAAATACTGTGAGGATCTATAATCAAATAGATCATTTTCAAAATTTTAGGTTATTATTAAAGTACCTTCAACTACATCTTTAGGAACATATGTTAGGTCCACAAGGCTGAATACCCTGAGAGGGGGGTGAATCAAGGTATGACTAATTTAGAATTAAAGCCCGTTCTGATCCTGTTTCACTGTTAAGAAAAACACTCTTCTCTCTCTTTTCTATTTCACAATATAAACAGAATGTAAAGCAAGCACAGGACACAACAATTTTACTTGGTTCACCTCTAAGGGCTACGTCTAAAGATCATATGTTGGCAGGTTTTCGGTCATACCAAATTCCACTAAACTTCACTACATGTGGATTACAAGGTTTGGGCACAGTCACTCTATCCCAAGCTCACTGCCTTTACAATTTTTATGGTCATATCACTGCTTTACCAAGGGTCAAATTTTGTTTCTCTCTCTCTGGCTCACTGTTGGTGGAGAGGATCACCTTATTTCTCTTCCTTTTCTCATTGCTCTGGAAGAAATCCACTCACAGTTTATAGACTTGTAGGTCTCCTCATTCGCATGATGTAATGCATATTTCTTTGTATGTAGATGCTTTGTTGATGTCTAACATTCACCCGTAGATGAATATATCTTTGCACTAAAGGTATCGAGCAAACTTCCAGCTTCCACGCAGCCCGAAAACACTTCCAAAAAATCAACCTTACTTGGCGTGCAAGTCTAAGTCGGTGCACAAGTATCAGCACGCAAGTCACAAATGGAGTGCATGTCTTCCTCAGCCACTTGTGCGACACAAGATTCTTCAACTCCAAACCTGTGTGACTCACTTCCTTCCTCGCCTAAACCACCTCAGGCGCATAACTAACTCTTGGCATGCAAGTTGCAACACTGGCACGCATGTCCCACTTGCGCCACACACCACCACTTGCGCGACCACCACACCTTCACGACGGGAGCACCGAATCTTCAAAGTGCTGAACTCTAGTACAGAATGAGGAGGGGTGGTCATGTATTTATATGCAATTTGACCACCCGGCGTGACAGCGCGCAAGAATCCCTTCAGCGCGCAAGTCTCGGCGCGCAGGTCTCTTCCCCTGAAAGTCACTTGCGAGACCCAATTCCAAACATGCACAAACCTCTTTCCTTTTCCATATTTTGATGATCTAATATTGAAAAACATAAGGCATTCAAGTTTCCAAGCCTTTATGTACATGGTGCGCAAGTCCCTTTGCCAAAAACCACTTTTCTTCATTTTTCGATTTTCAGGCCCAAAAATTTGGCAAACACTGGAAAATGGCGCCACCTTGTATATGATCTTTTTTTACCACCTCCAGATCATCCATTAATTTTTATATGTTCTTGAATCAAACATTGATCGTTAACCACAGCTCTCGAACTCGAAATTACATCATGAAATCCCCATTGTCAACAAATTTTTTTGTCATGGATTGTATTGTAAATAATCACAACACAGATGTTCACTTTGTCAAAAAACACAATCACCTCAAAAATGCTTCAATTAAACCTTGAGGGATTTTTTCCCAACAACATCAACCTCATATGCAGTGATTTTATAAGCTTGGGATTAACCCCATGGCATATTTAGTGGTAGATTCCCTTAACAATTGTGATATTGGTTTAGATAATGACCAATATAATTATAGTTTGAGAAACAGATAGTTGTGATATATTTCATTCCCATACATTCATTATCCATATGAACCTTATCCCCACATTTGTAACAAACTCTCATGCCCTTCATGTAATTTCTAATATATTTAATTCCACAATTTTCACATGATGGAAATTGATTTATTTTACTCTTATTCTTTGAAACATTCCTTTTTTCATTGTATTAAACCACCCTCTTATTCTCTTGATTTACCTTGAATATATAAGATCTACAGAATTCCTTCTCTTTTTTTCATGGAACATAAAAATATTTCATTATATGAAGAAATTGTTTGAGAAACTTGTTCCCTTTAGAGCCTTTTATTTAGACCTTAAAATTAATGGTCAATCATGAATTACATATTACATATATAATACATAAAATACCTATATAGTCTTATAAAGTTATCCTTATACTCCAAAATAGTTTTATATTCTTATTTTTTTATGTTGAGGAACATTTTCTCCATTTCAATTGGTTTCTCGTGAGGGAAATATTTGTTGAATAATTTTTCTTTATAATATTATCATTACATGTTTCTTTTTTATTATTCCTCTCTAGTATTATAGATAAATTACCACCATTGATCAATATCACCTTTGAAAAAATATACTTCAAGTATAAGCTTTTTCTAATGATCATATACCAAGTCCAAAAATATCATAACAATGGACTTAATTCATTTCTCAACTACCACATGATTAATAGTCCCAAATAAGTTTAGTGCCTTATATCACATGAAATGATCCAATATATGTGTATCATGCCATGGACAATCATGTTTCTCTACATTTGTAAGGTTACAAGTCATAACCTAGTTTAAGTTCTCTAATATATCCATGATATACTCAGCTCCAACACGAGTTGTATTGCATTTCTCAACAAAGAAATTTATATATTGACCATGAGTAATTATACCATTATTTATACTAGCAACCATTTATAAGCAATGGAATATTATAAATTATTTCACAATATTTTTATTTACAAATAATAATATATAATTCAAAATCTGATGTAATAATTAACATAAATTGAAAATTTATGCATTTTTAATCCTAGAATCATAAACATGGTTTCTTTGGGAATATTTTTAAAACATTTTCAAATATTTCATAATATTTTGTTAGGAATATGTGAATTAACCCAAGAAATGCTACAGGGAGTTTAAAACTAGGAGAGAAGTAATGGAATAATAACCATGAAACAAAATGATCAACGGGATATACTCAACCAACTCTTCTTGGGGTTATTACCTCTAGATTTATTTGTACCAAAACCACATCCACTTATAGTATCAAGAAAGAGATTTATTTCTAGGAAAAAAATATTATCAACCTTAATAAAACTTTTAGGATATTATACTACAATTAGACATGTCCTAAAATTAATTCATAGGTTTATATTCCATAATCTATGTATCCTTAAATCTATTTCCCAAGGTCTCTACTAAACATACTTTGACACCAACATTAAAAAACCTTACTATAGTAACACAAATATAATTTTTAAATTATTAGAATATATATATGGGATATAATCCTGAAGCAATGATCAATTTAGTAGTCTTTTTGAGCTAGATACATACATGATGCCTATTTTACAATGGGAATAATATAGTAAACATTACAAAATTGAATCTCTTGTATCCTCTAAACTCGTTAAAAGATTTTTTATTCATAACATAGATAAATGAAACAAAATAAGGGTGTTCTCTAATTATCTTTAATGGTTATATACAATGAAATCTATCATGAGTAAATAAGTCATAATCAATATGTAAAGGTAAATAACTAAAAAATCATCCCATTTGATCAATAACTTGAGCATGAAATGCATCCATGGATAATATCAAAGAGAAAATGTAATGGATAATAATAATTTAATTCTCAAAGAATGAATTGAATAATATTGGATATCGTGATCTGAGACATCATGATATCAATACCATCAATACCTTAAACTAAGTCAATTTAATCGTTATGTAGGTATACACCAAAAACCCATTTAATTTAGTCCATGGATTTGTCTCATTAGACCTTTTGATACATCAAGGGGCTATCAATAACAGTATCCCACCCTTAACTGTAGTCCAATGAATAAAATGATCAGTTAAATTCATAAACAATATTCCTTTTCAAAAAATATCAATATTGAGTAAATAATATAGAATTTCAATTTTTCCCAGTCAATCAAATAAAATACATAGAAAAACATTATATGTATAAATGGTATATAGTTTAGGAACTAATCATATCCATGATATAAATAATAGGGATATTTAATAGAAATGTAATGTCAAATTATAATAAGAAAGATAAGGTTTCTAGAAAATGTTAACAACCCCAAAATTATTAAGAGATAAGAGATGACCATTGATTCATTATAAATATAGGTTTTGAAATAAAATTATGTCTTTTAGAGAAATAAAAAGAATGGAATAGAAATATAAAAATAATATTCGAGTAAATATTTTTTTAAATTCGTTTAAAACTTATAGAAGAATCTAAATATCATAAAATGGTTATGGTGATAATAAATTCCATTAAAATTATATATGTTAAACTAAAAAACATTCTTATTGACTTTTTACAAAAAATGTCAAAATATATAATTTGAGAAAACATTAGAAAGATCCCTTTAAAACTTTTTTAAAATTCAAGGATAAAATAAAATTTCTTTAATGAATCATTTGAGTAATTAAAAATACTCTTATAATTTTTCTGAAAAATATATATATGGAACAAAAACAAACCCATCAAAAAAGAGAAATAAGCTAAAATTTTATTTTAAGTGATTCATTGTTAGATTAAATTCCTAATGAGGGTAAATTTTGGAATAAAATATGTAAAATCTTTAAAAATATATATATGTGATAATAAAATATATTTATTTTACAAAGGATGGATTATGATATTCCTTCAAAGATAATGTAGGTAATCCTAAAAAAATGTGATCGTAAAATATAACCTTACCTCTTTGATAACTTTTAAATTGTAACCTGTTGAAATTATAAACATGAATTGAAAAATTAATAATCATGAATGAATATTTATTCATGTTAAATATATAAAATTGGAAATTTATACACTATATAAAAGTAAATATGTACATAATATCAAATATTTCTCTATGGAATGCAAATTAAGATGAAATCCCTTACCTCACACTTCCATTTAGTTGAATGTGATTTAACATTATGTATAATGGTCTGAAAAAAAATTATTTATTTAAATATTCACCATTTTCAGATTTATAATATCATATATGATCCTCTTATAACATGTTACCACCCATTCTTTAATAATATTTCATTATTACCATTGTTTCCGATGTTAAGTGCTTCATTTTCTCATCCATAATTTTCATGGAAGTTACAATTATTTTGTATATAATATAGTTACATAATATCCATAATTATATTCAAGTTATAAATATTATATTTATGAATTATATATATTTTTATAATCATTCATGAAATTTGGACATGGAAAATGAATCACATCTCTCCGTGGAGACGGTAGGTCGCACATATTCACAAGTGACATTATCATTTCCTAAATGTGTGATAGAGTAAGGAATTGGATGATATATTAACTTTACATAATAAATATTATTTTATAATTACTATATATATTCATTATTTACATCATTACGACTATACATGTGAGTCGGTAATGGAAAAGAAATTACAACTGTTCGTGAGGCGGTAGTTCATCGTGCACACGAGCGATGGGTTTGTTTTCCATTTATTAGATAAGGAGATTGATAAATATTATTTCATAAAAATAATGACGTCCAAATATGTGGGATATAATAGTGTTATAATATTTTAATTGTTAAGACATAATCTAAGGTGGTAAAAGAATAAATAAAAAGAATGTTCTTGGCAAAGATTACTATATTCTCTTAAAAAACATCTTTTGGATCTATTATTAAGGATACTAGGTTTGGTCTTTTGGATATACCATTAGATATATAACATGTTCAATTATGTTAGGGAGATATTTAATTATTTAATTGTTGATATAAATGGTTTAATAGGATATAAAAAGTGAGGGAAGGAGGATCCCTTTTATAATTGGGGTGAGTGGCACACATGTAATTTTTCAAAGTTTTTCAATAATGTCTAGTCACTTTCATTGAAATATGGATCTGAAATAGTTTATATTAAAACAATTATAAGGTTATTTTCAATATTAAACCAACCAATTATATTTTAGAATGTTTTTTGGTCATTTTAACCCTTATATTTATATAATAACCCTAGTAAACGCGTTTTGACCTTAACAATAGTAATTATCATTTACAGTTTATATTATCCATTTTGACCAAACATTAATTTGAAATTATACTATAATATTAATTATATATATTAAGAATATTAAATTCATTTTATCATATCTAATTCATAGAAGTAAAATAATTTAATTTAAAAATAAACCCATAAAATGTGCCAAAAAATAGTTTTTCAAAAAAATCATTTTCAATCATAAGATGATATTACATAAACTATATGAAAAGTAATCATAATTAAATATATGTAAATTAATATATTTATAAATTTAATCTATAAATTTAATTTAATTCATTCATAATTAAAGATTATTTTAAATAATTAAAATATAAAGACATTATTCCTTAAAAATAGTTTTCTTAAAAATATCTGTTTTTATCGCCAAATGATCATATGTTTATTTATATAAAATTGATAGTCAATAAATTGTAAATTATATATATAGTAACAAATTATAATAAATATAATGAGTAATATTTGAGTATTATATTTTAAATTATTCATAAAAGCTTATTTCTAAGGGAACATTTTAAATATAGGTTTTAGGATTATTTTGAAAAAGTAAGTTAAAAATATATATTTATCCAATAAAATTAGAAATATTGTGAAATAAAATATTAAAATATACATTGTATAATAGTTTTATTATAATACCCAATTACTATAATTTAATCTTAGGTGTTACATATGCAATCAACCAGTCCATGCCTATGATGATTAAAATATGAAAATGTTCAGGA
Organism: Viscum album; assembly: GCA_963277665.1. Taxonomy (NCBI): domain Eukaryota; kingdom Viridiplantae; phylum Streptophyta; class Magnoliopsida; order Santalales; family Viscaceae; genus Viscum; species Viscum album. The sequence continues at coordinate 20,996,954 of OY728157.1, read as the reverse complement.
TGGGGAAGTCCCATCGGAATTGAACACTTACAAAAATAATTACACATGATGGAAACTTGTTCCCTAGCTATTATGTTATCATATAAATGAATAGATTTTCATGAAATTAAACTTATTTTTTATCTCTATACAAATAAATATATATATTAATCAATACATAATAAATTAAAAAGAGTAATTGGTATTAAATAATGTGTACCTGATAGTAGAATAATAAAATAAAGTATGAGTTAAAATTCATGGAAAAGCTTTTTTCATTATTGGATCCTACTATTTCATTACTAAGTAACCCTGAATCTTCTATATACTGTGATCATCCACCCTACTTTAATTATTCCTACAAAGATCCTTAAGTGTTCATAATATCATTTATCAAGAAGATATACAACTAGCTTGAACCATCCTATTAACACTATCCTATTAGGGATTGTAATTCCTATTTATAATTTAACCCTTTCCATAGATGAACTAGGATGCGATTTTTAATACTACTTTAGGTATCCATGATTTCCATACATAAAACAATTTTAAGGTTTTTGTGGGAAATCCCACTTTATGTGGTCAAATAACACTCATTGAAAATATACTACCTACATAACCCTCTACACCATAGATAAACACATCATTGTGTCTCAGTCTAATGATTATCATAACTCATTATAAGAATCATCATCAATTATCTTCAAACTATTACTCAAACCACCTCCTCCACCTAGTGAAGTAAAGATACTCCCATATAGTTGATTTCCCAAGATACCATTCTCAACCAACATTAAATTATTTAATATTGAAATATATGAGTTGGTATAGAACCTCACCACCCAATATCATATGATATGTATTAACCAAGACTCAAATAATTATACATTAAATTAATCACTCAAATTATCTTTAATTATAAATAGACCAAAGTTGAAAACTGAGTGACATAGTTCATGAACATAATATCTCTTTGCAACATTTTAAATATCATCGATGTATTTGATACCTAAAAAGTGTGAGTGTAAAAGTATTTATTAAACACATTCTCAAGCCCTTCCAAATTCAACCCATCATGAAACATATCCTTATCAAAAAAATGAAACTACTTATTTACAATTATATTGAACATCACTACTACAAAATAGGTCTTTAACAGTGTTGTTATTTAATGGTGTTAGAATAAAACACTGATAAATGGAATATTTATTCGTGCTAGAAAAAGTGATGATAAATTTAACCTTTTATTAGTGATTTTATTTTAGTGTTGATAAAACAAACCTTTATCCATACTTTAGTTTTACCACTGATAAAGGGTGTCCTTTATCAGTGCTTTATTTTTAGTGCTGATAAAGGGTATGCTTTACCAGCGCTTTACGTTTAGTGAAGATAAAGAGTATACTTTATCCGTGATTTATGTTTAATTTTGATTAATATTTCTTCCATCCACATGTTTTTAACGCTGATAAAATGAAATAATTATATAAATAAAAATTAAAAAATGTGTTTATTAAAAAAATATTACAAATTTCATTAATTAAATTATTGATAAAAATGAATTGATTGATTATGCATTATTAAATAGTAAAAAATTTATTATTTAGAAATTTATGATAATTAATGTTATTAAATTGTATTTATTAAATATATATATATATATATATTAATGTATTTAAATATGATTTAAATATTAAAAAATATTTATGATCTTTACATTAAATAGTCGTATATTTATTTGATAATGGTATATAATCAAAAATTAATATGAATTAAAAATATTAACTAATTGCATAGTACTCGATATATAATTGAATGTTATTTTATTTTTCAATTTAATATAGTTCAAATGTGTGTTATATTGATTTTACATATACGAAATTAATGCATTTTTATATATAATATGCACACACATAGAACTTATCCATTTTTTAACATTGTTAAAGTGTACCTATATTCTTAATTTATTCAATTTCATTCATTTTTAACATATGCATGCACTCATAATTAGATATTCGTTCATAATATTGAAAATATATTTGTATAAAAATATTTATAAAAAAATATATTTATAAATGTAAATTCACTATATTTATACAAATATATATTTATAATTATAAATAAATAAATATTTTTTATAAGTATTTATATAATTATAAATAAATAATTATATATATTTAAATAATTATAAATAATTAATTATGTATATTTAAATAATTATTAAATTTATAATAAATTTACTTAAATAATGAATATATTTACTATATTTATATTTATATATATTTATTAAGCATATATATGTATATTTATATAAATATATATAATGATTTAAATAATATTTTTTAAAAATATTTTTATAATTATAAAAATATAATAAATATATTTAAAAAGAAATATATTTAATATATTTATATTTATATATATTTATTAAGTATTTATAAATATTTAAATTTTATATTTATAATTATAATTAGAAATCCTTTAACAGTGCTTCCGTAATAAGTGCTGATAAAAGAATCTTTATCAGCGCTAATAAAAGAACTAATAAAATGAACATTTATCTGTGCTCTAAGTTTAGCACTAATAAAGATTGGTTTTATTTGTGCTTTTTTTACATTGATAAAAACCTATCTTTTCCAGTGCTTATTGATAAGCACTGAATGATGTGTCCTGGTCTATTTTAAAAACCCTAACCATTTGCGAACCCATCGAGATATAAGAGATTTCAACCGAAGCCACCTGATTCTGGCGCTCCTCCTCGGTGAATCGAAGGTCAAATCACACCACTCGACTACCTCCAAACATCTTGTCCGACATCCGAAGAGGGTCTCATATTTTTTTCATCCTAGATAGGTATGACTTATGATTTTCTTTGTGTGTTTGTTGGTTTTTCATTTAATTTATTCTTCTATGATTCATTTATGATCCGTTGTTTATGATTTTTTTGTGATTTGTTTTTTAGGGAATGATTTTTGGTATGTTGATTGTATTGAATACCGATGAATGATATGCTATTTATATTTGAAACTGAACCGTGGATTTATTCATTGTTGTTTTACAACTATGTTTTATATCTTCTTACTAGTTTTTTCTCATATATGTATATAAATGTGTAGAAATTTTCATGTAAATTCTTGTTTATTGACTACTTATTTGAGGCACATTGGTTTTCCCCTAATTATTATATATATGATGACACCTTTTATGGACACCTTACTGGACATGAAGCTTCCGATGAAATTTTTCAGAAACCAATTTAGTGAAGTGATGTATGTTCCTGTATTGGTTATATGTATCATAGGATCTAGTTCCTCTTATAATTCACCATGATCCTTAGTTTTCATATGGAGCATATTCAAAGGGGACATCCCTAGTTAAGCACATGAGTTTTTATCACATCAAGCCTTAAGTTTTTGAATCATTATGGTGCCTTTAGTTCATGTTATGTTTTAATCTTAGGTTTTTATCATTTTGATATTTCTTATAGACTATAAATGAGTGAGTATTTACAGTAGTGTGAAATGTATGTGTGTCTATATAGTTATTTCCTCATTTACTTCCATAGTTTTTTGTCTAACAGGAATGCCTATATCGGGTAATGACGATTTTAGGTCTATAAGTCTATTGACCGCAAGGGTCATGCTACAATTTTGTTCGACCTCTAGTACTAATTTTTACTATTTGGGGGTGGGGGACCTCCCATTTATGATTTTTTACACCCAAAGTTTAAACCATCCTTTAGTGACTTTGAGGTGTGTTAGAGGTTATAAAATGATCTGACCCAGTGTTATTTGGGTAATTCAGGCTAGGGTAATTACACTATCCATCTTCCTATCTTATCTTATAAAGTTTAGTGATAATATCATTTATTATCTTACTTTATATCCCTATATTTTTTAAAATTACAACAGTCCTTATTATTGGATTTGGAATATCTAAGCGCTCAGATATTCTAGTAGAAATGATCCATATTTACCTTATTATAATTTTCTATAACTTTCACTTTTGATAATGATTATATTATGTGTATTTATTTATATATTTTATAAAATTAATCTCTTATGAGCCCAATATGATGAATATGAATCAAAAATTGATGCATATTAATAGTTTTACAAAAAAAATATAAAGATGGAGTTAAAGAGTTCATCAAGTTTGTGAAAGAGTATGCAGACAACCCTTCTAAAATCTTCTTTTTGTATTTACATTATTGTTATTAAAGATAGATTATTCGAGAAGAGTTGGAATAATATTTGATTTGTCACGTAATAGATCAAATCTATTATTGTTGGAATAAACATAGGGAAAAACTAAATTTGGACATCAATTGGGATGAACTATGGTTTAGGAAGCATTTGATATGAATACCTTAGTAAAAGATGATTGAGATCACATGGAAGAAATTACAATGGTAATTGAATATGACTTTTTATTATCCAAAGTTGTTTGAGGAGTTAAATAGTTGTTCCAAGAAACCATTGTAAACTAGTTGTACTAAATACACAACATTGTCAGCAGTATTGAAGTTATATAATTTGAAAGCTGGAAACAGATGGAGTGAACCAACTTTACAAAACTACTTTGTCTTCTAAAATATATGTTACCAGAAGAAAATGAACTACCATGCCAACAAATAACGCTAAACTAATGTTATGTACAATGTCATGATCTATAGAAAAATACATGCTTGTCCAAATGATTTTATATTGTTTCACAAGGAACATGAATCCCTCGTCAAATTTCCTAAGTGTGGTGTAGATTAATGCAAGAAAAATGAATCAAGTCCTTCGAAATATGTATGGTAATTTCCTATAATTCCATGGGTTAAAAGACTATATGGATATCAGGAAAACACAATACAATTAATATGGAATGCAGATAAAAGAATTAAAGATGGGTACCTATGTCATCCAGCAAATTCTCATCAGTAGAAGAAAATTGATTATGAGTTTCTTGAATTTGGGGATGATCTGAGAAACTTTCATCTTGCATTATCTATAGATAGAATAAATCATTTTTGTGTAAAGAGTATTACTCTAAGTACATGGACCGTCATGTTGGTAAATTATAACTTGGCTCCATTGTTATGCCTGAAGTGCAAATACATTATGTTGTCTTTGCTTATATCTATACCAAAGAAACCCGGTAATGATATTGATGTCTATTTAGATCCATTGATCGAAGATCTGGAATTGATGTGGGATATATGTGTTACAATGTATGATTCTCATAGAAGTGAAGAATTAACATTTATGGCCATGTTGTGTGGAACGATTAATGACCTCCCCACTAATGGAAATTTATTAGGCTGTAGCATTAAAGGCATGTTGAGGTGTCCCATTTGTGAAAAACACACATACTCAATTCAGTTGAAGCATTACTCAAAGACTTTGTTTTTAGGAAATTGGAAAAAAAATTATCTCGATGACATAAATACCGATCATGGATGAAAATATTTGATGGGAATATCAAACAAGGCACAACACTGTCTCCAACAAAACGCGATCAACTATAAAACAAGTAAAAAATATTAACAATATTTTTGGTAAACCATTTTTGAAAACCTTAAAAAATCAAGATAGAAAATGAGATTAATTTTCATTGAATTATTTTATTGGAATTGTTTTTATTTCAGATATTTTCTTGATGTCATTCATATAAAAAAAATGTATTGTATAGTGTTATTGGCACATTAATAAATGTTCCTGGAAAAACGAAATATGGCATCAAGTCTAGGTTAGACATGATTGAAATGGGGATAAGGGATGATTTGGAACTGGTGAAGGGTAAAAGGTGTACTTTTCTTCGTCCAATAGCTTAAATTCTATCCCGAAAGAAAAAAAATCAATTTTTCCTTTCCTTATGAGTGTAAAAGTTCTAAAAGGGTATTCATCAAATATCAAGAATTTAATGTAAATGACAAATTTGAAGTTATAAGTACTAAAATCACACGAAATTCAAGTTTTGATGAAAGATTTAATGCATGTTGCTTTCCATTAATGCATGTTGATTTCCATTGCATTCTTCTTCAAAATGTATAACATACATTAACAGGGATCTGCTTCTATTTCAAAGCCATATGGAGTAAAGTTGTAGACCCAAAAAAATTTATCATCATGAATAAGGATACTTCAATCATATTATGTGAATTTAAAAGTTTCTTCCCACTATAATTATTTGATATAATGGTCCACCTGATGGTTTACATGGTTAGAGAGGTTTAACTATGTGGTCTTATCCATTACAGATTGATGTACCCCATTGAATAGTGTATAAATATTTTGAATGGGTATGTCAAGATTTTTTGTCAGCTAGAAGGTTGTATTATAGAACGATATATTATTGAGGAAGCTATTGAATTCTAAATTTATTTCATATAATATGTTAAAATCATCAATCTTCCAAAGTCTCATCATTGTGAACACCTTATGGGTGAAGGGATTTATGACAGATATGTTCTTACAATTACTTTGATAGAGTGGGAGAAACTGCATATTTACATATTACATAATAGTGAATATTTTGATCCATACATTGAATCCCAAAAACAAATTATTATAGATTTTAATTCATCAAGGGATGAAAGATGGATATCAGATAAACATAATCAATATTTTATAGGATGGTTCAGATATCCAATTTATAAGGAGTTATTTGAAATTATGAATCCAATTTTTTAACGACATCAATGGATAGCCAGAGGACCGAATGAAATTATTATATATTACACTGGGTTTCTAATCAATGTTTATACATTCTATACAAAAGAACACAATGATTTTAGTATGATTAAAAACAGTGGTGTTACGCTTGTGGTTGAAGCGATGCATATATCTGGTTCCAAGGATATAAATCCAATTTATGCAAATATGTCATATTTTGGCATTATCGAACAGATATATGAGTTGTATAGTATAACATTTCAAGTGCTGCTTTTTGTTGCAAATGGGTTGACAATATCAATGGAGTAAAAGTTGATGAAATGTGATTTTTGAAGTTGAATTATAGTGTTAAAGGGGAAAAAGATGACCGTTCCTAATGGCATCAAAATCAGTGCAAGTATTTTATGTCTTTGATCCAAAAAATAATAATTGGATGATTTTCCTGCTGGTGACTAAAACAAGTGTTGAGTGAAATGAAAATTCAATCGAGGATGCCCCTTTCATTGGGATATCACAATTAGTTCATGTCAGTCCCAATATAGACAATGTCTTGTATATTATTGGGGATCACAAAGAGGGGATTTGGATTCTCAAAAGATAAACCAAATCATTGAAACCATTAAAAAAATAAAGAGAGTTCAAAAAGAAGGTAAAAGTTTTTTTTAATAAATTATGTTTTCCCTCATAATATTATTTATTCTCTACTAAATTAATATAATCTAAATTAAATGTTTGACTACTCATGCAGACAATGTCTTCTACACATGATGATGTTACCAATCCCTTGGAGGAACAAACTATAATGAAGGAAACCCTTTGGAAATATGTAAAGGTAATGTTATGATATACTTTCCCTATTTTACTAAAAAATTATATAATGTAACGTTTATTTAATTTTTATTATTCCTTGTAGAATTAACTTATTTTAAAATATTTCTATCCATGCTTCATTCCTCTGCATAGTTTCATTGAATAAAGGAATAAATGATGGATAGAACACCCCAAAACATTTTCACCCCTACAGTGTTACATTTATCACTTTTTTTCAAGTTCATTCCACTGCCTTTACAGGAAGAGAAATGACACTAAATCTACTCAATGAAAAAGGAATTTTTGATGTTTGAACATTAAAATCATTTTACATAGAATTAATGTATTGTTTTATATTTATGATTAATTTATTTCTTTTTAGTATTACTCAAATAATAATTTTTTTCTTATATAGGAGGATTATTTTTTTCGAGTTAGGGTTCCCTATCCATCATTCATGAATTTCTACATCAAAAAATTAATACACTTCTTCTCCATCATTTGATATGTGTTGGAATTGACTGCACCTTAATCTGATGCACAGTGACTAGTATAAATCCAAGTGCATCTTTTTATTTAAAATTGACATCAATTTTAGTAAAATTATCACTTTATGTTTATTTATTTCTTAATATTTTTATAACATCAAAATAGTTTTATTATATAGGTGTGTAATTTTTCTCGAGAAGGGGTGGTTTTTTTAGAAATAGCATGAGTCAGATTAGGATTAAAAGACAAAGTAACATTGTTTTTTTAATGTATGTAATAATTTGTATTTATGTAATTGCATAAACCAATGTTTGAAATTTATAAAATATAATTCTTTTTATGATATTTGTGTTATAAATTTAATTTCATTTAAATTCTATATTGGTCTTGTTTTGTTGATATCTGGTGTGTTTATGGTGTCTTTTTGGTTTTGTAGTTTCCTATAATAGCACACTATAGTGGTGTTGTAGTGTGATATTATACCACACTATAGTATGTCCCTTTATCAGTGCTTTTCCATGTGTTGATAAAGAAAACCTTTATCACTTCTTTTAAAAGTGCTGATAAAGGGTAGATTTATCAGTGCTTTTAAAAGCATGGATAAAGTCCTACTTTATCAGTGCTTATAAAAGAGATAATAAATGAATCTATTAGTAGGGATAAATTAAAGTGATGATAAATGAAACCTTTATCTTTTCTTTTAAAATCACTGATAAATGAACCCTTTATCATCTCTTTTTTAGTGTTGATAAAAGTCTTGGGCTTTTAACGTTGCTCACATTATTTGCACATTTCTAGCACTGTTAAAGGCATGTTTTTTAGTAGTTCATGTGCTTCTCTAATCTCATATTCACATTAACTGGAGAATAAAAAAAAGAAAAATAATTATTAATGTCACAACCCATCCCCCGGGGCCCTTGTCGTGACTACCCCAAACCTTCCTTCCATAGGCTAGGGGATGGAGACTAGAACCAGAAAGAAATATCTCTAAAACTGGGAAGGCATTGCCTCTAAACCTGTAAACTCACACAAACCAAGCACACAAAAATATACAAGCATGTGGTAAAACATATAGTAAACAGGGTGTGTACAGTAAGTAAATGGGCTATAATACAAGACTAACTGGAAAGTATAAGTAAAACTGAAAAAGAAAAGATCCTGAGAACACCCACCAAGGACCCTACCTGAAGGGTTGGTATAGCTCTCGAACGGTCGTCCCTACGGATCATCTTGTCTAATTTTCACCTCTGACCATCCTCCAATCTGGCATCCTCGACCTCGATCATTGTTTTCCATCCTTTGCACAAGACACAATAAGGTGTGGGCATATCTCGTGCAGGGGTGAGTATAACAATACTCAGTAAGGACCCTGAGACCCTCATAGGTCTCCAAGAGTTCCACAAAAGAAGAACCACAAGCACGAAGTATTAGAAATAAACTCTACCTATGTATATGACCATATATATACCTAAGATATCAAGATATAATCATCTCACACAATATGGGAAAATACCACAAAGGTAACACCACGAATGTAGAGGTACCGCACAAGTACACCGCGAAGGTAGAAGTACCACACACGTAACACCAAGAAGGTAGAAGTACCACACCGATAAAAACACGAAGGTAGAAGTACCTCACAGGTACACCATGAAGGTATAAGTACCACATAGGTAACACCAAGATGATACCACAAAGGTATAAGTACTACACAGGTAACACCAAAAAGCTAGAAGTACCACACAAGGAACACCACGAAGATAGAAGTACCACACAGGCAACAATGAGAAGATATAAGTACCACATAGGTAACACCGCAAAGATAGAATTACAACATAGGTAACAACACAATGATTGAAGTACCAAAAAGTTATAGTACCACATAGCATAACCTCAATCACAATCACATAGTAAACAGAGCTCACAATGAGTCTCAACTCAAACTAGGTTTTCAATGAAGTGTAGAAGTAAAAATGATTAGTCATGAATCTAGATCATCTAATTCTATCAAGAGGCACTGATGATGATTATATGGAGACTGAACCACAGAGGATCAATAGGTACTTACCCCTACAATGACCCACACTGGATCAGACCCACACGGGATTGTTGAGCACTGACCCCCACAAGATATGACCCACACAAGATCGTTATGCGCTGACCCACACAGGATCGCTGAGCGCTGACCCACATAGGATTGGTATGAGCTAACCCACATAGGATCGCTGAGCACTAACCCACACAGGATCTGACCCACACAGGATCAATATGCACTGACCCACAATGGATCGCTGGGCGCTAACCCACACAAGATTTAACCTACACAGGATCAGTATGCAATAACCCACACATGATCACTGAGCGTTGACCCACAAAAGATCGATATGCGCTAACCCACACAGGATTGATGAGTGCCGAACCACATAGGATCGATAGGTACTAACCCCTGAAATGACCCACATAGGATCCAACCCGCCTAAAGTCGATAGGTAACTAACCTTCGTATTATCTGTCTCCATCCTCCGCCTCACTGTCAGCCATTGGATTCCTCGCACACAATGCGCTTGAGTTCCGTAGAATCTATCCCTCAAGATATCATTCATACATCGACCATCACTAAGCTCCAAAAAGGATTAACCCAAAGGATATTCATGTTATAAGGGACCCAATGCAATAGATGGTGCGTCAAATAGACACCTGGTCTATAAGTTATTAGTGTTTCCGCTCTGAGGGCCCGATTGGATTCTGGGTTCAATCTAACCCAAACATACTCTAACTTTATCCAAAAATCAAGTGGAGTATACCACAGGGACCTTATCAATCCAAGGATCTCAATACAGTAGACTTTTCGTAAAACAGATGCACGATTCTCAAGTTACAGCCAAAAGAGCATAACTGGGTCAGTATTGGCCTGAGTCTGGTCTGACCTAGTTGGCTTGGTCCACAGTGGGCCCGGGCCATTAGGTCGTTGTCTGGCCCAACTCGTGAAGGGGCAGCCCTTCCTAACCCGTTGGGTACAGCCTATGGTCGGGTGGCCCACTGTGGCGGGGTCTGCCCTAGCCGCAACCTGGGGGGAAGCCCCCCCCCCCCCACCGGTATTCTGAACGGCCCGATGGTCATTCGGTCATCCTACTGGTACGTGGGACCACCAGAGTGGTCCTGATCGGTGTGAATAAGCATGTCTAGTTCTCATCTGGTTCTCCTCACAGTGGCACGGTCACACGCCACTGCTCCACCTGCGGCAGGTCGGGTGTCGACCACCACCCTGCTCCACCGTGACCAACAGGTCTTGGCCTCCTGCTCAATCGGCGGCACAGACGCGCACCGACCCACCTCTTTATGGCCAACCGGCATGCCGACTGCCCTCCTCTTCTTTGGTTCACTGCAACTTTGCTCTAAGAACAAAAACAATGACGATCGCATATTCACGATCGTCAGGTCGAGGGCTCCGCGTCCATACGTCGCGCTCAACAAACATTGTGTTTCCAGCATGCTTAATTATTTAGTGTTGATGAACGCATGAATAACATGAGAAGAAAAAAAGAAAATGGGGCAAGGTATAAGTGTGGGATTATGGCCATGTTTGTTTGTCCATCATCATTGTGAATCCAGAATATGAAGAATCAACAAAATATATTTAATCATAATTCAGTTTAAAACCCCCTACCTCATTCGCATGTTGGAGGTTTTGTGAGGAAGAGGATGAATTCGGTGAGGTGGATGCTGATGTTCGTCACTCCCGCAATGCGTTTCTGATCCAAGCTCATGCATCATCCTCATTCTTGATCCAGATAAATTTCATGGTTGGAGGATATTTCTCCAAAGGTTCCCCCAATCTCTTCTTTCCTTTGTCAACGATTTCTTCCACCAAAAGTGTGGTTCCAATCTTAATAAGTTAAGTAATTAATTCAATTAAAGTTTTTAGTTTAATTAATTTATGGTTTTAATATTAATTTCGGAGGAATTGAAGGGTTTCCCCACATTAAATGGGGGTTCGGGTGGTCCCCACCATCATGAATTCAAATGGAAGGTTTCAAAAAAAAGTTGTTTTATATTATTTTTATTCTTTTAACTCTCCCACAAAAATCCAAAAAACTAACTTTCACCATTGACCTACTACAGTCGAGGTGAAGGTATCTTTAAGAGAATATCGGCATTGCATGTTCAACAGGGTCCTCATATTTCAATTCTGAGCACCGGTTCAAAAGTTACAAAATGTCTCTTGAGTGTTTACTGAACGTACCCAAAAAAAAGTTCAGAAAAATATTAACAGTCACCCTAAAACCACGCCAGTCAAGGTTAGGCTCTTATTAAGTGAAACACACTCCAACAAACCCAAGGGTACTCTCAGATTTCCAATTCAAGTTACCGTTTAAATGTTATAGATTTTACAATAAAATAATTTTCACTAAATTATTTTATTTATGGACAAAAACTCTCTTTCACTAGTGGCCCGCATCGGCCAATGTTAGTATCTTTCTGAAAAGATAAAACCTTCACAGGTTCAGTGGTGGTCTCATATTTTTAATCTGAGTTACCTTTTGTGAGTTATAAGCATTTGAAAAATAAAATAAGTTTATTTAATTATTTTATTTACGGTTATTCCATTTTCGTGTTTTCTCACAGGAGGATCACATTGACTAAAATTAGGTCATGCTTAGGGTAAAACCGCCATCTTGAGTGCAATGGTACCCTCAAATTTCTGATCTGATAACCTTTTAAGAGTTATTCAAATTTTTCATTAAAACTGCTTACACACGCTAATTAAAGCTTAAAAAAACTTTGATGGATCATTTCGGGCACTATGGGCCTCAGAATCACCTATCATCAGATTTCGCAGTCTCTAAATAATTCTTTATAATTAAAAAAAATTATACGGAATTTCTGGGACCTTAAATTTTCCCCACCTTTGTGATTTATGTCCTCGAAAGCCGCAAAATAGACTAAAGAAACAAATGGGGGTACTGAGCACGAATATGAGCCTCTCTCTCCCACGTGCTCTCCTAGAGGTTCCTGTGATGCTAAAGAATGCGTACCAGAGGTATCGACCACCCACAAAGGACCTTCTTCTGTCGATCCTCAATCTCTACTGGAACCTCCATAATCATCGCCCCATCGTTTAAGTCTATCTCTCCATGGTCGATGACTTGATAAGGGTCATGCACATATCTCCTCAGCTGGGATACGTGGAAGGCATCATGCACCCACTCCAAATTTGGTGGTAGTCCTAAGTGGTATTCCCCCTTTCCAATCCTATAATGTATTAGAAATGGTCCGATAAACCTCAGTGATTACTTTCCACCTCAACCAAATCTCCATAGTCCCTATCTAGGGGAGACTCACAATAGAACATGGTCCCCCCTCATGGAACTCCAAAGGTCTTCATCTCTTGTCAGAATAAGACTTCTGCAAGCTCGGTGTAGTCTTAACTTTTTTACAAGTGAGACATTGTGATAAAAACACTACCATTGATTTTTTCATCTCTGGACACCAGTACTGACGTCGGAGGTCCTGGTACATCTTTTCCATTCTAGGATGCACCGCTAGAGGAGACATATGGAACTCCCTCAACACTTCCTCCCATAGCACCACTGGTACCATAGTATGTCCTCTGAGGAGGATAATGTGCTCCCCTCATTCAGAAAATCTATTAGGTGACTGTCTTTTGGATATCTGAGCACATCGAGTCTCGTAGCCAGTGTCCTAAGATCCACCTCCCTGACTGGATGAAGGAGTGGGGGTGTGACTATCATATACTGGAGGTATGCTGCTCCATCTCTATCTACGAAGGATATCTGAAACGCGGCTAGTGACTTTGTCACCTCACTCAACAACAACAGACTAGACCTCCTACTGAGTGCATCTGCTACCATGTTCCCCATCTCAAGAGTATAGACCATATCAAAGTCATAGTCCTAGAGGAACTCTAGCCATAGCTGATATCTCTTGTTCAGGTCCTTCAAAGATAAGTTATACCAGAGACTCTTGTGATCAGAGTTGACTATAAAATGCTCACCCATCAAGTAGTGCAACCACATATTTTGTGAAAAGACCATTGCTACTAACTCTTGGTCATGGGTAGCATAGTTCTACATGTCAGCCTCTGCCTCAACTTCTAAATGCTCTGCAGACACTTCTCCATCCATAGGAAAGGCTCCCCCTTTTTCATCAAAACTGAAAAGGGTGCCGCTACCCTGGAGAAGTCTGGTCCAAAACTCTAGTAATACCCATCCAAAGCAAAATTACCTCCACCTTTAAGGAGGTAAACCTTGAAACATATTTTGAAAGGATGTCCCCCACACTTTTCCAATTCCGTTGGGAACTGAAAACTCAAAACTCCTACTACCATGAGGGTAGGGATAGCTGACTCAAGAGTGATCGGCTGCACCCTCCTTTGCATGAGTTTGTCTTATGCTGCATGGGTTTCCTTTTTTCTCTGACCAAGGAAAAACCCATTCCAACGTTGTAGTTAAACCACAAACTTTTTTTCCTAATAAATTCAATCTGAGTATGAACTTTTGAGGTCTAGTAAATACACAAACTAACATCGTAAGGCCTCAACGCTGACACTAAGAGGTTCCAAACAAAACTCCCGCCTCAAGGGTCAGATCACACCATCTGCGTAAGTGTGATTATCAAGTCTCCTCCCAAAGGTATCTCAAGACATGGGGGTCAAGTTAATGGATTAACTGGAAACTCTAGGTCCTGGACAAGATTCTTGGAAGGAATAAAGGATTGGTACCTATGTCTATTGATATGAAAGTTAGTAGTATACATAGACCATACATCTAATCATTCATGGAGTCCTTGGGTCACACTCCTTGACCGCATGCAACTACTCCCTTCTCCCGTCCTCCAGCTCCCTGATCTTGGTGGGGACCACATTGAGGTGGGGGTTGTAACATATCGAAATGTACACTACCTAATACTTCTATTCTATGTCTGATTCCACATCTGTAGCCCAGCAGATTCATCTATCCCTAACAATTATTCATCCTGAAACATTTTTTCATGCATAAGTCTCTAAGACAGGCACCAGTTTCCATCTTTCCCACTACTAACATTCACTGGTTCTATCTTACCATCTAATGAACATTCAACCGAAAAGGTTCTCTCTAGAACCCTAACATAAGATGGAATGTTTAGAGGAATAGTGTTGGCTCAGACACACTTAAACACACTACGCTTAAATGTCAGATCCCCAAAGCACTGATGGTATCATATTCATCGAGTACTAGGAATGGTCGGTACACCTCGATGAATAATCAGCTACCGACATGTCCTCCTACCGAAGCTGTAGAAGCTCTAGAGAACTCTCATTCACCTCCTCAAGCCAGTCCTCAGCCACCTATGAGTCGGTCTCACCTCAGAACCTAAGGGGTATCTGATGCTGAAACTCGTGTAAGGCGCTAAGCCTAAATGTGTCCTCTACTGGTACCACCGGTTGTAACTGATGTCCAATGGGTGGTGGTGCTACTGGTACTCCACCCAAAGGTGCCAACGAAGTAAGAGGGCCATGCACCGGAGCCTCATCGCTTGGTGGGCCGTCATCAGGTACTCTCTCAGGAAACCTGGGTGACTATCTTTGTGGCAGAATCCTAATAAGGAAAAAGTGTGCCATGTTCATTAATTTATACCTGGTGAGTTGACTCCAAAGAAATAAAAATAAATGTAACAGCCCGAGATTTTATGAAAAATATTATTTTTAATTTTATTAATGTCTTGTGTTTTACGCTACATCAAAAGGAGCTTGCACAACACACATCCTTGACTTGACTTGCATTACACGCAATCGCGACCTTCCTCAATAGCGTGTGTAGTACGCAATAACAAGTTTCATTAAACAATAATATGCTATTAAAATATTATTAAAACTAGCCGCTATGAATAGTAATAACCACTTTTTGAAATTTTGTATATTTTATTTTTCAAAATGGAATTAATTTCTGGATTCGTAATATCGAAATTAGCTTAGGGTGAAATTTTGGTACTTTTCGGATAACTTTCATATTCTGATGAATAGTGAAAATTACTAGATTATAATTAAAAACAACTTTTTTAATCGAAATAATTAATAGTGATAAATCATTAAATTTAGTGGTTTTAAAGTATATTTAGAATATATTTTTATAATTTAATACGATGTTGGTCATTGGATGTAATTTCACATTTAAACCAGAGATAATCAAGTGTCAATCTTATGGTAGATATTGTTTCTTAAAAACACGCTATTTGTTTTAACAGCGGGATTTAATTATAAAATTAATTAATGCAACTTCTATGTTATGAATTTGGTAAAATAGACTTCATTTTTGAATTCGGAATATGAAATATAGCCTAGGATGAAATTTTGGTATTTTTCTGAAAACTTTCAATTTTTGATGAATAGTGAAACCACTAAGTGGTAGGTTAAAAACTGAATTTTGCATAAAACTTAATTTTACCGCTTCTGTGAATGGAATTTCGAAAATCCGACAGACACGGTTAATATCAAGGACTAAAATGTAGTTCAATTAGATGAAAATAATTTTTGGTGAATAGTAACTTTTTACTTTTTTTACCACGGTTAATAGTAAATAGGGTAACTAAGGGTAAATATGATATTACTATTACCCTAACACATGTCCTAATTCTATTGGATAAGTGTAATTCGACCAAAAACAACCTTATGAATATAATATGACCATTTAGGTCCACTTGGATTAGATTATGACATTTAATATTATTTTATTTAATGAATATTTAAAATAGTTAAAATCAAAGTTTAATAACTAAAACATTTTTAATATGGGGTTATACATAAGATAAATTAGACTATAAATATTCATTAGAAAGATAAAAATATTTCGTACATAATGATATTTTATTTATAATTTTTAGACTTTAAATAAATTAATTTATTTATGACACAACGATGATGCAGTAATTACCCTTTTAAGGAAATATTAACATAATTGATGTTATAAATGCTCAAATGAATGTAATTTGATACTTTTTATGCATTACACTAATTTTCTAGGTTACTATTATATACTAGTGTTGATTTAATCAACTTGGTTCGAACATATAATTCTGTTATGACTTTCACAAAAACCATATATCAAATAGTGTCAAAATTGACACAAAATAGTTTTTAAATCAAATATTATATTATTAATTGTTATTTTATTCTTAAAAATCTAAGGTTACGCCAAATGACTTAGATAAGGATATATGTATTAATAATAAACAATTTGGGGTTCGTTTGGCATGTTATAGTAAGTGTATTTACCATATAGTGAAAGAAAACAAAAAGACACGGTAAAAGTTAAATTATTTAACTTAGAGTTAAATCTAATTGATAAGGTTAAAATAATACCCTAAACTTTTGTAAATCTTATTGGTTGATAGGATTTCGACCCATCCCAACTTTAGCTTCGAAATAAGACCCTTTGGAACCATTATAAACCGATTTTGACATTAATATAAAATAATATTTTGAGGTATTCCTAAGGTGCCCCTCTCCTCCCTTATAAAAGGACACCTCCTCCCCCTCCTCCTCACACCAATTTGAGCACTCAAGCTCGGAAAACCCCTGCCAAAATATCTTCTCCACTTCCCTAGAGACATCCTATAGGTTCTTCTCCTCCTCAAAGTCCAATTTTAGTGCCCTAAGAGGAGATCTCAAAGAGGCGCTTCAAAGAAAAGGTAATTACCGTTACCAATTCTTTCATCTTTATTTCTTCTTCCACTTCTTCTTCTTAGGTTGTTTCATTATGAAGTAATAACATCAGTATCACTCATATACTGATATGTTATTTTATGTATGAAACAACCCTATTTCACCATCTATCCATCCTACGGAAAAAGAAATCACCGCACGTGCGTACGTACGGAATACCGTCTCCACGCCGTGGTGTAATCTATTTTCCACCACCACCTTACATGGATGGGTATAATTGTGTAAAGAATAACTATACATAGTTATTACAACATCATATTGATTCTGATATATTGTACAATCCACTCCAATTCAATTCAATAATTATGGAAATGATATCATCGCTCGTGCGTACATACGGACTACCGTCTCCACGACGCGATGAGATTCATTCTTAATGATTAACCATTCATGAATGATTATAAAGTATATATAATAAGTACTAATGAAATATATGACATAATAATGATACTGGATTTATGTATATATATATATATGTATGTCATCTACTTACTTCCATTCAAGACAATAAGGAAAGAAAAACAACGTTCATGCGTACGTACGGACTACCGTCTCCATGAACGGTGTTTTTCATTTCATTTATCTATCTATTATATATATATATATATACTGAATATATATGATATATAAATCATATTTTATATTCTGGAAGTAAGTAAATCATGATATAAGTAATAATAATGTCAAGAACAACAAGACAAAACACCTACGATAAATGAAACGATTTTACCCAAAACGCTTCTTTAACATGGAATTTACGAAAGAACGGGTAATATAATGTCATAAGTGAACCATATATGATATCATAACAATGAATATGATTCTGTAATAAGTCAATGACATTATTTAAATCATTATACAGGAGGTTCGGACACATACGAAGCAAATCGGACCTAAGGTAAGGGAAATATCACAATCTCATTTTTATCCGAGATTGTTTATTTGTAAGTATTTACAGGGGTGTATTTTATC
Organism: Viscum album; assembly: GCA_963277665.1. Lineage (NCBI taxonomy): Eukaryota > Viridiplantae > Streptophyta > Magnoliopsida > Santalales > Viscaceae > Viscum > Viscum album. The sequence continues at coordinate 20,978,324 of OY728157.1, read as the reverse complement.
ATCCACATCCATGTTTCATAAATATGTAATATTATTTCCATCCAACTACAATTGTTTAAATCCAATTTTACCCTTCGGTAAGTTTTTAGTAAAAGAAATGAAAGGAATCTTTTGTCGTTTTCCGTACGAGGTACTTTTTGACTTTTCCGACAAAAGTACGAAGAATGTTTTTTTAACTTATACGGCATGAATGGATTTCTAAAACATTATTTCCAAGAAGCATCCCTTACATGTATTAAAGTTTATTTTTAATCAACTTCTTTTAGTTTAAAATTGTATGACATGTTAAGAAAGGAAAAGTGTTTTTGAAGTAGAAAGGATATTTTCCTCAAGAATGAAGTTCAAGTATTTTATCAAAATTATTTTCCATCTAAGATAATAAAAGGGTTATGTTTTTATCCCTATTATTACATGGATTTGATTATGTAGTGATGGAAACATTTTTATTAATTCCTTTATCTTATATGAATTGTTTTATGATGTCATGTTGTTTAAGAATCCCATTTTTATTACATGGGTTATGCGATAATGTATGATTAATGATTATGTGGCACACATAAGAAAGGATTCATTATAAGATGGGTGGGACCTATATCTCCCTCCAATGCATTGGGTAAAGATTTTATATCTCATGAGATAGACAGGGCTGGAACGGTAGGTTATACCGGTTCAGTGAAACAGTACTGAAACGAGGGTTACTCGATTCAGAAAGGGACTTTGTCCACTAAGATAGTCTTGGCAATGAGTCTTGACTAACAAGAAATGATTCTCTATGATTATGTGTGAATGCCACAAAGTTTCATGTTTTATGTTATGATTATTGTGATTACATTTCACTGCCATGATTTATCCCATGTTATGAAATTATGCTCTCTTTTGCAGGTTAAGATTTCCAAAATGTTATGTTCTTATGAATACGATGTGATTGATATTTCTTTTGTTTAACCTTACTGAGCATTTGAGCTCACCCTTTTATGTTTTCTTTTCCCCAGGATATAAAGAAAGGTTTTAGGTAAAAAAAGGGAAGATCTTTATAGGAGATGTTGAAGATCTTTCACCACGATTAGAAGATTACGTTCCGAGTTTCCAAAGACACTAAACTATTACGATCCTTGTGTGTATGTACTAAGTATTCCGCAAATGTAATGTAATGTCAATGTACATCAAGTTTCGAGTCTCTACAGTTGGTATCAGAGGAAAGGTTTAGTCAACCTTTGGAAACTAGGATGCGAAAACGTTAGTGAGATCCCTAGAGATATTTCTACGGTATGTCTAGGGATGTCCCTAAGGTTAAGTATACGTATAGGTTATAGTACTAGAACTACGCAAACGATCATAGAATTAAACTTAAGATGTTAGATATTGAAGGTACTTCCCCTTTATTATGTTGTTTTCCCTAGCATGATTTTTGCCTCTCACACTATTCTTTTTGGGTTTTAGACGATGGCTGGAACCCGAAGGAACCGTGTTGATCAATGCAATGGACAATGCAATGATTGTCCTCCTGAACAAACAAATGTTATGGGAGATGGAGTGCAAAGTCTTATTGCTATACTTACACAAGCTATGAATCATTCTGGACTTCCAAATGAGCAGAGAAGGGAACAATATTCTATTGAGTCCTTCATGAGGCAACGTCCACCTTCTTTCAGTGGGTCTTCTGATCCACTTGTTGCGGAACAATGGATCAGTACCACTGAAAAGATATTTTCAGTTCTCAATGTTCTGAACATGATAAAGTCATCTTAGCAGTATATCGTTTGTAAGGTGAAGCTGATCAATGGTGGAATCTTATCAAGAATACAAGGCAAAGAGATGAAATTGAGTCCATGGAATGGGACGAGTTCAAGAACTTATTTTTCAATAAGTAATTCCCTCGTATTCTTCAAACAAAGATGGAGAAGGAGTTTCTTGAACTAAAGCAAAAATATTATGAATCTGTTGGTATATACGGAGCGAATTTTACAAGACTTGCAAGGTATGCATCTGGAATTATCATCCAACCTGAAAGTAAAGTTGATCGATTTTTCAGTGGCTTAAAACCAAGTCTTCGAAGGGCATTAGCTATAAGAGACTTCAGTAGCTATGAAGAAATTGTGCGTTGTGCTATCAAGGTAGAAATGGAAGTTGGTGTTACATATCCATCTCATGGTTTTGACAAGAAACGAAAGATGGAGTTCAAGGAGAAATCTCATAATAATGGTGAAAAGAAGATGAATGTTTCCTCATGCACAAAGTGTGGAAAGAAGCATGGTGGAGATTGTCTTAAAGGGACTAGAAAATGTTTTAAGTGTGGAAAAGAAGGTCATCGAGCAGCTGAGTGTCGAAGTAATGGAAAAAGGGTTTCTAATGATGTGAATAAAGCAAACACTGCAGAGAACGCACCACCAACACTTCAATGCTTCAAGTGCAAGGAAATGGGGCATTATGCTAATAAATGCCCTAATCCAAGGGTTAGTGATGATCAACATGAGCAACCACTGAAGGCAAAGGACAAAGGGAATTCACATGCGATCACTATTGGAAATGTTGAATATGACAACGATGTGGTGGAATGATTAAGTGTTTATGTAATGGGATTCCAAAATAATGTTGTATCATTGAGTATTACAATATTTATTGATGTGGTATTCAAAGTGATTGAGATATTTTTTGGAAATAAGATGATATGCGCATAATGAAGGGAAAACGAGAAAATGAAATGTTTAATAGTATTCTTGAGCTCATGATTAATATAAGGACTAAGTGATATCATGGTTTGAGTATATAGAATTTTGAGGATTTTGGTATGTGGAAAGTGTTAACTTTAAACTACATTCATGTTTTCACTAAGGTATTCAAGAGAATACATGATTAAGGACTTTGAATGTTTAGAATGTGACCAACAAGACATATCTTATGGGGATCAACGATGGTATTAAATCTCTGGTAATTGTTTTCACTATATTATGAGAGTGGACTGCAGTATTATGGGTAAGCCTAAAGATTGGAATGGATTATGTTGGAATAAGTTAGTATTATTTAAGGATAGAAGTTTTTTTTCGATATTATTGATGGGATGTTATAGTAATATAGTTTTAGAAAAAGGACAACCTGTAGGACGGGCGACAGCCCCTCGCGTCGGACAAGGCTGTGGGAATCGAACCCACAACCGAAGTGCGACTGGCCTTTATCGCCTACCACTGGCCTACAGGAAGTCCCTGTTTAGTAGAAACTAGTTTTATTATATTAAGTTATATGACATATGATGTATAAGTCCATTTTAGGAACCATATATGATTAATCTCACTATAGATCGACTTATGTATATAATTTTTTTGCTAACCTTTTGTTTGAGACAGATGGAATGACCCGTCATTCTATCACATGATCTGCTAACACTTCACGAATAACAAATTCAACTTCATTTATTTAAGAGATGAAGTGGAAATTGTTAAAGGCACGAACAACAGTGAGATTGTACCAAAATAAAGTAAGTATTTATTCTAATTCAAATTCTTTAACATTAGGGAAATGATCTTGAAAACCAAAAATGTTGTCCTAGTGATCTTATATCTGATGAATCAGATGGTACCTTAGATCGTCACAAATTTATGGCATTGTGATTTCTGGATTTTCCATAGCCATGTTCTCTACCACTCTCCATCAGAACATGATGGTTAGATTTCTCTTCCATATCCATATTTTCACCTATGTGGAAACCCAGTGACTAGTTTATTTGGGTAACCGTTACGTTTCATACTTTTGTTTTTAAAGATTGGTTTTGATATTCCTTTTTACGATGTGGGTTTCTATTAAAGAAACTTTCGAATATTAAACCATTTATAACCCCGACGAATTTCGAGGGCGAAATTCATTTTAAGGGGGGTAGAATGTAACAGCCCGAGATTTTATGAAAAATATTCTTTTTAATTTTATTAATGTCTTGTGTTTTACGCTACATCAAAAGGAGCTTGCACAACACACATCCTTGACTTTCCTTGAATTACACGCAATTGCGACCTTCCTCGATAGCGTGTGTAGTACGCAATAACGAGTTTCATTAAATAACAATATGCTATTAAAATATTATTAAAACTAGCCGTTATGAATAGTAATAACCACTTTTTGAAATTTTTTATATTTTATTTTTCAAAATGGAATTAATTTCTGGATTCGTAATATCGAAATTAGCTTAGGGTGAAATTTTGGTACTTTTCGGATAACTTTCATATTCTGATGAATAGTGAAAATTACTAGATTATAATTAAAAACAACTTTTTTAATCGAAATAATTAATAGTGATAAATCATTAAATTGAGTGGTTTTAAAGTATATTTAGAATATATTTTTACAATTTAATATGATGTTGGTCATTGGATGTAATTTCACATTTAAACCAGACATAATCAAGTGTCAATCTTTTGGTAGATATTGTTTCTTAAAAACACGCTATTTATTTTAACAGCGGGATTTAATTATAAAATTAATTAATGCAACTTCTATGTTATGAATTTGGTAAAATAGACTTCATTTTTGAATTCGGAATATGAAATATAGCTTAGGATGAAATTTTGGTATTTTTCTGAAAACTTTCAATTTTTGATGAATAGTGAAACCACTAAGTGGTAGGTTAAAAACTGAATTTTGCATAAAACATAATTTTACCGCTTCTGTGAATGGAATTTCGAAAATCCGACAGACACGGTTAATATCAAGGACTAAAATGTGGTTCAATGAGATGAAAATAATTTTTGGTGAATAGAAACTTTTTACTTTTTTTTACCACGGTTAATAGTAAATAGGGTAACTAAGGGTAAATATGATATTACTATTACCCTAACACATGTCCTAATTCTATTGGATAAGTGTAATTCGACCCAAAACAACCTTATGAATATAATATGACCATTTAGGTCCACTTGGATTAGATTATTACATTTAATATTATTTTATTTAATGAATAGTTAAAATAGTTAAAATCAAAGTTTAATAACTAAAACATTTTTAATATGGGGTTATACATAAGATAAATTCGACTATAAATATTCATTAGAAAGATAAAAATATTTCCTACATAATGCTATTTTATTTATAATTTTTAGACTTTAAATATATTAATTTATTTATGACACAACGATGATGCAGTAATTACCCTTTTAAGGAAATATTGACATAATTGATGTCATAAATGCTCAAATGAATGTAATTTGAGACTTTTTATGAATTCCACTAATTTTATAGGTTACTATGATATATTAGTGTTTATTTAATCAACATGGTTTGAACATATAATTCTTTTATGACTTTCAAAAAAATCATATATCAAATAGTGTCAAAATTGACACAAAATATTTTTTAAATCAAATATTACATTATTAATTGTTATTTTATTCCTAAAAATATAAGGTTAGGCCAAATGACTTAGATAAAGATATATGTATTAATAATAAACAATTTGGGGTTCTTTTGGCATGTTATAGTAAGTGTATTAACCATATAGTGAAAGAAAACAAAAAGACACGGTAAAAGTTAAATTATTTAACTTAGAGTTAAATCTAATTGATAAGGTTAAAATAATACCTTAAACTTGTCTAAATCTTATTGGTTGATAGGATTTCGACCCATCCCCACTTTAGCTTCGAAATAAGACCCTTTGGAACCATTATAAACCGATTTTGACATTAATATAAAATAATATTTTGAGGTATTCCTAAGGTGCCCCTCTCTTCCCTTATAAAAGGACACCTCATCCCCCTCCTCCTCACACCAATTTGAGCACTCAGGATCGGCCAACCCCTACCAAAATCTCTTCTCCACTTCCCTATCGACATCCTAGAGGTTCTGGTCTTCCTCAAAGACCAATTTTAGTGCCCTAAGAGGAGATCTCAAAGAGGAGCTTCAAAGAAGAGGTAATTACCGTTACCAATTCTTTCATCTTTATTTCTTCTTCCACTTCTTCTTCTTAGGTTGTTTCATTATGAAGTAATAACATCAGTATCACTCATATACTGATATGTAATTTTAAGTATGAAACAACCCTATTTCACCATCTATCCATCCTACGGAAAAAGAAATCACCGCGCGTGCGTACGTACGGAATACCGTCTCCACGCCGTGGTGTAATCTATTTTCCACCACCACCTTACATGGATGGGTATAATGGTGTAAAGAATAACTATACATAGTTATTAGAACATCATATTGATTCTGATATATTGTATAATCCACTCCAATTCAATTCAATAATTATGGAAATGATATCATCGCTCGTGCGTACGTACGGACTACCGTCTCCACGACGCGATGAGATTCATTCTTAATGATTAACCATTCATGAATGATTATAAAGTATATATAATAAGTACTAATGAAATATATGAAATAATAATGATACTGGATTTATGTATATATATATATATATGTATGTCATCTACTTACTTCCATTCAAGACAATAAGGAAAGAAAAACAGCGTTCATGCGTACGTACGGACTACCGTCTCCATGAACGGTGTTTTTCATTTCATTTATCTATCTTTTATATATATATATATACTTAATATATATGATATATAAATCATATTTTATATTCTGGAAGTAAGTAAATCATGATATAAGTAATAATAATGTCAAGAACAAGACAAAACACCTACGATAAATGAAACGATTTTACCCAAAACGCTTCTTTAACAAGGAATTTACGAAAGAACGGGTAATATAATGTCATAAGTGAACCATATATGATATCATAACAATGTATATGATTCTGTAATAAGTCAATTACATTATTTAAATCATTATACAGGAGGTTCGGACACATACGAAGCAAATCGGACCTAAGGTAAGGGAAATATCACAATCTCATTTTTATCCAAGATTGTTTATTCGTAAGTATTTACTGGGGTGTATTTTATCATCCACATACATGTTTCATAAATATGTAATATTATTTCCATCCAACTACAATTGTTTAAATCCAATTTTACCCTTCGGTGAGTTTTTAGTAAATGAAATGAATGGAATCTTTTGTCGTTTTCCGTACGAGGTACTTTTTGACTTTTCCGACAAAAGTACGAAGAATGTTTTTTTAACTTATACGGCATGAATGGATTTCTAAAACATTATTTCCAAGAAGATTCCCTTACAAGTATTAAAGTTTATTTTTAATCAACTTCTTTTAGTTTAAAATTGTATGACATGTTAAGAAAGGAAAAGTGTTTTTGAAGTAGAAAGGATATTTTCCTCAAGAATGAAGTTCAAGTATTTTATCAAAATTATTTTCCATCTAAGATAATAAAAGGGTTCTGTTTTTATCCCTATTATTACATGGATTTGATTATGTAGTGATGGAAACATTTTTATGAATTCCTTTATCTTATATGAAGTGTTTTATGATGTCATGTTGTTTAAGAATCCCATTTTTATTAAATGGGTTATGCGATAATGTATGATTTATTATTATGTGGCACACATAAGAAAGGATTCATTATAAGATGGGTGGGACCTATATCTCCCTCCAATGCATTGGGTAAAGATTTTATATCTCATTAGATAGACAGGGCTGGAACGGTAGGTTATACCGGTTCAGTGAAACAGGACTGAAACAAGGGTTACTCGATTCAGAAAGGGACTTTTTCCACTAAGATAGTCTTGGAAATGAGTCTTGACTAACAAGAAATGATTCTCTATGATTATGTGTGAATGACACAAAGTTCCATGTTTTAAGTTATGATTATTGTGATTACATTTCACTGCCATGATTTATCCCATGTTATGAAATTATGCTCTCTTTTTCAGGTTAAGATTTCCAAAATGTTATGTTCTTATGAATACGATGTGATTGATATTTCTTTTGTTTACCCTTACTGAGAATTTGAGCTCACCCTTTTATGTTTTCTTTTCCCCAGGATATAAAGAAAGGTTTTAGGTAAAAAAAGGGAAGATCTTTATAGGAGATGTTGAAGATCTTTCACCACGATTAGAAGATTACGTTCCGAGTTTCCAAAGACACTAAACTATTACGATCCTTGTGTGTATGTACTAAGTATTCCGAAAATGTAATGTAATGTCAATGTACATCAAGTTTCGGGTCTCTACAATAAAAACTTTTCAAAAACACACGCAATAAGTGTTTTCGTTCACTGAGTCAGAAATCATAATTTAGGGTCCTGGTGTATGGATACGTCGGCCTCCGCACCAACACCGGACTCCCCAAACTGAAAACCACACTCATAACACTTAACACTATTTATTCACAGAAAGTATCAGAGTTCTAATTATTTGGTAGAACCGAACTCTTTTGATACCTCTTTATCACAACTCGTCCCTCGGGGCCCGTTCTGTGACTACCCCAAACCCGCCTTCCATAGGCCAGGGGCTGGTGACTAGCACTAGAAGGGCATATCCCTAAAACCAGGAAGGCATTACCTCTAAACCTATAGACTCACACATTCAAAGCACACAAGAAGATACATGCATGAGGTAAATGATATAGTAAAAAGGGTGTGTACAGTAAGTAAAGGGGCCAGAATACAAGCCCAACTAGAAAGTACAAGTAAAACAGAAAAAGAATAGATCCTGAGAACACCCGCCAAGGACCCTACCTGAAGGGAAGGCACAACTTTCGAATGGTTGTCCCTGTGGATCATCTCATATAATTTTCACCTCTAATGAAACTCTACTCTGGTGTCCTCAACCGCGATCAGTGTTGTCCATCATCTCCACAAGATAGAGCAAGTTGCGGGTGTAGCCCGTTTAGGGGTGAGTATAACAATACTCAGTAGGAACCCTGAGACCCTCTTAGGTCTCCTAGAGTTCCACAAAGGAAGAACCACAAGCACGAAGCATTATACATCAACTATACTTAGGTATATTTTCATACATATACCTAAGTTATCAATATATACTCATCTCATGCAAGAGGGAAAAATACCACAAATGTAACACCACAAAGGTAGAAGTACTGCACAGGTACACCAAAAAGGTAGAAGTACCCCACAGATAACACCATGAAGGTATAAGTACCATATTGGTACACCAGGAAGGTAGAATTACCTCACAGGTAACACCACGAAGATGATACCACAAAAATAGAAGTACCACACAGGTAACACCACAAAGCTATAAGTGCAACACAGGTAACACCGGGAAGATAGAAGTACCACATAGATAACACCACAGAGATAGAAGTACCACACTGGTAACACTATGAAGATAGAAGTACCACACAGGTAACACCACAAATATTGAAGTAACACACAGGTATTGTACCACGTAGCATAACCTCAATCACAAGAACAATGTAAAGACAACTCACAAAGAGTCTCATCTCAAACCAGGTTTTCAGTGAAGTATAGAAGTACAGATGATTAGTCGCGAAGCTAGATCATCTTATTCTATCAAGAGGCACTGCTGCTGATTATACAGAGTTTGAACCACATAGGATCGATAGGTACTAACCCTTGCAATGACCCACATAGGATCTGACCCACACAGGTTCGGTACACGCTGACCCACACAGGATCGTTGAGCATTGACCCACACAGGATCTGACCCACATTGGATCGGTATGCACTAACCCACACAGGATCATTGAGTGTTGACCCACACAAAATCTATATTTACTAACCCCTGCTATAAACCACACAAGATCTGACCCACCCAGATTCGATAGGTAACTAACCTCTGTATTATCCATCTCCAACCTCCGCCTCATTTCCAGCCATCAGATTCCTCACACCCACTGCTCTTGAGTTCCATAGAATTTATCCCTATAGATATCAGACATACCTCAACTGCTAATAATATCAAAAAATAAGTAATAAAAAGGTACATCACATCATAAGGGACCCAAAACAACAAACAGTGCGTCAAAAAAACGCTCGGTCTCTAAGTTATTAGTGTTTCTACTTCGAGGTCCCGGTTGTATTTGGAGTTCGATCCAACCTGGACATACTTTAACTTTATCCAAACCTAATGTGGAGTATACCGCAAGTACTTTCACGTTTCAAGGATCACAATTCCGTAGATGGTTCATCAAATGGATGCCTGGTTCTCATGTTACGGCCAAAAGGGCGTATCTGGGTCCGGATATGCCCAGGTCCGGTATGACCCGGTCGGACCGACCCGGTTGGTCTGGGCCACAGCAGCCCCGAGATGCTGGTCCGCGGGCCAACTCAGCCTGCGAAGGGGTATCCCGGCCCAGCCCTATGGGCATCCTGCAGTCGGGTAGCCCGTCGTGGTGGGGTTCGTCCTAGCCGCAACCCGAGGGACCCCCCCCCCGGTATTTTAAACGGCCTGATGGTCATTTGGTCACCATTCTGGCATGTGTGACCGCCTAAGCGGTCCCTTTCAGAATGACGAGGCTGGCTAGTATCTTATCCGGTTCTCCTCCTAGCGGCGTGGTCGTGCGCCGCTGCTCCACTCGCGCCCAGCCAGGTGCAGGCAGCCGCAGCCAATGGGTTGTGGACTCCTGCTCAACCAGCGGCTGAGACGGGTGCTTCCCCACCTCCTCACGGCTGGCCAGCATTTCTACTTCCATCTTCCATGGGTCACCGCAACTTCATTCTAAGAAAAAAAATATTAAGACCACATATTCGACATCCTCAGGTTGAGGGCTCCATGTTCATATGTCGCGCTCAACAAAACATTATGTTTCAAGTGCACTTAATTATTTGGTGTTGATGAATGCATGAAGAACGCACGAAGAGGGGAAAGTTATAAGTGCAGGATGATGGCCATATTTTTTTTCCATCATCATTTTTAATCCATAATATGAAGAATCAACAAAATAGATTTAATCATAATTAAATTTAAAACCCCCTACATCATTCGTCTGTTGGAGGTGTCATGAGGAAGAGGATGAATTCAGTGAAGGGGATGCTAACATTCGTCACTCCTACAACACGTTTCTGATCCGGGTTCAGGAATCATCCTCGTTATTGATCCGAAGAAAGTTCTTCGTTAGAGGATATTTCTCCAAAGGTTCTCCCAAGCTCTCATTTCCTTTTCTAACGATTTCTTCCACCAAATGTGTGGTGCCAATATTAATACATTATGTTATTAATTCCATTAAAGTTGGCACTTTAATTAAGTTATGGTTGGTACATTATGTTGAGAGGATTTCAAGGGTTTTACCACATTAAATGGGGGTTCAGGTGGTCCCCACCATCATGAATTCAAATGGATGGTTTCAAAAGAAAAATAAAATAAAATTTGTTTTATTTTATTTTTATTCTTTTAACTCCCCCATGAAAATCCAAAAAACTAAATTTCACCCTCAACTTACTGCGGTCAAGGTGACGATATCCTTAAAAAAATATTAGTGATGTGAGTTCAACGGTGTCCTCATATTTCAATTTCGATCACCGGTTCAAAAGTTACAAAATGCTTCTTCTGTGTTTACTGAACGTACCCAAAAAAACGTTCAGAAAATATTAATAGTCACCATATATCAGCGTAGATCGAAGTTAGGCTCTACCTAAGTGAAACACACCCCAAAGAACCCAACGGAACTCTCATATTTTCAATCTGAGTTACCATTTAAAAGTTATAGATTTTACAATAAAATAATTGTCACTTAGTTATTTTATTTACGGCCAAAAACTAACTTTCACAGGTGGCTTGTGCCGGCTAATGTTAGTATCTTCCTAAAGAGAGCATACCCTCATGAGTTCAGTGGTGGTCTCATATTTTTAATCTGATCTATCATTCGTAAGTTATAAGTATTTGAAAAATAATTTAACTTTATTTAATTATTATTTTTACGGTTATGCCATTTTTGGGTTTTCTCATAGGAGGCCCACACCGACTAAACTTAAGCCACGCCTAGGGTAAACCCTCCATGATGAGCACAACAGTGCCCTCAAATTTTTTATCTAAGTAACCGTTTAAGAGTTATTCCAATTTTTTAGGAAAACTACATACACGTGCTAATTAAAGCTTAAAAAAACTTCGACGGATCATTTCGGGAACTCTGGGCATTGGAATCATGCGTCGTCAGTTTTCACGGTCTCGAAATAATTCCATATAATTAAAAAAATACGGAATTTCTGGGACATTACAATTAATTTTTTTATAAATTCACTGCATCTTTGGGATAATCCCTCGAATGATTTAAGGATATTAGATTTCAAAATCAAATTAACCATCCACTCCAACCAGTTCACATGGTGATTCCCCTCCAAAAATATTATATACCTTTTCTAAATTTTATTAGGAATTTATGATCCAATGTTGAATGATTTTGAAATAAATTCTTAGCAGATTCATTATTAAAATTCATGGGAGGTTTACTTGGCTTCATCATTATATAATGACCATGGAAACACTATTAACCCTAACAATAAAAGAAATGTATCTAGTATCCAAAGTTCCCACTAGTATTTCAACACTTTACTAGAAAATAATATATCACTATTCCATGATAATCCCTGAAAAATCCACCCCTCCATGAATGGTACATTACTATCGATCTTGCTCTTGATAAAAAATAATTATAATAAAATAATTCAATATTTACATAAATAGAACTTCAATTACTGTTATTTTAATAATCCAACATTTTCAAACACCATATTATGAAATTTATTTCAAAATCAAAACCAATAAATTTTTTTAAACTATGAAAACATGATACCTTTTATATCCACGAATTCATATATGATGTAATCAGTTAAATATAGACCCTAGACTAGATAAATTAACTAGAATGAAACTAATAAAACATATAACTTGATCACTAATTATATGTTTTACCTATAGTTTCTTGAAAAACATAGTTCAATATAAGAAGGTTTTATATGAATTTATATTACAACACCATAATTTCTAAATCAAAGTATCTAGATTTATACTTAAAATATAAAATAAACATAAACCATTCTTAACATCCTGACACAATGAATCGCCCCTTAAAATTACCTAACATAAGTCAAAAATGTTACCTAGACATAGATGTATCTCCTAACCAACAAAGGATAGAAATAAATTTTAATTGATTAGATAATAATATTGGAGGTGGTTTCCCTCTGAATAATTTTTTTCACTCATTCTAATATCCCACTGATATTTTTCTATAAGTCATCAACATATCAATAATACTCAAGCGATAAGATATAACCATAACAATGTTTCTTAAGTTCCATACTATATTGTATTATATAATAATCTCAAAACATAAAAATCTAAAAAAATAAAATCCAAGATGTGTAATAAAATTATATATCACTAGAGGAATGGTTTATAATGCTAAAAAATTAAAATCCATAATATAGGGAACCACATGACTCTATTATGCCGCTAAAATACTCTATGAGTCATTCGTTATTCATAAAGAGATCCTCCAAATGTATACTACCATGGTTATGGTCCTCAACTAGTTAAATCCCCTGTCTTTATCCTACCCATGTCATAATTCATAAACTTTACCCATTCACCATGGTGGGAGAATATGTAGTGAGTACATTACCTAATATAATATCGCCAATATTTATCATTAAAATAGTGAATGTGAAAATCATCCAGGGTTTTAATGAATTTTCTAAAACATGTGACAATATAATGTGAATTTATAAAATGAAATAAATCACATAAAATTTAAACCAAATAAAATATTTCAAAAGCATCCATATCCAAACACATCATATATTCCATCATTTTCAAAACCAAACACCCCACACACCCAACCCTCAATGAAAACCCAAGGGAACAGTAAATCCATGAGAAATAATAAACAATAAAATGGTAACTAAAATATGTTAATGTATCAATTCACCAACCATTAATTTAAATACTTTTCAAAAAATGAGGCATCCATATATAAAAAAGAATTATGTTCTTTGTGAACTTGGACATGGCACATATAATCAGTTCATAATTCATTAAATTTTATGAGAACTCTCCTAATAATCCCATCAATACAAATACTAATGTTAAATTCCTAAATAGAAATATTGAAAATATATAAAAAATAAAAAACTATTTAAATAAATGAAAATATACCCAAAGAAAATTTTAGTGAAAACATCCCAATTTATTTAAATTTTACCAAAATCATACACACACATGGAAGACAATCCATTATTATTTTCACCAAAATTATTGAACAATTATATCTTATTTAACACAATAATTAAATAAACATAATTATTTCATTTCTAATTTACCAAATTATTTAATTAAATTACAACATTCAAGGTTATATAATTCTCCAAAAAATATAATATTGTATAAGATTCCAACCTCATCAAAAAAAATGAATCATAATTGCACCACTAAACTCAAGACACATTCTAACCTTTTCTGTATTAAAAAAATAAAAAATTCCCTAAAATATTTTTTACAAAAAAAACCCAATGTCGTCGAACACTTTTCATTTGTTATCTACCAATTAAAACATTAATAGAGAAGCGTAAGGAATATATCGAGTTACATACCTCTAATATATAACTATAACTATCTATGATCCATGATAAAGGGAATAAATTTATAAAAAATAATTTCTATGGTAAAAATTTATTGAGATTTTTGAGTAAGAGTTTAATAATATTATATTTTTCTATGAAATAATTTTTTAGTTGAAGTTTTTTTGTATCTATAATGTTAATGAAAAGAATGAATTAATAGTTCAAATTGTAAATCCAATGAACATGCACTACATATTTGAATGTTTCTTTAATTATCATAGAAATGAGGCATGGTTCTAGGGACCATGAACCAAAGAATTTATTTTACTCTGAATTTATATAACTATAATTCATATCTACTTTAAAAAATAAACACCCCATAATTATATGCCTACCCATGAACCATAAAAAATCTTTACAAAATTCCCAATTTATACACCAAAATATCGGCAAAATTATACACCTAAATTATATATATTTCATGCACCAAGGTAATCATTATAATATTTATTATTTTAAAGGGTTGTTGATTTAATTGTATAGATTTTTGTTAGAAAGATTTCAATGACATGAAGCAGATAAAGGATAATCATATTTTGTTGAGGTTACATGAGATAGGAGTAAATAATTTGGTATTCTATGATTCATATGGTAGAGGATTTGAAATTATTTTTATATAAGTAAATATAGAAATTATATTTTGGATGATTACATTTGATACTCACTGATTATAATTACTCAACTAAATATTTTGAATTATTAGTGGCCTTTATGTCAAATATTTAGAGGAAATGATATGATATTGGAGAATTTTTTTCATCTAAAATTATAGATGATATAAATTATGGGTACATTATTTTGTATGTTTTGAGGTGTATAAGAACATAAAATTGAGATTGAGTGTATGTTATTAAGATTATAATTATGCATTAAAAATAAACCACAATGTTCTCTATCACTAACATATCATCATTTTTTCCCTTTCATATTGTTTTTTTATTTTATAATGGAGGAGAACTTATGGTTTGTGGTGATAATGGTTAGTATTTACTAGCCTTTATGTGTAATATAGTTATAATTTAGTTTAATCAATTACAATTGTTTTAATAAAAATGATAATTTTTCATGTTAAGGAATATGTGTATATTTTTTTTGGGATATTATTTTAAACAAGGAGAACATCACATGATGGGTTTTCATCATGGGTTTTGAAAATAGTGTGGTTTAAAACAAGTAACATGGATTTTATAACATGTTCTATAAATGTGGTTGATGAAAATATGTTGTGTTTCTCGTACCGTGATATGGTTGTGGTCAATATTTTATTTTTTTAAAAAAATCTATTAAATATATTTGATGAAATTAGTTTTTTATATATTTTAGGATTTTAAACCACCTTTAGTCAACAAAAACCATGATGTCATTTAGTTCACTGAAACATGCATTGGTGTGTTTTTAAATAAACATAAATTTAATAATCCTTCATCTCACTCATTTAATTCATTAATTTCTCATGAAATTTTATATCTTAGAGGGATGTTATTTGTTGGGTTGTAAGTACTTTAGTTATATCCTTGAGAAATTCATATTATAGGATAGGATACTCTTGATCAGGAAGGTAAATTTCAAATTTTTTATATTCTTCTACCTATTATCTATTCTTAAGAGCTTCCAGATAGTGGTTAATTAATTGAAATGGTGTAGGATTAATCAAAACAAAGTGTGTTATAGGTTTATGATATAATATTTTTGGTATAAGAGTTATTCAGTTTCATTTGTAACATGATGATTAAATCACTAATTAAGGTTGGGTTCTAGATTATATTTTTTGTCTATCAAGTGAAACTATACTTTTTTTCAGAATATATTTATTTTATCTTATGTCAATCAAAATAATGTAAAAGTTAATCAATAAAAATATATGCATAAGACTAAGAAGTGAATTAAAATAGAATAAATAATCTATATATGTACGTTAATTATGGTAATTGAATGGTGGGATTGTGTTGAAATAATTATATATGTGGAGAAACAAAATATTCTAGATAAATAATGAGTTTATTATATTTATACATTATTTTTTTAATATATTTTAATTATATGTGGTTTTTTATTTCATTTTTTCTTAGATTATTGTTGTGTGAACTGAGAATTTTTATAAACATGTTGGAATAAGAAGAATGTGGGGGGTTATGATTATAAGGTTATAGTAAAATAGGTGAATTTTTCTGTTCAATATAAGCCTGTGGAGGTGATTAGAAACATGAAAATTTTAAGTTATAATAGAATTTATAAAGACGAAGATTTTTTTTGGGTAAGTATATTTGGATGTGTAGTTTTGATTAACATACTTTTATGGATTATGGGTATATATTTATTTTAATTTTCTTATTTTATTTGATTACTAGTTTAAATTATGTTTATAAATATTCTATATTTATACTAGATATTATTTTAGGGATCATTATATTATTTTTATAGAGATAAAATATTTTATGATTTTGAGGTGTTGTGAGGGTAATTGTATTACATGATGTTGAGGTGATATATGGGATGTTTTATTCTCACTAAGGATATAGTTGTTATTGTTATAGTTGTGTCATTTTATATTTTTTATTATTGTATTCATACGATTCTAGTTATAGTATTATATAGTATTGTGTTTATTGATAATACCATTAGAGATGCATATTGTCAAAGGTATTGATATTTATGTTTATTAGAGTGATTTAATTATAGTTATGTTTATGTGGGGTTAGATGAAATGGGGTAGATATTGAATGGGATTTTATTAGTTAGTTGGCTATGTTGAAATGACTAATACATATATATGTCATTATCTAATTTGATACTATTTATTTTTCACTTGATTAAGAGTGGTTCAAGGAGGAATCTATTAAGTATACTTATATAATAACAATTTTATTTTCTATTAGTTTTTTAGAAAAATAGATCTTTTAAAAGGTAGTATTGAGGGTTATTAGTTTTACATAAGTTGATCTATCTAGGATAAATTTGAATCATGTAATGGTGTATATCCCCAATGATTGAAAAATAATGTTTAAGGTGTTGATTTATTATTTACATATTCCCATAACCATTCTCACTATGTTTTTCTCTGAGGGATGCTCTCATTCATCTTGGATTCTGGGGTTTATTTATCTCTACCTAGAAGAAATAGTTCCCATTATCCATCCTCTTTTTCTTTCCCCCTATTTATCCCTCTCCCTAGCCTTCTATAGAATTTATTTAATTTGTTTTTTCTTTAGTTTTGGGATATTCATATTTTTATTACTTCCTTTAGTGCTTATATAGTTCTTGCACATATATGGGAATTTTTCTCAATTATTGTGGTGTTTCAATTTGTTTGAACTCTACTCAGTTTTCCAAATTAATTTTATTTTCTTGTCCACACCTCTTGTTTTCCCAATTAGATTTCTAAAAATTAGTGTAAAATTTTCTTTGTTGGTTGATCTTGAATGGATCCTAGCCCAGAGAGGAATTTCTATGTATAGATTTCCCTAGGTCTCTTAAAGGGTAATGTCACTCAGTCATATTAAGAAGTCTTCAATCTTATAGGGGGATTGAATTACAATATATGTCTTTGTGACATCTAGTTTGTTGGATATATAGATATTATGATGGGGTGGGGGATATAGAGGTAACCTTTATAAGGGAATTCCATAGTGAATATCACCTCCTAGAAGTAGTTAAGTGGATCCTTGTTCAATATTCTATAGTTATGTGGTATGGCCACATGTGGTTGTTATGACCACATGTGAATTAAATATCACATGTCATTTGGTATGACCACATACCATGCGACCCAATGTTGTAGGATCAGAATATACACTTGGGGTACCTGAGAAAGGGTACGACTAGGTATATAGAAACTTCTAAGGTGCACAAGTATAGACATGACTAGAGTACCCAAAAATAGATAGATACCTCGAACATTAACTGACTACATGGGCACAACCAGTGTATACGAGCACAACTAGAGTACACAAGCATAAGACATAGTACATTGGAATAGGCTAGAGGAATCAAGCATACCCTAGGTATCCATTACACACCATGTATACCCAATAAATTATGTACCTTTCCCAAGGTAGGTTTATGCCCTCATCCTCTTCAGTCTATATGAGTATATTTAAGGTGAGTTCCCATAATTTTTCCCTATGAGGGTATGTGAGGAATCCCTTCTCAAGCATATGATGAGTGATCCCCTATATGGGTTAGTCTTGGATAGAATTAGGTATCCCACTATGTGGCTTCGAGTGTGATCCTATATCATTATTCCCATGGATGGGTTAGGAATCCCATCATCAACTATCACGGAGAGTGATCCTCATCCCTATGGTTTACTATAGGTAGGGTTAGGTATCCCTCATAAGCCTTGGATATGATCCCCTAACAGTGTATTGAGATATTTTAAGTTCAATAATGTACTTATTTATGGTGAGGGTCAACATACATGATCTATTAGATGAGCACTGTCAGTGTTATCAGACTTGATGAGTGATTTCTCCTGAAGAATCATTACCTTGAAGCCTTGAGAGGAATTTAAGGTTAGAAGTATGTTTGTAACCTTACCTTGAGACTAGGTGTGTATATTATGTATATTTCGGATATTTTTTTATTTTATCATATTATTATTGACATACCTTTATGATGATGATATAACTAATCTCTTGATTTTGAATGTTTGGTGATTTCAAGGTGTCCTACGGGGTATGTTTATACTCACCCCTATATGGCATCTTCCATACAAGTCATGTCTTATGCAGATGACAAACTTTAAAATGGAGACCTTGGTAGACCATGGGAAAGTGGATCATAGTTGAGCTATATAGACCATGGCTGGTTATATTAATTCATTTCACTACAATCCCTTCTTTATTGGAAGGTTGGACTATTTTATAGTTTTTATGGGCTTGTATTTGTCTCTTTATGATTTCTTGACTTATTCCATACTCTGATATAAGATATAGTAGTATGCATAAATTTTGGTGTCAACCGTAAATTTTTTTTCAACACTATATTGGTGGTGGGATATATGTGCATTTTTACAAGTACCCTAGGAAAAGGACTCGTATTTTTTCCATGCCTATTCATCCCTTGTCACCAGGCCTTCGCCTATGGAAGGTGGGATTGGGGTGTCACACATAGCTTGACACTAGAATGTAGGTCCCCAGGGGGTTGGGTCAGGACACACGTATGGATTTTGATATGATATGTAATATTTTTTTAGAGGAAATGGATGATACCTAACATTTTAACCTTTGTGGAAATTCAAAGAAACCACTTGCATAATATAATACTACTATTGTCGGTGATACAAAAAATTCCTCCCTTAGGGAAAAATACAGCGGAGGTGATATATAATATTTTAGAGGTATTTTTGTAATTTTTTTGGGATTTGTAACATCCCATACTTTTTTAAATTTAGAGCTTCCCTTATGTAATATTAAAATGATAAATATGAAGGAAATATCACTTTATAGAATTTTTTAATGACAAACTTATTTTATATGGAGGATTAAAATAAATATGTATATCTATTTTCCCATTAATTTAAATAAATGAAAAGGGGTTCTAAGAAGATATAGATAAGAACTAGAATGTTACTATATATTTATAGGTAAATACATTAAATATTGAATAAATACAAAAAATACATTCATGTGCTTATTACTTGGAGTTAAATCAGAGTGTATATGGTGGTGCATATTATATTTGGAGAGTTATATCAAGTCACATCAAAGAAAATTATTAATAGTGAATAATTACATGAGGATATCAAGGATGGGAGGTGATTATTTGGTGATAGTGAGGTAACCATTAGGGAACCATTTAATTCAAGGGAAAATCAATATAGAAGGTTAATTGATTCATGAAGACATAGATAGACACAATAGGAGTTTGGGGGGAGATCATAAAATCATTAGAGGGAGCTAAAAAATGAGGATGATTGTATTGGAATAAAACAAGACCTCAATATATACTCTTGGGTTTTAATGTTCCTCTTAGACTAAGCATCTATTAGAGAATGATAGGGAATACTAAAATACAACAATTTATCTAGATCTTGGATAATACTTCTTATGAATATTGAGGAAAACCTCTGATCTCGATTAGATATAATATAATATAGTACACAATGAAACCTTTCTATTTCTGTAATGTATACCCTTTCAAGATGATCAAGAGATAAATATTATCTGATATAAATGAAGTGTTCTAACTTCATAAGGTAATCAAATAAAATCCAAATAGAATTCTGGCCTTTATATGTTTTGGGGATTCTGATAAAAAAATGCATAGTGATATTTTCCAATTTATATTCTAGTATGGGTAATGGTTTTAACATTCACTTAAAAATCTATCTCTTATACTTAACATTCTAACATACCAAACACCAAGATACGTACTCTAAAATATCTCTCTTTAGGTTGTCCCACCCGAAATATTCTTTTAGAACTCCATACATCTTTGTAGTTCTAGGTTGAAAAGAGAATAGTGAGATATGAAATCATTCCAATAGATCCTTTTTTAAGTCTAGTATTCATGGGATGAATACTCAATTACTAATCCTTAACATTCTATCAGAAGCAAGGGTAAACTCAAGAACTGGTCTCACCTTCTTTTTCAGTTATACATCCTAGTTATTCTTCTCGTTAATATTCTCATCAATAGATAGTTGAACACTCATTTGAGAAAGATAATATTTCTCCCCTTCCATAAATATTTCAAGGTACATCCATTGAAAATACATAAATTTTGGATCTACTTTGATCCCCATCATATATACTCTCTCATGATCATTCTGACTCAAAGAATTATCAACATTATTCTCTTTCCCATGGTAGTAATTTATTGAGTAGTGATAATATTTAATCAACTACAACCATATTATTTGGTCAATATTTAACTCATTTGGATTTAATATATGATTTAAAATTTTATGATAATTATATATGTTACACATTTATTTCTAAATATAACGTCTCTATATCTTTAATACAATTAATACCAATTTTAACTCCAAATTATGAGTTAGGTAATTTTTCTCATGAACCTTCAATTGGTGTGTATTCTATCACCATATAATATTGTATAATCACACATCCCATACCCTTATTTGATTAATCACTATAAATAAAAAACCCTTATCCACTATATTATAGTATGACCACATGTTCACTAACTAACCTTCTATTAAGTTCCTTGAAATTTTCTTCACATTCATCAATCCAAAAGAACTTAAATTCATTTTGATTTAACATAGTGAGTGGATTATATAGCAATTAAAATAATTTACAAAGTATTGATAATATATATTAAATCTAAGAAAATTATATATCTCATTCGAAGTGGTTGGTCTAGGCCAATGTACATTAACTTCAATCATTTATGGATCCATCTAAATGTCCCCTCTTGAGATTATATGACCGAGAACTGAAAATTTATGTAAAAAAAATCACATATGGTAAATTTTCTCATAAAACATATAAATCCATGGGATATTAAACACAATCCACAAGTAATATTCCTAATCATCCTTTCACTATGAATATATAAGAATATCATCTACAATGATGAATAAAAACTGATCAAGGTAATCTCTAAAGACTCTTTTCATTAAATTTGTGAAGATACAAGGGGAATTAATGAGACCAAATGGAATCACAATAAATTAACAGTGTCCATACCATTAATAAAACAATGTATTGGGAATTTATTATCTTTTTCCCCTCAATTGATAGTATTTATATAAAATATAAATCTTAGAAAAATATTGATAGTATTGTAATTTATCAAAAAAATCATCAATATGGTGCAGGGAAAACTTATTCTTGATCATGATCATGTTAAATTATTGATAATAAATATATATATGAATTGATCCATATTTATTCTTAAATAAAACAATATTTGAACCCCAGGATGACACACTTGTCCAAATGAATCACTTATCAAGATTCTTAAATATTTATTTCTTCAATTCCTACAAAAAAAATTAGGACCATTCTTTATGAAGTCTTTGATATAGGTATAGCATTGGTTATGATTTCTATTGAAAAATTGACTTCATGATTCATAGGAAGATTAGTAAACCCTTCTATAAAGACAAAAAAAAAAACTTCCATACAATAGGTATATCTTTTATGTTAAGTTTATCCCCAACCATTTGGGATAAACATCCCCTTAAAATTACAATATGGACCCATGAAATTGATATAATTTCCGTTTAAAGTTAACATGTATCCTCACACTGATAGACAATCATAGAATGGTTATTAATATCACATTTTACTTCTATTATTAGGAAATTGATATGTTATTAATATAATGAAATCCAATCCATGCCAAAAATCACATCAAATTCAATTATAGGTATAATATAATGATTTAAAGAAGGCACATTCCTACAAACTTCAATTAGACAGGAATAATGAATGTAAGATGTGATCATCATGCCATTATGATTTTTTACTAAAAATTCAATATCTAATCATTAAATTTGTAATTTCACAACCTTTGAAAATTATTTAGACATAAAATTGTGGGTATAATAATAATCAAATAATAAATTAGTAGTTTTAGAGTGGATGATAAGTATACCTTTCCCCACTTTTTATGGTACCCCACATAAAAATTAGTGATCACATGATATTTTCCATTGTCTTCAGTCTTAATAGGTTGCTAAAATCAATAATTTCCATTAAATTTTGGATTCAATAAATGGTTAGCATAATTCATATACTCTCTATATTTGAAACATTTGAGTGTGGGTGGTGCATTTTGTGGGGATATCTCTCTATTAACATCATTAGCTAAATTTTGATTATTAATTCAGTATTTGACTACCTGATGGACTTATTTTCTATATTTAAAACATTTATCGACCCCCTTTGGACAATTTACTCTATGTAACTTTTTACACATCTGGTGTAAAGGAAAACTCATCTTTTTTCCAACATGGTTGTTGTTATTATAATCTATTTTAAATTTCATATTCCTTTTCATATCAAAACAATAAGATTGGTGGATGAATTTGAACTCCATTTCTACCTTGATAGAACATAAAATGATTTATTCATAGTTACTAATGTCTCTTATGAATAACAACATTCAAAGACTTGGTATTTAGCTATTGAAGAATCGATCAATTTTACTTTTTCATTTTATGGATAATACCAGAAGCATTCCTCATATGTCTTGAAACATTTTATGTGAAGGTATTATATATTCATAATACTTCTTATTAAGCTCAAATAATTCCTTCTCCATCATTATATAAAGAATAAAAGGAAATTAATTATTGACAAATGACATCTTAAACTGATCTGGCTCTATAGTTTCAATTTCTTCTAGTTTCCTAATATTTTTATAAGAATCCACCATTGATCCTATATAAATTCCAAATGATAAATATATAAGATTAAATTTTTATATTTCAAGCACTAAAGAATGAAAAATATCATTTTCAGTGGTACTGATCCACTTCTCATCAATTATTGGATTGATGAACCTACTAAAAAAAGGTGGTAATTTATTTATGATATAATCAAAAATATATTATTCCATCCTTAGTAAATTTTGAAGCTCATATTTACTCATAGATTAAGAAAGTAACATAAGTATAATGACAAGATTTTCTATTCCAACTCTCATAACATTTGGTTTTTAATGGGGGGTAATAATTTCATTTTCCATCACATTCTGAATTAAACTGGTTTTTTATATTTATACTAATTGACTTAAACAAAAAATAATAGTATGAGCAACAATAATCATAGTGGGAAATCATATATTCTAGAAAATCATTTATAGGATTTCTAAAGTTTTTTCACATTCTTTTCAATCTAGGACACATTAGGTTTAACCTAGGTCATTCATGGTTTTCATATATTCAAATGATTTATAACAAATCATAAATAAAATGTGAATTAACCCAAGTATATCCCTCAAGAGTGTCCAACTAGGTGTGTAATAAGTAACTATTCCCCATTCACCAGAATGATGAATGAGATATAATCGACCAACTCGTTTTGAGGTTATAACCACTATATTCATATATTCGAAAACTACATCCACTTGTTGTATCCAAACACATATGTATTTTTAGGAAACATAGTATTTTATTTATTATAACTTTTTATGTTCTCCTATAATTAGGATTATCCCACGGGATCTCACTAAATTTTCTTCATCCTAGTTTCTAAAATTAACTAAACTTTGCACTGGTACCAACAATGTAGACCCATACTTTTCATTCATAAATATTTGATCTCTTCATATGAATATTCAATACATATCAATATGATACAGGACAGAACTGTAAATGTTTAGAGTCATTGTAAACTTATAAAAATAAACAACTAATACATAAAAGATCTCTGTCATTTCCCATTATGTTTTTTACAAAATATCATGCTTCTTTGAAAAATCACACCTAAAACCATCCATCATAATATGGGTAAGGGAGACACAAGAAAGGGAAAGTTAAGATTCTTAGTAAGGGTAATTATTAAAGAAATAAAAAAATAATCTTGAGTGAGTATAAGAAAGGAATAGTGAAATGAGAGCATGATCTTGACTTACAATAATCATACCCAATGAGTCAAATATCATTAATCATGAAACTTGGAATAAGTTTTTTTCAAATAAAGAACATAATATATAAGAGTGAAGAATCATCAATAATCAATCATGATCCATGAGAACAAAACATAATAATAATGAATAAGTGTGTGGCATATATATAAGAAAATAAAATCATTTCCTTAGTCAAGTAACACATCATTAACTATTATATTGGATTAAGTTCACTCATTATTCCATCATTTCCTTAGTAAAGTTTCACTTAGAATACTATCTTATTATACAATGACACTTACTAAAATGGGTTCACCCCCATTCTAGACCTTATTATATAATGTGGTATTCATATTTTCCCAATGCATTATAGTGATATATAATTTTAGTCTTACCCATAAAATAAATTAAAATCATATATATGTATTCCATAAGATCATAAAACATTCATAATATCATCATATCATAACACATGGAAAGGATAATTGTTTCATAAACATTTCATCATCATAAGAATAAACCATCCAGATAAATAATAAAGATGGTAACATTGGATATTATCCCTATTAAATCATAAGAAACATTAAATAAATTTTTTATAGATGAAAATACCTTTAAAATTTCAAAAATAAATTTATTGAGGAAAATACCCTTTTCATTTTGAAATTAATTATTTAAAATAAAAAAAATACCAAAATATAAAGGAAAAAATTTTCTTTTTAAAAAAAATAAGTAAAATTATAAAATAATATTCGAATAAAATATTATTCATGAATTCAAGGAAATCCCTTCATATGGTGTATTTTAAAACAAAAAAACCTTTCACATTTTTAGTAAAACTCAAAAGAAAATCATAAGCAAAATCACTACAAGATTCTTTTTAATTTTTTTATAGAAATTAAAACAAGGGTAAAGGTGAATTTAATAAATCTTTACTGAATTGTAAAAACATTCATGAAAACATTTTATTGAAAAATATGGACAAGGAATAAAATATTCTTGATTTAAGGGTGGAATGAAGTTGTTTTTCCTTAAAAACATTCGTTTTTTATTTTGAGTAATGAAGAGAGGAAAATGAAATGAAAATATTTAATCTATAAAAATAATAAAATTAGAAGAAAAGATATAATATTTGGGGTAGATATATCATAGAATTTATTCATCAGAAAATTTAGTCATATACAATCCCGGTAAAAATGAAATTATAACATAAAACCCTAACCATAAGTATATATTTCTTCATAAGTAATCTACACTCCTATTCTTTGAAAGTACAACTTTTTATTTCACCTTATTCCTTGATGTATTGTCCTTAAGAGAATAACATAATCTCTATGATGAAAGAAAATATTCTATGTAACACCCCAAACTTCCATGGTACGTTTCCCTTTGAATAATGCAATAGCTTGCATTGTACACAACTTCAAGATTCTAACACACCGTGACCAATCAAACTAGCCGTGATGAATAGAAATGTCCACTTTTAGAAATTTTTTAAATTTTATTTTTCAAAATGGACTTCATTTTTGAATTTTGAATATCGATATTAGATTAGGGTGAATTTTTGTTGTTTTTCTGAAAATTTTCAATTTTTGATGAATAGTGAAACACACTACGTTATTGGTTAAAATTTACTTTTTATTTAAATAATTTATTTATTTTATTTAAATATATTTTAGGTAAAAATATATAGATAATACCTATATAATTTCAATGTAATTAATTGGATTAAATTTATAATAAGTTTAGATATATAAAAATTTTATTGAACTTTTTACCATCTTTTACCCACCTCCTAGGAGGTTTTGCAAATTTCCATAAAACATAATTTTACCACTTCTGTGAGTTAAATTTAAAAAATCCAAGAGACACGGTTAATGTCATTAAGTAAAAATATGGTTCAATAAGATGAATTTTTTTTGTGAATAGTAACTTTTGACTTTTATTTACCACTGTTAAAAGTAAATAGGGTAATTAAGGGTAAAAATGATATCATAATTACCATAAAACAAGTCATAATTCTATTTTATAAGTATAATTCGAACAAAAAAAACCTTAGTAATAAAATATGACCCTTTTTGGTCTACTTTTAATATATTAAGACATTTATTATTATTTTATTTAAAGAGGAGTTAAAAGAGTTAAATTCAATATTTAATAACTAAACCATCTTTAATATAGTGTTAAACATAATATAAATTCAACTATAAATATTAATTGTAAACTTCAAAAATATTTCTTACATAATAGAATTTTATTTATAATTTTTATGCATTAAATAATTTAATTTAATTATGACATAATGATGATGTAGTAATTACCTTATTAATCAAATATTAAAATAATTGATATTACAAATATTAAAATAAATATAAATTGAGACTTATAATCAATTAAACTAATTTTCTAGTTTAATATGTCATGTTAGGGTTTTTTAAATAAATTTTATTTGTAGTGATAATGTTTTATGGCTTTAAAAAAATCAAATACTAAATAGTGTCAAAATTGACATAATTGAGTTTTTAAAAAAAATACAATATTATTAATTTATATAACATTCCAAAAAATATATTTTTCAGACCAAGGACTTATATAATGTAATATATATTAATAATAAACTATATGGGGTTCTTTTGGCTTGTTATAGTAACTTTATTAATCATATAATATAAAAATACAAAGAGACACGGAAAATATCAAACTATTTAACAAAGAGTTAAATCTAAAAGATAAGGTTAATATGATGACCTAAACCTCTCTAAAACCTATTTTTTGAAATATTTTAGACCCATACCCATCTTAGCCTCTAAATAAATCATTTTGGAGCCATTATAAACCAAAAATTATTTTATTATAAAATAATATTTCAAACTTTTCCTAAAGTGACCCTCACCTCTCTTATAAAAGGGCACTTGCCCTTCTCTTAATTTCACACCTACAAATCCATTTGGCTCGGCCAACCCCTGCCTAAATATCCTCCCAACTTCCCTCACTTCAACCTAGAGGCCTTACTTTTATCATAAAGCCAACCTAAGGAGCCCTTTTGATCAACTCAAAAGGAAACACCCGAAGTAGAGGTAATAATTTCACCACCCTCTTTCAAGTTCTTTTCTTCTTCCACATCCTCTTTCTTTGTTGTTTCCATACCAAAATAATAAATCCAGTACCTTCTACATAATTAGATGTTATTATAAATATGGTATAACCATATTCTTTATTCTATCCATCCTACAAATGACAAAGTCACAATACATGTGTACGTACGGCTTACCGTCTCCACGTCGCGGTGTAGTATGTTACTCAAACACTTCATTATTTGGATGGATAATAATGAGTATAAATGATTTAAATAATAAATATAACATGTTAATGATTCTTTATATATGATATATCATCCAATTACATATTATTTCTCCATAAATATAATGATATTGTCGCTCGTGCGTACGTACGGATTACCGTCTCCACGAACGTGATAAGATTCATTCCCCATCGTAATCATTCAAGAATAATTTTAATTTTATGATTAAAAATAATGTTTAAGAACTTAATATAATTCTTGATATGAATAAAATACATCCTATCCATAACAATCATGTATTACATAACCCAGCATATAAATGAAACAGATCAGTTAACACCCGAAACAATGATATTACTAAAATATTATTAACAAAGCAATATTAAAGGATCATATATGATATAATATTTATGTATATAGTTTTTTTTATAATTTTAAAAAAATTATTTAACTATTATACAGGAGTTTAACATACCCTCATCCAAGGAAAAGTACAATGTAAGGTTTAATTTTACAATCTCTTTACTGTCTGAGGTTGTTTTTACGTAAGTATCTATTGGGACCTCTTTATCATCCACATATGAGTTTTCATAAATATGTATTTCAAAAGATTTTTCTAATTACTAGACAATGGGTTAAATTCATTTATACCATTATTTGACCTTATATGTTTTGAAATAAATTTTCCACCATTTTCCAAACAAGGTATTTTATGACCTTTTCGACAAAATTAAGGTAAGAATGTTTTTTTAACTTTTATGGAGAGTGTGGATATTTTCTACCATTATAACATCATCGAAGATTCCCATACAAGCTTATAAAAATATTTTAAAAATAAATGTTTTATTTTATAATTATGTAACTTTTAAATGGTTTCAAAATAGAAAGTGGTATTTCTTTCAAAAAGTTCTCATTTCATCTATGTCAATATCCTTTGATGGATTTTAAACTTGTTTGAAGCCGATTTCTTATGATACAAATCTTCCATATTATATTGAAGTTTTTTTGATATGTTTGATGATGGATGTTTTATTTTTGTACCAATCATGGTTTTATGGATAAAGTATTGACATTTCGTATGCTAGTTTTAATAAGAATGTTTATGTTATGTATAAACCTTTTTATATGAGGACTAAATTAGACTTAGTAAGTGAACGGTGGAGCCTGTTATCCCTCCTCGATGCATAGGTAGGTCTCATGAGACAATCTAGTGTCTTGTAACAAGGTACAGACTATGTGGTAATGATGTCTGGCATTATGCATTCCATCATTATCAAAGTGGCTATTGATATTGCATGTGATTATTCGACTTGTAGAATATCCTTATGAATAAATAAATGGAATTATTTGATTTTATCTTTTCCATATTATACTAAAGTTTAATATTAAAAGTCCTTTGTTTTAGTCTTATAAATTGCCTTAAATGTTTATTCTTATTTATGAAAGTTTCTGTAATATTGTTATCCTTACTGCGCATCTGAGATCACCCCTTTCTATGTTTTATTTTTTCCAGGATGTGAAGAAGTATTTTATGGTTGAACTACAGGGATAGGCTAAGGATATAAGTGTGTTCAATGGGGACAAAATTTTGTTGATGTTTTTATTTCATGATGTAATGTAAAACTTATGAATGTATCTAGTACTTCCAAGGCTACTAAACAAATCGGTCTTTTGGGATTTAACCCCTTGTGATCATGCAAATGTTATGTAATAATTCACCAACTTTGGGTAAATGCAGTTGGGGCATTACAGTTGGTATCAATGGAATTTTAGTACAAACCTTGGAAACTATATTTAGAAAAACTTTGAGTAGAGAACACTACCCTAAGATAGATTTTCAGGATTAGTAAAGAAGAACTTCCTAGAATTTTGGTACTATGGAGATTTTGCACGTTTTCCAAGAAATACATCTCTGTCTGGATACGAGCAGGTAGAGGTGGCTCTGGCATAGAGGTACCCAGGGGTAAAACCCGAAAACACTACTTTGAGCTAGACTTGAATGGGAACGGGTGCACGACAATGGGCCTTGCTGCACTCTTGGTTACTACACTCTCAGGGGATATGCTTAGGATAATTTTTATTTTATTTACAAACCATTATGAAGAGTTTATGAGTATATAACTCCTCATAGAAAATATTTTTATGATTATGGATTATATCCATAAACTGTTAAATTTATGTTAAGTGTTTTACTAGTTTGAAATTATGTATTGTGATTCATAAACTAATCTATTATATGACATTGTTTAGAAATGGTGCCTAGTGGAAGGAATGAAAAACAGTATCAATGCACCTAATCCATGTAGGGATTCTCCTCCTACTCCTACGAATTATAGTATAGTTGGTGATGCAACTGGTGTTGATCAGCTTATCACCATACTGGGAAAACTCACTCAGGTTATGAATAATAACCTTACCCGTATGGAGCACCCTTATCCACGACGTGGAGGATCAATGTTAGACCAATTCATGAGGAAACAACCACCATAATTAAATGGGACTTCAAATCCCATTGTATCCGAGAAATGGATAAGTTCCTTATAGAAAATATTTCATTCTTTTGGGAGTAGTGAAAGAGAAAAAGTTATCATGGAAGTTTATCACCTCATGGGAGATGCAGATCAATGGTGGTCATTGATTCAAAACACAAAGGAAGATGAAGAAGTATTAACCAGGGAATGAAGAGAGTTTAAAGAGATTTTCTAAGAAAAATACTTTCCTCATGACCATCGAGCAGATATGGAATGAAAATTTATGAGTCCGAGGCAAAGGAGGATAAGAATGTCACAAAGTTTGAGGCTAAATTTACAAGGTTATGAACGCATGATGTAGATTATATACGTAACCCAAAGAATAAGATTGATCGATTCTTTGATGGGTTAAAACCATTTATCCTTTGAGAATTTGTCTCACAATACATCTTATCATACGTAGATACTATCTCATGTTCCATTAAGACAGAAAAAAAATTCTCTAATTCTTATGAATTTAATGAAAAGCAGGAGAAGAAGAGATATACTAAACACAATATAAATGGAAATTAGGGGAAAAGGGGAAAAGTTGAATATCCATCTTGTAGTAAATCTTGGAAGAAACACCATGGTACTTGCCTAAAGGGAATGGGAGTCTGTTACAAGTGTTCTCAAAAAGGCCACCAAGCTCATGATTGTAAGGGAAAGAAATAGGTTGTCAATGTTGAATGCTACAATTGTAGGGAAAATGGGCATTATGCAAATGAATGTTCAAAGAACCAAGGAAACTTACTCCAGAAAATTTGAAGGGGGAAAGGTCAAGCTTATGTGATCACCATTGTTGTAGTTGATGCTCAGAAAGATGTGGGGGAAGATAATTTAATGGTTTTATCAAGTTTAGACAATGATTTATTTGATTATGGATCATCACATTATTTCATATCTTCCCAGTCTGCTAAGAAAATTCGATATTTTAAATTTTACTTAACAAGGGAGTTGTCAGTCAAAACACCTAAGGGAAGTATCAACCCAACAAAGTATTGTGAATCAGTTCCCATTAGGGCATATAAATGTTCTTTATCTACTGATCTAAATGTCATACCCATAATTGAATTTGATATATTCCTTAGAATGGATTGTCTTTCTGAACATGATGCGAAACTTTATTTCAAGAAGGAGGAGGTTACAATTTTCGATGATGATAAGGAGTACCTTTTCTTTAGAGTAGAAATTTAACCACCTAATTCTTATCTCGATCCAACCCCAATAGCTCTACTAAATTCAATTATTTGGGAGGAAGAGAATTAATTAACTATGGATGAGGAAAATAATATTCTAATAGAGGACATACCTATTGTGCAAGAATTTGATCATGTGTTTCTATAGGATTTACCTAGACATCCTCTAGAATGAGAAATTGAGTTTTCCATTGATTTAATTCCTGCTTCAAGGCCCATATCGAATACACCTTATAGAATGGCCACTGTGGAATTATTTAAACTAAATAAACAACTAGAGGAATTGAGTAAGAATGAGTTTATTCACCCTAGTGTTTCTCCATGGTGATCCCCTATCCGTTTTGTTAAAAATAAAGACATATCTATGAGGTTGTGCATTGACTACAGAGATATCAATACTGTAACAATAAAGAACAAGTATCCCCTACCTCGCATTGATGATTTATTCGACCAACTTCATGGAGATCAATATTTTTGAAAGATTGACCTTCGATCTGGATATCATCATTTGTGTGTGAAGAAGGAAGACAATCCAAAAACAATATTTCGAACTAGGTAAGAGCATTACGAGTTTACAGTCATGCCTTTTGGATTGACTAATGCACCCTCTGTCTTCAAAGATCTAATGAATAGTGTTTTCGAGGAATATATTAATGACTTTTTAGTGGTATGTATTCATGATATATTGGTATACTCCAAAACCTATGAATATCATGAAAATCACTTGCGCATTATTCTAAAGACTCTTAGTAGAAATGAATTATATGGGAAGTTGATCAAGTGTGAATTCTATTTTCAATAGATTTCTTTTCAAAGCCATATAGTCTCTAAGGATGGAATATCTGTTGATACTTCTAAGACAAAGGAAATCCATGAATGGCCAGTACCAACAAGTATAACTGAGGTACACGGTTTTATTCGTTTAGAAGGTTATTGTCGACGTTTCATGCATAATATTTCCCAGTTTGATAACCCATTAACCAAGATCACACATAAAGGGGTTAAATATGTTTGGACAAAAGAGTGTGAACAAGGTTTTGAATAACTAAAGAGAAGATTAGTTAATTCTCCTATATTGACTCTACCATCGGGGAATGATGGGTTTGTTATTTATAGTGATGCTTCAAAGAAAGGACTTGGTGTGTCCTTATGCAGAATGATTGATTTATTGCTTATTCATCACGACAGCTAAAAATTCATGAGAAAAACTATAATACCCATGAACTTGAGTTAGAAGTTATAATATTTGCTCTGAAAATATGGAGACACTATATATCTGGTAAAAAATGTGAGATTTATACTGATCGTAAGAGTTTGAAGTATATTTTCTCACTTAAATAACTCAACATGAGGCAAAGAAGATGTCTTGAACTACTCAAGGATTATGATTGCACTATACTCTACCACCCGGGGAAGAAAAATAAGGTGGCATATGCTTTGAGTAGAAAGGATCATGGAGTTTTGAACAAGATGAGAGTTGAAAGGGATCCAATTTTCATAGATCAAGTAAAGATGGATATGGGAATAACCATGGAAGGTGAAACATCAATAATTTTTCAAATGGTTGTCAAACCATCTTTAATAAAAAGGATAAAGAGTTATCAGATTGGTGATGAGGAGTTTTAAAATAAGATTAAAGCTGTGAATGATGGGAGATTGAGTGACTTCATATATGAAGATGGAATTTTAAACTTCGGGAAGAGAATTTGTGTTCCTAACATACCTGATCTAAAAGGGAATTATTGGATGATTCTCATAGATCTAATTTTCTATACACCCTGGTAGAACTAAGATATATAGAGATTTTAAAGAACATTTTTGGTGGGAAAACATGAAGAGAGAGACTGTGGATTTTGTGTCGAGGGGTATGGTTTGTCAACAAGTGAAAACTGAAAGACAACATCCTAAAGGAGTCAGGAAACCTCTTCCCATACCTAATTGGAAATAGAATGATATTGCTATGAACTTTGTCATGAGGATACCAAAGACTCATATAAGGAATGATGAAATATGGATCATTATTGATCGTCTTACCAAGTCAGCACATTTTCTTACTATAAGAGAGAATTTACCACTTGAAAGTCTAGAAAGACTATATATTAATGAAGTTGTAAGACTCCATGGTGTACCTCTATCGATTGTTTCTGATCATGATCCCTATTTAACATCAAGATTCTGGAAGAGTCTGTAGAAGGCCCTGGATACTGAACTTCGTTTAAGCATTTCCTACCACCCTCAAACTGATGGACAATCAGAACGGACTATTCAAACCTTAGAAGACATGTTCAGATCTTGCTCACTTGACTTTCAAGGTATGTGGGATCAATATTTACCTCTGATAGAATTTTCCTATAACAATAGCTTCTATTGAAGTATTTTGATGGCACCAAATGAAGTGTTATATGGAAAGAGATGTCGTACACCAACTTGTTGGGATGATGTTGGGGAAATAAAACTCATAGGCCTAGAACTTGTTGAGGAAACAATAGAAAAATTGAAGATTATCCAAACCCACATCAAAGCATCTCAATGTAGGAAAAAGAGCTATGTCGATAACTGAAGGAAGGATTTGGAATTTCAGGTAGGAGATCATGTTTTTTTGAAGGTATCTCCATGGAAAGGTGTTATACGTTTCTCTAAGAAGGGTAAATTGAGTCCAATGTACATCAAACCTTTCGAAATTCTTGAACGAATTGGATTTGTAGCTTATCGTTTGGCAATGCCTCTAATTTTCTCCAAAGTTCATGATGTGTTCCACGTATCATTGTCGAGAAAATACATGTCTCGCCCAACGCATGTACTAAACCATGTGGAAATTTAACTGGAACCTCATATGTCTTATTGTGAAGATCCTGTCAAAATTCTTGATACAAGAGAACAAGTGCTGAGAAACCAGACTCCTCGTCCGGTAAAAGTTCTATGAAGAAACCTTAATATGGAAGAGGCAGCATGGGAACTTGAGGAACGTATGATGAAGAACCACCCGAATCTTTTTATGCAGTAGTATTATAGAAATTTTGAGGATGAAATTATTTTAACGAGGGAAGAATGTAATACCCCAAGCTTTCACGGTATGTTTCCCTTTGAATAATGCAATAGCTTTCATTGTACGCTACTTTGAGATTCTAACACAGCATGACCAATCAAACTAGCTGTTATGAATATTAATACCCACTTTTTAAAATTTTATAAATTTAATTTTTCAAAATGGACTTCATTTTTTAATTCATATTATCAAAATTATCATAGGGTGAATTTTTGGTATTTTTCTGAAAACTTTCAATTTTTGATGAATAGTGAAAAACATTATGTTATTGGTTAAAACCGACTATTTATTTAAATAATTATATATTTTATTTAAATTTATTTTAGGTCAAAATAGATACATAATACCTATATATTTTCAATTAAATTTATTAGAGTCATTTTATAATAAGTTTAGATATATAAAAATGTTTTTGAACTTTTTACCTTCTTTTATCAACCTCCTAGGATCTTTTGCAAATTTTCATAAAACATAATTTTACCACTTATTTGAGTTGAATTTTAAAAACTCTAGAAACACGATTAATATCAGTAAGTAAAATGTGGTTCAATAAGATGAAAATAATTTTTTTGAATAGTAACTTTTGACTTTTATTTACTACGGTTAAAAGTAAATAGGGTAATTAAGGGTAAAAATGATATCATAATTACCCTAACACAAGTCCAAATTCTTTTGGATAAGTAAAATTATATCAAAAGAAACATTAGGAATAAAATATCATCCTCTTTGGTCCACATGGATTAGATTAGGACATTTATTAATATTTTATTTAAAGAAGAGTTAAAAGAGTTAAATTCAATGTTTTATAACTAAACCATTTTTAATATAGGGATAAACACAATATAAATTCGACTATAAATATTAATTATAAATATAAAAATATTTCGTACATAATTTTATTTTATTTATAATTTTTAGACATTAAATTATTTAATTTTTTATGACACAATAATGATGCAGTAATTACCTTATTAATAAAATATTAAAATAATTGATATTATAAATATATAAATAAATGTAAATTGAGACTTCTGAGGAATTCCACTAATTTTCTAGGTTAATATGACATTTTGGGGTTGGTTAAATAAATTTTATTTGATGTCATAATGTTTTTATGAGTTTCAAATAAATCAAATACTAAATTATGTCAAAATTGACATAATTGAGTTTTTATAAAATACTCTATTATTAATTGATATAATATTCTTAAAAATCTATGGATCAGCCAAAAAACATATATAATGTTATATATATTAATAATTAACCACATGGGGTTCTATAGTCTTGTTATAGTATGTTTATTAACCATAAAATATAAAAATACAAAGAGACACAGTAAATGTCAAACTATTTAACTAAGAGTTAAATCTAAAAGATAAGGTTAATATGATGACCTAAACCTATATAAAGCATTTTGGTTGAGTTATTTTAGACCCATAACCACCTTATCATATAAATATATCATTTTGGAGCCATTATAAATTGAAAATTATTTTCTTATAAAATAATATTTCAAGCTTCTTCTAGTGACCCTCACCTCTCTTATAAATGGGTACTTCCCCTTCTCTTAATTTAACACCTCCAAAGCCGTTTGGCTCAGCCAAAATCTAACGAAATATCCTCCCAACTTCACTAACTTAAAAATAGAGGTATTAATTTTATCATAAAGGAAACCTAAGTATCCATTTTGATCAACTCAAAAAGAAACACGTGAAGTAGAGGAAATAATTTCACCACCCTCTTTCAAGCTATTTTCTTCTTCCACTTCTTATTTCTTTGTTTCTTCCATACCAAAATAATAAATATAGTACCTTATACATTCTTTAATGTTATTATAAATATTGTTACAACCATATTTGTTTTTCTACCCATCCTACAAATGACAAAGTCACCATACGTGCGTACATACGGCTTACCGTCTCCACTTCGTGGTGTAGTTTGTTATTCAAATACATCATTATTTGGATGGGTATAATAATGACCATAAATGATATAAATAATTAATATAACATGTTAATGATTTTTCAAATATGATATACTATCCAATTACATATTATTTCTCCATCAATATAATGATATTGTCGCTCGTGCGTATGAAAGAATTACTGTCTCCACGAACGCGATGAGATTCCTTCCCCATCGTAATCATTCAAGAATAATTTTCATTTTAGGATTAAAAATAATGTTTAAGAACTTAATATAATTCTGAATATTAATAAAATACATCATATCCATAAATAACATGGCTTACGTAACCGAGCATATATTGGAAACAGATCTGTTAACACCTAAAATAATGATATTACTAAAATATTTCTAAAACAACAATATTATAGGATCATATATGATATCATATTTATGTATATAGTTTTTTTATAATTTGATAAAAATGATATAACTATTATATAGGCGGTTCATGTAACCTTGACCAAGGAAAATTACAAGGTAAGGGTTAATTTCACAATCTCATTATTATCCGCGGTTGTTTTTAAGTAAGTATCTACTGGAACCTCTTTATCATCCACATTTGTGTTTTCTTAAAAAATGTATTTCAAAAAAAATTACTATTTACTAGAAAATTGGTTAAATTAATTTATACCCTTATTTGACCTTATATGTTTTAATGGAATATTTCTATCGTTTTCCAAAAAAGTTACTTTATGACCTTTTCAACAAAATTAAGGTAAGAATGTTTTTTAACTTATAAGGAACGTGTGGCTATTTCCTGCCGTTGTAACATCATCGAAGCTTCAAATACAATATTATAAGAATATTTTCAAAATAAATGTTTTCTTTAATAATTATGTTAATTTTAAATTGTTTCAAAATAGAAAGAGGTATTTCTTTCAAAAAAAATTTATTTCATCTATGTCAACATCCTTTGATGGATTTTAAACTTGTTTGAAGTTGATTTATTATGATAAAAATACTCCCTATTGAATTGAAGTTTTTTTTATATGTTTTATTGTGGATGTGTTATTTTTGTACCATTCATGGTTTATGGATAATGTATTGACATTTTGTATGCTATTTTTAAAAAGAATTTTAATGTTATGTTTAAACCTTTTCATATGCGGAATGCATTGTACTTAGTAAGTGACGGGTGGATCCCGTTATAGCCCCTCGATACATTGGTAGGTCTCAGGAGACAAACTAGTTTCTTGTAATAATTCCTTGACAAAATATTATTTGTAGTCTTGGCACAAGGCCTGGACAATGTGGTTATGAAGTCTGGCATTATGCATTCCATCATTATGAAAGTGGCTATTGATATTGCATGTTATTATTCTAATAGTAGAATATCCATGTGAATAATTAAATGGAATTAGTTGATTTTATCCTTGAAATATTATGTGTAAGTTTTAGGTTAAAATGCTTTAGTTTTAGTCGTATACATTGCCTTAGATTTTTATGCTATTTTATGAAAGTTTCCACTATATTGTTATCTTTACTGAGCATATGAGCTCACCGATTTCAATGTTTTATTTTTACAAGGATGTGAAGAAGTATATTATGGTTTACCCTCAGGGATAGTCTAAGGATATAAGTGTGTTCAAAGGGAAAAAAATGTTGTTGAAGTTTTTATTTCCTGATGTAATGTAAAATTTATGAATATATTTAGTACTCCCAAGGCTACTAAATTGATTAGTCTTTAAGGATTTTATCCCTTGTTATCATGCCAATGTTATTTAATAATGCACCATGTCTGTGTAACTAGGGTCACAGAATAATAGTTGGTATCAGAAGAAGTTTAGTACAAACCTTGAAAAATAGATTTTAAAAAACTCTAATTAGAGAACACTACCCTAAGATAGACTTTGAGGATTAGTATAGAAGAACTTCCTAGAAATTTGGTACTGTATACATTTTGTGAGTTTTCTAATAAATACAACTCTATCTGGATATGATTAGGTAGACGTAGCTTTGGAATAGATGTACCTAGGGGTAAAACCTGAAAACAACTCTTTGAGCTAGACTCGAATGGGAACTGGTGCACGACAATGGGCCTTGCAGCACTCTTGGTTATGTCACTCTCAGGGGATATGCTTAGGATAATTCTAATTTTCTTTAAAACCAATTATGAAGGGTTTATGAGTATATAACTCCTCAAATAAAATATTTTTATTATTATGTATTATATCTATAAACTGTTCTATTTATGTTAAGTGTTTTACATATTCGAAATTATGTATTCTGATTCATAAACTAATCTATTGTATGATATTGTTTAGAAATTGCACCTAGTGGAAGGAATGTAAATTGCATCAACACACATAATCCATGTAGTGATTTCCCTCCTACTCAAGATAATTATAGTGGAGCTGGTGATGAAACTGGTGTTGATCAGCTTATCACCATACTGGGACAACTTATTCAGGTTATTAATAATAACTTTACCTGTATGGAGCAACTTGATCCACAACATGTAGGATCAATGTTAGACCGATTCATGAGGAAATAACCACAAACATTCAATGGGACTACAAATCCATTTTTAGCTGAGAAATGTATATGTTCCATGGAGAAAATATTTCATGCTTTGTGGAGTAGCGAAATGGGAAAATTTTTCATGGCAGTTTATCACCTCACGGGAGATGCAGATCAATGGTGGTCATTGATTCAAAACACAAAGGAAGATAAATAAGTATTAAACATGGAATAGAGAGAGTTTATAGAGATTTTCTTAGAAAAATACTTTCATCATGGCCATCGAGCGGATATGGAAAGACAATTTCTGAGTCTGAGGAAAAAGGAAGATAAAAATGTCGCAAAGTATGAGGCTAAAATTACATGGGTAGAAAGGAATGCTACAAACTATATATGTAACCCAAGGAGTAAGATTGATCAATTATTTTATGGGTTAAAACCATTTCTTTGGTGAACAGTAGTCTCACAGTCCTTCTTATCATACAAAGATATTGTCTCATGTTTTATCAAGACCAAAAAATAATTCCTTTAGTCTTATGACTTTAAAGAAAAGAATGAGAAGAAGAGATCTGTTGAACACTCTGGAAATAGAAATAAGGGGATGAATGGAAAATTTAAATATCCATCCTACATTAAATGTGAAAAGAAACACTTTGGAACTTTTTTGAAGAGAATGGGAGTCTATTACAAGTAAGGTGAAAAAGTCCACCAAACTCGTGATTGCAAGGGAAAAAAAGAGGATGTCAATGTTGAATGCTATAATTGTAGAAAAAAAGGGAATTATGCAAACGAATATCCTAAGCGCCAAGGAAACATACCCTAGAATATTCTAAAGGAGAAAGGCCCGGATTATGTGATCACTACTACTAAGGTTGAAGCTCTAAAAGATGTGGTGGAAGGTAATTTAATGGTTTCCTTGAGTTTATCCAATTCTTTATTTGATTCTGGATCATCGGATTATTTCATATCTACTCAGTTTGCTAAGAAAATTAGATATTTTAAATTTGAATTAACAAGGGAGTTGTCAGTAAAAAACCTAAGAGAAGTATCATCACAACAAAGTTTTGTGAATCAGTTCCCATTAGGGAATATAAAATGTTCTTTATCTGTTGATCTCATAATCATACCCATGATTTAATTTGATATAATCCTTGGAGTGGATTGGATTTCAGACCATGATGCAAAATTTTATTATAATAAGGAGGTTACAATTTTTGATGATGATAAGGAGGACCTTATCTTTAGAGAAGAAAAGTCACCAACTGATTCTTATCTAGATCCACCCTCTATAGCTCTACTAAATTCAATTATTAGGGAGGAAGAGAATGAAATAACTATGGGTGTGGAAAATAATATTAAAATATAAGGAATACCTATTGTGCAAGAATATATTGATGTGGTTCTAGAGGATTTGCCCGGACATCCTCCAAAATGAGAAATTGTGTTTTCTAATGATTTAATTCCTGGTTCAAGGCCCATATCTAAGACCCCTTATAGAATGACTACTGTAGAATTAGTCGAACTAGAGAAATTACTAGAGGAACTGAGTAATAAGAGATTTATTCTCCTTAGTGTTTCTCCATGGGGATCCCCTTTCCTTTTTATTAAGAATAAAGATGGATCTATGAGGTTGTGCATTGACTACTAGGAGATTAATGATATAACAATAAAGAACAAATATCCCCTACCTCACATTGATGATTTATTCAACCAACTTCATGGAGATCAATATTTTTTAAATATTGAACTTCGATCTAGATATCACCAGTTGTGTGCGAACGAGGAAGATATTCCTAAAACAGCATTTCTGACCAGGTACGGGCATTAAGAGTTTACAATAATGCCTTTTGGATTGACTAATGCACCCTCTATCTTCATGGATCTAATGAATAGAGTTTTCAAGGAGTATCTTGATGACTTTGTAGTGGTATTGATTGATAATATCTTGGTATACTCAAAAACCTACACAAATCATTAAAATGACATGTGCATTATTCTAAAGACTCTTAGAAGAAATGAATTATACGGGATGTTTAGAAAGTGTGAATTTTGGCTTTAGGAGATTTCTTTTCTTAGCCATATTATCTATAAGGATGGAATATCTATTGATCCTTCTAAGAAAAAGGCAATCCAAGAATGTCCAGCACCAATATGTATAACTGAGTTAGGCAGTTTTATTGGTTTAACAGGTTATTATCGATGTTTCGTCCAGAATTTTTCCCGGTTGGCTAATCCACCAACCAAGCTCACACGTAAAGGGGCTAAATTTTTTTGGACAAAAGAGTGTGAATAATGTTTTGAATAATTCAACAGAATATTAGTTAATTCTCTTATCTTGACTCTGCCATTGGGGAATGATGGGTTTATTATTTATAGTGGTGCTTCAAAGAAATTAATTGGTTGTGTTCTTATGAAAAATGATAGGGTTATTGCATATGCATCACGACAGCTAAAAATTCATGAACAAAACTATACTACTCACAAACTTGGGTTAGCATCTATAATCTTTTCTCTGAAAATATGGAGACACTATCTCTATGGTGAAAATGTTAGATTTATATTGATCATAAGAGTTTGAGGTATATTTTCTCACATAAATAACTCAACATGAGGTAACGATGATGTCTTGAACTACTCAAGGATTATGATTTCACTATAAACTACCACCTGGGGAAGGAAAATAATGTGGAAAATGCTTTGAGTATAAATGAACATGGATTTTTGACCAATATGAGAGTTGAAAGGGATCCTATTTTAATGGTTCTATTAAAGATGGATATGGGAATAACCATGGAAGGTGAAACATGAATACTTTTTCAAATGGTTGTCAAAAAATATTTACTAGAAATGATAAAGAGTTCATAGATAGGTGATGAGGAGTTTCAAAAGAAGATTAAAGCTCTGAATGATGGGAGATTGAGTGACTTCATATCTGAAGATGGAATTTTGAAATTTGGGAAGAGAATTTGTGTTCCTAACATACCTGATCTAAAATGGGAATTGTTGGATGATGCTCATAGCTCCACTTTCTCTATACACCCTATTAGCACTAAGATGTATAGAGATTTGAAAGAATATTTTTGGTGGGACAACATAAAGAGATAGATTGCAAATTTTGTGTTGAGGTGTAGGGTTTGTCAACAAGTGAAAGATAAAAGACAACATCCTAGAGGATTCATTCACCCTCTTCCCCTACCTAAGTGGAAATGGGATGATATTAAGATGGAATTGTTCATGGGGATACCAAACACTCCTAGAAGGAATTATTCAATATGGGTCATTGTTGATCATCTAACCAAGTGAGCACATTATCTTGCTATAAGAGAAGATTTACCACTTGAACGTCTGGAAAGACTATATATTAATGAAGTTGTAAGACTCCATGGTTTACCTCTATCGATTGTTTCTGATCGTGATCCCCATTTTACATCAAGATTCTGGAAAAGTATTTAGAAATCCCTGGATACTGAACTTCGTTTGAGCACTTCCTACGACCCTCAAACTGATGGACAATCAGAACGCACTATTCAAACCTTAGAAGACATGTTGAGATCTTGCTCACTTAACATTCAAGGTATGTGGGATAAATATTTACTTATGGTAAAATTTTCCTATAATAATAGCTTCCATTCAAGTATTCATATGGAACCACATGAAGCATTATATGGAAATAGATTCCACACACTAACATGTTGGGATGATGTTCGTGAAAGAAAACTCTTAGGCCCAGTACTTGTTGAGGAAACAATGGAAAAAGTGAAGATTATCCAAACCCACATCAAAGCAGCTAAAATTAGGAAAAATAGTTATGCTGATAACTAAAGGAAGAATTTGTAATTTTAGGTAGGAGATCATGTTTTCTTGAAGGTCTCTCCATGGAACTGTGTTATAAGTTT
Source organism: Viscum album (assembly GCA_963277665.1). Lineage (NCBI taxonomy): Eukaryota > Viridiplantae > Streptophyta > Magnoliopsida > Santalales > Viscaceae > Viscum > Viscum album. The sequence goes on along the minus strand of OY728157.1, from coordinate 20,934,955 downwards.
TGGTAAGATGGGTAAATTGAGTCCCATGTACATTGGACCTTTTGAAATTCTATAATGAATTGGAGTTGTAGATTATTGTTTGGAAATGCCTCCAAGTCTCTCCAAAGTTCATGATGTTTTCCACGTATCACTTTTAAAAAAATACATTCCTGACCCAATGCATGTACACACCTATGAGGAAATTCAACTAGAACATGATTTATCTTATTGTGAAGAGCCTGTAAAAATTCTTGATACAAGAGAACAAGTGCTAAGAAACTGGACGACTCGTCTGGTAAAAGTTTTATGGAGAAACCATAAGATAGAAGAGGCAACGTGGGAACTAGAGGAACTTATGATGAAGAACCACGCCAATCTTTTTTTGAGGTAGTATTATAGAAATTTCGAGGAATAAATTATTTGAAGGAGGGAAGAATCTAATACCCCAAGATTTCACGGTATATTTCCCTTTGAATAATGCAATAGCTTTCATTATACGCAACTTCGAGATTCTAGCACACCACAACCAATTAAACTAGCTGGTATGAATAGTAATGCCCACTTTTTGAAATTTTATAAATTTTATTTTTCAAAATGGACTTTATTATTGAATTCAGAATATCAAAATTATCTTAGGGTGAATTTTTGGTATTTTTCTGAAAACTTTCAATTTTTGATGAATAGTGAAAAACAATGTGTTATTGGTTAAAACCAACTTTTTATTTAAATAATTATTAATTTTATTTAAATTTATTCTAGGTCAAAATAGATACATAATATCTATAGAAGTTCAATGTAATTAATTGGAGTCATTTTATAATATGTTTACATATATAAAAATTTTATTGAACTTTTTACCGTCTTTTACCCACGTCCAAGGTGCTTTTGCAAATTTGCAGAAAACATAATATTACCGGTTCTGTGAGTTGACTTTCAAAAATCTGAGAGACACAGTTAATATTAGTGAGTAAAATTTGGTTCAATAAGATGAAAATAATTTTTTGGTGAATAGTAACTTTTGACTTTTATTTACCAAAGTTAAAAGTAAATAGGGTAATTAAGGGTAAAAATAATATCATAATTACCCTAAGACATGTCCTAATTCTATTGGATAAGTATAATTCGATCAAAAACAACCTTAGGAATAAAATATTATCCTCTTTGGTCCACTTGGATTAGATTAGGACATTTATTATTTTTTTTAAAGAAGAGTTAAAAGTATTAAATTCAAAGTTTAATAACCAAACCATTTTTAATATAAGGTTACACACAATATAAATTAGACTATAAATATTAATTATAAAGATAAAAAAATTACTACATAATGGTATTTTATTTATAATTTTTAGACATTAAATAATTTAATTTATTTATGACAAAACGATGATGCAGTAATTACCTTATTAATGAAATATTAAAATAATTGATATTATAAATATCCAAATAATTGTAAATTGAGACTTCTGATGAATTAAACTAATTTTATAGGTTAATATGACTTGTTAGGGTTTGTTAAATAAATTTTATTCTAAGTGATAAAGTTTTTATGGCTTTCAGAAAAATCAAATACTTAATAGTGTCAAAATTGTCATAATTGAGTTTTTAAAACAAATACTATATTATTAATTGATATAATATTCCTAAAAATATAAGGTTTGGAAAAAGGACTTATATAAGGGTATATATATTAATAATGAACAACATGGGGTTCTTTTGGCTTGATATAGTAAGTTTATTAACCATATAATAAAAAATTACAAAGAGACATGGTAAATGTCAAACTATTTAACTAAGAGTTAAATCTAAAAGATAAGGTTAATATGATGAAATAAACCTGTATAAAACGAATTGGTAGAGAATTTCTCAACCCATACCCAACTTATCATAAAAAGAAATCATTTTGGGCCATTATAAACATAAAATGATTTTATTATAAAATAATATTTCAAGCTTTTCCTAAAGTGACCCTCACCTCTCTTATAATAGGGTACTTCCCCTTCTCTTAATTTCACACCTCCAATGCCATTTGGCTCGGCCAACCCCTGCCCAAATATCCTCCCAACATCCCTCAATTCAACCAATAGGAATTAATTTGATCAGAAATCCATCCTAAGGGGGCCTTTGGTCAACTCCAAAGGAAACACCCGAAGTAGAGGTAATAATTTCACCACCCTCTTTCATGTTCTTTTCTTCTTCCACTTCCTATTTCTTTGTTGTTTCCATACCAAAATAATAAATACATTACCTTATACATAATGTGATTTAATTATAAATATGGTACAACCATATTCGTTATTCTATCCATTCTACAAATGACCAAGTCACCATACGTGTGTACGTATGGCTTATCGTCTCCACGTTGTGGTGTAGTTTGTTATTCAAACACTTCGTTATTTTTATGGGTATAATAATGAGTATAAATGATGTAAATAATAAATACAAAATGTTAATTATTATTTATATATTATATACCATCTAATTACATATGATTTTTTCATCAATATAATGATGTTGTCGCTCGTGCGTACGTACTACCACAAAACTGGGCAAGGCCAGTGCCACCCCTTTATCAACGCTAAAGAAAAAGCGCTGATAAAGGGGGGGGTGGCTTATCAGCGCTTTTTATAGCGCTGATAAAGGGTCGACTTCAAAAAAAAATTAAAAATATATAAATATATAAATATAGTTATATTGATATAAATATAATATATAATTTTTAAATATGTTTTAGATAAGTATAAATGTACATTTACACTTATTAAACTTAATATATAATATATTTAGTGAAAATGGATTATAAAAAAATTAAAAAAATATTTTTAATTAATAATTTTCTAATTATTATGGAGTAATAGTCATTTAATAACAATTTGAAGACTAAAAAATAAAAAAAATAAAAAAAGATCCAAAATATGTCGAAAACGCAACTCGAACTTCAAATGGCCATAACTTTTGATCCGGTGTCCATTTGAGCTCTACCACATATCAAATCGAAGCCTGCGACGAGCTCTATATCACTGTGACTCGGGGGGACCTCGGTTAAGCGTTTTTAGAGGCCCAAAGAAGCCAAGAAGGCCTCTAAAATTGTGTTTTTAGTCGGGGTACCTAGATTTTTTAACATTTTGTGGATTTTCAGCCTCATTTAAGGGGGTATTATTTGATTTTTTTGGTGGGGACTAAATTTATTCCAAGGTATTACATTCATATTGATATTATGTCTTTGAAATTTGATCCTTTTTTATAACGCACTGCTATTTATAATCAAATATATTATTATATGTACATATTTTTTTATATATTCACACCTAAAAATTAAATTTTTTAAATAAATAATTAAACAAATTTACATATAAAATATGTTAGCATTATCTAAATAATAAATAATATCCATTTTATTTAAAATACCAATATATGAATATTTATATAACTACTATATATTAATATAACTATACATATATTAATATAACTATATATATTAATATAACTATATGTATATATTAATATAACTATATGTATATATTAATATAACTATATATGTATATTAATATAACTATATATATTAATATAAATATATAGTACTATACGAATAAATATAACTAAATATATTTATAAATAAATAGATATATCATGATTAAGAGAACAAATCAATATAGGGTAGTGGCAAAGGCTTTAGGTGTGCATGGGGAGGTCTTGAGATCAAATCTGGGTGGAGGCATGGGTGCACGCGCAATGGTGATTTAAAGGTCTAGCACTGATAAAGGTTGTAGGCGGTGCAGGCGGGCGCTGGAGTTGCGGGATAGCGCTGATAAAGGGGGGCACAAGCTCTGTAAAAAGCCCCCCCCCCCCGAGATTGGCAGTATTTTTTTATTTTATTTTTTATTTTTTTTATTTTATCAGCGCTTTTTGTAGCGATGATAAAAGGGACCCCCCCTATCTTCGCTAGCATTAATAGCGCTTTTTCTAGCACTATTAATGGTCATTTTTAGTGCTGATAAAAGCCATATTTGTAGTGGTGGTACGGATTACCATCTCCATGAACGTGATGAGATTAATTCTCCATCGTAATCATTGAATAATAATTTTCATTTTATGATTAAAAATAATGTTTAAGAACATAATATGATTCTGGATATGAATAAAATACATCCTATCCATTACAAACATGCCTTAAATAACTAATCATATAAAGGAAAATGGATGAGTTAACACCTGAAATGATGATATTACAAAAATATTATTAACAACGAAATATTAGAGGATCATATATGATATCATATTTATTCATATAGTTTTTGTATAATTTAAAAACAATTATTTAACTATTATATATGAGGTTAATGTATCCTCTACCAAGGTATGGTACAAGGTAAGGGTTAATTTCACAATCTCTTTATTATCTGAGGTCGTTTTTACGTAAGTATCTACTGGGACCTGTTTATCATCCACATCCGTGTTTTCATTAAAAAAATGTATTTCAAAACATTTTTAATATTTACTAGACAGTGTTTTAAGGTAATTTATTCCCTTATTTAACCTTATATGTTTATAAAGGAATATTTATGTTTTTTTCCAAACAAGGTACTTTATGTCCTTTTCGACAAAATTAAGGTAAGAATGTTTTTTTAACATATACGGTGAGTGCAGCTATTTTATGCCGTTATAACATCTTCGAAGCTTCTCATATAATCTTATAATAATATTTTCAAAATAAATGTTTTATTTTATAATTATGTGACTTTTAAATGGTTTCAAAATAGAAAGTGGTATTTCTTTCAAAAAAATTTCATTTCATCTATGTCAACATATTTTGATGGATTTTAAACTTGTTTAAAGTTGATTAATTATGATACAAATATTCCATATTGTATTTAAGTTTTTTTGATATGTTTGACAGTGGATGTGTTATTTTTGTACCATTCATGGTTTATGGATAAAGTGTTGACATTTCGTATTCTAGTTTTAATACGAATGTTTTTGCTATGTTTAAACATTTTCATATGTTGAATGCATTGCACTTAGTAAGTGATGGGTGGTGCCCGCTATAGCTCTGCGATGCATCGGTAGGTCTCATGAGACAAACTAGTGTCTTAGAACAAGGCCTTGACAAAATCTTATTTGTAGTCTTGTCACAAGGCCTTGGATATGTGGTTATGAAGTCTGGCATTATGCATTCAATCATTATGAAAGTGGCTATTGATATTTCAAGTGATTATTCGACTAGTATAATATCCATATGAATAAGTAAATGGAATTATTTGATTTTATCCTTTACATATTATGCAGAAGTTTAAGTTTAAAAAGATTTTGTTTTAGACTTATACATTTCCTTAAATGTTTATGCTTATTTATGAAAGATTCTAGTATATTTTTATCCTTACTGAGAATCTGAGCTCACTCCTTTCTATGTTTTATTTTTCCCAGTATGTGAAGCATTATTTTATGGTTGACCTGCAAGGATAGTCTAAGGATATAAGTGTGTTCAAAGGGGGAATTTTTTTTTGATGTTTTTATTTCATGATGTAATGTAAAACTTATGATTGTATCTAGTACTTCCAAGGCTATTAAACTGATCTGTCTTTTGGGATTTGATCCCTTGTGATCATGCCAATGTTATGTAATAATTCACCAACTCTGGGTAACTTAGGTTGGGGCGTTACATTCTATGGAGGATTTTTAGCAGGGTTTGTCTGAGAAAGAAGGCTCAAATGGTATCAATAAGGGAGTATAATTGGTTCTATTTTATAAGTGAAGGGAGATACACACATGAAAATTATTAAAATATTAAAATGATAGAAGTTCACTTTTAATATACTTGAATTTTAAAGGGTTAAAATACTTAATTCTACCACCCATGTCAAGAAGGTGAACTATTACTTTTAGGAGATTACCTTATTATAAACCAGTATTTAAACATTTTTGTCATGGAGTAGTGGTGAGAATGGGTGACCTCCTAGGAAGTTTTATAGGTTGTGTGAAGGTCAGAAAAAAGTACATTAAAATAACATTCATTGGCCTTTATGATAGTAATTAATAGGATATATAACCATGGTGGGTAATAGATAGTGGTGTTTTGGGAAGGAAACCTTGGAATTATAGGAGATCCATTGGGTTAGATGATAGAATTCACAACCCATGGAATCTAGGTCATTAAAAAGTGGTATTAGAGCCTTAATTTTTCCCTTTATTGTACAATTTTAGGTTGGTATAAAGGAGAATAAGAAATGGAAGAATTTGGTAACAAGGATGTTCTTTGGATCAGCTAACCCATATGCGAGGGAAAGTAAAATTTGCTAAGAAAAAGACTTTTGGTTTGAAATTCCATTGTCACAGTTTCACTATATCCACCTTTGGGTGATCCACATGTGTTATGAAATTATGTTTTATGGGATATAAAACCTTAGGATGGTATGAAAAAGGATCATTAGCTCATGCATCATCATAGGAACACAATATTTTTTTTGTCATTCATATACCTTATCATGCGTATTTTATTTCTTATACTATTTTTTTACTATTTTATATGAATTGGTTTTTATGCTTGTAATTTCTAACATTAATTGGAGAAAAGGTTACTTAAAATTTTCACCTCAACCTAAATGATATTTTCCTTCATAATTTGATGATGAAATTCTATCTAACCAACATTAATATAATCAAATACTTAAAAAAATAGTTATATAAGATGATAATTTAAACTAGTTACAGATAAATGGAGTTATAATTGAAACTTATAAGGTGTATTACTCTATAAAATAGAAATGATAACCTAAATGACTTAAACATTATATTTAGACATGCTAAATTTTAACATATGAAGTTGAAAAAAAAATTACAGTAAAATGGGATGAAAATTGGAATGTAAAGAGTGTTTTCCTTTATAAATTGTAATTGATAATCCACATAACTGAAAAGTTATGTTGAAAACAATAAACATTACCTTTTAACCTAACCTAAGTAATGGGTAGTTGGGGTTTGTGTACTTGATTGAATTAAATATTTTTAGGAATTTATGGTATCTCATATAGTGAGGCCTTGATAATATAATTTAATTCCCTGTATGTAATTTAATCTACTATAGTATTATGTTCATAGGTGTTTTCTTGGTATTTTAGATACATTCATCCATGATAGCCTTAGGTTGAGCGCCCATAAGGTGGTAACGTCCATGCCCCTGAGGTTGTGGGACCTGGACCACCAATGGTACCTCCTATATTTCCACATGGTACCTATAGTTTTAACAACTACCATGCTTGGATTGGTCCCAGATTTTCATCTCAAGGAAGGTTTTTTTACTCTTTATATATTTCTTAGAGTGATCTCCATGGGATTCTCTGACCATATCAAAGTTGACTAGGTTATTCCAACAGCATCACCAACCAGTTTTCTCAAGGGAAGGTAGTCCCCAAGATATAGTGCCTTGGTTAGAGGCTATACATAATACCTCAGATAATTTTAATACACCTATATATATATTAGTGAAAATTTTATCATATATTCTTTGGGGATCCATTTGGAAAGTGTAGGGAATTATTAATCAAAGAGATCAATGTTGGGGCATGGTTTAGAAGAACTTCTATACTAGTTTCTTTGATTAAATTTTTTTATGAATACTTTGAGAGATAATTAAGATAAATAATTCATGAATATTTAGTAGGTTAATTTTTCCTTCATGTATTATTAAGCTTGGTTAACTAAGGTATAGTTCTTTTCACCCACTATTGTAGGTGATGACCTTCCTAGGGAAAAATGTTTTGTGGATGGAATCAAGTATGATATTCAATCTCAGTAACATATTTGAACAGATTAATATATGTATGATGGTAAAACAGGCCCTTATCTATGAGAATAATCCCAGGGTATCTAAAGTTAATGGTTAGATTTGTTCAACAGGTAGGCCAGGAAGTGGATCATCTAGTGGTAGGAAGTGTTTCCATGAGACTTCTTTCCTCGGTAGTGGAATCCATTTTGTGCACACTATTTGTCATGTGGCTTGTAATATTATTGGTATGAAGGTTCATATATAACCCATGTGTGACAACAACTTAGTAGAGTATTGATATTTTAGAAAAAAATTCCATCTCAAGAGTCTCAATAGGACCGTTCCCCTGATGCCCAATGAAAGGGAGTCTATAACAGTTCAAAGTTCTGGATTGGGATTTGTGAAACCATACCAGTTTTAATTTTGATTACTTCAAACCATTTAGGCTAAGGATGTGGTTGAGTTTGAGGAAGACATATGTAGGATGTCAAGATCTAATAGAGAGGAGATTAATAGGTAGGTTAGGTTGTAGCTCAGGGTCATGCATTTGGCTTGTAATAAGAAGTGTTTCCTACACCATTTTAATAGAGACACAAACCATATACAAAGAGATGTATGATCTTGGTGTTATCAAATATAGTTTCTACCTTGTTTAATGCATTAACTTCTTACTCATTCATATCTTCTTCTATGATGGAAAGCTTGTGTTTGGATATTGAGTACTTATATGGGGTGATGTCTCTTAACAGACCCCTAGGAATCTGGTTAGAATTAATTTCCATTGCATAGAGTGGCCCCTCAGGATAAGTGGATATCAATTTTTATGGGACCTTTTCATCCTTGATATGACATGATTTTGATTAATAATTGTAATGGATGGTAGTGAAATTTAAAAATTCTATTGACTATTTTCACTGATAGGTATCTTTCTTATCACCTGAGGGAGGTAGCCATGTTCACATGAGAGAATGGGATGTCTAAGAAGGCCATACTAGACTAGAGCATCAAGGCATGGGAAGAGTATTGACCCAGATTTCTGTCCTCTTATTGGATGACCATGGAGTATGATAGGATATCTTTCCTTCAATCGTGGACCATTTTAGGGACATATTCTCTGAATATATTTCTAGGATACCTCCTAATATATTGGTTGAATTTTCAATTTTTCATTACCCAAGAGATGAACTAGTATCCATTCTTCTATATAGGATGAATTATACAGAGATCTCTAAACTCAAGAGGTAGTTGGAGGACCTAGAAACCAAGGGTTTCATACGACCCTACACACCTTCATGGGGTTCACTAGAATTTTTCTCCAAGAAGGTGGATGATACTTTTTGATTATGTGTGGATTAAAATCATTTTAATTAGTTTATAATTAGAAACATGTACCCACTTCTTTATATATATGATCTCTTTGACCAATCCTGAGGATCTAGGGTCTTATAGAATATTTATTTGAGATTGGGCTATCATCAAGTCAACGTTAGGCCCTAAAATAAACCATTTATTGTGTTTTGAAGAAGGTATAGCCTATATGAGGGTTTGGTAATGTTGTTTAGTCTTAATAATGAACCTACCATATTTATGGTGTCAATGAATTGGTCCTTCCACCCCTATATGGATTCCTTACTAGTCATTTTTTATTGATTTCTTTATATCTTCCTGGTCTTGTGGGGAGAATGAGAGTTAAATAGAACTAATTTTGACTACACTTTGGTTGTATTAGATTTATTCCAAAATCTCAAATTATAGCTTTTGGATAGATAGGGTTCACTTCCTAGGTCAAATCATATCAAAATTAAGTGTATTAGTGGATCTGGAGAAGGTGGGAGTATTTTTTTCCTTGGGTGTAGCCTATGAATATTTTTCATATTTTAAGCTCTTGGGATTATCTTATTACTACTAGTAATTCATTCAGAACGTTTCCTGAATTTGATAACCACTAACAAGATTAATCGAGAAGTTTGTAAGGTTTATATGGTTTCAATATTATGGAATGTCTTTTTAGGAGATGAAATAAAGATTGAACTCAGCATAGATCTTGATTTTTCCTAAGCTTGGAAGAGGGTAAATAGTTTCTTGTGACACATCATGCATCAAGTGGGTATTTTTATTAATGAAAGGGGATTAATTATTGACATATAAGTCACAATAGTTGAGGACTCAGGTTTAAAATTACCAACCCATGACCTTGAGTTAGTAAATGTTGTTCATTCTCTATATTACTAGAGATAATACCTCATGGGGGCATGGATTTTTGGTATATAGAGACCATAAGAGCCTCAAATATATTTTTTATAAGTGATTCTGAAACATATGACTTTTGGAGTTGAGTTGAATATAATCATTCATTTTACATTGAGATCAAATATACTCAAGGGAAATGTAATGTTGTTATTGATTCTTTGATTTGAAATATCTAGGATCTAGAGGTTTAAGAGAATAGTAGGGAGTGGTATTTGATGAAACTTTTTTATAAAATGATTCTATATTTTTAATAGTTTTAGAGGAATCCTATACTCATATATTTATTGGTAACACCCTGAGATTTTTTGAAGTGTTTTTTTTAATTAATTTTATTTTTTTGATATTTTTCATTTCACACAATGCTAAATATTTCATGTGTTATATGAAAGCACTATGTTTGGATTTTGTTTCATGAAACACCAATTTAATATTGAACTAAACGCAACACTTATACTATTTTGAGGTACACACAACATAATTTTTTACTTGTGTTGCATGAAATTCCAATTTCCTTTGATATCATATGTTGCATGAAAAACCTAGTTTTACCAAACTACAACATACTATTAATATTACTGTTAAAATATTATTATAGTTTTTAATTAGGAATTAACCTGTAAGTTATGAATAAAATATTATTTAAACATGTGAAAAAATTAACCCTTTTATCTATAAATAAAATAGAGATCTATCTGAAGATAAAGTTATTCCTTTTCTAAGAAAACTACCTTTCTATATAAAAACTCTATTTTTTATCAATAGATTAAAAAACCACTATTGATTAATGTTTTTAATATATTATATATTCAAAAAAAATTACACACATCCAATATACATTAAATGAATAAGATAAGATTAAATCCAATTTTGTGAATAAAAAGATGTATTTTTAAAAAAGGTAATTTTACAGCCTTTTAATGAAAAACCCATTTTAAATATAATTTTTGATAATTTTATAATTTATATTTTAAAAAATAAACTTCAGTTTTAAATATTAATATCAAAATTTACTTTATGTGATTTTTTGGTATTTTTATGAGAAGTTTCTTTTTTGATGAATTGTGAATAACAATGAATTTTAATTCAAAAATTATTTTTCATATAATTTATTTATAAGGTAAAATTATATATTTTTTAATATATTTAATAAATAATTAGATAAATTATACAATAAATAATCTAATTTATTTAATTGTAATCAATTTCACATTGTAATTTGATCTAAAAACTTAACAATATGTAGAACGTTTTCACTTTAAAAACCCATATTGTCGTCCCATATGCGGGATTAAATTTAAATTAATTTATGCCACTTATACGTTTGGAATTTTGAAAAATGGATTCCATATTTGGAATCAGAATAATTTATAATGAAAAATTACTTCAACTTAATATTTTACCAAAAATATTAGTGAATGTAATTAAAAAATTTACAATGATTAAGGTAAAATTAAGCTTAACAAGGGAATAAACCAAAAACTTATGGTCCAAATAACCTGGAAAATTCTCCAAAATATTTTGGATGGACATATTTTGAACCTAAACTATATTTCCTATAATTTTTACCATTATTGGAGCCACTTTACATTGGAAAACATGAGTGGAATTCCCTTTTCAGAAATTTTAGGAATGTCACTCCTCATCCACTTTAAAAAGGCACACAACCTCCCACTTATTCACACCTCTAGAGACCTTTAGATAACCCAAAATATTATAAAATAATCTCCCAAAAATTTTCCTTAATATTATATTCCTTCCTTTGGTAATAAATCCATATAAGGAATCCCTTTGGTGCAAACCAAAAGGAGTTACACAAATAAGAGGTAACGCCCTTACTCAAGCTCCATTGTTTTATTTTCATTCTCCACCACCTCAATTATTATTATTCCATGTTTATATAATAACATCAGAATTATAAATATACTGATAGTTTTTTATTCTAGTTTTTTTAACATCAATTACACACACTTTCATCTAATAGGTAATTAACATATCGTTCTTGTGCATGGTGAACTACCGCACCATGAAATGATGTTGTTGGTTTTTCCTTCCCCACCTATCATGGTACAAAATTATGATCGATGGTTTTTTTTAAATATATATATATATGTATATTATATATATTATATATTTATACTTCTTGAATTATTATATAACATATAACTACATTCTTTCCATTTCATGAAAATATGATCACTTTGTTTGTTGGAGTTGGACAAGCACCTCCACAAAGCGATGTGATTCACTCACACTTTTCATGGAATATATTAAGGATGAGTTTAGTAAATTTATATGATATATATGAAATAATAATGATACTATAATAAAATTATATATATATACATATATGTCATTAAATTCCTTCTTTCAATACAACAATAAAACGGAGACAACGTTAATGCATACGTATGGAATACCATATCCATGAACGGTGTATTCCATTTCATATTTCTATATTTTATAGATTATTATAAATATTCATATACAGAATATATATTATATTTATATCATTTTTTAACATTATTAAAATAATTAACTCATAATATATGTAAGAGGATCAAAAATAATAATCCCAAACATGTATGAAAATCAAAGCGGATATTACCCAAGGTGTAACATTAACATGGAATTGTTAATAAAAAAGTGATATAAATTAATAATAAAATAATAAATTTTATTAGATATAAGAATATGGCTCTGTAATTAATTTATAATTAACATATATTTATTATACTATAGGTTTGTACAAGTACCAAGAGTCAATACATAATGTATGGGTTTTCTAGTCTCACTTTTATTTTCCATGAGACACAAGCCATGTTCACCTATTATTTTCTTATATGTGGTGCGATAATTCCCATGGATTTATTATTTTATTATTATTAAATTTATGGGTATTTAAATATCCATTTTATAATCTCTATTTCATGTGGTTATAAGGTTCAAAAGGTTTCAAATCAGTTGGGTAGTTTTGCCTCAATTTTCCTTCTTAGAGGAACATGTTTTGTTATGAACCTATATTCTATTACAAGGTGTATATACTTCAATTTGAAATTTTATATCTGGAATATAATTATTTTCATGATATTATAAGCTTCATGTAATTTTATTTTCTTACATGGGGAGTATGATTCAATGTTACCAAGTGGTAAGAGTTTATTACAACAATCTCATTGTTTATCAGGATTATTTATGATTATGCTTTCATTGATTAAATATTATGATCCATCTCTCAAGAAATATCATTAATTTTTTTCTCTAGTAATTCATTATATATTCATGTATTGTTAGAATTTTTACAATCTTTGGTACTTATGATAATTAAGAAAATCTAATCTATTTTCTCTTTTTGGTCAGAAATTAGTTTATTTCAAAAACCATGTTTTCAAAAAAAAGTTTTTAAAATGATATTTAATGATAATTTTAATCAAAAAGGGATTTCAATTTTGTTATGGTTTTAAAACATTCCTTTATAATTTTTCAAATCTATTTTAAAAGAAAAAAAATTCAACCTTTTTTCACGTTTTTATATGTTTTCAAATAAAATGGTTATCAAAATGATATAAAGATTGTTTTATATTTCTTCAAGGAAAAGGTTTTGAATTTTTTTTTCAAGATTCATTTATAATTATTCAATGTTATTTTTAAAGAAAATTAGTTTCTTAAGAGTTTAGGTTTTAAAAATTAATTTTTTTATAGAATAAAGGATATTTTACCCAATAAATGATTTGAAAAGATTTCTCAAAAATTATTTTTCATATAAGATGACATTAATTGGTGTTACTTATGCCTATATGGAGAAATTATTTAATGGTTTCAATTTATTTATTTCTTTTAGTGGTTTATGTTTTGATTACATGATATTTATGAAACCCGTTTCTCTTTCACTGGATATATGTTTATGAAATTTTTTCGCTTTCATAGGTTATATGTTTATGAAACCTATTTCAGTTTCATGGGTTATATGATTATAAAACCTTATTATTTTCCAGATTTATTATTTGATGAAATGATTATGAAACGTATCTATTTTTTCACATCTTATGATATGATTACATGTTTATGATACCCATTTAATTTCATGGGTTATGATATGATGAATTTTTATGATCATGTAGCACATATATATTTGATTTAATTATAATATGGGTGGGACCTATATATCCTTCAAATGCATCGGGTAAAGATTTATATATCATGAGATAGAAATGGCTGGAATGAGCAGTTAACTCGGTTCAGTAAAGGAATTTATCCACTAAGATGGTCTTGGGAGTGAACCTATACTATTGAGATAGTTGTGGGAGTGAATCATGACTACCAAGATGGTATGAGGACTAAAAACATACTACTAATATATCCTTGGTAGCAATTCCTTGAATACTATGGATATCATTTTATATACTTATGTGACTTCCACAATTCTATGCCTTATTCCCATGTTATACTTTCATAGCTTATGATATCAGTTCCCTTATGATTAATGTATTATAAACTGAAAATATTTAACACATTATGCATTTTTATGATCATTTTTATGAAGGGTATGGTCTTATAATGTCATTATCACATATTCATATAGTTATTCTCATGTTTATTCTTACATATCTCATTTTTTACACTTATTGTGCATCTGAGATCGCCTATTTTTATGTTTCCTTTAACCAGGTTATCAAGATATGTAGTGTGTATGATGTGTATAAGAACAATGATAGTAATTAAGAACCTAGTGGGAGATAATATATCTCACTTATGTACTAGTGTTTATATTTCCATGTTTCCAAAGGCACTATACTAATACGGTCTTTAGGAATCTGTTGTGTAATGTGTTAAATATTTCGAAATAGTGTTGTAATGCTAATGTATGAAAATAAATGGCTATTATAGGTTGTATTAGAGAAAGTATTTATTTAACCTTTGGAAACTAGGAAGATAAAACTTTATTGATATCCCTAGAGATATTTATAAGGATATATCTAGGGGTGCCTCTAAAGATGATTCTAAGGATGAATTAATATTTAGTAAAATGTCCTAGAATTTTAGTAAAGTATTGAGTGAGTGATTTTCTAGAAATAAATCCTTGTCTAGATACTACAAGTGGATGCGGCTCTATAATAGGTGTACATAGGGGTAACAAACCTAAAAACATTGTATTGAGTGAGACTCGATTGGGAACTGGTGCATGATAATGAGCCTTGCTGCACGCCTATTTTGATATTCTCGAGAGATATGCTATGGGAATTCAAAAACTCTTTTTAAAACAACATGAAGTACTTAAATAAAATATTACTATGAATAACCTAGACTATACCTAAGGTTTCATACATTAAATATGTAGGTGTCATTATTTAGACATCCTATAAGTAATTTTTCATGATTATGCAGTTTTCGGTTATGAAAAGTGTTTCTCACCCTATGCTTTCTAGTTTTTATCAGTGGTGGGAACCAAAAGTAATATGATTAATGATGAATGTGATGGACAATTTTCCAATGATTAGTAAAAAAGGATGATCATTGGAGTGATGGATTTTTTTATCATTCCTAATCAGTTATCACATAACATGATTAACAATGTGTACATTAACCAACTATCAGACTCACTAAAAATTTTAAGGAAGTATTTTTCTGAGAGTTCAGGTAATGGATACCATGTAAGAAATAAGATTAAGTTTCCTTTATGTCAATAATGGGGGAATAATTACCAAAGTGAATGTATTCGAGGAACATGAAGATGTTTCGACTTTGGAAAACAAGGAAACAAATCAAGTAACTTAGAAAGTAAAATGAAAATTTCAGTTAATGTAATGGATGGTAATATTGGCCTCCCTAATGTATTATCAATTGATGATTTCTTTAAATATGGAATTAATGGGAATTATGGAAATTGATTTCCTAAGTGGAACGCTCATGAAGTGAATCATATTGGTGGTCCACGTAATGGATTTTCTTCTGACGATGAAGAGACCACAAACAACATGTGAAAGGTATGATATATTATTCCCATATTATTTATATTAAACATAAAAAGAATAATTAGATTGATGTTGAGGAACCTTATGACATGATTTATATTTTATATTCTATAAAAGTATTATTTATGGATAATATGATGAATCCTTAGTAATGGTTTAAGAATAAAGTTGGATGACTGAAGTTTATATGTACAGGAATTAAAGAATTATGTTACATGAATCATGAAGTATAATATTTCCATTAAGTATTTTCAAAATATATATTGAATGGTTCCAATGAACTAAAATATGGGATTTAATGGAAATGTGATATTATTATTAAGGTAAGGTTACCCTTAATGTGTCCCTGATATTGAGAGAATTGTGTTTAGCTTGGATAAAGAGATTATTGAAAAGGATAAAGTAAATTGGATAGTACTGATTACCCCGGAACTGATTATTGATTTGTTGGAAAAGTGGTCTATGTCATGATCAGTTAATTCTTTGGGAATATAAAATTCACCTTTATTTCATAAAATAAGATATGGTGTATAAATTGATCAAGGAACAAAAAAGGATGTGGTTGTCCAGAAATCATGCAAGTATATGTTTACATAGAAATTCTTTAAAATTAATAAAAAAATCATGAAATAAAATATAGTCTTAATACCTTAATTTTTATTTAAATGATGGTCTTTTCAATCATCATAGATTTATTACTTTGAGACCATAAAGTTTCAATTAATTATTCTCTTTTTATGATTACTGACCTCAATCACTCCTTATAAATATTTTCACTTTTCCTCGAAGTCAATATTTTAACTTTCAACCAATGTTATCCTGTGTGGAAAACTAGTTATGTGTTACTCTGGGTAGCCATTAGGTTTCCAACTTTTCTTTTTAAAAGGATGGTTTAGTATTCATTTTTATGATGTGGGTTTATAAGAAAGGAACTTACAAGTATTAAAACATTAATAACCCAAATTAATTTCATGGGTGAAATAAATTTTAAGGTGTGTAGAAAGTAAAACAGAGAAATATTTTGAAATATTTTTTTCGAATTAATTTAATATTTTTGATATTTTTCATTTCATTAAATGATAAATATAGCTACTAATATATGAAGAAAAAAATTTTGGATTTCATTTCACACAACACTAAGTTAATATTTCACTACACGCAACACTTATATTAGCTTGTGGTACATGCAACTCAATGTTTTGCTTGTCTTAAATGCAATGTTGGTTTCCTTTGATAGCCTATGTTACATGAAAGACATGGTTTTATCAAACTAAAATATACTATTAAAATTATTGTTAAGGTTATTATTATATTTGTCACTTTTTCATTAGAATGGATGTTATGAATAAAATATTTTTTAAACATTTGAATCAAATGAACCCTTTTATCAATAAATAAAAGTAATAACTCTTTGAAAATAAAGAAATTTTTTTCCTAGGAAAACTACCTTTCTATGTACAAACATCATTTTATATCAAAAAATTAAAAAAACAACTATTGATTAATTTTTTTAATATATTATATACTAAATAAAATATTTGTACACTCATACAAGAGATTTTTTAGGCATAAGGTAAGAATAAATCCAATTTTATAAATAAAAAGATGCATTCTTTAAAAGGAAATTTTACGGCCTTTTAATGGAAACCCCATTTTATATATGATTTTTGAAACATTAAAAAATTTTATTTGAAAATTTAAATTTTATTATTTAAAGCATTATATCAAAATTTACTTTGGGTGAATTTTTTGTTTTTTCTGAGAAAATTCTTTTTTTGATGAATAGCTAGGGACACGAAATTTTAATTCAAAAAAAAATTTCATCTAATTTAATTATATAGTTAAATTATATATTTTTTGTGTTTTAATTATTAATTAGATAAATTATACAATAATTAATCCAATTTATGTCATTGGAATCAATTTCACTATGAAATTGGATATAAAAACTTAGCAAACTTTTAAAAAAATTTACTTTAAAACCCCGCATTGTTATCCTATCTGCGGGATTATATTTAAATTAATTTCTTCCACTAATCTGATTGGAATTTGAAAAAATGTATTATATATTTGGAATCTAATTAATTCATAATTTATAATTACTTCAACATAGTTTTATACCAAAAATATTAGTGAATGTAATTAAAATTAATCACTGCGATTAAGGTAAAATTAAGCTCGATAAAATACTAAACCTTAAGCATAATATCCAAAATGACCTATAAAATTTTTCAAAAGTTATTTTTAGAAATTTTTAGACCCTATACTACCTTTTATAGAAATTGGACGATTTTTGGAGCCACATGACATGGGAAAAATGTTAGTGGAATTCCTTTTTCAAGAATTTACAAGAATGCCACTCCTCCACTATAAAAATGAAATCAACCCTCCCACTTATTCACACATATAAAAAAAATTATTACCCAAACAATACTCCAATTAGACCCCAATACCCCCCCTCAATCATAAAAGCATCCATTTTGTAAAAATTCTTCCAAGGAAACCCTTTGGTGAAATCCAAAATGATTTACCCAAAAAAGAGGTAATATCCTTCCTCAAGCTCATTTGTTTTATTTTCATTCTCCAGCACCTAAAATTTTCTCATTCCATGTTAATATAATAAACTTAGTATCATAAATATAATTTGATGTTTTTTTCTTTGTTTTTATCGACACTTACACACACTTCCATCTAATGGGTAATAAACTTTCCGTTCTTTTGAATGGTGAACTACCGCCTCATGAAAAAATGTTGTTTGTTTTTACTTTACAACCTTTCATGGTAGGGAATTATGATGGAAAATATATTTTTATGTTATATATATTATATTTTTTATGTTTTTATTCTTCTATAATTATTATATAACACATATCTGAAGGACCCCGGGACACCCTGAGAGGGGAGGGCTGAATCAGGGTGACCACTTTTTCTTTTAATGTGATAGATCTTGTTCCCATGTTGGTAGGAACTTGTTGAACCTGTATGATGATTATGATTAGAAAGAAAAAATTCACATGCATAGAGAAGACACAGCCCTTTTTACTTGGTTCACCACTAAGGGCTACGTCCAAGGAGCATACGCCGACAGGTTGTCGGTCGTACCAAAAACCACTATGCTTCACTAGCTGTAGATTACAAAAGTTAAGGTACAGTCACTCTGTCCCAGGCTCACTGCCTTTACAAAGGTTCAGGGATATCTCACTGCTTCCCTCGGGTCACTCCCATTGACTCCCCCTGGCTCACTACCGTTGGTGAAGTCACACTCAGTTTATAGACGTGAAGGTATCTTTAATTAATAGTCATGAAGTTCATTGTCCCCTGTTCATCATGAGACTTTGCTTGCATCAGAGTCCTGAGTTAATGCACTGTTAAAATCCAAATTCCAACCACTGATGAATACCCCCTTTTCCCTTGTCCACAGGGCAAACAACCTTTGGAAGAGGCCTTCACAAGGCTCCCAATTTTGCGAAGCTCAAATTAGACTTCGCAGAGCCCCTTCCATTTCGCGAAGCTCAATCGCGAAGCACTCTCGCGATGATCCAGCCTTCGCAATGCTTGGCTATCGTGAAGCTCCTGCCTCTTCGCGAAGCTCACTGAGCCAACACAGGGCGTACGTCTTTCGCGGAGCTAGAATAGCCACCGCGAAGCTCCTATTTCATGAAGCACACTGCCTTCACGAGAGACCTTTGCGAACCGAGACAAAAGGACTTTCTCGGAAATTCTCTCTGCTTCTCTTTAGGGGGTCGACCTCTATTTATAGGCGATTCCACCAACCCTCGAACCTTCCATGCGAAGTCAACGCCACGTCATCTCAAATCGTGAAGCTCCAAAGATTCCGCCGGAATTCTGTCCAAATTGCGAAGCCCCACGGCACTTTGCCGTTCGCGAAGCTTGACGTAGTCACGAAGAATCACCATTAACATACCTTCGCGCCTTCGCCGCGAAGCTCCCTCGCGAAGCCCCTTCTCCTCTGCGATGCGCTTCAGCCTTTGTCATTCACGAAGCTTGATGTAATCGCGAAGAATCACCATCATCATTCCTTTGCGCCTTCGCCGCGAAGCTCCCTCGCAAAGCCCTTCATCGCTGCGAAGCTCTCCAGCCTCTACTGTTCGCGAAGCTTGACGTAATTGCAAAGACTCACCACCTCCATTCTTCTGGTATTCACGAAATCCATTACATGCATCCCATCTTCGCGAAATTCATGCCTTTTCCATATTAAATCATGATCTTCATGGAAATCCTATTTTCGAGATGCTCACCAAATTCCAAATTTTGGACCCCAAAAATTTGGCAAACACTGGGAAACGGCGCCACCTTCAATACTGTTGTGTGCTTGAACGGTATGATCTCTTTGCTGGTACACGATCCGAACTTCCATTGATGATTGACAACAAACACAAACTACACTCCAAATCATGCATAGAAGACCATGGTTCCAACAATCTCCCCCTTTGGGTTTGTTGGCAATCAGAAGAAAAATTCAATAGATCTCCATCGATGTGATAACCAACCAAAAAAATAGGAATCAACCCATCCAACACTCTAAGTCTACTGAGCAATTCTCGGTGTAGAAAACAAGATAGGAGGCTTGAATTGGGTTCCACTGTTTTCCTTCTCATTATTCTCATCATAGAAGTTGCCTGAATTTATTCCTTCTCCTTTCTCCACCATTGACAATAAATCCAAAAACCAGTAAAGATTTTTTTCACGTTCAGCTCAAACCATACTCCCCCTGGATAGTATCCCCCCCATAAACCTGCATCATATCCATAAACAGATTAAAACATTTAAAACAAATGGGGAGAGGGGTATTCTATATCCTCCTTATGCACTGGGAGGTGGTCGAACACCGAGGTTCAACCGATGCTTCTCAAACACAGCCACTGACAGTGGCTTTTTCAGGATATCAGCCACTTGCTCATCTGTTCCCACATGATCCAATCTAATCACGCTTTTCTCAACTTTCTCTTTGATAAAGTGATACCTGATTTCAATGTGTTTTGTACGAGAATGTTGAACATGATTCTTTGTAAGATCAATTGCGCTCTTATTGTCATAGTAAATCACCATTGGTTGCATCACCTCATCCCCAATATCAGTTAATTGCTGCTTCATCCATAGCAGTTGAGTGCATGCCTTTGTGGCAGAGATATACTCAGCTTCAGCAGTACTAAGAGAAGTAATATCTTGTTTCTTTCTCAACCAGCCAAAACATTTCTGCCCAATATAGAAAGCTCCACCACTAGTGGACTTTCTGTCTACTACATCACCAGCCCAGTCAGCATCAGAAAATGCAGATAATTCACTGTCCCTGCCTGTAGCAAAAAATAACCCGAAGTTATGTGTACCTTTAATGTACCTCATGATTCTTTTTACTGCTGCCATATGTTCCTCCGTTGGATTACTCTGAAAACGGACCGCAAGGTATATTGCAAAGATAATATCTGGCCTTGTCGCTGTCAGGTACAGTAGGCTTCCAATGATCCTCCTGTACATGGTGGGATCAACAGAGTTCCCATCCTTATGCTTTCCAAGTTTAGTTCCAACTGCAATCGGAGTTGACATTGGTTTGGAGTCTTTCATATTGAACTTCTTCAGCAACTCTCTTGCATATTTTTCCTGAGAAATGAAAGTATATTCCTTCTTTTGAATCAATTGTAGCCCCAAGAAATATGTGAGCTCCCCAATCATAGACATTTCAAATTCTGATTTCATGTGGTTGGAAAATTCATCCACATATTTCTACCTACTGCCACCAAATATGATGTCATCAACGTAGACAAGTACCATGAATTGATCTTTTGGAGAATTATTCACATAGAGATTGTGATAAACTCCTCCTCTTTTGAATTCCAACTTCTTGAGATATGAATCTAGCCGTGAGTACCACGCTCGTAGTGCCTACTTCAAACCATATAGAGCTTTCTTCAGTTTGCAGTCCTTTGTTTCATCGGTACCCAAGACAAAGCCCACTGGTTGTTCAATGTAGACTTCTTCTTCGAGTACACCATTCAAGAATGTTGTCTTAACATCCATTTGATATACTTTATATCCTCTTTGGAGTGCCATGGAAAGGAAAAGCCTGATTGACTCCAGTCTAGCCACTGGAGCAAAGGTTTCTTCAACATCAATGCCTTCAATCTGAGAGTATCCTTTACATACCAGTCGTGCCTTGTTTCTGATGACACTTCCATGCTCATCAAACTTATTTTTGAAGATCCATTTGGTACCAATCACATTCTGACCTTCGGGTCTCTAGACAAGATCCCATGTCTGATTCTTGTCAATCTGATCTAATTCATCATTCATGGCTTTCACCCAAGATTCATCATTTGCAGCTTCTTCGAATGAGGATGGCTCTACAACTGATAGAAATGCAGACTGCGTGTTATTCCTCATCCTCCTTGTTTGAGTGGGTGCACTTTTGTCCCCAATTACGTTAGATGGATCAATCTCAGCTCTTCGATTTCTCATGCGAGGTTCAGTAGCATTTTCTTCAGACATAGTTTCTTCTTCAGATTCTTCTTATGAGTCAACATCATGATGTGACTGCTATGTGTTTTGAACAACTTCATCTATTTCTACACTTGTATTTTCTTCACGTTCACATTCTGCCTGACTTTCTATCACATCATTATATGACATCCTTGAAGAATTTGTGGTTTTCTCATCAATTATCTTAACATCACTACTTTCCAGAATTCTTCCCAAATGCTTGTTGAAACATTTGTAGGCTTTGCTGTTCATTGAGTAACAAAGGAAAATTCTTTCATCTGCATTGTCGCCATATTTCCCTTGATTTCCTTCTTTGTTCCTGATGAATCATTTACTTCCAAAGACACGAAAGTATTTTAGAGAAGGCTTCCTTCCATGCCACAATTCATATGGTGTCTTCGTCTCACCCATATAAATTCCTGTTCGATTATGAATGTACACTGCAGCTTGAACAACCTCTTTCCAATAATGTCATGGAATACGACTCTCAATCAGCATAGTTCGTTCCATGTTGTTCACCTGTCGATTCCTATGTTCAACAACTCCATTTTTTTGTGGATTTCTCACAGCAGCTAACTCATGTTGTATCCCATGCTTCTCTAGATAGTTCTCAAATTCAATGGACGTGTATTCTCCTCCATTGTCAGATCACAACACTTTGATTGTTCATCCAGTATCATTCTCGGCGATTCGCCGATATGTTTTCATGCAGTCAAGGACTTGTCGTTTCTTGTGAATGACCATCACACATGCCATTCTACTGTAATCATCTATGAAAAGGACAAAGTACCTTTCTCCATGTGTTCCGGCAACATTTATTGGACCACAAACATCTGTATGAATCAGATCAAGAAGGTGAGACGCCTTTTTCTTCTTTGGCCGATATGAACTGCATACCAGCTTCCCACGAATACAAGCATCACAAGATTTTTCACACTCACGCTTAAGGTTGGGGATGTCCATGAAAATTCTCAATTTTGATATTTTCTCCATGTCTTGTTGATTGATGTGTCCCAATCTCCGATGCCACAAATTGTTTTCTTCTTCAACAGTCATGTAACATACATTTTCTTCACTGTCAACCAGATACAAGTTGCCTTCTGTTCTGCATCCCTTCATAAGTGAATTGTCGGTTTTTCCCTTGATAGTGCAGCCTTTCTTATTAAAAGTAACTACAAGTCATGAGTCACAGAGTTGACTCACGCTGAGGAGATTATGACGTAGGCCATCTATGTAAAGGACTTCAGTCTTCTTTAGTTCCCCATTAGCTAATTTGGTACTTCCACTCCCTTTGATTTTCAGAGCCCCATCATTACCAAATATTACTGTACCATCAACATTCTTTATGATATTCATTAGTAGGCTGGGATTGCCTGTCATATGAGATGAACAACCGCTATCCAGAATCCAGGTACTATTGTTCTTTGTAGCTTTGAGGGTTACCTCTGCAAGGTTTTATTTCTCAATCTTCTTCCTTTCCTTCCATGAGACATTAGATTGAGTATATAGAACTGATGTCCTTTCAACTATCTGTTCTGCATGCCCAGGTTCTTCATAGTCAAAATCTTCTTTGAGAGGTGGGAGCCTGTTTGAAAGAGCAACACTGTCTTGCTGACGAGACTTGACTTGTCTTGAAATTCGGTATGAGGTGTCTATGTCCCTTCTCTTCCTGCAATTAACGGCCTTATGACCAAAGTTAGAACAACGAAAAAAATATCCATAGAAATTATTTCTTCTATAAGAATTAGGATATGAGATTGTTATCCTTTGTTGAGAATCTATATCTTCTCCATTCAGATAGCTTCTTGCCTCTTCACAATAAGACATGGTATGGCCCAGATAGCCACAGAACTGACACTTCATGAGAGGAAATGTCTTCTCACTTGAATTTCTCCTTATACCTTCTTCCTTGGGAGAATAGTAAGACTGTCTGTCATTTTTTAAAGTTTGAGGAAACTTTTCAGGTCTCATTTTAGTTTGAATTGAGGGTTCCTTTTTTAGTACACTAGGTAACATTTCAACAAGTTCAACTTTCATCTTATCTTTCTTTTGCATCTTTTCACTTCCAGCAGTTGATGACTCATCCTCACAGCCAATTCCACTCTTTCCCATGCAAGCGGGTCTTTGATCACTCAAGATTTTTCCAACCCCATCTGAACCACACTTGGCTCTTGCTAGTAATTCTGCATCTGAGAGTCTTCCGAACTGTATTTTCTTCCTCGATTATTTTGGAACTGATTCAGTCTCCAGTTTACTCCTTAGAGTAACTACTTCCTCCTTAAGACCCTCAGCAGTCTTGGATTTTTCATCTAGTATGGATGTGAGGTCATTGATGACATTTGCCTGCTTTTCAATTCTCAGCTTAAGATCTACTACATCATCATTGCTTTCAATTATTTTAGACTGTACCTTCACAAATTATTCCAGTCGTTCAATTTCAGCTTCAAGTTGGTCAACATATTTAGTTGATTCTTCTACAATTGATTTCCACTTATTGCAGCTCTTACATTTAATCTTAAGAATACTAACTTCATCCTTATGTTGCACCTTAGAATCTACACAAGTTCTCAGTTGTTTTTCTCCATCAGTATCTTTTGACTTTTCAATAGTGGCCATCATAGAAGAATGGTTCCCAGTTTTGAATTCTGGTTCTTCTTCATCACAGAATTCATTGTCATTTTCTTCATCTTCACATACAAAACTCTTCCTTTGCATTTTCTTACCAGATTTGAAGTCTCCCTTTTTGATGAACCTTCTCTGAGGCTTCTTGAAGTTTTCATCTTCACTATCATCATCATTGATATTCTTCAAGCACTGAGAGGAAATGTGCCCAACTTTTCCACAAGAGAAACATGTGAGAGGTAACTTCCCTTTGAATTTCCCTTTCCCCTTCCGGAACTTCTTTGCAATAAGAGAAATAATTTCTTTCTCTTCGTCATCATCACCGCTACTATCCTTTGAGATTTTCAATTTATCCATGACCTTGAATTCCATTTCCTTGCTCACCCGAGTTGTAGCATCTTCTGGTTTGACTCTCATTTCATATGCTACCAAGCTGCTCAGTAGATCATCTAGAGAAAGTTTGGAATGATCTCTTTCCTCAAGGGCTGACACATTCACATTATACAGAGGTGGAAGTCTTCTTAATATTTTCTTTACAATATCAATGTCTTTGATTTCTTCGCCTAGACCCCGAATTGCTCCAACCACTTCAGTAATTCGATTGAAGAAAGCGTCTGCATTCTCGTCTGGATGCATCTTCAGATCATCAAACCGATTATATAGCACTTGTAGTTTCTCCTCCTTCACTTTTCTATCTCCTTCATAAATATTCTCAAGTTTATCCCACATGGATTTTTCTGAGGTGCAATTCATCACCTTCAGGTAGATCTGATCCGAAAGGGCTGTAGTGAGAGCATTCTGTGCTTTAGCATCTGCATCAAAAAGTTTTCTGTCTGTTTCAGTCATAGCCAGGCCTGTTGGATCAGTGACTTGTATTCCTTGTACAGTAGAAAAAAGAACTTCCATTCCAAGAGATCTTAGATGAGATCTCATTCTGTTCTTCCAGATCTGGAAATTGCTTCCATCGAAGTGAGGGACTCCCCTGACATTGACCGCATTTTCCATGACGAAAAAGGTCAGATTCAACACCAGCAACCTGGCTCTGATACAACTTGAAGGACCCCGGGACACCCTGAGAGAAGAGGGGTGAATCAGGGTGACCACTTTTTCTTTTAATGTGATGGATCTTATTCCCACGTTGGTAGGAACTTGTTGAACCTGTACGATGATTATGATTAGAAAGAAAACATTCACATGCATAGAGAAGACACAGACCTTTTTACTTGGTTCACCACTAAGGGCTACGTCCAAGGAGCATACGCCGACAGGTTGTCGGTCATACCAAAAACCACTATGCTTCACTAGCTGTAGATTAAAAAAGTTCGGGTATAGTCACTCTGTCCCAGGCTCACTGCCTTTACAAAGGTTCAAGGATAGCTCACTACTTCCCTCGGGTCACTCCCGTTGACTCCCCCTGGCTCACTACCGTTGGTGAAGTCACACTCAGTTTATAGACGTGAAGGTCTCTTCAATTAATAGTCATGAAGATCATTGTCCCCTGTTCAGCATGAGATTTTTCTTGCATCAGAGTCCTGAGTTAATGCTCTGTTAAAATCCAAATTCCAACCACTGATGAATACCCCCTTTTCCCTTGTCCACAGGGCAAACAACCTTTGGAAGAGGCCTTCGCAAAGTACCCTACTTCGCAAGGCTCCCAATTTTGCAAAGCTCAAATAAGACTTCGCAGAGCCCCTACCATTTCACGAAGCTCAATCGCGAAGCACTCTCGCGATGCTCCAGCCTTCGAAATGCTTGGCTATCAGGAAGCTCCTGCCTCTTCATGAATCTCACTGAGCCAACGCGGGGCGCATGTCTTTCATGGAGCTAGAATAGCCGCCGCGAAGCTCATCTTTCGCGAAGCACACTGCCTTCACGAGAGACCTTTGCGGACCGAGAGCAAAGTACTTTCTCTGAAACTCTCTCTGCTTATCTTGAGGTGGTCGGCCTCTATTTATAGGCGATTCTACCAACCCTCGACCCTTCCACGTGATGTAAACGCCATATCGTCTCAAATCACGAAGCTCCAAAGATTCCACCGGAATTCTGTCTAAATTGCAAAGCCCCATGGCACTTTGCCGTTTGCGAAGATTGATGTAGTCGCGAATGAATCAATGTCAACATACCTTCGCGCCTTCGCCACGAAGCTCCCTCGCGAAGCCCCTTCTCCGAATTGATGCGCTTTAGCCTCTACCGTTCGCGAAGCTTGACGTAATCACAAATAATCACCGTCATCATTCCTTCGCGCCTTCGCCGCGAAGCTCCCTCGCAAAGCCCTTCATCGCCGCGAAGCTCTCCAGCCTCTACTGTTTGCGAAGCTTGACGTAATATCAAACACTCGCCACCTCCATTCTTCTAGTCTTTGCGAAATCCATTCCATGCATCCCATCTTCGCGAAATTCATGCCTTTTCCATATGAAATCATGATCTTCATGGAAATCCTATTTTCGCGATGCTCACCAAATTCCAAATTTTGGACCCCAAAAATTTGGCAAACACTGGGAAACGGCACCACCTTCAATACTGTTGTGTGCTTGAACGGTATGATCTCTTTGCTGGTACACGATCTGAACTTCCATTGATGATTGACAACAAACACAAACCACACTCCAAATCATGCATAGAAGACCATGGTTCCAACAATATCTTCATGCTTTCCATTTTGTGTAAATATGACAACTTCGTTTATAGAAGTGTGGAATACCGCCTCCTCCAAGTGATGTGATTCATTCAAAATTTACATGGAATGTATTAAGGGTTATTTTATTAAACATATATTAAATATATGAAATAATAATTATAATCAAATAATATATATATATATATATATATATCATTTACATTCTTTCCTTTAATACGATAATAAAACAAAAACATTGTTCACATGTAAGTACGTCTTACAGCCTCTATGAACAGTGTATTCCATTTCATATTTATATATTTAATAGATTATTATAAATATTTATTTACTGAATATATATTATATTTATATAATTTTTTACATTCTATAAATAATTAATTCATGGTCTATATAATAGGATCAAGAATAATAAGTCAAAACATGTACAAAAAACAAAAGTGATATTACACAAAGCTTAACATTAACATGGAATTGTTAATAAAAGGGTAATATAAATTCATAATAAAATCATAAATGGTATTATATACAATAATATGGTTCATTAATATATTTATAATAAACTTATATTTATTATAATGTAGGTTTTTACGAGTACGATGAGAGTCAGGACATGAGGTAAGGGTTTTCTCGTCTCACAATTATTTTCCGTGAGACACAAGCCATGTTAACCTCCTATTTAATTATATGTAGTGTGTATACTGACCATGGATATATTATTTTATTCTTATACTTAAATATATGTGTATTTACGTATCTATTTTATTATATCTATTTCATGGGGTTTTACGGTTCCAAATTTACCAAATCAAGAGGGTAGTTTGGTCTCAATTTTCCTTCTTAGTGGCACAAATTTTTTTACGCACCTGTATTCTTTTACGAGGTATATATAATGTAATTTGACATTTAATATCATGAATATAATTATTTTCATGTTATTATAAGCTTTAATTCATTTCATTTTCTTACATGTGTAGTATGAATCAAATTTACCTAGTGGTAAGAGTTTATTGCAACAATATCATCGTTTATCAGGAGTGTTTATGATTATGCTCTCATTGATGAAATATTATGACAAATATTTCAATAATTAACATTAAATTTCATTTACTATGGTAATTAGTGATTTATTAATTTATTGGTACCATTTTTTCACCATTTGGTAATTATAATAATTAATAAAATGTTTTTAAAAAAATCTAATCTCATTCTACTTTTTCATCGGAAATCTATTTATTTCAAAAACCATGTTTTTGAAAAAAAAATTAATTTTTTTTATAAAATTATCATTAAAGGTAATTTTAAAGGAAAAATAATTTGAAAAATGTTTTTTTGGTTATCAAATCTTCCTTTATAAGTTACCAAAACAATTTTAAAATAAAAAGGTTTCAACATTTTTTCAAGATTATTTTTTATATTTTCAAGGAAAATGGTTTTAAAAATCTTTTCAAGGTTATTTTATATGTTTTTCAGGAAAAAATGTTTTAAAAATGTTTTCAAGATTCCTTTATAAGTTTTCAAGGTTATTTTCAAAGAAAATTATTTTCAAAATATTTTATATTTTAAAAATTATATTTTCAAAGAAAAAAGGATATTTTCATCAAGAAATGATTTGAAAATATTTATAAAAAATTATATTCCATATAAGATGAAATTCATTGGGGTTACTCATTCCTTTCTGGTGAAATTATTAAAAGGTTTTACTCATATTATTTCTTTCAATGCTTTATGTTTTTATGTCATGATGTTTATGAAACATGTTTCTCTTTCACAAGATATATGTTTATGAAACATGATTCTCTTCCATGAGTTATATGTTTATCATACCCATTTCTATTTCACAAGTTATATTCTAATGAAACCTTATTCTTTTCATGAGTTATGATTTCATGAAATTATTATAAAACATGCCTCTTTTTTCATAGGTTATGATATGATTAGATGTTTATGATTCCCATTTCATTTCAAGGGTTATTATATGATGAATTTTTATGATCTTGTGGAAAACATATGTATTATTTCCTTATGATATTTGAGGAACATATATCTACCTCCAATTAATAGGGTAAACATGTATATATCATGAGATATACATAGCTGGAATGGGGAGTAAACTTGTTTCAGTAAAGCAATTTTTCCACTAAGAAGGTCTTGGGAGTGAACCATGACTACTAATATGGTCATGGGAGTGAATGATGACTACCAATATGGTATTTTTAGTGAACCCATACTACTAATATGACCGTGGAATCAATGACTAGACTATAATGGAAATAATTTTATATGCTTATGTGTCTACTACAATTCGATATATTATTCCTATGTTACGATTTTAGGCTATTCTATCACTTACCAAATGATTCATTTCTTATGAAATTAAAATATTTATTCCATGATTAATGTTTATGATATTTTTTACATAGGTTATGATATTATAATGTCCTTATCAAATTTTCATACCCTTATTATCATGTTTATGCTTACATATCTCATTTTTTTACCCTTTTTGGGCATATATACTCACCCCTTTTAATGTTTCCATTACCTAGGTTATGAAGATATGTATTATGTATGATGTGTATAATAATGGTGATAGTCATGAAGAACATGGTGGGAGATAATTTATCTCACTTATGTACCAATGTTTACGTATCCATGTTTCCAAAGGCACTAGACTAATACGGTCTTTGGGCATATATTTGTGTAATGTATTATGTATTATATAAAATTTATGTAATGTTAATGTACGAAAAGTGAGGGTCTCTGTATTATTAGTGGTTACATAACTTTTGAGTTGAATAAATATGAGACTAGTTTTTGATCATGAAGTCTTGGCCCTGAGGGATAGTATTTATTGCAAAGATCCACCACCAGGTTAGGTTGCTAATGGGGATGAAATTATGAATATCCATGGGTATTTATGGGACCCAAACATCATGTGAGAGGAATTCATGTGATAATAACATGGTTATATATGGGAATTAAATTATTTACTAACAAATATGTATCATGATTTTTACTACTAGAAATGTTGGACATTAATAAAAAAAGAAATTGTGGGATTTTTTACATGGTGTTTCACATCTCAGCAGGTGAAAGAAGAACACCAGTGGAATACTAGCCTGTTTTAGTCATTACCTATCCCATAGTGGAAGTGGGATCATGTCACTATAGACTTCCTAACAGGGCTACCAAAGTTACCCCAAGGTAGTGATACTGTAAGGGTGATTGTAGATAGTATGATGAAGGCTTCCCATTTCTTTCTAATCTGGGCAACATTCTTAGTATAAGAGTTGGGGAGATTATACATATATGAATTCATACTTATTTTTGTTATTATACATGGAACTATATCATAATGGGATGCTCGATTTATATCATGGTTATAGTAGGGGTTGTAGAATACTATTGGTCTGAAGTTACTCTTGAGTAAAACTTATCACTCTCAATCTAATGGCTAGTCTGAGCAGAATATAGAGGCACTAGAGGATATGATGTATTCATGCAGCCTAGATTTTGGGGGCTCATGAAAGAAACAATTAACCCTTTATGATTTATTATATTATAATATCTTCCAAGAAACATCTCAAGTGGAACCATACAAGTCTCTATATTGTAATTCATGTCATTTACCTCTGTGCTTTTTAGAGGTAGGGGTGGCAGTGCTTTTCGTATCAAGTCTTGCTCAGTTGAAATCATAGTAAGTTCAACTAATTTAGAAATGTATGAAAATAGCTCAGTATAGGTATAATTATTATGTTGATTGGTGTCATGAACCACTGTATTTTTAGTTGGGGGTCAGTTCTTGTTACATGTTTCACCTAGATTGGGTTATTGAAATATTTAGAGTTAAGTAAATTTAGTACATCGATTTTTTGGTCCATAAATGATTTTGGAGAGGATTTGACTAATAGATTATTGATTAGAGTTTCCTCTATATTTTTACTCTATGCATGATGTATTTCATATATCTTTTCTCCAACATTATTATCCTTACTCATCTCATGTTTTTGATCTTGAGGAATTTGAATTAGAGGACAGTGCTTCATTTGATGAGTATACAATTCATATCATTGATTATAGAATGAATACACTTTAAGGTATAATAGTTCCTATAGTATGGGTGTTATTTCAACATGAACATATTTAGGAGGATATATGGTAACATGACTCTAATATACTTTCTCAATGCCCTGAATTATTCTATAACATCATTCATCAACCATGAAAGGTATAACTTGGGGATGATTTATCTTAAGGAGGGGAGTCTGTATGATCATGATTTAATATAGAGGTATAATCTTTTTCATTTTCGGCTAAACCTAATTTAATTTATCACTTTAAACATGTTTTTGGGTGTTTGAGGAAAGTCAAGATCATATTGGAGGGCTTGTGGGTAAATCTAGGACACCAATAAGCTACCACCATCCCACCGGCTAGCTGGAGGACACCCAACAACTAGCTAGCGGTCACCCAATGACTAACCAGTGGCCCGTTCGGTTTTTTTAAGAGTTACATTTTGGTTCATTCACCTCTCCACCCCCTATTTTAACCCTCACACCTTTTTTTATCACATTTAAACTCATGTAGAAGCATCATGAAGCTCACCCTTACTTTTACACTCTTCTTGTGAGTTCTTACCCAAATATTTGTCATTTGTTCTTTTTATTGAAGTGTAAGAAATATTGAGGTAACACTATCAATCTTCCTCCATCCTTTTGATGAATTATTCAATATATTTATTGTTACCTTCATGTGAGATAATATTCTCTATTTTTGGGTTTTTGTCTAGTACTTTTTATTTCCTGTCCTAATAAAAATATAAGTCTTATACTAGATTAGAAGTATTCAATTATCCCTAAGTAGGCTGTTTATATTATTTTCCCTAAAAGTCACACCATGTTTAAAATTTGTTATTGTTTTAAACATATAAATTTATTATTTTTTACCCTAAAATTTTTTTTCTTCAATTTATCACATATAGCTTGACCTAAACATATCATGGGCCTCCCAAAAACCATTGATCGTTCCTTAGGGTGTTCTTGGCTTAAAAATCATGAAAACCTTACCTTAAATGTAACTAAAAATAACTTTAGGGGGTTTTGGTTTGACATTTTAAAAAACCCAAATTTATCTCATATGTAATCAAACCACCCCTTAGGGTGTCCTTCAAATGTCACTTAAAAAGGGAAAATTATTGAGAAGGGACTTTTAGTATGTCTTGGGTAACTTAAACATAGTTAATGAAATTAGGTTGTCTTTGATTAATTTCTAGAGTATATACACCATTATTGTTATGAAATTCCAAAACGAATTGGAAAATTTAATTGTGAAATGATGTGGTAACTCTTAGAAAACCTTGGGATACACCTCCAAGTTTGTGTTTTAATTTTGATAAAATATTTACCATAAATAATTTATTTGGAACTTATGAATTTTTACCATGTATTCCTTGGTTGAAATTTATAAAACTCAGTCACATTCCAAAAGGTATGGCATGCATCGAGTAAGACTTGGATTCCATATTGATAATTCCTTGGGTGAACTCAAAAGATTACATATAATTCATTTTTGTGGATGTCAAGTAGAAATACCACCATGAATTATATCAGTGTATTACTATTATGAATGAAACAACTAGTTGTCAAAGATTTATCTAGAATATTGGAAAAAATATAACCCTTGGGATTATTTTCTTTGTTCAATTTGATGTCATTGGAAAAGTAATGATTTGGGTCATCCCCTTGTATTACAATTGAGAACTACCTCTAAATTCAAGGGTAACTTTACTTGATCAAGTTATAACATATTATGAGTAAAATTGTAAGGGTTTAGCCCTTGAAAACCTATTGTCTTCACAACCGTTTGGGTCATACCCCAACCATAATAACCTGACAGAATACTCTTTCCTTTCTACCCCTTCCCTATGAACCAAATAGACTACTCCCATTCTTTTACTGCCAACTCACCCTCACCCCCATCTTCCTCCTCCAATACCTCTATGGACAGTAATATTTGAGATCTTAGATCTTCCAAAGACTGCTCCCACCACCTTCGCCTCAGCCTCCATATTCACTATGACCGTCGCAACCCTAACCAGATCTACAAGATACTTCCAACTACTCTTTCTTCTCCACCACAACTGGCATCGTGGCCCCAAATTTGTCAAAGAAAACGCCCTCTTCTGTTGACTCCACCTCTATCCCCAAAATTGTCGCTCAAGGGAAACTGACACAATTATATTCACCTCCTCCACATAGAACCTCCACCTCTATCTCCAACACAATAGCTAGATCCACTAGTGACTACCTAAAAGAGAGATATGAGAATCACACTACCGATTATGTTACTAGCCATTTCATTTGTGGTTAGATTTTTCACCAGGATGAGGTTTCATCCTGGCGTGGAGAGTAAGATGAAGTGTTTTAGGTGGAAGGAGACATGGCCACATGGCTATGTCATTATTGAATCAAAAAATAATAATTTTTGGATAAGTGGGGTGCTCCTAGATATTAATTTAATGGTTTTAAACCATGGATTGAATTACCTTGGAAGATAAGTATTATATTTAAAAAAACAATAGTGAGGCCATATTTTTCCCTTCCTCGCAGCATCCCCTACCTGCATCTCCTACCAACCTGCCATCTCTACTGGTCGGAGGTCATCTCTACAGACTCTCTCACTGGGTCCACCCATAATTCATCACAACCAAGCTTCCAACATTACTCAAGAAAACCACCATCACACACACAGTCCTTTGGAAACCCGATACTGCCACTCCTGATCTTCACCTCAACATGCCATCGATGATCCTCCAAGTGTTATTCTAAGCCTCCCCTTCTCTAAAAGTCACCCTCACGGAAACCCTCCATTATCAATTGCTTCTCCCGTTCACCCATGCCTCTTCCAGTAAAATATAATCATTCTAGATTCTCACAGGTCCTATTTGGACTGAATTACCCCAAAAGTGTACGGTGTGAGAGGGTTATTAAAATGGAAGTAGTGTTATCCATTTTTTTCATAACCCATCGACCCAACCGAACCCAACCCAATCTGATACAGTTTTGGGGGTTTTAGTGAGTAAAAAACAAAAAAACCCTTCAGAACCAACCTAAATCAACCTTTTTTGGTTGTTTTGGGTCGAAAAAATCCACAAAACAACCCATGGACAACCCTACTGAGATAAGTGATAATATAATAATATAAACGGAAAAATAAAAGACTAATATGGTTGCTCGTAGAAAAGATATAGGCGAAGTGATTTTCAATTTCTCTGATCATGCTCTGGGGGTTCAACGCCGCTCCCAGTCCCTCCAAATCCCTCTTCCCATAGATCTGTGCATTCTGCTTCGTTGGCACCGATAGTGTGTGTTCTTCTACAGAGATATCCGGAAGGGGGGAAGGTTTGGTAGAAGAGGCATCAAAATTTTTTTCATCACCATCATCCTCTGTAGGGGTTGGGAGTTCTTATGTTACTAACAATTAAAGGGACACATGATTAGAGGCATTCAACTTAAGATGAAGTTGGTAGGATCTGATCTCAAGAAGGTTTTTCTTATATTACTACCTTAATTTATTATATCTACACAACATTAAATTTTATATTCATTGAATGAATTTGAATTATCTTCCATTATTCATGACCTACTATGTTTTACTCACACCTAGTTTTCCCACTACATGTTACCTGTGAAGATTTCATGGATGTAAGAAAGAATAAAGGGAATACCCTTACTATTTACGGTTGATATTTTTATTAGGTTAGGTGAATGGGAAATAGGATGGTCATAGAGAATGGAAGTTTTTAGTCTTTTGTTTTCTTTATCTTTTCTGATTACTATTTTTGTGATTGATTCTATAACATTCTTGATGTATATTTTTTTCACAACCATGACATAATTTATATTTAGCACCACTTTACTACGTTTTGTATATTATATTTATTATCTATTTTTATTATGTTGAATTTAATTCCATTATGTTTCACTTTGTTATAGAGGGTATAGTCTCCCCTCTATACCACCATAAAACCTCATTGATAGTCAATATTTTCTAGCGTATGTAGAGGCATGATTGAGGCTTTTGGACCTTATATATTATTTACTTTTTAATGAACTAGGAAAAGGATGTCACAAAAGTGAATTTATTACTTGAATATATTTTCAGAATGAATGTTTAATATATATATATATGGACCATATAATGGGTTCACCAATTTTGATTTTTATTCTCAATTACCAAAACTAGCAAAGATATCCACCATAGTATTATACATGGTACACTATCCATAAACCATAAAAAACCCTTCCCAACCTCCAAATTTCACCACCAAGCCTCCAAAACCTCTATGTATTTAAAATTTAAACAATACATAACTTAAATGAGTCTATATAATACTACATATTGTTTCAAATCCCACACTTAGGAAGTTAATTTGCATTTTTTCTATTGAAAATATCGATCCATTATTGATACAATAAAAATTCACCCTCTAGAATTTCCTCATTCTGAGTATTATGTTGCCAAAGAAAACATACTGATGGAATAACTCAAAAAAATCACACTCACCCACCTTTCAAAAATATGAATAAAATATTACATAATTCTCCCATTGAGGTCTAACTCCACCTGATGCTATCTAGTATCATGTGATGGGTCTTGCATGTATTCATGTAGTTGTTAAATCTTAAAAACATCATTCATCCTTTAATAACTAGAAGTTAATTCCAATTGGTATGCTAAATCCCTGATATGGTTGATAATATCTTTTTATACAACATATCTAGGAGTCAACATACCTTACATCCTAATACTAATTTATCCAAATCATAGAAAACCCCT
Source organism: Viscum album (assembly GCA_963277665.1). Lineage (NCBI taxonomy): Eukaryota > Viridiplantae > Streptophyta > Magnoliopsida > Santalales > Viscaceae > Viscum > Viscum album. The sequence continues at coordinate 20,898,405 of OY728157.1, read as the reverse complement.
AAAAACATAATTGGACAAGAAGCACATCAAATTCCATTAAAAATTGTCAATAAATGTATTTGTACTACGATGAGTAGTACTCATCCATATAAATAATTTTTACTATCTATTAGACCATGTTAGGCCCTACTAATTAATCATATATCAATATTGAACTATATAACGGGAATGACATGATCCCCCATAGAGTGCCTCGAAGTAACTCAAATAAATGGTGTTATAATGGATATTATTATATGAAAACTTCACTAATGATAGAATATATTCTAATAATCCACAAAAAGAACCCACAAAACTTTCTATAATATTTCCACCAATATTTGATAATTTTCTTTCATTGTTCATGTATTATATATTGGTATATAGTGTTAAACATAAACTATATAACAATCGCCTATTTTAAATCCTTTAAAAACATGGAATTTAATTGAGAATAATTGTCTAAAATAATCTATGTCATCCCAACATGAATTTTAACCAATTCTAACATAGACATATTTTTTAATATATTATTGAAATTCAACTCCTAAATAAGTATTAAATGACATTATTTGGTTTTTTTATCTATAAAAACTATAATATAGTTTCACTTCATTAACGTATTCAAAAAATAGTGTATAAAATTAATATAATTTGGTTCAACTTATAAATTGAAATAAGAAATGATTGCAACATTACTACTAGACTATTATAATCTTCTATAACCATTTGACATGTAAACCATTTTGAAATATACTCTGAAATATTTCCCTATATAACATACCATAAAAATCGTTGTTTCATATAAATTCAAATCTTATTTACATTTGATTGAACCACCCAATTAGAATGTTTAAATTATTTTATCACTTCCCCTTATATTATAGAGTAAAAAAACCTCATATTATAGAAGTAAAATATCAAATTTAACACTTTTGACTATCCATTTGGGGCCTCAACATTAATTAAATAATCCCTCATTACCATAAAATCCAAATCTAATACCTACACTTTTCTAACCCTATATCTAAATTTTAGTGGAAAAATAATACTAAAAAGTGTCATATGCTCATCCTTACTTACCATTTAAAATCACATTTTAGTGAATAAACTCATGAGATTCTATTCATAAATATATTCTTTAACAACTTCTCTATGTGATTTACGACTTAATATATCAGCTTATGTATTTCCCTTTATAAATATATATTCTAAAGAAAGGTAAAAATTTTGTTAATACAACTTCTATCATTAAAACCAAAAATTTGGATCATATAAAAAGATGATATACTTTAGTATTATGTGATATTTGTACACTATGATACCCTAACTAAAAATAGTAATGACATACTTTCAGAGGATGGATGATGAATGCCTGATTGAAGTCATTCATTGGGTAATTCCACTCAAAACCCCTTAACTAGTGTGAGACATATGAAAATATATAACAACCCTCTATCAAGACACATCAATGTTCTATTTGTAAGGAATCACAATAATCTATTTACAAAGAAATTAGGATCGTTTATTAACTCATTTTCTTTTCATTTATTTAAAATAACTTTCACATTCTATAGTCCTCAATAATTATACATTTTTCTGGGTTAAATTTATCAGTTGTGAATATAAATGTTATAAATATTAATTAAATCATCAATAAAACCCAGTTATTCATAAAAAACTATACACATCAATGATATTTTTTAATTCTTCCCATAATACCATGAATTTAATATTTTTAGTGCCAACTTCACCAATTCATCAAAACTCTTGATTGGGGAATTTGACTTCTTAAATCCAAAATTTATAATTTATTAATACTTTATTATGATTACGATCATACAATGTGATCAAAATATTCTATAATTATATCCTTCTATCATCCCATGATTCAAATTACACAAGTATTTCATTAATAAATATAGTTATAATAGTGTAACTATATTGAAAAAATATTTGATTCATTAATGTCAAAAAATAGATCAAGTATTAGTAAACCAAATGGGATGGACAAATACTATACCTACTTTGAAATGTTATATTTCATTTTTCTAGTTTTTCACCTTGATTTAATAGTATTTAGAACTCAATTTGATCTATAAAAACAATCTAGAAAACATGGATTAAACAAAAAAATCATCCATTCTAGGAAATGGATACTTAATTTTGGTATTAAATTTATAAAATTCTTATAATATATATATAAATATAATGTGTCATTAAATTTATTAAAAAAATAACTAGATCAACTTTATGTGAGGAACTTGTTCTAATGAAACCTTTATTCTCCAAATACATCAACAAATCATTCAATATTAAAATTTAAATATATCCATATAATATGAATAGAGCGATATACAAATCATACCTGGAAACAATTCAATTAAATACACTACCTGATACACTATATGAATTCTAAAAAATTGATCATGAAAAATATATACTTGGTAGATCACTATTTTGGAATGCCAAAATGAATAGATTATTATATTACTCTAAACACCAATAAAACTAACTATCATGGTATACTCCCAAAACCAAATTACATAGTTCTATATATATATATATATATATATTCACTCACCATTTTACCATAAACATAATATTCCCACCCTCTAGATAAGATAACATTACATTTCAAGCATGACAATAAATGTGAGTGTTATATACTGTAATAACCCCAACTCTTCTAACACATAGATGGTTTCTACTTTATTAACATAGATATAAGGGATCTAATCATGAAGGACCAGAAAGTTTAGTAGTCTTAGAGAGATAGATACATGCATGATAACCATTTTACAGAGGGAATAAAATATAAATTAGAAAAAAGTGAAAATTAACATCCTTGAAACTCATTTAAAGATTTATTCTTCATAACCTATGGTAAGGAAAGAAAATAACGGTGAGCTCAAATTCTCATTACGGGTTGTAGAGAATAAAATATATCATGAGTAAATAATACATAATCAATATGTAAAGATAAATAAATGTAAACTCATAACATTTAATCAACAACTCGATCCTAAATTAATCCATTGATCATATTAATGAAAAAATCTCATTTATAAAAACAAATAAATTCTAAATGAAGGGAATGTATAATATTGAACATCATTATCATAGAAATCATGATATTTATACAATCAAGACCATATTCCAAATGATTTTAGTTGATTTTTGGGTATACAATGAAAAACCATTTAATTTGGCTGACTGATTTGTCTCATGATACCTTTCAATACATAGAGGGGTAATCAATAACTAGACCCCACCCATCATTTAATGTCCAATACATCACTTTTTGGAGAGGATATTGTAAATTTCATTAGGTGAAAGGGTATGGAATTGGATGATATATTATTTTAAAAAATCAATATTATTTCATAAGAATCATATATATTCATTATTTCTATTATTATAACTATTCATATGATTCTGTAATAGAAACAATTACATTGATTCATGAGGTGGAAGTCCATTGTACACATGAGAGATTGTTTTGTTTCCATTTTAATGGATAATAAGATGGATTAATATTATTAAATAAATATAATAAAATCTCAACATATGAGATATACTGGAGTTATTATATTTTAATTGTTGAGACATAATTGAAGGTGTTAATAGAATAAGTAAAAAATAAACTACTTGGTGAAGATGATTACCATATATAAGAAAAATCTCCATTGGATCTCTTATTAAGGACCTTATGGTTCATAGTTTTAGAAGAATAGAAGATCAAGAATGTGGATAATGATTTTTTTTAGTTATTTTGGTAGGGTTTTCTCAATCTAAATGGATTAATAGGTGTAAAGAAATAAGGGGATGAGGTGCCCTTTTTTATTAAGGTGAGCGGCACACTTCTAAATTTTAAATGTTTTTCTATAATTTCATGTCACTTTCTTATAGAAATGGATCTAAAATAGATCATATTATAAGTTAATAAGGTTAAAGTATAAATAAAACCAATCAATGGGGTTTCATTAAGTGTTTTTTTTTTCATTTTAACCCTTATCTTTATAGATTAACACTTGGTAAACTCGTTTCGAACTAACCATAGTAGTTAATTTTAATAGTTTTTATCTATTAATTATGAACAAATATTAAGTTGAACTTATTACATAATATTAATTATTTTAATTCTAAATAAATAATTCATTTTATTAAATTTATTTCACAGAAGTGGAGACATTTAATTTAATTTCAAACCCACAAAACATGTCAAACAATGGTTTAAAAAATGAATTTTCAAGCATGAGATGATCTCACATTAACTATATGACCAGTAATAATCATTGTACAGATTTAAAATAATATTTTTTTATATATATATAATATAAAAATATTATTTAAATCATTAATCATTAAATATTATTCTAATTAAAAAAATTTAAATACTTTATAACTTTTATATAAAAAGTTTTTTTGAAAAATATATATTTTTACTTCATGATGATATTATATTTATTTCAATAAAATTGATAGTCAATAAATTTTAAATTATATTTATTATGACATATTATTATAAATAAATTTAGGAATATTTAAATACTATATTTTCAATTATTTATAAAATGTTATTTCTAAAGGAAAATTTCAAAAACTCATTATTGGATTATTTTTACCAAGTTCAAATTCAATATTTATCTTATAAAATTAGAATTACTTTTACATGAAATATTAAAATTTTAATTTTATTATAGTTTTACTAAAATATAATATCTACTTACTATAGTTGAATCTTAAGTGTCACAGTCTTCCCTCCTATGGAAATTTCTTCCTTACAAGTTTATTAGGTATTACTTTCTAAACAAATGAGGGTGATTATTCTTTATAACATCCCCTGTTTCCCACATTGATTCCCAAATTAATGATTTCTCCAATTTATATTCACCAGTTGAGTCATCCAATTCCACAATACTTTCTATCTAGGGTTAAGAATCAAGATTGGATCTTCATAGAAAGATAGATCAGGTTCTGATTATATTTCTTTATAGGTGAGCACATGTGTTGGGTCTTATGTTTACTTCCTTAATAATGAGATATGGAAAAAATAATTTACTTTAAGATGCTTGGTAAAATTTCTAAATGGTAAGCCACAACTCCAATTATTTAGAGGATTTCAAAAGGTCTAATATGTATGGGGATTATTTTCCCTTTCTTATCGAATATTATAACACCATTACATAGAGATAATTTTATGAAAATGAGATATATTTCTTGAAATTCAAAATATTCACTCTTGTTATTGGAATAAATAATTTTTCCTTCATTAAACTACATTAATATGTGTCTGAATATTCTTTACAATTATTTTTGTCTCCTCAACATGTTCTTTTTCTATAACCTTATTTTCACCAACTTCATCCTAACATGTTAGATTACAACATATTTTCTATATAATTCTTAATATGACACTATTAGAATACTTTAATAGAGGTAATTGTTATAGTAGAACTCTACCAAAGTTAGATAATGATCCCACATACCTTATAAGTCAAGTGATAATAATCTCAACATGTCCTCTAATATTTGAATAGTCCTTTTAAACTGTTCATGAGCATGAGGATTATATGATATGTTTAATTGAAGCTCGATGTCAAGATCCCTTTAGATCATTTTTTTTAAATTTCAATGTAAATCATGGATCATGATCAGATATAATTAAAATCTTTATACCATAAATTATTACAAATTCGTTAATATATAATCATGTAAGGTGATTAAGAGGTAATAATTATTTTACAAAAAAAATAAATGTGTATATTTTTAAGCTGATAAATGTGTACCCATATTACATCATTATTTATAAGATTATTTGGTAAACTAGTGAAAAAATCCATAGTAATTTCATCCCATTTCTAAATAAGAATAGGTATCGGTTTTGTGAATCCTCTAGGATGTTGTCTCTAGACTATCACTTGTTGATAAACCAAGCATCTTGATATATAATAATCAATTTACCTCTTCATATCATCCCGCCAAAATGTTCCTTCAAATTCGTATACATATTAGTGATACCAAGGTGCATGGTCAAATTCATGCTACTACGATCATCCAATAACCTTCTTTTCAGATCAGGTATAGATGGAACATATAACCTCTTTCCAAATTTCAGAATTTCATCTTCACAAATTATGTCTACAAATTTTCCATCATTCATTGTTTTAACTTTATTTTGAAAATTATCATCATCAGGATTATAACATTTTATATTTTCCAATAAATATGGTTTGGAAATCATTTTAAAAATGAGTGATGTCTCCCCATCCTTAATAATTCTCATATCCATCTTTACTAGATCCATGAATATAAGATCCCTATCAATCCTCATTTTTAGTATAACTCCATGATCTTTCCCATTTTATATTTTTTCTATATTATTTCCATTAACTAGGTTGTAGTGTATTAATAAATCATAATCCTTGAGTATCTTGAGCTACTATCATTGACTCATGTTGTGTTATTTCTATGAGAAGATTTATTTTATAATCTTATGATCAGTGTATGTCTTAAATATTTAACCATTTGAGATAATGTCTCTAAATCTTCAAATAAATGATTATGGCCTCTATCTCATGATCATGAGTTGTATTGTTTTATTCATGAGTATTTAACTACCTTGATGCAGAAGTAATGAATTTATCATTCTACAAAAGGACACAACCAAGTCTCGTCTTCGATACATCCATATATATTACAAATCCATCATTTTTAGATGGTAGAATAAAAATCAGAGCATTTACCAATATCCTATTATATTATTAAAAACATTATTCACTTTATTTTATCCATGTAAATATAACGCCTTTTCGTATAATCCTGGTTAACAGATTATCCAATCAAGATTTTTTTTTGAAAAATCGATGATAGTAACCTGCTAAACAAATTAAACTATGCACATCAATTATATTCATTAGTATAGGCCATTATTTGTCTTCCATTGTTTTTATAAGATCAACAGAGATTCTATCCTTTGAGAAAATATGACCAAGAAAAGGAAATTTCTGAATCCAAAATTTACAATTTCAAAATTTCCCATCTAACAATTTTCTTCAAGAGTCTCAATAATGATACAAAAGTGATTATCACGGTCCTAATAACTTTTATAATACAACATGTAATCATTAATAAATACCATAAAAATTTATCAATATATTCAATGAATACTCTGTTTATTAAATCTATAAAAATGTAGGGTGCATTAGATAATCTAAATGGTATTAATACAAAATCTCAATGTCCACACCTCATACAACATATTTTCTTTAGAATATCATCCTTCTTTAATAACAATTTATGATACCCAGGAAGAAGGTAAATCTCTGAAAAATATTGAGCACCATGAAGTTTATCAAATATGTCATCAATGCAAGGTAGATGATACTTATTATTTTATCACAATAGCATCGATTTCCCTATAATCAATTCAGGTCCTCATAGATCGATCATTCTTATTAACTAAAAGAATAGGGTCTCCCAAAGTTGAAAAACTAGGGAATATAAATCCATTATCAAATAAATCCTCAATTAGTTCATTTTACTCCACTAATTCTATAGTTTCAATTCTTTAGGGTTTATTTGAGATAGGTCTTGCATTAGGGATTAAAATCAATAGAAAACTCAAATTCACACTCAGAAGGATTTCCAAGTAATTTATCATGAAATAAGTCAATGTATTCTTATATAATAGGTACATCCTAAATATAAAGGTAACATTTTCCATATGTAGAATTTTTTTCTCTTATTCCTAAATAATCAAATTAAAAAGTGATAAAAAGGGTAGATTTAGACATAAAATATATAATAAAGTTTACACTCTAAAGTTAAGGAATTTCATATCTTCATCATGAATCATAATTTTCATATCTTTACAATAAATTTTTAAATAATATTTTAAAATAAATCCCATAACAAGATTATATAAAATCAAACCATAGGTATAAAAATAATGTGTGAAAATTGGTCTAATTTATGTGTCCTAATGAGAACTTTCTGACACATCCTTATTATAGTGATATTTTCACTAAGAGTTTTGACTAACAAATCTCTTCTTAATGTGATAGGGAAATATCTATTTTTTTGAAAAACATGGATGACAGAAAATAGTGTATAGATCTGGAATAAAATAAATCATTAAATAAATTTTAGGCTATGATTAAAGTACATTCCACTATATCTTTGGGAACTTCAACCTCAACTACAGTGATCTTATAATCTTTGGATTCTCCCCTTGACGTCTTTAGTGGTATATTCCATTAACAATTGTGAAATTGGTTTGGATAATGAAAACTATCATTATAGTTTTGGAACTATATAGTAGTTGTATATTTCTTTCACATGAATTCATTATCCATATGACCCTTATCCCCACATTTGTAACAAACACCCATTCCCTTCAAGTAATTTCTAAGATATTTCATTCCATAATTTTCACATGATGGAAATTTCTTAATTTTATTCTTCTTCTTTGACACATTAAATATTTATTTTTTTTAAACCAAAATATTATTCTCTTGACTTCCCTTGAATATATAGGATCTATATAATTTCTTCTCTTTTTTGATTGAAAATAAAACAATTTCATTATATGATGAAATTTTTTGAGAAACAAGTGCCCTTCATAAACTTGTTTTAAGACCTTCCAATTAATGGTCAATCATGCATTCAATATTAAATATGTAATTTATAGAATACCAATATAGTCTTATAAATTATCCTTATAATCTAAAATAATTTTATCTTCTTATTTATTTATGTTGAGGAACATTTTCTTCATTCCAATTTGTTTCTCATGAGGGAAATATTTGTTGAAGAAAGTTTCTTTAGAATATTTTCATTCCATGTTTTCTATTTCTTATTCCTCGTTAGTATTCTGGATAAATTATCACTATTGATCAATATCACCTTTGAGACAATATAATCTAAGTATAACCATTTTCTTATCATCGCATCTCAATTCATGAAATATCATAACAATGGACTTAATCTATTTTTCAACTACCACTTGATTAGTGGTCCCACAAAATAATAGTAGATTATATTAAATGAAATTATCTAATATAGGTGTATCATTCCTTGTAACATCAAATTTATCTTCATTTGTATGGTTATAAGTCATAACCTGGTTCAACTTCCCTAATATATCCATGATCTACTTAGCTCCAACACTAGTATTATTGGATTTCTCAACAAAGAAATTTATATATTGAACATGAGTAATTATAACATTCTTTATACTATGAAACATTTATAAGAAATGGAATATTATGAATAACTTCATAATATTTTTAATTTTAAATCATATTATATAATTCAAAATCTGATGTAATAATTAACATAAATTGAAAATTTATGCATTGTTACTCTCGGAATCATAATCTTGGTTTCTTTGGGATTACTATTAAAACATTTTCAAATATTTCATAATATTTTGTAAGGAATATGTGAATTAACCCATGAATAACCCCAAAAAGTTTCAAATTAGGTGAGCAGTAAGGGCACAATCACCATGCAGCAAAATGATGGCCGATATATACTCGACCAACTCTTTTCAGGGTCATTACCCCTAGATGCATCTATGCCAAAACTACATCCACATATAGTATCAAGAAATAGATATATTTCTAGGAAAACACAAATAATATCTAACTTAATAAAATAATAATTATATTATACTACAATTAGACATGTCCTAAAATTCATTCATAAGTTTATATTCCATAATCTATGTTTCCTGAAATATACTTCCCAATGTTTTTACTAAACATACTTTGAAACCACCTTTAATAACCCTTACTCCAATAACACAAATAATGTTTGTAATTTATTGAAATAGATACAAGGGATATAATCTTGAAGTAATAATCATTTTAGTGGTCTTAGAGAGCTAGATACATACCTGATACCTATTTTACATTAGGAATAATATATAAAACATAACAAAAGTGAATCTTCTACATCCTCTAAACCCATTCAAATATTTTTTATTCACAACATAGAGAAATGAAAAAAATAATGGTATTATCTAATTCTCTGTAAGGGTTACATACAATTAAATATATCATGTGTAAATAAGTCATAATCAATATAGAAAAGTAAATAACCAAAAAATCATGTCATTTAATCATTAACTTGATCATGAAATGCTTCCATAGATAATATCAAAGAGAAAATATAATGGATAATAATAATTAAATTCTCAATAAAAGAAATGAATAATATTGAATGTCAAGATCTAAGACATCATGATATCAATACCATCAAGACCTTATGCTAAGTCAGTTTAATCCTTGGATAGGTAGACACCCAAAACCCATTTAATTTAGCTGACTGTTTTGTCTCATTAAACCTATCAATACATTGAGGGGTATCAATAACAGAGACCCACCCTTTATTGTAGTCCAATGAATTTATCATATATTGAATAATTAGTTCAATTCATAAACAATATGCCTTATCAAAAAATATAAATATTGAGTAAAGAATATGGAATATCAATTTTTTCCTAGTTAATCAAATAAAATTCAAAGTAAAACACTATATGTGGAAATGGTATATAGTTTAAGAACAAATCATAACCGTTATAAAAATAATATGGATATTTAAGAGAAATTTAATATAAAAATATAATAAAAATTTAAATTTTTCATGAGAATGTTAACAAACACAAAATTATTAGAAGATAAGAGATTACCATTGATTCATTAGAAATATAGGCTTTGAAATAAAATTATTTCTATTGGAAAATTCAAGAGAATAGAAGATAAATATAAAAAAAACATTCAATAAATATATTTTTCTAAATAATTTAAAACATATAGAAGAATCTAAAAAACATAAAATGGTTTTGGTGATAGGAAATTTATTAAGACCATATATGTTAAACTGAAAACATTCATGTTGAATTTTTATACAAAAAAGTCAAAAAATACCTTTTTCAAAAACATTAGAATCATTAAATTAAAACCTTTTAAAATTTAAATTATAACATAAAATTTACTTAATTAATCATTTGAGTAATTAAATACTCTTGTAATTTTTTTAAAAAAATATGTATATGGAACAAAAAAAAAACGACCAAAAAGAGAAATAAGCTCAAATTTTATTTTGAGTGTTTCATTGCTTGATTCAATTACTAAAGAGGGGAAATTATGGAATAAAATATGTAAAATCCTTAAATATATATATATATATATATATGATAAGAAAAAAAAATATCTATTTTACAAAGGATTGATTATGATATTCCTTCAATGAAAATTAAGGTAATCCTAAGAAAATGAGATTGTGAAATATAATCTTACCTCTATGATAACTTTTAAATTGTAACCCATTTAAATAATAAAAATGAATTGAGACATTAATGATAATTAATTAATATGTATTCATGTTACACTACTGGAAAAATACCCTATACCAACGGTTTGGAACCATTGGTATAGGCCTCCAAACCATTGGTATAGCCTATACCAACGGTTTGGAGAACCCTTTCCAAGTAAGCCGTGGGGATAGGTCTATACAAAGGTTTTGAAAAACATTGGTATAAGTAATTTGAAAATATATACCAACGGTTCCATAAAACCTTCGGTATATGTAATTCAAAAATAATCATTTGGTTGGTTTTGATCCCAACACCTTTTGTTTGTGATTGAACGACCTAACCACTAACCTAACTTACTTTTGTGAACATCATTTCATAAATATATATATGTATTATCATAAGTATTTTAAATTTGGATTGATTTAATGTCCTCTGTAAGAATATTCCATTAAAAATACATGTACCTATACCAATGGTTCTCAAAACTGTTGGTATAGACCTATTCCAATGGTTTTGAGAACCGTTGGTATATGTTCTTTGATTTGGGGACCTATACCAACGGTTTGGCCAAAACCTTTGCTATAGGGTCACTTATATGGAACTATACCAACGGTTTTGGCCAAACCGTTGGTATAGGAACCCCCCCCCCCATACCAATGGTTTGTCCAAAACCATTGGTATAGGTCCATATAAGTGACTTATACCAACGATTTTGGCCAAATCGTTAGTATAGGTCCAAATTAGTGAACTATACTAACAGTTCTCCCAAAACCATTGGTACAGATCATATTTCCAGTAGTGTTAAATATATAAAATGGGAAATGTATACACTATATTAAAGTAAATAGGTACATAATATCAAATATTTCTCTATGGAATGGAAATTAAGATGAAATCCCTTACCTCACACTTCTATTTAGTTGAATGTATATTAGCATCCTATATAATGTCCAAAAGTGTTATTAATTTAAATATTCACCATATTCAGATTTATAATATCATATATGATATTCTTATAACATCTTACCACCCATTCGTTAATAGTATTTCATTATTACAATTTTTTCCGATGTTAACTGCTTCATTTTCTCATGCAAATTTCTTCGTGGAAGTTGTAGTTCTTGTGTATAGGATATAGTTCCATAATATCCATAATTTTATTTAATTTATAAATAATATATTTATTTATTGTGTATATTTTTATAATCATTCCTGAAATTTGGAAATGGAAAATGAATCGCATCTCTTTGTGGAGACTATAGGTTGTGCATATGCATGAGAAACATTATCATTTTCTAAATATATGATAGGGTAAGGAAGAGGATGATATATTAATTTTAAATAATTAATATTATTTCATAATTACTATATATATTCATTATTTCCATCATTTTTAATATCCATGTGATTTGGTAATGGAAAAAAATTACATCGGTTCGTGAGACGGTATTCCACCGTGCACAGGAGCGATGGTTTGGTTTTCCATTTGTTGGATATGTAGATTGGTAAATATTATTAAATAAACAATATAAAATATAAATATATGGGATATACTAGTTTAATAAAATTTTAATTATTAATACATAATTTAATGTGGTAAAATAATTAGTAAAAAAGAATATTCTTGGAAAAGATGATTACATTCGCTTAAAAAACCTCCATTGGATCTATTATTAAGGACACAAGGGTTGGTATTTTGGGTACACCATTAGATATATAAAATAGATAATAATGTTAGGGGGATATTTAATTATGGTATGGTTGATCTAAATGGTTTAATAGGTTTTAAAAAAGTAATGGTAGGAGGATCCCTTTTATAATGGAGCTTAGTGGCACAAATGTAATTTTTCAATGTTTTTCAATAATGTCAGGTAACTTTCATTGAAAAATAGATCTTAAATAGTTCACATTAAAAACTTTTAAGGTTATTTTCAAGATAAAACCAACCAATTCTATTTTATAATGTTTTTTTTCATTTTAACCCTTATATTTATATATTAACCCCCATTTAACCCATTTTGACATTAACCATACTAATTATCTTTTATAGTTTTTGTTATTAATTTTGACCAAAAAATAAGTTAAACTTATTCTATAATATTAATTATACAGATTAAAAATTTTAAATCCACTTTATCTAATTCAATTCATAGAAGTGAAATAATTGAATTTAAAAATAATCCCATAAAACATGCCAAAAACAACTTTTCAAAAAAATTAATTTTGTAACACCACAAGCTTCCATGGTACGCTTCTCTTTGAATAATACAATAGCTTGCATTGTATGAAACTTCGAGTTCTAGCACATCACGACCAATCAAACTAGACGTTATGAATTTTAACACCCAATTTTTGAAATTTTATAAATTTTATTTTTCAAAAAGGACTTAATTTTTGGAATCAAAATATTAAAATTATCTTAGGATGAATTTTTGGTATTTTTTTGAAAACATTCAATTTTTGATGAATAGTGAAAAACATTGAGTTATTGTTTAAAACTGACTTTTATTTAAATAATTATGATTTTTATTTAAATTTATTTTGAAGTAAAAATAGATACCTAATACCTATATTAGTCCAATTTAATTCATTGGAGTCATTTTATAATGAGATTAGATATATAAAATTTTGTTGAACTTTTTAACATCTTTTACCCACCTTCAAGGCACTTTTGGAAATTTGCATAAAACTTAATTTTACCGCTTCTGTGAACTGAATTTCAAAAATATAAGAGACATGGTTGACATCAGCAAGTAAAATGTGGTTCAATAGGATGAAAATATTTTTTTGGTGAATAGTAATTTTTGAATTTTATTTACCACTGTTAAAAGTAAATAGGGTAATTAAAGGTAAAAATGATATTATAATTATCCTAACACATGTCCTAATTCTAATGGATAACTTTATTTCGACCTAAATCATCCTTAGGAATAAAATATGATCCTATTTGATCCACTTTTATTAGATTAGGACATTTATTATTATGTTTATTTAAAGAAGAGTTAAAAGTGTTAAATTTAAATTTTAATAACTAAAACATTTTTAATATAGAGTAATACATAAGATAAATTCGACTATAATTATTCATTATAAGAATGAAAATATTTCCAAAATAATGGTATTTTATTTATAATTTTTAGACATAAAATAAATATATTTATTTATGACAAAATAAAGATGTATTATTTTTCTTATTAATGAAAGAATCAAATAAATAATATTATAAATATTAAAATGAATATAATTTGAAGGTTTTGATTCCATCCACGATTTTTTTAGGTCAATATAAAATTTTAGGGTTGATTAAATGTATTTTTTCAAAGTAATGAAGTTGTGATGACTTTCGCAAAAACCAAATACAAAATAGTGTCAAAATTGACATAAATGAGTTTTTAAAACCAATACTATTTTATTAAATTATATAATAGTAATATAAATATATTGTTTGGCCAAAGGACTTATATAATAATATATATGTCATTAGTTAACCAATTTAGGTTCTCTTGTCTATTTATAGTAAGTTTATTAACCATTTATTATAATAATACAAGAAGATATGGTAAAAGTTAAACTATTTAACTAAGAGTTAAATCTAAAATATATGGTTAATATGGTGGCCTAAACTTGTTTAAAACCTATTGGTTGAGAGGTTTTCAACCCATCCACACCTTATCCTATAAATAAATCCTTTTTTATCAATTATAAACCAAAAATGATTTTATAATAAAATAATATTTCATACTTTTCCTAAAGTGACCCTCACCTCTCTTATAAAAGGGTACTTCCCTTTCTCTCAAAATCACACCTCCAAAACCATTTTTATTGGACAAAACCTGCTCAGATATCTTACCTACTACCATACCTTCATCTTATAGGCCTTATTTTGATCATAAATCCAACCAAAGAATCCCTTTTTATCAAATTAAACAGAAGAACCTCAAGAAGAGGCAATTATTTCATCACCTCTTTCAAAGTTCTTTTCTTCTTCCACTTCCTCTTTCTTAATTGTTTCCATACCAAAATAATACTTACATACCTTATACATACTGTGATGTTATTATAAATATGGTACAATTTTATTAATTATTCTATCCATCCTATGAATTACAAAGTCACCATACATGTGTACGTACAACTTATTGTCTCCACATCGTGGTGTAGTTTGTTATTCAACACTTCATTATGTGGATGGGTATAATAATGAGTATAATTGATGTGAATAATTAATATAACATGTTAATGATTCTTTATATGTAATATACCATCCAATTATATATGATTTCACCATCAATAGAATGATATTTTAGCTCATGCGTACGTACGGATTACCGTCTCCATGAAGGCGATGAGATTCATTTACTGTCGTAACCATTCAAGAATAATTTTCATTTTATGATTAAAAATAATTTTTAAAGAACTTAATATCATTCTGGATATGAATAAAATACATCCTATCCATAACAAACACGACTTACATAACAAAACATATAAATTAAAATGAATCTGTTAACACCAAAAAAATGATACTATTGAACTATTATCAACAAAGAAATATTAAAAAATCAAATATGATATCATATTTATGTATGTGGTTATTGTATATTTTAATAATGATGATTTAACTATTATTAATAAGGTTAACGTACCCTCTACCAAGGAAAAGTACAAGGTATGGGTTAATTTTACAATCTCTTTATTATCAGAGGTTGTTTATACGTAAGCATCTTCTGGGAATTATTTATCATCATCAACCATGTTTCTTAAAAATGTATTTAAAAACATTTTTACTATTTCTTAGAATATGGGTTAAAGTTATTTATACCATTTTTTGACATTTTATAAATTTTTTTGAATGGAATCTTTCCTTTGTTTTCCAAATAAGGTACTTTATGACATTTTCGACAAATTAAGGTAAGAATGTTTTTTCAACTTATAAAACGGGTGTGGTTATTTTCTACCATTATAACACCTTTGAATCTTTCCTTACAAGATTATAATAATATTTTCAAAATAAATGTTTTCTTTTATAATTATGTGACTTTTAAATGATTTCAAAATAGAAAGATATATTTCTCTCAAACAGTTTTGTTTTCATCTATGTCAACATTCTTTGATGTATTTTAAACTAGTTTGAAGATGATTTATTATGATAAAAACTTCCATATTGTATTGAAGGTTTTGTGACATGTTTGAATATGGATTTTTTATTTTTCTACCAATCATGGTTTACGGTTAAAGTATTAACTTTTTGTATGCTATTTTTAATACGAATATTTATATTATGTTTTAATATTTTCATATGAGGAATTAATTGGACTTAGTAAGTGATGTGTGGAGCCCGATATTGCTCATCGATGTATCGGTAGCTCTCATGAGACAAACTAGTGTCTTAGAATAAGGCCTTGAAAAAATTTTATTTATATTCTTTGTAGGAGGCCTTGACTATGTGGTTATGATGTCTGGCATTATGCATTCCATCATTTTTAAATTAGCTATTGATATTTCATGTGATTATTCTACTAGAATAATATCTATGGGAATAAGTTACTTGAATTATTTGATTTATATTTTCCATATTATACTGATTTTTATGTTTAAAATTCTTATGTTTTAGTCATATATATTACCTTAAATGTTTATACTTATTTATGAAAGTTTCTGCTATATTTTTATCCTTACTGAGCATCTTATCCCACCCCTTTCTTATGTTTTATTTTTTCTAGGATGTGAAGAAGTATATTAAGATTAACATGCGGAATAGGATAAGGGATAAGAGTGTGTTCAAAGGGAACACAATTTTGTTTTTTATAATTTCATAATGTAACGTAAAACTTATTTATGTATTTAGAACTTCCAAGGATACTAAAATAATCAGTCTTTCGGGATGTGATATCTTGTGATCATGACAATGTGATGTAATAATGCACTGACTCTGGGTAATTGGGGTTGTGGAATTATAGTTTGTATCAAAGGAAGTTTAGTATAATCCTTGGAAGCTAGATTTAGGAAAAATCTTATTAGAGAACATTACCCAAAGATAGACTTTGAGGATTAATATAGAAGAACAACCTAGAATTTTGGTAATGTAGAGATTTTGTGTTTTTTCCAAGAAATACATCCCTATCTAGATACGAGAAGGTAGAGGAAGCTCTGACAAAGATGTACCTAGGATTGAAAATTCCAACAAGGAGTTTCTGGATTAACCTAGGGTATCCTGGTACACAACAAAAAGCCTTACTGAACTCTTGGTTACAACACTCATAGGGGATATTCTTAGAATAATTTACATTTTATTTACAAAACATTATGAATGATTTATGAGTAAATAACACCTCAAAGAAAACATTTTTTTATGATTTTGTATTATATGAATAAACTATTCTATTTATGTTAGGTGTTTTGCTAGTTTGGAATTATGTATTTTGATTTATAAACTAATCTAGTGTATTCTATTGTTTATAAATGGAACCTAGTTGAAGTAATGAAGACTGTATCAATGCACGCAATCTATTTATGGATTTCTCTCCTACTCAAGATAATTATAGTGGAGCTGGTGATGCAACCAGTGTAGAATAACTTATAACCATACTAGGAAAACTCACTCATGTTATGAATAATAACCTTACCCCTATAGATCACCCTGATCCACAATGTGTAGGATCAATATTAGATTTCATAATGAGGAAACAACCACCAACATTTAATTGGACTACAAATTCATTTGTAGCTGAGCAATAGATAAGTTCCTTAGAGAAAATATTTCATGCTTTGGGGAGTAGTAAAAGGAAAAAAGTTTCCATGGTAGTTTATCGCCTCACATGAGATGCAGATCAATAGTGGTCATTAATTCAAAACACAAAGGATATTGAATAAGTATCAAATATGGAATGGAGGGAGTTTTAAGAGATTTTCATAGAAAAATACTTTCCTCAGGACCATTGAGTGGATATACAAAGACAATTTCTGTGTCTGAGGAAAAAAGAGGATGAGCATGTCACAAACTATGAGGCTAATTTTATAAGGTTATAGAGGCATGCTACAGATTATATATGTAACCCAAGGAGTAATATTGATCGATTTGTTGATGGGTTAAAACCATTTCTCCGTCAATAATTAATCTCACAATCCTTCTTATCATACGAAGATATTGTATCATGGGCTATCAAGACAGAAAAGGAATTCTATAAGTCTTACAAATTTTAAGTGAAGAAAGAGAAGAAGAGATCTGATGAATACTATGGAAATGTAAATAAGGGAAGTAAGGGAAAAGTTGAATTTCCATCTTTCAGTAAATGTGGGAAGAAACACCCCGGTACTTTCCTGAAGAGAATGTGATTTTGTTACAAGTGTGGAGAAAATGCCACCAAGCCCGTGATTGCAAATTAAAGAAAGATGTCTTCAATGTTGAATGAAAAAATTGTATATAAATGGGGAATTATGAAAATGAATGTCCTAAGATCCAAGAAAACCTACCTCAAAAAAGTCCAAGGGAGAAAGGCCAAGCTTATGTGATCACTACTACTGAGGTTAAATCTCTGAATGACATGGTAGCAGGTAATTTAATGGTTTACTCAAATTTATTAAATACTTTATTTGATTCTGGATCATCACATTATTTCATATCTTCCAAGTTTTATAAGAAAATAAGATATTTCCAATTTGATTTAACAAGGGAGTTGTTAGTCAAAACTCTTAAGGGAAGTATCATTGCAATAAAGTTTTGTGAATTAGTTCTCATTAGGGCATATAAACATTCTTTATTTGTTGATCTCATCGGCATTCCCATGATTGAATTTTATATAATCCTCAGTATGGATTGTCTTTCATACCATGATGTGAAAATTTATTATTAGAAGAAAGAGGTTACAATTTTTGGTGATGATAAGAAGAACATTATCTTTAGAGAAGAAACATCACCATGTGATTCTTATCTAGATCTAACCCCAGTAGCTCTACTAAATTAAATTTTTTGGAGGAAGAGAGTGAAATAACTATGGGTGAGGAAATTATTGTTAAAATAGAGGACGTACCTATTGTGCAAGAATATGTTGATGTGTTTCTAGATGATTTACTTGAACATACTTCAGAATGAGAAATTGAGTTTTCCATTGATTTAATTCCTGGTTCAAGGCCCATATCAAAGACCCCTTATAGAATTTCCAATGTGGAATAAGTGAAACTAAAGAAAAAACTAGAGTAATTGAGTAATAGAGGATTTATTCTCCCTAGTTTTTCTTGTTGGGGTGCCCCTATTATTTTTGTTAAGAAGAAAGATGGATCTATGAGGTTTGCATTGATTACAGGGAGATCAATGCTATAAAAATAAAGAACAAGTATCCACTACCTCACATTGATGATTTATTTGATCAACTTCATGAAGCTCAATATTTTTTAAAGATTGACCTTTGATCTGGATGTCATCAGTTGTGCGTGAAGAAGGAAAACATTCTAAAGACCACATTTTGAACCTGGTATGGGCATTACGAGTTTACAGTAATGCCTTTTGGACTGACTAATACACCCTCTGTCTTCATAGATCTAATGAATAGTGTTTTCAAGGAATATCTTGATGACTTTGTAGTGGTATTTATTGATGATATCTTGGTATACTCCAAAATCTACGAAGATCATGAAAATCACTTGCACACTTTTCTAAAGACTCTTAGAAGAAATGAATTGTATGGGATGTTTAGAAAGTGTGAATTTTGGATTTAGGAGGTATCTTTTCTTAGAAATATTGTCTCTATGGATGGAATGTCTGTTGATCCTTCTAATACAAGAGCTATACAAGAATGGTTAGAACCAGCGAGTATAACTAAGGCCTGTAGTTTTATTGGTTTAGCAGGTTATTATTGGTGTTTCTTCAAGAATTTTTTCTGATTGGATAACCCATTAACCAAGCACACGTGTAAATGGGTTAAATTTGTTTGGAAAAAATATTGTGAAGAATGTTTTGAATAATTGAAGAAAATATTAGTCAATGCTCGTATATTGACTCTACTATAGAGTAATTGTGGGTTTTTTATTTATAGTGATACTTCAAAGAAAGGTCTTGGTTGTGTCCCTATGCAGAATGATAGAGTTATTGCCTATGCATCACGACAGCTAAAAATTCATGAACAAAAATATCCTACTCATGATCTTGAGTTAGCAGTTGTAATATTTTCTTTGAAGAAGTGGAGACACAATCTATATGGTGAAAAATATGAGATATATACTATTTATAAGAGTTTGAAGTATATTTTATCATAGAAAGAACTCAACATGAGGCAAAAGTGATGGATTGAACTATTAAAACAATTATGATTACACTACACAATACCACCCAGGGAAGGAAAATAAGGTGGAAGATGCTTTAATCAGAAAGTATCATGGAGTTCTAAACAAGATGAGAGTTGAAAGGGATCCTATGTACATGGATCTAGTAAAAATGGATATGGAAATAATCATGGAAGGTAAAACATCAATACTTTTTCAAATGGTTTCTAATCAATATTTACTAGAAAGGATAAAAAGTTCTTAGACTGATGATAAGGCGTTTCAAAATAAAATTAAAGCTGTAAATGATGGGAGAATGATTTAATTAATATTTGAAGATTGAATTTCGAAATTTGGGAAGAGAATTTGTGTTCTTGAAATACCTGATCTAAAAAGGGAATTGTTGGATGATTCTTATATCTCCAATTTCTCTATACACCCTGGTATCACTAAAATGTATAGAGATTTGGCGAAACATTTTTGGTGGGACAACATGAAAAGTGATATTGAAAATTATGTTTCAATATGTATGGTTTTTCAACAGGTGAAGGCTTGAAGACAACATCCTCGAGGAGTCATGCAACCTCTTCCCATAGCTGAGTGGAAATGGGATGATATTACGATGGACTTTATCATGGGACTACCAAAGACTCCTAGAAGGAATGACACAATATGGTTCATTATTGACCGTCTTACCAAGTTAGCACATTTTCATTCTATAAGATAAGATTTACCACTTGAATGTTTAGAAAGACTATATATTAATGATGTTTTAAGACTTCATGGTGTATCTCTATCAATTGTTTCTAATCTCGATCCTCGTTTTACATCAAGATTCTGGAAAAGTCTTCAGAAATCCCTAGAAACTGAACTTTGTTTATGCACTTCCCACCACCCTCAAACTAATAGACAATCAGAATGGAATATTCAAACCTTAGAAGACATGTTGAGATCTTTCTCACTTGACTTTAAAGGTATATGGAATCAGTATTTACCTCTGATAGATTTTTCATATAATAATAGCTTTCATTCAAGTATTCATATGGAACCATATGAAGATTATATGGAATGAGATGTCTTACACCAACTTGTTGTGATGATGTTGGTGAAAGAAAACTTGTATGCCCAAAAATTGTGGATGAAACAATGGAAAAGGTGAAGATTATCCAAACCCACATCAACTAATCTCGAAGTTTGCAAAAGGTATATGATGATAACCGAAGGAAAGATTTGAAATTTCAAGAATGAGATCAGGTTTTCTTGAAGGTATCTCTATGGAAGGGTGTTATATGATTCAGTAAGAAGGGTAAATTATGTCCCAGATATGTCGGGTCTTTCAAAATTCTAGAACGAATTAGAGTTGTAGCTTACCATTTTGCAATGTCGCCAAGTCTCTCTAAAGTTCATGATGTGTTCCATGTATCACTGTTGAGAAAATACATGTCTGACCCAACACATGTACCCACCTATGAGGAAATAGAATTGGAACCTGATCCATATTATTGTGAAGTGCCTATTAGTATTATTGATACCATAGAACAAGTGTTGAAAAATAGAATGACCTGTCTGGTAAAAGTTCTATGGAGAAACAATAAAATGGAAGAGGAAACGTGGGAACCCAAGGAACTTATGATGAAGAACCACCCGAATATTTTTATACAGTAATATTTTATAAATTTCAAGGACAAAATTATTTCAAGGAGGGGAGAATGCAACACTCCAAGCTTCCATGGTATGCTTCTCTTTGAATAATACAATAGCATATGTTGTATGCAACTTCAAGTTCTAGCACACCAGGTCCAATCAAACTAGTCGTTATGAATAGTAATACCCAATTTTTTGAAATATTATTTTTCAAAATGGAATTCATTTTTGTATTTGGAATATCAAAATTTCGTTAGGGTGAATTTTTTGTAGTTTTCTAAAAACATTCAATTTTTGATGAATAGTGAAAAAAAACTCCATTATTGTTTGAAACAAACTTTTATTTAAATAATTATAATTTTTATTTAAATTTATTATAAATTCAAGATAGATACACAATAAATATATTATTACAATGTAATTCATTGGAGTCATTTTATAATATGATTAGATATATAAAATTTTATTGAACCTTTTAACATCTTTTACCCACCTTCTAGGCACTTTTAGAAATTTGCATAAAACGTAATTTTACCGCTTCTTTAAATTGAATTTCAAAACTCTGAGAGGCACGGTTGACATCAATATGTAAAATTTGGTTCAATAGGATGAAAATAATTTTTTGTGAATAGTAATTTTTGAATTTTATTTACCACGGTTAAAAGTAAACAGGATAATTAAAGGTAAAAATGATATTATAATTACCCTAAAACATGTCCTAATTCTATTGTATAATTTTATTTCGACCTAAATAAACCTTAGGAATAAAATATCATCCTATTTGATCCACTTGGAGTAGATTAAGACATTTATTATTATTTTATTTAAAGAATATTTAAAAGTGTTAAATTCAAATCTTAATAACTAAAACATTTTTAATATAGAGTTATACATAAGATATATTAGACTACAAATATTCATTAGAAAGATATATATATTTCTTACATAATTGTATTTTATTAATAATTTTTAGACATATAATAAATATATTTATTTATGACACAATACTGGTGCAGTATTTTCCTTATTAAAGAAAGAATCAAATAAATGATATAATAAATATTAAAATAAATATAATTTGAAATTTTTGATGCCATACACTAATTTTTTAGGTTAATATGATATTTTAGGGTTGATTAAATTTATTTTTTTCTAAGTAATCAAGTTTTTATGTCTTTCACAAAAACCAAATACTAAATAGTGTCAAAATTGACAAAAAAGTGTTTTTAAAACTAATACTATTTTGTTAAATTATATAATAACCCTAAAAATATAAGAAGATAAAAAAGGACTTATATATTGATATATATATCATTAATGAACCAATTTATGTTCTCTTGGAATTTTATAATAAGTTTATTAACCATGTATTATAATAATATAAGAAGACATCGTAAAAGTTGAACTATTTAACTAAGAGTTAAATCAAAAAGATAAGGTTAATATGGTGACGTAAAATTTTCTAAAACCTATTAGTTGATAGGTTTTAGACCCATACCTACCTTATCCTAGAAATAAATATTTTTGGATCCATTATATACCAATAATTATTTTATAATAAAATAATATTTCATTCTTTTCCTAAAGTGACCCTCACCTCTCTTATAAAAGGGTACTTTACCTTCTCTCAAAATCACACCTCCAAAGCCATTTGGCTCGGCCAATACCTGCTCAAATATCCTCAAAACTACCCTAAATTCAACTTAGAGGCCTTAATTTTATCATAAACACAACTTATTTATACCTTTTATTCAAATCAAAAGGAAGATCCTAAAGAAGAGGTAACTATTTCATCACCTCTTTCAAAGTTTTTTTCTTCATATACTTACTATTTCTTTGTTTTTTCCACACCAAAATAATAAATGTAGTACCTTATACATTCTGTGATGTTATTATAAATATGTTACAACTATATTAATTATTCTATCCATCCTATGAATGTCAAAGTCACCATACGTGCGTATGTACGGCTTACCGTCTCCACGTCGTGGTGTAGTTTGTTATTCAACACTTCATTATTTGGATGGGTATAATAATGAGTATAATTGATGTAATTAATAAATATAACATGTTAATGATTATTTATGTAATATACCATCAAATTACATATGATTTCACCATCAATATAATGATATTGTCGCTCATGCGTTCCTATGGATTACCATCTCCACGAACGCAAAGAGATTCATTCCTCATCGCAACCATTCAAGAATAATTTTAATTTAATGATTAAAAATAATGTTTAAAGAACTTAATATCATTATGTATATGAATCAAATACATCCTTTCCATAACAAAATGGACTTACATAGAAAAACAGATAAAGAAAAATGAATCAATTAACACCCAAAACAATGATACTACTAAAATATTATTAACAAAGAAATATTAGAAGATCATATATGATATCATATTTATGTATGTCATTCTTGTATAATTTAATAAAAATTATTTAACTATTATACATGAGGTTAACTTACCCTTTACCAAGTAAAATTACATGGTAATGGTTAATTTTACAATCTCTTTATTATCTGAGGTTGTTTATAAGTAAGAATCTACTGGAAATTTTTTATCATCCTCATCTGTGATTCTTAAAAATGCATTTCAAAACATTTTTACTACTTCATATAATATGGGCCAAAGTAATTTATACCCTTGTTTTACTTTTTATAAAAAAATTGAAAGTAACCTTTTCGTCATTTTCCAAACAAGGTACTTTATGACCTTTTCAACAAATTAGGGTAAAATGTTTTTTTAACTTATAAGGCGAGTGCAGCTATTTTCCACCGTTATAACACATTTAGAGATTCCATTACAAGATTATAACAATATTTTAAAAATTATTATTTTCTTTTATAATTATGTGACTTTTAAATGATCTCAAAATAAAAAGAGATATTTCTCTCAAATATTTTTGATTTCATCTATGTGAAAATCCTTTGATGGATTTTACACTTGTTTGAAGGTGATTTATTATGATACAAACTTTCATATTGTATTTAAGGTTTTGGGATATGTTTGACTATGGATGTTTTATTTTTATACCATTCATGGTTTATGGTTAAAGTATTAACATTTTTTATGCTAGTTTTAATATGAATGTTTATGTTATGTTTCAACCTTTTCATATGAGGAATGCATTGGACTTAGTGAGTGACAGATTGATCCTGATGTAGATCCTCAATGCATCGGTAGGTCTCATGAAAAAAACAAGTGTCTTGGAACAAGGCCTTGAAAAAAACTTATTTTTAGTCTTGACACAAGGCCTTGACTATAAAGTTATGATGTCCGACATTATGCATTCCTTAATTATGAAATTATATATTGATATTACATGTGATTTTTAAACTAGTAGAATATACATGTGAATAAGTAAATGGAATTATTTGATTTATAATTTCCATATTATGCTTAATTTTAAGTTTAAAAGGATTATGTTTAAGTCTTATACATTTCCTTAAATGTTTATGCTTATTTATGAAAGTTTCTGCTATATTTTTATCCTTACTGAGAATTTGAGCTCAACCCATTCTTATGTTTTATTTTTTCTAGGATGCGAAGAAGTATATTATGATTAATCTGCAGGAATAGGCTAAGGGATAAGAGTGTGTTCAAAGGGGACACAATGTTTTTTTTATTTCATATTGTAATGTAAAACTTATGTATGTATCTAGTACTTCCAAGGCTAATATACTAATAAGACTTTCAGGACTTGATCTCTTATGATCATGCCAATGTGATGTAATAATGCACCAATGCTTGGTAATTGGGGTCGGGGCATTACAATTTTCAATCATAATTTGATCTTACATAAACTATATGAAAAGTAATTATAATTATATTTATTTAAATTCATATATTTATATATATAATCTATAAATTTAATTTAAATCATTCATCATTATACATTATTTTAATTAATTAAAATGTAATGACATTATTCCTTAAAAAATAGTTTTCCTAAAAATATCCCTTTTTAATCCAATTGATCATATATTTATTTATATCCAATTGATAGTCAATAAATTTTATATTATATATATAATAAAAATTATAATAAATTTAATGAGTAATATTTGAATATTATATTTTCAATTATTCATAAAATATTATCTCTAAGGGAACATTTTAAAAACTCGTTTTAGGCTTGCTTTGAAAAAGTAAGTTCAAAATCTATATTTATCCAATCAAATTAGAAATCTTGTAAAATGAAGTATTAAAATGTACATTTTATTATAGTTTTATTATAATATCTTCTTACAATAATTTGTGATCGAGAGTTAAATATGCAATCAACCAGTCCATGCCTATGATGATTAAAATATGAAAATGTTTTAGAGGGTGAAGTCCCATTGGAATTGAACACTTGAAAAAAGAATTATGAATGACGGACACTTGTTCCCTAAATATTATTTTATCCTATAAATGACTATATGTGCATAAAATTAAAAATCATTTCTAATCACTATCCCAATATATATATATATATATATATTAGTCAATATATAATAAATTAAAGAGAGTAATTGACATTTAATAATGTGTAACTGATAGAAGAATAATATATTAAAGTATGATTTACAATATATAGAAAATCCTTTGTCATTATTGGATCCTAATATTTCCTTACCGAGTATCCCTTGATCTTCTTAGAACATGATCATCCACCATAATTTAATTATTCCTAAAAAGATCCTCAATTGTTCATAGTGTCATTTCTCAGGAAGAGTTACTACTGGCATGAGCCATCCTATTAACATTATCCTATTAGGAACTGTAATACCTCTTTCTAATTTAAACCCCACCATAGATTCACTAGGTTAAATTTTTTAATACTACTTTAGTTATCCATTATTTTCACACATAAAACGATTTTAAGGTTTTCATGGTAAATCCCACTTTATGTGGTCAAATAACATTCATTTGAAATATACTACCTACATAACCCTCTACACCATAGTGGAACACATTCGTGTGTCCCAGTATTATGATTATCCTAACTCATTAGAATAATCGTCATTCCTTTTCTTCAACCTATTACTCAAACCACCTCCTCCACCTAGAAAAGTAAAGATACCCCCATCTAGTTGGTTTCCCAAGATACCATTCTCAAACAAAATTTCATTATTTAATATTGAAATATATGAGTTTGTATAGAACCTCACCACCCTATATCATATGATATGTATCAACCCGGACTCATATCATTATTCATTAAATTACTCACTCAAGGTATCTTTAATTATAAATAAGACAAATTAGAAAATTAAGTGACATACAACATGAACATAATATCTCTCTTCAACATGTTAAATAAAATCGAGGTATTTTATACCTAAAAAGTGTGAGTGTAGAATTATTTTTTTAAAACACTCTTAGTCCCTTCCAAATTCAATCCATCATGAAACATATACTTATAAAAAAAATTCCACTACTTACTTATAATTCTATTGAATACCTGCTTCTCTAATTTCACATTCACGTCTACTCGAGTATAAAAACAAGAAATTTTTTTTTTTTTTTAATAAATTCACTATATCTTCAGGATAATCCCTAGAATTATTTAAGGATATTTTATTTGAAAATCAAAGGACCCATCCACTCTAGCCAGTTCACATAGGGATTCCCCTCCAAAAATATTATAGGCCTTTCCAAATTTTATTATGAATTTAATAAGTAATGTGGAGTTTTTTTGAAATATATTATTAGTGGATTCATTATTACAATTCATGAGAGTTCTACCTAGACATATAATTATATAACGACCAAGGAAAAACTATTAACACTAAACATAAAACAAATATATATAGTATCCAAAGGTCCCAAAAGTATTTCCCCATGTTATAAGAAAATAATATATCACCATTCCATGATAACCCCTGAGAAATCCACCCCTACATGAATGGTCCATTACTATCAATCTTAATATTGATAAGAAATAATTAAAATAAGTTAATTCAATATTTCCATAAATATAACTTCATTTAATGCTATTTTAATAATCCAACATTTAGAAACATCGTATTTTAAAATATATTTCATAATCAAAACCAAGTAATTTTTTAAAACTATGAAAACATGATACATTCTTTATCCATGATTTCCTATATGATGTAATCAAACAAATATGAACCTTAAACCAGATAAATTAACAAGAATAAAAATCAGAAAATATATAACTTGTTCATTAATAAAATGTTTTACTTGTATATTATAGACACACATGGTTCACTATAAATAGGTTTGATAGGAATTTATATTACTACACCATAATTTACAAATGACCTTATCTAGATTTATAATTCCAATGTAAAATAAACTTACATTATTGTTTAACATCTTGAAACACTGAATCACCCCTTAAAATCACCTAACACATGTCAAAAATGCTACTTGTCCTTATATGCATCCCCTAATCAACAAAGGATAGAAATAAATTCTAAGAGATTAGATAATAAAATTGGGGGTGTTTTACCTCCAAATAATTTACATCACTCATTCCAATATCCCACCGAAATTTTGGTTTAAATCATATGCATATCAATAATACCCAACCGATAAGATATAACCACAAAAATATTACTTAAGTTCCCTAATATAATGCATTATATAATAATCTTAAAACATAAAAATATAAAAAATAAAATTCAACATGTGTAATAATATTACATAACACTAAAGGAGTGGTTTATAAGGCCATAAAATTAAAATCCCTAATGTCGGGCACCACATGACTATACTATGCAGCTAAAAAACTCTATGAGTCATTATTTAATTGGAAAGAGATCCTAAAAAGGTATACCATCATGGTTATGGTCATCAAATAGTTAAATCACAAGTCTTTATCCTACCCATGTCATAATTCATAAACTTTACCCATTCAGCACAGTGGGAGAAAATGCAGTTAGTACAATAACAAATATAATATTGTAAAGATTTATTATTAACACTGTGAATGTGAAAATTATCAAGGATTATAATATATTTTTAAAACATTTGAAAATATAATTAGAATTTATAAAACCAAATAAATCACATAAAATTTAAACCTAATAAAATATTTCCAAAGCGTCCACAACCAAACACATCATAAATTCCATCATTTTCAAAACCAAACTCTCCACACACCCAATACTCAATAAAAACCCAATGTAACTATAAGTCCATGAGAAATAATAAAAAATAAAAGGGTACCTAAAATATGTGAATGTATCAACTAACCAACCTTTTATTAATATTATTTTCAAAAAATGAGGCAACTATATATAAAAAAAAGAATTATGTTCTTTGTAAAATTGGACAAGGTACATATAATCATTTCATAATTCATAAAATTTTATGAGTAATATCCTAACCATATCATTAATAATAATACTAATTTTATATTCCTGAAGAGAAATATTGAAAATCTATAAAAATATAAAAAAAATTATATAACAAAATGAAAATATATCCAAATAAAATTTCAGTGAAAACTTCTCAATTTCATTAAATTTTACCAAAATCATACACACACCTAAAAAATAATCCATTATTATTTTCAAAAATAATCCTTCAAAAATGATATATTATTTAACATAATAATTAAATAAAACCAATTATTATATTTATAATATACCAAATTGTTTAATTAAAATCCAACATCGAAGGTTATATAATTTTCTAAAAAAAATATAGTATATGCTACCAACCTCATCACAAAAATAAAGAATAATAACTCTATAAAATTCAAGACACATTCTGCCCTTACATGTATTAAATAAATAATAAAAAATTACCTAAAATCTCTTTTAAAAAAACCCCAATGTCGTTGAAAACTTTTCATTGGTTCTCTACCAAGGAAAAAATTAATAGATAAGAGTAGGGAAGATAATAAGTTACTTACCTCTAATATAGAACTATAAATATCTATGATCCATGATAAATGGAATAAATTTTTCAAAAAATAATTTCTATAGTAAAAAATGGTTGAGATATGTGAGTAAGATTTTAATAATAGCTATTTTTCTCTGATATAATTTTTTAATTGAAGTTTGTTGGTAGATATAAATTTAATGAATGGAATGAATTAATAGTTTGGATGGTAAATCTAATGAACATGAACTCCATATAGGAATGTTTCTTTAATTGTCATTGATATGAGGCATTGTCCTAGGGACCATGAACCAAACAATTTATTTTCTTCTGAATTTATATAACTAACATTCATATCAAATTTAAAAAATAAACACCCTTAACTATATTCCTACCCATACATCCTGAAAAAATCCTTACAAAATGACCAATTTAAACTCCAAAACATCACAAAAATTATATACCAAAATTATATACATGTCATTCCCTGAGGTAATCCTTATAATTTTTGTTATTTTAAAGGGTCATTGATTTATTTTTATGGATCCGTGTCAGAAATATTTCTATGAGACGAAGCAGAGAAAGGATAGTCATCTTTTGTTGATGTCACTTGAGATAGGTGTAAATAATGTGGTATTCTATGATTCATATTTTATAGGATTTGAAATTTTTTTGATATAGGTAAATATAGTAATTATATTTGCATGGATACATTTAATACTCACTAATTATAATTACTCAACTAAATATTTTGAATTTGTAGTGGCCTTTATGTCAAAAATTTGGGGAGAATGATATGATATTGGAGAATATTTTTCATCTTTAATTATAGATTATTATAAATTCTTGGTACATTATTTTTCAAATTTTGAGGTGTATAATAATATAGAATTGATATTGAGTATATATTATTAAGATTATAATTATGTATTTAAAAATAAACCACAATGTGCTCTATCACTAACACATCATCCTTTTTTCCTTCATCTTGGTTTTTTTGTTTTATAATATTGGAGAACTAACAGTTTGTAGTGATAATGTTTAGGACATACTATACTCTATGTGTAAGAGAATTATATTATAGATTAGTCAATTATAATGTTTTTAATAAAATTGATAGTTTTAAATGTCAAGGAATATGTGTATATATTTTTGGGATATTATTTGAAACATGGAGAACATTACACGAAGATTTTTCATTAAGGTTTTTGAAAATAATTTGGTTTAAATCAAGGAACATGGATTTTATAACAAGTTTTGTTAATGGGGTTGATGAAAATATGTTTTGGTTCTCATACCACAATATGGTTGTGGTAAATATTTAATTTTTTAAGGAAAATTGTTAAATATATTTGATGAAATTAGGTTTTTATATATTTGTGGATTTTAGACCAGATTTAACCAATAAAAACCCTAATGCCGTTTAGTTCACCAAACCATGCTTTGGTGAATTTTTAAACAAATATAAATTTAAAAATCCTTCATCTCTCTCATTGTATTCATTCATTTATCATAGAAGTATAGATGTGATGGGGATCTTATTTGATGTGTTTTAAGTGATTTAGGAATATCCTTGAAAAACTCATATTATGGGATTGAATCCTCCTGATCGGAAAGGTAAATTTGAAATTTTTTATATTCTTACACCTATAATCGATTATTTAGGGTTTCTAGATAGTGGTTAACGATTTGATATGGTGTAAGATTAATCAAATCATATTTCTCTATAGTTTTATTAGAGATTATATGTGTTTATTCTTGTGATTTAATTATGGTTATATTGATGTGGGGTTGGATGAAATGGGGTTGATATTGAATGGGATTTTATAAGATAGTTGGGTGTGTTGAAATTACTAATACATATATATGTCATTAGCTAATGTAATACAATGTATTTTTCACTTGAGTAAGAGCGGTTCAAGGAAGAATCTATTAAGTATACTTATATAATCACAATGTTATTTTATATTATTTTTTTAGACTATTATATCTTGTAAAAAGTAGTATTGAGTGTTATTTGTTTTACATAAGTGGATTCATCTAGGAGAAAGTTAATTAATATGATGGTGTATATCCCCTGATATTGAAAGATAATATTTAAGGTGTTGATTTCTTATTTACAAATTTACATCACCATTCTCACAAGGTTTTTATATGAGGGATGGTCTCATTCATCTTTGATTCTACGGTTTAGTTATCTCTACTTGGTAGCAACAGTTACCATTATCCATCCCCTTTATTTTTTCCCCTATTTACCCCTCTCCCTAAACATCTATGGAATTTCCTAAATTGTTTTTTTCTTTAGTTTTGGGATATTCATATTTTTATTGATTTTTCCAGTGCTGATAGAGTTCCTCCATATATTTGGTTATTATTCTCAATTATTATGGCGTTTAAATTTTTTTTTTAAATCTCCTCAGTGTTCCTAATTAGTTTTATTTCCTAGCCCCCCCCCCCCCCCCCTTCCCCTTTTAGATTTCAAAAAAATAGTTTCATATTATTCATGGTGTTTGATCTTGAATAGATCCAAGCCCAGAGAGAAATTACCATGTATATATTTTCCTAGGGATCTTCAAGGGTAATTTCAGTCAGTAATATTAATAATTCTTCAAGCTTATAGGAGGATTGACTCACAATCTATGTCTTTGTAACATATAGTTTGTTGGAAAGGTGGATATTGTGATGGGGTGGGGGATACTGTTTTAACCTTTATAAGGGACTTCCATAGTGAAGATCACCTCCTAGAAGTAGTTAAGTGGATCCTAGTTCAATATTCTATAGTGATGTGGTATGACCACTTGTGGTTGGTATGACCATGTGTTAATTAAATACCACATGTCATGTGGTATGACCACATGCCCTGTGACCCAATATTGGAGGATCATAATATACACCTAGGGTACTTCAGAATGGGTACAACTAGGTATATTGGAACCTACAAGGTGCATAGGCATAGACATGACTAGAGTACCTAAAAATAGACAGAGCACCCGAATAAGACCAGAGTGCATGGGCCCAACCAATGTACTCGAGAATGACTAGAGTACACAAGCACAATCCGTAGTACATTGGAATGGGTCAGAGGAATCACTCATACCCTGGGTATCCAAGACACATCGTGTATACCCTAAAAATTCTATGTACCTTTCCGAAGGTAGGTTGAGGCCCTCATCCTCTTCAATCTAGATGAGTATCTTTAAGGTCAATTCCCATAGTCCATCCCTATGAGGGTATCTATGGAATCCCTTCTTGAGTATAGGATGAGTGATACTCTATATGGGTTAGTCTTGGATAGAATTAGGTATCCCTATATGTGGCTTAGAGTGTAATCCTCTATCAATATTCCCTAGTTTGGGTCAGAAATCCCATTATCAACTATCAGGGGGAGTGATCCCTATACAAGTGGTTTACTATGGGTAGGGTCAGGTATCCCTCATAAGCCTTGGGTGTGATCCCCTATATGTTCTTTGAGAGATTTTTAGTTTCACCATGTACTTATATGTGGTGAGGCTCGACAAACATGATCTATTAGATGAACTCCATCAATGTTATTATACCTGGGGAGTGATTTCTCCTAAATGATCGTTACCTTGAAGCCTTGAGAGGAATCTATGGTTGGCAGTATGTTTGTAACATTACCTTGAGACTGGGAGTGTATCTTAAGTATATTTGGGTTATTTTTTGTTATTATATCATATTATTATTGACATACCATCACAATGATGAGCTAACTACTCTCAAGATTCTTAATTTTTGGTGAATTCAGGGCGTCTTACTGGGTATGTTTATACTCACTCATGTATGGTCTCTTCCATACATGTTATGCCTTATGTAGATGATAGGCCTTATAATAAATACTTGGTTAGACTATGAGAAGGTGTATTATAGTTGATCTAGATATAAAATAGTTGTTTATAGGAAATTATTTGACCACAGTCCCCTCATTATTATAAGGTTGGACTATTTTATAGTTTTTATGGGCTTGTATTTGTCCCTGTATGCCTTTTGGTACTTGTTTCCATACTCTCATATAGGATGTAGTTTTATTCATAAATTTTTGTGTCAGTTGTATATTTCCTCTAAAAACTATATTGGTGGTGGGATATATGTGAATTTTTATAGGTACAGTAGGATAAGGCCTCCTATTTTTGTAATGCCTACTCATCCCTTATCACCAGCCTTTGACCTATTGGAGGCGAGATTGGGGTGTCACACATAGCTTAACATTGGAAAGTACGGACCTACTGGATTGGGTCGTGACACACATATGGATTTTGATATGATATGTAATATTTTTTAGATGAAGTGGATGATACCAAACATTTTAACCATTGTGGAATTTCAAAAAAAACCACTTGCTTAAGATAATATTACCCGTGTCAGCATTACACGAAATTTCTCCCTTAGTGAAAAATCCAGTGGCGGTGATATATAATATTTTATAGGGATTTGTGTAATATTTTTTTGTGATATGTAATATTCCATAATTTTTGAATATTGGATCTTACCTTGTGTAATATTATGTAGATTGATATGAAGTAAATATCACTTTCTAGGATTTTTGAAGTCTTAATAAGTTCTCTATGGAGGATTAAAATATATTTTAAAATATATTCTTTAATTAATTTTAATCAAATAAAAAGGGGGTATGAGAAGATATTGACAAGAACTAGGAAGATACTATATATTTCTATGTAAATCCATTGATTATTGAATAAATACATAAATACATTCAAGTGATTATTACTTGGAGTCAAACCATGGTGTATATGGGGAAACATCTTCTAGTAGGAGAGTTATATTGAGTCACATCAAAGAATATTATTAATGGTGAAGGATTCCATGAGGTTATAAAATATTTGAGGTGATAATTTGGTGATAGTGAGGTAACCATTAGGGAACCTTTTAATTCAAGGGTAAAATTCAATATAGAAGGGGAATTGATTCATGAAGTCACAGACATACACAATAAGAGTTTGGGGGGAGAGAACAACATCATTAGAGGGTGCTGCCAAGTGAGGATGATTATCTTGGAAGAAGACAAGATATTAAAATATAATTTATGGTTTTAATGTTCCTCTTAGAAAAACTATCTATCTGATGATTATAAGAAGTACTGAAATACACCTATGTATCCAGAGCTTGTTAAAGTCTTCTTCTGAACATCGAGGTAAACCTCTGATCTTGATCAGATATAACATAATGTGTTACTCCATGAAATCGTACCATTTCCTTAATGTATATCCCTAAAATATGATCAGGAGAGAAATATTTTTTGATATAATTGAAGTGTTCTGACTTTATAAGGTGATCGACTATAATCCAAATAGAATTATGGCCTTTAGATGTTTTTGGGATTCTAATAAAAAATGCACAGTGATATATTTCAATTTCTATTCGGGTATGGGAAATTATTTTAACATTCACGTAGAAATCTATATCTTATCCTTAACATTATAACATACCAAGAACCAAGATATATACTCTACAATATCTCTCCTCATGTTATCCCACCATAAATACTCTTTTAGGACTCTATACGTCTTCGTACTTATAGGTTGAATAGAGAATGGTGATATAATATATTATTCCAATTTATCATTCATTAAGTATGGTATTGATGGGATTAATACTCAATTATTAAACCTTATCATTCTATCACATTCAAGGATAAACTGGGGAACTTGTCTCACTTTCTTTGGTATCTATACATCCTTCTTAATCTTTACATTAATATTCACATGGATAGATAGTTTGTAACGCCCCAACCCTAGTTACCCAGAGTCGGTGCATTATTACATAACATTGGCATGATCACAAGAAAGATAAAGTCTCAAAAGACCGATTAGTTTAGTTGCCTTGGAAGCACTAGATATATTCATAAAGTTTACATTACATAATAAAATGAAAACTAAAACAACATAGTCTCCATAGTCCACACTCATATCCCTACATACTATCCTAGCAGGTCATTCATAAATTACTTCTTCACATCCTGGAAAAAATAAAACTTTGAAAGGGGTGAGCTCAAATTCCCAGTAAGGATAACAATATAGCGGAAACTATCATAAATAAGAATAAACATTTAAGGCAATGTATAACTAAAACAAAAGCCTTTTAAACTTGAACATCAACATAATATGGCAGAAATGAAATGAAATAATGCCATTTACTTATTCACATGGATATTCTACTAATCAAATAATCACATGCAATATCAATAACCACTTTCAAAATTATGGAATGCATAATACCAGACTATCAATACCACATAGCCAATGCCTCATGCCAAGACTACAAATAAGATTTTGTCAAGGCCTTGTGCCAAGACACTAGTTTGTCTCATGAGACCTACCGATGTATCGAGGAGCTATAGCAAGCTCCACCCATCACTTATTAAGTCCAATGCATTCCTCATATGAACAGGTTTAAACATAACATAAATATTCATATTAAAACTAGCATACGAAATTTAAATACTTCATCCATAAACCATGAATGGTATAAAAATAACACATCCACAGTCAAACATATCACAAAACCTTCAATACAATATAGAAGTTTTGTATCATAATAAATAAACTTCAAATAAGCTTAAAATCCATCACAGGATGTTGACATAGATGAAATCAAAACTATTTGAGAGAAATATATCTTTTTTTGAATTCATTTAAAAGTCACATAATTATAAAATAAAACATTTAATTTGAAAATTTTGTTATAAACTTTTAAGATAAGCTTTGAAGATTTTATAACGGTGTAAAATAGCCACACCCGCCATATATGTTAAAAAACATTCTTACCTTAATTCTGTCGAAAAGGTTAAAAAGGACCTTGTTTGGAAAACAATGGAAAGATTCCTTTATAAAACTATTATAAAAAGTCAAAAAAGGGTATAAATGTCTTTAACACATATTCAAGTAAATATTAAAAAAAATTTGAAATACATTTTTAAGAAACATGGATGTGGATGATAAAGAAGTCCCAGTAGATTATTACGTATAAACAATCTCAAATAATGAAGAGATTGCGAAATAAACCCTTACCTTGTACTTTTCCTTTCTTGGGGGTAGGTTAACCTCCTGTATAATGGTGAAATAATTGTTATTAAATTATACAAGAATCATATACATTAATATGATATCATATATTATCTCTTAACATTGATTTGTTAACAATATCTTAGTATTATCATTGTTTCGGGTGTTAACTTACTCGTTTCCTTTTATATGTTTTGTTACATAAGCTGTGTTTTTTATGGATAGGTTGTATCTTATTCATATTCAGAATTATATCAAGTCCTTAAACATTATTTTTAATCATTAAATGATAATTATTCTTGAATGGATACGATGGAGAATGAATCTCATCGCGTTCGTGGAGATAGTAGTCCGTACATACGCACGAGTGACAATATCATTCTTTTGATATTAAAATAATATTTAATTGGATGGTATATCATATATACAGAATCCTTATCATTTTATATTTATTATTTACATGAATTAAACATCATTATTATACCCATCCAAATAATAATATATTGAATTACAATTACACCACAACGTGGAGACGGTAAGTCGTACGTACGCACGTATGGTTACATGTCATTCAAAGGATGGATAGAATAATGAATATGGTTGTACAATATTTATAATAACATCAAGGTATATATAATATACTAGAGTTATTATTTTATAATGGTAATAAAAAAGAAATAAGAAGTGGAATAAGAAAGTAACTTGAAAGAGGGTGGTGAAAACATTATCTCTTCTTCGGGTTCTTCCTTTTGATTTGATCGAAACGACTCCTTAGGTTGGATTTATGTCTAAAAGAAGGCCTCTAGGATGAATTGAGGGAATTTGAGAGAGTATTTGGTTATGTTTTGGCCTAACCAAAAGGCTTTTAAGGTGTTAATTATTGAGAAGGGGGAGTTCCCTTTTATAAGAGGGGTGAGGGGCACCTTTGAAAAAGCTAGAAATATTATTTTATAATAAATTCATATTCAGTTTCTAATGGTTCCAAAGTGTATTATTTAAATTTTAAGGTGGTTATATGTATATAACCACTCAACCAATAGGTTTTATATAGGTTTGGGTCACTATATTAACCTTATCTTGTAGTTTTAACTCCTAGTTAATTAGTTTAACAATTACCATGTCACTTTGTATTTTTATATTATATAGTTAATAAACTTACTATATACATCTAAGAGACCCCCAAGTGGTCCATTAATGATACACCTATCATGATATAAGTCTCTTGGCTGAAACATATATTTTTAAGAATTTAATATCAATTAATAATATAATATTTGTTTTAAAAAATCTTTTATGTCAATTTTGATACTATTCAATAATTTATTTTTGTAAAAATCATAACAGAATGATTACTTCTAAAAAAGTTAATTAAATCAATCCTAAAATTTCATATTAATCTATAAAATTATTTTTATTTATAAAAGTCTCAAATTACATTTATTTGGGTATTTATAATATCAATTATTCTAATTTTTCATTAATTAGGTAATTACTACATCACCATTGTGTCATAAATAAATTAAATTATATAATGTCTAAATATTTTAAATAAAATAAAATTATGTAGGAAATTGTTTTAGATTTCTAATTAATATTTATATTTGAAAATCCAACATATATAACCCTATGTAAAAATTGTTTTTCTAAAAGATATATGCTTATGTCATTTTTGTATTTATTTTAACTTAATTAAAATAAAGTGTCCCTATCACCTACAAGTGGCTCCAGGGGGTCCCAAAGATGCCAATTGTAGGACATGAATCCCCCAATAATGTTAGTACACGTTTTAGGGTAATTTAGTATTATTATAATATTATTTTTTAACCCTTATTTACCGGATTTACCCTTTAACCATGGTAAATAAAATTGTTACCGAAGTAATTATTCAAAATGTCTAAAAATAAAAGTTACCTATTTACACAATTTGGAATCCTGATTCCAAATATGGAATCCATTTTTCCAAATTTAAAACACAAAAGTGGCAGAAATTAATTTAAAATTAATTCCCGCTGTCAAAACAAAAAAGCGTGTTTTGAAGATATAATAACTATCAAAAGATTGATACTTGTTTATGTCCGGTTTAATTGTGAAATTATGTCCAATGACCAAAATTGTATTAAATGGTAAAAATATATTCTAAATATACTTTTAAACCACTCAAATTCATAATTTATTACTATTAATTATTTTTATTAAAAAAGTTGTTTTTAATTAAAATTTAGTAATTTTCACTATTCATCAAAATGTAAAAGTTATCTGAAAAGTACCAAAATTTCACCTTAGGCTAAATTCGATACTCCAAATCCAAAAATGAATTCCATTTTGAGAGATAAAATTTATAAAATTTCAAAAAGTAGGTATTACTATTCATAATGGCTAGTTTGATTGGTTGTGGCGTGTGTTAGAACTCGAAGTTGCGTATAACACACGCTACTGTATTATTCAAAGAGAAGTGTACTGTGGAAGCTTGGGGTGTTACATTATCCTTTCCTTCAAATAATTTCATCCTTGAAATTTCTAGAATATTATTGCATAAAAAGACTCGGCTGGTTCTTCATCATAAGTTCCTCAGGTTCCCACGTTGCCTCTTCCATCTTATTGCTTCTCCATAGAACTTTTACCAAACGAGTCGTCTGGTTTCTCAGCACTTGTTCTCTTGCATCAAGAATCCTGATGGGCTCTTCGCAATAAGACAGATCGAGTTTCGGTTCTAATTCCTCATAGGTGATTACATGTGTTCAGCCAGGCATGTATTTCCTCAACAGAGATACGTGGAACACATCGTGAACTTTGGAGAGACTTGGCGACATTTCCAAATAGTAAGCTACAGCCCCAATTCGTTCTAGAATTTCAAAAGTACCGATGTACGTAGGACTCAATTTACCCTTCTTACCAAAACGTATAACTCCCTTCCATGGATATACCTTTAGGAAAACATGATCACCGACTTGAAATTCCAAATCCTTCCTTTGATTATCGACATAGCTCTTCTTCCTACTTTGAGCAGCTTTGATATGGTTTTGGATTACCTTCACCTTTTCCATCATTTCCTCTACCAGTTCTGGGCCTACATGTTTTCTTTCACCAACGTCATCCCAACAGGTTGGTGTACGACATCTCTTTCTGTATAATGCTTCATATGGTGCCATCCGCATACTTGAATGGATGATATTGTTATAGGAATATTCTACCATAGGTAAATATTGATCCCACATACCCTGAAGGTCAAGTGAGCATGATCTCAACATGTCTTATAAGGTTTGTATAGTCTGTTCTGATTGTCCGTCTGTTTGAGGGTGGTAGGCAGTGCTCAAATGAAGTTTAGTATCCAAGGCCTTCTGAAGACTCTTCCAGAATCTTGAAGTAAAATGGGGATCATGATCAGAAACAATCGATAGGGGTACTCCATGAAGTATCACCACTTCATTAATATATAGTCTTTCTAGACATTCTAGTGGAAGATCTTCTCTTATAGTAATAAAATGTGTTGACTTGGAAAGACGATC
Organism: Viscum album; assembly: GCA_963277665.1. Classification (NCBI taxonomy): domain Eukaryota; kingdom Viridiplantae; phylum Streptophyta; class Magnoliopsida; order Santalales; family Viscaceae; genus Viscum; species Viscum album. The sequence continues at coordinate 20,857,795 of OY728157.1, read as the reverse complement.
AACAATAACCCATATTGCATCGTTCCTTCTAGGAGTATTTGGTAGCCCCATAACAATGTCCATCGTAACATTGTCCCATTTCCACTCTGGTATGGGAAGAGGTTGCATGACTCCTCAAGGCTGTTGCCTTCCATCTTTCACTTGTTGACAAACCATACATCTTGACACTAAATCATCAATCTCCCTCTTCATGTTGTCACACCAAAAATGTTCCTTCAAATCTCTATACATTTTGGTGCTCCCAGGGTGTATAGAGAAATTGGAACTATGAGCATCATCTAGCAATTCCCTTTTTTGATCAGGTATATCGGGAACACAAAGTCTCTTCCCAAATTTCAAAATTCCATCTTCATACACAAAGTCTCTCAATATCCCATCATTCACAGCTTTAATCTTCTTTTAAAATTCTGCATCATCAGTCTGAGAACTCTTAATCCTTTCTAGTAAATATGATTTGGCAACCATTTGAAAAATTATTTATGTTTTACCTTCCATGGTAATTCTCATATCCATCTTCACTAGATCCATGAAAATTGAATCCCTTTCAATTCTCATCATGTTAAAAACTCCATGATCTTTTCTGCTCAAAGCATCTGCCACCTTATTTGCCTTCCCCGGGTGGTAGTGTATCGTGCAATCAGAATCCTTGAGTAGTTCAAGCTATCTCCTTATAGAGGAGGTTAACCTACCCCCAACCAAGGAAAAGTACAAGGTAAGGGTTTATTTCGCAATCTCTTCATTATCTGAGGTTGTTTATACGTAATAATCTATTGGGACTTCTTTATCATCCACATCCATGTTTCTTAAAAATGTATTTCAAAACATTTTTACTATTTACTAGAATATGGGTTGAAGTCATTTATACCCTTGGTTGTGGCGTGTGTTAGAACTCGAAGTTGTGTATAACACACGCTACTATATTATTCAAAGAGAAGCGTACCGTGGAAGCTTGGGGTGTTACATAGTTGAATGCTCATTTGAGTAAGATAAGATTTATCCCCTTCCTTAAATATTTCAAGTTCTGTCCTTTGAAAATCCATAAATGTTGGATCTATTTTTATCCCCATCATATATAAGATTTCATGATCCTTCTAAATCAAAGCATTAGCCACCTTGTTCTCTTTCCCAGGGTAGTAATGTATTGAGTAGTGATAATATTTAATAAACTCTAACCATACTCCCTATTCCATATTTACCTCTTTTTTATTGAATATATGATTTAAAATTTTATGATTAGTATATATTTTACACATTTCATTGTAAATATAATTCCTTAATATCATTAATCCAATGAATACCATTGTTGGTTCCAAATAATAAGTCGGGTGATTTTTCTCATTAAACTTCAATTGGTGTGTGACATAAGCTATCACCATATAATTTTTTATAATAATGCATCCCAGAAACTTCTTTGATGCATCAATATACATAAAAAACCCTTATCTGCTACATTAAGTATGAGAACAGGTTCAGAAACAAACCTTCTCATAATTTCCTTGAAATTTTTTTCACATTTATCATCCAAAAGAACTTAAATTCCTTTTGAGTTAACTTAGTTAGTGGATTAAATATCCATGAAAAATCATTCACAAAGTAACGATAATATGTATGAAATACATGAAAACTATAGATCTCATTAGAATTGGTTGGTCTGGGTCAATTTTCATTAACTTCCATCATTTATGGATCCACTGTTATATCCTCGCTTGAGATTATATGACTCAAAAATGAAAATTTATGTAACCAAAATTCACACTTGGTAAATTTTTCATACAACTTATCCATCCATTGGATCTTCAATACAATCCTAAAGTGATCTTTGTGCTCATCCTATCACTATGAATATATAAGAATATAATCTACAATGACTACTAAAGACTAATTATGGTAATCTCTAAATACTTTTTTAATTAAATCCATGAAGATAGGAAGGGAATTAATGAGACCAAATATAATCACTATAAATTAATAGTGTCTATAACATGAACAAAATAATGTCTTGGGTATTTATTCACTTTTGACCCTCAATTTAAAGTATCTAGCTAGTATATCAATCTTTGAAAAATATTGAGATCCTTTTAATTAATCAAAAAATCATAAATATGGGGAAGGAAAAACTTATTATTGGTCATGATCATGTTAAATTAATGATAATAAATAAATAATTTAATTGATCCATATTTATTCTTAAATAAAAAAATAGGTGAACCCAAATATGACACACTTTTCCTAATGAATCACTTATCAAGATTCTTAGTTGTTTCTTAAATTCTTGAAACTTAATCAGGTCCCTTCTTTATGAAGTATTTCATATAGGTATATCATTGGTTATGATTTCTATTGAAATCTCAGATTCATGATTCAATGTAAGACTCATAGAAATATTCTTTAGAGACAAAAACACATTCATATAATAGTTATAACATCGATATTAAGTTTCTCCCCAACCATTTGGGATAAACACCCCCTTTAAATTAGAATCATGACCCATGAAATGGATGTAATTTCCGTTAAAAATTAACTTGCATCCTTACATTGATAGACAATCATAGGTCAGTTAAAAGTATCAAATTTTACTTCCCTTATTAGTAAATTAGTATGTTATTTATATAATGAAATCCAATCCATGCCCAAAATCACATCAAATTTAACTAGGGGGAGAATATCATGATTTAAAGAAGGAAAATTCCTACAAACTTCAATCATATAGAAATAATGGACGTGAGATGTGATCATCATACCTTTATGATTTTTTACTAGTAATTCAACATCTAATAATTGAATTGGTAATGTAACAACCTTTGAAAATTATTTATACATAAAAGAGTGGGTAGAATCATAATTAAATAAGGCATTAGTAGTTTTAGAGTGGATGATAAGTGTACTCTTCACCACTTTTTATGGTACCCCACATTAAAAAAAGTGATCACATGAGATTTCCCATCATCTCTTGGCTTAAGAGGTTAGTGAAATCAGTCATTGTCATTAAATTTTGGATTTTAGAAATGTTTTTTATAATTTATATACTCCCTATATTTGAAACATTGGAGTGTGGGTGGTGCATTTTTTGGTGATTTCTATCCATTGGAATCATTAGCTAAATTCTTATCATTACTTCAGTATTTGACTGCCTGGTGGACTCATTTTCTACACTTAAAACATTTACCAATCCCCTTATAAAAATTTCCTTCATTCTTCTTTCCATACTTTTGTCAAAAAGGAAAACTCATCTTCTTCCCTATATGGTTTTTGTTATTATAATTTATTTTAAATTCCATATTTCTTTTCATATCAAAACAATTATATTCATGGATAAATCTAATCCCTATTTCTACCTTGATAGTACATATAATGATTTATTCATAGTCAATAATTTCTCTTATGGATAACACCCTTCAGAGACATCATTTTAAGACATTGAATATTTGATCAAATTTACTTTTTTTCAAGGATATAATAGAATTATACCTCATATGTATTGAAAAAATTTCCATGTAGGTATTAATAGATTCATCATCGTTTTTATTAAGCTCATGGAATTCCTTTTCTATCATTATAAAAATAATAAAGGTAAAGTACTTATTGAGAAATAACATCTTAAACTCATATGACTTTATGGATTCAATTTCTACTAGTTTCCTCATATTTTTTATAAGATTCCATAATTGATACACTATATATTTCAAATGATAAATAGATAAGATTAACTTTTCATCTTTCAAGAACTAGAGAATGTAAAATATCTTTTCAGTGGTACTGATCCACTGCTCATCAATTAGTGGATCGATGAACCAAATAAAATAATGTAGGAATTTCTTTATGAAGTACTCAATAATATATTATTCTGTACTTAGTTAATTTTAAATCTCATCATTATTCATAGATTGAGAAAGTTACATAAGCATAGTGATAAGATATTCTATTCCAAATCACATAACATTTGATTTGTAAGGGGGAAAATAATTTCATTTTTCATCACATTCAAAATTAACATGGTTCCTTATATTTCTAGAAATTGACTTAAATGAAAACTATTAGTTTGAGAAATAATAATCATAATGGGAAATCATATATTTCTGAAAATAATTTATAGGATGTCTAAATATTGGCACATTTTTTTCAATCTATGACACATTAGGTTTAACATTGCTCATCCATGGATATCATATATTCAAATATTTCATAACGGCTCACAAATAAAATATGAATTAAACCATGTATATCCATCAATATTTTCAAAAAAAGTGTGTAGTAAGGGCCTATACACCATGCACCAGAATGATGAATGATATATAATCAACCCACTCTTTTTGAGGTCATTATCCCTAGAAGCATATAATCCAAAACCACATCCAATTGTAGTATCCAAACATATATGTATTTCTAGGAAACATAGTCCTTTATTAACTATAACTTTGTATGTTATACTGTACTTAGGCTTATCCCAAGGTCTCTCACAAAAGTTTCTTCACCCTAGATTCTCAAAGTAACTAAACCTTACACTGGTACCATGTAACAACTCGAGATTTTATAAGATACATTATTCTTAATTTCATTCATATCTTCTATTTTACGACACACTAAGATTATCTTGCGCTATATGCAACACTGTATTAGCTTGCAGTATACGCAACACTTTTCTTGGCTCTTGTTACACACAATTTCAAGTTCATTTGATAGAAGTTATTCTACGCAACATTGAGTGTATATATATATATAAATATATATTCAATGTATAAATAAAATATGGTTGGATTATGTTATACGGAACAACAAAGTAGTTGTGCACTACACGCAACCCTGACTTGGCTTGCATTACACACAATCGCGACCTTCCTCGATAGCGTGTGTTGTACGCAATACCGGGTTTTACTAAACAACGATATATTATTATAATATTGTTATGAACTAGCCGTTATAAATAGTGTTAACTAAATTTTGAATTTTATAACATTATTATTCATCTTACACATTTCTAGAACATGGTATAAGAACAAAATAATTTTTTCAGGTAAAATAAGTATTTTTCAAAAAATGCAGTTTTGCCGCCTTTTGATGGCGCACCCACTTTAAATCTAGTTTTTGACATGTTTATAAGTTCAATTTGACAAAATAAAATTCTTCTTTTGAATCAGGATATAAAAATTTACATTAGATAAAGTTTTGATATTTTTCCGATAACTTTCATATTTTAATGAATAGTAAAAACATGCTATATTTTAATTAAAAACAACTTTTTTCATCGTAATATATTATGTGGTTAAATTATAATATTGAATGGTTTTAAAGTATAAATAGAATATATTTTTTCTATTTAATATAATGTATGTCATTAGAATTGATTTTACTTTGAATTCGTAGGTTAAATCAATTCAATCTTTTGCAATGTTTTAATGAAAAACCCGTTCTCTTTCGACAACGGGATTAATTTTAATTTAATTTCTGCATCTTTTTTGTATTGAATTTGGAAAAATGGATTCCATATTTGGAATCAGTGGGTCCAAATTATTTTAATAAGCTACATTTTATTTTTGGGCATTGTGAATAGTAACTACGATAAATTTTATTTACTATAGTTAAAGGTAAATCGGGTAATTAAGGGTAAATATAAGATTATGAAATTACCCTAACACTTGGAAAAATCCTATTGGATGGATAAAAGTAGACCCATATAACCTAAGGGCCGGATTATATTTATTTTATGGACTTTTGTCTATGAAAATAATTTAATTATTATTAAAACCAAAGAATGTGACAACATGTCACTTTCTTAAATCTTATAAGTATAATAATTTTAATTTAGTGATAAACTTCATAAAACTTCAAACAGGAATATTCTCCAGAAATCTAATACAATTATCTACATCATAGGAATTTATTTATAATTTTTAGGGATTAAATAATTATCATTTATTATGACACAAAGATGATGCAGTAATTGTCTTATTAATGAAATATTGACATAAATGATGTTATAAATGCCCAAATAAATGTAATTTGAGAATTTTTATGACGTAAATTAATTTTAAAAGTTAATATGACATGTTATTGTTGATATAAGAAACTTGGTTCTAACTTATCATTCTGTTTTAAATTTCATAAAAATCATGTACCAAATAGTGTCAAAATTGACATTAATTAGTTTTTAAAACAAATATTATATTATTAATTATCATTTAATTACTAAAAATCTAAGGATTAGTAAAATGACTTAGATAAGGATATATATATTAATAATAAACAACTTGGGGTTCGTTTGGCTTGTTATGGTAAGTTTATTAACAATATAGTGTAAGAAAACAAAAAACACAGTAAAAGTTAAATTATTTAACTTAGAGTTAAATCTAATTGATAAGGTTAAAATAATACCCTAAACTTGTCTTAATCATATTAGATGAGAGTATTTTAACCCATAACCACTTTATATTCTAAATAAGACCCTTTGAAACCATTATAAACCGAATTTGACCTTAATATAAAATAATATTTTGAAATTTTCTTAAGGTGCCCCTCTCCTCCCTTATAAAAGGGCACCTCCTCCCCCTCTTCCTCACACCACTTTGAGCCTTCAAGCTCGGCCCACCCATGCCAAAATCTCTTCTCCACTTCCCTAGTATCATCTTAGAGGTCCTGGTCTTCTTCAAAGTCCATCCTTAGTTCTTTAAGTGGAGGTTAAGAAAAGGCACGTCAAAAAGAGGTAATATCCATTACCGATCTTTTTCAATTTCATTCTTCTTAAACATCTTCTTCTTTAGTTGTTTCATGATAAAGTAATAACATCAGTATTTATTATATACTGATATGTTATTATAAATATGAAACAACTCTAATTATCCTTCTATCCATCCTACGGAAAAAGGAAATCACCGCGCGTGCGTACGTACAGAATACCATCTCCACGCCGTGGTGTAATCTATTTTCCGCCACCACCTTAATTGGATGGGTATAATGGTGTAATGAGTAACTAAATATGATTATAATAAAGTGATATTGATACTGAAATATTATACATACATTTCAACACAAGTTCACGATCACGAGAACGATATCATCGCTCGTGCGTACGTACGGACTACCGTCTCCACGACGCGATGAGATTCATTCTCCACATTAACCATTCATGAATGATTATAAAGTATAAATAATGAATAATAATGAAATATATGACATGTTAAATCTACCGGATTTATGTATATATATATATGTATGTCATCTACTTACTTCCATTCAAGACAATAAGGAAAGGAAAACAACATTCATGCGTACATACGGACTACCGTCTCCATGAACGATGTGTTTCATTTCATTTATCTATCTATTATGTATATATATAATGAGTATATATGATATATAAATCATGTTCTATATTCTGGAAGTAAGTAAATCATGATATAAGTAATAATAATGTCAAGAACAACAAGTCCAAACACCTACGATAAATAAAACGATTTTACCCAAAATGCTTCTTTAACATGGAATTTACAAAAGAACGGGTAATATAAAGCCATAAGTGAACCATATATGATATCATAACAATGAGTATGATTTTTTAATAAGTCAATGACATTATTTAAATCATTATATAGGTGGTTCGGACACTTACGAAGCAAATCAGACCTAAGGTAAGGGAAAGATCACAATCTCATTTTTATCCGAGATTGTTTATACTTTGGTATTTATTGGGGTATATTTTATCATCCACATCCATGTTTCCTCAATATGTAATATTATTTCCATCCACCTACAATTGTTTAAATCAAAATTTACCCTTCAGTTAGTTTTTAGTAAAAGATATGAAAGGAATCTTTTGTCGTTTTTCGTACGAGGTACTTTTTGACTTTTCCGACAAAAGTACGAAGAAAGTTTTCTTTAACTTATACGGCATGAATGGATTTTTAAAACATTATTTCCAAGAAGCTTCCTTTACAATTTTTCAAGTTTATTTTTAATCAACTTCTTTTAGTTTATAATCATACGACATGTTAATAAAGGAAAAGTGTTTTTGAAGCAGAAAGGATATTTTCCTCAAGAATGGAGTTCAAGTGTTTTATCAAAATTATTTTCCATCTAAGATAATAAAGGGTTCTGTTTTTATCCCTATTATTACATTGATTTGATTATTTTGTGATGGAATTATATTTTTACGAATTCCTTTATCTTATATGAATTGTTTTATGATGTCACGATGTTTAAGATTCCCATTTTTATTACATGGGTTATGAAATGATGTATGATTTATGATTTTGTGGAACACATAAGAATTGTATCATTATGAGATGGGTGGGACCTATATCTCCCTCCAATGAATTGGGTAAAGATTTTATATCTCATGAGATAGACATGGATGGAACGGTAGGTTATACCGGTTCAGTGAAACAGGACTGAAATGAGGGTGACTCGGTTCAGAAATGGACTTTGTCCACTAAGATAGTCTTGGCAATGAGTCTTGACTAATAATATATGATTCGCTATGATTATGTGTGTATTCCACAAAGTTTCATGATTTAAGTTATGATTATTGGGATTTCATTTCACTAATATGATTTATCCCATGTTATGAAATTATGCTCTCTTTTGCAAGTTAAGATTTTCAAAATGTTATGTTCTTATGATGTGATTGATATTTCTTTTGTTTACCCTTACTGAGCATTTGATCTCACCCATTTATGTTTTGTTTTCCCCAGGATATAAAGAAAGGTTTTAGGTAAAAAAATAAGATCTTTTTGGGAGACGTTGAAGACCTTTCACCACGATTAGAAGATTATATTCCGAGTTTCCAAAGACACTAAACTATTATGATCCTTGTGTGTGTGTTTTTGTTATTTACTAAGTATTCCACAAAAGTATTGTAATTTCCATGTACGTCAGGCTTCGGGTCTCTACAGTTGGTATCAGAGGAAATGTTTAGTCAACCTTTGGAAACTAGGATGTGAAAACGTTAGTGAGATCCCTAGAGATATTTCTAAGGTATGTCTAGGGATGCCCCTAAGGATAAGTATACGTATAGGATATAGTCCTAGAACTATGGTAATGATATTAGATTAAACCAAAGATGTTAGATATTGAATTTACTCCCCCTTTATTATGATTTTTACCTCTCACACTATTCTTTTTGGGTTTTAGAAAATGGCTGGAAACAAGGTGATTCATGATAATGGAGGATATGATGGACAATAGAATGATATTCTTCATGAGCAACCAAATGAAATGGGATTTGGAAGTCCAAACATCATTATTATTCCGAATCAGCAATCTCATAATATGATCAATAAAGTAAAATTTGGTAAGTTTCCTGACTCGGCTAATAAGAGAAAGATGGAGTTTCATGATGATCATAGAGGAAAGAAAGTTCAATTTCCCCTATGTAAATCATGTGGGAAGAGGCATCAAGGAGAATGTTTCAAAGGAACTGGAAGATGCTTTGGTTGTGGAAAAGAAGGACACAAAGCTAGTAAGTGTAAAGGGAAAGGTTCAGCTAACACCAGGGATGAGGATAATGGTATTGCTATGAAATCAACAATGGTTAAATGTTTTAAATGTGGAATGTACGGGCATTATGAAAACCAATTCCCTAAGGGAAATTCTCATGAAGTGAATCAGTATGGTCGTATGGGTAGTATTTATGTTGATGATGATGAAGAGACTACAAATGATATGTGAGATGAAAGAATTGTTGAAGCTTGGTCAATGTTTTAAGAATGTAGTGGAATGATTACATGTTTATCATGTGTAATGTTGTATAAGTAATCTCATGGTACTATGGAATAAAGAGACATCTAAGGATTGTTACACTGTTGTATTTCCTTGAGTTTTGAAAGTGTATGATTAATGGTACCAGTATCCATGAAAGGTTATTCAGATATTTCTGTAATATAGATGATATGCGCATAATGAATGGATAAGGAGAAAATTAAATGTTTGATAGTATTCATGAGCTCATGACTGATATAAGGAAATAGTTATATCATGGTTTGAGTTTATAGAATTTTGGGCTTTTGGTATGTGGAAAGAGTTAACTTTTTACAGCATTCATGTTTTCACTAAGGTTTAATAGGTATTCATTCTTCAAGAGAATACATGATTAAGGTATTCACATATTTGTAATTTGACCAACAAGATATATCTTATTATATATGGGGGATAAATGATGGAATTCACGTGATCATTTTCTTTATACTAGGAGCTTGGACCAGAGTATTTTAGATAAGCCTAAAGATTGAAATGGATTATGTTGGACATAAGTTAGTATTGTTTAAGGATAAAACTTTTTTGATTTTGTTGATGGGATGTTATAGTAATATAGCTTTAGAAAAAGGACAACCTACAGGATGGGCGACAGCCCATTGCGTCGGACAAGGCTGTGGGAATCGAACCCACAACTGAAGTGCAACTGGCCTTTATCGCCTACCACTAGCCTACAGGAAGTCCATGTTCAGTAGAAACTAGTTTCATTTTATTAAGCGGTATGATATATGAAGTATAAGTTCATTTTTGGAATCGTATATGATTAACCTCACCAAAGATGGACTTATGTATATTTGATAACTATTGCTAAACTTTTGTTTGAAACAGATGGAATGACCCATAATTCTATCACATGATCTGTTAACACTTCACGAATAACAAATTCAACTTCATTTATTTAAGAGATGAAGTGGAAATTGTTCAAGGCCTGAACAACAGTGAGATTGTACCAAAATAAAGTAAGTATTTATTCTAATTCAAATTTTTCAACTTTAGGGAAATGATATTGAAAACCAAAAATGTTGTCCTAGTGATCTTATATCTGATGAATCAGATGGTACCCTAGATCATCACAAATTTATGGCTTTGCGATTTTTGTCTTTTTCATAGCCATGTTCTCTACCACTCTCCATCAGAACTTTATGGTTAGATTTTTCTTCCATATCCATATTTTCATTTATTTTCTCCTATATGGAAACCCAGTGATGAGTTCATTTGGGTAACCGTTATATTTCATACTTTAGTTTTTAAAGTTCAGTTTTGGTATTTCTTTTTACGATGTGGGTTTTTATGAATAGTAAACTTTTTATAACCCCGACGAATTTCGAGGGCGAAATTCATTTTAAGGGGAGTAGAATGTAACAACCCGGGATTTTATAAGATAAATTCTTTTTAATTTCATTCATATCTTCTATTTTACGACACACCAAGATTATATTGCGCTATACGCAACACTGTATTAGCTTGTAGTATACGCAACACTTTTCTTGGCTCTTGTTACACACAATTTCAAGTTCTTTTTATGACAACCCTGCTTTTTAATACAACTTAAGCATGCTTTATTACATAAAAATTCACTTGATACAACAAAGAAGATCGAGAGGTTTAGTGTCTTTGTGGATTAGGATCATTACATAAAAACTTTAAACTTGAAATACAACATCTTTATTGAAAACTTCTTTTACATGACCACTACATTCCTTCATACTTAGCATTGCATGGGATAACCTGAGGACATGCATAAGAAAAGGGTGAGCTATAAATCCCAGTAAGGGAGTACACGATGAATAACATGAGGAGTACAATACATGTTAGGAAATAGGAACATCAATAGAGCATTAGAGTAACATGAACATAAAGGCATGATAAAGCATGATAATCATAACATGGAAATGTGGCAACAACACTTAACATTGAATTAGCATGAGCCAAGGCTCATTGCACAGGGAGCATGAGTAAACCCTCATTGCACTTGAAGCATGAGTAAACCCTCATTGCACTTGAATTAGCATGAGTAAACACTCATTGCACATGATGTATCATGATACTATAATTTACCCAATTCATTGGAGTACTATAAAGGGCGCACCCTTCTTAAACATTTCATTTCATGCATAAGTGTGCCACATGGATCAGAAAACATGGATTCATAAAACATAATCATTTATTCCACGATAAAGGAATGTGGAATTCATACATGAAACATTATAATCAATAAGTAAATGTGCATAAAGGTGAATACCCTTGATGGAGAAATGGGCATGGTATTCACTATACAATGATATTGGCCTAGAAAATCGGTGTGATTTCGGCAGCGTAACGGCGTGACATAAGAATTCATAAAAAAAGGTTGATGAGAGAGAAAGGGGTTCCTCATAATATTTACATGTAATGTAAAGTAAGTAGGTCATATAGATACATGTCCCAACAATTGAAAAGGAATTTAGATTCATGATACAAAAGTATTGCTTGAATATAAAAGAGGAGAAAAAGGTTTCTTTCGGAATTTCGGCATAGTAACGGGTGTACATGGGAGGATTTTAATGAGAGAGAAAGGGGTATCCCATCATTAAAATAATAAGAGGGAAGTATGGGAGAGGTGCGAAACCATACCCCAACATTCATAATTGAAATTAAAAGGGCAATACAACTTAAAGAAAATTGACAAAAATGAGAAAGGAAGAAAAAACCCTTACTTGGAAGTGTGCTTCCAAAGGCTAGAGAAAGGCTTGTGAGAGGCTTCTTGGGAGCTTGGGGCACCTTGGGAGGATTCTAGAGAGAGTAGGGCATATGTTGGACGAACTACAAGGGATTTTAGAGAGGAGGAAGTGGGAGCTTGGGTGGGTTTATATAGGAAAGGTGAGAGAATTCTTTATTATTTAGGTTTGGGACCCCTTATATTAAAATAATCCAAACCACAAATCGTCCCATGGTATTTGCCCATGGTTTCTGGAAAAGGAAAGAGGAAAACAATATTTTACAAGGCCAAGGTTCGAACTTATAAAAAAATTAGGGTTGCTTATGTGGAGGTGAGTCACACTCCCATGGAAATTAATTTAAAAAGGCAAAGTGTTGAATAAGTCTTGAGGGCTCCATTAATGCTTTGAAAAGTAAGTCAAACAAACCCAAAACCTCATTATTTTAATGATAAAACACATATTGGCCGAGCATAAGGATTATTTTATTTTATTACATCACCATTGGGTCATTATGATGTCATAAAACACATTATATATTTAAATGGTATTTAATTTTTACCCAAAAATTTGACTGTCTCAGAAAATTATGAAAAATTCACCGTTGGATAATTTCAACATCCTGATTCCAAAAATAATATTTATTTTATCTAAATAATTTTCTAAATATGTGAATTTTCACTTTTAAAATAAAAACCGTCATTTATAAAAAATTCACGGGTTTTGACAGAAATGGCTTTCAAACCTTAATAAAAATTTTAATTGCATTCATAAAATTATAAGATCATTTATACTTAATAAAAAATTAATTTAATATTAATAATAAAATTTTATTAAAATATTATTTAATTCAAAAATCCTTTAATTTAATAAAATATAATTCTTAATTAAATAATAACTAAAAACACCTTTTGTACTTTAAAAACTAATTACAATGTATCAAAAATGACTAGAAATTATATTTATTATTATATACAAAAATAATGTACATGAACATGGTGATACTTATTTGTTACATAACCCCTTAAAATAGCCGTATAAGACCTTAGGGTAAGGTGTGCGATGGTGACAGACTCTTGGGGCGGCTCGGATAACATCGCTCGAGTGGTAATTTTAATCAACTTCCACTTTTCCCGTAGACAATCACGTTCGAGCTTGACGTGATGAAGCTCATCTTGGGCTTGGTCAAGTGCAAAGCCCAAATATGCCACCTCTTTTCCGAGCTCTGACAAATGGGCTTCGTAAGGGGAAATTCTACTAGATGAGGCCATCACTTCCTTTGTCTGAGTAGAAATGGGTTCGTTAAAGACTTATATTTATACTACTCAGATGATCACTGCTCAATGGCTAAAAAGTAATGGTCACAAATATTAACGTAAAACTAAATAAGTTGACATCTTATAAAAACATTTTTCATAAAGAAACATTTAACTGGATCAAGAGGGATTATCCATTAATGAAACTTTGGGTCGTTACACTTTTGATAGAAGTTATTCTACGCAACATTGACTGCATATATATATATATATTCAATGTATAAATAAAATATGGTTGGATTATGTTATATGCAACAACAACGGAGTTGTGCACTACACGCAACCCTGACTTGGCTTGCATTACACGCAATCGCGACCTTCCTCGATAGCGTGTGTTGTACGCAATACTAGGTTTTACTAAACAACGATATATTATTATAATATTGTTATGAACTAGACTTTATGAATAGTGTTAACTAAATTTTGAATTTTATAACATTATTATTCATCTTACACATTTCTAGAACATGGTATAAGAACAAAATAAATTTTTCGGGTAAAATAAGTATTTTTTTAAAAATGCAGTTTTTCCGCCTTTTGATGGCGCACCCACTTTAAATATAGTTTTTGACATGTTTATAAGTTCAATTTGACAAAATAAAATTCTTATTTTGAATCAGGATATAAAAATTTACATTAGATAAAGTTTTGATATTTTTCCGATAACTTTCATATTTTAATGAATAGTAAAAACACACTATATTTTAATTAAAAACAACTTTTTTCATCGTAATATCTTATGTGGTTAAATTATTATATTTAATGGTTTTAAAGTATAAAAAGAATATATTTTTACCATTTAATATAATGTATGTCATTAGCATTGATTTTACCTTGAATTCGTAGGTTAAATCAATTCAATCTTTTGCAATGTTTTAAAGAAAAACCTGTTTTCTTTCGACAACGGGATTAATTTTAATTTAATTTCTGCATCTTTTGTGTATTCAATTTGGAAAAATGGATTCCATATTTGGAATCAGTGGGTCCAAATTATGTTAATAAGCTACTTTTTATTTTTGGGCATTGTGAATAGTAACTATGATAAATTTTATTTACTATAGTTAAAGGTAAATCGGGTAATTAAGGGTAAATATAAGATTATAAAATTACCCTAACACTTGTCAAAATCCTATTGGATGGCTAATAGTAGACCCATATAACCTAAGGGTAGGATTAGATTCATTTTATGGACTTTTTTCCATGAAAATAATTTAATTATTATTAAAACCAAAGAATGTGACAACATGTCACTTTCTTAAATCTTATAAGTATAATAATTTTAATTTAGTGATAAACTTCATGAAACTTTGAACATGAATAGTCTCCAGAAATATAATACAATTATATATATCATAGTAATTTATTTAGAATTTTTAGGTATTAAATAATTATCATTTATTATGACACAAAGATGATGCAGTAATTGTCTTATTAATGAAATATTGACATAATTGATGTTATAAATGCCCAAAGAAATGTAATTTGAGACTTTTTATGACTTAAATTAATTTTCTAGGTTAATATGACATGTTATTTTTGATATAAGTAACTTTATTTGAACTTATCATTCTGTTTTGAATTTCATAAAAATCATGTACCAAATAGTGTCAAAATTGATATAAATTAGTTTTTTTAAAAAATATTATATTATTAATTGTTATTTAATTCCTAAAAATATAAGGTTCTTCCAAATGACTTATATAAGGATATATATATTAATATTAAACAACTTGGGGTTCGTTTGGCTTGTTATGGTAAGTTTATTAACCATATAGTGTAAGAAAACAAAAAGACACGGTAAAAGTTAAATTATTTAACTTAGAGTTAAATCTAATTGATAAGGTTAAAATAATAACCTAAACTTGTCTAAATCCTATTGTATGAGAGTATTTCGACCCATCTCCACTTTATCTTCGAAATAATACCCTTTGGAACCATTGTAAACCGAATTTGACCTTAATATAAAATAATATTTTGAAATTTTCCTAAGGTGCCCCTCTCCTCCCTTATAAAAGGGCACCTCCTCCCCCTCTTCCTCACACCACTTTGAGCCTTCAAGCTCGTCCGAACCCTGCCAAAATCTCTTCTCCACTTCCCTAGTATCATCCTAGAGGTCCTGGTATTCTTCAAAGACCATCCTTAGTTCTTTAAGTGGAGGTTAAGAAAAGGTGCGTCAAAAAGAGGTAATATCCATTACCGATCTTTTTCAATTTCATTCTTCTTAAACTTATTCTTATTTAGTTGTTTCATGATAAAGTAATAAAATAAGTATTTATTATATACTGATATGTTATTATAAATATGAAACAACTCTAATTAACTTTCTATCCATCCTACGGAAAAAGGAAATCACCGCACGTGCGTACGTATGGAATACCGTCTCCACGCCGTGGTGTAATATATTTTCCACCACCACCTTAATTGGATGGGTATAATGGTGTAATGAGTTACTAAATATGATTATTATAAATTTATATTGATACTTAAATAGTATACATACACTTCAACACAAGTTCACAATCATGAGAACGATATCATCGCTCGTGCGTACGTACGGACTACCGTCTCCACGACGCGATGAGATTCATTCTCCACATTAACCATTAATGAATGATTATAAAGTATATATAATGAATAATAATGAAATATATGACATGTTAAATCTACTGGATTTATGTATATATATATATTTATGTCATCTACTTACTTCCATTCAAGACAATAAGGAAAGGAAAACAGCATTCCTGCGTACGTACGGACTATCATCTCCATGAACGGTGTGTTTCATTTCATTTATCTATCTATTATGTATATATATAGTGAATATATATGATATATAAATCATGTTTTATATTCTGGAAGTAATTAAATCATTATATAAGTAATAATAATGTAACGAACAACAAGTCCAAACACCTACGATAAATGAAACGATTTTCCCCAAAACGCTTCTTTAACATGGAATTTACAAAAGAACTGGTAATATAAAGCCATAAGTGAACCATATATGATATCATAACAATGAGTATGATTCTGGAATAAGTCAATGACATTATTGAAATCATTATACAGGAGGTTCGGACACTTACGAAGCAAATCGGACCTAAGGTAAGGGAAATATCACAATCTCATTTTTATCCAAGATTGTTTATACTTTCGTATTTAATGGGGTGTATTTTATCATCCACATACATGTTTCCTCAATATGTAACATTATTTCCATCCACCTACAATTTTTTAAATCAAAATTTACCCTTCGGTGAGTTTTTAGTAAAAGATATGAAAGGAATCTTTTGTCATTTTTCATACGAGGTGCTTTTTGAATTTTCCGACAAAAGTACAAAGAATGTTTTCTTTAACTTATACGGCATGAATGGATTTTTAAAACATTATTTCCAAGAATCTTCCTTTACAATTTTTCAAGTTTATTTTTAATCAACTTCTTTTAGTTTATAATCGTACGACATGTTAAGAAAGGAGAAGTGTTTTTGAAGTAGAAAGGATATTTTCCTCAAGAATGGAGTTCAAGTGTTTTATCAAAATTATTTTCCATCTAAGATAATAAAGGGTTCTGTTTTTATCCCTATTATTACATTGATTTGATTATTTTGTGATGGAATTATATTTTTATGAATTCCTTTATCTTATATGAATTGTTTTATGATGTCACGATGTTTAAGATTCCCATTTTTATTACATGGGTTAGGAAATGATGTATGATTTATGATTTTGTGGCACACATAAGAATGGTATCATTATGAGATGGGTGGGACCTATATCTCCCTCCAATGCATTGGGTAAATATTTTATATCTCATGAGATATACATGGCCTAAACGGTAGGTTATACCGGTTCAGTGAAACAGGACTGAAACGAGGGTGACTCGGTTTAAAAATGGACTTTGTCCACAAAGATAGCCTTGGCAATGAGTCTTGACTAATAAGATATGATTCTCTATGATTATGTGTATATTCCACAAAGTTTCATGATTTAAGTTATGATTATTGGGATTTCATTTTACTACTATGATTTATCCCATGTTATGAAATTATGCTCTCTTTTGTAGGTTAAGATTTTCAAAATGTTATGTTCTTATGATGTGATTGATATTTCTTTTGTTTAACCTTACTGAGCATTTGAGCTCACCCTTTTATGTTTTCTTTCCCCCAGAATATAAATAAAGGTTTTAGGTAAAAAAAAGAAGATCTTTATTGGAGACGTTGAAGATCTTTCACCACGATTAGAAGATTATATTCCGAGTTTCCAAAGATACTAAACTATTACGATCCTTGTGTGTGTGTTTTTGTTATGTACTAAGTATTCCGCAAAAGTAATGTAATTTCCATGTACGTCAGGCTTCGGGTCTCTACATACCAACTATGGAGACCCATACTTTTCATATATAAATATTTCATCTCATCAAATGAATATTCAATACATATCAATATGATACATGCTAGAACTGAAAAGGTTAAGTGCCTTTATAAACTTATACATATAAAAAACTGGTAAATAAAATATCTATATCATTTCCCATTATTTTTTTACAAATATTTATCTTATTATACAAATCATACCTAAAACCTTTCTTCATAACACGGGGATGGTGAACATAAGAAAGTGTGATCTCAAATTCTCAGTAAGGGTAAACATTAGAGATATCAAAAAAATATCTTGAGTGAGTATAAGATAATAATAATGGAATGAGAACATGATCATGACTTATAATAATCATACCCAATCAGTCAAACATCTTTAATCATGAAACTTGGAATAAGTTTTTTTCAAACAAAGGAAATTAGTTATAGGAGTGCAGAATCATCAATAATCAATCACGATCAATGAGAACATAACATAATAATAAGGCATAAGTTTGTGGAATATATATAAGCAAATAAAATAATTTCCTTAGTCAAGTCATGCTTCAAGAACTATCATAGTGGATTTATTTCACTCTCATTCAATCATTTAATTAGAGAAGGTTCTCTCACAAGACTATCTTATTAGAAAAAGTCACTAACTAAAATGGGTACACAACCCATTCTAGTCCTTATTATATAATTAGGTATCCATATTATCCTAATACATTATAGGGATATATAATTCTAGTCTTACCCATCATGTAAATTAAAATCATTCATATTCATGCAAAAATATTATAAAACATTCATCATATCATCATATCATAACATTTAGAAAGGATGTTTGTTTCATAAAAATTTCAAAATTATAATCATAAAACATCTAGGTAAATAATAAATATGGTAACATTGTAAATTATCCCTATTAAATAATAATAAAAATTAATGAATTTTATTATACATGAAAATACCATTAAAATTTTACTAGGAAATTTCCTGAGGAAAATACACTTTTCATTTTGAAATCACTTATTTAAAATCATAAAAATACTAAAATATAAAGGAAAATATTTTATTTTTAAATAAATAAGGAAAATTGTAAATAAATATTTAAATAAAATATAATTCATGAATTCAAGTAAATCCCTTCATATGGTGTATTTTAAAACAAAAATTCCTTTCACATTTTTAGTAAAACTCAAAAGCACATCATAAGAAAAATGACTAAAACATTCATTTTAATTTTTTTTCTAGAAATTAAAACATGGGTAAATATGAATTTAATATATCTTTATAGAATATTAAAAACATTCTAGAAAACATTTCATTGAAAAATATGGACAAGGAAAAAAATATTCCCATCTGAAGAGTGTAATGAATTCATTTTTCCTTAAAAACATTAATTTGGTATTTTTTGTAATTAAGAGAGGAAAATGAAAGGAAAATATGTAATATATAAAAAAAATTATAGGAAATGATATAATATTTAGGAGATATATTTTATAGAATTTATTCATTGCAAAATTTAATCATATGAAATCCTAGAAAAAATGGAATTATAACATAAAACCCTAACCTTAAGTCTGTATTTCTTCATAAGTGATCTATGATACTATTATTTGAAATTAATCCTTTGTATTTCACCATATTTCTTGATTTATTGGTCTTTGTAGAAGAATAGAATCTCTAAAATTAAAAAAATATACTCAAGGACAGCTTTTCAGCAGGGTTTGGCTGAGCAGGAAGGCTCAAATAGTGTCAATATGGGAGGATAAGTGGTTCTATTTTATAAGTGAAGGGAAATTCACACCTGAAATTTATTAAAATATTTAAATTATATATGGTCACTTTTAATATCCTATAATGTTAAAGGGTTAAAATATTTAATGTTAACACCCATGTCCACAAGGTGCACCTTTCCTTTCAGGAGATTACCTTATTAGAAACCAATAGTTAAACAAGTTTTTCATGGAGTAGTGGTGAGAATGGGTGACCTCATAATAGGTTTAGTAGAGGGTGTGAAGGTTAGAAAAAATAACATTAATTTCACTTTGGGATAGTTTTTAATAAGATACATAACCCATGTGGTTAACAGATAGTGGTGTTCTAGGAAGAAAACCAAGGTATTATAGGAGACCCATGGGGTTAGATGATAGGATTCATGGACCTTGGAGGACATTTCATGAAAAAGTGGTATTAGACCCTTATTTGTTCCTCTATTGTACAATTTTTGGTTGGTAGGAAGGAGACTAAGAAGTTTCAAAACTTGGTAATAATCCTATGCATGGGATTATCTAACCCATGTGCAGGGGAAATGAAAGATCGCTAAGGGATTTTTTTTAAAATTCCTTTGTCATAGTTGCACTATATACACATTTGGGTGATTTACATGTGATGTGAAATTATTTTTTATGGGATATCAAACCTTAGTACGGTATGACAAGGGATCATTACCTCATGCATCATCATAGAAACATAAACATTTATATTTCATTCATATTCCTTGTCTAACATATTTTATTACTTATACTACTTGTTAAATATTTTATATTAATTGGTTGTTATGCTTGTAATTTATAACATTAATAGTAAAAAATGTTACTTAAAGTGTCTACATCAACCTAAATGATTTTTTCCTTCCTAATTTGATGACAAAATTTTATCTTACTGACATTAATATAATCTAATCCTTAAAACCATAATAGTTATATAAGATGATAATTTAAACTAGTTATAGTTAAATTGAGTTCCAATTGAAACTTATAAGGTGTATTTATCTATAAAATGGTAATTAAAACTTGAATAACTTAAACATTATATTTAGACATGCTAAAATTTAACTTATGAAGTTGAAAAAAAATTAGTTAAATGGGGTGAAAATTGGAAATTAAAGAGTGATTACCTCTATAATTTGTAATTGATACCCCATATAACCGAACGGTTATGTTAACATCTTTAAAAAATAAATTTTAACCTGGCCTAATTAATGGGTCATTGGGGTTTGTGTACATGCTTGAATTAAGTATTTTTATGAATTTTTGGTATCTCATGTAGTGAGGAATTGATCTGATTATTTCATTTCCTATATGTAATGTCATTTACTATATTAATATGTTCTTAGGTGTGTGTTTGGTATTGTAGATACATGCCTCCATGATAGCCTTGTGTTGAGTGCCCATATGGTAGGGATGTCCATTCCCCTGAGGTGGTGGAACCTGGACCACCAGTGGTGCCTCCTATACTTCCACATGTGGTAACTACAGTTTTAAAAACTATTATGCTTGGATTTTTCACTAATGAACATATTATAGGGGGTTTACTATTTAAAGAGTCCTTAGAGGTATCTCCATGGGATGCTCTGATGATATTTATGATTACTAGGTTATTCCAATAGCATCACAATCTAGTTTTCTCAGGGGAAGGTAGCCCTCAAGATATAGAGTCTTGGGTAGAGGTTATACATATGACCTTAGATAATTTTTAGACCCCTATATATAGGAGAGTAAAACGTTCAGCCTATATTCTTTGGGGATATTCAAGGAAATGGTAGGGAATTATTACTCAAAGAGATCAACATTGGGGTGTGGTTTAGAATAACTTATATACTAGTTTCTTTGATTATTTTTCCCTAAATACTTTGAGGATTGATTAAGATAAGGAATTCATGTATATTAGGTAGGGTAATTTTTCCTTCATGTATTACTAAGCTTGATTCACTAAGGTGGAGTTATTTTCACCCACTATTGCAGATGATGACATTTCTACGGAAATACATTTTGTGGATGGAATTCGGTATGATATTAATTATTATGTGACATATTTGAGCTAATTATTATGTCTAGATCATAAACTAGGACCTAATCATAGAGAAAAGTCTGATATAAGTTGAAGGTAATGGTTAGAGTGGTTCAACAGCTATGTCAGGAAGTGAATAATCCAGTGGCAGGAAGTGTTTACAGGAGGTTTATTTTTAGGGTAGTGGAATCTAGGGTGTGTGAAATGGTTGTTCTATGTTTTGTCATATTTTTCATTGGAAGGGTTATATATAGCCCATGTGTGATAATAAATTATTATATTGTCGAGATTTTAGAAAAATTTCCCATCTCCAGAGATTCATAGGAACGTTCCCCCGATTCCTAATTAAATGTTGCGAATCATAGGGATTCGCAATGACAGAAATAAGATACGAATAAAAAATGCAGACGAAATGAAAACGCATAGAACACACAAATTTACGTGGTTTGGGAATAATCCATACATCCATAGAGAGGGAGAATTATCACTATAATCAGGAGCACAATTATAGAGTTTTTCAGTAGGAAACCCTAGCCCAAAATGGGCTAAAAAGGAGAGGAATAATATCATTGTTCCACTAAGCATACAGGAAGTCTGCATCGCTATAGTGAAAGGTGGACACCTTAGTCAAAATTGATACAGTGTCTACCGGATGGAAGTCCAAAAGGATACAATATAGTTGACTCCAAAGTCCACACTAATACAGTGCATGTCGGTTTTGGTCGTTCAACGCTATTATGCTTCAATGAAACTAACAATGACAACTTACTTAATCGGATTTCTTCCTCTTCTTTCCTCTCCAGTGGCGTTCTTTCCATTCACAGCTTCAATTTCAACCTAACGATTCATGAAATAAAAATTGTTTTCCTATTGTTCTCCTATCATGTCCTCCGTTATTTTGCCTCTCATCGTCTGTTCATTAGTAGAGACCAGCAAAGGCACAATAGTTCCTCAACTTCTGTATCACCATAGGCTTTTTCAACATGTATGTCAGATTTTTGGTTCTACAAATCTCCTGTAATGTTAGCAACCCATCCTATATCAAACCTCTGATGAAATGGTAATTCAACTTAATGTTCTTCATCCAGGAATGAAACATTGGGTTATTTACAAGATGTATAGCACTATGACTATCACAATGAAATACATTCTCCTCTCGTTTCCATTATGATTCATCTAAGAAGTTATTCATCTAAATCATGTCCTTCCCAGATTCTGTTACAACAATGTATCCTTCCTCTATGGTGGATAAATCCACCACCTTCTAGAATTTTGATATCCAACTTACCACAACCCTTCCACATGTAAATACATAACCTGTGGTACTCCTCTTGCTGTCAATGTCTCCTCTATGGTCTGCATCCACATAAACCTACAGTGAATTTCCTTTCCCAAAGAACAGGTATACCTCCTTGCTGCCCTTCAATTACCTCAGTATCCACTTCACAACTTCCCAATTTTTCTTTCCAGTGTTATCCATATACCTGCTCACAACTCCCACTGCATGAGCGATGTCAGGTCAATTACAAACCATGGTATACAGCAGGCTTCCAATAGATGATGTGCATGGAAATTTTTCCATTTACTCGACCTCTTTTATCGTCTTCGGTTATTGCTCCTTTGATAGTTTGAAATGGCTCTCAAGGGGAATAGAGACTTCATTTTCTTCCAGTGTACTGAATCATATCAGAACCTTCCCAATGTAATCATCCCATGACAACATAAATGGTCCAACTGTGCGGTCTCTCTTGATCTTCATCCCCAGAATCTTTCCAGATTTTCCAAGATCTTTCATTTCAAACTCCTTAGCTAACTGCCATTTTATCTCATTAATCTTTTGCATACATGATCCATCAAAGATAATGTCATCCACATACAGAAGAAATATAATATATTCATCACCAAAGGATTTTATGTAGCAATATTGATCCATGACATATCATTTGTATGAATTTTTAGTCATGAATTCATCAAAAAAATTGTTCCACTGTCTAGGTTCCTGCTTCAACCCATACAAGATCTTATGGAGTTTTTACACCATCTCTTCCTTCCCAGACTCTAAATATCCCTCTAGCTACTTCATGTAGATATCCTCCTCCAAATATCTATGAAGGAAATTAGTTCGAACACTAAGCTTCTCAAGGTCCAAGTCTTATGATGCCACAATGATGAGGGAGACATGTATAGGATGTGAAGCTCTAATATAGAGGAGATTCATAGTGAATTAAGGTTGTACCTTAGGGTCATGGATCTGGCTAGTTACATGTAGTGTTGCCTATACCATTTGAGTAGAGACACAAACCATCTATAGTGATAGGTGTGATATTAGTGTTCTCAAATTTAGTTTCCACCTTGTTTAACACATGCACTTATTACTCATTCATATACTCTTCATTGATGGGAAGCCTAGGTTTCGAGATTGAGTACCTATATGGGGGGATGTTCCCTGACATACCCCTAGAAATCTTTCCAGAGGGAATTTTCCATTGTAAGGAGTGTCCCATTAGGATAGGTGGATATCAATTTTTATGGGACTTTTTCATTCTTTAGATGATATGATTTTTCTTAATTATTTTAATGGTGGGTAGTGAACTTTCAAAATCATATTGACTATTTTCACTGATAGGTATCCTTATTATCACCTGAGGAAGGTAGCTATGTTCACATGGGAGATATCTAAGAAGGTCATAGTAGACTAGAGCATCAAGGAATGGGAATAATATCTACCCATAGTTTTATCCTCATAGTAGATGAACAGGGAGTAGGATAGGATATATTTTCGCTAGTTGTGGACCATTTCAGGGTCATCTTGCCTGAATATTTTTCTAGGATACCTCTGGATAAGTAGGTTGAATTTTCAATTTTTCATAACCCATGAGATAAACTGGTATCCATTACTCTATTAGGATGACTTCTACATATCTCTCAAAACTCAAGAGGTGGTCGGTGGACCTAGAAACCAAGGGTTTTATACAACCCAACACATCTCCATGGGGTTCCCTGAAACTTTTATCCAAGAAAGTGGATGATACTTTGTGATTATGTGGGGATTAAAAGCATTTGAATTGGTTTATAGTTAAAAAAATTACCCACTTCCTCGTATAGATCATCTCTTTGACTAGTTCTAGAAATCTAGGGTCTTCAAGATGATTTATTTGAGATGAGCCTATCATCAGGTCCAAGTTAGGCCCTCAAATATACCATGTATTATTTTTTGAAGAATTTATAGATTATATGAGTGTTTAGTAATTTTGTTTAATTTAAATAATGAACCTACTATCTTTGTAATGTTAATGAATTGCTCCTTCCACTTATATCTGGATGCCTTAATGGTTAATTTTTTCAATGATATCTTTATGTATTCCAGGTCATGTGGGGAGAATGAGAGGCATATAGAAGTCATTTTAACTACTCTTTTGGAGTATTGGATTTATTCTAAACTCTAAAATTATAGCTTTTGGATAGATATAGTTCCCATCCTTGGTCAAATCATATAAAAATTAAGTGTATTAGTGGATCCAAAGAAGGTGAGAGTATTTGTTTCCTAGGTGTAATCTAAGAATGTTTTCGATATTTTAAGCTTCTTAGGATTATCCTTTTGCTACCAGTGATTCATTAAGATCGTTTCCTACATTTAAGAACTACTGATAATATTAACCAAGAAGTATGTAATGTTTATATGGTTTGAATATTATGGAAATTATTTTTAGGAGTTGAAATGAAGATTAAACTCAGCACCGATGCTAATTTTTCCTTAGCTTAAAAGAGGGTACATAGTTTATTGTGACACATCCTGTGTCAGGTAGGGATTTTTATTAATTAAAGGGGAGTAATTATTGGTATATGAGTCTCAATAGTTTATACATCATGTTTACAATTACTAACCCATGACCTTGAGTTAGTAGCTCTTGTTCATTCTCTATATTACTAGAGACAATTCCATATGGGGGAGTGGTATTTTGGTATATACAGATCATAAGAGCCTCAAATATATTTTTTATAAGAGATAAATAAACCTATGACATTGGAGGAAAGTTGGATATATTCAATCATTTGACATTGATCTCAAATATACTCCAGGGAAAGGTAATGTTGTTGTTGATGCCTTGATCTAAAATACTGAGCCGCAAGAGGTTTAAGATACTAGTAGGGAGTGGCAGTTGATGAATATTTTTTAATAAAATTATTCTTGATGTTTAGTATTTTTAGAGCAATCCTATCCTCATATCCTTATTTTTACCACCCCTAATTTTTATGAAATATTTTTTTGGAATTAATTTTATCTCATTGATATTTTTCATTTCACACAACACTATATATAGCTTGTGTTATATAAAAGCACTAAGTTTGGATTTTGTTTCATTAAACACCAATTTAATATTCCACTAATCACAACACTTATATTAGCATGAGGTATACACAATACAATGTTTCCTTGCGTTACATGCAATTCTGATTTCCTTCGATAGCTTGTGTTTCATGCAAAACCTAGTTTTACCAAACTATAACATACTATTAATATTATTGTTAAAATATTAATATAGTTTTCACAAAGGAATTAGGAATGAAGTTATGAATAAAATATTTTTTGAACATGTGAATAAAATGAACCCTTTTTCTAGAAATAAATGTAAGAACTATTTGAATATAAATAAATTCCTTTTCTATGAAAACCACCTTTCTATATTCAAACACCATTTTTATCAATAAATTAAAAAACCAATATTGATGATTTTTTTTTGATATATTATATTTTAAATCAAATATTTTTACACTCATACAATAGAACTGAAAGTCATATGATAAGAATAAATCTATTTTTATGAATAAAAGATGTATTTTTTTAAAAGGTAAATTTTCATCCTTTTGATGAAGAACCCATTTTAAATATGATTTTTGAAACTTTTATAATTTTTATTTTAAAAAATAAACTTTATTTTTTAAATATTAATATCAAAAATTACTTTTTGAGAATTTTTTTATTTTTCTAAGAAGTTTCTTTTTCTGATGAATTGTGAAGAACCCATAATTTTAATTCAAAAATGATTTTTCATCTAATTTATTTATAATGTTAAATAATATTTTTTTATTGGTTTTAGTGTTTAATTAGATAAATTATACAATAATTAATCCAATTTATTTCATTTGAATCAATTTCACGTTGAAATTGGATCTAAAAACTTAACAAGATTTTGAACGTTTTTACTTCAAAAAAACGCATTGTCGTCACATCTGCGGGATTAAATTTAAATTAATTTTTTTACATATATGGTGAGAATTTTGAAAAATGGATTCCATATTTTTAATAGTAATAATTTTTAATGTCTAATTACTTAAAAATACTATTTGACCAAAAATATTAGTGAATGTAATTAAAAATAATTACAGTGATTAACATAAAATTAAGCTTTACAAGGGAATAAACCATATACATAAGGGCTAAAATGGCCTAGAAACTTCTAAAAAATCAATTTTATGGAAATAAATGGACCTTAAAATACCTTTAATATAATTTTTACCATTTTTAGAGCCACTTTATATGGGAAAAAGTTTACTGTGATTCCCTTTTAAAAAATTTACAACAATGTCACTCTTATACCACTTTAAAAAGAAAAACGCCTCCTACATATTCACACCTCTAAAGACCATTGGATCACCAAAAATATTTTCAAATAATCTCCCAACATACCTAACTTTATATTATATTCCTAATTATGGGAATAAATCCATCTAATGAATCCCTTTTGTGAAAACCAAAAGGAGTTACCCAAAGAAGAGGTAATGTCCTTCCTCCAGCTCATTTGTTTCATTTTCATTCTCCACCACCTCAATTATTATAATTCCATGTTTATATAATAACTTAATTATCATAAATATACTGAGAGATTTTTAATCCGTGTTTTTGAACAACACTTACAAACACTTCCATCTAATGGGTTATGAACATTCCGTTCTTGTGTATGGTGAATTACCACCACCTGAAATGATGTTGTTCGTTTTTCCTTTCCCACCTTTCCAAGTAGTGAATTATGATGAAAAATTTGTTTTTATATTATATATGTGATATTTATGATTTATTTATGCTTATTAAATTATTATATAACATATTACTACATGATTTACTTTTTGGGTAAATAGGATAACTTTATTTGTGGGAGTGTGGACAATCGCCTCCACAAAGCGATGTGATTCATTACAACTTTACATAGAATGTATTAAGGGGTGGTTTAGTAAATTTATATGATATATATGAAATAATAATTATAATATAATAAAATTATATATATATATATATTATTTAATTTCCTTCTTTGAATACGATAATAAAACGGAAATAACGTTCATGCGTACCTACGGACTACCGTATCCATGAATAGTGTCTTCCATTTCATATTTCTATATTTTATAGATTATTATAAATATTTATATACAAAATATAAATGATATTTATATCATGATTTAAATTATTTAAATAATTAACTAATTATCTATGTAAGAGGATCAAAAATAATAAGTAAAAAATTTATGAAAAACAAAGAGGATATTACCCGAAGTGTAACATTAATATGGAATTATTAATAAAAAGTAATATAAATTAATAATAAAATAATAAATGGTATTAAATGTAATAATATGGTTTTTTAACAGATGTATAGTTAACTTATAGTTATTATACTGTATTTTTGTACAAGTACAATGAGATTCAAGACATAAGCTGTGGGTTTTCTCGTCTCACTTTTATTTTCCAAGAGACACAAGCCATGGTCACCTCTTATTTTCTTATATGTGGTGAGATAATTCCCATGGATTTATTATTTTTTATTATAATTAAATTTATGGGTATTTACACATCCATTTTATAATCATTATTTCATATGGTTTTACTGTTCAAAAGTTACCAAATTAGTAGGGTAGTTTTGTCTCAATTTTTTTTCTTAAAGGAACATGTTTTATTATGCACCTATATTATTTTAAAAGGTCTATATACTTACATTTGAAATGTTATATCCTTAATTTAATTCATTTCATGATATTATAGGCTTCATTTAATTTTATTTTCTTACATGGGGAGTATTATTCAATATTACCAAGTGGTAAGAGTTTATTGCAACAATCTCATTGTTTATCGGGATTATTTATGATTATTCTTACATTTATGAAATCTTATGATCCATCCATTAATAACTCTCAATAATTTCATTTTACTCTGCTAATTCATTATATCATCATTTATTGTTACCATTTTCCCACTCTTTGGTACATATGATAATTAAGAAAATGTTTTTAAGAAAATCTGATCTCATTTATCTTTTCAGTCAGAAATCTATTTATTTCAAAAACCAAGTTTACAAAAAAAATCAAAAATGTTTTTAAAATCATATTTAATGATAATTTTAAAGGAAAAAGTATTTTTTAAAAATATGGTTTTCAAATATTCCTTTATAATTTTTCAAATCTATTTTCAAAGAATTTTTTTTTTCAAATTTCTTTCCTGATTTTTTATATGTTTTCATGGAAAATTGATTTCAAAATGATATCAAGATTCATTTATAATTTTTCAAGAAAAACGTTTTGAAAAATGTTTTAAAGATTCCTTTATAATTTTTCAATTTTATTTTCAAAGATAATGATTTTCATAATATTTTATGTTTTAAAGAGTAATTTTTTCAAAGAAGAAAGGTTATTTTACTCAAGATATTATTTGAAAAGATTTCTTAAAAATTATATTCCATATAAGATAAAATTTATTGGTGTTACTCATTCCTTTATTGCAAAATTATTCAAAGGTTTCATTTTAATTCCTTCTTTTAGTGGTTTATGTTTTAATGACATGATTTTTATGACCCCTGTTTCTCTGTCATAGGCTATATGTTTATGAAACCTATTTAACTTTCACAGGTTATATGTTTATAAAATCTGTTTCTATTTCATGGGATATATGATTATAAAACTTTCTTCTTTTCATGAGTTTTTATTTGATGACATGATTTTTAAATTTTTCTCTTCTTCCACAGGTTATGATATTATTACATGTTTATGATACCCATTTAATTTCATGGGTTATGATATGATTAATGTTTATGATCTTGTGGCACACATATATATGATTTTATTATGAGATGGGTGAGACCTATATCCCCCTCTAATTAATTGGGTATATATATTAATATCTCATGAGATAGAAATGGATGGAATGGGGAGTTAACTCGGTTCAGTAAAAGACTTTATCTGCTAAGATGGTCTTGGGAGTGAACCTTGACTCCTAAGATGGCCATGGGAGTGAACCATGACTACCAAGATGGTATGAGGAGTGAACCCATACTAATAATATAGTCTTGGAAGCGATTCCTTGAATAATATGGAAATCATTTTATATAATTATGTGTCTTCCACAATTCCATTCATTATTATTATGTTATACATTTATGAATTATGATATTGATTTCATTATGATTCATTTCATATGAACAATCAATATTTATGACATGATTAATTTTTATGATCTTTTTTATGAAGGGTGTTGTCTTATAATGTCATGATCACATTTTCATACCCTTATGCTCATGTTTATTCTTACATATCTCCTTTTATACCCTTACTTAGCATCTATGATCACCCCTTTTTATGTTTCCTTTAACTAAGTTATCAAGATATGTACTATATTTTATGTGTATAATATGGTTGATAGTCATGAAGAACCTAGTTGGAGATAATATAGCTCACTTATATTCCAGTGTTTATGTTTCCCTGTTTCCAAAGGCACTAGACTAATATGTTCTGTAGGCATCTCTTTGTGTAATGTGTTAAATATTCTGCAAACACGTTGTAATGATAATTTATGAAAATTGAAGGTTGTTGTATTTGGTATCATAGTAAATTTTATTTAAAATTTATAAACTAGGATGAGAAAACTTAAGTGACAACACTATAGATATTTATAAAGATATGTCTAGGGGTGTCTCTAAGGATGAGTTAATATTTAGTAAAATGTCCTGGACTTTTGGTAAATTATTGAGTGAGAGGTTTTCTAGAAATATATCCAGGCATAGATACTACAAGTAGGCGTCGCTCTGAAATAGGTGTACACAGGGGTAAAAAACCTGAAAACACTATATTGAGAGAGAGTCGATCGGGAACTGGTGCATGATAACAGGCCTTACTACACACCTATTTTGATACTCTTAGGGGATATGCTTTGGGAATTCAAAAACTCTTTTCGAACCATCATGAATGATTTAAATAGAATGTGACTATGAATAGCCTAGTATAAATATAAGGTTTCATAGATTAATGATATTGGTGTCATTATTTATACATCCTATAAGTAATTTTTCATGATTATGATGTTTTATGCTATAATAATTGTTTCTCACCCTATGCTTCCAGGTTTTTATCAATGGTGGGAACTAAAAGGCATATGGTTAATGATTAATTTGATGGAAAATTTTCTAATTAGAATTCAAATGGGATGATCACTAGAGTGAAGGGTGTTTTGATCATACCAAATTAGTTTTCATAGAACACGACAAATAATATGTACCTTAACCAACTCTCAGACTCACTAAAGAATAGAAGGAAGTAGTTTGCTGAGAGTTCAGGTAATGGATACCATGAAGGAAATAAGATTAGGTTTCCTTTTTTCAATAATTCGGGAATAATTAACAAAGTGAATGTCATATAGGAACATGAATATGTCTTGATAGTGGAAAAGAAGGACACAAATCAAGTAACTATAAAAGGAAAATGAAAAGTTCAGTTAATGTAATGGATGGAAATATTGGTCTCCCTGAGGTATTATTAATTGATGACATCTTTAAATATAGAATTTATGGGAATTATGGAAATTGATTTCCTAAGTGGAAGGCTCGTGAAGATAATCATCATGGGGGTTCACATAATGTATTTTCATTTAATGATGAAGAGACCACAAACGACATGTGAAATGTACAAGTGTTCTTCCAGGTATTATTTACATTAAACATAAGAATCATATTAGATTGATGTTGAGGATACTTATGATAGGATTCATATTTCATATTCTAGGAAAGAGTATTTAAGGATATGATTATGAATACTGAGTAATGGTTTAAGAATAGATTTGGATGATTTATGTTTATATATATATAGGAATTCAAGAATTATGTTACATGAATCATGAAGTATATGTTTTCCCTTAATCATTCTAAAAAAATATTAAATGGTTATAATTAACTAGAAAATGTATTGAATGGAAAGGTTATATTTTTTTAAGGGAAGGTAACCCTTAATGTGTCATAAATATTGATAAAATTGTGTTTACCTTGGATAAAGAGATGATTGATATGGATAAAGTAAATTGGATAGTACTGATTACCCTAGAACTGATAATTGATTTGTTGGGAAAATGGTCTATGCCATCATGGATGAAGTTCAAAACTTCTTGGACTTATGGAATATATCCTGTTATATTTGGAATAATGAAGCATGGATGCTTTCAAAAAGGATTTAGGGTAATTCAGGTTATTACCATTTTGCAATAGAATATACGATGAAGGTATTCACATGTTTGTAATGTAACAACCAAGAGATACCATATGATATATGGGTGGTTAATGTTAAGATGATTTCATGAAATTATTTCTAATGTTTTAGATTTTCATCTTCCAGAAGGGTTATATGGTTAACTATTTATGGAAAGGTTTATGTTAAACTTCAAATTATGTTTTAGATATTAAATTATTATCTCACCATATGTGGATTTATACATATTAGAAAAATTTTGATACCATTTTTTCATGATATATGGAATGAACTATTATTCAATTTTATGGATCTCATGATTTTTTAATGCTTCAGGAATGAAAAGGTCACCTTTATTTCATAAAATAAGAGATGGAGTGGAATTTGATCAACGAATAAAAAGGATGAGGTTGTCCTAAAATCATGCAAGTTCATGAAAATTCTTCAATATTAAGAAAACAATATGGAAATAAAATTTGTTTCGAATACCATATTTTTTATTGAATTGAGGTCCTTTTTAATCATCATATATTTATTAATTTAAGGCCATAAATTTTCCATTAATTATTAAATTTTTTTATTTATGACCACAATCACTCAAAAATATTTTCTCTTTTATTCAAAGTCAATATTTTCACTTTCCTCCAATGTTATCCTATGTGGAAAACTTGTTACGTGTTACTTTGGGTAGCCATTATGTTTCAAAAATTTCCTTTTAAATGGATTTTTTAGTATTCATTTTTATGATGTGGGTTTCTAAGAAAGAAACATTCATGTTTTTAAACTTTAATAACCCCAAAAAAATTCAAGGGTGGAATACATTTTAAGGGGGTATAATGTAACACCCAAAGATTTTTTGACATATTTTTTTCGAATTAATTTAAATTTTTCATATTTTTCATTTCATGAAACACTAAATATAGATTTTGTTATATGATATCAATAATTTTGGATTTTTTTCACACATCACAAAGTTAATCCTACACTGCATGCAACACTTGGATTATCTTGCGGTACATGCAACTCAATGTTTGGCATATGTTGAATATAATGTTGATTTCCTTCGATAGTTTGTGTTACATGAAAGACATAGTTTTACCAAACAGCAAAATACTATTAATATTATTGTTAAAATATTATTATAGTTGTCACTTAGCCATTAGGATGGAATTTATAAATAAAATATTATTTAAACATGTGATTAAAATGAACCCATTAAGCTAGAAATAAAAGTAAGAACTATTTGAAAATAAAGAAATTTGTTTTCTAAAAAAACTACATTTCTAAGTACAAAATCTCTTTTATCTCAATAAATTAAACAAACCAATATCTATGAATGTTTTTAATATTATATATAATAATTAAAATATTTTTATGCTCATACAATAGATTTTATGAATAAAAAGATGTATTTTTTAAAAGAAAATTTTACTAACATTTAATATAGAACCCATTTTAAATATGATTTTTAACACTTTAATAATTTTTTTTTGAAAAAAAATAATCATTTTTGAAAGAATAATATTAAAATTTACTTTGGTTTATTTCTTGGTATTTTTCTGAGACGATTTTTTTTATGAATAGTGAAGAACACTGAATTTTAATTCAAAACTTATTTTTCATATAATTTAATTATACGATAAAATTATATTTTTTATTAGTTTAATTATTAATTATAAAAATTATAAAAAAATTAATCCAATTTATGTCATTGTAATCAATTTCACTGTTAAACTACATATAAAAACTTAGAAAACTTTTGAATGTTTTTACTTTAAAACCTCGCATTGTCATCCCGTCTGCGGGATTAAATTTAAATTAATTTTCGCCACTTCTTTGATTGAAATTTTGAATCATAATATTTTATAATTTATAACTATTTCAACATATTTTCTCAACAAAAAGATTACTGAATGTAATTAAAATCAATTATAGTGATTAAGGTAAAATTAATCTTAATAAGGGACTAAACCTTAAACTTAAGGGCCAAAATGATCCATAAAATTGTTTAAAATCCTTTTTATGACCATATTTAGACCCTATCCTCCCTTTTATATAATTTGGGCTATTATTTGAGCCACATGACATGGAAAAAATATGATTGGAATTCCCTTTTCAAAAATTTACAAGAATGTCACTCATCTACTATAAAAACAAACTCAACCCTCCCACTTATTCACACCAATTAATACCTTTTTATTGCCCAAAATCAGGTCAAGTAAGCTCCCAAAATCCCTCAAAACATCTTATAAGCTTCCATTTTTTGAAAAAAATACTTCCAAGTAATCCCTTTAGTGAAAAAAAAGGAGTTACACAAAGAAGAGGTAACATCCTTCCTCAAGCTCCTTTGTTTTATTTTCATTCTTCATGACCACAATTTCTCTTATTCAATGTTAATATAATAAAATAAATATACTAAATATAATGAGAGGATTTTATTATAAGGTTTTTAAAAACACTTACACACACTTCCATCTAATTGGTAACGAACTTACCATTCTTTTGTATGGTGAACTACCGCCTCACGAAATAATGTTGTTAATTTTTCCTTTACCACCAATCATCGTAGGGAATTATGATGTAAAATATATTTTTATATTATATATATGATATTTATGAGGTATTTATTCTTCAATAATTATTATATAACATGTAACTTCATGCTTTCCATTTTTTGTAAATACGATAACTTCATTTGTGGAAGTGTGGACTCTCACCTCCTCAAAGTGATGCGATTCATTCAAAATTTACATGGAATTTATTAAGGGTGTTTTCAATAAAATTATATTATATAAATGACATAATAATTTTAATTTAATATTATTATATATGTTTTTTTGTGTGTCATTTACTTTTTTTCCTTCAATACGATAATAAAACAGAAACAACATTCATGTGTTAGTATGGCCTACCGTCTCCATGAATGGTGTATTCGATTTCATATTTCTATATTTTATAGATTATTATAAATTTTGATATAATTAATATATATTATATTTATATCATGTTTTTCATTCTATAAATAATTAATTCATGAACTATTTTATATGATCATTAATAATAAGTCAAAACTTGTATGAAAAACAAAGTAGATATTACCCAAAGCTTAACAATAACATGGAATTGTTAATAAACAGTCAATATAAAGTCATAATAATATAATAAATGGTATTATATAAAATTATATGGTTCATTAATATTTTTATAATAAACA
Source organism: Viscum album (assembly GCA_963277665.1). Lineage (NCBI taxonomy): Eukaryota > Viridiplantae > Streptophyta > Magnoliopsida > Santalales > Viscaceae > Viscum > Viscum album. The sequence goes on along the minus strand of OY728157.1, from coordinate 20,822,169 downwards.
TATATTTATTATAAATTATTTTTTTACAAGTACGATGTGAGTTAAGACATAAGGTAAGGGTTTTCTCATCTCACTTTTATTTTCTGTGAGACATAAGCCTTATTCACCTCCTATTTTTTTATATGTGGTGTGTATACTAAACAAGAATGTATTATTTTATTCTTATAATTAAATTTATGGGTATTTACATATCCATTTTATGATATTTATTTCATAAAGTTTTATGGTTCTAAATTTACCAAATCAGGAGGGTAGTTTGGTCTCAATTTTCCTTCTTAGCAACACATGTTTTATTATGCACCTATATTCTTTTGCGAGGTGTATAGAATTACCTTTTCCATTTCAAATAATAAATATAATTATTTTTTCATGTTATTATAAGATTTATTTAATTTCATTTTCGTTCATGGGGATTATGAATAAAAGTTACCTAGTGGTAAGAGTTTGTTGCAACAATGTCCTCGATTATCAAGATTGTTTATGATTATGCTTCCATTGATGAAATCTTATGGTCAATATCTCAAGAATTATCATTAAATATCATTTCATCAAGTAATTAGTAATATATTCATGTATTGGTACTGTTTTTTCACTATTTGGTATATATGATAATTAGTAAAGTGTTTTTAAGAAAATCTGATCTCATTTCACTTTTTCGTCAAAATCTGTTTATTTCAAAAACCATGTTTTTTAAAATGTTTTCCAAAAAAGTTTTTAAAATTATATTTAAATCTCATTTTCATGAAAAGGGGATTTATAAATTATTTTATGGTTTTCAAAGCTTTCTTTATAAGTTCCCAAAACAATTATAAAACAAAAAGGTTTCAATGTGTTCTCAAACTTCTTTTATATGTTTTCACAGAAAATGGTTTTCAAAAAAAATTCAAGAATAATTTATAAGTTTTCAAGGAAAATAGTTTTTAAAATTTTCTCAAGATTCACTTATAAGTTTTCAAGGTTATTTTCAAATAAAATGGTTTCCAAATTTTTTATGTTTTAAAAAATATATTTTTCAAAGAAAAAAGGATGTTTTCCTCAAGAATTGATTTGAAAGGATTTATAAAAAATTACATTTTATCTAAGATGACATCCATTGGTGTTAATAATTCCTTTATGTGGAAATTATTCAAAGGTTCCATTCATATTATTTCTTTTAATGGTTTATGTTTTGATGTCATGATGTTTATGAAACATGTTTCTCTTTCATGGGATATATGTTTATGAAAATCATTTCTATTTCACAGGTTATATGTTTACAAAACTCATTTCTATTTCACAAGTCATATGCTAACGAAACCCAATTATTATCACAAGTTATGATTTCATGAAATTATTATAAAACCTGTCTATTTTTTCACACGTTATGATACCAATTTCATTTCAAGGGTCATGATATGATAAATATTTATGATCTTGTGGCACACATATGTTTGATTTCATTTTGATATGGGTGGTACCTGTATCTCCCTCTAATTAATAGGGTAAATATTTATATCTCATGAGATAGACATGGCTGGAATGGGGAGTGAACTTGGTTCAGTAAAAAAATTCTCTAAGATAGTCTTGGGAGTGAACCTTGACTACTAAGATAGTCATGGGAGTGAACCATGACTACCAAGATGGTAAGGGGATTTAATCCATACTACTAATATTCCCTTGGAAGAAATTACCTGACTACTATGGAAATCCTTTTATATGCTTATGTGTCTTCCATAATTCCATATATTATTCCAATGTTAAGATTTTAGGATTATTCTCTCGATTACATTATGATTCATGTCTTATGAACTGCCAATATTTATTCCATGATTAATGTTTATGATCTTTTTTATGCAGGGTATGATCTTCTAATGTCATTGTCACTTTTTCTTTCCCTTATTATCATGTTTATGCTTACATATCTACCTTGTTTATCCTTTCTTGGCATCTAAGCTCACCCCTTTTTATGTTTCCTTTACCCAGGCTATGAAGATATGTATTATGTAAGATGTGTCTAAGAAGGGTGATAGTCATAAATAACCTAGTGGGAGAGAATGTAGCTAACTTATGTACCGGTGTTTATGCATCCATGTTTCCAAATACAATAAACAAATACAGTATTTGGGAATTTGTTTATGTAATGTATTAATTATTCCACAAAATTTATTTAATGTTAAAGTATTAAAAGAAAGGGTCACTATATTATTAGTGGTTCCATCACTTATGAATTGAATAATGGTGAGACAGGTTTCTCATCCTAAAGTCTTGGTCTTGAGGGATAATATTCATGGTAAAGAGACATCAACTGGTTAGGTAACATATAAAGATGAAATTATGCATATCCATGGGTATGTATAAGACCCAAAAATCATGTGAGAGGAACTAATGTGATAGTAACATGGTTCTAAGTTGGTAGTTAATCCTATACTAACAAATATGTGTCATTATTTTCACTATTAGTATTATTTTTCATTAATAAAAAAAGAAATATTGGTCTTTTTTACATAGTTTTCCACCTAGAAGTAGGTGAAAGAAGTACACCAGTGGCCTACTATCCTATTTCATCCATTACCAGTCCCATAGAGGAAATTGGATGATGTCACTATAGACTTTGTGATAGGGTTACCAAAGTTATGCCAAGGTAGTGACACCATATAGGTGATTGTAGATAGTATGATGAATATTAACCATTTATTTTTAATATGGGTGACCTTATTAGTATAAGAGTTTGGGAGATTATGCATCTAATAGTTCATGTATCATTATGGTATTCTACATTCCACTGTATCATAATGGGATTCTCGGTTTATATCATGTTTAAAGTAGGGGTTCTAGAATAATCTTAGTTTGAAGTTACTCTATAGTACAACTTATCACTCTCAAACTCATGGCCATTCCAAGAACACTATAGAGGCATTGGAGGATATGATTTATTCATGCATCCTAGATTTTGGGGGATAATGGGAGAAACAATTAAATATTTTTGATTTAATATATTATAATATTTTCCAAGAAACATATCAAGAGGAACCATACAAGGCTCTATATATTAATTCAGGTCATTTACCCTTATGTTTTTTTGAGCTATGGGTGGAAATGCTTCTAGGACCAATCCTTGTTCAGTAGACATCATAGTAAGTTCAACTAATTTGGAAATGTATATAAATACCCCAGTCTAGGTATAAGTATTGTGTTGATTGGTGTTGACAACCTCTAGAGTTTGAGGTAGGGGATCATTTCTTCATACATGTTTCACCTAGATTGGGTTATTGAAAGATTTAGAGGTAAGTAAATATAAAACATATATTTTTTGGGCCATTAAATATTTTGTATATTTTTTGACCGATAGATTATCGATTAGATTTTCCTATATGGTATGACTTTATGCATGATGTATTTCACATATCGTAGATCTAACATTATTATCCTAACTCATTTCATGATTTTGATCTTGAGGAAGCTGAATTAGAGGATGGTGCTTCATTTGAGGAGTATTAAATTCATATCATTGATTATAGAATTAATACACTTTGATTTAGAATTGTTTCTCTAGTTTGGGTGTTATTATAGCATGAACATATTCAGGAGGAGACAAGGGAACGAGACTCTGATATACTTTCTCAATGGCCTAAATTATTCTCTGATATAGTTCATCAACCATCAAAGGTATAACTTGAGGATGAGTTATCTTAATAAGGGGAGTTTGTATTATCCTGATTCAATATCGAGGTATGAACTCTTTCATTTTTTGGTAAACCTAATTTTCTCTATCACTTTAAAAAAAAATTGGGTGTTGGAGGCAATTCAAGAGCATACTGGAGGGTTTGGGGATAAATATAGGACTAGAACAAGCTATTGTAGTCCCACTGACTAACTGAAGGACACCCAATGACTATCTTATGGGCACCCAATTGCTAAACGATGTTGTGTTGGTTGGTTTTTTTAAGAGGGCCATTTTGGTCCATTCACCCCTCCACCCCCTATTTTAACCCTCACATCTTATTTTTATCAAATTTTGACTCATGTATAAGCGTGGTGAAGCTCCCCCTTCCTTTTAAACTCTTCTTGTGAGTTCTCCCTCAAATATTTTCTATTTTTTATTTTGATTGATATGTAGGAAGTCTTGAGGTAACTCCATCACTCCTCTTCCCTCATTTTGATGAATTCTTAACTGTCTTTCGTGTTACCTTCATGTGAGATAATATTCCCAATTTTAGGGCTTTTTTATAGTACTTGTGTTTCTTGTTATAGTACAAATATAAGGCTGATACTAGATGAGGAGTCCTCCATGAAACCTAGGTAGTTTGTCTATATTATTTCTCTAAAAGGCTCACCATTTTTTAAATGTGTTATTGTTTTATACATATAAATTTATGATTTTTTACCCTAAAATTTATATTCCTTTAATTTATCACATATATCTTGACCTATACATACTATGGCCCCCCCAAAAAACCATTTATGGTTGAAAAACTCAACCAAAACTACCCCTTAGGGTGTTCTTGGATTAAAAACCATGAGAACCTTACCATAAATGTAACCAAAACTCGCCTTAGGGTGTGTGTGACTTGGAATTTTGGAAAACACAAATTTATCTCTTATGTAATCAAACAACCCCTTAGGGTGTGTTCCTCTTGTCAGTTAAAAAGGGAAAATTATTGATATGGTCCTTTTAGTATGTCTTGGGTAACTTATAGATAATTAATCTAATTAGGGTGTCTTTGATTAATTTCTAGAGCCCATGCACCATTATTGTTATGAAATTCCAAGATGAATAGAAAAATTAAATTTTGAAATGATGTGGTAACTCCTAGACAACCTTGGGAACACCTCCAAGTTTGTGTTTTATTTATGATAAAATATTTAGTATTAATAATTTATTTGGAACTTATGTATTATTACCCTGTATTCATTGGTTAAAAATTATGAAACTCAGTCTCACTCTCAAAGTTGTGGCATGCCTCAAGTAAGACTTGGATTCCCTCTTGAGAATGCCATGGGTGAACTCATAGGATTCCATCTAATTCATTTATTTGGATTTCAATTGGAAATACCACCATGTGTTCTATTAGTGTATTGTTATTATGAATGAAACAACTAGTCATCAATGATTTATCTATAATGTTGGAAAAACTAGAACCCTCAGGATTATTTTCTAGGTTCAATTTTATTTCATTGGACAAGTATAATTATGGATCAACCCCTTGGATTAAAATTGATACCTACGGCTAAATTCAAATATAAATTTATTTGATCTTGTTAGAAAATTTTAGGTGTAAAATGCCAAGGGTTAAGCCTTTGGAGCTTCTTCCGTAAGGTGGTGGAACCATTGGTGCTCGTCCCGTGACTGCATCACCATAACCATCGCATTTGCAACTTGTGGTCTATTTCAGATTCCAACTCTTGGTCACCCGAGTGGGTTCTTCCATAGAGATGGTGGGAAGGGGTTTTCTTGGGGGTCTGGAGATTCTTCCACATGGAGGATTTCTTTTCACACTGCAGTTCTTGGTTCTCTTTCTCCGGAGTTTAGTTGTCGGTGGTGCATGCCTGGAGCTCATTCATGAGGGAAGATATCTTCTGTTCAACTTCATCATCTTCTGGACATCTTTTTTTATCTTCATAATCAGCCATATATCCCACAAGGAGTCCGATCTAGACAAGGTTTTTCTTATGTTACTAACTTAATTTATTATATCTACACACCATTAAATTATATATTCATTGAATCAATTTGAATTAGACATATTTATTCGGGACCTAATGAGTTGTACTCACACCCTGTTTGACCTACTACATGTTATCCATGAAGATTTCATGGATGTAAGAAAGGATAAAGGTAAGATCCTTACTATTGATGGTTGGTGTTTGTCTTATGTTGGGGGTATGGGAAAATAGGGCTGATATGGGACTTAGGATGGTCATAGAGATTGGAAGTATTTAGTCTTTTGTTTTCATTATCTTTTCCCATTATTGTTTTTGTGATTGATTCTATGATATGATTAATGTATATTTTTTTCACCACCATGACATAATCTATATTTAACCATTTTACTACCTTATATATATTTTATTTCTTATATATTTTCATTGTGTTGAATTTATTTTCATTATGTTTCACTTTGTTACATAGGGAATAGTCTCCCCACTATACCACCATACACCCTCACTGCTAGTCAACATCCTCTAGTGTATGGGGAGGTTTTCTTGGGGCTTTTGGCTCTATTGATTGTTTACATATTAATGAATATGGCCAATGATGTCACAACCATGAATTTCCTACTTGAATATATTTTCAAAATGAATGTTTGATATATATATATATATATATAGTCTATATAATAGTTCCATTCATTTTAAATTTCTTTCATTATTACCAAAACTAACAAATATATCCACCACATAATTTTACATGGTTCTCTAGACATAAACCCTAAAAAACCCTTCCAAAACACTATATTTCATCACCAAGCCTCTAAAACCTCTTTCTATTCCAAATTTCCACAACACATAACATAAATGAGTCTCTATAATACTCCTAATTATTTAACATCCCACACATAGTAATTTAGTGTGCATTGTTTCTATTGAAAATATCAATCCATTACTGATACATTAAACATTCACCCTCTATCATTTCCTCATTCTGAGTACCATGTTTCCAAAGAAAACATACCAATAGAATAAATCAACCAGAAATAACTCTCACCCACCTTTCAAAAATATGAATAACATCTTACATAATGATCACATTGAGGTATAACACTACCTGATTCTATATAATATCATGTGAAGGGTCCTACATTTATTTTAATAGTTGTTAAATCTGAAACATATCAATCATCCTTTAATTACTAGATGTTAGTTCCAATTGGTATGAAAAATCCCTGATATGATAGATAATATCTTGTTATGTAACATATCTAAAAGTCAATATATCTTACATCCTAAGAATACTTTATCCAAATCATGAAAAACCCCCATAAACACATAATTGGCCATGAAACACCTCAAAGTCCATTAAAAATGATCAATAAATGTATTTTGACTACTATGAGTTGTACTCATCCATATAAATAATTTTTACTAACTATTAGACCCTGTTAAGACCTATTAAGTAATCATCTCTAACTTTTTAACTATACAAGGGAGAATGACATTATCCCCCATAGAGTTCCTCAAATTAACTCAAATCAATAGTGTTATGATGAATGTTATTATATAAAAAAATTACTAATGATATAATATTATCAAATAATCCAAAAAAACCCCATAACACATTCTATAATATTTCCACCAGTATTTTATAAGTTTGGGATTCTCTCCTTAGATCCATTAGTGGAATATTCTCTTGATACTGGTGAAATTGGTTTGGATAATGACCAATATCATTATAGTTTGGTAACTGGATAGTAGTGGTATCGTTCTTTACATTACATTCATTATCTGGATAACCCTTATACCCACATTTGTAACAAATTCCCATTCCCTTCAATCAATTTCCAAGATATTTCATTCCACAATTTTCACATGATGAAAATTGCTTCATTATCTTCTTCTTCTTTGAAACATTAAATTTTTATTTTTATTAAACTATCCTCTTATTCTCTTTATTTTCCTTGAATATATAGGATCTTAGAATTCATTCTTTTTTTATAGAACATAAAACTATTTCATTATAAGAAGAATATTTTTCAGAAACCAGTGCCCTTTAGAGAATTGTCTTAATACCTTCTAATTAATGGTAAATAATCCATTCCATATTACATATGTAATCCATAGCATACCTATATAGTCTTATAAATTTATCCTTATAATAGACAGCAATTTTATCTTCATATTTCATTATGTTCATGAACTTTTTCTTCATTTAAAATTATTTATTATGAGGGAAATATTTTTTGAAAAATATTTCTTTATAATATTTCCATTCCATGTTTTCTATTTCTTATTCTAATCTAGTATTCTGGATAAATGACCACCATTGATCATTATCACCTTTGAGAAAATATACTACAAGTTAACCTTTTTCCAATCATCGCATCCCAAGTACAATAATATTATAACAAGGGACTTAATACATTTCTCAACTACCACTTGATTAGTAGTCCCATGAAATTATAGTTTCTTATATCACATGAATATATCAAATATAGGTATATCATTATGTAGAACATAATGTTTCTCTACATGTGTAAGGTTATAAGTCATAACATAGTTCAACTTCTCTAATATAGTCATGATCTAATCAACTCTAACACTAGTTGTATTGGATTTGTCAACAAAGAAATTTATATTTTGACCATGAGTAATTATACCATTCTTTATACTAGGAACCGTTTCTAAGAAGTGGAATATTATGAATTAGTTCATAGAATTTTTAATTTCAAATCATAATATATAATTCTAAATATTATGTAATGATTAACATAAATTGAAAATTTATGCATTGTTAATCTCAGAATCATAAACTTGGATTCTTTGGGAATACTTTTAAAACATTTTCAAATAATTCATAATATTTTGTAAGGAATATATTAATTAACCCAATAATAAAAACTAGGAGTTTAAAATCAGATGATAAGTAAGGGTATAGTCACCATGTGGCAAAATGATGGTCGAGATATAATCGAGCAACTCTTTTCAGGGTTATTATCCGTAGATGCATTTGTTCCAAAACCACATACGCTTATAGTATCGATAAAGAGATGTATTTATAAGAAAAACCAAATAATATCTTCCTAAATAAAACTTTTATAATATTGTACTAAAATTAGACATGTCCTAAAATTCCTTCATCTGGTTATATTCTATAATCTATGTTTCCTTAAATCTACTTCCCAAGGTTTCTGTTAAATATACTATGACACCAACTTTAGCAACCCCAACTCCTGTAACCCAAATCCAGTTTGTACTTTATTGGAATAGATACATGGGATATAATACTGAAGGTCTGATTACTTTAATAGTTTTGTAGATCTAGATACTTACATGATACCTATTTTACATTGGTAATAATATATAAAACATAACAAAAGTAAATCTTCTACATCCTTTAAACTCATTCAAATATTTTTATTCATAATATAGATAAATGAAACAAAATATGGGTGATCTCTAATGATCTGTAAGGGTTACATACAATGAAATATATCATGATTAAATAAGTCACAACCAATATGGAAAGGTAAATAACTAAAAAATCATGTCATTTAATCAATAACTTGAGAATGAAATGCATCCATGGATAATATAAAAGAGAAAATATAATGGATAATAATAATTAAAGTCTTAAAGAAATAAATGAATAATCTTGGAATTCATTATCTTTGAAATCATGATATCAATACCATTAATACCTCAGGCTTAGTTATTTTAATTGTTGGGTAGGTACACATGAAAAACCCATTTAATTTTGCCAACTAATTTGTCTCATTAGATCAGTTAATATATTGAGGGGCTCTCAATAATAGAGACATGCCCTTGACTTTAGTCCAATTAATTCCTCATATATCGAATGATTATTTCCATTCAAAAACAATATTCCTAATAAAAAAATATCATAATTGAGTAAATAATATGGAATGTTAATTTTTCCCCATTCAATCAAATAACATTCACAGTAAAACACTATATATAGAAATGGTATATAGTTTAAGAACTAATCATATCCATGATATATATAATATGGATATTTAAGAGAAATGTAATGTCTAATGATAATAATAATGTGAATGTTTCAAGATAATGTTAATGCCACAAAATTATTAGGAGATAATATATGTCCATTAATTTGTTAGAAATATAGGTTTTGAAATAAAATTGCGTCCTTTAGAGATATAAAGATAATGGAAGAGGAATATAAAAAAATCTTTCAGTAAATATTTTTTTTAAATTAGTTAAAACTTATAGAAGAATCTAAATATCATAAAATGGTTATGGTGATAGAAAATTCCATTAACACCACATATGTTAAACTGAAAACATTCTTATTGACTTTTTATAAAAAAAGTCAAAAAACCCTTTTGAGAAAATATTATAAATATTTCATTAAAACCATTTAAAAAATCAAGTATAACATAAAACTTCCTTAATGAATCATTGTATAAATTAAAAATACTCTTGTAATTATTTTGAAAAATATGTATATAGAACAAAAACAAACCCGACCAAAAAGATAAATAAGTTCAAATTTTATTTTAAGTGTTTCATTGCTTGATTAAATTACTAAAGAGGGTAAATTTTGGAATAAAATAAGTAAAATCCTTATATATATATATTATAATAAAATATATGGATTTTATAAAGGATTTATTATGATATTCCTTCAATTAAAATTAATGTAATCTTAAAAAAAATAGATTTTGAAATGTAACCTAACCTATATGATAACTTTTAAATTGTAACCCCATGAAAGAATAAACATGAATTGAGAAACTAATAATAATTAATTAATATTTATTCTTGTTAAATATATCAAATGGGAAATTTATACATTGTATAAAAGTAAATAGGTACATAATATCAAATATTTCTCTATGGAATGGAAATTAAGATGAAATCCCTTACCTCACAGTTTCATTTAGTTGATTGTAATTTAACATATTATATAATGGTCTTAAAAACTTTATTAATTTATATATTCACCATATTCAAATTTATAATATCATATATGATCCTCTTATAACATCTTACCACCCATTAATTTATAATATTTCATTATTACCATTGTTTTCGATGTTAACTACTATATTTTATCATGAAAATTTTTTATGGGAGTTATAGTTCACGTGTATAGGATATAGTTCCATCATATACATAATGATATTTAAGTTATAAATATTATATTTATTAATTAAATATATTTTTATAATCAATCATGAATTTTGTACATGGAAAATGAATCACATCTCTTCTTGGAGACTATATGTTTTGCATATGCACGAGCGACATTATCATTTCCTAAATGTGTGATAGAATTAAGAAAAGGATGATATATTAATTTTAAATAATAAAAATTATTTCATAATTACTATATATATTCATTATTTCCATCATTTTGACTCTCCATGTGAGTCGGTAATCGAAAACAAATTACATAGGTTCATGAGGCGGTATTCCACCGTGCACATGAGCGATGGTTTTGTTTTCCATTTTTTGGATAATTAGATTGGTAAATATTATTAAATAAACATTATAACATCTAAATATATGAGATATAATAGTGTTAAAACATTTTAATTATTAATACATAATTTAAGGTGGTAACAGAATAAGTAAAAAAGAATATTATTGGAAAAGATGGTTACATTTCTTAAAAAACCTTCATTGGATTTATTATTAAGGACACTAGGGTTGGTATTTTTTGTATACCATTATATATATAATTTTTAATTATGTTAGTGAGATATTTAATTATGTTATGGTTGATCTAAATTGTTCGATAGGTTTTAAAAAGTGAGGGGAGGAGGATCCTTTTTATAATTGAGGTTAGTGTCACACATGTAATTTTTCAAAGTTTTTCTATAATTTCAAGTCACTTTCATTGAAAAATGGATCTCAAATAGTTAATATTAATAATTTATAAGGTTATATCATTATCAAACCAACAAATTCTGTTTTATAATGTTTTTTTGTCATTTTAATACTTATATTTATATATTAATCCCCAATAAACACGTTTTGACCTTAAACATAATAATTATCTTTTACAGCTTTTATTATTCATTTTAAAAAACGTTAACTTGAACTTATTATATAATATTAATTATACTTATTAAAAATATTAAATCCATTTTATCAAATCCAATTCATAGAGGTTCCAGAATTTAATTTAAAGATAAACCCATAAACATGCTAAAAACACTTTTTCAAAAAAATCATTTTCAATCATAAGATGATCTTACTTAAACTTAATCATAATTATATGTATTTAAATTCATATATTTATATATATATAATATAAATTTAATTAAAATAATTCATCATTATAAATTATTTTAATTAATTAAAATGTAACGACATTATTCCTTAAAAATAGTTTTCTTAGAAATATCCATTTTTATCTCCAAATGATCGTATCTTTATTTATATCAAATTTATAGTCAATAAATTGTAAATTATATATATAATAAAAAAATTATAATAAATAGAATGAGTAGTAGTTGAATTTTATTTTTTTTTATTATTTATAAAATCTTTTTTCTAAGGGAAAATTTCAAAAACTCATTTTAGGTATATTTTGAAAAAGTTCAAAAAAAATATTTATCCAATAAAAATAAAAATATTGAGAAATGAAACATTAAAATGTAAATTTTATTATAGTTTTATAATAATATCTACTTACTATAATTTAAGATTAGGTGTTACATATGAAATAAACCAGTCCATGCCTATGATGATTAAAATATAAAAATGTTCAGGATGGTGAAGTCTCATTGGAATGGAACACTTGAAAAAATAATTATGCATGATAGAAACTGGTTCCATAACTATTATGTTATCCTATACATGACTATATGTTCATTAAATTCAACATCATTTTTAGTCACTTTCCCAATATATATATATATATATATATATATTAATCAAGACATAATAAATTAAAGAGAGTAATTGAGATTAAATAATGTGTAACTAATAATAGAATAAACAAGAATTGAAACATTAATAATAAATAATGAATATGTATTCATGTTAAATATATATAATGGGTAATTTATAAACTGTATAAAAGTAATAGGTAAGTAATATCAAATATTTTTCTATGGAATGGAAATTAAGATGAAATCCCTTACCTCACGCTTCCATTTTGTTGAATGTGCTTTAAAATCCTCTATAATGATCTTAAACATGTTATTAACTTAAATATTCACCATATTAGGATTTATATTATCATATATGATCCTCTTATAACATCTTACAACCCATTTGTTAATAATATTTCATTATTACCATTGTTTCTGATGTTAACTCCTTCATTTTCTCATGCACATTTATAATTGGATGTTAAAGTTATCATGTATAGGATTTAGTTCCACCATATCCATAATTATATTTAATTTATAAATATTATATTTATTAATTATATATATTCTTATAATCATTCATGAAATTTGGACATGGAAAATGAATCACATCTCTTCACTGAGACGGTTGCTCATGCATATGCACATGCGGCATTATCATTTCCTAAATGTGTGATAGGGTAAGGAAGTGGATGATATATTAATTTTAAATAATAAATATTATTTCATAATTTTAATATATATTCATTATTTCTGTCATTAGGACTATCCATTTGAGTCGGTAATGGAAAACAAATTACGTCGATTCGTGAGGCGGTAGTCCACCGTGCACATGAGCGATGGGTTTGTTTTCCATTTGTAAAATAAATATATTGATAAATATTATTAAAGAAAAATAATAAAATATAAATATATGGTATATAATAGTTTTATAATATTTTAATTATTAAGACATATTTTAAGGTGGTAAAATAATAAGTAAAAAAGAATGTTCTTAGAGAATATGATTACCTTCGCTTAAAAACCTCATTTGGATCTATTATTTAGGACACTAGGGTTGGTATTTTGGGTATACCATTAGATATATAACATGGTTAATTATTTTAGGGAGATATTTAATTATGTTATTCTTGATGTAAATGGTTTAATGGGTTTTAAAAATTGAGGGGAGGAGGATCCCTTTTATAATTGAGGTGAGTGGCACACATGTAATTTGTCAAAGTTTTTCAATAATGTCAAGTCAATTTCCTTGAAAAATGTATATGAAATAGTTCAATTTAAAAATTTATATATTTAATTTCAAGATAAAACCAACCAATTCTATTTTAGAAAAAATTTTGGTCATTTTAACCCTCATATTTATATATCGACCCCAAGTAAACATATTTTGACCTTAACCATATTAATTATAATTTACAGTTTTTATTATTTATTTTGAACAAAAATTTAGTTGAATTTATTTTATAATATAAATTTTAATTATTAAAAATATTAAATCCATTTTATCAAATCCATTTCACAGAAGTGGCAGAATTTAATTTAATAATAAACCCATAAAACATGTTAAAAAATTTTTTTCAAAAAAAATAATTTTCAATCATAAGATGATATTGCATAAACTATATAAAAAGTAATCATTGTTATATGGATAAAAATTCATATATTTATATATATAATCTATAAATTTAATTTAAATAATTCATTATTAAATATTATTTTAATTAATTAAAATGGGAGGACATTATTCCTTAAAAAATAGTTATCTTAAAAATATCTTGTTTTATCTCCAAATGATCATATATTTATTTATACTAAATTGAAGTCAATAAATTGTAAATTATATATATATATACTAAAAATTTTTAATAAATATAATGATTAATAGTTTAATATTATATTTTTAATTATTCGTAAAGCTTATTTCTAAGAAAACATTTCAAAAACTCGTTTTAGGATTATTTTGACAAAGTTCAAAAACTATATTTAGGAAATAAAATTAGAAATCTTGTGAAATTAAATATCAAAATGTAAATTGTATTATAGTTTTATTATAAGACCCACTTATTATAATTTAATCTCAGGTTTTACATGTGAAATCAACCAGTCCATGCCTATGAAAATTTAAATATTAAAATGTTTAGGATGGTGAAGTCACATTGAAATGGAACACATGAAAAAATGATTATGCATGATGGAAACTTATTCCCCAACTATTATGTTATCTTATAAATGACTATATGTGCATGAAATTCATAATCGTTTTTAATCACTATCCTTATATATATATATATATATATATTAATCAAGAAATAATAAATTAAAGAGAGTAATTGAGATTAGATAATGTGTAACTAATAGTAGAATAATATAATAAATTATGAGTTACAATAGATGGAAATGCCTTTTTAATTATTGGATCCTACTCTTTCATTACCAAGAAAACCTAAGTCTTCTTATATTGTAATCATCCACCCTACTTTAATTATTCCTATAAATATCCTCATGTGTTCATAGTTTCATTTCTTCTGAAGACATACTACTGGAATAAACCATCGTATTAACACTGTCCTATTAAGGATTGTAATACATATTTCAAATTTAACCCCCACCATAGATGAACTAGGTTGAGTTTTTTAATACTACTTTAGGTATACATGATTTCCACACATAAAACAAATTATGGTTTTCCTAGGAAATCTTGATTTATGTGGTCAAATAACATTCATTAGAAATATACTACCTACATGACTTTCTACACCATAGATGAACACATCAGTGTGTACCAGACTTCTGATTCTCCTAACTAATTATAGGAATCATCGTTCCTTATCTTCAACCTATTACTCAAACCACCTCCTCCACTTGGAAAAGTAAAGTTACCCCCATCTAGTTGATTTCCCTAGATACCATTCTCAACCAACATTTCATTATTTAATATTGAAATATATGAGTTGGTATAGAACCTCACCACCCTATATCAAATGATAGGTATCAACCAAGACTCAGATAATTATTCACTAAATTACTCACTCAAAGTATCTTTAATTATAAACAGTCCAAATTTTAAAATTGAGTGACAAACATGATGAACATAATATATTTCTGAAACATGCTAAATAACATCGATATATTGGATTACTAAAAATTGTGAGTGTAGAAGTATTTATTAAACACATTCTCATGCCCTTCCAAATCTAACCCATCATGAAACTTATCCTTATCAAACAAATGACACTATTTATTTATAATTTTATTGAACATGTGATTATTTACTTTCACATTCATGTATATTGGAGAATAAAAAATAGAAAAATAATTATAAATATTTTTTAATGATTTCACTATATCTTTCAGCTAATCCCTTGAATGATTTAAGGATATTGTATTTGAAAATCAAATGACCCATCTACTCCAACCAGTTCACATGGGGATGACCCTCCAAAAATATTATATGCCTATTTTAAATTTTATTAGGAATTTATGATTCAATGGTGAATTATTTTGAAATATATTCTTAGTGGATTCATTATTTCAATTCATGGGAGGTCTAATTGGCTGCATCAATATATAATGACCAAAGAAACACTATTCAACCTAACCATAAATAATTATCTCTAGTATCGAAAGATCCCGTAAGTATTTATCTAAATTACTAGAAAATAATATATCACCATTCCATGATAACCCCTGAAAAATCCACCCCTCCATGAATGGTCCATTACAATTTATCCTACTATTGATAAGAAATAATTATAATAAAACAATTAAATATTTACATAAATAGAACATCATTTAATGCTATTTTAATAATAAAACATTTTTAAACACCGCATTTTGAAATTTATTTCATAATCAAAACAAAGGAATTTTTTAAAATTATGAAAACATGATACATTTCATATCCATGAATGCCTATATGATGTAATTAGAAAAATATGGACCTTAAACCAAATAAATTAACCCAAATGAAACAGATAAATCATATAATGTGTTCACTAATAATATGTTTTACATGTATATTATAGAAACATATGGTTCAACATAAATAGGTTTGATATGAATTTATATTACTACACCATAATTTCCAAATCAAATTATCTAGATTTATACTTCCCATACAAAAAAAACATACACCATTTTAAACATCCTGACACAATGAATCTCTCTATAAAATCAATTAAAACAATTCAAAAATGCTACTTGGCCATAGTTGTATCCCTTGATCAATAAAGGATTGAAATAAATTCTAATAGATTAGATAATAACATTGGGGGTGGTTTCCCACCAAATAATTTACTTCACTCATTCCAAGATCCCATTGAAATTTTGTTATAAGTCATCTACATATCAATAATACCCAACTGATAAGATATAACCACAAATATTTCGATTATTTCTCATAATATAATGCATTATATAATAATATTAAATCATAAAAATATAAAAAATAAAATTCAAAATGTGTAATAAGATTATATAACACTAAAGGAATTGTTTATAAGGCCATAAAATTAAAATCTCTAATATGGGGCACCACATGACTCTATTGTGCTTCTAAAAAACACTATGAGTCATCCATTCATCCAAAATAGAACCTCCAAATGTATACCTCCATGGTTATGGTTCTGAACTAGTTAAATCCCACGTCTTTATCCTACCCATGTCATAATTCATAATCTTTACCCATTCACCACGATGGGAGAATATGCAGTGAGTTCAATACCTAATAGAATATTTCCAAGATTTATCATTAACACTGTGAATGTAAAAATAATCAAGGGATTAATGAATTTTCTAAAACATGTGACAATATAATGAGAATTTATAAAAACAAATAAATCACCTAAAATTTTAACCGAATAAAATATTTCCAAAGAATCCATATCCAAACACATCATAAATTCCATCATTCTCAAAACCAAACACCCCACACACCCAATCCTCGATGATAAAACCATGATAAATAATAAACAATAAAAAGATACCTAAAATATGTGAATGTATCAACTAACCAACCATTTATTTAAATCCTTGTCAAAAAATGAGTTATCAATATATAAAAAAGATTTATGTTCTTTGTAAACGTAGATAAGGTACATATAATCAGGTCATAATTTATAAACTTTTATAAGTAATACCTTAACCATACCATCAATAAAAATACTAATGTTAAATTCCTATTCATCAATATTCAAAATCTATAAAAATATCAAAATATATATAACTAAAAGAAAATATACCCAAATAAAATATCAGTGAAAAATTCTCAATTTATTTAAATTTTACCAAAATTATACACACACTTGGAAAATAATCCATTATTATTTTCACTAAAATCCTTGAAAAATGATATCATATTTAAAAATAATAATTAAATAAACATAATTATTTATTTTCTAATACACAAAATTATTTAATTAAAATCCAACATTCAAGGTTATATAATTTTATAAAAGATATAATATAGTATAAGCTACCAACGTCATCACAAAAATGACACATAATCACACCACCAAACTCAAGACACATTCTCCCCTTAGTTGTATTAAATAAATAACAAAAAATTCCCTCAAATATATTTTACAAAAAAACCAATGTCATTGAACACTTTTTAGTAGTTCTCTGCAAAGGAAAAAATTAATAGAGAATAGTATGGAATATACTGAGTTACTTACCTATAATATAGAACTATAACTATCTATTATCAATGATAAAGGGAATAAATTTGTCAAAAAATAATTTCTATAGTGAAAATTGGTTGAGATATTTGATTATGATTTTAATAATATAATATTTTTCTCTGAAATAATTTTTTAATTGATGTTTTTTGGTAGCTATAAAGTTATTGAATGGAATGAATTCATAGTTCTAATGGTAAATCCAATAACAATGCACTTCTTATAATAATGTTTCTATAATTATAATGTAAATGAGGTATGGTCCTAGGTACCATGAACCAAACAATTTATTTTCTTTTGAATTTATATAACTAATATTCATATCTACTTTGAAAGATGAACACCCCTAACTTTATACCAACCCATGCACCCTGAAAAACAAACCTTGCAAAATTCCTAATTTAAACCCCAAAGCATCTGAAAATTTATATACCTAAATTATATACATTTCATGCCCCGAAGTAATCCTTATAATTTTTATTATTTTAAAGGGTCATTGATTTATTTGTATGGATCCGTGTTAGAAATATTTCAATGAGATGAAGTAGAGAAAGGATAATCATCTTGTACTGAGGTAACATGAGATTGGTGTAAAAAATGTGGTATTCTATGATTCATATGGTTGAGGATTTGAAATTATTTTGATATAGGTAACTATAGTAATTATATTTGGATGAATACATTTGAAACTCACTAATTAGAATTGTCACGACTCGTCCCAGTGGGGCCCGCACCGTGACTCCCCAAGCCCGCCTCTAATAGGCCAGGGGCTGGTGACTAGCACCGAGTAGGTATATTACTAATCATGGGAGGCATTTCCTAAGTACCTGTACACACACACATCTCCAATCCCACAAATGCTGAAATGTAAAAATACTGAGGTACAAAAAAATGCATGCATACAACTAAACCCAACCAACATAGTACAATGGAAGGTAAATTACTGAAATTAAACTGGGCTAGAATACAGGCCCACTAAAACAAAAGTCTAAAAACTGCAAAGTCCAACCTATAAACACAAAAATGTACTAGGACTTCCACTCGTAGCCGTAGGAATGCCTCGGCCTGTAGGGAACTCAGAAAGCTCGGTCATGTCCTGGTCTACCCTGGACTCTGTCAAAAGGTTGCTCATCTGCACAAGACACAACACGTGCAGGCAAAGCCCGTGTAGGGGTGAGTATAAAAATACTCAGTAGAGGACCCCGAAAACCAAAAATCAGTACACAAAGTAAAGGTACAGTCAGCTATACACAATATATGTCTATCAAACATATATCACAAACCAGATACACTCAAAACCCAGACTCTTGGTCTAGAGACAAGTCACACAACATCATACCCCCAGCTAGGGGTTCAATTTGAAGATTCCATGAAGCACTCATTCCAAGAGAACATACTCAATGAGTCTTATAGCTCTGAGGACATCCGTCTGAAAAGTATTGTTCATCGGGAATTGTCACGAGAGGTTGTTACACTCATTACGGGAGACACACTTCTGAGTGAGAAGTTTACGGTAGATAGATGCACTCATTATGGGAGACACATTCCTAAGTGGGAAAGATCACGATACATAGATGAGGATCACTGTCAGGGCCATGGAGGATACCAAGACTCATCCATAATTCACATACTAGATAGAGGATTGACGTCTGGTGGAGTTGGTCATGTCGATGTTGGACTCTACCTAGGGTCAAGAATGGATAGAGGATCCAGATCCGGGCCTCTCAGATAGATGCCTGACTCTATCACATAAATTCCGGCTGAAGGGATCATACTCTTGTAGAAGGGAATGATGCCTGGCCTTCAGGGAAATGAGAATAAGGGGCACTAACCCAAACGAAATATTTCAATGATATGGTGAACAAGATGACCATGCCATTTTCCAAGAAGTACATGGCATGTAGAAAAGTTACACGCCATGTTGTTTGGCCCCGAGTACTGCCTGTGTACAACGGCTTGTGTCGTAAGACTGGTCTTGTAGAAAACATAGTACATGGAGTGTAGTATGTTGTACACGCCGTGCCCGAGTAACTGGGGTTGGCTCCGTGTACGCTGGCCATGTTCTCGTACACGGTTATCAACTCGTGTACTCCAACCCGTGTAATCGGTACATGGGGTGGCCCACGTTACTGGCCTCGCCTGGCCATGTGATGGAGTACATGGTCGTGCACTCCATCCCATGCTAGTGTACCCCCTGGATACATGCCGAGTTCCGCGTAGCTGCCTCTGCCATATTGTACACACCGTGTCGTCTGAATCCGTGTAGTCCAACTCGTGTCTGTGTACTTACCAAAATACACGCTGAGATTTGGGGAAGGCGCAACAAGATGTGTGACTAGGGTCACATGCCGTGTTATTCCTCTCTGACCCCTGAAACCCAAGCTGCCACCGCAATAACTACACAGCGTGTTCTTCGGAAGTACACGTTGTGTATTCTAGAAATTTCCAGAATCGCGGCCTTCCACCTTCACGCCTTCTGAGCTGCCCCGTTCATCTATCCGGTAATCCAATCGCCATGAAACTCATGGATTTTGGTCTCCACAAAACCATGAAGCTCCTTATTGTCTTTTCGGACCTCCGATCGGCTCTGAAAACATGTTTTAATTTTCCTCTGTGAAGAACACTCGAAGAATGGCCTCTTCTGATCCGTGTTGATTCGTCGTCCTCCATCGTCGTCGCACCTCCGGAAGGTCGTTATGGTGTCAAGTCTTTAATTTGGGATCGTTGCATCACAAAACGAATGTGCAACGATCCGTTGTTCGTCACCCTTGAAGAATGTGAAGAACGCGAAGAACGAAGGGGAAAAAAATAAAATAAAACAACATGAGGAATGAACCTCTTCCATCATTCATCATGGCATTGATCTGCTCCCATTAGTAGGCTTAAACGGAGAAGAAATAAAACAAGAAAATCAACATGGATTAATTCTCCGAATCATCCTGATAAAACCCTCCCGCAAGAACGAACGAATCCTCGGATCAACTTGTTCATGGTTGATCCGCGTTCGTCATTTAAAATCAAAAACGTGGAAAAGAATTCAAATAATAAACCCCTACCTTAAACCGGTTGAAGAATGATCGTTGTGGCGAGCTGCCATCGTTGTTGAGACCCTTCAACTCCATTGGCCTCACAGCTTCGATTCGTCGTCGTTTGTCACCGAGAGTTTCCTACAAGGATCGACAAATTTCTCCAGAGCTTCCCCTAAAAAATTCGTCAATGACCACAAATTGCTCAACCCATTAAAAAGGGAAACGTGATTCAGCGTTCTGTTACGCTGCGGAATTAATGAGTCAAGTGGTTGTTTATTAAGCCATTATGACATGGAATTTATTAAGGAAACAGTTACACCATTGTCGCGCTGCAACGGATGTTTCCATAAAAAAAATAAAAATAAACTTGTGAATTTATTTTATTTTATTTTACTTAAAATGTCCGAAAATTAACTTTTTCCCTTGACCCGCGCCAGTCGAGGTTAGGATTGTTCTCAGGTAAAGTCACCGCCCCGGATGCAATGATGCCCTCAGATTTTTAATCAAGGCATCCACTTCAAAACTGCCACTACCACACAAAAGTTCCAACTCACTTAACATAAAAAAAAAGTTCAAACCACCATTCTAGGCCCACTGGACCTCGGAATGATGTTTCGTTTTCACGCCCGATCTCGAAATAATTCCACATAATATTTAAAAATAATACACAGAAAATCTGAGACATTACATTCTCCCCACCTTGGGACTTTACATTCCTGAAAATCCAAAACAAGACTACTCAAAGAGATGTGGGTACTGGGCATGGATCTGGGCCTCCCTCTCCCACGTGCTCTCATGAAGATTCCCTTGTTGCCATCGGATGCGCACCAAGGGAATCGTTCACCCATGAAGGATCCTATCCTACCGATCCTTGATCTCCACTGGGTACTCAAAAAAGGTCTCTCCATCCTTGATATCCAGCTCGCCCTAGTTGATGACATGGGATGGGTCATACATGTGCCTTCTCAGCTGCAACATGTGGAAGAAATCGTGTACCCGATGTAACTATGGCAGTAGAGCTAGGCGGTACGCCACTTCGCCAACTCTACATAGTATCTGGAAAGGCCTGATGAACCTCAGAGATAACTTTCCACCTCGGCCAAATCTCTGTAACCCTCATCGAGGTGAGACCTGAAGAAAGACTTGGTCTCCCTCTTCTAAATCTAGAGGTCTCCATCATCTGTCAGCATAAGACTTTTGCTGGCTCTGCGCAGTCTTCATCCGCTCTCCGATGATCTGCACCTTCTCGGTAGTAGCTCACACCAACTCTGGACCCATGAGTGTTGACACTCCGGGGTCGGTCCAGCAAAGCGGTGACCGGCATGGTCTCCCGTACAAGTCCTCGAATGGTGCCATACCAATGGTGAAGTGGTAGTTATTGTTGTACGAAAACTCTACCAGTGGTATATGGTCCTCCCAATTACAACCAAAGTCCAAGACACATGCTCGCAACATATCCTCCAGAACCTGAATGGTCCTCTCCATCTGACCATCTTTATAGGGATGAAATGTTGTACTTAAGCATATCTGAGTCCCAAAATCCTCTTGAAATCCCTTCCACAACTGGGATGTAAAGTGGGCATCTTGGTCCGAGACTATCGTCGATGGGATGCCATGAAGATGAACTATCTCCTGTGCGTAGAGGAATCCCAATATCTCTACGGAACTCTTCTCCCTGATATCTAGGAAGTGGGCAGACTTGGTGAGCCGATAAATGATCACCCAGATGGAATCATTCCCCTTGGACATCCTTGGTAAGCCTTTCATGAATTCCATCGATATTCCATCCCACTTCCACTATGGAACTTCCAGGGGTTGAGATAATCCCACTGGAACCTAGTGATCGGCCATCACCTACTGGCATGTAAGGCATCAAGAAACGAACTTCGCTATTGCCTTCTTCATGCCTGACCACCAGAACTGTTTTTAGAGATCCTGGTACAACTTTTCCACTCCAGGATATACCGCCAAAGGGGATGTATGAAACTCCCTCAGGACCTCATACTGCAACGCTACTGGTACAACAGTGTGTCCTCTAAAAAGAAGTATGTGCTCCCCACCTTGCAAATATCCATCAGAAGAATGTCTTGTGGATAACTGATCTCATAAGGCCACATCATCGATATCTCCTAGTTGTGCCTCCCTAACCTGTTGTAAGAGTGGAGGGGTGACAACCATCGACTATAGCTATGTTGTATCCTCTCTATCCACAAAGGATAACTACAACGCGGCTAACTGCTCTATCGCCTCCCTCAACAACTGGGAGCTCAACCTCCTACTGAGAGCATCTTCCACCTTGTTCCCCTTCCCTGGAGTATAGATAATCTCAAAATCATAATCCTGGAGGAACTCTAGCCAACGCCTCTGCCTCAGATTTAGATTCTTCTGTGAGAAGATGTACTTGAGGCTCTTATGGTCAGAGTAGATGATAAACCGCTCACCCATAAGGTAGTGTTTCCAAATCTTCAATGCAAAAACTACCGCTTCCAACTTGATGTCATGGGTCGCATAGTTCTGCTCATGTGGCCTAAGCTGGCATGAACCATAAGCAATCACTGCCTGCCTCTGCATCAGGACATAGCCGAGCCCAGTCCCTGATGTATAACAACCCGAGATTTTATGAGAATTATTATTTTTAATTTAATTGATGTCTTATGTTGTATGCTACACCAAAATGAGATTTCACTACATGCATATTTGATTTGGATTACATTACACGCCATCGCGACCTTCCTCGATAGCGTGTGTTGTACGCAATACTAGGTTTCACTAAACAACGATACACTGTTATAATATTATTATGGACCAGCCATTATTAATAGTATTAACTAAATTTTGAATTTTATAACATTATTATTCATATTAAACATTTTCTATAACATGGTATGAGAACAAAATTAATTTTCGGGTAAAATAAGTTTTTTTCAAAAAATGCAGTTTTGCCGCCTTTTGATGGCGCACCCACTTTAAATCTAGTTTTTGAAATATTTATAAGTTAAATTTGAAAAAATAAAATTCTTATTTGGAATAAAGATATAAAAATTTACTTTGGATAAATTTTTCATATTATTCTGATAAATTTCATATTTTAATGAATAGTAAAAACACAATATATTTTAATTAAAAACAACATTTTTCATCGCAATAATTTATATGGTTAGATTATAATATAGAATGGTTTTAAAGTATAAATAGAATATATTTTTACCATTTAATATAATTTATATCATTACCATTAATTTTACATTGAATTCATAGGTAAAAACATTTCAATCTTTGGCAATATTTTAACTTTTAAAACTCATTTTCTTAACAACAGGATAAATTTTAATTTAATTACTGCAACTTCTATGTTTTTAATTTTTAAAAATGGATTCCATATTTGGATTCAGTGGGTCCAAATTATTTTAATATGTTACTTTTATTTTTTTGTTATTATGAATAGTAACTACAGTAATTTTTATTTACTTCAGTTAAAGATAAATCGGGTAATTAAGGGTAAACCTAATATTTAAAAATTACCCTAACACATGACAAAATTCTATTGGATGACTAAAAGTCGACCCATATCACCTAAGGGTAGTATTAGATTCATTTTATGGACTTTTGACCAAGAAAATAATTTAATTATTATTAAAACCAAAGAAAGTGACAACATGTCACTCTCTTAAATCTTATAAGTATAATAATTTTAATTTAGTGATAAACTTCATGAAACATAGAAAATGAATAGTCTCAAAAAAATATAATAAAATTATCTACATGATTTTAATTTATTTAGAATTTTTAGGGATTAAATAAATATCATTAAAGGTGACACAATAGTGATGTTGAAATTATTTTATTAATTGAAATATCAAATAAATGGTTTTAAAAATATTAAAATAAATATTATATGAACTATTTAATGTGATACACTAATTTTCTAGATAAATATGACATGTTATGAATCTATTAAATCTTTTATTTTTAACATATCTTCTATGAGGATTTTATTTAAATTCATATAAATTAATAGTGTCAAAATTGACACTTTTGTTATTTTATAAAAATAACATAATATAAAATTGTTTAAAAATCACAAAAATATTTAAAAATTATAAATTAAAATTTATATGGTATAAAATGTCATAAATAATCCAATTATAGAAAATTAAAAACACATAAGTAATTATTTATAACAATTTGAAATTTAGAATCTTATAACCACAAATAAAATTAAATAGATTAAATAAGGATAAATCAATTTGATAATGTTTAAAATAAATTACCAACATGTATAAATTTTATTGGTTGATTGTATTACAACACTATTTAATCTAAGTTTGGATTTGGGTCATTTTGAAAGTTTTTATGTGGGGTTTTATTTTATTATAAATTAATATTTTTGAGGTTTCCAAAAGTGCCCCTCTCCTCCCTTATAAAAAGGGCACCCCTTACCTCTTCTATTCACAACATTTTGAGCCTTGAAGCTCTTCCAAACCCTGAAAATTCCTCTTATAAGCCTCTCTAGTTATATCATATAGGTTTTGGTATTCTCAAAATACCAACTCTAGTGCCCTAAGAAGAAGTTTAAAGGTGGTCTGTCGAGGAAGAGGTAATCTCTTCTACCGACTCTTTCAAGTTTCTTTCTTCTTATACTTCCTCTTCTTTAGTAGTTTCATTATAAAGTAATAACATTGGTATTACTTATATACTTATATGTTATTATAAATATGAAACAACCCTATTTCACCTTCTATCCATCCTACGAAAAATGAAATCACCTCACGTGCGAACGTACAGAATACCGTCTCCACGTCGTGGTGTAATTTGTTTTTCCACCACCACCTTACTTGGATGGGTATAATGATGTAAAGAATAACTATACATGATTATTATAACATAATACTGATTCTAGGATATTATATCATCCACTCCAATTCCATTTAATAAATATGGGAACTATATCATCGCATGTGCATACGTACGGATTACCGTCTCCACGACGCGAGGAGATTCATTTTCCATGTTAACAATTAAAGAATGATTATAAAGTATATATAATAAGTAATCATGAAATATATGACATAATAATGTTACTGTATTTATTTATATATATGTGTATGTCATCTACTTAATTCCATTCAATTCAATAAGGAAACGAAAACAGCGTTCATGCGTACGTATGGCCTACCGTCTCCATGAACGGTGTATTTTTTCCATTTATTGATCTATTATATATATGTATATTCTAAATATATATTATATATAAATCATGTTTTATATTCTTTAATTAAGTAATCCTGATCTAAGTAATCATATTAATAATTACAAGTCAAAACACGAACGATAAATGAAACGATTTTACCCAAAACACTGCATTAACATGGAATTGACAAATGAACAGAAAATATAAAGTCATAAGTGAATCATATATGATATCATAAATATTATTATGGTTCTGTTACAAGTTAATAATATGTTTAAACCAACTATATAGGATTATCAGACACATATGGAAGAAATTGGACATAAGGTATGGGATAATTATTCCAATCTCATTCTTATCCGAGATTGTTTATTCGTAAGTATTTGTTGGGGTTATGTTTATTATCCATGTCCATATGTTCTCAAAATGTTTTCATAAAATGTTTAGTTTTCTTCCATGTATGTTTAATGTCATTTTTACCCTTTTTAATTTTACCTCATCGTATAGAAGGAATCTTTCTTTTGTTTACCATACGAGGTACTTTTTGACTTTTCTGGAAAATGTACGAGAAGAATATATTTTTTTAACTTATACGGCATGAAAGGATTTTTATGGTTTCATAATGCCTTATTTTCATGAAGCTTGTTCTACAACATTTCATGACTATTTTCAACAAAATCCTTTTCTTATAAAAATTCATGTCATTTTGTGAAATGAAAATTATTTTGAATAAGAAAGGATATTTTCCTCAAGAATTAATGTCGCGTGTTTTATCAAAACCATTTCCATCTAAGATGATATTATTTAATAAGTTTATGTTTCCAGTATAATGTCTCTACGATTTACATGGTTTCATTTTTCTTATGATGAAATTATATCCATTTCTTTTATATATATTATGTTATGTTTGGATGATGTTTATGAAACCTATTTTTTCGTTGGGTTATTATGAATGATGTATGTTTATTTTGTGGCACACGAAAGAATGATTTAATTATGAGATGGGTGGGATCTATATCTCCCTTAAATGAATTGGGTAATGATTTATATCTCATGAGATAGACATGGCTAGAACGGTAAGTTAATCCGGTTCAGTGATACAGGACTGGGACGAGGAGTGAACTCGATTCAGAAAGGGACTTTGTCCACTAAGATGGTCTTGGCAGCAATGCCTTGGCTACTATAAAAATCATATCATATGATTAATTATTTTCCACAATTACATGTTTTATTCCCATGCTATTTTATCATGACTAATGTTTCTTTATGATCTATTCCTTACGTACTGCCATGTTTTATGTCATTGCTCAAGATTTTGATGTTTAAACATTATGTTCATTTTTTTAAGATCAAATGTATATGATTTGTTTTATTTTCTCCATGCTTACCCTTACTGAGCATTTGAGATCACCGTTTATATGTTTTCTTTTCCCCATGATTTAATGAAAGGTTTTGGGTAAGAAAGAAAAAGGGGAAGATCTTTATTGTAGATGTTGAAGATCTTTCACTGTGATTAGAAGATTATTTTTTTGAGTTTCCAAAGAAACAAAACTATTATGGTCCTTGTGTGTTTTTTCTTATTATGTATTAATTATTCCACAAAAGTAATGTAATTTCCATGTTAGTCATGTTTGGGGTCTCTACAGTTGGTATCAAGGGAAAGGTTTAGTTAACATTTGGAAACTAGGATGTGAAAACTTTAGTGAAATCCCTAGAGATATTTATAAGGTATGTCTAGGGATATCTCTAAGGTTAGCTATATGTATAGGTTATAGTCCTAGAATTATAGTAACGATCATAGAATTAAACCTAAGATGTTCTATATTGAGGGTACTCCCCCTTTATTATATTTTTTTCCTAGGATGATTTATTTCCTCTCACAATATTCTTTTTGTGTTTTAGAAAATGGT
This sequence comes from Viscum album, assembly GCA_963277665.1. NCBI lineage: Eukaryota > Viridiplantae > Streptophyta > Magnoliopsida > Santalales > Viscaceae > Viscum > Viscum album. The sequence goes on along the minus strand of OY728157.1, from coordinate 20,793,858 downwards.
TGGAAACAGGAAGATTCACGATAATGGAGGATATGATGGAAAATGGAATGATATTATTCATGAGCAACCAAATGAATTGAGATTTGGAAGTCCAAACATTGTTATTATGCCTAATTATCAATCTCATAATATGATCAATAATATCAACTTTGGTAAGTTTCCTGACTCGACTAATAAGAGAAAGATGGAGTTTCATGATGATCATAAAGGAAAGAAAGTTAAATTTCCCTCATGTAAATCATGTGGGAAGAGTCATCAAGGAGAATGTTTCAAAGGAACTGGAAGATTATTTGGGTGTGGAAAAGAAAGACACAAAGCCATTAAGTGCAAAGGAAAAGTATCAGTTAACACCATGGACATGGATAATGGTATTGCTACAACATCAACAATTATTAAATGTTTTAAATGTGGAATGTATGGGAATTATGCAAACCAATGCTCTAAGGGAAAGTCTCATGAAGAGAATCAGCATGGTCTTATGGGTAGTATTTATGTTGATGATGATGAAGAGACTACAAATGATATGTGAGATGAAAGAATTGTTCACGCTCAGTCAATGGTTTATGAAGATAGTGGAATGATTTATGTTTATCAAGAGTTATGTCGTATAGGTAATGGTACTATGGAATAAAGACACATATAAGGATTGTTACACTATTGTTTTTCCTAATGTTTTTGAAAGTATATGTTGAATGGTACTGGTAACCATGAAAGGTTATTCAAATATTTTTGGAAAATATATGATAAGTGAATAATGAAGGGATAAGGAGATAATGAGATGTTTTATAGTATTAATGAGGTCATGAATGATATAAGGACAAGTGATATCATGGTTTGAGTATATAGAAATTTTGAGATTTTGGTATGTGGAAAGAGTTAACTTTTGATAGAATTCCTGTTTTCACTAAAGTTCAATGGGTACTCATTTTTCAAGAGAATACATGATTAAGGTATTCACATGTTTGGAATGTGACCCACAACAAGATATATCTTATGATATATGGGGGACAAATGAAGGAATTCACATGCTCGGTAGATGAAATTTCAAGTAATCATATAGAAGTATTTTCAATAAGCCTAAAGGTTGGAATGGACATCATATAGTATTTCTTAAGGCTATAACTTTTTGTTTTTATTTCTGAACTGTTATGATAGTATAGTTTTAGAAAAAGGACAACCTGCAGGATGGGAGACAACCCATCACGTCGGACAAGGTTGTGGGAATCGAACCCACAACCGAAGTGCGACAGGCCTTTATCGCCTACCACTAGCCTATAGGAAGTCCCTGGTTTGTAGAAACTAGTTTTATTATATTAAGAAGTATGATATATGAAGTATAAGTCCATTTTAGGAACCATATATGATTAATCTCACTATAGATGGACTTATGTATTTTTGATAACTTTTTCTAACCTTTTGTTTGAGACATATAGAATGACCCATCATTCTATCACATGATCTGCTAACAATTCACTAATGACAAATTCAACTTCATTTCTTTAATAGATGAAGTGGAAATTTTTCAAGGCACAAACAACGGTGAGATTATACCGAAATAAAGTAAGTATTTCTTTTAATTCAAATTATTAAACTTTAGGAAATGATCTTGAAAACCAAAAATGATGTCCTAGTGCCCTTATATCTGATGAATCAGATGGTACCTTAGATCATCACAAATTTATGGCTTTGTTATTGTTGTCTTTTTCATAGTCATGTTCTCTACCACTCTCCATCAGAACTTGATGGTTAGGTTTCTCTTCCATATCCATATTTTCACCTATGTTCTCCTATGTGGAAACCTAATGATGAGTTAATTTGGGTAACCGATATGTTTCATAATTCACTTTTTAAAATTTAGTTATAGTATTCCTTTTTACGATGTGGGTTTCTATGAAAGAAACTTTTAAGTAGTAAACCATTTATAACCCCGACGAATTTTGAGGATGAAATTCATTTTAAGGGTTTAGAATGTAACAACCCGAGATTTTATGAGAATTATTCTTTTTAATTTCATTGATGTCTTGTGATGTATGTTACATAAAAATTATCTTGCACTACATGAATCTCTGACTTCGCTTGCATTACATGCCATCACGACCTTCCTCGATAGCGTGTGTTGTACGCAATACCAGGTTTCACTAAAAATGATATATTATTATGATATTATTATGGACTAGCCGTTATGAATAGTATTAACTAAATTTTGAATTTTATAACATTATTATTCATCTTACACATTTTCTAGAACAGGGTATGATAACAAAATAAATTTTTCGGATAAAATAAGAATTTTTAAAAAAATGCAGTTTTGCCGCCTTTTGATGGCGCACCCACTTTAAATATATTTTTTGACACGTTTATAAGTTAAATTTGACAAAATAAAATTTTTATTTGGAATCAGGATATTAAAATTTACTTTGGATAAATTTTTCATATTATTCTGTTAACTTTCATATTTTAATGAATAGTAAAAACACGCAATATTTTAATTATAAACAACTTTTTTCATCGCAATAATTTATATGTTTACATTATAATATTGAATGGTTTTAAAGTATAAATAGAATATATTTTTACCATTTAATATAATTTATATCATTACCACTAATTTTACATTGAATTCATAGGTAAAAACATTTCAATCTTTGGCAATATTTTAACTTTTAAAACTCATTTTCTTAACAAAGGGATAAATTTTAATTTAATTACTGAAACTTATGTGATTTGAATTTTGAAAAATGGATTCTATATTTGGATTTAGTGGGTCCAAATTATGTTAATAGGTTACTTTTATTTATTTGATATTATGAATAATAACTACGGTAATTTTTATTTACTTCAGTTAAAGATAAATCGGGTAATTAAGGGTAAACCTAAGATTATAAAATTATCCTAACACATGTCAAAATTCTATTGGATGACTAAAAGTTAACCCATATCACCTAAGTGTCAGATTAGATTCATTTTATAGACTTTTGAAAACGAAAATAATTTAATTATTATTAAAACCAAAGAAAGTGACAACATGTCACTCTCTTAAATCTTATAAGTATAATAATTTTAATTTACTGATAAACTTCATGAAATTTCAAACATTAATAATCTCCAGAAGGATAATAAAATTATCCACATCATGTAAATTTATTTAAATTTTTTAGGGATTAAATAATTATCATTAAAGGTGACACAATAGTGATGTTGAAATTATTTTATTGATTGAAATACCAAATAGATGGTTTTAAAAATATTAAAATAAATATTATATGAACTATTTAATGTGCTCCACTATTTTTATAGATAAATATGACATGTTATAAATCTATTAAATCTTTTATTTTGAACATATCTTCTGTGAGGATTTTATTTAAATTCATATAAATGAATAGTGTCAAAATTGACACTGTTGTTATTTTATAGAAATAACATAATATAAAATTGTTTAAAAATCACAAAAATATTTAACAATTATAAATTCAAATTTATATGGTCTAAAATGTCATAAATAATCCAATTATGGACAATTCACAACACATATGTAATTATTTATAACAATTTAAAATTTATAATCTTATAACCACAAATAAAATTAAATAATTAAATAAGGATAAATCAAGTTGATAGTGTTTAAAATAAATTACCAACATGTCTATAGCATCCCGCCTTTTTATAACATAAACTTTCATTACATTACACAAAACTGAGGATCTTTAAGGTTTAGTGTCTTGGAAACCAGGAACATAAAACATGAAAACATAAAACATTCTTCTTAAACACTTGAAAGGATTCTCCTCATGTTCATCCTAGGTTCATTACTACATCTCATAACCTGGAGACATACATAAAAAGAAAGGGTGATCAGAAGGCCCAGTAAGGGAAACAAGAGAAACATTTTACATGTGAACTTGAGATACTTCAATAAGGTCATGAAAAGAACTTTATGGCATGTAAATGAAACCATGAGGCATATCATAATAAAAATAACATTTTTCATAACGTGAAGATGTGTCTAAATCATTTAACATAGACAATCATGAACATATCACCAAGGTCCATCCCCAAGGTGTCATTTGAAAATTACCAAGGTTATTCACCAAGGTATCGTGAAAATTGTAATCTCTAGTGGTTACATCATTACCCAATGCATTGGAGCGCTATCAGGGCGCACCATTAAATTTGAATTTATTATCATGTGAGGCACATATATCATCATCAAAACTTTCATAAATAACCCATATAGCATAAAATAAATGGGTTTTATTTCATAATCATAACGTTTTAAAAACTGCTTTGAAGACATGATCTTTACGTCACTTTAAACCCACGGAAAGGGAAAGAGGGTTTCATGTATGTAAATACCAGAATTTAAAATAGAACATTTTTATATATATGTGAATACCCCTGTAGAAATAAGAGCTTTGAGTATTCACTTTATAACATAAAATAATTTTGAGAAAAGTGAGAGAGGCACTTTGAGACGAAAATTCTGAAGCATAACGGCTATGTTTCGGGGTTTTAGAAAACATTGAGAAGAGAGGGGACATGGGTCAAACATTCATAAATGACCCTTCAAACAGTAGAGGGACAAAATATAAGGGATTTAAGAACATGGTAATGAAATTTGAAAATATACCATATGAAATGAAGAACATGAAAGGAAGAAAAAAATAAGATTTCTCTTGTGAGAATTCGGCAGCCTAACAGCGTCACTTCAACTTCAAAAAAATTGAATTGACAAGGTCAAATAGGTTATCTCATCATATGAACATAAGATTCCAGTATGATAGATATAGAGATCATACCCCAACATAATAGAAAGGAACTTGAAAGAATTGACATGAAAGTAGAACTTCAAAACGAGAAGGGTGAAGAACCACTTAAAAATTCGGCAGCCTAACGGCGCCACTTAAAACTTCAAAATACTGAATTGAAGAGATCAAATGGGGTCTCTCATCATATGATCATAAAAGATCAGTATGATAAATTTACAGATCATACCCCAACATAATAAAAAGGAACATGAAATACTTTAAATGAAAATAGATCTTGAAAAATGAGGGGGGAGAAAGAATCCGTTACAAAAATTTCGGCAGCCTAACGGCGCCACTTAAAACATCATAAAACGAAATAATGAGAGTAAGAGGGGATCTCTCATTATATGAACATGAAAAGGGAAGTAAGAGGAGTATAAAATAACGTCCTCCAACATAAGAACATGGAGCATTAAATAATTGACATAAAAGAGATCACTTGAAAAGAAAGAGAGGGGTCGGATCCCTTACCTTAAAATGTGACTCTTAAACCTCAAAGGTTGGGACCTTGAGGGCTTGGGGGAACCTTGAGAGGACTCCTTGGGAGGTAATGAGACCAGAACTTCGTTGGGGAAGAGTGGGGAGTCTAATGGATGAGAGGAGGGCTTGGTATTTATAGGGAAAGTGAGGGGACAAGGCATTAATGGCAAAGGGACACCTCATTAGTGGTTTTGGCAAAACCATGGGCTTGACCATGGTATTTGCCCATGGTATTGGCCACTTGGGACACCTCATACCTTATATTACTATTCATAAGTCGAACATATTGATTACAAACTTAATACATCATTTAATGATGTCATTAAATACCCGTAACTTAAAAACTGTATTTTCACTATTCATTGAAAATTCAACTTTCTCAGAATAATCCCAAAATTTCACCTTAACCAAATATCAACGCTCTGATTAAAAATATGAACTCCATTTTATAAAAATAATTTTCTAAATATTTTTAATTTAAATTTTAAATAAAAACACTATTCACCGAAAATTCATTTTTTCAGAAAAAAACCCAAAAATTACCATAGCATAATATCGGTGCTCTGAGTTCAAAAATGAAATCCGTTTTATAAAAATAATTTTCTAAATATTTTTTATTAAATTTTTAATTAAAAAACACTATTCACCTGAAAAAACTAATACTTGAATAATAATTTATGAAACCGTTATTTAACCATTTTATTGAATCACATTACTTAATCAAGGTGCCTAGATTATATTAATACTTTCTTTAAGTGAGATAACTAATCAATTTGGACACATTACTAATCCTAATCATAAAATCACTATTCATAATTTACTATTCATCAAAAATTAAGTTGATCTTATTAGACTCTAAATTTCATACTGAATATAATTGTAGAAGACCATTTTTCGAAAATCATTACACATTTTTAATTATTTAAGGTTTACACAACCATTTTTAAAATATCCATTTTCTAAAATTCATCAAAAATATGCATACTATATTTATCCGGTTATTTGAAAATTCATAAACATCATCATAAGAAGAAATACCAATTTTTATTTAAAACAAAGGATTACACAAGGCAGTTACGGTCTCCTTACATAGCCCCTTATCACACCAGCATAGGACCTAAGTGTATGGTGTGCTAAGGTGAGAGAATCCGAGGGAGGCTCGGCCAACATCGCACGGGTAGTAATTTCTATCAGTTTGTACTTCTTGCGAAGGCGATCCCGTTCTAGCTTCACACGATGAAGTTCATCTTGGGTTTGGTCCAGATCAAAGCCCAGTGGTGCTACCTCCTTCCCAAGTTCTGTTAGATGGGCTTCGATCGGTCCAAGACTACTGGGTGAGGCCATCGAATCTTCTTTCTATATTAATTAACCAAGATTACTTGTATTTAGAGACAATAATCAAAACGTTTAGCTTCCAGCTGTCATATTGACCAATGGTCATATAACAGTCAAAAACCAACAATATCATTTTAATTATACTCATGTTATCAAATGAAATATTTTTGTTGAGTATAAAAATAAAATAAAAGAACACATAAAATTAGGAAACAAGATTTATTCAAAATTTCGGGTCGTTACAATGTCTAAATTTTATTGGTTGATGATATTACAACCCTCTCTCATCTATGTTCGTATTTGGGTCATTTTTTAAGTTTTTAAGTGGGGTTTGAATTTATTATAAATTAATATTTTTGAGGTTTCCAAAAGTGCCCCTCTCCTCCCTTATAAAAAGGGCACCCCTTCCCTCTTCTCTTCACACCATTTTGAGCCTTGAAGCTCAGACAACCCCAGCTAATTCCTCTTCTCAACCTCTCTAGTTATATCATAGAGGTTATGGTTTTCTCAAAAGACCAACTCTAGTGCCCTAAGAAGAAGTTTAAGGGAGGTCCGTCAAGAAAGAGGTAATATCTTCTACCGACTCTTTCAAGTTTTTTTATTATTGTACTTACTCTTATTTAGTTGTTTCATTATAAAGTAATAACATAAATATTACTTATATACTGATATGTTATTAAAAATACTAAACAACCCTATTTTACCTTCTATCCATCCTACGGAAAATGAAATCACCGCGTGTGCGTACGTACGGAATACCGTCTCCACACTGTGGTGTAATCAGTTTTTCCACCACCACCTTACTTGGATGGGTATAATGGTGTAAAGAATAACTATACATGATTATTATAAAATCATACTAATTCTAAGATATTATATCATCCACTCCAATTCCATTCAATAAATATGGGAACGATATAACCGCTCGTGCGAATGTACGGATTACCGTCTCTACGACGCGATGAGATTCATTTTTCATGTTAACAATTCAAGAATTAATATAAAGTATATATAATAAGTAATCATGAAATATATGAAATAATAATGCTACTGGATTTATGTATATATATAAGTATGTCATCTACTTAATTTCATTCAATTCAATAAGGAAACGAAAACAGCGTTCATGCGTACGTACGACCTACCATCTCTATGAACGGTGTATTTCTTTTCATTTATCGATCTATTATATATATATGTATATTCTGAATATATATTATATATAAATAATGTTTTATTATTTGTAATTAAGTAATCATGATCTAATTAATCATATTAATAATTACAAGTCAATACACGGAAGATAAATGAAACGATTTTACCCAAAACGCTGCTTTAACATGGAATTGACAAGTAAAAGGATAATATAGTCATAAGTGAATCATATATGAAATCATAAATATTATAATGGTTCTTTTACAAGTTAATAATATTTTTAAACCCACTATACAGGAGTCTCGGACACATACGGAAGAAATTAGACATAATGTAAGGGATAATTATTCTAATCTCAGTCTTTTCCGAGATTGTTTATTCATAAGTATTTACTAGGGTTATGTTTATTATCCATGTCCATATGTTCTCAAAATGTTTTCATAAAATGTTTAATTTTCTTACATGTATGTTTAAATTCATTTTTACCCTTTTTAATTTTACCACATCGTATGGAAGGAATCTATCTTTTGTTTACCATACGAGGTACTTTTTGACTTTTCCGGAAAAAGTACAAGAAGAATGTTTTTTAACTTATATGGAATGAAAGTATTTTTACAGTTTCATAACGCCTTATTTTCATAAATATTACTCTACAAGATTTCATGACTATTTTCAACAAAATACTTTTCTTATAAAATTGCATGGAATTTTTGTCAAATGAAAATGATTTTGAATAAGAAAGGATATTTTCCTCAAGAATTGATGTCAAGTGTTTTATCAAAACCATTTTCCATCTAAGATGATATTATTTAATATGTGTATGTTTCCATTATAATGTATCTATGATTTACATGGTTTCATTTTTCTTATGATGAAATGATATCCATTTCTTTAATAAGGATTATGTTATGATGGGATGATGTTTATGAAACCCCTTTTTTTCATTGGGTTATTAAGAATGATGTATGTTTATTTTGTGGAACACGAAAGAATGATTTAATTATAAGATGGGTGGGACCTATATCTCCCTTAAATGCATTGGGTAATGATTTATATCTCAAGATATAGACATGGCTGGAATGGTAAGTTAATCTGGTTCAGTGATACAGGACTGGAACGAGGAGTGAACTCGATTCAGAAAAGGACTTTGTCCACTAAGATGCTCTTGGAAACAATTCCTTGGCTACTATGGAAATAATATCTTGTGCTTAATTGTTTTCCACAATTACATGTTTTATTCCCATGCTATTTTATCATGATTAATGTTTCTTTATGATCTATGTCTAACGTACTGCCATGTTTTATGTCATTGCTCAAGATTTTGATGTTTAAACATTATGTTCATTTTTTCTTTAAGATCAAATGTATATGATTTGTTTTATTTTCTCCATGATTACCCTTACTGAGCATTTGATATCACCCTTTATATGTTTTCTTTTCCCCATGATTTAAAGAAACGTTTTAGGTAAGAAAACAAAAGGGGGAAGATCTTTATGGGGGATGTTGAAGATCTTTCACTGTGATTAGAATATTATTTTTCAGAGTTTACAAAGACACTAAACTATTACGGTACTTGTTTGTTTCTTCTTGTTATGTATTAAGTATTCCCAAAAAGTAATGTAATTTCCATGTAAGTCATGTTTGGGGTCTCTACATGATGCATCGTAGAAAACTATGTACTCGACACCCTCCTCTGGAAATCTCAAGAATGGGGTGCTCATCAAACTCTGTCTCAACTGCTTGAAATCCCACTGGCACTTCTCCGTCCATACGAAGAGTTTCCCCTTTTTGGTCAAGGATTTCATCGGTGTTGATATCCAAGATAAGTCGGGAATGAATCTCCGGTAATATCCTACCAATCCAAGGAAGCTTCGCACCTACGTCACGCTTTGAGGTGGCTCCCATGCTAACACAGCCTCCACCTTGGATGGGTCTATAGCTACTCCATCTTCTGAGATGACATGTCCCAAAAATTTGACCTCCTAAATCCAGAACTGACCCTTTGAGAGCTTCCCATAAAGCTGGTGCTTCGGAAGTACATCTAGAACCATCCGCAGGTGTCTCGCATGTTCCTCCTCTGACTCCAAGTACACAAGGATGTCATCGATGAAGACCACTATGAACCGGTCCAAGTACAGCTGGAAGATATGGTTCATAAGTCCCATGAAAAGTGCATGGGAATTCGTCATGCCAAAAGGAATCACAAAGTACTCATAGTGACCGTAGCGGCATCTGAAATTTGTCTTCGGTATATCCTCATCCCGCACTCATAGCTGGTGATATCCTGATCGAAGGTAAACCATCGAAAACCATTGTACCCCTCTTAACTGATTGAAGAGGTCATCGATACTTGGTAGTGTATACTTTTTCTTCATCGTTACTTGGTTCTAGCACCGGTAATCCACGCACAACCTCATACTCCCGTTTACCTTCTTAAAAAACAAGACTGGGGTCGCCCAGGGTAAAACACTGGGTCTCATGAAACCCTTGCTCTGCAAATCCTCCAACTTCACCCTCAGCTCACGAAGCTCTACGGGAGCCATCTAATATACTGATGAGGAAATTGGTGCTGTCCCAAGATGTAAGTCGATAAAGAAGTTGATTTCCCAGCGGGGAGGTAATCTAGGAACATCTTCGGGAAAGACGTCCTCATACTCCGCCACTACTGCTGGGAACTGGGAGCTCACAACAACCACTGCTCTGAGGGAAAGTCTAGCCAACTCATGAGTGATTGGATGCACCCTCTTATGCATAATCCCATTCTGCGCTGCCTGGGTTTCCCTTTCTCTGACAAAGGAAAACCTCGTTCCCTCATGGCGGACACACCGAACTCTTCGCCTAAAACGGTCAATCTGGGCATGGACCGAAGATAACCAATCCATACCAAGAATGACGTCCTAAGGCCTCGACGCTACCACCAAGAGGTTCCAACCGAAACTCTCACCTCCAAGTGTAATATCACACTATCTGAAAAGGTGCGTGATTGTCGAGTCTCCTCCCGTTGGTGTCTCCAAGCGTAAGGATCGAGTCAATGGTTCTACTGGAATCTAGAGGTTTCGTACAAGACATGTGGCTATGAAAGAACTAATGGAACCTCTATTTATAAGTATGGAATATAAGGTATATAAGACACATATCATACCTTGAATCACCCCTGGAGCCCCTGGGTCATATGCCTCGACCGCATGCAGCTATCCCCACCCCTGTCCCCCAGCTCCCTGAGCCTAGTGCGGACCTCCTCGGGGTGGTGGTGGAAGTAATTCAAAGTGTCTGCCACCACCCACAGCTCTCCCTACTCATCTGCCACATTCACCACTTGGTGGGTCTATCTGCTCCACTCTTTTCCTCTGCCTCGGTGGTCCATCCACCACTTCCCTATCAGCAGCTCGACAGGTTGGACAATCTATAGCAAGATGTCCCCTACCATCGCACGCATAACATCGCTTCTCCATAGGTTGATTGGATCCAGCCTGAGAGCTCTGGACTATCGATCCTCTGTCCTGGGTCCTCCTATGATGCTTCCCACATTTAGATCCCAAAGACTGACATCAGCACATTGATGTCGGGGTCTCTACACCTGTCTGCCTGCTGCTGACCGTCGTCAGCTGTCTCTGCTCCACCAAGAATTTCTCAATCACCAAGGCTCACTCAAGCACTCCAACATTAGTCGATATGCATAGAGGCATGACACTAGCTCGGATGTCTCTTCTTAGACCTCGCTCGAAGGTCCAAGCTCTGAAGTATAGATCCAGGACTATATCTATCGAGTACCAGCTGAGGTTGGTAAACCTCGATGAATAGTCAGCTACTGTCATACTACCCTAATAGAGCTGGAGAAGATCCTGGATGCATACTACTCTCAGTGTAACCAGAGATAACTCCTCCATGAAGAGTCGCTCAAACTCCATCCATGAAAGAGTCTCCTCATCGTGAGTCTGTGTGGTCAGACTCCACCATCGTCCCGCTGAACCCTGAAGAAGGCTTGCTCCTAGGATCACCATCTGGTCTGCTGGTGTCCTCACTAGACAGAAAACTCTAGTCACTACCCCAAGCCATTCCTCAGCTGCCTGAGGATCGGGATCACATCGAAACCTAAGGGGTCACTGTCTTTGGAACTCATGGAGCGCGCTAAGCCTGAACTCCTCATCGGTCGGTACAGCAGGTACCATTGGCCGCTCCACTAGTGGTGGCATAGAAGGTGCACCACCTAGTGGCAACACTGGGGGAACTAGTCCCTGTATCGAAGCCTCTTCACTGAGGGGGTCGTCCTCATGATCTCGCTGATGAATCCTAGTGGGTATTCATCGTGGAGGCATCATGTAATGAAACAAGATGTACCATGGTCAATGAGTATATCTAGATAGCTGAAACAAAGGATACGGAAAACACAACCCATTCATATATGATGCATGTACCATTCTTTTATTTCCCCTCAACTAGTGTCTTCATGTACTGAGTCGAAAAGCAGGTTTTCAGGGTCCTGATGTATGGATATGTCGGCCGCCGCACCAACATTGGAGTATCTATCCTGAAATATGAACTCGAAACACTTAACATTGTTTCCCCAAACCAATCTCACAGACTCTTAGTCCTAAGGTAGAACCAACCTCCCTCTGATACCACTCTATCACGACTCGTCCCAGTGGGGCCCGCACTGTGACTCCCTAAGCCCACCTCCAATAAGCCAGGGGCTAGTGACTAGCATCGAGTAGGCATATTACTAATCATGGGAGGCATTGCGTCATTACTTGTACACATGCACACATCTCCAAGCCCAAAAATTATGAAATGTAAAAACACTGCGGAACAAAAAAATTCATGCATACAACTAAACCCAACCAACGGTGTACGATGAAAGGTAAAGTACTGAAAGTAAACTGGGCCAGAATACAAGACCACCAAAACCAAAGTTTGAAAACTGTAAAGTCCAACCTGCAAACACAAAAAGCTACTAGGACTGCCACTCGTAGCCATAGGAACATCTCGGCCTGTAGGGAACTCAGAAAGTTTGGTCTTGTCCTAGTCTGCCCTAAACTCTATCAAAAGGCTACTCGTCTATACAAGACACGACACGTGCGGGCAAAGCCCGTTCATGGGTGAGTATAACAATACTTAGTAAAGGACCCCGAAAACCACAAAGCAGTACACAAAGTAAAGGTACAGTTAGCTATGCACAGTATATGTCTACAGAACATATAACACAAACCAGACACACTCAAAACCCAGACCTGTGGTCTAGAGAAAAGTTACACAACCACATACCCCTAGCTAGGGCTTGAGTTTGAAGATTCCATGAAGCACTCATTCTGGGAGAACACACTCCATGAGTATTATAGCCCTGATGCCATCCGTATGAGAAGTACTGTTCATCAGTAACCCTCGCGAGAGGTAGTTACACTCATTACGGGAGACACACTCTTGAGTGAGAAGGTTACGGTAGATAGATGCAATCATTATGGGAGACACACTCTTGAGTGGGAAAGATCACAATACACAAATGAGGATCACTGCTAGGTCCATGGTGGATACCACGAATCATCTGGAATTCACCTTCTAGGTAGAGGATAGACACCCGGTGGAGTTGTTCACATCGATGCCAAACTCTACCTAGGGTCAAGAATGGATAGAGGATCTCGATCCGGGCCTCTCGGATGGATTCCTGACTCTATCATAGAAATTCCTGCTAAAGGGATCATACTCCTATAGAAGAAAATGATGCCTGACCTTCAGGGGAATGAGAATAAGGGTAACTAACCCAAATGAAAGATGTCCAAGATACGGTGAACAAGAGGACCATGCCATTTTCCAAGAAGTACACAACTTGTAGAAAAGTTGCACGCCGTGTTGTCTGACCCCGGGTACTGTCTGTGTACAACGGCCCATTTCATAAGGTTGGTCAGGAAGAAAACATAGTACATGATGTGTATTACGGTGTACATGTCATTTCTGAGTAACTGGGGTTGGCTCCGTGTACTCTGGCCATGTCCCCATACACGGTCATCAACTCGTGTACTCTAACCCGTGTAATCAGTACATGGGGTGGCCCGTGTTAATGGCCTCTCCTGTCTGTGTGATGGAGTACGTGGTCGTGTACTCCATCCCGTGTTTGTGTACCCCATGGATAAACTCCGAGTTTCGCATAGCCGCCTTTTCCATATTGTACACACCGTGTCCCCTGAAGCCGTGTAGTCCAACCCGTGTTCGTGTACTTCCCAAAATACACGCCAAGCTTCGGGGAAGGCACAACACACCATGTGACTAGGGTCACACACCATGTGATTCCTCTCTGACCCTCGAAACCCAAGTCTCCACTGAAATAACTACACGGCGTGTTCTTTGGAAGTACACACTGTGTATTCTGGAAATTTCCAGAATCGCAGCCTTCCGCTGTCACGCCTTCTGAGCTGCCCCGTTCATTGATCTGGTCGTCCAATCACCATAAAACTCTTGGTTTTTGGTTTCCCCGACACCATGAAGTCACTTCCAGTGTTTTTGGACCTCCGACCGGCTTTGAAACAATGTTTTGATTTTCCCGCATGAAGAACGCTCAAAGAACATCCTCTTCTGATCTGAGCTGATTCATCATCTTCCATCATCTTCGCACCTCCAAAAGGTCATTATGGTGTCGAGTATTTAATTTGGGATCTTTGCATCACAAAACAGATGTGCAATGATCCATTGTTCGTCGACTACGAAGAACGCGAAGAACGTGAAGAACGAAGGGGAAAGAAAATCCAATAAAACAAAAAGAGGAACGAACCTCTGCCTTCATTTGTCACAGCATTGATCTGCTCCCGTTAGTAGGATTAAACGGATAAGAAATCAAACAATAAAATCAACATGGATCAATTCCCTGAATCATCCCGATAAAACCCACCCGCAAGAATGAATGAATCTACGGATCAACTTGTTTGTGGTTGATCTGCATTCATCGTTTAAAATCAAAAATGCTGAAAATAATTCAAATAACAAACCCCTACCTAAAACCAGTTGAAGAACGATCGTCGCGTCACATTTCCATCATCGTTAATACCCTTCAACTATATTGGTGCCGCAATTCACAGCTTCGATTCGTCGTTGTTTGTTTCTGAGAGTTTCCTCCAACGCTACATGAATTTCTCCAGAGCTTCCCCCAAAAATTCATCAAAGACCACCAATCGCTCAACCCATTAAAAAGGGAAACGTGATTCAACGTTCTATTATGTTGTGGAATTAATGAGTCAATTGGTTGTTTCTTAAGCCATTATGACATGGAATTTATGAAGGAAACAGCTGCCCCATTTCCACGTTGTAGTGGATGTTTCCATAAAAGAAATTAAATAAACATGCGATTTTATTTTATTTTATTCTACTTAAAACATACGAAAATTAAATTTCTCCCTCGACCCGCATTGGTTGAGATTAGGCTCATTCTTAGGTAAATTCATCGCCTCGGACGCAACACTACCCTCAAATTTTTAATCTGGACATCCGTTTGGAAACTGCCACTACCGCGCACAAGTGCCGACTCACCTAACTTAAATAAAAGTTTAAACCACCATTGTGGGCTCACTGGGCCTCGGAATGATGTGCCATTTTCACACCCGGTCTCGAAATAATTCCAAGTAATATTTAAAAATAATACACGGAAAATCCGAGACATTAAAACAACTACTCAACTAAGGATTTTGAATTAGTAGTGTCCTTTATGTCAAATATTTGGGGGGAATGATATGATATTGGAGAATTTTTTCATCTACAATTATAGATGATTATAAATTCTTTGTTCATTATTTTGTAAATTTTGAGGTTTATACGAACATAGGATTGATATTGAGTGTATGTTATTAAGATTATAATTATGTATTGAAAAATAATCCATAATGTGCTATATCACTAATACATCATCATTTTTCCCTTCACCTTGATTTTTTTTGTTTTATAATGGAGGACAACTTATGGTTTGTGGTGATAATTTTTTGGATCTACTAGCCTCTATAAATAAGATAATTATAATATATTTTAGTCAATTATAATTTTTTAAATAAAAATGATAATTTTTCATGTCAAGGTATATGTGTATATTTTTTGGGATATTATTTGAAACATGGAGAACATTACATGATGGTTTTTCATCAAGGTTTTTGAAAATAATGTTGTTTAAAGAAAGTAACATGGATTTTATACCATGTTTTGTAAATGTGTTTGATGAAAATATGTTTTGTTTCTCATACCACAATGTGGTTCTTGTCAATCTTTTTTTTAAAGAAAATTACTAAATATATTTGATGAAATTAGGGTTTTCTATATTTGTGGATTTTAAACCAGCTATAAAAAATAAAAACCATGATGTAATTTAGTTCATGAAACCATGATTTGGTGTGTTTTTAAATAAATATAAATTTAATAATCCCTCATAAATCTCATTGCATTCATTCATTTATCATGAAATATTAGATGATAGAGGGATCTTATTTGTTGGGTTTTAAGTGTTTTAGGTACATCCTTAAGAAACTCGTATTACGGAATTGAATTCTCTTGATCAGGAAGGTAAATTTAAAAAATATATATTCTTACACATATTATCCATTCTTAGGGGCTTCTAGATAGTGGTTAAAAAATTTGACATGGTGTATGATTATTCAAAACACAGTGTGTTATTGGTAGATTAGTGAATATTTCTGGTATGAGAGTTAATTAGTGTCATTTGTAACATGAAGATTAAATACTAATTAAGGTAGGGGATTCTGGCTTCTATTTTTTCTCTATTACGTAAAATTATAGTTATTTTCAGAAGATATTTAGTTTAAATTATGTCAATCAAAATAATGTAAAATTTAAACCATCAAAATATATACATAAGAGTAAGAATTTAATTAAAATAGAATAATGAATCTATAGATGTATGGTAATTATGGTAATTGAATGCTGGGATTGTTTTGAACTAATGATATACATGTAAAAACAAAATATTCTCGATAAATAATGAATTAATGATATTTATACATTATTTTTTAAAATTATTTAATACTTTGTGATTTTTGATTTTATTTGTTGTTAGATTATTTTTGTGTGACCTAATGATTTTTATAGACATTATAGATAATAGGAATAGGGGGGTTGTGATTATAAGGTAGTATTAAAATAGGTGAATTATGTTGCTTAATAGATGTTTGTTTTGGTGATGAGAAACATTAAATTTTTATGTAATAATTGAATTTACAATGACTAAGATGAGGTTTGTGTAAGTAGATTTTGTTATGTTGTTTTGATTATCATCATTTTATGGATTATGATTATATATTTATTTTTATTTTCAAATTTCATTTGATTTCTAGTTTATATTATGTTTAGTAAATAGTATATATTTTTATTAGATGCTATTTTAGGGATCATGATGTTGTTTTTATAGAGATACAATATTTCATGATGTTGAGGTGTTGTGAGGCCATAGTATCCCTTGATTTTAAGGTGATATAAGGGATGTTTTATTCTCAATAAAGATATAGTTGTTGTAGTTATAGTTTTATAATTATATATTCTTTAATATTGTAGTCATATGGTTCTATTTATAGTGTTAGATAGTTTTTTGTTTATTGATAGTACCATTAAAGATGCATATTATCATAGGTATTGATATTTGTATTTATTGTAGTGATTTAATTATTGTTATTATGATGTGGGGTTGGATGAAATGGGGTAGATATTGAATGGAATTTTTTATTTAGTTGGTTGTGTTTAAATGACTAATACATATATTTGTCATGGGCTAATGTAATACTATGTCTTTTCACTTGAGTAAGAGTGGTTCAAGGAGGAATCTATTAAGTATGCTTAAAGAATCATAATGTTATTCTATATTTGTTTTTTAGACTATTAGATCTTATAAAAGGTATTATCAAGTGTTATTAGTTTTACATAATTGGATCCATCTAGAAGAAATTGGATTCATATGATGGTGTATATACCTTGTGATTGAAATATAATGTTTAAGGTGTTGATTTTTTATTTACATATTCACATCACCATTCTCACATGGTTTTTCTCTATTGGATGCTCTCGTTCATCATGGATTCTAGGGTTTAGTTGTATCTACCTAGTATCAACGGTTCCCATTATCCATCTTATTTTTATTTCCCCTATTTCCCCCTCCCTATCCTTCTATGGAATTTCATTATTTTATTTTTTCCTTAGTTTGGGGATATTCATATTTTTGTTGCTTCCTTCAGTGCCGATAGAGTTCCTACACATATTTGGTCATTCTTCTTGATTATTATGGTGTTTCAATTTTTTGTTGAAATTTCCTCGGTGTTCCTGATTAGTTTTATTTCCTAGACCCCACCCCCACTTTTTCTTATTAGATTTAAAAAAAGTAGTGTCAAATCCTTCTTGGTGTTCGATCTTGAATGGATCCCATCTGAGAGGTGAATTTATATGTATAGATTTCCTGAGGTATCTTCAAGGGTAATTTCACTCACTCATATTAAGAAGTCTTCAAGCATATAGGGGGATTCACTCACGATTTATGCCTCTGTGACATCTGGTTCATTGGCTATATTGATATAAGGTAAGGGTGAGGGATATAGTGGTGAACTTTTTAAGGAACTTCCATAGTGAGGATCACCTCCTAGAAGTAGTTAAGTGGATCCTTGTTCAATATTCTATAGTGACGTGGTATGACCACATATAGTATAACCACATGTGGTTGGTATGACCACATGTGAATTAAATATCACACATCAGGTGGTATGACCACATGCCATGTGACCCAGTGTTGGAGGATCAGAATATACACCTAGGGTACTTTAGAATGGGTACAACTAGGTATATAGTAATTTCCAAGGTTCACATGCCTAGACATTACTAGAGTGCCCAAAAATAGATAGAGCACCCGAACACAAATAGTGTAGATGGGAACAACCAGTGCACATGACCACAATTAGAGTACACAAAAAAATACATAGTATATTGGAATGGTCTTGAGGTATCAGGAATACCCTGTGTATCCACGACACACTACTTATACCCTATAAATTTTGTGCACCTTTCCCAAGTTAGATTGAGGCCCTTATTCTCTTCAGTCTAGATGAGTATCTTTATGGTGAGTTCCCATAGTCCATCCATATGAGGGTATGAGAGGCATCCCTTCTCGAGCATAGGATGAGTGATCCCCTATATATGTTAGTCTTGGATATAATTATGTATCCATATATGTGGCATAGATTTTTATCCTCTGTTATTCTTTCCTAGGTTGGGTCAGGAATCCCATTATCAACTACCAGGGCGAGTGGTCCCCATCCTAGTGGTTTGCTCTGGGTAGGGTCTGTTATCCCTCATAAGCCTTGGGTGTGATCCCCTATATGTGTATTGAGATATTTTGAGTTACATCATGTACTTATATATGGTGAGTCTAAACAGACATGATCTATTAGATGAGCACAATTAGTGTTATTAGCCTTGGGGAGTGATTTCTCTTAAACGATCGTTACCTTGAAGCCTCGAGAGGAATCGAGGGTTGGCAGTATGTTTGTAACCTTACCTTGAGACTGGTTGTGTATCTTAAGTATATTTGGATTATTTTTGTTATTATATCATATTATTATTGAGATGAATACAATTTTCATTAACTTCCATAATTGATGGATCCACTGATATATCCTCACTTGAGATTATATGACACAAAACTGAAAATTTATGTAACCAAAATTCATACATGGTAAATTTTTCATAAAAATTCTACATCTATTAGATCATCAATACAATCCTCAAGTGATCTTCATGATCATCCTCTCACTATGAATATATAATAATATCATCTACAATGACTACCATAAACTGATCATGGTAATCTCTAAAGACTCTTTTCATTATATCCATGAAGATATGAATGGAATTAATGAGACCAACTAGAATCACTATAAATTTATAGTTTTAATACCATGTAAAATAATGTTTTGTGTATTTATTCACTTTTGACATAAATTGATAGTATATAGATAGTATATCAATCTTGGAAAAATATTTAGATCCTTGTAATTGATCAAAAAATAGTTAATGTGGGGAAGGGAAACATATTCTTGATCGTGATCATGTTAAATTCCTGATAATCAATAAAGAGTTGAATTTATCCACATTTATTCTTAAATAAAACAATAGTTAAACACCAAGATGACACAATTTTCTAAATGAATCACATATCAAGATTCTTCTTGACCAGTTTATTCAATTATTGCAACTCAATCAGGTCCATTATATATGAAGTATTTGATATAGGTATAGGATTGGTTATGATTTCTATTAAAAAATCAACATCATGATTCAAGGGAATACTAGTAAAATATTTTGTAAAGATAAGAAATAACTTCCATACAATAGGCATATCTTCGATGTTGAGTTTCTCCCCAACCATTTGGGATAAACACAACCTTTAAATTAGAATCTTGACACATGAAATGGATGTAATTTTTGTTTAAATTTTACATGTATCCTTACACTGATAGACAATCATAGGTTGGTCCAAAATATAAAATTCTACTTCCCTTATTAGGAAATTTATATGTTATATATATAATGAAATCAAATCCATGCCCAAAATCACATCAAATTCAACTATAGGGATAATATCATGATTTAAAGAAGGAACATTCCTACAAACTTCAATCAAACAGGAATAATGGATGTGAGATATGATCATCATACCATTATGATTTTTTTACTCCTAATTCAACATCTAATCATTGAATTGGTAATGTGACACCATTTGAAAATTATTTATACATAAAAGAGTGGGTATAATCATAATCAAATAAGACACTAGTAGTTTTAGGGTGGATGATAAGTGTACCTTTCAAGACATTTTATGGTACCCCACATCAATAATAGTGATTTCATGAGATTTACCATTATCTCTAGGCTTAAGAGGATACTAACATCAATAATTGTCAATAAATTTTGGGTTTGAGAAAATGTTATCATAGTTCATACACTTCCTATATTTGAAACATTAGAGTGTGGGTGGTGAATTTTGTGGGGATTTTTCTCCATTGGCATCATTAGTAGAATTATTATCATTACTTTAGAAATTGACTACCTGATGGAATTATTTTCTATACTTAAAACATTTACCAATCCCCTTATGAAAATTTACACCATGCTTATTTCCACACTTCTAGTGTAAAGGAAAACTCATCCTCTTCCCTACATGGTTTTTATTATTAAAATTTATTTTAAATTACACATTCTTTTAATATAAAAACAATTAGATTTATGGATGAATCTAATCTCTATTTCTACATTGATAATATATAAAATTATTTATTTATAGTTACTAATGTCTCTTATGGATAACACCCTTTAGATACTTGGTTTTAAGGCATTTAATAATCGATCAATTTTACTTTTTTGTTTCAAGGTAATACCAAAAGCATACCTCATATATCTTGAAAAAATTTCCACGTAGGTATTAATAGATTCATCATCCTTCTTATTATTCTCATGGAATTCCTTCTCCATCATCATAAGAAGAATAAAGAGAAAGTACTTATTGAGATATAAAATTATAACTCATTTGAATCTATTGTTTCAATTTCTTCTAGTTTCCTCCTATTTTTTATAAGAGTCCACCATTGATCCACTAAACATTTTAAATAATAAATAGATAAGATTAACTTTTCATCTTTCAAGCACTAGAGAATTAAAAATATTTTTTTTTTGTGGTATAGATCCACTGCTCATCAATTAGTTGATCAATGAACCTAATAAAATATGGTGGTAATTTCTTTATGAAGTACTCTACAATATATTATTCCTTTCTTAGTTCATTTTGAAGATCATAAGGATTCATAGTTTGAGAATATTACATAAGAATGGTGATAGTATTTTCTATTCCAACTCCCATAACATTGGCTTTATAAGTGGGACAATAATTTAATTTTCCATTAAATTTAAAATTAATATGGTTATTTATATTTCTATAAATTGACATAAACAAAAAATATTAGTATGAGAAACAATAATCATAGTGGGAAATCATATAATCCTGAAAATAATTTATAGGATGTAGAAATGTTGGCACATTATTTTCAATCTAAGACATAGTAGGATTAACCTAGGTCATACATGGTTAACATATATTCAAATACTTCATAATTCCTCACAAAAAATGTGAATTAACCCAAGAATATCCCTCAATAGTATTAAACCAGGTGTGTAGTAATGTCATATTCACCATACACTAGAATGATGAATAAGATATACTCGACTAAATCTTTTTGAGGTTATTACCCCTAGATGCATATATTCTAAAACCACATAAAATTGTAGTGTCCAAGAACATATGTATTTCTAGGAAACAAAGACCTTTATTTACTATAACTTTGTATGTTCTATGATACTTAGGCTTGTCCCAAGGGATCTCACAAAAGTTTCATCATCCTAGTTTCTGAAAGTAACTAAACCTTTCACTGGTACAAACTATATAGACCCATACTTTTCATACATAAATATTTCATCTCATAAAATTAATATTCAATGCATATCAATATGATACATACCAGAACTATAAAGTTTTAGTGTCTTTGTATACTTAGACATATAAAAAACTGATACATAAAAGATCTATATCATTTCCCATTATTTCTTTTACAAATATCATGATTCTTAGACAAATCATACCTAAAACCTTTCTTTATTGTGACGCCCCATGATTTATGAACTTAACTAAGTAAACAATGTTATGTTTTATAATGATGATTCTTGTTTTACATGGTTTTTTTTGTACCAATAAAGGTATTGAAACTAAATATATGAAAAACAAAGAGAATAAAGAGGACTGGTATACATTAAAAAGTTACATTACAAAAAAGACCCAAACTAACCAAGAGCACCATGTACAAGATTTAACATGGCCACGACAAGGATGCTAAGAACCATAACTTAATTAATTGGATAGTAATCATCTTCTGGGTCTGTTAGTATGAAAAACATAATAGCCAGAACTATAGCACACGTACTCAGCACCAATGGAATGAGGAGATCCATCCTCCCTGGTTCAAGTGTTTTGAAAATGTGAAACGCCCCCCTGTTTTTATAATGGTCCTTTAAGAAATTATGACCGTTATATTTTTGACTGTTGGGTTTAAATTGATAAAGTCTATCTTTTTATAAAAAAATTGGTTTTTATAATGCTCTTATAATCTTATGGTATTTCAAATATTTTAGTATATTCAAAAGATTTGAATTAGATCTTCGAGTATTTTAATTTTAAAATAAAATAATATTCTTATAAAAGAACCTAATTGATTTTATAAAATCCTAATGTTTACCTACATGGTTCAAAACATAGTATTTTTTTAACAACTTCTAAATGTTTTAAAAATTCATGTTTAAACGAATTCCGTAATAATTTAAAAATATATCTTTTTGGATCTCAAAAAAATGTATTTTGAATTAGGAAAACAATTGGTCTTTTAAAAAAGAATTTTATGAATAAAATAGTGGTGTATTTTAAAAGTTATAAGATCCCAATATTTATAAAAGTTTAGTATGTTAATTATGAAATTTATAACTTTTAAAGAGTTATATCAAATAGTAAGGTATTTTACATAATCTAGAATGGGATTTTATATTTGGAAATTTTAAGTTAAAAGTATTTTTTAAATTGTGTAAATTCAATTTTTAATGTTCATGATTTATACTATTTTAAAAAGAAAAAAATGTAGAAAATCGTCTATTTTTTCATATTTATTATACTATTTTCTGCTTTTTTTTGGTGAGGCAATATAGGTCGTCCATCACCCCCCAATGATTAATCCCGGCTGTTGATCCTTTAAACCTACTCAACCCATATCCTGCTCTTCCTCCAACCATCCGATCTCACCTGTTCTAATCTGGGTCGTCCGTTTCATCTCCACGTCGCACCCCTCCATCATCTTATTCCTCATGTCGGGGTCCTACACCAGTAGTCCTACACACCCAAGGATGCCTCGGCCTTCTCCTTTTGCACTTCTCCTCTTGACCCTCACACACCCCCTCCTAGGGCACTGTTTTCTCATCTCCCTCACGTCGGCCTACCTTTGGGTCATGTTTCACTAGAGCTCCTACAAAACCCCCTCCTGCCTCATGAAACCCGGTGGCTTCTTTTCTCCTTCTCCCCCTCAAACTTCTAGCAACCTAGAGAGCTTACCATGGTCCAAGCTTCCTCCCCAAAGCAAGGTAAGGGTGATTCCATGCTTTGTTTTTGTGGGAGGAACCTACACCTAATACACTCGGTTTATACAGTTTATACATGTATATATACATAATACAAACCCCTTGGTTTGTATTGCCCTCAAGGGGTTTTACCATCGTATCTTCAGTAGGGTACATATGAAAGGATTTTGTTTTTTTTAAACAATACAGTTTTACATAACCTAAAAACTATATATTTATATAACGTGTATATACATTTTTGTATATATAAATATATGTATATAACCCAAATCCAAACCATTTTCTTGAGTTTCTAAAGTGATTATGGCTGTTGACCAGGAGAGATAAATATTATAAGGGTTGTTTTGAAGCTGATGGTATCATGCCAAACCCCTAAGTATAAACTTTGTATATACCCTATAAACTTATATATATAAGTATGTAGTCCAATATAAATAAAATTTATGATTTTTGTTTTATGGGATGGAGATTAATCTTTAAATAAATTATTATATGTGAACTATGCTTTTGATTTAAATGGAGTTATTTTTATAAAAACTTAATGTTTATATATTTATGTACATATGGTTATGCATATATGTATTTATAGGTATAATTTCCAAAACCCTATTTTATTTTTAGTAATAATTATCAGGACTTAATTTATGCTTTGATACATGTAAGATTTTTATAAAAGATAAATTTGGTGTTTGATAAACCAACATGTATTATGTATATGAGTACACACAAATAAGCATGTTTTATTAAAGAGGTTTTTTCGACATTACCCATGATGTATTTTATGATGAAGTGTGTATTTTTTGGATTGATTAAAATATTAGAGGATTTAGGATTCATGGGGTCATGTTATCATGTTGTGTTCATTTATTGTCTTATTACAACAATGAACCTACTTTGGTGAATGTTATTAGTTAATCAAGTTAGGGGTTAATTTATTTGCAAGTTCAATGACTTGTTTATCACCATAACTAATGGAAAGTGTTTTCTTTAAGTATTTCATTTCCATGAAATAATAATTTTAAAGATTAATCATTTATTATATCATGTGAAAACCCCTATTCACCTATCATTTTATGTTCTTGAGTAATTAGCTTGTGTGCAAAGAATGTTACTAAACTATGTATGTCATGGATTAGTTATTAACATATTTTCAATGTTATCTGTCATATCATGTATTTTGAAAAATGTGTAATGGTTCATTTTTCATTTTATTTATTTTTGTATTTAATGCATGCTTATGATATATCACGATAATGAACTAAGAAATTTAATTACCCAAAGTGGTATGGGACACCTTGGATAATATGAAAAAGAATGAATTATTCAAGGTGTTATGGGATATCTTGAATATAAAATTTCATTGAAGTAAAGTATGATCTATGTGGCTCACATGATAATAAATAAAAATTAAGGGTGTGCCCTGATAGCGCTCCAATGCATTGGGTAATGATGTAATATCTAGGGATTACAATTTTTAATGATACCTTGGTGAATAAACTTAGTAATTTTATTTTTAATGACACCTTGGGGATAGAACATGGTGATACGGAAATGATTTTCTAAGTTAAATGTTGATGCCACATATTCAAGTTATGTTACAAGTTCATTTCAAAATGATATGCTTATCCTTTTAGTAATCTTGTCCCAATGTTTTTATCAAAGTTCATATGGATGTAATAAGTAAAGGTCTAGGACATGATTTGTGTTTATCACCCAGTAGTTAGTAAAAAAATTATGAAATTAAAGATGTTTCCTTTCCGCACACTCTGATTATACATTAATTTTAACTGTTAAATTTGTTCTTAAATAATCATATGTCATACTTGTTTATGATAAGCTTTACTATTCCTTTAAAAAAATGTCTTAATTAATTAATGTATTCCTTGAAAATCTAGACTGAGCACTTTTATGTTAGGCTACATGAGTTACAATTTTCCATGCATAGTTTTAAAGAATTATTTCAAAAGTTACTTTGGTTTATTATTTTTAAAAACCCCTTACTGGGCATCTTTATGCTCACCCTAAGTTTTTATTTAAAATTTTTTGGTAACAGATTTTATCAGATAAAACATCCTGGAAGTCATCAGTTACCCAGAGCCCGAACTGCACTCGTTCCTCTATATGGGACATGATGTGTGTTATCTGTGCATGTTTTTATTTCAAAACACACATCATGTTCGGAAGGCACTGGCTCCTGGTTTTCTGGAGTCAGGACCTCACATTCATAACATGGGGTTGGGAAACATAAGAAAGGGTGAGCTAGGATTCTTAGTAAGGGTAAACATTAGAGATATCAAATGATGATCTTGAGTGAGTATAAGATAAGAATAATGGAATGAAAACATAATCATGACTTACAATAATCATACCCAATAAGTCAAATATCTTTAATCATGAAACTTGTCATATGTTTTTTTCAAAAAAATGAAATAATATATAAGAGTGTAGAATCATCAATAATCAATAACGGTCCATGAGAACATAACATAATAATAATCCATAAGTTGGTAGTATATATATAAGAAAAGAAAATCATTTCCATAGTCAAGGATCACTTCCAGAACTATCATAGTGGATTGAGTTCACTTCTCATTCCATCAATTACTTGGTGAAGGTTCACTCACAAGACTATCTTATTAGACAAATTCACTTACTAAAATGGGTTCACCACCCATTCTAGTCCTTATTATATAATGAGGTATCAATATTTTCTCAATGAATTATAAGGATATATAATTCTAGTATTAAATATCAAGTAAATGAAAATCATGCATATTTATTCTATAATATCATAAAACATCCATCATATCATAACACGTGGAAAGGATATTTGTTTCATAAAACTTTAATCATCATAATTATAAACCATATAGAGAAATAATAAAGATAGTATAATTGGATATTATCCATACTAAATCATAAGAAACATCAAAGACTTTTTTATAGATTAAAATACCTTTAAAAGTTTACTAAGAAAATTCTTGAGGAAAATACCCCTTTCATTTTGAAATAACTTATTTAAAATCATAAAAATACCAAAATATAAAGGAAATTTTTTTATTTTTAAATAAATAAGGAAAATTATAAATGAAGATTCAAATAAAATATTATTAATTAATTTAAGGAAATCTTTTCATAAGGTGAATTTTAAAAAAAAAATCCATTAAAATTTTCAGTAAAACTCAAAATCACATCATAAGAAAAATGACTAGAATATTCCTTTCAATTTTTTTATATAAATTAAGACATGGGTAAAGATGAATTTAATATTTCTTTATATATTAATAAAAACGTTATTAAAAACATTTTATTGAAAAATATGGACAAGGAAGTAAATATTCCTAATTGAAGAGTGTAAAGAAGTCATATTTCCTTAAAACATTCATTTGGTATTTTGACTAATTAAGAGTAGAAAATGAAAGTAAAATATGTAATCTCCAAAAATAATCAATTTAGAATAAAAGATATAATATTTAGTGAGTATATATCATAAAATTTATTCATTTGAAAATTTAATCATATACAATCCTGGTAAAAATGAAATTATAACATAAAAACCTAACCTTAAGTCTGTCTTTCTTCATAAGTGATATTTTATCATATTATTTGAAATTAAACCTTTGGATTTTACCTTAGTCTTTGTTGTATTGGACTTAGTAGAAGGCCATAATATCTAAAATGAAGGGAAAG
This sequence comes from Viscum album, assembly GCA_963277665.1. NCBI lineage: Eukaryota > Viridiplantae > Streptophyta > Magnoliopsida > Santalales > Viscaceae > Viscum > Viscum album. The sequence continues at coordinate 20,766,202 of OY728157.1, read as the reverse complement.
ATTCTAGAAAGTCTTTTGAGTAGGGTTTTTCCGAGCAGGAATGCTCAAATGGTGTCAATAATGGATGATGAGGGTCTCTATTTTATAAGTGAATAGATATACACACATGAAATTTATTAAAATATTTAAATTATATAAAGTAAATTTTAAAATCCTAGAAAGTTAAAGGTTTAAAATAATTAATTTTACCACCCATGTCAATAAAGTGCTCCTTTCCTTTTTGGAGCTTACCTTATTAGAAACCAATAGTTAAACATGCTTGTTATGGAGTTGTGGTGAGAATTGGTGACCTCCTAGTAATTTTAATTGTGTGTGTGAAGGTGAGAAAAAGGGTATTAAAATAAAATTCATTGGCCTTTGGGATATTCATTAATAAGATATATAACCCAGGTGGGTAATAAATACTGGGGTGTTGGGAAGGAAACCAAGATATTATATGAGATCCATGGGGTTAGATGATAGGATTCACAACCCATGGAGGTTGGGTCATGAAAAAGTGGTATTAGAGCCTTATTTTTTCATTTATTATAAAATTTTGGTTTGGTAGAAAGGAGACTAAGAAGTGGTAGAAATTAGTAACAATCATGTTCCTAGGAGTAGCTAATCCATGTGTGGAGGAAAGGAAATGTTGCTAAGGGACTTTTGTTTTGAAATTCCCTTGTCACAGTTACACTGTATCCACCTTTGGGTGAACCAAATGTGATGTGAAATTATGTTTTATGGGATATCAAACCATAGGAAGGTACGATAATGGATCATTATCTCATGCATCATCATAGGAACATATAAATTTATATTTCATTCATATTCATTATCATGTATATTTTATTTCTTATACTTCTTGTTTACTATTTTATATGAATTGGTTTTTATGCTTGTAATTTCTAACATTAATTGGAAAAAAGGTTACTTAAAGTGTTTGTATCAACCTAAATGATGTTTTCATTCATAATTTGATGATGAAATTTTATCTAACCAACCTTAATATAATACAATCCTTAAAACCAGATTTATATAAGATGATAATTTAAAATATTTATAGTTAAATAGAGTTCCAATTGAAACTTATAAGGTGTATTACTCTATAAAATGGTAATGAAAACCCAAATAACATAAAAATTATATGTAGACATGCTAAATTTTAACTGATGAAGTTGAAAAAAAATGTTTACAGTTAAATGGGATAAAAATTAGAACATATAGAGTGTTTACCTCTATAAATTGGAATTAATAAACCATATAACTAAACTGTTATGTTAAAGACTTTAAACAATAACTTTTAACCTGACCTAAGTAATGGGTATTTGGGATTTTTGTACTTTATTGAATTAAATATTTTTTTTAATTTTTGGTATCTCATGTAATGATTCCTTAATCCTATTATTTTATTCCATATATGTAATGTCATCTACTATAGTATTATGTTCTTAGGTGTGTGCTTGGTATTGAAGATACATTCCTCCATGATATCCTTTGGCCGAGCATCCAAGAGATGTTGATGTGCATGCCCCTGAGGTGGTGGTACCTGGACCACCAGTGGTGCCTCCTATAGTTCCACATGTGGTACCTGAAGTTTTAACAAGTATAATGATTGTATTGGTCACTGATGACCATCTTATAGAAGGGTTTTTACTCTTTATAGAGTCCTTATAGGGAGCTACATGGGATGCTCCAACTATATCTATGTTGACTAGGTTATTCCAGCAGCAGCACCAACCAATTTTCACAGGGGAAGGCAGTCCTCAAGATATAGAGTCTTGGTTAGAGGATATAAAAATTACCTTAGAGAATTTTTAGACACCTATACATTGGAGATTGAAACTTTCAACCTATATTCTTTGGAGATATGGTAGGAAATGGTATGGGATTTTTACTCAAATAGATCAATATTGGGGTATGGTTTAGAAGAACCTCGAGACTAGTTTCTTTGATTAATTTTTTTTCTAAATAAATTTAGGGATGATTAAGATAAGAAATTCATGCATATTGAGTAGGTTAATTTTTCCTTCATGTATTACTGAGCTTGATTCACTAAGGTAAAGTTATTTTCACACTATTGCAGGTAATGACCTTTCTAGGGAAATACTATTTTTGGATGGAATCAGGTATGATATTCAATATCAGGTGACATATTTGAACTGATTACTATGTATCAAATGGTAATCTAGGCCCTTTTCTCTGAGAAAAAACAGAGGGGCACTAAAGGTAATGGTTAGAGTGGTTCAACAGCTAGGAAGAAGTGTATTATCTAGTGGCAGGAAGTGTTTCCATGAGTCTTCTTGCCAAGATAGTGGAATCTGAGGTGTGTGCACTGGTTATTCTATGCTTTTTCATCTTTTTTGTTGGAATGGTCATATATAGCCCATGTGTAACAAGAAATTAGTATATTATCGAGATGTTAGAAAATATTTCCATCTCTCTAGACTCTATATAATCATTCTCCCGATACCTAGTGAAAGGGGGTATACAATAGATCAAATTTATGGAGTGGGGTTTGTGAAACCATGCTAGGATAGAATTTGGAGTATATCCAACAATTTAGCCTTAATATGCGGTTCAGGTTGAGAGATTCATATACAGGATGTGAATTTATAATAGAGAGGATATTCATAGGGATATCAGGTTGTAGTTTAGGTTCACGGATCTGGATAGTTACATGTTGTGCTACCTACACCATTTAAGTAGATACACAAACCATCTATAGTGAGAGGTATGATCTTGGTGTTCTCAAATTTAGTTTCTACCTTTTCTAACACATTCACTTCTTACTCCGTCATAACTTCTTCTTGGATGGTAATAATGGGTTTTGAGATTGATTACTTATATGGGGTGATGTCCCATGACACACCCCTAGGAATCTAGTCAAAGGTAATTTTACATTGCAAGGAGTGCCCACTCAAGATAGGTGGATATCAATTTTTATGGGACATTTTCATTCTTGAGATGAAATGCATTTTCATAATTATTGTAATGGATGATAGTGAACATTCAAAATCATATTAATTATTTTCACTAATAGGTATCCTTATTATCATCTAAGGGAGATATCTATGTTCACATGGGAGAATGGGATGTCCAGGAAGGTCATACAAGACTAGATCGTCAAGGAATGATAAGAGTACTGACCTAGAGTTTTATCCTCTTACTGGATGACCAGGGAGTATGATAGGATATATTTCCTCCAACTGTGGACTGTTTTAGGGACATCTTCCCAGATTATTTTTCTAGGATACCTCCTAATAATAGGTTCAATTTTCAATTCATCATAACTTAAGAGATGAACTAGTATCCATTCCTCTATATAGGATGACTTCTACAGAGCTCTTGAAACTGAAGAGGTAGTTGGTGAACCTAGAAACCAAGGGGTTTATATAACCCAATACATCTTCATGTGGTTCAATAAAACTTTTTTAAAAGAAGGTGGATGATACTTTGTGATTATTTGTAGATTAAAATCACTTGAATAAGTTTATAGTTAAAAACTAGAACCCACTTCCTCGTATAGATGATCTCTTTGACCAATTATGGAGATCTAGGGTCTTTTAGAATATTTATTTGAGATTGGGCTATCCTCAGGTCAGAGTTAGTCCCTCAAATATACCACATATTGTGTTTCGAAGAATTTATATCTTATATGAGTGTTTGGTAATGTTGTTCAATACGAATAATGAACCTACTATATTTATGGCATTAATGAATCATTCCTTCCATCCAAATCTAGATGCCTTACTCTTCATTTTTTTCAATGATATATTTATGTATTCCTAGTCCTGTGGGGAGAATGAGAGGCATCTAGAAGTCATTCTGACTACTATTTGGGGGTATTGAATTTATAAAAAACTCTCAAAGTATAGATTTTGTATATATAGGGTTCACTTCCTAGGTCAAATCATATCAAAATTAAGGGTATTAGTGGATTCATGTAAGGAGAGAGTATTGGTTTCTTGGGTGTATCCTAAGAAAGTTTTTGATATTTTAAGCTTCTTGGGATTATCCTATTACTATCAGTGATTCATTCAGAACTATTCCTTCCTTTAAGAACCATTTACTAGATTAACCAAGAAGTGTGTAAGATTTAAACTATTTTAATATTCTTAAAAATGATTTTTAGGAGTTGAAATTAAGATTTAACTTAGCACCAATCATGATTTTTACTTAGCCTGGAAGAGGGTATATAGTTTATTGTGAAACATCACGCGTCAAGTATGGATTTTTATTAATTAAAGTGGAGTAATTATTAGAATATTAGTCTCAATATTTGAGGAATCATGTTTACAATTACCATCCCATGACCTTGAGTTAGTATTTGTTGTTCATTCTCTGTATTACTAAAGAAAATACCTCATGGGGGAGTTGTTTTTTGGTATATACAGACCATAAGATCCTAAAATATATTTTTCATAAGTGAGACCCAAACCTTGTACATTATAGGAAAGTTGAATATATTTAATCATTTTACACTGAGCTCAAATATAATCCAGAGAAAGGTAATGTCGTTAATGATTTTATCCAAAATATCGGAACTCGAGAGGTTTAAGATACTAGTGGGGAGTGGTAGTTAATGGCCCTTTTTGATGAAATGAATCTTTATTTATGTTAGTTTTTTAGTAATCCTATCCTCAAATCCTTATTTGTAACACCCTAATATTTTTTGAAATATCTTTTTCAAATTAATTTTATCTTTTTGATATTTTTCATTTCATGCAATGCTAAATATAGCTTATGTTATATAAAAGCAATAAGTTTGGATTTTGATTAATGAAACACCAATTTAATCTTTAATTACACACAACACTTATATTAGATTTAATTATACACAACACAATGTTTTACTTGTGTTACACGCAATGCTGATTTCCTTTGATAGCTTGTGTTAAATACAAAACCTAGTTTTACCAAACTATAACATACTATTAATATTATTGTTCAAATATTATTATAGTTTTAACAAAGTTATTAGGATTAATGTTTTGAATAAAATATTATTTATACATGTGAATAAAATGAACCCTTTTGGCTAAAAATAAAATAAATAACTATCTGAAAATAAAGTAATTCATTTTCTATGAAAACTACCTTTCTATGTACAAACACCATTTTTATAAATAAATTAAAAAAAAATATTGATGAATGTTTTAAATATATTATATATTCAATAAAATATTTTTCCACTCATCCAATATATTTTAAAGTAATAAGATAAGAATAAATCAAATTTTATGAATAAAACGATGTAATTTTAAAAAATGTAAATTTAAAACTGTTTAATGGAGAAACCAGTTTAAATATGATTTTTGACAATTTTATAATTTTTATTTTACAAAATAAAATTCACTTATTAAATATTAATATCAAAACATTCTTTTAGTGAATTTTTTGTATTTTTCTGAGAACTTTTATTTTTTGATGAATTGTGAAGAAAACTAAATTTTAATTCAAAAATATTTTTTCATCTAATTTATTTATAAGGTTAAGTTTTTATTTTTATTTTATTGGTTTTAAAGTTTAATTAGATAAATTATACAATAATTAATCCAATTTATTTCATTGTAATCAATTTCACATTGAAATTGGATCTAAAACCATAACAAGATTTTGGACATTTCTACTTTAAAAACCTGCATTGTCTTCCCATCTGTGAGATTAAATTTAGATTAATTTATACCACTTATATGATTAGAATTTCTAAAAATGGATTCCATATTTGTAATTATCATAATTTATAATTTATAATTTCTTCAACTTAGTATTTTACCAAAAATATTACTGAATGTAATTAAAAATAATTATAATGATTATGGTAAAATTAGGCTTAACAAGGGAATAAACTATAAACTTAATGGCCAAAATGACCTGGAAACTTCCACAAAATCTATTTAATGGACATATTTGGACCATAAACTAACTTTAATATAATTTGGACCATTATATTAGCCACTTGAGATTGGGAAAACAAGAGTAGAATTCCCTTTTCAAAAATTTACAAGAATGTCACTCCTCTCCCACTTTAAAAAGGCACACACCATCACACTTATTCACACCTATAAAGAACTTTGTATCACCCAAAATTTTCTAAAATAATATCCCAAACTAACTCTATTTATCCTAGATACATCCCTTTTGTTATAAATCTATCCAATGAATCCCTTTTGTGCAAACCAACTGGAGTTACCCAAAGAAGAGGTAACATCCTTCCTCAAGATCCTTTGTTTTATTTTCCTTCTCCACCACATCAATTACTATTATTCCATATTTATATAATAAATTAAGTATCATAAATATACTAATATGTTTTATTCCATGTTTTTTAACTCCACTTACACAAACTTTCATCTAATGGGTAATGAACTTACCATTCTTGTGTATGGTGAACTACCACCTCACGAAATGATGTTGTTCGTTTTTCCTTAACCACCTCTCGTGGTTGATAATTATGATGGAAACTAGGTTTTTATATTATATATATGATATTTATGATGTATTTATGCTTATTTAATTGTTATATAACAAATAGTTACCTTCTTTCCATTTTTTTTAAATACGATAACTTCGTTTGCGGGAGTGTGGACAATAGCCTCCACAAGGCGATGTGATTCATTCACACTTTACATGGAATGTATTAAGGGTGGGTTTAGTAAATTTGTATTATATATATGACATAAAAATTATACTATAATAAAATTATATATATATATATATATATGTGTCATTTACTTTTCTTCTTTCAATACGACAATAAAATGGAAACAATGTTCATGCGTATGTACGGACTACCGTATCCATGAACGATGTATTCCATTTCATATTTATATATTTTATATATTATTGTATATATTTATATACAGAATATATATGATATTAATATCATTTTTTACATTCTGAAAATAAGTAACTCGTGATATATTTAAGAAGATCGAGAATAATAAGTCAAAACATGTATGAAAAACAAAGTGGATATTACTCAGCCTGTAACATTAACATGGAATTGTTAATAAAAAATTAATATAAATTAATAATAAAATAATTAATGATATTATATATAATAATATGGTTCGATAATGTATTTATAATTAACTAATATTTATTATACTAGAGGTTTGTACAAGTATGATAAGAGTCAAGACATAAGGTATGGGTTTTCTCATCTCGCTTTTATTTTCCAAGAGATACAATCCATGTTCAGCTATTATTTTCATATATGTGGTGTGATACTTACCATGGATGTATTATATGATTTTTATAATTAAATTTATGGGTATTTACATATCCATTTTATGATATCTATTTCATGTGGTTTTAGAGTTCAAAAGTTACCAAATCAGTAGGGTAGTTTTCTCTTAATTTTGCTTCTTAGATGAACATGTTTTGTAATGCACCTATATTATTTTATGATGTGTATATAATTCTATTTGACATGTTATATCATTAATATACTTCATTTTATAATATTACAAGCTTTAATTACTTTTATTTTCTTACATTGATAGTATGATTCATAGTTACTAAGTGTTAGGAGTTTATTACAATAATATCATTGTTTATTGTGATTATTTATTATTACACTTCCATTGATGAAATATTATAACCATATCTCAATAAAACTCATGAAATTTATTTTCCTATAGTAATTCATGATATCTTCATGTATTGTTTCCATTTTTTCCACTATTTGGTACTTATGATAATTAAAAAAATGTTTCTAAAAAAATATGATCTCATTTCTCTTTTCGGTCAAAAATATTTTTATTTAAAAATACATGTTTAAAAAAAATTAAAATGATCTTTAATGATAATTTTAAAGGAAAAAGGATTTCAAATTTTTTTATGGTTTTCAAATATTCCTTTATAATTTTTCAGAGCTATTTTCAAAGAATTTTTTTTTAAATTTCTTTCAGGCTTTTTATATGTTTTCAAAGAAAATGGTTTTAAAAATAATATCAATCTCCTTTTATAAGTTTTAAAGGAAAATTTTTTGAAATTTGTTTCAAGATTACTTTATAATTTTTTAATATTATTTTCAAATAAAATTATTTTTATAACATTTTATGTTTCAAAAATTAATTTTTTCAATGAATAAATGATATTTTAATCATGAAATGATTTGAAAAATATTTCTCAAAAATTATGTTCCATATAAGATGAAATTAATTAGTGTTACTCATGACTTTATGGGGAAATTATTTAAAGGTTTTATTTTAATTATTTCTTTGAGTGGTTTATGTTTTGATGGCATGATTTTTATGAAACCTGTTTTTATTTCATGGGTTATATGTTTATGAAACTAGTTTCTTTTTATTAGGATATATAGTTATAAAACATTCTTATTTTCATGAGTTATGCTTTGATGAAATGATTATGAAACTTCTCTCTGTTTTCCTAGGTTATGATATGAGTACATGTTTATGATGCCCATTTCATTTCATGGGTTATGATATGACGAATGTTTATGATATTGTGGAAAACATATGTATGATTTAATTATGAGATGGGTGGGACCTATATATCCCTTCAATGCATTGGGTAAAGATTTATACCTCATGATATAGACATATTTGGAATGGGGAGTTAACTCGGTTCAGTAAAGGTCTTTATCTTCTAAGATGGTCTTGGGAGTAAACCTTGACTGCTAAGATGTTCATGGTAGTGAACCATGACAAACAAGATAGTATGAATAGTGAACCCATACTTCTAAGATATCCTTAGTAGTGAGTCCTTGAATATTATAGAAATCATTTTATATACTTTTGTGTCTTCCACAATACCATGCCATATTCATATGTTATGTCTTCATGGATTATGATCTCGATTCCCTTATGATTCATGTATTATGAACTACCAATCTTTATGACATGATTCATGTTTATGATCATTTTTATGAAGGGTATGGTCTTATAATTTCCTGATCATGTTTTCATACCCTTATTCCCATTTTATGCTTACATGTCTTCTTTTTTTCCCTTACTGATCATCTGAGCTCACCCCTTGTTATGTTTCCTTTAACCAGGTTATCAAGATATGTATTATTTATGATGTGTATAAGAAGGTTTATAGTCATGAAGAACCTAGTGGGAGATAATATAGCTCATTTATGTACCATTGTTTATGTTTCTATGTTTCCAAAGGCACTAGACTAATATGGTCTTTACGAATCTATTTGTGCAATGTGTTAAGTATTCTGCAAAAGTGTTGTAATGATAATATATGAAAAGTGAGGCTTACTATAGTTATTAAGTTTATTTAACCTTTTGAAACTAGGATAAGAAATCATTAGTGATACCCCTAGAGATATTTATAAGGATATTTCTAGGGGTGTCTCTAAGGATAAGTCTATGGATGATTTAGTATTTAATAAAATGTCTTGGAATTTTGGTAAGGGATTGAGTGAGTGGTTTTCCAGAAATAGATCCTTGTAAAGATACAAAAAGTGGATGTGGCTCCGGAATAGGTGTACATAGGGGTAACAAACCTAAAAAAACTTTATTTATCTAGACTTGATTTGGAACTGGTGCATGATTATATGCCTTTCTACACACCTATTTTGATACTCCAAGGAGATATGTTTTGGGAATTTGTAAAATCTTTTTGAACCATCATGATAGATTTAAATAGAATATTAATATTAATAAACTAGGATAAACCTAATGTGTCATTTATTAAATGTGTATGTGTCATTATTTAGACATCCTATAAGTAATTTTTCCTGATTATGTGGTTTTCTACTAGGATAAGTGTTTTTCACCCCATGTTTCATGGTTTTCATGAATGACGGGAACCAAAAGGCATATGATTAATGTTTAATGTGATGGAAATTTTTTTTATGATTAGTTAATTGGGAAGATTGCTGGAGTGAAGAATGTTTTGATCATGCCTAATCAGTTTCACATATCATGATTAACAATGTGTACCTTAACCAACACTCCGACTCACTAAAGAATAGAAGGAAGGAATTTTCTGAGAATTAAGTTAATGGATACCATGGAGGAAATAATATTCAGTTTCATTTATGTCAATAATTCAAGAAGAATTACCAAAGTAAATTTATTTGAGGAACATGAATATGTTTTGACTGTGGAAAAGGACACAAATAAAGTAACTTCAAAAGGAAAATAAAAATTACAATTAACCTAATGGATGGAAATATTAGACTCCCTAACGTATTATTAATTGATGAAAACTTTAAATATGGAATATATGGACATTATAGAAATTTATTTCTTAAGTGGAAGGTTCTTGAAGAGTATCATCAAGGTGGTTCACATAATGGATTTTCTTCTGATGATGAAGAGACTAAAAACGACATTTGAAAGGTAAGAGATTTTATTCCAGTATTATTTATATTAAAAATAAGAATCATGATTGGATTGAGGTTTAGTAACCTTATAACATGATTCATAATTCATATTCTAGAAAATGAGTATTTAGGGATAAGATGATGAATCCTGAGTAATGATTTAAGAATAATATTGGATGATTGAAGTGTATATGTATAAGAATTCAAGAATTATGTTATATGAATCATGAAGTATATTTTTCCATTAACAATTTTAAAAAAATATATTGAATATTGCTAATGAAATAAAAAATGGATTTAATGTAAAGGTGATATTTTTTTTAAGGGAAGGTAACCATTAATGTGTCCCTGATATTGAGAAAATTTTGTTTAGCTTGGATAATGATATGATTGATATGGATAAATTAAATTGGATAGTACTAATTACCCTGAAACTAATAATTGATTTATAGAAAAATTGGTCTATTTTATCATGGATGAAGTTTAAAACTTCTTGGATTTATGTGATAGATATAGTATTATTTAGAATAAGTAAGCATGCATGTTTTACATAAGGAATTATGGTAATTCATGTTATTACCATGTTTTAAGATAATATACGATGAGTGTATTCACATGTTTGTAATGTGACAACCAAGAGATACCATGTGATATATTGGGATCAATATTAAAGTAATTTTGTGACATTATATCTAATGTTTTGGATTTTAATCTTCCATAAGGGTTATAAGGTTAACCATTTATAGAATGGTTTATGTTAAACTTCAAATGAGATTTTAGAGATTAAAGTATTTTCTCACCATATGTGGATTTATGCATCTTGGAAAACATATTATACCCTTTTTTCATGATAAATATAATGAACTGTTATTCTATTTATGGATCTCATGATATCTTAATAATTTGGGAATGAAAATTTCACTTTTATTTCAAAAAATAAGAGATGGAGTGGAAGTTGATCAAAGAACAAAAAAGGATGAGGTTGTACTAAAATCATGCAATTATATATTTTCATGAAAATTATTCAACATTAATAAAAAAAATATAAATAAAATGTTGTCCAAATACCTTAATTTTTAATGAATCAATGACCTTTTAAATCATCATACCTCTCCAAATTCAATTTTTATTTTAAACCATAAGACACTTTTAAGGTAAAAGTTAGAAACCCCAGGAGAAAACAAAGTTATTAAAGGAAAACTTAAGCCTATTAGCATGCTTATCCTTAAGGATATTACAAGAGATAGAGATTACCAATGTTTCTGGATTATCATGTAAAAGTTCTCGAAAGCAGTGTTCCGGTCTGTCCCATGCATGCATAAAATCCCCTTGGTTGATTTTCCCCGCATTAAAACCTCTAACCAAGATTAGATTATTCTTGGAAATCCAGTCAGTCTGCTCTCTATTGGTGTCCACCTAAATTTTACTTAGCATCATCTTGTCACCATATTCTTTGTAGGCATTAAGTACAAGGGAATCCACCTCCGTAACTTCTCCGGAGTGTAGAAGAAGCTTCAATGGTTGAATAGCATCCACGCATGTCTTTTGTGGGAAATTCCTATCGGGATCAGCCCCAGATACCATAGTCTCAGAACTAACATCATTACTATTATAGTTGGGAGGACCATCCATCAGTTTTTCCTTAAAATTCCTGGAAGATCGAGTCTTCATTGGTGAAGGCAGATAAGAATAGTCCTTTCGGCATTTCTTGCCTCTACGTCGTCCCTTCCTCCTCTGTGGGATGTAAACATCACTATCCTAGACTTCCTAAGCACTAACTCTTGAAAAGTGACTGGATAAGTCATCCCCAGACTCCTCCCATGGGATCCCCTACTTTTAATGAATATTTCCTCCTGGTATGCCTTCTCAGCAGGCCCTTCATTCTCCAGACTCTCAAAATGATTACTCATATTCACAGTTGGCGCCACTCTTCTCATTATTGAAATGTTCCTTGGAATTGGCTCAACCTGGGAGGCCTCGCATTCAGTGACAACAATTCCTGTATGTACAACCTCCACATAGAAAGACTGAAAACATGTAGGCAATTGAGAATACATTACTCAATTACTACCAAAGACTTGAACAGGAGTAACATCCTTTGCCGTGCCCGGTTCAGCCTGTCCCGAAAATCCTTGCACCGTATAAGATTCAATACCCAAATCAACCCTCAAGTGATTGAAGACATAAGGAACCTGAGGAGTTCTTCCTGGAGGATCCCATTGAACAGCCTTATCCAATGTTGTTCTAGGACCTACATCTGAACCATCCAGACCAGCAAAGACAGTAGCAGCAACATCCGACATCCCATAAATAACAGAAGAGGAGAAGCGGGCTCCCCCCTCCGTCACCACATAATTCACCTGTGGGGCAGGAAGGAATGGTCGTGCCTCCAAATGGAGGGGAACAACACTGCTTGGTGGGTTTCCAATAGTGACCCTTGACTTATCCAAGCTACGAGGAGAACGATAATTAGATTGCAGGTGCTCAAGACTAAATCACAAACTGTAGAAATCGAACCAATTTTTGAAGACCACTGGTTGTTGAAGATGAAGTTCTTCACCAACCTCAATCTAGACAATGTCCACCGAGGGATTTAAAATATCTACTTCCACATATATTTAGAGAGCTATCAGATGACACATGTAACGAGAGCGCTCATCGAATGCAAGGAATCTTCCAATGAGGTTACCCAACATCTGCAGAATAGCAGGATTTTGGAATGGAAGAGGGAGATACGGGAAGCTTACCCAAATCGCTGCGAGTGGGGTGTCGCGTTTCCAGTGGAACTCGTAACTCCATCTGAGTGGGAAGAATCAGGATCCATCACAAGAGCGCAGACCTTTGGACCATGCCAAAGCTATATCATCAGTATAATTGAAGCAAAGAAGGAAGTTACGAGAATCTAAAAAACCAACTACAATGCAGTTCTAAATGGGACATGCGTTGTTGATGAACCTATTGAAGCGGTCGAGGGAAGACCGTCGACAACCAAAATAGGAAACGAGGGACAACCTGTTGAGTGAAGAAGCCTCCGAGAACTCCTGAAGATAAATCGGAAGTGAAGGAACACCATTGTGGAGGGTAGGGACTTTCGAGCAAATGGGGATAAGAGGTAAATCTAGGAGCGAGGCTGGGTCAGTGAAGGGGGAGAACACGGGTTGAGGTTGGGTGATGATCGGGATGGCCATCTCCGCCACCCGAGGGGTGACCGCACGGCTAGGGTTCCATGCAAAGGGGTATGATAGATCCTACCTCTCTAAAAATTTAAATCATCATAGATTTGTGACTTTGAGGCCATACAATTACCATTAATTATTCACTTTTTGGCTTTGATGTCCTCAATCACTTCTTATACATATTTTCTTTTTTCCTCAATGTCAATATTTTTACTTTCCACCAATATTATTCTATGCGGAAAACTAGTTATGCATTACTCTGGGTAGTCGTTATGCTTATATGTTTTTCTTTTTAAAAGTATGTTTTAGTATTCATTTTTATGATGTGGGTTTCTAAGAAAGTAAGTTTAAAGTATTAAAACATTAATAACCTAGATTAATTTAAAGGGTGAAATAAACTTTATGGGGGTATAATTAAACCCTCCAAGTTTTTTTGAAATATTTTGTTTAATTAATTTAATATTTTTGATATTTTTCATTTCATGTGATGATAAATATAGCTTATGTTATATGAAGGCACTAATTTTGGATTATGTTTCACACAACACCAAGTTAATCTTACACTACACATAATACTTAGATTACCTTGTGGTACATGGAACTTAATGTTTGGCTTGTGTTAAATGCAATGTTGATTTCCTTCGATATTCTGCGTTACATGCAAGACATAGTTTTACCAAACAACAACATACTAATCATATTATTGTTAAAATAATATTATAGTTGACACTTATCCATTAGTATGGAAGTTATGAAAAAAATATGATTTAAACATGTGAATAAAATTAACCCTTTGAAAAATAAATAAAAATAAGATCTATTTGAAAATAAAGAAATTTGTTTTCTAAGAAAAACACATTTCTATGTAAAAACACAATTTTATATCAATAAGTTAAACAAACCACTATTGAGGAATTTTTTTCATATATTATATATTAAATGAATTATTTTTACACTCATAAAATATATTTTATAAGCATAAGATAAGTATAAATTCAATTTTATGAATAAAACGATGTGTTTTTTTAAAGGTAATTTTACTACCTTTTAATGGATAAACCATCTTAAATATGATTTTTTACACTTTAAAAAAATTTATTTGAAAAAATAAAATTCATTTTTGAAATCATAATATCCAAATTTTATTTGGGTGAATTTTTGGTATTTTTTGAGAAGTATCGTTTTTGATGAATAGTGAAGAATACTAAATTTTAATTCAAAACTTCTTTTTCATCTTATTTAATTATATTGATAAATTATATTTTTTATTGGTTTTAATAATTAATTATATACATTATATAAAAATTATTCCAATGTATTTCATTGGAATCAATTTCACTTTGAAATTGAATATAAAAACTTAGCATCTTTTTGAACGTTTTTACTTTAAAACCCACATTGTCGTCCCATCTGCGGGATTAAATTTAAATTAATTTCTGCCACTTCTGCAATTTGTATTTTTAAAAATGGATTCCAAATTTTGAATCAGAATAATTTATAATTTATAATGATTTCAACATAGATTTTTACTAGAAATATTAGTGAATGTAATTAAAATTATTTACAGTGATTAAGGTAAAATTAAGTTCAATTAGGGACTAAACCTTAAACTTACGGGACAAAATGATGTAGAAAATTTTTCAAAATCCTTTTTATTTCCATATTTAAACCTTATACTCCCTTTTATATAATTTTGAATATTATTGGAGCCACATGGCATTGGAAAATGTGAGTAAAATCCCCTTTTTGAAAATTTTCAAGAATGCCACTCCTCTACTATAAAAAGAAACTCACCCCTCCCACTTATTCACACCTATAAATCCTATTTTGTTTCCCAAAATACACTAAAATATTCTCCCAAAATCCATCCCTATATCTTTAATCATCCATTTTTGATAAAAAAATACTTCCAAGGAATCCCTTTGGTGAAAACTAAAAGGAGTTACCTAAAGAAGAGGTAACATCCTTCCTCAAGTTCCTTTGTTTTATTTTCATTCTCCAACACATAAATTTTTTCATAGTCCATGTTAATATAATAAACAAATTATCCTAAATATACTGATACGTTTTTATTCTATGATTTTTATCTACGCTTACACACACATCTAGTGGGTAATAAACTTACCGTTCTTTTGTATGGTGAACTACCGCTTCACTAAATAATGTTGTTTGTTTTTTCTTTACCACCTATAATGGTAAGGAATTATGATGTAAAATATGTTTTTATATAACAAATATTATATTTATGATGTATGTATTCTTATGTAATTATTATATAACACATAACTTCATTCTTTCCATTTTTTGTAAATACGATAACTTCGTTTGTGGAAGTGTGGAATACTGTCTCCTCAAAGTGATGTGATTCATTCACACTTTACATGGAATGTATTAAGGGGGGTTTAGTAAACTTATATGATATATATGAAATAATAATTCTACTGGAATAATATTATATATTTTTTTTGTGTCATTTACTTTCTTTCCTTCAATACGACAATAAAATGGAAACAACATTCATGCGTAAGTATGGCCTACTGTATCCACGAAAGGTGTATTCCATTTCATATTTATATATTTTATAAATTATTATAAATATTTATATACTGAATATATATGATATTTATTTCATTTTATAAATTCTATAAATAAGTAAGTTATGATGTATGTAATAGGATCAATAATAATAAATCAAAACATGTATGAAAAACAAATTAGATATTACCGAAAGCTTAACATTAACATAGAATTGTTCATAAGGTAATATAAAGTCATAATAAAATAATAAATGGTATTATATAGAATTATATGGTTCATTAATATAATTATAATAAACATATATATATATTATAAATTAGTTTTTTATGAGTATGATGAGAGTCGAGACATAAGGTAAGGGTTTTCTCATCTCACTTTTATTTTCTGTGAGACACAATCAATGTTCACCTCCTATTTTATTATATGTGGTGTGTATTAGGAACATTAATGTATAATTTTATTCTTATACTTAAATTTATGGTAATTTACATATCCATTTTATGATCTCTATTTCATAGGGTTTTACAGTTCCAAATTTACCAAATCAGTAGGGTGGTTTTGTTTCAATTTTCCTTCTTAGCAGTACATATTTTTTTATGCACCTATATTATTTTAAGAGGTGTCTATAATGTCATTTGACATGTTATATAATTAATATACTTATTTTAATGTTATTTTAAGCTTTGTGTAATTTCATTTTCTTACATGGGGGGTATGAATCAAAGTTTCCTGGTGGTGAGAGTTTATTGCAACAATCTCATCTTTTATTGGGATTGTTTATGATTATGCTTCCATTGATGAAATATTATGATCTATCTCTCAATAATTATCATTAAATTTCATTTCCTATGTTAATTTTCGATATCTTAATGTATTGGTACTATGTTTTCACTATTTTTTAATTATGATAATTAAGAAATTGTTTTTAATAAGAGCTGATGTCATTTCACTTTTTAGTCGGAAATCTGTTTATCTCAAAAACCACATTTTTGAAAAAAACAAAAATGTTTTTAATATGATATTAAAAACTAATTTTCAAGGAAAAATGATTTCAAAAATGTTTAATGGTTTTCAAATCTTTTTTTATAAGTTACCAAAACAATTTTAAAAGAAAAATGTTTCAATATATTTTCAATCTTCTTTTATATGTTTTCTAGGAAAATGGTTTTCCAAATGTTTTCAAGATTACTTTATAAGTATTCAAGGAAAATTGTTTTCAAAATGTTTTCAATATTCCTTTATATTTTTTCAAGGTTTTTTTCAAAGAAAATTATTTTCAAAATTTTTTATGTTTTAAAAATTATATTTTTTAAAGAAGAAAGTATATTTTCCTCAAGAAAGGATTTGAAAAGATTGCTCAAAAATTATGTTCCATCTAAGATGACATCCATTAGTGTTACTCATTACTTTCTAGGGAAATTATTAAAATTTTATATTCATATTCTTTCTTTGAATGGTTTATGTTTTGAGTTCATGATGTCATGAAACATGTTTCTCTTTCATGAGATATATGTTTATGAAACCTGTTTCTCTTTCATGGGTTATATGTTTATTAAAATTTTTTCCCTTTTATAATTTATATTCTAATAAAACCTGATTATTTTCATTAGTTATTATTTGATGAAATTATTGTGAAACCTGTCTCTTTTTCAAAAGGTTATGATATGATTACATGTTTATAATACCCAGTTTATTTCAAGGGCTTTGATATAATGAAATTTTATGATCTTGTGGAACACATATGTAACACCCCAAGACTTGGCAAATAAATTTAATATAGAATTCATGAAACATTGAGTCTCTATAAAAAACCAATTTTTTATAACCTATCTAGTAAACATAGTTTTATCACCTCTGTGATTGCAATTTTGAAAAACTAACATACACAGTTACGTTTAGTATGATATTTAAAGTCTGATAGAATCAACTTAGTTTTTGATAAATAGTAACATACCCTTATGAATAGTAAAATACCCTTACAAATATTAATTAATAGTAAATTATCCAAAAAAAATATAAAATTCACCCATGAATGTATAAATACAATTTAGACATCTTATAAGTGAAACAAGGATCATAGTATAAGTATCAGTATTTTTATATGTCATAAATATAATAATTACAATTTTATGATTAATTTAACAATTAAAACTAGAAATTTATTTTTATAAAATGTAATCATAAATTGTTATTTTATTATCTCATGGTTATAATATAATTTAATGGGACCTTGATTAATTTGTCAAGGTGTTATAAAACGAGTTATAGTTTTAATGTTGTTTTTTTCGAATAAATTATTATTTTAATTATAGATTAAATTAAAATTATTTAGAAAATTATTTTCAAAAAATGGAGTTCATTTTTTAAATCTACACATCTAAAGATTTTTTGGGTGTATTTTTGGGATTTTTCTGAAAAACTTGAATTTTTGGCGAATAGTGAAATTCGATAATTTACAAAATATGCTAAATAAGTGAATTTCTGCATCATGATTGAGTCATGTAATATGTAAATGACCATTGGTTCAAACTCAAATGCACTTATTACTTTTCTGGTCACAAACATCATCACTATTGGTTGTCTTTGGAAAAATAATAAAATAATGATTAAATTAATGGGAAAACCCTTCTCTCCTCCACTATAACCCCCCCCCCCCCCCCTCAATAACTCTTCTCTTAAATCCTATAAATCCTTGTTCCTAGTCTAAATACTTCTCAGATATCCTCCCAATTTCTTACCCCATGTCCATCAGCCTTTGTTCTCATAAAAAGACCAAAACCTCTCCCCTAAAGAGGCCCTCAGGGAAGATTACTTCATGAGGTAAATTCCTATTTTCATTTCTTTTATTTCAAGTTCATTTCTTTTCTTTTTCTTCCCTCACCTACCTTTATAAAAATATTTTTATGAATTTAGTAAATTACATGTACTGGAATTTTAGTTTTATAAAGGTATAATTTTCCATCTTCTCTCCTTTCCCCTTCTTTTATACTAAAAATGAAAACACCTTCCGAGATGTGTTAATTTATCACCTTCAAGGAAGACAATTTTTCAATTCTATTAAAATATTTAATTTTGTTAATGAAACCATTATGATGGTTGAATGAAGCTATAATATATGTATTATAACTTATTTATTATTCTAGAATCCTTTTTCAAACATGATATAAATTTATAAAACAGAATGAGTTCGTTGTGATCAAGAACCGCTAATTAACCCAAACAATTATCATTAAAGTTTTATATAATGATTCATATTCTGTCACAATAACCAAATGAATTTTATGACCATATAATATTTTGTTTTTTCACTAATAACATACAACTTATATTCTTTACAACCATTTTCTTTCAACATGTTTATCCATACATGAAGATAAGTAAACCGATCATGAAAACTAAAGAAGCAAACACTCCCAAACAATGAAATTGAATCTCTTAACCCATCAAAAGGATATGAATAAACCTAATAAGGTTATAATAAATCAATTAAATATATAGTAGGTTATGGAATCATTAATTATGAACCTATATTTGATTATTCAGGTCATTGAGATCAAGATAGGAACACCTTCGGACATAAGGTAAGGCTTTTCCACCTAAACCTCCATTTTCATTTGGGATACTTTTATTATCTACTTACCTAAATTAAATTCGTATTCATTCATTTTTACTCTTCATAAATTCTGTTTTAATGTTCTATATATGTGTACTAACCAGAATCTTACCTTCATTTATGTGGAGTTATATGTTTTAAAAGGATCTTTCAAAAATCATTCCCTATAAACAAGTCCAATTCAAGGGAATTTGTCAAATTCTTACATATTTTCAAGGTAAATATATAATTTGTTTTTGGAAACCATTATATTTATAAAATAACTAATTTTATTATCAAAATAATATATTAATTCACTTCTGGTTTTTTACAAACACATTTCCAAAATAACTCTTCTTTTCAAAATAAAAGAGTGTTTATCTCAATAATTACTTTATGATTTTATAAGAGTATTTTCACCCATTTTAACACTCTTTTTTATTCTTATGTTTAAATTGAGTTAATGTTTTATGATATCATCCAATATGTTTTAACTGAGGATTTTCTATCTTAAATCCATTCACCAATTTACTCTGAATCATTAGTGTTTATGCTTAATGTTTGGGGAAAGTTATTTACATTCCATATGTTAGTTTGAATGTGAATGTATACATTGTTTATGTTTATCTCCATTTATATAAGGAATTATTTGGACTTATTAATTGTTGGTTGTGGCCCGCTATAGACCCTTGGTGCATTGGTAGGTTTCATGAGACAAACTATGGTCTTAGCATGAATCCTTGACAAAATGAACATTTATTGGCAAAAGGCCCTGACAGTATGGTTATGATGTCCCACATTATGCATTCCCTTATTATAAAACTAGTATTGATAGTTCATGTGGATATTATTCTAGTAGAATACTCATGATTATTTTTTATTATGGAATTATTTATTAAACTATTACTCCTACCATATTATATTCAAATATATTTTTTAAAGGTATGTGTTTTTATTCATTCATCATGACTAATGTTTATGTTCATGATATCTTCCACTGTATTGTTTACCCTTACTGAGTATTTTAACTCACCCATTTCTTATCTTTCATTTCCTAAAGACATGAAGAAGTTTTTTATGAGTGACATGTAGGGATAAAATTATAGTTTTGGATGTTCCCAATAAAACATATATGTTGTTTTTTCTTTCAAGTTGTAATTTTGAACTTATGTGCATATTTGGTTTTCCAGAACTACTAAGTTGCCTGTTCCTTTGGTATGCAACCTTATTGTAATCATTCCAATGTAATAAAATAAGGCACCAAATCTGGGAAACTGGGATCAGGTACTTATAGTTGGTATTAGAAGAAGTTTAGTAGGAAACATGGAAACTAGATTTAGAAAATGTAGATTAGGGAACAAAACCTTAAGATAGACTTTGAGGATAAACATACAAGAACATCCTAGAATCTTGGTAAGGAATAACTTATGTGGATATTTCTATAAAATACATCTTTTTCTGTATACTACAAGTGGACATGGTTCTGGCATAGATTTACCTAATAGTGAAAAATCCAATAATGGGTTTTAGGCTTGACTCGAGGTATACTAGTACATTACAACGGTCCTTACTGAGCACCTGGTTTGACACTCCCATGGGATATGATTAGGATAATTCACTTTTTATTTACAATACATTATGAAGGATTTAAATGTAAATCTTCTCTCAAATAAAGCATGTTCTGATTATGATATTAGCTATGTATATAATTTCAATTTATGTTAAGTAATTTTCTACGTTGAGATTATAAATTATTATTCATACCCTAATCTAGTGTATGCCATTATTTAGAAATGGCACCTAGTGGAAGGAATGGAAACTACATGAATTTTCATGTCCCATGTTGGGATTACCCTTTAAAGAAAGATAATGATGTTGGCGCTGGTTCTACGATTAGTGATGAACATCTTATAGCTATACTGGGACAGTTGAATCAGGTTATGAACAATAACCTTACTCGTATGGATCATCTAGATCCACAACATGGAGGATCTATGCTAGATAGCTTTATGAGACAACATCATCAGTCGTTTAATGGAAATACAAACCCATTTTTAGTAGAGAAGTTGATAAGTTCATTAAAGAAGATATTTCTCACATTAGGATGTAACCAAAGATATAATATTGTCATGACAGTTTATCGACTATCGAGAGATGTGGAACAGTGGTGGTCTTTGATTCAAAACAAAAATGATGAGTAAGAAATATAAGAAATGGAATGGATGGATTTTAAGGAAATATTATTTAAAAAATACTTTCCTCGTGAACAGTGATAAAATATGGATAGGTAGTTTCTGAAAATGAGGAAAAAGAGGATGAGAATGTTGCAAAGTATGATTCTAACTTCACAAGGTTAGCAAGACATTCCACAGACTACATACGTAATCCAAGGAGAAATATTGATTGATTATTTGATTGTTTAAAACCATTCCTCCTAGAGGATCTAGTCTCCCAAAGTTTCTCATCATATGATGATATAGTCTCAAGTGCTATAAAGACAGAAAATGAATACTCTAAGTCATATGACTTCAAAGGAAAGAAAGAGAATAAGAGGGTTTCTAAAACTCCAGAAAAGTAAATAATGAAAATGGGTAATAAGGGAAGAGTTGAGCTTTCACCCTATAGTAATTGTGGGAATAAACACTATGGAACTTACCTGAAAATAATGAGAGTTTGTTACAAGTGCAGAGAAAAAGGCCACCAATCTCATGATTTAAAGGGGAAGAAAGAAACAATCAATGTTCAATGATATAGTTGTAAAGAGAAGGGACATTATGAACATGAATGTCTTAAGAGTCAGAGAAACATTCCCTAAAGAAGGACAAGGAAGAAAGGCCAAGCTTATGCGGTCACAATTTCTGAGGTTGATATTCTTAATGATATGGTGGCAGGTACTTTAATCATTTTCTCAAACTTATCCAATGCTTTATTTGATTTTGGATCATCACATTCTTTTATATCTTCCTAGTTTTACAAGAAAATTATACATGTTCAATTTGATTTATTAAAGGGTTTTTTAGTTAAAACACCTAGGGGATGTATCATTGCAACAAAGTTGTGTCGATCAGTCCCCCTCATGACACATAAATGTTCTTTAGTATCTAACCTTATCATCATACCCATGGTTTACTTTGATATAATCCATGGAATGAGTTGTCTTTCATGTCATTATGAAAATATCTATTGCAATAATAAGGAAGTTAATATTTTTTAGAATGATGTTGAATCCATTATATTTAGAGTAGAAACCACACCAGCTGATTATTATATAGATCCACCCCCAGTAGCTCTATTAAATTCAATTATTGGGGAGGAATAGAATGAAATATCTATAGGTAAGTAAAGTAATGTTAAAATAGAGGACATACCTATTGTGCAAGAATATGCGGATGTGTTTCTAGAGGATTTACCTGGACATCCTCCAGAGTAGAAAGTTGAGTTATCTATTGATTTAATTCATAGTTCAACACCTATATCAAAGACTCCTTATAGAATAAACACTGTGGAATTATTTTAAGTGAAGAAACATCTAGAGTAATTGAGTGATAAAAGATTTATTCTCCCTATTGTTTCCCTATAGGGAGCCCATATTCTTTTCGTTAAGAGAAAATATGGATTGATGAGGTTGTGCATTGACTATAGGGAGATCAATTCTATAATAATAAAGAACAAGTATCCCCTACCTCACTTTGATGATTTATTTTATCAACTTCATGAAACCCAATATTTTTAAAATATTGACCTTTGATCTAGATATCAATAGTTGTGAGTGAGGAAGAAAGATATTAAAAAGATGGAATTTCAAACTAGGTATGGGTATTACGAGTTTATAGTAATGCATTTTGGATTGACTAATGCACCCTCTGTTTTCATGGATCTAATGAATAGAGTTTTTAAGGAATATCTTGATGAATTTTTGGTGGTATTTATTAATGATATATTGGTATACTCTAAAAGCTATGAAGATCATGAAAATCACTTGTGCACTATTCTGAAGACTCTTAGATGGAATGAATTATTTGGGAAGTTTATCAAGTTTGAAATTTGTCTTCAATCAATTTCATTTCTTTTCCAAATTATCTCTAAGGATGGAATATCTATTGATCCTATAAATAAAAAGGTCAGGCAAGAATTTCCTACACCAAAAAACATAACCGAGGTATGTAGTTTTATTGGTTTAGCAGGTTATTATAAGTGTTTCATTCAGAACATCAC
The DNA here is from genome assembly GCA_963277665.1 of Viscum album. Classification (NCBI taxonomy): domain Eukaryota; kingdom Viridiplantae; phylum Streptophyta; class Magnoliopsida; order Santalales; family Viscaceae; genus Viscum; species Viscum album. The sequence continues at coordinate 20,742,390 of OY728157.1, read as the reverse complement.
CCGCTTAGCCAACCCAATGACCAAGATTACACGTAAAGGGGTTAAGTTCATATGAACAAAATAATTTGAGGAATGTTTTGAGGAATTGAAGAGGAGATTAGTGAATTATCTGATCTTGACTATACCATCAGGGAATGATGGGTTTGTGATCTATATTGATGCATTAAAGAAAGTATTTAGTTGTGTCCTTATGCAGAATGATAGAGTTATCACTTATACATTAAGGCAGTTAAAAATTCATGAAAAAACCTATCCTGCTCATGATTTTGAGTTATATGCTATGATATTTTCTATAAATATATGGAAACACTATCTCTATGGTGTAAGATTTCATATATATACAGATCAAAAGAGTATGAAGTATATCGTCTCACAGAAAGAACTCAACATGAGGCAAAGGTAATAGCTCAAACTACTCAAGGATTATGATTGTTCCATACACTACCACCCAAGAAAGTAAAATAAGGTAGTTGATGCATTGAGCAGGAAGGATCATGGATTTTTTAACAAAATGAGTATGGAAAGGGATCATATATTCAGGGATCTAATAAGTATGAACATAGGAATTATCAAAGAAGGTGAAACTTCATTAAATTTTCAATTGGTTTCCCAACCATCTTTATTATAAAGGATTAAAAGATCTTATCCTGATGATGATAACCTTCAAAAGAAAATTAATATCGTGAAAGATGGGAAGTTGGCTGACTTCGTATGTGAATATAGAATTCTAAAATTTGGTAGGACACTATGTGTCCTCTCTATACCCAATCTGAAAAGGGAGTTATTGGACGATTCCCATAGCTATAATTTCTCTATAAACCCTGGTAGCACTAAAATTTATAGATATTGGAAGGAACATTTCTGGTTGGACAACATGAAGCAGGAAATTGCTGATTATGTATCAAGATGTTTAGTTTGTATATAAGGGAATGCTGAATGACAACATCCTAGAGGATTCATTTAACCTCTACTTATTCCTACATAGAAATGGGATGACATCACCATGGATTTTTTCATTGGATTACCCAAAAATCCAAGAAGGAATGATGAAATATGGGTAATTTTTGATAGACTTACAAAATCCATACATTTCCTTGATATAAGGGGGATTTTCCACTAGTGTGGCTTGCACGACTCTATATCAATGAAGTTGTAAGACTCCATGGAGCACCTCTTTCAATAGTGTATGATAGAGATATTAAATTTACATTGAAATTATGGAAAAGTCTTCAACAATATTTGGATATTGAGCTTCATTTGAGTACTGCTTATCATCCTCAAACATATGGGAAATTGGAAAGAACGATCAAAACCTTAGAGGACATGTTGAGATCATGTTCATTTGATTTTTAGGGTATGTGGGTTCAATATTTACTTTCAGTGGAGTTTTCCTACAATAATAGTTTCCATTCAAGTATTCAAATGGCACCATATGAATCATTGTATATAAAGAGATGTCATACACCAACTTTTTGGGATGAAGTTGGATAAAGGAAGATTGTGGGCCCCGAGATTTTAAAGGAAACAATATTAAAGGTAAAGACTATTCAAGGCCATATCAAAGTAGCTCAAAATAGAAAAAAAACTATGCTAATAATGAAAGGAAAGATTTGGAATTTCAAGTGGGAGATCATGTTTTTTTTAAATTATCTCCATGGAAGTGTGTTATAAGATTTGGGAAGAAAGGGAAACTAATCCCTAGGTACATAGGCCCTCTTAAAATTATAGAGGGAATTTGAGTTGTTGTGTCACGACCCGCCCTCGGGGCCCGTGTCGTGACTACCCCAAGCCCGCCTTCCATAGGCCAGGGGCTGGCGACTAGCACCAAGGCGTAAATCCCAGTAGAAAGGGAAGGCATTGCCTTTGAAAAGTAAAAAACACCACAGAGTAAGCAAGCGGAAAGTAATCACTATGTAAAAACAGAGTACAACTGAATGTGAGGAAAAGTAAACGGGCCAGTATACAAACCCAAACTGAAAGTAAAGTACAACTCGAAAGGGAAAATAGCAACTGTAAGTAAAAGCCGCTACACCGAGCTGTCCACTGGAGATCCCACCTGAAGGGTGGGTACAGATAGCTCCACTGCCCCACGGGTCCCACCATCCGCTCCGAGTACGTCCCACCCAGTGGTCCACCTCCAGGTACCGTCCTGCTCTGCAAGCCTCAGCCAAGATCAACGCTGTCCGTCGTCTGCAACCAACACAACGTAGTGTGGGCATAGCCCGTGCAGGGGTGAGTATAAGCTACTCAGTAGGGACCCCGAGACCCCTGAAGGTCTCCCAAAATCCACAAAGGATAAACCACAAGGAAGATACAAACACGAAGTAATAACCAACACTGCTTAGGTATATGCCCATACATATACCTAAGTCATCAATTCCAATACGCTCCAACCTCCGAGCCCAAGTACAACTCAGTCCACACAGGAAAGTATACGTATTCCACACAGGAAAGCAAAACGAAATCCACACAGGATAGCACAACACAATCCACACAGGAAAGAAACAGGATTCAGCTCACACAGGTATACTTCTTCGAAAGACGATAAAGATGATCCCTGATCCATCTAAGTTGTCGAACCCACGAAGGATCGATAGGTAACTAACCCCCACAAAGACCCACACAAGATCGGGCCCACACAGGACCTGTAGGCGCTGGTTCACACAGGACCGCTGAGCGCAATGACCCACACAGGATCCGACCCACATAGGATCGGGCCCACACAAGACCTGTAGCATTGATCCACGTAGGATCGCTGAGTGCTGTAGTCGTCGTCGAATCCACACAGGATCTCAGTACTGTCTTCATCGCAGTCACAGTAGCAGTAGCAGTAGTAGTCACAGTAACAGTCGCAGTCGTAGCCAGCACTAGGGTTCCCACACACAGCAAGCTCGTTCAGGAGGGTCCGCTCCACGAGCCGAGAGGCTGATACATCAACTGTCACAAAGACCAGAGTTGATGTATCCAAAAGTTTTGTATCGTCAACAGGAACTCAATGCAACAGACGGCGCGTCGATCAGACGCCCGATCTGAGAGTTATTGGCTTTTTCGTCCCAGGGGCCCGGTTGGTTTTTAAGGCAAAACCAACCCGACCGTACTCCACCTGCGTCCAAACCTCGGGTGGAGTATTCCAAAAGAACCGTCTCACTAAGAGGAACACAACAAAGCTGACGACACATCAATCGGACGTCCGTAGCTCAAGATATGAGCGTTTCCGCTCCGAAGGCCCGGTTGGTTTCGTGAACGAACCAACCCGGCCGAACTCAAAGTATTCTGGAACTTTGAGTGCAATATACCGAATCGACCGTCTCGATCCAAGGATCGCAATGACGCTGACGGTTCGTTGATCGGAGGTCCGTGGCTCAATTTATGGCCTAAAGACCGAAGTCGTCTCGAAAACGGGGGGGTCCGGGTCCGGGCCGACCCGGCCCGACCCTCCCCCCCTGGGTCGGCCCGACCTGGCCCGACCCCCCCTGGGTCGGCCCGAACCAGGGCGACCCGGGTCCGACCCAGCCCAGCCGGCGGCGGTCCGGCGCGGCGGCGCGGCCCGGTGCGGCCTGGCGCCGCACGGGTGCAGCGCGCGGGTGGCAAGGCCCCCGCTTTTGTTGGCTGGCGGCGTGGCTTAAGCCGCGCCTTTTGAAGAAACCGGCCCCCCTCGTGGGGGCCTGCCGTTTGGAAAAACGGGGGGGGCGCTGCCCCCCCCCCCCCCCCCCTTGGGTCGGCCCGACCTGGCCCGACCCCCCCTGGGTCGGCCCGAACCAGGTCGACCCGACCCAGGTCCGACCCAGCCCGGCCGGCGGCGGCGCGGCCCGGTGCGGCCTGGCACCGGCGGCCCAGCGAGCCACCGGTCTTCTCGTTCCGCCGCGGCCCGGAACCGGCCGCGGTGTTCGTCGTCCGGCGCGGTGCGACGGCACCGCACCCCTCCGCCGCGGCCCCCTCCGGCTGCGGCGCCTTCGGTTTTCTTCGACGCGGCGCTACGACGTCGTGTTCAGGATGATCCTTCCACGGCGCGGTGCGACGACGCCGCGCAATAAAACCGTGTGAATTCCCGCGTGGTGCAATAGCACCACGCCATCTCGTCATCCACAAGAAAATAATAATCATCACGATCAAAGGAGGGGGAATTCGGCCGTGTTTGTGCGGTCCGACCCCCCTCTCGTTAGATGATAACTCTTAAATAATTATCCACAAGACTATCATGCTAGAACCAAGAACGAGAAAGAAAAATAACCAACAACAACCCCAACCTTGGTTTCAAGATCGATGATTGTCAACGACCCGCGGAAGACAACGTCGCGGAGGTCGGGCGTCGCGGTAATCATTCGTCAAATCCATTGACGAAGAGGTGCGTCCGAAGAGGTACGTCGTTGGCGAATCTTCGTAAGACGACGAAGGAAGTCCAAGGAGGAAGCGGCGTTTCCTTTCGTTGACACGGAAGACGTCGTCGATCTTTGGAGACAACCTGCTATGAAGAAGAGAGGAGCGGTGTTCTTCGTCGGAGCTTGAGCGTTCTTCGTCAAAGTTTGAAGAAGAAGGAGGAGCTCTCAAATCCTCTCAAGATGGCTAAACAATTCTAACCAAATAAAATAAGCTAAGGGATTATTTTATTTACTCAACCAAACCATTTGAATTTCAAAGGTTTGAATTAAGACAACCCAACCCATTAAATAACCCAACTTGCCAAGTTAATTTAAAAGGGGAGTTTAAGGGAGAGGATGAGGGGATGGGGTTCGTGTGCGTCCCACCACACTTAATCCTCCCAAGGGAGGTTAAGTGGATGTGGGTCCCACCTTTAACTCCCTTTGGGAGAAGTTAACCAACAAAATAAAAATAAAAAGTGTTTCCACATTTTTATTTAACTTCTTATGATTTCTCCCAAAAACTAACTTTCGACCCGCAATAAACGCAACTTCGGAAAAGGTCTCCTTAAGCGAATATCGGCACTGCGAGTTCATTGGTGCCCTCAGATTTCAATTCCGAGCACCGGATCAAAAGTTAGAAATTCCCGCTTGTTCGTTCACTGAACGTACCCGAGCCAAACTTCGGAAATTGATTCCGGGCACTCCGGGCCTCGGAATCAGGTGCCGTCAGAAACCTCGCTCTTGTAAAATTCCAAAGAAAATTAAGAAAAAATTTCCCTTGAATTTTACGGGTCTTTACATTACTCCCACCTCAGGGCTTTACGTCCCCGTAAAGATACATCAAAAACTAGGGAAACAAATGAGGGTACTGAGCACGCATCTGAGCCGCCCGCTCCCATGTGATCTCCTGGAGGTTCCCGTGCTGCCATCTTATGCGCACAAGAGGAATCGATCACCCACGTAGGACCCGCTCCTGTCGATCCTCTATCTCCACCGGGACCTCCGTAAAAGTCGCCCCATCGTCTACATCAAGCTCCCCATGGTCAATGATGTGTGTCGGGTCGTGCACGTATCTCCTCAGCTGAGATACGTGGAAGACGTCGTGCACCCGGTGCAACTGAGGTGGTAGAGTCAGGCGATAAGCCACCACGCCAATCCTGCCGAGGATCTGGAAGGGTCTGATGAAGCGCAGAGATAACTTGCCGCCACGGCCAAATCTCCGAATACCACGTTGAGGTGAGACCTGCAAGAAGACGTGGTCGCCATCCTCGAACTCCAATGGTCTCCTCCTCCTGTCAGCGTATGACTTCTGCCGGCTCTGTGCTATCCTCATCCTCTCTTGGATGACCTGGACCTTCTCTGTCGTGGCCTGGACCATCTCTGGTCCCACCAGTGCTGACTCCCCAGGGTCTGTCCAGCACAAAAGAGATCTACAAGGTCGGCTGTAAAACGCCTCGTATGGTGCCATCCCGATGGTGGAGTGGTAGCTGTTGTTGTACGCAAACTCCACCATGGGTAGGTGGTCCTCCCAGCTACGACCAAAGTCGAGGACACATGCGCGGAGCATGTCCTCGAGAGTCTGAATGGTCCTCTTTGTCTGACCATCCGTCTGAGGGTGAAAGGTTGTGCTCAGACATAGCTGCGTCCCGAACGCCTCCTGCAACCCCTTCCAAAGCCGAGAAGTAAAGCGAGCATCTCGATCAGAGACGATAGATGATGGCACGCCGTGGAGCCGCACAATCTCCTGAACGTAGAGACGTCCCATGCTCTCCACTGAGCCCTGCTCTCTGATGGTTAAGAAGTGTGCCGACTTGGTGAGTCGGTCAAAAATCACCCAGATGGAGTCATGACCTCTGGAAGTGCGTGGAAGTCCAGTCACGAAGTCCATAGATATGCCATCCCACTTCCACTCTGGAACCTCCAAGGGCTGTACCAAGCCTGCTGGTACCTGATGCTCTGCCTTCACCTGCTGGCAGGTGAGGCATCGAGAAACGAACTCTGCTACTGCCTTCTTCATGCCCGGCCACCAGTGTTGTCATCTGAGATCCTGGTACATCTTCGCCACTCCAGGATGTACCTTCAAAGGAGAAGTGTGAAACTCTTTCAGAACTTCCTCTCACAAAGCGACTGGTACCATGGTACGTCCTCTAAAAAGGATGTCGTGCTCTGTTCCAAGGGAGAAACCATCAGGTTCCTTTCCCGAGGATATCAGTACACGCCTTGTCTCACAGTCAGCGTCCTCATGCTGTGCCTCTCTGATCCGCTGCAGTAGTGGAGGGGTGGCTGTGAGAGACTGGAGGAAGGCTGCTCCATCTCTATCCACGGAGGATATCTGCAAAGAGGCTAGCTGCTTCGTCGCCTCCTCAAGTAGCTGAATGACCGTCCTCCTGCTGAGGGCATCGGCTACTACGTTCCCCTTCCAAGGAGTATAGACTATCTCAAAGTCATAGTCCTGGAGGAACTCAAGCCATCACCACTGTCTCAGGTTCAGGTCCTTCTGCGAGAAGATATACCTGAGACTATGATGATCATAAAAGACTATAAAGTGCTCGCCCATCAAATAGTGTCGCCATGTATTCAGAGCGAAGACCACCGCTGCCAACTCCAGGTCATGGGTAGCGTAGTTAGGCTCATGTGGCCTGAGCTGTCGTGATCCATAGGCGATCACTACCCGCTCCTGCATCAGGACGCAACCGAGTCCGGTCCCTGATGCATCGTAGTAAACTACGTACCCTACTCCCTCCTCAGGCAACCTCAAGATAGGTGCGCTAGTCAATCTCTGTCTCAGCTCCTGGAATCTCTGCTGACATCGGCCTGACCACACGAAGGGTTTCCCCTTCTTCGTCAAAGTTGTGAGTGGTGCCGCAACTCTAGATAAGTCTGGCACAAATCTCCGATAGTATCCATCAAGTACCAAGAAACTCTGAACCTCAATCACGCTCCTGGGTGGCTCCCATGCTAACACAGCCTCGATCTTCACAGGATCCACTGCAACTCCCGCCTTAGAGATAACGTGTCCTAAGAAGTGGACCTCACGTATCCAGAACTGGCACTTCGAGAGCTTACCATAAAGCTGGTGCTCTCGGAGTGTGTCTAGTAGAACTCGCAAGTGATAGGCGTGCTCCTCCTCAGTCGTAGAGTAAATCAGAATGTCGTCGATGAAGACCACAACAAACCGATCAAGGTATGGATGAAATATCCTATTCATGAGGGCCATGAACACTGCTGGAGCATTGGTTATGCTGAAAGGCATAACCAAGAACTCATAGTGGCCATACCGACATCTGAAGGTTGTCTTCTGCACGTCCTTGTCTCTGACTCTGAGCTGATGATAGCCTGACCTGAGGTCTATCTTTGAGAACCACCATGATCCCTTGAGCTGATCAAAGAGGTCATCAATCCTCGGTAGCAGATACTTGTTCCTCACTGTCACCTGGTTCAGGCGACGATAGTCAACACAAAGTCGCAGGCTCCCGTCCGCCTTCTTGGCGAACAATATCGGGGAAGCCCAGGGTGAAACACTGGGTCAGATGAACCCCTTGCCCTGCAAGTCCTCCAATTGTACCCGTAGCTCTCGAAGCTCGGCGCGGGCCATTCGATGTGCTGGAGTGGATATCGGGGCTGTCCCGGGGTACAAGTCAATATAAAAGTCTACCTCTCTGCGAGGAGGTTGCCCTGGAACGTCGTCGGGAAAAACATCCGCAAACTGATCCACCACTGCAGGAAAACCAGGACTCTGCACGTCAACTGCTCCAAGGATGAGGCTAGCCATCTGATGAGTGATGGGCTGTCCTCTCCTCCGTAGAAGTCCATCCTGTGCTGCAAAGGCTCCCTCCTCTCCGGTGAAGGTGAACCTGCTCCCGTCGGTGCGTACACATCGCACCTTGCGCCTAAAACAGTCAATCTGCGCATGGACCGTAGATAGCCAATCCATGCCCAATATGATGTCGTAAGGCCTCGACGCTGCTACAAGAAGATCCCAGCCGAAGCTCTCACCTCCTAGAGTAAGCTCACACTGCCGGCACCAGTGCGTAATCGTCGAGTCTGCTCCCATAGGAGTCTCTAGCCGTAAGGATCGAGCCAACGGCTCTGTCGGAATCTCCGAGCTCCGAACAAGGGCAACAGCTATGAAAGAGTGACTCGCTCCTGTGTCTATAAGTACTGCAGCAAGGGTGGAATAGACACAGATAGTACCTCGAATAATCTCGGGTGCGCCGTGGTCGTAGGCCTCTGCTGCCTGGAGCTGTGCCTGTCTCTTCCCGCCTGCTCCCTGTGGTCGGGGTGGACCTCCTGGTGGTGGTGGTGGTAGAGCCTCAAAGCGCGCCCACCACCGGCTGCTCGTCTAGCTCCTCTGCCTCGTCTGCCTCCTCCCTGCGGACCGCCACAGTCGACCCTCTGCCTCTGCCTCGGTGGTCCCTCAACTGCCTGCTGGTCCTCGGCACGGCGGGTCGGGCAGTCACGAGCCATGTGGCCCTGCCTGCCGCACGAGTAGCATTGCCTGCCTCTCGAAAGACTGGCTCCTCGCTGTGTGCCCCGCACTGCTGAGCCAGTGTCCTGAGGTCGTCTGCCTGAAGGTCTAGTCTGCCTGAACTCCTGAGTCATCCTTCGACTGCCTGCTGCAGATGACTCTACCACGTGCCGCCCTGCGGTGGATCTCGGCGCTGGTGTAGACTCAGCAAGGAAGCTCTCGATCAAAAGGGTCTGCTCCAGTACTCCTGTCTGAGTCGGTATGCTGAGGGAGATCAGCGATGCCCTTATATCGTGTCTCAAACCCTGCTCGAAGGTCCGGGCCCGGAAGAATGGGTTCCGTACCATGTCAGTCGAGTAGCGTGAGAGATCGGTAAATCTCACCGAGTACTGAGCGATCGTCATGTTGCCCTGCCGCAGCTGAAGAAGCTCCTGGATACGCATCGCACGAAGGGTGGCTGGGACGAACTCCGAGCAGAAGATGCTCTCAAAGTCCGTCCAAAGTAGAGATGCCTCATCGTGCACCTGGAGCATCAAGCTCCACCATCGTCCTACTGCTGCGTGTAGTAGGCTCGCAGCGAGGATCACCATGAGGTCTGCTGGTGTCCTTACTAGCCTAAACACACGTACCACTGCCTCCAGCCAGTCCTCGACTGCCTGGGGATCCGTCTCCCTGCGAAACCTGGGTGGTCGCTGGCGCTGAAACTCATGCAGTGCGCTGAGGCAACGTGCATCGTCAGCGACTGTTGCTGGAAGTATCGGTGGCTCGACGGGTAGAGCTACCGCCGGTGCCACTGCTGACAAAGGGCCCTGCACCGAGGCCTCGTCGCTCGGTGGGCTGTCGTCACACTCGACTCTCAGAACCCTAGATGCCTGCCGTCTTGGGGCCATCCTGAAAAGGAAACAGGTGCGCCACGGTCAGAATAGTATACCTGGTGAGCTGATATAAGTAATCACAAAGAAAACTTTGAAACACACACGCAATCAATGTTTTCGTGCATTAAGTCGGAAATCAGAAGTCAAGGTCCTGGTGTACGGATACGTCGGCCCCTGCACCAACACTGGACTCCCTGGACTGATAACCACACTCAATACGCTAAACATTATTTCTTCACATAGAAAAGACCATAGTTCACGGTAGAACCGAACTCCTTTGATAACAATTTGTCACGACCCGCCCTCGGGGCCCGTGCCGTGACTACCCCAAGCCCGCCTTCCATAGGCCAGGGGCTGGCGACTAGAACCAAGGCGTAAATCCCAGTAGAAAGGGAAGGCATTGCCTTTGAAAAGTAAACAAACACCACAGAGTAAGCAAGCGGAAAGTAATCACTAAGTAAAAACAGAGTACAACTGAAAGTGCGGAAAAGTAAATGGGTCAGTATACAAACCCAAACTGAAAGTAAAGTACAACTCAAAAGGGAAAACATCAACTGTAAGTAAAAGCCGCTACACCGAGCTGTCCACTGGAGATCCCATCTGAAGGGTGGGTACAGATAGCTCCACTGCCCCACGGGTCCCACCGTCCACTCCAAGTACGTCCCGCCCAGTGGTCCACCTCCAGGTACCGTCCTGCTCTGCAAGCCTCAGCCAAGATTAACGTTGTTCGTCGTCTGCAACCAACACAACGTAGTGCGGGCATAGCCCGTGCAGGGGTGAGTATAAGCTACTCAGTAGGGACCCCGAGACCCCTGAAGGTCTCCCAAAATCCATAAAGGATAAACCACAAGGAAGATACAAACACGAAGTAATAACCAACACTGCTTAGGTATATGCTCATACATATACCTAAGTCATAAATTCCAATACGCTCCAACCTCCGAGCCCGAGTACAACTCAGTCCACATAGGAAAGTATACGTATTCCACACAGGAAAGCAAAACGAAATCCACACAGGATAGCACAACACAATCCACACAGGAAAGCAATAGGATTCAGCTCACACAGGTATACTTCTTCGAAAGACGATAAAGATGATCTATGATCCATCTAAGTCGTCGAACCCACGAAGGATCGATAGGTAACTAACCCCCGCAAAGACCCACACAGGATCGGGCCCACACAGGACCTGTAGGCGCTGGTTCACACAGGACCGCTGAGCGCAATGACCCACACAGGATCGAACCCACATAGGATCGGGCCCACACAGGACATGTAGCACTGATCCACGTAGGATCGCTGAGTGCTGTAGTCGTCGTCGAATCCACACAGGATCTCAGTACTATCGTCGTCGCAATCACAGTAGCAGTAGCAGTAGTAGTCACAGTAACAGTCGCAGTCACAGCCAGCACTAGGGTTCCCGCACACAGCAAGCTCGTTCAGGAGGGTCCGCTCCATGAGCCGAGAGGCTGATACATCAACTGTCACAAAGACCAGAGTTGATGTATCCAAAAGTTCCGTATCGTCAACAGGAACTCAATGCAACAGACGACGCATCGATCGGACGCCCAGTCTGAGAGTTATTGGCTTTTTCGTCCCAAGGTCTCGGTTGGTTTTTAAGGAAAAACCAACCCGACCGTACTCCACCTGCATTCAAACCTCGGTCGGAGTATGCCAAAAGAACCGTCTCACTAAGAGGAACACAACAAAGCTGACAGCACGTCAATTGGACGTCCGTAGCTCAAGATATGAGCGTTTCCGCTCCGAAAGCCCGGTTGGTTTTGTGAACGAACCAACCCGGCCGAACACAAAGTATTCCGAAACTTTGAGTGCGATATACCGAATCGACCATATCGATCCAAGGATCGTAATGCCGCTGACGGTTCGTCGATCGGAGGTCCGTGGCTCAAGTTATGGCCAAAAGACCGAAGTCATCTCGAAAACGGGGGGTCCGGGTCCGGGCCGACCCGGCCCGACCCCCCCTGGGTCGGCCCGAACCGGGTCGCCCCACCCGGGTCCGACCCGGCCCGGCCGGCGGCGGTCCGGCGCGGCGGTGCGGTCCGGCACGGCCCGGCTGGCGGCGGTGCGGCCTGGCGCCGCACGGGTGCAGCGCACGGGGGGCAAGGCCCCCGCTTTTGTTGGCTGGCGGCGCGGCTTAAGCCGCACCTTTTGAAGAAACCGGCCCCCCTCGTGGGGGCCTACCGTTTGGAAAAACGGGGGGGCGCTGCCCCCCCCCCCCTCACGTGGGGGGCCTTCTTGTGGCCAGTCGGGGGAATTAATTCCCCCGGCACCTATCTTCCGGCCGGCCCGACATGGATGACCGGTCCTTCCTCAACGGGACCGGCAAGGCCGGTCCCCTTCCAGCTTCCGACACCGGCGGCCCGGCGAGCCGCCGGTCTTCTCGTTTCGCCGCGGCCCGGAACCGGCCGCGGTGTTCATCGTCTGGCGCGGTGCGACGGCACCGCACCCCTCCGCCGCGGCCCCGCTCCGGCCGCGGCGCCTTCGGTTTTCTTTGACGCGGCGCGACGGCGTCGCGTTCATGATGATCCTTCCACGGTGCGGCGCGACGGCGCCGCGCAATACAACCGTGCGAATTCCCGCGTGGTGCGACGACACCACGCCATCTCGTCATCCACAAGAAAATAATAATCATCACGAACAAAGGAGGGGGAATTCGGCCGTGTTTGTGCGGTCTGACCCCCTCTCGTTAGATGATAACTCTTAAATAATTATCCACAAGAAAATAATAATCATCACGAACAAAGGAGGGGGAATTCGTCCGTGTTTGTGCGGTCTGACCCCCCTCTCGTTAGATGATAACTCTTAAATAATTATCCACAAGACTATCATGCTAGAACCAAGAACGAGAAAGAAAAATAACCAACAACAACCCCTACCTTGGTTTCAAGATCGATGATCGTCAACGACCCGCGGAAGACAACGTCGCGGAGGTCTGGCGTCGCGGTAATCGTTCGTCAAATCCGTTGACGAAGAGGTACGTTCGAAGAGGTACGTCGTTGGAGAATCTTCGTAAGCCGACGAAGGAAGTCCGAGGAAGAAGCGGTGTTTCCTTTCGTTGACACGGAAGACGTCGTCGATCTTTGGAGACAACCGGCTACGAAGAAGAGAGGAGCGGTGTTCTTCGCCGGAGCTTGAGCGTTCTTCGTCAAAGTTTGAAGAAGAAGGAGGAGCTCTCAAATCCTCTCAAGATGGCTAAACAATTCTAACCAAATAAAATAAGCTAAGGGCTTATTTTATTTACTCAACCAAACCATTCGAATTTCAAAGGTTTGAATTAAGACAACTCAACCCATTAAATAACCCAACTTGCCAAGTTAATTTAAAAAGGGAGTTTAAGGGAGAAGATGAGGGGATGGGGTTCGTGTGGGTCCCACCACACTTAATCCTCCCAAGGGAGGTTAAGTGGATGTGGGTCCCACATTTAACTCCCTTTGGGAGAAGTTAACCAACAAAATAAAAATAAAAAGTGTTTCCACATTTTTATTTAACTTCTTATGATTTCTCCCAAAAACTAACTTTCAACCCGCAATAAACGCAACCTCGGAAAAGGTCTCCTTAAGCGAATATCGGCGCTGCGAGTTCATTGGTGCCCTCGGATTTCAATTCCGAGCACCGGATCAAAAGTTAGAAATTCTCGCTCGTTCGTTCACTGAACGTACCCGAGCCAAACTTCGAAAATTGATTCCAGGCACTCCGGGCCTCGGAATCAGGTGCCGTCAGAAACCGCGCTCTTGTAAAATTCCAAAGAAAATTAAGAAAAAATTTCCCTTGAATTTTACGGGTCTTTACATGTTTCATATTGTTTGGATATACCACCTAGCCCGTCTAAAGTACAAAATGTGTTCCATGTCTCATTGTTGAGAAAGTACATGCCAGACCAAACGCATGACCTCACTTATGAAGGTATAAAATTGGAACCCGGCCTATCTTACTGTGAAGAGCCTATCCGGATTCTGGACACTAAAGAACGAGTGTTGAGGACTCAAATGACTCGAATATTAAATATACTTTGTAAAAATAAAAAAATTGAAGAGGAAACATGGGAGCCTGAGGAGATTATGATGAAGAACTACCAAAATATTTTTTTGAGGTAACATTCTATGAATTTCAAGGACAAAATTTTTTGTAAGGAGGGGAGAATGTAACACCTCCAAGACTTTGTAAATAAATTTAATATTGAATTCATGAAACATTGAGTCTCTAAAAAACACCACTTTTTTATAACCTAGCCAATAAATATAGTTTTACCACCTCTGTTATTGAAATTTCGAAAAACTAACATACACGGTTGCGTTCAGTATAATCTTTAGAGTATGATAGAATCAACTTAGTTTTTGATGAATAGTAACATATCCTTATGAATAGTAATGAATATTAAATCATCCAAAAACATAGAAGCTTCACCCATGAAGTTATAAATACAATTTAGACATCTTATAAGTGAAAAACGATAGTATAAGTATTCATAATTTTGTATGTCATAAATATTTTAATTATAATTTTATGATTAATTTAATAATTTAAAATGGAAATATATTTTCATAAAATGTAATCACAAATTGTTATTTTATTTTATTATGGTTATAAGATAATTTTATGGGACCTTGATTAATTTTTCAAGGTGTTATAAAATGAGTTACAGTTTTAATTTTGTTTTTTTAAAATAAATTATGATTTTAATTAAAAATTAAATTAAAAATATTTAGAATATTATTTTCAAAAAATAGAGTTCATTTTTTAATTCTAAAAGTTGAAATATTTTTTGGGTTATTTTTTGGGATTTTTCTGAAAAACATGAATTTTTTGTGAATAGTGAAATTTGATAATTTACAAAATATGCTAAATAAGTGAATTTATGCATCCTTTTGAGTCATAGATGATATAAATGACCATTGGTTCGAACTCACATTCACTTATTACTTTTTTTGTTCGCAATCATCTTCACCATTGATTGTCTTTGGCAAAATAATAAAATAATGATTAAAATAGTGGGAAAACCCTCCTCTCCTCTACTACAACCCCCACCCCACTCCATCTTCTCTTCAATCCTCTAAAGCCTTGTTACTTGCCTAAAATATTCTCAAATATCCTCTCAATCTCCTCCCCCATGTCCAACAGAATTTTTCGTCATGAAAAGACCATAATCTCTCCCCTAAAGAGGCCCTCAAGGAAGATTACTTCAAGAGGTAAATTCCTCTTTTCATTTCTTTTATTTCAAGTTCTTTTCTTTTCTTTTCATTTTCTCACCTACCTTAATCCAGATGTTTTGATGACTCCATTAACTTTCATGTACTATAATTTTATTATGATAAAGTAATAATTCTTCATCATCTCTCTTTTCACATTCTTTTATACGAAAAATTAAAACACCATCTGAGATGTGTTAATTTATCACATTCAAAGACGACAGGTTTTCAATTTCTATTACCATATTAAATTATGGTCATGAAACCATTGTGATGATTGAACTAGAATATAATATATGTATTATAACTTATTTAAGGTTCTATAATCCTTTTTCACAGATGATACTAATTTATAAATCAAAATGAGTTCATTGTGATAAAAACTGCCAATTAACCCAAACAATTGTCATTAAAGTTTTATATAATGATTCATCTTCACTCCCAATAACCAAATAAATTTTATGAACATGTAATATTTTGGTTTTTTACTAATAACATAAAACTTATATTCTGGAAAACCATTATCATTCTACATGTTTATCCATACATGAAGATAAGTAAACTAATCATAAAAACCAAGGAAGAAAACACTCCCAAAAAATGAAATTGAATCTCTTAACACATAAAAATGTTTTTAATGAACATAATAAAGTTATGATAAATAAATTAAATGTATATTAGGTTCTAGAATCATTAATTTATGAACCTAAATTTTATTATTAAGGTCATTAATATCAATATAAGAACACATTTAGACTTAAGGTAAGGGTTTTCCACCCGAACCTCCATTTTCATTCAGGATACTTTTATTATCTACTTACCTAAATTAAATTATTATTTATTAATTTTTAATCCTCATAAATTCGGTTCAAATTTTATATATATCTATACTAACTATAATTCTTCCTTGATTTATGGGTATTTATATGTTTTAAAAGAATCTTTCAAAAATCATTCCTGATAAACAAGCCTGATTCAAGGGAATTTCTCAAATTATTACCTATTTTCAAGGGCACTCTGTAATCTGATTTTGGAAAATATTATCATTATAAAAACACACATTTTATTATGAAAATACTATATTACTTCACTTATGGTTTTATACAAATACATTCCCAAAATAACTCTTCTTTTCAAAATAAAAGAGTATTTATCTCAAGAATTACATGATGATTTTATAAGAGTATTTTAATCCATTTCAACACTCTTGTTGATTCTGATATTTAAATGGGGTTAATGTTTTATGATATCATTCAATATGTTTTGAATATATATGTTCTATCTTAAAACCATTCACCAATTTACTCTAAATGGTCAGTGTTTATGCTTAATGTTTGGGGAAAGTTATTTGTATTCCATATTTTAGTTTGAATGTGAATATATATGTTGTTTATGTTTATCCCCATTCATATGAGGAATACATTTGACTTAGTAAGTGTTGGGTGGGGCTTGATATAGCCCCTCGGTGCATCGGTAGGTCTCATGAGACAAACTATGGTCTTGGCATGAGGCCTTGAAAAAATAAATATTTATGGTCTTGGCACAAGGGCTTGACAGTATGGTTATGATGTCCCGCATTATGCATTACTTCATTATGAAACTATTATTGATAGTTCATGTGGTTATACGTCTAGTATAATACCCATGATTATGTTTTATTATGACATTATTTATTCATCTCTTACTCTTTCCATATTATGTTCAAGTATATTTTTTAAAGGCATTTATTTTTATTCATTCACCTAGACTAATGTTTTTGTTCATGATATCTTCTGATGTATTGATTACACTTACAGAGCTTTTCAGCTCACCCCCTTCTTATGTTTCATTTTCTCAGGGCATGAAAGAGTTTTTTATGAGTTACCTGCAAGGATAAACTTATAGTTTTGGATGTTCCTAGTAAAACTTATATTTTTTTTCCCTTTCAAGTTTTAATGTTGAAATTATGTACGTATTTGGTTTTCCAAAACTACTAAGCTATTCATTCCTTCAGGATGAGACTTTCTTGTAATCATGAAACTGTAATAAAATAAGGCAATGACTCTGGGCAACTGGGTTCGGGTCCTTACAACATATGTAGGATTTCATTATGAGATGGGTGGGACCAATATCACCCTCCAATGAATAGGGTAAAGATTTATATCTCATGAGATAGACATGGCTAGAATGATGAGTGAACTTGGTTCAGTAAAGGAATTTTTCTGCTAAGATGGTCTTGGGAGTGGACCTTGACTACTAAAATGGTCATGGTAGTGAACCATGACTACCAAGATAGTATGAGGATTGAACCCATACTACTAATATATCCTTGTAAGAAATGACTTGACTATTATGGAAATAATTTTATATTCTTATGTCTCTGCCAAAATTCCATATCTTATACCCATGTTATCCTTTTAGGATTATTCTCTCAATTCCCTTATGATTCATGTCTTATGAACTACCAATATTTATTCCATGATTCATTTTTATGATCTTTTTTATGTATGGTATGATATTCTAATGTCATTATCACGTTTTCATACTGTTATTATCATGTTTATGCTTAGATATCTCATTTTTTACCCTTTTTGGGCATCTAATCTCACCCCTTTTATGTTTACTTTACCCAGGTTATGAAGATATGTATTATGTATGATGTGTCTAAGAAGGGTGATAGTCCTAAAGAACCTAGTGGGAGAAATTGTATCTCACTTATGTACCAATGTTTATTTATCCATGTTTCCAAAGTCACTAGACTAATATGGTCTTTGGGCATCTGTTTGTGTAATGTATTAAGTATTACATAAAATTTATGTAATGTTAATGTATAAAAATTGAGGGTGTCTATATTATTATTGGTTGCATCACTTCTGAATCAAATAAAGATGGGACAAGTTTCTGATCCTGAAGGCGTGGTCCTGAGGGATAGTATTTATGGTAAAGAGACACCACCTGGATAAGTTACTAATGAGGATGAAATTATACATATCCATGGGTATGTATGGGTCCCAAAAAGCATGTGATATGAACTGATGTGATAATAAAATGGTTCTAAGTGGGCAGTGAATTCTATACTAAAAAAGATGTATCATGATTTTCACTACTATTATTGTTGGTCATTAATAAAAAAGGAAATAGTATGCTTTTTTTCATGGTGTTCTACCTCTCAGTAGGTGAAATAATAACACCAGTGTCCTACTATCCTATTGCATCCATTACATTTCCCATAGTGTAAATGGGATTATGTCACTATAGACTTTGTGATAGGGTTACCAATGTTACCCCAAGGTAGTGACACCGTATGGGTGATTATAGATAGTATGATGAAGGTATACCATTTCTTTCCAATCTGGTTGACCTTCTTTGTATAAGATTTGGGGATATTATACATCTGAGAGGTCATACATCATTATGGTATTCTACTTGCCACTATATCATAATGGGATGCATGGTTTATTTGATGGTTCTAGTAGGGGTTGTAGAATAATCTTGGTTTTAATTTACTCTAGAGTACAACTTATCACTCTCAAACTGATGGCCCAACCGAGCATACTACAGAGACACTAAATGATATGATTTATTCATGCATCCTAGATTTTTGGGGCTCATAGGAGAAATAATTAACTCTTTATAATTCATTATATTATAATATCTTCCAAAAAACATCTCAAGTGTAACCATACAAGGGTCTATATAGTAAGTCATGTAATATACCTCTGTGTTTTTTAGAGTTGGGGGGTGGAAGTGATTGTAGGACCAAGTCTTGTTTAGTTGATATTGTAGTAAGTTTAACTAATTTGGAGATATATGGAAATATCTCAGTCTAGGTAGAAGTATTAACTGATTGGAGTCTCTAATCTCTGGAGTTTGAGGTGGGGGTCAGTACTTCTTACATGTTTCACCTAGATTGGGTTACTAAAAGATTCAGAGGTAAGTAAATCTAGTACATTGATTTTTTGGGCCATTAACGATTTTGGAGAGGGATTGACTGATAGATTATTGACTAGATTTTCCTCTATGTAATGACTCTATGCATGATATATTTCATATATCTTAGCTCCAAAATTATTATCCTAACTCATATCTTTTTTTTGATCTTGACAAATTTGAATTAGATGATGGTGATTCATTTTAAGACTATCCATTTCATATCATTGATTATAGAATGAGTAAACTTTGTGGTATAATAGTTCCTCTAGTTTGTGTGTTATTGAAACATGAACATATTTAGGAGGAGATATGGGAATGAGACTCTGATATACTTTATCAATGGATGGAATTATTCTCCGATGTAGTTCATAAACCATCATAAGTATAACTGAAGGATGAGTTATCTTAAAAGGGGGTGGTTGTATGATCCTACATCAATATCGAGGTATGAAATCTTTCATTTTTTGGGTAAACCTAATTTACTTTATCACTTTAAACATGTTTCTGGGTGTTAAAGGAAAGAAAGGATCATACTAGAGGGCATGGGGATAAATCTAGGCCTACAACAACCTATTGCAGTCCCACTGGCTAGCTGGAGGACACCCAACGACTAGCCGGTGGACACCCAATGGCTAACCAGTGGCCCATTGGGTGGTTTTTTTAAGAGGGTCATTTTGGTCCATTCACCCCTATAACCCCACTTTTAACCCTCACACCTATGTTTTCACATTTTAACTCATGTAGAAGCATGGTGAAGATACCCCTTCCTTTCACACTCTTCTTGTTTTTTCTCTCTCAAATATTTGTCATTTGTTCTTTTGATTGAAGTGTAGGAAAACTTGAGGTAACTTTATCACTTATATTCCCTCCTTTTTATGAATTATTCATTGTCTTTAGTGTTACATTAATGTGAGATAATATTCCTTATTTATAGAGCTTTTCTCTAGTACTTTTTTTGTTCTAGTACAAATATGAGACTAATACTAGATGAGTAGTCTTCCATGAGCCCTAGTTCTATATGTTTTTTCCTATTAGTATCGCCATTTTTAAGAGGTGCTAATGTTTTATACATCAAAATTTATTATTTTTTAACCTAAAAGTAATATTCCTTTAATTTATCGCATATAGCTCGACCTAGACAAACTATGGGCCTCCCAAAACCCATTGATGGTTGACAACCTCAACCAAAACCACCCTTTAGGGTGTTATTAGATTAACAAACCTAAAAATATTATCTTAAATGTAACCAAAACTCATCTTAAGGTGTGTTTGGTGTGTCACTTAAAAAGGTAAAATTATTGAGAAGAGATTTTTAGTATGTCTTTGGAAACTTAAAAATAGTTAATATAATTAGGGTGTCTTTGATTAATTTCTAGATCACATACACTATTATTGTAATAAAATTATAAGATGAATGGATAAATTAAATTGTGAAATTATGCGTTAAGATAGGCGGAGAGATAGTCGGAGATATAGAAACACCCATAAGTTAAGAATCTCATAACATAACCAAAAAAATATGAGACTAAGATGGTTTCTCATGGTGGAGAGATAAGTGGATTGGTTTCGATTTCTCCACGGTTATGTCGCCACTCCAGATCCAACTTCCGTCAGATTCCTCCACCCCTAGATCTGCACATCCCACTTCTTTAGAAAGTGGTACAACTCGATTTTTGAGTGTGCAACTTCGTCAGCACCGGTGGAGGTGGTAGTGGAACCTCCGATGCTCCTCCTATGACTGCATCACCGTAACCATCTACTTTGAAACTCACGGTCTATTTTGGATTCATATTTTTGGTCACTAGAGTAAATTTTTTTGTCTATACAAGCCAAGAAATATGAGAGGAATAAAATTGGAACACAACCCAAAGGATCTTTCAATCATTGTATTACACATATTTTTCGGAATACAATTTCCAAAAATTTATAATAATTTACAAATGAATGAAACAACCAAATTAAATGAACATGTTAATGAAATAAAACAACCACATTAAATATACACATTAATGAAATAAAACAGAAACATTAAATAAACACATTAATGAAATAAAATTTCCACATTAAACAGACATGTAGGGAGAAAAACACAGGGGGGGATGCGTGTAGTTAATACACGCTACATGGAAAATAAAACATGGGGAAAATAAATGTGGGATGATTAACAATTGGGTTTTTGTTTTCATTTCCAACACTCCCCTTCAAACCAAAACCAACTTTATCCTGAGAATCATTCTATGTTATTCGAATACATCTGTCGGTAATTCATTTCTGAAAATATCAACCACCTATTCTGTAGTATGACAATATTCCAATTTTATTGTTTTCTACTTCACATGATCTCTCAGAAAATGGAATCGGGTATCAATATGTTTGCTTCTTCCATGATGCACTAGATTTTTTGTATGTTCAATTGTCGACTTGTAATACACATATATCACTGTGGATCCATCCTGCGGATGCTTCATCTCCTTCAGCAGATTTCTCAACCATAATCCTTCACAAATAGTGGATTATACTACCACGTACTCTACTTCACATGTGTACAAAGTTACCACACATTTATTCATTGAATTCCATGTGAAATTAGTTTATCTAAGAAAAAATATAAACCCAGTGGTGCTTTTTCTTTCATATTGGTCACCTCCCCAGTCACTTTTCTCTATGGAATGAATTTCTTCTTCCATATCCATTCTCCAACATTCTTCCCTCATGGATTCTTGAAACTTCAGAGGCTCATGATCTGCATACAGGAAGAAAAGATTTACCTATGCGGCTTTCTCATAAATTTTTCTTAAGCTTTTTATTTTTATGGGAACCATGGGTGAGGATGAGCTCACCAAATTTTTACTTGATGGATTCCATTAAAGAGAGATGGAATGTCCTCTTGGACTCATATGTACTAAAAATGTTCCCAAGGAAGGTGTTGCGGGCATTTACTCTTGATGATCATGCATTTTTTTAGGATCTTTTGTTTCGACTGGAATCTCTTTGTTTGGTTCTTAATCATTTCATTTCCAAGTTTATTTCTCACTAAATACCACATCTCTACTCACCACTAATTTATAGGTTAGTGGATTTTATAGCGTATAGGCTTTAGAATCTTCACTATAGCCGATGAATATTCACTTTTCACCACGATCATCAATATTCCTTCTTCTCGCTTCTGGAACTTGAGGGTAGGCAACATACCCGAAGATTCATAGGTGTGCTACGCTCGGTTTGTAGCCACTCCATGCCTCTTGTGGTGTCAAGTTTCTAACGCTCTTGGTTAGACATTGATTGAAAAGATAGGAATTACCTGCCACTTCTTCTACCCAGAAGTTGTTTAGAAGGCCTTTCTCTTTTAGAATAGTCCTCATCATGTTGAGGATGGTGCGGTTCTTCCTCTCTACAATGTCATTCTGATATGGTGTGTAAGCAGTAGTATATTGTTTCTTAATGCCTTGTTCCCTAAAAAAACTTGAAATGAATTTGAAGTTAATTCTCCACCTCTTTCAAATCTGGAAACTTTGATTCTATAACCACTTTCAACTTCAATACGAGATTTGAAAATTTTAAAGATTGCAAATGAAGAAGATTTTTCTTTGATGCAATACACCCAAAGTTTCCTGCTAAAATAATCAATGAAGGTAATAAAATACCAATTACCTCCAAGTGAGGGTGTTTCAAGTAGCCTGCAGATATCAGTTGGAACCAACTGAAGTGGTTCATTTTCTCTTCTAGACACTTCACTTGGGAAGGAATTCCTTTGTTGCTTACTGAGTGTACACGCCTCACACACATGATTTGGAACTTCAATCACCAACAATCCACACACCATGCTTGGTGAGGATAGAAGTTTAATCTCACTAAAATGAAAATGTCCAAAGTGCAGATGCCATCTCCATGAGTCATTCTTCATGATTCCCAAGAGACACTTCTCAGCCTTTGGGTTGATACACAGAAGAAACATACAATTCTTCTCCATTTGGACTTGACCAACAAGTCTCCCGTGAGCATCCCTTATAGACAAAAAAATAATTCTCCATGTGTATAACATACCAATTATCAAGGAGTTGGCCAGGACTAATGATATTTTTGTTCATGTTTGGTGCATAATACACATTAGATATGTAATTTGGATCACTTGTCTTTAGATAGATTTTCATTTTACCTTTTCCAATAACGGGTACCTTTGATGAGTCTCCAAATCTCACGTCACCACAAACTTCTTCTATGAGTTCCTCAAACAATTATTTCTTACCACTCATGTGGTTTCTTCCACCCGTGTTGAGATACCACACATTGAGGTGTTCACATGCCTTTTATTGTGTGAGTTTGAGTGTGGTAACCTCTTCTTCATGATGAGATGTTTCAGCATAGTTGGAGTGTTCATCATGATCCAATTTTCATCAACAATTAGAGGCATAATGGCCAAATTTCTTACAGTTGTTACATTTAATGTTCTTTGCGTTTCCATGAACATGCATGAAACAACCTCCACCGTTCCCTCTTCCACAAGATATGATAGGATTTTTTTGCTTTTGTTGATATCTTAGATAATATCCACACCCTCTTCCTCTTCCACTATAACTTCCTCATTGCATGGGGACATTCTTTTATTCTTGTAGAGTCAACTTGGACTCTATGGAATTACCTATTGTTGAACCAACATTCTTTTGCATTCTTTGCTCATGAACTTGCAACAACCCCATCAATTCATCAATGGAAAGTTTCTCGAAATCCTTTGATTCTTCGATTTCAACAACCAAATTCTCTAACTTAGTTGTGAGAGATCGAAGTGATTTTTAAATAACTCGAATGTCCTCCACTTTTTCACCATTCCTTTTCAAATTTTTAACAATAACAATTAATCTTGAGAAATAATTGGTGATAATCTCACCTTCTTTCATGTGAGTTGCTTCAAACTCCTCTCTTAATGTATGAACACGTACTCTATTCACTCGATCAACACCTTTAAAGATGGTGGAAATGGTATCCCAATATTTCTTTCTTGATGTTTCTTCGACAATCTTTTTGAACGTTGATTCATCCAACCCATGATAGAGTAGGAACAACACCTTATTTCATTTCTTTATTTGATTTTTGAGGCCCATATTTTCTTCATTTGTGAAGGCGGATTATTCCTCCATAGAGGGTAAAATATACTCATTAGTGATGATCGCCCATAATTCTTATGACCCAAATAACTCCTTCATTTGGATGCACCACCTTTTGTAGTTGTCCTTAGAGAGCTTCAGAACTTGCAGCTGGATTGTGGACATCTTAAAAAAAATGGAGGATCTTGGTAACCGGCCTCTAATACTAGTTTTTTGGCTATACAAGCCGAGAAATATGAGAGGAATAAAATTGGCACACAACACAAAATATCTTTCAAGATTTTATATTTCAGATATTTTTAGGAATACAATTTCCAACAATTTATAGGCATTTACAAAGGAATGAAAAAAAAATTAAATAAACACATTAATGAAATAAAACAACCACATTAAACAGACTCATTAATGAAATAAAACAGCCACATGTCCAAAACTCATATTCAAATGAATAAGGAAGTTTATCGAATATGCTATTTTGTGTGACCCTCTAGAACCTTATCTCTATAGCAGTGAATAGTATTCAGAGACCAAGAGTGGGATCTAGAAACCCATCATGGACCCTGAAGAGGTAAGGATTGGAACAACAGTGACAACCAACCTACGAATATGTACTGTGTAATATAATATCTTTGTCATTAATATCTCATAAAGCAAGACACACACGTGTTTCATCGTCCTTTTCTTACTTTATTTTTTATTGATCCAACTGGACAAATTTACCCTCGACTGCCATGGCCATTGTCTTGTGAAGGTAATACCATCCTTATCAACATAGCTAGAGCTATATTACTTCCATAACCCAGAAGTGAAAAATCATTTCTTGATCATTCAACCAGTGTCATGTTATCAATGATGCACCCAACACAAACTACCTCACCATGATTTCAACATCATGGTTTTCGTCTTGCATCAAAGTACGTGATAAAATGACATACACTGGTAATGATCTCAAATCAGGATACCATTACACATGATCATAGATAGGAACAACCAATGACACCTGAAACATGTGGTGTTCCTATTGGAGGGTCTATCGTCATGATCGCACTACTAGAGATCACCATGTTCCAACTTCATGAGAAGAAGTCTCAATACTTATGACCCCCCATCACCTGATAGTCAAACATATATTGTGTCTGATCAGTAAGATGTATCTACACCATAGAATATATATTTATGATTAATTTCATATTATCTAGAGGTTATCATTATATCCTGGGATTTTCTATAACCTTTCGATACGACAATTAATTTTTGGACATTATGATTTTAATAATAGATGCAGAAAATTCTACACTATAATGGTAAGATGAAATCATATATATCTAATTGTATACACTATATGGTAATTAAAAGTCACTAAATAGTTGGGTCTAGAGCACCCACTATTTTAACACTCCCACTTTCACTAAATCCAACTTTCTAAATAAACTCGTTAGATACTCACATGATAAAGATCATATATTTCTGAGTAATGGATTTAGCTACTGGGCCTCCCATGGTTCTGCCGCCTGGAAATTATTCTATTTGAGACCTCATCTCCTTGAGTAAAACTTATCAAAAGATGGTATCTTTAATTATAACACTTTTTTCCACTATCATAACTTGACATCTTGGATAATAATAATATCATAACTTTTTTATGATAATACTCTTCTTACTAGTTGTTATTCCAAGAACTAGAAAAAATTATTGTGTTTAACTGCTTCTTAACTACCTCAGAAGCTGCAATGTACTCGGTCTTTTTAGGTATAGATACCACAAGATTATATGAGCTTGTATCACTCATCACCTTAGCCTAACTGTTATATTATATCACATTGATCTAAGAAATACTAGTTTGTGTCTCTTGAAAAAACTTGAATCTTTTTTTACTCCACTTTCTAGGTACATATATTTTTTACTTGCTGAAGTATAATTAAATAGTTCTGATTGCTTCACTTGTAGTAATCCCAGATATAACTGATATTTTCTGACTGTAAAATATACCTTGGAAAAATCATTTCTTGTACATATCATGGCATTCATAATTGATCCATCGATTTAATTTATGGATTTGACTCACATCTTTAATCTCCTACCATGTTTCGAACATGGTAACCTGAAGAGATTATGTCATGTGACTTTAGAAATAATTTTTAACTTAATTTTTTCTAACTTTTATTTTTCAATACAATGTCACTATATGTATGATTTAATAGGACCAAAAAACCTATATATCTACCTCACTAGATCTTGTTCCCTAAAACTGTGGTTGCTACATTAAGTCAATCACTAGAGAATAAATTTAATCATGGTATTAACTAATTATAATTCTAATGTCAGTTTTCCATATGTTGTCGAACATATTTTGTATGGAAAACTTTGGCGCTCCCACTATCCTTTGGTAGACACATAGATAACATTTGTTGCAAATGTACATTCTATGATCTCATTGCTTGCTTTAATCCTAAACCAGATTTCAGTAACTTTAAACCTTTATTATCATTCTGTGACATGACCATCCCTTTATGGTTGTGTCGTTTAGACACCATCGACGATTGGGGGTCATGATATCAAATTCTCAATAATATGATCAGAAAAATTAGATGTGACTAGTAAAATTCTAACAGATTTAGGGATAATGAATTGGTGAAACCAACTGGGCCTTATTGGTAAAATTCTTGTATAATCCATGTATCAACTCACTTGAATACCCACCATAGTATTCAAAATAATAATCCCCTTTCACTATGACACATAGATTTCATTATTGAATTTTAAATAGTTTTTCTAATTTCCAAATACTACTTGTAGGAATAATATTCACTATGAATATTGCATCACTGGAAAAAAGTTAACTCAAAACCATCACCATGGTTTTTTCCTTTATATGTATTATGTGTCTCTGGAACAATCTTGTTCCATATGTACTTGTGGAACTTGTTCCTATACCAACTATTTGTGCATCTTGATCATTAACTAAGATCATGTCAATATTTCTCCCACTATGTCAAGTAGAGATACACACCTTTTTATAAAAATACAGTATATAACCTAACTATATCCATTCTATCTTAGGGATTTGTGTAACATCTTAAGAAACCTTTGGGATAATTACAATAGATGCACGTTTTGTTTGTTCCTGATGCGTGTTTGTTTATGTCCTAATAAACTCTTTACATCCAAACACATATCCATATGACATAATGGGTTTATCATCATACTATGAATCATATGATATCCATTTTTAATTTTAGTTGGCATATTATTATGGTATTAGGCTGTTATTTTCCAAGAATTTCATGAAATATAATGGAAGTTTCTGCAAGTTACAACATTGATACTACTTACATCAATACTTTGATGTATAACATGTGAATTTTGGAATTACTCCATGATACATTTTTTTGATCAATGTTAACATTTAATACTTCATCATTGATCCTCCTCATTAACATCAATGTTGTGATGTGGATAAGGTAATGGAGTTTACGAATTACTCCATGCTACATTATCATGATCGATAATTGCACAATCAATATATTCTTCAGCATGCCGGCTCGAAGAAGCTCATATCTTCTGACCATGCACTTACTTAATTTTACCATTTTTTAATTACATAAAATAATATTATAAAGTAAATATATACCTCTATCTTTTCCTTGAAATATTTCATACTCACTTGGTGAACTAATATCGAAAGCTTTGTGAATACCTTTTTTCTAATGGTTTCTTTGTCCAAATTTAAGACGTTGATAATACCAAAAGTTTTTAGTTGTATCAAACCTAAATACCATACCTGATATATTATTAACTTCTACTTTTCATATTACTTTGAAAAAGAATTATCTTTCCATAACTGGGTATAATTCTTAAATTTATATTCATCATTGATTGCATATGATTCATGTATTAATGAACTAGTGATTGAGTTTTAAATACCAAAAACAACATTCATTCCGAAACCTTGAATAATGTCTCCTTGTGTCTAAGGACACATGAGAATAATGTTTGTGGTTGTACTCAATAATAGTTCTATATGAATATTTCACTTGGCAATAAAGAAGTCGTGTACTTCACACCACTGGCCTAGGTATCACCCTTTCACAGCCACTTGGAGAATACACCTGACTTCTAGTAATATTTATATACTTACTTAGTTACCATATTAGAATACACATATGTCACCAGCATATTGTATTTAATAGTAAAATAATAAAATCGAAACATTACACTTGATGAATATTTTTTAAGAAGAAGCGTGTAACTTGCTTCTTTAATTCAGTTTATTACTTTTAAACTTCAATTAATTTATTTTATAATATGAAATAAAAATAACCTTTGTTAATTTCTCGTTCATTGAAGGACGTTGTGAATGTTCCAGTTACATTACTTTCCTTTTGTCCTTTTAGCATTGTCTTTCAATTTGTTCTCTAAAATAATTAAAGATGAAATTTTCTTTGACATTCTTATTATCTTGGAGAACATTACCGAAATTGGTAATGAAGCATTTACTCAATACTTGTTAGTTTTATAACATAAAACAACACTTGAGTAAAAGGGTGAACGTGATATGAGAAAGTTATCCATTTAAATATCATGATGTATCTTTAAAATTTCACATGTTGGTTTAAGCATCGCCTTATTCATATCAGTGTTTCTCTTTCTCCTTACAAACATCTCGGATATGAGACTTAATGTTTTTATCATCCATTCCCTAATATAGTGATCGTAACTAACATTAGATGTTGATGAAAGCATAATGACATGACCATCATATGAATTGTTCATAAGTCTCCTATAAGAAATTTCACCCTTGATTCCTGAGGTAGTATAACAGGTGTAGGGGAAATTGGCACCTTGAGTTTCATGTATCATAGTACTATGTGCACACTCATGTACTACTCATGGATACTAGAGTCAATGAGGACATTTACTTTTTCCAATATTTATCACAGTTTTAAACTTGTGGTATAATTTTCCATTTTACTAAAAAAATAAATTTTAGAAGATTAGTAACTTTTATCATGATTACCAGTTAATACGTTTTGATTAATTACTTAAATAATTTAATGTCTCCCACTATTTTTATCAAATTATAGGAATGCTATGTGCTAGAATAGGAATAATCTGTCGCTAGATTAATCTAGTGTCAAGGATCCCAGAACCACGCCTCATAGTCTACAAGCTATGGCTACGCCACTACTTAGAGGGTTCAAGGTAGGCTTTTGGCTGGCCGACTGCTTTAACTTGCGATTCCTTGATCTGTTGAGTGAAGTCCCAGCTTCTAAAATTAGAACTTGATTTACTCAATTCTTGCCTCTAAAATTATAGAAAGTTATCTATGGATAATTTTTACTAGCACTTTAGTTAAGTTGACTCATCACTCTTATAAGGAATCCCCAGTAGTAAGAGGCACCATCATCAAAAGCCAGTTTTTTTCAAAATTTGATTGATGGAAGGTTGTAATGACTTAATATATCTATGATGTTTTTATTATTTTTAATGTGATGAAAGAAAAAAATTTCTATTTTTATAAGCATGTACTATGTGATCGCACTCACAAATGATCGTGCAAGAAATAGAAAACTTCATCGCATCACATGTTTATTTTATCTTGCATTCTTGTTCATTATTACTCTATGTGATCACGCATTAACTACACATTCACAAAAATAATAAACCATGAAAAACAAAATGAAGACCTAATCATGTGCCAGTACTGATGGTTGATCTATTGAGTGAATAATAGACAAACCTAGACCCCAGGGGTAATACCATGTGTCATGTCGTCTGCAATGCGAAATGCAGTGTATGGCCCTCCAATGCATCATATCTCTTGTCTAGTGTGTCACCATGACCCATCACGTGTTGCGTCACACCTCATCATGTCATTTTACAATTGTACTCGCAAGCAGGTAAGGGGGTATTAGGGTATAAAAATATAACTCTGAGAATAGATGTGCAGACCCTTATAAATATAATGACTCTGAGACGACACACATATCATATTTTATTAATTAAACTTATTATTACAATACCATGAAATAAATTAATTAAATAAATAAATAAATAATCAATCACCAGACATGCATTGGTCGGTCTCCAACTGATGATCAGCATACGCATTAACTTGCATATATATACTAAATACACAATTAAAATTATACTTGCATTAAATAAATTCATTGGAACTTAATTGAATTAAAAACTTCACTTTGATTTTTAATTAAATATTTTCACGGCGTTCGGTCTCGTTTAATTAATTTAATTTTAAAACTAAAAATTAAATAAATTCATTAATTTAATTAAACTCAAAAATAAATTAATTACGCCGTCGTCATTTTTAAACCCAAAATTAATATTTAATTAATTTAATTAACTACTATAATTAAATTAGTTATTTAAATTAATTTTTGATTAACTTAAAATTAATATGGGTCCCCAAAACCCCCTGGTAGGGCCTTTGTGGGTCTGGATGAACCTACGCAGGCCCATCCCAAGTTGTGCCGACCCCATGTAGGGGCATTATAGACTGATAAAACCCTCCCACACCCATTCCTGGCTGGGAAGACCCACCCGATCACAAATCGGGTCAGCTCAAGTCTAATGGGACTCCTACAGGTTACCTTAGTGGTGGCCAAAACTAGGCGAACCTATGGAAGAAGCCGCCACAGCCAGATCCATGCGGTGGCATAAGCGACTGGCATCGGCATGAGGTGGGAAAGGTTAGAGGCTACTGGGGTGCTGCACCATAGTGGGTTTATGGGTGGCGTCAGCCGACATGGACCCATGGTGATCCAGCGGGAGGATCTCAATCCAAATTTGGGCCAGGAAGAGGGCATGGAGAGAGGTGGACGGATTGGAAAATGGAGATTGGCCAGTTGGGTGCGACGCCATTCGAAAGAGGCTTGGAAAGATGGTGCACAGGCGGCATGAGAAGGAGGGCTCTGGGATGGCACCAGGTAGAATGAGAGGTGGCCCGGTACTGGGGGTGTGGCACTGCTCTGGCCTAGTTTAGGGTGGCTCCATGCGGGAGACATGGGCTGCTCGGCCCCCCAAAAGATACCTTTTTTTTTCTTATCATCGGAGACCTGCTTTGCAGGTCTCCCCCACACTTTTTTTCTTCTTCTGAGACCTACAAAGGTATCCCCCTTTTTTCTATCCTAGAGGTGACGCCCCTTTTTTTAGTCTATGTTTTTATTTATTTGACTATCCACCCCAACATCTAGTATTTCTACCCAATGAAAGATTTAAAAAATCTCATAAAAACATATGGTTTTATCCAAACTTAAAACTTCATATGACTTCAAAAATTTCATCCTATATTGGATTAAGGTGGGGTATGAGGTATTGGGACTTTAATGATAACCTCTTCATTGATTAATGAAAATTTAATTTTTTCTATTGGTTTAAAATCAACACGCATTGCTCTGATACCACCTGCAGGAACTAGGCAGACAGGGGAAGCCCCAAACAAGTGTGATTTTTAAATATTTTCACTGATGGTTGACGTGAACTTGTCAATGTTGGTGAACAGCTGCCCGATTTAAGCTGAGATTTAAGCGTGAAGAGTTTTAAACACACACAAAACTGTAAAATACCTTGTTTTGATTCGAAGCTGTGCGCGATGTCTTCTCATCATTGGAAATCACTGCATGAAGAATCCAAAGCCAAATTACTCTAGACCATCTACACTCACTTCTAGAAATCCTCAAAATTTTTGATCGTCGAATTTCTGGTGCTAGTGCAGAGATCTGACGACGCCTTCGATGCTCCAATGATCACTACATCGCTCTAATTGCGATGTCTGAGAGAGAGCTCCATCTGAGCTCCTTGGATCTAGAGCCTCTCTCTCTCTCTAGGATGTGGGAGAGATAGAGGAGGAGAGAGAGATGTAAGTAATAGAATACGAAAAAATCCTCTCCTCCTCTATTTACCAAGTGAATGAAATTACTCGTAAATTTCGCTCGGCCCCCGAAAAATTAATCACACTATATAAATAATATTTTGACTACTAAATTGAGTCATAAATATTATTCATTATTATTATGACTTTCTTGTAATATATTAAATATATTACGTGATAATAATTAATCCATTAACTCAACTCTTTATCCCACAAATATTAATGAACATTGAATATATTAACATTCATTCAAATAATATTTTTCATGTATTTGATTAAAACTTGTGAATACAATTAAAAATAAATTCAATACCCATTATTTATAACTTTAATAATATGAATTTATTTATTTTATTGGTGATCGTTTAACCTTGGAAAAATATCAGATTCCAATGGTGGGCCCACCACATCAAAAACTCCTATTCAACTGAATAGGGTAGATTCTTGAATACGCTATTGTGTGTGACCCTCTAGGACCTTATCTCAATAGTAGTAAATAGTATTCACAGACAAAGATCAGGATCTATAAACCCATCGTGGCCCCTGAAGGGATAAATATGTCACAATAGTGAAAACCAACCGATGAACATGTACTGTGTAATATAATCTATTTGTTATTAATATCTCAGAAAGCAGGACGTACACATGTGTCATCATCCTTTTCAAGCTTTATTGTTTGTTGATCCAACTAGACGGGTTTACCCTCGACTACCATGAACATGGTCTTATGAAGGTACTACCATCCTTATTAATATGGCCTGAGATATATTACATCCATAACCTAAAAGTGAAAAAATCCTTTCTTGACCATTCAACCAATGTCATGTCATCAATGATGCACCCAACACAGACTACCTCACCACGGTTTCAACATCATGGATTTGATCTTGCATCAAAGTATGTGATCAAATGACATACACTGGAAATTATCTCAAGTTAAGAGACCATTACACATGATCATAGATAAGAACAACAAATGACACCTGAAACATGTGGTGTCTCAATTGGTGGGTATGTCCTCATGTTCTCACGACTAGAGATCACCAAGTGTGAACATCATGAGAAGAAGTCTCAATGCTTATGAGTCCCCCACACCTAATAGTCAAACATCTACTATGTCTGATCAGTAAGATGTATCTAAACCATAGAACATCTATTTATGATTAATGTCATAGTATACAGAGGTTCTAATTAAAGTCTGGGACCTACTATAACCTTTCGATATGAAAATTAATCTTTGGATATTACAATTTCAATAGTGGACACACAAAAAAGACTTCACTATAATGGTAAGATGACATCATGTATAGAAAATTGTATACACGATATGGTAATCAAAAGGCACTGAATAGTTGGGTCTAGGGAACCCAATATTTCAACATATAGCCTCCCCACCATACCACCATATAGCCTCACTGGTAGTCAACATCCTCTAGCGTAAGAGGAGGCATGCTTGAGGATTTTGGCTCTATTGATTGTTTACTTATTAATGAACTGGGCCAATGATGTCACAAATATGCATTTCTTACTGGAATATATTTTCAAAATGGATGTTTGATATATATATATATATATATATGTGGTCTATATAATGGTTCCATTGATTCTGAATTTTCTTCCCAATTACCAAAACTAAAAAAGATATCCACTATATAATTATACATGCTACTCTTGCCATAAATCCTAAAAAACCCTTCCCACACTAGTGGAAAAAATGTTTAACACGTCAGAATTTTTCACGTCGGTTCTATATAACCGACGTGCAAAGATTTAATGATCGATATATCAGATCGGTTATAAAATAACCAACGTAAAATATACAGAGATTATATTTTTATGTCGATTATTGTATAACCGATGTGAAAATAATGTATAGTGCGCTTTACCACGTCAGTTATAATAAACCCAACGTGATAAAGGAATGATCGGTGCTTTACCACGTCAGTTATAAAAAACCAACGTTATAAAGCCAATCTCAGTAATTTATCATGTCGGTATAAAGCAACATATATCACATCAGTTATTTTATAAATGATGTGATAAATTGTTTTATACATCAGTTATTAAATAACCGACATTATAAACATTAAAAAAATAGTTTACCACATCAGTTATTAAATAACTAACATGATAAATCTTTTAAATGATTTATCGCACCCCATATTCAATCATTATGTTTTCCTCAATCGGGCGACCTGCGACTCGTCCATCTCACGCGGAAAACCTAGAGACAATTCGTCGAAGTCGTGCCCTCCAGCCTCATTTTTCCAACATCATTCTTCATATTTATTATTATCAAATCTATTAGGTCGACTCACAATACTCAATTAAGCCTCACACGACTCCTTTTTAGTTTTTATTTTCCACGATGCCCTAAAATAATTTTTTGAGATGTTATTTTTCTTTGTTCTTGCTATCATGGTAAGTTTAATAGTGTTCATATATACCATGATAAATTCTTTTCTATTAAAATAAACTAATGGAATTGATATCACTCAAGTTTACGATTTTTGTGTGTTCTATCATGTGTGTGTGCGCGCACAGGGGATTTCCAAGGGGGTGGGGGGCTGTGAAAGTGGGTGGGGGTGTCTGGGGGGGTTGGGTGGACTGTCCAGTGGGGTGGGGGTGTCAAAGGGGGTGGGTGTGGTGTCCAGGGGCATGCGGGGGTTGTCAAAGGGGGTGGGGGTGTCCAAGGGGGTGCGAGGGATGTAAATGGGGGTGAAGGGTGGTGTCCAGGGGGGTGTGGGGGCTGTCCAAGGGGGTTAGGGGTGTCCAAGGGGGTGCGAGGGATGTCAAAGGGGGAGGGGTGGTGACCAGGGGTGCGGGGGTTGTCCAAGGGGATGGGGGTTGTCCAAAGGATTTGGGGGGTTGTCTAGAGGGTTGGGGGTGTCCAGGGTGTCCATGGAGGTGGGCAGTATAGGGGTGTCGGGGGGTCCAAGGGGGTGGGTGTTGTCGAAGGGGGTGGGGGGCTATCCAAGGGGGCGAGGCCTATCCATAGGGTTTGGGGGGTTGTCCGGGGGGGGGGCTGTCTAGGGGGTTGGGGGTGTTCATGGGGTGTACAAGGGGGTAGGAGGTGGGGGTGGTTTCCAGGAGGGGTGGGGGTTTCCGAGGGGGTGGGGGATATCTAGAGGGGTGGGGGCTGTCCAAGGGCGGGGGGCTTTCTAAGGGGGTGGTGGTGTCCAGGGGGTTTTCCAAGGGGGTGGGGGTGGTGTCAATGGGGGTGGTGGATAAGTGTCTGTTGGGATTGACTATTGCATTGTGGTTTGTGAGATTATGACATGATTATTGTATTTTTTCGTGGATATTAGGCTATAATTTATTAGTGTTGTTTAAGGGGGTGGGGTGGTGTCCAAGGGGGTGGGGGTGGTGTCCAAGGGGTTGGTACAGTCTATGTTTGAGGTTTCCACTATGATTTTTTGGGATTAAAGCATTAAGAAAAGATGAGGGGTGTTGCAATATGATTCTATTTGGTTATATATATTTTGACCAGTCATTGATTATGAGAAAATTATGGGTTATAGGGGAGACCATGTCATGGTTTACAAAGATGCACAGTTATCCTGACCCCATTGTTCTGTGATGATAGGCTTTACACTATGATTTTCTCCATCTGAGTTTTTTATTTTAAATTTGATTTGATTCTTAGGTTTATTCCATTTTCTCCAATTTTTTATCCAACATTGGAGGCCCCATGGTTTTCTTGGATTCCATGGAATTTCCTTAAATAAGTTACTTATTCCATGTTCTTCATCCCTTCTTCTTTGTTTCTTTGTTTCTTCTTCATCCACTTCTTCTTATCCTTCATTCCTTATCTTATTATGGATGTTTGGTCATTTTTAAATTGACAGTTTAATAGTAATTGATGTGTTATAGGGTTATTAGGAGGGGTGGAGGGGTGTCTAAGGGGTGGGGGCTGTCTAGAGGGGTGGGGGTTGTCCAGGGGGTGGGGGGATTTCCAAGAGGGTGGTTGTGTCTAGGGGGTGTCCAAGGGGGTGGGGATGGTGTCCAAGGGGGTGGGGGTGTCTAGGGGGTTGGGGTGTCTAGGGGGTGTCCAAGGGGGTAGGGGTGGGGTGGTGTCCAGGAGGGGTGGGTGTGTCCAAGGGGGTGGGGGCTGTCTAGAGGGGAGGGGGCTGTCCAGAGGGGTGGGGGGCTATCCAAGGGGGTGTTGGTGTTCAGGGGCTGTCTAAGGGGGTGGGGGTGGTGTCTAGGGGGTGGGGGCTGTCCAAGGGGGTGGTGGTTTCTAGGGGGTGGCGGTGGTGTCCAAGGGGTGTGGTGTTGTCTAAGGGGGTAGGGGTGTCCATGGGGTGGAAGGTGGTGTCCAAGGGGGTGGGGGTGATGTACAGGGGGTGGGGGTGGTGTCCAGGGGGTGGGGGCTGTCTAGAGGGGTGGGGGATGTCTAGAGGTTTCAAGTCGTTAGGATCTTTGTAATTTTTAGTAGTGAATGTATACATATTTTAATATTTATACTTCATATTTATTTATTACGGAAGGGTGGACTTGGTATCCAGTTGCACCAAGATGTATTCTTTGTTAACCTTAAGAATAAAGGATACAAGATTAATTTAAAACTATTATATCCAGCTATATTTTCTTTTTAAAATCATATTCAAGAATATTTTTTTAAATACGCATTGATTTGTTTTATCTTTCAAAATTGTTTTACATTAAATTATGGTTTTTTTTCATATAAACATGTATTCGTCTTAGCTTAAAAATATGTATAATTTTGATATTTGTTATAGGTAATAATGAGTCGAAGTTGGATTATGGAACATCGAATGAGAAATGAAAATGAGGATGGTGTTGATTCCTTTTTGGAATTTTCTAAACAAAATGTTCCATGTAGTGACATTTTTTTCTGTCCATGCCTAAAATGTTTGAATATGAAGAAGTTGAAAAGTAGAGAGATAAAGGATCATCTGATTTGTCATGGTATTAATCTGAGTTATAGCCCTTGGATTTGGCATGGTGAAACTGGATGGAATGTCACTAATGATAATGATTTGAAAGATGGTAACTCCGATGGAATTGAAGAAATGATTCGCGATATTGTAGCAGAACAAATTGAGATAGAACCGACAGTTGCACGTCTATATGGTGATGCTGAAAATCCATTGTATCCTGGTTATACAGATTTTATGGTTTTTTTGACGGTGTTAATATTGATTAATCTGAAGGCGAAACATGGATAAAGTGACAGAATTTTTACAGAGCTGCTACAATTGATGAAAGACATTCTTCCAAAAGATAACGATCTTCCAAATTCACATTATTAGG
The DNA here is from genome assembly GCA_963277665.1 of Viscum album. Lineage (NCBI taxonomy): Eukaryota > Viridiplantae > Streptophyta > Magnoliopsida > Santalales > Viscaceae > Viscum > Viscum album. The sequence goes on along the minus strand of OY728157.1, from coordinate 20,705,297 downwards.
CTAAGAAAATATTATGCTCGATGGGATTGGGATATAAGAAAATACATGTCTGTCTGAATGACTATATGATATATAGGAAGGAATATGAATTTCTGTTAGAGTGTCCTAAATGTGGTACATCACAGTATAAGGTGAAAGAAAAATCCTAGGCTGATGTAGATATTACAAAGATACCTTCAAAGATATTTTGGTATCTTCCAATAATTCATCATTTCAAATGTTTATTTACTAATTCAGATGATAGAAAAATGTTAATATGGAATGATGATGAGTGGTTATGTGATGGAAAAATACGTCATCCAGCTGATTGTCTACAATGGAAGAAAATTGATAAGCAGTTTCCTACATTTGGAAATGAAATTAGAAATATCATAATAGGGTTGTGCACAGATGGAATGAATCCATACCAAACCCTCAGTAGCACACATAGTTCATGGCCTCTTTTATTGGTAATTTACAAACTCTCTCCTGAAGTTTGTATGAAGTGAAAATATGTCATCTTGAGTATAATGATCTCTGGTCTGAAGCAACTCGGCAATGATATTGATGTTTTCTTGTCACTATTAATTGATGATTTGAAACTTTTATGGAAGGATGGTATTAGGGTGTATGATTCTTATAAAATGGAATATTTTTAACTACATTAAGTTCTTATGTTCACTATAAATGACTTCTCAGTATATGGAAATTTTTCTAGATATAGTGTTAAAGAGCATAAAGCATGTCCAATTTGTGAATAGCAGACTTCATATTGTCAATTGCATCATGAGAGGAAAACAGTGTACATGGGTCATCAAAAGTTTTTGCCTATGGATCAATCTTATAGAAGAAAAAAATGCATTCAATGGATCACAAGAATTTGATATTGCTCCAAAACCTTTATCCCTTGATCTGTATTTTGAGAGGGTGGAAAACCTTGATGTGACATTGGGAAAGACACAGAAACCTGGTAATGATAGACATATTTGGAAGAAAATGTCAATATTTTTTGAGATACCATATTGGAGATATCATGAAGTTAAACATAATATTTATGTCTTGCACGTAGAGAAGAATATTTGTGATAGTTTGATTGGAACATTATTAGATATTAAAGGAAAGACAAAATCTGGGTTAAATGCAAGATTAGACTTACTATCAATGAGAATAGGTTTTCAGTTAGCTCCCACTCTTAATGGAAGATGAACATTTCTTCTCCCGGCTTGTCATACATTATCCAAGAGGGAGAAAATTTTATTTTGTCAGTGTCTTCATGATGTCAAAGTACCTCAATGTTATTCTTAAAATGTAAAAAAATTTGTCTCATTAAAGGACTTGAAGTTGATATGTATGAAATCTCATGATTGTCACATCATGATGCAACAACTTATACCAATTGAATTGCATGGAATATTTCCCATCCGTGTCAGAAAGACTATAATGAAGTTGTGTTATTTTTTTAATTCAATTTGTAATAAGGTGATTGATGTGAATGCTTTGATCATTTTGGAAAATGATGCAATTTGTATACTTTGTCAATTGGAAATGTATTTTTCTCCAAATCTTTTTGATATAATGGTGCATTTAATGATTCATCTAGTTCGAGAAATAAAGATTTGTGGACCTTTATATCTTCATTGGATGTATCCTTTTGAATGTTATATGAAAATATTGTAGGGGTATGTTAAGAATCCATATCGACCTGAAGCCTCTGTTATTGAAAAGTATATTTATGAGGAGGTTGCAGAGTTTTGTACGAGCTACTTGGACGTGGCGCAGCACATAGGTTTGCCTCCATCTCGCCATGAATGAGTTAATAATGAGGGAAAGGGGATTCATGGATTGAAATTCAAATCATTATTAGTTGAACAGATGAAGAATTTATAATCATACATCTTGAATAACATAGTTGATTATCAACCATATATCACATTGCATATTAATTAGTTGAAACAATGTCATCCAAAGAAGAAAGAAATGTGGATTTTGAATGAGCACAACAACAAAAAATTCATGGTTTAAAATGACCTTGCTTGGTAGATCAGATGTATCAGAGAAATTAAAATGGGTAGTGGGTGGTCCATGTTTAAATGTATTAACATGGTCCAGTTATGACATTAATAACTATACATTTCATACGAAAGCTCAGGAAAACATAAGTGCAGTTCAAAATAGTGGTGTATTGGTGTTTGCAGAAGTAATGCATTTTTTGAGTGCTAAAGAAAAAACCCAATTTCTACATCAAGTGCATATTATGGAGTGATTGAAGACAAATGGGAGGTTGAATACTTTTAAATTAAAAGTTCATGTTTTTAACTGTAAATGGTTTATCAGTAACAACATTGTTAGACACGATGAATTTGGAATGATAGTTGTTAATATGAATAGATTGGAAGACACAACTGATTATTTTATAATGGAAACACATGAAAAAAAATTATATGTAGTATATCAATCAGATATGTAGTGGGTTTTTGTTTTACAAGGGAAAAAAATATGTTGGTGAGGATGAACTTGATGAAGATTCTGATTTATGTGAGATCCCTACTTCCATGTAAAGATTAACAGAACATAATGATGAGCATGTTGAATACATGGTTTGTGCCATAAGGAATGATCACGATAAAGGAATTTGGGAAAACAATCCATTTGTACATTCCTAAAATTATAGGTGACATTTGTTTATTTCTTGTTTACATTTATTATATTCATAAAATGTTAAATATTGTAAGTTTTTTCTTTATTAAAACATGTATTAAAACAAATAAGTATAAGTTTTTGTTTGTTTTAATTTTGTTTATTTTACTTTATCATGTTTACCATTACATAAATTATATATCTATTATTTTTGTTCAGTGATAATTACTTTACCATGTTTACCATGTTTACTAGGTTTACCATGTTTACCATTTTTATCATCTTTACCATTGTTTAACATGCTTACCATATTAACCATGTTTACTATTACGTAACATAGTACAATTTTCTATTTTCTGTTTACATTAGTATTGTAATATTTAAATTTGTATATTTGTGAACTAATGTTTGTTTTTTTTATTTGAAGGATAATGAAAAATTAATCAGTTGATCAACCACATGATTCTGGAGATGAGAATATTGGTCATACCTCTGGGGAGGAACATTCACATGCTCCTCTTGATGTTCCCCAATCTTCTTCATGTTCTCCCATTATGACAAAGAGTTCAAGATTTGGTAAACGTGGGTGCACACATTTACCAAAATTATCACTTTATCGTACATAGGATCAGAGGATACTCATTGAGTTTGATGAGGATGATATTCCTAGAGGTCCAAATGCAAAAGATTTTAAGATTTTTGTATCAACTCAGGGTAAGAGAAAGTTAATCATTTTGTATGATGACTGGAGAAGTGTGGACAAAGTGATAATCTCTCAGTTGCAGGAGACGATTTTGGTAAGATATTTTGTTATTGTTTGCCTATTATTTAAATGTTTCTTGTATATATAATATTTTTAACCTATTCTTTATCCGATGACATTTTATATTCCTGACACTGGAGGAGTCAGGAAGAAATGTTTATCTATGGATGCTAGGAGATAGAGGGATTTCAAATCAACCCTCTCATCTAATTTCATTTTTGGTCATAGGATTCATGATAATCCATGTCGTATATATCCTTTCATAGATGAAGACACATGGAGACAGTTTGTTGAATGTATAAGAAAAGATTAATTTTTGGTAAGGGCAGTGTAAAATTTTATAAGCTTTCTTATATAAATGATCTTATTAAGGTTTTTCTAATGATTTCTTATTCTTAATTTACAGAAAATAAGGTAATCTCATCAGGAGATCCAATCTAAAAATGTATTCCCTCATAGTTTATCTCAAGGAGGGTATACATTATTAGAAGAACAAATGATGGCGGAAAAATTACAAAAACTAATAGCTGAGTGTTCAAGCTCTGGAGAGGTGGCCCCTCCATCCCCTCCATCTAGACATGAAAAATGGAATAGAGCTCAGATGGGCAAAAAAAGGCAATATCTTTTAGAAGATTAAAGAATCGTAGTTGAGAGGATTGTAAGATATCTATTTTATTTATTTAAGTTAACTATTTTCTTCATATAATTTCAATCATTACAGAATTTTCAATTAATTAATACAGGATTCTCTTGAGGAGCAGAGCTCACAGGGGGTATTTATAGCTGCTGGGAGGAAAGATATTTTATCTGCAGCATTGGGAAATCTCAAACATCCTGGTCGTGTATGAGGATATCTAGAATGTGTATCGATAAGAAAAGTGTTTCCACGTTCTTCAAATTCTTACGTTGAGGGTGCTTATAAAAAAAATAGAATCCATGGAGGCTGAAGTTCATAATATTAATGCAACGATGGAGGAAAAGATTAGAGTTTCAGTATAGTCTATGTTTGCAGACATGCAAAGACAATTTAAGATTGCATCTCCCACTCCTCCACCTCTCCATGAAGACCCCATTATTTATCCTCCACCTTATCCAGTAGCTCCCACTCCCCCACCTCAGCCTGTGGACCCCATTTTTTATCATACTCCTCCACCGCAGCTTCCTACTTATTTCAAGTTGTATGTTGATGATCCTTAGCATCATATAGTTGAATATGGGTTGGTATATTGTATAGGAGATACAGTTCATCATCAACAATTAGAGGTAGAGAATCAGAGGGTCATTGTACAGGATATTATATATAGATCAGCTCGAGTACCATTACCTATAGATGTGGTGACGATAGTTGGACATAGTATCGGCCATTTTTTAATTTGTCCATCTAGACTTCTTCAACTCATTACCATAGAGGTATGTATGTTATATCTTCTATTTTTTTTACTAAAGTTGTTTTATTATTTGAAAAATAATATATTTTTCAATTTGTTTTTATAGGAATACTTCAAAGGTAAATAAATACTGTATAGATAAAAACAAACAAACAGCTATGACATCAGATACAGATTCTAGTAGTCTTGAAAGATTGTCAAGATATTCAAATTTTTTGGTGGATCATTATGATTTTTCGATTGAATGCCATGTTTTTGTACGTGTAATAACTGTGGGGATTGTGAAAATTGATATCATGGAGCTTGTTACTGGAGATAAGTTGGGCATCAACGTGGTGAAATTTTTTTCCATGTAAGTCTTAAAACCTTTTCCCTGTATTATATTTATTAAAAATGTATACTTATGTTTGTTTTTTATTAGGTATATTTATAAAATTTGTGAGAATAATGATCATAAAGATGTATATGGATTCATGGACCCAAATTTTATTTCCTCTGAAGCATGTGCATTTGGTGAGGAACAAAGAATTCTTTATATTGCTGAAAGACTTGAACAAAATACAGTCACACAATATTGGATGATGCCTTTTTGTGAGAGGTATGAAACACATCTCTCTCAAAGAGTTCATTATATTTTAACATAAAAAACCACTAACCTTAAATTATCTTTTATTAGTGATCATTTGATGTTAGGGGTTTTTTTCCCAAGGTAGAAATGACTTTATTAGATATGCTCTGTCCATGGTGATGTGCTGGAAAGTTTTAAGAAAATATTGGAAAAGTAAGTTTCAATTTCTAAATAGTTTTATATATTATAATGAATTTTAAATTTATCTCATTCATATTATTTTCTAATAGGGGATGGGTCTACTTTAAAAAAACACAAGGAAAAGGAGTTTGAAGATAAAATATGTAAATGTAAAGGTAAATATCCATTTATAATTTGTAATTTTTGATTTATTACATAAAAATAATATATTTAATTTACACTCATTCAAAAAGAATTGTCATGAACAACAAGGCGTCATCGAATGTGGATATTATATGTTATGATTTATGTATGAAATAATAACAACTAGAATAGTTGTGAACTTTGACCTGGTAAGATTTACTTTTGAACTTTGCCATAATATTTCATTTGATTTATTAATTATACACATTAACTACTATACTTTAAATTGGTATCTATTTTATGAACCTAAACCCTATAATGCTCAAGACTTCAAACACTTACAAGTGGAAAGGTAAAATTATTTTACAGGTTTGATTGAATTTTAGTTGCTTGTAGTGTAAAATGTAATTTTGAATATTTTAATTTTAATTGTGTATTTGGTAGTCATTTAGGTTGGATTTGGTTTTTTTAGTTGACATTGTAAGTTTTGAATGTTATATATGTGAATGTTTAATTTTTCTCTACTTCTTGTTTTGGTCTACTTATGATGGTTTTTCTGGTATGGATTCTGGTCTGGGGGGAGGGGTTTCAAGGGTGTGGGGGTCCAGTGGGGTAGGGGGGTATCCAGGGGTGTGGGATGGATGTCTGGTGGGGGTGGGGGTGTCTTGGGAGTCCATGAGAGTGGGGGGGAAGTCCAGGGGTGGGAGTGTTTTCAGGAGTGTGGGAGGGCTATCCAGGGGAGTGGGGGGATGTCCAGGGGATGTCCAGGGGTGGGAGGGTGTCTAGGAGGGTGGGAAGAAAGCATTGGTGAAACATTCTAAGATCTCAAGCTTCGCATGTGGGAGTGATGAGTACCTTCCAGCGGTGTTCATCCCCTGAGGTATGGCGGTGTCTCCTCTCTCAACACCAGCTGTCTAGGGGCTCTAAATGGGGTGGGGCAGTTTAGGGGTGTGGGGGGTGTCCAGGGGTGTGGTGGGGGCTGTCCAGTGGGGTGGGAGGGTGTCCAAGAGGGTGGGAGGGATGTCCAGGCGATTGGGGGGGAGGGTTTGTCCAGGGGTGTGGGGGGAAGTCCAGTGGGGTGGGTGGGGTCTAGGGGTGTGGTAGGGCTGTTCAGGGGAGTGTGGTCCAATGGGGTGGGGTGTTCAGGAGGGTGGGTATAAGGCCCCAGCCTTAAACCTTACTTAATCTTGTGTTATTACAAGATTACACATTGAGGATCTTTTCGGGTTTAGAGTTTTAGAGAATTAGATCATAAAACTTACATTACATTCCACATATAAACAAAGTGGTTACATAAAGATAGTATTCTTCTTTCCCATCAATGGAAACATATTTAAAATAAAACATGGATTCTTTCTTGACACTTCCTTGACACTATCATCATATCATGTACATTTCCCTTAACCTGTGAAAAACATTTCAAACAAACTTGGGATGAGCATAAAAAGCTTAGTAAGGGATATAAAAATATGGAAAGGAAACATGGGTACATATATACATGAGAATGAAATCATACTTTACCCATAAAACATAAGCACTTTAGCATACCTCATCAAATCATGAATAAATCATAGAAATCATAAGACATAAAGGTAACTAGAGGCATTCATAACATTCTTACGTAGGGAGTAACCCTCTTGGTTACGTTTGGAAAACCCATCACAGTATATTCCCTAAATCTCTTCGGAGAAACCTTAACATTTCACTCCTTTGCGTTACCCAATGCATTGGAGAGCTATATCGGGCTCACCCACCCTTAGTTTATCATGGAACCACCCGTCTTCATAATAATGCCCAAGAACCTCATCATTTCGTATCACATAAATCATGCATAAAGGAAACATAACATTTCCACCTTTCAATCACAAGATATCAATAAAACACATTGATATAAAAACATTATGAAAACCATTTTCAATACCAAAATAAAAGAAAAGTAAAACATGGTATTTATTTTTCTTTTAAAAAAAAGGTATGGCTTGTAGAGGAATCCGAAACTCAAATAATGGTCACGGCGGTGGAGAAGTCGTTGTTGCCGCATACGTACGACAAAAAAACATTCCCTTTTGTCGTTTAATAAATGATTCATATAAAAATATACCTTTTGAATAAACGTAAAAGTCAAATGGGTTTATACACCGTATAAAATAAGGTTGTGTATAAAACAAAATATGCCTCAATGAAAGGAGATTGAGACAAAGTCCCATACCTCGGGTCCGACTTGACTCGGTCATTCTTTAATCTCCTGAATAATAAGCTTGAGTTAATTTCTACTTGTTTAAGAACATTTTTCAAGTTAATTATTCCTTTTATATCACTTATTTCCATGTCATGAACACTATGTAATTATTTAAGTTAATAACAGTCATTTTAACAATCATTGGTACTTGAGTCAAAAATAATCCCTTTATAATTACAAGTTTTTAATGTATACATTATATCCAGAATGGTATTCATGATATAGATATCATATATGTCATATATATCCAGTACATTCATGCATTTATAATATTACATAATCATTTAGAGGTAAGAAATGAAATGCACCATTCATGGAGACGGTAAGTCGTACGTACGTATGAACGCTACTTTCATTTCTATTTCATATTTTATAGAATGGAATCATAATGATATAAAGGTATATAATAATTCCAGTATAATATCATATATAATATCATAGTTCCATCCTTTATACATCCCACATATGGTATTTAACGAATCAAATCACTTTGAGGGGGCGGTAGTCCGCACTTCCTTAAATGAAGATATTGCGTTTACCCATAATGGAAACCATAAAGGTATGCCAAATATGAAAAATACAGAAGCTTAAGGAAAACATAAACATATTATATATCATATATAAATATATTGTCATCTTAATGGCCACCTTTGAAGGTGTTAGAAGAATGTTGAACAATCATCGTTTCGGGAGGCATAAATTCACCATCCACGGAAGCAGTATCTTCTTTAACCATTAGATGTAGGTGTGTGTAAGTGTAGCTCGAATAATTCTTATAAAAACATCCTAGTATATTGGAGATATTGGATTTGTTACAAAATAAATTAATAAAAATAGTTTAGGGGGTTGGAGAAGCAAAATAAAACAAAAGGACTCAAGTGAAGACATTACCTTAAAATCGAGTAACTCCCTTTGGTTTGAGCTCAAAGGCTTCATTGGGAAGACTTCTGCCCAATGTTAGGCTTCAAGGAGTAATAGAGGGATGTGTAAAGACAAAATGTGTAGGGTTTGGCCGATCCAAAGGCTTTGGGATTGTGGGTAAGGAGGTAGAGGTGGGGGCCTTTTATAAGAGGAGAGGAGAGGCACTCTTGGAATGTAAAGAAATGTTACATTATTTTAAAATGATTTTCGGATTAAAAAGGTCCTACATTGATGTAATTCTAGGTTAAGGTGATAAGGGTTCAAAATAAACCCATCAAATAGGTTTTTGACATGTGTAGTTAATAGATTTACATTATCATTTTATTTTATTAAAATCCTTCATTAATGAGGTAATCGCTGCATCATCATGATGTCATAAATAATTTAATTTATTTAAAGTCTAAAAATTATAAAAAAAAATACAATGATGTAGAAAATCTTTTTATATTTCCAATGACTATTTATAATTAAAAATCTGACTTGTATAAACCCATGTAAAAATTGTTTTAGTAAAACATCTCATGTTTGTGTCATTTTTACTTTAACATTAAATAAAAAGTTATTTATGTCATTTCCCAACCAAAGTGGCTCCATGGGGTCCCCAAGTTGACCCATGGATTTTCTTGGTCGGCCATGACACATAAAATGATTTTAGGACATGTGTCAAGCTCATCTCATATTATTAAAACATTATTTTTATCTTAAACTACACTAATTACCACTAATCGCGATTAAGAACTTAAAAGTTACTATTCACCAAAAAATTATTTTAATATAATTGAACCAAATTTTAATTCATAATGAAAACCATGTATGTAGGATTTTTTAAAATCAAATCACAGAAGTAGAAAATTTTCATTTAAACGAAAAATCAGTTTCTTTAACTACCACTTAGTGGTTTCACTATTCATCAAAAATTGATGTTTTTCAGAAAGATACCAAAACTTCACCCTAAGCTATATTTGATATTCCGAATTCAAAAATGATGTATATTTTAAAAAATTCAAAACATGTAAGTTTCATTAATTAATTTAATAACTAATTCCCGTTGTCATGACAAATAGCGTGTTTTTATGAAACAATAAGTATCAAAAGATTGACACTAGTTTAAGTCCAATTTCAAAGTGAAATTGATTCCAATGACCACCATTGGATAAAATGGTAAAAATATATTCTAATTTCACTTCAAACCCAATTCAAAAGATAATCTAATCATATAAATAAATTAGATTAAAAATAGGTTTTGAATTAAAATATAACATTTTTCACTATTCATTAAAAAATGAACTTTATCGGAAAAATACCAAAAATTCACACAAAGTAAATTTTGATGTCCCAATCATAAATAATAAGTTTATTTTGACAAACATAGCTTATAAAATTGTCAAAAGATAGATTTAAAAAGGGTTTGCCATCAAAAGGTAGTAAAACAATCTTTTAAGAATATTAGTGTATTCCATGCATAAGATTGTATTTATTTTCATTTTAAGCCTCTAAAACACTATCTTAATCATTAATAGACATAGATAAAAATATCTATTATTCATTACTTTCTTGGGATGTTACATCCTTCCCCCCTTTAGAAAATTGCATCCTCGCAATTTATTTACTTATCGAATAAATGGGGGTACTTATCCCTCATTGCATTTTCAGATTCCCATGTTGCCTCTTCCATCATGTGGTTTTTCCACAAAACCATTACCTGATTAATCACCTTATTCTGTAACACTTTCTCCCTGTGGTCAAGAATCTGGACCGGTTGTTCCTCATAAGATAGGTTCTCTTCGAGCTGAACTACCTCTGGACTCAAAACATGAGATGGATCTGGCATATACTTTCTCAACATCGAAACGTGAAAAACATTATGTACCTGAGATAAACTCGGAGGTAAAGTCACTCAGTAAGCAACAGATCCAACTCTCTCCAGAATTTCATATGGTCCAATGAACCTAGGACTCAGCTTTCCTTTCTTACCAAATCGCATCACACTTTTCCATGGTGATACTTTGAGAAAAACATGATCACCTACCTCAAAAGAGAGATCCTTCCTCCTGTTGTCCGCATAACTCTTCTGCCTACTCTGAGCTATTCTCATGTGTTTCTGTATCAGCTGAACTTTTTCTGCCAACTCTTCTACCAATTCTGGTCCCATCAACTTCCTTTCACCCACTTCATCCCAGAAAGCTGGAGTTCGACACCGCTTCCCATATAATGCCTGAAATGGTTCCATCTATATACTGGAATGAAAACTGTTATTATATGAAAATTCAACCAAAGAAAGATGTTGGTACCAACTTCCCTGATAATCCATCGAAAAAGCTCGTAGCATATCCACCAAGGTCTAAATTGTTCGTTCTAACTGCCCATCTGATTGAGGATGAAATGTTGTACTAAAATTTAATTCAGTACCCAACGACTTATGAAGGCCTTTCCAAAAGTTAGAAGTGAACCTGGGATCACGGTTAGATACAATGGAGAGAGGAACTCCATGTAACCTGAATATCTCTTTAAGATACAAACGGGAAAGTTGATCTAGGGAAAACGTATCTCGTATAGCAAGGAAATGAGCAGATTTAGTCAAGCGATCAACAATAACTCAGATTGCATTATTACCTCGAGATGTCTTCGGTAATCCCACAACAAAGTCCATGGATATATTCTCCCATTTCCAATCTGGCACTGTTAAAGGCTAAAGCATCCCTTTCGGTAACTGCCAATCTTGTTTAACCTACTGACATGTCAAACACTTCACAGTAAAATCAACAATATCTCTTTTCATTCCATCCCACCAGTAATACTCCTGCAGATCTCTGTACATCTTAGTACTGCCAGGATGAACTGAAAACGGAGAACTATGAGCTTCACATAACAACTCTCTCTTCAACTGTGAATCAAAAGGCACACACAATCTCTTCCCAAATCTCAAAACGCAAACATTATCAATGTTGAATTCAGGCAACTTACCTTTCTGAACCAGCTCTGCCTTTTTCTGCAACTCACTATCTTGCTTCTGTGCTTTCTTGATTCTATCTGATAGAGATGATCTCACTGATACTTGAAACAAAACAGAAGAACTTTCTGCACCAAGAACTTCTATTCCAAAGTTCATAAAATCCTTAACCAAAGGATCATGTTCCAAACGCAACATTGCTAATGAAGCATTACTTTTTCGACTCAAAGCATCAGCCACTTTATTTGCTTTTCCCGGATGGTAATGAATTGTAAAATCATAATCCTTGATTAATTCCAGCCATCTCCTTTGTCTCATGTTTAACTCTTTCTGAGTGAATATATACTTTAAACTTTTGTGATCAGTATATACTTCACACTTTACTCCATAAAAATGATGCCTCCAAATTTTTAAAGTGAAAACAACAGCAGCTAATTCCAAATCATGTGTAGGGTAATTTACCTAATGAGTTTTCAACTGTTGTGAATCATAAGCAATTACCTGATCATTCTGCATTAGGACACAACCAAGTCCTTTCAATGAAGCATCACTGTATATAACAAACTCACCATTCCTGGAAGGTAGTGCCAAAACTAGAGCATTCACCAATCTTCTTTTCAATTCCTGAAAACAATCATCACATTCTTTTGTCCAGATAAACTTAACACCCTTCCGAGTTAGCTTAGTCATTGGACTAGATAACCGTGAAAAATTTCTAACAAACCTTCTGTAATAGCCTGCCAAACCAAGGAAGCTACGAATCTCATTTACATTTGTGGGTCTTGGCCAGTCTTCCACAACTTTTGTTTTTGCAGGATCAACAGTTATCCCATCTTTAGAAACAATGTGACCAAGGAAAGAAATTTGTTGCAACCAAAACTCACACTTGCTGAATTTCCCATACAATTTCTTTTCTTTTATGGTTTGAAAGATAACCCTTAAATATCTTTCATGCTCCTCTTTACTTTTAGAAAACACCAAAATATCATCAATGAAAACCACCACAAACTTATCCAAGAACTCATGGAAAATTCTATTCATTAAGTCCATGAATACAGCAGGTGCATTGGTTATCCCAAAAGGCATTACTATAAATTCATAATGGCCATATCTTGTACGAAACGCAGTCTTCGGAACATCTGCTTCCTTTACCTTCAGCTGATGGTACCCCGATCTCAAGTCAATATTTGAAAAATACTGAGCTCCCTGGAGCTGATCAAACAAATCATCGATATGAGGCAAAGGATATTTGTTCTTAACAGTGATGTTATTCAAGGCTCTATAATCAATGCAAAGTCTCATTGAACCGTCTTTCTTTTTAACAAATAAAACAGGAGCACCCCATGGTGATGTTCTAGGTCGAATGAAACCTTTCTCTAATAAATCTTGCAATTTCTTCTTCAACTCTAAAAGTTCAATTTGAGCCATTCGATAAGGGGGTTTTGAAATTGGATTAGAATCAGGAACTAAGTCAACAGTAAACTCAACTTCCCGATCTGGTATTATTTCAGGCAACTCATCAGGAAAAACATCAGGATACTCATTTACCACTGGCACATCATTAATATGAACCGTTCCTTTATTTTCAACGATGTGTGCAAGGTAACATTCATTTCCATCTTTTACAAGTTTCTTGGCCTCTTGATAATTTATCAACAGTAAGGGTTCATTCTTGTACACAAACTGAAAGTCTTTCTGAAAAAAAAAACTTCTTTAGCTCTACAATCAATCTTAGCATGGTAAATAGAGATCCAATCCATACCCAGGATAACATCAAACTCTACTACAGGTAGAACAGTAAGGTTTTCAAGTAGGTTCTTTCCACAGACAAGGATAGGAAGATTCTTATAAATTCTTTTTGCCTCAACATTTCCCCCAGGTGTTTTTACCAAAAGTTCAGGAGTCATTTGTTGAGATGGCATTCCCATTTTACTAGAAAATTTTTCAGAGATGAAAGAATGTGTAGACCCCGAATCAAACAACACGCTGGCATAATCTGAAAAAACAAACAAAGTACCTGATACAACTTCATTTGATGGACCGACATCTGCTAAAGTAGTTGCAAAGGATTTCACCACCCCTTTCTGCTTGTAGTCTAACTGCTTCCCATCACTCAAGATCTTTGTCAGACACTCATTTGCATAGTGACCCATCTCATTGAACTTATAACATTTCACTAACTGTAAATCAAATTTGGTCTTACTTTAACCTTGATCCTTTTCAGTGCAATCACGAGCCTTATGTCCCATCTTACCACATTGGTAGCACTTTCCAGAATTTAAAAGACATTCCCCAGTATGCCTTTTGCCACATTTATCACAAACTGGAAACTTAGTTTTCTTACCATCATACTTTTTTGAAGAATTCTTACATTTCTCCTACCACCTCGGTCTCTTCTTCTATTGGTTGTTATAGAACACTTGATCATCGGCAAACTCTATTTCCACCTTCTCAGCACATCGAACAAGATTTTCATAACTTTTAAACTCACAAGAAGCTAATGCCTTTTGATATTTTGGCTTTAATCCTGAGTAAAAATGATTGATTTTACTATCAAGATCTAAGATAAAATTTGGAGCATACCTTACCAATCGAGTGAACCTTTCTTCATAGGTAGCCACTGAGTCTTCCTCTTGCCTCAATTCCAAGAATTGCTTTTACATCCTAAGTCGAATAGCCTTAGGAAAATAATTCTCAAGAAACATACCTTTGAATTCATCCCAGTAAAGAGCATCAATCTCATCGGCGTCCCTGATATTTTTAACCATAAACCACCACTGATCTGCCTCACCCTCCAAACGGTAAATAGCAAAACTAACATTTTGATTGTCTGAACACCCCATGACATCAAAAATCTTCTCTAGTGATTTAATCCACCCTTCAGCTAACACAGGGTCAGATGATCCTATGAATGATGGGAGATGTTGCCTCATGAAATGTTCCACCGCTGACATGTTCCTCTGCGGTTGATCTGGCTGATCTCATGCATGGATACCACCACCATTTATCGCTTGAGTCAACTTCGCCATTAATGCAACAAACTGTTTAGTTCCAATTCCGACCATCTCAGGATGCTGATTCGGAAGGTTATTTCCTTCTGTATGCCTTCCTAGAAATACTTCCCTACTTCCTCTACGGAAAACCATTATGAACAAACATGTCTTAGATGAAGCAACATGGTAATCTTCAAATACTATATCACTTCAATTTGACCATAAAAATAATATATTTTTGGATAATCATTTAATATAATTCTAACTCCTAAAGTTATCTAAACTGACCTCTGATACCAACTATAAGGCCCCAGCCTTAAACCTTACTTAATCTTGAGTTCTTACAAGATTACACATTGAGGATCTTTTCGGGTTTAGAGTTTTATAGAATTAGATCATAAAACTTGCATTAAATTCCACATATAAACAAAGTGGTTACATAAATATAGTATTCTTCTTTCCCATCAATGGAAACATATTTAAAATAAAACATGGATTCTTTCTTGACACTTCCTTGACACTATCATCATATCATGTACCTTTCCCTTGACCTGTGAAAAACATTTCAAAAAAACTTGGGATGAGCATAAAAAGCTCAGTAAGGGATATAAAAATATGGAAAGGAAACATGGGTACATATATACATGAGAATGAAATCATACTTTACCCATAAAACATAAGCACTTTAACATACCTCATCAAATCATGAATAAATCATAGAAATCAAAAGACATAAAGGTAACTTGAGGAATTCATAACATTCTTACGTAGGGAGTAACCCTCTTGGTTACGTTTGGAATACCCATCACAATATATTCCCTAAATATCTTCGGAGAAACCTTAACGTTTCACTCCTTCCCTTTAACAAATGCATTGTAGAGCTATATCGGGCTCCCCGCCCTTAGTTTATCATGGAACCACCTGTCTTCATAATAATGCCCAAGAACCTCAACATAATCGTATCACATAAATCATGCATAAAGGAAACATAACATTTCCACCTTTCAATCACAAGATATCAATACAACACATTGATATAAAAACAGTACGAAAACCATTTTCAATACCAAAATAAAAGAAAATTAAAACATGGTATTTATTTTTCTTTAAAAAAAAGGTATGGCTTGTAGAGGAAGCCGAAACTCAAATAATGGTCACCGCGGTGGAGAAGTCGTTGTCGCCACATACGTACGACAAAAAAAATATTCCCTTTTTTCGTTTAGTAAAAGCTTCGTATAAAAATATTCCTTTTGAATAAACGTAAAAGTCAAAGGGGTTTATACACCGTATAAAATAAGGTTGTGTATAAAACAAAATATGCCTCAATGAAAGGAGATTGAGACGAAGTCCCATAGCTCAGGTCCGACTTGACTCGGTCGTTCTTTAATCTACTGAATAATAAACTTGAGTTAATTTCTACTTGTTTAAGAACCTTTTTCAAGTTCATTATTCCTTTTATATCACTTATTTCCATGTCATGAACACTATGTAATTATTTAAGTTAATAACGGTCGTTTTAACGATCATTGGTACTTGAGTAAAAAATAAGCCATTTATAATTAAAAGTTGTTCATGTATCCATTATATCCAGAATGGTATTCATGATTTAGATATCATATATGTCATATATATCCAGTACATGCATGCATTTATAATATTACATAATCATTTAGAGGTAAGAAATGAAATGCACCGTTCATGGAGATGGTAATCCGTACGTACGCATGAACGCTACTTTCATTTCTATTTCGTATTTTATAGAATGGAATCATAATGATATAAAGGTATATTATAATTACAGTATAATATCATATATAATATCATATTTCCATCCTTTATACGTCCCACATATGGTATTTAACGAATCAAATCACTTTGAGGGGGCGGTAGTCCGCACTTCCTTAAATGAAGATATCGCGTTTACCCATAATGGAAACCATAAAGGTATGCCCAAAATGAAAAATACAGAATATAAAGGAAAACATAAACATATTATATATCATATATAAATATATTTTCATCTTAATGGACACCTTTTAAGGTGTTAAAAGAATGTTGAACAATCATCGTTTCGGGAGGCATAAATTCACCATCCACGGAAACAGTATGTTCTTTAACCATTAGATGTAGGTGTGTGTAAGTGTAGATCAAATCCTTCTTATAAAAACATCCTAGTATATTTGAGATACTAGAGTTGTTACAAATGAAATTAATAAAAAGAGTTTAGGGGGTTGGAGAAGCAAAATAAAACAAAAGGACTCAAGTGAAGACATTACCTTAAAATCAGGTAACTCCCTTTAGTTTGAGCTCAAAGGCTTCCTTGGGAAGACTTCTGCCCAAAATTAGGCTTCAAGGAGTAAGAGAGGGATGTGGAGAGACAAAATGGTTAGGGTTTGGCCGAGCCAAAGGCTTTGGGTGTGTGGGTAAGGAGGTAGAGGTGGGGGCCTTTTATAAGAGGAGAGGCGGGGAACTCTTGGAAAGTAAAGAAATGTTACATTATTTTAAAATGAGTTTCGGATTAAAAAGGTCACACATTGATATAATTCGAGGGTAAGGTGATAAGGGTTCAAAATCCACCCATCAAATAGGTTTTGGACATGTGTAGTTTATAGATTTTACATTATCATTTCATTTTATTTAAATCCTTTATTAATGAGGTAATCACTGCATCATCATGATGTCATAAATAATTTAATTTATTTAAAGTCTAAAAATTATAAAAAAAATACTATGATGTATAAAAAATTTTTATCTTTCAAATTACTATTTATAATCAAAAATATGACTTGTATACCCCATGTAAGAATTGTTTTAGTAAAACATCTCATGTTTGTGTCATTTTTACTTTAACATTAAATAAAAAGTTATTAATGTCATTTCCCAACCAAAGTGGCTCCATGGGGTCCCCAAGTTGACCCATGGATTTTCTTGGTCGGACATGACACATCCAATGAGGGTAGGACATGTGTCAATCTCATCTCATATTATTAAAACATTATTTTTACCATAAACTACACTAATTACCACTAATCGCGATTACGAACTTAAAAGTTACTATTCACCAAAAAATTATTTTAATCTCATTGAACCACATTTTACTTCTTAATGACAACCATATATGTCGGATTTTTGAAAATCAAATCACAGAAGTGGCAAAGTTTCATTTAAACGAAAAATCAGTTTCTTTAACTACCACTTAGTGGTTTCACTATTCATCAAAAATTAAAGTTTTTCAGAAAGATACCAAAACTTCACCCTAAGATATATTTGATATTCCAAATTCAAAAATTATGTCTATTTAAAAAAAAATCAAAACATGTAAGTTGCATTAATTAATTTAATAACTAATTCCCGCTGTCATGACAAATAGTGTGTTTTTATGAAACAATAAGTATCAAAAGATTGACACTAGTTTAAGTCCAATTTCAAAGTGAAATTGATTCCAATGACCACCATTGGATAAAATGGTAAAAATATATTCTAATTTCACTTAAAACCCAATTCAAAAGATAATCTAATCATATAAATAAATTAGATTAAAAAGAGGTTTTGAATTAAAATACAACATTTTTCACTATTCATTAAAAAATGAACTTTATCGGAAAAATAATAAAAATTCACAAAAAGTAAATTTTGATGTCCCAATCATAAATAATAAGTTTATTTTGACAAACATAGCTTATAAAATTGTCAAAAGATATATTTAAAAAGGGTTTTCCATCAAAAGGCAGTGAAACAACCTTTTAAGAATATTAGTGTATTCCATGCATAAGATTGTATTTATTTTCATTTTAAGCCTCTAAAACACTATCTTAATCATTAATAGACATAGATAAAAATATCTATTATTCATTACTTACTTTGGATGTTACAGTGGGGGTTTCTATGGGTGTGGGAGGGTTGTCCAGGGGTGTGGGAGTGCTGTCTAGGGGGTGGGGGTGTCCAAGAGGTTGGGGGTTGTTCAGGGGTGTGGGGGGCTGTCCCGGGGGTGGGGAAGTCCAGGGGTGTGGGGGGGTGTCTAGGAGGGTGGGGGTTGTCCAGGGGTTTGGGGGTTTTCCAGGGGGTGGGGCAGTCCAGGGGTGTTGGGGGTGTCTAGGGGTGTGGTGGGGGTTGTCCAGTGGGGTTGGAGGGGGGGTTCTGGTCTATTTTGGTCTGTTTTTGGTAACGTTTTGGTCTTTTTCAGGGGTGTGGGAGGGTTTTACAGTGGTGTGGGAGTGTTTTACAGGGGGTGGGGGTATAGAAGAGGGTGGGGGTTGTCTAGGGGTGGGGGGGATTTCTAGGGGCGGGGGTAGTCCAGGGGTGTGGGGTGTGTCCATGAGGTTGGGGGCTATCGAGGGGGTGGGGAATAGTCTTGGGGTGTGGGGGTGTGTCCACGAGGGTGGGGGCAGTCCAGGGTGTGGGAGTTGTCTAGGGGGTGGGGGGAAGTCCAGGTGTGTGGGGGTGTCCAGGTGGGTGGGGGTTGTACAGGGGTGGGGGGATATCCAGGGGTGGGGGCAGTCTAGGGGTGTGGGGGTGTTCAGGGGTGTGGTGGGGGATGTCCAGTGGGGTGGGAGGGGGGGTTCTGGTCTATTTTGGTCTGTTTTTGGTAACTTTTGGGACTGTTTCAGGGGTGTGGGTGGTGGGGTGTTTTCTAGGGGTGTGAAAGCTGTCTTGGGGTGGGGGCAGTCCAGGGGTGTGGGGGCTGTCCAGGGGTGTGGTGGGGGATATCCAATGGGGTTGGAGGGGGGGGTTCTAATATGTTTTGGTCTATTTTTGGTAACTTTTAGGTCTGTTTCTGGGGTGTGGGAGGGATTTCCAAGTGTGTGGGAGTGCTTTCTAGGGGGTGGGGTATACAGGAGGGTGGGGGGTTTTCTAGGGGTGTGGGGGGATATCTAGGGGGTGGTAAGATAGTTCAGGGATGTGGGGGGGTCCAAGAGGGGGGGGGGGGTTCTGGTCTTTTTTGGTTTGTTTTTGGTAACCTTTTGGTCTATTTCAGGTATTTTGGTTGGGCATAGCGGTGGTTCGGTTTTATTTAAAAACAAAATTGTTTTTTACGTCGGTTATTTCATAACCGACGTAAAAAATGCATTGGGACTAGTTTTAACATCAGTTATTTGGAAACTGACGTAATAAATTCATGGGAATTGGTTTTTACGTCGATTATTTCATAACCGATGTAATAAATAGGAATTAAATTTTTTTTACATCATTTATAAAATAACCGACGTTGGAGATATGTTTTCACATTGGTTATTATATAACCAACATTTGAAGCCGCTTGGTAGATAGGTTTATCACATCGGTTATAAAAATAACCGACGTGATAAAGGTTTCGAAGGTGTGATTTATGAGGTCGGTTATTATATAACCGACGTGAAAGGGTATATACCACATCGGTTATTAAATAACTGACGTAATAAACCATGACTCTGAAGCATTTTCCACCTCAGGTTTTTATCAACCGACGTGAAAAATTATTCGGGTTTGTGTTTTTTACGTCGGTTGTAAAATAACCGATGTAAAAAACTATGTTTATAACATCTCAAGTAATAACATCGGCCAAAATCCGACATTAAAAATATAAAATAACCGTCGTAAAAAACGTTTTCCATACTAGTGCCAAAAACCAAGTTTCACCACCAAGCCTCCAAAAGCACTATGTATTTAAAATTTAGACAATACATAACTTAAATGAGTATATATAATACTCCTCATTGTTGCACTTCCCACACTTAAGAAGTTGATGTTCATTATTTCTATTTAAAATATCAATCCATTGTTGATACATTAAAAATTCATCCGCTTGTATTTTCTCATTCTGAGTACTATGTTTCCAAAGCAAACATACCGATGGAATAACTCAACCAAAAATCACTACCACCCACCTTTCAAAAAGATGAATAAGATCTGACATAATTCTCGTATTAAGTTCTAACTCTACATGATGTTATATAATATCATGTGAAGGTTCCTGCATGTATTCTTGCAGTTGTTAAATCTGAAACACATCATTCATCCTTTAATAACTATAAGTTAATTCTATTTGGTATGACAAATCCCTCGTATGATTGATAATATCTTATTATCCAACATATCATAGAGTCAACATACCTTACATCTTAATACTAATTTATCTAAATCATAGAAAAACCCTAAAAACACAAAATTGGCCATGAAGCACCTTAAAGTCCGTAAAAAATGATCAATAAAAATCTTTCAACTTCTATGAGTTATACTCATCCATATAAATAATTTTTATTATCTATTAGACCTTTTTAGGCCCTACTAAGTAATAATATCATACATTTGATCTATAAAAGGGAGAATGACAGGATACCCCATAGATTTCCTTAAAGAAACTCAACTCAATAGTGTTATGAAGAATATTATTATATGAAAACTTCACTAATGATATAATACCTTCAAATAATCCACACACAAAAAACCATAACACATTCTATAATATTTCCTCAAATATTTGATAATCTTCTCTGATTTTTCATGTATTAAATATTGGTATATAGGGCTAAACATCAACTATATAACAATCACCTACTGTAAATCCTTTCAAAACAAGTAATTCAATTGAGAATCATTGTCTAAAATAATTGATGTCATCACAACATGAATTTTACAAAATTCCAACATAGGAATATTTTTTAATATATTATTGAAATTAAACTCCTAAATCAGTATTAAATGACATGATTTGGTCTATTCATCTATAAATACTATAACTGAGTCACGCTTCATTAATGTATACAAAAAATCATCTATCAAATTAATAGAATTTGGTTCCACTTATAAATTGAAATAAAAAATGTTTGCAACATTACTACAATAGTATTATAATCTTCCATTACCAGTTGACATGTAAGCTATTTTGAAAAATACTCTGAAATATGTATCTATATATCTAGCCATTAAAATTGTTGTTTCATATCAATTCACATCTTATTTACATATTATTGTACCTCCCAATTAGAAGGTTTAAATTATTTTATCACTTCCCCTTAAATTGTGGAGGGAACAAACCTCAGATTATGGAAGTACAATATCAAATTTAACACTTTTGACTATCCATTTGGGGCCTCAACATTAATTAAAAAATACTCATTACCATATAATCCAAATATAATAACTACACATTCCTCACCCTACATTGAAAATTAAGTAGAAAAATAATACTCAAATGTGTCATATTCTCACCCTTCCTTACCATTTATAAAAACATTTTAGTGAATAATATCACGATATTCTATTCATAAAGATATTATTTAAAAACATAACTATGTGATTTATGACTTAATATACAAGTTTATGTATTTCCATTTATCTAGATATATATATATATTCAAAATATAGGAAAAAAATTTGTTCGTACAACTTCTGTCATTGAAATCAAAAATTTGGGTCGTACAAAAAGATGATATACTTTAGTATTATGTGATCTTTGTACACTATGATACCCTCACTAAAAAATAGTAATGACATGCTTTTAGTGGTTGTATGATGAATTCATGATCGAATTCATTCATAGGGTAATTTCATTCAACAACCCTTAACTAGTGTGATCCATATGCAATTATATCACTACCCTATATCAAGATACTTAAATTTTCTATTCTTAAGGAATCCCAATAATCTATTTATACATCATAAAGAAATTATGATGGTTTTTGATCTCAATTTTTTTCATTTCATTAAAATAAATTTCACATTCTATAGTCCTCAATAATTATACATTTTTTTTGTTAAAGATATCACTTATGAATATATGTGTTATAAATCTTAAGTAAATCATTAATAATACCCAGTTAGTCATAGAAAACTATAGACATCAATGATGTTTTTTAATGATTCCCATAATACCCTAAAATTAATATTTTTAGTGATAACCAATACACCAATTCCTAATAACTCTTGATTGGGTAATTTGACATCTGAAATCCAAAATTTATACGTTAATAATAATTTATTATGATGATGATCATACAATGTGCTAATAACAGTCTCTAATTATTTCCTTTGATCATCCCATGATTGTAATTACAATAGTATGTTATTAATAAATATAGTTATAATATTGTTAATATATTGACAAAATATTTGATTCCTTAATGTAATAAAATAGATCAAGTGTTATTAAAACTAAATAGGATGGCCAAATACTCATAATGATCATACCTATTTTAAAATTTTATATTTCATTTTTCCAAAAAAAAGTCCTCGAGTTAATACTCTTAAGAACTCAAGTTGATCTGGAAAAACAATCTAAAACACATGGATTAAACATAAAATTCATCAATTCTAAAAAAGGGATATTCATTTTTTATATTAAAATTATAAAATTATTATAATATATACATGAATATAATGATCCATTCAATTTATTAACAAAAAGAACTAGAGCTTCTTTAGGTGAGGAACTTATTCTAATGAAACCTTTATTCTACAAATACATCAACAAATCATTCAACATTAAAATTTAAATATATCCATCCAATATGAATATAGAAATATACAAATCGTACCTAGAAACAATTGAATTAAAAACACTGCTTGATACTCTATATGTGTTCTAAAGAATTAATCATGAAACACATATGGGTGGGGGCTCACTATCTTTGGAATTCTAAATTGAATAGTGTTTTCTATTACTCTTAACACTGATAAAACTAAATATCATGATATTCTCCCAAAACCAATTGACATAGTTCTATATATATTTATATTCACTATCCATTCTACCACAAACATAGTAATCCCACCCTCTGATAAGATAACATTATCTTTCGATTATAACATTCAATGTGAGTGTTATATACTGTAACAACCCCAACTCTAGTAACCCATAGATGGTGTCTAATCTATTGACACACATATAAGGGATCCAATCATGAAGGACCGATCATTTTAGTAGTATTAAAGTTATAGATACAATCACGATAGCCATTTTACCTTAGGAATAAAATATAAATTAGAAAATATTCAACATTCAGTATCCTTGAAACTCATTTAATGACTTCTTCTTCATAACCTGGGGAAAGGAAAGAAAATAAGGGTGATCTCAGATTCTTATTAAGGGTATCATAGAATATAATATATCATGAGTAAATAAGGAATAATCAATATAGAAAGATAAATAACTGAAAACTCATGACATTTAATCAATAACTTGATCCTAAATTCATCCATGAATAATATTAAAGAAAACATATCATGAATAATAATAACTAAATTCTAAATGAAGGAAATGCATAATATTTTACATCATGATCATAGAAATCATGATATGTATACCATCAAGACCATATTCCAAGAGAGTTTAATCGATTTTTAGGTATACAATAAAAACCCATTTAATTTCTCAAACTGATTTATCTCATGAAACCTATCAATGTATAGAGGGGTTATCAATAACCATACCCCACCCATCATTTCATGTCCAATACATCATTTTGTGGAGACGATAGATCTTACACACACATGAGATATATTATAATTTCATTGGGTGAAAGGGTAAGGAAGTGGATGATATATTAATTTTACAAAATCAATATTATGTCATAAGAATCATATATATTCATTATTTCCATTACTATGACTATCCATGTGAGTTCGTAATGGAAAACAATTACATTGATTCATAAGGCCGAAGTCTACTGTACATAGAAGCGATTCTTCTATTTCCCATTTGATGGGTAAATATTATTAAATCAACATAATAACATCTCAACATATGGGATATACTTGTGTTATTATATTACAATTGTTAAGACTTAATTGAAGGTGATAAGAGAATAAGTAAAAAATATAGTGCTTGGTGAATATGATTACCTTCTCTTAGAAAAATATCCTTTGTATATCTTGTTAAGGACCCTATAGTTCATATTTTGGGAAGAATAGTGGCTCTAGAACGTGGATAATGATGTTGGGTAGTGATTTTGGTCAGTTTTGGTCAATCTAAATGGATTAATAAGTGTGAATAAATGATGGGATGAGGTGCCCTTTTATTATTGAGGTGAGCAGCACACTTGTAATTTTTCAATGCTTTTCAATAATTTCAAGTCACATTATTGTATAAATGTCTCTATAATAGCTTGTATTATAAGGTGATAAGGTTAGGGTATAAATAAAATCAATCAATGGGGTTTCATCAAGTGTTTTTTTTTCATTTTAACCCTTATCTTTATAGATTAACCCTTGGTAATTCCATTTTCACCATAACCATAGTAATTAATTTAAACAGTTTTTTACTATTCATTATGAAAAAATATTAAGTTGAACTTATTACATAATATTAATTATTTTTATTATAAATATATATTTAATTTTATTAAATTCAATTCACAGAATTGGAAACATTTAATTTAACAATAAACCCACAAAACATGTCAAAAAATGGTTTAAAAACACATTTTTTAAGCATGAGATGATCTCACATTAACTATGTGAATAGTAATAAAAATTATATATATTTAAATTAATATTTATATATATATATAACATAAAAAATTTATTTAAATCATTAACCATTAATGATTATTCTAATTATTAAAAATAGAAATACTTTATGCCTTTTAGAAAAAATAGATTTTTAGAAAAATATATATGTTTACCTCCTGATGATATTATCATTATTTCAATAAAATTGATTGTAAATAAATTTTAAATTATAAATATTATGACACGTTATTATAAATAAATTTAGTTATATTTAAATACTATATTTTTAGTTATTCATAAAATATTATTTCTAAAGAAAAATGTCAAAAACTCATTCTAGGATTATTTTGACCAAGTAAGTTCAAATTCAATATTTATATTATTAAATTAGAATTATTGTTACATGAAATATTAAAATGTGAATTTTATTAAAGTTTTACTAAAATATAATATCCACTTACTATAATTCTCCAATGGCCTGAAGGCCTTCATTTTATTATTGATTTTTGATAATCCACCTTTCAAGGGGTGAGGTGGAACCCTAACAAGGCTCGTAGGCATAAGTATTACATGACCCATAGGACATAGAGGAATTTATTTCCCGTAGGCTTAAAAAATTACATACAACCTAGACTAACTACTTGGAACTACTCCTCCCTAGCATCTTCATCCTGAAATCATCTCTCCACCTTCGCATGGCTATTCAGCTAGGATTTCTCGTGCATGAATAGTCTAGTCCCGATGGCAGGTGACATACCCTCTCATTCTTACAATTTGTTTAGCTTCTTCTATGATGAAATCTCTTTGTGCATCCTCCTTTTTGAGCTTATTCATTTTAGGTTGTCTAGTTTTCATTTGCACTTAAGGTGGCCTGAAGTCCTTAAGGTGGCCCAAAGGCCTTAAGGTGGCTTGAAGGCCTTGAGGTGGCACAAAGGCCTTACTGACCTGAAGGCTTAGGTGGCCCGAAGGCCTTAAAGTACTCAGGAACCAAATCGGTGGCCCAAAGTCCCAAACGGGGGAATAGTCTCTGTTGCTACAGTACCAAATAGTACCTACTACAGTACTGCTACAGTTCCTGCTACAATACTACTACAGTACTCGGAAATTATACCTCATCCTGGATTTGATCCCGAGTCGCCTGGATGAACTTAAGGAGTCCTAACCAACTGGGTTGAGGCTCATGTTCTCCACTTAATATAATTGAATATTGGGTTTTACAATCCTCCCTCCTATGGAAATTTCTTCCTCAAAAGTTTCTTAGATATTACTTTATAAACAAATGAGGGTGATTATTCTTAATAACATCAACTAGTTCCCACATTACTTCATAAATTTTATGATTTCTCCAAAGTTCCTTCACCAGTCAAGTCATCCAATTGCACAATACTTGCTCTCTAGGGTCAAGAATAAGGATGATCTCTTCATGGTAAGATAGATCAGGTCTCAATTCTATTTATTTATAGCTGAGCACATGAATTGGGTTTGGATCTTACTTCCTTAATAGTGAGATATGGAACAAATAATTTAATTTATAGAGTCTTTGTAGAATTTATAAATATTAATCCACAACTCCAATTCTTTTAAGTATTTCAAAAGTTCTGACATGCCCGGGGTATAGTTTCTCCTTCTTATCAAATATTATAACACCATTCCATGGAGATAATTTCAATAAAATTTGATCTCCCACATGAAATTTAAAATCTTTACTATTGTTGTTGGCATAACTCTTTTTCCAACTTTGAGCTACATTAATATAAGTCTAAATAGTCTTTACTACTGTAATTGTCTCCTCGACAATTTATTTTCCTATAACCTTATTTTTACAAACGTTATTTAACATGTTGGAAAACAACATATTTTCTATATATTTCTTAATATGACACCATTTTAATACTTTAATAGAAACTATTATTATAGTAAAACTCTTCCAAAGGTAAATACTAATCCCACATACCCTGGAATTCAAGTTATAATGATCTCAACATGTCTTCTAATGTTTCAATAGCCATTTCAAACTAACCATGAGCATGAAAATGATATGAGATGTTTAATTGAAGCTCGGTGTCAATAGCCCTTTAGAATACTTTTCCCGAATTTCAATGTAAATCATGGATCCATATCAGATATAATTAAAATAGGAATACCATTATGTATTACAAATTCATTAATAAATAATCCTCTAAGGTGATTAAGAGGTAAATATTATCTATTAAAAAATGTGT
Source organism: Viscum album (assembly GCA_963277665.1). Lineage (NCBI taxonomy): Eukaryota > Viridiplantae > Streptophyta > Magnoliopsida > Santalales > Viscaceae > Viscum > Viscum album. The sequence continues at coordinate 20,677,885 of OY728157.1, read as the reverse complement.
AAATTTTTAAAGGTGATCAAAAGGTACCCATATTACATTATTATTTCTAAGAGTATTTGGTAATATAGTGAAAAATTCCATATTAATGTCATCCCATTTCTAAAGAAGAAATATGTAGTGGTTTTATGACTCCTCTAGAATGTTGTATCCTTTCTTTCAATTATTGAGAAACCATGTATCTTGATATATAATTAGAAATTTACCACTTCATACTATCCCACAAAAAATGTTCCTTCAAATACTTATATATATTAGTGATACCAAGGTGTATATTAAAATTCATGCTAAGAGGATCATCCAATAACTTTCTTTTCAAATCAGTTATAGATGGAACACATGACCTCTTTCCAAATTTCATAATGTCATCTTCACAAATTATGTCTGTCATTTTTCCATCATTCATTACTTTAATTTTATTTTTAAAATTATCATCACTAGGTTGATAAAGTTTTATATTTTCCAATAATGATGGTTTGGAAATAATCTTAAAAATGAGTGATGTCTCCCCATCCTTCATAATTATGATATCCATATTTACTAGATCCATGAATATAAGATCCCAATCAATCCTCATTTTTCCTATAACTCCTTGATCTTTCCTAGTTGATGTGTTTGATACATTATTTCCATTACCTAGGTGGTAGTATATTTATAAATAATGATCATTGAGTATCTTGAGATACTATATTTTCCTCAGGTTGTGTAAATTCTATGAAAATATGTATTGTATAATCGTATGATCTTTGTATATCTTAAATCTTTAACCATTGAGATAAGGTCTCCATATCTTCAAAGAAAATATTATGGTCTCTATCTCACCATAATGAGTTGGATAGTTCTATTCATGAGTCTTTAACTACCTTGATTCATATCCTATAAATTTATCATTCTACATAAGGAAAAAAACCAAGTCCTTTCTTCGAAATATACCTATATATCAAAAATCCATCATTTTTGGATGTTAGAATAAAAAACAAAGCATTGACCAATATCCTATTCAATTATTCAAAACATTCTTCACTTTATTTTATCCATGTGAATATAACCCCTTTATATATAAGCTTGGTTAACAGGTTACCCAATCATAATTTTTTTGAAAAATCAATGATAGTAACCTGCTAAACCAATGAAACCACACACCACAAGTTATATTAATTAGTGTAGGACATTCTTCGTCTTTCATTGTCTTCATAGGATCAACAGATATTCCGTACTTGGAGATAATATGACCAAGAAAAAGAAACTTTCTAAAGCCAGAATTCACACTTGTTTGAATTTTCTATCCAACTATTTTTCTTTAAGAGTCTCAAGAATGATACACAATTGATTTCCATGGTCCTCATATCTTTTATAATGCACCATGTAATCATTAATAAATACCATAAAAATTATCAATATATTTTATGAATACCCTATTTATTAGATCTATAAAAAGAGAGGGTGAATTAGTTAATCCAAATGGTATTAATACAAAATCACAATGTCCACACCTCATATGAAATATTTCCTTTAGAATATCTTCCTTCTTTACTCACAATTTATGATACCTTGGATGAAGGTAAATCATTGAAAAAAACTGATATCTATGAATTTGATCGAATATGTCATCAATTAAAGGTAGAGGATACATATTCTTTTATCACAATATCATTTATTTTCTTATAATCAATTCAGGGCCTAATAGATCTATAATTCTTCTTAACTAAAATAATAGGTTCTCCCCAAGGTGAAAGACTAGGGCATTCAAATAAATTATCATACAAATCCTCTAGTAGTTAATTTAACTCCACTAATTCTATAGTTTCCATTATATATGGTTTATTTGAGATAGGTATTGCATCTAGGATTAAAATCATTAGAAAACTCAACTTCACACTTTTCAGGATGTCAAATCAATTCTCATGAAATATGTTAATGTATTTCTATATAATTGGTACATCCTAAATTTGAGGGTAGACTTTTCCATAAATAGATTGTTTTTTATCTTTTTCCCAAAGAATGTCATTCAAAAGTGCTAATAGGGGTGGATTTATATGTGACCCACATAACAAAGTCTCCACTATAATGATAAGGAATTCCATATCTTAATCATGTATCATAATTTTCGTCTCTTTGAAATATATTTTAACATCACTTTTAAAAAAAATCCCATACCAAGATTATATAAAATACCACCATAGGTATAATAATGATGAATAAAAATTGGTCTCATTTTTGTGTCATAATGGGATCTTCCTGACACATCCTTATTATATTGAGATTTACACTAAGAGTTTTTTCCGACAACTCCCTTCTTAATATGATAGGTAAATATCTATTTTTTTGAAAAACATAAATGATATAAAATAGTGTGAGGATATAGAATCAAAAATAGAATTAACTAAATTTTAGTCTATGATTAAATTACATGCCACTATATCTTAGGTAACTTCAACCTTAGTTTTAGTGATCGTATAAGCTTGGGATTCTCTCCATGGTGTCTTTAGAGGTAGATTTTCTTGACACTTATCACATTGGTTTAGATAACTACCAATATAATTATATTTTGGGAACTAGATAGTAGTGGTATCTTCCTTTCCCTTATATTCATTATCTAGATTACCCTTATCCCCATATTTGTAATAAACTCTCATTCCCTTCAATCATTTTCCAAGATATTTCATTCCACAATTTTCACATGATGGAAATTGCATCATTTTCTTTTTCTTCTATGACACGTTCCATTTTTATTTGTATTAAACCAACCTATTTTTGTCTTTATTTCCCTTGAATATATAGGATCTATATAATTCCTTCTCTTTTTTGATGAAATATAAAACTACTTCATTATATGATGATTTTTTTTTGAGAAACTAGTGCCCTTCGGAGAGTTGTCTTAATACCTTTTGATTAATGGTCAATAATGAATTCCATATTACATATATAATCCATATAATACCTATATAGTCTTATAAATTTATCCTTATACTCCACAATAATTTTATCTTCTTATTTATTTATATTAAGGAACTTTTTTTCATTTTAGTTCATTTCTTGTGAGGGAAATATTTTTCTGAAAATAATTTTTTAGAATATTTTAATTCCATATTTTCTATTTATTATTCCTATATAGTATTGTGGATAAATGACCACCATTTATTAGTATCACCTTTTAGACAATATACTTCAAGTACAACATTTTTCCTATCATCGCATCCCAAGTCAAGAAATATCATAACAATGGACTTAATCTATTGCTCAAATACCACATGATCAATAGTCCCAAAAAATTATAGTGGCTTATATCATATGAAATGATTCAATATAGGTGTATCAGGCCATGGAACATCATGTTTCTCCACATTTGTAAGGTTATAAGTCATAACCTAGTTCAACTTCCCTAATATAGACATGATTTACTCATCTCCAACACTAGTTGTATTGGATTTCTCAGCAAAGAAATTTATATATTGACCATGAGTAATTATACCATTATTTTTACTAGGAACCATTTCTAAGAAATGGAATATTATGAATTAGTTCATAATATTTTTAATTTCAAATCATAATATATAATTCTAAATCGGATGTAATAATTAACATAAATTGAAAATTTATTCATTGTTAATCTCAGAATAATAAACTTGGTTTCTTTGGAAATATTTTTAAAACATTTTCAAATATTTCATAATATTTTGTATGGAATATGTGAATTAACCTAAGAATAAACACCAGGAGTTTCAAACCAGGAGAGTAGTAAGGTTACAATCACCATGCAGCAAAATGATGATCGAGAAATACTCAACCAACTCTTTTAAGGGTTATTACCCATAGATGCATATATTCCAAAACCACATCCACTTATAGTGTCAAGAAGGAGATGTATTTATAAAAAAACAAAATAATATTTACCTAAATAAAACTTTTATGATATTATACAATAATTATACATGTCTTAAAATTCATTCATAGGTTTATATTCCATAATCTATGTTTCCACAAATCTACTTCCCAAGGTTTCTACTAAACATACTTTAACACCAACTTTAACAAACCCAACTCTAGAAACCCAAATCCAGTTTTTACTTTATTAGCATAGATACAAGGGATATAATCCTAAAGGACTGATCAGTTTAGTATTATTGGAGATCTAGATACACACATGATACCTATTTTACATTAGGAATAATATATAAAATAAAACAAAAGTGAATCTCCTGCATCCTTTAAACTCATTCTAAGATTTTTTATTCATTACATAAAAAATGAAACAAAATAAGGGTGTTATATAATGATCTGTAAGGGTTACATACAATTTAATCTATCATTATTTATTAAGTTATAATCAATATGGAATGGTAAATAACTAAAAAATTATGCCGCTTAATCAATAACTTGATCATAAAATGCATCCATGCATATTATCAAATAGAAAATATGATGGATAATAATAATTATATTCTCAAAGAAATAAATGAATGATATTGGATTTCATGATCTAAGACATAATTATATCAATACCATCAAGACCTTATGTTAAGTCGGTTTAGCCGTTGGGTAAGTGCACACAAAAAAACCCATCAAATTTAGCCAAATTATTTGTCTCATTAAAAATGTTAACACATCAAGAGGATATCAATAACAGGGACCCACACTTGATTGTAGTTCAATTAATTCCTTATATATTTAATGATCAATTCAATTCATAAACAATATGTCTTATCAAAAAATATCAATATTGATTAAAGAACATAGAATGTCAATTTTCCCGTATTCAATCAAATAACATTCACAATAAAACACTATATGTAGAAATGGTATATAGTTTAAAAACTAATCATATCCATGATATAAACAATATCAATATTTAAGATAAATTTCATGTTAAATGATAATAATAAAGTGAATGTTTCAAGATAATTTTAACAACCACAAAATTATTAGGATATAAGAGATGACCATTGATTCATCATAAATATATATTTGAAACAAAATTTTATCCTTCATAAAAATAAAGAGAATGGAAGATAAATATAAAATTAATATTTTAGTAAATATTTTTTAAGTCATTTAAAACTTATAGATGAATCTAAATATTATAATATGGTTATAGTGACAGGAAATTCCATTAACACCATATATGTTAAACTGAAAACAATCCTATTGAATTTTTATAAAAAAGTCAAAAAAGACCTTTTGAGAAAACATTATTAATATTTCTTTCAAACCTTTTAAAAAGTCAATCATATCATAAAATTTACTTAATGAATCATTTGAGTAATTAAAAATACTCTTGTAATTTTTTTTGAAAATTTTTTATATGGAATAAAAACAAACCTGACCAAAAAGAGAAATAAGTTCAAATTTTCTTCTGAGTGTTTTGTTGCTTGATTCAATTAGTAAAGAGGGTAAATTTTGGAAGAAAATATGTAAACTCCTTAAATATATATATTATAATAAAATTTATAGATTTTAGGAAGGATGGATTATGATATTCCTTCAATGAAAATTAATGTAACCCTAAAAAATGACATTGTGAAATATAACCTTACCTCTATGATAACTTTTAAATTGTAACCCCTTGAAAGAATAAAAAATATTTAAAAAATTAATAATCATGAATTAATATTTATTAATGTTAAATATATCAAATGTTAAATTTATACACTGTATAAAACTAAATAGGTACATAATATTAAATATTTCTCCATGGAATGGAAATTAATATTAAATCTCTTACCTCACACTTGTATTTAGTTGAATGTGCATTAAAATCATGAATAGAGGTCTTAAACATGTTATTAATTTAATTATTCACCATATTCAGATTTATAATATCACATATGATCCCTTTATAACATCTTACTACCCATTCGTTAATAATATTTCATTATTACCATTATTTTCGATGTTAACTACTTTCTTTTCTAATCCATATTTTTTCATGGAATTTATAGTTATTGTGTATAGGATATAGTTAAATAATATCCATAATTATATTTAATTTATAAATATAATATTTATTAATTATATATATTTCTATAATCATTCATGAAATTTGGGAATGGAAAATGAATCACATCTCTTCGTGGAGACGGTGGGTCGTGCATATGCACGAGCGACATTATCATTTCCTAAATGTGTGATAGGGTAAGGAAGTGGATGATATATTAATTTTAAATAATAAATATTATTTTATAATTAATATATGTATTCATTATTTCAATAATTATTACTATCCATGTGAGTCGGTAATGGAAAACAAATTGCATCGGTTCGTGAGGCGGTAGTCCACTGTGCACACGAGCGATGGGTTTGTTTTCCATCTGTTGCATAAGTATATTAACAAATATTATTACATAAAAATAATAAAATTTATCTATGTGGGATATAATAGTGTTATAATATTTTAATTTTTTATACATAATTTAAGGTGGTAAAATAATTAGTAAAAAAGAATTTTCTTGGAGAAGATGATTACCTTTTCTTAAAAACCTCCTCTCGATCTATTATTAAGGACAATATGGATGGTATTTTGGGTATAAAATTAGATATAAAACATGGTTAATTATGTTATATATATATTTCATTATATTATGGTTGATATAAATTGTTTAATAGGTTTTAAGAAGTGAGGGTAGGAGGATACCTTTTCTAATTGAGGTGGGTGGCACACATGTAATTTTCACAGTTTTTTAATAATGTAAAGTCAATTTATTTGAAAAATGGATCTAAAATAGTTCATATTAAAAAGTTATAAGTTTAAATTCAAGATAAAACCAACCAATGAAATTTTAGAATGTTTTTTGGTCATTTTAACCCTTATATTTATATATTAACCCTGAGTAAACCTGTTTTGATCTTAACCATAGTAATTATCATTTACAGTTTTTATTATTAATTTTGACCAAACATAAAGTCCAAATTATTAACTAATATTAATTAAACTAATTTAAAATATTAAATTTATTTTATCAAATCCAATTCACAAAAGTGGTAGAATTTAATTTAAAAATAAACACATAAAACGAGCCAAAAACGGTTTTTCCAAAAAAATCATTTTCAATCATAAGATGATCTTATATAAAATATATGAAAATTAATCCTAATTATATGTATTTAAATTAATATATTTATATATATAATTTATATATTTAATTTAATTCATTCATACTAAATATTATTTTAATAAATTAAAATGGAAAGACATTATTTTTTAAAAATAGTTTTCTTAAAAATATCCATTTTTATCTCCAAATGATAATATCTTTATTTATTTTAAATTTATGGTCAATAAATTTTATATTATATATATAATTACAAATTATAAGAAAATAAATGATTAATAGTTGAATATTATATTTTCAATTATTCATAAAATCATATTTCTAAGGGAACTTTTCAAAAACTCGTTTTAGCCTTATTTTGAAAAAGTAAGTTCAAAATCTATATTTATCAATAAAATTAGAAATATTGTGAAATGAAATAATAAAATGCACATTTTAATATAGTTTCATTATAATATCAACTTATTATAATTTAATCTTAGGTGTTATATATGCAATCAACCGGTCCAAGCCTATGATGATTAAAATATAAAAATATTCAGGATGGTGAAGTACCATTGAAATTGAACACTTGAAAACATAATTATGAATGATGGAAACTTATTCCCTATCTATTATTTTATCCTATAAATGGAAAAATGTTCATAAAATTCAACATTATTTTTAATCATTATCCCATTATATATATAAATATATTAATCAAGACATAATAAATTAAAGAGAGTAATCGAGATTAAATAATGTGTAACTAATAGTAGAATAATATAATAAAGTATGAGTTACAATAGATGGAAAATCATTTGTCATTATTATATCATACTCTTTCATTACCAAGTAACCATGAATCTTCATAGACCATGATCATCCATCCTACTTAATTATTCCTACAAATATCATCAAGTGTTAATTGTGTCATTTCTCTGGAAGAGATAATTCTCACATAGACCATCCTATTAACACTATAATATTAGGGATTGTAATACTTATTTCAAATTTAACCCCCACCATATATACATTAGGTTGAATTTTTTAATACTAATTTAGGTTTCCATGATTTCTAGACATAAAACAATTTTAAGGTTTTCATGGGAAATCCCTCTTTATGTGGTCAAATAACATTCATTGGAAATATACTACCTACATAACCCTCTACACCATAGAGGAACACATTAGTGTGTTTCGGTATTATGATTCTCCTAACTAATTATATGAATAATTATTCCTTATCATAAACCTATTACTCAAACCAAATCTTCCACCTCTCAAAGTAAAGATACCCACATCTAGTTGATTTCCCAAGATACCATACTCAACCAGCATTTCAATATTTAATATTGAAATATATGAGTTGGTATTGAACCTCACCACCCTATATCATATGATATGTATCGACCAAGAATCAGATCATTATGCATTAAATTACTCACACAAAGTATCTTTAATTATAAACAGGTCAAAGTAGAAAATTGAGTGGCATACATCATGAAAATAATATCTCTCTGCAACATGCTAAATAAAATTGATGTATTTGATACATATAAAGTGTGAGTATAGAATAATTTGTTAAACACATTCTCATTCCCTTCCAAATTCAACCCATCATGAAACATATCCTTATTAAACAAATTCCACTACTTATTTACAATTATATTGAACCTATGATTCTCTAATTTCACATTCACATCTACTAGAGTATAAAAAATAGAAAAATAATTATTAATATTTTTTAATAAATTCACTAAATATTTGGGCTAATCCCTTTAATGATTTAAGGATATATTATTTGAAAATAAAATGACTTGTCCACTCTAACCGGTTCACATGGGGATGCCCCTCCAACAATATTATATGCCTTCTCAAAATTTTAATTCGAATTTATGGTCCAATGGTGAATGATTTTAAAATATATTCTTATTGGATTAATTATTATAGTTCTTGGGAGGTCTACCTGGACGCGCCATTATATAATTACCAAGGAAAAACTATTACCCCTAACCATAAAATAAATATCTCTAGTGTAAAAATTTCCCATAATTATTTCCCACTTTATTAGAAAATAATATATCACCATTCCATGATAACCCCTGAAAAATAAACCCCTACCTGAATGGTCCATTAATTTTGATATTACTCTTAATAAGAAATAATTACAATCAAATAATTCAGTATTTACCTAAATAGAACTTAATTTAATGCTATTTTAATAATCCAATATTTTCAAACACCAAATTTTGAAAATTATTTCATAATCAAAACCAAGAAATTTTTTAAAACTATGAAAACATGATCAATTTCATATCCATGAATTCCTATATGATGTAATCAAACAAATATGGACCTTAAACAAGATAAATTAACTAGAATTAAACTAATAAAACATATAACTTCTTCACTAATAACATGTTTTACTGGTATATTCTAGAAACACATGGTTTACTATAAATAGGGTTTATATGAATTTATATTACTAGTCCATAATTTCTAAATTAACTTATCTAGATTTATAATTCCCACGTAAAATAAACTTACACCATTTTTAACATCCTAACATAATGAATCAACCCTTAAAATCACCTAACACAAGTCAAAAATTCTACTTGGCCTCAGATACATCCCCCGATCAATAAAGGATAGAAATAAATTCTAATAGATTAGATAATAACAATAGGGGTGGTTTTCCACAAAATAATTTACTTCACTCATTCCAAGATCCCACTAGAATTTTGGTATAAGTCATATTCATATCAATAATACCTAACCAATAAGATATTACCACAACAATGATTCTTAAGTTCCATAATATAATGCATTATATAATAATATCAAAACATAAAAATATAAAAAATAAAATTCTTCATGTGTAATAAGATTATATAGCACTAAAGGAATTGTTTCTAAGGCCATAAAATTAAAATACCTAATATAGGTCACCACATGACTCTACTATGCCTCTAAAAAACTCCATGAGTTTTCCATTCATCAGAAATATATCCTTCAAAGTTATACCTCCATGTTTATGTTCCACAACTAGTCTGATCCCATGTCTTTATCCTTCCCATGTCATAATTCATAAACTTTAACCATTCACCATGGTGGGAGAATATGAAGTGAGTACAATACCAAATATAATATCACCAATATTTCTCATTAACACCATTAATGTGAAAATCATCAAGGATTTTAATGAATTTTCTAAAACATGTGACAATATAAAGAGAATTTATAAACCCAAATAAATCTCATAAAATTTAAACCAAATAAAATATTTCAAAAGCATCCATATCCAAACACATATTAAAATCCATCATTTTCAAAACCAAACACCCCACACACCTAATCCTCAATAAAAACCCAAGGGAACTCTAAGTCCATGAGAAATAATAAATAATAAAAGGGTACCTAAAATATGTTAATGTATCAACTACCCAACCTTTTATTGAAATCGTTGTAAAAAAATGAGGCATCCTTATATAAAAAAGAATTATGTTCTTTGTAAACATGGAAATATCACATATAATCAGGTTATAATTTATAAACTTTTATGAGTACTCCCCTAACCATCCCATAAATAAAAATAATAATGTTAAATTACTAAATAGAAATAGTGAAAATCTATAAAAATATAAAAATCTATATAACTAAATGAAAATATACCCAAATAAAATTTCAGTGAAAACTTATCAATTTCTCTATATTTTACCAAAATCATACAGATACATAGAAAATAATCCATTGTTATTTTCCCCAAAATCCTTGAACAATGATATCTTATTTAGCATAATAATTAAATAAAAATAGTTATTTCATTTTTAATATACCAAATTATTTAATTAAGGTTCATTGAAGGTTATATAATTTTAGAAAAAATATAATATAGTATAAACTACCAACCTCATCACAAAAATGGAGGTTAATTACACCACTAAACTCAAGACACATTATCCCCTTAATTGTATTAAAGAAATAATAAAAATTTTCCTAAAATATTTTTTACAAAAAAAACCCCAATGTCGTTGAATACTTCTCATTAGTTTTCTATTAAGGAAAAATTTAATAGATAATAGTAGGGAAGATACTGAGTTACTTACCTCTAATCTAGAACTATAATTATCTATGATCCATGATAAAGGGAATAAATTTGTCCAAAAATATTTTCTATGGTCAAAATTGATTGAGATATTTGAGTAAGAGTCTAATAATATGCTATTTGTCTCTGAAATAATGTTTTAATTGAAGTTTTTAGGTAGCTATAAAGCTAATGAATGGAATTAATTCATAGTTCTAATGGTAAGTCCAATAAACATGCACTCTTTATAAGAATGTTTCTTTAATTATCATGGAAATGAGGCATGGTCCAATGGACCATGAACCAAATTATTTATTTTCTTATGAATTTATATAACTAAAATTCATATGAACTTTGAAAAATGAATAGCCCCTAACTATATTTCTACCCATGCACCCTGAATAAATCCTAACAAAACACCCAATTTAAACCCAACAAAATCTGAAAAATTATATACCTAAATTATATACATTTCATGCCCCAAGGTAATCCTTATATTTTTTATTATATTAAAGGGTCGCTGGTTTATTTTTATGGATCCGTGTTAGAAATATTTCAATGAGATGAAGTAGAGAAAGGATAATTATATTGTATTGAGGTTACTTTAGATAGGTTTGAATAATGTCTTATTCTATGATTCATATGGTATAAGATTTGAAATTATTTTGATATATGTAAATATAGTAATTATATTTGGATGAATACATTTTATACTCACGGATTAAAATTACTCAACTAAATAATTTGAATTAGTATTGGCCTTTATGTCCAAGATTTGGGAAGAATGGTGTCATATTAGAGATTTTTTCCATCTACAATTATAGATGCTTATAAATTATTGGTTCATTATTCTATAAATTTTGATGTGTATAAGAACATAGGATTGAGATTGAGTGTCTTTTATTAATATTATAATTATGTATTTAAAAATAAACCATAATTTTTAGTATTACTAACACATCGTCATTTTTTTCCTTTCGCTTGGTTTTTTTATTTTAAAATGGAGGAGAACTTATGGTTTGTGGTGATAATTTTTTGGATCGACTAGCCTCTATGTGTAAGATAATTATAATGTAGTTTATTCAATTATAATGTTTTTAATAAAAATGATACTTTTTCATGTCAAAGAATATGTGTATATTTTTTTTGGATATTATTTGAAACATGGAGAACATTACATGATGGTTTTTCATCAATGTTTTTTAAAATAATGTGGTTTAAAGCAGAGCATGGATTTCATACCATGTTTTATAAACGAGATTTATGAAAATATGTTGTCGTTCTTATACCACAATATGGTTGTGGTAAATATTTTATTTTTTGAAGAAAGTTGCTAAATATATTTGATGAAATTAGGTTTTTATATATTTATGGATTTAAAACCAGATTTAACCACTAAAAACCATGATGTAATTCAGTTCACGTAACCATGCTTTGGTGTGATTTTTAATAAGTATAAATTTAATGATCCTTCATCTATCTCATTTTATTCATTTAATTATCCTGAAATTTTAGATTTGAGAGGGATCTTATTTTATGGGATTTACGTGCTTTAGGTATATCCTAGAGAAACTCATATTATGGGATTGAATCCTCTTGATCACGATGGTAAATTTAAAATTTTTTATATTCTTCCACCTATTATCCATTTTTAAGGGCTTATAGATAGTGTTTAATGATTTGATATGGTTTAGGGTTAATCAAAACATTGTGTGTTATAGGTTTATTAGAGAATATTTTTGGTATGAGAGTTAATCAGTGATGTTTGTAACATGAAGATTAAAGCACTAATTAAGGTAGGGGATTCTAGATTCTATTTATTGTCTGTTAAGTGAAATTATACTTGAAATATATTTAGTTTAATTCATTTCAATAAAAATAACTTAAAATTTAAACCATAAAAATATATACATAATAGTAATAATTGAATTAAAATAGAATAACGAATCTACAGATTTATTGTAATTATGGTAATTTAATGGTGGTATTGTGTTGAAATAATGATATAAACATAGAAACAAAATATGATAGATAAATAATGAATTAATTATATTTATACATTATGTTTTAATATTTTTTAATTCTATGTGGTTTGTGATTTAATTTTTTGTTAGATTATTGTTTTGTGGATTAATAATTTTTATAAATATGTTGGAATGAGAGGAATAGGGGATTTATTATTATAAGGTATTAGTAAAATATGTGAATTATATTGTTTAATAGATTTTTGTTGAGGTGATTATAAACATGAAATTTTGATGTTATAATAGAATTTATAAAGACAAAGATGATGGTTGAGTAAGTATATTTGGTTGCATTGTTTTGATTATCATCATTTTATAGATTATGGTTATATATTTATTTTGATTTTCTAATTTTATTTTTTTACTAGTTTATATTATGTTTATGAAATATTCTATATTTATACTAGATATTATTTTAGGGAACATGATGTTTTTAGAGAGATACAATATTTCATGATGTTGAGGTGTTGTGAGGGTCATAATATTCCATGTTGTTGAGGAGATATAAGGGATGTTTTATTCTCACTAAGGATAAAGTTGTTGTAGTTATAGTTGTATCATTATATTTTTTTATTATTATGGTCATGTGGTTCTAGTTATAGTGTTATATAGTTTTGTGTTTATTTATACTACTATTAGAGATGCATATTGTCATAGGTATTGATATTTTTGTTTATTGTAGTGATTTAATTATGGTTATGTTGATGTGGGGTTGGATGAAATTGGGTAGATATTGAATGGGATTTTATTAGTTAGTTGGTTGTGTGGAAATGACTAATACATATATAGGTCATTAGCTAATGTAATAATATGTATTTTTTACTTTAGTAAGATTATTTCAAGGATGATTCTATTAAGTATACTTATATAATCACAATGTTATTATCTATTAGTTTTTTAGACTATTAGATCTTGTAAATGGTAGTATTGAGTACTATTAGTTTTAAATAAGTTGATATATATAGGGGAAAGTAGATTCATATGATGGCGTATATCTCTTATGATTTAAAGATAATGTTTAAGGTGTTTATTTCTTATTTACATATTCACAAATCCATTCTCACTAGGTTTTTTTCTGAGGGGTTCTATCATTCATCTTGAATTCTAGGGTTTATTTGTCTCTACACGATAGCAATAGTTCCCATTATCAATCCTCTTTTTCTTTACCCCTATTTCTCTGTCATGACCCATCCTCAGGGCCCGTGTCGTGACTACCCCAAGCCCGCCTTCCATAGGCCAGGGGCTGGCGACTAGCACCAAGGTGTAAATCCCGATAAAAAGGGAAGGAATTGCCTTTGTAAAGTAAATAAACACCACAGAGAAAACAAGCAGTAGAAGTAAACACTAAGTAAAAACTGGGTACAACAGTAAGTGCGGAAAAGTAAGGGGAGCCAGAATACAAACCCCAACCGAAAGTAAAGTACAACTGGAAAGGGAAAACAGCAACTGAAAGTAAAGCCACAACGTCGAGCCATCCACTGGAAGTCCCACCTGAAGGGTGAGTACAGATAGCCTCCACAGCTCCTCGGGTCCAGCCGTCCGCTCTGAGTACGTCCCGACCAGTGGTCCACCTCCAGGTATCGTCCTGCTTTGCAAGCCTCAATCACGATCAGCGTTGTCCGTCGTCTACAGCCATCAAAACATAGTGCGGGCATAGCCCGTGCAGGGGTGAGTATAAGCTACTCAGTAGGGACCCCGGAACCCCCGAAGGTCTCCCAGAATCCACAAAGGATAATCCACAAAGGAAAGATACAATCACGAAGTAACATCCGACACTGCTTAGGTATATGCCCATACATAAACCTAAGTCATCAATTCCAGTTCACTTCAACCTCCGAGCCCAAGTACAACCCAGTCCACACAGGAAACCAAAACCCAATCCACACAGGAAATCATAACGTAATCCACATAGGAAAGCAAGTCAAGATTCAGCTCACACAGGTATACTTCTTCGTATGATGATAGAGATGATCAGATATATCCACTGATTCATCTAAGTCGTCGGACCCATAAAGGATCGATAAGTACTAACCCCCGCAATGACCCACAAAGGATCTGACCCACACAGGATCGATAGGTAACTAACCCCTGCAATGACCCACAAAGGATCTGACCCACACAGGATCGATAGGTAACTAACCCCCGCAATGACCCACACAGGATCAGACCCACACAAGATCTGTAGGCGCTGGCCCACACAGGACCGCTGAGCGCTGACCCACACAGGATCTGACTCACACAGGATCGGTAGCACTGATACACGTTGGATCACTGAGTGTTGTAGTCGTCGTCGTCGAATCCACGGAGGATTTCTGCACAGTTGTCATCGTCGTCGTAGTCGCAGCCAGCTCTAGGGTTCCCGCACACAGCAAGCTCATTTTCGGAGGGTCCGCTCCACGAGCCAAAGGGCTGATACATCAACTGACACGTAGTCCGGAGATGATGTATCCAAAAGTTTCGTATCGTCAACAGGAACTCAACATGACAGACGGCGCGTCGATCGGACGCCCGGTCTGAGAGTTATTGGCTTTTTCGTCCGAGGGGCCCGGTCGGTTTTTAAGTCAAAACCAACCCGACCATACTCCACCTGCATCCAAACCTCGAGTGGATTAATCCAAAAGGTCCGTATCACTAAGAGGAATCCATCAAAGTCGACGGAACGTCAATCGGACGTTCGGAACTCAAGTTATAAGCGTTTCCGCTCCGAGGGCCCGGTTGGTTTCGTGTACGAACCAACCCGGCTGAACCCAAAGTACTCCGAAACCTTGAGTTCAATATACCGAAACGACCGTCTCGATCCAAGTATTTCTACGCAACTGACGGTGCACTTATCGTAGGTCTGCAGGTTAAGTTATGGGCAACGGACCGAAAGAGGTTCAGTATTAAGGGGTTCAGGCCCGGTCCGACCCGACCCGATACCCCCAGGGTCGTCCAGAACCGGGTCGACCCGAACTGGGTCCGGGTCCGGCCCACATGGGGGCATCCCAGCCTGGCGGCCCGGTCTGGCGGACCGGCAAGGGCAGCCGGCCCAGCGCGCGGCGCGCTGGCGCGCAAGCCAGGGACTCGGCCGAACGTCTGAGCCATTCGGATGCGGGGGACGCTGTCCCCACGTGAAGAAACCACGAACCCTTAATGGGGCCGCTCACGTCCGGCCAGCCGGGGGTTTCGAACCCCCGGTTCTTCCACGGTCCAGCCGGCTTCTGCCGCCATGGGACCGGCAAGGTCGGTCCCCCTGCTCTGACACCGGCGGCCCGATTCCGGCCACCGGTTCCGCTGCTCCGCCGCGGCTTAAGCCACGGCCTTGGTCCGTCGAGCGTGGCGCGACGGCGCCGCGCCCCTCCATCGCGGCTCCGCTCCGGCCGCGGTGTCTTTGGTTTCTTTACGACGCGGCACGACGGCGCCACTCGTTCCTGAGCGGTGCGACGACACCGCGTTACTTTCCCTCGAACTGCAACAACAAATAATAATAAGGGAGGAGGGTCGGTCGTGTTTGTGCGGTCCGGCCCCCTCCTGTTAAATGATATCAAGTGGTCCAAAAGAACGGGGTTAGATGACGAAAGATTTCACAAATTAAAACACATAACCCCTACCTCAACGTTGTCGTCGAACAAGAGTTCGTCGCAGAATTAACTGTCGTGGAAGAAGAGGATCGTCGTGGAAGAAAGTGTCATGAAAGAAATGTTGTTGGCGTTATGTGATCTCTGAGGAAGGCGTCTCTCATCGTCATCCGCCGTCGGAGGTCGGCGTTCTTCGTCGGCGGCGGTGCGTTCTCCGCGTTCTTCGTTGAAGAACGAAGAAGTTCCTCAAGGCTTCTCTTTTTCTCCCAAAGGCTCCCACAACCAGAATTCCAACCAAAAATAAAATAAGTGTCGTCTTATTTTATTAACGCACATGCCAACGTTTGAAATTCAAAAGAAACGAAACGAACAATTAATTCAAAGAATTAATTGTAACGATTAAACCACCCAAATTAATGAGGCGTTTCTTAACCAGAATAAACGCACAATTGACTTCATATAAAGGGGGGGAGGGTGCAGGTGTGTTACTTAGAAGGAAAGAAACAGTGGGGATTGTGCGGGCCCCACCTCACAAATATCCTACCAAGTGGGTAGGATATTGTGGGTCCCACCTTATCTGCTTAACTTAGGTTAAGCCGCTTTAAGTAAAATAAAATAAATTGTCGCACCACTTTATTTATTTCTTAACTTAACCCCAAAAATTAAAAACCACACTCGAGCAAACGCAACTACGAAAAAGGTATTTCTAAGCAATTATTGGCACTGTGATTCCATTGGTGCCCTTGGAATTAGATTCTGAGCACCGGTTTAAAAGTTAGAAAAACCCGCTCGTTCGTTCACTGAACGTACCCAAGATAAACTTTGGAAAGTGATTCCGGGCACACCGGGCCTCGGAATCAGGTGTCGTTAGAAACTACGTTCTTGTAAAACTCCAAAGAAAATTAAGAAAAAAATTCTCTTGAATTTTACGGGTCTTTACATTCTCCCTCTCCCTAGCCTTCTATGGAATTTACTAAATTGGATTTTTCTTTAGTTTTGGGATATTCATATTTTAATTGATTCCTTAAGTGCTAATAGAGTTCCTACACATATTTGTGCATTCTTTTTTATTATTATGGTGTTTTAATTTTTTGTTGAACTCTACTCAGTGTTCTTGATTAGTTTTATTTCCTAGTCACCACCCCCTCTTTTCCCTATTAAACTTCAAAAAAGTAGTGTCAAATTCTTCTTAGTGTCTGCTCTTGAATGGATCCGAGCCAAGAGAGGAATTTCTATGTATAGATTTCCCTAGGGCTCTTCAAGGGTAATGTCGCTCAGTCATATTAAGAATTCTTCAAGCCTGTAGAAGGATTGAATCACAATCTATGTCTCTGTGACATCTGTTTTGTGGGCTATATTTATATTATGATGGGGTGGGGGATATAATGGTGACCTTTATAAGGGACTTCCATGGTGAAGATCTCATCCTATAAGTAGTTAAGTGGATCCTTGTTCAATCTTCTATAGTGATGTGGTATGACCACATGTGGTTGGTATGACCACGTGTAAATTAAATATCACATGTTATGTGGTTTGACCACATGTCGTGTGACCCGGTGCTGGAGGATTGAAATATACATCCGGGGTACTTGAGAATGGGTACAACTAGGTATATAGAAACTTCCAAGGTGCATAGGAATATACATGACTAGAGTACCCAAAAATAGACAGAGCACCCGAACATGACCAAAGTACATGGGAACAAACAGTGTACATGAGCACAATTAGAGTACACGAGCACAAGCCATGGTACATAGGAATGGACCGGAGGAATCTGGCATACCCTGGGTATCCAAGACACACTGTATATAATCTATAAATTCGGTGTACCTTTCCCAAGGCAAGTTGAGCCCTCATCCTTTTCAGTCTAGATGAGTATCTTTAATGTGGGTTCCCATAGTCCATGCCTATTAGGATATGCGAGGCATCCATTCTTGAGTATAGGATGTGTGATTCCCTATATGGGTTAGTATTGGAGAGAATTAGGCATCCCTTTATGTGTCTCAGAGTGTGATCCTCTATCATTTTCCCCTAGTTTGGATCATAAATCCCATTATCAACTATCAGGGTGAGTGGTCCTCGTCCCAGTAGTTTACTCTCGGTAGGGTTAGGTGTCCCTCATAAGCCCTAGGTGTGATTGATGTGGATCATTTTTAATGCAATTTTCCACATCCCTTTTTATATTTTATTGACTTTTTAATACCGAAATAATGTATTTTGTAAAGTAATTAACAATATTTGTGTTGTTCTTAATTTGTAAAATAAGAAATTTTTGGGTAAATCATGTATATTAGTTATTAATTCTGTCATTTTGAATAAATTATAAATTAATTAATTAATTATGTTTTAACAGTTACATTTTTTATTCTTTCCTTTTTTATTTATTTCATTTATTTTGTAAATAATTAGTTCAATTAATTCCTTAATAAACTCATTTGTAAATAAATAAATTTTATTGCTTTAGTTTTGGATTCTTTAAATAATTATGTTAAGTAAATTATTGAAGTATCTTAATAATTAATTAATTAATTTAATTTCATTGATTTTTTATTTGAATTTAATTTTTTAATTAAATTTTGTAAATGGATTTAATTATTGGTGTTGTTTATGTTAATTATGAATAAACAGCAAGTTTTAAGTTTCACTTAATTTTATTTTGGTGTTAAGTGTTATAACTTGAATTTTTAATTAACTTAGATAATTAATTTATATTTTAGTTTAGATTTATTAATTTATTAATTTTTTTTACTTTTTTTTGTGTTTGTTCTAAGTACAGGAGCCGCTGATGGAGTCCAAGTCACTGTTCTGTCAACGATGACTCAAGTCACCGCTCCCTGCCACCGTCCCCTATTCTCTCTTTCTACCATTGTTCACCATCAACAACCCTCTATTGCTTCGCTGGAATCACTGAGCAAAACTGTCGCACGCCGCCGTCCGTGACCATCCCCCTTCTGCTCGCACTCGATCTCCTTTATAACCTTTTTTATATCCTTGTTTCTTTATATATAATTATCTAATATATATATATATATATATAATAAAATTATATTAATAGTTTAGTATTAAGTTCGTATTTAATTATAAATGTATATATTTAATATAGTAATATTTTAATTCTTTTATTATGAATAATTATTTTACTTTTAATTGTAAATATTGCTTTTATAATTTTAATATTTATATATATGAACATATTATAATTTATATAATACTTGTAATAAATATTTTCATTATTTATTAATTTGTATTTTTTATTCTTGTTATAAATTTATTTTCTCTTTTTATTCATTATAATTATCTTAATTATAATATAATATATATTAATAATAGCTCGTAGTTGAAATTTTTGATGTTTAATTCTAATATTTTTTTAATTTATTATTTCTTTGCCAGTTTTCTGTTCAGGTGGGGGCTTCTGGCATGCAGTTTTTCATTCAGTTAGGGGGTACATGCTTTAGTAATTGTCGGGGAGGAAGCGGCATGGTGAAAGCACCACGTGGAGGCCTGGGAAGACTTTCATAGAATTCCAGAGACTTATACTAGAGGAAACATCAGTTTATTTAGCGGGGAGAGCAGATCATACTCCCGTCCCCTTACAAAATCACACGAACCTCATCCGCTAACCACACTCACTTCCATACACCACTTCCACACCATACAGACACTGACTTCCACTTCCCAACCATTGACGACTCCCACTTTTATCCACAATTTCCAATCAGTAGAAGGTCAAAGCAGACGATCACTCTACTCGATTCTCAGGATGAGAGATCGAGAGAACTTCTTCACTAGCATCATACAGAGCATAGAGTTGGGGATTCTAGAGATCAAGCTGGAAGACCAACATCTTTCTCTTGCTCTGCTTTTATGCAATCTTCAATATGAACATTTTCTTTCATAATTATTTTAATATGTTGAAGTCAACAACTATGCTTGGATAATTTCCTTTGGGGGGGGGGATACACAAATCCATTTAAAGTTTTTTTCTCTTTTTCATGCACAATTCTCAACTGGAAAACATCTCTCTCTCTCTCTTCTGGATAGTAATATTTTTTAAAATATCAAGAATCTATGATAACCGATCTAGATTGAATCTAAATTCAATATGTTCTTAATCTGAGGTTTTTACTAGAAAGAGAATCATACTCAAAAGAGAGAGGCCACACTGAGTTCAACTGAAATTTTGTACTCCATGCTCTACTAATTTGCTCTTTAATGGTGATCAAGTGACATATTTAGTTGATAAACTATGAAATTCACTTAGTCACAAGTTGACCAGATTAAAAACCTGACCAAATATCATTAATCAGAACCAAATAACTCAACTTGAGAATGTGAACAAGGGAAATAAATTTTGAAACTGGCCAGTGGACTTCCCCTACTCATCCTTTCATTTTCATCACTTTTACCTGCTTATTGTCTACCTTATTTTCTTGTATTCTTACACATTAACATTCTCACACACAAATCAACACTCACTCACCACTTCATACACTTCACACCATCACAATCATATTGTTCCACTCTATTTTGTTTTCTCTTTTTTTTTGTTTTTTTTTTCACTGAGCACAATTTTATTCCTTCCTGTGGTTTGACCCTATCTTACCATTATATTAAGTAGTTAGTAGGAATCTATAAAATTTAATTTTTTAATTCATTCTCAATGATGATCGGTGGTAAAAAAATTTAATTGTTTTCGGGGAAGCTGTGTGCTATAAAAAACAAAAAAAAAACATAAAAAAAAACAAAAAAAAATAAAAAACACACACACAAAAACTCTTAGAAAAATCAAAAAATAAAAAAAAGTGTAAAAAAAATTCCAAGAAATTTTTTCAAAAAAATATATGAACCACCTATTGTATGCTTAAAAGGTAAAATTCTAATAACTTAGAACCTGAAAACCCTGAAATGTAGTGACACCTAAAAGACTTGAAAAAGAACAAAGAGAATATCAAAATGGAAGACAGTAGAGAAGCTGAAAACCAAAGCATGCACCAACCTAAAAATTTTAACCCAGCTGATAATGAAATAACCGAGAGGCACAGTTTGAAATAATTCCTTCTGTATTATGTGTCTAGTAACCCATCATGAATTAGGCTCTCACCTAGGTCAAAAACTATGAAATCAATCAGTTCATGTTGATTCATATGCCGACCTTCAATGGAATTCTTAGTGAAGACTCTCTTGACTTCATTATTGATTTCTATTGTAGTGTCCATCAGTTTTCACTGACAGGCCTTAGTGAGGAAGAGATAAAGTTGATATTTTTCCCATTATTCCTCAAGGGAAATTATAATACCTGGTTCCAATAGTTATAGGAGGATATTTTTGTCACGTGGTATCAAGTATACAATGCTTTCAAAATGAAATTCTATCCTTGGAGGTTGACATCTAAAATTTTGTATAAGATCACTGGATTTTTACAAGATGAGGGTTATATATTTCATGAGACTTAGGAAAGGTTTAGGGGACTTCTTATGAAATTTCATAATCACCAATGCACACTATAATTCCTAATGGACACATTATACAACAGCCTCACCACTTACTACCAAACCTTGGTGGATCAGTCTGCTGGGAGGAACATTAGTGATTGGACAACTGGGGAGCTTAAAAATATCTTCAACACTTTAGATCAAAACTCCAAACAAAAATACTCTAGAAGAATAACCATTATGAGGAAGGAACCAAACCCTTCCCCTCAAGTTGAAGCCCAAGATTCTAGGTTTTTCTATGAAAATATCCACACCACCCTCAGAGAGTAGTGTCACCACTGTGGAATGTATGGCCATTCATAGACTTGTTGTACAAATTTTGACATGCCTTTCCAACCTTTTGAGAATGAAAACATTTCTGGTTATGGTCCTAGGATATAGTCTAGGTAAGAACCTTTCTCAAATACCTATAATCATGGGTATAGAAACCACTCTAACTTGTCTTAGAGGGAGAAGAGAGTCCTTCGACCTGCTTCCCCTCTTAGATTCCAGCAGCTCCCAAGGCACCAATTCCAACCCCAACTCCAACCCAAGGTTGAGTCATAAAATTATAAAGATGAGTTGAATGATATGTTTCCTAAGTTTATAGGAAGGTTTGATGAACAAAAGACAAAAAATTATTATGATAAAATTCAAATGGAAAAAATAATGAAGAACCTAGAAATACAAATGGTTCATTTGGCTAGGGATGTGGGAAATAGAGAGAAGGGTAGGCTTTCCAATACCACTGAAGCCAACCCAATAGATAATTCAATGGCTTTAACCACTATAAGTGGTCTCCAAACCCACCAAGTACCAAATAATAAACCCCAAACTGCAAAAAATGAAAAATTTTATGAAGTTGAAAACTCAAATGTGGAAAATGTTGATTTTGAAAAACTGGACAATGACATTGGTAACCCCCCAATTCCTACTTTTCTGCAGAAAAACCTAAAGAATATGTATTTAAAAACAAATATAACAAAGACAATAATAAATTTTAAGAAGAAGTTGTAGGGATTCCTCCAATTGTGAAAATTTTTCCCCTATCATCCCTTTCCTTAAGGAATTAAAAAACTAACTCATGATTCTGAAATTCTTAAATTTATCAATGTGGTTAAAAATAAAAACATTGATATCCCATTTCTAGAATCTCTCATTAAAATCACATCATACCTAAAATCACTCAAGAAAATTTACTCAAATAAAAATACCAAGGAATATTTTTCCACATATAATCTAACTGATGTGTGTAGTGTTGTGTTTCAAAATAGGATACCTCAAAAACTTTAGGACACAAAAATATTTTTCATCCCCTGCACCTTTGGTTATATTGGTGGTAAGTTCAACTGTTTGTGTGATTTGGGAGCTAGAATTAATTTGATATCTCTGTCACTTTTCCAGAATATGAGATTAGGAGTCCCCCAACCCACCACTGTTATGTTATAGCTTGTTGATAGATCTATTACTCATTTAGTGTGTAGGGTTGATGATCTGCTAGTGAGAGTAGGAAAACTCTTTCTACCTACTAACTTTTTGATTTTTGATATGGAGTCTGACCATGAGGTTCCCATTATTATTGGTAGTCCCTTCCTAGCCATGGTGGAGATATAATAGATGTGTTAAAAGGTATTTTGATATTTAATCTTGGGTGAGAAAAAAGAGGAATTCAATGTTTTTAATAATATCAAAGAACCCACCCACCTAGTATTTTTTAAATATGAAATTCTAGTTGATGAGTGTACTGTTGATGAGGAGGAAGAGGAGTTTTTAAGGATGATAGATGAGATCAATAATGATCCTGAGATACTTGCTTTCACGTTCATGGGGATTAGCTCAAGTAAGGAGAGAGATACCATTGATGAGTTTTAGGGGGAGTTTTTATAGCACCTTGGTGAGTTTTCCTTAGAATAAATTATTTCCCAAATAAAAGATTCTAAGTGTGAGGAAAGTATTTCTAGAAATTATAGTGATGAGGGGGAATCAGTTTTTACTACCTTGTTCAAGAGGGATCACGAAGACCTTGGTCCACCCAGACCCATGTTTCCTCCATCTAGTGAGTCACCACCCATTCTTGAACTCAAAACCCTCCCTGCACATCTCAAATATTCATTTCTAGGGGAGAGTTCTACACTAAGTATAATTATTTCATCCAATATTGAAGAAACCCAAGAGAAAAACTTTCCGAGTGTTTTGATTAAGTTCAAGTATGTAATGGGTTGGTCAATTGGTGTCATTAAAAGGATAAGTCTATCCTTTTGTATTCACAAAATTCCCATGGAACCTGATTGTATGCCTGGAGTGGAATACTAAAGGAGACTAAATCCCAACATGAAGGAAGTTTTTAGGGAAGAGGTGATCAAGATACTTGATGCTGGGATAACTTTCTTCATCTCTGACATCCCCTAGGTAAGTCTTATTCACGTGGTTCCCAAGAAAAGTGGAGTGACAGTGGTCACCAATGAGAATAATGAATTAATACAAACAAGGTAAATGAACAAATGGAGTGTCTATATAGACTATATATATATGAATGCATCCAAAAGAAAAGACCACTTTCCCATTCCATTTTTGGACAAAATGTTGGAGACATTGGAAGGTAATTAATATTTTTTCTTTCTTGATGGTTATTTTGGTTACAACCAGATTTCTATTTCTCTTGAGGATTAAGTGAATACCACCTTCACTTGTCCATTTAGGAAATTCGTCTATCGATTGATTCCATTTGGATTATGTGGTGATCATACCACTTTTTAAAGATGTATGATGGCAATTTTCTCAGATATGATTGAAAGGATAATTTAGGTGTTCATGGATGAATTTTTTGTTGCGGAAAATAATTTTGAAAAATGCCTAGAAAATATGAAACTTGTACTGTAAAGGTTCCAAGAGACTTAATTGGTCTTAAATTAGGAAAAGTGATAATTCATGGCTACTAAGGGCATTTTTTTGGGTCACAAAGTGTCTAATAGGGGAATGAAGATCGATAATGCCAATGTTGAGGTTATCCAAAAGTTTCAACCCACCTAATTATGTCAAAAGAATTAGGAGTTTTTTGGGTCATGTTGGGTTCAAGAGGAGTTTTGTTAAGGATTTATCTAAGATTAAAAGACCCCTATGATCCCTACTGGTTAAGATCACTCCCTTTGTTTTTTATGAGAAATGTGTAGAGTCCTTTAATCTGCTTAATGAGAAGCTGGAAACCTTAACTCTAATCACCACCCCTAACTAGAAGATTCCTTTTGAGGTAATTTGTGATGCTAGTGATTTAGTTGTAGCAGCTATTTTAGGAAAAAGTAAATATAGTAAGATGGATGTCATTACTAAGCCATCAAGTTTCTAGAAGATGATCAGAAGAATTATTCCACCACTGAGAAGGAGTTGGCTATTGTGGTGTTTTCTTTGGAAAAGTTCAGGCATGAGTTGATAATATCTAGAGTTATAATTTTCATAGACTATGCTTCCCTCATGTACTTTCTAGCTAATAAGGATTCTAAACTGAGATTGTTAAGATGGACCTTGCAGTTTTAGGAGTTTGATTTGGTCATTAAGGATAATAAAGGGGATGAGAATTTTGTGGTAGACCACTTGTCTAGGTTTCCCTTTACCTAAAGTGAGGAACCAAGAGAGATTAACCCTATATTTCATGATGAACAATTGTTTTATACTTATGTGAAATAGTCTTCTTGGTTTTTAGACTATGCCAACATTCTGACAGTAGGTTTCATGCCCAAGGACCTCTCACATAACCAAAGGAAGAGGATTATATCTGAGCTGAAGTATTATTTTTAGGATGACCCTCTTCCCTTTAGGAGGTGTGTAGATGGGATTTTGAGAATATTTTTTTCTAAGAAAGAGATTTTTCCCATACTTGAGAGCTTCCATTCATCACCTTGGGGTGGCCATAATGGAGGAGAGAGAACCACTCAAAAGGTCTTATAGGCTGGTTTCTATTGGCTTACTTTGTTCAAAGATGATAGGAGTCTATTCATTGGCTGTGAGAAGTGTCAGATGTTGGGTAATGTTGGAAAAAGGTAGGATCTACTTAAAAAAAGTATTATAGAGGTAGAAGTATTTTATTTATGGGTCATGGAATTCATGGTACCATTCCAATCCTCTTATGATATTGAATACATCTTGGTTGTTGTGGACTATGTGTCAAAGTGGGTTGAGGGAGTAGCCCTAACCAACAATTCTGCTACAAGTGTTGTTAAGTTTATCAAGAAGAACATTTTTTCCATGTTTGTTGTAACTTGGGATTTAATTAATAACAATGTAACTCATTTAAAAAATTACAAGTTCAATAATTTGATAGAGAAGTATGGGTGTTCACATAGGACAAGTACCACCTATCACCCACAATCTAGTGGGCAGGCAGAAGTTTCAAAATGAGAACTTAAGAAATTTTTGGAGAAAAAGTCTCTAGATCTAGGAAAGATTGGTTAGTTAAAATGGATGAGGCACTTTGGGCCTACATAACTTCTTATAATACTTCTATAGGGATGTCACCTAGAGGATTATTTTTGGGAAAACATGTCATCTTCCTGTGGAGGACTCAGTTGTTGCAGACTCGGTAGGTGCATCCAAGAGACCCAATATCAAATCTGGGTGGAGGAGTATTTCCAGGGGTACTATAGCAGTACTGTAGAAGGTATTGTAGCAGTCACCAGAGCAGTCACTGTAGTAGGTACTGTAGTAGTTATTGTAGCAACTGAAACTATTCATTCATCTGGGCCTTTGGGCCACCGGTTTAGTCCTCGGGTCCTGTTAGGATTTCGGGCCACCCAAGGCCTTCGAGCTAGTTGATTCTCAAGGACTTCGGGCCACCTTAATGGAATAGAGACACCTCAAGGCCTTCGAGCCACATGAAATGCACATGTTCCAGTCAGACTACAAGGTACAAGGTTTTAGAGGAGGATTTAGGATAGGTACATTCACTAGAGCAGAGCTAACCATAATTGGAATAATGAGAGGGTATGGCTTTGCCATCGGTACCGGGCCTGTGCATCTTTGCATAGGATAGATATCCGACTATCCCTACTAAGGTGGAGTGTTGCATGACATATGATAGGGAGGATCATTTACAAGTTTTCTTGTCTGGGTGATTCCCTCTAAGACCTACGAGTCATGTAATTGTCTTTATGCCTTCGGGCCTTGTAAGGGTTCCACCTAACCCCTTAAAAGGTGGACTATAAAAAATAAAAAAATGAAGGCCTTAGGGCCATTCAAAAAAAATCTCATCTTCCTGTAGAATTACAAAAGAAATTATATTGGGAAATAAAGGCCATGAACTTTGATTTCAAGTCTGCTGGTGAAAGGAGGTTGTTAGATCTGAGTGAGATAGAAGAGATAAAAAGAGAGTCTTATGAGAATTATATGATTTAAAAAGATATAAACAAGAATTTTCATGATTCAATAATTCAAAATAGGGAGTTTAAGGTTGGTCAGAGGGTCCTTTTGTTCAATTCAATATTGGAACTCTTTACTAGTAAGTTGAAGAACAAGTGATCATGGCCCTTTAACATTGTGAGAGTCTTGGTTAATAGAGTTATGAATATGGTTGGAGAGGATAATAGACCATTTTTGGTCAATGTTAAAATGATAAAACATTTCTTTGAAGGGAAGCCAAAGGGATTGGCTTCCATTACTCTGTTAGAAGAATGATTTGTCTCGAGTCTAACTGGGGACTATAAACTCAGTGTTTCATGGGAACTAACCCATAGTTTTTATTCTTTTTTCTCTTTTAATTCAATTTTCCAATAAAAATAACTCTTACTTCTTGATTATAACATTTTTAATTCATGTTTTATGGTCCCTCATGACCTACTGATACTTTAGAGAGAGAGAGTTATTTCTACCAGAAACTCGACAAAGGAAAACCAAGGTAGAATTTTACCACTGCATGTGGATAACATCTATTAAACTCAATCCTTGGATTGATTTTTTTGAACTTTTAATTATGGAATCTTATGTTAACTTTCTGAAATTTTAGGTAATAGAAAGTAGTATTTACTTGGTGCTACAAAAGAGGATATCTTCAATGAACAATAATGTTAAAGCTCCAATTTTTCAGGGAAGTTTCGTTCTAATTTTTACCAGTTTTAATTATTTTCTAAATTTTTACCGTCTTGCTGCATTACCCTAAGTGTGAGGTATTCCCCTTTGAATCTTTTTAGAGTTGAAATTCTTCTTGGGTTCTTACTTATTTTAATCTAGCGAGTTGAAAACTCATTTGAACTGAATAATGAAACTTTCTTTCACCCATTGACATAATAGTCACTTGGATTATGCTACTATTCCATACACTATGATACTACTGGTATTTAAAAAAATAAAAAAAAATAACTTTTTTGTTTACTTTTGTATATATGTGTTTTTATTTTATTTTCTTTTAGGTGTAGAAATAATGCTTTTAAACATTCATGTCACCCCTAAAATTCTATTTTAGAACATTTTTTTCTATCTCCCACCTTAGAATCCAACATTGGGGACAATTTTTTGTTTTATTTGCGGGGGAGAGGTGTCATTATGGTCATTTTAGATTCTCCCATGAAGTTTAAAAAAAATGGTCAAATTTTTTCTATTTTTTTTTTAAAATCTTTCAAAATTTGAAAATTATTTCATTACTTGAGGGTAATATTGATTTCACTTGGAACTTCAATTATGTCATGTTTAGTGGATGAATTCTTTATGGATGTTGAGGGTTGCACATAGTCTGAAACTGTTGAGGATGAGTGATTGTTGAGTGGAACTATTCACTATCTTATGGACTTTCTGTTTAGGAATTGAGGAGGGGAGTGTGACAGGATAATTCTTGTGAGATTAGGATCATGATTTAGGGTAAATAGAAATTTTCACTAGAACCTATATGATACAATGTTTATAAACAATATATAAAATCACTATAGGAAGTCAACTCAGTTGATTTTTAGTTAATTCCTTTTAACTGGAGTAAAATGGGAAAATGGGATCCCACTGTGAGTATCTAAGACAATGTGAACTAGGTGAATTTATGTGAATAAATAAAAGATAATTTCAATATTAATAAGTTCTGTGAACAATGCTATGAACGGTGCTATGCACATGGAAAATGGAAAGGAAAAAGTAAAATAAAGTGCCCTTTTCAAAAATGAACTCTTTAGGGTGAGGGGAATTTTGAACCTAAATAAAGAAGGGAGCAATTGAATTAGTTAAAATTTATTTGGTTTGAATCAATAAATTGATGAAATAAACAGAATTTAATTTTTTGGGACCTAGGATAAAGTGAGAATTGAAGATGCCTTTGGTTAGGGTTTTAATTCCATTTGATCTAACATTTCACCACTCCTTGAATCAGAAATAGAATTGGAAATTGAAGTAGGACAGTTGAGGAGTACATATAGGAGGCATGACATACTTTAAAGTTTATTATTTTGTGATACTTTTGATTTCCAATGATTTTTTCAAGCTAGGAAGGGCCTCATTTTTTAATACCTTTGAAAATCCTAACCCACTGCTGGCTCCCGTTCCACTGTTGTTAAAGTTTAGTCATGGAATTTTTGAACATAGTCTCACAAATAATTTTTCTATTTTAAAGTCAAAAGTATGTACTTGTTTGTGGAAAAAAGTGTGGGGGAGTTTGATGGGGATCATTTTTAAGGAAATTTACCACATCTCTTTTTATATTTTATTGACTTTTTAATATCAAAATTACATATTTTTTAAAATAATTTACAATTGTTGTTTTTTTTTCTCAATTTGTAAAATAATCATTTTTTTGTGTAAATAAGGTATATTAGTTATGAATTTTGTCATTTTGAATAATTTTTAAATTAATTAATTAATTATGTTTTAACTGTTAAATTTTTTATTCTTTCATTTTTTATTTCATTTATTTTGTAAATAATTAGTTCAATGAATTCTTTGATTAACTCATTTGTAAATAAATATTTTATTCATTTTAGTTTGTAATTATTTAAATAATTAAGTTAATTAAATTCTTCAAGTATCTTAATTCTTAATTTACTTCTTTAATTTCATTGATTTTTTATTTTTCATTAATTTATTAATTAAATGATGCAAACACATTTAATTAAGTGTGTTGTTTAAGTTAATTATGAATAAACTGCAAGTTATAAGTTGCACTTAATTTTATTTTGTTGCTAAATGTTATAAATTGTATTTTTAATTAACTTAGTTAATTAATTTATATTTACATTTTTTATTTATTAAGATATTAATTTATTTTACTTTTATTGTACTTGTTTTAAGTGTAAGATCCACTACCAGTGTCAAAGTCACCATTCTGAAAATGGTGACCCAAGTCACCGCTCCCTACCACTGTCCCCCATTCTTTCTCCCAACCATTGTTCACCACCCACCATTTCACCCACATCTCACCATTCCATCTCATCGTTCCTCTTCCACCGTCCTGTCAATAGTGACTTGTGTCACCATTTCCATGCCCCTGTCTCACCATTCCATCAATGGTGAGACATCTCACCATTCTAGCGTCTCTCCTTCTTCATACCATCACCTCCTTAATGGTGCCTCATTCATCCACTAGTGTGTTCCCTGACACCATTCTCACCCATCACACTTCTCCATCACCATACCATCACTTGCACCTCCTTCCACCAACATACATAGACTTCACACCGCCAAACTCTTTCCTAACGATGTCTCATGACTCATCCTCACACAACCACATATCACCAAAAAAACTTAAAAATCCAACAATAGTGGGTTCAAACCAAATTGATAGTAAGAATGAAAAAAAAATCAACAAGCATAACAAATAAATTTCAATCATCACCAACATCACAATCAAAATGCTGAGATCAAATCAAATTGAAGAATAACTCAATATAGATTCAATTTACTCGAACTCAAAAAGATAAAATTAGAAAATTTCTTCAGATCTGATGGATCCCATTAAACCTAAACCTATTAGTGTTGGTGGCTGAACCGAATCCACTACCACTAAAGAAACTGTAGGCCACCTCTCACGATTTTACACCCCCTGGTCTTCGATTACTGATGACCCTCTACCGCTTTGCCTGAATCACCAAGAAGAGCCACCACATGTCGTCGTCCATAAATACCCCCTTCTTCTCGTACCCGATATCCTCCCCCTTCTGGATGTTGACCCCTACCCATTATTCACTCATCCGCTGACCACACTCACTTCCATACACCACTTCTTGGTCATACAGACACTTACTTCCCCTTACAGACCATTGAAGACTCCCAGTTTCATCCACAATTTCCAGAGAGTAGAAGGTTAGAGAAGAAGATCACTCCACTCAATTCCTAGGGTGGGAGATCGAGAGCACTTATTTACCACCATTAGGCAGAGCATAGAGTTGGGGATTCTAGAGATCAATCATAAAGATAAATTTATTTCTCTGGATCTATTTTTATGCAATCTTTGATATGAAAATTTTCTTGCTTAATTTTTTTAATATGGTGAAGACAAAAACTATGCTTGGCTAATTTCCTTCAGGGGGAATAGACTGATCTGTTTGAATTTTTTTTTCTCTTATTCATTCACGATTCTCAACTAAATAGCCTCTCTCTCTCTTTTATAGATAGTAATATTTTTAAAAACATCAAGAATAAGTGATAACTGATCTTGGTTGAATCTAAATTCAATATGTTCTTAATATGAGGTTTTTACTATAAATAAAAACATACTCAAAATAGATAGGTGACACTATGTTCAACCAACATTTTGAGCTTACTGCTTTGCTTATTTTCTCTTTACTGGTGATCAAGTGACATCTATAGTTGATAAACTATAAAAGTAACTTAGTCACAAGTTAACCAGATGAAAAACCTAGCCAACTATATTTAATCAAATACAAATAACCCAAATATGATACGTGAACAATGGAAAACATTTTTGAATCTGGCTAGTGGACTTCCCCTACTTATCTATTCATTGTCTTCACTATTACCTTATTGTTTTTTGCCTGATTTTCTTATCTGCTCACACACAAATCATCACTCACTCACCACTTCATACACTTCAAACCATCACCATCATATTACACCACTCTCTATTTTGTGTGATTTTTTTGTTTTTATTTGGTCACTAAGAACAACGTCATTCCTCCCTGTTGTTTGACCCTATCTTACCACTATACTAAGCAGTAAGTTGGAATATATAAATTTAAATTTGGTCACTCGTGCACAAAAATGCATGGAAATTAGTGATCCCCCA
Organism: Viscum album; assembly: GCA_963277665.1. NCBI lineage: Eukaryota > Viridiplantae > Streptophyta > Magnoliopsida > Santalales > Viscaceae > Viscum > Viscum album. The sequence goes on along the minus strand of OY728157.1, from coordinate 20,645,514 downwards.
TCTGTGTATTGAGATATTTTCAGTTCCATCATGTACTTATTTATGGTGAGTCTCAAAGACACGATTTATTTGATGAGCGTCATAAGTGTTATCAGAATTGAGGATTGATTTCTCTTGAATGATCATTACCTTGAATCCTTGAGAGGAATCTAAGGTTGGCAGTATGTATGTAACCTTTCCCTGAGATTGGGTGTGCATATTTAGTATATTTATGTTATTTATGTTATTTTATCATATTATTATTTACAAACCTTCATGATAATGAGGTAAATACTCTCTTTATTCTTCATTTTTGTTGATTTTAGGGCATCCTACAAGCTATTCTTATAATAAAACGTGTATGGTCTCTGCCATACATGTCATATATTATGAAGATGAAAAGAATTACAACAGAGACCTGGGTAGACCATGAGAAAGTGGATCATAGTTGATCTAGATAGAGCATGGTTGGTTCTAGGGAGGCATTTGACAACATTCCCCTTCTAATTGGAAGGTTGGACTATTTTATAGTTTTTATGGGCCTGTATTTTTCTTTTTAAGCTTTCTTATACTTGTTCAATACTCTGATATAGGATATAGTTGTATGCACACATTTTTTGTTAGTTGTATCTTTCCTTTCAACATGATATTGGAGGTGGTGTATATGATCTTTTTTAAAGGTAACATAGGATAAGGCCTCCTATTTGTGTAATTCTTACTCATCCCTTATCACCAAGCCCTTGGCCTATTGGAGGCAGGATTGGGGTGTCACACATAGCTTAACACTGGAAATTAGGGCCCCTGTGGGTTGGGTCATGACCCAGGTATGGATTGGGAGATGATATGTAATATTTCTTATAGGAAATGGATGATACCTAACATTTTAACCTTTGTGGAAATTCAAAGAAACCACTTGCGTAAGATAATACTACCAGTGTCGGTGATACAAAACATTTCTCCCTTAGTGAAAAATACAGTGGAGGTGATATATAATATTTTAGTAGTATTTGTGTAATATTTTTTTGGTATATGTGATATCCCATACTTTGTGAAATTTCGAGCTTCCCTTATGTAATATTTTGTAGATTGATATGAAGGAAATATCACTTTGTAGAATTTTTGAAGCCCAAACTAATTCTCTATGGAGGATTAAAATACATATGGATATCTATTTTCTTATTAATTTAAATCAGTGAAAAGTGGGTCTTTGAAGATATAGATAATAACTAGGAATCTACTAGATATTTCTAGGTAAATCCATTGAATATTGAATGAATAAAAAAATACATCCAAGTTCTTAGTACTTGGAGTCAAATCCTAGTGTACGTGGGGTAGAATCTTTTGGTAAGAGAGTTATCTCGAGTCACTTCGAAGAAGATGATTAATAGTGTGGGATTCCATGAGGATATCAAGGATGTGAGGTGATGATTTGGTGACAGTGAGGTAACCATTAAGGAACCTTTTAATTCAATGGAAAAAATCAATAGAGAAGGGGAATTTATTTATAAAGACATAGACAGACACAATAGGAGTTTGGGTGGAGAGAACATCATCATTAGAGGAAGCTACACAATGAGGATGATTATCATGGAAGAGAAAAAGAACTAAATATATAATCTATGGTTTTAATGGTCATATTATACTAACCATATATCTGAGGATGATAGGTAGTAAGGAAATAAAACTATATATATGGGGCTTACGGAAGACTTATTTTGTACATCAAGGTAAAAATATGATCTCAATAAATATAAAATAAAATGTGGTACTCCATGAAACATTACCATTTACTTAATTTATATCCTTTTAAGATAATCAATATAGAAATATCATATGATATAAATGAATTTTTATAACTTCATAAGGTTATTAGATACAATCCAAATAGCATTATGGCCTTTAGATGTTTTGGGGATTCTGATAAAAAAAATTCATAGTGATATTTTCTAATTTCTATTATGGTATGGGTAATGGTTTTAAAATTCACTTATAAATATATCTTTTATACTTAACTTGCTAACATACCTAGCACCAAGATACATACTCTACAATATCTCTCTTCATATTGTCCCACCAAAAATAATCTTTTTAAACTCTATACATCTTCATAATTCTGAGTTGAATATATAATGATGAGATATGAGATTCTTCTAATAGATCTTTTTTTAAGTTTGGTATTGATAGGATGAATAATCAATTCCTAAACCTTATCATTCAATCACAATCAAGGTTAAGTTTAGGAACTGGTATCACCTTCTTTTTTAGCTATACATACTTCTCCTTCTCTTTAATATTCACATGGATAGAAAGTTGAGCACTCATTTGAGAATGATAAGATTTATCCTCTTCCTTAAATATGTCAAGGTCATTCCTTTTAAAATCCATAAATTTTGGATATTTTTTAATCCCGATTATATATAATCTTGTGTGATCCTTCTGACTCAAAGTACCACCCACCGTGTTCTCTTTCCCATGGTATTAATATGTTAAGTAGTGATAATCATTAATAAACTCCAACTATATTCTCTGGTCTATATTTAACTATTTTTAATTGAATATTTTCTTTAATATTTGATGATCATTATATATGTAACACATATATTTGTAAATATAATGCCTCCATAATATTAATTCAATGAATTCCACTACTAATTCAAAATCGCGAGTCAGGTAATTTCTCTCACGAACCTTTAATTGGTGTGTGACATAATATATCACCATATAATCTTATATAAGAACACATCCATGAACCTTATTTTATGCATCACAATAAATAAAAAATCCTTATTCATTAAATTTTAGTATGAGAATAGGTTCAATGACTAACCTTCTCTTAAGTTCCATGAAATTTTATTCACATTCATCAGTAAAAAAGATATTAAATCCATTTTGAGTTAACTTAGTGAGTGGATTAGAAGTCATGAAAAATAATTCAAAAAGTATCGATAATATCTATTCAATCTAAGAAAACAATATATCTCATTCTAAGTGGTTGGTTTTGGACAATGATCATTAACTTACATCATTGATGGATCCACCAATATATCCTCTCTTGAGATTATATAACCCAGAAATGAAAATTTATGTAACCAAAATTCCCAATTGGTAAATTTTGCATACAACTTATCCATCCATGGGTTCAATAGAATCCTCAAGTGATCTTCATGCTTATCCTTTCACTATGAACATATAATAATATCATCTACAATGACTACCGCAGAATGATCAAGGTAATCTAAAAAGACTCTTTTCATTAAATTCATGAACATAGGATTGGAATTAATGAGATAAAATAGAATCACTATAAATTCATAGATTCCACACCATGAAAAAAATAATTCCTTAGGTATTTATTCACTTTTTAACCTCAATTTATAGTATCTAGATAGTAAATCAATATTGAAAATATATTTAGATCCTTTTAATTGACCAAAAAACCATCAATATGGGGTAGGTAGAACTTATTCTTGATCGTGATCATGTAAAATTCTTAATAATCAATATAGAGTTAAATTGATTCATATTTATTATTAAATAAAACAACAGTTAAAACCTAAGATGAAAAACTTTTCCTAATCAATCACTTATCTATATTATTTTAGATTTGTTTCTTCAACTCCTACAACTCAATCAGGGCAATTCTATATGATGTATTTAATATAGGTATAGCATTGGTTTTGATTTCTATTGAAAACTCAACTTTGTGATTCAAATGAAAACAAGGAAACTCTTCTATAAATACAACAAAAAACTTCCATACAATATTTATATACTCTATGTTGAGTTTCTCCCCAACCATTTGGGATAAACACCCCCTTTAAATTATAATCTTGACTCATGAAATGGATGTAATTTTCATTTAATGTTGACATGTATCCTCACAATGATATACAATCATAGTTTAGTTCAAAATATCAAATTTTATTTCCCTTCTTAAAAAATTGATATGTTATTTATATTTTGTAAGCCAATCCATGACCAAAATCACATCAAATTAAACTAGAGGGAGAATATCATGATTTAAAGAAGGCACATTCCTATAAACTTCAATTGGACATGAATAATGGATTTGAGATGTGATAATCATACCATTAGGGTTTTTACTACTAATTCAACATCTAATCACTGAATTGGTAATGTTACACCCTTTGAAAATTATTTAGACATAAAAGAGTGGGTAGAAGAATAATCAAATAAGACATTAGTAGTTTTAGAGTGGATGATAAGTATACCTTTCACCAATTTTTATGGTACCCTACATCAACAATAGTGATAACATGAAATTTTACATTATCTATAGGCTTAAGAGGTTACTGACATCAATCATTATCATTAAATTTTGGATTTAATAAATAGTTATCATAATTCATATAATCCCTATATTTGAAACATTGGAGTATGGGTGGTGTATTTTATAGATATTTCTCTTCATTGGCATCATTAGCTATATTCTTATCATTAATTTAGTATTTGAATACCTGATGGACTTATTTTCTACACTTAAAACAATTATTAGTCCCCTTATTATAATTTCCTTCAAGATTCTTTCCACACTTTTGGTATAAATGAAAACTAATCTTCTTCCATACATGGTTTTTGTTTTTAGTATTTATTTTAAATTCTATATTTCTATTCATATCAAAAATAAATAGATTGATGGATGAATCTAATCTCCATTTTTACCTTGATTGTACATTGAATGATTTATTCATAGTTTATAATGTCTCTTATGGATAACACCCTTCATAGACTTGGTTTTAAGACATTGAGTAATTGATCAATTTTATATTTTTTTCAAGGATAATACCAGAACCGTACCTCAAATGACTTGAAAACTTTTCTGTATAGTTATTAATAGATTCATCATCCTTCTTATTAAGCTCATGGAATTCCTTTTCCATCATTATATGAATAATAAAGGGAAAGTACTTAATGAGAAATAACATCTTAAAATCATCTGACTCTATGGTTTCAATTTCTTACAGTTTTCTCATATTTTTTTTTAATATTACACCATTGATCTGCTATACATTCCAAATGATAAATAGATAAGATTAATTTTTCATATTTCAATCACTAGAGAATGAAAAATATATTTTCAATGGTACCGATCCACTACTCATCAATTAGTGGATCGATGAACCTACTAAAAGAAAGTGGGGATTTCCTTATGATGTAATCAACAATATATTGTTACTTACTTATCTCATTTTGAATCTCATCATGATTCATAACTTAAGAAAGTTACATAATCATAGTGACATAATTTTTTATTCTAAATCTCATAACATTTGTTTTATAAGGGGGATAATAATTTTATTTTCCATCACATTCAGAATTAACATGGTTCCTTATATTTCTATCAATTGACATAAAAAAAATATTTGTATGAGCAACAATAATCATAGTCGGAAATCATATAATCTTGAAAATAATTTATAGGATGTCTAAATGTTGGAACATTATTTTCAATATATGACACATTTTGTTTAACCTAGTTTATATATAGTTATCATATATACAAATCCTCCATAATGGGTCACCATGAAAATTTAAATTAAACCAATCATATCTCTCAAGAGTGTCAAACCCGGTGTGCAGTAAGGGCTTATTCACCATGCACCAAAATGATGAATGAGGTTTAATCGACCAACTCTTTTTTTAGGTTATTACCCCTAGTTGCATATATTCCAAAACCACATCCACTTGTAGTATCAAAACAAAAATGTATTTCTAGGAAACATAATCCCTTTTTTACTATAGCTTTGTATGATCTCCTATACTTAGGCTTATCCCAAGGTCTCTCACTAAATTTTCTTCACCCTAGTTTCTAAAAGTAACTAAACCTTCCACTGATACCAACTATGGAGACCCATATTTTCATACATAAATATTTCATCTCATAAAATGAATATTCAATACATATCAATATGATACATGCCAAAATTGAACAATTTTAGTGACTTTGTAAAATTAGAAATATAAAAAACTTGTGCATACAAGATTTACATTATTTCCCATTATTGTTTTTAAAAATATCATGCTTATTAGACAAATCATACCTAAAACCTTTCTTCATAACATGGGGAAGCGAAACATTGGAACATGATAGCTCATATGCTCAGTAAGGGTAAACATTAGAGATATCAAACAATGATCTTGAGTGATTATAGGAAAAGAATAATGGAATGATAACATGATCATGACCGACAATAATCATACCCAATCAATCAAATATCCTTAATCATGAAACTTGTATTAAGTTATTTTTCAAACAAAGGACATAAGATATAAGAGTGAAAAATCATCAAAAATCAATCATTATCCCTGAGAACATAACATAATAATAAGGAATAAGTTTTTGGCATATATATAAGCAAATAAAATCATTTCCTTAGTCAAGGAACACATTGAGAACTATTATAGTGGATTGAGTTCACTCCTCATTCCATAATTTACTTAGTAAAGGTTCACTCACAAGACTATCTGATTAGAGAAAGTCACTTACTAAAATGGGTTCACCCACCATTCTAATCCTTATTATATAATTATGTATCCTTATTTTTTCAATGCATTATAGGGATATATAATTCCAGTCTTACCCATCAAGTAAATTAAAATCATACATTTTCATGCCATAAGATCATAAAACTTTCATCATATCATCATATCATAACACATGGAAAAGATATTTTTTCATAAACATTTCATCATCACAATCATAAACCATCGAGAGAAATAATAAATATGGTAACATTGGATATTATAGTTATTAAATCATAAGAAACCATAAATAATTTTTTTATAGATGAAAATACCTTTAAAACTTTACTAAAAAAATTCTTGAGGAAAATACCCTTTTCATTTTGAAATCAATTATTTAAAATCATAAAAATACCCAAATAAAAAGGAAGAAATTTTATTTTTAAATAACTAAGTAAATTTATAAAGGAATATTCAAATAAAATATTATTCATAAATTCAAGGAAGGACCTTTATATAGTGTGTTTTAAAACAAAAAATCCTTTCACATTTTTAGTAAAACTCAAAATCACATAACAAGAAAAATGGCTAGAATATTACTTTTATTTTTTTATACAGAAATTAAAACATGGGTAAATTTGAATTTAATAAATCTTTATATAATAGTAAAAATATCCTTAAAAACATTTTATTGAAAAATATGGACAAAAAAGAAAATATTCACGATTGAAGAGTGTAATGAAGTCTTTTTTACTTAAAACGTTCATTTCATATTTTGAGTAATTAAAATAGGAAAATGAAAGTAAAATATGTAATCTCTAAAAATAATAATTTAGAATAAAATATATAATATCTAGGGGAGATATATCATATAATTTCTTCAATGAAAATTTTGATCATATGCAGTCTTGGTAAAAATGAAATTTTAATATAAATCCCTAACCTTAAGTATATGTTTATTCATAAGTGATCTATAATCCTCTTGTTTAAAAGTACTCCTTTTGATTCCACCATAGTCCTTGATAGATTTGTCTTATGAGAAGGCCAGAAGCTCCAGAATGAAGGGAAATATTATAGGATGGATTTTGAGTAGTGTTTGGCCAAGCAAGAAGGCTCAAATGGGGTCAATAAGGGAGGAGAAGTGGTTCTATTTTATAATAGATGGGAGATACACAAATGAAATTTATTAAAATATTTAAATTATATAAGATAACTTTTAATATCCTAGAAAGTTAAATAGTTAAAATATTTAATTTTACCACCCATGTCAACAAGGTGCACCTTTCCTTTTAGGATGTTAACTTATTAGAAAACAATAGTTAGACATGTTTATCAAGGAGTAATGGTGAGAATGGATGACCTCCTAGGAATTTTCATAGGGTGTGTGAAGTTGAGAAAAAAAGAAATTAAAATAATATTAATTGGACTTTGGGACAGTCATTAATTAGATATGTAGCCCTATTGTGCAATAGATAGTGGTGTGATAGGAAGGACACCAAGGTATTATAGGAGACCCATGGGGTTAGATGATAGGATTCACGGCCCATGGAGGTCGGTTCATGATAAAGTGGAATTAGAGCCTTCTTTTTTTCCATGATTGTACAATTTTGGGTTGGTATAAAAAAGACTAAGAAATGGTAGAACTTGGTAATAAGCCTGTGATTTGGAGTGGCTAACCCATGTGCGGGGGAATGGAAAAGTTGCTAAGTAAGGGACTTTTTTTGAAATTCATTTGTCACAGTTGCACTATATCGAACTTTGGTTGATCCACATGTGATGTGAAATTATTTTTATGGGATATAAAAACATAGTATGGTATGACAAGGGATCATTAGCTCATGCATCATCATAGGAACACAAAAAGTTATATTCCAATTATATGACTTGTCATGCATATTTTATATCTTATAATTATTGTTTATTATTTTATATGAATTGGTTGTTATACTTGTAATTTCTAACATTAATTGGAAAAAAGGTTACGTAAAGTTTCTACATTGACAAAAATGATGTTTTCCTTTATAATTTGATGATAAAATTTTATCTAACTAACCTTAATATAATCCAATCCTTAAAACCATAGTTATATAAGATGATGATTTAATCTAGATACAGTTAAATGGAGTTCCAATTGAAATTTATAAGGGTTATTGCTCTATAAAATGTTAATGAAAACCTGAATGACATAAATATTATATATAGACATGATAAATTTTAACTTATGAAGTTTAAAAAAATGTTTACAGTTAAATGTGATTAAAATTGGTACTTAAAAAGTGTTTACCTATATAAATTTAAATTTATAACCCATGTAACTTAATTTTTTTGTTAAAGACTCTAAATATTACCTTTTAACCTGACCTAAGTAATGGGTAGTTAGGATTTGTGTACTTTCTTGAATTAAATATTTTTATGAATCACGGTATCTCATGTAGTGAGGCCTTGATCCTATTATTTAATTTCATATATTTAATGTCATATACTATAGTATTATGTTATTAGGTGTGTGTTTGGTATTATAGATACATGCCCCCATTATAGTCTTAGGTCGAGCGCCCAGAAGGTGGTGACGTCCATGCCCTTGAGGTGGTGGGACCTTGACCACCAGTGGTGCCTTATATAGTTCCACATGTGGTACCTACAATTTTAAAAAACTATAATTCTTGGATTGGTCACTGATGACCATATTAGAGAGTGGTTTTTACTCTTTTTATATTCCTTAGAGGGAGCTCCATGGGATGCTCCGACCATATCTACGTTGACTAGGTTATTTCAGCAGTAGCACTAACAAATTTTCTTAGTGGAAGGTAGTCCTCAAGATATAGAGTATTGGTTATAGGATATACATATGATCTTATAGAATTTGTAAACACCTATATATAGAAGAGTGAAAATTTCATATTATATGATTTTGGGATCTACTAGTAAATGGTAGGGAATTATTACTCGAAGAGATCAACATTGGGGCATAGTTTAGAAGAATATCCATACTATTTTCTTCAATTAATATTTTTTCTGAATAATTTTAGGGGTGATTAAGATAAGGAATTCATTCATATTGAGTAGGGTAATTTTTCCTTCATGGATTACTAATCTGCATTCACTAATGTATTATTCTTCGAACACACTATTGCAGGTGATGAACTTTATAGGGAAATACATTTTGTGGATGGAATCAGGTATGAAATTCAATCTTAGGTGACATATTAGAACTTATTAATATGTCTAATATAGTAAACCAGACCCTTATATCTAAGAAAAATTTATTTTGAGATAAAGGTAATGGTTAGATTGGTTCAACAACTAGGATGGGAAGTGGATCATCCAGTGAAAGGATGTTTTTCCATGAGGCTTCTTTTTAGGGTAGTGGAATCCTGGGTGTGTGCACTGGTTGTTCTATAGTTTGTATTATTTTTTGTAGGAAGGGTCATATATAGCCCTTGTGTGACAAAAACTTAGTAGAGTTTCGATATTTTAGAACAAAATTACATCTTCATAGACTCTATAGGACTATTCCCCTCGCGCCCAATGAAAGGTGATCTATAACAGTTAAAAGTTATAGAGTGGGATTTGTGAAACCATGATAGGTTGTAATTTGGATTACTTCAAACCATTTATTCTAAGTATGTGGTTGAGGTTGAGGTATAGATATATAGAATACAAAGCTCTAATAGAGAGGATATTCATAGGGAGTTCAAGTTGTATATCAGGGTTATGGATCTTTTTAGTTACATGCATTGCTACCTATACCATTTGAGTAGAGACACAAACCATCTAGTGACAGGTATGATCTTAGTGCTCTCAAATTTATTTTCTACCTTGTTTAACACATACACTTATTACTCATTAATATCTTATTCTTTGATGGGAAGTCTTAGATTATATATTGAGAACTTATATGGGGTTATGTCCATTAACACACCCCTAGGAATCTGGTTAGAGGTAATTTTTCATTGCAAGGAGTGTCCTCTTAGGATTGGTGGATATCAATTTTTATGGGACCTTTTCATCCTTTAGATGACACACTTTTCCTTAATTATTGTAATGGAGAGTAGTGAACTTTCAAAATCTTGTTGACAATTTTCACTAATAGGTATCCTTATTATCACTTGAGGGAGGTATCTATGTTCACATGGGATAATGGGATTTCCAAGAAGGTCATACTAGACCAGGGAATCAAGGAATGGGAAGAGTATTGACCCAGAGTTCTATCCTCTTACTAGATGATCAAGGAGTATGATAGGATATCTTTCCTCCACTTTTGAATAGTTTTAGAAACATCTTCCCTCAATATTTTTATGGGATACCTCCTGATAAGTAGGTTCAATTTTGATTTTTTCATAACCTAGGAGATGAAATGATATCCATACCTCCATATGTCACGACCCGCCCTCGGGGTCCGTGCCGTGACTACCCCAAGCCCGCCTTCCATAGGCCAGGGGCTGGCGACTAGCACCAAGGCGTAAATCCCGGTAAAAAGGGAAGGCATTGCCTTTGTAATGTAAACAAACACCACAGAGTAAGCAAGCGGAAAGTAAACACTAAGTAAAAACAGAGTACAACTGAAAGTGCGGAAAAGTAAATGGGTCAGTATACAAACCCAAACTGAAAGTAAAGTACAACTCGAAAGGGAAAACAGCAACTGTAAAGTAAAAGCTACAACACCGAGCTATCCACTGGAAATCCCACCTGAAGGGTGGGTACAGATAGCTCCACTGCTCCTCGGGTCCCGCCGTCCGCTCCGAGCACGTCCCGCCCAGTGGTCCACCTCCAGGTACCGTCCTGCTCTGCAAGCCTCAGCCAAGATCAACGCTGTCCATCGTCTGTAACCAACACAACGTAGTGCGGGCATAGCCTGTGCAGGGGTGAGTATAATCTACTCAGTAGGGACCCCGAGACCCTTGAAGGTCTCTCAAAATCCGCAAAGGATAAACCACAAAGAAAGGTACAATCACGAAGTAACAACCGACATTGCTTAGGTATATGCCCATACATATACCTAAGTCATCAATTTCAAATACGCTCCAACCTCCGAGCCCATGTACAACTCAGTCCACACAGGAAAGTAAACGTATTCCACACAGGAAAGCAAAACGTAATCCACACAGGATAGCACAACACAATCCACACAGGAAAGCAACAGGATTCAGCTCACACAGGTATACTTCTTCGAAAGACGATAAAGATGATCTCTGATCCATCTAAGTCGTCGGACCCATGATGGATCGATAGGTAACTAACCCCCGCAAAATACCCACACAAGATCGGGCCGACATAGGACCTGTAGGCGCTGGTTCACACAGGACCGCTGAGCGCAAAGACCCACACAGGATCGGACCCACACAGGATCAGGCCCACACAGGACCTGTAGCACTGATCCACGTAGGATCGCTGAGTGCTGTAGTCGTCGTCGTCGAATCCACACAGGATCTCTGTACTGTCGTCGTCGCAGTCACAGTAGCAGTAGTAGCAGTAGTAGTCACAGTAACAGTCGCAGCCAGCAGTAGGGTTCCCGCACACAGCAAGCTCGTTCGGAGGGTCCGCTCCACGAGCCGAGAGGCTGATACATCAACTGTCACAAAGTCTAGAGTTTATGTATCCAAAAGTTCCGTATCGTCAATAGGAACTCAACGCAACAGACGGCGCGTCGATCGGACGCCCGGTCTGAGAGTTATTGGCATTTTCGTCCCCAGGGTTCGGTTGGTTTTTAAGGCAAAACCAACCCGACCGTACTCCACCTGCGTCCAAACCTTGGGCGGAGTATGCCAAAAGATCCGTCTCACTAAGAGGAACACAACAAAGCTAACGTCACGTCAATCGGATGTCTGTAGCTCATGATATGAGCGTTTCCGCTCCGAAGGCCCGGTTGGTTCCGTGTACGAATCAACCCGGCCGAACTCAAAGTGTTCCGAAACCCTGAGTGTAATATACAGAAACTACCGTCTCGATCCAAGGATCGTGTTGCCACAGACGGTTCGTCATTCGGAGGTCCGTGGCTCAAGTTATGGCCAAAAGACCGAAACCGTCTCGAAAACGGGGGGTCCGGGTCCGGGCCGACCCGACCCGACCCCCCTGGGTCGGCCCGAACCGGGTCGCCCCGACCCGGGTCCGACCCGGCCCGGATGGCGGCGGTCCGGCGCGGCGGCGCGGACCGGCGCGGCCCAGCCGGCGGCGGCGCGGCGGCCGGGCTTCGCTTGTGCCACGCGCGGGGGGCTAAGCCCCCGCCGCTTCAAATTGGCGGCGTGGCTTTATGCCGCACCTTTTTTCCAATCAACGGCCCCCCTCCAGGGGGCCTGCATTGAGGAGAAACCGGGGGGCCGCCTGCCCCCCTCAACGAAACCCCCCCCTCATGGGGGGCCTGCATTAAAGAGAATCGGGGGGCCGCCTGCCCCCCTCAAAGAAACCGCCCGCCCTCATAAATGGGGGGGGGGTTAGTGCTGGCCGGGGGAATTAAATTCCCCCGGCCTTTGACCTTCCGGCCGGCCACCTGGCCGGCCGGTTTTTCTCCAAGGGGACCGAAAAACAGGTCCCCTTTCCGGCTTCCGACGCCGGCGGCCCGGCCGCCGGTCTTCTCGTCCCGCCGCGGCCCGGAACCGGCCACGGTGTTCGTCGTCCGGCGCGGTGCGACGACACCGTGCCCCTCTGCCGCTCCTTTTTGATTCCCTTCGACGCGGCGCGACGACGTCGCGTTCTTGATGATCCTTCCACGGCACGGTGCGACGACGCCGCGCAATATAATCGTGCGAATATCCGCGTGGTGCGATGGCACCACGCCATCTTGTTTCATCCGCAAGATAAATCAACAAGAACAAAGGAGGGGGTTCGGCTGTGTTCATGCGGTCTGGCCCCCTCACGTTAAACGATAACACATATTTAAATATCCCCATGTTTGTTATACTAGAACCACGAACGAGAATAAATAAATAAACAAACAACAACAACCCCTACCTGGAAAAATTGATGTCGCACGTCGGGTATCGCGGAGAATGGCGTCGCGACGTAGATTCCGTGGATGTCGGGGCACGTCCGAGGAGGAAATGACGTCTCCTCACTTGTCGCTATGAAGAAGAAGGGAGGTACGTTGACGTTTGCGATGATCACCACGGTCGGCGACTTCTCCCTTGTCGAGGAGGAAGATGAAGACGGAAGAATCCGGGACGCCGAGTCTTGTAGGTCGTGGGGTCGATGTTCTTCGTCGGAGAAGAACCGTTCTTCACGTTCTTCGTCGAAGACGAAGAAGATCTTCAAGTCTCTCAACGATTCTCCCAAACCTCTCAAGCAACAAAGAAGCTAACCAAAAATAAATTAAGCTCACACTTAATTTATTAACACAACACCAACCTTTGAAATTCAAGAGTTTGAATTTCAAAAACTCAAATTAAACTCACTTATTAATGTCATAAGTTATAACTCAAGTTCACATTATTAATTGTGAGTTGGGGGGGTTAGAGGATATGAAGGGGTGGGGTTCGTGTGGGCCCCACCACCCTCTTAACCTCCCAAGGGAAGTTGGGTAGTTACCCAACTTCCATCCAATGGATAAAAACACTTAAGGAAAGATAAAAATAAAAATTGAAGTTAAATTTTTATTTTAACATTCACAATTTTTTTTACAACTTCCCTCGTGTATACGCAACTCTGGAATAGGCGTTCTTAAGCAAATATTGGTGCTGCAAGTTCATCGGTGTCCTCGGATTTCAATTCTGAGCACCGGATCAAAAGTTAGAAATTTCCGCTCGTTCGTTCACTGAACGTACCCGAGCCAAACTTCGGAAATTGATTCCGGGCACACCGGGCCTCGGAATCAGGTGCCGTCAGAAACCGCGCTCTTGTAAAATTCCAAAGAAAATTAAGAAAAAATTTTCCGTGAATTTTACGGGTCTTTACATTACTCCCACCTCAGGGCTTTACGTCCCCATAAAGATACATCAAAACTAGGGAAACAAATGTGGGTACTGAGCATGCATCTGAGCCTCCCGCTCCCATGTGCTCTCCTGGAGGTTCCCGTGCTGCCATCTGATGTGCACAAGAGGAATCGATCGCCCACATAGGACCCGCTCCTGTCGATCCTCTATCTCCACCGGGACCTCCGTAAAAGTCGCCCCATCGTCAACGTCAAGCTCCCCATGGTCAAAGATGTGCGTCGGTTCGTGTACGTATCTCCTCAGCTGAGATACATGGAAGACGTCGTGCACCCAGTGCAACTGAGGTGGTAGAACCAAGCGATAAGCCACCTCGTCAATCCTGCTGAGGACCTGGAAGGGTCCGATGAAGCACGGAGATAACTTGCCGCCTCGGCCAAATCTCTGAATACCACGTCGAGGTGAGACCCGCAAGAAGACGTGGTCGCCATCCTCGAACTCCAGTGGCCTCCGCCTCCTGTCAGCATATGACTTCTGCCGGCTCTGAGCTATCCTCATCCGCTCCTGGATGACCTGGACCTTCTCTGTTGTGGCCTGGACCATCTCCGGTCCCACAAGTGCTGACTCCCCAGGGTCTGTCCAGCACAAAGGAGATCTACAAGGTCGGCCATACAACGCCTCATACGGTGCCATCCCGATGGTGGAGTGGTAGCTGTTGTTGTACGCAAACTCCACCAAGGGTAGGTGGTCCTCCCAGCTACGACCAAAGTCGAGGACACATGTGCAGAGCATGTCCTCGAGAGTCTGAATGGTCCTCTCCGTCTGACCATCCGTCTGAGGGAGAAAGGCTGTGCTTAGACGTAGCTGCGTCCCGAACGCCTCTTGTAACCCCTTCCAAAGCCGGGAAGTAAAGCGAGCATCTCGATCGGAGACGATAGATGATGGCACACCGTGGAGCCGCACAATCTCCTAAACGTAGAGACGTCCCAAGCTCTCCACTGAGCCCTGCTCTCTGATGGGTAAGAAGTGTGCCGACTTGGTTAGTCGGTCAACAATCACCCAGATGGAGTCGTGACCTCTGGAAGTGCGTGGAAGTCCAGTCACGAAGTCCATAGATATGTCGTCCCACTTCTACTCCGGAACCTCCAAGGGCTGTACCAAGCCTTCTAGTACCTGATGCTCTGCCTTCACCTGCTGACAGGTGAGGCATCGAGAAACAAACTCTGCCACTGCCTTCTTCATGCCTGGCCACCAGTGCTGTTGTCTGAGGTCCCGATACATCTTCGCCACTCCAGGATGTACCGCCAAAGGAGAAGTGTGAAACTCTCTCAGCACTTCCTATCGCAAAGCGACTGGTACCATGGTACGTCCTATGTAAAGGATGTCGTGCTCTGCTCCAAGGGAGAAACCATCAGATGTCTTTCCTGAGGATATTTGTGCACGCCGTGTCTCATAGTCAGTGTCCCCACGCTGTGCCTCCCTGACTCGCTGCAGTAGTGGAGGGGTGACTATGAGAGACTGGAGGAAGGCTGCTCCAACTCTATCCACGAAGGATATCTGTAAAGAGGCTAGCTGCTCCGTCACCTCCTCAAGTAGCTGAATGCCCGTCCTCCTGCAGAGGGCATCGGCTACTACGTTCCCCTTCCCAGGAGTATAGACTATCTCAAAGTCACAGTCCTGGAGGAACTCGAGCCATCGCCGCTATCTCAGGTTCAGGTCCTTCTGCGAGAAGATATACCTGAGACTCTGATGATTGGAAAAGACTGTAAAGCGCTCGCCCATCAGATAGTGTCGCCATGTCATCAGAGCGAAGACCACTGCTGCTAACTCCAGGTCATGGGTAGCGTAGTTCTGCTCATGCGGACTCAAATGACGTGATCCATAGGCGATCACTGCCCGCTCCTTCATCAGAACACATCCGAGTCCGGTCCCTGATGCATCGCAGTAGACTACGTACCCTACTCCCTCCTCAGGCAACCTCAAGATAGGTGCGCTGGTCAATCTCTGTCTCAGCTCTTGGAAGCTCTGCTGACATCTGTCTGACCACACGAAGGGTTTCCCTTTCCTCCTTAACGTACGACAAAGCTGCAAAGATTTCTCCTTTTCCGAAAAGTGAAATCCGGTCTCATCCGCTAGATGAACTACGTTCCTTGCCTAATACAGTCAATCCCATCATGATTAGTTAATTCATGGCATGGATGATGTCGTAAGGCCTCGACGCTGCTACCAAGAGATCCAACCGTTACTCTCACCTCCAAGGGTTGAGTCACACTGTCGGCATCAGTGTGTGGTCACTGGGTTTCCTCCAGTAAGAATATCGCAAGTGAGGGTCAAGTCAACAGTTTTTAACCGGCACCTCTTAGTAAAAACAAACAAAAGACAAGAAAACAAAAGTCACCATGGCAAGCATCTTTTATTACTTCAACTTAAAGTACAAAGACACAAAGCAACAAAAACTACGAAGCAAGAGGCATTATGGGCAAAGGCCTCTATGCCTGGAGCTAGTCCCGAACTAGTCCACCCACTTCTGGAGCTCCATGATCGTAAGCTTCAGCTGCCTGAAGCTGTACTCTCCCCTGAGGTCGGGGTGGACCTCCTGGTGGTGGTGGTGGTAGAGCCTCAAAGCGTCGCCCAACACCTGCTGCTCGGCCACCTCCTCTGCCTTGTCCGCCTCCTCCCTACGGACCGCCACGGTCGAACCTCTGCCTCTGCCTAGGTGGTTCCTCAACCATCTGCTGCTCCTCTGCATGGCGGGTCGGGCAGTCACGAGCCATGTGGCCTTGCCCGCCGCACGAGTAGCACTGTCTGCCTCTCGAAAGACTGGCTCCGCGCTGTGTGCTCCGCACTGCTGAGAAAGTGTCCTCAGGTCGTCTGCCCGAAGGTCTAGTCTGCCTAGACCCCTGAGTCATCCGTCGACTGCCTGCTGCAGATGACTCTGCCACGTGCCGCCCTGCGGTGGGTCTCGGCGCTGGTGTAGACTCAGCAAGGAAGCTCTCGATCAGAAGGGTCCGCTCCAGTACTCCTATCTGAGTCGGTATGCTGAGGGAGATCAGCGATGCCCTGATCTCGTGTATCAAACCCTGCTCGAAGGTCCGGGCCCGGAAGAATGGGTCCCAGACCATGTCGGTCGAGTAGCGCGAGAGATCAGTAAATCTCGCCGAGTACTGAGCGACCGTCATGCTGCCCTGCCGCAGCTGAAGAAGCTCTTGGATACGCACCGCACGAAGGGTGGCTGGGACGAACTCCGAGCGGAAGATGCTCTCAAAGTCCGTCCAAAGAAGAGATGCATCATCGTGCACATGGAGCATCAAGCTCCACCATCGTCCTACTACTGCGTGTAGTAGGCTCGCATCGAGGATCACCATGAGGTCTGCTGGTCTCCTCACTAGCCTAAACACACGTACCACTACCTCCAGCCAGTCCTCTACTGCCTGGGGGTCCGTCTCCCCGCGAAACCTGGGCGGTCGTTGGCGCTGAAACTCATGCAGTGTGCTGAGGCGACGTGCATCGTCAGCGGCTGGTGCTGGAAGCATCGGTGGCTCGACGGGTAGAGCTACCGCTGGTGCCACTGCTGATAAAGGGCCCTGCACTGAGGCCTCGTCACTCGATGGGCTGTCATCACACTCGACTCTCGGAACCCTAGCTGGCTGCCGTCGTGGGGCCATCCTGAATATGAACAGGTGCGCCACGGTCAAACAGTATACCTGGTGAGCTGATATATAAGTAATCACAAAGAAAACATTAAAACACACACGCAATCAATGTTTTCGTGGATTAAGTCAGAAATCAGAAGTCAGGGTCCTGGTGTACGGATACGTCGGCCGCCGCACCAACACTGGACTCCCTGGACTGATAACCACACTCAATACGCTAAAAATTATTGCTTCGCATAGAAAAGATAAGAGTTCGCGGTAGAACCGAACTCATTTGATACCAATTTGTCACAACCCGCCCTCGAGGTCCGTGCCGTGACTACCCCAAGCCCGCCTTCCATAGGCCAGGGGATGGCGACTTGCACCAAGGCGTAAATCCCGGTAAAAAGGGAAGGCATTGCCTTTGTAAAGTAAAAAAAACACCACAGAGTAAGCAAGCGGAAAGTAAACACTAAGTAAAAACAGAGTACAACTGAAAGTGCGGAAAAGTAAATGGGTCAGTATACAAACCCAAACTGAAAGTAAAGTACAACTCGAAAGGGAAAAAAACAACTGTAAAGTAAAAGCTGCAACACCGAGCTGTCCACTGGAAATCCCACCTGAAGGGTGGGTACAGATAGCTCCACTGATCCTCGGGTCCCGCCGTCCGCTCCGAGCACGTCCCGCCCAGTGGTCCACCTCCAGGTACCGTCCTGCTCTGCAAGCCTCAGCCAATATCAACGCTGTCCGTCATCTATAACCAACACAACGTAGTGCGGGCATAGCCCGTGCAGGGGTGAGTATAAGCTACTCAGTAGGGACCCCGAGACCCTTGAAGGTCTCTCGAAATCCACAAAGGATAAACCACAAAGAAAGGTACAATCACGAAGTAACAACCGACACTGCTTAGGTATATGCCCATACATATACCTAAGTCATCAATTTCAAATACGCTCCAACCTCCGCGCCCAAGTACAACTCAGTCCACACAGGAAAGTAAACGTATTCCACACAGGAAAGCAAAACGTAATCCACACAGGATAGCACAACACAATCCACACAGGAAAGCAACAGGATTCAGCTCACACAGGTACACTTCTTCGAAAGACGATAAAGATGATATCTGATCCATCTAAGTCGTCAGACCCATGAAGGATCGATAGGTAACTAACCCCCGCAAAAGACCCACACAGGATCGGGCCCACATAGGACCTGTAGGCGCTGGTTCACACAGGACCGCTGAGCGCAAAGACCCACACATGATCGGACCCACACAGGATCGGGCCCACACAGGTCCTGTAGCACTGATCCACGTAGGATCGATGAGTGCTGTAGTCGTCATCGTCGAATCCACACAGGATCTCTGTACTGTCGTCGTCGCAGTCACAGTAGCAGTAGTAGCAATAGTAGTCACAGTAACAGTCGCAGCCAGCACTAGGGTTCCCGCACACAACAAGCTCGTTCGGAGGGTCCGCTCCACGAGCCGAGAGGCTGATACATCAACTGTCACAAAGTCTAGAGTTGATGTATCCAAAAGTTCCGTATCGTCAACAGGAACTCAACGCAAAAGACGGCGCGTCGATCGGACGCCCGGTCTGAGAGTTATTGGCATTTTCGTCCCCGGGGTCCGGTTGGTTTTTAAGGCAAAACCAACCCGACCGTACTCCACCTGCGTCCAAACCTCGGGCGGAGTATTCCAAAAGATCCATCTCACTAAGAGGAACACAACAAAGATGACGACACATTAATCAGACGTCCGTAGCTCAAGATATGAGCGTTTCCGCTCCGAAGGCCTGGTTGGTTTCGTGTACGAATTAACCCGGCCGAACTCAAAGTGTTTTGAAACCCTGAGTGTAATATACAGAAACGACCGTCTCGATCCAAGGATCATGTTTCCGCAGACAGTTCGTCATTCGGAGGTCCGTGGCTCAAGTTATGGCCAAAAGACCGAAACTGTCTCGAAAACGGGGGGTCAGGGTCCGGGCCGACCCGGCCCGACCCCCCCTGGGTTGTCCCGAACCGGGTCGACCCGACCCGGCCCGGCCGGCGGCGGCGCGGCGGCTTGGCGCCGCTTGTGCCACGCGCGGGGGGCTAAGCCCCCGCCGCTTCAAATTGGCGGCGCGGCTTTATGCCGCGCCTTTTTGCCAATCAACGGCCCCCCTCCTGGGGGCCTGCTTTGAGGAGAAACCGGGGGGCCGCCTGCCCCCCTCAAAGAAACCCCCCCCCCTCGTGGGGGGCCTGCATTGAAGAGAACCGGGGGGCCGTCTTCCCCACTCAAAGTAACCGCCCCCCCTCATAAATGGGGGGGGGGTTTAGTGATGGACAGGGGAATTAAATTTCCCCGGCCTTTGACCTTCCGGCAGGCCATCTGGTCGGCCGGTTTTTCTCCAAGGGGACCGGCAAACCGGTCCCCTTTCCGGCTTCCGACGCCGGCGGCCCGGCCGCCGGTCTTCTCGTCCCGCCGCGGCCCGGAACCGGTCGCGGTGTTCGTCGTCCGGCGCGGTGCGACGACACCGCGCACCTCCGCCGCGCCTTTTTGATTCCCTTCGACGCGGCACGACGACGTCGCGTTCTTGATGATCCTTCCACGGCGCGGTGCGACGGCGCCGCACAATATAATCGTCCGAGGAGGAAATGACGTCTCCTCACTTGTCTCTATGACGAAGAAGGGAGGTACGTTGACGTTTGCGATGATCACCACGGTCGGCGACTTCTCCCTTGTCGAGGAGGAAGATGAAGGCGGAAGAATCCGGGACGCCAAGTCTTGTAGGTCGTGGGGTCGATGTTCTTCGTCGGAGAAGAACCGTTCTTCACGTTCTTCGTCGAAGACGTAGAAGATCTTCAAGTCTCTCAACGATTCTCCCAAACCTCTCAATCAACAAAGAAGCTAACCAAAAATAAATTAAGCTCACACTTAATTTATTAACACAACACCAACCTTTGAAATTCAAGAGTTTGAATTTCAAAAACTCAAATTAAACTCACTTATTAATGTCATATGTTATAACTCATGTTCACATTATTAATTGTGAGTTGGGGGGGTTAGAGGATATGAAGGGGTGGGGTTCGTGTGGGCCCCACCACCCTCTTAACCTCCCAAGGGAAGTTGGGTAGTTACCCAACTTCCATCCAATGGATAAAAACACTTAAGGAAAGATAAAAATAAAAATTGAAGTTAAATTTTTATTTTAACATTCACAATTTTTTTTACAACTTCCCTCGTGTATACGCAACTCCGGAATAGGTGTTCTTAAGAAAATATCGGTGCTGCGAGTTCATCGGTGTCCTTGGATTTCAATTCCGAGCACCGGATCAAAAGTTAGGAATTCCCGCTCGTTCGTTCACTGAACGTACCCGAGCCAAACTTCGGAAATTGATTCCGGGCACACCGTGCCTCGGAATCAGGTGCCGTCAGAAACCACGCTCTTGTAAAATTCCAAATAAAATTAAGAAAAAATTTCCCTTGAATTTTACGGGTCTTTACACCATATAGTATAACTTCTACAGAGCTCTCGAAACTCTAGACAAAGTTGGTGGACCTAGAAACCAAGGGGTTTATATGACCCAACACATCTCCATGGTGTTCACTAGAACTTTTCTCCAAGAAGGGGGGTGATACTGTATGTTTATGTGTGGATTAAAAGAATTTGAATTGGTTTATAGTTAAAAACCAGTACCCACTTCCTCGTATAGATGATCTCTTTAACCAGTTATAGAAATCTAGGGTCTTCTAGAAGATTTATTTGAGATCGTGCTATCATCAGGTTAGAGTTAGGCCCTCAAATATACCTTGTATTGTGTTTCGAAGAAGTTATAGCTTATATGAGTGTTTGGTAATTTTGTTCAATTTGAATAATGAACCTACTATATTTATGGAGCTAATGAATCAGTCCTTCAACCCATATCTGGATGCCTTACTAGTCATTTTTTTCAATGATATCTTTATGTAGTCTTGGCCATGTGGGGAGAACGAGAGGAATCTTGAAGTCATTTTGACTACTCTTTAAAAGTATTATATTTATTCCAAACTCTCAATTTATATATTCTGGATAGATAGGTTTCACTTAATGGGTCAAATAGTATCAAAACTAAGGGTTTTAATGGATCCAAAGAAGGTGAGAGTATTTGTTTCTTGGGTGTATCCAAAGAATGTTTTTGATATTTTAAGCTTCTTGGGATTATCCTATTACTACCAGTGATTCAGTCTAAACTTTTCCTACCTTTAAGAACCACTGACAAGATTAACCAAGAAGTGTGTAAGATTTATATGGTTTGAATATTATGTAAAGGCTTTTTATGAGTTGAAATGAAGATTGAACTCAGCACTGATCCTGATTTTTCCTTATCCTGGAAGAGGGTATATAGTTTATTACGACACATCATTCGTCAAGTAGGGATTTTTATTAATTAAAGGGGATTAATTATTGGCATATGAGTCTCAATATTTGATGTTTCATGTTTACAATTACCAACCCATGAACTTGAGCTAGTTGTTGTTGTACATTATCTATATTACTTGAGATAATACCATATGGGGGAGTGGGTTTTTGGTATATACAGACCATAAGAGCCTCAAATATATTTTTTATAAGTGAGACCCAAACCTATGAAATTTGAGGTGAGTTTAATATATTCAATCATTTTACATTGAGCTTAAATATACTCCAGGTAAAGGTAATGTTGTTGCTGATGCTTTGATCTAAAATATCGGGGCTCAAGAGGTTTGAGAGACATGTACGAAGTGGTAGTTGTGAATCTTTTTGAGGAAATGATTATTTATATTCAGTATTTTTAGAGGAATATTATTCTCATATCTTTATTTGTAACACCCTGAGATTTTGTGAAATATTTTTTTTGAATTAATTTTATCTTCTTGATATTTTTTAATTAAGGAGACACTAAATATTGCTTGTGTTATATGAAAGCACTAAGTTTGGATTTTTTTCATGAAAAAACAAGTTAATATTGAACTATTCATAACACTTATATTATCTTGAGGTCAACATGATACCTTTTTTTAGTTATGTTAAATGTAATGATGACTTCTTTCGATAGCCTATATTACACGCAAAACATAGTTTTACCAAACTAAAAAATACTTTTAATATTATTGTTAAAATATTATTATAGGTTTGACATAGGAATTAGGATAGAATTTATGAATAAAATATTATTTAAACATGTGAATAAAATGAACCCTTTTATCTAGAAATAAAAGTAAGAACTATATGAAAATAAAGAAATTCATTTTCTAAGAAAACTACCTTTTTATGTACAAACTCCATTTTTATCAATTAATTAAAAAAATAACTATTGATGAATGTTTTTAATATATTATATATTCAATAAAATATTGTTACACCCATACAATAGATTTTAAAGGCATAATATAAGAATAAATCCAATTTTATGAGTAAAAAGATGTATTTAAAAAAAGGTAATTTTATAGCCTTTTAATGGCCAACACATTTTAAATATTATTTTTGAAACTTTAAAAAAATTACAAAATAAAATTCATTTTTTAAATATTAATATAAAAATTTAATTTGTGTGATTTTTGGGTATTTTTTTGATAAGTTTCATTTTGTGATGAATTGTGAAGAACACTGAATTTTAATTCAAAAATTTGTTTTCATATAATTTATTTATAAGGTTAAATTATATTTTTTTATTGGTTTTAATGTTTAATAATATAAATTATACAATAAATAATCCAATTTATTTAATTGGAATCAATTTCACATTAAAATTGGATCTAAAAAATTAAAAATATTTTGAATGTTTTTACTTTAAAAACTCGCATTGCCTTCCCATCTACGGGATTAAATTTAAAATTAATTTATGCCACTTATTTAATTGTAATTTTAAAATTTGATTCCATATTTGGAATTATATTAATTTATAATTTCTAATTACTTCAACTTATTATTTGACCAAAAATATTAGTGAATTTAATTAAAAATAATTACAATGATTAAGGTAAAATTAATCTTTAAAAGAGAATGAACCATAAAGGGTATATAATTTTTTTCCACGCCCCACCAAAACCCCTTTATTAGTGCTTCCCACCCCCACCACTTTATTATCACTTCCCCCACTCCTTTATCATCTCTTTAGATAATACCAGCCTCCCGTGCATGCCCCTACCTCTAGCGAGTTTTAAACCCTATACCTCCAATATATACATCAAAGCATTTTCCACTCCCACATACTGTTTTGTTTCACATTTTATGATATATCTCTATATTTATATATATTAAGTTAGATTGTTTCATTAATATATTTATATATATGTTTATGTATATGTTTATATATTAATAAATATATTTTATATGTAAATATGTTTAATTTATTTATTTATAAAATTAAAATTTTATGAGTGAATATATAAAAAATATGTATATATTGTTATATATTTTATTAAAAAAGAATACAATTGAATAAAATGATAAGATTTTTAAAACCATAATAACAATATGAATGTAATACCTGTGAATTAATTCAATACTCACCAAAAAAGGCAAACGAACCCCCATAAATGAGCCTAAAAATCCATCAAATGTTAAAAAATATGGGTACGTCGAGTAAAAACAATGTTTTGGAGGCCTTATGAGCCTTTTTGAGCTTTTAAAAATGTCAAAAAGTTTTACCTATGTCATTTAGGGTGTATATCTTGTCACAGGATTTGATTTGATATGTGGTAGAGCCCAAACAGACACCCGGATCAAAATTTATGGTCGTTTGAAGTTTGAGATACGTTTTCAACTTATTCTCGATATTTTTTTTAATTTTTTTTTAATTTTTTTATCATAAAAATAATATTTAATTACTATTAATCAGTAATAATAAGAAAAGTATTAATTAAAAATATTTTTTAGTTCTTTTATAATCCAATTTCTATAAATATCTTATATATTAAGTGTAAATACCTATTTACCTTATCTAAAACATATTTCAAAAAATATATCTTATAATTATATCAATATAAATATGTTAATATATTATTATTAATGAAATACAATTTTTTATGTATACTTTTATCAATGCTTGTAAAAAATCACGAATAAAGCGGGTCTTTATTAGCTCTTCTAAAAAAGTATTGATAAAACCCTCCCTTTGTCAGCACTTTTTTATAAGAGCTGATAAAAGACCTAATTTATCATCACTTGTAAAAAAATATTGATTAATGTCCCCATTTAATAGAAATTTTTTCAGCACTTTAAAATACCCCCTTTAATAGTTCTAAAAAGCACTATTAAAGACCCCATTTAACCTCGCTTTTTTTAGCGCAAACAAAGGGGGTCTTTAATAGAATTTTTAGCTAGCGATGTTAAATAAATAACACTGGATAAAACCAGTTTTTTAGTTGTGATTATTATGTAATTAATATATAACATATAACTTCATACTTTCCATTTCTTGTAAATATGATAACTTCATTTGCGGAAGTGTGGACTATCGCTTCCTCAATATAACTCCATACCTTCCATTTCGTGTAAATATGATAACTTCATTTGCGGAAGTGTGGACTACCGCTTCCTCAATGTAATGTGATTCATTCACACATTAAATAGAATTTATTAAGGGTGGTTTTAGTAAACATATATGATATATATGACATGATAATTCTACTATAATAATATTAGATATATATATATTTCATCTAATTTCTTTCCTTCAATACGTCAATAAAATGGAAACAACATTCATGCGTAAGTACAGCCCGTCGTCTCCATCAACGGTGTATTCCATTTCATATTTCTATATTCCATAGATTATTATAACTATCTATATATTGAATATATGTGATATTTATATCATGTTTTACATTCTATAAATAAGTAATTCATGATCTATGTTATAAGATCAAGATTAATAAGTCAAAACATGTACGAAAAACAAAGTGGATATTACCCAAAGCTTATCATTAACATGGAATTGTTAATAAATAGGTAATATAAAGTCATAATAAAATCATAAATGGTACTATATAGAATAATATGGTTCATTAATAGATTTATAATAAACTTGTATTTATTATAAAGGATGTTTTTACAAGTATGATGAGAGTCAATACATAATGTAATCGTTTTCTCGTCTCACTTTTATATTCTATGAGACACAAGCCATGTTCACCTCATATTTTCATATTTGTGGTGTGTATATGACCATGTATGTATTATATTATTCTTATACTTAAATTTATGGTTATTTACATATCCATTTTATGATCTCAATGTCATGGGGTTTTACGGTTCGAAATTTACCAAATCAATAGGATAGTTTTGTCTCAATTTTCTTTATTAGCGGCACATGTTTTGTTATGCACCTATATTCTTTTATGAGGTGTATATAATGAGATTTTACATGTTATATCATGAATATAGTTCTTTTCATATTCTTATAAGCTTCATGTAATTTCTTTTTCTTACACAGGGAGTATAAAACAAAGTTACCTAGTGATATCTTCAGGTATTAGTTTCATTTTCTCACTATTTCGTACTTATGATAATTAATAAAATGTTTTTAAGAAAATATGATCTCATTTCCCATTTTCTTCGGAAGTATGTTTATTTTAAAACCCATGTTTTCAAAAAAAAAATCAAATGTGTTTTTAAAATAATATTTAAAACTAATTTTCAAGGAAAAATTATTACAACAATGTTTTATGGTTTTCAAAGTTTCCTTTATAAGTTACCAAACGATTTTAAAATAAAAAGGTTTGAACATGTTTTTAAGATTATTTTTTATATTTTCAAGGAAAATGGTTTTCAATATATTTTAAATATTATTTTATATGTTTTAAAGGAAAATTTTCTTTAAAATGTTTTCAATATTCCTTTATAAATTTTCAAGGTTATTTTGAAATAAATTTTTTTTCAAAATTTTTTATTTTTTAAAAATTATAATTTTCAAAGAAGAAAGGATATTTTCCTCAAGAAAATATTTGAAAATATTTATCAGAAATTATGTTCCATCTAATATGTAATCCATTTTTGTTACTCATTACTTTATGGGGAAATCATTTAAAGGTTCCATTCATATTCTTTTTTGGAATGTTTTATTTTTTGATGTCCCGATGTTTATGAAACATGTTTCTCTTTCATGGGATATATGTTTATGAAACCCATTTCTCTCTCACGATTTATATATTTATGGAGCCCATTTATCTTTCATGTGTTATATTCTAATGAAACCTACTTATTTTCATAAGTTATTATTTTATGAAATGATTATGAAACCATTATCTTTTTCCACAGGTTATGATATGATTACATGTTTATGATACCCATTTCATTTAAAGGGTTATAATATGATGAATTTTTATGATCTCATGGAACAAATATTAATTATTTCATTTTGATATGGGTGGGAACAATATCTCCATCCAATTAATTGGGTAAATATTTATATCTCATGAGATAGACATGGTTGGAATGGTGAGTGAACTCGGTTCAATAAAGGATTTTTTTCACTAAGATGGTATTGGGAGTGAACCTTGATTATTAATATGGTCATGAGAGTGAACCATGACTACCAATATGGTATGGGTATTGAACCCATACTGCTAATATGTCCTTAGAAGAAATGACTTGACTACTATGTAAATCATTTTATATGCTTATGTGTATGTCACAATTCCATATCTTATTCTTATGTTATGATTTTAGGCTTATGGTCTCGATTCCTTTATGATTCATCTCTTATGAACTGCAAATATTTATTCCATGATTCATGTTTATAATATTTTTATGTAGGGTATGATCTTCTAATGTCATTATCATGTTTTCATACCCTTATTATCATGTTTATGCTTACATATCTCCTTTATTTACCCTTTATGGGCATCTAAGATCACCCCTTTTTATGTTTCCCTTACCCAGGTTATGAAGATATGTATTATATATGATGTTTCTAAGAAGGGTGATAGTAATAAAGAACCTTGTAGGAGATAATGTAGTTCACTTATATACCAGGGTTTATGTATCCATGTTTCCAAAGGCACTAGACCAATACTGTCTTTAGGCATATGTTTGTGTAATGTATTAAGTACTCCATAAAATTTATGTAAATTTAATGTATGAAAAGTGAGGTTAACTATATTATTAGTGGTTCTATAAATTCTAAATTGAATAAAGATGAGAGAGTTTTCTAATCCTGAAGGATGTGTCCTAAGGGATTGTATTTATGGAAAATATCCACCACTTGGTTAGGTTACTAATGATGGTGAAATTATGCATATCCATGGGTGTGTATGGGACCTAAAAACAATGTGATAGGAATTGATGTGATAATAACATGGTTCTATGTGCACAGTGAATCCTGGACTAATAAAGACATATCATGATTTTCACTACTAGTATTGTTGCTCGTTAATGAAAAAAGAAATAGTGGTATTTTTTACATGGTGTTCCACCTCTCAGTAGGTGAAAGAATAAAACTAGTGGCCTAATAGCCTATTTTAGCCATTAACTATCCTATAGTGTAAATGGTATGATGTCACTATAGAATTTGTGACAGGGTTACAAAAGTTACCCCAAGGTAGTGACACCATATGGGTGGTTGCAGATAGTATGATGAAGGTTGGCCATTTCTTTCCAATCTGGGTGACCTTCTTAGTATATGAGTTGAGGAGATTATACATATGAGAGTTCATACATCATTATGGTATTCTAATTTCCACTGTATCATAATGGGATTCTCGTTTTATACCATGGTTATATAGGGGTTATAGAATACTCTTGGTTTGAAGTTACTCTAGAGTATAACTTATCACTCTCAAACTTATGTCTAGCCCAAGCAAACTATAGAGGCACTAGAGGATATGATTTATTCATGCTACCTAGATTTTGGGGGATGATGGGAGAAACAATTAACTCTTTATGATTTATCATATTATAATATCTTCCATGAAACATCTCAAGTGGAACCATATAAGGCTCTATATAGTAATTCATGTCATTTACATTTGTGTTTTTTAGAGGTAGGGGTGGCAGTGCTTCTGGGACAAGGTCTTGTTCAGTTTAAATCATAGTAAGGTCAACTAATTTGGAAACGTATGTAAATAGATCAGTTTAGGTAGAAGTATTATTTGGATTGGTGTCGCCAACCTCTAGAGTTTGAGTTGGGGTATCTATTCTTCTTACATGTTTCACATAAATAGGGTTATTGAACGATTCATAGGTAAGTAAATATAGTGAATAGTTTATTTGGTCCATTAAATATTTTGGAGAGGGTTTGACCAATATATTATTGATTAGATTTTACTCTATGTTATGATTATATGCATGATGTATTTTATATATCTTATCTCCAACATTATTATCCTAAATCATCTCATGTTTTTGAGCATGATAAAGATTCATTAGAGGATGGTGCTTCATTTGAGGAGTATCCAATTCATATCATTTAGAACGAATACACTTTGAAGTAGAATAGTTCCTCTATGTTTAGGTGTTATTGAAACATGAACATATTCAGGAGGAGACATGGGAACGAGACTCTGATATACTTTCTTAGTGGCTTGAATTATTACCTGATATAGTTCATCAACTATAAAAGGTATAAATTGGGGATGAGTTATCTTACGCAGGGGAGGATGTATGATCGTGCTTCAATATCGAGGTATGAACTCTTTCATTTTTGGGTAAACCTGATTTACTTTAACAATTTGAAAAAATCGGGTGTTGGAGGCAAGGCATAGAATACTAGAGGGCTTGGGGATAAATCTAGGACTAAAAAAAGATATTGTAGTCCCAACTGCTATCCATAGGACACCTGATGACTAGCTGGTGGACACCCAATGGTTAACCAGTGGCCCATTGGGTGATTTTTTAAGAGGCCCATTTTGGTCCATTCACCCCTCCATCCCCCTATTTTAACCATCACACCTAATTTTTATCACATTTTAACTCATGTAGAATCATGGTAGAGGTCCCCATTCCTTTTACATTCTTCTTGTGAGTTATCCCTCAAATATTTGTCATTTTTTTATTGAAGTGTAGGAAATCTTGAGGTAACATTATCACTCCTCTTCCCTCCTTTTGATGAATTCTTCACTATCTTTAGTGTTACCTTCATGTGAGATAAT
Organism: Viscum album; assembly: GCA_963277665.1. Lineage (NCBI taxonomy): Eukaryota > Viridiplantae > Streptophyta > Magnoliopsida > Santalales > Viscaceae > Viscum > Viscum album. Next base: position 20,615,467 of record OY728157.1, on the reverse strand, counting down.
ATTCCCTATTTTACGGTTTTGTTTAGTGTTTTTTTCTTTTTCTAGTAAAAATATGAGGTAGATACTAGATGATGAGAACTCTATGAGCCCTAGGTAGGTGGTCTATATGATTTTCCCAAAAAGTCACCATTTTTAATATGTGTTATTGTTTTATACATCTAAATTTATGATTGTTTACCCTAATATTTATATTACTTTAATTTGTCACATATAGATCGACCTAGACAAACTACATGCCTTTTAAAAAACATTGATGGTTGACAACCTCAACTAAAACCACCCATCATCATGTTCTTTGGTTAAAAAACATGAAAAACTTACCTTAAATGTAACCAAAACTCACCTTATGGTGTGTTTGTCTTGGAATTTTGGAAAACAAAAATTTATCTCTTATGTAATCAAACAACCCCTTAGGGTGTGTTTGGCGTGTCACTTAAAAAGGGAAAATTCTTGAGAAGATACTTTTAGTATGTATTTGGTAACTTAATCATAGTTAATCTAATTATGGTGTATTTGATTTACTTCTAGAGCACATACACCATTATTGTTATGAAATTCCAAGACGAATGAAAAAAATTAAATTGTGAAATGATGTGGTAACTCCTGGACAATATTCGAAGACCCCTACAAGTATGTGTTTTAATTTTGATAAAAGATTTAACATAAATAATTTATTTGGAACTTATGAATTATTACCAAGTATTCATTGGTTAAAAAATATGAAACTCGGTCACACTCTCAAAGGTGTGGCATGCCTCGAGTAAGACTTTGATTCCCTATTGAGAATGACTTGGGTGAACTTATAGGATGGAATCTGATTCATTGATGCAGATTCCAAGTGGAAATCCCACCATGTATTCTATTAGTGTATTACTATTATGAAGGAAACAACTAGTCATCAAATATTCATCAAGAATGTTGGAAAAACTAGAACCCTTGGTATTATTTCCTAGTTTCAATTTGATGCCATTGGACAATGAATTATTTGGATCATCCAATTGGATTAAAATTGATAACTACCCCTAAATTCAAGGATAATTTTTCTTGATATATTTAGAAAATATTAGGAGTAAAATGCCAAGGGTTCATCCCTTGGATTCCACTCATGATCCTAGAGATAAATATTATGGATTGATCCCCATAAGTTGGCTTGAAAACTAAGAATAAAGATTGTACTAGGTCTTCCATGGATTCAAAATAGGTGATTTGTGTAGGAATTCCTATATATAAGGGTGTCCAAACCTGACCTGACTTGACCGGGTTGGACCAGGTTGGGTCAGGTTCAAAATTCCATATGCACGGGTCGGGTTTCATCGGCTTGACCTGAGGTCGGGTTGGGTTGGGTCATGGGTTGGGAAAAAAATTACCCGACCCAACCCAATGACCCGATATACTATTCTGCATGCCCCTCCTATGCACATGCTGCCTTTCTTGGAATCCCGTTATCATCATTACTATTTGGTTCACCCCCCTTCCCTATGAACTTGATAGACTACTCCCATTACTTCACTGCCAACTCACTCTCACCGAATGGGTTATCATTGAATCAAAAAATAATAATTCATGGCCGTGTGGATGGGTTATCATTGAATCAAAAAATAATAATTCAGGGATAAGTGGGGTGATTCTCAATAGAAATTCAATGGGTGGAAACCATGGATTGGATTCCCAAGGAAGATAAGTATAATATATTAAAAAAATTCAGACAATCTTTTTCCCTTCCCCGTAGCATCGCATGCCTTCATCTCTTACTGGCCCACCATCCTTACCGGTCAACAGTCATCGCTGAAACCTCCCTTACTGTGGCCACCCACAGTGCATCACAGGCAGACTTCCATCATTTATAAGTATAACCACCATCACACACCCAATCCTCTTGTATCCTGATACCACCTCTCCCAGTCGTCAACTTGGCACGCCATTGACGATCCTCCTAGTGCTGGTATCGACCTCCCCATCTCCAAAAGCCACCCTCACTCAAACCCTCCTTCACCAATCACTACTCCCGATCACCCCAGCATCTTCCAGCTGACCATCATTATTCCAAACTCCCCCTATTTGGCCCAACTCGCCCCAAAATCATAAGGTGTGGGTGGGTTATTAAAATCAGAGCAGCGCTGGCTATTTTTTTCCCATAAACCATCGACCCAACCCGATCTGATACAGGTTGGGTGGAGTTGAGTCTAAACAAAAAAAACCATTCTAACCCAACCTGAACCGACATTTTTTGGTTGGATTGGGTCCAAAAAAATCCCCAACCCGACCCATAGACACTCATAAGTTGAGAATCTCATAACAGAAACTGAAAAATATGAGACCAAGATGGTGCTCACATCAACGAGATAAGAACAATGGTTTTTAATTTCTCTGATCATGCTCTGAGGGTACGCCGTCGTTCCCACTCCCATCGGTGTCTGTGGGGGTCTCAAGCTTCTTCCAAATGGTGGATTTATTTTCACGTCAAATTTCATGGTTCTCTTTATTTAGGGATTGTTTTTTTGAAGCGCTTTCCTAGATCTCGTTCCCAAGGGAGGAGATCTTTCAGTCATTATCATAGTCTTTTGGTCATCTTATAGTCATCTTCACTGTCAGTTAGATATCCCACGAGGAGCTTGATATCGACAAGGTTTTTTTTATGTTACTACCTTAATTTATTATATCTACACACCATTAAATTTTATATTAATTGAATGAATTTTAATTATACATCATTAGTTGTGACCTACTAAGTTGTACTCACACCCTGTTTTACCCACTACATGTTACCCATAAAGATTTAATTGATGTAATAAAGGATAAAGGGAAGATCCTTGCTATTCACGGTTTATATTTGTCTTAGTTTGGGGGAATGGGAAAATAGGGGTGATCTGGGACTTAGGATGGTCATAGAGATTGGATGTTTTTAGTCATTTTTCTTTATCTTTTCCCATTACTATTTTTGTGATTGATTCCATGACATTCTTGTTGTATTTTTTTCACCACCATGACATCATCTATATTTAGCACCACTTTACTGCCTTATGTATATTTTATTTATTATCTATTTTTATTGTGTTGAAATTATTTCCATTGTGTTTCAATTTTTTACATAGGATATAGTCTCCCCACCATACCACCATATACCCTCACTGCTTGTCAACATCCTCTAGCATATGGGGAGGCATGCTTGAGGTTTTTGTCCCTATGTATTGTTTACTTATTAATGAACTAGGAAAAGGATGTCACAAAAAATAAATTATTACTTGAATATATTTTTTGAAAAGAATGTTTGATATATATATATATATCATCCATATAATGTTGACATCGATTGTGAATTTTCTTGCTAATTACCAAAAATAACAAAGATATCCACCACATAATTATACATGGTACTCAATCCATAAACCCTAAAAGACCCTTCCCAAACACCAAATTTCACCACCATGCCTCCAAAACCTCTATGTATTTCAAATTTAAAAAATACATAACTTAAATGAGTATCTATAATACTCCTCATTGTTTCACTTCCCACACTTAGGACATTAATGTGCATTGTTTATATTGAAAATATTGATCCATTATTGATACATTAAAAAGTCACCCTCTATCATTTCCTCATTCTGAGTACTATGTTGCCAAATAAAACATACCGATGAAATATCTCAACAAAAATTCACTCTTTCCCACCTTTCAAAAATATGAATAAGATCTTACATAATGCTCGCATTGAGTTCTAACTCCACCTGATGCTATCTAATATCATGTTAAGGGTCCTGTATGTATTCCTAAAATTGTTAAATCTGAAACACATCATTCATCCTTTAAAAATTAGAATTTAATTCCAATTGGTTTTCCATATCCCTGATATGACCGATAATATATTGTTATCCAACATATCTATGAGTCAACATACCATAAATCCAAAGAATAATTTATCCAAATCATAGAAAACCCCTAAAACACATAATTGGCCATAAAGAACCTCAAAGTCCATTAAAAATGATCAATAAATGTCTTTATACTAAAATGATTTGTACTCATCCATATAAATAATTTTTACTATCTATTAGACCATGTTAGGCCCTCCTAAGTAATCATCTCTCACTTTTGAACTATATAAGGGAGAATGACATGATCCTCCATAGAGTTACTTAAAGTAACACAAATAAATAGTTTTATGATGGATATTATTATATGAAAACTTAACTAATGATAGAATATCTTCTAATAATCCACAAAAACCCATAACACATTCTATAATATTTCCACCAATATTTGATAATCTTATCTTATTAATCATTTATTAAATGTTGGTATATAGTGATAAACATCAACTATGTAATAATAACCTATTGTAAATCCTTTCAAAATAAGGAAGTCAATCTAGAATCACTGTCTAAAATAATCGATGTCATCACAACATGAATTTTACCTAATTCCTACATAGACAAATTTTTTAATATATTATTGAAATTCAACTCTAAAATCAGTATTATATGACATGATTTGGTCTGTTTATATATAACAATTATAATAGAGTCACACTTCATTAATGTATTCAAAAAAGTGTCTATAAAATTAATATTATTTGGTTCCACTTATAAATTGAAATAGGAAATGGTTTCAACATTACCACTAGACTATTATAATATTCCATTACCAATTGACATGTAAGCCATTTTGAAATATACTCTGAAATATTTCTCTATATACCTGGTCAAAAAAATTGTTGTTTCATATCAATTCACATCTTATTAATATTTGAGTGAACCACCCAATTAGAATGTTTAAATTATTTTATCACTTCCCCTTATATTGTGGACGGAACAAACCTCATATTATGAAAGTACAATATCAAATTTAACACTTTTGAATATCCATTTGGGGCCTCAATATTAATTAAACAATCCCTCATTACCATATAATACAAATCTAATAACTACACTTTCCTCACCCTATATCAAAAATTTACTAGAAAAATAATACTCAAAAGTGTCATATTCTCACCCTTTATTATTATTTCTAACCACATTTTAGTGAATAAACTCATGAGATTCTATTCATAAATAGATTCTTTAACAACATCCCTATGTGATTTATCATTTAATCTACCATCTTATCTATTTACCTTTATTAATATATATACTAAATATAGGTAAAAGTTTTGTTATTACAACTTCTATCAATACAACGAAAAATTTGGATCATACAAAAAATATGATATACTTCAATATTATGTGATCTTTGTACACTATGGGACCCTCACTAAAAAAATAGCAATGACACACTTTCAGTGGATAGAGGATGAATGTATTATTGAGGTCATTCATTTGGTAATTCCATTCAAAAACCCTTAACTAGTGTGAGACATATGAAATTATATAACTACCCTATATAAAGATACATCAATGTTATATTCTTAAGGAATCACAATAATCTATTTATACATCACAAAGAAATGCATATGGTTTTTTATCTCAATATTTTCATTTCTTTAAAATAATTTCACATTCTATAGTCCTCATTAATTATACATTTTTCTTATTTAAATAAATCACTTGTGAATATATGTGTTAGAAATATTAAGTAAATCATCAATAATATGCAGTTAGTCATAGAAAACTATACACATCAATGATGTTTTTTAATACTTCCCATAATACCATGAAATTAATATTTTTTGTTCCAAACGATACACCAATTCCTAAGAACTCTTTATTGGTGAATTCTAATTCTTAAATCCAAAATTTATACTTGAATAATACTTTATTATTATGATGATCATACAATGTGCTAAAAAAGTCACTAATTATTTCTCTCGATCACCCCATGATCGTAATTACACTATTATGTCATTAATAAATATAGTTGTAATATTGTAAATATATTGAAAAAATATTTGATTCATTAATGTCATAAAATATTTCAAGTGTTAGTAAAACAAAATAGGATGGACAAATAATCATAATGTTCGTACCTACTTTGAAATGTTATTTTTCATTTTTCTAGTTTTTTTACCTTGAGTTAATAGTACTAAGAACTCAAGTTGATCTAGAAAAACACTCTAGAACACATTTATTAAACAAAAAACCATCAATTATAGTAAATGGATATTCATTTTTGATATTAACTTTATAAAATTCCTATAATCTATACATAAATATAAGGTTCCATTCAATTTATTAATAAAAATAACTAGAGATCCTTTAGGTGAGCAACTTCGTCTAATGAAACCTTTATTCTCCAAATATCAACAAATCATTCAACTTTAAAATTTAAATATATCCATCAAATATGAATAGATATATATATATATATATATATCATACCTAGAAAAAATTCAATTAAAAACACTACTTGATACTCTATATGAATTCTAAAAAATTAATCATGAAAACAATATGGGTGGTGGATCACTATCTTTGGAATGAAAAAAATGAATATCTTCTTCTATTACTCTTAACACCAATTAAACTAACTATCATGATATACTCACAAAACAAATTTATATAGTTCTATCTATATTTATGTTCACTCTCCATTCCAACATAAACATAATAATCCCACCCTCTAGATAAGATAACATTAACTTTCGATCATAACATTCAATGTGATTGTTATACACTATAACAACCCAAACTCTAGTAACCCATTGATATTGTCTACTTTATTAACACAGATATTTGGGATCTAATCCTAAAAGACCGATCAGTTCAATAGTCTTAGAGAGATAGATAAATGCATGATAACCATTTTAGATTGGAAAAAATATATAAATCAGAAAAAAAAAGTTAACATTCAACATTTTTGAAAGTCATTTAAATATTTAATCTTCATAACCCGATGAAAGGAAAGAAAATAAGGGTGAGCTCAAATTCTCAGTAACGGTTTCATAGAACAGAATATATCACGAGTAAATAAGGAATAATCAATATGGAAATATAAATAACTAAAAACTCAAGACATTTAATAAATAAATCGATCCTAAATGCATCCATAGATAATATTAAAGAAAAAATCTCATGGATAATAATAACTACATTCTAAATGAAGGAAATGTATAATATTGGACATCATGATCATAGAAATCATGATATGTATACTATCAAGACCATATTCCAAGAGTCTTTAATTTTTTTTAGCTATAAAACAAAAAACCATTTAATTAGGAAAATTGATTTGTCTCATAAGACATATAAATTCATATAGTGGTAATCAATAATCGCACCCCACCCATCATTTCATGATCAATACATCACTTTGTGGATATGATAGGTCGTACGCACGCACGACAGATATTATAATTTAATTGTGTAAAAGGGATGATATATTAATTTTAAAAAATAAAAATAATATCATTAGAATCATATATATTCATTATTTTCATTATTATGACTATCCATGTGAGTCCATAATGGAATCAAATTACATCGATTTGTGAGGTAGAAGTCCACCGTACACAGGAGTGATTGATTTGTTTCCCATTTGATAGAGAAGGAGACAGATAAATATTATTCAATAAACATAATAACATATAAGCATATGTGGGATACTGGTGTTATTATATTTCAATTGTTAATACATAATTTAAAGTGATAAAATAATAAGTAAAAAGTAAAGTGCTTGGTGAAGATAATTACCTTCTCTTAGAAAAATATCCTTTGGATATCTTATTAAGGAACATGTGGTTCTTATTTTGGAAATAATGGTGGCTCTAGAACGTGGATAATGATTTTTGGGTAGTGATTTTGGTAGGGTTTGGTCAATCTAAATGGATTAATAGGTGTGAAGAAATGAGGGGATGAGTATCCCAATTATTATTGAGGTGAGCGACACACTTGTAATTTTTCAATGTTTTTCAATAATTCTGAGTCACTTTCATGAATAAATGGATCTATAATAGCTCCAATTATAATTTTATAAGGTTATGTTATAAATAAAACCAACCAATGGGGTTTCATTAAGTTTTTTTTCATTTTAACCCTTATATTTATAGATTATCCCTTGGTAAACCCGTTTGGACCTTAACCATAGCAATTAATTTTAATAGTTTTTTACTATTTATTATGAAAAAATATTATGTTTAATTTATTAATTAATATTTATTATTTTTATTATAAATATAAAATTCACATTATTACATTCAATTCAAAGAAGTGGAAACATTTAATTTAATGTAAAACCCACAAAATGTGTCAAAAATGGTTTAGAAAATGCATTTTTCAAGCATGAGAAGATCTCACATTAACTATAAGAATTGTAATAATCATTAAATAGAATTAAATTAATATTTATATATATAACAAAAAATTTATTTAAATCATTAATCCTTAAATATTATTACAATTAATAAAAATTGAAATACCTTATGCCTTTTAGAAAAAATAGTTTTTTTGAAAAATATACTTTTTACCAACTAACGATATTATCTTAATTTTAATCAAATTGATTGTCAATAAATTGTAAATTAAAAATATTATGACAAATTATTATAAATAAATTTAGTAATATTTAATTTCTATATTTTCAATTATTCATAAAATGTTATTTTTAAAGGAAAATGTCAAAAACTCATTCATGGATTATTTTGACCAAGTACGTTAAAATTAAATATTTATCCTATCAAATTATAATTATTGTTACATGAAATATTAAAATGTAAATTTTATTATAGTTTTACTAAAATATAATACTCACTTACTATAATTGAATCTTGGGTGTTAAATTCCTCCCTCCTATGGAAATTTCTTCCTCAAAAGTTTCTTAGGGATTACATTCTAAAAAAACAAGGGTGATTATTCTTTATAACTTCCCCTATTTCCCACATTAATTCCTAAATTTTATGATTTCTCCAAAGTACCTTCACCAATTGAGTCATCTGATTCTACAATACTTTCTCTCTAGGGTCAAGAATCAGGATGGGCTCTTCGCCGTAAGATAGATCAGGTTCTGATTCTATTTCTTTATAGGTGAGAACATGCATTGGGTATGTTGTTTACTTCATTAATAATGAGATATGGAATACATAATTTAATTTAGAGTTACTTCATGGAATTTCTAAATGGTAAGCCACAACTTTGATTCTTTTTAGGATTTCAAAAGGTTTGAAGTTACAGAGCTCAGTTTTCCTTTCTTATCAAAATCTCATAACACTATTCCATGGAGATAATTTCAAGAAAATGTGATCTTATACTTGAAATTCAAAATCTTTACTCTTTCAATTAGCATAACATATTTTACTACTTTGAGCAACATTAATATGAGTCTGAATAGTCTTTACCACTATTGTTGTTTCCTCAATATGTTATTTTCCTACAACCTTATTTTCACCTATTTTATCCTAATATATTAGAGTATAAAATATTTTCTATATAATTATTAATATAACACCATTTTAATAATTTAATAGAATCTATTATTATAGTAAAACTCTACCAAAGGTAAATACTAATCCCACATACCATGTAAGTCAAGCGAGAATGACCTAAAAATTTCTTCTAATGTTGGAATAGTCCTTTCAAACTATCCATGAGACTATGGATGATATGAGATGTTAACTGAAGCTTGGTGTCAAGAGACCTTAAGAATAATTTTCCCGAATTTCAATGTAAATCATGGATCGTGATCAGATATAATTAAAATAGGTATACCATTATGTATTATAACTTCATTAATATATAATCATGTAAGGTGATTAAGATGTAAATATTCTACTATAAAAAGGAAATGTTTATATTTTTTAAGGTGATAAAAAAGTACCCATATTACATCATTATTTCTAAGAGTATTTGGTAATCTAGTGAAAAATTCCATAGTAATGTCATCCCATTTATAAATAGGAATAGGTTGTGGTTGCATTAATCCACTAGGATATTGTCTCTTGGCCTTCAACTGTTAAGAAAACAAGTATCTTGATATATAATTAGAAATTTATCACTTCATATTATCCCACCAAAAATATTATTTCAAATACTTATACATATTAGTGATACCAAGATGTACAGTTAAACTAATGCTATGAGCATCATCCAATAACTTTTTTTTCAGATCAGGTATAGATGGAACACACAACCTCTTTCCAAATTTTAAAATTCCATCTTCACAAATTATGTCTTCCAATTTTACATCATTAATTACTTTAATTTTCTTTTGAAAATTATCATCATCAGGTTGATAACGATTTATATTTTCCAATAAATATGGTTCATAAATTTTTTTAAAAATGAGTGATGTCTCACCATCCTTAATAATCCTGATATCGATCTTTACCAGATCAAAGAATATAATATCCCTATCAATCCTCATTTTTCCTAGAACTCCATGATCTTTCATGTTTAATGCATCCACTACATTAATTACATTACCTAGGTGGTAGTGTATTCATAAATCATAATCCTTGAGTATCTTGAGCTATTATATTTGCCTCATGTTATTTTATTTATAATAAAAGATGTATTTTATACTCTTAAGATCTGTGTATATCTTAAATCTTTATCCATTGAGATAATTTCTCTATATATTCAAAGAAAATATTATGGCCTATATCTCACGATCATAAGATGGATAGTTCTATTCATGAATCTTTAACTTCCTTGATGCATAGGCAATAAATTTACCATTCTACATAAAGACATAACCAAGTCCATTCTTTGATACATCTCTATATATCACAAATCCATCATTTTTGGATGGTCGAATAAAAATCAGAGCGTTGAACAATATCCTATTCAATTATTCAAAACACTATTCACCTTCTTTTATCCATGTGAATATAACCCCTTTATGTATAATCATTGTTAATAGGTTATCTAATCAGGATTTGTTTTTGAAAAATCGATGATAGTAACCTGCTAAACTAACGAAACTATGTACATCAGTTATATTCATTAGTGTAGTCTATTCTTTGTATTACATTGTTTTCATAGGATCAACATAAATTCCATCCCTGGAGACAATATGACCAAGAAAAGAAACTTCTGATGCCAGAATTCACACTTTCTAAACTTCCCATATAACTCATTTTCTTTAAGAGTTTCAAGAATGATCTATAAGTGATTCTCATGGTCCTAGTAGCTTTTTATAATATACCATGTAATCATAAACAAATACCATAAAAAAATTATCAATATATTATATGAATACTATATTTATTAGATCTATAAAAAAAGAGGGTTCATTAGTTAATCCAAATGGTATTAATACAAACTCACAATGTCCACAACTCATATGAAATATTGTCTTTAGAATATCTTCCTTATTTAATCACAATTTATGATATCAGGGAAATAAGGTAAATATTTGAAAAATATTGAGATCCATGAAGTTAATCAAATATGTCATCAATTCAAGCAAAAAGATTCTTATTCTTTTATCACAATAGCATTTATTTCCCTATAATAAATGCAGGGCCTCATAGATCCATCATTCTTCTTAAATAAAATAATAGGGACTCTCCAAGGTGAAACACTAGTGAATGTAAATCCATTATCATACAAATACTCCAGTAGTTCCTTTAACTCCACTAATTTTATAGTGTCAATTTTTTAGAGTTTCTTTGATATAGGTCTTTCATCAAGGGTTAAAATCATTAGAAAACTCAACTTCACATTCTGAAGGATGTCTAAGTGATTTATCATGAAATACACCAATGTATTCCTCTAAAATAAGTACATCCTAAATTTGAAGGTAGCCTTTTACACATGTATATTTTTTTTCCCTTATTCCAAAAAAATCTCATTCAAAAGTGATACTATGGATGGATTTAGACATGACCCATATAACGAAGTATCTATTCTAATGGTAAGAAATTCCATATCTTTATCATGATTCATAATTTGATTCTCTTTGAAATATATTTTTACATCATATTTTGAAATAAATCCCATACCAAGATTATATAAAATCCAACCATATGTATAATAATAAAGTAAGAAAATTTTTCTCATTTATGTGTCATAATAGGAACTTCTTGACACATCTTTGTTACACTGAGATTTCCACTAAGATTTTTTACTAACAACTCCCTTATTAATGTGATAGGGAAATACCTATTTTTTTGAAAAACATGTAAGATATAAAATAGTTCGAGGATCTAGAATCAAATAAGTCATTAACTAAATTTTAGGCTATGATTAAAGTTCCTACCACTAAAACATTGGGAACTTCAACCTCATCTGTAGTGATCATATAATCTTGTGATTATCCCCTTAGGGTCTTTAGTGGTAGATTCACTTGAAAATTGTGACATTGGTTTGGATAATGGCCAATATTATTATAGTTTTGGAACTATAGTAGTGGTATCTTTCTTTCCCTTACATTCATTATCCAGATGACCCTTATCCCCGCATTTGTAACAAACACCCATGCCCTTCAAGTAATTTCCAAGATATTTCATTCCACAATTTTCGCATGATGGAAATTACTTCATTTTATTATTATTATTTGACACATTACATTTTTATTTATATTAAACCAACATCTTATTCTCTTTATTCCCCATGAATATATTGGATCTATATAATTATGTCACTTCTTTTATGGAATGTAAAACTATTTCATTATATGATGAAAAAATTTCAGAAACCAGTGCCCTTCAAATACTTGTCTTAAGACCTTACAATTAATGGTCAATCATGCATTCCATATTACATATATAATCTATAGCATACCTATATAGTATTATAAAGTTATCTTTATACTATTCAACAATTTTTTCATCTTATTTCTTATGTTGAGGAACCTTTTCTTCATTTCGATTAGTTTCTCATGAGGGAAATATTTGTTAAAGAATGTTTCTTTAGTCTCTTTATATTTCATGTTCTCTATTTCTTATTCCTCTCTAGTATTATAGATAAATGAAAATCATTGATCAATGTCACCTTTGAGACAATCTACTGTAAGTATAACATTTTTTAATCATCACATCCCAAGTCTAGAAATATCATAACAAGGGACTTAAACCATTTCTCAACTTCCACATGATCAGTAGTCCCAAAAAATGATAGTATATTATATCACATGAAATGATCTGATATAGGTGTTTCATTCCATGGAACATCATGTTTCTCCAAATGTGTATGGTTATAATTCATAACTTAGTTAAACTTCCCCAATATAGCCATGATCTACTCAGCTCCAACACTAGTTGTATTAGATTTCTCAAAAAAGAAATTTATATATTGACCATGAGCAATTATAACATTAGTTCTACTATGAACCATTTCTATGTATTAGAATATTCTGAATTAGTTCATAATATTTTTAATTTCATATCATAATATATAATTCTAAATCTGATGTAATGATTAAAAAAATTGAATATTTATGCATTGTTAATATCAGAATAATAAACTTGGTTTTTTGTGAATATTTTTAAATCATTTTCAAATAATTTATAATATTTTGTAAGGAATATTTGAATTAACCTAAGAATAAGCACCAGGAGTTTCAAATCAGGTGATTACTAAGGGCACGGTCATCATGCAACAAAATGATGGTCGAGATTTATAAAGTTATCTTTATACTATTCAACAATTTTTTCATCTTATTTCTTATGTTGAGGAACTTTTTCTTCATTTCGATTCGTTTCTCATGAGGGAAATATTTGTTAAAGAATGTTTCTTTAGTCTCTTTATATTTCATGTTTTCTATTTCTTATTCCTCTCTAGTATTATAGATAAATGAAAATCATTGATCAATGTCACCTTTGAGACAATCTACTGCAAGTATAACATTTTTTAATCATCACATCCCAAGTCTAGAAATATCATAACAAGGGACTTAAACCATTTCTCAACTTCCACATGATCAGTAGTCCCAAAAAATGATAGTATATTATATCACATGAAATGATCTGATATAGGTGTTTCATTCCATGGAACATCATGTTTCTCCAAATGTGTATGGTTATAATTCATAACTTAGTTAAACTTCCCCAATATAGCCATGATCTACTCAGCTCCAACACTAGTTGTATTAGATTTCTCAAAAAAGAAATTTATATATTGACCATGAGTAATTATAACATTAGTTCTACTATGAACCATTTCTATGTATTAGAATATTCTGAATTAGTTCATAATATTTTTAATTTCATATCATAATATATAATTCTAAATCTGATGTAATGATTAAAAAAATTGAAAATTTATGCATTGTTAATATCAGAATAATAAACTTGGTTTTTTGTGAATATTTTTAAATCATTTTCAAATAATTTATAATATTTTGTAAGGAATATTTGAATTAACCTAAGAATAACCACCAGGAGTTTCAAATCAGGTGATTACTAAGGGCACGGTCATCATGCAACAAAATGATGGTCGAGATATACTCGACCAACTCTTTTTGGGGTTATTACCCCTAAATGCATCTGTTCCAAAACCACATCCACTTATAGTATCAAGAAAGAGATATATTTATAGGAAAAACCAAATGATATCTACCTTAATAAAACTTTTATGATATTATACTATAATTATACATGTCCTAAAATTCATTCATAGGTTTATACTCCATAATCTATGTTTCCTTAAATCTACTTCCCAAGGTTTCTACTAAACATATTTTGACACCAAATATAACAACCCCCACTCTAATAACCCAAAGCTAGTTTGTAATTTATTGGAATAGATAAAAGGGATATAATCCTGAAGGACTGATTAGTTTAGTAGTCTTGTAGAGCTAGATACATACATGATACCTATTTTAAAATGGGAATAATATATAAAACATAAAAAAGTGAATCTTTTAAATCCTTTAATTCCATTAAAAGATTTTTTATTCATAACATAGATAAATGAAAAAAAATAAGGGTGTTATCCATTGATCTATAAGTGTAACATACAATGAAATCTATCATGAGTAAATAATTCACAATCAATATGGAAAGGTGAATAATTAAAAAATCACTCCATTTAATCTATAAATTGAGAAAGAAATGCATCCATGGATAATATCAAATAGAAAATAAAATGGACAATAATAATTAAATTCTAAAAGAAAGAAATGAATAATATTGGATTTCATGATCTAAGACATCATGATATCAATACCATCAATACCTTATACTAAATTAGTTTAATTTATGGGTAGGTACACACCAAAAACCCATTTAATTTAGCCAATTGATTTATATCATTAAACCTATCAATACATTGAGGAGATATTAATAATAGAGACCCACCCTTGACCGTAGTCCAATGACTTCCTCATATATTGAATGATTAGGTAAATGCATAAACAATATGCCTTATAAAAATATATCAATATTGAGTAAAGAATATGGAATGTCAATTTTTTCTTAGTTAATCAAATAACATTCATAGTAAAACACTATATGTAGATATGGTACATAGTTTAAGAACTTATCATATCCATGACATAAATAATATGGATATTTAAGAGAAATGTACTGTCAAATTATAATAATAAATGGAATGTTTCAAGAGAATATTAATGACCACAAAATTATTAGGAGATAAGAGATGACCATTAATTCACTATAAAATAGGTTTTGAAATAAAATTATGTCCTTTGGAGAAATAAAGAGAATAAAAGAGAAATATAAAAACAATCATTCAGTAAATATTTTTTAAAATCATTTAAAACTTATAGAATAATATAAATATCATTAAATGGTTATGGTGATATGAAAGTCCATTAACACCATATGTGTTATACTGAAAAAATTCCTATTCAATTTTTATAATAAAAAGTCAAAAAAGTCCTTTTGAGAAAACATTAGAAAGATTACTTTAAAACCATTTAAATATTCAAGGATAACATAAAATTTCCTTAATGAACCATTTGAGTAATTAAAAATACTTTTGTGATTTTATTTTTAAATATCTATATGGAACAAAAACAAACCCTACCAAAAATAGAAATAAGCTCAAATTTTCTTTTAAGGGTTTAATTGCTTGATTCAATTCCTAAAGAGGGGAAATGTTGGAAGAAAATATGTAAACTACTTAAATATATATATTATAAGAAAATATGTGGATTCAATTCCAACCTATAACTCTCCCTGACCAACAAGAACACATACATCCAGAATCCAAAATCCTACATGGGATGTTTAAAATTCATCCAGAATTCAGAAATTTAGAAATTTAAAATTCATTCCTCACTCAAACCACAACAGAATAGAAAAATCCAGAATCCAATACATCCACAATCCAATAAATCCAGAATTGAAATGCAATAACACCAATAACACCAATAAAAAATTAAAATCCAATACATCCAAAATCTAATACACATAACAATATTCAAAATTTAGAATTCATTCCTCACCAATATAGCCAGAATCCAATACATCCAGAATTCAGAAATTTAGAATTGAAAAGAAATAACACCCATAAAAATATTAAAAATTTAAAATTAACTCTTCACTTAAACCACAACAACAATACACACAAGATAAAAATCCAACATGTTATAGAAAGAACATGTGATGTTTACTCATGGTCTTGGGTTGACTATCTTAAAACCAACAGAAAAACTTGGGTTGAGTGGACAAGGATCATGACACCCATAAGATATACAATGGTAGTGGTCAAGTTCTTAGCCCTAGGATGAGTTATAGGAATCACATGGGATGTTTATATTCCTCTAATGACTATTTATCCAGGTATAAATGGTTCCTGATGTGTTATTGGGAAACATTGGCCAATCTCGACATATGAGATGGGTTACCAGAATAGCCTACATGTTTTTCATAGACTTTTAAATTGGAATAAGGGGGTATTTGGATAATTGTAATTTGGTCTCCTAAGTGTTATGTGAGATGAATTCCCATCTTGGGTAGTGGGTATGAATATTCAATTATGTCTTTGGTATTGGGTTCCCAAAGGGACATTGGTTTGGTCCTAGAACCCACTGTTTGAGGATGGGATTAGAATATTAAATTTCATGTGTTTTAGAATAGGGGTAGGATTTCCTCACATGAGAAGTGGATTGTGTGAGGCTGGACCATGGATCCTTGTGCTAAAGTATGAACACAATCCGAATACGTTTGGTCGGTTTTCCGTATGCAAGTTGTTGTTTTCACTTAAAATCATGTCCATTTCAAATAAAAGTGAGAAAGTTTGATTGTTACCGGCCACACCATGCCTCTTATTGAGTCGGGTTTGACTCATACACATTAAAAATGACCCATGGATAGTTTTTATAAAGTATAAACAGAATCCGAATGCATTTTGTCAGTTTTCCGTATGCCAGTTGTTGTTTTCACTTAAAAAATTCTCCATTTCATATAAAAGTGAGACACTTTGAGTGGTACCGGCCACACTGTGTTTCATATTGAGATGGGGTTGACTCTTACATGTCAAAAATGACCCATGGATACTTGTGGTAATGTATCAACACAATCAGAATACTTTTGGTTAGTTTTTCGAATGTCTGTTGTTTTTACATAAAATAGTGTCCATTTTAAACAAAAGAGAGACACTTTGAGTGATACCAGCCACATCATGACTCGTATTGAGGAGGTGTTTACTTTTACACATCACAAATGACCCATGGATTATTTTCCTAAAGTATCAATACAATTAGAAAGCGTTTGGTCAGTTTTTTGTATGCAAGTTGTTGTTTTCACTTAAAATCATGTCCATTTCAAATAAAAGTGAGAAAGTTTGAGTAGTACCAGACACACCATGCCTCGGATTAAGGCGTGGTTGAATCATAAACATAAAAATTGACTCATGTTTCTTTTTCCTAAAGTATCAACAAAATATGAATGTTTTTGGTCAGTTTTCCATATGCAAGTTGTTGTTTTAAATGAAAATCATTTCCATTTCAAATAAAAGTGAGACAATTTGAGGGGTACCGGCCACACCATGCCTCGTATTGAAGAGGGGTTGACTCATACACGTCAAAAATGACCCATGAATTTTTTTCTTAAAGTATAAATAGAATGCGAATGCGTTTTGTTGGTTTTTCGTATGCCAGTTGTTGTTTTCACTTAAAATCCTGTCCATTTCAAATAAAAGTGAGACAGTTTGAGTGATACCAGCCACACCATGCGTTGGATTAAGAAAATGTTGGCTTGTACACATAAAAAATGACTCATTGATCATTTTTAAAAAAGTATCAATAGAATCCTAATGCGTTTGGTCAGTTTTCCGTATGCCAGTTGTTGTTTTCACTTAAAATGTTCTCAATTTCAAATAAAAGTGAGACACTTTGAGTGGTACCAGCGACACTATGCCTCAGTTTGAGACGAGGTTGACTCATACACATCAAAAATGAACCATGGATCCTTGTGCTAAAGTATAAACACAATCAAAATATGATTGGTCAGTTTTTTGTATGCCGATTGTTTTTACTTAAAAGGGTTTCCATTTTAAACAAAAGAAAGACACTTCGAGTGATACCGACCACACCATGCCTCTAATTGAGGAAGGGTTGACTTTTAAATGTCACATATGACCCATGGATCGTTTTTCTAAATTATCAACAAAATCCTAATGCGTTTGTTCAGTTTTCCATATGCCAGTTGTTGTTTTCACTTAAAATGTTCTCCATTTCAAATAAAGGCGAGACACTTTGAGAGGTACTGGCCACACCGTACCTCATATTGAGGTGGGGTTGACTCTTACACGTCAAAAATGACCCATGGATCCTTGTGCTAAATTATCAACACAATCATAATAGGTTTGGTTGGTTTTCTAAATGTTTGTTGTTTTTACTTAAAACAGTGTCCATTTTAAACAAAAGAGAGACACTTTGAGTGATAACTGCCACACAGTGCCTCATATTGAGGTGGGGTTCACTCATACATGTCAAAAATGACTCATGAATAATTTTCCTGAAGTATCAATATAATCATAAAGTGTTTGGTCATTTTTCCATATTCAAGTTGTTGTTTTCACTTAAAATCATGTCCATTTCAAATAAAAGTGAGACAGTTTGAGTGGTACTGGCCACAACATGCCTCGGATTGAGGCGGGGTTGACTTATACACTTAAAAAATTACCCATGGATCCTTTTCTTAAAGGATCAATAGAATACAAATGCATTTGGTTGGTTTTACGTATGCAAGTTGTTGTTTTCACTTAAAATCTTGTCCATTTCAAATAAAAGTGAGATATTTTGAGTGGTAACGGCCACACCATGTCTTATATTGAAGAGGGGTTGACTCATACACGTCAAAAATGACATATGAATCATTTTCTTGAGGTATAAATACAATCATAAATCATTTGGTTAGTTTTTTGAACGCAAGTTGTTGTTTTCATTTTAAATCCTTCCATTTCATATAAAAGTGAGACAGTTTGAGTGGTACCAGCCACACCATACCTTGGATTGAGGCAGCGTTGACTCGTACACATCACAAATGACCCATGGATCGTTTTCCTAAAGTATCAATAGAATCTGAATGTGTTTGGTTAGTTTTTCATATGCAAGTTGTTTTTTTTACTTAAAATCTTCTCCATTTCAAATAAAAGTGAGACAAGTTGAGTGGTACTAGCCACACCGTGCATCGGATTGAGGCATAGTTGACTCTTACATGTCACAAAAGACCCATGGATCATTTTACTAAAGTATCAATAGATTCTGAATGCGTTTGGTCAGTTTTTCGTATGCCAGTTTTTGTTTTCACTTATAATGTTGTCCATTTAAAATAAAAGTGGGACACTTTCAATGGTACCAGTCACACTGTGCCTCGAATTGAGGTGGGGTTGACTCATAAACATAAAAAATGACCCATTGATCCTTGTCTGGGGGGCTGTTATGGGTCAAGGGATGAGGTTGGGGGGCTGTCCGGGGGGGGGGGGGTACGAGGGGATGTTCGAGGGGCTTTCCGGGGGGCTGTTCGGGGTCTAGGGAAGAGGGTGGGGGTGTCCGGGGTGCAGGGAGAAGGGTGGGGGGGGGGTTGTCCGGGGTCCAGGGTGGAGGGTGGGGGCTATCCTGGGTCCATGAAAAATGGTGGGGGGGGATGTCTGGGGGCTGTCTGTGGGGGTGGGAAGGCTATCCATAGGGATGGCGGGGCTGTCCAGGGGGTATGGTTTGTCCAGGGGGTGGGGGTGTCTAGGGGGTGGGGGGCTATCTAGGGAAGGGGTGAATCAGTCACAACAAATCATCAAGTAAAGTTTTTTTATTTATAGATAAAAAATGAAGATAATGAGACCTAACTAATCACAAATATATACAGGCACAAAAAATCAATAAACATCAAAGGTCAGCAATATCAGTCAAAAATGCAACGGATCAATCTTTCCCTCATCACCATCACTATGATCACCATCATCATCACCCTCACCCTTGTCCACATCGTCATCCCAATAATCATCTCCACCCTCCTCCTCACTCTCGTACTTAGCCTCGGCCTCCTCATCTCCCTCCTCCTCTGCCTCAGCCTCCTCCTCCTCCACCTCGGCCTCCTCCTCACCATCATCTAGACCACCACTAGAACTTCCACCTAGTGCACCATATATAGAATGCATCGATGACATATATTCATCACAAGCAGTGCAGGCCTCTGGTGGAAGTGTTGGAAGTGAAACTTCCATCAATTTCATAAAAGAAGTGTTTTCCCTAGAAGACTGTTTTGTCATCTCTGTGGCCCTTTTTTCAGCCTGTTATGCCTGTGCCTTAACCTTCTACAACTCGGTGTCACAACAACTTGTACCTGAGGAGGGAAAATACCTAGTTGGAACTATACTCTTCATAGGTCACCAGCATACTCTACCAGGGTGGTCATCTCCCAACACCTGATGTAAGTGATCGTTTGTCCCAAAATTATCAGGTTCCTGTGCATCAAGGGCCTCCAAAGCAGCTTGTTACAAATATAAATATATTATTAAGTTAAAAAATAGAGATTAATATTTTAAATCTACAAAGTAAAAATTACAATATGCTTCTGAGTCGGTTCATTAACCGCACTTCCATCTTTTTTCCTTCAACTCAAGAAAAACAGTTTTGATCAAGGCACACATCCTTCTATATTCAATTTATGTCTCTATAAAGACATTGAATGTAGAAAACCATAATTAAAAATAATATACCAAAAAAATAGTAATTTCATAACTAAAATTATATAACAACTTTAGCAAACGAATAAATTATGGAGGAAGCAATAGAAAGTACAAGTCATAAAGACAGTTTATAAACTGTCATACCTGCTGTCTCTTATTATCTGGCATCGTAGTACGTCCCAATGTGTGGACGTATTTATTAAAATTAATGTTTTTTTATTTCTTCTAGATGCATCCTAAATAAAATTCAATAATTAATATTAACAAAAAATATGAAAATTTTCATTTAAATACCTCTAATTTTATTAATAATGTAAATTGGCTAGTCGCCCAATGAGTAATCATCTGTCGGTACTATTTTAATGGAAAATAATCCACTATAGGGACCACCTCTAACTCTGTGACCACTCTAGAACGCTAACCAATGTACAAATCATGCTTATAATCTCTCCAAAGCTCGCCTAAATCCTTTAGACGCGCTGGCCGTGAATCCTCACCATCGAGGAAATTAAACCGCAACTGAAACCAAAATATTAATTCATATAAATACAAAAATTATTATATTTCATTAAATACAACAGATTTTTTTACCCATATCTCTGCCTAGGATTTAACCTTGACTTCATTTGGCAGTTGTCTCCATGAGGGCGGGCTGACATGAATGATGTCTGAGAATTTGGTGAGCGTCACCAAAAAAACTCTGACATTGCTGCCCTAATTTTTCAATCATCTAACTATCTTCATTGTAGTCCACCATCAACTGCGTGCGGTAGTTACACACCACATGCATGCGTGTACGCCCCTGCCCCCTCCTACTATCAGTAGATGTATCTATTATGAAAGAAAAAAAATATTTTATCAATACATATTATAATGAAAATAAATAATGGTGTGACAATTTTTTAGGGTTGTATAAGTATACCTGTGATAGTCTGATCAATGGGCGCCGATAGATCCATAGGAACTGAAGGAACACCCATTACAGATGGTGTGGGTCCCAATGTAAGCTCTTTAGGGATAGAATCTGGTAGAGAATTAGTCAAAGAAGATGGAATATAAAATCCCAGATAGAATTAAGCATAGGTAAAAGAAGATGACATGGATGGCTGGCCAAATGCTGGATGGGGAGTGGGAATCATCATTGGATATTGTACAGATGGGTGAGGAGGATCAGATGTAAAGGAAGGTGAAAACATGGGAGGCCTAAATATCCCGTGTGTCCCTAATGGCACACCGTGATCAGAATGTGGGATAGATGATATGTCAGTGGGAGGGGCATGGTCTAATCGGGTACGCCGACCATATCCTCTAGCTCCCGTACCACCCCCCTCGTACGAACACCCCGAGTACTGGGACCACTACTAGGCTGCTCATAAAATAAATGTCACCTAATAGATGGATCCTGAAAAAATGTTTAAAAAAATTAATTAAATTAAATTATATATTATTTTAATAAATATATATGAAATAAAATACTCACTGCAGGCACTAGTGGTGGAATACATAGCTCATTCATGCGACGATGGTTGTCCATAATCTATTTTCGTCACCTCTCTTCAATTGGTTTCATTTCCTGTATTTGAAAACAAATATAAAAGTAAATATAAAATGATAACTAATGTGTAACCCAAAAATTAAGTACATTTCATAAGTTATTGATGCTAAAAAATGGAAATATTGTGAAAAGTTAGTACATTTTATAACACCCAAACTAAAGTCCCCAGAAAGTACCATATCACCCCACAAAAAAAATGGAAAACCACCTACACCACTACCCCAAATGTCCCCAATCCCTTCACATGGATCATCCTTATATCCATTACCCACCTCGAGAAAATATGAATAAACAAACCATTTACCATCTTTGAGTGGGGATACATCTCACCAGCACCTCCATTAGTCGATATGATTCACTAACTACATAAAAGGAGTGGCTATGAAGACTTCAAATCAAGTTGATTCATATAATCATGAAACTTGAATTGTAAAACAAAAATAGAAAACAAATCAAACTAAACTTATTTGGGATGTCATGCCACATAAGTCACCACCTGGTTTAGGTCAAATCAAAATAGAAACAAATAATAATAGATGAAAAACCTTAAAACTAAGTTAATCCTTATAGATTTGGAGTGTATAACTAAAATATTGATTGAATTCATATGTATTTATAGGGAGGAAGGAGTTCCCAACCTATGTAAAGAGAGAGGACTCTAGTTTAGAATCCAAGGGGGACTTCCCCAAGGCTTCCTAAATCATAATCACTATGAATCCAAGGTAGATATCCCCAAGGTATTCTAAACAAAATAATTATGAATCCAAGGGGGTTTCGAAATGGAATTAAAATCTATGTTTTTAACATGAATCCATGGTTAGTTTCTTCAAGGAATTCTAAATCAATAATCTATGAAAAATTACTCAAAAATTAAATTAAAATTTATTTATATTCATTTTGAATATGTATCATATAAGAGGCACATGCCTCAGGTCCCATTATGTGTTATAGGCATCCCAAATCATTAACTCATGTTCAATAACTCATTCTTGGCACCCCTATGGTCATACCTTTCATTGCCAAATTAGTTCCCCAAGTCAAGTGCACCCCATGGGTGGATAAAGTTTAGGTGTCTATACTAATAGGTTTTTATGGATCATAAAGAGGTTTAATTTCATAAAGTATAGAAAAAACATTTATTTTTAAATTTGAGACTAATAATAAAGTTTTTCAATGATACTACACATCATAATGAACACAAAACAGTGATACTTTTAAGGGATAGTTTATAAATAATATTCTATATACTCACAGAAATCTACCAATCAAGTATTGGTCATTTATTCAATATCAAATAGTGTGAATTATAAAATTTTAAAAAATACATAGAAATAGGGAATAATGGCAGTGATATTTATATATATTGAAATAAATGGAGAAAGGTTGAGAATAGAAGGATATCTTTATAACTAGCTCTAGGGGGTGGGGTTGTCCAAGGGGTGGGGTGGTGTCCAGGGAGGCTGACCAAGGGGGTAAGAGGGTTGTCCAGGGGGTGGGTTGGTGTCCAGGGGGGTTGTCCAAGGGGGTGGGGGTGTCCGAGGGTGGGGGTGTCTATGGGGTGGGGTGGTGTCTAGGGGGGTTTTTCAAGGGGGTGGGGGTGTCCGGGGGGGGTGTCCGGGGGGTGGGGGTGTCTAGGGGGGCTGTCCAGGGGGGTGGGAGGGATGTCCAGGGGGTGTGGTGTTGTGCTATCCAGGGGAGCTATCTAGGGGGGTGGGGGCTATCCAAGGGAGTGGGGTGGTGTCCGAGGGGGTGGGGGGTTGTCCAAGGGGGTAGGGGTTTCTAGGGGGTGGGGGTGTCAAGGGGATGGGGTGGGGTGGTGTCTAGGGGGGGTTTCCAAGAGGGGTGGGGGTGGAAAACTCCCCCTCCCTCCCTGGATAGCCCACACCCCCCTTCTAAGTGAAATTTGTATAAGAAAATCATCATCAATTTTCTTATCCCATCCGACCATACCATACCACCCATGGAATACCCTATAACTCAGAAATATCCTAATGTTATACACAATCCCATAGGACATAATCGATATATGGCCAATCTCATCAGCCACCCTCATCCACATCCCAGTATAACACCCCTCTAAGTTGTAACCATACCCTATAGGCCACAAGGAACTCACATAACAATTTCCAACTTACCCAAATCACTCAAAAATATAACCCCAAAGATTCACTGAGACCATTATCCCTTTCAAAAATATTCCATGTACTACATGAAAAAAAAACTAATTATGTCACCATATATCTTCTTATGAAGATGTGTCACTACCAAAAGTCTACCAAAACAAAACCACAATAAGACAACATCTTACATTTATCAATAGTGACAACAAGATAAATAATACAAATCAACAAAAAAGGTTATCACATTATACATGAAATCAATGAATCATATTTATACTACACTATACATGAAATCCCCCATAAAACTAGATTCATTATACAACCAATACCTCTCATAAACGAGATAACAGAACCCACAAAAAATAGAACCACAATTATTCAACACCTCAAATGGGTTTTCACTATCCACATGGCAAACTAGAATGCCTTACTATACAAATGTAAGGGATTCCCACTAGAAGAAACTTCTAACCAAGGCCCCCATAACATTAAATAATATAAAACCTCACTCTCTTGATCAACTCTTGAAGAAGGGTCTTGTGACAAGGGAACATGATAGGAGAAATATAAATACAGGAAGAAGAAGACCACATGGATCTCGTTTAGGCAAAATCAAAATAGATGCATGACATTCCACTTACAGATTATAAGTGTAGAAGTAAATAATTACCTGATTGACTGCAGAGAGAGCTTTGAGAGATACCTTGGGGTGAAGAGAGAGCGTTAGGAGCGATTAGTTTTATGGATGCAATCGCGCAGAGGGATTTTGGATGTGCTGCTATTTGAGGGAAACCTCTACAACAGTTTGTTAAAACCATTGGTAAAGAGTGTATTTACCAATTTTTTTTAAAAACCATTGGTATACATATAGCTTTTCCCAATGGTTTGAGTAAACCGTTGGGAAAGGGTTGTTCTCAACCCATTATCCCAACGGTTTCGTCAAACTGTTTGGAAAAATTAAGTATACCAACGGTTTATTCAAACCATTAGTATAAAAGTGTTGGGAAAACAAATTTTTCTAGTATTGATTTTATGAAGGATGTATTATTAAATTCCCTCCATAAAAATTATGGTAATCCTAAAAAAATGAGATTGTGAAATATAACCTTACCTCTGTGATAAATTTTAAATTGTAACCCATTGAAAGAATAAACATGAATTGAAATATTAATAATCATGAAATAATATGTATTTGTGTTAAATATATCAAATGGGATATGTATACACTGTATAAAATTAAATAGTTACATAATATCAAATATTTCTCTGTAGAATGAAAATTAAGACGAAATCCCTTACCACACACTTCAATTTAGTTTAATGTGATATAACATCCCATATAATGGTCTTAAACATGTTATTAATTTAAATATTCAACATATTCATATTTTTAATATCATATATGATCCTCTTATAACATCTTACCACCCATTCATTAATAATATATCAATATTACCATTGTTTCTGTTGTTAAATCCTTCATTTTATCATGCATATTTTTAATTGGAAGTTACAGTTCTTATGTATAGGATATATTTACACCATATCCATAATTATATTTAAGTTATAAATAATATATTTATTAATTATAGGTATTTTTATAATCATTCATGAAATTTGGACATGGGAAATGAATCACATCTCTTCATGGAGACGGTAGGTCGTGCATATGCACAAATGACATTATCATGTCATAAATGTTTGATAGGGTAAGTAAGTGGATGATATATTAATTTTACATAATAAATATTATTTAATATTAATATATATATTCATTATTTCCATCATTATGACTATCCATGTGACTCGGTAATGGAAAACAAATTACATTGGTTCATGAGGTAGTAGTCCATCGTGCACACAAGCGATGGGTTTGTTTTCCATTTGTTGGATAAAAAGACTAATAAATATTATTCCATAAAATAATAACATATAAATATATGTAATATAAATTTTTTATAATATTTAAATTGTTAATACATAATTTTAGGTGGTAAAATAATAAGTAAAAAGAATGTTCTTGGTGAAGATGAATACCTTCACTTAAAAATGTTCCTTTGGATCTACTATTAAGGACACCAGGGTTGGTATTTTGGGTATAAGATTTGATATATAACATTTTTAATTATGTTAGGGAGATATTTCATTATATTATGGTTGATATAGATAGTTTAATATATTTTAAAAAGTTAGGGGGGAGGATTCCTTTTATAATTGAGGTGAGTGGCACACATGTAATGTTTCAATGTTTTTTAATAATGTCAAGTCACTTTCATTGAAAATTAAATATTAAATTGTTAATATTAAAAATTTATAAGGTTAAGTTCAAGATAAAACCAACCAATTATATTCTATAATGTTTTTGTTCATTTTAACCCTTACATTTATATATCAATCCCTAGTAAACTTGTTTTACCTTAACCATAGTAATTATCATTTACTGTTTTTATTATTAATTTTGACAAAAATTTAAGTTTAACTTATTCTATAATATTAATTATAATGATCAAAAATATTAAATACATTTTTATCAAATCCAATTCATAGAAGTGGAAGAATTTAATTTAAAAATAAACCCATAAGATAAGCCAAAAATCAGTTTTTCAAAAAAATCATTTTCAATCATAAGATGATCTTACATTAACTATATGAAAAGTAAAAATAATTATATCGATTTAAATTCATATATTTATATATATAATATTTAAATTTAATTTAAATCATTCATCATTAAATATTATTTTAATTACTTAAAATGGAAAGACGTTATTTTTTTAAAAAAAGTTTTCTTAAAAATATTCATTTTTATCTCCAAATGATCATATATTTATTTATATCAAATTGATAGTAAATAAATTGTAAATTATATATATAATAAAAAATTATAATAAATATAATGATTAATATTTGAATATTATATTTTCAATTATCCATAAAAGCTTATTTCTAAGGGAACATTTCAAAAACTCATTTTTGGATTATTTTGACGAAGCTCAAAATCTATATTTATCCAATCAAATTAGAAATATTGGGAAATGATATATTAAAATATACATTTTATTATAGTTTTATTATAATATCTTCGTACTATAATTTAATATTGGGTGTTACATATTCAATCAACCCGTCCATGTCTATGGAGATTAAAATATGAAAATCTTTAGGATGGTGAAGTACCATTGGAATCAAACACTTTCAAAAATAATTATGCATGATGGAAACTTGTTCCCTAAATATTATGTTATCCTATAAATTAATATATGTACATTAAACTCAACATCATTTTTAATCACTGTCCAAATATATATATTAATCAAGATATAATAAATTAAAGAGATTAATTGAGATTAAATAATGTATAAATGATATTATAATAATATAATAAATTATGAGTTACAATAGATAGAAAAGCCTTTGTAATTATTGGATCATACTCTTTCATTACCAGGTAACCCTGAATCTTCTTAGACCGTGATCATCTACCCTACTTTAATTATTCCTTCAAATATTATCAAGTGTTCATAGTGTCATTTCTCAGGAAGAGATACTACCAGCATGAACCACCCTACTAACACTATCCTATTATGGATTGTAATACCTTTTTATAATTTAACAACCATCCATAGATGCACTATTTTGAATTTTGTAATACTACTTTAGGTATCCATGAATTCCACACATAATCTTTTTTAAGGTTTTCATGGGAAATACTACTTTATATTGTCAAATAACATTCATTAGAAATATACTACCTACATAAACCTCTTAACCCTAGAGTAACACATCTGTGTGCCCCGATATTATGATTCTACTAAATCATTAGAAGAATCATTATTCCTTATCTTCAACCTATTACTCAAACCACCTCCTCCACCTAGTAAAGTAAAGATACCCCTATCTAGTTGATTTCCAAGATACCATTCTCAACCAACACTTTATTATTTAATATTGAAATATATGAGTTGGTATAGAACCTCACCACCCTATATCATATTATATTTTTCAACCAATACAAAGATCATTATGAATTAAATTATTCACTCAAAGACTCTTTAATTATAAATAGGCCAAAGTTGAAAATTGAGTGACTTACATCAAGAACATAATATCTCTCTACATCATTTTAAATAACATCGATGTATTTGATACCTAAAAATTGTGAGTGTATAAGTATTTATTAAACACATTCTCAAGCCCTTCAAAAGTCAACCCATCATGAAACATATCCTTATCACACAAATGCCACTACTTATTTACAATTCTATTGAACATGTGCTTATATAATTTCACATTCATGTGTACTAGAGTATAAAAAATAGAAAAAATAATTATTAATATTTTTTAATAAATTCAATATATCTTTGGGATAATACATTGAATTATTTGAGGATATTTTATTTGAAAATAAAATAAAACATCCACTCCAACCAGTTCACATGGGGATGCCCCTCCAATAATATTATATTCATCTTCTAAATTTTATTAAGAATTTATGATCCAATAGTGAATTATTTTGAAATATATTCTTAGTGGATTCATAATTACAATTAATAGGAGGTATACTTGGCTTCATCATTATATAATAACCATTGAAAGACTATTAAACCTAACCATAAAACCGATATCTCTAGTATCCAAAAGTCCCATAAGTATTTCCCCACTTTAATAGAAAATAATATATCAACATTACATGATAACCCTAGAAAAATAAACCCCTCCATGAATGGTTTATTACTATCGATCTTACTCTTGATAAGAAATAATTACAATCAAATAATTCAATATTTACATAAATAGAACTTAATTTAATGCTATTTTAATAATCCAACATTTGGAAATGCCACATTTTGGAATTTATTTCATAATCAAAAGAAAGTAATTTTTTAAATATATGAAAAAATTGATATATTTCATATCCATGAATTCCTATATGATGTAATCAGAAAAATATGAACCTTAAACCAGATAAATTAACCATAATAAAACTAATAAAACATATAACTTGTTCACTAATAAGTTTGTTTACTTTTATATTCTAGAAACACATGGTTCACTATAAATAGGTATGATATGAATTTATCTTACTACATCATATTTTCAAAATAAACTTGTCTAGATTTATACTTCCAATATAAAATAATCTTACACCATTTTTAACATGCTCACATAATGAATCACCCCTTAAAATCACCAGACACAAGTAAAAAATTCTACTTGGCCTTAGATATATCCCCTTATAAACAAAGGATAGAAATAAATTCTATGATATTTCATAATAAAATTGGGCTTGGTTTACCTCCAAATAATTTACTTCACTCATTACAAGATCCCACTTAAATTATGGTATAAGTCATTTTCATATCAATAATACTCAACCGATAAGATATACCCACAAAAATGTTTCTTAAGTTACATAATATAATGAATTATATAATAATCTCAAAACCTAAAAATCTAAAAAATAAAATTCAACATGTGTAATAAAATTATATAACACTAAAGGAATGGTTAATAAGGCCATAAAATTAAAATCCCTAATACCAGGCACCACAAGACTCTACTATACCTCTAAAAAACTACATGAGTCATCCATTCATTGGAAAGAGATCCTCCAAAGGTATATTTCCATGGTTATGGTCCTCACCTAGTTAAATCCCATTTCTATATACTACCCATGTCATAATTCATAATTTTACCCATTCACTATGGTGGGATAATATGCAGTGAGTACAATACCTAATAGAATATCACAAATATTTCTCATTAACACCATGAATGTGAAAATCATGAATTATTTTAATGAATTTTCTAAAACATGTGACAATATAATGATAATTTATAAAACCAAATAAATCACATAAAATATAAACAAAATAAAATATTTCCAAAGAATCCATATACAAACACATCATAAGTTCCATAATTTTCAAAACCAAACACCCCACACACCCAATCCTTGATGAAAACCTAAGGGAGCTTTAAGGCCCTCCGAAATAATAAACAATCAATGGGTACCTAAAATATGTGAATGTATCAACTAACCAAACCTTTATTGAAATCCTTGTCAAAAAATTAAGAATCCATATATAAAGAAGAATTATGTTCTTTGTAAACTTGTACAAGGAACATATAATCAAGTCATAATTCATAAACATTTATGAGTACTTTTTTATCCATCCAATCAATATAAATACTAATTTTAAACTTCTAAAGAGAAATATTGACAATATATAAAAATATCAAAATCTATATAACTAAATGAAAATATACCCAAATAAAATTTCAGTGAAAACTTCTCAATTTATTTAAATTTTACCAAAATCTTACACATTCTTGGAAAATAATTCATTATTATTTTCACCAAAATCCTTTAACAATGATATATTATTTAGCGCAATAATTAAATAAACATAATTATTTCATTTCTAATCTACCAAATATTTTAATTAAAACCCAACATCAAAGGTTATATAATTTTCCAAAAAATATAATATAGTATAATCTACCAACTTCAGCACATCAATGAAGCATAATCACACCAACAAACACAAGACACATTCTCCCCTTAACTTATTAAATAAATAAATAGAAATACCTAAAATATATTTTACAAAAAAACCATATGTCATTGAACAATTTTCTTTAGTTCTCTAACAAGGAAAAAATTAATAGATAAGAGTAGGAAATATACCAAGTTACTTACCACTAATATAGAACTATAACTATCTATGATCCATGATAAAGGAAATAATTTTTTCAAAAAATAATTTCTATGGAAAAAATTGGTTAAGATATTTTATTAAGAGATTAATAATAAGCTATTTTTCTCTGAAATATTTTTCTAATTGATGTTTTTTGGTAGCTATAATGTTAATGAATGGAATGGATTCATAGTTCCAATAGTAAATCCAATGAACATGCACTCCTTATAGAAATGTTTATTTAATTATTATGGAAATGAGGCATGGTCCTAGGGACCATAAACCAACAAATTTATTTTCTTCTGAATTTATATAACTAACATTCATATCTACTTTGGAAAATGAACACCCCCTAACTATATGCCTACCCATGCACCCTAAAAAATACTTACAAAATTCCCAATTTAAATCCTAAAACATCTGAAAATTTATATAACTAAATTATATACATTTCATTCCCCAAGGTAATCATTATAATTTTTATTATTTTAAAGGGTAATTGATTTATTTGTATGGATCCGTGTTAGAAATATTTCAATGAGCTGAAGCAGAGAAAGGATAATCATCTTCTGCTGAGGTTATTTGAGATAAGTGTTAATAATGTGGTATTCTATGATTCATATGGTAGAAGATTTGAAATTATTTTTATATAGGTAAATATAGTAATTATATTTGGATTAAGACATTTGATACTCACTGATTAGAATTACTCAACTAAATATTTTTAATTAGTGGTGGCCTTTATGTCAAATATTCGGGGGGAATGATATGATATTGAAGAATTTTTTCATCTAAAATTATAAATCATTATAAATTATTGCTTAATTATTTTGTAAATTTTTAGGTGTATAGGAAAATAAGATTGATATTGGGTGTATGTTATTAATATTATAATTATGTATTGAAAAATAAAACACAGTGTTCTCTATCACTAACACATCATCATTTTTCTGTTCAAATTTATTAAATAATGGAGTAGAACTTATGGTTTTTGGTGATAATTTTTAGGATCTTATATCCTCTATGTGTAAGATAATTATTATGTATTTTAGTCAATTATAATGTTTTTAATAAAAATAATAATTTTTCATGTTAAGGAATATGTGTATATTTTTTTGGGATATTATTTGAAACCTGGAGTACATTACATGATGGTTTTTCATAAAGGTTTTTAAAAATATTTTGGTTTAAAGCAAGAAACATGGATTTTATACGATGTTCTATAAATGGTGTAGATGAAAATATGTTTTTGGTTCTCATACCACAATATGGTTGTGGTCAATATTTTATTTTTTGATGAAAATTACTAAATATATTAGATAAAATTAGGTTTTTATATATTTATGGATTTTAAACCCACTTTCACCAAGAAAAACCATGATTTCATTTAGTTCACCAAACTATGCTTTGGTGTGTTTCTAAATAAATATAAATTTAATAATCATGTATATATATCATTGTATTCATTCATTTCTAATTAAAGTTTAGATGTGAGAGGGATCATATTTGTTGGGTTTTAAGTGTTTTCGGTATATCCTTGAGAAACTCATATTATTGGATTGGATCCTCTTGATCAGGAAGGTAAATTTCAATTTTTTTATAATATTCCACCGATTATCAATTCTCAGGGGATTTTATATAGTGGTTATATGGTGTAGGATTAATAAAAACATAGTGCATTATATGTTTACTAGAGAATATTTGTTGTATGAGAGTTAATTAGAGTCATTTGTAACATAAAGATTAAAGCAATGATTAAGGTTGGGGAATATAGCTTCTATTATTTTCTATTAAGTGAAATTATACTTTTTTTGTTGAAGATATTTAGTTTAATTCATTTTAATCAAAATAACATAAAATCTAAACCATCAAAACACATGCATAAGAGTAAGAATTGAATTAAAATATAATAATGAATCTACAGATGTATGGTAATTATGGTAATTGAATTATGGGATTGTGTTGAACTAATTATATACATTTAGAAAAAAAATATTCTAGATAAATAATGAATTAATGATATTTACATGTTATGTTTTAATTTTGTTCAATTTTATGTGTTTTATGATTTCATTTTTTGTTAGATTATTATTATGTGACCAGAGAATTTTTTGTAAAGATGTTGGAATAAGAGGAATGGGGGGGTTATTATTATAAGGTAGTAGTAAAATAGGTTAATTTTGTTTTTTAATAGATTTTTGTTTAGGTGATTAGAAACATGAAATTTTGATGTTATAATAGAATATATAAAAACTAAGATGATGTTTGAGTAAGTAGATTTGGTTGTGTTGTTTTTATTATCATCGTTTTATAGATTATGGTTATATATTTATTTGTATTTTATAATTTCATTTTATTACTAGTTTATATTATGTTTATAAAGTATTCTATATTTATACTATCTATTCTTTTATGGATCATGACGTTGTTTTTAGAGAGATAAAATATTTCATGATGTTGAGGTGTTGTGAGGGTCATAGTATTTTATGATATTGAGGTGATATATGGGATGTTTTCTTCTCACTAAGGATATAGTTGTTTTTTTATAGTTGTTTCATTATATATTGTTTATTATTGTATTCATATGGTTCTATTTATAGTGTTATATAGTTTTTTTATTTATACTACCATTAGAGATGCATATTGCCTAGGTATTGATATTTGTGGTTATTGTTGTAATGTATCGGATTTTTCCATACTTTAAAAAAACAAAAATATGTGGGAATTATTTTGAGACCAGTCTTTGGAACA
Organism: Viscum album; assembly: GCA_963277665.1. Classification (NCBI taxonomy): domain Eukaryota; kingdom Viridiplantae; phylum Streptophyta; class Magnoliopsida; order Santalales; family Viscaceae; genus Viscum; species Viscum album. Next base: position 20,581,377 of record OY728157.1, on the reverse strand, counting down.
GCGTGGAGTTCTGGGGCCTAGTGAGCCTGGAACAAATGTTTGAATTTAATTAAATAATTAAATTACTCGCGCGTGCGGTTTTCCTGAAAAAAGTGGAATAACTCATGAACGGGTGCTCAGATCAGAAATATGAGGGCACTTTTGCGTTCAAAACAATTCTTTTACCTTAGGCGAGACCTAACATCTACTGGAACAGGTTGGTGGTGAAATGTAGTTTTTGGACGTAACCGTAATAAAATATTTAATAAAAATATTTTATTCTGCAGTGAAATTTATTTAAATCTGTTGCAACATATATCTTTTATCCTTTTTAAATAAAGGATAGCACAGGGGTCAAGGGTTACAAACCTCATAACCCTGAAACCCTTGGCGGCTCTGGAGGCTCTGTAGAAAACCTCCCAACGCGGTGACAAAATTCTTGATGATTTTCGCCGGCAACAACGACGCGACAACCATACCTTTACCAAGGAACGCTGCGGATACAAGTAGGATGTTTGATCTTGATTCCTTTCCCCGTTCTTGATTCCTATGATGAACACAGACTAATTTGTGAACCGATAAGCCCGCGGATCGATCGTTTTGCGGGCGGGTGTCATTTGGGGTTTTATCGGGAGATCAAATACTCGAGGTTTATAATCTATTGATTGTTGTAGTTTTGATCTAACGACGATGAACCCAGATCATCATGAACAATGATCAAGGTTCGTCCCTCTTGTTCAATTCTTTGTATTTTTCTCCCTCGCGTTCTTCGTTGCGTTCTATGCATTCTTGGAATAAATCGATCGTTGTGCATTTGTTTGTTGGCGCAATGATCTGAGATTGTAGATCCAACCCCGGAGTGATGTCATGGAGGTGCGATGACGATTTCACCGGATGATTCAGAGTGGATCGAGAGATATGAGTTTTCAGGAATTTTTTTCTTCGGATGGATCGTTCAAGGTTTATGATCTGATTTAAGGACCGAAAACACCCGTTATAGTGTTTGTATGATGAAACGAACCAACCCCTGGAGTATCGGGATGAACAGATGAGAAACCATGGATCTGAAGTATTATCCACGATGTGAGGAGGAAAACGGTGTTTCTAGAAATTTCCGACTACACGGCGTGTAGTATGGGCTACACAGCGTGTGTTCATCGGCGGACCACCTAGAGTGTACTATGAGAGTACACAAACATGGGTTGGGTACATGGCCAAGGACACGGCGTGTATACCCCTCCCATGCCAGACCCGACCAAATACACGGGATACCCGGTGTGCTACTACACGGGCAGGTGACACGGACATAGACCATTATATAATCATTTAATTGGATGAAAAACCCATAAAATGTGTCAAAAAAATGTTTAAAAATGCATTTTTCAAGCATGAGATGATCTCACATCAACTATATGACTAGTAATAATAATTATATATATTTAAATTAATATATATATATATAATATAAAAAATTTATTTAAAATATTAATCATTAAAGATTATTCTAATTAATAAAAATGGAAATAATTGATGCCTTTTAGAAAAAAACTGTTTTTTTAAAATATATCTTGTTACCTCCTCATGATCATATATTTATTTTAATAAAATTGATAGTTAATAAATTTTAAATTATACATATTATGACATATTATTATAAATAAATTTAGGAATAATAAAATACTATATTTTCAATTATTCATAAAATGTTATTTCTAAAGGAAAATGTCAAAAACTCATTTTAGGATTATTTTGACCAAGTTGAAATTCAATATTTATCCTATAAAATTGGAATTATTGTTACATGAAATATTAAATTTTAAATTTTGTTATAGTTTTACTAAAATATAATATTCACTTATTATAGTTGAATCTTTGGTGTTACGGTTCCCCATCCTATGGAAATTTCATCCTCAAAAGTTTCATAGATATTACTTTGTAAACAAATGAGGATGCTTTTTCTTTATAATTTCCACGCCATCCCCAACTCCGGCCAGCACCCCCAGGAATGCTGCCCTTTCTGCATCGGGAAGGAGCACCTGTGCGCCCCCGAAATCTTTCACTACCCCAAGGACTCCGTCTCTGACTGGACTGTCCGAGTCATCCAGAACCTCTACCCGGCTCTGAGTTGCGATCTTGGGAAACTCCCTTCTCCAAACCCTATCCCCGCGGATGATCATTCCCCCTACGAAGCCTTGCCAGGCTTCAGGTTCCATGACGTCGTTATTGATTCCCCGCGCCACGTCGTTCACCTGTCATATCTCTCGCCGCCCGAAGTTGGGCAAGTTCTTCACGCTCATAAAACCAGGATCGTGCAGCTTGCCCTCAACCAAAACATCAAATATGTCCAGGTGTTTAAAAACCACGGAGCTTCCGCAGGTTCCTCGATGGGCAATTCTCAGTCAGATCATGGCGCTTCCTGTTGTTCCCTCCAATGTCACTGCTCACCTGGACTCGATGAAGGATTATTTTACTCAGACTAGGAAGTGTAGCTTATGTGAAGTCCCAGCAGCCGACCTGGTGATTGACGAATCAACCCATTTCATCTCAATCGCTCCATTTACTGCGGATTATCCTTTTGAAATTTGGATAATTCCCTGGGATCACGCCGCACACTTCCATGAACTTGATGATCAGAAGGTTGCTGACCTTGGGGGTTTGTTGAAGTTGATGCTCCAAAAGATGTCGCGGCTGTTGAATAACCCACCATTTAACTTCATGATTCAGTCATCGTCGCTTCGAATTGTGTCGTCCAAACTGCCTTATGTTCACTGGTTTTTGCAGATAGTGCCCCAGCTGACTCAGGTTGCAGGGTTTGAAATGGCTACAGGCTGCTACATAAATCCTGTTTTTCCAGAGGATGCTGCAAAAATTATGAGGGAGTTGGAGTTTCAGGCATAGAGAAAAAAGGTAACCTATATTAAACAGTGAGGAGGCAGGTGGCTTGTTCTGCCAAGCCGTTTATCCCCCAAGCAGCCATGCGTTCAGTGTTATTGTTTTTATTTATAATTTTAAATCTTTTTGGTCAAAAAGGAAATGTGTAGATTTTTTATGGTGATCAAAAAGTACTCATATTACATCAGTATTTCTATGTGTATTTGGTAATATAGGGAAAAATTCTATAGTAATGTCATCCCATTTCTAAATAGGAATAGGTAGCAGTTGCATGACACCTCTAGGATGTTGTTTCTCGGCCTTCACCTATTGAGAAACCAAGTATCTTGATATATAATTAGAAATTTTCCACTTCATATTATCCCACAAAAAAATGTTCCTTCAAATACCTATACATATTAGTGCTACCAAGGTGTATAGTCAAATTCGGTATATGTGCATCATCCAATAACTTTTTTCAGATCAGGTATAGATGTAACACATAACCTCTTTCCAAATTTTAGAATGTCATATTCACAAATTATGTCCGCCTATTTTCCATCATTTATTGCTTTAATTTTCTTTTGAAAATTATCACCATCAAGTTGATAACATTTTATATTTCCCAATAAATAGGGTTTGGAAATCATTTTAAAAAGGAGTGATGTTTCGCCATCCTTAATAATTCTCATATCCATCTTTAATAGATCCATGAATATAAGATCTCTATAAATCCTCATTTTGCCTAGAACTCCATGATCTTTCATGTTTGATGCATCTAATACATTATTTACATTACCTAGGTGGTAGTGTATTCATAAATCATAATCCTTGATTATCTTGAGCTATTATCTTTACCTCATCTTGTGTAATTTCTATGAAAAGAGGTATTTTATACTCTTATGACCCGTCTATATCTCAAATCTATAAACATTGAGATAATGTCTCCATATCTTCAAGGAAAATATTATGACCTCTATCTCATGATCATGAGTTGGATAGTTCTATTCATGAGTCGTTAATTGCTTTGATGTATAAGAAATAAATTTATCATTCTACATAATGACACAACCAAGTCCCTTCTTTGATACATCCCTATATATAAAAAATTCATCATTTTTGGATGGTAGAATAACAATCAGAGCATTGACCAATATCCTATTCTATTATTCAAAACACTCTTCAATTTATTTTATCCATGTGAATATATCCCCTTTACATATAATATTGGTTAACAAGTTATCCAATCAGATTTGTTTAAAAAAACTGATGATAGTAACCTGCTAAACAAATGAAACTATGCACATTAGTTATATTCATTAGTGCATGACATTATTTGTCTTCCATTATCTTTTGTATGATCAATAGAGATTCCATCATTGGAAAAAATATGGCCAAGAAAAAGATCTTTCTGAAGCCAGAATTCACACTTGCTAAATTTCCAATCTAACTCTTTTTCTTTAAGAGTCTTAAGAATGATCCAAAAGTGATTCTCATGGTCCTCATAGATTTTAGAATATACCATGTAATCATCAATAAATACCATAAAAAATTATCAATATATTCTATGAATACTCTGTTTATAAGATCTATAAAAACAGAGAGTGCATTAGTTAATAAAAATGGTATTAATACAAACTCGCAATGTCCACACCTCATACAAAATATTGTCTTCAGGATATCTTCCTTATTTACTCACAATTTATGACACCCAGGAAGGAGGTAAATCTTTGAAAAATATTGATCTCTATGAAGTCGATTGAATGTCATCAATACAAGGTAGATGATACTTATTAATTTTTCACAATAACATTGATTTCCCTATAATCAATACAGAGCCTCATAGATCCATCATTATTCTTAACGAAAATAATAGGGTCTCCCCAAGGTGAAACACTGGGGAATATAAATCCATTATCATAAAAATTCTGTAGTATTTCCTTTAACTCCACTAATTCTATTGTGTCCATTTTATAGGGTTTCTTTGAGATAGGTCTTGCATTAGGGATTAAAATCAATAGAAAACTCAAGTTCACACTACGAAGGATGTCCAATTAATTTCTCATGTAATACATCAATGTATTCCTATAAAATAGGCACATCCTAAATTTGAAGGTATCCTTTTCCACATGTAGATTGTGTTTGGTCTTATTCTCAAATAATCTCATTCAAAAGTGATACTAGGGTGGATTTAGACATGACCCATATAACAAAGTCTCCACTCTAAATATAATGAATTCCATATCTTCATCATGAATCATAATTTTTTTATCTTTGTAATATATTTTTACATCACATTTTGAAATAAATCTCATACCAAAATTATATAAAATCCCACCATAGGTATAATAATAACGTATGAAAATTGGTCTTATTTATGTGTCATAATGGGAACTTCTTGACATATCCTTATTACAGTGAGATTTCCATTAAAAGTTTTGACCGACAACTCCCTTCTTAATGTGACAGGGAAATATATATTTCTTTGAAAAACATAGATGATAGAAAATAGTGTGAGGATCTAGAATCAAAAAGAGCATTAACTAAATTTTAGGCTTTGATAAAAGTACCTACCACTACATCTTTGGGAACTTTATTCTCCTCTATAGTGATTGTATAAGATTGGGAATATCCCCTTGGCATCTTTAGTGATAGATTCCCTTGACACTTGTGACATTGGTTTGGATAATGACTAATATCATTATAGTTTTGGAACTATATAGTTGTGATATATTTCTTTGCCTTACATTCATTATCCATATGACCCTTATCCCCACATTTGTAACAAACTCCCATGCCCTTCAAGAAATTTTCAAGATATTTCATTCCTCAAATTTCACATGATGGAAATTGATTCATTTTTTTATTCTTCTTTAACACACTCCATTTTTCTTTGTATTAAACCAACATCTTATTCTCTTGATTTCCCTTGAATATATAGGATCTATATAATTCATTCTCTTTTTTGATGAAATATAAAACTATTTCATTATATGATGAAATTTTTTAGAAACCAGTTCCCTTCAGAGACTTTTCTTAAGACCTTCCAATTAATGGTAAAGCATTCATTACATATTACATATGTAATCCATATAATACCTATATGGTCTTATAAAGTTATCTTTATACTCCAAAATAATTTTATCTTCTTATTTCTTTATTTTGAGGAACTTTTTCTTCATTTCAGTTCGTTTCTCATGAGGAAAATATTTGTTGAAGAATTTTTCTTCAATATCTATCCATTACATGTTTTCTTTTTCTTATTCCTATCTAGTATTCTGCATAAATTACCACAATTGATCAATATCAACTTTGACAAAATATACTGAAAGTATAAACTTTTTCCTATCATCGCATACCAAGTACAAAAATATAATGACAAGGGACTTAATCCATTGCTCAACCACCACATGATTAATAGTACCACAAAATGATAGTGGCTTATATCACATGAAATGATCCAATATAGGTGTATCATGCCATGTAAAATCATGTTTCTCTACATGTGTAAGGTTATAAGTCATAGCCTTGTTTAACTTCCCTAATATAGACATGATCTACTCAGCTCCAACACTAGTTGTAATGGATTTATATGCAAAGAAATTTATATATTGACCATGAGTAATTATAACATTCCTAATACTAGGAACCATTTCTAAGAAATGAAATATTTTTAATTAGTTCACAATATTTTTAACGTCAAATCATAATATACAATTCTAAATCTGATGTAATAATTAACAAAAATTGAAAAATTATGCATTGTTAATCTCAGAATCATAATCTTGGTTTCATTGGGAATATTTTTAAAACATTTTCAAATATTTCATAATATTTTGTAAGGAATATGTGAATTAACCCAAGAATAACCAAAATGAGTTTCAAACCAAGGGATAAGTAAGGGCGCAATCACCGTGTAGAAAAATGATGGGTGAGATATACTCGACCAACTATTTTCGGGATTATTACCCCTAGATTCATCTATGCCAAAACCACATCCACTTATAGTATCAATAATGAGATGTATTTCTAGGAAAAACCAAATAATATATACCTTAATAAAACTTTTATGATATTATATTAAAATTAGACATGCCCTAAAATTCATTCATAGGTTTATATTCCATAATCTATGTTTCCTTAAATCTATTTCTCAAGGTTTCTACTAAACATACTGTGACACTAACTTTAACAAAACTAAATCCAGTAATCCAAAGACATTTTGTGCTTTATTGGCGTAGATACAAGGTATATAATCCTTAAGGACTGATCATTTTAGTTGTCTTGTAGAGATAAATACATACATGATACCTATTTTACTTTGATAATAATATATAAAGCATTACAAAAGTGAATCTCTTGTATCCTCTAAACCCATTCAAATATTTTTTATTCATAACATAGAGAAATGAAACAAAATAAGGGTGTTATCTAATTCTCTTTAATGGTTATATACAATTAAATCTATCATAATAAAATAAGTCATAATCAATATGTAAAGGTAAATAAGTAAAAAATCATGTCATTTAATCAATAACTTGAGCTTGAAATGCATCCATTGATAATATAAAAGAGAAAAAATAATGGATAATAATAATTATATTCTCAAAGAAATTAATGAATAATATTGGATTTCATGATCTAATACTTCATGATATCAATACCATGAAGACCTAACACTATGTCAGTTTAATCGTTGGGTAGGTACACACCAAAAACCCATTTAATTTAGCCAACCGATTTGTCTCAATAGATTTGTCAATACATCAAGGTGCTATCAATAATAGAGACCCACCCTTAACTGTAGTCCAATGAATTACTCATATATTAAATTATTATTTCAATTCATAAACAATAAATCTTATAAAAAAATATCAATATTGAGTAAAGAATATGGAATGTCAATTTTTTCCCAGTCAATCAAATAACAATCATAGTAAAACACTATATGTAGAAATGGTATATATTTTAGGAACTAATCATATCCATGATATAAATAATATGTATATTTAAGTGAAATGTAATGTCAAATGATAATAATAAAGTAAAAGTTTCAAGATAATATTAACTACCACAAAATTATTAGGAGATAAGAGATGACCATTGATTCATTATAATTATAGGCTTTGAAATAAAATTGTGACCATTAGAGAAATAAATAGAATAGAAGATAAATATAAAAAAAAAATTTAGTAAATATTATTTTAAATATTTTAAAAATTATATAATATTCAAAATATCATAAAATGGTTATGGCGACAGGAAATTCCATTAACACTATATATGTTAAACTGAAAACATTCTTATTGACATTTTATAAAAAAAGTCGAAAAATAAGTTTTTAGAAAACATATTAAATATTCCTTTAAATTTTTTTAAAAATTCAATGATAACATAAGATTTAATTAATGAATCATTTGAGTAATTAAAAATACTCTTGTAATTTTTTTTGAAAAATATGTATATGGAACAAAAACAAACCCGACCAAAAAGAGAAATAAGCTCAAATTTTCTAATAAGTGTTTCATTGCTTGATTCAATTCCTAAAGAGGGGAAATGTTGGAAGAAAATATGTAAACTCCTTAAATATATATATGATAAAGAAATATATTGATTTTATGAAGGATGTATAATGATATTCCTTCAATGAAAATTAAGGTAATCCTAAAAAAATTAGATTGTAAAATATAACCTTACGACTATGATAACTTTTAAATTATAACCCATTGAAATAATAAACATGAATTGAAACATTAATAATCATGAGTGAATATTTATTCATGTTAAATATATCAAATGTGAAATGTATACTTAGTATAAAAGTAAATATGTACAAAATATCAAATATTTCTCTATGGAATTAAAATTAAGATGATATCACATACCTTACACTTCCATTTAGTTGAATGTGCTTTAATATCCTGTATAATGGTCTTAAAAATGTTATTAATTTAAATATTCACAATATTCAGATTTTTAATATCATATATGATCCTCTTATAACATCTTACCACCCATTCATTAATAATATTTCATTATTATCATTGTTTCTGATGTTAACTGCTTCATTTTCTCATGCATATTTTTCATTGAAGTTACAGTTCTTGTGTATAAAATATAGTTTCGTCATTTCCATAATTATATTTAATTTATAAATATTATATTTATTAACTATATATATATTTTCATAAGCATTCATGAAATTTGGACACGGAAAATGAATCACACCTCTTCATGGAGACGGTAGGTCATACATATGCATGAGTGACATTATCATTTACTAAATGTGTGATAATATAAGGAAGTGGATGAAATATTACTTTTACATGATAAATATCATTTCTTAATTAACATATATATTCATTACTTCAATCATTATGACTATCCATGTGAGTTGGTAATGGAAAACAAATTGCATCACTTCGTGAGGTGGTAATCTGCCGTGCACACAAGCGATGAGTATGTTTTCCATTTGTTGGATAAGTTGATTGATAAATATTATTCCATAAACATAATAAAATCTAAATATATTGGATATAATAGTGTTGTAACATATTAATTTTTAAGACATAATTTAACGTGGTAAAAGAATAAGAAAAAAGTATGTTTTTGGTGAAGATGATTACCTTCGTTTAAAAAACCTGCTTTGGATATATTGTTAAGGATACTATGGTTGGTATTTTGGATATGACAATAGATATATAACATGAATAATTATTTTAGGGAGATAATTAATTATGGTATGGTTTATATAAATGGTTTAATAGGTTTTAAAAAGTAAGGGGAAGAGGATCCCTTTTATAATTGAGGTGAGTGGCACACATGTAATTTTTCAAAGTTTTTCAATAATATCAAGTCACTTTCATTGAAAAATGGATCTTAAATAGTTTATATTAAAAACTTTTAAGGTTAAGTTCAATATAAAACCAACTAATTATGTTTTAGAATGTTTTTTGGTTATTTTAGCCCTTATATTTATATAATAACCCCCAGTAAACCTGTTTTGACCTTAACCATAGTAATTATCATCTATAGTTTTTATTATCAATTCTGACAAAAAATTAAGTTGAAATTATACTATAATATTAATTTTACTGATTCAAAATACTAAATCCATTTTATCAAATCCAATTCACAAAAGTGAAAAAATTTAATTTAAAAATAAACCCATAAAATGTGCCAAAAAATGGGTTAAAAAAATCATTTTCAATCATAAGATGTTCTTACATAAACTATATGAAAAGTAATAATAATTATATATATTTAAATTAATATATTAATTTATATAATATATAAATATAATTTAAATCATTCACCATTAAATATTATTTTAATTAATTAAAATGGAAAGACATTATTCCTTAAAAACAGTTTTCTTAAAAACATCGTTTTTTGTCACCAAATGATCATATAATTATTTATATAAAATTTATTGTCAATAAAATATAAATTATATATAAAATAAAAAATAATAATATATAGAATGATTAATAGTTGATTAATATATTTTCAATTATTCATTAAATTCTATTTCTAAGGAAACATTTCAAAAACTCATTTTAGGCTTATTTTGACAAAGTAAGTTCAAAATAAATATTTATCCAATCAAATTAGAAATATTGTGAAATGAAATATTAAAATTTAAATTTTATTATAGTTTTATTATAGTATTAACTTACTATAATTTAATCTCTGGTGTTACATATGCAATCAACTAGTCCATTCCTATGATGATTAAAATCTGAAAATGTTCAGGATGGTGAAGTCACATCATAATTGAACACTTTAAAAAATAATTATGCATGATGGACACTTGTTCCCTAACTATTATGATATCATATAAATGACTATATGTTCATGAAATTCAACATCATTTTTAATCTCTATCCCAATATATATATATATGTATATATTAATCAAGACATAATAAATTAAAAAGAATAATTGAGATTAAATAATGTGTAACTGATAGTAGAATAATATACCAAAGTATGAGTTACAATAGATGGAAAGGCCTTTTTCATTATTGGATCATAATATTCCATTACCAAGTAACCCTGAATCTTCTTAGACCGTGATCATCCACCCTACTTTAATTATTCCTACAAAGATCCTCATGTGTTCATAGTTTCATTTATCAGGAATATATACTACGATCTTGAACCATCATATTAACAATATCCTATTAGGGATTGTAATACCTATTTATAATTTAACCCCCACCATATATGCAATAGGTTAAATTTTGTAATAATATTTTAGGTATCAATGATTTCCACACATAAATTTTTTTATGGTTTTCTTGGGAAATCCAGCTTTATGTGGTCAAATAACACTCATTGGAAATATACTACCCACATAACCCTATACATCATAGAGAAACACAACAGTGTGTCCCAGTATTATGATTATCATAACTCATTAAAAGAATAATTATTCCTTATCTTAAACCTATTACTCAAACTACCTCATCTACATGGAAAAGTAAAGATACCCCTATCTAGTTGATTTCCCAAGATACCATTCTCAACCAACATTTCATTATTTAATATTGAAATATATGAGTTGGTATATAACCTTCTCACCACCCTATATCATATGATATGTATCTACCAAGACTCATATAATTATGAATTAAATTACTCAATCAAAGTATATTTAATTATAAATATGCCAAAGTTGAAAATTGAGTGACATACATCATGAACATAATATCTCTCTGCAACATGGTAAATAACATCGATGTATTTGATACCTAAAAAGTGTGAGTGTAGAAGTATTTATTAAAAACATTCTAAGGCCCTTCTAAAGTAAACCCATCATGAAATACATCCTTATCAAAAAAATTCCACTACTTATTGAAAATTCTATTGAACATCACTACTACAAAATAGACCTTTAACAGTTCTAGAAGAAAACACTGATAAGCGGAATATCTATCAGCACTAAAAAATCACTGATAAAATTAACCTTTTACCAATGCTTTTATTTTAGTACTGATAAAGGAATCCTTTATGAGTGCTTTAGTTTTAGCATTGATAAAGGGTATCCTTTATGAGTGCTTTATTTTTAGCGCTGATAAAGGGCATCCTTTATCAGCGCTTTGTTTTTAGTGTTGATAAAGGGTATGCTTTATCAATGCTTTATGTTTAGCACTGATAAATATTTGGTGATAGTGAGATAACCATTATATAACCTTTTAATTCATGGGAAAAATTCAATAGATAAGGGTAATTGATTCATGATGACACAAACTTACACAACGAGAGTTTAGGGGGAGAGAATAACATCATTAGAGGGAGCTACAAAAAAGGATTATTGTCTTGGAATATAAAAATATCTCAATACATACTCCAGGGTTTTAATGATTCTATTAGACTAACAAACTATTTGAGGATGATAGGCAGTACTAAAATACAACTACGTATCTAGATCTTGGAGAAGTCTTCTTCTGAACATCGAGGTAAACCTCTGATATCAATCAGATATAATATAATGTGGTACTCAATGAATCCTTACCATTTACTTAATGTATATCCTTGAAAGATTATCAAGATATAAATATTATCTGATATAAATGAAGTATTCTAACTTCATAATGTAATCTAATACAATCCAAATAGCATTATGTACTTTGGATGTTTTTATGATTATGATAAACAAATGCATAGTGATATTTTCCAATTTCTATTTTGGTATGGGTAATGGTTTTAATATTCACTTATAAATCTATCTCTTATACATAAAATTCTAACATACCAAGCACCGAGATACATACTCTACAATATCCCTCTTCATGTTATCCCAAAAGAAATTCTATTTTAGAACTCTATACATCTTTGTAATTCTAGGTTGAATAGAGAATAGTGAGATATGAGATTCTTACAATAGATCTTGCATTATGTATGGTATTTATAGGATGGATACTAAATTCCTAAACCTTATCATTCTATCACAATCAAGGGTAAACTCAAGAACTGGTCTCACCTTTTTTCGTAGTTATACATTATCCTTATTCTTCTCTTTAATATTCACATGGATAGATAAACACTCATTTGAGAAAGATAAGATTTCTCCCCTTCCTTAAATATTTCTAGGTCCATCCTTTGAAAATACATAAATGTTGGATCTATTTGAATCCCCATAATATAAAAGCTTTCATGATCCTTCTGACTCAAAGAATCAAACACATTGTTCTCTTTCACATGGTAGCAATGTAATGAGTAGTGATAATCTTTAATCAACTATAACAATCTTCTCTGGTCAATATTTAACTCTTTTTTATTGAATATATTCTTCAAAATTTTATTATAAATTTATATGTTACACATTTTTTTATAAATATAAAATCTCTATATCATTAATCCAATCAATACCACTACGGACTCCAAATCACGAGTTAGGTAATTTTTCTCATGAACCTTCAATTGATGTGTGACATAAACTATCACTATATAATTTTGTATAAGAACATATCCTAGACCCTTATTTGATTCATCACTATAAATAAAAAACCCTTATCCACTAAATTATAGTTTTAGCACAGGTTTACTAACCAACCTTCTATTAAGTTCCTTGAAATTTTATTCACATTCATCAGCCCAAAAGAACTTAAATCCATTTTGGGTTAACATAGTGAGTGGATTATATATCCATGAAAAATCATTCACAAAGTATTGATAATATCTATGAAATACAAGAAAACTGTATATCTTTTTCAAAATGGTTGGTCTGGGCCAAGGTTCATTAAATTCCATCATTTATGGATCCACTAATATATCGCTTCTTGAGATTATATGACCTAAAAATGAAAATTTCTGTAAAAAAAATTCACACTTGGTAAAATTTTCATACAAATTATCCATCCATGGGATATTAAATACAGTCCTAAATTTATCTTTATGATCATCTATTCACTATGAATATATAAGAATATTATCTACAATGATGACCATAAACTGATCAAGGCAATCTTTAAAGACTCTTTTCATTAAATCCATGAATATATAATGGGAATTAATGAGACCAAATGGAATCACTAGAAATTCATAGTGTCCATACCATGATTAAAACAATTTATTGGTAATTTATTCACTTTTTATCCTCAATTTATAGTATTTAGATAGCATATCAATCTTGGAAAAATATTGAGATCCTTTTAATTGATAAAAAAATCATCAATATAGGGAATGGAAAACTTATTCTTGATCGTGATCATGTTAAATTCTTGATAATCAATACAGAGTTTAATAGATCCATATTTATTCTTAAATAAAACAATAGGTGAAACCTAAGATGACACACTTGTACAAATTAATCACTTATCATGATTATTATAGTGTTATTTTTTCAATTCTTGCAACTCAATCATGGCTATTCTATATGAAGTCATTGATATAAGTATTGCATTGGTTATGATTTCTATTGAAAACTCAACTTTATTATTAAAAGTAAGACTAGGAAACTCTTCTATAAAGACACTAAAAAACTACCATACATTAGGAAAATCTTTGATGTTGAGTTTATCCCCAACCATTTTGGATAAACATCCCCTTTAATTTAGAATCATGACCCATGAAATGGATGTAATTTCAGTTTAAAGTTAACATGTATCCTCACACTGATAGAAAATCATATATTGGTTAAAAATTTCAAATTTTAATTCCCTTATTAGGAAATTTATGTGTTATTAATATAATGAAATACAATCCACGCCCAAAATCACATCAAATTCAACTAGAGTTCGAATATCATGATTTAAATAAGGCACATTCCTACAAACTTCAATCAGACTAGAACAATGGCTTTGATTTGTGATCATCATACCATTAGGATCTTTTACTAAAAAATCAATATCTAATCCCTAAATTGGTAATGTAACACCCTTTGAAAATTATTTAGACATAAAATTTTTCGTAGAATCCTAATCAAATAAGAAATTAGTAGTTTAGAGTGGATGATAAGTATACATTTCAACACATTTTATGGTACCCCACATCAACAATAGTGATCACATGGGATTACACATTCCCTTTAGGATTAAGAGGTTAATTAAATCAATAATTTTTATTAAATTTTAGATTTGAGAAATGGTTAGCATAATTCATATATTCCATATATTTTAATCATTAGAGTGTGGGTAGTAAATTTTTTGGGGATTTATCTCTATTGGTATCATTAGATAATTCTTATTATCAATTCAGTATTTGACTATCTGACGGAATTATTTTATACACTAAAAACATTTACCAATCCCCTTAGGACAATTTCCTCTATGATTTTTTCCACACTTCTGGTGTAAAGGAAAACTCATCTTCTTACCTACATGCTTTTTGTTATTATAATTTATTTAAAATTCCATATTCATTTTCATATCAAAATAATTAGATTGATGGATGAATCCAATCTCCATTTCTACCTTGATAGTACATCGAATGATTTATTCACAATTACTAATGTCTCTTATGGATATCACCCTTCAGAGACTTGGTTTTAAGTCATTGAAGAATCGATCAATTTTACCTTTTCATTTCAAGGATAATACCAGAATCATAACTCATATGTCTTGAAATTTTTTATTTTTATGTATTAATATATTCATAATACTTCTTATTAATCTCATGGAATTCCGTCTCCGTTATTATATGAAGAATAACGGGAAAGTACTTATTGAGATATAACATCTTAAACTCATCTAGATCTATGGTTTCAATTTCTTAAAGTTTCCTCATATTTTTTTATAAGATCACACCATTGATCCTCTATACATCCCAAATGATAAATAGATAAGATTAACTTTTCATATTTCAAGCACCAGAGAATAAAAAATATCATTTTTAGTGGTACTGATCCACTTCTCATCAATTATTGGATCGATGAACCTACTAAAATAATATGGGAATTTATTTATGAAGTACTCAACAATATATTATTCCTTAGTTGATTTTGAAGATCATCATGATTCATATCTTTAGAAAGTAACATAAGAACAGTGAAATGATTTTCTATTCCAACTCCCATAACATTAGGTTTCTAGGGGGGTAATAATTTCATTTTCCATCACATTCCAAATTAACATGGTTCCTTATATTTATAGTAATTGACTTAAATAAAAAAGATTAGTATGATCAATGATAATCGTAGTGTGAAATCATATATTCCTGAAAATCATTTATAGGATGTATAAGTGTTGGCACATTCTTTTCAATCTGTGATACATTAGGTTTAACCTAGGTCATCCATGGTTATCATATATTCAAAGCCTTTATAATAGATCACAAATAAAATTTGAATTAACCCAAGTATATCCATCAAGAGTGTCAAAACAAGTGTGTTGTAAGGGCCTATTCACCATGCACCAAAATGATGAATGAGATATACTCGACTAACACATTTTGAGGTTATTACCTCTAGATGAATATATTCCAAAACCACATCCACTTATAGTATATAAAAATTTATTTATAGAGAACACAGTCCCTTATTTATTATAAATTTATATGTTCTACTATACTTAGGCTTATCCCAAGTGGTATTACAAAAGTTTATTCAACATAGTTTTTAAACTTAAATAAAACTTACATTGGTACCAACTATAGAGACCCATACTTTTCATACATAAATATTTCATCTATTCAAATGGATTTTCAATAAATATCAATATGATACATTCCAAAACTGTAAATATTTAGTGTCTTTGTAAACATAGACAAATAAAAAACTGCTATGTAAAATATCTCTATTATTTACTATTATGTTTTTTTACAAATATGATGCTTCTTTGATAAATCATACCTAAAACCTTTCTTAATAACATGGGAAAGGGAAACATAAGAAAGGTTGAGCTCAGATGCTCAGTAAGGTTAAACATTAGAGATATCAAACATTGATCTCGAGTGAGTATAAGAAAATAATAATGGAATGGGAACATGACTATGACTTAAATAATCATACCCAATGCATCAAATACATTTAATCATGAAACTTGGAATAAGTTATTTTTCAAACAAAGGACATATGATATAAGAGTGTAGACCCATAAATAATCAATCACGATCCATAAGAACATGACATAATAATAAGTAATAAGTTTTTGTCATATATATAAGCAAATAAAACCATTTCCTCAGTCAAGGAACACTTCCATAACTATCATAGTGGATTGAGTTCACTTCTCATTCCATCATTTTCTTAGTAAAGGTTCACCCACAATACTATCATATTAGACAAAGACACTTACTAAAATGGGTTCACCCCCATTCTATTTCTTATTATACAATGTGCTATAAATATTTTTCCCATGAATTATAGTGATATTTTATTCTAGTCTTACCTATAATGAAAATTAAAATCATACATATGCATTCCATAATATTATAATGCATTCATCATATCATCATATCATAACACGTGTAAAGGATATTTGTTTCCTAAACATTTCATCATCATAATCATATACCATCCAAATAAATAATAAATATGGTAACATTGGATCTTATCACTATTAAATCATAATACAAAATAAATAATTTTTTTATAGATGAAAATAACTTTAAAAATTCACTAATAAATTTCTTGAGGAAAATACCCTTTTCATTTTGAAATCACTTATTTAAAATCATAAAAATACCACAATATAAAGGAAAAAAAATTCTTTTTTAAAAAACGAAAATTATAAAGGAATATTAAAATGGAAGATTATTAATTAATTCAAGGGAATCCCTTCATATGATGTATTTTAAAACAAAAAAATCCTTTCACATTTTCAGTAAAACTCAAAAGCACATCATAAGAAAAATTACTATAAGATTACTTTTAATTTTTTTTAAAGAAATTCAAACATGGGTAAAGATGAATTTAATAAATATTTATAGAATATTAAAAACATTATTAAAAACATTTTATTGAAAAATATGGACAAGGAAGAAAATACTCTTGATTGGAGAGTGTAATGAAGTAATTTTTCCTTAAAAACATTGATTTTTTGTTTTGAGTAATTAAGAGAGGAAAATGAAATGAAAATATGTAATTTATAAAAATAATCAAATAAGAAAAAATATATAATATTTAGGGTAGGTATATCATATAATTTCTTCATTGTAAAATTTAATCATATTAAATCCTGATAAAAATGAAATTATAACATAAAACTCTAACCTTAAGTATATCTTTATTAATAAGTGATCTAAGCTCCTATTATTTGAAATTAATACTTTGGATTTAACTTTAGTCTTTGATGTATTTTTCTTAGGAGAAGAACATAAGCTCTAGAATGAAGGGAAATATTCTAAAAAGGCTTTTGAGCAGGTTTGGTTGACCAGGAAGGCTCAAATTGTGTCAATAAGGGAGGACAAGTGGTTATATTTTATAAGTGAAGGGAGATACACAAATGAAATTTATTAAAATATTTAAATTATATAAGGTCACTTTTAATATCCTAGAATTTCAAAGGGTTAAAATAATTAATGCTACCAACCATGTCAATAAGGTGCACCTTTAATTTTAGGAGCTTACATTATTAGATACCAATAGTTAAACATGCTTTTCATGGAGTAGTGGTGGGAATGGGTGACCTTATAGGATGTTTCATATGGCGTGTGAATGTCATAAAAAATACATTAAAATAAAATTCATTGGCCTTTGTGATATCGATTAATAAGATATGTAACCTTGGTGGGTAATAGATAGTGGTGTGCTGGGATAGAAACCAAGGAATAATAGGAGACTCATGGGGTTAGATGATAAGATTCAAATCCCATGGAATTCGGGTCATGACAAAGTGGTATTAGACCTTATCTTTCCACTTTATTGTATAATTTTGGGTTGGTATAAAGGAGAATAAAAAGTTAGAGAATTTGGTAATAAGAATACGGTTGGGAGTAGCTAGCCCATATATAGGGGAATGGAAAAGTTACCAAGTGATTTTTTTTGTAAAATTACTTTATCAAAGTTTCACTATATCTTCCTTTGGGTGATCCACATGTGATCTGAAATTATGTTTTATGGGATATCAAACCATAGGATTGTACAAAAAAAGTATAATTAGATCATGCATCATCATAGGAACACAAAAATTTATGTCATTCATATGCCTTGTCATGAATATTTTATTGCTTATACTACTTGTTTACTATTTTATATGAATTGGTTGTTATGCTTGTAATTTCTAACATTAATTGGAGAAAAGGTTACCTAAAGTGTCCCAATCAACCTAAATGATGTTTTCATTCATAATTTGATCATGAAATTTTATCTAACCAGCCTTAATGTAATCCAATACTTAAAGTAATAGTTATATAAGATGAAAATTTAAAATAGTTATAGTTAAATAGAGTTCCAATTGAAATTTATAGGCTGTATTAATCTATAAAATGGTATGAACACCTGAATGACTTAAACATTATATGAATACATTCTAAATTTTAACTTATGAATTTGAAAAAAATGTTTATAGTTAAATGGGATGAAAATTGGAATGTAAAGAGTGTTTACCTCTATAAATTGGAATTGATAACCCATATAACTAAACCGTTATTTTAAAGACTTAAAAAATTACCTTTTAACTTGACCTAACTAATGGGTAGTTGGGGTTTGTGTACTTGATTGAATTAAATATTTTTATGAATTTATGGTATCTCATGTAGTGAGGCCTTGATACTATTATTTCATTCCCTATATGTAATGTCATAAACTATAGTATTATGTTCTTAGGTGTATGATTGGTATTGTAGATACATGCCTCCATGATAGCCTTGGGTCGAGCGCCTAGAAGGTGGTGACGTCCAAGCACCTGAGGTGGTGGGACCTGGACCACCAGTGGTGTCTCTTATAGTTCCGCATGTGGTACCTATATTTTTAAAAACTCTCATTTTTGGATTGGTCACTAATTACCATCTTAAAGAGGGTTTTTTACGATTTATAGAGTCCTTAGAGGGAGGTCCATGGGATGTTCTGACCATATCAAAGTTGAATTGGTTATTCCTACAGTAGCACCAACTAGTTTTCTCAGGGGAAGGTAGTAATCAAGATATAGAGTCTTGGTTAGAGGATATAGAAATTACCTTAGAGAATTTGTAGAAACATATACATATAAGAGTGAAAATTTTATCCTATATGCTTTGGGGATCTTCTAAGAAATGGTAGGGAATTCTTACTCGAAGAGATAAATGTTGGGGAATGGTTTAGAAGAACTTACGTACTAGTTTCTTCGATTAATTTTTTTCTAAATACTTTGAGGGATAATTAAGATAAATAATTCATGCATATCGAGTAGGGTAATTTTTACTTCATGGATTACTAAGCTTGATTCACTAAGGTATAGTTCTTTTCACCCACTATTGCATTTGATGACCTTCCTAGGGAAAGTCATTTTGTGGATGGAATTAGGTATGATTTTCAATATTAGGTGACATATTTTAAATGATTACTATATCTAAGATGGTAAACCATACCTTTATCTCTAAGAAAAATCTAAGGGGATCTAAAGTTAATGGTTAGAGTGGTTCGACAACTAGGCCAGGAAGAGGACCATCCAATGGAAGGAAGTGTTTCCATGGGGGTTCTTTCAAGGGTAGTGTAATCCAAGTTTTTTCCACTAGATTTTCTATGGTTTGTCATATTTTTAGTAGGAAGGGTTATATATATATCATGTTTGAGAAAACTTAATAGAGTGTTGAGATGTAAGAAAAATTTTAAATATTAAGAGACTTTATAGGATCATTCCCCCGATGCCAAATGAAATGGGATCTATAATAATTAAAAGTTCTTATGTGAGATTTGTGAAACCATGGTAGATTGGAATTTGGAGTACTTACAACCATTTAAGTTGAAGATGCGGTTGAGGTTAAGGGAGACATATATAGGTTGTTAAGCTCTAATAGAGGGGAGATTCATATGGAGGTTAGGTTGTAGCTTAGGGTCATTGATATAGCTAGTAACATGCAATACTGCCTACACCATTTGAGTAGAGACACAAGCCATATATAGTGAGAGGTATGATCTTGGTGTTCTTAAATTTAGTTTCTACCTTGTTTAGAACATTCACTTCTTACTCATTTGTATCTTTTTATGTGATGTGAGGCCTGGGTTTGGAGATTGATTACCTATATGGGGTGATGTTGCTTGACACACCCTTAGGAATCTGGTCAGAGGTAGTTTTCCTTTGAAAGGAGTGGCCCCTCAGGATATGTGGATATCAATTTTTATGGGACCTTTTCACCATTGATATGAATTTATTTTTCTTAATTATTGTAATTCAAGGATGTGAACTTTCAAAGTCATATTGACTATTTTCACTAATAGGTATCCTTCTTATCACCCGATGGAGGTAGCTATGTTAACATGGGAGAATGGGATGTCTAGGAAGTTCATACTAGACTAGAGCATCAAGGCATGAGAAGAGTATTGAACGAGAGTTCTATCCTCTTACTAGATGACTAGGGAGTATGATAGGATATAAATCCTCTGGTTGTGGACTATTTCAAGGAAATCTTCCCTGAATATTTTTCGGGGATATCTCCTGATAAGTAGGTTGAATTTTGAGTTTTTCATAACCCATGAGATGAATTTGTATCCATTCCTCCATATAAAATTACTTCTTCAGACCTCTTGGAACCCAAGAGGTAGGGGGACCTAGAAACTGAGGGGTTTATACAAACCAACACATCTCCATGGGGTTCACTAGAAATTTTCTCCAAAAATGTGGATTCTAATTTGTGATTATGTGTGGATTAGAAGAATTTGAATTAGTTTATAGTTAAAACTAGTCCCCACTTCCTAATATAGATGATCTCTTTGACTGGTTCTTGGTTTTTACGATCTTCTTGTGATTATGGATACCTTACTGGTCAATTTTTTCAATGATATATTTATATATTCCTGGTCATGTGGGGAGAACGAGAGTCATCTAGATGTCATTTTGACTACTCTTTGGTAGTATTGAATTTATGAAAAACTCTCAAAGTATATATTTTAGATGGATAGGGTTCACTTCCTTGGTCAATTCATATCAAAATTAAGGGTATTATTGGATCTAGAGAAGGTGAGAGTATTTGTTTCTTGGGTGTAGTCTAAGAATGTTTTTTATATTTTATGATTATTGGGATTATCCTATTACTACTGGTGATTAATTCAGAACTTTTCCTTCCTTTTAGACCCACTAACAAGATTAAAAAAGAAGTGTGTAAGGTTTATATGGTTTGAATATTATGGAAAGTCTTTTTAGGAGTTTAAATAAATATTGAACCCAACACCGATGTTGATTTTTCCTTAACATGGAAGAGGGTACATAGTTTATTGTGACACATCATGCATCTAGTAGGGATTTTTATTAATTAAAGGGGATTAATTATTGGAATATGAGTCAAAATAGTTGAGGCCTCGGGTTTACAACTACCAACCCATGACCTTGAGTTTTTATTAGTTGTTCATTCTCTATATTACTAGAGATAATACCTCATGGGGAGTGGTTTTTGGTATATACAGACCATAAGAGACTAAAATATATTTTTTATAATTGAGAACCAAACATATGAATTTTTTATTCAAGTTGAATATATTCATTTATTTGACATTGAGCTCAAATATAATCCAGGGAAAGGTAATGTTGTTTCTAATGCTTTCATTTGAAATATAGATGCTCAAGAGGTTTAAGAGACTAGTACGGAGTGTCAGTTGATGACTGTTTTTGATTAAATGTTCTCTATGATAAATAGTGTTAGATTAATCCTATACTCATAGCCTTCTTAATAACACCCTGATATTTTTTGAAATATATTTTTTCAAATTATTTTTATCATTTTTATATTTTTTATTTAACACAATGATAAATATAGCTTGTGTTATATGAAAGAACTAAGTTTAGATTTTGTTTCATGCAACACCTATTTAATATTTTACTACATGAAACACTTAGATAATCCTGAGTTACACAAAACACAATGTTTTTCTTGTGTTACATGCAATTTTGATTTCCTTCGATATCCTGTGTTACATGCAAAACCAAGTTTTACCAAACTACAACAAACTATTAATATTATTGTTAAAATATTATTATAGTTTTCACCAAGTAATTAGAATTAAAGTTATGAATAAAATATTATTTAAACATTTCAATAAAATGAATCATTTTATCTAGAAATAAAAGTGATAACTATCTAAAAATAAAGAAAATCATTTTTTAAGAAAACTACCTTTCTATGTACAAACACCATTTTTATCAAAAAATTAAAAAAACCAAAACTGATGAAATTTTTAATATATTATATATCCAATAAAACATTTTTACACACATCCAATATATTTTAAAATCATAATATAAGAATAGATCAAATTTTATGAATAAAAATATGTATTTTTTAAAAAGGTAATTTTATAGATTTTTAATGGAGAACCCATTTTAAATATGTTTTTTGAAACTTTTATATTTTTATTTAACAAAATAAAATTCAATTTTTTAGTATTAATATAAAAATTTACTTTGTGTGTATTTTTGGTATTTTTCTGAGAAGTTTCTTTTTTTGATGAATTATAAAGAACACTGAATTTTAATTCAAAAATGATTTTTCATCTTATTTATTTATAAGGTAAAATTATTATTATTTTATTGGTTTTAATTTATAATTAGATAAATTATACAATAATTAATCCAATTCATTTTATTTTAATCAATTTCACATTGAAATTAGATCTAAAAACTTAACAATATTTTGAATGTTTTTACTTTAAAACCTCGCATTGTCATCCGATATGAAGGATTAAATTTAAATTAATTTCTATCACTTCTATGATTGGAATTTTAAAAAATGGATTTTATATTTGGAATGATAATAATTTATAATGTCTAATTACTTCAAATTATTATTTGACTAAAATATTAGTGAATATAATTAAAAATAATTACAATGATTAAGGTAAAATTACGCTTAACAAGTGAATAAAACATAAACTTAAGGACCAAAATGACCTATAAACTTCTCTAAAATCCATTTTATTGACATATTTGGAACCTAAAATCCATTTCCATTTTAAAAAATTTACAAGAATGTGACTCCTCCACTTTAAAGCAGCACACACCCTCCCACTTATTCACACCTCTGAAGACCTTTGGATCACTAGAAATATTCTCAAATAATATCCCAAAGTACCTACCTTCATATTATATCCATTCCTTTTGGAATAAATCCTTCCAAGGAATCCCTTTGTTTCAAACCAAAAGGAGTTACCCAAAGAAGAAGTGGCGTCCCTCCTCAAGCTCCATTATTTTATTTTCATTCTCCACCACCTCAATTATTATTATTCCATGTTTATATAATAAATTAATTATAATAAATATAATTATAGTTTTTTATTATGTTCTTTTAACTACACTTACACACACTTCCATCTAATGGGTAATGAACTTACCGTTCTTGTGTATGGTGAACTACGACCACATGAAATGATGTTGTTGGTTTTTCCTTGACCACCTCTCATGGTAGGGAATTATGATGGATGATCAATTTTTATATCATATATATTATATTTATGATATATTTATTCTTCTTGAATTATTATATATCATATAACTACATGATTTCCATTTTGTGTAAATACAATAACTTCGTTTGCGGGGGTGTGGACAAGCACATCCACAAAGCGATGTGATTCATTCACACATTACATGGAATGTATTAAGGGTGAGTTTAGTAAAATTATTTGATATATATGTCATAATAATGATAATATAATAAAATTATATATATATATACATATATTTCATTTACTTTCCTTCTTTCAATAAGATAATAAAATGGAAACAACGCCCATGCGTACGTACGGACTACCGTATCCATGAACAGTGTATTCCATTTCATATTTATATATTTTATATATTATTATAAATATTTATATACAGAATATATATGATATTTATATCATGTTCTATATTCTTAAAATAAGTATCTCATGATCTATGTAAGAGGATCAAGAATAATAAGTCAAAACATGTAAGAAAAACAATGCAGATATTACCCGAAGTGTAACATTAACATGAAATTGCTAATAAAAAGTGATATAAATTAATAATAATATCATAAATAGTATTATTTATAAGAATATGGTTATTTAATAGATGTATAATTAACTTATATTTATTATAATGAATGTTTGTACAATTACGATGAGAGTCAAGACATAAGGTTTGGGTTTTCTAGTCTTACTTTTATTTTTCATGAGACACAAGCCATGTTCACCTCTTATTTTATTATATGTGGTGTGATAATTACCATGTATATATTATTTTATTATTATAATTACATTTATGGGTATTTAGATATCCATTTTATGATCTCTATTTCATGTGGTTATACGGTTCAAAAGGTGCCAAATCAGTTGGGTACTTTTGTCTTAATTTTCTTTCTTTGAGGAACATGTTTTGTTATGAACCTATATTATTTTATGATGTGTATAAAATTTCATTAGAAATTTTATATCAGGAATATAATTCTTTTCAGGATATTATAATCTTAATTTAATTTCATTTTCTTACATGGGGAGTATTATTTAAAGTTCTCAAGTGGTAAGAGTTTATTACAACAATCTCATTATTTATTAGGATTATTTATGATTATTCTTCCATTGATGAAATATTATGATCCATATCTCAAAAATTATCATGAATTTTATTTTTCTATATTAATTCATGATGAATTCATGTATTTTTATCATTTTTACACTCTTTGGTACTTATGATAATTAAGAAAATCTAATCTCACTTCTATTTTCGGTTGAAAATATATTTATTTCAAAAACCATGTTTTCAAAAAAAATGTTGTTAAAATGATCTTTAATGATAATTTTAATCGAAAAAATTATTTGAAAAATGTTTTATGGTTTTCAAATATTCCTTTATAAGTTTTCAAATCTATTTTCAATGAAAAAGTTTTTTAACTTTATTTCAATCTTTTTTATATGTTTTCAAGGAAAATGGTTTTAAAAATGATATCAATATTCTTTTATATGTTTTCCAGAAAATGGTTTTGAATTTTTTTTCAAGATTCATTTAGAATTTTTAAATTTTATTTGCAAAGAAAATTATTTTCAAAACATTATATGTTTTAAAAATTAATTTTTTCAAAGAATATAAGATATTTTACTCAAGAAATGATTTGAAAATATTTGTTAAAAATTATTTTCCATATAAGATGACATTAATTGGTGTTAATAATTCATTTATATGGAAATTATTCAAATTTTTTCATTTAAATTCATTATTTTTTTGGTTTATGTTTTAATGACATTATTTTTATGAAACTCGTTTCTCTTTCACGGGATATACGTTTATGAGACTTTTTTCTCCTTCACAGGTTATATATTTATGAAACCTATTTCTATTTCTTGGGTTACATGATTATAAAACCTTATTATTTTCTTGAGTTATGATTTGATGAAATTATTATGAAACCTATCTATTTTTCCACTGGTTATGATATGATTACATGTTTATGATACCCATTTCATTTCATGGGTTATGATATGATGAATGTTTATTATCTTGTGTCACACATATGTATGATTTAATTATGAGATTGGTGGTACCTATATATCCCTCCAATGAATTGAGTAAATATTTATATCTCATTAGATAGGCATGGCTGGAACGAGGGGTTAACTTGGTTCAGTAAAGGGATTTATCCACTTAGATGGTCTTGTGAGTGAATCTAGACTACTGAGATGGTCATGGTAGTGAACCATGACTACCAAGATGGTATAAGGAGTGAAACCATACTACTAGTACA
Organism: Viscum album; assembly: GCA_963277665.1. Lineage (NCBI taxonomy): Eukaryota > Viridiplantae > Streptophyta > Magnoliopsida > Santalales > Viscaceae > Viscum > Viscum album. Next base: position 20,554,753 of record OY728157.1, on the reverse strand, counting down.
TCCTTTCCAGTGATTCCTTGAATACTAGGGAAATCATTTTATATACATTTGTGTCTTCCAAAATTCCATGCCTTATTCCCATGTTATTCTTTCATGGATTATGATCTCTATTCCCTTATGATTCATGTCTTATGAACTACCAATATTTATCAAATTATTCATGTTTATGGTCTTTTTTATGAAGGGTATGGTCTTATAATGTTATGATAACATTTTCATACCCTTATTCTCATGTTTATGATTACATATCTACTTTTTTTTACCCTTAATGAGCATTTGAGATCACCCATTTTTATGTTTCTTTTAACCAAGTTATCAAGATATACAGTATGTATGATGTGTATAAGTAGGGTTGTAGTGATGGAGAACCTACTTGGAGATAATATAGCTCACTTATGTACTAGTGTCTGTGCTTACATGTTTCAAAAGGCACTAGAATTATATGGTCTTTAGGAATATATTTGTGCAATGTGTTAAGTATTTCAAAAAAGTGTTGTAATTATAATGTATGAAAATCAAGGGATTCTATAGTTAGTATCATAGAAAATTTTTATTTAACCTTTGGAATACAGGATGAGAAAACTTTAGTGAGATCCCTAGATATATTTATAGGATATGTCTTTTGGTGTCTCTAAGAATATGTCTAATCATGAGTTAATATTTATTAAAATGTCCTGGAAATTTAGTAAAGGACTGAGTGAGTGATTTTCTAGAAATAAATCCCTGTCTTGATAATACAAGTGGATGTGGCTATGGAATAGATTTACATTGGGGTAACAAACCAGAAAACACTATATTGAGTGAGACTTGATTGGGAACTGGTGCATGATAATGGGTCTTGCTGCACACCTATTTTGATATCCCTGAGGGACATGCTTTGGGAATTCAAAAACTCTTTTCAAACCATCATGAAGGATTTAAATAGAATATGACTGTGATTAACATAATATATACCTAAGGTGTCATATATTACAGATATATGTGTCATTATCTAGATATCCTAAAAGTAAATTTTCATGATTATGTGGTTCATTACTATGATAAGTGTTTCTCACCATATGCTTTCTAGTTTTCATCAATGGTGGGAACCAAAAGGAATATGATTAGTGGTGAATGTGATGGGAATTTTTCTGATGTGCAGTCAAATGGGATGATCACTAGAGTGATGGATGTTGTGATCATGACTAATAATTTTTTACAGAACATGATTAATAATGTGTACCTTAACCAACTCTCAGACTCACTAAAAAATGGAAGGAAGGATTTTTCTAAGAGTTTAGGTAATGAAGAAAATGAAGGAAATAAGATTTGGTTTCCTTTGTGTCAAGAATGTTGGAAGAAGTATCAAATTGAATGTCTTAGAGGAACATAAGATGCTTTGACTATGGAAAATAAGGAAACAAATCAAGTAACTTCAAAAGGATAATGAAATGTTCACTTAATGTAGTGGATGAGAATATTATTATCCCAAAGTTATTATAAATTTATGACTTATTCAAATATGGAATGTATGGGAATTATGGAAATTGATGTCATAAGTTGAAGGCTCATGATGTAAATCATCACAGTGGTTTATGTAATGGATTTTCTTCTGTTGATGAAGAGACTGAAAATGACATGTGAAAGGTATGAGATGTTATTCTGGTATTATTTACATTAAACATAAGAAACATGATTAAATTGAGGTTGAGGAACATTATGATATGATTCATATTTTATATTCTAAGAAAAGAGTATTTAGGGATAAGTTGATGAATCATGAGTAATGGTTTAAGAATAAAGTTCAATGACTGAAGTGTATATGTATAGGAATTCAAGAATTATGTTATATGAATCATGAAGTATATTTTTTCCATTAATTATTTTCAAAAAATATATTTAATGTTTCCAATTAAATAAAAATGGGATTTAATGGGAATGTGATATTTTTATTAAGGGAAGGTAACCCTTAATGTGTCCCAAATATTGAGAAAATTGTGTTTATCTTGGAAAAGAGATGATTGATATGGATAAAGTAAATTGGATAGTACTGATTACCTTGGAACTAATTATTGATTTGTTGGATAAGTATTCTATTTCATCATGTATGAAATTTAAAACTTCTAGTATTTATGGAATATATCCAGTAATATTTGGAAAAATGAAACATTAGTGTTTTTCAAAAGAATTTATGGTAATTCAGGTTATTACCATGTTTCAATAGAATATACACTGAGGGTATTCACATGTTTGGAATGTGACAACCAAAAGACACCATGTGATATACGGGGGATCAATGTTAAGATGATATCATGGCATTATTTATAATGTTTTGGGTTTTCATCTTTCAGAAGGGTTATAAGGTTAACCATTTATGGAATGATATATAAAAACTTCAGATGAGGTTTTAGAGATTAAAGTATTATCTCACCATATGTGGATTTATGCATATTGGAAAACTTGTGGTTCCCTTTTATTCATGATATATGGAATGTACTATTATTCTATTTATGGATCTCGTGATCTATTAATGCTCTGGGAATGAAAAATTAACCATTATTTCATAAAATAAGATATGGAGGGGATGTTGATCAAGGAACAAAAAATATGAGGTTGTCCTGAAATTATGTAAGTATATATTTTCATGAAAATTCTTCAACATTAAGAAAAAAATATTTAAATAAAAATTTTTCCTAATAAATTAATTTTTGTTGAACTGATGGCCTCTTAAATCATTATATATTTATAACTTTGAGACAATAAATTTTCCATTAATTATTTGATTTTTTGTGATTACTGACCTCAATCACTCCTTATAATTTTTTTTCACTTTTCGTCAAAATCAATATTTTCACTTTCCACCAATGTTATCCTATGTGGAAAACTAGTTATGTGTTACTCTGGGTAGCATTTATGTTTCCAAATGTTCTTTTTAAAATTGTGTTTTAGTATTCATTTTTATGATGTGGGTTCTTAAGAAAGGAAATTTAAAGTATTAAACCATTAATAACCTAGACAAATGTCAAGTGTTAAATACATTTTAAGGTGGGTAGGATGTAACACCCCGACTTTTTTTAAAATATTTTTTTCGAATTAGTTCATTATTTTTGATATTTTTCATTTCATGCAATACTAAATATAGCTTTTGTTATATGAAGTCACTAATTTTGGATTTCATTTCACACACCACCAAGTTAATCTCTCACTAAATGAAACACTTATATTATCTTTCACTACACAAAACTCAATGTTTGTCTTGTGTTAAATTCAATACTTATTTTCTTCAATAGCCTACGTTACACACAAGAAATAGTGTTACCAAACTACAATATACTATTAATATCATTGTTAAAATATTATTATAGTGTCACTTAGCCATTAGGAGGGAAGTTATGAAGAAAATATGATTTAAACATGTGTATAAAATGAACCCTTTTAGCAATAAATAAAAGTAAGAACTATTTGAAAATAAAGAATTTCATTTCCTAAGAAAACTAACTTTCTATTTACAAACATCATTTTATCTCAATAAATTAAAAAAAACCACTATTGATTAATTTTTTTAATATATTATATATTAAATCAAATATTTTTAAACTCATATAACAGATTTTATAGTCATAAGATAAGAATAAATATAATTTTATGAATAAAAAGATGTATTTTTCAAAAGGTAATTTTACTGAATATTAATGGATAACCCATTTTAAATATTATTTTTGACACTTTAATAATTTTTATTTGAAAAAATAAGATTTATTTTTGAAATCATAATCTCAAAATTTACTTTGGGCGATTTTTTGGTGTTTTTCAGAGAAATTTCTTTTTTGATGAATAGTGAGGGACAATAAATTTTAATTCAAAACTGCTTTTTCATCTAATTTAATTATATGGTTAAATTATATTTTTGTTTGGTTTTAATGATTAATTAGAAAAATTATACAAAAATTAATCCAATTTATTTCATTGTAATCAATTTTACTATGAAATTGGATATAAAAACTTACCAAATTTTTAAACATTTTTACTTTAAAAACCCACATTGTCATCTCGTCCGGGGGATTAAATTTAAATTAATTTCTACCAATTATCTGATTTTAATTTAGAAAAATGGATTATATATTTGTAATAATATTAATTTCTAATTACTAATGATTCCAACATAGTTTTTGACAAAAAATATTAGTGAATGTAATTAAAATTAATTACAACGATTAAGGTAAAATTAAGCTTAACAAGGGACTAAACTTTAAACTTCAGAACCAAAATGACATATAAAATTTTCCAAAATCCTTTTTATGGCCATTTTTAACCCCTATCCTCTATTTTATCTAATTTGGAATATTATTAGAGCCACATGACAAAGGGAAAATGTGATTGGAATTCCCTTTTCAAAAATTTACAAGAATGCCACTCTTCCACTATAAAAAAGATCTCACCTCTCCCACTTATTCACAACTATAAATAATTTTTCTTACCCACAATCTTCTCTAACAATATTTTAAAATCCATACCTCCACCATATAATCTCCCATTTTGGAAAAAATACTTCTGAGGAATCCCTTTGGTGAAAACCAAAAAGAGTTACCCAAAGAAGAGGTAACATCCTTTCTCAAACTCCTTTGTTTTATTTTTATTCTCCACCACATAAATTTTTCTTATTCCATGTTAATATAATAAAATTATTATCATAAATATACTGAGAGTTTTTCATTCTATGATTTTTATCTACACTTACACACAATTCCATCTAATAGGTACTGAACTTACCGTTCTTTTGAATGGTGAACTTCCACCTCATGAAATAATGTTGTTTGGTTTTACTTTAACACCTTTCATGGTAGATAATTATGATTTAAAACATATTTTTACATTATATATATGATATTTATGATGTATTTATTCTTCTTTAATTATTATATAACACATAACTTAATGCTTTTCATTTTTTGTAAATATGATAACTTCATTTGCGGAAGTGTGGACTACCACCTCCTCAAATTGATGCGATTCATTCACAATTTACATAGAATGTATTAAGAGTGGTTTTAGTAAAAATAAATGGTATAAATGAAATAATAATTATAATAAAATTATATTATATATATATGTGACATTTAATTTTTTTCCTTTAATACAACAGTAAAAGAGAAACAATGTTCCTGCGTAAGTACGTCCTACCGCCTCCATGAACAGTGTATTCCATTTAATATTTATATATTTTATAGATTATTATAAATATTTATATAATGAATATATATAATATTTATATCATGTTTTACATTTTATAAATAATTATGTCATGATCTATATAAGAGGATCAAGAATAATAATTCAAATCATGTATGAAAAACAAAGTCGATATTACCCAAAGCTTAACATTAACATGGAATTGTTAATAAATGGGTAATAGAAATTCATAATAAAATCATAAATTTTATTATATACATGAATATGGTTCATTAATATATTTATTATAAATTATATTTATTATAAAGGATGTTTTTATGAGTATGATGATTGTCAAGACATAAGGTAAGGGTTTTCTTGTCTCACTTTTATTTTCCGTGAGACACAAGCCATGTTCACCTCCTATTTTATTATATGTTGTGTGTACACTTACCATGGATGTATTATTTTTTTATTATAATTAAATATATGTGTATTTAAACATCTATTTGTGATCTCTATTTCATGGGGTTTTACGGTTCCAAATTTACCAAATCAGTAGGGTAGTTTTGTCTCAATTTTCTTTCTTAGTAGCATATATTTTCTTATGGACCTATATTATTTTACAAGGTGAATAAAATGGAATTTGACATGTTATTTCATGAATAAAATATATATGTATTATTATAAGATTCATGTCATTTTATTTTATTACATGTGGAGTATTAATCAAAGTTACCTACTTGTAAGAGTTTATTGCAACAATATCATCGTTTATCAAGAGTGTTTACGATTATGCTCCCTTTAATGAAATCTTATAATCAATATCTCAAGAATTTTCATTAAATTTCATTTCCTATATTCATTAGTGATATATTCAATTATTGGTACCATTTTTTCACTATTTTTTACATATAATAATTAAGAAAATGTTTTTAAGAAAATCTGATCTCATTTCACTTTTTGGTTGGAAATTTATTTATTTCAAAAACCACGTTCTTGAAAATGTTTTTAAAATGATATTTAAAGATAATTTTTAAGGAAAAAGGATTTAAATATTTTTTATTGTTTTCAAATATTCATTTATAAGTTACCAAAACAATTTTAAAAGAAAAAGGTTTCAACATTTTTTTGAGATTCTTTTATATGTTTTCAAGGAAAATGGTTTTCAAAATGTTTTCAAGATTCCTTTATAAGTGTTCAAGGTAATTTTCAAAGAAAATAATTTTCAAATTTTTTTGTTTTAAAAATTCTATTTTTCAAAGAAGAAAGGATACTTTCATCAAGAAATTATTTGAAAAAATTTATCAAAAATTATGTTCCATCTAAGATGAAATCCATTGGTGTTACAAATTCCTTTATAAGGAAATTATTCAAGGGTTCTATTCATATTATTTCTTTGAATGTTTTATGTTTTGATGTCATAATGTTTATGAAACATTTTTCTCTTCCACATGATATATGTTTATGAAACCCGTTTCTCTTTCACGGGTTATAGGATTATAAAACCTATTTCTCTTACATAGGTTATATACTAATGAAACTTGCTTCTTTTCATGAGTTATGATTTCTTGAAATGATTATGAAACATTTATATTTTTCCCTAGGTTATGATATGATTACATGTTAATGATACCCATTTCATTTCAAGGGTTATGATATAATGAATTTTTATGATCTTTTGGAACACATATGTATGATTTCATTATGGGATTGGTGTGACCCCTATCCAACTCTAATTAATAGGGTAAAGATTTATATCTCATGAGATAGACATGGTTGGAATAGGGATTGAAATCAGTTCAGTAAAGAAATTTTTCCACTAACATGGTCTTGAGAGTGAACCATGAATAATAAGATAGTCATGGGAGTGAATAATGAATTCCAAGATAGTATGGCTAGTAAACCCATACTACTAATATGGACTTGTAAGAAATGAATTGACTACTATGGAAATAATTTTATGTGCTTATGTGTCTGCTAAAATTCCATATCTTATTCCTATGTTATGCATTTAGGCTATGCTCTTGATTCCCTTATGATTCACGTATTTTGATATGCCAATCTTTATTCCATGATTTATGTTTATGATATTTTTTATGTAGGGTGTGATATTATAATGTCATTGTCTTGTTTTAATACCCTTATTATCATGTTTATGTTTATATCTCTCATTTTTTACCCTTTCTAGGCTTATAATATCACCCCTTTTTATGTTTCCTTTACATAGGTTATGAAGATATATATTATGTATGATGTGTATAATAAGGGTGATAGTCATGAATATCTTAGTTGGGGATAATGTAGCTCACTTATGTACCACTGTTTATGCATCCATGTTTCCAAAGTCACTAGACTAATACTTTATTTGGACATCTATTTGTTTAATGTATTCAGTATTCCATAAAATTTATTTAACATTAATGTATGAAAAGTGAGTGTCTCTATATTATTAGTGGTTCCATAACTTCTGAATCGAATAAATATAAGATATGTTTTTGATCCTGAGGGCTTGCTCCTGAGGGATATTATTTATGGTAAAGATCCACCACCTGGTTAGGTTACTAATGATGATGAAATTTTTAATATCCCTGTGTATGTATGGAACCCAAAAATTCACGTGAGAGGAACTGATGTGATAATAACATGGTTCTAAGTGGGCAGTGAATCCTAGAATAAAAAATATGTAACATGATTTTCACTACTTGTATTGTTTTCCAGTAATGAAAAAGGAAATAGTGGGATTTTTTACATGGTGTTGCAACTCTCAATAGGTTAAAGAATAACACTAGTGGTCTACTAGCCTATTTTATTCATTACCAATCCCTGAGTGGAAATGAGATAATGTCACTATAGACTTCATAACAGGGTTTCCAAAGTTACCCCAAGGTAGTGACACTGCATGGTTGATTGTAGATAGTATGATGATGGTTGACTATTTATTTCCAATCTGGGCGACCTTCTTAGTATAAGAGTTGGGGAGATTATACATCTGAGAGGTCATACATCTTTATGTTATTTTACATGGAACTATATCGTAATAGGATGATTATTTTATATCATGGTTATATTAGGTGTTGTAGAATAATCTTGGTTTGAATTACTATAGAGTACAACTTATCACTCTCAAACTGATGTCTAGTCCGAGCATAGTATAGAGGCACTGAAGGATATGATTTATTCATAAATCCTAGATTTTGGGGGCTCATGGGAGAAAAAAGTATCTATTTATGATTTATTATATTATAATATCTTCCAAGAAACATCTCAAGTGGAGCTTTACAAGTCTCTATATAGTAAGTCATACAATTTACCTCTGTGTTTTTTAGAGGTAGTGGTGGCAGAGCTTCTGGTACCAAGTATTTTTCAGTTGACATCATAGTAAGTTTAACTAATTTGGAAATGTATGGAAATAACTCAGTTTAGGTAGATGTATTATGTTCATTGGGGTCATGAACCACTGGATTTTGAGGTGGGGGATAAGTTATTTTTACATGTTTCATCTATATTGAGTTATTGAAAGATTAATAGGTAAGTAAATTTAGTACATAGATTTTTTGGGTCGTTAAAGATTTTGGACAGGGTTTGACCGATAGATTATTGATTATATTTTACTCTATAGTATGAATCTATTCATGATTTAATTCATATATCTTAGCTCTAACATTATTATCATAACTTATCTCTTTTTTTTTGATCTTGATGAATTTGAATTAGAGGATGGTTCTTCATTTGAGGAGTATCTGATTCATATCATTGATTATAGAATGAATACACTTTGAGGTAAAAAAAATTCCTATAGTTTGGTTGTTATTGAAACACGAACATATTCAGGAGGATACATGGGAACAAGACTCTGATATACTTTCTCAATGGCCTGAATTATTCTCCGACATCGTTCATCAACTGTCAACGGTATAACTTGGGGATGAGTTATCTTAAGGTGGGTATCTTGTATGATCTTGATTCAATATCAAGGTATGAAATATTTAATTTTTGGGTAATACTAATTCATTTTATCACTTTAAACATGTTTTTGGGTTTTAGAGAAAAGTCAAGAGAATACTGAAGGGCTTGGGGATAAATCTTGGACTACAACAAGCTACTGCAGTCCCACCGACTAGTTGGAGGATACCCAACCACTAGCCGGTGTAAACCCAATGGATAACCAGTGCCCCATTGGTAAGTTTTTTAAGAGGGCCATTTTGGTTTATTCACCCATCCACCCCCTCTTTTAACCCTCACACCTGATTTTTATTACATTTTAACTCATCTATAAAAATAGTGGAGCTCACCCTTCCTTTTACACTCTTCTTGGGAGTTCTCCCTCAAATATTTGTCATTTATTCTTTTCATTGAATTTTAGGAAATCTAGAGGTAACGTGTTCACTCCTCTTCCCTCCTTTGGATGAATTCTTCACTGTCTTTAGTGTTACCTTCATGTGAGATAATATTCTCTATTTTTAGGTATTTTTCTTGTACTTTTTGTTACTTGTCCTAGTAAAAATATGGAGCTGATACTAGATAAGGAGTCTTATATTAGACCTAGGTTGGTGGTCTATATGATTTCCCCTAAAAGTTTCACCACTTTTAAAATGTGTTATTATTTTATACATCAAAATTTATTACTCTTTACCCTAAAATTTATATTACTTCAATTTATCACATATAGCTCAACCTAGACATATTATGGGCCTCCCAAAAACCATTGATGGTTGAAAACCTCAACCAAAACCACCCCTTAGGGTGTTCTTGGATTAACAACCATGAAAAACTTACATTTAATGTAAGAAAAACTCACCTTAGGGTGTGTTTGTCTTGGTACTTTGGAAAACACAAACTTATCTTGTAAGTAATCAAACCACCCCTTACGGTGTGCTTGGAAAGTCACTTAAAAATGAAAAATTCATGAGAAGGTTCTTTTAGTATGTATTGGGTAACTTAAAAATAGTTAATATAATTAGGGAATCTTTTATTAATTTCTAGAGGAAATACACCATTATTGTTATGAAATTCCAAGACAAATGGAAAAATTAAATTTTGAAATGATGTGGTAACTCTTGGAAAACCTTCGGAAACACCTCCATGTTTTTGTTTTAATTTGGATAAAATATTTAACATAAATAATTTATTTGAAAATTATGAATTATAAACATGTATTCCTTGGTTAAAATTTGTGAAACTCGGTCACACTCTCAAAGGCGTGGAATTCCTTGAGTAAGACATGGATTCCCTCTTGAGAATTACTTGGGTGAACCCACAAGATCCCATATGATTCATTTATGCCGATGTCAAGTGGAAATCCCACAATGTATTATATCATCATATTACTATTTTGAATAAAAAAATATTCATCAAAGATTCATCTAGAATATTGAGAAAAATAGGACCCTAGGGATTATTTTCTAGGTTCAATTTGATTTCATTGGACAAGGAATGATTTGGGTCAGCCCCTTTTTTTACAATTGAGAACTACCCCTAAATTCTAGGATAAATTTACTTGATCTAGTTATAAAATATTAAAAGTAAAATGCTAAGGGTTCAGCCCTTGTATTCCACTCATGACTCTAGATATAAATATTATGGATAGATCCCCATAAGTTGGATTGAAAACCATGAATAAATAATGTCATGGGTCTTCCATGGATTTGAAATGGGTGAGTTGTGTAAGAATTCCTAGATATAGGGGTTTTAAAACTCGACTGGAACTGACTGGGTTGGTCTGGGTTGTTTTGGGTTCAAAATTCCATATGCACGGGTCAGGTTGTATCGGGTTGATCTGAGGTTGAGTTGGGTCGGGTCATGGGTTCAGAAAAAAATGACTTGACCCAACCCGATGACCCTAAAGATTACTCCTCCTTCCCCTCCTGCACACACGCTACCTCTCCTGGAAACCCATCACCATCAAAACCATTTGTGTCATCCCCCTTTCTTACAAACCTAACAGATTACTCCTTCCTTCATACCCCTTCCCTATGAACCTAACAGACTACTCCCATTCCTTTGTTGCCAACTCACCCTCATCCCCATCTTCCTTCTCCAATACCTTAATGACCGGTGATCTCCATGATCTTAGATCCACTAGAGACTCCCCCTCAACCTTCGTCTCAGCCTCTGTCTCCACTATGACTATCGAAACCCTCACCAGATCTACAAGCGACTACCCCCTCCTCTTTCATTTCCACCACGACTGCCACTGTAACCCTAGATTTATCGGAGACTTCCCCCTATTCATTCAACTCATCCTTTGTCACCACGACTGCCGCTCATAGGAGACTACCCCATTTGTATTTCCCTCTTACACCTAGAACCTCCACCTTTGTCTCCAACATGATCACCAGATCAACTGGTGACTACCTACAAGTGAGATATGGTCATACCACTACCAATGATGTTTCCATTCGTTTCTTTTTGGTTTTTATTTGTCTCTAGGATGAGGGTTTGTCCTGGCGTGGAGAGTAAGATTAAGTGTTGTAGGGGTAAGGAGAGCTGGCACCTTGACTGGATCATTATTCAATAAAAAAATAATAATTTATGGATAAGTGGGGTTCTTCCCAATAGGAATTAAATGGATGGAAATCATGGTTTGAATTCCCATGGAATATAATTATAATATTAAAAAAACAAAATTCAAGATGTATTTTTACCTTCCCCGCAACATCCCCTACCTGCATATCCTACCATCCCGCCATCCCTACCGGTCAACAGTTATCTCTTCAACCTCCCTCAATGGGGCCACCCAGAGTGCATTACACCCTAACATCCATCATTTCTTAGCCCAACCCACATCGCACATGTAGTCCTTTGGTCTGTCAATACCACCACTCCCAGTCGTCGCCTTAGCATGCCATCGAAGATCCTCCCAGTGTTGGTCTCAACCTCCCCCTCTCCAAAAGTCACCCTCACCGACACCCTCCTTTACTGATTACTGCTCACATTCACCTCTACCTCTCTTGGTTGACCATCGTAATTCCATCTTCCCATGGGTCCTATTTCACCCGAATCACCCTGAAAGTGTAGGGTGTGGGAGGATTATTAAAATGGAAGCGGTGCAAACCATTTTTTTCACAACCCATTAACCCAACCCGATCTGATATGGATTGGGTCGGGTTGGGTTAGGTCCAAACAAAAAAAACCTTCTGACCCGACCCAACCAAACCCGACCTATTTTGGTTGGGTTGGGTTCCAATTCATGGACACCCCTACCTAGATAAGTGAGAATATCATAACAGAAACAAAAAAAAATACAAGACTAAGATGGTTTCTCATAGTGGAGACATTGGCAGAGCGATTTTTGATTTCTCTGATCATGCTATGAGGGTGAGCTGCCACTCCCAACACCGCTGAATCCCTCCACTCATGGATCTGTGCATCCCGATTCATTGGAACCGACAGAGTGTGTTCTTCTATGGACATATCAGGAGGGGGGTGGGTGGGTTTAAGAGAGGAGGCTTCAGGGTTTCTGCCATCTCCATCAGCCTCCATGGGGGTCTGTATCTTCTTATGTTACTAAAAATCAAAGGGAAACATGATTAGAGACATTCAACTTTAGTCGAAGCAGGTAGGGTCTGATATCGACAAGGTTTTTCTTATGTTACAACCTTAATTTATTATATCTACACACCATTAAATTTTATATTCATTGAATTAATTTTAATTAGACACCATTAGTCATGACCTACTAAGTTTTTCTCAAACCTTGTTTGGCCCACTACATGTTTCCCATGAGATTTCATGGATGTAAGAAAAAATAAAGGGAAGATCCTTACTATTGAGAATTTATATTTTCTTTAGGTTGGGGGAATGGGAAATAGGACGGTCATAGAGATTAGAAGTTTTTAGTCTTTTGTTTTTTTATCTTTTCCCATTAATGTTTTTGTTATTGATTCCATGACATGTATGAGGTGTATTTTTTTCACAAACATGACATAATTTATATTTATCACCACTTTAATTTGTTATGTATATTTTATTTGTTATTTATCTTTATTGTGTGGAATTTATTTCCACTAAGTTTCACTTTGTTACAGAGGGTATAGTCTCCCCACCATACCACCATAAACCCTCACCGATTGTTATCATTTTCTAGCATATGTAGAGGCATGATTGAGGATTTTTGGAACTATGGATTATTTAATTATTAATGAACTGGGACAAGGATGTCACAACCATGAATTTATTACTTGATTATATTTTCAAAATGAATGGTTGATATATATATATATATATGGTCCATATAATGCTTCCATAGATTTTTAATTTTTTTCCTGATTACCAAAACTAACAAAGATATCCACCATAGAATTATTTAAGGCACACTAGCCATAAAATCTAAAAAACCCTTCCCAACCACCAAATTTTACCACTAATCCTCCAAAACCTCTATGTATTTTAAATATAAACAATAAATAACTTAAACGAGTCTCTATAATACTCCTCATTGTGGCACTTACCACACTTTGAAATTTAATGTGCATTGTTTCTATTGAAAATATCAATCCATTATTGATACATTAAAAATTCACCCTCAACCATTTCCTCATTCTGAGTTCCATGTTGCCAAAGAAAAAATACCGATGGAATAGCTCACCCAAAAATAGCACTCACCCACCATTACAAAATATGAATAAGATATTATCTAATGCTCACATTGAGGTCTAAATATACCTTATGCTATCTAATATCATGTGATGGGTCCTACTTGTATTCATGTCGTTTTAAAATATGAAACACATCATTCATCCATTAATAACTAGAAATTAATTCTAATTGTTATGAAAAATCCTTGATATGATTGATAATATATTGTTATCCAACATATCTTTTATTTAACATACCATAAATCCTAATAAAACTTTATCCAAATCATAAAAAATCCATAAAAATACATAATTGGCCATAAAGGACCTCAAAGTCCATTAAAAATGATCAATAAATATATTTGGACTACTCTGAGTTGTACTCATCCATATAAATAATTTTTACTATCCATTAGACCATATTAGGCCCTATAAATTAATCATCTCTCACTTTTGAGCTATACAAGGGAGAATTCCCTGATCCCCCATAGATTTCCTCAAAGTCGCTCAAATCAATAGTGTTATTATGGATATTATTATCTGAAAACCTCACTAATGAAATAATATCTTCCAATAATTCAGAAAAAAATAAATAACACATTTTATAATATTTCCACCAATATTTGATAATATTATTTTATTAGTTATCTATTTAATATTGGTATATATTTCTATACATCAAATATATAACTATCACATATTGTAAATCATTTTAAAATAAGGAATTCAATCGAGAATCATTGTCTAAAATAATTTATTTCATCATAACAAGAATTTTACCCAAATTCGACATAGAAATTTTTTAACTTATTATTAAAATTCAACTCTTAATTCAGTATGAAATGAGATGATTTGGTATGTTTATATATAACTACTAAAATAGAGTCACACTTCATTTATTTATTAAAAAAATCATCTATAAAATCAATATATTTTTTTTACACTTATAAATTGAAATAGGAAATGGTTGCAACATTACAACTATACTATTATAATCTTCCATTACCAGTTAACATGTAAACCATTTTGAAACATACTCTAAAATATTTCTCTACATACCTGGCCATAAAAATTGTTTTTTCATATCAATTCACATCTTATTTACATTTGATTGTACCACCAAATTATAATGTTTAAATTATTTTATCACTTCCCCCTATATTATGGAGGGAACAAACCTCAGATGGAAGTATAATATCAAATTCAACACTTTTGACTATCTATTTGGCACCTCAACATTAATTAAATAATACTTCATTACCATAAAATCCAATTTTAATAACTACACCTTCCTCACCCTATATCTAAAATTTAGTGGAAAATAATACTCAAAAGTGTCATATCCTCACCCTTACTATTTCTAATCACATTTTAGTGAATAATCCCATGAGATTCTATTCATAAATATCTTATTTAACAAGCTTACCCATTTGATTTGTGACTTAATCTACCAGATTATGTATTTCCATTTATCAATATATATGCTAAATATAAGTAATTTTTTGAGAACAACTTTTATCCCTACAACCAAAAATTTAGATCGTACAAAAAGATGACATACTTCAGTATTATGTGATATTTGTACACAATGAGAACCTCACTAAAAAATAATAATGAAACACTTTTATTGGATGGATGATGAATTCATGATCGAGGTCATTCATTGGGTAATTTCATTTAGCAACCCTTAACTTGTGTGCACCATATGCAATTAAATAACTACCCTGTATCAAGATACATCAATATTCTCTTCTTAAGGAATCACATTAATATATCTATACATCACAAAGAAATGAGGATGGTTTCTGATATTGTTTTTTTATTTCTTTAAAATAAATTTCACATTCTATAGTCATCAATAATTATACATTTTTCTTGGATAAAGATATCACTTGTGAATATATCTGTTAGAAATATTAAGTAAATCAACAATAATACCCAATTAGTCATATTAAACTATACACATCAATGATTTTTTCTAATGCTTTCCATAATAACATGAAATTAATATTTTTAGTGCCAACTGATACGTCAATCCCTAAGAACTCTTGATTGGGTATTTTTAATTCTTAAATCTAAAATTTATACTTGAATAATACTTCATTACGATGATGATCATATAATGTTCTCAAAAGAGTCTCTAATTATTTCCCTCGATCATCCCATGATTTTAATTACACTAGTATGTCATTAATAAATATAGTTATAATAGTTTAAATATATTGAAAAATTATTTTATTTGTTAATGTCATAAAATAGATCAAGTGTTAGTAAAAAAAGGATGGCCAAATACAATACCTAATTTGAAATGTTATATTTCATTTTTCTTGTTTTTTTACCTTGATTTAATAGTATTAAGAACTCACGTTTATCTAGAAAAACAATTTGGAACATGTGTATTTAACAAAAAAATAATCTATTCTAGGAAATGGATATTCATTTTTGATATTAGCTTTATAAAATTCCTATATTCTATACATAAATTATTTTTCTATTCAATTTATTAAAAAAAATAACTATAGCCTCTTTAGGTGAGGAACTTGGTCTAATGAAACCTTTATTCTTCAAATACATCCACAAATCATTCAAAATTAAAATTTAAATATATCCATCCAATATGAATAGAGAGATAAATGAATCATACTAAGAAACAATTCAATTAAAAACACTACCTGATACTCTATATGAATTTTAAAAAATTAATCCTTAAAAACATATAGGTGGTGGATCACTATATTTGGAATACCAAAATTAATAACTTATTCTATTACACTTAACACCAATAAAATCAACTATCATGATATAATCCCAAAAGAAATTTACATAGTTCTATATATATTAATATTAACTCTCCATTTGACCAAATACATAATAATCCCACCCTCTAGAAAAGATAACACCATATTACAATCATAACATTAAATGTGAGAGTTATATACTGTAACAACCTCAACTCTAGTAACCCATAGATGGTGTCAACTTTATTAACATAGATATAAGGGATATAATCATGAAGGAATGATCAGTTTAGTAGTCTTAGAGAGATAGATACATTCATGATAACCATTTTACATTGGGAATAAAATATAAATCAGAAAAAGTGAACATTAACATAATTGAAACTCATTTAAAGATTTATTATTCATAACCTAGGGAAAGGAAATAAAATAAGAATGAGCTCAAACTATTAGTAAAGGTTTGATATAATAAAATACATCATGAGTCAATAAGGCATAATCAATATGTAAATATAAATAACTGAAAACTAATGACATTTAATTAATAACTTGGTCCTAAATGCACCAATGGATAATATTAAATAAAAAACCTCATGGATAATAATAAATAAATTCTAAATGAATGAAATGTATACTACTGGACATTGTGATCATAGAAATCATGATATTCATACTATGAAGAACATATTCTAAAAGAGTTTAGTCGAATTTTAGGTAGACAACACAAAAAAATTTAATTTGGCGAACTGATTTGTCCCATGAGACCTATCAATGCATAGAGGGGTAATCAATAACTAGACCCCACCCATCATTTCATGTCCAATACATCCCTGGGTATAGAGGATAGGTTGTACACATGCACGAGAGATATTATAATTTCATTAGGTGAAATGGTAAGGAATTGGATTATTTATTATTTTAAAAAATCAATATTATGTTATAATAATTATATATATTCATTATTTCCATTATTATGTCTATCCATGTGAGTCTGTAATGGAAACAAATTACATATATTTTTGAGGTGGAAGTCCACCGTACAGAGGAGTGATTGTTTTGTTTCCCATTTTATGGAGAAGTAGATGGCTAAATATTATTAAATAAACATAATAACATCTCATAATATGGTAGATAGCGGTGTTATTATATTGCAATTATTGAGACATAATTGAAGGTGATAAAAGAATAAGTAAAAAATAAAGTGCTTGGGGAATATGATTACCTTCTCTAAGAAAAATCTTCTTTGTATCTCTTATTAAGGACCCTATGGTTCATATTTTGGGAAGAATAGTGGCTCTATAACGTGGATAATGATGTTTTTTAGTGTTTTTTGTAAGGTTTTGTTGATATAAATGGATTAATAGTTGTGAAGAAATGAGTGGATGAGGTGCCCTTTTATTATTCAGGTGAGCGACACACTTGTTATTTTTAATGTTTTTCAATAATGTCAACTCACTTTCTTGTATAAATGGATCTAGAATAGATCATATTCTAAGGTGATAAGATTAAAATATAAATAAAACCAACCATTGGGGTTTCATTAAGTGTTTTGTTAATTTTCACCCTTATCTATATAGATTAACCCTTAGTAAACCCATTTTGACCTTAACTATAATAATTAATTTTAACAGTTTTTTACTATTCATTGTAAAAAAATATTAAGTTGAAATTATTACATAATATTAAGTATTTTTATTCTAAATATTTAATTCATTTTATTAAATACAATTCACAGAATTGGCGATATTTAATTTAATGAAAAACCCACAAACCGTGTCAAAAAATGGTTTGAAAAAATGCATTTTCAAGCATGAGATGATCTCACATTAAATATATGACTAGTAATAATAATTATATAGATTTAGATTAATATTTATACATATATATAATATATTTTTTAATAATTAATAATTAATAATTAAATATTATTATAATTAATAAAAATGCAAATACTTTATGCCTTTTGGAAAGAATAGTTTTTTTTGAAAAATATATCTTCTAACCTTCTGATGATCTTATATTTATTAAAATAAAATTGACAGTAAATAAATTGTAAATTATACTTATTATGACACATTATTATAAATAAATTGAGTAATATTTAAATACTATATTTTCAATTATTCATAAAATGTTATTTCTAAAGGGAAATGTCAAAAACTAGTTCGAGGATTATTTTGACAAAGTAAGTTAAAATTAAATGTTTATCCTATAAAATTAGAATTATTGTTGCATGAAATATTAAAATGTGAATTTTATTATAGTTTTACTAAAATTTAATATTCACTTACTATAATTGAATCTTGGGCATCATAGTCCTCCCTACTATGGAAATTTCTTCTTCAAAAGTTTCTTAGATATTACTTTCTAAACAAATGAGGGTGATTCATCTTTATAACATCCCCTGGTTCCCACATTGCTTCTTAAATTTTATGTTTTCAACAAAGTACCTTCACCAGTTGAGTCATTTGATTCCACAATACATTATCTCAAGGTTAAAGAATTAGTATGAGCTCTTCATATTAAGATAAATCATGTTCTAATTATATTACTTTATAGGTGAGAACATGCATTGGGTCTGGTGTTTACTTCCTTAATAATGAGATATGGAACACATAATTTACTTTTGAGAGATTTGGTATAATTTCTAAATGGTAAGCCACAACTCCAATTATTTTGAGAATTTCAAAAGGTTTGTTGTGCATGGGGATCAATTTCTCCTTCTTATTGAATCTTATAACACCATTCCATAGAGATAATTTCAATAAAATGTGATCTCCCACTTTAAATTCAAAATATTTACACTTGTTATTGGCATAACTATTTTCCCTTCACTGAGCTACGTTAATATGATTCTGAATAGTTTTTACCACTATTGTTGTCTCCTCAACATGTTCTTTTTCTACAACCTTATTTTCACCAACTTCATCTTAACAGGTTGGAGTACAACATATTTTCTATAATGATTAATATAGAATCATTTCAATTATTTAACAGAAGCTATTGTTATAGTAAAACTCTACCAGAGGTAAATAATGATCCCACATACCTTGTAAGTCAAGTGAGAATGATCTCAACTTTCCTTCTAATGTTTGAATAGTCCTTTAAAACTATCTATCAGCCTAATGATGATTTGAGATGTTCAATTGAAGCTCGGTTTTAAGAGACCTTCAGAATAATTTTCACAAATTTCAATGTAAATAATAGATCATGATAATATATAATTAAAATAGGTATACCATTAAGTATTACCACTTTGTTAATATATAATCATTTAAGGTGATTAAGAGGTAATTATTCTCTCATAAAATTGATGTGTGTATATTTTTTAAGCTGATCAAAAAGTACCCATATTACATCATTATTTCTAAGAGTATTTTGTAATATAGTGAAAAATTCCACAGTAATGTCATCTCATTTCTAAATAGGAATAGAAAGTAGTTTCATGAATCTTCTAGGATGTTGTCTCTCAGCCATTACCTATTGAGAAACCAAGTATCCTGATTTATAATTAACTATTTACCACTTCATATTATCAGACAAAAAATGTTCCTTCAAATACTTATACATATTAGTTCTACTAAGGTGTATTGTTAAAATAATGCTATTAGCATCATCCAATAACTTTTTTTTAAGATTGGGTATAGATGGAACACGTAACCTCTTTCCAAATTTCAGAATTACATATTTACAAATTATTTCTTCTAATTTCCATCAATCACTACTTTAATTTTATTTTTAAAATTATCATAATCAGTTTGATAACGTTTTATATTTTCCAACAAAGTTTCTTTGGAAATAATTTTAAAAATGAGTGATGTCTCCCCATCCTTAATAATTATCATATCCATATTTACTAGATTCATGAATATAAGATCCATGTCGATCCTCATTTTACCTATAACTCCATGATATTTCCTATTTGATGTTTCTACTACAAAATTTCCATTACCTAGGTGGTAGTGTATTCATAAATCACAATCCTTGAGTATCTTGTGCTACTATATTTGCATCATGTTGTTCTATTTCTATGAAAATCTTAATTTTTTACTCTTATGATCTATGTATATATTAAATCTTTAAACATTAAGATAATGTCTCTATATTATCAATGAATTATTTATGGACTCTATCTCATGATCATGAGTTGGATAGTTAAATTCATGAGTTTTTAACTACCTTTATGAATAGGTAATAAATTTATCATTCTATATAAGGACACAACCAAGTACATTCTTCGATACATCCCTATATATCAAAAATACAACATTTTTGGATGATTGAATAAAAATTATAGCATTGAACAATATATTATTCAATTATTCAAAACATTCTTCACTTTATTTTATCCATGTTAATATAATCCATTTACGTATAAACTTGGTTAATAGATTATCCAATCATGATTTTTTAAAAGCAATCAATGATAGTAACATTATAAACCAATGAAACTACACACATCAGTTATATTCATTAGTGTAGACCATTATTTTTATTCCATTACATTAATAAGATCAAAAAAGATTCCATACTTTGAGATAATATGACCATGAAAAGGAACTTTCGGAAGCCAAAATTTACACTTTCTCAATTTACCATCTAACTCTTTTTCTTTAAGAGTTTCAATAATGATCCACAACTGATTCTCATGGTCCGCATAGATTTTAGAATACACCATGTAATCATCTATAAATATCACAAAAAAATTATCAATATATTCACCGAATACTCTATTTATTATATCTATAAAAACATAGGGGTCATTAGTTAAACCAAATGATATTAAAACAAACTCTCAATGTTCACACCTCATACAAAATATTATCTTTAGAATATCCTCCTTCTTTACTCAAAATTTATGATACCCATGAATAAGGTAAATATTTGAAAAATATTGAGCTCCATGAAGTTTATTGAATATGTTATCAATGAAAGGTGGAGGATACTTATTCTTTTATCAGAATAACATTGATTTCCCTGTAATCAATTCAGGGCCTCATAGATCCATCATTCTTCTTAACTAATAGAATAGGTTCTCCCAAAGGTGAAACAATAGGTAATAAAAATCCATTATCATAAAAATCCTCTAGTAGTTCCTTTAACTCCACTAATTCTATAGTGTCAATTATATAGGGTTTCATTGAGATAGGTCTTGAATCAGGGATTATAATCAATAGAAAACTCAAGTTCACACTCTGAAGGATTCCCAATAAGTTTCTCATAAGATACGTAAATGTATTCCTATATAATAGATACATACTAAATATAAAGTTATAATTTTCCATATGTATATTGTGTTTTCTCTTATTCGCAAAAAATCTCATTCACAAGTGCTAATAGGGGTGGATTTAGACATGACCCATATAACGAAGTCTCCACTCTAAATATAAGGAATTCAATATCTTTATCATGAATCATATGTTTCTTCTATTTAAAATATATATTTACATCATATTTTGAAATAAATCACACACCAAGATTATATAAAATACAACCATATGTATAATAATAATGTATCAAAATTGGTCTCATTTATGTGTCCTAATTGGAAAATCCAGACACATCCTTGTTACAGTGAGATTTCCACTAAGAGTTTTGACTAAAAAATACATTATTAATGTGATAGAGAAATATCTATTTTTCCAAAAAATATATATGAATGAAAATAGTGTGAGGATCTAGAATCAAATAGAGCATTAACTAAATTTTAGGCTATGATTAGAGTACCTCCCACTAAATCGTTAAGAACTTCAACCTCAGCTGTAGTGATCGTATATGCTTTAGATTCTACCCTTGTCTTCTTTAGTGGTAGATTCCATTGACACTTGAGAAATTGGTTTGAATAATGAAAACTATCATAAACTTTTAGGAACTATATTGTAGTGGTATATTTATTTCCAATACATTCAATTTATAGATGACCCTTATCCCTAAATTTGTAACAAACTCATGTGCCCTTCAAAAAATTTCCCAGATATTTCAATCCACAATTTTCACATGATAGAAATTTATTAATTTTATTCTTCTTATTTGACACATTTTATTTTTATTTGTATTAAACCAATAACTTATTTACTTAATTTCACTTGAATATATATGATCTATAGAATTCCTTCTCATTTTGGATGGAACACAAAACTATTTTATTTTATGATGAATGAGAAACTAGTGCACTTTAGATACTTGTCTTAAGACCTTTCAATTAATGGCAAATCATGAATTAAATATTAAATATGTAATACATAGTGTACCTATATAGTCTTATAAAGTTATCCTTATAATCCATATTAATTTTATCTTCTTATTTCTTTATGTTGGGGAACCTTTCCTTTATTTCAGTTAGTTTCTCATGAGGGAAATATTTTTTGAAGAATGTTTCTTTAGAATCTTTCCATTCCATGTTTTATATTTCTTATTCCTATCTAGTATATTGGATAAATGACCACTATTGATCAGTATCACCTTAGAGACAATATACTCCAAGTATAACCTTTTTCCTATCATCACATCCAAAGTCCATAAATATCATAACAAGGGACTTAATCCATTGCTCAACTACCACATGATTAGTAGTCCCACAAAATGATAGTGGATTATATCACATGAAATGATCCAATATAAGTGTATCATGCCATGGAAAATCAAATTTCTCTATATGTGTAAGGATATAAGTCATAACCAAGTTCATCTTATCTAATATAGACATTATCTACTCTACTCCAACACTAGTTGTATTGGATTTATCAGGAAAGAACTTTATATATTGACCACAAGTAACTATAACATTATCTACTAGGAACCATTTCTTTGCAACAGAATATTATGAATTAGTTCAGAATATTTTTATTTTCAAATAATATTATATAATTATAAATTTGATGTAATAATTAACGTTAATTGAGAATTTATGCATTGTTAATATCGAAATCATAATCATGGTTTCTTTGGGAATATTTTTAAAATATTTCATAATAATTTATGGAATATGTGAATTAACCCAAGAATAACCACTGGGAGTTTTAAATTAGGTGAGATGTAAGGGAACAATCACTATACATAAAAATGATGTCCAAGATAAACTCGACCAACTCTTTTTGGGGTTATTACCCATAGATGCATCTATTCCAAAGAAACATCCACATATAGTATCAAGAAAAAGATACATTTCTTTGAAATACCAAATAATATCTACCTTAATAAAAATTTTATGATATTATACTACAAATAGACATGTCTTAAAACTAATTCATAAGTTTATATTCCATAATCTATATTTCCTTAAATCTACTACCCAATGTTTCTACTAAACATACTTTGACAACAACTTTAACAACCCCAAATACAGTAAGCCAAATTCAGTTTTTACTTTATTGGAATAGATACAAGGGATATAATCCCAAAGTACTTATCAGTTTAGTAGTATTGGAGATCTAGACACATACATTATACCTATTTTACATTGGGAATAATATATAAAACACAAAAAAGTGAATCTCCTGCATCCTTTAAACGCATTCAATTTTTTTTTATTAAAACCATAGAGAAATGAAACAAAATAAGGGTGTTCTCAAATTCATTTAAAGGGTTTCATACAATGAAATATTTCATGAGTAAATATGTAATAATCAATATGGAAAAGTAAATAACCAAAAAATCTTTCCATTTAATCAATAACTTGAGCATGAAATGCATCCATGGATAACATTAAAGAGAAAATATAATTAATAATAATAATAAAATTCTCAAAGAAAGAAATGAATAATATTATATGTCATGATATAAGACATCATGATATAAATACCATCAGGATCATATGCTAAGTCAGTTTAATCATTGTGTAGGTACACACCAAAAACCCATTTAATTTAGAATACTGATTTGCCTCATTATACATGTCAATACATTGAGGATCTATCAATATCAGAGACCCACCCTTGACAGTAGTGAAATGAATTTCTCACATATTTAATGATAAGTTCAATTCATAAACAATATTCCTTATAAAAAATATCAATATTGAGTAAATAATATGGAATGTTAGTTTTTACCCAATCAATCAAATAACATTCACAGTAAAACACTACATGTAGAAATGGTATATAGTTTTGGAACTAATCATATCCATGATATAAATAATATGGATATTTAAGATAAATGTAATTTCAAATGATAATAAAAAAGTAAATGTTTTGAGATAATGTTAACAACCACAAAATTATTAGAAGATTAGATATTACCATTGATTAATTAGAAATATAGGCTTTGAAATAAAATTGTGTCTTTTGGGAAATAAAGAGATTGGAAGAGAAATATAAAAATATTCTTTTAGTAAATATTTTTTAAAATAATTTAAAACTTATTGATGAATATAAATATCATAAAATGGTTTTGGTGATATGAAAGTCCATTAATACCATATATGTTAAACAGAAAGAATTCATATTGACTTTTTATAAAAAAATGTTGAAAATGACCTTTTGATAAAAAATTAAAAATATTCATTTTAAAAATTTTAAAATTTCTATGATAACATAAATTTTCCATAATGAATAATTTGTGTAATTAAAAATACTCTTGTAATTTTTTTTGAAAAATATGTATATGGAAAAAAAAAACAAACCCAACCAAAAAGAGAAATATGCTCAAATTTTTTTTAAGTGTTTCATTGCTTGATTCAATTAGTAAAGAGGGGAAATGTTGGAAGAAAATATGTAAAAACCATATATATATATATGATAATAATATATATGGATTTTATGAAGGATTTATTATAACATCTTACCACCCATTCGTTAATAATATTTCATTATTACCATTGTTTTCGATGTGATCTGGTTTATTTTCTCATGCATATTTTTTCATGGAAGTTATAGTTCTTGTGTATAGGATACAGTTCCATCATATACATAATGATATTGAAGTTATATATATTATATTTATCAATTATATATATATTTTTATAATCATTTATGAAATTTGGACATGGAAAATGAATCACATCTCTTCGTGGAGACTATAGGCTGTGCATATGCACGATCAAAATTATCATTTCCAAAATGTGTGATAGGTTAAGGAAGTGGATGATATATTAATTTTAAATAATAAATATTATTTAATAATTACAATATATATTAATTATTTCCATCATTTTTACTATCCATGTGATTTGGTAATGGAAAACAAATTACATCAGTTCGTGCGGTGGCAATCCACCCTACACACGAGTGATAGTTTTGTTTTTAATTTTTTGGATAAGTAGATTGGTAAATATTATTCCATAAAAATTATAACATCTAAATATATGTTATATACTAGGGTTATAATATTTTAATTTTTAATACACAATTTAAGGTTGTAGAAGAATAATTAAGAAGAATGTTCATGGTGAAGATGATTACATTTTCTTAAAAACCTCTATTGTATCTATTATTAAGGACACTAGGGTTGGTATTTTGGGTATAACATTAGATATATAACATGGGTAATTATTTTAGGTAGATATTTCATTATGGTATGGTTTATATAAATGTTTTTATAGGTTTTAAAAAGTGAGGGGAGGAGTATCCCTTTTATAATGGAGGTTAGTGGCACACATGTATTTTTTCAAAGTTTTTCAATAATTTTTGGTAACATTCATTGAAAAAATGGATCTTAAATAATAATTATTAAAAATTTATAAGTTTATTTTCAAGATAAGTCAAAAAAAATCTATTTTATAATGTTTTTTGTCTTTTTGACCCTTATATTTAGATATTAACCCCCAGAAAACCTATTTCAACCTTAACTATAGTAATTATCTTTTACAGTTTTTTTATTCATTTTGAAAAAATATTAAGTTGAAATTATTATATAATATTAATTATAATTATTAAAAATACTAAATCCATTTTATCAAATCCAATTCACAGAATTGAAAAATTTTAATTCAAAAATAAACCCATAAAACGTGCCAAAAAACAATTTTTCAAAAAAATAATTTTCAATCAGAATATGATATTACATAACCTATATGAAAATTAATCATAATTATATGGATTGAAATTAATATATATATATATATATATATATAATATAAATATAATTTCAATTATTCATCATTCAATATTGTTTTAATCAATTAAAAGAGAATATAATAATTCCTTAAAAAATAGTTTTCTTAAAAATATCTCTTTTTATCTCCAAATGATCATATATTTATTTACATAAAATTTATAGTAAATAAATTGTAAATTATATATATAATAAAAAATTATAATAATTATAATGAGTAATATTTTAATTTTATATTTTCAATTATTCATAAAATATTACTTCTAAGGGAACATTTCAAAAACCCATTTCAGGCATATTTTGACAATGTAAGTTCAAAATCTGTATTTATCCAATAAAATTAGAAATATTGTGAAATAAAATATTACAATGTACATTGTATTATAATTTTATTATAATATCAACTTACTATAATTTAATATCAGATGTTATATATGTAATCAACCAGTATATGCCAATAACGATTAAAATATGAAAATGTTCCGGATGGTGAAATCCCATTGGAATTGAACACTTGAAAAAATAATTATAAAAGATGGACACCTGTTCCCTAACTATTATTTTATCCTATAAATGACTATATGTTCATGGAATTAAACATCATTTCTAATCTCTATCCCAATATATATATATATATATATATTAGTCAAGACAAAATACATTAAAGAGAGTAATTGACATTGACATTTAATAATGTGTAACTAATAGTAGAATATTATAATAAAGTATGAGTTACAATATATGGAAAATCATTTGTAATTATTAGATACTTATATTGGATTACCATATAAACCTTGATCTTCTTAGACCCTAATCATACACCATACTTTAGTTATTCCTAAAAAGATCCTCATGTGTTCATAGTGTCATTTCTCAGGAAGAGATATTGCTAGAACAAACAATCCTATTAACACTATACAATTCAAAATTTTAATAACTATTTATAATTTAACCCCCAACATATATACACTAGTTTTACTTTTTTAATACCACTTTAGGTATCCATTATTTCTACACATAAAACAATTTTAAGGTTTTCATGGTAAACACCACTTTATGTGGTCATATAACATTCATTGGAAATATACTACCTAAATAACCCTCTACACTATAGAGGAACACAGAAGTATGTCCCATTATTATGATTCTCCTAACTCATTAAAAGAATAGTAATTGCTTATCTTCAACCTATTACTCAAACCACCTCCTCCACATGGAAAAGTAAAGATACCCCCATCTAGTTGATTTCCCAAGATATCATTCTAAAAAAAATTCATTATTTAATAATGAAATATATGAGTTGGTATAGAACATCACCACCCTATATCATATAATATGTATCAAACATAACTCATATCATTATTCATTAAGCTACCCAATCAAAGTATCTTTAATTATAAAAATCCAAAATTGAAAATTCAGTGACATATATCATGAAATTAATATCTCTCTACAACATGATAAATAACATCGATGTATTGGATTCCTAAAATGTGTGAGTGTATATGTATTTATTAAACACATTCTCAGGACCTTCCAAAGTCAACCCATCATGAAACAAATCCTTATCAAACAAATACCACTACTTATTTAAAATTATATTGAACATCTGCTTCTCTAATTTCACATTCACGTCTACTTGATTATAAAAAATAGAAAAATAATTAATAATATTTTTTTAATAAATTCACTATATCTTTGGGATAATACCTTGAATAATTTAAGGATATTTTTTTGAAAATCAAATGACCCATCCACTCCAGCCAGTTCACATGGGGATTCCCCTCCAACAATATTATCTTCCTTTTCTATATTTTATTATAAATTTATTATCCAGTGGAGAATTATTTTGAAATATATTCTTAGTGTATTCATTATTAAAATTCATGGGAGGTATATCTAGATACATACTTATATAACAACCAATGGAAAACTATTAACCATAATAATAAAACAAATATACCTAGTATCCAAAGGTCCCACAAGTATTTCCCCACTTTACTAGAAAATAATATATCACCATTCCATGATAACCCCTGAAAAATTCAATCCTATATGAATGGTCCATTACTATAGATATTACTCTTGATAAGAAATAATTACAGTCAAGTAATTAAATATTTCCACAAATAGAAATTCATTTAATGCTATTTTAATAATCCAACATTTGAAAACACCACATTTTGAAATATATATCATTATCAAAACCAAGGAATTTTTTAAAACTATTAAAAAATGATACATTTCATATCCATGATTTCCTATATGATGTAATAAAACCAATATGGACCTTAAACTAGATAAATTTACCAAAATTGAACTAATAAAACATATAACTTGTTCGTTAATAACATGTTTTACCTGTATATTATAGAAACACACGGTTCACTATAAATATGTTTGATATGAATTTATATTACTACACCATAATTTAAAAATCAACTTATATAGATTTATACTTCCCATTTAAAATAAACTTACACTATATTTTAACATCCTAAAAAAATGAATCCCCCCATAAAATCAACTGACACAAGTCAAAAATGCTACTTGGCCTTAGATTTATCCCCTGATCAACAAAGTATAGAAATAAATTATAATATATTAGTTAATAACATTTGGGGTGGTTTCCCTCCAAATAATTTACTTCAATCATTCCAAGATCCCACTGAAATTTTAATATAAGTCATATAAATATCAATAATACCCAAATGATAAGATATAACCACAAAAATTTTTCTTCAGTTCAATAATATAATGCATTTTATAATAATATCTTAATATAAAAAACTAAAAAATAAAATTCAACACGTGTAATAAGATTATATAACATTAAATGATTGGTTTATAAGGCCATAAAATTAAAATATCTAATATCATGCACCACATGACTCTCCTTTTATACTAAAAAACTCGATGAGTCATTCATTCATTAGAAAGATATCCTCCAAAGGTATACTTCCATGGTTATGGTCCTCAACTAGTTATATTACATGTCTTTATTTTACCCATTTCATAATTAATAAAATTTACCCATTCACCATGGTGGTAGAATATGCAGTTAGTATAATACCTAATATAATATTTCCATGATTTATCATTAACATTGAATGTGAAAATCATCAATAATTTTAATTAATTTTCTAAAAAATGTGATAATATAATTATAATTTATAAAAACAAAGAAGTCACATAAAATTTAAAACAAATAAAATATTTCCAAACCATCCATACCCAAACAAATCATAAATTTCATCATTTTTGAAACCAAACACCTCACACAACCAATCCTATATGAACACCCAAGGGAAATATAAGGCCATGAGAAATAACAAATAATCAAAGGGTACCTAAAATATGTTAATATATAAACTAACCAACCTTTTATTAAAGTCATTGTAAAAAATGAGGCATCCATATATAAAAATGAATTATGTTATTTGTAAAATTGTAAAAGGAACATATAATCAGGTCATAATTAATAAAATTTAATGAGTAATCTCCTAATCATCCCATAAATAAATATACTAATGTTATATATCTGAAGAGAAATATTGAAAATCTATAAAAATATAAATATGTATATAACTAAATGAAAATATACCCAAAGAAATTTTCAGTGAAAGATTCTCAATTTCTTTAAATTTTACCAAAGTCATACACACACTTGGAAAATAATACAATATTATTTTCACAAAAATCCTTGAATAATGATATGTTATTTAATACAATAATTAAATAAACATAATTATTTTATTTCTAATATACCAAATTATTTAATTAAAATACAACATCGAAGGTTATATAATTTTCCAAAAATATAATATAGTATAAGTTACCAACCTCATCACAATAATGAAGAATAATCACACCACCAAATGCAAGAAACATTCTCCCCTTAGTTATATTAATGAAATAAAAAAATCCCTAAAATCTCTTTTTAAAAACTCCAATGTCGTTGAAACATTTTCCTTAGTTTTCTACTAAGGAAAAAATTAATAAAGAAATGTATAGAAGATTTAGAGTTACTTACCTCTAATATAGAACTATAACTATCTATGATCCATGATAAATTGAATAAATTTGTTAAAAAATAATTTATATAGTAAAAATTGGTTGAGATATTTCAGTGAGAGTTTAATAATATGATATTTTTATATAATTTTTTTAATTGAATTTTGTTGGTATCTATAAAGTTAATGAATGGAATGAATTCATTGTTTGATTGGTAAATCCAATGAACATGCACTATTTATAGGAATGTTTCTTTAATTATCATGGAAATGAGGCATTGTCCAAGGGACCATGATCCAAACAATTTATTTTTTTTCCTAAATTTATATAACTAGCATTAATATCAAATTTAAAAAATGAACACCCCCTAACTATATGCCTACCCATCCACCCTGAAAAAAACCTTAGAAATTGAACAATTTAAACCCCAAAACATCTGAAAAATCATATACCAAAATTATATACATTTCATAACCAAAGGTAATCCTTATAATTTTTATTATTTTAAAGGGTATTTGATTTTTTTTACAGATCCATGTTAGAAATATTTATATGAGTTGAAGTAGAGAAAGGAAAATCATATTGTGTTGAGGTTACTTGAGATAGGTGTAAATAATGTGGTATTTTATGATTCATATGGTATACGATTTGAAATTATTTTAATATAGGTAAATATAGTAATTATATATGGAAGGATACATTTTATACTCACTGATTAGAATTAATCAACTAAATATTTTAAATTATTAGTGGCCTTTATGTGAATGATTTAGGAGGAATGATATAATATTGGAGAATTTTTTCATCTAAAATTATAGATTCTTATAAATTCTTAGTTCATTATTTTTTAAATTTTGAGGTGTATAAGAACGTAGGAATGATATTGAGTGTAAGTTATTAAGATTATAATTATTTATTGATAAATAAACCACAATGTGCTCTATCAGTAATACATTATCGTTTTCCCTTAAGTTTTTTTTTTATTTTATAATGGAGGAGAACTAATGGTTTTTGGTGATAATGTTTAGGATCTACTAGAATCTATGTGTAATAGAATTATAATTTAGTTTATTCAATTATAATGTTTTTAATAAAAATGATAATTTTCCATGTCAAGGAATATGTTTATTTTTTGGGATATTATTTGAAACTTGGATAACATTACATGATGGTTTTTCATGAAGGTTTTTGAAAATAATGTGGTTTAAAGCAAGGACCATGGATTTTATACCAAGTTATTTAAATGGGGTTTATGAAAATATGGTGCGGTTCTCATACCACAATATGGTTGTGGTCAATATTTAATTTTTTGAAGAAAATTATTAAATATATTTGATGAAATTAGGATTTTATATATTTGCAGATTTTAGACCAGCTTTAACCAATAAAAACCATGATGTCATTTAGTTCACCAAACCATTCTTTGGGGAATTTTTAAATAAATATAAATTAAATATTTCTTCATCTATATCATTATATTCATTCATTTCTCATGAAATTTTAGTCGTGGGAGGTATATTATTTGATGGGTTTTAAGTGATTTAGGTAAATCATTGAGAAACTCATATTATGGGATTATATCCTATTGATCTAGAAGGTAAATTTCAATTTTTTTATATTATTACACCTATTATCCATTATTAAGGGCTTCTAGATAGTGGTTAATGATTTTATATGGTTTAAGATTAATCAAAACATAGTACGTTATATGGTTATTAAAGAATATTTATGGTATGAGAGTTAATCAGTGTCATTTGTAACATGAAGATTAAATCACTAATTAAGGTAGGGGATTCTAGATTCTATTTTTTTTCTATTAAGTAAAATTATACATTTTTTTGTAGAATCTATTTCGTTTAATTCCTGTCAATCAGAATAACATAGAATTTAAACCATCAAAATATATGAAGAAGAGTGAGAATTGAATTAAAATATAATAATGAATCTATAAATGTATGGTATTTATGGTAATTGAATGGTAGGATTGTGTTAAAATAATGATATAAAAGTAGAAATAAAATAGTCTAGATAAATAAATAATTAATGATATTTATACATTATTTTTTAATATTTTTCAATTCTATGTTGTTTTTGATTTTATTTTTTGTTAGAATATTATTGTTTGACCTGAGATTTTTTATAAACATGTTTGAATAAGAATAATGGGTGGGGGGTTATGATTATAATATATTATTAAAATAGGTGAATTATTTTGTTCAAAATATGTTTGTTGAGGTGATTAGAAACATGAAATTTTGATGTTCTGATAGAATTTATAAAGACTAAGACGATGTTTGAGTAAGTTTATTTGGTTGTGTTGTTTTGAATGTCATCGTTTTATGGATTATGGTTATATATTTAATTTTAATTTATAATATTATTTGATTAATAGTTTATATTATGTTTACGAAATATTATATATTTATACTATATATTCTTTTAGGGATCATGATGGTGTTTTTAGAGAGATACAATATTTCATGATGTTGATGTGTTGTTAGGGTCATAGTATTCTATGATGTTGAGGTGATATAAGGGATGTTTTATTTCCACTGAGGATATAGTTATTTTAGTTATATTTGTATCATTATATTTTTTTTATTATTTTAGTCATATGGTTCTAGTTATAGTGTTAGATAGTTTTGTGTTTATTGATACTACCATTATAGATGCATATTGTCGTAGGTATTTATATTTGTGCTTATTGTAGTGATTTAATTATGGTTATGTTGATTTGAGGTTAGATGAAATGGGTTAGATATTGAATGGGATTTTATTAGTTAGTTGGTTATGTTTAAATGACTAATACATATATATGTCATTAGCTAATATTATACTATGTATTTTTCACTTGAGTAAGAGTGGTTCAAGGAGGAATCTATTAAGTATACTTATATAATCACAATGTTATTCTATATTAGTTTTTTAGACTATTATATCTTGTAATAGGTTTTATCAAGTGTTATTAGTTTTATATAATTGGATCCATCTAAGAGAAAGTGGATTAATATGATGGTGTGTATCCATTATGATTGAAAGATAAGGTTTAAAGAGTTGATTTATTGTTTATATATTCATATCACCATTCTCACCAGGTTTCTCTCTGAGGGATTCTCTCATTCATATTGGATTCTAGCTTTTAATTGTATCTACTTGGTAGCAACAGTTACCATTATCCATCCTATTTTTCTTTCCGTCTATTTACCCCTCTCCCTAGCCTTATATTGAATTTCCAAAATTGGTTTTCTGTTTAGTTTTGGGATATAAATATTTTTATTTATTCCTTCAGTACTGATAGAGTTACTCCATATATTTTTAAATTCTTCTCAATTATTATGGTCTTTTAATTTTTGGTTGAACTCTCCTCGATATTTCAGATTAGTTTTATTTCATAGATCTCACCCCCTATTTTCCCTATTAGATTTCAAAAACGTAGTGTCAAATTCTTCTTGGTGTTTGATATTTATTGGATCCTATCCCAGAGAGGAATTTCCATGTATATATTTCCCTAGGTCTATTCAAGTGTACTTTCTCCCAGTCATATTGAGAATTATTAAGGCTTATAGGGGGATTGACTCATAATATATGTCTTTGTGACATCTGGTTCATTGGATATGTTTATATTATTATAAGATTTGGGATGTAGTGGTGACCTTTATAAGGGACTTACATAGTGAAGATCACCTCCTAGAAGTAGTTAAGTAGATCCTTGTTCAATATTATATAGTGATGTGGTATGAAAACATGTGGTATGACCACATGAGGATGGTTTGACCACGTTTGAATTAAATATCACACGTCATGTGGTATGACCACATGCCGTGTGACCTAGTGCTAGAGTATTAGAATATACACTTGGGGTACTTGATAATGGGTACAACTAGGTATATAGGAACTTACAAGGTCCATAGGCATAGACAAGACTAGAGTTCCAAAAAACAATATACCAAACACTCGAATAGGACCAGAGTACATGGGCACAACCAGTGTACATGAGAACAACTTGAGCACATGAGGAAAATCCATAGTACATTGGAATGGGTCAAAGGAATCAGGCATACACTAAGGATCCAAGATACATCGTGTATAAAATATAAATTCTATGTACATTTCCCAATGAAGGTTGAGGCCCTTATCCTCTTCAGTCTAGATGAGTATCTTTAAGTTCAGGTCTCATAGTCCATCCCTATGTGGGTATGTGAGGTATCCATTCTTGAGTATAGGATGAGTGATCCCCTATATGGGTTAGTATTAGATATACTTAGAAATCCCTATATGTGGATTAGAGTGTGATACTCTATTATTCTTCCATAGGTTGGGACAGGAATCCCATTATCAACTATCAGACATGTGATCCCAATCCAAGTGGTTTTACTCTGGGTAGGGCCAGGTATCCATCATAAGCCTTGGGTGTGATCCCATATCTGTGTATTGAGATATTTTGAGTTCTATCATGTACTTATTTATGGTGAGTCTCAATAGACACGTTCTATTATATGATCACCATCAGTGTTATCAAACTTGGGGAGTGATTTACCTTGAACAATCGTTACCTTGAAGCCTCAAGAGGAATCCAAGTTTGGCAGTATGTTTGTAACCTTACCTTGAGACTGAGTGTGTATCTTAATTATATTTGTGTTATTTTTGTTATTATATCATATTATTGTTAACATACCTTCATGATGTTTAGATAACTACTCTCTTGATTCACAGTGTTTGGTGAATTCAGGGAACCCAATTGGTTATGTTTATACTCACTCATGTATGGTCTCTGCAATACATGTCATGTCTTATATAGATTACAAGCCTTATAACAGAGACCTGGGTATACCATGAGAAGGTGGATCATAGTTGATCTAGATAGACCATGTTTGGTTTTAGGAATGGATTTGATAATAGTCCCCACCTTATTGGTAGGTTGGACTATTTTATGGTTTTTATGGGCTGGTATTTGTCCCTTTATTCATTCCAAAACATGTTCTATACTCTGATATAGGATATATTTGTATGCATACATTTGGGTGTCAGTTGTATCATTCCTTTAAACACCATATTTGTGGTGGGATATATGTGCATTTTTATAGGTACCATAGGATAAGGCTTCCTATTTTTATAATGCATACTCATCCCTTATCACCAGCCTTTGGCCTATTATAGGCCGGATTGGGGTGTCACACATAGAATAACACTGGAAAGTATGACCCCAGTGGTTTGGGTCATGATGCATGTATGAATTTTGAGATGATATGTAATATTTGTTTTATATTAAGTGGATGATACCTAACATTTTAAACTTTGTCAAAACTCAAATAAACCACTTTTATAAGATAATACTACTGGTGTCGGTGTTACACAACATTTCTCCCTTAGTGAAAGATCATGTGTAGGTGATATATAATATTTTCGAGGGATTTATTAATATTTTTTGGGATATGTAATATCCCATAATTTTTAAAAAATTTAGCTTCCCTTATGTAATATTCTGTAGATTGATATAAAGGAAATATCACTTTTTAGAATTTTTTAAGTATAAATTAATTATATATGGAGGATTAAAATACATTTTAATATATTTTTCCCCATTAATTTAAATCAATGAAAATGGGGTGTCTGAGAAGATATAAATAATAATTATGAAGATACTAGATATTTCTAGGTAAATCCATTAAATATTGAATCAATACAGAAATACCTTCAAGTGCTTTTTTTTCTTGGAGTCAAATACCAATGTATGTAGGGGATAATATTATAGATGTAATTTACTTTTAAAGTTTACATGTATCCTCACACTGATAAAAAATCATAGGTTTTTTCAAAATATAAAATTTTACTTCCTTCTTAAAAATCTGATATGTTATTTATATAATGAAAGCCAATCTATTCCCAAAATCACATCAAATTCAACTAGAGGGAGAATGTCATGATTTAAAGGAGGAACATTCCTACAAAATTCAATCATATAAGAATAATGGATATGAGATGTGATCATCATAAAATTTGGATTTTATTATTATTAATTCAATATCTAATAATTTAATTGGTAATGCGACACCCTTTGAAAATTATTTAGACATAAAAGAGTGGGTAGAAGCATAATCAAATAATAAATTAGTAGTTTTCGAGTGAATGATAAGTTTACCTTTAATCACCTTTTATGGTACCCCACATCAACAATAGTTATCACATGAGATTTACCATTTTCTATAGGATTAAGTGGTTACTGAAATCAATCATTTTCATTAAATTTTGGATTTTTGAAATGGTTAGCGTAATTCATATACTCCCTATATTTGTAACATTGAAGAGTGGGTGGTGCATTTTGTGGGTATTTCTCTCCATTAGAATAATTAGATAAATTATTATCGTTACTTAAGTATTCTAATACTTGATGGAATTATTTTCTACACTTAAAACATTTACCAATCCCCTTATGAAAATTTCCTCCATGCTTCTTTCCACACTTCTAGAATAAAGGAAAACTCATCTTATTTCCTACATGGTTTTTGTTATTAGAATTTATTTTAAATTCTATATTTCTTTTCATATTAAAAACCATCATATTGATGTATGAATCCAATCACCATTTATACCTTGATAGTACATGGAATGATTTCTAGGAAACACAATCCTTTCATTACTATAACTTTGTATGGTCTCCTATACTTAGGCTTATCCCAAGGGCTCTCACTAAATTTTCTTCATCCTAGTTTCTGAAAGTAACTAAACCTTGCACTGGTACCAACTATGGAGAACCATACTTTTCATACATAATATTTCATAACATCAAATGAATATTTGATACATATAAATATGAAACATTCCAGAACTCTAAAGGTTTATTATCTTTATAAACTTATACATATAAAAAATTTGTACATAAAATATATACATCATTTCCCATTATGTTTTTTTACAAATATCATGAATCTTATAAAAATCATACCTAAAACCTTTCTTCATAACATGTGGAATGGAAACATAAGAGAGGGAGAGATCATATGCTCATTAAGGGTAAAAATTAGAGATATCAAACAATGATCTTATGTGAGTATAAGATAATAATAACAGAATGAGAACATGATCATGACTTATAATAATCACACCCAATAATTCATATATATTTAATCATGAAACTTGGCATAAGTTTTTTTTTTCAAACAAAGGACATAAGATATAAGAGTGAAGAATCATCAATAATCAATCACAATCCATGAGAAAATAACATAATAATAAGGAATAAGTTTGTGGAATATATATAAGAAAATACAATCATTTCCTCAGTCAAGGCACACTTCTTGAACTATCATAATGTATTGAGTTCACTCCTCATATAATCATTTCATTAGTAAACTTTCACTCACATGAATATCTTATTAGACAAATTCAATTAATAAATTGGTTTCACCCCCATTCTAGTCCTTATTATATAATGAGGTATCCATATTTTCCCAATGCATTATAGAGATATAAAATTCAAGTCTTATATATCAAGTAAATGAAATTCATATATGTGCAGGCCAGAAGATTATAAAACATTCATCATATCATAATATCATAACACGTGGAAAGGATATTTGTTTCATAAATATTTTATCATTACAATCATAAAACATCAAGTGAAATAATAAATATGGTAAAATTGGATCTTATCCCTATTAATATATAAGAAACATTAAAGAATTTTGTTACAGATAAAGAAACCTTTAAAATTTTCCTAGGAAATTTCTAGAGGAAATTACCCTTTTCATTTATGAAATAACTTATTTAAAATCATAAAAATACTAAAATATAAAGAAAAATATTTTCCTTTTTAAATAAATAAGGAAAATTATAAAGAATTATTCAAATAAAATATTATTCATGAATTCAATGAAATCCTTTTATATACAGTATTTTAAAACAAAAATTCCATTCAAAATTTTACTAAAACTTAAAAGCAAATCATAAAAAAATGACTAGAAGATTCCTTTAATTTTTTTTATTAAAATTCAAAAATGGGTAAATATGAATTTAATAAATCATTGTAGAATAGAAAAAAATTCTTGAAAGTATTTTATTGAAAAATATTGACAAGTAAGAAAATATTTCTGATTGAAGATTGTAACGAAGACGTTTTTCCTTAGAAACACCCATTTGGTATTTTGAGTAATTTAGAGACAAAAATGAAAGGAAAATACGTAATCTATAAAAATAATCAAATTAGAAGATAATATATAATATTTAGGAGAGATATATCATATAATTTCTTCATTGTAAAATTTATTCATATGCAATCCTAGTAAAAATGAAATTATAACATAAAACCCTAACTTTAAGTCTATATTTCTTCATAAGTGATCTATTATCCTATTATTTTAAAGTAATCCTTTTGATTTTAACTTAGTCCTCAATGGATTCATATTAGGTGAATACCAGAAGATCTAGAATGAAGGGAATGATTCTAGGAAGGCTTTTGAGCAGGGTTTGGCCAAGCAGGAAGGCTCAAATGTTGTCAATACGGGAGAAGAAGTGGTTCTATTTTATAAGTGAAGGAGATGCACACATGAAATTTATTAAAATATTTAAATTATATAAGTTCAATTTTAATAGATTATATAATTTAGGGGTTAAAAGACTTAATGTTACCACCCATGTCAACAAGGTGCACCTTTCATTTTAGGAGATTACCTTATTAGAAACCAATAGTGAAACATGCTTTCCATGGAGTAGTGGTGAGAATTAGTGACCTCTTAGGAAGTTTCATTGGGTGTGTGAAGGTGATAAAAAAGGACATTAAAATAAAATTCATTGTACTTTTGGATATTCATTAATAATATATTTAACCCTGGTGGGTAATAGATAACTGTGTACTCGAAAGGAAACCAATGTATTATAGGAGACCCATGGGGTTAGATGATAGGATTCACAGCCCATGGAGGCCAGGTCATGAAAAAGTGGTATTGGACCCTTATTCATTCCATTATTTTACAATTTTGGGTTTGTAGAAAGGAGACTAAGAAGTGGAAGAACTTGGTAATAATCATGTGCAAGGGAGTAGCTAACCCATGTGTAGGGGAAAGGAAAAGATGATAAGGGAATTTTGTTTTGAAATTCCCATGTCACAGTTGCACTATATCCACCTTTGGGTGATATAGTTATGTGATATCACACCTTAGGATGGTGTGACAAGGGATAATTACCTCATACTTCATCATAGGAACACAAACATTTATATGTCATTCATATTCCTTATCATTCATATTTTATTACTTATACTACTTGTTTACTATTCTAGATGAATTGGTTGTTATGCTTGTAATTTATAACATTAATAGGAAAAAATGTTACATAAGGTGTTTGCATCAACCTAAATGATGTTTTCCTTTAGAATTTGATGATGAAATTTTATCTTTCCAACCTTAATATAATCCAATAATTAAAACCATAGTTATGTAAGATGATAATTTAAACTAGTTACAATTAAATGGAGTTCTGATTGAAATGTATAAGGTGTATTATTTTATAAAATGTTAATTAAAACCCTAATGATTTAAACATTATATGTAGACATGATAAATTTTAACTTATGAAGTTGAAAAAAAATGTTTGTAGTTAAATGGGATGAAAATTAGAACTTAAAGAGTTTTTACCTCTACAAATTTAAATTAATAACCACTATAACTGAACTATTATGTTAATGACATTAAACAATAGCTTTTATCCTGACCTAAGTAATGGGTAATTGGGGTTTCTGTACTTTCTTTAATTAAATATTTTTATGTATTTATGTTATCTCATGTAGTGAGGACTTGATCCTATTATTTAATTCTTTATATGTAATTTCATAAACTATAATATTATATTCTTAGGTGTGTTTTTGGTATTTTAGATACATACCTCCATGATAGCCTTAGGTCGAGCACCCAGAAGGTGGTGACGTCTATGTCACTGAGGTGGTGGGACTTGAACCACCACAGGTGCTTCCTATAGTTCCACATGTGGTATGTACAATTTTAATAACTATCATGATTGGATTGGTCACTAATGACCATATTAGAGAGAGGTTTTTTACTCTTTATAGAGTCCTTAAAGGGAGATTCATGGGATGCTCTGACCATATCTATGTTTACTAGGTTATTCTAGAAGCAGTACCAACTTGTTTTCTTAGGGGAAGGTATTCCTCAAGATATAGAGTCTTGGTTAGAGGCTTTACATATGACCTTATAGAATTTATAGACACCTATATATAGAAGAGTGAAACTTTCAACCTATATGATTTGGGGATCTGCTAGGAAGTGATAGGGAATTATTACTTGAAGAGATCAACATTGGGGCATGGTTTAGAAGAACTTCCATACTAGTTTATTCAATTATTTTTTTCTAAATATTTTGAAGGATGATTAAGAAAAAAATTCATACATATTGAGAAGGGTAATTTTTCCATCATGGATTACTATGTTTGATTCACTTAGGTGAAGTTCTTTTCACCCACTATTGCATGTGATGCACTTTATTCAAAAAGATGTTTTGTGGATGGAATCAGGTGTGATATTCATTATTAGATGACATATTTTAAATAATTAATATGTCTAAGATTGTAAACCGAGCCCTTGTCTCTAAGAGAAATATGAGAGGAGATAAAGGTAATGACCGAATGGCCCGAAGGCCTTATTTTTTATTTTATTATGGATAATCTCCCTTTTAAGGGATGAAGGGGAACTCATACATGGCATGTAGGCCCAAGGAACAAGGCCCAACTGACCCTCAATACATGACCCGAAATCCCTGGGGCATACCATGCCCAATACATGACCCGTAGGCCCAGCCCACTTGAACTGCCCCTCCCCAGCTTCTGCGTCATTGATAACGTAGCTCCCCACCTTGCATTTCTGATCGACTAGTATTTCCCCGTACAAAGTTGCACGGTGCCTAGTCCCGATGGCGGCTACCATAACCTCTCATTATTTTATTCCGGTTAGAGTGGTTCAACACCTAGACCAAGAAGTGGATAATCTAGGGGCATGACGTTTTTCCACGAGGATTCATGCTAGGGTAGTGAAATCTAGGGTGTGAAAAATGGCTGTTGTGTGGTTTTTCCTATTTTTGGTAGGAAAGGTTATATATATCCCATGTGTGATAAGAACTTATTAGAGTTTTGATCTTTTAGAAAAATTTCCCATATCCAGTGACTCTATAAGACTGTTCCCCCGATGCCCAATGAAAGGGGATCTATAATAGTTTAATGTTCTGGAGTGGGATTTGTGAAGCCATGCCAAGTTGGAATTTTGGAGTACTTCCCACCATTTAGGAATAGGATGTGGTTGATGTTGATGAAGACATATATAGAATAAGAATCTCTAATAGATAGAAGAATCATAGTGAGGTCAAGTTGTAACTCAGGGTCATGGATCTGGCTAGTTACATGCAGTGATGCCTACAACATTTGTATTGAGACATAAACCATCTGTAGTGAGAGGTATGATCTTGGTGTTCCTAAATTTAGTTTCTACCTTTTTTACCACATGAACTTATTACTCATTAATATATTCTTATTTGATGGGAATCCTCAGTTTGGATATTTAGTACCTATATGGGGTGATTTCTATTGACACACCCCTAGGAATCTTGTTGAAGAGAATTTTCAATTGCAAGGAGTTCCCCCTCAGGATAGGTGGATGTCAATTTTTGTGGGACATTTTCTCCTTGAGATTAAATGCTTTTTCTTAATTATTTTAATGGTGAGAAGTGAACTTTCAAAATCCTATTGACTATTTTCACTGATAGGTATCCTTCTTATCACCCAAGAGAGGTAGCTATGTTCACATGGGAGAATGGCATGTCTAGGAAGGTCATAGTAGATCAGAGAATCAATGCATGGGAAGAGTATTGACCCATAGTTCTATCATATTAACAGATGACCAGGGAGTATGATATGATATAGTTCCTCCAATTGTGGACTATTTTAGGGTCATATTATTTGAATATTTTTCTAGGATACCTTTGATAAGTAGGTTGAATTTTTAGTTTTTCATAACCCAGGAGATGAATTGGTATCCATTCTTCCAAATAGGATGACTTCTAAAGAGTTCTTGGAACTCAAGAGGTGGTTGGTAGACCTAGAAACATAGGGGTTTATACAATCCAACACATATCCATGGGGTTTCCTAGAACTTTTATTCAATAATGTGGATGATACTTTGTGATTATATTTGGATTAAAATAATTTGAATCAGTTAATAGTTAAAAACCATTACACACATCCCCGTATCGATGATCTCTTTGACCAGTTTTGGAGATCTGGGGTCTTCTAGATGATTTATTTGAGATCGGCTATCACCAGGTTAGAGTTAGGCTCTCAAATATACCATGTATTGTGTTTAGAAAAATTTATAAACTATATGAGTGCTTGGTAATTCCATTAAATATGAATAATTAACCTACTCTCTTTATGGAGTTAATGAATCGGTCCTTCCACCCATATCTGGATTCCTTACTGCTAATTTTTTTCAATTATATCTTTATGTATTCATTGTCATGTGGGGAGAACGAGAGGTATCTAGAAGTCATTTTAAATAATATTTGGGAGTATTGGATTTATTCCAAACTCTCATAGTATAGCTTTTGGATAGACAGGGTTCACTTAATAGGTCAAACCATATCAAAATTAAGGGTATTAGTGGATCCAGAGAAGGTGAGAGTATTTATTTCTTGGGTATATTCTAAGAATGTTTTTGATATTTTAAGCTTCTAGGGATTATATTACTACTACTGGGGATTCATTCCGAACATTTCCTTCCTTTAAGAACCAATGAAAATATTAACCAAGAAGATTTTAAGGTTTATATGGTTTCAATATCATGGAAAGGCTTTTTAGGAG
This sequence comes from Viscum album, assembly GCA_963277665.1. NCBI lineage: Eukaryota > Viridiplantae > Streptophyta > Magnoliopsida > Santalales > Viscaceae > Viscum > Viscum album. The sequence continues at coordinate 20,511,368 of OY728157.1, read as the reverse complement.
TTGAAATGAAGATTGAACTCAACACCGATCCTGATTTTCCCATAGCCTAGAAGAGGGTACATCGCTTATTGAAAAACATCATACATCAGGTAGGGATTTTTATTAATGAAATGGGAGTAATTATTGGTATATGGGTCTCAATAGTTGATTCCTCATGTTTACAATTACTAACCCATGACCTTGAGTTAGTAGGTGTTGTTCATTATCTATATTACTAGAGACAATACCACATAGGGGAGTGGTTTTTTGGTATATACAGACCATAAGAGCCTCAAATATATTTTTTACAAGTGATACCCAAACCTACTAAATTGTATCTGAGATGAATATATTCAATCATTTGATGTTGATCTCAAATATACTACAGGGAAAGGTAATGTTGTTGCTGATGATTTGATCCAAAATACCGAGGCTCAAGAGGTTTAAGAGACTAGTAGGGAGTGGCAGTTGATGAATCATTTTGATGAAATGATTCTTGATGTTTATTAGTTTTAGAGGAATCCTATTATTATAGCTTTATTTGTATGACACATAGATTTTGTGAAATATTTTTTTTGGAATTAATTTTATCTCTTTTATATTTTTCATTGAGCGAAACACTAAATATAGCTTGTGTTATATGAAATCACTAAGTTTGGAATTTTTTCTTGAAACACCAAGTTAATACTGCACTACAAAAAACAATTATATTATCTTTAGGTACACACAATTAAATTTTTTGTTTGTGTTACATGCAATTCTGATTTTTTTGATAGCCCGTGTTACACGCAAAACCTAGTTTTACCAAACTAAAACATACTATTAATATTATTGTTAAATTATTAATATAGTTTTAAACTAGGAATTAGGATGAAAGTTATGAATAAAATATGATCTAAACATGTGAATAAAATGAACCCTTTTAGCTCAAAACAAAAGTTAAAACTATTTGAAAATAAATAAATAGCTTTTTTATAAAGACTACCTTTCTATATACAATAACCATTTTTATCAATAAATTAAAAAAACAATATAGATAATTTTTTTAAATATATTATATATTCAATAAAATATTTTTACAGTCATCCAATAGATTTTAAAGGCATATAATAATAATAAATCCATTTTTATGAATAAAAAGATGTATTTCTTAAAAAAGGTAATTTTACAGCCTTTTAATGGAGAATCCATTATAAATATGATTTTGGAAACTTTTATAATTTTTATTTTACAAAATAAATTTAATTTTTTAAATATTAATATCAAAATTTACTTTGTGTTAATTTTGTTATTTTTTTGGAGAAGTTTTATTTTTTGATGAATTGTGAAGAACACTGAATTTTAATTCAAAAATTCTTTTTTCATCTAATTTATTTATAATGTTAAATTATATTTTTTTATTTGTTTTAATGTTTAATTAGATAAATTATAAAATAATTATTCCAATTTATTTCATTGTAATAAATTTCACATTGAAATTAGATCTAAAAACTTAACAAGATTTTTAATGTTTTTACTTTAAAAAACCACATTATCATCCCATCTAGAAGATTAAATTTAATTTTTTTCCAATTATATGATTTGAATTTTTAAAAGTAGATTAAATATTTATATTCATAATAATTTATAATTTATAATTACTTAAACCTAGTATTTGACTAAATATATTAATGAATGTAATTAAAATAGTTACAATGAATAACGTAAAATTAAGCTTAACAAGGAAATAAACCATAAACATAAGGGAAAAATGACCTAAAAAAATATCCAAAATAAATTGGATGGGCATATTTGGACCCTAAAATCCATTTCCTATACTTTTACCATTATTTGAGCCACTTGATATGGGAAAAATGGGACTGGAATTCCCTTTTCAAAAATTTACAAGAATGTCACTCCTCTTCCACTTTAAAAAGGAACACACCCTCCCACTTATTCAAACCTCTAAAGACCATTGGATCCCCCAAAATATTATCAAGTAATATCCCAAAAACCTCCCTTAGTCTTATATTCCTCTCTTTGGGAAGAAATCTATCCAAAGAATCCCTTTGGTGAAAACCAAAAGGAGTTACCCAAAGAAGAGGTAACATCCTTCCTCCAACTCCCTTGTTTTATTTTCATTCTCCACCACATAAATTTTTATTATTACATGTTTATATAATAAATTCAGTATCATTAATATACTTATATGTTTTTATTCTAATGGTTTTAACTACACTTAAACACACTTTCATCTAGTGGGTAATGAACTTACCGTTATTGTGTATGGTGAACTACCGCCTCACGAAATGATGTTGTCTGTTTTTTACTTCCCCACCTTATTTAGTAGGGAATTATGATAGAAAATATATTTTTATATTATATATATGATAATTATAATGTATTTATTCTTCCAGAATTATTTTATAACATATAACCACATGCATTCCTTTTTGTGTAAATATGATAACTTTGTTAGTGGGAGTGTGGACAATCGCCTCCACAAAGCAATGTCATTCATTCACACTTTACATGAAATGTATTAAGGGTGGGTTTAATAAATTTTTATGATACATATGAAAAAATAATTCTACTATAATAAAATTATATATATATATACACATATTTTTCATTTACTTTCCTTCGTTCAATACGAAAATGAAACGGAAATAACGTTCATGCGTACGTACAGACTACCGTATCCATGAACGATCTATTCCATTTCATATTTATATATTTTATAGATTATTATAAATATTTATATAAAAAATATAAATTATATTTATATCATTTTTTACATTCTATATATAATTAACTCATGGTCTATGTAAGATAATCAAGAATAATAAGTCAAAACATGTATGAAAAACAAAGCAGATATTACCCAAACTGTAACATTAACATGAAATTATTAATAAAAAAGTAATATAAATTAACAATAAAATAATAAATGGTATTATATATAATAATATATTTCTTTAATATATGTAAAATTTACTTATATTTATTATACTAGAGTTTTGTACAAGTACGACGAGAGTCAAGACATAAGGTATGGGTTTTCTCGTCCCACTTTTTCCCCTTAAGATACAAGACATGTTCACCTCTTATTTTCTTATATGTGGTGTGAAAATACCCATGTATTTATTCTTTTATTATTATAATTAAATTTATTGGTATTTACACATCCATTTTTTGATCAATATTTCATGTGGTTTTATGGTTCAATAGTTACCAAATCAGTAGGGTAGTTTTGTCTCAATTTTTCTTCTTAGAGGAACATGATTTGTTATTCACTTATATTATTTTACTAGGTGTATATACTTCCATTTGACATTTTATTTCATGAATATAATTATTTTAATGATATTATAATCTTCATTTAATTTCATTTTTTTACATGGAGAGTTTGATTCAAGTTACCAAGTGGTAAGATTTTATTGCAACAATCTCATTGTTTATCAGGATTATTTATGATTATTCTTCCATTGATGAAATATTATGATCCATCCCTCAATAAATATAATGTATTTTCTTTTCCTCTATTAATTCATAATACCTTCATGTAATTTTACCATTTTACCACTCTTTTGTACTTGTGATAATTAAAAAAACGTTTTTAATAAAATCTAATCGCATTTCTATTTTCAGTCAAAAATCTATTTATATAAAAAACCAAGTTTTAATTTTTTTTAAAATTATATTCACAGACAATTTTAAAGTAAAAAGTATTTAAAAAATGTTTTATGGTTTTCAGATATTCCTTTATACATTTTCAAAGCTATTTTCAAAGAAAAAGTTTTTCAACTTCCTTTCAAGATTGTTTTTATGTTTTCAAGGAAAATCATTTTCAAAATTATTTCAAGTTTATTTTATAAGTTTTCAAGAAAAAGGATTTTATTTTTTTTTCAAAATTCCTTTATAATTTTTCTATTTTATTTTAAAAAAGAATTAATTTTTTGATATTTTATGTTTTAAAAAGTAATTTTTTCAAATAAGAAAGGATATTTTACCCAATAAAATATTTGGAAAGATTTCTAAAAAATTATATTTCATATAAGATAAAATTAATTGGTGTTACTAATTCTTTTATAGGGAAATTATTATAAGTTTTCTTTTTAATTCATTCTTTTAGTTGTTTATGTTTTGATGACATGATTTTTATGAAACCCATTTCTCCTTCACAGGATATATATATTTATGAAACATGTTTCTATTTCACGGGTTATATTTTATTGAAATATGTTTATCTTTCATGGGTTATATGATTATAAAACACACTTTTTTTCATGAGTTATGATTTGATGAAATTATTCTTAAAATTATCACTTTTTCCATAGGTTGTGATATGATAACATGTTAATGATACCCATTCAATTCCATGGGTTATTATATGATGAATATTTATGATCTTGTGGAAAACATAAATATGACTTCATAATGAGATGGGTGGGACCTATATCTCCCTCCAATGAATTAGGTAAAGATTTATATGTCATGAGATATACATGGCTGGAACAGGGAGTTAACTCAGTTCAATAAAAGACTTTATCTGCTAAGATGGTCGTGAGAGTGAACCTTGACTATTAATATTGTCATGGGAGTGATCCATCTGTACCAAGATGGTATGAGGAGTGAACTGATACGACTAAGATAGCCTTTATAGTGAATCCTTGAATACTATGGAAATCATTTTATATACTTATGTGTCTTCCACAATTACATGCCTTATTACTATGTTTTGCTTTTATGGCATATGATCTTGATTTCATTATGATTTATTTCATATGAACTATAAATATTTATGAAATGATTCATTTTTATGATATTTTTTTTATGCAATGTATGGTCCAATAATGTCATGATCATGTTTTCATTCCCTTATGATCAGGTTTATTCTTACATATCTCTTTTTTTACCCTTACTATGCATATGAGCTCACCCCTTTTTATGTTTCCTTTAACCAGGTTATCAAGATACGTACTATGTATGACATGTATAAGAAGGGTGATATTCATGTAGAACCTAGTGGGAGATAATATTTCTCAATTATGTAGCAGTGTTTATGTTTCCTTGTTTCCAAAGGCACTAGAATAATATGGTCCTTAGGCATCTATTTGTGTAATGTGTTAAGTATTCAGTAAAAGTGTTTTAATGATAATGTATAAAAATAGTGGGTTGCTATAGTTGGTATCATAGAAAAATTTTATTTAACATTTGGAAACTAGGATGAGAAAACTTTAATGATAACCCTAGATATATTTATTAATATATGTCTAGGGGTGTCTTTAAGGATAATTCTATGGATGAGTTAATATTTAGTGAAATGTCCTAGACTTTTGGTAAAGTATTGAGTGAGTGGTTTTCTAGAAATACATCTATTTCAAGATACTACAAGTGGATTTGGCTCTGAAATAGGTGTACATTTGGGTAATAAACCTAAAAACACTGTATTGAGTGAGACTTTATTGGGAACTAGTGCATGACAACGAGCCTTGTTTCACACCTATTTTGATACTCCCAGGGGATATTCTTTGGGAATTAAAAAACTCATTTCAAACCATCAAGAGGGATTTAAATATAATACGACTATGAATAACCTAGGATAAAACTAATGTTTCATATATTAATTATATAGGTGTCATTATTTAGACATCCTATAAGTAATTTTTCATGATTATGATGTTTTTTACTATGATAAGTGTTTCTAACCCTATGCTTCCAGATTTTCATCAATGATGGGGACTAAAAGTTATTTTATTGATGATGAATGTGATGAATATTTTCTTATGAGAAGTAAAATTGGATGATCACTGGTGGGTAGGATGTTGTGATCATGCCTAATCTGTTTTCAGAGAATGTGATTAACAATGTGTACCATAACTAACTCTCAGACTCTCTAAATAATAGAATAAACGAGTTTTATGATAGTTTAGGTAATGGAAACCATAGAGGAAATAATATTAGGTTTCATTTGTATCAATATTTTGGGAAGAATTACTAAAGTAAATGTCTTATAGAAACTTGAAGATGTTTTTGACTGTGGAAAATAAGGACACAAATGAAGTAACTTCCAAATGAAAATGAAAAGTTCAATTAATGTAATGGGTGGTAATATTTGCCTCTATAAGGTTTTATCAATTGATGAATGCTTTAAATATATAATGTATGAGCATTATGTAAATTAATGTCATAATTGGAAGGCTCATGAAGAGAATCATCATGGTGGTTCACATAATGTATTTTCTTCTAATGATGAAGAGACCACAAATGACATGTGAAAGGTATGATATATTCTTATCGTATTATTTAAATTAATCATAAGAATAATATTAGACTGAGGTTGAAGAACCTTATTACATGATTAATATTTCATATTCTAGGAAAGGATTATTTAGGGATAAGATGACGAATCCTATGTATTGGGTTAAGAATAGAGTTGGGCGATTGAAGTGTATATATTGAAATTCAAGAATTATGTTACATGAATCATGAAGTATATGTTTTACATTAAGAATTTTCAAAAAATATATTAAATGGTTCTAATAAACTAAAAAAGTTATTTATTAGAAAGGTGATATTTTTATTAAGGGAAGGTAACAATTAATGTGTCCCTAATATTGAGAAAATTGTGTTTATCTTGGATAAAGAGATGATTGTTATGGATACAGTAAATTGGATAGTACTGATTACCCTAGAACTGATTATTGATTTGTTAGAAAAGTGTTCTATGTCATCATGGATGAGGTTTAAAACTTCTTGGATTTATGGAATATATCTAGTAATCTTTGGAATAAGGAAGCATGCATGTTTTACACAAGGATTTATGGTAATTCAGGTTATTACCAAGTTTCAAGAGAATATATGATGATGGTATTCACAAGTTTTGAATGTGCTAACCAAGAGATACCATATGATATATAGGGGATCAATTTTAATCTGATTTCATGAAATTATTTCTAATGTTTTGTATTTTTATCTTCGAGAAGGGTTATAAGGTTAACCATTTGTGGAATGGTTTATGTTAAATTTCAAATGAGGTTCTAGAGATTAAATTATTATATCACTATATAAGGATTTTTCATATTGGAAACTTGTGATAACCTTTTTTTTCATGATAGATGGAATGAACTATCATTATATTTATGGATATCATGATCTGTTAATTCTTCGAGAATGAAAATATCACCTTTATTTCATAAAAACGAGATGGAGTATAAATTGATTAATGAACAAAAAAGGATAAGGTTGTTTGGAAATCATGAAAGTATATATCCTCATGAAAATTCTTCTACATTAAGAAAACTATCTTGAAATAATTTTTTTCTTAATTCCTTAATTTTTATTGAAACGAGTTCCTTTTTAATCATCACAGTTTTTTTACTTTAAGGCTATAAAATTTCCATTAATTACTCACTTTTTTTGGTTGATGACCTCAATCAGTCCTTTTAAATATTTTCTATTTTCCCCAAATTCAATATTTTCACTTTCTGCCAATGTTATCCTATGTGGAAAACTAGTTATGTGTTACTATGGGTAGCCATTATGTTCCTAAATTTTAATTTTAAAAGTATGTTTTAGTATTAATTTTTATGATGTGGGTTTCTAATAAAGTAACTTTGAAGTTTTAAACATTTAATAAACCATAAAAATTTCAAGGGAGGAATATATTTTAAGGGGGTAGAATGTAACACCCTGGGGGTTTTTGAAATATATTTTTCTAATTAATTTAATATTTTTGATATTTTTCATTTCATGCAATGCTAAATACAAATTGTGTTATATAAAGGCAGTAATTTTGGCTTGTGTTTCACAAAAAACCAAGTTACTCTTACCCTACACGCAACACTTAGATTATCTTTCAGTAAACACAACTCAATGTTTGGCTTGTGTTAAATTCAATGTTAATTTCCTTTAGTTGACTACATTACATGCAATACATAGTTTTACCAAACTAAAAAATACCATTAATATTATTGTTAAAATACTATTATATTTGTCACTTGTCCATTATGATGTAATATATGAATGAAATATGATTTAAATACGTTACTAAAATGAACCCTTTTACAAAGAAATAAAAGTAAGAACTATTTTAGAATAAAGACATTCATTTTCTAAGAGAAGTACCTTTCTTTGTACAAACACAATTTTATCCCAATAAATTAAACAAACCACTATTGATGATTTTTTTAATATTATATATATTAAATCAAATATTTTTACACTCATATAATAGATTTTGTAGGCATAAGCTAATAATAAATCCAATTTTATGAATTGAAAGATGTATTTTTTAAAAGGTAATTTTAATACCTTTTAATGGAGAACCCATTTTAAATATGATTTTTGACATTTTAATAATTTTTTATTTTAAAAAATAAAATTAATTTTTGAAATAATAATATCAAGATATAATTTGGGTGATGTTTTTTTATTTTTTCTAAGAAGATTCTTTTTCTAATGAATAGTAAAGAATGCTAAATTTTAATTCAAAACTGTTTTTCATATAATTTAATTATATGGTTAAAATATATTTTATACAGGTTTTAATGATTAATTAGATAAATTATACAAAAAAATTAATCCAATTTATTTAATTATAATCAATTTAACTTTAAAATTGGATATAAAAACTTAGCAAACTTTTGAATGTTTTTACTTTAAAACCCCGCATTGTCATCCCATGCGTGAGATTAAATTTAAATTAATTTATGCCAATTATCTATTTAAAATTTTGAAAAATTTAATCCATGTTTGGAATCATAATAATTTATAATTTATAATGATTTCAACATAGTTTCTGACCAAAAATATTCGTGAATAAAATTAAAATCAATTAATGCGATTAAGGTATAATTAAGCTTAATAAGGGACTAAACCTTAAACTTAAGGTATAAAATAACCAAGAAAATTGTCCAAAATAATTTTTATGGAGATATTTAGACCATACCCTCCCTTTTATATAATTTGGACTATTATTGGATCCACATGACATGGGAAAAATGTGAGTGGAATTCACTTTTCAAAAATTTACAAGAATGCCACTCCTCCATTGTAAAAAGGAACTCACCCATCCCACTTATTCATACCTATAAATCACTTTTTAATTCCCAAAATCAGCTCAAATAAGCTCCCAAAATCCCTCAATCCATTTTATAAGCATCTATTTTTGAAAAAATATTTCCAAGGAATCCCTTTGGTGAAAACCAAATGGAGTTTCCCAAAGAAGAGGTAACACCCTTCTTCAATATCCTTTGTTTTATTTTCGTTATCCACCACCTCAATTTTTATTCTTCAATGTTTATATAATAAATTCAGTTTCATAAATATACTTAGAGGTTTTTATTCTATGTTTTTTATCTACACTACACACACTTCAAAGTAATGGGTAACAAACTTACCATTCTTTTGTATTGTGAACTACCGCCTCACGAAATAATGTTGTTCATTTTTACATTACCACCTTTCATGGTTGGTAATTATGATAAAAAATATGTTTTAATTATATATATATATATATATGACATTTATGATGTATTTATTCTGTTTAATTTTTATATAATACATATATTTATGCCTTCCATTTTCTATAAATACGATAACTTAGTTTGCGGAAGTGTGGACTACAACCTCCTCAAAGTGACGCGATTCATTCAAAATTTACATGGAATGTATTAATGTTGGTTTTAGTAAACATATATTATATATATAAAATAATAATTATACTCTAATAATATTATATATATATATTTTATTTACTTTATTTCCTTCAATACAACAATAAAACAGAAACATTGTTCATGCGTAAGTACGTCCTACCGCCTCTATGAACGGTGTATTCCATTTCATATTTTTATATGTTATATATTGTTATAAATATATATACAATGAATATATATAATATGTATATTTTTTTACATTCTTATATAAGTATATCATGATCTATGTTAGAGGATCAAGAATAATAAGTCAAAACATGTACGAAAAAATTGGATATTACCCAAAGCTTAACATTAACATGGAATTATTAATAAATGGGTAATATAAAGTCATAATAAAATCATAAGTGGTATTATATAAAATAATATGGTTCATTAATATATTTATAATAAACCTATATTTATTATAAATGAGGTTTTTACGAGTACGATGAGAGTCAATACATAAGGTAAGGGTTTTATCATCTCACTTTTATTTTCTGTGAGACATAAGCCATGCTCACCTCATAATTTCTTGTATGTGGTGTGTGTAATGAACATGTATATATTATTTTATTATTATAAATAAATTTATGGTTATTTAAAAATCCATTTTATGATCTCTGTTTCATTGGGTTTTACGATTCCAAATTTACCAAATCTGGAGGGTAGTTTTGTCTCAATTTGCCTTCTTAGCATCACATGTTTTGTTATGCACCAATATTATTTTACGAGGTGTATATAATTTTATTTTACATGTTGAATAATACTTATTTTTTCATTTTATTATGATATTCTTGTAATTTAATTTTCTTACACGGGGAGTATGAATAAAAGTTACCTAGTGGTAAGAGTTTATTGGAACAATCTCATCATTTATCGTGAATGTTTATCATTATGATTCCATTAATGAAATATTATGATCAATATCTCAAGAATTATCATTAAATTTCATTTCCTCTGGTCATTAGTTATATCTTCATGTATTGGTACCATTTTTTCACTATTTGGTACTTATGATAATTAAGAATGTTTATTAAGAAAATCTAATCTCATTTCACTTTTTGGTCAGAAAATGTATTTATTTCAAAAACCAATTATTAGAAAATTTTTTTCAAAAATGTTTTTAAAAAGATCATTAAATATGATTTTAAAGGAAAAAGGATTTGAAAAATGTTTTATGGTTTTCAAATATTCTTTTATAAGTTACCAAAAAAAATTTAAAAGAAAAAAGATTCAACTTGTTTTCAAACTTATTTTATATGTTTTCATGGAAAATGGTTTTCAAAATGTTTTCAATATTATTTTATAAGTTTTCATGGAAAAATGTTTTCTAAATGTTTTCAAGATTCCCTTAAGTTTTCAAGGTCATTTTCAAAGAAAATAATTTTCCAATTTTTTTATCTTTTAAAAATTATATTTTTCAAAGAAGAAAGGATATTTTCCTCATGAAATGATTTGAAATGATTTCTCAAAAATTAAATTCCATATAATATGAAATCCATTAGTGTTGCTTATTATTTTCTGGGGAAATTATTCAAAGGTCCATTCATATTGTTTCTTTGAATGGTTTATGTTTTGATGCCATGATGTTTATGAAACATGTTTCTTTTTCATGGCATATATTTTTCTGAAACCCATTTATCTTTCATGGGTTATATGTTTATGAAACATATTTATATTTCTAAGGTTATATACTAATGAAACCCACTTCTTTTCATGAGTTATACTTCGATTAGATGATTATGAAAACTATATCTTTTTCCATAGGTTAGAATATGATTACCTATTTATGATACCCATTCTATTTCAAGGGTTATGATATGATGAATATTTACAATCTTGTGGAACACATAAGTATTATTTTATTATGATATGGATGGAACCTATATCTACCTCTAATGAATAAGGTAAATATTTATTTCTCATGAAATAGACGTGGTATGAATGGGGAGTGAACTCAGTTCAGTAAAGGAATTTTTCCTCCAAGATGGTCTTGGTAGTGAACCTTGAATACTAATATGGTCATGGGAGGGAACCATGAAAACAAATATGGTATGTGGAGTGAACCCATACTATTAAGATGACCTTTTAAGTAATTACTTGACTACTATAGAAATAATTTTATATGCTTATGTGTCTTCCCCAATTAAATATCTTATTCCTATATTATTCTTTTAGGATAATGCTCTTGATTCCGTTATGATTCATGTATGATGAACTACCAGTATGTATTCCATGATTTATTTTTATGATATTTTTTTTATGTATGTTATGATCTTCTATGTCATTATCATTTTTTCGTACTCTTATTATCAAGTTTATGCTGACATATCTCCTTTTTTTATCCTTTCTAGGCATCTAAACTCACCCATCGTTATGTTTTCATTACCCAGGTTATGAATATATGTATTATATATAATGCGTCTAAGAAGGGTGATAGTCATGAAGAACCTAGTGGGAGATAATGTAGCTCACTTATATACCAGTGTTTATGTATCCATGTTTCCAAAGGCACTAGACTAATACGGTCTTTGGGAATCTATTTGTATAATATATTAAGTATTCCATAAAATTTATGTAATGTTAATATATAAAAATGAAGTGTCACTATATTATTAGTGGTTCCATCACTTTTTAATCGAATTAAGATGAGGTAGGTATCTGAACCTGAAGGCTTGGTCTTGAGGGATAATATTTATGGTAAAAAGACACCACCTAGTCAGGTTAGTAATGAGGATGAAATTATGCATTTCTATGGGTATGTATGGGACCCAAAAAGCATGTGAGTGGAATTTATTTGATAATAAAATGGTTCTAAGTGGGTAGTGAATTCTAGACTAACAAAGATATATCATGACTTTTATTACTTGTATTGTTGTCCATTAATGAAAAATGAAATAGTGGGATTTTTTACATGGTGTTCCACCTCTCAATAGGTGAAAGAAGAACACTAGTGGCCTACTATCCTATTACGGCCATTACCTATACAAGATTGGAAATGAGATGATGTCACAATAGACTTTGTGAAAGGGTTACTAAATTAACCCCAAGGCAGTGACATTTTATGGGTGATTGTAGATAGTATGATGAAGGTTGACCATTTATTTTCAATCTGGGTTCCTTTCTTAGTATAAGAGTTGGGGAGATTATACATATGAGAGGTAATACATCTTTATGGTATTCTAATTTCCGCTATATCATGATGTGATTATTGTTTTATATCATGGTAATAGTAAGGGTTATAGAATAATCTTGGTTTGAAGTTACTCTTGAGTACAACTTATCATTCTCAAACTAATGGCCAGTCCGAACAGACTATAGAGGCACTGGAGGATATGATTTATTCATGTATCATAGATTTTGGGGGCTCATGGGAGAAACAATCAACTCTTTCTGGTTTATTATATTATAATATATTCCAATAAACACCTCAATTGGAACCATACAAATTTCTATATAGTATGTCATGTCATTTACCTCTGTGTTTTTAGAGGTTGGGGTAGTAGTGCTTTTAGGACCAAGTCTTTTTTAGTTGACATTGTAGTAAGTTCAACAAATTTTTAAATGTATGGAAATAGCTCGGTCTAGGTAGAAGTATGGCATTGATTGGTGTCTTCAACCTCTAGAGTTTGAGGTGGGACTCATTTCTTCTTAAATGTTTCTACTAGATTGGGATATTGAAAGATTAAGAGGTAAGTTAATCTAGTAAATATATTTTTTGGGACATTAAAGATTTTGGAGAGGGTTTGACCAATATATTATTGATTATATTTTTCTCTATGGTATGAATCTCTGCATTATGTATTTCATATATCTTAGCTCCAACATTATTATCCTAACTCATCTCATGTTTTTGATGTTGAAGAATTTTTATTAGAGGATGGGGATTCATTTTAGGAGTATCTAATTCATATAATTGATTATAGAATGGATACAATTTGAGGTAGAAGAGTTCCTCTAGTTTGGGTGTTATTGCAACATGAAAATATTCAATAGGTTACATGGGGACAAGAATCTGATATACTTTCTCAGTGGACTAAATTATTCTCTAACATCATTCATTAACCATTAAAGGTATAACTCAGGGATGAGTTATCTTAAGGAGGGGAGGTTGTATGATCATGATTAAATATCTAGGTATGAACTCTTTTATTTTTGGGTAAACCTAATTTAATTTATTACTTTAAACATGTTTCCAGGTGTTATAGGAAATGCATGAGCATATTGGAGGGCTTGAGGATAAATCTAGGACTACAACAAGCTACTGTAGTCCTACCGGCTATCCGACGAACACCCAATGGCTAACCGCTTGCCTGTTGGGTGGTTTTTAAGAGCACCATTTTTCTACATTCAGCATTCCACCCCCTCTTTTAACCCTTATACCTGATTTTTATCACATTTTAACTCATGAAAAACATGGTGGATCTCTCCCTTCCTTTTACAGTCTTCTTTTGAGTTCTACCTCAAATATTTTCCATTTGTTCTTTTGATTGAAGTGTAGGAAATATTGAGGTAATGCTATCACTCTTCTTACCTCCTTTTGATGAATTATTCACTATCTTTAGTGTTATAGTAATATGAGATAAAATTCCTATTGGTTGGAGTATGAAACCTAAGAGGGGTGAATTGAGTTCCTAAAAAAATTTATATTAAAAAGAATGTTTAAAAGATTCCACCAATTTAATATAAAACAAGCTAGTTAATCAAGGTAAAAAAATTATAATAGTTTGACTGTTCAAATAGTTTCTCATAATATTGATTAATTGTCAGTTATAAGAATATGATATACTAATACAACTTTTGAAACTACTGTAATAAAGCAATACAGTTATAACTACTATCCAATACTGACTATCAATGTAAATTTTAGTATTATGAAATATAAGTTAAAACAAAGAAAATATAAATTGAAAGACACAGGGGATAAAAAAAGTGGTTCAGTCTCAAGTCGATACCTAATCCACTCCACTTGGGGATAACCTTCCACTAAGAAATATATATATATATATATATATATATATATATATATAAAGATTTGATCCACACCCTGGATCGGGGTTAATAATAGTACACAAGACTGTCCAGGTCAGAAGACATCTTCCACTATTCTACATGGGAAAACTAACAACCATGTCACACAAGACCTCTTCCATAGTTATATGTGGGTGAAAAAAATGTAGAAAGATATTTGAGTGAATATATCTTGTATCCTCTAGTTTAATGCTGGAGACAATGTGTGTTTTAATACAGATACACACACTGCTCAAAAAGTAATAAAAATAGTACATAATAGAAAAAAGATAATGAGAAAGGATTAGAAATTATTTGAGTATTGATATATGCAACTCTGTACTTGTAGGACGTAGATTTGTTTTCGAGTTCTCTTGTGAATATAGAGTATCATGGGTCTCTTGTTCTGGTTTCTAGTTCAATGAGATCTATATTGTAACTCTTGTTCTTCTTAGAGTTATTGCTATGAGGATGTTTGAGGTTCTGATCCACAATATTCTAGTCACCAAGAATTGAGACTTATTCAATTGTTATTCAGTGTATGTGTTCTCTTATACTTTTCATTCAATCCACTACTCGAAATATATATTTTAGCTCGTCCACCACCACATATTTTATCTTTGAAATGTATTTGTTATGGTGAACAGATAGAACGATTTCTCCACCTCGTACCTTATACTATCTACTAATAAGACTTAAAAAGAGAATTTATTATATCAATGTCATCAAAGGGATAAAATATGACTATTATAATCAAATTTTAAATTTAATTGAAAAAAGAAGCAAAAAAAAATAATGGTTAAGTAAGGAACAATGTCACAATTTTTCTTGAAATAGTGTCACTAGAAACAGTGTCATATTCTTTGTTAATTTTGGAACCGGTAGCATGGTGTGACACTAGAAGGTACATGGAAGCCTATCCTTTGTGAGGTTTGAAACTGGTAGCATGGTCATAGTAGTTGGGGTTACAGTAGCAAGTCCTTTGCTAAATCAGGAACCGGTGGAACATTTTCAGGGTTACGGTATCTGGGTTACAGTGTGAGGGTTATAGTGTATCAGTTATAGTGTCTGGGTTATAATGTATGGGTTATGGTGTCAGGGTTATGGTTTTTGGGTCATGGTGTGAGGGAATTATCCAATTTTCACACCAATGGTGAGATAGTGATCATAAAACCGGTGCCCCATACTTAAGAAAATATCTGTAAATTGTTTCATGAAGTAATACTCAAAAAATTAATTAAACATAAGAATAATCAAAATAAAACATAATATAACAAGATTAAACATAGTTTACAAGTTTCATACATGATTTGTGATAGGTAAAACATGATTAACATGATTTTTTAGCATTAAAACAAGATTAAAATATGAGAAGTCCAATAATCTCTCTCTTTTTGAAGATAAAAAATAATACAATTTATAAACCATATATTTTAGTAATGAAAAGATACTGAGAATATATGTGATAAACTGTATAAAAATTGTTCTTCTCCCAAGAAGATTCTTTTTCCATAAATTTATTTTCTTATTTCTCCCCCTTTTGGGATTTTCAAAAAAAGAGAACGAGAAAAAATAAAATAAACACTGAATAAAGGTAATTAAGAAAATAAACAAAAATAATGAACATTATATTGGATAGAAAGATAGAGTTAATTACAAGAATGAGGAAAAATAAAATATATCCCTATCAAAATACATCCTAAACTTCTCTTTAGCACCATCAGTCTTATCTTTTAACTTGGTAGAGATATCAAAAGGAGTAAATGTAGAGGTTGGAAAAGGGATAAGTCTATTTGTGAGAGAAGGAAGAGAAACTCCTTCAAAGATAAAAGTGACAAGAGATGGTCTATTGGATGATATAGGTAAGGATTTCTCAATAATGACAGGTATGACTGGCTCAGACCCTGAGATACAAACATAGAAGTAGGATCAAAGGTAGTGGATGTGGAAGGAGTAGTAGACAGAATGAGACCAGGCTGGAAAGCTGCAGCTACAGGAGCCACTATTGCAGTGCTTTGCACATGGAGATAAGGCTTTAACAATTTGATAAAATAAGTGATGAATTCACCTCCATATTGCATATCCTTTTCAAAATCATCTTTATTCTCAATAAATGTTTCCAAAGTAGGAATGAACTCTTTCATTTTCTTCTCTTGGTACGTAAAATCTTGAGTCAGAGGGGAAATTCTGAAATTTTTTTCTAAGTAATTGAAATGGATAGTCATTTAATGCTTTGTATAGATCCTCTTGAAGTAGAAATAAACCTTTTTAGTAGTTTCATCATATAACGTAGATTCTTCCTCCGAATACAGTCAAACCATGTCATGGACATGCCCACTGTTTTGTACAATCTTGGATAGGCTCTCCTGAACAGACCGACCTTTTAAAAACTGAATCTCTTCTTGAATCACTTTTCTAAGTACCATATTGTCCATAAGATGAGATGGTTTTTGAGAGGCATGTGAAACTGTAATAGTATATGTGACAGAATTAAGTTGATTTAGAAACTTTTTTAAACATTCCTTATATTAATCAGTTAGATTTTTAAGTCCAACAACTAACACACGCATCTCACTGACTATATTGTTGTTTCTCTCAGCCACTTTTTCAAATAATGTATTCAATTTTGGTTGAATCAGATATAAAAATTTCTGTGGGATATTATCACCAACATCCTCAATATGATAAGCAACAAAATCCGGTCTATATTGCAAGAATTGTATCATATCATCAACCGTGGATTTGAGAGACTTCACCCCATCACTCAACTATTTGTTCTCAATCCTGACTTCTTGAATTTCATGCAACATACTTCATTGGGTATGCCAGATAAGTTTCTTCAAAATCATGACAACATCTTGTTCACTTAGACAAGTTTTGGGAGTAAGATGATATTTCAAAATCTTTTCAAATCTAGCCATTATACTTTCACCAAATACTTTTAAATCATCATGGATTAAAAATCTAGGAGATTCTTGTGCAACCTCAGGTTCAAAAACCAAAACAACCTATGGTTCCTTAGTAGGTATGAATTATTTTACAGAAATGGGTTTCAATTGAAAATATGTTATGAGATCAATTCCTCTAACTGAAGACAACTGTAAATTAGAGACATAAATGTAGCTAGAAAATTTATACAAGGTGTCTGTAGGTATTGTCTCAATAGAAAATTGCACTTGAGTACTTTCCAAAATGGGATTTTTATACCCCTCAATAGGTGATTCTCTATTGGGACTAAGAGACTTAGTCTCTTGGCCTAATTCCATCTCTTCTATTCTGGAAGGTTTAACCACTTCTTTAGCTAAATGAAAAGATTGCTTCATCCTTTACTTATTAGAAAAAATAACTTCTACCTCTATTGATTCTTATAAATGTTCCTCAGGAATAACATGTTACAACAATATAGTAGAATCTACATCTTCAGTAACAACTTCTTCAGTAACTTCAGAAACTTGTGGGTTAGTTAGGCTATTGTCGTCTCTTTATAAGACGATTCCTTCCTTAGGTGTAACAAATGAATCCTCAACCTCCTCATCCGAGTATTCAACTAATTCATCTAGTTCCAAACTAGGGTCAGATATGTTCTTAGGTTTTGGAGGATTCTCAATTGGATTAAACTTATCATAAAATCTTTAATTGTCTTTCACCTAAGACTTTTTCTAAAATTTCCAGCTAATTTTCATCATTCTGAGTTTATCCAAAGAGATACAAAACTCATAATCCTAAATAACTTCTTCATTTGGTCCAACAACATTCTTAGATAATAACATTGTAGAAATTAATCTTGAATAAAATAGGGAGGTTGATTTTGAAGTGGTCTTGATCATATCACTGATGTGTAGAATTATGTACCTATATAATTTGATCTTGTGAACATTTTTCATAATATTTTTCAGAAATAAATCTTGATACTTCAGGGTTGCTAAATCTTCTTTCCTTGGAAAAATCAAATGTTGAATGAACTTGAACAACATCCTTGTTTCTCCCTCTAATTCTATTGTAATCAGCCTTCTTCTCTTCTTATTTCTAGTTAGGCTTCCCAATGCCTCTTCTAGATTAAAAACATCACTAGGATGAGTAGGTCCTCACTAATGATCCTCATAAATTCCTTCACGTGGTATTTTAAGATAGGCATACCACATCCTTGATGAAAAGGTACACATTTTAATATTTATCCAACTTCTAACAACAAAATAATCTATCAAGTAATAGGAGAACTGAATATACTGATAAAACTGGTAAAAAATATTTGGATAGATGGGTCACTTATCTTTAGTGAACCATTTCAACCAACCTTGTTCATCCAAAACTTTCAAAATCAGTGAATTACTTGTCAGCAACCACTTCAGACAAACTTCTTTCTCTGGCACTGCAGTTCGATCAGCATGTCCTAGATTTAGTAGTCCCTCATGCATTATTTTTGGAGCCTTTTTCACTTTATTCTAATAACTTCACTTATCATGAGTCTATGAAGATGGATTCTTCATTGTAGGCATGCAATTTGAAGGTTCCGGGCATAGTGGAAGCGCATGGGGGGATGTTCCCACTTGTCTTTTTTTCATTAGAAATGATCAATCTAGGATCAATACGATGATAAATACCAGTCTCCACAGATCGAATTACAGAAATAGAAATATAATATGGTTTGTCCCAGAACCACAAACAAGGATTGTTATAGGTTGATTATAATTAATTTAATTATTTATAATGAAATACATTTTGGGTGTTCTTTCTTCGTTGATGTTCTTGATCACGTTGTTGATGTGATCCGTCGTTGCGTCGTAGAAGCCAAGTGTAGACTCCCTCTAGCGGTGATCCACACATGTACCTCGTATCTCTGGACGTCGCCAAAGGATTCTCCAGGTGATAGCGTGGAGAATCCTTTGCTTGTGTTTTCTTCCATAGATTGTCTTGATTCAATGGAAGATGATCTCTCTCGGTCTTGAGAGCATTCTTGGAGGAAGAGGTTCTTTTGGCCTTGAAAGAATTCTCTAGAGATGTTGTGCACAACGATTCTCTTGTGTAGGAAAAGAGTTGGGGTTGTGAGGATATTTATAATCGAGTTTGAGGTTATAGAGTTATGACAATAAATAAATGTGTTACGTGTTTCATTTATTTCATTAACTCTTATTTAAAACCCCCATGTCGAATAATTAATTCTGTTACATGGGATCACACTGATTATAATAAATATCATTTAATAAAATGATATTATATCCTCAAAATCCCGACTGGAAAAACTACACGGCGTGTAATAATAAATACATGGCGTGTACTTGTTATTTATTGAAAACTACACGGCATGTACATTAAATGTACACAGTGTGTATATCTTGTTTTCATTTATTCATTTCCTTTCCAAAATAAAACTACACGGCATGTACATTTAATAATACACGGTGTGTACTTGTTTTATTTTATTTTTCCTCCATCATTTAAAAAAACTTAGGCTTCCATGAATAATTATTAAACCACGTACGAGAATAATATTTATTCAACTTGAGATACTTGGATACACTTAGTGTGTGACCCTCTAGGTCTCTTTCTCGTTGGCATTAGGCGGGCTTGCCTAAAGTCCAAGATCACTGTCTAGCAATGGGTCAAGGAACCTAAGAGAAAGAAGTTTACGCTTTATTGACGTATCACCTCATACGAACGCTTACTGTGTAATTTAATCCCTTTGTCTCAATTCTCATCAAGAAGGTTTCATGGAAGTGTCATAAACCTATATGCTTGATCCGTCATTCTTTGACTACCTAAAATAAACATGTCGTTTACACCATGGCCATGGAATTTAATGCGACAGTTCTATTTCAATCAAAGGGCCGAGATATCAACTTCCATAAATAGAAGGGACAAATCCTTCATCGACTTATCCATTGAAAACATGTCACTCGTGACGCACCCAACGTACCCTACTTTTCACCAACTGTCTGCATGAAGATTTTTGTCAGTAAATCTAAGTGCGCGAGTCATGACATGAGTTAATGATAATATTTCAGTCTATGGACCATTACACACGCTCACAGATAGCAATATCCAATGACACCAAGACATGTATAATTACTACTGGTGGGTCTGTTCTCATAATCTCCCATCTTGGAGATTACCGAGTGCGAACTACATGAGAGAGAGTCTCGTCTTCTTACGAGTAGTCTCACATGAAGGTCTGTATACTATGTGTCCTATAATAATATGTCATCCAACCGCAAAACTTTATTTAAGAATATTGTTATAGCATTTAAAGGTTCTCATCATAGCGGGGATCTGCTATGACCTTATTAATTCAAAAAATATTCCCGGACATTATTATATTATAGTCATGCAGAACAATGAACAATATATAATAAGTGAACATTCATGTAATCAAAGTACAAAACAGTTGTTTTTGAGGAAACCAACCCTTACAAACTCCCACTTAGACTAGAGCCAACTACCTATGACTCTTAGTCCGCTAGACTTCACATGATGATCATGTTTCTACTGAGTCAAGGATTTAATCAATGGGTCTGCCACGTTGTCTTCCATGGAAATACTGCTCACTACAACTTCACCTCTCTGAGAAAAATCCCTCAAGAGATGATACTTCCAAAGTATGTGCTTTGTCCGCTGATGTGACCTTGGATCTTTTGCAAGTGCCACCGCTGCAGTATTATCACAATAGAGTGTGGTAGGATATTTATTGCTCAGTACAACATCCAGCTCTTGGATGAAGCTTCGCATCCATACTGCTTCTTTAGCTACCTCAGAAGTTGCGATATACTCAGACTCTACTGTAGAATCTTCCACCACACTTTGTTTTGAGCTCTTCCAGCTCACTTAACCTCTATTCAAACTGGATATGTATCTAGTCTGCGACTTCATGTCATCTTTGATCAGTCTGGAAGCTAGCATCTACATGTCCTCTGATGACTAGTTCCCCATCTCCTATATAAACTAGGAGCATATCCTTAGTCTGCCTCAGATACTTAAGGATAGTCTTGACTTCCATCCAATGGCGGTCTCCTGGATCAGCTTGATATCTGCCTACCACACTTAATGTGTAAGAAACATATAGCCTCGTACATAGCATATCATACATGACTGACCCAATCATGAATGCGTAAGGGATCCTTGACATCCTCTTTCTTTCCTCAGGTGTCTGAGGACTCATTTTCGTGGAAAGATGAATGGCATGTGACACTGGCAACAATCCCCTCTTGGACTGTTCCATACTGAATCTCATAAGTATCTTGTCAATGTATGTACGTTGACTTAGGCCTAGCATTCTCTTGGATCTATCACGATGGATCTTGATCCCAAAAATATATGCCGCCTCGCCCAAGTATTTAATGGAGAAGCATTTATGCCACCATGTCTTAACTGACTGTAAGACAGGTACATCCTTTCCAATTAGCAATATGTCATCAACATATACTATTAGAAAAAAGACTGCACTTCCACCAATCCTTTTGTAGACACAAGGCTCACATTCATTCTTAACAAAGCCAAATTCCGTAACAGCTTCATCAAAATGAATGTTCCATGACCTTGATGCTTGCTTTAATCAATAAATGGATTTTTGCAACTTGCATACCTTGTTGGCATCCTTTGGAGTCACAAACCCTTCAGGTCGTGTCATATAGACATCTACATGGAGGTTCCCATTAAGGAAATCTATTTTTACATCCATTTGCCAAATTTCATAGTCATGGTAAGCAGCAATGGCCAATAGGATTCTGATGGATTTCAGCATCGCAACCGGTGAAAAGGTTTCATCATAGTCAATTCCTTGACGTTGTCTAAAACCTTTTGCAACCAGTCGTGCCTTATAGGTGAGGACATGACCCTCCATGTCCAGTTTCTTCTTGAATACCCATTTATTACCAATAGTCTTTACATCAACTTGAGGATCTACCAATATCCAGACATGGTTTTGGTACATGGAATCCATTTCAGAATTCATGGCTTCATTCCACTTGGCAACGTCTGTGCCTTCAACTGCTTCCTTGTAGGTAAGAGGATCATTATTGTCAACCAATAATGAGTCACCATCCTCGGTGAGAAGAAAACCATATTGTTCTGGTTCTCTCAACTCTCTCGTGCTCCTACGCATTTCTTCTGTCTCTGGAACAGATTGTTCTTCCATGAGGCTTTATGGAATCTATTCTTGTACCAACTCATGTGTATCTTGAGCCTTTACTTCATTGAAGTCTATATCGCTCCCACTATATCTTTTGGAGATGTGATCCCTCTCAATGAATATGGCATGTCTTTCCACTGTAACCTTTTTGTCTAAGGGGTTGTATAGGTAATATCCCCTTGTTTCTTTGGGATATCCTATAAAGATACACTTTGTGCCTCGGGGCGCGAGTTTGTTACCTAAAGAGGCCTTAACAAATGCTTCTCTACCCCACACATGTAAATTCGATAACATGGATTTGCGTCCAATCCATAACTCGTATGGAATACCATTTATCAATTTAGTTAGTACTTGGTTTAGTATGTGCGCTGCTGTTTGTAATGAATTTCCCCAAAAGGATAATAGAAGACTCGCATGAATCATCATTGATCTTACCATGTCTAACAGGGTGCAGTTCCTCCTTTCACTCACACCATTCCACTGCGGTGTGTAAGGAGGAGTGATTTGAGATAGAATCCCAAACTCCTGTAAGAAATCAATGAAGTCCTAATTAAGATATTCTCCTCCTCTGTCTGAGCAGAGTTTCTTAATATTCTTACCAAGCTGGTTCTCAACTTCATTCTTGTATTCTTTGAACCAATCAAAAGAATTTGACTTATAACTCATTAAATAGATATATCCATATCTACTAAAATCATTAGTAAAAGTTATGAAGTACGAGAACCCACCCCTTGCTTCAACTAGAAATGGTCCACACACATCTATGTGAACTAATTCTAGAAGCTCTTTACCTCTTTCACCTTTCCCACTAAATGGGGATTTGGTCATTTTGCCTTGTAGACACGCATGACATACACCAAGTGGTTTTAGTTTGAAATAATCTAAATACCCATCTTGATGTAATTTTTTTAAACATTTCTCATTGACATGATCTAGCCGGTGATGCCAAAGTTGGGAGTGGTATGAGTCATGTGAATTAACTTTGTTATCGATTTTCATTACATGGTTTGTGTAGTCTAACACATAAAGGCCGTTATATAAATGTTCCCTACCAAAACAAATGTTATATTTATAAAACTAGAAACATCCACATCCAAACATGAAGATGAATCCATCAGTATCTAATCTGGATACTAAAATAAATTTTTTGGTTATAGAGGGTACATAATAACATCCTATCAAAACCAAGACCGTCCCCGTAGGCAATGTGAGGTGTTAGTCCCCAAAAACTACAACAGTAAGTCTGGCTCTATTGGCTTCTCGTAGATCTACCTCCCCTTGATCAATCTTCTTGAATCTACTTGGTTCCTATATTTGGATACATATGTGAGCACCACAAGTAGTATCCAATACCTAATTAGTAGAAACAGATAGATTTCATTCGATAACAAACGAACCTGAAGCTTCCCCTTGCTTCCTTAGCCGGGTGCAGTTTTTCTTCTAGTGGCCCTTCTTGCCACATGCAACACAATCAACATCCTGTTCTTTTTCCTCCCCTTTGATCTTCCTTTTCTTGGAAGGCCTTGAAGATGCTTTGGGCTTAAAGCTCTTCGCCTTCCCTTTACATTTATTCACCATGAGGACAGAAGGCTTTTCACACTTCATGTTAGTGTCCACTTGGCGAATGAGGATGAGAAGATCAGACAGAGACTTCTCAATGTTGTTCATATTGAAGTTCACAAAAAAGTTTGAGAAGCTCTGGGGGAATGATGCAAGAATGAGATCGGTACCAAGTTCTTCGGGGAGTTTAAACCCTAGAACCTACAAGCGCTTAATGTACCCAATGAGATTGACTACATGAGGCCCGACTGGGGCACCCTCTCCAAGATTTCTCTGAAATACAGCCTTGGAGATCTCAAACCTTTCCTGTCTTGCTCTCTCCTGGTATAGACCATAGAGGTGCTCGAGCATGCTATATGAATCCATGTCTTCATGAGACTTCATGAGCTCACTAGACATCGATGATACCATCAAACATTGAACGTTGAGAGCATCATTCAAATATTGATCAAAGACCAAGAAATCTTCATCACTCGTCCCTGGGGTAGGAGAATCAGGAAGTGAGGACTCCATCACGTAAAACTTTCGTTCATGGCGTAGGATAACCCGAAGGCACCTAAACCATCCCTGAAAGTTACTGCCGGTGAAGATATTGTATTTATCGAGTATTGATCGTAGAGAAAATGTGGTTGATGAGTTTGTCATTTCGATTCTACAAATTAAAAGAGCAGATTTATCAGTACCTTTTTGATTACATTTTATGAGAAATAATAAATTAATTTATTCTCCCACTATTTTATCAAGTCCCAATGACCCTCGCCATTGAACTCGGAATGTCCATTTTCTTTGACATTCTAGTGTCAAGGATCCATATTTCCCTTCACATAACCCCAACAAGGGTTGGTCAATCTATTTGAAGGTATTTAGGCAATTTCTTGATATGTTTAGTGGACTCCCCAATCCTGAAATCCTGACTTGGATTTCCTCAACTCTTGCCTCCAATATTACACCATGTATAGAAAGGGATACTTCTCTTGATATAATATGGTTAAGTCAACCCGAAACCTTTCATAAGGGATTCCTTTATAAAATTAAGTGTCCCAAAAGGGTTGGTCAAACACATAGTTTTATTGAGTCTTGCCCTTAATCAGGTAACGGGAGGCTTGGTCTGACTTAATATGGTATTGAGGTATTTTATTCCTTTATACATAGTTTCGCATTATCACATGATTGTTAATATTAAGTGATGCTTGATTAAGTGATTAACCATGTTATGATAATGTTTACGCATAGTCCAGTTTTTATTTTATTCCATCTTTGCATGATTGTTCATTTTATTAATTATGTGATCGCGACAACACATACATAATAAATAAACCATGCAATCAGACAGAAATAAAATAAGATAGCATGATCATGAGCTTCTATTGGTTAGCTTATCTAGTGGTTTTGATAAGCTAACCCTGACCTAGGGAAAACACCTTGAAACTGTTGGTTCGTGTTTTGTAGCTCCCACCTGTCCACCTTTGTATCGTCTTGCGTCAGTTTCGCCTCAGCTTTGGGATTTGAACTGTCTCCTCTGGCTTGGGAGATCCTCCATTACATGGGTTTACATTAAAGAAACCATGGGCATGCAGGCCCTACATTTTATTGGAAGAAGGCTCACAGGCCAACAAATTTAAATTAAATAAATTTAAATGAAACCACACACATACAAAGGGTATTTGGTCTATCTCATGATCATCCACAGCATGAAATGAAATTTATGAATATTTAGAATTCAAATTATTTTAATATCTCTTTCATTTAAGATAAGTTGTGATCGAATTCAATTAATTATGATCTTATAATTAATCAATTCTTTATCTTAAATTCCTTTCTGAGTTTCCTTGAGATTATTCTCATCCATATTCATTGTACGGGTCTTTGTACATTGGAGGAAACCTGGTGAAATTCCATTTCTGGAAAGTACACAGCGTGTAGTTTATATTTACAAGGCATGTATTTCTTTTCACCTTGTTTCCAAAGTACACGTCGGGGCTTTGGCATGTTTTATCTACTTTGGAAATTTTGGAGTACACGGCATGTAGATGAATCATACAAGGCGTGTACTTCCTTGTTACGCAGTAACCGGGTTGGAAATCCCGTGTACGCGGGACACAGCTTCTCCTTGTACACAGTTTCACCTCGACCGGAAAGGACTACACGACGTGTTGTTCCAACATACACGCCGTGTATTCTGGTTCCCACACGTCATTCAATTCTGGTCAACACAGTGTGATTAATACTTAGGCATAATCAATTCACACGACGTGGTTTGGTAGACCAGTGCTGGTTCATTGAACCTAAGTACACGACATGTAGTTTTAATTACACGATGTGTAATCCCGTGTTGTACAGACAGAAAGAGCGACTCCTCCGAATGAATTCCTCATTTTTATTTTAATCAAAATTAAAATTAAAAGGTCATTTCTGTGATATGAATCGAGAAATGAAGGATGAAGAATCGATCTCGTTTATTCAGATTAATAGAACGATATATTTTGAATTGACCAAATATAAATGCATAAATTATCAACGAAAAATAAATAACTATAATAAATTTTGTAACCTCCCTTTGATACCATTTGAAGGTTCTGGGCGCAGTGGAAGTGCATGGGTGGATGTGCCCACTTGGCTTTTTGTTATTAGAAATGATCAATCTGGGATCAATACGACGATAAACGCCAGTCTCCAGGGATCGAATCACAGAAAAATACCAAGAAGATGGTTTGTCCCGGAACCACAAACAAGGATCGTTACAGGTTGATTATAATTAATTTAATTAATTATAAATAAATACCTTTTGGGTGTTCTTTCTTCGTTGATGTTCTTGATCACGTTGTCGATGCGATCCGTCGTTGCGTTGCAGAAGCCAAGTGTAGACTCCCTCTAGCGGTGATCCACATGTGTACCTCGTATCATTGGACGTCGCCAAAGGATTCTCTGGGTTCTAGCATGGAGAACCCTTTTCTTGCGTTGTCCGCCTTAGATTGTCTTGATCCGATGGAAGAGGATCTCTCTCGGTCTTGAGAGCGTTCTTGGAGGAAGACGTTCTTTCGGCCTTGAAATAATTATCCAGAGATGTTGTGCACATTGATTCTCTTGTGTAGGAAAAGAGTTGGGGTTGTGAGGATATTTATAATCGAGTTTGAGGTTGTAGAGTTATTACAATAAATAAACGCGTTACGTGTTTCATTTATTTCATTAACTCTTATTTAAAACCCTCATGTAGAATAATTAATTCCTTGACATGCGCTCATACTGATTATAATAAATATCATTTAATAAAACAATATTATATCCTTAAAATCCTGACTGGAAAAACTACACGGCGTGTAATAATAAATACACGGCGTGTACATGTTTTTTATTGAAAACAACATGGCGTGTATATTAAATGTACACGACGTGTATATATTTTTTTCATTTAATCATTTCCATTCCCAAATAAAACTACACAGCGTGTACTTGTTTTATTTTATTTTTCCTCCATCATTTAAAACAACTTACGCTTCCTTGAATAATTATTAAACCACGTATGAGAATAATATTTATTCAACTTGATATACATGGATACACTTAGTGTGGGACCCTCTAGGCCTCTTTCTCATTGGAATTAGGCGGGCTTGCCTAAAGTCCAAGATTACTGTCTAGAAACGGGTCAAGGAACCCAAGAGAAAGAAGTTGACGCCACATTGACGTATCACCTCATATGAATGCTTACTATGTAATTTAATCCCTTTGTCTAAATATCTTATCAAGAAGGTTTCATGGAGGTGTCATAAACCTATATGCTTGATCCATCGTTCATTGACTACCTGAAATAAACTCATCATTTACACCATGGCCATGGAATTTAATGTGACTGTTCTATTTCAATCAAAGGGCTGAGATATCAAATTCTATAAATAGAAGGGGAAAATCCTTAATCGACTTATCTATTAACAACATGTCACTCGTGACGCACCCAACGTACCCTACTTTCCACCAACTGTCTGCGTGATGGTTTTTTTCAGTAAATCTAAGTGTGCGAGTCATGACATGAGTTAATGATAATCTTCTGGTCTAAGGACCATTTCAAACGCTCACAAATAGCAATATCCAATGAAACCAAGACATGAGGAATTACTACTAGCGGGTCTGTTCTCATAATCTCCCATCTTGGAGATTACCAAGTGCGAAATCCATGAGAGAGAGTCTCATCTTTTTACGAGTACTCGTACATGATGGTCTGTATACTATGTGTTCTATAATATTATGTCATCCAACTACAGAACCTTATTTAAGAATATTGTTATAGCATTTAAAGGTTCTCATCATAGCGAGGATCTTCTATGAACTTATTAATGAAACAAATATTCCAAGACATTATTATATTATAGTCATGCAAAACAATGAACAATATATAATAAGTGAACATTCATGTAATCAATGTACAAACCAGTTGGTTCTAAGGACACCAACCATTACAGAATTTATGTTCAAGAAGGAGAATGAGTTGAAGGAGAGGAGGAGGTTTGAGAGAAAGAAATATTGATTTAATGGGTAGAAGACTCGAGTGATGTAATAGGTGAAGTGACTGTTTTTTATCATTTAGGGATTTCAATCATTTCAAAGAAAAAAATGGAATAAAATCAAAAAAATAATCAACCCAACAAAAAAATTAGAAATATAAATCTGAGTCATTATGGTGAGATCAGAACATGTAGTCATGGTGTCATCATTATGGTGTGACTCCAAACAGTGCGACTATATCATTGAGCATCACGTATGAGACCGTAAGAGTGAGACCAGAAACTATGTGATAGTAACTGTGTTGTCGTAAAAGTGAGACCGTAAACTATGAGATAGTAACTGTGTGACCGTAAAAGTGAGACTGTAAACTGTGAGACAATAAACCTTTCACTTAAAACATATCATCCCTAATTCATGCATGATATAATTTATAATTTTAGAATTTAATTGTATAGTGAATATATCAGCAAGCTTATGTTCAGTTCTAATGAATTCCAAAGTGATATCACCTTTTTGATAATGATCTATCAAAAATTGATGCCTTACATCAATATAGTTAGTCATGTAATGTGAAATAGGATTCTTTGAAATGTTAATAGCACCTGTATTATCACAATTTATAGGTACATGTTTGAATTGATATCCATAGTCTAGTAATGTGTGTTTAATCCCCAAAATTTGTGCACAAAATCTACCAAGAGCTATGTATTCATCTTCGATAGTAGATAATGAATTTTTTTTTTCTTACTAGACCACGATACTAGAGACTTTCCTAAAAGGTGACATGCTCAAGAGGTTCTTTTTCTATCTAACATACAACCACCAAAATCAGCATCTTAATAGCTAACCAAGTCAAATAATTTTCCTCTAGGATAAAACAATCCTAAATTGATTGTATGTTTGAGGTATTTGAAAATAATTTTAACAATATTTAAATGAGACTCTTTGGTGTTTTCTTGAAAATGTGCGCACATGAAAACACTAAACATAATAACATGACAACTAGTAGTTAAGTAGAGTAAACTTCTAATCATTCCTATATAAGTGGTTTGATCAATAGATTTACCATTTTCCTCAATATCCAACTTATAGGTAGTGATCATTGAAGTATCACTACTTTTAGTGCTATCCAAGCCAAAATGTTTTAGAAGTTATGTAGTATATTTTATTTGATTTAAAATAATACATTCCTTATTTTTAACGATTTAAAATCCAAGAAAGAATTTTATTTCACCCGTTAAAGTCATTTCAAATTCATTTCGCATCATCTTTGAAAAATTAATCACTAACGAATTTTTTGAAGATCCAAAAATAATGTCATCAACATATATTTGAACAACTAAGAAATATTTATAAATTCGTTTGATAAAAAGTTTAGAATTAGATATACCTTTTTTAAAACCCTTTTAAATAATAAAACTACTTAATCTATCATACCAAGCTCTTGGAGATTGCATTAAAACATATAAATCTTTTGTTAATTTAAAAACATGATTTGTAAAGTGAGGGTTTGTAAAACCAGGGGGTTGTTTGACAAAAAAATCCTCAACTACAAAAATATTTACGAATAAACTCTTGAAATACATTTGATATAGTTTGAAATTTAGATGTTCTATATATACAAGAAATATTCTAATGGTTTCATGTATTTTTACTAGTGAAAAGTTTTCTTTATAGTCAATTCATTTTTCTTGACTATAACCTTGTGCAACCAATCCAACTTTATTTCTAACAATGTTACCAGCTTCATGTACTTTGTTCCTAAACACCCATTTCGTGCCTATGGTCATGGTGTATCTATGTCTATCCACAAGTTTCCAAACTTTATTCCTTTCAAACATATTTAGCTTCACTTGCATGACCATCACCCCAAATTAATCATTGATAAAAACATTGATGTTTTTAGGTTCAATCTGTGATAAGAAATATTGGTGTTCAACCTGATTTCTAAGAGAAGATCTAGTCTATATTCTTTTATCTAAATATCCAACAACAAAATCAAAAGTACGGTTCTTAAAAATTCAAATAGCTCTAGAAAAAGAAGGAATAGTAATTTCAGGTTCTCCAACAGGTTTAGGATCATTATGGCTTGAATCTAAAAACTTTCCATAAATGGAAGTTTTGACGGATTCCTTCATAAGATGGTAAGAAGATTTATCATTGATTTTCGGATTTGACATATCATCCTCAAGATTCTCTAGGGAGGTATTAGATTCATGGGGATCTATTTAATCAAATTTTACATGTACAGATTCTTCCACACATTTGGTTCTTTTATTAATGAATATATAGGCTTTACTAGAGATTGAATATCCCAGAAAAATTCCTTCATCACTCTTTGAGGAAAAATTGTCTAGATCATCCTTAGTATTAAGAATATAGACTCTTAAACCAAACACTTTGAAGTAATTAACCTTGGGTTTTCAATTATTCAATAACTCATAAGGAGTTCTTTTAAGAATAGGTCTGATTAACACTCTTTTAAAAATATAACATGATATATTGACATCTTCAACCCAAAAGTAAATAAGTAAGTCATAATCACTAAGCATGGTTATAGAATTGTTTTTGTAAAGTTCTATTTCTTCTTTCTACGACTCCATTTTGTTGAGTTTTCCTAGGTGAAAAGAAATTATTTCTATAGACATTTTGTGAGAAAAAGGATTCAAACTGACGACCATGGTCACTTCTTAGATATTTTATTCTAATTATACTAATATTTTATATAGTCTTATCATATTTTGTAAAATTAGAGGAATCATCACTTTTGTGAGCCCAGAAGAAGGTCAAAGTATACAAAGAGTAGTCATCTACAATAATATAAATATACCACTTCCCATTTAAACTATAAACTCTAGATGGTCCAAAAAAATCCATGTGAACCAACTCAAGTGGTTGAGAAGTTGAAACTTATTTCTTTAGTTTGGAAGATATTTTGTGATATTTACCCTTTTGACAAGGATTAAAAACTTTTTTATTTGGAAAATAAAGTTTGGGTAGGTCCTTAACTAAACCTTTTCTATTAATATTTCTAAGAGAGTTTATATTGAAGTGTCCTAGTCTTCTATTCAAAATCCAACACTCTTTGTGAAATAAACATAAGCATGAAACATTTTGAGAAACTAAGAAATCTATGTTAACAGCATAAACATTTTTATTTCTAAAAATAGAAAATATTTCTTCATTTTTAGAGTTAAAAACATTAAAAGAATCATTTTCAAATTTAATATGAAATCCATCATCACATAGTTGTGATATACTAACAAGATTATATTTCAATCCATAAAAAAGTACTTTAGAAATTATAATTGAGTTAGAGTTACCAATATGGCCTAAGAAAATTATTTTTCCTTTTGAATTGTCACCAAAAGTTACATACCCACCATCAATATTTATTAAATTCTTGAATAATGGGAAATCACCTTTCATGTGTCTTGAACATCCACTGTCCAAGTACCATAAGATTTTACAGGATCTCTTCAAACAACTTTCTCACAAAATAATAAAACAAAAATAGATTTTGGTAGATATATTTGTTTGGGTGCAATAACATTATTAATCAATGATTTATAAACCCACGTATTCTTCATGGGTTTCCTATAAGAACTATATAAAATATTTCAAAAATAGAATCTATTTGGTCCAGAAAAACTAGAGGTAGTAAAAGATTTTTCAGAACTAGAACTAGCAGTAGAATTTTCACTTTTGAGTAAAAAACAAAATTTATAGATTTAGTTACAAATTTTTTTTGGTGGGATTTATTGGCCAAGTTTAGTATTCTATAACAAAAGTTTATCTATGGGAAATTTGTTTACCAATAATTTGTGTAAGAGTATTTTTTCCATTTGAGAAATTTCTATAAGTCCTTTTTCAATTTCTCATTAGATAACTTAAGTTCATTTTTCTTCTTAAGTAATTTTAAATTTTTGCCTTTCTCTACAGGAAGTCCAGATTTGATTGTAGTAGTTAAGGACTGCTGTTTCTTTAAAGATTTGTATTTATCTTTTAGCTAATTACATGTGTATTCTATCATTTGGTAGTATTCAATCATTTCCTCATTTTTCATATTTTCATAATCACTTTCATCTAAATAATAATAATAATTTGGTATAGAAAACTCAAACTATACCTTAGATGTGTTTTTTATAAAACACATATTGGCTTTGTCATCCTTTTCATCATGTGAAGACTCTGATTCACTTAAACTATGCTCAGAAGAACTCCATGTTTCCTTCATGGCCTATTTATACTTTATATATTTATCCTCATATCCCTTCTTATATTTTAATTTGAGATAGTCTACTTTCACATTTCCTTTTCATTTGTCTTCATAACAGACTATTTCATCAGTTTTGACACTTCTTTTCCCATCCTTTTCTAATTTCCCATGTTATAATATTTTTCTTTTAAGTTAGGATTTATAAAAAAATTTATTTATTCTATATAACTTATTAAATCATCTATCTAACTGAGATATTTTCTCATCAATTTCTAGTGATGATTTTTCCCTTCTGGAACTTTATGTAGGGGCTTGTAATTTCTTCTTTTCCGTGTGTTTATAGGTAGTAGTCTTGAATGACATAGATTTACTTTTGGGTTCATCCTCCTCTTCTTTGTGGACTTTTAATTCTTACTCATACATCATCAACATGACTATTAGATCCTTGACTAGAAACTTTATAATATCACAAGATTCTCTAATTGAGACAGATATACCTCTCCATCAATTTGGTAAGTATATGATTATTCTCATAATTTTCTCACTGGCTGTAATATCTCTTCCCAGAGAGATCATTGTATTCAAAATTTCATTAAAAATGAGATACATGTCAGAAATAGGCTTATCAGGATTCATTTTAAAGGTATCATATTTAATAGTATATGTGTTAAGTCTCATTTCATTAACACTAGAGGTTCCTTCATGTGTAACAGATAAAGTATCCCAAATTTCATGTGTTTTTTTTACCTGCAGAAATTCTGTTAAACTCTTCATCTTCTAATGAAAATTATAAGTCATTCATGGATGTTCAATTATTATTATAAGTAGGCTTAGTTGGGTCATCCCAAGCGTGCCTATCGGTAGAATGAATCTTATATTCATCTATAATAGAAGAGAAAATCTCAAAAACCATACTTTCTATGTGAATTTTCATTTAAATTTTCCATTGTGCGTAATTTGTTCCACTAAAGAATGGAGGTATGTTGGTAGCAGTACCTTCCAATATATTATCCATGATAAAGAAACAAGATTTTAATGAACTATTAACTTAGAACTAATAGAAATTTAAATATCTTTAAAACATAACTACAATCATAGTTGAAAAATATTTTAAACAAAGTTATAATTTAAAATTTTGAAAAAATCGATATTAAAAACTCCTCTGATACCAAATTTTTGTCAGAGTAAGACACTCAAGAGGGGGATGAATTGAGTTCCTATAAAAATTTATGTTAAAAAGTTTATTTAAAATATTCCCCCAATTTAATTTAAAATAGGCCAGTTAATCAAGGTAATAAAATTATAATAGTTTGGCTGTTTAAATAGTTTCTCAAAAGATTGATTAATTATCAGTTATAACAATATGAAATATTGATACAACTATTGAAACTACTATATTAAGGAAAAATAGTTATAACTAATATCCAAGAATAACTATCAAAGTAAAGTTTAGTTTACTGAAATATAAGTTAAAACAAAGAAAAACTAAATTGAAAGACACAAAAGACAAAACAAGCAGTTTAGTCTCAAGTTGAGACCTAATCCACTCCACTTGGTGATCACCTAAACTTAGCTATATATACATATATAGTGTTGATCCACACCCTGGATTGGGGTTAACAACAGTACACAGGGCTGTTCTGGTCATAAGACCTCTTCCACTGTTCTACATGGGAAAACTAACAACCAAGTCACACATGACCTCTTCCACAGTTATACATGGGTGAAACAAACTATAGAATAATATTTGAGTGAGGATATCCTGTATCCTACAGTTTAATGTAGGATATAGTGTGTTTTTTAATACATATACACAAACTTATTAAAAAGTAATAAAAACAATACACAATAGTGTAAAGATAATGAGAAAAGATTAGAAATTATTTGAGTGTTGTTCCATGCAGCTCTGGACTTGTAGGATGCAACAGATGTGATTTTTGAGTCCTCTTGTGAAAAAAAAGTATCGTGGGTCTAGTGTTATGGTTTCTATTTTGATGAGATCTGTAATGTAGCTCTTGTTCTTCTTATAGTTTATTCTACAAGGACATGTGAGGTTTTGATCCACAATAGTTCAGTCACCAGAAATCGATAGTTCTTCATGTCTTCTTCTGTGTATGCGTTCTCTTATTCTTTTCTTGCAATCCACTGCTTGAACTATATATTTTTTCTCGTTCACCACCACATATTTTATCTTCAGTATGTATTTGTTATGGCTGATAGAGAGCACGATATCCACACCTCATACCTTGTACTGTCTACTGAAAGGACTAAAGAATACCATTTATTATATCATTGTCATTAAATGACTCAAATATGACCATTAGAATCAACTTTTAAATTTAATTGAAAAAAGATAGAAAAGAAAAAAATGGTTAAGCAAGGAATGATTTCACAATTTTTCTTGAAACAGTGTCACTGGAAATGTTGTTATCTTCTTTAAAAATTTTGGAACTGGTATCATGGTGTGACAGTAGCAGGTTCACAGTAACAGATCCTTTGTTAAGTTTGAAACTGGTATCATGGTCATGATATCCGGGGTTATGGTAGCAAGTCCTTTACTAAATTTGGAACTGGTGGAACAATTTTAGGGTTATGGTATCTGGGTTACAGTGTATGGGTTATGGTGTCTAAGTTACGGTATCAGAGTTACAATGTCTGAGTTACGGTGTTAGGGTTATGGTGTCTGGGTTACGGTGTTAGAGACTTAGTCAATTTTTCACACCAATGGTGATACATTGATCACAGATGCGATGACCCATACTTAGGAAAATATCTATAAATTGTTTCAATAAGTAATACTCACATAATATATTAGACATAAGTATAATCATAAAGAAACAAAATAGAACAATAGTAAACATAGTTTACAAGTTTCATACATGATTTTTGATATGTAAAATATTATTAACATGATTTGTGAGCATTAAAACATGATTGAAACATGAGGAGTCCAATAATTTCCTATTTTTATGGATTTTATCTAGTAATTTTGTTTTCTTGTTCTAGTACAAATATGAGGCTAATACTAGATGAGGAGCCTTCCATGAGCCTCAGTTAGGTGATCTATATGATTTTCTCTAAAAGTATCACTATTTTTTAAATTTTTTATTGTTTTATACATCGATATTTATGATTCTTTACACTAAAATTTATATTCTTTTAATTTATCACATATAGATTAACCTAGACATATTTTGGGCCTCTCAAAAAACCATTGATGGTTGAAAACCTCAACCAAAACCACCACTCAAGGTGTTCTTGGATTAACAACCATGGAAACCTTACCTTATATGTAACCAAAACTCACCTTAGGGTGTTTTTGACTTTTCATTTTAGAAAACAAAAATTTATCTATTATGTAATCAAACCACCCCTTAGGGTGTGTTTTGAGTGTCACTTAAATATGAAAAATTATTGAGTAGGGCCTTATAGTATGTATTGGGTAACTTAAACATAATTAATCTAATTAGGGTGTCTTTGATTAATTTCTAGAGCACATACACCATTATTATTATGAAATTTCAAGATGAATGGAAAAATTAATTTGTAAAATGATGTGGTAAGTTCTAGACAACCTTGGGAGATACCTCCAAGTTTGTGTTTTAATTTTGGTAAAATATTTAACATAAATAATTTATTTGGATGTTATGAATTATTACCATGTATTCCTTGGTTAAAATTTATGAAAATCGGTCACACTCTCAAAGGTGTGGCATGCCTAGAGTAAGACTTGGATTCCCTCTTGAGAATTCCTTGGGTAAACTCATAGGATTCCATCTTATTCATTTATACAGATTCCAAGTGTCAATCCCACCATGTATTCTATCAGTGTATTGATATTATGAATGAAACAACTAGTCATAAAATATTCATTTAGAATATTAGAAAAACTAGAATCCTCTTGATTATTGTCTAGGTTCAATTTTATGTCATTAGACAAGGAATGATTTGGATCGACCCCTTGGATTAAAATTGAGAACTATTGATAAATTAAAGGATAAAATTACTTAATCTAGTTAAAAAATATTAGGAGTAAAATTCCAATAATTCATCCTTTGTATTCCACCCATGAACCTAGAGATAAATATTATAGATTCATCCCTATAAGTTGGTTTGAGAAACAAAAATAACCATGGATTGGATTCCTATGGATGATAAGTATAATATTATAAAAAAGAAGTCAGGCCATCTTTTTCCCTTTTTTGAAGCATCCCTTGCCTGCATCTTCTACCAGTCTGCCATACCTACCAGTCAGTACCCCGTCGCTCCCACTCCCTCTCCTGTTCCAGCTCATGTTCCGGCTCCCGCTCCCGCTCCAGCTCCTGTTCCCGCTCCCGCTCCCGCTCCCTCTCCCATTCCCGCTCTCGCTTCCACTCCCGCGGGATCCATCCACCCCTAGATCTAGGCATCCCTCTTAATCGACACCGATAGAGGCAACAGTGGAAGCACCAGTGATTGTCCTGTGACCGCATCATCGTAACCATATTCTTTGCAACTTGTGGTCCATTTCTGATTCTGATTCATGGTTTCCAGAGTGTGTTCTTCCGTGGAGATGACAAGAAGGGGTTTCCATAGGGGTCTGAATATTATTCCACAAGGAAAATTTCTTTTCTCTTTGCAGTTCTTAGTTCTCTTTCTTCTGATCATCTTCATCATCAATCAGTTATCCCATGTGGATCTTGATCTGGAAAAGGTTTCTCTTATGTTACTACCTTAATTTATTTTATCTATGCATCATTAAATTTTATATTCATTAAATGAATTTTAATTAGAAACCATTATTCGTGACCTCATGAGTTGTAATCACACCCTATTTGACACACTACATATTATCCATAAATATTTCATGGATATATGAAATGATAAAGGAAATATCCTTACTATTGAAAGTTGATATTTGTTTTAGGTTGGGGGCATGGGAAAATAGGGCTGATCTAGGACATAGTATGGTCATAGAGATTAGGTGTTTCTAGTGTTTTGTTTTCTTTATCTTTTCCCATTAATGTTTTTGTGATTGATTCTGTGACATATTTGGGGTAAATTGTTTTCACAACCATGACATCATCTGTATTTAGAACCACTTTACTACCTTATGTATATTTTATTTATTATCTATTTTTATTGTGTTGAATTTATTTCCACTATTTTTCACTTTGTTATAGAGGGTATAGTCTTCCCACCATAGCACCATACACCCTCACTACTAGTCAACATCCTCTAATGTATGAGGAGGCATGCTTGAGGATTTTGGCTCTATTGATTGTTTAATTATTAATGAACTGGTCCAATGATTTCACAACCATGAATTTATTACTTGAATATATTTTCAAAATTAATGTTTGATATATATATATATAGTCCATATAATGGTTCCCTTGATTCTGAATTTTCTTCTCGATTATCGAAACCAACAAAGATATCCACCATAGAATTATACATGGTACTCTAGCCATAAACTCTAAAAAAACCTTCCTAAACACAACATTTATCCACCAAGAATCCAAAACCTCTATCTATTTCAAATTTAAACAACACATAACTTAAATTAGTCTCTATAATAATCCTCATTATTTCACTTCCCAAACATATGAAGTTAATGTGCATTGTTTCTATTGGAAATATTTATCCATTATTAATACATTAAACATCCAGCCTCTAGAATTTATTCATTTTAAGTACTATGTTTCCAAAGAAAACATACAAATGGAATAACTCAACCAAAAATTACTCTCTCCCACCTTTCAAAAGGATGAATAAAATATGACATAATGCCCACATTGAAGTCTAAATCCACCTAATGATATTTAATATCATGTGGATTGTTCTACATGTATTCTTGCAATTGTTAAATCTAAAACACATCATTCATCCTTTAATTATTAAAAGTTAATGAAAATTGGTATTCCAAATCCCCGATATGATCGATAATATTATGTTATCCATCATATCTAGGATCCAACGTACCTTACATCTGAAGAATACTTTATAAAAATCATAAAAACCCCCAAAAACATATAATTAGCCATAAAGCACCTCAAAGTCTATTAAAAATGATCAATAAATGTCTTTAGAGTACTATGAGTTGTACTCATCCATTTAAATAATTTTTACCATCTATTTGACCTTGTTAGTCTCTTCTAAGTAACCATCTCTCACTTTTTAATAATACAAGGGAGAATGACATGACCCCCCATAGAGTGCCTCAAAGTTACTCAACTCAATAGTGTTATAATGAATGTTATTATATGAAAACATCACTAATGATAGAATATCTTCAAATATTCACAAAAAAACCCATAACACATTCTATAATATTTCCACCAATATTTGATAATCTTCTCTGATTGGTCATCTATTAAATTATTTTATATAGTGCGAAACATCAACTATGTAACAATCACCGATTGTAAATCATTTCAAAACAATGAATTCAATCGAGGATCATTGTCTAAAATAACTGATTCCATAACAACATGAATTTTACCCAATGTTGAAATACACATATTTTTTAATATATTATTGAAATTCAACTCCTAAATCAGTATTAAATGACATGATTTGGTCTGTTTATCTATAACTAATATAATAGAGTCACACTTCATTAATGTATTCAAAAAATACTCTACAAAATTTATTGAATTTTGTTTCACTTATATATTGAAATAGGAAATTGATGCGAGATTAGTACTATAATATTATAATATTCCATTACCAGTTTGTATGTAAGACATTTTGAAACATACTCTGAAATATTTCTCTATATTCCTGGAAAAAAAATTATTGTTTCAATTAATTCACATATTATTTACATTTGAGTGAACCACCCAATTACAATGTTCTAATTATTTTATCACTTAACCTTATATTTTGGAAAGAACAAACCTCATATTATGGAAGAACAATATCAAATTGAACACTTTTGACTATCCATTTGGGGCCTCAACATTAATTAAATAATCCCTCATTACCATATAATCCAAATCTAATAACTTCAATTTCCTCACACTATATCAAAAATTTAGTGGAAAAATAATACTCAAAAGTTTCATATGCACACCCTTCCTTACTATTTATAATCTCATTTTTTTGTGAATAATCTCAAGTGATTCTATTCATAAATACATTCTTTAACAACTTCCCTATTTGATTTATGACTTAATCTACTAGCTTATTTATTTACCATTATTGATATATATGCTAAATATAGGAATTTTTTTTTCTTAAAACATCTATCATTACAACCAAAAATTTGGATCGTACAAAAAGATGATATACTTCAGTATTATGTGATCTTTGTACACTATTAGTCCCTAAATAAAAAATAGTAATGACTCAATTTCAGTGGATGGATGATGAATTCAGGATTGAGATCATTCATTGGGTAATTCTGTTAAACAACCCTCAACTAGTGTGACCAATATAAAATTATATAACTAACCTATATCAAGATACATCAATGTTCTGTTCATAAGGAATCATAATAATATATTTATACATCATAAAGAAATGATGATGGTTTATGATTCCAATTATTTTTCATTTCTTTAAAATAAATTTCACATTCTATACTCCTCAATAATTATACATTTTTCTTGGTTAAAGATATCACATGTGAATATATGTGTTATAAATCATAACTAAATCATCAATAATACCCATTTAGTCATAGACAACTATACACATCAATGGTTTTTTTTCATTCTTCCCATTATACCATAAAATTAATATTTTTAGTGCGAACCAATAAACCAATTCCTAATAATTCTTTATTAGAGAATTTTACTTCTTAAATCCAAAATTTATACTTGAATAATACATTATTATGAAGATGATCATACAATGTTCTCAAAACGGTCTCTAATTATTTCCCTCAATCATCCCATGATTGTAATTACACTAGTATGTCATTAATAAATATTGTTATAATAGTGTAAATATATTGACAACATATTTGATTCATTAATGTCAATAAATTGATCAAGTGTTAGTAAAACCAAATAGGATTTCCAAATACCCATAATGATTATACCTACTTTGAAATGTTATATTTCATTTTTCAATTTTTTACCTTGAGTTAATAGTATTAAGAACTCAATTTGATCTAGAGAAATAATCTAAAACACATGGATTAAACAAAAAAATCATCAATTCTAGATAATGTATATTCGTTTTTTGATACTAAATTTATAAAATTCCTATAATCTATACATAAATATAATGTGATATTCAATTTATTAACAAAAAGAACTAGAGATGCTTTAAGTGAGGAACTTGGTCTAATGAAACCCTCATTCTTCAAATACATTAACAAATCATTTAACATTAAAATTTAAATATATCCATATAATATGAATAAAGATATATACGAATCATACCTGAAAAAAATTCAATTAAAAAAACTACCTAATACTCTATTTGAATTCTAAAAAATTAATCATGAGACACATATTGGTGTTTACCACTATATTTGGATTTCCAAAGTGAATAGATTATATTATTAATATTAACACCAATTAAACTAACTATCATGATATAACCCTGAAAACAGTTTACATTGTTCTATCAAAATTTATATTCACTCCCCATTTTACCATATACATAATTATCCCACCCTCAAGATAATATAAAATTATATTTCAATCATCACATTCAATATGAGTGTTATATAATGTAACAACCCCAACTCTGGTAACCCATAAACGGTTTCTACTTTATTAAAAAAATATATAATGGATATAATCATTAAGGATTGATCAGTTTAGTAGTCTTAACGAGATAGATACATGCATGATAACCCTATTATATTGGGAATAAAATATAAATTAGAAAAAGTAATCATTCAACATACTTGAAACTCATTTAAAGATTTATTATTCACAACTCAGGGAAAGGAATGAAAATAAGGGAGAGCTCAAATTCTTAGTAAGGGTTGCATATAATAGAATATATCCTGAGTAAATAAGGCATAATGAATATGGAAAGATAAATAACTGAAAACTCATGACATTTAATCAATAACTAAATCCTAAATGCATCCATGGATACTATTAAAGAAAACATCTCATGGATAATAATAAATAAATTATAAATGACGGAAATTTATAATATTAGACATCATGATCATATAAATCATGATATGTATACCATCAAGACTATATTACAAGAGAGTTTAATTGATTTTTAGGTATACCCCAAAAAACCATTTAATTTGGCTAAATGATTAGTCTTTTGAGACCTATAAATACATAAAGGGGTAATAAATAACCAGATCCCACCCATCATTTCATGTCAAATACATTACTTTGTGAATACGATAGGTCGTATGCACAGACGAGAGATATTATAATTTCATTGGGTGGGAGGGTAAATAAGTAGATTATATATTAATTTTAAAAAATCAATATTATTTCATAAGAATAATATATTTTCATTATTTAAATTATTATGAATATCCCTTACATTCATTATCCAGACAACATTTTTCCTCAAATTTGTAACAAAAATCCCATTCCCTTCAAGACATTTCTAAGATATTTCATTTCACAATTTTCACATGATGGAAATTTCTTTATTTTATACTTATTCTTTGATACATTCCATTTTTCTTTGTGTTAAAACAACCTCCTATTCACGTTATTTACCTTGAATATTTAGGATATATAGAATTCATTTTCTTTTTTTATGTGACATAAAACTATTTCATTATATAATGATTTTTTTGAGAAACCAGTGCCCTTCAGTGACTTGTATTAAGAACTTACAATTAATGGTCAATAATGTATTCCGTATTATATATGTAATCCATATCATAACTATATAGTCTTATAAAGTTATCCTTATACCCC
The DNA here is from genome assembly GCA_963277665.1 of Viscum album. Taxonomy (NCBI): domain Eukaryota; kingdom Viridiplantae; phylum Streptophyta; class Magnoliopsida; order Santalales; family Viscaceae; genus Viscum; species Viscum album. The sequence continues at coordinate 20,468,453 of OY728157.1, read as the reverse complement.
ACAACAATTTTATCTTCTTATTTATTTATATTGAGGAAATTTTTCTTCATTTCAGTTCACTCCTCATGAGGGAAATATTTGTTGAACAATGTTTATATGGAATCTTTCCATTCTATGTACTCTATTTGTTATTCCTATCTAGTATTATACATAAATTACCACCATTGATCACTATAAACTTTGAGAAAATATACTGAAAGTATAAAATTTTTCCCATCATCGCATACCAAGTCCAAAAATATAATGACAAGGGACTTAATCTATTGCTCAACCACCACATGATTAATAGTCCCACAAAATGATAGTGGCTTATATCACATGAAATGATCCAATATAGGTGTATCATGCCATGGGACGTCATGTTTCTCTACATTTGTAAGGTTATAAGTCATAACCTTGTTCAACTTCCCTAATATAGCCATGATCTACTCAACTCCAACACTAGTTGTATTGGATTTCTCAGCAAAGAAATTTATATATTGACCATGAGTAATTATACCATTATTTACACTAGGATCCATTTCTAAGTAATGGAATATTATGAATTAGTTCATAATATTTTTAATTTCAAATCATAATATATAATTCTAAATTAGATGTAATAATTAACATAAATTGAAAATGTTTTCATTATTAATCTCGAAATCATAAACTCAGTTTCTTTAGGAATATTTTGAATTTTTTTTCAAATATTTCATAATATTTTGTAAGGAATATGCAAATTAACCAAAGAATAACCACCATGAGTTTCAAACCACATGAGAATTTTGTGAACATTCACTGTTCAACAAAATCATGGTTGAGATATACTCGACCAAAACTTTTTGGGGTTATTATCCCTGGATGCATCTATGTCAAAACCAAATCCACTTATAGTATTAAGAAATAGATGTATTTCAAGTAAAAACAAAATAATATCTACCTTAATAAAACTTTAATGAAATTATACTACATTTATAAATGTCCTAAAATTAATTCATAGGTTTATATTCCATAATGTATCTTTCCTTAAATCTACTTCCCAAGGTTTCTACTAAACAAAATTTAAAACCAACTTTAACAACCTTGACTCCAGTAACCGAAAGAGAGTTTTTACTTTATTGGCATAGATACGGGGGATATAATCCAAAATTAATGATCAATTTAGTATCCTTAGAGATCTAGATACATACATTATACCTAATTTACAATTGGAATAATATATAAAACATAACAAAAGTGAATCACTTGCATCCTTTAAACTCATTCAAATTTTTTTTCTTCATAACATTATCAAATAAAAGAAAATAAGGGTGATATCTAATGCTCTTTAAGGGTTAAATACAATTAAATATATCATTATTAAATAATTTATAATTAATATGTAAAGGTAAATTACTAAAAAATCATGCCACTTAATCAATAATATGAATTGAAAATTCATCCATGCCTAATATCAAAGAGAAAATATAAGGGATAATAATAATAAAATTCTCATATAAAGAAATGAATAATATTGAATGTCATAATCTAAAACATCATGATATTAATACCATCAATACCTTATAATAATTCTATTTAATCGTTGGGTAGGTACACACCAAAACCCATTTAATTTAGCCAACTGATTTGTCTCATTATACATGTTATTACATCGAGGGGATATCAATAAAAGAGACCCACCCTTGAATATAGTCCAATGAATTCATCATATATTTAATGATTATTTAAATTCAAAAATAATATTACTTATCAAAAAATATCAATATTGAGTAAAGAATATGGAATGTCGGTTTTTTCCCAATTTAATCAAATAACATTCCAAATAAAAATATATATGTAGAAATGGTATATAGTTTACGAACTATTCATATCAAAGATATAAATAATATAGATATTTAGGAGAAATGTAATTTTAAATGATAATAAGAAATCTAATACTTCAAGAGAATTTTAACGACCAAAAAATTATTAAGAGATAATATATGACCATTGATTTGTTAGAAATGTAGGTTTTGAAATAAAATTGTGTCCTTTGGATAAATAAAGATAATAGAAGATAAATATTAAAATAATCTTTCAGTAAATATTTTTTTAAGTCATTTAAAACTTATAGAAGAGTCTAAATATCATAATATGGTTACTGTGATAGGAAATTCCATTAACACCATATATGTTAAACTAAAAACATTCCTATTGACTTTTTATAAAAAAAGTCAAAAAATAAATTTTGAGAAAACATTAGAAATATTCCATTCTAAACTTTTAAAAAGTCAACCAAAGCAAAAAAATTTCTTAATGAATCATTTGAGTAATTAAAAATACTCTTGTAATTTTTTTTGGAAAATATGTATATGGAAGAAAAACAAACCCTACTAAAAAGAGAAATAAGCTCAAATTTTTTTAAGTGTTTCATTGCTTGATTATATTCCAAAAGAGGGAAACTTTTGGAAGAAAATATTTAAACTCCATAAATATATATATTATAATAAAATATATGTATTTTATGATGGATGGATTATGATATTCCTTTAATGAAAATTAAGGTAATCCTAAAAAATAAGATTGTGAAGTATAACCTTACCTCTATGATAACTTTTAAATTGTTACCCCTTGAGAGAATAAACGTGAATTGAAACATTAGTAAAAATTAATGAATATTTATTGATGTTAAATATATAAAATGGAAAATTTATACACTTTATAGAAGTAAATAGGAACATAATATCAATTATTTCTCTATGGAATGAAAATTAAGACGAAATATCTTACCTCCCAACTCCATTTAGTTGAAGTTAATTTAATATCATGTATAATGGTATTAAACATGTTATTAATTTAAATATTCACTATATTAAAATTTATAATATCATATATTATCCTCTTATAACATCTTACCACCCATTTGTTAATAATATTTCACTATTACCATTATTTCTGATGTAAATTGCTTGATTTTCTTATGCATATTTTTTTCTTGGAAGTTACAGTTATTGTGTATAATATATAGATCCATAATATCCATAATTATATTTAAGTTATAAATATTATATTGAATAATTATATATATTTTTATAATCATTCATGAAATTTTTACATGGAAAAAGAATCACATCTCTTCGTGGAGACAGTAGGTCGTGCATATACACGAGCGACATTATCATTTCCTGAATGTGTAATAGGGTAATAAAGTGGATGATATATTAATTTTAAATAATAAATATTATTTCATAATTACTATATATATTCATCATTTCCATCAATATTACTATCCATATGAGTCAATAATGGAAAAAAATTACATCAGATCGTGCCGTGGTAGTCTACCGTGCACATGAGCAATGGGTTTGTTTTCTATATATTGGTAAAATATACTGATAAATATTATTACATAAATGTAATAAAATTTAAATATATGATATATAATAGTGTTATAACATTTTAATTGGTAATACATAATTTTGCGGTGGTAAAAGAATAAGTAAAAAGAATGTTCTTGGCGAAGATGATTACTTTCACTTAAAAAACCTCCTTTGAATCTATTATTAAGAACACTAGGGTTTATATTTTGGTAATACCATTATATATATAACGTGGGTAATTATGTTAGAGATTTATTTCATTATGGTATGGTTGATCTAAATTGTTTATTAGGTTTTAAAAAGTGTGGGGACGAGGATCCCTTTTATAATTGAGGTGAGTGGCACACATGTAATTTTCAATGTTTTTCAATAATGTCAAGTCAATTTCATTGAAAAATGGATCTGAAATAGTTAATATTAAAAATTTATAAGGTTTATTTCAATATAAAACCGACCAATTCTGTTTTGGAATGTTTGTTTGGTTATTTTAACCCTTATATTTATATATTAAACCCGAGTAAACCCGTTTGACCTTGACCATAGTAATTATCATTTACAGTTTTTATTATTCTTTTTGAACAAAGTTAAGTTGAAATTATTATATAATATTAATTATACTGATTTAAAATATTAAATCCATTTTATCAAATTCAATTCACAAAATTGGGTGAATTTAATTTAAATATAAACCCATAAAACAAGCCAAAAAATGGTTTTTCAAAAAAAGAATTTTCAATCATAAGATGATATTATATTAACTATATAAAAATTAATCATAATTATATAGATTTAAATTATTATATTTATATATAATATATAAATTTTATTTAAATCATTCTTCATTAAAGATTATATTAATTAATTAAAATGGAAAGACATTATTCCTTTAAAAATAGTTTTTTTAAAATCCCTTTTATCTCCAAATGTTCATATCTTTATTTATATCAAATTAATATTCAATAAGTTTTAAATTATATATATATAATAAAAATTTATAATAAATATAATGAGTAATATTTGAATATTATATTTTCAATTATTCATTAAAGGTTATTTTTAAGGGAATATTTCAAAAACTCATTTTAGGCTTATTTTGACAAAGTATGTTTAAAATATATATTTATCCAATCAAATTATAAATCTTGTGAAATTAAATATTAAAATATATATTGTATTATAATTTTATTATAATATCCACTTAATATAATTTATGATCTAGTGTTACATATACTATCAACCAGTCTAAGCCTATGATGATTAAAATATGAAAATATTGAGGCTGGTGAAGTCCCCTTGGAATCAAACACTTGAAAAAATAATTATTCATGATGAAAACTTGTTCCATAACTATTATGTTATTTTATAAATGACTATATTTTCATAAAATTCAATGTCATTTTTAATAACTATCCCAATATATATATATATTCACCAAGAGATAATAAATTTAAGATAGTAATCAAGATTAAATAATGTGTAACTGATAGTAGAATAATATAAAAAAGTATGAGTTAAAATATATGAAAAATCCTTTGTCATTATTGGAACCTACTCTTACATTACAAAGTAACCCTAAATCTTCTTATACTGTGATCATCCATCTTACTTTAATTATTCCTACATAGATCCTCAAGTGTTCAAACAACCATTTCTCAGGAAGAGATACTTCTCACATGAACCATCTTATTAAAACTATCCTATTAGGGATTTTAATAACTATTTATAATTTAAAATCCAACATAGATGCACTAGGTTTACTTTTTTGATTATAATTTAGGTATCCATGATTTCCACACATAAATCAATTTTAAGGTTTTCATGGGAAATCCCAGTTTATGTGGTCAAATAACATTCATTGAAAATATAATACCAACATAACCCTCTGCACCATAGAGGAACACATCAGTGTGTCCTGGTCCAATGATTCTCCTAACTCATTAGAAGAATCGACATTCCAAATCTTCAAACTATTACTCAAACCAGCTCCTCTACCTGTCAATGTAAAGATACCCCCATCTAGTTGATTTCCTAAGATACCATACTCAACCAACATTTCATTATTTAATATTGAAATATATGAGGTGTTATAGAACCACACCACCATATATCATTTGATATGAATCGACCAAGACTCATATAATTATGTATTAAATTACTGACTCAAAGTATCTTTAATTATAAACAAGCCAAAGTAGAAAATCCAGTGGCATACATCAGGAATATAATATCGATCTGCAACATGATAAATAACATTGATTTATTTGATACCTAAAAAGTGTGAGTGTAGATGTATTTATTAAAGAAATTCTTAGTCCCGTATAAAGTAACCCCTATCATGAAACATATCCTTATAAAAAAATGCCACTACTTATTTAAAATTATATTGAACATGTGCTTCTCTAATTTCACATTCACTTCTACTAATGTATAAAAAATAGAAAAATAATTATTTATATTTTTTTAATAAATTCACTATATCTTTAGGCTAATCCCTTGAATTATTTAGTGATATTGTATTTGAAAATCAAATGACCCATCCACTCCAACTGGTTCACACGGGGATGCCCCTCCAACAATATTATATGCCTTTTCCAAATTTTATTTGGAATTTATGATCCAATGGTGAATGATTTTGAAATATATTCTTAGTGGATTAATTATTAAAATTCATGGGAGGTTTACTTGGCTACATTATTCTATAATGACTAAGGAAACAATATTAACCCTAACAATGAAACATATATCTCTATTATCCAAAATCCCCACAAGTATTTCCTCACTTTACTAGAAAATAACATATCACCATTCAAAGATAACCCCTGAAAAATAAACCCCTCCATTAATGGTCTATTAATATTGATATTACTCTCGATAAGAAATAATTAAAATCAAATAATTCCACATTTACATAAATAGAACTTAATTTAATGTCTTTTTAATAATACAACATTTTAAAACACCACATTTTAAAATTTATTTCATAACCAAAACCGAGGAATTTTTTAAAACTACAAAAACATGATATATTTCATATATATTAATGCCTATATGATGTAATTATACAAATATGGAGCATAAAATAGATAAATTAACTATAATAAAACCAGTAAAACATGTAAAATTTTCACTAAAAAGATGTCTTGCCTATATATTATAGAAACAAATGGTTCACTATAAATAGGTTTGATATGAATTTATATTACTACACCATAATTTACAAATCAACTTATCTAGATTTATACTTACCATATATAATAAACTTACACCAGTTTTAACATCCTGACACAATGAATCACCCCTTAAAATCACATGAAACAAGTCAAAAATGCTACTTGGCCTTAGATGTGTCCCCTAATCAAGAAAGGATAGAAATAAATTCTAAGAGATTATATAATAACATTGGGGGTGGTTTTACTCCAAATAATTTACTTCCCTCAGTCCAAGATCCCACTAGAATTTTAGCATAAGTCATCTGCATATCAATAATACCCAATAGATAAGATATAACCATAACAATGTTGCTTATGTTCCATTATATAATTCATTATATAATAATCTCAAAACATAAAAATCTAAAAAATAAAATTCAACATGTTTAATAGGATTATATAATACTAAAATAATGGTTTATAAGGCCATACAATTAAAATACCTAATATCGGGCACCACATAACTCTACTATGCCTCTAGAAAACTATATAAGTCATCAATTCATCAGAAGTAGATCCTACAAAGGTATAACTCTATGGTTATAGTCCTTAACTAGTTAATTACCATGTATTTATCCTTCCTATGTCATAATTCATAAATTTACCCATTCACCATGGTGGGAGAATATGCAGTGAGTAAAATACCTAAAAGAATATCACTAAGATTTCTCATTAACACCATTAATGTGAAAATCACCAAGGATTTTAATGAATTTTCAAAAAAATGTTACAATATAATGAGAATTTATAAAACCAAATAAATCACATAAAATTTAAACCAACTAAAATATTTACAAAGTATCCATATCCAAACACATCATAAATTCCATATTTTTCAAAACCAACACCCCACACACCCAATCCTCAATGAAATACCAAGGGAACTCTAAGGCCATGATAAATAATAAATTATCAAAGTTTACCAAAAATATTTAAATGGATCAACTAACCAACCATTTATTGGAATCATTTTAAAAAAATAAGGCATCTATATATAAAAATGAATTATGTTCTTAGTAAACATGGACAATGTACATATAATAAGGACATAATTCATAAACTTGTATGATTACTTCCCTAAACATCCTATAAATAAAAATAATAATGCTAAATTCCTAAATATAAATATTGAAAATATATAAGAATATCAAAATCTATATAACTAAATGAAAATATACCCAAAGAAAATTTCAGTGAAAACTTCTCCATTTATTTAAATTTTACCAAAATCATACCCACACCTAGAAAATAACCCATTATTATTTTCACCAAAATCCTTGAACAATGATATCTTATTTAGAATAATAATTAAATAAAAATAATTATTTCAATTCTAATATACCAAATTATTTTATTAAAATACAATATTAAAGGTTATATAATTTTATAAAAAATATAATATAGTATAATATGCCAACCTCATCACAACAATGAAGCATAATCACACCACCAAACTCAATACATATTCTCCCCTTAGATGTATTAAATAAATAAGAAAAAATTCCATAGAATCTCTTTTACAAAAAAACCCCAATATTGTTGAACCCTTTTCATTAGTTCTCTACCAAGGAAAAAATTAATAGATAAGTGTAGGGAAGATACCAAGTTACTTACCTCTAATCTAGAACTATAACTATCTATGATCCATGATAAAGGGAATAAATTTGTCAAAAAATAATTTCTATGGTAAAAATTGGTTGAGATCTTTGAGTAAGAGTTTAAAAATATGATATTTTTCTCTGTAATAATTTTTTAATTGAAGTTCTTTGGTTGATATAAAGTTAATGAATTGAATTAATTCATAGTTCAAATGGTAAATACAATAAACATTCACTCCATATAGGAATTTTTCTCTAATTATCGTGGAAATTAAACTTGGTCCTAGGTACCATGAACCAAATAAATTATTTTCTTCTAAATTTATATAACTAAAATTCATATCTACATTAAAAAATGAACACCCCTAACTATATTCCCACCCATTAACCCTGAAAAAATCCTTACAAAATGCCCAATTTAAACACACAAACATCTGAAAAATTATATACCTAAATTATATACATTTGATGCCCCAAGGTAATCCTTATAATTTTTAGTATTTTAAAGGTTCATTCATTTATTTTTACGGATCTATGTTAGAAATATTTCAATGATCTAAAGCAATGAAAGGATAATTACATTGCACTGAGGTTAATTTAGATATGTGTAAAAGATGTGCTATTTTATGATTCATATGGTATATGATTTTAAATTATTGGGATATATGTAAATATACTAATTATATTTAGATGAATACATTTGATACTAACTGATTAGAATTACTCAAATAAATATTTTGAATTTGTATTGGCCTTTATGTCAATGATTTGGTGGGAATGATAAGATATTGGAGAATTTTTTTCTTCTATAATTATAGATGCTTATAAATTATTGGTTCATTATTTTGTAAATTTTGAGGTTTATAAGAACATAGGATTGAGATTGAGTGTATACTATTAAGATTATAATTATGTATTGAAAAATAAACCATAATGTGCTATATCACTAACATATCATCAATTTTCCCTCCATATTGGGTTTTTTTGTTTTATAATGGAGGAGAACTTATGGTTTTTGGTGATAATGTTTAGGATCTACTAGTATATATGTGTACGAGAATTATAATGTAGTTTAGTCAATTATAATGTTTTTAATAAAAATGATAATTTTTCATGTCAAGGAAAATGTGTATATTTTTTTGGGATATTATTTGAAACATGGAGAACATTACATGATAGTTTTTTCATAAATGTTTTTGAAAATAATGTTATTTAAAGTGGAACTTGGATTTTTTACCATGTTATGTAAATGAATTTAATGAAAATATGTTGTGGTTCTCGTAACACAATATGGGTTTTGTCAATATTTTATATTCTGAAGAAAATTTCTAAATATATTTGAGGAAATTAGGTTTTTATATATTTTTTTGAATTTAAACCAGCTTTAACCAAAATAACCATGATGTCATTTAGTTCACCAAACCATGCTTTGGTGTGTTTTTAAATAAATATAAATTTAATAATCCTTCACCTTTCTCATTTTATACATTTATTTCTCGTGAAAGTTTAGATGTGAGAGAGATCTTATTTGATGGGGTTTAAGTGGTTTTGGTATATCCTTGAGAAACTAATATTATGGGATTGAATCCTCTTGATTAGGAAGGTAAATTTCAAAACAATTATATTCTTACAGCTATTATCCATTCTTAAGGGCTTCTAAATAGTGGTTAAAGATATGATATGGTGTAGTATTAATCAAAACATAGTGATTTATAGGTTTATTAGAGAATAGTTTTTGTATGAGAGTTAATCAGTGTCATTTGTAACATGAAGATTAAATAAATAATTAAGGTAGTGGATTCTATCTTCTATTTTTTTTATGTTAATAGAAATTATATATTTTTATAGAATCTATTTAGTTTAAATCATGTCAATAAAAATAAATTTAAATTTAATACAGGAAAATATATGCATAAGAGTAAGAATTGAATTAAAATAAAATAATGAATCTACAGATGTATGGTAATTATGGTAATTGAATAGTGGGATTGTGCTGAACTAATGAATACATGTAGAAACAAAATATGGTATATAAATAATTAATTAATGATATTTATACATTATGTTTTAATATTTTTTAATTCTATGTTGTTGGCAATTTCATTTATTGTTAGATTATTGTTTTGTGACCTGAGAAATTTTTATAAACATGTTAAAATGAGAGGAAAATGTGGGATATGTTTATAAGGTAGTAGTAAAATATGTGAATTTATTTGTTCAATAGATGCTTGTTGAGGTTATTAGAAACATGAAATTTTGATGTTTTAATGGAATTTATAAAGTCTAAGATGATGGCCGAGTAAGTAGATTTGGTTCCATTGTTTTGATTATCATCATTTTATGGATTATGGTTATATATTTATTTTGATTTTCTAATTTTATCTTATTACTAGTTTATATTATTTTTATGAAAAATTATATATTTATAATAGATATTATTTTAGGGATCATGATGTTTTTTCAAGAGATACAATATTTTATATTGTTGAGGTGTTGTGAGGGTCGTATTATTCCATGATGTTGAGGTGATATAGGGGATGTTTTATTCTCGCTATGGATACATTTTTTGTAGTTAAAGTTGTATAATTTTATATTTTTTATTATTGTAGTCATATAATTCTAGTTATAGTGTTAGATAATTTTGTGTTTATTGACATTACTATTAGAGATGCATATTTTCATTGGTATTGATATTTGTGTTTGTTTTAGTGATTTAATTATGGTATGTTGATAAGGGGTTGACTGAAATGGGGTAGGTATTAAATGGGATTTTATTAGTTAGTTGGATATGTTGAAATGACTAATATATATATATATATATGTCATTATCTAATGTAATACTATGTTTATTTCACTAGAGTAAGAGTGGTTCAAGGAGGAATCTATTAAGTATACTTATATAATCACAATGTAATTATCTATTAGTTTTTCTTACTATTATAACTTGTAAAAGGTAGTATCAAGTGTTATTATTTTTACAAAAGTGGATCCGTCTAGGAGAAAGTGGATTCACATGAAGGTGTATATCCCTTGAGCTTAAAAGAAAAAGTTTAATGTGTTGATTTCTTATTTACATATTCACATCACCATTCTCACCATGTTTTTCTCTGAGGGATGCTCTCATTCAAATTTAATTCTAGGTTTTAATTGTCTCTACCTGATAGTAATGGTTCCAATTATTCATCCTCAATTTATTTCCCCTATTTACCTCTCTCCCTAGCCTTATATAGAATTTCATTAATTGGGTTTTTCTTTAGTTTTGGGATATTCATATTTTAATTTCTTCCTTCAATACCAATATTGTTGCTACACATATTTGGGCATTATTATTTATTATTGTGGCGTTTAATTTTTTTTGAACTCTCTTCAGTGTTTCTGATTAGTTTTATTTCCTAGGCCCCATCCCCTCTTTTCCCTATTAGATTTAAAAAAATTAGTGTTAAATTCTTCTTGGTGCTTGATCTTGAATGGATCCAAGCCTAAAGAGGAATTTATATGTATATATTTTTCTAGGTATCTTCAAGGTAATGTTTCTCAGTAATATGAAGATGTCTTCAAGCTTATAGGGGGATTGACTCACAATCTATGTCTCTGTGACAACTGATTTATTGGATATGTTGATATTATGATGGGGTGGGGGATATAGTGGTGAGAATTTTAAGGGACTTATATTGTGAAGACTGCCTCCTGGAAGTAGTTATGTGGATATTTTTTTAATCTTCTATAGTGATGTGGTATGACCACATGTGGTTGTTATGACCATGTGTGAATTGAATATCACACGCCATGTGGTATGACCACATGCCATGTGACCCAGTTCTTGAGGATCGAAATATACACCTGGGGTACTTGAGAATGGGTAAAACTAGGTATATAAGAACTTTCAAGGTGCATAGTCATAGACATGACTAGAGTACCCAAAAATAGATAGAGCACCCGAACATGACCAAAGTACATGGGCACAAATAGTGTACACGAGAACAACTATAGTACACGAAAACAATCTGTCGTACATTGGAATATACTAGAGGAATTGGGAATACCCTAGGTATCCAAGACACACCGTTTATACCCTAAAAAATATGTATTACTTTCCCAAGGTAGGTTGAGTCCCTCATTCTATTTATTCTAGATGGGTATCTTTAAGGTGAGTTCCCATAGTCCATCCCTATGAGGGTATGTGAGGAATCCTTTATCGAGCATAGGATGAGTGATTAACTATATGAGTTAGTATTGGATATAATTAGGTATCCCTCTATGTGGCTTAGAGTGTTATAATCTATCATTCTTCCTTACTATGGGACAAGAATCCCATTATCAATTATCAGGGAGAGTGATCCCCATCCTAGTGGTTTACTCTTGGTAGGGTAAGGTATCCTTCATAAGTCTTGGGTGAGATCCCCTATCTGTGTATTGAGATATTTTGAGTTCCATTATGTACTTATTTATGGTGAGGCCCTATAAACACAATCTATTGGATGAGCACCATCAATGTTATCAAATTTGAGGAGTGATTTATTCTGAATGATAATTACCTTGAAGCCTTAAGAGGAATCCAAGGTTGGATGTAAGTTTATAACCTTACCCCGAGACTGGGTGTGTATATTAAGTATATTTGGGTTTTTTACTATATCATATTATTATTTAAATACCTTAATGATGATTATCTAACTACTCTCTTGATTCTTAATGTTTGGTGATTAATGGGCATCCTACTGGGTATGTTTGTACTCACCCCTGTATGGTCTCTACCATACATGTCAGGTCTTATGAAGATGACATGCCTTACAATAGAGACCTGGGTAGACCATGATAAGTTGGATAATATTTGAGCTAGATAGGCCATATTTGGTTCTAAGAATGTATTCGACAAAACATTCCCCTCTTTACTAGAAGGTTGGACTATTTTATAGTTTTTATAGACTTTTATTTTTCCCATTATGATTTCCTGTACTTCTTCCATACTTTGATATAGGATATAGTTGCATCAACACATTTTGGTGTTAGTTGTATCTTTCCTTTCAACACTATATTTGTGGTGGGATATATGTTCTTTTATAAAGGTACCATAGGATAAGGCCTTCTATTTGTGTAATGATGACTCCTCCCTTGTCACCAATCCTTGGCCTATTGGAGGCGGGATTGGGGTGTCACCCATAGCTTAACACTAGCAACTAGGGCACCAGTAGGTTGGGTCATGACACACGTAGGGATTTTGAGATGATATTTAATATTTTTTAGAGGAAATGGATGATAAATAACATTTTAACCTTTGTTTAAACTCAAATAAACCAATGGAATAAGATAATACTACCAGTGTTGGTGATACAAAACATTTATCCCTTAGTGAAAAATCCAATGGAGGTGATATATAATATTTTAGAGCGATTTGGGTAATAATTTTTGGGATATGTAATATCCCATACTTTGTGAAATTTTGAGCTTCCCTTATGTAATATTCTAGAGATTGATATGAAGGAAATATCACTTTGTTGAATTTTTGAAGTCCAAACTAATTCTTTATAGAGTATTAAAATACATATGTATATCTATTTCCCCATTAATTTAAATTAATGAAAAGGAAGTTATGAGAATATATTGATAATATCTAATAAGATAGAAGATATTTATAGGTAAATCCATTGAATATTGAATAAATACAGAAATATATTAAAGTGTTTATTACTTGGAGTAAACTCTTGGTGTATGTGGGGGAGCATATTCTGGTAGGAGAGATATCTTGAGTCACATCATAGAAGATGATTAATAATGAAGGATTCAATGTGGATATCAATGATGTGAGGTGATTATTTGGTGACAGTGAGGTAACCATTTGGGAATGTTTTAATTCAAGGGAAAAAATCAATAGAGAAGGGGAATTTATTCATGAAGATAGAGACAGACACAAAAAAAGTTTTGGTGGTGATAACAACATCATTAGAGGGAGATAAAAAATGAGGATTCATGTATTGGAAGAGAAAAATATATCAATATATACTCTAAGGTTTTAATTGTACTCTTAGACAATCCATATATCTGAGGATTATAGGTAGTAATGAAATAAAACTATGTATATAGAGCTTGATGAAGACTTATTTTGAACATAGAGGTAAAACTATGATCTGCATCAGATATAATATAATATGGTGCTCCATGAAACCTTACCATTTACTTAATTTATATCCATTAAATATGATCAAGAGAGAAATATTTTATGATATAAATGAAGTGTTGTGACTTTATAATTTGATTGGCTACAATCCAAATAGCATTATGGCCTTTTGATGTTTTGGGGATTCAGATAAAAAATGCATAGTCATATTTTCCAATTTCTATTCTGGTATGGTTAATGGTTCTAATATTCACATAGAAATATATTTCCTATCCTTAATTTTCTATCATAAAAATCACCAAGATACATACTCTAAAATAACTCACTTTATGTTGTCCCACTAGAAATACTCTTTTAGAACAATATACACCTTCATACTTCTATGTTGAATTGAGAATGATGAGATATGATATTATTCCAATAGATATTTCTTTATGTATGGTATTAATGTTATGAATACTCAATTTCTAAGCCTTATCATTCTATCAAAATCAAGGTTAAACATAGGAAATGGTCTCACATTATTTTGTAGCTATACATACTCCTCCTTCATCTCTTTAATATTCACAATGATAGAAAGTTAAACACTCATTTGAGCATGATAAGATTTATACCCTTCCTTAAATATTTCAAGGTCTAATATTGAAAAATCCATAAACATTGGATCTATTTTTATCCCTATAATATATAATACTTCATGATCCTACTAACTCAAATCATCACCCACCTTGTTCTCTTTACCATGGTATTAATATATTGAGTGGTGATAATCTTTAATCAACTCCAAACATTTTCTTTGGTCTATATTTAAATATATTTTATTGAATATATGGTTTAAAATTTTATGATCAGTATATATGTTACACATTTATTTGTAAATATAATGCCTCCATAACATTAAACACATGAATGCCACTACTAATTCCAAATAATGAGTCAGGAATGTTTTCTCACGAACCTTCAATTAGTGTGCAATACAAGATATCACCATATAATTTTGTATAAGAACACATCCCATACCCTTATTTTATGCATCACTATAAATAAAAACCCCCTATCCACTACATTTTAGTATGATCATAGGTTCACTAACCAACCTTCTCTTAAGTTCCTTGAAATTTTAGTCACATTCATCAGTCCAAAAGAACTTAAATCCATTTTGAGTTAACTTAGTGAGTGGATTAGATGGCCATGAAAAACCATTAAAAAAGTATCAATAATATATATTCAATACATGAAAACTATATATCTCATTATAAGTGGTTGGTATGGGCCAATTTTCATTAACTTCAATCATTGATGGACCCACTGATATATCCTCTCTTGAGATTATATGACCCAAAAATGAAAATTTATGTAACCAAAATTCACACTTGGAAAATTTTTAATACTAATTATCCATCCATGGGATCATCAATACAATCCTCAAGTGATCTTTATTCCCATACTTTAACTATTTATATATAATAATATCATCTATAATGACTACCACAAACTGATCAAGGTAGTATCTAAAGACACTTTTCATTAAATCCATGAACATGAGAGGGGAATTAATGAGACCAAATGGAATCAATATATATTAATAGTGTACATAACATGAAAAAAAAGTCTTGGGTATTTATTCACTTTTGACCCTCAATTGATAGTATCTATATAGTATATCAATCTTGGAAAAATGTTGATATCCTTGTAATTGATCAAAAAATCATCAATATGGGGCAGGGAAAACTTATTCTTGATCGTGATCATGTTAAATTTTTATTAATCAATATAAAGTTGAATTGATCAATATTTATTCTTAAATTAAATAGCAGGTGAAACCCAAGATGACACACTTTTCCAAATTAATCACTTATCCATATTCTTCTATAGCTGTTTCTTCAACTATTGCGACTTAATCAGGGCCATTATATATGAAGTCTTTGATATAGGTATAACATTGGTTATTATTTATATTGAAAACCCAACTTCATGGTTCAAAGTAATACTAGGAATATCTTCTCTAAATACAAATAAAATTCCATAAAATAGGTATATCTTCGATGTTGATTTTATCCCTAACCATTTGGGATAAAAACCCATTTAAATTAGAATCATGACCCATGAAATTGATGTAATTTCCAATTAAAGTTGACATGTATCATCACACTGATAGATGATCATAGGTTGGTTCAAAATATAAAATTTTAATTTCCTTATTATAAAATTGATATTTTATTAATATAATGAAATCCAATCCATTCCCAAAAGAACATGAAATTTAAATAGAGTGAGAATAACATGATTTAAAGAAGGCTTATTCCTACAAACTTCATTCAAACAGGAATAATGTATGCGAGATGTGATCATCATACCATTATGATTTTTCACTGCTAATTCAACATCTAATCATTAAATTAGTAATGTTACACCCTTTGAAAATTATTTAGACATAATAGAGTGGGTAGAAGCATAATCAAATAATACATAAGTAGTTTTAGAGTGGATGATAAGTGTACCTCTCAACAATTTTATGGTACCCCACATCAATAATAGTGATCACATTAGATTTCTCATTGTCTCTAGGATTAAGAGGTTACCGAAATCAATCATTATCACTAAATTTTGAATTTTAGAAATGGTTACATAATTTATAATCTCCAAATATTTGAAACACTGGAGTGTGGGTAGTGAATTGTTTGGGGGTTTCTCTCCACTGGAATTATTAGCTAAATATTTATCATTACTTACATATTTTACTACATAATAGACTTTTTTTCTACACCTAAAAAATTTACCAGTCCCCTTATGAAAATTTCCTTCATGATTATTTACACAATTTTGGTGTAAAGAAAAAATCAACTTTTTTCCTTACTTGTTTTTTATTAGAATTTGTTTTAAATTCCATATTTCTTTTAATATCAAAACTATTAGATTGATGGATGAATACAATCTAAATTTCTACCTTTATAGTACATCAAATTATTTATTCATAGTTACTAATGTATTTTATAGATAAAACCATTCAGAGACTTGGTTTTAATCCATTCAAGAATCGATCAATTTTATTTTTTATTTCAATGGTATTACTAAAAGCATACCTCATATGTCTTGAAATTTTTTCCATGTAGGTATTAATATATTCATCATATTTCTTATTAAGCTCATGGAATTTATTCTCCATCATTATATGAAGAATAAAGGGAAATTACATAATGATAAATAAAATCTTAAACTCATATAACCCTATGTTTTCAATTTCTTCTAGTTTCCTCATATTTTTTATAAGAGTCCACCATTGATTAGAGATACATTCCAAACGATAATTGGATAAGATTAAATTTTCATCTTTCAAGCACTATAGAATGAAAAATATATTTTCAGTGGTACTGATCCATTTCTCATCAATTAGTGGATCGATGAACCTACTAAAAAAGGTGGGAATTTCATTATGAAGTACTCAAAAATATATTGTTCTTTAGTTCATTTTGATGCTCATCATGATTCATAGATTGATAAAGTTACATAAGAACAATGATAATATTTTCTATTCTAACTCCTATAACATTTAGTTTCTAAAGTGGGAAATAATTTCATTTTCCATCACATTCTGAATTAACATGGTTACTTATATTTCTAGAAATTGACTTAAACAAAAAATAGTAGTATGAGAAATAATAATCATAGTGGTAAATCATATAATCCTGAAAATAATTTATAGGATGTCTAAATATTGGCACATTATTTTCAATATATTACACATTAAGTTTAACCTAGGTCATCCATGGTTATCATATATACAAATACATCATAATGGCTCACAAAAAATGTGAATTAAACTAGGATTATACCTTAAGAGTTTCAAACCACTTGTGTAGTAAGGGATTATTCACCATGCACCAAAGTGATGCATGAGATATACTCAAACAAATATTTTTGAGGTTATTACCCCTAGATGCATATATTCCAAAACCAAATCCACTTTTAGTATCCAAACATAGATGTATTTCTTGGAAACACAACACTTTATTTATTATAACGTTGTATCATATCCTATACTTAGGCTTATCCCAAGTGATATCACTAAAGTTTGTTCATCATAATTTCTGAAAGTAACTAAACCTTGCACGGGTACCAACTATGGAGACCCATAATTTTCACAAATAAAAATTTCATCTCATCAAATGAATATTCAATACATATAAATATAATACATGTTAGAACTATAAATGTTTAGTATCTTTTTAAACTTATATATATAAACAACTGGTACATAAAATATTTACATCATTTACCATTATTTTCTTACAAATATCATTATTCTTGGAAAAATCATACCTAAAACCTTTCTACATAACACGTGGAAGGGAAAAATAAGAAAGGAAGAGCTTATATCCTCAGTAAGGGTAAACATTAGAGATATCCAAAAATTATATTGAGTGTGTATAAGTTATGAATAATGGAATTATAACATGATCATGACTTACAATAATCATACCTAATTAGTAAAATATCATTAATTATGAAACTTGGCATAATTTCTTTTCAAACAAAAGACATAAGATATAAGAGTGCAGAATCATCAATAATCAATCACGATCCATGAGAAAATAACATAATAAAAAGGAATAAGTTTGTGGAATATATATAAGAAAATAAAATACTTTCCATAGTCAAGGAATGCTTATATAACTATCATAGTGGGTTTATTTCACTTCTCATTCCATCATTTCCTTAATAATGGTTCACTCCCCAGACTATTTTATTAGACAAAGTCACTTTTTAAAATGGGTTCACCCACCATTCTAGTCCTTATTATATAAAAAAGTATCCATATATTTCCAATGAATTATAGGGATCTATAATTATAGTCTTACCCATCTTGTAAATTAAAATCATACAAATTCATGCCAGAGGATCACAAAACATTCATCATATAATCATATCATAACATATGGAATGGATATCTCTTTCATAAAGATTTCATTATCACAATAATAAACCATCCAAATAAATAATAAATATGGTATCATTGTATCTTATCACTGTTAAATCCTAATAAATATGAAATAAATTTTTTATATATGAAAATAACTTTAAAATTTTACTAGGAAATTTCCTAAGGAAAATACCCTTTTTATTTTGAAATCACTTATTTAAAATCATGAAAATACCAAAATATAATGGAATACATTTTATTTTTAGAAAAATAAATAAAATTATAAATAAATATTCAAACGAAATATTATTCATGAAGTCAAGGAAAGACCTTCATATGGTGTATTTTAAAACAAAAAATACTTTAACATTTTTAGTAAAACTCAAAAGCACATCATAAGAAAATTGACAAGAAGATTCCTTTTAATTTTTTTTATAAAATGTAAAGCATGGGTAAAGATTAATTTAATAAATATTTATATAATACTAAAAACATTCTTGAAAACATTTTATTGAAAAATATGGACATGGAAGAAAATAATCACGACTAAAGAGTGTAACGAAGTAATTTTTCCTTAAAAACATTCATTTGGTATTTTGACTAATTAAGAGAAGAAAATGAAATGAAAATATGAAATCACTAAAAATAATCAAATTATAAGAAATTATGTTATATTTAGGGGATATATATCATAAAATTTATTCATTGGTAAATTTAATCATATGTAATCTCGGTAAAAATGAAACTTTAATATAAAACTATAACCTTAAGTTTATATTTCTTCATAAGTTATCTATGCTCCTATTATTGGAAAGTAATCCTTGGTATTTTACCTTAGCCCTTGATGGATTGGTATTATGAGAATACCATAAGCTCTAGAATGAAGGGAAATATTCTAGTATAGATTTTGTGCAGGGTTTGGTCGAGCAGGAAGGGTCAAATGGTGTCAATAATGTCAGAGAAGTGGTTCTATTTTATAAGTGAATGGAGATAAACACATCAAATTTATTAAAATATCTAAATTATATAAGGTTACTTATAATATCCTAAAAATTTAAAGGGTTAAAATATTTAATGTTACCACCCATGTAAACAATGTAAAACTTTCCTCTTAGGATATTACCTTATTATAAATTAATAGTTAAACATGATTGTCATGGAGTAGTGATGAAAATGGATGACCTCCTTTGATGTTTTATAGGGTGTGTAAAAGTGAGAAAAATGGGCATTAAAATAATAGTCACTATCCTTTGGTATAGTCATTAATAAGATATGTAACCCAGGTGGGTAATAGATAGTGGTGTTCTAGGAAGGAAACCAAGGTATTATAGAAGTCCCATCGGGTTAGATGATAGGATTCACAACCCATAGAGGCCTGGTCATGACAAATTGGAATTATAGCGTTCTATTGTTTCCGTTTATTTCACAATTTTGGGTTGGTATAAAGAAGACTAAGAAATTGTAGATCATGGTAATAAGCATGTTCTTGGGATTAACTAACCCATGTGTGGAGGAAAGGAAAAGTTTCTAAGTAAGGGAATTTTGTTTTGAAATTCATTTTTCACTATTTAACTATATCCACCTTTGGGTGATCCACACGTGATGTGAAAATATGTTTTATGGGATATCAAACCTTAGGAGGTTATAACAAGGAATCATTAGCTCATGCATCATCATAGGAACAAAAAAATTTATATGTCATTCATATTCCTTGTCATGAATATTTTATTGCTTATATTTCTTGTTTACTATTTTATATGAATTGGTTGTCATGATTTTAATTTCTAACATTAATTGTAAAAAGGGTTACTTAAAGTGTTTGCATCAACCTAAATGATTTTTTCCTTCATAATTTATTGATGAAATTTTATCTAACAAACCTTAATATAATCCAATACTTAAAACCATTTTTATATAAGATGATTATTTAATCTAGTTACAGTTAAATTTATTTCCAATTGAAATTTATACAGTGTATTACTATATAAAATTGTTATGAAAACTTGAATGACTTAAACCTTATATGTAGACATGCTAAATTTTAACATATAATGTTTAAAAAAATGTTTACAGTTAAATGGGACACAAATTAGAACTTAATGAGTGTTTACCTCTATAAATTGGAATTTGATAACCCATATAACCGAACAGTTATGTTAAATACTTTAAATATTACCTTTAACCTAACCTAAGTAATGGGTAGTTGGTATTTGTATACTTTCTTGAATTAAATATTTTTATGAATTTATGGTATCTCATGTATTGAGACCTTGATCTTATTATTTCATTTCTTATATTTAATGACATATACTATAGTATTATGTTCCTAGGTGTGTGCTTGTTATTTTAGATATATGACTCCATGATAGCCTTGGGTTGAGCACCTAGAAGGTGGTGACATCCATGCCCCTGAGTTGGTGGGACCTGGACCACCAATGGGGCCTTCTATAGTTCCACATGTGGTACCTAAAGTTTTAACAACTATCATTGTTGGCTTGTATATTGATGACCATCTTAGAGAGGGGTTTTTACTCTTTATAGAGTTCGTAGAGGTAGCTCCATGGGATGATCTAACCATATCTAAGTTGAGTAGGTTATTCCAGCAGTAGCACCAACTAGTTTTCTTAGGGGAAGGTAGTCCTCAAGATACATAGTCTTGGTTAGAGGTGATACATATGACCTTAGAGAATTTTTAGAAACCTATATATAAGAGAGTGACAAATTAATCCTATATGATTTGGGGATCTTCTAGTAAATGGTAGGGAATTCTTACTCGAAGAGATCAACATTGGGGAATTGTTTATAAGAACTTTCAGACTAGTTTCTTCAATTAATATTTTTTTGAATACATTGAGGGATGATTAAGATAAGGAATTCATGCATATTGAGTAGGGAAATTTTTCTTCTTGGATTACTAATCTTGATTCACTAACGTATAATTCTTTTCACCCACTATTGTAGGTGACAACATTTCTAGGGAAAGACATTTTGTGGATGGAATCATGTATGATAGTCAATCTACGGTGACATATTAGAGCTGATTACAATGTTTAATATGGTAAAAAAAGACCTTATATTTTAGAAAAATATATTTGGGGATAAAGGTAATGGTTATAGTTGTTCAACATCTAGGCCAGGAAGTGGATCATCTAGTGGAAGGAAGTATTTCCATGAGGCTTCTTACCTGGGTAGTGTAATCTAGGGTGTGCACATTGGTTGTTCTGTGGTTTGTATAATTTTTGTTAGGAAGGGTATTATATAGGCTATGTGTGAAATTAACTTAGTAGAGTGTCTAGATTTTAGAAAAAAATTCCATCTCCAGAGATTCTAGAGGACTGTTCCCCCGATGCCCAATGCAATAAATCTATAACTGTTCAAAGTTATGGATTGGGATTTCGGAAACCATTCTATGTTGGAATTTAGAGTACTTAAAACCATTTAGTCTTAGTATATAGTTGAATATAATTGAGAGATATATAGGATGTGAATATTTAATAGACAAGAGATTCATAGAGAGGTCATGTTGTAGATCAGGGTCATGGATTTGGCTAGTTACATGCAGTTTTTCCTCTACCATTTTAGTAGAGACACAAACCACCTATAGTGAGAGGTATGATCTTGGTTGTAACACCTGAGATTTTTATGAGTAATATTTTGTTTTTATATCATCAAAGGAATCTTTTTCTACACAACACTTGCTTGGCTTGCTTTACACGCAATCGCGACCTTCCTCGATAGCTTGCGTCGTACGCAATACCGAGTTTCACTAAACAACATTATGCTATTAAAACTAGCCGTTATGAATAGTAATAACCACTTTTTGAAATTTTATAAATTTTATTTTTCAAAATGGACTTCATTTTTGGACTCAGAATATCGAAATTAGCCTAGGGTGAAATTTTGGTATTTTCAGAAAACTTTCAATTTTTGATGAATAGTGAAACCACTAAGTGGTAGGTTAAAAACTAAATTTTGCATAAAACATAATTTTACCGCTTCTGTGAATGGAATTTCAAAAATCCGACAGACACGGTTGATATCAGTAAGTAAAATGTGGTTCAATGAGATAAAAATAATTTTTTGGTGAATAGTAACTTTTTACTTTTTTTACCGCGGTTAATAGTAAATAGGGTAACTAAGGGTAAATATGATATTACTATTACCCTAACACATGTCCTAATTCTATTGGATAAGTGTAATTCGACCAAAAACAACCTTATGAATAAAATATGACCATTTAGGCCCACTTGGGTTAGATTAGAACATTTATTATTAATTTATTTAAAGAAGGGTTAAAATAGTTAAAATCAAAGTTTAATAAGTAAATCATTTTTAATATGGGGTTATACATAATATAAATTCGACTATAAATATTCATTAGAAAGCTAAAAAGATTTCCTACATAATGGTATTTTATTTATAATTTTTAGACATTAGATAATTTAGTTTATTTATGACACAATTATGATGCAGTAATTATCTTATTAATGAAATATTGACATAATTGATAATATAAATGTAATTTAAGACTTTTTATGAATTCAAATAATTTTCTAGGTTACTTTGATATAATAGTGTTGATTTAATCAACTTGTTTCGAACATATAATTCTTTTATGACTTTCACAAAAATCATATATCAAATAGTTTCAAAATTGACACAAAATAGTTTTTAAATCAAATATTATATTATTAATTGTTATTTTATTCCTAAAAATCTAAGATTCGTCCAAATGACTTAGATAAGGATATATATATTAATAATAAACAATTTGGGGTTCGTTTGGCATGTTATAGTAAGTGTATTAACCATATAGTGAAAGAAAACAAAAAGACACGGTAAAAGTTAAATTATTTAACTTAGAGTTAAATCTAATTGATAAGGTTAAAATAATTCCCTAAACTTGTCTAAATCCTATTTGTTGATAGGGTTTCGACCCTTCCCCACTTTAGCTTCGATATAAGACCCTTTGGAACCATTATAAACCGATTTTGACTTTAATATAAAATAATATTTTGAGATATTCCTAAGGTGCCCCTCTCCTCCCTTATAAAAGGGCACCTCCTCCCCCTCCTCCTCACACCAATTTGAGCACTCAAGATCAGACAAACCCTGCCATTTTCTCCTCTCCACTTCCCTATAATAATCCTAGAGGTCCTGGTCTTCTTCAAAGACCAATCTTAGTTCCCTATGTGGAGGATTCAAAGAAGAGTTCCAAAGAAGAGGTAATATCCATTACCGATCTTTTCAATTTGTTTCTTCTTCAACTTCTTCTTCTTTAGTTGTTTAATGATAAAGTAATAACATCAGTATTACTTACATACTGATATGTTATTATAAATATGAAACAACCCTAATTCACCTTCTATCCATCCTACGGAAAAATGAAATCACCGCGCGTGCGTACGTACGGAATACCGTCTCCACGCCGTGGTGTAATCTATTTTCCACCATCACTTTACAAGGATGGGTATAATGGTGTAATGAGTAACTATTTATGATTATTATTAAGTAATATTGATACTGAAATAATATATATATACTCCAATACAATTCCACGATCATAGGAATGATATCATCACTCGTGCGTACGTACGGAATACCGTCTCCATGATGTGATGTGACTCGTTCTACATGATCATCATTACATAGTGATTATATAAATGAATTGAATGAATAAATATGATATATGTTACACTAATACCATTCTGGATATAAGGTATCTATAACCTTAAAAGAAGAATAAGAATGTATTCGGCAAAACACGCATAAGAACAAAAGGCAATAAAGACCCGAGTAACAAGTAACAATGAAATACTACTAACAAGAAGCTAAGAATATGACCATATATGATATCATATCAATATGTATGATTCTAGAATAAGTCAATAACATGATTTAAATCATTATACAGGAGGTTCGGACACTTACAATGCAAGTCGGACCTAAGGTAAGGGAAATATCACAATCTCATTTTTATCCGAGATTGTTTATTCGTAAGTATTTACTGGGGTGTATTTTATCATCCACATCCATGTTTCATCAATATGTAATATTATTTCCATCCACCTAAAATTGTTTAAATCCATTTTTACCCTTCGGTGATTTTTTAGTAATATGTATGAAAGGAATCTTTTGTCGTTTTTCGTACGAGGTACTTTTTGACTTTTCCGACAAAAGTACGAAGAATGTTTTTTTTAAACTTATAAGGAATGAATGGATTTCTAAGAAATTATTTCCAATAAGCTTCCTTTAAAAGTATTCAAGTTTATTTTTAATCAACTTCTTTTATTTTAAAATTGTATGACATGTTAAGAAAGGAAAAGTGTTTTGAAGTAGAAAGGATATTTTCCTCAAGAATGAAGTTCAAGTATTTTATAAAAATTATTTTCCATCTAAGATAATTAAAGGGTTCTGTTTTTATCCCTATTATTACATGGATTTGATTATTTTGTGATGGAAACATTTTTATGAATTCCTTTAACTTATATGATTTTTTTTATGATGTCATGTTGTTTAAGAATCCCATTTTTATTACATGGGTTATGCGATGATGTATGATTTATGATTATGTGGCACACATAAGAAAGGATTCATTATAAGATGGGTGGGACCTATATCTCCCTCCAATGCATTGGGTAAAGATTTTATATCTCATGAGATAGACATGGCTGGAACGGAAGGTTATTTCGGTTCAGTGATACAGGACTGAAACAAGGAGTGAACTCGGTTCAGAAAGGGACTTTGTCCACTAAGATAGTCTTGGCAATGAGTCATGACTAACAAGAAATGATTTTCCATGATTATGTGTGCATGCCACAAATTTTAAAGTTTTATGTTATGATTATGGGGATCTCATTTTCACTTCTATGATTTATTACATGTTAAGATATTATGATCTCTTTTGCAGGTTATGATTTTCAAAAAGATATGATATGATTTTTATTTCATTTATTTGCCCTTGCTGAGCATTTGAGCTCACCCTTTTATGTTTTCTTTTCCCCAGGTCAGGAAGATGGATATTAAGTAGAGTATGCTAAAAGGGACCCTAGATATGATGAAATAAATGGGAGACACTATAGAAGATTTATGAACCAGTTGTTTATGTTTCCCAGTTTCTAAAGACACTATACCTATACGGTCCTTTGTGGTTTTGTCATATGTTGTAATAAGTGTGCTTCAATTTTGAAGTATTAACAATGTATGTAAAGTATGGGTCGTTATATTGGTGTTCTCAAATTTATCTTATACTATGTTTAAAACATGAAATTCTTACTCATTCATATCTTATTATTTGATGGGAAGGCTGGGTTTGGAGATTGAGTACCTATATGCAGTGATGTCCCTTGACACACCCCTAGAAATCTGGTCAGAGGGAATTTTCCATTGCAAGGAGTGTCCTCTCAGGATAGGTGGCTAACAATTTTATGGAACCTTTTTATCCTTGATATGACATGATTTTTCTTAATTATTTTAATGGATGGTACTGAAATTTAAAAATAATATTGACTATTTTCACTGATAGGTATCTTTATTATCACCTAATGGAGGTAAATTTGGTTACATGGGAGTTTGGGATGTCCAAGAAGGTTGTAATAGACTATAGAATCAAGGCATGTGAAGAGTATTGACCCATATTTCTATCCTCTTACTATATGACCCGAGAGTATGATATGATATCTTTCCTCCAATTGTGGACCGTTTTTGGGACATATTTCCTAAATATTATTTCTGGGATACCTCCTGGTAAGTAGGTTGAATTTTTAATTTTTCATAACCCAGGAGATGAACTAGTATCCATTCCTCTATATAGGATAACTTCTATAGAGCTCTTGTAAATCAAGAGGTAGTTGGTGGACCTAGAAACCAAAGGGTTTATATGACCCAACACATCTCCATGGGGTTCACTGGAACTTTTCTCCAAGAAGGTGGATGGTAATTTGTGATTATGTGTGGATTAAAAGAATTTTAATAAATTTATAGTTAAAAACCAGTACCCACTAACTTATATATATGATCTCTTTGACCAATTCTAGGGATCTTGGTTCTTCTAGAATAATTATTTGAGATATAGCTATCATCAGGTCAGATTTAGGCCCTCAAAGATACCATGTATTGTGTTTTGAAGAAGGTATAGCTTATATGATTGTCTAGTGATGATGTTAAATATAAAGAATGAACCTACTATATTTATGGCGTTAATGAATCAGTCCTTTCACCCAAATCTGGATTCCTTACTGGTAGTTTTTTTCAATGATATCTTTATGTATTCCTATTCATGTGGGGAGAACAAGAGGCATTGTAGAGACCCGAAGCTTGACGTACATTGATATTACATTACATTTTCGGAATACTTAGTACATAACAAAAACACACACACAAGGATCGTAATAGTTTAGTGTCTTTGGAAACTCGGAATATAATCTTCTAATCCTGGTGAAAGATCTTCAACATCTCCCATAAAGAGCTTCCTTTTTTTTATACCTAAAACCTTTCTTTATATCCTGCGGAAAAGTAAACATAAAAGGGTGAGCTCAAATTCTCAGTAAGGGTAAACAAAAGAAATATCAATCACATCATATACATAAGAACATAACTTTTGAAAATCTTAACCTGTAAAAGAGATCATAATTTCATAACCTGGGATAACTCATGGAAGTGAAATGTAATCACAATAATCATAACTTAAAACATTAAACTTTGTTGCATGCACACATAATCATAGAGAATCATTTCTTGTTATTCAAGACTCATTTCCAAGACTATCTTAGTGGACAAAGTCCCTTTCTGAACCGAGTCACCCTCGTTTCAGTCCTGTTTTACTGAACCGGTATAACCTACCATTCCAGCCATGTCTATCTCATGAGATATAAAATCTTTACCCAATGAATTGGAGGGATATATAGGTCCCACCCATCTCATAATGATACCATTCTTATGTGTGCCACAAAATCATAAATCATTCATCATTTCATAACCCATGTAATAAAAATGGGATTCTTAAACAACATGACATCATAAAACCATTCATATAAGATAAAGGAATTCATAAACATAATTCCATCACAACATAGTCAAATCAATGTAAAAATATGGATAGAAACAGAACCCTTTATTATCTTAGAAGGAAAATAATTTTGATAAAACACTTGAAATGAATTCTTGAGGAAAATATCCTTTCTTCTTCAAAATCAATTTCTTTTCACAAAACATCATGCAATTTTAAAAGAAAGCGATTTTATTGAAAATTTTCATGAAATATTTTGGAGGAATCTTCATGAAAATAAGGATTTATAAAATTGTAAAAATCTGTTCGTTCCGTTTAAGTTAAAAAAACATTCTTCTCGTACTTTTGTTGGAAAAGTCAAAAAGTACCTCGTACGAAAAACGACAAAAGAGTCCTTTCATATCTTTTACTATAAACTCACCAAAGGGTAAAATTGGATTTAAACAATTGTAGGTGAATGGAAATAATATTACATATTGAGGAAAAATGGATGTGGATAATAAAATACACCCTAGTAAATTTCAAAGTATAAACAATCTCGGATAAAAATGAGATTGTGATATTTCCCTTACCTTAGGTCCGATTTTCTTCGTAAGTGTCCGAACCTCCTGTATAATGATTTCAATAATTTCATTGACTTATTACAGAATCATATTCATTGTTATGATATCATATATGGTTCACTTATGACATTATATTACCCGTTCTTTTGTAAATTCCTTGTTAAAAAGCGTTTTGGGTAAAATTGTTTCATTTTTCGTCTGTGTTTTGACTTGTAATTATTCATATGATTACTTAGATCATGATTACTTAATTCCAGAATATAAAACATGATTTATATATATATATATATATATATATTCAGAATATACATATATATAATATATCAGTAAATGGAAAGAAATACACCGTTCATGGAGACGATAGGCCGTACGTACGCATGAACACTGTTTTCGTTTCCTTATTGAGTTGAACGGAATTAAGTAGATGACATACATATATATACACATAATTCCAGTATCATTATTATGTCATATATTTAATGATTACTTATTATATATACTTTATAATCATTCATGAATGGTTAAAGTGGAGAATGAATCTCATCGCGTCGTACAGACGGTAGTCCGTACGTACGCACGAGCGATGATATCATTCTCATGATCATGGGACTGTATTAGAGTGTATGTATACTATTTCAGAATCAATATCACTTTAAAATAATAATATATAGTTATTATTTACACCATTATACCCATCCAAGTAAGGTGGTGGTGGAAAATAGATTTCACCACGGCGTGGAGACGATATTCCGTACGTACGCACACGCGGTGATTTCGTTTTCCGTAGGATTGATAGATGGTGAAATAGGGTTTTTTAATACTTATAATAACATATAATTATATGAGTGATACTGATGTTATTACTTCATAATGAAACAACCTAATAAGAAGAAGTGGAAGAAGAAATAAAGGTGAAAGAATCGGTAACGGAAATTACCTCTTCTTTGAAGCGCCTCTTTGAGACCTCCTCTTAGGGTACTAAAATTGGTCTTTGAGGAAGACCAGAACCTCTAGGATGTTTCTAGGGAAGTGGAGAAGGGAATTTTTCAGGGTTTGGCCGAGCTTGAAGGCTCAAAATTGTGTGAGGAAGAGAGGGAGGAGGTGCCCTTTTATAAGGGAGGAGAGGGGCCCCTTTGGAAAAACTAAAAATATTATTTTATTATAAAGTCAAGTTCGGTTTTAAATAGATCCAAATTGATTTATTTCGAGTCTAAGGTGGGGATGGGTCGAAATACTCTCATCCAATAGAATTTACACATGTTTAGGTTCCTATTCTAACCATATCATTTAGATTTAACATTAAGTTAAATAATTTTACTTTTACCGTGTCTTCTTGTGTTCTTACACTATAAGGTTGATAAACTTACTATAAGAAGCCAAACGAACCCCAAATTGTTTATTATTAATATATATAACCTTATCTAAGTCATTTGGCCGAACCTTAGATTTTTAGGAATAAAATAACAATTAATAATATAATATTTGTTTTAAAAACTATTTTATGTCAATTTTGATCTATTTAGTAATTGATTTTTGTGAAAACCATAACAGAATGATAAGTTCGAAAAAAAGTTAATTAAATCAATAATAACATGTCATATTAACCTAGAAAATTAGTGGAATTCATAAAAAGTCTCAAATTATATTTATTTAGGTATTTATAACATTAATTATGTCAATATTTCATTAATAAGATAATTACTGCATCATCATTGTGTCCTAAATAAATTAAATTATTCAATGTCTAAAAATTAAAAATAAAATACCATTATGTAGGAAATATTTTTATATTTCTAATAAATATTTATAGTCTAATTTATCTTATGTATAACCCCATATTAAAAATGATTTACTTATTAAACTTTGATTTTAACTATTTTAACCCTTCTTTAAATAAATTAATAATAAATGTCCTAATCTAATCCAAGTGGACCTAAATGGTCATATTTTATTCCTAAGTTTGTTTTTGGTCGAATTAAACTTATCCAATAGAATTAGGACATGTGTTAGGGTAATAATAATATCATTTTTACCCTTAATTACCCTATTTACATTTAACCGTGGTAAATAAAAGTAAAAAGTTACTATTCACCAAAAATTATTTTCATCTCATTGCACCACATTTTACTTACTGACATCAACCGTGTCTCACGGATTTTTGAAATTCCACTCACAGAAGTGGTAAAATTAAGTTTTATGAAAAATTCAGTTTTTTTAACTACCACTTAGTGGTTTCACTATTCATCAAAAATTGAAAGTTTTCAGAAAAATACAAAAAATTAGGCCTAAGCTATATTTGATATTAAGAAATAAAAAATGATGTCTATTTTACCAAATTCAGAACATATCAGTTGCATTAATTAATTTAAAAATTAATTCCCATCGTCAAATTAAATAGCGTGTTATTAAGAGATAATAACTATCAAAAGATTGACACTTGTTTATAACTAGTTTAAATGTGAAATTACATCCAATGACCAAAATTTTATTAAATTGTAAAAATATATTCTAAATATACTTTAAAACCACTCAAATTAATAATTTATCACTATTAGTTATTTCGATTAAAAAAGTTGTTTTTAATTAAAATTTAGTAATTTTCACTATTCATCAGAATATGAAAGTTATCCGAAAAGTACCAAAATCTCACCTTAGGCTAAATTCGATACTCCGAATCCAAAAATGAAGTCCATTTTGAGAGATAAAATTTCTAAAATTTTAAAAGGTGGTTATTACTATTCATAACGGCTAGTTTTAATATAGCATATCGTTGTTTAGTGAAACTCGGTATTGCGTACTACACACGCTATCGAGGAAGGTCGTGATTGCGTGTAATGCAAGGCAAGTCAAGGATGCATGTTGAGCAAGCTCCTTTTGGTGTAGCGTACAACACAAGACATTAATGAAATTAAAAAGAATATTTTTTATAAAATCTTGGGGTGTTACAGGCATTCTGATGTCATTTTAAATTATATTTAGTGGTATTATATTTATTCCAAACTCTCAAATTATAT
This sequence comes from Viscum album, assembly GCA_963277665.1. Taxonomy (NCBI): domain Eukaryota; kingdom Viridiplantae; phylum Streptophyta; class Magnoliopsida; order Santalales; family Viscaceae; genus Viscum; species Viscum album. Next base: position 20,436,688 of record OY728157.1, on the reverse strand, counting down.
CTTTTGGATAGATAGGTTTCACTTCTTGGTTCAAATCATATAAAAATTAAGGGTATTAGTAGATCCAGATAAGGTGAGAGTATTTGTTTCATGGGTGTAGCCTAAGAATGTTTTTGATATTTTAAGCTTCTTAGGATTATCCTTTTACTACTGGTGATTCATTTTTAACTTTTACTTCCTTTAATAACAACTAAAAAGATTAACCAAGATGTGTGTAAGGTTTATATTGTTGGAATATTATGGAAAGGATTTTTATGACTTGAAATGAAGATTGAACTCAACACCGATCCAGATTTTTCCTTAGCCTGGAAGAGGGGATATAGTTTTTTGTGACACATCATGCATCAGGTAGGTATTTTAATTAATTAAAGGGGAGTAATTATTTTCATATGAGTCTCAATAGTTGAGGCCTCATGTTTACAATTACAAACCCATGACCTTTAGCTAGTAGCTATTGTTTATTCTCTAAATTACTAGTGACTATACCTTATGGGGGAGTGGTTTTTTGGTATACACATACTATAAGAGCCTCAAATATATTTTTTTATATGTGAGACCCAAACCTATGACATTGGAGGTGAATTGAATATATATAATCATTTGACATTGAGCTAAAATATACACCATGGAAAGTTAATGTTGTTGCTGATGCTTTGATCCGAAATATTAGGGTTTAAGAGGTTTAAGAGACTAGTAGGGAGTGGTAGTTGATGACACTTTTTGATGAAATTATTCTTGATGTTTAGTAGTTTTAGAGTAATCCTATTTTCATAGCCATATTTATAACACCCAGATTATTTGTGAAATATTTTTTGGGAATTAATTTTATCTTTTTGATATTTTTCATTTCACGCAACACTAAATATATCTTGTTTTATATAAAATCACTAAACTTGGATTTTGTTTCATGAAAAACCAAGTTAATATTTCACTACATAAAACACATAGATTGTATTGAGTTCCACAAAACACAATGTTTTACTTGCATTACATGTAATACTGATTTCCTTTGATAGACTGTGTTATACGTGAAACCTACTTTTACCAAACTACAACATACTATCAATATTATTTTTAAAATATTTTTATAGTTTTCACCTAGGAATTAGGATTAAAGTTATGAATAAAATATTAATTAAACATGTGAATAAAATTAACCCTTTTAGCTAGAAAGAAAAGTAAGAACTATCTGAAAATAAAGAAATTGTTTTTCTCAGAAAATGACCTTTATATGTACAAACACCATTTTTACCAATTAATTAAAAAATAACTATTGGTGAATGTTTTTAATATATTATATATTCAGTAAAATACTGTTACACTCATCCAATAGATTTTAAAGTTATAATATAAGAATAAATCCAATTTTATGAATAAAAAAGATGTATTAAAAAAAGGTAATTTTACACCCTTTTAATAAAGATCCCATTTTAAATATGATTTTTGACACTTTTATATTCCTTATTTTAAAAAATAAACTTCATTTTTTAAATATTAATATCAAAATTTATTTTTTCTGAATTTTTTGAATTTTTATGAGAAGATTCATTTTTTGATTAATTGTGAAGAACACTGAATTTTGATTCAAAAATGCATTTTCATCTAATTTATTTATAAGTTTAAATTATATTTTTTATTGGTTATTAGGTTTAATTGGATTATACAACAATTAATCCAATTTATTTAATTAGAATCAGTTTCACATTGAAATTGGATCTAAAAACATAACAAGATTTTGAACGTTTTTACTTTAATAACCCGCATTATCATCCCATATGCAGGATTAAATTTAAATTAATTTCTATCATTGATAATATTTGAATTTTAAGAAAATTTATTCCATATTTTTAATTATCTTAATTTATAATTTCTAATTTCTTCAACTTAGTATTTGACCAGAAATATTAGTGAATTTAATTAATAATAATTACCATGATTGGGGTAAAATTAAGCTTAATAAGGGAATAAACCATAAAAGGTATATAAATTTTTTCCCAAACCCTATCCAACCCCCTTTATTAGAAACTCCCATCCCACACCCCTTAATCATTTCATCCCCCACCCCTTTATCAGTGCTTTAGATAATCCCAGCCTCCTGTGCATGCCCCTGCCTCCGGCTAGTTTCGAACCCTAGACCTCCAGCATATATATCAAATCCTTTTCCACTCCCCTATACTATCCTGTTGTACATTTTATGATATATCTATATATTTATATATATCATTACATTTTTTATCCATATATTTATATATATGTTTATTTATTAAGAAATATATTTTATTTGTAAATATGTTTTATTTATTTGTTTATAAAATTAAATATTTATGTTTGAATATATATAAAATATGTATATATTGTTATATATTTGATTATAAATAAAAAAACATTGTGTAAAATGAGAAAATTTAAAATCCATAATATCAATATAAATGTAATACCTGTGAATAAATTCACACCCCACCAAAAAGAGCAAAAATACCCCCCTAAACGAGCCAGAAAATCCATCGAATGCAAAAAAATTGGGCTATGCCATCTAAAACTCAATTTTAGAGGCCTTATAGGCCTTTTGCCACAATATTTTTTAAAAAGGTTTATTTGTGTCACTAAGGTTATATATCTCATCACATGCTTCGATTTGATATGTGGTTGAGCCCAAACAGACACCTGAATCAAAATTTATGTCTCTTTAAAGTTTGAGTTACATTTTCAAATTATTTTAGATATTTTTTTTATTTTTTTATATTAAAATTAATATTAAATGAAAATTACTCTATAGTAATAATAAAATTATTAATTAATTTTTTTTGTTATTTTAGAATCTATTTTCACTAAATATTTTATACATTAAGTATAAATGCCTATTTACTTTATCTAAAACATATTTCAAAAAATATATATTATATTTATATCAATATAAATATATTTATATATTTATATATTATTTTTAATGAAGTATAATTTTTTTAAGTATACTTTTATCAGCACTTGTAAAAAACCACTGATAAAGGGGTGTCTTTATCAGCACTTCTAAAAAAGAATTGACAGAATTATTCCTTTATCTACACTTGTAAAAAAGTACTGATAAAGGTCCCCCTTTTTTATACCTTTTTTTAGCACTGTTAAAAATCCTCTTTAACAATGAACAAAATTGTTGTTGAATACCCCCTTTAACATCGCTTTTTTTTAAGAACTAACAAAGGGTGTCTTTAATAGTGTTTTTAGCTAGCATTGTTAATACACCAGCACTGGATAAACCCATTTTTGAAGGAGTGATTATTCTGGAATTATTATATAACATATAACTTCATGCTTTCCATTTTTTATAAATATAATAACTTCATTTGCGGATGTGTGGACTACCCGCTCCTCAAAGTGACGTGATTCATTCACATTTTACATAGAATGTATTAATGGTGGTTTTAGTAAAAATATATGATATATATGAAATAATAACTCTACTCGAATAATATTATATATATATGTCATTTACTTTCTTTCCTTCAATACGATAATAAAATGAAAACAACATTCATGCGTAAGTACGACCTACTGTCTCCATGAACGGTGTATTCTATTTAATATTTATATATTTTATAAATTATTATATATATTTATATATTTAATATATATGATATTTATATAATGTTTTAAATTATATAAATAAGTAATTCATGATCTATGTTAGATGATCAAGAATAATAAGTCAAAACATGTATGAAAAACAAAGCAGATATTACCCAAAGCTTAACATTAACATGGAATCGTTGATAAATGGGTAATATAAAGTCATAATAAAACCATAAATGGTACTGTATACAATAATATGGTTCATTAATAGATTTATAATTAACTTATATTTATTATAAATGAGTCTTTTATGAGTATAATGAGATTCAAGACATAAGGTAAGGGTTTTCTCATCTCACTTTTATTTTTCATGAGACACAAGTCATGTTCACCTCCTATTTTAGTATATGTGGTGTGTATACTAAACATGGATGTATTATTTTATTCTTATACATAAATTTATGGGTATTTACATATGAATTTTATGATATCTATTTTAGGGGGGTTTTACAGTTCCAAATTTACCAAATCAATATGGTAGTTTGGTCTCAATTTTCCTTCTTAGTGGCACATGTTTTGTTATGAACATATATTCTTTTATGAGGTGTATATAATTTCATTTGACATGTTATATCATGAATATACTTCTTTTAATATTATTATAATATTCGTGTAATTTCATTTTATTACATGGGGAGTATGAATCAAATTTACTTAGTGGAAAGTGTTTATTACAACAATCTCATCGTTTATCAGGATTGTTTATGATTACGCTTCCATTGATTAAATATTATGTTCAATATCTCAATAATTATTATTAAATTTAATTTCCTATGGTAATTAGTTATATCTTAAGGAATTGGAACCATTTTTCACTATTTGGTACGTATGATAAATAAGAATTTTTTTTAAGAAAATCTTATCTTATTTCACATTTTGGTCAAAAATCTGTTTATTTCAAAAACCATGTTTTAAAAATTGTTTTTAAAATGATATTTAAAACTCATTTTTAAATAAAAATGATTTCATAAATGTTTTATGGTTTTCAAATATTCCTTTATAATTTACCAAAACAATTTTAAAATAAAAAGGTTTCAACATGTTTTCAAGCTTCTTTTATATGTTTTCAAGGAAAATGGTTTTCAAAATGTTTTCAAGATTCTTTAATAATTTTTATAGGGTTTTTTTCAAAATGTTATCAATATTCCTTTATAAGTTTTCAAGGTTATTTTAAAAGAAAATAATTTTCAAAATATTTTATTTTTTAAAAATTATATTTTTCAAAGAAGAAAATATATTTTCCAAAAGAAATTATTTGAAAAGATTTATCAAAAATTATGTTTCATATAAGATGACATTCATTAGTGTTACTCATTAATTTATGAGGAAACTATTTAAAGGTTACATTCATATTCTTTCTTTTAATGATTTATTTTTTTATATCATGATTCGTATGAAACATGTCTCTCTTTCATGGGATATATATTTATGAAACCCGTTTCTCTTTCATAGGTCATATATTTATGAAACACATTTCTCTTTCATGGGTTATATGCTAATGAAACCCGATTCGTTTCAAGAGTTATTCTTTAATGAAATGATTTTGAAATTTTTCTATTTTTTTACAGGTTATGATATTATTACATGTTTATATTGCCCATTTCATTTAAATTGTTATGATATGATGAATTTTTATGATCTTATGGCACACATATGAATGATTTCATTATGAGATGGGTGGGACCTATATCTCCCTCCAATGAATGGGGTAAAGATTTATATCTCACGAGATAGAGATGGATGGAACGGTGAGTGAACTCAGTTCAATAAAAGATTTTTTTCAAAGATGGTATTGGGAGTGAACCTCGACTACTAAGATGGTCATGTGAGTGAACTATTACAACCAAGATGGAATGGGTAGTGAACCAATACTACTAAGATGGTCGTGGAAGCAATGAATCGACTAATATGGAAATCATTTTATATTCTTATGTTTCTTCCACAATTCCATATCTTATTCCAATGTTATGCTTTTTGGCTTACGATCTCGATTCCATTATGATTAATAGATTATTAATTTCCAATATTTATTCCATGATTCAGGTTTATGGTCTTTTTTATGCAGGGTATGATCTTCTAATGTATTTATCACATTTTCATACCCTTATTATCATGTTTATTCTTACACCTGAATGGCCCTAAGTCCTTAATTTTTGTTGATTTTTGATAACACCACTTTCAAGGGATGCGGGGGAACCCTTACAAGGCCCGTTGGCTCAGATATTACATGGCCCGTAGGCTTAGGAGATTACATGACCCGAAGGTCTTAGAGAATTCAACTAGACTATCTACAAGGAACTTCCCCTCCTCAGCATCTACATCATGATAGTATCTCTCCACCATCACATGGTCGTATGTCAAGGCTTCCCGTTCAAGCATATGCTGGTCCTGATGGCATAGCCATACCCTCTAATTCTCACAAATCCATTTGGCTCTGCTTTGGTGAGTACACCTGCTCTGAATCCTTTTATGGGGCTTCTCTTTTTTTGTTGTCTGGGGCGACTGAATGTGCCCCGAAGTCCTTGAGGTGGCCTGAAGGCCATAAAGGTGGCCCAAACGCACTACTAACCCGAAGGCCTGGGTGGCACGAAATCCTTAAGAACTCCAAGCCCAAACCGGTGGCCCAAGGTGAATAGTTTTAGTTGCTACAGTACCTAACAGTTTCTGCTACAGTTCCTGCTACAGTGGCTACTACAGTACCCTCACAATGTACAGTTCTACTATAGTATCTATAGATTGTAAAGTTCTGCTATAGTACCGCACAGTGTACAATTCTGTTATAGTACTTCTACAATGCCTGGTATAATACCTACAACAACACTGCTACAGTACCCCTGGAAATATTCCTCTACCTTATTTTGAACTTGGGTCTTGTGGATGCACTTAAGGATACCTCACCAACTAGGATGAGGCTCATATGCCATGTTTATACATATATCATTTTCTTACTTTTTTTGGGAATCTAAGCTCACCCATTTTTATGTTTCTTTTACCCAGGATATGAAGATATGTATTATATATAATGTGTCTAAGAAGGGTCATAGTCATGAAGAACCTAGTAAGAGATAATGTATCCCATTTATGTACCAGTGTTTATGTATCCATATTTCTAAAGGCACTAGATTAATACGGTATTTGGGCATCTGTTTGTGCAATGTATTAAGTATTCTATAAAATTTATGTAATGTTAATGAACGAAAAGAAAGGGTCGCTATATTATTAGTGCTTCCATTACTTTTGAATCAAATAAAGATGAAATAGTTTTCTAGTCCCAAAGGCTTGGTCCTGAGTATATTATTTATGGTAAAGAGCCACCACTTATTTAAGTTACTAATGAGGATGAAATTATGCATATCTCTGGGTATTTATGGGACACAAAAACTATGTGAGATGATCTAATGTGATAATAACCTAGTTTTGAGTTGAAATTGAATCCTGGAATAACAAATAACTATCATGATTTCACAACTATTATTGTTGTCCATTAATGAAAAAAGAAATAGTGGTCTTTTTTTACATGGTGTTTGTAACACCCCAAAATTTTATGATAAATATTATTTTTTATTTCTTTGACGTATTGTGTAATACGCTAAACCAAGATTATCTTCTGCTATATGCAACACCGTACTAGCTTTTAGTATACACAAACACTATTCTTGGCTTGTGTTGCACGCAAGAGGGACCTTCCTCGATAGCGTGTGTTGTACGCAATACTGAGTTTCACTAAACAACGATATTTTGTTATAATATTATTATGAACTAGACATTATGAATAGTATTAACTAAATTTGAGTTTTATAAATTTATTATTCATCTTACACCTTTTCTAGAACATGGTATGAGAACAAAATAAAATTTTCGGGTAAAATAAGTGTTTTTCAAAAAATGAAGTTTTGCCGCCTTTTGATGGTGCACCCACATTAAATCTAGATTTTGATATGTTTATAAGTTAAATTTGACAAAATAAAATTATTTTTTGGAATCAGTATATAAAAATTTACTTTGGATAAATTTTTCATATTATTCCGATAACTTTCATATTTTAATGAATAGTAAAAACACGCTATATTTTAATTAAAAACAATTTTTTTCATTGCAATAATTTGAATGGTTAGATTTTAATATTTAATGGTTTTAAAGTATAAATTGAATATATTTTTACCATTTAATATAATTTATGTCATTACCATTAATTTTACATTGAATTTATAGGTAAAAACATTTCAATCTTTGGTAATGTTTTAACTTTTAAAACCTGTTTTACTAACAACGAGATTAATTTTAAATTAATTACTGCCACCTCTGGGTTTTGAATTTTAAAAAATGGATTCCATATTTGAATTCATTGGGTCCAAATTATTTTATTAGGTTACTTATATTTTTTTGATATTATGAATAATAACTACGGTAATTTTTATTTATTGCAATTAAAGGTAAATCGGGAAATTAAGGGTACAAATAAGATTATAAAATTACCCTAACACCTGCCAAAATTCTATGGGATGAATAAAAGTAGACCCATATCACCTAAGGGTCGGAATAAAATCATTTTATGGACTTTTTACCATGAAAATAATTTAATTATTATTAAAACCAATGAATGTGACAACATGTCACTCTCTTAAATCTTATAATTATAATAATTTTAATTTAGTGATAAACTTAATGAAACTTCAAAAATGAATAGTCTCTAGAAATATAATAAAATTATCTAGATCATCTGAAATTATTTAAAATTATTAGGGATTAAAAAATTATCATTAAAGGTGACACAATAGTGATTATGAAATTATTTTATTGATTGAAATATTAAATAAATGGTTTTAAAAATATTAAAATAAATATTATATGAACTATCTAATGTTCTCCATGAATTTTATAGATAAATATGACATTGTATGAATCTATTAAATCTTTTTTCTAGAACATATATTCTGTGTGGATTTTATTTAAATTCCAATAAAATGAATAGTGTCAAAATTGACACTATTGTTATTTTATTAAAATAACATAATATAAAATTGTTTAAAAATCAAAAAAATATTTAACAATTATAAATTAAAATTTATATGGTCGAAAATTTTATAAATTATCCAATTATGGACAATTCACAACACATAATTAATTATTTATAACAATTTTAAATTTAGAATCTTATTACCACAAATAAAATTAAATAGATTAAATAAGGATAAATCAATTTGATAAGGCTTAAAATAAATTTTCAACATGTCTAAATTTTATTGGTTGATGAAATTACAACCCTATATCATCTAATATTTGATTATGATTAATTTTTGGAGGTTTTGTTGTAGGTTTTGATTTATTATAAATTAATATTTTTGAGATTTCCAAAGGTGCCCCTCTCCTCCCTTATAAAATGAAACCTACTCCCTCTCCTCTTTACACAACTTTGAGCCTTCAAGATCGGCCAAACCCTGAACATTTCCCTTCTCAACTTCCCTAGAAACATTATAGAGGTTTCGGTATCTTCAAAAGACCAACTCTAGTGCCTTAAGAGGAAGCTTACAAGAGGTGTGTCGAAGAAGAGGTAATCTCTTCCACCGATTCTTTCAAGTTTCTTTCTTCTTCAAATTCTTCTTATTAATTTGTTTTAGTATAAAGTAATAACATCTGTATCACTAATATACTGATATGTTATTATAAATATGAAACAACCCCATTTCACCTTCTATTCATCCTATAGAAAATGAAATCACCGTGCGTGCGTACGTACAGAATACCATCTCCACGCCGTGGTGTAATCTGTTTTTCCACCACCACCACACTTGGATGGGTATAATGGTGTAAAGAATAACTATATATGGTTATTATAACATCATACTTTTTCTGATTCAATAATTATGGGAACAATATCATCACTCGTGCGTACATACGGATTACCATCTCCACGACACGATGAGATTCATTCTCCATGTTAACCAATCAAGAATGATTATAATGTATATATAATGAATAATAATGTAATATATTACATAATTAATCTACTGGATTTATGTATATATATATATATATGTCATCTACTTACTTCCATTTAAGTCAATAAGGAAAGAAAAATAGCGTTCATGCGTACGTATGACCTTCCGTCTCCATGAACGGTGTATTTCATTTTCATTCAACTATCTATTATATATATATATTGAATATATATGATATATAAATCATGTTTTAAATTCTGTAAGTAATTAAATCCTGATATAATTAATAATTATATCAAGAACAACAAGTCCAAACGCGTACGATAAATAAAACGATTTTACCCAAAACGCTGCTTTAACATGGAATTTACAAAAGAACGGGTAATATAAAGTCATAAGTGAACCATATACGATATCATCACAATGAATATGATTCTGTAATAAGTAAATGATATTATTTAAATCATTATATATGAGGTTCAGATATGTACTAAGCATATCAGATCTAAGGTAAGGGACAACTATTCCAATCTCGTTCTTATCCGAGATTGTTTATTCGTACGTATCTACTGGAGTTATTGTTACCATCCATGCCCATGTTTTCTAAAAATTGGTTTCATGTCTGTTTAAAGTACTTTTTACCAATTTTTAAATTTTACCACATGTTATGAAATGAATCTTACTTTTTTTTACCACATGAGGAACTTTTTGACTTTTCCGACAAAAGTACGAGGAGAATGTTTTTTTAACTTATACGACATGAATTGATTTTTACAGTTTTATAACACCATATATTCATGAAGGTTACTCTACAAGATTTAATGACTATTTTCACCAAAATATTTTTCTTTTAAAATTGCATTTTCTTTTGTGAAAAGAAAATTATTTTGAAAAATAAATGATATTTTCCTCAAGAATTCATTTCAAGTGTTTTATCAAAACCATTTTCCATCTAAGATGACATTATTTCGTATGTGTATTCTTCAAGTATAATGTATCTATGATGTACATGGTTTCACTTTTCTTATAATTAAATGATATCTATTTGTTTTATATGGATTATGTGATGATTGGATGATGTTTATGAAACCCATTTTATCCTTTGGGTTATGATGAATGAATTATGTTTATGTTGTGCAACAAGTAAGAATGATTTCATTATGAGATGGGTGGGACCTATATATCCGCCCAATGCATTGGGTAAAGATTTATATCTCATGAGATAGATATGGCTGGAATGGTAAGTTAATCCGGTTTAGTGATACATGACAGGAACGAGGAGTTAACTTGATTCAGAAAGGGACTTTGTCCACTAAGATGGTCTTGGCAGCAATTCCTTAGCTACTATGTAAATCATATCATGTGCTTAATGGTTTGCCACAATGAAGTGTTTTATTCCCATGCTATTTTATCACGATTGATGTTCCTTTATTATCTATGACTTATGTACTGCTATGATTTATTTCATGTTCATGTTTTTACGTTAAAATGTTCATGGATTGTTTTATGTTCTCTATGTTTACCCTTACTAAGCATTTGAGCTCACCCTTTTTATGTTTTCTTTTCCCCAGAATATAAAGAATGGTTTTAGGTAAGAAAATAAAACTGGAAGATCTTTATGGGAGATTTTGAAGATATTTCACCAAGATTAGAATATTATGTTTCAAGTTTCCAAAGACACTAAACTATTACGGTCCTCTAGTGGCTGTTTTTGTTATGTATTAAGTATTCAGAAAAAGTAATGTAGTGTCTATGTACGTCAAGTATGGGTCTCTACAGTGTTCCACCTCTCGGCAGGTGAAATAAGAACACGAGTGGCCTACTATCCTATTGGTTATGTTACCTACCCTAGAGTGGAAATGAGATGATGTCACTATAGGCATTTTGACAGGGTTACCAAAGTTAATCCAAGGTGGTGACACTATATGGGTGATTATAGATAGTATGATGAAGGCTAACCATTTCTTTCCAATCTAGGTGGCCTTATTAGTATAAGAGTTTGGTAGATTATACATTTTAGAGGTCATACATATTTATGGTATTCTACTTTCCTCTGTATTATAATGGTATGATCAGATTATGTCATGATTATAGTAGGGGTTTTAGAATACTCTTGGTTTGAAGTTACTATAGAGTATAAATTACCACTCTCAAACTGATGGCCAATCCAAGAATACTATAGAGGAATTGGAGGATATGATTTATTCATACATTCTATATTTTTGGGGCTCAGGGGAGAAACAATTAACTCTTTCTGATTTATTATATTATAATATCTTCTAAGAAACATCTCATGTGGAACCATAGAAGGATATATATAGTAATTCATGTCATTTACCTCTGTGTTTTTTGAGGTAGGGGTGGAAGTGATTCTGGAAAAAAGTCTTGTTTAGTTGACATCATAGTAAGTTCAACTAATTTGGAAGTGTATAGAAATAGCCCAGTTTAGGTAGAAGTATTACACTAATTAGGTTCGTCAACCTCTGATGTTTGTGGTGGGGGGTCAATTATTCTTAAATGTTTCACCTATATTGGGTTATTGAAAGATTCATAGGAAGTATATCTAGTACATAGATTTTTAGGGCCATTAATGATTTTGGAGAGGGTTTGGATAATAGATTGTTGATTATTTTTTCCTCTATGGTATGACTCTATGCATGATTTATTTCATATATCTTAGCTCCAACATTATTATCCTAATTCATCATAGATTTTTTAACTTTAGGAAGTTGAATTAGAGGATTGTGCTTTATTTGAGGAGTATCCAATTCATATCATTGATTATAGAATGAATAAAATATGATGTAGAATAGTTCCTTTAGTTTGGTTGTTATTGCAACATGAATATATTTAGGAAAAGACATGGGAATGAGACTCTGATATACTTTCTGAATGTCCTAAATTATTCTCTGACGTAGTTTATCAACCATAAAAGGTATAACTCGGGGATGAGTTATCTTAAAGAGGGGATGTTTAATGATCTTGATTCAATATCTATGTATGAACCATTTCATTTTTGGGAAAAACTATTTTACTTTATCACATTAAACATGTTTTTGGGTTTTTCAGGCAAGACAAGAGAATACCAGAGGGCTTGGGGGTAAATCAAGGACTACAAAAAAATACTTCAGTCCCAACGTCTAGCCGGTAGACACTCAAAAACTAGCTGGTTGACACCTAATGGATAACGAGTGGCCTGCTGGGTGGTTTTTTAAGAGGTCCATTTTGGTTCATTCACCCCTCCACCCCCTATTTTAACCCTCACACCAGATTTTTATCACATTTTAATTCCCGTAGAACCATGGTGGATCTCCCCTTCCTTATACACTCTTCTTGTGAGTTCTCCCTCAAATATTTTTCATTTTTCATTTTAATTAATTAATCTTGAGGTAGTGTTATCACTCCTCCCCCCCTTTTGACGAACTTTTCACTGTCTTTAGTGTTACCATCATGTGAGATATTATTCCATATTTTTAGGGCTTTTGTATAGTGATTTTTTCCTTATCCCAGTATAAACATGAGGCTGATACTAGATGACGAGTCTTCCATGGTCCCTAGGTAGGTGGTCTATATTATTTTCCCTAAAATTATGACCATTTTTAAAATGGTTTATTCTTTTATACATCGAAATTTATTATTGTTTACCCTAAAATTTATATTCCTTCATGTTATGACATATAGATCGACCTAGAAAAACTATGGGCCTCCCAAAAACCATTGATGGATTACAACCTCAACCAAAAACACACATTAGGGTGTTCTTGGGGTAAAAACCATTAAAACCTTACCTTAAATATAACCAAAACTCACCTTAGGGTGTGTTTGACTTGGAATTTTGGAAAACACAATAATATCTCTTTTCTAATTAAACAACCCCTTAGGGTGTGTTTGGTGTGTCACATAAAAAGGGGAAATTCTTGATGAGGGCCTTTTAGTATGTCTTTGGAAACTTAATCATAGTTTATCTAATTAGGGTGTATTTAATTAATTTCTAGAGCAGATGAACCATTATTGTTATGAAATTCCAAATGAATGGATAAATAAAATTGTGAAATGATGTGGTAAATTTTGGACAACCTTGAGATACACCTTCAAGTTTGTATTTTAATTTTGATAAAATATTTTTCTTAAATAATTTATTTTGAACTTATGAATTATTAACATGTATTCCTTGATTAAAAATTATGAAACTTGGTCACACTCTCAAAGGTGTGGCATGACTTGAGTAAGACTTGGATTCCCTATTGAGAATGCCTTAGGTGAACTCATAGGATTCCATTCGATTAATTGATGTGGATGCCAAGTAGACATTACATCATGTATTCTATCAGTGGTTTACTATTTTGAATGAAACAACTAGTCATCAAAGATTTATTTAGAATGTTGAGAAAACTATAACCCTCATGATTATTTTCTAGGTTCAATTTGGTTTTATTGGAAAAGGAATTATTTGGGTAATCCCGTTGGATTAAAATTAAGAACTACCCCTAAATTCAAGAATAATTTTATTTGATCTAGTTAGAAAATATTAGGCGTAAACTTCTAGGGGTTCATCCCTTGTATTCCACTCATAACCCTGGAGATATATGTTATGGATTGATCCCTATAAGTTGGATTGAAAACCATGAATAAATAATGGCTTGAATATTCCATGGATTTGAAATGGGTGAGTTGTGCATGAATTCCTAGATATAGGGGTGTCTAAACCCGACCCGACCCGACCAAGTTGGATCGGGTTGGATCGGGTTTAAAATTCCATATGTATGGGTCGGGTTTCATCTGGTTGACCTGAGGTCGAGTTGGGTTGGGTCAAAGGTTAAAAAAAATGACCTGAACCATCCCAACAACCCGACAAACTACTCCTCCTACCCCTCCTGTGCGCACGCTGCCTCACTTGGAAAACCATCATCGTCACTACCGTTTGGGTCATCCCCCTTCCCTACAAACCTGACAGAATACTCCTTCCTTACTTCCCCTTCCATATGGACTCAATAGAATATGCCAATTTTTTCACTGATAACTCAACCTCACTCCCATATTCCTCCTCCAATACCTCCATGACCAGTGACCACCATGAACTCAGATCCACCGGATACTGCCCCCTCCACCTTTGCCTTATCCTCTGTGACCACCATTTCCATCGCGAACCTAACTAGATCTACCAGAGACTACCCCTCCTATTTCATCTCCACAACAACTGCCGTCGCGGCCCCATATTCATTAGATACTACCACCTCCGCTTTCGACACCATCTCTGTCACCATGAGCAGCGCTCACAGGAGACTACATCATCTGCATTCACCGCCTCCAGCTGGCACCTACACCTCTATCTCCAACGTGTCCAACTGATCCAATGATGACTAACTAAAAGAAATATATGGCATCCCACAACTGATGATGTTTCCAGACACTTCTTTTTTGGGATAGATTTATCACTGGGATGAGGGTTCCTCCTAGCGTGGAGAGAAAGATGAAGTGTTGTAGGGGGGAAGGAGACATGGTTTCACTTATGGGTCATCATTGAATAAAAAAATATTAATTTATGGATAAGTGTGGTACTTCCTAGTAGGAATTCAATGGGAGGAAACAATGGATTGGATTCCCATGGAAGGTAAGTATAATATTTAAAAAAACAAAAGTCAGGTCATCATTTTCCCTTCCCCGCAACATCCCCTGCCTGCATCTCCTACCAGCTTTCTATCCCTACCGGTCAATATTCATCACCGCAACCTCCATCATCGGGGCCACCCACAGTGCATCACATCGAGACTTCCATCATTTCTTAGGCCAAACACTATCGCATATGATGTCCTCTAATCTCCCGATACCTCCATTCCCGGTCGTCGCCTTGGCACGCCAACGACAATCCTCCCAGTGCTGGTCTCGGCCTCCCCATCTCTAAAAGTCACCCTCACTGACACCCACCTTAACCGATCGCTGCTTCCAGTCACCCCAGCATCTTCTATCGACCATCTTTATTCTAGACTCCCACAGGTCCTATTTGGCCCGACTCACCCCACAAGCGTAGGGTGTGGGTGGTTTATTAAAAAGGGAGCAGCACAACCCATTTTTCCCCATAACTCATCATACCAACCAGATCTGATACATGTTGGGTTGGGTCCAAAAAAAACCCTTCTGACCCTAACCGACCCTACCAATTTTGGTTGGATCGAGTCCAAATAATCCCCAACCCGACCCATGGACACCCATAAGTTGAGAATCTCATAACCGAAATGGAAAAATATGAGACTAAGATAATTTATTAAGACAAAGAGATAGGTGGATCCATTTTAGATTTCTTTGATCATGCTCCAGGGGTATGCTTCCACTCCCACTGCCATCAGTATCCTTGGGGGTCTTGAGATTCATAAAAACGATGGATTTCTTTTCATATCACAGTTATTGGTTCCCTTTTTATAGGGCTTGGATGTCGGTGGAAGATGCTTAGAGATCATTCCCGAGGGAGGAGATCTTTTAGTCATCTTCATCGTCTTCCAATAATCTTCTAGTCATCTTCATCTTCAGTCAAATATCCCACGAGCAGCCCAATATCGACAAGGTTTTTATTATGTTACTACCTTAATTTATTATATCTACACACCATTAAATTTTATATTCATTGAATGGATTTGAATTAGACACCATTATTTGTGACTTACTAAGTTTTACTCATACCCTATTTGACCCACTACATGTTACCCATGGAGATTTCATGGACAAAAGAAAGTATAAAGGGAAGAGAATTACTATTAACAGTTGATATTTGTCTTAGGTTGGGGGAATTAGAAAATAGGGGTGAGATGGGACTTAGGATGGGAATAGAGATTGGAACTTTTTAGTCTTTGGTTTTATTTATCTTTTCCCATTACTATTTTTTTGATTCATTCCTTGACATGTTTAACATATTTTTTTCACCACCATGAAATCATCCATATTTTGCACCACTTTACTAATTTATGTATATTTTATATATTATCTCTTTTGATTATTATGAATTTATTTCCACTGTGTTTCATTTTTTTACAGAGGATATAGTCTCCCTACTGTACCACCATACACCATCACTACTAGTCAACATCCTCTAGCATATGAGGAGGCAGGCTTGAGGCTTTTTGGCCATATGGATTATTTACTTATTAATGAACTGGGCCAAGGATGTCACAACCATGAATTTCTTACTTGAATATATTTTTAAAATGAATGTTTGATATATATATATATATATATATCATCCATATAATGGTGCTATCAATTTTAAATTTTCTTCCCGATTATGAAAACTAACAATGATATCCACCACAGAATTATACAGGGTACTGTAGCCATAAAACCTAAATAAAACCCTTCCCAAACACCAAATGTCACCACCAAGACTCCAAAACCACTATGTATTTTAAATTTGAACAATACATAACTTAAATTAGTATCTATAATAATCCTCATTATTGAAATTCCCACACTTAGGAAGTTATTGCGCATCATTTCTGTTGAAAATATCAATCCATTATTAATACATTAAAACATCACCCTCTAGAATTTCCTCATTCTGAGTATAATTTTTCCAAAGAAAACATACCAATAGAATAACTCAACAAAAAATAACTCTCACCCACCTTTAAAAATTATGAATAAGATCTTACATAATGTTTCCATTGAGGTTTAACTCCACCTAATGCTATCAAATATCATGTGAAGTGTCTTGCATGTATTCCTAAAGCTGTTAAATCTAAAACACATTATATATCCTTTAATTACTATAAGTTAATGCCAATTAGTATTCGAAATCCCTGATATGATCGATAATATCTTCTTATCCAACATATCTAGTATTCAACATACCTTACATCTAACACTACTTTATCCAAATCATATAAAACCCATAAAAACACATAATTGGCCATGAAGCACCTCATAGTCCATTAAAAATAATCAATAAAAGTCTTTCGCCTAAAATTAGTTGTACTCATCCATATAAATAATATTTACTATCTATTAGACCATGTGAGGCCCTGCTAAGTAATCCTCTCTAACTTTTGAACTATGAATGAGAGAATGACACAATCCCCTATAGAGTTCGTCAAAGAAACTCAACTCAATAGTATTATGATCGATATTATTGTATGAAAACTTCACTAATTATTGAATATCTTTCAACAATCCACAAAAAAACCATAACACATTATATATTATTTCCACCAAAATTTGGTAATCTCCTCATATTTTCCATCTATTAAATATTGGTATATAGTTCTAAATATAAAGTTTGTAATAATCACCTATTGTAAATCCTTTCAAAACAATGAAGTCAGTCTAGAATAATTGTCTAAAATAATTGATGTCATCATAACATGAATTTTACCCAATACCGATAAAGACATATTATTTAATATATTCAACTCCTAAATCAGTATTAAATGACATGATTTTGTCTTTTTTATTTATAAATACTATACTATAGTCACACTTCATTAATTTATTCAAAATATTTTCTATAAAATTAATCGATTTTGATTCTAATTATAAATTTAAATAGTAAATGGTTGCCACATTACCACTAGACTATTATAATATTCCATTACTAGTTGACATGTAATCCATTTTGAAACATATTCTAAAATATTTCTCTATAAACATGGCAAAAAAATTGTTGTTTCATATCTATTAACATCTTATTTACAGTTGAGTTAACCACCCAATTAAAATGTTAAAATTATTTTATCACTTACCCATATATTGTGTACCAAACAAACCTCAGATTATGAAAGTACAATATCAAATTTAATACATTTTACTATCTATTTAGGGCCTCAACATTAATTAAATAATGCCTCATTAACATATAATAAAAATATAATAACTACACTTTCCTCACCCTATATAAAAAATTTAGTGGAAAAATAATACTCAAAAGTGTCATATGCTCACCCTTACTTACTATTTATAATCACATTTTAGTGAATAAAATCATGAGATTCTATTTATAAATAGCTTCTTTAACAACATCCCTATGTGATTTATGACTTAATCTACCTGTTTATCTGTTTACCTTCATCAATATATATGCTAAATATAGGTAAACTTTTTATTAGTACAAATTTAATCATTGCAACCAAAAATTTGGATAATACAAAAAGATGATATACTTCAGTATTATGTGATCATTGTACACTATGAGACCCTCACTAAAAAAATAGTAATGAAACACTTTCTATGGATAGATGATGAAGGCATGATCGAGGTCATTCATTGGGTAATTCCATTCAACAACCCTTAACTAGTGTGATCCATTTGCAATTATATAACTAACATATATCAAGATGCATTAATGTTTTGTTCTTAAGGAATCACAATAATATATTTATACAACCCAATGAAATGAGAATAGTTTCTGATCTTAATTTTTTCATTTCATTAGAAGAAATTTTACATTCTATAGTCCTCGTTAATTATACATTTTGATGGGTTAAATATATCACTTGTGAATATATGTGTTAGAAATACTAAGTAAATTATCAATAAACCCAATTAGTCATAGAAAACTATACACGTCAATGATGTTTTTTAATGCTTCCCTTAATACCATGAAATTAATATTTTTATTTCCAACCTATACACCAATTCCTAATAACTCTTGATTGGAGAATTTGACTTTTTAAATCCGAAATTTAAATATAAATAATACTTTATTATGATGATGATCATAGAATTTTCCCAAAAAAGTATCTAATTATTTCCCTCGATCATACCATGATTGTTTTTGTAAGAAGGTAGTTCTTTTATCAAATGACCAAAGCAATTTTATTTTAAAAATAAAAGATTACATGAGTTTAAATGACGTGATCATATTACAATCATTAAGATGAAGGGGAAGAAAATTGTCAAGAAGCTCCTCAAGACATGTTATTTATTGCGCAACCTCTTTATTAGAGAGTCAATATGCAACCATATTCACCTCACGATAGGTGTGGGTTGCAATATAGTTGATGTCATGGAGAGGACAGAGAAAATTCATCAAGCGCGTAGTAACCAACCAAGATAGATGAATCACCCCTTCCAAATGGCCTGCACTACAGCAGTAGAATCACTTTAAATCTATAAGTTGTTCCAACCTTTGTGTAGGGGGGAAGAAAAGCCATGGATCACACTCAGTATTACGGATTCCAGAGAGGTTGCAATACCGCAAACTCCAAAAAAGCACCCAACAATCTGAACAAGGTGGTTTCTGAAGACGACGCCACATCCCATGGGCCCCAAATTTCCTTTGTAGGAACCATCCACGTTGATTTTAGTCCATCCTAGGAGTGGATGTGTCCAGAAGACCTCAAACGTGCATCTTGGCTGGTAATAAATTCCATCAACCTGAAGTCATCTCAGGGTCATAAAATAAGCCACAGAGTTGTTGTGGCTCCCTTTTTGAATCAATGCAGCTTCCCAAATAGAAATGAGAATTTTCATTTTACCTTCATTAAGGTTAAGTGATAAATATTGTTAAAAATTGAATTTATATCATACCATATCACATGAAGTATCTCCACAACCCTAGAAAGAAACAAGTTCTTGATTTGTTGTGAGTTATACATATCAATGCAATGTTTTAGCTGGTCATTGATAGATTCAAGGATCAGCCATCTTTAGTCAAGGATGTTAAAAATATAGTTCCTAATAGAAGTAGCTGTAGCACAAGACAGAAATAAATGATTTTCTTCTTCTCTATGTAGATTACAAAAACGAAATTTAGGGAATAGCTGAATCCCAAAAAGTTGCAATCAAGCATAAGTGGGAACCCTATTATAGGAAAGACACCAAATAAGAGTGAGTGTTGAAGGATTTATCCAAGACTTATCAAATCATTTAATCCATTTGACGTCATTTTAGGAGTTATAGAAGGTGTAGTTATAGATTTTTTTTTGCATTTAGTAACCCATTGTGAGCAGGTTCTCAAATCAAAAAATAATCTAAGAAAGAAAACAGGTACTTATAAATTATTTGAACATCATTAATAAGAAGAGTGTTAATATGAGAAGAAAGAACATTGTTAACAATGATTTTGATATTATCAGGAGGACAATCAGGAGGAATAAAGGAGATTAGAGGAGCACCGGTCCAGTTGTCCAACCTAAATATCATAGAGGGGTTTCTAGAAACCATCTATATGGAATTGTTCATAATGTTTTCATACATGTATTTGATGGAGGGACAAATGGAAGAGTTCAGAAAATTATTTTTACCACTTTTCAATTTTTCAAGGAACCTATTTTTGATGAGCGCAATCGAGGGGTAGTCATTGTGAATCAGGTACCAAGTTTATCTGACTTATAGGAACTCATTAAAAAACATTAAGTTTTTGATTCCAAGACCAACCTTGTCTAATGTTTTACAACAAGTAGTCCAAAGAATAGTCACAAGTTTCCTGTCCAAGGTGCTTCTAGACTAAATTATTTTTGATGTAAACATTAATTTTTTTAATAAGACTAGCCGGCCATTTGTAGACCATCATAGAGTAGACCAATTTGGAGACAATGACAGATTTGACAAGACAAACTCTCCCCGCTAGGGAAGAAGATTTTCCCATCCAAGTAGAGAGCTGATAAAGAATTTGATCAACAATGTTATAAAAGTAAATTTCTTTGGGTCTTCCCCAAAATATGGGAACCCCAAGGTATTTTTATGGAATAGTTCCTTATTTGATTCGAAGCTCATTTATGATACCATTTTTCTAAAAGGAGGAAAGTTTTTCCCAAATTAGATGAAGGATTAATGCTAGCCAATGACTTGAACCGAGACCTCCTCATATTAAGAAAGAGTAGTTTTGAGAGTTTTGTTGTTTTCCCCCCTTTATAAAAAGAATGATGTCATTAGCATATATAATGTGAGTGGGAGCATTGAAATTCATGTAAGCAAGAATAGTTTTGATCTTGTTTTGTTCAACAAGATGTGTGAGATGATGTTAAATAGTCCTCTGCAATAGAAAAAAGGATTGCATATAGGGGGTCACCTTGTCTGACACCTTTGGAGCAATTAAAGTAGCCTCTGGGAGATCCATTGATCAAGATGGAAATATGTGCAAAGTTGAAAATGGTTTTAATTATAGATATGAAGACATTTTTGAAACCAAAGCTTTGTAAAACTTTGAAGATGAAATTAAAATACATAGTATCAAAGGCCTTCCTAATATCAAGTTGAATGGAAAATGTTACCACATCTATTTTTATCATTCAACATGTTAGTGGATTCAGAGATGATACAAATAGAGTCTTGGATGGATCTTCCCTTGACAAAACCAAATTGACTCCAAGAAATAATTTTACCTATGATAGTGGAGATTTTATTCATAATAAGTTTGGTGATAATTTTATAAAGAGTGTTGATAAGAGAAATTGGTCAAAAGATATGAATTTCAGAGGCATTGTCTATATTAGGGATCAAAGTTAGGAATTGGGAATTCAACCCATAAAGTAGGATTCCACTAGAGAAGAAAGATTTAATGAGTTTTCCAACATCAGTTTGGATTATATCCCAATATTTTTTATAGAAACCTTTATTAAAGCCTTCGAGAGCCGGGGAACTGGTAGGATTTAAGCTAAAGATAGTGTCTTTGATTTCATGATCAAGGGGAACATTAATGAGGAGAGTTTTTTCAACATTAGTGATAATTTTCGGAATTATTTCATGAATGAGATCCTTGTTCAAAGCTGGGCCATTGAATAGAGATTCAAATTAAGAGAAAACATAATTAGATATGTTCTATTCCTTATCTAAGAGGTTGTCCCCATCTTTTAGAGAGGCGAGATGTCTACAAGTTTTCCTAACTCTCTACAAATAATTTTAGAATTTGGTATTTCTATCACCATAAGTTAACCATTTTATTTTGAATGTTTTTTTTGAGAATGTTGTATTTAAATTAGAGAAGAGAATTTAGATTCATAGTAATACTAATTTCTTGATTTTTATCCGAAGCAAAATCCGAGTGTGTGTTGTTGTTTTGGATTTGATGAAGCTCATTCTCAAGTAGTAAAATGTCGTTTTCAATTGGTTTAACATTAATAACACACTAAATCTTGATCTTTTTTTGAGATATTTTAATTTAAGGGGATAAGAAAAGGCATCATCAGAGTGAGAGATAGAAGTCCAACAATGCTTAATGAGATTACCACAGTTGGGATCTAAGAACCATGAATTGTTGAATTTGAAGGAAAGATTAGGTTAAATAGTTTTGAGGGTGATAATGACCAAAATATGATGATGGTTATATTTAATTTTTGGGTGGGTGGTGCTAGAAATGATATTCCATTTATCCAAGGCATGATCATTAGTGAAATCCCTATCCAGTTTTCTTACAACCAATCTATTGTAATGATTTCTATACCAGGTATACTTGGCTCCAAGGAGATAAATTTAAATTATATTGGAATTATCTATAGAAGCCTTGAACTCCCTCGAAGATAAAGTTGAGTAGAGAGGTCCTATTTTATCACTTGAAGAAAATATTTCATTAAAGTTTCCAAAAACCAACCAGGGAAAATGAATATTAGAGCTCAAGTAGGAGATTTCATGCCAAAGAGTCCTCCTATCTTGATATTTATTATTGGAATATATAAAAGAGAAAAAGGGGTTAGTGTTGTCAATCATAAATTCATAGGTGAAAATTTTCTCTGCAATATAGAAAACATTAACATTCGATAAGGATGAGTGAGTAAAAATCTAGAGAGAATCATGTATGGTGTTATTTTAACATGCACCTATGAAGGTGTATCCAAAACAAAAAAAGTGCACTAAATCCGTGGAGATGTTTATTTTGGGTTCAACATTAGAAAAAAAATAAATGTTTTTGTATGTTTACCATTCGTTTTAAGATAATGAATGTGTCAAGGTTTGCAATACCTTGACAGTTCCAAAATTATATCTTCATTTAAAACAATGTTTGGAGTTAGAATTCCCTTTTTCTTACTATCCGAGCCTTTTTGTATAACTGATCTTATAAGATTTATAGACATATTAGGGCTTGAATTAGACACCTTCTTACCTATAATAGAGACCAAGGGGATGGTATTATCACCTGAAGCCAATTATTGCATGGAAACATCTTGCACAAAATTACTGGTAGATGATTTAATAGCTATAGTATTGGCCTTATTGTTAATAGAATCTAAAAAGTTATTACTAATAGTAACATGATTTACATCAGAGTATTAGTAATCTGTGAGGGGACTTGGATCAGGGGTACCTGCGTGCTTATCAGCATGGGAAGTTGACTTCATTTTTGCAGTCAAGCTAATTGATCTAGAGTGTTCATCCTACTGTACATCGTAATCTGTATGAGAATTAACCAATGGACTAACCTGTATGTTTTGGACACAAAAATTGGAGTCTAGAATCGAAACTACTGCTGTCATAACCCGGTCCTTTGTGGAATCCTAGACCTACTGTAGGGAAGTAGCAGACTGTGTCTCTTCCCTAATAGCAGTGTCAACAGGGTCCGAGACCTGGGAATTCTCAGCAGGGGAGTCTGAAATGCTCAAAACTATGACAACAGGGTCACAACAGCACTATAAGTTATACTTCATCAAGATAGAGGCTGCATCTACAAGAATAAAAGGTTGTATAGCATTGATTCCATTATCATCCGTAAGAAATATTCAATCCGAGTTGGACTGTTTTCCCAAATGAACATTAGTTTGGTCCATTAGCAGAGCCCCAGTGTTGATTAATTTAGTAGTGCTAATTTGGGTTTGAGAATTATCTAGAGGATGACCATGAAGATCTTTACTATTTTTATTTTCTTTCTCTAGAGGATCAGGGTTGTTCAAATAGGGTGTGTCCTGGTTCAATGTAGTGATCAATTATGCATAGTTGTGGTTCACTTCATTCACAGTAAATGACCCATAGCAACCTGTTCTATTATTAGGATAAGTGCAAGATATATTAGAAACAAAATTCCCTTGAACAGGTGAATATAAGTTATCCCTTCTATCCGATTTATTGACATCATTAATAGTGAGTTTGGATCTCGATGTTTGTTCCAATGAACATGAATCAATATTGAACTTCTCAATTATTTGATTGGTGAGTGTTATGTTATCAAGAACTAGAGTCTCTATTTCAGCTAGGAGATTTTGATCCTTATTGAAAATATCCTCCCTTTTAGCATAATCATCCCAAGTGAAACCTGAAAAGTCACCTAAGAGTGTCAAGTTATGACCTTTTTTGACCCAAACTTCAGTTTTCTTTTTTTTTCTGGTAAATCTATCATGAGGACTTTATCCTTCTTATTTCTCTGTGTTTCTTCCAATTATTTTATATTGGAAGGTTAACCTTCTTTCTAACCACCCTGTAACTAGAAATGTTGTGACCAATTATCTTATAGAGCTAGAAAAAGGTGGGATTTCTCTTTTATTCAATTCTAACATCAGTTTTATAATTGTTAGCATTGAAATTGATAGTGTTGGGAAACATTGAATCAAGATTTATTTCAACCATGAATCTTAAAAAAAATTTCCTAAGTTAACATGTAAAGTCCTATGGTCTATTTTTAATGGGGTTACTATACATGATATAATGTCATTTACACTTTTAGGATTCCAAAAAACTAATTCAGTCCGTGAAGTCTAATCCATACTTGAGCCATTGTGTTCCTAGATTTATGTGAATTGAATGCAAAGTCCCAATCAAATAATCTGATAAACCCTGGTTTCAAATTAATATTACCAGTCCTTTATTCTTTATCAAGGTCTTGTTGTGTGCTTAACAAAATTTGGTAATATCCTTTGCCTATTGGTATCATCTTCCAATTAGAGAAATTCCAACAATGAGCAATACATGAATGTAAATTAGTAAGAGTCTAGGGACGATCACCTTTGAGGTATGAAACGTGGCCCATAACAGAATATTGACACAGTTTTTTGCACTATAGTAGTGTGGTTGGTTCTGCTTACACCAGGTAACCTCCATCGTCAAGATTTTTTAATAGAGGAATTTTTGTTACGTTATTAGTGCCTAGTGCGGTGCCTTTCAGAGCATCCAGAAAGGAAACCCTTGAGATCTGCCCGAATTCTCTTGAATATAATTTTTCTCATCAGGGATTCCAGTACTTTGGTTGTCTGTGACAATGGAATGCTTGTTGTTGGATTACTTTGTGCAAAGAGATGCAAATCGATGTGATTCGAACATTCCAGGCATGATAAAGGAATCATCCATGAGCAATGAGAATGAGAGAGATAGCCAAAAAACCCTTAGCTCGTGAATATTTTAGAGGGAGATGGTCACCCATCTCTCTAAAAACCCGTCGATCATCCCATTATTGTAATTACACTAGTATTCAATTAATTAATATAGTTATAATGGTGTAAATATAATGGAAAAATATTTGATCCATTATTGTCATAAAATAGAACAAGTGTTAGTAAAACGAAATTGGATGAAATAATAATCATAATGATCATACCTACTTTGAAATGTTATATTTCATTTTTCGAGTTTTTTTACCTCAAGTTAATAGTATTAATAACTCAAGTTGATATAGAAAAACAATCTGGAACACATAAATTAAACAAAAAAATCATCAATTCTAGGAAATGGATATTCATTTTTTATATTAAATTTATAATATTCATATAATATATACATAAATATAATGTGAAATTCAATTTATTCACAAAAATAACTAGAGCTACTTTACATGAGGAACTTGGTCTAATGAATCCTTTATTTTCCAAATAAATCAATAAATCATTCAACATTAAAATTTAAATATATCCATCCAATATGAATAGAGAGATATATGAATCATACTGAAAAAATCAATTAAAAAAACTACTTGATACTCTATATGAATTATAAGAAATTAATCATGAAAAACATATGGGTGGTGGATCACTATCTTTGGAATTCCAAAATTTATATCTTCTTTTATTAATCTGAACACCAATAAAACAAACAATCATGATATACTCCCAAAACCAATTTACACAGTTATATCTAAATTTATATTCACTCTCCATTCAACTATAAACATAAAAATCCCACCCTCTAGATAAGATAACATTATATTTCAATTATAAAATTAAATGTGAGTGTTATATTCTATAACAACCCCAACTCTAGTAACCCATAGATGATCTCTACTTTATTAACATGGATATAAGGGATCTAATCCTGAAGGACCGATCAGTTTAATAGTCTTAGAGAGATAGATACATTCCTGATAACCATTTTACATTGGGAATAAAATATAAAAAAAATTGAACATTAAACATCCTTGAAACTCATTTAATGATATATTCTTTATAACCCAGGGAAAGGAAATGAAATAATTGTGGGCTCAAACTTTCAGTAACGGTTCTATAGAATAGAATATATCATGATTAAATAAGGAATAACCAATATGGAAAGATATATAACTAAAAACTCATGAAATTTAATCAATAACTCGATCCTAAATGAATCCATGGATAATATTAAAGTAAAAATCTCATGGATAATAATAACTAAATTCTATATGAAGGTAATGTATAATATTGGACATCATGATAATAGAAATCATGATATGTATACCATCATGACCATATTCCAAGAGACTTTAACAGATTTTTAGGTATAAGAAAACCATTTAATTTTGATAACTAATTTGTCTCATGATACAAATTAATGCATATGGGGGTAATCAAAAACCATACCCCACCCATAATTTCATGTCCAATACATCATTTGTGGAGATGATAGGATGCACCCACACACGAGAGATATTATAATTTCATTGGGTGAAAGAGTAAGTAAGTGGATGATTTATTCATTTTAAAAAATCAATATTATGTCATAACAATCATATATATTCATTATTTATATTATTATTACTATCTATGTGAGTCCATAATGGAAAAAAATTACATCGATTCACGAGGCGGAAGTCCACCGTACACAGAAGTGATTTTTTTCCCATTTGATGGAGAATGAGATGGATGAATATTATTTAATAAACATAATAAAATATCAGAATATGGGGGATACTAGTACTATTATATTTCAATTTTTAAGACATAATTTAAGGTGATAAAAGAATAAGTAAAAAATAAAGTGCTTGGTGAAGATGACTATATTCTCTTAGAAAAATATCTTTTGGATGTCTTATTAAAGACCCTATGGTTCTTATTTTGGGAAGAAAAGTGGATTTTGAAGGTGTATAATGTTGTTGGGTAGTGATTTCGGTAGGTTTTGGTTGATATAAATGGGTTTATGGGTGTGAATAAATGAGGTGATGAGGTGCCCTTTTATTATTGTGGTGAGCGGCACAATTGAAATTTCTTAATGTTTTTCAATAATGTCAAGTGAATTTCTTGTATAAATGGATCTATAATAGCTCATATTATAAGGTGATAAGGTTATGGTATAAATAAAACCAACCAGTGGGGTTTCATTAAGTGATTTTGTCATTTTAACCCTTATCTTTATAGATTAACCCTTGGTAAACCTGTTTTGACCTTAACCATAGTAATTAATTTTAACAGTTATTTAGTTTTTATTTTGAAAAAATATAATGTTTAAATTATTAATTCATATTAGTTATTTTTATATAAATATATAATTAATTTTATGAAATTCAATTCATATAAGTGGCAACATATAATTTAATGACAAACCCACATAATGTGTCAAAAAATGGTTTAAAAAAATGCATTTTTCAAGCATGCGATGATCTCATACTAACAATACGACTAATAATAATCATTATATAGATTTAAACTAATATTTATATATATAATATTAAAAATATTTAAATAATTAATCATTAAATATTATTCTAATTATTAAAAAAGGAAATACTTTATGCTTTTTAGAGAAAATGGTTTTTTGAAAAGTATATCTTTTTACCTACAGATTATATTATATTTATTTAAATAAAATTGATAGTAAATAAATTGTAAATTGTACATATTATGAAATATTATTTTAAATAAATTTAGAAATATTTAAATACTATATTTCTAATTATTCATAAAATGTTATTTCTAAAGGAAAATTTCAAAAACTCATTCTATGATTATTTTGACCAAGTAAGTTCAAATTCAATATTTATCCTATCAAATTAGAATTATTGTTAAATTAAATATTAAAATTTCAATTTTATTATAGTTTTACTGAAATATAATATTCTCTTATTATAATTGAATCTTGGGTGTTATAATCCTCCCTCCTACGGTAATTTCTTCCTCAAACGTTTCTTAGACATTACTTTCTAAATAAATGAGGGTGATTCTTCTTTACAACATCCCATGGTTCCCACATTTATTCCTAAATTTTCTGATTTCTTCAAAGTATGATCACCAATTAAGTCATCTGATTCCACAATAATTTCTCTATAAGGTCAAAAATGAGGATGGGCTCTTCCCAGAAAGATAGATAAGGTTCTAATTCTATTTATTTATAGTTGAGCACATGCATTAGGTCTAGAGTTTACTTCCATAATAATGAGATATGGAAGAAATAATTTAATTTAGAGAGAATTGGTGGAATTTCTAAATGGTATGTCACAAATCTAACTCTTTTGAGGATTTCAAAAGGTCTGATGTTCCTGGGGCTCAGTTTCCCTTTCTTATCAAATCATATAACACCATTATATGGAGATAGTTTCCAGAAAAAACGATCTTCCACTTGAAATTCAAAATCTTTACTCTTTTTATTAGCATCACTATTTTTCCTAATTTGAGCTACATTAATATAATGTTGAATAGTATTTACCACTTTTTTCGTATCCTCAACAAGTTATTTTCCCAGAACCTTATTTTCACCAACTTCATCCATACATGTTGGAGTAAAACATATTTTACATATAATTCTTATCATGAGACCATTTGAATACATTAATATAAGATATTGTTATAGTAAAAATCTACCAAAGGTAAATACTTATCCCACATACCTTTTAAGTCAATTGATAATGATCTCAATATGTCTAGAAATGTTTTAACAGGACTTTCAAACTATCCATGATCCTGAGGATGATATGAGATGTTCAATTGAATCTCGGTGTCAAGAGCCCTTCAGAATAATTTTCCCAAATTTCAATTTAAATCATGGATCATGATCAGATATAATTAAAAAAGGGATACCATTAAGTATTTTAACTTCATTAATATATTACCATGTAAGGTGATTAAAAGGTAAATATTCTCTTATAAGAATGAAATGTTTAGATTTTTTTAATGTGATTAAAAAGTACCCATATTACATCATTATTTCTTAGAGTATTTGGTAATAAAGTGAAAAATTCCATTGTAATTTCATCACATTTCTAAATAGGAATTGGTAGCAGTTTTATAAATCATCTAGGTTATTGTCTCTCAAATTTCACCTATTGAGAAACCATGTATCTTCATATATAATTATCAATTTCCCACTTCATATTATCCCACCAAAAATGTACCTTCAAATACCTATACATATTAGTCCTACCAAGGTGTATAGTTAAATTCATTCTATGAGAATCATCCAATAATTTTTTATTCAGATCTTGTATAGATGGAACACATAACCTTTTTCAAACTTTTATAATTCCATATTCACAAATTATGCCTTCCAATTTTTTATCATTCATTGATTTAGTTTTCTTTTGAAAATTATCATCATCAGGTTGATAGAATTTTATATTTCCCAAAAAATATGGTTGGTAAATTATTTTAAAAACAAGTGATTTCTCTCCATCCTTAATAATTCTCATGTCCATCATTACTATATCCATGAATATAAGATCCCTATAAATCCTCAGTTTTTCTAGAACTCCATGATATTTCCTATTCGATCCTTCCACTACATTATTTCCATTAAATAGGTGGTAGTGTATTCATAAATCATAATCCTTGAGTATCTTAAGATAATATCATTGAATCGTGTTGTTTTATTTCTATAAGAAGATGTATTTTATACTCTTAAGATCTGTGTATATATAAAATCTTTAAACATTGAGATAATGTATCCATATCTTCAAAGAAAATATTATGGAATCTATCTCATGATCATGATATGAATAGTTGTAATCATGAATATTTAACTACCTCTATGCATAGGCAATACATTTATCATTATAGATAAGGAAACAACCATGTCCCTTCTTTGATACATCCCTATATATCACAAATACATCATTTTTGGAAGGTAGAATAAAAATCAAGGCATTGACCAGTATCCTATTCAATTATTCAAATCACTCTTCACATTCTTTTATTCATGTGAATATAACCCCTTTATGTATAATCTTAGTTAACAGGTTATCTAATCCGGAATTTTTTTGAAAAATTAATGATAGTAACCTGGAAAACCAATGAAACTATGCACAAAAGTTATATTCATTAGTGTGAGCCATTCTTTGTCTTCCATTGTCTCCATAAGATCGACATAGATTCTATCCTTGGAGACAATATGACAAAGAAAATCAACTTTCTAAATCCATAATTCACACTTTCTAACTTTCCCATCTAATTATTTTTCTTTAAGAGTCTCAAGAATGATTCAAAAGTGATTCTCATAGTCCTCATATCATTCAAAATACCTCATGTAATCATCAACAAATACCATAACCAAATTATAAATATATTCTATGAATACTTTGTTTATTATATCTATAAAAAAAAGGATTCCTTGGTTAATCCAAATGGTATTAATACAAACTCTCAATGTCCACAACTTATACAAAATATTGTATTTAGAATATCTTCCTTCATTACACAAAATTTACGATACCCAAGAAGAAGGTAAATCTTTGAAAAATATTGAGCTCCATGAAGTTGATTGAATATATCATCAATTCAAGGTATGGGATACTTATTATTTTATCACAATAGCATTTATTTCCCTATAATCAATCTAGGGCCTCATATATCCATCATTATTATTAACTAAAAGAATAGGGTCTCTCCAAGGTGAAACACTGAGTAATATAAATCCATTATCATACAAATCCTCTAGTAGTTTATTTTACTCCACTAATAGTATAGTGCCCATTATATATTGTTTCATTGATATAGGTCTTTATTTAGGGATTAAAATCAATTGAAAAATCAACTTCACACTATGAAGGATGTCCAAGTAATTTCTTATTAAATGCCATAATGTATTCCTATACAATAGGTACATCCTAAATTTTAAGGTATATTTTTCCACATTTAGATTTTGATTTCCCTTATTCCCAAAGAATCTCATTCAAAAGTGCTACTAGGGGTGGATTTAGACATGACCCATATAATGAGGTCTCCACTCAAATGGTAAGTAATTCTATATCTTTATCATGAATCATAATTTTCATCTCCTAATAATATATTTTTACATCATATTTTGAAATAAGTCCCATACCAAGATTATATAAAATCAAACCATAGCTATATTAATAATGTATGAAAATTGGTCTCATTTATGTGTCATAATTGGAACTTCATCACACATCCTTGTTATAGTGAGATTTCCACTAAGAGTTTTTATTGAAAACAACCTTCTTAATGTGATATGGAAATACCCATTTTTTTTGAAAAACATAGATGATCAAAAATAGTGTGAGGATATATAATCAAATAAATAATTAACTAAATTTTATTCTATGATTAAAGTACCTACCACAACATCTTTTGGAACTTCAAACTCAGTTTTAATGATCATATAATCTTGGTATTCTCCCCTTAGCGTCTTTAGTAGTAGATTAACTTGACACTTGTGACATTGGTTTGGATAATGAACAATATCAATAATGTATGGAAACTAGATAATAGTGGTATCTTTCATTATCTTACATTAATTATCTAGATGACCCTTATCCCCACATTTGTAATGAACTCCCATTCCCTTCAAGTAATTTCTAAGATATTTCATTCCAAAATTTTCACATGATTGAAATTGATTCATTTTATTCATATTCTTTGACAAATTCTATTTTTAGTTGTATTAAACCAACATATTATTTTATTGATTTACCTTGAATATATATGATCTATATAATTCCACCTCTTTTTTTATGGAACATAAAAATATTTCATCATATAATGATTTTTTTTAGATTTCAGTGCCCTTCGGGACTTGTCATAAGACCTTCCAGTTAATGGTCAATAATATATTCCATATTACATATATAATGAAGGACCCTGGGACACCCTGAGAGGGGAGGGGTGAATCAGGGTAACAACTTTTTTCTTTTAATGTGATGGATCTTGTTCCCAAGTTGGTAGGAACTTGTTGAAACTGTAAGATGAATATAATCAGAATGAAAACATTGACATTCACAGAGAAGACACAACACTTTTTACTTGGTTCACCCCTAAGGGCTACATCCATGGAGCATACGCCGACAAGTTATTGGTCGTACCTAATTCCACTAATCTTCACTAGCCGTGGATTACAAAGGTTTGGGCACATTCACTCTGTCCTAGGCTCACTGCCTTTTCAAAGGTTCAGGGATAGCTTACTGCTTCCCTCGGGTCACTCCCATTGACTCCCCTTGGATCACTACCATTGGTGATGTCCCGCTCAGTTTATAGACATGAAGGTCTCTTCAATAGATAGAAATTAAGTACTTTGTCTCCTATTCAGCATGAGACTTTGCTTGCATCCGAGTCCTGAGTTGATTCTCGGTTAAATTAAAAATTTCATCCACTGATGAATACCTCTTTTTCCCTTGTTTGTTGGGCAAACAACCTTTGGAAAGTGCCTTCGCAAAGTACCCTACTTCGCAAGGCTCCCAATTTGCAAAGCTCAAACTTCATGGAGTCCCTTCCTTTTTGCGAAGCTCAATAGCGAAGCACTCTCGCGATGCACAAGCCTTCGCAATGGTTGGATGTTGTGGAGCTTCTACCTCTTCGCGAATCTCACTGAGCCAATGCAGGGTGCACAACTTTTGCGGAGCTTAGAATATCTACCGTGAAGCTCCTCTTTCACGAAGCACACTACCTTCGCGAGTGACCTTTGCGAATCGATAGAAAAGGATTTTCGTTGAGAGCTCTCTCTCTTTCTCTCGAGGGGGTCGACCTACATTTATAGGCGATTCCACCGACCCTCGACCCTTCCGTGCAAAGTCAGTGCCATGTCAGCTCAAATCGCGAAGCTCCTAAGTTCCCGCTGAAATTCTCTCAACATCGCGAAGCACTATAAAAATTTTCCATTCGCGGATCTCGTCGTAATCGTGGAGTGTTCTGTCATTTCATCTGCGCCTTTTCCGCGAAGCTCCCTCGCAAAAGATCTTCATCATTGCGATGCTCTTCATCCCCTGCCATTCGCAAAGCTTTGACATAATCGCGAAGAATCACCGCCTCCATAATTCTGGTCTTCGCAAATTCCAAACCATTAATCCACTCGTCACAAAATTCATGCATGTGCCATATTTAATTATGCTCTTCATGGAAATCCTATTTTCACGATGCTCACCAACTTCCAAATTTTGGACCCCAAAAATTTGGCAAACACTAGGAAACGGCACCACCTTCAATACTATTGTCTGCTTGAACTGTATGATCTCTTTGCTAGTACACGTTCCGAAGTTCCATTGAGGATTGACAACAAACACAAACCATACTCCAAATCATGCATAGAAGACCATGGTTACAACATATAATCCATATAATACCTATATAGTCTTATAAAGTTATCCTTATACTTAACAACAATTTTATCCTCTTATTTATCTATGTTGAGGAACTTTTTCTTCATTTCAGTTCGTTTCTCATGAGGGAAATATTTTTTAAAGAATGTTTTTTCATAATATTTACATTCCATGTATTCTATTTCTTATTTCTCTCTTGTATTCTAGATAAATGAAAACCATTTATCAATATCACCTTTGAGACAATATAATGCAAGTATAACCATTTTCTTATCATCACATCCCAAGTCACGAAATACCACAACAAGGGACTTAATTCATTTCTCAACGACCACATGATTAGTAGTACCACAAAATGATAGAGGCTTATATCACATAAAACGATTAAATATAGGTGTATCATCCCATGTAACATCATGTTTCTACACATGTGTAAGGTTATAAGTCATAACCTAGTTCAACATCCCTAATATAGCCATAATCTACTCAACTCCAACACTATTAGTATTAGATTTCTCAATAAAAAAATTTATAGATTGACCATGAGTAATTATACCATAATTTCTACAATGAACCATTTATAAGAAATGGAATATTTTGAATTAGTTCATATTATTTTTAATTTCAAATAATAATATATAACCCTAAATCTGATTTAATAATTAGTATAAATTGAAAATTTATGCATTGTTAATCTCGGAATCATAAACTTGGTTTCTTTGGGAATATTTTTAAAACATTTTAAAATAATTCATCATATTTGGTAAGGAATATGTGAATTAACCCAAGAAAAACCACCGAATGATTCAAAATAGGTGAGAAGTAAGGGCACAATCACCATGCAACAAAATAATGGTTGAGATATACTTGAACAACTCTTTTTAGGGTTATTACCCGAACATGCATCTGTGCCAAAACCACACCCACTTATAAAATCAAGAAAGATATATATTTCTTGGAAAAACCAAATAATATCTACCTTAATAAAACTTTAATGATATTATTATACAATTATACATGTCCTAAAATTCATTTATAGGTTTATATTCCATCATCTATGTTTCCTTAAATCTACTTCAAAAGGTTTCTACTAAACATACTTTGACACCAACTTTAACAACCCCGACTTTAGTAAAAAAAATAAAATTTTTATTTTATTGTCATATATACAAGGGACATAATCATGAAGGACTAATTAGTTTAGTAATTTTGTAGAGCTAGATACATATTTTACATTGAGAATAATATATACAATAGAACAAACATGAATCTCCTGCATCTTTTGAAGTAATTTAAGGATTTTTTATTCATAACAGAAAGAAAAGAAATAAAATAAGGGTGTTCAATAATGATCTTTAAGGGTTAAATATAATGAAATTTATCATGAGAAAATAATTCGTAATCAATATATAATGGTAAATAACTTAAAAATCATGCCATGTAATCAATAACTCGAGCATGAAATGAATCTACGGATAATATGCAAGAGAAAATATAGTGGATAATAATAACTAAATTCTTAATGAAATAAATTAATAATATTGGATGTCATGATCTATGAAATCAATATATCAATACCATCAATACCTTATACTATGTTTGTTTAATCGTTGGGTAAGTAAACACTAAAAACCCATTTAATTTAGCTAACTGATTTGTCTCATTAGACGTGTCAGTAAATTGAGGGGATATCAATAACAGAAACCCACCATTGACTGTAGTCCAATGAATTCCTCATATATTAAACGATCAGTTAAATTCATAAACAATATTCCTTATTAAAAAAATATCAATTTTGAGTAAATAATATGGAATTCCAATTTTCCCCAGTCAATCAAATAACATTTATATTAAAATAATATATGTAAAAATGGTATATAGTTTAGGAACTAATCATATCCATGATATAAATAATATGGATATTTCAGAGAAATATAATGTCAAATGATAATAAGAAAGTGAATGTTTCAAGTTAATGTTAATGACCAAAAAATTATTAGGAGAAAAAATATGACCATTAATTTATTAGAAATATAGGTTTTGAAATAAAATTGTATCCTTTTGAGAAATAAAGGGAATGAAAGAGAAATATAAAAATCATCTTTTAGTAAATATTTTTTAAATAATTTAAAACTTATAGAATAATCTAAATATCATAAAATGTTTATAGTGACATGAAAGTCCATTAACACCATATATGTTAAACTAAAAACATTCCTATTGACTTTTTATAATAAAGTCAAAAAATAGATTTTGAGAAAACATTATAAATATTCATTTCAAACCATATGAAAATTAAAGGATAACACAAAATTTCTTTAATGTATCATTTTATTTATTAAAAATACTCTTGTATTTTTTTTGAAAAATATTTATATGGAGCAAAAACAAACCTGATGAAAAGGAGAAATAAGCTCAAGTTTTTTTAAGTGTATCATTTCTTGGTTCAATTCCTAAAGAGAGAAAATGTTGGAAGAAAATATGTAAACTCCTTAAATATATATATTATAAGAAAATAAATGTGTTTTATCAATGATTTATTATCATATTCCTTCAATGAAAATTAAGGTAATCCTAAAAAGTATGAGATTGTGAAATATAATGTTACCTCTATGATAACTTTTAAATTGTAACCACCTGAAACAATAAACATGAATTGAATCATTAATAATCAGGAATGAATATTTATTAATGTTAAATATATCAAATGGTATATTTATACACTTTATAAAAGTAAATAGGTACATAAAATCAAATATTTCTGAATGGAATGAAAATTAAGATGGACCCCTTACCTCACACTTCCATTTAGTTTAATGTGATTGAAATTCTTATATAATGGTATTTAAAATGTTATTAATTTAAATATTTACCATATTAAGATTTATAATATCACACATTATCCTCTTATTGTAGAACCCCGGGACACCCTGAGAGGGGAGGGGTGAATCAGGGTGACAAATTTTTCTTTTAATGCGATGGATCTTTTCCCCATGTTGGTAGGAACTTGTTGAACCTGTATGATTAATATGATCAGAAAGCAAACATTCACATGTAGAGAGATGACACGACACTTTTTACTTGGTTCACCACTAAGGGCTACATCCAAGGAGCATACGCTGACTGGTTTTCGGTCATACCAAATTCCACTAGACTTGACTAGAAAGTGATTAAAAAGGTTTGGGCACAATAACTCTATCCAAAGGTCACAACCTTTAAAAAGGTTTAGGGATAGCTCACTGCATCCCTCGGGTCACTCCCGTTGACTCTCCCTAGCTCACTTCCTTTTGTGAAGTCCCACTCAGTTTATAGACGTGAAGGTCTCTTAATCATTGCAAAAAAATGAATCCACTATTGTAAGTAGATACTTTGTTGAATTCCAACTATCTCCAGTAGACGAAGCACACTTTGCACCGAGGGTTTCGGGCAATCTCCCAGATTTTGTGCAGCTTCAAAAAGACGAGCGTACTTTAACTACACCGGGCACACTTCCCCAAGCCGGCGCACAAGTTTCAAGGACGTCACACAAGTCCAAGCCAAACACTTGTGCTACTCTCACTTCTTTAACACCAAACTTGCATGAATCACTTACTTTCTCGCCCAAACGAACTTGGATGCACAGCAAATAGCTGTCGCGCAGCCTCTACTTGCGCGAACCAGCAACACTTGCGCGATCACTACACTTGCGCGGTGGGAGCTCTGAATTTCCCTAAGTCTGAACTTCATGCCGAATGAGGAGGGGTGGTCCCCTATTTATTGGCATTCATATAACCTGTGTGGAGACGCTCAATTCTTACCTTGGCACATAAGTTTCAACGTGCAAGTCTTCTGTCCCCCTTGACACTTGCGCGACCAACCCAGAAACATGGGCGCCCCTACTTCCATTGCCATATTTTGATGAT
This sequence comes from Viscum album, assembly GCA_963277665.1. Classification (NCBI taxonomy): domain Eukaryota; kingdom Viridiplantae; phylum Streptophyta; class Magnoliopsida; order Santalales; family Viscaceae; genus Viscum; species Viscum album. The sequence continues at coordinate 20,398,652 of OY728157.1, read as the reverse complement.
CTAATCATGAGAAAAAAATGGTGCACAAGTTTCAAAACCTCTTAGGCACCGGTATGCAAGTCCTTTCTCGGTGCGCAAGTCACTAGTGCGACCAAACATATACTTGTGTGACCCTCTTTCCTTTGCCATATTTTGAAGTTTTGATCTTGAAAAACATATGGCACACAAGTTTCCTCCCCTTCTGAAAATGGCACGCAAGTATCTTTTTCCAAAACACCTTTTCTCCATTTGGGGATTCTCAGGCCCAAATTTGGAAAACACTAGAGACCGATGCCACCTTCAATACTTGTTATCTTCTTATTCAGTATGATCACTTTGAAAGAACACATTATGACCATCCAGTGAGGATTGACAAAAAACACAAACTATACTCTAAATCATGCACAGAACATCCATGGTTCCAACAATCTCCCCCATTGGGTTTGTTGGCAATCAGAAAATAAATTCAATAAATCCACATGCAAACCAAAAACGCAAGAATAAACTCGTCCAACACTCCAAGTCTACGTGATCAATGATCGGTGTAGAAAACAAGAGATGAAGATTCAATTGGGTTCCCGTGTTTTGGAATTCACAATGAAGCCCAATACTTTCTTTTAAAGTGTCTGAACATGATTGAACATGCCTGAAATTATTAGATTCTCCCCCATTGTCAATAAACCCAAAGACCAGTATTTGTTCATTGCTCAGCTCAAACCACACCCCCTGGATAGTATCTCCCCCACAAACCTGCATCATAGCCACAAACAGATAAAAAAAGGTGAACAAAAATGGGGATAGGGATTTTGTGTCACCTCCTTATGCACTAGGAGGTGGATGAACACCGAGGTTCAACCGATGCTTCTCAAATACAGCCGTTGAGAGTGGCTTGGTCAGGATATCAACCACTTGCTCATCAGTTCCCACATGATCCATTATAATCATTCCTCGCTCAACTTTTTCTTTGATAAACTGATACCTGATTTCAATATGTTTTGTACGAGAATGCTGAACAAGATTCTTCGTAAGATCATTTGCAATTTTGTTATCACAGTAAATTACCATTGGTTTCTTCACCTCATCACTAATATCCTTTAGTTGTTGCTTCATCCATAGCAGTTCAGTGCATGCCTTTGTGGCGGCAATATAATCAGCTTCAGTAGTAATAAGAGAAGTACTTTATTGTTTCTTGCTCAACCAACCAACACATTTATTCCCAATATATAATGAACCACCACTGGTGGACTTTCTATCCACAACATCGCTTCCCCAGTCAGCATCAGAAAATGCTGACAATTCATTGTTCCTTCCTGTAACAAAGGATAAGCCACAGTTGTGAGTCCCTTGAATATAACTCATGATTCTTTTTACTACTGCCATATGTTCCTCCTTTGGATTACTCTGAATGCGGGATGCAAGACATATGGCAAAGACAATATCTGGTCGTGTCGTTCTCAGGTATAGTAGGCTCCCAATGATCATATATACATGGTGGGATCTACAGAGGTCGCATACTCATGCTTTATAAATTTAGTTCCAACTGCAATTGGAGTTGACATTGGTTTGGAGTCTTGCATATTAATCTTTTTCAGCAGCTCTCCTGTATACTTTTCCTGAGTGATGAAAGTGTAATCCTTATTTTGAATCATCTGCAGCCCCAAGAAATATGTGAGCTCCCCAATAATAGACATTTAATATTCTGATTTCATGGGATTGGAAAATTCATCCACTAATTTCTACTTGATGCCACCAAAAATAATGTCATCAACGTAGACTAGAACCATGAACTGATATTTTGGAGATTTCTTCACGTACAAATTGTGGTCTACTCCTCCTCTCTTGAATTCCAAATTATTGAGATACGAGTCCAGTCGGGAATACCATGCTTGTGGTGCCTTCTTCAAACCGTATAGATCTTTCTTCAGTTTGCAGACCTTTGTTTCATCAGAACCAAGAACAAAACCCACTGGTTGTTCAATGTAGAGTTATTCTTCAAGTGCACCATTCAAGAATGCTATCTTGACATCCATCTGTTATAATTTATATCCTCTTTGAAGTTCCATGACAAGGAAAATCATGATTTACTCCAGTCTAGCCACTGGAGGAAAGGTTTCTTCAACATCAACACCTTCAATCTGAGAGTATCCTTTACGTAACAGTCGTGACTTGTTTATAATAACACTTCCATGCTCATCAAACTTGTTTTTGAAGATCCATTTTGTACCAATCACATTGTGACCTTCGGGTCTTTGGACAATATCCCATGTCTGATTCTTGTCAATCCGATCTAACTCTTCATTCATGGCTTTTACCCATGATTAATCCTTTGAAGCTTCTTCAAATGAGGATGGCTCCACAACTAACATAAATACAGATTGCGTGTTATTCCTCATTCTCCTTGTTTGATTGGGTGCACTCCTGTCCCCAATTATGTTAGAGGGATCAATATCAGCTCTACGATTTCTCTTGTTTTGTTCAGTTTCATTATCTCCAGCCACAATTTCATCATCAGATTATTCTTCTGAGTCAACATCATGATGCGACTGCTAAGTTTTTTTTACAGCTTCCTCTATTTCTGTATTTGTATTTTCTCCATGTTCACTTTCTTCTTCACTTTCTCTCACATCATCATATGACTTACTTGAAGCATTTGTGGGTTTCTCTTCAATTAGTTTAACATCACTAGTTTCTACAATCTTTCCTAGTGACTTTTTGAAACACTTGTAGGCTTTGCTGTTTATTGAGTATTCGAGTAAAATTCCTTCATCTGCATTGTCACGATACTTCCCCTGATTTTATTCTTTGTTTCTGATGAAACATTTACTTCCAAAAACATGAATGTATTTCAAAGAGTGATTCCTTCCATGAGAAAATTCATATGGTGTCTTTTTCTCACCCATATAGAGTCCTGTTTGATTTTGAATATACACTACTGCTTGAACAAACACTATCTAGTAATGTCGTGGAATACGACTCTCAATCAGCATAGTTCATTCCATGTTGTTCACCTGTCGATTCCTACGTTCAACAACTCCATTTTGTTGTGGAGTTCTCACAGTAGCTACCTCATGTTGTATCCCATGCTTCTCCAGATAATTTTCAAATTCAATGGACGTGTATTCCCATCTATTTTCAGATCAAAACACTTTTATTATTCGTCCGGTATCATTCTCGGCGATTCGCTGATATGTTTTCATCCAGTCAACGACTTGTCATTTCCTATGAATGAACATCACACATGCCATTCTACTGTAATCATCTATGAAAAGGACAAAGTACCTTTCTCCGTGAGTTCCATAAACATTTATTGGCCCATATACATCTCTATGGATCAGATCAAGAAGGTGAGATACCCTTTTCTTCTTTGGCTGATATGAACTGCAGACCAGCATCCCATGAATGTAAGCATCACAAGATTTTTCATGTTCACACTTTAGGTTGGGAATGTCCATGATAATCCTCAATTTTGATATTTTCCCCATGTCTTGTGGATTGATGTGTCATAGTCTCTGATGCCACAAATTTTTTTCTTCTTCAACAGTCATGTAACATACATTTTCTTCACTATCAACCTGATACAAGTTGCCTTATGTTTTTCATCCCTTCATAAGTGAATTGCATGTCTTTTCCTTGATAGTGCAGCCTTTCTAATTAAAAGTAAATATAAGTCTTGAGTCACAGAGTTGACTCACACTGAGTAGGTTATGATGTAGGCCATCTACGTAAAGGACTTCAGTATTCTTTAGTTCTCCATTAGCTAATTCTGTACATCCACTGCCTTTGATTTTCAGAGCTCCATCATTACCAAATTGTACTGTACCATCAAACTTTCTTTTGTTATCCGTTAACAGGCCAGTATTACATGTCATATGATATGAACAACCTCTACCTAGAATCCTGGAACTGTTGCTTTTTGTAGCTTTGAGGGCCACCTCTGCAAGGTTGTATTTCTCAATTTTCTTCCTTTCCTTCCATGAGACATTGGATTGAGTATAGAGGACTGATGGCCTTTCAATTATCTCTTCCACGTACCCAGGTTCTTCATAGTCGAAATATTCATTGAGAGGATAAAACCTGTTTGAAAGAGAAACACTGTCCTGCTGACAAGACATGACTTGTCTCAAACTTCGGTATGAGGTGTCCATGTCCCTTCTCTGCCTGCAATTAACATCCTTATGAACAAAATTAGAACAATGAAAACAATATCCATATAAATTTTTTCTTCTATAAGAATTAGGATATGAATTTTTTCTCCTCTGTTGGACTCCTATATCTTCACCATTCAAATAACTTCTTGCCTCATCGCAATATGACATGGTATGGCCCAGATAGACACAGAACTGACACTTCATGAGAGGAAATGTCTTCTCAATTGAATTTCTCATCATACCTTCTTGCTTGGGAGAATAGTTGGATTGCCTATCATTTCTGAATGTTTGAGGATAATTTTCAGTTCTCCTTTTAGTTTGTATTGAGGGTTCCTTTTTTAGCACTTTAGGCAACATTTCAACATGTTCAACTTTTATCTTATCTTTCTTTTGGATATTTTCACTTCCAGCAGTTGACGTATCAGCTTCGCAGCTAATTACACTCTTTCCCATGTAAGCGGGTCTTTGATCACTCAAAATATTTCCAACCCCATCTGACCCACACTTAGCTCTTACCGGTAATTCTGCATATGAGAATCTTCCAATCTGTATTTTCTTCCTTGATTCTTTTGAAATTGATTCAGCCTCATGTTTACTCCTAAGATTAACAACTTCCTCCTCAAGACCCTCAGTAGTCTTGGATTTTTCCTCTAGTATGGAAGTGGGGTCATTGATGACCTTATCCTGCTCTTCAATTCTCAGTTTCAGATCCACTACATCATCATTTCTTTCAATTATTTTAGATTGTACTTTCAAAAATTCTTCTATTCGTTCAATTTCAGCTTCAAGTTGATCAACATATTCAGTTGATTCTTCTACAATTGATTTCCACTTATTGCAACTCTTACATTTAATCTTAAGCTTACTAACATCATCCTTAAGTTGCAACTCGGGATTTGCAATAGATTTCAACTGATTTTCTCCAACAATATCTTCTGATTTTTCAATAGTGGCCATCATAGAAGCATGGTTTCCTATTTTAAACTCTGGTTCTTCTTCTTCTTCCTAGAATTCATTATCATCATCTTTCTCTTCACAAACAAAACTCTTCTTCAGAACATTCTTTCTAGATTTGAAATCTCATTTCTTGAAAAACATTTTCTAAGGCTTCTCAATGATTTAAAAATCACTATCATCATCATCAATCTTTCTTAAACACTGAGAAGCAATGTGCCCAACTTTTCCACAACAAAAGCAAGCTAGAGGTAACATCCCTTTAAATTTACCTTTTCCCTTCTGGAACATCAAGGGAATGAGAGAAAGAATTTATTTTTCCTCTTCTTCTTCACTACTATTATATTTTTATATTTTCATTTTCTCCATGGATTTAAATGCCATTTCCTTTCTTACTCGTGTAGTAGCATCTTCTGGTTTGACACTCATTTCATATGCCACTAGGTTGCGCAACATATCATCCAAATAAAGTTTTGTAAGATATCTTTCCTCAAGGGCTGAAACCTTTGAATTTTAAAGGGGTGAAAGTCTTCTTAATATTTTATTCACAATGTACACATATTTTATTTCTTTAAATAGACCCAAAATTTCACCAACCACTTCAATAATTCGATTGAATAAGGATTCAGTATTCTCATCAGGATGTATCTTCAGATCATCGAACCTATTGTGTCAGAACTGCAGTTTCACCACCTTCACTTTGCTATCTCCTTCATAAATGTTTTCAAGTTTATCCCACATGGACTTTTTTGAGGTGAAAATCTTCACCTTTAGATAGATCTAATCAGAAAGGGATGTGGTGAGAGCATTCTATGCTTTAGCATCAGCATCAAGAATTTTCCTATAGGCATTAGTCATAGCCAACCCTATTGGATCTGAAAAATGTATACCTTGTATGGTGGAAAATAGAATATCCATCCCAATGGATATTAGATGATTTCTCATTCTATTATTCCAGATCTAGAAGTTACATCCATCGAAGAGAGGGACTCCCCTGATATTGACTTCATTCTCCATGACGACAGAGGACATATTAAAAACTAATAACCTTTACCCTATGATACCACTTTGAGAACCCCGAGACACCCTGATAGGGGAATTGTTTTTCTTTTAATGTGATGGATCTTGTTCCCACGTTGGTAGGAACTTGTTGAACCTATATGATGAATATGATCAGAAAGTAAACATTAACATTCAGAGAGATGACAAAACACTTTTTACTTGGTTCACTACTAAGGGCTACGTCCAAGGAGCATACGCTGATGGGTTTTTGGTCATACCAAATTACACTAAACATCACTAGCAGAGGATTACAAACATTCAGGCACAATAAATCTGTCTCAAGCTCACTTCAAAGGTTCAGGAAATAGCTCATTGCATCCTTCAGGTCACTCCCATTGACTCCCCCTGGCTCACTGCCTTTGGTGAAGTCCCACTTAGTTTATAGATGTGATGGTCTCTGCATCATTGAAAAAGAATGCATCCTCTATTGTAAGTAGATGCTCTGTTGAAGTAAAACTCCCACCATTAGACGAATCTCACTTTGCACCAAGGGTACCGGGCAATCTCCCATCTTTCTTGCATCTTCAAAAATACGGGCGTACTTCAACAACACCTGGCACGCTTCCCCAAGATGGCGCACAAGTTTCATGGATGGAACGCAAGTCTAAGACAAATACTTTCACGACTCTCACTTCTTCAAAACCAAACTTTCATGACTCACTTCCCTTCTCACCCAAACAAACATGGATGCACAGCAAACAGCTGTCGCGCAGCCTCTACTTGTGCGACCCACCAACACTTGTGCGATCACTACACCTGCGCGGTGGGAGCTCTGAATTTCTCTATGTCTTATCTTCATGTCGAATGAGGAGGGGTGGTCCTCTATTTATAGGCATTCAGATAACCTGCGCGGCGGCACACAAGTCTTACCTCGGCGAGCAAGTTTCGACGCGCAAGTCTTCTGTCCCCTTTGACACTTGTGCGACCAACCCAGAAACTTGGGCGCACCCTACTTCCTTTTCCATATTTTGATGATCTGATATGGAAGGAAAAATGGCGTGCAAGTTTCCAAACCTCCTAGGCACCGGCGCGCAAGTCCTTTCTCAACGCGCAAGTCACTTGCGTGACCAAACATATACTTCCACGACCCTATTTCATTTTCCATATTTTAATGTTCTGATCTTGAAAAACATATGGCGCACAAGGTTCCTCTCCTTATAAATATGGTGCGCAAGTATATATTTCCAAAAAAAATTTCTCTATTTTTTGATTCTCAGTCCCAAATTTGGAAAACACTGGAGACCGATGCCACCTTCAATACTTGTTATCTGCTTATTCAGTATGATCACTTTGCTAGCACACATTCTAACCTTCCACTGAGGATTGAAAAAAACACAAACCATACTATAAATCATGCACATAACGTCCTTGGTTTCAACACTTATAACATCTTACCACCCATTCTTTAATAATATGTCATTATGACCTTTATTTCTGTTGTTAACTCCTTCATTTTCTCATGCATATTTTTAATTTTACATTATAGTTCTTGTGTATAGGATATAGTTACATCATATACATAATTATATTTAAGTTATAAATATTATATTTATTAATTATATATATTTTTATAATCATTCATCAAATTTGGACATGGAAAATGAATCACATGTTTTTGTGGAGATGGTAGGACGTGCATATGCACGAGCGACATTATCATTTCAAAAATGTATGATATGGTAAGAAAGTGGATGATATATTAATTTTAAATAATAAATATTATTTCAAAATTACTATATATATTCATTATTTACATCATTATGACTATCCATGTGATTTGGTAATGGAAAAATAATTACATCTGTTCGTGAGGCAGTAGTCCATCTTGCACATGGGTGATGGGTTTGTTTCCCAATTTTTGGATAAAGAGATTCATAAATATTATTCCATAAATATAATAACATCTAAATATATGGTAGAAAACAATTTTATACTATTTTAATGTGTAATAATTAATTTAATTCAATTAAATAATAAGTAAAAAGAATCTTTTTGGTGAAGATGATTACCTTTTCATAAGAAACCACCTTTGGATATATTATTAAGGAAACTAGGGTTGGTATTTTGGGTATACCATTATATATATAACATGGGTAATTATGTAAGGGAGATATTTTATTATGTTATGGTTGATATAAATAGTTTAATAGGTTTTAAAAAGTTATGGGAGGAGGATCCATTTTATAATTGAGGTAAGTGGCACACATGTAATTTTTCACAGTTTTCAACAATATCAAGTCACTTTCAATGAAAAATGGATACCAAATAGTTCATACTAAACATTTATATGGTTAAGTTAAAGATAAATCTAAATAATTCTGTTTTAGAATGTTTATTCGTCATTTTAACCGTTATATTTATATATCAACCCCCAATAAACCTGTTTTGACCTTAACCATAATAAATATCATTTACAGTTTTTTATTATTGTTTTTTCCCAAAAATTAAGTTGAACTTATTATATAATATAATTATAATGATTAAAAATATTAAATTCATTTTATCAAATTCAATTTACAATAGTGGTAGAATTTAATTTAAAAATAAACCCATAAAACGTGCCAAAAATTACTTTTCAAAAAAATCATTTTCAATCATAAGACAATCTTAAATAAACTATCTAAAAAGTATTAATAATTATATAGAATTAAATTAATATATTTATATATATAATAAATAAATTTAATTTAAATAATTCATCATTAAATATTATCTTAATTAATTAAAAAGGAAAGACATTTTTCCTTAAAAAATAGTTTTCTTAAAAATATCCATTTTTTATCTTCAAATGACCATATATTTATTTATGTAAAATTTATAGTAAATAAATTTTAAAAAATATATATAAGAACAAATTATAAGAAATATAATGATTAATATTTTAATATTATATTTTCAATTATTCATACAAGATTATTTCTAAGGGAACATTTCAAAAACTCATTTTAGGATTATTTTGACAAAGTTCAAAATTTATATTTATCCAACCAAATTTAAAATATTATAAAATGAAATATTAAAATGTACATTGTATTATAGTTTTATTATAATATCCAGTTACTATAATTTATTCTTGGGTGTTACATATGTAGTTAACAATTTCATGCCTATGGTGATTAAAATATGAAAATGTTCAGGATAGTGAAGTCCCTTTGGAATTGAACACTTGAAAAAATAGTTATGAATGATGGAAATTTGTTCCCTAACTATTATTCTATCCAATAATTTAATACATGTGCATGAAATTAAACATAAATTTTAATCACTATCCCAATATATATAGATATATAAATATTAATCAAGATATAATGAATTAAAGAGAGTAATGGAGATTAAATAATGTGTAACTGATAGTATAATAATATAATAAAGTATGAGTTAAAATAGATGGATAAGACTTTGTAATTATTTGATCCTACTCTTTCATTACCAATCAACCATGACTCTTCTTAGACCATGATCATACACCCTACTTTAATTATTCCTACAAAGATCCTAAAGTGTTTATAGTGTCGTTTCTCAGGAAGAGATACTATTGGCATGAACCATCCTACTAACACTATCCTATTAGGGTTTATAATACCTATTTCTAATTTAACCCCCACCATAAATTCACTATATTGACTTTTTTAATACTAATTTAGGTATCTAGGATTTCCACACATAAAACAATTTTTTATGGTTTTCATGGTAAATCCTACTTTATGTGGTCAAATAACATTCATTAGAAATATAATTCCTACATAACCCTATGCACCATAATGAAATGCATCAGTGTTCCCTAGTATTATGATTCTCCTAACTCATTAGAATAATCACCATTCCTTACCGTCAACTTGTTACTAGAACCTCCTCCTCCACTTAGAAAAGTAAAGATACCCCATCTAGTTGATTTCACAAGATACCATTCTTAACCAACATTTAATTATTTAATATCGAAATATATGAGTTGGTATAGAACCCCACCAACCAATATCATATGATATTTATAAACCAAGACTCATATCGTTGTGCATTAAATTACTAACTCAAAGTATCTTTAATTATAAAGCGGCCAATGTTGAAAATTGAGTGACATACATCATGAACATAATATCCCTATGCAACATGCTAAATAACATCGATGTATTTGATAACTAAAAAGTGTGAGTGTAGAATTATTTATTAAACACATTCGTAGGCCCTTACAAAGTCAACCCATCATGAAACATATCCTTATTAAACAAATTCCACTACTTATTATAATTATATTGAACATGTGCTTCTCTAATTCAAAATTAATGTCTACTAGAGTATAAAGAATAGAAAAATATTTTTTAATAAATTCACTATATTTTTGGGATAATACCTTTTAATGATTTAAGGTGATTGTATTTGAAAATAAAATGACACATCCACTCTAACCAGTTCACAAGGGGATTCCCCTACAAAAAAATTATATTCCTCTTTTAAATTTTATTAGAAATTTATAATCTAATGGTGAATTATTTTGAAATATATTCTTAGTGGATTCATTATTACAATTCATGGGAGGTCTACTTAGCTACATCATTATATAATGACCAAAGAAACACTATTAACCCTAACCATAAAACAAATATCTCTAGTATCTAAATGTCTTATAAGTATTTCCCCACTTTACTAGAAAATAATATATCACCATTCCATGATAACACTTGAACAATCCACACCTCCATTAATGGTCCATTTATATCAATATTACTCTTGATAATAAACAATTATAATTAAATAATTCAATATTTACATAAATATAACTTCATTTAATGCTATTTTTATAATCCAACATATCAAACACCATATTTTGAAATTTATTTCTTAATCAAAACCGAGGAATTTTTAAAACTATGAAAACATGATACATTTCATATCCATGAATGCCAATATGATGTAATCAAAAAAATATGGACCTTAAACCAGATAAATTAACCAGAATCAAACCAATAAAACATATAACTTGTTCACTAATAAAATGTTTTACATGTAACTCTAGAAACACATGGATCAATATAAATAGGTTTGATAGGAATTTATATTACTACCCCATAATTTCAAAATAAATTTATTTTAATTTATTATTGCTATATAAAATAAACTTACACCATTTCTAACATCATGACATAGTGTATCACCCATCAAAATCACATGACATTAGTAAAAAATTATACTTGTCCTTATATGTTTACCCTAATAAAAAAAGTATAGAAATAGATTCTAAGAAATTAGATAATACCATTGGGGGTGGTTTCCCTACAAATAATCTACTTCACTCATTCCATGATCCCACGAAAATTTTGATTTATGTTATCTACATATCAATAATACCCAACCTATAAGATATAACCATAAAAATGTTTCTTATATTCCATAAAATAATGTATTATATAATAATATTATATCATAAAAATCTAAACAATAAAATTCAACATCTGTAATAAGATTATATAACACTAAAGGAATGGTTTATAAGGCCATAAAATTAAACACTGTAATATTAGGCACCATATGACTCTACTATGCTGCTAATAAACTCTATGAGTCATCCATTCATCGGTGAGAGATCCTTCAAATGTATAACACCATGGGTATGGTCCTAAAATATTTAAATTCCATGTATTTATTCTACCCACATGATAATTCAAAATCTTTAGCCATTCACCACACTGGGAGAATATGTAGTGAGTACAATACCTAAAACAATATCACCGAGATTTCTCATTAACACCGTGAATGTGAAAATCATCAAGTATTTTACTGAATTTTCTAAAACATGTGACAATATAATTATAATTTATAAAACTAAATAAATCTCATAAAATATAAACCCAATAAAATATTTCCAAAGTATCCATACACAAACACATCATAAATTCCATCATTTTCAAAACCAAACACTCCACACACCCAAACCTCAATGAAAACCCAAGGGAAATATAAGGCCATGATAAATAATAAACAATAAAAGGGTACCTAAAATATGTGAATGCATCAAATAACTAACCTTTTATTGAAATCCTTGTCAAAAAATGAAGTAATAATATATAAAAAAGAAATATGTTTTTTGTAAACTTAGAGAAGGCACATATAATAAGGTCATAATTCACAAGCATTTATGAGTATTCCCATAACCATCCCATATATTAAATTACTAATGTTAAATTACTAAATAAAAATATTGAAAACCTATAAAAATATCAAAATATATATAACTAAATAAAAATATAACCAAATAAACTTTTACTGAAAATGTCTAAATTTCTTTACATTTGACCAAAATCATACACAAATTTGGAAACTAATCCATTATTATTTACCCCAAAACCCTTGAACAATTATATCTTATTCAGAAAAATAATTAATTAAACATAATTCTGTAATAAATAATATACACAGTTATTTAATTAAAATACAACATCTATGTTTATATAATTTTTCAAAAAATATAATATAGTATAATCTTCCAACCTCATCACAACAATGAAGCATAATCACACCACCAAACTCAGACACATTCTCCCCTTAACTATCATACAGAAACAAAATTAGCTACGATTTATTTTACAAAAAAACCCAATGTCATTAAACACTTTTCATTAGTTATATACCGAGGAAAAAATTAATAGAGAAGAGTAGGGAATATACCATGTTACATACTTATAATACAGAAATATAATGGTCTAGGATCCATGATAAAGTGAATAAATTTTTCAAAAAATAAATTATATGGTAAAAATTATTTGATATCATTGATTAAGAGTTTAATAATAATCTATTTCTCTCTAAAATAATTCTTTAATTAATGTTTTTTTGTAGCTATAATGTTAATGAATGGAATGAATTCATAATTTTAATAGTAAATCCAATGAACATGAACTCCTTATGGGAATGTTTCTTTAATAATATTGAAAATGAGGCATGTTCCTTGGGACCACGAACCAAAAAATTTATTTTCTTCCAAATTTATATAACTAAAATTCATATCTACTTTGAAAAATGAACACCCCCTAACTTATATGCCTACCCATGCACCCTGAAAAAATCCTTAAAAATGCCCAATTTAAACCCCAAAACATCCAAAAATTTATATACCTAAATTATATAAATTTTATGTCCCAAGTTAATCCTTATTATTTTTATTATTTTAAAGGGTCGTTGATTTATTTTTATGGATCCATGTTAGAAATATTTCAATGAGATGATGAAGAGAAAGGATAATCATCATGTGTTGTGGTTACTTGAGATAGGTGTAAATAATGTGGTATTATATGATTCATATGGTAGAGGATTTGAACTTATTTTGATATAGTTAAATATAATAATTATTTTTGGATGAATACATTTTATTCTCACTTATTTGAATTACAAAACTAAAGATTTTAAATTAGTTGTGGAATTTAAGTCAAATAATTTGGGGGAATGATATGATATTGGAAATTTTTTTCCATCTACAATTATAAATGCTTATACATTTTTGGTTTATTATTTTGTAAGTTATGAGGTGTATGAGAACATAGGAAAGAGATTGAGTGCATTTTTTTAAGATTATAATTATGTATTGAAAAATAAACCACAATTTTCTCTATCACTAACACATCATCATTTTTCCATTTAATTTTGTTTTTTTGTTTTATAATGGATGAAAACTTATGGTTTATGGTGATAATTTGTAGGATCTAATATCCTCTATGTGTAATATAATTATAATGCAGTTTAGTTAATTATAATGATTTTAAGAAAATTGATAAATTTTCATGATAATGAAGATGTGTATATATTTTTGGGATATTATTTGAAACACAGAGAACATTATATGATGGTTTTTCATCAAGGTTTTTGAAAATAATGTGGTTTTAATCAAGTAACATGTATTTTTTACAATTTTTTATAAATGGGGTTGATGAAAATAGGTTTTTGTCCTCATACCACAATATGGTTGTGGTCAATAATTTATTTTTTAAAGAAAATTGCTAAATATATTTGATGAAATTAGGTTTTTATATATTTGTGGATTTTAAACCATCTTTAACCAAGAAAATCCAAGATTTAATTTAGTTCACTAAACCATGATTTGGTGTGTTTTTAAATAAATATAAATTTAATAATCCTTCATATATATTATTGTATTCATTAATTTATCATGAAATTTTAGATGTTAGGAGGATATTATTTGTTGGGTTTTATGTGTTTTAGGTATATCCTTGAAAAACTCATATTATGGTATTTAATCCTCTGGATCAGGAAGGTAGATTTAAACTTTTATATATCAATCCACATATTATCAATTTTTATGGGCTATAGTTGTTAATGATTTTATACAGTTTATGATTAATAAAAATATAGTGCGTTATAGGTTTATTAGAGAATATTTGTGGTGTGAGAGTTAATTAGCGTCATTTATAACATGACGATTAAATAACTAATTAAGGTAGGGTATTCTAGCATCTATTTTTTGTCTATTAAGTGAAATTATACTTTTTTATGTAAGATATTTAGTTTAAATCATGTCAATAAAAATAACATAAAATTTAAACCATCAAAATATATGAATAAGAGTAATAATTGAATTAAAACAGAATAATTAATCTACATATGTATGGTAATTATGAAAATTTAAAAGTGGGATTGTGTTGAACTAATGATATACATGTAGAAAAAAATATGGTAGATAAATAATTAATTAATGATATTTATACATTATTTTTTAATTTTATTTAATTCTATTTGGTTTTTGATTTCATTTGTTGTTAGATTGTTGTTGTGTGATTTGAGAATATTTAAAAACATGTTATAATAAGAGGAATGGGGGATATGATTATATGGTAGTAGTAAAATAGGTGAATTATGTTGTTCAATATATGTTTCTTTACTTTATTAGAAACATGAAATTTTTATGTTATAATAGAATTTATAAAGACTAAGATGATGTTTGAGTAAGTATATTTGGTTGTGTTGTTTTGATTATCATCATTTTGTGGATTATGGTTATATATTTATTTTAATTTTCTAATTTCATTTGATTACTATTTTATATTATGTTTATGAAATATTCTATATTTATACTAGCTATTATTTTAGGGATCATGATGATGCTTTTATAGAGATACAATATTTCATGATGTTGAAGTGTTTTGAGGGTCATAGGATTCCATGATGTTGAGGTCATGTAAAGGATATTTTATCCTCACTAAGGACATAGTTGTTATTGTTATAATTGTATCATTATATTTTTTTCAATATGGTTGTCATATGGTTCTAGTTATTGTGTTATATAGTTTTGTGTTTATTTATACTACCATTAGAGATGAATATTGTCGTAGGTATTGATATATGTGTCTATTGTAGTGATTTAATTATGGTTATGTTAATGTGGGGTTGGTTGAAATTGGGTAGATATTGAATGAGATTTTATTAGTTAGTTGGTTATGTTTAAATGAATAATACATATATATATCATTAGATAATGTAATTCTATTTATTTTCACTTGATTAAAAGTGTTTCAAGGAGTAATTTGTTAAGTATACTTATATAATCACAATGTTATTGTCTATTAGTTTTTTTGACTATTAGATATTATAAAAGGTAGTATCGAGTGTTATTAGTTTTACATAATTGGATCCATCTATGATAAAGTGGATTAATATGATGGGGGTGTATCCCTTGTGATTGAAATATAATGTTTAAGGTATTGATTTTTTATTTACATATCCACACCACACTTCTCACTAGGTTTTCCTTTGAGGGATTCTCTAATCTATCTTGGATTCTAGGGTTTAATTTCCTCTACCTAGTAGCAACAGTTCCCATTATCCATCCTATTTTTCTTTCCCCTATTTTTCCCTCTCCCTAGAATTCTATCCAATTTCCATATTTGGTTTTTTCTTTTTGGGATATTCATATATTTATTTCATCCTTCAGTGTCGATAGAATTCCTACAAATATTTGGGAATTCTTCTTGATTATTGTGGTGTTTAAACTTTATTGAACTCTCATTGGTGTTCTTGATTAGTTTTATTTCATAGGCCCACCCGTCTTTTACCTATTAGATTTCAAAAAAGTAGAGTCAAATTATTATTGGTGTTCAATATTGAATGGGTCCCAACCCATATAAGAATTTATATGTATAGATTTCCCTAGGTATATTCAAGGTTAATGTTGATCAATCATTTTAAAAATTATTCAAGCATATAGGTGGGTTTACTCACAATATATGTCTCTGTGATATCTCATTCGTTGGCTATATTGATATTATGATGGGGTGGGGGATATAGTGGTGACCATTGTAAGGGACTTCCATAGTGAAGATTTCCTCTTAGAATTAGTTAAGTTGATCCATGTTCAATCTTCTATAGTGATGTGGTATGACCACATGTGGTTGGTATGACCATATGTGAATTAAATATCACACGTCATGTGGTATGACCACATGCAGTGTGACCCAATGTTGGAGGATCAGAATATACACCTGGGGTACTCGATAATGGGTATAACTAGGTATATAAGAAATTCCAAGGTGAAAAGAAATAAACATGGCTAGAGTACCAAAAGATAGACAGAGCACCTGAACATGACCAGAGTATATTGGAACAACCAGTGTACGTGAGCACAACAAGAGTACATGAGCACAATCGATAGTATATTGGAATTGGATGAAGGAATCGGGCATACCCAAGGTATCCAAGACACACTATGTATACCTTATAAATTCGGTGTACTTTTCCCTAAGTAGGTTGAGGCCCTCATACTCTTTTTTCTAGTTGAGTATCTTTAAGGTGAGTTGCCATAGTCCATCCCTATGAGGGTTTGTAAGGCATACCTTCTCAAGAATAGGATGAGTGATCCCATATATGGGTTAGTCTTAAATATAATTATGTATCCATATATGTGTATTAGAGTGTTATACTCTATCATTATTCCCTGGGTTGGGTCGGTAATCCCATTATAAACTATCTAGGTGAGTGATCCCCATCCCAGGGGTTTACTTGGGATAGGTCATGTATCCCTCATAATTTTTTGGTGTGATCCCCTATCTGTGTATTGAGATATTTTGAATTCCAACATGTTCTAATTTATGGTGAGGCTCAACAGACATGATATATTTGATGATTTCCATTAGTATTATCAGACCTGAGGAGTGATTTCTACTAAATGATCATTACCTTGAAGCCTCAAGGGGAATCCAAGGTTGGTAGTATGTTTATAACTTTACCTTGAGAGTGTGTTTGTATCTTAAGAATAATTGGGTTATTTTTGTTATTATATCATATTATTATTGATATACCTTCATGATGATGAGATAATTACTCTCTTTATTCTTAGTGTTTGGTGATTTCTAGGCCTCCTACTCTGTATGTTTCTACTCATCCCTGTATGGTCTCTTCCATACATGTCATGTCTTATGCAGATGACATGACATATAATAGAGACACGGGTTGACCATGAGAAGGAGGATCATAGTTGAGCTATATAGATTATGGTTGGGTCTAGGAATGCATTTGACAACATTACCCTCCTTATTGGAATATTGGACTATTTTATAGTTTTTATGGGTATGTATTTGTCCGTTTATGTTTTCATGTACTTGTTCAATACTCTGATATTGGATATAGTTGTATGCATACATTTTTGTGTCAGTTGTATCTTTCCTTTAAACACTATATTGGTGGTGGGATATATGATTGTTTTTTACATGTACCATAGGATAAGGCCTTCTATTTTTATAATTCCTACTCATCCCTTATTACCAGCCCTTAGCATTTTGAAGGCGGAATTGTGGTGTCACGCATAGCTTAACACTGGGTAGTAGGGACCCAGTGGATTGGTTCATGACACGCGTATGGATTTTGAGATGATACTTAATATTTTTTAGAAGAAATGGATGATACCTAACATTTTAACCTTAATGAAAATTCAAAGAAACCACATGTGTAAGATAATACTACAAATGTTAGTGATAAACAACATTTCTCCCTTAGTGAAAAATATATTAGAGATGATATATAATATTTTTTGGTATATGTAATATCCCATACTTTGTGAAATTTGCATCTTACCTTATGCAATATTCTATAGATTGATATGAAAAAATATCACTTTGTAGAATTTTTGTAGTCCAAATTAATTCTATATAAAGGATTATAATACACATGGTTATCTATTTACCCATTAATTTAAATCAATGAAAATGGGGGTCTGATAAGATAAAGATAATAACAAGGAAGATACTAGATATTTCTAGGTAAATACAATTAAAATTTAATCAATATAGAAATACATTCAGGTGCTTTTTACTTAGATTCAAATCTTGGTGTGTGTGGGGGATCAAATTTTGGTAGGAGAGTTATCTGGAGTCACATCAGAGAAGATGATTAATAGAAATGGATTCCATGAGGATATCAAGTATTTGAGGTGATGATTTGGTGAAAGTGAGATAAAAATTAGTGAACCTTTGAATTCAAGGGAAAAATTAAATAGAGAAGGGTAATAGATCCATGAAGACACAGACAGACACAAAAGGAGTTTGGGGGGGGGGAGAACAAAAACATTAGAGGGAGATACAAAATAAGGGCGATTTAATTAGAGGATAAAAATATATCAATATATAATCTAGGGTTTTAATGGTCATATTAGACTAAACATATATTTGAGGATGATAGAAAGTATTGAAATACAACTATGTATCTAGAGCTTGCTGAAGACTTCTTTTGAACATCGAGGTAAACCTATGATCTCGACCAGATATAATATAATGTGGTACTGTATGAAACCTTACCATTTCCTTAATGTATATCCTTTTATGATGATCAAGTGAGAAATATTATCTAATATAAATTATGTGTTATGTCTTCATAAGGTGATCGAATATAATCTAAATAGAATTATGACCTTTAGAAGTTTTGGGGATTCTTATAAAAATGCATAGTTATATTTTTTGATTTCCATTCTGATATGGGTAATGGTTTTAACATTAACTTAGAAATATATCTATTATCATTAACTAGATAACATACCAGGAACCAAGATACATACTCTACAATATATCCCTTAATGTTTCTCCACCAAAAATACTCTCTTAGAGCTCTATACATATTTATACATCATGGTTGAATAGAGATTTGTGAGAAATGAGATTCTTACGGTAGATCTTTCTTTATGTCAGGTATTTATAGGGTGAATAATCAATTTATAAACTATATCATTCTATCACAATCAAGGTTAAACTTAGGAACTGTTCTCACCTTCTTTTATAGCTATATATCCTCCTTCTTATTCTCTTTAATACTCACATGGATAGATAGTTGAACACTCATTTGAGAAAGATAATATTTCTACCCTTAAATATTTCAATGTCTATCTATTTAAAATCTATAAATTTTGGATCTAATTTGATCCCCATAACATATAATAATTCATGATCCTTCTAACTCAAAGCATCATCCACCTTGTTCTCTTTCCTTGGGTAGTAATGTATTGAGTAGTGATAATCTTTAATCAACTCCAACCATATTCTATGGTCCACATTTAACTCTTTTTGATTTAATATTTGCTTTAAAATTTTAAAATCATTATATATGCTACACATTTATTTGTAAATATAATTCCACCATATCATTAATGCAATGAATACCACTACTAACTCCAAATCATGAGGTATGTAATTTTTCTCATGAACCTTCAATTGGAGTGTGACATAATCTATCACCATATAATTTTGTATAAGAACACATCTTGGAAACTTATTTGATGAATTAATATAAATTAAACATCCTTATACACTACATTGTACTATGAGCACTAGTTCACTAACCAACCTTCTCTTAAGTTCCTTGAAATTTTATTCACATTCATCAGTCCAAAAAAACATAAATCAATTTTGAGTTAACTCAGTGAGTGTATTATATAGCCATAAAAAATTATTCACAAAGTATTGGTAATATCTATGAAATCCAAAAAATCAATAGATATCATTAGAATTGGTTTTTATGAGAAAATTTTCATCAACTTCCATCATTGATGGATCCACCAATATATCCTTTCTTGAGATTATATGACCCAAAAATGAAAATTTATATAACTAAAATTAAAACTTGGTAATTTTTTCATACAAATTCTACATTCATGACATCTTCAATACAATCCTCAAGTTATCTTCATGCTCTTAATTTCACTATAAATATATAATAATATCATCTACAATGACTACCACAAACCGATCAAGGTAATCTTTAAAGACTTTTTTCATTAAATCCATAAATATTTGAGGGGAATTAATGATACCAAATGGAATCACTATAAATTCATAGTGTCCATACCATGAAAAAAACAATGTATTAGGTATTTATTCAATTTTTACCTACAATTTATAGTATCTAGATCATAGATCAATCTTGTAAAAATATTGAGATCCTTTTAATTGATAAAAAATCATTAATATGGGGAAGGGAAAACATATTCTTGATCCTGATCATGTTAAATTCCAGATAATCAATATAGAGTTGGATTGATTCAAATTTATTCATAAATAAAACAATAGGTAAAACCCAATAAGATACACTTTTACAAATGAATGACTTATCAAGATTCTTTAGACATGTTTCTTCAATTCCTATAACTCAATCAGGGCCATTCTATTTGAAGTCTTTGATATAGCTATAACATTGGTAATACTTTATATTGAAAACTCAACTTCATGATTCAAATTTAGACTAGGAAACTCTTTTTTAAAGACGTAAACAATCTTCCATTAAATATTTATATCTTCAATGTTGAATTTATACCCAACCATTTAGGATAAACACCCCCTTTAAATTTGAATCTTGATACATGAAATGGATATATGTTTAGTTTAATGTTTACATGTGTCCTCACACTGATAGAAAATCATAGTTTGGTTACAAATATCAAATTTTACTTCACTTATTAGTAAATTGATATGTTATTTATATAATTAAAGAAAATACATGCCCAAAATTACATAAAAAATAACTAGATAGAGAATATAATGATTTAAAGAAGGAACATTCCTATAAAATTCAATTAGACAGGAATAAAAGATGTGAGACATGGTCATCATACCATTAGGATTTTTTACTAATAATTAAACATGTAATCATTTAATTTGTAATGTTACACCCTTTAAAAATTATTTAGACATAAAAGAGTGTGTAGAAGAATAATCAAATAAGACATTAGTAGTTTTAGAGTGGATGATAAACACACATTTCACCACTTTTTATGGTAACCTACATCAAAATAGAGATTTCATTAGATTTACCATTGTACTTAGGCTTAAGAGGTTTCTAACATCAATAATTTTCATTAAATTTTGGATTTTAGAAATACTAATCATAATTAATATACTCCCTATATTTGAAAAATTAGTGTGTGGGTGGTAAATTTTGAGGGGATTTCTCTCCATTAGAATCAGTAGTTAAAATATTAACATTACTTTAGTGATTGAATACCAGATGGAATTATTTTCTACACATAAAAAATTTACCAATCCCCTTATGAAAATTTCAACAATGATTCTTTCCACACTTCTGGAATAAATGAAAACTCTTCTTCTTTCCTATAATGTTTTTGTTATTAGAATTAATTTTAAATTCCATATTTATTTTAATATCAAAATAATTAGATTGTTGGGTGAATCTAATATCCATTAATAACTTGATAGTAAATTTAATGATTTATTCATAGTTACTAATGTATCCTATGTATAACTCCATTTAGAGACTTGGTTTTAAGACATTTAAGAATAATTTTTTTTTCTTTTTTGTTTCAAGGATAATACCAGAATCATACCTCATATATCTTAAAATTTTTCAATGTAGGTATTAATAGATTAATCACCCTTTTTATTAATCTCATGTAACTATTTATCCATAATTATAAGAAGAATAAAGTGAATGTACTTATTGATAAATAACATCTTAAACTTATATAACTCTATGGTTTCAATTTCTTCCAGTTTCTTAATATTTTGTATAAGAGTCCACCATTGATTCATTATAAATTACTAATGATAAATATATAAGATTAAATTTTCATATTACAAGCACTATGGAATGAAAAATATCTTTTCAGTGGTACTGATCTAATGGTCATGAATTAGTGGATCAATGAACCTAATAAAAGGAGGGAATTTCCTTATAAAGTACTCAATAATATATTATTCCTTATTTAATTAATTTTAAATCTCATCGTGATTCATAGTTTGAGAAATTTATATAATCATAGTGATAAGATTTTTTTCCTACTCCCATAACATTTGGTTTCTCAGAGGGAAAATAATTTCATTTTCCATCATATTCTGAATTAACATGGTTCCTTATATTTTAAGGAATTCACTGAGACAAAAAATATTAGTATGTGAAATAATAATCATAGAGGGAAATAATATAATCCTGAAAATAATTTATAGGATATATAAATTTTGGCACATTATTTTTAGTCTTGGAAACACTATGTTTAACCTAGGCCATCCACGGTTGTCATATATTCAAATCCCTCATAATAGATTACAAATAAAATGTGAATTAACCAAATAATATACCTAAAGAGCTTCAAACCGGGTGTGTAATAAGGTCCTATTAACCATACACTAGAATGATGAATGAGATATACTCAACCAACACTTTTTTGATGTTATTACCCCTAGATGCATATATTCCAATATCACATCCACTTTAGTATCCAACCATAGAAACATTTTTAGGAAAACAGTCCTTTCTTTACAATAACTTTGTATCATATCTTATACTTAGGCTTATCCTAAGTGATCTCTCTAAATTTTCATCATCATAGTTTCTGAAAGTAAGTAAACCTTGAACTTGTACCAAATATGGAGACCCATACTTTTCATACATAAATATTTCATCTCATCAAAAGAATATTCAATACATATTAATATAATATATGCTATAACTATAAAGGTTTAGTGTCTTTGAAAACATAGACATATAAAAAACTAGTACATAAAAGATTTACCTCATTTCCCATTATGTTTTTTACAAATATCATGCTTCTTGGACAAATAATACCTAAAACCATTCATCATAACATGGGGAAGAGAAACATATGAATGGTTGACCTCAGATGATCAGTATGGGTAAACATTAGATATTTCAAAAAATGACATTGAGTGAGTATAAGATAAGAATAATTAAAGAACAACATGATCATGAATTACAATAATCATACCCAATAAGTCAAATATCATTAATCATGAAACTTTGCATAAGTTTTTTTATTAAAAGGACTACGATATAAGAGTATAGAATCATAAATAATCAATGATTCTCCCTGAGTACTTAACATAATAGTAATGCATATGTTTTTGGAATATATATAAGAAAATAAAATCATTTCCTCAGTCAAGGATCACTTCCATAACTATCATAGTGGATTGAGTTCACGTCTTATTCCATCATTTCCTTAGTAAAGGTTTACTCACAAGACTAACTTTATAGAAAAAGTCACTTACTAAAATGGGTTCACCCCCCATTATAGTAATTATTATATAATGAGGTATCCATATTTTTCTAATGAATTATAGGGATATATAATTATAGTCTTACCCATCAAGTAAATGAAAATCATACATATGCAAGCCAGAATATCATAAAACATTCATCATATCACCATATCATAACACGCAGAAAGGATATTTTTTTCATAAACATTTCATCATCATAATTATAAACCATACATAGAAATAATAAATATGGTAACATTGTATTTTATCCCTATTAAATCATAAAAAACATCAAGTACATTTTTTTATATATGAAAATACCTTTAAAAGTTTACAAGGAAATTTCTTGATTAAAATACCCTTTTCATTTTAAAATCACTTATTTAAAATCATAAAAATATCAAAATATATAGCAAAACATTATATTTTTAAATAACTAAAGAAAATTATAAAGGAATATTCAAATAAAATATTATTCATGAGGTCATGGAAAACCCTTCATATGGTGTTTTTTAAAACAAAAATTCCATATACATTTTTAGTAAAACTCAAAATCACATCATAGAGAAAATGAATAGAATATCAATTTAAAATTTTTAGAGAATTCCAAAAATGGGTAAAGATTAATTTAATAAATCTTTATATAATGTTAAAAACATTCTTGAAAAATTTCTATTTAAGAACATAGACAAGGAAGTAAATATTCTTGACTAAAGAGTGTAATGAAATAATTTTTCTTTAAAAAAATTCTTTTGGTATTTTGAGTAATTAATATTGGAAAAATAAAAGAAATTATGTAATAACTAAAAATAATAAAATTAGAAGAAAATATATAATATTTAGTGAAGAAATGTCATATAATTTCTTCATTGGAAAATTTAATCATATGCAATCCTAGTAAAAATGGAATTATATCATAATAACCTAACATTAAGTTTTTATTTCTTCATAAGTGATATTTTATCCTCTTATTTGAAATTAATCCTTTTTATTTCACCTTAGTACATGATGTATTAGTCTTAGAAGAATAACATAATATCTAGATGAATATAAATATTGTAGGATGTATTTTGAGAAGGGTTTGGCCGAGCAGGAAGCTCAAATGGTGTTAATAAGGATTAGAAGTGGTTCTATTTTATAAGTGAATTGAGATACACACATGAAATCTATTAAAATATTTAACTTTTATAAGGTTAATTTTAATATCTATAAAGTTAAATGGTTTAAATACTTAATGTTACCACACATGTTAACAAGATTCACCTTTCCTTTTAGAAGATTACCTTATTAGAAACCAATAGTTAAACATGCTTGTTATGAAGTAATGGTGAGAATGAGTGACCTCCTAGGAAGTTTCATAGTGTGTGTGAAGGTGAGAAAAAAGGAAATTAAAATAATATTCATTGTCCTTTGGGATAGTCATTAATAAGATATGTAACCTTGGTGGGTAATAGATAGTGGGGTGTGGGGAAGGAAACCAAGGTATAATAGGAGACCCATGGGGTTAGATGATAGGATTCATGACCCATGGAGGCCAGGTAATTTAAAAGTGGTATTAGAGCCTTTTTTCCATTATTATAAAATTTTGGGTTGATATAATGGAGACTAAGAAGTGGTAAAACATGGTAATAAACTTATTCTTGTGAGTAGCTAACCCATCTACGAAGGAAAGGAAAAGTTTCTAAGTAAGGGTCTTTTTTTTGAAATTACCTTGTCACAGTTGAACAATATCCACCTTTGGGTGATCCAAATGTGATGTGAAATTATGTTTTATGGGATATTAATTCCTAGGATGGTACGAAAAGGGATCATTAGCTCATGCATCATCATAGGAACACAAAAATTTATATGTCATTCAAATGAATTATCATGAAAATTTTATTACTTATACTACTTGTTTACTATTTTATTAGAATTTGGTTGTTATGACTCTGATTTCTAACATTAATTGGGAAAAAGGTTACTTAAAGTGTCTGAATCAACCAAAATGATTTTTTCCTTCATAACTTGATAATGCAATTTTATCAACCCAACCTTAATACAATCAAATCCTTTAAATAATAGTTATATAATATGATAATTTAAAGTAGATACATTTAAATGGAGTTCAAATTGAACCTTATAAGGTGTATTACTCTATAAAATGGTAATTAAAACCCAAATGTCATAAATTTTATATGTATAAATGCTAAATTTTAACTTATGAAGTTTAAAAAAATGTTTGAATTTAAATAGGAGGAAAATTGAAACATAAAAAGTGTTTACCTCTATAAATTAGAAATGATAAACCATATAAATATACTATTATGTTAAAGACATTAAATATTACATTTTATCCTAGCATAAGTAATGGGTAGCTGAGATTTTTGTAATTTCTTGAATTAAATATTTTTATGAATTTATGGTATCTCAGGTAGTGAGTCCCTAATCCTATTATTTCATTCCATATATATAATTTCATCTCCTATAGTATTATGTTATTAGGTGAGTTATTGGTATTTTAGATACATACCTCCATGATAGCCTTGGGTTGAGTGCCCAGAAGTTGGTGACGTCCATTCCCCAAAGGTGGTCGAACCTTTACCACCAGTGGTGCCTCCTATAGTTCCACACGTTGTACCTACAGTTTTAATAACTTTCATTCTTATATCTATCACTTATGACCATCTTATTGAGGGGTTTTTATTCTTTATAGAGTCATTATAGGGAGACCCATGAGATGCTCTGACCAGATCTAAGTTGACTAGGTTATTCTAGTAGCATCACCAACCAGTTTTCTCTGGGGAAGGTTTTCCTAAAGATATAGAGTCTTTATTAGAGGCTATACATATGACCATAGATAATTTTTAGACAATTATATATAGGAGAGTGAAAATTTCAGCATATATTCTTCAGGGATCAACTAGAAAATGGTTTGTAATTATTACACGAAGATATCAACATTGGGACATGGTTCAGAAGAACATCCAAACTAGTTTCTTCAATTAATTTTTATGAATAATTTGAGGGATGATTAAGATAAGGAATAAATTCAAATTTATTAGGGTATTTTTTCCTTCAAGGATTACTAATACTGATTCACTAAATTATAGTTCTTTGTAACCAATATTTAAGGTAATGACCATTCTATGGAAAGAAATTTTTTGGAAAGAATTAGGTATGATATTCAATCCCAAGTGACATATTTTAACTGATTAGTATATATAAGATGGTAAACTAGGATATTATATCTAATAAATATCTGAGGGGGTCTAAATTTAATGGTTAGAGTGGTTCAATATTGAGTCTACAAAGTGGATCATCCAGTGGCATGAAGTGTTTCAATGAGGCTTCATTCCAGGGTAGTGGAATCCAGAGTGTGTGCACTAATTATTATATGGTTTGAAATCTTTTTAGTAAGAAGGGTCATCTATAGCCCATGTGTGATAAGAAAAATGTATATTTTTGAGATTTTAGAAAAAAATTCCATCTCAAGAGACTCTATAATACCGTTCTCTCGATGCCCAATAAAAGGGGATCTATAATAGTTTAAAGTTATGGAGTGGGATTTGTGAAACCATTCGAGGTTGGAATTTGGAGTACTTACAACCATTTAGGTTGAGGATTTAGTTAAGGTTTAGGGATACATATATAGGATGTGATTCTATAATAGGGAGGATATTCATAGGGAGATCAGGTTATAGTTCAGGGTCATTGATCTTGCTAGTTAAATGTAGTGATACCTATACTATTTCGGTAGAGACACTAACCTTATATAGTAAGAGGAACGGTATTAGTGTTCTAAAATTTAGTTTCTACCCTTTTTAACACATGCAATTCTTACTCATTTATATCTTCTTATTTGATGTGAAGCATAGGTTTCGAGATTGAGTACCTATATGGGGTGATGACCCTTGACACACCTCTAGGAATCTGGGTATAAGTAATTTTATATTTCAATGAGTGTCCCCTTAGGATAGGTGGATATAAATTTTTATGGGTCCTTTTCATCCTTGAGATGAAATGATTTTTTAATTATTTTAATGGATGGTAGTGAACTTTCAAAATCATATTGACTATTTTCACTGATAGGTATATTTCTTATCACCTGAGGGATGTATCTATGTTCACATTAGAGAAGGGATGTCCAAGAAGTTTGTACTAGACTAGAGCATCCGGGCATGTGAAGATTATTGACCTAGAGTTCTATTCTCTTACTAGTTGACCATAGAGTACGATATGATATCTTTCTTCTAGTTTTTGACTGTTTAGGGACATTTTCCCTGAATATTTTTCTAGGATACCTCCTGATAAGTAGGTTGAATTTTCAAATTTTCATAACCTTGGAGATGAAATGGTATCAATTCCTTTATATAGGATAACATCTACAGAGATCTCATAACTTAAGAGGTACTTGGTGGACCTAGAAACCAATGGGTTTATATCACTCAACACATCTCTATGGGGTTCAATGGAACTTTTCTTCAAGAATATGGATGATAATTTGTGATTTTTTTTGGGATTAAAGGAATTTTAATCAGTTAATAATTAAGAACAGTTCCCACTTCCACATATAGATGATATCTTTGACCAGTTCTGGGGATCTAGGGTCTTTTAGAAGATTTATTTGAGATCAGGATATCATTAGGTTAGAGTTAGTCCCTCAAATATAACATGTATTGTATTTTAAAAAATTTATAGCTTATTTTAGTGTTTGGTAATGTTTTTTAATCTGAATAATGAACCTACTATATTTACGGCATTAATGAATCAGTCCTTCCACCCATATTTGGATTCCTTACTAGTCATTTTTAATGATATATTTATATTTTACTGGTCATGTGGGGAGAACGAGAGGCATATGGAATTAATTTTGATTACTCTTTGGGAGTATTGGATTTATTACCTACTCTCAATGTATAGATTTTGGATAAATAGGGTTCACTTCCATTATCAAAAAATATCAAAATTAAGGGTATTAGAGGATCCAGAGAAGGTGACGGTATTTGTTTCTTTGGTGTAGCCTAAGAATGTTTTTGATATTTTAAGATTCTTGGGATTATCCTATTACTACTGGTGATTAATTTAGAACTTTTCCTACCTTTAAGAACCACTAAAAATATTAAACAAGAAGTGTGTAAGGTTTATACTATTTGAATATTATTGAATGGATTTTTAGGAGTGGAAATAAAGATTGAACTCAGTAGAAATAATACTTTTTCCTTATCCTGGAAGAGGGTACATAGTTTATTGTTACACATCTTGCATCAGTTATGGATATTTATTAATGGAAGGGTAGTAATAATTGTCATATGAGTCTCAATAGTTGAGGCCTAATATTTAAAATTACCAACCCATGTCCTTGAGTTAGTAGTTGTTGGTCATTCTCTATATTACTAAAGAAAATACCTTATAGGGGAGTGGTTTTTTGGTATATACAGACCATAAGAGCCTAAAATATATTTTTTATAAGTGTGACCCAAACCTATGACATTGGAGGATATTTTAATATATCTAGACACTTGATATTGATCTCAAATATACTTCAAGTAAAGGTAAAACTGTTGTTGATGCTTTGATCATAAATATAGGGGATCAAGAGGTTTAAGAGACAAGTAGGCAGTGGAAGTTGATGAATATTTTTTGATGAAATTATTGTTTATGTTTAGTAGTTTTACAGTAATCCTCTATTTATATCCTTATTTGTAACACCCTAATATTTTTCTAAATATTTTTTTCAAAATAATTTTATCTCTTTAATATTTTTAATTTCATGCAATGCTAAATATAGCTTGTGATATATGAAAGCACTATGTTTCGATTTTGTTTCATGAAACACCAAGTCAATATTTCAATATACGAAACACTAAAATTATATTGAGTTACAAACAAAAAAATGTTTTACTTTTTTCACACACAATGATGATTTCCTTCGATAGCCTGTATTACACACAAAACCTAGTTTTAACAAACTACAACATATTATTAATATTATTGTTAAAATGTTATTATATTTTTCACCTAGTCATTAGGATGGAAGTTATGAATAAAAAATTATTTAAACATGTGAATAAAATGAACCCCTTTAGCTAGAAATAAAAGTAAGAACTATCTGAAAATAAAGAAATTCCTTTTCTAATAAAACTACCTTTCTATATGGGAATTTTTTTTTTCAATAAATTAAAAAACAAATTATTAATTTTTTTAATATATGATATATTAAATAAATTTTTTTACACTCATATGGTATATTTTAAATGTCTAAGATATGAATAAATCCAAATTTATGAATAAAAATATGTATTTTTTAAAAAAGTATATTTATAGCCTTTTAATGGAGAATCCATTTTAAATATGATTTTTCACTTTTATAATTTTTATTTTACAAAATAAACATCATTTTTTATATATTAATATTAAAATTTTACTTTTTGTTAATATTTGGTATTTTCTGAGAAATTTTATTTTTTGGTGAATTGTGAAGAACACTGAATTTTTATTCCAAAATGCCTTTTAATATAATTTATTTATAAGGTTAAATTTGTATTTTTTATAGGTTCTGATGTTTAATTAAAAAATTTATACAATATTTATTATAATTTATTTCATTGGAATTAATTTCACCTTGAAATTTGATCTAAAAGCTTAACAAGATTTTGAACGTTTTTAATTTAAATCCCCGCATTTTCATCCCATCTGTGAGATTAAATTTAAATAAATTTATGAAACTTAAAAGAGTGGAATTTTTAAAAATGTATTCCGTTTTTTTAATCATGACAATTTATAATTTATAATTACTTAAACTTATTAGTTGACCGAAAATATTAGTTAATATAATTATAAATAATTACAATGATTAAGGTAAAATTAAGTTTAAAAAGGGAATAAACCATAAACCTAAGGGAACAAATGACCAAGAAACTTCTCTAAAATCCATTGGATTGACATATTTTGACCCTAAACTCCATTTACTATAATTTTGACCATTATTGGAGCCGCTTTAGAAGGGGAAAACATGAGTGGAATTCCCTTTTTGAAAATTTACAAGAATGTCACCCCTACACTTTAAAAAGGCACACACCCTCCCACTTATTCACACCTCTCAAGACCTTTGTATCTATAAAAATCTCCTCAAATAATATCAAAACATTCCTAAATTAATCTTATATTCCTCCATTTTGGAATAAATCCATCCAAATAATCCCTTTGGTGAAAATTAAAAGGAGTTACCCAAAGCATAGGTAACATCCTTCCTCAAGATCCTTTGTTTTATTTTTATTCTCCACCACCTCAATTATTAGTATTCAATTTTTATATAATAAGTTCAGTATTATAAATATAAGGATATTTTTTTTGTTCTAATTTTTTGAACTACACTTACTCACACTTCCATTTAATGGGTAATGAACTTAACGTTCTTGTGTATGGTGAACTACCGCCTCATGAAATGATGTTGTTCATTTTTCCTTCCCCACCTCTCATGGTAGGGATTTATGATGCACACTTGGTTTTTATATTATATATGTGATATTTATGATTTATTATGCTTATTTAATTATTATATAACTTATAACTACATGATTTACCTTTTTTTTAAATACCATAACTTCGTTTGTTGGAGCATGGACAATCGCCTCCACAAAGCGATGTGATTCACTAACACTTTACATGGAATGTATTAAGGGTGGGTTTAGTAAATTTATATGATATATATGAAATAATATTTCTACTATAATAAAATAATATTTATATATATACATATACATATATGACATTTTCTTTTTGTCTTTTAGTACGATAATAAAATTCAAACAACGTTCATGCGTACGTACGGACTATCATATCCATGAACAGTGTATTCCATTTCATATTTATATATTTTATAGATTATTAAAAATATTTATATGAAAAATATATATGATATTTATATAATTTTTTTCATTATATAAATAACTATATCATGATCTATGTAAGAGTATCAAGAATATTAAGTCAAAAAATGTATGAAAAACAAAGCAGATATTACCTGAATTGTAACATTAACATGGAATTGTTAATAAAAAAGTAATATAAATTAATAATAATATAATAAATGGTATTATATATAATAATATGTTTCTATAATATATGTATAATTAACTTATATTTATTATACTATATTTTTTTATAAGTATGATTAGAGTCAAGACATAAGGTAGGGGTTTTCTCATCTCAATTTTATTTTCCATGAGTTACAAGCCATGTTCACATTTTATTTTCTTATATGTGTTGTGATACTTCAAATAGATTCATTATTTTATTTTTATAACTAAATTTATGGTTATTTTCATGTACATTTTATTATCTCTATTTCACGTTATTTTACGGTTCAAAAGTTACCAAATCAATAGTGTAATTTTGTCTCAATTTTCATTCTTAGAGGAACTTGTTTTATAATGCACCTATATTCATTTATGAGGTGTATATACTTTCATTTAATATGTTATATATTTAGTATAATTATTTTCATGATATTGTAAGATTAAATTAATTTCATTTTCTTACATCGGGAGTATGATTCAAATTTACCAAGTGGTAGGAGTTTATTGCAACAATCTCATTGTTTATCAAGATTATTTAGGATTATGATTCCATTGATGAAATATTATGATCCATATCTCAAGAACTCTCATAATTTTTTTCCTATGGTAACTCATGATATATTCATTTATTGTTACTATTTTACACTATTTAGTACTTATGATAGTTAATAAAATTATTTTAATAAAATCTTATCTCATTTCTATTTCAGTAAATAATTTGTTTATTTCAAAAACCATATTTTCAAAAAAAAATCAATTTTATTTTAAAAATGATCATTAATTATAATTTTAAAGTAAAATAGATTTCAAAAATGTTTTATGGTTTTCAAATATTCCTTTATAACTTTTCAAATATATTTTCAAAGAAAATTTTTTTCAACACGATTTCATGCTTTTTTATATGTTTTAAAGGAAATGGTTTTGAAATTTTTTTCCAGGATTACTTTATAAATTTTCATTGTTATTTTCAAGGAATATTATTTTCATAATATTTTATATTTCAAAAAGTAATTTTTTCAAAGAATAAATAATATTTTACTCAATAAATTTTTTAAAAATTTTTATCAAAAATTATTTTCAATGTAAGATGAAATTAATTGGTGTTACTCATTACTTTATGGGAAATTATTCAAAGGTTTCATTTTAATTCTTTTTCTGAGTGGTTTATGTTTTTATGGAATGATGTTAATGAAACCAATTTTTCTTTCATGGGATATATGTTTATAAAACCATTTTTTATTTCACAAGTTATATGTTTATGAAACATGTTTATCTTTAACAGGTTATATGATTATAAAACCTAATTATTTTCATGAGTTATGTTTTGATGAAATTATTATAAAACCTGTCACTTTTTTCATAGGTTATGATATGATTAAATGTTTATGATACCCATTTAATTTAATGGGTTATGATATGATGAATTTTTATAATCTTATGAAACACATATGTATGATTTCATTGTGATATGGCTGGGACCTATATCTACCTCCAATTAATTGGGTAAAGATTTATATCTCATGAGATAGACATGGATGTAACACGGAGTTAACTCAATTCTGTAAACAAATTTATCTACTAAGATGGTATTAGGAGTGAACCTTGACTACTAATTTGTCATGGGGGAGAACCATTAATATCAAGATGGTATGATGAGCGAACCCATACTACTAAGATAGCCTTTGCAGTGATTCCTTGAAAACTATAGAAATAATTTTATATACTTATGTGTCTTCCAAAATTCCATGTCTTATTCTTATGTTATGCTTTTATTTCTTATGATATATAATCCCTTATGATTCATGGCTTATGAACATCCAATATTTATGACGTGATTCAATTTTATGATCTTTTTTTATGAAGTGTATGGTATTATAATGTCATGATCATATTTTCATACCCATATTCTCATGTTTATGCTTACGTATCTCATTTTTTACCCTTACTGAGCATCTGAGATCACCCATTTTTGTGTTTAATTTAACTAGGTTATCAAGATATGTATTAGGTTTGATGTGTATAATAAGGGTTATAGTCAATAAGAACCTAGTGGGAGATAATATAGCTCACTTATGTGCCGGTGTTTATGTTTCCATGTTTCCAAAGGCACTAGAATAATATGTTATTTAGTCATTTGTTTGTGAAATGTGTTAAGTATTCCACAAAAGTGTTGTGATGATAATGTATGAAAAGTTATTGTTTCTATATTTGGTATCAGATAAAAATTTTATTTAACCATTGGAAACTAGTATGAGAAAAATTTATTGAGATCCCTAGAGATACTTATAAGGATATGTATAGGTGGTTATCTAAGGGTAAGTATATGGATGAATTAATATTTTTGTAAATTGTCCTAGAATATTGGTAAAGTATTTAGTGAGTGGTTTTCTTGAAATACATCCTTTTCTAGATACTAAAAGTGATTTTGGATCTAGAATAGGTGTACATAAGAGTAACAAACCTAAAAAATGCATTGAATGAGACTCGATCAGGAACCAGTGCATGATAACAGGCCTTGATGCACACCTATTTTGATACTCTTGGTGGATATGCTTTGGGAATTCACAAACACTTTTTGAACCATCATGAAGGATTTAAAAAGAATATAAGCATTAATAACCTATGATAAAACTATGGTTTCATATATTAAATATGTAGGTATCATTATTTAGACATCCTATAATAATTTTTCATGATTATGTAGTTTTCTGCTATGATAAGTCTTTCTCATCCTATTATTCCTGGTTTTCATGAATCAGGGGAACCAAAAGGCATATGATTAATGATGAATGTGATGGAAAATTTTCTGATGAGATGTAAAATGGGATGATCATTGGAGAGAAGGATGTTGTGGTCATGCCTAACCAGTTTTCACAGAACATGATTAACAATGTGTACCATAACCAACTCTCTGACTCACTAAATAATAAAAGGAATGATTTTGTTGAGGGTTCAGGTTATGGAGACCATAGAGGAAATAAGATTCAGTTTCCTTTGTGTCAATAATGTGGGAATAATTACCAAAGTGAATGTCTTAGGGGAACATAAAGATGTTTTTATTGTGGGGAAGAAGGACACAAATCAAGTTACTTAAAAAGGGAAATGAAAAGTCTAGTTAACCTAATTGATGGTTATATTATCCCCCCTCAGGTATTATAAATTGATGAATACTTTAAATATGTAAATTTTGAGAATTATGGAAATTGATTTCCTGAGTGGAAGGCTCATGAAGAGAATCATCATGGTGGTTCATGTAATGGGTTTTATTCTAATGATTAAGAGACCACAAACAACATGTAAAAGGCAAGAGATGTTCTTCTAGTATTATTTACATTAAAAATAAGAAGCATTATTAGATTGAGGTTGAGGAACCTTATGACATGATTCATATTTAATATTCTAGTAAAGGAGAATTTAGGGCTAATATGATGAATCCTGAGAAATGATTTAAGAACAATGTTGGGTGATTGAAGTGTATACGTATAAGAATTCAAGAAAAATGTTATATGAATCATGAAGTATATTTTTTCCATTAAGGATTTTTAAAAAATATACCGAATGGTGATAATTAACTAAAAAAGGATTTAATGTAAAGGCAATATTTTTATTAATTTAAGGTAACCCTTAATGTGTCCCTAATATTGAGAAAATTGTGTTTATCTTGGATAATTAAATGATTGATATAGATACAGTAAATTAGATTGTACTGATTTCCATGAAACTGATTATTATTTTTTCAACCAATCGGTCTATGTAATTATGGATGAAGTTTAAAACTTATTGCATTTATGGAATATATTTAGTAATATTTGGAATAAGAAAGAATTCACATTTTCTAAAAGGAATTATGGTAATTTAGGTTTTTACCATTTTCAATAGAATAAACGATGAGGGTATTCACATGTTTGGAATGTGAGAACCAAGAGCTACCATGTGGTATATGGTTGATCAAAGTTAATAAGATTTTGGGAAATTATTTCTAATGTTTTGGATTTTTATCTTCCAAAAGAGTTATAAGGTTAACCATTTGTGGAATGGTTTATGTTAAACTTCAGATGATATTTAGAGATTAAAGTACTATCCCACAATATGTGGATTTATGTATATTGGAATACGTATGATACCATTTTCTATGATAGATAGAATGGACTATCATTCTATTTATGGATTTAATGATATGTTTATGAAAAGGAAATGAAATATTCACCTTTATTTCATAAAATAAGAGATAGATTGAAAATTTATCATGGAACAAAAAAGGATGAGGTTGTCTTGAAATCATGAAAGTATATCTTTTCATGAAAATTATTCAACATTAAGAAACTAATCTATAAATAATTTTTTTTCCTAATACCCTAATTTTTATTGGACCTATTGAATTTTAAATAATTATAGATTTATGAATTTGAGGTCATTAAATTTATATTAGTTATTAACTATTTTTTGATTGATGACCTGAATCACTCCTTATAAATATTTTCGCTTTTACTCAAATTCAATATTGTCACATTACACCAATGATATCCTATGTGAAAAACAATTTATGTGTTACTCTGGGTAGCCGTTATGCTTCCAAAATTATCTTTTTAAAGGGATGTTTTAGTATTTATTTTTATGATGTGGGTTTATAATAAAGTAAGTTTCAATTATTAAACCATTAATAACCCAAATGAATTTAAAGGGTGAAATACATTTTAATGGGGGTATAATGAAACACCTTGAGATTTTTTGAAATTTTGTTTTGAATTAAATTGATATTTTTGATATTTTTTATTTCATGAAACACTAAATATAGATTGTGCTATATGAAGGCAATAATTTTGGGTTGCATTTCACAAAACACCAATTTAATATTTCACTACATGAAGCACTTATAT
Organism: Viscum album; assembly: GCA_963277665.1. NCBI lineage: Eukaryota > Viridiplantae > Streptophyta > Magnoliopsida > Santalales > Viscaceae > Viscum > Viscum album. The sequence continues at coordinate 20,362,080 of OY728157.1, read as the reverse complement.
TATCATGTGGCACACACAACTCAATGTTTGGATTTTGTTAAATGCAATGTTGATTTCCTTCGATATTCGGCGTTACACGCACGACATAGTTTACCAAACTAAAACATAATATTAATATTACTGATATATATTATTATAGTTGTCACTTATCCATTAGGATGGAAGTTATGAATAAAATATGATTTAACATGTGAATAAAATGATCCCTTTCAGTAAGAAATAAAATAAGAACTATTTGAAATTAAAGAAGTTCATTTTCTAAGAAAACTACCTTTCTATGTAAAAACAAAATTTTATCTTAATATACTAAATAAAAAAAATATTGATATATTTTTTTAAAATATTATATATTAAATAAAATATTTTTTTACTCATACAATAGATTTTATAATTATAAGATAAGAATAAATCCAATTTTATGAATAAAATAGTGTATTTTTTCAAAAGGTAATTTTATTGACTTTTAATGAAGAAGCAATTTTAAATAAGGTTTTTGAAACAATAATAATTTTTATTTGGAAAAATAAAATTCATTTTTGAAATCATAATATCAAGATTTACTTTGGGTGAATTTTTGGTATTTTTTTGAGAAATAACTTTTTTTATGAATAGTGAAGAACACTAAGTTTTAATTCAAATATTTTTTTCATTTTATTTAATTATATGGTTAAATTATATTTTTGATTACTTTTAATGATAAATAGATAAATTATACAAACATTAATCCAATTTTTTTCATTTTAATCAATTTCAATTTGAAATTGGATATAAAACTTACCAAACATTTGAACGGTTTTACTTTAAAAACCTGCATTGTCATCCCGTCAGCGAGATTAAATTTAAATTAATTTATGAAACTTTTCTAATTGAAATATATAGAAATGGATTCCATATTTTGAATCATAATAATTTATAATTTTAAATCACTTCGACATATTTTTTGACCATAAATACTAGTGAATGTAATTAAAATCAATTACAACAGTTAAGGTAAAATTAAGATTAAAAAGGGACTAAACCTTAATCTTAATGGCCAAAATGGCCAATAAAATTGTCCAAAATCCTTTTTTATGGAGATATTTTGACCCTATCCTCCATTTAATTGTATTTATACTATTATTTTAGCCACATGACATGGGAAAACGTGAGTGGAATTCCCTTTTCAAAAATTTACAAGAATTCCACTCATCCACTATTAAAAATAACTCACCCCTCCCACTTATTCACAAATATAAATCTATTTTTCTTTCCCAAAATACACTCATATAATCTCCGAAAATCCCTAACTCTATCAGAAAAGCATCCATTTTGGAAAACATACTTCCAAGGAATCCCTTTAGTTAAAACCAAAAGGTGTTACACAAAGAAGAGGTAACATCCTTCCTTAAGCTCCTTGGATTTATTTTCATTCTAAAACACCATAATTTTTTTATTCAATGTTAATATAATAACATAAGTGTCCTAAATATATTGTGAGGTTTTTAATCTAAGGTTTTTACCTACACTTACACATACTTCCATCTAATGGGTAACAAACATAGAATTCTTTTGTATGTTGAACTACCCCCACATGAAATAATGTTGTTCGTTTTTTCCTTTAACACTTATCATGATAGGGAATTAGGATGGAAAATATGTTTTTATATTATATATATTATATTTATGATATATTCTTTTCTATTTAATAATTATATAACACATGACTTCATGCTTTCCATTTTGTGTAAATATGATAACTTCATTTGCAGAAGTGTGGACTACCACCTCCTCAAAGTGATGTGATTCATTCACACTTTACATGGAAAGTATTAAGGGTGGTTGATGTGAAATTATATGATATATATGAAAAAATAATTTTTATATAATAATATTATATATATTTATATATATATATTTATTTAATTTACTTTCTTTCCTTTAATACAACAATAAAATGGAAATAGCATTCTTGCGTAAGTACGACCTACCATCTCTATGAACGGTGAATTACATTTCATATTTATATATTTTATAGATTATTATAAATATTTACATAATAAATAAATATTATATATAAATCTGGTTTTACATTCTATAAATAAGTGAGTCATGATCTATGTAAGAGTATTAAGAATAAAAAGTCAAAACATTTATAAAAAACAAAGAGGATATCACTGAAATCTTAACATTAACATGAAGTAATTTATAAATGGGTAATATAAAGTCATAATAAAATCATAAATGGTATTAGATACAATAATATTATTAATTAATAGATTTATAATAAAATATTATTTATTATAAAAGAAGTTTTTATGAGTATGATGAGAGTCAAGACATAAGGTAAGGGTTTTCTCGTCTCACTTTTATTTTCTGTAAGACACAATTCATGTTTGCCTCCTATTTTCTTATATGTGGTTTGTATAATGAAAATGAATATATTATTTTATTATATAATTAAATTTATGGGTATTTACATATCCATTTGTTGATCTCTATTTCATATGGTTTTATAGTTCCAAATTTACCAAATCAGTAGGGTAGTTTTGTCTAAATTTTCCTTCTTAGCGGCGCATGTTTTGTTATAAACCTATATTGTAACACCCCAAGATTGCATGGTACAATTTCCTTTGAATAATGCAATGGCGTGCATTGTATGCAACTTCGAGATTCTAACACACCACAACCAATCAAACGAGCCCTTATTAATAGTAATACTTACTTTTTGAAATTTTAAAAATTTTATCTTTCTAAATGGACTTCATTTTTGGATTCGTAATATCGAAATTATCTTAGGGTGAAATTTTGGTACTTTTCGGATAACTTTCATATTTTTATGAATAGTGAAAATTACTAAATTTTAATTAAAACAACATTTTTAATCAAAATAATTAGTAGTGATAAATTATTAATTTGAGTGGTTTTAATGTATATTTAGAATATATTTTTACCATTTAATACAATGTTGGTCATTGGATGTAATTTCACATTTAAAACAGACATAAATAAGTGTCAATCTTTCGATAGTTATTATCTCTTAAAAACACGCTATTTGTTTTGACGACGAGAATTAATTTTTAAATTAATTAATGCAACTGATATGTTCTGAATTTGGTAAAATAGACATCATTTTTGAATTCATAATATCAAATATATCTTAGGCGTAATTTTTTGTATTTTTCTGGAAACTTTCATTTTTTTGATGAATAGTGAAACCACTAAGTGGTAGTTAAAAAACCGAATTTTTCATAAAAATTAATTTTACCGCTTCTATGAGTGGAATTTCGGAAATCCGAGACACACGGTTAATATCAAGGAGTAAAATGTGGTTCAATGAGATGAAAATAATTTTTGGTGAATAGTAACTTTTTACTTTTATTTACCACGGTTAAAAGTAAATCAGGTAATTAAGGGTAAAAATGATATTACTATTACCTTAACACATGTTCTAATTCTATGGGAAAAGTGTATCTCGACCAAAAACAACCTCAGGAGTAAAATATTATCATTTAGGTCCACTTTTATTAGATTAGGACATTTATTATTATTTAATTCAAAGAAGAGTGAAAAGAGTTAAAATCAAAGTTTATTTACTAAAACATTATTAATATAGGGTTATACATAAGATAAATTTTATTTTAAACATTCATTAGAAATATAAAAAGATTTCCTACATAATTGTATTTTATTTATAAATTTTAGACATTAAATAATTTAATTTATTTATGATACAATGGTGATGCAGTAATTACCTAATTAATGAAATATTAAAATAATTGAACTTATAAATAACAAAATAAATGTAATTTGAGACTTTGTATGAATTATACTAATTTTATAGGTTAATATGACATATTAGGATTGATTATATAAATTTTTTAGAAGGAATAATTCTGTTATGAATTTATCAAAAACAGAATACCCAATAGTGTCAAAATTGACATAAAGGAGTTTTTAAAACAAATATTATATTATTAATTTATATTTAGTTCCTAAAAATCTACGGTTTGGCCAAGAGACTTATTTCATGATAAGTGTATCATAAATGGACCACTTGGGGGTCTCTTGGATGTATATAGTAAGTTTATTAACCATATAATATAAAAATACAAAGAGACATTGTAAAAGTGAAACTAATTAACTAAGAGTAAATACTTAAAGATAAGGTTAATATAATAACCCAAACCTGTATAAATTCTATTGGTTATGTGGTTTTAGACCCATACCCACGTTAACCATTAAATAATCCACTTTGGATCCATTAGAAATAGAATATGAATTTATTTTAAAATAATATTTTTAGCTTTTCCAAAGGTGCCCCTCACCCCTCTTATAAAAGGGAACTCCCCCTTCTCACTAATTCACACATTCAAAGCCTTTTGGCTCGGCCAAACCATTCCCAAATAATCACTCAACTTCTCTAACTACAACCTAGAGGCCTTATTTTGATTAAAATGCCAACCTTAGGAGCCCTTTTGATCAAATCAAAAGGAAGAACCTGAAGAAGAGGTAATGTTTTCACCACCCTCTTTCAAGTTCCTTTCTTCTTCAACTTCTTCTTTCTTTGTTATTTATATTATAAAATAATAACTCCAGTATATTATATATACTATGATGTTATTATAAATATGGTACAACCATATTCAGTATTCTATCCATCCTTTGAATGGCATGTCACCATACGTGCGTACGTACAGCATACCGTCTCCACGTCGTGGTGTAATTGTCATTCAATAAATTATTATTTGGATGGGTATAATAATGATGTGTAATTCATGTAAATAATAAATATAACATGATAATTATCCTGTATATATGATATACCATCCAATTATGTATTATTTTAACATCAAAAGAATGATATTGTTGCTCGTGTGTACGTACGGACTACCGTCTCCACGAACACGATGAGATTCATTCTCCATCGTATCCATTCAAGTATAATTCTCATTTAAAGATTAATAATAATGTTTAAGTACTTAATATAATTCTGGATATGAATAAGATACAAACTATCCATAACAAACATGGCTTACATAACAAAACATATAAAAGAAAATGAGTATGTTAACACCCGAAACGACAATAATATTAAGATATTATTAACAAAGCAATGTTAAAAGATCATATATGATTTCATATTAATGTATATGATTCTCTTATAATTTAATAACAATTATTTCACCATTATACAGGAGGTTAACCTACCCCCAACCAAGGAAAAGTACAAGGTAAGGGGTTTCTTATCTCACTTTTAATTACGTGAGAATTCCATTGTTCACCACTTATTTATTACATGTGGTGTGTGTACTTCCCATGTTTGTATTCATTGTGTAATATACTTTAAGTTATTTATATTTACATCATCATTTTATGATCCTTATTTCATGGGTGTATGTTTTTTATATTACCAAATCAATAAGGTAATTTATAATTTCATTTTCCACTCATTCGGCTTTATGCATACTTCATTGATTATTTTACTCCACGATTATGTGTAGAATCAATATTCATTTGATTATGTCATAATTTCCACTCCCATTTCTGTGGATATAATTTTTATACACATAATCACTCCATTGATAAATTCTGAAGTCATCGGTATGAACTTGATAAGAGTAATTTTAACTCAATCTTCATTTGTTGAGTTAAATATCCAATTAATTGGTGTTGTTTTTACAAGAATATGTGTGAATGTCATCTGATTGATTTACACTAAATATCCAATCATATTGAGTGTATTTATATTTTTCACACATAATTATGTCGTTGATTTATCCTTAACCTAAGGATATGGTCTTTATAATATAATTCATCTGAATTTACATTCCATTGAGACTTCTTTGTTGTTGTTCACCAAATCACTTTTATATGGTGTATATAATGTACTTTGACATAGTATATCATGAATACCATTATTATTATGATATTATAAAGTTTTGATTACCTCAATTATTTGTATTCAAGTGTCTCTCTTTTGGTTAGAAACTCTAACTAAAATACATTTTTTAAGTGTTTTAAAGATTGATTATTCTAAATATTTCTCATTAATGTCCATGTTTTAAATGGTTTTAAGGATTTATTTATATGGACATTAAAGTTTTAAAATCAAAATTCATTTTAAAATTTTCAAAGTGGTATGGGACTCTTTGATTCTAAAATCTGTTTTAAATGGAATCTTCACAAATAGTGTGACTTTTAAATGATTTCAAGAAAAAGGTGGATATTTCACTCTAATTGTATTGATGATTATTTTCATCTATGTCAATATCCTTCATCATTATCGATTGAGGTTAATATGATACAATACAATCTTCCATATTGTATCGAATGAGTTTTTTTTGATTGTGGATGTGCTATTTTTATACCATTCATGGTTTGTGGATAATGTATTGACATTTAGTATGCTAGTTTTAATACGAATGTTTATGTTATGTTTAAAACTTTTCATATGAGGAATGCATTGGACTTAGTAAGTGACGGGTAGAGCTCGATATAGCTCCTCAATGAATCAGTAGGTCTCATGAGACAAACTAGTGTCTTGGCACAAGGCCTTGACAAAATCTTATTTGTAGTATTGGAACGAGGCCTTGGATACATGGTTATGATAGTCTGGAATTATGCATTCCATCTTTATGAAAGAAGTTATTGATATTGCATATGATTATTCGACTTGTAGAATATCTATGTGAGTATGTAAATGACATTATTTCATTTTATCATTGCAATATTATTATGAAGTTCAAGTTTAAAAGGCTTTTGTTTTAGTCATACATTTTCCTTAAGTGTTTATGCTTATCTATGAAAGCTTCTTCTATATTGTTATCCTTACTGAGCATCTGATCTCACCCCTTTCAATGTTTTATTTTTCCCAGGATGTGAAGAAGTAATTTATGAATGACCTCCAGGGATAGTATGAGGGGATATGAAGACAAGATGTTGTTGAATCTTTTTTTACCTTATGATGTAATTTAAGACTTATGAATATATCTAGTGTTTCCAAGGCTACTAAACTAACCAGTCTTTAGAGACTTGATATTTCTTGTGATCATGCCAATGTTATATAATAATTCACCGACTCTGGGTATCAAGGGTCGGGGCGTTACAGTTGGTATCAGAGTAAGTTTAGTACAAACCTTAAAAACTAGATTTAGATAAACTCTGATTAGAGCATGTAGTCCTAAGATGAACTTTGAGGATTAGTATAGAAGAACTTCCTAGAATTTTGGTATTATAGAGATTTTGTGAGTTTTCCAAGCAATACATCCCTTTCTGGATACGAGCAGGTAGAGGCGGCTCTGGCACAGATGTACCTAGGGGTAAAACCCGAAAACACCGCTTTGATCTAGACTCGAACGAGAACTGGTGCACGACAACGGTCTTTGCTGCACTCTTGGTTACGACACTCCCGGGGGATATGCTTAGGATAATTTACATTTTCTTTACAAACTGATTTGAAATATTATATATAAGATGAGAGTAAATGACCTTGGTTAATCCTAATGTGTTTCAAATTTAGAATATGGTGACATGATATTGTATAAATGATTTTATGACTACTATTACTCACACAATTCTTTCTGGTTTTAGTCAATGGCTGGATTCGAAGGAAGTCATAGTGAATTTGAGAATGATGTACAAGGTGGGAGCGGTGGTGGCAATGAGCAACAAAATGTAAAGTTGATAGGCGTAAAAGATACCATCTTTATGCCAAATCAAATTTCCAAAAATATGATCAAAAATATATATATTAACCAATTATCAGACTCAACAAAGAAGAGAAAGGTGATGAATGATAAGATCTCCAGCAGTGGAGACCATGGAGAAAGGAATCTTGAATTTCCATCATGCCAGAAATGTGGAAGGAGACAACTAGGATAGTGTCTCAACAGAACAGAAAAATGATTTACGTGCGGGAAAGAAGGACATAAAGTGAAGAATTGCTGAAGAAAAATGAAGAGTACTATGGAAGAAAATAAAAATGGTCCCAAGAATCCATTTACAGTCATTTTTCGTAAATGTAGGGGACCTGACCATTACCCGAGTTAATACCCTATTCTGTAGAATATTTTCTTGGACAAAGAAGAAGCTATGTAGAAATAAATGGTTAGATAAATGTATAAAAGTATTAGTTCTCCTTGTTGATGGGATTACTTTGGAATAATTTTCTCTTATATTTTTAACCCCATAGTTTTCCATGTGAGAATGATATTTGAGGAATTCTTATCTTTTCCCTTGTGGATATAGTTATAAATAACCATTTGGTTTTATATGATCATTGGGTTTGAGGCAATTACATGTTATTATATTTTGGGATGAAAATGCAAGGTATGAGATAACATTTCTGGTTAAAATTAAGTTATGGTTATTTTGAGGAATTTATCTCATTTTGGTAATGTTATAAAATATAGTTTTTGAAAAAGGACAACACATAAACCATGTAACAACCCATCGCGTCGGACAAAGCTGTGGGAATCAAACCCACAACCAAAGTGCGATTGGGATTTATCGCCTACCACTGGACTACGTGAAGTCCCTGGTTAGTGTGACTATTATTTTTTAGTTAAATGATTTTATTGATCAATAATAATTTTATTTTGGATCTTATGTCTTATCAAATGAATACCCCTATTATAGGAAAATGATTTGGTGATTAAGTGATAAATGTTATTTTGGAAGTTGTTCGCTCTGTTGTGAACACTATATGCCCAAGAAAAATAGAATAGTATGGGATTTCATTTGAGGAGTAATGGTGAATTTTTATCTATGTTTTTATTGTGGATTTATAGTGATTTGGGTTATTTATGGAAATGATTAGGCTAATTAATTTTAAGTATGTGACTTTAAGAGTAATTAATGTCATTTGGAGATATAATTTAACGTGGAAGACTACATTCTTATAAGTTTTGGGTTTCAATACTAGTTTGGATTATATTGAAGGATTTTAAGGAAAATTGATTATTGAATGGTATTTATTTAACTTTGGGGCATTGATGGTTTAATTTTAGAAATTAAGATTAGTGTTTTTTTCTCTATAATGGAATATCCATTTGGGGGATCATCAGGTATTATACTAACCATTTTGGTTTTGATTAACCTCTAAAGACAAGGTAAATATATAGTTTATCCTACGTGGATCATGTATTTTTATTGAAGTTTATTCTAGCTCTTCCATTGTGACCAAGTCTTCTTGAATACTCCTTCTTCAAAAAAAATGAGTTAGTGGTAATAATTTATTAAAGAATGAAACTCTACTTAAAAAGTAAGTATATATATTTATGTTCTTAGTCAGTATCATAAATGAACTCCTCATCATTATATAAAGAAACTTAAAACAAAAAATGTTGTCTGTTCACTTTTCCTACTGGGAGACTAAGGACGGTTTGTCCCAACATAAGTTTGTGATTTTCTTATTGTTAACTTTCTCCTGCTCATGTTTTCTATCCCTCTCCATCAGAACATAACACTTAGTTTATCGTCCATATCCATGTTTTTCTACATGGAATCCTAGTATGGGTTATCTTGGGTGACCTTTATACCTCTCTTCATTTCATTTAAAGTGATATTTTTATTGACTCTTTTTCCGATGTGGGACTTTCCATTACATTCCCAAGAACAATTTTAAAAATTGTGAGGATGAAATTTATTGAAGGAGGGGAGAATGTAACACCCCAAGATTCCACGGTACATTTCCCTTTGAATAATGCAATGGCGTGCATTGTACCCAACTTCAAGATTCTAACACACCACAACCAATCAAACTAGCTGTTATGAATAGTAATACATTCTTTTTGAAATTTTACAAATTTTATCTTTCTAAATCGACTTATTTTTTGGATTTGTATTATCGAAATTAGCTTAGGGTGAAATTTTGGTACTTTTCGGATAACTTTCATATTTTGATGAATAGTGAAAATTACTAAATTTTAATTAAAAACAACTATTTTAATCGAAATAATTAATAGTAATAAATTATTAATTTGAGTGGTTTTAAAGTATATTTAGAATATATTTTTACCATTTAATACAATTTTGATCATTGGATGTAATTTCACATTTAAACCAGACATAAACAAGTGTCAATCTTTTGATAGTTATTATCTCTTAAAAACACGCTATTTGTTTTGACGATGGGAATTAATTTTTAAATTAATTAATGCAACTGATATGTTTTGAATTTGGTAAAATAGAAATAATTTTTGAATTCATAATATCAAATATATCTTAGGCCTAATTTTTGGTATTTTTCTGGAAACTTTCATTTTTTGATGAATAGTGAAACCACTAAGTGGTAGTTAAAAAACTGAATTTTTCATAAAACTTAATTTTACCAATTCTGTGAGTGGAATTTAGAAAATCCAAGAGACATGGTTAATATCATGTATTAAAATGTGATTCAATGAGATGAAAATAATTTTTGGTGAATAGTAACTTTTTACTTTTATTTACCACGGTTAAAAGTAAAAAGGGTACTTAAAAGTAAAAATGATATTAATATTACCCTAACACACGTCCTAATTCTATTGGACAAGTGTATCTCGACCAAAAACAACCTTACGAGTAACATATTATCATTTAGGTCCACTTGTATTAGATTAGGACATTTATTATTATTTAATTTAAAGTAGAGTTAAAAGAGTTAAAATCAAAGTTTATTTACTATTTTTTTTAATATTGGGTTATACATAAGATAAATTAGATTTTAAATATTCATTAGAAAGCTAAAAAGATTTAATACATAATGGTATTTTATTTATAATTTTTAGACATTAAATATATTAATTTATTTATGATGCAATGGTGATGCAGTAATTACCTAATTAATGAAATATTAAAATAATTGATATTATAAATATAAAAATAAATTTAATTTGAGACTTTGTATGAATTCCACTAATTTTATAGGTTAATATGACATATTATGATTGATTATATAAATTTTTTCGAAGTAGTAATGTTGTTATGAATTTATTAAAAACAAAATACCCAATAGTTTCAAAATTGACATAAAGGAGTTTTTAAAACAAATATTATATTATTAATTTATATTAAATTCTGAAAAATATAAGGTTCGGCCAAGAGACTTATTTCATGATAGGGGTATCCTTAATGGACTACTTCGGGGTCTCTTGGATGTATATAGTATGTTTATTAACCATATAATATAAAAATACAAAGAGACATTGTAAAAGTGAAACTAATTAACTAAGAGTTAATACGTAAAGATAAGGTTAATATAATAACCCAAACCTGTCTAAATTCATTTGGTTGAGTGGTTGTCTACCCATCCCCACTTTAACCCTTAAGTAATCCACTTTGGAGCCATTAGAAACCGAATATGAATTTATTATAAAATAATGTTTTTAGCTTTCCCAAAGGTGCCCCTCACCCCTCTTATAAAAGGGAACTCCCCATTCTCAATAATTAACACATTGAAAGACTTATTTCTCAGCCAAACCCTGCCCAAATACTCTCTCAACTTCCCTCAATACAACCTAGAGGCATTATTTTTATTATAAATCCAACCTTAGGATCCATTTTGATCAAATTAAGAGGAAGAACCCGAAGAAGAGGTAATGTTTTCACCACCCTCTTTCAAGTTCCTTTCTTCTTCAACCTCTTCTTTCATTGTTATTTCTATTCTAAAATAATAACTCTAGTATCTTCTATATACTGTGATTTTATTATAAATATGGTTCAACCATATTCAGTATTCTATCCATCCTTTGAATGGCATGTCACCATACGTGCGTAGGTACGGCTTACCGTCTCGACGTCGTGGTGTAATTGTCATTCAATAAATTATTATTTGGATGGGTATAATAATGATGCCTAATTATTGTAAATAATAAATATAACATGATAAATATTCTGTGTATATGATATACCATCCAATTATGTATTATTTTAACATCAAAAGATTGATATTGTCACTCGTACGTACGTACGGACTACTGTCTCCACGAACGCGATGAGATTCATTCTCCATCGTATCCATTAAAGTCTAATTATCATTTAAAGATTAATAATAATTTTTAAGGACTTAATATCATTATGTATATGAATAATATACAACCTATCTATAACAAACATGGCTTACATAACAAAACATATAAAAGAAAATGAGTAAGTTAACACCCGAAACGACAATAATATTAAGATATTATTAACAAAGCAATGTTAAAAGATCATATATGATATCATATTAATGTATATGATTCTTGTATAATTTAATAACAATAATTTCACCATTATAAAGGAGTTTAACTTACCCCCAACCAAGGAAAAGTAAAAGGTAAGGGGTTTCTTATCTCACTTTTAATTCTGTGAGAATTCCATTATTCACCACTTATTTGTTACATGTGGTGTGTGTACTGCCCATGTTTGTATTCATTATGTAATATAATTTAATTCATGTAAATTTACATGATAATTTTATGATCCTTCTTTCATGGGAGTATGTTTTGTATGTTATCAAATCAATAAGGTAATTTGAAATTTCAATTTCTACTCATTCTGCTTTACACATACTTCATTGATTATTTTACTCCACGATTATGTGTAGAATCACTATTAATTTGATTATGTCATAATTTCCACTCCCCTTTCTGTGGATATAATTTTTATACACATAATAATTCCATTGATAAATTCTCAAGTCATCAGTATGAACTTGATAAGAGTAATTTTAACTCAATATCCATTTGTTGAGTTAAATATCCAATTCATTGGTGTTATTTTTACAAGAATATCTGTGAATGTCATCTGATTTATTTACACTAAATATCCAATATTATTGAGTGTATTTATATTTTTCACACATAATTATTTCGTTTATTTATCCTTAACCTAAGTATATGGTCTTTATAATATAATTCATCTCAATTTACATTCCATTGAGACTTCTTTGTTGTTATACGCCAAATCAATTTTATATGGTGTATATAATGTACTTTGACATAGTATATCATGAATCCCTTTATTCTCATGATATTATAATGTTTTTATTACCTCAATTATTTCTTTTCAAGTGTCTCAATTTTTGTTAGATACTCTAACTAAAATACATTTTTAAGTGTTTTAAAGATTGATTATTCTAAATCTTTCTTATTAATGTCCATGTTTTAAATGGTTTTAAGGATTTATTTATATGGAAATTAAAGTTTTAAAATCAAAATTACTTTTAAAAGTTTCAAAGTGGAATGGGACACATTGATTCTAAAATCTATTTTAAATGGATTCTTCACAAATAGTGTGACTTTTAAATGATTTCATGAAAAAGGGGGATATTTCACTCTAATTGTTTTGATGATTATTTTCATCTATGTCAATATCCTTCATCATTCTCGATTGAAGTTAATATGATACAATACAATCTTCCATATTGTATCGAATGAGTTATGTTTGACTGTGGATGTGCTATTTTTATACCATTCATGGTTTGTGGATAAAGTATTGATATTTCACATGCTAGTTTTAATACGAATGTTTATGTTATGTTTAAAACTTTTCATATGAGGAATGAATTAGACTTAGTAAGTGACGGGTGGAGCCTGCTATAGCTCCTCGATGCATCGGTAGGTCTCATGAGACAAACTAGTGTCTTGACACAAGGCCTTGAAAAAATCTTATTTGTAGTCTAGGCACGAGGCCTTGGATACGTGGTTATGATAGTCTGGCATTATGCATTCCATATTTATGAAAGTAGTTATTGATATTGAATATAATTATTCGACTATTATAATATCCAAGTGAGTAAGAAAATGACATTATTTCATTTTATCATTGCCATATTATTCTGAAGTTCAAGTTTAAAAGGCTTTTGTTTTAGTCATACATTTTCCTTAAGTGTTTATGCTTATCTATGAAAGCTTCTACTATATTGTTATCCTTACTGAGCATCTGAGCTCACCCCTTTCAATGTTTTATTTTTCCCAGGATGTGAAGAAGTAATTTATGAATGACTTGCAGGGATAGTATGAGGGGATATGAAGACAAGATGTTGTTGAAGCTTTTTTTACCTTATGATGTAATTTAAGACTTATGAATATATCTAGTGTTTCCAAGGCTACTAAACTAACCAGTCTTTAGAGACTTGATATTTCTTGTGATCATGCCAATGTTATATAATAATTCCCCGACTCTGGGTATCTAGGGTCGGGGCGTTACAGTTGGTATCAGAGGAAGTTTAGTACAAACCTTAAAAACTAGATTTAGATAAACTCTGATTAGAGCATGTAGTCCTAAGATGAACTTTGAGGATTAGTATAGAAGAACTTCCTAGAATTTTGGTATTATAGAGATTTTGTGAGTTTTCCAAGCAATACATCCCTTTCTGGATACGAGCAGGTAGAGGCGGATTTGGCACAGATGTACCTAGGGGTAAAACCCGAAAACACCGCTTTGATCTAGACTCGAACGAGAACTGGTGCACGACAACGGTCTTTGCTGCACTCTTGGTTACGACACTCCCGGGGGATATGCTTAGGATAATTTACATTTTCTTTACAAACTGATTTGAAATATTATATATAAGATGAGAGTAAATGACCTTGGTTAATCCTAATGTGTTTCAAATTTAGAATATGGTGACATGATATTGTATAAATGATTTTATGACTACTATTACTCACACAATTCTTTCTGGTTTTAGTCAATGGCTGGATTCGAAGGAAGTCATAGTGAATTTGAGAATGATGTACAAGGTGGGAGCGGTGGTGGAAATGAGCAACAAAATGTAAAGTTGATAGGCGTAAAAGATACCATCTTTATGCCAAATCAAATTTCCAAAAATATGATCAAAAATATATATATTAACCAATTATTAGACTCAACAAAGAAGAGAAAGGTGATGAATGATAAGATCTCCAGCAGTGGAGACCATGGAGAAAGGAATCTTGAATTTCCATCATGCCAGAAATGTGGAAGGAGACAACTAGGAAAGTGTCTCAACAGAACAAAAAAATGATTTACGTGCGGGAAAGAAGGACATAAAGTGAAGAATTGCTGAAGAAAAATGAAGAGTACTATGGAAGAAAATAAAAATGGTCCCAAGAATCCATTTACAGTCATTTTTCGTAAATGTAGGGGACCTGACCATTACCCGAGTTAATACCCTATTCTGTAGAACATTTTCTTGGACAAAGAAGAAGCTATGTAGAAATAAATGGTTAGATAAATGTATAAAAGTATTAGTTCTCCTTGTTGATGGGATTACTTTGGAATAATTTTCTCTTATATTTGTAACCCCATAGTTTTCCATGTGAGAATGATATTTGAGGAATTCTTATCTTTTCCCTTGTGGATATAGTTATAGATAACCATTTGGTTTTATATGATCATTGGGTTTGAGGCAATTACATGTTATTATATTTTGGGATGAAAATGCAAGGTATGAGATAACATTTCTGGTTAAAATTAAGTTATGGTTATTTTGAGGAATTTATCTCATTTTGGTAATGTTATAAAATATAGTTTTTGAAAAAGGACAACACATAAACCGTGTAACAACCCATCGCGTCGGACAAAGCTGTGGGAATCAAACCCACAACCAAAGTGCGATTGGGATTTGTCGCCTACCACTGGACTACGTGAAGTCCCTGGTTAGTGTGACTATTATTTTTTAGTTAAATGATTTTATTGATCAATAATAATTTTATTTTGGATCTTATGTCTTATCAAATGAATACCCCTATTATAGGAAAATGATTTGGTGATTAAGTGATAAATGTTATTTTGGAAGTTGTTCGCTCTGTTGTGAACACTATATGCCCAAGAAAAATAGAATAGTATGGGATTTCATTTGAGGAGTAATGGTGAATTTTTATCTATGTTTTTATTGTGGATTTATAGTGATTTGGGTTATTTATGGAAATGATTAGGCTAATTAATTTTAAGTATGTGACATTAAGAGTAATTAATGTCATTTGGAGATACAATTTAACATGGAAGACTACATTCTTATAAGTTTTGTGTTTCAATACTAGTTTGGATTATATTGAAGGATTTTAAGGAAAATTGATTATTGAATGGTATTTATTTAACTTTGGGGCATTGATGGTTTAATTTTAGAAATTAAGATTAGTGTTTTTTTCTCTATAATGGAATATCCATTTGGGGGATCATCAGGTATTATACTAACCATTTTGGTTTTGATTAACCTCTAAAGACAAGGTAAATATATAGTTTATCCTACGTGGATCATGTATTTTTATTGAAGTTTATTCTAGCTCTTCCATTGTGACCAAGTCTTCTTGAATACTCCTTCTTCAAAAAAAATGAGTTAGTGGTAATAATTTATTAAAGAATGAAACTCTACTTAAAAAGTAAGTATATATCTTTATGTTCTTAGTCAGTATCATAAATGAACTCCTCATCATTATATAAAGAAACTTAAAACAAAAAATGTTGTCTGTTCACTTTTCCTACTGGGAGACTAAGGACGGTTTGTCCCAACATAAGTTTGTGATTTTCTTATTGTTAACTTTCTCCTGCTCATGTTTTCTATCCCTCTCCATCAGAACATAACACTTAGTTTATCGTCCATATCCATGTTTTTCTACATGGAATCCTAGTATGGGTTATCTTGGGTGACCTTTATACCTCTCTTCATTTCTTTTAAAGTGATATTTTTATTGACTCTTTTTCCGATGTGGGACTTTCCATTACATTCCCAAGAACAATTTTAAAAATTGTGAGGATGAAATTTATTGAAGGAGGGGAGAATGTAACACCCCAAGATTCCACGGTACATTTCCCTTTGAATAATGCAATGGCGTGCATTGTACCCAACTTCAAGATTCTAACACACCACAACCAATCAAACTAGCTGTTATGAATAGTAATACATTCTTTTTGAAATTTTACAAATTTTATCTTTCTAAATCGACTTATTTTTTGGATTTGTATTATCGAAATTAGCTTAGGGTGAAATTTTGGTACTTTTCGGATAACTTTCATATTTTGATGAATAGTGAAAATTACTAAATTTTAATTAAAAACAACTATTTTAATCGAAATAATTAATAGTAATAAATTATTAATTTGAGTGGTTTTAAAGTATATTTAGAATATATTTTTACCATTTAATACAATTTTGATCATTGGATGTAATTTCACATTTAAACCAGACATAAACAAGTGTCAATCTTTTGATAGTTATTATCTCTTAAAAACACGCTATTTGTTTTGACGATGGGAATTAATTTTTAAATTAATTAATGCAACTGATATGTTTTGAATTTGGTAAAATAGAAATAATTTTTGAATTCATAATATCAAATATATCTTAGGCCTAATTTTTGGTATTTTTCTGGAAACTTTCATTTTTTGATGAATAGTGAAACCACTAAGTGGTAGTTAAAAAACTGAATTTTTCATAAAACTTAATTTTACCAATTCTGTGAGTGGAATTTAGAAAATCCAAGAGACATGGTTAATATCATGTATTAAAATGTGATTCAATGAGATGAAAATAATTTTTGGTGAATAGTAACTTTTTACTTTTATTTACCACGGTTAAAAGTAAAAAGGGTACTTAAAAGTAAAAATGATATTAATATTACCCTAACACACGTCCTAATTCTATTGGACAAGTGTATCTCGACCAAAAACAACCTTACGAGTAACGTATTATCATTTAGGTCCACTTGTATTAGATTAGGACATTTATTATTATTTAATTTAAAGTAGAGTTAAAAGAGTTAAAATCAAAGTTTATTTACTATTTTTTTTAATATTGGGTTATACATAAGATAAATTAGATTTTAAATATTCATTAGAAAGCTAAAAAGATTTAATACATAATGGTATTTTATTTATAATTTTTAGACATTAAATATATTAATTTATTTATGATGCAATGGTGATGCAGTAATTACCTAATTAATGAAATATTAAAATAATTGATATTATAAATATAAAAATAAATTTAATTTGAGACTTTGTATGAATTCCACTAATTTTATAGGTTAATATGACATATTAGGATTGATTATATAAATTTTTTCGAAGTAGTAATGTTGTTATAAATTTATTAAAAACAAAATACCCAATAGTTTCAAAATTGACATAAAGGAGTTTTTAAAACAAATATTATATTATTAATTTATATTAAATTCTGAAAAATATAAGGTTCGGCCAAGAGACTTATTTCATGATAGGGGTATCCTTAATGGACTACTTCGAAGTCTCTTGGATGTATATAGTATGTTTATTAACCATATAATATAAAAATACAAAGAGACATTGTAAAAGTGAAACTAATTAACTAAGAGTTAATACGTAAAGATAAGGTTAATATAATAACCCAAACCTGTCTAAATTCATTTGGTTGAGTGGTTTTCTACCCATACCCACTTTAACCCTTAAGTAATCCACTTTGGAGCCATTAGAAACCGAATATGAATTTATTATAAAATAATGTTTTTAGCTTTCCCAAAGGTGCCCCTCACCCCTCTTATAAAAGGGAACTCCCCATTCTCAATAATTAACACATTCAAAGACTTATTTCTCAGCCAAACCCTGCCCAAATACTCTCTCAACTTCCCTAAATACAACCTAGAGGCATTATTTTGATTATAAATCCAACCTTAGGATCCATTTTGATCAAATTAAGAGGAAGAACCCGAAGAAGAGGTAATGTTTTCACCACCCTCTTTCAAGTTCCTTTCTTCTTCAACTTCTTCTTTCATTGTTATTTCTATTCTAAAATAATAACTCTAGTATCTTCTATATACTGTGATTTTATTATAAATATGGTTCAACCATATTCAGTATTCTATCCATCCTTTGAATGGCATGTAACCATACGTGCGTAGGTACGGCTTACCGTCTCGACGTCGTGGTGTAATTGTCATTCAATAAATTATTATTTGGATGGGTATAATAATGATGCCTAATTATTGTAAATAATAAATATAACATGATAAATATTCTGTGTATATGATATACCATCCAATTATGTATTATTTTAACATCAAAAGATTGATATTGTCACTCGTACGTACGTACGGACTACTGTCTCCACGAACGCGATGAGATTCATTCTCCATCGTATCCATTAAAGTCTAATTATCATTTAAAGATTAATAATAATTTTTAAGGACTTAATATCATTATGTATATGAATAATATACAACCTATCTATAACAAACATGGCTTACATAACAAAACATATAAAAGAAAATGAGTAAGTTAACACCCGAAACGACAATAATATTAAGATATTATTAATAAAGCAATGTTAAAAGATCATATATGATATCATATTAATGTATATGATTCTTTTATAATTTAATAACAATAATTTCACCATTATAAAGGAGTTTAACTTACCCCCAAACAAGGAAAAGTAAAAGGTAAGGGGTTTCTTATCTCACTTTTAATTCTGTGAGAATTCCATTATTCACCACTTATTTGTTACATGTGGTGTGTGTACTGCCCATGTTTGTATTCATTATGTAATATAATTTAATTCATGTAAATTTACATGATAATTTTATGATCCTTCTTTCATGGGTGTATGTTTTGTATGTTATCAAATCAATAAGGGAATTTGAAATTTCAATTTCTACTCATTCTGCTTTACACATACTTCATTGATTATTTTACTCCACGATTATGTGTAGAATCACTATTAATTTGATTATGTCATAATTTCCACTCCTCTTTCTGTGGATATAATTTTCATACACATAATAATTCCATTGATAAATTCTCAAGTCATCAGTATGAACTTGATAAGAGTAATTTTAACTCAATATCCATTTGTTGAGTTAAATATCCAATTCATTGGTGTTATTTTTACAAGAATATCTGTGAATGTCATCTGATTTATTTACACTAAATATCCAATATTATTGAGTGTATTTATATTTTTCACACATAATTATTTCGTTTATTTATCCTTAACCTAAGTATATGGTCTTTATAATATAATTCATCTCAATTTACATTCCATTGAGACTTCTTTGTTGTTATACGCCAAATCAATTTTATATGGTGTATATAATGTACTTTGACATAGTATATCATGAATCCCTTTATTCTCATGATATTATAATGTTTTTATTACCTAAATTATTTCTTTTCAAGTGTCGCAATTTTTGTTAGATACTCTAACTAAAATACATTTTTAAGTGTTTTAAAGATTGATTATTCTAAATCTTTCTTATTAATGTCCATGTTTTAAATGGTTTTAAGGATTTATTTATATGGAAATTAAAGTTTTAAAATCAAAATTACTTTTAAAAGTTTCAAAGTGGAATGGGACACATTGATTCTAAAATCTATTTTAAATGGATTCTTCACAAATAGTGTGACTTTTAAATGATTTCATGAAAAAGGGGGATATTTCACTCTAATTGTTTTGATGATTATTTTCATCTATGTCAATATCCTTCATCATTCTCGATTGAAGTTAATATGATACAATACAATCTTCCATATTGTATCGAATGAGTTATGTTTGACTGTGGATGTGCTATTTTTATACCATTCATGGTTTGTGGATAAAGTATTGATATTTCACATGCTAGTTTTAATAGGAATGTTTATGTTATGTTTAAAACTTTTCATATGAGGAATGAATTAGACTTAGTAAGTGACGGGTGGAGCCTGCTATAGCTCCTCGATGCATCGGTAGGTCTCATGAGAAAAACTAGTATCTTGACACAAGGCCTTGAAAAAATCTTATTTATAGTCTAGGCACGAGGCCTTGGATACGTGGTTATGATAGTCTGGCATTATGCATTCCATATTTATGAAAGTAGTTATTGATATTGAATATAATTATTCGACTATTATAATATCCAAGTGAGTAAGAAAATGACATTATTTCATTTTATCATTGCCATATTATTCTGAAGTTCAAGTTTAAAAGGCTTTTGTTTTAGTCATACATTTTCCTTAAGTGTTTATGCTTATCTATGAAAGCTTCTACTATATTGTTATCCTTACTGAGCATCTGAGCTCACCCCTTTCAATGTTTTATTTTTCCCAGGATGTGAAGAAGTAATTTATGAATGACTTGCAGGGATAGTATGAGGGGATATGAAGACAAGATGTTGTTGTAGCTTTTTTTACCTTATGATGTAATATAAAACTTATGAATATATCTAGTTTTTCCAAGGCTACGAAACTAATTGGTATTTCGAGACTTGATCTTTCTTGTGATCATGCCAATGTTATGTAATAATTCACCGACTCTGGGTATCTAGGGTCGGGGCGTTACATATATTCTTTTACGAGGTGTATATAATTTCACTTAAAATATTATATAATTAATATAAATCGTTTAATGTTATTATAAGATTCATTTAATTTCATTTTCTTACATGGGGAGTATGAATCAAAGTTACATGGTGGTAAGAGTTTATTGCAACAATCTCATCATTTCTCATGATTGTTTATGATTTTTCTTCAATTGATGAAATATTATGATCAATATCTCGAGAACTCTAATTACAGTTCAATTAATCTGGTAGTTAGTGATATATTAATGTATCGGTACGATTTTTCCACTATTTTTTTCTTGTGATAATTAAGAAAAATATTTTAAGAAAATGTAGTCTCATTTCACTTTTTGGATAGAAATTTATTTATTTGAATTTTTTTTGAAAATGTTTTTTAAAAATGTTTTTAAATCGATCTTTAAATGTAATTTTCAAGGAAAAAGGATTTCAAAAATGTTTTAGGGTTTTCAAATCGTCTGTTATAAGTTACCAAAATAATTTTAAAATAAAAATGTTTCAACTTGTTTTCAATTTTCTTTTATATGTTTTCTAGGAAAATGGTTTTCCAAATGTTTTCAAGCTTATTTTTTATGTTTTCAAGGAAAAATGTTTTAATTTTTTTTCAATATTCGTTTATAAGTTTTCAAGGTTATTTTCAATGAAAATGATTTTAAAATTTTTTTATGATCTATAAATTATATTTTTCAATGAAGAAAAGATATGTTCTTCAATAAATTATTTAAAAATATTTCTCAAAAATTACATTCTATCTATGATGAAATCCAGTGGTGTTATTAATTTATTTTTGGGGAAATTACTGAAAGGTTACATTAATATTATTTCTTTGAATGGTTTATATTTTGAGGTCATTATTTTTATGAAACATGTTTCTCTTTCATAGGATATATTTTTATGAAACCAGTTTCTCTTTCATAGGTTATATGTTTAAGAAACCAATTTCTCTTTCATAGGTTATATTCTAATGAAACCTGCTTATTTTTATGAGTCATTATTTGATGAAATGATTATGAAACATGTCTCTTTTTTTATAGTTTATGATATGGTTACATGTTTATCATACTCATTTAATTTTAAGGGTTATGATATGATGAATTTTTATGATCATGTGGAACACATATGTATGATTTCATTATGAGATGGGTGTGACCTATATTATCCTCCAATTAATAGGGTAAATATTTATATCTAATGAGATGGACATGGTTGGAACGGGGAGTGAACTCAGTTCTGTAAAGGAGTTTTTCAGCTAAGTTGGTCTTAGGAGTGAACCCTGACTACAACGATGGTCATGAGAGTGAACCATAACTACCAAGATGGTACGGGGAGTGAACCCATACTACTAAGATGGACTTGGAATAAATTCCTTGATTACTATGGAAATAACTTTATATGATTATGTGCCTGTCACAATTCCATTTCTTATTCTAATGTTATGAATTTAAACATATGTTGTGGATTACCTTATTATTCATGTCTTTTGAACTACCTATATTTATTCCAAGATTCATTTTTATTATCTTTTTTTATATAGGTTATGATCTTTTAATGTCATTATCACATCTTCAAACCCTTATTATCATGTTTATTCTTACATATATCCTTTGTTTACCATTTTTTGGCATCTAATCTCACCCCATTTTATATTTCCTTTACCCAGGTTATAAATATATGTTTTATGTATTATATTTCTAAGAAGGGTGATATTCATGAAGAACCTAGTGGGAGATAATGTACCTCACTTATGTACCACTGTTTATATATCCATGTTTCCAAAGGCACTAGACTAATATGGTATTTGGGAATAAGTTTGTGTAATGTATTAAGTATTACATAAATTTTATGTAATGTTAATGTATGAAAACTGAGGGCCACTATATTATTAGTGGTTTAATCACTTATGAATCGAATAAAGATGAGGAGGCAAGTTTCTGATTTTGAAGGCGTAGTCCTGAGGGATAGTATTTATGGTAAAGACCCACCATATGGTTAGGTTACTAATGAGGATGAAATTATGAATATACATGGGTATGTATGGGAACAAAAAATCCTATGAGAGGAACTAATGTGATAATAACATGTTTCTAAGTGGGAAGTGGATCCTGGACTAACAAAGATGTATCATGATTTTCACTACTAGTATTGTTGGTCATTTAGGAAAAAGGAAATAGTGGGCTTTTTTACATGCTGTTCCACCTCTCGTTAGGTGAAATAAGAACACAAGTTGCCTACTAGCCTATTGCATCCATTACCTATCCTAGAGTGAAAATACGATGATTTCAGTATAGACTTTGTGATAACGATACCATTGTTACCCCAATGGAGTGACACTGTATGGGTGATTTTAGATAGTATGATGATAGTTGGCCATTTATTTCTAATCTAGGTAACCTTCTTAGTATAAGAGTTTGGGAGATTATACATATGAGTGTTCATAAATCTTTATGGTATTCTAAATGCTACTATATCATAATGGGATGCTCAGTTTATATCATTGTTATAGTAAATATAGTAGAATACTCTTGGTTTGAAGTTACTCTAGAGTATATCTTATCGCTCTCAAACTGATGTCTAGTATGTGTAGACTATAGAGGCACTGAATGATATGATTTATTTATGCATCTTAGATTTTTGGGGCTCTTAAGAGAAACAATTAACTCTTTATGATTTATTATATTATAATATCTTCCAAGAAACATCTCAAGTGGAACCATACAAGTCTTTATATAGTAATTCATGTCATTTATCTCCACGTTTTTTAGAGTTAGGGGTGGCAGTGCTTCTAAAAGCAAGTCTTGTTCAATTGAAAATGTAGTAAGGTCAACTAATTTGGAAATGTGTGGAAATAGATTAGTCTAGGTAGAAATATTATGTTTATTGGGGTCTTCAACCTCTAGAGTTTGAGGTGGGTGTTAGTACTTCTAACATGTTTCACCTAGATTGGGATATTGAAAGATTCAGAGGTAAGTAAATCTAGTACATATATTTTTTGGGACAATAATGATTTTAGAGAGGGATTGAGAAATACATTATTGATTATATTTTATTTTATAATATGACTCTATGCATGATGTATTTCATATATCGTAGCTCCAACACTAATATCCTAACTCATCTCTTGTTTTTGATGTTGAGGAAGTTGAATTAGAGGATTATGCTTCATTTTAGGAGTATCCATTTCATATAATTGATTATATAATGAATACACTTTGAGGTAGAAAAGTATCATTATTTTAGGTGTTATTGAAACATGAACATATTCAAGAGGAGACGTGGGAATGAGACATTGATATACATTCTAAATGGCCTGAATTATTCTCTAACATAGTTCATCTACCATAATAGGTAAAACTTAGGGATGAGTTATCTTAAAGAGGGGAGGTTGTATGATCCTGCTTCAATATTGAGGTATGAACTCTTTCAATTTTGGGTAAACCTAATTTACTTTATCACTTTAAACATGTTTTTGAGTGTTGAAGGAATGGAAGGATCATACTAGAGGTCTTGAGGATAAATATAGGACTACAACAAGCTATTGCAATCCCAGTGGCTAGCCAGTGGAGACCCAACAACTAGTCAGTGGACACCCAATGGCTAACTGGTGGCCCGTTGGGTGGTTTTTTTAAGAGGCATTTTTTTCCATTCACCTGTCCACCCCCTCTTTTAACTCTCACACCTAATTTTTTTCATATTTTAACTCATGTAGAAGAATAGTGGATCTCCCCCTTCCTTTTACACTCCCCTTGTGTGTTCTCCCTCAAATATTTATTATTTTTCATTTTGATTGAAGTGTTGGAAATCTTTTGGTAATTCTATCACTCCTATTCCCTTATTTTGTAGAATTCTTCACTCTCTTTAGTGTTACCTTAATGTGAGATAATATTCCCTATTTATAGGTATTTTTTCTAGTTCTTCTTTTTACATGTTCTAGTATAAATATGAAGATGATACTAGATAATGAGTCTTCCATGATCCCAAGGTAGGTTGTCTATATGATTTTCCCTAAAAGTATCACCATTTTAAAATGTGTTATGGTTTTATACATTGAAATTTATGACTGTTTACCCTGAAATTTATATTCCATCAATTTATCACATATATATCGGCCTTGAAAAACTATGGGCCTCCCAAAAACCATTGATGGTTGACAACATCAACCAAAAATACCCCTTAGTGTGTTCTTAAATTAACAACCATGAAAACCTTACCTTAAATGTAACCAAAACTCACCTTAGGGTGTGTTTCGTAAAATGGCTCGGATATTCCCAGTTCTATTTTTAGAAAATTCTTGGGAGAATTATGAGGCTAGGTGTTGAGACAGAGTGAGATTTCGAGGTCCAGAGTACCCAAAATAATCCATTGAAAAATGTTAAGTTTTAAATAGCCTTTGTGCGTAGTTTTCCTAAAAAAAATGGAATAACTCTTAAACAGGTTTCCAGATCAGAAATCTGAGGGAACTATTACATTTATACCGGTGGGTTTACCCTAGGTGTGACTTAATTTTAGTCGGTGTGGGTCTCCAGTGGGAAAACCTAAAAATGGGATAACCAAAATAAAATAAATAAATAAGATTGTTTTATTTTTGAAGTCCTTATAACTCATGAACAGTAACCCTGTTTAAGAATTCAAGACTACCATTGATCTCATGAGGGCATGCTTTCCCTTGGTGGACCCTATCATCGGCCGATGCGAGCTGAATGTGAAAGTTGGTTTTTAGGAAGTAACCGTAAATAAGATAATTTAAATAAAAAAAATTATTTATTTTTGAATCCTCATAATTCACAAAAGGTAACTCAGATTAAAAATATGATACCACCATTGAGTTTGTAATGAGATGTTCTCCTTAAGAAGTACTTAACCTCGATCAGAATGGGTCGATGGTAAAAGTTGATTTATGGAATTTTTAAAGGAAAATAAAATAAACTAAAAGAAGTTCATTTTAATTCCTTTTAACTTTTCACAGCATGGCGATGCTGCGATGCAGTGACGAAGCAAAACATTCTCTTTTCATAAATGAAGTAGCATGGTGACGCTATTTTAAAGTGAAATAGTAATGCTCAAAATGCATTAATGCATAAATGTGTTTCCTCCATTAATCAGGGATATGGTCTCGCATTAGAATTCATAACATTGGAGAATTTCTTTATAACTATGGAGTTTCCCTAAGTCAAAGGGAGGAGGCTATCTCACTGGAGATGATGGATCAGAGGTCGGGGTTTGATCAAGTGGCGAAGAATCGATGAAAACCAGAGGAACAAGGATAGACGTGGTGATGCGACTTCAATTTAACTCTGTAAGTGATCCAAATGAAGGTAGGGGTTTGTTTTTTGCAAAATGGGTTCCCTATAATTCATTCTAAAACTACTAAAGAAGATAATCCCACTAATAGGTTGATCCATGAGTCATTTTTTCTTGTGGAGTGGAATTGTTTATCACAAGCTCAAAGTGATAGAATATTAGTGTTAATCTTTTCCCTTTTATTCTAACGCGGAGGAATCGGGCTGACACAAACAAGGAATGGATCCCTCCGTTGTGGGTGTTATTATGTTCTTCATTAATGAAACCCTAAGTTGACGATAAGATGACTCTGAGGACGGCACAGGGATGACGGTGATCCGAGGATCTAAAATATGCTTGCAGATCAGAAAACGGACCACCGGAGCAGACCCGGTGGCCCGCTGAAGAGACCGTCGGTGCATCAGTGATGGTCAGAGGTGGCACACCATGGAGACCACATGTGGGAGGAGGCGTGCACCAACGGAATGCTACGACAATGAGGTGGACCATGACATTAGCCGCAGGTGGTGGAATAAGATTCTGACAATGGCCGACGGTGGCAGCGCATGTAGATGCGGTCTGCCTGGACCGCGAGGTGGAGGGAGACGCAGTGCGCTTACCACGTCTCTACTAGAGCAGGTTGGTCCACTCATAGTAGGTCGGGCAGGAGGAAGTGGGACACCCTGGGGAGCCTAGTGGACTGGACCCACGGTAGCCCAACAAGACAAACCCGCAGCCTAGCCAGTTCGGGCTGAGCCCAGAAAGTCGGGTCAGACCCAGATATGGTTAGACCCAGGTTGGGTCGGTTCGACCGGACCCAGACCCAACCAGACCCTTTTTAGTAAAACAATCATTACTTGTTAACTATACAACTGATTGATGAGTCATCTATGGAGTTGGGCCCATCATGATGAGAAGGTTCTTTTGACATACTCCGAATGAGTTTTTGTGGAGATTGAGATATTGCCGATGGCTTGAGGAGTAGATTCTACCAGAATAAAGTGCGCTACGAGGGGAAATACTGTGGCTAGTTGTGAAGACAAGGATGTGAAGAACGGACCTCAGTGGCCCGTTAGACGATCAGTATCTGAGTGGAACTTAGTGTCCCAAAAGAATAGTAGTTGCCGAGCGGACCTTAGTAGCCCGACAGACAAGTAGCTAAGTGGACCTCAATGGCCTGAAAGATGACCAGTATCCAAGAGGAACTTAGTGTCCCTGCAGGAGAGCAGTATCCAAGAGGACCTCAGTGGCCCGACATATGAGGAGTAGCCGAGCAGACCTCAGTGGCCCGGTAGTCGAGTGAACCTAAGTGGCCCGGCAGACAAGTAGACCTCAGTGACTCATTGGGGATGTGTCCCTCAATAGTACAAGATGTTCATCATTACAACTGAAGCAGTGTACTTTGGGTAGTTCTCAGTGAGTTATCTTTGGGAGGGGCCTAAAGAAGTGGGACCTCTTTGCGTAGGTCTCTGATGACTTTATGGTTCAAGGGGAGAGTCCTCGAAGGACAAGAATTCCTTGAGCAGAATCCAGTGACAAAGGATTGGCTGTGATAACATTGAATTCTTTTCTTAGTGAGACTAGAAATCTCTTGGAAACTTCATAATGTATCAGTACAAGATGGTCTCTCAGATGATTTTTATAGACTTTACCTACCTGGTTACCATCAAATTGTTTGTGGAGTTGGATCTCCTGGAATTGAGCATGCTATGCATAGAACCATATGGCTGGAAGTGGATGAGAAATTGTGTCTTGGAATTATTTTATACCTGGATGATCATGTTATAAGTTTCGATGACATATACATGTGTTGAGATGACTGTACCTTCTTGGTGGTGTTTTCCTCTGTGGTATTTTTCTTTTCTATTTTTGGTGTCCCATACTAAGTATTATTTTACTCACCCCTGCATGGGCTTTTCCCACATGTGTTGTGTCTTGTGAAAATGACTGACACTTTGGTGGAGTCTTAGACGAAGCAGGAAAAGGACCAGAACTAGGAGGTGCCTTAGGATATTAGACGAGATGAGGTGTTTCCTATTGTTTCCTACAACACCTTCAGTACCTTTGTTTGTGAGATATGTCTACTCGTCACTAGTCGCCAACCCCTAGCTTATCAGAAGAAATTTTGGGGTAGTCATGGCATAGGCCCTGGGGGATGGGTCATGACATTGGCGTGTCACATAAAAAGGTAAAATTATTGAGAAGGGTATTTTAGTAAGTCTTGGGTAACTTAAACATACTTAATCTAATTATTGTATTTTTGATTAATTTCTAGAGCACATACACCATTATTTTTATGAAATTACAAGATTAATGGACTAATTAAATTACAAAATGATATGGTAACTCATGGAAAACCTCGTGAGACACCTCCATGTTTCTGTTTTAATAATGATAAAATATTTAACATAAATAATTTATTTTTAACTTATGAATTATTACCAATTATTTCTTGGTTAAAAATTATGAAACTTGGTCACACTCTCAATGGTGTGGCATGCCTTGAGTAGGACTTGGATTCCCTCTTAATAATTCCTTGGGTGAACTCATAGGATTCCATCTGATTCATTTATGTGCATGTCGAGTGTAATTCCCACCATGTATTATATCGGTGTGTTACTATTATGAACGAAAAAACTATTCATCAAAGATTAATCTTGAATGTTGGAAAAACTAAAACCCTTAGGATTATTTTCTAGGTTCAATTCTAAGTCATTATACAAGGAAGGATTTGTGTCAACTAGTCATCTTGAATTCCACTCATGACCCTAGAGATAAATATTATGTATTTATCCCCATATGTTTGATTTAAAACCACGAATAAACATGGATTAGAAATGAGGGTGTTTTTTAGGATTACTATATAAGTGAGAATATTAGAACATAAATATAAAAATATGAGACTAAGATGGTTTGTAGCGGAAAAAATATAGGCAAAGAAATTCTCTATTTCTCTGATCATGCTCTGGGGATACACCATCGCTCCCCTTCCTACTCCTGTCAGATCCCTCCACCCATGGATCTGAGCATCCCGCTTCATTGGCACCGACAGAGGTAGTGCTAATTCTCGTCCGATGACCGTATCACTGTAACCATCTGCTTTTCAACTCGCAGTCTATTTCCAATTCTGATTATTGGTTTTTAGAGTTTTTTCTTCCACCGAGACAATGGGATTGGGGTGGGTTTGGGAGAAGAGGTGTTGGGATTTTTTTCACTACCATTGGTGTCTGTGGGGGTCTAGAGCTTCTTCTACAATGTTGATTTCTTTTTGCGTCGCAGTTCTTTGTTCTATTTCTGCTGGGTTTGGTTGTCAGTGGTGCATGTCTGGAGATCATTTCTAAGGGAGGAAATCTACCAGTCATCTTCATCATCTTCTAGTCATCTTCCATCCATATTCTGGTCATCTTCATCATCAGTTAGATATCCCATTAGGATCCCAATCTGGATAAGGTTTTTCATAAGTTACTAGCTTAATTTATTATATCTACGCATTGTTAAATTTTATATTCATTGAATGAATTTGAATTAAACACCATTAGTCGTGTTCTAATGAGTTATAATAATAACCAGTTTGACCCACTACATGTTATTAATTAATATTTCATGGATGTAAGAAAGGAGAAAGGGAAGAGACTTACTATTAATAGTTGATATTTGTCTTAGGTTGGGGGCATGGGAAAATAGAGATTAGTGGGGACTTAGGATGGTAATAGAGATTGGAGGTTTTTAGTCTTTTGATTTCATTATCTTTTCCAATTACTATTTTTGTGATTGATTCTATGACATGCTTGACATATATTTTTTCCACCACCATGACATCATCTATATTTAAGACCACTTTACTAACTTATGTATATTTTATTTACTATTTATTTTTGATTGTGTTGAATTTATTTCCACTATGTTTCACTTTTTTATAGAGGGTATAGTATCCCCACCATACCACTATCCACCCTCACAACTATTCAATATCCTCTAGAATATGGGGGTGCATTCTTGAGGCTTTTATCTCTATTGATTATATATATATTAATAAACTGGGCTAAGGATGTCACAACCATGAATTTTTTACTTGGATATATTTTCAAAATGAATGTTTGATATATATATATATTATATATAATTCATTCATCAATTGTTAATTTTATTCCTGATTACCAAAACTATCAAAGATATCTACCACAGAATTATACAAGGTACTTTAGCAATAAATCCTAATAAACCCTTCCCAAACATTAAATTTCACCACCAAGACTCTGAAACCTCTATGTGTTTCAAATTTAGACAATAAATTACTTAAATTAGTATCTATAATACTCCGCATTGTTTCACTTCCCACACTTAGGATGTTAATGTTCATTATTTCTATTGAAAATATCGATCCATTATTGAAAAATTAAAAAATCACGTTCTATAATATCTTCATTCGGAGTACTATTTTGCCAAAGAAAACATACTGATGGAATAACTCAACCAAAAATCACTCTCACCAAAATTTCAAAAATATGAATAAGATCTTACATAATGACCACATTGAGGTCTAACTCTACCTGATGTTATCTAATATTATGTAAAAGGTCCTACAGTTGTTAAATCTAAAACACATCATTCATCCTTTAATAACTAGAAGTTAATGCCAATTGGTATGACAAATCCCTAGTATGATCGATAATATCTTGTTATCCAACATATCTAGGAGTCTACATACATTACATCTTAATACTACTTTATCCAAATCATAGAAAACCCCTAAACACTCAAAATTGGCCATGAAACACCACAAATTCCATTAAAAATGACCAATAAATGTCTTTCGACAACTATGCAGTTCACTCATCCATATAAATAATTTTTACTATCTATGATACCATGTTAGGTAATGATAAGTAATAATCTATCACTTTTGAACTATATAAGGGTGAATGACATGATCCCCCATAGAGTGACTCAAAGTTACTCTGTTCAATAGTGTTATGAGGAATGTTATTACATGAAAACTTCACTAACGATAGACTATCTTCCAAATCTAATCCAAATATATTAACAACACTTTCCTCACCCTATATCAAAATTTTATTGTAAAAATAATACTCAAAAGTGTCATATGCTCACCATTCCTTACTATTTATAATCACATTTTAGTGAAAAATCTCATGAGATTCTATTGATAAATAGCTTCTTTAATAACTTCCCTATGTGATTTATGACTTAATCAACTAGATTATGTATTTCCATTTATCGATATATATATATATATATATAGGTAAAAATTTTGTTCATACAACTTATGTCATTGAAACCAGAAATTTAGATCTTATAAAAATATTATATACTTCAGTATTATGTGATATTTTTACACTATGAGACCCTTGTTAAAAATAGAAATGACACACTTTTAGTGGATGGATGATGAATGCATTATCATGGTCATTCATTGGGTAATTCAATTCAATAAACCTTAACTAGCATGATCCATATGCAATTATATACTACCCTTTATCAAGATACATCAATTTATATTCTTAAGGAATCACAATAATGTATTTATACATCACAAAGAAATGAGGATGGTTTCTGATCTCAATATTTATTTTTTATTTCTTTAAAATAAATTTCACATTATATAATCCTCAATAATTATACATTTTTCTTGGTTGAAGATATCACTTGTGAATATATGTATTTGAAATCTTAAGTAAATCATCAGTAATACCCAGTTAGTCATAGACAACGATACACATCAATGATGTTTTTTAATTCTCCCCATAATACCATGAAATTAATTTTTTTAGTTCCAACTGATACAAAAATTCCTCAGAACTCTTGATTGGGGAATTTGAATTCTTAAATCCAAAATTTATATTTTAATAATACTTTGTTATGATGATGATCATACAATGTTCTCAAACTAGTCTCTGATTATTTCCCTCGATCATCACATGATTTCAATTACACTAGTACATCCTTACTAAATATAGTTATAATAGTGTAAGTATATTTTTTCATTCATTAATGTTATAAAATAGTTTAAGTGTTATTAAAACCAAATAGGATGGAAAAATAATCATAAGGACCATAACAACATTGAAATGTTATATTTCATTTTTTCAATTTTTTTACCTTAATTTAATAGTATTAATAATGCTAGTTGATCTAGAAAAACAACATGGAACACAAGGATTAAACAAAAAATCATCAATTCTAGGAGATAGATATTTATTTTTCATATTAACTTTATAAAATTCCTATAATCTATAGATAAATATAATGTTCCATTCAATTTGTTAACAAAAAGATCTAGAGTTTCTTTAGGTGAGGAACTTAGTCTAATGAAACCTTCATTATCCAAATACATCAACAAATAATTTAACATTTAAATTTAAATATACCCATCCAATTTGAATAGATAAATATACAAATCATACCTAGAAACAATTTAATAAAAAACACTACAATATACTCTATATGAATTTTAAAAAAATTTCCATGTAACACATATGGGTGGTGGATTACTATATTTGGAATGCTAAAATGATCAACTTCTTCTATTAATATTAACACCAATAAAACTAAATATTTTGATATACTCTGAAAACCAATTTATATAGTTCTATCTATATTTATATTCACTCTACATTTGAACATAAACATAAGATAAGATAACATTATCTTTTGATCATAACATTCAATGTGAGTGTTATATACTATAACAACCCCAACTCTAGTAATCCATATATGATTTCAACTTTATAAAAACATATATAAGGGATTTAATCATTAAGGAATGATTAGTTTAGTAGTATTAAATAGATAAATACATGCATGAAAACCATTTTATATTGGGAATAAAATATAAATTAGAAGCAAAGTGAACATGCAACATCCTTGAAACTCATTTAAAGATTTATTCTCGATAACCCAGGGAAAGGAATGAAAATAAGGGTGAACTCAAATTCTCTGTAAGGGTTTCATATAATAGAATATATCATGAGTAAATAAGGAATAATCAATATGGGAAGATAAATTACTATAAAATCATGAAATTTAATCAATAAATTGATCCTAAATTCATCCATGTATAATATTAAAGAAACAATCTCGTGGATAATAATAACTAAATTCTAAATGAAGTAACTGTACAATATTGGACAACATGATCATAGATTTGATGATATTTATACCATCAAGACCATATTCCAAGAGAGTTTAATCGATATTTTGGTATACAACAAAAAACCATTTAATTTGCCCAATTAATTTGTCTAATGAGACCTATCAATGCATATATGGGTAATCAATAACCAGACCCCACCCATCATTTCATGTCCAATACATCACTTTTTGGAGATGATGGTACACACACGCACATGAGATATATTATAATTTCATTGCATGAAAGTGTAATAATGTGAATGATATATTAATTTTACAAAATCAATATTATGTCATAAGAATCTTATATATTCATTATTTTATTTTTATGACTATCTATGTGAGTCCGTAATGGAAAAAATGTCATCGATTTGTAAGGTGGAAGTCCACCGTACATAGGAGGAATTGTTTTGTTTCCCATTCTATGGAGAAGGAGATGGGTAAATATTATTAAATCAACATAATAACATCTAAAAAAATGGAAGATACTGGAGTTATTATATTTCAATTGTTAATACATAATTTAATGTGATAAAATAATAAGTAAAAAATAAAGTGCTTGGTGAAGATGAATACATTATATTTGAAAAATATCCTTTGGATCTCTTGCTAAAGACACTATGGTGTATATTTTGGGACGAAAAGTGGCTATATAATGTGGATAATGATGTTGGGTAGTGATTTTGGTAGGGTTTGGTCGATCTAAATGAATTAATAGGTGTGAATAAATGAGGGGATGATGTGCCCTTTTATTATTGAGGTGAGCGGAACACTTGTAATTTTTCAATGTTTTTAAATAACATCAAGTAAATATCTTGTATAAATGGATCTAGAATATCTCATATTATAAGGTGATAATGTTAAGTTACAAATAAAATCAACCAATGGGGTTTCATTATGTTTTTCTTGGAAAACCCATTTTGACCTTAACTATAGTAATTACTTTTAACAATTTTTTTCTATTGATTATGAATAAATGTTAAGTTTAACATATTAAATAATATTAATCATTTTATTCTAAATATGGAATTAATTTTATTAAATTCAATTCACAAAATTGGAAACATTTTATTTAATGACAAACCAAAAAATGTGTCAAAAAATGGTTTAAAAATGATTTTTTTCAAAAATGAGATGGTGAAACATTAACTATATAACGAGTAATAATCATTATATAGATTTAAATAAATATATATATATATATAATATAAAAAATTTATTTAAATCCTTAATCATTAAATATTTTCTAATTAATAAAAAAGAAAATACTATATGCATTTTAGAAAAAAATATTTTTTTGTGAAAAACATATCTTCTTACCTCTTGATAATATTATATTTATTTAAATAAAATTGATAGTCAATAAATTGTAAATTATGCATATTATGAAACATTATTATAAATAATTTTAGGAATATTTAAATACTGTATTTTTATTTATTCATAAAAAATTATTTCTAAATGAAAATATCAAAAACTCATTCTAGGATTATTTTGACCAAGTTAAAATTCAATATTTATCCTATCAAATTAAAATTATTGTTACTTTAAATATTAAAATGTTAATTTTATTATAGTTTTACTAAAATATAATATTCACTTACTAAAATTGAATCTTGGGTGTCACAGTCCTTTCTCCTATGGAAATTTCTTCCTCAAAATTTTCTTAGATATTACATCTAAACAAATGAGAGTGATTATTATTTATAACATCCATTGGTTCACACATTTATTCCTAAATTTTATGATTTCTTCAATGTTATTTCACTAGTCTAGTTGTCTAATTCCATAATAAATGCTCTCTAGTGTCATGAATCAGGACAGGCTCTTCACGGTAAGATAGATCAGGTTCTGATTCTATTTCTTTATAGGTGATCACATGAATTGAGTTAGAAGTTTACTTATTTAATAATGAGATATTTAACACCTAATTTACTTTAATAAGACTTGGTGGAATTTCTAAATAGTAAGCCACAACTCCAAATATTATGAGGATTTCAATAGTTTTGATGTTCCTGGGGCTCAATTTTCATTTATTATCGAATCTTATAAAACCATTTTGTGGATATAATTTCATAAAAATGTGATCTCCCACTTGAAATTAAAAATCTTTACTCTTGTTGTTATAATAACTCCATTTCCTACTTTTAGATACATTAATATGAGTATGAATTCCTCAATAAGTTCTTTTCCTACAAACTTATTTTCATCAACTTCATTTAACAAGTTTGAGTAAAACATATTTTATATATAATGCTTAATATGACAACACTTTAATACTTTAATAGACAATATTATTATAGTAAAACTATATCAAAGGTAAATAATGATCCCACATACCTTGGAAGTCATGTTAGTATGATATCAACTTGTATTCTAATGGTTTAATAGTCCTTTCAAACTATCCATGATCCTGGGGATGATATAAGATGTTCAATTGAAGCTTGGTGTTAACAGCCCTTCAGAAGACTTTTCCTAAATTTCAATGTAAATCATGGATCCTGATCAGATATAATTAAAAGAGGTATACCATTAAGTATTAAAACTTAATAAATATAATATTGTGTAAGGTGACTAAGAGGTAAATATTATCTTATAAAAAATAATGTTGTAAATTTTTTAAGGTGATCAAAAAGTACCCATATTACATCATTATTTCTCAGAGTATTTGGTAATATATTGAAAAATTCCATATTAATGTCATCCCATTTCCAAATAGGAATAGGTAGTGGTTTCATGAATCCTCTAGGATGTTGTCTCTCTCCCTTCACTAATTGAGAAACCAAGTATCTCGATATATAATTAGAAATTTTCCACATCATATTATCCCACAAAAATTGTTCCTTAAAATACCTATACATATCAGTGCTACCAAGGTGTGTAGTCAAATTCATGATAAGAGTATCATCCAATAACTTTATTTTAAGATCAAGCATATATGGAACACATCAACTCTTTCCAAATTTTAGAATGACATCTTCAAAAATTATGTCTACCATTTTTCCATCATTCATTTCTTTAATTATCTTTTGAAAATTATCATCATTAGGTTGATAAAAGGTTATATTTTTCAATAAATATGGGTTGGAAATAATTTTAAAAAGGAGTGATGTCTCTCTATCCATAATAATTTTCATATCCATATTTACTAGATCCATGAATATAAGATCCATATAAATCATCATTTTTTCATGAACTCCATGATATTTCCTGTTCGATGCATCCAATACATTATTTCCATTACCTAAGTGGTAGTGTATTCATAAATCATAATCTTTATGTATCTTGAGCTTCCATCTTTTCCTCATGTTTTGTTATATCTATGAAAAGATGTATTTTATACTCTTATGATATGTTCATTTCTTAAATCTTTTACCATTAAGATAATGTATCCATAGCTTTAAAGAAAATATTATGGCCTCTATCTCATGATATTGATTTGGATAGTTATATTCATGAGTCTTTAACTAATTTGATGAATAGGCTATAAATTTATCATTCTACATAAGGAAAAAACCATTTTTCGTCTTTGATACACCCTTATATATCACAAATCCATCATTTTTGGATGGTATAATAAAAATCAGATCATTGAAAAATATGATATTTAATTATTCAAAAAATTATTCACTTTATTTTATCTATTTCAATATAACTCCTTCATATATAATATTTATTAACAGGTTATCCAATCAGTATTTTTTTTAAAAATCAATGATAGTAACCCGCTAAACCAATGAAACTATGCACATAAGTTATATTCATTAGTAGAGGCCATTATTTTTCTTCCATTGTCTTCATATGATCAACAAATATCCCCTCCTTGGAGAAAATATGACCAAGAAAACGATCTTTCTGAATCCAAAATTCACACTTACTGAATTTTCCATCTAAATATTTTTGTTTAAGAGTGTTAATAATGACTCACAAGTGATTCTAATAGTCCTCATATCTTTTAGAATACACCATGTATTCAACTATAAATACCATAAATATTATCAATATATTCTATGAATTCTATGTTTATTATATCTATAAAAATAGAAGGTGAATTAGTTAATACAAATGGTATTAATACAAACTCTCAATGTCCACACCTCATACGAAATATTGCCTTTAGAATATCTTCATTCTTTACTCACAATTTATGATACCTAGGTAGAAGGTAAATCTTTGAAAAATATTGAGCTCCTTGAAGTTGATAGAATATTACATCAATTCAAGGTAGGGGATATGTATTCTTTAATCACAACAGTATTGATTTCCCTATAATCATTACAGGGCCTCATAGGTCCATCATTCTTATTAACTAAAAGAATTGGGTCTCCCTAAGGAGAAATATTAGGGAATATGAATCCATTTTCATAGAAACCCTATATTATTTTATTTAACTCCACTAATTTTATAGTTTCCTCTCTATAAAATTTCTTTGAGATAGGTCTTTAACCAAGGATTAAAATCAATAGAAAACTCAACTTCACACTCTAAAGGATGTCCAAGTAATTTCTTATGAAATACATTAATGTATACTTATACAATATGTACTTACTAAATTTGATGGTATCCTTTTACATATATAGATTTTGTTTTCTATTATTCCTAAAGAATAACATTCAAATGTGCTACTAGGGGTGGGTTTATGCATGTACCATCTAATGAAGTCTCCACTCTAAATATAAGTAATTATATATATTCATCATGAATCATAATTTTCATATCTTTGAAATATATTTTAATATAATATTTTGAAATAAATCCCATAATAAGATTATATAAAATCCAACAATAGTTATAATAACAATGTATGAAAATTGGTCTCGTTTATGTGTCATAATGGGAACTTCTTGACACATCCCTATCACATTGATATTTCCACTAAGAGTTTTGACTGAAAAATGCCTTCTTAATGTGATTGAGAAATATCTATTTTTTCAAAAAACATGGACGATAGAAAACAGTGCAAGGATATAGAATCAAATAGAGAATTAAATAAATTTTTTTCTATGATTAACGTACCCACCACTACATCTTTGGGAACTTCAACCTCAACTGTACTGATTGTATAAGCTTGGGATTCTCCCCTTATCATCTTTAGTAGTAGATTCCCTTGAAACCTGTCACATTGGTTTGGATAATTACTAATATCAATATAGTTTTAGAACTAGATAGTATTGTTATCTTTATTTCCCTTGAATTAATTCTCTAGATGACCCTTATCCCTATATTTGTAACAAACTCCCAGGTCCTTTATGAAATTTACAAGATATTTTATTCCATAATTTTTACATGAAGAAAATTGATTCATTTTCTTCTTATTATTTGAAACATTCCATATTTATTTGTATTAAACCAAAATATTATTCTTATGATTTCCCTTGAATATATAAGATCTATAAAATTACTTCTCTTTGTTGATGGAACTTAAAACTATTTCATTATATGATGAATTTTTTTCAAAAACCAGTTCCCTTCGAAGAATTGTCTTAAGACCTTCCAATTAATGGCCACTCATGAATTAAATATTACATATTCAATCCATAGAATACTTATATAGTCTTATAAAGTTATCCTTATACTCTAAAACAATTTTATCTTTTTATTTTTTTATATTTAAGAAATTTTTCTTCATTTTAGTTTTTTTCTACTAAGAGAAATAATTGTGGAAAATTTTTTCTTTAGAATCTTTCCATTACATGATTTATATTTCTTATTTCTCTCTAATATTCTAGGTAAATTAACACCATTTATTAATATAAACATTGAGACAATATACTACAAGTATAACCTTTTTCCTATCATCACATCCCAAGTCTAGAAATATCATACCAAGAGACTTAATCCATTGATCAACTACCACATGATTAGTAATCCCACAAAATTATAGTGGCATATATCACAAGAAATGAACTAATATAGGTGTATCATTCCATGGAACATCATGTTTATACACATGTGTAAGTTTATAAGTCCTAACATAGTTCAACTTCTCTAATATAGCCATGATCTACTCAACTCCAACACCAGTTTTACTGGATTTCTTATCAAAGAAATTTATATATTGACCATGAGTAATTATATCATTATTTATACTAGAAACCATTTCTAAGTAATGTAATATCTTTAATTAGTTCGTAATATTTTTTATTTAAAATCATAATATATTATT
Organism: Viscum album; assembly: GCA_963277665.1. NCBI lineage: Eukaryota > Viridiplantae > Streptophyta > Magnoliopsida > Santalales > Viscaceae > Viscum > Viscum album. The sequence goes on along the minus strand of OY728157.1, from coordinate 20,322,255 downwards.
CTAAATCTGATGTAATAATTAACATAAATTAAAAATTTATGCATTTTTAATCTTAGAATACTAAACATGGTTTCTTTAAGAATATTTTAAAAAAATATTTCATAATATTTTGTAAGTAATATATAAATTAACACAAGAATAACCACCAATAGTTTCAAACCAATTAGGCTGAAAGGTCACAATCACCATGAAATAAAATGATGGCCAAGATATACCTGACCAACTACTTTTGGGGTTATTACTCCTAGATGCATTTTTGGAAAAACCACATCCACTTATAGTATTATGAAATAAATTTATTTCTAAGAAAACCCAAATAATATCGACCTTAATAAAACTTTTATGATATTATCCACCATAATCTATGTTTCATTAAATATAGTTCCCAATGTTTCTACTAAACATACTTTAACACTAACTTTAACAACTCTGAATCTAGTAACCCAAATCCAGTTTTTACTTTATTGACATAGATACGAGAGATATAATCCTGAATTAACAATAAGTTTAATAGTCTTGGAGAGGTATATATATACATGATACTTATTTTACATTGAGAATAACATATAAATCATAAAAAAAGTGAATCTTATAAATCCTTTAAACTCATTCAATGGCTTTTTATACACAACATAGAGAAATGAAAAAAAATATAGATGTTCTATGATGCTCTATAAGGGTTAAATACAATGAAATATATCATGAGTAAATATGTTATAATCAATATTGAAATGTAAACAACTAATAAATCATGCCACTTAATCTCTAACTTGATCATGAAATGCATCCATGCATAATATAAAAAATAAAATATAATGGATAATAATAATTAAATTAATAAAGAAAAAAATTAATAATATGTAATTTCATGATCTAAGAAATCATGATTTTAATACCATCAAGACCTTACACTAATTCAGATTAATCATTGGGTAGGTACACACCAAAACCCCATTTAATTTAGCCAACTGATTTGTCTCATTATACAAGTCTACACATCGAGGGGATATAAATAAGAGAGACCCACCCTTGGCTATAGTCCAATGAATTCCTCATATATTGAATGGTCAGTTCAATTTAAAAACAATATACCTTATAAAAAAATATCAATATTGTGTAAAGAATATAGAATGTCAAATTTTCCCCATTCAATCAAATAATATTCATAGTAAAACACTATTTATAGAAATGGTATATAGTTTATGAACTAATGATATCCATGATATAAATAATATGGGTGTTTACAAGAAATATAATTTCAAATTATAATAAGAATGTGAATGTTTCAAGATAATTTTAATGAACACAAAATTATTAGGAGATAATATATAACCATTAATTCATTATAAATATAGGTTTTAAATTAAAATTGTGTTCTTTGGAGAAATAAAGAGAATGAAATATATATATATAAATAATTTTTCAGTAAATATATTTTTTAAATCATTTAAAACATATAGAAAATCTAAATTCAAAAAATTGTTATGGTGCCATGAGAGTCCATTAACACCATATATGTTAAACTAAATACATTCCTATTTAATTTTTATAAAAAAAGTTGAAAAATACCTTTTGAGAAAACATTAGAAACATTAATTTAAAAAAATTTCAAAAGTAAAGGATAACATAAAACATTCTTAATGAATAATTTGAGTAATTAAAAATTCTCTTTTAATTTTTTTGAAAAATATTTTTATGGAAGAAAAACAACCCCGACTAAAAAGGGAAATAAGATTAAATTTTCATTTAAGTGTTTTGTTGCTTGATTAAATTAATAAAGAGGGGAAATGTTGAAAGAAAATATGTAAACTCCTTAAATATATATATTATAAGAAAATATTTGTTTTTATGAAGAATGGATTATGATATTAATTTAATAAAAATTAAGGTAATCCTAAAAAAATGAGATTATGAAATATAACCTTACCTCTATGATAATGTCAAGTCACTTTCATTGATGAATGGATCTAAAATAGGTTATATTAAAAATTTATAAGGTTATGTTCAAGATAAAAACCAACCAGTGATGTTTTAGAATGTGTTTTGGTCATTTTAATCCTTATATTTGTATACTGACTCAGAGTAAACCCGTTTTAACCTTAACCATAGTAATTATCATTTACAGTTTTTATTATTCATTTTGACCAAAAATTAAGTTAAAATTATTATATAATATTAATTATAATGATTAAACATATTAAATATATTTTATCAAATCCAATTCATAGAAGTGTAAGAATTTAATTTAAAAATAAACCCATAAAATGTGCCAAAAAACGAGTTTTCAAAAAAATCATTTTCAATCATAAGATGATCTTAATTAAAATATAGGAACATTAATCATAATTATATGGATTTAAATTCATATATTTATATATAATCTATAAATTTAATTTAAATAATCCATTTTTAACGATTATTTTACTTAATTAAAATTGAAAGACATTATTCTTTAAAAAATATTTTTCCTAAAAATATCCCTTTCTATCTCCAAATGGTCATATATTTATTTATATCAAATTTATAGTCAATAAATTTTAATATAGATATATATATAATAACAAATTATAATAAATATAATGATTAATAGTTGAATATAATGTTTTCAATTATTCATAAAATCTTATTTCTAAGAGAACATTTCATAAACATGTTTTATGTTTATTTTGGAAAAGTTAAAAATTTATATTTATCCGATCAAATTTGAAATCTTGTGAAGTGAAATATTAATATATACATTGTATTATAGTTTTATTATAATATCGAATTACAATATTTTAAGCTCGGTTGTTACATATGAAATCAACCAGTCCATGCTTATGATGATTAAAATATGAAAATATTTAGGATCGTGAAGTCCCATTAGAATTGAACACTTTCAAAAATAATTATTCATGATGGAAACTTGTTCCCTAATTATTATGTTATCCTATAAATGACTATATGTGCATGAAATTCAATATCATTTTTAATCACTATCCCAATATATATATATATATATATATATATCAAGACATAATAAATTAAAAAGAGTAATTGAGATTAAATAACATGTAACTGATAGTAGAATAATATAATAAATTATTAGTTACAATAGATGGAAAAGAATTTGTAATTATTAGATCCTAATCTTTCATACCGAAAAACCCTAAATCTTCTTAGACCTTGATCATCCACCCTACTTTAATTATTCCTACAAAGATCCTCAAGTGTTCATAGTGTCATTTCTCAGGATGAGATACTACTAGCATGAAACATCCTACTAACACTATCCTATTTGGTATTTTAATACCTATTTCTAATTTTAACCCTCCACCAAATACTCACTAGGTTGAATTTTTTAATACTACTTTAGGTATCCATGATTTCCCCACATAAAACAATTTTAAGGTTTTCATGGGAAATTCCACTTTATGTGGTCAAATAAAATTCATTGGAAATATACTACTAGCATAACCTTTTAAACCATAGAGGAACACATCAGTGTGTCCCATTATTATGATTCTACTAACTTATTATAAGAATAATCATTCCTTATCTTCAACCTATTACTCAGACCACCTCCTCCACCTAAAAAAGTAAAGATACCCCAATCTAGTTGATTTCCCAAGATACCTTTCTCAACAAACATTTAATTATTTAATATTGAAATATATGAGTTTGTATAGAACCTCTACACCTTATATAATATGATATGTATCGACCAAGACTCGTATTATGACAACCCTGTTTTTTATTACAACTTAAACATGATTTATTACATAAAACATAACTTGATACAACAAAGAAGATTGAGAGGTTTAGTGTCTTTGGGGCTTAGAATCATTACATAAAAACTTAAAACATGAAATACAAAATATTTATTGAAACCTTCCTTTACATGACCACTATATTCCCTCGTACTTAACATTGGATGGGATAACCTGAGGACATGCATAAGAAAAGGGTGAGCTATAAAGCCCAGTAAGGGAATACACATGGAATAGCATGAGGAGTACAATACATGTTAGGAAATAGGAATATCAATAGATCATAAGAGAAACATGAACATAAAGGCCTGATAAATCATGATAACCACAACATGGAAATGTGTCAACTACACTTAACATAGAATTAGAATGAGCCAAGGCTCATTTCACATGGAGCATGAGTAAATCCTCATTGCCCATAAAGCACGAGTAAACCCTTGTTGCACTTTAATTTTCATGATTAAACACTCATTTCACATTATGTATCATGATACTATACTTTACCCAGTGCATTGGAGCGCTATAAGGGCGCACCCTTCTTAAACATTTCATTTCATGCATTAGTGTGCAACATGGATCATAAAACATGGATTCATAAAACATAATAATTTATTCCAAGAAAATGGAATGTGGAATTAATACATGAAACTTTATAATAAATAAGTAAATGTGCATAAAGGTGAATAACCTTGATGGAGAAATGGGTATGGTATTCACTACACAATGGCATTGGATTAGAAAATCGGTGCGATTTCGGCAGCGTAACGGCGTGACATAAGAATTCATAAAAATGGTTGATGAGAGAGAAAGGGGTTTATCATATTATTTACATGTAATGGACAGTTAGGAGGTCATATAGATACATGTACCGACAATTGTAATGGAATTTAGATTCATGATACAAAATTATTGGTTGAATGTAAATGAGGAGAGAGAAGTTCCTTTCGGAATTTCGGCATAGTAACAGGTGTACATGGGAGACATTTAATGAGAGATAAGGGGTCTCCCATCATTCAAACATAAAGAGGGCAGTATAAGGGAGGTGTGAAACCTCACCCCAACATTAATAATTAAAATTAAAAGGGCAAAAAAACTTAAATAAAATTGGACAAAATGAGAAAGGAAGAAAAAAACCCTTACTTGGAGGTGTGCTTCCAAAGTCTAGAGAGAGGATTGTGAGAGGCTTATTGGGAGCTTGGGGAAGCTTGGGAGGATTATAGAGAGAGTAGGGAAGAGGTTGGATGAACTCAAAAGGCTTTGAGTGAGGGGGAAGTGGGAGCATGGGTGGGTTTAGATAGGAAAGGTGATGGAATTCTATATTATTTAGGTTTGGGACCCCTTATATTAAATTAATCCAAATCACAAACCATCCCATGGTTTTTACCCAAGGTTTTTGGAAAAGGGAAGAGGAAAAAATATTTTATAAGGCCAAAGTCCGAACTTCTTAAAATAATAGGGTTGCTTATGTGGAGCTGAGTCACACTCCCATGTAAATTAATTTTAAAAGGCAAGGTGTTTAATAAGTCTTGAGGGGTCCATTAATTCTTTGAAAAGTAAACCAAATAAACCCAAAATCACATTATATTAATGGTAAAACTTATATTGGCCGAACATAATGATTATATTATTTTATTACGTCACTATTGGATCATTATGATGTCATAAAACACATTATATTTTTAAACGGTATTTAATTTTTACTCAAATAATTTGACTGTCTCAGAAAATTATGAAAAATTTACTATTGGATAATTTCGATGTCCGAATTCCAAAAATAAAATTTATTTTATCTAAATAATTTTTTAAATATGTTAATTTTCACTTTTAAAATAAAAACCGACCTTTATCGAAAATTCACGGGTTTTGACAAAAATGGCTTTCAAAGCTTAATAAAAGTTATAATTGCATTGATACAATTATATGATCATTTATATATAATAAAATTAATCTAATAATAATAATAATAATATTTTTTAAAAATATTATTTAATTCAAAAATCACTTAATTTTATGAAATATATTTCTTAATTAAATAATAACTAAAAACACCATTTGTACTTTAAAAACTATTTACAATGCATCAATAATGATAAGAAATTATATTCATTATTATATACAAAAAATAATGTACATGAACATAGTACTGTCGATTAGTTACATAACCCCTTAAAACAGCCACATAAGACCTAAGGGTAAGGTGTGCGACGGTGACAGACTTTTGGGGTGGCTCGGATAACATCGCTCGAGTGGTAATTTCTATCAACTTCCACTTCTCCCATAGACGGTCCCGTTTGAGCTTGACATGGTGAAGCTCAGCTTGGGCTTGGTCCAAAGCGAAGCCCAAGGACGCCACCTCTTTTCCAATCTCCGATAAATGAGCTTTGTATGGGGAAATTCTACTGGATGAGGCCATCGCTTCCTTTGTCTAAGTAAAATTGGATGTTTTAAAGCCCTATATTTATACTAATCATGTGATGACTGTTCAACGACTATAAAAGTAATGGTCAAAATTATTATCATAAAACCAATGAAGTTGACATTTTATAAAAACATATTATATAAAGAGACATTTAATAAGATCATGATGGATTTTCTATTAATGAAACTTTGGATCGTTACAATATTCCCCCCTTAAGAAATTTCTCCCTCGAAATTTTCTGTTTCCCACACTAAAACAGATGTGGGTAACTCATCTTCATCATTTCCTCAAATTCCCAAGTTTCTTCTTCAAAATTGTGGTTTCTCCACAACACCTTGACGAGGGGCATTATCTTATTTTGTAGAACTTTTTCTCTACGATCTAAGATCTTCACTGGTTTCTCCTCATAAGAAAGACCGTCTTCCAATTGTACCGCCTCAGAAGAAAGTACATGTGAAGGGTCCGGTATGTACTTCCTTAAGAGGGATACTTGAAAGACATAATGTACTTTTTCCATAGTAGGCGGAAGTGCTAGTCGATAGGCCACATCCCCGACACGATCAAGAATCACGAAGGGGCCGATGTACCTTGGACTTAACTTCTCATTCTTTCTAAACCTCATGACCTTCTTCCATGGAGATATGCGTAGAAAAACCATGTCTCCAACTTTAAACTCAAGGTATCATCGACGATTATCTGCATAACTCTTCTGTCGACTCTGGGCTACCTTGATATGTTGCTGAATGGTTTTCACCTTCTCCACCATTTCCTCAACCATTTCTGGTCCAAGTAGCTTACGTTCACCGACCTCATCCCAACATGCCAGTGTTCTACATCTTTTCCCATACAGGGCTTCATATGGTGCCATTTGTATGCTCGAGTGGAAACTGTTATTATAAGAGAAATCAACCAGAGGAAGATGTTGATCCCATCCTCCATTAAAGTCCATGGAGCACATTCTAAACATATCCTCAAGTGTTTGGATAGTTCTCTCAGATTGGTCATCAGTTTGAGGATGATAGGCCCTACTGATGTTTAGTTCAGTATTCAGAGCATGTTGAAGACTCTTCCAAAACATAGAGGTAAATCTTGGATCTCGGTCAGACACAATATATAATGGTACTCTATGCAACCTTACCACTTCCCTGATATATATCTGTGCGTGTTGATCCAATGAGAAATCCTTCCGAATAGAAATGAAGTGTGCAGTCTTCGTAAGACGATCCACAACAACCCAGATTGCATTGTTGCCTTTGGATGTCCTTGGAAGTCCGGTGACAAAGTCTATGTTGATGTTCTCCCATTTCCATTCTGATATGGGAAATGGTTGCATCATCCCCTTAGACTTCTGCCTCTCTGCCTTCACTTGCTGACACTCCAGGCACTTTGATGTATATTCAGCGATCTCCTTCTTCATATTATCCCACCAAAAGTTTTCTTGGAGATCTTGATACATCTTTGTTCTCCCTGGGTGGATAGAGAAATTTGAACTATGTGCATCATCCAAAAGTTCCTTCTTCAGCTCCGGACTTGATGGAACACATATTCTTTTCCCAAACCGCACAATTACTTCTTCATTAACCTTAAACTCTGAGGATTTCCCTTTTTCGATAGCTTCCACTTTTTCTTGAATTCCTACATCATCCTTTTGAGCATCCTTTAACCTTTCCAAAAGAGACAGCTGAGCAATAATTTGTGAAAGGATTGATGATGTTCCCTTCTCTATGATTCCCATGTCCATTTTCATCAAGTCTAAGAAGATTAGATCCTTCTAAATTCTCATCATTGATATAATCGCTGGATCCATTCTACTTAGGGAATCTGCCACCTTGTTCGCTTTCACAGGGTGGTAATGGATTGAATAGTAATAATCCTTGATGAGCTCTATCCATCTTCTCTGGAGCATATTAAGATCTTTCTGTGTGAATATATATTTAAGACTCTTGTGGTCAGTATATATCTCACATTTCTCCCCATAGAGATAATGCCGCCAGATTTTCAAGGAAAATATCACCGCTGCCAACTCCAGATCATGTGTTGGATAGTTTTGCTCTTGGATTTTCAACTGCCTTGAGGCATAGGATATCACTTTATCATTATGCATCAGCACACAACCTAAGCCCTTCTTTGAAGCATCACTGAATACCACAAAATTTCCCCACTTGTGGGTAATGTGAGCACAGGTGTAGTGATAAGACTCCTTTTCAAATCCTTGAAGCTTTCTTCGCATTCATCACTCCAAGCAAACTTTACTCCCTTTCAAGTTAGCTTGGTAAGAGGGTTGGACAATTGTGAGAAATTTCTCACAAATTGTCTATAATATCCAGCTAACCCCAAGAAGCTACGGATATCTATTACCGATGTTGGCCTTGACCATACCTCAATTGCATCTGTTTTGGAGGGATCCACAGATATACCATTGCTTATAATGATATGGCCCAAGAATGAGACCTCCTTCAACCATAACTCACACTTTCTATACTTTTCATAGAGCTTCTCATTGTGAAAAGTCTCTAGTAGAGTTCTTAAATGCTCCTCATGACCCTCCTTGGTTTTGGAGTATATTAGAATATCATCTATAAATACTACCACAAATTTGTCTAGGTAATCTCTAAAGACATTATTCATTAAGTCCACGAAGATTACTGGAGCATTAGTGATTCCGAAAGGCATTACTATGAATTCATAGTGCCCGTATCTTGTGTGAAAAGCAGTCTTGGGGATATCTTCTTTTTCACCTTTACTTGATAATATCCCGACCGCAAGTCCACCTTGGAGAAGTATTGTGCTCCAGGCAGCGGATCGAAAAAGTCATCAATTCATGGGAGTGGATACTTGTTCTTTATCGTGATTTTGTTAATTTCATGATAATCAATGCAAATCCGCATTGACCCATCCTTATTCTTGACGAAGAGGACTGGTGCACCCCATGGTGAAGCACTTGGGCATATAAACCCTTTATCCAGATTCTCCTATAATTGTTTCTTCATCTCTTCAATCTCTATAATATACATTCTATATGGAGTCTTGGATATTGGTAAAGCCCCGGGTATAAGTTCAATTGATAATTCAACATATCTTCTAGGAGGAAGACTAGGCAGTTCCTTGGGAAACACTTTAGCAAATTCCCTCACAATAGGCATTTCTTCAAGGATGGTTTCGTCCTTGGACTCGATCATCTGAGCCAGATACGTGTGATCATAAGGTAGTAATATCCATGCTTGTGATGATGGAGCTAAAGGAGATTCATCTTCCTCCTTACACTTGTAAAGAATTGGGGGTCGATTCTCCATATGGAGTTTGATTTCCCTCTCCCGAAAATTTATGTTGGCTCCATATAAGGAAAGCCAATACATGCGAAGAATTAAATCAAATTCCACCAGAGGGAGTATGACGAGGTTCGCCAGGAAATTCAATCCATAGATTATAACAGGGGAGGACTTATATTCATGGGATGCAATGATTTCCCCATTTTCCTTAGTCACCGACATATTCACTTCCATGATTTGTGGTGGTGATGGGATTGTTCTAAAAAACTTTCGAGATATAAAACAATGCGTAGAACCTGAATCAAAATGTATGTTTTCTATTCTTGAATGAATAACTAGCGTACCTATCACCACTTCTTTGTCGGGGTTCACTTCGGAAGAAGTGATGGAAAAATCTCTACCTTACTGCCATGGAGGTTGTTGGCTATCTTTGAAAACCCTTGTATTAAGGAAATGATTTTCAAAATGACCCGGATCATTGAATTTGTAGCATTGAAAAACACGTTGAGGTTCAAACGGAGAGTTCCTCTCCTCTATCGCAGCCGCGGGTCTTTCTTGCTGATAGTTAACAGCTAGGTGCCCTTCCCTTCCACACCTAATGCATTTCCTCGTCCCCTTAAGGCAATTTCCAGGGTTCTTCTTTCCGTACTTTTGGCAAGTGGGGTGCTGGATCTTCTTAGCACCGTGGGATTTATCCATCGGCCCACCAGCATTGAATTCCACCTTATGCTTCTTATCCCCATGATACCCCTATGATTCTCCGATCTCCATTTCAACCTTGAGGGCACATCATACAATTTCCTCATAGCTGTCGAAGTCACGGATCACCAATGCTTTCCACAGGCTAGGCTTAAGCCCGCTAAAGAAGTGGTCAACTTTGCATTCTAGGGTAACGACAAAGCCGGAAGCGTATCATGAAAGCCTTGTGAAGGTTGCCTCATATGGTCTAATAGATTCTTCATCTTTTTTCTTGAGTGAAAGAATGTCCCTTGCCATCTTAAGCCAGAGGGTTCGCAGAAAATAGTTATCGAAAAACATCTTCCGGAAATCCTCTGATTCCAACGCCTCAATCTCCTCCTCAGGATTCATATTTTTGATTAACGTCCACCATTGATCAGCTTCACCCTCCATACGATAAGCCTCCAGGATAACCTTATCTTGTTCAGAACATTGAAGGATGGGGAAGATCTTTTCTATTTAGTTGATCCATTGTTCAGTGATTGTGGGATCAGATGATCCACTAAAAGTAGGAGGCCTTTGTCTCATGAAGCTCTCGAAAGTGACTTGTTCTTTCTTAGGTGGGTTTGAACGTTCCTCTTGACCCATGTTTCTACTCAAAACTTGATTTAGATGAGAGAGAAGTGTGACAAAGTTTGTGATTCCCTCTCCCATTGGATTGGGCATCTCATTAGTACAATAATCACACTGATCTTCACAACGGTTATTAGCTCGAGTCCTCCTATTACCAGCCATTGGATGGAATAAAAGGAAATTTAGGGGTAACACATAAAGGGTAATCCAAAGCAAAATTTGAAGATTTATAAATAAACTTTCATTTCCTTAACTCATGAGTCTATAGGCTTCAATCTAGGCTTCTCATGATCTACTTTCTAACATTTATTCTTAGGGGAATTTTTTTATTCCCTTAATAAGGGTTCATACTAAGCTTGTGAATTTACCAAAGCATATCCCCTAGGAGTGTCGTAACCAAGAGTGCAGCAAGGCCCGTTGTCGTTCACCAGTTCCCGTTCGAGTCTAGCTCAAATCAGTGTTTTTGGGTTTTACCCCTAGGATACATCTGTGCTAGAGCCGCCTCTACCTGCTCGTATCCAGACATGGATGTATTTGCTTGATAACACACTTAATCAATAGTCATCAAAACTTAGGTTCATTTTTATTGTACATAGTCTTGTATCTAAGGCATTACTAGGGTTTTCTAATCCTAATCCCAAAAATAACCAAACCTATCCTCTGATACCAACTATGACAACCCTGATTTTTATTACAACTTAAACATGATTTATTACATAAAACATCACTTGATTCAACAAATAATACAGAGAGGTTTAGTGTCTTTGGGGAATAGGATCATTACATAAAAACTTAAAACATGAAATACACCATCTTTATTGAAAACTTCCTTCACATGAACCCTATATTCCCTCGTACTTAGCATTGCGTGGGATAACCTGAGGACATGCATAAGAAAAGGGTGAGCTATAAATCACAGTAAGGGAATACACATGGAATAACATGAGGATTAAAATACATGTTAGGAAATAGGAAAATCAATAGAGCATAAAAGAAACATGAACATAAAGGCATGATAAAGCATGATAATCATAACATGGAAATGTGGCAACAACACTTAACATGGAATTAGCATGAGCCAAGGCTCATTGTACATTGAGCATGAGTAAATCCTCATTGCACATAAATCACATGTAAACCCTCGTTGAACTTGAATTATCATGAGTAAACACTCATTTTACATGACGTATCATGATACTATACTTTACCCAATGCATTGGAGTGCTATAAGGGCGCACCCTTCTTAAACATTTCATTTCATGCATAAGTGTGCCACATGGATCATAAGACATGGATTTATAAAACATAATCATTTATTCCATGATAATGGAATGTGGAATTAATACATGAAACTTTATAATCAATAAGTAAATGTGTATAAATTTGAATACCCTTGATGGAGAATTGGGCATGGTATTCACTACACAATGGCATTGGCTTAGAAAATCGGTGTGATTTCGGCAGCGTAACGACGTGACATAAGAATTCATAAAAATGGTTGATGGGATAGAAAGGGGTTTATCATCATATTTACATGTAATGGACAGTAAAGAGGTCATATAGATACATTTCCCAACAATTTTAATGGAATTTAGATTCATGATACAAAATTATTGCTTGAATGCAAATGAGGAGAGAGAAATTCCTTTCAGAATTTTGGCATAGTAACGGGTGTACATGGGAGGAATTAAATGAGAGAGAAATGGTCTCCCATAATTCAAACATAAATAGGGAAGTATGAGGGAGGTGATAAACCATACCCCAACATTCATAATTGAAATTAAAAGGGAAAAACAACTTAAAGAAAATTGGACAAAAATGAGAAAGGAAGAAAAAAACCCTTACTTGGAAGTGTGCTTCCAAAGGCTTGAGAGAGGCTTGTGAGAGGCTTCTTGGGAGCTTGGGGCACCTTGGGAGGATTCTAGAGAAATTAGGTCAGATTATGGATGAACTCCAAAGGCTTTTAGTAAGGAGGAAGTGGGAGCTTGGGTGGGTTTATGTAGGAAAGGTGAGGGAATTCTTTAATATTTAGGTTTGGGACCCCTGATATTAAATTAATTCAAACCACAAACCATACCATGGTTTTTACCCATGGTTTTTGGCAATGGGAATAGGGAAAAAATATTTTATAAGGGAAAAGTCCGAACTTCTTAAAATAATAGGGTTTCCTATGTGGAGGTGAGTCACACTCCCATGGAAATTAATTTAAAAAGACAAGGTGTTTAATAAGTCTTGAGGGGTCCATTAATGCTTTCAAAAGTAAGAAAAATAAACCCAAAATCACATTATTTTAATGGTAAAACATATATTGGCCGAACATAAAGATTATATTATTTTATTACATCACTATTTGGTCATTATGATGTCATATAACACATTATATATTTAAATGGTATTTAATTTTTACACAAAAATTTGAATGTCTCAGAAAATTATGTCAAATTCACCATTGGATAATTTCGATGTCCTGATTCCAAAAATAAAATTTATTTTATCTAAATAATTATCTAACTATGTTAATTTTCACTTTTAAAGTAAAAACTGACATTTATCGAAAGTTCACGGGTGTGGACAAAAATGGATTTAAACCTTAATAAAAATTATAATTGCATTCATCCAATTATATGATAATTTATATATAATAAAATTAATCTAATAATAATAATAATAATATTTTATTAAAATATTATTTAATTCAAAAATCCCATAATTTAATAAAATATATTTCTTAATTAAATAATAACTAAAAACACCATTTGTACTTTAAAAACTCTTTACAATGTATCAATAATGACAAGAAATTATATTCATTATTATATACAAAATATAATAATGTACATGAACATAGTACTATAGATTAGTTACATAACCCCTTAAAACAGCCGCATAAGACCTAAGGGTAAGGTGTGCGATGGTGACAGACTCTTGGGGTGGCTCGGATAACATCACTCGAGTGGTAATTTCTATCAACTTACACTTCTCCCGTAGACGGTCCCATTCGAGCTTGACATGGTGAAGCTCAGCTTGGGCTTGGTCTAGAGTGAAGCCCAAGGATGCCACCTCTTTTCTGAGCTCCGATAAATGGGCTTCGTATGGGGAAATTCTACTGGATGAGGCTATCGCTTCCTTTGTCTAAGTAAAATTGGATGTGTTAACGCCCTATATTTATACTAATCATGTGATCATTATTCAACGACTATAAAAGTAACGGTCACAATTCTTATCATAAAACCAATGAAGTTGACATTTTATAAAAACATTTTATATAAAGAGACCTTTAATAACATCAAGAGGGATTTTCTATTAATGAAACTTTGGGTCATTACACATATCATTATGAATTAAATTACTCATTCAAATTATCTTTAATTATAAATAGGCCAAAGTTGAAAATTGAGTGACATACATCATGAACATAATATATGTTTGAAACATGCTAAATAACATCGATGTATTTGATACCTCAAAATTTTGAGTGTAGAAGTATTTATTAAACACATATTTAGGCCCCTATAAAGTAAACCCATCATGAACCATATCCTTATAAAACAAATGACACTACTTATTTCCAATTCTATTGAACATGTGCTTCTCTAATTTCACATTCATGTCTACTAGAGTATAAAAAACACAAAAATAATTTTTAATAATTTTTAATAAATTAAATATATCTTTAGGATAATTCCTTGAATGATTTAAATATATTTTTTTTCGAAAATCAAATAACCCATCTACCCAAACTAGTTCACATGGGGATTGAAGGACCCTAGACCACCCTGAGAGGGGGGGGGGTGAATCAGGGTGTCAACATTTTCTCTTCTTTACTGGATCTTGTTCCCATGTTGTTAGGAACCCTTTTTTAAAACCTGTATGGTGGATATATGCAGTAGTTAAAACATTCATATGTCAAATGACAACACAACACTTTTTACTTGGTTCACCACTAAGGGAAACGTCCAAGGAGCATATGTTGATAGGTTTCTGGTCATACCAAATTCCACTAATAATCACTGGAAGTGGATTAAAATGGTTTGGGGACAATCACTATGTCCTAGGAACACTAACCTTATAATGGTTTAGGGATAACCCATTTCTTCTGTTTGATCACTTCTGTTAACTCCCCCTGGCTCACTTCCTTGGTAGAGATCTCACTCAGTTTATCAACTTGAAGGTCGCTTCAACAGATTGGCATAAAAAGTCATTATATCTATTTAGAATGAGACAATTCTTGTTTTGAAGTCATGAATTGATGAAAATTTATATTCAATTTTCTCTTTTAGTGTAATTACTAAATTCACTAAAACTTCTTATTCTTTTCTCTAGAATCACAAACTTCCTTTATAATTTTTTTTTGTTTCTACGAATTGTCCCTGATTTTATCGACTATCTATGATATGTGTACCATGAATGTTCTACATACTATACCTGTTCTGTGTATCGTTCCAGTTCTGCATAATGCTCTTGTTCTATGTACCATGCCCGGTCTATGTACCTCTCCTTTTCTATGTACCACACTTGGTATGCGTACCGCACATACTCCGTGTACTGCACCTGTTCTATGTACTACACTACGTGCTACACCTATTCTGCATACTGAACCATGTACCGCACTTGCTCCACGTACCACGACTTCTCCGTGTACCATGCCTGCTTTGTGTATCGTACCTCTTCATACCACCTTTGTGTACTATCTACATATAATGCCTCTGCGTACTACCTCCATGTACAACATATGTGTACTGACTTCAAATTCCACCTTCACGTATCACCTTCATTTACTACCTTCATGTACTGCCTCTGCATACTGACTCTGTATGCTGTTTCTTCCTTCTGCACACTTCTTTTTCAAATTCTGTGAATTATTTCATCTCCCGCATACCACTTTTTCTTATGAAAAATATATTCTGTGTAATACACCTTCCAATTTTGAGAACCATTTCATCTTTCTTGTATCACTTTGTCCTACACAAAATCTCATCGGTTTACCACTTTCAGACATAGCTAAGTTCTTCCACAATGATGATATTTTCTTATCAAATTAGCTCTACTTTAATGATGGGATTATCACCCCTTATATAGAAAAATAACTCCACAAATTTTACCAATATGTTTTTCCCAAATTTTCAATGTGGGACAAACTTCATTGCATATTGAACTCCACCACATACTGTAAGCCACCACCATGTACTGTGACCCTTTGGAAAACGGAGAACCTTAACCATGTACAATGTGTCTGTTGGTCCATGTAGTACATCTCCTTCACCAACTATGAGACACTCCGCATACCGGAACTCCTTCCGCGATATTCCATTTTTGGTACCATGACCCGTTCTGTAAACTATTCCGTATTCACCACGTACCATCCTACGAACCGTTTTTGACAGCATTTCTAACATCGTATGCCATCACAACGTACCATCGTTATGAAGCACTTTTTTGTTTTTTGAACTGCTCCACATACTGTTTCATGTACCGTTCACTCCTATGTGAAAAACCTTATGCAAAATGCTCCGTGTTCCATTCCACGTACCTTTCATGCTACATGGTACATGGTCCATGTTTCTAGGTACATGTTTTTCTTCATTTGCTGATTTATTTCATTGTTCTGCATCTCGTTTACTCCAGTGTAGAAATCCTTCAACTTCCATAAACAAAATCCTGATTTTGAGGTCCAATAATTTAGAAAACACTAGGAAAAGACACCACCTTAAATATCTACTCGGGTTAAAACACCCATGATAATTCACTGTCATCTTTATTCTTCAACAGTCATAATCTTTTATCATGAACCATATCTATTGTGATATATGGTCTTTGATCGATCACCTTTAGCATTGTCAAATTTTTCCAGAGAAAGTACTAAAACCTCTCTATCTTCTAGTAATAACAGTATTTCCAGTCAACACAGAATATGATTGGCATCATCTTCTCTTCTTTGTATGATTATTCTGAAATTTTCTCATCTTTGTATGATCCCTTATGTCTCTTTAGGTAGTCTATTTCATAGTCTCTTTGTACAGTGAGATGTTCCATGATCACGTTATAACTTGAATCCCTTCAACACTCTCTAAGATGGTTTAATTTTTGTATACAATGTATCACCTTTGATACATGTATTTTGAACTTAAGAATAGTTCAACAATCATTTGAATTTCCACTTTCAATAACTTGGGAGTTTTTCGCCATCCCCTTCTTCATTTTGATCTTCATTGATAACTATTTAAAAAAATAAAACCTTATTCACAAAGTGGTCCAAAAAAATATCCCCTTTTGTATTTTGTTGTGAATACCACAATGTCCTCCTCAAATGAATGTGTCAATATCAAAATGAGAATCTTTTTTCTCCCATTTTTCTTTTTCTTTATCTCTCACTTTTCAAGCTTTCATTTCACTTTCTCTACCCCTTATTAACAAGAAATACAAAGTGCATGAGAAAAGGGTATCAATCCTTTCTTATGAAATGTGACATCAATCATTTCACTCTAAGTATACTTGAGAAATGCTTGGTGTAAAAAAACAATAGGATTTGATTTAGACAAAAAGGTTGTCTATTATTCAATGATCATGATACCTCATGAGATGAGAACTCATATACTTTATCTTAAAAGGTTTTCCAATTTCATTCTAGGATAAAGAAATTGAATATGATAGGGAATAATCAACCTGAAACTCCTACACTCACGTTAACGAATAGATAAAAAAACATTCAACTGCAATTGGAAGGATAAGTTGTCTTGGGGAAATTCCATTATTCTTATTTCACTGGTTAATTCAGTTACTCACCCTTTGTAAAAAGATCTTCATTCTGAGTAACCAAGGATGAGAGATTGAAAAATTACATACCATTTCCAATGTCTTGTTCTTCAATCAATTTCCAGAGTTATTGATTTATACCAACTATAGTTGATACTGATTGAAATAATAATTCTGGAAGCTTCTTCATTTGTATCCCCCTTAAGGGAAACACTCCTCATAATCTTCATCTAGGGTGATCCTTTATCATTTTAATCTTTGAATATCATTTGAAAAATCTTCCAAGGATGGTAAATTTTTCAGCTTAGCTATCATGAGTTGACAACATTCACTACTTATCAGGTTTTTCCCCTGAGAGCATGCTTCACCTTCAATTCCCAGCACAATCAGCACAAATACAATACACTTATGATTAATGAAATAAGGTGGTTCTTACATTCTTCTTCAATGTTAGTAGAAAGGATGAGATAGTTTTCTCAACCCAGATTCTCTATTTTCTCCAATATTCATGCTTGCACATCTAAACCTATTTTCTGATCTTTGTTGATGTGGCATGAATCTCTTCACATTATCTTCTACTTTGTGTAGAGAATTTTTCTTCTTAACAACCATCATGAGTGATAAATTCTTACTCCTTGTAATTGACTAATTCTTTTCTAGTATCAAGGTTGGAAAACCTTTTTCGATGTGACCATATTTCATACATATCTCACACAGAACTTCTTTAACACATGAGTTTCTCTTGGTTTGCAATATCTCATGGACATTATTTTCGTCACATGAAAGTTTTTATTTTTCTTTTTTATCAGCCTTAGCCTATTCATTTTAAAGTTTCCTTATTATTTCCATATATTCTATCCAAATGACCAACATGTCATTTGGAATAGTTTTAGAAGGTCTGGCTCTTCCACACGGGTTCATCTGAGTGTCATCCATTGTAGTTTATCTTTTGGATGAATTTCCCTTCAGTTTCATGGATCTAAAAACCATGTTCTTATTATCTTACCTACTTTAGATCTTTTTAAGAAAAATTTTACTCATAATGTTCTTATGTATTCTTCCCAAGGAAGTTGCTTTATACTTAGCTAGCCTCAGAGGTCTTCTTATCATATCAATGATGAATGCATGTTGATATGTCCATGTACCTACCTTGTGACCAATTCCATTGCATACATCACATATGTTATCAAGCATTCCAAATATGTTTGTGGTAAAAATATGATTTTGGACCTGTGGATGTTTCTTATTTTTCTCAGGCTTTATTCCCCATGAGGTAGGATTTCTTTGTTATTTTATATTATGAGGATTATACAAATAGTTTATTGCACAGTGCCCAAATCTTTTGCAGTACCAACATTGAACAAAAAATATTGATTTCTTTGTATTACGTTGCTATGCCATCTTTTTGAATTATTGTTATCTTTGTGGAGAAACACCTTCCACATTCTTATTCATATTCACCCTAGACATGGTGATAGGTGACTCCTCACCTTTCCTCATCCATACATGTTTTTAATTTCTCTTCCAACATGCACTACTTGTGGAAACATATTTAGAAACATGAGTACATGATGTTTTTTTTTGGAACCATATTCTTCTGAGCTACTTGTGATATATAAATAAGTGAATCCATGATCTTTTTATCACCTATTAGAGGTCTTTTAATAGTATAATCCTTCAATGTGAATTGAGTAGGAACAAAAACTGTTTCTTGAGAAAGATCATCAAGAGTTGTCATAATCTTCTTGTCACATGTTGGATATATTTTAGCTTTAGAATCTTCCAGTGAGTATTGAGTAACAGAAACAATTGTATCATTCTTTGGTGAAGGTTCAATATGTGTCTTCTCAAGATTGGTCAACTGAGAATCCAATTCTAGACATTTCTTATCGAGAATAACCTTATGATCTTCAATCATAGAAATATTCTCTTCACAATAAATATTCATTCTAACGAATTATTCCCCATGAAACATAATTTTATGTTGAATCAAAGAGTCATGTTCCTTGATCTTCTTAGATATCACTTCCAATTGTAGACCCTTGACTTTAGTGCAATTCTATGGTTTCCCTTCAACTAAATGGATATTTTTTTCAAGAACCTCTCTGATTCTCTCTTCATCTTCAGCTTCTTTGAAAAAAAATTATGTATTTATATCATGTTTCCCCGTTGTTTATTTAAAAAATTCAATCTGTCTGGAGAGTTTATAGCAATATGATATTTTATTTACCTATATTTCCTCCATAGAATCAACTTATTTTCATAGCCGGGTGATTTACTCCTGCATACTTTGAAATATTCTACAAATACCAATGAATTTATCTTTGGATATACCATAAAGGTATTTTTGTAGTATATCAATTTCATATAAGGCTGAATATTGATCAAGGGAGAAAACACATAACACATGATCTGCATACACTTTTCTTTCTAGGAATGAAACATAATCATTTTTTGAATGCCATGGAGAAGTATATACTACCTCTTCTTTAGATAAGATGGACTTCTTCAACTATCTCTTCTCTTTCATTTTCCTACTCGTTATGGTATTTTTGGGTATAAACTTATTCTCAGAGATAACAAAAATTTCATCAAGACTGATCATTATTATTGACTCAGGAATGAAAACTCAAATCCTCCTATGAATATAATTACTAAAGAGTATCTAACATATGTAAAACTTTGTGCTCTGATACCAATTGAAGGACCCTAGACCACCCCAAGAGGGGGGGGGGGTGAATCAGGGTGTCAAATTTTTCTATTCTTTACTAGATCTTGTTCCCACGTTGGTAGGAACCCTTTTTTAAAACTTTTATGATGGATATGTAAAATAATTAAAACAATCACATGCTTAAGGAAAACACAAAACTTTTTTACTTGGTTCACTACTAAGGGACATGTCCATGGAGCATACACCGATAGGATTTCGGTCATACCAAATTTCACTAATCTGCACTGGTAGTGGATTACAAAGGTTTGGTCACAATCACTCTGTCCTAGGAACAATGCCTTTACAATTGTTTAAGGATATCCCACTAATTCTATTAGATCACTTCCATTTCCCCCCCTGTCTCACTAGATTGGTAGAGATATCACTCAGATTGTCGACTTGAAGGTCACTTCAATAGATTGGCATAAAACACATTTGTCTCTATTCAGCATGAGACACTACTTGCATCGAAGTACCGAATTGATGATATTTTATATTCATTCTTATCCTTTTCTGAAATTACCGAATTCACTAAAAATTATTATAATTTAAGATAGTATCACAAAATTCCTTTATGATGTTTTTGTTTCTGAGAATTTTCTCTGATTCTATCGATTGTCTCTGATCTTCGTATCACACCTGTTCTGCGTACCATGTCTGTTCTGCATACCGTGCCTCCTCTCCATACCATGCCTATTCTTCGTACCGTGCCTGTTCGGCGTACCACACATGTTCCTCATACCGCACCTCTTTGGCATACCGTGCATGTTCTACATACCGCACCTATTATGCATATTGTGCCTATTTTGCATACTGAGCTTTTTCTGCATACCACACCTACTCAGCGCACCATGCATGTTCTATGTACTACACCACATATCACGTCTCTTCTGCGTACTACACTATGTATCATACCTTCTCCATGTACCATGCATGCTTCGTGTACCATGAATGCTCCGTGTACCGTGCCTACTCTGTGTTCCACCTTCATGTACCACCTTTACGTACCACCTCTGCATACTGCCTTTGCATACTGCCTTCATGTACCACCTCTGCGTATTGCCTTCACATACCGCCTTTGTGTACCGCCTCTGCATACAATTTCATCCTTCCATGGACTTCTCCTTCAAATTATTTGAATTATTTTGTCTCCCACATATGACTTTTTCTTACAAAAAATCTATTCCATGTACTAAACCATCCAACTTTGTGAACCATTTCATCTTTTGTGTACCACTTCGTCATACGCAGAATCTCACAAGCGTACCACTTTCGGACTTAGACGAGTTCTTCCATAGTGACGATATTTTCTTATCTAATTATCTCTACATTAATTTTGGGATTAACACTCTTTATATAGACAAATAAATCCGAAAATTTCACCAATCCATTTTAAAAAAAATTTCAATATGGTACAAAATTCACCGGATACTGAACTCCATCTGTATACTGTAAGCCTCCACTGCGTACTGCAACCCTTGCGAATGATGGACCTTCACCACATACCATGTGTCTGTCGATCTGCGTACTATATCACTTCAACCAATGACGAGCCATTCCGCGTACCAAAACTCCTTCCGTGACAAATCATTTTAGATACCATGACCCATTCCGCAAACTGTTCCACCTTCACCATATACCGTACTTCAAACAGTTATTAGCAACATTCTATGAACCAGACACCTTCACCGCATATTATCACTACGAATCGTTTTTGGTTCTGAAAACTGCTCTACGTACCACTCTACGTAACGTTTGCTCCTATGTGAAAAACCTTCTACAAACTGCTTTGTGTACCATTCCGCGTACCTTTCCCACTACATGGTAAATGGTCTATTCTCTGAGGTATGCGATATTCTTCTTTTGACGATTTCCTTTACCATTATACATCTCATTCGCTCTAGTGCAGAAATTCTTCCATTTCTAAAAACAAAATCCTGATTTTGAGGTCCTATAATTTGGAAAACATTAGGAAATGGAGACACCTTAAAAATATTCTTCGAAAATAACACCCATGCTAATTCACTTCAATATTTATTCATAAAAAATCATTAGATTTTATCACGAACTATATCTATTGTGATATATGGTCTTTGATCGATCACCTCAAGCATTGTCAGATTTATCTAGGGAAAGTACTACAACTTCTCTATCTTCCAACAATATCAGTCTTTCCATTCAATACTGAATAGTAATTTCATCATCTTCTCAGCTTTGTATGATCATTCTTAAATCTTATCAGCTTTTTATGATCTCCCGTGTCTCTTTAGGTAGTCTCTTTCTTGTTCTTATTATATAGTGAGATGTTACATGATCACTTTATAACTTGAGGCCCTTCAACACTCTGTATGATGGTTTTATTGTTGTATACAATGTATCAAATTTGATACATGTATTTTGAACTTAAGAATAGTTCAATAATCATATAAATTTCCACTCTCAGTAACTTTGGAGTTCTTTTCCATCTCCTTATTCATTTTTATATTCATTGACAACTATTGACAACAAATACAACCTTATACACAATGTGGTCCCAACAGGGATTCCGCTCTAAAAATATTATAGGACTCTTTCTAATTTTATTAGTAATTTATGATCTAATGGTTAATGATTTTGAAATATATTCTTAGTGGGTTCGTTATTATAATTCATGGGATGTCTACTTGGCTGCATCATTATATAATGACCAAAAAAAACTATTAACCCTAACCATAAAACAAGTATCTCTAGTATACAAAGGTCCCACAAGTATTTCCCCACTTTACTAGAAAATAATATATCTCCATTCCATGACAAACCTTGAAAAATACACCCCTATATGAATGGTCCATTACTATCGATATAACTCTTGATAAGAAATAATTACAATCAAATAATTCAATATTTACATAAATATAACTTCATTTAATTCTATTTTAATACTACATCATTTTCAAACACAATATTTTGAAATTTATTTCATTATCAAAACAAAGGAATTTTTAAAACTATAAAAACATGATACATTTCATATCCCGGAATGCATATATGAATTAATCAGACAAATATGGACCTTAAACTAGATAAATTAACCAGAATAAAACTAATAAAACATATAACTTTTTCAGCAATAATATGTTTTACATGTATATTCTAGAAACACATGGTTAACTATAAGTAGCTTTGATGTGAATTTATATTACTACACCATAATTTTCAAATCTACTTATCTAGATTTTCACTTCCCATATAAAACAAACATACACAATTTTTAACATCCTGACACAATGAATCACCCCTTAAGATAACCTAGCATAATTCAAAAATTCTACTTATCCTTAGATATATCCCTTGATTAAGAAAGGATAGAAATAAATTATAAGATATTAGATAATAACATTGGGGGTTATTTCCCTCTAAATAATATTCTTCACTCATTCTAAGATCCCATTGAAATTTTGGTATAAGTCATCTACATATGAATAATATACAACTGATAAGATATAACCACCACAACGTTTCTTAAGTTCCATAATATAACACATTATATAATAATATCAAAACATAAAAATCTATAAAATATAATTAAACATGTGTAATAAGATTATATAACACTAAAGGAATGGTTTATAAGGTCATAAAATTAAAATCCCTAATATTGGGCGCCACATGACTCTACTATACCGCTAAAAAACATTATGAGTCATCCATTAATCGGAAATAGATCCTCCAAAGGTATACCTCAATGGTTATGGTCCTCAATTAGTTAAATCTGATGTTTTTATCATACACATGTTATAATTCATAATATTTACCCATTCACCACGGTGGGAGAATATGCAGTGAGTACAATACCTAATATAATATCACCACGATTTCTCATTAACATCATGAATGTGAAAATAATAAAGGATTTTAATGAATTTTCTAAAACATGTGACAATATAATGAGAATTTATAAAACCAAATAAATCACAAAAAAATTAAACCAAATAAAATATTTCTAAAGTATACATATCTAAACACATCATAAATTTTGTCATTTTCAGAACCAAACACCCCACACACCCAATCCTAGATGAAAACCCAAGGGAACTCTAACGCCATGAAAAATAATAAAAAATAAAAGGGTACCTAAACTATGAGAATGTATCAACTAACCAACCTTTTATTGAAATCCTTGTTAAAAATGAGGTATCCATATATAAAAATGATTTATGTTATTTCTAATATTGGGCAAGGCACATATAATTAGGTCATTATTCATAAAACTTTATGATTACTCCCCTAAAAATCCCATAAATAAAAATACTAATGTTAAATTCCTGAAGAGGAATATTGAAAATCTATAAAAACATCAACATCTATATAACTAAATGAAAATATATCCAAATAAAATTTCAGTTAAAACTTCTGAATTTCTTTAATTTTTACCAAAATCATACACATATTGGGAAAATAATCCATTATTATTTTCTCTAAAATCATTGAACAATGATATCTTATTTAGAACAATAATTAAATAAACATAATTATTTTATTTCTAATATACCAAATTGATTAATTAAAATCAAACATCAAAGGTTGTATAATTTAAAAAAAAAATATAATATAGTATAATCTACCAACCTCATCATAATAATGAAGCACAATCACCACACCAAACTGAAGACACATTCTTCCCTTAGTTATATTAAGTAAATAACAAAAAATTCCCTAAAATTTCTTTAAAAAAAACCAATACCATTGAACACATTTCATTAGTTCTCTACCAAAGAAAAAATTAATTGCGAAGAATAGGGAATATACATAGTTACTTAACTCCAATTTAGAACTATAACTATATATGATTCATGATAAAGGGAATAAATTTTCCAAACGAACAATTTCTATGGTAAAAATTGGTCGAGATATCTGAATAAGAGTTTAAAAATATGATATTTTTCTTTGAAATAATTTTTTAATTTATGTGTTTTGGTACCCATAATGTTAATGAATGGAATGAATTCATAGTTAGAATGGAAAATCCAATGAAATTTAACAACTTATAAGAATGTTTCTTTAATTATAATGTAAATGAGGCATGGTCATAGGGACTATGAACCATACAATTTATTTTCTTATGAATTTATATTACTAACAGTCATATCTAATATGAAAAACTAACACCCCTAACTATATGTCTATTCATGAACCCTGAAAAAATCCTTAAAAATGCATAATTTAATCCCCAAAACATCTGAAAATTTATATACCTAAATTATATACATTTCATGCTGCAAGGAAATTCTTATAATTTTTATTATTTTAAAGGTTCATTGATTTATTTGTATGGATCCATGTTAGAAATATTTCAATGGCCTAAAGTAGAGAAAGGATAATCATCTTGTACTGAGGATACTTGAGGTATGTTTAATTAATGTGTTATTCTATGATTCATATGGTAGAGGATTTGAAATTATTTTGATATAGGTAAATATATTTATTATATTTGGATGAATACCTTTGATACTCACTGATTAGAATTACTAAAATAAATATTTTGAATTAGTATTGGTATTTATGTAAAATATTTGGGGGAATGATATGATATTGTATAATTTTTTCATCTACAATTATATATGCTAAGAAAATCATGGTTCATTATCTTTTAAATCTTGAGGTTTATAGGAACATAGGATTGATATTGAGAGTATGTTATTATGTTTATAATTATGTATTTAAAAATAAACCACACTATGCTCTATCACTAACACATCATCATTTTTCCCTTCAACTTTGTTTATTTTGTTTTATAATGGAGGAGAACTTATGGTTTTTGGTGATAATCTATAGGATCCACTAGCCTCTATGTGTAAGAGAATTATAATGTATTTTAGTCAATTATAATGCTTTTAATAAAAGTAATAATATTTCATGTCAAGGAATATGTGTATATTTTTTTGGGATATTATTTAAACATGGAGAATATTACATGATGGTTTTTCATCATGGTTTTGGAAAATAATGTGGATTAAATCAAGGAAGATGGATTTTATACCATGTTCTATAAATGGGGTCAATGAAAATATGTTTATTTATCATACCACAATATGGTTGTGGTTAATCATTTAATTTTTGAGTAAAATTGCTAAATATATTTGATGAAATTAGGTTTTTATATATTTGTGGATTTTAAACCATCTATAACCAAAAAAACCCCTGATATCATTTAGTTCACTAAACCATGATTTGGTGTGTTTTTAAATAAATATAAATTTAATAATCCTTCATTTATATCATTTTACTCATTCATTTCTCATGAAATTTTAGATGTGAGAGGATCATATTTGTTGGGTTATAACTGTTTTAGGTATATCCTTGAGAGACTCATATTATGGGATTGGATCCCCTTGATCAGAAAGGTAAATTTCAAAACAATTTATTCTTCAACCTATTATCTATTTCTATGGGCTTCTATATAGTGGTTAAGGATTTTATATGGTGTAGGATTAATAAAAAATAGCGCATTATAGGGTTATTAGAGAATATTTGTGGTATGATATTTCATTAGTGTCATTAGTAACATGAAGATTAAAGCACTAATTAAGATAGGAGATTCTAGATTCTATTTTTTGTTCTGTTAAGTGAAATTATACCTTTTTTGTAGAACTTATTTATTTTAATTCATGTCAATAAAAATAACATAAAATTTAAACCATCAAAATATATTCATAACAATATGGATTGAATTAAAATAGAATAATGAATCTATAGATGTATGGTAATTATGGTAATTGATTGGTGGGATTGTTAGGAACTAATGATATCAATTTAGAAACAAAATATTCTAGATAAATAATGAATTAATGATATTTATACATTATTTTTTAATATTATTTTACTCTATGTGGTTTGTGATTTCATTTGTTGTTAGATTATTGTTGTCTGACCAGAGAATATTTATAAACATGTTGAAATAAAAGTAATGGGGGGGGGAGTATGATTATAAGGTAGTAGTAAAATATGTGAATTATTTTGTTAAATTTATGTTTGTTTAGGTGATTATAAATGGTAAATTTTTATGTTATAATATAATTTATAAAGACTTCGATGATGTTTGAGTAAGTAGATTTGGTTGCGTTATTTTGATTATCATTGTTTTATGGATTATGGTTATATATTTATTTTATTTTTCTAATTCATTTGATTACTAGTTTATATTATGTTTATTAAAAATTCTATAGTTATACTAGCTATTATTTTATGGATAATGATGTTTTTTAAGAGATATACAATATTTCATGATGTTGAGGTGTTGTGAGGGTCATAGTATTCCATGATTTTGTGGTGATATAAGGGATGATTTATTCTTGATAAGTATGTAGTTGTTGTATTTATAGTTGTATAATTATATTTTTTTTAATATTGTAGTCATATATTTCTAGTTATATTGTTAGATAGTTTTGTGTTTATTGATAATGTCATTAGAGATGCATATTGTAGTAGGTATTTATATTTTTTTATTTTAGTTATTTAATTATGGTTATGTTTATGCAAGGTTGAATGGAATGGGGTAGATATTGAATTGGATTTTATTTGTTAGTTTGTTATATTGAAATTACTACTATATATATAAATATTTATTTCATTATCTAATGTAATACTATGTCTTTTCACTTGAGTAAGAGTGGTTCAAGGATGAATCTATTAATTATACTTATAAATATTCACAATGTTATTCTCTATTAGTTTTTTAAGCTATTAGATATTGTAAAATGTAGTGTCGAGTGTTATTAGTTTTACATAAGTGGATCGATATAGGAGAAAGTGGATTCATATAATGTTGTATATCCCTTGTGATTAAAAGATAATGTTTAAGGTGTTGATGTATTATTTACAAATTCACATCACCATTATCACCAGGTTTTTCTCTGAGGGGTGCTCTCATTCATCTTGGAATCTAGGGTTTAATTTTCTCTACCTGGTAGAAACAGTTCCCATTATATATCCTCTTTTTCTTTCCCTCGATTTCACCATCTCCTTAGCCTTATATTCAATTTCTTTATTTGGTTTTTTCTTTCTTTTTGGGATATTAATATTTTTATTACTTCCTTTAGTTCCGATAGAGTTTTTGCACATATTTGGAAATTTTTCTTGATTATTGTGTTGTTTTGATTTTTTGTTGAACTCTCCTCGGTGTTGCTGATTAGTTTTATTTCCTAGGCCCCACCCATATTTTCCATATTAGATTTCGAAAAACTAGAGTCAAATTCTTCATGGTTTTTGATATTGAATGGGTCCTATCCCAAAGGGGAATTTATATGTATAGATTTACCTAGAGATCATCAAGGGTAATGTCGCTCAGTCATATTAAGAAGTATCAAGCATATATGGGGGATTATCTCACAATCTATGTATCTATTAAATCTTGTTCGTTGGATATTTTTATATTATGATGGAGTGGGGGATATAGTGGTGACCTTTTTAATGTTCTTCCATAGTGAATATCGCCTCTTATAAGTAGTTAAGTGGATCATTGTTTAACTTTATATAGTGATGTGGTATGAACACATGTGGTATGGCCATATTTGGTTGGTATGACCATGTGTGAATTAAATATCACACATTATGTGGTATGACCACATGTTGTGTGAACCAGTGCTGGAGGATCAGAATATACACCTGGGGTAATTGAGAATGGGTAGAACTAGGTATATCAGAACTTCCAAGGTGAAAAGGCATAGATATGATTATAGTATCCAAAAATAGATAGGAAAATCGAACATGACCGGAGTACGTGGGAACAAACAGTGTGCATGAGCACAACTAGAGTACAAAATCATAAGCCATTCTATATTGGAATTGTCCAGAGGAATCGAGAATACCCTAGGTATCCAAGACACATTGTGTATACCCTATAAATTATGTATACCTTTCCCAAGGCATGTTGAGGCCTTCATCCTCTTGAGTCTAGATGAGTATATTTAAGGTGATTTCCCATAGTCCATCTCTATGATGTCATGTGAGGAATAACTTCTCGAGAATATGATTAGTGATCCCCTATATAGGTTAGTCTTGGATAAAATTGGGTATCACTTTATGTGGCTTAGAGTGTGATACTCTATCAATCTTCCCTAGGTTGTGTCAGGAATCCCAATATAAACTATCAGGGAGAGTGATTCCCATCCCAATGGTTTATTCTATGTAGGGTCAGGTATCCCTAATAATCCTTGGGTGTGATACACTATCTTTGTATTGAGATATTTTGAGTTTCATCATGTACTTATTTATAGTGAGTCTCAATAGACACGATCTATTTGATGATCTCCATCAGTGTTATCATACTTTAGGAGTGATTTCTCCTGAATGATCATTATCTTAAATCCTTGAGAGGAATCAAAGGTTGGCAGTTTGTTTGTAACCTTACCTTGAGACTGGTTCTGTATGTTAAGTATATTTTGTTTATTTTGGTTATTGTATCATATTATTATTGACATACATTCATGATGATGAGATAAATAGTATATTTATTCTTAATGTTTGGTGATTTCAGGGCATCCTACTGGGTATATTTATACTCACCCCAGTAAGGTCTCTTCCATACATGTCATGTCTTATGAAGATGGAATTCCATATAAAAGAGACCTTGGTAGACCATGAGAAGGTGGATAATAGTTGAGATAGATAGACCATGGTTGGTTTTAGGAATTGATTTGACAAAATTCTCCTCCTTATTGGAAGTTTGGACTATTATATAATTATTAACAACTTGTATTTGACCCTTTAGGATTTCATGTACTTGTTAAATACTCTGATATAGGATAGAGTTGTGTGCATAAATTTTGGTGTCAGTTGTATCTTTACTTTAAACACTATATTGTTGGTGGGAAATATGTTCATTTTTATAGGTACCATAGGATAAGGCCTCCTATTTGTATAATGCCTACTCATCTCTTATCACCATCCCTTGGACTGTTGGAGGTGGGATTGGGGTGTCACAAATAGCCTAACACTAGAAAGTAGGGCCCCAGTGGTATGGGTCATGACACACATATAGATTTTGAGATGACATGTAATATTTTTTTTAGAGAAAATGGATGATACCTAACATTTTAACCTTTATGTAAATTAAAATAAACCACTAGTGTAAGATAATATTACCAGTTTTTGTGATGCACAACATTTCACCCTAAGTGAAAAATCTAGTGGAGGTGATATATAATATTTTAGAGGGATTTGTGTAATATATCTTAGGATATGTAATATCCCATACTTTGTGAAATTTGGATCTGCCCTTATTCAATATTCTGTAGATTGATATGAAAGAAACATCACT
Organism: Viscum album; assembly: GCA_963277665.1. Classification (NCBI taxonomy): domain Eukaryota; kingdom Viridiplantae; phylum Streptophyta; class Magnoliopsida; order Santalales; family Viscaceae; genus Viscum; species Viscum album. The sequence goes on along the minus strand of OY728157.1, from coordinate 20,291,747 downwards.
TTTTAGAATTTTTGAAGTCCAAACTAATTCTCTATAGAGGATTAAAATATATATGGTTATAAATTTCCCCATTAATTTAAATCAATTAATGGGGTTATGATAAGATATAGATATGAAATTGAAAGATAATAGATATTTCTTGTTAAATATATTGAATATTGAATCAATACATAAATACATTCAGTGCTTATTAATTAGAGTCAAATCCTGGTGTATGTGGGGGAGCATCTTATGGTAGGATAGTTATCTCAAGTCACATCAATGGAGATTATTAATAGTGAAGGATTATATAAGGATATCAATGATGTGAGGTGATGATTTGGTGATAGTGAGGTAACCATTAGGGAACTATTTAATTCAAGGGATAAATTCAATAGATAAGGGGAATTGATTCATGAATACACAACAAGACACAATCGGAGTTTGGGGGGAGAGCACAACATAATTATAGGGAGATGAAAAATAAGGATGTTTTTATTAGAAGAGAACACGATATCAATATATAATATAGGGTTTTAATGGTCCCCTTCGACCAACTACATGTATAAGGATGATAGGAAATTCTGAAATACAACAATGTGTCTAGAGCTTCCTGAAGTCTTCTTCTGAACATTGAGTTAAACCTCTGATCTCGATCAGATATAATATAATGTGGTACTATATGAAACCTTACCATTTCATTAATGTATATCCTTACAAGTTGATGATGAGAGAAATGTTATCTAATATAAATTAAGTGGACTAGATTTATAAGGTGATCAACTACAATCCAAATAACATTATGACCTTTAAAAGTTATGGGGATTCTGAAAAAAATGCATAGTGACATTTTCCAATTTATATTATGGTATAGGGAATGGTTTTAACATTAAATTAAAAATATATCTCTTATCCTTATATTTCTAACATACCAAGCACCAAGATACATACTTTACAATATATCACTTCATGTTCCCCCCCATAAATACTCTATTATAACTCTATAGATATTCATACTTCTAGGTTGAATAGAGAAGGTGAGATATGAGATTCTTCTAATAAATATTTATTTAAGTTAGGTATTGATGGGATTAATATTAAATTCCTAAACATTATCATTCTATCACAATCAAGTTAATCTTAGTAACTGGTCTCCCCTTTTTTTAGTTATAAATCATCCTCATTGTCTTTAGTATTCATGTGGATAGATAGTTGAACACTCGTTTGAGAAAGATAAGATTTATACCCTTCCTTAAAAAAAAATTTAAAATTCTATCCTTTGAAAATCCATAAATGTTGGATCTATTTTTATCCCCATTATATATAATCTTGCATGATCCTTCTGACCCAAAGCATCATCCACCTTGTTCTCTTTCCCAGTGTAATAATGTATTAAGTTGTGATAATCTTAAATCTACTCCAACCATCTTCTACGGTCCATATTTAACTATTTTTAATTGAAAATATTCTTTTAATATAATTATATATGTTACAAATTTATTTGTAAATATAATTCCTCCATAACCTTAGTCCGATGAACTCCACTGCTAACTTCAAATCATGAGTTATGTAATTTTTCTAATTATCCTTTAATTGGTGTGTGACATAGGCTATCACCATATAATTTTGTATAATTACACATCTCGTACCCTTCTTTGATGAATCACTATAAATAAAACACCCTTATCTAATACATTGTAGTATGAGAACAGGTTCACTAACCATCCTTCTATTCAGTTCCTTGAAATTTTATTCACATTCATCTATAAAAAAACATAAATAAATTTTGAGTCAAATTATATAGTGGATTAGATATCCATGAAAAATAAGTCACAAAGAACTGATAACATCTATTTTATCTAAGACAACCATATATCTCATTTGAAGTGGTTGGTATGGGCTAATGTTAATTAACAACCATCATTTATGGATCCATCGATATATCCTCGCTTGAGATTATATGACCCAAAAAATGAAAATTTATGTAACCAAAATTCACACATGGTAATTTTTTCATACAAATTTTTCATCCATGAGATATTCAATACAATCCTGAAGTGATATTCATGATCATGCTTTGACTATGAATATATAACAATATCATCTACAATGACTACCAAAAACTAATCAAAGTAATATCTAAAGACTCTTTTCATTAAATCCATGAAGATAAGAGGGGAATTAATGAGATAAAATGGAATCACTATAAATTCATAGTAACCATACCCTAAAAAAACAATGTATTGGGTATTTATTTACTTTTTAATCTAAATTGATAGTATCTAGATAGTAGATAAATCATGAAAAATATTTAAATCCTAGTAATTGATCAAAAAATCATTAATATGGGGAAGGGAAAACATATTATTGATTGTGATCATGTTAAATTACTAATAATCAATAAAAATTTGAATTGATCCATATTTATTATTAAATAAAACAATAGGTGAACCCCAAGATGACACAATTTTACAAATGAATCACTTGTCAAGATTCTTCAAGACCAGTTTCTTCAATTAACACAACTCAATCAGGGTCATTATGTATGAAGTATTCGATATAGGTATACCATTGGTATTGATTTCTATTGAAAATTAATCCTCTTGATTCAATGGAATACTAATAAACTTATCTATAAATACAACACAAAACTTTCATACAATACGTATATATTCGATGTTGAGTTTCTCCACAACTATTTGGGATAAACACCCCCTTTAAATTAGAATCTTCACCCATGAAATGTATTCAATTTCTGTTTAAAGTTTACATGTATCCCCACACTGATAGAAAATCATTGGTTGGTTCAAAATATCAAAATTTACTTCCCTTATTAGAAAATTGACATGTTATTTATATAATGAAATCCAACCCATGACCAAAATCTAATCAAATTCAACTAGGGGGGAGAATATCATGATTTAATGAAGGAACATTCCTACAAACATTAATCAGAAATGAATATTGGATGTGATATATGATCATTATAAAATTAGGATTTTTTGACTTCTAATTCAAAATCTAATCATTGAACTTTTTATGTGACACCCATTGAAAATTATTTAGACTAAAAACATTGGGTATAAGCATAATCAAATAAGACATTACTAGTTTTAGAGTGGATGATAAGCATACCCTCCACAACTTTTTTTGGTAACCTATATCAACAATATTGATTTTATGAGATTTACTATTGTCTCTAGGCTTAAGAGGTTGATAAAATCAATAATTGTCATTAAATTTTCGATTTGAGAAATTGTTAGCATAATTCATATACTCCCTATATTTGACACATTGTAGTGTGGGTGGTGCATTTTTTGGGATATCTCTCCATTGGCATCATTAGTTAAATTATTATCATTACATTAATATTTGACTACCTAGTGGACTTCTTTTCTACAATTAAAACATTTTCAAAACCCCTTTATGATAATTTCCCCCATGATTATTTTCACACTTCTGGTGTAAAGGAAAACTCATATTCTTCCCTGCTTGTTTTTTATTAGAATTTATTTTAAATTCCATATCTATATTCATATTAAAAAATATATTGATGAATTAATCCAATAAACATTTCTTCCTTGATAGTACATTGAATTATTTATTCATAGTTACTAATTTCTCTTATGGATAATAGCCTTCAGAGACTTGGTTTTAAGCCACTAAAGAATCAATCAATTTAACCTTTTTTTTCAAGGATAATACCCGAATCATGCCTTGTATGTGTTGAAAATTTTTACATGTAGTTATTAATAGACTCATCGTCCTTACTATTAAGCTCATGGAATTACTTCTCCATCATTATACGAAAAATAATGGAAACAACTTATTTAGAAATAACATCTTAAACACATCTTACTATATGGTTTCAATTTCTTCTAGTTTCCTCATATTTTTCCTAAGAGTCCACCATTGATATACTATACATTAAAAATTATAAATAGATAATATTAAATTTTCATATTTCAAGCATTAGAGATTGAAAAATATATTTTCAATGGTACTGATATACTACCCATCAATTTTTGGATCAACGAACCTACTAAAAGAAGGTGAAAATTTCGTTATAAAGTACTCAATATTATATTGTTCCTTAATTATTTAATTTTGAAGCTCATGATGAATCATAATTTGAAAAAGGTACATAAGCATAGTGAAAATATTTTATATTCCAACTCCCATAACATTTGGTTTCTAAGGGGGAAGATAATTTCATTTTCCATGACATTTTGAATTAATATGGTTCCTTATATTTCTAGAAATTGACATAAATAAAAAGGATTAGTATGAGAAAAAATAATCATAGTGGGAAATCATATAATCCTGAAAATCATATATAGGATGTCTAAATGTTGGAAAATTACTTTCAATCTAGGACACATTATGTTTTACCTAGGCTATCCATGGTTATCATATATTCAAATCCTTCATAAAGTCTCACAAAAAAATGTGAATTAACCCAAACATATCCCTCAAGAGTGTCAAACCATTTGTGTACCAAGGTCCAATTCACCATAACCAGAATAATGAATCAGATATACTCAACCAACTCTATTTTAGGTAGTTACACCTAGATGAATATATTCCAAAACCACATCCACTTGCAGTATCAAAAAACAAATGTATTTCTAGGAAACACAGTCATTTATTTACTATAACTTTGTATGTTCTCTGATACTTAGGATTACCCAAGGTCTCTTACTAAATTTTCTTTATCCATGTTTCTAAAAGTAATTAATATTTTCAATGGTACTAACTATGGAGACCCATACTTTTTATACATAAATATTTCATCTCATAAAATGAATATTCAGTACATATCAATATGATACATGCAATAACTGTAAATATTTATTGTCTTTGTAAACATATAAATTTAAAAAACTAGTACATAAAAGATCTACATCATTTCTAATTATGTTTTTTACAAATATCATGCTTCTTGACAAATCATACCTAATATATTTCTTCATAACATGGGAAAGGAAAACATAAGAAAGGGTGAGCTTAGATGCCCAATAAGGGTAAACTTTAGAGATATCAAACAATGATCTTGAGTGAGTATAATATAATAATAATGGAATTAAAACATGATCATGAATTAAAATAATCATACCCAATCAATCAAATGTCTTTAATCATGAAACATGGCAACAGTTTTTTTTTTCAAGCCATGGATATAAGATATAAGAGTACAAAATCATCAATACTAAATCATGATCCAAGATAACATAAAATTATAATAAGGCATAATTTTTTGGCATATATATTAGAAAAGAAAATCATTTCCTCAATCAAGGATCACTTCCAGAACTATCATAGTGGATTGAGTTCACTCATCATTACATCATTTCCTTATTAAAGGCTCACTCACTAGACTATCTTTTTAGACAAAGTCACTTACTAAAATGGGTTCACGCCGAATTATAGTTTTTATTATATAACAAGGTATCAATATTTTCCAAATGAAATATAGGGATATATAATTCTAGTATTACCCATCAAGTAAATGAAAATCAAACATATGAATTCTATAAGATCATAAAATATTCATCATATCATCATTTCATAACATGTGTAAAGGATATTTGTTTCATAAAAATTTTATCATCATAATCATATACCATCCAGATAAATAATAAATATAGTAACATTGGATATTATCCATATTAAATCATAAGAACCATAAAAAAAATTATAAATGAAAATACCTTTAAAAGATTACTAGAAAATTTATTAAAGAAAATACCCTTTTCTCTTTGAAATCACTTATTTAATATCATAAAAGTACCAAAATATAAAGGAAAAAATTTTGTTTTTAAATAACTAATAAAAATCACAATAGAAGATTCAGATAAAATATAATTCATGATGTCAAGAATATCCCTTCATATTTTGTATTTTTAAACAAAAATTCCATTCATATTTTTAGTATAATTCAAAAAAAATCATAAGAAAAATGAATAGAATATTCCTTTTTAATTTTTTTATAGAAAGTAAAACATGGGTAAAGATGAATTTAATAAATCTTAATAGAATAGTTAAAACATTATTGAGAATATTTTATTGAATAATATGGACAAGGAAGTAAATATTTCTGACTAAAGAGTGTAATGAAGTAATTTTTCCTTAAAAACATTCATTATGTATTTTGAGTAATTAAGAGGGTAAAAAGAAAGGAAAATATGTAATCTCTAAAAATAATCAAATTATAAGAAAAGATATAATATTTAGTGGAGTTATATCATATAATTTATTCATTGAGAATTTTAATCATATGAAATCCCAGAAAAAATGAAATTAAAACATAAAATACTAACCTTAAGTATGTATTTAATCATTGGTTGTATTTTCTCCTATTATTTTAAATTACTCTTTTTTATTTCACCTTAGTTCTTGATGTATTGGTATTAGGAGAAGACCAAAAGCTCTAGAATGAAGTGAAAGATTATATGAAGGCTTTTGAGTAGGTTTGGCCGAATATGAATGCTCAAATGGTGTTAATAAGGGAGGAGAAGTGGTTCTATTTTATAAGTGAATGGAGATACACACATGATATTTATTAACATATTTAAATTATATAAGGTTAAATTTAATAGACTATAAATTTAAAGGGTTAAAATACTTAATGTTACCACCCATGTCAACATGATTCACCTTTCCTTTTAGGATCTTACCTTATTACAAACCAACAGTTAAACATGATTTTCATGAAGTAGGGGTGAGAATGGGTGACCTCCTAGGAAGTTTCATAGGGTGTGTGAAGGTGAGAAAAAATGACATTAAAATAATAGTCATTGGCCTTTAGGATAGTCATTAATAAGATATGTAACCCTAGTGGGTAATACATAGTAGTGTGATGGGAAGGAAACCAAGATATTAAAGGAGACCCATGGGGTTAGATGATAGGATTCATGACCCATGGAATCCGGGTCATGACAAAGTGGTATTAGAGCCTTCTTTTTTTCATTTATTGTAAAATTTTTGGTTGGTAGAAATTAGAATAAGTAGTGAAAAAACATGGTAATAAGCCAATGCCTAAGATTAGTTAACTCATGTATCAAGGAAAGGAAAATTTGCTAAGTAAGGTACTTTTTTTTTGAAATTACTTTGTCACAGTTGCACTATATCCACCTTTGGGTTATCCACATGTGATGTGAAATTACATTTTATGGGATGTAAAACCTTAGGATGGTATGATAAGGTATCATTAGCTCATGAATCATCATAGGAACATAGAAATTTATATTCAATTCCTATGAATTGGCATTCATATTTTCTTACTTATACTAATTGATTAATATTTTATATGAATTTGTTGTGATGCTTTTAATTTCTAGCATTAATTGGAAAAAAGATTACTTAAAGTGTCTAAATCTACCTAAATGATGGTTTCCTTCATAATTTGATAATGAAATTTTATCTAACCAACCTTAATAGAATCAAATCCTTAAAACCAGAGTTATATAAGATGATTATTTAAACTAGATACAGTTAAATGGAGTAACAATTGAAAATTATAAGGTGTATTACTATATAAAATGGTAATGAAAACCTGAATGACTTAATCATTATATGTAAACCTGAATAATTTTAACTTATGAAGTTGAAAAGAAATTTTTACAGTTAAATGGGATGAAAATTGGGACATACAGAGTGTTTATCTCTATAAATTGGAATTGATAACCCTTATAACTGAACCATTATGTTAAAGACTTTAAAAATTACCATTTAACTTGACCTAAGTAATATGTAGTTTGGATTTGTGTACATACTTTAATTAAATATTTTTACAAATTAATGGTATATCATGCAATTAGGACTTGATACTATTATTTCATTACCAATATGTAATGTCATCTACTATAGTATTATGTTCTTAGGTATGTGCTTGGTATTGTAGATACATGGCTCCATGATAACCTTGGGTCGAGTGACCATAAGGTGGTGACATCCATGCCCCTAATGTGCTGGTACCTGGACAACCAGGGGTGCCTCCTATAGTTCCACATGTGGTACCTACATTTTTAACAACAATCATGCACTTATTGTCACTGATGATCATCTTAGATATATGTCTTTACTCATTTTAGAGTCCTCAGAGGGAGCTCCACGGGATTCTATGACCATATCTATGTTGAATAGGTTATTCGAGTAGCATCACCAACGAGTTTTCTCAGGGTAAGGTAGTCCTAAAAATATAAAGTCTTGGTTAGAGCCTATAAATATGACTTTAGGGAATTTTTATACACCTGTATATAGGAGAATGAACCTTTCATCCTATATGATTTGTGGTTCTTCTAGGAAATAGTCGGTAATTCTTACTCAAATAGATCTACATTATGGAATGGTTTAGAAGAACTTCCAGACTAGTTTCTTCGATTAATTTTTTATAAATACATTGAGGGATGATTAATATAATAAATTCATTCATATTGAGTAGGGTAATTTTTTATCCATGGATTAATAAGATTCATCCACTAAGGTATTGTTCTTTGCACCCACTATTGCAGGTAATGGCCTTTCTAGGGAAAACATTACTTGGATGGAATTAGGTATGATATTCACCCTTAGGAGGCATATTTGAACTAATTAATATGTCTAAGATAGTAAACTATGCCCTTATATCTAATAAAAATATGAGGGGAGCAAAAGGTAATGATTAGAGTGGTCCAACAGCTAGGCCAATAAGTGGATCATCCAGTGGCCAGATGTGTTTCCAAGAGGCTTCTTTCCAGGGTAGTGGAATCTAAGGTGTGTTCACTATTTGTTCTATGGTTTCTCATATTTTTGGTTGGAATGGTGATATATTTCCCATATATGACAATAACTTAGTACAATTTATAGATTTTATAAAAAATTCCATCTGCAGACACTCTATAGGTTTATTATCCCAATTCCCAATAAAAGGGGATCTATAACTGTTCAAAGATATAGAGTAGGATTTTTGAAACCATGATATGTTGGAATTTTATGTACATCCAACAATTTAAGCTGAGGATTTGGTTTAGGTTTGGGGACACCTATATAGTATGTGAAGCTCTAATAGAGAGGAGATTTATAGGGATATCATGTTGTATTTTAGGGTCAAGAATCTGGCTAGTTACATGTATTTCTACCTACACCATTTGATTAGAAACAAAAACCATCTATAGTGAGAGGTATGACTTTTATTTTCTAAAATTTCATTTCTACCTTGTTTAACACATGCACTTATTACTCATTGATATATTCTTCTTTGATGGGAAGCCTCAGTTTTGAGATTGAGTACCAATATGGGGTGATGTCCCTTGACACACCCCTCAGAATCTAGTCAGAGGGAATTTCCCATTACAAGGAGTGTCCCCCCGGGATAGGTGGATATAAATTTCTATAGGACCTTTTCATCCTTGATATGAAATTATTTTTGATTAATTATTGTAATGGATGGTAGTGATCTTTAAAAATCCTATTGACTATTTTAACTGATAGTTATCCTTTTTATCACGTGAGGGAGGTAGCGATGTTCACATAGGAGAGTGGGATACTCAGAAAGGTCGTACTAGACTAGAGTATCAAGGTATAAGAAGAGTATTGACCTAGAGTTCTATCCTCTTACATAATGACCAGGGAGTACGATTGGATATATTTGATCTAGTTGTGGACGGTTTCAGGGACATCTTCCCTAAATAATTTTCTGGGATACCACCAGATAAGTTGGTTAAATTTTTAATTTTTTGTAACCTATGAGATAAAATGGTATCCATTCTTCCATGTAGGATTACTTCTATAGTTCTCTCAGAACTCAAGTTGTATTTGGTGGACCTAGAAACCAATGGGTTTATATGACCCAACACATATCCCTGGGGTTCACTAGAACTTTACTAAAAAAATTGGATGATACTTTGTGATTTAATGTGTATTACAAGAATTTTAATTAGTTTATAGTTAAAAACGAGTACCCACTTCCTCATGTAGATGATTTCTTTGACCAGTTATGGGGATCTAGGTTCTTCTAGAAGATTTATTTTAGATCACGCTATCATCAAGTCAGATGTTGGCCCTCAAATATAACATGTATTGTGTTTCAAAGAAGGTATAAATTATATGAGTGTTTGGTAATGTTTTTCAATATCAATAAAGAACCTACTATCTTTATGGTGTCAATGAACCAGTCCTTCCACCAATATCTGGATGTCTGACAAGTCGTTTTTGTCAATGATATCTTTATGTATTCCTGGTCATGTAGGGAGAATGAGAGTCTTCTAGAAGTCATTTTGAGAACTCTTTGGGTGTATTGTATTTATAGAAAATCTCAAAGTATGGCTTTTGGATATATAGGGTTTACTTCCTGGGTCAAATCATATAAAAAATAAGTGTATTATGGGATCTATATAAGGTGATAGTATTTGTTTCTTGGGTGTAGCCTAAGAATATTTTTGATATTTTATGCTTCTTAGGATTATCCTATTACTATTGATGATTCATTTAGAACTTTTCCTTCCTTTAAAAACCACTGTAAAGATTAACCAAGAAATGTGTAAGGTTTATACTATTTGAATATTATAGAAAGACTTTTTAGGAGTTGAAATGAAGATTGAACTCAGCCTCGATCCTAATTTTTTCTTTAGCCTGGAAGAGGGTACATAGTGTATTATGGCACATCATGCATAGGTTAGGGATTTTTATTAATTAAATGGGAGTAATTATTGGCATATGATTCTCAATATTTTAGGCCTCATGTTTACAATTACCAACCCATGGCCTCGAGTTAGTAGCTGTAGTTCATTCTATATATTACTAGAGACAATATCTCATGGGGGAGTGGTTTTTTGGAATAGAAAAAACATAAAAAACTCAATTATATTTTTCATAAGTGATACACAAACCTATTCCATTGTAGGTGAGTTGAATATATTCATTTATTTTACATTGAGCTCAAATATACACCAAGGAAAGGTAATGTTTTTGTTGATGCTTTGATCCGAAATATCGGGGCTCAACAGGTTTAGGAGACTAGTAGGTAGTGGCAGTTGATGAATCTTTTTGATGAAATGATTATTTATGTTTAGTAGTTTTAGAATAATCCTATGCTTATAGCCTTATTTGTTACACCGTGATATTTTGTGAAATATTTATTTTTAATTAATTTTATCTTTTTGATATTTTTCATTTCACAAAACACTAAATATAGATTGTGTTGTATGAAAGCACTAAGTTTGGATTTTTTTCATACAAAACCAACTTAATCTTTCACTAAAATAAAAACTATTATTATCATGAGGTACACACAAAACAATATTTTACATTGTTAAATGCAATGCTGATTTTCTTCGATAGCCTGTGTAACATGCAAAATCTAGTTTTACCAAAATAAAACATGATATTAATATTGTTGTCAAAATATTATTATATTTTTGACCTAGTCAATAGGTTGGAAGTTATGAATAAAATAGTATTTAAAAATGTGAATAAAATGAACCCTTTTAGCTATAAATAAATTAAGAACTATCTGAAAATAAAGAAATTCCTTTTCTAAAAAAACTACCTTTCTATGTACAAACACCATTTTTATCAATAAATTAAAAAAATATTGATTAATGTTCAAAATATATTATATCTTAAATCAAATATTTTACACTCATCCAATACATTTTAAAGGAATAATATAAAAATAAATCCAATTTCATGAATAAAAATATATATTTTTTAAAAGATAAATTTACAGCCTTTTAATGGAGAACTCATTTCAAAAATGATTTTTCAAATCTTTTTTATTTTTATATTAAAAAATAAACTTCATTTTTTATGTATTAATATAAAATTTACTTCTTGTAATTTATTGGTATTTTTTTTGAAAAGTTTCATTTTTTAATGAAATGTGAAGAACACAAAATTTTAATTCAAAAAATCATTTTCATATAATTTATTTATAAGGTTAAATTATTATTATTTTATTGGTTTTAATGTTTAATTTGATAAATTATACAATAATTAATACAATTAATTTCATTTTAATCAATTTAATATTGAAATTGTATCTAAAAACAAAACCATATTTTTAAGGTTTTCACATTAAAACCCAGTATTGTCATCCCATCTTCGGGATTAAATGGAAATTAATTTATTCTATTATTTGATTGGAATTTTGAAAAATGGGTTCCATATTTGGAATATGAATAATTTATAATGTCTAATTAATTCAACTTATTATTTGAACAAAAATATTAGTGAATGTAATTAAAAATAATTACAATGATTAAGGTAAAATTAATCTTAACACGGGAATAAACCATAAACTTAAAGGCCAAAATGACCTATAAACTTCTATAAAATACATTTTATGGACGTATTTTTACCCTAAAATCATTTTTATACAATTTTTAAAATTATTGGATCTACCTGATATGGGAAAAACATGAGTGGAGTTCCCTTTTGAAAACCTTCCAAGAATGTCACTCCTCCTTGACTTTAAAAAGGCACACACCCTCTCACTTATTCACACCTTTCAAGACATTTGGATCTCTAAATATCTTCTGAAATAATCTCCCAATATACCTACCTTAATCTTATATTCCTTCCTTTTTAGATAAATCTATCAATGGAATCCCTTTTGGGAAAAGAAAAATAAGTTACCCCAAGAAGAGGTAACATCCTCCCAGAAGCTCTTTTGTTTATTTTAATTCTCCAACACCTCAATTATTATTACTCCGTGTTTATATAATAACATAATTAAGATAAATACACTTAGAATTTTTTATTCCACGTTCTCTAAATAAACTTACACAAACTTCCATCTAATGGGTAATGAACTTGTTGTTCTTGTGTACGGTGAACTACCGCCTCACAAAATGATGTTGTTCATTTTTCCTTTTCCACCTCTCATGGTAGGTAATTATGATGGAAACTAGTTTTTTATATTATATATATGATATTTATGATTTAATTATGCTTCTTTAATTATTATATAACATATAACTACATGCTTTCCATTTTTTGTAACTATGATAACTTCGTTTGCGGGAGTGTGGACAATCGCCTCCACAAAGCGATGTGATTCATTCACACTTTACCTAGAATATAATAAGGTTGGGTTTAGTAAATTTATATTATATATATGAAATAATAATGATACTATAATAAAATTATATATATACATATATTTAATTTAATTTCCCTCTTTTAATATGATAATAAAACAAAAAACAATGTTCATGCATACGTAGAGACTACCATATCCATGAACGATGTATTCCATTTCATATTTCTATATTTTATATATTATTATAAATATTTATATACAGAATATATATATGTTATTTATATCATTTTTACATTCTATAAATAAGTAACACCTGATCTATGTAATAGGATCAATAATAATAAGTCAAAACATGTATGAACAACAGAGCGGATATTACTCAAGTGTAACATTAACATGGAATTATTCATAAAAAAGTAATATAAATTAATAATAAAATCATTAATGGTATTAGATATAATAATATGGCTCTATAATATATGTATAATTAACTTATATTTATTATACTAGAGGTTTGTACAAGTACGATGTGAGTCAAGACATAAGGTACGGGTCTTCACGTCTCAATTTTATTTTCCAAGAGATAAAACCCATGTTCACCTCTTATTTTCCTATATGTGGTGTGATTATTCCCATGGATGAATTCATTTTTTTATAATTAAATTTATGGGTATTTACATATCAATTTTATGATCTCTATTTCAAGTAGTTTTACAGTTTAAAAGTTACCAAATCAGAAGGGTAGTTTTTTCTCAATTTTTCTTCTTAGAGAAACATGTATCGTAATTCACCTATATTATTTTATGAGGAGTATATAATTATATTTGACATGTTATATCCTTAATATTATTATTTTCTTTATATTATAATATTAAATTGATTTAAATTTCTTACATGGGGATTATGATTCAAAGTTACCATGTGGTAATAGATTATTGCTACAATCTCATTGTTTATCGGGATTATTTATGATTATGCTTCCATTGATGAAATATTATGATCCAAATCTCAAGAAATACCATCAATTTTTTTCCAATGGTAATTCATGATGTCTTCATTTATTGTTACCATTTTTTCACTCTTTGGTACTTATGATAATTAAGGAAATTTTTTTAATAAAATATGATCTCATTTCTCCTTTTGGTCATAAAACTATTTATTTAAAAAACCTTGTTTTCATAAAAAATCAAATTTTTAAATGAACATAAATGATATTTTTTTATTTAAAATTATTTAAAAAATGTTTTATGGTTTTTAAATATTCCTTTATATCTATTTTCAAAGTAAAAAAAAATCAAGATACTTTCATGTTTTTTATATGTTTTCAAAGAAAATGGTTTTCAAAATGACATCAAGATCCATTTATAAGTTTTCAAGGAAAACGTTTTTAAATATTTTTCAAGATTAATTTATAATTTTTCAATGTTATTTTAAAATAAAATGATTTTCTTAATATTTTATGTTTCAAAAAGTAATTTTTTCAAAGAAGAAACGATATTATACTCAATAAATTATTTGAAATGATTTATTGAAAACTATATTCCATATAAAATGACATTATTTGGTGTTACTAATGAATTTAAGGGGAAATTATTGAAAGGTTTAATTTTAAGTCTTTATTTGAGTGGTTTATGTTTTTATTGCATGATGTTTATGAAACATGTTTCCCTTTCACGGGCTATATGTTTATGAAACATATTTTTATTTCACAGGTTATATATTTATGAAACCTATTTCTCTTTCATAGGTTATATGATTATAAAAACTGATTCTTTTCATGAGTTATGATTTGATGAAATGATTATAAAACCTATCTATTTTTCCATTGGTTATTATATGACTACATGATTATGATACCCATTTCATTTCATGGGTTATGATATGATGAATTATTATTATCTTATGGCACACATATGTATGATTTCATTATGAGATGGGTGATACCTATATCTCCCTACAATCAATTGGGTAAATATTTATATCTCATGATATAGATATGGCTGGAACGGCGAGTTATCTCAGTTAAGTAAAGGAATTTGTCAACTAAGATTGTCTCAGGAGTAAACCTTGACTACTCAGATGGTCATGGTAGTGAATAATGATTACCAAGATGGTATGAGGAGTGAACAATTACTACTAAGATATACTTGATAGTGATTCCTTAAATACGATGGAAATAATTTTATATACTTATGTTTCTTCCAATATTCTATTTTTTATTCCTATATTATGATTTTATGGAATATGATCTTGATTCCATTATGATTTATGTCTTATGATCTTCCAATAATTATGAAATGATTCATGTTTATGATCTTTTTTATGAAGGGTATGGTCTTATAATGTAATGATCACGTCTTCATACCCTTATACTCATGTTTATGCATATATATCTCCTTTTTACCCTTAATAAGCATCTAAGATCACCCATTTTTATGTATCCTTTAACTAGGTTATCAATATATGTATTATGTATGATGTGTATAAGAAGGGTTATAGTTTTGAAGAACCTATTGAGGGATAATATAGCTCACTCATGTACTGGTGTTTATGTTTCTATATTTCTAAAGACATTATACTAATACGATCTTTATGAATCTATTAGTGTAATGTGTTAAGTATTTTGCAAAAGTGGTGTAATGATAATGTATGAAAAGAGAGGGTTACTATAGTTTGTATCAGAGAAAAAAATTTATTTAACCTTTGGAAACTAAGACAATAAATATTTAGTGAGATCTCTAGAGATAATTATAAGGATATGTCTAGGGGTTTATCTATGTATAAGTCTATAGATGAGTTAATATTTAATAAAATGTCATAGAATTTTGGTAAATGATTGAGTGAGTGGTATTCTAAAAATAAATCCCATTCTAGACACTACAAGTGGATGTGGCCCTGGAAAAGGTGTACATATGGGTGAAATACATAAAAACACTATATTAAACGAGACTCTATCGGGAACTGGTACACGATAACAGGCCTTGTTGCACACCTATTTTGATACTCCTAGGAGATATTCTTTAGGAATTCACAAACTATTTTTGAACCATCATGAAGGATTTAAATAGACTATTTCTATGAATAACCTAGGAAAAACCTATGGTATCACATATTAAAGATATTGGTGTCATTATTTAGACATCCTATAACTATTTTTTTCCTGATTATGCTGTTTTCTGATATGAAAAGTGGGTCTCACCCTATGATTTCTAGTTTTCATGAATGGTGGAAACCAGAAGGCATATAATTAATGATGAATGTGTTGGAAATTTTTTTGATGAGCAGTCAAATGGGATGATCACTGGTGTGAAGGATTTTTTTATCATGGATAATCAGTTTTCACAGAACATAATTAATAATGTGTACCTTAACCAACTCTACGAATCACTAAAGAATATAAGGAATGAGTTTTTTAAGATTTAAGGTAATAGAGAACATATAGTAAATAATATTTGGATTCCTTTTTCTCAATAATTTGAGAAGAATTTCCAAAATGAATGTCTTAGAGAAACATGAATATGTTTTAAGTGTGGAAAATAAGGACACAAATCAAGTTACTTTAAAAGGAAAATGAAAAGTCCAGTTAACGTAATGGATGTGAATATTTCCCCCCCTAACATATTATCAATTGATGAATACTTTAAATATGTAATGAATAGTAATTATATAAATTGATGTCATAAGTGGAAGGATCATGAAGAGAATCATCATGGTGGTTCACGTAATGGATTTTCTTCTGATAACGAAGAGACTGAAAATGACATGTGAAAGGTATGAGATGTTTTTCCAGTATTATTTACATTAAACATAAGAAGAATGATTAGATTGAGATTAAGGAACCTTATGAAATGATTCATATTTCATATTATAGGAAAGGAGCGTTTAGGGATAAGATGATGAATCCTAAGTAATGGTTTAAGAATAATGTGGGATGATTGAAGTGTATATGTATAAGAATTCAAGAATTATGTTATATGAATCATGAAGTATATTTTTTCCACTAAGGATTTTAAAAAAATACATTGAATGATGATAATGAACTAAAAAATGGATTTAATTTAAAGGTGGTATTTTTAT
Organism: Viscum album; assembly: GCA_963277665.1. NCBI lineage: Eukaryota > Viridiplantae > Streptophyta > Magnoliopsida > Santalales > Viscaceae > Viscum > Viscum album. Next base: position 20,274,670 of record OY728157.1, on the reverse strand, counting down.
TAAGGTAAGGTAACCCTTAATGTGTCCCTGATATTGAGAAAATAGTATTTAGCTTGGATAAAGAGATGATTGATATGGATAAAGTAAATTGGATAGTACAGATTACCCTAAAACTGATTATTTATTTTTTTGAAAATTTTTCTATGTCATCATGGATGAAGTTTAAAACTTCTTGGATTTATGAAATATATCTAGTAATCTTTGTAATAAGGAAGCATTCATGTTTTACAAAAGGAATTATGGTAATTAAGGTTATTACCATGTTTCAATAGAATATATGATTTGGGTATTCACATGTCTGGATTGTGACATTGAAGAGGTACCATGTGATACATGGGGGATCAATGTTAGAATGATTTTGTGACATTCTTTCTAATGTTATGGATTTTCATAATCCATAAGGTTTATAATGTTAAACATTTATGGAATGGTCTGTGTTAAACTTCAGATGAGATTTTTGAGATTAAAGCATTATCTTACCATATGTGGTTTTTTGCATATTGGAAAACATATGATAACCTTTTTTCATGATATATATAATGAACAATTATTCTATTTATGGAACTCGTGACATTTCAATGCTTCGAGAATGAAAAATTATCTTTTAGTTCATTAAATAAGAGATGGAGTAGAAATTTATCAAGGAACAAAAAAGGATAAGGTTTTCCTGAAATCATAGAAGTATATATTTTCATGAAAAATATTCAACATTAATAAAACAATCTATAAATAAAATATTTTCATAATACCTTAATTTTTATTGAACTGATGGCCTTTTAAATCATCATAGATTTATGAATTTGAGTCCATCAAATTTCCATTAATTATTCACTTTATTGTGATTGATCACCTCAATCACTCCTTATAAATATTTTTTCTTTTCCTTAAAGTCAATATTTTCACTTGACAATAATGTTATCCTATGTGGAATACTAGTTATGTGTTACTCTAGGTAGGTGTTATGTTTCCAACTTTTTCTTTTTAAAATGTTTTTTTAGTATTCAATTTTATTATGTGTGTTTCTAAGAAATAATGTTTCAAGTATTAAACCATTAATTACCGAGATGAATTTCAAGGGTGAAATACATTTTAAGGGGGAGGGGTTAAATGTAACACCTTGAAATTTTTTAAAATATTTTTTTTTCTAATTAATTTAATATTTTTGATATTTTTCATTTCATGCAACACTAAATATAGCTTGTGTATTATCAAGGCACTAATTTTGGTTTGATTTTCACACAAAACCAAGTTAATATTTCACTATACACAACACTTATATTAGCTTGTGGTATACACAACTCATTGTTTGTCTTGTGTAAAGTGCAATGCAAATTTCCTTCGATAGTCTATGTTATAATCAGGACATAGTTTTACCAAACTACAACATACTATTAATATTATTGTTAAAATATTATTATAGTTGTCACTTTATAAATTAGAATAGAAGTTATGAATAAAATATTAGTTAAACATGTAAATAAAATGAACCCTTTAAGAAAGAAATAAAAATAATAATTATTTGAAAATAATGAAATTCTTTTTCTAAGAAAAAAAAATTTCTACGTACAAACATCATTTAATATAAATAAATTAAAAAACCACTATTTATTATTATTTTTAATATATTATATATTAAATAAAATATTTTTACACTCATAAAATAGATATTATAGGCATAAGATAATAATGAATCCATTTTTATGAATAAAAAGATGTATTTTTTAAAAGGTAATTTTTCTACGTCTTAATGGAGAACCCATTATAAATATGATTTTTGAAACATTAATAATTTTTATTTGAAAAATTATAAATCATTTTTGAAATAATAATATCAAAATTTATTTTGGGTGATTTTTTGGTATTTTTTTGAGAAGTATCTTTTTTTGATGAATAGTAAAGAACACTAAATTTTAATTCAAAACTGCTTTTTCATATTATTTAATTATATGTTTAAATTATAGTTTTTTATTAGTTTTAATGATTAGTTAGATAAATTATAAAAAAATCAATCTAATATATGTCATTGGAATCAATTTCACTTTGAAATTGGATATAAAAACTTAGCATACTATTGAACGTTTTTACTTTAAAACCTCGCATTGTCATCCTGTATGTGGGATTAAATTTAAATTAATTTATTCCACTTATATGATTGAAATTTTAAAAAATGGATTAGATATTTGGAATCAAAATATATTATAATTTATAATGATTCCAATATAGTTTTTTTCATGACCCTCCTTCCTCAAGATGAGGTAAGGGGCAACAAAGTGCCCCACCATTCCTTCTTCAATATGAAGGAGAGATAATGACCCTTGAGTCCCACCTTCAATAGTCCCTAGAGTGGTGACTTGCACCAACGGTATATAATCTAAAACAAAATGGAAGTAATTACCCTTTTTACAAAAAATAATATTGATAGATAAGATGGTAAAATCCCAAACAACTCCAAACATTTATATAAAATAAACCAAAATCCAGACGATGCATGACATAAATGTAAACTGTGAAAAAAGTACAAAAAAAGTACTAAATAAATTACCAAAAGAAAGAAACTAAATATTGGAACAACAACAATCCTAATGCCCGAGCTAGTAAAGTCTAGTACGGTGCTCAAATTTCTCATAGAAACCTGAAAATAGTTTTTACCGATGTTGGGTGAGTATACAAGTATACGCAGTAGGAAAACTAAATCCACCTAGGCACAACTGAGGGAATATACAAATTCCCCTATGATAAAATAGTAAAAACTCAACGAACCTACCATGGAATACTAACTAGACCAGCATTGCCAAGGCACACTCACCCAATAACACAAGTCAAGTAAAGTAGTAGTAGAAGCACATCGATATTTGGGTACCCTGTACCACTTTCCCAATGGTTAACTACTATTCCTAATAGCTAACATCTTGATGCTATCACTCTTCCAAAATGTAGTCCCACTACCACAACCCACCCACACACACTTGGGCCTCAAGCACACCACACACTTGGACCGCAGACTGTAAGAACTCGGATCCTCTTTTCAGGTATGTTTTCCATTTTCTGGTGTTTTTTTTAAAAAGTGGAATTTATGGAAATTTATTAAGTACACACTGTGTAAATTATAAGTAAACGCCATATACTCGGTTACCATGGGTAGCTGAGTGTTGGCTGTGTAACATCCATGCAAACGGCTATGTGTGGTGACGTGGAGACCACCTAATGTGGGGCCCAGAAAAGGCTTGTTCATGCCAGGTTATTTTAAAATACACATCGTGTACTTTCGTTTTTTTCATTAAATGGACTGGGGTCACTTGTAATTAGGAGAAGCATCTTATTCTTCACCTTCTTTGATCGAGAGCATCCATATGGTGCTGATCTTTCTCCAAGACCTCGATCAAGCATCCACTCTCTGAATCAACCACCGTCGACTGTGTTGGGATCACCATGGTAAGATATTTATTCTTCTAAATATTTGTTTCCTGATTCCTCCTTTTAAAGAGTTATCCTCGGTTGAGAGTTTTTATCGTTCTTGTAGATCTATGGTGTTATTGGGTGATTCAATGCTTGAGGTTCATGTATAACGATCCTACAACACCGAGGAAGGTGTTTTGTGCCTTTCCGTAGTTAGTCTTTAAGTTACATGTGAAAAAGTTCCCAATATCCTTGATCGGGGCATTGCGTGTTTATAGTTTTATCCTTGTTAAATGGCCTGATATGCTTTTATGATTGAGTATAGGTTAATTGAATGTAAAAACGGTTAATTTATATTATTTTTAAGTGTTTTACTATGGATGTTTTCTTGTTTTGTCCGTTTGGCCTACTTTGTCTGTTAGGCTTCTTACTACCAATCCAAGTATTATAGGATGGTTGATTATTTATCAAACATGTTGTTATGCTATAGACTATTTAGACATGTAGTTATTGAGGTTTACTTTGGCCTCCATGCATTACTATGCTCGATTCATATACACAGGGCCGTGAGAACCTGGTGTTGTAGACCATAGGAAGAATGGACATTGAGGGATTCTCCAGAGTGTCTATTTACTGTTACATTGTGAGAACATAGGTGGAATTGATGTAAGTGCTTCCTCAAAGTGGCTGTAGTTCCTCGACATGGGCCAAAAGGATAATGAGATGTTGAGTTCTTCCCTAGAGTGCATTTTAGTTATCGATACGAGACTATAAGGGGAATTGAAAGTGAGTGCTTCCTCAGAGAGTCTATGCTTAAGTTGAACATGAGGGGTTAGACTGCGTGTACTTCTCAAAGGGCTGATTATGTTGTTTTGGTTGAAACAGAGGGGTTAGGCTGTGAGTACTTCCTAGAGGGTAACCTTCTTTGTTTAGCTGCTTTCCTGATATATGAATTTGAATGTAACTGAACTGTATGATTGTTTACTTTTAGTATTTATTTGTTTACTGCTTCTATTTGCTTATTATCTGCCATATATATTCACTGAAAAATAGGCACATATATTTGGGTGGTTGCCTACTGGGATTTAGTCTCACACCCTGTCTGGGTCATGCTTTTGGGTCCAAACAGATTATATTACTGCAAGTATAGATAAGGAAAAGCGCCCTTCTACTTTAGGTATTTAACTGATTTGGAGTTGGAGAGAATGAGACCAAGACGAGGCTTGCGATGCTGAGGAGTTATTTCGTGTTTTTATTTTTTACTTTGGTTATAGCTTTATTCTAGCAGTGTGACTTTTTTGGCTGATTTCTTAGACATATGTATCATTAATCATTTTATATATGTGCTCCAGTTTATTCTTTTAGTCTTCCGTTGTTCAATTGTCTTCCGTTCGGGGAAATGTGCTTGAGGCAATGTGACTGACCATGTATGGGGCGCCTCTGGTCGGCTTTTGGAATTGTGATGTTGCAAAGTGGTATCATAGGAATTCATTTCTTCTTGACTTGTTGTTTGGAGCCTTTAGTCAGGGATAGGATAGAATAGGTACTTGGTAATAAGTTGTTCCTGAGAGTAGCTAACCTATGTACAAGGAAAATCTAATCTACCTAGTTATTTCAATTTTTATGGTTTTTCAATTATTACAGTTGATTTTACTTCACCATTGGGTGATTCACATGTTTTGTGTTGTTATCATTGATTTTTTTGAGGTTCTATTTCTATTGCAACCCGATGAGATGAGGGTATGCCATCTCATACATCACATAGTCACTTTCAAGAAAACACATTTCATGCATTCTTGCCATGCCATTTAGGGTGCATTAGTGATTGTGTGTTGGTGTAATAGATGTTGTGTTAGATATGCATGATGTTGTGATAGATTCCTTGATAGAATACCTGGTTTTTATAGGGGTATTGGATTGAGTAAGTTTTTGTTAAAATGAATGCCAAACTTTTGTTATTGGGGTGTTATGGGCCCTCATGGATCTGAATTTAGTGGGTCATTGCCTTGTTTTTCTTGTACTTAACATGTTTAAGATGCCAATATTTGATTCTTGGGGAGTATGGGCCCTCACGGATTGGAATTTGGAACTTTAAATGTTTGTTTTAGTGTTTTCTGGGTTCCGAAGTAGTTCCTGAGGCTTACTGTGCGGAAAACCCAGAATACACAGCGTGCAATTATGAATACACACCCTGTGTCCTTCCGTTCGGTAAGGAACTGTTTTTCTTAAGTACACATTGTGTACTGTATGTACATGCTATGTAGTCTTAATCCATGTCACTAACTTTGTGGGAAGTGACACAGGGTTGAGAAAGATCTTTGGAGAGACACTCCGGGTACCATTTTCACACACCGTGTTATAGAGACATTCTATCTATTCATGTTACTAACGACACGGGTGGATGAAAAATTAGGAAGTACATGCTTTGTTAAGCTTGAACATGCCATGTAGTGTAACCCTTGTATCCAGCCGTGTAGCGAATTACACAGGTCTGTGATATTCTTCTGGTTCACACCGTGTCTGGAATAAACATGTCGTGTGTAGTCAGCCGTGTGTTCACCCGTGTGACTAACAACATGGGCAGTCAAAACCTAAGCACTATACGCCATGTCCTTTTGGAACACGTTGTGTATAGGGAGCCATTTAACCAGTCGTGTGACTAACAACAGGGGTCAGTGAAGTACATCAAGAACACACCTTGTCTGGCCCTAACACACCATAGAGTATTGTTTTAGGAGAACCATGTGGCTTAGTCATGTAGAAGATCTTGGGAAAGGGAAGAGGATTCAAGCACACGCCGTGTGTTAGGACAACACACCGTGTGTATGGGGTGTTACACGACCAATCTTGGCAGAAGTACACTCCCATGTGAAGGCTTACGGAAACACGTCGTGTAGTCATTATACACACGTGTATCCATGTTTTGAAAAACTTTAATTCTTTATTTCCTTTTTTCCCTTCCTACACTTCTATATTTTAGTCCATGTTAATCTTTTTCTAAGGTGTGTGCTTGACCTTTCAGAGTCATGTGACAGAGATGTCCTCCGGTTGTCTTCCAGTTATAGGAAAGTGATCATACACCAGATATGTCTGATTAGGGACCACTAAAACATCCTATAGTTGTGCCAGTCTTGGCTCCAACTGTCATTCCAGACATAGGTGATGATGAACAGTTCCAAGAGGGCATTATGAGGTTCATGAGAACCTTCTGAGGAGTACCGCATCCTGCCCCATCTATGGAAGTGTTGACACGGGTCTTCCAGCAGCAGCATCCTCCCACTTTCATAGGGGAAGGAGGACCTCGGGCTATAGAGTCATGGTTAGAAACCATGATATCTATATTGGAGCATCTAGAGATGCCTCCAGAGAGGAGGGTGAATGTCGTTACTTATATGCTTTGGGACTCCGCCAAGAGAAGGTGGGATGTGATCTCACACGAGGGACTCCAGAAATTTATGGCATGGGATGAGTTCCATTGTGCCTTCTATGACTACTTCTATCTAGAGACATTGAGGACCGATCAATCCTGGGTGTTCATGAGTCTGGAGTAGGGTATTCTTTTTGTTAAGAAGTATTCTTCTCACTTTAGAGAGATGCAGCTCTTAACACCCATTCTTGTAGGTGATGATTTATTCATGGAAAGGATGTTTGAGGATGGTCTCAAGAAAGACATTTGATATCAGGTGAACCTCTTTAGGTTTAATTACATCACTTATATAGTCAACCAGGCACTAATCATGGAGCACAATCTGAGGGATTATATAGCTATGAGCTAGGGAGGCTTGACATCCAGAGTTTTTATCCCTCCTACTTACAGTAGGAAGCACCGTATGGAGTCTATGCATGGAGATCCAAGGAGACGGAACACTTATTCTGGTAGCCAGTTGGTGTGCTACTAATTAGGGAAGAGCAGGCATAAGAGGCCACATTGATCAAGAGACCTATTGGAGGGACGATCTTATGGCAAGATGAGTCACCTTCAGCATTTCTGTCATTTCTTCTCACCAGTAGCTGGTGACATGGTTTTTTCTATGACTCCTCATTTAGGAGAAGAACCTCTAGTTTCTCACTAGTCTAGAAACTGGAGTTATTCCAGCTATTTAGGATGAGGTGGAGGTCGTAGTCATGGTAGTCAGTCATTAGGTTTTTAGTGAAAATAGGGTGGATTAGCTCATAGTGGTCAGGAAGGGTCGTTGGGCCACATTATAGGTCAGAATTTGGTAGTGGAGCAGACCTAGCAGAAGTAGGATCCCAAACCCACTACTGTCCAAGGTATGATTCTAGTTGCCTCAGTTTCAGCTTCTTCTCTTTTTCGATACTAGGGCTTCCCATAGCTTTATATCTGTTGTTGTTGTTGTGGAGAGCCTTGGGCTCGGTATCTTTTCTTCTACCAAAATCATGACGCTAGACACTCTGTTGGGGATGATAATGAATAGTGTACATCAGTGCGAGACATTAACTCTTGAGGTTGGTGGGTGTCACTTCTTATGGGACCATTAGGTCTTAGAGATGACGGGCTATGATGTCATTCTTAGAATGGATTGGTTAGTTCACTTCCAGGTTGATGTCGATTGCTATCATCGTAGGGTGAGTTTTGCATCACCATAGGGTGGATCATTTCTTCATAAGGGAGAATGGGATGTCTAGGAAAGTAGATTGGGACCCGAGAATCATGGGTTGGGAGGATTTATGACCCATATTTCTAGTCTATATCTAGATGACCAGGGGACTTTATAGATGGACTTTATTCCATTGGTTGATTTTTTTGGAGACGTATTTCTAGAGGTCTTTTCAAATTTACCTCTAAAGAGAGAGGTAGAATTTTATATTGAGCTCATGCTAAGATTGGCACCGGTGTCCATTCCTCATTATAGGATTGCTACACTAGAGTTGTAGGAGAATAAGAAGCAGTTGGAGGAGTTGCAGGCAAAGGGTTTAATTAGACCCAGTACTTCTCCTTGGGATTCTCTTATCCTATTTATGAAGAAGGCGGATGATACCCTCAGACATTGTCTGAATTATTGGATGTTGAACCATTGTATAGTCAAGAACTTATATCCCTTAAAAATGTTTGATGATATCTTTGATCAGATTAGAGGAGACTCGGTGTTCTCAAAGATTGACATGAGATCCGGTTACCATTAGTTGTGTGTTAGACCATCTAATATACCTCTTACAACCTTGTCGAGAAGGTATGGTCTATATGAGTATGTGGTTATGTTGTTCAGTCTCATGAACGCACTTGTAGTTTTCATGGCACTGATGAACCGAGTGTTCCATCCATACTTGGATTCCTTTGTCGTAGTCTTCATGGAAGATATCTTGAGGTACTATCACACTCGACACGACCATGCTAACCATCTTGAGATCAGTTTGAGTACACTGAGATATCATCAATTATATGCTAAGCTCTCAAAATGCCACTTTTGTATGGACCAAGTTTACTCCTTGGGTCATGATATCTCAGATATAGGGGTATCAGTAGTCCCAAAGAAAGTGAGAGTAGTCGTTTTCTGGGAGCAACCGAAGAATGTATTTGAGGTGCGGAGTATTATAGGTATGGCTGGATACTGAAGATGTTTCATATAGGACTTTTCAAGCTTAGCAGCACCACTGATGACCCTAACTAGAATGGGTGATAAGTTCTTGTGGTCAGATTCTTGTGAGTCAGCCTTTCAGGAGTTGAAGGGGAGGTTGAATTCAGCACTGATACTAGTATTTCCAAAGCTAGGTAAGAGCTATACTGTGTATTGTGATGCATCAGGTATCAGGCTGGGAGCTGTGCTTATGCAGGGGGGAAATTTCATTGCATACAGGTCTCGACATTTGAGGCCACATGATAGGAAATACCCAATGCACAATCTCTAGTTGGATGTAGTTGTTCATGCTTTACACTGTTGGAGACATTACCATATGGGAGAGCATTTTGTGGTGGTCACCGACCACAAAAGTCTAAAGTATATATTCACTCAACGTAACCTGAATTTGAAATAGGAAAGGTGGGTTGAGTAACTTCATACCTTTGACTTTTAGCTTTCCTATACACCTGAGAAAGGAAATGCAGTGGCTGATGCGTTGAGAAGAAGAACTTAGATACATGCAGTTCAGGAGGCCAACAGTGAGTTGTGACTAATGGATTTGTTATCTGAGATGCATTAGGAGGTGCATGATAGATAGAGGAAGACATTTTTTTTTCTTCTGTAGCTATTACCTCCACTCTTCTTGATTGATTACGAATGAGGTAGCTATTAGATTCAGAAGGACTAGTCTTATGGGAAAGCTTGTTAGGAGAGGACCCTATTCGTGGATGGACTATAGGAAAGGATGGAATATTGTGTTTTCAGGGGCGTGTTTGGGGTTTAGCAGACATACGTGAGGAGCTGATGTGGGACTTTCATTCCTCAGTTTGGGTAGTTCATTCTGGTGTCAGAAAGATGTATCAGGATCTACACTATCAGTATTGGTGGCCAGGTATGAAGAGATATGTTTCTAATTTTATCATGAGGTGTTCCACCTGTTAGCAGGTGAAGGTGGAGCATCAGCGACCAGTAGGGATTTTTCAAAATTTACCCATTCACAAGTGGAAGTGGAACGATGTCGACATGGTCTTCATGATAGGTTTACCGAGGTCTCCTATAAGAAATGATGTAGTTTGGTTTGTCATTGACAGACTCACAATGGTTTCTCACTTCTTTCTGATCAAGGAGACCTTCAGTGTTGATGAGCTGGGAAGGTTGTACATCTGAGATATTGTACATTTATATGGGGTTCCACAATCTATTGTTTTTGACAGGGATTCCTATTTTACTTCTTGGGTCTGGAAGGGACTTCAATGGGATTTGGGTATATAAGTACTTTTGTGTAAAACATACCATCCCCAGATAGATGTCCAGTCCGAAAATAAGATTCAGGTGCTTGAGGACATGCTTCAAGCATGTATCCAAGATTTTGGAGGTTCTTGGGAGAAGAACATACCTATTTTGGAGTTTTCCTACAATAATAGTTTTCAAGAAACTATTCATATGGCACCTTATGAGGCTTTGTATGGTAGGCCATGATGATCACCCTTATGATGGATGGAGGCAGGAGAGGCAGCTATGTTGGGACCCCGTCTTGTTAAAAAGACTACAGAGTATATAGAGTTGATTCGGAAGAGGATGGATACTGCAAAGTCTCAATAGAAGTCTTATGCTGATTGACGGAGATGACCTCTGGAGTTTGAGGTCAGGGATAAGGTTTTCTTATGTTTCACATCGAGGGTGGTACATAAGATGACTATGATACAGGGTAAGCTTTTGCCAAGGTACATCGGGCCATTGGTGGTGGAGAGAGTTGGACCGGTTTCCTATCAGTTGGAGTTACCTCAAAGGTATCGGGCTATGCATGATTTCTTCAACGTTTCTCATATTTGACGTTACTTCTCAGACCCTTATAATGTTTTTCAACCTAAGGAGGTTGAGTTAGAGGTGGACGCCTTATTTTAGGAGAATCATATCCAGATTGTTGATCACAATGTGAAGGTTCTCCATGGCCGGTCTATTCCTCTGGTATGAGTGCTATGGCAGCATGGGTGAGTACAGGATGAGACCTAGGAGAAGGAGGCCGATGTATGATCATAGTGGCCAGAGCTATTTGAGGACCCCTCTTCTACGCCACCTTGCTAGGGAAATTTGGGGATGAATTTATATAATGGGGGATGTTTGTAAGAACCGGGATCTTCTTTTCAGGTATTTTTTCTGTTTTCTGGTGATTTTATGAATTAAGGAATTTCTAGAAATTTCTTAAGTACCCACAATGTACTTTATAAGTACACATCGTTTACTAGGTTACCACAGGTATCCGAGTTCTGTCCATGTAACGGCCGTGCAAAAGGTCGTGTAACAGTCATGCGAATGGCCGTGTGTGGTGACCTGGAGACTGCCTAATGCGGGGGACAAAAAAAGGAAAGTACATGCCATGTACTTTTAAAACACACAACATGTACTTTTTTTGTTAAACAGACCAGGGTCATGTCTAATTGGCAAAAGCGTCTTCTTCTTCACCTTCTTCGACCAAGAGCATCCGAATGATGTCGGTCTTTCCTTGAGCCCCCGACCGAGCATACATTCTCCGAATTGACCACCATCAATTGCATTGGGATTTCCATGGTATTATTTTCCTTCTTCTAGAGTTTTGTTTCTTGATTCCTCATATTTCAAGAGTTATCTTCAATTGAGTTTTTTATCATTCTTATAGATCTATGGTGTTCTTGGGTGATTCAAGGATTGAGATTCACGTATAATGATCTTACAACACCAAGGTAGGTGGTTTGTGTCTTTCTGTAGTTAGTCTTTGTGTTATATGTGGAAAATTTTCCAATACACTTGATCAGGGTATTGTGTGTTTACAGTTTTAGCCCTACAAAATTACCTGCAATGCTTTTATGCTTGAGTAGAGGTAATTTTAATGTGAATAGGGTTAATTGCTATGATTTGGAAGTGTTTCCCCATGCATGGTTTCTTTTTTGTCCATTTGGCCTAGTTTTCCAATTAGGATACTTACTACCATTCATAGTATTATAGGATGAGTGATTGTTTATCTGACATGTTATTATGTTGTAGACTATTTAGCCAAGTAGTTCTTGTGGTTTACTTTTGCTTCTATGCATTTATATGCTCAATTGACTTAAATAGGGAAGTGAGAACCTAGTGTAGTAGAGTATAGGGAAAATGGACGTTGAGGGCTTCTCTAGAGTGCCTGTTTACTATTATGTGGCGAGACCATAGGGGAAATTGAAGTTATTTCTTACACATAACATTTTTACTTCCTTGGCGTGGGCCACAGGGGGAATGGGACGTTGAGTGCTTCCCCAGAGCACCTTTTTGTTACCGATACGAGAATATAGGGGGAATTAATGGTGAGTTCTTCCTTAGAGAGTCTATGATTAAGCTGAAACAGAGGGGTTATACTGTGTGTACTTCCCAGAGGGTTTCTTGGGTTGTTTTGGTTGAACCAGAGTGGTTAGGCTATGAGTACTTCCTAGAGGGTTACCTTCTTTGTTTAGCTGCTTACATGATATATGAAATTGAAGGTAACTAAACTGTAGGATTGTTTACTTTGAGTATTTCCTTGTTTACTGCTTCTATTTTCTTATTGCTTTCCATATATATTCAATGACTATTAGGTACAAATATTTGGGGGGTTTCCTACTATTTTTTTTCTCACACCCTGTTTGGGTAATGATTTTGGGCCCAAATAGTTTATATTGCTGCAGGTATAGATATGTGAAAGCACCATTCAACTCCATGTACATGAATGATTTGGAGCTGGAGAGCATGCGACCAAGCTGAGGCTTGAGATGCTGAGGATTTGTTTCTTGATTTTCTTTTGTACTTTGGTTATTACTGTATTCTAGAAATGTAATTTTTTTGGATTCTTTTCTAGACATATGTATGATGCATCACTTTATATATATTCTCCAGTTTATTCTTTCAGTCTTACGCTATTCACTTGTGTATGATACTATTACTGCTTCCACTATTGTATATCTATTTTAATTTTTCTGTGTTACTCTACTAATGAGGGTATAGTTTCCCCAGTATCACACCCAAGGTCCTCACTGCTAGTTGGTAGCCTCTGGCATTCAGGGAAATGTGATTGAGGCCATGTAACCGTTTGGGTACGAGGATCCTCAGGGCGGATTTCAGAACCGGGACATTACAAAGACACCTGGGCCACAACAAACACGCCTCTCACCTGAAGACACCTGGGCCTCATCCTGAAGACACATGGGAAAACAAACCTGGCCCATAAACCCCTATGCCCTCGTCCAAAACAACCCTGTCCAAAGGATCATAGACTTTGGTAAGCCTCAAACCATTACAGCATTCCTGGATATGATCGAGTGGTAAGAACCTAAAAGAGTGTGAAAGGAAGAAAGTTAGTAACCATCCATCCATCCTACCACTAGGATGTTGGGAAAGACACCCTCCCCCATGAAATGGGGGTGTTCGGTACATCGTGCTCAACAAGGGTGGGGTGTTTATAGAAATCAAAAGGAACTGTAATATATATATATATATATATATATAGGTAATAAAACACTCGTCCCAACCAATGGGTCCCAAAAAAAACCACCATCCCATCAGGACCACTTTTGATGCTACCCATATATGCACAACCACACAAACAACCACTGCCAAAGCATAACCCCAACCCCATTTTCATTTAACCACTTTACATTCATTAATTAAGGGTTTCACTTTTATTTATTCCATTAATACCTGGGGAAACAACCAAGCACCACATTGAACAAGGGAATAGGGACCAAGGAAAATTATTCCCATTTTAACACCCATTCATAAAAAAATAGAGAACAACTAACCTGTAGTCCCACTACACACCCCCTTTTTCCCTAGACACCTGTTTAACCACTAGAAACGATAATTCTTCAACGTTGTACCACAAAAACATGCCCAATCACCCAAGCCTACAGCCCCGCTTCCCAAACAACCCCTAGACGAAATCCCACTACAAAACAAACCCATAACCTCATTGAAATCCCACTACCGAATGTTGCTTTATGGACACAACAAGGACAAAGGCATCCCCAATAACTATAAGTTCATCCATTCCACAATCAATCAGTCTCTAAAACATGGATTCCAACACACACCCCATACAACCCTACACACCAAGACCACTAGAACTTAAATTAAACCACATCCACACAGCACACACATACAACACCTTTCTCATAGAACCAACTCTCATGTCTACCCCTATACCCACAACCTACACAAGGCGAGAACCCCATAGAACACACAACACAAAACCACACCATCAAGCAGAAGGTATTCAGATTTAGCCAACATGGGTTATTTAACTCCACTTCTAAGTAACCGAGCTGATCATAGAACATGTTTGATCTTGGGGCATCCATTTAATTAACCAAGTATAAGTGATTAAGCATATTTTATGTTATGGTCAAATATAAAACATCATAACAAAAAAACTAGAACACAAAAAATGCACAATAAAAGACCACCAATGGCCCTGATTTTCAAACAGAATACAACCACGATGATCCAAAAAGAAACAAAGATAATAAAATAAAACTGTTGATTAAACATTAATCCACTCCCAACCTGTTATTTCCTTGACCCCCGTTATCTTTTGATCATATTCACTTCCTATTTATTTTTCATTTTAAATAAATTATTCACCTATTATTCATAATGAATCATTCGTAAACCCACCCCACATGATGCATAATTAAAGAGAGGAAAAAGAATTCCCAACATGAAATAATAGGCGACCAAAAATCCTCATTGTGCGAAGTTTTGGGGATCACATGAGCAGTAGTAAACCCCAAGAAAACTAAGTAGGATGGGATCTAGCACAGGTGAAGGACTCATCCAGAGAGGAACACTTTAGGTGCACCAAGAGGTAATATAAAACACACTGTGAAGTGAAGATCCCATCTTTTATGTTCCAAATCCTATATTAAAGGAAGAAAAATTTCAAAAGCAATTAATCGTGGAATTGTGGTCAAGATCACGTGGTTTGTACATCTCAAATCCCATAAAATTTTAGGATATTATAGATATACTAAATATCCTTTTAAAATCCATTAAAAATTCACAAACAATGATTTAAACTCAGTTTATATTAAATAAGATGTAAGAGGGGTAAAACTAAAAAACTAGGAAAGACTGGAAAAAATGGAAAGGAGTCGCCGAAGGGTGAGTCACAGATGCTGATCCACTGACGATTGAGATAGAAACACGACTTACCAATGTTGATCCACTAATGGATGAGCTACCAACATGACCTACTGATGCTGATCCACGAATGACTGAGCTACCGACATGACCTACTGACACTGAACCACCAACAGTGAACCACCGACGCAATGAATCACCGACTCCCCTAACTCCCCAATGCAGACACCACTAAATCACTATTTATGATTCCCCAGAATCATCGATATAGTTTCCCCTAACTCTCTTAAGTCGACACCCTTGACCAACTAGCAGAAAAACAAGAAATTTGGAAAACTCCTGAAATGAACTACAGTTGCCTCCCAGAACACCCTAAACACTGGATTTTTACAATGGAATATCCTAGGAAAATTTTAGTTATTACATCAGATACCTCTCAAACTATTCTCTTCCCTAATAATTTAAAATCAAACCTAGGAAAAGAGAGGTCTAAACAACCATCCCTTATGATACCTCTCAGGAACAAACCACCATTATGTTGTTCGAAAGATGGAGTGAAAACCTCGACATCAAAGGAAACCCCCTTGACATATACCCCATAAACAATTATACAAAAGTAAGGCCCCAATACCCCAAAAACCCACAAAAACACCAAAGTTCACACTATCTAGACACACGAATTAGGGAGATCCTTCCTCTATGTTAGGATACTATCTGCCTTGGGAGGCAATGACTCTCCTTCATGGGTTTAATCGCATCCAAATTAATGCATCTCAATTAGGGATTAGGTCCTACCCTACCCATAGTCATATCTTTTTCCACACACACTTGGAGAATAGGGTAAAAAATCATCTGATAATGAACAAGTCAAGCATTACATCATAAAATGAAACAAAAAAGTAAAACACATAAACAAAACTTATAATAGTTCTACTTATTGGGAATGCATATGTGCCTCCCACTCCCAAGTACTCTCCTTGAGGAAACCATGCATCCATAACTCACAAACCAATGAAATGGTCTATCCACAAATCACCTTCTCCGAATGACCCTTGATTATTACTGGTTTCTCCTTGCACATTTCATCATCCTTGATATCCAACTCTCTCATTAAACGACGTGGGAGTCATCATGTAGATACTGATGGAGTTGAGTGACATGAAAGAAGTTATGGATCCTCTCCAACCATGGCAAAAATTCCAGCTGATATGCCAACTTTCCAACTCATCCCTATATTTTGAAAGGTCTGATGAACCTTTGAGAAATCTTGCTCCCTCTTCCAAACTTATGCTACCCACATTGAGAGGAAATCTTCAAGAAAACATGGCCCCAAACATTGAACTCTAAAGGCCTACTCATAAGATTGGAATACGACTTCTATCAGTCATGTACTGCCTTCATCCTATCATGGATAAGATGTACCTTCTCTGTCGTACTCTACACCATGTTTGAACCAAGAATGGATGATTCTCCAACCTCTGTCCAACACAAGGGTGAACGACACAGCCTTCTATACAGAGCTTCGAATGGAGCCATACCAATGTAAGAGTGATAAATATTATTTTAAGAAAACTCTATAAAGGGTAAATTTCTCACCCAAGTCCCACTGAAGTCTAGAACACAAGCTCATAACATGTCCTCCAAGGTATTGATGATCCCCTATGTCTGCCCATCCATATGAGGGTGTAATGAAATATTGTGGCATAACTGAGTCCCAAAGGCATGCTGCAATCCATTCTAGACTCACGATGTAAAATTTGAATCCCAATATGAGATAATGGATCTTGGAAATCCATGCAGCCTCACCACCTCATCCACACACATCTGTGTTAAGGAAACCACTACGCTTGAATCTTTGATCGCCAAGAAGTGAGATGACTTCATCAACTGGTCCACTACTACCCAAAGGGCATCGCATCCTCCCTGAGTTTTGGGTAATCCTATGATAAAATCCATCAATATTTCATAACACTACAACTTGGGAATATCTAAGGTTTGCAAAAGACCTCCATGATCACGGTGCTTGGCCTTCACCTACTGACACACCAGACATCTTACCACAAAATCTTCCACTACCCGCTTCACCCTGGGCCACCAAAAATATTTCTTAAACCCTTAGTACATCTTAGAGACTCATGGATGCACTACCAAGGGTGATCTATAGAACTCAAAGAGAACTCCCTAATGCATTTCCACTAGGACAAACAACTTACCATGAAACAGGATCAGATTCTGACTATCCTCTAACCATCCCTTCAAAGCATCACCTTGGACAACACGATAACACATCACTTCAGTCTTTGAGTCTCCCCACTGAGACCCTCCACCAGTCGCTTTATGGAAGACTACACTGTCATTTTAAATATACAGCCTCTACCATCATCCACTCTTGCATCTAGATATAAAGTGAAAAAATCCTATATTTCCTTCCAAGCATTTTTGGATTCCCAAACTACCTCCTTCTACGACTTTCTACTTAAGACGTCGGCCACCACATTACCCTTTCTTGAGGTGTATGATATCTTGAATTTGTAGACATAGAGAAACTCCATCCACCTTCACTTCTACAAGTTCAGGTCTTGTTGGGAGAAGACATACCTCAGACATCTGTGATCCGTGAAGACCACAAAGCACTCCTTAACGAGGTAATGTTGCCACACCTTCAGTATGAACATGACCACTGCAAGATCCAGATCATGGGTGACATAGTTACGTTCATGCAGATGTACCTGCCTAGACTCATAATAGATCACTCCCCACAACTGCATCTGCATACATCCCAATCCTAGACTGGAAGCACAAAACACCTCAAATGTCACCCCTAACTCTGGAAACCTAAGAACTGGGGCACTGACTAGCTTCTCCTTCAGGTAGCTGAAAGCTTCTTGACACTACTCACTCCAAACATTGGCCTGGTAGTTTTTAGGGAAATCCTTCAATGGAGCCACAACTTGAGAGAAGTCAGGTATGAACCTTCGGTAATATCCCACTAGACCCTAGAAGCTGCAAACCTCTACCATGTTCTTGGGTGATACCCAAGAAAAAATCACCTATAACTTTGATGGGTCCACAAATATTCCTTTCTGAGACACTGCATTTCCAAGGATGTGAACCTCTCTTGTCTATAATTTGAACATGGGAAAATTCCCATAGAGCTGGTGGTGTTGGAGGATCTCCAATATGGACCTCATATTCTTGATGTTCTCCTCCTCGTAACTTGAATATATTAGGATTTCTTCAATGAAAACGATGATGAACCAGTCTAGGTACTCAAAAAAAATAGATTTCATGAGCCCCATGAACACAGATGGTGCATTCGTAATGCTGAACGACATGAACATGAACTCTAAGTGCCCATACATGAACCTGAAAAAAGACATTGAGTTGTCATCATTATTCACCCTTAACTGGTGATATCCATACCACAGATAGATCATATAGATATCCATACCACATATAGATCTTATCGAACCACCGTTCTCCCTTTAACTGGTATAAAAGATCATCGGTCCTCAAGAGGGGGTAACGGTTCTTGATTGTCACCTGATTTAGTCTTCGATAGTCAATGTATAGCATGAGAGCACTGTCTACCTTTTTCGTGAACAAGACTAGAGCACCCCACTATAACACACTTGGATAGATAAAACCACTCTTCATTAGGTCATCATCCTGAATTCACAACTCCCACAACTCAGAAGGTTCCATCTGATAGAGATCCATCGAAATAGGATGAGCACTGGGTTAAAACACTATTCCGAAATCAACATTACATCGAGGGGGTAGAGTCCCAAAATCTTATGGGAAGACTTCTAGGAACTCTTTGACAACCCTCAGAACCTCCACCATCTCTACGACTACTGATCCCACTGATTTCTTGGCCGACAAGGAGAGAAGAGGCTCCATACACCGACTGACCATCTTACAGACCCACTCTCCAACGAAAACTACACGTTGGATGTTCATAACTGAAAACATAACCCTTCTATAGAAGTAGTTGATAACATCATGAATAGAATACAACGAGTATATTACTAGGATGTCATCGTATGGGTGCATCTGTAGTAGAAGAAGATCCCCACTGGACTAATGTGGCTCCAACATTAGTCTACATCCCCAGCAAAAATCAAACAAACTAGTCTGACCTCCAACTGGAATACTCAAACTTAGGGGAACGAGAAGTCTCTCTATGTATAGTCCCAGAGCATAGAATAGAATGGGTTCATCAATGGAGTGGGAGGTTCTTGAATCAAAAATATCTCAGTAAAGAGTTCTAAACAGAATGATCGTACCTTGAACAACCTCCGACTCCACTGGAACTACTACCTCAGTGGCGTGCAACTGCCCACACCTAGATCCTCTACCCCTCTACTGTCGACCACCTCCCAAAACATGACTTGGTCAAGGTCCCTGAGTATCTCCCTAATTTTGGCATCCTCTAGCACCATTTTCCCTTGGTGGAGCTGGATCTCACTTCCCCTGCTGTTGGAAGGGCCTGAACGACAATTGTTGTTGCTGGGGTGGGTGCTGGACCTGCCCACCCCCACCACACTGCGCTCGAATTGGGAAAGGGTTCTGAATATTCCCAAAACCTTCACAGAAAAAGAACCTCAGTCCTGGACCCCTAAGGAAAGGGTGAGGACCAATATATAGAAACTGTAACTATTGAGGCCAACTTCCTGCTAGCCAAAACATGGATGACCCTGATGTCGGAGACCTGCTACTGACTGCCTTCCCCTTCAACAAACTCTGTTGGTTCCCCTCTCACGATACACCTACCTATGAGTGCATCCTCTCCACTACTTCGACCTTATTCTGAACTTCTAAGTATGTCGGTGAAATAAAGGGAGTGGCTACATACTGAAGAGATTATCGGAGTGCCTCCTCTAAGCATCTTGCCCGTGACTCCTCATCCGAAAAGAGATCTGGTGTGACGCATAAGAGATCCTAGAACTTGATCCCCAACTCAGTTACCGATATAATCCCCTAATGGAAGGAGATAAAATCCTACCTATTCTCATCCTTCATCATTAAAGAAAGGATAACTTCATGAAACTCCTTCTCAAAGTGATCCCTTGAGACACTAGTCTCATTTCTCTCCCCGAGGTAAAGCATCCACCACTGATGAACAAATTCTCACATCTAGGTCACTGCCAGAGGAACCCATTACTCTATCAGTGCATTGATTAAAGTAAATGTGATCATCATATCCTCAATCCATCCCTCTATTCATAAGTCTAAAAAAAATCCTTCATACTTACCTATGGTCTGCCATTGGAAAGCGCAAAGGGTCATTTTCCATAACTTGTCTTCCTCCTCTCGATCTTCCCTCCACTGATCAACCAAGTCAGCTTGCTAGGCCTTGACTGCTCATACCACACATGAGTGATGTTTGGGTTCCATATCTGAAAAATGTAAAAAAAGAACCGCTAAGCCTAGGTAGTATAGAAATTTCCTTTTAAGATTTATCTTAACTCTTTATTTAAATGAAATTACCAAAATGCCCAAAATACACAAGAACCCAAGTCATTATGATGCAAGTAACTTTCCTAGGGTATCTACCCTATAATCAGTATAGCCTCACTTGGTTGTTCATTAGGTCCAGAGTCTTTGCATTATATCACGAGGGTCTTTAAAATCCCATGACCTAGCTAGTATTCCTTGACCTATTTCATGAACCAAGATAGCCTAAAATTATTTCCCTACCATCCCTTGCAATCCCCACTATTCCTAACTCTGAACTCCATCATATCTCTCAACCTCTCCTTTGATACCATTTTGTCATGACCCTCCTTCCTCAAGATGAAAGATGGTGTAGAAAAACTCCACGCTCTTCTGTCATTAAGATGAAAGAGAGATAATGACCCTCGAGTCCCACCTTCAATAGGCGCTAGAGTGGAGAATAGCACAAAGGGTATAGAATCTAACAAAAAATGGAATTAATTACTCTTTTTAATGAAAACAGGATTGGGAGATAAGATTTTAAAATCCCAAACAACTCCAAACATTTATATAAAGTAAACCAAAATCCATTCCATGAATCATTTAAATGTAAACTACGACAAAAGTACAACCAATGATCTAAAAAAAGTACCAACAGAAAAAAAACTAAGCAGCAGAATAACAACTATCCTGACACCCAAGCTAGTAAAGTCTAGAATGGTCCTCAAAGTCCTCGTAGAAACCTGAAAATAGTTTGTATAGATGTAGGGTGAGTATAAAAGTATACCTAGTAGGAAAAATAAATCCACACATGCACAAGTTGAGGAACATACTAATTTTCCTGTGAGAAAATAGTATAACCTCAATGCACCAACCGATGAAAACTAACCATCGCAGCTTCACCAAGGAACACTAACCAAATAACGCAATTAAAGTAAAGTAGTAGTAGTATAATAACATCAACATATGGGTGCCCCTAAAAACATTCTCACTGGTTAACTGATATTTTTAATGGATAATTTCTTGATGCTACCACTCTTACAAAACACGATCCCACTTCCACAACCCGCCCACACACATCTGGGCCTTAACCACTCCACACATCTTGCCTGCAAACAACTGGATGATAACAACCGTGCCTCTGGCCCGGAGACAGATGGCCATCATCTTGAAGACACTTGAAAAAAAACATGGCCCGAAAACACCTAGCCCCCTTGTCCAAAAACATCAAGGCTAAAGGATCTAGAAAAATGGTAATCCTCAAGACATTATAGCCTACTCAGACACGCTTGAGGGTAAGAACCCAGAAGAGGGTGCGAGGAAGATAGTCCGTTACCAGACATCCATCCTCCCACCTAGAAGTTGGGAAAGACACCATCCTCCATGAAATGGGGGTGTTTGGAACATGTTTCTCAATAAGGGTGGGGTGCGTATAGAAATCACAAGAAACTAAAATTTATATATATAGGTAACCAAACACTCATCCCAAGCTACGAGTCCCAAAATAAACCACCATCCCACCAAGACCACTTCTGCTACTAACCCTATAAGCACAACCACACAAACATATACTACTAAAGCATAACTCCAACCCTTTTTTCATTTAACCACTTTCCATTCATTAATTATGGGGTTCACATTAATTTATTCTATTACTACCCTTGGAAACTAACAATCAAAAAATTGAACAAGGTAAGAGAGAACAAGGTAAAGTATTCCCATTTTAAGACTCATTCATGAAAAAAATAGAAAACAACCAACCTGCAGTCCCATTGCACACCACTTTTTTTCTATAGACACCCGTTCAACCACTTCCAACAGTCATTCTTCAAAGATGTATGAAAAAAACATTACCTTGAACCAAATCTATATTCCCATGGCCCAAAAAACCCCCAGATGCAGTCCCATTGTATAACAGCCCCATAACCACATTGCAGTCCGAGTTCTCAATGTTCCTCGATGACCACAAGCCAAACAAAGGTAGTCCCACTACCTACAAGTCCATCCATTCCACAATCAATCAGTCTCTCAAATTGGGATACCAACACACCAGCCGTTCCACCCTACACACAAACCCCACAACAAATACCATTAAACTAAAACCCCACTACATAAACATACCACACCTTTCGCATAGAACTAACTCCCCTATCCAACCCTGTACCCACAACCTACACAAGGATAAAACCCCATAGAACACACACCACACGAACACACCCTCAAGCTATATGTATTGAAATTTATCCAACATGGGTTCTTTAATTCCACTTTAATTAAACTGGGTGATCACATAGTAGGTTCTATCCAAGAGAATCTATTTAATTAACCATGTATACATGATTTAGCTGATTTCATGTTATACCAAATTATCAAACATCATAACAAAAACAACAAGAACACCACCAGTGTGCAAGAAAAGACCACCAATGGTCATGATTTTCAGAATGCATACAACAACTAAAATCTTTAAAGAAACAAATACAACAAAATAAAACTAGTGATCAAACATCAAAACACTCCTGGCCTGTTATTTAATCATCCCCTGTTATCTTTTGATCATATTTCTTTTTTAATTATATCTCATTTTAAGGAATGTATTCACCTGTTCCTCACATGAAATAATTTTTACACACACCCTAATTTATGCACAATTAAATAGAGGAAATATAAATCCATACTTGGAAAAACAGGTGACTAAAACTCATCCTTATGCCAAGAACAAGGGATCACATGAGTAGTAGAAAACCCCGAGAAAACTGAGTAGGAGGGGCTTTATCATAGGAATATGAATTTTCTAGAGGGTAGAACTTTAGGCACACCAAGAGGGAATGGAAAACACATTGGGAAGATAAGATCCTGACTTTGTAGAGCCATATCCTATATTAAAGGAAGAATGGTTTCAAAAGATATTAATCGTGGAATCGTGGTCAAGATCACGTTGTTTGAGTATCTAAAATCCCCCAGAATATTAGGATATTAAAGATATAGTTAATATATTTTACAAAACCCTTAACAATTCCCAAAAAAGGATTTAAACTCAGTTTATGTTAAATAATATGTAAGAGGGGAAAACTGGAAAATTGGGAAAAACTAGAAATGAGTCACTAAAGGGGGAGTCACCGATGCTAGTCCACTGACATTTGAGCTATCGGCACGACCTACCAACGCTAATCCACCAATGGGTGAGCTAGAGAGATGAACTATCGACACTGAGACACCGAAGTTAAACCACCTATGGGTGTGATACCGACACGACCTCTCGACGTTGAGCCACTGATGCTGAGCTATCGATGCAACAACTCACCGACGCCCTTGACTCACTAATGTCGATGTCCTTGATTAACTGTTACTGACACCCCTAACTCACTGATTCCAACACCCCTAACTCACCAATGCCCATTCCCCTGACTCACCAATGATGACATGCTTAACCCATTGATGAAAAAACTAGAAATTTGGTAAACTCTTGAAATGAGCAACCATTGCCTCCCATAACACCCTAAAAACTAAATTTTCACAAAATAGATGGCTTGGGGAAATTCTAGTTATTATAGTTTTTACTAGAAATATCATTTAATGTAATTAATATTATTTATACGGATTATGGTAAAATTAAGCTTAACAAAGGACTAAACCTTAAACATAAGGGCCAAAATGACCTAGAAAATTGTCTAAAATCCTTTTTATGGCCATATTTCAACCCTATACTCACTTTTATTTAATTTGGACTGTTATTAGAGCCACATGAAATAAAAAAACGTTATTTTAATTCCCTTTTCAAAAATTTACAAGGATGCCACTCCCCCACTATAAAAAATAACTCACCCATACCACTTATTCACACCTATCAATCCCTTTTTCTTTCCCAAAATCTACTTAAATAAGCTAAAAAAATAAATCCCTCTATCGTAGAAGAATACATATTGTATAAAAAGAAATTAAAGTAATCCCTTTGTTGAAAACCAAAAGGAGTTACCCAAATAAGAGGTAACATCGTTCCTCAAGCACCTTCGTTTTATTTTCATTCTCCAACACCTAAATTTTTATGATTCCACATTAATATAATAACCTCAGTATCCTAAATATACTGAGAGGTTTTTATTATAATATTTTTACCTATACTAACACACACTTCCATCTAATGGGTAACAAACTTACAATTCTTTTTTATGGTTAACTACTGCCTCTCGAATTAATGTTGTTCGTTTTTTCCTTTACCACCTATCATGGTATAATATTATGTTGGAATTTTTTTACATTATATATATATATATATGTGATATTTATGATTTATTTATTCTATTATAATTATTATATGACCAAAAACTTCATGCCTTCCATTTTGTGTAAATATGACAACTTCATTTGCGGAAGTGTGGACTACCACCTCTTCAAAGTGACATGATTCATTCACAATTTACATGGAATGTATTGAGTGTGGTTTTTGTAAATATATATGATATATATGACTTAATAATTATACTAGAATAATATTATATATATATTATTAATTTAATTTCTTTCATTCAATACGACAATAAAACAGAAACACCGTTCATGCGTAAGTATGGCCTACCGTCTCCATGAATGGTGTATTCCATTTCATATTTCTATTTTTTATAGATTATTATAAATATTTATATACTAAATATAGATTATATTTATATAATTTTTTAAATTATATAAATTATTAAGTCATTATCTATGTAATAAGATCAAGAATAGTAAGTCAAAACATGTATGATAAACAAAGCAGATATTACTGAAAGCTTAACATTAACATGGAATTGTTAATAAATTAGTAATATAAAGTAATAATAAAATCATAAATGGTACTATATAAAAGAATAAGTTTAATTAATAGATTTATAAGAAATTAATATTTATTATAAAGGAGGTTTTTACGAGTATGATGAGATTCAAGACATAAGTTAAGGGTTTTCTCATCTCACTTTTATTTTCAATGAGACAAAATCCATGTCCACATTTTATTTTCTTATATGTGGAATTTATGCTGAAAATAGATGTATTATTTTATTATTATACTTAAATTTATGGGTATTTACATATCCATTTTTTATCTCTATTTCACATGGTTTTACGGTCCCAAATTTACCAAATCAGTAGGGTAGTTTTGTCTCAATTTTCCTTCTTAGTAGAACATGTTTTATTATGCACCTATATTATTATTTTTAGGTGTATATAATTCCATTTGACATGTTATATCATGAATATAATTTTTTTAATTTTATTATAAACTTTATATAATTTCATTTTCTTACATGGGGAGTATGAACCAAAGTTAATTATGGGTAAGAGTTTATTCAAAGAATCGCATTGTTTATCGAGATTGTTTATGATTAAGCTTCCAGTGATGAAATCTTATTATCGATATATAAAAAATTATCATTAAATTTAATTTCCTTTTGTAATTAGTGATATATTCATGTATTAGTACCATTTTTTCACTATTTTATACTTACAATAATTAAGAAAATGTTTTTATGAAAATACGATCTCAATTCACTTTTTGGTTGGAAATCTGTTTATTTAAAAAACCATGTTTTCAAAAATATTTTTAAAATAATATATAAAGCTCATTTTCAAGGAAAATGGATTTTAAAAATGTTTTATGGTTTTCAAATATTACATTATAAGTTACTAAAACAATTTTAAAAGAAAAAAGTTTCAACATGTTTTCAAGCTTCTTTATATGTTTTTTAGGAAAATGGTTTTCAAAATGTTTTCAAGATTACTTTATAATTTTTTAAGGATATTTTCAAAGAAAATGATTTTCAAAAAAAAATTTGTTTTCAAAATTATATATTTCAAAGAAGAAAGGATACTTTCCTCAATAAATTATTTTAAAAGATTTCCCAAACATTTTCTTCCATATAAGATGAAATCCCTTGGAGTTACTCATTCATTTCTTGGGAAATCCTTCAATTGTTTCATTAATATTATTTCTCTAAATGGTTTATGTTTTTTGGTCATTATGTTTATGAAACACGTTTCTCTTTCATGGTATATATGTTTATGAAACTCATTCTTCTTTCACAGGTTATGTGTTTATGAAACCTGTTTCTCTTTCATAGAATATATTCTAATGAAACCCACTTATTTTCATGTGTTATTATTTGGTGAGATGATTATGAAACCTGTCTCTTTTTCCAATGTTTATGATATGATTACATTTTTATGATACCCATTTAATTTCAAGGGTTATGATATGATGAATTTTTATGATCTTTTGAAACACATATTTATGAATTCATTATGAGATGGGTGGGACCTGTATCACCCTCCACTGAATAGGGTAAAGATTTATATCTCATGAGATAGACATGGGTGGAATGGGAAGTGAACTTGATTCACTAAAGGAATATTTACACTAAAATGATTTTGGGAGTGAACTTTGACTACTAATATGGTCATGAGAGTGAATAATGACTACCAAGATGGTATGGGTAGTGAACCCATACTATTAATGTGGCCTTGGAAGAATGAATTGACTAATATTGAAATCATTTTATATGATTATGTTTCTAAAAATATTCCAAATCTTATTCTTGTGTTATTATTTTAGGCTTATGCTCTCGATTCTCTTATGATTCTTGTCATATGATCTACCAATTTTTATTCCATGATTCATTTTTTTGATCTTTTTTATGTGAGGTATGCTATTATAATATCATTATCACGTTTCCATACCCTTATTATCATGTTTATACTTATATATCTTCTTCTTTTACCATTTTTGGGAATCTAAGATCACCCCTTATCATGTTTCATTTACTCAGGTTATGAAGATATGTATTATGTATGATGTGTCTAATAAGGGTGATAGTCATGAATAATATAGTGGGAGATAATTCAGCTCACTTATCCACCAGTGTTTATGTATCCTCATTTCCAAATGCACTAGACTAATACAGTCTTTGGGCATCTATTTTTGTAATTTATTAAGTATTCTATATAATTTATATAATGTAAATGTATGAAAATAGAGGGTCACTATATTATTAGTGGTTATATCACTTTTGAATCGAATAAAGATGAGACAAGTTTCTGATCCTGAAGGCACGGTTCCGAGGGATAATATTTATAGTAAAGAGACACCACCTAATTAGGTTACAAATGAGGATGATATTATGCATATCCATGGGTATGTAGGGGACCCACAAAGCATGTGAGAGGAACTGATGTGATAATAACATGATTCTAAGTGGGTAGTGAATCCTGGACTAACAAAGATGTTTTAGGATTTTCACTACTAGTATTGTTGGTTGTTAATGGAAAATGAAATAGTGGGATTTATTACATGGGGTTACACCTCTCACTAGGTGAAATAATAACACCAGTGTCCTACTATCCTATTTCATCCATTACCTACCCCACAGTGGAAATGGGATGATGTCACTATAGACTTCATGAAAGGGTTACAAAAGTTACCCCAAGGTAGTGACACCATATGGGTGATTATAGATAGTATGATGATAGTTGACCATTTATTTCCAATATGGGTGACCTTATTAGTATAATATTTGGAGAGGTTATACATCTGATAAGTGATACATCTTTATAGTACTCTACATTACACTGTATCATAATGGGATGATTGATTTATATCATGATTATAGTAGGGGTTATAGAATACTCTTGGTTTAAAGTTACTCTAGAGTACAACTTATCACACTCAAACTGATGGC
This sequence comes from Viscum album, assembly GCA_963277665.1. Taxonomy (NCBI): domain Eukaryota; kingdom Viridiplantae; phylum Streptophyta; class Magnoliopsida; order Santalales; family Viscaceae; genus Viscum; species Viscum album. Next base: position 20,246,424 of record OY728157.1, on the reverse strand, counting down.
CAGTACGATTAGACTATGTAGAGGCATTGAAGGATATAATTTATTCATGCGTCCTAGATTTTTGAGGCTCATGGGAGAAACAATTAACTCTATCTGATTTATTATATTATAAAATCTTTCACGGAACATCTCAAGTGGAACCATACAAGGCTATATATAGAGAGTCATGTCATTTACCTCTTTGTTTTTTAGAGGTAGGGGTCACAATGCTTCTAGGACCTAGTCTTATTCAGTAGACATCGTGGTAAGTTCCACATGTTTGGAAATGTATGGAAATATCTCTGTCTAGGTATGAAGTATTATGCTAATTTGTGTCATCAACTTCAAGAGTTTGAGGTGGGGGTCAGTACTTCTTACACGTTTCTCCTAGATTAGGTTATTGAAAGATTAATAGGTATGAAAATCTAGTAAATAGATTTTTTTGTCCATTAAATAATTTGGAGAGGGATTAACTGATAAATTATTGATTATATTTTCCTCTATGGTATGACTCTATGCATGATGTATTTCATATATCTTAGCTCCAACATTATCATCCAAACCCATATATTGTTTTTAATCTTGAGGAAGTTCAATTAGAGAATGGTGATTCATTTGAGGAGTATCAATTCATATAATTGATTATAGAATGAATACACTTTGAGGTAGAACAGTTCCTATATTTTTGGTGTTATTGCAACATGAACATATTCCGGAGGAGACATAGGAACAATACTCTGATATACTTTCACAATGGCTTGAATTATTCTATGAAGTAGTTCATCAAGCATCAAAGGTATAAATCAGGGATGAGTAATCTTAAGGAGGAGAGGTTTTATAATCCTGCATCAATATCGAGGTATAAACTCTTTAATTTTTGGGTAACCCTAATTGACATTATCACTTTAAACTAGTTTTTGGGTATTGGAGGCAAGGAAGGAGCATACTAGAGGTCTTGGGGATAAATCTTGGTCTAACAAAAGCTATGATAGTCCCACAAGCCAGCCAATAGACACCCAATGACATTTGGTGAACACCCAATGGATAAATGATGGCATGTTGGGTGGGTTTTTTAAGAGGGAAATTTTGGTTGATTCACCCCTCCTCCCCCTCTTTCAACCCTCACACCTGATTTTTATCACATTTTATCTCATTTAGAAACATAGTGGAGCTCCCCCATCCGTTTTCACTCTTCCTGTGCGTTATCCCTCAAATATTTTCCATTTGTTCTTTTGATTGAAGTGTAGAAAATATTGAGGTAATGCTATCAATCATCTTCCATCCTTTTGATGAATTCTTCACTGTCTTTAGTGTTGCCTTCATGTGAGATAATATTCCCTATTTTATGGATTTTGTCTAGTACATTTTTGGCTTGTTCCAGTAAAAATATGAGGTTGATACTACATAAGGAGTCTTCCATGATCCCTAGGTAGGCGGTCGATATTATTTTCACTTAAATTATCATTATTTTTAATTTTTTTATTGTTTTATACATTAAAATTTATGATTTTTAACCATACAGTTTATATTCCTTCAATTTATCACATATAGCTCGACCTAGACATACTATGGGCCTCTAAAATAACTATTAATGGTTGAATTACTAAACCTAAAACACCCCTTAGGGTGTTATTGAATTAAAAACCATGAAAACCTTTCCTTCAATATAACCAAAACTCACCTTTGGGTGTGTTTAATGTGGAATTTTAAAAAACATAAATTTATCGCTTATGTAATCAAACCAACCCTTAGGGTGTGTTTGACATGTCACCTAAAATAGAAAAATTCTTGAGAAGGTCCTTTTAGCATGTATTAGGTAACTTAAACCTAATTAATCTAATTAGGGTGTATTTGATTAATTTATAGAGCACATACACCATTATTGTTATGAAATTCCAAGATTAATGAAAAAATTAAATGGTTAAATGATGTGGTAATTCCTGAACAACATTGGGAGACACCACCAAGTTTGTGTTTTTATTTTGATAAAATATTTAATGTAAATAATTTATTTGGAACTTATCGATTATTACCATGTATTAATTGGTTAAAACATATGAAACTTGATCACACTATCAAAGGTGTGACATGCCTCGAGTAATACTTGGATTACCTCTTGAGAATGCCTTAGGTGAAATCGTAGGATTCCATCTGATTCATTTATGCGGATTCGAAGTGGAAATCCCACCATGTATTCTGTCATTGTATTACTATATAAATGAAATAACTAGTAATCAAAGATTCATCTAAAATGTTGAAAAAATTAGGACCCTCAGGATTATTTTTTAGGTTCAATTTGATGTCATTCAACAAGGAATTCTTTAGGCAAGACCCGTTAGATTAAAACTGAGAACTAACCCTAAATTAAAGGATAACTTTACCTGATCTAGTTAGAAAATATTAGGAGTAAAATACCAAGGGTTCAGACTTTGTATTCCACTCAATAACATAGATATAAATATTATGGATTGATCCCCATAAGTTGGATTGAAAACCAAGAATAACTATGGCATCAAAATGGGTGAGTTTTGTTGGAATCACTATATAAGTGATAATATCAGAATGGTACACAGAAAAATATGAGACTAGTATGGTTTCTCATGGTAGAGAGATAGGTGTAAGAATTATTGATTTCTCTGATCATGCTCTGGGGGTATGCCACCGCTCTTTCTCCCACTCCCGTCAGATCCCTCCGCCCCTAGATCTAAGCATCCCAATTTATTGGCACTGATGGAGGCGATGACGAAAGCGACGATGCTCATCCCTCTACAACATCACCGTAACCATATTATTTTCAACTAACAGTCCGTTTCGAATTCTAATTCTTGGTCTCCATAGTGAATTCTTCCATAGAGATGGCGGGAAGGGGTGTGTGTTTGGGAGAAGAGGCGTCGGGGTTGTCGTCGCCATTGTCATTGTTTGTGGGGGTCTGGAGCTTCTTCAACATGGTGGATTTCTTTTCATGTATCAGATATTGGTTTTATTTATACATGGTTTGCTTTTTGGCGGTGCATGCCTGGAGCTCATTCCCAATGGAGGAGATCTTTCGGTCATCTTCATCATCTTCCAGTCATCTTCATCATTAGTCAGATCTGGACAAGGTTTTTCTTATGCTATACCTTAATTTATTATTTCTACGCGCCATTAAATTTTATATCGATTGAATGAATTTGAACTAGAAACCATTAGTCATGACCTAATTAGTTGTACTCACATCATGTTTGCCCACTATATGTTACCTATGTTGCACATACACAGACACACGACACGCATCACGACACGACATGTTGCGACACGCCAATTAAAATATATTTTCCATAAATAAAATATTGCAAAATATATAATTAAATACAAAATTATGAATAAAAATATCACAAAATAGTAATTAATATTATAATATAAACAAAAAAGTGTATAAAAAACAATTGATGAAGAATGGTCTAAAATAATGACCCTTGTTTTTAAAATTAAATTAATTGTTTTCATGTCTCACTTCATACGTTAATTATCAATGGAAATTCTAGACTCATCACCACCACTAAAATCATCCCTAAATATAATAGTCTCCATGTTTGGCTCATCAAGGGAATGATTTGTAAATTCAAGCCTTCCAATATCTTCCAATGAATCAAATGCATCACCACCAACATCCCACATCTTTGTCTTTTTTTTGTGAATATTGTGGGGTCATTCTTGATAGAAGACAAAGATTAATTTGAATGAAAACCAAGTCTTCTTCACATTTTGGTGATATCTTGTTTCTTCTCAATGAGTGAACAAACTTGTAAGTGTCCAATTACATTCATCACATGATGAAGGAGAAGGTTGTGCGACTAGACTCTAGGATATGTATTGAAGTAATGGTGCACTTGAACCATAATGAAGCCACCAAGATTTAGAATCCATATTCCACAAATTTTGTATGGAATCATAGTCTCTAAATCCACCACCCTTTTCTATGAAATTTTCATACTCTAAGTTGACCTTAGTGTGCTATTCCAAGTTGGGAAAATATCTCCTTTATCATTTCATCATTCTTTGGTTAATGTCATCATCTTTGTGTGGATGAACTCTAGTGGGATCATCATTAAGCCATTCATCACTATAATACATTGTTTAAGAAAAAATTTTGTTAAATACATTCATTAATATAAATTATATAATTTAAAGAAACATTAAATCATAAATTTTACCTTGGATTTGAGGCATGTTCCATGAAATGAAGTGGAGTGTTGTTCTTGGCCCAATGATCCAAAAGAATTTTATACACCACCTGATAAAATATTGACTCTTCATCTAGTCTTTTATCTTCATGAATATATACATATTTCTTCAAATTTTCAATCATACTGTCCCATATATCATAAGTCAAGTGTAGGCAAGCCTTTTCATTATCACAAAGTCGAATCTTGTCATATATTTGAGTCGTGAAAGAAATAATATAGCCAACTTACTCCCACCACTCATCTTACAAGACCATATCATTAACAAAACTAGCATGTTCCATATCATCTTCCTTGTAAATACTCCATTTATCACTAATGACCATCTCCCAGAGACCATTTTTTATGAGCTTAAACCTCTTAATCATCACAATCACAGAAGAAAAACGTGTTTCAACAATGGAAAGCAACTTAAAATAAACAAATTTAATAAACATTGACAACCTCATTTATTGATTCATAATAAATTTATTTATTAACAAAACATCCTCAGTATTATCTTTAACCCAAATACCTCTATCTTAAGAAATTTGATTACTCTCAACATTTTTGGGTGCAAAAATATTCATTAAAGTGAGATTATGAGTGTGTACCACACAAGGAATCCAAATGATAGATGAAAATTGTTGTTCAATGAGTTGTCCTGCAACCTTGAAATTTGAAGCATTGTCTGTAATTATTTGGATGATATTTTCATGTCCAACCTCATTGATTACCTCTTTCAACAATTTTGCAATGAAAAATTTATCTCTAATCTCTCCTGACTAATCAACTGCTTTTAAAAACATATAATCACCATCAAAAATTGGAATAAAATTAATAAGAGGTCCCTTTTAGGAGTCACTCCATCCATCAGTTACAATACTTACCACTTTGTCTTTCTAACTCGATCGAATTTTTGACAACAAATTGTCAATATTATCCTTTTTTTTGCAAAAGAGTGGTCCTCAACTTATTCTACCTAGGTGCCACATAACCTGTAATATTATGATTGGAAGCATAGGAAAAAGACACTTGAAAATACGGATTCATTTAAAGGTTAAATTACATCCCCACTGAATAAAAAATCAAAGCAATCAAATAATCCAAATGAGTTCTCTAGCACATGTTAATTGCCTTATCAATAGTGCTCAGACCCCCAATATTTTTTTATTTGAATAAAATGATGAACTACAACGAGGAAATGGTACAATCCTTGATGAATTTTCTCTCTCCCTTTTCATGAATTGTTCTTCTAAATTTTCCATCTCGAATACCCAATTTTTGGTTAATTTTTTTCAAGCTTCAATCCATTATTTAGGAATACTCAATAAATGATATATGACTATCATATAGGAACTCTTACATTCTTGGTTACAAAATTTTCATCTCCAAAAATCATTACATCCTTATTTTTTATAACCATATAAACTTTCAAAAAATATCCACAATGGTTTTTTGGATCATTATACTCTGCTCGAACTGCATTAGTATTACTATTAACACTGACAATAATTGAAGAAGCCATTATGTAAAAATAACATGATCAAATTTTATCAACATATATTAAAAAATATAAATTCTAAAAAAATAAACATATTAAATAAAAAATAAGAATAAAGTATTAAAAAACCCATTGATAAAAAATTAAAAGAAAAAACAACCAAACAAAATCAACAGACAACCATTTTTCAAAATTCAAGTAAATTGGTATGATTGTTCATTTAAATGAACAGAAAATTAACTAGAAATAAATTAAAGAATAATAGAATATACATATGATGATATGAATAATTGAATATATGTTGGTTGTCACTCCTAACATCGGACTACAATGTGAGGCGAACATAACAAGAAGCTTATGTGGTTAGTTAAGTGAAGACCCTGGGGATGTTGATGGTTGTGGAGGAACTATGTTCCCAAATCAATGGAACCCATACTGTATTGGTTAAATGATTGGTATTCATACATTCCTCAATCGTGATGTTGGAATAAGGTTATTTATACATATTCCCGAGTTGCATAAGGGTATTTATATGCCCCATTCATATTCTTGTTGTGCCCAAGACGTGGCCTCCATGTGCTCCTCCTATTCCATACATGTCCCAGTCATGGCTTCCGCACGACCCTCTTGTTCCAGATGTGTCCCAGTCATGGCCTCTTCACACCCATCATGTTATAGTGGTGGCCTCCGTGTGCCCCTCATGTTCCTATCGTGGCCTCCACATGTCTCAGTCGTGGCCTATGCTCAGCCTTTCTGCTCCAGATGTGTCCAAGTCATGCCCTAAGGTAAGTAGGGTAAAAAACATTTTGGTTGTTTTTAGACGTGGGTGCTACGTGTCAGTCCCGCGTCAGTGTTAGAGAATCTTATGACACCAATACTCCCCCCTTTTAGTTGTATCAGTGCTACATAGCAAGTTTATCATGAAGATTTCACGGATGTAAGAAATTATGAAGGTAAAATCCTTATTATTTATAGTCGATATTTGTCTAGGTTGGAGGCATGGGAAGAGCCTTACTATTGAAGTTGATATTTGTCTAGGTTGCGGTCATTGGGAAATACAGCTGATCTAGGACTTAGGATGGTCATAGAGATTGGAAGTTTTTAGTCTTCTATTCTATTTATATTCTCCCATTACTATTTTTGTGATTGATTCCATGACATGCTTGATGTATATTTTTTCACCACCATGACATCATCTATATTTATCACCACTTTACTACCCTATGTTTATATTATTTACTATCTATTTTGATTTTGTTGAATTTATTTCCAATGTGTTTAACTTTGTTACATAGGGTATAGTATCCCCACCATACAACTATACACCCTAACTACTAGTCAATATCCTCTAGCGTATTGGGAGGAATGCTGGAGGATTTTCGCTCTATTTATTGTTTGCTAATTAATAAACTATTCCAATGATGTCACAACCATGAATTTATTACTTGAATATATTTTCAAAATGAATGTTTGATGTATATATATATATATATATATATGCGGTCCATATAATGGTGCTATTGATTCTGAATTTTCTTCCCATTTACCAAAACTAACAAAGATACCCACCACCAAATTATACATGGTACTCTTGCCATAAACTCTAAAAAACCCTTCCCAAACACTAAATTTCACCACCAAGTCTCCAAAACCTCTATAGATTTAAAATTTAAACAACACATAACTTAAATGAATCTCTATAATACTTTTAATTATGGAACTTCCCATACTTAGGAAGTTAATGTGAATTATTTCTATTGAAAATATTGATCCCTTATTGATACATTAAACATTCACCCTATAGCATTTCCTCATTCTGAGTACTATTTTTCCAAAGAAAATATATCGATGGAATAACCCAACCCACATTTTAAAAAGATGAATAAGATCTAATATAATTCTCTCATTGAGGTATAACTCCACCTGATGCTATCTAATATCATGTGAAGCGTCCTACATGTATTCATACAGTTTTTAAATTTGAAACGCATCATTCATCTTTTAATAACTAGAATTTAATTCCAATTGGTATTCCAAATACCTAACATGATCGATAATATCTTGTTATAAAACATATATAGATGTTAACATACCTTACATCTTAATACTACTTTATCCAAATCATAAAAAACCCCTAAAAACACATAATTGTCCATGAAGCACTTAAAAGTGAAATAAAATGATCAATAAATGTATTTCGACTACTATGAGTTGTACACATCCATATAAATAATTTTTACTATCTATTAGACCTTGTTAGGGCCTGATAAGTAATCATCCCTCACTTTTGAACTATACAAGGGAGTATGAAATGATCCCCCATAGAGTGCCTCAAAGTAACTCAACTCAATAGTGTTATAATGGATATGATTATATTACAACTTCATTAATTATAGAATATCTTCCACTAATCCACAAAAAAACCCATCACACATTCTAAAATATTTCCACAAATATTTTTTAGTCTTCTCTAATTGGTTATCTATTAAATATTGGCATATAGTGAAAAACATCAACTGTGTAACAATCACCTATTGTAAATCCTTTTAAAACAACGCTATCAATCGATAATCATTGTCTAAAATAATTTATGTAATCCCAACACGAATTTTTCCCAATTCCGACATAGATATATTTTTTAATATATTTTTTAAATTAAACTCCTAAATTAGTGTTAAACTACATGATTTGGTTTTTTTATCTATAACTAATATAATAGATTCACACATCATTAATTTATTCAAAAAATCCTCTATAAAATTAATAGAATTTGGTTCCACTTATTAATTGAAATTGGAAATGGTTGTAATATTGCTATTAGACTATTATAATATTCCATTACTAGTAGACATGTAAGCCATTTTGAAACATACTCTAAAATATTTCTCTATATATCTACCCAGAAAAATTGTTTTTTCATATCAATTCATATCTTATTTACATTTGAGTGAACCACCCAATTAGAATGTTTAAATTATTGTATCACTTCACCCTATATTGTGGAGGGAACAATCCTCAGATTATGGATGTACAATATCAAAATTAACACTTTGGACTATCCATTGGGGGCCCCAAAATTAATTATATAATCCCTCATTACCATAAAATCCAAATCTAATAACTATACTTTCCACACCCTATATCGAAAATTTAGTGGAAAAATAATACTCAAATGTGTCATATGCTCAACCTTACTATTTATAATCACATTTCAGTGATTAATCTCATGATATTATATTTATAATTAGCTTCTTTAAAAACCTCCCTTTGTGATTTATGACCTAATATACCAGTTCATGTAATTCCCTTTATCGATATATATATGTTAAATATAAGTAAAATTTTTGTTAGTACAACTATTTTCATTGTAACCAAAAATTTTGATTGTACAAAAAGATGATATACTTCAGTATTATGTGATCATTGTATACTATCAGACCCTCACTAAAAAATATCCATGAAACACTTTCAGTGGATTAATGATGAATGCATGATCGAGGTCATTCATTGGGTAATTCCATTCAACAACCCTTAACTAGTGTGATCTATATGCAATTATATAACTACCCTGTATCAAGATACATCAATGTTCTATTCATTGAGAGTCTCAATAATCTATTTTTACATCATAAATAAATGAGGATGGTTTCTGATCTCAATTTTTTTCATTTCATTAAAAGAACATTCACATTCAATAGTCCTCAATAATTATACATTTTTCTTGGTTAAATATATCACTTGTGAATATATGTGTTAGAAATATTAATTAAATCATCAATAATACCCAGTTAGTTATAGAAAACTATACACATCAATGATGTTTTTAATGCTTCCCATAATTCCCTGAAATTAATATTTTTAGTAAAAAATGATACCCCAATTCCAAAGAACTCTTGATTGGGTAATTTGACTTAAATAAAAAATTTATACTTGAATAATACTTTATTATGATAATGATTATACAATGTGCTCAAAATAGTCTCTAGTTATTTCCCTCGATCTTCCCATGATTATAATTACACTATCATGTCATTAATAAATATAGTTATAATAGTGTAAATATATTGAAAAAATATTTGATTAATTAATGTCATAAAATAGATCAAGTGTTAGTAAAACCAAATAGTATGATGAAATACTCATAATGATCATACCTATATTTAAATGTTATATTTCATTTTTCCAGATTTTTACCTTGAGTTAATATTATTATGAACTTATGTTGATCTAGAAAAACAATTTGGAATACAGGAGCTAAACAAAACAATAATCAGTTCATTGAAATGGATATTCATTTTTAATATTAACTTTATAAAATTTCTATAATCTATACATAAATATAATGTGCCATTAAATTTATTAACAAAAATAACTAGAGTTTCTTTAGGTGAGGAACATGGTATAATGAAACCTTTATTATCCAAATACATCATCAAATCATTCAAAATTAATATTTAAATATATACATCCAATATTAATAGAGAGAGATATATGCCTTTAACATCACTAGAGTCGGCCTTTAAAAGTGCTAGAAAAGCAATGAGTACCTTAGCGCGGTTAAAAGTTCATTGCTTTTATCAGTGCTAAAAAGATTCTGATAAAGGGTAGATTTATCAGTGAAAATAAAATCCCCAATAAAAATATGATTTATTAGCGCTTTTATTTACACTCATAGATGTATGATTTATCATTGCTTTTATTTTAAATAATAAAATCATTATTTATCAGCACTTTAAAATACACTGATAAAAGAGAAAACTACAATGTGTTATTGCATCACACTACAACACTAGAAACAGGTGCAGTGTGCTGCAACAACACATTACATTAGAATAAACAACACAAAAATTTAACAAAATAATATAGTATTTTTTAATTTGAATAAAATAAAATTTCTAACATAAATATAAAAAAACACTATTATAGAGTATGTTAGTTGTTTTTACTAAAATTAATGCAAATTTTGAATAAAAAGGCACACTTGGAGTCATATATCACACAATGTGAGTAAAATTGTGGCATGAATAATTACTACACATCAAAAATGACTTATGTATCATTTTCTTAATGTTCCAAAATAATCTGAATGTGTTTGCTCAGTTTTGAGCATGTCATTTTCTTTTTGATTAAAATTAATGTCAGTTTTGAATAAAAAGACGCACTCAGAGTCATACCTTTCACACCATGCATCAGATTGAGGTGATTATGATCCATAAATGTCAAAAATGATGTATTGATTGTTTTTATAAAGTATCAAAAAATAGTAATGAGTTTGCTCAGTTTTAAGTTCGTCAGTTTTTTCACTAAAATTAATGTTAATTTTGAATAAAAAAGATGCACTTGGAGTCATTCCAGTCAAATAATTTGTCAGATTAAGGATAAACTTAATTTTACACTTCCCAAATGACTCATGGATCATTTAACTAAATTATAAAAACAATCATAATGCCTTTACTTAATTTTGAGTATGCGATGTGTATTTTCCACTAAAATGTCATTTTAAACTAGAAACATGCACTTTGAGCCATACATGTGGAATCATGTGTGGGTTTGACATGAGACTAATTCATACAAGTCACAAATGAATTATGAGTTGTTTTCCCAAATTAAAAAGACAATCTGAGTTCCTTTTCCTAGTTTTTAGTGAGTGACACTTTTTGTATTAAAATGTCAATTTTAAACTAATAGCGGACACTTGGAATCATACCGGTCACACTATCCATAAAATTGAGGTGGAGATGATCCCTACATGTCCCAAATAATGTATGGATCATTTTCATAAATTACCAAAAAAATAATAATTTTTTTACTTAGTTTTCAGTATATTAGTTGTTTTTTCACAAAAATTATTATAAATTTTGAATAAAAAAGATGCACTTGGAGTCATACTGGTCACACCATGTGTCAGATTGAGGTACGACAACATGATACACATCCCAAATGAATCATGTGTCTTTTTCCTAAAGTATCAAAATAATCAGAATTTGTTTACTTAGTTTGGTTTATGCCACATGTGTTTTTTAGCAAAATTCCATTTTAAACTGAAAACACACACTTTGAGCCATACATGTGGCATCATGTGTGGGTTTAACATGAGACTGATTCATAAACGTAAAAAATTAATTTTGAATCATTTTCCCAAATTACCAAGACAATATGAACATGTTTGCTCAATTTTTAGTGAGTAACACTTTTTGGTATTAAAATTTCGATTTTAGACTGATAACAGACACTTAGAGTCATACCAGTCACATTGTGCGTCATATTGAGGTGTGGTTGATCCCTACACGTCACAAATGATGTATAGATCATTGTACTAAAGTACTAAGACAATCTAATTGAATTTTTTCTATTTTGAGTATGCCACATGTGTTTTTTTACTGAAATGTCATTTTAAACTAGAATGACACACAATGACTCTTATCTTGAGTGATAAGTGTTGTGTACACTTTTAAAAAATTGTTCTCAAACACAATCATGGTATAATCACTTTTCTACTTCTTTACCCTAAAATTTTACTATTTACAAGCCAGTGCTTCTTATCCTCCTCGGCCTCGGTCTCCACCTCGATAATCACCTCTGGCTCCTCTTCTACGTCAGTCTCTGACTCTGACTCTGCCTCCTTCTTCACCTCCACCTCCGCCTCCAACTCCACCTTCACCTCCGCCTCCATCTTCCTGATTTTCCAAGAATTTTATTGTTTGCATGTCAACGCTTCTAAACAAATTTATTTTCCCCATTAATCTTCTCCTTGATAAATAGATAAAAAATAATATATAAGCATTCAGAACCTAATGTCTCACAAACCAAATATATTTAAAAAGGTCATAACTCATACTAGATCACAAACAGACTAGGTAATCAACTAATTTTTTTGCTGCCATACGTTCTGAAAAAAGTACGCTGCTCACTCATCTCTAAACAAATTGATTTCTTCTTTTGAGTAACTTTGTTGTCGAAAATCATAATAGTATTGAGAAAATACAGTCAAAAAAATGACTATGAAATATATTTAATGAAATTTTAATTACCTTCATAAATTAAATATTGGGGGATGCAGGTCTTTTCATGCTTTATGATTTCTCTCAGAAATCTGCAATCATAATATCCACAATCTATTTCATTATATTGTTTCATACACTATAGAAACATTGAAAAAAATAAGTAAATTTTTTTGAAATGTTTTGACAGTAAAATATTTATATATATACCTTTTTTTCTTATTTGTAGTAATCCATAGGCTTTTTCTTTTTAGAAATTGACTTCATTCCATGATCTCGCCTGTATTTAGAGACTGTCGTATCATAAAAAATTCTCATTAAAATACAGACTGAACCTATAATTCTAATTTTATCTATAAAATGTTGATTTTAGTTTATTTCACAATCAAAATACACACAATGTGTTGTTGGTTGGTTGAAAATCCATGCGTTGAATTTAAAAAATAAATATTTGAGGTGTCTTCGCTGACTGCTATCAGCATCCATTTCTTCCTAAAAAAATTTAGTAATGAAAAAATTGTCAATTTATTTTATTTGATTATATTGTATAGTTTTACCTTTGAATATAGGCATCGAAAAGATTTTTTCATCAGATTATTTTTTATAAAATTCTTTGAGTAACTCGTTTTTTTATTTCTTTCTCAATTAATGTAATTTATGTCATAAAAATGATACATGGATTAATGAATCCAAATCACGCTTCGCATGATACTCCCATTATATAATTATAATATAAATGCATGTACAAAATATGAATAGTTATTAACATTAATAAACATATTTATCTCACTATTTGTACAAACGTATTATGAAAATGTTCTTTATTTATGTATTGACAACTGAGATTCCCAACCATTAATGCTTGAGAATATCAGTTAAAATCTCGAGAACAATTATGTTTGTGAATGAAACTCCATATATGTATTCTACACATTCAATGTTTGACATGGTTTTATCTTTAAATGTTGTCTCTGTATGATGTTGAAATGATAATAAATATTTCTCTGGAACTAGTGGGGAGAAGGTACTCTCGGAAGGTCATTTTGTTTTCTTGGTTGATTCACTAGATTTTCTTGATTTGACCTTTCGTCTCACGGCCTTTTTATCCATTTGTAATATCATACCTCAAATTATAACTTTTATCATCAAATATAACATATTTTTCATATGAAAATTTTTGTTAAATACGTACCACATGTTTCTTTATAAGATTAGTCGACCATGCTATGAAATCTCTAATAGAAGCTTCGACCATTATAATATCTTGACCATCAAGTAGAACAGACAACTCATCAGTCAACTCATAAGCTACCTCAATCCTCACTATCCTATTATTTTTTGGGAGGGGTTGATTGTGTAGCTGGTATCCATGGATATTATACACATTACCCATTGTAACATGGCGGTACGTGGGTGTTGATAGATAAAAATCACATAAAACAATACCCTATATAATTTTAGTAATATAAAGTTATCAGAAGTTGTGGGATTCACATTTAAGAGAAAGAGTAATGAAAAAATTCATTACCTTGGGTAAGTTATGTGTTTGGGGGGAATGACTAGCCTCAAAGTTAGTGAGATCATTTGGTTAATGTGTAGATATTTTCTCTACCGCTGGTTTTCATTGATCCTTTCTTATACATCGGTTTGCCAAACCAGACCACAAAATAATATCTTGCAGTGAGTCTATTTTTGTTTTCATTAATCTCATGATATTACATGTATCTTCATGTGGTTTTATCATATTGAAATATGTTGAATAAGAGACTCCTAAACCTAATACTCTAACACTGTAACGTCTTGACCCGAAAATCACTAAGCCGGTGCTCCGAGCAGGTTCACCACAAGGCCTCAAGCGTGCCTCCCCATACACTAGAGGCTACCGACTAGCACCGAGGGCCTAGGAGGTGATGGTGGAGAGACTATTCCATTATACTAGAGTAATAATAAATAAGAAATTAATAATTATCATACACATTGGAAAGTAAACAGAGTGCGTTAGAAATAATGCACTGAAATGAAACAAGCAGTAATAGTAAAATGCTGTAAAAGCCCAAGCAACAATGCAATACAATAAAAAACTGTTCACCCATTGGGATGACCATACAAGTGAAAGTACAAAATAAATTTAAAGTCAAAGTACATGGCTCTACTACTAACTCTGAGCCAACCCAAATACATGATCTCCAAACACTATCGAACTGCACCAACCCGATCAATAGAACCACTCAAGCATCTCCACTCGATCATGAAACACTAGGCCTCATCCCTATCCACCATGAAACTCATGCTCAACCTAAAAAATCATACATAAGTTCTACACGTACACTGAGGTGCACATGCACGGGTGAGAAATAATCTCAGTAGGTAACCCCAACAAGAAACCTAAAAGTATGCTGCTAAATGTGTATGCAATAGAAATGTGCTCATCCTAGCTGGAACACAGCAAAAAGAAGTAAACCAAACGCACAACCACAATCAAACTCAGAGTCTGTAATCCCTGTCTATTGGGAAAGTTCCACCATGTATTTCCATATCTATATGCGTATACATGTATATTCCCCTACCTATACACATATACATAAATATGAATATTCATGAGTATGTGAATCAAATAACAAGAAACCATATCAAAAGTCGATACTTGGGTCCATAATCCAGATCTCCTGGACATACTCTGTAAGGGAATTAAGATGGACGTTGTTCCACTTAAGCCATGTGTCGTTAAGTCTATCTCTAGGTCTGCAATCCCATTGACATGTACCTACTTGGTCCAATGCCGGAAATGTCTCTGAGCAAGATATGTCACCATATGGGGATAGTCGTCCTACACCAGGTTTCACTCGTACTCACCTCCAATTACAACTAGATTTCCATATACCGACGGTCAACCCTATAATGAAGGATACAATACACCGACGGTAAATCATGACTAATCGAGAAGACCATAATCATTCCAATCATAGGCTAGGGAGAGTGTAATCATTCCTGCCACTCGAGAGTGTGTAATCTACCATTAGTCTTGGGTCACCATACTGTATTTATAAGCATTTCAGCATATATGAGGGACAAACCCAGTATTTAAGAATTTTAGCATGTAAAATTCATAAAATTTTCCAAAAGAGCCCGTCCTGGGAATCCATTAATGGATCCAAGGTTCGCTTGACATTTTTAAAATAAGCATCAATGAGCCCGACCAACCTATCTTGGCTCACTCATGGAATTTACATAATTAACCTCTTGAGCCCATCCTAGGTATCCCTCAATGGATCCAAGGTTCACTCGACATTTATAAAGAAGACTCAATGAGCCCAACCACCAAATGTGGCTCGCTCATGACCTTTAGGTAATTAAACTCTTGAGTCCGTCCATTGTATTTTAACTGAGACAATGGTTAACCCAAGGTAATCAACATGTAATTAGACACTTGATCCTGACATTGTCTTTTAACCGAGACTGTGGATCACCCATTTCTAATTACCTCTTTTAAAATATTTTACATTGCATTTCAAAAACAACACAAGTGAAATAAACTATCACGTGGCTTATCATAATCAAATCACATGGTCAAAAAATTTACTTAACCAAATAACTCAAGTAAGGTTCAACAGCCAATTCCCAGATAATACCTCTGGGTATAGTAAATATTATAATTAACATGGCTCAGAGCCAGATCCTCGGAGATCATGTCTTGGAATCCCAATAATAAGAAAGACCCCTCGTGTCAGGATCAATATCCACCGACTAGGATGTAGCTTTGGTAACCACTACTGCATTAGCAAGACCATGTTAGATATAAAAAAAATGAGTGAGGCTGGCCCGAATGCCCATCCCAACACTACATCCATGGAACAATGGGATTACATGTTTGGAATGGGTTCTAGGTGACACCCGAACACTATCTCTACCCAAACCCGACGTAACAACTCAGGGTAGGTCAAACAACAGGCACCCACAGGGTCCCTTAAGTCAAACATTGAGGAGTCATCCTACTAGGTATCGTCCAAGTAAACACGAGAGAAGTCATCCTATATAGGATCCTTAGTGAAGAGTAATGGGGGAATACTAATCGGGATCCCCAAACTAAGAACAACATATGAATCCTATAAAAGGTATCCTCTCAAAGGAAAACATGATAGAGATCCTACAAGGGACTCCCTAGGTCAACACATATGCAAAGGCAACCCTTAGGGGATCCTTAGAAGCACTCGGTATCATAACCTCATAGCCTAGAAGGGCACACATCACAAGGGAATAGTCCTCAAAAGAATAGGTAACAGGAGATAGCTAATAGTTCATCTAATCTCAAAAGTATCAACATGGTTGGTCAAAACACCCAACCTATCATTCATTCCAATTCTCACTCCCATGTGAAAACTGGACTCGATAAATGGAAGAAGAACCTCTCCATTTATATAGAAACAAAAAAAAACACAATTTAGACGACCTCTAAATGTAAAGAGGATTCCACCATTGCAATATAAATGGAAAAGAAATCATAATGGACTACTCACATGCCCAATTCTGACTTCCAAGGCACAAGATACCCCAAAACTACTAAGCGGGAGTAGTACATGGCCAGAACACATGGCCCGAACACATGGGGTTTCTTGTGTAGTAGAACACAAAATGTACCTTACTATACTTGGAGTGTTCAATCCACAAAACCACATTCTATGTGAGGTTTCACCCGGACACGTGACCATTTTCCACTACACGACATGTACTTATAGTACACAATGTGTACTTCTAAAAAACCACCATTCTGTGTCCTTTTTGCACTAGGCCATACACACAGACCCCACCACATGGTGTGTACTCAAAGTACATGAAATTTAATAAAGAAAAATTAATCTTCCCCGAATAGAAAGAACACACACCATGTTCTCCTAGAACACAGGCTGTGTAACCTGGGTTTCCCGACAAGAAATCCCTCAAAATGCCCGAAATGCGCATTTTCGCCCCCAAAACAACAGATCCCGCCCTATGGGATTACAAGTAAGAAATATATGACTTTAAAACTCTAAAAAAACATTTTTAAATGGGATAAATGGTGAGAACATAAACATCCCTACCTTCAGGTAGAATCTTCTGAAGCTTCGCTTGGTTTTACAGTCCACGAATGTCGCATGCCGACTCAGTGCATCGAGAGCTTCGAATCGGTACCCCTCTTTCATTCCATATCTCCCTTTTTATCAATCTAAAAATTATCCCATGGCACACATCCAAGGAGGATCCACACATGTTTCATGTTCAAGAAGTAGGAGGGAGGAAGAGAAAATAAATAAAGGAAAAGAAGAAAAAGTCGCCTAGGCCGACCCCATCACCTGACATGAGTTTATGCCTTCCCTAGGATAAAATCCCCATTACGGAATCAATTACATAGATGAAATATCAATCCGATTCTCCATATACAATTTATTTCCAAATGAACCTGTGTGAATAAATTAATATTTAATTTAATAATATTAAATATTAAATATTCCACCAAAATTCAAACAGCTCAGATTTCCACCAAACTATTGTCCTAGAGTAAAATCCCTATTCCGGGACCTACAGAGTTGTCAGAAAAATTATCCAAAATCATATGTTAGGAGAAAATGAACATTTTACCCTACACGAGATTTTAAAAACAAATATTCAAATTTATGCTCTAAATGAAAGTCTAGAAAAATGTGGGTTCTTTCAAACTCCCCTCCATAAACCTTTTCATCCCCATGAATCCAGGTGAAAAGACCAGCAGCCATGCTCCCATCCCGTGAATCTACACTACCAAGATATAAAAACTGTCCAACGACTAGTCATATAGTGTTAACAACTGCCTTCTACATAGAAGAAATTTGGTTGTGACCAATCTGGTAATCCCCACCATAGGAATACCCTTGTTTCCATCTTAAAAGAAAACTCTGAGCTCGAAATATGATAGAAAACACCTACGTTTTAACCATAAATTAGTAAACCCACACTCAAATGGCCAATGGTGCACTCCCCACCATATGGCTTTCCTTACATTGCTCCTAAGTCACAACCACAATAGGTTCCCTCCCCAACAGGGACGAACATTAAGAAATAAAAAGTATCTCAGTGTAGGGATGGAGCTCTCTCAGCATACTCATGGCAAATCAAGATATCTCTTGACCGTCTCTAACAGAAGTACACTATGATTTCACTGAAGGCAAGTCCATCACCCTCCAAGCCTCACTCACCATCCTTCCAAAAACTGACCAGGATTCATCCATGGGTCAACCATCTTACGGTAACCTGACATTTACATGATGTAACCTCTACCATGGAGGGACATTTCAACACAATTCCTAGGTTCCAAGCCCACGAAATGTCTTGAAACACCGGTCCTCAGCTTGCACCCAGCCACTCATCGATCTAGTTTCAAATGATACCATGTACAACCATTGTGTATCCCAAACACCCGACATATAAAAAAGGTTTTGTTCCAGTAACGATCATATACACACGCACTGACTATAATAAAAATTGAAATATCACTGGTCCACCAAGCCAGGCACCCGAACAGTCCAACCCATCGAATCCAGTCTCAAAAAGAAAGCACCGAAGGTGCCTCATTCAAAATCTAAAGACATTAAAATTCCTATAACAAAAAACTCGATCACCTACCGTGTCTTGATCATAAAATAATCATAAAATAAACCTCACTACCCAAAGTCATCGGAAAAAATAGTCCAACCCCTCTCACATAGGTTTCCCTAGAATAAAATAGACGTTGACCTACAAGGGTCTGATTCTAAAAAAAGGGTATCTAGGTCTTCCACATAGCCCTACATAAAAAGCCTCATAACAAGGTCACAAGCTCCGACCACCTAGCCTAAAATATCCAAAATCTCTAATAAGAACATTAATATCACAATGACCAATGAAATTCAAAACTGAAAACATAGTTTACAACGGCCCTGATCCTCTTCGGGCATCCTCAGAAGGAACTACTCCATGGAGGTCACAACCAGAGAAAAAGAGAATATCTAAACAGACACTCTTTGGGTATCCGTATATGGAAATACCCTAAGGAGTTTCAGTTCACAAGAAAATACTTGGTATCTATCGGCATCATACTTAATGATCCAACTAGATAACCACAGACCCAATAAAAAACACCCAACAAGGGGTTAAACAGAAAGGAATCACATGCCATATTGACTTACTAGGGTCACTACACTGCCTGTGCCTAAATGTTGAGTCATTAGCCACACAAAAAAATGCCTCAATTTAGATCCACATAACCTTCCATCAGAGTAAAAATTATGTGTAAGAAGACCCAAAGGTCTTAGTCGTCAGTAAAAACACACACTAGAAGGCTTATATGCTATGAATATTATGTACGTAGTATGATGCATGAGACGCCTCTTTCCTTTGCTCTCCAAGAGTCAAAAAAAATATTTGGAATATTACCAAAGGCCAAGAGCCATAGATCCATAGTAAATCAAAACACCCACACAACATGTGAGTCTCTCAAGGCATAAATCATATACAACTATAACATCAAAAATCTGAACAATAATACCAATCCCTGGAAACCATGAATTCTTACTGGAATAAGTGTTCTCAATGAATGAGCCCAATATCCATCATAGTTTCTGACACATTCCTAATACTATTGTCTACCAAATCCCAAACAGTAAATACCAGGAAAAGAAACCCCTCTGATACCACTTTGCAACGTCCCAACCCGAAAGCCACTAAACCAGTTCTCTGAGCCGGTTCACCACAAGGCCTCAAGCGCACCTCCTCGTATGCCAGAGGCTTCCAAATAGATGTGAGGGCCTAATATGTGATTGTTGGGAGACTATTAAATCATAAAATATTAAAAAATAACAGAAATAACTAGGTATCATACACATCATAAAGTAAACAGAGTGTGGAAGCAACAAAAAACTAAAATAGAAGAAGCTGTAACAGTAAAATGCTATAAAAGCTCGAACAGTAATGAAATACAGTACAAAACTGGTCACCCATTTGGATGACCATATAGATACAAGTTTAAAATAAATTGAAAGTAAAATTATTGGGATCTACTACTAACACTGAGCCAACCCAAGTACCCGATCTCCAGACATTGTCAAATTGCACCAACCTGATCAATAGAACCACTCGAGTAGCTCCACTCGATCATGAAACACCAAGCCTTAACCCTATCCACCATGAAACTCATGATCAACCTGAAAAGAAAACATAATGAATACATGTACACCGAGGTGCACATGCAGGGGTGAGTAATAATCTCAGTAGGGCACCCCGACAAGCAACCTATAACTGTGTTGGTAAAAGTGTATTCTACATCAACATGCTAAGCCTAGATGGCCACAAAAAAATGAGTAAACCAAACGTGCAACCACAGTCAAACTTAGGGTCTATAATCTCTATCAACAAGGAATGTTCAACCATGGATGTCCATATCTATATGTGTATACATGTATAGTCCCATACCTATACACATATACATAAATATGAATATTCATGAGTATGTGAATCAAATAACAAGAAACCATATCAGCAGTCAATCCATGGGTCCATAAGATCAATCCTCTGGACATCTTGTGCAAGGGAATTGAGATGGACGTCATGCCACTAAAGAGATGTATCATTAAGTCGATCTCTAGGTTCATAATCCCATCGACATCTACCTGCTTCAGCCAACACTGAAAATGTATCTAAGAAAGATACGTCACCACAGGGGGATACTTGTACTACACTTGGGTTCAATCGTACTCGCCTCCAATCACAACTAGATTTCCAAATACCGACGATCAATCCTATTGATAAGGATACTATATACAGATGGGCAATCCTAACTGATCCAGAAGAGCATAATCATTCTGATCATAGGCTGGGGAGTGCATAATCATGCATGCCACACGGGAGTTCATAATCTACCATGAGTCTTGGGACTTTATGAACGATGTATAAGCATTTCAGCATGTATCAGGTCCAAGCCTAGTATATAAGCATTTCAGCATGTATCATTCATAACATTTTCCAATAGATATCGTCCTGGGAATCCCTCAATGGATCCAATATTCACTTGACATTTTCAAAATAATCCCCAATGAGCCTGACCACCCTATCATGGATATCTCTTGGCCTTTAAATAATTAAGCTCTTGAGCCCATCCTAGGTATCCATAAATGGATCTAAGGTTTTCTCGGCAATTATTATGAAGGATCAATGAGCCTGACCATCAAATGTTGCTCTCTCATAGTCTTTAAGTAATTAACCTCTTGAGTCTATCCATTACCTTTTAATCGAGACAATGGTTCACCCAAGGTTAAAAAGATGTAATTAGACACATGAGCCTGACCTTGTCTTCTAATCTAGTTTTTGGATTTCCCATTTCTAATTACCTCTTTTAAAAAATTAAACATTCCATTTAAAAACAACACATGTGAATTAAACTATCACATGGTTTATAATAATCAACTAACATGGTCAAAACATTTACTTAACCAAATGCATCAAGTAAGGCTCAAAAACCAATTCCCAAGTAATACATGTGGGTGTAGTAAATATCACAATTAACATGGCTAAGAAGCCAGATCCCAGGAGAGTATGTCCATGCATCCCAAAAACAAGAAATACCCCTCACGTCAGGCTCAACATCCACCAACCAGGAAGAACCTCTGGTAACCACTACTGCATCACCAAGATAAAGTCAGATATAAAAAAATTAGTAAGGCCAGACCAAATGCCCAAACCAACACTACATACACATACCGATGGGATTACATATTTGGCATGCGTTATAGGTGACACCCAAACACCATCTCTACCCAAACCCAACATAACAACTCAGGGTCGGTCAAACAACGGGAATCCACTAAGTCCCTCAAGTCACACTAAAGAGTAATCCAACTAGGGATCCTCCAGGTAAACATGAGTGAAGGCATCCAAAATGGGATTCTTAGTGAAGATTAATGGAGTAATATTACATGGATCCTCAAATTAATAACAATAGAGGAATTATATAACAGGGATCCTCTCAAAGGAAAACATGATAGAGATCTTACACGGGACTCCATAGGTCAACACATAAGCAAAGGCATCCCTCAGGGGATCCTTGGAAGCATCCAGTATCATAGCCTCATAGACCAGAAGGGAATATCTCAAAATGGAAAAGTACTAAAAATTATAGGTCGTAAGAGATAAGTGATAGCTTATCTCATCTCAAAAGTCTCAACTAGGTTGGTCTGAACACCCAACATATCATCCATGCCAAGTCTCACTCCCACGTGACAACTGGACTCGATAACTAGAGGAAAAACATCTAAATTTATATAAACCCCCCCCCCCCAACACCATTTATATGACCTATAAATATCAACATGATTCCACCATTTCAATCTATGTGAAAAAATAATCAGAATGGTCTACTCACACGCCCAATTCTGACTTCCATGGCACTAGATACCCCAAAACTACTGAGCTGGAGTAGTACATGGCCAGAACACATGGGGTATGCCTTTGTAGTATTACATGACATGTAAATTACTATAAAAGGTGTGTACTATTCGAAAAATGTCATCACATGGGTTGTTTCACTCAGACACATACCCACGTGCCACTAAATGGTGTGTACTTATAGTACACAACGTGCACTTCTTAAAAACCACCATTTCGTGTCTTTTTGCACATGGTCGGACACATGAACACCACCACACAGAGTGTACTCAAAGTAAATGGCGTGTACTTAAGAAAACATTTTCTTCCATTAATGGGAAGAACACATGATTTGTTCCCCTTGAACACATGCCGTGTAACCTGGGGGTTTTGATGGGAAATCCCTCAAAACGCCTGAAACGCTCGTTTTCGCCCCCAAAACAACAAATTGTGCCCCATGGGATTAAAATTAAGAAATATAAGTCTTTTAAACCTTAAAAAATATGTTTTAATAGGATATATGGTGAAAAAATAAATGAACCTACCTTCGGGTGGAAACCGTCGAAGCTTCGCCTGATTTTACGGTCCACAGATGCCGCATGCTGACTCAACACATTGAGAGCTTCGAATTAGTACCCCTCTTGACTTCCTTTTATGCCTTTTTCTCAATATCCAAATTATATCATGTAACAGGGAAAAGTAGGAGACACAAAAGGTTCATGTACAAGAATGATGAGAGAGGAAGATAAAATAAATGAAAAGAAAAGGAAAAGAAGAAAAAGGGGCCCAAGCTGGCCCCAACACCCGACATGAGTGTGTGCCTTACCTAGGCTAAACTCCTCATTCCAGAGTAAACGACGTAGATAAAATTTCAATATGATTCCTTATTTAAAATTTATTTCCAAAAAATCCTTCATGAATAAATTAATATTTAATTTAATAATATTAAATATTAAATATTCTGCCAAAATTCAAATAGCTTATATTTCCACCAAACTCCTATCCTAAGGTAAAATCCCTATTCCGGGACCAACATAGTTCTCAAAAAAATTATCTAAGATCATATGGTAGGGGAAAATGACCACTTTACCCCTCATAAGTATCCAACAACAAAAATTAAAATTTCTTCTCAAAATGACAATCCGGAAAAACACGGGTTCTTATAAACCCAACCGTATTGTTTAGCCCGCTTTAAAGCTACAGAAAGTTGCTTTTCTTCTGGTACGGTCATTTATTATTCTTCTGTATAAACCATATAAATAATATGAACATATTTATTTTTATGTAATATTTTTATAAATCATAACAAATTAAAATTATTTCATCTTACACATGCTTTCCATACTACTTTTTTGTTTTTGTCAACTAATATACCATCGATATTTACACGAGCCTCCTTCCATAACACTTGATGTGGGATGGATGTGGCTTCAAATTTTGATTCATCAATCTGTATATAAAATAAGGAACATATGTTATTTCATATCACATAATATACTTTTATCATTGATTTAATATACATACCAATTTCTTCTCTAACGAAGCGTACCCTATCCTTTGCGATAGGGGTACAATGGTTTTGATGCATGTTCTTTATTTTTAGCACTCTTTTACTATTTCATAAATTAAAGATTTTGAATGAATTTGGATAAAATAAATAATGTCAAATAATATATTATCAACCACAATGCACTTGAAATGATTTCTCATTATGACAATTGCTGAAATCAGTCCATGTTTCCTTATTTATAATGACTGCATAACTAAGTGGTGGGTGGAGAATTATTTTCCCCTCCGCATCCCTAAGATGCAACTTCGTCAGAAGTGTCCAGAAGCCTCTATGAGCTTTTTTAGTGTCCATTAAGACAAATTTCTTATGGGAATATTCTAAAATAAACAAATTCTGCAAGGAATAATGAAAACTAAATCAATGTTTTATTATATATTTTTTCAGTAAATTTGATAAATTATATTGTAACATTATTGTTATATATTTCCAAAGGATTTTTGTCGTTATAGGTTGTATATGGCTCCATGAGTCAATATCAATAGCCACATTCATCTTCGTTGTGACCCTAGTATAACTAATGAATGTTGACTTTTTGGGGTTAATTGGCTTGCTGCGTTGATTCCAACAAACCTCAAATTTTATACCCTGACTTCTTGCCTTGATAATTTTATTCAAAACTGTAATACTGCATCATTCTATTTTTTTTCATTTTTTTCATCAACAAGTTGCTGATCCCCTAATAATTTTTCAGTTTCATCATTAATTGTCTATTATTGATTGAGATTGGAAATATCATCATGTTCAGAATACATCGTCTGCATGAGTAGTCAAACATTTAATTTGTCTTGAATAATAAAAATTCAATACACTCCATGCATAAATGTCTATAATTTCATGCATCTTGAATGAAAATTTTTACTATCTTGAACATAGATATAAAGCTTCAATACTATAGTACAACTAACCTTCACTTCCTTTATTTAATCCATCCTTAGACGCTTGATTGCCTCCCATCTCTTGATGATGGATTTGAGGATAAAATATCCCTCTTTCAAACTAGCTTTCCACCTATCACTATTTCTGAGGTATTTCATCAATGATCATTGGAACCACAATGATGGGAGGAAGGATAGTTTAAAAAATATTTCATCAAGAGATGGAAGATAATCGAGCGTCTAAGGAATAATGTGGCCTTGGAACGTACACTAATGGGATCACTCAAAAAGTCTCTTCAATTGAAGAGGAATTGGAACACCTCTACTCTAATAGTCTTGAATAGATTAATCTCACCCACCTGAATTGGACATTACTTCTGTCTACTCAAGGATTCCTCACCTTCCAATTTTGGATATTTTTTTAATCCACCATAAGATCCCTCCAATAACATACATCCTTAAAAAGGTTAATTTGTCAACTTATGCTCAGTATTGATCTCAAATTTTTTACTCTTATAAATTATATAAATATATTCAATGAAATCCAAAATATATTATTCTGATATATTACCATAAAATCTTAGAGGAACCATAGATACATCCCATCATTGAAAATTATACCCCATTTCTTGAAGTAAATATATAATTACCTCTAGGAATATACTACTGTATGACTGATAAAGATATTATCAGCTGTAAAATATAATATTGGATAGAGCTCTCCCCACAACAATGTATTCAATCCTTTGAAGAGATTACACTATCCTTTAATCACAAAAACATTCTTGAGTACCCTCGATCATTGAAGGAGTTCTAGCACCTTAAACTAGTGATAACCAGTGATAAAAGGAGAAGATAGGTTTGGATATAGAATTCAACAAAGAGTTAATTTCAATAGGGGGATCATATCCATTTATAGAGATTCTAAATTAAATAATTATTTCTTTATGCATTGACCACCATCCCATGGAAACTGATAATTTCATCACATTTTAGTACTTCTTTCATTGAGTGTTTCAATAAATGTTTCAAGCCATCTATGATTCTATTTTTGATTTATAATTTATGAGAACCCATTTGGGAGAAGTATCCAAATTCATTCAAAAAATATCATATATTTAGTGCCGCACATAAAACTAAGTTGGCCATATGTCGTAGCCTCTGATAAAAGTATATATAAGCTTAAATTTATATTTATGATTCAAGCATAATAGAAAATAAAATATATCTATTTTGTGTATTTTGGACATGGATAAAAAATTACATGACTTATATGACATAAATATCCAAAACATAAAAAAAATATTCTAATCATTTTTTTTCTCTCGACGGTTATTCACCATGTTAGATGACTTTTCAAATTATTTTTTTTATCATATGAATTAATTATCTCTCTATTTTGATTAGTAAATCTTTTAATAAATCACATCTCATAGTATTCCTAATCAACTATCCAACCATGAATAACTCACTCACTTTTTGGAAATATACTATTTATATGTTTTTGGGTATTTCTAAGTCCATTGACCCAATAATTTCTCAACTCTATCCAATATAGGAAATTTTTAAATTTTTTTGAGCATTGTTTTCTCACCAAAGAAATTCCACATCACACTTTGTAACTGATGGTTAAAGTTTAATAATACTATTGAATTAATTAAATAAACAAAACTCTCACAACATTCATCACTAAGATAATTTTCATAATTTGATTAATCAATTCAATATTTTTATGAATTCAATAAAAAATTATTCATCAAAATCATAAATCTAAATAACCCATTTAATGGTTTAACAATTACATGAATAACCAAAATCTAAAAAACATGTTTTAATGATATTACACTTACCTTGGTCCCTATATGTTCATCACCCATAAATGAGGGCCATAACTTGGTATCCCCTGATCCTTAAAAAACCTCATAATCAAGCCTTTAGAATCTATAATATTGTATATAAGGTGAATTAAATTTGAAAAACAACCTAGATTCTGGAACCCTATATTATTCAAATGAAGAGAAAATCGATGGTGGGGAGAGAGGTCTCCTTGTTAATGTGGAGAGGAGAGTAAACCATATATGTGTTTCTTTATGGACAAATGGGATGGACACTCAAATACATATGAAAGGAGAAAAATGATGAAATAGGACCATGCTCATCTTTCAGTAGCGACAAGAATAGATGTTGGGTTCTTAATGTTTAAGAACATCACAAAAACGCAAAATATAGAACCCAAAACATCAAACAATGATAGAGGAAAAGTAGAAAATAACATACATTGGATTATAACCTAGACTAATCTATGGGGATGTAGAGGACTCATGCTGGTAGAAGAGGAGTTCTGTGAGAGCTTGATAATCATGAGTGACCGAGTCATGGTTAAGGTTTTTAAAAATAGATCAAGGATACTTTAATAGTGCTTTTCAAAAAGTACTGAAAAATATCCCTTTTATCAGTGATAAATTTATAAGAGCTGATAAAATGAATATCTATCAGTTCCTTTTTAGCGCTGAAAATCTTGATCTTTATCAGGGCTAAAAATGTGTTGTTAAATGTTTTCTAATTATAATTATTTAAATAACTTTATAATAATTTTATAATTATTTAAATAAATTTATTTTTATTTTATAATTATGTAAATAACTTTATTATAATTTTATAATTATTTCAATAAATTTATTACAATTATATAATTAGTTAAATATATATAATTATTAATTTATAATTATATAAATAATTATTTAAAAAATAATAACTATTTATTTATAATAATTATAAATATAGTAAAAATACATTTATAGATATATTTATTTATAAATATTTATTTATAAATATTTATTTATGAATATATTTTTAACATTATTAATGGATATATAATCTTAAATACATTAATTCTAAAAATGTGTGAAATTGAATTATTCAAAATGAGTACACTTTAAAAATATTGAAAAATGGATAATTTTTATTAATTGAATATAAGTTATTAAAAAGTATGGATATATATATATACTGAAGTGTATGAATAGATATTTAAATTACTAAAACATAATAATAAATATATATTAATAAATAATAGAAAATGATCAAATTCAAAAATAAAATAAAAAATAAAAATATTAAAATTGAATACCCTAATGGTAGTATTAAAAACAAATAAATAAAATTTAACAATTAAAAAAAATATTAAATGTATCATGTTATAATGACATTATAAAATATACTAAAATTTGAATAAATTACATAAATATTAGGTGTATGTGTTTCTATATATTGCGTAAACATATTTGTGTGTGTGTTTGTGTATAAAAATTCAATAACACACACATATATATTTATATATGTATGTATGTCAAATAAATGCAACACACAACGTTTGATATAATTTATGATTTTAATTAACATTTTATATATATTGTAATTATTAATTTTATATAACTATATTTATTTTATAATATATATTAATATTTATAATATATATATATATGTCTATTAAATTTACTCTCTTTTATCAATAATTATTTAATTAATAAATTTTTTTATATTTTTCTTAATTTACTCAATTTTTTTTATTTTTAATTTTATTTCGAACCTTGATCAGTGCTAAAAATAAAGAACTCATAAGGGTTGTTTTATCAGCACTAAAATAATGCATTAATAAAGGTTACCTTTTATCAGTACTAAAAA
The DNA here is from genome assembly GCA_963277665.1 of Viscum album. NCBI lineage: Eukaryota > Viridiplantae > Streptophyta > Magnoliopsida > Santalales > Viscaceae > Viscum > Viscum album. Next base: position 20,217,205 of record OY728157.1, on the reverse strand, counting down.
AGCACTGATAAATGGTTCCCTTTATGAGTGATTTTTAGCACTAATAAAGTGCTTCCTTTATCAATTCTTATTTTAGGGATTATAAATATGAACTTTATCAGTGAATTTTTCTAGCACTGATAAATGCTAGTACTGTTATAGGTGTGTTTTGTAGTAGTGAACTTGGTTTAATGAAACCTTTATTCTTAAAATACAACAAAAAATCATTCAACATTAAAATTTAAAAATATCAATCCAATTTGAATATAGAGATATAAAAATCATACCTGGAAATAATTCAATTAAAAACACTACCTGATACTCTACATGAATTCTAAAAAATTAATAATGAGAACCATATGGGTTGTGGATCACTATATTTATAATTTCAAAATGAATAGCTTCTTCTATTACTCTTAACACAAATAAAACTAACTACCATGATATACTCCCAAAACCGTTTTACATAGTTCTATCAATATTTATATTCACTCTCTATTTGACCATAAACATAATAATCCACCCTTCTAAATAAGATAACATTATCTTTCTATCATAACATTTAATGAGAGTGTTATATACTGTAACAACCCCAACTCTGGTAGCCCATAGACGGTGTCTACTTTATTAACATTGATATAAGGGATCTAATCCTGAAGGACCGATCAGTTTAGTAGTCTTAGAAATATTGATAAATGCATGATAAATATTATACATTGGGAATAAAGTATAAATCAGTAAAAAGTGAACATTCAACATCCTTGAAACTCATTTAAAGATTTCTTCTTCATAACCCGGGGAAAGGAAAGAAAATAAGGGTGACCTCAAATTCTCAGCAAGGGTTTCATAGAATAAAATATATCATGAGTAAATAAAAAATAATCAATATAGAAATATAAATAACTGATAAATAATGACATTTAATCAATATATAGACCCTAAATGCATCAATGGATTATATTAAAGAAAAAATTCCATGGTTAATAATAACTAAATTCTAAATGAAGGAAATGTATAATATTGGACATCATGATCATTAAAATCATGATATGCATACCGTCAAGTCCATATTTCAAGAGAGTTTAATCAATTCTTAGGTATAATACAAAAAAAACATTTAATTTTGAGAACTTATTTGTCTCATGATACCTATCAATGAATAGAGGGGTAATTAATAATCATACCCCACCCATCATTTCATGTCCAATACATCACTTCGTGGAGACGGTAGGTCGTATGCACGCACGAGAGATATTATAATTTCATTTGGTGAAAGGATAAAAAATTGGATGATATATTAATTTCACAAGATCAATATTATGTAATAATAATAATATATATTCATTATTTCCATTATTATGACTATCTATGTGAGTCTATAATGGAAAACATTACACCAATTCGTGAGGCGGAAGTCCATCATATAGAGGAGTGATTGTTTTGTTTCCCGTTTGATGATTAAGTAGATGGATAAATATTATTCAATAAATATAAAACATATTATCATATGGATGATACTGGTTTTATTATATTTTAATTTTTAAGGCATAATTGAAGGTGATAAAATAATTAGTAAAAACAAAGTGCTTGGTGAAGTTGATTACCTTATTTTAGATAAATCTCCTTTGGATCTCTTATTAAGGGCCCTATGGTTAATATTTTGGGAATAAAAGTAGCTCTAGAACGCGGCTAATGATGTTGGGTAGTGATTCAGGTAGGGTTTAGTCAATCTAAATGGATTAATAGGTGTGGAGAAATGAGGGGTTGAGGTACCCTTTTATTATTGAGCTGAGCAGCACACTTGTAATTTTTCAATGTTTTTCAATAATGTCAATCAATTTTATATATAAATGGATCTATAATAGCTCATATTATAAGGTGATAAGGTTAAGGTATAACTAAAACCAACCAATAGGGTTTAATTAAGTGTTTTTTTTCATTTTAACCCATATCATTATAGACTAACCCTTGGTAAACCCACTTTAACATTAACAATAGTAATTAACTGTATGATTTTTTACTATCCGTTATTAAAAAAATTAGGCTGAACAAATTAAATAATATTTATTATTTTTATTATAAATATAGAATTCATTTTATTAAATTCAATTCATAGAAGTGTAAACATATAATTTAATGACAAACCCACAAAATGTATCAAAAAATGATTTAAAAAAATTCATTTTTTAAGAATGAGATGATCTCACATTAACTATATGACTAGTATAATAATTTTAATGATTTAAATTAATATTTATAAATATATATATAATAAAAATTATTTAATTCAATGATCATTTAAAATTATTCTAATTAATAAAAATGGAAATACTTTATGCTTGTTAGAAAAAAGGTTTTTTTATAGAAATATATCTTTTTATCTCTTGATGATCTTATCTTTATGTCAATAAAATTTATAGTCAATAAGTTGTAAATTATAGATATTATGAAAATTTATTATAAATAAATTTAGGAATATTTAAATACTATATTTTCAATTTTTCATCAAAAATTTATTTCTAATGGAAAGTGTCAAAAACTCATTCTAGGATTATTTTGACCAAGTAAGTTCAAATTCAATATTTATCCTATCAAATTAGATTTATTAATACATTAAATATTAAAACATAAATTTTATTATATTCTTACTAAAATATAATATTCCCTTACTATAATTGAATCTTGGGTGTTATAGTCCTCCCTCCTATGGAAATTTTTTCCTCAAAAGTATCATGGAGATTACTTTCTAAACAAATGAGGGTGATTCTTCTTTATAACATCCCCTAGTTCCCAGATTGCTTCCTAGATTTTATGATTTCTCCAAAGTACCTTCACCCGTCAAGTTGTCTAATTCTACAATACTTTCACTCTAGGGGCAAGAATCATGATAGAATCATCATAGTAAGATAGACCAGGTTATGATTTTATTTCTTTATAGGTAAGATCATGCATTGGGTGTAGTGTTTACATCGTTAACAATGAGATATACAACACATAATTGACTTATAGAGACTTGGTTTAATTTCAAAATGTTAATCCACAACTCCAACTCTTTTAAGGATTTAAAAAGGTTTGATTTTCTTGGGGCTCATTTTTTCCTTCTTATTTAATCTTATGACACCATTCCATGGATATAACTTCAAGAAAAAATGATCTCCCACATGAAATTCAAAATCTTTACACTTGTTATTGGGATAAATATTTTCCAACTTTTATCTATATTAATATGATTCTGAATAGTATTTACAATTATTTTTGTCTCCTCAACAAGTTATTTTCCTACAACCTTTTTTTCACCAACTGCATCCTTGCAAGTTGTAGTACAACATATTTTCTATAAAATGTTTAATATGACACCATTTGAATACTTTAATAGAAGGTATTATTATAGTAACACTTTAAAAAAGGTGAATACTAATCCCACATATCTTGGAATTCATGTGAGAATGATATAAAAATGTCTTATAATGTTTGAATTGTCCTTTAAAACTATACATGAGCCTAAGGATTATATGATATGTTCAATTGAATCTCGGTGTCAAGATCCCTTCAGAATAATTTTCCTGAATTTCACTGTAAATCATGGATCATGATCAGATATAACTAAAATTGGTATACCAATAGGTATTACAACTTCATTAATATATAATCCTTTAAGGAGATTAAGATGTAAATATCTTTTATTACATAGAAATGTGTATATTTTTTAAGTTGATCAAAAAGTACCCATATTACATCATTGTTTCTAAGAGTATTTTCTAATCTAGTGAAAAATTCCATAGTAATGTCATCCCATTTCTAAATAGGAATAGGTAGCGGTTGCATGAATCTTCAATGATGCTGTATCTCGACCTTCACATGTTGAGAAACCAAGTATCTTTATATATAATCATTAATTTCCCACTCCATATTATCCCACAAAAAATGTTCCATCAAATAACTATACATACTAGTGTTACCATAGTGTATAGTCAAATTCATGCTATGAGCATTATCCAATAACTATATTTTTGGATCAGGTATATATGGAACATGTAACCTATTTCCAAATTTTAGAATGTCATCTTCAAAAACTATGTATACCAATTTACATTACTCATTACTTTAATTTTCTTTTGATAATTTTCATCATCAGGTTGATAATATTTTATATATTCCAATAAATATGGTTTTGAAATAATTTTAAAAAGCAGTGATGTGTCCCCATCCTTAATAATTATCATATCCATATTTACTTGATCCCTGAATATAAGAACCATATTAATCCTCATTTTTCTGAGAAATCTATGATCATTTATGTTTGATGCATCTGAGGCATTATTTACACTACCTAGGTGGTAGTGTATTCATAAATCATAATCCTTGTGTATCTTGAGCTACTATATTTTCCTCACATTGAGTTATTTATATGAAAATATTCATTTTATACTCTTATGATATGTTTATATCTTAAATCTTTAACCATTAAGATAATGTCTCTATATCTTCAAAGAAAATATTATGGACACAATCTCATGATCTTTGGTTGGATATTTCTATTCACAAGTCCTTAAATTCCTTGATACATAGGCAATAAATTTATGAATCTTCATAAGGAAAAAATAGAGTCCCTTCTTCGACACATCCCTATATATCCCAAATCCATCATTTTTTGATGGAAGAATAAAAATCAGATCATTGAACTATATCCTAATTAATTATTCAAAACATTATTCACTTTCATTTATTCATGTGAATATAACCCCTTTAAATATAAGCATAGTTATCAGGTTATCAAATCAGTTTTTTAAACATCGATGATAATAACATACTAAACCGATGAAATAAACACATCAGTTGCATTCATCAGTGTAGAACAATCATTTTCTTCGGTTGTCTTCATATGATCAATAGAGATTCGATCCATAGAGACAACATGACCAAGAAAAGGAACTTTTTGAAGCTATAATTCACACTTTATAAATTTCCCATCTAACTCTTTTTCATGAAGAGTCTCAAGAATAATCCCCAAGTGATTTTCATGGTCCTCATAGATTTTATAATAGATCATGTAATCATCAATAAATACCACAAAAAATAACCAATATATTCTAGGAATACTCTATTTATTAGATCTATAAAAATAGAGGGTGTATTAGTTAATCCAAATAGTATTAATACAAACTCCCAATGTCCACACCTCATATAAAATATTGTATTTATAATATCTTCCTTCTATACTCAAAATTTATGATACCCAAGAAGAAGGTAAATCATTGAAAAATATTGAACTCCATGAATTTGATCTAATATTTCATCAATGCAAGGTATAGGATTCTTTTTATTTAACATAATAGCATTTATATCCATATAATAAATGTAGGACCTCATAGATCCATCATTACTCTTAACTAAAAGAAGAGAATCACCCTAAGGTGAAACACTAGGGAATATAAATCCATTTTCATAAAAATACTCTAGTGGTTCCTATAACTACACTAATTATATAGTTTCCATTATATATGGTTTCTTAGAGATAAGTCTTACATCAGGGATTAAAATCAATAGAAAACTCAACTTCACAATCTGAAGGATGTCCAGGTAATTTATCATGAAATACATCAATGTATTCCTATAAAATAGGTACATCCTAAATTTGATGGTAGAGTTTTCCATATGTATATTTTGTTTACTCTTATTCTCAAAGTATCTCATTCCAAAGTGATAATAGGGGTGGATTTATACATGAACCATATAAATAAGTCTCCACTCTAAAGATAAGAAATTCCATATCTTCATAATGAATCATAATTTTCTTATCTTTGTAATATATTTTTACATAAAATTTTTAAATAAATTCCATACCAAGATTATATAAAATCCAACCATAGTTATAATAATAATGTATGAAAATTGGTCTTGTTTATGTGTCATAATAGGATCTTTCTAACACATCCTTGTTACAGTGAGATTTCGACTAAGAGTTTTGACTTAAAACTCCCTTCTTAATGTGATAGGGAAATATCTATTTTTTTCAAAAAAACATGGATTATAGAAAATAGCTTGAGAATCTATAATAAAATATAGCATTAAATAAATTTTAATATATTATTTAAGTACCTTTCACTACATCTTTGGGAACTTTAATCTCATATGTAGTGATCTTGGAAGCTTGGGATTCTCTCCTTGGCATCATTGGTGGTAGATTCCCTTAAAACGTGGGGAATTGGTTTAGATAATAACCAATATAATTATATTTTGGGAACTAGATAATAGTGGTATCTTTATTTCCCTTACCTTCATTGTCCAGATGACTCTTAACCCCATATTTACAACAAACTCCCCTACCCTTCAAGTGATTTCTAAGATATTTCATTCCACAATTTTCATATGATCTAAATTGATTCATTTTCTTCTTCCCCTTTTACACATTCAATTTGTCTTTATATTAAATAAAATCATTATTATCTTGGTTTTCTTTGAATATATATGATCTATGAAATTACTTATCTTTTTTGATGAAACATAAAATAATTTCATTAGATGACCGAAAATTTTGAGAAACAAGTTCCCATCGGAGACTTGTCTTAAGACCTTTTAATTAATATTCAATAATGAATTCCATATTACATATGTAATCCATAACATACCTATATAGTCTTATAGATTTTTCCTTATACTGAACAACAATTTTATCTTTTTATTTATTTATGTTGATGAACATTTTCTTCATTTCAGTTCGTTTCTCATGAGGGAAATATTTGTTGAACAATGTTTCCTTAGAATATTTACATTCCATGTTTTCAATTTTTTATTATTCCTTAGTATTATGGATAAATGACCACCATTTATTAGTATCCCCTTTGAGACAATATACTTCATCTATAATATTTTCCCTTTCATTGCATCCCAAGTCCAGAAATATCATAATAAGTGACTTAATTCATTGCTCAATTTCCACATGATTAGTAGTCCCAAAAAATTATACTGGATTATATCACATGAAATGATCCAATATAGGTGTATCATGCCATGTTAAATCATGTTTCTCCACATTTTTAATGTTAGAATTCATAAACTAGTTCAAATTTTCTAATATATCCATGATCTACTCAGCTCCAACAGTAGTTGTGCGGGATTTCTCTTGAATTAAATTTATACATTGACCATGGGTAATTATATCATTATTTATACTAGTAAACATTCATAATCAATGGAATACTCTAAATTAGTTCATTATAATTTTAATTTTAATTCATAATATAAAATTAAAAATCTGGTGTAATAATTAACATAAATTGAAAATTTATGCATTGTTAATCTCAGAATCATAAACATGGTTTCCATGGGAATATTTTTAGAAAAAATTAAAAACATTTATAATATTTAGTAAGGAATTTTTGTATTAACCCAAGAATAATCACTGGGAGTGTCAAACCTGGTGACCAGTAAGGTAACAATCACCATGCATGAGAATCAAGGTCGAGATTTACTCGGCCAACTATTTTGGGGGTTATTACCCCTAAATACATCTATGAAAAAACCACATCCACTTATTGTATAAAAAAAGGATATATATTTCTAGGGAAAAATAAATAATATCTAGCTTAATAAAAACTTTAATGATATTTTATTACATTTAGAAATGTCCTAAAATCCATTCGTAGTTTTATATTCCATAATATATTTTTCCTTAAATATACTTCCCATGGATTCTTCTAAATTTACTTTGACACCAAATTTAACAACACTGAATCCAATAACCCAAAGCCAGTTTTACTTTATTATCATAGATATAAGGGATATATCCATAAGTACTAATCATTTTAGTATTCTTTTAGGATAGATACATACATGATACCTATTTTACATTGGGACTAATATATAAAACATAACAAAAGTGAATATCCTATATCCTTTAAACTCATTTGAAGATTTTTTATTCAAAACATAGAGAAATGAAAAAAAAAATAAGGGTGTTCTATAATGTTTTGTAAGGGTTACATTCAATGAAATATATCATGAGTAAATAATTCATGATCAATATGGAAAGGTAAATAACTAAAAACTCATTCCATTTTATCAATAACTTGAGTATGAAATGAATCCATGAATAATATCAAAGAGAAAATATAATGGATAATAATAACAAAATTCTCAAAAAATTAATGAATAATATTGAATTTCATGATCTAATACATCATGATATCAATACCATCAAGACCTTACACTAAGTCAGTTTAATCATTAGGTATGTACACACCAAAAAACCATTTAATTTATCAAACTGATTTGTCTCATTAGAAATATCAATTCATTGAGGGGATATCCATAACATAGATCCACCATTTACTATAGTCCAATTAATTAATCATATATTGAATAGCCAGTTTAATTCATAAACAATATGCCATATAAAAAATATCAATATTGAGAAAATAATATAGAATATCAATTTTCCCCAGTCAATCAAATAACATTTATAGTAAAACACTATATGTAGAAATGGTATATAGTTTGGGAACTAACATTATCCATGATATAAATAATATGGATATTTAAGAGAAATTTAATGTCAAGTGATAAAAAGAACGTGAATTTTTTAAGATAATGTTAACGACCACAAAGTTATTAGGAGATCAGAGATGATCATTGATTCGTTAGAAATATAGGTTTTGAAATAAAATTGTGCCCCTTAGAGAAATAAAGATAATGTAAGAGAAATATAAAAATAATCTTTTAGTAAAATTTTTTTTTATATCATTTAAAACTTATAAAATAATCTAAATGTCCAAAAATTGTTATGGAGATAGGAAAGTCCATTAACACCATATATATTAAACTAAAATCATTCCTATTGAATTTTTATAAAAAAAGTATAGAAATACCTTTTGAGATAACATTTGAAAGATTCATTTAAAGCCTTTTTAAAATTCAAGGATAACATAAAATTTTCTTAATGAATCATTTTTTTAATTAAAAATACTCTTAAATTTTTTTGAAAAAATATGTATATGGAACAAAAGAAAACCTGACCAAGAAGAGAAATAAGATCCAATTTTTTTTTACATGTTTCATTGCTTGATTCAATTACTAAAGAGAGGAAATGTTAGAATAAAATATGTAGACTCCTTAAATATATTTATGATAAGAAAATATATGGATTTTATGAAGGACATATTATGATATTCCTTCAATGAAAATTATGGTAATCCTCAAAAAATGAGATAGTGAAATATAACCTTACCTCTATGATAAATTTTAAATTATAACCTCGTGAAATATTAAACATGAATTAAAAATTTAATCATCATGAATGAATTTTTTTTCAGGTTAAATATATCAAATGGTAAATTTATACACTTTATAAAATTAAATTGGTACTTAATATCAAATATTTCTCTATAGAATGAAAATTAAGATGAAATCCCTTACCACACACTTCTATTTAGTTGAATCAGCTTTATCATACTGTATAATGAATTTAACCATGTTATTAATTTAAATATTCACCATATTTAGATTTATAATATCATATATGATCCTCTTATAACATATTATCACCCATTCATTAATAACATTTCATTATTACCATTGATTCCGATGTTAATTGCTTCATTTTCTCATGCATATTTTTTCTTGGAAGTTACAGTTCTTGTGTATAAGATATAGTTCCATAATATCCAAAATTATATTTAAGTTATAAATATTATATTTATTAATTATATACATATTTATAATCAATCATGAAATTTGGATATGGAAAATGAATCACATCACTTTTTGGAGACAGTAGGTCATGTATAAACACGGGAGACATTATCATTTTGTAAATGTGTGATAGGGTAATAAAGTGGATGATATATTAATTTCACATAATAAAAATTAATTAACAATAAATATATATATATTCATTATTTACATCACTATGATTATCCATATTATTTGGTAATGGAAAACAAATTACATCGGTTTGTGAGGTGGTATTCCACCGTGCACACAAGCGATGGGTTTGTTTTCCATTTTTTGGATAATGAGAATGATAAATATTATTTCATAAGAATAATAAAATCAAAATATATGTGTTATAATAGTGTTATAATATTTTAATTGTTAATACATAATTTAAATGTGTAAAATAAAAAGTAAAAAGAGTGTTCTTGGTGAAGATGAGTACCTTAGCTTAAAAAACCTCCTATGGTTATATTATTAAGGACACTATGGTTGGTATTTTTGGTATACCATTAGATATATAACATGGATAATTATGTTAGGGAGATATTTCAATATTTAATGGTTGATATAATTTTTTTAATAGGTTTTAAAAAGTGAGGGGAGGAGGATCCCATTAATAATTGAGGTGAGTGGCACACATGTAATTTTTCATTGTTTTCTAAGAATGTCAAGTCAGTTTCATTCTAAAATTGATCAGAAGTAGTTTATATTAAAAATTTATAAGGTTAAGTTCAAGATAAAACCAAAAAATGTACTTTTATAATGTTTTTAGTCATTTTAAACATTGTATTTAAATATTAACCCCTAGCAAACTCATTTTGACCTTAACTATAGTAATTATCTTTTAAAAATTTTATTAATAATTTTGACCAAAAATTAAGATAAACTTATTATATAGTTTTAATTATACTGATTGAAAATATTAAATCTATTTTATCCAATCCAATTCAAAAAAGTTTTGGGATTTAATTTTAAAATAAACCCATAAAATGTGCCAAAAAATGATTTTTCAAAAAAAAATAATTTTCAATAATAATATAATCTTACATTGAATATATGAAATGTAATCATAATATATGGATTAAAATTAAAATTATATATATATAATATATAAATTTAATTTAAATCATTCATAATTAAATATTATTTTAATTAATTAAAATGGAAAGACATTATTCCTTAAAAATAGTTTTCTTAAAAATATCCATTTGTATCTCTAAATGAGCATATCTATATTTATATCAAATTGAAAGTTAATAAATTGAAAATCATATATATAATAAAAAATTGAAATAAATATAATGATTAATAGTTGAATATTATATTTTTAATTATTCATAAAGGCTTATTTCTAAGGGAATATTTCAAAAACTCGTTGTTGGCTTATTTTGACAAAGTAAGTTCAAAATATATATTTATCAAATCAAAATATAAATATTTTGAAAAGAAATATTAAAATGTACTTTTAAATATGGTTTTATTATAATATCAACTTACTATAATTTTATATTGGGAGTTGCATACGCAATCAAATGGTCCATTCCTATGACGATTAAAATATGAAAATGTTCAGGATGGTAAAGTCCCTTTGGAATTAAACACTTGAAAAAATAATTATGAAGGATGGACAATTGTTCCCTAACTTTTATGTTATCCTATAAATGACTATACGTTCATGGAATTCAACATCATTTTTAATGACTATCCCAATAACTATATATATATATCAAGACATAATAAATTAAAGAGAGTAATTGAGATTAAATAATGTGTAAATTATAGTAGAATGATATAATAAAGTATGAGACATAATTGATGGAAAATCCTTGGTCATTATTGGATCCTACTCATACATTACCAAGTAACCCCGAATCTTCATAGACGATGATTATCCACCCTACTTTAATTATTTCTACAAAGATCTTTAAGTGTTCATAGTGTCAGTTCTCAGGAATAGATACCACTTGAATGAACCATCCTATTAACACAATTCTAGTAGGGACTGTGATACCTAATTCTAATTTAACCCCAACCATAGATGCACTATGTTTAATTTTGTAATACTATTTTAGGTATCCATTATTTCCACACATAATATAATTTTAAGGTTTTCATGGGAAATCCCGTTTTTTGTGGTTAAATTACATTCCATGGAAATATACTACCTACATAACCTTCTACGACACAGAGGGACACATAAGTGTGTCCCAATCTTATAATTATCCTAAATAATTTGAAGAATCATCATTACTTATCTTCAACCAATTACTCAAACCACCTCCTCCACCGGGAAAAGTAAAAATACCCCTATCTAGTTGATTTCCTAGATACTATTCTTATCCAAAATCTCATTATTTAATATTGAAATATATGAGCTAGTATAGAACCCCACCACCCTATATCATATGATATGTACCAACCAATACTTATATCATTGTGCATTAAATTACTCACTCAATGTATCTTTATTTATAAATAAGGAAATGATGAAAATTGAGTTACAAACATCCTGAACATAATATCTCTATATAACATGCTAAATTACATCGATGTATTTGATACCTAAAAAGTGTGAGTGTTTATGTATTTATTAAACACATTCTCGCACCCTTACAAATTTATCCCATCATTAAACAAATCCTTATCAAACAAATGTGACTACTTACTTTCAATTCTATTGAACGTGTGCTTCTCTAACTTCACATTCATGTCTACTAGAGTATAAAAAATAGGAAACTAATTATTAATATTTTTTAATAAATTTACTATATCATTGGGCTAATACTTTGAATTATTTAAGGATATTGTATTTGAAAATAAAATGAACCATACACTCTAACCAGTTCACATGGGGATGCCCCTCCAATAATATTATATAGATTTTTTAAATTTTGTTTGGAATTTATGATCCAATGGTGAATTATTTTTAAATATATTCTTAGTGGATTCGTTATTACTATTCATGGGAGGTCTACTTTGGTACATAATTATATAATTACAAAGAAAAACTATTAACCCTAAACATAAACAAGTATCTCTAGTATACAAATTTACAACATGTATTTCCCCACATTACTAGAAAATAATATTTCACCATTCCATGATAACCCCTAAAAAATAATCCCCTACATGAATGGTCGATTACTATTGATATTACTCTTGACAAGAAATAATTATGATCAAATAATTTAATATTTTTATAAATAAAACTTCATTTAATACTACTTTAATAATCCAAAATTTTCAAACATCATATTTTGAATGTTATTTCAAAATAAAAAATAAGGAATTGTTTTAATACTATGAAAATATGGTAAATTTCATATCCATGAACCCCCATATATGATGTAATCAGACAAATATAGACCTTAAACGAGATAAATTAAGCTCAATGAAAATAATAAAACATATAAATTGTTCACTAATAACATGTTTTACCTATATATTCTAGAAACACATTTTTCACTATAAATTGGTTTGATATGAATTTATATTACTACACCATAATTTCCAAATAAACTTATCTAGATTTATATATTCCATATAAAATATACTTACACAATTTTTAACATCTTTTCATAATGAATCACCCCTTAAAATAACCTGACACAAGTAAAAAATGATACTTGGCCTTAGATATATCCCCTTATTAACAAAGGATTGAAACAAATTCTTAAATATTAGATAATAAAATTGGGGGTGGTTTCCCACCAAATAATTTAATTCAATTATTCCAAGATCCCAATACAATTTTGTTATAAGTCATCTGCATATCAATAATACCCAATTAATAATATATAACCACAAAAATATTGCTTAATTTTCATAATATAATGTAATATATAATAATATCAAAACATAAAAGTCTAATGAAATAAAATTAAACATGTATAATAATATTATATAACACCAAATGAATGGTTTAAAAGGCCATAAAATTAAAATCCCTGATATCGGGCACCACGTGACTCTACTATACCTCAAAAAACTATATGAGTCATCCATTCATCGAAAAGATATCCTCCCAGGGTATACCACCATGGTTATGGTCCTAAACAAGTTATATTTGTTCTCTTTATCCTTACCATTTCATAATTCATAAACATTACCCTTTCACCATGGTGGGAGAATATGTAGTGACTAAAATACCTAATAAAATATCACCATGATTTCTCATTAACACTGTGAATGTGAAAATCATCAAGGATTTTAATGAATTGTATAAAACATGTGACAATATAATAAGAATTTATAACACTAAATAAATAACATAAATTTTATACAAAATATAATATTTCCAAACCCTTTATATCCAAACACATCATAAATTCAATCATTTTTAAAACCAAACAATCCACACACCAAATCCTTGATGAAAACACAAGGGAAGTATAAGTCCATGAGAAATAATAAGCAATAAAAGGGTACCTAAAATATGTGAATATATCAACCAACCAACCTTTTATTTAAATAATTGTCAAAAAAAATGCATCCATATTTAAAAAATATTTATGTTATTTTTAAAATAGGACAAGGAATATATTATCAGGTCATAATTCATAAACTTTTATGTTTACTCCCCTAACCATACCATTAATAAAAATCCTAATATTAAATTCCTTAAGAGAAATATTTAAAATATATAAATATATATAAATATATATAACTAAATTAAAATGTACCCAAATTAAATTTTAGTGAAAACTTCTCAATTTATTTAAATTTTACCAAAATATTACACATGCCTAGAAAATAACCGAGTATTATAACCCCCAAAATCTTTGAACAAGCATATATTATTTATCAAAATAATTAAATAAACATAATTATTTAATTTCTAATACACCAAATTATTTTATTAAAATCCAACATCGAAGTTTATATAATTTTCCAAAAAAATATAATATCGTATAAGAAACCTACCTCATCACAACAATGAAGCATAATCACACCACCAAACTGAAGACACATTTCCCCTTAGTTATATTAAATAAATAAAAAAATTCCCTAAAATGTATTTAAAAAACCCCCAATGTCTTTGAACACCTTTCATTAGTTATCTACCAAGGAAAAATGAATATAGAATACTAGGGAAGATACCGAGTTACTTACCTCTAATCTAGAACTATAACTATCAATGATCCATGATAAAGGGAATAAACTTGTCAAAAAATAATTTCTTTGAAAAAAATTGGTTGATATATTTTAGTAAGAGTATAATAATTTTTTATTTTTCTCGAAAATAATTTTTTAATTGAATTTTTTTGGTAGCTATAAAGTGAATGAATAGAATGAATACATAGTTCGAATGGAAAATCCAATGAGCAGGCACTCATGATATGAATGTTTCCTTAATTATCATGGAAATGAGGCATGGTCCTAGAGACCATGAACCAAACAATTTATTTTCTGATGAATTTATATAACTTAAATTCATATCTACTTTGAAAAAATAAACACCCCTAACTATATTCCTACCCATGTAGCCTGAAAAAATCCTTACAAAATTTCCAATTTAAACCCCAAAACATATAAAAATTACATACCTAAATTAAATACATTTCATTCTCCAAGGTAATCCTTATAAGTTTTATTATTTTAAAGGGTCATTGATTTATTTTTATGTATCAATGTTAGAAATATTTCAATGAGCTGAAGGAGATAAAGGATAATCATCATGTGCTGAGGTTACTTGATATAGGTGTAAATAATGTGTTTTTCTAGGGGTAATTGAAATTATTTTAATTTAGGTAAATATATTAATGATATTTGGACGAATACATTTCATACACACTGATTATAATTACTCAACTAATGATTTTGAATAAGGAGTGGCCTTTATTTTAATTATTTGGGGGGAATTATATGATATGGGATAATTTTTTAATCTACAATTATAGATGATTATAAATTATTGGATCATTATTTTGTAAATATTTAGCTGTATAAGAATAAAAGATTGAGATTGAGTTAATTTTATTAATATTATAGCTATGTATTAAAAAATAAACCACAGTGTGCTTTATCACTAACACATCATCGATTTTTAAATTCAGCTTGTTTTTTTGTTTTAGAATGGAGGAGAAATTATTTTTTGTGGTGATAATGGTTAGGATCTACTAGCCTATATATGTAAGATAATTATAATATAGTTTATTCAATTATAATTTTTAAAATTAATGTTAAGTAATATGTGTATATTTTTTGGGATATTATATAAAACATGGAGAACATTACCTGATGGATTTTCATAATGGTTTTTGAAAATAATGTTGTTTAAATAAAGTAACATGGATTTTATACCATGTTCTATAAATGGGGTTGATGAAAATATGTTGTGGTTCTCACACCACAGTATGTTTGTCGTCAATCATTTAGTTTTTGAAGAAAATTTCTTAATATATTTGATGAATTTTTTTTATATAATTGTGTATTTTTGACCATATTTGACCAACAAAAACAATGATGTAATTTAGTTGACCAAACCATACTTTGTTGTGTTAATAAATATATATTTAATAATCATTAATCCCTCTCATTGTATTCACTCATTTCTCATGAATGTTTAGACATGAGAAGGGTCTTATTATATGGGTTTTAAGTTCTTTGGGTATATTTTTAAGAAACTCATATTATGGGATGTAATCCTCTTGATTAGCAAGGTAAATTTCAAAAAAATTATATTGATCCACCTATTATTCATCCATGCATCGTCACTTTGATGGATGGATGGGTGTCTCTCCATGACATTTGTTGAGTGGTTTCGGTCATTTTTTTTTTCATTAGGTTGACATTTCTAGAAGTAACTTTCATCCTTTGTCGGGAAGGGCGACTCAAAAGAGAGAAGGGTGTGTTGGCACCCTTCATCAATCTTTCCTCCACATTCTTTGTTGGTTGGATAGGTTCTCTACCTCTTTATGATTCTATTATGGTGAAACTTATTGATGGAGGGGTGACACATTTTCTCGACTAATCTAAATGTGGAAATGTCTAGTAATGGGGGTGATGATGATTTCCTATTCATGTTTTTACATTGGATTCTTTTGAACTTGTTGGACCTTTTGACCCTTTTTAGTAATTTTTCCCTTATTGTAATAGGTCCCCTATTTCCCATTTAGATTAAAGGTTCTATGTTTTAATTCAATAAGGGGGGATCTGTCCTCAACCTCTTTAAAAAATAGGTAGGGGATTATAACTTCGATTTTTTTCTATTAAGTTATGAAAGATGTTTAGTTTAATTCATGTCAATAAAAATAATTTAAAATTTAAACCATCATAATATATGCATAAGATAAATAATTCAATTAAAATAGATTAATAAATCTACAGATGCATGGTAATTATGGTAATTGAAAGGTATGACTGTGTTGAACTAATGATATACATTTTGAAAAAAATATGGTAGATAAATAATGAATTATTGATATTTATACATTATACTTTTATTTTATTTAATTATATGTGGTTTTATATTTCTTTTTTTGTTAGATTATTGTTGTGTGAATTGATACTTTTTATAAACATGTTAGAATTAGTGGAATGGGGGGGTTATGATTATAAGGTAGTAGTAAAATAGGTGAATTATGTTTTTCAAAAGATGTTTATTGAGGTGATTAGAAAAATGAAATTTTGATGTTATAATATAATTTATAAAGACTAAGATGATGTTTGAGTAAGTAGATTTGGGTGAATTATTTTAATTATCATCGTTTTATATAGTATGGTAAAATATTTTTCCCCTAATTTTATTTGATTACTAGTTTATATTATGTTTATTAAATATTAAATATTTATAATTTCTACTCTTTTATCAATCATAATTTTTCTTTTAGAGAGATAAAATATTTCATGATGTTGAGTTGTTGTGAGGGTCATAGTAATGCATGATATTGAGGTGATATAAGGGATGTTTTATTCTCAAAATGGATATATTATTTGTATTTATAGTTGTATCATTATATATTTTTTATTATTATAGTCATATTGTTCTAGTTATAGTGTCATATAGTTTTGTTTTTATTGATATTACAATTACAGATGCATATTTTCATAGGGGGCAACATGTCGGAGATGAAAGGCTCCTATCGAATATGGGGCATCTTGCGATTCCTAAATCGGACATTGTAGAGATATATCATGGGTTCCTTTGATCCTTAGTGGGAGTTTTCTCCACTCCCTCAAAGGGCCTTAGGTAATGAAGTGTTGGCGGTTGCAGATTTGGATCGTTTGCCCAGGGCTAACGGTGTCTCCTTCTCGGATGCTTTGAAGGTAATCCCCTGAAATTTGGATGATTCTCAATTGCAATCAAGCTTGGTCCCTAGGCAAGTTGACAGTGTCTTTTCAGTTCTTTCTAATCAAGATGCGGTTAATCAGTGACTCGAAACTTAAAAGACTTTTGCTTTAGGTCACATTTCTCTTGTTAAAGGTGATAAGATCTGGATTAAATTTGGCCTTAAGCTGGGGATTTGTAATCTTAGGGGGTTAGGGATTTCAAACTAATTCCGATTGGAAGATGTTTTTTCCACATAGTATTTAATAGGAGGGATGATATTCAGATGTCTTGGAATAAGGGGTGACCTCTCTTAAGACAAGTAGTTTTAAATTGGCTTAATGGGATAGGTATTTCAACCCATTCACTCAACGCCAAACGACAACCGAGATTTGGATTCAATTACATGGTCTAAACTAGTTTTATTGGCATCCTAAAATTCTGAGTGATATATCTTCTTTTGTGGGGACCCCCAGAAGATGGACCAGTACACAATTGATGGAAAATTGGGATTCTATACCCGTGTTCGTGTAGAAGTAAACATGGATTTCAAATTTCCAAACATATTAAATTTCTTAGATAATGATCGGATGTTTGAAATAATAATCGAGTATGAGCAGAAACCCCCATTTTATGACTATTGTAAATAGTAGTTCATACTGTCTCCAATTGTAGAAATATTCGAAAGCAACAGCGGTATGTTAGAGACTCTTCTACTAAAAAGGTGAATCAATGGAAGATGGTCAGAAAGAAGAACAAGGCCAAGGCACCTACCATTGAAAAGGGGGAGCACTCTTGTAAGGATCAGTAGGTGCGAAAGGAGGCCCCCTGCCTGCTGCCACTACTAGTGGTATCCCCTCTAGCCCACATCCTATTAGTGTTAAAGATGAAGAATATTATATAGATATGAATGTTATTAATTTAGTTTGCAGTTCTCTTGCTACCGCCATTATCTCTGTGGAGGATGAATTGAAAGACGGTGGAAATGGTACACATGACACTGTGGATGCTCCTTTGGTGACCAGTATACTTGAGGAAAGTATTGGGAATGATTTGGTCTCTCTGAGGGATGCAGTTAAGCAAAAATATTCCAGTCCTGCTAGAAAAAAGTGTAGAAACATGGTTGAGGAGGATGAAGCATTAGAGTCCAGAAGTGCACCCCCGTTCTCCATGGAGGTGAATAAACACTCTCTAGAGCCTATGAATCCTGTACTGAGTACTGCTGAAGGTTTAGTTCAGAGAATTCAAACTAGGAGTCTCACCAAGCTCTCGACTGGATTCAAAAACTCTTCAGGTAAGAAGAATGCAAAGAAGAAAAATAGGAAGGGAAACTTCAATCACAAATCTAGTTTAAAATGAATGTTATTTACTGGAATTTCTAGGGTCTTACGAATTCCTCCAGAGTCAATGCCTTGCATAGGAACATTCTGATTCATAAGTCGAAGCTTCTTGTAATTCCATAACCTAAATCCTCATTCTATTTTGGTTTAGCGGGTCTCAACAAATATGGTTTCCTTATGGTCGGAACAAATGGTTCAAATGAGCAGGAGGAAAGTTTATGGGTTTTTTCACATGCTTCTGTTGGCACAGTTGATATCATTTCCATTAATGACCAGGTGATATCTTGTTCTCTGCAATGGGATTCTATATAGCTGGTGGGATAATTTTTTATTTTATAAGTAGATATTAGGACCATAGAAGGTTGTGGCAGGATCTGGCCAATTTGAGAGGCATCTCTTCCCCTTGATTTGTTATTAGTGATTTTAATACAATACTTTGTTCTAGTGAAAAAAATAGCCCCATTCATTCTCAAATTTCCCTTTGGTAATTTAAGGAATGTTTTGAAAGCAAGGATTTGACTATGGTTAGTTTGGTTTGTGCCAAGTTCACTTGGTACAAAAGATGTTTCAACCACATGACTATTAGCAAGCTTGACAGGGCTTTTGTGAACAACACTACTTTGGATAAATGGAACTCTATTTCTAGCATGACCCTTCCCAAATTTTCCTCTGAACACCATCCGATCCGGATCAGTTTTAAGGTCAAGGAGAATAGAATACCCCTCCCCTTTCGATTCAATAATTCTTGGGCATCTCAATGTGGTTGTAGTAAGCTGATTGAAAGCTCCTGGCCCTGCATGTAGGGTGCAGATTTTCTGTTTAAATTGGAAATTCTGATGTGCGAACTAAAATCATGGAGCAAAGTGACTTATAGTGACCTGGAAAAATATATTCTCATTCTTGAATCCTCTTTTCAAAAGATCCAAGATGTTTCCACCAAAGTAGAATTCAATATGGATTTCTCCAAGGAATCCCTGCTTTCTTTTAAACTGAACTCTCTTCTTAATATTAAGGAGAAGGCCCTCAAGGAGACCTTCAAAATTAAATGTCTACAAGAGGGGGATCCGAATACAAAGTTCTTTAATTCTCTTCATAGAATTAGAAAGGATAGATTACCTTTCTCCTTTTTGAAGGTCAATTATTAGATTTTAGAAAATAAGGAAAATATTGCTGACTAAATTGTTGATTATTTATATAAGATCTTCATTGGACCTTCTTTGGGGGGAACTCTGATGGATGGAATCATTCCCACTCTGGTTACTTCTTCTGATAATGCCACCCTCACTTCCCCCATTTGGAATTTGAAGTCAAAGATGTTGTTTTCAGCCTCAACACCTCTAGTGCTCCAGGCCCCGATAGCTTCAATAACTTATTTTACCAGAAATATTGGGATGTCATCAAGGGGGACATATTCAAGTTAGTCTCTTATTTATTTTCCTCAGGGGAACTTCCTCAAGGCCTCAATTCTCAGTTTATTACTCTTATTCCGAAAGATGAGAATACTTGTGAGATCCATATTTTTAGGCCAATTTCCTTGGTGAACACAAGTTATAAGGTCATAAGAAAGATTCTTTCTAACATGATCTCAAGTATTGCTTCTAGGATTGTTTATTTGATCCAATTCGGATTTATCAGAGGAAGATATATATAGGAGTATATCTTTTCTACCTCAGAGTGTTTTAATCTACTCAGAATTCCTGCAAGAGAAGGTAGAATGGCCCTCAAGCTTGATATTAAAAAAGCCTTTGACACTCTGGATTGGTCTTTTATATATAAGGTTCTTGGGAAATTTGGTTTCAATGAAACTTTTATTAAATGGATTTACTCCCTCCTCGGTTCATCTCATATCTTGGTACTTCTAAATGGATCACCCAAGGGCTACTTTTCTTGCTCTAGGGGTGTCAGACAGGGGGATCCCCTCTCAGCCCTTATCTTCTTCATTGCTAAAGATTATCTCAGCAGACTCATTACTCCCATGGTCTCTCAAGGACATCTTAAGATGGTTCAAGCATCAAGGTCCCTCGTTTATCCCTCTCACCTTTTATACGCTGATGATATCATCTTATTCTTACAGGGGGAAAGAAGAATGTATGCGTCCTGAGACAAATTTTTCAGCATTATGAAAGTGTCTCTAGTCAGTGTATCGGCTAGGATACATCTTCCATTCACTTTGGGAAGTTTTTCTCTATTTCCCGGAAACACTGGACTCTTTCAGAGTTCATAATCAAGGAAGGATCTTTTCCTTTTCATTATTTGGGTGTCCCGCTATTCTAGGGGTACCCTAGGGCCTTTATTTCTCTGAAATTGTGGATAGAGTCATTGGCCAGCTATCAACCTGGAAAAGGAAAAGTCTTTCTATGGCTGAGAGAATTAGTTTGGTGAAGTATGTTATCATTTATAAATTGCTTTACTCCTTTATGGTCTATAAATGGATAAGGGGCCTTCTCAATCGATTGAACACATTCATCAATAATTTTACCTGGAGTGGTAGCATCATGGAAAGGAAGTTAGTCATTGTTCATTGGATGGCCTGTTTTAAACCTCCCCAATTTGGTGGCATGGGCATAAAATATATTTCTCTCTTTAATGACTCCCTTCAAGCCTTCCTAGCCTGGAATATCATCCATAGTAATTCTAAATCTATATTTTTCCTTAAATCATGATTTTCTAATAATTTGAAGCTTGGTAGAAATGCATTATTGTCTCCTCTCATTGGCCAGTAGTTAAATCATCTTTCCAGAATGTTATGACCTGCTCTAGATGGATTGTCAACAGAAAATCTAATATTAAGTTATGGATTGATAATTGGATAGGTAATATTCTATCTGATGATTTTCAGCTTGCTTATCTAAGATCAGGGGAACAAGTATCCATCTAGGATTTTATAGATAATCCTTTAGTAAACTTACTAGGTGATCTTCACGATTTAATTGGTAATTTAAATTTTGTCTCCTGTTATAATTTCATATCTTGGGAGCTAGCTAGAAATGAGATTTTGACTAGCAGTCTGTTTTTCTCTCATGAAATCTGGGGTATCAATGATGATTTCATATGGTTGTCTATCTTCAATAAAATATGGATTATGCCTCCTTATTTGACACTTATATAGAGGCTAGTTTACAACAGATTACCCTCTGATGAGGTATTCCAGATTTTTGGTTTGCAGTGATACTCCAGGTGTGTCATGTTTCATAATCATCAAGAGGATGCAGAACACATCTTCCTCTCTTGTGCAACATCCGCGGCCATTTGGAAGTTGGTTTTTGGTGCCTTTTCTTTGGATGACCTCATATTTTCGGGACTGCATGCCTTATATGTTGTTGTTCGGTTATTAAAGTTTCACCCTAAATTTGGGCTCTCCTATCCACGGCTATTTCATAAGTTCTACACACTATTCGGCAGCTTCGAAACGCTGCAATATACAATGGGATGGGATGCTTCTTGAAGCTCACCTTGATGCATATTTTTGCGGTTATAAGGGACATGTCATCTATCTGTTTGGGGGAATGCTACAACAATATTCAGGACTTCATGGTTCTAAAAAATCTGGGTTTTAAAGAGAATTTCAGAACTAATTTGGGCACAATAGAGGTTTTTTGGATCCCTCATTTCCCCCTTTGGGTTAAAGTCAATACGGATGGCGCCTTAAAAGGGAATCCTGGCCCTTCGGGTTATGGTACGGTCTGTAGGCTCACGATGACTCTGTCAAAGGATGTTTCTATGGTTCTTGTGGCGTGACAAGCTCTCTTGAGGCTGAAATGTTTGAGATCATACATGCTGTTTCTTTTGTGAAAATGAAGTGCTGGTATAATATCTGGCTTGAGAGTGACTCTTCTACCATTGTGCAGGCCATCAGAAATGGTGAAATGTGTATCGCTTGGAATCTCCCTGCAAATTGGATGCAATGCATGGAGACCCTCTCGACTCTCAACTTCATCATCATGAATTTCTTTCAAGATGCTAATAGGGTTTTAGATAGTCTTACAAACATTGGATTTGGAAAACCTATTACCTAGTCTGATTCTCTCCTAGAGGCCTTACTTCCTTTTTATTGGGAAGATTGTAATAAAATTAGGCACTTTTGTCTTTTGTAATATTTCTATTTTTATGAATTAATGCCTCATCATTTTGAAAGAGGGACCCTTCTAAAAAAGAATATTTTCATAGGTATTGATATTTGTGTTTATTATAGTGATTTAATTATGGTTATGTTGATGTGGGTTTGGATGAAATAGGGATGATATTGAATGGGCTTTTATTAGTTTGTTTGTTATGTTTAAATGACTAATATATATATGTGTGTTTGTGTGTGTGTGTGTCTGTGGCATTAGCTAATGTAATGCTATGTTTTTTTAACATGAGTAAGAGTGGTTCACAGATGAATCTATTAAGTATACTTATATAATCACAATGATAATCTCTATTAGTTTTTTAGAAAATTAGATCTTATAAAAGTTAGTATCGAGTGTTATTAGTTTTATATAAGTGGATCCATCTAGGAGTAAGTGGATATATATGATGGTGTATATCCCTTGTGATTGAAAGATAATATTTAAGGTGTCATTTTCTTATTTTCAAATTCACATCACAATTCTCACCAGGTTTTTCTCTAAGGGATGCACTCATTCAACTTGGATTCTAGGGTTTAGTTTTTTCTACCGAGTATAAATGGTTCCCATTATCAATCCTCATTTTCATTCCCCCTATTTCCCCCTCCTTCTAGCCTTCTATGGAATTTCCTTAATTGGTTTTCTCTATAGTTTTAGGATATTCATATTTGTTTTCCTTCCTTCAATGCTGATAAAGTTCTTGTACATATTTGGGAATTATTCTCAATTATTATGGTGTTTTAATTTTTTGGTGAACTCTACTCGATGTTTCTGATTAGTTTTATTTCCTAATCCCCACCTACTCTTCTCCCTATTAGATTTCAAAAAATTAGTGTCAAATTCTTCTTGTTGTTCGATGTTGAATGGATCCTAGCCCAGAGAATAATATATATGTATTGATTCTTCTAGGGCTATTCAAGGGTAATTTTACTCATTCATATTAATATTTCTTCAAGCCTATATTGGGATAGAATCAAAATCTATGTCTCTGTGACATCTAGTTCGTTGGCTATGTTGATTTAATAATGGGGTTTGGGATATAGTGGTGACCTTTGTAAGGTAATTCCCATGACATCCTGAATCCAGATTCAACTAAATAGGTTCCCAAATATTGGTGGAACACATGGCCTCAAGCGCATATCCCCGAATGCCAGAGGTTACCGACTTGTAGTGAGGGCCTAGGGTGTGTATGTGGGGAGACTATGCCCTCATTAACAAAGTGTAGTACAACAGATGAAGGTAAAAATGGGTAAATAGTTTAAGAAATATAAGTAAAGAGAAGGCACATAAGAAAATAGGGATAAAATAACAATAAATGAAAAAGTGGAATATCATTCAACAACTAATGATATGTCATGTTACTTGAAAACTGGAAAACAAGGATATAAGACAAAATGCATAAAATGTTTCACAAAGGTATAAAGGAAATAAAAAATATCCCAAGCATCTCAAGATCTAACTTGGTCATCTGCTATCAAGATCCATCCAAAAAATTAAGCAATCAAGTGTTCTAGGACGTATGCTTCCCTTTGTCAACACCTACAACCATGTAATCCACTCTGGGTGCCAAACAACACCTAGAGGGGGTGTGAGATTAATTTCAATGGGCCACCACCAACAATGTCTATAACATATGGTTCATGTAATGGAAATTTAATAGTGTGAAAGTACACATATATAAAGTAAAAAATCAAAATATAACTAAATACCCAAGTACCTACTTCATCCCTCGGCTTGTGTTTGAAAAAGTAACCAATTCACTATCTGATTATTATCACTTTATAAATAAGTCACATTTTAATAATAGAGAAGGTTCCAAGATGTAATAATTCAACCTATAATGATCTTTAATAGTGAAGTCCCATGGTAATAACCAAGGCGACATAGACCTCAAGGGCCGCCATCTCAATAATAACTATAGCCTAACATGGGTAAGAGTGTAATCCAAAGAGAATGTTTCAAGGCATTCCATAATAAGGTGCCTAATGAATTCAAGGTGATCTTCCAAGGTAAAACCGGGCTAAGAAGAGACAAGGCCCTATGGGCTGTAACCATGGAACATACTTGTCAATGATGGATCTAAGAAGTGTATCTGAGGTGTGTTATGATGATATGTAAGGGATCCTACGGTGTCATACTGGGTATCCGAATAATATACAATGATCTAGATCTAGGAGGGTATCAACCAATAAAAGATGCATCCTTGAATAGGAATGGGGTTCTCGAGTGATCATGGAATTCTCTGATCAGAATCCAATGGCAAGCTCGAGCCATGCCATTCCTATTTGGCGATGAAGTTATGTAATATTTCATTCGTTTTAAGCCTTTCCTTTCATTTGTGTTGTAAGTTAAAGTAGCACGAAACCTTTTAATCAAGTCATTTGGTTCAAGACATTCCTTTCATTAGTGTGATAAGGGCAAGTAGCATGCAACCATTCATTAAATCCATTTAAAGATTTTCCATATTTAGTTTTCATTCTACTACCTTCCATTAATGTGGTAAGGGGTTCTACAGATATGAAACCTTCAATTCATTTACATTTAAGTCCAATCCATATACTTAGTATACTTTCCAATTCATATTTCACATTTAATAATCAATTGAAGCACTCAACTTAGGTGGGTCAAGTGGTGAGAATACATGGTACTTTCCATTATTTAAATCACAATATAAATCAATCTATTTAATATAGAAAATCATACCCTTATAATGGTCAATCCAAGGCACACCCAAACGTAGCTCAAACATGTCAAAAAACTAAACAACAATTATGGAATATCCTTCAACATGGAATGGATAGAGTTGTGGGTGTATCCCTGAATAAAAAATAACATATTTGGAAAGAGCATAAGCACAAAATTATAATGATTATAAATATGGAATATATATTCTATAAAGGGCACCCGATGAGATTGGTGGGCCGCACACAACAAATAAAAAATTAACAAAATTGAGGGATGAGTTATATAACACCCACCTTAGGATTGTATGACTCTACCCCTTTTATACTGGTCCTTGATCTGGATCAGATCAAGGTAGATATAAGAAAAAGAGAAAAATTATCATACCTTGATAAATTGGTCGAGAGAAAAAGTGAAGGAGAACGGCTCAAGAGGACTCAAGTATTTACCATTTTGCATCCAACGTGATGAATGAAAGCTAGATCGGATCTTAGATGAAGGAGATATATTAATTCATACCTTAGATCCTTAAAGGACCCAAAATGATATCTATAGAGGTAAATCCTACATAAAATTGGATTAGGGAAGGAGGAGGTGTCTTAATAGACCATTACGGAAAAAATTGTCAAATTAACTAGAAAATTGGCTTATTTATGGTTTTTCTACATGGTTTGAAAAACCATGTGCAAACCGTGCATGGTTACCTATAAATAAGGGAAATTTTCACAGTTAGACTGCATGGTCATGTGAAAATGGTGCACAAACCGTGTGAAGTGGTTCTGTCTGAAAATTTCAATCTGCACGATTAGAAAAACCATGCCCCAACTATGTGCTAACCACGCAACATGGCTAGTTTCCCAAAAAAGATGGGTTATAGGCTCTTAACTTTCCCTTGACACCATTGAAACTTTTTTTAACTCATTAGGCATCCATATTAGTTCCAATGTAAATATTTTTACCAAAATTTAAATGATTCATACCTGAGTGAAAACCCGAGTTCATAGTGTCTTCACCCTTAAAAGAACTTTTCCCAGATTTCACCTTCAAAGGGTGGAGAAACATTGCCTGAGAACCACTCTAGCTATTCAGCACGTACATCAGCCACCTGCTCCCACGTCTCATCCAAAAAATGACCATGCTTCCATAACACTCATACTAGAGGGACATACCAACCTCGGAGAGCCTTAGTGTTATGGTCGACGATGCGTACTAGGTGATCCTAAAAGGTAGAATTGACATCCAACTCAACTTCCTCAGGATAAAAGGTATGATATGGATCAACATGATACTAGAGAAGCTAATATAAGTTGAAGGCATCATGCATGGCATGGTACCTATGAGTTAATAGTAACCAATAGGCCACCAACCCGACTCTCTTTAGAATCTCTAATGGTCCTACGTAATGAGGAGACAACTTTACCTACTTTAGTAACCATCAATTCTCTCTCCTGGTTGATATACTAAGAAATACACGATCCTTTGCCTCAAAATCAAGAGGTCATTGAAGATGATCAACATAATATTTCTGTCTAGATTGAGTAGTAGTCATATGATTTCTAATTAGCAGAACCTACTCTGAAGTCTTCTGAATGAGATGAAGACCTAGTAGGTCTGCCTCACCTACCTCTATCCAGCATAGGGGAGAACATCACGACCTAACATACAAGTCTTCAAAAGTATACATATAAATTTTCTCCTGAAATCTATTATTATATGAGAACTTAATGAGATGGATGCATTTTTCCATGAACCACCAAAATCAAGGACACATGCTCGAAGCATATTCTCTAGAACCTGAATTATATGTTCTGATTGTCCATTGGTATGAGGGTGAAAATATGTGATTGGAGCCACCAGTGTTCCCATAGCCTTTTGTAATGCCTTCCAGAACCACGATGTGAAACGAGCATCCCTATCTGAAATGATAGTACAAGGAACCCCATGTAGATGTATGATCTCACAAACATAAATTATTCCCAGATCATAAACTGAGAAAGTATCTTGAATGGGAATGAAGTGGGATGATTTTGTTAGTTAGTCAATGACTACCCATATAGCATCACTACCCCTCATCAACATAGGTAAGATAACTATAAAATCCATGGAAAAATCTTTCCATTTCCATTTCAGGACTGCAAGTGGATGTAGAAATATCATGGTCTTTGGTGCTCCACCTTCACCTATTGAAAGGTGGAACACCTAGTGATAATGCTTGCTATCTGACATTTCATCCCAAGCCACCAATACTGGCGTCACATGTCTTGATAAATATTTGAGATGCTTAGATGAACTTCCCATTGAGAAGCATGGGAATCATGAATCAAATCCTCTCTCATGTCTGTAGGAACCTTGACATGTCTACTTAGATACAAGATTTCATCTCTATCTACAGATCAATCTAGAGGTGGGTTATCTCTTGATATACTCTCACTAAGAACCAAGCCTTCAGGATTTGAAACTTTTCTACCCTTCACCTTCTCATGCATGGAAAAGTTAATTGTCAAGGATTAGAGATAATATTTCTTAGGGCTATCATGGAACTCTATATGAATCTTAGAAAATAGGGCCATTAACTTCCATTCATCACTGGCTTACTGTACGGAATGTGTTTAATTTTTCTAACTCAGTGCATCTGCAACTAAATTTCCCTTTCTAGGCATATAGACAAGCTCAAAATCTAATGATTTTAAATATTCAATCCATATCTACTATTTGAGGAACATTTCACGCTGAAAAAAGATATATTTTAGGAACTTTTGGTCTGTGTACACCACAAATCACTCACCCAACATATAGTTTCTCTAGAAACATAAGTCATGAAAAATGTTGCCAGATCAATGTCATGAGTGGGGTAATTTCTCTCATGAGGCCTCAACTACCAAGATACTTATGCAACAAAATTTTCCTCCTGCATCAGCACTCCTCCTAGGATGATGCTTGATACATCACAGAAGATGGTATAACATGCACCTGGCTATGAAAGAGTCAGAATAGGTGCTGATACAAGCCTCTATTTCATATCCTAAAGTGATTTCTCACATTTTTCTAACCATATGAACTTGAAATCCCTCTTTTTAAGACAAGTAAGAGGTGGATAAATTTGTGAGAAGTCTTGTATGAAACACATGTAATATACAGCTAGCCCCAAGAAACTCCTGATATCAAAAAGGTTCTTTCACTACTTTTAGGAAACTACAACACTAACCTTTTTCTAGGTAAAAAAATACACCTAATTATAAGATAATATGAAACAAGAAGTGGTCATTTTTTATCCAAAAGTGTTACTTAGCTAGTTTAGAGTAAATATGATGCTCTCTAAGTGTACTTATAATGATATCAAGATTTTTGGCATGGTCACTATGAGTGTGAGAATACACCAATATGTCATCCACAAAGACTATGAAAAAAGTGTCCAAAAAAGGGGTGTAAAACCATATTCATCATATCCATGAAAATGGTGGGTGAATTCATAAGACCAAACGGTATAAAAATGTACTCATACAAACCATACATTCTATGAAAAGTTATACGAGGTACGTCTAACGGTCTGACTCATACCTGATGATAACCCAATCATAGGCCGATCATATAGAAGACCATGGCTCCTTAGAGCTGGTTGAGGATATCATCTATTTGAGGTAGTGGATTCTGATTCTTGTCCATAAGATGGTTCAACTTTCTGTAATACATGCATAGACGTAAGGTTCCATATGACTTCTTGGACAAAAGCATTGGTGAACCCCAATAGGATGTAATGAGATGTATAAAACCTTTGGATTCTAAATCCTATAATTGTTAATTTAGATCTAAAGCTCTGTATGTTCCATCCTTTATTAAGTAATGGACACCATAACTACTCCTAGAA
The DNA here is from genome assembly GCA_963277665.1 of Viscum album. NCBI lineage: Eukaryota > Viridiplantae > Streptophyta > Magnoliopsida > Santalales > Viscaceae > Viscum > Viscum album. The sequence goes on along the minus strand of OY728157.1, from coordinate 20,187,247 downwards.
TGAGATAAATAGTAAACTCTACCTCTCTCTCAAGAGTTATGTCTGAAAAATCATCAAGTAATAATTCCATGTAACAATCTACTATTGGTGGGAAATCAGCCTTATGTAATCCATGTTCTTTTATGAAGAGATTTTCAATATGGGTGGTCACTCTACCTATCGCATGATACTCTGGTCCATCATTACCATTCTGAACATCCCAATATCCCTAGTGTATATAACTTCTACCCTTTGGTGATGTAAATGATACCCTATGATGATAGAAGTCTAAAAAAGTAGGATGATGAACCAACCAGTCCATCCTGAGTATGACATCAATTCCCGTCATATCAAGAAAAAAATTGGTTCCATGGGAAAGGGTAACTCCATACCTCAATGGGGAAGTCCCTACACTGGTACATTCCCTATAATCGTACCCCTAACAACATATCTAGGGTAGTTACAACATATCGATAACATATCTCTAGTCCGAGACCTTCCACGATAGATTCATAGATAAAATATTTTGAAGCACCTGTATCAAATAAAATAGATATGATAGTGGTGGATAATAGAATAATACCTCATACTGTAGATGTGCTTGCATCCTGATCCTTAGGTATCAGTTGTAATGCATTCAATTGTCATAATCCATGACCCTATGTAATAGATGGACTACCATAATCATAACTACTCTACTAGCGCTTCTGATAATCATGGGTATGGCTACCATGACCACGAACTCCTCCTCATCCAGACCTACTTGTGGTATTCCAACTCTCCGCCTAACACGACAAAAAATAACTCGCTCCTGAAGCTGGATCTGATGTATATCCTTTTCCACTTCAGGATGGCAAAAAGGTTATGTAGAAACACTGAATATTTACAATACGACCACATTAATGAGACTCCATTGGGACTCTATTACATTGAGGATTCTTATTACATTGTCATCCACACTGATGACACTCTATATAGCTATCAAAACAGGCACTCTGGTTGTCACTTCCCTGACAAGAAATCTCAAGGGAATCTTTCCTACCATCGAACGAACTACTATCTTGTCACGACATTGATCCTCTATTCCCAATACAATTGTTGTCTCTTAGGTTGCACTTAGTGATAAGAACCAGATTGACTATTGAAGAAAAGTTAGGTAGGTGAAAGACATTGACCTATGTATATATGACATACAGAAGACCATCCTCGAAGTGTCTAGCATGTGAAAGCTCATCATCGTCTAGAAGTGTTGAAAATCCCTACAACCCCATGAAACATGATAAATATTCCATGAATGACATAGAACCTTACTTGAGATGAATGAAATCCTTGTCTTTGTCTTCTCTCAGTGTCTAAGGAAATAAATGATCATAAAAGGCAATCTGGAAATCAACCCATAACATGCTCTGATTATGACATCCGGGGTAATCATGTCCCACCAACTCTTGGCCAAATCCTGAAGCATGTATGTGGAATGTTTGACCGTTCACTCTAGAGGTGTCTCTGAATGCTCAAAGATAGATAGGGTGGATTCTATCCAAGACTCAGTAGCTTGCAAACAGCTATGCACTGAAAAGGTAGAAGAATGCTGCTACTGGAACTCAAGTGTAAGATCATCCATAGTAGGTGCAAGCCATGGAGCACCATGCATGGACTGCGTCATATGTCGGAAAATATCATGAACATGGGAATAAGTGCACATATTAGGTACAACAGGTAGTTTAAAAAGTGCCACTCTTGGATGTAACACTAGAGGAATAGGGCCCACCAAGTTTGGAGCATAGTCGTTTCCATCCTTATGGCATGCGAAACAAGGATTTCGTGGCATCATTGGTCTAACAATTCCAAGCACACGCCTCAGAACAAGCATAAGCAAAAATATAGCATCACTAGTGGAAGATGAACGTAATAAAACTCACTTCTCTAGGAATACTACACAAACTACCCACTTAGACGACCATGTATTAGTAAGTTATCAAGTATAAGTTTCATTTCATTTTACATTTAACTTCGAGGTTCACTCATTTAACTTTCATAAACATGACATGGTGGGATAAGGACATGAAACCATTTTATATTAAAGCTCATGTTTCACTTTATAATTGATAGTCATTTCTGGTCAATCTGTCTCCATACACCTATCACTAGAAGCGACACCCATTTATTTATAGCATAATGGCTCGACTAACTAAATTACTCATCTGAACCCATCAGGGACCATAAACATCGTGAATTGAGACATTCAATCACTCAATCATATCCAAATGTAATACAAGCATAAGAAAACTATCACAACATCACTCAATAATCACAGGCATATCAAGAAATGAAAAATAGTGAAATACATCTATATGGAATGGAAATATGCAAGACATGAAAATTCTAGGTGCCTATAAATATGCTTGTAATAATGATCATTGCCCTCATATAATCGGGCAGAGAATGTAAGAAAATCCTCAAACAGAGTAATAATCTACAACACCATACAACATGTGCATCACCCAATGGTGAAATAATATGAACTGTAATAGGAAAAGGCAGAACAACAAATATGATTTAGGCAACATGGTTTTTACCCCAGACATGGGTTTGCGACACCCAAGAATTGATTAGAACCAAGTCCCAAGCATTCATAATCTCAAATCTATTGTCTATAAATAGTAAGACCAAAAAAGAACCTAATTATGATACCACTTTGTGACATCCCAAACCTGGATTCCACTTAATTGGTGCCCCGATCCTAGTGGGACACATTTCCTCAAGCACATCTCCCTGAATGACTGAGTATGCCGAATACCAGCAAGGTCCTAGTGTGTGTCTGTGGTGAGACTATGACCTCATTACCAAATTATATCACAACAAATGAATGTAAAATTGGGTAAATAGTGGAAGAAATATAAGTAAACAGAAGGCACAATATAAAATATAGACAACAATAACAACAACTAAACTACTGAAATAACATTCAAAAACTAAGGATTTGTCATGTTACTAGAAATCTAGAAAATATTGATACACGGAAACATGCATAACAAGTCCCAAAAATATATAAATTAAATCAAATACTATCCCAAGCATCCTGAGATACAACTCGGTCCTCTACTATCAAGCTCTGTCCAAAACAAAAATCAATCAATTGTTAGAATATGAATGCTTCCATTTGTCAACAACTACAACCATGTAATATACTCTTGGTACCAAATAACTCATAAAGAGGGTTTGAGATAAATCTTAGTGGGCCACCACCAACAGTGTCTATAACATCCACTCGTTTAATAGAAATGTAATAGTGTGAAAACAAGCATATATAAAGTAAAGTAGTACAGTGTAACTAAATACCCAATACCTGCTTCATCCCTATACTAGTGTCTAAACATGTAACGAATTCATTATTTGATTATTACTAGTTTATAAATAGGTCACATGTTAATAATAGCGAAGGTTCCAAGATGTAACATAGAAAAATGTAATGATCTTTAATATTGAAGTCCCAATGTAATAACCAGGGTAATGTAGACCTCAAGGGTCACCAACTCAGTAATAAATATAGCTTATAATGGGTAATATTGTAATCCAAGGAGCATGTTCCATGGAATTCCATGATAAGGTGCCAAATGAATCAAAGTTGATCATCCAAGGTAAAATGGGGAAAAGTAGAGATAGGTCCCTATGGGTTGTAACCATAGTACCTACTTGTCAATGTTGGATACAAGGAGTGTATCTGAGGAATCCTATTGTGATATGTAAGGGATGCTACTTTGTCATATTGGGAATTCAAATAATATATAAAGATCAAGATCAAGGTGGGTATCAACCTATGCAAGATGTATCCTTCAATCAGAATGGGGTTCCCGAGTTCTCATGGAATTATATGATTAGAATCCAAGGATAGCTCGATTCAGGTCATTCCTATTTTTTTATGAAGTCATGTAATATTTCATTTAGGTCAAACATTTCCTTTCATTAGTGTGATAAGGTCAAGTAGTATGAAACATTTTAATCAATTCATTTGGTTTAAGCATTGTATTTCATTAGTGTGTCAAAATCAAGTAGCATGAAACTATTCATTAAATCAATTTATACATATTCCATATTCAGGGTTCATTCTATTACCTTCCATTAATGTGGTAAGGTGCTCTAAAATTATGCAAATTACTATTAATTTACATTTAAGGCCAAGTCATATATTTAGTATACTTTCTAATACACATTTCACATTTAATAATCAATTGAAGAACTTACCTTAGGCAGTTCAAGTGGTGAGAATACATGGTACTTAACATTATTCCAATCACAATATAACACATGATATTTAATATAGAAAATCTTACCCTTCGAATGGTCAAGACAAGTCATACCCGAACGGTAGATCAAACATTTCTAAACACTAAACAACAATTATGGCACAACCTTCGATATGGAAACAATTGAGTTGTGGGTGTTACCACTAAAAAATAATCACATAATTTGAAATTGAATAACCATATGGTTCTAATGATTATAAACATGGAAAATAAATTCTATAGAAGTTACCCGATGAAATCGGTGGGCCCCACACGGAAAATCCAAAATCAATGAAATTGATGGATGCGTTATAGAACACAAACCTTAGGGTTGTATGACTCTCCTCATCATGAATTGGACCTTGATTTGTCTTGGATTGGAGTAGATCTAAGTAAAGGAGAAAAGTTTTTCATACCCCCATAACTCAGTCGAGAGAAAACAGGAAGGAGAACATCTCAAGAGGACACAAGTACTTACAGTTGCACATCCAATGTGATGAATTAATGTTTGATCGGATCTCAGATGAAGGATATCTCTTAATTACTACCTTATATTTTCAAAGGGATCCAAAATGAGACCCATGGAGGATAATCCTGCATAAACATAGATTAGGGAATAAAGAGGTGTATTAATAGATCATTGAGGGAAAAATTGTCAAATTACCCAAAAAAAGGCCAATACATTGTTTTTCCACATGGTTTGACAAACTGTGTACAAACCATGCAAGATTACCTCGATGGAAGGGCACATTACATGGTTATCTTACATGGTCTTGTGTAAACCGTGTGAAGTGGTTCTGTCTAGATATTTCAATCTTCACAATTTGACAAAACATGCAACAACCGTGCGCTAACTATTCAACATGGCCAGTTCCCCCAAAAAGATGTATTCCAAGCTCTGGACATTCCATGAACACCCCTGAAACTTTTACTAACTCATTAGAAAAACATATTAGGTCTAAATTAATGATTTAGAACAAAATTTAAAGGATCCATACCTGAGTGAAAAAACCAGGTTCTAACACTTCCATAGTAAAGATAACATTATAGATATAGTTAAGTGAATCATTGTTCAATATTCTATAGTGATGTGGTATGACTAAATGTGGTATGGAGACATGTGGTTGGTATGCCCACGTGTGCATTAAATATCACATGTCATGTTGTATAACCACATGTCGTGTGACCCAGTGTTGGAGGATCATAATATACACCTGAGGTACTTGAGAATGGGTACAACTTGGTATATAAGAACTTTCAAGGTACATAGGTATAGATTAGACTGGAGTACCCAAGCATAGACATAGCACTCGAACATGACTAGAGTACATGGGTACAACTATTGTACATGAGCACAACCATAGTACATGATCACAAGACATAGTACTTTGGAATGGGAAAAACAAATTAGGCATACCCTGGGTATCCAAGACACATTGTGTATACCCTATAAATTCAGTGTACCTTTTCCAGGGCAGTTTGAGGCCCCCATCCTCTTCAGTCTAGATGAGTATCTTTAAGGGGAGTTCCCATAATCCATCACTATGAGGGAATGTGAGGCATCACTTATTAAGAATTGGATGAGTGATCCCCTATATGAGTTAGTATTAGATTGAATTAGGTATTATTATATGTGTCTTAGAGAGTGATGCTCTATCATTCTTCCCTAGGTTGGGTCAACAATCTCATTATCAGCTATCAGGGTGAGTGATCCCCATCCCAGTGGTTTACTCACAGTAGGTTCAGGTATCCCTCAAAAGCCTTGGTTATGATCCCCTATCTATGTATTGAGATATTTTGAGTTCCATTATGTACTTATTTATGGTGAGGATCAACAGATATGATTTATTAAATGAGAACCATCAGTGTTATTAGACTTGAGGAGTGATTTCTCTTGAACGATCATTACCTTGAATCCTCGAGAGGAATCCAAGGTTGAAAGTATGTTAGAAAAATTACCTTGATAATAGGTGTGTATCTTAAGTATATTTAGGTTTTTTGTTATTATATTATATTATTATTGACATAACTTAATAATGATGAGCTAACTGCTCTCCTGATTCTTAATGTTTGGTGATTTTAGGGCGACCTACTATGTATGTTTATACTCACCCTTGTATGGTCTCTGCCCATACATGTCATGTATTATGTAGATGACATGCATTATAATGGAGACCTGGGTAGACCATGAGAAAGTGGATAATAGTGATCTAAATAGAACATGGTTGGTTATAGGATTTAATTTCACAATTTTTCCCTCCTTATTGGAAGGTTGCAATATTGTATAGTTTTTATGGGCTTGTATTTGTCGATTTATTCTTTCCAATACTTGTTCTATAATATGATATAATATATAGTTGTGTGAAAACATTTTGGGGTCAATTGTATATTTCCTTTCAACACTATATCGATGGTGGGATATATGTGTGTTTTTATAGGTACCATAAGATAAGGGCTCATATTTGTGTAATGCCTACTCATCCCTTGTCACGAGACATTAACCTATGGGAGGTAGGATTGGGGTGTCACACATAACATAACACTGGAAAGTAGTGTCATAGTGGGTTGGGTCATGACAAACATATGAATTTTGATTGATATGTAATATTTTCTTAGAGAAAATGGATGATACCTGACATTTTACCCATTGTGTAGATTCAATGAAACCACTTGCATAAGATAATACTACTGGTTTCAGCAATACGCAACATTTCTCCCTGGGTGAAAAATCTAATGGAAAAAATATATATAATTTTAGCGGGATTTGTGTAATATTTTTTGTATATTTAATATCCCATACTTTTTGAAATTTGGATCCTCTCATTTATAATATTATGTAGATTGATATGAAGGAAATACCACTTTTTAGTATTTTTGAAGTCCAAACTAATTTTACAAGATGATTAAAATACATATGGATATATATTTCCCCATTAATTTAAATCATAGAAAGGGGGTATTAAATGATATATATAATAATTGGGAGGCTACTAGATATTTCTATTTAAATCCATTGAATATTAAATCCATACAGAAATATATTCAAGTGCTTATTACTTGGAGTCAAATCTTGGTGTATGTGGGGGAGAATATTCTGGTATGAGAGTTATCCCAAGTCACATCGAAGAAGATGATTAATAGTTAATAATTCAATGAGGATACAAAGGATGTGAGTTTATTACTTGGTGATAGTGAGGTAACCAATAGGGAACATTTTAATTCAAGGGAAAAATTCAATAGAGAAGTAGAATTGATTCTTGAAGGCACAGATAGAGACAACAAGAGTTTGGGGGGAGAGGACAACATTATTAGAGGGAGCTACAAAATGAGGATGATTTTATTAAAATAGAAAAAGATCTCAATATATACTCTAGGGATTTAATTATCCTCTTATACTAACTATATATATGAGGATTATAGGTAGTACTAAAATACAACTATGTATCTAGGGGTTTCTGAAGACTTCTTCTAAACATCAAGATAAACATATTATCTCAATAAGATATAATATAATGTGATACCCTATGAAACATTACCATTTAATTAATTTTTATCCTAGAAATATGATCAATATATAAATATTATTTGATATAAATGATGTTTTCTGACTTCATAAGGTGACCGACTAAAAGAAAAATAACATTATTGCCTCTAGATGTTTTAGGGATTCTGATAAATAAATAGTGATATTTTATGATATCTATTCTAGTATGGGTAATAGTTTTTACATTAATATAGAAATATATCTCATATCCTTAACTTTATAACATTACAAGCACTGAGATACATACTCTATAATATCTCTCTTGATGTTGTCCCACTAAAAATACTCTTTTAGAACCCTTTACATCTTTACACTTCTACGTTGAATAGAGAATGGTGAGATATGAGAGTCTTACCACCAAATTTAAATTTTTATAAAATAAATCCATTTTAAGGGAAAATGGAAACCAAGTTTCACAGCCAAAAGCCACTACGTGCTAAAAGAGATCACAAAATCATTGAACACCAAACTAAGATTACATGACTCAACTATTCTATATAGTTCCCAGTTAAGTGCACTAACGTGGGTGTCCGGATCCTTGCTAATGAGCTCTTCAAAGTGAGAGATCAACCGTTCCATTGTATGAATGAATTCCTCTAAGTTGACTTTATTCTGATTGAAGCCTCGGGTCACAATGCGGTCTTGTTTATCTATCCACGCTATTTGATCCTCATTGATCTCCACTTGTATCTTACGTTCATCCATTTTTCCGAGATCCTCTTCTGAGACTTTGGGCGATACCTCTTGTTCAAACATTTCTTCCTTGCTGTGCAAGATGAGCATCAAACTCTCCCTATCATCTCCATCCCTGTCTCCTGAAGTCCTTACCACTACTTTACTCCCCCCTTTTTGAGGGATTTTTCTTTCCTTTTCCCTACCCTTATTGGCCGACCTGGTCTCCATAGGTTTTGGCAGATGGGAGTAGTCTTTGCGAGCCTTAGATTTTTCCCCCGCACCACAATACAATCCCCTAGTTCCCGAGTTCCTTGTTTCCCTTTATTCCTCCTAACGTTATGAGGTCCTTTCCCTTGAAAACGATCCAAGCTGTCCATTGAAGAGTGGAAAAGCCCATCCTCACTTGAAGAAAAATCCTCATGAGACAATGTTGATTAATCAACCTCCAAAATAGCAAAACGGTTCCCCAAAATTAACTCCGAGCCTTCATTGAGGGGGTTGTGGGCACTAGAGGACATCCCCATACCATCCTTGTTCTCCAAGCCATAGTGAAGAGCAACCTTCTCGAAGGACTTCCCTTGAACCATGTCAACACCATCAGGCTGGTCATATCCACAGCCCATAAAATGTAACCTCTTGATATTGTCCTCCCGTCCATGACCTTGCGGGGCACCGAGACCATGATCACTACTCACTAGCACCTGCCCTTTCTGCAAGCCGCCCTTTTTAACTATTTCAGCAAAGGAGGGAGCCACCGAAGGATTTCATTCACCCTGTAGCTGAACAGGTTTGGGAGGATCCAAACCACATTTTAACCTAAAAAATATGTCATCAACCCTTGGATCAGAGTGCACGGACATTGTCTTGGAAGTGGGGGGTTCCAAGATGTAGCCATTCACTGGAGTCACCCCAGCATTCTCTGAAAATGTAGCTGCAACAACAGAGGAAGTTCAGACTTCCCCCCCACTCGCCTCTGGACCATTCTCCTTTGAGACAGGGATATACGGTGGTGCCTCTAAATGAAGCGGATTACCACTACTGGAGGGGTCAACACCCGTAGAACGTCCCACCACATGAGCCAAACAGGATGAACGACAGACATTCTGAAGGTGACCTAGACGAGAGAAAGAACTACAAAAGTCCAGCTTTCAAAAATAACTGATTGTTTGTATCTAAAATCAAATCCAACCTCAATCCAGAAAGAGTCCACAGGAGCCTTTGAGACATCAACTTCTACACAGATCCGAGGAGCAATCCGGTGGCCAAAGGACTATGAACGCTTATCAAAAGCCAGGAACATCCCGACGAGATTACCCAACATCTTCAAAATAGCAGGATTCTGGAAAGGGAGGGGGAGATTCGGAAAACTAACCCAGATCACTGTAGAGGGTGGGTCGCGATTCCAGTGGAACTCATAACCCCATCTGAAGAGGAAGCAGCGGGAACCATCACAAGCGTGCAACCCTTTGAACCAAGCAAAGGCCAGATCATCAGCACTATCGAAGCAGAGAAGAAAATGACGTGGGTCCAATAGCCCAACCATGATGCGAGACTTCAGGGGCCAAGCGTTGTTGACAAACCTATCAAAGCTATCGAGTGACGGCCTTCGACGTCCAAAGCGGGCAACGAGGGACAAATCAAGGAGCGAAGAAGCCTCTGAGAATTCCTAGAACGAAATTGGGAGTGAAGGAGCGTCTTGGAAGAGAGAAGGAACTTTAGGGGAGAGGTGGATATGGGGGAAATCGGGAAGGGAAGCCGGGGAGGTGAAGGGGGAGAAGGCCGGGGCGGCCCTCGACGCCGCCGAAGGCCGAGCGCCGCAGCTAGGGTTCCAATCGATCGCCGCCCGAAGGTTATAAATCAACAGACAGTTCAAAAAATGATATGAGAGTCTTACAATTGATATTTATTTAAGTCTAGTATTAATGAGATTAATAATCAATTCCAAAAACGTATCATTCTATTAGAATCAATATTAAACTCAGGAACTGGTCTCACCTTCTTTTGTACTTATACATCCTCCTTCTTCTTCTCTTCAATATTCACATGGATAGATAGTTGAACACTCATTTGAGAAAGATAAGATTTATCCCCTTAAATATTTTATGGTCCATCCTTTTAAAATCGATAAATGTTGGATATATTTTGATCCCCATCATATATAATCTTTCATGATCCTTCTCACTCAAAGCATCAGCCACCTTGTTCTCTTTCCCCAAGTAGTAATTTATTGATTAGTGATAATATTTAATCAAATCCAACCATCTTCTATGGTCCATATTTAAATCTTATCGATTGAATATATTCTTTAATATTTTATGATCAGTATATTTGTTAAACATTTATTTGTAAATTTAATTCCTCCATATCATTTATCTAATGAGTACCACTTATAACTCCAAATTGCGAGTCATGTAATTTTTCTCATGAAACATAAATTGGTGTTTTTACATAAGCTATGACCATATTTTTATTATAAGAAAACATCCCAAAATATTATTTTATGCATAACTATAAATAAAAAACCTTTATCTACTACATTTTAGTATGAGAACAGGTTCACTAACCAACCTTCTCTTAAGTTCCTTGAAATTTTATTCACATTCATCAGTACAAAAGAATGTAAATCCATTTTGAGTTAACTTAGAGTGTATTTTTCACATACCAACCTATAAAATTATTATATTTTATTATTTTATTGGGTTTGGATATTTTTTTATAGGTTTGGGTTGAGTCCGAGTTTTAATTTTATGATTTTTTTATTGAAAAAAGGATTGTTTTGGGCTTCGCAGCATGTGGGGCATGGGCAGAGCATAGTTTGGAAACCGTGCGGCTTCACCCAGGTCACCATGCGACCTTCCTGGTGTTTAAAATAAATAAATAAATTAAATTAATAATTAAATTTATATAAAATAAAATAATAAAATTAAAATTAAATTTAAAATAATTGTTTTAATAATAATAATGTTATTATAATTATTATCATGAGTATAATAATAATAATTATTATTAAGTTATTATTATTATTATCTTTATTATTATTATTATTAACCCCATTATTATTATTATTATTATTATTATTATTAGGTTATTTTTTAGGGTTTCCCTTCTCTTTATTCCCCCTTCTCCCTCATAGATCCTCCTCCTCCCTCTTTCCCAGTCACCCGACCCAGTCCCTTGGGTGACCCCTCTTTCCAGCTATCCTCCTTCTAGTGGCTTCTCCTCACATGACCACCCCTCCCCCGTGCTATGCAGCTGACCCCCCTGCATGTGAGGCTACCCTCTGGATGCTCATCCTCACATGGCCGGCCACCACTCACCACTCATCCTCTCCCTCTACCGTGGGTGTGATATACTCCAAGTAATACCCTCCTCCATTCTAGGGATTTTTTAAATTTCTTTAGATATTTGGTTCTACAGTGGGTAGAGTTGTGTTTTTAGGGTTTTAATTTTAATATTCATGATTATGGTTTGATTTTGGTTCATTGAGATGCGACTAGGGTGCGGTTGGAGATTCAAACTAAATTGAAGGGTTTTCTCCACTTGAGGTATGTTGTTCCATTCCTAAACATTGTTTAATAAATTTTTTATTCATGATTGTGAACATTATCTTGATTTATGAAATATACATGTGGTGATAAAGTGATTTTAAAAATGATTGGTTATGAATTAGGTTTAAAAAGTCATTTCTATGTAAAATTTGGTGTATTTGTAAACCTAAGCCGTATTTTGCTCCTTGAAATTGTTTTATGAATTGTTTAAATGGTCTACTAAATTATATATGTGGTGTGAAGGTTGTATTTGAATAGATTGTTATGAATTGGTTTTTAAAATGATTTTTTCATGTGAAATTGGGTATGTTCTTGTTGTAAATCCTTATTAGAATACTCGAAATTATTTAAAATATTTATTGAATTGTGAATATGATTCGAACCATGTTTGGAAAAAGTTTTACTGTGATTTTAATTTTTAATAGAAGAATTTGAGTATGTTTTCGGGGTAAATTTATATTGTGAATCTTGTAAATATTTTATTAATTATGTAAATGATTTATTAAATTGTGAGTGTGATTCAGATCATATTTTGGGATGGTTTTGGTGAGAATTTGGTTTAAAATTGGTTTTTGAGCATGTTTTTGGTGTAAATACACATGGTACTTTTTGGAATTTATTTGTAATATTTTTTAATGATTTATTAAACTATATAAGTGATGAAAATCATGATTTGAAATGGTTTCGGTGGATGTTTGATTTTTAAAGGGGAGTTTGGGTGTGAAAGTGGTGACTTGTGATTTTCAATGCCTTTTTTGGTTGATGAAACATGGATTTGGTGTGTAATGTGATATGTGAAACTTTTTTGAGCACAAAGGGAAGCTTCAGTATCAATGTGGGAGGACTAGGACTAGTATGCTAGTGATTAATAAGTGGCTACAACCCGATTTTACTTAGAGGTATTGACAATGACAACAATAACTAAATATGGATGATTATTTGAGACCACTATAATTTTAGATGTTTCTCCTCTCTAGTGTCTCGTGCATGAGCACACAGTTTGTCATGGTTTCTATACCACATTTCACCAAGATTCAAGGTTACTAGTGTCCCATTTCTAGATAGTGCCTAAGGGAATTTCTCATGACTTGTGCTCTTTGGTTTTGTTTCTCCTACTGTCGGAATATGTCATAGAATATTGGTTACTTCAAAGAAAGGGTATTTTTCTTTAAAGTTTGTTTCCTTTAATTTTTTTCTTTAAAGTGTTTTCCTTAAAATTGTTCTATCATAACTTTCATTTATAAAAATTTAATTTTTATTTTTCATATAATGTTTAGAGAATGGAATCCATTTTGGGTGGCATCTTATTGGGAAACATCTCACATCCATCTTACACCCTTGGGTGTAAGAAGACTTGGTAATGTTTGATATAGTTAAGGGTAATGCTTTTGGAGATTATGGTTCAGGTTGCTAGTAGTAATATTGGTGAAGTGTTTTAGAGAAGGATTAGGGGAGTTACACCCCTACTCCATATGGTGGTTTGAGATGGTTTTTGGTTTCTCTTTTGGATGTAGCCATTTTGGTTTTGTGTAGACCTTTTAGACTGAAATTTGAAAAAAATAAGGTTTTTTTTAAATTTTTCAGTTTTTTATTGATGTTTTTTGTTTTTTTATGATTGTTTACTCAGGTAAATAATTAAAACATGTTTTATTTGATACCTAGGTACTTGTGTCGACTTGTGGGAATAGAGAATGCTCCTCGGTACTTTCCACTGACTTGGTCGGGTGTCGGGTTGGATGGAGACCCAACTTGGTTCTTGAAAAATGGTATTAGAGAAGGTCACACTCTTTTGGGTCATGTTTCTTTGGAAAGAGTCTAGGTATATTGGAGCTAGGGTTATAAGGACTTGATATTCTGATTACAAATAGGGTTACTAGACAGAACACCTTGTTATAAGACTCATGTAACCAAGGTAAGTCGAGTTTCATATGATTCATTTGGTTCTTGTGGTTCTATGATGTTTAGGTAAATGAAAAAGAAGTTGGTTCAATGGTCTTAGTGAGATCACTGGGCCTTGAAATCCATCTGAAACTAGGGACATTTCCTTAGAACATTCTCTGTGGGGATGGAGTGATAAGAATATGGATTCCAACCATATTTCCATGTCACCAACCATCACTAGTTTCCTCTTGAATTATCTTATGTATTCTTAGGTTTTGAAAATTAATTTGAACACTTTTGTTTGAAAATTTAATAAATCTGGATTTTAAAGAGAAATGGTTTTATGTTCAAAGGTTGGAAAATGGGTTTTTAGAATTGTTTTTAATGTGGTTAGAAAGTTTAGACTTTTATAAAATGATTTTGTGTTAAAATTATAATGATTATAATGAGCTTGAATTTTTATAATCAATATTTGGGATTTATGGGAAGAGTGGTTGTTTCGAAAACAAAGTACGAGTTTTAAAATGGTTTTGGAAACATTTTTTTAATGGGAGAAAATGTGTTATAATTAAATTATTATTGAAAAAATGGGGGTGTTGTGGAACTAGAAGTGTTTTTAAGTGGGTAAAGTATTTTGGAAAATTGATGTGTGGATCTTGAAAATAAGAATTAGTTGAAACAATTTTCTATTTTGTGGTTAGTGAATTTTGAAAAGTTTAAAAAAAATAGGTGTAAGTTGTTTTTGTATTTGAATATAGTTTTCAATTATGATTATTTTTTTTGGGATTGACATGTTAGAATTCAAAATGGGTTTTACTTGAAGAGTTGAGGTTTTTCTGAAGTGATTTTGTGAAATTTAAAATAGGTTTTGATTTTTGAGGCTAGTGGTATTGAGAAAGAGAAAGTGGTTTGAATGTTCATTTTAAAAAATTGAAAGGTTTTTTTTGTTTTAGTCATTGGTATTTTCATGGGTGACCACATTCATGGGTTATATATGGAAGGTGAATTGGTTCCCGGTTTGCACGATGGAATGCATGAGTGAGGCTTCATGAGGTACCAATGGTAAATGTGAAACCCATGAGTCTTACTCTATATCCAAGAGTGTTTTTAAAGAAAACGTGTGGTATTTATTTTGAATTTTTGTAAATTATAATCTGATGTATTTATGTTTTAAAGTTCTTCTGGTTTGTAATATGTCCAAGGTTGCATTTTTTTGGTGAATCGGGTTCGGATAATGGTTAGTGGGTTCTTTTGAAAATAAATTTGGGGAGCCTTGTGGTGGTTCTCATTGTGTGATCAGTGTTCGTTTGTGGTATATTTGGGATAATGGACTAGTTTTGTTGTGTCTTGGGCCTTTTCATCATCAACTAGTGTATTCCCCCATAAAGAGTTAATGCATGATTAAAGTATGGACATAGGTGATTCAATGCTGGAAGATCCTCTAGTTGATCAATGTAAGGACTCTCTCCTTGAATTTTAAAAAATGTGTCATATTCCCTTCTGTTTTTATTATGTGAGTCCTCTTATATTATAATGGAAAATGTGAGAGGAGTTGAAAGAAGTTCTAGTTTTCTTGATTTTTTCTGAGCCATCAGGTATGAAATTTCACACGGTTGTGTCTAAAGTTCCTTACAAGAAGCATGTTCCTTGTTTTCTTGTTTCATTGTATCCTCTATCAAGGTGAAAGAAATGAGGTATGGGAATATTCTGAGTCTTTTTCATGGTGAAGTTCCATGTTGAGGGAAAGTAGTCTTTGAGATGTGTTGTGTTCTGTTGGTTCTATTTTGATTTTGGTGTGGTTACTTGTATCACCAAAAAGAGATCTTCCATTCGAGGATTTTCAACGCCTGAATGAGAGTCAGGATATACTTCAATCATTATATCTCCCTCCATATGTCCCAGAGTGAAGCCGGTGTGTAGTTATGGGAATCCAGGGGTGTAAAGGATATTGGTTTAAATTCTATCTCTGGTGTGGGAGATTGAGGTAGTTTGAGGTTCCGGTGTGGCTGATCCACTTTAGTGGTCCCGTTTAGTGGAAAGTGACATGGGGTTTTATCTCCTTTTCATGACCTATGTGAGTGGAAAGATTTGTTTTTGGTTAGATAGAGGTGTAGTTGTCTTGTTTCCTCGAACCTTGATGCTTGTGCCTTGTAGATGCAGATCTTTGTGTGGTTGTCTCTGCATGGCTATCCTTGTGAGTCGATCTTAGTTTCGGTTTGGGATCGTCTGAGGATAGTAATTCCTTGTAATATTAGGGGACCATGTGAGGGTTTCCATTTTATTTGTATTATTTTTTGATGGACCCCTTCCAGTAGGGGTTTGGTCTGTATTTTTTCTCATGTGTCAGTTTGTGTTGGTGGGTGTGAAATGTTTATAAGATGGCCCATGATGAGTTTTCTTGTTAGTTTGAGAAAGTTGGTTAAGCTGGTTGGCTCTTATGGTGAGGAGAGCCATAGAAGTTATTACTAAAATTACTTTTGGATAAGTTAATTTTATCCTATTTCTTTTAGTTGGGATTCCATTTGGGCCTCCCCATATTAGTAATTCGATTATGTTCTTGGTTCCATCATGGAGATAGTTAGTTTTGTTCATAGCTGTCTAACCCTAAAATCCTCCCCTAATTAAACTTAGGGACCAGATAGAACCTAATGTTTTTGTTGAATTAAACTCATGAGACTATTCATTGGGATTTGGATTGATCTAGTTTTCTTGTTTCAAGCTAGTGGTGCGAGTTTCGTTGATAATTTCTGGGGTGTTTCAGTTTGATGGGTTCAATTTTAAGATGTGAGAGTTAATTAAATTTTATCAATCAACTATAGGTATCTTAGATCTCGAGGGTAGGTGACACTTAGTAGGTATTCCATTTTGGATCAATTGAGTTTAACTTGTAAGTCCTTTTCTTTTCTAAAAGTTTTCTTACCTCTTCTCTCATATCATTTGTTGGGTATCTCCTCAAAATATGAAGGAGTATCATTTTTGTTATTGTTATAGACCTTGTTGTGGCTTTCCAGGGGAGAAAATTGTTATAGTGGGGAGATTATTTACCCCTACCTTTGAAAATATTTTATTTTAGTATTTTATTGGCATTTTATATTTTTGTCAAAGTCCGGGTTGAGTCCCATTTTGAATTTTTTGAGTTTTTATTGAAAAACATGACTATTTTGGGATTCAGTTTTTTTTTTGAACTTGGTAGAATCTAACACATGGGCAGAGCATGTTTTGGAAACCATATGGATTATCCCAACTCACTATACGACCTACCTGGTGTTGAAAATAAATAAAAAAATAAAATGAAGAATAAAATGAAAATAAAATGAAATAAGAAAAGTGAAATGAAATTTAAAAGATTTTTTAATAATAATAATGATAATATTATTATTATTATTATTATTAATATTATTATTAAATTATTATTATTATTATTATCTTGTTTTTATTATTATTTTAATCATTATTATTATTATTATCAAGCCAATTATTATTATTATAATATTATTATTGCTAATATTAATATTATTAGGTTATTTTTATAGGGTTTACCTTCTCCCCCTTTCCCCCCTTTTCCCTCACATAACACCTCCCCCCTCTCCCTATCACATGACCCAACCCCTCCATCGGCCCCTCATTCCAGCGAGCCTCCCTCCAGCGACATCTCCTCGCACGACCGCCCCTCCTCCATGTCGCGCGGCTACCCCCTCCTACCAACATGCGTGGATCCTCTGTAGTAGATCCTCTTCACATGGTCTCCCATGCACTCAATGCTCCTCCTCTCCCACCGCTGTGGTTGTGGTTTACTTCGGGTAAGCCCCTCCTCCATTCTAGGGTTTTACTTTATTTACATTGGGTCATTGGTTCTCCAGCAAGTAGGGTTTTGTTTTTAAGGTTTTAATATGGGGTTGTTTGGGTTTAATATTCATGATTAGGGTTTTATTTTGGTTTTATAAGGTGCGACTAGGGGGAGGTTAGAGATTCACACTGAATTTAAGTGTTTTCTCCACCCGAGGTAGGTGATTCCATGCTTAAACATTGTTTGGTAAATTTTTATTCTTTATTGTGTGCTTTATCATGATTTATGAAATATATGTGTGGTGTGAAAGTGGTTTTTGAAATGATTGGTTATGAATTTGGTTTCAAAATGTCTTTTCTATGTGATATTGGGTGTATTTGTGAAGAAAACCCTTGTTGTGCTCCATGAAATTTCTTTATGAATTTTTTAAATGGTATGCTAAATTATATGTGTGGTGTGAAGGTCGTTTTTGAAGGTATTGATAAGAATTGGTTTATAAAATGGATCTTTCATGTGAAATTGGGTATGTTATTGGTCTTAATACTTATTGGACTTCTATAAATTGTTTGGTAAATTGTTTAAATGATTTATTCAATTGTGAATGTGATGTGAACCATGTTTGGAAAAAAAATTAGAGCGCTTTTGATTTTAAAGAGAGGAATTTGAGTATTTTTTTGAGGTAAAGCCTTTTTGTGCATCTTAGAAATGTTTTATTAATTATGTAAATGATTTGTTAAATTTTGAGTGTGATTTGAATCATATTTTGGAATGTTTTGGTGATCTTTAGGTTTAAAAAGCGTATTTTGAGTGTGGTTTTGGTGTAAAGCCTTTTGGCGCTTCTTGGAATTGATTTATAAATATTTTAAATGATTTATTAAATTATATAAGTGATCAAAATCATGTTTTGGAATGATTTTGGTGTAAATTTTACTTTTAAAGAGGATTTTGTGTGTGAAAGTAGTGGATTGTGATGTGAAATGCCTTGTTTGGTTGTTGAAATGTGGATGTGGTGTGTTATGTGACATGTGAAACTCATTTGAGAAAAAAGGGAAGAACATGTATCTTGGTGGGTGGAATAAGACTAGTATACTAGTGATTCAAAAGTGGTTACAACTCAGTTTCACTTAGCAATATTGACGATGACCACTCTAACTAAATATAGAAGATGATTTGAGACTACTAGAGATGTTTCTCCTCTCTAGTGACTCGTGCTTGAGAATGCATTTGGTCATGGTTTATATACCTCATTTCATTATGATAAAAGGTTCCTAGGGTCCCATTGATATCTAGTACCTAGGGGATTTTCCCATGACTAGTTCTCTTTGGCGTTGTTGATCCTACCATTAGTATATGATATAGAATATTGGTTACTTAAAAAAGGGTGTTTTTATTTTAGGTTTCCTTTCTTTAAAATTTATTTACTTTAATGTGTTTTTTTAAATTGTTCTAGAATCTTTTTAATTTATAAAACTTGAAAGTTTATTTGTAATCTAATGTTTAGAACATGGAATCCATTTTGGGTTGCATCCTACAGGGAAATATCTCACACCATGTTCACACCATTGGACGTAAGCATACTTGGTAATTTTTTATATAGATAAGGGTAAAGCTTTTGGAGATGATGGTTTGGGTTGATAGTAGTAATATTGATGCGGTGTTATGGAGATGGCTTGGGGGAGTTACACCCCTACACCATGTGGTTGTTTACTTTGTTTTTTGGTTTCTATTTTGGTTGTATCCATTTTGGATTAGTGTAAACTCTATAATCTCAAATATGGAAAAAAATTTAAGACTTTTTTGGTTATGAAGTTTCAGTTTTTTATTGATATTTTTGGTTGTTTCATGATTATTTACTCATGTAAATATTTCCCAAATTTTTTATTTGATACCTAGACACTTTTACTAGATTGTGGCGATTGGGAATGACCATTTGGCCTTTCCACGGACAGGGTTGGGCACCAGGTTGGATTGCGACTTGGCTTGGTTTGTGACCAGTTTAGATAGACATGAAAAATAATTCAAAAAGTATCAATAAAATATATGCAATCCAAGAAAACTATATATCTCATACAAAGTGGCTGGTCTGATCCAATGGTCATTAACTTCCATCAGTTATAGATCCACTGATATATCCTTTCTTTTGAGTATTTGACCCTAAAATGAAAATTTATGTAACCAATATTCAAACATGGTAATTTTTTCATTAATAATTCTTCATCTATGGCATATTCTATAAAATACTCAAGTCATATTCATGATCATAGTTTCACCTTGAATATATAAGATTATCATATACAATGACTATCAAAAACTAGTCAAGGTAATCTCTAACGACTCTTTTCATTAAATCCATGAAGATAAGAGGGGAATTAATGAGGCCAAATGGTATCACTATAAATTCATAATGTCCATACCCTGAAAAAAAAATTATTGGGTATTTATTCACTTTTTACCCCCAATTGATAGTATATAGATAGTATATCTATCTTGGAAAAATATTTATATCCTTGTAATTGATCAAAAAATCATCAATGGGGTAGGAAATACTTATTATTGACCGTGATCAAGTTAAATTCTTAATAATCAATATAGAGTTGTATTAATACATAATTATTCTTAAATAAATTGACATTTGAACCATAATATGACACACTTTCCAAATTAAACACTTATCATTATTCTTCTAGATTTGTTTCCCTAATTTTTGCAACTCAATCAGGGCCATGCTATATGAAGTTATTGATATAGGTATAACATTGGTTATGATTGCTATTAAAAAATAAACTTCACTATTAAAATAAATACTAGTAAACTCTTATGGAATGAATCAAAATACATAAAATATTTATATCTTTGATGTTGAGTTTCTGCCCAAAAATTTGGGATAAACACCACCTTTAAATTAGAATCCTAACCCATGAAATGGATGTAATTTCCATTTAAAGTTTTCATGTATCCTCACACTGATATAGAATCATAATTTGGTTCAAAATATCAAATTTTACATCCCCTCATAGGAAATTAATATGTTATTTTATAATGAAATGAAATTAATCCCCAATATCACATCAAATTCAACCAGATGGATAATATCATGATATAAAGAAGGCAGAGTACTACAAACTTTAATTAGTCATGAATAATGGATGTGAGGTGTGATTATAAGACCATTAGTTTTTTTTGTATTAATTATACATCTAATAATTTAATTGGTAATGTGACACCCTTTTAATTTTATATAGATATAAAAGAGTGGTTATAATAAAAATCAAATAAGACATTAGTAGTTTTAGAGTGGATAATAAGTGTAGCTTTTATGACTTTTTATGGTACCCAACATCAACAATAGTGATCAAATGAGATTTACCATTATCTCTAGGATTAATTGGTTGATGAAATCAATCATTGTCATTAAATTTTGGATTGTATAATTGGTTATTATAATTCCTAAACACCCTATTTTTGAATCATTAGAGTGTGGGTGGTGAATTTTTTGGGGATTTATCTCCATTGGTATCAATAAATAAATTATTATCATTACTTCTATATTTGAATACATGATGGAATTATTCTATAAAATTAAAATATTTACCAATCCCCTTAATAAAATTTCCTATATTATTTTTTCCACACTTCTGGCATAAAAGAAAACTCATCTTCTTCCCGACATGGTTTTTTTTATTAGAATTTATTTTAAATTCTATATGTCTTTTTATATAAAGAAAATTTATTAATGGATGAATCCAATCACCATTTCTACCTAGATATTACAAATAATGTTTTATTCATAGTTACTAATGTCTCTTATGGATAAAACCCTTTAGAGACATATTTTTAAGCCATTTAAGAGTAACTCAAATTTGCTTTTTTGTTTCTTGGAAAATACCAAAAGCATACCTCACAAGTCCAGAAAAATTTCCCACATAGGTATTAATTGATTCATAATACTTCTTATTAAGCTCGTAAAATTACTTCTCCACCATTTTATGAAGAATAAAGGGAAATTACTTATTAATAAATAACATCTTAAACTCATCTAACTCTATGGTTTCAATTTCTTCCAGTTTCCTTATACTTTTTATAAGAGTCCACCATTGATACACAATACATTCCAAATGATAAATAGATACGATTATATTTTCATATGTAAAGTACTAGAGAATTAAAAATATATTTTCAGTGGTATTGATCCACTTATCATCAATTAGTGGATCAGTGAACCTATTAAAATAAAGTGGAAATTTTCTTTATGAAGTAATAAAAAAACATATTGTTTCTTTCTTATTTAATTTTGAAGCTAATAAAGATTCATATATTGAGAAAGTTACATAATCATAGTGATAATATTTTCAATTATGATTCCCATAACATTTGGTTCCTCAAGGGGAAAATAATTTCATGTTCCATCATATTTTGAATTACAATGGTTTCATATAATTCTAGTAATCGACATAAATAAAAAATATTAGTATGAGAAAAAATAATCATAATGGGAAGTAAACTAATCATAAAAAACATTTATATGATGTCTAAATGTTGTCATATTCTTTTCAATCTATGACACATCAGGTTTAACCTAGTCTATCCATGGTTATCATATATTAAAATCCTCCATAATAGCTCACAAAGAAAATTTGAATTAACACCGACATATCACTCAAGATTCTAAAACTAGATGTGTAATAAGGGCCTATTCAACATGCACCAGAATGATGAATGAGATATAATTTACTAACTTTTTTGAGGTTCTTACCACTAGATTCATACATTCCAAAAACCACATCCACTTTTAGTATCCAAACATAGATTTATTTCAAAGAAACATAGTCCTTTATTTACAATAACTTTGTATGTTCTCCTATACTTTGGATTATCCCAAGGGATCTCCCTAAAGTTTATTTATCCTAGTTTCAGAAAGTAACTAAACCTTTCACTAGTACCAAGTATGGAGACCCATAATTTTTATATATAAATATTTCATAGCATCAAATGAATATTCATACATATGAATATGATACATTCCAAAACTGTAAAGGTTTAATATATTTATAAACATAGACATATAAACAATTGGTACAAAAACGATATACATTGTTTCCCATTATGTTTTTTACAAATATTATGCTTCTTAGAAAAATCATACAAAAAACCTTTCTTCATAACATGGGGAAGGGAACCATAAGAAAGGGAAATTTCATATGCTCAGTAATGGTAAACATTAGAGATATCAAACAATAGTCTTGAGTGAGTATAAGATACAAATAATTTAATGAGAACATGATCATGACCTACAATAATCATACCCAATCATTCAAATATCTTTAATCATGAAACATGGTAGAAGTTCTTTTATCAAACAAAGGTCAGCAGATATAAGTGTGCAGAATCAGCAATAATCATTCATGATCCATGGGAATATAAAATAAAAATAAGGAATAATTTTTTGGAATATATATAATTAAATAAAATCATTTCCATAGTCAAGGTTTACATCTATAATAAGCATAGTGGATTGAGTTCACTTCTCATTCCACCGTTTCCTTAGTAAATTTTCACTCAAAATATTATCTTATTAGACAAATTCACATACTAAAATAGGTTCAACCTTAATTATAGTCCTTATTATTTAATGAGGTATATATATTTTCCCAATTCATTATCAGTATATATAATTATAGTTTTACCCATAAATTAAATTAAAATCATACATATAAATGCCAAAAGTTCATAAAACATTCATCATATCATTATATCATAACATATGGAAATAATATTTGTTTCATAAACATTTCATCATCATAATCATAAATCATCTAGATAAATAATAAAGGTGTTAACATTGGATCTTATCACCATTAAAAAAATAAGAAACATCAATGAATTTTGTTATGGATTAAAATAACATTAAAAGTTAACTAGGAATATTTCTTGAGGAAAATACACTTTTTATTTTAAAACCACTTATTTAAAATCATAAAAATACCAAAATATAAAGTAAAACATTTTCTTTTTCTAAATAAAATGTGAAAATTATAAATTAATATTCAAATATAATATTATTCATGAAGATAAGAAAATTCGTTTATATAGTGTATTTTAAAACAAAAATTCATTTCACATATCTAGTAAAACTCAAAATAATGTCATAAGAAAAATGACTAGAATATTTTATTTAAATTTTTTATTGAATGTAAAACATGGGTAAATATGAATTTAATAAATCTTTAGGGAATAGTAAAAAAATTCTTCAAAAAATTTTATTGAAAAATATGGACAAAGAAGAAAATACCCCGGACTGAATAGTACAATGAAGTCGTTATTACTTAAAAACATTAATTTTGGTATTTTGAGTAATTAAAAGATTAAAATGAAAGGAAAATATGTAATCTCAAAAAATAATAAATTTAGAAGGAATGTTTAAATAGTTAGGTAAGATATATCATAAAATTTCTTTATTGGAAAATTTAATCACAATAAATCCCGAAAACAATGAAATTATAACATAAAACCCTAACCTTAAGTATCTCTTTCTTAATAAGTGATCTATGATCCTATTCATTGAAATTAATCCTTTGTTTTTCACCTTATACCTTCATGGATTGGTCTTAAGAGAATACTAGATGATCTAGAATGAAGGAAAAGATTCTAGGAAGGATTTTGAGCAGGGTTTGTCTGGCCAGTATGGCTCAAAGGGTGTAAATAAGGGAGGATAAGTGTTTATATTTTATAAGTGATGGGAGATACAATCATGAAATTTATTAAAATATTTAAATTATATAAGGTCACTTTTAATAAAATATAAAGTGAAAGGGTTAAAATACTTAATATTACCACCCTTTTCAACAAGGTTCACGTTTCCTTTAAGGATATTACCTTATTAGAAACCAATAATTAATCATGCTTGTCATGGTTTACTGGTGAGAATGGGTAACCACCTAGGAATTTTCATAGGTTTAGTTAAGGTGGGAAAAAAGTACACTAAAAAAAATTCATTGGACTTTGGTATTGTCATTAATAAAATATCTAACCCTGGTGGGTAATAGATAATGGTCTGTTGGGAAGGAAACCAAGGTATTATATGAGACCCATGATGATAGGATTCATGATCCATGGATGTCGGTTCGTGAAAAAGTGGTATGAGAGCCTTGTTTGTTTCCTTTATTGTACAATTTTGGGTTGGTATAAAGGATACTAATAAATGGAAGAACTTGGTAAAAAGATTGTTCTTGGGAGTGGTTAAACCATGTTTGAGAGAAATGAAACGTTTCTAAGGGAATTTTGTTTTGAAATTCCATTTTCACAGTTTCACTATATCCACATTTGGGTGAACCAAATGTGACGGGAAATTATGTTTTATGGCATATCAAAACATAGGATGGTACTATAATGTATCATTAGCTCATGCATAGTCATAGAAAAACGTAAATTTATATTTCATTTATATTTCATTCCATTCACATTTTATCTCTTAATCTTCTTATTTACTATTTTATATGAATTGGTTTCTATGATTGTAATTTCTAACATTAATTGGAAAAATGGTTTCCTAAAGTGTCTATATCAACCAAAATTATGTTTTACTCCATAATATGATGATGAACTTTTTTCTAACCAACCTTAATATAATCCAATCCTTAAAACCATAGTTATATAATATGATAATTTAAAATCGTTAAAATTAAATGGAGTTCTAATTGAAACTTATAAGCTATATTTCAATATAAAATGGTAATGAAAACTTGAATAACTTAAAAATTATATACAGACAAGCTAAATTTTAACATATGAAGTTGAAAAAAACGTTTACAGTTAAATGGGATGCAAATTGTAACTTAAAGAGTGTTTACCTATATAAATTTTATTTTATAACCCATATAACTAAACCATTATATTAAAGACTTTAAACATTTCCTTTTAAACTTATCTAAGGAATGGGTAGTTGGGGTTTGTGTTCTTTCTTGAATTAAATACTTTTCATTAATATATGGTATCTCATGTAGTGTGGCATTGATCCTATTTTTTCATTCCCTATATGTATTTTCATATACTATAGTATTATGTTATTAGGTGTATTCTTGGTATTAGCCTTGGGGAGAGCGCTCAGAAGGTGGAAACGTCCATACCCCTAAGGTGGTGGTGCCTAGACTAGCAGTGGGGCCTCCTATATTTCCACATGTAGTGCCTATAGTTTTAACAACTATCATTTTTGGAGTGGTCACTATTGACTATCTAAGAGTGGGGTTTTAACTCTTTCTATAGTCCTTAGAGGGAGCTCTATGGGATGCTCTGACCATATCTATGTTCACTATGTCATTCCAAAAGCACCACCAACCAATTTTATTTGGGGAAGGTAGCCATAAAGATATAAATTATTGCTTAGAGTCTATAAAAATGACCTTAGAGAATTTGAAGACACCTATATATATATGAGAGTGAAACTTTCATCCTATATGCTTTGGGGATATTCTAGAAAATGGTAGGTAATTCTTACTCAAAGAGACCAACATTGTGGTATGGTTTAGAAGAACATAAAGACTATTTTATTCGATCAATTTTTTTCTGAATACTTTGAGGGATGATTAAGATAAATAATTAATCCATATTGAGTAGGGTAATTTTATCTTTCATGGATTACTAATCTTGATTCACTAAGTTATAGTTATTTAAACCCACTATTATAGGTGATGAACTTTCTCGGGAAAGATGTTTTGTGGATGGAATCAGGTATGATATTCAATCTCTAATGACGTATTTGAACTTATTACTATCTCTAAGATGGTAAACCATGACCTTATATCCGATAAAAATCTGATGGGAGCTAATTTTAATGGTTAGAGTGGTTCAATACCTAGGTCATGAAGTGGATAATCTAGTGGGTGGAAGTGTTTTCATGGGGATTGTTACGAGGTTAGTGGAATCCAGGGTGTGATCACAGGTTTTTCTATGGGTTGTCATCTTTTTTATAGGAAGGGTTATATATATCCCATGTGTGAAAATAACTTAGTATAGTTTCAAGATTTTTGAAAAACTTTCCATCTCCAAAGACTCTATAGGACTGTTCCCCTAATGCCCAATGAAAGGGGATATATAATAGTTCAATGTTCTAGAGTAGGATTTGTGAAACCATGATAGGTTGTAATTTGTAGTAATTCCAACCATTTATGTTGAGGATGTGGTTTAGGATGGGGGAGAAATATATAATATGTTAATCTCTAATAGAGAGGATATTCATAGGGAGGTCATGTTGTAGCTCAGGTTCATGGATTTGGATAGTTACATGCCATGCTAACTATACCATTTGAGTAGAGACACAACCCATCTATAGTGAGAGGTATGATCTTGGTTTTCTCAAATTTAGTTTCTACACTTTTAACACACACACTTCTTACTCATTCATATCTTCTTATTTGATGGGAAGCCTATGTTTAGAGATTGAGTACCTATATGGGGCGATGTCCCCTGACACACCCCTAAGAATCTGATCAGAAGGAATTTTCCATTGCAAGGATTTTCCTCTTAGGATAGGTTGATATCAATTTTTATGGGACCTTTTCATCCTTTAGGTGACATTATTTTGTTTAATTATTGTAATAGAGAGTAGTGAACTTTCAAAATCATCTTGACTATTTTCAATGATAGGTATGAGTCTTATCACCTATGGAAGGTATCTATGTTAAATGGAAGAATGGGATGTACAAGATGGTCATACTAAACTAGAGAATCAAGGCATGGTAAGAGTATTTACCCAAAGTTCTATCCACTTATTGAAAGACTAGGGAGTATAATATGATATCTTTCCTCCAGTTGTGGACCGTTTCAGGGACATAATCCCTGAATATTTTTCTAGGATACCACGTAATAAAGAGGTTGATTTTTAAATTTTTTATAACATAAGATATGTACTGGTATCCATTCCTTTATATTAGATGAGTTTTACTAAGATCTCGGAACTCAAAAGTTCATTTGTGGACCTAGAAACCAAGGGGTGTAAATGACCCAACACATCTCCACATGGTTTACTAGAACTTTTCTATAAGAAGGTGGATGATGCGTTGTGATTATGTGTGGATTAAAATTATTTGAATCAGTTTATATTTAAAACAAAGTACCCAATTCCTCATATAGATGATCTCTTTGATTAGCTATAAGGATCTAGAGTCTTCTATAAGATTTATTTGAGAAATATCTATCATCAGGTTAGAGTTAGGCTTCTAAATATACCATGTATTGTGTTTCAAATAAGGAGTAGCATATATGAGTGTTTTTTAATTTTATTCAATCTAAATAATGAACCTACTATCTTTATGGTGTTTATGAATTGGTCCTTCCACCCATATCTTGATTCCTTACTTGCCATTTTTTTCCAATGATGTCTTTATGTATTCCTGGTCATGTGGGGATAACGAGAGGAATCTAGAATCCATTTTGAATACTGTTTTAGAGTATTGGATTTATGCCAAACTCTCAAAGTATAACTATTTTATAGATAAGTTTTACTTATTATGTCAAATAATATCAAAACTAAGGGTATTATTGGATCGATATGAGGTGATATTATTTGTTTCTTGGGTGTAGCCTAAGAACGTTTTTGATATTTTAAGCTTCTTGGGATTATCCTATTACTATCAGTGATTTATTTAGAACATTTCATACCTTTTAAAACCACTGAAAAGATTAAACATGAAGTGTGTAATGTTTATATGGTTGGAATATTATGGAAAAAAATTTAGGAGTTGAAATGAAGATTCATCTCACCACCAATCCTCATTTTTCCTTAGCATGGAAGAGGGTACATGGTTTATTGTGAAAAATCATGTGTCAGATAAGTATTTTTATTAATTTAAGGGGATTAATTACTGGAATATGAGTCTCAATAGTTGAGGACCCAAGTTTATCATTAGGACCTTGATTTAGTAGTTGTTGTTCATTGTCTATATTAAAAGAGACAATACCTCATAGGGGAGTGCTTTTTGGTATATACAGACCATGAGATCCCCAAATAAATTTTTAATAAGTGAGATCCAAACCTTTGACATTGGAGGTGATTTTAATATATTCAATTATTTTACATTTATCTCAAATATACTCTAGGGAAAGGTAATGTTGTTTCTGATGATTTGATCTCAAATACTGGGGCTCAAGAGGTTTAAGAGACTAGTAGGGAGTGGCAGTTGATGAATCTTTTTTATGAAATAATTATTTATTTTCTGTAGTTTTAGAGGAATCCTATTTTTATAACCTTATTTTTAACACCCCTAGATTTTGTGAAATAAAATTTTCAAATAAATTTTATCTTTTTGATATTTTTTATTTCACTTAATGCTAAATATATCATGGGTTGCATGAAAGCACTCATCTTGGATTTTGTTTCATTTAACAATGAGCTAAACTTGCACAACATGCAACACTTATATTATCTTTAGGTATACACAATAAGAAAATTTAATTATGTTGCACACAATGCTTACTTCCTTCAATAGCCTCTGTTACACACAAGACCTAGTTTTACCAAACTAAGACATATTATTAATATTATTATTAAAATATTATTATAGTTTTCACCTAGTAATTATGATGGAAATTATGAATAAAATATTATTTAATTATGTGAATAAAATGAACCCTTTTTTCGAGAAATAAAACTAAGAACTATTTGAAAATAATGAAATTCATTTTCTAAGAAAAATACATTTCTATGTAGAAACATCATTTTTTCCATTAAATTAAAAAACCAATATTGATTAATTTTTTTAATATATTATCTACTCAAAATAATATTTCTACACTCATCAGATATATTTAAAAGGCATAAGATAAGAATTAATCTAATTTTATGAATAAAAAGAAGTATTTTTAAAAAAATTTAATTTTACATCTTTTTAATGGTGAACCCATTTTAAATATTATTTTTGACACTTTTATAGTTTTTTCTTTTTAACAATATTATTAATTTATTAAATATTAATATAAAAATTTACTTTTTGTGAAATTTTCCATTTTTATGAGAAGATTCATTTTTTGATGAATTATGAAGAACACTGCATTTTATTTCAAAAATGGGTTTTCATATCATTTATCTATAAGGTTAAGTTGTATTGTTTTATTAGTTTTAATGTTTAATTAGATAAATTATACAATAATAAATTCAATTTATTTCACTGGAATAAATTTCACATTAAAATTGGATATTAAGACATAACAATATTTTTAACGTTTTTACATTAAAAACCCGCATTGTCGTCCCATCTGTGGGATTAAATTTAAATTAATTTCTACCACTTATAGAATTATAATTTTGAAAAATGGATTAGATATTTGTTATTATAATAATTTATAATTTCAAATTATTTTAACTTAGTATTTGACTTAAATATTACTGAATTTAATTAAAAATAATTACAATGATTAAGGTAATATTAATGTTAACAAGAAAATAAACCATAAACTTAAGGGCCGAAATGATCTATAAAATTATAAAAAATCCATTTTATGGAAATATTTGGAACCTAAAAACCATTTAATATAATTTTTACTATTATAGGATCCATTTGATATGGGAAAAACGTGAGTGGAATTACCTTTTAAAAAATTTACAGGAATGTCACTCTTCCCCCACTTTAAAAAGGCACACACCCTCCCACTTATTCAAACCTCTCAAGACCATTGGATCACTCAAAATATTCTCAAATAATATCCCAACATACCTCCCTTCATATTAGATTCCCCATTTTGTTATAAATAAATACAAGGAGTCCCTTTGGTGAAAACCAAAAGGAGTTACCCAAAGAAGAGGTAACGTCCTTCCTCAATATCCATTGTTTTATTTTCATTATCCACCACCTAAACTCTTATTATTCTAGGTTTATATTATAATTTCAGTATCATAAATATACTAATATGTTATTATTATGATTTTTTAACTATAATTACACACAATTTCAACTAATGGGTAATGAACTTACTATTCTTGTGTATGGTGATCTACCACCTCACAAAATGATGTTGTTTGTTTTTTCCTTCCCCACCTCTCATAGTAAATAATTATGATGTAAAATACATTTTTATAATATATATATTCTATTTATTATTTATTTATTCTTATTTAATGTTTATATTGCATACAACTACATGCTTTCTATTTTTTTTGTAAATATGATAACTTCGTTTTCGGGAGTGTGGACAACCGCCTCTATAAGGTGATGTGATTCATTCACACTTTACATGGAATGTCTTAAGGGGGCAGAGGGTGTTAGTAAATTTATAAGATATATATGAAATAATAATTATAATATAATAAAATTATATATATTTTTATATATATATATACACATATATTTCATTTACTTTCATTCTTTCAATGAGATAATAAAATGAAAATAGTGTTCATGCATATGTATGGACTACTGTATCCATGAACAGTGTATTCCATTCCATATTTATATATTTTATAGATTATTATAAATATTAACATATAGAATATATATGATATTTATATCATGTTTTACATTTTTTAAATAAATAACTCATGATCTATGTAAGAGGATCAAGAATAATAAGTCAAAACATATACGAAAAACAAAGTGGATATTACCCAAAGTGTAACATTAACATGGAATTGTAAATAAAAAAGTAATATAAATTAAAAATAAAATAACAAATCATATTAGATATAATAATATGGTTCTGTAATATATTTTTAATTTACTTATATTTATTATACTGGAAGTTTGTGCAAGTATGACGAGAGTCAGTACATAATGTATGAGTTTCTCGCCTCACTTTTGTTTTCCATGAGACACAAGCCCTGTTCACATAATATTTTATTATATGTGATGTGATACTACCAATGGATGTATTATTTTATTTTTATAATTAAATTTATTGGTATTTACATATCCATTTTATGATCTCTATTTCATGTGGTTTTACAGTTCAAAAGTTACCAAATTAGTAGGGTAGTTTTTTTCTCAACTTTCCTTCTTAGATGAACTTGTTTTTTTATGAACCAATATTCCTCTACAAGGTTTATATAATTCTATTTGAAATGTTATATCATGATTTTAATTCTTTTCATGATATTATAAGTTTCATTTAATTTAATTTTCTTACATGGTAAGTATGATTCAATGTTTACAAGTGGCAAGAATTTAATGAAACAATCTCTCTATTTATCGAGATCATTTATGATTATACTTCCATTGATAAAATATTATGATCCATATCTCAATAAATCTCAGGAATTTTATTTTACTCTTGTAATTCGGGATATCTTTATGTATTGGTAACATTTTTACACTCTTTAGTACTTATGATAACTAATAAAATGTTTTTATAAAATATGATC
The DNA here is from genome assembly GCA_963277665.1 of Viscum album. Lineage (NCBI taxonomy): Eukaryota > Viridiplantae > Streptophyta > Magnoliopsida > Santalales > Viscaceae > Viscum > Viscum album. The sequence continues at coordinate 20,155,206 of OY728157.1, read as the reverse complement.
TCATTTATCCTTTCAATTGAAAATTGGTTTATTTTGAAAACCATGTTTAAAATACAAATTTTTTTAAAATATCTTTATTTATAATTTTAAAGGAAGAATTAATTCAGAAATGTTTTATGGTTTTGAAATATTCCTTTATATTTTTTCAAATCTATTTTCAGAGAATTTTTTTTCAACTTTCTTTCATGATTTTTTATATGTTTTCAAGGAAAATGGTTTTAAAAATGATAACAAGATTCTTTTCTATGTTTTCAAGGAAAGGGTTTTAAAATGTTTTCAAGAATGATTTATAAATTTTCAATGTTATTTTCAAATAATATAATTTTTATAATATTGTATGTTATAAGAAGTAATTGTTTCAATGAAGAAATGATATTTTACTTGTTGGGCAAAAATCCCTCAAGGTATCATTGAAGCCTTTTTGAGGTGATTGTGTTTGTTGACAAAGTGGACATCTGAGTTGTGATTGTTGACAAAGAGGATTTCATGATGGAATGTCGAGTTCAAGAGCTGAGATCAACAATCCATGTTTGATTCAGGAACGTCGATAAAAGGAATTGAAGATCTAGAGGCGGTACAAAAGAACAGATACAAGGTGACGCCGTTTTCCAGTGTTTGCCAAATTTTTGGGCCTGAAAATCGGCAAATGAAGAAAAGTGTTTTTGGCAAAGGGACTTGCGCGCCGTGGACTTGGAGTATAGGAAACTTGCGCGCCACATGTTTTTCAAGATCAGAAGGTCAAAATATGGCTAAGGAAATTGGTTCGCGCAAGTTTGGGAGTTGGTCGTGCAAGTGTCTAAAGGAGAGGAGACTTGCGCGCCGAAATTGGGTCGCGCAGGTGACTTGCGCGCCGTCGCGCAGGGTGGTCAGATTGCCTATAAATACCGGACCACCCCTCCTCATTTCTCACCGGAGTTCAAGACGAGAGCTCCCGTCGCGCAGGTGTGGTGGTCGCGCAAGTGGTGTGTGTGGTCGCGCAGGTGGGACTTGCGCGCCAGTGGTTGAAGTTGTGCGCCGGTGTTAGAAGTTGCGCGCCGGTTTACAGTTGCGCACCAATGGTGGTTTGGGCATAAAGGGAAGAGAGTCGCGCAAGTTTGGAGTTGAGGAAGCTTGTGTCGCGCAAGTGTCAGAGGAGGACTTGCGCGCCCGTTGTGACTTGCGCGCCGATACTTGCGCGTCGAGGTTGACTTGCGTGCCAAGTAAGGTTTTGTTCCCGCAGTGATTTTCAGACTGTGTGGAAGCTGGAAGTTTGCCCGATACCTTCGGTGCAAAGAGATATTCATCAACGGGTGAAAGTTAAACTTCAACAGAGCATCTACATACAAGAGAAGATGCATTCATTCGTGCAAATGAAGAGACCTACAGGTCTATAAACTGTGAGTGGATTCCATCCAAGAGCAGTGAGCTCAGGAAGAGGAAGAAGGTGATCCTCTCCACCGGCAGTGAGCCAGAGAGAGAGAAACAGGGAGTGACCCTTGGGAAAGCAGTGAGCTGACCCTAAACATTGTAAAGGCAGTGAGCCTGGGCATAGAAGTGATCTAGCCCGAACCTTGTAATCCACAGCTAGTGAAGATTAGTGGAATTTGGTACGACCGGAAACCTGTCGGCGTATGCTCCTTGGACGTAGCCCTTAGCGGTGAACCAAGTAAAATTGCTGTGTCCTGTGCTTGTCTTACTTTCTATTTATATCGTGCAGCAGGAAAAAGAGAGAAGAGTGTTTTGCTTAACAGCGAAACAAGATCAGAACGGGCATTAATTTTTAATTAGCAATACCCTGATTCACCCCCCCTCTCAGGGTATCCAGCCTAGTGGACCTAACAAGTGGTATCAAAGGGAGGTTGAAAAGTTGTTCTTATCTCAATGGAGGTAACCAATCATAAAGGTATTCCGATCTTCGACGGATATAATTTTCAGATATGGAAGAATCGGATGCAACACTATTTCCGATCCTTGGGAATGGATGTGTTTTCAGCAGCTATGCATGGTATCACAGCTGATATTAACAGTGGTGCTTTATCAGAAGCTGAGCATAGAGAGTTGGATGCTGATTCCAAAGCAATCAATGCCTTAGGGGGAGCCCTTTCCTATCCCATCTACACAAAAGTGATGTCATGCAAAACGTCACATTCCATGTGGGAAAAGCTTTTGAATATATATGAAGGGGACACAAAAGTCAGAGAGGCAAAGCTGCAGGTGTTGTGGAACAAATATGAAGATCTGAAAATGAACCCGAATGAGTCTGTTGATGCATTCTTTGACAGGGTAAACATTGTTGTGGAAGATATGCGAGGTCTTGGAGAAGTCATCGAAGACATAAAGATTGTAAAGCGCATCTTAAGGAAACTTCCACCTCGGTTCAATCCGAAAGTTTCAGTACTAGAAGATAAAGATCCAAAAGAGCTGACATTGGACAATTTGCACAGTACCTTGGTTGCATATGAAATGTGGAACGATGATAATGAGGCTGTGGAAAAGGGGAAGTCTAAAGAGGTGGCATTTAAGGCCATGAAGAAGCTCACCATTTAAGATTCTAATGAAGAAGAAGAGACAGATGAAGTGATGTCATTCCTTTCTTCGAATCTACAAAGAGGAAGAGGAAAGTTTAAAGGTAAACTTCCACTAGCATGCTTTAGATGTGGAAAGGTTGGTCATCTTGCGGCAAGATGCCCCAAGAAGTTTCAAGATGATGATGATGATGATGACGTTGAAATTCCCAAAAAGAAGACTTCAGCTTTTGTAAAAGGGAAGAAACAATTCAAGAGAAATTTCTTCAAGAAAAAGAATCTTCTTTCACAAGAATTTGAAAGTTCAGATGAGTCTGAGGATGAAGAAGTTGAGGAAATAGAAAATTGCAGAGATCGTGGGGTAAATGCCTTGGTGGCAATTGTTGGTAGTTCTCAAAAGGGAGAAGAAGCTGATGCTAAAGAAGAAGAAGAAATTGAAGGGAGAATTGATATGGAAGCCGAATTGGAAGCAGCTCTTGAGGAGATAGATGTTTGGAGAGCCAAAACGAAGAAAGCCAATAAAGTGGTTCGTGATGCCAAACTCTACATGCAACAACAGGATGGAGAAAAGTCTGAGCTGTTAGAAGAAATTGAAAGACTAAAATCCTCAACACCAGAGAGCTCAGAAAATATTGTTGAGTATAAGCTTAAAATTGAGGAACAAAAGAAGGAAATTGATTGTCTGACAAACACAGGAAAGGAGCAGGTTAGATGTATCAAAGAGCTTGAAGAAGAAGTGGTCAGTCTGCGACAAAAACTCAAGGATCAAGATAAACTCTTGACCCCCAATGTGATATCCGAAAAGCAGGCTATTCAGAAGACAGAGAAGATGAAAGCGGAGCCTAGCAGTTCAGTAGGAAAGAAACAGAAATTGAGCTTATAAGTTAAGGTCGTTTCTGGGCTTAGTCAAGAACAAAAATTGGCGACAATTGCAGTCAGACCGCAAGCACTCATCCCGAAAGTGAAGGTTGATTTGGGAACAAAACAGAATCAGAATATTCAGAGATCCCAAAGGGGAAATCACAGTGCTGAAATATCACGAGGGAATGCATCCTATATCAGGTGTTATTGCTGTGGGAAAATGGGACATTCACAGTTTGTGTGTTCCATAGCCAAGAGATACAGAAGGGAACATGAGCAGAGACGGCAGCCAAACAGAGAACGGTTTTCCAGAACACATTTTGAAGGACACTGTTTTTGGTGTGGAGGATTTGGACACATGGCTAGGTATTGCACATCAATCATTCAGAGAAATGTGTCAACGAATAATCAAAATGTTCGCAAGCAGCAGATCAATAAACCAACAAGTGAGTTAAAAGTTCAGAACAGATTTGCAGCTCTGCAAGATGAGGGTGGTCCGTCATACTCTGAGAAAGAACAGAAGCCTCAATCCATGCCGAGTGTGAAAGAAAAAGTATGGACCAAGAAGAAGAAAAATGAGAAGGCTGTGGTGGCGCAGATTGCTCTTAAAGCATCAGATCGATCTGGTGTTTGGATCCTTGATAGTGGTTGCACATCCCACATGACGGGTAATAAGGATCTTGTTACAGGCATCAAATATGACAAAGAAGGAGTTGTCAAATTTGGAAATGATGAAGGCCTGAAGATTGTTGGCTCAGGGAAAGCCAAGTTTGGGGGCAAAGACATGAGACGTGCTGATGTCTTGGTAGTAGAGGGTCTCAGTCATAACCTACTCAGTGTCAGTCAACTATGTGACTCTGGGCACTCTATCCAATTTACCAAGAAGATGTGTGTTGTGAGAGGAAAAGATGGAGCAGCTGTTCTGCAGGGAAAAAGGTCAAAGGGAAATCTCTATCTTGTATGTGGGGAAGAAGATACTTGTCTATTATCCAGATAGGAAGAAAACCAGCTGTGGCATAAGAGACTTGGTCATCTATGCCAACCATCTATGGAGGATCTCGTTAAATGTGATGCTGCTAGAGACCTTCCCAAACTATCACGTGATCGCACTCATACATGTGATGCTTGTCAGCAAGGGAAAATCATCAGAAAGACATACAGGCCAAAGGAACAGAAATCAACTAGAGTGCTCGAATTGGTGCATGCTGATGTATGTGGACCTATCTCACCACGAGCTATAAATGGGCAAAGGTACTATGTTCTTTTCATTGATGACTATAGCAGAATGGCCTGGGTATTCATCATAACCCACAAGACAGAGGTTTTCAGTTGCATAAAGCAGTACAAAAGGGAATCAGAGAAGATGCTTGGGCAGAAAATTCTGAAGTTTCGTACTGATAACGGTACGGAATTTACAAACAGTCAGGTTGAAAACTATCTTGAGAAACATGGGATAAGGCATCAAGTTTCATCAGTAAGAACTCCTTAATAGAATGGAGTAGTTGAAAGGAGAAATCGGATCATCAACAATATGGCCAGAACAATGCTTATTGATAAGGACCTGCCGGAGAAATTTTGGAAGGAAGCAGTTTTGACATCGGTCTATGTTTCAAACAGGTCCCTGTTATGTCCGAAGCAAGGGAAGACTCCGTATGAACTGTGGTATGGAAAGAAGCCAATGCTGAAGTACTTTCGAATCTTTGGAAGTAAGTGTTTCATTCTCAACAAAGAAAATCATAGGAAGTTTGAGGCACGAGGAGATGAAGGGATATTCCTTGGCTATTCCGGGAAAAGTAAAGCGTATAAATGTTTCAACAAAAGGCTGGGAAAAATCATTGAATGCAATGATGTCACTATAGTTGAAAGTGAACAGAATACTCAACGATCCAGTGAACAGTTCCTGGATGAAAGTGATGATGAGGTAAGCAACCCAGGGGGAGCAGAAGTGGCAGAAGCTGACTCAGAAGAAGATACTGATGATGAAGAGGAAAGTGTCAAGTCGGTGTCCGTGAGAAAGACAAAGAGTCGAGCTGAAATTGATAGGCATAATATCATTGGTGATCAAACAGCTCCAGTTCAGACTCGAAGAATGAAATCATCACAGCAAGCATCGTTTTTGTCTCAAGTGGAGCCGAAATGTTTTTCTGATGCTGCTGAATATGAAAACTGGGTTCAGGCCATGAACGAAGAGCTTGATCAAATTGAGAAGAACCAGACATGGGAGATTGTTTCGAGGCCAGCAGACAAGAATGTCATCGGGACTAAATGGGTCTATCGCAACAAGATGAATGAAGATGGCATAGTGATTCGGAACAAAGCACGACTAGTGTGCAAGGGATACTCCCAGATAGAGGGAATAGATGTTGATGAGACATTTGCACCGGTTGCAAGGCTGGAGACAATCAGATTATTTTTGGCCATAGCAGTGCAAAGAATGTTCAAAGTGTTCCAGATGGATGTCAAATCCGCATTCTTGAATGGGGTTCTGGAAGAAGAGGTGTATATTGAGCAGCCAGATGGTTTTCTCATTCATGAGGATGAGAAAAAAGTTTGCAGGCTGAAGAAGGCGTTGTATGGGCTGAAACAAGCACCAAGGGCATGGTACTCAAGGCTTGATCAGTACTTGAAGAAGCTTGGTTTCCAGCATGGAGGAGTTGACTACAACCTCTATTTCAGCAATGACAGTAATCAAAGGATGATGGTGCTAGTGTATGTCGATGACATAATTTTTGGCGGATCAGATGAAGCTCAGTGCAGACAGTTTTCCGAATTCATGAAAAATGAGTTTGAAATGTCAATGATTGGAGAGCTAACGTTTTTTCTTGGTCTACAGGTGACACAAGGAAGGAATGGAACTTTCATTTCTCAATCAAAATATGCCAAGGAAGTTCTAAGAAGGTTTGGAATGGATAATTCCAAGGAAATGAAGACTCCGGTTGCTACCCGGATGAAATTATCAAAAGATGAGGATGGCAAGGCAGTTAATATCACAGAATACAGGCAAATCATTGGAAGTCTGTTGTACTTAACCGCAACAAGGCCTGATATTGTTTTCGCCACATGCCAAGCAGCGAGATATCAGAGTAATCCCAAGGAAAGTCACATGCTTGCAGTTAAAAGAATACTTCGGTATATCAAGGGCACGGTGGACTTCGGCTTGACATACAACGACAAATCTCAGACAGAGTTATTGGGATATACTGATGCAGACTGGGCCGGTTCAGCAGATGATAGAAAATCAACATCAGGTGGTGCATTCTATCTTGGTGGATTGTGTATTTCTTGGCTAAGCAAGAAACAAGATTGCATTTCATTGAGCACCGCAGAAGCTGAGTATATAGCGGCCACTCAAGCATGCACACAATTATTGTGGATGAAGCAGCAGCTTGAAGATATGGGAGTTTAAGTGAAGTCTCCGATCGGAATCCAGTGTGACAACTCAAGTGCTATAAATCTTAGCAAAAATCCTGTCCATCATTCCAGGACAAAGCACATTGAGATCAAGTATCATTTCATCAAGGAGAAGGTTGAGCAGGGCATCGTGAAGTTGGAGTATGTGCCTACCGAGCTACAGGTTGCAGACATTCTGACAAAGGCCTTACCCAAGGAAGATTTTGAGAGGCATCGACTAGCTCTGGGAGTTCAGTCGATTCCCCGCACTTGAAATAGTGTGGACGCGGGACCCCCCCCCCTCTCCCCGAGGTATGCTGTGTTTTCCCTACTGTGCTAATGTGTTCTCTACTATGTTACAGACTACAAAGGCGTGACCTTTGGGTTCGTTGACAAAGGGGGAGAAAATATTGGTTGTTCAAGGGGGAGACAGTGCGGAGATTTGATAAATCATAAATGATATGGGAATACGCTGACAGGTGGAGCAGCCAGATAGGGGGAGTTGAAGCTAGTTGAACGTGTTTAGCCAGAGCTTAGCTTGGAAAACACAGGAAATATGGCTAAAGAGGTGTTGAAGCTGTGAGCAGAAAGGGGGAGCGTATTACATCTGACGATGCTAGAAGTGATCGATCAAAGAATAGATATCACGACAGCTGAGGATCGTGATAAAAGCAGAAGAGTGGTGTTGGACAGTGTTTGGTGTCAACAATGGATGTTAGAGACAAAGTGATTCATTGATGAACTTTTCATTTACTCTTGTTTCTCATGCCGAGCATTGCTCATGTGGGCTTAGAGTATGTGTTGAGTAAATCCTTGGTCGCTATCAGAATCGCAATGCGGCGAATGGAGGTTGAAGAATCAATGACGTATCTTTGTTTGGAAGAGTTGTCAACAAACCCAAAGGGGGAGATTGTTGGGCAAAAATCCCTCAAGGTATCATTGAAGCCTTTTTGAGGTGATTGTGTTTGTTGACAAAGTGGACATCTGAGTTGTGATTGTTGACAAAGAGGATTTCATGATGGAATGTCGAGTTCAAGAGCTGAGGTCAACAATCCATGTTTGATTCAAGAAAGTCGATAAAAGTAATGGAAGATCTGGAGGCGGTACAAAAGAACAGATACAAGGTGACGCCGTTTTCCAGTGTTTGCCAAATTTTTGGGCCTGAAAATCGGCAAATGAAGAAAAGTGTTTTTGGCAAAGGGACTTGCGCGCCGTGGACTTGGAGTATAGGAAACTTGCGCGCCACATGTTTTTCAAGATCAGAAGATCAAAATATGGCTAAGGAAATAGGTTCGCTCAAGTTTGGGAGTTGGTCGCGCAAGTGTCTAAAGGAGAGGAGACTTGCGCGCCGAAATTGGGTCGCGCAGGTGACTTGCGCGCCGTCGCGCAGGGTGGTCAGATTGCCTATAAATACCGGACCACCCCTCCCCATTTCTCACCGGAGTTCAAGACGAGAGCTCCTGTCGCGCAGGTGTGGTGGTCGCGCAAGTGGTGTGTGTGGTCGCGCAGGTGGGACTTGCGCGCCAGTGGTTGAAGTTGTGCGCCGGTGTTAGAAGTTGCGCGCCGGTTTACAGTTGTGCACCAATGGTGGTTTGGGCGTAAAGGGAAGAGAGTCGCGCAAGTTTGGAGTTGAGGAAGCTTATGTCGTGCAAGTGTCAGAGGAGGACTTGCGCGCCCGTTGTGACTTGCGCGCCGATACTTGCGCGTCGAGTTTGACTTGCGCGCCAAGTAAGGTTTTGTTCCCGCAGTGATTTTCAGACTGTGTGGAAGCTGGAAGTTTGCCCGATACCTTCGGTGCAAAGAGATATTCATCAACGGGTGAAAGTTAAACTTCAACAGAGCATCTACATACAAGAGAAGATGCATTCATTCGTGCAAATGAAGAGACCTACAGGTCTATAAACTGTGAGTGGATTCCATCCAAGAGCAGTGAGCTCAGGAAGAGGAAGAAGGTGATCCTCTCCACCGGCAGTGAGCCAGAGAGAGAGAAACAGGGAGTGACCCTTGGGAAAGCAGTGAGCTGACCCTAAACATTGTAACGGCAGTGAGCCTGGGCATAGAAGTGATCTAGCCCGAACCTTGTAATCCACAGCTAGTGAAGATTAGTGGAATTTGGTACGACCGGCAACCTGTCGGCGTATGCTCCTTGGACGTAGCCCTTAGCGGTGAACCAAGTAAAATTGTTGTGTCCTGTGCTTGTCTTACTTTCTATTTATATCGTGCAGCAGGAAAAAGAGAGAAGAGTGTTTTGCTTAACAGCGAAACAAGATCAGAACGGGCGTTAATTTTTAATTAGCAATACCCTGATTCACCCCCCCTCTCAGGGTATCCAGCCTAGTGGACCTAACATTACTCAAGAAATGATTTGAAATATTTCTAAAAAATTAGGTTCCATATAATATGATATTTATTGGTGTTACTCATGAATTTATGGGAAAATTATTCAATGGTTTAATTTTAATTATTACTTTGAGTGGTTTATGTTATGATGGAATGATGTTTACGAAACATGTTTCTCTTTTATGGGATATATGTTTACAAAACCTATTTCTCCTTCGTGGGTTATTTGATTATGAAACCCATTTATATTTCATGGGTTATATGATTATAAAACCTGATTTTTCATGAGTTATTATTTTATTAAATGATTATTAAGCCTATCTCTTTTTCCATAGGTTATGATATGATTACATTTTTACGATACCCATTTAATTTCACGGGTTTTGATATGATGAATGTTTATGATATTGTGGCACCCATATGTATGATTTAATTTTGATATGGCTGAGAACTATCTCTCCCTATAATTAATTGGGCAAATATTTGAATTTCATGAGATATAAAGGGATGAAACAAAGAGTTAACTTGGTTCAGTAATGGAATTTATTCGCTAAGACAGTCTTGGGAGTGATCATTGAATAATTAGATGGTCATGGGAGTGGACCATGACTACCATGATGGTATGAGAAGTGAACCAAACATCTGATATATCCTTGGTAGCGATTCCATTAATACTATGGAAATAATTTTATATAATTATGTGTCCTCCATAATTCCATGCCTTATTTCTATTTTATGATATCGTGGATTATGATCTCAATTTCCATATGATTCATGTCTTATGAACTGCCAATCTTTATGACATGATTCATGTTTATGATCTTTTTATGAAATGGTATTGTCTTATAATGTCATTATCACGTTTTCATACCCTTGTGCTTGTGTTTATGCTTACATATCTCCTTTTTTACCCTTACTGAGCATCTAAGCTCACCGCTTTTTTATGTTTCCTTTAACCAAGTTATCAAGATATGTATTATGTATGATGTATATAAGAAGGTTAATAGTAATGAAGATCCTATTTGGAGACAATATATATCACCTATGTACCAGTGTTTAGGTTTCTGCGTTTCCAAATGCATTAGACAAATAAGGTCTTTTGGCATCTATTTGTGTAATGTGTTAAGTATTCCGTAAATGTGTTTTAATGATAATGTATGAAAAGTGAGGGTCTCTATTATTGGTATCGGAGAAAATATTTATTTAACATTTGGAAAATAGTATGATAAAACTTTGGTGATATCCCAAGATATATTTATAAATATATATCTAGGGGTGTCTCTAGAGATAAGTCTGAGGATGAGTTAATATTTAGGAAAATGTCCTGGAATTTTAGTAGAGGATTGAGTGAGTGGTTTTCTAGAAATAAATCTATATCTAGATACTAAAATTGTATGTGGATTTAGAATAAGTGTATATAGGGATAAAAAACGAAAAAAAATGTATTTAGGGAGACTCAATCGGGAACTGGTTCTCAATAATAAGCCTTGCTGGACACTAATTTTGATACTCCTAGGGGATATGTTTTGAGAATTCACAAACTCTTTTAGAACCATGATGAAGGATTTAAATATAATATTACTACAAATAACCTTTTATAAACCAAAGGTTTCATAGATTAAATATATAGGTGTCATTATTTAGACATCCTATAAGTAATTTTTCAGGATTATGTGGTTTTCGTCTATGGTATGTGTTTCTCACCATATGCTTCCTTTTTTTCATCAATAGAGGTTACCAAAAGTCATACGATTTATAATGAATGTGATGGAAATTATCTAATGAGCATTACAATGGTATAATCACTGGAGTGAAGGATGTTGTGGTAGATCCTAATTAGTTTTCACAGAATATTATTAACAACATGTACCTTAACCAACTCTTGGAATCAATAAAGAATATAAGTAAGGAATTTTTTGAGAGTGTATTTAATAGAGACCATCGAGTAAAAATGATTCAATTTCCTTTATGTAAATAAAGTGGGAATAATTATTAAACTGAATGTCTTAGAAGAATATGAAGATGTTTTGAATATGGAAAAAGACACAAAAAAGTAACTGCAAAAGGAAATTGAAATGTTCGGTCAATGTAACGATTTGTATATTGGCCTCCCTATGGTTTTATCAACTGATGACTAAATTAAATATAGAATGTATGAGTGTTATGAAAATTGATGTCCTAAGTGGAAGGTTCATGAATATAAACATCATGAAATTTCATATAATGGTTTTTATTTTGATGATGAAGAGAACACAAATTACATGTGAAAGGTACGTGGTGTTCTTAAAGTATTGTTTAAATTAAACATATAAACCATGATTATATTTAGGTTGACAAACATTATGACATGATTCATTTTTCACATTATAGGAAATTATTATTAAGTGATAATATGATGAATCGCGAGTAAGGGTTTAAAAAAAAAGATGAGCGATTGAAGTGTATATGTATAGGAATTTAAGAATTATGTTATATGAATCATGAATTATATGTTTTCTATTAAGTATATTCACAAAATATATTGAATGGTGCTGATGAAATAAAAAATGGATTTAATTGAAAGGTGATATTTTTATTAAGGTAATGTAAACCTTAATGTGTCCCTGATATTGAAAAAATTGTGATTATTTTGGATAAAGAGATGATTGATATGGATAAAGAAAATTGGATAGTACTGATTACCCTAGAATTGATTATTGATTTGTTGTAAAACTGGTCAATCTAATCATGGATGATGTTTAAATCTTCTTGTATTTATCTAATATATCCAAAAATATTTGGAATAATGATAAATGAATGTTTTTAATAAGGTTTTATTGTAATTTAGGTTATTACCATGTTTCAAGAGAATATACGATGAGGGTATTCACATGTTTGGAATGTGAAAACCAAGAGTTATCAAGTGATATTTGGGGGATCAATGTTAAGATAAATTTTTGACATACTTTCTAATATTTTGGATTTTAATCTTCCAGAAGGGTTATAAGGTTAACCATTTAAGGAATGTTTTATGCTAAATTTTTGGATGAGGTTTTAGAGATTAAAGTATTATCTCACCATTTGTGGATTTATAAATATTGGAAAACTTGTGATACAAATTTTTTCATGATAGATGGAATGAACTGTTATTATATTTATGGATCTCATGACGTGATAATGTGTCAGGAATGAAAAATTCACTATTATTTTATAAAATAATAGATGGAGTGTAAATCGATCAAGGAACATTAAAAGGTGATCTTTTCCTAAATTCTCCAAGTATATCTTTTCATGAAAATTCTTCAACCTTGAGAAAACAATCTAGAAATAAATTTTTTTCCTAATACCATAATTATTATTGAACTTATGTCTTTTTAAATCATTAAATATTTATGAATTTGAGGCCATCAAATTTCCATTAAATATTCAATTTTTTGTGATTGATGACCTCAAACACTCCTTATAAATATTTTCACTTTTTCTCAAAGTAAATATTTCCACATTCCACCAATGTTATCTTATGTGGAAAACTAGTTATGTGTTACACTGAGTATCCGTTATGTTTTTAAATTTTTTTTTCTAAAAGGATGTTTTAGTATTCATTTTAAGACTTGTTTTTCAAAGAAAGGAACATTCAAGTATTAAACCTTTAATAACTCAGATGAATTTAAAGGGTGAAATACATTTTAATGGGGGGATAATATAATAGCCTGATATTTTTTGAAATATTGATTTTCAAATTCATTTAATATTTTCGATATTTTTCATTTCACGAAATGATAAATATAGATTTTGTTATATGGAGGCACTAATTTTTTCTTGAATTTCACACAAAACCAGGTTAATCTTACACTAAAGGTAACACTTAGATTTTTTTTTGGTACACACAACTCAATGTTTGTCTTCTGTTAAACACAATGCTGATTTCCTTTCATAGCCTTCATTACATGCAAGGCATAATTTTACCAAACTACAAAATACTATTAATATTATTGTTGAAATATTATTATAGTTGTAACTTATCAATTAGGATGGAAGTTAAGAATAAAATATGATTTAAACATGTGAATAAAATAACCCCTTTTAGCAATAAATAAATGTAAGAACTATATGAAAATATGAAAATTCATTTTCTAGGAATACTATATTACTATGTGAAAACACCATATTATCTAAATAAATTTAAAAAACCCACTAATTATGATTTTATTAATATATTTTATATTATTTAAAATATTTTTACGCTCATACAATAGATTTTTTAGGCATAATGTAACACCCCAAGATTTCATAGTGTGTTACTTCTTCAAAATAATTCAATAACTTGAACTGCATGCAACACCAAGTTCAAGCGCACCATGACTTACCAACAAGCCATTAAAAAGAGTTTATGAATAGAATTAACTAAATTTTGAACTTTATATAATCCTTATATTTTTAGAATCCATATTATGAGTTTCTTAGACATAATTTAAGAACAAATTCATTTTTTCAGATAAAATAAGTATTTTTCAAAAATGAACTTTTACCAACTCTTAATAGTGAGCCCTTTTTAAATCCAATATTTTAAAATTTTATATATTCAATTTGACTAAATAAATTTATTTTTTATAATGGGGAAATCAAAAATTTACAATGAAACACCCCAAGCTTCCACGGTACGCTTCTCTTTAAATAAAACAGTAGCGTGTGTTATACGCAACTTCGAGTTCTAACACACACCACAATTAATCATACTAGCCGTTATGAATAGTAATACCTAATTTTTGAAATTTTATAAATTTTATCTCTCAAAATGGATTCATTTTTGGATTCGGAATATCTAATGTATCATAGGGTGAAACTTTTGTACTTTTCGGATAACTTTTATATTTTGATGAATATTGAAAATTACTAAATTTTAATTAAAAACAACTTTTGTAATCAAAATAATTAATAGTGATAAATTATGAATTTGATTAGTTTTAAAGTATATTTAAAATATATTTTTACCCTTTAATACAATATTGGTCATTGGACATAACTTCACAATTAAACCGGACATAAACAAGTGTCAATCTTTTGATAGTTATTATATCTTAAAAACAACCTTTTTATTTTGACAGCGGGAATTAATTTTAAATTAATTTCTGCCACTTGTGTGTTTTGAATTTGGAAAAATGGATTCTATATTTGGAATCAGGATGTCCTAATTGTGTAAATAGGTAACTTTTATTTTTAGACATTTTGAATAATTATTTCGGTAAATATTTTATTTACCATGGTTAAAGGGTAAATACGGTAAATAAGGGTTAAAAATAATATTATAATAAAAATAAATTACCCTAAAACGTGTCCTAACCTTATTGGTAATATATTTATGACCATGGGAATCTTTGGGTCGATTTGTGGGACCCCATGGAGCCACTTGTAGGTGATAGGGACACTTTATTTTAATTAAGATAAAGTAAATACAAAAATGACAAAAGATTATATCTTTTAGAAAGACAATTTTTTCATAGGGTTATATATGTTATATTTTAGATTATAAGTGTTCATTAGAAAGATAAAAAGATTTACCACATAATTATATTTTATCTATAATTTTTAGTCATTTAAATAGTAAAAATATATATGACACAATAATGATGCAGTATTTTCCTTATTGATGAAAGAATCAAATAATTGGTATTATAAATGTTAAAATAAACAAAATTTGATAGTTTTGATGACATAAATAAATTTTTTTGGTTAATATGACATTTCAGTATAGCTTAAATGATTTTGTTTTGAATTAATAAAGTTTATAATAATTTAACAAAAATCAATTGTTGAGTAGTGTCAAAATTGACATAAATGAGTTTTTAAAACAAATATTATATTATTAATTTCTATTCAATTTCTAAAAACATATTGTTCGGCCAAATGACTTATATTATTATTGTTACATATTTAATGGACCACTTGGGGGTCTCTTGGATGTATATTGTATGATTATTAACTATATATTATAAAAATACAACGTGACATGGTAAGTGTTAAAATAATTAACTAAGAGTTAAAACTAAAAGATAAGGTTAATATAATGATCCAAACCTGTCTAAAATATATTGGTTGAAAATATTTCGACCCATACCCATATTAGACTTTTAATAATCCACTTTTGAGCCATTAGAAACCGAATATAAATTTATTATAAATTAATACTTTAAGTTTTTCCTAAAGAGCCCCTCCTCCCCCTAATAAAAGGACCCAACTTATAACCAATTATTCACACCTTAAAAGCCATTATGTTCCACCATCCCCTGCCAAAATACACTCTCAACTTCCATAAATTCAACCTAGAGGCATTAGTTTGATCATAAATCCAACCTAAGGAGCCCTTTTGATCAAATCAAAAGGAAGAACCCGAAGAAGAGGTAACGTCTTCACCACCCTCTTTCAAGTTCCTTTCTTCATAAACTTCTTCTTTCTTTGTTATTTATATTATAAAATAATAAATCCAGTATCTACTATATACTATTATGTTATTATAAATATGGAACAACCATATTCAGTATTCTATCCATCCTTTGAACGACATGTCACCATACGTGCGTACGTACGGTTTACTGTATCCACGTCGTGGTGTAATTGTTATTCAATACATTATTATTTGGATGGGTATAATAATGATGTGTATTTGATGTAAATAATAAATATAAAATTATAAGGATTCTATATATATGATATAACATCCAATTATATATTATTTTAAAATCAAAAGAATGATATTTCCCCTCGCATGTACGTATGGATTACCGTCTCCACGACGCGATGAGATTCATTTCCAAGTTCACCATTCATCAACGATTATAAAAATATATATTACTAATAAGTATGTAATATATGAAGTAATAATAATAATGGAGATATATATATTTATATATATATAAGTATTTATGTACTTACATTCACTTACTTCCTTTCAATACTATATGAAAACAGAAACAACGTTTATGCGTACATACGGACTACCGTCTCCATAAATAGTGTTTTTAATTTCATATTTATGTCTATTATACATATTTATATTCTAAATATATATGATATATTAATCATGTTTTATATTCTGGAATTATTTAAATTATGATCTATGTGATACAATCAAGAGTAACAAGTTAAAACACGTACGATAAAGAAAACGATTATCACCTGAAATGTTAATTTAACATGGAAATTATTATTAAATGGCTAGTATAAAGTCATAAATGAATAATTTATGATATAATAAATATTAATATGGTTCTGGTATAATTTAATAACATACTATAGTCTTCATATAGGAGGCTAAACATACCCTCGACTAAAGGAACGTGGAAGGTAAGGGGTTTTCATCTCACTCCTTATTCCCATGAGATTCATGACATATTTCCACTATTACCTTTTGTGTGGTGTATATACTGTCCATAATTTTATTCTTTGTGTAATACACTTTAATTTATGTTTATTTACATATTCAGTGTATGATACCTATTTTATAGGATTAATGTTTCGTAAGTTACGAAATTGGTAAGGGTTAATTTCACAATATCTTTATTATATGAGGTTGTTTTTACATAAGTATCTACTGGGACATATTTATTATCCATCTCCATGTTTTATGAATGAGTTTTCTAAGGGATTAATTTAAGGGAAATTTTTACTAAAACATCATTTCAAATGTTTTAAATATTTATTCTTCTAAATCTTTTTGATTAATGACAATGTCTTAAAAATGGGTTTTAAGGATTTATTTATATTGACATGAATGTTTTTAAAATGTTAATTCCTTTCAAAAGTTTCAAAGTGGTATGAGACACTTTGATTCAAAAAGGAATTTAAATGACTTCTTTTCCAAATTGTGTGACTTATAATTTGTTTCATGAAAAAGAGATATTTCTCTCAAAAATATGAAAATCCAGTGCAAATGTTTACATATTTAACGCAAGCTTAAAAATGTTTTCAGAAAACCCGACTCTCAAGTGTGGTAGATAGAAAGGGATTGGGAATGGACCCATCATGGCCTGTAATTAGTCGAGCGGTCTCAGAATTAGTTATTTTGTTTTCAGAATCTTGCATAATGTTTTTAGAAAAACACTGGAGTATATTTGAGAAATTTTAAACGTAAGTATCTTCTAAAAAAATTCCATCGGTAGGTCTCATGAGACAATCTAGTGTCTTGGAACAAGGCCTTGACAAAATCTTATTTGTAGTCTTGGAACGAGGACTTTGTTATGTGGTTATGATAGTCTGGCATTATGCATTCCATCATTATGAAATTGGTTAGTGATATTTCATGTGATCATTCGTCTATAAGAATATCCATGTGAATAAGTAAATGTCATTATTTCATTTTATTTTTTCCATATTATGTTGAAGTTCAAGTTTAAAAGGATTTTTTTAGTTATACATTGCCTTAAATATTTATGCTTATTTATGAATGTTTCTGCGGTATTTCTTACCCTTACTGAGCATTTGAGTTCACCCCTTTCTATGTTTTATTTTTACCCTGATTCCAAGAAGTGTATTGCGAATGATATGCAGGGTTAAGACAAGGGAATAATGGCATTCATAAAGGATTATTTATGTTGTTTTGTATGTTATGAAGTGTAATGTAACATTCATGTACGTAATATATTTTCCAAGACTTCTAAACTGATCGGTCCATCGGGACTTGGTTCCTTGTAATAATGCAAATGTATTAAAATAATGCACCAACTCTGGGTAACTAGGGGCAGGGAGTTACAATTGGTATCAAAGGATGTTTAGCAATAACCTTGGAAACTAGATTTTGATAAACTCTGATTAGAGAAACATAGCCCTAATATAGAAATTGACGATTAGTATAGAAGAACTTCCTAGAATTTTGGTATTGTAGAGATTTTGTGAGTTTTCTGAGCAATACATCCCTGTCTGGATACGAGCAGGTAGAGGAGGCTCTGGAACAGATGTACCTAGGGGTAAAACCTGAAAACACAGCTTTGAGATAGACTCGAACGGGAACTAGTGCATGACAATGGGCCTCACTGCACTCTTGGTTACGACACTCCCAGGGGATATGCTTAATATAATTCTCATTTTCTTTAAAAACCATTATGATGGGATCATGAGTATGTACTTACTCAAAGGAAACATTTTTATGATTATGGATTATATCCATAAACTATTTAATTTATGTTAAGTGTTTTACAAGTTTGGGATTAGTTATTCGTTTTCATAAACTAATCTGGTGTATTCCATTGTTTAGAAATGGTCCCTAATAGAAGGAATGAGAACTCCAACAATGCACATGATCCAAAGAGAAAGAAGAATCATATCTTTCATGGTCTTAAGACAGAATTTATAAGGGAAATAGTCGCCCATGTATTATCATCATATGCAGAAATAATATCATGTGTTGATAAGATAAGTAAAGTGTTTACTGAGTCCTATGGCTTTGAAGGGAAGCAAGAGAATAAAAGGATGGAAGAGAGAAAGATGGATAAAGGGAAGAGGTAAAAGAAGAATTTTCCCATATGTGATAACTGTAGGAAGAAACAACCCAGAACTTTCTTGAAAGGAATGAGAGTTTGTTATAAGTGTGGAGAAAACGGACACCATGTACGTGACTGCAAGGGTAAGAAAAAGGTTTCAAATGTACAATGCTTTATCTGCAAGGAGTTGGGACACTATACAAACCAATTTACAAATCATTAGAGTACGCACCAAATGATGCTATTGGATAATGATCAAGTTATGATACTACCTCAGATAAAAAAGGAATGACTAGTGCTCTTATGTTGTTATTATAGAATTATTTCATTGAGTATTGTATCAATAGTATATTGGTTACATGAATTATGGAGATAAATAAGGATTGTACGGCTGTACTATTTTATTGAGGATTTGAGAGTATATGGTTCTAATAAAAGTGACGTAATAGTAAGCTACACTTTTTGGAAAATAAATAGTTGAAGAAAAGGTAATCCTTAATATTGTCATGATAATGAGGTAGTGATTTTGGAATAAGATATGGTTGATTTTGGTAATTCATGATGTTGCAGTGCAGTAATGGAATACATGATGAAGGTGTTCACATGTTATTACCTATAAAAAAGGATCCTCATTATGTTTAAATTACTTATAAAATTTAGACTAAGAGTTTGGATATAAGTATTTTGGATAATTAGAAAGGTTGGAATGGATTATGTTTGAAATTGGATACTATTGTTAAGGTTATTTTTGGATTTTTACTAAAGGACACCCAGAGGTCGGGCGACAACTAGTTGCATTCGACAAGGCCATGAGACTTGAACCCACAACTGATGGGCGAAAAGGGTGTATCACCTAACACTGGCCCATGAGATGTCCAAGATTAAATAAAGTAGTTTTTTTTTAAAAGGTCTGGTAGATGAATTATAAATTTATTTTTTTAACCCCAAAAAAATAGGATAAATATAATATTTTTTTAAGTTCTATTATCTTCTAGAGTAAAAGATGAGTTTGTGGTAGAAATTAGTTAAATGATGGAACTATACTTGTCAAGTATATATTTTTCTTGTTCTCTTATTCTATGAATAAATCAATTATTATACATTATTGAAGAAATATTAAAACCAAAAATGTGTTATCTTAATACCTTATGTTTTGTTGAACCGATGGTATTTTAAATCATCATAGATTGATGAATTTAAGGACCTAAATTTTAAAATTGTTTGTGATTGATGACCTCAATCACTAACTATAAATATTTACATTTTTCCTCCAATTATATGTCTCTAATATCCACAAATGTTCTCCTGATCAAGATCTTAATTTGGTGGTGACCCTTTCCTTTCTCTTTTCCTCTTATTAAGACTAAATTTTATTAACCAAATTTCCGATGTGGGTTTTCCCACAAAGATATTTTCTATTTTCAACCATTATTTTAGAAAAACAATATCAAACTTCAAGGACATAATTTATTGAAGGAGGGAAGAATGTAACACCCCAAGAATTCATAGTGTGTTACTTCTTCAAAATAATTCAACAACTTGAACTACATGCAACACCAAGTTCAAGCGCACCATGACTTACCAACAAGCCATTAAAAAGAGGTTATGAATAGAATTAACTAAATTTTGAACTTTATATAATCCTTATATTTTTAGAATCCATATTATGAGTTTCTTAGACATAATTTAAGAACAAATTCATTTTTTCAGATAAAATAAGTATTTTTCAAAAATGAACTTTTACCAACTCTTAATAGTGAGCCCTTTTTAAATCGAATATTTTAAAATTTTATATATTCAATTTGACTAAATAAATTTATTTTTTTAGAATGGGGACATCAAAAACTTACAATGAAATACCCCAAACTTCCACGGTATGCTTCTCTTTGAATAAAACAGTAGCGTGTGTTGTACGCAACTTCGAGTTCTAACACACACCACAACCAATCAAACTAGCAATTATGAATAGTAATACCTAATTTTTGAAATTTTATACATTTTATCTCTCAAAATGGACTTCATTTTTGGATTAGGAATATCAAATTTATCCTAGGGTGAAATTTTAGTACTTTTCGGACAACTTTTATATTTTGATGAATAGTGAAAATTACTATGTTTTAATTAAAAATAACTTTTTTAATCAAAATAATTAATAGTGATAAATTATAAATTTGAGTGGTTTTATAGTATATTTAGAATATATTTTTACCATTTAATACAATATTGGTCATTGGAAATAATTTCACAATTAAACCGGACATGAACAAGTGTCAATCTTTTGATAGTTATTATATCTTAAAAACACGCTTTTTTGTTTTGACAACGAGAATTAATTTTAAATTAATTTCTTACACTTCTGTATTTTGAATTTGGAAAAATAGATTCCATATTTGGAATCAGGATGTCCAAATTGTGTAAATAGGTAACTTATATTTTTAGACATTTTGAATACTGACTTCGGTAAATATTTTATTTACCATGGTTAAAGGGTAAATCCGGTAAATAAGGATTAAAAAATAATATTAAAATAATACTAAATTACCCTAAAACGTGTCCTAAACTTATTGGTAGACAAATTTCCGACCATGGGCATCTTTGGGTAGATTTATGGGACCCCATAAAGCCACTTGTAGGTTATAGGGACACTTTATTTTAATGAAGATAAAGTAAACACAAAAATGACATAAGCTTATATCTTTTAGAAAAACAATTTTTACATAGGGTTATATATGTTATATTTTCGATTATAAATATTCATTAGAAATATAAAAATATTTCCTACATAATTATATTTTATTTATAATTTTTAGACATAAAAAGAAAAAATATATATGACACAATAATGATGCAGTATTTTCATTATTAATGAAAGAATGAAATAATTGGTATTATAAATGTTAAAATAAATATAAATTGAAATTTTTTATGACATAAAATAATTTTATTTGTTAATATGACATGTTATGATTGTTTAAATGAATTTTGTTCGAATTAATAAAGTTGTTATGACTTTAAAAAAATCAATTATTGAGTAGTGTCAAAATTGACATAAATGAGTTTTTAAAACAAATATTATATTATTAATTTATATTATATTCCTAAAAACCTAAGGTTCGGAAAAAGGAATTATATAATTATTGGTGTATCATTAATGGAACAATTGGTGGTCGCTTGGATGTATACAGTAAGATTGTTAACTATATATTATAAAAATACAATGTGATATGGTAAGTGTTAAACTAATTAACTAAGAGTTAAAACTAAAATATAAGGTTAATATAATAATCCAAACCTGTCTAAAATATATTGGTTGAAAATATTTAGACCCATACTTAGCTTATTCTTTTAATAATCCACTTTGGATCCATTACAAATAGAATATTAATTTATTATAAATTAATACTTTATGTTTTTTCTAAAGAGCCCCTCCTCCCCCTTATAAAAGGACCCAACTTCTAACCAATTCTTCACACATTCAAAGCCTTTAGGTTCGGCCAAACCCTGCCCAAATACTCTCTCAACTTCCCTAAATTCAACCTAGAGGCCTTAGTTTGATCATAAATCCAACCTAAGGAGCCATTTTGATCAAATCAAAAGGAAGAACCCGAAGAAGACGTAACGTCTTCACCACCCTCTTCCAAGTTCCTTTCTTCTTCAACTTCTTATTTATTTGTTATTTATATTCTAAAATAATAACTCTATTATCTCATATATACTATTATGTTATTATAAATATTTTACAACCATATTAAGTATTATATCATTCCTTTAAATGACATGTCACCATACATGCGTACGTACGGCTTACCGTCTCTACGTCGTGGTGTAATTGTTATTCAATACATTATTATTTGGATGGGTATAATAATGATGTTTATTTGATTTAAATAATAAATATAATATTATAAGGATTCCTTATATATGATATACCATCCAAATATATATTATTTTAATATCAAAATAATGATATTTTCGCTCGTGCGTATGTACGGATTACCGTCTCCACGATACAATGAGATTCATTTCCAAGTTCACCATTCATCAACGATTATAAAAATATATATGACTAATAAGTATGTAATATATGACATAATAATACTACTTGAGATATATATATTTATATATGTATATGTATTTATGTACTTACATTCACTTACTTCCGTTCAATACTATATGAAAACAGAAACAGTGTTTATGCGTACGTACGGACTACCGTCTCCATAAATGGTGTTTTCCATTTTATATATATGTCTATTATACATATTTATATTCTAAATATATATGATATATTTATCATGTTCCATATTCTGGAAGTATTTAAATCATGATCTAAGTGATACAATCAAGAGTAACAAGCTAAAACACGTACGATAAAGAAAACGAATATCACCTGAAATGCACATGAGCCTTAGCCCGGTTGGCAAGGTCTCTGATGGTGCATCCAAACGACCAGGGATCAAAACCAGGCGGAGGTAGGATTTCCGGGTTACTGTAGAAGCACTGTAGCGGGAACTGTAGCACTACTGTAGCAGGCACTGTTTGGGACTGTAGCAACCGGGAATATGCCCCCGTTTGGGCCTTCGGGCATCAGATTTGGTCCCCGAGTCCTTCATTGGCCTTCGGGCACCCAGGCCTTTAGGTCAGTTGGGCCTTCGGGCTATCCATATGGCCTTCGGGTAACCTGCAGATACAAACCAGACCAAACTACAAGGAACAAGCTCTACAAGGAGGATGAGCAAAGGAGCTTTCACCACAGCAGGAGCTAAACGGATTGCAAGAATGAGAGTGTATGGAACCTGCCATCTGGAAAAGCCTGTGCATGCACGGGAATGCCTAGCCGAACAACCATGCGGAGGTGAAGAGCTGATTTCAATGATGAAGATGCTGGGGAGGAGTAGTTCCAAGTTGTTAGTCTAGGTTGTATGGTATGTTTGTGCCTACGGGCATTGGTTCCTATATGGCCTACAGGCATGTAATAGGGTTCCACCTCATCCCTTGAAACGTGGATTATCAATCAATAAAAAAAATGAAGGCCTTCGGGCCATTGGAGGATTATCAACCAAAATATTAATTTAACATGGAAATTATTATTAAATGGGTAGTATAAAGTAATAAATGAATAATGTATGATATCATAAATATTAATATGGTTCTTGTATAATTTAACAACATACTATAGTCTTCATATAGGAGGCTAAACGTACCCTTGACTAAAGGAAAGTGCAAGGTAAGGGGTTTTCATCTCACTCATTATTCCCATGAGATTCATGCAATATTGCCACTATCACCTTTTGTGTGGTGTATGTACTGCGCATATTTTTATTCTTTGTGTAATAAAATTTAATTTATGTTTATTTACATATTCATTGTATGATACCACTTTTATGGGATGAGTGTTTCATAAGTTATGATATTGGGAAGGGTTAATTTTACAATCTCTTTATTATCCGAGGTTGTTTTTACGTAAGTATCTACAGGGAAATATTTATTATCCATCTCCATGTTTTAAGAACTATTTTTCAAAGGGATTCTTTTAAGGGATTTTTTACTAAAACATCATTTCAAATTTTTTAAATATTTATTCTTCTAAATCGTTCTCATTAATTTCCATGTCTTCAAAATGGGTTTTAAGGATTTATTTTTATGGACATGAATGTTTTTAAAATGTTAATTCCTTTGAAAAGTTTCAAAGTGGTATGGGCCTGTTTGATTCAAAAATATATTTAAATGTCTTCTTTTCCAAAATTGTGTAAATTTTTAATGTTTTCATGAAAAATAGACATTTCTCTCAAAAATATGAAAATACAGTGCAAATTTATACGTATTTAACGTAAGATTAAAAATGTTTTCAGAAAACCCGACTCTAGAGTATGGTAGATAGGAGGGGATTGGGCGTGAACCCATCATGGCCTGTAATTAGTCGAGAAGTATCAGAATTAGTTATTTTATTTTTAGAAGCTTGCATAATGTTTTCAGAAAAACACTGGAGTATATTTGAGAAATTTTAAACGTAAGTATCTTCTAAAAAAAATTCCATCGGTAGGTCCCATGAGACAAACTAGTGTTTTGGCACAAGGCCTTGACAAAATATTATTTGTAGTATTGGCACGAGGCCTTGACTATGTGGTTATGATAGTCTAGCATTATGCATTCCATCATTGTGAAAGTGGTGACTGATATTGCATGTGATCATTCATCTAGTAAAATATCCATGTGAATAAGTAAATGACATTATTTCATTTTATTTTTTCCATATTATGCTGAAGTTCATGTTTAAAAGGCTTTTGTTTTAGTTATACATTGCCTTAAATTTTTATGCTTATTTATGAAAGTTTTTGCTGTATTTCTTACCCTTACTGAGCGTTTGATCTCACCCCTTTCTAT
The DNA here is from genome assembly GCA_963277665.1 of Viscum album. Lineage (NCBI taxonomy): Eukaryota > Viridiplantae > Streptophyta > Magnoliopsida > Santalales > Viscaceae > Viscum > Viscum album. The sequence continues at coordinate 20,130,275 of OY728157.1, read as the reverse complement.
GTTTTATTTTTCCCAGGATTCCAAGAAGTGTATTGTGATTGTTATGAATGGTTAAGACAAAGGAATAATGGCATTCCTAAAGGATTATTTATGTTGTTTTGTATGTTATGATGTGTAATGTAACATTCATGTAGGTAATATATTTTCCAAGACTGCTAAACTGATCGGTCCTTCAGGACTTAATTCCTTGTAATCATGCCAATGTATTAAAATAATGCACCGACTCTCGGAAACTGGGGTTGGGGCGTTACACATATAATAATAATAAATCCAATTTTATGAATAAAAAGATGTATTTTTTAAAAGTTAATTTACTGCATTTTAATCGCGAACCCATTTTAAATATGATTTCTGAAACTTTAATAATTTTTATTTTAAAAAATAAAATTCATCTTTGAAATAATAATATCAAAATTTTCTTTGGGTGAATTTTTGTTATTTTTCTAAAAAGTTTCTCTTTTTGATGAATAGTGAAAAACACTAAATTTTAATTCAAAACTACTTTTTCATATAATTTAATAAGATGATTAAATTATATTGTTGATTTTTTTATTAAATAATTAGATAAATTATAAAAAAATTAATCCAATCTATGTCATTGGAATCAATTTCACTTTGAAACTAGATATAAAAACTTAACAAACTTTTTAACGTTTTTACTTAAAAAACCTGCATTGTCATCCCATCTACGAGATTAAATTTAAATTAATTGCTACCACTTATCTGATTTAAATTTGAAAAAATGGATTTCATATTTTGAATTAGAGTAATTTATAATTTATAATGATTTAAACATAGTTTTTGACCCAAAATACTAGTGAATGTATTTAAACTTAATTACATCGATTAATGAAAAAAAATAAGATTTACAAGGGACTAAATCTTAAAAATAGTGGCCAAAATGACATATAAAATTTTCCAAACTCATTTTTATAAACATATTTAGACCCTATATTTCATTTTCTCTAATTTTTAATATTATTGGAGCCACATCACATGGAAAAACTGAGTAAAATTCTATTTTCAAAAATTTACAAGAATGCCACTCCTCCACTATAAAAAGGAACTCACCCCTCCCACTTATTCACAAGTAAAAAATCATTTTTCATGCCCAAAATCTGATCAAATAAGATAAAAAACTCACCACATTTTTCATAAAATCATTTATTTTGGAAAAAAATACTTCTAATTACTCTTTTTAGGGAAAACCAAACAGAGTTACCCATAGAAGAGGTAACATCCTTCCTCAAGATCCTTTGTTTTATTTTCATTCAACTCCACATCAATTTTTATTATTCCTTGTTAATATAATAAAATAATTATCCTAAATATATTGATAGGTTTTTATTATAATGTTTTTACCTACACTTACACACACTTCCATCTAACAGGTAACGAACTTACGATACTTTTACATGGTGAACTACTACCTTACGAAATAATGTTCTTCATTTTTCCTTTACCACTGATCATGGTAGGTAATTATGAAGTAAAATATATTTTTATATTATATATATATATGATATTTATTATTTATTTATTCTTATATAATTATTATATAACACATAACATCATGCTTTCCATTTTTTGTAATTATGACAACTTCGTTTACATAAGTTTGGATTACCACCTCTTCATAGTGATGTTACTCATTCACAGGTTACATGCAATGTATTAAGGGTGGTTTAAGTAAAATTATTTGATATATATATGACAATATAATACTAATAGAATAATATATATATATATATATATCATTTACTTTCTTTCCTTCAATAAAATAATAAAATGAAAATAGCGTTTGGGCATAAGTATGGCCTACCGTTTCCATGAACAGTGCATTCTATTTCATATTTATATATTTTATGTATTATTATAAATATTTATATACAAAATTTATTTATATTTTTATCATATTTTAAATTATATATATAATTAATTAATGATCTATGTAAGAGGATCGAGAATAATAAGTCAAATCATGTATGAAAAACAAAGCGGATATTACCCGAAGCTTAATATTAACATGGAATTGTTAATAAATATGTAATATAAAGTCATAGTCAAAAAATAAATGGTATTATGTAAAATAATAAAGTTCATTAATAGATTTATAATAAATTTAAATTTATTACAAAGATGTTTTTATGAGTACGAGGAGAGTCAAGTCATAAATTAAGGGTTTTATCTTCTCACTTTTATTATTCGTAAGACACAAGCCATGTTCAACTACTATTTTCTTATATTTTGTGTGTATACTGAACATGAATGTATTATTTTAGTATTATAAATAAATTTATGTATATTTAGGTATCCATTTGATGATATCTATTTCATAAGTTCTTACGGTTCCAAATTTACCAAATCAGTAGGGTATTTTTATCTCAAATTACCTTCTTAGTGGATCATGTTTTGTTATACACCTATATTATTTTATGATATGTATATAATTCCATTTGAAATGTTATATCATGAATATAATTCTTTTCATGTTATTATAAGCTACATTTGATTTTATTTTCTTATATGGGGAGTATGAATCAAAGTTACCTAGTGGTAAGAGTTTATTGCAACAATCTCATTGTTTTTAGGATTTTTTATGAATATGATTCTATTGATGAAATATTATGATCATTGTCTCAATAATTCTCCATAAATTTCATTTAATTATGTCACTAGTGATATATTCATGTATTGGTACCATTTTTTCCCTATTTTGTACTTATGATAATTAATAAAATGTTTTTAAGAATATTTGAGCTCATTTAACTTTTTGGTCAGAAATCTGTTTATTTCAAAAACCATGTTTTCAAAAAAAATCAAAAATGTTTTTAAAATTATATTTAATGCTAATTTGTATGGAAAAAGTATTTCAATTTTTTTTATGGTTTCCAAATATTCTTTTATAATTTACAAAAACAATTTTAAAATAAAAAGGTTTCAACAAGTTTTCAAGCTTCTTCTATATGTATATAAAGAAAATGTTTTTCAAACTATTTTCAATATTATTTATATGTTTTTAAGGAATAATTTTTTAATAATGTTTTCATTAATACTTTATAAGTTTTTAAGGGTATTTTCAAATAAATTTATTTTCAAAAGTTTTTATGTTTCAAATATTATATTTTTCAAAGAAGAAAAGATATTTTCCTTAAGAAATGATTTGAAACGATTTATAAAAAATTACATTATGTCTAAGATGAAATAAATTAGTGTTAATCATTACTTTTTGTAGAAATTATTCAACGGTTCCATTCCAATTATTTATCTTAATGGTTTATGTTTTTATGACATGATGTTTATGAAACTTGTTTCTCTTTCACCTGATATATATTTATGAAACATATTTATATTTCACAGGTTATATGTTTATGAGAACCATTTTTATTTCATTGGTTATATGCTAATGAAACCCAATTCTTTTTAAGAGTTATGGTTTGATGAAATTATTGTTAAACCTATCTCTTTTTCTATAGGTTATGATATGATTAAATGTTTATGACACCCATTTCAATTCAGGGGTTAAGATCTTGTGAATTTTTATGGTCTTATGGAACACATATGTATGATTTCATTATGAGATGGGTGGGATCCATATCTCCCTATAATGAATAGGGTAAAGATTTATATATCATGATTTAGACATGGCTAGAATGGGGAATGAACTCAGTTCATTAAAGAAATTATTCTGCTAAGATGGTATTGGGAGTGAACCATGACTACTAAGATGGTCATGGGAGTGAACCATTACTACTAAGATGCTATGTAGAGTGAACCTATACTAATAATATTCTCTTTGTAATAAATAACTTTTCTACTATAGAAATCATTTTATATGCTTATGTTTTTTTCCACAATTCCATATCTTATTCCAATGTTATTATTTTGTGACTTATTATCTCAACTCCCTTATGATTCATGTGTTATGAACTATCAATATTTATTCCATGATTCATTTCTATGATCATTTTTATGCAGGGAATAATATTCTAATATCATTATAACGTTTTTGTACTCTTATTATCATGTTTATACTTATATATCTCATTTGTTTACCCTTACTGGGCATTTATACACACCTATTTCTATGTTTACATTACCCAGGTTATGAAGATATGTATTATGTATGATGTGTCTAAGAAGAGTGATAGTTACGAAGAACCTAGTGGTAGATATATAGCTCACTTATTAACTAGTGTTTATGTATCCATGTTTCCAAAGGAACTATAATAATACAGACTTTGGTCATATGTTTGTGTAATGTATTAAGTATTTCATAAAATTTATGTAATGTTAATGTATGAAAAGAGAGGGTCATTATATTATTAGTGGTTCTGTCACTTCTGAAACAAATAAAGAAGAGACAAGTTTCTAATCCTGAAGGCTTGGCCCTGAGGGATAATATTTATGGTAAAGAGCCACCACCTAGTTAGGATTATAATGACGATGAAATTATTCATATCCATGTGTATTTATGGAACCCCAAAATCATGTGAGAGGAACTTATGTGATAATAACAAGGTTCTAAGTACGCAGTGAATCATAGAAAAACAAAGATGTATCGTGATTTTCACTACTAGTATTGTTGTCCATTAATGAAAAAGGAAATACTTGGCATTTTTACATGGTGTTCCTCCTCTTAACAGGTGAAATAAGAACACTAGTGGCCTACTATACTATTCAAACCATTACCTATCCCATAGTGAAATTGGGATGATGTTACTATAGACTTCGTGAAAGGGTTACCTAAGTTACCCCAAGGTAGTGACACCGTATGGGTGGTTGTAGATGGTATGATGAAAGTTGATCATTTCATTCAAATATGGGTGACCTACTTAGTATAGGAGTTGGGGAGATTATACATATGATATTTCATACATCTTAATGGTATTTTACATACCATTGTATCATAATGGTATTCTTGGTTTATATCGTTTCTATAGTAGGGGCTGTAGAATAATTTTGGTTTGATGTTACTCTAGAGTAAAACTTATCACTCTCAAACTAATTTCTAGTCTAAGAAGACTATAGAGGCACTATAGAATATGATTTATTTATGAATCCAATATTGTGCGGGATCATGGGAGAAACAATGAAGTTTTTATGATTTATTATATTATAATATCTTCCCAGAAACATTTCAAATGGAACCATACAAGGGTATACACCGAATGTCATGTCATTTTTCACTATGTTTTTTAGAGTTAGGTGTGGCAGTTCTTCTAGGACCAAGTATTTTTTAGTTGACATCATAGTACGTTATACTAATTTGGAAATGTATAGAAATATCTAAGTTTAAGTAGAAGTATTATTCTAATTTGTGTCATCAACCACAGTAGTTTGAGGTGGGGGATCATTTCTTCTTACATGATTCACTTAGATTGAGTTATTGATAGATTCAGAGGTTAGTAAATCTAGTACAAAGAGTTTTTGGTTCATTAAATACTTTTGAGAGGGGTTTCTCAATAGTTTATTGATTAGATTTTATTTTATGTCATGACTCTATGGATGATTTATTTCATATATCATAGATCAAAAATTATACTCCTAACTTATATCGTATTTTTGATCTTGAGGAAGTTGAATTAGAGTATTTCACTTCATTTGGGGTGTATCCAATTAATATCACTGATTATAGAATGAATACACTTTTAGGTAGAAAAATTCCTCTAGTTTGGGTGTTATTGAAACATGAACATATTCATAAGGAGACATGGGAATGAGACTCTAATATACTTTCTCAATGGCCTGAATTATTCTCCTACACAGTTTATCAACCATCAAAGGTATAAATTGGGGATCAGTTATCTTAAGGAGGTGATGTTTTATGATCTTGATTCTATATAGAGGTATGAACACTTTCATTTTTGGTTAAACCTAATTAACTTTTTAACTTTAAACATGTTTTTGAGTGTTAGGGGAAATGAAGGAGCATACTGGAGGGCTTAGGGATAAATCTAGGACTAAAACAAGGAATTGCAATCCCACCAGCTAGCCCAAAGTCACCCAACAACTATCTGTGGACACCCAATGGCTAACCGGTGGCCCGTTGGTTAGTTTTTTAAAGAGGGTAATTTTGTTCCATTCACACCTCCACCCCCTCTTTTAACCCTTACACATAATTTTTATCGCATTTTAACTGATGTATAATCATGGTTGAGCTCCCCCTTCCTTTTACACTCTTATTATGAGTTCTCCATCAAATATTTGTCATTTGTTCTTTTGATTGATGTGTAGGAAATAATAATGTAACTGTATCACTCCTCTTACCTACTTTTGATGAATTCTTCACTATCTTTAGTGTTAACTTAATGTGAGATAATATTCCATATTTTAGGGATTTTCTAGTATATGTTTTTATTGTTACAGTAAAAATATGAGTATGATACTGATGAGGAGTCTTCCATGAGCCCTATGTTGGTGGTCTATATGATTTTCCCAAAAAGTATCACTATATTTAAAATGTTTTATTGTTTCATACATTATAATTTATGATTTTTTACCCTAAAATATACATTCCTTCAATTTACCACGTATATCTTAACCTAGACATACTATGGGACTCCCAAAAACCATTTATGGTTGACAAACTCGACCAAAAACACCCCTTAGGGTGTTCTTGGATAAAAAAACATGAAAACCTTACATTAAATGTTACCAAAACTCACCTTATGGTTTCTTTGTCTTGGAATTTTGGAAAACAAAAATTTATCTATTATGTAATCAAACCACCCCTTAGGTTGTGTTTGTCATGTCACTAAAAAATGGAAAATTACTGATAAGAGACTTTTATTATGTCATTGATAACTTAAACAAAGTTAATATTATTAGGGTGTCTTTAATTAGTTTATAGAGCACATACACCATTATGGTTATGAAATTCCAAGAATAATGTACTAATTAAATTGTGAAATGATGTGGTAACTCTTAGACAACCTTGGGACACACCTCCATGTTCATGTTTTCATTTTGATAAAATATTTCAAATAAAAATGTACTTGGAACATTTGAATTATTACATGTATTCTTTGGTTAAAAATTATGAAACTTGGTCACACTTTCAAAGGTGTGGCATGCCTTGGGTAAGACTGGGATTACAATCAAGAATCACCCCTAAATTCAAGGACACCATTACATGATCTAGTTAAAAAATATTAGGAGTAAAATTACAAGTGTTCAGCCCATTGATTCCAATAATGACACAAATAGTAGTGATGACAACATGTTTCTAGGTGAGAGAGTTCATGTGCTAGAGGCATTCTTTAGGAGGCGGGTATGAGGATTTTTAGACATATGGATTGATTACTTATTAATGAACTAGGTTAAGGATGTCACAACCATGAATTTATTACTTGAATATATTTTCAAAATTAATGTTTTATATATATATATATGTATATCATCCATATAATGGTTCTATCAATTATTAATTTTCTTCATGATTACCAAAACTAAAAAATATATCCCCCATAGAATTATACTTGGTACTATAGATATACACCATAAAGAACCTTCCCAAACACCAAATTTCCCCACAAATCCTCCAAAAAACTATATGTATTTGAAATTAAAACAATAAATATCTTAAATTATTGTCTATAATACTCCTCATTGTCACACTTCCAACACTAAGAAAGTTAATGTGCATTGTTTCTATTGAAAATATCCATCCATTGTTGATACATTAAAAATTCACCCTCTAGAATTTCCTCATTCTAAGAACAATGTTTCCAAAGAAAACATACCAATGGAATAACTATACCAAAAATCACTCCAAACCACCTTTCAAAAATATGAATAAGATCTTATAAATTCTTTCATTGAGGTATAACTCTACCTCATGTTATCAAATATCATGTGAAGGGTCCTACTCGTATTCCAGTAGTTGTTAAATTTTAAATAGATCATTCATTCTTTATTAACTGGAAGTTAATGCCAATTGGTATACCAAATACCCAATATGATCAATAATATCCTGTTATCCAACATATCTACAAGTCAACATACCTTACATCTTAAGACTACTTTATTTAAATCATAGAGAACCCCTAAAAAACATAATTGGCCATGAAACACCTCAAAGTCCATTAAAAATGATAAATACATGTATATCAACTACTATGAGTTGTAATCACCTATATAAATAATATTTACTATCTATTAGCCAATATTAAGACCTCCTATGTAATCATATCACACTTTTTAACTATATAAGGGATAATGACATGATCCCCCATATAGTTCCTTAAATTAACTGAACTCAATAGTGTTATGATTACTGTTACTATATGAAAACTTCACTAATGATTGAATATCTTCTAATATTCCACAAAAAAACATAAAAAGGTCTATAATATTTCCACCAATATTTGAAAATCTTCTCTTACAGGTCATCTATTAAATACTGGTATATAGTTCTATACATCAACAATGTAATAATCACCTATTGTAAATCCTTCCAAAACAAGTAAGTAAATCAATAATCGTCTTCTAAAATAATTAATGTCATCACAACATGAATTTTACCTAATTCCGACATAGACATATTTTTTAATATATTATTTAAATTCAACTCCTAAATCAGTATTAAATGACAGGATTTGGACGGTTTATCTATAACTACTATAATAGAGTCACAATACCTTAATGTATTCAAACAATCCTCTATAAAATTAATTTTATTTGGTTTAAATTATAAATTGGAATAGAAAATGGTTTCTATATTATTACTAGACTATTATAATATTCCATTACAAGTTGACATTCATTCCATTTTAAAACATACTCTGAAATATTTCTCTATATACATGAAAATATGTTTTTCGTTTCTTATCAATTAAAATATTATTTACATTTAATTGAAACAACCAATTAGAATGTTTAAATTTTTTTATTACTTCCCCTTATATTGTGGAGGGAACAAACCTTATATTATAGAAGTAAAATATCAAATTTAACAATTTTGACTATCTATTTGAGGCATAAACCTTAATTAAGTAATCCCTCATTAAGATATAATCCAAATCTAATAACTATGCTATCCTTACCCAATATTTTGGAAATTTTGGGAAGAATAATACTGAAAAGTGTCATATGATCTCCCTTACTTAATATTTCTAATCACATTTTTCTGAATAATATCTTGAGATTCTATTCATAAATAGCTTCTTTAACAACTTCCTTATGTGATTTATGACTTAATATACCATGTTCTTTATTTAAATTTATCTATATATATGATAAATATAGGTAAAATGTTTGTTAATACAACTTCTGTCATTGCAACCAATAATTTGGGTCGTACAAAAATATTATATACTTTAGTATTATGTGATATTTGTACATTGTGATACCCTCACTAAACAAATAGTAATGACACACTTTTAGTGGATGAATAATGAATGGACGATAGAGGTCATTCATTGGGTAATTCTATTCAACAACCCTTAACTAGTGTGATACATATGCAATTATATAAGTACCCTGTATCAAGATACATCAATTTTCTATTCTTAAGGAAAAAAATGATCTATTTATACATCAAAATGAAATGAGGATGGTTTATGATCTCAATTTTTTTCATTTCCTTAAATGAACTTTCACATTCTATAGTCCTCAATAATTATAAATTTTTATGTGTTGATGATATCACTTATGAATATATATTAGAAATCTTAAGTAAATCATAAATAATATGTCGTTAGTTATATAAATTTATACACATAAACCAGGTTTTTTACTTCCTACCATAATACAATGAAATTAATATTTTTATTTACAAACAATACAACAATTCCTAATAATTCTTGATTGGGGAATTTGACTAATTAAATCGAAAATTTATACTTTAATAACACTTTATTATGATGATGATCATACAATGTTCTAAGAAAATTATCTTATTATTTCACTTGATCATCCCATGACTGTAATTACACTACTATTTTATTAATAAATATAGTTATAATAGTGTAAATATATTAAAAAAATATTTTATACATTAATGTCATAAAATAGATCAAGTGTTAGTGAAACCAAATAGGATGGCCAAATACTCTTAATGATCAAACCTACTTTGAAATGTTATACTTAATTTTTCATGTTTTTTTTACCTCGAGTTAATAGTATTAAGAAATAAATTTTATCGATAAAAACTCTAATGACACAAGTTTGACGCACATGGACATTACATTACTTCTATTGAATAATTAATAAATGGAATAAAAAGATGCCCAAATACAGTATTAGTTTAGTTTATTTGGAAACATGGAACATAATATTCTAACTTGGTAAAATATACTCAAAATATCTCATTAAGATCTTACCCCTTTGTTTTCATACCAAAAACCATTCTTAATATCCTATGAAAAAGAAAAAAAAATGGGTGAGATCAAATTCTCAGTAAGGTTAAGCATTGAGAACATAAATCAAACCATAAACATAAGAATGGAAAAACAAAAACATAATGTTTAAATATCAAAATCATGAGTCATGAATTAAATATCGGAAGTTTGTAAGGAATATATTATAAAGGATCATTAACCATGATAAAATAGAAATGAAATAAAACACAGAATTGTGGTAAAAAAATAAGCACATAAAATAATTTTCATAGTAGCCATGACATTACTGCCAAGACCATCATAGTGGAAAACGTCCATTACTGAACTGGGTTTACATGTCGTTTCTACCATGTATTACTGAACCAGATTCACATGTAATTCTAGCCCAATATTACTAAACCAGATTTACTTCCCTTTCTATCTATGTATTACTGAACCAGATTTACTTGTCGTTCATACCTGTATTACTAAACCATATTTACTTGTCATTCTATTCATGTCTATATCATGAGATATAAATATTTATGCAATTAATTGGAGAGAGATATAGGTCCCACTCATCTCATAATGAAATCATTCTTACATTTTCCACAAAAATAGAAATCATTTTTCATTGAATATCCCATGAAAAAAATTGGATTCTTAAACATCATTTCTTCATATCATAATCCATATAAAATAAATTGATTTAATAAGAATAATTCCATCATAAACACAATAAAATCAATGTACTAATAGGGATAAAAAAATAATCCTATGTCATCTTAGATTGAAAATAATTTTGATAAAACACTTAAACTTAATTCCTAAGGAAAATACCTTTTATTATTCAAAAACATTTTCTTTTCTCAAAATATCATGCAATTTTAAAAGAAAATAAATTATTGAAAATACACCTAAAAACATGTGGAGGAAGATTCATTGAAATAAGGCATTATGAAGATGAAAAAAAATCTGTTCATTTTGTATAAGTTAAAAAAACATTCCGCTCATACTATTACTGAAAATTTCAAAAAGTACCTCGTATGGAAAATGAAATAAATATTCCTTCCATGCCATTTAATAAAAATTCCCAAATGCATGAATTTGACTTCAAATAATAGTAGAAGAATAGAAAAAATATTATACATTTAGAAAATATGGATCTGGATGATAAATATACCCTTATAATTACTTAAAAATAAACAATATCGGAAAATAATGATATTGCAAAATTATCCATTACCTTTGGTCTGATATGCTTCGTATGTATCTGAACCTCCTCTTCTTCGATGTTCTTCCTCTAAATATCCTCTTAGAGCACTATAGTTGGTATTTTAAGAAAAACAGAATGTCTAGAATGTTTCTAGGGAAGTTTTTAAGAGAAATTTGTAGGGTATGTATGAAATTTAAAGCTTTATGTGTTAGGGAGAAATGGGGAAGGATGTGTCCTTTTGTAATTGGGGTGAGGCACACTTTTTGAATTTTTAAAAATATTAATCTATAATAATATGAAAATAAATTGAAATACCTCAAAATGAGATATATTAGAATATAATATATGATAATATTGAAATATTATCAACCAATAAAATTTATACAAGCTTTGATTTCAATTTAAAAATTATCATTTTAATTAACAATGAATTATTCTATTTAATTTTAACTAAGATAATGAATGTTTCAATATTAAAAGGGTGTAATAGTTAATTATTTGATTTAAATTATACTATAAATGAATAATTTAGATCATTTTATGCCATATAAAAATTATTATATATTTTTAAAATTGTTATATAGTTTTTTAAATAACTTTATAAAACATAATTTTAAAAAAATATCAATTGTGTCAATTTTTACACTATTAAATTCATGGGTTTTTAGAAATATGAAGATATGGTGTCATACTAAAACCAAATATTTTATTATATATATAATGGTTCATGTTTATCTATAAAATTAATTGGAAAAATTAATTAGCACAAATTTTTTTTATTTTAATATTTTTAAAAACATTTATTTGATATCTCCATTATTAAAATAATTACTACAATGATTTTGAGTAATTTTTTAATATACATATTTTTAAGTGAAAATTAAAAATAAAATACTATAATGAATATAAATTTTATATCTTTCATTATAATATATTTAGTAGAATTTATCTTCAATAAAATCAAACATTAAAAATGTTATACTTATTAAAGTATGACTGTGACAATTATAACATTACTTAAAATAAAATAATACAATTGTATTAATCAATTCCTTAGGGCTCTAAAAAGTCCATAACTCGACCATTGGATGATTATAGTATATATATACTCTAAAAATAATGTTTAGTAAAGTGTTTTCCCCTTTAATAGTTATTATCGTTTTAATAAAAATTAATTTTTGATTTTTCATCAACTAAATAATTTATGCATAATCCATAAATAAAACATTAAGGAAATTATTTATTTCCTAAAAATTACAAACAAATTACCATGATAAATATAAAAATTTTAGATTTAAAATAAGTGTTTATAATATAATTTATCTCTTATCAGACCTTATTTGAAAATGATATATTATTTAAAACATGAACGTGAGATCTTTAAATTTTCATTAAATAAAATATTATAAATACCATAATATCTCCCAAATGGCCCAAAACGTCAAAAAATAATTTATAATAGGGAAATATGATTATTAAGTTAAAAATTAGAATTTATATTTTTTGATACCACCGATTTTTTCATATGTGGATACATAATATGTAACACCCCATGTTTCCACGGTACGTTTCCCTTTGAATAATGCAATGGCGTGCATTGTACGCAACTTCGAGATTCTAACACACCACAACCAATCAAACTAGCCGTTATAGTAATACCTAATTTTTGAAATTTTATAAATTTTATCTTTTGAAATGGACTTCATTTTTTGATTCGTAATATCAAAATTAGCTTAGGGTGAAAGTTTGGTACTTTTCAGATAACATTCATATTTTGATGAATAGTGAAAATTACTAAATTTAAATTAAAAACAACTTTTTTAATCGAAATAATTAATAGTGATGAATTATTAATTTTAGTGGTTTTAAAGTATATTTAGAATATATTTTTACCATTTAATAAAATTTTGGTCATTGGATGTAATTTCACATTTAAACCAGACATAAACAAGTGTCAATCTTTTGGTAGTTATTATTTCTTAAAAACACGCTATTTGTTTTGACGATGGGAATTAATTTTTAAATTAATTAATGCAACTGATATGTTTTGAATTTGTTAAAATAGACATCATTTTTGAATTCATAATATCAAATATATCTTAGGCCTAATTTTTGGTATTTTTCTGGAAACTTTCATTTTTTGATGAATAGTGAAACCACTAAGTGGTAGTTAAAAAAACTGATTTTTTCATAAATCTTAATTTTACGACTTCTGTGAGTGGAATTTCGAAAATCCGAGAGACACGGTTAATATCAAGGAGTAAAATGTGGTTCAATGAGATGAAAATAATTTTTGGTGAATAGTAACTTTTTACTTTTATTTACCACGGTTAAATGTAAATAGGGTAATTAAGGGTAAAAATGATATTAATATTACCCTAAAAAATATCCTAATTCTATTGGACAAGTCTATCTGGACCAAAAACAACCTTAGGAGTAAAATATTATCATTTAGGTCCACTTGTATTAGATTAGGACATTTATTATTATTTAATTCAAAGAAGAGTTAAAAGAGTTAAAATCAAAGTTTATTTACTAAAACATTTTTAATATAGGGTTATACATAAGATAAATTCTAATGTAAATATTAATTTGAAATCTAAAAAGATTTCATACATAATGGTATTTTATTTATAATTTTTAGACATTAAATAATTTAATTTATTTATGATACAATGGTGATGCAGTAATTAACTAATTAATGAAATATTAAAATAATTGATATTATAAATATCAAAATAAATGAAATTTGAGACTTTTTATAAATTAAACTAATTTTCTAGGTTAATATGACATATTAGGATTGATTATATAAATAGTTTGAAAGTAATAATGCTGTTATGAATTTATCAAAAATAAAATACCCAATAGTGTCAAAATTGACATAAAGGAGTTTTTAAAACAAATATTATATTATTAATTTATATTAAATTTCTAAAAATCTAATGTTCGGACAAGAGACTTATTTAATGATAGTTTTATCATCAATGGACCACTTGGGGGTCTCTTGGATGTATATAGTGAGTTTATTAACTATATAATATGAAAATAGAAAGAGACATTGTAAAAGTGAAACTAATTAACTAAGAGTTAATAATTAAATAAAAGGTTAATATAATAACCCAAACCTGTCTAAATTATATTGGTTGAGTGGTTTTAGACCCATCCCCAACTTAACCTTTAAATAATCCACTTTGGAGCCATTAGAAACCGAATATGAATTTATTATAAAATAATATTTTTAGCTTTACCAAAGGTTCCCCTCACCCCTCTTATAAAAGGGCACTCACTCTTCTCACTAATTAACACATTCAAAGCCTTTTGGTTCGGCCAAAACCTACCCAAATACCCTCTCAACTTCCTTCACTACAACCTAGAGGCCATAGTTTGATTATATATCCAACCTAAGGAGACCTTTTGATCAAATCAAAAGGAAGAACCCGAAGAAGAGGTAATGTTTTCACCACCCTCTTTCAAGTTCCTTTCTTCTTCAACTTCTTCTTTCATTGCTATTTATATTCTAAAATAATAACTCAATTATCTTATATATACTGTGATGTTATTATAAATATGGTACAACCATATTCAGTATTCTATCCATCCTTTGAATGGCATGACACCATACGTGCGTACGTACAACTTACCGTCTCCACGTCGTGGTGTAATTGTCATTCAATAGATTATTATTTGGATGGGTATAATAATGATGTTTAATTAATGTAAATAATAAATATAACATGATAATTATTCTGTCTATATTATATACCATCCAATTGTGTATTATTTTAACATCAAAAGAATGATATTGTCGCTCGTGCGTACGGACGGACTACCATCTCCACGAACGCGATGAGATTCATTATCCATCATATCCATTCAAGTCTAATTCTCATTTAAAGATTAATAATAATGGTTAAGGACATAATATAATTCTGGATATTAATAAGATACAACCTATCCATAAAAAACATGGCTTACATAACAAAACATATAAAATAAAATGAGTATGTTAACAAACGAAACGACAATAATATTAAGATATTATTAAAAAAGCAATGTTAAAAGATCATATATGATATCATATTAATTTATATGATTTTGGTATAATTTAATGACAATTATTTCACCACTATACAGGAGTTTAATCTACCCCCAACCAAGGAAAAGTACAAGGTAAGGGGTTTCTTATCTCGCTTATAATTTCGTGAGAATTCCATTGTTCACCACTTATTTATTACATGTGGTGTGTGTACTACCCATGTTTTTATTCATTGTGTATGATAATTTAATTTATTTATATTTACATCATCATTTTATGATCCTTCTTTCATGGGTGTATGTTTTGTATGTTACCAAATCAATAAGGGAATTTGAAATTTCAATTTCCACTCATTCGGCTTTACACATACTTTATTGATTATTTTACTCCACGATTATGTGTAGAATCACTATTCATTTGATTATGTCATAATTTCCACTCCCCTTTCTGAGGATATAATTTTTATACACATAATCACTCCATTTATAAATTCTCAAATCATCGGTATGAACTTGATAAGAGTAATTTTAACTCAATCTCCATTTGTTGAGTTAAATATCAAATTCATTGGTGTTGTTTTTACAAGAATATGTGTGAATGTCATCTGATTGATTTACACTTAATATCCAATCATATTAAGTGTATTTATATTTTTCACACATAATTATGTCGTTGATTTATCCTTAACCTAAGCATATGGTCTTTATAAGAGAATTCATCTCAATTTACATTCCATTGAGACTTATTTGTTGTTATACACCAAATCACTTTTATATGGTGTATATAATGTACTTTGACATAGTATATCATGAATCCCATTATTCTCATGATATTATAATGTTTTGATTACCTCAATTATTTGTATTCAAGTGTCTCTCTTTTGGTTAGAAACTCTAACTAAAATACATTTTTATGTGTTTTAAAGATTGATTATTATAAATCTTTCTCATTAATGTCCATGTTTTAAATGGTTTTAAGCATTTATTTATATGGACATTAAAGTTTTAAAATAAAAATTCCTTTTAAAAGTTTCTAAGTGGTATGGGACACTTTGATTATACAATCTATTTTAAATGGATTCTTCACAAATAGTGTGACTTTTAAATGATTTCAAGAAAAAGGGGGATATTTCACTCTAATTGTTTTGATGATTATTTTCATCTATGTCAATATCCTTCATCATTCTCGATTGAGGATAATATGATACAATACAATCTTCCATATTGTATCGAATGAGTTATTTTTGACTGTGGATGTGCTATTTTTATACCATTCATGGTTTGTGGATAAAGTATTGAAATTTCGTATGCTAGTTTTAATTTGAATGTTTATGTTATGTTTAAGACTTTTCATATGGGGAATGTATTGTACATAGTAAGTGACGGGTGGAGCCCGCTATAGCTCCTCGATGAATCAGTAGGTCTCATGAGACAAACTAGTGTCTTGACACAAGGCCTTGACAAAATCTTATTTGTAGTCTGGGCACGAGGCCTTGGCTACGTGGTTATGATAGTCTGGCATTATGCATTCCATCTTTATGAAAGTGGTTATTGATATTGCATATGATTATTAGACTAGTATAATATCCATGTGAGTAAGTAAATGGAATTATTTCATTTTATCATTGCCATGTTATTCTGATGTTCAAGTTTAAAAGGCTTTTGTTTTAGTACTACATTTCCTTAAGTGTTTATGCTTATCTATGAAAGTTTCTGCTATATTGTTATCCTTACTGAGCATCCGAGCTCACCCCTTTCAATGTTTTATTTTTCCCAGGATGTGAAGAAGTAATTTATGAATGATCTGAAGGGATAGTATGAGGGGATATGAAGACAAGATGTTGTTGTGGGTTTTTTTACCTTATGATGTAATGTAAGAATTATGAATATATCTAATGTTTCCAAGGCTACTAAACTAATCGGTCTTTTGAGACTTGATCTTTCTTGTGATCATGCCAATGTTATGTAATAATGCACCGACTCTTGGTATCTAGGGTCGGGGTGTTATAGTTGGTATCAGAGAATGTTTAGTACAAACCTTGGAAGCTAGATTTAGATAAACTCTGATTAGAGCATGTAGTCCTAAGATGAAATTTGAGGATTAGTAAAGAAGAACTTCCTAGAATTTTGTTATTGTAGAGATTTTGTGAGTTTTCCGAGCAATACATCCTTGTCTTGATACGAGAAGGTAGAGGCGGCTCTGGCATAGATGTACCTAGGGGTAAAACCCGAAAACACCGCTTTGATCTGGACTCGAACGAGAACTGGTGCACGACAACTGGCCTTGTTGCACTCTTGGTTACGACACTCCTGGGGGATATGCTTAGGATAATTTACATTTTCATTACAAAATGATTTGAAATATTATATATAAGATGAGAGTAAATGACCTTGGTTAATCCTAATGTGTTTCAAATTAAGAATATGGTGACATGATATTCTCTAAATGATTTTATGACTACTGTTACTCACACAATGCTTTCTGGTTTTAGTCAATGGCTGGATTCCAAGGAATTCATGGTGACTTTGAGAATGATGTACCAGGTGGTAACGGTGGTGGCAATGAGCACCAAAATGGAATGTTGAGAGGAGTAAAAGATATCATCTTTTTGAGATATCAAATTTCCAAAAATATGATCAACAATATATATATTAACCAATTCCCAGACTTAATAAAGAAGAGAAATGTGATGAATGATAAGAGCTCCAGTAGTGGAGACCATGGAGAAAGGAATCCAGAATTTCCATCATGCCGGAAATGTGGAAGGAGACACCTTGGAATGTGTCTCAATAGAAAAAAGAAATGCTTTACCTGCGGGAAAGAAGGACATAAAGTGAAGAATTGGTGACGAAAAATGAAGATTACTATGGAAGAAAATAAAAATGGTCCCAAGATTCCAGTTACAGTCATTTGCCATAAATGTAGGGGACCTGACCATTACCCGAGTGAATGCCCTATTCTATAGAATATTTTCTTGGTCAAAGAATAAGCTATGTAGAAATAAATGGTTGGATAAATGTTTAAAAGTATTAGTTCTCCTTGTTGATGGGATTACTTCGGAATAATTTTCACTTATATTTGTAACCCATTAGTTTTCCATGTGAGAATGATATTTGAGGAATTATTATCTTTTCCCTTGTGGATATAGTTATAAATAACCATTTGGTTTTATATGATCATTGGGTTAGAGGCAATTACATGTTATTATATTTTGGGGTGAAAATGCAAGGTATGAGATAACATTTTTGGTTAAAATTAAGTTATGGTTATTTTGAGGAATTTATCTCATTTTGGTAATGTTATAAAATATATTTTTTTGAAAAAGGACAACACACAGACCGTGTGACAAACTGTCGCGTCGGACAAAGCTGTGGGAATCGATCCCACAACCAAAGTGCGATTGAGATTTATCGCCTACCACTGGACTACGTGAAGTCCCTGGTTAGTGCGACTATTATTTTTTAGTTAAATGATTTTATTGATCAATAATAATTTGATTTGGGATCTTATGTCTTATCAAATAAATACCCTTATTATAGGAAAATGATTTGGTGATTAAGTGATAAATGTTATTTTGGAAGTTGTTCGCTTTGTTGTGAAAACTATATGCCCAAGGAAAATATAATAGTATGGGATTTCATTTGAGGAGTAATGGTGGATTTTTATCTATGTTTTTATTGTGGACTTATAGTGATTTGGGTTATTTATGGAAATGATTAGGTTAATTACTTTTAATTATGTTACTTTAAGAGTAATTAATGTCCTTTGGAGATACAATTTTACGTGGAAGACTACATTCTTATAAGTTTTGGGTTTCAATACTAGTTTGGATTATATTGAAGGATTTTAAGGATAATTGATTATTGAATGGTATTTATTTAACTTTGGGGTATTGATGGTTTAATTTTAGAAATTCAGATTAGTGTTTTTTTTGTCCAATGAAATATCCATTTGGGGGATCATCAGATATTATACTAACCATTTTGGTTTTTATTAACCTTTAAAGAAAAGGTAAATATATAGTTTATCTTACGTGTATCATGTATTTTTATATAAGTTTATTCTAGATCTTCCATTGTGACCAAGTCTTCTTGAATACTCATTCTTCAAAATAAAAATGAGTTAGTGGTAAAAAATTATTAAAGAATGAAACTCTACTTAAAAAGTAAGTATATCTCTTTATGTTCTTAGTTAATATCATAAATGAATTCCTCGTCCTTATGTAATGTAACTTAAAACAAAAAATGTTGTATGTTCACTTTTCCTACTGGGAGACTAAGGACCGTTTGTCCCAACACAAGTTTGTGATTTTCTTATTGTTAACTTTCTCCTACTCATGTTTTTTATCCCGCTCCATCAGAACTTAACACTTATTTTATTATCCATATCCATGTTTTTCTACATGGAATCCTAGTATGGGTTATCTTGGATGACCTTTATACCTCTCTTCATTTATTTTAAAGTGATTGTTTTACTGACTCTTTTTTCTATGTGATACTTTCCATTACATTCTAGAGACCAATTTTAAAAATTGTGAGGACGCAATTTATTGAAGGAGGGGAGAATGTGACCCCCCAAGCTTCCACGATACGTTTCCCTTTGAATAATGCAATGGCATGCATTGTACACAATTTCGAGATTCTAACACACCACAACCAATCAAACTAGCTGTTATTGTAATAACTAATTTTTGAAATTTTATAAATTCTATCATTCTAAATGGACTTCATATTTGTATTCGTAATATCGAAATTATCGTAGGGTGAAATTTTGGTACTTTTCGGATAACATTCATATTTTGATGAATAGTGAAAATTACTAAATTTTAATTAAAAACAACTTTTGTAATCGAAATAATTAATAGTGATAAATTATTAATTTGAGTGGTTTTAAAGTATATTTAGAATATATTTTTACCATTTAATACAATTTTGGTCATTGGATGTAATTTCACACTTAAACCAGACATAAATAAGTGTCAATCTTTTGAACGTTATTATCTCTTAAAAACACGCTATTTGTTTTGACGACGGGAATTAATTTTTAAATTAATTAATGCAACTGATATGTTTTGAATTTGTTAAAATAGACATCATTTTTGAAATCATAATATCAAATATATCTTAGGCCTAATTTTTGGTATTTTTCTGGAAACTTTCATTTTTTTCATGAATAGTGAAACCACTAAGTGGTAGTGAAAAAACTGATTTTTTCATAAAACTTAATTTTACCGCTTCTGTGAGTGGAATTTCGAAAATCTGAGAGACATGGTTAATATCAAGGAGTAAAATGTGGTTCAATGAGATGAAAATAATTTTTGGTGAATAGTAACTTTTTACTATTATTTACCACGGTTAAAAGTAAATAGGGTAATTAAGGGTAAAAATGATATTAATATTACCCTAACTCATGTCCTAATTCTATTGGACAGGTGTATCTCGACCAAAAACAACCTTAGGAGTAAAATATTATAATTTAGGTTCACTTGTATTAGATTAGGACATTTATTATTATTTAATTCAAAGAAGAGTTAAAAGAGTTAAAATCAAAGTTTATTTACTAAAGAATTTTTAATATGGGGTAATACAAAAGATAAATTCGACTGTAAATATATATTTGAAAGATAAAACGATTTCCTAAATAATGGTATTTTATAAATAATTTTTAGACATTAAAAAATTTAATTTATTTATGATACAATGGTGATGCAATAATAACCTAATTAATGAAATAATAAAATAATTGATATTATAAATATAAAAATAAATGTAATTTGAAACTTTTTATGAATTCCACTAATTTTTTAGGTTAATATGACATATTAGGATTGATTATATAAATTGTTTCGAAGTAATAATGCTGTTATGAATTTATCAAATACAAAATACCCAATAGTGTCAAAATTGACATAAAAACATTTTTAAAACAAATATTATATTATTAATTTATATTCAATTCCTAAAAATCTAAGGTTCTTCCAAGAGACTTATTCCATGATAGGTGTATCAATAGTGGACCACTTGGGGTTCGCTTGGATGTATATAGTATGTTTATTAACCATATAATATAAAAATACAAAGAGACATTGTAAAAGTAAAGCTAATTAACTAAGAGTTAATACTTAAAGATAAGGTTAATATAATAACCCAAACCTGTATAAATTATATTGGTTAGGTGGTTTTCGACCCATCCCCACCTTAACCTTTAAATAATCCACTTTGGAGCCATTAGAAACCTAATATGAATTTATTATAAAATAATATTTTTCACTTTTCCAAAGGTGCCCCTCACCCCTCTTATAAAAGGGCACTCCCTCTTCTCACTAATTCACACATTCAAAGCCTTTTGGCTCGGCCAAAACCTGCCCAAATACTCTATAAACTTTCCTCAATACAACCTAGAGGCCTTAGTTTTATTATAAAGCCAATCTAAGGAGACCTTTTGATCAAAACAAAAGGAAGAACCCGAAGAAGAGGTAATGTTTTCACCACCCTCTTTCAAGTTCCTTTCATCTTCAACTTCTTCTTTCTTTATTATTTATATTATAAAATAATTACTATAGTATCTTCTATATACTATGATGTTATTATAAATATGGTACAACCATATTCAGTATTCTATCCATCCTTTGAATGGCATGTCACCATATGTGCGTACATACGGCTTACCGTCTCCACGTCATGGTGTAATTGTCATTCAATAAATTATTATTTGGATGGGTATAATAATGATGTTTAATTCATGTAAATAATAAATATAACATGATAATTATTCTATCTATATGATATAACATCCAATTATGTATTATTTTAACATCAAAAGAATGATATTGTCGCTCGTGCGTACGTACGGACTACCGTCTCCACGAACGCGATGAGATTCATTCTCCATCGTATCCATTCAAGTATAATTCTCATTTAAATATTAATAATAATGTTTAAGGACTTAATATCATTATATATATGAATAATATACAACCTATCCATAACAAACATGTCTTACATAACAAAACATATTAAAGAAAATGAGTAAGTTAACACCCGAAACGACAATAATATTAAGATATTAATAACAAAGCAATGTTAAAAGATCATATATGATATCATATTATTGTATATGATTCTGTTATAATTTAATAACAATTATTTCACCATTACACAGGAGGTTAACCTACCCCCAACAAAGGAAAATTAAATGGTAAGGGGTTTCTTATCTAACTTTTAATTCCGTTAGAATTCCATTGTTCACCACTTATTTATTACATGTGGTGTGTGAACTGCCCATGTTTGTATTCATTGTGTAATATACTTTAATTCATGTATATTTTCATCATCATTTTATGATCCTTATTTCATGGTTGTATGTTTTTTTTTGTTACCAAATCAATAAGGGAATTTGAAATTTCAATTTCCACTCATTCGGCTTTACGCATACTTCATTGATTATTTTACTCCACAATTAAGTGTAGAATCAATATTCATTTGATTATGTCATAACTTCCACTCCCCTTTATGTGGTTATAATTTTTATACACATAATAAATCCATTTTTAAATTCTAAAGTCATCGGTATGAACTTGATAAGAGTAATTTTAACTCAATCTCCATTTGTTGAGTTAAATATCCAATTCATTGGTGTTGTTTTTACAAGAATATGTCTGAATGTCATATGATTGATTTACACTAAATATCCAATAATATTGAGTGTATTTATATTTGTCACACATAATTATGTCGTTGATTTATCCTTAACCTAAGGATATGGTCTTTATAAGAAAATTAATCACAATTTACATTCTATTGAGACTTCTTTGTTGTTATACACCAAATGACTTTTATATGGTGTATATAATGTACATTGACGTAGTATATCATGAATCCATTTATTCTCATGATATTATAAAGTTTTTATTACCTCAATTATTTTTATTCAAGTTTCTCTATTTTGGTTATAAACTCTAACTAAAATATATTTTTAAGTGTTTTAAAGATTGATTATTCTAAATATTTCTCATTAATGTCCATGTTTTAAATGGTTTTAAGGAATTATTTATATGGAAATTAATGTTTTAAAATAAAAAATGAATTTAAAAGTTTCAAAGTGGTATGGGACACTTTGATTCTAAAATCTATTTTAAATGGATTCTTCACAAATAGTGTGACTTTTAAATGATTTCAAGAAAAAGGTGGATATTTCACTCTAATTGTTTTGATGATTATTTTCATATATGTCAATATCCTTCATCATTCTCGATTAAGGTTAATATGATAGAATAAAATCTTCCATATTGTATCGAATTAGTTATGTTTGACTGTGGATGTGCTATTTTTATACCATTCATGGTTTGTGGATAATGTATTGACATTTTGTATGCTAGTTTTAATACGAATGTTTATGTAATGTTTAGAACTATTCATATGAGGAATGCATTGGACATAGTAAGTGACCGGTGGAGCCCGCTATACTTCCTCGATGCATCGGTAGGTCTCATGAGACAAATTAGTGTCTTGGCACAAGGCATTGACAAAATCTTATTTGTAGTCTTGGCACGAGGCCTTGGCTACGTTGTTATGATAGTCTGGCATTATGCATTCCATCTTTATGAAAGTGGTTATTGATATTGAATATGATTATTCGACTAGTAGAATATCCTTGTGAGTAAGTAAATGGTATTATTTAATTTTATCATTGGCATATTATTCTGAAGTTCAAGTTTAAAAGGCTTTTGTTTTAGTCATACATTGCCTTAAGTGTTTATGCTTATCTATGAAAGCTTCTGCTATATTGTTATCCTTACTGAGAATCGGAGCTCACCCTTTTCAATGTTTTATTTTTCCCAGGATGTGAATAAGTAATTTATGAATGACCTGCAGGGATAGTATGAGGGGATATGAAGACAAGATGTTGTTGCAGCTTTTTTTACCTTATGATGTAATGTAAGACTTATGAATATATCTAGTGTTTCCAAGGATACTAAACTAATCGGTCTTTCGAGACTTGATATTTCTTGTGATCATGCCAGCATTATGTAATAATGCACCGACTCTGGGTATCTAGGGTCGGGGTGTTACATAATAGATATTAAAGACAAAGAAAATGACACTTTGTGTCTTTCTTTGATTTATATATTATTTAAGTCATTTTGAGACAAAAGTGTCCATTAAATGAAATAATTTAGATCCTTAAGTTCTACGGGTCTATTTACATTTATCAAATACAATTTTATCGTTTTTGGTCATTTTATAGTCATTATAATTTAATTTTTAACCTAAACTACATAATTCACCCTTTACCGTGGTAATAAAATTTACCATTGTTACTATTCATATTGGTTAAAAATAAATGGTACCTACATTCCAAATATGAAACTCGTAAATACAAATTTAAAATACATTTTTCAAAATTCTATACCCTGATATTTCAAAATTAAATTTAAAATAAAATAATTAAAATTTCAAGAAAAACAGTTTTTGCAAAACTACTCATTTTTAAATATAAATGTTTTTATGAAAAATTCATATATAAAATCATTTTCCAAAATAATAAATGGATAAAAATGAACTAATTAAAATGTAAAACTAATCTAAAACATAATTTTACTATTTAATGAGTTTAAAATAAAATAAAATCATTATTTTCATTATTCTTAAAAAAATAAAACTTATTAGAAAAATACCAAAAAATTCAACCAAAGTAAATTTTTATTATTCCACACTAAAAGAATAAATTTAATTTTTCAAATTTAATATAAAAAAATTTCAAAATATATAATTAAAATGTTTGCACCATTAAACGGCTGTAAAAAACATTTTTTTTGAAAACTACTTCTTTTATCTGAAAAATTGATTTTGTTCTTATATCATGTTCTAGAAAATATATAATATGAATTTTAATGTTATATAAAATTAATAATATAGTTAATAATATTCATAATGGGTAGTTTATATCCCATTAAATAATAATATTTTAATAACATATCATTGTGTATAACACAAAGCTATCGAGGAAGGTTGATGTTGCGTTTAACGCAAGCCAAGTCTATTTTTCATGTAGTGAAAGCCTCCTCTGGTGTTGCGTATAACATTATCCAAACATAGTCCTTTTATAAATTGAACAAAATCTATACTAAATGTTGCGTGAAATTAATTCTATCAAAAGAACATGAAATTGTGTGTAACACAAGCCTAGAATAGTGTTGCGTATATTGCAAGCTAGTACGATGTTGCATTTAGCCCAAGCTATTCTTGGTGTAGTGTATAATAAAAGAAATCAAAGAAATTAAAAATAATCTATATCATAAAATCTCAAGGTGTTACAAAAATAATCTAGAACACATGGATTAAATAAAAAAAAATTATAAGAAATGGATATTCATTTTTGATATTAAATTTATAAAATTCCTATAATCTTTGCATAAATATAATATTACATTCAATTTATTAACCAAAATAACTACAGATGATTTAGGTGAGGAACTTGGTATAGTGAAGCCTTTATTCTCCAAATACATCAACAAATCATTCAACATTAAAATTTAAATATATCCATCCAATATGAATTGAGAGTTATATGAATCATGCCTAGAATGAATTCAATTAAAAACACAACCTGATACTATATATGAATTCTAAAAATTTAATCATAGAAAACATATGGGTGGGGGATCACAATCATTGGAATACCAAAATTAATATCTTCTATTATTCATGAAACAAATAAAACTAACTATCATGATATACTAGAAAAACAAATTCAAATAGTTCTATCTATATTTATATTCACCATTAGTTCGACCATAAACATAATAAGCCCACCCTCTATGTAAGATATCTTTCGATCATCACATTAAATGTGAGTGATATATACTGCAACAACCTGAACTCCAGTAACCCATATATGGTTTCTACTTTGTCAACATAGATATAAGGGATCTATTCCCAAAGGACCGATCAGTTTATTAGTCTTAGAGAGATAGATACATGCCTGATAACCATTTTACTTTAAGAATAAAATATAAATCATAAAAAAGTGAACATTCAACATCCTTGAAAACCATTTAAATATTTATTCTTCACAACATAGATAAAGGAACGAAAATAAGGGTGATATTAAACAATCAGTAGGGGTTGCATAGAATAGAATATATCATGAGTAAATAAGGCATACTCTATATAGAGTGATAAATAACTAAAAACACATGACATTTAATCAACAACTCAATCATAAATACATCTAAGGATAATACGAAATAAAAAATACCAGGGATAATAATAACTAAATTCTAAATTAAGTAACTGTATAATATCGGACATCAAGATCATATAAACGATGATATGTATACTGTAAAGACCATATTCAAAGAGAGTTTAATCCATTTTTTGGTATACAAAAAACCATTTAATATGTCCAACTGATTTGTCCCATGAGAAATATCAATGCATAGAGGGGTAATTAAAAACGAGACCCCAGCCATCATTTAATGACCAATACATCACTTCATGGAGACGATAGGTCATACACACGTATGAGAGACATTATAATTTCATTGGGTGACAGGGTAAGGAAGTGGATGATATATTAATTTTAAAAAGTCAATATTATGTCATAAAAGTCATATATATTAATTATTTCCATTATTATGACTATCCATGTGAGTCCTTAATGGAAAAAATTACATGGATTCGGGAGGAGGAAGTCCACCGTACACAAGAGAAATTATTTTATTTCACATTTTATAGAGAAAGATATGGATAAATATTATTAAATTAACATAATTGCATCTTAGAATATGGGAGAAACTATTTTTATTATATTGAAATTTTTAATACATAATTGAAGGTGATAAAAGAATAAGTAAAAAACAAAGTGATTGGGGAAGATGATTAAATTACCTTTGAAAAATACCCTTTGGGTATCTTATTAAGGACCCTATGGTTTATATTTTTAGAATATAAATGGATATAAAAAGTGTATATTGATGTTGGGTAGTGCTTCTAGTAGGGTTTAGTTGATCTAAATGGATTAATAGGTGTAAATACACGAGGGGATGATGTGCGCTTTAATTAATGAGGTGATCAACACACTTGTAATTTTTCCATGTTTTTCAATAACGTCAAGTCACTTTCTTATATAAATAGATCTAAAATAGATCATATTATAAGGTGACAAGGTTACGTTATAAATAAAACCAAAAAATGGGGTTTCATTATGTGTTTTTTACATTATAACCCTTATCTTTATAGTTTAACTCTTGGTAAACATGTTTTGACCTTTACCATAATATTTAATATTAATAGTTTTTTACTATTCATTAGGAATGAAATTAACTTCAAATTATTATATATTATTAATTATTTTGATTCTAAACATATAATTTATTTTATTAAATTCAATTCATAGAAGTGTGGCAATATTTAATTTAGTGAAAAACCCAAAAAACGTGTCAAAAATGGTTTTAGAGAATGCATTTTTCAAGCATTAGATGATCTCACATTAACTGTATGACTAGTAATAATCATTATATAGATTTAAATTAATATATATACATATTTATATAATGTAAAAAATTAATTTAAATTACTAATTATTAAATATTATTCTAATTAATAAAAATGTAAATACTTTATGCCTTTTAGAAGGAATAGTTTTTTTAAAATATATCTTTTCACCTCTTAATGATAATATATTTATTTTAATCAAATTGAAAGTCAAAAAAATTTAAATTATAAATATTAAGAGAAATTATTATAAATAAATTTAGGAATATTTAAATAATATATTTTCAATTATTCATAAAATGTTATTTCTAAAGAAAATGTAAAAACTCATTCTAGGATTATTTTGACCAAGTAAGTTCAAATTAAATATTTATCAAATCAAATTAGAATTATTGTTACATGAAATATTAAAATTTTAATTTTATTATGTTTTACTAAAAAAATATTCACTTGCTATAATTGAATCGTGGGTGTTACTGTCCTCCCTCCTATGGAAATTTCTTCCTCAAAATGTTCTTGGACATTAATTTTTAAATTAACGAGGGTGATTCTTCTTTATAACTTCTTATTATTCCCACATTGCATCCAAAATTTTATGATTTCTCAAAAGTACTTTCAATAATCGAGTTGTCCAGTTCTGTTGTACTTGTTCCCTAGGGTCAAGATTCAGGATAGGATCTTCACATTATGATAGATCAGGTTCCGATTCTATTTCTTTATAGGTGAGCACATATTTTGGGTATGATGTTTACTTCTCTAACAATGAGATATAGAACACATAATTTACATTATATATCCTTGGTATAATTTCAAAATGGTAGGCCATAACTCCAATTATTTTGAGGATTTCAAAAGGTCAGATTTGCTTGGATATCAGTTTACCTTTCTTATCGAATCTTATAACACAATTCCATGGGGACAATTTCAAGAAAAATTATATCCTAGTTGAAATTCAAAATAATTGCTCTTGTTATTGGCATAACTCTTTTTCCTTCTTTGATTTATATCAGTATGAGTCTGAATAGTCTTTACCATTGTTATTTTCTCCTTAAAAAGTTCTTTTCCTACAACCTTCTATTCAACAACTTTATCCTAACATGTTGGAGTACAACATATTCTCTATATAATGATTAATATGACACCATTTTAATACTTTAATATAAGCTATTGTAATATTTAAACTCTACCAAAGGTAAATATTGATCCCACATATCCTGGAATTCAATTGATAATGGTGTCTGCATGTCTTCTAATGTTTGAATATTCCTTTAAAACTATCCATGAGCCTGAGGATGATTTGAGATGTTCAATTTAAGCTCAATATTAATATCCCTTCAAAATACTTTTTCCCAAATTTAAATGTAAATCACAGGTCATGATCACCTATAATTAAAATAGGTATACCATTAAGTATTACAAATTCATTAATATATAATCATGTAATGTGATTAAGTGGTAAATATTCTCTTAGAAAATTTAAATGTGTCTATTTTTTAAGGGGATAAAAAGTACCCAAATTACATCATTATTTATAATATTTTATGCTAATATAGTTAAAAATTTCAAAGTAATGTCATCCCATTTATATATAGAAATACTTAGTGGTTTCTGGACTCCTCTAGGATGTTGCCTCTTAGCCTTCACCTATTTTGAAACCAAGTATCTTGATATATAAATAGCAATGTTCCAGTTTATATTCTCCCAAAAAACGTTTTCTTCAAATACTTATACATATTAGTGATACCAAGGTTTGTAGTCAAATTCATGCAATTATAATCATCTAATAATTTTATTTTTTGATCAAGTATAGATGGAACACATAACATATTTCTAAATTTCAGAATGCCATATTCACAAATTATCTACTCCAAATTTTACATTATGCATTTCATTAATTTTATTTCGAATATTATCATCATTAGGTTGATAACATTTTATATTTTCCAACAAATATGGTTTAGAAATCATTTTAAAAATGATTGATGTCTCCCCATCCTTAATAATTCTAAAATCCATCACTACTAGATCCATGAATATAATATCCCTTTCAATCCCCATTTTACCTAGAACTACATAATATTTCCTATTCGATGTGTGCACTATATTATTTCCATTACCTAGGTGGTAGTGTATTCATAAATCATAATCATTGAGTATCTTGATCTAATATATTTGCCTCATGTTGAGTTATTTCTAGGAAATGATGTATTTTAGACTCTTATGATCTGTTCATATCTTAAATCTTTAACCATTGATATAATGTCTCCATATCTTCAAAGAAAATATTATGTCTTATAAATCATGATCAAGAGTTACATAGTTTTATTCATGAGTCTTTAACTTCCTTGATTCATAGGAAATAAATTTATCATTCTACATAAACACACAACAAATTCCCTTATTCTATACATCCCTATATGTCACAAATCCATTATTTTTTATGGTAGATTAAAAAACATAGCATTGACCAGTATCCTATTAATTTTTTCAAAACATTATTCACATTATTTCAAATATTTGAATATGAAACCTTTATATATAAGCTTTGTTAATAGGTTATCCAATCAATAATTTTTTTGAAAAATTAATGATAGTAACATCCTAAACCAATAAAACTACGTACATCAGTTATATTCATTAGTGTATGCCATTATTTTCCATAAATTATCATCATAGGATCAACAAATATTCCATACTTAGAGACAATATGACAAAGAAAAGGATCATTTTGAATCCAAAATTAAAACATGCTAAATTAACCATCTAACTATTTTTCTTTAAGACTGTCATGAATAATCCACAATTGATCCTCATGTTCCTCATAACTTTTAGAAAACACCATGTAAACATCAATAAATACCACAAAAATTATCAATATATTCTATGAATATTCTGTTTATTAGATCTATAAAAATAGAGGGTGCATTAATTAATCCAAACGGTTATAATAAAAACCCTCAATGTCCATACCTCATATGAAATATTGTCAATAGAATATATTCCTTATTTACTCAATATTTATGATACCCATGAAGAAGTTCAATCTTTGAAAAATATTGAGCTCCATGAATTTGATTGAATATTTCATATATGAAAGGTATAGGATACTTATTCATTTATCACAATTGCATTGATTTCCCTATAATCAATGCAGGGCCTCATAGATTCATCATTCTTCTTAACTAAAAGAATTGGGTCTCCCAAAGGTGAAGAACTAGGGAATATAAATCCAATTTCATACTAATCATCTAGTACTTACTTTAACTCCAATAATTTTATAATGTCAATTCTATAGGGTGTAAGAACCCGTGTTTTTTCGGACAATCGTTTTGAGCAGAAATTTGAATTTTATCTTTTGCATGCTTGTGAGGGGTAAAATGGTCATTTTCACCTTCCATATGATCTTGGATAATTTTTCTGATAGCTCATTTGGTCCCAGGATAGGGAGTTTACCCTAGGACAAGAGTTTGGAGGAAATATGAGCTGTTCTAATTTTAGTGGAATATTTAATATTTAATATTATTAAATTAAATATTTATTTTTTTTGCATAAATTCGTTTGGAAATAAAATTTAAACAGAGCGTAGTATTGAGATTCTATCTTTTCCATTGATTCTAGAATGTGGTGTTTATCTTAGGAAAGGCATAAACTCATGTTAGGCGTCGGGGCCGGCCCGTGCCACTTTTTTCTTCCTTTTCCTTTCGTCCTTCCTTTTTTTTCTTCTCTCTTCCGTCCTCCTCTATCTTGTGAATGCTCCATATATGCTCCTACTTGGCCATGTCTTTTGGGGAGATTTTTATTTTTAGGATGACAAAGATTTGGGAGGCAAGAGGGGTACCGATTCAAATCTTTGGACGTGCTGAGTCGATGTGCAGCGACTGTAAGCCGTGAAATCAACCGAAACTTCGGTGGTTTCTGACCGAAGGTAGAGACATTTATGTTTTTGCGATAGATCCCCTTTAAACATGTTTATTTAAGTCTGTAAAGCCTTATATTTCTTACTGGTTTCCTCTTAAGGCCGGATCTATTGTTTCGGGGGGTGAAAACGGGTGTTTCGGGATTTTTGAGGGTTTTCCCATCGTAAAACCCAGAATACACGGCGCGTGTTCTAGGAGTACATGTTGTACGTTCTTCTAATTTGGGGAAGATGAAGTTTTCTTAAGTACATTCTGTGTACTTTGAGTACACACCATGTAGTGGGTGGCCGTGTGACTGACCGTGTAAAATAGATCATAGAATAGTGATTTTTTTAGTACACGTCGGGTACTATAAGTACACACCAAGTAGTGGTACTTGGGCATGTGTTTTAGTGGAAAAAAACACAGGGTGACTTTCTATGAATAGTACACGCCATGTATAGTAAATTAAATGCCATTTATAGTAAATTACATGTCGTACCCTATTACACAGGCAGGCCCAATGTGTTCTGGCCATGTGCTCTAGCCATGTACTGCTTCAGTTTAGTAGTTTTGGGGATATCATGGGCTCTGGAAGTCGTAATTGGGCGTCTAAGTAGTCAATTCTATGTTTTTTCTATATATATTGCAATGGTGGAATCAATTTAACATTTCTAGGTCATATAAATGGGGTTTTTGGGGTTTCTATATAAATGGAGGGGTTCTTCATCCAGTTATCAAGTTCAGTTGACACCTAAGAGTGAGACTTGGTGTGAATGATAGGATGGGTGTTTGGACCAAAGAGTTGAGATTTTTAATATGAGATGAGATGTAGTCTATCTTACATAACCTATTCTTTAGAGGATTTTTCCCTTGTGTGGCGTTCCATTCTTTTCTATGAGTCTGTAAGACCATATACTTCTAAGGATCCCTTGAGAGATGACTTTACTTGTGTATTGACCATGGGAGTTCCTTGTAGGAACCCTCTCCTGTTTATTATTTGATAGGACCCATGTTAATGAATGACTATTTTGTCCTTACATTGAGGATCCCATGTAAGATTCCTCCCTTACTCTTCTCTTAGGATCACGTGTAGGATGCCTTCGCTCGTGTTTACCTAGAGGATCTCGAGTATGATGTTTCCTCATTGTTTGACTTGAGGGACCCAACGGGTGCCTGTTATTTGACCGACCCTGAGTTGTTACATCAGGTTTGGGTAGAAATGGTGTTCGGGTGTCACCTAGAACTCGTTCCAAATGTGTAATCCCATGGAGATATGGATGTAGTGTCGGGTTGGGCATTCGGGCCACCCTAACTCATTTGTTTATATCTGAAATGGTTTTGCGGATGCTGCAGTGGTTTCCATAGCTGCTTCTTAGTTAGTGGCTAATGAGCCTGACGCGATGCGTCTTTCTTACTTTTTGGTATCCCTGGACGTGCTTTCTTGGGATCCCACTTTTGAGCCATGTTATTTTTAATATTTTACTAGTACCTAGAGGTATTACTTGGGATTTGGATGTTGAGACTGAATGTATATATATATATTGTGATATATATATATATTTTGTTGGGATTTCTATATGTGTTTCCTGGTATCCGGCTGTTGAGCCTTACATGTTTACTTTTACTCCTTGAGTGATACTTGGATCCCCATAGTAGGAATTCCTTGGACGAACTCATGGGCTGAATGATATGCCTGCAGGCGAAGTTATGATATGACTGAGGGAAAGGTTATGATATGCCTGAGGGAGAGGTTATTATATTCCTGAGGGCGAGGTTTTGATATGCCTAAGGGTGAGGTTATGATATTCATGCAGGCGAGAATGTGATATTCCTGAGGGCGAGATTGTGATATGCCTGCGGGTGGGTTCTGATATACCTAAGGGCGTGACTTTGCTATGCCTGTGGGAGAGGTTTTTTGAGTCTCAATTGGATTCACAGGCTTATTGTCTATGTTTTCCAACAAGTGTACTTTTAAAGGATTGATTTTCGGTATATAGTTTCCTAGTATGTGATTGGAGGCGAGTATGGGTGAACCCAGGTGTAGGATGAGTATCCCCCTTGTGGTGGCGTAGCTTGCATAGAGATATAATTCCGGCATTGGCTTAAGCAGGTACATGTTGATGGGATTAGAAACCCATAGATTGACTTAATGATACACGTCTTGATTGGAATGGCTTCCATCTCAATTCCCATGCATAGGATGTTCAGGAGATCAATATTGTGGTCCCATGGATCAACTGGTGATGTTGTTTCTTGTTATTTGAATCACTTAATCATGAATATTCATATTTATGTATATGTTTATAGATATGAGACTATACATGTGTACATATATAGATATGGAAATCCATGTTGTCACTTTACCAGTTGATAGGGATTACATTCCCATAGTTCTAATGTGGTTGCAAGTTTGGTTTACTTCCTTTTTGTTGTGTTCCAGCTATGCTGAGCACATTGTTGTTGCATACACTTTTAGCAGCACAGTTATAGGTTGCTTGTCAGGGTGCCCTACTGAGATTTATTTCTCACCCCTACTTGTGAACCTCAGTGTACATATAGACCGTGTGTCTACTTTTCAGGTTGAGCATGAGTTGCACGGTGGATAGGGCTGAGGCCTAGTGTTGCATGATCGAGCGGAGCTGCTCGAGTGGTTCTACTGATCGAGTTGCTTCAGTTCGACAATGTCTGGAGAGTGGGTACATGGATTGGTTGAGAGTTAGTAGGAGAGCCATGTACTTTTACATTCAGTTTCTTTTGTACATGTATTTGTATGATCGGCCCAGTGGGTGACCATTGTTGTATTGTATTTAATAGATTTTCGGGCTTTTACAACATTTTACTATTATAGCTTTTTTTATTTCAACTGTTTATTGCTTCCATATTCTGTTTACTTTCCATTGTGTATGATACTTTGTTATTTCTGATGTTTTCTTACTCTGGTATGAGTTAATAGTCTCCCCACTATCACACCCTAGGCCCTCGATGCAAGTCGGCATCCTATGGAAAACAGGGAGGCGCGCTTGAGGCCTTGTGGCGAACTGCCTTGGAGCACCGGTTTAGTGGATTCCGGGTCAGGACATTACAAAGTGGTATCAGAGGAGTTTTATTCCCTGGTATTTACTATTTGGGATATAGTAGATAGGAGTATTAGAAATTTGTCGGAACCTGTGACGGATATCAGGATGGTGCGTCGAGAACACTTGTTCCTGTAAGAAGTCCTGATTTACAGGGTTTGGGATTGCTGTTTTGATTTTGCGATGTTATAGTTGTATATGATTTCTCCTTGACCAACGTACATGCTGTGTGGTGTTTTAATTTAGTATGGATCTATGAATCTTATCCATTGGTAAGATGGCAGGGATGGATTTTGTCTCTTGGATGGAAAATCAAAGAGGTGTCTCATGCATCATACTAGGCACGTAGGATTCATAGGATATAGGCCAGCTAGTGTGTGTTTTTACTGACGACTGAGACCTTTGGGTCTACATACACATAATTTTTACACTGATGGCAGGTTATATGGATATATGTTGAGGAATTGGTGTGAGGATGATGACTCAGTCCTTGTGCATTGGTGGTGTAGTGACCCCAGTTTGTTGAAACGACATGTGATGCCTTTCTGTTTAACCCTTAATGGGTGTTGTTTCTCGGGTCCGTGGTTATCTTGTCGGATCGTTGAGAACGATGTTGATAGATACCAATGATTCCCTTGTGAACTAGACCTCCTGGTGTTATTGTTATATACAGATACCCAATGAGTTTTAGATCATCTTTTCTCTTCTGTTTTCTTTGTGACCTCCAAGGATTAGTTCTTTATGAGGATGCTCGGAGAGGATCGGGGCCCTTGTAGGCTGCGTTTTGGTTTTGACCTTCTTTGGTCTCTCTGATCTTTACCATATTGTGAGATGTTTTGGATCTTTTGGGATAGGTTGTTAGACCTTGTGACCCAATTGTGAGGCTTTTTTTTCTATAGGTCTAGGTGGAAGACCTAGTGACCCTTGGTTTTGACTCCAACCCTTGTAGATCGGTATTTGTTTCATTATTAGGAAACCTGTGTGAGAATGGTTGGCCTGAGTTTTCTGATGCCATCTGGTGGTGTTTGTTTTTCACGACTGGCTTCGATGAGTAGGACTATTCATTTTCCTGGACCGGTTGACCAGTGTTTCTGATGTTGCTGTTGCAGGTGGCATCGTTTGAATTTAGATCAGGGATTGGACAGGTGCAAGTCAAGGACCGATGTTTCAAGACGTTATGTGGACTCAAATCTTAGAAGTTGTGTTGAACTGTTCTTATGTTGTAGGGGAGACTTTGTGAAATTTCGGGTTACTATGAAATGGTTGACCCATGCTTGAATCCTGATCGAGTTTTGGCAGGATGTTAGTGTGGCTTTGAGGGAGGTAGACACACCTTTAGTGAAATATTAGTGTACTACTGTAAGATATGATCATGTGATATCTTGATTTGTCTTGAGTATGATGAGAGATCTTTCACCCTACATTGAGATCCTTTTTCTTTCTTAATGTCCATCCCTATTGAGGATGGAACATGTTCTGGTTTTTCTCTCGAAGTAGTGCAAGAAAATCCTTATGGTGAGGAGTGCACCATTGGTCTTTTGAGGGTGTTTTTCCTTTTTTAGGTTAAACTAAGTTGTTTTCTAGTGGGATTTTGGGATTAGAGTTTATTTTAAGATGACAACAACGGTATTCCTATGGTGGAGAGTACCGGTTTGGTCGTAGTTGAAAATCTTCTGTGTAGAGGGTGGTTGTTGACGCTATAAGGCTGGTCGTTGGACAGTCTAGATTGCTTGGTTGTGCATATTCTCAGTTTATGAGCATGGTTACTGGTTCTTTCATTGGGATTCTCAGGTATGAGAAAGTTTATGGTGGGGAGTTTGTAAGAAACCGTGTTTTTTCGGACAGTCGTTTTGAGAAGAAATTTGAATAT
Organism: Viscum album; assembly: GCA_963277665.1. Taxonomy (NCBI): domain Eukaryota; kingdom Viridiplantae; phylum Streptophyta; class Magnoliopsida; order Santalales; family Viscaceae; genus Viscum; species Viscum album. The sequence goes on along the minus strand of OY728157.1, from coordinate 20,093,358 downwards.
TTGCTGTTGGACGCTCATAAGGGGTAAAATGGTCATTTTCCCCAACCAGCTGATCTCGGATAATTTTTCTGACAACTCCGTTGGTCCCAGAATAACGATTTTACCCTAGGAAATAAGATTGGAGGAAATATGAGCTATTCAAATTTTTGTGGAATATTTAATATTTAATATTATCAAATTAAATATTAAATTTATCAGGTAGGTTCATTTGGAAATATCTTTTAAAAGGAACTTCAGATTGATATTCTATTTGTGCCGTTGAGTCCAGAATGGGTAGTTTAGCCTAGGTAAGGCATAAACTCATGTATGGTGCTGGGGCCAGCCCAAGCCCCATTTTTTCTTCCTTTTCCTTTCTTCTTTCCTTTTTTTTCTTCTCTCTTCCTTCCTCCTTCTTGAGAATGATCCATATGTGATCCTCCTTGGCCATGTCTTTTGGGGAGATTTGTATTTTGATGAAGAGATAGAGTTGGGAGGCAAGAGGGGTACCGATTCGAAGCTCTCGACACGCTGAGTCGGCAAGCTGTGACGGTAAGCCGTGAAATCAACCGAAGCTTTGGCGGTTTCCACTTGAAGGTAGGTCCATTTATGTTTTCTACATATATCATATTTAAACATGTTATTTTATGTCTTTAAAGCCTTATATTTCTTGCTTTTAGCCTCTTAAGTCCGGATCTATTGTTTCGGGGGTGAAAACAGGCATTTCAGGCGTTTTGAGGGTTTTCCCATTGGAAATCCCAGAATACATGGCGTGTGTTCTAGGGGTACACGCCATGTGTTCTTCCTGTTTGGGGAAGATGAATTTTTCTTAAGTACACTCCGTGTACTTTGAGTACACACTGTGAAGTGGGTGGCTGTGTGACTGGCCGTGTGAAATGGAAAACGGAATAGTGGTTTTTTTGGAGTATACGTCGTGTACTATAAGTACACTCCGTCTAGTGGTACATGGGCATGTGTTTTAGTGTAAAAATGCATGGTGTGACATTTTGTGAATAGTAAATTCCGTGTTTAGTAAAGCACACACCGTTTACTGTTACACAGGTAGACCCATTGTGTTCTGGCCATGTGTTCTGGCCATGTACTACTTTAGTTAAGTAGTTTTGGGGATATCATGGGCTTTGGAAGTCATAATTGGGCTTGTGAGTAGTCTATTCTGAGCATGTTTTCACATATATTGAAATGGTGGAATCCTTGTGACATTTAGAGGTCATATAAATGGGGTTTTAGGGGTTTATATCTAAATAGATGGGTTATTCCTCCAGTTATCAAGTTCAGTTGACACCTAAGAGTGAGACTTGGTGTGGATGATAGGTTGGGTGTTTAGACCAACTTATTTGAGATCCTTAATAAGATATAAGCTATGAGGTATCTTCTGTAACCTATGCTTTAGAGTACGTTTCCCTTGTGAGACGTTCCCTTCTGTCCTGTGAGTCTGTGAGACTGGATACTTCTAAGGATCCCCTGAGGGATGCCTTTACTTGTGTAGTGACTCTGGGAGTTCCTTGTAGGATCTCTCTCCTATTTATCCTTTGATAGGACTTATGATAGGGAATAACTATGTTGTCTTTCCTTTGAGGATCCCATGTAGGATTCCTCCCTTACTCTTCGCTAAGGATCCCATGTAGGATGCCTTCACTCGTGTGTACCTGGAGGATCCCGAGTATGATGCCTTTTTAGTTTTTGACTGGAGGGGCCCAATGAGTGCCCATTGTTTGAACGACCATAAGTTATTACATCAGGTTTTGGTAGATATGGTGTTCGGGTGTCACCTAGAACTTGTGCCAAACGTGTAAGCCCATGGAGCTATGGATGTAGTGTTGGGTTGGGCGTTTGGGCCACCCTCACTCGTTTGTTTATATCTGACTTGGATTTTCTGATGTAGTAGTGGTTACCAGAGGTGCTTCTTGGTTTGTGGATGTTGAGCCTAACTCAAGGAATATTTCATTCTTGTTTGGATTTCTGGACTTGCTTTCCTGGGATCCAGCTTTTGAGCCCTGTTATTTTTAATATATTACTAGTACCTAGAGGTATTGATTTGGATTTGGATATTGAGCCTGAATGTGTATAAATATATATATGTATTGTGATATATATATTTTGTTGGGATGTCCAGATGTGCTTCCTGGTATCCGGATGTTGAGCCTAACATGTTTACTTTTATGCCTTTAGTGATACTTAGATCCCCATAGTATGAATTCCTTGGACGAACTCATGGGTTGAATGATATGCATGCAGGTGAGGTTATGATATGCCTGAGGGAAAGGTTATGATATGACTAAGGGAGAGGTTATGATATTATTGAGGGTGAGGTAATGATTTTCCTGAGGTTGAGGTTATGATATGCTTGCAGGCAATATTGTGATATGCCTGAGGGCGATATTGAGATATGCCTGCGGGTGGGTTCTGATATGCATGAGGGCGTGATTTTTCTATGCTTATGGGTGAGGTTTTCTAAGTCTAGGTTGGATTCATGGGCTTATTCTATGTGTTTTATGAACAATGTAATTTTAAAATATTGAGTCTCAGTATTCGGTATCCTAGTTTGTGATTGGAGGCAAGTACGGGTGAACCCAGGTGTAAGACGAGTATCCCCCTATGGTGACGTAGCTTGCTTAGAGATATAATTCTGGTGTTGGCTGAAGCAGGTACATGTCGGTGGGATTACAGACCCAGAGATTGACTTAATGATACACGGCATGAGTGGCATAAAGTCCAGCTCAATTCCCTTGCATAGGATGTGCAGGAGATCGGGATTATGGTCTAATGGATCAACTGCTGATGTTGTTTCTTATTATTTGAATCACTTAATCACAAATATTCATATTTATGTATATGTGTATAGGTATGGGACTATACATGTGTATGTATATAGATATGGACATCCATGGTGGCACTTGCATAGTTTATAGGGGGTACATACCCTGAGTTCGACTATGGTTTCATGTTTGGTTTACTTCATTTTTGTTGTGTTCCAGCTATGCTGAGCACATTGTTGTTGCATACCCTTTTAGCAGAATAGTTATAGGTTGCTTGTCAGGGGGCCCTACTGAGATTTATTTCTCACCCCTGCATGTGCACCTCGGTGTACGTGTAGACCTTGTGTCTGATTTTCAGGTTGAGCATGAGTTGCACAGTGGATAGGGCTGAGGCCCAGTGTTGCGTGATCGAGTGAAGATGCTCGAGTGGTTCTACTGAGCGGGCTACAACAGTTCAACAGTGTCTGGAGATTGGGTACGTGGATTGGCTCAGAGTTAGTATAAAAGACATGTACTTTTAATTTCTGTTTCATTTGTACTTGTGTTTGTATGGTCAGCCTGGTGGGTGACCAGTGTTGTATTGTATTGCATAGCTGTTTGGGACTTTACAACATTTTACTATTACATCTTGTTCTATTTCAGTTTTTTATTTCTTCTGCACTCTGTTTACTTTCCATTGTGTATGATACTTAGTTATTTGCACTGTTTTATTACTTTGGTATGAGGGAATACCCTCCCAACTATCACACCCTTGGCCCTCGCTGCTAGTCGGAAACCTCTGGTGTATGGGAAGGCGCGCCTGTGGCATTGTGGCGAACTGGCTCAGAGCACCGGTTTAGTGGATTCTGGATCAGGATGTTACATAGGGTTTTATTGAGATATATCTTGCATCTGGGATTAAAGTCAGTAGAAAACTCAACTTCACAATCTGTAGGATGTCCATGTAATTTATTAGGAAATAAATTAATGTACGCTACTTGGGTGGATTTAGACAAGACCCATATAATGAAGTCTCCACTATAAAGATAAGGAATTTCATATCTTCGACATGAATCCTAATTTTCTCCTCTTTGAAATATATTTTTAAATCATATTTAGAAATAAATACCATACCAAGATTATATAAAATCATTCTATATGTATAATAATAATGTATGAAAATTGGTCTCATTTATGTGTCATAATGGGAACTTCCTAACACATCCTTGTTATAGTGAGATTTACATTATGAGTTTTGACTAACAAATACCTTCTTAATGTGAGAGGGAAATATCTATTTTTTAAAAAACATGGAAGATATAAAATACAGTGAGGATCTAGAATCAAATAGGGAATTAACTAAATTTTAGGCTTTAATTTAATTACATGACACTATATCTCTGGGAACATCAAAATTATATGTAGTGATCATATAATCCTAGGATTCTCCCCTTGGCCTCTTTAGTGGTATATTCCCTTGACATTTGTTAAATTTATTTGGATAATGACCAATATAATTATAGTTTTGGAACTATATAGTATTGGTATATTTATTTCCCTTACATTCATTATCTAGATAACCCTTGTCTGCACATTTGTAACCAACTCCCATTCCCTTCAAACATTTCAAGATATTTCCTTCCACAATTTTCACATAATGGAAATTGCTTCATCTAATTATTCTTCTTTAAAACATTAAATTTTTCTTTTTATTAAACCAACCTATTATTCTCTTCATTTACCTTGAATTTATAAGATCTATATAATTCATTCTTTTTTTATGGAACATAAAACTATTTCACTATATAATGATTTTTTTAGGAAACCGGTACCCTTCAGATAATTGTATTAAGACAATCCAATTAATGGTAAATCATTAATTCTATATTACATATGTAATCCATAGCATACAAATATTGTATTATAAATTTATACTCATATTATACAACAATTTTAGCATATTATTTCTTTATGTTGAGGATCATTTTCTTTATTTTAGTTTTTTTATCATGAGGGAAATATTTGTGAAGAATGTTTCTTTATAATATTTCCATTCCATGATTTCCATTTCATATTCCTCTATAGAATTTTGGATAAAGGATCGTCATTGATCAATATCACCTTTGAGACAATATAGTGAAAGTATAACCTTTTTCCTATCATCACATCCTAAATCCAGAAATATCATAATAAGGGACTTAATCTATTGCTCAACTACCACATGATTAGTAGTCCTAAAAAATTATAGTGCATTATATCACATGAAGTGATAAAATATAGTTATATCATTCAATGGAACATCATGTTTTTTCACATGAGTAAGGTTATAAGTAATAACCTGGTTCAACTTCCCTAATATAGACAAGATCTACTTAACAACAACAGTAGTTGTATTAGATTTCTCAATAAAGAAACTTATACACTAACCATGAGTAATTATGCCATTATTTGTACTATGAAATATTTATAAGAAATGGAATATTCTGAATTAGTTCATCAACTTTTTATTTTTATATCAAAATATATAATTTTAAATCTGTTGTAAGAATTTTCTTAAATTCAAAATTTATACATTCTTAATCTTGGAATCATAAACATCATTTATTTGAGAATATTTTTTAAAAAAATAAAAAATTTCATAATATTTTGTAAGGAATATGTGAATTAACCCAAGAATAACCACTGGGAGTGTCAAAAAAGTTGACCAGTAAGGGAATAGTCACTTTAGAGAAAAATAATGGATAAGATAAACTCGACCCACTCTTTTTGGAGTTATTACCCATAGATGCATCTCTGCCAAAACCACATCCACTTATAGTATCAATAAAGATATGTATTTCTTGGAAATCCCAATTAATATCTACCTTAATAAAAATTTTATGATATTATAATACTACAAAAAATGTCCTAAAATTCATTTATATGTTTATATTCTATAATACGTGTTTCCATAAATATACTTCCCAAGGTTTCTACTAAAAATAATTTGACACCAACATTAACAACCCTGACTCCATTAAACCAAATCCGGTTTGTAATTTATTGGCATAGATACAAGGAATATAATCCTGAAGTACTGATCAGTTTTGTATTCTTGGAGAGTTATATACATACATGATACCCATTTATAGTGGGAATAATATATAAGACATAAAAAAAGTGAATGTTCTTCATCCTTTAAACTCATTCAAAGATTTTTTATTCATAAAATAGAGAAATAAATAAAATAAATGTTCTATAATACTCTATAAGGGTTACATACAGGGAAATCTTTCATGAGTGAATAATTCATTATAAGTATAGGAAGGTAAATAACTAAAAACTCATTCCATTTAATTAATAACTTGATCATGATATACATAAATTTGTTATATCAAAGTGAAAATATAATGGATAATAATAATAAAATTCTCAAATAAATAAATGGATAATATTGGATTTCATGATCTAAGAAATCATGAATCAATACCATCAAGACCTTATACAAAGTCAGTTTAATCATTGGGTAGGTACACACCAAGAACCCATTTAATTTAGCCAATATATTTGTCTCATTAGACCTGTCAATACATCGAGGTGCTACCAATAATAGAGAACCACCCATGAATGTAGTCTACTGAATTCATCATATATTGAATAATCTCTTCAGTTCATAAATAATATTCCTTCTAAAAAATATCAATATTGAGTAAATAATATGAATTGTCAATTTTCCTCAGTCAATCAAATAACATTCATAGTAAAAAATTATATGTAGAAATGGTATATAGTTTAGGAAATAATAATATCCATTATATAAATAATATAGAAAATTAATAAAATTGTAATGTAAAATGATAACAAGAAATTGAATGTTTCAAGAGAATTTTAATGGCCAAAAAAATATTATGAGATAATATATGACCATTGATTCATTAGAAATATAGGTTTTGAAATAAAATTGTGCCCTTTGGATAAATAAATAGAATGGAAGAGAAATATAAAAATAATATTTCAGTAAATATTTTTTTAAATCATTTAAAAATTATATATGAATATAAATATCATGAAATGGTTATGGTGATAGGAAAGTCCAATAACACTATATACGTTTAACTAAAAACATTTATAGTGAATTTTTATAAGAAAAGTAAAAAATAACTTTTGTTAAAACATTAGAAAGATTCCTTTCAAACCTTTTATAAAGTAAAGTATAAAATAAACTTTACATAATGAATCATCTGAGTAATTAAAAACACTCTTTCAATTTTTAAAAAAAAATATGTATATAGAAAAAAAAATTAAACCCAACCAAAAAGAGAAATAATATACAATTTTATTTTAGGTGTCTCATTGATTGATTCAATTCCTAAAAGGGTAAATGTTGGAAGAAAATATTTGAACTCCTTAAATATTGTTATGATAAGAAAATATATATATTTTATGAAGGATAGTTTATGATATTCCTTCAATTAAAATTATGGTAATCCTAAAAAATGAGATTGTGAAATATAACCTTACCTCTCTGATAACGTTTAAATTGTAACCACTTGAAAGAATAAAAATGAATTGAAACCTTAATCATCATGAATTAATATGCATTCATGTTAAATATATCAAAGGGGAAATGTATACACTGTATAATACTAAATAGGTACATAATATCAAATATTTCTCCATGGAGTGGAAATTAAGGCAAATTCTCATACCTCGCACTTCCCTTTAGTTGAATGAACTTTAACATCCTGTATAATGGTCTTAAAATTTTTATTAATTTAAATATTCAACATATTCATATTTATAATATCATATATGATCATCTTATAACTTATTATCACCTATGCATTAATAATATTTCATTATTACCATTGTTTACGATGTTAACTAGTTCATTTTAACATGTATATTTTTTAATGGAAGTTACAGTTATGTGTAGAGGATATAGTTACATCATATAAATAATTATATTTAAGTAATAAATATTATATTTATTAATTATATATATTTTTATAATCATTCAGGGAATTTGAACATGGAAATTGAATCACATCTCTTCATGTAGATAATAGACTGAGTGACATTATCATTTCCTAAATGTGTGATAGGGTAAGCAAGTGGATGATATATTAAATTTACATAACAAATATTATTTAATAATTATATATATATATATATATTAATTTTTCCCCATAACTATGACTATCCATCTGAGTCGTTAATGGAAAACAATTTACAATAGTTTTGGAAGCAATAGTCTGTCGAGCACACGAGAGATGGGCTTGTTTTCCATTTATTGGATAATTACATTGCTAAATATTAATCAAAAAACATAATAACCTATAAATATATGGGAGATACTATTTTTATAATATTTTAATTTTTAATACATAATTTAAGGTGGAAAAAGAAGAAGTAAAAACAGAATATTCCTGGTGAAGATGATTACCTTCGCTTAAAAAACCGCCTTTGGATATATTATTAACGAAACTAGGGTTGGTCTTTTGGGTATAACATTATATATATAACATGTTTAATTATTTTATGGAGATATTTAGTTTTCATAGGGTTTATATAAATGGTTTAAGGGGTTTTCAAAAGCATGGGGAGGGGATCCCATTTATAATTGTGGTGAGTGGCACACATGGAATTTTTAAATTTTTTTCAATATTGTCAAGTAAATTTCATTGAAAATGGATCTAAAATAGTTCATATTAAAAATGAATAAGGTTAAGTTAATTATAAAATCAACCAATTCTCATTTTAACACTTATATTTATATTTTAACCCATAGTGAACCCATTTTGACCTTAACTGTAGTAATTATCTTTTACAGTTTTTATTATTTATTTCGACAAAAAATTAAGTTTAATTTTTTTTAATATTAATTATACTAATTCCAAATATTAAATCCATTTTATCAAATCCAAATCACATAAGTTTTATAATTTAATTAAAAAATTATCACATAAAACATGACAAAAAACGTTTTTTCAAGAAAATCATTTTCCATCATAAGATGATCTTACATGAACTAAATTAAATGTAATCATAATTATATGGATTTAAATTTCTATATTTTTATATATAATCTATAAATTTATTTTAAAAAATTCTTTATTAATTATTATTTTAATTAATTAAAATGTAAAGACATTATTTCTTACAAATAGTTTTCCTAAAAATATCCCTTTTTTATCTCCAACTAATTTTATCATTGTTTATATCAAATTGATAGTAAATAAATTATAAATTATATATAAAATAAAAAATTATAATAAATATAATGTGTAATAGTTTAATATTATATTTTCAATTATTCATAAAATCTTATTTCTAAGGGTACATATTAAAAACTCATTTTAGGCTTATTTTGAAAAAGATAAAAATATATATTTATCCAAAAAAATTAGAAATCTTGGAAAAGAAATATTAAAATTGTACATTGTATTATAGTTTTATAATAATACCCAATTAAGATAATTTAATCTTGGGTGTTACATATGAACTCAATCGGTCGATGATTATGACGATTAATATATGGAATAGTCCAGGATGGTGAAGTCCCCATAGAATTGAACACTTGATAAAATAGATTTTCATAATGGACACTTGTTCCCTATCTATTATGTTATCCTATAAATTAATATATGTTCATGAAATGAATAATAATTTTTAATCAATAAACCATTATATATATATATATATATATATTAATCAAGATATAATAAATTAAATAAATTAATTGAGAGTAAACAACCTGTAACTGATATTATAACAATATAATAAATTTTGAGTTATAATAGATGAAATAATACATTTCCATTATTTGAACATAATATTTAATTACTAAGTAACCATGAATCTTCTTATACCATGATCATCCATCCTAATTTAATTATTCCTACAAATATCCTCTAGTGTTCATAGTGTAATTTATCAGGAAGTGGTACTACTAGCATGAACCATCCTATTAACCTATTCTATTAGAGAATGTGATACCTATTTATAATTTAACCCCCATCATAGGTTCACTAGGTTGACATTTGGAATACTAATTGTTGTATCTATGATTTCTACATATGAAACAATTTATAGATTTTCATGGGAAATCCCACTTTATATGGTCAAGTAACATTCATTGGAAATATACTACCTAAATAACCATCTGAACCATAGAGGAACACATAATTGTGTCCCAATATTATGATTATTCTAAATCACTAGAAGAATCATCATTCCTTATCTTCAACCCATTACTCAAACCACCTTCTCCAACATTCATAGTAAAGATACCCCCATCTAGTTGATTTTCTAAGATACCATTCTCAACCAACCTTGCATTAATTAATATTTATATTTATGATTTGGTATAGAACCTCACCAGCACATATCGTATGATATGTATCAATCAAGACTCAAATAATTATGCATTAAATTAATCACTCAAATTATATTTAATTATAAATAGGAATAAATTGAAATTTGAGTGACATATATTGTAAACACAATATCTCTTTACAACATGCTAAATAACCTCGATGTATTTGATATCGGAAAAGTGTGAGTGTAGAATTATTTATTAAAAAAAATTCAAGTCTTTCCAAATTCGACGCATCATGCAACATATACTTATCAAACAAATTCCACTACTTATTTACAATTCTATTGAACATGTGATTCTCTCATTTCACTTTCACATCTACTAGAGTATAAAAAATAGAAAAATAAATATTAATATTTTTTAATAAATTCACTATATCATTTGGCTAATCCCTTAAATGATTTTAGGAAATTGTATTTGAAAATAAAATGACCCATCCACTCTAAGCAGTTCACATGGGGATTCCCCTCCAAAATATTATATGCCTTTTCAAATTTTATTAGGAATTTATAATCCAATGGTGAATGATTTTGAAATATATTCTTAGTGGATTCATTCTTACATATCATGGAGGTCTACTTGGACGAATCATTATATAATGACCAAATAAAAACAATTAACCCTAACCATAAAACAAATATCTATAGTATCCAAAGGCCCCACAAGTATTTCCCCACATTACATTAAAATAATATATCACCATTCCATGATAACAACTAAAAAATACACCCCTCCATGAATGGTTCATTACTATCTATCTTACATTTGATAAGAAATAATTACAATCATGTAATTCAATATTTCCATAAATAGAACTTCATTTAATTCTATTTTAAGAATAAAACATTTTAAAACACCACATTTTGAAATTTATTTCATAATCAAAACCAAATAAATTTTTAAAACTATGAGAACATGATAAATTTCATATCCATTAATTCATATATCATGTAATTAGAAAAATATGAACCTTAAACTAGATAAATTAACAAGAATAAAACTAATAAAACATATAACTTATTCCCTAATTTTATCTTTTACCTATATATTCTAGAAAAACATGGTTCACTATAAATAGGTTTGATATTAATTCATATTACTACACAATAATTTCTAAGTCAACTAATCTAGATTTATACATCCCATATAAAATAAACTTACACCATTCTTAACATCCTGAAACAATGAATCACCCATTAAAATTACCGACCCAATTAAAAAATTTTACTTAGCCATAGATGTATCCCTTAATCAAAAAATAATAGAAATAAATTCTATTAGATTATATAATAACATTGGGGGTGGTTTCCCTCCAAAAAATTTACTTCACTCATTCCAAGATCCCATTGAAATTTTTGTATAGTTCAACTACATATCAATAATACCCAACTGATAAGATATAACCAAAATAATGTTTCTTAAGTTTTATAATATAATGAATTATATAATAATATCAAAACATAAAAATTTAAAAAATAAAATTCAACTTGTGTAATAAGATTATATAACACTAAAAGAATGGTTTATAAGGCCATAAAATTAAAATCCCTAATATCGGGCACCACATGACTCTACTATGCCTCTAAAAATTATATGAGTCATCCATTCATCATAAAGAGATACTCCAAAGTTATACCACCATGGTTATGGTTCTCAAATAGTTAAATCCCATGTCTTTATCCTACCCATGTCGTAATTCATAAACTTTACCCTTTCACCACGGTGAAAGAATATACATCGAGTAGAATAACTAGTAAAATATCAGCAAGAATTCTAATTATCACTATGAATGTGAAAATCATCATGTAATTTAATGAATTTTCTAAAACATGTGACAATATAATGAGAATTTATAAAACCAGATAAATCACATAAAATTTAAGCCAAATAAAATATTTCCATTTCAACTATATCCAAACACATAAAAAATTCCATCACTTCAAAAATTAGTCACCACACACACCCAATCCTCAGTGAAAACCCAAGGGAACTCTAATTACATCATAAATAATAAAAAATCATAGGGTTACTAAAATACGGGAATGCATTATTTACCAAAAAATTTTATTGAAATTATTGTTAAGAAATTAGGTTTCCATATATAAAAAATAATTCCGTTCTTTGTAAACCTGAACAAGGAACATATAATCAGGTCATAATTCATAAATATTTAGGATTACTCCCCTAAAAATCCCATAAATAAAAATCCAAATGTTAAATTCCTATATATAAATTTTGGAAATCTATAAAAATATCAAAATCAATATAACTAAAAGAAAATATGGCCAAATAAAATTTGAGTGAAAACTTCTCAATTTTTTTAAATTTTACCAAAATAATACACACACCTAAAAAATAATCCATTATTATTTACACCAAAATCCTTCAAAAATGATATCTTATTTAGTAAATTAATTAAATAAACACAATTATATCATTTCTAATATAAAATATTATTTAATTAAAATCCATCATTGAAGGTTATATAATTTAACAAAAATTATAATATCGTATAAGTGACCAACCTTATCACAACAATGAAGAATTATCACCCCACCATAATAAAGAAACATTCTCCCCTTAGCTATATTAAATAAATAATAAAAAACTACTTAAAATCTATTTTACAAAAAAAACACCAATTTATGGGAACACTTTTCATTATATCTCTACCAAGAAAATAATTAATAGAGAAGATTAGTGAAGATACTGAGTTATGTACCACTAATATATAACTATAACTATTTATGATCCAAGATTAAGGGAATAAATTTTTCAAAAAATAATTTCTATGGTAAAAATTAGTTGAGATCTTTGAGTAAGGGTTTAATAATTTTCCATTTTCTCTAAAATAATGTTTTAATTGTAGTTTATTGGTCGATAAAGCTAATGAATGGAATGAATTCATTTTTTTAATGGTTAATCCAATCAACACACACTCTTTATAGTAATATTTCATTAATTATCTTGGAAATGAGGCATGGACCTAGGGACCATAAATCAAACAATTTATTTACTTTTGAATTGATATAACTAAAATTTATATCTAATTTGAAAAATGAACACCCCTTACTATATGCCTACCCATTCACTTTGAAAATATCCTTACAAAATACCAAATTTGAACCCTAAAACATCTGAAAAATTATATACCTAAATTATATACATTTCATTACCCAAGGTAATATTTATAATTTTTATTATTTTAAAGGGTAGTTGATTTATTTGTTTGGATACATGTTTGAAAGATTTCAATGAGCTGATGTAGATTAATGGTGATCATATTGTGATGGGGTTACTTGATATAGGTGTAAATAATGTGGTATTCTATGATTAATATGGCACATGATTTGAAATTATCTTGATATATTTAAATATAGTAATTATATTTGGATGAATACATTTGATACTCACTGATTGGAATTACACAACTAAGGATTTTGAATTAGTAGTCTCATGTATGTCAAATATTTTTGTGGAATGCTATGATATTGGAGAATTTTTTCATATACAATTATAGGTGATTATAAATTATTGGTTTATTATTTTGAAAATTTTGAGGTGTATAAGAATATGTGATTGAGATTGTGTGTATGTTATTTGGATTATAATTATGAATTGAAAAATAATCCCCAATGTGATCTATCTCTAACACATCATTTTCTATCCCTTCATCTTGGTTTGATTGTTTTAGAATGGTGGTGAACTTATGGTTTGTGGTCATATTGTTTAGGATCTAATGGAAACTTTGTGTAAGAGAATTATAATGTAGTTTAGTAAGTTATAATGTTTTTAATAAAAATAAATATTATTAATGTTAAGGAATATGTGTATATTTTTTGGGATATTATTTGAAACATGGAGAACATTACATTATGGTTTTGATAAATCTTTTTTTAAAATAAAGTCATTTAAAGCAATGAACATGGATTTTATAGCATGTTCTATAAATTCGGTTGTTTAAAATATGTTGTGGTTATCATACCACAATATGGTTGTGGTAAATATTTTATTTTTTGAATAAAATTGCTAAATATATTTGATGAAATTAGGATTTTATATATTTGTGTATTTTAGACCAACTTTAAACAACAAAAATCATGATGTTATTTATTTCACCAAACCATGATTTGGTGTGTTTTTAAATAAATATAAAGTTAACAATCCTTCAACTCTCTCATTGTATTCATTTATTTATCATGAATTTTATAATGTGAGAGGGATATTATTTTATGGGTTTTAAGTGATTTAGGTATATCCTTGGGAAACTCATTTTATGGGATTGAATCCCCATGACCAAGAAGGTAAATTTCAAAAAATTATATTCTTCCATATAATTTTTATTCCTAAAGGATTCTAGATAGTGTTTAACAATTTTATATGGTGTATGGTTAATCATAACATAGTGTGTTATAGGTTTAATAGATAATATTTGTGGCATGAGAGTTAATCAATGTCATTTATAACATGAATATTAAAGCACTAATTAAGGTGGGGGATTCTAGATTCTATTTTTTTGTTAAGTGAAATTATCATTGTAAAAGATATTTTGTTTAATTGATATCAATCAAAATAACATAATATTAAACCATCAAAATATATTCATAAGATTAAGAATTAAATTAAAATAGAATAATGAATCTATAAATATATGAAAATAAAGGTAATTGAGAGGTGGGATTGTGATGAACTAATGATATACAAGTAGAAACAAAATATGATTTATAAATAATGAATTAATTATATTTATACATTATGTTTTAATATTTTTTAATTCTATGTGGTTTGTGATTTCATTTGTTTTTAGATTATTATTGTGTGACCTAATATTTCTTATAAACATGCTGGAATAAGAGTAATGAGGGGAGGGGGTTATTTTTATAAAGTATTAGTAAAATAGGTGAATTATTATTTTTCAATAGATGCATGTTTAGGTGATTAGAAACATAAAAGTTTGATGTTATAATAGAATTTATAAAGACTAAGATGATGTTTGAGTGAGTTGATTTGGTTGCGTTATTTTTATTATCATCATTTTATGGATTATGGTTATATGTTTATTTTTTTTTCAAATTTTATTTGATTACTAGTTTATATTATATTTATTAATTATTCTATATTTATACTAGATATTATTTTAGGGATCATTATGTCATTTTTAGATACATATAATATTTCATGATGTTTAGGTGTTGTGATGGATATAGTATTCCATGATGTTGTGGTGATAAAAGGTATGTTATATTCTCACTAAGGATATAGTTGTTATAGTTATAGTTGTATCATTATATATTTTTTATTATTATAGTCATATCATTCTAGTTATAGGGTTAGACAGTTTTGTGTTTATTGATACTACCATTAGAGATGCATATTATTGTGGGTACTGATATTTCTGTTTTTGTAGTGACTTAATTATGGTAATGTTGATGTGGGGTTGGATTAAATGAGGTAGATATTTAATGGGATTTTACTAGTTAGTTATTTATGTTGAAATGACTTATATATATATATAAGTCATTATATAATGTAATACTATGCCTTTTTCACTTGAGTAAGTGTGGTTAAATGAGTAATCTAATAGGTATACTTGTATAATCAAAATTTTATTCTCTATTAGTTTATTTGACTATTAGATATTATAAAAGGTAGTATCAAGTGTTATTTATTTTACATAAGTGTATCCATCTAAGAGTAAGTGTATTTATATGATATTTTATATCCTTTATGATTGAAAGAAAATGTTTAAGGTATTTATTTCTTATTTACATATTAACATCACCAATATCACCGTGTTTTTCTCTAAGGGATGCTCTCATTTATCTTCGATTCGGGGGTTTAGTTGTCTCTACCTGGCAGCAATGGTTGCCATTATCCATCCACTTCCCCCCCCCATTTTATCCCTATCCCTAGTCTTCTGTGGAATTTTTTCAATTGGTTTTTTTCTATAGTTTTGGGATATTCATATTTTTATTGCTTCCTTCAGTGATGATAGAGTTCCTTCACATATTTGGAAATTATTATCTATTATTATGGTGTTTCAATTTGTTGTTGAACTGTCCTTGGTGTTACTGATTAGTTTCATTTCCTAGGCCACACCCCCTCTTTTCCCTATTAGATTTAAATAAAAGTTGTGTCGAATTATTCATGGTGTTCGATCTTGAATGGACCCTAAGTCAAAGAGGAATTTATCTGTATATATTTCCCTAGGGAACTTCAAGGATAATGTCACTCAGTCATATTAAGAAATATTTAATCCTATAGGGGGATTGACTTATAATCTATATCTTTGTGACATATGGTTCTTTGGATATGTTGATATTATGATGGGGTGGAGGATATAATGGTGACTTTTATAATGAAATTCTATAGTGAAGATCGACTCCTAGAAGTAGTTAATTGTAACCTTGTCCAATATTCTTCTGTGAGTTGATTCAAAGTGTGTATTTCATGAGGTGGTTGGTCAAGATCTCTATATGACAGCAGAATATAAATGTGGTTGTTTTTCTCTTTGTTTAATTTTTTAGTGATTTTCCTTCAATATTGGTTCAATGATACTTTATTCTACTCTCCTTATATTTTTTTTAATGAATTTTGAGCTCAAGTGGGTTTTTTCATAGTGGTTATGTTGACAATATTTGGAACATGATTTCTGGTTAGTAAAATTTTCAAATAGTGGTCCTTTGTAGGAATGATGATGTGATCCTAAGTATTTAAGTGTTTGAGGTAGTATATCTATTGGATTATACTATCTAATTCCCTTGGATGCTTACTGGACAACTTTTTGGGTTCCTGACCAATGTCCAAATGCCCATATTCCAGGTTTCTGCTTTGTTGTTTTTTATTTTGGTTACAATTAAACTATGTTGGATTAGTTTTTTTATCTTTTATTGGATGTGGATTTATTGGGTTCCACTTAACCATGATGTAGTTCTTTTAAAAAAATCAATTAAAATATACTAGAGGTTGTTAGACTTATGGTTTTTATTACAAATTAGGATAATTTTTTATAAGAAAATAGGGTAATCCTTCATATAATTTTTGCCTTATACACTTTTTATGAGTACAACATTATGGACTATTAGATATTGGATTCTATGGTGACTATCAATCTTGATGTCAGCTCAAGAGGAGACTTGGTGTAGTTAATTCAGGAAATAGTGGAATCAGTGTGACTATTTTAGAATGGATTTTAGTGTTGGAAAAATAAGGGATTTCATGGGTTGGTAAGACTATCATATTTTTTAAATATTGTATGTAAAATATAATAGGGAAAGATAATATGTATACAATGTACTATAATTTCTCATATCTATATTACTATACTATAAAAGACCTGGGTCACCCCATGACCTCAGGAAACCTTCTCTATACACCATATGTGGCCTTCTTGTGGTGGGGGTATAAAAATATATGGGAAAACTATACAACCTAGATCATACAACTATAAATTATAGGTAAAAAATATCAATATCATCCATAAAAATTGATCTAGAAACAAATAATGACCTAGAAAAAAACTGACAAAAAATATATATGAACCCATGCTATATCAATAAAAACAGTCATATATGTCATACAAGAACATTGGTATAATCAAGACACCTCATGGGTGGATCATATATAGTAAAATCCAAAAATAATAAAAAATAATAATATATTTGAAAAATCTATAAAACATGTCCAGATTACTAGCATTTTCTCATCACCCAACTAAATCTCAATAACCCCAACTGAAACTTAATAATAGTTCCCTCACACTTGTCCAAACCTATAACCATTAATTTTACCCAGGTACTCATAATAGCTTGATTAATGAGTGAGTATAACTTTGTAGGCCACCACCAATTATTTTCCCAAATATATCCTGTATATGTAAGGTGCATGATAACATGGAATAATTAATAACTAAAATGTTAAATAAATACACCAATTTTTATCATTGAGATCTATGCTGACACCTGGGCTAACCATATCTACATTGAACAGTGTTAGATGTATTTTAACTATATACATAAAAACTAGTGGGAATGGACAACCTCTATATAATAATATTATCTTTTACACTACCAAGGGAGGGTGACACCTCTCCTTGTATCAGCTATATGATCATATCCTAGGGATATGAAACCCCTATATGAAACCACCTTATCATCAGCACTTAGTATTTAATGGAACACTTCCCTATAACCACCACATCATCACGTCGTAGGGGAATTATACCTGTCCCTACAAACACTTCATAATCATCACCCCTGAGGAATGAAGCCCCTCCAAACAGTCAATGTATCATTATATCATATAAAGTAATTACGGTCATCCCTACAACAACCTTATCATCCTCACATAGGGGGAATGAAACTCTCCCAAAGATGATCTCATCATCATCATCATATAGGGAAAATAGTACACCTACCAAGAACCATCTCATTATATTTTATAATATAATAATTAACTATTTCAAAAACATTTAATAGTTTATTAACAAGATAATTCATACCAATTTCTAGTAATAATTTTTCTATTTTCCTTCAAAAAGGGTCAGTCATCCTTCCATTGTCTCTACCCAAACCCACCTATAAATACCACCATGATAATAAAATTTTATGTCATGATTCCATTATACAGAATTTACTATGAACATACTTGATCATGATTTCACTATGACGACACTCAGGTTACCTCCAATATTTCAAATTAAATTAGTTCAAGGAACACCTCACTTAGAGGATAATGGTTTTGGATTTACCTTTGAAAATAGACTTTTCATGGCCTAAATTGAGATATTTCCACCTAAAATTGTTTGAAAAAATATTTATTTATGTTTTATCTCAAATTTAAATTAGGTCACATAACAAAAAATAAAACACACATAAGAAATGAGATTATATATAGGGATAAAATAGGGACCACCTACTTTACACTTACTAAAACCCTCACATATAATATTCTCCAATAATCCAAGATCAAATACAAGAAATAAAGAATATAAAAAAACCTAAAATAGTGATTAAATGTTCATAACTAGAAAAATACTACAGAATTTATTTTTAAATTGGTAAATAATCCATGTCGATGGATAGACATACATCTTACTATTACGTGAAATAATAGAACTTGAACTGGTTAAATAATAAAAGAGATTCCACCTTAGAAGTTAAAATGTCTAAAGAGGGTGATATGGAGAAGAAAACACATTGATACTTTATAGGAGAAAACCTAATTTTATAGAATCAATATCCCCATTTTATCTTATTATTATTATTATTATTATTATTATTTACATAATTTTATTAAAAAATCTCTTTCAATTTTTTCTAGTAATAATATGTATGGGTATCCAAATGAAAGGGTAACAATACCTCAAAAATTTACCAAAATTTTGGAATAGTATTATATAATGGTTAATAATATTAATACACAATGGTTAATAAAAATAATATGTTTGGGTTCATGACCTGGATGCAATCATAAAAATTACATAGATTAATTTCAATACACCTCTAATGAGTAAGGGTCATGGATTTTTCAAATTATAAAGAAGACTATACATAAGGTTCAACATCTGAATACATAAAGTTCCAATACATATATAATTTCAAAACAACAAGAACTGTGTAAGAGCCACTATACTAAATAACTATGGGTCTTTGAATTTGAAAAATTCATGTAAAGGGAATCTGAAAAAAGTATATACACCCATTATATAAGTTTCAATGACACTATTAAATATCCACAATAATTTATGTATGTGTTACAAGATGAATAAATAATTTTCAGGACATCACCAAATTTTATCAAAGTCTCTGCATAAGGGTAAATATACCCGATATGTAAGGGTCACCACCAAATATATAATGGTCATAGACATTGTAAAATCTTTCCAAAGTCACCCAAAAGATTAATCTATACCTATATATAAGGGTTTCAATTCCCCATACATATGAGTTATAAACATTCCCAAATCTAAAAAATAGAATACGAAAGGGATGGGAC
Organism: Viscum album; assembly: GCA_963277665.1. Lineage (NCBI taxonomy): Eukaryota > Viridiplantae > Streptophyta > Magnoliopsida > Santalales > Viscaceae > Viscum > Viscum album. The sequence continues at coordinate 20,073,270 of OY728157.1, read as the reverse complement.
ATGGATAATAACTTTTTCAATATTAACAAATGTTATACTATGTTTATCTTTATATTCTTTCAATGCTAACATAAGTTAGAAATGGTGGAGAAGGGTAAGATCTTGATCATAATTGGGTCTATATACATAAAAATGTTTATTATAAATACCAATTCCTTATCTGGTAGGATTTATATGTTTTAGACTCACCGGAAATGGTTACACACAATAGGTTTGGGGGAATTGGAAGATAGATCGCTACAAGTGGTCTTGCAACAAGTATGAATTCTACTATAATGGCTTGTGTAGTTTATACCCAAACTATTTCACTCATGATAATTGGATTTCCATTAACTTATTACACACTAAGATAACTAGTCTATATAAATTCCATTAATTTGAATGTTTTTGTTCCATATTCATAGTTAAAATTTGTAAGAATCACATAAAATTTACAATAATTTTAGGGAATTGTCTTCAAATTTCATTATCTTACAGGCTGTTTCTTCTAATGAATCTTCCCAATAATTTATTTCTGGTACTAATACAATTTCAAATTCATACCCAAAGGTATGTAATAACTAATTTCTTTTCTTTTTTAATTCTATACTAAAAAATTATTTTTTTACATATAGGTTGATGTTTTTTTTAAAATAGGTTCATATTTATTCATATTTATTCACAAGACTACATTTTTATTAACAAACTAATATATTTCATTTAATTATGAAGTCTTGTATTTTTTCATTATATTTTAGAAATAATTATAATACAATTTCATGTTTGTTTATTATTGTATGAACAGGTTCATATTCGATAGTTTTTTTATGAACAAGTTTTTTATTTATTTGTTACTAGGAATAAAATGACTAAAACATTCTCAATGGTGTGTAATTTTAAACTATGTATTGCAAGATACTTTTTCTAAAAAAATTATCCATATTTTTAATGAAAAGTCACTATCAAACACTATAGTGATGAAATTGGTTTGTACAAAAGGACTCAATAGTAAGTTACTAAAAATATCAATTTCTTATTTATTGTTACTTATATAAAAACCTTATTATTTATTCAATTATATTTTTTCAAATAATTTCTTCTATATTCTACTATTATTACTTTAATACATCATGAAATGAAACTAATTTCTAGTTTTGGATTTCCATATACATAAACATTAAAATCTAGGTGATTTATTCAATACAAGATGCATGTATACATTATGTGTAACTAATTCCCATCTAATTTTTTATTAATATTATTTAGATTCAGTTCTACAATATAAAAAACATAATTTTATAAACTATGTGATAATTAATCTTATATTTCTATATTCATGATCTTAAATTTTAGGTGAACACCACTATCATCTACCCAACTTATTAATCTGACATCAATGTCACTTGTGACTGCATATTAGGCTCCATGAATATTTCATATCGACAAGTACATGATACTTTAAATCAATAGATTTATAGAGGTAATTTCTATCTATATTCAGTTTTCAATTTATACCAAAAATCAAGTCTATTATTATTACCCTTTCCATTTTTAATAGATTTTACTTTTCTATAACCTATTCAAAACTCTTTATCTGAAGTGATAACTACTACATGTTTTTTAAGTCTTGACATACGATTCCATTTCATGTGTACATAAATTTTTTATCTACAAATTTTTTTGAAACTACTTATTGATATATTGGGTTTTTACCACATTATTTTAATTACAACTATTTTAATATTTATATAACCAAAACCATTTACTATTTGATTTTTTGCTGAATAGTTATATTTTTTCTTAATTTCAATTGTGATTTTTGAAGTAATATTCTCATATTTTCATTATTATAGTCTAATAGAACCAAAATCATAATTGATTAAATGTTAAAAAAAATTCTAAAATTGATGAATAAATGTTCTTACTATTCTTTTATCTTAGATTTGATTCACCAAAATGGTTGTCTAAAAATTATTTAATTCTATTTTTTTGATTTTATGGTGTTGTAAATTTCTAGTTTTGAAAATAAATCTTTCATACTGGAATAACTATGGTAAATTTCTCTACTATATTATTAATTTTTTGTTTTTATTTCCTCATTACCATTTACACTTTGAAATATACATTCAATATTAATTTCTATATTACAACCTTTGATTCATCTTTTCAGTAACTGGTATATATATACTTCTATACATGTTACAAATTTTGAATTCATACACTAAATATGAATTATGAATATATTGAACATCCTATAGTTACTGAAATTTAAATTATAGAAATAAATTTTCTAAATCTTTAATATGAAATAATAATTTAATGTCTACTCAGGTAAACACATCTTTTTTTCTTTAATGATTTTATAGTGCCATTGAGTATTTGTTTTATATAAAATGTGATGTTTTCATCATATGTTTTATGGGATTGAACAATCTCAACCTCAACCTACTATAATATAATATGTTAATGCTTATACTCTACTCAATACATATAGAATGGGGTTTTCAGAGAATGTTTCACCAAATTTTATGAAATGAATTTATTTTACATGTTTCACTAAATTCATATTTAAAACATGAATTGGAATTTTACATGGTATTGATTTCAGGATCTTTAAAACCAACTACTCCCAATATCAGTTCAATTTTTATTACGAGAACACATCTCCCTATAAAAATAATCAAAACAATATATTATTAAAACATCATCCTTTTTCATCATATTCTGTTAGGTTTATGAGTGTCATTAAATAATATATTTACCTCACCATACTACCATCACTGATTCAATGTTATAAAATAGAAATAGTAAAACACTAAATCTTTAACACGAATTTAATTACATAAGTTCACAAAGTATGCCTTCATTTTATCATTTGTTAAGTTGTTTGTTTTAATATTTTTTTGCATTAATTAATTTCATTACATTTACACATATAACTAAACATATTTTTTCAATAGGACCGACTATCACTACTTGTCTTTCAACCTCATATATTACATCAGTGAAATATATAATATCAAATGGTCACATCCATCAATTTCCAAATTATAAAGGTATGGAACTCATTTAATTTTATTATTACTTTTTTCAATGTATTTATTTAGATTAATGACATTAACAAATATTTCATCCACTAGAAGATCTAACAGTGATGAAAAAACATCATCTTGCACATCAAACATAATGTGTGCAATCTATTTTCTTTCAAATATTCTAATTCATCTTTATCTCCTTTCCTTTCAACCCCAGATATTACATCAAAGAGACAGATAATATAAAATTATCGCATCTATAAATTTCTAGATAATGAAGGTAGGAATCTCATTTTATTTTATTATCAATCATTTCAATGTATTGCTTTAGATAAATGGGATTGACAAACAATGCTTTTATTATCACTATTAGTAGTAGCATTACCCTGGCACTGCTTGATATTAAAATATTAAAATGTGTTTGACCATACATATTTTTTATGAACATTCCTTTACTCATCCATTATCCACCTTTAATTTTATGAATATCTGATTACACATACTTAAGTTTTATTCTCCAAGTGTTTGTTTAATTTATACCAATTTTTTATGAACAAATTATTATTTTTATTTATATATAACTTCACACACTTCCTAATTTATAACCTCAAATCAAAGATTTTAAATTAAATAACATTATATTTATTCTTGAACTTTTTCTTTAATCAATAACTTCTCACCCGAACATACTTGATGTCTCTTGAAAAAGTATATATTTGGAAGCTCGAGGTATAGATTAGAAAATAATGTTAGTGTTTTAAATGAAATTATAAAATTCAAAATATTTTTTATTTTTTAAACATTTTGATTCAATTTTATATATTTAATTTTAATCTATATTATTATATTCAATTTTATATGATTTCAGGTTTCCAAGACAAAAGGGTTGGAAAATGAAAACATTTCATCTCCAGTTTCGAATGGAATTAGTCAATTACAGGGTTGATGATTTAGTTTTGTTATAGTTTTGTCTTATTGATTATTTCATCCAATATGTATTATTTAATATTTTATATTAAAAATAATTTTTATACTAGTTTATGTTTGTTCTTTACTATATCATGAAATTTATATTTAATAAAAAATTATTGATTCTACACAATTTTACAGTTTAATTTTTTATTGCTTCATATTGTTTATTCATATTTGTTAAAAAAATAATTGATTAGTCTTAAATATATAAGTTTATATTTGTTCATTATCGTATAATGATAATATTATATTAACAGCAAATTTTATTGAGGTTCATATTTGTTCATATATTATTTTACAAGTTCATATTTATTAATAAGTAATAGATTCCACTTAAAAAGAAAGGGAGAAATTTTGATGAGATTGAATTTACCTCATAATTTTCTACTAAAATTTACCTTAAGGTTTACATCTAATGAATATTGATATTTTAATGAAGACATTATATTGTGCCCCTCGGGCTAGACAAGATGAAAACTGTTCGTTTTCTTCTCATAATGATTTGAATAAATACAAGGAAAATGTGGTATATGTCAATAAATATTTTTCACAAAACATTCCTCTAAACTCTTTTATTGAATTTATTAGTTCCTTTTTCCTGAATGTCTTGATGGACTTATTTTTAATGATTTTTGATAAATCCCCTTTCAAGGGATAAGGGGAAACCCTTAAAATGCCCGTAGGCTTAAAGATTACCTAACCCATAGATCTTAGAGGAAATATCCAAACAATTACTACATAGAACTTCTCTATACTAGCTTCTTCATTGTGATATCATCACTCCACCTTCACATGAATGCCCGACTGGGCTTCCCGTGAATACGCAGGCTGGTCCTGATGGCAACACTATAGCCTATATTTCTTCCACATCTGTTAGCTTCTACTATGGTGAATATGCCTTCTCTGAATCCTCATCTAGAGTCTACTCTATGTAGCGTATGCCTGGTCTATTAAGCATAATTTCAATTGGCCCAAAGGCCTTGAGGTGGCCCGAACTTGAGGTTTCCCGAAGGCTTTGAGGTGGCTCAAAAGCCTTACTGGCCCGAAGGCCTTGGGTGGCCCAAAGGCCTTGAAGGCGCTGAGGACTAAACTAGAGGCCCAAAAGCCCAATCAAATGATTAGAACCTACTGCTACAGAATCGAACAGTACCTACTATAGTGCCTCCTACAGTAAAACTATAGTAACCCAGATATATTACTCCTCTTGATTTTGAACTTGAGTCTCTTAGTTCCTTTTAATAACTATAACAATTTCTTACAATAATTTATAAATATGCTAAATAGAAAATTTTCTAATGAAATATTTTAAGGCCTCATGTTCCTTCCATTAGTTTCAAATAAACCACTCATGTTTTTTATCCATTTATATTATAGTTTGATTGTTATCTACGTGGGAATTAGTATGAAGCAGCTGAAGGTGCAATAGTTCATCATGAAGGATAAATAATTGTTCTAAAAGTGGAGATAACATGGATTAAAGGAATATATCCAAGAGTATAAGTGGGGAAGATAGAGTTTCTAGATACAATAACATTACCCTTGATGAACATAACCACGAAATGAAAGCAACAAGTTATTATCTTATTTCACCTAATGTATGATCGTATTCTCAATATTGACCTTCACTTTTTCCACATTGTTCACAGGTTTATAATAAATCAAAGTAAGTATCTCTCTCCTACCCCCTCTCTTCAAATCCTCTCATTTTGAATTTCATTTCTGAGTGCAGGTTCCACACCTTCAGCGGAGGTGCCATAACCAAGTTAGTTTTTCAATTGGTGAACATCAAGGGTATAAGAATCACTCATTTTTAGATCCACATAAAAGTTGTGATCCCATCATGAAACATTTTTTATTATTTTTCCCATCCTCACGCACCACCTCATGTAAAAGTGTCGCCTTTTAATCCCTTAATCTATTATTAAATGCACAAGAGCAAGAAAATTACATCCAAAGTCTTGGTATACACATATTTCTATCTTCATCTCAATACATCTTTAAATATTTGAAATTGTATATGATACCATTAATAAATCCTTTTTTCACAATAGAAATTCCATTGATTTATTGGAGTCTCCCTCATGTTGAGTATGGTAGTGTCCATGGTACAAATATTTGACTAATGATATAACATGTACATCAATTTCACGCTACATTTTCATTTATATTCATCTTTCCATTAATCTCACAATCTACTCTACTTTATTTAGCTCCCATAATCACCCAAATTATTTTCTCTAATTTTTCATCCGATTTCCCCTAACCAGTCATTCATTCATTTTATTGCTACAAAGCCTGCTACTTTGAAGCTTTTCACTTTCTCTATATCTACTTCTTTTGATCTCTATGTGTTTAATTAATAATTTCTATAGATATGAAATTTAAGTTTATATTCAAGATTAAAATTGAATTTTAATTGAACATTATATTTTAGTTTACATTGATATTTTATTACATTAAGATCTACTGAAATTTGGATTCAATTGCAGTGTTAATTAAAGAATCTACTACACAACTGTTTACATTAATGTATTACATTAAAGTTTAAATTAGAGATTCTATGTTTTCTGATGTATTTCTCTATTGTGTGAAGTCATTAGTAAATAAAGTAAATGAATCCCCTTGAATATGTATGTATGATTGAGTAGCCTAGGAGCTTTCTAACATCATAGGGTAGTAGAAAATCAGTCTCTTGAATGGATGGATATGATCAATTTCATACAATTTATTTTGACCAACCACCACTTCCAACATGATATCATAGAATTCTTGAAGACAAAATACCTTAATCAAGGTGGAAGTGATGATATTGATGAGTCTGTGCTTCGATTTCAGCTACTAAGATAGTAGGGACATCACAGTACTTCATGTATGAATATTTTTCTGATTATGGGAATAAAAAGGATTTGAAAAATGGATGATGAATGAGCACCCTCACATTACAGTGTAGATTTTTTTGATAGATTCAATGATGAGGAAGGGAGATTCCATGAACTTCTCTTCCAAGGAAACATCAAGGGGTTGATTGAGCTATATGAAGCTTAATATTAAAGTATATAAAGGGAAGATATTTGTGGAATCTAGGAATTTCAATAGGATGTTAGGGTCCAAGGGGTATATAATTGTTTGTTTATGGCTTGTATTATGGTGTGATATGTGTATCCCATGTTTTAAAATAATCACATATCTATTAGTTGGCATAAATATTTCATTTCCTTACATTTCTTTTTATTACCTCGTTATGATTGGTACTCTGATATTTTTATACTTTCCACATAATGATTGGATCCTTAGATATCATGATATAACCATATTAGTTTCTATTATTATATCATCCTTCATATTCCTCTATTTTTTTATTATAGTCTTATAGTATTCATGGTTGTGGCATTAGAATTTTGTGTTTTTTCATTAACACCTTCTCATGTTATAGAATGAAGTGATGCATCAAGCGGTAATAGATTAAATCCCCTAGAAGTCATTCATACAAAGCTCCAGATTATTCATATGTATCATAAATAATTAAAATAATTTCTCCATTGTTTCATATATAATTTAATTAGTAAAAAACATAATCCATCATAACCCCATGTTTCTCACATTCAATGGCGGTGAGGCATGAAGGCATAGGTTAGGTTGTGTATTCTTCTTGGCCCTTCATCTTTGAATTCAACTAAATATAAATCCATCATATTGGTATGTGTTACAGCCTTATTTGATCCATACTACTTCAAAATCATAAAAACATAACAAATGTACATCCTTATGTTCCATATATCAATAAATTTTAAATAACAAATTTTATTAGGTATTCTTATGTCTAATAATTAATGATATTCTTGGTGATGATATATGAAAACATATTGTTAACAAAATCCACCACACATTAAATTTGTTAAGAAAACCCTATTATTGGTGAATTATAATGTAGGCCCAGGTTTTTATGATATTATTTTATGTGTACCACTTAATTTTTAATCTCAGTTATTTTCTAATGAAATATTTGGATAGGAGTTGTGGAGGTTATATTAATATTGGGAAGATAGAGGAGGTTTGTAACTAGATATGTTTAGACAGAATGTGATTCTACATACAAGGTTCAGCAACTATTGGTTAATTACAATATTTTTTATTTATGGATTTAAGTGATACTAAATCATATTTACACATACAGTTATGGTTACTCAACACTATAGTATTGATGGTATTGAGGTCTTACAATGTTTTTGGGTTGTATACAGTTCCCTATTTTTTATGACATTATTTTATGTATACTTGTTAAAGTTTAATCTCAGTTCATTTTTGATGAAGTAGTTGGGAAAAAGTTTCAGAAATTATATTGATATTGGAAAGATGGAGGAGGTTTGTAATAATGTGATTCTACATAAAAGGTTCAAATACAATTGGTTATTTATACTAACATTGATCTGGTTTTTGGGGAAAATGAAGTTGATAATGTTGATGATGTTCGATTCATTTACTGTTAGAATTGTGAAAGTTGTATGAAGATGATGGCCTACAAAAATATGCTCTGCATTAAATGAAATATTATTTTAATTTAATAATTAATTTTCTAGTAAAATGATTATTTATTTAGAAAAAATACTCCAAATTTTCTATTTGAATAGGTTCAATGCACTATTTTTTATCATCTCCCCAAGATCTGTTGTGATCAATGACCCTTCAAACAACACTATATTTTCACTAAACTTAATACCTTGAGTTCTATCGCATACAATTATTTTTTGAAAGATGAATTGAATATGTTCTTATCAAATCTAAAAGTTTTTGTAAACATTTATTAAAATGTGTTAAGCACAAACATAGTAAAATTATTATTTTTAATGTATGCATCATAAATATGTTGAATTATTTTGGAGAGAGATTTAAATTCTGAAAATCCATTGAGACTTGAATCCAATAAATCCACTCCCTCCTTTGGAAGGCATTCAATACCATAGGCATGTTATATATCAATAATTCAATTCTAGTGTTGGCTATAAACTATATTTCCATTACCAGACATAATTTTGAGAAAACAAAAAAATAGTATTTATTTTACTCTTATTCACATTCATTTTATGAACTTTTATAATGGTTAGTAACGATGAATATACATGATGGATTTTTTTGAGTTTTATTTCCAATGAGTCCAAAAAAATCTATGTGACATTTAATGTACACTGTTTCTCCTCACTATTTATTTTGATATTCAACAATGTCAAAATGTGTACACCTAGAGTAGATCACCTCTTAATCCATATGCTATAAAAAAAATTCATTAGGGTGTTTTTATAAAATGTTCCACCCAATTAAATGTATAAAAATGTAAATTTTGTTTCCAATTAAAAACTTAAATTTTCATCAATACATGTATTGTTATCAACTTATGTATCAGAACTAATATTATTTTTCCTATATAAAAAACAATATATTAAATTTAAATTAATATGATTTTTAGTTAAAAATTGATATATAATATATAGAACTAAAATTTATTTATTTTTACTAACATGTGTTGATCACAATAATATTTTGGGAATCCATATATTTTTATAGTAATTATTTCTCAATAGAAACAACAATAGTAAGGAAATGGTGAATTGTAAAGATATCAATTTATGCCATCATTGACATAAAGTTCAAGTTAATTTCACTTAAATCTATATTATCCCAGATACAAAGTGAAACTACTAATTAGTGATAATGATATATCTATCTCGATTTTACATTATTAAAAAAGATATGAAATTTGTATAAAAAATATATCCAAGAGTACTTATATGGGTAATTTAAAGATTATTCCTTACAAATAAATAAGTTTTTTACTAGTATATAAAAATCATAACAAAACTATCAAGTTTAATTAATTAATTCCAAAAAAGATACATCACATTAGTAGAGAGTAAAAATATACCACTCAACAAATGAATATATTTCTATCGTGAACATATATCATAAATTAAGTCATTAAATTATGGAATTACTATGAATCACACAACATATATATATATATATATAATGTGACAATATGTTCCTAGTCATGGTTCATGAGCACACGAAAATCACATAAAACTATAACAAATAATTTCGTCAATGGTAACACAGAGTTCAGTTACTCATGAGTTGGTTAGGAACATGAAAACTGCCCTACCCATGTTCCACACATCCTCTATCATTTCTACCGTTTCCCATGTTATCCCAAAATAAAATAGAAATTTTTTGCTCTAATACAATTTATTAATTCCCTAACCTGAACCACTGGTTTAGAGCTAAAGAGAGACAATAAATTATGTGTTCCTTCCTATACATAAGAGGTTTTTGACTAGTATTAAGGGTTTGAATGTCATCAATAGTGAGAATGTACCCAAGATATCATATCTACAAACCAATAATATAAATAAAACATCAAATAATTCATTATAATTAAGGTGGAAGATAAAGAATGATAATGTAATAACAGATGACACACCTGTTAAAAAAATAAATAAACTAGGATCCTAGTATGGGAATTCAAACTAGAGTATATAAGGTTTTTGTAGATATATAAGAAATACACTATGGAAACAGATAGAGTCCATCCTTATACTGATACTAGCCCCATGCTCCACTACTCATCTATATTCTAAGGCCCCCTTTCCCCTATCTGGATCCTTATACATAAAGTCTACATGAGCATCACTACCACAGATATTCCATTTTACAGTGCACAAAATGGATTTTAACAATGCTAAAAAAGCATTGTTAATGGAAGCATTGATAAAGGTGTTCCTGTATCGACACTAAAAAAAGTGTTGATAAAGGCCCCCCTTTCTCAGCTCTATTTTAGCACTGATAAAGTCCACCCTTTATCAGCTCTATTTTTAGCATTGATAATGTCCTATCTTGCTTTATTGTGCTATTAAAATAACAACACACCTAGAAAAAACTAGTAACCTATCAACATAAAATATATTATTTAATTAAAATAAATATGATATCATGAATACAAAAAAATCACTTCTATATAAATTTCAAACAATTATTTATATAATTTCATTTATAATTATCCAACAAACATTTAAAAACATTAATGTTTTATCTTTTTAGTGTAGTGATCCCCTCTCAAAAATGTCTGCACATGGTATCATTTTCCAAAAAAATAATCTCAACCTGAGAAAAAGTTTTTTCTTATATAAAAAACAAATATATTTTTTATTAATACTATAAAATAGTAAATTAAACATTAATAAGAAATAATAATTTAAAAAAATATCCATTTTTAATAAAAAAAGACACATTTGGAGTTATACCGATCACACCATGAATCATATTGAGATGAGGTTGATTCCTACACATCACAAATGAGTTATGGATCATTGTCCTAAAATATCAAAACAACCCAAATGTGTTTTCTTAGTTTGGAGTATGTGCCTTACTCTTTTACAAAAATAAATTTCTATTTTTAATAATGAAAAATTTGGAGTTATACCGGTCACACTGTGCATCAGATTGAGGTGAGTTTGATTCCTACATATCATAAATTACTAATGGATCGTTGTTCTAAATTATAAAAAATATAGGAAGAATTTTTTATTATTTTTTATTATGAATGTTTTGTTTTTTACAAAAATTTAATTTCAAACTAGAAACACTCTATTTGAGTCATACCGGTCACATCATGCACTAGTTTTATGTGATATTACTTCATACATGTCACAAATGACTTATGAATTTTTTTACCTAAATTTTCAAGATAATTAGGGTGTGTTTGCTTTGTTTTCAGTGAGTGACACGTTTTGAACTAAAATATGTATTTTAAACTAATAAAAAAAACTTTTAGTCATACCCTTCACACCGTGTGTCAGATTCAGGTGATATTATTTTCTACACATAAAAAATGTCTCATGTATCATTTTTATAATTGATCAAAACAACCCAAATGAATTTTCTCAGCTTTCAAAATGTCACTTGATCTTTTTTTAGTTGAATTAAGGTCAATTTTAAATAGAAAGACACACTTGGAGTCATAATTGCCACACCGTGCATCAGATTGAGGTTTGGCTAACTCTTACATGTCAAAAAATGACTAATGGATTGTTTTAATAAATTATCAAAACTATCCGAATGAATTTTATTGGTTTTTAGTGTTGTAAGAACCCGGATCTTCATTTCAGGTATGTTTTTCCTTTTCTGGTGGTTTTTGAGAAAAAGAGAAAAATCTAGAAATTTCCTAAGTACACACCGTGTAATTTATAAGTACACACCGTGTATTTGATGCAGTTCCAGGCCGTGTGCGGGACATGTTCGGGCCACACACACGGTGTGTAGGGGCGATGTGGATGCCGCTTAAAGTGGAGTACGAAAAGGCCAAGTACACGTCATGTACCCCAGAAGTACATGTCGTGTACTTTATTTTTTTTCATTAAATGGACCGGGGTCGCGCCTGATGGACAGAACTCGCTTCTTCTTTAGGTTCTTCATCTGAGATAACCCGTACGGCTGCAGAACTTCCCCGATCCCTCGAGCATTTTTCCTTTCTCCGAATCGACCTCTATCGATTTTGTTGGTACCGTAGCGGTAATCCCTTCCTTATCCTAGAGATTTGTTTTACAATTCCTCATCTTTTTCAAGAGAGTGTGGGTTGATCTTTTTGTGAATTTTCATAGATCTACGTTGTTCTAAGGAGAATAGAGCCTCGTAGTTCAAGTATATAGATCTTCTAGGATCAAGGTAGGTGGTTAGTTCCTTTCAGTCAGAAGCCTTTGAATATTTTTTGCAATTCCACCAATTCCCTTGAACGCGATATTGTGTGTTTCCTATTATTTCCCTTTTTGTTTTCCTGCTTTGCTTGATTTCTTGAGTAGAGGTCAATGCTTGTGAATAGGGTAATTTTTACTTTTCTCTGGATTTTAATCCATGTATGTTTTTCCTGTTAGGCATTTTTCCAGTTTCCATTCCTAGTTGTAGGATAGTGGAAGTGTTGTAATGTTATGCTGTTGTGCCTTAGAATGATAGCCAAGAAGTTATTAAGGTTTACTTGGGGCGATATGCGTGCTATGCATGTTTTTTTACACAGGGCTGTGAGAACCTATTGTAGTAGACCATAGGGAGAATGGACATAAGGGCTTCTCTAGAGTGTCTTATTAATTTGATACAAGACCAAAGGGGGAATTTACGATGAGTGTTTCCTCAGAGAGTTTGTAGTTCCTCGACACGGGCCACCGGGGGAATGAGACATTGAGTGCTTACCTATAGATCCTTTAGTATGATACGATACCACATGTGTAATTGACGGTGAGTGCTTCCTCAGAGAGTCTATTCGTCAGCTGGACCAGAGGGGTGAGACTATGTGTGCCTCCCGGAGGGTTGCTAGTATTTGTAGGTTAAACCATATGGGTTAGGCTATGAGAACTACCTAGGGGGTTACCTATTTTTCTACTTGTTGATTGGTTGTTACTTGTGTAATTTATATTCTAGACACTGTGGATTGTAGCTGCTGTGTGCTTTCCTGTTTACTGATTTCTGTACTATTACTTGCCATGTATTCACTGACTGTTAGGCATAGATCTTTGGGTGGTTTCCTACTAGGACCTTGTCTCACAACCTATTTGGGCTATGCTTTTGGGCCCAAACAGACTATATTATTGCAGGTATTGATAAGGGCAAGCTCCCTTCTACATCAGGTACTTGACTTGTTGTGGAGCTCGAGAGCGTTGACCAAGCTTTGGCTTGCGATGCTGAGGATTTTAGTAGTTTTATTTTTCACATTGGTTTAGTATTGTAATCAGCATTGTGACTTATTTGGATCCTTTCCTAGAAATATGTATCACTCATCATTTTATATACATGTGTGTGTGCTCCAGTTGTTTACTGTTAATCTTCTGCTGTTTATCGTTTAATCTTGTATGGATGGTTACGGTTTCTGCTATTGTCTAATTTTTTTTCTTACGTTGTGTACTCTTCCAATGAGGGCATAGTTTCCCCACTATCACAGTGAAGGCCCTCGCTGCTAGTCGGTAGCCTCTGGCATTTAGGGAAATGCGCTTGAGGCCATGTGACCAACCGGGTACGGGGTGCCTATGGGTGGCTTCCAGAACCGAGACATTACAAAGTGGTATCAGAGGGTTTCATTTCTCTTGATTTACTGTTTGGAGCCTTTATCCTGTGATAGGATGGATTCAGTACTTGGTTTTATGCTATGCTCGGGAGTAGCTAACCCATGTATAGGGAAAAGCCAATCTACCTCGCTTATTATAGTTTTCTGGTTTTTCTATGTTACAGTTGATCTAATTTCACCTAGTGTGATTCACATGCTTTGTGTTGTTACTGTTGTTGATATTGTGGTTCTATTTCTGTCGTAACCCAATGATATGAGTGTATGCCATCTCATGCATCATATAGGCACTTGTTAGAAATCACATGTCATGCATTCTTTCCATGCCATATAGGGTGCATTAGTAATTACATGATGTTGTGATAGAAGTTTTGTAGATTATGCATGTTGTTTTGATAGATGCTTTGATAGAATCCTTGCAGTTTGATAGAGAGGTTGTTTTGATTGTACCTTACTTAAATGAACGCCAAATTTTGTTTATTGAGGTGTTATGGGCCCTCATGAATCGGAACTTGGTGGATCATTGACTTGTTTCCCTTATATATATGATATGTAGGAGATGACATGATTTGATTCACAGGGAGTATGGGGCCTCATGGATCAGAATTTGTCACTTTCATGCTTGTTTTTCAGTGATTTCTGGGATTTGGTGCAGTTTCAGAGCTACTGCCCGAAAAAACCCAGAATACACGGCGTGTACTTTATATATACACTTCGTGTAGCTTTTAAACCGTGTCACTAACTGTGTGAGCAGAAACAAGGGTTGTGAAAAATCTCTAGTAACACGACGTGTAGTAGTGAGCCATGTACCCGGCTGTGTCACTAACAACACGGGTCAGGGAAGCTCATGTAACACACACCATGTTTTGTATGAACATGTCGTGTAGCCTTGTTCTAGGTACCCGGCCGTGTCACGAACAACAAAGGACGGTGTTATCTCCTCTTATACATGCCGTGTTTGTTTGGAACATGCTGTGTAAGGGTCAGCTGTGTACCCGGCCGTGTCTCCAACAAAACGGGTCGGGAAAAATCTTCAAGTACACGCCGTGTTTGTTCATAACACGTCACATAGCCTTAGCTATGTAACTTTCCGTGTAACTAACAACACGGGTCATTGAAACCTTGTCTACTACACGTTGTGTCCACAGGGAACACGCCGTGTAGTCTCATTTTAATAAGACCATGTCGGTTATCCATGCAAGGAGACTCGGGGAGGCGAATAGAGTTACGTACACACCGTGTAGAGTTTATAAACTCCGTGTAGTCATGTTTTGTAAAAAAATGAGTGTTTTCTTCTCCTATTTCCATTTTGTACTCCTTTTTTCTATGTCTTTGATATTACTAATCTAAGGTATGATTTTGATCTTTTAGAGCTATGCCTCCGAGACGTCCTCCGGTTGTGCGTCAGTTGCAGGATAGTGATCAGATGCCAGATATGGCTAATCATGGAGTTCCTGTCGATCCTCCAGTCGTTCCAGCCTTGGCAGCAGCTGTCGTACCAGTTGCAGACATTTATGCACAGTTTAAGGAAGGTTTTTTGGGGATAATGCAGACCTTTCAGGGAGCACCGCCTCCTGCCATGACTATGGTGGACTTGACGCGGGTTTTCCAGCAGCATCATCCTCCTACTTTATCGTGGGAAGGAGGACCATAGGATACAGAGTCATGGCTGGAAGCCATGATGACTACCTTTGAGAATCTATAAATGCCTCCAGAGATGCGGGTCATGCTCTCTACCTATATGTTATGAGACTCTTCCAAGAGGTGGTGGGATGTGATCTCACTGGCAGTTCATTAGCAGGTTATGGATTAGGAGGAGTTACAACACGTGTTTTATGACTACATCTACTCGGACACCCTGAGGGCTGATTGATCCTGGGAGGTCATGAGTCTAGAAAAGGGTACTCTTTCTGTTATGGAGTATTTCTCTCATTTCACCGAGCTGTAGCATTTCACACCCCTCCAGGGTGGAGATGGGATGTTCATAGCAAGGAAGTTTGAGGATGGTCTCAGGCTAGAGATCTGCTCGTAGGTGAATATCTTTCAGTTGACTACCATCACTTCCATCGTCAACCAAGCACTGATTGCGGAGTGCAATATGAGAGAATCTGGAGCTGCGAGCCAGGGCAGTTTTGCTTCCAGAGCTAGTATTCCTCCAGTTGACAGCAGGAAGCGCTGAAGGGAGTCTACGTGCGGTGATCTGAGTAGTCGAGATACATCTTCAGGTATCTAGATAGTATTCTACAAGTGTGTAAGGGCAGGGCACATGAGGTGGCAGTGCCAGAGAGACCAAGTGGAGTACCAATCTTGCAACAAGATGGGTCACCTTCAGCGTTTCTTCCAGGTTTTCTCACCAGTAGCTGGTGACATGGGTTCTTCCATGACTCCTCTTTCAGGAGTTGCACCACCAGTTTCTCACCAGTCAAGGAACTAGAGTTCTTCTGGCCGTTCGGGTCGAGGTGGAGGTTGAGGCCATGGCGATCAGTCACCAGTCTTTCATCGTCAGCAGGGAGGATCAGCTCAGAGTGTTCAGGTAGGAAAACAGGGTTGCGAGGCTGGCCAGACGTTTGTGGTGGAGTAAACCTATCAGGAGAAGGATCCCAGACCTTCTACCATTCGAGGTACGATCTTAGTAGCCACAGTTTTATCTTCAACTCTTTTTGACACTGGTGCTACATATATATTTATCTTTGTTGTTGTTGTGGAGATCCTTAGGCTCTGTATCTTTTCTTCTGCTGACTTTTTGACACTAGACACACCTTTGGGGATGAGGACATCTAGTGTAAGTTGGTGCAGAGAGTGCCCTCTTGAGGTTGCAGGGTATCGTTTCTTATGGGATATCTATGTCCTAGAGATGATAGGATATGATGTCATTCTAGGGATGGAATGGTTGGTTCCCTTCCAGGCAGTTGTCTACTATTATCACCGCTGGGTGAGTTTCATTTGACCAGAGGGTGAATCTTTTATTCATAGAGGTGAATGGGATGTTCAGGCGAGTCGAGCAGGACTCGAGCATCATGGGATAGGAAGGGTTACAACCCAGATTTCTAGTCTTTATCTGGATGATTAGGGGACTTCATAGTTGGACTTTCCTCCAGTGGTAGATCATTTCAGAGATGTCTTTACAGAGGACTTTTCAGGTTTTCCTCCAGAGCGTGAGGTAGACTTCTCTATTTAGATCGTTCCACGAGCATCACTGGTGTCCATTACTCCTTATAGGATGGATACACTTGAGTTTCAAGAGCTCAAGAAGCTGTTGGAGGAGTTGTAGGAAAAGGGTTTCATCCGACCCAGTACTTATCCTTAGGGTTCTCCTATCCTGTTTGTGAAGAAGGAAGACGGTGCCCTAAGGCTCTGTGTGGATTATCGGAAGCTGAACCAGTTGATGATCAAGAACTGATATCCCTTGCTGGGGATTAATGATATTTTCGATAATCTTTGTGGAGCCCGTGTGTTATATAAGATCGATTTGAGGTCTGGTTATCATCAGTAGCATGTTAGACCATAAGATATACCCCTGACAGTCTTCAAGAGTAGGTATGGTCTCTACGAGTTTACAGTTATGCCGTTTGTCTCACGAAATCGCTAGCATTTTTCATGGCACTGATGAACTGAGTGTTCCATCCTTACTTGGATTCCTTCATCACGGTCTTCGTGGATGATATCTTGGTGTACTATCACACTCGACACGACCGTGCTACCCATCTTGAGATCATTCTGAGTACACTGAGAGAGCATCGACTTTATGCTAAACTCTCGAAGTGCCACTTTTGGATGGATCATATTCACTTCTTGGGTCACGTCATCTCAGAGGTAGGAGTATCTGTGGACCTAGAGAAAGTGAGAGCTGTAGTTTCCTGGGAGCAGCCAAAGAATGTTTTTGAGGTATGAAGTTTCCTAGCGCTAGCTGGATACTACAGACGCTTCATTAATGAATTTTCATGCCTAGTATCACAATTGACAAGTCTGACCAAGAAGGGGGAGAAGTTCATATAGTTAAATTATTGTGAGTCATCCTTTCATGAGCAGAAGGGAAGGTTGACGTCAGCACTGATACTAGTCTTGCTAGAGCCAGTCAAGAGCTATACTGTTCATTATGATGCTTTAGGTATCGGGCTGGGCGCTGTGCTTATGTAGGGCAATGAAGTTGTTGTGTACGGGTCTCGGCAGTTGAGGCCACATGAGAGGAACTACCCGACACACGATCTGGAGTTGGAAGCCGTTGTTCATGCCTTGCGCTGTTGGAGACATTACCTTCTGGGAGAGCACTTTGTGGTTTTCACCGACCACAAGAGTCTCAAGTACATCTTCACTCTGTGTGATCTGAATATGAAACATCGCATGTTGGTCGATTATCTTCAGTCTTTTGATTTCTAGCTTGCCTATACGCCAGGAAAGGGAAATGCAGTGGCAGATGCGTTGAGCAGGAGAACTCAGATTCAGGTAGTTTAGGAGGCCAGAAGTGAGTGGAAGCTTGTGGCTTTGTTCTCTGAGATGCATCTGGAGGTGCACGACAGACATGGACAGAATTACCTATCTTCGATAGCTATTACCTCTACACTTCTTGATCGGGTATGGATGAGGCAGCTATCAGACTCAGAAGGCTTAGTCCTACGGGAGAGTGTGTTTCCAGAGGACCCTCTTCCTGGATGGACAGTAGGCGAGTATGAGATCTGGCGTTTCCAGAGACGCGTATGGGTGCCAGAAAACATACGTGATTAACTGATGTGGGATTTTCATTCCTCAGTTGGGGCAGTTCATCCTGGCATCACAAAGATTTATCAGGATCTTCATCGTCATTAATTGTGGCCAGGTTTGAAGAGAGATGTTTCTGGTTTCATCTTGAGGTGTTCTACTTTTCAGCAAGTGAAGGCAGAGCATCAGTGACCAGCATGCCTTTTACAGCAGTAACCAATTCCGGAGTAGAAGTGGAATGATGTTGAGATGGACTTTGTGACCATATTGCCGAGGTTGCCTCGAGGGAACGATGTTGTTTGGGTTGTCGTCGACAGGCCTACGAAGGTTTCTCACCTCTTATCTATCAAGGAGACCTTCAGTGTTGATGATATTGGATGACTATACATCTGAGAGATTATATTTCTGTATGGAGTTCCACACTCCATTGTCTCAGATAGGGCTGTGAGCTTTACTTCTCAGTTCTAGCAGGGACTTCAGAGAGCTTTGGGTACACATGTACTTTTGAGTACATCATACCATCCTTGGACAGATGGCCAGTCTGAGCGTACGATCCAGGTGCTTGAGGATATGCTTTGACCTTGCATTCTAGACTTTGGCGGTTATTGGGAGAAGCATATCCCTCTTTTGGAGTTCTCCTACAACAACAGTTATTAGGAAACTTTTCAGATGGCACCTTACGAGGCTTTGTATGGTAGGCCATGCCGATCAGCTTTATGCTGGCTGGAGGTAGGAGAGGCAGCTTTGCTGGGACCTCGTCTTGTTCAGGATACCTCAGAGCAGATAGAATTGATTCGGAAGAGGACAGATAAGGCACAGTCTCAACCGAAGTCTTATGGTGATTAGCGGAGTCGTCCTCTAGAGTTCAAGGTTGGGGATCAGGTTTTCATGCGTGTTGCACTGAGGTTGGGACACGATAGCATTCGGAGATAGGGTAATCTTTCACCATGGTACGTCGGTCCTTTTGAGGTGTTGGAGAGAGTTAGTTCAGTTGCCTATTGGTTATAGTTACCTCATAGGTACCGAGATATGCATTATGTGTTCCACTTTTCTCAACTCTGACATAACTTTTCAGACATGTCTCATGTCTTTCAACCCGAGGAGGTGGAGCTTGAAGAGGATGCATCGTTTGAGGAAAATCTTATCCGGATTTTCAATCATAGTACGAAGGTTCTCCGTGGCCGGTCTGTTCATCTGTTATGGGTTCTATGGTAGCACGGGCGAGTACAGGATGAGACATGGGAGAGGGAGGTCGATTACGATCGTAGTGGCCGGAGTTGTTCTGGGTTTCATCTTCTAAAACTCATTAGAAAAATTCAGGGACGAATTTCATTAAGGGGGGAAGTTTGTAAGAACCCGAATCTTAGTTTTAGGTATGTTTTTCCTTTTCTGGTCATTTTGGATAAAAAGAGGAAAATATGGAAATTTCATAAGTACATGTCGTGTACTTCATAAGTACACTCCGTGTACTTTGATGCAGCGCCAGGCCGTGTGTTGGCCGTGTCTGGGCCACACACACGGTGTGTAGGGGCGATGTGGAGGCCACTTAAAGCGGAGTACAGAAAGGCCAAGTACATGCCATGTACCCTAGAAGTACACACCATGTACTTTCTTTTTTTTTCTTTAAAAGGACCAGGGACGCACTTGACGGACATAACTCGCTTCTTCTTCAGGTTCTTCATCCAAGAGAACCCATATGGCCGCAAAACTTCTCCAAGCCCCCGATCCTTCATCCGTTCTACGAATCGAACACTATCAATTGCGTTGGAACCATAGTGGTAATCCCTTCCTTCTCCTAGAGCTCTGTTTTCCAATTCTTCCTCTTTATCAAGATAGCATGGGTTGATCGTTTTGTTCTTTTTCATAGAGCTACATCATTATAAGGAGAATCAAGCCTCGTGGTTCAAGTATGTCAATCTTCTAGGAACGAGGTAGGTGGTTTGTGCCTTTCTGTAGAAATTCTTTGAATATTTTGTGCAATTAAAACAATTCCCTTGAACGGGGTATTTTGAGTTTCCTATTTTTTCCCTTATTGTTTTCCGGATTTTCTTGATTTCTTGAGTAGAGGTCAATGCTTGTGAATATGTTAATTTTTACTGAACTCTGGATGTTTTTGCATGCATGTTTTTCCTGTTAGGTGTTTTTCCAGTTTCCATGCCTTATAGTAGGATAGTGGAACTATTGTACAGTTATGTTTTTGTGCCTTAGAATTACAGCCAAGTAGTTCATGATGTTTACTTGGGGCGATACACGCTCTATGTATGTTTATTTTACATAGGGATGTGAGAACCTAGTGTAGTGAACCATAGAGAGAATGGATGTAAGGGCTTCTCCAGAGTGTCTTATTAATTCGATACAAGACCAAAGGGGGAATTGACGATGAGTGCTTCCTTAGAGGGTCTATACTTCCTCAATGTGGGCCACATGGGGAATGAGACGTTGAGTGATTCCCTAGAGAGACTTTAGTACGATACGAGACCACAAGGGGAATTGACGATGAGTGTTTTCTCAGAGAGTCTATTCTTCAGCTGAACCAGAGGGGTGAGACTGTGTGTTCCTCCCAGAGGGTTGCTAGTATTTGTAGGTTGAAACATAAGGGTTAGGCTGAGAGAACTACCTAGGGGGTTACCTGTTGTTCTACATGTTGATTGGTTGTTACTTGTGTACTGTATATGCTATACACTATGGATTGTTGCTCCTGTGTGCTTTCCTATTTACTGCTTTCTGTACTATTACTTGCCATGTATTCACTGGCTGTTAGGCACAGATCTTTGGGTGGTTGCCTACTCGGACCTTGTCTCACATCCTGTTTGGGCCATTCTTTTGGTCCCAAACAGACTATATTGTTGCAGGTATAGATAAGGTCAAGAACCCTTCTACATCAGGTACTTGACTTGCTGTTGAGATAGAGAGCATGGGACCAGGCTATGGCTTGCGATGCTGAGGAGTTTACCTATTTTCTTTTTCACTTTGGTTTAGTATTGTATTCATCATTGTGACTTGTTTGGATGCTTTCCTAGAAATATGTATCACGAATAATTTTATATACATGTGTGTGTGCTCCAGTAGTTTACTGTTAGTCTTCCGCTGTTTATCGTTTACTCTTGTATGGATGGTTATGGTTTCTGCTGTTGTCTATTTGTTTTTATTTCACTGTGTACTCTTCCAATGAGGGAATAGTTTCCCCACTATCACACCCAATTCCCTCACTGCTAGTCAGAAACCGCTGGCATTTGGGGAAATGCGCTTGAGGCCATGTGACCAACCGGGTACGGGGTGCCTCTGGGTGGATTCCGGAACCGGGATGTTACAAGTATTTTACTTGTTATTTTTATTAAAATTAAAGGCACTTTTAAATAAAAAGAGACACTTTGAGTTATACAAGCCACACCATGAATCATATGGAGGGTTTATAGATTCCTACATTCCAAAAATTCCTTATAGATAGTTTTCTTAATGTATAAAAACAATCCAAATGGGTTTTCTCAATTTTCAGTATCGCAATTTTGTTTTTTTACTTAAATGTCATTTCAAACTGGAAACATGTATTTTATGACATACCAGTCACATCGTGTGTTAGTTTGATGTGAGACTGATTCATAAACTTCAAAAAAAACTTATGAATTGCATTCCAAAATTATAATGACAATTAGAGTATATTTTCATTGTTTTTAATGAGTGACACATTTTGAACTAAAATTTCAATTTTAAATTGATAATGGATTGTTTTAGTCATACTGGTCACACCGTGAGTTTCATTGATGTGAGGATAATTCCTACGCGTTATAAATGACTCATGTATCATTTTATGAAATAATCAAAACAATCCAAGGGCATTTTTTTGATTTTTAGTATATCATTTATTCCTTTTACTTAATTTAATGTCAATTTTTTATAAAAGGACACACTTATAGTCATTGTGATCACACTATGCATTGAATTGTGGTGAGGTTGACAAATACACATCAAAAATGAGTCATAGATCATTTTTTAAACAATCAAAACATTCCGAATGTTTTTTCCCATTTTTCAATAGGTCACTTGTTCATTTTACAATAATTAATGTCGATTTTAAATAAAAAAGGCACTTTGAGTGATACCAATCACACCATGCATTATGTTAATGTGTTCTTGAATCCTACATGTCATAATTTTTCTTAAAAGGTTTGGGATAAATCCTCATTTTATTATTAAAGAAAATTCCTCTTTTTTTGTTAGAGAGAGACCCATTACATAGCCTGAAGGCCTAAAGCAAAGTGGACTAAATAAAAGGCTTAAAATCCCATTTTTTGGCCCAAATAGACCTTTGGATAATAGTAATGCTATAGTACTCTGAATGTTATAGTACTGCTATAGAACCACCACCGCTACAGTTCCTGGTACAGTACTGGTGCTGCTATTGTGCCATTGCTGCTACAATACCTCCATTGCTATATTACAGATATAATACCTGCAATAGTCTTGGGAATTCCTCGCTTGTTCAGATTTGATCCTGGGTCTTTTGGATGCCAAGCAAGATCCTTTACTACTTGGGTACCAGATATTTGGCCCCTACATGTCACAAATGACTTAAAGATCATTTTCTTAAAGTATTAGAACAATCTGAATATCTTTTCTCAGTTTGTAATATTTTACTTGTTCTTTTTAGTAAAATTAATGTCAAATTTAAATAAAAAAATACACTAAGAGTTATAGTGGAAACACCATGGGTTTTATCTGAGTTTAGGTTGAGTCTAACATGTAACAAATGACTTGTGGATTGGTTTCATAAAGTATCAAAACAATCTGAATGCGTTTTCTCATTTTTTAGTATGTCACTTGTTCATTTTACTCAAATTACTATCAATTTTAAATAAACAGACACACTTGGAATTATACCGGTCACATCGCACATCATATTGAGGTTTGGTTGATTCCTACATGTGAAAAATGACTTATGGATCATCATACCAATTTATTAAAATAATCCAAATGTGTTTTATTGGATTTTGGTATGTTGCTTGTTGTTTATACAAAAGTTATTGTCAATTTTAAATAAACAGACACACTTAGAGTTATAGTGGTCACACAGTGTATCTAATTGAGGTTTGGTTGATTCTTATACGCCAAAAATGACTTATGGATCATTTTTATAAAGTATCCAAACAATAAAAATGTGTTTTCTTATTTTTTAGTATGTCAATTTTTCATTTTACTAAAATTAATGTCAATATTAATTAAATAGACACACTTTTATTCATACCAGTCACATCATGCATCATATTGAGGTGTGGTTGACTCCTACACATCAAAAATGACTTATGGATTGTTTTCCTAAAGTATCAAAACAATCCTAATTTATTTTAACAGTTTTCAATATGTCAGTTGTTCTTTTAACAAAAATAAATATCAATTTTATATAGAAAGAGACACTTTGAGTCATACTAGGAACATTATGTATCATATTGAGGTATGATTTATTACTACATGTCATAAATAACTTATGAAACATTTTCTTAAAGTATCAAAACAATCTGGACATTTTTCCTCTATTTTGAGTATGTTAGCTTTCTTTTTTACTTAAATTTATGTTAATTTTAAATTAAAATAAGAACATGGAGTCATACCTATCACACCATGTGTCGTATTGAGGTTTGGTAGATTACTACACATCCCAAAGTCCCAAAACAATCCTTAACTTCCAATGTTATCATGATTTCCATTGCCTCTATTTTTCAAACTGTCAATAATGTATATTAACTCGATGTTCATAGATGAAAAACCATTCTTGTTGTTGAAATATAAGAGAGTGGAGGAAGATCATGTGCCCATTATAACATTAGAAGTCACTGAAACGAGAACACGAGATTCCTCCATTCTTCTGGTTTTCAATGAGAAATTTTTTTCTGATAAATAACTTCGACTCTCTATAGTATTGGAATCTTGAAAAATAAAAGAAATGAAAAGCATAAAGATCTATGAAAAAAAATAAGTGTTATATAAAAATTTTAAGGAAATTTACTTACAAATAGTAGATAAAATGATGAAAAAATTAATTAAATAATTATTAAAAATTCACATTTTCATGATTTTAGTATTTATTCTTGATCTATTTCTTTGTTTTCATTATCTTAGTTGCAGTCTCGAAGCCCAATCTCTCATGAGAAAGAGGATATTTGAAAAAAAATACCACAAATTGAACAAAATAATACACTTATATAAGAAAACAATTCTTATAGAATTAATACAAAAAAATATATTAAAAAAATATGAAACTAGCCATTACTTCTATGGAAGTCACACCTTCATACTATTTATGTACAATCTATCATAAGGTATGCTACCCATTTGTTTCTATGAAAAATTATATCATTTTATAAATATGAGTATTTTTTATACTCATAGTAGTAATGGAATAATATATATATATATAAATGATTTATAAATATTTTAAATGAAATTGTAATAATCTTCAAAAATACCTCTTTGGGGATGCTAGTTTGTTCATGGAATATGATATCTCTCATAGATTTTAAAACATAATAACCAAAATCATTTCCATTTATTTGTTTTGAACACTATATAAACATTGAAAAAAAAAATAATTTGTTTTTATATGTGTTTGTATTGTGAGATATTATTATATATAACCTGATACTTGTTTGGTTGTAGAACTTGTTTGCATCCTTATGCTTAGACCCTGTCCTCATTCCTTATTTTCATGATATTGATGAACCACC
Source organism: Viscum album (assembly GCA_963277665.1). Taxonomy (NCBI): domain Eukaryota; kingdom Viridiplantae; phylum Streptophyta; class Magnoliopsida; order Santalales; family Viscaceae; genus Viscum; species Viscum album. The sequence continues at coordinate 20,047,774 of OY728157.1, read as the reverse complement.
CTATCATAACAGAATCCTCATTAAAAGATAATATAAATTATATAACTTTATGTTTAGTTCTAAAACATTGGATGTATTTTATTACTTTTTAAAAATTCCACCATGTGTTGTCAGTTTGTTGGTTATCCATGTAGTGAATCTTGAAAATAAATCTGTGGAGTATCTAAATTGATCATAATGAGCACTTAATGTTTCTTAAAACACAAAAATAAATAACTAATGAAAGAAAGGAAAATATAATTGATATTATTAAATTGAATATTTTACCCATAAATCGTTGTTATTAAGAAGAGTTTGTCATCTAAAGTTTGATTTCGAATAATTTGACCATGTTTTCCACTATTTCAACAATTTTTAGACTCTATTTTTTGTTATTCTCTAGAGGTGGCATGAAGACTAATGAGTGAAAAAATTTCATGGGGAAATCCCTGCAATTGGTATTGATTTATATTCCTACCAAAACTATGAAATGTATTTAGTCATAACTAACATAGTATATCAGATTTTGGAAAATCAAATCATGAAAACATACCATATGTATACGTTTACAATTGAGGCACAGAGAAAATAATATTTTAGGATTTCATTTAAATGATCCAAACCAATATAGTATTCACCTCCCTCTTAGTACATATTTTCTTCAAAATCAGCTATGTAAGTAATACCATTTTTTAACTTTCTATCCAAATGAACCATCAATGTTATTGAATACATATATAGAATGGGAAGGGTGAAGGTTATTTTGGAAGGTCTTTCAATCATTTCTTCGAGCCATTAAATGGTTTTGAGTCAATCTTTTGTTCCACCCCCTTCCCTTTGTCTGTCTTTAATAAAATTAAACAGTTTAGACCTTTTTTCATTAATTGTTAAAGGTTTAGCTTGAAAAATAAATTAAAAATGAATACCTCCTTGTCGACATGTTTTTTTATAATATCTGAAAACCATGTGATGAATGTTCTAAAAACTTGGTCGACCATGTGAATATCATCATCATTAAGAGGAACAGGTATCTCGGTGCTTAGCCCATGAGCTACGCTAATCGCTAATCCCACATGACCTGTTTGAAGTGGTCTATTGTGTAGATGGTCTTCTTTGATATTGAACACTATATCCATCACTATGAGGTGATGGGTGGGTGCTGATATATATAAATCACAGTCATTTTTACCCTGTAGAATATTAGTATAGGAAAGGTATTAATGTATGTGTTGTTCACATTTTAGGGAAAAATTATTAGAATATTGATTACCTCGGCTATGAAAACCCTTTGTGAAGAATGAATCACCTCAAATATGGTGGGTGTGGGGGCGAGGGTCTTCATTCAATGGTTGTTCCTATGTTGTTTCTTCTCTTTTCTCCCCCTTATAACAGTTTTTAGTAAATCCCTATGCCATTGTAATTTTTCATCAAGGGTAGCTATTATTTATTTCATCTATTTCATTCATTTACCTTTATCCTCCTCCTGTTTTTTACTCAAAATAAGTTGGGGTGTGTCACCCCAAAACCCGCTCCTCTGACATGACCATACTGTTCTAGCTGCTTCATGGACACCGATAGTAGGTGTTTGTTTTGAATAAATGTTGATGATTTGTGACTAAGTCAGATAGAATATATCATAAAATAAGTAATCATTGTTATGTAATAGAGAATTAAAGAAAAAAATATTATGTTATACTTACACATGTTTCCCACACTATTTGTGTGTTTTCATATATTAGAATACTATATTTATTTAGACTTTCCTCCATCCATAGAACATGGTGTGGGATAGAAGTAGATTGGGATTTGGATTCATCAATCTGCATATAAATAGTGGAATATAATTATGTTGTTTTTTCATGTCACAAAAAATAATTAAAATAGATTGAAAATGGATACCAATTTTTTTTGAGGTGAATCATAATCAATATTTGATTTATGGTAGGGGTACATTGGTTTTGCTACCCATTCCTTATTTTCAAAACTTAGTTTCTATTTCATAAATAAAAAATTATAAATCAAATTGGTGAATATATGTATTGTTAAACAACGTATTACTAGTCACAATGTACTTTAAAAGACACATCCACACGACATCTAATAAATGTATCCCACACTTCTTCGGTTATCAGGTGTGAATAAACAAGCAATGTGTGTGGTTTTATTTTCCCCCCAATATCATTAAGATAAATCTCATTAGAATTGTGTGAAAGCCTCTATGAATCCTTCCATAACAAATTATTACATATTTCTTGTGGGAATCATCTACTATAAATGCACTCTTCAAAGGATGATGAAGAGTAAGTCAATGTTACATTATTTTATTTTTTTAGTAAAATAGATAAGTGATATCATAATTTTATTGTAATATCTTCCCACATAAGTGTCTTAAGCATGGGAAAAACGTGGTTCCATGAATCAACATGAATTAGCACACATTTCTAAGGGACGATTCCAATGAAACTGACAAAAATGACCTTGTTGGGGTTTACATGATATCCCTAAGCATTCTTTACGACCTTGTATTTGATACATTTTATTTTTACCTTAATTATTTTTGTTAGCACCATCAAACTACAACGCTCTTATTTTTTCTGGATCATCGGTCCTTCATCGCTTACCATTTCCTCAGATTCGACATCGTTAATATGTTTTTCCTCTATAGTGGTATCATCACCATGTGAATACGGTTGTTTTACCTCTACACTAGTATTAGAAATATGTTGATAACCTATTTTACCTCTATATTGGGAGCACTAGCACGTGAAAAAGATCATTGTTCCACTATATTGTAAGAATCAATAGGTTGAGAGACTTATTGTTTCTCAATATTGAGAGTACCAACATGTGAAGAAGTCATTATATATAGTAGTGTTTTAAAATTTAATTTAAATGACATAAATTTAGTAGTAAACGAATAATAACATTAGGTAACACAATATATATTACAAAAACATATAACATGATTATAGAACTCTCTATTTTTACTGGATAAAGGGATTTGACCCCTCTATAGACTATCCAAATCCCTTCATTGTGGTATCCTATGACATAAAAAACATCGTCTACATTGGGACCAATGTGAAATAATTATTATGTCCCAAGGAAAGGTCTATCCTTATTTGAATTCTCATCTAACCCTTCTGGGGTTTTGGTCAATAACAAAACAATTGACCATGTTTGGTTTACAAGATCTGAAACATAAAATATATGTACTGTCAGTGATTACATTATAAAAATTTCATCTTTGCACCCATACTTATTGAAATCAACATTCAAGAATACCAATCTATCTATTTTAAAATCAATCCTATTATAAAACAACTTTTATTGAAAAATATTCACTTGGAATGTCATATAATAAGACTCCCATATTTGTTTGATTATTCCAAAGTATTACATATTCGTGTAAATTGGATTTATGTCTTTAATACCAAAAAAATATGTCACTTCATCCATAAGTGTAACTCCAATATTTTGTATGGTACTATCTTCATCATGTTCATTTGTATAGAACATGTAACCTTTAATTACATAACCATTATAAGATAATACATACACACATGGTCCTCTAGATAGTCATCGAAGTTGTGTTGAAGTTGAATCCAAGTTTTCATATAACTTCCTAAAAATAAGGTATTGAAACCATCCTATAAACTGTTGATTATGGGTATTTGATATCAATATTTCAGCCCTTAATATATTCAATTTTCTAATAATTTATTTTTTGTTTTCAACATATGTTGAAACCTACAAACTATAATTAAAAACATAAAAGTGGACATACTCCTAGTCTCTAATATTGATTGTGACAACATCTATTCCTGAAATTATTTCACCCATAAGAAGACTAGTGTAATGATATTTCAGAAGACGAATGCATTCCACACCAAAAATTTATTTGGTATAGAATTCAATGGCTTCCTAAAAAATATATCACTTCACAATACAACCCTTTATATGACACTGAATTTTGACATACCCTTTCAAAATATTCATATGCAATTCAATGGGGGTACATCCATCTATAGTGTATAGGACCACATAGTTGAATCTCTCTCACTAGTTGAACCATCAAATGAACCATCATATCAAATAATTTTGGTGGGGAGAACATTTCTAACTCACATAACATGATAGTAATTTCTCTTTCTATAGTTGGAAATTTTAATAGTTCTTTAACTTTACTACATATATTTTTGAAGAAGAAATATATCTTGGTTAATGTATAATAGAAATTCTTAGTTAAAATGAAATGTTAATATATAATAATTATATCTTGCATCAAAACATAGTAGTCATGTGATTTCATACCCTTTAACATTAAATCATTCATTGACACAATATTCTTGATATTCGATGAATACCCCTCTAGAACCTTTACATAATTCAAGAAGTTGAAAAATGATATCTATCCTACCTAGAAAGAATGTAAGCAAGAAGAGGAAGAAAATTTCATTTTTTACCCTTCACTGGTCCCAAATATTCTCGTATTAGTATGTAAATAATTTTTAACATAGCCTTAATTCCATATTTTATTTTTCTTGGGTGTATTTCTCAAAGTACTGATGACACTATCACATATATTTTTTCAACAAGAATAATATCATGAAAATGTAGGACATACATAAAATTACATTATGCTAATTCAAAAATAACTTATCTCTTTTTCCAACTGATAGTGTATTGTTTTTCTAAAATGGTTTACCAAAAGTAGTGTCCACATATTTTACATTCTTAAACATTTGATCACTTATTTGTAGATATGATGTTGTATGTTCTTCTAACCTTTGATTGAATGATGTCGTCAGCGATCAGTACTTATTCCATCGAGGTATAAATCTACAAGAAACACGGTTTTCGATGAATGTTTCAACCTAATTGAATGTGTACCGTGTTCTCAAACGGTACACCATTGAGTTCCTTTAATGCTATATCCTGAAAAATATCCATAAGCAAGAAAGTCATATATCATCATATATAACATCGATCTCAATAATAAATATTCATTTATGTAAGCACCATACAAAATAACACCTTAATCCCACAATAATTCAAAATCCTCAATCAATGGAGCCAAATAAACATCAATATTATTACCTAATTATTTTGATCCTAATATAAGCATAGATAACATGATGTATTTTAGTTTCATGCATAACCATGGTGGAAAGTTATAATTTACTCACATAACTGGCCATCTATTGTGAGTGGTGCTTTTAAAACCAAAAGTATTCACTCCATCTGTAGATACTACAAGACAAAGGTTTCTCAAATCGTTTCCAAATTCAGGATACTCATGATCAATTATCTTCCACAAAGGAGATTATATCGGGTGACGTAGTTCCCCATATTTATTTCTCATATCTACATGACACATCAATTTCTGTGAAGTCCCCCCACATTGATATAGGCACCTAAACCTTGGAATGATTGGAAAGTACCATACAAATTTCATAAGACCAGAATCATCTTTCTTGTATTGAGAAACACCACACTTTGGGCATTCTGCAAGTGATTTATGGTCCTTGTGAAATAGTATACATTTATATGGGTAGGCATGTATTATTTTAGATATCATACACATTAATATTTGAATTAGTTTGGTGTTTTATGTTCATATCTAGAAATCATTTTATTCTAGGAGCATATCAATCAAGAGAGGAAGTGGTTCCATAAAACTAGTGTCACTCCATCAGTTGCCTGATTTCAAATTATATAGCTTAATTATAACTTACAATGATATATATTTAGGGCAACAATTATCCAATGTCATATTTTCCCAAATCTTTAACATCTCAAACAATTTTGTGTATTTATGAAGTTCATCTTTAACTATCCTTTTCATTTATTCAATAAAATCTTCATCATAATTTGCATATATAATCACATAGTTGATTTGTTCTTCTTAATTTTAAACATTTATAATCATATTAGATGATCCATAAAACATAGTTCTATCCTTTCCACTATCTACATTCACTTTTTTCCTCGTGTTTATTACAAAATTTTTAAATTTGAACTATTCCATGAAAGATCAAGTGTTCTTATAACTCATCGAGACTAATTATTCTTGAATAACAACAACGTTAACATTGGAAAAGGATTTGATAAGGGTCATATTCATGATCATTTTCAAACATGATGAACTCTTTCAATCTATATTTGTACACTTTTATCATATGATTGGAATCCATCCATTATTTATTCATATCCATACTTCTTGATTCGGTAATATTAACATTTAAAAAAATAAATACACAAAAGATGCTCAACTAGGGTCACCATAAAACTATATATCCCTATCAGAAGATCCAATAGAATCAAAACAAGAAAGAAAGAACATGCACCCATAAAATATATACATTATCTAAAAGTCCACTAGGTCCCCACAACCTACCAAATTTAAGTTATAACTTTTATATTACATTAAAAAATCTATTTTGAAATAATTTAAAAAAATAAAAATTTAAAATAAAGTTTTACAAAATAATTTGTTACACATAAAAGTGTGTTAAAAAAATTTCTATGATTTTCATTAAATGAAAACAATCACTCCGAAAAAAATTCCCTTAGCCAATACCTCTTGGTCAAATCTACTTTTTAAAATCTGAATTTAAACTATTTCATAAACACCCATTTTTGAAAAACAAATTTAAAAATCAAATAGGTTTCCAAATATCATATAGTTTTCTAAGACTTGTTTGAAAACCATCCATTTTTAAAAAACTAGGCATGGTGGCCTAAAACCTCATTTCCAAAACTCACACATTCTTAGAGTTTCAAATAAAAACCATTAAAATTTTCTCATTTGAGAACATTTTTCAAACTCATTATTAAAATAGTTTGAAAACACTTTAAAATCACATTTTCCTTTTTTTACCTTATTTGAAACCCTTTCACAATCCCTTTTTGGAAAATCTATAAAGAAAACCATATAAAGAAGGAAGAAAAAACACGATCAAGAACCAATGTGTTAAGTAAAAAAACATGGGGAAAATTACAAGAAAATATGTTCTAAACAATAATATAAATTGCAGGGGATATAAATAAAGGAGATAGATAAAACCCCTAAATGGCCATAAAAAGGATTCTATTTTCATGGACATACTCACTAAGATGAATATATAAAATGACTTGATGTGGAGATAAGAAAACTTGACCATCACTAATAAACCTATCCACACCCCTATAAATCCCATAAAACTAGGCTAACAATAATAAACATACCTAAATGTGATAACAAGCTAAAAGGGACATACAAGAAACAAAGGGGCTTAAGAGGGTACACCACCTTTTATGAAAACTCGTTTTTATAAAATTTCAAATGGACCTTATCTTTTCAAACAAGACATGAATGCCAATATAATTTATCATTTATAATATCCATACCAATCTAATATTTGGACCAATTTTATCAAAAAACCTTTAAAACTCAAATGGGAATTTACACTACCCTTAAAATGGACATTGAAAAACATTCAAAGGCACAATAAGTTTCAACATAAAATCCACATGGGAAAACAAAACCATTTGAAATTATCCATCTCAATTGTAAATATTAAAATATTTAAACACCCCAAAATTTTGATATAGAAATTAAATTACGGCTAAGAAAAGTGGTTTTAAATATATATATCACAAGGGTTAACTCACCACTTTAAAAATAAAATAATATTTTCAAATATTTTTTACACTTTAAAATCAACAAAAGTCTTGGTTTTAAATCCAATTAACATAAGAATAATTTTCAAAACATCAAGTTCGTGATTCCCAATAAGTTTTAAACAAAAATAATTATTTGAAAAAATCCATTTAATCATTTTCCAAAACACATTTCATCTAATATCATTCCATAAAAAGGGATAAAAACAATATGGAAAACACCATTTATCCCTCATGGTAACTCATATAGGCATAAGAAATAATAATCATTGGATGAAATTTCATATCCATGGGGAATTTGTTAATTAATTTTAATATAGTATAGTTGATCTTCAAAATTGTAGAGGATAAATTCCAATTATCTTTGATGAATGAGGTTAATCAAGTAGATAAATATGAATACTATTATGTATTTATCACCACTTATGAAGAATACAGAGAATTAAAAATAAAATTTGTTTAAGAAAAAGGTATTATGTACTTAACTGATGTAAAATCCACAAGGAATACTATGGGAATTCATGAGAATATAGAATAAGAAGAAAGATTGACAAAAATACAACTACTTTCAAAGGATTCCTTTAATAAATTAATTCTCTAAATTTTGGTTCCACCCAAGTTAGAGCTATGTAAATTCTTGAAAAACATAAGGTACTCATTCTTAGGAATAAGAGAAAAGATAATATGGATCTCTAAGTTGAATTTAGTTTCATTGGGGGAATAGTCAAGTGATCTTATGACTCATTTAGAGTATAACACATTATGGTTATTAGTATTTATATTGGGTTTGATAGGGAGTATGACTCAATAAATATATAAGTTTGAGTATCAGAGAGAATATATCCTGGTGGGGGTGATATGGTTTTTATACTAAAAAAGGAATATAACCCTATCATTCTCTCTTGTTTTTATTTTGAGGTGTGTATGGGGTATTAATAAAAAACCTTAGATAACTACTTCTTGAAATTAATGACCATGTGGAAAAGAGGCATCCGTGTAGGACATGCATGATCATAAAGGAGTCTGAAATCCATGTTGGGATATTGTAGATTCATATGGTGTCAATAGTGGATAATTGTATCACAAAAGTGCTATGAAAAGGGTTAAAACCATTGAATATTGATTGTTTTGGTAATGGGGGTACCGCATCATGGACATGAATCCACTTAATGAGTGAGACACTGCTTTTCTCACTTAGTGAAAATTCACAGAGAACTATTTTTACATCGTAGAAATTTATTTCTTGATCCATATCCAATCAAATTTTAACCTCATCACTCATCCTCAGATTTTCCATCCCTTTGTTTACTTTCAATATTTTCATGTATATGTGGATTTACGAGCATCAACATATGAAGTTCCTTCAAATTACTTTTGATTTTAATGAAGAGAATATGATTTCATGGAAGAATGGTATCCAAGGGATCCTTAGAAAGTCCATGAAGAGAAGTTACTCCTATATGAATGTGGAATGGCTTCTTCATTTACTACCAAAGTCAGATGAAATTAGTGCTTGTGGATTATCTCATTATTTTCATAAAGGATCATTTCTTCATGTTTTATCTTTTAACAAACCATCTTACCCATCATATACTAGTAGGGTATAAATTGTGATAGCCCATTTTCATAGTTAAAGCTGGATTTCATAACTCATATGTGATTCGGCTAAGTGCTATGTGAAAAAGAAATAATTTTGTATTATTTTTTGAGTTCCCTTATTCGAATACCTAACTGTTTTTATTTTTTCTTAGAAAATATGACACCAAAACAAATCACATTAGCTTATTTCATAAGAAGAGGGTAGATTGTTGAAAGTTCTGATATTAGAAATTATCAAATCTTTCTACCAAAACCCTATTATATTTTGGATCGAATGGGGTTAATATTTTAATATTATTTAGAGTTAGGATTTCCATATCTAGATTCCAATTTCTGATGGGCTCACCAATTCCAGCACTATTACTTGGGTGCCATCTATAGATGGGTAATGAAAAGTGTCAGATCTTGATACCCAAAACTATAAATCCATTATAAGGAAATCCACAGTTAGACATAATATAGTGTGGTTATTGAGTTGGGATCTTTTCCCTTATTGGTTATAGTTAGTGATGAGATCTCAAAGGGGATTACCTTTCAAGGAGTGATAGCGGTTGTGAGATATGACAATAGGGAGTGTCGTTGGTAGGGAGTGACACTGGTAGGGAGGGAAGAAGATAGTGCATGGAGCGATGACGACATGAGTGATGGAGACCAGGAAGGGAGCAACAATGACAACGAAGGAGAAGTAGAAGTTAGAGAGAGGGGGAGGTGGGGCATGGAGAGATGGTATGGGGCAGTAATACAGTTCTGTGAAAGCATTGAAGGCATGATTTAAGGAGACTGTTAGGGTTATTTTTATAACATTGGAGGAAGAATTTTATCAACACTTTTAAAAAAGCACTAATAAAGGTATGTTTTATCAGTGCTAAAACAGATTGAACTGATAAATCCTACATTTATCATTGCTTTTTTAGCATTGATAAATGGTGTCTTTATCATGACAAAATTTAATGAGCTAATAAAGACACAGTTTATCAATGATTTTTTAGCATTGATAAAGATATAATGTTAATAATTTGTTTATATTATTATATATATTTATAATACTTTATATATAATAAATATATTTATATAATTACATATATTTATTTATAATTATAAAATTACTATAAACATATTTATTATATTTATAATTTTACATAATAAATATATTTATTATAAATATTTATTAATATTTATTTATTTACATTTATAATTATAAATTTATATATATTTATTTAAATAATTATAAAATTATAATAATTATGTTTATTATATTTATTATATTTATACTTTTATAAATATATGTATATTTATGTTCTTGGTGTACAATTATAACAAAACAATGTGTGGTGTTACTTGAAGGTTCCATCAGTCGGTGCTGCTTCTGGTTCGGCTCCTCTCCCATCCTCCCAGGTGGTTTCCTTGCTTCCAGGCACCCCAACTTCTTATTCTCTTGAACCTTCTCACCCTGTTGGCATTTCATTTAGAGATGTCCTATGTGGTCTGTCCCGCGACTCTCAGCCCTTTTTCCCTGTGGTTTCGGTGGTGGGGGTGCAATCATCACGGGAGGCTAGCCGAGTTTTCCTAGACGTCCCAGCAGCATCCTTAGAGGAGGTGAAGTCCTGATTGCGATGGACTCAAGTCACTCGTTTCAGTGCAGCTAGGATTCCTCTTGCTATTTTCCAACGCTATGTTCACTCCTGGGGTCTTCGTTAGCTGGCACAAATATTGGTGCTTCACAGATGTTCCTTCTGCATTATTTTGGCCTCAGAGTTGGACTCCATCCATGCGTGGTGCAAGGCTCCTCGAACCATGGGGTGATGGAGTTTCAGTCTCTCCAGGTGGTCCATGGAGGTCCATAAAGATAAATAATGTCATGTGGATGTTGTGTGGATTTCCCTTCCGTGGTTTTCATTGCCCTTCCAAAATGAAGGCCATCACAAAGTGACCGAGGAATCTCTTGGGGGATTTCTGTGTTCGTATGAGGGTTCTAGAGGCGGCTTCACAACGTTGGTGGACCTCATTTGCGTGGAAATGTACATCTCCTAAACCCCACCAGATAAGATTGATATTAGGGTGGAGGGTTGGATTTTCTTGTCTCCCACCATGGATCCCCCTTGTTGTCTCCAAAAGCCTCTCCTCCCCGTAAGGTAGGTTTCAGAAGGGAATGTCCTTCATCCTTGCCTTGCGTTTGTGGAAAGAAGGGCTACTAATCTCATTTGGATTGCTCAACTCCAGTTATAATTTCATCTAATGAGACGGGGGGTGTGCACAAGATCCAGATCCAGATCCCAAGAGGCGAAGTTATCCTCCCACTTCGGAAAGGCTTCGAGTTCTGGGTCAGTCCCAGGACACTCTTCCCTCAATGATTCCTTTTTCTCATATGGAATGCTCGGGGAATTGGCCCCCGGTTAAATACCGACTTCCTCACTGTAGAAATATTCAAGCCCAAGGATATTTTTGTGGTCATCCTTGATCACAAAAAACACTCTGACATGATCGGGGATTGTTCTAGAAATCTCAAAATGCATGGTTGCATCCATGATAACCCAAGTAACCTCCATATTAGGATACTTTGGAACAAGCAGTGAAATGTGAACATGGTGAAAGTTGGTTACCAATTTATTACTGCGAAGGTGGATCATGGTCATCATTTGTTCTTCGTATCCTTTGTCTATGGGAGCAGCGATCCTCATCAAATAGAGGCCATGTGGAAGGATATCTCCATGTTCAACCCTGGTCCAGTTCCTTGGATCGTTGGGTGCGACTTAAATGTTGTGGAGGACCCATTGGAATGGAAGGGAAGGGGCCCTTTCTCCAAGAAAGAAATCCTAGACATTAATCATTTCATGGAGGCCAATGGTCCCTCAGACCTTAGCTTCATGGGGGTCATTTTACTTGGTGCAACAATCAACTGGGTAATCATCGCTCATGGGGTCACTTGGATCATTGTTTGGCTAACTTACATGCCATTCCTAACTACTCTAGTTAAATGGTGAATCATCTGGTTTGTGGGATCTCAGATCACTCTCCCATTTTGGCCTCTCTGTCTTTTATGCTGGACATTCAAGATCGTTTCAGATTTAGCCAGCTTTGGGCTGCTCTCCCTGGTAATCAAGATATTGTCAGAGACTCCTGGGTCGAACCTTCCCATGATAAAAAGTTGGTCATCCTTTATAACAAGTTATGTCAGGTGAAGTCGAATCTCTCACTACGCCAAAAAGTGGCAAGGGAAGCACTACCCCTTTATCAGCGCTTCTTTTAGTAGCGCTGATAAAGAGGGGATTTAACAGCGTTTTTATTCCGAGCCCTGATAAATGTTGAGTTTCAAAAAAAAAATCATGAAAAATAATATTTTTTTATATAAGTATATTGATATTGATATAAATACAATATATATTTTTTAAATATGTTATAGATACATATAAATAGAATATAACATTTAATATATAAGAAATTTAGTGATAATGGATTCATAATATTTTTAAAAAATATTATTATTCAATAATTTACGAATTTTTATCGATTAAAAATCATTTAATAACAATTTGAGGACATGAAAAATCAAAACATTTAATACAATATCTAAAATACGTTGAAAATGTAACTCAAACATCAAACGGCCATAACTTTTGATCTGGGTGTCCGTTTGAGCTCTACAGTATATCAAATAGAAGCTTGCGTTGAGATCTACGCAGTAATGACTGAGGAAAAGCCTCTGTCATATATTTTGAGCCCAAAAAAAGGCCCAGAAGACCTAAAAAACTGAGTTTTTAGTCGTGATACCCCAACTTTTAACATTAAAACAAGTATAACTTATGATCCGGATGTCCGTTAGGCTTGTACCACATATCATATCAAAGATTTTTTCATTTTCTCCGAATTGACTGGTTGTTTCATTGACACAGAATTCTAGATTATAATTTATGATCGTTTTAACATTTTATGGCTTTTCAAATACACATATATATGTATTTTTTCATAAATATATATGTGTCTTTGTGTGTGTGGGTGTCTATGTGTGTGTCTATGTGTTGTATATATGTATATATGTATTTATTTATTTACTTAGAAACACACATAAAAACATATATTTTTCTTAAATTCATTTAAAACTAATCTTATATGTACATTCTTTGGCTTTTCAAATACACATATATATGTATTTATTCGTAAATATAAATGTGTTTGTGTGTGTGTGTGTCTCTGTGTGTGTCTGTGTGTTGTATATATGTATGTATGTGTGTTGTATATATCTATGTATGTATGCATGTATTTATTTATTTATAAACACACATAAAAAACATATTCTTTCGTAAATGTATTTAAAACTAATCTTATATGTATATATTAATATACAAATAAATATACGTATGAAAAATTATAACTAAAAATATATATATAAATATATTAATATAGGAATTAATATATATATACTAATATATGAATAAATATATTTATATTAATATGAATCTATATCAATATATGAATCAATATATGAATAAATATAACTATATATATATATATATATCACAAAATAGAGAAACAAATGGAATGACATAGTGGTAAAGATGCCCCAACGAAAGGGGGGAGGTCTCGGGTTCGAGTTCGGGTGGAAGCGAAGGGGGTGCACGCGTATGAGGATGCGCGGGAAGGGCAGCACGTGGGAGACCTCCTAGCACTGATAAAGGGGGTGTGAAGCGCTGCTAAAAGCACTCCCTCCGTATTATATTTATTTTTATTTATTTTTTATTTTTTTTGACCTTTATCAGCGATTTTTAAAAGCACTGATAAAGGCCACTTTTATCAGCACTAAAAAAAGCACTAATAAAGGGGTATTTATCAGCACTTTTCAGAGCACTGATAAAAGGGACCCCCCTATATCAGCGCTGAGCTTTACAATGCTTTTTTAGCGATGTTAAAGCCCTTTTTTAGCACTGATATTTACCGTTTTTGTAGTAGTGTCTTGTCGTTGTCGAAAGTCTTTCCCCCAGTTGATGAGGTTGTGCAGAATTACATGTAGGATGTAGATCATCTCAAGCATCTCTTGGAGGAGGAGTGGGATGACCAAGCTTTCAAGGAGCTCTCGGAGAATAAGGACCTTCTGTCAGAGATGATTCTAAAGTCAGAATGCTTGGATAGGGAGGGATGAGGATCAAATGGCTCAAAGAGGGTGATAGAAACACTACCTTTTTCCATGAATGTATTAAGGAGAGTCAGAGATTGCTTATGCTAAATATAGAGTTGGAGGATGGGTCTTTCACAAAGGATAGGGACGTGGTGGGTGGCTTGGAGAACTCTTACTATACAGAGCTTCTCGTAGGCTCCAATACTGAGTTTCTCAATGGGTACCGTTCATAGAGAATAAAGATATTTTATGTGATTCCCAACCTCATTTTGGACTAGGAAAATGATTTCTTGGGGTCTTTGTCGAGTGAGAAGGATATCCCTGATGTGTTTTTTCACCTGAAACCAGATAGCATGGAAGGTCCAAATGGTTTCCCTAGTGAATTTTATATGTCTTCCTGGCTTATCTTGACATAGGAGTTGATCACAGCCATCCCAGACTTCTTTCGGAGAGGTAATTTACCCCATTTTTCATGCTCCACTACGCTTGTTCTGCTTCCCAAAACTAAAAACCTGACAACTATTATGCATTATCTCCCCGTGAGCATGTGTAATGTCCCGTATAAAATTTTGGAGTGTATTATAAATTCAAGTTTGTCCATTCATCTCCTGAGATGGGAATCATTGAAAAAACATGGATTATTATGGGGCGATCAATCTAAGAGGATATCGCTTTGGCCTAGGAAATAATGAAAGAAATTAATTTCAAAACTCGTGGTTCTAATGTGGCCATCAAGCTCGATATGAATAATGATTTTTATTGTGTTGAATGGTGGTTCATAAAAAACGTCTTGGAAGGTATGGGTCTTAACTCACGTAATATTGATATCATTTTCTGGTGTTTTAGCTCTACATGGCTCTTAGTGTCCTTCATGGGGAAGTCACTAAAAGAGAAACGCCATTTAGCGGTGGTTATTTTTGCATGTAGCGGCAGTTATTTTTTCATTTTAGCTCTACTTGGATTTTAGTGTTCTTCAAATCTTTCTGTAGCCTAAGACAAGGGGACCCAATATCTCCAAGTCTTTTTATCCTAGTCCATGAGGTTCTGAGCTATCTCATTCAAAGGAACCTCATCAATGGAGAAATTGTTCCTTTTAGAAGGAGGAGGAATGCTCTAAGGGTTTCCCAACTCATGTTCGTAGATGATACCATTTTGTTCCTCAATGTAATGAACCAATAATTACATAGACTGATTAATGTATTGAAGGAATACTTTCACTGAAGTGGGAAGATGATCAATAATAATAAGAGCACTTTATTTATATCCAACAGTTGTAACACCTAGCGGGTTTCTTCGGTGAGTCGAGTTTTGGGAATGTAGAGAGGGTCCCTTCTTATGGACTACCTTGGCGCCCCATCTCATCAGGAAGGCTAAATATATGTTCTTTTTAACCCCTCCTAAACAGGATTAATGATCTGGTTCTTAACTGGAAGAACAAATTTCTATCCTTTGGGGGTTGGATCACACTCATCAACAGTGTGCTTTTAGCTACTCCGGTGCATGCATGCGTGGTGCTCAAAGTACCGACCACCCAAATCACCTTTAGGGATTCCAGTGGGTTCCCCCCTTCATTAATGCAGTTATGAACAAGGAGAAGCTAGACTATTTCAAGCTCATCGAATTTTCCTCATACCCATATTGTTTTTTACCACATCTCCCTCTGGTTACTCCACTTCAAAGTATTTTCACCGTATTGACACCTTGCAGGCTCATGCAGATGGTTGAGATACAGTGCTTTGGGTCAAAATCATTCCACCTAAATATAATTTTCTTACTTGGAGGATTATGAGAAGTGTTGTTTCGAATAATGAGGATATAAATCATTGCAGGATCAATATTGTATCCAGGTGTGTTTCTGTAATGTTCACAATGAGGAATGTTCGAGGAACTTCTTCTTTGAATGTGAGTGGGCGAAGGAGGTGTGGAATTTATTCTTAGAGTTCACCATTGTCACCTATATTATTATGGATGTCTTCCACTTCCGAGGTAGACAATACAATGGCTTGGGAGACAGTGGTCCAGAAAAGATGGCTCACATGGTGGTGTTACTTGCAGGTTACAGGTGTCTTTGGCGGGTGAGGAAGAAAGTTAAACATGAAGGGGGGTGGGGGGAGGGGGTATGACCATTCACTATATCATTACATGGAAAAGAAATCTACTGATCAACTTGTCTAGAATCATGCACAACTGGAGGGACGATCCTTCTCTTATCTTGTTCAAAGTTGGGTCTTGCGATACTCATACAACCTGTAGCAGTGTTGGGGGGAAATTGGGTCCAGTGGAACCCTCCTTCAAGATGTTTGAAGTTCAATGATGAAGGTTCTTGTTCCTTGAGAGTCATGAGGGGAGGGGGAGTGGTGTGGGATGCCAGCAGGTTGGTCTTCATGGCCTTTTCGGTCATGCCAGGGAAGGGGACCTCTCTCTTGGAGGTGGCCAGGTCAATGCCCACGGGGATCGACCTCTGTGGTCATAGGGGTTCGGACATCACTCAAGCTAAAACCGATTCCTCAATTTTTAAAAACTCTCTACACGGTTACAGTTCTTCTCCAAGGTCGATCTGCTACATCATTAGAATGTGTAGGAGTCTTCTTAGAAGAAACACTAATGTGAAGCACACATGTCTGGAGGGTAACAAGGTCGCAGATCACTTTGCCTCACTGGTTATTTCTGGTTCATAGGATGTTTACTTTCACACTATAGACAGCCTAAAGATAGAGGGGATAAATCTAATTAGAGGGGATTCCCTTGGTCTTCACTTTATCTGACCTCCTTAGCTATATTCCTCGATGTAGGGGGCTGGAGGGTGAACTTCCTCTTGTACCTTCATTTTATTTGAATAAAATTTTACATGATGATGATGATGCAACCCACTATAATCACTCACCTGCAATGCCCCACCTTATTGTTAGCGTTGTGCATCAAATATGAGACGGAAACCCCCTGTGTCATTGCCCGTGAGACCCTGAAACCTCGCCTGCTCTGTCGCCTTCATCGGGAACATTTCCCCTCAAACCATCCTCTGACGGTTGCAGCCCCTTCCTCATAACTATCTCCACCCCGTGAGTCCCGCTCATGCGTCTCTGCGAGAGTGACCTACTCCTCTCATCTACTCGCAACAAGACCCAATCTTTCCTATGCCTTACCATCGAAGAGATCCCAACCACTCCATCAGAATACCCCCGTCTTCCTGTGATGTCCCACCACCGCTGTCGGAGAGATCCTAACACACCATCTGAAGACACTGTGATAACTGAAATGCCCTGCACTCAAGCAGAGCCCACCACAACAATTGATGTCACGTGACATCACCTCAAATTAATATATTAATTATATATATTTATAAGATTATAAATATGACAAATATATTTATTACAATTTTATAATTATTTAAATAAATATAGATATAGATTTAATTGTAAATATAAATATTTATATATTTCTTTATAATTTAATTTTTTTAATAAATATAAATATACTTATAGTTATAATTATATATATAAAAATAATTTTAAAATTATAATAAATGTATTTATTATACATATAATTTTATAAATTATATAATTAATATTTTTAGTTTTTATTTTATAATTATTTAAAGAAATATATATATAATTATAAGTATAAATAAATCAATAATTATTTGTAATTAAAAATGTTAATTAATATATATTTATTTAAATAAGTATAAAATTATAAGAAATATATTTATTATATTTATAATTTTATTAATATATAAAATTAATATATTTATTATAATTTTATAATTATTTAAATATATCTATATTTATTTATAATAATATTTATAAATATTTTTCTATATTTATTTAATTATATATATTTATAACATTGTAATTATAATAAATAAATTTTTCATAATTTTATAATTATTTAAATAAATATATAATTATTTATAAATTTAATTATAACTAAATTTATATTTATTTGTATTTAAAAAATTATAGTATATATATATATTTATAGTTATAAATATAAATATATTTATTTACATATTTAAATAATTATTATATTACAACATATATTAATTATATTTATAATTTTATAAATAAGTATAATTAATATATTTATTATAATTTTATTATTGTTTAAATATATCAGTATTCATTTAGAATTATAATTATAAATATTTATATTTATTTATAAATGTTTGTATATATTTTTAAATATATTTATTTTATTATATATTTATAACATTATAAGTATAATAAATATATTTATTATAATTTTATAATTATTTACATATATATATATATATTTGATTATAATTACAAGTATAAATAAATATTTTTAAAAATATTTTTATATAATTATATATATATTTCTAAAATTATAATAGATTTATCTATTGTAATTTTATCATTATTTAAATAAAAATATATTTATTTTTAGTTTTAAATATAATTATAAATAAATATATTTAAATATATATATATATATATATATTTATAATTATAAACATAATAACTATATTTAATATTTAAAAATATTTATTCTAATTTTATAATTATTTATGAGAACTTAATAAATTCATGGGTATAACATGAATGAATCACTGATGGGCAGCTCTATAGAAAGTACTATAACAAGTACTGTAGCTGACTGGGCATTGTAGCAGCACTGTTCACCAGTGAGCCTTTGGGTAAAAAATATGAGCCTACATGCCATGTAATGGGATTTCATGCCCACTGGGCATATGAGCCATGTAATGGGATTCATTCATACTAGGTGTATGGGATATGTACTGAATAAAAAATGCATGATGGGTGGGTTATCTTCATGGGGGGGTTGTGGCACAACCTTTTTGACCTGTGTGTGAGGTGTGTGTGTGTGTGTGCTTAATTGTAATTATACCCGCAAGCACCAAATATTTAAATTATAAAAGGAGTCATCACATATATCGAAAACATGAATAATAATAAGGGTGTAATGTGTAAATGAACATTCATGATGAATTCATAACATATGCACGTCAATTATACTAACGCATCAATAGATTTGTTGACCATATTCATTGGAATCATATATTTATTTAAAACTTTATTTATTTATTTATATTTATAATTATAAATATATATTTCAAATTTTTTTATATATAGTTATAAATTTATTATTTTAAATATATAATTATAAAAATAATAAATATATTTATATATACTAGGTGCTTGGAAGTACAATTACATTTAAACACACACACACACACACACACAGGCCAAAAAGGCAGGCCATATCCCCCCAAGGGATAACCCACCCTTCAAGACATTATTTATTATGTACAAGGCTCATAGGCCCAATGAGCATCAATCCCATTACATTACCCGTAGGCCCAGTGGGCATGAAAGCCTATTACATGACCCTAAAGGCCCAAATTTTTTACCCAAAGGCCCTCCGATGAATTGTGCTTTTATAGTACCTGGGATGCTATAGTACTTTCTACAGTGTTTCCACCGGCGCAGTGTCCACCACCACTATAGTGTTGTTGGTCAACAGTTCCACCACTGCTACAGTATGCTGCAATACTGCTTGAGTAACCTACCCCCAATAGGTTTTGAACCCCCTTTTGTGTAGTATTACGGGTTGCTTACCACTATGTCAAACCCGAACTACATAAATATATTTATAAGTTAATAAAATTTATTATAATCTTATAATTATTTAAATATATTTTATTTAATTAAAATCATTTCAATACTTTTTTTAAAACATTATATATTTATTTGAATTATTTTTAAACAATATTAATTAAAACATGTGTTTTTTGTTTAATGTATATAAATAAACATCATTTTTAAGTATGAATATATTAATTTTAGATAAATTAATAGGGTATTTTATTGAAAAACATATATTAGTGCTTTTAGATAGCACTGATAAAGTCCCCCCTTTTATCAGTGTTTTTTTCTTAACACTGATAAAAATCGGTGTTGCCCTTGTGCCAATCTCTGTTAGTGAACTGAGATACTCGTGCAGGGTGTGAGTAATAAAACCCACAAGGACACTAGAAATGCATCCTTATCATGTTTGCATAGGTATAAAAAGTTATTTAAATGATATAATAAATTATAAATAAAACATAAACAATCATATTTGAAGCACTCATGAGATAACCAAGCCATTATGGGTCCTAGCCATAAATGTTTCAGCTTAATGCGGGAAGGATAGTCATAACAGATGTCAGAAGAGACCAAGATCTCTCCACAAGGCTAATTAATATGATAAATTGTATCCCCATGGAATTGAGTAAATATTTCACTATATTTAGTTAGTCTACAAGGCTGTCATATCTCGACACTCCCTTGGGACATGCCATAAGGCCATCACAAACTATATTATGTCTTATGTTAGGACACAAGGACATCATGCCCATACCCTATGTATAGGTCCAATGTCACATTTCCACATGTTTTGTACACTCCCCCTCTAAAATATATTCATTTCAAAATGGTCCACCTATTCATATTACCAAATCAATACCTCCAAAGGAATGATAATATATACAATGGGGCAGATCATATAGAGGCACCATAAGTATGTCATCATGAAAAATTAGTAGTAACATACATAAACATTTGATCAATATCTAAAAGGTAATTAAAAAACAATACTCATGTAATCAAACAACTAAAAAGGACATCACATGCTATACACACACCCACATGCGATCACTGTCAGGAACAGTTAAAAATCTATGTGAACATAAGAATCAAACCAAGGAAACAAGAGTATACAAGGACCAAAAATGGTAATGAAATTAATACCTCCATCTCATTGAAAAAAAATACTCAAATTTTCTTCAAAGTATCTAATACCAAAACATGTAGCACACCCACAAAAAACTATCTTGCTTATCAAGGATACCAAAATAGAGTTCTGACTCATCAAAGAAAAGGTTTAGGAAAGAGTCCTCGAGAGATTATATGCTAACAAGGGTAGTTATAGAACCATATACCCCACAAAGTCCATCGACGGAACATGTTTCAATATATGTTTAACAAGTGAATCCAAATTCAATGGATCCATTTTTCATTCTAGAACTTATCTTGAATTCCTCATCAAATCTATATGAGAACCTCTCGTTTAATCAACGAACATCGATCCACCACAAATCCATCATTAAATTAGTGATCCAAGTTGAGATTCAAGCTTTAAATGGTTTCAAGATGGTCAATATGTTATAAATTACCCAAATATTTCTACTATTTCTGAGAGATCATGCTCCAGTGAAAGGGGGTGTCATTGATACATAAAAAATCCACTCTATTCTAACAACGATAAAAGGATTCAACTTTATATGGAATTAAAATATATAGATCTAGAAAAAACATTCAAAATATATCATTTGTTTTAGTTTAAAAAAGGTATATATTAGAGAAAACTAAAGAAAATAGGGTTTTCCATCACATTCATTAACTATAACTCATCAAATCACTTGGATCCACCAGAATGAATCTTTAGAGGATATGAATTAATCAAGGAAGGGCATAAGAGCATAAAGGTTCAAGAGGGATTATTATATATGGAATAAAAATTTAAAAAAATATAAATGCTTGTTAAAGGATATTTTCATATCATTGAATTCATGTCCACATGGTTTGGGTACACAGTTAAGAAAATTGCGCACTAATCGTGTGAGAAATTCTCCCTCACATTAGCACCCACATAATTAGGGTACGTCGTTTCTCAAAACATGTTGTTCTCCACTTTAAGGAGTCAAATAGTTTTTTTTAGAAATATGCTTGGTTATTCAAACCATTCACCGTAATTTTATGCCACACCAAGTTCTATTTCACATGAAGAATTTTTTTCTAGTGAATCATAATGGTTTGAAAAAACCCTTCCCAAACCATGAACCATAAAAAAGTCCTCTAAAATACTTCAAACCCACCAGAAACTCCTAGAACTATGCCCAATCAATTTATTGCTCAATAAAATATTATTAAATTCTGAAATTAAATAATAACACACCTAGAAAATCAATTTTTATTACATGATTGGAATACAGTTGATTCTCAATAAGTGTACTAAAAACAATCTCTAAAAACTAATCATGTTCCTCCCCCTTCTAAAAGTTCATGGAAATATAACTAACAAACAAAATGAAAGTGAAATATATAATGGGATAAGGTAGATAGTCTATTAGGATAATAAAAACTATTAGTTTATTTTTGAAACTAAACAGAACCTCAAGGTACTTATAAAAACGGTATCTTGTTCTAAAAGTAGTACATGATATCTTAGAAGGCCAAACCCTTAACTGATGATTTCCAACTTCAAATAAATCTTGAAGAACCCCATATCCCTTCTTAGATGGTCAAATAAATCATCAATATAATGTAGTGGATATTGGTTATTATATTTAACTTAGTTTAACCTCTCATAATCCACACACAATCTCAATGAACCATCCACTTTCTTATAAATGAATACGGGAGCACCATAGTGGTATATACATAATAGTATAAACTCATTCCCCTCAAAGTATTCTTGATTAGTCATTAACTCCTAAATCTCCATATTATTAGTGCAATATGATAGAATATATATGGGATATATTCCATGAAACAGTTTAATCATGAACTCAATATCATGCTTGGGTAGAAACATTGTGAAATACTCATGAAAGACGTTCTAAAATAGGTCATCCATTAGAGGATGGTTAACCTAACTCATCCCATCATCATCCAAAATAATACTAATAACCTCAGATGTTATCCCACCCAACTATTGATATTCAAGTCGGAAATGACCTACCTAAACACCCAATTTCTCAATATGGACATAAACATCACCCTCATATAATGTAATTTACACTTTTAAATGAGAGCAATCAATTTGGGCTCAACACCGAACCAGCCAATCCATTCCAAATATCCTTTTAAAAGTAATCATCTATGAAAAAATGAAGTCTTAAAGGAATCTATATACACTAATCACAATAAAACTCTATAACACCCTTTATTACCCTTGTATCGTGTCCCTAAAAAAGATCAATCAACATTTCCTCTTTTTACACTCTATATATAACCCAAATCCATCAATGAAATGGGAAGATATAAATTATTTTGATTCACATGTGTTTAATAAATAAGGTCCAAAAGTGAAGGATACAAAATAAATACTTTCAACCATAGCGGGAATGATATCCTAAATTTAATATCAATAACAACATCATGAAATTGGTCTTAACATATTATATGAGCTCATGCTATAATCGCATGAAATAAACCTCCATCCTCCCAATATTTTCTCTATCCCAGAGATACCTGACCTGCACTACATCTTGATCGACCCATGGATATTCCAGTACCAGTATGATTTGGCATACATGATCTAGCTCTTAAACCCTAAGACTTATTAAATCTTTTACCACTAGATGACTACTCAGAGCTCTTTAAATAGCACCTCAGCACCCCATCATTAAACACAATCCACACTCAACTAGTTATTGGTCACACAGAGAGTCAACATGGGTTACACTACCATATTGTTAACACTCCACATAATTTACTCCCTAAATATAAATATATAGGCCACCAATCAAGTTAATATAGACACTAATTACCCAATGTGTTCCATCAACACAATTCCTTCATAATACCATAAGGTCCATTAATGGCCCCCCTATTAGAAGCCAACTGCCTATAGTCTCTTCCCTAATTCAAGTTATTAATAAATTTTAGGGCCTTATTCATGACCTTTGGGAAGAAAGGTTATTAAAAAATATTCACATGAACCGAAATATATTACCTAAATCCATCCTTAAAGGGTTTCACCAAGTCTACCTGATCCATAACCGACTTTGGGGAAAACACTGATGCTTGAAAAAGTATGTTCTATACACCATCATAGACATCCATATATAGGGAGTGTTAATAATACCTTAGGTACAATTCACCCTCATGTTTTCTACGATAAATTGATAAAGAAAACCAATCATTAAAATCTATGAACGATGACGTCACAATACAGTCTACTTGGAAAAAAATACCCCACTAGATCCTTAGTTAGGCCTCACATCATATTACTGCAAACATGACCCTTATTTTAGGAAACATCTCCAAGTGGTCAAAAATATTTTGAATCAACTACAACCAGAGATCCATAGCCTAATAAAACCATCACCTATAACAAATGATGTTTCTATATCTGGAACTCCTTCATTAGATCCAACATAGATGCAACAGCTCGTAGAGTGTCATTACCCATAGACTGTGTAACATGTAGTAGGAAATCATAGATCTAATCATTCTTCTTTGACACTTTATTAATAAGGTAACTGATATAACTTGTAATATACTAATATATTAAAAAAGACTCTATGATCAATAGCATAAAAGATACACAAAACTGAGCATAAATAAACAATAATTTGTTACTATTTAAATATTACCATTATAACCAAGTCGTTGAATTGAAGGGTTTGAATAACAATAACCAAATAATGAAATATAAAAAAATGACCTAATCAATAAAAATTTATATATTAATTCTTAGGAAATAATCACTCACTTTTTATTTAATCCATTTTGTTCATAAAAAATATTTTCTTCAAATATGGTTTTTAATATTTTTGTGAGAAAATATTTATATTTAATTTAATAATTTTTTTAAAATTTAATATAAAAAATGATAATTTTTTTTAAATAATAATATAAAATATTTCCTAAGGTGAACTTTGATAATTTTTTGAATTGATTGTTTTTTTGTGAATAGTGAAAATACAAATTTTTATTGAAAAATGTATTTTTTTTCAAATTATTTACAAAGTAAAATTCTATTTTATATTATTTAAAAATTTAATTTGTTTATTTTAATTAAAATATATCCAATTTTTGGTTTTGAAATTAATTTTATAACTGAATATAGTATAAAAAAAGTATACTTAAAAGGGAATTTTTCTGAAAAACTATTTTTCATTGCATTTTACTAGTATAAATTTTAAATTAAATTATAAAAAATATTTTTTTTGGATATTTAAAAACGGATTCCATATTATTAATCAGGATGTAAATTTTTTAAAATAGGTTTCCTTTATTTTTGGATATTATAAATAGTAACTTTAGTAATTTTGTTACCACAATAAAAAGTATATCTGATAATTTAGGTTGAAAATAATATCATGCAAACTCAAAAATGAACCAAAACACTTGAATTGATTTTATTTGAGGATTATATATAAAGAATAATCATACATAATTAGAATATATGGAATTATGTTTCTATTTAGCTATGTTTTTACATTTATATTATTTTGTATAATGAAAAGTCAAATTATCATTCTTTTTGGTTTTATTATCTGTAAATTTGTATCATAGACATTACTAAACGATATTTTTTATTATAAGTAGAAATTTTAAAGATAAATTATTTTATTATCATTATAACTTATTTTAAAATTTTAATGATGAAATAACTACGTTAGATGATTATGAAACACTAACAGAGTTCTTGTGAGAGTAGTAAAAAAAGAAAGAAAATTATTTTGAAAAAACTAAAAAATATATTAATTGAATTTTTTTTGCACTCAAATATATTTTTATATATAAATTATATATTATATTTGTTTTTAATCATTGTATTATAATTACACCATTTTATTGTTATTTTAAAATTCAAATTAAATGAACAGTGTCAAAATTGACATTAATGTTATCTTATAATAAATAATATTTTATTAAATGATTTAAAATTACAAAAAATATTATATTCATACAATTGAATGGTATATTATTGGTTAAATCATCCATGGTCAATTTATGGGCCATTTTTTCTTTTATATTAACTATATTATCCCCTTACGATTAAAAAACATTGATATCACCGTAATTGTAAAAAGGGTTAACGATGGGGAAACAGAAAATGATATGGGTAAAAATGTGATACAAACTTTTAAAAAAATTATTTTATAAGATTATTTCAACTCATAATAATTATAAATAATAATCTTTTCAAAAAAATTCATTATCAATTCCAAAATTAATTTATATTAATTTATGTTTTAAGAAATTCCAAAAGTACTCTTCCCTCTCTTATAAAAGGGAACCTCTTCTTCTAATTTCTTCACACTTCAAGAACCATTTTGTTCATATATAACCTACTAAAATACTTTCATTAGATACCTAAAAACATTATATTTGTCACATTTTGTAAAAAATACCAACCATAGTGGGATTATGGTGTAATGTAAAAAAGGTTGTCTGAAGAAGGGGTATCATTTTTAACTGAGCATTTTTGTTTTTTTCTTGTACCACATTAAAATATTGTTCCAATATGGAAAAATAATAACAATAATATATTAAATATACTGAGATGTTATTATGTTAATGGTATAACCCACAACCATCTCCAACCTCCATGAAATGGGTAATGAATCCATCATTCGTGTCTATAGTGACTATCATGTCACAAACAAATATAATTAGTATTCCACCACCATATATTGTTGATGGTTATATTGATGGTAAATATATATTTATATGATATTAATGATATTTTTATCATTCTAAAAATATAATATACCACACACTTCTTTATCATTTGAACCATTAATGAATGATAACATTGTTTGTGTGTACGTGTGGACTACCCCCTCCATGAGGCGATGTGATTCGTTTTTCATCACAACATTACATGGATGATACATATAATTATATTTAAAGAAATAATATGGTATTTTTGATATAATTATAATTATTTTAATATAAAATAGTACTTACCACTTTAATATAATTATCATTGAAATATGGAAATGTTACACATGGGTATGTGTGACCTACCATCTCCATGATGTTAACGTAATTCATTTTTCATAACAATATTTAATGGTTTTTTAAAGGTATAATTAATTTATAAATGTTATATTTATTTTGGTAATATTATTATATAGAAGATAAAATAGTGACCCCACATTCCATTTTCAACATGTCGAAGTCATTATGAAATTATGAACCGAATTTCCTCAAAACACCAGACGTGTACCAACATGATTGGAGATATGAGTTGGTGGCCCAACCCATATCCAAAAAAAATCTATTAAAGAAAAAGGTAATATCACTATAAAAATGAGGAGTAATGAACTTACACCAACTATAAATTGAAATATAGAAGAAACATACAATCCATCATATGCACATTAGTGAATAGCCCCACATCCAAATGATCTAATTAAATCCACTACACTAGCTTCACTTACATCAACATGCCTTTACGTATGTGAACCATGAAAAGGCCCATAAATCCCATCCTCAATGACCCTTAAAATAAGTACAGCCAAAATGAATCATTGTATAATCAAATCATGCACTGAAAACATATGAAAAAGAAGGTTCCAACCCAAATCCAATCCCAGATGAATCGCAACGAACAAATCCATTGAATACAGGTTTGAAAAACAATGTAGATAACCTAAAATTGTTATCATAACAGCATGTTCCAACCAAAACACAACTTCAAATACATCAAGAGTAATAACAGAAGCCCTAGTGCACTACGGTTTTATCATCTTTAATGTCCCAATACACAAGACAACAGTTCATTTCCATCCCAACCTTATTAAACTAAAACCACTGGAAAAAGCTCGAGAAAACCATCATAAACCTGAATGAGTAACTTCTCATAAGTATATTCAACGGGGTCAGTGTTATAATCCCCCAAAACCTACAAATCCTTTGTCTATAACACCAAAAAACCACTTATGATCATATGGGAAATCCAAAGGGAAGTCCATGCAACACCTTCCACTTTGAAAGTATTTATATATAGATAAAAAAAAGCTATAGAATCACTGAACAACAAGAAATTACCAATAAAAGGCCTAAATTCATGGAATTTATAAAATAATGGTCCACAGCAAAATCTATTAGCATAAAAAAGGAGAACTTGAATTAACAAGACAACAATAACTCAAACTATTGGGGGCAGATAACCAGACATGTACAACAACGATTATGTAATTAAATATGTCATTGTAATAAATGAAACAAATTGTATAATTATGAATTAATAAAACTATAAATGGTTCATAAACTCAGAAATAATTGAAATATGTTAATTATGTAGGAGTTAAAGGACATTAAAGTAATTTCGGGACTCGAGGTAAGGGATTTAGTCTCAATTTATTTTCAAAGATTCATATTTTACTGTTATGAACCAATTTATATTATATTATGTATGTAATTATCTTTTAAATGTTATATAATTAATAATGTTTACTTCATATTAGTTTTAGTTGAAATTTATATTATTTCATCCCATGAAATTTGACATGAATATTTTCATGTGGTAAAGGGTTTATTATCTCAATTTCCCTTCATTGGGTTATACTTATTCTTTATTGAATTTTATATTACATGATTATTTTTTAATTGATATATAAATTTTTATATTATATATTTCCTCTTTTTTTGTGTATTTCTATTTTTTACGTAATAATCTATCCATTGATTGATTCAAAATTCAATGATATGATATTTGTAAGGGTAACACGTATCAAATTATATTTCTTTGGGACATGTGTATGTGATAATAACCTATCTTATTTTATGAGGTTTACATTATAACCCATTGACATGTTATATCATGAATATCTTTATATTCATGATATTTATTGTTTCATTTGTAGTTTTTTCATGGGGATTATTATTGAGAAGTTATCAAAGTGTAAAAGGATTTATGTTACAATATTCTTTCCTTTTAGGATTTTTTATATTCAAGGTTCCTTTTTGTGAAATCATATATTATTATTTTCTTGAACCATATATCTTCCAATATACTCTATTTATGAAATTGGATTATTTTTTAAATTTCCATTTCATCTTATATTTATCAAATAAACATCAAGAAATTAATTTTTGAGTGACACTAATATTGTATCATCTATTATATCGGGAATATTTCTCTTCCATATCCATGTTTTATAAAATGTTTTCAAAAATTTTATTTTATAATCATTAATGATTTCTATAATATATTTCAAATGGTATTTTATCCTATTTTAAAATGTTTTAAAAATGATATTTCTAAATGTTTTCCAAATAGGTCATATTATAATCCCTTTAAAAATGATTGAAAGAATGTTTATTTTTAACATTTACAACATGAATGGATTTTCCGACCATTATGACCATTATATTCATTGAAATTTCCTTTATATTTTTCTATATTTAATTTCAAATAAAATGATATTCACACTATTTTATTATTTATTATATTTTAAAAAATAATTTCAATGTGAAAATGGTATTTTCGTAGAGAATATTTTTATGATATTTTATTGGTAGTTACATTCATCAATGACAAAAACCGTTGATGTTACTTATGGTCGGATGGGAATATTTTTTAATGATACCACCCTAATTCTTTCCCTAGATGGATTGTTATTATTTAAAAGTGATTTTCTTGGAACCCATTTCTTTTCTACGTGTTATTCTTATTTTGATAGGAAAAATGGATGTTTCTATGGTTTTTATGTTGAATTTAATGATCTAAATACTTTATTCATATAATGTTTCCTATCCATTTTTTATGACGATGATTGAATTTGATGAAAAATATAAAATGGTTTGATTCCCATTATGGCTCATTATAGGATGGGTTGAGCCCTATTATTGCTCATGATATGATGGGTGATCCCTATTATTGATCTTAAATGAATTAGGTATAGAACTCGACCATATGGTTATTCTATTTTGAAGAGTGTTATGGAAATTATCTCCCAAGTTACCTGCATTTTTTATCTGTGATTTATGTGGGAATTTATAGAAGTATTATTATTCTCATGGTATGATAATGATTTTATGTTTAATTAAAAGTATATTCTACTATTTATGGGTGAAAAATATCTATTTTTTTATGTTTCCTTTGATCAAGATTGGTATCACATGTCTCATGATTATTGATTCTAATTATTCTTACCTTTGTTAAAGATTTACTCAATATTTCATGATTAATGATCTAGGTATTCATGGCCATGAATTCCCTTAAGTTATGCACATGTACTTTGATAACTTTATCATACCCTTTTTCTCATCTTATTCTCACTAATTAAATTTATATTTTAATCGTTATATTTACTATACTGAACATTTCAGCTCACAATATTTATGGTTCTTACTCACCAGGTTATGAAAAATTATATTAAATAATTTGTGACTAATAATGTTTCTTATGTGAAGAATTTTATGGTAGATGTTGAAGATTTAATAAGAAATGTGAAAAGATGGGTATAGGGGGGAATATACACTCTTAAAGTCATGTATGTTTTTTATGAATGATTTTTTCCTAATTATCCAAAAATATAAACCTAAAATATCTTTGGGTATGTGTCACGAACCAGACCAATTTGTCCCTTAACTAGTCACCTGAGCCGGTCCACGACATTGACCAAAGGGCGTTCCCAATCTCCACAGGCTAGAAACAAGTTCCAGACATCATAACAGTGTACAAGGGAATTATTTATCCCAATAAATAAACCATAACCATTAGTGAAAGGAAACCAAATATACCACTATATATATAAAAATGAGAAGAACAACCTTTATACACAGTCTAAAAATCTACAACAAATAACCAACTAGGCAAAAAAGAAAACCATTATCACTATGTGACCTTGCTATTCACTCTGCAAAACACTGAATGCATGTATATCAATGTGATAAAACTCAAGTTGAACCCTACACAAGGGAAATAAACAAAAAATTACTATAGGCATGAGTGTTAAAAATTAGTAGGCTAGCCTAATAATCTATTCCCAATGCACTTACTTTAAAATAAAAGAAACATCCATTATCAAGTTTGAAGTAAAATATATAAAAGTATGTTTCTCAAAAAGATTCCATAATATAAACATTATGAGAAAAAATTCTTGAAAGTTTTCATAAACAAGAAATGGTAGAAATAACATTAAAAAACCTGAAACATTAAATGGAAACAATTTTTAAGGGGGAATCTTTAAATAATGAACAATTTTAAAGAAACACACATGTTACTGAATTTTCCAACCAAACACACTATATACCAATAGTGAGTACAGAACCATTGAGCACTAGTCACAGGAACACCCCTCGGCACTAGCTAGCTATGGAGCCCTAGGTACCTTGTATATTGGTGTAAAAGTATCCATAACCAATTAAATTCTCATGCATGAGACACTAGTATGGGAAACCCCAATGTCCTAGTGCCCCTAATCATCATAATAGTTTAGTTAGTGTTGTTATCATCAATCTTGATAAGTGAAACATAGATGAAGCCACTACTAGATCACTAGAATACTCATCATAGTCTACCCACCTAGATACATGGGTTTCCTTCTTGGAACTCAATCAAGTTACACATGTAATAAGATACCATTTTCACCTAAAAGTTACATTTATAAATCATATAGAAACCAAACAGTACCCAAACACATTTCACACCCATTACGTATTTCAATAACCCACATGAAATTTTTGTAAAACAATTTCAAGAAGTAGAAAAAGGATTTACACATAAAAATCCATTAAAATGATCTTTTAAGGACAAATGACCATAAATACAATAACAAACCATATTTGGAAGCTCCAACAACATTTAATAAATTAATTTCATGAATCATAAAATGACTCAAAATGGTACAACAAAGAACACACATGAGAACCATTTCTAAAGAAAAATGCCAAATGGGCATTCAAGCATTTTACTAAACCAATATTTATCAAATCCAAAAATTATAATAAATATAAATAGGTAAAAAACACCAGTTTTAATATCTAAAAATTTACATAAAACACTTAAAACATTCATGTTACACTTTCAAAACCCAACTACCTTCAAAAAATTCAAAACTAGCTATTTACCAACAGCTTAGGTCAAAATACCTTTAAAACCAAATATCATAACCATTTAAAGATATAAAAAATTTAGAAACAATTTAAGGGTTCTAAAATAAAATTTCTCATGCTTCCAATATATTTATAATCCAAAAAACACTTTATATCAAAAACAACCCATAAAATCCAATCAGGCCATTTATTGAACAAATGGCATGCACTTTCTAA
Source organism: Viscum album (assembly GCA_963277665.1). Lineage (NCBI taxonomy): Eukaryota > Viridiplantae > Streptophyta > Magnoliopsida > Santalales > Viscaceae > Viscum > Viscum album. Next base: position 20,015,374 of record OY728157.1, on the reverse strand, counting down.
AAAAACAATTCATTTTATGCACTTTACAAGGAATAAATCACCAATTTCATGCCATAAATTTATTCAAGATATTTAACCATGTTCAAAATACCACAAACCATGTTCCAAATCTAATAAATCATTTTAAAAAACATGTAGTGTGCATAATTTTTACAAAACAAAACCACTTTTTAAAAAACAATGTTTTAACAACTACTTTACACTCCAACCAAATTATCCCAATCTTATATTAGAATATTAATAATGTAAAAAAAGTGAAAATATCATGAAATAGATGAAACTTCAATTATAAAGGAAATTTTAAGAGAGAAACTACATCAAATCCATGGCGGAATGGAAACTTACACCCGAAAACACCCACCGTGGTTTCTAACCACCAAGATCTTTGAAGACCATCCCTAAAAGAAATAACCCCCATAAAAACATGGTGAAAATAGAACTCTGGGTCTATCATGACTAGGGGAGAAGAGAAAACCCATAAATATTGGAAGAAGATGGAAGAGGGAGGGGAAAGGAGAAAACAATACCTTGAGGAACCTAGCCAACACCTCATATTCCTATATATCTACACCAAATGAGGAAGGGGAATGGATTGGGAATCCATGAAGGACCTAATTAGGTTTATAAGAACTAGGAGAAATAATTTTGGGAACATTTGGGTCTAAAAATATCAATCTTAAATGTTAGAAAATTAAAAATTTAAGATCTTGGAAGTGCTACATGGTTAGGCTGTACGATTTGTTAGACCATGTGCCAAGCTATAAAACTGACATAGGAACGACCACATGGTCACTCTTAAGCAGCTCCATGTACATTTTCCAACCATGTGGCTGGTTTTATACCTAGAACATGGTTACCTAGGTTTGGCCACATGGTTTATCAAACCATGCACCGACTGTGCTCAGGCCCTTTCATGAAATATTTTTATGTTTTCTACAAAACTCCCAAACGAAAAAAGTTGAAACCAAGAGGGTAAAATTATATAAATAAAAAACATAAAAAATAAGCACCTTTCACACCTAGAACCTGAGAAAAAAACAAGTAATCCCAAACAAACTAGATCAAAACTCAAACGTGAAGATTAGGGTGTGAAAATTCTCCACACCATTAAAACATGCCACCCCCACAAAGGCATAACACATTCCAGATGATTAATCAAGATGTAAGGATTCCATATTGAAACAATCCAAAATTTTAACCATGAACATGTTTTCCAAAAAATAGGAACTATATCCTCTTGTCTAAAACCAAAAAACAACTCAAAACTACTCCTGCGAATCAACAGAAAAGATCAAGCCACCACCACAACCACATTAAAGATCAGAGTGTTGGGCCTTATCCCAATGGACCCAATGATCACCCAAACTGAAGATCATTCATGAATGAAAACAATTTTAGGGGAGTAGAGAGTCTAATAACCACCGTTAGAAAACAAATAACATATGAAATATCCTTCTAAGAATGATCTATGAGACTTGCGGTGGGTCTCCCCACCATTATGAAATACTTACAATGACCAAATGGGGATTTGACATGAACTAATACTGGGCCTCTCCCACATAGGCCCACCAAAAATATCCAACAACTAATACCAACTCATTCTAAGAAGAAAACAACATGAACATTGAACCTCCCACACCTAAATAGAGAGGAAAAGAACTGAACTGATACTTTCCACACTAACCAAAACCCCCCACCACACAATTTGGGGAGGGAAGAGTACTAATTATTGGACCACAAAACCCATAAATAAAAATAGTACATCACTCTCCACCTATGAATAGACAAAACCAATACCACACCTAATTCACAGGGGTGGTCTACATAAAAACCCTGATAAAAAACACTTATTTTAGAAGGTGCAATCACAGACATTGCCTGAGGGATATGTACACGACACTAAATGCCACAAGAGGAAATTCACAGTAACAATAAACCACAATAAAAACAATAAAACTGCCTTACCACAATGGCAGAGGCTCAATATTAACCAATCATCCCAATCTACCAAGATTCCTAACTATGCACCAGGTTTACTCTGAGACCTATGGCTAGAGCTCTGATGGTGGAAGCATCTACTTCCTCGTAGTCAGGATCTGCTAATCCCAAATTGAAACTCATTCCCTTAGTATCACATGAGGCCACATAACACTCCCAGATAGAAACAATGGATTGTGACACACCATGAAACTCAATTCATTAAACAACACACCTTCACATGAAAAGGGACTTGGGAACACACATTATCATTCTCACTCAGGCTGAACAGGGAGCATAATGAACAAGGAAAATGGCTGAACACATCAACATCACCAAGAACCACTACCAAAATAGAGAGAATGATCATAATAGGAAGTCACTTTAAATTAAGAAAAATCTGATATTTATTCCAACAAATAGGCCGAGGCATAATTCGAAGAGTTAGATTTTAACCTTTTGAAACAAATACATAGGTTGATCAACTAGAAATCTTAGCAATGTGGAACCATCTGTATCCACACCACAACATCAATGATATCTCTATGGGGTAAAACCAAAGGTAAAAGGATAACCATGAGTTCAATAAAAACATGCTCATGATTCAAACTCACATAGAACAGACACCAAATCATAGGAAAATTGACTCAAAGAATCCACAAGACATTCATTGGAACCCACTGAACACAACTCCAAAATTGAGCTACCAACAAGATTACATCTCAAGAAACAACAAGAGTATCACTTACCAATCATGAGGAAGCATACCTAATAAATGAAACTTCTAAGAAATATAAAACCAAGCCACACAACTATAAGTTAAAAAAACACAATAATTTTTCAGCATAAAAAAATATTGAAATCAAAACAAATCAACTTGGTGGATTTTCTCACTCACCAATGGTGTTCCATTATGTTTCACTCACATGTGCATTTCTGTGCCACCCTAGGAACCCATCCAATCATATCATACTAGGTATCCTTCCATATTTTCATATACCACCATGCATGTGAGCACCCATGAACACACTAAAGGTTAAACCAAACATCATAATTTTCCAATATAAATCATTCAATCTGTTTCCAAAAAAACCAAGTACCTTCCAAAGGCACACTAAACACCAAGTCAAAATCATTTTCAGATTCCCACAAAACTAACCATCTTACCTTGATTGAAAAATAAACTCCATCGATTTCTATTAAAAGTCATTTTTTTATAAAAACATTTTCCAGCATCTCAACAAACAACACTTCATCAAGAACCATTTGATTTAAAACCAACTCCTTTTCATTTTAAACAACTTCCAAAATAGACACACTATTCAAAACAACCCTTTACTATTTTCCAAAATTCACCAAATCCCCTTTCCATAATCCGACAACCACAAATGCCAGAACCCTTTTCAGAAAAACAACTGCTCAAAACCAATTTCCAAAATCAATTAATTAGATTCAAAAACTTTTCAACATACCAAAATATCACATTTAAAACAAGTTATATAATCACCTAAAAATAATCCATTCTCCCAAAATATTTTATTTCAACAAACCACATATTTCGATAAGGGAAAATCTAATCATGTTAAATCATCTCCACTTTATCCCAAAAATTTTTTCACAAAAACCAAATTTTACAAAATAATTCTTATATTAAATTATGGAAACCCATTATCCACTTTTAAAAATACAACCATTCATTTAAAACCCTTTTCAACAATTCCCACACAAGTATTTTAAAAATAATTTTTTTCAAAATTCCTGAAAAGTCCAAGAGACCTAAAAAAGGGAACTAGTGTTGTTGAGTGACTTAATCATATGGTTGGAAACCATATGTCAATCACACCAACAACACATATATCTTTCTTAGAACCATGACCTGGATCCACATGTCTTTCCAAGACCTACGAGATTAAGGTACCATTAGTCAAACTCCCCTTGTCATATCCCAATCACCAAATAATCCCAAAGGACAAAAGAAACTAATGAAACTAGACTTCCCATGAACACCCGAGGATCAGAATGAGAAAGAGTTCATGACTCTATTCCCAAACCCACCCCTCAAGTCCCAAAAATCCTACTATATCTACCTTGACATCCCTATATAACATGGTCTCTATGAAAATAATTGTCCGTTAAGAGCCAACCTACCTCTGATACCATTTTGTCACAAACCAGCCCATGTGGACCATGAATCGGTCACCCGAGCTAGTCTTTAGCATAGCCCGAAGGGCGTTCTAGATCCCCATGGGATTTCAAATAGTTCTAATACCCCTTAGAGTATACAATAGAACAATTTATCCTAATATATAAACCATAACCAATAATGGAAAGAACCAAAAAACCTACTATATATATATAAAATAGTTCAAAAACCTTTGTACACAATCTAAAAATTTATAACTGAACAAAATAACAAACTTGAAAAAAAGGAAAAACACTATCTCTAGGTGACCTCACCAGTCACTCTCCAACACAATGACCGCATGCCACTTAAGGTGATCAAACTCAAGATGAGACCTGCACAAGGGTTAAAAATATAAAATAACTATAGGCGTGAGTGTTAAAACTTAGTAGGGTATCCCAATAATCTATTTCCAATACACATCCTTTAAAATTTGAGAAACATCCATTTTAAAGTTTGAACTATAATGTATAAAATTATGTTTTCTCAGAAATATTCCATGCTATAAATATTATAAATCAAAATTCATACAGGTTTTGATAAATCAGAAATGGTAGCAACATTTTTAAAAACAAGAAACTTTAAATAGAAACAATTTTTAAGGGGGAAACATTAAATAATGAAAAAATTTAAAGAAACACGCCTGATTATTAATTTACCAAAAAAACACAATATATGATGATGGTGAGTACAAAATAGCCAATGAGCATTATTCACAAGAACACCCCTAGGCACTAACTAGAAATGTGGCCCTAGGTACCTCGTATCTCAGTGCAAAAATATCCATAACCAATAACCTTATCATGCACGATCAACTAGGAGTGAAAATACCAATGGCCTAGTGGTCCCTAATAACCATTATTGTTTATTTAGTTTTTTCATCATCAATCATTCTAATTGAAACAAGGACGAATCCACTATCGAATCACTAGCATACTGGTCCTACTTTATCCACCTAGATTCCTGAGCTTCCATCTTTGTTCTCAATGAAGTTACAAATGTTATAAGATTCCAATTTAATATAAAAATAAAATTTATAATTCATACACTAACCAAATAGTACCCAAAAAAGTTTCAAACCCTTTACGTATTTCAATAAGCCACTTGAAATTTTGATAAAATAATTTCAAGAAGTATAATAAGGTTTTTAGATAAAAAACCACTAAAAATCATGTTTTGAGGAAAAATTCCCACCAATACTATACCAAAATAGATTTGGAAGCCCAAAAACCATTTAATAAATCAATTTAATGTATCATAAAATGACCCCAAATGGTACAACATGTAACACACATGAAAAATAATTTATAAATAAAAATGCCAAACATGCCTTTAATAATTTTACCAAAAAAATGTTTATCAAAACCACAGATAAAAATTGACATAAAGAGGTGAAAACACACAAGTTCTAGTATCTAATATTTTACATAAAACCCTTAATACATTTAGGTTACACTTTCAAAACCCAACCACCTTTATAAAAATTCCAAACGGGCCATTTATCGGGAGCTCGTGTCAAAACACCATTAAAACCAAAACTCTTAATCTTATAAAGAAAGAAACCAATTTGAAACCATTTAAGGGTTATGAAATAAAATTTCACATGATTACAATGTATTTATTAATCCAAACAAAATTATTTTTATCACAAACAAAATCAAAAATCCAACCAAGCAATTTACAGAACACGTGGCATTCACTTTTTAAACAAAAAAATCATTTTAAGCACTTTACATGGAATAAAAAACCAATTTCAAGCCCTAAATGAATTCAATATACTGAACTATGTTCAAAATACCACAAACAATGTGTGAAAGAAAATAAATAATTTTAATAAACATGTAGTGCGCACCATTTTAACAAAAAAAAACCCACTTTTCACAAAAAAAGGTTTTAACCGTTAATTTACACACCAAAAAATTATCCAAAGATTATATGAAAATATTAAAAATTTAAAAATGGTAAAAAAATCATGATGCAGATGAAAATTGAATTATAAAGGAATGTTCAAGGGATAACCTACCTCAAATCCATATAGGAATGTAAACACACGCCCGAAAACACCTGCCTCAGTTTCCAACACCCGAGATATATGAAGAATATCCCTAAAATAACAAAACCCCTATAAAAATATAGAGAAACTGGATCCCTAGGACTATAATGACTAGGGTAGAAGTGAAAACTCTGAAACATTAAAGAATAAGGAATATGAAGGGGAGATGAGAAAAAAATACATCAAGGAAACTAACAAACCCTTTATCTTCCCTTACATGTATGACAAATGAGGAGGGGTAATGGATTGTGAAGCCATGGGAGACCTTCTTAGGTCCGGATGCACCATGGGAAATCATTTTGGCTGCATTTGGGTCTGAAAATCCTAAGGGAGAAAAGTAAGAAAATTAAAATTCTATGTTCTGGGAAGTGCCACATGATTTAGTAAACTGCGTGCCAAACTGTATGATAGACACAAGAGAAACTTCATGATCACTCCTAAGAGGCTGCACGACCATGAACCAACCATGCAAGAGATTTTATACCTGTTGCACGACTACCTGGGTTTAACTGAAAGGTTTATCAAACTAGGCACCAACTGTGCTCATGAACTTTCATGACAAAAATTTTATGATTTCGCAAAAACACCCAAATGAACCAATGGAAAACAAAGAGGGAAAGCTTATAAAAATAAAACACTTCAAAAATTAACACTCATCACACCTAGAACCTAAGAAAAAGATCAGGAATCCCAAACGAACCTGATTAAAACCCACACTTGAAAAACTAAGTGTGATAGTATGTATGTGATCTAATTTTTTCTTTTTTACAATGTATGTTTTGGATGTAAAAATTTATTACTTATTTTTCAATATAAAAGCTAGAAATGTAATTTTTATGTTTTTAGTTCCAAATCTATGAGTTTGTGTTTGGGTCTATTACAATTGGTATTAGATAAGGGTTTAGATAACCTTGTAGATTATAATATTTTCATGTGAGGTTATTTTAAAGTTGTGGATACCATATTTGGTTTATATGTTAGAGGTTGATCATAAGTTAAAAGTTTTAGACACCCCTTTTTACATTTTATGTGAAAAATTTTTTCAGGTGATTGATGACATTTTATGAGATTTTTTATTGGATTTAAGTATATGTAACTATTAGGATTAATAGGTACTATTATTTGAGTAAGAATTAATTTTCACTTTACATAAATAATTTTTAAAGTTTTTAATACCTCTAGGGTTTATAATATCCTTATTATTGAGCTAATTATGTGTTATTAAAATTTGGGAACAAATGTTTTAGAGTATAGATAACTATGGGATTAAATAGTGATTTTTCAATTACATGATTAATGTAGTTTTAGTGGAATATCACTATAATTTTACTGAAAATTATGTCATATTGTGGAATTTTATTTGAGTGGTAAATGTTGATTTATCATTTAGAAGCATATTTGGTCTTAATGTGGCTTTATAGTGATTAATTTTATTTATAGAAATGATTTTCATATATTGGAGTTTATTGAGTAAAGAATATACATTTTTGGCATGATACTTTTAGTGTGATTGATGTTATTTGGAGATAAATATTAAATTCTTATTGGAATAATATGTGATCAAATCATTCTAATCTTTGGGTATTACTATTGAATGTCAAAGACAGATTCATATTTTCTTCATATGATGGTTTATTCATTTTGGGAATTATCTAAAATTTTATTAACTATTTTATTTTTTGTTAATGTATATATATTGGAGGAACATATTATTATCCTTTTTATAATTATGTGATCACTTATAAGTTGATTTTAGTGATTCAGGAATAAAAAAAATTCATCTTGAATGCTCATAATTTAGAGAAAAAGATGAGATTATGGTGGAAACCGATTAAAGGATTAAATTATACTTATCAAGTAAATATATTTCCTTATTTTCTGTATCTAGATGGTAATGTAATTCCTTAAATCTAGGAAAATAATTTTGAAACAAAAAAATTACCTTGATAGCTTCATTTGTGATGAATTAATGATCTTTTCACAACTATTTAGTTTATGGTTTTGTGGTTGTTGAATTTATCATGACCATTCATATTCTTGCAACAAATGATCATTTTCAATATTCATCATTATTTTTATATTATTTTTTTCTTACATGTCCATATTTTCACTTCCCACTAATTTATTCATTTTTTGATACCTAGATATGTGTTATTCTAGATAAAGTTTTTATTTCTTTCCCTCTTTTCCAGTGGATGTTTTATTAATCCCTAGTACGATATGGGTTTAAAAATATTTATTTTCATATAGAAAACCTTTGATTACCAATATAAAGTTAAAATTGAATGGAAAAAATTTATTAATGATGGGGGAGGGGTGTATGTAAAATCCTGATATTTTGAAAAGGAATACCATCATCAATAACATAAAGGATAAAATATAGTGAGCGTAAACGAACCCAGAAATATTATTATTTAAATATGACCATTATAACCAATCCATTGAATTAGAAGCTATAAATATAAATAAAATAATTATAAAATTTATATAAAGGTCCTATAAATTATAAACTTACTTATTAATTAATTGGAAATAAGTACTCAATTTTATTAAATCCATTTCATTCTTTATAAACATGTTTTATTGAAAATGGTTTTTATTGCTTTATATGCACATATAATTTTTATTAATTTTTTAAAATTTTGTAAATATTATTCATTAATAAGGGTATAATATTTAAATTCAGAATATCAAAATTTTCTTTAGTTAAAATTCTGATAATTTTATGAAAGGATTTATTTTTCAATAAGTAGTGAAAAAATACTAATTTTTATTGAAAATTGAATTTTCTTTTCAATTATTATCAAATTAAAATTCTACATTTGATTCATTATAATAATTAATTAGTTTATTTTTATTTAAAATAATAAGAATATGTGGTTTTAGGAATTTTTTTTATTGAAATTAGTATAAAAACTTTTTATACTTAAAAAGAGATTTTTTCTAAATAATCATTTTCATCACGTTTTCCTATTTAATTTTTAAATTAAAATCTACCACATATGTATTATTGATAATTAAAAATTAATTCTATATTTAGAATCGGGATTTTCAAATTTGGTAAATTGGGGTATTCTATATTTTATACATTATGGATAGTAACTTTAGTAATTTTTTTTACCAAGGTAAAGGGTAAATTAGGCAATTTAGGTAAAAATATTACAATAAGGAAACAAAAATGACCCAAACACTTAAATAAATTTTATTACATGAGTATATAACATACATAATAATCCAAAAGTCTAATATATATTCTTTATTTCCATTTGGACATGATTTTTACCTTTATATTATTTTATATAATGAAAAGTAAAAAATGTCATTATTTTTATTTTATTATCTCTAATATTTTATCATAGGGATGCAAAAAGGGTATATTTGGTTATAAATTTCAATTTTAAGGATAAATTAATATTTTATTATGATAATTTATTTTTAATTTTTATTCTTAAAATAATTAACTTAAATGATGATGCAATACTGACGCAATGTCTGTGCAAGCAATAAAAAATCAATAAAATAATATTGAAAACTCTAAAAATAATATTATTTGGGTGTGTTTTATGGTTAAATGAATTTTTTGATAAAAATTACTTATTATCAAGGTTTTTATGCATTTTATTTTAATTCTATTTTTTCTTGTAGTTTTAAAATTCAAATTAAATTAATTATTCAATAATAGACATTAATGTTATTTAATAAAAATATTATTTTATTAAATGATTTAAAATTCATAATAATATTATATTCAACCAGTTGAATGATATATGATCTTTTAAATCAACTATAGTCCATTTATTTAATATTAATTCTTTTTCAACTAATTATATTAACCCCTTAAGAGTAAAAAACATTTATATCATAGAAATTGTAAAAAGGGTTAATGAAGGGTTAAAACAAAAAGATAAGGGAAAAAATGTGATCCAATATTTTCCAAATTTTTTCTTATGAGAAGATGTAGATTATTACTTGATATATATTCCAATATTATCTAATTGAATCCATTTTAACTTCAAAAATATTTTTTAGTAATTAAATACTTTCATAAATTTTAAATGTGTCCCCCCTCTCTTATAAAAGGGAACCTCTTCTTCTCATTTCTTCACAATTAATAAAACTATTTTTTTGGAAAATAAAATCCCAAATACATTACATACATCCATTATAACATTATATAAGTCTTATTTTATGAATAAGTTCGACTAAAGTGGTCGTAAGGTGTAAAGTAATAGAGGTTGTCCAAAGAAGAGGTATCGTTCTTAAACAAGTGTTTTTTTTATTTCTTACTCCACCTCCATCAAATATTTTTCAACCATGATGAAATAATAAAACCCAAATCTTATATATAATGAGATGTTATTATGTTAATTTCATATCAAATATTCATCTCCAGCCTCTATTAAATGGGAAATGAATCCATCATTCTTGTGTAGGGCGGACTACCACATCATGGACCAATTTAATTAGTTTTAAATCACCATCTCTCTTGGATTTTTATAAGGATTTATTTAATATATATTTATATATTATTAATTTAATAGTTTTAATTTATAAAAGATAATATATCATACACTTTCTTACCTTTTCAATACATTGATGAATGATAATGTCATTCGTGCATCTATGCATAATACAATCTCCATGAGGGGATGTGATTCGTTTATCAACATCACATCACATTGATGACACATATAAGTATACCTAATGAAATAATATGGAATTTATCATAATATTATTATTATTAAAAGATATGATAATACATACTTTTTTCCATGTAAATACCCATCCTTAAACATTACATATTCTAGATATTTTAAAACTAGAAATCACATTTTTTTCCAATTACAATTTGGGTTTAGATTTTTAAATAATTAATAAAAAATACTATATAGTTAATACATAAATTAAAAGTGGACAATTATACTCATATACATTTATTTCTTAACACAACAAATATTTAAAATAAAACATAAATTCTTATACTGATATATCTTCACAATTTTTCCTTGATCTCATCCTTATCTAAACTCTTCCTTAAACCATGTGATTTTTTTTAAAACATAGTACAATAAAAAAATCTAAATAAGGAGATTAAAATAAAGGGAACCATTAGTCCAATTAAAACCCACAAAACATGTCCTTAAAACACAACTTTTTCCCTAAAAATAGAATCATTATTTTGAAAATATCATTATCTTACCTTTTGAAAATAAAAAAAATCATGAACACTCCTAAGAAATAATATAAAAGATATGTAGGTAACATGGGGCATAATTATACTCAAATGTAATAACTATGTGATTTACTTCTCTACATGTCACTCTTTCAAATTCAATAACCATATTGTCGGCTTCAATAAATTTCACTATTAAAAATGTATTAATCATACGGTCAACATCCATACAAGTCACTCTTACAAATAGAATAAACATATGTTCTACCTATATACCCAATACATTGGATGTTATAATGAAACCACACATTTGTGGTTTATTATGGAACCAACCTTCATTGGTTTATCAAAATCCAACTGATAAAATAAACCAGTACCAACATATAATTATAACACATAAAATATTTCAATTTTTAACATGTCACTCATAAAAATTCATTTTCACTAATATGAAAACATTTTAAGTTATTTAATAACTAAAACATTTTTAAAACTCATTTAAAACATTTAAATATATATATTTTAAATCAAAGATCCCCATAATACTTTCAAACATTTTAGATAAAAATTTTAAAATATTCATTTCTATATAAATACATTCATAAAAACCATTTTGAAAACATTGACATGAAATATAAATATTTATAAGAATAAATATTTAAATCATTAAAAGAGATGTTTTAGAAAAAAAGTCCCTTACCATGAGTCCAAATCATCACATAAAATATTTATATTCCTAAATAATAAACATATGTTAATTATTTATTTAATTGACAATTTTTTTTCAAACTTCTATTTATTTTAATTTAATTATTACCATGTTATAACAATTATAAAATTATTTAAGTTCATGTCAGATGTTTTGATGATATTCGATACATGGTTCCAAATCGATTTTTGTATGATGTTTTTAGTAAAAATTGGTAATAAGTACATAATCTATAGAATAATATTAATAACATATCAATAACTATTATACATTAGTCATACTTTTAAATAAAACCATTAAGTATGGTTATGAAAAATGAACTACGTTTTTCTTATGAAGACTTTAAACTGTACGTATACATGAGTAACGCTTCTATTATTCAACAATCATTATGTAAAAAAGGTAAGAATTAACTTATATTTACATAATGATAATAATATAATTAATATAAGATTAATTATTTAAATAAATTTATATATATCATCCATGTGATGTGTGGAAGAAAAAAGAATCACATCATTTCATGGAGGAGATAGTGCACACGTATGCACGAGCGACAATATCATTTTTATGTGAATTTAAAGGTATGAGATTAAATGATATATTATTATTTTATAATATTATATAGGTCATTAATATCATATATAAGCATTAATTACATTTTCATAACCAGTCTTGAGAGACGGTTATGGAAAAAATTTATATTGGTTCGTGAGGTGGTAGTCCATTGTATACACAAACAATTATTTCTTTTCCCATTCGATGGATGTAGAGATAGATTTAGATGATTATATTCACATAATATAATATTTTTATATTTTTTATACTATAATTATTATTTCATAATGGTTGAATAATATTATAAAAAAGTGGATGAAGATACAAAACAAAAACACTTAATTAAAAATGATACATTTTGTTTAGAAATCTCCTTCGATTAACACCTTAAAACCTCTACGGTGAGTTTTATGCATAAAATAGGAGATATATAATATGGGTATGGATTATATAAAGGTATAAGGGTAGATCATGGAAAATAAAATAGGCTTTAAGGTGTGATTAATAGAGAAGAAGTATTGCCTTTTTATAAGATAAGGGAGGGTACTCTCTTAATTTTTCATAATAATAAATTAATATAAATTAATTTTATATTCTAAATTTATGATAAATAATTTTTTATAATAAAGGATGATTAAGGGTAGAAATAAATTCATAAAATAAAAATTATTATTTTATTTTATTTTTTAAACATTATCTTTCTATTTTAACCTTTATTTTACCCTTTTAACTCTTACCATAATATCATGTAATTTACACTTTGAGGGTCCATATAATTACTATAAAATGAAAAAATTCCAATAAATTAATAATTGAATAAATTTTTAGACTTATCCAAATAATTTTACTGAATTTCATATTTTTTATGAATTTATGTCATTTTGAAAATTATTATTTATTTGAAAATATAATTAATGTCAATTTTGATAGTATTCATTACTTGAAGTTTTAAAAATATCTTAATAACATGATATCTTAGAAAAATCTCTTTTAACTCATAATGAAAATATAAAATTCAATTAGAAGATTTTTTATGGCATTAAGAATATCTAAGTATATTTATTTTAATAATTTTAATAACATTTATTTGATATTTCAATTAATTAAACAATTACTATATCATCATCATGTCTCCATTTAATGTAATTATTTTATCACAAAAAATTATAATTAAATAAACATGATATAGATAACTATTTTATATTTTAAATTAATTTTTATAGTAAAAAATATCACCTACATTACTCTATATTAAAAATATTTAACTTGTTAAAAAGAAAAGATTAACATGTTTTTCTTTTCTATGAATAAAATATTATAAAGTTCGTATTTCTATCCAAATGGCCATAAATGATAAATAAACAGTAATTTAATTTTTAGGGATTTAAAATACTCATACAAAAAAATTGTAAATTTATTTAGGGTCATTTTCTAATATTTATAAAATTATTTTTACCCTTAATTACCGAATTTACCCTTAACTATGTTAATAAAAATTTCCAAAGTTTCTATTCATATTGTCCAAAAACAAAAAGGGAGTTGTTTAATAATTTTATAAATTATTATTAAAAATATGGAATCTATATTTTATATTCAATTCATATAACTTGTAGAGATTAATTAAAAAATAATCCCACATACGAGACAAAACAATAAATTTTTAATGTAAAAATGTTCAAAATTTCACAATTTTTATATCATGTTTCAAGGTGAAATTGATTCTAATGAACTATATTATATTAAATGATATAAAATAGATATAATTATAATATAAAAGTGATAAAAAATAAAATTTATCACTATTAATTATTTAGACGAAAAAGATCTTTTGAATTAAAAAGTAGCATTTTCTCATTATTTATCAAAAATTGAAACTTATCAGAAAAAAAAATTAAACCAAAGTAAATTTTGGTATTAAAATTTAAAATAATAAGTTAATTGTATATAAGAGAATTTATAAAACTATCAAATACTAGATTTAAAAAAAGTGGGCCATTAAAAGTTGGTTGAACATCATTTTTAGAAAAATACTTCTTTTATGCATAAAATTGATTTTGTTCCTACATCAGGTTTAGAAAAAAATATTATGAATATTAAATATTATATATCAATATATATATATATATATATTTCATTAATATAATCCAATAATTGTGATTTTTGTATTTATTTTTATAAAACACACTTGTGCACATTTAAATAATTTTTTAGGAAACCATTTAATTTTATTTTAAAAAGGGGTTTATGTTAATTTATAATTAATTGTTCAATATTATATATATATATATATATGTAAACCATATTTCTATAGTATGATTAACCTAGTTCATCCCCATCATTCTAATGATGAGGTTATAATGTTAAGATAATAATATTTTATTTTTTCATTTAATGTCGATGTGTCATATCATGTATTATTACACCACGACCCAAGAATCCCATATTCGGTGCATTATTTTATCACATAAAAATGAATTACATGGAATAAAATCGCATTGGAATGATCAGTTTAGCAGTATTGTAAAGATAGATTACATACATGATACCCATAATACATTGGGAAATAGAAAATACAAACATGATACATAATAAAATGAAATAAACAACATCCTTGAAATTCATTCAAAGGATTCCTCTTCATAAATTAGGGAAATGAAACCTATAAGGGTGAGTTTAAATGATTAATAAGGGTATGTAAAGAGGAAAAAATAATGAATAAATGTATTTAAATCAACATGGAAAGGTAAATAATTGATAACACATGTCACTAAAATAACTAGATAATGAAAAATCAATATAGAAAGGTAAATAACTGAAACACATTCCATCTAAATCAATAAACTGAGAATAGAATGCATCCATAGATATGTTTATGAAAAACCTCATGGATAAATAATAACTAAGTCTAAATGGGGGTGATTCCTAATTATTGGATGTCATATTTCCTATGTAAATGGAACCTTTACCATCAATAACTTTCACAAGATGGTCTAGCATATCAGGTAGAAGCCCATCTATTTTGGGCAATACTTTCATCTCATGAGTTTATCGATTCATCATGGTGATTTTTTAAAATGGTCTCCAACCCATAGGGCTTGCATTAACCAGTCCCCAACCCGTAGCAATAATAGTCAAATTACCTATACTAATAGTTTGGAACCATTAGTATAGGTCCCCAAACCATTGGTATATCCTATACCAACGGTTTGGGAAGCCGTTGGGTGATTTTTCATGGGGATAGACCTATCCTAACGGTTTGGGTAAAACCATTGGGAGATACCTATCCCAACGGTTTGAAAACCGTTGGTATAGGTCTATACCAATGGATTTTCAAACCGTTGGGAAATAGCTTTCCCAACGGTTTTCCCCAAAATATTGGGATAGGTAAATTTTAAAAAAAATCCATGATAGAGGTTTAAACCCACAACCTCTAGGTTAAATATCAATGACTTTACCTCTACCCCATAATTACCTTTGTTGATATATTTGGAAATATATATATATATATAATTTATTTAATGATATTTGATAAAATAATTCATAAAAAATAAGGATATGTATCCCAACATTTCTTAAAACCATTGGGATAGATGCCCACCCTTTCCCTACATTTTTTCAAAACCGTTGGGATATATAGCCACCCTTTCTCAACTGTTTTTCAAAAACATTGGGAAAATTGGTGTCATTGTGGACTTTCTCCAACGGTTTGGTGAAACCATTGGGAAATACATATTAAAGATTAATTTTCCCAATGATTTAGAAAAACCGTTGGGAAATCCATACCCTTTCCTAACAATTTTTCCAAACTATTGAAAAAATTTGTCTCAAAGTGGGATTTTCGCAACTATTTAGAAAAAACATTGGGAAAGCCATACCCTTTTCCAACAGTTTGGAAAATACATTGGGTAATCCATACCATTTCCCCATGGTTTTTCAAAACTATTAGGAAATGTGATCTCAATGTGGGATTTTCCCAAGAGTTTGTAAAAACCATTGGAAAATCCATACCATTTCCCAAAAGTTTGGAAAAACCATTGGGAAAAGTGGTATAAAATTAGGTTTTTCCCAAAATTTTGGCAAAACCATTTGAAAAAACATACCCTTTCCTAATGGTTATGCCAAACCATTGGGAAAAGGGGTCTCAATGTGAGATTTCCCCAACAGTTTGGAAAACCTATTGGAAAATCCATACCCTTTCCCAACGGTTTTGGAAAACCATTTAGAAAGTTTTCTCGAGGTGGGATTTTCGCAACGGTTTGGAAAAACTGTTAGTAAAGGGGACATATACCAAATTTTTTTTAAACCATTGGTATAGATGCTTTGGTATAGGTAGGATTTATAGTAGTGTAGGTCTTTCATTAACCAGTTTTAAACCTATGTCTTTCCTATCCAAAGCATTCCTCATATATCAAATAATTGATTTTATTATTAAAAAATATGACTAAAAATAAAACAGCCATATTAAATAAATAATATATAATTATCAATAATTTCTCAGTGGAGGATGATTAACTACATGGGTTTTTCATGTTGATGAATTGAAATACCATTTAATGATTATTAAAAACATCTTTGAGGAAAATAATCTCTAAATATTTTAAAGTGTCTTATACCACTTTGAAACATTTGAATCATTATCCCTAGAAACGCTTACCAATGAATGAAACCTAGAATATCACAAGAATAAGTATATTCATGATATTATGTATGAACGGGAAGTGTATATACCATATAAAATAAACAAAGTGCATAATAATAAATAAGTCTCAATGGAATGTAAATTGAGATGAAATCCCTTACCACTTTGTAATCATTTATATAAAATGATGTCCATTTATAAAAGAAAATATTTTCATTGAAAATAAACTTATAAACGTGAAAATGGACTTCAAAACATTAAGGAATCAAGATGGTGGGAAATTATATTCTTGCTGTATAAGTTAAAATAATTCTCTTACCTTTGTAATAAAAGTCATAATGTACCTTGTTTTTGAAAACGATAGGAAGATTCAATTTAAATAATTTTTAAAAAGAATAAAAAGGGTAAAAATTTCTTTTAATAATTATTGTAGAATATTAAAAATCAATTTAATAATTTTTTAGAAAATTCTATCATGGAATAGAAATATTTATCAGTGGAGACTTAAACAAAAACAATCCCAAATAATGATGAGATTATAGAATAACCCCTTAGCACTTTATAATCAGTAAAATCATATTACAATGAAAGAAATAAAATTATTTAGATATGTAAATTTTATAATATTCATAATAACACTCATAAAAGGCACTAATGTCAAATATATACACCACACAAAAGCAATGAGTGGTGAATATGGCATAATTCATGAAGAAATAAAAATGAGACAAGAAATCCCCTTACTGTGCGTTTTATTTTCAGTGATCAGCATTTAAACTTCTATATAATGGTTTTAATAGTGTTACTAACTTATTAAAAAACCATATTAATATTTATTATATCTTATATTATCATCTTATCATATCTTATCACCCCTTTGTTATCATTCATTCTCTATTTTCACTCTCTTGGGTGTTAATTACATAGTTTCTTGAGTATGTATTGACTTGTTATTTGTTGTTTAAATTACTTTAATTATGATATAATAATCAATAGAATATAAATAATTATATAAATACTATATCTATTAACTATATACATATATTTATTATAATATACAATATTTGAAGATAGTAAATTAAATGAACCGTTTATGGAGAGGGTAGGTCATACGTATGTAAGAATGCTACTTAAATTTCTTTTACATATTAAAATAATAAAAATAAATGATATATATGTATATTATAATTCAATTATCATATTTATGTTATATATTTCACATATATTTATTAAAAACATCTTTTATACGTTCCATGTATAGTGTGAATGAATTGCATCGCTTTGAGGAGGCAGTAGTCCAAACTATGACAAATGATATTATCGTATTTACAAAAAATTGAATTCATAATAGTATATGTTATAAAATAAATAAATTATAATAAATATCATATATAAAATATATAAATATATTTTCTATAGTAATTCCCAACCATGAAAGGTGGTAAAGGAAAAACAAACAATTATTTTTTCGTGAGGTGGTAATTCACCGTACACATAAACAGTATGCTCATTACCAATTTTATGGAATTGTGTGTAAGTGTAGGTATAAAACTTAGCATAAAAAATCTCAATATACCGAAAATACTATTTTTGTTATATAATCATGGAATAAAGAGAGTTTTGGGGGTGAATAATTGAAATAAAACTAAAGAGCTTGACGAAAGATGTTACCTCTTCTTTTGGTAAATCCTTTCGGTTTGCACCAAAGGTTCTAGTTGGATGGATTTCATCTCGAAGGGAGGATTATAAAATGAATATAGGTAATTTAGGAGCTTATTGGAGAATATTAAGGTCGATCAATAAGGTCAAAAGTTCTGTGAGTAAGTGAGTTAAGAGGCAACCTTTTATAATTGAGGCGAGGGGTACTTTTGGAAACTCTCAAAATATTAAATTAATTTTAATTAATTTTCAATTATAAATAGCTCCAATGTGAGTTATTTATAATATAATATTATTATGGGTCAAAATAATCTCAAACAATAATTATTATATATGTTTATGTCACATTATTACCATTATATTTTGGCTTTAACCCTTAGTTAAAACCTTTAACTCTTATCGTGACAACCTGGCATTTTATTCTGTAAGGGTTAATACATTTACTATAAAATGTGCAAAGACCCATAAATGAGTCATGTATGGAATTTTGAACCATATTCCAACAATTTGGCATGATTTTTGATTTTTATAAATTTTATATCATTTAATAAAATATTATTTATTTTAAAATATCATTAATGTCAATTTTGACACTTCATTTCTTGACTTTTTAAAAAATATCAATACTATAGTTAACATAAATTTCTTAATACCTCTATTATATTTATTGGTAGTCTATAAAATGCATTTATAAACTTAATTATCTCAATTTTTTATTTTAATATATCTAATAACATTTATTTTATATGTCTATTAGTTGTACAATTACTGCATCATCATTGTGAAAGCATTTAATTTAATTATTTCTTCTCTAAAAATTAAAAATAAATTATCATAATGATGAATAAAATTATATATTCAAAATTAATATTTATAGTTAATGATATCTTTTGAATAACCATATATAACAATGTAACACTTATTAAAAACAAGAGTGTGGCATATTGTACATTCATTAGAATAAAATATTATAAAATACTTAAAGTCATCCAAGTGGCTCCAAGAGGCCATAAAATCATTTCCATGATAATTTAAGTTGAAAATGACTCATAATATAAAATTTGGACAAGTTTTAGGGTAATTTTATAATACTTATAATATTCTTTTTACCATAAATTACTTGATTTACCCCTAACCATGATAATTAAAATATTACTAAATTTACGATTCATATTCCCAAAAATAAAATAATCCTATTTACATAATTTGAACCCACTTCTTCCAAAAATGGAATCAATTTTTCAAATTTCAAAACACAGAAATTTTAGTAATTAATTTAAAATTAATCTCATTGATGGAATGAGAAAATGAGTTCTTAAAGTAAAAATGTACAAAATATTATAATATTTTTATATTCATATTCAATGTAAAATTGATTCCAACGACTAAAATTTAATTAAATGATATAAATTAAATATAATTATACATTAAAACCAATTAAAAATATAATTCATCACTATAAAGTATTTTGATTAAAATGTTATTTTCAATTAAATTGCAATATTTAATCACTATTAGTCAAAACATGAAACTTATTAGAAAAATACTAAAAATTTAACCAATGTAAAAAATTTATATTCCAATTTAAAATAAGAAGCTTATATTTTAAAATATAATATATAAAAGTTTCAAACTTTTTATTTAAAATAGGTTCGCCATTAAAAGGTGGTAAAAATGATTTTATTAAAATAGTCTTTTAATATGAAAAATATTATTTATTCTTATGTTATTTCAATAAAATAATTTCGGATGAACGTAAAAACATTTGATTATATATATAATATACAAATTTTATAATTTGGTCAATACTATCCATTCATTCAAATTTAACGGCTTGGTTATAATTTTATTTTAAATAATACTATTAATAATATATTGTGGTTCATTTAATCTAGATGTTGCATGCCACATAAGATATCAAGTATAGTGAATTTATTTATTAAGTTTCATACTATAAATTCTTGTGGTGTAAAATTATATCTTACTAAAATAAATTGTTTTCTAAAAATTTAAACTCGGGATCGAAGCCTAGGGGTTTGACTTCTCAAAATATCATTATTGAAATCCCACATTAGAAAAGGGAATAATCAGACCTCCACTTTAAAATAAAGAAAAGGAAGTAAAAAGGTCACTAGAGATAACACATAATAGGGTTACAGGTAGGAAAACATAGACATGGAAGAGAAATCTATCCATCAAGTTCTGATAGAGAGTGATAGAAAAAATAGTTAGATGAAAGTTAACAATCAAAACGTTATTAATCTATGATGATCTAAGGGACCATTTGATTCATTGGAAAATAAGGCACTAGGATAATATTTTTGGTTTCAAGATAATTTCCTTGTAGTTGAAGAATTAATTTACTTCATAAACTAAGAACATAAGGAAAAACACTTACATGATATGCAGAGTTTCATCCTTTAATCAATTTTCACCAGAAACTAAACCATTTCTCTAAACAATGAGCATTTAAGATGAATTTTTCATGCCTGCAGATTTTAAATAAACTTATACATATCACAAAAAAAATATTATAACTATATATTTTTCCTGCCTTTATACATTAACCAAAAATAAAATTGTTAGGATATGATAAGGTAATTACCAAAAAATAATTCACTAAAATTCAAGGGTAAAACACAAATTTCAACATATAATATTCAGAACATGAATATCATTCCTCAAAAAAATTCTAGACTACGATTGAAACACAAAAATTAAAATGATTTGATTGTATAGTCTTCAAAATTACATCAATAACTCTTAATGTATTATACAAAAAATTTAATTTCCTAAATATCATAATTTTAATGGTTTTATAGAAATTTCTATAAATAACCTGAATCACCATATGTCCACAATAAAATCATATTTGATTCTAAAATACAATTCATTATGATTACATTAATCTTATATGATTTCCAAAAAAAATGAACTTTTTATAAAATAACATTAATTACTTAATCAATAAATCATTTTTCAATCCCAATGTTATCTATTTGTCAAAAAAAAAATTCCACAAAATAAAAATAATAGTTATCCCATAGTTATTTTTACTAAATAAAAAAAAGATGCTAACTAGGAATTTTCATTGTCTAGTGGTATCCACTACATCCTTGTCTCCGTTCAGTTGTGGGTTCAAACCATATGGCCTTGCCGTACGTGATAGTTTTTCATCTGGCCTGAGGGTTTTCATTTTTCTAAAACTATATCAGTATAACATCCAAAATAAATATGACATAAATCCTTAAAATACGGTTGATCACTAAATATCTTTTAAAATAATTTTTTTAATACAACCCCAATACATATGTACTTCATCCATTTATTTACAAATAGGTCCTTTATTGTTATAGAGTTTATCCTATTGAAGAAGGAATTTACTAAAACTAAAAAAATATTGTGAGCATAAATTACCATATTAGAAAAATCATATAATCATTTTTAGAAGTCTAAATATTAAAAACTTATTTTCAATATAAGACACCTCCATTTTAACCTAGGTCATTCATTGCCATTAAATATTCAAATTCATCATAATTTTTTTAAAAGAAATTTGAATTACCCTAAGTATATCCTCAGGGAGTGTCAAACCAAGTGTGAAAAAACACCTGTTTTCATGTAGCAGTTTATGCCGATTCAGACCCGATACAACTTGTTGGAGTTATTACTCCAAGGTAAATCTGTTCCAAAACCACATCCACTTGTAGTACCCATACATGGATTTATTTCTATGACAACCAAACAAATATCTAACTTACCAAATTTGTAGGATGTTCTTCTATACTTATCCTCAATGTCTTCTTAGGATTATGTTCAATAATCTATGTTTTCAAAATCTAGTTTCCAAGGTTGCTGCTAAAATTTATTTGATACCAGCTATAACACCCTGACCCCAAATGCCTGGAGTTAGTGCATTATTTTATTACATTGGAATGAATTACAAGAAATCAAATCTTGAAGGACTAATCATTTTAGCAGTCACAGAAATTCAGATTATATACATGATACCAATAATAAATTGGGAAATAAGAAATAAAAACATGATACATAATAAGAATAAATAAACAAAATCCTTGAAATTAATTCAATAGATTATTTATAGAAAAATGGGGAAAGGAAACATATAAAAGTGATATAAAATAATAATTAATGGTATGTAAAGTGGAAGAAATATTTAATAAATAGAGATAAATCAACATGGAATGGAAAATAACTGATAACACATGACATTCAAATATCGAGATAAGAAAAAATCAATATGGTAAGGTAAATGACTGAAACACATGCCATATAAATATATAAACTAATAATATAATGAATCCATAGATATGTCGAAGGAAAATCTCATGGATAAATAATAAATAATTCTAAATAAGGAAGATACTTAAATATTGGACACATACATTGATCCTTAACTGTCGAGACCTTTCCCAAGAATATTTCAAATATCAAGAAAAAACTAATCTATTTTGGAAAATTATTTCAAATCATGAGAATACCAATGCATCTTGGTGATTTATTTAAATGTTCTCCAACCCATAGGGATTACATTAACTAGTCTCCAAACCAAAGGACTTGCATTTACTGGTCCCAACCTGTTTATTTCAGGTCCAAACAATTCCTCATATATCAAATAATTGATTTAATTAATAAACAATGTAACGTACCATCAAAAATAAATATTTAATAAATAATATAGATTTATCAATAATTCTTATATTGTGGATAATTAAAAAAGGTGTTTATTGATTTTTATGAATGGAAATACCATTGAAATACCACTAAAACATTCTTGAGGAAAATATTATTTAAACATTTGAAAGTTTACCAAAGCTCTTGTAAGCATTTGAATCATAATCCCCATGAATGAATAACATTTAATGAAACATATAATATCATGGGAATAATTATATTCATGATATAATATTTTAAAGGGCTTTATATACACCATATAAAAGAAACTAGGTTCATAATAACAAATAAGTCTTAATTGAATATAAATTGAGATCAAATCCCTCACCACTTTGTACTCATTTGTTTAAAAGAATATGAATTTATAAAAGAAAATTTTTGACATGAATAAGACCTTTTAAACTTAGAAAGGAAGATTCAAAACATTATGGAATCATGATTGAAGGAAATTTAGTTCATGCTATATAAGTTAAAAAACATTACTTTTACTATTATTAGAAAAGTCATAAAGTACCTTGTTTTGGAAAACGATAGGAATATTCCTTTTAAAGAATTTTTTAAAAACAATAAAAGGTGTAAAAATGTATTTAATAAATTATTGGATATTATTAAGAAAAGTTATAAAACATTTTTAGAAAACACGATCATGGAAAAAAAATATTCCCTAGTAGAGACTTAAATAAAAACAATCCCGAATAATGATGAGATTGGGAAATAACTCCTTACCACTTTATAATCAGTTGAATTGTATTTACATGAAGGATAGAAAATTATATGGATATGAAAATATCATAATATTCAGAATAATACTCATAATGGAAATCCTGTGATGTATATACACCACACAAAATAATTGAGTGGTGAATATGGCATAAGTCTCGAAGAAATAAAAGTGAGACTAGAAATCCCCTTGCCTTGGGTTTCCTTTTGGGTGATCATCCTTTAACCTACTATATAATGGTTTTAAGAGTTTTAATAACTTATTACACAAATATATTAATATTTATGACATCATATATTATCATTATATAATACCTTATTACCTATTTGTTAACATTATTTCGTTATATTAAATATCTCAGGTGTTAATTACCTCATTTCTCAAGTAAGTTTTGACTTGTTATTTATGGTTCCAATTACATATATCATGATTTAATAATATAAAAAATTTAAAAAATGATATAAAAATCATATAAATTAAATATATATATATATAAATTTATAAAATTTGGAGATAGTAAATGAAATGCTCAATTCATGGAGATGGTAGGTCATACGTATGCATGAATGCTACTTTCATTTATTTTTCGAATTAAAAGAATGTAAATTAAATGATAAATATTTATTTTATAATAAAACTATATTATTTATGTCATACATATCACATATTTTTTTTGAACCATCCTTTATACATTTCATGTATAGCGTGAATAAATCACATCGCTTTGAGGAGACGGTAGTCCACATTTCCAAAAATAATGTTATCGTATATAAAAAAACTAAAAGTATAAGGATATGTGTTATAAAAGAATTATATAAGAATAAAGAAATAATAAATATCATATATAAAATATATAAATAGTGTGTCCATCAAAATTCCCAACCATGAAAGGGTAGTAAAGGAAAAATGAGCAATCATCTTTTCGTGAAGCGGTAGTTCACCGTACACATGAATTGTATGTTTGTTACCCATTAGATGGAATTGTATGTAATTTTAGGTCAAACCATTGGAATAAAAACATATCAGTATATTTAGGATACTAGTTTTTTTATATTATCTTAGAATATGGAGAGTTTTGGAGTGGATAATAGAACTAAGACTAAAGATCTTGAGGAGGGATTTTCCAACTTCTTTGGGTAACTCCTTTGAGTTTGGACCAAAAGGATTACTTGGATGGATTTATTCCAAAACAGAGGCTTCTAGAAAGATTCAAGGGATGTTTGGAGTTTATTTGGGAACAGTTTGGTTAATATGTAAGGCTGAAAGTGGTGCGAGGAAGTGAGGGAGGATGTTCCCTTTTATAATTGAGGTTAGGGGTACTTTTTGGAAACTCTCAAACTATTAAATTAGTATAAATTAATTTTCTATTCCAAATGGCTCTAATGTGATTTATTTCAAAGATAATATGAGAATGGGTCTGAATCAACTCAACCAATATTTGTTAGACAATTTGAGGTCATATTTTTACCTATATCTTCTGGCTTTAAAACTTAGTTAAACCTTTTAATTCTTATTGTGACAACTTTTTTTTACTCTTTAAGGGTTTATATAGTTACTATAAAATGTAAAATAAACTATAAATGAGTCATGGATGAAATTTTAAACATTATCCCAGTATTTTTTCTAACTTTCATATTTTTATTAATTTTATATCATTTAATAAAATAGTATTTATTTTAAAATACTATTAATGTCAATTTTTACACTATTCATTTAGTGAATTTTTTTAAAATATCAATAAACCAGATAAATTTAAAAAACAATTAATACCTCTAGAATATGTCTAGTTTATCCTGAAAACTTATTTATGTCATCAATTATATCAAATTATATTTATTTATAAACTTTTATTAACATTTATTTGATATGTCCATTAATTAAGAAATTATTACATCATCATTATAGAAGCTTTTAATTTATTTATTTCTTCCCTAAAAATTAAAAATAAAATATAATTATAAATAATAAAATATTATCTTTAAAATTAATATTTATAATTGAGGATATATTCTGAATAAACATATATAAAAATGTAATATTTACTAGAAAACAAGAGTGTGACATATTGGACTTTCCATAGAATAAAGAACTATAAAAACCTTAAAGACTTACGCATAGATCCAATAGGACAAAAAATTGTCCAATGGATGGATTTGGAAAAAAATAACTCATCCAATAAAATTAGGATAAGTGTTTGGGAAATTTTATAATACTTATAATATTATTTTTACCCACAATTACTTGATTTACCCTCAATCGTGGTAATTAAAATATTACTAAATTTCTATTCATATGAAAAAATATAAAAAATTTATATAATTTGAACTCACTGAATTAAAATATAGAATATATTTTTCAAAATTCAAAATATATAATTTGTAGTAAATAATTTAAACTTAATCCTACTGACAAAATGAAAAAACATATTTTTAAAGGGAAATGTACAAAATAATATAATGTTTTTATATTCAAATTTAATGAAAAATTGATTCCAATGACCTAACATTTATTAAATGATATAAATTTATTTTAATTATAATTTTAAAATAATTAAAAATATAATTTAACACTATAAATTATTCAGATGAGTTTTTTTCAATTAAAATGCAATATTTTTTCACTATTCATTAAAACATGAATCTTATCATAAAAATACAAAAAATTCATCCAAAGTATAATTTTATATTCAGATTTAAAATAATAATTTTATTTTGTACAGTATAATAAATTATTTTCAAAACTTTTATTTAAAATAGGTTCTTTATTAAAAGGTGGTAAAAAAACTTTAAAAAAAATATTTTATTCAAATGCGTAAAATTTGATTTATTCTTATCATATGCCTATAAAATCATTTTCATGAATGTAAAAATATTTTATTAGATATATAATATATAAATTTTATTATTTTATTAATACTATTCATTTCCACCAATTTAACGTTACTGTTATAATTTCTTTTTAAATAATAATATTAATAGTATACCATGATTTGTTTACGCTCAGTGTTGTGTGCAACATAATATATCAAAGATATTTCTTTTATTTATGGTGAGACATATGGTAAAATCATTGTTTGTTAAATGTACATTATAAAACATAGAATTTTCATTTTTTAAAAATATAGATGTCACCATCTCCCCATCATTGGAAATTACATCATCACATATTTGAATTCAGGCCTAGTAGCTATGGATTGAGTTTTCAAAATACCTTTAATGAAATCCCACCTTAGAAAAACAATTAAGAATAATTCCACTTTAAAATTAATAAAGCGAAGTACAGTGGTCACTTAAGAAAACACATAATAGTGATCCATGGAGGAATACATGAAAATGAAAGAGAAAGATAACTATCTAGTTCTGATGGAGAGTGATAGAGAACCCAGTCATGAAAAAGTTAACACTTACAATACCATAAATACGAGTTGGTTAAAATGTTATTGATATATAAATAAGAAAATTAAACAGATAAAATTTTTGTTTCAAAATTACTTTCTTAGAGTTGAGGAATTATTTTACTAAATTGATTAAGAACATAAGAAAATATAATTCCTTGATAAGTAAAGTTTCATTCTTTATTAAAATTACACCATACAATCATATTTTTCTCCAAATTATGAGTATTTAGGATAAATATTTCATGCTTGAAGTACTATAATTAAATTCTAGAAGTTCATGTATTCCAAAAAATATTAACTATCTATTTATTCAATCATAAAACAGTAACCAATACCAAAATGGTTATGACAATATAAATAATTTAATGGAATAAACCATTATATGAAGAAAAACCAATTCAATCTCCAAAATTCAATTATAATACACAAAGTTCAACATAAACCATTTGATATATAAATTTCATTAAAATTTATCAAAACAATCCAAACTAATATTAACACCCAAAATTCAGAAGGATTTGATCACATAGTCTTCCAAGATGTATGTTAATAATTATCTCCAAATAACATTAATCAATCTTAATTATGCATACCAAAAGTTTATGTTACTAAATCACATAATCTCCAAGTATTAAATACATTTACATAAATAACCTGAATAACCATAAATTCATATTTTCCTCTAAACTATAGTTTAACCTTTATATATCTAATAAAATATCATAGTGTTCTGTTGAACTCAATCTTAAATGATTCAAAATAATAATAAACATCTTCTGAAATAACATTAATCACTAAATCACCAAATTATTTTCCAATCGCAAGGTTATCTATTAGATAAAACATATGTTCCCACAATCAACTTATTCTTCATCTATAAAATCATAACTAAAAATAAAAATTCATACTAACTAGGACTTCATGTAGGTTAGTGGTAGGTGATACACCCTTATCACCCTATAGTTTTGGGTTCCATTCCTGTGGCCTTTCCAAAAGAAATGGGTTTTCACCCATCATACCGGTTTCACTTTTTCTAAAATAATAAAATACTTCTAAAATTCCCAATAATTTGATAAAATCATCAGAATTACCGTAACATGTTTTAATGTTAATGGTTACCTTGTACCATTAATTTTTCTTCCCAAAAAGTAATAACCCATAATTACCTTAAAAATAAATATCTCCCAAAATACTGTTAATCACCATAAATTTTAATTACTTAAATCATCAAAAGAATTAATAAGACAATAAATTATGATAAACATTAAAATTATAAGCCCATGATGATATCCACATCTCTTAAGAAGACATCCAAATCTCTATTGTTTTCTAAACCCCACTCTAATACTAAATGTAAGGACCTAGGCTTAAACATTACATATTTTTATTATTTTAAAACAATAAATCACATTATTTTTCCAAAAATATAACGGGGTTTAGATAATTAGTACACACTCTCACATAGTAAATCCATACACTAAAATTTTACACTTATACTCAGTATCCATTTTTTATTAAAAATAAATTAAAGTAAAACATTATTTGTTATGATGATATATCTTCATAATTATCCCTTGATATCATACTCATCCCAAATATTCCTTAAACCCTATGAAAAAACATTTTAAAACATGTTATGAGCATAAAATATCAGTAAGTAACTTAAAATAAAGGAAAACATTAGTCTAGTAAAAACCCATAAAACATTTCCTAAAAGACATACATTTTTACCCTAAAAAGGGAATCATTATTTCAAAAAGATAATTATCTTACCTTTTTAAAATAATATTATTTTCCTGAAAAATCATAACCAGGAATATAAAATATATGTAGGTAACTTGGGACATAATTATAATAAAAAAGAATAACCATGTGGTTGGCATCCGTGCATGTCACTCTTACAAATAGAATAACCATACGGTCGACTTCCATATATGTCACTATTACAATTGGAATAACCATATGGTAAAATTAAATACATTTAACTCTTATAAATTGAATAACCATATAGTCTAATTCCATAACCAATGCATTGTAGGTTATAATGTAACCAACCATACTTGGTTTGTCACAGAACCACCCATATTTGGTTTACCACGTAACCACCCTTAAAATGCCCAAGTACCATAACATAATCATAACACATAAAAGCTTTAAAATTTCAACATGTTACTCATAAAAATACATTTTCACTCATATGAAAACATTTGAAGTTATTGAATAACCAATCAGTTTTCAAATCCCATTTAAAAAATTTAAAAATGTTTTTTTAATCAAAGTGTTTGATACCACTTTTAGTCATTTGAGAGAATTTATAAAATAAATATTTTAAAATATTCATGTACATATAAATAAATTCATAAAAACCATATTGAAAACAATGGCATGAAAATGAAATATTTAGAAGAATAAATCTTTAAAACAGTTAAAATGACATTTTACATAAAGTTCCCCTTACCTTTAGTTTGATTCATCATGTACAATATTTATATTACAAAATAATAAACATAGGATAATTATTTAATAACTTGATAATATTTTCTTTAAGTTTAATTTACCATTTATTTTACTTATTATCACATTATTACAATTACTTGATTATTTAAGTTCATGTAAAATGTTTTGAAGATACTCCTTTCATGAGTCCAAAATGACTTTGGTATGATGTCTATAGTAAAATTTATACATTATTACATAATATCTAGAATAATATTCATGAAATAATAATCAATATTGTATAAAAATAATAATTTTAAATCAAACAATTAAGTATGGTTATGAAAAATGAACTATGTTATAATCAAGGGATGGTAAGCCATATGTATGCATAAGTAACATTTCCTTTTTTCAATGATCATTATGAAAAGAAGATAAGTATTATTTTTTATTTCCATAATTGTAATAATTTCATTAATATAATATTTATTATTTAAATACACTTATTTATATAATCCATGTGGTGTGGTGATGAAAAACTAATCACATCGTTTCGTGGAAGTGATAGTTCACATGTACGCAAGAACGACATTATCATTCTTATGTGAATGGAAAAGTAAGAATAAAAATTAAATATTATTATTTAATACTGATAAATATTTCATGAATATAATATATAACCATTAATTCCATCATTATAACCAGTCTTGAGATACGGTGACAGAAAAAAAAATTATATCAGTTCGTGAGGTGGTAGTCCTTCGTACACACGAACGATTACTTTTTTCCCATTTGATTGAAGTGGAGATGGATTTAGGTGATGATATTAACATAAAAAATAATTATTATATTTATGATGTTTCATTTTTTTTCATCTTGGTGGAAAAATATTTGAAGGAATTGTAAGAATAAAAAAAACAAAAACACTTAATTAAAAACAACACCTTTTCTTCTGACAATCTGCTTTTATTAACACCTTAATACTTGTAAGGTGAGTGTTATTCCTCTAATGAGAGATATATAATTTGTGTAGGGATTATAGAAACGTATTTATCAATATATTATCAGAATAAAATTGGTTTTTAGGTCTGATGAATTGAGAAGAAGAGGTTTCTCTTTATAAGAGAAGGGAGTGCCACTCTTGGAATTTATCAAAACATTAAATTAATATAAATTAATTTTAGATTTAAGATAGGCTAAAACTATCTTATTTAGAATATATGATGATTGTGGGTCTAAATAAATTCATTAAATAAATATTAAACAATTTTTTATTATTCTTTTATCATTATCCTTTTGTTT
The DNA here is from genome assembly GCA_963277665.1 of Viscum album. NCBI lineage: Eukaryota > Viridiplantae > Streptophyta > Magnoliopsida > Santalales > Viscaceae > Viscum > Viscum album. The sequence continues at coordinate 19,983,873 of OY728157.1, read as the reverse complement.
GAACCCTTGTTTTACCCTTTTAACTCTTACCGTGACATCATGTAATTTTCCTTCTAAGAGTTAATATAAATACCATAAAATGAAGAAAGTATAATAAATGAGTCATTTATGAAATTTGGAAACTTATCACAATAATTTAGATGAATTTTAGATCATTTCCAATTTTATATCATTTCAAAAAAAAAATTTATTTCAAAATATCATTAATGTCATTTTACACTATTCATTTCATGACTTTTAAAAATACATTAACAACATTATATATTCAAAAAAACTATTTTAAATTATATATAACATGTCAAATGAATCCATAAAATTATTTTATGACATTAATTATATCAAATTATGTTTTTTATAATATTTTTAATATCATTTATTTGAAAATTCCATTAATTATACAATTACTACATCATCATTATGTCACCTTTTAATGTAATTATTTTATTACTTAATTTTTTAAATAAAATAACACAATTTATATAGATAATTATATTTCAAATGACTATTTATATTACAAAATACCAAATATATAAACTCATATTAGAAATATTTAACTTGTTAAAAGAAAAAGTTTGACAAGTTTGACTTTTCTATAAATAAAATATTATAAAGGTTATATGATCATCCAAGTGGACATAAAAGGTAAAATTACTGATCCTTTAATTATTAGTGATAAAAAATACTCATAAAATAAAATTGGGACAAGTTTTATGGAAATATTTTGATATTTATAATATTATTTTACCCTTGATTACCAGATTTACCATTAACTACAGTAATAAAAATGATCCAAGTTTCTATTCATATTGTGAAAAAATAAAATTAAAATATTTAATAATTTTTAAAATTGTGATTCAAAATATGGAATATATTTTTCAAAATTAAATTCAAAAAAAATTCTGAAATTAATTAAAATTTCATCCCGTAAACAAGACAAAAACGACAGTCTTTTAGAGTAAAAATCTTCCAATGTTTTCAAAGTTCTTTAATAAAATTTCAATGTGAAATTGATTATAATTACCTAAATTGAATTAAATGATATAATTTTATTATAATTATACTTTAAAACAAATCAAAAATATAATTAAACACTACTAAATATTTTGACTAAAAAGTTGTTTTCAATTAAAATTTAGTATTTTATCACTATTCATCAAGAAATTTAATTTATAAAAAAAATTAAACCAATGTAAATTTGTATATTCTTATTTGAGGAAAAAATTTTAGACTATAAAATATAATTTATAAACGTTTCAAAATATATATTTAAAATAAGTACACTATCAAAATGCTGGAAACTACCTTTTTAGAAAAATACTTCTTTTTTGTGTAAAATTGGATTTGTTCTTATATAATAAATGGAAATAAAATAAGATGAATTTAAAAAATTATATTGAATATATTATATATCTATTTCATTAATATAACCCCACAAGAGTAATTTTTTAATTTATTGGTATAAAACACAATTGTAATCATTTAAATTGTTTTTCAGAAGAACATTTCATTTTATTTTAAAGAGGGTTTTACATTAATTTATAATTAATTATTCAAAAAATTATATATACATGTGTAAACAATATTTTCAAAATTATGTTAACCCTTATCATACCCACCATTCTAACATCTAGGTTATAATGATAACATTATATTATTTCCTTGTTTGTTTAACCTCGATGTAACGTCCCGACCTAGGTGCCATGCACCAGTGCCCGGATCCAGATAGCCACATGATCTCAAGTGCACCTCCCCATACAAAAAAAAGGCTTCGGACTAGAAGTAGGGTTCTGGTAACTCATTCATGGGAAGACTATACCCATTTTTATTAGATTAAAACTCCATTAAAAATAAATATATAATAGAAAAAGAATATATAATCATAATAATAATAATACACCAAGAAAATAAAATTAGGAAAACACAATATCCAACCAAAAGGGATGCATGCCATGCCAAAGTTCCAAAGTGTATAAAATGAAACTGAAAGTAAAGAGACTAACGACTCCCAAGCAGGTCCCAAACCACATCTGGTTCCCTCATCCAAGCTCCATCCCTAATTAGAAATATAATCTTGGGCCTTTTCCCTTAACCTTCCCTACAATAATAAAGTCTATTTGAGAACCAATTAAGAAGTCTAAATATGGTGTTAGTACAGCTCGGTAGGCCACCACCAACAGTGTCTAAAACAAATCCAGTAAATAATAAGTGTATACATCTGTATAAAAATAATAATTACATTATATAATAGAATTTTTATCACTTTATAAATTAATCTTTATTAACCACATAGACTATATTGTTTGAATTATTTCATACATTCCATTCAAAATTTTAATACATATTTATCCTTAGTATAGAACACCATTTTCAACACACAAAATTATAACGGTGAATAATTCCATTTCTAACACCCAAAATCCCCTTTATTATTATTTTTAATTGGTGTAGAATGAAATGTCTAACACTAAAATCCTCAACAATACAGATAGATCTATCGTTGGTGTAGAACACCATGTATAAAACCCAAAATCAAATCGGTGTAAAACACCATGTATAACACCCAAAATATTGCTCATTTATTTATATTATGGGTTCATAACACCATGTCTAACACCCTAAATCCCATTAGCATAGAATTTCATGTCTAACACCCAAATACAATCCATTAATTAATTCATAAATTAGTTATTCAAGTCCGTTTTTTAATTAAAAAAATAATTAACAACATTAATTTCCCATTAGTTAATTTTAAACTCAATTAACATTTTAAATTCAAAATATTTTATAATTAATTAAACAATTAATTATTCTGGATCACAACGATGAAAATTTGGTAATTAACTCAAAATTTAATTATCCCAATTTATTTATCATTTACATTGATAATTTATTCAAAAATTAATTATCCTTATTTCACATTTGATTACACATCTTGAATATCTTAATCCCATCATTATTAAATCTCATAATTAATTATCTTATTCAATAATCCCTAAATCCCACAGTTTTACAACTTTCACAATTAATTACTTCACCATATTAATTAATTCAATTAGAGTCCTCAATTGCTAAACCAATATATAAATCCTACAACTTGTATATACGAGAATCAATCATAACTATGGGATTTATAATTTAGACCACCTACCTCAAGAACAGTGATGAAGAACAATCATAAAAAAATATCCCCAAATTGAGCGTGATCAATCAAGAACACGTCGAAGAACAAGATTTAGATCTGACCCCTTGAAACAGGAGGAAGCGATGATAAAATCAATACATTTTTAATAGAAATCGACTTCTGGATTCCTTGAAATAAGAGCCATATACTCTGATAGCATCATATTTATAAGAAGATTAATAATCAAATGGAATACCTTAAAAATATAATTTTTTTCGATCCAAGATCCAATGTGATATCACTTACGGATCGAAGCACACTTCCAAAAATTAGTAGCAGATGACCCACATATAGTAGCAGATGACCCACATCAAAGAGGGAGATACGTAAAGGGTATTCAGTTGATGATTTATATGTCTGGAGGTGTTCTGGTCTAATGAATAGGTGTACAAGATGTTTTTGTTCAATGAAAGGTGTTATGCATGGATTTTGTAGCCAAGAAAACACATTCTGGAGGGTTTCATGATGCTGAAACACATTTTTTATTTCATTGGGAAACAAAATTACATGACGTGACTCCAATTTCACATCACATAACACATTTCCCGTATTTTGAGTAAAATCCCATGAAACCCTTTTAAAAACAATTATTTATAGATTACATGTGGTGTAATCTAATTACACATGGTGTAATCTAATTACACATGGTGTAATATTACACGTGGCGTAATCTAGTTACATGTTGTGTTATGTAATTTAAAGACATGTCGTAAAATGGTGAAGACCACTTATAGGGGTATAAATTTTTGAGGTTTTGAATTCATTTAATTGATGAATTAAATTCAAAACAACCCATCCGGACAAAAAAGATTAAAAAGAGTCATACCTAAAAAAAGAAATGATCTTACAATCTCCCCAACTTATAAAATCTTTTCCTCGAGTTGCAATCCCAAGCCTCTTTATGATTTTTCATCAGGAAGATCATGCCACTATGACGACATATCTTCCTCCATTTCCCAATTCTCCTCCTGCACATGTCCATGTTTTTACAATTCATGAATTATTAGCATAGTCTTTCCCTCAACACTTTTTCACTGCGATCCGACACATGAATCAGATTCTCCTTAAAGAAAGTATCTATCTCCAGGTCAAAATCATCTACATAAATCACATGATAAGGGTCAAGGTGATACTATCATCGTTGTGATACATGGAAAACATCATTCATTTCATAGTATTTCTGTGGAAGAGCTGATCAGTATGCCACCAGCCCGATTCTCTCTACAATATCGAATGGTCCAAATAATCTAGGTGCCATCTTTTTCTTTCTTTGTATCCTGTAGTGACCCAACCTAGGCGAAACCAGAATAAATACACGATCAACCTTTGAAAACTCTAGGGGTCATCTTCTTCTATCAACATACAAATTCTGACTACTCTGAGCTATATTCATATGCTTATGAATTAGATTCACCTGCTCTGATGTCTCCTACATGAGATTCGGTACCAAGAAGTCTTACTCAGCAGCCTCCAACCAAAATAGCGGTGATATGCATGGTCTACCATAAAGATTCTTTTATGGTTTCATTTTTATACTTTCATGATAACTATTTTTATAGGAAAATTCCAATAAATATAGGTGCTTCTCCCATGGTCCTCTAAAGTCAAGCACATATTCCCACAATATATCCTCAATCACCAGTATAGTAAGCTCAGACAGCCCATCTGTTTGTGGGTTGAATGTGGTACTCAATAATACCTGTGTATAAAGTGCTTTCTGCAATACCTTATAGAATCATGAAGTAAAGTGTGAATCGCGGTATGAAACTACAGTCTGTGACACCCCATACAGATAGACTATCCCCCGAACATATAGTTCTCCCAACTTCCTTACTGTAAAGGCTTCCCATATAATAAAGAAATGTGATACCTTTTTTAGTCAATCCACAATAACCCAGATAACAGTATTCTTCATAAGATTCATTTGAAGACTTACCACTAAGTCCATGGTCACATTATCCCAATTTTATTCTTGAATATAAAATGGTTGTAGTAAACCACCATGTCATTGATGTTCCGCCTTCCCCTACTAACACGTGTAGCATCATGTTACAAAACCATATATCTCCTTTTTTTCATTCATGGACACCAAACTTTCCTCATAGGTCATGGTTCATTTTGGTCACACCTGAATGTACCTCCTACTTCAAGGCATCAAATTACTACAATGTCTCCTCTCGCATGCTTATAGTCACAATAAATCAATTCTTCCCATAGAAGATCTCATCCTTATCTATCAACCAGTTTAATGGTCTATCCCCACCTTTAAATATTTTCCTCAAAGAAAAACACTATGGATCCTCATACTATCTATCCCTAATCCATCTCAAAAGGGTCAAATCCACAGAAACTGATATGAGCATCATATTCTCCTTTCTCTCCTGAACCACAATGTACATCTTAGCTAGCAACGTCATCATCTTCTACTCAACACTAGACTAATAAACGTCCTGAGTATGAGTTTTACTACCCAATGTGTTATCCACACTATTTCCCTTCCTGGGTATATATTCCAAGTCAAAATCAAAAGACTACATATACTCAACCCATCTCATCTACTGATGTTTCAAATATATCAGGAAAAATATGTATCTCAAGATCCTTTTATCAGTACAAACTATAAACTTTTCACCCAAATTTTTCTTTCTCTATCACATCAAATAATACACCACCATCACAAGATCTAGTTCGTGCATAGGGTAGTTATATTCATGTGGCCTCAACTACTAATACCCATATTCTACAACCAAATCATCTTGCATCAACACAACTTCAAGTCTGATTCCAAATGCGTCACAATACACCGTGTACTCCTTAGCTGACTTAGGTAGGATCAAAATTGGTGCCTACTTCAAACACTTCATCAACTATTGGGAATCTTCCTCACAATCCTATGACCATTCAACCATTACACCATTTCTTGTTAAAGCCTAAAAGTGGTGATTCCAAATGGGGAATGTATTGGATGAATCTCCTATAATATATAGACAATCCTAGAAATATTAGGATATCAAAAACATTCTTGGGATACTCCCAAGAAACCATTACCTCCACCTTCTCTAGATCGACCGACACATCTTCCTCCAAGATGATGTTCCCCAATAAGTGTACTTGATTAATCCAAATATTACACTTAGATAGCTTGAATTATTGTTGATGCTCTCTTAGTGTACTCATGATGAGGTCAAGATATTGGGCATGATCATAATGAGTCTTCGAGTACACCAAGATTTCTTCCAAAAACACCACCAAAAACTAATCTGGCTACATTTGAATTATTCTGTTCATCAATGTCAAAAACAATACTAGTGAAATCGTTATCCCAAAAGGCGTTATAAAATACTCATATTGGCCATACCTGCTTCTAAAAATAGTATTCATTATATCAGAAGTCCAAAATTTCAACTGATTATACCCCAATCTCAAGTCGATATTTCAGAATATAAAATCTCCTTTCAACTGGTCAAAAATATCATCAATACACGAAAGGGGATATTGGTTCTTCATTTTTATCTTGTTCAACTTCCAGTAATCAATGCACAAGTATACGCTCTTGTCAGCCTTCTTTGAAAACAGTATAGGTGATCCCCAGTGTGATGTACTAAGATGGATAAATCCATTATCCTCTAACTCCTCCAGCTGATTCTTGAGATCTTGAATCTTATTTGGTTTAATTTTTTATTGTGTAATTGATACGTGCTTGGCCCATGAAATGAGCTAAATATTATATTATACATATCTCTCAAGTGGAATACCTAGGAAGTATTCCAAAATACATTCTGAAATAGTTCTACTATTAGTGGAAGGAAATATTTTCTAACACCCCCATAATCTAGAAAAATACTACTGACTAAGGTTTTAAGCTCTCCTAATTGTTGAGTAATTGGCCTCTCCTGACTCTCTTGGATATACCACTCTCCCTAGTGAATATAAAGGTCACCCTTAGGAGAAGTGAATGCAACTATATTGCGATAAAAGTCTATGTGGGCTTGGTATGTGACAAATAGGTTTAAGACTCTCATATCAAGAATATAGAGATCCCACAGAAAACAGCACTCCCTATTCTTAACAGAACATCCCTTGCATAGACAAATGTCTCCAGACCATACTCCAAAAAGTGTATCTATCATCATTACCCCTCTCACGAACTTCCCTACTAGGATAAAACCATTAACAAGTTTTGTAGATATAATAGAATGAGAGGCACCCAAATCAAACAAATAACTATCAAATCAAGAATCCACATTAATAGTACCTCTCAATTTTGATGGCCTAGCCTCACTATCCACTAGTGTAGGATACAACACATGAAACAGTTCTACCCCAATTCCCTATGATGTTGTCTTACTCCCCTTAGTTGAAATACTCTATTTATATGGGAACTCATTCCCAAAAGTACCACATCTACTACCTCCACCACCTTTTCTACTAGAACTCTAGCTGCTTGACTGATATGGTGTAGAAGACCTCCTTCCCACACCCTGGTTCTATCCATCTCCCCTATCAGTAATTGTTTATCGAGGGTTTCTTCAAAATCAGGATATATTTCCCATCATGCCATAGGATTGAAACTCTACTAGAGGTTAGGAATAATGTTTTTGAATAGGGTCCCAGCCTACCAAACTAGTGGAAAAGAACGTGGGTAAGATCCTATGTAACCAACCCCCTTGATTGTCTACTCTGCTTCCCACTACTATGGCTGACATTCTCAAAACGTCACTTCCTATTCTCAAGAGTCGTACTACTTGACCATCCAATAGGAATGGATTTTCTACCACTGGAAGCCTCCTTTAGTTTCCCTTAGAAATGATATCATGATTTACCACTTCTATAAACTTATTCATCCTAGAAATATTCACTTGGGACTTAATTTCACATTTAAGTCCATCCTAAAATCATCTTGCTAAAGTATCCTCATCTACTTACAATGCCAAAAAAAATCATTGCAGATATATGAAGTGTCCAGTATAGTTTATTATAGACATATTCCCCTAATTCAGCCTCATGAACTTAGATATTCTCTCATACCAGTGAACTTATGGATAAAAGTGCTCAAAGAACTTCTATGAAAGTCCTTTCACTGCACAGTCTCCAGCTATCCATCTTGAGTATGAATATCCCAACAAAATGTTTCTTATCCACCTAATATGTAAGCAGCTAGTTTGAAACTCCTCTCAGCACGAGTATCCAAGTGTTCAAGTGTATTCATAATATACTATACCCAGAACTATGCTCCCTCAGGTCCACCCTCTCCAATAAAAGTTAGATGGTGTCACAACTAAAATTCCATCGTAAGATTAGACATGTTTTTCTTAACCCTCCCTGGGGCTCATTCCATAAATTTCATGAAATGAGAATATTTCTCTCAAAACTGCTCTCCGAATTCCTCAACCATCACTATCAGTGCCTCCAGATCCACCACTAGAGGATTATCCATAACTATGTCCCCCGATCATCCTCTCAACAAGATTCATCATGGAGACATATCAATAAAATTCTAAACACACATCTTAAGACTCATAAAAAGACATTATCACGTTTAAGTTAGTGGAAAACCAGAAAAATTCATAAAAAGTATTTGCCCCAACCATCGCAACATGGTCAAAATGAGGATCTATTACTACCCTTAACCACCCTATACATAGGTCCTATTAACAGGGGTAACACATTTACATTAAACAAGTTTCTCATTTAGACACCCATTTGGTCACATTTCTTTCCATATTCAATTTCATATTTGGAACCTTTCTCAATTTAAATTCATAGTAAGGAAAAATAGTGTAAGTTCAACAACTTACCCATAATTAATTTCCTCATGCAAGCCTAAAATGATTCATGTCACAAAATATCCTTGAGGGCCTAAAATGATGCATGAAGACTCAACTATCATGCTATTCTAGGCCGTTATGCAATTCTAAAAAATCTCAACAATAATAAGAACAATATAAAAGAAGTGTGTCAACCAAGGTGAAATAATATCAAACTGTAATAGAAAACAACAACAATGAAAATCCCACCATGAGTACTTGGGTTTCCCTTGTACAAGGGTTTGAAACTCCCATGAATGAGCTCATTAACAAGCCCTTGACTCTTCCTAGTCTCATATATATCATTCCTAAACCATAATACCATAGAAGAAGAAAAAAACTAGAGCTCTGATATAACTTTGTAAAGTCCCCACCCGGGTTCCATACAACAATGTCCCGATCCAGACAACTACATTACCTCAGGTGTGCATCCCCATATGACAAAGGCTGCCGACTAGCAGTGGGGGTCCGTTAAGTCATTCATGGGGAGACTACACACTCTTTTATCAGAGTAAAACACCAGAAAAAATAAATATACAATAACATAAGAATATATAATCATAAGAATACCAATATATTAAGATAATAAATATAGAAAAATACTATATCCACCAAAAGGGAAACATGCCATGCCAAAGTAATAACCAAAGTGTCTAAAATGAAACTGAAAGTAAAGACACTAACAACTCCCAAGAGGGTCCCAAACCATGTTTAGTTCTCTCATCCAAGCTCCATTCCCAATCAACAATCTAATATAGATCTTTTTCCCTCATCCTTTCCAATAACAATAAATTCTATTTGGGCACTGATTAGGAATTCTGAATAGGGTGTGTGTATGACTTAGTAGGCCACCACCAACTGTTTCTAAAACAAATCCAGTCAACGAAAAGTGTATGCAGTTGTATAAAGAAAATAATTACCTTTCCTAATTGAACAGTTATAACATTATCAATTAATCTTTATTAACCACATAGACTATCAGGTTTGAATCATATCACACATTCAATTCACATTTTTTATACATATTTATCGTTAGGGTAGAATTCGATGTATAACATTACAAATCCCATCAGTGCATAATTCCATGTCTAACACCCAAAATACCATTTGTTATTATTTATCATGTGTGCAGAAGGACATGTATGACACCTCAATTCTCAATTATATAGATAGATCTATCATTGGTGTATAATGCCATGTGTAACAACAAAAATACCATCGGTGTAAAACTCTATGTCTAACAACAAAAACCCCATTTATTAATTTGTATTATTAGTTCATAACTCCATGTCTAACACCTCAAATCCCATTAGCAAATAACCCAATGTTCAACACCCAAAATCAAATAAATTAATTAATTCATAAATTAATTGAGCAAGTCTGTTGATTACTTCAACAACTAATTCAAAACATCAATTTCCTATTAAATAATTATATAGTCAATTATCATTCCAAAATCTCCTCATTCAATAATTAATTAAAGAATTAATTATTCTTGATCACAATAATGAAAATTTGGTAATTAACTCAACATTTAATTATCTCAATTTTCTCAATCATTTACACTGATAATTAATTCCCCAATTATTTATCTTTATTTCGCATTTGAATACACCACTCGACTATATAAATCCCATCATAATTAATTCTCATAATTATTTATCTTATTCAATAACCCCTAAATCCCAAAATTTCACAACTTTTACAATTAATTAATTTAACATATTAATTAATTAAATTAGAGGTATCAATTTACAAAACAATCTAACAATCCTATAACTTTCATATACAAGAATAAATAATAACTATGGGATTTAGAAATTAAACCACCTACCTCAAGAATGGAGATGAAGAACTCTTGCCAATGAATATCTCCAAATTGAGCATGATCAGTTAACAATGAATCGAAGAATAAGATTTAGATATGACAAATTGAAAGTGGAGGAAGTGGTGACAAAATCCCTACGTCTTCAATATAAATTATCTTCTGGATTCCACTCAACAAGAACTAGATACTCCATTAGCAAAATATCTAGAATCAGATTAATAATCGGAAGGAAAATAATAAAAAACTTGGTATGGGTATCCAAGATTCAATGATATATCACTTTCAGAGCAAAGAAGGCACCTAGAAATAAACATAAGATGGACTACCTCAAAGAAGGAGTTGCGCGAAGAGTCTTCGGTTGAATATTTTAATAAGAAAAGGTGTTCCAGTCCATGTTAGAGTTGCACAGGATGTTTTTGATTGAAGAAAGATGGTTCACAGGGCTTATGTAGCCATGAAAATGAGTCTCAGAGGGTTACATGAAATTGAAACAAGTTTTTTTAATTCACTGGGTGTCAAAATTACATGATTTGAAATTCTATTTCACATCATTTAACTCGTTTCCCCTATTTTCGAGTGAAATCCCATCAAACTCTTTTAAAAAAATTAATTATAGATTACACATGGTGTAATATTACACATGGTGTAATATTAAACGTGGTGTAATCTAGTTTCACATGGTGTAATAGAATTTAGATACATTTCATCATTTGGTTAAGACTACTTATAAGGGTGCATTTGTTTTGGTTTTTAATTAATTTAAGTTGTTAATTAAATTCAAAACAACCGATCATGACCAATTTTTTTAAAGAGTCATACCTTAACAAAATTGGATCATACACTTGATTTGGTGTTTGATTTACTCTATTGAATATATTATTTCATTTTTTTAAAAAAAAGATATTATATTATATAATTATTGTATAAAAATATAAATGTTACACATGTTTACATATGACCTAACATATCCCTGATTATAACATAATTATTTTTTCATAAAAATATTTAATGGACATGTTTAAAGGTATAATTACTTTATAAAAATTATATTTATGTCATTATTATTATTATTTTTGAAGTTATGGAAGAATGAAACCTTTGGAAATGGTCAACATGCCAAAGTTGTTTGGAAATTATGAACTGAACATCCTCAAAACAGCCTATCCGGATTCAGAAAATTATGTAATTAAATATTTCATTGTAATAAATGAAAAAATGGTTTAATGATAAATTAGTAAACATAGAAAAGGTTATTAAACCATTAAATAATCTATTTAAGTCTATTATACAGTAGTTAAAGGACATACATTAAAAATCTGGAATCGATGTAGGGGATTCCATCTCATTTGTCATTCATTATGACATATTTTAATGTTATGAAAAAATTTCTATTATATGGCGTATATATATCCATTTTAAATATAATATAATAATTTCTCCATAATTTAGGGTATTTTAAGTTAAAATTTGATTTCATTCCTCCAAGGGGATTTTATTTGAAATTTACCTATTGGTAAAGGGTTTAATAACTCAATTTCTATTCATTGGGATATAACTCCTCTTCATTGACTTTTCTATGCCATGAACATGTGTAAATTGATATATAATTTTTTTATTCTATATTTCCACTATTTTTTGGGTATTTATATTTTTTATATACAATATCTTCATTTATTAAATCTCAATTCAATGATATGATCATTGTAAGCGTAATTAGTCTGAAATTATTTTTCTTTGAGACATACATTTATTTTATGCACCTATATTATTTTATGAGTTGAATATAATTCCCATTTGAAATGTTATAACATGAATATTATTATGTTCATGATATTTAATGTTTCATTTTATGTTATTCATTAAGGGTTCACATGATTTAAAAGTTACCAATTTGGAAAAGGATTTATGTTACAATCTTCGTTCTTTTAAGGATTGTTTATGTTCAAGATTCCTTTGAGGGAAATCATATGATCTAATTTTGTTTAATATAATATATTTTATTATCCTATCATTATTATTGTGTTTTAATTTTTTAATTTAAATTTCCTTCCTCATTAATTAAATTAACATCAAGAAAGGCGTTTATAAGTGATACCAATATTATATCTTATTTTAGATTGAGAATATTACTCTTATGTATCCATGTTTTCTATTTTTTTTCTTAAATATTTTTTTCCTGACGTAAATTATTTTATAAATATATTTAAAATGGTCATTGAACTTATTTTAAATGATTTTAAAAAGGAAATTTCTTAACATTTTTCAAATGGGTCACATTAGACACCCTTTACAAAAGTTTAGCTTTTTTTAACATTTACAACATTAATTGATTTTCCTTACGTTGTGATCAATATTTTATTTGAATATTTATTTATAATCATCCATGGTTAGTTTCAAATAAATTTATTTTAATAATATGTTATGAATTTTTAGTTTTTTATAGTGATTTCTAATTTGAAAATCGTATATTTCTCAAGAATATTTTTACTATCTTTTAATGATATTTCCATTCATCAACCCCAACAGTACTTGAAGTTACTTATTATATAATGGGGATACTTTTTAATGATAACATAATCATACTTTCTGTGGATGGATTGTAATTTTTTCAAATTGAATGTCACAAAACCCAATTCTTTTCCATGGTTTAATCATGTCATGAAAGAAACAATGGTTGTTTCTATGATTTTTATGATGGAATTCATAATCTATGTAATTTAATCATCATATGTTTCTTAGTCATTGTTTATGATAATTGGTGATCCCAATATAGCTTATATTATGGGTTGAGCACCATTATAGCTCATGGTATGATCGGTTGAGTCCCATTATAGAACATGATATGATGAGTGAGCCCCATTATAGCTCTCCAATTCATTTGTAATAAAAGTAGATTGTATGGTTATCCCATTTCTAAGAGTGATATGAAAATGATGTCCCAAGATACCAGTTCTTTGACCTATTATTTCTACGGTGTTTTACATAAATATTTTAATTTTTTAAGGTAATTTAATGAATTTATGCTTTAATAAATGTATTTTTTACTTCTTATAGGTGAAAAAGATATGGTTTTTTATGATTTCTTCAATCAAAATTGATACAACATGGCTCATGATTATTTATCCCATTGATTATTTCATTTGTTAAATAATTATTCCATGTTTCATGATTTATGATCTTGGTATTTATGGTTATTAATGACCTTTTTTATGCACATGTACTTTGATTGAATTATCATACCAATATGCTTGACTTATTCTCATTAATGAAATTCAACTGTTAATGCTTTTGTTTTTTATATTGATAATTTGAGTTCACCCTTCTTATGTTTCTTATTCCCTAGGTTATGAAGAATGATGTTAATTGATTTGTTTCTAGAAATGTTTCTTATGTGAAGATTTTTTTGGGAGGTGTCGAATTCTTAATATGTAAGATAAAAAGATGGAAATCGTGGGAAATATAATGTCTTTAACTCATGAGAAATCTTTATATAATAGTTTTTCTTAATTATCTAAAACTCTAAACCTAAAATTCCCTTAGTTATGTATGTGATCCAATTTTTTCTTTTGATGTTTATGGTTTTTGATAGAAAAAATTCAGTTAAATTTATTGGTATTAAATATAGTAATTTGGTGTTTATATTTTAATCACAAAATTAAGGAGTTTGGGATTGAGGATGTTACAGAACTATTGATGGGTCATGATCACCCTCACCCTCTGAGTGCTTTACTGGTTGTCATCATAATAGCATACAAATGTGACCATCTTAATTATATACCTTATATAAATTACTACATTACATTACATTTCCAAGAAATTTTAGGTTAAGAGTTGAACGAATTTTGAAAAACATTTAAATAAGAAATTACATTTATTTTTAGACTAATGTTCATTTTTTCCAACATATAAGAATCTACTTAACCCATAACATATCTTCAATATCAACCGGAATTTCTCCAAACTACATACTCTTTTAGACATATCATATATATATTATTTTTCTTCATAAACCGATGAAATAGAAAACATAATATATGGGTAATATAAAATAATATATAAGGGTAAAATAAATAATAAAAATATAAGAGAATAAATGGTCATAAGATTAATATTATGATATAATCATGATACATAAGAAAACCATTCCAAAAGAATATTAGATCATAAAACATGATCTTTGTAATACAATGTGGTATAAAAAATTAAATGAATCAAGAGAGTGTGAAAACATGAATCACGAAACATAATACATGATGGAATAACACAATCAATAGGATGAGAATAAACTTATGGCATAAAAATAAGCATACGAACACATTGTGAACTAATCTAAGTATTTACAAAATTTATATTCTGAAAAAAATCCATGTATGTTCACCCTTTAAGCTGTGAAAAAATATAATTATGTCCATCCTAGATTTGTGATCAAATCCATGTATTTCCATAAATCATTATCTCATTAGATAATAATACCCAATAAATTAATTAGAGGACTATATAAGACCCTACCTGTTATCATCCAAATATATGCATGTTGTCACACACGGTTTTTCATGTCTTTATTTTGATCTGATTCATTGGAAATCCAGATTATTTTTATGGGTCTTCTGTGATATTAATTTTGATTTTCAAAGTTCTAAATTTTTCTAATCAACCAAATTTTGGTTCCCCAATGCTTGTTTAGGAGGTTTTGGAGAAAGGGTGGTTATTTCATGATATGGGCCAACTGTGAGCCCTTTTCCCAATATAAAAACCAAATTTGTTTATTTTATAATTACTTATTTGATTCTACAATTTTCATTCCTTAAACATCCCAAATTTCCTCCAATGACATATGAAAACTACCGTATCCTTTTTTACACCTTATAAATTCATAAGAATGGTGAATTTGTGTTACTTATTTAGGTATTAGGCCACCCCGTGGGCCCATTTCCAGTTTTAAAAAATAATTTGTTTCTTTTATATAATTTTTATTTTTTTAATATTTTTCAGTTCTTCCACCTCCAATTCTAATCCAAAACAACTATCCTCACCCCCATTATCTATTTTACCTCTTTGGATCTCCTTTTCATCACTTATTAGGGAGAAAGTTCTCAGGTTTCCTCAAAACGTCCAGAATTGAGAAGGAAAATTATTTCATCCATAAATCATTCAATTCCTACTATTTTTCCCACAAATATTATTTTCCTGGTTATTTAATACCATAGGATACTCTACAAGAAGTTAAAATCCATTCCCTCTTCTCTAAGGGTGAAGATCTAATGGAAGACGAAGAGTTTTCTAGGTGGCAAGGTGAGATTCCTTCTCCTTTCTCTTTCATCTTCCTCCCCCTTTCATTATTTATTTGTTTTATATTATCTCCTAGTCATGTTAGACCTATGGTTATGTTATACCTTGATTTTTTATGGGGGTTTTTTTCGTTTGGGGCTGGTTGTCATAGGTTTAGGGTTTATAAACCCTCAGATGGTGATATTGGGTGTGCCATTCCATTTCTCTGAGTATTTGAGGTAGGATATCCCTTGAAATTTCCTTTTATCATTTATTTTTTCTTCATTTTATTATTTTTTACAATTGATATATATTTTTATTACTATTTTTCAACCTTTGGATTATTATATTGGTGGGAAAAACGTTTTTTTAAGCTTTGTTTTCTGAATGGTAGTGTTTTTTGTCATAAAAGTGGACACCAATTGTTTGTTTAAATGGTACGCTGTCTTTCAAACCTTTTTTCTAAAGTTTAGAACATTATTTATTTTATTTTGAACATGTTCCAGTATCTTTAATAAAATATGGCATGCAATTGGTGTTTTATTCTTTATCAAGTGCTTAAAATAATTTTTTTTGTTTAAAAGTGCATGTCATGTGTTCAGTAAATTTCCCAGGTAGATTTTATTTGTTAAGTGTGATTTAAAATTCATTTTTTGGATTTATAAATAAATCATAATAATGAGAAATGGTATTTTGGGTCCTTCAAAGTATTTACAATGTGTTTTTTTTTTACAAAAAAGGGGTTTTGGTTTACAACATGTTTTGTCCAGAGTTGTCGAAAAATGACCTGTTTCACATCCTTATGAAAATGGTTGTGTTTTAAATATGTATCTTGAGTGTATTAAGCGATTTATGAAATTGGTTTTCAACTTTAAATGGTGTTTACACACCTCCTTAATAAAATTTAAATTCATACCTTTGTAAAATATTAGTTTTGAGAAAGGAATAAAGGCATGTTTGGCATTTCTATAATAAAAATGGTATCAATGTGTATTTTATCTTCTATCTTTTGGGAACATTTTATGGTTCATAAAATAGATTTATTAATGGTTTTTGGAGATACCAAATCTGTTTTGATATGGTATTTATTGGTTTTGGCCTTAAAAGATCATTTTTGAATGGATTTTATGTGCAAGGCCTCATAATATTTCTTGAAATTGTTTTAGGAAAATTTAAGTGGTTTATTGATCCATGAAAGAAATGTTAGACATTTGTGAAGAATGTTTGATGTTTTTATGATTTTTAAATGGAATATTTAGGATAAAATGGTATTTTATAGATGTGTAACTTGTTTGAGCACAAAAAGGGAAAACCTGGGTATCTAGGTGGGCAGACGTGTACTAGTATGCTATTGATCCCGTGGGGTTTGGCCCATGTTTCACGTATCAAGTTTGACGATGATAACACTAACTAAACTATAATAATGATTATGTTGGGGGACCACTATGTTATGGTTATTCTCCATACTATTGGATTGTGTGCATGATAATGGGTATTTATTAAGGTTACTCTCACCGATATACGAGGTATCTGGAGCTCACAACTAACTAGTGCCTATAGGTGTTCCCATGACACGTGCTCATTGGATATTTTGTACTCACTATCAGCATATTATGTTCTATGTTGGTAGATTTATTAGTATGTGTGTTTTTTTTGAAAGTTTATTGTCTTTAAAGAAGACCTCTTGAATACTATTTTCATTTTCAAGTCGTACCTCTTTGAAAATTGTTACTAGAATTCTTGTTTATAAAACTTGAACATTTTTTTGGTAATTGTCTTTATTGCATGGGACCTCATTTGGAAAAAATAATTTTATATCTTGTATTTAAAACATTAAATTGATGTTTCTTTTATTTTATTGGATGTTTATTGAGAATAGAATATCGGGCTAACCTACTGATTTTTAATACTCACGCCTACAATCTTATTTTGTTTTTAGCCATTATGCATCTTTCAGCTTGAGTTCGGTCACCTTGGTTGATGTGTGATCATTATGTTAGGGAGTGACCAGTGGGTTCACATATAGTTAGTTGGTTATTGGGTTTGGTAAGTTAATTTTTTGGTTAAGTTGTACTTTTAGTTTTTTTGTAAAAATAATGCTCAGTTCATTTTTTATATAAATGTATCTTGGGCTGTCCATTTATTTCTGCTATTTGTTTTATTGTATATATTTTGGATAAATCATTCCCTTGTGTACTATATTTATTCCCTTGGTGCTTTTCTCTATCCCGGGAAGATCAGGAACACATCTCAGGACTTGTCATGGGCTGGCCTAGGTGATTGGTTCAGGGACGAATCGGGCTGCTTCATGAAAAAATGGTATATAAGGAGGCCGGATCGTAATATTCCTTTATTTTTAGAGCACCATTATTATTTGGGGGATGTCAATGTATATAGAGTAGGATTTTTGGTACTTGAGGGGTAAGTGTAGGAATTGTGTCGTGAACTCTTGCTCGTTCTAATCCTCATGTTTTCATGAGAATTTTGGCTTTATTAATTTCATTTATTTTTTTTGATTGTTTGGTGTTGAGATATTACAAGGGGAGTCTAAATAATGGATTGTGTGAGCTTTCAGGTCCTAGAAAGCCATGTAGAGCCAGGGAATGGTCCTAATATGTATCTCTATATTGGTGTTGTGTTTGACATATGTCTGCCAACCATATGGTCAGGTCACCCACCGACACTAGTTCCCTTATTTGGGTCTCTTGGACCTTTCTTGCATTATAAATTTTTGTTTTGAAAATCCTTGTGTGAGAATTGTGGAAATGGGTTTTAATGGAAGGATTGGATTTTGAAAAGTGGGAAAAGGGGTTTTCAAAAATTAAATATAATAATGGTTTTTAAGGTATTGTTTTTATGAAAAAACATTTAGGAGGAAGTGAAAATGATTTAACGAGATTGGATTATCCATAATATAAACTTGTGGCTTGTTGGAATAAAATGTTTTGAAAGTGTGTATCATTTTATGGTGATTCTGAATATTTTTTTAAAATGGTGTGTTTTGGGATATTGAAAAGTGTTTGAATATGATGAATTGGTTTCAGAAATTTGTTTTGAGTGGTTGGTGTTTTCATAGAAAGGGTATTGGTCTCAATGGCCATCAAAATATAAAAATATAACTTTCTGAATATTAGAAAATTGGAAGGGGTTTTTGGGAGTAGTTTGGTTATTTTTAAAGTTGTAAAAATGAAAAGGATTATTTTTTTAGGAAATTGTTCTTGATGATGTGTGGTTTGTTTGGTGAAATCTGAAAAAGGGTTTTGACTTGGTAGTTAGTGTTATTTTGGAAGGTACATGATTTTTGGAATGATGTAATTTTTCTAGCCTTTGGTGTTTTCATGGGTGCTCACATGCCTGGTTTTATTGATATTTAGAAGGATAGACTATGTGGAATGGTGGGTGGGTGCCTATAGAGGCATGGAAATGTGTATATGAGTGAGACTTTATGAAACACCATTGGGGAATGTGGAAATCGGTAATTTCTTAGATTTTCTGTGTATTATTTTAAAATATTATATGGAATTATTTTGAGACCAGACCATTTGACGGTGTGTGATTTTGAGGCCTGGAGTGCTCAAAACAAATGTTTGAAATAAATTAAAATTTTATACAGCGCACGTGAGCAGTTTTCCTGAAAAAGTGTAATATCATTTAAATGGGTCCCCAGATCAGAAATTTGAGGGAACCGTTGCATTCATAGCAGAAACACTACCTTAGGTGGGGCCTAACATCAACCGGCGTGGGTCAGCTGCCAAAGTTAGTTTTTGGGAATTTTAAAAGAATCATTTAAAAAGAAATTAAAGAAATTAATATTTTTTTTATTTTAAAATGTTTTCCTTATGCAACGACACTTATTTTCATTAAATAAATAGAAGCCTAGGGTTATTCTCATAACCCTAGAGTTTTCCCTAGAATCCTCTAGAACTTTGGAAAGGAACCAACCTTGGAGGATTTTTTACGGATGCCGACGAATGACGATGTGTTGATCATTGCGCAGAGAAATCGAATCCCAACCCATGAACGATCTGAATATTCGTCAATGATCAAGGTATGGGTTGTTATTTCAATTATTATTTTCATCGTTTTGGATTAAACGACAAACACAGACCAACCCACGAACAGGTTGATCCGCGGATTCGTGCGTTCTTACGGGAGGGTTTTTATTGTGTTGATCTTGGGGAAATAATCCATGTTAGATTTTTGATTTGATTTTTCTCCATTTAATCCTACTAACAAGAGCAGATCAACATAGTGGCGAACAACGACAGAGGTTGGTTCCTCGATTGGCTTTTGGATTTATTTCCCCTTTCTATTTCTTGTGTGTTCTTCGCGTTCATTGTGGGGCGACGAACAACGGATCGTTTCACATCCGTTTTGTGATGAAACGATCCCAAATTGGAGAGACAACATTGTAGAGTCCAAGAATAGGTGAGATGGAAATGGCCCTTAACGAATCAACATGTTTCAGGAATTATCTTTCATTGACTGTTCTTCACGCAGATGATCAAAACAAGTTTTTGGGGGTGATTGGAGACTCGAAATTGTCGGAATCAGCATCATAAAGATCGGGCGACCTCAAACCTTAAGTTTCGTTGCGATCGGATGTCCGGATTGGAGAACGACGGAGAAAATAGGGCCCGATGGTGATGTGTGTTGTTTCAGGAAATTTCCGAAGAACACTGCATGTATCCCCAAAGAACACGTTGTGTGGTACCAGCTTAGTGGCGGCTAGGGTTCTGCGATACAAGAAGCAATGACATGGAGTGTTCTCTAAATAACACAGTGTGTGGGTACTTATGTGGGACTCAATGTGTATCTTGAGAGATACAGGGACACGGGATGGAGTACATGACCATGTACTCCACCACATGGCCAAACGAGGCCTGATACATGAGTTATCTTGTGAACCGGTTACACGAAATGGAACACATGGGATAAAGCCATATACGGGCACACGAAATTGTACACAGAGCCGACCCCAGTTACTCATACACAACGTGTGATCTGTACTACACGCTGTGTACTGACTTTTCAACATGACCATCCATGCAACATGGGTCGTTGTATATGGGTAGTACCTAGGGTCAGAAGACATAGCGTGTGACACTTCTACATGCCGTGTAATTTTCAGTACATGGCCTGATCTCTTTGTCCACCGTATCTTGGACATGTTTTGTATGGGCTAGTGCCTCTTTTTACTCGTTCCCTTGAAGGTCAGGTATCGTTTCCTTCTATAGGAGTATGATCCCTTAAGAAGGAATTTCTAAGATAGAGTCACGTATCCCTTCATGAGGCCCTGAGCGAGTTAATCTATCCATTATTGACCCTAGGTAGAGTTATGTATCGACGTGACTACTTCCATAGGGCACCGATCCTCAAGCTAGTAGGTGAATTTAGATGAGTCACGGTATCCACCAAGGCCCTGGCAGTGATCCTCATATGTGTATCGTGATCTTTCTCCACTCAGGAGTGTGTTCTCCCGGAATGAGTGTATCTATCTCTCATGGGTTTTACTGATGAACAATACTTCTTGGAAGAACATCATCAAAGCTATAAAATCATATAGTGAGTTATCCCAGACGATTGCATTGTGGAATCTTCGAACTAAATCACTAGCGGGGGTATGCGGTTGTGCGACTTGTCTCTAGACTGTGGGTATAGATTTTGAGAATATCTGGATATTTTGTGTTACTCCTGCTATATATTCAGTAGAAATATATTGATTATATCTTAATGTACCTTTTCTTGTGAATAGATTTGTGGCTTTCGAGAAGCTCTATAGAATATTTTTATACTCACTTATGCACGGGCTTTGCCCGCACGTATCGTGTCTTGTGCAGACGAGCAACCTTTTGACAGATTCTAGGGCAGACCGGGACAGGACCAAGATTTCTGAGTTCCCTATAGGCTGAGGTGTTACTGTGGCTTTGAGCAGCATTCCCAGTACCTCTTAGTGTTTATAGGTTGGACTTTTTAATTTTTAGACTCTTGATTTTGGTGGGATTGTATTGTGGCCAAGTTTACATTCGGCACTTTACTTTCCATCATACTCTGTTTATTTGGTTTAGTTGTATGCATGCATTTTGTTCCCTACTAGTTTTTTACATTTCAACATTGTGAGATTGGAGATGTGTTTGTGTGTACAGTTACTTTGGAAATGCCTCACTTGTTTGTGATATTCTAACTCGGTGGTAGTCACCAACCCCTGGCCTATTGGAGGCAGGCTTTGGGAGCCATGGTGCGGGCCCCACTAGGATGGGTCGTTACAGAGTGGTATCAGAGGTGGTCGGTCCAACCTTAGGACCAAGAGTCTATGTTATTGGTTTGCGACAACAATGTTAAGTGTTTCGAGCTCGGATTTTAGTCCAGAGACACCAGTGCTGGTGCAGGCGACTGACGTATCCATACACTAGGACTCTGATAAACTGATTTTTGACTCGCTACATGAAAACCCTAGTTGCAAGGGAAATAAAATAATGGTACATGCATCATATTGGAATGAGTTGTAGTTTCCATGTCCTTTGTGTCACCTATCCAGATATACTCGTTAACCATGGTACATCTTGTTTCCTTACAGGATGCCTCCGCAATGCATACCCTCTAGGATTCAGTAGCACACTCACGAGGGTGACCCCCTTAGTGACGAAACTTCGATACAGGGACCAGTTCCCTAGGAATTGCCTCCAAGGGGTGCACCTACTATACCACCACTATTGGAGAAGCCCGTGGTACCTGTAGTACCGAATGATGAGCGATGCATGCTGAGTGCACTCCATGAGTTCCAGAGATAGAGTCCCCTCAGGTTCTATGGTGAGTCCGACCCTTAGGTGGCTAAGGACTGTCTTGAGGTGGTGACCAATGTTTTTTCGTCTAGTGAGGTCAGCAGAAGACAAGATGGTGATCATTGGTGCGAGCTTTCTTCAGGGTTCGATGGGACAATGGTGGAGTCTGAACACATAGACTCACGACGAGGATAATTTTTTGTGGATGGAGTTTGAGCAGGTATTTAGGGAGGAGTTCTCTACGGTTACACTAAGAGCAGTGCGCATCTAGGAGCTTCTTCAGCTCCAGAAGGGCAGCTTGATTATAGTTGACTATTCCTTGAGGTTCACCAACCTCGCTAGGTACTTGATGGATATGGTCAGGGATCAGTACTTCAGAGCTCAAACCTTCAAGAAAGGTCTACGAAGGGACATCTGAGCTAGTTTCATGCCTCTATGTATTTCGACTTATGCTAGATTTCTTGAGTGAGCCTTGGTGATCAAGAGATTCTTAGCGGAGTAGAGATAGCCGACAGTAGTCAGCGGGATGCAAACAGGCATGGAGACCTCTGCAGTAGGGAGACAATGTCAGGCATAGGGATCAAGACGTGGGAGATGTCATAAGAGGACCCATGATAGGGGATCAGTATTCCAGGGCTCTTAGGCTGGATCCAATCATCCTAGGGGGAGGCAGTTCTACTCATGCGATGGTAGGGGACATCTCACTAGATATTCTACACCCCGTCGAGCTACTGACAGGGAGGTGGTGGATGGACAACTGAGGCAGAGGAATAGAGTGGAGAAGACACACCCATTAGGCGGCATATGTGGGGGAGGATCAGGTAGAGCTACAGGTGGGGGCAGACACTTCAAATTAATTCGACCACCACCCCAGGAGGTCTGCACCAGGCTCAGGGAGCTGGGGGACAGGGGTGAGGATAGCTACATGCAGCTGAGGCATACAACCTAGGGACACCATGGATGATTCGAGATACGATCTATGTCTTCTCTACCTTAGATGTTGTAATTATATACACAAGTGTTAATCATTACTTTATCACCATGTGTCTTGTATGAAACATTGAGATTCCAGTAGAGCTGTAGACATGATCCTTATGTTTGGAGACACCTACGGGAGGAGACTCGATGATCACGCACCTTTGAAGATTGTGTGATCTTACCCTTGGAGGTAAGAGTTTCAGTTGAATCCTCTCAGTTGTAGCATCGAGGACTTAAAACATCATTCTCGGTATGGATTGGTTATCTTCGGTCCATGCCTAGATTGGCTACTTTAGGCGAAGGGTAAGGTGTGTCCGTAGTGATGGGATGAGGTTTTCTTTTGTTGGAGAAAGGGAGACCCAGACAGTAAAAAATGGGCTCATGCATAGAAGGGTGTAGCTGATCACTCATGAGTCGGCTAGACTTATCCTCAGAGTAGTAGATGTTGCGAGCTTCTAGTTCCCAATAGTAGTGGCGGAGTACGAGGATGTATTTCCCAAAGATGTTTCGGGACTACCTCCCCACTGGGAAATCAACTTCTTCATCGAATTACACCCCAGGACGACACCAATTTTCTCATTAGCATATTGGATGGCTCTCGTAGTGCTTCGCACCATAAGGGGTCAGTTGGAGTATTTATAGAGTAAGGGTTTTGTAAGACCTAGTGTTTCACCCTGTGTGGCCCCAGTCTTGTTTGCCAAAAACGTAGATGGGAGTTTGAGGTTGTGTGTGGATTACCGGCACCTGAATCGGGTGAAATTGTAGAAAAAGTATCCACTGTCCAAAATCAACGTTTTCTTCGATCAATTAAGAGGGGAACTATGGTTCTAGAAGGTTTTCATTCGACCAGGTTATCACCAATTATGATTACGCGATGAGGATATACCAAAGATGAATTTCAGATGCCGCTAAGGTCACTATGAGTACTTGGTGATGCCTTTCGGTGTGACAAACACCCACATAGTGTTCATGGGATTGATGAACCAGATCTTACAACCATACTTGGACCGGTTCATAGTGGTCTTCATCGATGACATCCTTGTGTAATAGGCATCAGAGGAGGAGCACGTGAGACACCTATGGATGGTTTTAGACATACATTGATAGCATTGTCTTAATGAGATTCTCTCGAAGTGCTTGTTCCAGAGTCAGGAGGTCCACTTTCTGGGAAATGTAATTTCTAGAGATGGTTTAGCTATAGACCCGACCAAGGTGGGGGAAATGTTATCATGGGATCCACCTTAGAGTGTGAAGAAGGTACAAAGATTCCTTCGGTAGGCAGGATATTATCGAAGACTCATTCCTGATTTATCACGAATAACAGCACCGATGACAGCCTTGGCCAGGAAGGGACAACTGTTCATATGTACAGAGATGTTTTAGTAGTCTTTCTAATAGTTGAGACAGAGTTTGACGAGCACCCCATATTGAGATTATCGGAGGAGGGTGTCGAGTACATAGTTTTTATGATGCATCAGGGACCAGGATTGGTTGTGTCCTGATGCAGAGATAAGCAATGATTGCTTATGGTTCACCCCATCTTAGGCCACATGGGCAGAACAATGCGACCCATGATCTTGAGTTGGCATTGGTAGTCTTTGCGTTAAACATGAGGCATCACTACCTTATGGGCGAGAAGTTCATCATCTAATCTAAACACAAGAGCCTCAACTACATCTTCTCACAAAAGGATTTGAATATGAGATAGAGGCTTTGGCTATAGTTCCTCTAGGACTATGATTTAGAGATAATATATACTCCTAGGAAGGGGGAAAATGTGGCAGATGCTCTTAGTAGAAGGTCAAACTCACATCTGGTGAGCAAGGCAATAGAGCAGTTACCCACGTTGCGGTTATCCTTCATGGATGGTGGGGATGCAGCTTACCTACAGTCGATGATTTTCACCCCTCCAATCATACAATCAGTTAGGGAGGCATAACAAGGGGATGTCAACTATGAGGTTTTGTGTGCTCAGTTATTAAAAGGACATGCTCTTGATGGATATTCGCATGGTGGGGAGAATATTTTTATTTTCTGGGGATGAAATGTTGTACCAGTGGAGTTGTGGGAAGAGGTCCTAAGGGAGTTTCATACATCCCCATTGGTGGTACATCCTGGGGTTGTGAAGATGTATCAGGATCTCTAATGATAGTTCTGGTGGTCAGGCATGAAGAAGACAGTAGCCGAGTTCATTTCTCGATGTGTAACGTTCCAGCAGGTGAAGGCTGAGCACCAGGTTCTAGCAGGATTAGTTTACCCCTAGAAGTTACAGAGTGGAATTGGGATGGAATATCGATGGAATTCATGACAGTATTACCATGAATGTCCAGGGGGCATGATTCCATTTGGGTGATCGTTTACTGACTCACCAAGTCGGCCAACTTCCTAGCTATTAGAGAGTATACTTTTGTAGAGATCTTTGGACGCCTCTACATGCAAGAGATAGTTCGGCTTCATGGCATCCCTTTGGCGATAGCCTTGGATTGAGATGCCCGCTTCACATCCTGGTTGTGGAAGGGATTGCAGGAGTCTTTTGGGACTCAACTAAGCTTGAGAACGATGTTCCATCCCTAGACTGATGGTTAGATAGAGAGGACCATTCATGTTCTGAAAGATATTTTGTGGGCTTGTATCTTTGACTTTGGTCATAGTTGGGAGGACCAACTACCCCTGGTGGAGTTTTCATACAACAACAGCTACTACTCCACCATTGGTATGGCACCTTTCGAGGCTTTATATGGGAGACCCTGCTGGTCACCACTTTACTGATCTGACCCTAGAGAGTTAGCACTCATGGGTCCAGATTTTGTGAGAGATACCACCGAGAAGGTGAAAATCATCCAGGAGTAGATGAAGATTTCACAGAACCGGCAGTAATCTGAGGGCACTGTTGTGTTCAGAGCAGTGACTTTACCTTAGGCAGGGCCTAACATCGATCGGCACAGGTAGACTGCAAAAGTTAGTTTTTGGGCATTTTAAAAGAAACATTTTAAATGAAATAAAATAAATTAATAATTTATTTTATTTTAAAATAATATAATAACGAAAAAATGATTATTTTATTTAAATAAGAAGGATCCTAGGGTTAGTATCATAACCCTGGAGTTCCCCCTAGAATCTTATGGCGCTTTTGAAAGGATCCAACCTTGGAGGATTTTTGACGGACGCTGAAGAATGACGATGTGTGGATCATTGTGCAGCGAAATTGAATCTCAAACCATGACCAATATCTCTCTTCTTTAACGGTCAAGGTAGGGGTTGTTATTTTAATTCTTATTTTCCCCATTTTAGATTAAATTATGAACATGGACCAACCCTTGAACTGGTTGATCCATGGATTTGTGCGTTCTTGTGGGATGGTTTTTATAGGGTTGATCTTCGGGAAATAATCCATATTATATTACTATTTGATTTTTCTCTATTTAATGCTACTAATGGGATCAAATCGACACCGCGATGAATGATGACAGTGGTTTGTTACTCGATTTGTTTTTGGATTTCTTTCCCCTTTCATTTTCTCGTGCGTTCTTTGTATTCTTCATGGGGAGACGAACAACGGATCGTTGCACATCCGTTTTGCAACACAGCAATCCCAAATTGGATATTAGACATCATGATGACCTTGAGGAGGTTTGATGGTGATGACACTAGATGAATCGACATGGTTCGGGAATAATCGTTCTTCGACCATTCTTCACATGGATGATCAAAACACAATTTCGGGGCCGATCAAAGGCCTGAAACCGATGGATTCATATTCATAATGATAGGGATACCTCAAAAATTCAGTTTTGTTGTGATCAGATAGACACATCAAAGACTAGAGGAGAAAGCGGGGCACGGTAGGGACATGAATTGTTTCTAGAAATTTCCGAAGAACCCGGCGTGTATCCCCGAAGAACACGCCATGTGGTAGCGGCTCAGCGGCGGCTAGGGTTCTACAACACACGAAGCGATGACATTGCATGTTCTCTGGGTAAAATGGTGTGTGGGTCCTTACATGACACTCGCTATATATCTCAAGTGATACTCGGACACAAGATGGAGTACACGACCTTGTACTCCACCACACGGCCATACCAGGCTGGCTATACAGGTTATCCCGTGTACCGGTTACACATGATGGAACACACAGGATAAACCCATGTATAGGAACATGACCACTTACACGTAGCTGACCCCAGTTACTCGGACACAGTTTCTGATCTATACTACATGAAGTGTACTAACTTTTCTGCATTACCAACCTTGAAACTTGGGCTATTGTACATGTGTAGTACCAGGGGTTAGAAGACATGGTGTCTGACACTTCTACAGGCCGTTTAATTTTTATTACATGTCCTAATTTCCTTGTCCACCATATCATGGACATGTTTCATTTGGGTTAGTGCCCCTTTTTTCTCATTCCCCTGAATTCCAAGTATCATTTCCTTCTACAGGAGTTTGATGCCTTCCGCAGGACTTTCTGAGATAGAGTTAGGTATCCCTCTGAGAGGCCCTAAGTGAGATCCTTTATCCATTCTTGACCCTAGGTAGAGTCATGTATTGACTTGAATACTTCCACAGGGCACTGATCCTCTACCTAGCAGGTGAATCTGGATGAGTCGCGGTATCCGCCAAGGCCCTAGCAGTGATCTTCATCTGTGTATCATGATATTTCCCCACTCAGGAGTGTGTTCTCTCTAAATGAGTGTATCTATCTCTCATGGATTTTCCCGAAAAATAGTACTTCTCAGATATTCATCATCAAATATGTCAAATCATTGAGTGATTTCTCCCAGATGAGTGGTTCGTGGAATCGTAAAACAAAATCCCTAGAGGGGGTATACAGTTGTGAGACTTATCTCTAGACTGTGGGTCTGTGTTTTGAGTATATCTGGATATTTTTTATTACTCCTCCTATATGTTCAATAGACATATATTGAGTAGAGCTAACTATAACTTTCCTTGTGTATTGCATAGTGGTTTTTGGGGTCCTCTATTGAGTACTATTATACTCATACATGCACGGGCTTTTCCCGCACGTATCATGTCTTTTGCAGATGATCAGCCTTTTGATAGAGTCCAGGGTGGACCAGGATATGATGGAGCTTTCTGAGATCCCTACAGGCCGAGGTGTTCCTGTTTCTATGAGAAGCAGTCCCAGTACCTCTTAGTCTTTACAGGTTGTACTTTGTAGTTTTCAGACTCTTTTTTTGGTGGGAATTTATTGTGTCCCAATTTACTTTCAGCACTTTAATTTCTGTCGTACTCTGTTTTTTGGGTTTAGTTTAATGGATGCATTTTGTTACCTAGTGGTTTTATTACATTTCAGCATTGTGGGGTTGGAGATGTGTGTGTGTACAGGTACATAAGCATTGACTCCCATGTTAGGATATGCCTACTCGGTGCTAGTCACCAGCTGCTGGCCTATTGGAGGTGGACTTGGGGAGTCACGGCCCGGGCCCCACTGGGAGGGGTCGTGAAAAAATCCACCAAGTTAGATTGTTTGTTTTTTAAAAGTGTTTTGATCTAAAACAGTGTGTTATTTGTTTATAAAATAATGGTTAAATGGCTAGTTTTTTTCTATGTCTTAGAAGAGTTTGTTATTTAGTATGCTTCCTTGTGATCTGGAAGTCATACTCTTGTAGTATCATTAGATGTGATCTTTTTTGTGCCTCAATTTTGGAGTAATGTTCAGTGGGATTGTAAATATGGGTTGGATGATGTGATGTGGCCATGGATAGTTATCTATTGGAAAACATTCCTACTGATCAACCTAAGGATTCATTTAAAATGTTAAATCCATCTCTTTGGATGATTCTTTGGCCCGTTTTTTGGAATAGAGAGATTTTTGGGCTCTATTTATAGTGCCTTTCTATTATGATGATTCTCTTGGTTATATTGGTTGTGTTTGGTGATTCTTGGTGTGTTTAACCATGTTCCTTGCTCATTTCACTCCTACTTCAATGTAAGTTAGAATGGTGGTGTGTATCCCTCAATCTCTATTGGGTAATGGGTTTTTTTGAGCTAGTGTGTTTCATGAGGTAATTTGATTCATATATCCCAACTGTGGCACAATAGATGCTTCAAACATCAGGACTCCAACCATAGGCCTCAGAGTGAAGCTTTTCACGCAGTCATAAAATTTCCATAGGTGTGGAGTGCTCGACTAGGCTCCTGCCACCACCGTTTTGGTAAGGTATTTTCTAATATATGGTGGTTTCTCATCATTGGGAATTTCATCTTGTCGCAATGAGTGTGGTGGAAGTACCCATCACATAGTGTCTATGGTTATGCCTTCATGGATGTGGTTTTCTGATCAATGTCCCTATGTGGACCGCCTGTGTAAATCAGGTGAAATCTGTGTATTATCTATATATAGATGGATGGTGTTGGGTGGTTAATTTGTTTATTTTTTGGTTTTAGTGGCCCAATGATTGGGTCACCTTTCCTCCCTCCCCGAGTGGTTGGGGTTTTGATCCGTGCCGAAAGTGTTGGCCCAGATATTGTACCCTCCGTTCGGGAGTGGATGGTTTAAATGTTCATGTTATAATCCTCTTAACATGGGTTGGTATGTTGTTATGGGAGAGTTTTTGTGGACATGTGCAAATGAGTCCTAATTCTTGTAAATTTTTTATTCTTATTTGTTCGTTTCTAGTTGGGTTCTAATGGTGGGGAGACCCACCACAGGTCTTGATGATTTTTACTCCTAAGAACTTATCTCGTGCTATTTGTTTCATAATTGTGGGGAGTCCATTCTATAATCCACTAGAATCTTTAGTTTTCATGAGTTATCTTTGGTTTGGGTTATTGGTGGGTTCATTAGTAGAAGGACCAACAATCGGGTTTTTGATTTGGTTGTGGTTACTCGATCTTTCAGTTGATTCTTTAGAAGTGGTTGAGAGTTGGTGTTTCGATTGAGGTAAGATGATTATGTTATATTAGTGGTGGATGGTGTGTCATTGGATTCAGAGGATGGACCATATTGATAAATAATTATTAGTTGTTTATCACTCAGCTGTAATGTGTTATGGATTTCTGGGCGCGGAAAACATTAATGGTGCAGAGAATTATCACACACAATTTTTCATTTCTTTGTTTTGATCCGATTCATTTGAAATCTAGACCCTTTTCTTGAGCCCTCTGTGAGATTAATGATGAGTTTTATTGTTTAATATATGTCTAATCACCCTAATTTGGGTTCTATATTGCTTGTTTAGGAGTTTTTGGAGAAAGGGTGGCTATTTCATGATTTGGGCCAACCATGAGCACATTTCCACATTTTAAAAAACATTTTTTTTCTTTTATAACTCCTTAATTTTATCAACATTTTTAATTCAATCTACTTCCCACTTTCCTCCACTGACATATTAAAAATACCATATCCTTTTGGACCACTTAAAAGATCATAAGAATGGTGAAATTGGGTTACTTATTTAGGTATTGGGCCACCCGTGGGCCCATTTCCAATTTAAAAATAATAATTTGATTCATTTATATCATTTTCATTTTATAATAGTTTTTGGTGCTTCCGCCTCCCGTTCTATGCCAACATATCTTGACTCACCCCCAATATCTAGTTTACCTCTTTGGAGCTCATTTGCATCAAATATTTTGGAGAATGTTATCAAGTATTCTTAAAATGTCTAGAATTGAAAAGGTAACTTGTTTAATCCATAAATAATTCAATTCGTACTCTATTTCCCTAAAATAATGTCTCCCTAGTTCTTCCAGACCATAGGATCCTCTAAAAAAGTTACAATCCATTTCCTTTTCTCTAATGGTGTAGATATAAAGGAAGATGAAGAGTTTTCTAGGTGGCAAGGTGATATTCCTTCACCTTTCTCCTTCATCTTCCTCCCACATTCGTTATTTTTTGGTTTTTTATTTTCCCATAGTCTTTTCAAACTAGGGTTATATTATCCCATATCTTTTTATAGGGGTTTTTTCATTTAGGGTTGGTCATCATAGGTTGGGGTTTATAAACCCTCTGATGGTGATATTGGGTGTGTTTCCATTACGTAAAGGATTTGAGGTAGGATATCCCTTGCACTTTCCTTTATCATTGATGTTTCATCATTTACTTATTTCTCACACCTTATATATATTTTTATTACTTTTTTCATCCTTTTTATAATTTTTTTGGTGTGGAAAATGTTTTTTTAAAGCTTTGTTTTGTGAAAAGTAGTGTTACTTTGTCATAAAAATGCACACCAATTATTTGTTTAAATGTTACATTGTCTTTCACACCTAGTTTGGGAGGTTTAGTACATGATTTATGGTATTTTTAACATGTTCTAGTATCTTGAAAAAATTATTGCATGAAATTTGTGTTTTATTCCTTGTCAAGTGCTTAAAATAAATTGTTTTATTTAAAAGTGCAGTCATGTGTTCGGTAATTTTCCCGGTTGGATTTTATACGTTAAGTGTGAATTAAAAATTATTTTTTGGGATTTATAAATGAATTTTAAGAATTAAAAATGGTATTATGATTCCTTAAATGGCTTTCCAAGGTGTATTTGGTTTTAAAGACAAATGGGTTTTGGTTTACAACATTTTTTTGCCCGAGTTTCCGAAAAACTGCCTATTTCACATCCTTATAGAAATTTTTGTGTTTTTAATATGTATCCTGAGTGTTTTAAGTAATTTATAATTTTTTTTTCTTATTTAAATGGTGTGTATAAACCTCATTATTAAAAGTAAAATTAATACCTTTGTTAAATGTTTGTTTTGAGAATGGTATAAAGGCTCGTTGGGCATTTTTTTAAAATGGTTTCCATGTGTATTTCATGTCCTATCTTTTGGGGAAACATTATGGTTTAAAAAATTTATTTATTTATTCATTTGGGGGCTTCCAAATCTGGGTATATATGGTATTTCTAGGTTTTGGCCTTAAAATCTATTTTTTGAATGGATTTTATGTGCAAGGCCTCATTATACTTCTTGAAATTGTTTTTTTAAAATTTAGGTTGTTTATAGATCCATGAAATAAATTTGAGACATGTCTGTGGAATGTCTGATGTGTCTATGATTTGTAAATTTAATATTTTAAGAAAAGGGTATTTTATATATTTGTAAATTGTTTGAGCACAAAAAGGGAAAACCTAGGTATCTAGGTGGGCAGACGTGTACCAGTATGCTAGTGATTCCTTGGGGATTGACCCCTATTTCACGTAGCAAGTTTGACAGTGAAAACACTAACTAAACTATACTGATGATGATTTTGGGGGCCAAAAGGTTATGGGTATACTATCTACTAGTGGATCATGTGTACGAGAACATATATTTATTAAGGTCACCTTCACTGAGATACGAGGTACCTGGGGCTCACAACTAACTAGTGCCTAGTGGTGTTCATGTGACTTGTGCTCATTGGATATTTTGTACTCATTGTCGGTATATGGTGTTCTTAGTTGGTAAATTCAGTAGTGTGTGCGATTTGTTTAAAATTTTACCATATTTAAATCAATCCACTTGAAAACAATTTTCATTTTGAAGTTACACCTCTTTGAAAATTGTTTCTAGAATTCTTGTTTATAAAACATGCAAGTTTTTGTCTAGTAATTTTTTTATAGAATGAGACCTCATTTGGAAAACATACCATTATATCTTGTATTTAAAACTTGAAATTTATGTTTCTTTTATTTTGAAGTAAGTGAATTGGGAATAGAATATCGGGCTATCCTACTAAGTTTTCATACTCACACCTATATTATTCTTCTATTTTTAGCCCTTGTGTAGGTTTCAGCTTGAGTTCAATCACCTTGGAAAATGTGTGATCATTGTGTTGTACAGTAACCATCGGGGTCACACGGAGTTATTTTTTTATCGGGTTTGGTGAGTTGAGTTGTTGGTTTAGTTTTACATTCAGTTTCTTGTAAAAATAATATTCAGTTATTTTTTTATATAAATGTATTTGGGCTATCCATTTATTTCTGTTGTTTGTTTGATTGTTTATATTTATGAGAAATTATTCTATTGTCTACTCTATTGATGCCCTTGGTGCTTGTTTCCATCCCAAGAGGATCGGGAACACCTCTCTGGACTTATTGGGGGTTGTCCTGGGTGACCAGTTCAGGGTCGACTCTGGATGGTTCGTGACATATGCCACATAAAAAATCATCAATATATCATAAAGTTCCCATGGGAAGAAAATGTGTTTCATTCAACACATCATAGATAACCCATGGAATGAAAATTGGTTTCATATAATTTCCAATTGGATTCACATATTAAATTATTTATAACCCCATTAATAATCTTATCATGATAAAACCATAGAAAATAAATGGATATCCAAATATATTTAGTAACATTATTGGGAAATACCAATAAATAAATTTAATAAATAATATGGTATTTACACTTTATAGATAAATGGTATATTATTAAGTCAATAATAACTCTAACAAATTGATGTATAAAACCACGGTGAACACCCTTCAATTAAAGGAGTCACATATACAATATTCATAGATGAAATAATTGGAAGAAAAATTATAGTTATACATCGAAGTTGATTAGAAAAGGTAAAGGCCAAGTGGATCATTTATCTTTTAGATTTTAAATGTGGCTTATTTATAAATACATATTTGAAGAATCAAATAGTAGGTGAATAATAATATTAGAAGGATAATAGTATTTTATTTTAACAAAATGATAAAAAAAGGCCATTTTCCAAGAAAACCCTTTTAAATTCTCATTTATTAAAAAATGAAAAGGGAAACCCCTATGATGTAGGGTTTAGGGGAAACCCATTAAAAGTTAAAGACCCCAAAACTAACAACGCCTGAATGACCAAATAAAGAGATAATCCAAAGTATGTAATGATTTATTTACACCAAAATCCCATTGTAACAAATACTATTACACCCAAAAAAACCCAAAATTTCAAGAAGCACACTGCCAAAGGAATGTACTGTTGAAGTTCCCACAGCTGAACCACATTATTACCACCTGATAGAGTGTTGACCATCCACATGTGGGTCTGTTAGAAATATATAAAACATTCTTCTATGTCACCCCCCTAATGATCTACAACGAATGGGAACTTGGTTGGAACTAGATTTCACATCAGTTCAACTTCCACAAACAAATCATATCTAAGATGAGACTCCATCGATGAAGAGATGCTAATCACCCATGTAATATCTATCGATCTCAGCCACACATGAAGGAGAAATCACCATGACCACAATAAATATCAATAAGATGGATCCACGCCAGAGTAGGATGGGGAAAACATAGGAAAGAAATATAATAGATAAAAACCCCAGTTCAGTAAGAGTCGGATGCACCACAGAGGGTTGGAATCTGTAGTGACCAAAACTGGGGGATAAGAAAATATAAAACCAGTATAGGATATGATAAACATTAAAATGTAATCTTGGTGATGTATGATGGATATAAATGTCACACAAAATTATGTGCAAGTGATGAAATAGGGTATCTTCATTACACAAAGTTCCAAGAGAATAAACCCTAGAACTCCAGGATAAATAATAATGAAAAAACGATTCATAGAATAATGGTAAAATGATTTACTTTTTAGAACCTTTAACAAGGGAACGAATATTAAAAATTATTGTAAATTAGTTCATTTGAAATTTTTTAAAAATATGTTTCATATTTTATTTTTATAATGAATGTATAAGAATCATAGTCACCCATTTCTTTTTGAAAGTAATTTTAAAAAAGTTTGTAAATATAGATTTTGAGATATATTAAAACATTAATTTTTAATAAATCTCTAATAATGGAGTATTGAAAATGTAATAAAGGTTTTATAAATATAACATTGATTGGAATATAAAAAATATATCCATGATACGTAACAACTATTAATATCCTTAAAAACCATTATTGAAACCTCACATCGTAAATAGGGTAATAAAACATTCATTTGAGTACTGGTGATGAGAATTAAGAGGATCACATGAATTAATCCATATTTGAGTTCCCAAAAAAGTAGAAAAATTTTAATGGGAATGAAAATATATTAATATATGAGAATAATCCTTGGTAAGAATGTGACTTATTCTTACAAATATCATACTTTTATTTCAGAAAATATTTTATCAATGAAGTGGTTATAGATTATGATATGTTATTTACTCAGATAATATGAGGGAATAAATTATAAAATAATGGAATTGTGGGACAAAATAAATTCTTAAAATTATATTATTTTAAGAATGACTATAACCCAATGTATCAGAAGTGGATTCGATGAAACCCTTACGTCATTAGAAACATTAAAATAAAAAAAAACATTAAAGGAAATGATTTCAAATGAAACAAAAAATACCATGAATAATGAGATAATGTTGATATAAAATATTAAATGGTATTAGATACACCGTTCTAAAGAAAAAAAGTTTTATAATAAGAAATATGTCTTAAAAAACATATGATAATAAACCCTTACGTTAATTCCTAAATTCCATTAAAGTGATTGAATCATCTGTATAATAATAAAATTAATCACATATTTATGAACCTTATTCATAAAAGTAAAATTTATAATACTCATTAATAAATATTCTCTATATGTGTATTAGTTAGTTATCATCTACTTTCAATATCATGTGTGAGTTATCTAGATTATTTTGAGCTCGTTGCATAATAATGGTTTTTTTCTATATTCTTAAAAAAATTCATCATTCCAAGATTATTTAAGGTAATTTAATACATAACTTATATATATTTATAAATATTTTATCTCATTCTATTATTGTTTTAGTTATGTTTCATTAAAATGAAATTAGTGTCAGTTTATTTGGGTAATTTAGTGATTGAAGATGATATTTCAATAATTATATAAATACATAATATAAAATTTCCAGATCCATAAAAAGTACTTTTCACTTAAAATTATAATAATATTATTATTTATGTTCTCATAGTCATCCATGATAGTATTTTATTGAATTGTTCTAGTAGGGAGTTAGAATAGCCCAAACATGAAGATACCATAATTTTATGGGTGAATATGGTTAATAAACTTTGTATCTTATCATAATATACTTTGAAAATAATCAAAATGATATTATATAGATGTGTTTAAGTATTTGAATCATATTTTATGTGTTTTTTATATATAATGAAAATCAATATCGAAATGCAAAATGTAACTTTATAGAGGTAGCGGTACAAAATACACAAAGTTAATGTTTCTAATTCCTGATGAATAAAATGAAATGAAGGGGGGCTATAATTTTTTTCTTTATGTTTAAAATTATATTATATATTGAACGTTTCATCTTCAATTCAATAATTATAACTAGAGGAGAAATGTAGTGATACAAAATGGAATATAATGCTTTGTGAATGAGGTAGTCTTCAAAATTCATGACCAAATTTCATCTATTTTTATATGTGGATAGGAGGGAATAAATAACAGTTTTAATAAAAACATATCAAAAAATTATTATAGTGTATCATCCTGACCTGTGAGCTGCTAAACGGTGCTTGAGATAGTCATTCACATGGCCTAAAATGAACCTCCTTGTACACCAGAGGTTTCTGACTAGCAATGAGGGCCTAGGGTGTGTATCTGGGAAGACTTTTCCCTCATGTTAGATTATAGAATAGTTATAATCATAATAAAAATAAGGTAGTGTGAGAAGATAAATAACTGAAAAAAGGAAAATATCTATAAAACAATATTAATAATAAACCACAAGCAGTCATGTACAATACGATGATAATGTCAAGTCTCTTCAACAATGGTAAATAGGTATAAAAGTATCCTGTACAATGGATATATCAAAATACAAAATAACCAAAAAAATAACTATCTTCAGCTAGAACCATGAGTGTAGAATTGTCCTATGATCCCCTAATTCTATGTAATGATCAAATCAATCATGATACAATGATCTCTTTCCCTATTCCCTACCTTCATTCAGGAAATCTGTCAAGGAACCCAATGATGGCTTGAATAGAGCATGAGATTATAGTCAGTAGGCCACCACCAATGATGTCTATAAAAAATCCAATATGTGTGATATAAATATAATTAGTGTGTAGTATATCATAATTATAACATTAATAATTTTAAATATTCAAGTAAATGTGATCCTATCTAGAAAAAAATGTCTCCCTGTGAAACAATAACTGAGCAACCATAATCATGAGATACTATAAAGAATATACAAAGAAGCATGATAATGTCTAGTATAACCCCTGGATTCAAATACCCATACTGGGGATATCTATAAAGGATATAAAAAATGTCCACAATGTACACACAATGTAATCAAGTGTAACACACACAAAGTCCATAACGTGTAATAATGTTTGAATATCCACAACGGCCAAACTATGTAATCAAGTGTCAACATCCACAATGGCCTCACTGTATAATTTGGTGTAAGACCATGAAGTCCAGAATCCAAGGTATAGGATACCATGACATCCTCATCCAGACCTAGTATCATCTCAATGTAAAATTGGTAAAAACTTGGATGAAGTCCAAGGAACATGTCAATTGAGAATTTATAATGAGAGTACAAGTATTCCAGATCCAAGGGGTAGAAAAGCCCATGGAATCCTACAAAATCAGTATCAAATGAGATCTTCTAAGGAATCCACTAACATAATCAATTCATCATCTCATTCACTAAACATTTCAAACAATGAGTTCTTCTAAAATATTTAATATTTCTATATAAACCATTTTAATCATATTCCATAACATGAAAATGAGGAATAAACCTTCTCCTACCAATTCAAATCAAATCATTATTTTTATTTATAAATTAATAGGAAAAAAATGTGATCACAACCTTAAAAAATCCATTAAATTATAATTAAGGATCCCACTAAAACTGGTAAGATCACACACACCCAACACGATGGTATAACATTAGGAATACATAAGGGCACACCCCATGGGTGGCCTAGGTTGGGATAACTACCTCCCTCAATAAAAAAAAGGTACTAGGTTTTCCACCTAATAGGTTCCAAAAAATCATATCAAGACATTCAATTAGTTTTTGAATAATCTATGGATGATACAACATGTAGCACAACTATAAGAATCTATAAAACAGCTCAACCATAATGGAAAATGTATAAACCACTTACTGTATGTCTGCGGTAGATTACTCATCTAGTATCGACCTCTAATTTGGTCCTAATAAGAATAAAAAATAATGAATGGATGAAAATATTATAAAAAGGGATTATTTTATTGAACCTAAATAAATCCATTGATATGAAGAAAAATGAACAATTTTACAAGAGGAATGACGCACTCACCAATGCAGATCCAACGAGACTGGAAGTGTTTGATTCTATGTCCGAACAATAAATCAGGAGGAAAGCCTAGGATTTAGTATTAAAAGGAGATCCCAAAATCAAGGTTTTTTCCAACATAGGTTGAAATAAAAGGAATTTATGTTATAAAATATTTTAAGGGAAAAAAGTTCATTTCCCACATTTTAACATAGTCACATGATTTGGATTCATAGTTGGGAAAACTATAAGCAAATTGTGCTCCCTTATTTGTCTCAAGGGGGGGGGCTCGCATGATTCATGCACATGGTTTTGAAACCCATAAAAATAACCTCTATTAATTTTTTTTGGTTCTCCACATGGAAATGTAGCCTTGGTTGCATTGATTACTCAAATAGTGCATCCACTTACTACCCTTTATCCAGACGCATATAGTTTTCTCAAACCATGCGGCCTAGGTCTAATGGTTTCTACTAACCATGTGACCTAGATTAATTTTCCAACAAACAATTATTTAGTATTTTAATTAGCCTTAGACACCACCATATATTTTGTGATCCATTTATAAACTCACCTTTGGTCAAAACCAAGGAATTAAATTGAAAACAAAAATATCCATACCTCATAAGAATACATGGGATCTTATAATATCCCCCTTTAAAATAATTTATCCCCAAATCTCCCTTCAAAGGGTGGTCAAGAAACTCATGAGGATAAATAGAGATATTGATCATGTAAATCGGCCTACGACTCCCAAGTCTCATCATATAAACTGTCGTACTGTTGTAACACCCATACTAGAGGAACTAACTGACCTCGAAAAACCTTCATTCTTATATAAACTATAAAAATTTGATGTTACTTAAAAGGTGATTCTACCTGAAACTCATCCTCATCCAGATGAAGAGTAATAAATGGGTCTGAGTGTTGAAGGCATAGAAGAGATACATGGAAGTCATTGTTCATGGCTCAGTAACTCCGAGGTAACTACAACCGATAGGCCACCAGCATAAATATCTCTAAAATCTCGAATGGATCAACATATTTTAGTGAAATATTACCTTTTCTCATAATCTTTATGTGTCCCAGCCTTGGTGAGATACCTAAAAGACCTGATCCAAATGTTGAACCCTAAAGGTCATCGATGACGATCAATGTAACAAAACTATCGAGAATTTAAAATAAACTTTCTCTTTAGAATTAGCTAGAGCTACCCTGAAGTCTCCTAGACAAGACGCAGTATGAGAAATGCAGCCTACCATGACTCTAACCAGCATAGGTGTGATCAATATGGACTAACATACAAAGCCTCATAAGCTGATATATGTATCTTTTCCTGATAGTTGTTATTGTAGGAAAACTCAAATGGGGGTAAATACCTCTCCCATGAGCCCATGAAATCAAAGAATCATGCTCTATGATAGTCTTTAGGAACCTTTATAGTGCGATCTATCTGGCGATCAGTCTAAAGGTGGTATGTTGGGCTCAAAAGCATATGTGTACCCAAATCCCTCTGTAATATCTACCAGAATAAAAATGTATACCGAGAATCTATATCCAATACAATAGTCTAAATAACCCCATGAAGGTGCACAATCTAATGGATACTGAGTCTTCCAAGGTCATCAAATGATAAGGACTCTATAATTGGGTATAAATGAGGGACCTTCATGAGCCTATCCACAATAACCCATACAACAACACTACCTTTAATAAAAATCTTCAAGAGAACAATGAAATCCATCTCAACATATTCCAATTTCCACTAAAAAATAGGTTACTATTACAAAAGTCTAGTTGGTTGATATTGTTCCAGCTTCACCTGATGAATAGTGGAACACCTCTCAACAAAACTAGCCACCTTGCATTTTCTCCTCGACCACTAGTACTAACGATGTAAGTCATGATACATCTTGGTAATTCTATGATGTACTTCCCAAAACGAGGTATGAAACTCTCACATCACCTCCTCACTTAAGTCTAATAGAACCCATACATGACCAATAATGTTTGTAATTTCATCCTTTCCATGGTCCAATCAAGATATAGGACCTCATCTACCACACTCTCCAGTAGTACTAGGCCTTTAGCATTAGATAATTGTCTAATCCTCACTCTACCCAGAAGATTGTATGTCACTTTATAACACCTCGGCCTGAGAGTAACTAAATAGTTCCCCAAACAGGTAGGTCATATAGCCTCAAGTGTTCCTCCCTATAAGTTAATGGCTTCCTACTAGAGGCGAGGGACTAGAGAGTCTCTGTTGGGAGACTATTCCCTCATATCAGAGTGTAAACAATGGTATTAATCATAATAAGCAAGTAGTGGAACCAGATAAATAACTAATAGAATGTAAAAATACAAAATAATATAATAGTAAATGACCACAAAAATTCATGTACAATATGATGATCAAGTCATGTCTTTATAGTGAATAAATAAAGGTATACAGGTGTACAATACAATATATGTATCAAAATACAACAGAACCAAAAAGGAACTATTTTTATCTAGCATCACGACCCCAGATCAGTCTTGTTCTCCCATGCTCCTAAGAAATGATCTAATCAATAATTGTACAATGTGATCTTACCCCAATCCCTACCGATATTCATGAAGTATGTATGGGTAACCATTGATGTCCCGAATAAGTTATGAGATAACACTTAGTAGGCCACCTCAAACTATGTCTATAAAAAATCCATTCAATGTAATATAAATAAAAAAAGTGTGTAGCATATCATAGGTAAAAAACTAATAAAATTAATGTGTTAAGAAGTTGTGATCCTATCTGGACAAAAAATGGATACAATGAAATAATAACTGAAAAACCGTAATCATGGGCTATTTTAAAGCACGAAAAAAACAAGTTTGATATTGTCCAGCCTAATGACTGGATCTAAATACCCATACTAAGGGTATCTATAAAGCATAGAAAAAATGTCTACAATACTGATGTTGTGTAATAAAGTGTAAAAATCCACAACAGTCATGTCGTGTAATCAAGTTTCAACATCCACAATGGTCACATCATGTAATAAAATGTAAACATCAATATTAACCTCACCGTGTAATCCATTGTTACACCATGAAGGGATAGATCCAAGGTATAGAAGGAAAATTTATCTTCATAGTGTCCCATGATCATCATGATGGAAACTCGATAAAGACTTGGGTGGTTTCCAAGGAACATTCCAACATATCATCTCTAATGTGAGTCCAAGAAAGCGGAACCCAAGGGGTATCAAATCACATGGAATCCTACGGAATCAGCATCCAAGGATAACATCCAAGGAAAACCCTACCATAATCAATTCATCATATCATTCATTAATCATTTCAAAAAATGAGCTCTTCCATCCCATTTTACATTTTCATATAATCCATTTTAATCATATGAAATAACATTAAAATGAGGATAAAACCTTCTCATATCAATTCAGTTAAAACCATTCCTTTAATTTACAAATGAAAAAGTAAAAAAGGAGCTCAAAAATTTCAATAATCCATAAAATTCTCATTAAGTCTCCAAATAAAATTATTTATCTCTCTCACACACACAATGAGATGGTATAACATAGGGATGATACATGGGAACACCCCATGGGTTGCCTAGGATAGGATAACAACCTCCAACAATCATAAAGGTATAGAGTGGGAAACCTAAAAGGTTTAAAAAAATTATATCAAGACATTAAATTAGTTTTTCAGTAAAAAATAGATAGTCTGGTGTGAAACAGAACTACACAGATCTAGAAAACAAACCAATGGTAAAGAGGAATGTATAAACCACCTAATGTATGTCTATGGTAGAGTGCTCATCCATGATCGACCTCTGATTCAGTCCTAATTAAAATAAAAATGAATAACATATGAAAATATTGGAAATAGGGAGTATTATATTTCTCTAAATAACTCCTTTTATATAAAGGTAAACAATGAATAGGACAAGGGGAATGAACAACTCACCAATGATGGTCCAACAAGATTGATGATGATCGATCAAAAGTCCAACAGATGAATTGGGAAAAAATCCTAGAATTTTTCTTTCAAAGGAGCTCCCAATGAAAAGATGTTTTCCATTACAGGAATAATGAAAATTAATTTAGGTTATAAGATATTTTAAGTGAAAAATTTTATTTCCCACATTTTAACTGGGTCACATGATTTATCCGAATGGTTGGTCAAAATGTGCACCAACTGTGAACCCTTCTCTATCTCAAGGGGACCTTGAATGGTTCATGTAAAAGTTTTGGAAAACCATGGATAAACCATGCACTTATCATATATTAAATTCCTTAAGTTCTTATCATGGGCATGCATCCCTTGTTGCAAGGTTTCCTCGAACTATGCAGCCTCTTGTTCCCTATATCCATCCATTCAAGGTTTCCTCAAACCATGCGGCTTGGGTTGCACAATCTCTACTACCCATGAAGACTAGTTTCCTTTTCTAATAATATGACCTCTAGGTTTTCA
The DNA here is from genome assembly GCA_963277665.1 of Viscum album. Taxonomy (NCBI): domain Eukaryota; kingdom Viridiplantae; phylum Streptophyta; class Magnoliopsida; order Santalales; family Viscaceae; genus Viscum; species Viscum album. The sequence continues at coordinate 19,940,331 of OY728157.1, read as the reverse complement.
ACAAGCCCCAGACACCCATGACACTTCCTTGATTCCATTAGTCCCTCACCTTAGTTCAAAAAAAAGAGTTATATAGAAATAAAAAAGATCAATACCTCTTAGGAAAACCCAATATCTTACATGTAGTAATGATACTAAGGTCATTATATTACTATGTTTGGGGAATGATTTTAGAATAAAGATAATGAATAAAATATAAGGGGTAATACCTTATGTCGAGTTGTTAAACATCCATTTTAAGAACTTATTAGAATTAGGGGAAATTGGATAACGTGTTGGGACCAATAGATTTAGGATTCTAAGGGGACTTCTAGGAGAGGAAAACTGGGCAGTGTTTCAAAAATATTTTCAAGGTAATTTGTTTGATTTAAAGGGTTGAAGTGATTCCCTTTTATTAGTGATAAAACAGAACTTTTGTGAATACAATATACTTATCAACAAAATAATGACACAATTCAATGATCAATGTCTCAAAAAATTAGAAAAAATTGAGTTTAGAGTGATATTGGATCCATAATGGATAAAATTTTATTTAAACATGTCTTTTAAACACGTTTGAATTCATTTACTACTATATTTTGACACTAATATTTTTTATGTTTTTACCAGGGTTACTAATTTATACCCAAGTATCATATGTTGTTAAAAACAGTTAAACTATCCCCTTATTCCAAATTTGAATATTTAAAACAAAAATTTAATCTCCATTTGATCACATTCAATATCAAAATAATATAAATTTAACATTTAAATTTAAACATTTTTAATAAAAATAAATTGTTTCGCAGAAAAATGTTGTTTTCACCGTTAAGTGTTCTTATTCATATTTAGTATTGATCACTATGTAAATTAATGATAATATATTTAGTTATATTTTTAAAAATTATATGAAAATCATATGTAAGAATATATTAATTTATTATATTAGATAAAAATTATGCAATATTATTAAAATAATTATTTTAAAATAATAATTTTAGCACTATCATGGTAATTAACTTCAATCTTTGTAATCATACTTTTATTACAAAATTTGAAATTGAACTTATTAAATAATATTATAATATTTATATAAATTATTAAATCTATTTTTATATTTAATTTATACATGTGATGGCCACTAATTTTTAATAGAAGCAAATAAATCAATTTTAGAGTTAAATATTAGTTTATTTTCCAAAATGGTCAAAATTGGTTTTATAAATAAAAAATAGAAGTCTTAAATGATTAATTTTATTTATAAATATATATATTATATATTAAAATGTTTTAAAAACATTTAAGTCATTCTTTTATTATGATGATTTCATAAAAGTGGTGATTTTAGTAAAATTGGGTTTTTCACTACTTACATAAAAACTAGTGTTTTAATAAAAATACTAAACATTTACACAAAGATAAATATTAAATTATAAATAAAAAAATAATTTATGTTTTAACTAATTCATATTCTAAAATTTAGTAATTTATTTTTAAAATATGTAATATAAATAAAATAAATTATTTATTAAAAAACTTTTGTTTTTTTTTCTTTAAAAGTCAAAATGTGAATTTATAAAATACTTGTGATAAATAAATTATTAAATTAATAAATACCTAATATATCATCCTAAAATATAGTGAAATTTTCCTTGAATATCTCTTTATATTATGTAAGCATAAGTTATGCTAAGGTGGAAGTCGAGACTGGTGATTCCTCTAGCATAGATATCGTGGAAATATCCACAAGCATGAATTTATCTCACATATAATTTCAATAATACTATAATTTATTGAGTTTGTATTGGAAATAGGCTAGATTAAATCCTATTGAATCCATATTATTTAAAATATTGTATAAATGAGCTTCATAAGGGAGACTTATGATACATAATTCCATTTATTTCTTTTGTGGTTTTTGATTTTGTAAAATTGTTACTTCCTTTTATATTAGTTAATTTAATTAATATATTTAAATGTATAATTTTATTTAAAAATATCATGTGTTTTCTTTAGCATGGTTCTGGATATAGAATATACTATTAAAAATTATTTAAATAAGTAAAATTCATAGTGATGTTTTGTGTTGTTATACTCTCCCAGCTAAATAAATTACATCAACACAATTTTAATTATTCATAACTAATTAAATTGGTAAGAGTGGAAATAAAATTAACATGACTCTAGATTTAATTACACATGAGGTTTCATCCTCATTATGTTTTTTGTGACTAGTGAAATCATCTTTAACCTCATAATTGGAATATAAATGGTGTTTAGTTTTTCTATAACTAATTTTTTAAATACCCTGAATATAATTAGAGTATTATTTTATAGGGATTTTATAGTCTAAAATGTATTTATTGGTGATCATCGATTGAATTTTTGAGGATAATTTTCTATCATTGAAATTGTCAAATCCTATATATCAATATCAAAAATTCATGCCTAAAATCACATTAAGTTTGACTATTGTCAGTATAATATGATTTTATATGAAGAATATTTTGATAAATATCTATTATAAAAGAGTTAAATACATGGGATAAGATTTTATTAATAATTAAACATCTAGTCATTGGGTTGGTGATTTTATGTTAATAAAATAAATACCAAATATTAAGGAGTATATTGAACAATATATGAATACAATAAACCTAGTTTTTGAGTTGGTGATAAGTGTTTCTCAATACACATTATATTCAGAACTCACTTCCATAGTTGAGGTTTTAAATTAATTCTATTCTATTGAATTTTTCTGTTGGATATCATCATCATTAACCCATTGTTTAAGGAATTGATTTAGATAATGTCCGTGTTCCCCACATTTAAGATAATTAATCTTCAGTGGTACAGTAGTTTGAAATCTTTCTACATTCAATTTTTCTATTTAGATCTTCAATTTTCCTGGGAAATTAGTATCTCTATGACCTCCTTTAAGAAAGAAAAAATAAATTATTATTTATTTAAGACATTTCCCATGGGGATTCTTAAAAACATTTTACACAAAGGAAATTTAATCGTATTTTCTTCATAATATTATTTAGATTTACTATCATGAGACTCCATTAGTCTCTTCATTGTTATGTTTTTAAACTAATCATAATTCATGATTTATATTTTTTTCATAATCATAAGGTTTTTAACTCTAAATCATATCCCATTAGGATTATTTTTTTAAAAAACTCTACATTGTTTATGACATCTATTACTAACTTGGTTCATTTGAACTTCAACCATTACTAAAACCAAATGTTTATATTAAGTATTGATGAATAATAAAAAACATAATAGAATTAGTATAAGCTAATTACATGTCAAATTCAACTTCAAAATTTACTACTTATAAAAATTATTACATTACCTTCTAGTTAAACCTAAATCACTCTTAGTTCAATCAATGTTTATTTATTTTGTGTTATATCATACTTACTATCATAATTCATTTATATAATTAACACTATTTAATGACTTTTAAAGATAATGTGATGAACTAAAGAATATCCATCGGGAGTTTCAAACAAGGTGTGTAGTTTTAACTCTTTTTCATGCATAAGGTGATGATTTATTTAATACCCAACACTCCCTTTCTAGGCTTATTAACCATAGCTAAATATATGACATAGAATGTGTACACATTTAGTATCCATATATATAGGTTATTTCTAGGAAATCCCACAAAGTATCTACTTTAACGAAATGTCAGGATGTTATCCTATAAATAGAATTATCCCTTAGATCAATCACTCGGTTTTTCACTATTGTTCTCTTATCCCAATCTCGAAAATAATCAATATTTCCATTATTAAACTAAATTGTTACATATAACTTTTAAATAGACACCCTAAACTTATCAACCCTTAGATTATCCTCAATAAACATCATAATATTCAAATTTATCGAAATCCTACTCTGATAATAGTTCTGATAACTATAGATATTAAAATCCCAAATTCAATATTTAAAGAAAATATTTCATTACCATAAATTTCTAATACCAAATTTTTTTATATTTTTAAATAATTATAAAAATATATTAACTGAAAAAACTCAAGACTATTTCAATTAATTGAAATCGTTCTTAATATATAAGAAATTATTTAATCTATAATAAATCTTCAATATCTCCCACAATTTCAACACACATGATAATACTATAGTAACATCATATGTATTAATTTCCTTTATAACATGGATAAATTGAAACATAATAATATAGTGAGGGAAAAATCTCTATAAGGGTGAATATAAGTGATAACAATCAAAGAGCATAAGAGAGCATAATATGACCACATTGGTATAATGAAGATACATAAGAAAATCATACCCAATAAAGAATAAGTCATAAAACATGATTCATGTAATACTAAAAGTTTTAACATAAGAAATAAATTAAGAGAGTGTGGAAACATGAATCATTAATCAGGAAATTTGAGAGTATAACATAGACATAAGGATAAGTATAAAAGTATGGCATTAAAATTAGAAAAGGAACACATTGTGAACAAATTTAAGAACGTCAGCCATTTATGTTGTGAAAAAATTTATGTATGTCCACACATATAGTTGTAATCAAATACATGGATACACACCCTTTAAATTGTTATGAAATCCAAGAATTTCAATACATAATTATATAATGAGATGAAAATCGTTAAATAATGCATTAGAGGGTGATATAGGACCCAACCCACCATTGTCCAAAAATATGTATGATGTTTGACACCAAACACTTCATGGTATGTTTCTATTAAATACATTCTAGTTATAGCTTATATTTCATGAATCAATGATCCTATATGGAACAAAACATGGTTACTTATAGGATATATCCATAACCAAGCCATTAAACTTAAATTTTATGACTCCACGATTTGAATTTTAAAAATCTGACATACACGGTAGTGTTCAAGATAATATTTAGATTCTGATAGAATTAAGTTAATTTTCAGTGAATAGTAACCTACATATATGAATAGTAACCTACCCTTATGAATAGTAACATACCCTTATGAATAGTAATACGACTTTGATGAATGGTATCGATACCCTTGAGTGTATAATTGAACTCAAGAACCTTAAAAATGAAGATGAATATTTTAAGTGTTTATAATTTTCGATTAAATAATGAATTTAATTTAATATTTAATTAATCATATTTAGGAAATTTTTTTTGAAAAATGGACTTCATTTTTTAATTCTACATGTAGAAAAATGGTTAGGGTTATTTTTTGGGATTTTACTGAAATACTTAAATTTTTTATGAACAGTAAAATGCGATAATATAACATAAATATTTTATAAGGAATTTATTGAGTCATTTATGATTATATGTGGATGTAAGCCCAATTGTTTCTATGTCACTTGCATATATTACTATTCTTGTTCATGTAATTCTCACTATTGGTTGTCTTGAGAGGAAATAATAAATTAAGTATTATAAAATTAAGAAAACTCCTCTCCCCTCCACTATATAAACCACCCCTCACCCCCTCTTCCTCCCACACCACTCAAGCTTCAATCCTTTCCTAAATTCGGCCAAATACTCTTCCCAAGCCCACTCCCCACGTACACGACCTTCTAGTCTCACCAAAAGGCCAAAAACAAAGGCCTTAATGAGATTCTCAAGGAGGAGTACTCAAGAGGTGAACCTTCCTTCTCTTTTCTTTCAGTTTCTTTTACAAAGTTCTATTCTTTTGTCCTTCCTTCCCACCTCACCTCATCAATATGCCATGATAATTCTAATACCTTAAATGTACTGTATTTTCATTGTGATAATGGAATATTTCATCATTATCTCTCTTTTACCCTCCTTTTATACAATAAATGCAAACACCATTCGAGATGTGTAAATTTATCATACTCAAGGAAGACAGGTTTTTAATTTGCATTAATATCTTCAATACTAGTCATGAAACCTTTTAAATGGTTTAACCAGGTCATAATATATGTATATTATCTTAATTAAGGTTCTGTAATGTTTACATGTTCATAATATGGAATAATAATACAAAAGAGGTTTATCGTGCACAAAACCGCCAAACCAAATCCAAGCATTTATTTTTAACACTTCGAATGATTCATCCTCATGGTATATAACCAGAATCATTATAAGATCATTTATATCTATTTAATGTTACTAATAATTTATATTAACCATTCTGGATGTTTAACCACATTTCAAATGTACTTCCATTCATGAATACAAGTAACCAAATCATGAAACCAAGTAAGAAAAGGCTTCCAAAACAATAAAATTCAATCTCTTAAACCCATCAAAAAGGAAATTAATTGTTAGGACCAATATGGGCCTATATACCCTGAGAGGGGGGGTGAATTAGGGTATGGATATTCTTTCCTAAAGTTCTTCCTGCCCCACTAGATCTTTAGCTCTTTATTACAAGGGTCACTTTGTTTGCACTCGTGTGATTATTATGACCACTTCTTTTCTTCTTTATCTGATGATGATACTTTGAATGTAATGCAGGAAAGAAAATAGTTAGACACAAAGATTTTTACTTGGTTCACCCTCACTGGGCTATGTCCAAGTAGCATACTCCGACAAGTTTCTGGTCGTACCAAATTCCATTATATTTCACTATATGTGGATACAATGTTCGGGATAGATCACTTCTATGCCCAGGATCACTTCCTTTACAATGTTTAGGGTTAGCTCACTACTTCCCCAAGGGTCACTCCCTGTTTCTCTCTCTCTGGCTCACTACCGGTGGAGAGGATAACCTTCTTTCTCTTCCTTTTCTCACTGCTGTTGGAAGGAATCCACTCACAGTTTATAGACCTGTAGGTCTCTTCATTTGCATGAATGAATGCATATTCCTCTGTGTGTAGATGCTTTGTTGAAGTACAACTTTCACCCGTAGATGAATATCTATTTGCACTGAAGGTATCAGGAAAACTTCCAGCTTCCACGCAGCCTAAAAATCACTGCTGGAAATAAACCTTACTTAGCGCGCAAGTCAATCTCGGCGCGCAAGTATCGGTGCGCAAGTCTCAACGGGCGCACAAGTCCTCCTTAGACACTTGTGTGACTCAAGCTTCTTCAACACCAAACTTGCGTGACACACTTCCTTTTATGCCCAATCCAATATTGGCATGAAACTCCACACTGGCGCACAGCTTCAAACACTGGCGCACAACTATCACCCTGGCGCGCAAGTCCCACCTGCGCGACCACACACACCACTTGCACGACCACCACACCTACGCGACGGGAGCTCTAATTTCTAAATGTGTTGAAATCCAGTTGAGAATGAAGAGGGGTGGTCTAGTATTTATAGGAAAATTGACCACCCTGCGCGACGGTGCGCAAGTCACCTGCGTGATCCAGTCTCGGCACGCAAGTCTTCTGCCCTGCTAGACACTTGTGCGACCAACTCCCAAACTTGCGCGAACCTGTTTCCTTTGCCATATTTTGAGCTTTTGATCTTGAAAAACATATGGCGTGCATGTTTCCTATTCTCCAAGCCCTCGGAGCACAAGTCCCTTTTCCAAAAACACTTTTCTTCATTTTTCGATTTTCAGGCCCAAAAATTTGGCAAACACTGGAAAATGGTGCCACCTTGTATCTGTTCTTTTGTACCACCTCCAAATCATTCATTCCTTTTCTCGAAGTTCTTGAATTAAACAAGGATCTTTGACCTCAGCACTTGAAATCTACATTCCATCATGATATCATCTTTGTCAACAAATTTGTTTGTCATTGTTTTGTTTTGTCAACAATCACCACTCAGATGTCCACTTTGTCAACAAACACAATCACCTCAAAAATGCTTCAATGATGCCTTGAGGGATTTTTTCCCAACATTAATAAACTTAATAAGGTTATAAAGTATAAATTACATTTTTATGAAGTTCTAGAATTATTAATTAATGAAGATAAATTTGATTATTCCGGTCTTTAATAACAAGTTAGGAACACCTTCAAGCATAAGCTAAGGGATCCTCTCTCTCACTTTTATTCAAGAATCTCCCCTATGTTGTGCTCTTTTATTTTTAATTCCTAATAATGGGGTATGTTTTTTCACCTCCCCCATACTTCCCCTGTGACATACAAATAATGGAATACCCCTTTACCTCTCATTAATCCCTTGTAATAACACTCATTACCATGTCAAAATGTTTGTAAGGGGTTTCTCATCTCACATTCATTTCTGTGAGATTTTCATTATTCACCACTTATTTATTCTATGTGGTATATGTGTACTGAAATTTGATATATAATAACATGATTATATTTATATTCATGTCATTCAATAATTCATTTGAGAGTTATTAAGTTCTGGTCATATGATTCGACCGATTACATTATGGTAAGAGACATTGTCTCAACTACTATTTTGTTGTGACTAACTTTTTATTGTTCACCTAATAATCCTTATGTGGTGTACCTTCTACCCATTTGAGATCACTTTTAATTTGAAATTATATTTATATTGAATATCCATAATCTCATATCATGGATATGTTTGTTGTCTAAACCGTATACCATTTTACATTCGATGTTTATTTGGAAAGTAATTTTAATTATGGAAATATTGAAGAATCCTTACACTCTACTCTATAAGGATATTGAAAAGGAATATTTCTCTTGTGTTGAATAAAAGTATAAATAATTATTTGGACATTAATTAGTGGGTGGGGACAGTTACATCCCCTCGATGCATCGGTAGGTCTCATGAGACAAATCAGTTTGGCGACAAACCCTTTGAGATTGTTTCCAAAAATCCTACAGGTTTCTACCCATAGAACTAAACCATTTTAATGGTATTATGGTTTCATGTGATAGATACATGACGTCCAAATAATAATAATTTTCTTTATTCATTATCAGTTATTACTATCCATGAGGTTTTCACTATGACAAAATCTATGGATGCAGTTTCATTCTCAGTTTATTAATGGTGTGAGTTTTTCAACTTTTCTCCATGCCATATTGATTATGTCAGATTGATTATGATTCAGTTATTATTGTATTCATGCTTCCACTATTTGTAACCCTTACTAAGCATTTGAGCTCACCCGTTTCATTTTTTACTTTTGACAGGTGACAAAGAGGAGATCATTTATTATGTTCTTGTGGATGAATCTTTTAGTTTTCATTATGTATTCTATTTTGTAATCTTTTCCAATGTAATTTGAGTAACATATATGTATCTAGTTTCTTAAATAATACTAAACTAATCATTCCTTCAAGATTTTCATTCCTTCTAACCATGCTAATATAACAAGTAATGCACTGGCTCTTGTCTAGAGGGGTCGGGGCATTATAGTTTGAATGAGAGGAAGTTTAGTAGAAAACATGGAAACTAGAGTAAGAAATGTATAGTAGTGACCAAAACCATAAGGTAGTATTTGACGATAAACATACAATAAGGTCCTGGTATTTTGGTAAGGAATAGATTATATAGATATTTTAAGAAATACATCCCTCTCTAGATACGAGCAAGTAGAGGCGGCTCTGGCATACATGTATCTAGGGGTAAAACCCAAAAACACCGCTTTGAGCTAGACTTGAATGGGAACTAGTGCACGAAAATAGGCCTTGATGCACTCTTGGTTATGACACTCCTGGGGGATATTCTTTGGATAATTCATATTTTATTTACAATCCTTACAAAAAAGTTTAATGTAAATTGTTCCTCAGTGAAACCACATTTATAATATTAGCTATTCTTAGAATTTCAATCTATGTTGAGTGCTTTTCTATTTGAGATTAATAAACTAATCTAGGGTATCCCATTATTTAGAAATGCTGTCTAACAGAAGAAGGGAAATCAATACTCATGGGCAAGGTAGGGATATCCTTACTGATCAAGTCAACACAGTCAATGTTGGAGCAGATCAGATCGTGACCATATTGGGAAAGCTTACTCAAGTTGTAACGAATAACCATTCCACACCTGTGTTGAATCACATCATGTGGTAGAAGCCCCCATATTTTAGAGGGACTACTAACCGAGTGGTTTCTGAGCAATGTATCAAGTCCCTTGAAAAGATATTAATGGAATTAAGATGTAATGAAAATGATAAGGTAGTCCTGGGAGTATATTGTCTCAAGGGTGACACTGATAAATAGTGGTCCTTGATTCAAAATTCCATAGAGGAAGAAGAAATCGAAGATATGTAATAAAGGACTTTTAAGAAAATATTCTTTGAAAAATATTTCCCTCGTGAGCAATGAAATGAAATGAAGAGGAAATTCCCTAACCTAAAACTAAGGGAAGAAGACAGTGTTACAGAGTATGAGGCCACTTTCACAAGGCTGGCCAGGTATTCTGTAGAATACATATGTGACTCAGCAGACAAGATTGGTCATTTCTTTGAAGTTATTAAGCCATGTGTTTTAAGGGAAATGGCTTCTAAATCATTTTCATCATATGATTAAATTGTATCCAATGCCATCCAAATAGAGAAGGAATTTGATAAATCAAATATTTTCAAAGGAAACCAAGATAAGAAGTGGTACTCTGATAACAAAGGAAAAGGAGAAGCACCAAATACGAGCAAGGGAACAAAATTATTCCCATAATGTGAGAAATGTGGAAAGAGTCATCTCAGGAAATTCTTGAAGGCATGTGAGTCTACTATAACTGTGGATAAAAGTGTCATCGATATGATGAATGAAAGGGGAAGAAACAATTCAATGATATTAAAATCTACAATTTCAGAGAGATGAGAAACTATTAAAATGAGTGTCCTAAGCACCAAAGAAACATGCCTCCGAAAAAGCCAAGAGAACAAGGGAGAGCCTATGCGATTACAATCGTGAAGGTTGAAATTCCTAATGATGTGGTGGCATGTACATTAATTGTTTCCTCAAACTTATCCAATAATTGATTTGATTCAAGATCATTGCATTCATTTATATCATCCCGGTCTTCCAAGAAAATTAGATATGTCCAATTTGATTTAATAAAGGAGTTGTTATTCAAAAATACTAGGGGATGTATCATTTCAACAAAGGAATTTTGACTAGTCCCTCTCCAGACACCAAAACGTGCTTTAGTTGCAAACCTTGTCATTATACCAATGATAGAATTTGATATAATTCTCGGTATGGATTGTCTGTCAAATAATGATGTGAAGATTTATTGTAAAAAGAAGGAAGTTACAATTTTTGAAAATGGTGTAGAATCCCTTGTCTTTAGGGAAGAAACATCACCACATGATTTATATCTTAAACCATCCCTAGTAGCTCTACTGAATTAAATACTTGGAGAGGAAGATAAAACAATATCTATGGGTGAGGAATGAAATCTTCAAATTGAAGATGTGCACATAGTGCAAGAGTACATTGATGTATTTCCAGAGGATTTACCTGGACATCCTCTAGAGCGGGATGTTGAGTTCTCTATTGATTTATCCATGATGCCAGAGCTATATCAAATACTCCCTATAGAATGGCCACTGTGGAATTAGGAGAGCTAAAGAAACAACTAGAGGATTTGAGTGAAAAATGATTTTGTTCGACCTAGTGTTTCTCCATGGGGAGTCCCTATCCTCTTTGTCATTAAGAAAGATGGATCCCTGAGACTTTACACTAATTACATGGAAATCAATGCTATTACAATAAAGAATAAGTATCCTACGCCCTAGATTGATGATTTATTTGATCAAATTCATGGAGCTCAATACTTTTCTAAGATGGAACTTCAATCCGGATATCATCGGTTGTGTGTGAGGAAAGAAGATATTCCTAAGAAAACATTTTAGACCAGGTATGGGATTTACAAGTTTACAGTGATGCATTTTGGAATGACACACGCACCCTCTATTTTCATGGATTTAATGAATATTGTTTTAAAGGAATATCTTGATAACTTTGTTGTGGTATTAATCGATGATATCCTCATATACTCAAAATTCTATGAAGACCATGATAATCACTTGCGGGTTATTCTAAGAACTCTTAAAAGAAATAAATTATATGGTATGTTTAGAAAGTGTGAATTCTAGCTTTAATCAGTTTATTTTGTAGGCCATATTTTCTTTAAGGAGGTAATACTACTTGATCCAGAAAAGACAAAGGCAATACAAGAATGGCCCATGCAAAAAAACAAAACTGAGGTATGCAGCTTTATTTGCTTAGAAGATTACTATCAGCATTTTGTTCAGAATTATTCCTGACTGGCTAACCCGATAACCAAGCTCACAGGTAGAGGAGTTAAGTTTGGGTGGAAAAAAGAATGTATAGAACTGTTTGAAGAATTGAAAAGACGATTGGTCAATGCACCAATTTTGAATATTCTATCAAGATGTGGTGGATTTCTAATATACAACGATGAATCATAGAATTGACTAGGTTACGTCCTTATGAAAAATGATAAAGTTATTGCTTATGCATCAAGATATTTGAAGAATCATGAGAAAAATTACCCAACCCATGATCTTGAGTTAGTAGCCGCAATCCTTGCTATGAAAATATGGATACATTATCTCTACAGAGAAATATGTGATATTTATATGGACCACAAGAATTTGAAATACATTTTCACATAGAAATAACTCAACATGAGGCAAAGTAGATGGCTTGAGTTACTCAAAGATTATGATTATTCAATACACTACCACCCATGAAAGGAAAATAAGGTGGTAGATGCATTAAGCAAGAAAGATCATGGGATTCTAGCTCAAATAAGGATTGAGAGAGATCCTATATTCATGTATATACTAAAGATATATATGGGAATTGTTAAGGAAGGGGAAAATCTTTCCTCTTTAAAATAATTGCCAAACCATCTTTACTAGAGAAGATAAAAATCTCTCAAATGAGAATCTGCAAAAGAAAATTAATGCTGTTGAGGATAGGAGATTGGCAAACTTCATGTTTGAGGACGGAGTTATGAAATTTGGGAAGAGGTTATGTGTTCCATCAGTACCTGATCTAAAAAGGGAACTATTAGACGATGGTCATACCTCAAACTTCTCTATACACTCGAGTATCAGAAATATGTATCGAGATCGGAAGGAAAATTTTTGGTGGGCTTCATACAAAAAAATTTTGATGATGAAATTTCTGAAGGAGAGAATAATGTAGCACCCCAAACACTTCATAGTATGTTTATCTTAAATACATTATAGTTATAGTATATATTTCATTAAGCACTGAGCTTATATGGAACAAAACATTGTTACTTATAGGTGATATCCATAACCTAGCCATTAAACTTATATTTTCCAACTCTGTGATTTGAATTTTAAAAATCGGACATACACGATTGTGTTCAAGATGATATTTAGAGTCTGATTGAATTAACATAATTTTCGGTGAATAGTATCCTACCCTTATGAATATTAACCCCCCCCCCCTTATTAATACTAACTTACCCTTATGAATATTAATATGAATTTTTTGAATGGTATTCATACCCTTGAGTGTATAATTAAACTCTGGCACCTTAAAAATGAAGATGAATATTTTAAGTGTTTATATTTTTCGATTAAATAATGATCTTAATTAATTATTTAATTAATCATATTTAGGAAATAATTTTTGAATAATGGACTTAATTTTTAAATTCTACATGTCAAAAAATGGTTAGGGTGAATTTTTGGGATTTTTCTGAAATACATAAATTTTTGATGAATAGTAAAATGTGATAATTTATGATAAATGCTAAATATGGAATTTGTTGAGTCATTGCTGATGATCTGATTAATTAAGACCAATTGGTTAGAAGTCACATGAATATATTACTGTTCTTGGTCATGGAATACTCACTATTGTTTTTCTTGAGATGAAATAATAAATTAATGATTATAATATTAAGAAAACTCCTCTCCTCTCCACTATATAAACCACCCCTCACCCCCTCTTCCTCCCACACCACTAAATCTTCAAGACTTGCCTAAAGTCTGTCTCATACTATTCCCAATCTCTGTCCCCACGTCCAAGATCTTCTGGTCTCACCAAAAGGCCAAAAACAATGGCCTTAAGGAGATTCTCAAGGAGGAGTACTGAAGAGGTGAACCTTCCTTCTCTTTTCTTTTAATTTCTTTTACAAAGTTCCATTCTTTTGTTCTCCCTTCTCACATACTTTCATTAAAATGAAATTATAATTATAGTACCTTACATGTACTGGATTTTCATTTTGCTAATGGAATATTTCATCATAATCTCTTTTTTCCCCCACCTTTTATACAATAAATTCAAACACCGTATGTGATGTGTAAATTTATCCAACTCAAGGAAGACATGTTTTCAATTTGCATTACACTCTTTAATACTGGTCATGAAACCATTTAAATGATTTAAATAGGACATAATATATGTATCTTATATTGATTATGGTTCTGGAATCTTTATACGTTCAAAATATGGAATAATAATACAAAAGATGTTTATTGTGCACAAAACTACCAAGCCAAATCCAAGCATTTATTTTTAACTCATCAAATGATTCATCCTCATGGTATATAAACATAATCATTATATGATCATTTATATCTCTTTAATGTCACTAATAATTTATATTAACAATTCTGGATGTTTATCGACATTTCAAATTAACTTCCATACTTGAATACAAGTAAACAAATCATGAATCCAAGTAAGAAAATGCTTCCAAAACAATAAAATTGAATAATTTCAACCCATAAAAAAGAAAATTAATGAACCTAATAAGGGTATACCAAATCAATTACATGTTTAAAAGGTTCTGTAATTATTAATTAATTAATCTAAATTTTATTATTTAGGTCTTTAATAACAAGTCAAGAACACCTTCAAGCATAAGGTAAGGGATACTCTCTCTCACTTTTGTTCAAGAATCTCCCCTATGTTATGCTCCTTCATTTTTAATTCCTAAAAATTGGGCATGTTTTTTCACCTACCCCATACTTCCCTTGTGATATATAAATAATGGAATACCCCTTTACCTCTCACTAAGCTCTCGCAATAACACTTGCTTCCATTCTGAAATATTTGTAAGGGGTTTCTCATCTCACATTCATTTTCATGATATTTTCATTGTTCGCTACTTATTTCTTGTATGTTTTATATGTGTACTAAAATTTGATATATAATAACATGATTCTATTTATATTCATGTTATTCAATAATTCATTTCACTATTATTATGTTCTGGTCATATGATTTGATCAATTACATTGTGGCAAGAGACTTTGTCTCAACTACTATTTTGTTGTGATAAACTTTTTATTGTGAACCTATTAATCCTTATGTGGTGTACCTACTACCCATTTGAGATCACTTTTCATTTGAAATTATATTTATATTAAATATCCATAATATCATATCATGGATATGTTTTTTTTCTAAACTGTATACCATTTTACATACGGTGTTTATTTGGAAAGTAATTTTAATTATGGAAATATTGAAGAATATGTATACTCTACTCTATAAGGATATTGAAAAGGCATATTTATCTTGTGATGAATAAATTTATAAAAAGTTATTTGGACATGAAGTTGTAGGTGGGGGCCACTACAACCCTTCGATTTATCGGTAGGTCTCAGGAGACAAATCAATTTGACGACAAACCCTTCAAGTTTGTTTCAAAAAATCATAAGGGTTTCTACCCATAGAACTAAACCGTTTTAACAGAAGTATGGTTTCATGTGATAGATACATGAAATCCAAATAGCAATCATTTTCTTTATTCATTATCAGTTATTACTATCTATGAGGTTTTCACTATGACAAAATCTATTGATGTAGTTTCATTCTCAGTTTATTAATGGTGTGAGTTTTTCATCAAATCACCATGCCATATTGATTATGATAGATTGATTATTATTATCTTATTATTTTATTCATGATTCCAATATTTTTAACCATTAATGAGCATTTGAGCTCACCCCTTTCATTTTTTACTTTCGACATGTGACAAAGAGGAGATCATTTATTGATTTCTTGAGGATGCAGCTTTTAGTTTTCATTATGTATTGTATTTTGTAAACTTTTCCAATGTAATTTGATTAACATATATGTATATAGTTTCTTCAAGACTACTAAACTAATCTTTCCTTCAGGATTTTTATTCCTTCTATCCATTCCAGTATAAAAAGTAATGCACCAGCTTCAGTCTAGAGGGGTTGGGGCATTATATATGACACATAAAATCAATCATTATCATGTCATAAATAACTATTGTGAATAAAACGAGTTTAATTCACCATATAATAGAGAATATATATAATTAAAATAGGTTTTATATCCTTTTCAAATGGATTCACGTAAAGATATCATTTATAATTCTAACAATAATCTTAACATGATAAACACATGGAAAATAATTGGGTATCAAAAGATATTAATTAACTTTATAAGTTAATATCCATACATAATGATAAAAAATCATACGGCCTTTACATTGTAGAGATAAATGGTTTATTTTTAAGTTAATAATCTCCCTAATCAATCTCCATGTAGAATCTAAGTTAACCCCCATCAATTATGTAAAGACCCGAAAATTTCAAGGAAATTTTTTTCTTAATTTTCTTTGTAATTTTATAACAGCGCAGTTTCTGACGGCACCTCATTCCGATACCCGGTGTACCCGGAATCAATTTCCGAAGTTTGGCTTGAGTATGTTCAGTGAATGAACGAGCAGGTTTTTCTAAATTTTGAACTGGTGCTTGGAATCGAATTCCGAGGGTACTTATGGAATCGCAGTGCCGGTAATTTCTTAGAAACGCCTCTTCCGGATTTGTGTTTGCTCGGGTGTGGTTTTTAAATTTTAGGAGTTAAGTGAAGGAAATAAAATAAAGTGGTGCGACAACTTTATTTTTATTTCAATTAAAGCCACATAAAAGGCACTTAAAGCTGCTTAAGCTGAGTTGAAGCAGATAGGGTACAATCCAAAATATCCTACCCTCTTGGTAGGATATTTGTGAGGTGGGGCCCGCACGAGCCCGATCGTTTCTTTTCCCCTAAGTAACGCACCCGCAACCCCCCTCTTAAATGAAACTCAACTGACGCGTTTTCTAAATTCTTAACGCCCCTATTAATTGGACGGTTAGTTCGTTGCAATTAATTTTTGGAATTAATTGTTCATTTCTTATCCTTGTTCTTCAAATTCTTTAGTTGATAATAAAATAAGATGATGACTTATTTTATTATCTGGTTGTTGTGTTAAACCTTTGGAGAATCTCTAAAGATCTTCATTGTCCTTCACGAAGAACGCGAAGAACGCGAAGAACGATGACCTTCGATGAAAGGGAAACGAAGAACACCAAGCCCTCGGAGATCGACGACGCGACGCCGAGTACCGCGACGCCGGTGCTTCTTTTGTGATGTTCTTTCCCCGCGACAAATCTTTGATCAACTGCTTGAGGTAAGAGATTTCAAATCTTTTAAATTCCTTTGCTGATTTTATCCTTAACACGGATTTAATTTGTGAAATAAAATCTGTGTGTTTTTCTTTAACCTGCGGAGATCGTCGACGCGACACCGTATACCGCGACGACGTGATGCCCTTCTGCGCCGCGACGATCATCTTCTACCGCGAAGGTCAATTCCGCGAAGAACTCGTCCGACGACCACGACGAGGTAGGGGTTTTATTATTTTAAATATTTGTGATTTAAATCCGCATCTTGTGATTAAATGATTGTTGTGAGACTTTTAAACGGCTAACGCGGTGGGTGCGGACCAATGAACAAGTTCGAACCCACCGCCCTTCGTTCTTGGTGTGCGGACGGCAGACGATGACAAAACAAGCCGCTCAGGTGTTTTGGAGGCTTTACAGCGAAGGTCGGGTCCCTAGAGGATCACCGGCAAAGACCGCAGGCCAATCAAACCACCAGAGTGCGTCCGGTGGTCTGCAGAAGTCTCTGCCGGCGCGCCACGCCGGCACGACGGCGCCGGCGGCCGGAGGCGGCGGCCGGCAGCGGCCCGCCGCCAAGATGCGGCGGCGCTCGGAGCGCCGCCAGGAAGACCCGTCGTGGCTGAAAGCCAAGGCGGCACTGGCCGGTCACATGGCTGCGCTGGACCGCGGAGGAAGGACGTGGCCTTGCCGCGTCCGTTGGCGAGAGGTGGCCCCCCACGCAGGGCCGCAGAACCTTCAAGGGGGGCGGCGCCCCCTTGCACCCGCTCGGCCATCATGGCCGAGCTGCCAAGTGGCCGGGCCACGCCCACACCGGCCGGGCCTGGTTGCGCCCAGGCTTGGCCGGGCCACCCAGGCCTGGCCAAGCCGCGCCGGCCGGGTCAGTCCGGGCCCAGACCCCCCGTTCCCGGACCCTTTCGGTCGTTTGCTCATAACTTGAGCTACGAGCCTCCGAACGATGCAACATCAGCGGCGATGAGATCCTTGGATTGTGATGGTCATTTTGGTATATCGCACTCATGGTTTCGGAACACTTTGGGTTTGGCCAGGTTGGTTCGTACAGGAAACCAACCGGGCCCTCGGAGCGGAAACGCTCATATCTTGAGCTTCGGACGTCCAATTGACGTACCTTCGACTTTGAGGGTTTACTCTAAGTGATACGGATATTATGGATTACTCCACCTATGGTTTGGACGTAGGTGGAGTACGGTCAGGTTGGTTTTGCCTTAAAAACCAACCGGGCCCCTGGGACGAAAAAGCCAATAACTCTCAGACCGGGCGTCCAATTGACGCGCCGTCTGCGACGTTGAGTTCCTGTTGACGATACGGAACTTTTGGATACATAAACTCTGGACTATGTGTCAGTTGATGTATCAGCCTCTTAGCTCGTGGAGCGGACCCTCCCGAATGAGCTTGCTGTGTGCGGAAACCCTAGAGCCGGTTGAGACTTGACGACTGCTGACCGAACGACTCGGTGTGTTACGGATAGCCCAGTGGAGAGCGCTTGTTTGTAGCGGCAGACCCATGGAGGAGGAGCGCTTGGTTGTAGCGGCAGACCCACGGTACTCAACAGAAGGAGTACCTCTGGAGGCTATGAGGGGGAGCACTTGGTTGTAGCGGCAGACCCAGGACGGAGGAGCACTTGGTTGTAGCAGCACAGGGGAGTGCTTGGTTGTAGCGGAAGACCCATGACAGAGGAGCGCTTGGTTGTAGCGGTTGACCCGTGGTACTCAACAGAAAGAGTACATCTAGAGGCTATGAGGGGGAGCACTTAGTTTTAGCGGCAGACCCATGGTGGTAAGTGCTTGGTTGTAGCAGTATACCCACAGTACTCGATAGGTGGAGTACTACAATAGTCCAAGGTGAGAGGGAAGCGCTTGGTTGTAGCTGCATAACCACTGTACTTGATGGAGAAGGAGTTTCCCAACAGCTTTGGGTTCAACTTCATGATCGATCCTGTGTGGGTCATTGCGGGGGTTAGTACCTACAGATCCTTTGTGGGTCCGACAGCTTAGATGAATTAGTGGCTACATCTGATCATCTATAACATCATACGAAGAAGTGCCTGTGTGAGCTGAATCCTGTTTTAATTTCCTTTGTGGATTGTGTTGTGCTATCCTGTGTGGATTTACGTTTGCTTTCCTTTGTGGATTATGTTGTGCTATCCTGTGTGGATTTACATTTTTCTTTCCTGTGTGGACTGGGTTGTACTTGGGCACGGATGTTGGAGCCGAACGAAAATTGAGGACTTAGGTATATGTATGGGCATATACCTAAGACGTGTCGGATGTTACTTAGTGATTGTATCTTTCCTTTGTGGATTATCCTTTGTGGATTCTGGAAGACCTTCGGGGGTCTTAGGGTACCTACTGAGTAGATTATACTCACCCCTGCACGGGTTATGCCCGCACTACGTTGTGTTGGTTGCAGACGACAGACATCGCTGATCGTGGTTGAGGTTTGCGGAGCAAGATGGTACCTAAAGGTGGACCACTGGGCGGGACGTACTCGGAGCGGTCGGCTGGACCCGCGGAGCAGTGGAGGCTATCTGTACCCACCATTCAGGTGGGTTTTCTAGTGGGCAGCTCGACGTTGCGACTTTACCTTTCAGTTTCCGTTTTCCCTTTTTAGTTGTACTTTACTTTCAGTTGGGTTTGTATTCTGGCCCAATTACTTTTCCGCACTTACTGTTGTACTCACCTTTTACTTAGTGTTTACTTCTGCCTGCATGCTCTGTGGTGTTTATTGTTTACTTTACAAAGGCAATGCCTTCTCTTTTACCGGGATTTACGCCTTGGTGCTAGTCGCCAGCCCCTGGCCCATGGAAGGCGGGCTTGGGTAGTCACAACACGGGCCCCGAGGACGGGTCGTGACAAATTGGTATCAGGGGAGTTCGGTTCTACCGCAGACTCTAATCTTTCTTCTATATGAAGCAATAGTGTAAAGTGTATTTTGTGTGGTTATCAGTCTAGGGAGTCCAGTGTCGGTGCGGAGGCCGACGTATCCGTACACCAGGACCCTGACTTCTGATTTCGGAATTAATCCAGGAAAAGATTGATTTCTTGTGTGTTCAAGTTTTCTTTGTGATTACTTTGTATCAGCTCACCAGGTATATTGTTCTGACCATGGCACACTTGTTCCCTTTTCCGGATCACCCCACGACGGCAGCCAGCTAGGGTTCCTAGAGTTGAGCGTGACGACAGCCCACCGAGTGACGAGGCCTCTGTGCATGGACCTTTGACAGCTGAGGCACCGGTGGTACCTTTATCCGCCGAGCCACCGATGCTTCCAGCCCCATCCGCTGACGATGCACGTCACCTTGGAGCTTTGAATGAGTTTCCGTGCCAGCGACCACCTAGGTTTCGTGGGGAGACGGACCCCCAGGCAGCTGAGGACTAGCTGGAGGCGGTTTTATGAGTTTTCCGGTTAGTGAGGACACTAGCAGACCTTATGGTGGTCCTTGCAGCGAGCCTCCTGCATGCGGCAGTAGGCAGATGGTGGAGCTTGATGCTCCAGATGCACGACAAGGCATCACTTCTTTGGACAGACTTTGAGATACTTTTTCTCTCAGAGTTCGTCCCAGCCACCCTCCGAGCGATGTGCATCCAGAGGCTACTATAGCTGCGGCAGGGCAGCATGACAGTAGCCCAGTATGCAGCGAGGTTTACCGACCTCTCGCGCTATTCAACAGACATGGTATGAGACCCATTCTTCAGGGCCTGAACCTTCGAGCAGGGGCTCAGGCGAGAGATCAGAGCTTCAGTTGTTTCTCACAGCATTCCGACACAGACAGGGGAGTTAGAGCGAGCCCTCTTAGTGAAGAGTTTCCTTGCTGAGCAGTCTCCAGCAGCAGGACCCACCACTAGCTGTCATGCGGTAGAGTCTTCTGCAGCGGGCAGTAGACAGATTATGCAGGGGTCCAAGAGGACTAGACCTACTGGTGGTCGACCGCGTGACACAGGATCGTTTTTGCAAGGCACCCGGGGTGGACAATGACTTACCACGAGCGGACAGTGTTACTCCTGCGGCGGGGTTGGTCACATGGCTCGTCACTATTTGACCCGCCATACGGATGACAAGCAGATGAATGAAGGACCTCCAAGGCAGAGGAAGAGGTTCGATCAAGGCAGATCACATGGAGTAGGAGACCGTGGAAGGGGAGCTGTCCATGCAGCTGGAGGTGGACGACGCTTCGAGGTATTGCCACCACCACCACCACCAGGAGGTCCACCCCGACCATAGGGAGCTGGTGGACATGGGAGAGCTCAGCTTCAGGAAGCTGAGGCCTACGATCATGGAGCTTCGAGAGCAGATGGACAGGAGCGGGACTAGCTCCAGACCTGGAGACTTTTTTTTAAGCTGCTTCTAGCGTTGTAGATGTTTGTTTGTAGATGTTTTATGTCTTTGTACTTTGAGCTGCAGTAATAAAAGACACTTTTGTTGTGGCGTTTACCTTCCTATCCTCTCTTTTATTTGTTACTAAGAGGTTCCGGTTTAAAAACCGTTGAATTGACCCTCACTTTGAGATACCTACTGGAGGAGACCCAGTGACCACGCACTGATGTCGACAGTGTGACTCAACCTTTGGAGGTGAGAGTAACGGTTGGATCTCTTGGTAGTAGCATTGAGGCCTTACGACATCATCCTTGGTATGGAATAGTATCATCCATGTCAGGATTGACTGTATTAGGCGAAGAACATGGTTCATCCAGGGGATGAGACCAGATTTCTTTTATCAGCAAAGAAGAAATCTCAGCAGCTCTTGTAGGACTAGAAAGATCCAAGTCATCCATGAGAGAATGAGGACAGCTTAGAGCCGGCAAAAGTCTTGTGCTGACAGAAGGCGTAGGCCACTAGAGTTTGAGGATGGCCACCACGTCTTCTGGCGTGTCTCACCTCGACGTGGATTATGTAGACTTTGCCGAGGTGGAAAGTCATCTCCACGCTTCATCGGACCATTCCAGGTCCTCAGCAGGATTGGCGAGGTGGCTTATCGCCTGGCTCTACCACCTCAGTTGCACCGGGTACACGACATCTTCTACGTATTTCAACTGAGGAGATATGTGCATGACCTGACGCACATCATTGACATTGGGGAGCTAGACGTTGATGATGGGGAAAATTTTGCGGAGGTCCCGGTGGAGATCGAGGATCGACAGGAGTGGGTCCTACGTGGACGGTCGATTCCTCTAGTGCACATCAGATGGCAGCATGGGAACCTCCAGGAGATCACTTGGGAGCGGGAGGCTCAGATGCGTGCTCAGTACCAGCATTTGTTTCCCTAGTTTGTGATGTATCTTTACGGGGACGTAATGCCGTGAGGTGGGAGTGATATAAAGACCCTTAAATTTCAAAGAAATTTTTTTCTTAATTTTCTTTGGAATTTTACAAGAGCGCAGTTTCTGACGGCACCTGATTCAGAGGCCCGGTGTGCCCGGAATCATTTTCCAAAGTTTGGCTCGGGTACGTTCAGTGAACGAACGAGCGGGTTTTTTCTAACTTTTGAACCGGTGCTCGAAATCAAATTCGGAGGGCACCGATGGAATCGCAACGCTGGTAATTGCTTATAAACGCCTCTTCTGAAGTTGTGTTTGCTCGGGTGTGGTTTTTAAATTTTTGGAGTTAAGTGAAGAAAATAAAATAATGTGGTGCGACAACTTTATTTTTATTTCACATAAAGCCACATCAAAGCAACTTAAAGCTTCTTAAGCTGAGTTGAATCAGATAGGGTACAATCCAAAATATACTACCCTCTTGGTAGGATATTTGTGAGGTGGGGCCCGCATGAGCCCCACCGTTTCTTTTCCCCTCAGTAACACACCCGCAACCCCCCTCTTAAATGAAAGTCAACTGATGCATTTTCTAAATTCATAACGCCCCTATTAATTTGGCGGTTAGTTCATTGCAATTAATTCTTTGAATTAATTGTTCGTTTATTATCCTTGTTTTTCAAATTCTTTAGTTGATAATAAAATAATATGAGGACTTATTTTATTATATTGTTGTTGTGTTAAACCGTTGGAGAATCTCTAAAGATATTCATCATCCTTCGTGAAGAATGCGAAGAACGCGAAGAACGCCGGCCTCCAACGAAAGGGAAATGAAGAACACCGAGCCCTCGGAGATCGACGACGTGACGCCGAGTACTGCGACGCCGATGCTTCTTCCGTGACGTTCTTTCCCCGCGACAAATCTTCGATCAACTGCTTGAGGTCAGAGATTTCAAATCCTTTAAATTCCTTTGTGGATTTTATCCTTAACATGGATTTAATTCTTGAAATAAAATCTGTTTGTTTTTCTTTAACCCTCGGAGATCGTCGACGCGACACCGTATACCGCGATGATGCGATGCCCTTCCGCGACGCGATGATCATCTTCTACCGCGACGGTCAATTCCACGAAGAACTCGTTCGAAGACTATGATGAGGTAGGGGTTTGATTCTTTTAAATCTTTGTGATTTATATCCGCGGCTTGTGATTAAATGATTGTCGTGATACTTTTAAACCGCTAATGCGGTGGGTGCGGACCAACGAACAAGTTCGAACCCACCGCCCTTCTTTCTTGGTGTGAGGATGGAGGATGATGACAAAACAAGCCTCCCGGGCGTTTTGAAGTCTTTGCATCGAAGGTCGGGTCCTGAGACGATCACTGGCGAAGACCGCAGGCGAATCGGACCACCGGAGCTCGTCCGGTGGTCCGTAGAAGTATCCACCGGCGCGCCCCGCCAGCACAGCGGTGCCGGCGGCCGGCAGTGGCCTGCCGTAGCTGAAAGCCGCGACGGTGTTGGCCGGTCCCGCGGCCGGGCGGGACCGCGAAGGAAGGACGCGGCCTTTCCGCATCCGTTGGCGAGAGGCGTCCCCCCACGCGGGGCCGCGGAACCTTCAAGGGGGGCGGCGCCCCCTTGCACCCGCTCGGCCATCACGGCCGAGCCGCCAGGCTGCGCCGGCCGCGTCGGACCCGGACCCGGTTCGGGCCGACCCAGGGGGGTCGGGCCGGGCCGGTCCGGGCCCAGACCCCCCGTTCCCAGAACTTTTCGGTCTTTTGCTCATAACTTGAGCTACGGACCTCCGAATGACACACCGTCAGCGGTGATGCGATCCTTGGATCGAGACGGTAGTTTCGGTATATCGTACTCAAGGTTTTGGAATACATTGGGTTCGGCCGGGTTGGTTGTACACGAAACCAACCGGGCCCTCGGAGCGGAAATGGTCATATCGTGAGCTTCGGACGTCCGATTGACGTACTGTTGACTTTGATGGTTTCCTCTAAGTGAGACGTATCTTTTGGCTTACTCCACCCAAGATTTGGACGCAGGTGGATTACAGTCGGGTTGGTTTTGCCTTTAAAACCAACCGGGCCCCTAGAATGAAAAAGCCAACAACTCTCAGACCGGGCGTCCGATTGACGCGCCGTCTGCGTCGTTGAGTTCCTGTTGAAGATACGGAACTTTTGGATACATCA
Organism: Viscum album; assembly: GCA_963277665.1. NCBI lineage: Eukaryota > Viridiplantae > Streptophyta > Magnoliopsida > Santalales > Viscaceae > Viscum > Viscum album. The sequence continues at coordinate 19,915,580 of OY728157.1, read as the reverse complement.
ACTCTGGACTATGTATCATTTGATGTATCAGCCTCTTAACTTGTGGAGCGGACCCTCCCGAACGATCTTGCTGTGTGCGGAAACCCTATAGCCGGTTGAGACTTGACGACTGCTGACCGAACGACTCGGTGTGTTACGGATAGCCTAGTGGGGAGGGCTTGGTTGTAGTGGCAGACCCACGGCGGAGGAGCGCTTGGTTGTAGTGGCTGACCCGCGGTACTCAGTAGAAGGAGTACCTCTGGAAGCTATAAGGGGGAGCGCTTTGTTGTAGTAGAGACCCACGACGGAGGAGCGCTTGGTTGTAGCAGCACAGGGGAGCGCTTGGTTGTAGCGGCAGACCCACGACGGAGGAGAGCTTGGTTATAGCGGCTGACCCGTGGTACTCAACAGAAGGAGTACCTATAGAGTCTATGAGGGGGAGCGCTTGGTTGTAGCGGCATACCCATGGTGGGAAGCGCTTGGTTGTAGCAGCAGACCCACAGTACTCGATAGGTGGAGTACTACAACAGTCCAAGGTGAGAGGGAAGCGCTTGGTTGTAGCGGCATAACCACTATACTTGATGGAGAAGGAGTTTCCCAATAGCTTTGGGTTTAACTTAATGATCGATCCTATGTGGTTCATTATGGGGGTTAGTACCTACAGATCCTTTTTGGGTCCGACGGCTTAGATGAATCAGTGGCTACATATGATCATCTCTAACGTCATACGAAGAAGTACCTGTGTGAGCTGAATCCTGTTTTGCTTTCCTTGGTAGATTGTGTTGTGCTATCCTGTGTAAATTTAAGTTTGATTTCCTTTGTGGATTGTGTTGTGCTATCCTGTGTGGATTTACGATTTTCTTTACTGTGTGTACTGGGTTGTACTTGGGCTTGGATGTTGGAGCCGAACGAAAATTGATGACATAGGTATATGTATGGGCATATACCTAAGCCGTGTCGGATGTTACTTCGTGATTGTATCTTTCCTTCTTGGATTATCCTTTGTGTATTATGGGAGACCTTCAGGGGTCTCAAGGTCCCTACTTAGTAGCTTATAATCACCTCTAAACGAGTTATGCCCTCACTACGTTGTGTTGGTTGCAGACGACGGACAACGCTGATCGTGGTTGAGGCTTGTGGAGCAAGACAGTACCCGGAGGTGGACCACTGGGCGGGACGTACTCGGAGCGGTCGGCTGGACCCAAGGAGCAGTGGAGGCTATCTGTACCCACCCTTCAGCTGGGATTTCTAGTGGGCAGCTCAACATTGCAGCTTTACCTTTCAGTTGTTGTTTTCCCTTTTTATTTGTACTTTACTTTCAGTTGGGTTTGTATTCTAGCCCACTTACTTTTCTTCACTTCCTGTTGTACTCAACTTTTACTTAGTGTTTACTTCTACCTGCTTGCTCTTTGGTGTTTTTTGTTTACATTACAAAGGCAATGCCTTCCCTTTTACCGGGATTTATGCCTAGGTGCTAGTCTCCATCCCTTGGCCTATGGAAGGCGGGCTTGGGGTAGTCACGACACGGGCCCCGAGGACGGGTTGTGACAAATTAGAGAAATAAAAAAACATGTTATTCATAGAGTAAAAGCATTGGAATAAAAATTATGGTTATAAACCAAAGATTATTTCCAAATAAAAAGGTAGTGGTGGGTAATTTTTCTTATATATATTTAATGAATCTCATTTTTGAAAACATTAGAAATGAATCAACTAGTATATGAAGAATACATTTAAATGAATACTATTATTTTATTTTTAAAACCTAGATAAAAATGTCCATTTTCAATGAAAAACCTTTTAAATAAGATACAAATAATAATGTTAAAATTTATTAATTTATATAACCATGAAACCTTGGAATGAATATTTGAAATGATGGGAAATCCATTCAGGTGACTTTTTTTAAAAAAATGATTATTTTTTATTTTTATAAATATATTCTAGTAGACAAAGTCAACAATTTCATTTTTAAATCCATTTTTAAAATGGTTGGAAAGAAATGTTTGAGTTATCTATAAAAATTAAATTTTATGAAATTTACATTAATGGAGTATTTAAAAATTCATATTTTTTATGTAGAAAACATAGATTAGAAGAGAAAAATTATATCCAGGATATTTAAAACCTTTTATTATTTTGAAACACCTTTATTGAAAACACAAATCATATATTGGGTAATAAAATTTTCATTTAAAAGTTGGTTTTCATAAGAAAGTGGATCAGATGAATTAATCCATATTTGAGTTCCCAGTAAGAGAAGAATGCATCATCGGGTAGGAAAATATGGACATGGAAGAAAAGATTCATTGGTATTAATTAGATTTATTCATAACAAAGTTATACTTATATTCTAGAAAAAAATTTATCCAAAAAGTTGTTATTGATGATGAGAATCAATTACCAAATATTACAAGTTAAAATTTCACATAAAATAGGTAAATGGTAGGATTAAAGAAAGCCTAAAATGAATATTAATTTGAGAAATAATATGACCCAATGTATAAAAATTATGTCGATGAAACACTAACGACATTACAAAAAATTGAATGAAACCCCTTGCTGGGTATGATTTAAAATGAAATAATAAATACAATGAATAATGAGAGGATCATGATAAAAAATATTAAACAGAATTAGATACACTATTCCCAAGATAACATGGCATATAATAAGAAATATACCTCAAGAAATTAATTTTGAGACAAGAAACCCTTACCTTAATTCTCAACTTTTTCTATAGAACTTGGATATCTTGTATAAAAAATATATATTAAGAAACTATTTTAGAGACTTACTAATATCTAATATTTTTAAAAAAATTAATTTATAATTATTCATTTCATGTTAATTAGTTTTTTATTATATATTTTCAATATCGGGTGAGTTATGTTGACTGTTTTGAACTAGTTTCATAGTATAAATTTTGTTATTTATTTTTATCCAAATTATCATAATTCCTAGATCGTTTAAGGTAATGGAATAAAAAAAATATATTTTTATTTATAACTATCTTATCCTATTTTATTAGTGTTTTAGTTATGCAATAAGATCCCATAATTTCATTAAGTTATGTTTTATGTACATTTCTATTTATGTCCTTTATTTTGGTTAAAATAATGTTCCCCAAGTTCATGAGAAGTATTGGGGGTGTTCTAAGGGTTCGGGACACAAAAGAGGAGAAAAAAAGAGCTTTTTAGGCATGTTGCATGGTTTACGCATGGTTAGTGAAAACCGTGTGGAGATCCCCATGTAACCATGTGAACTCACCCCCTAGGCAGTAGCTTGTGCATGGTTTGTGCATATTTTGGAATACTATGTTGGTAAACCATGCAGCTGAGTAATTTTGGGAAATTTAAAAAATTCCATTATGTGATTTTAAACCGTCACCCGATGTTCACACTAATTTCTCTCCTTTGAACACTAGAAATGAATAAGAGATCCCAAGAGCTTCTATGTGTGATTCTCTTTCATCCCTACGTCATTTGGAGTGCCGTCAGTTTTGGATTGAGGTGCTAGGTTAGGGATTCAAAGTGTTGTTGAATCGGGATCTAAGGAATTGGTTAGAATTGTGTTCACCAATAGATTTGAGGTAGGTGGTATATAAGTTGTATCCCTTGGTTTATATATAGATTTGTCCATGTGGGGTTATGTTATTGTTCTCTACTTATTGTTTCATTGATTTCATTTGCAAGACATGATATAATGGGTGTCTAAATAACCAATTGAACCCCTCCTGATCCCCACGGGATGCATGAAGTATTAATTGACCAATTCAGGGCTACCCATGGGGTGCGCCAACCCTCCCAAATGGGGTTAACATAAATGTAAGGTGCGATATTTACTTGTAATGATATAGATCCATTCAATAATGTGTTAATTGGTTAATGTAATGATTTAGAAAAGATTATGGGTAGATGTTTCTAGTTGTGGATAATAGCTAAGGGATTTATTGGTTGGAATGTAAATGTGTTAAATGAGATTAATGGGAATATGTTGAAAAATCATGTTTATACTGGAATATTATTAGTGATATAGGGATGGAAAATGGGAACTGGGATAAATGGTAATGTGATATAAATGATAAATGTATTAATGGATTGTGGCATAATACTAATTTCCCTTTTTCACTATTGTTTGTGATATTGCTAATGATATTAGCTATGATTGATGGTAATGTGGTTATTTTTGCTGAATTAATAAATAATAATGTTGACATGGATAGGTAGAGTGGGGTATAGACATGAGGTTATACTCCCATGGGTCAAGATAGACCATGGTTCTGTGCTCCACCCCTCAATGTAAGGGTTAAATAAGGGGATGGAGTTCTATTCCCAAAATGGTTTCATTCCACCTGGACCGAGGCTTCGAGGGGAGGATAATGAGGTTTATGTGATGTAATGACCTAGTGAGATATAACATGACTTATTTTCATATTACATTTGATTATTGAACATTCCTATTCCATTAAACACATGAAAAGTGTGAATTAGAAAATAATATTTCTACGTATTGAATATGTATTTAATAGTATCATATATTAGGGGAAACTTCCTTAAGAGTGGATACTCGAATTTTGTTTTATTTACTTGTAATTTTTTTGACCGATGAACCATATATTAATAAAAGAAACAAAAGTTTACATGAAGCGAAAGGAAGGAATTTTATTACAATCTCTTTCATAGAGGTGAAGAAAATCAGCTGGTAGCGCATCCAGCCAAGTCATGTTCTGGTGGACACCTTTATTGGCAAGGGAATCAGCAACTGCATTTGCTTCACGAAAGGCATGTGTAGCAATGTAGTCGATCTTCTGAAGCGAATTTAAGCAGTTCATCCAGCGCATAGTAAGCGGCCAGGCTAGATGAATGACTCCGTTCCAAATTGCTTGAACAATGGTGGTAGAATCACTTTCAATCCACAGTTTACGCCAACCTCTTTGCAGCGCAAAATCAACAGCATGGATGACTCCAAGAATCTCAGCTTCAATGGAAGAGGCGATCCCACAACCACCGTAAAAGAAACCATGACAATGGTCATCAGAGTCTCTGTAAATAGCCCCAAAACTAGCAGGTCCAGGATTGCCTTTTGAGGCGCCGTCGACATTCACTTTAATCCAACCCGGCATCGGAGGTTGCCAGAAAACTTCAAAGGGTTGCTTGAGCTTCGGGAAAATACCCGGGACACGGATACGTCTAAGGATCTTGAAGTCTCCAATATGATTGCTACAACAATATTTTTGAATTGATGCAGCTTCATGTATCTCAATGAGAATTCAAGCTTTTCCTGCATTAAGACTGAAAGAGTGATTATTATGGATAAGATCGTTTCTTGCATACCAGATTTCTTGAAGAAGTTCAGCCACTGCCGCAAGAAAAATGTTTTTGACTTGCTGAGAGGCGCCATATTTAGTAAATTTCTTCAAAAGAAAACAAATCGGGTCAGATAAGGACCATGAAGAATTAAAAAGCTCAAAAATATAGTTCCATAAATCTGTGGCTGTAGCACAAGACAAGAAGAGATGATCAGAATCCTCTCTGTTCTGATTACATAAATGACATTTGGAGCAAAGTTTAATGCCAGAGGCTTGAAGTCGATTTTCAGTGGGCAATCTATTGTGAGCAATACGCCAAATAAGGGTGAACCTGGAGGGTTTGATCCAAGTCTTATTGAAAGTACTCACCCAATTATAATTATATTCATTGTCAGAAAAATTGTGCATGTAGAAGTTTTTTGAATCAAGTATGCCATTGGGAGCAGGTTCCCAAACAAGGAAGTCCCCAGAAGTGGAGAAGGTATAATTTTCAATAATTTGAGCAATGTCGTTGGGGAGATCATGCCTATGAAGATGCATAACATCTTTAATTGTGTGGGTGGTGTTTATAGAAGTGTTATTAGGATGAAACATAGAAATTAAAGGAGTACCTATCCAGTTGTCACACCAGAATTTAATGTTAGAGTCAACTCTGACCATCCACCTAGAATTAGCCATAATCTTCTGATAAGAGTTTCTAATAGAGTTCCAGATTGAGGATTTTATGAAATTAATATTTCTTTTTAAAATTTTATTTAAAAATCTATATTTTAAAAAGTCATAGGCTTTAGAGTTGTTATTAATAAGGCGCCAAGTGAATCTCGCTTGCAGTGCATTGTTGTACAATTTTAAGTTTTTGATGTCAATGCCTCCATTATCAAGAGGTTTACAACATGTCTTCCATGGGATGGTAACATGTTTCCATTCAAAGATACTTCACATCTAGATGAAATTTTTTATAAAGGTATTGACTTTCTTGAAAGTACCTATGGGCCATTTATAAATCATGAGCGAGTAGACCAGCTTAGAGACAATGGTAGATTTGACAAGACAAATTCTACCAGCCATGGAGAGGGATTTCCCCTTCCAAGTAGAAAGTTGATTAATAATTTGATCCATGATATTAGAGAAATAAGATGATTTAGGACGTCCCAAGAAAATCGGGACGCCTAAGTACGTGAAGGGAAAAGAACCTTCCTTAATTCCAAGATTATTGGTGATAATAGATTTTCTTCTAACATGAAAATTTTTTCCAAATAAAATGTGAGATTTGTTCCAGGAAATAGATTGTCCAGAAAGGTTCTCGTAATGAGAGATAGCTTGTTTAAGACATTGAATATTTCTTTGATCTCCCTTAAGAAACAAAATAATATCATCAGCATAGAGGAGGTGAGTGGGGATAGTAAGGTTTCTAGCGGCTTGAATGGGCTTAAGTTTATTTAGATCAACCAGATTATGAATGAGTCTGCTAAAGTAGTCTTCCGCAATAACAAACAGAATGGCCGAGAGGGGATCGCCCTGTCTGACACCTTTAGAGTATTTAAAAAAACCACAAGGGGTGCCATTAATTAATATGGAAACGCTAGCAGATTGAAATAATGTATTGATTCTCTTGATAAGAGTCTCATGAAAACCAAAATTTTTCAAGACTCTAAATATAAAGCCCTAATAAATGGTATCAAAGGATTTTCTAATATCAAGCTTGATGGCCACACAACCCCCCCTATTATTTTTATTTAGGGTGTTGGTACATTCTGAGGCGAGACAAATGCAGTCTTGGATGGATCTGTTCTTAATGAAACCAAACTGTTTCCATGAGACAATTCTGTTGCAAATCGGAGCCAATCTGTTGGCAATGATTTTAGTAATGATCTTGTAAAGGGTATTGATAAGAGAAATTGGTCTAAAATGATGAATTTCAGAAGCATTTTCAACTTTGGGTATTAAGGTGAGGAATTGAGCATTGATACCCCGAGGGAGGGATCCGTGAATGAAAAAAGACATTATCAGGTTACAAACATCTGAACGAAGAGTGTCCCAGTGATTTTGATAGAAACCATTGTTAAAACCATCCAGTCCAGGAGCACTATCAAGATTTAGACTAAAGACAGTGTCTTTAATTTCATGCTCCAAAGGAATTGCTAAGAGGGAGTCATTGTCATGCTCATCCACCATTAAGGAAATAATATTAGGATCAAGATCAATATTTCTCTTAGGTCCATTGAAAATGTTATTAAAGTAAGAGACAACATGATCCGCAATGGCTTCTTTAGAGTCAATGATCAAATCATTGTGAATCAGTTTAGTGAGAGGACGATTGGCCTTTCTGGTTCTTTGAAGATAGTTATATAATTTAGTATTTCTATATCCATCAGCTAGCCATTTGGTCCTAAACATTTGCTTCCGGATTTTATCCTTAAAGGTGAGTAAGGTGTTAAACTTAAGAGTTGTATTGACCTCCAGCTGAGGGTCAAGGGTAAAATCAGAGTTGGAACTATGGGTTTGGATTTGATTAAAAACGTGTTGTTGGGTAACGAGGTATTGAGCTGGCCTGCCCACCTGCGCGCCGCACGTCCCCAGCTAGGCCCAAGGTGGCCAACCCTTGGGCTTGGGCCAGTTCCACACGGAGTCGAGGGGACGAGAGGATCGCTGGCGTATGGTGCGTGTTGCCTTTGTGAGGACTCGAACCCGAAACCTCAGCGACAGGACGTGAAAATTATATAGACGCAGGTTAGAAAAAAGGAAAAGTCCTCAGGCATAGAAAGCAAGTCATATGTGCCGATGAGGTCCTAGACTTAGAGTCGAGATCATTTTGGGGATTCTTTTTTCCTTATTTTGGGTTTTGTTCACTTGAAATTATAGTATGAAATGACATATTTACTATTTATTGTGGTTTTACCCTATTTGGGAGATGGTTATTTATGCATGTTCATTAGTTTTTATATTTTATTTCACTATTGAGTATGCTTAATATTAAGAATACTATGAAAATGAAGGCATAGTCTCCATAGTTGACTCATATACCCACAATACAAGTCAAAAACATTTTTCGTATAGGGAGGCATGCTTGAGGTCATGTGGCACCACAGCTCGGGGAACCAGTTTAGAGGATCCTAGGTTGGGTACGTTACAAATTGGAATTATAGTAGGAATATTCTACGAATTATTATTGTGGAATGGTAGATAAGAGGTTAGAGAGGTTTTGGGCCTTGGTAAATGTGGATGTTCTTGGGAGTATCTAACCAAAGTATGATGGAAAACCTGAGTCACTCTGGGTGGGAATTATTGTCCTTATTTTGTGTTGTTATATTTGATGAGATTTCACCATTGGGTGATGTACTTGTTATGTGATTTGATAACCTTATTATATTTTTCTCCTGGCCTGAATGTCATGAAGTTTTGTATTCATGAATAATTCTAGTAACCGATGTATATAAGTGACATGCATCATAATAGGGGCACACATGAGATATGTGTGTGGGACATTGAGAGTATGATGAATTTGATTTCTTGAAAATGATGAAAATTGATTCTAATAAAAGGATACAGATGGGTGAAAAAGGGAAATAAAATATTGAATAATAATTAAATAATTCTTCATGATAAGGGGTAATGAGTGGATTAAGTGGTAAAAGTAAGTAAGGATATTGATTTTTTTTGAAATGGTGTAGAATGTAAGTCTTGTAACTGTGTGAGTTAGTTTACCATGTTATCCATGGCCTCAGTAGTGGTGGTTTAGGGTAGTGTTCAAGATATGATGAGGATGTTTTGGGGGTGCAAGTAAAATGGATTGATTATGGATAATGACGAGCCTTCCTTTAAATTTTGTGAAATTTGTATGGTCTTTGTTCTAATGTTTGTGTTTGGAATTGTAGAGAAATGACACCATGAAGGCGTGTGTCAGTTGGGTAGTACGAAGATGTTTCTGAGAACACACATACAACAGTGGATAAAGAGAATGTTATGACTCAATAAAATAGAAAAGAGAAGTTTTTTACAATAATTATCATTTTATGAAGATGATGGAATGACCCCCATGGAATGTTGCACTGAGTATGTTTGAGTTGACCAGGGATTTTTAGCTATATAACCCTCCAAACTTTATAGGAAAATGTGGGCTACAGGAAAGAGTGTTCTGGATAGAGTCTATCCAGACTATTATTGATCATCTAGAGACTCTTCTTTAGAATCAATTAATGTTAGCTTCCTATATGCTGAGAGGTCAAGAAAATCATTGGTGGGACATCATTGTTCAAATGGAGTAGACCAAAGGAATGATGTGGAAATATTTATAAGATAAGATTCTCGAACTCTTCTATCCATAAACTTTGCGGCATGAGAAGGATAAATATTTTGTGAGTTTGAACCAAGGTACAATGTTGGTAATGGACTATGCTATTTCTCTCACCAATTTGAGATGCTTTGTTCTGACATTGGTAGGAGACGAGGCAGCTGTGGTGATGTTTTTTAAAGATAGGCTAAGACATGAGATCAGGTCTCAGGTGAATATATTCCATTTAAAGTGGTCTTATAATGTGTTGGATCAATCCCTTATTTTAGAATGCATCTTTAAGGGACCTTTAGGTAGTAAACTTGTGGTGCCAACTGAGCAATCGAGTGAGGGTAGATTCTTAGAGCAGGAAGTGCTGTTTTGGGAATTTATCTATCAGGTTGGAAGTTCCCGTAGTGGTCAGAAGAAGGGGTCATCCTATCAGGGTAGAGATCAGGTGTTCTATTATTAGTGTGATAGGATGAGGTGCAAGTGTGACCAATTTCCATGACCATCGGTTGAGTACCGAGTGTGAGGTAGGCTGGTCCATGTGCAGAGGTTCTATAGGAACCCACAGAAGATATAAAATGAAAGAGGTCAGAGACAAATACTGAGTGAAGGTAGGGGATCAGTTATCCTATATCAGGTACGTAGTTGGAGCTCCATAGGTTGTTCCGATTGGGTTGGTGGATGTGGAAATATAGGGAGAGATCATTCATACCACCATGGTAGTGTAGTGTAGGGTACTTAGGTAAGATCCCAAGGTAGTTGGGAAGGTCAAAACTATGCAGTTCAGTCTACACCTAAAGGTGGTGAGGCAGAACTATCTACCATTTGAGGAATGATTATTTTATCTTCCATGTTCACTATTGATTTATTTGATACAGTTTATACACATTATTTTATTTATTATCGGTTTATAGTTGTGTTGGGATTAACCATTGAAATTGCATGTGGAGTTATTTCAATTGATACTCTGTTAGGGGTACAGGTTGAGAATATCATACAATGTAAGGTTTGTTCTCTAGAAGTTGGTGGATATCATTTTCTGTGGAACCTTCTTGTCTTTGTGATGTCATGTTTTGACCCAATCATTAGTATGGATTGTTTGGTGTTGTATCAAGATCATATCGATAGTTACTGATGTTGGGTGATGTTTATGTCTCTCAATAGAGACACTTATGTCATTCACGGTGACTGGAATGTTTGAGCAGGCCATGCATGGACACTTTTCCAATAGTTGGGAGAACTCACAACCCATGTGTCTTGTCTTTTATTAGATGAAGGATGAAGGGAACAACCAATATTTTCTCCCATGGTGAATTTATTTTAGGACATGTTTCCTGAGGACTTCCATGGACCACCACCCGAGAGGGATGTTGAGATCACAATTGAATTGCAGTCGGGGGTGGAGCAAGTTTCTATTCCACCATATAAAATGGAAATAAAATAACTCCAAGAACATAAGGTTAAACTAGTGGAGTTAGAGTGTAAAGGATTTATTCATCCTAGTACATCACCTTGGGAATATCACATGTTATTTTCTATGATGTCCGATGGAACATTGAGGCTATGTGTTGATAATAGGAAGTTGAATCAGATGATAGTTAAGAAAATATACGCTCTTCCTATAATTGATGACCCGTTTGACCCTATTAGAGGTGGCTCAATGTTTAATATGAACAATTTGAGATCATGATACCATGAGTAGAGGGTGAGACCTTCCGACATACCATGGAAATATTTTCAGATAAGGTATGGGTTGTATGAATTTTGGGTGGTTCTATTTAGATTGTCCAATCCTCCAGCAGTTGTCAAGGATTTTATGAACCAGATATTCGACCCATATCTGGACTAGTTTGTAGTTGTATTTGTTGATGACATCTTGGTGTACTCCATAACTCATGATGACCATTCCAAACATCATGAAAATTTCCCTGAGTAAATATATAGTTCATAGGCTTTACGCCAAGATAAAAAAAATTCTATTTTGGATTGGTAATGTACACTTTATAGGGCACATAATTTCTGAGTTAGGTGTTTCAGTGGATCTATAAAAAGTGCAGGATGTGGGGTCATAGGAGCTATGCAAGAATGTTTCTGATGTTCATTGTTTTCTGGGATTGACTGGTTGTTACTGAAGGTTAATTAAATATTTCTAACATTTGGAAGCACTAGTCTTAGTCGTAATGGAGAAGGGAGTTATGTTTGAGTGTCCAAAGGCTTGCAGTAATGATTTTGAAGATCTGAAAAAGTGGTTGACTACCGTAATGATTCCAATCTTACCCAAACCAAGTAAGAGGTGCACCTTGTTCTACGATGTGCCCAGTGTTGGAATTGGGGTAGTGTTGATGCTACATGATTGTGTTGTAGCTTATGGGTTAAGAAAGTTAAGGCCTCATGAAATAAATTACACTAATTATGATCTCAAGCTATCTATTGTGGTTTATGCCTTAATGTTTTGGAGACATTACTTGATGGGAGAGAGATTCACAGTGTTTACTAACCGCACAAGTCTCAAGTATATATTCTATTAGTTGGATTTGAAAATTTCATAGTGAAGGTGGGTCGAGTATAAGATATACTCTGATTTTGAGTTGGTCTATACACTAAGGAAAGGGAATAGTTTTGCTGATGTATTGATATGGAAGACTTCGAATCAGGTAGTTCAGGAATCTAGTTCATAGTAGAAGATGATGACCTTGTTAGCTGAGATCAATTTAGAGATTTAGGATGAGAACTATAAAATGACTCTTTCCTCTATAGTAGTTGATTCCATGATTTTGATTCGGGTCAAGGAGTGTCAATTTGTGGATCTAGAGTGTTTAGCTATAAAGGAATATCTTAAAGGTGGGGAGTCACTTTCTAGATGGAATATTGGTGCTGATGGAATTTCTTATGTTCAGGGCCATGTTGTGGTGTCAGATGGTGTATGAGAGGAGTTGATGCATGAGTTCTAAATTTTGAAGTGGGAAGTTCATCCTAGTATGACTAAAATTCCCCATGATATTTTTAGGTTATACTGGTAGTCGATAGTGAAGAAAGAGTTTGTGGTTTTTGTAGCATGATGCCTTACCTGTAAATAGGTGAAGGCCAAGAATCAGTGTCTAGGTAGCTTGTTATATTTATTGCCTATTCCAGTGTGTAGGTGGAATGATGTAATGATGGACTTCATATTGGGTATTCCAAGGATTCCCTATAAGAATGATGCAATCTGGGTGGTTGTGGACTGACTAACTAAAGTGTCCCATATCTTTCCGATCCAGGAGACTCATTCAACTGAATAGTTGGGTGAGTTATATGTTCGATAGATAGTGGAGTTGCATGGTGTGTCGATAAAAATAGTTTCAAATCATGATCCTCATTTCACATCGCACTTTTGGTAGGGATTAAATAAGGTTCTTGGTACCCAGTTATTCTTTAGTACGATTTTCAACCATAGACGGACAGGCAGTCAGAACATACAATTCAGGTAATAAAAGAAATGTTGAGAGCCTGTGTTCTAGATTTAGGTGGTTCATGGGGAGAGTACTTGCCTCATGTTCATTTTTACTTAAAAAACTGTTTCAGTATAAAATTTATATGGTGCCTTTTGTGGCACTATATATCAGACCATATAGATCTTTATTGTGTTGGTTAAAACCTAGGGAGTCTGAGCTATTAGGATAGAGTCTCATGCATGAGACATCAAAAAAGGTTCAGTTAATTAAAAATCATATGACAATGGACAGAGTATGAATAATTCCTACATAGATCGGTGACATAGGTCCCTCAATTTCATGGTGCATGATAGTTTTTTTTGGGTGTCTCCAAGGGTGGGTCACTGTCAAATACAGAAATAGGGTAAGTTGGAACCTAGGTACATGGTGGCATATGAGATTATGGAGATGATCAGACAAGTCTTTTACAAATTGGATCTACCAAAATGGTATAGTGGAATGTAATTTTTCTTCATCTCTCACAACTCTAGTAGTATCACCCAGATCCATCACACATGATTGATGTTAAATACGTGGAGCTGGAGGTAGATGCCTCCTTTCAAGAGTATCCAGTTTGTGTTGTAGATCGTAGTGAGAAATTCTTGCAGGGAAATAAAGTTACCTTGGTTTGAATCTTATGGAATCATGGGAAGGCTCAGGAAGAAACTTGAGAGTTAGAATCCGATATGAATACCCAGTGGCCCGATCTCTTTTAATCATAAACTCAATGATTCTCAGGAAGAGCGGAATGAGGACGATCCATCATAAGGTAGCAAGGTTGTAAGATCCTAGATTTTACTTAATGTATTTTTTGTTTATGTTTAAGTTTAAGTCCCTTATATTGGTTAAATAAGTGTTCCCTAATTTCACAATAAGGCTTGCGGGTGTTTTGGGGGTTTAAAAAATGAAATAGGGGGGAAAATGAGCTTTCTGGGAATGTTTCACAGTTGGTGCATGATTATTGAAAACCGTGTGGTGCTCCCCAGGTAACTGTGCGACCTCAACACCATAGATAGTATATTGAACAAAATTTTTACATTGTTTGGAAAATTATGTGGGTAAACCATGAAGCCCCAAAAAGTTTAGAAATGTACAAAAATTCTATTACAAGATTTTACAATGTCACCTGATTTTCACCCTCATTTCTCTCCATTGAAGCCTAGTGATGAATAAGAGATCCCAAGTGCTTATAAGGGTTATTATTCTTCATCCATAGGTCATTTGGAGTGTCATTAGTTATTAATTCAAGATCTGTGTTGGTGGTTCAAAGGGTGGTTGAATTATGATCCAAGGTTTCAATTAGGTGTGTGCTTGAAAAAGGATGTGAGTTAGGTGGTCTACAAGTTGTATCCCTTGCGGTTTACACAGATTTGTGCATGCGAGGCTTAGTTCTTGTTCTCTACTTGTTGTGTACTTGATTTTGTTTGAAATAATTGATATAATGGTTGTCTAAATAACAAAATTAACCTCTCATTATCCTCATCATATGCATGGAGGATGACTTGAATGATTTAGGGCCACCCATGGGGTGCGCCGATCCTCCCGAATAGGGATAACAGAAATGTAAAGTGTGATACTGACTTGTGAAGATATTAACCCTTTAAAGAATTTTTTAATTGGTTAATGTAATGATTTAGAAATGATTATTGGTATATGTGTCTAATTATGGATAATGGATAAGGTATTTCTTGGTTAGCAAGTAAATGGTTTAAATGGGATTAATGAGAATATGTTGAAGAATCATGTTTATACTTGAATATGCTTAGTGAGATATGGATGGTTAATGAGAATTGGGCTAAATGATTATGTGATGAAAATTATAAATGTATTAAGGGATTGTGCAATAATACTAATTGAACTTTTTTTGCTATTGTTTAAAGTATTTCTAATGATATTGGCTATGCATGGTGGTAATGGCGTTATTTGTGTTGAGTGGATAAATAATCATGTTCACGTGGAATGATTGAGTGGGGTACATACATGAGCTTTTACACCCATGGATCAAATTTAACTGAGTTGTTAAGATCCAACCTGTAATGCATGAATTAGTGAAAAGGATTATGTTCTATTCCCCTTACAGTTTCATTCCCCACAAATTGGGGATTTGAGGTGATGATTATGAGGTTGTTATGATGTGAGTCACTAGTGCGATAGGAAATTATTTATTCCTATATGCCTTACGATTATTGAACAATCCTAGTCCATTAAAAACATGAAAAGGGGTGAATTAGACAATTGGATGTTTAAGTATTGAATCTGTATTTGCTAGTGGTTTATCTTAGGGGAAACTCCACTAATAATGGATACTTGAATTATCTTTTATATACTTTTCATTTATTTCATGTTTTCATGCAATATCTATTTCAATTGGATATTTTTTAGACACCATTGGTGGTTTCCTACTGAGTTGTACTCACACCCTTCTCGGGCCACCATTGGGTTCTCATGTAGATTTCATGGTAGTAGGTCAGAAAAAAGGGAAATGCCTCATTCTTGGGAAGTGAGTTAGGTTTAGTATTTGCACAGATGAGGTCCTGGACTTAGAGTTAGAACCATTTTAAGGATTCCTCTTTTTGTCTTTATTTTGGGTTTTGTTCACATGGAACTATAGCATGGCATGACATATTTACTATTGATTGTGGTTTGTACCATGTTTGGGATATGGTTATTTATGCATTTTCATCAGTTTGTCTATATTTATTTGACTGTTGAATATGTTTTACGTTATGTCTAATCTAAAAATGAGAAAATAGTCTCCCCACATGACTCTAAGACCCTCACTACTAGTCGGAAACCTCTGGCATATAGTGTGGTGAGCTTGAGTTCATGTAGTGAACTGGCTCGGGGCACCAGTTTATTGGATTCCAAGTCAAGGATGTCACATATGTTGTTTGAAAATGGAATCAGTGTCAACTTATTTTAACAATTTTAGTGACAGAAGATGATATTTTCATAATAAGTAAAATATATATTATTACCTTTCCAAAACTCTAAAAAAGTAATTATATTTTTATTAAATTATAATAATATTATAATTTAAGTTCCCATAGTCATCCATGATTGTGTTTAAAACATTTTTCAATAATGTGTTTAAATTGACCCAAAATGAATATACTATAATTTGATGGATGAGTAAAGTTATGAAATTGTTTATACTGAAATAATATAATTATTAAAAAATAATAATGATATTATATATTTGTTTCTAAGGTTTTTAATCATATTTTAAGTGTCTTGGATAAGGTATTAAAATCATGAGAAAAATAAAAAATGATACTTTGTGGAAGTGGTAGTCCATACAACACATAATTAACATTTTTATTTCCTGTCGAGTGAGAGGTAATGATGGTGGATTTTAATTTTTTAAATTATATATATAGTTATATTACATATTTCAAATTTATTCTTAAATTACATCATATTAACCAGTGAAGAGAGCCAGTGGTGAAAAATGAGGATGTCACTTCATGGAGGGTGTAGTTCAGAAAATGTACAATCGATAATATTTTGTTTTTATAAGAGGGTGAGAAGGAATAAATAATGTTTATTTCATATATAAAACAAAGAAAATTTATAATAATGATATTTAGTTCATTATATAAATATTTTTAGGGTAATTTTTGAAGAAAAATATTAGGAATAAATTATAAAGAGTAAGTAATACTTATGTCGAGACCTTGAAGTTCTTCGTGACGGACTCCTTATAATTGATGTAATTAGGATGACATATAGTTACTAGTAAATTTAATAAGTATAAGGGAATTATAGGAGAATATAATTGGTGCATATTTCAAGGAAATAATTAAGTTAAATTTGAGTATTAAAATGGTGTAAGTGATCCCCTTTAAAAGTGAAGCAAAAGTCACCTTTGTGAATATCATTTACTTTTAAATAATTGAATGAAACTATTCAAAGGTAAATGGAACCAAAAGATAGAAATAATGGAATATTTGGTGATATTGGGTCACTAAATCCATAAAAAAGTGTTTCCACATATGTTTTAAACATGTTTTAAGTAATTTACTCTTATATTTTTACTATTACATTTATCAGTTTTTACTGCGGTAACTAGTTTTTACTCATTTAAATTATATTTTAAAAAACATATAAAATATCCTATCACACCAAATATGGGTTTTCTGAACCTAAACATGTTATCCGTTTAATCTAATTCATTTTATAAATAAGATAAAAATAACATTTAAATTAAAAAAATTATATGTAGAAAAACCATTTTGTTGGAAATGTTGTTTTCAACCTAAAATGTTATTAATCATATTTAGTATTGATTAATAATTAAATTTATGATATTATATTTATATTAAATTTTGAATTTTTATTATATTAATTTATATGAAAAAATTAATTTTTTTATTTTATAGAAAGCACAAAATTTTAAAAATATAATTCTTTTAAAATAACGGTTTTACCATTATCATAGTTACTAACATTATCTTAGTAATCCCACTTTACTGTCAAAAAATTAAGTTGAAATTATTACATAATAGGATATTTTTTACATAAAATATGAAATCCTTCTTATTGGATATAATTCTTCAATTCATGGAAAAATATTTCTTTATATATGTGATCAAATATTTTTTTGTTTTAAATATTATTTTTGTTTTTAAAAATATAAATATATTTTTTATAAATAAAACACATTAATTAAAAATTAGTTATTTTAATTATAAATAAATATCATTTATATAAAACTGTTTCAAATTTGTTTTATTTATTCTTGAGTTAGGATAATGTCATAAAAGTGACAGTTTTAGTGAAGAATATGCTTTTTCACCATTCACATAGAAACCATTGTTTTCAAAAAATACCAATAATTTATAATAATATAATTTTTACATTATAAATAAATTTGAAAATAAATTAATTTTACCTAATTTAGATTCGAAAATTTATTAATTTGTTTTTAAATTTGAAATATAAATAAAATTTTTTTTATAAAAAAATAAACATTATTTTTTCTTTAAAAGTCATAGTGTGAAATGTGTAAAATACATGTGATAAAATAACTTATTTAATTAAAAATACCTTATTATATCATCCTAATTTTTTGTTAAACATCCCCTCATGATCTCTATGTATGATCTAATAATAAGTTAGTCTCTTGTTTCCGTGGATTGTGGTGATTTTTCAAGAATAGATATTATTGAAATTTCAATGAGCTTGAATTTTTCTCACTTATGATTTTACTCATACCACAATTTTTAAATTTTTTCATAGGCATAGACTAAAGGAAACCCTATAGATGGTACTTCCTTCTTGATATAGGATAAATTAACTTTACATGGGCGTCATCTAATACCCTATTTCATTTCTTTCCTTTTGGTTTTCAGATTTTATAGTATGGTTACTTCCTTTTATACCCACTAATTTGACAACTATATTATAATGTTAAAATTTTATTTGAACCTATCACATCTTATTTTTAGTATGGTTATATGATTAGAATAATATATTGACATAATATTTAATTAATTAAAATATATAGTAATGTTTTGGGTTGTTATAATCATCATGATGGTATTTATCTATTGTGCCAAATAGACAACTCAGAACACATTTACATCTCAAAATTCAAAATCACAATATTTAGTATGCACTAATAGGTATAAAATCTACATACTATATATAAAAGAACATTTTATAAGGTATCATAACCCAAACACTCCCTATGGAAATATCTACCTATTCTTAAGGTCATCACAAAATTCACATATAATCTACAATATTATATTTTCACTTTTTTTTTGTGAAAATCGTATCATAATTTTTGTTCAATTAAAAAAATTGTTAATAAGATATAGAGTAAAATATCTGATATTATTATATTTATATTCCATTTAACTAATAACTTTTTTAAATAAGGTGATTTATCACTGAAATCAATAATCACCATTTAAGAAATATGTAGGATAGGATTATACCATTATGTTATATTAGAAAACATAATATATGTTGTTAATAAAACTATAAATAATTGTTATATAATTCCTAATCACAATAACCAATTATAGTCAGTTAATTTAATTACATGTTAATCCTTTGTTCCATATTTGATACTTGAACAGACAAACCCATTCCACTCTGTACCCAGAGTGGATTCCTCTAAGGCATAAATCATAGTAAAAATAAATCATTTTTAGTATGTAAACCCTATAATAAAATAGAAAACCAAGATTAACAGTTTCATCCCAGGTAACATGATAATATTTCATACATGAGTAATTAATTCCCATGAAAAATATAAAAAAACTATCTTTGACTACATGTTATATATTTTCTATCATTCCTTAATTGTAATAAAATGAAAACAGATAGAGATCTGATACATCTTTATAATGTAATCAACCCATCTCACTCTACAATAACTAATATGGGTCAACACATGATTTTATTCATACCTAAATAGGTTATGGATCCCATAAACTAGTAAAGAGGGTCTAAAAATAATGAGGTGGAAATCTACCCTTGGTATTGTAGAACCGTAAACAATAATGGAAGAAACATCTATACCATACATCCAAATAGATCAAAACAACATACATCATGAAAAATACTAACATAAAAATATACCAACACATGTTATTTAAATATGAAACACCATAAATTTCATACAACATTATTAAAATAAAATCCCTCAATGATGAATCAAATAAATCAACATAAAAAATAATAAAAAATAATAAAAAATAAACAAAACTTACTAAAATCCACAAAACTAGTCTTATTCCCAAGCCTAGAACCTTCTCCCAACTCTATCTCAACTACCCCAATCAACTATCAACTGTAGGTTCCTTTCCCTTATCTTGAATTAAAATCATGAAGCCTTCTTAAGTAACCACATTAACCTATTCAGGATGAAAGTTCAATTCAACAAGAAACCACCATTGGTTTCCCAAAATATATCTAGTATAAAATAAATACTAATATTAAATAATCAATAAATGAAAGCATAAATAAATAAATCATAATTGATCCAAAAGATCTATGTTGAGAACTAGGTTGAACCATAATTTCATTGTACAATACCAAATATCTTTGAACATGATACATAACATTAGGGGGAGAGTAACTGCCCTCCCTTTAATCATATCATTATCACCACCACCTAGAGAGAACATGATCCCATCTTACATGCACCCCATAATTATATTCTAAAGAGGAATAGATTCAATATACACAACCACATAATTATCATCAACCAATTGTAATTGTGCCACTCTCTATATCCACCACATAATTGTCTCCTTCAGTTTAAGGGAACCCTTCTGTACAATAACCTCAGCATCATCAACTATGGGAGACTAGTTACCCTTCTTACATCCACCCCATCTTCTTATCATAGTGGTAATAGATCCCATCACTATAACCACATCATCATCATCACCCATGGGTATATGACACCCCTCCCTATAACCCTATCATTATCATCACCCAGTGGGTAATTTGAACCCCGCCTTGGAACCTTTTTCCTCATATTTTATAATTTTTGAATTAACCACATCATAAACATGACACACTTTTTTAATTAGACCAGTGATACCAATTTACAAGGTTAGATTTTAGTTTTCATTTCACAAAGTCCAATCACAATCTACGATCACAACCCATACCCACATAGGCATACCATTATTCTAACCGATGTTTATTAGATGATTCTATACTAAGGATCATACTAGTCAATTTTTTCACAGCTTACTAAATCATAATTCCACTTAAGAAACCTTTTATGTTACCTCATATATTTCATACGTCATTAGATCAAAGAAAACTACTCTTGGAGGCCAAATTCTAATGATATACATTTAATTATGGACCTCTCAAAGAAAAAATTCAGATATTTCCAATTAAAATAGAAAAATAAAAAAAATTCTATGTTTTATATCCTACAAAAATTAAGTATTCATGAACAAACATCATATGAATAAAAGAAAAATGATTATCCTTATAGATATATTAGACACCACATTCCTTATACTCGTATAAATCATCTTAATTAATATCACTAGAAAATATAAACTCAAATAGAAGAAATAGGTGAATCTCAAAAAATCATGAAATAGGATACCAATGGCAATAAATGGTGTATAAATATGAAATCATATATAAAACTAAGAAATAATCTTGGTGGAGTGATATAATTATTTCTAATATCATAAAATATATTCATAATGTTTAGTATTTTTCAAAATTTTGAGAAATACCATATATAAGTGTCACCTCATGTTATATGTATTGATCAAACCTGACCTAACAAACTTTTCTTAACAAGCTCGTTACCCGTTCTCATGAGTACTCTTAAGTAATTGAGTTTTCCAATTTATTTAGAATTCATTATAACTATAAAAATAATTCCAATTTTTATAAAATACCTATAAAACCATAGGAATCCATCTGACATGAATATGGGCTTCTAAACTTCCTCTAAACATGAATCTATCTGAGAAATAATTTCTAAATCACCACCCAAGCTCAGCTCAACTATTAAGGCTCAATCCATGACTTACTAAAAACCCACCAAAGGGTCTCTAGGTGGATGGTAAAACAAAAATCATACTTATAAAATCACTCTTAAACACCATTCTATTATTTAATAACCCCAAAAAAATAAAAATAAAAATGTTTTTTTAAAACTTAACATGGTTTTGTAACTTTAAACTATATAAGGTGGTATTATCACACTAATTATTCCATCAACGGGATCTTAATTGTTTATAAATAATTTAAATAAAAATTATATATTTTTTCCCCATGTTTTTACTTATTTTTGTTCATGAATTATATAGAATCAATTCGAGATTAATATATATATTTTTCATTAGATTACTATTTTTTATTCAAATTTAATTAGTGTAACTAATAAAATCAAAATTTAACTTATACTGAGATATGTTGTTTCCTATAGTCTTTACACCATTGAGAATCGAGTTTTAGAGGTAGAGAGGGTGCAAGAGGCATTCATAATTGACATTTTGGGGAGTTTCTAACCCGATATTCATCAACAAGAAAATATATTTACAATGTATATTTATATTGTGATTATTTGGGATGTACATTCTATAGATATAACTTTTTTAGGAATAAATTAAGTTGTGTGTGATGGAATCTGATCGAGTGTGGTGACTAGTAGATCAAAATAAATGAGATCATTAAACAAAGGGTGATTGTGTAATCGACATAGGACCCCATATTATTGACTCTCTTGAGTAATCAGTTCACATCCATGTTTTCTAAGTAATGACTTGATTTTATTTATATTTAGAAGATAAAATAATTTTTTATTTCATTTTTATATCATGCTATGGATGTTAGAAAGGGAAAAAGAATAATGTAATGGTATATCAGCTACCCTATTAACTGTGATAAAAGCTCAATTGATTTTTTTGTAGAAAGAAAATTAATGAAAATATATAAACATGATATATTATGGTTTTATCAAAGGTATCTCATGGAATAGTTTATATCCTCTTGGATAAGTGAACAATCACAGGTGAGGAGGTGGCATACTGGAAGGGATGTGAGGTGCAAGAGTTAGTCATGGTTAAATTTTTGAAGTATAACCTTATGATCAAGTAGGATTTAAGATCGTTATTGGCATCAATTATTTATAATCCATAATAATTAATATATTGATAAATATAGTAGCTAATTACCAATTTATTTCAATAGTTTGGGATACAATATTTGGACTTAGGGACAATATTTTTCTTTGCCCTTCATGTTATATACACAATTTTCTGGGTAGACTATATTGATAGAGTTATCTTGATGGTGTAATCTAATGATAGGGTCATACTAATCAATTGAGGGAATTTTCTTATTATTGATACAAACATATTATTTTTTCATTATTATATATAGGCTATAATATATTAAAACCACAATTTATTTCTACTAAATATGAGTTATTTTACCTAATATGGAAGGAGAGAGAATTAAATTTTTTTGATGAGTGAGTTCATCATATGAATAGTGAATGTTTGGAGTCTATTACATCAGAACCAGTGGGATTGATTCTAAATTTGGTGTAGATTGGCATGAGTTATCTTGGGAGTGGTTTAAAAGAGGTCTTATATAAATTTAAAAATGAATTTGTTATACCACCCCCTCAAAATGAAATCATGTTTTGGTTAGCACAACTAACCAGTATCTCACCTATCTATATGTCCCATTATAACATGAGACATTCAATGATATGGGATTTATTGATTCATATAAATGAAATTTCAGTTTTTTTTACCAATCTAGTGTATCTCTTTAGGGTGATCATGTATTATTCACATATAAGGTGTATGACTTCCTTTTGTTTTTTATGAATATGTTTAGCTAAACCTTGTGGCATTGAGAAAAAACTATCCAAACCCTAGTAATAACATGTTTTCTAGTCATTTGGCATTATTTATTAGGTCTTAGAATATTTATCAAGGAATGTGGTATCAAAATATTTTGTTGAAGGTGGAGGATACACAAAAAAACATCATGTGTGAGTGTGAACAATTAATTATTTTTCTGATATCGTTCATATTCAGGAACAAATTATGACTCTTTATAAGGTGGATGCAATTAGTGTTATTTGAAATTTTTGATCAGTTTGGGATATTTTTATCAATCACTTGGTTTTATATTCATGGTCATGTGGGGAGTGAACTATGAAATTTGATACCTTACTAGGGATACTTGAATGTGATAAACTATAATAGATTTTATCTTAGTACAAATTGAAGAGACTTAAGGTCAATTTCTTTGTGCATGTCACCTTTTCACATAACATCACTATAAAACCCTTCAAATAGTATAGTATTCATTTATTAAGAATCACCCACAATTTTTTTCAATATCTATAACATGATTTCCTATAATTATATTACATGAGGTTATTATACAATTTCTCTTGGATTATAGTTCACTTGGCCACTTTGATCATGAAGGATAATTCTTCAATGTGAAAAAATATGTTTTGGATTACAATTGATTTTTTACAATAATGTTTATTAATTATCATATCATTCACTTACCTTTAGGGGAATTCATGTTCATGAAATATTGTGACACATCCTATAACATCCCAACTAGGAAAACTTAAAGAGTAAAAAGACCGTTGACATCAAATCACTTAAAGAACACCACTTCAAATGTTTTTTTGATACCAACTAGTAGCTCAAGATGATGTATAATCATTGGGGACACTATACCCTCAGGTATAGATAACTATGAATTATAGAAAGATTAATAACAATAAAAGTAAATATTAATAAATAACATTCATGGAAATTATATTTATGGGATAACCATAGATATGTAATAAATTAATTCTATTACAAAATGAACTATATTTGAATTTTTCTTAAGCATATATGAAAATAAAGGTCACTCATATGATATTTATTTACAAAATATCCACATGTAAGAAAAACAAAGGTGGCTATTGTAAAACTGGGTCATGATTCCCCATCGGTTTCAATCTCTATATAACAACCATGCCACTCGATCTCATATATCTATCATAGATCCCATTATATTACCTATGTGATGAACCATGATGTACATTTTTTTTAAATAGGTTCCCAATCATGGTGTGAGTACAACTCTATTTTCCATTACCAATATTGTCCCTAAATAAATTGAGTAAATATAAGATCATTTTTACTATGAGGTACTATTAAATAAATAAATTGAATAATCTCTCAAAATATAGAGTTCTCAAAATCCAGAAAATAAAAAAAATTGTACAATATTCTACCCATATTAGAATATGATGATGCACCTATGTTCTAAATATGCCTTAATGTGAATGATTTATCACCCCTAATCTATTAAAAATGGTAAATGAGTTATCACTTTGACATTATATTAGTGAATAAGGTATCAACACATCATTGATTTATTTAGTTATATGTTACCATGAAATATATTCACTGAATGATGTATCGCCATCATATGATAGTGGCGAATGATATATCCCCTTGTGAATCATGCATTACTGTTAAACATTATATCGAAAAAATGATCTATCATTGACTCACAAATTCTAGGTGGATAACCTCTCACCATATAAATTATTTGTGGAGATTGATTCATCATTGAATCAATAATTCCTAATAAATGAAATTACACTAATAAAATGTCTAATATAAATGAGTTACCCCAAATACATGTTTCCGATCACTCATTATTTTGTTTATGAAGTTACTAATACAACATCAAAGGTTAATGATTTATCCCTTACACAAAATAACTGATGGTTTGAAATAAATCATCCATTTATTCATTTATATGGATTTTTTGTCATAATGTAGTCATTTATGGTGAACAAATACTCAATAGTAACATATTTTTTTTAGAAAAATATAAACTCTCATTACTATATGAGATCATGATGCTTTCTCTCTATAGTGAATGGGAAAGGATACCTTATAAATAACTTAAGTATATATATTATAGACATAAACACACATCATAGGTCTTAGGAAAAACTTTTATAACACTTTACACAATATTCAATGACATTAGTCACTATGGTTCCATTGCAAGACTTATGGTTTGCAACTTATGACCCAATCTATTCTTACTCGCATCGTTAAAATCGATAAAATAATTTGAAAATAGTATTTTTCATGTGAATAAGGTCATTTATTCACATATTTCATGTAATATATTTAAAACACATATAAAATACATGAAAAATAATGGACCATCAACATATACCTATTATATCCCATCAAATTGAATACTACTAGTTTATTTGGACTCAAATTTTATATTACTCAAAATATAAAAAATCGATAAATTAAGGGTTTTCTGGTTGAAATTGCTGAAACATAATTATAAATAATAAATATGTGCAAGAGTAGGAATATTCATTCCAAAAGTGGATCCCTATAATAGATTGTATGAATATTGGGCTCTGATCAATGTATATCCCACATAAATAAATGAATTTATCAGAGGATGATATAAGTGGGGGGGGGTGAGATGACGAGGTTAGGAAATAATAATGTGTTTTCATATAAATTTTTTAATATAAATTAAATAAATTAAAAAAATCAACAAAACTTTCAAAAAACTGACTGTATAATGGACCATTGTCCATTAGCTACTAGTGGCCCTACTAGATATCTTCTCTACAATAAATTAGACCCCAATGTCTCTCTAATGGTTTTGGATTCCCCTCATTGGAAAAAATTTATTCTATATTTTCCTACCGGGAACATGATTTTATCTTTTAAAATGAAAAATATCCCAATACCACACTCAACTTCTAGAAATAGACACCCTAACCCTCTCTAAATCATCTACTAACCAAAAAATAAAAAAAAATGTTTGGAATTTTTTCATTATATTCAGACCATGAAATATTTAGGGTGTTATATCCTCCCCAACATGGAGTATATCATCCTAATGATGCACCAATATGAATCACTTATGAATGACATTAAGCAGTATTATCTCATATTAGCCTAAATTTCATATTCCTTCTCCATGATAAACTCATATCACAAATTCACTAATATCAATTGGATTTTCATTCATTGAATAAAATAATAACTTCAGTAAACTATATGAACTGGTAGTTCCTAAAATTAAACATCAAATAGCAGATCAATATCATTGATTCCAATCACATGAGAATGATTGAGATAAAATTTATGATGCTAAGATACATAGAATGCATCATTTAGAAAGTTTTAACACACAGAAAGATCTAAATGTAACTCTATGGTGCTAATTACCTAAAAAACCTTAAATATCTCAAAAAACCTGGTTCATAGTCATCCCATCCCTTAAATATACTAATTCCCAAAAAAAGTGATAGTTTCTAGAATACTGGGTTTACCAACTAAAATTATATACAATGAATCTAATTTGAATATGATCAAATTTTTCATTGATTGGACATTAACCATTTATTGATTATCCATATGAACTATAATTTAAATTATATAAGACTATTTTTAATAATATAATTCTTCTTTTCTTATATCCATTATAGAGTGAATCGATATAGTCTTCTATAAAATGTCTCAAATGGTCAATCTGAATTTAAACATAATATATATTATTGCAGATGAACTCTAAAAGTGTGATATGAATCTCCCATTACCATCCAAAATTTTGGAAAAATTCCAATATAATGTACTATAAAATTTAGATTTTATACTTAAGCATCCCATTAAAATAATAGTGTTATGTTGTGATAAAATATAGTTATGCATTAATCACATTAAGAAGGGCTTGATAATAGTGTTACCTGAATCAGATGTCTCAATTTGAAATGGTAATCTTTGGGACCCCATGAAAACACACTATATAACATGCATATAATGTAACCAACTCATTGACTAAATAATTATATTAATTTGGTAAGAAATGTGTGACCTTCATCAATCAGATGATAATAACCCATAATTCATCACTACAACTAGTTAAGTGATACAACCCTATCATAAAATCTATTATTATGTCAACTCATTTATATTTGGTAATGGTAAATGAATCATGAGGACTTGTAGGTATATTACTATTTATCTTCACCTGCTTATCGGTGTGTCATCATTGGACGAACCCTACTATGACTTTCTTTATCGGAGGAAACTAATAATATCATTGGATTCAATGATACAACCTAGTAATCCATTGCTTAATATATGATTTGAATTCATCTAATTATCTAATCAACTCCTTAATATTTCTTATAGAGACTCCTGCATGAACTCATACATAATGGAAATCGTTTTCATCTTAGGACTAATCAGTTGGTTTCTCCCCACCAAAAATATCATCCCACATCACAATATATTCTAGGAAAGACAACAAAATTTATTTTACCCTCATCATAGAGTGAGGTAAAAATACTGAGTGTTGTGATAATTGACAGACCTAGATACTCATATACATTGATATGAATCTCAATAAATGTTCCTCAAACAACCACTCACTGCTAACCTCCCACTCCAATCGATCCTTAGTTATCATTTACAATATATTAACCATAATATTCTTTTTACTAATGATATATAAAATATTGAAGTCAAAACTACAGAATTATGATTCCCACATACCCTACCAAAGGTTCAAGTCATTCTTTGACAATATATACATATATATCTTAATTATATTATAAATCACAATCATGTAATGTACCGTGATTTTAATATATGTTTTTTTAAATAAGTTAAATATGTTTGATATATTGCTCTGCTTGAAACACCAAAGAAAAAGAAAACCATGATATGATTAGGCCATTTAAACCTAACAATTAATCTAATATATATCAATAGTAATAACTAAATTGATAAATTTATTATGATATATATTTATATATATAAAGGTTATTTTATACAAATTTACTTAATTAATTATTGTGTTTAATAATCCATCTCACTATATGTTGAAAATTTAATTAAAAAAGTATATTAGTTTAATATTAATTTTTTAATAAAATATATTATTGATTTATTTTAAAATTTTAAATTTCAATGTAAAATATTTCCCACTGTATTTTTGGATTTTATTTAAAATTTAAAATAGGAAATTGAAGAAAGTGGATTTGAAAAAATACAATTATTTCAGTATTTTTAATTTCACTATTATTTTAATAAGAAAAATTTAGATTTTTTTAAAATAATTTATTTTTTGGTGAATTGTGCAATATATCATGTTTATAAATAACATGAAATTTATAACGATATTAGTATATAAGTATGAACATGAAATTAACTATAACTTTTTTAAGATGAAAATTGTATTTTTTAAGTGGATTTATTTTTCTAAATATTTTTTTTTTCAATTTTCAAACCCTCATTTGATAATTTAGAACATAAGTTAAAGTTTTCAATTTTTTTTTAATTCATTTGACATTTAGATATTTAAAATAATTTTTTATCAATTTTAAGTATTCAAAAAATGAAAAGGATTTTAAATTTTTAATCATTATGTACAATTTATGTAATATAGACCATTTTATTTTTGGTGATAAAGTATATCTTCGCTAGGAAAAATCCACTTACCATAGTAAAAGCTAAAATTGTAAAAGTGAGAAATTTAATGAAAATGAGAAGAAATCATATTTAAAAAATATGGGGGAACATGTGTATGGGGAACTTATAGACCTTATCTATTACCTTATCTATTATTTATCAATTTTTGAGTCACTTGTCTTGGGAGAGACATCCAATTATTGAAAAGTTAGAGGTATCTACAAATAATGGCATCCCTTTTCACTTATAAATGGGGATCTCCTCACCTCACTTACTATCACACAAAATCCCCCATATTTCACCCCAAAATATTATCAACCCTATCCAACACATTTTTAACCACCCCTAATTTGATATTGTAATCTTAAAAGGCCTCATTAAGGGTCTAATTCCTTCGCAAAGGAGATAATTCCATAAGTGAGGTATAAAATTTTAACTGCTCCTTCCACATTTATATTTCATTATGTGCACTTATCCTAATTGAAGTTCCATTAAACTATAATAAAATGATAAAACTAGTATAATTATTATAATTTTATATAACTATAATTATTGTAAATTATTTAACAAATTTTCCCTTCGCTATTAAGAAATCTGAAAACGTGAATCATACATATATGCATACCATCTACTCCACATAGTAACATGTTTTTTCCTTCACAACCTAACATGGATGGTTTAAAAATGGATTTTACATATAATTAAAAAAATATCTTATTTAATATTATTAAATTGTCAACCATATTACCCATTTTCTCCATTTTATATAAATAAATCAACATCCTTGTGTACGTGTCGACTAACACCTCCATAGAATGATTTATTTACATTTTTATTTCCATCACAAACTTCTATAGATGGTCAAGAGAATATTTTTAATGGATAAATATGTTTTTATGAAATTATAAATTTTTTGTAAAGATAAATTTTACAACCTAAGAAGAATATGAGAAATAAATAACCATAGTAAATTAAATCGTCCAAAAGAGAGTTCTATGTGAAAAATGATTTATTTGTACTACAAAATTGCATCATATATGAAACCCTATTATTATAATTCTTACAAATTATAATATAACTCACAAATAAAAAAGAAATAAGATCATTATACTTAAATTATAGTGACATTATCACAAAATCATTTTATAATCATTCATTAATTATAATATTTTCTTGTTTTGGTTGGTTTAACAATTACTTGAAAAAAGATATATACATATATCATGGATGGAAATTAGAATTTAATTTTAGGTAATATATGATATAAATAAGTAAATTATTAGTTTTTTGTTTCTATAATAGTAATTGAAAAATTTAACTTATTATTTAAGAAAACAACCTTTATTCTTTAAGAATCATATAAACATAATCATTGCCAAATTCAACTTTAAATATCATAACCAAAACCCAA
This sequence comes from Viscum album, assembly GCA_963277665.1. Lineage (NCBI taxonomy): Eukaryota > Viridiplantae > Streptophyta > Magnoliopsida > Santalales > Viscaceae > Viscum > Viscum album. The sequence continues at coordinate 19,885,132 of OY728157.1, read as the reverse complement.
ATTTAATTAAATTTTAACATTATAAATAATTATAAATATTAAATTATTGTACATTGAATGTTCTCAGAATTACAATCTTTGGGGGAGGAATAAATAATAATAGGGATAATAAGAAACTAGCTCACAACTATCATTGTACGTCTCACCAGATATTGAAAAAAGATAAATAATAACAAATATTCATGAAGATAACAAATATAAATGATGGTTCTAAATGGTAAACTTTATTGGTATTTTAATGACACCATCCCTCCAAATTTACACCTCTTATTTTGTAATTAAAGAAAGAGAGACAATGATCCCCTGAGTCCCATGACCAGTAGGCCCCAGGTTGGAAATAAGAATTGAGAGTAAAGAAATATCACCAAGTGGGATGCATTAACCACTATAATAACGGGATTGTGAGATAGGATATAAAAAATAAATCAATGCCATGCCAAATAGTGTAAATTACAATCATCATAGAGAAACCTCCTCATTATAACTGCCACACCACCACCACATTCCATCGCAACCACCCCCACATCTTAACCAAACATCATATCCACCATGTAACACATCCACTTATCATCACATAACCAACCACATTAAAAATTCACATAAAAATAATTTAAAAAATCATATATTCACATACCATTTTCAGATTTATTAAGGGGATTTCTTCAAATTTCACTTCATTATTCAAGGTCATTCTCACGGAAGCCAAAAAATATAACATGGAAACCATTCTATTAACTATATATAAGTTTTTATCCATATAACGACCCATACTTTACATACATTGTTATTAATTCAGAATTGAAGCATACTTATTAAAACATATAACAAAACCATGAAAGGACCGTATAGGTATAATGTCTTTAGAAACTGGGAAACATAAACAAATGGTTCATAAATCATCTATAATGTCTCTATTTTATTTTATCATGTCAAGAGTCCCTTTTGGAATATGTTACTTAATACCCTTCTTCCTGACTTGGGGAAAAGAAAACATACAAAAGGGTGAACTCAAATTCTCAGTAAGGGTAAACAAAAGAAATATCAATCACATCACATTCATAAGAACATAACATTTTGAAAATCTTAACCGGCAAAAGAGATCATAATATCATAACATGGGATAAATCATCATAGTGAAATGTAATCCCAATAATCATAACATGAAACTTTTTGGCATACGCACATAATCATAGAGAATCATTTCTTAGTAGTCAAGACTCATCGCCAAGACTATCATAGCGGACAAAGTCCATTTCTGAACCGATTTCACTCCTCGTTTCAGTCCTGTATCACTGAACTGGATTAAACAGCCATTCTAGCCATGTCTGTATCATGAGATATAAATATTTACCCAATTCATTGGAGGGAGATATAGGTCTCACCCATCTCATAATGATACCATTCTTATGTGTGCCACAAGATCATAAATCATACATCATAGCATAACCGATGTAATAAAAATGGGATTCTTAAACATCATGTCATGATAACATAATCCATATAAGATAAAATGACATCATAAAAATAATTCCATCATAACATATTCAAATAAACGTAAGAATAAGGATATAAAAAGAACCCTATTTTATCTTATATGGATATTTTTTTGATAAAACACTTGAACTACATTCTTGAAGAAAATATCCATTATACTTCAAAATTTTTTTCCTTTCATAACATGTCATAAAATTTTAAACTAAAATAAGTTAATTAAAAATAAACTTGAAAGATTTTAAAGGAATATTCAAGAAAATAATGTTCTAAAAATCCATTCAAGTCGTATAAGTTAAAAAAATATTCTTCTCATACTTTGGATGGAAAATTCAAAAAGTACCTCGTACGAAAAACGACAAAAGATTCCTTTCATATTATTTACTAAAACTCACCAATGAGTAATATTGTATTTAAACCATTATAGGAGAATAGAAATAATTTTACATATTGAGGAAACATGGATGTGGATGATAAATACACCCCAGTAAATACCAAAGTATAAACAATCTCGGATAAAAATGAGATTGTGATATTTTCCATTACCTTAGGTCTGATATGCTTCTTATGTATCTGAACCTCCTCTATAATGATTTAGATAATGTCATTGACTTAATACAGAATAATATTCATTGTTATGGTATAATACATGGCTATATTCTTATCTTCTTATTAGTAATATTTGATTGCTACTAGTTATTCGGGTGTTCATTGCTTTATGTTATTATGCATGTCGTGTCGAATAAATTCTTATGCTTCATTTTAGGTTATATATACCTCATTTATATAATTTTATTAGTGTAAAATATATCATATTTATTCATTAAATTTATTTATATATTCATTATTCAATGAGGATCATGTAGAACGAGTCCCATCACATCGTGGAGACGGTAGGTCGTACGTACGCACGAGCGATGATATCGTTCCCATAATCGTGGAATTGTATTTAAGTGTATGTATACTATTTCAGAATCAATATAAATTTAAAATAATCATATATAGTTATTATTTACACCATTATACCCATCCAAGTAAGGTGGTGGTGGAAAACAGATTACACCACGACATGGAGACGGTATTCCGTACGTACGCACGCGCGGTGATTTCATTTTTTCTAGGATGGATAGAAGATGAAATAGGGTTGTTTCATATTTATAATAAAATATCAGTATATTATTGATACTTATGTTATTACTTAATAATGAAACAACTAATGAAGAGGAAGTAGAAGAAGAAATAAATTTGAAAGAATCGGTAACGGATATTACCTCTTCTTCGACACGCCTCTTTGAAACCATTTTTTAGGGCACTAAAATTGGTCTTTGAATAAGACCAGGACCTATAGTATGTTTTTAGGGAAGTGGAGAAGATTAATTGGCAGGTGTTTGCCAAGATTGAAGGCTCAAAGTGGTGTGAGGAGGAGAGGGAGGAGGTGCCCTTTTATAAGGGAGGAGAGGGGGACCTTATGAAAAACATAAAATATTATTTTATTATAAAGTCATAATCGGTTTTTAATAGCTCCAAATTGATTTATTTAGAAGCTATGGTGGGGATGGGTCTAAAGACTCTCAACCAATAGATTTTATACAAGTTTAGGTTACTGTTTGAACCATATCATTTAGATTTATCTTTAAGTTAAATAATTTTACTTTTACCGTGTCTTCTTGTTTTCTTACACTATATGGTTATTAAACATACTAAAACAAGCCAAAAAAACCACAAGGGGTTCATTATTAATATATATATCCTCATATAAGTCATTTGTACGAGCCTTAGATTTTTTGGAATAAAATAACAATTAATAATATAATATTTGTTTTAAAAACAATTTTATGTCAATTTTGACACTATTTGGTATTTTATTTTTTTGAAAATTATAACAACATGATTAGTTCGAAAAAAGTTATTAAATAGATACTAAAATGTCATATTAACCTATAAAATTAGTTTAATTCATAAAAATTCTCAAATTACATTTATTTGGGTATTCATAATATTAATTATGTTAATATTTCATTAATAAGGTAATTATTGCATCATCATTGTGTCATAACTAAATTAAATTATTTAATGTCTAAAAATTATAAATAAAATACCATTATGTAGGAAATCATTTTAGCTTTATAATGAATATTTATAGTCGAAATTATCTTATTTATAACCCTATATTAAAAATGTTTTAGTTATTAAACATTGATTTTAACTATTTTAACTCTTCTTTAAATAAAATAATAATAAATTTACTAATATAATACAAGTGGACCTAAATGGTCATATTTTATTCCTAAGGTTGTTGTGGTTGAATTAAACTTATGAAATAGAATTGGGACATGTGTAAGGGTAATAATAATATCATTTTTACCCTTAATTACCCTGTTTACTTTTAACCGTGGTAAAAAAGTAAAAAGTTACTATTCATCAAAAATTATTTTTATCTTATTGAACCACATTTTACCCCTTGATATTAACCGTGTCTCTCGGATTTTCAAAATTCCACTCGCAGAAGCGTTAAAATTATGTTTTATTTAATTTTTCAAATTCTCCTAGGAGGCGGGTAAAAGGCGGTGAAAGGTTCAATAAAATTTTTATATATCTAAAATTATTATAAAATGACTCCAATGAATTACATTGAAAATATATAGGTATTATGTATCAATTTTTACCTAAAATAAATTTAAATAAAATAAATAATTATTTAAATAAAAAGTTAGTTTTTAAATAGTAACCCATTATTTTTACTATTCATCAAAAATTGAAAGTTTTTAGAAAAATACAAAAAATTCACCATAGGCTAATTTTGATATTCCGAATCCAAAAATGAATTCCATTTTGAAATATAAAATTTATAAAATTTCAAAAATTGGGTATTACTATTCATAACAGCTAGTTTATATAATATTTTAATAACATATCGTTGTTTAGTGAAACTCAGTATTACGTACAACACAAGCTATCGAGGAAGGTTTCTCTTGCGTGTAAAGCAAACCAAGACAGTGTTGTGTGTAGTGAAAGATTCCTTTATATAACATTATACATAAAAACAAAATATTTCTCATAAAATCTTGGGTGTTACATTCTACCCCCCTTAAAATGGATTTCACCCTCGAAATTCACCGCTTTGTAACAAACAGATGAGGATACATCTCCCTCATCATATACTCAAGTTCCCATGTATCTTCTTCTAATTTTTGGTTCCTCCATAAAACAGTCACCATGCGAGTGGTCTTGTTCTGTAGGACTTCTTTTCTACGATCCAGAATCTCTATCGGTTGTTCTTCATAAGAATGATCTTGATCCAGCGGTAAAATTCTAAGCTGAGTACATGTGATGGATCGTGTATGTACTTTCTCAAGAGAGATACATGGAACATATCATGAACTTGAGATATATTTGGTGGAAGCACCAATTGGTATGCTACCTTTCCAACACGATCCAGTATTTCAAAAGAACCAATATACCTAGGGCTCAGCTTTCCCTTCTTTCAAAATCTCATTACTTTCTTCCAAGGAGATATTTGTAAGAACACTTTATCACCAACTTCAAACACTAGGTCCTTTCTTCGGTTATCGTCATAACTTCTTTGTCGACTCTGAGCTACTCTTATGTGTTTTTGAATAGATCTGACCTTTTCTATAATCTCATCCACAAGATCAGGTCCTAATAGCTTTCTTTCCACAACTTCATCTCAGCAAGTTGGAGTTCAGAATTTCTTTCTATAGGGATCTTCATAAGGAGCCATCTGAATACTAGAGTGAAATCTATTATTATAAGAAAAATCCACAAAAGGTAGGTGTTGATCCCAACCACCTTTGAAATCCATAGAGCAATCTCTTAACATATCTTCTAGAGTTTGAATTGTTCTCTCAGACTGACCGTCTGTCTGAGGATGATAAGCAGTGCTTAAACTCAACTCTACATTAGGAGTATGCAGAAGACTTCGCCGAAACTTTGAGGTAAACCTTGGATCCCGATCAGATATAATGGAAAGTGGTACCCCATGCAATCTTACCACTTCATTCACATATATCCTGGAAAGCTGATCCAGAGAGAAATATTCTCTAATAGCAATGATGTATGCTGAATTCGTAAGACGATCAACTATAACCCAGATAACATTATTGCATTTGGATGTTTCAGGAAGTCTGGTGACAAAGTCCATAGTGATGTTTTCCCATTTCCATTCGAGTATGGTTAATGGTTGTAACATCCCCTTAGACTTCTGTCTCTCAACTTTAACATACTGACAAACCAAGCCTTGAGAGACATATTTAGCAACATCTCTTTTCATGCCATCCCACCAGAAGTAATCTTTCAGGTCCCCATACATCTTCGTGCTTCCAAGATGAATAGATAATGAAGAACTATGGGCCTCATCTAATGACTCCTTCTTTAATTCTGGGATAGGAGGAACACAAACCCGATTCCTGAACCTTATTATCCCATCACAATCAAAGTTGTGTTCAGGAACATTTCTCACCTTCTTTTTGTAACTCTATATCTTCTTTATGTGCCTCTTTAATCTTCACATGTATAGATGGTTGAACATTCATTTGAGAATGATAAAATTATTCCCCTTCCATTATAATTCCAATATCCATCCTTTGTAAATCCATAAATATTGGATCATTTGTGATCCTCATCATGGATAAGCTAGTATGGTCTTGTCAACTTAATGCGTCTGCCACAATGTTTTCTTTCCCAGGGTGGTAATGAATTGAGCAGTCATAATCCTTAATCAGATCCAACCATATTTTTTGGTGCATATTCAGCTACTTTTGTGTGAAAATATACATTAAACTTTTATGATTAGTATAAATATCACACCTTCGACCATAATGATAATGCCTCCATATTTTTAATTCAAATATTACCACGACTAACTCCAAATCATGAGTTGGGGAATTTTTCTCATGGATTTTCAGTTGTCATGAGGCATAAGCTATCACCATATCATTTAGCATAAGAACACACCCCAATCCCTTCTTGGATGCATCACTGTAGATCACAATCCTTTCTCCACTATAAGGTAGTGTGAGCACAGGTGAACTGGATAACCTTCTTTTTAACTCCTTGAAATTCTCTTCACACTCCTCAGTCCAAATGAACTTAACTCCTTTTCGAGTCAACCTAGTGAGTGGATTAGATAATTGTGAAAAATCTTTCACAAAAATTCGGTGATATCCAGCCAAACCAAGAAAAATTCGGATCTCAGTTATTGTTGTTGGTGTAGAGACCCAAAGTCTGACGTACATGGAAATTACATTACATTTGCTGAATACTTAGTACATAACAAAAACACACACACAAGGATCGTAATAGTTTAGTGTCTTTGGAAACTCGGAATATAATCTTCTAATCGTGGTAAAAGATCTTCAACATCTCCCATAAAGATCTTCCTTTTTTTACCTAAAACCTTTATTTATATCCTGGGGAAAAGAAAACATAAAAGGGTGAGCTCAAATTCTCAGTAAAGTTAAAAAAAATATCAATCACATCATATTCATAAGAACATAACATTCTGGAAATCTTAACCTGCAAAAGAGAGCATAATTTCATAACATGGGATTAATCATGGTAGTGAAATGTAATCACAAAAATCATAACCTAAAACATGAAACTTTGTGGTATACACACATAGTCATAGAGAATCATTTCTTGTTAGTCAAGACTCATTGACAAGACTATCTTAGTGGACAAAGTCCCTTTCTGAACCGAGTCACCCTCGTTTCAGTCCTGTTTCACTGAACCGGTATAACCTACCATTCCAGCCATGTCTATCTCATGAGATATAAAATCTTTACCCAATCCATTGGAGGGAGATATAGGTCCCACCCATCTCATAATGATACCATTCTTATGTGTGCCACAATATCATAAATCATACATCATTGCATAACCCATGTAATACAAATGGGAATCTTAAACATCATGACATCATAAAACAATTCATATAAGATAAAGGAATTCATAAAAATAATTACATCACAACATAATCAAATAAATTTAATAATAGGTATAAAAACATAACCCTTTATTATCTTAGATAGAAAATAATTTTGATAAAACACTTGAACTCCATTCTTGAGGAAAATATCCTTTCTTCTTCAAAAACATTTTTCCTTTCTTAACATGTCATAAAATTTTTAAACTAAAAGAAGTTGATTAAAAATAAACTTGAAAACTTGTAAATGAAGCTTCTTGGAAATAATGTTTTAAAAATCCATTCATGCCATATAAGTTAACAAAAACATTCTTCTCGTACTTTTGTCGGAAAACTCAAAAAGTACCTCATATGAAAAACAACAAAATTTTCCTTTCATATCTTTTACTAAAAACTCATCAAAGGGTAAAATAGTATTTAAACAATTGTAGGTGAATGGAAATAATTTTACATATTGAGGAAACATGGATGTGGATGATAAAATACACCCCAGTAAATACCAAAGTATAAACAATCTCGGATAAAAATGAGATTGTGAAATTTTCCCTTACCTTAGGTCCGACTTGCTTTGTAAGTGTCCGAACCTCCTGTATAATGATTTAAATCATGTTATTTACTTATTAAAAAATCATATTAATTGTTATTATATCATATATGGTCCACTTATGACTTTATATTACCCGTTGTTTTGTAAATTCATGTTAAAGAAGCGTTTTGGGTAAAATCGTCTCATTTGTCGTTCGTGTTTTTAACTTGTAATTATAAATATGATTACTTGGATCATGATTACTTATATCCAGAATGTAAAACAAGATTTATATATAATATATATTCAGAATATATATATATATATATATATAATATATCAATAAATGGAATGAAATACACCGTTCATGGAGACGGTAGTCCGTACGTACGCATGAACATTGTTTTCGTTTCCTTATTGAAGTGAATGGAATTAAGTAGATGACATACATATAAATTTACATAAATCCAGTATCATTATTATGTCATATATTTCATTAGTACTTATTATATATACTTTATAATCATTCATGAATGGTTAATCATTGAGAATGAATCTCATCACGTCGTGGAGACGGTAGTCTGTACGTACGCACGAGCGATGATATCGTTCCCATGGTCGTGGAATTGTTTTTAAGTGTATGTAGACTATTTCAGTATCAATATCACTTTATAATAATCATATATAGTTACTCATTACACCATTATACCCATCCTATTAATGTGGTGGTGGAAAATATATTACACCACGGCGTGGTGACGGTATTCCGTACGTACACACGCGCGGTGATTTCATTTTTCCGTAGGATGGATAGAAGGTGAATTAGGGTTGTTTCATATTTATAATAACATATCAGTATGTAAGTAATACTGATTTTATTACTTTGTCATGAAACAACTAAAGAATAAGAAGTTGAAGAAGAAATAAATTAAAAAGATCGGTAATGGATATTACCTCTTCTTTGAAACGCCTCTTTGAATCCTCCACTTAGGGAACTAAGATTGGACTTTGAAGAAGACCAGGACCTCTGGGATTATTCTAGGGAAGTGGAGAAGGGATTTTTTCAGGGGTTGGACGATATTTAGTCCTCAAATTGGTGTGAGGAGGAGGGGGATGAGGTGTCCTTTTATAAGGGAGGATAGGGGCACCTTAGGAATATCTCAAAATATTATTTTATATTAAAGTAAAAATCGGTTTATAATGGTTCCAAAGGGTCTTATTTCGAAGCTAAAGTGAGGATGGGTCGAAATCCTATCAACCAATAGGATTTAGACATGTTTATGTTATTATTTTAACCTTATCAATTAGATTTAACTCTAAGTTAAATAATTTAACTTTTACCGTGTCTTTTTGTTTTCTTACGCTATATGGTTAATGCACTTACTATAACATGCCAAACGAACCCCAAATTGTTTATTATTAATATATATGTCCTTATCTAAGTCATTTGGCCGATCCATAGATTTTTAGGAATAAAATAACAATTAATAATATAATATTTGATTTAAAAACTATTTTGTGTCAATTTTGACACTATTTGATATATGATTTTTGTGAAAGTCATAACAGAATTATATGTTCGAACAAAGTTGATTAAATCAACACTAATATATCATAGTAACCTATAAAATTAGTGTAATTCATAAAAAGTCTCAAATTACATTTATTTTGGTGTTTATAACATTAATTATGTCAATATTTCATTAATAAGATAATTACTGCATCATCATTGTGTCATAAATAAATTAACTTATTTAATGTCTAAAAATTAAAATTAAAATACCATTAAATAGGAAATATTTTTATCTTTCTAATGAATATTTATAGTCGAATTTATCTTATGTATAACCCCATATTAAAAATGATTTACTTATTAAACTTTGATTTTAACTATTTTAACTATTGATTAAATAAAATAATATTAAATGTCATAATCTAATCCAAATGGACCTAAATGGTCATATTATATTCATAAGGTTGTTTTTGGTCGAATTACACTTATCCAATAGAATTAGGACATGTGTTAGAAGAATAGTAATATCATATTTACCCTTAGTTACCCTATTTACTATTAACCGCGGTAAAAAAAGTAAAAAGTTACTATTCACCAAGAAATTATTTTTATCTCATTGAACCACATTTTACTTACTGATATCAACCGTGTCTGTCGGATTTTCGAAATTTCATTCACAGAAGCGGTAAAAATTAAGTTTTATGCAAAATTCAGTTTTTAACCTACCACTTAGTGGTTTCACTATTCATCAAAAATTGAAGTTTTTCAGAAAAATGCCAAAATTTCAACCTAAGCTATAATTGATATTCCGAATTCAAAAATGATTTCTATTTTACAAAATTCCCAACATATAAGTTTCATTAATTAATTTTATAATTAATTTCTGCTGTCACAACAAATAGCGTGTTTTTAAGAGATAATAACTATCAAAAGATTGACACTTGTTTATAACTGTTTTAAATGTGAAATTACATCCAATGACCAACATTGTATTAAATTGTAAAAATATATTATAAATATACTTTAAAACCACTCAAATTAATAATTTATCACTATTAATTATTTCGATTAAAAAGTTGTTTTTTATTAAAATTTAGTAATTTTCCCTATTCATCAGAATATGAAAGTTATCCGAAAAGTACCAAAATTTCACCTTAGGATAAATTCGATACTCCGAATCCATAAATGAAGTCCATTTTGAAAAATAAAATTTAAAAAACTTCAAAAAGTGGGTATTACTATTCATAACGGCTATTTTTAATAATATCTTAATAGCATATCGTTGTTTAGCGAAACATGGTGTTGCGTACAAGACACGCTATCGTGGAAGGTCATGATTGCGTGTAATTCAAGCCAGGTCAAAGATGTGTGTTGTGAAAGCTTCTTTTGGTGTAGCGTATAACACAAGACATTAATGAAATTAAAAAGAATATTTTTCATAAAATCTCGGGGTGTTACATTCTACCCCCCTTAAAATGAATTTCGCCCTCAAAATTCATCGGGGTTATAAATGGTTTACTATTCGAAAGTTTCTTTAATCGAAACCCACATCATAAAAAGTAATACTAAAACCAATCTTTAAAAACAAAAGTATGAAACGTAACGGTTACCCAAATAAACTAGTCACTGGGTTTCCACATAGGTGAAAATATGGATATGGAAGAGAAATCTAACCATCATGTTCTGTTGGAGAGTGGTAGAGAACCTGGATATGGAAAAGCTAGCAATCACAAATCCATAAATTTTTTATGATCTAAGGTACCATATGATTTAATCAGATATAAGAGCACTAGGACAACATTTTTGGTTTTCAAGATCATTTCCCTAAAATTGATGACATTGGAATTAGAAGAAATACTTTCGTGATTTTGGTATAGTCTCACTATTTGTCATTCTTTGGAAAATTTCTACTTCATCGCTTAAAGAAATGAAGTTGAATTTGTCATTCGTGATGTGTTAGCAGATCATGTGATAGAATGATGGATCATTCCATCTATCTCAAAAGGTTAGAAAGGTTATCAAAAAATACATAAGTCCATCTATAGTGAGATTAATGATATATGGTTCCTAAAATGAACTTATACTTCATATATCATACTGCTTAATATAATAAAACTAGTTTCTACTAAATAGGGACTTCCTGTAGGCCAGTGGTAGGCGATAAAGGCCAGTCGCACTTCGGTTGTGGGTTCGATTCCCACATCCTTGTCCGACGCGATGGGTTGTCGCCCGTCCTGCAGGTTGTCCTTTTTCTAAATCTACATTACTATAACATCCCATCAATAATATCGAAAATCTTCTATCCTTAAACAATACTAGCTTATGTCCAACATAATCCATTCTAATCTTTAGGCTTATCCATAATACTGTAGTCCACTCTCATAATATAGTGAAAACGATTACCATAGATTTAATACTGTCGTTGATCCCCATATATCATAAGATATGTCTTGTTGGTCACATTCCAAACATTCAAAGGCCTTAATCACGTATTCTCTTGAATACCCATTGAACCTTAGTGAAAACATGAATGCAGTTAAAAGTTAACACTTTCCACATACCAAAAACCTCAAAATTCTATATACTCAAACCATGATATAACCTTCTCCTTATATCAGGCATGAGCTCATGAATACAATCAAATACCTCATTATCTTATTATTCCTTCATTATGCGTATATCATCTACTTTCCAAAAAATATCTGAATAACATTTCATGGTTACTAGTACCATTAATCATACACTTTAAAAACTATATGAAAGGCAACAGTGTAACAATCCTTAGATGTCTCTTTATTCCATAGTACCATGAGATTACTTATACAACATTACACATGATAAACATGTAATCATTCCACTACATTCTTAAACCGTTGACCGAGCTTCTATAATTCTTTCATCTCAAATATCATTTGTAGTCTCTTCATCATCATCAACATAAATACTACCCATACGACCATACTGATTCTCTTCACGAGACTTTACCTTAGGGCATTGGTTTGCATAATTCCCGTACATTCCACATTTAAAACATTTAACCATTGTTGATGTTGTAGCAATACCATTATCCTCATCCCTGGTGTTAACTGAACCTTTTCCTTTGCACTTACTGGATATGTTTCCTTCTTTTCCACACCCAAAGCATATTCCAGTTCCTTTGAAACATTCTCCTTGATGCCTCTTCCCACATGATTTACATAGGGGAAATTGAACTTTCTTTCCTCTATGATCATCATGAAAATCCATCTTTCTCTTATTAGCCGAGTTAGGAAACTTACCAAATTTTACTTTATTGATCATATTATGAGATTGCTGATTCGGCATAATAATGATGTTTGGACTTCCAAATCCCATTTCATTATGAAGAATATCATTCCATTGTCCATCATATTCTCCATTATCATGATTCATCTTGTTTCCAGCCATTTTCTAAAACCCAAAAAGAATAGTGTGAGAGGCAAAAATCATGCTAGGGGAAAACAACATAATAAAGGGGGAGTACCTTCAATATCTAACATCTTAGGTTTAATTCTATGATCGTTAGCGTAATTCTAGTACTATAACCTATACGTATACTTAACCTTAGGGACATCCCTTGACATACCTTAGAAATATCTCTAGGGATCTCACTAACGTTTTCGCATCCTAGTTTCCAAAGGTTGACTAAACCTTCCTCTGATACCAACTGTAGAGACCCAAATCCTGACGTACATGGACATTACATTACATTTGCGTAATACTTAGTACATAACAAAAACACACACACAAGGATCATATTAGTTTAGTGTCTTTGGAAACTCGGAATATAATCTTCTAATCATGGTGAAAGATCTTCAACATCTCCCATAAAGATCTTCCTTTTTTTATACCTAAAACCATTTTTTATATCCTGTGGAAAAGAAAACATAAAATGGTGATCTCAAATGCTCAGTAAGGTTAAACAAAAAAAATATCAATCACATCATATTTATAAGAACATAACATTCTGGAAATCTTAACCTGCAAAAGAGAGAATAATTTCATAACATGGGATAAATCATGGTAGTGAAATGTAATCACAAAAATCATAACTTAAAACATGAAACTTTTTGGTATACACACATAGTCATAGAGAATCATTTCTTGTTAGTCAAGACTCATTGCCAAGACTATCTTAGTGGACAAAGTCCCTTTCTAAACCGAGTCACCCTCGTTTCAGTCCTGTTTCACTGAACCGGTATAACCTACCATTCCAGCCATGTCTATCTCATGAGATATAAAATCTTTACCCAATGCATTGGAGGGAGATATAGGTCCCACCAATATCATAATGATACCATTCTTATGTGTGCCACAAAATCATAAATCATACATCATTGCATAACCCATGTAATACAAATGGGAATCTTAAACATCATGACATCATAAAACAATTCATATAAGATAAAGGAATTCATAAAAATAATTCCATCACAACATAATCAAATAAATTTAATAATAGGGATAAAAACAGAACCCTTTATTATCTTAGATGGAAAATAATTTTGATAAACACTTGAACTCCATTCTTGAGGAAAATATCCTTTCTTCTTCAAAAACATTTTTCCTTTCTTAACATGTCATAAAATTTTTAAACTAAATGAATTTGATTAAAAATAAACTTGAAAACTTTTAAATGAAGCTTCTTGGAAATAATGTTTTAAAAATCCATTCATGCCGTATATGTTAACAAAACATTCTTCTCGTACTTTTGTCAGAAAAGTCAAAAAGTACCTCGTATGAAAAACAAAAAAAGATTCCTTTCATATCTTTTACTAAAAACTCATCAAATGGTAAAATAGTATTTAAAAAATTGTAGGTGAATGGAAATAATATTACATATTGAGGAAACATGGATGTGTATGATAAAATACACCCCAGTAAATACCAAAGTATAAACAATCTCGGATAAAAATGAGATTGTAAAATTTTCCCTTACCTTAGGTCCGACATGATTTGTAAGTGTCCGAACCTCCTGTATAATGATTTAAATCATGTTATTTACTTATTCTAGAATCATATTAATTGTTATTATATCATATATGGTCCACTTATGACTTTATATTACTCGTTCTTTTGTAAATTCATGTTAAAGTAGCGTTTTGGGTAAAATCGTCTCATTTGTCGTTCGTGTTTTTAACTTGTAATTATAAATATGATTACTTGGATCATGATTACTTATATCCAGAATGTAAAACATGATTTATATATAATATATATTCAAAATATATATATATATATAATATATCAATAAATGGAATGAAATACACTGTTCATGGAGACGGTAGTCCGTACGTATGCATGAACGTTGTTTTCGTTTCCTTATTGAAGTGAATGGAATTAAGTAGATGACACACATATAAATTTACATAAATCCAGTATCATTTTTATGTCATATATTTCATTAGTACTTATTATATATACTTTATAATCATTCATCAATGGTTAATCATTGAGAATGAATCTCATCGCGTCGTGGAGACGGTAGTCCGTACGTACGCACGAGCGATGATATCGTTCCCATGGTCGTGGAATTGTGTTGAAGTGTATGTAGACTATTTCAGTATCAATATAACTTTATAATAATCATATATAGTTACTCATTACACCATTATACCCATCCTATTAAGGTGGTGGTGGAAAATAGATTACACCACGGCGTGGAGACGGTATTCCGTACGTACGCACGCGCGGTGATTTCATTTTTCCGTAGGATGGATAGAAGGTGAATTAGGGTTGTTTCATATTTATAATAACATATCATTATGTAAGTAATACTGATGTTATTAATTTGTCATGAAACAACTAAAGAAGAAGAAGTTGAAGAAGAAAGAAATTGAAAATATCGGTAATGGATATTACCTCTTCTTTGAAACGCCTCTTCGAATCATCCACTTAGGGAACTAAGATTGGACTTTGAAGAAGACCAGGACCTCTAGGATTATTCTAGGGAAGTGGATAAGGGATTTTTTCAGGGGTTGGCCGAGATTGAGTGCTCAAATTGGTGTGAGGAGGAGGGGGAGGAGGTGTCCTTTTATAAGGGAGGAGAGGGGCACCTTAGGAATATCTCAAAATATTATTTTATATTAAAGTAAAAATCGGTTTATAATGGTTCCAAAGGGTCTTATTTCTAAGCTAAAGTGGGTATGGGTCTAAATCCTTTCAACCAATAGGATTTAGACAAGTTTAGGTTATTATTTTAACCTTATCAATTAGATTTAACTCTAAGTTAAATAATTTAACTTTTACCGTGTCTTTTTGTTTTCTTACGCTATATGGTTAATACACTTACTATAACATGCCAAACGAACCCCAAATTGTATATTATTAATATATATATCCTTTTCTAAGTCATTTGGCCGAACCATAGATTTTTAGGAATAAAATAACAATTGATAATATAATATTTGATTTAAAAACTATTTTGTGTCAATTTTGACACTATTTGATATATGATTTTTGTGAAAGTCATAACAGAATTATATGTTCTAACCAAGTTGATTAAATCAACACTAAAATATCATAGTAACCTAGAAAATTAGTGGAATTCATAAAAAGTCTCAAATTACATTTATTTTGGTGTTTATAACATCAATTATGTCAATATTTCATTAATAAGATAATTACTGCATCATCATTGTGTCAAAAATAAATTAAATTATTTAATGTCTAAAAATTACAAATAAAATACCATTATATAGGAAATCTTTTTAGATTTCTAATTAATATTTATAGTCTAATTTATCCTATGTATAACCCCATATTAAAAATGATTTACTTATTAAACTTTGATTTTAACTATTTTAACTATTCATTAAATAAAATAATATTAAATGTCATAATCTAATCCAAGTGGACCTAAATGGTCATATTATATTCATAAGGTTGTTTTTGGTCGAATTAAACTTATCCAATAGAATTAGGACATGTGTTAGGGTAATAGTAATATCATATTTACCCTTAGTTACCCTATTTACTATTAACTACGGTAAAAAAAGTAAAAAGTAACTATTCACCAAAAAATTATTTTTATCTCATTGAACCACATTTTACTTACTGATATCAACCGTGTCTGTCAGATTTTCGAAATTCCATTCACAGAGGCTGTAAAATTATGTTTTATGCAAAATTCAGTTTTTAACCTACCACTTAGTGGTTTCACTATTCATCAAAAATTGAAGTTTTTCAGAAAAATGCCAAAATTTCACCCTAAGCTATAATTGATATTCCGAATTCAAAAATGATTTCTATTTTACAAAATTCACAACATATAAGTTGAATTAATTAATTTTATAATTAATTTCCACTATCACAACAAATAGCGTGTTTTTAAGAGATAATAACTATCAAAAGATTGACACTTGTTTATAACTGGTTTAAATGTGAAATTACATCCAATGACCAATATTGTATTAAATTATAAAAATATATTCTCAATATACTTTAAAACCACTCAAATTAATAATTTATCACTATTAATTATTTCGATTAAAAAAGTTGTTTTTTATTAAAATTTAGTAATTTTCACTATTCATCAGAATATGAAAGTTATCCGAAAAGTACCAAAATTTCACCTTAAGCTAAATTCGATACTCCGAATCCATAAATGAAGTCCATTTTGAAAAATAAAATTTACAAAATTTCAAAAAGTGGTTATTACTATTCATAACGGCTAGTTTTAATAATATCTTAATAGCATATCATTGTTTAGCGAAACTTGGTGTTGCGTACAACACACGCTATCGTGGAAGGTCACGATTGCGTGTAATTCAAGCCAGGTCAAAGATGTGTGTTGTGAAAGCTCCTTTTGGTGTAGCGTATAACACAAGACATTAATGAAATTAAAAAGAATATTTTTCATAAAATCTCGGGGTGTTACAGTTGGTCTCGACCATCTTTCGATAACCTCTGTTTTTGCTAGATCCACATATATCTCCTCTATTGAGATTATATGACCCAAAAATGAAACTATTTGAAGACAAAATTCACACTTGATAAATTTGGGATAAATCTTCTTCTTTCTTAGGGTCGTTAATAAAATTCTCAAGTGATCTTCATGTTATTCCTTTCTATTTGAATAGACAAGAATATCGTCTATAAAGACTACCACAAACTAATCAAGATAGTCTCTAAAGACTCTATTAATCAGATCCATGAAGTTAGCAGGGGCATTAGTAAGAAAAAATGGCATCACTATAAATTCATACTATCCATATCTTGTACGGAAAGCCGCCTTTGGTATATCCCTTCTTTTGACCCTTAATTGATGATACCCTGAATGAAAATCAATCTTGGAAACGTATTGAGCACCGCTTAGTTGGTCAAATAAGTCATCAATGCATGGGAGAGGATATTTGTTCTTGATAGTGATCTTGTTAAGGTCTCAATAATCAATGTAGAGTTTCATTGATCAACCTTTCTTCTTAACAAATAGAACAGGTGCTCCCCAAGGTGACGCACTAGGGCATATGAATCCCTTAACAAGATTCTCTTGGATTTTCTTCTTCAATTCATGCAACTCAATTGGGGCCATTCTATAAGGTGTCTTTGAAATAAGCAAAGAACCCGGTATGAGTTCTATTGAAAACTTAACTTCATGATTTGGTGGAAGACCTGGAAATTATTATAGAAAGACATCATCAAACTCCCGTACAATGGGAATATTCTTAATCATGAGTTTCTCACCAACCATTTGAGATAAATATCCTTCATTTAGTGAAATCAAGACCCATAAGATGGAAGAAATTTCCACTAGAAGGTTATGTTCATCATTGCATCGATTGACGATCATAGATTGATATGGAATATGAAATGTGACTCCCCTTATATGGAAATTGATATGATCTCCATATAAAGAAATCCCATCCATGCCAAGAATCACATCAAATTCTACTATAGGAAGGATCATAAGATTTGTAGGAAGCACTTTCCCACAAACTTCAACCAGAGAAGAATTATAAACTTTTGATGCGACTGTTGTGCGATTAGGGGTTGTCACAGCTAAGTCAACATCTAATTGTTGAGGTAATACGGTGATACCCTTAGAAAATTAATCAAAAATAAAAGATTGGGTGGATCTAGAATCAAATAAAACATTTTCTACTCTAGAGTGGATGGTAAGTGTACCATTCACCACTTCGTTATCATACTCCACATTGCTGATATAAATTGCATGAGACTTTCCTTTTAATTTAGCCTTAATAGTTTTTTGAAGTCGATCATCATCAACCACTCTTGGATTAGGGAATTTATCAGCATAATGCCCCATTTCCTTTCACTTGTAACATTGAAGTGTAGGAGCTGCACTCTGTGTGGCATTTTCTTTGTTCGCATCACTAGACATCTTCTTCCCATCATTGCGGCATTCAAATGCATGATGAACTTCTTTTCCACATTTGAAACATTTACTTGTCCCTTTAAGACAACTCCCTCCATGTTTCATTCCACACTTAGACCATAAGGGAAAACTCATCTTCTTTTCAGTGTGCTCTATAATTTCATTTGAATTCCATTTTCCTCTTCATATCAAAAACATATGACTGATGGGTTACTCCAATCTCCATCTCAACCTTGAGATCACATCTAATGATTTCCTCGTAGATATTTAAGTCCCTTATGGATAACGCCCTTCGAAGACATGGTTTTAAGCCACTAAAGAATCAATCGATCTTACTCTCATGTTGGATAATAATCCCAGAAGCGTACAATGCAAGTCTTGTAAACTTTGCTTCATACGTACCAACCGATTCATCATCCTTTTTCTTTAGTTAAAGAAAATCTTTCTCCATCTTTGTTCGAAGAATATGAGGGAAGTAACTATTGGAAAATAAGTTCTTGAACTCGTCCCATTTCATGGACTCAATTTCACCCCTTTTCCTCGTATTCTTAATAAGATTCCCCAATTGATCAGCTTCACCTTCCAATTGATATACTACTTAGATGAATTTCTCATGTTTAGAACATTGAAGAACTGAAAATATCTTTTCAGTAGTACTGATCCATTATTCAGCAACTAATGGATCAGTAAACCTGTTGAATGAGGGTGGATACTGCCTCATGAAGGATTCAACAGAATGTTTCTCCTTCCTTTGCTCGTTTTAAAGTCCCGCATGATTCATAGCTTGAGAATGTTGAGTGAGCATGACTATAAGATTTTTCATTCCATATCCCATAATGTTTGGTTGCTCAGGTAGACAATCATTGCATTTCCCGTCACATTCAGCATTAACACGGTTCCTTTGGGTTCCAGCCATAGACTAAAAACAATAAGAATAGTGTGAGAAACACTAATCATAATAGGAAAACCACATAATAAAGAATAAAATTTCACACTTAAGGTCTTATCATAGGTTATTCATGGAGATTTCTAAAACACTAATATTGTGTTCTACGCTTACACTTATCCTTAGGGTTTTTACTAAGCCTTTCACATCCTAGTATTTAAAGGTTGAATATACCTTTCCTATGATACCAACTATAACGACCCATTGTTTACATACATTGTTATTACTTTAGAATTGAAGCATGATTATTACAACATATAACAAAACCTTGAAAGGACTGTATAGTTATAGTGTCTTTAGACACTGGGAAACATAAACAACTGGTTCATAAATCGTCTACACTATCTCCCTTTTATTTTATCATATCTAGAGTCCCTTTTGGCATATCTTACTTAATACCCTTCTCCCTGGCCTGGGTAAAAGAAAACATACAAAATGGTGAGCTCAAATGATCAGTAAGGGTAAACAAAAGAAATATCAATCATATCATATTTATAAGAACATAACATTTTGAAAATCTTAACTTGCAAAAGAGATAATAATATCATAACATGGGATAATAATGGTAGTGAAATGTAATCCCAATAATCATAACATGGAACTTTGTGGAATACACACATAATCATATAGAATCATTTCTTAGTAGTCTACACTCATTTCCAAGACTATCCTAGCGGACAAAGTCCATTTCTGAACTGAGTTCACTCCTCGTTTCAGTCCTGTAACACTGAACCAGATTAACCTACCATTCTAGCCATGTCTACCTAATGAGATATAAATCCTTACCCAATTCATTGGAGGGAGATATATGTCCCATAAATATCATAATGATACCATTCTTATGTGTTCCCCAAGATCATAAATCATACATCATAGCATAACCCATGTAATAAAAATGGGATTCTTAAACATCATGCCATCATAACATAATCCATATAAGATAAAAGGACATCATAAAAATAATTCCATCATAACATAATCAAATAAATGTAATAATAGGGATTGAAATAGAACCCTATGTCATATTATATGGAAAATAGTTTTGATAAAACACTTCAACTCCATTCTTGAGGAAAATATCCTTTCTACTTCAAAAATTTTTTTCATTTCATAACATGTCATAAAATTTTAAACTAAAATAAGTTAATTAAAAAAAATTAAAACTTGTAAAGGAAGCTTCATGGAAATAATGTTCTAAAAATTTATTCATGCCATATAAGTTTAAAAAACATTCTTCTTGTACTTTGGCTGGAAAATTCAAAAAGTACCTCGTACGAAAAACGACAAAAGATTCTTTTCATATATTTTACTAAAACTCACCAATGAGTAAAATTGGATTTAAAAAAAATTTAGGAGGATTGAAATAATATTAAATATTGAGGAAACATTTATGTGGATGATAAATACACCACAATAAATACCAAAGTATAAACAATCTCGGATAAAAATGAGATTGTGAGATTTTCTCTTACCATAGGTCTCATATGTTTCGTATGTATCTGAACCTCCTGTATAATGATTTAGATAATGTCATTGACTTATTAAAAAATCATATTCATTGTTATTATATAATACATGGTCATATTCTTATCTTCTTATTAGTAATATTTGATTGCTACTTGTTATTCGGGTGTTCATTGCTTTATGTTCTTATGCATGTCTTGTCAAATAAATTCTTATTATTCTTTTTAGGTTATAGATACAACATTTCCAGAATGGTATTAGTGTAACATATATCATATTTATTCATTCAATTCATTTATATATTCATTATTCAATGAGGATCATGTAGAACGAGTTGCATGACATCGTGGAGACGGTAGGTCGTACGTACGCACGAGCGAGGATATCGTTCCCATGATCGTGGAATTGTATTTAAGTGTATGTATACTATATAATAATCAATATCACTTTAAAATAATTATATATTGTTATTCTTTACACCATTATACCAATCCAAGTAAGGTGGTGGTGGAAAACAGATTACATCACAGCGTGGAGACGGTATTCCATACGTACGCACACGCGGTGATTTCATTTTCCGTAGGATGGATAGAAGGTGAAATAGGGTTGTTTCATATTTATAATAACATATTAGTATATTAGTGATACTGATGTTATTACTTCATAATGAAATAACTAAATAAGTGGAAGTAGAAGAAGAAATAAATTAGAAAGAATCGGTAACGGATATTACCTCTTCTTCGACAAGCCTCTTTGAAACCTCCTTTTAGGGAATTGAAATTGGTCTTTGAAGAAGACAAGGACCTATAGTATGTTTCTAGGGAAGTGGAGGAGAGAAATTGGAAGGGGTTTTCTGAGTATGATGGCTCAATGTGGTGTGAGTAGGAGAGGGAGGAGGTGTCCTTTTATAAAGGAGGAGAGGGGCAACTTAGAAAAAACATAAAATATTATTTTATTATAAAGTCATATTCGGTTTTTAATAGGTCAAAATTGATTTATTTAAAAGATATGGTGGGGATGGGTCGAAATAATCTCAACAAAGAGATTTTAGACAAGTTTATCTTACTATTTTAACGTTATCATTTAAATTTATCTTTAAGTTAAATAATTTTACTTTTACCGTGTCTTCTTGTTTTCTTACACTATATGGTTATTAAACTTACTATAACAAGACAAAAAAACCCCAAGTTGTTCATTATGAATATATATAACCTTATCTAAGTCATTTGGCCGAACCTTAGATTTTTATGAATAAAATAACAATTAATAATATAATATTTGTTTTAAAATTTATTTTATGTCAATTTTGACACTATTTGGTACTTGATTTTTGTGAAAATCATAACAGCATGATTAGTTCAAAAAAAGATAATTAAATAAATACTAACATTTCATATTAAACTATAAAATTAGTTTAATTCATAAAAGGTCTCAAATTACATTTATTTGGGTATTCATAATATCAATTATGTTAATATTTTATTAATAATGTAATTATTGCATCATCATTGTGTCATAAATAAATTAAATAATTTAATTCCTAAAAATTATAAATAAAATACCATTATGTAGGAAATATATTTATATTTCTAATGAATATTTATAGTCGAAATTATCTTATGTATAACCCTATATTAAAAATATTTTAGTTATTAAACATTGATTTTAACTATTTTAACTCTTCTTTAAATAAAATAATAATAAATGTCTTATTCTAATCCAAGTGAACCTAAATGGTCATATTTTATTCGTAAGGTTGTTTTTTCTCAAATTAAACTTATCTAATTGAATTAAGACATGTGTTAGGGTAATAATAATATCATTTTTACCCTTAATTACCCAATTTACTTTTAACTGTGGTAAAAAGGTAAAAAGTTACTATTCATAAAAAATTATTTTTATCTTATTGAACCACATTTTACTCCTTGATATTAACTGTGTCTCTAGGATTTTCAAAATTTCACTCACAAAAGTGGTAAAATTAAGTTTTATGTAAATTTCCAAATTCTCCTAGGAAGTGGGTAAAAGACGTTGAAATGTTCAATGAAATTTTTATATATCTAAAATTATTATAAAATGACTCCAATGAATTACATTGAAATTATATAGGTATTCGAGAGCAATTTTGACCTAAAATAAATTTAAATAAAATAAATAATTATTTAAATAAAAAGTCGATTTTTAAATAGTAACCTAGTGTTTCACTATTCATAAAAAATTGAATGTTTTTAGAAAAATACCAAAAATTCACCCAAGGCGAATTTCGATATTCCAATCCAAAAATAAAGTCCATTTTGAAAGATAAAATTTATAAAATTTCAAAAATTGGGTATTACTATTCATAATAGCTTGTTTATATAATATTTTAATAACATATCGTTGTTTAGTGAAACCCGGTATTGCGTACAACACAAGCTATCGAGGAAGGTTGATCTTGCGTGTATATCTAGGGAAGATTGTTTTGTGTGTAGTAAAATATTCCTTTATATAACATCATACATAAAAACAAAATATTTCTCATAAACTATCGGGTGTTACATTCTACCCCCCGTTAAAATGAATTTCGCCCTCGAAATTCGTCACTTTGTAACAAACAGATGAGGATACCTGTCCCTCATCATATCCTCAAGTTCCCATGTAGCTTCTTCTAATTGGTTGATCCTCCATAAAACTTTTACCAAGCGAGTGGTCTTGTTCTGTATGATTTTTTCACTACGATCCAGAATCTTTATCGGTTGTTCTTCATAAGAAAGATCTTGCTCCAATGGTACAACTTCTGAGCTGAGTACATGTGAAGGATCGGGTATGTACTTTCTCAGGAGAGATACATGGAACACATCATGAAATCGAGAGATATTTGGTGGAAGTGACAATTGGTAAGATACCTTCCCAACACGATCCAGTATTTCAAAAGGACCAATATACCTAGGGCTCAGCTTTCCCTTCTGTCCAAATCTCATTACTTTCTTCCTTGGAGATATTCATAAGAACACATTATCACCCACTTCAAACTCTATGTATTTTCTTCGGTTATTGGCATAACTTTTTTTTCAACTCTGAGCTGCTCTTATGTGTTGTTGGATAAATCTGACCTTTTCTGCCATCTCATCAACAAGATCAGGTCCTAATTTCTTTCTTTCCCCAACTTCATCCCAGCAAGTTGGAGTTCAGAATTTCTTTCCATAGAGTGCTCCATAAGGAGCCATCTGAATACTGGAGTGAAAGTAATTATTATATGAAAATTCCACCAAAGTTAGGTGTTGATCCCAACCACCTTTAAAATCCATAGAGAAAGATCTTAACATATCTTATAGAGTTTGAATTGTTTTCTCAAACTGACCGTGTGTATGAGGATGATAACCAGTGCTGAAACTCAACTCTGTATCCAGAGTATGCTGAAGACTTCGCCAAAACATTGAGGTGAACATCAAATCCCGATCAGATATAATGGAAAGTGGTACTCCATGCAATCTTACCACTTCCTTCACATATATCCTAGCATGCTGATCCAGAGAGAAATCTTCTCTAATAGTAATGAAGTGTGTCGACTTCGTAAGACGATTAACTATAACCCATATAGCATTATTGCATTTAGATTTTTTAGGAATTATGGTGACAAATTCCATAGTTATGTTTTCCCATTTCCATTCAGGTATGGGTAATGGTTGTAACATCCACTTAGACTTCTATCTCTCAGCATTAACTTGCTCGCAAACCATGCATCGAGAGACATATTCAGCAACATCTTCTTTTATGCCATCCCACCTGAAGTAATCTTTCAGGTCCCTATACATCTTCGTGCTTCCAGGATGAATAGAGAATGAAGAACTATGGGCCTCATCTAGAAACTCCTTCTTTAATTATGGGATAGGAGGAACACAAACCCAATTCCTGAACTTTATTATCCCATCACAATCAAGGTTGAATTCAGGAACATTTCTCACCTTCTTTTGTAACTCTACATCTTCCTTCTGTGCCTCTTTAATCTTCACATGTATATATGGTTGAACATTCATTTTAGAAAGATAATATTTTCCCCTTCCATTATTATTCCAATATCCATCCTTTGTAAATCCATAAATATTGGATCATTTGTGATCCTCATCATGGATAAGCTAGCACGGTATTGTCGACTTAATGCGTATGCCACCTTGTTTTCTTTCCCAGGGTGGTAATGAATTGATCAGTCATAATCCGTAATCAGCTCCAACCATCTTCTTTGGCGCATATTCAGCTCTTTTTGTGTGAAAATATACTTTAAACTTTTATGATCAATATAAATATCACACCTTCCACCATAAAGATAATGCCTCCATATTTTTAATGAAAAGATTACCATGACTAACTCCAAATCATGAGTTGGGTAATTTTTCTCATGGATTTTCAACTGTTGTGTGGTATAATCTTTCACCATGTCATTTTTCATAATAACACACCCAAATCCGTTCTTGGATGCATCACTATAGATCACAAACCTTTCTCCACTATAAGGCAGTGTGAGCACAGGTGCACTGGATAACCTTCTTTTTAACTCCTTGAAATTCTTTTCACACTCCTCCTTCCAAACTAACATAAATCCTTTTCGAGTCAACCTGGTGTGTGGATTAGATAATTGTGAAAAATCTTTCATAAAACGTCGATAATATCCAGCCAAACCAAAGAAACTTCGTATCTCAGTTACTGTTGTTGGTCTCGAACATCTTTGGATAACCTCTGTTTTTGCTGGATCCACAAATATCCTCTCTTTTGAGATTATATGACCAAAAAATGAAAAATTTTGAAGCCAAAATTCACACTTGGTAAATTTGGCATAAAGATTCTCCTTTGATAGGGTCTTTAATACAATTCTCAAATGATATTCATGTTCTTCCTTGCTCTTTTATTAGAATCAAAATTCATTATAAATTAGTTCCAAAATTCTATAAAAACCAAGCATCAAATTATATGAAAATTAGGCTCCAAATTATCTAAACCAAACTCCAATTTTTTGAAAATCAGCCCCTGAATTCTAGGAAAATCAGACTCCAAATTCCCAGGAAATCAGACTCCCAACTCAAATTTTTCAGGACTTTGAAATCCTCATAAATTAGATTCTGAATTCACCATAATTCAAACTCTAAATATATATTATTTCTATATTTTATTGATTATATTTTTAGACTCCAACTCTCAATTCCATAAGAATCTGACTATATATTTTTCTTATAGTTACCTCATTTCCTTAAAGCAGCGTTTCAATTTATCAGATCCTATTATACTTATGTTTCTTAAATATGATATTGTTTTCCTTAAATTTTATTGCTTCATACACAAGGTAAAGTTTCCCATGTTTTCATACATTAAACTATGTCATACAATCCATTTTTTGACTAACTGTTGGCTGAGTGGCATGTGTATAGGTCCCTGAGAAATTTATGGAAAAATATGACCGTTGGTGGAGGAGATGATTTTTTGTATTTATGCCTATAAATATCCTAGAAATTTAAAGAATTCAACACGTGGAATGTTGAAACATATAGAGATTACATGATGTGATGTTGTGATGTGATTTCTAGAGAGACAGAATATCTTATGCTTTGTGCGAATTCTGTGAACAACGTGTTCAAGATGTGAACAAAGTTTTCACCCTGCTTAGTGTGACTCTGATTGGATGATTAATCAAGGGCTTCTAGGGATAAGAAGAAATAGGTTCCAACAACCTTAATTTTGGAGGGAATTCATGGATAGAAATACAAATTATGATATACTTATCAAGGGATTACCCTATTGTGGGTGAGAAAGATTTTTTTTGGAAGTATAAATCAAGGGACCTTTATCCAAAGTTATTGGATACTCTTCCATTTGGGTTAAAAGATTTCTTATACTTGTTCTTGTTTTTTAAAAGTTTTTATTTCCACATTAATTTTGTTAAATAATGAAATTATAAATTTCTTATATTTGTATACTCTGATAAATATGATTCTATACGATTTAAGGTGGAATCATTATCTAAGTAAATATTTCATAAGTTTCTATTCTGGATCCATATTTCTTGATCCTAAGCAATATTATTTCTTAGTTAAGAACAAAATTGGGTTTTTGAATTAATATTTGTTAACATTGTTAAACATAAATATTCTTTAGGATAAAAACAAATGTTTTTAAACATACAATTTACCACCTCTTTAATTTGAGCATCTACATCTATATTTCAATCCTACAAAACCATATAATAATATACCACCCAACGATCTAGTAATAATTAAAACTCCACCACCAACTAAACACACTAATAGTAGTTGAATACTTTCACCAAACATACCGAACAACCACATCTTCACACCACTTTACCATCTTCCCCACCAGGAATAACACTACATTATTTTACAAAAAAGGCCCCAAGAGCACAATTCAAGGAATTACACATTCTATTTCATGATATTATCTACATTGGGAACCACTGAATAACCCACAAGATTTTAATCATGGAATTGTGTAGCCCATCTCGATTAAAAATAAGGTTTTTCCTTTAATGTATTCATGAATTTCTTAAACACACATTACATCAAGTAGAAAAACAACTCATAACCAGTAATATTTAAAAACATACATCATAAAGAAAAAAACAAGGAAAAACAAGAAAAACTCAAAATAGCTCCACTTACTGGGAATGAATATATGTCTCAAACTCTATTGTACTATCCTATAAGACACTATGCCTCCATAATAAATGAACCAAATGAATGGTCCATCCATGAAACACCTTCTCCCAAAAATCCTAGATCTCTAATAGTCACTTCATGAGTGTCATGTATCCCTTGATATATTACATTCCTCAATCAATGAAATGTGATTCATTGTGAAGATACCAATAGAGTTGAGTTACATGGAAGACATTGGGAATCTAGTCCAAACATAGTGGGAGTTACAACTGTTAATCCACTTTTCCAATGCACCCCAAAACCTCAATGTCCTAACAAACCAGAGAGATACAGAATATTCTCCCATCCAAAACATTACTACCCATGTATAAGAGGAACCATTAGGAACACACTATCCTAAACATCAAACTCCAAGGGCCTCCTCCTAAGATCAACATAAGAATTCTATCGGTCTTGTGCTACATTTATCCTCTAATAAACAACATGAACCTTCTCTTTCATCATATAAACCATATCAGAACTGAGAAAAAAATACTCCCCAACCTTATTCTAGTGCAATGTAGAATGACATAACCTCCCATAAAAATCATCAAATAGGTATATGGAAATGGTTTAATAATAATTTTTTTATAAGAAAACATAACTAAAGGGAATGGTTTTTTCCACAATACATTGAATTACAAGATACACACGTGCAACATATCATTCAATTTCTGGCTAGCGTACTCCATTTTACCATCTATCAAATGGTGGAAAGAAGTTTTGAGGTGTAACTGAGTTCAAAATGAATGATACATTCCCCTCATGAATTCTGAGGTAAAACATGCATCCTAATCCCTCAAAATGGACCTTATAAATTCATGTTTCCACACAAAATAATCCATATACTTCCATTCTAAAAAATCGGTGGCTTCTAACTCCTTAATCGGTAGAAAGTGGTCCAATTTTTTTAACTGGTCCATTATTAACTCAATAAAATCATGACCACCCAATGATCAGGGTAATCTAGTGGAAAATTCCATGGATATATCATCCCATTTCCACTCATGGAAATCTAAGGGATGTAACAAACCATTGGGAACATAAATCTTGATAGGATAGAATATGTAAATATGAGATGGTCAAATACAAGGGGGGGGGGGGTGAATTGCATAGTTTAAAAAATTATTTTGGAACTTTTAAAGATGATTATGTTTAACAGGGTTAAACATGGTAATTTACAAAACCTCTAAGTTCTACACAATTTCTTGATTCAGGAAATATGATTCTGAGAAATCAATTCTAGAAAAGTGATTCTAGAAATGAAACTTAAAGAAAGTCTACAATGATGATCATTCTACCTTAAAGAATATAGAATATAACTAAATCAGAGTACAATTATAAAGAAGTATAAGATAGTTATACTTTCCTTAACAAAACAAATACAGCGGAAAACTTGAAACAAACAAGTAACAAGTAGTAAATCTTTTAACCCAAATAGAAGGGTATCAAATAATCTTGGATAAACGTCCCTTGATTTATAATTTAAAGAAAGTCTATCTTACCCACACCAGGGTAATCCCTTGATACGAAGACCAAAGTATGTCTTGTTATCCCCAGAAGCCCTCAACTTGAAGGTAGTTGACACCTCTGTCTTCCTATCCCCGGAAGCCCTCGAATGTACTCAACAAAATTCCGAGTTGCATAAAGAAATTCTGCACGAAGAAAAGTTTGAACAAGTCGTTCAACCTTTCTTCATGAATCGTGAGAGGTTATAAGAGCCTCTCTTTCTAGAAAACACTTCAACATCGTGTAAGTATGTTCAGCCAAATGTGTGTCAAAGTTGTGAGCTCTTTCAAATGTGCTTCTATTTATATGCACAACTTCAACAGTCGGCTCCCATCTCTAACATTCATAATTTCCTTCAGTTTTGGAGGGACATGTACACGTGTCACTTAAACAACGGTTAGTTAATAACTAAATGCACGAAATAATTTTATAACAAAACAAGTGTAAGAAAAAATATGGTTACATAACTAAAATCCAATATTATGAATATAAGGAAATGAATGTTCGGAGTCTAACCAAAATTGAATTCGGAGTCTATAATACAAGGATATTCAGATTCTGTTTTCTAGGAACTCAAAGCCTGAACTCTCTAGAATTATGGAGTCTAAATTTCAAGAAAATTTGGAATCTAGATTCACAAGAATTTGGAACTAGAACTCACAATGTTTGGAGTTAGAGTTCATGAGAATTTGGAGTCAGAACTCATAAGAGTTCAGAGTCTGTAATTAGAGTACTCAGAGTCAAAACTCAGAATAGTTCATATCTAGAATTCTTAATCAGAAATCAGAGTCAGAACTCAGAAGAGTTTGTATCCAGAATTCATAATCAGAATTGGGATCCTAAAAAAATGTTTCATATCTAGGTAATTATAATATTATGAGGTTTTGGTTTCAAACCGAATTTTACACTTAATTTTTTTTGATATGAACAATGAAAACATGGTAAGGATACATTTCCATGGGGAAGAAATTTTTTTTTATAGAAGTAAAACAAAGAGTAAAAAGGGATTTTCCTTGAGATAAGGTGTTTGTGATTTTCAAAACAAGAAGAAATGGTAATGTCACTAAGGAACCATTAT
This sequence comes from Viscum album, assembly GCA_963277665.1. NCBI lineage: Eukaryota > Viridiplantae > Streptophyta > Magnoliopsida > Santalales > Viscaceae > Viscum > Viscum album. Next base: position 19,854,626 of record OY728157.1, on the reverse strand, counting down.
TGACTTAACAATCTCCCCAAGTATGAAGGAATAGAAATTTCATAAGGAAAACCTTATTGACTCAATAATCTCCTCATTTTTAAAAAGCACAACCATCCTTACGAAAAAGAATATAAGGACTTATAAAAAAATTTCTAGACATTGAAAATAAAAATTATCTCCCTTTATATATGAACAATTGTGAATACAACTAACTCCCTCTTAGGCTATGGAACTATAAGGATCGTATTCTATATTTCTGAAATGTGATTTTTCATTTGAATGTGGAAATATTCATAATGAGAACTCCTCCTTTGATAAACTTTCCATTACTTAGGGATATTTCTTCTTTTACTTAGAATTCCTTTTTCCTTCTCCCCCTTTCTGATTTTCAAAAAGAGTTTGAGGGAATGGGAAAAAATATGGTACTTGAGATATTAGTACAAACATCCATACAAAACAAGCAACCACAGTTTCATTAAAATTGGAATAATTTTTATAGGGAAATATAGATACAACAAAATATTGGATTTGGACCTATTTTTGTTCTTTTTCCTTGGGTATCAGCTTCTTGATGATGGTTTTCATCTTCTTTAGCTCTTTGTGATCCTCATCTACATGCTTCAGTAAGGCTTTGATCCTATCATCTTGACCCTTCAGAGCCTCTGCCTGAGCATTCATCAAGTCATCTTGCTTCACTAGCTTTTCTCCAATCTCGATCTGGAGATCCCTTTCGGTTTTCCAACTTTGTACAATATAATTCAACTTCCCATTCAGATCTTTGAAATCCTGAATCTGAGTATTCTATTCAAGATTTAGATTTTCCTCAAAGCTATTTTTTAGATCCTTTATTTTTATGTCTTGAGTATCAAAATATTCCTTAACATCATCTTTAAAGTCATCATGCTCTCTGAGATCTTCGACTATATTATTTTCCCAGCTCACCATTTTCATGAAAGATTTTCTATGGGCTTCATAGTTGATAAGAAAGTTCTTGTGTTTGGGCTCAATCTTTACACACCTATCCATCACCATGGATATAGAGTCTGATTTCAGATTCATACTATGCTAGAGCATCTGGCATCTGGAGTCAATTGTTGGAAAGATCAGAATGGTGTCCACTAGATTCTTCATGGACTGAATGAAAAAATCATGTCCTAGAGATGATAACTCTGAATCTGAAACTTTTCTAGGTTGTGGTTCTTCCTCTAAATCGACAAGATTTATCTTAGAGGATCCACCAGCTTGTTTCTTCCTTAAATAAATTTTGGATGGTGTGTTAACAACAAATTGATTTCCTTTTTTGGATTTCAGAATAGCTTCTTCATCTGGAGACTCATGCTCACTCTTAGATAATTGAACAATCCTATCTTCATAAATTTTTTCTTCTTTGGCTCCTGCCTCAATATCCTTAGGATGTATGAAGTGATGATTATAACTCTCTTCCTCAGATAATTTGTTCACTTCCTCTTTAGCCTTCTCATCAACTCTAGGGGTAGAATGTTTTGAAGATCCGGCTTGAGAAGTCTGGATTGAAAATTTCTCAGAATCACTTTCCTTCTCATGATAATCTTTAACTTGATTAATTAGATCATTAGTGTGACTACTACTTTATTCCTTTTCTTTCACTTCTTCCACAGATTCTATCTGTTCAGCTACCTTTTCTTGAACTTTTTCTGGAGTCATAAACTTTTTCCTCTGTGTCTCAGGTAATGGTTCTACTAAGAAAGATTTTAGTACCGAAATGTTCTCGGATTCTACTTCAGTAGCCTTAAAAAGCGATTGCACAATCAATGCCTCCAAAATAATCTTCTTAATCTTCTTCTCTTTATCTTTCTTTCCAAGATCTTTTGCAGCTTTCTCTTTCAATGCTTTGGCCTCTCCAGGGTCTAGGCCAAACTGTGGCACCCTTTCTTTCTGGTTATTCTTATCCTCCCTCCATTTGGAAAAAAATTCATCTGGATAATCTTTATACTTCTTAGTATTTAGAGGTGCAGATTGAGATTCCTTGGCTTTAGGGGTTTTACCTATAGCTTCTACTTCCATCAATTTTCTTTTCCATCCATGTTATTTTATGTTTCAGCCTCTTCAGCATTTTTCAGAACGACTTATGCCTCTTCCACTGGAAGATCATAAAACTCTCCTAAATCTTTTGAAAATCCAACATTCATTCTTTTAAAAGTGTCATCACTTACTAGTATCACTTTTCAATTCTTTGGCTTGGAACTGAAAGGAATCTTGAATGGTCCAAGACACTAAACTATAAACATGGAGTGTAGGAAAGGATACATGGTTATATGTGCTCTCAGATTCCCATTCTTGATATTTTCTATTGTAATGAGAATTTTCTTCAACAAATTGATTTTCCTTAGATTTTCCAAAAAATCCAAGATATACATATCAATTTTCTTAAGAGTGTCCTTGTCACCATTTCTTGGTATGATAAAATGCTGAACCCATATCTCTAGGATCCTATTTTTCGTAGATAAGTGAGAAATCTTTGTGGTCTTGACATCTGTAAGTCCAATACTTTTCATAGCCTTCACTTTTACAAAACACTCTTGAACATATAGTTGCTTGTGGGAACAAAATCCTGCCTTTACTTCATAATATATCCCTACCATGCTAGCAGCCTTGGTGTATGAAAGTGCATATGTTTTTCCATAACTGTTGAAGGAAACTTTTTCTCAGCCATCTTCCATGAAAAAACAGGCTGATTCATAAAACTCAATGAGGAGATCTGGATACACACGATCTTGAGCCGCTGGCTTCGAAATGGATACACTCTACCATCCATTATGATTAATATTCTTGGAGATAATAGAGTTATATTTGATGAAGAAGTTCCGATTTACCAACCTCTACCTATATATCTGCCACTCTACAATCAGTTTGATAATAGACATCTCTTGAGAGAGAACTTCACCAAACATTCAGAATTGAGCACTTCTGAAAAGTTTGGAATGAGATTTTGTAGAGGGGAAGAGTTCAACATGCAAAGACTTGAGAACCGATGTGGGACAACAATCAGGGGTCCCCTTTTATAGGTTTTGAAGAAATGGTTCATCTTCCCATTTCAATATAATGGATGAGAATTATTCTAAATATATCTGACGGTTGAAAAAATAGCATCAAGGAAAATTTGGTAGGGTACAATCTTTTGAGGTTTTTAAAGAAAACAATCAGATTTAGGAAACTAGAATCTGAGAAATTTTAAAAACAAAAGAATCTTCCAGAAAATAAAAGTTGATTATGAAAACTCAAGAAAGAATCATACATTTCAAGTTGTCAGGAGAATTACTCATATTGAAGAAAATTCTCTTTGAAGGACGTTATATTTCAAATTAACTTGAGTGTGAAAAAAAATTAGTACTCAAATTTTCATTACGAAATATTCATTATGAAAATCTTCATTATGAAAATTTTCATTACAAAAATATTCATTATGAAAATTTTGAAAAACTCTATTACAGAAATTTCAAGTACGAAAATTTTCATTACAAAAATTTCAAGTATGAAAATTTCAAGTACGAAAAATATAAAAAACTTCATTATGAAAAATATAAAAAACAATATTACAAAAAAATAATATGAAAGGAATCATTACGAAAAAAAATATAAAATACTTCATTATGAAAAATGAAAAACTTCATTACGAATTTTTCTGAATACTAACAAGAAAATGTACTCCCCCTATGAAAAGAAGTTTATCATTGTTTGGAGTTTTGTTCAACAGAAAGTTAATATAGAGGATTAACTTACAGTTATCATTCCTAACTTCTGTTTAATGTATTAAAATCTATCGGAGGGTAATGATTTTGTAAAAAAATTAGCAAGTTGATCTTGCGTTCTGATAAATTGGAGAATGATATCTCTTTTTTGTGTGTGATCCCTAAGAAATTGATGCCTAATATCTATGTGTTTTACATGAGAGTGATGTGAATGGTTTTTAATAAGGGTAATACCACTTTTATTATCACACAAAATTTTTGTTTTGGTAAAACTCATACCACAGTCTTTGAGTGTGTGTTGCATCCACAACACCTGAGCACATCAACTTCCAGCTGCTATATATTCAACTTCAGTAGTGGAAAGTGCTAATGAGTGTTGCTTCTTGCATGACCAAGAAACTAATGAATCTCCTAAGAAACGATAGGTTCCAATTGTACTCTTTATATACATTCTACATCCACCAAAGTCAGCATATAAAAAACTTTTCAAAAAAAATCATTTCCAGAAGTATAGAAATGTCCTAAATCCATGGTTCCCTTTAAGTAGCAAAAAATTATTTTCACTACCTTTAAATGAGATTCCTTAGGATTGGATTGACATATTGCACATAAGCATACTAAAAACATTATGTCTGGACAACTAGTTGTCAAGTAAAGTAGACTTCCTATCATTCCTCTAAAAGATGTTTGATCTGTTGGTTTCCCAGTATCATCAAGATCAGGTGTATTTTAAGTAGCAATTGGAGTACTTATACTCTTAGTGTTGTCATATCCACACTTTTTAAGAAGATATTTAATATACTTATGTTGGGATATATATATTCCTTCTGGTTTTTGAGATACTTGAAAACCAAGGAAAAATGTTAACTCACCCATCATACTCATTTCAAACTCAGATTTCATTAGATCAGCAAAGGAATCAGTTAAAGATTACTGAGTTGAATCAAATATAATTTCATAAATATAAATTTGAACAATCAAAAAAAATTATTATCTTTCTTTATAAAAAGATTTGGATATGCATTTTCCTTAACATAATTATTTTGAAGAAAAAAACATGTATGTTTATCATATTAGGCTCAAGGGGCTTGATTATGTCCATACAATACTTTGGTAAGACTAAAAACATGATCAAGATGTTTTGTATCTTCAAAACCAGGAGTCTGTTCAACAAAAACATCCTCTTTTACATAACCGTTAAGGAAATCTCATTTCACATCCATTTGAAAAAGTTTGATATTGATGAATGCTACAAATGAAAGTTGTATACAAATAGATTCAAGTCTATCTACTAGAGAATAGGTTTATTCATATTCTATTGACTCTTGTTGATTATAGTCTTTAGCAATGAATCTATATTTATTTCTAATAATGATTCCATTTTAATCACACTTATTTATGAAGAACCATTTTACTCCAATAATAGAAGTTTCCTTAGGCATTTCAACCAAGGTCCAAACATTATTCCTTTAAAATTCATTTAGTTCATCTTGCATGGCTTTAATCCAATAATTATCACCTAAAGATTCATTAGTGATTTTTGGTTCTAATTGGGAAAGGAATGATATATGTTCTACTTAAATTTTTAAGGAACTTATAGTCCTTACATGTGGATTCACATCACCAAGGATACTATCACTAGGATTATTCTTAAGAAACAACTGATTTGGGTTTTTTAAAACCTGTTCATCAACATAGGGTAGAAAATATTCTGGGGTAAATGTTTCAGAAGAATCTTCTTGGACATTTTCCTTATCAGAAGGTTATTCTAACAATGTTTGATAATCAGTTTTTGAAAACACATCCGAAGATGTAGGTTGGGGTTGTTTAAAAACAAAAGGATCAGTTTCATCAAATTTCACATGTACTATATCTTCAACAGTACAGGTGTTTTTATTGAAAACTCTATAAGCCTTAGAAGTTGTAGAGTAGCCTAAGAAAATTCCTTCATCATATTTTGGTGTGAATTAATGTACATTATCTTTAGTATTCAAGATGAATACCTTGAAACCAAAAACCTTAAAGTAGTAAAGTCTAGGTTTCTACCATTCCATAACTCATAAAGAGTTTTATTAAGAAAAGGTCTAATCAAAACTCGATTTATAGTATAACAAGCAGTACATACAGATTCAGCCCAAAAATGTTTGGCTACAGAATACTCACTCAACATGGTTCTAGTTATCTCTTGAAGAATTCTATTTCTTCTTTAAACAACACCATTTTGTTGAGGTGTTATGGATGCTGAGAAGTTATGAGTAATGCATTTTCTACTACAAAAGTTTCAAAATCAGAATTTTGAAATTCTTTACCATGATCACTATGAATAGTTTTCAATTGAAGGTTCTTTTAAATTTTAACATGGGCTCTAAAACTTTTGAAATAAGAAAAATCTTTAGACTTTTTTTGCTAGAAAATAGACCCACGTAAATCTAGTGTAATCATCATCCAAAAAAAAATACAGAATACTTGCCCCCAATGCTTCTAGTTTGTGTCGAAACAAAGAGATCCATATTCAATAACTGTAATGCATCAGTAGTTGAGACTTCACCGACTGATTTAAAACTCGATTTATGTTTCTTTCCATATTTACAAGGCTCACAATCTTTTGTTGAATCAAATCTATGCTCTGGTAGATCCTTAACTATTCTTTTCATAGAATCTTGGTCCAAGTTCCTAAGGTTATAGTGTCCTAACATTCTATGCCATAACCAAGAATAATATTCCATATCACTAAGGTAAGGTAGATCTTGGATCCTAAGGTCTTCTATGTTTAGTGTGTATACATTCTCTTTCCTATGGGCATAAAGAATAAACTCTTCCTTAGAATTGTGTACTAAGCACTTGTCATTCCAAAAATTCACAAGGTATCCTTCATCACATGACTGACTTATGCTAATGAGATTGTTCTTAATACCCTTAAAAATAAAACATTTTAAATCAAAGTATTTCCAAGAAGAACCATGTTACTTATATCAATAATTTAACTGTGAGAATTATCTCCTAAAGTTATATTCCCTCCTTTCATCTTGATAATATTTTCCAAAATGTTTTTGTTACCAGTCATATGTCGGGATAATTTACTTTACATGTACCATGTATTTCTATTGGTAACTTCTTTATTTTCTTTAAAATAAGTAAAATATAGATTTTCGGAATCCAAAGTTTATTGGATCCGAAATTCTTAGAATGAAAAATTTTCGGTACCCACATCTTTTTAGAAAAATAGGTTTTATGAGATCCTAAAGACTGGGTTTGGTTTAAGGAACAATTTTTTGCCCAGTTTCCACCACACTAACACTTAGTGCAGAATAGAGCACTTTTAGGAACAAAATAATTGTTACTAAAAATCAGTTTAGAACCAGTGTAACCAAAACCAAAACTATTCCTTAGAGGTCAGATTTGTGAATACATTTTATCAAGATTTTCCTTACCTAAGTAAAAGTTTGAAAAACACTTCCATAAGGAAAATATTTCAGATTTTAATTTGATAACCAAGTTCTTGTCTTCTAAAAAATTTTATTTTTAACTAGAGTTAGGCTTGAAAACATTTTTTAGAAATTACTTTTTCTAGATATTTAGAAAGATTATTCTTCTCAAAATTTACTTCCTAGAGATTTTTTGATATACATTCAAAATCAGAATTTTTCTTATCATGATCTTTAAAAAAATCTGATATTTCCTTAGTAAGAATAATATTCCTAGACTTTACCTTATCATGGTTTTTCAGGAGTTGTGTATTCTCAATCTCAAGATGTTTGGAAAACCTAGAAACTTCTTCATAGAAAGGTAAAGTATCATCTTCATCAAAATAAGATTCTTCATTAGAGGAGTTATAATATTTACTATCATTAGCATTCAAAGATATATTGGTCATAGATTCAGTATTGTGTACCTTATCCATAAAGAAATGATTTTCAATTGGTAGTTTGGATTTTAGACCATGATTCTTCTATCTATAAGAATCATAATCCGAAGATTTATCTAAAGAGTCTTCCCCATTGGCACTCCAGGTGTTGTTAGCTTTCAAGAAATTCATAGATTTATCCTTGTAGTACTTCTTTCTATTTCTCTTAGAATTATTTTCCTTTCTTTCCATTCTTTTGAGCATGGTGGAATCAGGCCTTATATGTCCATCTCTCTTAAATTTCATAACATGTTACTTCTTAATCATTCTTAACTTTCCTTTGTTTCTTCATGTATCTGGATTGAAATTTACTATGTCCAACTATCTTGTTCATCCTTCGAGAAAGATTTTCTAACTCATTCTCTGAGGATTCACTTCCACTAGATTCAGATTGGATAATAACTTTCTTAGATTTGGATCTAGTAACTCTCTCAAGAGTCTCAGATTTCGTATGATTAGAAGTTGTAGTAAAAGCAACACTTCCATTTCCATTCTTCTTCAATACATTATCAGCATATCTCTTCATTCTAGTCTCATGCTGAAGAAGAGTTCCAAACAGCTCATCTAAGGAAATCTGAGTAACCTTTATGTTATCATCAATAGCAGTCCTCTTGGATTCCCATTCATTGTGCATGATATCTATGATCCTATCAACAAGAGATTAATCATCTAATCCTTTCTCACCCATGGACTGTAAACTATTCACAACAGTCATGAATCATTATTTCACCTTATATATGGGTTCTCTATAAGGAAATTTAAATCAATGGTATTCATCTCTGAGCATCGCTCTTCTTGTGTCAATAACTTTGGATGATCCAAAGTGAGTAACTTCAAGTTTCTAACAAATAAAATTAGCTGCTTCCCAAGATGAAATTTGGATATATATGTTTCTAGTCATGGAGCAAAGAAAAGTATTTCGTACCTTATAATTCACTTGATATTCATGCTTTTCTTGATTGGTTAAGGTACTAACTTCTTTATTAGGGATTTTGTATCCTCCAGTAAGCATAAAAAAATTATCAACACCAGTATTGATAATGATTTTCTTTATGAGATCTCTCTTATATTCGTAATAATTTCCATCAAAGATAGGTAGTCTTGTTGGATTGAGATTGTCTATAGTACCAACACTGATTCCTACCATCTTCAATAAATATTTCCAAACAAATTTTTTAATAGAAATAGTTCGGATTCAAGGAAAATATTCCAAAGAAATGAAAAATATAGAACAATGAAAATTTGAGCAAGAAAAACTTATATGTGAGTAAACGTATTTCAGAGACCTCCACTGATACCAATTGTAGGATCGAATATGTAAAGATGAGATGTTCAAATACAAGAGAAGGGGGGTGGTGAACTGTATACTTTAACAAATTACTTTTGAAAATTTAAATATAATTATGTTTAACAGGGTTAAATATGGTAATTCACTAACCATCTAAGTTCTACACACTTCCTTGATTCAAGAAATATGATTCCGAGAAATCAATTCTAGAAAACTGATTCCAGAAATGAATCATAAAGAAATTTTACAATGTTGACGATTCTACCTTAAAATGTATAGAATCTAACAAAATAAGAGTACAAGTATAAGGAAGTATTAGATAGTTATACTTTCCTCAACAATACAAATACAGCGGAAAACTTCAAACAAACAAGTAACAAGTAGTAAATCTTTTAACCCATAGATAAGGGTATCCAACAACCTTGGATAAAGGTCCTTTGATTTATATATTCAAGAAAGTATGTCTTACCCACACCAGGGTAAGCCCTCGATATAAAGATCGGAGTCTGTCTTGCTATCCCCGCAAGCCCTCAACTTCAAGGTAGTCAAAACCTCTTTCTTCCTATTTCTGGAAGCCCTCGAATGTACTCAGCAACATTCAGAGTCGCACCAAGCAATTCTGCATGAAGAAAATTTTGAACAATCCATTTAAACTTTGTTCACGAAGTGTGAGAGTTTATAAGAGTCTCTCTCTCTCGAAATCACTTCAACATCATGTAAGTAAGTTCATCCAAATGTGTGTCAAAGTTGTGATCTCTTTCATATGAGCTCTTATTTATAGGCACGATTTCAACGGTCAGATCCCTCCTCCAACGGTCATATTTTTCCTTGAATTTCAGAGGGACCTATACACATGTCACTTAAACAACAGTTAGTTAGTAACTGAATGCATGAAATTGTTTTATAACAAAACAAGTTTAAGAAAAAAATATTGTTACATAACTAAAATCCAATATTCAGAATGTAAGAAAATGAAAGTTTGGAGTATAACCAAAATTGAATTCAATGTCTATAATACAACGATATTTGGATTTGGCTTTCTAGGAATTTGTAACCTAAACTCTCTAGAATTCTGGAGTCTAGATTTCAATAAAATTCGGAATCTGGATTCCTAAGAATTCGGAACCAGAACTCACAAAGTTTGGAGTCAAATTTCATGAGAATTTGGAGTCAAAACTCATAAGAGTTTGGAGTCTGTATTCAGAGAACTCAGAGTCATAACTCAGAAGAGTTCGTATCTAGAATCCGTAATCAGAATTCAGATTCATAACTCATAAGTGTTCCTATCCTGAATTCGTAATCAGAATTCGGATTCAAAACATAGAAGAGTTCGTATCCAGAATTTGTAATCAGAATTCAGATCCTAAAATAGAATGCTTCATATCTAGGTAATTATAGTATTCTATGTTTTTGGTTTCAATCCAAATTTTACACTTAGAAAAATTATGATACGAACAATGAAAACATGGTAAGGATAAATTTCCTTGGGGAAAAAAATTTCCTTATAGAAGTAAAACAAGGAGTAAAAATGGAATTTCTTTGAGATAAGCGGTTTGTGATTTTCAAAACAAGAATAAATGGTAAAGTCACTAAGGCACCCTTATTGACTTAACAATCTCCCCGAGTATGAAGTAATGGAAAAGTGATAAGGAAAATCTTATTGACTCAACAATCTTAACCATTAACTAAAGAAAAATTGACATCAATCCACAATATCCACCACCAATTGTTTCATCCCATGGCATAAAAATAGTTCTTTCAAGTTATGGTATATCTTGGATACCCTTGGGTGTACATCAGAAGGTGTGTTATAAAAATAATGGAGGAATACCTTGATTATTGCCACCAGAACAAATATCCACCTTCAAAGCAAAATATACTTATTGCCATTCTATAACCATCCCTCTAGAGTATCACCATAGCCAACATGATTTGAAATATTATTTTCTTCTAAGCATATCCTTAGATACATCTCTACTTACTTCATCATAGAATAATATACTATCATCTAAAATAAGAAAACTCTACCATCAACTATAATTTCATCTAAGTACAGGGATTCAACTCCTACATCATCCTCCAAGAATCTCTAAACTCATGAACAATATCATTACCGAAATTTCTTATCAATGCACTGACAAAAAAATCCTCCTTTTGAGGTTTTAATATATCTCAATGTCATAATCCTGAAGAAACTTCATCCACCTACATTATCGTAGATTTAGATCATGCTGAGAAAATATATACCTCAATATCTTGTGATCTATGAAGACCAAAATGTGATAACCAATGATGTAATTTTACTTCTACTTCAGTGTTGACACAATCTCTAATAGATTCAGATCATGGGTGGTATAGTTATGCTCAATGGGGTGTAAATTACGATACCCAAAAGAGATAAACTCTTTTTTCTGCATCAAGATAAATCCCAATCCTAGATGGGAAGCCTTATAAAACACCTCCAACATCACCCCTTCTTCTAGAAACTGATTCCATAGTGCACTGATCAGTGTCCCTATTAGGTAACCAAATTCTATATAACACTGATCCGTATAGATGTAATCCTCGCCATTATTGGTCAAATATTTCAATGGGGCTTTAATCTATGAGGAATCAGATATCAACATCTAGTAATTTCATGAGATAGCAAGGAAACTAAAAACCTCCATCAATTTTTGGTGTTCTTACAATGAAACAACTTATCTTTCCAAAGACAGGTCCATGACACATCCTTGAGGGACACCACATGCCTGAGAAAATGAATCTTTTCTCTCCAAAACTTACACTTGGAAAAATATTCCATATATTAGGTGGTGTGAACTAATATACATGATATCTCAATGTTTATCTCCATGATAATACCTTGAGTTTAAGTATATATATATTTCATTGATGAACATGATCACAAACGTATCTAGGAATTCAAATAACATAGATTTCATGAGCCCCATGAACATAATTTATGAATTCATGACACCGAAGGGTAGGAACAAGAAATCCATGATTCTATACATTCATCTAAAGGCAGTGTTTGGGAAATCATGCCTCTAATACCTAAACTAGTGATACGTATACCATAGATCAATCATAGAAAACAATTTAGATCACCTCAACTGGTCAAAAAGATTATAAATATATGGAAGAGTTTATAACGACTGCGGATTTCCATACATAGATATTACATTAGTTCATGATGATGATTAATTACATTACACAAACACACACATGAGGATCACAAAGTAATACTTACTTTTGAATCTTGGAAGCATAAAAAATGGGTTCACAGTTGAACTACCACATCTAAAACTAATTTCTTCAAAACTATTACCCTTCTTAGAAAAATCATACATAATATGTTTCTTCATAATTTAGGAAAGGAAACATAATAAATGGTGAGCTAAAATTATTGTTGAATCTAAATATAGAAGTATGTGTATATTAGATGGCACAAGATAAGAGGGGGTAAATTTTATGTTTAAAAACATTGTATTAAAACACTTGAGAAAGAAATTAGTTTAAAAGTATTAAACTAGTACAATTAAAAATCAATACATTTGACCATAATTGTCTTGGATATAATAGGTATGATACAATGTAATACTATAAGTAATGTAAAAACAATTATATTCAAAATGAATAAAATAATCAGAGTAATAAAAATGAGAAAGAATCTACTATATATCATATATAATCCATTAATACAATATGTAACAAAATAATTGTAATTAAAATAGTTACAATTGAAATGAATATGAAAAGAAAGTGGAAACAATAAAATTCCATTTCTTATACAAACACAAAGGAATGTAAAAGTATTGCAATTATTTTCTCCTATAGAGAAGGGAATCATTTCACCTAGGATAAAAGGCATGTCTTACCACCACCTTGGTAAGCCCTCAATACAATGATCGGTATGTCCATATTGCTATCCTAGAAAGCCCTTGATTTTAGAGGTAATCAGAACCTCTGTCTTTCAAACACTTGAAAGCCCTCGATACAAATATCGGTTACACCGTCTACATATCCCCGGTATCCCTTATTCATTATCATCTAATCGGATGCATGAAGAAAAAAGAACTTATTGAAATACAAAAACTAAGAACAATTCATTCATGTCTTGTAATTCTGAGGCTTTCACACAAAGCAAGAGAGATGTCAGAACATCTCTCTAAAGAACTTGATAGAAGTAAACGTTGATAGAAATGATCAAATGTATTTTTCTCAGCTTTAAATGAAATTCTATTTATGTGCCCATGGTACCAATGGCCATATTTCTCCAATGGTAATATTTCTCCAAAAAACTCAGAGGGACTTGGACACTTGGCATTGCAACAGTCATATTGAAATAGAAAAGACGACATCGTTTTGATTAAATTATAACTAACTCCATGAAATTATTTTAGTTAAAACAAAAGATATATGAAAATAAAAATCATGATTATGATTGATATTAAACATGTGTTTTGATAAAAGTATGAGATCATAATATTATAAAAGTAACACAAGTATACAATTAATAATACTTAGTGCATTTTATTGATAGGATGCAAAGTGAGTATGATGCACAATAGTCAGTATGATAGATAGAGTCAGTATAATTGATAGATTCACTACGATTGATAGGGTAAAAAAATTGACAGAGACAATATGTTTGAAAGAGTCAATATGATTGATAGAGTCACTACGATTGATAGATTAAACACGAATTAAAGAGCCAATACGATTGATGGATTCAATATGATTGACAGATACAATACGTTTGACAGAGTGAGTATGATAAACATATAAACCATTTTCAAATACCATTATTTAAGAAATGATTAAAAATAGATTTGTTATTTCTAAAACAAAAGACATAAAAGTCAAAAGAATACTTTTCACATAACAGTCGCCATCTTTTTTTAGAGCACAAAACACAAAGTAAAACATAGAAAGAAATACTTATCTCCCCTTGAGTTATTAAAAATCTTTTGAATAGTAAAATGAATACAACTAACTCCCCTTTAGGTATAGAATTTCTGAAGTATTGTATTCATATTTTTTCTATAGTGACCCTGCCTTTTCATACTTTACTATTACATCATTTTAAAGATAGACAAAAAGATATTGTTACACATAGAAGTTCCAAAGGTTTAGTGTCTTGGGAAAACTAGGACCGTACATAACAATCACAACATCAAGCATAAAAATTTATTTAATTTCTTCTTCTTTAGCTTCTTATTGGCACTTTTCCTATCCTTAGTACATGTAGCCACCTGAGGATATACATAAAGAGGGGTGAGATAAAATTCCAGTAAGAATATAGATAAGAACAATATAGCATGGGGTGAGCATAATCATAATATGGTAAAACGATCATGAACATGAGAGGAATCATAAATATAATACTTGAAATGTGGCAATGCATAAAAAATGAAACATCATGTCTTAGTGGTTAACTACCACACATACTTGTAAAAAAAGCGAGAATATTGTTCACATATCATTTCAAATTTACACATGAGATTCATCACTTTACCCAATGCATTTGAGTGTTGTATAATTCCGGGTGCACCCGTCACTATGAAACATTCATATTGCGCTATATAATTCTGGGCGCACCCATCACATCATTACATTATCATTATTGTGATTTACACATAAAAGACATATCAAAAATGAACATAACTAACCCCTGGAAAGTAATGGGTTTAATCTCATAAGAACACATTCATAAACTTGGGGTTCCCAAAATAAAGAGGGAATAACAAACATGTTTCAAGAACTATTCACTTTGAGAGAGAAGTAAAAAGTGTGTTCTTAAAAGAAGAGTTCTTTTGAAAAACATTTTGTTTGACATAAAAACTTGTGATATAAATGTATATACTATAAAAGGAAAGAAAATGATGAACAAATTATCATTATGTAGTAACTATATCAAAATAATGGAGTGAAAGAGGTAGAACCCGAAGGATGATAGTTGGGTTTGAGAATTTCCCCTTACCTTGTACCCGAATGATAACGTCTCTTTAATATCCTGTATAATGACATTATATTAAATAATTAGAAACATAGAACCTTGTGTAAATTAATTTGGTTCATTATGGTTTCATTATGTTATTTTATGTGCATTTGGATGAGTTATAGAGTTTAAAAACATTATTTGGGAATGTTTGTTTTCATGGTTTTCTTGAGCGGTTCACTTGTATTCTTAAATTGAAGTTTGGGTAGAACATGAGTAAAAATAAAGAACTGATATTACTGGTTATTAATGATATTAAAGAATTTGGGTTGATATTTTAATGAATTCTATTAGGTCTATGTGGATGAGTCATTAGATAAGAATTAAATTATGGTTGTTTAGGTTAATTAGAGCGATTTTTCGATCATAATGAACTTGTTTTATTTTATCTCTAGGAATGTGATAAGAAGTTAGTTATAGAACTTAAAATAGGATATAATACATATAACATTTCCTGGATAAAATATAAAAATGGTTTCATTACCATATCTGAAGGTAGAAATGGAAGAAAAAAGCATGTTGTTTTTGAAGGTGATAAATTAACACCTCACGAACAACGTTCTCTTTAATAAAATAAAAGGAAGAGGGAAAGGGGGTTGGATGATATAATATCCCATTATCATCATAAAATTATAGTAGATTTATAATAATTGAGTTAAAATACCATTTAAATGAAGATATGTGGGGAGATATCAGGAAATGAACTTGAACATGAAAGGAAATTAAAGAAGAAGAGGGAGAGAAATTACCTCTTAAATCTTTCTCTTGAGATCCTCCTTAAGGAAGGTAGGCTTGGCCTTTTGATGAGACCAGAAGCTCTTGAACGTGGGAGAGGGTATATAGAAGAGGTTTGGGTAGATTTTATAGAAGTCTTGGAGTTTGAGAGGTGTGAGGAAATGAGGCTATGAAGGGTGGTTTTTATAGGGGAGGGGAGAGGGGTTTCCTTAATATAAAATTCATTAGTTTATTAATTTCCCCAAAGAAAAAGAATAGTGAGTCCTGAATGACCAATAATAGTAATTTTATCGTGTGATCCTGAACCAAGTGGGCTTACATCAGTAGAAGATGACACATGACTCTATAATTAGCTTATTTAGCTTATTACGATATTTCACTATTCATAAAAAATTCATGTATTTTAGAAAAATCCCCAAAAGTTACCCCTAACATTTTTAAATGTGTAGAATCCAAAAATTATTTGCATTTCTCAAAAATAATTTTCTAAATATTATTAATTTAATATTTAATTAAAATCACAATTTAATTAAAAAACTGTTTTTAAAATTAAAAATGATTTTATATTGCTTACAAAAATTACGTAGAGTCTTATAAAATTATCTGAATACTATAATACATTGATTTAATAATTAATGAAAACATTTTAAGAAAAATAAATTTTGTTTTAAATTAATTAATTAATTATAATTAATTATTTATGATTTACAAAATATTAAAACGTTTACTCAGGTCAAATTGTCACTTTCTAAGATGTCTAAATTTTATTTAATTAATCATGGGTAAGTTTAATCTTATGTTGGTATATTTACTATTCCTAAGGGTCATATTACTATTTATAAGGGTATGTTACTATTCATAAGGGTATGTTACTATTCAGCAAATATTATTTTTGTTTCATTAGACTCCAAAAAACATCTTGATCACAAACGTGTATGTCGGATATTTGAAATTCAAAACATATAAGTGACAAACATATGTTATTTGGTCACTTAGCATTATGTTGTGTTTTCATGTGATTTTATGACATAATTATAAGAAGGTATTTTCTATTGAGAAAATTTGGGTCGTTACATTTTTCACCCCTTAAGAAATTTCACCCCCGAAATTTCATTTTACACAAACAGGTGAGGGTACTTCTCCTACATTGCCTCTTTTGGTTCCCAAGTTTCTTCTTCAAACTTATGGTTCCTCCAAAAAACATTGACAGATGGGTTGTCTTGTTTCATAGAACCTTATCTCTCTGGTTCAGAATCTTTACTGGCTACTCCTCATAGGAGGGATGATCTTGCAGCTGCACCACCTCTGAGTTTAGTACATTTGAGGGGTCTAGTATGTACTTCTTCAGTAGTGATACATGAAAGACATCATGAACTTGAGCCATATTTTATGGAAGTGCAAGATAGTAGGCCACGACTCCTATACGGTCGAGGATCACGAAGGGGCCAATATACCTTGGGCTTAGCTTCCCTTTCTTCCCGAATCGCATGACTCTCTTCCATGGAGATATTCGAAGGAAGAATTTATCTCCAACGTCAAACTCCAAGTCCCTTCGACGGTTGTCAGCATAATTTTTTTTTGGCTTTGAGCAGATTTGATGTGTTTCTGGATGACTTGAACCTTCTCTGTCATCTCTTGAACAAGATCGGGTCCAAGTAGCTTTCATTCTCCAACTTTATCCCAACAGGTTGGAGTTTTACATCGCTTTCCCTATAGGGCATCATATGGAGCCATTTGAATACTCGAGTGGAAGAAATTGTTGTATGATAACTCAACCAATGGGAGATGATGATCCTATCCAGCTTTGAATTCTATAGAGTAGTCCCTTAGCATATCTTCAAGTGTCTGAATAGTTCATTCAGCCTGGCCATTCGTTTGGGGGTGATAGGCTGTGATGAAATTTAATTCAGTACTCAAATAATGTTGAAGGCTTCTCCATAATTTAGATGTGAACCATGGGTCACTGTCAGAGAAAATTGAGAGTGGAACGCCATGTAGTCTCATAACTTCCTTTACATATATATTTTCAAGTTGTTCCAGCGAGCGGTCTTCCCGAATAGTTATAAAATGGGTAGTCTTGGTGAGTCGGTCAACCAAAAACCATATCGAATTATTTCCCTTTGACGTCTTTGGGAGACCCATGACAAAGTACATAGTAACATTTTCCCATTTCCACATGGGTATATGCAATGGCTGTATCATACCTTTGGTCTTTTGTCCCTCAGCTTTAACATACTGACATACCAAGTACCTTGATATATATTTTACCATCTCCTTCTTCATGTTATCCCACCAGAAGGGTTCTCGGAAATCATGGTATATCTTGGTACCCCCAGGATGGATAGAGAATGTTGAGCTATGTGCATTTTCCAATAGATCCTTCTTTATCCCAGGTGATGAAGGCACACAAATCCATGTTCCAAACCGAATCACACCATCATCGTCGATATGGAACTCTGGCAGCTTCCCTTCCTTTACTGCATTCACCCTCTTTTGTATCTCCACATCATCTCTTTTTTCTTCCTTAATATTCTCTTGGATGAATGGTTGTGCAGTCATTTGGGAAAGGTAGGATGTATCCCCTACCCTTATTATTTCCAAATCCATTCTTTTCATATCCAAGAAGATAGGGTCTTTCTTAATACTCAACATGGCTAGAGTAGAAGGTTCTTTTCTACTTAGTGCATCGACTACCTTGTTCGCCTTTCCAGAAAGATAGTGAATAAAACAATCATAATCCTTGATTAGCTCTAACCATCACCTTTGATGCATATTGATCTCTTTTTGTGTGAATATATACTTTAGGCTCTTCTGGTCAGTGTATATGTCACACTTCTCACCATAAAGTTAGTGCCGCCAGATTTTCAAGGAAAAAATCAAGGCTCCCTGCTCTAGATCATACATCGGGTAGTTCTTCTCATGGATCTTCAACTTCCGTGAGGCATAGGCTATCACATTGTCATTTTTCATGAGTACACAACCCAAGCCTTTCTTTGAAGCATCACTGTATATCACAAAACATTCTCCACTTTTCGGTAGTGTGAGTACAGGTGCAGTGATCAGCCTTTCCATTAGCTCCTTGAAGCATCCCTCACACTCTTCCATCCAGACATACTTTAACCCTTTCCTTGTTTACTTAGTTAGCAGTCTTGAGAATCGTGAGAAGTTTCTTACTAAACATCGGTAGTACCCAGCTAATCCAAGAAAACTATGGATTTCTTTGACACTAGAGGGCCTGAGCCATTCCTCAATCGTCTTTGTTTTTGAATAATACATAGAAATTCCTTCACTTGTGATCAAATGTCCCAATAATGTGACTTGCTTCATCCAAAAGTCACATTTTCTGAACGTGGCGTATGACTTCTAATTTCTTAATGTCTCTAACAAAAGTCTTAGATGTTATTCATGTTTCTCCTTTCTCTTGAAGTAGATGACAATATCATCAATAAACACTACCACTAATTTGTCGAGGTAATGTCTAAAGATTCTATTCATCAAATACATGATGATTTCAGGGGAATTAGTATGTCTGAAGGTAATAACCAAAAAATCATGGTGCCCATACCTTGTACGGAAGGCACTCTTCTGAATATCTTCATTCTTCACCTTTACCTGATGATATCCAGAACAAAGATCCACCTTTGAGAAGTATTGATCTCTTCTTAACTGATAGAACAAGTCTTTAATCCTTGGAAGAGGATACATGTTCTTTATGGTGATCTTTTTGTGTTCCGAATAACCGATAAACATATGCATTGTTCCATCCTTCTTCTTCACAAAGAGCACTGGTGCACCCCAAGGTGATGCACTAGGGCGTATGAACCCTTTGTCCAGATGCTCATGAAGCTGCTTCTTTAACTCCTCCAGTTGGATAGGATCCATCCTATAGGGACACTTTAGGATATGAGTAGCTTCGGGTATGAGTTCAATTGAGAACTCAACCACACGATCCGGGGGAATTCCATGTAACACTTTGGGAAATACATCGTCATATTCCCTTACGATGAGCATTTCCTCAAGGTTGGAACTTTCCTTCGACTCAACCATTTGGGAGAGTGATGAAGCTCATATTTTCATATATTTTATAATGTAGATAATTGTTTATAATCCCACCATAGTGTTATTGTATGAGTAATTGTCACATTTTTATGACTTATTATTATTTTGAGCTTAATAGTAAAAATGGCCAATTTCGAATTTTAAATAGTTTAAACTTATTTCAGTTGTTTAGACATAACATTTTCTACACTAATAAAAATTTAGAAATTCTTTCTTATACAGATTCTAAACATCCATGGAGTCATTTAATATTTTTGGACTAAAAACCGAATCGGCCATATGGAATCTCAAAGGAAGCTCAGGAGTGGGAGCATGAAAACAGTTCACAGTTCTGTGGATTTTTGGTCTGGGGTCCATAACTCATTCATGGGGGAAAAAATGTTGTGAAATTAGGTGGGGGGACACTACAGAAGTTTTGGAGAATCTTTCATGAAGGAAATTCTGCGTTTATTGGCCGTTTAAGGGGTAATTAAAGCATCCTAATCCGGAGGTTTGCGATTTAGAGAGTCTGAGTGGACAGAATAAATGATCATAGTAAAATGGGAATAACTCTCGGAATACTTGTCCAAATACGATGAGATTTTGAGTCAAAACGCCCAAGATAATTATAAACAACATTGAAGAAGGGTAAAAAGTGTTAAGATATCATTTAATGGGGATAAAACGTGTGAAACTTCATGGGGTAAATTCTGGCTATAAAAAGAGGAGAGATCCTCCCTCTCAAAGCATCTCGTTCTCCATCGATTCCTTCAAGGAACCAAGGAGGAGATCTCCACCAAGGGAGGCCATCCAAAAATATTCTACCTTTCATTTTAATTTATTTCTTTTCTTTATTTTTAGTTTTCAATTGTAATTTTGATTTCTAATAAATTCATGAATTGTTTTTATTATTATGTCCACCTAACCACTATCTTTTCTTTTTTCGCATTTCACCATCATGAACTATAATACTCATGATCATGAGTAACTAATATGAAGAATATCCCAAGGTATTAATCAGGTTCTTGAATCCAATGCCACATTTTTAATATTATTTGAGTTAATTCCAAGGATAATTTATAGTGGGTGTAATCCTCATTGTGGTTGTATAAAGTTTAATTTCTTAATCTACAACCATTTTCCCTCGATTGAGGAGCTAGATGGAGGGTGCGCTTGAAGATTTCAAAGTACACTTTTAATTTATAACCAGGGTAGAATAAGGTGTGCACACATATGATGGAGTGTGTTCACTAATAATATTTGAATATGGGCAATGAAGGTGTGCCCTGAAAGTTATCTCGGGAGAACTTCCTTTCTTCTCTAATTCCATTATGCTTAGCATTGCACGGTAATTTATAATTTAATTTTAGTTTCATATAATTTATGAATTTTATTTGTTATATTATACTACATTTATTTAATAAAATATAAAAGAACAAAAATAATTAATTTAGGTGAATGAGATTAAATAGGTGAACAAACTGAGAATGCTCCTCAAGTGAGACGACCATGGTCATCCATTGTGTTGTACTAAGAAAACATAAAAATATGCTTTTGACATGCCCTAAGATAGGCATGCGTCAAGACCGGCACCGTTTCTGGGGATTTAATTGGTTGTTTACTTTACTTTTTCTATTTTCAAATTGTAGATAGTTTTTATTAATTGTTTTTTTTAAATACAAAAAAAATTCCTTCCATGTTGATTTCAAATGATTACTATTCTACATGGACTGATAATTACTCAATGGTGAAAGAACAAGAAATAGACTACACTGAAGAGGCCCTCCAACTAAGAGCTGAGGCTCTAATGATAATGGTCAAGAAAAAAAGAAAGTGGCATAGCAACATGGATCTCAATGGAAGATTTGGCAGCCATGGTCAATGAACTCCAAGTAGACTTAAACAGATTTGTGGCCAAGAAGAAAGTTCCAATGGTCTTCCCAGATTTCACTGAAGACATCCATGAAGTTGAGGCCAAACTCGAAATATAGGAGCCTGACTACCTACTTCCATCAAGTTAATATCAACTCCAATAGGCAATTTCAATTGAAGATGAGGTTAATGTCTAACCGACTCAGGGAGATGATATAATCTTAAATAAAAACTCTTTTAATTTTATTGAAACTAATTTTAGTATCACCCCTAATATTTTTGAATTTTAAGATTCGTCCATCTCATGTTATGATCTGGAAGATGATGTGGAAAATGATGCACCTATTGAGGAACTCTTGGAGCTCCCTAAAGACATTGAATATCTAATGGAGGAGCCCCATCATGAAGAGATCTAAGTTGCTGAGTTTGAGGAAATCAAACAGGAGGCTGAATCCCCCATGAAGCCACCACTGGAAGACTAAATGGTTGCACAAGTATCAACAAATGAGGAGGAGGCTCCATACTTCATCCAACCCCCGCCATGCAAGCTATACCAAATTGTGAAGGGGGTGGATCTTGTATACTCTGTCTATGGAGTCCTCCTAAACAAGAACAAAGAACTTCAAGCTAGGAAGAGACACAAGTGGTGGTTTAAATCAAATAAGCTTCATCCACCGACAGATTATGGATAAAAGCCAGTACTACCCTCTGGAGGTAGTAAAAGATTCGAGGGCCCACTTGGGGGATCATAACAAGATTTATCATTTAATCCCTTTATAGTAATTTAATTTCCAGTATTTGGAATTTAGATTTCAATATTAAGAATTTAGATTTCAAATTCATTATTAAGAAATAGTCAAGCTAGTGGCCCCCTCTCTCTTTTAATATTGAGCATAAATGAAATGATCCTTGTGATTAATTGAGTAATTTTTCTTTTGTAGGATCATGAAGGTAGAAGGAAGCCCTGAGAATTAGAGGAAGAGGACCAAATCCTTATTTTAAAAGGGAGATCACTTTTTATGATTATCATTTAAACTCCTTTCATTTTTTGGTCCAAAACATATTTTGAGCTTTAATGAATATTCCTATCACTTTTCACACATCAATTGATTTTGAAAGAGTTGAAATGATTTTTGAAATAATGTATTTTAAATGATTGTTGATATGAATTATTTTTCCTTAAGAAGGATTTTCATACATTTTAAAGAGTTTGACTGATTTTTGAAATCCATTCCCATGAAACACTGACTCAAAATATTTTTCCAATCCTGTGAGTTATTCTAAACCACTTTTATATATTCTTCCTAATACCCACACTTTCTTGAGGGAAACTTGAATTCTGTGTGAGAACTAGAATTTGTGATTAATTCTCTTTCGAATCTTTGGATTTCATGGAATGTATTTAAATGATTAAGACATCTCTTTGGCTAGCCCCATTTTATCATGAGACCCACCTTTACATTTATCCTTCGTAAGCTTTTATATTCCATGAATTGCCTTATAGGTTAAAGCCACATTACAAGCCACTTTTTCCTTACCTACCCACACTTTTAGTATTTTTAGAATGGTTATTTAATGTTTGAGTGTGGGGGAAGGGCCTTTAATGTGCATTCATTGGGATGTGTATCATATTTGGGTGGTGCAAGGAGTGTGTCAATACATTAGGCAGTGGATAATAAGAGAACTGGGCATGTGTCGTCATTTCATTCTGCTTTATTTGTTCCATCAATTTCTCCATAAAAAAAGATAAAAGAAAAAAAATGGAGATGAGCTTGAGTTATTCATTGAACATTCATTTATGAATAATTTCCCTCTAAAAAATCAAGGGCATTATTTGGCATTATTTCTTTGTATTCAATTTTCATCTCATCCTCCATGAAAAAAAATAAATAAATAAGGCTCTGCGTTTCTGAAGATTTGGAAAAAAGGGGAGAACATAGATGATATCAATCATTATAATCACTTCTTAGATCATGTACCATGTAATAAAAGTACGTGGTGTTTTTTTCACATTTTCATGTGGGATTGAGAGAGGAATTGTTTGTGTTTTCTCTTGAATTAATCATGCATTGTACTTAGGAGTCCAAGCTCCTCTTTCTAGCCTGAAACTTTTTCAATAATTTCCCACCAACCCTAAGCCACAGAATCATTTGAACAATTAATTTAAGCCCTCATGATTTAATTCATTTTCATGTTTTACACTGTGGAGATATGATATTTTTCACAATCCTATGGCGATACAAGCGATTTTCAAGTATGAGTATAACTCTAGATTCAATTTCTCTTGAGTGAAGAGTGACATAAAATTCAATGTGAGGTAGTTTATTATTGGTCCCTGGATTGATTTATGAGGTTGAAAAAAATTTAATTATTGAAATTAAAATTAGAGAGTCTTGTTTTTCATATATGATACATGATGAACTTCTATTTTGGATAATATCATTGATATTTTCTCATTTTTGATTGTTGTGTGGATTTTGATTTGGATGTAAGATGATTGCCCAGGAGTGCAATGTTTAAGTGTGGGGGAGTGATGAATCTCACATTTTAATATATTTTATACTATAAATCATTTTTTATAATCCCATTATAGTGTTATTGTATGGGTAATTGTCACATTTTCTTTGATATTAGTAATATTTTGAGCTTAATAGAAAAAATGGCCTATTTCAAATTTTTAACAGTTTTAACTTATTTCTGTTGTTTGGCCATAACATTTTCTACAGTAATATAAACTAAAAAATTATTTCTTTACATATTCTATGTATCTAGGGCTTCATTTACTATTTTTGGACTAAAAGCTGTATCGACCATATGGAAGCTCAAAAAAAGCTCACAATGGGAGCATGAAAACTGTTTACAATTCTGCTGATTTTTGGTGTGTGGTCTGTAATGCATTCATGGTGGTCCTAAATGCTGTGAAATTCGGTGGGGGGACGCGCAAAGAGTTTTGGAGAATATTTAATTAAGTAAATACCACATTTATTTTCAATTTAAGGGGTAGTTAAAGAATCCTAATATGGAGGTTTGTGATTTGGAAAGTCTGACTGGACAGAATAAATGGTCAGAGTAAAATGGGAATAACACTCGTAATACTTGTCCAAATATGATAATATTTTGAGGGGAAACTCCCAAGAAAATTATGAACAACATTTAAGAAGTGTGAAACGTTTGAAGATTTCATTTAATGGGGATAAAACATGTCTACATTTGGGGGATAAATTTTGGCTATTAATGGAGGAGAGGTCCTCCCTCTCAAATCATCTGATTCTCCATCCATTCCTTCAAGGCACCAAGGAGGAGATATACAATGAGGGAGGCCGGCCACACATCTTCCCTCTTTCATTTTAATTTATTTCTTTTATTTATTTTTAGTTTTCAATTGTAATTTATATTTATAATAAATTCATGCATTATTTTTCTTATTGTGTCCACCCATCAACTATCTTTTATTCTTAGAATCTCACCATCGTGAACTATAATACTCATCATCATGAGTAACTAATACGAGGAATATCTCAAGAGATTAATCGGGTTCTTGAACCCAAGGACACATTTTTAAT
The DNA here is from genome assembly GCA_963277665.1 of Viscum album. Taxonomy (NCBI): domain Eukaryota; kingdom Viridiplantae; phylum Streptophyta; class Magnoliopsida; order Santalales; family Viscaceae; genus Viscum; species Viscum album. The sequence goes on along the minus strand of OY728157.1, from coordinate 19,829,515 downwards.
AATCCTTGAGTTAATTCTAAGGATAATTTATAGCGGGTGTAATCCTCATTGTGGTTGTCTAAAGTTTATCTTCTTAATCTAAAACTATTTTCTCTCGATTGAGGAGATGGATGGAGGGTGTGCTTGGAGATTTCTAAGTAGACTTTTCATTCATAACCAAGGTAGAATAAGGTGTGCACACATACGATGGAGTGTGTTCACTAAGAATATTTGAAGCTGGCCAATGATGGTGCTTCCTGAAAGTTCTCTCGGGAGAAATTCCTTTCTTATCTAATTCCATTTTGTTTAGTATTGCATGGTAATTTTGAATTTAATTTCAGTTTCGTCTGATTTATGAATTTGATTTATTATATTAAATTACATTTATTTAATAAAATATAAAACAAAAAAAAAGAATTAATTTAGGTGAATTAGATTAAGTAGGTTAACGAACTGAGAAAGCTTCTCATGTGAGATGACCCTGGTCAGCCACTGTGATGCACTAGGAAAACATAAAAATACGTTTTTTCCACTCCCCATGACAGGCATGCGTCAAAACTGGCACCATTTCAAGGGAGCTAATCAGTTGTTTGCTTTACTTTTTATATTTACAAATTTTATATAGTTTTCATTATTTAAAAAAAATTAAAATAAAATTCCTTCCATGATGAATTCGAATGATTATTATTCTACATGGACTGAAAATTACTCAATGGTGAAAGAACAAGAAATATAATACACTAGAGAGGCCCTACAATGAAGAGTTTAGGCACTATTAATAATGTTCAAGAAAAGAATAAATAGGCATAGCAACATTGATCTCACTAGTGGATTTGACGGCCATGGTCGAAGAACTCCATGCCGAAAAAAAAATTTGAGGCCAAGAAGAAAGTGCCACTGGTCTTCCCGGATTTCCCTAAAGAAATACATGAATTTGATGACAAACTCAATATGGAGGAGGCTAACTACGTACCTCCATATAGTGAATAGCGACTCCAAGAGGCACCTTCAATTGAAGAGGAGATTAAAGTCAAATCAACTCAGGGAGATGATACAAACATAAACTCAAACTCTTTTAATTTTATTGAAACTAATTTGAGTATCAACCCTAATAATTATGAATTTTAAGATTCGTCCATCTCATATTAAGACTTGGAGGATGATGTGGAAAATGATTCACCTATTGAGGAACTCCTGGAGCTCCCTAAATACATTGAATATCTACTGGAGGAGCCCAATCATGAAGAGATCCAAGTTGCTGAGCATAAGGAAATAAGACATAAGGCTGAAGCCCCCATGAAGCCAACAATGGGAGACAAGATGGTTTCACAAGTAGCAAAAAATGAGGAGGTTGATCCCTATTTCATCCAACCCCCACCGTGCAATCTGTTCCAAATTACGAAGGGGCAGATCTGGTATACTCTATCTATGGAGTCCTCATGAACAAGAACAAAATACTTCATTCTGGGAAGAGCCACATGTGGTGGTTTAAATCAAAGAAGCTTCATCCACCAACAGATTATGGATAAAAGCTGGTACTGCCCTCTAGAGGCACCAAAATATGTTAGGGCCCACTTGGGGGATCATACCAAGATTTATCCTTTACTTTCATTATAGTAATTTAATTTTCAATATTTGGAATTTAGATTTCAAATTCAGTATTAAGAATTATTATAGGATTTTCATCCTCACTCTTTTCATATTGAGCTTAAATGAAATGATACTTGTGATTAATTGAGTGATTTTTCTTTTTTAGGATCATGAAGGTAGAATGAAGCCCCATGAATTAGAGGAGGAGAACCCAATCCTTATTTCAAAAAGGAGATCACTTTTTATGATTATCATTTAAAATCCTTTCATTTTTTGGTCCAAAACATATTTTGAGCTTTAATGAATATTCATATCACTTTTCACACATCAATTGATTTTGAAAGAGTTTAAATGATTTTTGAAATAATGGATTTCAAATGCTTTTTGATATGAATTCTTTTCCCTTGAAATGGATTTTCAAGTATTTTAATGAGTTTGACTGATTTTTGAAATCCATGCCCATGAAACAAAGACTGAAAATATTTTTCCAATCTTATGAGTTATTCTAAACCACTTTTATATATTCTTCTTAATACCCACACTTTCTTGAGGGAAACTTGAATTTTGTGTGAGAACCAGAATTTGTGAATAATTCTCTTTCGAAGCATTGGATTTCATGGAATGTATTTGAAATGACTGAGGCATCTTTTTGGCTAGCCACATTTTATCTTAAGACCCACCTTTACATTTATCCTTCATAAGCCCTTAGATTCCATGAATTTCCTTATAGGTTCAAACCACATTAAAAGCCTATTTTTTCTTTACCTACTCGCACTTTTATTTTTTTTAGCATCGTTATTTCAAGTTTTAGTGTGGGGGAAGGTAATTTCGTGTGCGTTCATTCAGATGTGTATCATTTATGGGTGGTTCAAGGAGTGTGTCAATACTTTGGGCAGTGGATAATAAGATAATTGAACATGTGTCGTCATTTCATTGTGCTTTATTTGTTTCAACAATTTATCCTTCAAAAAATAAAGAAAAAATAGACATGAGCTTGAATTCCTCATTTATAATTCCTTTATGACTCATGTACCTCTCAAAAATCAAGGGAATGAATTTTTATTCATTCATTGTCTTCAATTTTCAGCTCATCCTCCATGAAAAAAAATAAATACATAAAGTTGTGCCTTTCTGAAACTTTGAAAAAAGGGGAGAACATAGATGATATCATAAATTATAATCACTTATTAGCTCATTTACCATGTCATAAAATGGGGTGGTGTTGTTTTTCACATTTTCAAGTGGTATTGAGAGACGAATTTCTCGTTTTTCCCTTGAATTAATCATGCATTGTACTTAGAAGTCCAACCTCCTCTTTCTAGCCTGAAATTTTTTGATCATTTTCCCACCAACCCTATGCCACAGAATCATTTGAACCATTAGTTAAATCCCTTAGGATTTAATTCATTTTCATGTTTTCCGCTGTGGATAGATGAGAATTTTCACAAACCTATGGTGATACATGCGATTTTCAAGTATGAGTATAACTCTAGATTCAATTTCTCTTGAGTGAAGAGTGACATAAAATTCAATGTGAGGTTGGTTGTGATTAGGCCATGGATTGATTTTTGAGGTTGAACAAATTTTAATGATTGAAATGAAAATTATATATTCTTGTTCTTCATATATGATACATTATGGACTTCTATTTTGGATAATATCATTGATATTTTCTCATTTTTGATTGTTGTGTGGATTTTAATTTGGATGTAAGATGATTTCCCAGTAGTGCAATGTTTAAGTGTGGGGGAGTGATGAAGCTCACATTTTCATATATTTTATAATGTAAATCATTGTTTATAATCCCACCATAGTGTTATTTTATGGGTAATTGTCATATTTTTATGATATTAGAAATATTTTGAGCTTAATAGTAAAAATGGACCATTTCGAATTTTTAACAGTTTTAACTTATTTTTGTTGTTTAGACATAAAATTTTATACACTAATCCAAATTTCATAATTCTTTCTTTTGCAGATTTTTCACATCCAGGGCTGCATTTACTATTTTTGTACTAAAATCTGAATCGGCCATATGGAAGCTCAAAATAAGCTCACAAGTGGGGCATAAAAACTGTTCACAGTTCTGCCGATTTTTTGTGTGGCGTCCATAACTCATTCATGGTGGGCCTAAATGTTGTGAAATTAGGTGGGGGATGTGCAAGGAGTTTTGGAGAATATTTTATTAAGGCAAGACCATGTTTATTGGCCATTAAAGTGTCATTAAAGCATCCTAATCTAGAGGTTTACGATTTGGCGAGTCTGACTGAACAGAATAAATGGTCAGAGTAAAACGAGCATAACTCTCGGAATACTTGTCCAAATCCGCTGAAATTTTTAAGGGAAATGGAAAAGAAGATTATGAACAATATTTACGAAGGGTAAAATGCGTGAATATGTTATTTAATGGGGCTACAACACGTCAAAATTATGTATATAAATTCTTTCTATAAAAAGGGGAGAGGTCCTCCCTCTCAAAGTTTCCCATTCTCCATCCATTCCTTCAACACACCAAGGAGGATATCTCCACCGGGGGAGGCCAACCCCAAATCTTCTCCCTTTCATTTTAATTTATTTATTTAATTTATTTTTAGTTTTCAATTGTAATTTATATTTCTAGTAAATTCATGCATTGTTTTTATTATTGTGTCCACCCATCCCCTATTTTTCTTCTTCGCATCTCACCATCGTGAACTATAATACCCATGATCATGAATAACTAATACAAGGAATATGTCGAGATATTAATCAGGTTCTTGAACCCAAGGCCATGTTTTTAATATTCTTTGAGTTAATTATAAGGATAATTTATAGTGGTTGTAATCCTCATTGTGGTGGTCTAAAGTTTAAGTTTATAATCATCAACCATTTTCCCTCGATTGAGGAGGTGGATGGATGGTGTGCTTGGTGATAGCTAAGTAGATTTTTCATTCATAACCGTGTTAGAATAAGGTGTGCACATATATGATGGATTTTGTTCACTAAGAATATTTAAATTCGGCAAATGAAGGTGTTACCTGATAGTTCTCTTAGGAGAACTTCCTTTCTTCTCTAATTCCATTTTGTTAAGCATTGCACAGCAATTTAGAATTTAATTTTAGTTTCGTCTGATTTATGAATTTTATTTATTATATTAAATTACATTTATTTAATAAAATATAAATCAACAAAAAGAAGTAATTTAGGTGAATTAGATTAATTTGGTGAACGAACTGAGAAATCTCCTCAAGTGAGACGACCCTGGTCAGCCACTTTGCTGCACTAGGAAAACATAAAAATACGCATTTTTCATGCCCTTCGACAGGCATGTGTCAGCGAGGTATGCTTCTTCATAGGGAATCAACACCCACACCCGTGAAGGATTTTTCAAAGGAGATTCACGATCTTCCTTGCATCCGTAGAGGATCATGGGATGGTTTCAAATATGAAAAGATATTTCTGTTTCCCGACAGTTGATATGTGCTATATATAATGAGAGCCAATACATTCCCATTATACTGTCAAATTCAACCAAGGGAAGTATTACGAGATTTGCTGGAAGAATCTTCCCACATATGCCAATAGGAGAAGAGTCAAACACTTGGGTTGCAACGATTGCACCACTTGGTGCTTTTACAGATATCTCTACTTCAAGGTTTTGGGGATTCAATTCTAAAGTTCTATCAAAATTTCATGATATAAAGGAATGTGAAGAACCAGAATCAAATAATACATTTTCCATTCTTGAGTGAATAGGAAGTGTACCTTGCACAACTTCATTATCATGCTCCACCTTCGCAGTAGTGATGGCATAAGCCTTCCCTTGTTACTTTGGTTTTGGTGGCTGTTGACGCTGATTACCCTCGAGAGCTATAGTTTTAGTGCACTGGTTCATATAGTGGTCGAGCTCCAAAAATTTGTAGCATTGAACCATGAGTAGTTCTCTCCTTTAATCGGATATATTTTCTTTTCTTTTCATTTCTTTTCGAAACTCTTGATCATGGTGTCCTTCTTTACCACACATGAAGTATTTCCCTGTCCATTTGATTCAGTTCCCATTGTGCAAATTCCCACATTTTTGGCATGTGGGTCGCTGAGTTTTCTTCCCAGTTTTTCATTAGATCCTCCAGCTTGAAACTCAATCTTTTGTTTCTTATATTCACAGACATTGGACCATTCTCCAAACTCCATCTCCACTTTGAGAGTATATCGAACAACTTCTTCATAACTCCTAAAGTCTAAAATTTCAAGATCCTTTCGAAGGTGTTGTTTTAATCCACTAAAGAATTCATCAATTTTGGTATCATTTTTGATAAAAAAAACCAGAATCGTACCTTGAAAGCCTTGTGAAATTCACTTCATATGTCATTACAGATTCTACTTCTTTTTGCTTGATCTCTATGAATTATTTCACCATCTTTGTGCGAAGAGTTATTGGGAAATACTTGTTAAGAAACATTATCTTGAAGTCTTTCCATTCCGTCTCTTCAATTTACTCTCTTGGCTTTGTGTTCTTAATCAAATCCCACCATTGATCAGCTTCTCCATCTAGATGATAAATAGCTAGGGTCACCTTCTCCGTCTTGGAACAGTGAGGAACAAAAAAGATCATATCCATAGAGTTGACCCACTCTTCCGCAACTAGTGGATCAGAAGATTCACAAATCGTCGGTGGTCGTTGCTGCATAAAAAATTAGATAGCTAGTTGCTCCCTCTTTGGTGAAGGATGATGTTCCCCATTATTATGGTTATTGTTCATAACTTGAGATAATTGGGTAAGCATCACCATGATGTTTTGAACTCCACCTCGCAAAACATTGGGGATGTCATTCAGGAAATTGTTGCATTGACCCTCGCACGAGTTGTTGGCCTCATTTCTCCTGGTTCCCACCATTTTCTAAAATTGAAATGGTTAGAACAAAACATAAGTAAACAATTCATGAATAACATATTCATTTAAAAAATTTATACCAAAAAACAGAACATATGGGATCCCTATGTAAATATTCTTGTGGGAATTTTTTTACTTAGTCTCATGCTAGAGGTTTTCTCTAGGGTTCAGTAATCCTAATTTCCAAATTAACTAAACCTTGCCTCTGATACCAAATGTGTCAACTGGACCCCACCCACCAGTTTCTCCACAGACACATGGGACCCACCCTAGGTCTTACTCACATGCCCGAACAAGTTATCTGACTAATGACAGTCCCCACAGACCAACACATGTAATTTGTAGTGTGTTTTTTCCTCACTCACACACACCCCGAGAAACTTCCCAGGAGGTCACCCATCCGGATCACTACTCGAGGGGAAGCACGCTTAAGTGTGGAGTTCTAATCTGGTAGGATCCTGAAGAGGAATGTTCCCCTTATTGACATGAGTCATATAATTTATTCATTTAACCCTTTATCATTTGGGGATGTTACAATCACCCCCCCCCCCTCTTCAGAGCACAACCTCCTCGTTGTGGGCCCTACATCTCAACCCAGGCAGTGCATCATACTTAAGGCTGAGTTCCCCTCTGATACCAACTATAGTGACCCTACCTTTTCATACATTACTATTAAATACTTTTAAAGATTAACAACATGATAATATTACACATAGAGGATCCAAAGGTTTAGTGTCTTGGGAAAACTAGGACCGTACATAACAATTACAACATCAAGAATAAAAATTTATTTAATTTCCTCTTCTCTAGATTCTTATTATCACTTGTCCTCTCCTTAGTACATGTAGCCACCTGAGGATATACCTAAAGAGGGGTGAGATAAATTCCTAGTAAGAGGATAGATAAGAACAATATAGCATGGGGTGAGCATAATCATAACATGGGAAAAATATCATGAACATGAGAGGAATCATAAATATAAGACATTAAATGTGGCAATGCATAAAAACAGAAACATCATGTCTTAGTGGTTAACTACCACACATACTAGTGAACCAAGCTATAATCTTGTTCACACATAATTTTACATTTACTCATGATATTCATAACTTTACCCAATTCATTGGAGTGCTGTATAATTTCGGGTGCACCCGTCACTTTGAAACATTCATATTGTGCAATATAATTCTGGGCGCACCCGTCACATCATAACCTTATCATTATCATTCGTGCCACATAAAACACATATAAAAAATTAACATAAATAACCCATTTAAAGGAATGGGTCTCATCTGATAAGAACACAGTCATAAACTTTGGGTTCCCAAAATAAAGAGGGAATAACATACATGTTTCAAGAACCGTTCACTTTGTGGGAGAAGTACAAAGTGTGTTTTAAAAGAAGAGTTCTTTTGAAAAATATATTTTTTGACATAAAAACAAGTGATAAACATGTATATCCTATAAAATTAAAGAAAATTATGAACAAATTTTCTTTATGGAGTAACCATATCAAAAATAATGGATTGAAAGAGGGAGAACCCGAAGGATTAAAGTTGGGTTTGAGAATTTCCCCTTACCTTGTACACGAATGCTTCCTTCTCTTCAATGTCCTGTATAATGAAATTATATTCATTAATTAGAAATCCATAACCCAGTGTAAAATAATATGGTTCATTATGATTTAATTAACTGATTTTATGTGCCTTTGGATGAGTTATAGAGTGTAAAAACATTATTTGGGAATGTTTGTTTTTATGGTTTTCTTGAGTGGTTCACTTGTAAACGTAAATTGAAGTTTGGGTAGAAAATGGGTAAACATATAGAACTGATATTACATGTTATTAATGATATTTCAAGAGTATGGATGATATTTTAATGAATTATATGAGGTCCATGTGGATGAATCATTAGATAAGAATTAAATGATGATTGTTTTGGATAATTAGAGCGATTTTTCGATCATAATGAACTTGTTTTATTTTATCACTATCACTATGGTCATAAGTTAGTTCCTGAACATTAAATAGGATATAATACATATAAAATGTTCTAGTTCAACCATAAATATTGTTTCATTACCAGATCTGAAGGTAGAAATGGAAGAAGAAAGCATGTCTTTCTTGAAGTTGATAAATTAACACCTCACGAACAACGTTCTCTTTAATATAATAAAATGAAGAGGGAAAGGGGGTTGGATGATATAATATACCATTAGAATCAAAAAATTATATTAGATGTATAATAATGGAGTTACAATTCCATTTAGATGAATATAGGTGTGGATAGATCAAGAAATGAACTTGAACATGAAAGGAAATTAAAGAAGAAGAGGGAGAGAAATTACCTCTTAAATCTTCCTCTTGAGATCCTCTTTAAAGAAGCTAGGATTGGTCTGTTGATGAGACCAGAAGCTCTTGAACATGGGAGATGAGCTAAAGAAGAGGTTTGCGATGATTTGAGAGACGGCAGGGAGCTTGAGAGGTGTGGGGAAATGAGGGTGTGAAGGGTAGTTTTTATAGTGGAGGGGAGAGGGGTTTCCTTAATATAAAATTCATTAGTTTATTAATTTCCCCTAATACAAGGAATAGTGAGTCTTGAATGACCAATAATGGTAATTTTATCATGTGATCCCTAACCAAGTGGGCTTACATCAGTAGAACATCACACATGACTCTATCATTAGCTTATTTAGCTTATTATAGTATTTCATTATTCATAAAAAATTCAAGTATTTTAGAAAAATCCCAAAACATTAACCCTACCATTTTTCAATCTGTAGAATACAAAAATGAAGTCTATTTATGAAAAATAATTTTCTAAATATTATTAATTTAATATTTAATTAAAATCATAATTTAATTAAAAAACAGTTTTTAAAATTAAAACTGATTTTATAATGCTTTCAAAAATTATGTAGAGTCTTATAAAATTATTTAAAAACTATAAGACATTGATTTAATAATTAATGAACACATTTTAAGAAAAATACATTTTCTTTTAAATTAATTAATTAATTCTAATTAATTATATATTACTTACAAAATATTATAACGTTTACTAAGGTAAAATTATCACTTTCTAAGATGTATAAATTTTATTTAATTAATCATTGGTAAGGTTACACTTATGTTGGATTATTTACTATTTATAAGGGGCATATTACAATTTATAAGGGTATGTTACTATTCATAAGGGTAAGTTACTATTCACCCAAAAAATATTTTTGTTTCGTTAGACTCCAAAAAACATCTTGAAAAAAATCATGTATGTCAAATTTTCTAAATTAAAAACATATAAGTGAAAAACTTATGTTTTTAGGTCACTTAGAATTATGTTGTATTTTCATGTGATTTTCTGACATAATTATAAGAAGGTAATTTCCATTGAAAAACTTTTGGTCGTTACATTTTCCTTGATTTAGATGTATTATTGTTGAGTAAGACATTAAACTTATCCCCCTTTGTGAAACATTATCTACTTTCTATAAAACATTTCCCCCCTTTGTTATTTACAAAATGAATGGGATAATATTGAGTTACCTAAAATGGTTAGAAAGAAACAAGATGCAAAATAAATGAAATAATGACATGATTCATTGAATTTTAGAAGATTAAAAACTGTTAGGACAAAACATAGAATGATACAACGAAACTTTCATTTGTTTTATGTTTCTTTCCCTTACTTGATAAACTCATGATGAACAAAAATCATCTAACTTATATCTTTCTTGTCTTCTAAGATGTAATCTCTCTAGGATTTGAGAATATCTTGTTGATTGGAAAAATATTGATCCTAGTTTTTGATATTCGCTTTTTGAACTCTGATCACTTCTTCAAGGGTATCAATTCTATCTTGAGAATCCTTATTCGCTTGTGTCAACACAATATTTTTCTTTTTCCACAAATCTATTCCATCTCTGAAAGATGAAACCAAAAAAAGTATGAATATAAATCATTCATCCATTCTTGAAACTCTTTTACTAAAGCATTATTGGCTCTATGGATTTTTGAGATCTGATTCTGCCTTTCAAATAGTTTCTTTGTCATGATTACTAAAAGAAACAGCCATATCATTTAAAAGACTCCTTATGTATTCAATTGATTCCTCATGTTCATTCACCAAGATTTCTGTTTTGTATGACCACTTATTCATCATATTTCAAGACTTTTTATGAGCGGCCGAACTTTCTGTCAGAACTTTTAAATCAACTTCTATCGAAAATACTCTATTTCTGAGCTCTCTTACAAAATGAAACTACTTCCTTTGGTTGTCTATTATGAAATCAATTTTTCCTTCAATTCTAAGAAAATATGGAATAGAATTTTCAATTATTCTCAACATATGAATGATGTAATCACTTTTATTCAATGAAATTGTGTGTTCTGAATCAGTATCATCATCATATGATTCCAATTCATTTGATTAGCTGGAGTCTTCAACTTTCTATTTTCCTTTTTCTTTATCTTTTTCCATTATTTCCTTTTCCACTTGGTCACTGATAAAAATTATTTTTTCGTTATGAGATGATTGATCACCTTGCTTGACTGGAGAAGGAATTATATCAGAAAGTGTTTCTAAATATTGAGCTAGTTCTTGATCGGCATGAAGATTTTGTTGAATTTCTTCACATTGCTTTTGAAGAAAATATTCTTCTCTACTCTTCTAAGAACTCTAAAGAAACTCCAAAAGAAATTCTTCTTCCTATCCTTCACCTTCCTAAACTTCTTAAAATATTTTTTTCCCTTTCTCTTTTTTTTGGAAAACCCTATACTATTGGTTCTTATTGCAATTCTTCTGTTAGATAGCACTTTCTAATTCAAAACCATTCAGGATTTTAACAACATTAAAATCTTGATAATTTCTTTTCAAAAGAGTCTTATTTTTCTTCTCATCTTGTAGAGTATCCTCTACCCTTCTCTTATCAACTAGAGATTCATCTCGATCAAGACCAAACATAGGATCACCTTTTTTCTTTTTTTTCTTTGTATTTTCTCCACTTAGCCACAACATCCTTACTATATTTTCTTTTCTTCTTTGGATTAGTACTGAATTGAGGATCTAACTTTGGAGAACCAACAACAATTGGAAATTATTCAATTGGCATTGGTGCCAATTTATTTGGTGTCGATTCTGCTTCCACATCTTGGAAAAAAAGTTTTGAATCATTATCAAAACAAACAAACAACTTATTCGGTGTATTCTTACTTATCCAAGAAGGATTTAGTTATTTCAACTCTCCTTTTATAGTAATATTAAAAAACATAAAAAATTCTAGAATTAACTTCCTAAGAATAGATGATTACATGATAATATGTGACTTTATCGATCCTGACTCCACATTCTTAATGGTTTCGAAAATATACCCCATGGGATTTACCTTTCTTAGGTTTACTAGATAATCCAACATAATGGTGTTAGAATAAATAAGGGTTTCCCCATCCCCTTTTCTTGGGATAAGAAAACCTTTCATCCAAAGTAAAAAAAACCAGTTGTCTGGAGATAAATGAGTTACTTTTATCTTCTCTTCATTTATAAGAAATAATTATTTTCAGCTCTTTCCTTATTAAACATACCAACATCCTTAGGTAGTTTATGAGATAGAAAAAATTGTCACCTTTTATTTAAACATTGAGGAAATGGGATTCTTTTTTACAGACATTTAGAATTTTCTTGTCTTACACAGCAAAATTAGTCATCATATTCTTATCAAAAGACACCGTATTGTAGCATTTTCTAACCTCTTCAACAAGAATCAGGTATTAAGATACAGGTTTCTTAGAAAAAATGTGTTCCCAGCCTTGAAATAAAATAATCTTATTGATTGTTGAATCATAGGTGTCAATGAAATCCAAATAGACTAACCTTTCTCTAAATAAATATTTATCTAAGAATGTATTTGAAGGGATTTAGGCATGAGTGTTGGAAGAAGACCGAGACATAAAGATAAAAGACAAAAGAAAAGATCGTACATAGTCTTAAAACATAGGGGTAGGGCATCGCCAAGAAAACTAAAAAATCATAGTGGTTTTGTGGAGGGGGGGTCCTCTATTTTTAGGTGAAAAATTTACCATTGATTTTCTATGGTTGAGATTATAAGATAAACAATCCAATTGTGGCGATTTAAAGGTGTTTTTTATTAAAAAACAAGAGAAACAAGAATATGCAAGAAAGAAAATATAAAAGAAAGAAAGAATGTACCTATCAGAGATTATAAATAAGTTATTGATTTCATAGTATTATGAAATTAATAATGACACAATACATATATGAAAAGAAAATACAATCAGACATGAAACTAATGAAAAATAAATTGAATACGATCGGTTTTCAGACCGATGGAAAAGCAAGTCATTACCATAGGCTGTCAAGCTGATGGAAAACAATGTCATTACCATAGGTTTTCAAGCAGATGGAGAAAAATGGCATAACCTTAGGTTTTCAAGTTTATGGAAAACAATGTTTTTACTGTAGGTAGTCTTGTATATGGAAAAAAAGTCATTATCATAGGTTGTCAAGCCAATGGGAAACAAAGTAATTACCATAGGTTGTCAAGCCGATGGAAAAAAAAGTCTTTCCCATAGGTTGTCAAGCCGATAAAAAAAATCATTACCATAGGTTGTCAAGCCGATGGAAAACAAAATCACTACCATAGGTTGTCAAGCCGATGGAAAAAATTCATTATCATAGTTTTTGAAGTCGATGGAAAACAAAGTTATCGGACTGATTAACATAATTTCAAAAGGATAACCAGAAAGACAAGACAGTAAACAGAATGTAAAAATAGAATATCAAAAGAATAAAAAAAATATCAAAATAAAAGAATCATGAACATAAATATAACTATAAACATAAGAAATAAACAAAATAAAATAAGATAGGTAAAACAAAAACAAAAATCTAATGTTCTCCCCCTTTGAAGAGGAGTTATTTAATGTGTGGATAAATGTAAAACATGAAGTAGATATGAATGATTATTTTAGTGTAATCATTCCTATATTATGTTTAATAAATTAAAATCTATTAGAAGGTAATGATTTTTTAAATATGTTAGCATGTTGTTCTTGCATTTTGATAAATTATTAAATAATATCTCCTTTTTGTGTGTGATCACTAAGAAAGTGATGCCTAATATTTAGGTGTTATTCACGCGAGTGATGTGCTGGGTTTTTACTAAGATCTGTGGCACTAGTACTATCACATAGTATTTGAGTTTTAGAGAAACTCATTCCATAGTATGTGTGTGTGTGTTGCATCCACAACACTTTAGCACAACAACTTCCAACTACTACATATTCATCTTTAGCAGTGGAAAGTGATACAGAGTGTTGTTTCTTGCATGACCAAGAAACTAAATAATCTTCTAAGAAATGACATGTTTCATATGTACTCATTCTATCCATTATACAACCACCAAAGTCATCATTTAAAAATCTTTTCAAAACAAAATCATTTCCAAAAGAATAAAAAGACTTAAAATAAATGTTCTTTTTTAATACTGGAAAATCCTTTTCAAAGATTTTAAATGGGATTTTTTTGGATTCGATTGGTATCTTTCACATAAGAATACAGATAAAATTATTTCTAGAAGACTAGCTATTAAGTATAACAAACTTTCAATCATACCACAAAAAGTTTTTTGATCCACTGGTTTCCCTGCTTAATTGAGATCAACTATATTTGAGGTACCGATTGGAGTGATAATACTTTTAGTATTGTCATATCGATACTTTTTGAGTATGTATTTAATATCATTGTGTTGAGATATATAGGTTCCTTCTAGTTTTTGAGAAATTTTAAAGCCTAAAAAGAATGTTAATTCACCCATCATACTCATTTCAAACTCATATTCTATTATATTTGCAAAGGAATTAGTAAGATATTATTGAGTGGACCATAATATAATGTCATTAACAAAAATATGAACAATCAAAATATTTTTATTTTACATTTTTATAAAAAAGGGTTGGATCCACCATACCTTTTGTATAATTGTTTTGTAGAATAAATCATGTAAGTCTATCATAACATGCTCTAGGGGCCAGTTTAAGGAAATATAAAGTTTGGTATGTTTGAAAACATGATCAAGAAATTTTTAATCTATTAAACCTGGAGGTTTTTTAAAAAAAACTTCTTCTAGTACAAAACCATTAAGAAAAGAACATTTAACATCCATTTGAAATAGTTTGAAATTAATGTATGCTTCAATGGATAATAGAATACGAATGGATTCAACTCTAGCTGACAGAGCATATGGTTTTTCATAGTCTATTCTATCTTATTGATTACAACCCTTAGAAACAATTCATGCTTTATTTCGTACAATGACTTCATTTTCATCACATTTTTTCCTAAAAACCCATTTTACACTAATTTAAGTTATTTCTTTAGGTCTTTTAACCAAAGTCCAGACATGATTCCATTCAAATTTATTTTGTTTATCATTCTTTTCTTTAGTCCAATCGTCATCACCTAAGTCCTCACTTGTATTTTTAGGTTCAAATTTTGATATAAAACCAAGATGTTATATTTCATTTCTCAAGGAATTTATAGTCCTTACAAGTTGGTTTATATCTCCAATGATATTATCACTGGGATGATTCCTATGAAACAATTGATTTGGGTTTTGTAAAACCTATTCATCAACCTGTGATAGAAAATCTTCTAGAGTAAATGATTTAGAAACATTTTATTGATAATTCTATTTATAATATGATTTTCCAATCATGGGATGATAATAAGTATAAGAAAATACATTAGCTGATATATGGAGGGATTGTTTAAAAACAAAAGGGTTAGTTTCATCAAATTTAACATGCACCGTTTCTTCAATAATACATGAGTTTTTGTTAAAAACTCTATAAGACTTAACAAATTGAGGTGTAACCTAGAAATATTCCTTCCTCGGATTTGGGTGAGAATTTATGGAGATTATATTTTGTAATAAATATGAATACATTGCATCTAAATAATTTGAAATATGAAACTTTAGGTTTTTGTCCAGTCTATAATTCATAAGGAGTTTTATTAAGAAAAGGTCTAGTTAAACCACTATTTATAGTATAACATACAGTACTAACAGCTTGAGCCCAAAAATTCTTATAAATCGAGTATTCACTCAACATGGTTCTTGTCATTTCCTAAAGAATATGATTTGTTCCTTCAATAACACCATTTCCCTGAGGGGTTCTTGGAGATGAAAATTTAGTAGTAATACCATTCTTACTACAAAAATTTGAAAACCTGAATTTTGAAATTCACCACCATGATCACTACATATAGTAATTAGTGATATTTTTTTCTCATTTTTGACTTGGGCTCTAATGGATTTAAAATAGAAAAATTCTCTTGATATATTTTCTAGAAAATAGGACCATGTAAATATAGTATAATCTTCAACTGAAACAAATAAATAGTATTTGCCTACAATGCTTCCAGTTTGTGTAGGACCAAAAAGATCCATGTGCACTAGAAGTAATGCATTATAAGTTGAAATTTCATTGATTGATTTAAAGAAATTATTATGTTTCTTTCCATATTTACAAGCATCATAAACCTTTGAAGAATCATATCTATGATTCGGTAGATCCTTAATAAGTATTTGTTTTAAAATTTTACAAAAGTTTCTATGGTTGCATTGTCCTAACCTTCTATTCCATAACCAAGATTGGTCTTCCATTGCACTTATTCAAGGTAAGTCTTGGTTCTTAAGGTCTTATAAGTTAATAGTGTTTAAATTCTCTTACCTATGGGCAGATAGAATGAATTCATCCTTGTAATTGTGAACTAAACACTTATCATTCCTAAAATTCTCAAGGTTCTTTTAATCACATAACTGACTTATGCTGATGAGGTTTTACTTAAGACCCTTTAAAAACAAAACATTTGAAATTAATGTTTTTCCATGGAAAACAATATTACCTATACCAACTATTCTCATTGATCATTGTCTCTGAAGGTAAGTTTTCTACATTTTGTTTCAATAATATTTTAAAAGAAATCTTTTATTTAGTCATGTATCATGAAAAACCACTATGCATGTACCAAATGTAATTTTTTTGGTACACTTGCTGTTTTCTTGAAAAAGAAACAATTATTTTTTTGAAACCCAAACTTATTTGGATCCAGAAATGTTAGATAAAATAATTTTGGGTATCCATATTTTTTTTGAAAATCAAGAATGATTCCTTAAAGGTCTAATTTGAGAATACATCTTGTCAAAATGTTTAATTCTTAAGGTAAAATTTTACTGGAACTTCATTAAATGGAACATTTTTTACATTAGTTTAATAACCATGTTTTTATTATTAGTTTTAGAACTAGTGCTAGCCTCTAAAATATAATTATCTGAAATTACATTTTTAAGATCCTTGGAAATTTTATTCTCTTTAGAATTAACTTCCTCATGGTTTTTTGAAATATTTTCAAACTCAACAGTTTTCTTATCATGATCCTTTGAAAGATCAGATATTTCTTTTATAAGAACAGTTATTCTAGAATTGCCCTTATCATGATTTTTCTTGAGTTTGGAATTTTCTTCTCAAGAATTTTAGCAAATCTAGATGCATTTTCAAAACTAGGTAAATTTTCTTATGATGAGGAAGATTCTTCATACGAAGTGTAATAAATTTTCTCATCTGGGTAATTAAAATTTAAAGAAACATTTGTATGAGATTCATCATTGTGTACCTTAGTCAAGAAATAATTATTTTCAATAGGTTGTCTGTCTATTAGACCAATATTTCTTTGTCCAAAAGATTCATATTCTGAAGAATCATTTGAGGAATCACCACCACTTGCACTCAAAGTATCATTTTCCTTTAGTAAATTCTTTTCCTTTGGCTTGTAATAAGTTTTCTTGTTTCTTTTAGAATGTCTCTCCTTTATGTCTTTTCTTTTTAGTAAAGGACAATTAGGTCAAATATGACCTGCTCTCTTGCATTCATAATAAGTTACTTACGAGTCTTTATGGTCTTCAATTTATTTTTTTTAACCTGTACTAAAAGTTTTTATTTCCCACAATCTTTTTCATACTTTGAGAAAGATTGGATAACTCATTCTTATATTGTTCACTATCACTTAATTAAAATACAACAACTCTCTTTGCTTTGGATATTGTCATCCTTTCTAGTTTCTTAGCTTTTGATGTAGTAGTAAAAGCTACACTTCCATTTCCATTCTTCTTCTTATTGAAATCAACATACCTTTTAATTCTTGTCTTATGCTAAAGAAGAGTTAAAAATAACCCATCAAGAGTGATTTGAGTAACTGTTCTGTTTTAATCAATAGTTTTCCTTTTCGATTCCCATTCATTTGGCACTATATCAATAATCATGTCTACAAGAGCTTCATCGTCATGACCTTTTTCTCCCACATATTAAAAATATTGACGATTATCATAAATCTTTGTTACACCTTATATACTGGTTCTCCACAAAGAAAAAAGAAACCCATGATATTCTTCTCGAAGCATTACTTTTCTTGTTTCAATAACATTAAATGTACCTAAATGTGTGACTTCCAATTTCTTCCAAATAAAATTGGTTGCTTCACATGATGATATCTAGATGTATATATTCTTGGTCATAGAACATAAAAAAATTTTCCATACATTGTAATTAAGTTTATATTCTTGCTTTTATTTATTAGTGAAAGTACTGGCTTCTTTGTCTGAAATTTTGTAACCTCCAGTAAGAATTATGAACTTGTCTACTCTAGTATTAATAACAAATGTATTTATTCGATCTCTCCAGTACTCATAATCATTCCCAAAAAAATAGGTGGTCTAGTTGGATTCAGATTATATACTGATCCAATATTCATTCCTATCATCTAATAAAATAAAAAATTTACCACTCCACACGTTACTGCAGAAAGTAGTTGTAAACAGAAAATTTTAATCATAATATATTTTTCTTGTAAAAAGAAATAAAGAAAATAATACTAATTTAGTGGAATCCTATTCTGATACCAATCATTGGATCAAAATATAGAAGTATGTATATAATATATGGCACAATAAAGTAGAGGAGAATTTTATGTTTAAAAACATTGTATTAAAACACTTGAGAAAGAAATTAGTTTGAATGTATTAAAATAATACAATTCACAATCAATCCAATTGACCAAAATTGTCTTTGATATAATAGGTATGATATAATATAATACTATAGTAATGTAAAAAAACAATATTCAAAATGAATACAATAATCATAGTAATACAATTGAGAATGATTCTACCATATAGCATAAAGAATCTACTAATAAAATATTTAACAAAAAATCATAATTAAAATTGTTACAATTAAAATGAATATGAAAAGAAAGAGGAAACAATACAATTCCCTTTCTTATACAAAGAGTAGTGGAAAGTAAAAGTATCACAATTATTTTCTCAAAAAGAGCACAATATTCATTAACCTAGGATAAAATGTCTATCTTACCACCACCTTTGTAAGCCCTCGATACGATGATCGGTATGTCTATCTAGTTTTCCTTACAAGCACTCAGTTTTACAGGTAACAGGAACCTCTCTCTTTCACACACATGAAAACCCTTGATACAAATATCGGTCAGACTATCTTCCTATCCCCTGTAGCCCTCTATCATTATCACCTGATCAGACGCACAACAAAAAACAAAGCACTTATTGATATAAAAAAACTAAGAATGATCCGTTCATATTTTATAATTCCAAGGCTTTTGCATGGATCAAGAGAGAAGTCACATCATCTCTCTCTTGAACTTGATAGAAGTAAAAGTTGCTCAAAAATCTCAAAAGCCTTTCTTATCATTAAATGTCCTCTTTTTTATAGGCCTCTAGTTCCAAAGGTCATATTTCTCCAACGGTCATATTTCTCCAAAAAGCTCCGAAGGACTTGGACACCTAGTATTATAATGGTCATATTGAAATAGAAAAGATGACATCTTTTTGATTAATTTATATCAAACTCCACGATATCATTTTAGATAAAACAAAAGATATATGAAAATGATAATCATGAGTACGATTGATATAAAACATGTGTTTTGATAAAAGTATGAGATCATGCATATTATAAAAGTAACATAAGAGTACGATTAATAATACTTAGTGCATTGTATTAATATGATGCAAAGTGAGTATGATGTACAATAGTCAGTATGATTGACAGAGTCAATATGATTAACAGAGGCACTATTATTGACAGAGTCGATACGATTGACAGAGTCAATACATTTGAAAGAGTCAATACAGTTGATAGAGTCACTAGGATTAACAGAGTCAATACGATTGGCAGAGTCAATATGATTGACAGAGTCAACATGATTGACAGAGTCAATACAATTGATAGATTCAATTTGATTTACAGAGTCAATACATTTGACATAGTGAGTATGATAAACATATAAACCGTTTTCAAAGAAATTTATTTGAGAAATGAGTAAAAAGAGATTTTTGATTTCCAAAAAAAATACATAAAAGACAAAAGAACAATTTTGACTTAACAATGATCAATAAATGTAAAAATATAGATACATAAAAATAACATGAGAATAACATTTGAAAGGAAAACCCTATATACCATAGATCATAATCCTGGGTCATGGTATAAAGTGTAATACTAAATAAGACATGAATCAAAAGGGAATAAAGTATCATGATCTATGAGATCATAATAATGTCATAAGACATGGAATTGTATATTATACAAAAGAATATAAAATAATTTATTTAATAGTTCAAGGATCAATGCTAAGAATATCTTCGTGGAATGAATTTACTCCAAAAACCATCATAATTGTCCTCGTTCACTCCTCAGACTTTCATAGTTGATAGAGTCCCTTACTTAACTGTGATCACTCCCTATTACAATCCTTTTTATCTCATGAGATATTAATCATTACCTAGTGCATTAGAGAGAGATATGGATCCCTACTCCGATATAATAAAAATCATACATATGTGTTCCACAAGATCATAAAAAATTGATTTTTTAAAACTTCATTAAAACATAACCTATGTAAAATAAGCAGGTTTCATAATAATTCTATCATTTCATCAAATCATAACCTGTGGAAATAGAAGTAGTTTTCATAATCATTTTATCATTTTATAACCCAGGGAAGAGAAACAAGTTTTATAAAAATATTGTGATCATAAAAATAATACATCTCAGAAAGAATAAAGATTTTATCAGGGGATCAGATCTCTAGTAAAAATTATGAAACATAAAAGGATGATAGATTATATAGAAAATGATTTTGAATGAAAAATCACATGGAACTTTTCTTGAAAAAAACTTCCTTTCTATAAAAATAATCATTTTTAAAATGAAAAATTAATAAAATATTTTGGAAATCCTTTTATATGAAAATATCCTTGAAAAGGTATAATATAATATTAAAATAAAATAATTTTCAAGATATCAAGAATTCACATTCATGTTATACACATTAAAACTATGATTTCTTTCACAATTTTAGTAATAGATAAAATGATAATTATTTTGGAAATTGACATGGGGGTTACTTTATTTTTTTTAAATAGCCATATATGTGTAATTTTTTTAACAAACAATTTTAATAATGATAAAAAAATTGGAAATTTTTTTAGAAAACATGGTGTTGGTAGAAAAATGGGTTTTGACCAAAGAGATAAATAAAGAGGATTTTTAAAAAAAAAGATTTTTGGAAACTCAAGTATTTAAAGAGAGGAAAATGATGGGAAGACATATCTTCTCATTCAATAACCAGAGAATTAAAAAATAATTATTTTTCTAAGATATGGTTAATAATATTTCATCATCTTATTCATAATCATAAAAAATTCCAATAATTAGTGAGATTGTATCATAAAATTTTTAATACATTGGTATCTTTTAAACCATAATTAAAATTGATGATTATAATAATGTTAAACATTAAATATCATGAAAATTATTATATTATTGATATAAAATTTAAAATGGGTTTTATATAAACCTCATAAAATAATAAAGCTTCATAACTTAACATATATCTCAAAGAAGGAAAATTGAGATAAAAATCCCTTACCTTATTTATCAACATCCTTCATACTCATTATAAATATTGTATAATAAATATAATATTATTATAAACCTATTAAATAAACATAATAATATATATCATACAAAATATTATTTATGTATGAACTTTTATCATAAATTTATTAACAATTCCTTGTTAAAGACATGTTTCAGGTATTAATTGATTTTTTTGTGTATTTTTTTTGTTATTTTTTGTGATCATAATTTAACGATTGATCCATATTAAAATAATTTTATACATGACATAAATATAATATATATTCATTATATACGTATTTATAGTAATCCATAAATTTTTTTGATATAAAATGAAATGCACAATTCATGGAGACGGTAGGTCATACGTATTCATGAACATTTTTTCCATTTCCTCAATGGATAAAGAAAAATAAACATAAATAATATTTTATCTTCACATAATCATTAATATATTTTAAAAATATCATATATATCTATTAAATTTATCCCCTTTCACCTTCCATGTAAAACATAATTTAAAAAATGATTACATCGCTTCACAAATCAATATTTTTCCATGCACACGAACAACATTATTGTATTCTCTATAGAATGAAAAGTAAAAAGATTATATATGATAATATGTTTACATAAGTGTATTTATGATTAAAATATAATATATATACATTATACCCATTATCATACCCAATATTGATAGCTATTAATGGAAAATGTGGCACATCGGTTCGTGAGGCATAAGTTCTCCATACACATGAGCGATGTTATCGTTTCCCATTTAATGAAGGACGTGATGGATGTAGATAATTAACTTAATACAAAATAAAATTATTATATTTAATATAATGAGCTTACTATATCTATATGTTTTAATAATAATCATAGGAGTTTGAGGAAGAAATAAAATAAAAACACCCATTGAATAATGTAACCACTCTTTTGTGTAACCTCCTAATATTTTCTCAAAAATCAAACCATGGATAGATTTAGGGTATAAATAAGGCTTATAATATCAGAGTATTTATTTAAATAAGAAATTTGGGTCATTAGTTTTAAAATAAATGGGTTTTGAGGCGTAAAGAGGATATGAGAGGGGTTGGCCTTTTCTATGTGAAGTGAGTGACATATTTGTAATTTTGGAAATGAAAAAGGTGTACCCAAATTATTCTTATGATAAAATGAAAAAATGGATAATTATTACAAATAAAAGATATGAGATTAAAATAGGCTGGAAACATCAGTGTTTTACATGTTTTGGGTCATTTTTAAACCTTATATTTTTTGTTTAAACCCTCGATAAACCCATTTTTACGTTAACCATAGTAAATAATTTTTACTATTTTTACTATTCATCATGGTCAACAATTAATTTGACCATATTAGATAATATTAATTATTCCAATTTAAAAAATGTAATCCATTTTTACAAATTCCAATCCAAAAATTCAAAAAAAATTATTTTAAAATTAAACCCGCAATCACGATGAGAAAACGTTTTTCCAAAGTGAAAATGATCAGAAGTTTAAATTTTTTATATCATAATTTAATATTAAAATGATTAAAATGAGATAAATTAGATTAATAGATATATAATTAAACTAATTTTACTTTTAAACTTATTTTATAAGAAGAAATAACCATATAAATTTTTAAGTGAAAAGGTTGTTTTTAATAAAAACCTTCATTTTCACTATTTATAAAAAATTGACATTTTCAAAAAAATAAAACTAATTATCACTAAGATAATTTTGATTTGATAAATTAAAAAATGAGGTCTATTTTTTCAGATTATGATTAAAAAATTTTCAAGAAATTAATTTATTTTTTTAATAAAAAGAAATAAAAAAACATCTTTTTGAGAAAATAGTAATTTTTTAACATATTAAGACATTACCAAAAATTAAGTACTTATTTATCAATATGTTTTCTTTATGTAAAACCATTATACTTAATATTTTAAATTTTGTTATTCTTATTCATTTATCTAAGTCTAACTAGTAGCTAATAATGATCATGTTTAAATAATAATATTAATAGCTTGTCACCATTTGTTAAAACATGGTGTTGTGTGTATTGAATGTTAATAAAGAAAATTAATATATTAGAAAAATAATCATTTCAAAAAAACTCATAGTGTTAATTATAATCCCATTAAAATGAATTTATACCTTTAAATTAAAAAACATTCATATAAACAACTGATAATTCTTATTTCTAATAACATCTTCAGGTTCCCACATAGCTTCCTAAAACTGGTGGTCCACCACAAAACATTGTCTAAGTGATTGGTATTGTTTAATACTTATTTCAATACATGATCTATAATCTCCACCAATTGTTCATCATATTAATGATCATGACCTGGTGGCATGACCTATGAGTTTTGTACATATAAAGGGTCATGTATGTCCTTCCTTAGGAGAGATTCATGGAACACATCGTTGACTTGAGAGTGGTTTGGATGAATCACCAACCGATAGGTTACCATCCCGATACAATCAATAATTTACAAGGGAATGGTACACCTAGGTATTTTCTTTGTTTCTTCATGAATATCAAATCTTTATTCCATGTAGAAATTCTTAGAAATTCCTTTTCACCAAATTCAAATTCTTAATCACACTGGTAATAATAAACAAAAATATTTTGTTGAAATTGTGCCTCCCATATATATATTATTAAATGTATCTAACCTTATTTTATAATTATTTATCTCTCTTGGGTTCTAATATATTTATTTCTCTATCTTCATTCCAACATATTGGATCTCTATAATTATTTTCAGATAGGGATTTATAAGGAGCTGTCTTAATACTCATTTTAAAGCTATTATTGTATGAAAACTGAACTATAAAAAGATATTGATCCCAACCACCTTTCAAATCCATAGAAAATTATCTCAAAAAATCCTATAATTTTTTAATTTTTCTATCAAACTGGCCATCTATATGAGGATGATATGAAATGTTGAAAGTCAACTCTTTATCAAAATATTATTGAAGCCTTCACTATTACATCGAGGTAAACATTGAATCCTGATTATATACAATTGTATGCAGTACTCTATAAAACCTTACCACTTACTTAATACATATCCTAGAAAACTTATCTAGAGAGAATTTTTATTTGATCATGATGAAGTGTACTGAATTAGTATGAAAATCGACTACAACCCATATAACATTATGGATTTTAGACGTTTTAAAGAGATTGATAAAAAATCCATCATGATGCTTTCCCATTTCAATTATAGTATGTGTAATTATTGGAACAACCCCTTAGATTTTTTTCTCTTATACTTGATATGATGGCATAAAAAGAACCAAGATAAAAACTATGTGATATCTTTCTTCTTTCCATCCCACCATAAATAATCTTTAAAATCTCTATATATCATCTTATTTATAGGATGAATAGAGAATAAAGAACTATAATCTTCCTCTAACAAATAATCCTTCAATTTTGGTAAGGAAATAACATATATATATTTTATGAACCATATAATTACATCCTGATCAAGGTTAAACTCATGAACATTTTTATCCTTATTTTACAAATCTACATCTTTCTTGTGTGCCTCTTTAATCATCACTTGGATAGATGGTTGAACATTAAATTGAGAAAGATATGAATTATCCCCTTCCTTTAGGATTTCCATATCTATATTTTTAAATCCATAAATATTAGATCTTTTGGGATCCGCATTAGGGATAACCTAGCATGATCCTTTTATCATAAAGCATTGTCCACCATGCTCTCTTAACTATGGGGGTAATGTATTGAGTAGTCATAATATTTAATCATATCTAACACATATTAAACTCTTTATATGTGAATATAACATTAATTTATTTATTGGAATATATATCACACTTTTTTCCATAAAGACAATTCCTCCATTCCATTAATGAAAAAATTACCACAACAAACCCTAAATCATGAGTTGGGTAATTTTTCCCAGGAACCATCAATTTTAATGTGGAATAATAAATAAAAATGTCATTATAAATAATAATTAATCCCAATCACATATTTAATGGATCACTATAGATTAAAAATCCCTTTCCACTATAGGTTAATGTAATAATAGGTGCACTGTCTAATCTTCTCTTTAGTTCCTTGAAATTATCTTCACACTCATCTGTATAGAGTAACTTGACTCACTTCTATGTTAAATTTATGAGTGGATTAAATAGTTATGATAAATTTTATAAAAACCATTGATAATATCCATACAAGAGAAGAAAACATAAAATCTTAGTCATCGTAGTTGTTTTGGGATATCATTTAACAACCACCATCTTTGATTGGTCATAGATATACCATTTCTTGAGATTATATAATCCAAAAATGAAACCTTTTTCAAGAAAAATTCATAATTCTAAATTATTTTCATACAACATCTCTTTTCTTAGGGTCTTCTATACAATCCTCATGTGATCTTTATTTTATTCCTTAATTTTTGAATATATTTGAATATTGTCTATAAAGACTACCAAAAACTGATCGAAGTAATCTATAAAGACAGAAGGAAAATTAGTAAGAACGAATGACATCACTATATATTCATACTATATATAACTTGTAAGGAATTATCTCTTGGGTATATCATACTTAACCCTCAATTGATGATATACAAAATGAAGTCCAATATTATAAAATTATTGATCTCTGTACAGTTGATCAAACATGTTATCAATACAGGGTAGAGGATAATTTTTTGAGATTGTGATATTGTTTAACTCTGGATAATAAATGAAAAGTCAAATTGATAAATATTTGCTATTGAAAAATATGATGCGTTTACCCCATGGTGACACACTTGTACAAATTAACCCCGTATCAAGTGTCTCCTTGAGTTTCTTCTCCAATTCATGAAACTAAATTGTGGCTATTATATAGGGAGTCTTTGAAATAGGTGTTTTACCATGTATTAGTAGTATTGAGAAATAAACTTCACATTTTAGTGGATGGACATGAAACTCTTCTGAAACAACATTAACAAACTTCTATATAGTAGTAATATCACCGATGTCATATTTCTCCCCAAAATTCCAAGATAAACATACCATCTTGAGTAGGAATCAAAACCCACTAAATGGATGTGATTTCCATTAGAGGTTCATATTTAACATTTCACTGATAATCAATCAGAGGTTGGTTTGGAATAAAAAACATGAATTCCATTCCTCAATTGCTAATGTGGTATTTATTTTAATAAATCCAATCCATGCCCATGATAACATCAAGTTAAACTAGAGGAAGAGTGGAATGATTTTCCAGAAATAGATTCCTTGAAACATCAACATGAATGGAATAATATACTTGAGTTACGATCATCATACCATTATTGGTTTTCACTTATAATTAAATATATAAGAATTTGGGTGGAAAATTGAAACTCTTATAAATTTCTTCAAATATTAAAGAATGGGTTGATATATAGTTCAATAAGACATTAAAAATTCTAGAGTAGATGGTATGAGTACCTTTAAGCATGTCATTATCACATTGCTCATCTAAAATAGATATCACGTTATATTTCCCCTTATTCTTTAGCTTAAGATGATTATTATATAAATCATCATCATTAAACTTTGGATTTGGGCACTAGTTTTCATAGTTCCCGTACTACATACATTTAAAACACTAGAGTGTGGATGGAGAATTTTGTGGTGGTTTTTCTCTATTTGTGTCATTAGAAAAAAATTTCCCATTAATTCGGTTTTTAATTTCCTAATAACCTTCCTTACAATACATAAAACATTAATCATTACCCTTAGGAAAATTTCCCTCATATTTATTGCCAAACATTGAGCACAAAAAAAATATCATCATATTCTCTACATTGTTTTTGGATTTTCCTTTGAATTACACATTTCAGTTATTATAAAAACCATGATATTGATATGTAATAATGATCTCCATTTATGAATTAATATCACATAAAAAATATCATTATATCTACTAATGTATCTTTTGGATAACTATCTTCCAAGACTTGGTTTTAAGCCACTGAAAAATCTATCAACCTTTATTTTAGTTTGGATGATAATATCAGAAGAATTTCTTTCATTTATTGTAAAATTTTCTTCATAGGTACCAACAGATTCATCATCCTTTTGATTTATCTCTAGAAGATCCTTCTTTATCCACATATAAAGAATACGAGTAAGATACTTATTGAAAAATATGTTCTTAAACTCATCCAAATCCATGGATTAAATTTCATCTTGTTGTGTCATATTCTTGATAATAGAGCACTATTGATCAACTTCACCTTCTAAATAGTAGACATTTAAATGAATTTTTCATGCTCTGAACACTGCCGGATATAAAATATATTTTTAGTGTGCTGATTAATTTCTCAGAAACTAGTAGATCTGAAGGCTCACTTAAAGAAGATGTATGTTTCCTCATGAAGAACTCAATATAATATTGTTCCCTCCTTTTCTCATTTGGTATTCTAGAATGATTCATATCTTTAGAAATTTTTGTGCGCATAATAATGTATTTTTTTACATTTCTTATAACATTTAATTTATTACGAGTAAAATCATTGAATATTTCATCTCATTTAGTATTAACTCGATTTATTTGGGTTCCATCCATCGACTAAACCAAACAACATTTTGCGAGAAATAATAATCATAGTTAAAAATTACATAATCCTGAAAAATAATTCAGTATATCTAAAAAAATAAACAAAAGTGAATCTATAAAACCTTATATTTAATATAGTTGATCAATGATTATCATCTATTAAAAAATTTCATGATGGTTCATAAAAAAATGTTTTTAACTAAAGAATATCCATTGACAGTGTCAAACCAGGTGAATAGTGAGGCAGATTTTCATGTACCTAGTAAAACTAGAGTCAAGACCAATGAACCATTTTTAGAGTTATTACCCCTAGGTACATCTATGCTAGAACCATATCCAGTTGTAGTATCTAGATATGGATGTATTTTAAGGTAAACAACAAATTCTCTTCCTTACCAAAATTTTTGGATATTACCATATAGTTAAGGTTATACTAATGGGTTTAAAAAAGAGATTTCACATCATAGATTCCAAAAAATCACTAAACATATCATCTGATACCAATAATAATAACTGATGACTTTTATAAATAGATTTCATATCATTATTTTATGAACAATCCTTATATTATACAAACAGATGCCTGAGGATCATAATGTAATAGTACCTCCAGAAACATGGAAACATAAACAACTATTTCATAAGTGAAATATAATATCCCCCATAGAGTTCTTCATATCTCTAAACCTTATCATAAAAATCATAGATATTACATTTCTTCATAACCTGTGAAAAAGAAACATAAAAAAGTATAGGATCAAGTTTTCAGTAAGGGTTAACAAGGGAGATATATAAACATAATATAAATAGAATGGTATGAAAACATGGGAATAAAATTTAAATACCATACCCTACATATTAAATATTACAACCATGGGTCTTGGAATAAAGGGTTTCAATTTATATGACATGAATTATATAGGAATAAAACAACTTGTGTGATGAGAGCATAATAATAGCATAATACCTGGAATTGTGGTATACACATAAGAATTGAAAATCATTTCGTTAATATCACAATGATCAATTATGATACTATCACAACAGATTACTTTCACTCCTCAAACCATTCTAGTATTCAAGTTTCACTATTAAGAATATCATGGTAGAAAATATCCCCATACTGAATGGGTTTTACTCCCAATTATAATCATATTTATCTAATGATATATAAATCATTACCCAATGCATTAGAGAGGGATATAGGTCCGACCCATCACACAATAAAAATTAGACACATGTTATCCATAAAATCATAAAATATTCATCATATTAGAACCTAAAAATGAAATAAGATTCATGAAAACACTCATTAAAACATAATTTTTTTAAAATAAATAGTTTTTTAATCATTTTATCATTTCATCAAAGCATAACATATGAAATATGAATCAATTTACATAAACATTTTCTCATGGTATAACATTTAGAAGATAAATGGATTTCATAAACATATTTTCATCATAAAAATAATCCATATAGAGAATGAATAAAGATGGTATCATTGGATTATATCCCCAGTAAGTACTATGTTACATTAAATGAATTTATCTGATGTAAAAAATTATTTTGAAATAAAAATCCCATGGAATGTTTGATGAGGAAAATATTATTTCCTTGAAAATCACAGTTTTTAAAATTATAAATTCATAACATATTGTAGAAATATTTTTATTTAAAAATAACCTTTATGAATTATAAAGGAAGCTTCAAAAAATAATGGTCATGACTTTGGGGATTTCTTTTCAATATTCACACATTAAAACAAATATTCCTTTCACTTTTATGGTAAAATCCAAATAATCCTTTTTTGGAAAATAATATTTAAATTCCCTTTATATTTTTATGAAAATAATTCAAACATTGGTAAAAATTTATTTAATAATTTTTTTAATTGTAAAACCTTTTTTTAAAACAGTTTTATAATCCCCAATTTTGGAATAAAAAAGGATTTCGATCAAAGAGAGAAAGAAAGATAGTTTTTCTTAAAACAAATTTATTGTATCATAAGTTAAAAAAGAGAGTAAAATGAAGAGAAAACATATATTCTCATTATAAAATAATATATTAATAAAATTTATTAGTTTTTTTATAGTTTTATTATAATATTTCATCATCATAATCATAATCACAAACAACCAGATAATCAATGAGATTGTTACATAAAATCTTTAACAATTTTGTATCTTTTCAATCGTAAGTACCATGACATATTAACAAAAAATTTAAAATTTTAATATAATTAAAAGAATTATATTCACGATATAACACATCAAAGGGGCTTTATATTTACCTCATAAATTAATATAGGTTCATAAAATAACATATTTCTCAAAGAAGGAAAAGTGAGAAAAAAACCATCACCATATGTCTTGACTTCAATCATACATCTTAAAACCCCCTATATAATTAATATAAGTTTATTATAAATATATAAAAGAATAATAAAAAAAACATATATATATCATATATTAAATGATTTACTTATGACATTTTATTACCCGTTTAATTATAATTCCATGTTAAAGTCACATTTTGGTTAATAATTGATTTATTTTTCTTGTTTTTTTATTTTTTATTTTTAGTCATGTTAATTTTATCATTGGTAAATAATCTACATAATTTAATCCTGATATTAATATCATATTTATTTAGTATAAATTTATTTATATTAATACATAAATGTTTTAGATAAAAAATTAAATACATCATTCATGGAGACAGTAGGTCGTACGTAGGCATGAACATTGTTTCCATTTCATTGAAAGATGAAGTAAAAAAAATAAAATAATATAATAAACATTATATAATCATATATATTTAATATATATGACATATATTCATTCAATTTTTCACTTATTACCTTTTATGTATAACATAAGTGAAAAAAATATCAGAATGTTTTGTGAGGTGGTAGTTTTCCATACACATGAATCACGTTATAGAATTCTCTATGGAATGGAATGTAAAAAACGTTATATATGAAAATATATTTTAAAAAATATATTTATTTAAGAAATTAAATATATATACATTATATCTATCAATATATGAAACCATGAGAGGTGTTGATGGAAAATTTGTCATATCAGTTCGTGAGGCGGTATTCCACCGTACACAAGAGTGACGTTATCATTTCCCATTTGAGGGTAGAGGGGATTAATGTAGGCAATGAACTAAACATAAAAAATTATCAATATATGGATGATACTATGGTTACTATAATATAATGGTTTAATAATAATCAATGGAGGTGGAGGAGGAAATAAAATCAAAATGCTCATTGAAGAACATTACCAATTCTTTGGGTAACCTCCTTGGGTTTTAAAAAAAACATCCCAAGATGGATTGATGAAAATAATTAGGATTATAGGATTAGATTATTGTATTAATTAAGGTATCTGTTCAGGTATTTTATGAACCAAAGGGTTTTGGAAGTGTGAAGGGTGGAAAGATAGTGGCCTTTTATAAATAAGGTGAGTGGCACACTGGTATTGTTTGAAATGGAAAAATTGTACCCATGATTTACTCATTAACAGAGGATCCAAAAAGAAAAATTATCAAACCTAAAAGATATAAGATAAAAATATTTCCATCCAATGGATGTTGGGATAGTTTTGAGACATTCTTAACCCTTATGATTTTAGATTATCCCCTGATAAACCCATTTTTACCATAATTGAAATAAGTATTTATTTTACCTTTTTTTACTATTACTGAGTGTAAAAAATTTATTTTCATATAACAGATAATATAAATTATGATAATTAAAAATATGGAATCCATTTTTCAAAATCCCATTCACAGAAGTTAAAAAATATAAATTAAAATTAACAACGTAGTCGTGATGAGAAAGCGGTTTTCTGAAGAGAAATTTTTTAAAAGTTTGAAATGTTTTTATATCAAAATAAAATATATAGATGATTCCAATTACCATAATTTTATTAATATATATATATATATATAATTTTATGAATTTAACCTTTAAAAACATTTTTTTAAAATATTATCTTTATAGATTCATTAAAAAAATGCATTCTTCAATAAAAACTAGTATTTTTAAATATTAATCGAAAAATAAATATTTACAAAAAAAATACTAAAAAATCACTCTCATATAATTTTTATTCTATGAATTAAAAACTAAAATTTATTTTTTCCAATTAATATTCTAATAGTCTAAAAAATTAATACATTATTATTCACAAAAGGAAAAAAATAATTTTTGTGAGAAAGATAGTATTTTCGAATAATATATTTACTTTACTGAAAATGATGTAATATTTTTTATAAATATGGTTTATTTATATAAAATCATTATACTTAATATTTAAAATGTATTTACGAAATTTTAATAATAATAATGTTATTAGTTTTTTGTTTTTCATTTAAAATCTATTTTGCGTAAAACACAAGCTATTGAATAAATTTAACTTATTCAAAAAAAATCTCAGAATATTGGTGTGTAAAAAAGGTTAAAAATTCATTACCTTCACTAGATTCAACCATCAATATTCTACACACAACCTTAGACTACCATCAACCTTATTGTAGAATAACATAAGATCATCCCACTATGACACACTTGGACAAATAAAAACCTTTTCTAACATATCATATATATGAATAATCAACTCCTACAACTCATACGGTTAAATATTATAAAGATTCATGAAATTTGAGAGAAACTAACTAAATATCTATCATGAACAGTATATCATACTTAGGGGGTAGTCTCACAACCTCCTTACAAAAAACATCCATAAAATCCCTAATAACTCTAGTAACCTGTTCCATCCCACAATATATGGATTCCATGAAAAAATTAAACATCCCAAAAATAAGGGGATCCAAAAACCTACTACCCCACCTGAAACATTTACTCACCAAAAAAACTACACAGATTCCTTCCACATCTAATAGCTCGAATCTCCTCTTGAATTATTCAATAAAACATGCATGGAATACCACTATTTGATGTCATAAATGTCATCATAACAGTACATATGTAAAAATAAAATATCCCCATGGGACTGATATGGAACCATCATCAGTATATACCATCGACACACATCAAATAAGATAGTTTGGCCACTAAATAGTGTAGTCAACACTAGGGGCATGATAAGCCTCTCTACATCTAGTCCCAAAGCAAGGACTAAAGTGAGCGAAATAATGGTGTTTAAAACTCCTAAAACAAAAAAATCATAAAATAAGGTAGATTAAAATCTAAGAATACCTGAAATAATCTATATCCCCTTTAAAACATTCACCTCCAGTATATAAAATAAACCATCATAATTGCTCTTCCTCTCAACTGATGTCCACCTTCATGTATACACTCAATCTGAGGTCCCTAAACACAAGGAACATCATGAGGTCCTCCTTTACCTTCTTCATCCCATCTCAGAGTATAATTATCATAATTACCTTACATGTAAAAT
Organism: Viscum album; assembly: GCA_963277665.1. Lineage (NCBI taxonomy): Eukaryota > Viridiplantae > Streptophyta > Magnoliopsida > Santalales > Viscaceae > Viscum > Viscum album. Next base: position 19,796,003 of record OY728157.1, on the reverse strand, counting down.
GGTATCACTAGAAGATACTACAAGGGATAACACTGAAATTTTATACCTCCACCATAGTGAGATCAAAGAACCACTATAAAGTGATTTTGATGTTGGACATATACCCCAAAAAAAATTGAACTGTACTAAGGTCCCAAATAAAACAATAAAAGCACAATCCCCATATTTATGGAAAGGATGATAATAAGGTTGACTCCCTACTGGTCGAAACCTCAAAGTCCCTAACACCTAAGACCTTCCACACAAAAAATTCTCCTTTAAGAACCCTTCTAGTTCCCCTCTCATGGTATAATTACTCATGAGTGTAATTTTTGATAAACTACACATTATTCTATATCAAAAAATAAATTAGAAACATAATGACAGTAACAACATACTAAATAAATGGATGGAGTGACTCCTCAAGACATTTCTCTTGGGAATCCTCATCAGGAAAAATAACCAGGGTGAAATGAAAAATATCCTTGAACTTGATTCCCATCACCCTTACAAATATGCTCCATTACTGAAGAGAGATAATATATTAACTCATTTATACTGTTATGGTTGGTGAAATAAACTCTTCCCATAACTCCTTTAAAATTTAAACCCAATAAAAATCTACCACCTTCCACTCACCATGATATAATTTCCACTATAGATTTCCATATTCTTGCATTTGACTAACTGCTGAAGGGACATAGTGCTTCAACAAGGATCAGATCAAACAGATGTAAATATAAATATACTCCAACCATCACTCTACCTCTAGATCAGATACTCTACCCTCATACTTCCTCAAAGTCTTATTCTAAAAAGAACAAAACATTTTCTACTACTGACCATCATCCTCAATCTGATCAACCCTCTTATGATCAACTAGATCAGCCTGTTGAACCTCCAGTGCCTAAACCACAAGTAGTTGACTGCTATAATCCATAGATAAAATGGAAATAAGGATTTAATAATCCTAAAAATGTATAATTTTATTATGATTAATTTAACTCATTTTAACTTAATTCAACATTACCAAAACCACTGAATTCATATTGGGACACAAGTCAATCAAGATGGAATTACCACTCCTAGGTCATTACCCTAACAGTGATGTAACCTCACTTAGTTGTTAGATATATTAAATTTCCTATCATATTAAAATTGTCCCTAAAATCCCATGTCCTATATTTACTTCCCCGGTCTATGTCATGCACAAATATATAATGTTTTCATTACCTTAACAATCAATCAATTTTCTTTGTGCTTAACTCTGAACTCTATCTTATCCCTCAATGAAAAGATCTGATACCACTCTTTCATGACCCTGACCATCCAAAGTTACCCTTCTTGTTTAATATGAAATAAGATAGATAATAACCCCTAAGTCCCACCTCCAATAGGCCCCGGTTTGGAGACTAGCGCCGATGGTATAAAAATATCAGAAATGGTAGGCATTAGCCTATATATTAATAGGTTAGTGAGATATGATATCAATGACCAATAAACTTAATGAAAACTATCTGAAACTTCCATCATCACACATCCATAACCACATCCTCATCACAATCAATAGATCACCACCACATTCAATCAAAACCACAACCACATCAGAACTAAAAAACAAAACCACCACATACCGTATCCAATTCTCATCACATCACCATCCCATATAATAACATCACATCAAAAAACTTTAAAAAATAATTTATTCCCAATATTTTTTCATATTTAGAAAGGGAATTTTGTCATCCTCAACTTATTTATTAAAATTCATTCTTATTGAAGACAAAAAACCTCTCAGGGAAATTATTTTACCAACCATATTTAAGTGGTTAGTGAATTCCCATTTAATGAGATAAAAAAACACAACAAGGATTACATAATAAAAAAATTCATAGAAACAAATCCCCAAATGATCAAGATATTTAGTAAGGCATCATGACCACAAAATCAAATATCAATAATATCAAAATATATTAATGCATGAATTATTATTTCCTTTACCATTTAAATTTTATAATTACAAATTCATTATATTAATTAATATGGATGTACTATCACAGAAATGAGTAAAAATATATAACCCATATTTTATATTGCAACTAAATGATAAGTTAAGGAACCCATGCCTCCAAGGAATATTTTTGATCTTCTATACAAGGTTGGAATTAGAGGGGAAACCCACTAGGGACCATAATGATGAATACTAGCTAGATCAGCCTAGAAAAAAACAAGAACATAAATATACTATAGAAACAAAACCAAAACCATTTATTTACCTAGAAATAGATCTTACCTAGATCAAGAAACATTAAAAAAATGAGTAAAGGGAAGGATGTGACATAATTAAAACCACCTCAAATCAATTTTTTTCGAATGAGGTTAAAATCCACTGATTAGGGGCTGAAAGGCCTCCAAAGTACTTACTTGGGTCACCCATGAAATGAGATAAATGTTATAAAAGAGATTATATTTGGTGGTCTTTAATAATTTATATCCAATCATGAAAATATAAGACAATAGAGCAACCACCATTAACCATATCTTAGAGGGAGAGGATTATGACAACTTAGGGATGACCACGCCTCACCCAAGTTTGTCAAATCAGCTTCCATAATCTACTACTATATCCATTATTTGAATACTATAAACCAAGGGGTAGACAATAAAGCATCCCAGACCACTACGTGATAGCCCCCTAGAAACTAGGAAGAGGCTACACTATAGTGAGGTACTCTGTGTCATAGCCCTCAACTATTGAGAAGGAGGCTACACTGGAGTTCTGCTATACAACATAGTTGTTCACAAAAAAGAAGAATTACTGAGAAAGGGTTATGCTACAGCCAAGGCTCCATGATGTAACTACCCTATTTTTGGAAGTGGCACAAAAAACCTACATAAGAACCCTATACTATAGTTGCATCCACTATGACACAACATCTACCTCTATAACACAACCAATAGTTCTATGTTTAGGACATATCTAATATATGGTTTTTAGTTGAAACTTATCCTCCACTCACCAACTCCTTGGGGTCATCCCCAGACACCTAAACCACCATAATTCCTAAAAATTAATAAGAAAAGAGGTCTAAGATATTACAATTATGGTTATGAAATATGTAATTAATATATATATATATATATATATATATATATTTATACAATTTATTTTATCATGCTCTAGGAAATCAAGATAAAAGGTAGTGGGTTTCTTGGTCTCAATTCTGATTCTTTTATACATGTATTAATTTATACACTAAGATTATTTTTAGATGTTGTTATATTGATCTAAAGTATAATTCATGTTTTATACTTTATTAATTTGTAATTAACGTGTTATAATAGTAAAAATCATGTTCTTTTCTTCAAATTTCATTGAGTTAGGTGTGATCATTGTTGTAAGGGTTTCTGTCTCAATACCTTTTATTAAGGAATGATTTGATATTTGGCATCAATATTTTTTACATGGTGTAACAAATTAACATTGACATATCTTATCTTAAATTTGTTTCAACTATAGATTCATCACATTCATTCATGCCCTTCCATGCTTTATACTATTATTGATACCTTCCTTAAAATATTATGTATTTTTTTCATAACTCAATTTACTTTCTTGAGTTACAATGTTTCTCCTTGAGCTTCATATTTCATTTTATATAGTATACCCTATTTTTATCTTGTGATATAAATTTTTATTGAATTATTACTTATTTATGAGGAAACTTCTTTCTCTAAAATCCAATTTTTTTAAGATTATTTCATATAATCTTAAACAATGGTTTCCCATATTTGTTCATAATTTCTCTTTCCACTAATGGTATTCTTTTAAATTGGAAACCTAATTATGTTTTATCTCATGTGATTATCATATTTTCATGATCCTATTTTCAAAATAAAGTTTTATCAACCTTTTTTACAATGTGGTATTTCAAACAATGTTTCTTTAAAATGTTAAAATAGTTATTTCCATGACTGTTTGTCCATTATTTTATATCACCTTCACTACTTTTCTTTTACACATTCTATTTATTTTTAACAATTTTATAAAAAAAACATTCACATGATCTAATTATTTTCTATATATATTTCATATAAATATATACCTATTTAAATATTCTATTCATTTTCAGGGTTATACATGTTTATAGTTCCCTTCAAATTTCACATTTTTAATTAAATAAGAATTTGGGGAATATTCCTATTTATTTTCTTATGTTGGGAAACACACCCATAAAAAATATTTTCAACCATAAATAGATTCTAAAAAATTTAATTAATTTATGGATAATCCTCTTGGTTCAATTCATGTTCTATAAAAAAATTATAACATTTCCTCCTTTAAAAGAACCTTTAGTGATTTTATAAATCTCCATCAAAGTGGTTAATTTTTATTCTTTTGCTATCTATATGTATTTTAGGATTTTTCTACAATATAAATCCATGTTCTGAAATATATAACTTTTAAAATTATTAATGTACAAAATAATTTAATTCATTCTTATTTTATCAATCCTTGTGATTTAGCCTTTGGATATGACTTTAATCATAATTATGAAACCCATTTCATTCTCGTGGGTTTTATCAAGATTTTGGTTTATGTATAGTTTCTATTCCCCATGTGTATTTTTTTATGATTTTTATTATGTAATAAGTGGTCCTGAAATTATATATCCCTCCATTGAATTATTTAAATATTTTAATGTCATTATATTTTATTTGAGGGATTATGGAGTGAACCTAATAAACGATGGGACTTTGTCAGTTTTATGATGATGGTCTTGAGTGTGACCCATGACTTATGTTTATGATGTCATGTTTAACATTGTTTCCTTATTTTTATTATTTCATGATCATATGATTTAATTTAATTATTCTATGTTTCCATACTTATGATAATTCTCTATATCATTTTATATTTCTTTACTCTAATATATTTCTCTATTTTAATGTTTGTTACCATACTGATATTTCTATTCAAATATTTTCCTTTTGTATTTTCCCTAGGGTATCCTATGAACTTTTATAAGCTCTATGGGTGTTAGGATAATTTTTTTTAATTTTAAATAAATAATTTGTGTTTATATTTATGATGATATATTTATGTTTCTAATCATCTAAATACACATGACCTCACCATCCACAGTTTTTATTTATTTCAAATCTATGTTACAGATACTATGTTAATATGAGTTTAAGGGTTATGTTTCTATAGTTGGTAACAATGGATGTTTTAGTTATTTTTAAGGAGTAATATGAGAGAAAATTAGTAGAAAAAACCTTGGAAACATCTAATTATTTTAAATTATTTTGGAATTTTGGTAGAGTGTATGGATTTTCATAAAATCACATCCATGTATGGATACTAGAAAGTGGATGTCATGATGGGGTATATTCCCCTAGGTTTAATCTACCTAAAAAGGATGGGTTTTATTAATTAATTGATAATTAATTTGATTCCCAATTATTGTGTCTAAGACAACACAATTTACTAAAACCTTCAAAGAGATATGCTTTGATTAATTGTATTCTCTTTAAAAACAACATTTAAGGATTGATTACCATGTTATTTAAGGGTTTTGGTTAAAAAATATTTGAAAATTCAACTTAAAGTAACTAATGTTGAATCAATATTGATATATTTGGAACATAGATTGAGGTAGGTGGAACTAAAATAACAACAGGTTAATATGATAATATTAAAAAGAGGTAATCTTGTGGTTAACTTTTTTAAAGACTATTTATGAAAATAATTTTATAATTTTTAACCACTTTTAGTTTCAAGAATTTATAGATTTAGAATGAATAATGGGTATGTTGGATAGATTAATGACTACCACATTGATCAACTAATCATAATGTAATCTGGAGTGAGAAACATTACGATTATTCCAAGAATACTATCAGAAAACTTGAATATCAAAGTAAACATAGTTTAATACCCAAACACACCAAAGAGAATAAGGGTGAAGTCTTGTGTAAATTCATGTTACAAGGATAATGATTAAATAAAATCAAATTCCAAATATATAAAAAAATTAAAAATAAGAATTGATAAAATTGCTTTTAAGGGAGTGTTAAATGATATAATTAATGAGAGGAAGGCCATAAAAATAAAAAGTGTGGGTGAAAGAGAGAATCTATACAAAAAAAATTTAATTAAAAAGAAATTAGATAATATAAGAATAAATTACCTAATATGATGGCTAAAAAGGAAAATAGGTACTGATAATCAGATAGACTATGTGAATCAGGAAAAGCCTATGCAATGGATTCTTTTGAAGTATAAAGTGATTTTTCACTGTATATTTTTGTATCTATCATGTTATGTAAATTTTGTCCTATTAGATATTGATTTATAAATGCAAAAATTTTGTAGTATAATCATTATATCCCGGTATATGTATTCTATTTAATGTTATTGGAAGTTACTTCTTGCAAATTTTTCTCTTCTTTACTTATTATAATTATGTTTGGAATTAACTATCTCTTTTTATAAATGGATTATATCAAATTTATATAGGAAAATATAACCTAATATCCATAATCACCCCATGATCAAATAATCATGTATTATTAATTAGAAAATCCCTTTAGAAATTAATCACATCGCATGAGTTAAAAAATTACAAGGAAAAATTTTATTTTAGGGGTAGAATGTAACGAGATGAGAATTTAATATATGTTTTCGTCTCAGTAGTTAAAATATGTTTGATTTCTTTATTATCATCATAAAATGAACTAAAATGAAATTTAGATATAATTATAATGTTAAAATGTCATCATTAAATTAGTATTCTTAAATAAGAGTAACTAAATTATGAAATATATTATTATATATGTATGTAATTTTATTCAAATTTACTTAATTCATTATTATTTTTAAGAGTCCTTCTTTTTATAAATTACACTATTTATTTATTAAAACTAAGTAAGTTATTTTTAATTTATTAATTTAATAAAATATATTTGTTTATTTATTATCTCTACCTTTATTAGTGTTTTATATAAATTAATATTAAGAACAACTAGTATTTTAGAAAGTTATTTTCTTATAAAAACATATTCTCATAGTATTTTAAGATTTTATTAGAAAGTTAAATTTTGAAAATCTAGAAATTTAATTTTAAAAAATAAAATTTATTTTTGTATTTATAATTTCATTATTAATTATAGATGATTTGTTTTGGTTTTTTTCTAAAAATAGTGATTTTTAGATGAATTGTGCAAAATAACATTTTTAAACATAACATGAATTTTATCAAAATATCAATATATAAGTATGAGTTTGGAATTCCTGAAACCTTTTTATAATACAAATATATACTTTATATTTTAATTCATAATTTTAAAATGCGTTTTTTAATTTAAAAAGATTTATTTGATATTTTATAATATAAAAAATATTTTTTTTAATTTTTTTTAATGCATTATATATTTATTATTTTAAAGTTAATATTTATCTCTTTTTGGAATTTAACCAAATGAAATGGATTTATAATTTTTAATAATTTGATATAAAGTATTTAATAAGTACTATTTTATTTTTTGGGTGTATAGGATTTGGTTTCATAAGAAATAACTAATTACCGCGGTAAGATATAAAATTGTAAAATTGAAAAATATATTGGTAATGTGTTGATTTTTTTAAAACATCAATGATATTGAATTTTTTAGATATATATTTTTCTTTTATATCCCCCAGTATATTAGTTCTCAATTTTTGATCTACATTCTTTGATATTTACTCCTCATTATTGAAAAGTTTTGGGTTATTACAAAAATAACATCACTTTTTTACTTATAAAATGGGATCTTCCCACCACACGTAACCTCACACAAAACCCCACTTATTTTTATCTGTAATCAACCGAAAAATATATTCCTAAAAATCCTAAAGTGGTTGTTTTTAACTCATATCCATCCCTAAAAGGCATAATCCCTTTCTAGAGGAGGTAATATAAGAATTGAGGTATAATCTATTAATTGCTCCATCAATATTTCCATTTCTTTATAAACATTCATTCTTACTCCAATTACATTAAAAAATAACAAAATTAAAAAATTAGTATAATTTTTATATTATTATGTTATTATAATTATTATATAATAATTAACCACATTTCCTTTCTCAATTAAGAAAAATTTAAATGTGAGTCATGCATAAAGGATACTAGCTCCACCATGAAGTAACGTGTTCATTTTCATTAACCACAAAAAATGGATGGTTTAAAAAATTAAATTTAACATATAATTATTAAATATATAAATTATTTTTGATTGTTAAATGATAAAACATATTAATCATTTTCCCTGAACTATAGAAAATGAAATCATCATCTATGCATATGTGTGTGGACAATAGCCTCTATAGAACTATTGATTTTAATTTTTTGTTTCATAACCATCTTCCATGGAATGTTATGAGTATGAGTTTAATTAATTAATATGATTTATATAAAATTATTAATCTTTCTTAAGAACAAATAGACAAAATATTAATAATATGATCATAAAAAATGGTAAATTCAATCATCCAAAAGGGAATTCTAAGAGAAAAAATGATTTCTTAATACTATAGAACAACATTATATAAATTATATTATTCTTTAATTTATCTAAAAGTAATATCCAAAACACTAATAAACCCTAATTATTAACATTATTATTTTGGTATAATGATATTATAGATAAATTACTTCCCAATTATACATTAATTATGGAATATTATTGCTTGAGTTGTTTTAAACACCTACATGAAAAATACTATAAATTTTTATAATGATTGTCTATGAGAATATATTTTCTAGTAATATATTATCTAAGTAATTAAATAATGATTTTCTTGTTGTGTAATATTAATATATAAAGTTAAGCCCTTTATTTAAGAAAACACTCTTATTTTTCTAATAACCATCGAAATATAATCATCACAAAATTCAACATTATGGTTCGTAACCAAAACTCCAATAGAATGAAATTAAAAAATTATAGAAAATTATAAAAAATCAATTAAAGTACCTATAATTATATAGTAATAATGATATTTGGGAGAAAAAAGTGTGACACCACTATTATAAAACTAGTTCAAAACAGTCAATATTACTCAAAGAAGATATTGAAAATAAGTAAAACAAACTGATCTACACATAGAGAAAAAATAAAAATGAGGGTTATAAATGATAATAGTTTGATTAAGGTTATGTAATAAATAACAAAGATATTTTCTATATCACCCCAAGTTTCAATTAAGTAACCCATTTTTTGGGATTTTTAATTATTTAAAGTGTTTGGGTGATGTTTGGGATCATTTAGAGGACTTTTAGAATTTTTGGGGGGCTTTTATGTAGGTAAATGGTTAGTACAAACTGTGCAACTCCTACATAAAACTATAAAAAGTGAGGTTGTGGGATCTGGATAGTCGTATGGTTAGACACACTATTTGGACAAACTATGTGGAAACATAGGAGAAACCATACTTTTAATGAATGATTAATTTTAATGGTTAGCCCATAGTTTTCCTAACCGTCTGCCCTAACCATGAATGACTGAAAATTGATTACAAAAATTGTGAATATAATTCATTTTTTTCTTTTTAATGGATCAATTTTCTTAAATAATTTCCCTAAATCAAATTCCTTTCTTCCAAAAGGCAGTGTATACCATTCCTCTTAATCTCAGAGAAATCTGCTGGCATATCTCAGTGTGTTGATGTCTGATTGCCTTGGTAAGTTTCTGTTTATGGTTGTTTTCTTTAAATATCTTCTTCTTCCATCTCTTGGAATGAAAGACATAATCTATTAGGGATGGATATAGGTTTTTTTATTCCAAAAATTATGGTAAATGTTTATTTTGATGATAGGGAATAATATCTAAGGTGAACATTAATAGTTTCAATCCACTTCTAATGAATAATTTGCTTCGTTCTTAGTTTTTTCCAAAGTTTCCAAGTTAGGAGTATTCAATCTAAACTCCCATTATTAAAAAATGAATGATTTATTTCAAAATAAATTTTTTCCATGGAATTTTTTGTTATATTTTTTTTCAATACATATTGTAAACCCTCTATAGTGATGATTAAGGGAATTGTGAAAATTGGGTGTTTTAGTGGAAAGTGAAAGTGGTAACAAGATTTTAAAATGATTGTTTGGTTTTGATGAATGGAAATGGGATTTAAATAGAAGTATATTTTTATTGAAATAGTTTTTAAATGATTGGTATGGAACAATTTGTTAGGTCGGAAGAATCAAGGAAGATGGCAAGAGGGGGGGTGAATTGCCTTTTAAAAAATTGATTAACAAATTAAAAATCAAAGTAAGGAATGCAGCGGAAATAAAGAGGCAAGACACACAAAATTGATAACGGAGTTCGGCCAAAACCCGGCCTACGTCTCCGCTCCCAACTCAACCGTTGAGAGATTCCTACCGCTTGCTTTTCAATGGTTTTAGCAAGAAACCCACTAGGCTTTGAGGTAGCACTAGGACCTATTACAGCTTGCTTTTATTGGTTTAGCAAGAACCCAATGCTTTTAATGGTTAAGCAATAACCCACTAGTCTTTTTACGGGTGAAGACTAGCTCACCGATCTCAAGCCTTTTACAAGGTAAGGCTTGACAACCTCTTCACACCTTAGTGGTGGTGTGAAACCCAAAAGAAGGGGGGAAGAGAAAAGGGTTGGGGTTTGTAGGCACAAACCCAATTTTAAGCTCAAAATAAATAAATGCAATAAAACCCGTAATTGGGAAGACTCGGGCGCCAATGGATGATGGAGTTGATGGGCGTGCTCTCCCAAGCTTCTTGAGTGGAGCTCCTTGGATGTGGAAGTTGTTGGAGCTCTTGGGGTTCCTTTGAAGGAAGTCGCCGGAGGTTGGCCAATTGATCCAAAATATGTCTGTTGGCTTCACAAGTGTTCCGGTAATTGTCTGGGGCTTCCTCAGCCTTTATTTATAGGCTAGTAACCCTTGGGGAGGCTTCGGAGCCGTTGGAGAGGTCTTCGGAGCCGTTGGGAGTCAAGTGGACAGGCTGGTCAACAGCCCAACGGCTAGTTTGACTGTGTCCACCGGCTGGCCGGTACAGTCCCACCGGCTGGCCGGTGTGTGCAAAAAGGCATAGGATTCTTGTCCAGGGGCCACCGGCTGACCGGTACATCTCCACCGGCTGGCCGGTGCCTTGGTAGAGAAGAAGAGTCTTGATCCAGGCTCCACCGGTCGACCGGTGAGGAGCCACCGGCTGGCCGGTGGAAAGACAGTAGATTGCACTATTTGGGCTGGATGCCACAGGTCGACCGGTGGCAGAGCCACCGGTCGACCGGTGGGGAGGCAGTGGCTCAGCCTTGAGTCAGGGTGCCACCGGCTGGCCGGTGGTCAAGCCACCGGCTGACCGGTGGACTGAATTTCAGTCCACTTGAAGTCCATTCTTGGGCCAACTTCTTGGCAACCTTGTGCCTATCATCCACAACACTTAAACACAATGTTAGATAAAAAAGAAAGTGATTGTGATCATGAAAATCAAACAACGAGAGGTTCGAGATGTACAACAATCTCCCCCTATTTTGATGATCACAATCACTTAAACAATTAAAGTAAAAACATGAATTGAAAGGAATGCTTAAATAAAATGAAATGTAAAGCAAAGCATGATCAAAAAAGTTTCTCCCCCAATCAATCAAGAAATTCTCCCCCTTTGTGATTATCAAAATAGAGTGGGGCATAAAACTTGATTGAGGGAAAGCGTTGAAAAACAAGATTTGAGATTTGAAAATCAATTGAGATTTTTGAAATTGAAATGAAAATTTGAATATCAGTTTGAATTGAAAGTTTTGAATCAAAAACCAATTGAAAGAGATTTTTGAATTAAAAATTCGAATTGAATATTTTGAAATGAAAAATTTGATACCAAGTGTTGAAATTGAAAGATTGAAAAAAAAAAATTTGAAATTTAAAAGCTTAATTTTGAAAGAAAATTTTTAATTCACAAAAAGGCTTAAAAGAACCTAACTCCCGCTAAATAAAAACAACTAATCACCGGGGAGCGGTTTTTGAAACCGTGACAAATTTTGGTCCCGTGAGACTCGCCAAAAGGGATTTTTCAATCCAAATTTGTTTCATGGCGGGTCTTCTCCTATAAAACTCATCGGAAAAGAAAATACTTTTGGGTTGACCATACCGGGCGTTTTTACAATTACATTCATAAATTAGGTGCCCGGTTTTCTTGCAATAATTACAAAATTTATAATCGGAGCTCCCCCTTACAAAAACAGTTTGAGCATGGGAGGAGGAAGCTCGGTTGGTATATCCTAACCCTTGGGTGGTTCTAGATATACGTTGGGAACCAAGCAAATTGTTCAAATTTTGTTCCCCTTGGGTGAACTTAGCAAGGGTCTCCCTAAGGTCTTTGATGGTTGATTCCATGGAATCAACATTTGGAAAATTTTGGATTTTAAGGGACATCTCCTCCTTCTCTTTGAGAAGTTGTTCTTTTTCGGAGGAGAGTTTTTTGAAATTCTTTTTCAACGCGACAAATTTAGAAGAGAGTTCATGAAAACCTTTTTCCAATTGATCTCTAGCAAATGAGAGTTCTTCATAAGAAAGATGATTTAAAGAATTGGAATTTGAAGAACAAGAGGAGGAGTCGGAAGATGTTACCTCATGGAATGCCATTAGACATTTTGTACCGTTGTCGCTTGAGGAGGAGGAGGAGGAGGATGAGGAGGTGTCACTCCATGTCGCCTTGAGGACCTTTTTCTTTCCTTTCTCCTTTGGCGTGGCCCGTTTCTTGTTGAGTGGGCAATCGGGCTTGTAATGGCCCTTTTCGCCGCACCCGTAGCATTTCACCTTGGGCTCGGGTCTTGCGGTGGGTTCTTGCTTTCGATGCTTGCGGGATTTCTTCTTCTTCTTGTGCATCTTCATGAATTTTTGCATTTGGCGGGCGAGATTCTCCATTTCTGAGTCGCCGCTTGATGATGAGGAAGGAGATGAGGAAGAAGATGAGGAGGAGCTTACTTCCTTTTGTACCTTGAGGGCGATGTTCTTTGGGGTCTTGATTGGTGTGCCCTCCTTTTGTGCTTGCCTCCTCATGGTGATCTCGTACGTCATGAGAGATCCGATGAGCTCCTCTACCGGCATATTTTTGATGTCTTTTGCTTCTTGAATCGCCGTGACCTTCGGTGCCCATTTGCTTGGTAGGATCCATAGGATCTTCTTCACCATAGTTTCAGCTGAAACATCATCACCAAGGGACTTTCTCCCATTGCACACGTCAGTAAATCGTGTAAACATTTCAGAAATAGACTCATTTGGATGCATTGAAAAAGATTCAAAATCCTGTCTATACATATCTAATCTAGTATCCTTGACTTTATTCGTGCCTTCATGGGTCACTTCTAAAAGCTTCCAATTTTCATGTGCAGAGGTGCAAGTGGATACACGATTAAATTCATTTCTATCTAACCCGCAATGAAGAGCATTCATGGCTTTGCCATCAAGCTCAAAATTTTTAATATCGGCGGGGGTCCATTTGGATTCGTCGGGGGAAGAGAGAGTGTAACCTTGCATGACTATTTTAAAAATGGGATATCCTATACTTCTCAAAAAGGTGGTCATGCGGGTTTTCCAATAATTATAGTCGGTCCCATCAAAAAATGGAGCCCGACCCAATGAGTAGCCCTCGGGGGCGAAAGAAGTTGATGCCATCTAAATGGATCTTAAATTTGAAACCGGGTTAGGGATTTATTCAAAGTTCCCTCTGATACCAATTGTTAGGTCGGAAGAATCAAGGAAGATGGCAAGAGGGGGGGTGAATTGCCTTTTAAAAAATTGATTAACAAATTAAAAATCAAAGTAAGGAATGCAGCGGAAATAAAGAGGCAAGACACACAAAATTGATAACGGAGTTCGGCCAAAACCCGGCCTACGTCTCCGCTCCCAACTCAACCGTTGAGAGATTCCTACCGCTTGCTTTTCAATGGTTTTAGCAAGAAACCCACTAGGCTTTGAGGTAGCACTAAGACCTATTACAGCTTGCTTTTATTGGTTTAGCAAGAACCCAATGCTTTTAATGGTTAAGCAATAACCCACTAGTCTTTTTACGGGTGAAGACTAGCTCACCGATCTCAAGCCTTTTACAAGGTAAGGCTTGACAACCTCTTCACACCTTAGTGGTGGTGTGAAACCCAAAAGAAGGGGGGAAGAGAAAAGGGTTGGGGTTTGTAGGCACAAACCCAATTTTAAGCTCAAAATAAATAAATGCAATAAAACCCGTAATTGGGAAGACTCGGGCGCCAATGGATGATGGAGTTGATGGGCGTGCTCTCCCAAGCTTCTTGAGTGGAGCTCCTTGGATGTGGAAGTTGTTGGAGCTCTTGGGGTTCCTTTGAAGGAAGTCGCCGGAGGTTGGCCAATTGATCCAAAATATGTCCGTTGGCTTCACAAGTGTTCCGGTAATTGTCCGGGGCTTCCTCAGCCTTTATTTATAGGCTAGTAACCCTTGGGGAGGCTTCGGAGCCGTTGGAGAGGTCTTCGGAGCCGTTGGGAGTCAAGTGGACAGGCTGGTCAACAGCCCAACGGCTAGTTTGACTGTGTCCACCGGCTGGCCGGTACAGTCCCACCGGCTGGCCGGTGTGTGCAAAAAGGCATAGGATTCTTGTCCAGGGGCCACCGGCTGACCGGTACATCTCCACCGGCTGGCCGGTGCCTTGGTAGAGAAGAAGAGTCTTGATCCAGGCTCCACCGGTCGACCGGTGAGGAGCCACCGGCTGGCCGGTGGAAAGACAGTAGATTGCACTATTTGGGCTGGATGCCACAGGTCGACCGGTGGCAGAGCCACCGGTCGACCGGTGGGGAGGCAGTGGCTCAGCCTTGAGTCAGGGTGCCACCGGCTGGCCGGTGGTCAAGCCACCGGCTGACCGGTGGACTGAATTTCAGTCCACTTGAAGTCCATTCTTGGGCCAACTTCTTGGCAACCTTGTGCCTATCATCCACAACACTTAAACACAATGTTAGATAAAAAAGAAAGTGATTGTGATCATGAAAATCAAACAACGAGAGGTTCAAGATGTACAACACAATTGGTTGTAATGGTTATTGGCATAAATGGATAACCATGAGTTGAATGGGATGGATAATGATCATGAAGTACCACAATCAAAGGAAAGAATTATGGATGAGAAGTTCCACCATAAATTAGAACCCCAATATTGAGTGTGTGTTTGTGTGTGTGTGTGTGTGAGGTTGTGTGAAATGAAATGGGTTATGACAACAGAATATGATAAATGGTTTGAATAACTTGTATGGTTTCATTCATTGGAAAAGGATTTGTGTTTGATAACTATTTTGTTATGAAAAATACATTTAAAGAGATGGGTTGGCATTGATATAAAATATTCTAATGTGTTTTATATAAATGTGATAACATGATCTATACTAGCTATGTGAGTAGGTAATCCATTTTGGAAAAAAAATACTATGTTTAATTACCCACCCACTGCTTGGGAATTTTGGCGATTTTTTAGATTTTGCGTACTGAGACATGGGAAAGGGTAATGCATATCATTTATTTTTTGATGCATTGTGATATATTAGGATTTATTATAGAGTAGGATATTTGAGAGTATTGGGATCTATGGAGTTTACATATTTGTTCTTTGATTATTTCTTCTTATATATTGTACTCTGATATGGTATATGGTTGTAGTTTGTTATTGTTTTTAGTTTGGTATTACATTGAGTTGAATTACTTTGTTCTCATGCATCATATCATGTTTTTTTGGTTGTGGTGTGCTTGGTTGTAGTTGTTTTATTTTCAAATGTAAAATCAATCCCCAATTATATTGAATCCCATGGAATTTATTGTTATCCTTCAATGTCTTGAGGATTTTATGTAATTCCAAGTAACGTTCGACCACCTTTCCAATAAAATAGTGAGAGGTGGGATATTACAAATGGTATAAGTATTGGCTAATACATATTTAATTTTTGGATAATGGTATCAGTTTTCTTGTCTTGGAGTTGGAAAATCATTTTGATTGGTTTTTGATTTGGGATAGTAATAAGGAGTAGCATCAACAGAACATGAATTATAGAGCATAAAAAGGCATATTTAACCTATTTATGCCGAATCTCAAGTTACTAGAGAGTTGGGTACATGAATGTTTTGATACAATTACAGGACTTATAAAATCATTGTCATGGGTTTATCTAATGATAACAGCTTCTATTAATTTTAAAAATGACTTCCCACTAGAAGTGTGTATTACATTTTGAGTAATGATTTATATTTTGGTTCAAAAATATTATTTTTTGAAAAGTGTTCATTATTTTTTAAAATGTGATGTTTTGAAAAGGCATGGTTGTAGTATTTTAAAAATGAATTGATTTTCAAAAACATGGTGAAATTTTTGAATATGGGTTTAAAATGGAAAATAATGAATTTTGGAAAGCCTTTTTGGGATAGTTGTGATGTAATAAATTGGAATTGTTAAGACTTAAATTTCAAAAGTATGAGACTTATGGTTTTTTCTGTGTTTATATAAAATGACACCTAGTAGGTGTTGTAGAGTCCAAAAAATTAATCTACGTAGAATATGGTTTCACTTTATCCACAGGTGAACCGATAGATGGTTCAATGTATAGTAAAATATTTTCAAGCTATGGATAGTGGAAGAAAACGGGGTGAACCGTGGAAATTGGATCATTCCATTCATTTCCAAATCCTTAATCAACCCATATTTTAGTGTGATTTGAAACTAGAGTGAGTAGAGGTGTGGATGGATAGGATGAATAGATTCTTGAATTTCCTAGGAACTCTAGGTGAGCTAATGTCAAGTTGGCGACCTTTGTGCTAGAATATCTTGCATTCCAATGGTGGGATTTAGTAGTTCAAGGTAAATTGGAGAAAATAATTCCATGTGGGGATTGTGAAGAATTATTTCAACAAACAATTATATCGTCACACATTTACAATTTCTAGAGTAATATACTTTTTTTTATCATGAATCATGAGAATATCTAAGTGATAGGGTATGTAGATAAATTTATGAATTTAGACCGATTTTCACCCAAAGTTGCTTTAAGTGAATCCTTGAAGGCATAACTTTTTGAATCAGGGATAAAGTAGGATATTTTCATGAAGTTTATCATTATTTATATAACAGATTATATCAATATTGTCAATAGATCCACAGTGGTAGAAAGATAAATCTCTAGAGATATGTGTGGAGGGATTATGATCATACCTATGTGAAATTCTGGGAACTACAATTCTAGGAATAAGAAGAAGAGGCATACCTATTTACAAGGTAGTGGGATGAATCATAATCATATGGATAAATTAGTGAATCTTCCACCAAAACCCATGTGTAAAATTGGATGTTTTAAATGTTTTTCTTTGGATTCTATGAAGTGAGTTTGTATAGAACACCTTGATAATTTCATAGTAGAAATCAGATGGTTCATCTTCAGTGCTATTATCATAGTGCTACAAGGTCAGGTGTTCGGGACATATCTCATATTTCACAGGTGTCAAATGCTTTGATGAGATGAGGGAAGTAGAATACCTATTTTTAGTGGATCCAAGATATCCCTAGTGATTCCAGAAATACCATCAATCCTTTGAATGCGCAATCCCATTAAGGAAATAAAGACCAAAGTGCAGTGAGTAAGAAATTATATAAAGATAAGAAAGTTATTGTGGATGATCAATCTGGACCATCTATAGTAAGAGGTTAAATTATTTTTAATTATACTCATATGATATATTTTTTTGATATGGTTGTATCCCATTAATTTATTGCTTCTCATGTTGTTGATATTTTGAGTTTCAATGATGAGATGATGCCTTATATTTTGAAGATTCAAACATCTCCTGGCCAAAGAGCATGGTGATCCTTTATATGGAAAAAATTTCAATAAAAATTAACGAAGACCAATTCATATGGGATTTATCTATACTTGATATAGATTTCTATGACATAATCTTGGATGTGGATTGGTTGAAAATGTTCAAATCTCACATCGATTGTTATACTATAAGGGTTTGTTTTATGATAGATAATGGAATCAAACATATCTTTAGAGGGGACCCGAATGTAAAGGTAGGTGAAAATGACTTGTTGGAACCAGAAGCTAGAACTATATCATAAAAAATGGAATCTCTAACCATATAATCAGGGTATGAGATTGATAATAATGGTTTCCCAGTAGTTTTTGATCAGTTTCTAGATGTTTTTCTTGAAAATTTAATAGGGTTTCCCTCCATTAGAGAGGTGGAGTTTATGATTGATCTTTTCCCAAGTACCATTCCTATTTACCACTAATATTATTACATGGAAAAAATAGATTTAAGGGAACTGAAATTTCAGTTTTAAGCACTTGAAAGAAATGGTTTCATTCTTCCTAACACGTCTCTTTGGGTAGCATCAGTCTTGTTTGTGAAAAAAGTGGATATAACTTTTCATATTTGTGTAGATTATCATTAGAATAACCATGTTAAGATGAAGAAATGGTATCCAATTCAATATATTGATGATATATTCAATCAATTGAGTGGTGATAAATGGTTCTCTAAGATTGACTTGCACTTAAGATATCACCAATTGTGTGTTCGGAAGGAGGATTTTCCGAAGAAATCTTTCTAGAGTACATATAACTATTATGAATATGTGTTTACGAAATTTTGTCTTAAAAATGCACCAAAATTATTTATGGAATTGATGAATCACATATTTCATAGGTATCTTTATTATTTTGTGGTGGTGCTTGTGGATGACATATTGGTGTATTCAAGGACAAGGGCAGAGCATGAGAAACACATGAAGATATTTTTGGGAATTTTTCAGGATCATTGTCTGTATGAAAAATTATCAAAGTGTAATTTTTTGATATAGTATGTAAATTTTTTTGGTCATGTTATCTCTAAAAGAGGTGTTTCAATGAATCCAAAATAGATAGAGGTTGTTATCTCTTAGAAACCACCAAATAATGTCTTAGAGAAATAGTGTTTCTTTAGATTGGTTGGTTATTACTGATGATTTGTTCATGAATTTTCACCACTTGATTCACCGATGATATCTTTGAAGAGTAAATGTGTTCCATTCCAATGGAATGGGGAATGTTAGAAGTCATTTAATGACCTTAATGTTTTCCTTACATCATCATCAATCCTGATATTGATTAAATTAGGACATATTTATGTGGTATACTATGAAGCTTCGACATTTGGGTTGGGATGTGTTATCATGCAGGGAGATCCTGTTTTTTCTTATGGATCCAAAAAGTTATAGTTTCATGAGAAGAACTACCCAACACATGATTTTGAGTTATCAGATTCATTCCATGATTTGAATACATGACATCATTAACTCTTTAGTGAGAAATTTACATTTTTTATAGATTGTAAGAGCTTGAAATAAATTTTTTCACTAATAGATTTGAATCTGAGACAAGTAATATGGATGGAGTGTCTCCAAATGTTCGATTTTGAATCAATTTATTCACCGGTAAAAGAAAATTTTGGGGAATATACATTATGCAGGAAGTCATATAGATAGTTATAATAAGAGTCTTCAGATCAATGGTAGTAAATGTTCGTGATAGATGACATGCACATGGATTGTGAAAACTGAGGTAGGGTTGTGGTTTTCTTTCTTGTTTATTTTATTTATAATTTGGTTGAAATGATTAAATATTCATAGACATTCAATACCAAATGTATTTTTATAAGTTTAGAAATAAATGTTGGAGAGATAATTTAGGGATGAAAGGGGGATGAGAGTTCAGTTTGGTGGTTTCGAGGTTTGATGGTCATATATATGGCTTTTCAAGAATAACTTATTCATGCATACCACCATTCAAGAAGGTTTGTTCATACTATAATAAAGAATATATATAAGGAATTGAAAGCACAATTTTGGTTGTTTTTCATAAAAAGGATAGTAGATGAGGTTGTGATGAGATGCCTCACCTATCATCGGGTTAAGGCACAAAACCAGTAAACAGTGGGTATATTGTACTATTTACCTATTATTGATTTGAAATTGGAGTGGATAACCTTGTATTTTGTGAATGGTCTCCCCAAGGATGGTTTAGAAACCTGATTCCATATGGGTGATAATGGATTAGATCATAATATTGAACCACTTCATTCCTATTCATGAATCTCATATGAAGGAGAATTGTCTAAAATCTATATCTGATAAGTGGTAAAGAGGCACAGTGTCCCATTTAAATAGTATCATATTGAGCTGTAGGTTTTATGTCGCATTTCTAGAAATACTTATAGAATAACCTTGGGAATTGGTTGAGTATGACTACAATGTATAATGCTTAGATGGATGGAAAATATGAACAGATAATAAAAATGTTTGAAGCCAAGCCTCATAATTGTTTAATGGATTTTTGTGGCTCATAGGAGGATCAAATGAACTTATTGGAGTTATCATATACCAAAATTTATCAATAATCGATATATATGGATCCTTTTTAATCATTTTAAGGATGTCCTTATCATTATCCTCTTTGTTCATTGGAAACAGGAGAGACTTCACTGGTTGGGCCAGACCATGTCCAAGAGATAATGGAAATGAATTAGTTGATTAGGAAAAGGATCGAGATGGCCCATAGTTTTCATAAAACTTATGTGGATCATCATCTATAGCATTTTTCATTCAAGGTGAGTGATCATGCATTCTTTATAATCTCTCCAAGGCTTGGGCATCATCATTTTTCAAAGTATGGATTGATTTATCCTCGATATATTGGCCATTTTGAGGTAAATTAATGGGTTAGTGAGGTGGAATATTGGTTTTCTTTTCTACTACAGTTCAGTTCTTTTCACAATGTGTTTAGTGTATGAAAACTGGAAAGTATCTGCATAATCCTAACCATATGATTCGATGGGGTCATGTTTACCTATAAGAGGAAGATTTGTTAGTTTATATGATGTTATAGATTTTGGATATGAAATAGAAAGTATTTCATGGGGAAATCATCGGTCTAGTGTGGTCCTTGTGGAAACATTATCTAATTTTGGAAGAAACTTGGGAATCAGAGAAGGAAATGGTAAAAAATTATCTTGAACTCTTTCAGGGAAATAGTGGATTTCTACTTTCTAAGGATAGAAAAAACAATAGTGGGGAAAATTTAGCACACATGGTTTCAAGTATATAACTGTTTGTTTATTCCTTTTACATATGTAATGTGTTAGGGTAAATTTTAGGAGGGTTTATCTATATTTTGGAATGTTTTTATGATTTTTTGGAGGTACACAGTTCGAGTATAGTTAGTTCAAATAATGAAACTCCTATAGAAGACTGGGAAAAGTATGGAAATGGCCTCTGGATAGGTGGTTGTTTAAGAGGATGGTTTTTCTGAACCATGCATCGACCTAGTAGAAACCATGCATTGTGGATTAATACATTTTCACAGTTAGCACACTATTTTTCTAACCATGAACAACTCTAATTTAGATCAAAAAAATATGGATCTAATTTATATTTTCTAATTAATGGTTCATTTTCCCCTAGTATGGCCCTAAATGAAATTTATCTCTTACTAAATTCCTTGGAAACCATTCGTCTTGGTCCATTAGAAATCCTTTGTCAAATCATGGTGCGTTGAATTCAAATTTCATTGGTAAGTATCCATTATTAATTGTTTTCATTAGATATCTTCTTATTCCCTCTCTAAGAATGATAGATCCAATCCATTGGGGGATAGATCAAGATTATTTTCCTATAATTATGATATTTTTCTATATTGATGTTAGCGAATAAGATATAAGGTGAATTTTAGGATTTTAAATCTGCTTTGGTTGAAGAATTTTCTCTATTCTTCATTTTTTCAGACCTCCCCAATGTATGTAGATTCAGTCTAAACTCATGTTATTAGAACATGAAGACGTTATTTCAAATTGATAGTTTTTCTTGAAATTTATTGGGTTTTTCCAATTATTTATGGAAACCCAATTTAGTCCATGTTTATTTAATTTTACAAATTGGGTATTTTAGTGGAAAGTGAAAGCGGTAACATGATTTTAAAATCACTATTTTAGAAGAGTTGTTTGGTTTTGATGTATAGAAAAGGGTTTTAAATAAAAGGATTATTTTACTGAAATGTTTTGGAAAATATTGGTTTGTAAAAATTGGTTTTCATTATTATTGGAATAAATGGTTAAGCATGAGTTGAATGGGATGGATAATGGTCATGATGTATCACTATCAAAGGGTCGGAGTATGGACATGAAGTTTCATCATCAATGGTAACACCAATATTGAGTCTATGTGTGTGTGTGATGTTGTGTGAAATGAAACGTTTTAATCAAATTGCGTATGATAAATTAATTGAATGACTAATTTTAATGCTTTCATTGGAAATTTCTTTGGGCAGGAAAAATATTTTTATATGAAAACAATTTTTCTTCCAAATATTTTGACATTGATATCAACTGATTTAAAGTGTTCTATATAATTATTTGTATATAAAATTTTTAACATGTTTTATTTTAATGGTGTGAGTAATGAAATCATATGGGGAAAACCTCCTGAGTTTCATTACTCACCCCATTCTTGTGCACTTTGGAGCATTTTCAGAATTTTTATCAAGAAATTATTAATGGAAAGGAATATTATTTATTTATTGAGGTGTCATGATACTTTGGTCTATATTGTGTTGTTGGTTCTTGGATAATATTGGGAGTTTTGAAGTTTATGAATTAGGATTCTTTGATCTTTGTTGGTTTTGTCTTCCTCATTATACTTCGATATGGTGTATAGTTGCATTTTGGTATTGTTTCCAGTTTGGTATTTTTTAGGTTTGTATTTTTAGTACCGTAAGTTTGAGGTAAGTAATATTTTTTATGACCTTTTATGTGTATAAATTTGTTGGGTATTGTTTAGAATAGTTTTTAAGGGTTTTGAGAATGTTTGGAAGCTTTCTACGGGTGCATAATTTGAGAACAGTTAGTAGAAATCGTGCAAGAAACCCAGGTAAACCATGTTGCTTTACGAAAGGGTATTTATACATTAGGCACATGGTTTTTCTAACCATGAAGGCCAACCATACGGTGTTCCCTTAGGACAGTATCAAGAGCACAGATAGCACACATTTTTTTAACTATGCGAGCTAACTGTACGCCACATTAAAGATGGGTTTTTTGAAACAGTTTTGGTCAGGATTTTCCACAAACATTTAGTTTCTCCTATGACTTGAGCCTTACTAGGAATTTCATCTCTTTAAGGGATAGGTAACCTCTCCCACTCAACTTGGAGGAATTTTAAGGGTTTTTTGGTGGTTTGAATGTGATTATCCTTCGGTAGGTTTCCTCTCTGAGTTATTTCGTGGTTTTTTTGGATCTACAACTCCATATCTCTCTGTTTTCTAGATCTACACCTATCACATGTAGATATAGGGTCTTTTTTTCCTAGAATGATGAGAGTTGATCTTGTTGTGGTTAGGAAAAAATTATTTAAGGCAGTTTTGTGGAGTTTTCACCTTGATTTGTGGCGTGGTAGGGTGTTAATCGATTTCACCAAAACCCTATGGTATGTGGATTCACTCATATAACCATTTTTATATAATTAGAAGGATTAAATTTCAAATTAATGGTTTATTGTTGAAATTTATAATTTCTGGGTTGTCAAAATATTGTCTGACGCCCATTTTTTATGCTTTGTGTATTTGAAGAAAAATGGGTTATTATTGTGGAATGTTCATGATTTTTTATTTTAAAATTAGTGATTTAAAATCATTAGCATGAAAGATTTTTGGGAAATGGTTTACAAAGACGTGTTTCAATAAAAAGGTTATATTATTGAAATGATATTTGGCATGGATATGGTTTCATGTCATTTTCAATAAATTTTTATTTTATTGAAATGGTTATAGATTCTGTTGGAAATTGTTGATTTCTCATTTTAGTGGTTTTTATAAATTCTTTGTGTTGTTGATTGTATTAATTAGTTAAGCATGGTTCGATGTTCTGGATAGCGGGTACTAAGAACCACCATCAAAGATAAGTGGGCATGTAGTACCACTATATAAAGTGGATGGTTTTGGATGTGAACTACCACCATCAATGGTAAAACTGAGCTCATGTGTGGGGTTGGGTGTGTGTGTGTGAGTGTGTGTGTGAGAGGCATGGTAATATGATTGGTATGTGCATACATGCATGATTTTTAGAAAGGTTGATGAAAATTTAAAATGGATAATGACATGTTTGGTTGATTTTCATGGAATTCTATTGATTTTGGAGAATTTATTTTGTATGGATGTTTTTGGCTTGGTATTTATTGTTGACTTATTTAATGTCTTTATATAAATTGTTTTAAATATTTGTGCTAATGGTTCTATCCAACTGGTGCATATAGATAATTTATTTGGGGAAAAAATACTGAGTATTATCACTCACCCCTACCTTAAAACATTGGTGCTTTTTCAGATGACATATTCTAGGACACAGGTAAAGGTAAAGCATATCCTTCCTTTTTTGGAACACCATGATGCTTGGGTGGTCTTGTGGTACTTGTATCATGGAACTTTATGTGGATATATTGAGATTCTATCACAAATTCTAAATCATGTTGTTTAGTCTTCCTCTTGGAACTCTGATTATGGATTAGTTGGTTTAGTTGTATTTGTCTATGAGCTTTGTTATGGGATTGGTTTTTTTCCATGGTTGTTTCTTAGTAATGTGTTGCATTGGTTTACATTATTGACATTCATCATGTAGTTGTGGTTGGTTATGGCTTGTTTGGTTGGTTGCTTTATCTATAAAAGAAATATTGTTCCCTAATTGTTCTTGAAGCCCTTGGAATTTATTTCTTTCATTTATCACCATGGGGATATATCTTAAAGACAATTATCATACCAAAACCCTCACAAGCCAATGTGAAGGGGAGGGATGTCTCATGTTGTATTAGTTGTTCGGTCCTTGATGTACAAATAATGTCGGTATTGTTTGTTCTTGACATTAATTTTTAGTCTTGGTGTTGGAATTCATTCTTTTTCTACTCCTTGAGTTGGGATGGTAACAAGGTTTTGGATTGTTGGAATATGAAATTTATATCATAAAAGGACAAAAATATCCCTTTTATGCTGACCTTCAAGTTACCTTGAAGTTGGGTACATAAGTGTTTTGAAGACACATATAAATAACATGATCTCATTGTCATGGGTGAATCCTATGATATTAGCATGACATTCAAGGTAAATATTATATCCCACTACATTCATATTTCATTGGGAATAATGATTTATCTTGTCATATGAATGTGTTCCTTTTTTCAAATCATGAAGCTATTTTCAAAAGTATTATTTTGGAAAGTTAATGATTCTAGTATTTTTGAAATGGCTTGATTTTCAAAACACAATGAATTTTTAAAAAATTTAGAACATTATAAGTTTGAAAATGAAGAAAAAATTATTGTGTATAATGTGGTTGGGTAATGTTGGGAATATTTTGGAAGGGTTTTATAAAGGTTTGGAAGCTTTTCTAAGGACGCATTATTTGAGCACGGTTAAAAAAAACCATGAAATAAGCCTAGGTAAATTGTATTGATTGAGGTAGATGGATTCACTTGGTTGGCCCATAACTTGCCTAACCATGTGGGACAACCATGCAAGGTTCCCTTCAGAATGTAGTAGGAGCACGATTAACACAATTTTGTTTAACAATGTGAGCTAATCATGTGTGGTATTAATGATGGGTTTTCTAAAATGTTCTTGGTTAGGATTTTTCCTAAACATTTCATTTATACTCCCACTCGAGCCTCACTCAAGATTTCCTCTTCTCAAGGGATATGTCACCACTCTCACAAATCTTGGAGTCATTTTTTGGGGTTTCATTGTGGATTAAAGGACATTCTCTTCTGTTAAGTCTCCTATAATGGTTGTTTCGGGGTTTATCTTCGATCTATATCTCACTCTCTCTCATATTTCTAGATTTTCAATCATCGCATGTAGATCTAGGGTTTTTTTTCTTGAATTATTTTATCTTGGCTTGTTAATTTTCAGAAAAGAGATCTAAGGCAGTTTTGTAGAGTTTTCACCCTGATTTGCGGCGCGACTGTGCATTGGTTGACTTCACCAAAACCCTAAGGTTGGTGGCTTCACTATCATATCTATATTTATTGATATAGAAAAATTTAATTTCAACATAATGGGATGATCTTTAAATTGATGATTTTTGTGATGTGTGAAGCTTGTTTGACACCCATTTTATGACGTTTTGTGGATTTGCGGGAAAATAGGTTATTGTTGTGAAATGTGATTGATGATGGATTTTAAAATGAGAGTTTTAAAATAATTGGAATGGCATATCTTTGGTAAATGGTTTGAAATAATTGTTTTTGATAAAAATGGGTGTTTTATTGAAATGATATTTAGAATGGATATAGTATTAGGGAATTTTCAATAAATGCAGATTTTATTGAAATGATTCTGTTTTATATTAGAAATGTTTTATTACTTGTTGTATTTTTTTGGATTTATACATTGGATTATTAATGGGATTAAGTTATTTTTCATTGTTGTAAGTGATGGATAGGGGGCATGAAGAACCACTATCAAAGGGAAGTGGGTGTGAAGTACGACTGTAAAAAGTGGAAGGGTTTGGACATGAAGTTCCACCATCAATGGTAACACTGAGCTCAATTGTGGGGTCATGTATGTATGTCTAAGACAGGGGTATGTAGTTGGGATGGGTGTGTAGGCAAGATTTTTGGAATTGTTGATGAAAATGTGTAATGGTTAATGACATTTTTTATTTTTTACCTTGGAATTGTCTTGATTTTGTAAAATTACTTGGGTAAGGATGTGTTTAGATTGCTTTTGATTGTTGAACTATTTTATAGATTTCTATAAATTGTTTTATATAATTGTGATAATGGATCTTTCCTAGTGGTGTGTGTTGGTATATCATTTGGGGGAAACCTACTAAGAATTATTACTCACCACCTACTTTGGAAATTTGGTGATTTTTCAGATGTCATATTCTAGGACACAGGTAAAGGTAATGTAACTCATTCCTTTTGTCATACATCATGATGCGTGGGTGGTCTTATGGTACTTGGATCAGGGATCATGGTGTTGAACTATGGAGATTGTTTCATTTCTTCTTGGGTATTTTTTTTAGTCTTCTTCTTGGAAATATGATTATGGATTGGGTGGTTTAGTTGTATTGGTCTATGAGATTTGTTATGGGATTGGTTTTCTAGGATGGTTGTTTCTTAGTAATGTGTTGTATTGGTTTACATTTTTTACATCCATCATGTAGATGGGGTTGGTTATGGATCATGTGGTTGGTTTCTTTATCTCTAATGGAAAAATATTCCCCAATTGTTCTTGAGTCCCTCATCATTTATTGGCAGCCTTTGGTGCCTTGGGAATGTCACTTAAGGCCAAGTAGTGTCCCACCGCCCTCTCAAAACACTGGGAAGGAGTGGGATGTTACATTATTAATTTTCTATCATGAATTACATAGTGGTTGTTTTGGTTATGGTTTGATTGGTTATGGTGGTTTTATTTTTAATGGTCAAATCATCCCCCAATTCTATTAAATCTCTTGACATTTATCTCCTCCCATTGGTGTATTGGGGATGTCAACTAAGTCCAAGTAACATTCTACCTCCTTAATAATCCATTGGTGTGGGTCGGGATGTTACATTTTTGGTATATATTAGGTTAGATCGCATTTTAGGAAATAAACATAAAATATAATGGTTCTATTGTTCTCAATTTTTATTATTTAAGACATTTTACATTTAATACACTATGAATCCTTTTGTGCGGTGTTAAATTAATTTATCATCCCATGAATTATATATATATATATATATTATTTTTAATTCAATTTATATACTAATATAAATCATTTTATTTTCTTTAAATGGATTCATCTCAAGTGTTCGCCCAATTGTAAGGTTTTTTGTCTAAATAACTATTCATTGGGTAATGTTTTGATATTACACACCAATATTATTTTTCATCATGTAACTTATACCCCTTTAATTCTAAAATATTAAATTTTTATAGATATTAGAATCGAAAAATTCATTTATTTCATTTTTTAATTAAACTATTTTTTATTTAATCCATAAAATTCAAGGGAGGTTTCATAACTCAATATGTGTTATTTAGTTATAAGTTTTCTCCTTGAGATACATTTTTTATTTCATATGGTATATCCTATTTATTTTTTTAGAGATAAACTTCGATTCTAATATTCCGTTTTGATTATTTCTCTTTCTTATTGAAAATAAAACCATGTTTAAAATAATACTCACCCTCTTAGACAGTGGGTTGTCTTCCCTATCCATAATTTCCCTCCCCATAAATGTTCTCCTTTTTAATAGGAAAAATTATAATGTTTTATCTCTTGTGATATTCATATTTCCTTTATCCTATTTTCAAAAGAAATTTTTATCATATATTTATTATATGGGGTATCATAAAAATATTTTAAAATATTAAAATGGTTTTCCTTCCATGATCATTTTTTCAAACTTCCATAGCACCCTCGTTACGTGTTAGTTACATAGTATCTTTATTTTTCTCCCTTTTATGAAATCTTTGTTTTGTGAACTTCATATATTTCTATATATATTTCCTATATATATGCATAGTTATATGTATTTTTCATTGTGGGGGTTATACATATTTTAATTCCCTTCAAAATTCCCAATTTTATGTAGTATTGATTTAAGGGAACTTTCTTATTATTTATCTCAGGTTATGAATCACTCCCATCAAAAGTATTTATCCAATTAAAAGATTATGAAAATAGTTAATATTTATTAGATAACACTAGTTGTTCATTTTTGGTTTTATGTAATGACATAAGGTCTTTCCTTCTTTAAAAGATCCTTTAGTGATTTTATAAATCATTACAAAAAATGGTTTATTTTTCTATCAGTTCTCTATATCATTCTGATATATTTTGTAAAATAGAAATCCATGTTAAATAAAAATGTAAAATTTTAAATTATGAATGTCTAAAACAGTTGAATAAATTATTCTATTAGTAATCCTTATGATTTAGCCTTCAGTTAATCCCAAAATTAGAATTATGAAACCTACTTCTTTCTAATGGGTTTGACCATGCTTATGATTTAGGTGTGCTTTTTTTCCACATGTGGAACATACATGTATATGATTTTAATTATATGATGGGTGGTCTTGAAATTATATATCACTCTAATGGATAGGATAAAGATTTATATCTAATGAGATGTGAAATTTGGGATTAGGGAGTGAACCTAATCCAATATGTAACTTTTTATAGATTTTTATGATAGTCTTAGGAGTAAAACTTAACTTATGTTTCTGATGTCATGTTTTATGTTTTTACCACATGTTTATGATTTCATTATCTTCTGGTTTCATTTTCTTAAACTATGTTTCCATGAATATGATCATTCTATTTATGATATCATGTTATGCCTCTTAACTCTAATGTTATGCTTCATTGCAATGTTTATTTCTTAACTAGAATTTTTAACATTCCCTTTCCCTTACGAACTTTTCCAAGGTAATACTACATAGAATTAGAATATCTACGAGAGTTAGAATAACTATAAAGAATCTTTAATAAAGAATATGTTTTTACTTTTGAAGATGATTTATTTATGTATCTAATCATCAAAAGAAACTAGACCTCTAGATCCTCATTTTTTTGGAAATATATGTTGTATATCAAGAATTGATATGTGTTTATGTATTGGGTAACTATAATGAAATTGGCAGTGAGGATAATATCTTTTTATGTAAGCAACAACATCCAACTCCAAATCATGGGTTATGATGTTCTTATCATAAACCTTTGCTGCCTAGACAATTAATTAATTAATTACCCTTACCGCATAAAAAATACTTCAATCATAGACTATGATGTATAATAGTACAATGTATTATATTTATCTTGATTAGGTAAAGTATGTATCAGTAATAAAATAAACCTATATATTGGATCCTAAAGAGATATTCTATAAGAACTTAACCACTTGGACCTTACTCTCCTCATGATTAGTGTTTTAATTAGGACTTTCAACTGAGAGAAGTGATATATGAATCCAAAATTATAGCCTAAAAATCCTAAAAAACTACATATATTGATGATGTCCATTGAATTATTGCAAGAAAAAATGGATCTGACTATACAATGACTATATATATTCCATCCCCTAATATCACTCTTCGTAAATAGTGAACCTCTCTAATTTAGAGTTAAAAAAAGTGGTCGGTATAAAGTAAATGTTCCATTAGTATCCCCAAGAAGATCTATAAATTATAAAAATATTTGTCCCTCTACTCAGTGTATAATAAAATATCGTTAAAAATAACCACCATGAAGGAATCTAAAAAATGGATGAAAGGCCCTATTCATTAAATTTATGCAGATTTTTAATATATTTTTTTAATCCAAATGATATTCTAAGATAATCTTACAGAACATACCACATCCTGAAATTAATTAAAGGAATATCATATGGCCTCACCCAAAAATTTATAAAACATAAACTCATGCCAATATTAGAGGACCATATGGATCTCCTTATTTGATCAAAAAATAATCTATTTGACAAAGAAGATACCTATTCTTGACCATCTTCAAGTTAGACCTCTAATTATCTAGACACAACCATAATAAACCATAAACCATATTGTTTAATAGGAGAGGTAAACACCAAGGGTATGTGGTCATGATAATATATCTCTTCAACTCATTTCCCTCTATCAAAAACATTATCACAATAATCTATGTTGTTTTAATTCAAATTAGTGGAATGGATTTTGTATTTTTATCTCAAACAATATTGATCATAAAATTTACCTCTCTATTAGGGGAAATCCATAATAAAATTCTATGAAAATGGTTTTTAAAATTTTCAACCATAAAATGGTAATCAAGAATTAGGGTTACAAATTATTCTACAAACAAGGGAATAGGTTTCCCCATACTACCAGTGGTCTAGTACTAAATAGATTTTCTATAATTAAAAATATTTGATTAGGGTATTTCAATCACCCTTAATAGAAATGAATGATTCCCATCATTGATAATAGTTGATATGTGCACTAATAGAAAACAAAATTTTAACAGCACTAGCCTTTATCAGTGCTAGAAAACAGCACTGATAAATGACACATTTTATCAATGCTTTTTTATCACTGATAAAGGGTACCCTTTATCAGTGCCTTATTTTTACTTCCCATAAAGAGATCTGTTATCAGTGCTTTTTTATCACCGGTAATGGTGCAAATAAAATGAAATAATCAAATAAATAAAAATTAAAAATTGTATAATTCATAGAAATATTAAAAAATATTAAATAAAAAATTATTGATAAAAAAATAAATTGGTTAAAATATATATAAATTATAAATACTAATAAATATTATATATTAAATATATTGATATATGTAAAAAAATAAAAAAATTAGAATATGTAAATTGAGAAAATTATTACACATTTTATTAATTAAATAGTTATTTATATTCTTAATAAATAATATATATAATATATATATATGTGTGTGTGTGTGTGTGTGTGTGTTTTAATATGATTTATATAATACAAAATATTTATTCTTTATATTAAATAGTAATTATATATTAATTAAATAATTGTTTATAATTAAAAAATAATATGAATTTAAAGTATAGACTAATTACATCAAGTAATGGATATAATTTAATATCCTTTGATTTTTTGAATTTATCCTAGATATAATGTGTGTTATATTTATTTCACATATACGTAATTAATTAATTTTTATATACAACGCATGTGCACACACAAATATGTTTTTAGTAATTTAATAAATTTCTATTATATATTATAAATATTTCTTTACTATGTTTTAATATTTTCAATATGTATACTTCTTTATTTGAATATATATCAATTTTTTAATAATTTATATTTAATTAATAAAACTGATCCATTTTTTCAATATTGGTAAATTGTACTAATTTTTAATTATTCAAATTCAATCATTTTTATCATCCATACACATAAGACTAAATATTCATTAATAATATTAACAATATATGTATAAAAATATTTATAAATGTATATTTACGATGTTTATAAATTTATAAATTTATAATTATAAATAAATAATTATATATATTTGAATAATTATAAAATTATAATAAATTTATTTAAATAATAAATATATTTATATATTTATATATTTATTATATATATATATAATTATATAAATATGTATAAGGATAATTGATATGATGGCGGGTCCGGGGGTACGGGAGCTTCACGATGATGGTGGTCCGCTGGTTCCCTAGGGTTTTTGATGTGGGTTCCCCAGTTTCATGGCTCTGTTCTTGTTGTTGGTGAGGTCGGATCTCTTGGGAAGGAAGGTCCGCAGCATCTTGAGGGTCATGCAGCGCCAGTAAGTCTTCCGACATCTTGGTCTGACGCTGCTCGAGATGTCGACATTCGATCTGTTTCTCAGAAGGATGGTGTGATGGATTGCACGCAGACGGTGGATGGCGCTGTACAAGAGCGTGTTATTTGTGGTCTGCATGACAGTGGATTGCGGGATGGAGGTGTTGACCTCAGATCTAGAAATTCTGTTCGTGTTTTTTTGGGCGATAGAGGCGTGTGAGGGCGGAAGTCTAATCCAAGGATGCCGCTGCCTTCAGATGGTTTTGCGCGGGGTCGGGAATTCAGGCATCCAGTGAAGAAGGTGTTTCCATCGGATGGTTGTGTCGGCTCCAAAAAACTGGCCGCTGTTATGTTTCGCTCTGAGTCATATTGGGAGAGGAATAATCCGGATGATGGTATGAAGTTTGCATCCGAGTCACTCAATGATTCGTGTTCTGGATGAATTCATCGAAAAGGGTCATCAGCTCATGTTGAGGCCAGTCCTGATGTCTTTGCTGAAAGTATTGCAATTGGGAAAACCTCTCTGATTGAACCCCTTGTTTTTCCTAAGGGTCATAAATCCTGGAGGTTCGATGATTTGGTCCGAAGAATCTCATGTCTGTGGAGTTTCTCTGATTGGAGGTGTGTATCTCTTGGGCGTGGTTTCTTTCACTACATTTTTCCTTCAGATGATTCTAAAATGCATGCATGCAGTATTGGATCTCTTTCCATGAAGCCTGTATGTCTCCACCTTCATGAATGGTCTCTGGACTTCAATGATTCACGTGCAAGGAATGCTTTTTCTCAGGTATGGGTTCGTCTTCATGGTCTTAATTAGGTCCTCTGGCACACAAAGATCCTGCGTGATATTGGCATGGAAATTGGGACGCCTATACGAATTGACAAGGAGACTGAGAATGTTCATTTTGGACACTTTTCCAGGATGTTAGTGGAGATTGATATTATATCCAACCTAATTCACAAGGTAACTCTTTCCACTCCGACGGATGACATTCAAATTGATGTTGAGTATGAAAGAAAGCCACTTTTTTGTAATGAATGCATGGCGATTGGGAATGCTTTGGAACTATGTCGAAGACATATTTCTTGTGAGAACTATGGGATGAAGGGTCACCCATCCAATATCTGTAGAAGGAAATCAAAGAGGAATTTTGTGGAGGTGTCACAGCCCCTTGGTATTAACATCAAGTCATCTTCCAATAAGGTTTATGTGTTTGTTTTTGCAGAGAAACATCAGCTAACTTCGAAAGGGAAGGGACTGATGGTGGATTTGTCACCGTTGAGAGCCAACAGTGGTCCTTCTAAGTTTTAGAAAAACTCGGCATGCCCGACGGGTGGTCCCTCCAGTGCTCGGGTTGATGTTTCCAAGGGGACGACAGCCACAAATGGTCATGCTGTTACTCCCACTATATTAGTTTGGACTAGAAAAAATACTACCTCTGTTGTAGGGTCTCCTGCTTGCACTGATAGTCCTGGTGCAGGTTTACGATGTGATGAGACTGCTGAGATGACTCTTAATACTGGTAAACAGGTTGATTGTCATCAGAAGATTCATAATCTCTTGAATTCCTCCAGGATAACTGGAATGTGGCGTGACGTCTCCGAGGCAGAGGGGGTTGCAGCGGATAGTGGTGGTCCTACTTCTTTCAAAGACAAACTCATGTCTGGAGAAGGGGTCGTAGACTAGACTCTTACCCCCTCGAAGCGAAGGTTGAGGAAGGACTACTATAATATACCCCGCACTGTGTGTACTCAATCTTCTAAGATATCAGGCATGTTTAATTATGATATTCTTAAGATCCTTAATCAGGGTAAGTCCCAATCTGAATGGGAAACTGCTGATGACTCTGATTATGGGAATGATATGTCCTATTATGATATGTAGTTTTGTGCTTTGACGGATGAGGTAATGTCCCTTTGTTTGACCCCGCCCATCTCCTCATTTATATTTTTCTTTATTAATAAATTGTCAGAAGCATTTCTTTAGGCTAGTTTTGATGGTATAAATATATATAAAGATATAAATATTTTTTTAAAAGTATTTATATAATTATAAATATATAATTATAAAATTATAAACAAGTATTTATAAAATTATAATAAATATATTTAAAGAAGGAATATATTTACTATATATATATATATTTAATGTATATACTTAACCCAATATATTTATAATTTTTTATTTATAATTATAATTATAAATCATTTATCAGAAATTAATTATTTATCATTGATAAAATTCACATTTATAATTTCTTTTTTAGCAATGATAAAGATGAATTTTGTCAGTGGTAATTAATTTATTGTTGATAAAAGGTATCTTTGTCACCAATATTTTGGAAGCACACATAAAAGTGTCCCGATCTATTTAAATAACCCTAAATAGTCACAAAATTCTCATGATACCGAAGATTTTCTGGGAAGCCACCCTCTATCAGCGCTCTTCCTGAGTGGATTAATGTTCGAATCAAGGCTCAAATCCAAGGATTGAACAATTACAAGGCTCAAATCAAAGGATCGAATGATTCCAAGGTCGATTAAATCTAGGGCTCAAACATTTTCCAGATTTTTGATATCTCTACTTTCTCTCAGATGATTCAAACCTTCAATCCAAGGTATCTTATTTTTTCTCATCCTTCTCACTCATTAATTGCATGTTCCATATAATAGTTCCAAGGAAACATATACTTGATACATTATGTGTACAAAATATGGTGGTTTTAAAAATATGGAATGATATCTCTTTTGAGGAATAATCAGTCAAGATAATGGATCTTTGAGATAAATTATGATGAAATATGAGCATGAAACATATCAAAGTTTTTTTCCAAAATCATAATCAAGAGGAAGTGAGATTGGAACAAGAAGATACAATCAAATAAATGTATTCTATTATCTTCTCAATTGAGTAATTGAATTTTAAGGGTGACTTTTTTTAATATATAGAGAATGTGTCATACCATATTTTAGTTTGAATTTTCCTTTTATATCTTTAATGTGTTTAATAGTTGATTAAATTTTTACATGTGACATATAGATCTAAAAAATGATTTATTTTATTGTAGTATAATATTACAACATAAAATGTGATAAATTATTTTATAAAAATAAATTATAAAAAAAATTAAAGAACATGATTATTAAAACTATAAAAGGACAATACATACAAGTTAATCAATCTTTTTTATGATTTTAGTATTATTTTTAATGGTTTTACATTAAAATCATATCATCAGGTATAACTATAGAAAGAATAAAATATATTATAAATATGATTGGTATTTTATAAAATAAATTACGAAATGGGATGAGTAATTTTGAAATAATTATTTAAGGAAATACAAAATAATGTAAAATAATAAAGTGTTCAATATAGGTTCTTTTGATATATATAGATATTGGGTACACAAATAGTTGGTGGGTCTATTAAAATTTTCATAATTAAAATATAATCTTTATGTATAGGTAAGTAATTTATTATAAATAACATATTTGACATGTATAAAAAATAGTTAACATCTATTGACAAAGAAATTTCTTTTTATAAAACAATCATTAATGCTATATATTATTTGATTTTATTTAAAACATAAATCTCACATATTTTAATTTAGAATTTAATAAAATGTATTTAATATTTATAAATACAAAATTTAATTTATGTCAGAGTAAAAATAGTATTTTTGTGTTAAAAATTAGTTAATATTGTTAATAGTGGAAATAGATCAGTAAATATGATAAATATGATAAATATAGTAATAATGATTTGTATGTTTATAAAAAATAATAAAATATTTTCATAACATGTCCCTAAGGAGACCCCTTTAATCACATAAAATAATTATTATGACCCCCCAAATATCTCCTTCAATAGGCCCCATTTTAATAACCATATCTAATGGGGTAATTCTAACAAATGGGAGAGATTACCCGTTTTGGAGAACATAATGCTATAAAATTATCGTCCACATCAGCTTCTTCTCCTGAACAGTTAAAATTTAATTTTTTTTCTTTGAGACTCACCCTCATCTCATTTATGTTTCTTGTACTACTCTGGGAATTAGTCATCCCATGGATGACTACTGCTTAGAGTATTTTAAGCAACATAGGTGCATATCTACAAAAGATGGAGGATGCGTTTCCAAAAAAAATGAAATGATAAATGTTTAAGATATGAGCTAATGAGGATGGATATAAAATACACATAATCAACAATTTATAAGACGTCCCTTTCATTTGTAGATCATAATCGGTTCTTGTTAGTCCCAATATAGAAAAGATATTTTACATTATAGGAGAATTCAAAGAGTGGATATGGATTCTCAATAGAGTAACCAAATACCTAAAACCATTAAAAAAGAAAGAGAGTTTAATTAGAAGGTAAAAGATTATTTTAATATACTATATTTTCCATCATAATATTATATGTTTTTTCTTGCACTAACAAAATATAAATTAAATTTTTGACTACTCATGTAGACAATGTCTTTTACACATGACGATGTTACCAATACCTTATAAGAACAAACTATAATGAAAGAAACCATTTGGAAAGAAGTAAAGGTAATGCTACGACATATTTTATCTATTTAACTAAAAAATTATATAATGAAATGTTGATTTAATTTTCATTATTCATTACATAGTTCATTTATTTTTGAAGATTTCTATCCATCATTCATGGATTTCTACACCAAAAATTCTACAAAATTCTTCTCCCTCGAAACATTTTCACCCCTATAGTGTTGGAACTTATCACTTTCCTTCAACTTCCTTCCAATTCTAAATCACAGAGTTAATCTTGATGCTTTCATAGTAAAATAATTTTCTATAGAATTGATATGTTGTTTTATATATATGTTTAATTTATTTCTTTTTAATATTACTCACATCAGAATTATTTTCATATATAGGTGGATTATTTAGTTTTATTAGGGGTTATCTGTCCATATTTCATGACATTCTACACCAAAACATCACCATACTTCTTCTCCCTCAAAATATTTTCATCACTGTAGTGTTGAAATTGATAACTTTCATTCATGTTCCCTCTATTGATCAACACCAGAGGTAATCTTGATGTTTTCACAGTAAAATCGTTGTTAATAGAATTAATAAATGGTTTCATATTTATATTTAATTTATTTATTTTTAGTATTTCACATATAATAATTATTTTCATTTATAGGTGGATTATTTTTTTTGGAGTATGGATGGTTTGTTCAACGATTCTCATGTTTATGAGAGATCGGACTTTGAGATTGCAATTGAGATAACGACAACAAATAAATCTGCCAAGAATTCATACAACCATACTGAAATGATGAATTAATACTACTTATTTATTTAATTTTTTCATAATTCTAACTACTATGTGTATATAAATTTCCTTATCACTTTTATCTAACATTTATTTGGTACTTTAATAGATATTTTTGGAAGTAATATTTTGTTTCCATCTATCTGCAATATAACATAAAGGATATAAAATGTTTTTCTACTAATATCACCACTACTTCTATTTCCATTGTCTTTCTTATTAATCTTCCTACACTACATATTTATTCTATGATGTTACCTGAAAAATCATTCTCTTTTTTGAAATCTTGAATAGTTGAGGGCACATGAGCTTCATCTTCTCTTCTATCTTACAACAACGACAATAGTTTTTCATCTAAAAAC
Source organism: Viscum album (assembly GCA_963277665.1). Lineage (NCBI taxonomy): Eukaryota > Viridiplantae > Streptophyta > Magnoliopsida > Santalales > Viscaceae > Viscum > Viscum album. The sequence continues at coordinate 19,757,942 of OY728157.1, read as the reverse complement.
GTCAAATAAATTTTAAGTGTTGTTAGTTAGACAAAGAAATGTAATGGAAATCATTGTATGATTGGAAGTTTAGATTTTTTGAGACTTTGGGATGTGTCAGAATCATTTGTACCTCAATCTGATACATGGTGTGACTAGTATGACTCTATGTTGTAGTTTTTTTAAAATTGACATCAATTTTAGTAAAAAAGATAAATTACACACTCAAAAATTTGAAAAAGTATTCTAATAATTTTGATACTTTAAGAAAATGATTCATAAGTTATTTTTGATGTGTAGGAATGAGACACATGATATTACCGTTATGACTCTTAGTGTCTGTTATCAATTTAAAATCAATACTATAGTTCAAAAGGTTTCACTCAGTGAAAACCAAGAAAACACAGTCATATTTTCTTGTTAATTGAGTAAATTAACTCAAAAATAATTTTTGATGTGTAGGAATCTGTGTCATGTCAAAATGATACATGATGTGATCTATAGTATTCAATGTGAATTTTCCAGTTTAAAATGACATTTTAGTAAAAAAGACAATTGATGTACTCAAAACCAAGAAAACAATTCAGATTGTTTTGATACGTTATTAAAACAATACAAAATTCATTTGGAAAATGTAGGAGTCATCCACATATCAATATTACACATGGTGTGACTGGTGTGACTCCAAGTGCTTCTTTCTATTTAAAATTGACATTAATTTTAGTAAAAATGACAATTGACAAAATCAAAAATGAGAATTTTATTATTATTTTGATACTTTAGTAAAACAATCCATAATAATTTGGGATGTGTATGAATAATCCACACCTCAATTGGAAACATAATGTGACTGATATAACTCCAAGAGTGTCTTTTTATTTTAAATTGATATAAATTTTAGTAAAATGAAAAATGACCTACTCGAACCTGATAAAACACATTCTATTATTTTGATACTTTAGGGAAGTTATCCAAAAGTCATTTTAAAATTTTTGGAATTCGCCACACCTAAATCTGATACATGATGTGCCTTGTATTACACAACGTGTCTGTTATCTGTTTAAAATTGAAATTTTAGTTCAAAATGTGTCACTCATTAAAAACCACATAACATGCTCATATTTTCATTATAATTTAGTACATCGATTCAAAAATCATCTTTGATGTGTAGGAATTGGACTCACATAAAAACAATACATTATGTGATCTATATGGGTCAAAGTGCATGTTTCCTATTTAAATTGAAATTTTAGTATAAAAGACAAGTGACATAGTCAAAACCAGGAAAATAATTTATTAATGATTCAATAATTTATGAAATCGATCCATAAGTCATTTGGGATGATTAAAAATTATTCCCACAGCAATCTGACACATGGTGAGACTAGTACGAGTCAAATTGCATATTTTATTTCAAATTGACATTTATTTTAGTAAAAAGGAAAACTGACATATTCTAAAATAATATAACATATTCATATTGTTTTTTAATTTAGAAAAATGATACATATGTCATTTGTGAAATTTAAGAATCATTACCACCACAATCTGACACATAGTGTGACCGGTATAACTCCAAAGGCTTCTTTTTATTTAAAATTGACAGTAATTTTACTAAAAAGGATAACTAACATGATCAAAACCAAGAAAAAATATTCTAATTATTTTTATAATTTAGAAAAATTATCCATATATCATTTGGCATGTGTCGGAATCACACTCACCTCAATCTGACGCACTGTTCGATTGATATGTCTCTAAGTGCATCTTTTTATTTAAATTTGACATCAATTTTAGTAAAAAGGATAACCAACCTACTAAAAAATAAGACGTTACAATTATTTTTATACTTTAGATAAATGATCTATATGTCATTTTTTGTTTATAGGAATCAACCACACCTCAATATAATACATAATATGCCTGGTATGCCTCAATGTGTCCATTATCAATTTAAAACCAACATTTTAGTTCAAAAAGTTTGACTCACTAAAAAATGAGAAAAAAATGCCCATATTTTCTAGATAATTTAATAAATTTATTCATAAGTCATTTTTAATGTTTAAGAATTAGTCTCACATAAAAAATATGATGTGATATGTATAAGTCAAAGTGTGTGTTTCCAGTTTAAAATGGAATTTTTGTAAAAAATACTCGATGTACTCAAAACCATGTAAACTCATTTCTATTATTTTAATACATTATTAAAATGTTCCATAAGTCATTTTAGACATGTTGGTATCATCCTCAACTCAATATATTTCTTAGTGTGACCGGTATGACTCCAAGAGCATCTTTTTTATTGAAATTGATATTAGTTTTAGTAAAAAGGACAACCGACCTACTAAAAATGAAGTAAACACATTCGTATTGTTTTGATACATTATGAAAATGTTACATAATTCATTTTTTTACATGTTATAAGAAACCTCATCTCAATCTAATACATGATGTTCTCAATATGAATCAATGTGTCTGTTATAATTTTAAAATCGATATTTTAGTTTAAAAAGTGTCACTCTTTGAAAACAAAGAAAATGAACTCATATTGTCTTGATAATATAGGAAAATGATACATAAAACATTTTTGATGTGTAGTAATTATTACCATATCAAAACAATAAACAATGTGACCAATATAAGTCAAAGTGCATGTTTCCAATTTCATTTGATATTTTAGTAAAAAAGGCAAGTGACATACTCAAAACAGAGAAAACAAATTCATAATGTTTTAGTACTTTAGGAAAATGAATCAAAATCCATTTGATACATGTATAAATTATTCTTACCTAAATATGATTCCTGGTGTTACTAGTATGACTCCTAGTGTGCCCTATCAATATATAAGTGTCATTTTTGTTTAAAACATGCATAAAATCTCCAAAACTGAGAAAATGATCGTAGATTATTTTATCATCATTCTATATAATATTAATTAATTAATTTACTTATCAATTTTATATTATAATTAATTAATTAGTTTCCCTAAAGGTAATTCTTGAATACAAACAAGAAATGTTGCAATCTTCAAGAATCAACCACAACTCAATCTGATACACAATGTTCCTGGTATGTCTCAACAATTTGTTTAAAATTAACACTTTCTCTTAATTTATTTATTTATATTAATACTAATATTATAATTGTTTTCTTATACTGGTGACATTTTTTCTCGAGCAAAAGTTACGATCAAAAGGCAAATGAAATATGATATTTTTGAATGTATGTAATGATTTGTACTTATGTAATTATATAAACCAATGTTTGAAATATCTATAATATAGTTTTATTCATGTATTTTTGTTAAGAATTTTATTTCATTTAAATTATGTATTGGTTCTTTATTTTGATAATTTCATAGTGGTTTTGGTTCTATGATGTGCTGTTACAACACACTGTACCATGCCCCTTTATCAGCACCTTTTAAAGAGATCATAAAGGTAAACTTTATTGACACTTTTAGAAGTGCTGATAAAGGAGTATTTATCCATTCTTTTATATGATCTTTTAAAATACTAGGGATTTGATTAATCTAATCAATCCCAATGATAACATAAAAAATATTGTTCTCTAAAATTAAGATATATCAGAGAAAAATATATCCATTGTTCAATTGGAAACACTTATAAAATTCTAAAATACCATATCATAGCACTATTAAGGGTATATCTATAGAAATAACCCCATATAGGCACTCTATAGAGAGAAAAGAATCACCCGAAACCATATAAGATATTAATGGCTATGATGCACCCATATCAAATAAGGAAGAAGAAACTGTATAAATGAAAAAATCATTCCCCATTCCATCAATGTCCATTCCATCTGATAATTATGAGCCTCCTTAATGTAAATATATTGGATTATACCCTAGACATATTATTATATCACCATACTCACCCAAGAAGTATTTCTCTACTTATGATACTTTTCCAAATCTATGGTACCACATCCTCTACTCTATTCCAAAATTCGGAAAAAGATGAAATAAAAGACTTTAAAGGATCTTTTGGCCCAACACGAAAGCCTTAGGTCAAACTAAAACCATGCCCACAAACTGATTATTATTTGATACTAAATAACTACTATGGATTTCAAACCACTCTAAAAGTGAAACACTCCATTAGTTTATGATCACAATCAAGATATATATTTACTGACTATAAATATTGATACTTTTATACGAATGATTTCCTTATTGAAAGAAGGGTTAAACCCCTACCATGGATAGTCTCCCTTTGAACACACTAGAGAGACGCCATCCGAATCTACTTCTTTTAACCTAATTAAATACTCTTGATCCTAGTTTAATAATAGAATGACACAAATAATCTATCCAAAATATGGTTCCTATAAAAAATATAGTCATAGTTCACTACCTCAGAAAATGTTTTCATGTGACAAATATTCTCTTATGATTGAGTCTAATTACTTTGGATATCCAAAAAATTCAAAACATGAGAAGCCTCATCAATAGAAAACATGGTTGAAAATTAAAAATAATTTGTAAAATAGCTATCCTAATCAATCATTGACATTCCCCCTATATGAGATGAAATAAGTCTTTACCTCAATCTAATATTCTTATGTTAATAAAAAACACATCGAAGAAGTGATATTAATAATTAGTTTATGTAAATCTTATATAATGGTCATCCTATTTTAGAGAATCCTACTAGTTCATAGTTTGTATGCAAGGTGTCAATGAAGGGAGTTTTAACCTTGAATTTTGATGTGTCTCAGTATTCTAAAAAACGGTCAATATAGACTGCATCTAAAAATCTATTGCAGATAGTATACCCTCACCTAAAAAGATGAAAATGTGCTATAATATGAACTCTTAGTTCGTGCCTTCTATAGAAATCCAAAATATCAGTACCCCATTTCTCAAGGAATACATGAAATGGTGTATACTCTCTTGGATCAGTTGATCAATGATTGGTATACACACAATTAAAGGAATCATTACCCTAACTATTTGGGTGTGTTAACCACTAACTTCTTAGAACTCAAAGAGTTACTATCATGGTGAAATATCACTAAAATTACAAACACATAACATAGAATATAGCTTTTGAAATCATATTCATTAATCTATGATACCTTATGCACATCTACAATAAGATAAAATGGTTTCAATATCTGTACACAAGTATATCCCAACTTACTCACTCTTAAGTCATGTATAATTACACATATGACTACATGAATAATAATCCCATGTAATGGGTTGGTCAATTAATGTAATATAATGAATTTATATATAAAAACACAATATATGTTTTTGATGAAACATAAAAGGACCAAATATTCTAACATAACCATAATATAAATTAACTACAAGCATACAAATATCATGTTATTCCAATATTTAAAAAATAATTCCTGAAAAAACAAACTCATACCACACCAAACTATGATTTAAACCACAATACAATAAATATTATAAAAATAACTTATGAACTAAATCAAATAACTCAATTCTAATAGTAAAAACAATGGACAAGAATGTTATCTCTTGTAACATGGACTTTTCATATATGTTGGTTAGATAAACCTATGGATAATTTCCCTACCATTTTTCAAGAATAAACTACCCCAAACTTCCTTTCTCAAATAGTGAGAAAAAATAAACAAATATCTAATACTAATTTATATCATCCCTAAATGGCTCACTTTAATAGAATATTGATTGGTGGTATAATATAACCTTATCTACAACTTCATGTACACTATAGGTTGTATAACAGTAGTGATGATTGATGAACAATTAGTTTCATGATTGTACCCTCGGTTATAGATAACCTTAAATTCTCATTGATGTAATAAAAATAAAAACTAATTATAATAAACAAAATGAATATAAATTATAGTTTCCTTCCAACTATGGAAATATAAACAACACATGTGATAACCCAATGAAGATAACATTAATTTCACCTAATAATAAGGAAAATTTAAGGACTCTTAGAGTATTTAAATGTACAAACTCTTCACATGTAAGTAAAATAAAGGACACTATATCGAAATTGGGTCATCAGTCCTCATTTATTCCCATTTTCAGACTCCATCCATGCCATACCAGTCCATCCTTATATTGTAGGGCCCTTTCAATTACATGTGTCATGAACCACAAAGTATCATGAGGTGAAAGTGTACCCTATAAGGGTGTGTGTATAATTCAATAGTCCAACACCAAATGATTCCCCAAAAAATACAATAAATATAATGGAATTAGTAGTATAAAGATAGATCAAAAACCAAACCATATACGACCATAAATTTTTTAGATTGAGATAAAATGGGATGATGAACCCAAGTTATAAATATGAATTCGGATTGAACAATACATTATGTAACATCCTGACCCTCAGCCATTGTCTTGGGATGGTAGTTGGACATTACTAGGAATTATGTTGCATCCCCATGACACTAAAGTGTGGAAATAAATACCAAGGGATTCATAAACTATTGGGGGGTGATTTACTATTTGAAAAAAACAAAAAACCAATAATAAAAAAAATCCACTATATCATGCATGAGAACAATGTAATATAACTAAAATAAATATAAACTAACAACAATACCAACCTACAGCCATGAACCATATCAGCGTTCAAAGTGAAAGATAAAACCGACAAACCAAATACAACCAAGACATCTATAAGAAACTCCCAACAAGCTCCAAGATCTAACTCAATAATCCATTCCCAAGGTTTCAAGACACATCACTAAATAACTGTGATACCTTGCCTTTACCTACATCCTAATATATATCGTCTAAAAATGAAGTAAAGTGCTCAATCATAGGGTGAATATAAAACTAGAGAGGATTTACCCAATGAATTCCCTACTTACTCCACTAGTATACAACATGTTAGCCCAATTATATAAAATAATTTATATAAAAAATCAAAATAGTTTATATCAAAACCAAAAACGTTTATAATAAAAATAGTTTTTAAGGAAAGAAACCAAAAAAGTATTTAAAACCATTTCACAATACATTGGTAATATCTAATTTCCTTCCACATATCCAAAAATACCTCATTAGGTGATAGTTATATACTCATGAAAAGTATATCTTTGACCTACGAAGTCATCACATGGTAACCATATACCAAGTGCCCCAATAGAAGATGCCCCTACCACATAGTCACATCAAAGAATATGAACATACACCAACCACTACATTGAAATAACATACCTAACCAATTATTAAAAACCATTAAAAAAACAATAATTTTATTGAACACATTTTCCACCAAATTTTCCATGCATAAAAACTTAAAAAAAATTTAAAATCATGTTACCAATTTCACTTTCCACAAAATAATCAATTTCTATAATTCCACAATCCATCACTAAAGAGTGTTTCCACCAAGTGTTCACATAAATTTTAAAATTAAAAACAAGTAATTAAATCAATTTTAAATCAAGCCTTCATGTTCTAATAATAGGAGTTAGTATTGAATCCACCTACCACACAAACGTAGATAAAAAATGACACAAATTCTTTGACAAACCTGGCTTTGATCTCTAAAACCCACCATAGATCTCGTTCTATATCATCTAAACAATAATATCTCATCCTAAATGGAATCACACATCTTGAATATATACCCAAAATATTATATTTTTGAATCCAGGAGGGGAATAAGAATAAAACTAAGGAAACCCACCCAGATCGAGAACTTACCAAGGAATCCAGCCTCTAGTACACCAAGATTTGCTAATAGATAACTCTCGAATCAAGGGGAATGGTCTCCAAAGCCTTGAGTGGGATATGATTTTTTTGTTAGGGTTAAATTAAATAATAAATTATTGGTTTAAAAGGTGATTCATATTATATCCAAAAAATAAAGATATTGTTCTTAGCGCCGCATGACTTGGGTGCACGGTTAGGTAAACTGTGATTAAACCATGCACTTGCCACTAAATCCTAAAACCCCCATGGATTTCTCACATGGTTAGAAAAACCATGCACCAACCATTATAGACCCCTATATCTACCCTTTAATGGTTTATGTTGGGTGGCTACATTGTCTGGCCAAATTATGGGCTAACTGTGTGCCTATGCAATGCCCATTGTTTTAGTTGTATGGTTCCCTAAAAGGTGTTGCACTGTTTCTACTAACCAAACTCAAACTATTAAGCTCTATAAAATCTCCAAAACATTCCAAAATTCATTTGAACCACCCAAAACATAACCCAACTACATTATATACTGAAAATAAATAAATAAATGGCTAGTTAGCAGAAACAAAGGGTGTTACACAATACCCCCACATCTTAGAAATTATTATGAACTAGTTATCATATTCACATCATATTACTGAATGAGGTATTATAAAAAATATCCATGTTTAGTGAGATATATCAAACACATATAATTTGAAAAATATTGATCACCGTATGATGTTAATAGCGAATTAATCACCTCTTGGAAAGTAATTCATTAAAATTAAACATTACATTGGTAAAATATTTATCACCTACTCATTAACTCTTTCTATATGTTCTACCACTTTGGAATGACTCTGAAAAATGATCAATCACCAATTAAATAATTCTAGGTTCGTTATATGAAACTAATAGAATTACTAATATGTATAAGTAACCCCCCCAAAAAGTTCTAGACCATATGACATGGTGGTTGAAACATCACTAAAATAAAATCATTTATAAATGATTTATCACTGATAGAAAATAATAAAAGTGACAAAATAAATCATAAATTAAATAATTTAATTTAATTATGCATCACTATCTACACATTTAGGGTGAATGATCAATCACTAGTTACTTTATTTATCTTTAAAAATTTAAACTCTATTTTCCCTAGATCTTCCTCATGACATATCCCCATAAAAACGGTTTAGGATATCATAAAAGATATATAATTTCCCACAACATTGGGTAAAATTATTAGTTTGGGCCTTAGATTATACTTTTTAATAAGTTATTTAATGGGAATGGTCATTGATTACCATTATTCCATTTAATAACTCATGTATTTCCCCTCATAGAACTATCTAGTCTCATCCACAACTTTAGGAATAAGAAATAATTTAAAATTTGTTTTAGGGAATGATCAAAATGTTTTTACTTCCCACATTTTTATGAAAGACTCAAAATATATATAAAAGTATTTCAATGATTAAAGACCACATAATTCGAATTAATAGAAAATTTATCATTAAATACCACTAATCAATCAATATTAAATAGTATATTACTCAACTTCTAACTAAATAATAAAATTTATGGATTTATAATGGAAGATGATGAAGTACTGAGATAAACTGGTAATAAATGCATGGCGATAGATAAAATTACACATCATGACTCCCAATAATAAGAAGTATGAATATATAGACTAAAATAGTGGATATATCACTTAAAGAGAATAAATTAATTAAGCGAGAAGATGATAGGAGGTTCTGCCAATTTTGTGAGGTTTTTTAACAATTCAAGAACCGATCAGGTACCCATACACTATCTATTTGGTACTAGATGACTTACTAGGTAAATTCCTAATGGTGACTAGCCACCTAGTGGCCCTATAAGGGATACTACAACCTTTGTATAGAACATGGGGTTCCTAGTACATGCATACTAGGTACCCAAACCCATTTATCAAAATGAAAAATGTCTTAGAACCATATTCAATTTCTCAAAATAGCACAAGAGACTACTAATATCCCATGTGGAAACTATATATTACTAAAATAAAAATGTTTAATTGAAAATATAAATTATTTAATACCTTCAAACATACAATAGATTACAAAACCCATATTTTCTTAACATTTTTTTAATTTAAGAGTAGGAAAGGATCTATTATTATTCTAGATAGTTATGTACCCTTAAAAATAATTATGTCACCCCTGATACTTATTTTTTGGAATTTGTGTTTACATGATGTTATGTCATCATTGAATTATCAAAAAATGAATTATGGACAATATTTTACAAACATTCATGCGATATATTTTAACTCGATGATAAAACAAATTGAATCAATAGATGTGGATTGTGTTTTTAGATGATTCTAACTTAAAAAAATTATAATCTAGGTGTAGGTTACATGGAAATGAATTATATATTCAAGAATATATTTGTGTATTCTTCCAATGTGGTTAGAAATGAGGTGAGGAAAATACATTAATATTTAGCATCATATTTGGATATTAATTAAGTTAGTAGGTGAATATACATATACCATTCGATGGTTCACTCTCTATTTTATAATGTATCTTAATCTCAACTAAGAGATAATGATGTGAACATGTATAAATATTTCATAATTCATAGTAATTATATTTTGGGATGAACCAAATATTATTAAGTAATATTTAATGGGAATATTCTTCTTTTAATGGTGATATAAACGCCTATTCGTGATGATTTTATAGCCCACCTATAACATTATAACCAGAAATTTTCAAGAAATGTCAACAGTTTTGGGAGTTGTTTTGGTGGATCAATTTAATGTTTTTATTTGTATAGTTTTTATTTTGATATTTGGTATTCCAATAGATGGAAGCCAAAAATTATTTTCAGGAATTTATGTGATAACCCATGGATTTTACTAACTAGTAGTTTTATAACATTTCAATGGATATTTTGATAGATTTACCATTATTATTGGGGTTATATATAATAATAAGTGTCATTATATATTTATTCACAATTTTTCATTACAATTTTTCTCTATGGATTTGAGTGTAGTGGATGTCTTAACTATTCTTTATGTGGAAGAGGTGGAATGGATTCATAAACTTCTATGAATATAATCTATAATCACGATAATCATTTTACATCATGAGTATAGAAGGTGTTACTATGTGATTTAGTATCTAAATTATGAGTTTAAATGGAATTTTATCCTATGACATATTGAAAGAGGTAGTGAACAAAGTATACATTAAAGGAAATGGGGTGTGGATGTGTTCCGAATTTTAAAGGATTGTGGGTTAACCACATGAATTTGTTTATGATTACATATAAATATAAGTATCATTAACATTTTAAATTCTTTTATTTAAATCATCATATGTAAACCCATATGGATTCCATTTTTATTTCAATATGGTTGTTGATTTGACAATCATCGTGTCAGTAATGGTATAGAGTATACCAGAGAAATTATAGAATATTTTATAATGGATGATGAATGTAAAGGATATATATAGTTTTTATATATATTTGAATAATAAATTTTACTTGTTTTTAGTGGTTGATTATATATTTTTTAAGGTTTATCGACATCATTAATTATGAAAGTTTAAAAGAAGTGGTATGAATTATCTATAGTATGTTAGACATTTTAAGGAGTCAGATCATATTTGAAAATTATCATACATATCGACTCATTCACATTGGAAGGATATAGTTCATGAGGAATTCTATATATGGATTAATTATATGTATCTTAAAGATGATTCTCATTTCATGTGTTATATAGGGATTGATATTGAGGGTGATTTATAGAGTGACCTATAGAGATATAGGATGGTTAAGAAGAGTGTGATATGTAAAGTCATATTTAATTTTATATTTGTCTTATAGAGGCAGGGATGTTAGATGGAATAAACATTATTGTGAGATTTTGAGATGTGGGTTAAGTACTCAGAGTTTCTTTAAACCTTCATCATTATATTGGAATTATGATTTGATTGTTGAGTTGAATTGATTGATGTTTTTTTATTAATTCTGTGTTATTTCTGTCACTATTGACGGATATGTTAATGTTGGAGGTTAATTCCCCATGATAATTAATTTTAATTATTTTATTTTGACTCTCTTAGTTATTTATTTTAAAAGATGATAATATCTTATTAGATTTATAAAATAAAAGCTTTAAAATTATTATACCACTATATTTCGATGTTGAGTAATAGAGGGATGATATATATTTTTTGGTAGTGAATTATATAAAAACATATTAATTTTAGATTCTTATATTAAAATATCATAGTTTATCACTAGCACATCATATTTTTAGAACCATAATCATGGTTTGAGGTTTCATTATATTAAATAGGTCTAGATTTTAGTAGAAAAGATCATAATCAATGATTTTTCATAAGGAATACAACTATTCCATAGTTTAGTCTATTATATATATTTTTTAAAATAACTTCTATTTTTTTGAGGTCATAAAAGATTATTTTATAGGGTGAATTTTTTAAATGAGTGATATACATTATGGTTTTCATCATGGAATTGGAAAACACTGTAACTTGAAGAAATAGTTATTGTTTCCATCTCATAGATTTTGTGTAACGACCCTAACCCCAATAATATAGAGCCCATGTCCACATTATTACATTGGCACTAGATGCAGGTGATCAAATCCCAATATAAATAATATTTTTTTTGTGTTTAAGAACCATATACATATGTTATTCTCATATTATATTTGAATAAAAAAAATTAAAATATATTTTTTTCCAAAAATTACACTATTCCCTTTAGCATATCCTTTAATATCTTATATAGTAGACTTTATAGATTTTTGGGAAAGGAACAAAAAAGGGTGAGATCAAATTACTATAAAATGTTAACTACAAAATGATATATCATGAATCAGTAAGAATAATCCACATGGAATGAAAATATCCAATCACACATGGAATTTAATAAAAACATGTGACTATGATGATTAGATAAGGCATAATCCATATGGAAAAGATAATAACTAAACACACATTCCATTTCATCAATAAATTTACTATACTGAATAGATATGACATAATCAATATATAAATATAAATAACTAAACACACATTCCATTTAATCTATAACATGACTATCATGAATAGATAAGGAAAAATCAGTATGGAAAGTTAAATAGCTAAAAACACATTCCATTTAATAAATAATCTATGAATTAAATGAATATCGAGATAATATCATTATAAAAATATCATGGGTAATAATAACTAAATTCTTATGGATGGAAGTTATTAATTATTTGATATCATGAACTTAGGTGTCATGATAACTCTACTATCAAGACCTTTCACAAGATAGTTTAAAATTGATGTGTATGTATACATTAGGAAACAATTTAACTATGTATATCCAACATATTTGTCTTATGAGACTATTGATTCATCTAGGGCCTATCTGTAACCAGACCCCACTCATATGAACATGTCGAAATAATTTCTCATTCATCGAATAAGTAATTTAATTCATGAAATTTTTTCCCTCTCATCAAATATATGTACTGAGTAGAGGATATAAATTTAACAATATTTCCATAGCCAAACAAATAACTATTAATGTAATAAACAGTATGTAAAAATGATATATAGTTGAAGAAATAATCATATACATGATATGTAATGTGAATATTAAAGGGAAATTTAATGTCTAATGATCACAAGAAAGTGAATATTTTAAGGGCAAGTGAATGACTACAAATGAATCATAAAAGTAATATTAATACTTCACATGGTCATAAATATGATAAAAATATATATAAATAATAAGTATGTTATCATTAAAACATATCCCCAGTTTATTATAAGTAAAATAAAGGGTTGTTGTCATTGAAAAATAGAAATAACATAAAAAATATCATTAATGACTTTCTTGGGGAAAATGTCCATTTCATTTTGAAAATTACATTTTAAAACAAAATATTCACATAAAATTTTGAATATAATTTTCTTTTTAAATAAAATTGGAAATTTTTAAAGTAATATTTAAAACATTCAATTGTAATGATGGTTGTAAATTCCATACATTCTACTATAGTTAAAAAAGATTCCTTTCACATTTTTAGTAAAATACAAATGGGCCTTCTTTTGAAATGGACATGAATATTCCTTTCAATTTTTTTAAAAAGTAAAACATGGTAAAATTACATATTAAATTATGAGGATAATGTTAAAAACATTTCTTAAAACACTTGTATAAAAGGTGGTTTTGGAAGAAAAAATATTTTCTACAGAATTTAGAAATATTGTAGGATTTTCTTAAAAAAATCTCTACATATTTAAGTACCAAAGAGAGGAATATATTGTTATAACCTGAAAAAAGTATTTATAACTTTAGGAGAATAAAATTAAAGGTTTTTATTAGATAATGATCAAATAAGTTCTTATAATGGAAATTCAAGTATATACAATCTTGATTAAAATGATATTGTGAAATAAACACTTACGATGATCATAACATTGAAGTGAGGATTAATAAATTATTATATTATGTGCATAAAATGTAAATAATTATAAAACAAGTGTGAATTAATAATAATAAAGTCAAATAACTTTACACATATAATCTTATAATGCCACTAAAAACGAATAAGTAATATCACCCAATGAAAAGAAATTCAGTGGTAAAATTATTTACCACTTGGTAATTTTCATTTCAAATACACGTGGTTAAAATAATTAAAATTAAAATTTAAAATACCATTAATTATGTTTTATTACTTATATTACCTGAAAAAGGGGAATTATGTACACTATAAGAAATAAATTAGGTGTAAAACATTACAATATGCCTCAATGAATAAAAATTGAGATGAAGTCCCTTACCTTACACTTCTTTTTGGTCAAACATGATTTAACCTATTATATAATTTTTATAATAATGTTATAAAATTATAATAGAACCATATTAATTTTTATAATGTCATATATTATCCCCTTATAGAATTTAGCACATGTTTGTTAATAATATTCCAATATTTTTATTGTTCCGGGTGTTAATTACTTTGTTTACTTGTTTCTATTTTTTCAGAAATATTATAATTATTGGGAATATTTTATATTTAAATAATAAATAGAATAATATTCATATTATAAATATCATTTTTTCATTATTTACATTTTCAAATCATTATTTAAATTTTAACATGGATAATGGATCACATCGCTTCGTGGAGATGGTAGGTCGTACGTATGCACGAGAGAAGTTATTATTTACTTAATATATGAAAGGGTAAGGGAGTGGGTGGTATATTATTTTTATATAATAAATATATGTTCATATTTATCATACATATTAACTAAATTTATTCTTATTACCTTCTATGTAAATTGTAAGTGAAAAATGAATCACATCGCTTCGTGAGGTGGTGGTCCGCTATGCACATGAGCGATGTTCTCATATTTTAAATAGAACTAAACTAAAGAAGGTATATGTGATAATTAAATTTATCAAGTATAATAATATCATTAATATAATATAAATATGTTAAATTTATAATTATACCCAATCTTTAAAGTATGTTATGAAAAACTAATTACATTGGTTTGTGAGGTGGTAGTCTACCGTTCAAACGATTTCCAATTTTTTTTCCCATTTGATTTAATATGAGATGGATAAAAATTTAACATAACATAATAAAATTTGAGTATATTTAATATATTTGTTTAATTATTTACTATTTTTTTAATAATATTTTATGGAGGGGAAAAAATAAATAAAATATAATCACTGGTCTAAGAATGTTACCTCTTCTACAAACAAATTCTTTAGAATTTCACATGAAGCCTTCCAATGAGGAACTTCCAATCAAACCAATGATTCTTGGATGTTTATAGTGGGTAAAAAATTTATTTGGTAGGGTATTGGATAATAAAAATTTCTTTGGATGTGTGAATATGGGAGGAGAGTGGGTGGTATTTTATAAGTGGTCGAGAGGACACACTTTGAATTTTTGAAAAGAATCAATTACGCCAACATTTTATCATGAAAAAAGCCATATAAATGTTCATTCACGAACCTTAAAGGTTATAAGGTAAAACTATGCTCATAAAATTAATTTTTGAGAATGTTTTGGTCATTTTAACCCTTATATTCTTATTTTAGCCCATGGTAAACCCATTTTTACTTTAACCGTTGTAATTAATTTTTACTATATTCACTATTAATTATTGTCAAAAATTAATTTTATATTATTATATAATTTAAATTATTCTAATTTAAAATATGAAATTAATTTTTCTAAATTTAATTCACATAAGTGTAAGAATACACTTTAGAATTATAACTGCAAACGAGATGAACATTCAGGTTTCAAAAAATAAAATTATTGAAAGTATAGAAGGTTTTAATATAAAAATTAAATATGGGATTGATTAAAATAAAATAAATTTGTTAAATTTAACTTAATTGAACTAATTGTAATTTATAACCAATTTAAAATATAATTTAACCATGTAAATTATTTAAATGAAAAAGAAATTTTCAATAATTATCAGTATTTTTCACACTTCATCGAAAATTGAAACATTTCAGAAAATACCAAAAAATCATCCTAAGATGATTTGGATATTAATATTTCATAAATAAAGTTAAATTTATAAAATAAATTATCTAATAGTGGAAAAAATTAATTATAAATTATGTGCGTATAGAATGACTAAAACATTTTTTAGAAAAATAAAGTTTTTAGAAAAAAAATTATTTTTATTTTAAATAATTATCATTTAATATATAATCAATAGATAACCATAATTTTTTATCACTATTAATAATTAAAAATTTAATTTATATGATAAAATTGAATACAATATTATAGTCTATTTAGGCTTAGGGTTCTGTGTTCCACAAGTCTTTAAAAAGAGTAAATTTATAGAAATATATTGTCTGTCTTTTTAAGATCGATGTTTCATGTCACATATAATATCAAATACAATTTTATTATTTTATAATTTGGGGTTTTCAAATTTTAAGTGGATGGGGAAAAAATATTTTGGTTCTTTGATAATTTTATGGTTTTGTTCATACATGAATTTTGGAATGAAAATTACTGGAAAGATCTGAGGAGTTTGTTTTTTATGTCATCATTTTTTTGTGGGGTATTAACAAACCGAAACCCGGATGTGGTCTAGGTCCTAAATCATTCCTTGGTTTATTTTGAATAAAAAAAATTTAACGCTAACATATTTCCCTCATTCAGTTAATTTTTTCCTCTTTTAATTTATAAGATAAAGATCTCTTCATTAGCCAATTTTTAGTGATTTGTGAGCATACATGAGATAAAATTTTCATGGGATTGAATACTCATGACTAGAATGTAGTTTTGATTTATTTTTTCAATTTATTCATCTATTCTTCTATCCCACTAGATTTAATTTTATAAGATAAATGTCTTTTGTGTATGATTGATGTGATTTTGGAGGGTTATAGGTTTGTCAGAGAACCTTAATGGTCCGAGATGTATAAAATTATCATTGTAAACATGATGATTTAGTTATTGATTTCGATATGGGATTCTAACACATATTATAAACTTTTTAGGAAATTTTTTTTTCTTAGTTAATGTAGATATATGTATTTATTTTAATTAACATAAAATTATTTGATATATTAATTAAAACCTTAAAATATCTGAGTGGAAGTGAAGACTGAATAAAAAGTGAATAATTACCCTATTAAGGGATGATAATTATGATAACTAGGGTGGGTTATTTCCATAAAAATATTATAAATGTAGATATATAATGGTGTTGATAATAATACAAATTACGAAATTGATGCCTGATTTTCAAACCTTGGGTATTGTTTTTTGGTTACTGATTCTATAGTTTGTTATTGATGTTTTAACATAGAAATATTTCGGACATACAGAATTAGGATAAATTTGGAGACCTTATGATTATGAGTTAATTATAAAATAGTTAGTCTTTATTTATTTATATATTTTTGTTCATATGATTTTTGAAAAAAAATATGGATAGTAGTGTAAAGGATGGGATGTGTAAGTCTAGGTTATAGTAAAAATATGTGGGTGTTGTGTTATCATAATCACTATTTTATGAAAAGTGGTTGTATACTAATTTTGATTCATTATTGGATATTTCTATTGTTTTATCTATATTATTGTACATTTTTTTTGTTATACCTCTATTTTCATCATTACTATAAAATGTAGTTGTTATGGTCAAATTTATTATTATTGGATGATTGAATAGTCTGGGGATTTAGCATTTATGTTACCTATGGTGATGTATCTTTGGTTATGTTCATGAGGTGGGGGATGAAACATGGATGAGAATACATGCGATATTTTTTATTTGTTTTTTTAAATTACTAATACAGTTAAATATATGTTCTTCCCAGATTTTTTACAATTCCTTTCCATTTGATACATAAGATGTTGGAGGAGGATCCTATTTAGTATATTTTTAATTATACATTTTTATTCTTAGTATTTTCATACATACATGATCTTATCAATGGTGGTTCTAAAAGATATAATTTTGACATGATTTGATTCAGTTTGGTGTAGGTGGATTCATATATTAGTTTTATTCACTTGTATTTGATTGATATTTCCTAAGGTATAGGCATTGTATTTTTATACTAATATTGGTGTTATTATATTTATGTGATGTATTAATTATCAAACTTATGGTTTTAGTTATCAATTATGTAATAGATTTATACTAAAAATATGTCAAATTTATTTGATATTTTTTTTACATTACCCTTGGTTCTAGTTTCTACCTCGTGGTTTATTATAGATTGGTTTTTGAGGTGACAAAAAATTCTGTGATAGTCTTAGGAGGAGTCCTAATGGGGTTGGTTCATGAAGAAACAAACCATAATTTCTTTAAATATATATGATCATAGATTGAAATTGACCTAATATCATTAATGCTTTCTTGATTTACAATATAATTATAATTATTTTATTATTCATACATAACGGGAAATATTTATTTTTTAGACAATTTGAGTTTAAAGTCTTAGACTAAAATAAAGAAAAAAGTTTTCTAGGATTATAAGATAATTGGAAAACTATAATTATTAGATGAAAACGTATTTTATAATGGTGATTTTGTATACATGAAGGTTCTACATGTGACTTATTTTGAAACATTATTTTATTTTAGTAATTTTATATTATATATCCTATAAATGAAACATGAATGATGAGAATAATTTTTTCTCACAAAAGGATTTATAGTACCAATTTTTATTTTATTAATTTTTTACATTTTTTACATTTTTTTTTGTAATGGGAGATGGAAAATAATATGGGTCGTTTTTTACAGGACAATATTTTAAGAAAAGAAATGACAACAAAAATTACAGTTAGTGGGATGTGGTTATGAACCTTATGTGAATACTTGAATACATTCCTTTACTATTCTCTAAATATCCATTCAAAATAAATATATATATAGTGATCCAATGTAATATAATTATATTTATCACCCCCCATTTTTTATTTTATGTAAGGCATATGTATATTAATATTTCATGTTCCTTAAACCTTACGTCCCCATGTATGTTGTTTTAGAACCCATCCCTCAATCCAATAAATGAATCCATTGAACCTTATCACAATATTCTATTTAAGAGATAATACCCCACTATACACAACCTATAATCACAATTCCAATCTATCTTTCACTACTTACCTCAATCATATTATAGGTAACTCTATAGGGGTAATCATTTTAATAAAATAATGTAAATTAATGAAAATGAATAAAAAACATTATAGAGTGAGAATCATTGTCTCTATGTTAAATAATTACAACATATATACTGTAATGGCCTGGACCCCTCTGGTCCATTCCTTTGTTTAAATTGATGTGGTCAACATGACACACGTTATAATGATAATTTTTAATACTAATGATAACGTAAAAATATGTTAAATAATAATGAAGATAACATAAATCATGTGATTTTTAAAGACCTGTAAAATTCAAGGAAATTTTTTTCTTAATTTTCTTTGGGATTTTACAAGAACGCAGTTTTTGACGGCACTTGATTTCGAGGCCCGGTGTGCCCGGAATTTCTATCTGAAGTTTAGCTCGGGTACGTTCAGTGAACGAACGAGCGGGAATTTCTATATTTTGAACCGGTGCTCGGAATCGAATTCCAATGGCACCGATGGAACCGTAGCACCGGTAATTGCTTAGAAACTCCATTTCCGCTGTTGCGTTTACACGAGAGAAGTTGTTAATTAATGTGGAAGGAAAAATAAAAATTATGCAACAATTTTATTTTTACTTTAAGTGGATTATGCTTTGGGTGGAAGTTGGGAAAAACCACCCAACTTCCATTTGTAGGTTATGAAGGTGGTGGGGCCCACACGAACCCTACCCCTTCACCTTCCCTAACCTTCCATAACCCTTCAGAAATTATGACAACTTGTGTAATTTAATTTTGTGGTTTAATTCAAACTTTAGAATTTCAAACCTTGTTGTGTTAATAAAATAAGTAAGTGTCTTATTTTATTTTTGATGGAGTCTTGTTGCCTTGAGATCTTTGGGATAAAAAGCTAAGGGAGTCTTGAGTTCTTCTTCCTCTTCGTCGAATAACATGAAGAACATGAAAAACGCCGGATTCCTCAGAGGTCGACGTCTCCTTCCATGATGTCTCCTTCCGCGACGCCTCTTCCCGCGACGGATATTCCGCGACGAATCCTCGTTCGACGAACCTCAGTTCAAGCTACACCCAAGGTAGGGGTTTATTTAATTATTTTGTTCGTGATTACTACTTTGACGTTCTTCGTGAAATATGACCAATTGCTATCGATTAACGAGAGGGGGCCAGACCGCACAAATACGGCCGACCCTCCTCCATTATCATTGTTGGTTTCTAATGTGGATTGGAACGAAATGGCGTGGTGTCGTCACACCGCGCGGAATCGTACGGCAAGGAATGCGCGGCGCCGTCGCGCCGCGCTGTGAAATAGAACAAGGACACGATGTCGTCGCACCGCGTTAGAGAAACCCGAAGACACTGCGGCCAAAGCGGGGCCGCGGCGGAAGGGCGCGGCGCCGTTGCGCCGCGTCGGACGAACCAATGCTGCAGCCAGTTCTGGGCCGCAGCGGAGCAGGGTGACCGACGGCCAGTTCCGGGCCGTAGGGGGGACCAGCCGTCGCCGGTCCCGTGGCGGCAGAAACTGGCCGGCCGGGGCGGGCCGGCCGGACAAGAGAAAGCCGGGGGATCAAACCCCCGTCCGGCCAGCACAATTCCCCCCCCCCCCCTTAAGGGGGGCCGCGGTGACAAAAACCAGGGGGCATACCCCCCCCCCCCACCCCGCTCAACGGCACAACCGTTTGGCCGAGCGCCTGGCCAGCGCGCCCAGGCCGGGCCGGGCTGCGCCCAAGGGGGCCGGACCCGAACCCGGTTTGGGTCGACCCGGGGGGTATCGGGCCAGGTCGGACTGGGCCCAAACCCCTTAATACCGAATCTTTTCCGGTCAGACACCCATAACTTGTGCTTCGAGCATCCGATAGACGTATCGTCAGTTGCAATTCGATCCTTGGATCGAGACGGTCGGTTCGGTATATCGAACTCAAGGTTTCAGAATACTTTGGGTTCAGCTGAGTTGGTTCGTACACGAAACCAACCGGACCCTCGGAGGGGAGACGCTCATATCTTGAGCTCCGGACGTCCGATTGACGTGCCGTCAACTTTGTTGGATTCCTCTAAGTGAGTCGGATCTTTTGGATTACTCTACCTAATGTTTGGAAGCAGGTGGAGTACGATTGGGTTGGTTTTTCCTTAAAAACCAACCGGTCCCCTGGAACGAAAAGGCCAATAACTCTCAGACTGGGCGTCCGATTGACGCGCCGTCTGCGACATTGAGTTCCTGTTGACGATACAAAACTGTTGGATACATCAACTCTGTACTATGTGTCAGTTCATGTATCAGCCTCTCGGCTCGTGGAGCGGACCCTCCCGAATGAGCCTGCTGTGTGCGGGAACCCTAGTGCTGGCTGCGACTCTGATGACGATGACTGTACAGAGATCCTCAGTGGTTTCGACGGCAATGACTTCAGCACTCAGCAATCCTCCGTAGATCAGTGCTACAGATCCTATGTGGGTCTGACCTTGTGTGGGTCTGCGCTCAGCAGTTCTGTGTGAGCCAGTGCCTACAGATCCTATGTGGGTCTGATCCTGTGTGGGTCTTTACGGGGGTTAGTTACCTATCGATCCTTTGTGGGTCAAATATTTTGTGGCTCAGTGTGGGGATTAGTTACCTATCGATCCTTTGTGGGTCAGATCCTTTGTGGGTCATTGCGGGGGTTAGTACCTATCGATCCTTTGTGGGTCCGAAGGATTAGATTAATCAGTGGAAATATCTGATCATCTCTATCATCATATGAGAAGTATACCTGTGTGAGCTGAATCCTGTTTTTCTTTCCATTGTGGATTGTGTTGGGCTATCTTGTGTGGATTTACGTTTTGATTTCCTGTGTGGACTGGGTTGTACTGGGCCTCGGATGTTGGAGCTGAACGTGAATTCATGACTTAGGTATATGTATGGGCATATACCTAAGCAGTGTCGGATGTTATTTCGTGATTGTATCTTTCCATTGTAGATTATAATTTGTGGATTCTGGGAGACCTTTAGGGGTCTCGGGGTCCCTACTTAGTAGTTTATACTCACCCCTACACAAGCAATGCCCGCACTACGTTGTGTTGGCTGCAGAAGACGGACATCGCTGATCGTGGTCGAGACTTGCGGAGCAGGACGTTACCTGGAGGTGGACCACTGGGCGGGACGTACTCGGAGCGGTCGGCTGGACCCGAGGAGCAGAGGAGGCCATCTATACCCACCCTTCAGGTGAGATTTCCAATCGACAGCTTGACGTTGTGGCTTTACTTTCAGTTGTTCTTTTCCCTTTCTAATTTTACTTTACCTTCCGTTTGGGTTTGTATACTGGCACACTTACTTTTCCACACTTACTGTTGTACACAGTTTTTACTTAGTGTTTACTTCTACTGTTGCTTGCTCTGTGGTGATTGTTTACTGTACAAAGGAAATGCCTTCCCTTTTTACCGGGATTTACGCCTTGGTGCTAGTCGCCAGCCCCTGGCCTATGGAAGGCGGGCTTGGGGTAGTCATGGCACAGGCCCCGAGGATGGGTCGTGAAAAATTTGTATCAGAGGAGTTTCGTTATACCGCAGAACTCGGGACTCTGATCTTTTTCTATGTGAAGCAATAGTGTTAAGTGTATTGGGTGTGGTTATCAGTCCAGGGAGTCCAATGTTGGTGCGGCGGGCGACATATCTGTACACTAGGACCCTGACTTTTGATTTCCGACTTAATGCATGAAAACATTGATTGCATGTGTGTTTCAAGTTTTCTTTGTGATTACTTTGTGTCAGCTCACCAGGTATACTATTCTGACCGTGGAGTACCTGTTTCCTTTTCAGGATGGCCCCACGATGGCAGCCAGCTAGGGTTTCGAGAGTTGAGCGTGACGACAGCCCACCAAGCGATGAGGCCTCGGTGTAGGGCCCTTTGACAGCAGAGGCACCAGCGGTACCTCTACCCGCCGAGCCACCGATGCTTCCATCCCTAGCCGCTGAGAATGCACGTCGCCTTAGTGCACTGCATGAGTTCTAGCACCAGAGACCACCCAGGTTTCGTGGGGAGACAGACCCCCAGGCAGCCGAGGACTGGCTGGAGGCGTTGGTGAGAGTTTTCAGATTAGTGAGGACACCAGCAGACCTCATGGTGATCCTCGCAGCGAGCCTACTGCACGCGGTAGGAGGAAGATGGTGGAGCTTGATGCTCCAGGTGCATGATGAGACATCTCTTCTCTGGATGAACTTTGAGAGCCACTTCCGCTAAGAGTTCGTCCCAGCCACCTTCTGTGCGGTGCGCATCCAGGAGCTTCTTCAGCTGCGGCATGACAGCTTGACAGTCGCCCAGTACTCAGCGAGATTTACCGATCTCTCACGCTACTCAACTGACATGGTACATGACCAATTCTTCCGGGCCCGGACCTTTGAGTAGGGATTAAGGCACGAGATCAGGGGATCGATGATCTCCCTCAGCATTCCGACTCAGGCAGGTGTACTGGAGCGAGCCCTTTTGATCGAGAGCTTTCTTGTTGAGCCTTCTTCAACAGCGAGACCTACCACGGGGCAACACGTAGCAGAGTCTTCTGTAGTAGGCAGTCGACGGATGACTCATGGGTCCAGGTAGACTAGACCCTCAGGCAGGCAACCTCAGAACACTGGCTCCGCAGTGCAGGGCACACAGCGCGGAGCCGGTCTTTCGAGAGGCAGCCAGTGCTACACATGCGGCGGGCAGGGCCACATGGCCCGTGACTGACCGAACCGCCGTTCTGAGGAGTAGCAGACGGTTGAGGGGCCACCTAGGCAGAGGTAGAGGGTCAACCGTGGTGGTCCGTAGGGAGCAGGTAGACGAGGCAGAGGAGCTGGCCGAGAAGCAGGTGGTGGATGACACTTTGAGGCTCTACCACCACCACCACCTGGAGGTCCACCCCGACCACAGGGAGCTGGCAGGAAGAGACAGGCACAACTCCAGGTAGTGGAGGCCTATGAACACGGCGCGCCCGAGTTGATTCGAGGTACTATCTGTGTCTATTCCACCTTTTCTGTAGTTCTTATAGACACAGGAGCGAGTCACTCTTTCATAGCCGCTGCCCTTATTCCGAGCTCGGAGATTCCGACAGAGCCGTTGGCTCGATCCTTACGGCTAGAGACTCCTACGAGAGAAGACTCGATGATTATGCACTGGTGCCGGCAGTGTGAGCTTACTCTAGGAGGCGAGAGCTTCGGCTGGGATCTTCTTGTAGAGACATCGAGGCCTTACGACGTCATCTTGGGTATGGATTGGTTATCTACAGTCCATGAAGAGATTGACTGTATTAGGCGCAAGGTGCGATGTGTACGCACCTACGGGAGTAGGTTCACCTTCACCGGCAAGAAGGGAGCCTTTGCAGCACAAGATGGACTCTCGTAGAGGAGAGGACAGCCCATCACTCATCAGTTGGCTAGCCTCATATTAGGAGAAGTTGACGTGCAGAGTTCTAGTTTTCCTGCAGTGGTGGATCAGTATGCGGACGTCTTTCCCGACGACGTTCCAGGGCTACCTCCTCACAGATGGGTAGACTTTTATATTGACCTATACCCCGGGACATCCCCGATATCTACTCCAGCATATCGAATGGCCCCCGCTGAGCTTTGAGAGCTACGGGTACAATTGGAGGAATTGAAGGGAACTGGTTTCATCCGACCCAGTGTTTCACCCTGGGCTTCCCCGATTTTGTTCGCCAAGAAGGAGGACGGGAGCTTGCGACTTTGTGTCGACTATCGTCACCTGAACTAGGTGACAGTGAGGAACAAGTATCCGCTACCGAGGATTGATGAACTCTTCAATCAACTCAAGGGAGCACGGTGGTTCTCAAAGATAGACCTGAGGTCAGGCTATCATCAGCTCAGAGTTCGGGACGAGGACATACAGAAGACGGCCTTCAGGTGTCGGTATGGCCACTATGAGTTCTTGGTTATGCCATTCGGCGTAACCAATTCTCTAGCAGTGATCATGGCCCTTATGAACAGTATATTTCAGCCATACCTCGATCTATTTGTCATGGTCTTCATCGACGACATTTTGATTTACTCGACCACTGAGGAGGATCACGCCTACCACCTTCAGGTTGTGCTAGACACACTCCGAGAGCACAAGCTTTATGGTAAGCTCTTGAAGTGCCAGTTCTGGATACGTGAGTTCCACTTCTTGGGACACATCATCTATGAGGCATGAGTTGTAGTGGATCCTGCAAAGATCGAGGCAATGCTAGCTTGGGAGCCACCCAGGAGCGTGACGAAGGTGCGGAGTTTCTTGGGACTAGCTGGATACTACCGGAGATTTGTGCCAGACTTCTCCAGAGTTGCAGCACCACTCTCAGCTTTGAAAAAGAATTGGAAACCCTTTGTGTGGTCAGACAGATGTCAGCAGAGATTCCAGGAGTTGAGACAGAGATTGACCATTGCACCTATCTTGAGGTTGCATGAGGAGGGAGTCTGGTACGTAGTCTACTGCGATGCATCAAGGACCAGACACGGATGTGTCCTGATGCAGTAGCGGGAAGTGATTGCATATGGATCATGTCATTTGAGGCCGCATGAGCAGAACTACGCTACCCATGACATGGAGTTAGCAGCAGTGGTCTTCGCTCTGAAAACATGGCGACACTACCTGATTGGCGAGCACTTTACAGTCTTTTCTGACCATCAGAGTCTCAGATACATCTTCTCTCAGAAGGACCTCAATCTGAGACAGCGTTGATGGATCGAATTCCTCCAGGACTATGAATTTGAGATAGTCTATACTCCTAGGAAGGGGAACATGGTAGCCAATGATCTCAGCAGGAGGACGGGATTTCAGCTACTTGAGGAGGTGATAGAGCAGCTAGCCTCTTTGCATATATCCTTCATGGATAGAGATGGAGCAGCCTTCCTTCAGTCTCTCAGAGTCACCCCTCCACTACTGCAGCGGGTCAGAGAGGCATAGCGTGGGGACGCTGACTGTGAGAGGTGGAGTACACAGATATCCTCAGGTCAGGAACCTGATGGTTTCTTCTTTGGAGCAGAGCATGATGTCTTTTTTAGAGGACGTACCTTGGTACCAGTTTCTTTACGGGAGGAGGTGTTGAGAGAGTTTCACACTTCTGTTTTGGGGGTACATCCTGGAGTGGCAAGGATGTACCAGGATCTCAGAAGACAACACTAGTGGCCAGGCATGAAGAAGGCTGTGGCAGAGTTCGTTTCTCGACGCCTCACCTGCCAGCAGGTGAAGGTAGAGCACCAGGTACCAGCAAGCTTGGTACAGCCTTTGGAGGTCCCTGAGTGGAAGTGGGACGAGATATCTATGGACTTCGTGACTGGACTTCCACGCACTTCTAGAGGTCACCACTCCATTTGGGTGATTGTCGACCGAATCACCAATTCGGCACACTTCTTACCCATCAGAGAGCAGTGCTCAGTGGAGAGTTTGGGGCGTCTCTACGTTCAGGAGATTGTACGGCTTCACAGTGTGCCATCATCTATCGTCTCCGATCGAGATGCTCGCTTTACTTCCCGGCTTTGGAAGGGGTTGCAGGAGGCATTCGGGACGCAGCTACGTCTGAGCACTGCCTTTAACCCTCAGACGGATGGTCAGCCGGAGAGGACCATTCAGACTCTCGAGGACATGCTCCATGCATGTGTCCTCGACTTTGGTCGCAGCTGGGAGGACCACCTACCCTTGGTGGAGTTCGCGTACAACAACAGCTACCACTCCACCATCGGGATGGCACCATACGAGGCGTTGTACGACCGACCTTCCAGATCTCCTTTGTGCTGGACACACCCTGGGGATTCAGCACATGTGGGACCGGAGATGGTCCAGGCCATGACAGAGAAGGTCCACATCATCCAGGAGCAGATGAGGACAGCTCAGAGCTGGCAGAAGTCTTATGCTTACAGGAGGTGGAGGCCACTAGAGTTCGATGATGGTAACCACGTCTTCTTGCGTGTCTCACCTCGACGTGGATTACGGAGATTTGGCCAAGGCGGAAAGTTATCTCCACGCTTCATCGGACCATTCCAGGTCCTCAGAAGGATTGGTGAGGTGGCTTATCACCTGGCTATACCACCTCAGTTGCACCGGGTGCACGACATCTTCCACGTATCTCAGCTGAGGAGATCCGTGCACGACCTGACGCATATCATTGACCATGGGGAGCTAGACGTTGATGATGGGGCGACTTTTACGGAGGCCCCAGTGGAGATCGAGGATCGATAGGAGCGGGTCCTATGTGGACGGTCGATTCCTCTAGTGCGCATCAGATGGCAGCACAGGAATCTCTAGGAGAGCACTTGGGAGCGGGAGGCTCCGATGCGTGCTCAGTACCCACATTTGTTTTCCTAGATTATGATGTATCTTTACGGGGACGTAAAGCCCTGAGGTGAGAGTAATTTAAAGACCAGTAAAATTCAAGGAATTTTTTTTCTTAATTTTCTTTGGTATTTTACAAGAACGCAGTTTCTGACGGCACTTGATTCCGAGGCCCGGTTTTCCCGGAATTTCTATCCGAAGTTTAGCTCGGGTACGTTCAGTGAACGAATGAGCGGGAATTTATAACTTTTGAACCAGTGCTCATAATCGAATTCTGAGGGCACCGATCGAACCGTAGCACTGGTAATTGATTTGGAATTCCATTTCCGGAGTTCCGTTTACACGAGAGAAGTTATTAATTTATGTGGAAGGAAAAATAAAAATTATGCAATATTTTTTTTTACTTTAAGTGGATTAAGCTTTGGGTGGAAGTTGGGAAAACCCACCCAACTTCCATTAGTAGGTTATGAAGGTGGTGGGGCCCACATGAACCCTATCCCTTCACCTTTCCTAACCTTCCATAACACCTCATAAATTATAACAACTTTTGTAATTTAATTTTGTGGTTTAATTGAAACTTTTGAATATCAAACCTTGTTGTGTTAATAAAATAAGTAAGTGTCTTATTTTATTTTTGTTGGAGTCTTGTTGCCTTGAGAGCTTTGGGAGAAAAAGCTAAGGGAGTCTTGAGTTATTCATCCTCTTCGTCGAAGAACATGAAGAATGCGAAGAACGCGAAGAACGTCAGATTCCTCGGAGGTCGACATCTCCTTCCGCGACGTCTCCTTCCGCGACGCCTCTTCCCGCGATGGATATTCCGCGACGAATCCTCGTTCGACGAACCTCTGTTCAAGCTATGCCCAAGGTAGGGGTTTATTTATTTATTTTGTTCGTGATTACTACTTTGACGTTCTTCGTGGAATATGACCAATTGCTATCGATTAACGAGAGGGGGCCGGACCGCACAAACAAGGCCGACCCTCCTCCATTATCCATGTTAGTTTCTAATGTGGATTGGAACGGAATGGAGTGGTGACGTCGCACCGCGAGGAATCGTACGGCAAGGAATGCGTGGCACCGTCGTGCCATGCCGTGAAATCGAACAAGGACACGACACCGTCGCGCCGCATCAGAGAAACCCGAAGACACTGCGGTCGGAGCGGGGCCGTAGCGGAAGGGCACGGCGCCGTCGCGTCGCGCCGGACGAACCAAGGTCGCGGCTGGTTCCGGGGCGCAGCAGAGCAAGCTGACTGGCAGCTGGTTCTGTGCCACCGGTGTCGGAGCAGGGGGGGACCGGCCGTCGCCAGTCCCGTGGCGGCAGAAACCGGCCGGCCGGGGCGGGCTGGCAGGACAAGAGAAATCTGGGGGTTCAAACCCCCGGCCGGCCAGCACAACGCCTCCCCTTAATGGGGGCCACGATTACAAAAACTAGGGGTGTAGGTGCCCCCCCCCCTTAATGGTCGTTTCAGTATATCGGAGTATAGGTTTTATAATACTTTGGGTTCGGCCGAGTTGGTTCGTACACGAAACCAACCGGACCCTCGGAGCGGAAACGCTCATATCTTGAGCTCCGGACGTTCGATTGACGTGTCATCGACATTGTTGGATTTCTCTAAGTGAGACGGATCTTTTGGATTACTCCGCCCGAGGTTTGGACACAGGTGGAGTATGGTCGGGTTGGTTTTTCCTTAAAAACCAACCGGGCCCCTGGAACGAAAAAGCCAATAACTCTCAGACCGGGCGTCCGATTGACGCGCCGTCTGCGACATTGAGTTCTTGTTGATGATACAGAACTTTTGGATACATCAACTCTAGAATATGTGTCAGTTGATGTATCAGCCTCTCGGATTGTGGAGAGGACCCTCCCGAATGAGCTTGCTGTGTGTGGGAACCCTAGTGCTGGCTGCGACTGTGACGACGACGATTGTACAGAGATCCTCGGTGGTTTTGAAGGCGACGACTTCAGCACTCAGCGATCCTCCGTGGATTAGTGCTACAGATCCTATGTGGGTCCGATCCTGTGTGGGTCAGCGCTCAGTGGTTCTGTGTGAGCCGGCACCCACAGATCCTGTGTGGTTCTGATCCTCTGTGGGTCTTTGCGTGGGTTAGTTACCTATCGATCCTTTGTGGGGCAGATCTTTTGTGGGTCATTGCGGGGGTTAGTTACCTATCGATCATTTGTGGGTCAGATCCTTTGTGGTTCATTGTGGGTGTTAGTAGCTATATATATTTTTTGGGCCCAACAGCTTAGATGAATTAGTGGCAATATCTGATCTTCCCTATCGTCAAATGAGAAGTATACCTGTGTTAGATGAATCCTGTTTTGCTTTACTTTGTGGATTGTGTTGTGCTATCCTGTGTGGATTTAAGTTTTGCTTTCCTGTGTGGACTGGGTTGTACTGGGGCTCAGATGTTGGATCCGAACGTGAATTGATGACTTAGGTATATGTATGGGCATATACCTAAGTAGTGTCAGATGTTACTTCATGATTGTATCTTTCCTTTGTGGATTATCCTATGTGAATTCTGGGACACCTTCGGGGATCTCATGGTTCCGACTCAGTAGCTTATACTCACCCCTGCACGGGCTATGCCTGCACTACGTTGTGTTGGTTGCAGATGACGGACAGCGCTGATCTTGGTTGAGACTTGCAGAGCAGGACATTACCTGGAGGTGGACCACTGGGCGGGACGTACTCGGAGCGGTCGGATGGGCCCGAGGAGAAGAGGAGGATATATGTACCCCCCCCCCCTTTAGGTGGGATTTATAGTGGACAGATCGACGTTGCGGCTTTACTTTCAGTTTCAGTTTTCCCTTTCCAGTTTCACTTTACTTTCAGTTTGGGTTTCTATACTGGCCCACTTACTTTTCTGCACTTACTTTTGTACTCAATTTTTACTTAGTGTTTACTTCTAATGTTGCTTGCTCTATGGTATTTGTTTACATTACAAAGGAAATGCCTTCCCTTTTTACCGGGATTTACGCCATTGTGCTCGTCGCCAGCCCCTGGCCTATGGAAGGCGGGCTTCGGGTAGTCACAGCATGGTCCCCGAGGACGGGTCGTGACATGATTAATTAAACTAAAAAGAGAATAATCATGATAAAATGATTTAATGGGTGTTATTATTATTAATTATGTGAAGTGGGAAGGTGTGTGACCCATTAGTCATTGATAAATGAAACATGCAGTTTATTATTAATTGAGTAATTGTTGAAATTAACTTTGAATAATAATAACGGGTGTTGTGTTATTAATATTATTCATAATATTAATAATAATGATAAATTAATGAAATGAGTCATGGTATTTATTGCAGACAAATAAATGAGGATGCGCAGAGGAAGCGAGGTGGTGCATTAATAATATTAAATGCGAGTTATTATTATGTAAGATAATAATTATAACAATGACGTAAATATGTATATATATATATATGTATATATATCGGGATAATTAAATTAAATGGATTTAATTTAATAACAGAAATCGTTTTTAAGTTAATTCGAATTAAAAGGGGGCACACAAATCTTGCAGCGTGATTGCGTTACTGTAAAAATATCTTTCCACCACTATATTTGTGATGATATTAATTATATGTTTTATATAATGTTTAATAAAATTTATAAAAAAATGATATGTTATGGATATAAGGATGAGGCACATGGCCCCATGTATCTTTACATAATTTATATAATAAATAATATATTATAATAATGATAAATGAAAAGAAAGAAAATGAATGCTATTGAAATGCATGGGGAGGGGAGGTATGAATTTCCCTTTCCCCTTTTTATAATTTCAAATTTTATATATTATTCATTTAATAGTTTAATAAATAATAACAAATGAAAAATAATAAGGAGGCACCACCTTTTTGGGTCTGTGATGAAATTTGGAGAATAAAGGGGATTGGAGAGAGAAAGAAAAAAGGAATGAGAGAAATAAGATTAAAAGAGAAATAAATGAAAAAGGGGGAATGAGTGTTTAAATCTAGCGCCCAAGAAGACTCAAATTGTGATTGATTTTGGAATTATGAAAAATAAATAAATAATTGATTAATAATAAAAATAAAATATTTTTATTATTAATATTGATGATAAAACACCTAATTGTCATCAAGTTCTTCATGTGACCTCAGATTCATGAACTGTCAGCAATAATGTGACCCGGACTTTGAGATAGAAATTATGAGTCCAATATTGGATATCTTTTTCGGGTTTTCTGATCGGGTACCCGAAACGCTTGTGAATTAATAGATTTAATATTATTATTAAATCTTCGACCCGTCATAACTCCCGCTTGCAATGTCCGATTGGCTTCTCGTCAGTGGCGATGTGATCCTATAATTAATACTATCTTTTCAAGTATAATGATTGATATTAAATTATGGTTCGTGGCTCGGGTCCATGAGAAACCCAATAATAATAATATCATTATTATTACGGGATCTTGTATCCAATGTATCTCCCTCATACGGTATCGGATTGACGAACCGTCATCGACAACGTAACCCTGAATTTATGACGGTCTTTTTAAGACCAATGATGAATAGATTTTTATGAATCATGTCTTGGTTCAATTAAACACCTATTATTAATGGAAGTTATTATTATCATTAAATGCATGGAAACCATGTGACGTGTTGTGTGTTGACCAGTCAAATAGTGTAATAGTCGTACGGTCACGTCGTGTATTAATTAATACACGCTGCGTACCGTTTTACCTTTTCATTTCCTATATAAGAGAGGATCCCGTTTTATTTACGGACCTCTCTTCTTCTCCACACGGTGACGCTTTTGGATGACCTAGAAGACTTCCTCCTAACATCTTCATCCGGACTCCGATCGTCGATCCGTCAGTGACTGTGGGATCGTCTCAATGAGGAGAACATCATACACCCTATTCCATTCCATCTTCTTCGAACTCCCCTCTGCAGTTTCTATCTGAGGAGACTGCTGATAATTGATGGGAAAGACGGTCTTTAATGAACGACTCTAAAGAGGTATGTTAAACCTCTGTTCTTGTATTCTCTTTCTGATCCTACTTCTCCCATTTTCTTTCTATGCTACGACATGTGATATCTGTGTTGAGGGAGTTTATTGTGTTGTTGATTCAGTTGTGCCACAACGTCCTTGGTGGGTGCAGTCATTCTGGGAGAGGCCTTTTGATCGTGGTGGTCGTGTTCGTAGAAGGACATCGGAACCTATTAAGGTAGGAATTTCACCTCTGTCTCTCTAAATTTTGCATCATGCGGGGTGGGTGTTCTCTTGTTTACGTGAAACACATTTGAACCAGTTTAATAAAGATAATAGCTGGCTTATATAATAGGGATGAGAAGTTTGTGAATGCATTTACATTATTTATATCCTGTGATATTATTTTGTGAATTTAATGAGCTTCTACCTACTAAAAATCATGGTCGTTTGGGGGACTTTACTTACGCAATTAAAAATTTTCCCTCTACTTCTAGATTTTCTTATGGATGAAAATTTTATTGAATGTGGAAATTGGTTAATCACGTAAAGTTGGCTGATTAAGTACTCATAACCCTTGTGTGATCACCCCGGTTCAACAAAACGGAATAATGAACATGTTGGTTTTGGGTTGGTTTTGTTATGGGATGTGTGAAGTTGTAATTTCTGGGTTGTTGTGTGATATGATGTTTGGCAATGAGGCTACAATGATGGTTGGTGAATATTATTAAAGTGTTTAGTAGTGAATTATATACGGGGGAAAAGTAATGGAAATTTGGAATGTGGAAAAATGAATTTATATGTGGAACTTGGGAATAAATGAACGGTGGGGTTTTGTGATAGAAATGAATTAAAGATGGATATGGTAATCAAATTGTTAAGGAGTTGGTATGTGACTGCTTGTGTTTTCCCTAAATTTTGTTGTGGTTGGTAGGGATATGTTTTATGAACACACTATTTTGTTTGGTTGTTGATAGTTTCCCAATACTTAAAATAATTTAAAACTAAAGTTGTTGAACATGAAAACATAAATGGGGTTGGGGTTGTTTGTTGTATGCATGCTTCAACATAGCAGTGTCGAGGCATGTACTCAGTTTCTCTATTTAGAATCCATAGGTTGGGCTGTGTGTTTGGTATATAAATATATATTTGTATCTTTTGTGTTTTGTCACACCCCACCCAAGTTGAGAACTTAGTGCCAAACACCCCCATTTCATGGGGGGAGGGTGTTTTTCCGAACAATTCTATTAGTGGCTGGTTATTAGCTCCTTTATGCTCCCTTTCCTGGATTGTCCAAGTATCTTCGTTCAGGCTGTGATGGCCTGAAGTTGATTATTATCCCAAGAACCTTCGTGTGGGGTAGTGTGGTGGTTATGAACCAGGTGTGTTGGGGAAGGTGGTTTCCCAAGTGTCTTCGGGATGAGGCCCAAGTGTCTTCGGGCGTGGAAGTGGATCTTCTAGCCAGGTGTCTTCGGGCGTGATGGTGGTTGTTCTGGCCTAGGTGTTTTCAGGCGTGGTCACATGTGAAAGTTATGGCACAGGTGTTTGCGGGCAGGGTTTGGCAATGGGACTGCATGAGGATGTGGCCCAGGTGTGTGCAGGCGGGATGAGGCAGTGGGACTGCGGTGAGAATGGAAGGATTGGTTCGATGCATAGGATGTCTTCAATAACCAGTGGGAAGGTGGTGCGGGGTACCCATACTTTGATAACATTACTACTATACTCTATTGACTTGTGTTAGTTGATGAGTGTGACTGGTGAGGCTGGGTGGATATATTCCTTGCTTGGTTTTGGTTCTTCTATTTTCTCACGGGGCATTAGGATGTCTCCCCACTTGTGCACGAGAGCTTTAGGTTTCCCTACTGAGTATACTTGTATGCCACCCTACATTTGCTTTTAGGTTTTCAAGTGGACTATAGGGACTGTGTGGGACTTTACTAGTTAGGAAGGGGGAGTTTCTATTGTTTCCTGTTGTTGTTTTTTTTTACTTTTTGGTATAGAACTTGGAGCTTTTCTATACATGAAGTTTTGTTTCACAATTGTATAAACCATGCATATGGGATTGGTTTTTGGCAATTTGTATAATTGTTCCTTTTCTTCTTCTTTGTGTTTTAATCATCCTATTTCCCAATCTTAAATTAATAAAATAGGGTAATTCCTCCCATATTTGTCAAAAACTTATACACTTGGCGCTAGTCGCCACTCTGGGGCCTACTAGAGGCGGGACTTGGGGTTCATTATCTACCTTCCACCATTGCCATCTCAGGAGGGGCATCTTTGGTGGAAGGGGGTCGTGACAGAATGGAATCAGAGGTGATGGTTGGGAGATATGATGGAGTCTGGAGTTAGGCACAGTGAGGATTGCATGGGATGGTAGGGTAACAGTTGTGGTTAATCTTGGTGTGTGACATAGGCCATGGAAGACTAGTTAGGACGCAAGATTTTAGCCCCCCCCCCCCCCCCCCCCCGTGATCCGATGCAAGGACTCTGAGCCCACCGAACGACCAAGTGAGACTACATTGATTGAAGGGTAGAGACCCTAGGGAAGTTACATGAATCATCATGATTGTGTTTTAATTGATTTGGGTGTTCTAGGAATGAAATTGAAATAAAAATGATAAAATGAAACCTTGAGAAAATTTCCGTGATACTGGGGATTAGGTGTTCTTTGTTTACCGTACAACTATGGCACATGGATGTCAGCAGAGAGGTAGGGGAGTGGGATGTGGATAGTAGAACATAACAGAAGCAGCAACCCTAGCAAGGCCGGAGATCGAGAGATATGTTTTCGGTTTTACTTAAATGCCCTCATTTATGTTTTGGAGCATCACACTCTTTTGTTGAAACTCATTCTCGCCCATGCTTTGGGCCTGGACCTTGTTTTTCATAAGTCTATAATTCTAAGTTATTTCCCCCTTTCCTTTAAATGTGTGTGAAGAGTCCTAACATGTGGGGAGAGGAGGACCTGATCCCTAATCGAGATGCATTAATGTGGATGTGATTAAACCCGTGCAGGCGAGTCAGTGCCACCTAATGCAGATAATATCTCGACATGGGAGAAGGAATTTATCAAGCCATGTGTTTGGGAAATTTATTGTTGTTTTGTATGGTGTTGGGGGTAGTGTCAGTTTGGAAAATCCTAATATATGGAATTCGGGAGACATAATTCTTAATTGAGATGCATTAATGTGGATGTGATTAAACCCGTGCTGGAGAGTCAGTGACGCCTAAAGCAGATAATATCTTGATATGGGAGAAGAAATTCCTAAATAATATAATTAGGGATGTCAGTTGTTTCCTGTTATGATGAGAGCCCTGAGAGGTATCTTTCGGAGTGGATTTTCAGATCCATTATTTTTTCTGGGTTGGTTTTATAATTCTCGAGGATGAGAATATTTTGAGAGGTATTTGATGTAATGGCCTGGACCCCTCCGGTCCATTCCTTTGTTGAAATCGATGCTGTCAACACGACGCGCGTTATAATTATAATTTTTAATGCTGATGATAATGTAAAAATATGTTAAATAATAATGATGATAACATAAATCATGTGATTAATTAAACTGAAAAGAGAATAATCATGATAAAATTATTTAATGGGTGTTATTATTATTAATGATGTGATGTGGGAAGGTGTGTGACCCATTAGTCGTTGATCAATGAAACATGTGGTTTATTATTAATTGAGTAATTTTTGAAATTAAATTTGAATAATAATAATGGGTGTTGTGTTATTAATATTATTCATAATATTAATAATAATGAGAAATTACTGAAATGATTCATGGTATTTATTGCAATCAAATAAATGAAGATGTGCAGAGGAAGCGAGGTGGTGCATTAATAATATTAAATGCAAGTTATTGTTATGTAAGATAATAATAATAACAATGACGTAAATATGTATATATATATATGTATATATCGGGATAATTGAATTAAATGGTTTTAATTTAATAAAGGAAACCATTTTTAAATTAATTTGAATTAAATGGGGGCACACAAATCTTGCAGTGTGATTGCGTTACCGTAAAAATCTCTTTCTACCCCTATATTGTGATGATATTAATTATATGTTTTATATAATGTTTAATAAAATTTCTATAATAAATGATATGTTATGGGTATAAGGATGAGGCTCATGGCCCCATGTATCTTTACATAATTTATATAACAATTAATATATTATAATAATGATAAATGAAAAGAAATAAAATGAATGCTAATGAAATGCATGGGGAGGGGAGGCATGAATTTCCCTTTCCCCTTTTTATAATTATACATTTTATATATCATTCTTTTAATAGTTTAATAAATAATAATAAATGAAAAAGAATAAGGAGGCACCACCTTTTTGGGTGCATGATTAAATTTGGAGAATAAAGGGGATTGGAGAGAGAAAGAAAAAATAGGAATAATAGAAATATGATTAAAAGAGAAATGAATGAAAAATGGGGAATGGGTGTTTAATTATAGAGCTCAACAAGACTCAAATCGTGATTGATTTTGGAATTATAAAAAATAAATAAATAATTGATTAATAATAATAATTAAATATGGTTATTATTAGTTTTGATGATAAAATACCTAATTGTCTGCAACTTCTTCGTGTGACCTCGGATTCACGAATAGCCAGCAGTAGTGCGACCCTAACTATGAGATGAAAATTATTATTCCAATATTGGATGTCTTTTTCGGGTTTTATGATCGGGTACCCGAAACGCTTGTGAATTAATAGATTTAATAATATTATTAAATCTTGGACCCGTCATAACTCCCGCGTGCGACGTCCGATTGGATTCTCGTCAGTGGTGATGTGATCCTATAATAAATACGATATATTCAAGTCTAATGTTGGATATTAAATTATGTTTCGTGGCTCGGGTCCAGGAAACACCCAATAATAATAATATCATTATTATTAAGGGATCTTGTATCCAATGTATCTCCCTCATACGGTATCAGATTGACGAACCGTCAACGACAGCATAACCCTGAATTTATGACGGTATTTTAAAGACCAATGATGAATAAGTTTTTATGAATCATGTATCAGGTCAATTAAACACCTATTATTAATTGAAGTTATTATTATCATTAAATGCATGGAAACCACGTGACGTGTCGTGTGTTGACCATTCAAATAGTGTAATAGTCGTACGGTCATGTCTTGTATTCATTAATAAACGTTGCGTATTATTTTACCTTTTAATTGCCTATATAAGAGAGGAGAACTTGTTATTTATGGACCTCTCTTCTTCTCCGCACAACGACGCTCCCAGATGACCTTGAAGCCTTCCTCCTAACTTCTTCATCCGGACTCCGATCGTCGATCCGTCAGTGACTGTGGAATCATGTCAGTGAGGAGAACATCATACACCCTATTCCGTTACCGCTTCTTTGAACTCCCCTCTGCAGTTTCCAACTGATGAGACTGCTGATAATTGACGGGAACGACAGTCTTTGATGAATGACTCTAAAGATGTATGTTAAACCTCTGTTCTTGTATTCTTTTTCCGATCCTACTTCTCTTGTTTTCTTTATATACTACAACATGTGATCTCCATGTTGAGGGAGTTTCTTGAGTTGTTGATTTGGTGGTTCCACGACATCCTTGGTGGGTGCAGTCGTTCTGGTAGAAGCCTTGTGATCATGGTGGTCGTGTTCGTAGAAGGACATCAGAACCTATTGAGGTAGGGATTTTACCTTCGTCTCTCTAAATTGTGCATCATGCGGGGTGGGTGTCCTCTTGTTTACATGAAACACATTTGAATTGGCTTAATAATGATGATAACTGGCTTATATAACAGGGATGGTATGTTTTTTAATGCATTTAAATTATTTCTATCATGTGATATTATGTTGTGAATTGAATGAGATTCTGCCTACTGAAAATCATGGTCGTTCGGGGCCTTTGCTTACGCATTTAAATTTTTCCATCTACATCTAGATTTTCTTATGGATGGAAATTTTATTGAATGTGGAAATTGGGTAATCACATAAAGTTGGATGATTAATTACCTGGAACCCTTGTGTGATCACCCCAGTTCAACAAAACGGAATAATGAACATGTTGGTGTTGGGTTGGTTTTGTTATGGGATGTGTGAAGTGGTAATTTCTAGGTTGTTGTGTGATATGTTGTTTGGAAGCGGGGCTGCAATGATGGTTTGTGAATATTATTAATGTGGTTAGTAGTGAATTATATATGGGGGAAAAGTAATGGAAATGTGGAATGTGGAAAAATGAATTTATATGTGGAACTTTGGAATAAATGAACGGTGGGGTTTTGTGATGGAAACGAATTAAAGATGAATATGGAAATCAAATTGTTAAGGATTTGGTATGTGATTGCTTGTGTTTTCCCAAAATTTTGTTGGGGATGGTAGGGATATGTTTTATGAACACTCGATTTGGTTTGGATGTTGATAGTTTCCCAATAGTTAAAATAATTAACAACGAATGCTGTTGAACATGAAAACATAAATGGGGTTGGGGTTGTTTGTTGTATGAATGCTTCGACATAGAAGTGTCAAGTCACATGCTCAGTTTCTGTGTTTAGAAGTCATAGGTTGGGCTATGTGTTTGTTATACAAATATATATCTGTATATTTTGTGTTTTGTCGCATCCCACTCAAGTTGAGAACTTCGTGCCGAACACCCCCATTTCTTGGGGGAGGGTGTTTTTCCAAACACTTCTATTAGTGGTTGGTTATTAGATAATTTCTTCTCCCTTTCCCGGATATACCAAGTATCTTCGGGCAGGCTGTGATGGCCTAAAGTCCATCATTTTCCCAAGAACCTTCGGGCGGGGTAGTGTGGTGGTTATGGCCCAGGTGTGTGTGGGCATGGTTTCCCAAGTGTCTTCGGGATGAGGTCTAGGTGTCTTCGGGCATGGAAGTGGATCTTCTAGCCCAGGTGTCTTCGGGCGTGACGGTGGTTGTTCTAGCCTAGGTGTTTGCATGTGTGGTTATGTGTGACAGTTGTGGCCCAGGTGTTTACGGGCGAGGAATGGCAGTGGGACTGCGTGAAGATGTGGCTCAGGTGTGTGCGGGCGGGATGGGGGAGTGGGACTGTGGTGGGAATAGAGGGGTTGGTTTGATGTGTAGGATGTCTTCAATAACCAGTGGGAAGGTGGTGCGGGGTACCCATACTTTGATAACATTACTACTATACTCTATTGACTTGTGTTACTTGGTGAGTGTGACCGGTGAGGCTGGGTGGATAGATTCCTTGCTAGGTTTTGGTTCTTCTGTTTTCTCAGGGGGCATTAGGATGTCTCCCCACTTGTGCACGAGAGCTTTAGGTTTCCCTACTAAGAATACTGGTATGCTCACCCTACGTTTGCTTTCAGGTTTTCAAGTGGTCTACATGTATTGTGCGGGACCTTACTAGTCAGGCAGGGGGAGTTGTTGTTGTTTGCTGTTGTTGTTTTTTTTACTTTTTGGTACAGTACTTGGAGCTTTTCTGTACTTGTAATTTTATTTCACTATTGTATAAAGCATGCATATGGGATTGGTTTTTGTCTATTTATATACTTGTTCCTTTTCTTATTCTTGGTGTTTGACTCATCCTATTTCCCAATCTTAAATTAATAAAAAAGGTTAATGCCTCCCATATTTGTGAAAAACTAATACTGTTTGTGCTAGTCGCAACTCCAGGGCCTACTGGAGGTGGGACTCAGAGGTCATTATCTCCCTTCCACCATTTCCAGCTTAGGAGGGGCATCTTTGGTGGGAGGGAGTCATGACATATACTCATACTGAAAGAGTAAATAAACAACATGTCACATATCTAGTACTTAAGGAAATAAAAATTGTTTCGCTAACCATAGTTCAATGCTGATGTTTCAACACTC
This sequence comes from Viscum album, assembly GCA_963277665.1. Lineage (NCBI taxonomy): Eukaryota > Viridiplantae > Streptophyta > Magnoliopsida > Santalales > Viscaceae > Viscum > Viscum album. The sequence continues at coordinate 19,717,486 of OY728157.1, read as the reverse complement.
CATGGAGGATAATCAATAGGTTAGTATAAAAAATACCATTTGAACCTATTATTAAAAAATTAAACTATGTCCAAAGATCTTGATCCCTGAATATTTATTACATTATGACTATCATTTATTTATAAGATATTGTATGTATCTTCAAGTTTATTAGATCACACCACATAGAATCAAATAACCTAAATGGTTCTTCCATAGGGGTGAGGGTGGATTTTAGTGCAATATACTTTCACCTCGGGTTTCTTAGGATTTTATGCATCAAAAATTACATATTTGTTTCATTTAAAGAATGATCACCATATGACCTGTTTGTTGAAACATTACTCAATTTGGTTAAACAATTCATATATGATATTTTTTCCCTCTTGGTTGTGCATGTTCTCTGTATAGAATTCAAATTTTACCATCACTTTATTTAAAAATAATCAATAAAATGTCATTTTAATTTCATTTTCAATCCTCAAGGATAAACTTAGTAGAGCCATAGTTAATTTGAAAAAAGATTCATAATAGGTGGCTTATACATTCATGATCTATTCAACACACCCTAATTACATCGTCCCTGTTATGTTTCCTTCCTTAATTTCATATCACTTCCTCATAAAAAAATAAATGTAACAAATAGTTCGTATTTTTTATTCTTATTCAAATAGAATTATACATTCATCAAAATTCTATATTTAACAAACATTATTTTTATTTCTAAAACATCCATAATTACTAAATATTTTTTTAATTTTTATACATTGTAAAAATTCTTGTGGAATAATAAATGAAATATATAATAATTTTTTTGAAATTTTCTGTTTTATTGAACCCCCAAACATAATGATTTCCCAGATGGAAAAATTATTATATCATAATCAATATAACTTTCCCTATAAAGAAATCGGATCACAATTTGATTCTTTCATCCATAAAAAAAACATTATTCTTATATCAATGTTTTCCATACATTAATTCTTTTCACTAAAAATTATTTAATCATTTATTAAAAACCATACATAGATTTTTTATATTTCCCCTAAAAATATGTCTTTTGTTACTCAAGGATAATTTTAGTGACATTTCCATTTTCATAAGAATGTGCATAATTTTCAATGTATTTATATCATTCTAATTCCATACTAAAAGTTACATAAATACATACCAGTTATTAAGGATTTTAAAAAGGTTATGTAAAGGGTATGGGTTTGAGTTCAATTTTTTGTAATTCTATAAAAATAAGAGGTTAATCTTACAGTATATTACTTTTTTTTATAATTTAATAATTAATGGTGGCTTTTATACTCTTTCACATTAACTGGTATTATCAATCACCCATATTCCATCTTTTTATTTAATTTCAAAATTCAATCAAGAGGAAACATTAATGATCATCCACTTTTCAGTATATATTTTTTCCAAATATTATATTTAGTTTTATATATAATTTTTTCATTTGCATTTTTTCTTAACATTTAGATAAAAAAGTCCCATTATTATCATATTTTCACAATTTAATCACTAATTTCAGGTACCCAATAAAAACTTCCAACACCTTCTTGAAAAATTTATACTATATTTCAAAACAACCCCTGAAAAATTTTTCCATTACACTTTACATTAATAATTTTCATTTAAAAATACCCAATAAATATATACATTTGAAAATACAAGTACTAAAATGTTTTTCAACTATTAGGATTTTTACGGCCTCTAAGGCCTTATGAAAGATTTCAATTATAAAGATGATACCAACTAAATTATAGTTCATTTCATATAATTCCATAATCATATTGATATAACATATAAACTATAATATATTTTGAATAGAAAAACAATATATTCTTGGTATAAAAATATGAATTAAGACTCTTAGAAAAAGGTAAATATAATAATTTTTCAATATGGTTTAGAATCCTTATATGATGGTATGTTTGAAATTGGATAACACTTAGGTACATGGGTTTTATCAGTTTATTAAAATTAATTAAATGATAAAATAAATAATTGGAGATCAAAATTCATATAAAAAATCATTTAAATTCGTATAATTTAAAATTAGATGTTTTTTTAAAAAAATCACCTTGAATAAAATTGAATAGAGAATTCATTTTTTCATAAGGACGTATAAAAAAACACTACAAAATCTATACAAAAAAAACATGAAAATAATAATAACCATTAGACATACACCCCAAACATATTAGTCACTACCTAAAAAACAAATTTCAATCATATAAGATATAGAATGTAAAAAAATTGTATTCATGGATAGAGACAGCCCGCTAATTATTGTATAGTATGTAATTCTAATAAAATTGTTCTGTTATAGTCTATATTACTTAAAGAAAATTTACAATAAGAGAAAATTATTTATATAATACTATGAAAATGAATATATATATATATATATATATATAAGAATCATGGATAATACAACCAATGTTTTTTTTTTATTTTTAACTATTTATAAATATACAATTAATATTATTATCACTAATATGATTGTTGATTGAGTTTCATTGAAAATAACTACCACATTTTGTTGGTTTTAAATTTATTTGTAAATATATTTTTTTTGAGGAATCCATTGACACATAATTGAATAATATATATTTCACAACCCCCTCCCTCCAATGGTACCCCTCATAGGATTACAATGAAAAAATATAGTTCGTGAAACCCAACTCCAACATCTAGTAGGCTTCGCATTGGATACTAGCACTAAAGGTATAAAAATATCACAAATGGGAGGCATTAATATCTATAATAATAATAGGATTGGGATATGGGATAAATAAATCACAATAAAATTGAAAACATAATATAGAATTGAAACCAAAACCATCCCAAAATTTATGTATAATGTAAAAAATATATAAGGAATTTCCAAATAAAAACCCCCATAAAGGAAATTCTTAGGTAGCAACACAAAAAATTCCAGAGGTCTGAGATTTTAGTTTCTAGAATGGTCCTTAGAGTTTTCCTGGAAACCTAAAACATTATTTATTTATATAGGGTGATCATACAAGTATACTTAGTAGGATCCTACCCAATCCTCTCATTAACATATGAAAAAGAGTATACTAATACACTTGTGATAAAACAACAAAACCAACAACACTTAATAAGGTAAACTAACCTATATTAACCTCACCAAGGAACACTCACTAAATAACCCATCCAAGTATAAAAAAAATAAGAAACATATTAATAAGGGTACCCTGAACTATTATTTCTATAGATATTCCACTCTCACACGTCAATGTTATACATAGTGGTGCTAAAATATCTTCCGTATATCATATCAATCTAAGAACCCCACATGGAACTGTCCATCACAATACATCTCCCCAAAAGATACATCGACCGTCACACCACATCTTTCCCGAAGATACCAAGGCCATAACATCTCAACATTCTCGAAGAAACCTCATCTATCACAACACATATTTCCCTAAGATACTAACACCATCACATCACAAACATAACCAGAATAGTAGTGTATTATAAACATAAAGGAAATAAACCTAATGTAATCCTCCTTCCATGCATGAACCCCATTATAATACACCTCATCACCTCTTAAAAAAACACCACTAGTGAACTTTTGACTACTTTTCATTACAACCAATTCATATCTAACTCACTTATAATTGATAGAGATCACGATAGAGGGAAGGATAAGATATCTGACCATATATCCTCACCACTAGGATGATGGAAAAAATGATCCCAAAATATTTGGTTGTTGACACATGGTTCTATAAATTGGTGGAGTGTGTATAGAAATTACAATAAAAATAAAGGGTTTACACACACACACAAGACTAACTATGGGTTCACTACCCAAGAACTAACTAACTCACAACATCACCCCCAGTGTGTCACAACCTTTTACCTCTTTATTTACCACCACTTAATTCAAACCACCACACAAAAATCCATAGTAAAAATTTAACATATCACATTTAATATTCATTATCACATTAATACATTTTGAAAATTTCACATTATAGACCAATTCCATTATTCCATCCCATTATTTCATCTAAAACCACTAACCATTCAAACGAAAAAGACTATTTTAATCCATTCATTAATTAGGAATTCAACCCATTCCATTATAATCCATAATTTATGTTTATTTCTATTACTACCTATAAAACTAACTCAAGACTACAACCCAAAAACAAATAACCCATAATCATCTTCCCAACAAACCAACATCACCATCAAACATACACAACTACTACCTCATCCTAACTGGCACATCACAACCACTTTACATCACTAATGTACCATATCACAACCAATAAACTCATCCCAAAACAATTCCCCATATCAAAACCACAGAACACAACAATTTTCACATCATATTAAAACAACTATTTTCAACTTTAGTTAAGGAAATTTAATCACTTACACTTCTTTATTTTAGGGGAATTTTCATAGATGCCATTTATTCAATGGGTAACCATTTTATTAACCATATACTAGAGATTATCTAGTTTTTTTTGTGATAAAAAACAACCACACAAAAAGGGTTCCACAAATACATTAACTAGAACACAAATATTATTATAATGACCACAATTTTTAGTGAGTCTTAAAGACTATACAATAACAATATGAAGAATATCTAATGCTCCAAAATCATGATATTATCCTTAAGAATCCAATTAAACTGTTTCATTATCTTTAAATTAGATAATTAAAATAACTTCTCAAATGATAACAACTATATAAATCCACCTTCATGGAACACTAGATGAGATATAAATTACCCCTACCTCAAACAAAGCTTTCTAATCTGCTTTATAAGGTTAAAGTAAGAGGAAGATCACTATCAATCAATAAAATGATAGAGTACACAATAAACAAGTATTTCCCTCACAAAATCAATATCAAAACCATAATCTCCCCTACAAGAACCTATGAAGTGTAGGAAAAAACCTAAGGAAATTGAGAAGGGGAATTACTAAAAACTACCATTGATTGACCCTCCATGTTTGGGGTTGAAATCCACTGAAAGGGGGTTGTAGGGCCACCTTGGACACCCTTGGGTAGCCTATGAAATGAGAGGATGTTTTGAAAAAAGGTTTGATTCATGAAGATTTATGAATTTATATGTGGTATCTAAAATAACAGACCATAACAAAACCACCCTTCACCGTACCATAGTGGGAGAGGACAATGATATAGTGGGGAGAACCATCCCACAACCAAGATAGTCAAAATGGAATTTCATATCTCTGGATGTTTATATGACTCAAATCCTATAAAATAGAGGAAACACCCCGAGTCCTCTAGGACATCTGTGCCACAAGACCTAAAAACCTAAAATAAGTTTGAATTATAGCCCCACATCCACAGTGAATCTAACCTAAAAACAATAGTACCACTGAAAAATCCTTAAGAACTCCACACCACACACAAAAAACTATATTCCAAATCCGTCAACTTATATGAATAGAAATCAAAGAAGCCAAGAATCTGAGATGCATCTACCCCAAAAATGGTGGTAGCTCCATAAGCATCCCCAATCATGCACTACATTGCAACTGTTTCTCGTGGTGGAATACCTTATGGAGAAACCCGACACTCTATTCCAGAGAGATCATTTCGGATAGATTTTCTAGTTTCAACATCTCTTCCACTATCCAACTCCTCAGGCCCCCGTTGGACACCTCTTCCACCAAAATTATCAGAAAGTAATGGGTTGTAAGGTCTAGGTAATTAAATTATATACCTATCAATATATTCTCACATTAGAGAATCAAAACATACACTAAAAGAGAGAAAGTAAAAGAGGTATAAAAACAATCCAATGAGAAACCTTTAAAGGGTCTTGTTACACTCCAACATAATCACACTACTAAAAAATTGCACACTAACCTCTAACCATTAATCTCACACAACCAAATCACGAAAAAAGATCCACAAGAAAAAAATAAAGGAATAAATTCTTTTATGTCAGTATATTATCCACTTTGTGTAGAAATAACTGTGATGAATAGTTTTAATCATGTCATGGTGTAATGATTCTCGATTACACAACTACAGAATTATCCTATTGATATAGTTTAAAACCAAGGAAATAAGATCAATAACATTGGCTATATCCTAATGTAATGGTTTAATTGATATGTGGATGATATTTCCATTGTAACGAGGTCTAACATATAGCCATAGTTTAAACCATGGAAATTTGTGGATATATCCATGATTTAAAACATGTCCTTAGGTTCCTATGAACACATTTTAATCTATCGAATTAGGTATAAATTTCCATAGTTTCAAACCATGGATGTATATTTAAAAAATTTAATGTTGCAGGTGAGTTTTGATCCTCCTAACTCTTATATTATCTTTCTGACACTTTACCACTATAGAGAACTCTACTATATGTATATATATAGGTAAATCATTAAATATAATTATAACCATTAATTATTTAAAATATAAAAAACCTATAACCATGGTTTGAAACCATTGAAATATATGTATATGGACATGGGTTCCAACCACATCCTTAGGAATAAATAACCATAGCTTAAATGGGGGCCTTAGGTGTCTATAGCCACAGTTCAAACCATAGATTTAGGTGTATATATCCATACTTTAAACTATGACCATTTATGTTTAGAACCACTATTTAAAGAATTTAATTAGGTGGTTATGGGTATGGATAAATAGTGTACTTAGATGGCTATGAACATTGTTTAAATGATGGGATTAAGGGGATATTACCATATTTTAAACTACGGCCTTAGTTCGCTATGGCCACAATTTAGAAATAGATGACAATATCCCATTCCCATTAATTTCATGCATTTTTTGGTATTTTGACAAAACACACCACAATAATTTCATATAATAGTGTCCAAATGTTGACCTATATCCATGTTGTATAGAAAACATCGATACAGTTTCCTAAAACCATGGTTTTCAAAATAGTGGCAATTCAAGTGTGGTTATGGGTTTTTTCTAGTTGTGTTAGGAATTTGATTTTTCCTTCATTATATTATTTAAAAGTTAACACACATAAAAAAATTATGGAAAAATCACATCTCATAAACTAATAATATATCAAAAATTACATCATCATGAAAAACATAACTACGGGAAATCAGAAAGATCTCAAAAAAACTCATGGTACTCAGCAAACATCTATATCCATCACTGACAAGTACTCTCCTCCAAACCACCATGCCTCCAAAAAACATGAATAAAAGGAATGTTCCGTCCTCACAGAACCTTATCCCAACATTATAGGATCTCTACTAGCCACTCTAAGAATGTTGTGTCATTCTCGATATCCAACTCTCCCTAGTCAACGAATGGGATTTATGGTATTGATATCGACAATACTAAGAGACATGGAAAATTTCATGAATCTGATCTTGTCATGGTGGAAGTTCCAATTTATAATCCACCTTTACAACATGTTTTAACTCCTAAAAAGGAAAAAAAACTAGTCTGAGAGCATAAACCTATCAAAACATCCACTAACCATGTTAGGGAGAAACCCTTAAAAACATGTTCCTCAACCTTGAACTCTAACAACATCCTCGTGTAATTGTTATAATACATTTTCCTATCCAATTATTCTTTAATACAATCATAAACAACTTGAATTTTCCCTATTACTCTCTACACCACATTGAATGAGTGAACATATGACTTTCCAACCTCATCCCAACACAATGAAGAATGGAAAATCTGTTTGTAAAAAGACTCAAATGGGGCCATTCAAATGAATGAATAATAACTATTGTTATAAGAAAACCTAATAAAATATAATTTTTTCCTAGATCCACCAAATTATATGATACATGTTCATATCCTCCAGTATATAGATAGTACACTCTATCTTCTTGTCTATCTAAGGGTGGAATGTATTGTTCAGTCATAACTAAGTTATAAAAGAGTGTTGTAATCTCATCTAGACTCATAAGGTAAAAAATGCTTCCCAGTCCAAGACCAAGACCCTCAAGACTCTACGTAGCCACACTACCTCATCCACATACATTCTTAAATAAACATCCATGGTTTAGAACTCACTAATTTCTAGGAAGGGAGCCAATTTTTTCAACCAGTCTATTATTACAAAGAAAGCATCACATCTACCCTAAACTCGGGGTATTCCCTAGATGAATTCTATCAAGATGTAATCCCATTTCCACCTAATAATACCTAAGGTATATTAAAAAGTTCCATAACATGGTTTTTAGCCTTTAACTAGTGGAAAACTGGACATTGATCCACAAACTCGAGAACCGCCAATTTCATCCTAGGCCACTAATACTATGCCCTCAAACCAGAGTACATCTTAGACACTCATGAGTGTACCAAAAAAGGTTAAATGTGAAATTAATGAAATAATACCTCACACATCACTACTAGAAAAAAATCCTCTTCCAAAACAACACATGGTTCTAAATATTTTCTAACTATCTATCCAATGTATCACCATGTCCAATATGTCATGCATCACCTTTTCCTCCAAGTACCCCCACAAATAATCATTCACCTACTATATCAAAGAAGATTGTACCTTCATCTAAAACATGAATCCTATACCACAAACTACCCTTGTATATATGTGAATGGATTATAACTCATCCATATCCATCCATGTAAACTCCAAACTTCTAAACCACATCCTTTAATGATTTCCTAGTCAAAGAATCATCTAAAAAATTCACCTTTCAAGAGTTAAAGGAGTTCTAAAAATCATGATACAGAAGAAATTACATCCACCTCCACTACAACATATTCATATATTTCTAACAAAATATATACCTCAAGATATTATTATCCATGATGACCAAAAAAATGTTCTTCAATTAGGTAATGGTTCTGTATCTTTATCACAAGCACAAACTATGCTATATACAGATCATGGGGGGAAAATTATTCTTATGGTGAGGTAACATCCTAGATCTATAAGATATCACTACCTTCTAATGCATTATTATACATCATAATCCCATAGAAAAACTATCACAAAACACCTTGATCATCATCCCCAATACTTGGAAACTGAAGCACTAGATAACTAATCAATCTCCACTTTAGGTAGTCAAACACTTCCTAAAATAGATTTGCCTCGATAAAATTCATGTCCTTCTTATTAAAAGCTGTATATAAGGCCACAATCCATGAAAAATGTAACAAGAACCTATTCTAATAACCAATATTATTGATGTAGATATGATCCCCCCCCCACATTCTTGGGTATTTCCCAAGAAAAAACTACATCAAACTTTAATGTGTCTATGACAACACCCATCTGGGACACCACAAGCCCGATGAAATGAACCACTCATGTCTAAAACATATACTATGAAAAAATTCCATAAATCTAGGGCTGTCAAAAAATTTCCAAGATATCACTGAGATGATCAGCATGCTCCTCCTCTAACATCGAGTAGATCAATATGTCATTGATGAAAGTGACTGCAAACTAATCCAAGAACTCTAGGAACATGGAGTTCATAATAACCATGAATATATATGGTGTGTTCATGAAACCTAAAAAAATTAACACAAACTCAATGTTCTCATAATTTTATATGAAGGAAGTATTTCAGACATCATCCTCCTTCAACCTCAATTGGTTATACCCGGACCATAGATTGATCTCTGAATACCATCTAACTCCCATAATCTATTGAGAAGATCATCGATTATTAATAGAGGCTATTTTTTATTGATGTTCACCCTATTCAACCTATGAGATTCTATACACGACCTTATAAAACAATCCTTTTTCCTGAAGAACAATGCGAGAGCACCCCATGGTGAGACACAGGGATGGATAAGACATTTTTTTCATAATATCATCAACCGAAATCCTCAACTCTTATAACTCAAAATGTACCATTTGATAGAATTCTATCGAAATCAAAGAAGTATTATGACAAAATTCTATCCTCAAAATTAACATACTATCAAGGGGGTAGAATTAAAATCTCCTTCGAAAAATCATTCATAAACTTCTTGGAAACCCAAATATCATCCTTTATCCTAGAATCTACCAATTACATGAACAAATTATCCAAAAAAACAAGTGTCTTAATGCATCTTATTACCAACTGAAAACTAAAATCACTAACAAAAATACATTCGAGTCATCTGCATATGATAATGTTAATCTCTTTCCAAAGTTTTCAATAAAAACATGCATGGAATATAACTCGTTGATTATAAGAATGAGATTTTACAAGTATGTGTTAAGAATGAAAAGATCCCCACATAGATGATGGGCCCCATCATCAGTCTACACCACTCTCACACATCAAACAAGCTTGTCTAGCCTCCAACTAGAATAGTCAACACCAAGGGCTTTAGAATAATATCTACATCTATACCCAGAACATAGAAAAGAGTGGGTGAAACCAAGGAGTGTGAATCAATCGAATTAAACAAGGAAAACATAATGGTATATGATCTTAGCTATAAAGATCAATTTCACCTATGGTTTTTCTACCTCCACTCTAAGAAAGTGACCATGCCCATCTCATATTTCCCTATACTGATGTAAAACTCTACCAAAAAACTCATACTTGGGTACCTAAATATACAAGACATCCTATGGAGAAAATCTTCCAGATCTATCCACTCTCAGTGGATTATAATCCTACTGCCCTTACTGCTAAAATGGTCTCATTGGAAGTTTTAGTTCGGGGTAATGCAAAACTTTTCTAGCTCCACCTTATTGAACTCAAAGAACCACATAGCCCTGATCCTGACCATGTCTACGAACCCCATAAAACAAATACTATCCCAAAGCCCCTAGGAAAATTAATGAATCCACTGAATCTAAAATCCTAGAAGGGAAGGTGTTGAGGTCGACTCCATTATGGTCGATCCCTTGAAGGCCATATAACCTGAGACCTTCCTCTAGAAACTCTTCTCCTTAAGGACCAATGTTATCTCCCCTCTCATAGAAAGCCTCCTCATGAGTGCATCCCCTCAATAACATCCACCTTCATATAAACCATGAAAAATATTGATAATATAAATGGAGTAACTACATACTGGATAAAAGGGAAGATCACCTCCTCATGATTACTCGCACATGACTCCTCATCAAGAAAAATATTAGAGGCCAAATAAAAATAGTCCTTGAATTTTATTCCAATATCCTATATAGACATACTCCCCTATTGAAGAGAGAGAAGCTTCTCCCTCTTTACCACCATCATGGTTGAAAAATAAACTCTTCCCAGGACTCTTTTTAAAATTAGAACCATGAAACAACTTGATTATTCTATTCACTAAGATACAATGTCTACCAATGATGTAAAACACACCACATATGACTGACTTTCAATGGGACTTAGTACTCACCCAAAAATAGGATAAAACTGAAGGCGATCTCAAGATCCTCCAACCATATTTTTTTTCTACAGTTATAACAAACTACCCTCATACATCCCCAAATCCAACCATTGAATGTAGTGCAACTCTCTTATGCCACTAATCACCCCCCAACTAGATAAACACTATGGATATCAAATGGATCCTCCTGTTAAACCTACACTACATAACCACACACAGATAATAAATAGGACCCATATCTAGAAGAGAATAATGATTTCCTCGTCCAGGTATTATTTTATTTTATTAAGAGTTATTTAATTCGTTTTCTGCATCCCAAAACTACCCAATTAAATCGAGAAAACAAGTCAATAATGATTCATAAACATCTCTCAGGACTCTACCCTACAAGTAGTTCCACGTCACTTGGTCATTTGATAGGCTTAGAGACCTTATATCAGATCATGGGGGCTCTAAATTCATGTATCCTAGTTGGTCTTCCTTGGCCTATGTAACATACTAAGATCAATTGACCTCATTACAATACAAACCTATGTAATTATCACTATTTCTAACTCTGAACTATATCCTATCCCTTAATGAAAAATCTTTTGATACCACTCTATCAAGACCACCTCCCTCCAAAGGTACCTCTACTAGGCTGGTAATGAAGGAATATAGAAAATGACCACCAATTCTCTCCTCTAGTAGGCCCTAAGTTGGCGATTAGTACTGATGGTATAAAAATCTCACAAATTGGAGACATTACCCTCTATAATAATAATAATATTAAGAGATACAATAATTCAACCACAACAAATTACAAAACATAATATAAAAATTAAAAAATATACTATTTGAGAATGCATGTATAATTTAAACAAATACATGAACTCTAAAAAATTACCCAAAAAATAAACGGTAATGTAGCAACACAATAATAGTCTAAAGTTCTGAACTAGTAGTATCTAAAATGGTCCATGATGTTATAACAAGCCTTCTCTTAATTTCACATTAATACATGAATAATTACAAAATATTACACTTAATAGAACCTAGAAGAACATTAAGTTAGGGGTATATGGGAATTAGTTACATTAAATACAAAATTAAAACTTGGAATACATCATCTTTATTGAAATCTTCCTTAACATTCTCATACTTAAAGCTGGATGGGATAACCTAGGGACATACAAAAGAAAGGGTTGAGCTATAATGCCCAGTAAGGGAATAAACATGGAATAACTAGAAGAAGATAATATATGTTAGACAACAATCACACCAATTGGTCCCAAAATGAGTGAGAATCATGAACATGAACAATGAGGAATTATGTAGCATGGTAACACAAAGGTAACATTGGAATTGTGGAGAAACCTTATAACACAGAATCATAAACATGGTTCAAGGATAAATGCCAAGACATCATGATGAAAAAGTCCCATAAAGGAATCAATTTTACTCTGAGTCCCAACATGATGTCTCATGTGACTAAACATTACCCAATGCATTGGAGTGCTATATAATTTTAGGCACACCCATCACTTTCATTTCATTATCATGCTTAAGTGTGCCACATAAATCATACAACATGGATTGATTCGTCATCATATATTATTTGAAAACCACATATTATGAAATAAATAAATTTATCTCCCCAGTAAAATAAGTATATGTGTATAAATGTGAACACTCATGATAAGAAATCGGTATGGTATTCACTACATAATTGTTTTGTCATGGAGAATCACGATAAATTTTTGGCCTCGTAACAACATTCCATAAAGATTCATAAAATGTGTTTATGAGAGAGAAATGGGTCTATAATAATTTAGAAGACAAATACATAGTAATAGGGACATGGAAAAACATATCCCAACATTGGGAATTTGAAATATAATTTGTATGTTAATGGAGAAACTCAAATAATGATGAGAAATAAAAAGCCCTTACTTGAGTGTGTGACTCCAAATGCTTGGGAGAAGCTTCTTGAGTGCTTGGGGAACATTAGAAGGACTATAGAAAGACTTAGGAAGGGTAAGGATGTCCTACAAGTATTTTTAGTGAAGATAAATGGGATATTGAGTGGTTTTATATAGGAAATGAGTGAGGAATTCTTTATAATTTCCCAAATATAGGTTTTAGACTATATATAATAAAATAACCAAAACAAAAAAACCCTCCCATGTTTTTTCAAAAGGTTTCATCAAAGTGGAATTTTATTAAATTATTTTATAACACTAAGGGATGAAATTTATAAAATAATACCCCTCTTGATGTGGAAGTGAGTCATACTCCTAAAGAAAATATTTTAAAATCGTGAAATATATTAATGATTTTGGAGGATTCATAAAGGCATTATAAAATTAACAGAATGAAAAAAAATTGATTTTTTTAAAGGGAGAACATATATTTGGTTTTTGATACCCTTTATAGTATTTATTACATCACTTTTGGGTCATTATGATTTCATAATGCACATCATATATTTATATAATATTTAATTTTTACATGAACACTCGAATATCTCACACAATTATGTAAAATTCACCACTGAATAATTTCTAAATTATGATTCAAATAATAATATACATTTTATATAAATAATTATAAAAATATGTGAATTTTCAGTTTTAAGATAATAATCGATATTTATTGATAAATACTGTGTTTTTTATGAAAATAACAGTTTTCAAACCTTTATAAAAATAATATTTGAATTCAAAAAAATATAAAATATTTTATATTTTAAAAAAATTATTTAATAATAATATTTTATTAAAAAAATTATTTAAATAAAACAATTAATTCAGTAAAATAAAATTCTTAATTGAAATTACATATTACATAAAAATAGTATTTGTGTTTTATCATATCAAAATATAACTTTTATCAAAAATTTTATGTAATCATTTATAAAGTAAATAAATAATAAATAAAATCATAATTTCAATGAGAAATAAATTTAAATATTCATACTATTAGGTTAACATTATTTCTTACCTTAATTAACCTATTTTCCTTTCGTAGTGGTAATAAATATTTACTACCATTACTGTTATATTGTTCAAAAATCAAGTCAGCCTTATTACAGAATACTAATTATTAGTATTAAAAATATGGATTAAATATTATCAAAATAAATTAATATAGGTTTAAGAATTTAATTTAACATAAAACCTACAAGCATGATGGAAGGTGGTTTTCTGGAAAATACATTGTTTAAGGAAATAATGATTTTAGTTTAACTATGTAAGTAGTAGTATTCATGATATGAAATTAAACTCATGAAGATATATATATATATATATAAACATACCATTTATATAATTTCACATTATGTGTTATTATAATTAATTATAATTGATAAACATTATTTATATGAAAACAGTTTTTAAACAAATGTGTTTTAAATCTAAAAAATAAACTTATATTAAAATCACGAATAAGGATGATTAAAATGAAATTAATTGAATTAAATATAGCTCAAGATAAATTATTTTACCTTGAAATAAAATTAAAATAATAATTTTAATTTTAATTTAATTTATATATCAAAATAAATGAAAAAATTACATAAAACAGTATTTTCACTATTCATTGAAAAATTAATATTTTCCAAATATCCTAATTTTTTACCCTAATTTATTTTTGATATTATGATATATAAAATGGAATAAATTTTCTAAATTTTCTATAATAATTTTTTTAATACAATGAAATATAAATCATTTTTAAAAAAAATAATTTTTAGGAACAAGAACACATTACCAAAAATTGATTGATTTTTAAATATGAATTTAACAATATATATAAGATATATATACGTATATATATATATATATATATAATAAATTATTTAATCCTCATCATTTCCATTATTTAATTGAATGTTTAAAATGGTTATATTCAAATAATTATTATTTATTTATGTTCGGTGTTGCATATCTGATACGCTATAGGACATAGATTTCTCTTTTAAAATTTAAAATCTCAGGGTGTTACATTATTCCTCCCTTTAAAAAATTTCATCCTCATAATTTAAAATTGATCTCATTAACAAAATTTTCTAAACCTGTAAATATCTTTATTAAAAACCCATATTGTGAAAAGTATTAGCAGAACATAATCAATAAAAGAGAGAAAGTGAAATATGAAAGTCATAGTATAACTAGGTTTCCAAATATGATAACATTAGTGGGATGTGAAAACATTATCATGAAGAGAAAAATAACACCATAGAAATAATAAATTGTGATAGAGAACATGTTGAGGAGAAATTCTGTGACTATAAAACCATAAATCTATAATGGGTTATAAGACTATCAATTCACTGAATATGATCATAAAGGGATAACTTATACATGATGTGTGTTTCATTAACTTATGAATTTCTAGGTTTCTATCTAATATGTCTATTATATATTTACTAAAATTAACTCTTATGGAAATTATTGTTCCCTTAATATTGGTTTATAATGATCATTTGAATTTATGATAGTGTATCCCCTGAGAGTGTCAAACGTGGACTGTAGAAAGGCTTGTTTTCATGCCCCAATTCCCGATTGAGTCTATCTCAACAAAATGTTTTCAGGTTTTACCAATTTATACATTTGAGTTGGATCCACATCCAATTATAGTATCCATAAAGGGATGTATATTCTAGGAAACTTATTACTATAAACTTTTACCAAAATTTAGGTTTGTATTCTTATGTTTACTCTTATCCCTAAGCCTTTCTCAATAGTTTTCTAATCCTAATTCCAAAAATAACTAAACCTCCCTTTGACAGAAAATATTACAATAATTCTCTTTATTTTACATTAATACATGATTTATTAAACAATATTACACATAATACAACCCATAATACCGATAGGACTAGTGTCTTTGAGAATTAGTTATATTACATAACAACATAAAACATTTAATATAGCATTTTTATTGAAATATTATTTAATTTTCCCATACTTGAAACTACACAGGATTACCTAAGGACATACATAATAAATGGTTGTTCTATAATGCCTAATAAGGGAATAAACATGAAATAACATTAATAATATAATACTTGTCTTCCAATAGGCATATCAATGGGTTATAAAAGTAGTGAGAATCATAAACATGAATAGTAAGGCATGATAGAGCATGATAACATAAATGCATCGTGAAAAGTAAAAACAACATAAAACATTGCATCATAAGCATAAGTCAATTATGACATCAAAGAAACCTTGACAGAAAATTTACCATAAAATAAGCAGGTATACTCCATGTCCCAACATTATGTCTCATGATACTAAACTTTACGCAAGGCACTGGAGCGCTATACAAATTCGGGTTCACCCTTCACTTTTATTTCATTATTGTGCTTAAGTGTGCCAAACAAATAATACAACATGGAATCATTAATCATCATATTTTTTTACTTGTTTAAGGAGTATAGAATAAAAACATGTAATTACCAAATAAAATAGTTATATTTACATAAATTTGAATGCAATTGATAAGAAATGGGTATTGTATTCTCTACACATTTGTTTTAAAATGGAAAATCGCAGTGAAATTTCAGTAGCTTAATAGCATCATTGAAATATTCCAAAAGTGGGTTGATGAGAGAGAAAGGGTTTTATCACAATTATTATGTCAAATGAAAAGTTATATAGATATTTAAAAACAAATACCAACTTTAGGAATTGGAAATATAAAGAGTATGTTAATGAAAAAACTTGAATAATGAGGGGAATGAAAAGAACCCTTTCTTGAGTGTGTGACTCCAAATGCTTGAGAAGATCTTCTTGAGAGCATGGGGGTTCCATTGGAAGACAATAGCGATGGAAGGGAAGAGTAAGGGCATAGTCCAAGTATTTTTTGTGAAGAAACATTGGGTCCTGGGTGGGTTTATATAGGAAATGATGGGGGAATTCTTTATCACATCCCAACCCTAGGTTTTAGACTCTATATAAAAAATATCAAAACCAAAGACCTTAAAATAGTTTTTTCCCATGGTTTCAACCAATGGGGAGTGGTTTCCATTATTTTATGTTTCCATTTTCTGAATGTAATAAAATAATACCTTTGCTGATGTGGAAGTGAGTCACACTCTTAATGAAATGATTTTAAAACCTTAAAATACAATAATGGTTTTAGGGTATCTATAAAGTCTTTACAAAATTAATCAAATGAGCATAAAATTAAATTATTTTAAAACTAAAATGTATATTTGGTTGAGGAAACCCTTTAAAATATTTATTAAATCACTTTTGGGTCATTATGAGGTCATAAGACACGCTATATATTTATATAGTATTTAATTTTTACATGAAAATACGACTGTCTTAGAAAATAATGAAAAATTCACCATTTTATAATTTCCACATTATGACTAAAAAATTCCTTTTATCTAAATAATTTTCTAAATATGTGTATTTTCACTTTTAAAATAATAATCCAGACTTATTGAGAAATGATAGGTTTTTTTGACAATAATTGTTTTCGAACCCTTATAAAATTTTCATTTGACTTCATAAAAGTAAAATGATAATTTATATTTAATAAAAAATATTTAATAATAATAGTTAATTAAAATATTATATATATTATAAATCCATTAATTCATAAAAATAATGTCTTGATTGATATATCATATTACTTAAAAAAATATTTTTTGTTTTATCGTATCAAAATATAATTTTTATAAAACTGATTACTTAATCATTTATAATGTAAAAAATGTAAATTTACTTATTATTTTAATTAAAATAAAATATAAATATTCATACTATTAGGTGTACTTTGTATCCTACCTTCATAAACTTATTTTATTTTTTCCATGGTAATAAATATTTATTACAAATACAATTAATATTGTTCAATAATTAATTTGACCCTATTACCACATATTAATTAATATGATTCAAAATATGAAATCCCTTTTATTAAAATCAATTCACATAGGTCAGGAAATTTAATTTAATATAAAACATGCAAAAATGATGGAAATTGGTTTTTTGAAACATACGTTTTTTTGTGGAAAGTGTTACTTATCTTTAACTACGTAATTAGTAATATAAATTATATGAAATTAAATTAATAAAGCTGGATATGTAATTTATAAATTAAATAAATAAATATAGATATATAATTTAAAAATTAAATTTAGATCATTTATTTTTACAATTATTTTAATTAATTATAATGGAGAAACATTAGGTATTTTAAAATAGATTTCAGAAAAACGTGTTTTCAATCTAAAAAATAAAAATGTATTAAAATCATGTTTAATGATTATTTAAATGTAGTTAATTGAACTAAATATAAATAAATAATACTTATGATAACTTGACATAAAATTAAAATAATAATTGGACTTTTAAATTAATTCATTTATCAAAATAAATGATAACTTTACATAAAATCTTATTTTCCAATATTTACTAAAAAATATATTCTTTATGAAAATCCGAAATTTTATCCCTAATATAATTTTGATATAAAAATTAGCATACATTTTACAAATTTTTTAGAATATATTTTTTTCCTAAAAAGAAATGAAAACAATTTTTTGAAGAAAACATTTTTTGAAAACAATAATGTGTCACCAAAATATGATTGATTATTTACTAATCATTTATCAATACATATATATATATATCATAAATTTTTACACAATTTTATGTAGTGAATGAAATTATCATATCCAAATAGTCATTGATTTTAGGTTTGGTTTTGTGTATTAGATACCATAACGAACATAATTTTCTATTTTAAAATCTCAAGGAATTACAGAAGTACTCCTGGAAACCTGAATATAGTATGTATATATGTCAGGAGTGCATACAAGTATACATAGTATGAGGATACCCAAAATGTCACATAAACATGTGAAAAATATTTTACTAGTACACCCTTGTGAAACAAATAGAACCAACAAAACCTAAGCATCTCATCTAACGAATCCCATCCTCATAAAGGAGAACTCAACAAATAACACATCAAAGTAAAATAACATAATTAGAAGAATATAAATACGGGTAACTCTCATTGCTTACCCTAATGATTTTATAATCTCATACCCAAACCTCATACATCATGTAACTCCCATATCTTCAATGTATCATATAATTCCTATAACCCCAAGTGCAACTTTCCATCAAATCATATATCAACTAATGACACATGGTCCATCACACCACATCTCACCCAAATACACCTGGTCCATCACATCACATCTCACCCAACAACACTTGGTCTATCACATCACATTATTCATTAAGACGCCTAGGCTATAACATCACAACCATAACTAGAAAATTATGATATCATGAACGTGAAGCATACCAACCTTGTTCTCTCCTCCTACTATGCATGACCACCCCCATAATTCATCTCATCATCCAATGAAACAACCCCCACTAGTGTGCTTTCTTAATTTTGGCCATCATATCCCATGCATATCTTACTATACTAGAAGAGAGATTAGAAAAGGGTGGGTATCTATCCATTCATCCTCAATACTAGGATGTTGGAAAAAACATGCCCAAAATATTTGGTCTCTAGCACATGGTTTTCGACATGGGTGGGGTGTGAATAGAAATCACAATGAGTATATAAAGTGTATATATATATATCTGTGTGTTTTTGTGTGTGTGCACAATCCCATCCTATTGGCTCACTACAAAAACACTAACCAACTCACAACATCACCCTCAGGGTTTGACAACATTTCCCCACATTCACTACCACCACTAAATAAACAACACTATAGAACATGACCAAGATACATTTAACTTTATTTTATTTTATATTATAACTAAATTAAAGAAATTTTCCAGATTCCACATTACCAAAAAATTTCATTATTCCATCCCTTTATTCTATATTTAAGAATAATCTATTTAAACCACATTGCCCATTTGAATAAATTCATTTATTATCCACTCAACCCATGTCATTAAAATTCATCTTTTACATTTTATTCCATTACTAAACGGGAAACTACCACACTATAACACTACAAAAAAAATATCCAATGATAATAATGCCAATAATCCGACATCAATATAACATAACTATAACCTCCTCCTCACCCAAATTGCTACATCACTACCACATTCCATCACACCCTCCTAACATCACTACCAAAAAACTCATCACAAAAAATTCTACCCACATTACAAACATACACTAAAATAATTTTCACGTCACCTTCAAATACCAATTTTCATATTTATAAAATAAAGTTTCATTACTTTAATAAATTTATTTTAGGGTAATCTTCACCGAATCAATATTTTAAATAGGAAAAAAATTTATTAAGAGGATATAAGTGGTTATCCAATTATATTTTAGGAAAAAACAAATGACCCCAAAACAAGGGATCCATAAATACATCATCCACAATACAACCAATGCCCCCAATAGCCAAACATTTCAGTGATTCTTCAAGTCTATACAATGAATTTTAATAATATGAAAATATGGGAAATCATGTAATTAAATTACCTTCCCATTACAATTAAAATTAAACCAAGTATGAATATTTAAATTAACTGATGAAAAATATATTCCCAAAATATAATAGGAGTATAACCCCTCAAACATAGTGCACTAGATGAGAAATAAAAAATCCCCTACCTCAAACAAAGTTTTTCGATCCACTACAAATGGTTGGAGCAAGGGAAAGGTCAACACAAGGAACCACAAGAAAGGAGTATAACCGTAAAATACTAGAACGTAGTAAAGAAATCATTACCTCACCAAAACACCACCAAAACCATATATCCCACCTTACAAAAACCTTTCTAAAAGTATAATTGGATGAAACTGGGAGAAAATTTGGAGGGGACATGTTAAAAAACCCCATGGATTGATACTCCAATTTTTGGGATGAAATGAACTAAAAGGAAGCTGAATGAACACCTCGGGACACACTTGGGTCACCAAAGAAATGATATGAATGTTATAAAAATGGTTTATTTCATGTGGATTTAGAAATTTATTGGTGGTCTATAAGATACAAGACCATGACACAACCTCCCATCCCCACACTTCATAAGGAGAGAATGATAACACGGTGGGGAGAACCACACCTCAACAAGGACAGTTAAACTATCCTCTGATATTTTAATCTATTTAAACACTATAGATCCTATAACATTGGGGAAACACCATGGAACATCTAGGACTGCTATGTTGTAGGAACCAAAAACCTAGAAGAACATTGTGCTACATCACCTACTCTATAGAATAGCTACCCTGAAAATTAAAAACCACTAAAACACCTCCCCATGCACTCCTTGTTTTATCCAACACCTCCATGTCACAAACCTCATCTTCTAGTAATGGGAATCTCTATATCCAAGTTTCCATAGTTTCATTACCCCAAAAAAGAGAAGTTCCTCCAGAAATAACTCCAACAGCCCATTGCGCCACATCTGGAACACTTACATCCCCCATGAAACAAATACATGTTCCACACCACATATATCCTTTCATCTGGATTTTCCAACTGTAACCTTTTTTCTACTCTCCAACTCCTTAAGATCCCCCCTGTACACCTCCAACACTAAAATTACCACAATTTTATAGGGTGAAAGGTCCATGCTATTACAATATAAAACCTTTTGATTAGTTCCCAGTTAGTAATTCTAAAAAACATGATCCATTCCACACTATATTCCAGGAAGAAAATAAACTATAAGAGAACATAAATTAAAATAAAAGTATAAAAAAATGGAATGTTTTTGAAAAACATAATCTAGAGTTTTTTCAATGTGTTTTTATATTTTTTTATATCTAAAGATACATATTTGAATGTTTCATACTAGATATGAAGAAATATTTTGATTATTTATAAGAACCCCCACATTTTTATTCTATATCTCATTATTAAATTCAGATTTTAGAGATCCATATTATTATATAATTTGGTTTCCAACCCTCCACTAATGATAAATATTTAATGGGTTGGTGAAAAAATGATATAACGTGCCTCTTCTTATCCTACATGAGATGTTACCTTTCCCACTAAATTTTTTTATCTCAAATACCCAACTAAGCTAATCTATTCCTATGCGAATTTTTTTCCATTGTACTTAAAATTATATCATTAACCTATTCATACGAAGTAGTTATCTAAATATATTCCATCATCCTATTTTTATGTTGAAAGACCTCCTCCATGATCTTTTAATTTACCACTTTGGAAGAAAACATTAAAGAGAAATATACTAAATTACTATAAGGGAGAAAAGTTTTCAATTGACTTTTAATTAAATTATATTGATATGAATTCAATATATAATTTCCATTAAAATTGATTTATCATGAATGTTAATCTCTTCATGGTGTGCCTCTAGAAAATAAGTTTTTATGGGAGTAGGTAGTGAGACTGCCTACCTTTTTTAAAATATATCACATCTATTGTGGCATTTTCATCATCATAATCCATGGACTACAACCATTTAGTTAAATCTACCCTTTCAAATTATTGGAGTTTATTTGAAATTTATGTTTTATAATAATTAGGTAAATAATAATCCAATGCCTTATTAAATACATCTTATTTTTCAATTGATAATTATTTAACATTAGTAAAAAAATTATAATTGTTCATGTGATATGATATAGAATATGCTCCGAAATATTTTCCTTTACCTTCTGTTTGTTAAAGGATATATGATTATTTTTATTCTCTTCTATATTATCTATATATTTTCTCATGGACTCATAGATTATATCGGTAATTACCTCCAACTATGCCTTTGTATTTTCAATTATTTATATCAAGTGTCATAACTCGGTCTCCTTATTCATATCTTGAATCAAATTATCAATATTTCAATAAATTTTAATATTATAATATGGGAGAATAAATATACTTGTACTAATCCTTTCTACTCTTTCGATCCATAAAGGTAAACATAATTATAATATGAAAATTTGTTATCTCAATGACATTCTTTAGGTTAGGTCCCATATTCTAATATATATTGAAATTAATTTTTGTTAGTTTATGGGGTTATATTTTTCACCTATAATTTAATATTATTCCCTCTAAATTTCTCTCTTAGGGTAGTAATTTCATAAACTATATTATATTTTTAAAATATTTCAAAATAAAACAAAATCAAAAATAAAATCAATGAAAATTTATACTAATCATTTAAAAACGATAAAGATAAACTAGTGAATGCAAAGCCTCTCCAAAAATGTTGATTTTTTTACTTTGGATCATCATTATCCTTTAGAAATAGTATTTTATATCCCCTATAATGGAATTTTATAATATGACTCTGGGGATTTCTTATATAGAAGATTCCCAAAACTCATTAATCATATTTAACTTATTTATATTTTTATTATTTTTCTTTTTAATATAATTAGTAGATTTATTATGGGGGTTTTTTCCAAAAATAAAATAAAATCATAAATGAAAAAAACAAAATTAAATAATAATTGGGTGTGATTTTAAAGGGTGTGATGGAATTATTTCCTTCATTATTCTCAAAATATTGATTCATTCCAAATCATCACTTAGTGATCCCAATAAATATCATTACATTGAATCAAACCATACAATTTCTCATATGTTAAGAACTAGTTATTCAATATTTAATGTACTCTAGTTTATAATATATCTAATATTTGAATGAATATGTCCTCATTTCCATATCCCAGTTAACCATTTAGTAGTTGATACCCCACTGTATGTGGCCCATAATCATGAAACAACTCCCTCCATTACTACACTACTTTATTTTATAATTAGTAAACTCAAAAATAAGATGTATTATACATTATGATATACAATAAATCACAATATTTAGAAAAATATACAAAGTAAAAATTTCCACCTTCATACCCATTAATTTCATATAAAATACTCAAAGTTGAACCAAAAAAGTAATAACGGGTTTTTTTCCAGGATCATAAGAAATACATATCAGTTCTTTAACCTCTTATCAACACCAATATGTTAGCTCTCTATAATGAATAATAAATTGGAAATTAATATATAAAGGTATTGAAAAAAATGTTAAAATAACCTTGGAAAATTATAGAGATAAGTATCCCAAAATTCTTATTCTTTTTGTCAAATATTCTAATTATATGTTCTTATATAACCCTAAGGGCGTATAATTTCACTCCATGTGGTATATAATTATTTGAATTATTCTTATATATGGGATATGGATTCATTGAGAGACAATTACCTTTCTTTCAATTTTCTAACAGCTCATAAATTCAAAACCACATTAAAAATATCTTATTTACATTTATAGATTAAGATATATATGTATTATTTTTCTCATTGATATTTTATTTGGATAAAAATTTCTTAAAAGGAATATTATTATCCTTATAGGTACATGCATGTTCTATTTTTGGAATATAGATCCCATCAAAGGCTTTCATTTAGAAACATTCAATGAGAATAAATGTGTAGTTCATTCCTAAATACAAACTTGTTCAACATATAAGTCTCAAGATTCAATTATAATAAGTAAACATATTATCCTAAAGGAACTACAACACAATGTAAAGTTTATTATTAAAATGGAATTTTTTTTTAGAAAATTAAAATTAAAATTTGACAAAATGAACATCATTTTTTAATTCATCATGTCAAAATTAGATTATGATTTATTATTTTTCTAAAATGGATGAAATTTGTATGAATTGAGAAAATATTTTTTTACTAATACCATGACCGATTTGGGAAAATTATTATACATTCAAGAGTTGAAAATATACTAAAAAAACTTATTGAAAAAAAATTCATTTTTGAATTAAAATAATTCATTCAAAATTAATTTTTTATATTAAAAAATGTATTCTTGAGTTTATGGAATTTATGGGATATTTTATTATAATAAAAACTATTTTTTCACATTACTTATAATTGAGTGACTAAAAGGTTACATTAATTTTTATCTTGATATAAATTTCAAATAACCATCCTTTTTTAATAATAAATCAATTAATTTCTTAGAAATCAATACACTACATTAATTTAGCATAAATTCATTTTTTCCTAAAATGGAATTTCTAAAAAATTATTCTTCTTGTGCTAAGTGTAATTTAATTAAAATAAAATTTCAAAAACATTAGAAATTGACTCTAATAAAAAAATAGTATTTTTAATAATCATAATCAAATTTATTAATATGTTTAATTTTATATTTTTTGATAAAAATTAGTCACAATGGTAAAAAAATTTCACAACTCTAAAAGTTAAATGGGTTAATTTAAGGTATAAGGACACAAATATCTAAAAAACCTTTCAAAAATTGGTTATGTATGTATATTATCATCCTATATTATCATATCATTTAATTTTGTCTTATTTTGTGACACTTTCATGAATAAAATACATTTAATTTATTTTAAGAATAAGTGTATTTTAAAAAGTTCCACCCCTATCACTTATAAAAGGATCCATTCACCACCTCACTTCTCCAAACATCAGGAGATTCGTATATTGAAAACAAAACATACAATAATCCCTCATGAAATTGTTTTCCCATGTCCTGGAGGTTTTGGTCTCTCTAATATACTAATCTATGAAGGATTAGGGAGACATCCAAAAGGAAAAATTCGAGGAAGAGGTAATTGTTTTACACGAGTTCTTTCATATTTCTTTCTTCCTTCACCTCAACCAAAAAAATTATACTCATAAAAATATAATACCATAAGTATCATAATAATTAAAATATATTATCACATTTATGGAATAACTATTATCCACCATCCCTTCCATCCATCAAAAAATTAAAATACCACACGTGTTACATACAAACAACCGTCTCCATAAATAACGTATTTCATTTTTCATCAACGCCTTGAATTGATCATTATAAAATTTTATTTAATGAATAAATTTGATATTTTTAAAATTATTATAGTTATATATATATTTTTTCCCACTGTTTTATTAATATTGACATGTAATTTTCATTATAAACTTTAATTGCATAAAATAAGCATAACAAGACACTTTGTAAGTAATAACATATTACCATTATCTTCCTATCATATTATTCAATAAAATATGCTTACAAATAATTTTTACCATTATTTTTTTTGAATTTATTATGTTTCATTATAATTTATATTAACTTTATAAAATACCATTTTTACTCATTTATTCATTCAAACATCTGCCAGTTTGGGCTAGTTTTACCAGCAACATGAACAATGTTAAAATATTTACGTCATGATTGATTAAAGAATGCTAAAAAATAATTTTTTCATGTAATAATTATTAATTAAATATTTTTTCATAATTTTGTAATGATAGTATATCAATTTATATTGGTTAATATAATCATTATTTTTTAGAATTCAGAATTTACTGAAAAGTGTTTTTAGGCATTCCATGTGAAATATAACCTTAAATTACAATAAATTGATATGGGGATCAAGAAATGTATCGAAGAAAATAATCTACACCATCATGAACCTTTTGTATATGATTAATCCATGACCAATTTTTAGGTAAGAAAATCTCATAACTAAAAATTTATTGAAAACTAAACAATTAAGACAAAAATAATTATTTAAACAATAAATTAGTGATAAATGGGTAATGAAATTTTTTAATAGAATGTTATATAGTAGGATATATATATATATATATGTTTATGAAATATATTTATAATAAAATTAAATATATTATATATAAATTTAGAGTGTGGTTGACCCATAAAAAGTCCAATGTAAGGGTTAATTTTATATTCTCACTTTTTATCAATATTCATTATGTATTATTTTTTATTGGTTTAATTTCATGTTATCCCTCTCCTAAATCACAAATATTTTCTTATACACTAGTTAGTTATATTGTTTTAAAATATTAATTTCATTTTTTCTTTCTTTCGATGTAATTAACCATCCCTAGTTAACTAGACAAGATACCCGAGCATGCCCATCACATGATATGGGTGAAACAGGATAACTGAAACCAGTCTTGAATATAAGAAAAACAAGAAATTCAACAATAGTATGAAGAGGAAATGGATGAAATACCACAAATGAAACAAAATACAAGAAATAATAGGAAATACGAGAAACATAGTCAGGTCCCCATGTGACCAAAAGTCACCTCTAGACCAACCTGAACTAAAAGCAATAAAAACCAGAGAAGCCAACATGCAACAAGATTCTATTAACTTTACTTGAATCCTACAAAATAAAATCTAAAAATTACTAAAGTAAAAATTAGGGTGTGATCTAAAGCTTTTTAGGATACCATTGTAGTTTCTATACAATGTTTAATATTAAGAATACAATAATTAAAGATTTTAAAACAAACCCATTTTTGAAATATTTATTATAAATTCAATCCATTAATAAAACATTTTACCTTTTTCTTCCTTTAGTTTTTATAAACATAATTTAATGTTCTCAAACCAAAAACATGACATGTAGAGGTGATAAAAATACTAAATCATATCCATGAAATAGTTGGTACACATAT
Organism: Viscum album; assembly: GCA_963277665.1. Taxonomy (NCBI): domain Eukaryota; kingdom Viridiplantae; phylum Streptophyta; class Magnoliopsida; order Santalales; family Viscaceae; genus Viscum; species Viscum album. Next base: position 19,689,687 of record OY728157.1, on the reverse strand, counting down.
ACATGAAATAACCTATCCTGTAATGTTATGTGATTCAATCTCTTAGAAAAAAATGTCAGTAACAATTCATGATAAGAACAATAATGAGATATATAACCCTAAATGATAAATTTTAAATGAAAAATCAACTCATATAGGGATCTATCCTATGGTATATTTCATACTATAAACTCACTATCCTAAACACGCATACGTTGGATCCAATAGATATTGATTCCTGCTAATTGATATCACAAAGAAGATACCTCTTAGTGGTGGAGAACACACTAAGGCTAGTTCCGTCTCTACCCTGATGCACCCAAGGTTATAAAGGTCATTTTTTATAATTCAATTCAAAACCATCCTCAAAATATTATAAAATGTTTTCAAATCAAAGCTAATCTGCATCGTATTTTGAAAACCCATTTTCCAATCAAGAAAATCCATTTTCAATGAAAAACCCATTTTTTATAACATTTTACTTTCCATGAAATAATTTGAAACCATTTATAACATAAAATAAATAGACAACCCAAAGTAATTTATCAAGAATGATAAGAAATTCATTAAATTAAACCATTGTATATAAACTGTTATCTTAACATTGTAAAAATCTATATGATTTTGACAACAACTATAATAAATTTATAGAATAGATATTGAAAGACATAGAATGATAAGAAACTAAAAAGGATCAAAAAAACACCATTTGATCATATATATATAGCTAAACCATAGCCACAACCAAACCTAATGAAGAACCAAAAGGATTGCATATCCAGAGAGAAAAAATCCAACCCCAATGGTGATAAATCACTGAAGGAAGCAATCCAGACGGGGTTAAGTCACCCAAAGTCATCTCTAAGAGACTTTAAGTTGAGTGTGAGAAGAGCTAAAAAAGATGAAATGAAAATTCATCCAAGTGACGCTCTAAAAACTCAACCCTCATGAAATTACACGGCATGTCAACTCATTACATGTTATGTAATCCTCAGTACCAACATATTCTAAAAAAACGGTTCTTTTTATTAAAAATTGTATTCTTACCATTACAAAACAAGTACCTTATTTACAACATGTAAAATTGATAATTTTTTTTCCAGTTCATGTGGTTTTTCTAAAATCCATTACACATCATTTACTCCCATTACATGTTATGTAATTTCCCATTGAATAGTAGAAATTATATGTTTTATGTAGAAAGTTCCATAAAATCCATAACTTCACCATTACAGGTATCCTCTCAATTCCATCTTGACATTACTCAACTAGAAAAAAATGAAAGACAAAAAAGGTTAAATATTACCTGATACAACGGTAATGGTGTGTTACAATTACCCCACCATAAGTACATTCTTCCCATAGAAATACCTTAAGATCCTTTATCTAAAAAAATAAAAGGCAATTATAGCATCATCAATGACTTCTTATCCCATGTCTCATGGATATTTTATTTAAAATTACACTATACCCAGACTAGGGGGTATTTTACCACACTGTGCCTTATCCTGGTGATCCCTAATCTGAACCAGTTGCTTAACCAAACTATTATCATGATCAAGATCAACATCCACCCATATAATCACATTGGAAGGGTATGTTATATATTTCATCAACTAGGAAGCATGAAAAACATTGTGGTTAGATATCAAACCATATGGAAGTGAAAATGATAGACCACCCAGCCTAGTCATCCAACAGTCTCAAAGGGACCCATAATATGTGATGCCAACATACCCTTCTTACCCAACCGATGATGTTAGAAGCAAGGTGAAACTCTTCAAAAGACCTGATCACCAACCTCAAACTCCAACTACCAACACTGATAGTCCACATAAGATTTATGAAACTTTTTTTCCATTATCAAATTCCTATGGATAAACTATATCATCTCAATCATCTCTTGAACAACACTCATCCCAAACAAGGACCGCTCTCCCAACTCTACCCAAAACAAGGGATATCCACATGGCCGCCCATACAAAGCCTTGAACGAAATCATATTTATCAAATCCTAATAAATATTGTTATTGGAAAACTCAACCAAAAGAAAAATTATTTTCTCAAGATCCTCCAAAATCAAGCACAGAATCCTGAGTCAAATCCTCAAGATCCCAGATAGTCCTGTTTATCTGTCCATCCTTCCATGGGCGATAAATTTTGCATAATTTAATCTCAAAACCGATCGCCTCCTGAAAAAATTTCTAAAACATGTATGTAAACATCAAATCCATATTATAAACAACTTTATGGGGGACCTCATGAATTCTACCAGTCTCTTGGACATAAAAGTCCCCAATCTGTTCCACATTCATCATCTCCTTAGGTAAAAATTTTGTTGATTTTTTTATTGGTCAATGATCAAACAAAATACATCCGTCTCACTAGGATTCTAGGGAACACCAAAAACAAATCCATGGAAATATCATCCCACCTCCATACTAGAATTAGTAAGGGGAGAATAACATTACAAGTCTCGGGTTCTATGCCTTAATTCTCTAATAAGAGAGGTACCATGAAACAAAATCTCTTATCAATAATCTCAACCCGACCACAAATACGAAGGTATATAGTTGTGATACATCTCGGTGTATCTGGGGTATATGTGACAATAGTATCAGTGTTCACTATCCAATAACTCATACCTCAAGGAAAAAAATATCCAACCCACTTTGGAAGCACAAATCTCAACTGGGAGACTAAGACCACTCAAACAAGTTCTCCCCCATAAAGGCTTTCAATAAATAATTCGAAACCACTGTCTACCACCTGCTCAATTTAAACTCAGTCATAAAAAGTTGAGTCATATTTTACCAATGAAAGTAACACCTATCCACTAACCTTTTACAATTACAATATAATCTTAGAAAAAAAAACTCATTAAAGACCAATCTTCAACTGATTCCTTCACTGCTCATGTAAGTAATTTTATAATCGACACATGAACAACCATATTTCCTTTCTCTTGTATATAAGAAATATCAAAATAAAAATTATGAAAAATAATCCACTCAGTGTCTCTATCACAAGTTCATATCCCTAAGATTAAAAATATATTTCAGGATCCTATGATCATAATATACTATAAACCACTTTCTAAAGAGATAGTGACACTACGTTTTGAGTGCATTCATAACAACTGCCATCTCAAGATCTTTGGTAGGTTAGTTCTTATCATGAGGGCATAATTGGTATCAGCCATAAGCGAAAACATATTCCCCCTACATCACGACCTATACTAAACCTATACTAAAGGCATCACATAGAACATCATAATATGACCTCGGTTACAAAAAAATAAGAATTTGTGTTGAAGTTAGCCTCACTATCAGTTCCTCAAAATATGTATGACATTTTTCATTCCATTCAAACTATACACCCTTATGGGCCATATGTATCATTAATTAAGCGATCTTGTAAATGTACTGAACAAAAAATCTATTATAACCATCTAAAGACAAGAAGCTTAAAATATCAAACACATTTATGTGATTCTCCTAGGACATAACTACCTATAACTTTCTTGGATCTACTTATATTTCCCCCTCAGATATCACATGCCCCAGAAACTTCACTTTATAGATCCAAAACTCACACTTATAAATATTACAATATAGTTGATGTTCTTTCATGGTTCAAATAATGATATCCAAATGGACCATATACTCCCCCTATAACTTAGATTAGATCAAAATATCATCTATTAACACAACAATAAAAGAGTTCAAGAATCAGAGAAATATTCACTTCATCAAATCCATAAACATTGAAAGTTCATTAGTGAGACAAAATGGCATAATAATAAACTTGAAATGACCATATCAAATCCTAAATGGTATATTATGTATATCATCTTCTCAGGATCTCAACTAGTGATACACTAACTAAAATTAAATCTTATAAATCCAATGGTCCCCTCTAAAATGATAAAATAGATCATAAATAGTTTCCAAATGTTATTACTTCTTAACGGTAACCCGATTCAAATTTTGATAAACAATACAAAGTCTACGGCTTTCATTTTCCTTCTTATGAAAAAGGATTGGTGAACCCCATGCTGACACACTAGGATGAATAAATCATTTTCCCTCAAGGAACTCTAGTTATAACTTAATTTCCACTAAATCAGTAGGTGCCATATGATAATATGATATAAAAAAAGGAATCATACTAGGGAGCATGTCAATAGTAAACTTGACCTCTCTCTCTATGGAAGAAAACTAGAAAAAAATCATCTGAAAATACCTCATCACCCACATCTATATGAAGTTAATCATCTAAGAAAGGGTTAAATACATCAAGGAACATATCTAAAAAATGGAACAAGATTACACCAGCATATAGAACAACAATCCCTTATATTCTAGATCTAGATTCTCACTCACCCAAAGAACCATGAGTGACCCCATTAGAAGATAAGAACTGAAATAGATGACAATAATAGTCTCTCTATGACTTAACACTGATCATCTAATCCACGATAATAATAAAAATAACGATTTTATGATCAAGCACTAAAAATTCCCACTCCACCTCAAAGTCAAGTATCATCACCCAACATGCAGGACATATGAAGCCTTATTCAAATAAATTTATCAATAGAAAATAATTTTTAAAAAATACATATTTTCCAAATTCAAGCACAACACAAAAATTAGCATTGATGGTATAGAAGAATGAGTAGGACCCATATCTAGAAAATATAGAACCATAGAAGAATAGATAAACAACATACCTCTAACACTCACTGATCCTACTTCAGATTCCTTTAGCACAAAATCAGCTGCATAAAGAAATATGGTCTTAACCACATGAACAGATCCCTTATGTTGATAATTAGACCACCAACCATGGAATAATATACACGAGCTTTAAAACCGTTGGTGAGAGTGGATCCATCCCTACTTACCTGAGATATATGTGCACAAAAGAGATGTAGAAGGACAGATCAACCACAAAGATGATATGTTTTAGGAGACTCTGCATAGTTAGGCTTGGTATAACATCACATTCCAAATTGGTAGTAGATAAATTGTTGTTTCTCTTTCATTTCCCATATGACGAGTCCAGAGGAAAACTAAACACTATTATTAATTCTTTTAGGGACAAGATATACACCCTAGCTAACCACTGAATCAACTGAAGTTCCACCCAAAAATTTCTTCCCTATAAAGCCTGATTCTGCTAGAGATACCTTGTGAACTACCTCTACAATGGTCAGAGGGAACATGAGTATCAAAACTGACCAAATATTAGTCCTAAGACTTAATTCAAACCTCAAAGCCTTCAGTTACTCATTAGTTACATGCTCTGGTTCCATATGCACAACCTCAGCAAAATGGATTGAATACTCTATAATGGTACAGTCCTCCTTCTATAATGTTAAAAACTCCTTGGTCTTTTTTGAATATAATGTCTATGGATAAAACTTATTTTTAGGAAGCCTATGTAATATCATCATGAAACATAACATTCAAAATATATAACAATCATCTCATTCCTGGTCCCTCGAGTATATATGTGGAAAAACCACCACAGAGTCTTTAGGAAGATGATGATACTGTCTATACACTCAATGAACTTTTCAGAATCTTGGGGTCCTTTGATACCATGAAAGATGGGTGGAATCTTATTAGTAAATTCCAACACATGATTTACTAAATTTCCTAGGTTATAAACACCCACTTGACCTAGTGTCAGAATAGAGAGAATAAAAGCTTCAAAAAATTAGGGTCCAATAGAGGATTTACTAGTAGAACCTATCCCAGAGCTTCCTCTCTTGGATTCAGAATAGATCTTCTTAGAGTAATTGGATCATAAAATAAAAAACTAATCAGGTACAAGAAAATTACAAAAATCAATGGAAAAAATAGGTATTGATAAAAAATATTTTAAACATTAAGAATTTAAAGAAACCATAAAAAAACTTATGTAAAAAAAAGAACAGGTCATTTTAAATTAACTACTCGTATAATAAATTCTAATGACCTAAAAATCCAATTATCAAACCTAGTAAAAGTCCCTGACCACTCACAAAGACTCAGTTTTAGTAACGAAAGTGAACTGACCATGCCCCTTTTCCACACCTACTATTCGAATTCTGATGGTCCTAACTCTTGTCTACATAAGAAACAAAACCAAACAAAGGTAGTTATAACAAACATTATGTTGATAATCCCATTTTATACCAAATTCTAGTGAACCAACCTAGGATAACTAGAAAATACACCCAATATGGCATGTTACATGATATGAGTGAAACCGGATAACCAAAACCAGTCTAGAAAAAAAAGACATACATGAATAGTTAAAAGCAGGAATATTTAAGATACCATAAAAGACGTAAAATCCATGCTAAAATAGGATAAAGAAAAAAGTTCGTCAAATCCTCACATAAAAAATAATAATCAGCTCTAAACTAACCCCAAACGATTGTGAGAAAAATAAGGGAAGCCAACATGCTACAATATGCTCTTCCCATGACCTAAATCCTATAATACAAAATTTTAAAATTCCCAAAGAAATAAGTATATTGTGAGAAAAATCCTTTTTGGATACCACCAATGTTTCTATACAGGGTTTAATATCGAGAACAGAACATTTCAATTTTTTTAAACAAAATAGTTTTACAAATCATTTTTATAAATCCAAACCATTTATAAATAATTTTCCTTTTTTATTCCTTTGGTTTTCATTAAAATCCGTTCATATCTAAATCCAATAATAAGATAATTAGAATTGATAAAAATATAAAATAATATTCAGGCAACAAGAGGTGCACATATCCTTGAAATAACCTATTTTGTAAAGCTGTGTGATACAACCTCATATAAAAACCTATGAGAAATGATCCATAATGAAACTAATTATTTGATATAAATCAATAAATGAAAATGAAAAAGAATCTCATATTGGGCTCTAGAGTATGGGAAAATGTGTAATAGACATCCATTGGCCTAAACAAGCATATTTTGGATATATATATATCAAGTCCTACCAGTCAATATTATAAAAGGTTACCTCATAATGGTGAAATAGACAATAATTCTACTCGTGTCTCTATCCCAACACACCCAAGGTTTCAGATGTTCATTTTTTCAAATTCAATTCAAAACCATGATCACAATTCAATAAAACATTTTCAAATCCAGTCTAATATTTTTTGGAGTTTGAAAACCCATTTTCAAATCAAGAAAATCTATTTTCAAAGAAAATCTCCTTTTTAAAAACATTTTCCTTCTATGAAATCATTTGAAACTATTTATCACTTAAAATAAATGAACAACCCAAAAGATTTTATCTTGATTAATAAGAAATTCATCAAATTAAACCATTTCATTGAAACCCCTAGCTCAACATAGTAAAAACCTAACTACTTTCAATAATGGTTACCAGAAATTACGATAACTGACTTCAAAAGAAACTTTATGCCAATAAACTAAAAAAGGATCTATATAAAATACTATCAGATTAAAAATATATAGAAAAACCATAGCCAAAACGAAAAACAAATGAAAACCCTAAAAGTATTATATACCCAGAGAGAATAAATACCATATAAATGGTGTTCAATCGCTAAATTCACTCGAAATCATCCTGGATATCCTTTAGGATAAGTAGTGGAAGAGAATCCAAAGGATTAAATGAAGATTCATATGGGAGGCACTCTAAAAACTCAATACTCATGAAAATACATGGCATGTAACCCCACTACATGTCTTATAATCTTCAAGTCCCACATACACCAAAATCCTGTCACCGATTATTAGAAACTAATTTTTTCATGTTACACTACATGTAACGTTTACGTGGAATGTAAAATTATCACGTTTTGTATCCATTTAATGGGTTCTATATAGTGGTAATTAGATATAATGTACACCCACTACACATCATGTAATTTCACAATGAACAACATAATATTCAGGTTTTATGATAAAATTTACAAAAAATAATTGAATTCACCATTACAAGTATCATATAAATTATTTCTCTATAGTAATCAACCAAAAAAATGAAAAACTATAAAAATTTTAAAACATACTTGATAGAAATGTAATGGGGTGTCACACTGGTATTGAAATCTTCTAAATGAATATTTATTAGAAAACATGACCATATATCTTCTTTTTGTTCCATAATTGTTTCCCTTCATATCCATATTCACTATTTTATTATCAAGAATATTCTTTTATATACAGAAATTAATTCATAAGACAAATTTATAATAAAATTTTCGTTAAATGAAAAGGTTTAAAATAATATTATTAATATTTTTATTACAAATTATTTTTTGATTTTTATAAAAAACTGTGAAAATAATATGTATTTATTATTTTCTATATTAATAATTTTTTCTGACATCATGAATATTATTCATTATTATCATCCTTTCAATTTTTTATGGTTTTTAATATTAATATTTATTCCCATTATTCAAGGAATGTTTTATTTTTACACTAAAAGAAATGGAATTTATTTTTTACAAATATTTTAAAAGTGATTTCATTTTACTTATATATATTTTTGTCCTCTAAACAAAATTATCATACTAAATAATAGTTTCATTTAAGTAATCCATTATTATAAATTATTTTACAATTATTTTTTAAAATTTATCCTTGAAACCTCATTAAAAGACTTTTATAAGTATCTTTTAACTTCATTTTGTGACTATGTTACAAAATATTTAAGAATTTTCCTTCCAATGTTTTAGTTACACTTTCCAATATATTTTAAAAATGATTTATTTTTTATTAAACCATAATTTATAATTAATTGATGGTCTCTTAAAACCCCTTACTAATTTATGGTTTATACTATATTTTTTCACAAGGGTTTTTTTCATTTGATTCACTTTATAGAAGTTATGTTCTTTATCACTCTCCAACAATATTTTGACTTCATTTTACCCCTTTAGGTCTATTTCCTATAGTTGAATGGATATATTCAATATTATCTATATATTTTCTTATCTACACTCATTTATATATATATATATATTATGTTAAATAATGTTTAATAATAAAGTTATTCTATTGGATGGGGAAAATTGACATTCCATTAAATTTAATAAATAAAAATATTTATTGATTACAAAGTCACATTTATTATGTATTTCTTTTATTAAATATATGAGGAATTTATTAAACATATTTAGTATTGGGTGGGGCCTAAAATTATATAGCCCCTCTATAAATTAGGGAGGGCTTATGAGATAAACTATTTGGTATGACTTAATTATTATTATTTATTTGGTATATAACTACCCATTTATTGAAAATATTCTGGTTGAGGCCACAACAGTAAGATTAAGATGTTTTTAATTATGAATTTTGTTGTTGATCAATCAGTTTTTTCAATGTTTTGATGATAATTATTTTTATTCATGTATACATTTTGTTCCCATGCTATTTATTATATAAATAATTTATAGATAATTTACTATTAAATATTGTTTATGCCTTATATATTAAAAGTATCCAATGATGTACACAAACCCTAACTAAGAATTGGACCTCACCCTTTGTCTTTTTCCATCCCACAATGTACTATAAAGGTATATTTGAATGGACTCAAGGATATACTGAAATTAATAAGAATGCTTTCAGGATGTTATTATGTCATCTTTTATGTTTCCAATTTAATATAAAAATCATGTATGTATCAAATCTCTTAAGATTAATTATTTCATCAATACTAAGAGACATTATGTATAATATCTTATACTAATGTAATGTTGAAAATAGAATCTCTGTGATTCTTGATTCAGAGTTGTTAAAGTTTTTATTAAAGAATTTTTTGTAGGAACCTCAATAATTTTATTTTAGAAGAACATTTCCAACTCGAACATTATTATAAAACCATAGATTGATCAATAACTTTTACCTATATATGAATTTTTAAGATATTTATTAATATAAATTGTGTCAACACAAACAACTATGGAGACAAAAATATTATGTCAACACAACCAAAGATGTCAACACAACCAATGATGGAGGTAAAAATATTATGGATATATTTGGACAGTTGACATTGGTTATCAGCTATAACATTTCTATACATAATGATGTGTTCGTAGAAAAATACAATGATTTTTGGACCACTTCATAGGGTAGAAATCTACATCCTTTTATGGAACTACTAATCCATTCGTAGAAAAACAATGGATCAAGTACCTTAATGATATTTTTATTTTTGGGATGTAATTAAAGGGAGGAGTTTATTCTAAAAGTATATTGCTTAAAGTTATATTTTGATCAATATTTGTCATTGATTCATGATAGAGATGAGGAAGAGTTTATAAAGATCATGGAATTGAATATTTTTACTGTGACATTCTTCTTTGAACTTTTTTTTTGTATAAATATACTCATATGGAATGAAAATTTAATAATTAATGGTATAAGGAAGATAAAATTTTTTTTATGAGAAAAATTTTACAATTTCAGAAAGGAATATTTTAGACTATGTATGTATTCTAGAAAGAATGATTGATAATTTTTTTATTGGACTAAGATTATGTTTTAAAGGTCTCTAGTCTATCCAAAGTTTACTTCATTTAAAGAAAACTAATCAATTTCCATAAAGAAAGAGAAATAATTATTAATTTCATATATTTTATGTGTAGATCAAATGAAGAAGAGAAATACGGATGAATAATGAAAAAATAAATATGGTGATGAAGAATAAGGTAAGGGTGGATAATCCAACATGTGACTATGTAAGGAAACACTCATGAAATTTATTATCCATAATTAAGGTCTATTAAACGTGTGGATAAAATCTCCATAAGTTTCAATAATGCATGTTCACAAATGAATTAAATAATATCCAGTGCTTAAATATTAAGGATACGGGTAACAATTATAATTAATACCCCAAGAGTCCGAGAAAAACCTCAGAAGTGACCAAGTTAAAATGTAAATCATACGAGATTATTATAGATAAAATTTAAGTCCATAAAATGTTGGTGGAATATACATTTATTGTAATGTAAAATATTTCTAATGATTTATTTTATTTTTTATCTACACACTCTTTTTTATCTTTTATGTTTCCTGTGAAAATGATTTTACCCCCTAACACCCTAAGAAATGTTTTTTCAATCATAACACATATTGGAAATATTATTTCAATGAGGATATTTATGTCATTACCAAGTATGATCCAAAAAAATACCTTACTCACAAACATGTTTATCATACCTATGTTTGAATTTGACATAATCCTTGGTATAGATTAGATCTCCAAGTATAATAAAAAATTATTACTAAGATGAGTAAATGAAAATTTATAAAGGATGAAGAAAATTTCTTAGATTTAGATAGGATAAATTACTATCTAAGTAATTTATGGATCCTCCTCCACTATCCTACCATAAAAGAAATTCTTAGTTAAGAAGAGAAGATGAAATCTATGTGTGGGAATGGAAACTTAAGAATACAGAATATAACTATTGTTCAAGAATAAATGTTTTCATTTACTAAATAATTATACATGCATCCACCTAAATATGAAGTTGAGTTATCCATTGATGTCATCCCTCATTCAAACCAATATCTAGGGAACCCAAAAAAATTAGGATAGTGTTATTAGTGGACCTAATGAAACAACTATGAGAGTGGTGTGATAATTGTTTTATTCACCCTATCATTTCAACTTAGGGAGTCTATATTCCTTTGATTATGGTGAATGATGAGTCTAAGAGGTTGTGAATTTATTCTTAGGAGATTAATTCTATTACTATAAATAATAATTACCACATACCACACTTTTATGACTTAATTGATAAACTATAAAGAGATCAAAAAATTTCTACGATAAATCTTGGTTCTATGTATCAAAAATTGAATATGAAGAAGGATGATACACCAAAGAAAACATTTCACATGTGATATGGTCATTATGAGTTTATTTTAATTTCCTTTTGATTTATTAAGGAAACCTCTATTATTATAGACATGATGAAAAAAGTGTTCAAATGTTATCATGATATTTTTTTCGGAATTTATTAATGATATATTGGTATACTCTAAACACTACGAATAGAATAAAATCATTTGTGAATAATTCTTGATACTATAAAATATAAATTATTTAAATGGAAAATTTAGTAACTCTGAATTTTGGATCATGGAAGTATATATTTTAAACATATTATCTCTAAGGATTACATATCTAATTATCCTTCTATGGGAAAATAATTTAAATAATTTCCCACATAAATGAATATAACTATGTTATGTATTTTCCTTGGATGAGTCAGTTTCTATTACTGATTTTTGCAACATATTTCATGATTTTCTATTCCATTAACAATGTTGGAATGAAAAGGGGTTAAGTTCATATGATCAATAGAATTTGAATAATGTTTTTAGTATTTAAATATAATTTTTTTCAATACGCTTATATTAACATTACCATAGGGAAAATATTGGTTTTTTATATATAGAGAAGAATCAAATAGAGGAGTAGGATGTTCTATTATGTAAAATATTTTTTCTTACATTTCAATGTAGTTTGAAATAAATTAAATAAGTTATCTAAACTGTGATTTTGAGTTGGTAGATTTAATATTTTCCTTGAAGTTATTGAGGAACTTTATATAAGGTGAGAGTTATGAGATATATAGATCACAAGATTTAAAAATATTTCTTTCATTGAAATATCTCAACATGGGGAAAAGGGGGTGGAAGGAACTACTCAAGGACTGTGATTTTGTAATACGCTACAACCATGTGAAGAAAAATAAGGTGATTGATACATTGAATAAGAATGATCATGGATTAATAACAAATATGAGGATAAACAAGGATCCAATATATATATATTAAATATAGCTGAATATGGAAATTATTAGGGAAAGAAAAAATAAATAAATTTCAAAATTATTTCCAAACCATATTTATAATATAAGATAATAAAGTCTCAGCTTGATGGAAAGATATTACAAGATAAAATTAAAGGCGTGACTAATTGGAAGTTGGAATACTTTTCTTATGAATATAGTACTTTTAAATTTAGAATGAAATAATATGTTACTTCAATACCTAAGATGTAGAGGGACTAATTAGATAAAATACATAACTCAAATTTATCTAGAAACCTTGAATGCACCATGATTTATAGGGATTTACAGAATTAATTTGTGTGGCTCCTTATGATGTGGTAAATTGTTAACAATGTAATAAATATCTTGGTTTTTCAACAAGTAAATGCTAAGATACAAAATCCTAATAGTGTCATTAAACCACTCCCTATAAAAATGCAGAAGTGTTGTGATATTATTATATACTTTATCACTAGACAACTGAAGGATAAAAGGTTTAATGATAATATATTAGTTATTATTTACTGCCTTACAGAGTCATCACATTTTCTATCAATATGGGAGGATCTACCCCTTGACCTCCCTACACGAATCAATTTTAATGATTGTGACATGATAGTGTTCTGGTTTTTATTTTATCTAATAATGCCCAATAATTTACATTAAATTTCTTGAATATTCCTCAAAAGAATCTCTACATGAAGAAATATTTGAGAATCTCATATCATCCTCAAATTGATGGAATATCCTAAAGGAATATTGAAACATAAGAAGAAAATATAAGCTTTTATTAATGTGACTTTCAAGGTATATATGATAATTATCTTATTTTAGTAAAATTTTCATATAATAATAGCCTCCATAGAAGAATTAAAATTATAGAAATTGAAGTATTGTAAAAACATATATGTCAAACTCTGACTTTTTTGAATGATTCTATAGAGATAAAGCATATTGGATAAGAACGTTTTGAGGAGACAATGATAAAAGTGTGAACTATTCAAAATACTATTAATACAAACCAATGATGATAGAATATATTTATAGGAAATTATAGAAAGTATATATAATATCAAGTAGTGGTTAATGATTTATTAAAGTCATCTCTACACAATAGAGTTATAAGATTCGATAAGAAAGGTAAAATAAGTCTTAGATACTTTGATCATTTCGATATTTGGAAAATAATTAGTGTTTAAACAAACCATTTTTATATACCACCCAATCTCTCTAAACTAATTAATATTTTACATATCATATTATCAAGGAAGTATATTTAAGACCCAAATCATATACTCAACACAGAGAAAACTTTATTGGAAAATGATTTATTTTATTATGAGAGAATATCTAGATTCTTTACACTATAGAGAAATTGATTTGGAATTAGATAACATATATGGTAATAGTAATTTGTAGAAATAATAGGTAGATTAGGTGATATAGAAACCCAGGGAAGTACCGCTGAAGGAATAAAAACATTTTTTAATAAAATAATATTCTGAAAATTTATAGGAATAAATTGTTAATTTGGGGATGAATGTAACACCAAATATTGGATTTTGATAAGTAAAAAACATTTCTTAAAAAAACCATAGAATTATGAATATTTTATTATTCTAATATAAATAATTTTTTAGTTATAGTTTTTTATTTTGATTTAAATAACTTAATTTTTAATTATTCATTTAAAAATTTGACTATGATAAATTTTTGGATTATTTCTGGAAATTTTTTTTTTGCATGAATAGTGAAAATAATGTTTTTACAAATATCATAACTTTTTTGGAATCATTATGATTTAATAATGTATTAAAAATATAGAAACCTTATTTCACCCAAAAATTAAATTATGGAGTAAAATAATTTATTTTAAATTAATATACTGAATTTATAAATCTACATGTGACTTTTTGAATCCTAAGTAATATTTTGTTATAATAAAAATATTTTTTTGGTTTATTTGCATTTAATTGAGTGGTTGGAAGGTTAAATTCAATTATATATTCATATAAATGTCAAATAAACCAAATTTTTATAATAATAAATCAATTAACATAATATGAATCAATAATATGGCTGATTTTGTTTTAATTTCATTTTAGTTATTATAAAAATATTAAAAACTGTTTCCATCACATCAATTAAACATTTATTAAAATCCTTTTTTTCCAAAATTTTAAATTGAATATAATAATAAATTCAAATTTAAAATCATAATATTAATATTTATTAATATGATCAATGTTAAATTTGTTCATAAGTTACTAGGAAAAATGTTTTTCTCCATAGTAAAGTTAAAAGAGTTAAGAAGGGGAAAAATAAGTGACAAGTCAAAAAAATATTAAGAAAAAGTATCTCAAATTCATTGGTTATGTGAATTATCAACCTAAATTATCCAATATTCATACTTTTTCAAAAAAATTCTACTTTCTGGTAAAATTACATTATGTTTATTTTAATATTAAAAACATTTACAAAAGTGCAGCTTCTCTCCCTAATAATAAGATCCCTAAACCACCTCACATATCCATATATCTTGAGCACTTTATCTCAAAAAATTACGATAAAAAAACATAATTATTATATTTCCCATGTCTTAGAGGTTTTTGTATCACCAAAATACCAATATGATAAAGATTAAGGATATTTTTATGAGAAGATAACCAAAAATGGTAATTGTTTTAACCGATTTCATTCAAGATTTTTTCTTGTTCAACCATCTCAAAATATATTATACCCATCCTAATATATTTAAATGTTTATCATTATTCTAACCAAATGTTGTTATTTTTCTATTGTAACCATTATGTAGCTTCATTTCCATCAATTTACTAAATGAAAATGTCGCCAATGTTACATTTAGAGTATCGCCTCCATGAATGTCATATTTAATTTATTATCACTTATTTAAATGGATGGTTATAAAAATTTATTAAAAGAATAAATACAATATTTATAATATTATTATGGTTTTGAACATATAATATATCAATTTTATTAATCATATTACTAATGATGGTTATTGTAAAATTTAATGGAAAAAAATATGCACATTGAGACACTTTAAAGGTTATAACTACATAAATGTATCCTTAATTTTTCATTTTCATCTAACAATCCTTAAAAATAATTAATAAAATTAATAAAATGGTTCTCAAATTATAAATTTCTTTTAAAACTGAAATTATCATTATGAAATAACATATTCTAACTCATTCATTCATTCTATAATGCTCTAGTTTGGTCTATTTTACAAACCAAATTTATGATGATATAATTTCTATGTCATCAATGATAAAGGAATATAAAATACTAAAAATATCATGTACTAATTATTAATTTAATATTAATTTATAATTATATAAGGTTAATATAGCTATGTATATTTTCTAATAAAAATAATTATTTTTATGAAATCAAAATTTACAAAAATGATATTTTTAAGCATTTCACAAAGAATCTCACCATGCATTACATGAAATGTATATGGGAATCCAAAAAAATGTCAAGAAAATACTCTAAAATTACAAGAAAATTCCTGATGTATTGAAATCATGACCATAGTACATGTACTGAAATCTCCAAACAAAAAACAATAATGATAATTAGAATAGATAACACAAAACATTATTTTTAGTAAAGAATTATGAATAAATGGGTAATGAGAAATAACGTGTTCATGTGATTTAGTCTGATAAATTTAAATATTATTATGATATACATGTTTAAAAAATAAAAATTTATTATAATTGATTCAAGAGTGTGTTTTTACAAGGGAAAGTCTAATGAAAGAGTTTATTATACAATGTCTCATTTTATCACGATTGTCCTTCTTTGAATTTCTATTTGGGGAATTTTATATTAATTATATTCTAAATAAATAAATATTATTTTTTATGGTTATTTTTTGGGATTTAAATAGTCTTTTTTAATTTTATACTCTTTTGTACTCAAATAAATTGATGTTTTTTTAAAAAAAATCCAACCTTATTCCTCATTTTTGGTCAGGAATATTTTTGATATAATTCCATATTCATTATTTTTTACCAAGAATAATATTTTCTATACATAATTTTGTATTGAGGCCATTTTTTATTAAATTTTAATTTCTATTAACAAATTATAATGTAGTATTTTTATCATTTTTATAAGTGAAAATTGACTTTCTTTATAAAAGTGTGAAAAGAACTCTTTTTAAAAATTTCTATATGAAAAAATTATCCTTAAATTTTTATCATTATTCAATATTAGTATTGCATTTCATGTTTTTATATTTTTATAATGTAATATTTATTCATATTATTCTATTAATTTTACATTTTTATACCGAAAGAAAAGGATATTATTTTGATTAGAGTTTAAAAAAGGGATTTCATTTTACTTATGTAAATTTTATCATAAACAACACATTTTGTTTCTTAATCATAGTTTATTTTTAGGATTACCTTATTGTGATTTATTTATCAAAGAATTTTTTAAATTTCTACTTTAAACCTCATGAAAAGTGTTTCATAATTAAATTTTATATTATCTTTTCATGTAACTAAAAAAATATTTAAGAAAATTATTTTCAATGTTTCTCTCCTATTATCCTTTTTAATTCTAAAAAGAATTGAATTAAATAAAAACAACATCATTTTTTATACATTTACTATCTCCTTTCACCCCTTACTAAGTTATTCTTTATATCTTTTTTTCACATTAATATCAGTTCATTTACTTCATAGAATTTATGTTTTGTATCACTCTCAATCTTTATTTTTACTTTAATTTTCTCATTCAATTTAATGTTCCCTAGTAGAATATATATATATTTATATATATATCCATTATCATCTCTATATTTTCTTAATGGCATACCCATTTCTATATATAGAGTTATTTGACGAAATCTTACTAAGAATATTATTATATAGGTTGGGGAATATTATAATTCTCTTTACATAAATCTATATAGATATTTATTATTATTTTATTGTTCATTAATTATCATTGGTATTAATTAAATGAATTTATTGATTGGTGGTACTCATGATTATATTATCCCTTGATTTATCAGGTAGGTCTCTAGAGATAAATTAGTTGGAATTACTTACTAATTTATTTCTTATTTGGTGAATGCAAGACCATTTATTCAAAATTACACGGCTAAGATAACAATAATAAGATTAAGATATATAGAATTAAACAATCCATATTTGAGAAATCAACTATTATTTTCCAGGTGATTAAAATTCTATTAATTTACATGGATAAATTTTATGCTCATATTGTTTCTTATATAGAACATTTATTGATTATTCACTCTACCATGTAGTTTATTCCTTATGTATTCCTGATAGATTATATTATACAAAACCCCTTGTTGGGTATATGATCTCAGATTTTTTCTTTCCCCATAACACTAATATGGAATATCTGAATGGATTCAATGATATACTAAATGGAATTAGAATGTTTCCCTTAGGTTTATAAGTAGTGTTTTATGTATCCAATGTATTATTGAAATCATGTATATATCTAGTCTACTATGACTAGATAACAGTTTGATCCTATATGATTCTATATCCTATATATTGTAATAATGTAATGAGTATACATCATCTTTGGTATACTATAGTTAGTGTTGTTACAAAATTGATTTAAGTCATATTCAATTTAATAGTATATTCATTCTAGGTAGTTTTTACTACCATGGATAATTCAACATACAATGAATGTATTTTTATGGATACCTTGGTGTAAGAATGCAGACCTTCTTTCTGGTATGTTTTCCTTTTCTGGTTTTTTTTGAGAAAAAGAGGAATTTATTGAAATTTCTAAAGTACACGCTGTGTACTTTATCACTACACGCCATGTACTAGGTTACCATGTGTTGTTGTGTGATGGTTGTGTAGTGGCCACACACACAACTGTGTGAGGGTGACTTGGAGGATGCCTAAAGCAGAGTACAGAAACAACAAGTACACATCGTGTATTTTCTTTTTTTTCCTTAAACACATCGGGGATGTGTCTAATGGACAGAAACACTTTATTCTAGGTTTCGTTTGGACATGATCTCATGTGCAGCTATGATTTTCCTCTGAGCCTCCGATTGAGCATTCAAACTCCAATTCAACCACCGATGATTGTGTTGGGATCGCGTTAGTAAGCTCTCTCTTCTTTTTGAGCATTATTTCATGATTCCTCCTCTCTCTCAAGTTATCCTCTATTGAATGTTTTAGACTTTTTTTGTAGATCTTTAGAATTATATGGTGATTAAAGCTTCGAGGTTCACGTATATAATTCCTACAACACCAAGGTAGGTGGTTTGTGCCTTTCCGTTGAAATAATTTGAGAAATATGTGAAATTTCTCCAAATACCCTTGAACGGGGTATTGCCGATTTATCGTTTTTCCATTTTTAATTGCATTCCATGCGTGTATTCTTGTGTAGAGGTTAATTTGATGTGAATATGGTTGTTTGATATGCTTTGGATGTGTTCCCCCCTGCATGATCTGTTTATGACCGTTTGGTCCTGTTTAGCCTGTTAGGATTCCTTGATGTTCTTCCCATGCCTAGCACTATAGGATGGATTGATTATTTTTATTTTACATGCTTGAGATGTTGTAGACTGATTAGCCAAGTAGTTCTGTAGGTTTACTTTGGCCGTATTGCTCTGCTATGCTTGTTTGAATTACATAGGCCTATGAGAACCTGGTGTAGTAGACTATAAGGGAATTGACTGAGTGAGCTTCCTCAGAGAGTATTTGAGTACTTTAGGCTATAAGGGGAATTTATGGAGTGAGCTTCCTCAAAGAGTCTTGAACCACTTTGAGCTAAAATAGGAATTGACTATGTGAGCTTCTTTAGAGTGTCTATGACCACTTGGGGCTATAAGGGGAATTTACTGTGTGAGGTTCCTCGGAGATTCCCTGAAAAATTTAGACTATAAGGGGAATTTACCATGTGATCTTCCTCATAGATTCTTTAAATTACATTTGACTATAAGGGGAATTGAATGTGTGAGCTTCCTTAGGGAGTCCTATACTACTTTAGACTCTAAGGGGAATTAACCGTGTGATCGTCCTCAGATAGACTATGAACACTTGGGGATATAAGGGGAATTGATTGTGTGAGATTCCTCAGAGAGTCCTTGACTACATTAGACTAAAATGGGAATTGACCGTCTGAGATTCCTTAGAGAGTCTGTAAATTAGTTTTGACTATAAAAGTAATTGACATTGAGTTCTTCCTTAGAGAGTCTTTATATATTCTTATGATTAAACCAGATGAGATAGGATGACTGTACTTTCCAAAGTGTTTCCTTGCTTGATTAGCTTTTTATTTGATATGTGGAACTGTTTCTTATTGAGTGCTTTCTAATTACTGCATATTTGTCTGTTACCTGCCATATATATTCACTAACTGTTAGGCAGAGATATTTGGGAGGTTTCCTACTAGAATTTATTCTCACACCCTGTTTGGGTTATGCTTGGGGCCCAAAAAGATTATATTACTACAGGTATATATAAGGTCAAGTTCCCTTCTACTTTAGGTTCATGATTGACTATGGGGCTGGAGAGCATGGGACCAAGTTGTGTCTTATGATGCTAAGGAGTCATTACGTTCTTTATTTTGTATTTGGTTTAGTACTGTTGTGTTCCTACATTGTGATTTTTTTGGCTACTTTTCAAGACATATGTACCATGCCTCATTCATATATATGTGTGTGTGCTCTATTTTATTATTTTCCATTCTTTAAATGTTTAATTCTGCATGGATTATTACTGCTTTTTCTATTTCTGTTGTTTCTCATCCACTGTGTTACTCTGCCAATGAGGGAATAGTTTCCCATCTATCACACCCAAGGCCCTCGCTATTAGTTGGCATCCTCTAGCATTCATGGAAATGTGCTTGAGGCCATGTGACCAACTGGGTATGGGGCGCCTTAGGGTGGATTCCGGAAATGGGACGTTACAAATTTGTATCAGAGGAATTATTTTCTCTTGACTTACTATTTGGTGCATTTATCCAGGGTTAAGATGGAATATTTACTTTGTAATAAGATGTGGCCAGGATTTGCTAGCTTGTGTACAGGAAAAATCTAATCTTCCTCATTTAATACAATTTTTCTAGTTTTTCAACTTTACAGTTGATTTGATTTTCACTGTTGGGTGACTCACATGTTTTACAGTATTACTATTGATGTTATTGAGGTTCTATTTCTATTGAAACCCGATGAGATAAGGGTATGCCATCTCATGCCTCATATATGCACTTTTTAGAAATCACATGTCGCACATTCTTTCCATTCCATTTATGGTGCATTAGCGATTTCATGTTATTGTGATATGTGTTGTGTAGAATATCCATTTTGTTGTGGTAGATGTCGGGAATTAATACTTTATTTTTGTTAGAGCATTGATTCTGTAAGGTTTTTCTTGAATTAATGCCAAACATTGGTTCATGAGGTGTTATGGGTCCTCATGGACTAGAATTTGGTGGATCATTGCACTGATATCATTTTTTATAACATGTAATAGAATCCAATCATTGATTCATGGGGAGTATGGGCCCTCACGGATCGGAATTTGGCACTTGAGGGACCCCTTTAGTGTTTTTCTAGGCTCTGGAGTAGTTTTTGAGGCTTATTGTCTGGAAAAACCCATAATACACATCGTGTAGTTTTTACTACATGCCATGCGTTCTCATGTTTGGGAAGAAATTTTTTTTCTTAAGTACAAGTCGTGTACCTTATGTACACATTGTGCAGTCTCTAATCATGTCATAGGCCCTGTGGGTAGAGACACGGGATAGGGAAAATTCTCATGGAAACACACTGTATACCGGATTTACACACCATGTTTCTAGAACCTGTGTTCACCGGTGTGACTAACGACATGGAGGGATAAAATCTTAGGTTTTACATGCCATGTTAGTCTTGCACATTTTATGTAGTATGATCCTGGTACCTGACCGTGTAACTAACAACACACGTCATAATTATCCTTTCTCGTACACACTGTGTCTGCCTGGAACACACCGTGTACGTAGTGTCAGCTGTGTAGCCTATCATGTAACTAACAACATGGGCAGGTGAAGTCTTTCCTAGTATATTTCATGTCCATCTGGATCATGCCGTGTAGTGTGATCTGTTTATCAGACCATTTCTCTAACAACACGGGTCGGTGAAGCTTGTCTAGAATACGCTGTGTCTATCATGAACATGTCATGCAATCTTGTCTTAAGAGAGCCATGTGTCTTAACCGGGTAGAAGGACTCAGTCATGGGAAAAGGATTCAAGTGCATGCCTTGTTTTAAGAGAACACTCCATGTGTTTGGAGTGTTACATGACCGGTTTATGCAGGAGTACATGCCCTTGTGAATGGCTGAAGGGAACACACCGTGTATAAATTGTACACACCGTGTAGTCATGTTTTGTAAAACTTGAATGATTTCTTCCTCTTGTTCCCTTATTACACTTCTATTTTTAAGTCCTTGAACATCTTGATCTAAGGTGTGCACTTGACCTTGGAGATTCATGCCACCGAGACATCCTTAGGTTGTACACCAGTTTCCATGTGGTGATGAGACACCAGATATAGCAGATCAGGGACTTCCTGCAGATCCTCCCTTTGTACCTATTTTTCTACCAGCCATTATACCTGACACAGGTAATTATTCACATTTTAGATAGGGTTTCATGAGGATGATTTATACCTTTCAAGGAGCGCCGTCTCTTGCCCCATCAACGAAAAAATTGACCTGGGTCTTTCAGTAGCAGCATCCTCCCACTTTTTAAGGGGATGGAGGACCCCAAACTATAGATTCATGGCTAGAATCCATGCTGAAGATCTTTGAGCATCTAGAGATATCCCTAGAGGGGATGGTGAACCTCGAAATGTACATGCTATAGTACTCCGCAAAGAGGTGGTGGGATGTGGTCTCACAGGCAGGACGCCAGAAGAATATTGCTTGGGATGAGTTTCACCGCATCTTCTATGATTACTTCTATCAAGAGACCTTGAGAGCTGATCAAACCCGAGTGTTCATGAGTCTGGAGTAGGGTACTCTATCTGTTATAGAGTATTCCTCTCATTTCATCGAGCTGTAGAGCTTTACACCCATTCTAGGGAGAGATGAGTTGTTCCTTGCATTGAAGTTTGTGGATGGTCTCAAGAAGGATATCTGATCTCATGTGAAAATCTTTAGGTGGATTTCAATATTCTCTATTGTCAACTAGGAGCTGATTATGGATCGTAACTTGAGGTATTCTGGAGCTGTGGGCTAGGGAGGTTTAGAATCCAGAGTTATTATTCCTTCTACTGATAGCAGGAAGCACTGCCGGGATACTACACGTGGAGACCATAGTAGGCGGGATGCATATTCTGGTTGCCAGGTGGTGTGCTACCAGTGTGGAAATAGTAGGAATATGAGGCCACATTTCTCATGAGACCTAGTGGAGTGCTAATATTGTGGCATTATTGGTCACCTTCAGCATTTTTTTCAGACCTTCTCACCAACAGTTGGTGATATGGGTTCTTCGATGACTCCTCGTTCCGGAGCAGCGCCACCAGTTTCTCACTAGTCTAGGAACTGGAGTTCTTCAGGCCGTTCAGGCCAAGGTGGAGGTAGTGGATATGACAGCAGGTTGCTGGTCTTTCAGTGACAGTAGGGTGGATCAGCTCAGAGTGGTCAGGCAGGGTCATAGGGCCGCGGTGCAGGCCAGACTTTTGCAGTGGATCAGAACCATCAGGAGTAGGATCCTGAACACTCTACAGTTTGAGGTATGATCTTAGTAGCCTTAGTTTTAGATTTTTCTCTTTCCGATATAGGATCTTCCCATAGTTTTCAATCAGTTGGTATCAGGGAGATCCTTGATCTCTACATATTTTCTTCTGTGGATATCTTGATGCTAGACACTCCATTGGGGATGAGAACGACTAGAGTACATCGTTTCAGGGAGTGCCCTCTAGAGGTTAGTGGGTTTCACTTTTTATGGTACCTCTATGGACTATATATGACAGGCTATGATGCCATTTTCATGATGGATTGGTTAGTTCCCTTCTTAGAAGTCTTCAACTGTTATTGTCGTAGGGTGAGTTTCACATCACCATAGGGTAGATCATTTATTCAAAGGGGCGAGTGGGATATCCAGGTGAGCAGATCAGGACCCAAGCATTATGGGATGGGAGGAGTTGCAGCCCAGATTTCTAGTCTATACCTGGATGACCAGGGGACTTCACAGTTATACTTTCCCCATGTGGTAGATCGTTTTAGGGACGTCTTACTAGAGGACTTTTCAGGTTTTCCTACAAAATGAGAGGTAGAATTTTCTATTGAGCTTGTTCTAGGAGTGCCACCAGTATCCATTACTCATTATAGGATGGCTACATCAGAGTTGCAGGAGATCAAGAAGTAGTTGGAGAGTTGAAGGCAAAGGGTTTCATCTGACTCAGTACTTCTCCTTGGGGTTCGCCTATCCAATTTTTGAATAAGGCAGATGGTACCCTCTAGCTTTTTTGGACTATTAGAATTTGAACCAGTTGATGGTCAAGAAACTATATCCCTTTACCTAGGATTGATGATCTCTTTGATCAGCTTTGAGGCACCTAGGTGTTCTCAAAGATTTTCCTGAGATTCGGTTACCATCAGTTGTGTGCTAGACCATCTGATATACCTCTCATAGCCTTCCAAAGCAGGTATGGTCTGTACAAGTTTATGGTTATGTTGTTCGGTCTTACGAATGCACCGACAGTTTTCATGGCACTGATGAACAGAGTGTTCCATCCATACTTGTATTTTTTTCATGTTGGTCTTCATGGACGATATCTTGGTGTACTCTCACACTCGACATGACCATGATACCCATCTTGATATCATTTTGAGTACACTGAGAGAGCATCATTTATATTCCATGCTCTCAAAATGCCACTTCTGGATGGATCAGATTCACTTCTTGGGTCATGTTATCTTAGAAACAGAAGTATAAGTAGACCTAGAGAAAGTGAGAGTAGTAGTTTCTTGGGAGCAGCTGTTGAATGTATTTGAGGTTGGAGTTTTCTAGGGTATTCTGGATACTACAGATGTTTCATACAGGACTTTTAATGCATAGCAACACTACTAGCAGGTCTGACTAATAAGGGTGCGAAGTTCATGTGGTCAGATTCTTGTGAGTCGGCCTTTCAGGAGATAAAGTAGAGGTTGACATCAACACTGATACTAGTATTGCTAGAGATGGGTAAGAACTATACTATTTACCACAATGCATCAAGTATCAGGCTGGGAGTTATGCTTATGCAAGGATATGGAGTCGTTGTGTATGGGTCTCAACAGTTGAGACCACATGAGAGAAATTACCCGACGCACGATCTCGAGTTGGCTGCAGTTGTTCATGCCTTACGCTATTGGAGACATTATCCTCTGGGAGAGAATTTTGTAGTTTTCACTGACCACAAAAGGTTCAAGTACATCTTCACTCAGCGTGACCTGAATTTGAGACAGCGCATGTGGTTCGAGTACATTTAGTATTTTGACTTCGAGCTTGCCTATATTCATGGGAAAGGCAATGCAGTGGTTGATCCGCTGAGTAAGAGGACCCAGATACAGGCAGTTCAGGAGGCCCGTAGTGAGTGGCAGCTTATGGCTCTGTTCTCTGAGATGCATTTGGAGGTGCTTGATAGACAAGGGAAGACATTTCATTCTTCTGTAGTTGTCACCTCCACTATTCATGATCGAGTGCGAATGAGGAAACTATCAGATTCTGAAGGCCTAGTCCTAATGGAAAGAGTTTCAAGAGAGAACCCTGTTCTTGGATGGATAGTAGGCGAGGATGAGATCTTGCATTTTCAAGGGCATGTGTGGGTTCCAACTGATATACATGAGGAGTTAATGCATGAAAATAATTCCTCAGTTTGGGCAGTCCATCCTGGTGTCACCAAGATGTATCGTGATCTACACCTCTAGTATTGGTGGTCAGGTATGAAGAGAGATGTTACTGGTTTTTTCATGAGGTGTTCTACCTGTCCATGGGTGAAGGTGGATCATCATTGACCAGACAGGCTTTTGCAATAGTTACACATTTCTGAGTAGCATTGGTTTGTTTTCATGATGGATTTTGTGACAGGTTTACCGAGGTCACCTTGAAAGAATGATGTAGTTTGGGTTTTCATTGAAAGAGTCACAAAGGCTTCCCACTTCTCACTGATCAAGGAGACCTTCAGTGTTGATGAGCTAGGATGGTTGTACATCCGTGAGATTGTATGTCAGCATGGATTTCCATGCTCCATTGTTTCAGACAGGGATTCTCGTTTTACTTCTCGGGTCTGGAAGGGGCATTATAAGGCTTTTGGTACACATATACTTTTGAGTACAGCTTACCATCCCCATACAGATGGTCAGTCCAAACGTACGATTCAGGTGCTTGAGGACAGGCTCCAATCATTCATCCAAGATTTTGGAGGTTCTTGGAAGAAGCACATACCTCTTGCCGAGTTTTCCTACAATAATATTTTTAAGTAACTATTTATATGGAACCTTATGAGGCTTTGTACGGTAGGTCATGCCAATCAGGCTTATGTTGGATGGAGGTGGGATAGGCATCCCTGCTGGAACCTCGTCTGGTTCAGGAGACCACAGTGCAAATAAAGTTGATTCGAAAGTGGATGGATACTACACAATCTCAACAAAAGTCTTACGTTGATCAGTGGAGATGACCTCTGGAGTTCGAGTTTGGGGATTAGGTTTTCCTGCGTGTCACACCAAGGATGGGGCACAGATGAATTAGGATAGAGGGTAAGCTTTCACCGAGGTATGTTGGGCTGTTTGAGGTTGTGAAGAGAGTTTGGCCAGTTTCCAATCAGTCGCAGTTACCCCAGAGGTACCAGGCTATGCACAACGTTTTTCACGTTTCTCAGCTCTGACATTACTTTTCAGACCCATCTCATGTCTTTCAACCTGAGGAGGTTGTGCTCGAAGTGGATTCCTCATTTGTGGAGCATCCAATCCGGATTATTGATCATAGTACAAAGGTTTTCTGTGGCTGGTCTATTCCATTTGTATGGGTGCTATGGCGGCATGGGTGAGTACAGGACGAGACTTGGGAGAGGTAGGCCGATGTATGAGCATAGTAGCCAGATCAGTTTGGGGTTTCATATTCTATGCCGCGCTAGGGAAATTCAAGGATGAATTTTCCAATGAGCCTGTACCCTAGTGGTACAGGCTCCTACTTGGCATCCAAAAGACCCAGGATCGAATCCAGGTAGGGGTGAATTTCCCAGGTACTGTAGAAGTACTATAGCAGGTACTATTGCAGCGGTGGCATTGTAGCAGTGGCAGCACTGTAGCGGCGGAGGGACTGTAGCAGATACTGTTTCGGTGGTGGTACTGTAGTAGGTACTATAACAGCACGGGTACTGTAGTAGTACTATTCACTGAGGGGTCATGTGGGCCAAATAATGGGCTTTCAAGCCATGTATTCAAGCCACTTGGCCTTTGGACTTCGTGTTATATAATGGGTCTCCCTCTACCCAATCTAAAGAGGTCTTTGCTTTCAAATAATAAATTCAGGCTTCGGCCCCATCCTTTAAAAAAAGGATGAATTTCTTCAAGGTGGAAGTTTGTAAGAACCCAAACCTTCTTTCAAGTATGCTTTCCTTTTTCTGGTCATTTTTGAGAAAAAGAGGAATTTCTAGAAATTTCCAAAGTACATGCCATGTACTTTATGAGTAAATTTCGTGTACTAGGTTACCATGGGTAGTCGTGTGCTGGCCGTGTAGTGGCCACACACACAGCCATGTGAGGGTTACTTAGAGGCCACCTAAAGCGGAGTAAGTAAATGGAAAGTACACATTGTGTACATAAAAAGTACATGCCATGTATTTTTTTTAATTAAATGCACTGGGGTCAGGTCTAAAGGCCTGAAACATCTTCTTCTAGGTTTCGTTCGACCAAGAGCTGCTGTACGGCCGTGACCTTCCTCCGAGCCACTGACTGAGAATCCAAACTCTGATTTGACCACCGTCGATTGCGTTGGTATCACCTCGGTAAGATCCCTATTCTGCTTAATCATCATTTCATGATTCCTCCTATTTCTTAAGTTATGCTATATTGATAATTTTTGAAGTTTTTGTAGATCTTTGGCATTCTAGGGTGATTAAAGCTTTGAGGTTCATGTATATCATTTCTACAACACCGAGGTAGGTGGTTTGTGCCTTTCTATTGAAATAATTTGAGTAATATGTGAAATTTATCCCAATACTCTTGAACGGGGTATTGAGGATTTACCATTTTACCCTTGATAATTGCATTCCATGCGTGTACACCTGTGTAGAGATTAATTGGATGTGAATAGGTTTGTTTTCTATGCTTTGGATGTGTTTTCCCATGCATGCTCTAATTATGACTATTTGGTCATGTTTAGACTGTTAGGATTCCTTGATGTTCTTCCCATGCCTAGCATTGTAGGATGGATTGATTATTTTTATTTGACATGCTTGATATGATGTAGACTGATAACCCAAGTAGTTCTGTACGTTTACTTTGGTCATACTGCATTGCTATGCTTGTTTGATTTACACAGGGCCGTAAGAACATGGTGTAGTAGACTATAAGGGGAATTGACCGAGTGAGCTTCCATAGAGAGTCTTTGAGAACATTAGAATATAAAGGGAATTAACGGAGTGAGATTCCCTAGAGAGTCTTGAACCACTTTGGGATATAAGGGTAATTGACCATGTGAGCTTCCACAGAGAGTCTATGACCACTTGAGGCTATAAGGGGAATTGACTGTGTGATCTTCCTCAAAGATTCCTTGACTATTTTATACTATAAGAGGAATTGACCATGTGATATTCCTTAGAGAGACTTTAAAATAATTTTGACTTTAAGGGGAATTTACTATGTGATGTTCCTCAGAGAGTCCTTGACTACTTTAAAAATTAAGGGGAATTGACCATGTGAGAATCCTGAGAGATTCTATGACCACTTAGGGATATAAGGGGAATTGACTATGTGAGCTTCCTCAGAGAGTCCTTGACTAATTTATACTATAAGTGGAATTTACCATGTGTTCTTCCTCAGAGAGTCTTTAAATTACTTTTGACTATAAGAAGAATCGACTTTGAGTGCATCCTTAGAGAGTCTTTGTATATTCTTATAACTGAAACAGAGGGGATATGCTGAGTGTACTTTCTAGATGGTTACCTTTCTTGATTAGCTACTTATTTGATATGTATAACTATTTATTGATAAGTACTTTTTTGTTACTGCATATTTGATTATTACATGCCATATATATTCACTAACTGTTAGGCACATATCTTTGGGTGGTTACATACAGAGATTTAGTCTCACATCCAATTTGGGTCATTCTTTTGGTCCCAAACAGATTATATTACTGCAGGTATAGATAAGGGAAAGCACCCTTCTACTTCAGGTTCTTGATTGACTGTGGAGCTGGAGAGCATGGGACTAAGTTGTAGCTTGACATGCCAAGGAGTTGTTACGTGCTTTCTTTTGTATTTGGTTTAGTACTACTAGTATTGTGATTTGTTTGGATGCTTTCTTAGACATATGTATCATGCATCATTCATATATATGTCTTTGTGCTCCAGTTTATTATTTTCCAGACTTCCTCTATTTACTTCTGTATGGATTATTACTTATTTTTCTATTGCTAGTGTTTTTCTTCCGCTATGTTACTCTAACAATGAGGTCATAGTTACCCCACTATCAAACCCAAGGCCCTCGCTATTAGTCGGCAGCCTCAAGCATTCGGGTAAATGCACTTGAGGCCATGTGACCAACCGGGTACGGGGCGACTCTGGGTGGCTTCTGGAACCGGGACATTGCACCTAGATTCCTTGATTTATAATCACTGAATCATGAATTAAATACACAATTAAAAGTTTATCTTTCGATTTTTTTATAAAATAATATTAATATATTTATGATCCCATATTTAATGTTGTTAACATTTCATCTAAAACGTCACCAATATAATAACTATATTATTAATTAATATACTATGAAATTATAAGGGATATAATTATTGAGTTATAAAATATAAAATAATGATTTTTTTCAATCTATGACCCACAAAATTCATCAAATAAAAAAAATGCTAAAACTTCTCGATTTTTTAGGTATAGAAGGAGATTGTTTTTTTAGGTGATACTATTGAAGGTAATTTCATAGTTGGGGGGAATGATATTATATTATATGAAAAAATTTTAGATCTAATAGTGATTAGAGAAATGGTTTTAAGGGAGCCTTATACTTCACCTCTAGTGTTATATCTCAATTTATGAAAGGAAAAAAATCTTATATGGTAGTATTTTTTCTCAGGGATAAAGTAGATTATTAAAATATTTATTATGATATACCTTAAATTACATTTTGTGAAGGATAAATTAGAGGTACCTAAGTGTTGAAAAATAGATGATGCATCCAATCATTGTAGTAGTAGTGAAAATAAATGTCAATGATTTTTGTGACTATGATTCTATATTCAAAAAAGGATCATTGTGACTTTTGGTGATCATTTAATGCATGGAGTATTTTTATTAATTTTTACCAATTCAAAATCTATGTTTATTAGAGAGAATAAGAAATATTTATATTCATAAGATCATTAAGTTATATTGAATACCCTAAATAATCACCTCATATTGTGATTCTCTTTATATATAAATATTATGGAGGATAATAAATAAATAAATCCATAACCATTTATTATTTAGCCCAAAATTTTATACTAGGACCAATGGTATGATAGAGTATACAATACATCTAACATAATAAATATGTAACACATCTATTTGACTATTTAGAAGAGGATGGTTAATGATAATTCCATTTTATATTTATAATTCAATAAAAACTATAACCCCATAGTTATTGTGAATTTAATTTATGAATTACAAGGGATTACATCGAACTCTACACTTATTTGTACTAATATTGGATTTTATTTAATTATAGGGACTAAATTAGTGAATCAAATAATGGTGATGTTATATATAATATATGGGAAAATAAATATATTATAGAGACAGTAGAAATAATATATAGAAACAAATATCAAACCACTCGAGTTTAATATATGAATTATATATTTCTAAGGGTTTCTCTTTATAATATATTAAGACATATTAGTCGATGATGAAATCCTTCCACAATATTCATTGCGCCATATCAGATTTTGAGAAGAGTGAGTGAGGTGTTCAATCACCCTATTTTTCAACTATAGATAAAGTGAAACTTTGAAATTTATTATATTTTATAGATTACAAGTTATATATAAAACTAGTCACACATAATTAACTAAGAATAGTTTTTTATTATATTGATGAATTTATTGACAATCCTATAATGATTAAGGATTGTATGAAAAATTTCAATAAAGGTTGATTATTTATCAAGTTGAAGTTATTTTCAGGCATGGTGGTATTAAAAATGGATATTAATAGTTACAAATCAAATATAAGGTCAACACTATCATAATTTCTTGTTAGTTTTCCCATTTAATGTGGAATATTTCTAAACTAGGGGACATTGTAGTGACATTTTTTTAATTTAATTTTTATAATGTTTGATCATTGAGATTTAATTGAGGTCTTATAAGGATTATGTAAATAATTATAGTTATTATGAATTCAAATATATGAATAATTTCTTTAGAAATAAGTCCTCATGATATAAATATAAAACTATCTAACAAACCATATTGTAAAATGAAAATTTGTTATCATATTATTTATTCACCAATTTTAGTTTTTTTGGAGAGAAGGGTTAAAATTTTAATATTTATACCATTAGAAAGTCCCATTTTTCTTATAAATAAAATATAAAATATCTAATTAAAGTTATTATTAAGTATATTTATATATATAAACATATTTTAATAGAAAACACATGAAGTAAAGAAGGAAACCACTAGTTTATTAGGCTCTTATGAACAAATTTTTTTCCATAAATGGTGTGGGTATCTACCACCGAGTGAGATAATAAGAAGAATAACTAAATGGAACTATGACTTAAAGTATGAAAAATACTATAATGTTTCATTTTTATATAATTTTATTCTATATGTTGGATTACCATAATCAAATGAGCTAAATGGCTCTAAAATAATATAAGGATGCTATAGAGTGAGATATAGACACAACCATGAGTTATGTCTCTAGTTTTTTTCAATTTATATGGTTATAACAACTATTTTTCCAAGGATATTTATTTGGGTTCTCATATGGGCTACATGGCCAATATTCTTCACTCAAATAACATTATCATAATAGAATCATGATGGAAAAATACTATATATTAATGATAATATTTTTTGGTACTTCATAATAATTCCACATGAGATCATAAATTTAATGAAGGAGTGTCATGCTATATCCCACTGTTTTCCATTCATACAAGGTTGTTGAATAATATATTTTTCTAAAACAGGAATGTCATTACTAGTTTTTCGGTGAGCATAATTATCTATTTTTACATGGTTATCATTCATTTCTCACTATGATCATCCATGCAGAAAACCCACAATGAAATTACATAATGTGGTCCACTAAAAATGTATCATATTGAATACATCAAAGCTAAATACATATCATATTGATCTCAAACTTTTAAAACACACTAATGAGTTAACCCATTCTCCTTTCAATGATAAAAAATTACTTATTGCGCTACATTTTTGTGTGTAGAATATAATTTATATATTTTGGGAAAAAAGAAAAATCATTTAAATTCTTTTTCAATTCTTAATGAAATACACACATTATCAATGATGGAACTATTATGAAGAAATAATAAAATTATTTTTGTTCTTTTTTAGAATGTATATTAGATTGTTAACATTTTATGGGTCCTTTAGAGCTCTTGAGGATGAGTTTTATATAAATGATGATTAGGGATGTTAATGTTCTATGTTTATGACCTGAAAATGTTTTAATTGGATATTTTATATAATTATATCCTAGTGGGACCTTGATAGGGTAGACATAACCAATAATCCTATGATATAGATGATATTGTACACTGGAATGTATGAATAACATGGTTCGCCCACTCTATACCTAAAGTGTGAATGTTAAGAATAGTATGGTTATGCCCTTTATAGGATTAGTCTCTTAGAGTTACAATTCATCTAAGATTTCATGTGATACCTGTGAATATAAATGGATTTATAACCATCCTACTGATAGACTATAGACCATAAGATAATATTTGGTGCATTCATTATCTTGGAGATGACATTGATTATAAATTATCTGATCTAAAATTTCCTTGAATATTTCTTCTTATTTTATTGGTTATGGTGAATTTTAGCACCCCTGAGATTTATTATTTTCAAGACACTAATACTGGGACCCAGTGACTAGAGTTCATTAGTTGAGACTTGGTTTTCACATTTATGTACACCAAATTTATGTTCAATAGTACATGATCCTTCATTGATTAAAACATAGATTTTTCCTTGGATTATAAATAGTAATTGGTGTATGATACTCTATGATGGGTTTAATGGAATTAATTTGTTTTATATCTTTCATATGGGTGTATGATCACAAAAATTATTAGTGAGGTTCTTTGTTAGTTAAGGGTTTTGCTATTGGGAACCAGTTTTTTTCTTCATTATTTGCATGAATCCCTATCAACCCAGTGAATTATGTTTAGTAAAGTCACATATATGATATATAAATTTATTATTTTAATTATTATTTATACACATTTCAGTTGGGGTGGTAGTCGAGTTGTTAACACATAGCGTATGCATGTATGAAACCTATGATCAAATCCTGGGGAAGTAAGATTTATCGATTACTATAGAGACATTGTAGCAGATAATGTAGAGTCACTATAGAAGGTACTGAAGAGGCACTGTATCATCCATAACTATTCATACATTTGGGCCTTTGGGCCACTGGTTTGGGCCTATAGGCTAGAGGTCCTTCGGGCACTCAAGGCCCTCGGGCTATAGGGACTTTGAACCACCAAGACCATGGAGCTGCCCAAGAAGACCACATAGAGTAGGTACCAGAAAAAGATTTAGAGAATATAGTAGGCACCAGAGTAGATCTATCTTGATTGGAAGAATGATATGGTATGGAAATCTCCATCGGTACCGGACATCGTGTATCTTTTCATGTGGTAATGCTAGCAGATCTGCTATGTGAGGTTGGGAGCTATGTTCCTTCAATGATATACATTTTAGGGAGGGGTAGTTCTAGTGAAGTTTTTTTGGGAATTTGGGTCATGTATTGGGAATTGTTCCTCCAGGCCTTTGGATCATGTACTTGTTCTTATTCCACAGATCCTACGAGTCATGTAAGGGTTCCCTCTAAACCCAGTTTAAAAGGGGATTATCCCAAATAAATAAACAATAATGGCCTTCAAGACATTAAATAAGGTATACACATTTTCTAAGTATAATTATTAAATAAATTGGGTTTACCACTTAATTTTTATAGTCTCACATAGTTCTGGACATGCGTGATGATGTAATTGTGGTTATTTTATCTTTTTTCAATTTTCATGTAACTGAGGGAAGACATGATGTTTGTAACGGTAGTCCTTAGGGATGACACATAGTTGGAAATTTTTTATTATTATAAATCTTCATCATTGATGGATTATTTTTGGAATATTTAATTATATACTTCTTTTCATTGAGATTTATTTATGTTATTTTCAATCTTCATGCAGTAGTTATTTTATGAATACATGCATTTCTAAAATTTGACGTGATTATATTTTCTACTTATATCATTCATATTTTTGGATTACTGATTTATTTTCATATATTTTTATTGGTTTAATTTTTCCCATTATGTTCTTACACCATTTTGGTACCAGTCACCATACCTTGTTCTATTAGAGATAGGTTCGGGGTAGTCCACCTTGTGTTTTTTAAAAACTGGGTGTGGTACCTTATTAGTTGGGCCATATTTGTCAAAGATGGAAGTCAAATAACCACCTTGATATTTCACATATTTTAACAACAATTTGATGATCTTAAATATGTTAAAATATAAATAGGTTAATCTATAATAAGTATAGATAAAATATAAGTTACTAGAGTGCAAAATATTAATTTTTAAAATTTTTACTGCGGTTTTTGATCATTTAATATATAATAACCTTAAAAACTATCTTAGTGTAGAGTCAGAATTTATAATTATAACATTTTCATTTCTTTGGTTTTGAAAATCACAAACACCTTATTAAAACATGTTTATGAAATTTTAATGTCCCAATTGTTTTGAGATTGTTTTTGTAGAAAACAATACCTCTTACCATAAATAGAAAAAGTTATATACTATTTGGAATACAAACTTTGCATTTATTCACTATGATTATCATAATGAGTATATTTCCAATAAATAGGAATCATGTTTATCATAACATAATTTAGATTTATTCATGTCTATCATAATGACAAGAAATCTTAACAATCAGATTAATACTTTTACCGATACAGTCGAAATAATACTCATAAGCATTGTTGTATTGACACTGTTAAGGAATTCCATCAAATTGACTGAAGTGTATAATTCGAATAGGGAATTTTTTTTTCTAATTTAAGTAAAACATTTAACACTGTAATGGTGTTAAAAATACGATGTGGAACATTCATATATGATGATAATTCAAGTTCCAGTTGTCTAAGGCCACTGTAAAAAACATGGAAATATGACCATTGGGAGTTTTCTAACAAATACTAAGTCATTTGATGAGTTTGGAGCTGGTTGATTACTCACTTGTGAAGAGATATCTACTTGAACAACTCATTATTAGTGAGTGTTTTTCATCAGTAAGTTTTTGTTCTTATTAATCCTCATAAGGGGTGTTTCCTAAATAACTTTTTTAATTTTAATTATGTCTAATAATTTTTATGAACAAGGGATTCTGAGGATAGGATGATGGAGAATATGATCCATTGTATTGAGGGATTTTGGGGTATTAAGATAGTTTGAATCCATCGGTTTGAGGGATTCCCTGGATATAAAGGCAGATTTGATCATCATATCGAGGGATTCAGAGGATATGAAGACATAGACTATGACAACTCGGCTTTTATTACAAACTTAAACATGATTTATTACATAAAACTTCACTTGACACAACAATGAAGACCTAGAGGTTTAGTGTCTTTGGGTCTTAGGATCATTACATAAAAACTTAAAACATGAAATACAACATCTTTATTGAAAACTTCCTTAACATGACCACTACATTACCTCGTACTTAGCATTGCATGGGATAACCTGAGGAAATCCATAAGAAAATGGTGAGCTATAAAGCCCAGTAAGGGAGTACACATGGAATAACATGAGGAGTACTAAATATTTTAGAAAATATTCATATCAATAGAGCATAAAAGAAACATTATCATAAAGGCATGATAAATCATGATAATCATAACATGGAAATGTGGCAACAACACTTGACATGGAATTAGCATGAGCCAAGGCTCATTGCACATAGAGCATGAGTAAATCCTCATTGTAAATAAATCACGAGTAAACCCTTGTTTCACTTGAATTAGTATTATTCAACACTAATTGCACATGACGTATCATGATACTAAACTTTACCCAATGCATTGGAGCGCTATAAGGGCGCACCCTTCTTAAACATTTCATTTCATTCATAAGTGTGCCACATGGATCATAAAACATGGATTCATAAAACAAAATAATTTATTCCACGATAAAGGAATGTGGAATTAATACATGAAACTTTATAATCAATAAGTAAATGTGCATAATGGTGAATAACCTTTATGGAGAAATGGGCATGGTATTCACTACACAATGACATTGGCTTAGAAAATCGGTGTGATTTCGGCAGCGTAACGACGTGACATAAGAATTCATAAAAATGGTTTATGAGAGAGAAAGGGGTTCCTAATAATATTTACATGCAATGTAAAGTAAGGAGGTCATATAGATAAATGTCCCAAAAATTTTAATCAAATTTAGATTCATGATACAAAAGTATTGCTTGAATGTAAATGAGGAGAGAGAAGTTCCATTCGGAATTTCGGCATAGTAACGGGTGTACATGGGAGGAATTTAATGAGGGATAAAGGGGTATCACATCATTCAAACAATAATAGGGCAGTATTGGGGAGGTTTTAAACCATAACCCAACATTCATAATTGAAATTGAAAGGGCAATACAACTTAAATAAAATTGACAAAAATGATAAAGGAAGAAAAAACCCTTACTTGGAAGTGTGCTTCCAAATGCTAGAGAGAGGCTTGTGAGAGGATTATTGGGAGCTTGGGGAACCTTTGAAGGATTATAGAGAGAGTAGGGAAGAGGTTTGACGAACTAAAAGGGCTTTGAGTGAGGAGGAAGTGGGAGCTTGGTTTGGTTTATATAGGAATGGTGAGGGAATTCTTTATTATTTAGGTTTGGGTCCTTTTACATTAAATTAATCCAAACCACAAACCATCCCATGGTTTTTGCCCATGGTTTTTGGCAAAGGGAAGAGGAAAACAATATTTTATAAGGACAAATTCCTAACTTCTTTAAATATAAGGTTTGATTATGTGGAGGTGATTCACACTCCCATGGAAATTAATTTAAAAAGGCAAGGTGTTGAATATGTCTTGAGGGGTCCATTAATGCTTTGAAAAGTAAGTCAAACAAACCCAAAATCACATTATTTTAATGGTAAAACATATATTGGCCGAACATAATGATTATAGAATTTTATTACATCACTATTGGGTCTTTATGATGTCATAAAACACATTATATATTTAAACGGTATTTAATTTTTACCCAAAAATTTGACTGTCTCAAAAAATTATGAAAAAATCACTAATGGATAATTTCGACGTCCTGATTCCAAAAATGAAATTTATTTTATCTAAATAATTTTATAAATATTTTAATTTTCACTTTTAAAATAAAAACCGACATTTATCGAAAATTCACGGGTTTTCAATGAAATGGCTTTCAAACCTTAACAAAAAATTTTAATTGCATTCATAAAATTATAAGATCATTTATATTTAAGAAAAATTAATTTAATAATAATATAATTATTTTATTAAAATAATATTTAATTCAAAAATCCCTTAATTTAATAAAATAGATTTCTTAATTAAATAATAACTAAAAACACCCTTTGTACTTTAAAAACTATTTACAATGTATCAAAAATGACTAGAAATTATATTCATTATTATATAAAAAAAATAATGTACTTGAACATAGTACTACTTATTTGTTACATAACCCCTTAAAACAGGTGCATAAGACCTAAGGGTAAGGTGTGCGATGGTGACAGACTCTTGGGGTGGCTCGGATAACATCGCTTGAGTGGTAATTTCAATCAACTTCCACTTTTTCCATAGATGGTCATGTTCGAGCTTGATATGATGAAGCTCATCTTGGGTTTGGTCAAGGGCGAAGACCAAAGACGCCACCTCTTTTCTGAGCTCTGACAAATGGGCTTCGTATGGGGAAATTCTACGGGATGAGGCCATCACTTCCTTTGTCTGAGTAAATTGGATTTGTTAAAGTCCTATATTTATACTAATCATGTGATCACTGTTCAATGGCTACATTAGCAACGGTAAAAATTCTTAACATAAAACCAAAGAAGTTGACATTTTATATAAACATAAAGAGACTTTTAATTAGATCAAGAGGGATTTCTATTAATGAATCATTGGGTCGTTACACAGAGAATCCAATCATCATATCAAGGGTTTTCCTGGAAAAGATAGACAAAATTTACTATAAATATAAAATAGTGTATGTCTTTAATTAGGGTTATTTAATACCTTACACTTAAGGATAGAAGAGGTTTATCTTTTTAAATATCTTTTAAGTCATTATTACATTTGTTATCTATTTTATTGTATTACTTATTTTTTAAGAAAATTATTCTTCTGTATTTAATAGAGATATATTCATTATTATTATATTTCTATGCCCTTTTTTTGTCAGTGTGATTATTAATATGAAAAAATAATACATTTTTGGTTTAATCGGTCTTATTATAAATATGTTCAACACATTTTCATTAATCATATCCATAGTTATTACCATTTGTTACTCTAATATAATCATACATATTGTGGTTATGATTATATGACTTTGATAATTAGAATTAGGGCTGAGTCTGATAACCTACATTAATAGGAATTTGGTTAATTAGTTTAAACTTATTAAACTAAGTTTTTTAAAAAGGAAATTCACCCCTCTTGTAATTATAGCCACTTGTGCAAATATTACGGTTCTACAATTAGTATTAGAGAAGGATTCCACTTCTCAAATAATTTATATGATTCTTATATTATTTACTATTTCAAGTCATTATGTTTTGTTATAAACTTTATGTTTATAAAATTCTATTACACAAACTTGTATTTATGGATATGAGAATATTTCATTATATTTTTAAGATGACAGGTCTTAATTTTGGCTCTATATATAATATTCATCGAAACAAAAAAAACTATCTTTGATGGTACTTAATATGATTACTGGAAGGATAGGATAATTTTTTTTATCAATATTGGACTTGATAAGTATGTTATATTTACTAGAGACTATATGTTTGCTAATAAGGAATTATTTTCTTTTACTCATCAATAGAAATATGAATATTAGTTAAACTATAGAGTATTATATACATTATTATGTTCCAGGACAAGTAGTATATATAGTCAAATATCATCATGTGAGGATACTAATAGTATCTGGAAAATGTTATAATTCACACATTTTAGTACTTGAAAACTTTTTGATACCATAAGTGTAACGACCGAAAGTTTCATTAATTGAAATCCCTCTTGATCTAATTAAATATCTCTTTATGTTTATATAAAATGTCAACTTAATTGGTTTTATGTTACGAATTTTTATCGTTGCTAATATAGTCGTTGAACAGAGATCACATGATTAGTATAAATATAGGGCTTTAACACATCCAATTTTACATAGACAAAAGAAGCGATGGCCTCATCCAGTAGAATTGCTCCGTACGAAGCCCATTTGTTAGAGCTCGGAAAAGAGGTGGCTTCTTTGGACTTTTCCCTTGACCAATCCCAAGATGATCTTCATCTTGTAAAGCTCGAACATGACCGTCTATGGGAAAAGTGGAAGTTTATTTACATTACCACTCGAGCGATGCTATCCGAGCCACCCCAAGAGTTTGTCACCATCGCACACCTTATCATTAGGTTTTATCCAGCTGTTTTAAGGGGTTATGTATAAATAAGTTGTACTATGTTCATGTACATTATTTATTTTTTATATAATAATGAATATAATTTCTAGTCATTTTTGATACATTGTAAATAGTTTTTAATGTACAAATAGTGTTTTTAGTTATTATTTAACTAAGAATTCTATTTTATTAAATTAAGGGATTTTTGAATTAAGTAATATTTTAATAAAATATTATTATTATTATTAAATTATTTTTTATTAAATATAAATGATCTTATAATTTTATGAATGCAATTATAATTTTTATTAAGGTTTGAAAGCCATTTTTGTCCAAACCTGTGAATTTTCGATAAATGTCGGTTTTTATTTTAAAAGTGAAAATTAACATATTTAGAAAATTATTTATATAAAATAAATGTTATTTTTGGAATCAGGACATCAAAATTATCCAACGGTGAATTTTTCATAATTTTCTAAGACAGTCAAATTGTTTAGTAAAAATTAAATACCGTTTAAATATATAATGTGTTTTATGACATCATAATGACCCAATAGTTATGTAATAAAAAACTATAATCTTTATTTTAGGCCAATATATGTTTTAACAATAAAATAATGTGATTTTGGGTTTGTTTAACTTACTTTCAAAGCATTAATGGACCCCTCAAGACTTATTCAACACTTTGTCTTTTTAAATTAATTTCCATGGGAGTGTGACTCACCTCCACATAAGCAACCATAATATTTTAAGAATTTCGGACATTAGCCTTATAATGTATTTTTTTCCTCTTCCCTTTTCCAAAAACCATGGGAAAAAACAATGGGATGGTATGTGGTTTGGATTAATTTAATATAAGGGGTCCCAAACCTAAATAATAAAGAATTCCCTCACCTTTCCTATATAAACCCACCCAATCTCCCATTTCCTCCTCACTCAATGCCTTTGGAGTTCGTCCAACATCTTCCATACTCTCTCTATAATCCTCCCAAGGTGCCCCAAGCTCCCAAGAATCCTCTCACAAGCCTCTCTCTAGCCTTTGGAAGCACACTTCCAAGTAAGGGTTTTTTCTTCCTTTCTCTTATTTGTCCAATTTTCTTTAAGTTGTTTTTCCCTTTTAATTTCAATTATGAATGTTGGGGTATGGTTTCGCACCTCCCTCATACTGCCCTATTTATTTTTTAATGATGAGAGACCCCTTTCTCTCTCAATAAATTCCTCCCATGTACACCCGTTACTATGCCGAAATTCCGAAAGGAACTTCTCTCCCTTCTTTTACATTCAAGAAAAAATTTTGTATCATGAATCTAAATTCCATTACAATTTTTGGGACATGTATCTATATGACCTCCTTACTGTCCATTAGATGTAAATATGATGAGGATACCCTTTCTCTCTCATCAACCATTTTTATGAATTCTTATGTCACGCCGTTACGCTGCCGAAATCGCACCGATTTTCTAAGTCAATGCCATTGTGTAGTGGATACCATGCCCATTTCTCTATCAATGGTATTCACCTTTATGCACATTTACATATTGATTACAAAGTTTCATGTATGAATTCCACATTCCTTTATCCTGGAAGAAATGATTATGTTTTATGAATCCATGTTTTATGATCCATGTGTCACACTTATGCATGGAATGAAATGTTTAAGAAGGGTGCGCCCTTATAGCGCTCCAATGCATTGGATAAAGTATAGTATCATGATACGTCATGTGTAATGAGTGTTGAGTCATTATAATTCAAGTGAAATGATGGTTTACTTGTGATTTATGTGCAATGAGGATTTACTCATGCTCCATGTGCAATGATCCTTGGCTCATGCTAATTCCATGTTAAGTGTTGTTTCCACATTTCCATGTTATGATTATCATTATTTATCATGCCATTATGTTCATGTTTCTGATATGCTCTATTTATATTCCTATTGTCTAACATGTATTGTACTCCTCGTGTTATTCCATGTGTACTCCCTTACTGGGCTTTATAGCTCACCCTTTTTTATGCATGTCCTCATGTTATCCCATGCAATGCTAAGTACGGGGGATTGTAGTGGTCATGTAAAGGATGTTTGCAATAAAGATGTTGTATTTCATGTTTTAAGTTTTTATGTAATGGTCCTAAGCCCCAAAGACACTAAACCTCTCGATCTTTTTTGTTGTATCAAGTGAAGTTTTATGTAATAAATCATGTTTAAGTTTGTAATAAAAGCAGGGT
Organism: Viscum album; assembly: GCA_963277665.1. Lineage (NCBI taxonomy): Eukaryota > Viridiplantae > Streptophyta > Magnoliopsida > Santalales > Viscaceae > Viscum > Viscum album. The sequence goes on along the minus strand of OY728157.1, from coordinate 19,647,460 downwards.
TGTCATAGTTGGTATCAATGGATATGTTTAGTTATTTTTGGGATTAGGAAACCCTTGTAAGGCCTTAGAGACAAGACTAAGTATAATAAAAACATCCATAGGTTTTGTTAAGTACTAAGTAAGTGCTTTATCAGAAAAATACATCACTTTCTGGATACGAGCAGGTAGAGGTGGCTCTGACACTGATGTATCCTAGGGGTAAAACCCGAAAACACCGCTGTGAGCTTGACTTGAACGGGAACTGGTGCACGACAACGGGCCTTGCTGCACTCTTGGCTACGTCACTCCCGGGGGATATGTTTTGATAAATTCACAATTTTAGTATGAACCCTTATTAAGGAAAAAATGCCCCTAAGAATATATGTTAGAAATTAGATCATGAAAATCCTAGAATGAATCCTAGTGACTCATGAGTTAAGGAAATGAAAGTTTATTTATAAGCCATCAACTATTGTCTTTGGATTACTCTTTATGTGTTACCGCTAACATTCCTTTTATTCCAGCCAATGGCCGATAATAGGAGGACTCGGGCTAACAATCGATTTGAAGATCAGTGTGATGACTGTACTAATGAGATGCCCAATCCAATGGGAGCAGGAATCACGAACTTTGTCACACTTCTCTCTCAGCTAACGCAAGCATTGAATAGAAACACGGGTCAAGAGGAATGTTCAACCACCCCCCACCCCTAAGAAAGAACAAGTCGCTATCGAGAGCTTCATGAGACAAAGACATCCTACTTTTAGTGGATCATCTGATCGCACGATCACTGAACAATGGATCAACTCCATTGAAAAGATCTTCTCCATCCTTCAATGTTCTGAACAAGAGAAGGTTCTCTTATCTGACTATCGTATGGAGGGTGAAGCCGATCAATGGTGGACATTGATCAAAAATACGAAGCCTGAGGAGGAGATCGAGGTGTTGGAAAGGAAGGATTTCTGGATGATTTTTTTCGATAAATATTTTCCACGCACCCTCTGGCTTATGATGGAAAGGGACTTCCTTTCCCTCAAGCAAAAAGATGAAGAATCTGTTGGAGCGTACGAGGAAAACTTCACATGGCTTGCACGATACGCTTCCAACTTTGTCGTTACCCCCGAATTCAAGGTTGACCGCTTCTATGGTGGGATGAAGCCTAGCTTGCGAAAGCATTAGCGATCCGTGACTTTGACAGCTATGAGGAAATTGTCTGATGTGCCCTCAAGGTTGAAATTAAGATCGAGGAATCACAAGGGTATCATGGGGACAAGAAGCATAAGGTGGACTTCAATTCTGGTGGTCCGATGGATAAATCCAACGGTGCTAAGAAGATCCAATACCCCACTTTCCAAAAGTGCGGAAAGAATCACCCTTGAAATTGCCTTAAGGGGACGAGAAAATGCTTCAGGTGTGGAAGAGAAGGGCACCTAGCTGTTAACTGTCGGCAAGAAAGACCCACAGTTGCTACAGAGGAGAGGAACGCTTCGTTCGAACCTCAACGCGTTGTTCAATTCTGAAAATGCAAATAACTGGGTCATTTTGCAAATCAGTTCCCTAATCCAAGGGTTTTCAGAGGCGACCAACAACCTCCAAGGAAACAAGGAAGAGCTTTTTCCATTACTTCTACCGAAGTGAACCCCGACAACGAAGTGGTGACAGGTACGCTAGTTATTCATTAAATAATAGAGAATGTACTTTTTTATTCAGGTTCTACGCATTCTTTTATATCTTGAAAGTTTAGTATAACAATCCAAGCACCACCACAAATCATGGAAGTAAAGATATCGGTGAGTATGGAAAATGGGGAAATCATTGCATCCCATGAATATAAGTCCTCCCCTATTATAATCTGTGGATTGAATTTCCCGGAGAACCTCGTCATACTCCCTTGGGTGGAATTTGATGCAATTCTTGGCATGGATTGACTTTCCTTATATAGAGCCAATATAAATTGTCGGGAGAGGGAAATCACACTCCATATGGATAATCGAACCCCGATTCTTTACAAGTGTCAGGAGGAAGATGAATCTCTTTTAGCTCCATCATCTCACGCATGGATATTACTGCCTTATGAGCACGCGTATCTGGCTCAGATGATTGAGTCCAAGGAAGAAACCATCCTTGAAGAAATACCCATTGTGAGGGAATTCGATGAAGTGTTTCCCAATGAACTGTCTGGTCTTCCTCCTAGAAGTGATGTTGAGTTCTCAATTGAACATATACATGGGGTGATACCAATATCCAAGACTCTATATAGAATGGCTATTGTTGAGCTTGAAGATCTGAAGAAAGAACTACAGGAGAATCTGGATAAAGGGTTTATACGCCCAAGTGCTTCACCATGGGGTGCACCAGTCCTCTTCTTAAAGAAGAAGGATGGGTCAATGCGGCTCTGCATCGATTATCGTGAACTTAACAAAATCACGACAAAGAACAAGTATCCTTTCCCAAGAATCGATGACTTATTTGTTCAGATTCATGGAGAACAATACTTCTCCAAGGTGGATTTGCGGTCGGGATATTATCAAGTAAGGGTTAAGAAGGAAGATGTCCCCAAGACTGCTTTTCGTACAAGACCCGGGCACTATTAATTCGTAGTAATGCCTTTCGGACTCACAAATGCTTCATAAATCTTCATGGACATAATGAATAGAGTCTTTAGTGATTACCTATACAAATTTGTGGTAGTATTTATAGATGATATTCTAATATACTCCAAAACCAAGGAGGATCATGAGGAGCATTTAAGAACTATACTAGAGACTTTACGCAAGGAGAAGCTCTATGAAAAGTACAGTAACTGTGAGTTCTGGTTGAAGGAAGTCTCATTCTGGGGCCATATCTCCACCAGCAATGCGATATCTATGGATCCCTCCAAAACAGATGCAATTGAGGGATGGCCGAGGCCAACATCGGTAACGAATATCCATAGCTTCTTGGGGTTAGCTGGATATTATCAACGATTTGTGAGGAATTTCTCACGATTGTCCACCCCTCTTACCAAGACAACTTTAAAGGGAGTAATGTTTTCTTGGAGTGATGAATACGAAGAAAGCTTCATGGAGTTGAAAAGGAGGCCTATCACTGCGCCCGTGCTCACTTTACCCACAAGTGGGGAACTTTTTGTGGTACTTAGTGATGCTTCAAAGAAGGTCTTAGGCTGTGTGCTGATGCATAATGATAAAGTGATATCCTATGCCTCAAGGAAGTTGAAAATCCATGAGCAAAACTATCCCACACATGATCTAGAGTTGGCAGCTGTGATCTTTGCCTTGAAAATCTGGCGGCATTATCTATATGGAGAGAAATGTGAGATATATACTGACCACAAGAGTCTTAAATATATATTCATGTAGAAAGAGCTTAATATGCACCAGAGAAGATGGATAGATCTCATCAAGGATTATGACTATTCAATACATTACCACCCTAGGAAAGCGAACAAGGTGGAAGATGCCCTAAGTAGAAAGGATCCAGCGATTCTATCAATGATGAGAATTTAGAAGGATCCAATCTTCTTAGACTTGATGAAGATGGACATGGGAATCATAGAGAAGGGAACATCATCAATCCATTCACAAATGATTGCTCAACCATCTCTTTTGTAAAGGATAAAGGATGCTCAAAAGGATGATCTGGGAATTCAGGAAAAAGTGAAAGCTATCAAAAAGGGGAAATCCTTAGATTTTAATGTTAATGTAGAAGGAATTGTGCAGTTTGGGAAAAGGCTATGTGTTCCATCAAGTCTGGAGCTGAAGAAGGATGTTTTGGATGATGTACATAGTTCAAATTTCTCTATTCACCCAGGGAGCACAATGATGTATCAAGATCTCTGAGAAAACTTTTTGTGGGATAATATGAAGAAGGAGATCGCTGAATATACATCAAAGTGCCTGGTGTGTCATCAAGTGAAGGCAGAGAGGTAGAAGTCTAAGGGGTTGATGCAACCATTGCCCATACCATAATGGAAATGGGAGAACATCACCATGGACTTTGTCATCGGACTTCCAAGGACATCCAAAGGCAACAATGCAATCTGGGTTGTTGTGGATCGTCTTACAAAGACTGCACACTTCATTGCTATTTAGGAGGATTTCTCATTGGACCAACTGGCACCAATATATATCAGGGAAGTGGTAAGGTTGCATGGAGTATCACTATCTATTGTGTCTGACCGAGATCCAAGATTCACCTCTATGTTTTTGAAGAGTCTTCAACATGATTTGAATACTGAACTGAACATCAGTACGGCCTATCATCCTCAAACTGATTGCCAATCCGAGCGGACTATCCAAACACTTGAGGATATGTTGAGAACCTTCTCAATGGACTTTAAAGGAGGATGAGATCAACATATTCCTCTTGTTGAGTTCTCTTATAATAACAGTTTACACTCGAGCATCGAAATGGCACCATATGAAGCCCTGTATGGGAAAAGGTGTAGAACACCGACATGTTGGGATGAGGTCGGTGTACGTAAGCTGCTTGGACCAGAAATGGTCGAAGAAATGGTGGAGAAGGTGAAAACCATTCAGCAGCATATCAAGGCAGCCCAGAGTCGACAGAAGAGTTATGTAGATAATCATCGATGAGACCTTGAGTTTAAAGCTAGAGACATGGTGTTTCTACGCATATCTTTGTGGAAGAAGGTCATGAGGTTTGGAAAGAATGGAAAGTTAAGTCCAAGGTACATCGACCCCTTCAAGATTCTTGATCGTTTCGGGGTTGTGGCTTATCTACTAGCACTTCCACCTACTATGTCCAAAGTATATGACGTCTTTCATGTATCCCTCTTAAGAAAGTACATACCGGACCCATCACATGTACTCTCTTCTGAGGTGGTACAATTGGAAGATGATCTTTCTTATGAGGAACAACCAGTGAAGATCTTAGATCGTAGAGAAAAAGTTCTACGAAATAAGACAATGCCCCTCATAATGGTGTTGTAGAGAAACCATAAGTTTGAAGAAGCAACTTGGGAATCAGAGGATATGATGAAGTTGAGTTACCCACATTTGTTTTAGTGTGGGAAAAAGAAAATTTCGAGGGAGAAATTTCTTAAGGGGGGAATATTGTGCTGACCCAAAGTTTCATTAATGGAAATCCTTCTTGATCTAATTAAATGTCTCTTTATGTTTATATAAAATGTCAACTTCATTGGTTTTATGTTAAGAATTTTGACCGTTGCTAATATAGTTGTTGAATAGTGATAACATGATTAGTATAAATATGGGGCTTTAACACATCCAATTTTACTTAGACAAAAGAAGCGATGGCCTCATCCAGTAGAATTTCTCCATACGAAGCCCATTTGTCGGAGCTCGGAAAAGAGGTGGAATCTTTGGGCTTCTCCCTTGACCAAGCCCAAGCTGAGCTTCATCTTGTCAAGCTCTAACGTGACCGTCTACGAGAAAAGTGGAAGTTGATTGAAATTACCACTCGAGCGATGCTATTTGAGCTACCCCAAGAGTCTGTCACCATCGCACACCTTACCCTCAGGTCTTATGCAGCTGTTTTAAGGGGTTATGTAACAAATAACTAGTACTATGTTCATGTACACTTTTTTTATATAATAATTAATATAATTTCTAGTCATTTTTGATACATTGTAAATAGTTTTTAAAGTACAAATAGTGTTTTTAGTTATTATTTAACTAAAAATTCTATTTTATTAAATTAAAGGATTTTGGAATTAAATAATATTTTAATAATATATTATTATTATTATTAAATTAATTTTTATTAAATATAAATGATCTTAAAATTTTATGAAGGTAATTATAATTTTTATTATGGTTTGAAATCCATTTCTGTCCAAACCAGTGAATTTTCGAAAAATGTCGGTTTTTTTAAAAGTAAAAATTAACATATTTAGAAACTTATTTAGATAAAATAAATGTCCTTTTTGGAATCAGGACGTCAAAATTATCCAACAGTGAATTTTTCATAATTTTATGAGACAATCAATTTTTTGAGTAAAAATTAAATACGGTTTAAATATATAATGTGTTTTATGACATCATAATGACCCAATAGTGATGTAATAAAATACTATAATATTTATGTTCGGCAAATATATGTTTTAACATTAAAATAATGTGATTTTGAGTTTTTTTAACTTACTTTTCAAAGCATTAATGGACCCCTCAAGACTTATTCAACACTTTGCCTTTTTAAATTAATTTCCATTGGAGTGTGACTCACCTCCACATAAGAAACCCTAATATTTTAAGAATATAGGACTTTGGCCTTATAAAATATTATTTTCCTCTTCCATTTTCGAAAAACCATGGGCAAAAACCATGAGATGGTTTGTGGTTTGGATTAATTTAATATAAGGGGTCCCAAACCTAAATAATAAACAATTCCCTCCCCTTTCCTATATAAACCCACCCAAGATCCCATTTCCTCCTCACTCAAAGCCTTTGGAGTTCGTCCAGCCTCTACCCTACTCTTTGTAGAATCCTCCCAAGGGGCCCCAAGCTCCCAAGAACCATCTCACAAGCCTCTCTCTAGCCTTTGGAAACACACTTCCAAGTAAGGATTTTTTTCTTCCTTTCTCAAATTTGTCCAATTTTATTTAAGTTGTTTTCCATTTTAATTTAAATTATGAATGTTGGGGTATGGTTTCTCACCTACCTCATACTTCCCTCTTTATGTTTAAATTATGTGAGACCCCTTTCTCTCTCATTAAATTCCTCCCATGTACACCTGTTACTATGCCGAAATTCCAAAAGGAACTTCTCTCTCTTCTTTTACATTCAAGCAAAAATTTAGTATCATGAATCTAAATTCCATTACAATTGTTACGACATGTATCTATATGACCTCCTTACTGTCCATTATATTGAAATATGATGAGGAACCCCTTTCTCTCTCATCAACCATTTTTATGAATTCTTATGTCACGCCGTTACGCTGCCGAAATCGCACCGATTTTCTAAGCCAATGCCATTGTGTAGTAGATACCATGCCCATTTCTCTATCAAGGGTATTCAACTTTATCCACATTTACATATTGATTACAAAGTTTCATGTATTAATTATACATTCCTTTATCGTGGAATAAATGATTATGTTTTATGAATCCATGTTTTATGATCCATGTGGCACACTTATGCATGAAGTGAAATGCTTAAGAAGGGTGCGCCCTTATAGTGCTCCAATTCATTGGGTAAAGTATAGTATCATGATATGTCATGTGCAATGAGTGTTGACTCATGCTAATTCAAGTGCAACGAGGGTTTACTTGTGCTTTTTGTGCAATGAGGATTTACTCATGCTCCATGTGCAATGATCCTTGACTCATGCTAATTCCATGTTAAGTGTTGTTGCCACATTTCCATGTTTTGATTATCATGCTTTATCATGACTTTATGTTTAGGTTTCTTATATAATCTATTGATATGCCTATTGTCTAACATGTATTTTACTCCTCATGTTATTCCATGTGTACTCCCTGATTGGGCTTTATAGCTCACCCTTTTTTTATGCATGTCCTCAGGTTATCCCATGCAATGCTAAGTACGAGGGAATGTAGTGGGCATGTAAAGGAAGTTTTCAATAAAGATGTTTTATTTCATGTTTTATGTTTTTATGTAATGGTACTAATCCCCAAATACACTACACCTCTCGATCTTTTTTTTTGTATCAAGTGATGTTTTATGTAATAAATCATGTTTAAGTTTGTAATAAAAGCAGGGTTGTCATAAGAAGAGCTACGTTAAGAGAAGATTAAAAATCTTTTTATTTTCTTCCTAGAGAATCAGTTTTAAAGATGCACCAGAGCATTTTGACCCTCATAAATAGTTTATAATCCATCATTGAAAAAGGTTATGATGATGATATCCTTTGGAAAAAGATAATTGATATTATTCCCAATGAGTGGGAATAAAAAATAATAGTTATGGATGCGACAATAAAGTTTAATAATATTACTTAGAATGATATCTTTGTAACTTTTATGTAGTATGAGGGTGGAATCAAAAGGGATTCCAAGAAAAAGAAAAAGAAAAATAAGGGAATTTATTTTTCTACAACATCTACCATACCTTCAAAAGTTCAATTAGCTGAGAAAGTTACTAGATCTTCAATAAAGGGGAAAGTTGTTGTAAACTATGATTCTAGTAATTCTAAACATTCTGAGAATGAATTATCCAGTCTCTCCAGAATGACGAAAAATATAGTCAGGAATGAATATTTTCAATACTGATACAAAAATATTCATAAGAATAATGGTGAAAAGGGATATGAAGTCACATTCTATGAATGTCAGAATACTGGGCATATCTGAAAAGATTATCCATAGCTAAAAAAGAAATAAGGGAAATAATAAAGTTCATAAATGAATTCCAAAAATTTATTATAAATCCAAATGTATGAAACTATTTAAATCTTATGACATGTAGAGTGTCATTGGTGTTGATTATGCTAATAATTCCTCTGATAATGAGAGTTCTAGACATTGCAACATAGGTCTTTTTTCTAATGTACCCAATTTTAACCAATGATTCATGTCTAAGGTACACACATATAAATCTCTCAATAAAATGTATATAAATTCTAATTATCCTAATGGGAAAATTATACATCTTCAGAAGAAGAATATTACCCAACCAGTGATGATAATACACTACCTTGTTATGATGAAGTTTCCCATTTTGAACAACTTTTAGAAAATGAGAATTGGAAAATTTGTAAAAAACATGATAATTCAAAGTCAAAAATTGAAAAGGTTGATTTAAGAATCAATATTTTGAATAGTAAAATATTATATCTATATAAATGTCTTGATAATACTAATTATTAAAAAATAAACTTTTTTTAAGGATTTAGAAAAAGTTATTTAGGAGAAAATTAGTTTTAAAACTAGTTTTGATAAAAATAATTCCAAAACTATTATTAATAAGGATATGTATTTGGTTGTAAAAAAATTTAAATCTATTCATTGAATAAATAATTATTATACTTTACCAATTTTAATTTAAACTTTGATAAAATATATAAATAATCTTTTCCCCATTGTATTGGTTTTGAAATGGGGTTTTCATTTTAAAAAACACTTTTTTAATAATGGTTACGTTGTTCCAAAAAGTGAAACCTTTTTCACAAAGTGATAAAGTAGTGGGCACTAAAATAATAATGGTTCCTTAAATAAAGTTTAATCGTTAGGTTTTTATAAAGATTTTTTTTTAATATATTTGGATTTAAATTTTTTTATTTTTTGACATTATCGGACCAAAGAAGATTTGGGTTTTGAAAGTATGATCTTTTTGTTTCTCGGAAAACAAAGGTAGTACCAACAATTATAACACCCAAACCCTAGTTACCCAGAGTCAGTTCATTATTACTTAACATTGGAATGATTACAATAAATCATGTCTCAAAAGGCCGATTAGTTTAGTAGCCTTGGATGTACTATATACATACATAAGTTTTACATTACATTATCAAAAGAAAAACAACATTGTGTCTCCTTTAAAAAATATTATATCCCTTACCTTATTCTTGTAGGTCCGTCATAATATAATTTTTCACATCCTAAGAAAAATAAAAAATAAGAAAGGGGTGAGCTCAGGTGCTTAGTAAGGAAAAAATATTGTGGAAACTATCGTAAATAATCGTAAATGTTTAAGTCGATGTATAAGACTAAAACACAAGAATTTTAAACACAATCTTCAGTATAATACAGAATATATAAACCATACAATGTCATTTAATTATTCAATTGGATATTCTACTAGTCTAATAATCAAATGTAATATCAACAACTAATTTTATAATGATGGAATGCATAATTCTGAACATCATAACCACATAGTCAAGTCCTTGTGCCAAGACTACAAATAAATATTTTTCCATGGCATCGTGCCAAGACACTAGTTTGTCTCATGAGACCTACCGATGCACTGAGGATCTGTAGTGGGCTCCACCCATCACATACTAAGTCCAATGTGTTCCTCATTTGAAATGGGTGAAGCATAATCTAAACATCCGTATAAATACTAGCATATGAAATGTCAATACATTAATCGCAAACCATGAATGGCATAATAATAACACATACACAGTCAAACATAACTCAATCAACACAATATGGAATATTTTATTATAATAAATAAACATAAATAAATAGTAGAATATAATTTAGGATATTGACATAGATGAAAATATTCAATAAAACTTTTTGAGAGAAATATTCCCTTTTTCTTGAAAACATTTAAAAGTCGTACTATTTATCAAAGAATTCGTTTAAAAAATATTTTTGAATCAAAGTTTCCCATAACACATGGAAAATATTGAAAGAAATGTTAATTTCAAACCATTATTGTCCATAAAAATACATTCTTAAACCCATTTTTAAAACATTGGACATTAATGATAAGGATTTATAAGAATAAATCTTTAAAACATTTAAAATGATATTTTAGTTAAAGTGTTCCTAACAAAATGAATGATTCAGGAATAAAAGTAATCGAGGAAATAAATTAATAAAAACATTATAATACCATGATAATAAAGGGGTTCATGATATAATATTTCAAAGAACAATATATACACCATATAGATGTGAATTGGTGCGTAACGACAAAGAGGTCTCAATTGAATGTAAATAGAGACGAAATTCCTTATAAAGACTGTTTCCTTAGATTAAATATAAATCAATGAAATAATTACGTGTAAAAAATATAAATACACTAAATATAACTAGATATTCAGTGTAAATAAATCAGAGTACAGTCACACATATTCTGGTAAAAACAATACCAATGAATTGAATGTTTAACTCAAGGATTGGAAATTGAGTTTACATTACCCTCAACAAGTTCATATCAATGACATGAGAATTTATCAATGGAGTGATGATGTGTATAAATATTATATCCAAACAAAGGGGAGTGGAAATTACAATACAAATAATAAATAGTGATTCCACACATAATCTTGGAGTAAATAATCAATGAAGTATGCATAAATCCCAATGAGTGGAAATTGAAATTTGAAATTCCCTTGCTGATTTGATAACTTACGAAACATACACCCCATGAAATAAGGATAATACTATGATGATATAAATACCCATAAATTAAACTATATTACAAAAAGAATAGAATCATGGGCAGTACATACACTGCACTAAAGATAATAGTGGAATATATAGCATGAATCTCACAAGAATAAAAGTGAGGTGAAAACCCCTTACCTTGTACTTTTCCTTAGTTGAGGTTATATTAAACTCTCTTATAGTAGTTAAATAATTTTTATTCAATTATACAAGAACCAAATACATAAATATGATATCATACATGATCTTCTAATATTACTTTGTTAATAATATTTTAGTAATATCATTGTTTCGGGTGTTAACTGATTCGTTTTCCTTTATATGTTTTGTTACATAAGTCATGTTTGTTATGGATATAATTTATTTTATTCATAACCATAATTATATTTATTACTAAATAATTATTTTCAATCACAAAAATATAATTATTCTATAATGGTTACGATGAGGAATGAATCTCATCACGTTCGTGGAGACGGTAATCCGTACGTATGCACGAGCGACAATACCATTCAACTAAAGGTGAAATAATTTATAATTGGATGTTATATCATATATAAATAATAAATAACATGTTATATTTAATATTTACATCAATAATAAATCATTATTATACCCATACAAGTATTGAATTGCTGAATAACAACTACACCACGACGTGGAGACGGTAAGCCATACGTATGCACGTATGGTGACTTTGTCATTCATAGGATGGATAGAATAATTAATATGTTTGTACCATATTTATAATAAAATAATAGTATGTATAAGGTACTATATATATTAATTGTTATGGAAACAACAAATAAATAGGAAGTGGAAGAGGAAGATAACTTTAAATGTGGTGATGAAATTATTACCTCTTCTTCGAGTGTTTCCTTTTGATTTGATCAAAATGGATTCTTAGGATGGATTTATGATCAAAGTAAGGAATATAGGATGAATTTTAGGGTAGATTTTAGGATATTTGGGTTGGCTTTGGATGAGCCAAATGGCGTGGGAGGTGTGAAATTAAGATAAGGGGAAGTGTCCTTTTATAAGAGAGGTGACGGTCGCGTTAGGAAAAGCATGAAATATTATTTTGTTATAAATTCATTTTCGGTTTCTAATGGATCCAAATGGATTTATTTCGAGTATAAGATGGGTATGGGTTTAAAACCTCTCATCAAATAGGTTTTATACCTGTTTAGGTCACCATATTAACTTTAACTTTGAGATTTTACTCTTGGATAAATAGTTTCACATTTACTATGTCACCTTGTGTTTTTATATTATATGGTTAATAAGATTACTATAAACATCTAAGATAATCCCAAGCGGTTAATTAACATCATATCTATCTTTATATAAGTCTTTTGGCCAATACTTATATTTTTAAGACTATTATATAATTTAATAAAATAGTATTTGTTTTAAAAACACAATTATCTCAATTTTGACACTATTTTGTATTTGGTTTTTGTTAGTCATTTCAACTTGATTAATTCAAAAAAAATTCATTAACTCAATGCTAACATGTCTTATTATCCTATTAAATCATAGGAATGCATAAAAAGGCTCAATTTATATTTATTTTAATCTTTATAATATCAATTACTTTAATCATTCATTAATTAAGTAATTACTGCATCATCATTGTGTCATAAATAAATTTATTTATTTAATGTATAAAAATTATAAATAAAATATCATGATATAGAAAATATTTTTTTATTTATAAGGAATATTTATGGTCGAATTTATCTTATGTATAACCCTATATTAAAAATGGTTTAGTTATTAAACTTTGAATTTTACAGTTTTACCTCTTCTTTAAATAAAATAATAATAAATGTCCTAATCTAATCCAAGTGGTTAATAAGGATCATATTTTATTTCTATGGTTTATTTTGGTCGAAATAAACTTATACAATAGAATTAGGACATGTGTTAGGGTAATTATAATATCATTTTTACCATTAATTACCCTATTAACTTTTAACTATGGTAAATAATATTCCGAAGTTACTATTCACCAAAAATTATTTTCATTTTACTAAAAAACCTTTTACTTACTGATTTAAACCATGTCTCTCTGATTTTTGAAATTCAATTCATAGAAGTGGCAAAATTATGTTTTATGTGAATTTGCAAATGTGCCTAGAAGGTGGGTAAAAGACTGTAAAAAGTTTAATACATTTTTACATATAATATTATTATTAAATTACTCTAATTAATTATATTGAATTTTTATAGGTATTGTGTAACTGTTCTGACATTAAATAAATAATTATTTAAATAAAAAGTCATTTTTAAAAAATAACGCAAAGCTTTTCAATATTCATCAAAAAATGAATGTTTTCAAAAAAATACCAAAAATTCACTCTAAGATAATTTTGATATTTCAAATTCAAAAATTATGTCTATTTCACAAAATTAAAAACATAAAAGTTTTATTAATTAATTTAAAAAACTATTCCCATTGTCAAAACAAGAATGTGGGTTTTTGAGAAATAAAAACTATCAAAAGATTGATATGTGTTTATGCCCAATTTATATGTAAAATTACTTCAAATGATCAATAGAGGATTAAATGATAACAATATTAGCTAATTATTCCTCAAAACAATTCAAATATATATTTTAACACTATAAATTATTTTTATTAAAAAAAATTAAAAAAAATTAGTACTTTTCACTATTAATCAAAATATGAAAGTTTTTAGAAAAGCACCGAAGATTTATCCAAAATAAAATTTTTTATTTCTCTATCCTTAATAAGAAGTTTATTTAATAAAATTTAATATATTAATGTGTCAAATATTGTATTTAAAAATGTTTCTCCATAAAAAGGCTGTAAAATTGCATTTTTTTGAAAAATACATCTGTTATCTGAAAAATTGAAATGGTTCTTATATTATGTCCATGAAATACATAATATGGATGTTAAAAATATATGGAATATTTAAAATTCAAAATGCAGTTAATAATCTTCATTACTACTTTTTTAATGGACAGTTTGGTAAGTCGTGGTGCGCTCGAACTCGGTGTTTTGTGTAGCACAAGCTATTTAATTACTTTAAAGAAAATAATGTACTATGAAATCTTGGGGGTGTTACATTCTTCACCCATTTTGGAAATTTCTTCCTCACAATTTTAAAATTGGTGTTGGTAAATTCACTGAAAGTTCCACATCGGGAAAAGAGTCAATAAAAATATCACTTTAAAAGAATGAAAGAGAAGTAAAAAGGTCACCTGAGATAACCCATACTAGAATTCCATGTAGGAAAATATGGATATAGAAGATAAAATAAGTGTTAAGTTCTGATGGAGAGTGATAAAAAACATTATTAGGAGAAAGTTAACAAAATGAAAACCACAAACATGTGATTGGTTAAACGGTCATTATTTTCCCAGTAGAAAAAGAAAACGGACAACGTTTTTTGTTTTAAGTTTCATTTAATAAATTTGGGGAATTTATTAATGAGATTGACTAAGAACATAATGATATATAATTACTTTTTATGTATAGTTTCATCCTTTAATAAATTTCTACCACTTACTCATCTTTTCTTCAAATGATGAGTATTCATGATGACTTGGTCATGCCTGAAGCTCTAGACTCATCTTCTATAGAATCACATAATTCACAAAGGATGAACTGTATATTTCCCTTGTCTATAGAGAATAACCAAAACCAAATGGTTAGTACAAGAACATATGATCCCCAAAATGGATAATCCCTTATAGAAATAAATACTAATATTAATTTCCAAAATTTAACAAACAATACCCAATGTTAAATAAAGACCATTCAATAATGAATTGTCCTTAAAATCCTTCAATATAATCCAAACTACGATTGAAACCCAAAACTCAGAAGAATTTAGTCACACAGTCTTTCATTGTAAATCTTAACATTTATCTCCAAATAAATCAACTACTCTTAAAGTCTCATACATATATGTAATATACCATTTCACATATTCTCTATGATAGGTTAATCATTTTCAATAATAACCTAAATCTCAATAGAAAACATAGATTCTTCTTAAATAAAAAAAAATCCACCATTACACCTCAAATGAAATTCCATAGTATTATATTTTATTAAGGCATATTGTGTTCCAAACAGAGCATTTGACTTCCAAAATAAAATTTATCACTTAATCACCAAATCATTTTCCTATACTAAGGATCTCCAATTGATAAAACATAAGATCCCAAATCAACTTATTATTGATTAATAAAATCATTTAACTAAAAATTATTACTGACACTAACCAGGGACTTCCCATAGTTTAGTGGTAGTCGATAAATCCCAATCACACTCTAGTTGTGTGTTAGATTCCTACAGCTTTTTCTGACATGACAGTTTGTCACACTATCTACGTGTTTTCCTTTTTCAGAAACTATTTTCTATAACATTCACAAAATGAGATAAATTCCTCAAAATAACCATAACATAATTTGACCAAAACATTTATCTCATACCTCCCATTTTCATCCAAAAAATTAATAACCTCTAATTTCCTAAAATTCAAGGATCATATATTCCCAAATGGTTCTTTATAACTATATCCAAAAAGGAAAATATAATTCTTCCTGAAATAGAATTTTAACATAACAAACTGCTTGGTTACACATACAAGAGAATAGACTTCCAATGTAATCCCATAAAAAATGATCATTAATACTTTTAAACATTTCTCCATCCATTTATTTATACATATGTTCTTCCTTAACCTAGAGTTTATCCTATAGAATAGGGAATTGAATGGGGAAATGCCAAGGTCCTTTACATTTATAGAAAAATACTGTAATTGTATTCTTAGGATCATATTTATTTTCTTTCATAATACTCTTCATTTTTCCTCAGAAATTATTTAGTTTATGTCATATTTCCCACACATAAAGAATTTATTTGTTCTATTGAGAAACATTCCAAGGTGTCTCTTTCCACATTTATGGCATGATGGAAATTGAGATTTCTTTTCTCCACAGTTTCCACTGCTAGAGCTCTTATCATTATCCACCTTTATTTTTTTTATTGAGTTTTATGGATTGTTAATTTATATATATTTTATCATATTTTTGGAAACCTGCTTTAGAATGAACACTATATATTTTATTCCCATTAACATTCTATTTAGTTTCACATTTCCATCATCGTGCCCACTTTGTATATCATGTTCAATGTTACTATGACTTCCTTGTAATCAGGCCATTGACTTACCCATGAAAGCATAGTGTGAGTCATAAAATCATTTAGAGAATATCATGAGTCCTTATTTTTAATCAAAAACACATTATGATTAAAAAAATTTATTTATTCTCATCTTATATTAAAATCTTTCAAATCGGTTTATAAATAATATTTGAATTATCATAATAATATACCCCGGGAGTGTCGTAACCAAGTGTGCAGCAAGGATTGTTTCTGTGTACTAGGATACCTCAGGTCAAGCCAAAAACTCTTTTTCGGTGTTTTCACTCCTTGGTACATTTGTTCCAGAGCTACCCCTACCTTCTCATATACAGACAGGGATGTATTAGTTGGAAAACCCACATAATATTTACATTACCAAATTTTTTGGATGTTCTTATATACTAATCCCCATAATCTATATCGAGGTAGTGTTTTCTAATTAGAGTTTTTATAAATCTACATCAAAGGTTTTTACTAAACTTCTTATGATACCAGCTCTAACGCCCTAACCCTAGATACCCAGAGTTGGTGCATTATTACTTAAAATTGGCATGATCACAACAGATCTAGTCTCAGAAGTCCGATTATTTTAGTAGCCTTGGAAGTACTATATAAATACATAAGTTTTACATTACATTATCAATAGAAAAACAACAAAATTTTGTCTCCATTGAACACTCTTATATCCCTTAGCCTATTCCTATAGGTCAGTCATAATATAATTCTTCACATCCTAGAAATAATAAAACATAAGAAAGGGGTGAGCTCAGATGCTCAGTAAGGACAAAAATATAGCAGAAACTATCATAAGTAATCATAAACGTTTAACGATATGTATAAGAGAAAAACACAATCATTTTAAACATAAACTTCAGTATAATGTAGAAAATATAAATCAATTAATTCCATTTACTTATTCACATGGATATTCTACTAGTCAAACAATCACATGTAATATCAATAGATAATTTCATAATGATGGAATTCATAATGTCGAACATCAAAACCACATAGTCACGGCCTTGTGCCAAGACTACAAATAAAGATTTTGTCATGGCCTTGTGATAAGACACTAGTTTGTCTCGTTAGACCTATCGATGCATCATGGAGCTATAGCAGGCTCCACCCGTCACTTACTAAGTCCAATGCATTCCTCATATGAAATGTGTGAAACATAATCTAAACATTCGTATTAACACTAGCATATGAAATGTCAATACTTTAACCACAAACCATGAATGGCATAAAAATAGAACATCCACCATCAAACATAACTCATTCAATACAATATGGAAGATTGTATTATAATAAATCGACCTCAATAAAGAATAAAATATAATGGAAGATATTAACATAGATTAAAATAGTCAATAAAACTATTTGAGAGGACTATTCCCTTTTTCTTGAAAACATTTAAAAGTCATACTATTTATCAAAGAAGTCATTTAAATGATATTTTTGAATCAAAGTGTCCCATGAACCTTTGAAACTTTTTAATGGAATTTTATTTTAAAAAAATTAATGTCCATATAAATAAATTCTCAAACCCATATTTAAATCATGGACATTAAGGATAAAGATTTATAGGAAGAAATAATTAAGACATTTAAAATGATATTGTAGTTAAAGAGTTCCTAACCAAATGAAATACACTTGAATACAAGTAATTTAGGACTCATGATATTAAATGGATTCATGATATAATATGTCAAAGAACAGTATATACACCATCTAAAAGTGAATTGGTGCATAATGACAAAGAGTTCTCATGGAATGTAAATTGAGACAAAATTCATTATAATGACTGTATCCTTAGATTAAGGATAAATCAATGAGATAATTATGTGTGAAAAATATAAATACACCAAAAATAATTGGATATTTAGTGTAAATTAATCAAAATAAACTCACACATAATCTTTTAAAAACAATACCATTGACTTGGATGTTTAACTTAATGATTGGTAATTGAGTTAAGATTACACTTAACAAGTTCATATCAATAGAATAAGAATTTATCAATGGAGTGATTATGTGTATCAATATTATATCCACACAAATGGGAGTATAAATTACAATATAAATAATAAATAGTGATTCTATACTTAATCTTGGAGTAAAATTATCAATGAAGTATGTGTAAAGCCCAATGACTGGAAATTGGAAATTGAAATTCCCTTACTGATTTGTTAACTTATGAAACATACACCCCATGAAGGATGGATGATAAAATGATGATTTTAATACCCATAAATTTAAGTATATTACAGAAATAATACAACCATGGGAAGTATATACACTGTACAAAATGTAATAGTGGCAAATATAGCACGAATATCACGAGAATAGAAGTGAGGTGAAAACCACTTACCTTGTACTTTTTCTTAGTCAAGGGTATGTAAAAATGCTTTATAATATTTAAATCATTGTTATTTTATAATAAAATAACCACATACATAAATATGATATCATATATGATCTTCTAGTATTGTTTTGTTAATAATATTTTTGTAATATCATTGTTTCTGGTGTTAACTGATCTGTTTCCCTTTATATGGTTTGTTATGTAAGTCATTTTTGTTATGGATAGGATGTATTTGAATCATAACCAGAATTATATTAAGTTCTTAATAATTATTTTTAAGCACATAATAAAAATTATTCATTAATGGTTACAATGAGGAATGAATCTCATCACGTTCGTGGAGATGGTAATCTGTACGTACGCACGAGCGACAATATCCTTCAATTGAAGTTAAAATAATATATAATTGGATATTATAACATATATAAAATATAATTAACATGTTATATTTATTATTTACATCAATCATACATCGTTATTATACCCATCCAAATAATGATGTGTTGAAAAAAAACCACACCACGATGTGAAGACGGTAATCCGTGCGTACGCACGTATGGTGACATTTTCATTCATAAGATGGATAGAATAATGAATATGGTTGTACCATATTTATAATAACTTCACAGTATGTATAAGGTACTATATTTATTATTTTGGTATGGAAACCACAAATAAATAGTAAGTAGAAGAAGAAGATAACTTTGAAAGAGGTGATGAAAATATTACCTCTTCTTCGGGCGATTCCTTTTGATTTGATCAAAAGGGGTCCTTATGTTGGAATTGTGATCAAATTATGGCATCTAGGTTGAAGTGAGTGTGGTTGGGAGGATATTTGGGAAGGTGTTTGACAAGGAAAATCTATTTGGAGGTGTGAAATTAAGAGAATGGGAAGTTCCCTTTTATAAGAGAGGTGAGGGTCACTTTAGGAAACGCATGAAATATTATTTTATTATAAAATCATTTTCGTTTTCTAATGGATAAAAATGGATTTATTTCAAGTATACGGTGTGTATGGGTAGAAAACCTCTCAACCAATAGGTTTTAGATAGGTATAGGTCACCATATTAACCTTATCTTTTAGATTTAACTCTTGGTTAAATAGTTTGACATTTACCATGCCTCCTTGTATTTTTATATTATACGGTTAATAAACTTACTATAAACTTATAATAGAATCCCAAGTTGTTCATAAATAACATATCTATCATTATATAAGTCCTTTTTTCTGATCATTATATTTTTAAGACTATTATATAATTTAATATTATAGTATTTGTTTTAAAAACTCAATTATGTCAATTTTGACACTATTTAGTATTTGGTTTTTTTAATGTAATATAAACTTTATTACTTAGAAAAAATTCATTAAATCAACCCTAACATGTCATATTAACATATAAATTTTTTTTAATTCCTCAAAAGTCTCAATTTACAGTCATTTTAATATTTATAACATTAATTATTTTAATCTTTCATTAATTAGGTAATTACTTCGTCATCATTGTGTCATAAATAAATTTAATTATATAATTTATAAAAATTATAAATAAAATATAATGATGTAGGAAATAATTTTATATTTATAATTAAAATTTATTGTTGAATTTATCTTATGTATAACCCTATATTAAAAATTGATTAGTTATTAGACATTGAATTTTACACTTTTAACTATTCTTTAAATAAAATAATAATAAATTTCTAAATCAAATTCAAGGGGATAAAAAGATCATATTTTATTCCTAATAATGATTTTTGGTTGAAATACACTTATTCAATATAATTAGTACATGTTTTTGGGAAATTATAATATCATTTTATCATTAATTACCCTATTTACATTTAATCGTGGTAAATAAAATTCCAGAGTTACTATTCACAAAAAATTATTTTCATCTTAATAAACCACATTTTACTTACTGATTTAAACCATGTCTCTTGGATTTTTGAAATTCATTTCACATAATCGGTAAAATAAATTTTATGCAAATTTGGAAATGTGCCTAGAATGTGGGTAAAAGTAAGTAAAAAGTTAAATAAAATTTTACATATCTAATCTTTTTATAAAATGACTCCAAATAAATAAATTGAATTTATATATGTATTATGTATCTATTTTGACTTCAAATAAATTTAAATAAAAAAAATAATTATTTAAATAAAAAGTCAGTTTTAAACAATAACAAATTGTTTTTCACTATTCATAAAAAATAAAATGTTTTCAAAAAAACTACAAACAATTCACTCTAAGATGATTTTGATATTTCCATTTCAAAAATGATTTCTATTTCACCAAATTAAAAACATAGAATTTGTATTACTTAATTTAAAAAAATACTCCTATTGTTAGAACCAGAAAGCAGGTTTTTGAGAAATAAAAACTATCAGAAGATTGATAAGTGTTTTTGTCCAATTTAAATGTAAAATTACTTCCAATGATAAAAATTGGACTAAATGATAAAAATATTATCTAATTAAACCTTAAAACCATTAAAATATATAATTTAACACTATAAATTATTTTGATTAAAAAATTTGTTTTTAATTCAAATTTATTATTTTTCACTATTCATGAAAATATGAAAGTTATCATAAAAGCACTAAAAATTTATCCAAAAGAAAATTTTATGTCTATATTCGAAATAATTAGTTTATTTCATAAAATTGAATATATAAATGTGTCAAATATTGGATTTAAAAATGGTTCTCTATAAAAAGGTCGTACAATTGCATTTTTTGAAAAATACTTATATTATTTAAAAAATTAAAATTGTTCTTATATTATGTCTAAAAAACACATAATATCGATGTTAAAATTATATGGAATATATAAAATTCAAAATATAGTTAATACGATTCATAATCGCTATTGGAACGGTTGGTTATGTAAGCCATGGTGCGCTCGAACTCAGTGTTGCATGTTTCCCAAGCTATAGAATTACTATAAAGAAAATAACTTACTATTAAATATTGGGGTGTTACCACACAATAATATATGGTACATGGATAGTTTTTTATCCATGAACATGATGGGAAATAAATATTTATTCAACAATATAATCAATATGAAATGTGGTAAAGTAGCTTTTAGAGATAATTCTCAACGAGTTATTATCAGAATGGGTAACATTATTCTACTTGTAATAGATATTATTTCAAATGTTTTTTTGTTAAAGGTATTTAGAGAAACATTATAATCCTAATTAAATTATTTAATGAAAGCCACCTTATGAGATTTAGGAAGGATAAATGTTTAGTACGTTGTTCCAAGGATGAATTTTTTCTTTCTGTCAACCAGTATGAAAATTTTTACACATTTAACTTAGTAGAACTTAAGCACCAAGAATGACCTTACCTTATTGAAATGGAAGATCAATATTTGTTATGGAATAAAATGTTTAGACATTGTAACCATTGAAACATATCTAATTTGACTAATAAAGTACTTGTTAAGGGTCTACTAGAACATAGGTTTGATACATCTACAACTTGTCACACTTTTCATTATAATAAGAAAATTAAGTCAAGTTATAAATCTATTAGTGAAGTCTCAAATTTTATTTCTTTTTAGTTTGTGCACAAGGACTTATTTTTGCACACAAAAACTGGGATTATTGGTTTAAAATACTATGTATATGTCATAGTTAAATATTACACTATATATACATGGGTTTATTTTCTCACAAAGAAATCTAAATCCTTTAGTTATCTTAAAAATTTTATCGCTTAGGTTAAAAATTATAAAATCATATACATGATAACTATTCATAGAGATCGTGGTGGAGAATTTGAAAATTATGATTTTTCAGGTAATCTTATTTACAAAGGTATAGAACACAACTTTTCAGCATATAGAACCCCCATAAAAATGGTGTAGTTAAAATAAGAAATAGAATTATTCAATAAATAACTTGAATCATGCTAAGTGAATACTCAGTTTCTAATCATTTTTCGGATGAAGAGGTTATAAATTCTAGATATATGATAAATTGAGTTTTAATATGAAATTTTCGTAATAAAAATCCTTATGTGTTATGGTCAAGATGAAAATTAAAAGATTATTACTTCAAAGTTTTTAGTTGAATAGTATTATTGGCACCCATAATTTTCTATCTTACACTTCTCCATTGAAAATTTTAGAAGTTTGAAGATTATGAAGTTATATAAATATATTTTTTATTGAATCATTTAATGAAGGGTTAGGATATAGATTAAATACACTTGGGACCCTTAAATTCTACTAAGAATTTTATTCTAAGTAGTTAAGAGTTTTTATTATTACCTTTTCCAAAATTTATGGCTAGTCAATTACTAGATAGACCAACTCAACCACATGACCATGAAGGACCATAGGTTAACATTTCCTATTGGAAAACACCATGGGCAAGCCATAAGACCAACATAGGAAGAATATCTCTCGCAGGACATGAGTGGGCCCATGTATAGGGCCTAAGGTGTGCGAGCCTGAAGGCACACATATGCCCTGCTAGGGGTTTGTTAGGATGAATCTTGGATAGAAGTTATGTGTGTGGTACATGTTCTAACCCTATTTCTATCTTGAACCAACAGAATTCAAATAATTTATTATATTATAGAAGAGGGGAAGTATGTGATTTCAATGTGGGAGGAGGCATATCAAATCTGAACCATCTGATCATGCCTCCCGCTGACCTCAGTCATCCCTTTCAATATCAAAAATCAGAAACCTGATCTAATTTGATATCATGTTGTAAAAATTCAAATCATATCCTATATGGCATGATACCTCCATCTTCAACCTCTCGATCTGTCAATGCCTTCTTACACTATTGGTTTGAAATTGAAACCTAGTATTAGTCACATTATCACTAAGTGATCACCATCACCACCATCTCTTGACCTTCATTGATAGACATGCGAGTTCAAGATGATAATCACAAGCCACCATAATATCCAATCATGA
This sequence comes from Viscum album, assembly GCA_963277665.1. Classification (NCBI taxonomy): domain Eukaryota; kingdom Viridiplantae; phylum Streptophyta; class Magnoliopsida; order Santalales; family Viscaceae; genus Viscum; species Viscum album. The sequence continues at coordinate 19,623,915 of OY728157.1, read as the reverse complement.
ACTCCAGTATCATTCTACAAGATCCCCCTCCAGCACTCAAAACCATCCCATGATCATCCTTTGATCATGCGACTGAGGTGAAGAAAATCAATAGGGTCATTGTGTGTCATTTGCGAACTCGATCCCTTCTACATCCTCAAATTTTTTTTATCAAAATTAATTTTTATTTTTCAGATAGTGTGGTACCATATAAATAAATTACATCATTTCATAATTAGATGAAATGATCATGCGATTAAACCTCCACCGCCTCATTGGTGTACCCAACACCTTTCCCGTGAAGTATGAAATCAAACGTTTCCTCACCTCAACTATATAAAAACTTCTCCCCTAAAAAATATACACACACACACTTGGGAGGATGAATATCTCTAATAAAAAATGAAGAGGTGGAGAAGATCACACCATTGATCATTCCCAGATAATCCCCCTTAGGTGATTGTGAGAATCTGACGCAAGGAATTTTGATGATCAGGTGATAGCATGACGAACTGGGTATCATGTAACAGATGATTCATATGAGGTGTTCATATGATCACCTGATACCCCATTAGGTTCTTGATCTCACCAAGACAGACCTTCATTCAGACTTATGGTCCCAGTTCTCACCCCGTGCACTCATTTGTATATGACTATGCATGACCTTCCTTTGGATTGTGTGATCATATGAGAAATAGAATATTATGATACACAACATGCTTTCCTTCGATCAAGTGATGCTGAATTCCAATTTGTCTCATGGTTCTTTCATTCAACCCAAGATATGGTTGTCTTATCATGTAAACATCCCCCATGGATTCTTTTTTTGATGGAAGAGACCATCATGAGAGACTTTATTAAAGATGTGTGAACCTCATGGAAAAAGGATTTTCATGAGTGAAAACCACTTACACAAACCTATGATCATGAGGGATTCAACCTTTGGCTATGATAGTCAAGATAGATATCCCAAAAGGCTTTCCCATAGTGTTATAATACTCAAAGTCTCCATGACGCGTGATTATTTCATGAAGATATGGAAGTGGATGCCTAAAAATGAACAATCTTCTTATACACCTCTACATGAAAGAAAAGAAAAAATGATTTTTTATCCATAGGAAATGCACCCACCTCATGTAGTATTCACTATATCTAGTGAATACAGCCTTAACAGAATATCCCAAATCGTGGTCTATGAATCCATTGCAATACCTCATTGAGGTAATGAGAGTTACAGGACCTTCATGGGGAGTCATCATGTGAAACCCCATGATATGAATCTTGAATAAAATCCTTAGTTTTTCATCATTCTCGCTGGGAAGATTGGTGCCCATATGATGTTAAGGTAGAATCCCTTTGGACATGCACATCAACACTTGGATGGGAGTAAAGATCCTAAGCACATCTGTGAGACCCCACCACATAAAAAATTTAAGGACACATGATCACAATATTCTTATTTGATCTTATGATATCATTGTATGACCTCAGATGAATCATGTTGGTCCTATGGTATTCCTAAATACAATTTAATTGATCAAGATAAATCCCATTGACATGTTTTCATTTCCGCACGATAATCCAAGGACAAGTCACATCGATCATGCAAAGTGCCTCAGAGTTTTCCACCTTGTTTATGAAAAGATGTCATCAAAAATGAACTTTTGATCATGAAAAGGAGTATTTTACATGTCAGGATGATCATGAAATTTCCCATTGAAATGGTGTAATTTTAATGCAACAATCCAAATAAAAGATGAGATGATCCAGAAATAGTCCCTTGATATGACTTCATAACCACAAGTTATACTCTTGACAAGTCAAGATGATCTCACCACAACGTATTGACATAGAAGCATGAACATGAGATTTTCCATAGACATTTTCACATTTTCATGCTATAGTCTAGACATGAGTTAGGTTGACTATGTGACAACCCATAGTCATGTTCACTTCGATCTTACACAAGACCCCAACATTTCCACTTTAATCATGTGAAGCATCTTGGAAATACTCACTTCACCCATGAAAAGGCATCTAAGACAAGAAGGTTGATCATTTGAAATACCATATTCATGACCACTTTAGTCATGTGGAAGATCTCATGCATTCCAACTTAAGACATGAGAGGTATCAGAAACATATATGGCATGCACCCTTGGATATTTCTACCAAAATAGATTGGTACCCCAAATCTGTTGGGTAGACAATCAATACATTCCCAACAGATATCCGAGGCATTCCAAGAAGATCCTTTATGGAATTTCATCTTTTTCTTGATGAACCATTTGGGCTCATGACATGTGGACCCCATCTAGGAACCATTTTCCACTTTCCCCTTTTATAAGGGATGTGTCCATAATAATCTAGGGTTACACACTCATGCGACCATAAAAATGTCATGCTCATGGACAACCATTTCATGGTCATCACCATTTATCTTTTTTCCATTAAGAGATAGATAACGTCTGTATCAACGGGAATACTATTTGTGTAACCCATGATTACCAACATAATATAATATGGCCCCCTCAGTAAGGAATCCTTAGTGCGTAAGCCCTAATCAATGGGAAGCCTCGGTGTATAAGCCCCGACCAAAGGGAATCCATCCTTGTATAAGCCCCTAAAATTCCTAGAACCATAGTGATAATAATGGTGTCTTTGATCCTACTTACTTTTTTTAACCCATCAGTGGGTTTGTCAGCAAGTGAACTATGAGAAATTTGAACCCCACCATAACTGGGATATATTGGATGCCTTCCGAATTCCCAAGCTCCAATGGGAATTCACTTCACTATAAGTCCCTTACATTCCCATTTATTCTCGAATTAGGGTACTAAATTACTCCATAGATCTATCACACTTCCTTTTCTATCAGAAAATAAGAAGAGGACTCATACATTAGAATCATTTTAATTATTTATCCCAACCATGCCCTTATGTACTTCAAACCCATCAATGGGGTTTGGATGAACTAAACTATGAAGAATATTATTCATATTATAAAACAGGATATGTAGGAAGACTTCCTAAGGCCTGAGATCCATACCATATCTTCTATAGGATAGGTCATCATACCTCTCAAAGGGGAACATTATTGTGTTTCCTCATAGAAATATTCCCACATGAAATGTGTCTCATATACAGATATCTATTGTTTCTCACATCTATCATGGATCATGTGGGATTAGAGACTAGAGATGTTTGTGTTGAAATCATGTTGATAATTCCCCATGTATGGGACCATAATTGAGATGTAAGTCTAATTATATCTCATCTCTTCTCAAAGGGACATATTCCAGAAGAAGAAATATAGCGATGTCTCACATGAAAAAGTCCCTACCAGGTCCTCTATTATTGTATCTATCATGACATAGATTCCTGAAAGAATAATTGCATAGAATCTGATTCCTATTTAAATAGAATACATAGGAAACCACATTGAGGTCCAAGCCTGATTTTCACATCCTTACCATATGACGTTAAAATAAAACCATAAACTATATCAAATGAACTATGTGGGTTTTGATTCCATTTTAAACAGGATCTGTAGGATGCCTCATAGATGTTCAATCCCATCTCCAAGACACCAATCATCTCCCAGTTGAATAATAAACTCCATAGTGCTCAAACATGGCCATAGCTGAAAGAATCAAAAGTAACTATGAGAGAAATAGAGAACCCAAGAAACGCATACCATTATTATTATAAATAAATGTTCATAATCAAGTCATTGACATAGGGGAAACTAGTCATTTATCCGGGTCTATGAAGGATTTAATTAACATATATTAAATATATAATAGTTTCCTAGAGTATGAATCAACCCCCCCCCCCAATAGGGTGTGATGAGCCTGACCTCCCATCCTCTTGACCAATGTGAATCCCCAAGATTCATTGGGCCCGAAAACCCAGATGACTATCTACCTTTGGAAAGTGGGTCTATACCTAGACATAGATGAGGGAACCTTTGTGAGTATCTTGGGAAGACTAAATAAATGAAAAACCAGATAAAAGCTATTGGGTGAGGAATTAACCCCCCCCCCCCCAGACACACACACAATCAAAGCATCGAGCTCTGGAATCCCATCAATAACTTAAATCTCCACAAAACCAAAAATAGTAAACATGATGTAATTTTTTTTAACTAAGTTATCCATTTCATGGGACCAAAAATGATAGATTTCCCATTTCTTGTTAGGCCATTTTATGTTGTGCTCCTTGTATAAAAAATGATTAAACTGACCGGTTTCTTTTAACTACACTAAAACTTGTGAAAAAGGAAGGTACTACCACTTTATACTTTAAATGTGAATGTTATTGATCAAACATTTTCTCTTATATATGAAACTACATTGATAAGGTGTCTTGTTTCTTCCTCAGGACTTCTAAATTCTTTATAATTAGAATGAAATTATTGAATTTTCTAATGGATTCCATGATCATTGGACAATATTATTCGACCCTGAGGCCCCGATGGACATCTTCACCTACAAACCAATTTTAGTATAATTTGATGAACGTCATGGTCTAGGAATACCAAATCAATAGATCCATCCGGACTTTGGAATTAGCTCATGAAATTATTCAGAGGTTGATTTTGCAGCGGTCTTCTATCCCACAATAGGTCTTGAAGAGGAATTAGTCCATGTGGAAACATTCAATCGCTTTTGGAGCCTATCTCTATAGAGAAGTAACACGCACCTTCCCTACCTCAGGGAGGTGGAGGAAAACAATCATGAGGTGAACCCAATCAATCGGGATATTTCTTGGAGGGATCCAATTTATTTATATCTTCATTGCTGACAGATGACCATTATTCCACAAGGAGATGATGTCATGAACCATCCCCCAAGGCCCGTTCCGCGACTACCCCAATCCCGACTTCCACTGTTTAGGGGTGGGATACTAGCATCGAAGGCATTATCTTATAAGTGGGGTGCAATTTGTTGAGAACCTGTGCACAGGCACACTCACAGCCCCAGCCAAGATGCTGAAAATTAAACCACCGCATGCATCCACTAAGAAAACCACAACTAGAGTATAAAAGCAAGTAAAGTATAAGGGGTAACATGAGGAAGTATACAAGACCACCAAAGGTAAAACAGAACACAAGTACAATCCAAGGTCTCTAAAACTCATCCACCAAGAACGCTACCTGAAGGGTTAGTAGAGGGTATCTTCCTGAAGTCATAAGAGTATGCCTCATCTTTCTACTCTCATTGAACACCACATGGTCCTAGAACTCCTTGGACTCCATAAAATAATTGTCCTTATGTTCAAGACATGGCACTAGCCGGAAAAGCTTGTACGGGGGTGAGTAAAACAGTACTCAGTAGGGGACCCTAAAACAACAAAGGTACAATGCAAGAGGGAAACCACAATGAAAATACATAGTCGTCTTTACACAGGTATATGCCTATACATATACGAAGAACATCCAAATATACCCATCTCAGCCACTAAGAAAACATGTGGTCCCAACCACATAGCTAGTTTCAAGATTCTCAATGAAGGCTCAAGTTATAACACACAAACTAGGTGATCACACTCCCTGATCTCAGCCATACATGATGGCACCCATCCAAGAGATGCACTCCATCAAGAAAATTCTACTAGGTCTGACTCTAGTGCCCAACATTAGAGGTATAGTCATCACAGTTATGTGCACCATGAAAGACTAAGGAAACCCAAGTGGAGAGGCCCGCCCTCACCACAGTACATGTAAGAGGGATCCCCACTCTAAACCATCTTGAGAAACCTCTATCGCTCCTATAAAGAGTTCCCCACACTTCTGTCCATCAAGGGATCACTAGCTCCTATCTAGGAATCATTTTCATCAAGTGGATGGTCCCACTACTTGATACAATTTCCGATAGCCAAGGGAGATCTAATCCCCAATTTAGGACCTTCACCCTACCCGGTAGGGGAGTACTACAAGGTGAATAAAATACTCACACCTTGGTATGATAGGGTAGTACTGTATCTGTAATTTATTCTGTGGAGGACCTACTTTCTAAAACATTAGAGGAGTACTGACTCCTATAATAGTGTACCCACACCCTACCCGATTGGGGTTTACTAACTCTATTAGATCATGCGTGGAGGACCCGCACCCTGGAATAGTTGGGAAGTACTGAATCCTATCATAGAGGACCTGAACCCTACCTAGTAGTGGAGTATCGACTCTATGTATGTTTGTTTTATGGAGGACCCACTCCATGGAATAGCAGGGGAGTACCGACGCTGATCATAGAGGACCTGCACCCTACCCGGTTGGGGAGTACCGACTCTATGTGCATTAGATGTGGAGGAATATCACCCTAGTCTTTTAGGGGTTTAATAACTCCATGGATAGAGGACCCACTCCCTGGTTTATCATGGGAATACTTACTCTACCTTGATGAACATCTATAGGAACATACACCCTAGTCCTTCAGGGGTGTATCACCCCCAGTGGAATCTAGCCAAAGGAAAATGAACCCACAACCATGACACAAGGAGTCCCGTATCTACCTAATAAGAGGAGTAAAAAGTAATTGTGACATGAGTCTTTAAGGGAGTAACTTTCCAAGCATCTCTTCATAAGAACCACCCTGGTACTATTCAAAGTCTACTTGTATCTAGAGATCTGACTCCTCAAGAACATATGACATCCTCCAACTTCCTCAAAACACATTTAAAGAATTCCAAAAAGGACCTTCTAATTGAAAGGGTCCCAATTCCATAGACAAATCATCAATCAAACACTTTATTTGAATGTTACATGCATTTTAGAGAAATGGGGGCTTGTTAGGTCTGAGTCCACTAACCCAACCCAACCCGTTGAGGTGCGGGTCTGGCCAGGACCGCCTGGCTGGACGCAGCCCACCAGCACAAGCCCAACTTGCATCAGAGCAGGCCAGCTCCTCCAGTATAAACGTGGCGCCAGTTGGAGCCACCACCATGTCTAACCAGTCCACATAAGGAGACTAGAAATACCGCACATGACCCGGCTGCGTGTGCCCAGTCAAGAAGTGTTTCCACAGTCAACACGGAGGTTAGCGGTAGTCAATACAGTGGTCACCATGTCTAGAAACCCCATGTTAGATGCTATATGTTCTTCTGGCATCCAACCTTTACTGCATGCTGCTGCCGGCAGGCTGTTTTGCTGACCACCAGACGTGCTTCAGTGGTCCGTTCTTAAAACCTGAAGGTGTTCCAGAACTATCAGACTATTCTCTTCATCACATGTGGTTCAAATCCTTGTAATGATCCCTTGTGCCATTAAATTCATGATTTATGGTATTTCACGCACCACTTCGGTCCACCTACTATTGACTGTTGTTGAACCATTATCATGTCATTTCTATCCCTGATACAAGATGGTGGATCATTGTTCCAAGGATGTTTTCGAAATGATCGAATGTTCACCAACCTGTAAAGAATGTAAAGAACATGGGGGAGAAAAGAACAATAATCAACCTGAGGATCGAACCTAATTCGTTTGTTCATTCCGGCCTTGACCCGATCCGTTTGAATGATCAAAAAAAACATCCCACAAAAATTATCAAACCACTGGTCAACCTACTTGTGGGTTCATCTATGTTTTTCATTTAAAACCAATAACGGGGGAGGATTTATTTCAAATAACACCCCCTACCTAGACCTTGGACTGTGTGACATCATAGATTGATGTTGCATTGCCACGTCGATCATTGTTCTACCAGCATTCGTCAATTGTCAACTACTAATGTCTTGTTCGATCCTGTTCATTGATCCTTCCATCATTGTTTTTCCATCAAATCCTTCAAGGATTCTCAAAAAATCTAGAACCCCCCAACCTTGGGTCCTTACTAAGCCATTAAGTGATGAATCGAGATTCAGTATTTTCTATTATGTTGTGTTAAAAAGTTGATATGTTGTTTCATTAACGAAATTGTATCCCAATTTCATTATGTTACATGTCGTTTTGCTGTAATGGTTTCAAAACATCAAAAATAAAATAAAACAACTAGTTTATTTTATTTTAGCTTCTTCTTAAATAGTCCAAAAAATATATTTTCAGGTCGACCCATGTCGGTCAATGTTATGTCCATCCATAGGTTATGTCACCAACTGGATGCAACGGTGCCCTTGGATTTTCAGTCTGGGCACCCATTTAGATGTTTCCAAAACTACACATGCATTCCATTTTAATTCACTTAAGAAAAACTCAAAAACAAACTTTCACCCTCGACCTATGCTGGTCAAGGTTATTCTTCGCCTATAAGAAAACCAACTTCTAGAGCTCAATGGTACTCTAGGATTTTTAATCTGAGATACCAATTAGGAGTTATAAAGATTTTAAAATAGAATAATTGTTACTTATTTACTTTATTTATAGAAAAAAATTAACTTCAATCATTGGGCCAGGCTGACCAATATTTGGTGCTTTCTAGGTGAATCCGTACGTTCGGAGTTCAATGGTGCCCTCATATTTTTAATGTGGTAATTGGTTCAACATATAGAAAAACCCCCTTGCATGTTTAATTAATAAACATAAAAAAAGTTCAAAATTCCATTCTATCCACTCTAGGCTTCGGAATTACATGCCATCTCAAAGCCTGGTATTGTAAAAATATCATCTAATTTAAAAAATTACATGGAATTATAGTCCATTACATTACCTTGATCATAGGTATTTTCATCTCCAAAAAATGCCTATTATCAAGGGAAGAAAAATGAGTTCATCAAGGGTCCATGTTTTGATTACAAGCACATGCCATGAAGAAACATTAAGATCAACCACTATCGTGTTCATATCTTTCTTGGTCAACATGTTGCAACGATGGGAACATGTTTCTTTATCTGCGATGAGTGGGAAAAACTCTAAGCACTACTATCCATCTGCAATCATGGGGTCGAGCGGCTCACCTCCTGGATAACCTGTCACAAATAAAGAAAAAACCCACAATTCACATCCACCTATGGATGAACAATTCTAATGCCCCTACAAGTGATATGAATTTAGGGTTGATGCTAAACATGAAGGGGTATTTATGAATGAAACATGGATTCCCAAGAATAATGTTGGGTTATATGAGGCGCTCAGTCTATAACATCCAGCATCCTCACAACTTGCTGAAATATGAACCCTATCACACTCAATAGTGGCATCCCAGCTGAGTTTGAATGGTTTGAAAGAATTGCATAATACAGAAACATAATGGGGTCTTACTCTTGCACCATAGAATGATCCCAAGCATGAATCCTTACAAAATTCCTCCCTATGTTGCCAAGGACTTCCCTTTTATTGTAATGGAAAACCCTTTTTCAAAATTGTGGACGCACTGCATCCTTTTCCTAATATCATCAATCAAGGTATGAATAGTGTATTCCATACATAGAATGATGTCGTAATGCCTCGACGCCATCACTAAGAGATCCCAACTGCATCTCTTGCCTCCATGAGTCAGGTTACACAATTAGCTCCATTGAGTTATCAACAGGTCACCTTTAGAAGGAGTCTCTAAGCGTGAGGGTCAAGTCCAAGGTTCAACCAGAACCTAGATGTATCAAACAGAACTCATGGAAAAAAGGAGAACATCCAGCACCTGTTTCTATATAAAAAAAGGCATCCAAAGAAAATACAAAAATCAAACCTCGCATCTATCCTAGAGATTCTTGGTCATAGTCCATGACTACATGAAGTTTTCCTCACCCTCTCCCTACAACTCCCTAAGCTAGGTGGCAACCACCTCCTACTATTCTTCCAGCTCCTCTACCTCATCCACCGACCTGCGAGATGCCTTGCTCTAAGTGATTTATCTACCAAGGAGGCTCATCTGTCGACTCTCTCTCAATAGCATGGTGGGTAAAACAATATCTAGACAATTATACCCAATTGTTGCATGTGTAACACTACCCCTGATACAACTGATCTACTCCTTGGAGCTTCTCCTGCGTCACAGACCTACGTGTCAGTGTTCAGGGATGTGTATGCCACTAACGCCATGATCTCGTCACCTATTGTCTCCTTGCACCAGCAAACACCTATACCTCATGACCTTTGTTGTAGGTCACATCAATTTGCTCATCTGTCAGGAAATTATCAACCACCAGAGCTCTCTCTTGCACCCCAGAATATGACGGAATGCTAAGGGGAATCACTGATGCCTTGATTTCCCATCATAGTCCATGCTCAAAGGTCTGCTCTCTAATGTAAGGATCCTACTCCATATCCGTAGAGTAGAAATAAAGATCCATGAATCTCGCCGAGTAATCTACTACTATCATGCTTCCCTACTGTACGTGCCACAACTCCTGTATACCAACAGAGCGTAATGTTTCCGGAATGAAATCCTCCCAAAAGAGTTGCTCAAAGTCCTTCCATGTGAGGGTTTCCTTCTCATGCATCTAAATAATAAATCTCCACCATCATCCTTTTGATCCCTATATAAGGATTGCATCTATGACTAACATCTGGTTAGGCGGTTCCATCACAAAGTGAAAGACTCATGTAACCACCTCAAGTCAATCCACAACGATCTATCTCGCCTTAGAACTTGGGAGATATCTGCCTCTTGAACTCTTGTAGTGCACTCATACTGCATTATTACTCCACTAGTAGTTCTTGTAGCAACTTCTGATCAACGAGTGGTTACATCACTAGTGCACCACCCATAGGCAATGATTCAGATTCAATGCCTTACATTGATGCCTCCACTCAGGGTGGATCATCATTAGAATAACATTGTAGAATCCTATCTGGCTATCATAATGGTGGCATATTGAAATATATCAAGATGAACCGCTGTTAAATAGCATATATGGAGTGCTAACTCAACAAGGACATAGAATGAACAACCATTCCTACATAATTTATGTACCTTTTATTTCCCCACAACCAGTGATTCCATGTTCTGAGTCGGAAAACAGGTGTCCAGAGTCCTAGTGTATGGATACGTCGGCTACAACACCAACACTTGAGTCCCTAGGCTGAAAGCTGAACTCAAAACACCAAACACTATATCAAAAAACCAAAATAAACATTCCCTTGGTCATTGAGGTATAACATACCACCTTTGATACCAAATTTCCACGACTCATCCCCTAAGGTCCATGCTGCAACTGGTCGCCGGTGCTCTGGAGGGCTCTTCCGTGGGCCACCAAACGTGGTCCGATGAGACATTATTTGAATTTGAAGGTGTTTCATAACTCACAGGATATGTTCTTCATCTCTTGTGGTTCAAATCTCTATTGTGATCCCTTCCTCTAGAAAACTCTTGATTTCCGATATTTTAGACACTACTTTGGTCCACCCACCATCGGTCGTCATTGCACCTTCATTGTGTCATGTCCGTACTCAATCCAAGATGTCGGATTGTTGCTCCAATAAAATTTTCACAATGATTAATTATTTTCCAAACCACGAAGAACATGAATTGTGTGGTGGGAGAAGATCACAATAAACAACTCGTGGATCAAACCTCAGCCATTTGTTCATTCCAGCCTTGACCCAATACTTTAAAGGATCAAGTAAAATGAAACAAAAATCATCCCAAAATAATGATCAAACCTCTTTACAGCATGTTCATGGTTTGATCCAAATTTTTCGTTTAAAACCAAAAACGGGGTGTGGATTTAATTCAAATAACTACCCCTACTGGTAGCTTTGATCGCTTGATGAAGTAGATTGAATTTGCATTGCCACGTCAATCCTTGTTCCACCAGCGTTCGTGGATCATCAACTGCTGACATCTAGTTGGATACCATTCATTGATCCCTCCATCGTTGGTCACCCTCTAACAAGTCCTTCAATGCCTCTCAACAAAATCCACCCCCCCCCCCGACCTTGGGTCCTTACTAAGCTATTATGTGGCGAATCGAGATTCGATGTTTTTTGTTATGCTGTGTTACGAAGAAGTTATGTTATTTCATTAATAAAAAAGTGTTATTGTTTTATCATGTCACACTCTGTTTCGCTGAAATGGTTTCAAAAGTTCAAAAATAAAATAAAACATACACTTTATTTTATTTTATCTTTTTCTTCAAAATTTCAAAAACTATCTTTTTCTATCGACCTGCACTGGTAGATGTTATGTCTATTCATGGATAAATTTATTGTTCCGAATGAAACAGTGCCCTCAGATTTTCAATCCAGACACCTGTTTAGAAGTTTCCAAAAACACGCTCATGCACCATTTTAATTTTCTTAAAAAAAACTCAAACACTAACTTTCACCATTGACCCATGCTGGTCGAGGTTAAGCTCCGACAAAGGAAAACAGGACCTCACGAGCTCAATAGTACTCTAATATTTCCAATATGAGTTACCATTAGAAGTTATTAGGATTCTAAAATAAAATAATTGTTACTTAATTATGTTATTTATGTCCAAAAAATTATCTTCCACCGTTGGCCCGTGCCGGCCAATGTTAGGATCTTTCTAGGTGAATCCCAACATTTTGATTTTAACGGTGCCCTCATATTTTCGATCCAGGAACTGGTTCAAAAGTTATAAAAACCCACTCTCACATTTAAGTAAAAAATATAAAAAATGTTATAAATTTAATCTTGGGAACTCTAGTCCTTTAAATTATGTGCCATCTCAGAGCCTAGTCTCATTAAAATACAATATAATTTAAAAAATTACATGGAATTTTGATTCATTATAGATGAAGATGAATTTGTGTCTGCACAAATAGTCCAAGTTGGGGAACCTAAAAAGGGAGTTCGTTAGGGGTATCCAATAGATGTAACACCATAGTAGTATTATATCTTTACAATAACCAATATAACTAAGGACAAAAGTTGTATCTTGATAGTGATCTATAATTAATCTAATATCATCGCTATCGAGGGGCCTATGACTTCCCCACATCTGGCCTTAGTGCTGTATAATCCCATGGAGCACCCCATCCCATAGGATGGGATGGATATTTAACATATTTTTCCCTAGGATCATCCTTAGTATGGGCATCGACGCCTCAAATAGTACCATGGTAACTAACCCCTCAAACAATATCATGGGTACCGACCCCTCACACCGTATACCGGACACTAACCCCTCAAATGAGATACTCCATCACAAATGAGAACATATCGTCTTCTATCTTCATCAATAAGACATCAATTAGGTTTGAAGACTCTTCATCAGATCCGGATGAGCACACTTATAATGGGTAAAATCACATACTCCTTCATTCATCTAAGTCATAGTAGATTATCGTACCTTTTTCTGATAGCATAAGAGAAGAAAGGATCAGAGGTATCCACCTGGAATCTATTGAAAGTGGTACCAACCATGTTCATATATTAGAGGGTAATAAAAATGCATCATATAGAAATGGTAGTTGTGGATTCATTCTCTGGTGTCAATGTCGGAACTCCCACCATCATCGACTCGCCCTGATACCGATAGAGGAATGATTTTTTTGTGGCTCCTTCCATCCAAAACCTTGAGGGTGAAAAGAAAATTTCTACAGAATAAGATATTTATAAACTCCAAAAGAGAATAAGAATCTTCAAGAGATAATTGTGAGAATAATCCTAAGATGTCTACCTTAGGATGATGTTCAAGTGACTTCCTATTAAATCCCATCTTACAATGATGTACCACAGCCCACAAGGTTCGGGGGAACTTTAATATCTTTTATTCCATAATTGGTTAATATCCAAAAATTATTCCACCTCACACCATCCCATAGGGTTAAGAGAATTACCATATTTCCACCTCCTCACCGTGGACATTCTAGAAATCATATGACCAAAAATTCCACCCCAAAACCTACCAAAGATTCAAGATCTTTTAATCAATGGGAAAGTGTCTTTGTCATCTAGGACCCCCAATGGTTCAACACATTCTCCTAGACTGACAAAGGCTAAGACTCTATACCCCATACTCTAGACTCATCCATGCTCCTGCACCAATGGTGGAATAGATTACATGTGGGGGAATCATTCTGGTTACTCATCTATTGAAGATAATAGAGAAATTTATATTCCTTTTAAGCCATACATATTCCAAGATATTTTAAATCTTCCATGGAGAATGGTTTGACAGAGATAAAAATGATGAGAAAGATGAGTTAAGATTGGTAGGCCATGACAATAATTTCCCCTACTATAAATTGACATGCACACAATATAAGATCTATTTTCCTTTAAATGGTGGATTCAAGTATAGATGTACATAAGGATATTTGAACCAATGACACCTAAATCCCTGCTCCATTAGTCTTATAACTCTAAACATGGAACACCGATTATGTAGCAGAGCACGAGCCACCTACCTCCTAGGGATAAATGATTATCTTTCAATACAAGATTGAATAGAATTATTCTCTCTCAACAATGCATGTATCTAAGTATTATGAATACAAAATGGAAAATGTTTTTATGAAACCCCTAGAGTGAGGATCCTAAATAAGGGAGGATTGATATTCCATGACAACTATTTACCCTAACAACAACATCTCGAGCACACAATAGAATGTTTATTTTTCTTCAAGGATTGGTAGGAAGAACATGTATTTATAGGATTGATAGAGTTAAAGGATCCAAAAACTCATGCAGTATTCATAATATGTGTCCAAGATCCTTTGGAAGAGCCACTATTCTGATAGGTTATTCACCATCGTCCTTACGACAAGACATTAAAATGAATGTCCATCGTCCTTACCTTAACACATTAAACTGCATGGATGTAATTCTTACAACAAGAAATTAAACTTTATGGTCATCATCCTTACTACAGGACATTAAACTCCCTGGATGAAGTTCTTACTGTAAGAAGATAAACTACACAACCCATGTCCTTTCTGTATGACATTAAATTTCATGGAGATTTATTCTCCTCCTAATGAGATAAATAGGGATGACTAGATTATATATCCTATCCTAGCCACATATATTCATATCCTTACCACATGATGAAAAACTGTAAGGAAAACCTCCTAGTCATATGATGATAAACTTTGCGGCACCTCAATATCTGTGATATATAGTCAACATTAGATGGAATGGTTGTTATACTACATAGAGATAACACCCCCCTTGAGACCTATGAATTCATGTATGTAGAAGCATATTTATACAATAAGGGAGGTAAGAAACTAGTGGAGGAAGATGATTTATAGGTTGCATCTCCCAATGGATTGAGGACCTCCCATTTGAATCCATGGTGTTTTCTCGATAATGACTTTGTTCTCCCCTTAAATATGGTTGAGGTAGTAGATCTAATTCCATAGGTCTAAGCCCCTATTTTCCTCATTGAAAATATATAAAGAAATCAACTGAGACATCTCTCAATGATGTATCATATATAAAGTGATGATAATTTGTCTTCTAATTGGATCCCTAATCCTAATAGTGATGGGGAAGCCCCCATATTTCCATATTCTCCTAAAAATGTCTCCCTAGACTCAGAGATTGAATAATTTAAGGATGATCTCAGGAAATACCCTCCATTATTTAAAGAATGTGTCTCTACCATCATAGATGAGCTCAGACAGATAAATCTAGGAATACGAGAAGACATGTGTCCTATTCTAATTAGTGTTGTCATTCCCCTCAAAGATAAGGAGATGAACAATTCATTTCTAAAGAAACATCTATATGTGTTCTCTTTTAATTTTATAGAAATTATAGAACTAAATGTATTTATGTATTTACACCATATTGGCCTACCCAATGAGAATCAAGGATTCCAAAAGGTAGCCAAGTGTATGCATTCCTCTCATGCCAAAAATCCTTCAAAAGTTTCAAATAGTACATGATACAACCACTAGTTTTGATGACTCTGGTATAAATAAGGCCACTTATCATATATGTTTCTATCGTGGAAAAATAATTAGGTTCTCTCATACAAATAAAACTATTTTGGGAAGTGAAAATATTCTCTACTACCTCAGTCTATTGATTCTAGCACCACAATGTCCACGTGGTCTCTCATATTCATGCACTCAGAAGTTCGTGAAAGGACATGCCATGGATGATTTCCCAACAGCACATCCTGCCCAAGAAAATGCACCGTAAGTCACCGATCTACTAGATGAGGAGGTCTATATGCCCATGAATCTCCCTGGATATGGGATATGTACTTTGATGGAACCTTCTGGAGTCTTGTTGTTACAATGATGGAAAACTCGAAGATCAATCGGGTTGGTCTGAGTATTGTACGTGTCTCTCCAGACCAAAAAGAACTCCCTACTCTTTATCACTATTTGAAGCCTACAAAAATAATGATGTCGATTATAAAACCCTCATCAATGGATTAAAAATAGTCCTATGGCATCACATATCCTAACTTAATATCAAATGGGACCCAAAATTAGTGATATATCAGATCAATGATGAATATTCCATTAAAAAGGTAGAACTGGCCCCCTTCACTAGCTACATCGTGGGGATGATGGAAAAGTTACCTTTTGAAACCACATTTCATTCATCCTAAACACATGAATTTAAACTATGAAAAGCTTATCCAAGATACATGACAATAATATATACAACCATGTCCAAAAAAATATGTTAAACTACATGGTATACCATGTCCTCAATGCACTATGTAAAACTGCACTAATCTACGACCTCTCTCCTACTTTACATGGTGTAATTCATCATCTTTACCACATGTCATTAAATTGCATGACCATAATCCTTAACACAATATATTAAACTATATTAATAAATTCCTAACAATAATACTTTAAACTTAATGGTATCCTTTGTCCTGACCACGCGACATTAAACTATACGGATCTTATCCTGACCTCATGATGATAAAATTTAAAGATTTCATCCTAACCGCATGACATTAAACCTCACTGTTCCATAAGAACCATGATTGTCATGGTTTTTATTTCCATTGTGATGTGTAGTAATTCCCAACCCTCTATTATTTGGCCCAACCATGGGATTTCTTTCTTTTCATATAGGGTGATCCAATGTCCTTACCAAAATTAAATTAAACTCCAAGGAAAATATCTTTACCACATTATGTGAAACTAAATGAATCTAGAGCTTCCCTTTTTCATTCACATCGAGTGGTCCATTTTCCTTACCAAATGACACTATATTACAAGGAAAATGTACGTACTGCATGATGTAAAACTATGTGGATTTATAACATTTATTTTCAATCATGTCGATTCAACCACATACATTCCACCTAACAACAATTTGTACGGGTTTCCTAGAACTATTGATGGATTTATTCTCATAAATGCCTCTTCATGGTGAAAGGTACCCTTGTGATTTTTTATTTATCACACTGGGAATAGATCATGTGGGATTAGCAGTGTCAACAAGGGCTTCCCTTCATGGAAAAGACATAACAGCTTTAACCGGGACCATCTTAATATTGAATGTAAGACCATAAAATTCTTAACATGATTCCTCACTAAATTAAGTTAAACAAAACAGTTATTATCACCTATATAGCATGAAACTACATACTCTTATGGACCTCACCTGAGAGGACCAATAAAATTGGTTTTGGTCTTCTTTTACACCTACAACCACATTTCCCACCTCCCATAGGGGAGTCCATGTCCTTGTCGCATGATGTTAAAATGCACATTTATTCAATAACTACATGTGTCTTGATTCTCATGTTCTTGAGATATGTAGTGATTCCCAAACATACATCCTTGGTCTAAGAAATGACATCACCACTTTTACATGTCATTCCATCTTTATCCTTGATGTATGACAATAAACTGTAGAGTTCTGTAGGAACTATGCGTTGATTGATTCCTTTCACCAAACGATATATAGTGACACATGGGTCTTTAATCCAGGGCCCGTCTATAATAATTAATTGAAATATTTCCCACCTCTACATATGGGTCAAACCTAAGTATAGTATTTTCTATTAAAGAACTATATGTTACTTGATTCCTTTCTTTACAGGATACATAGTGACACCCAAATTTCCAAAAATCGGCCAAATAACAATAAATCAAATATAAATATTCCCCCTCTTTATGTACGAGCCGGACCTTTGTAGGGTGGTTTGATTCTCAGGAGTTTGGGGAGATTTTTACATCTTTTAAAAGAACCTAAATCTATGTTACACACTTCACATCTTATGTACTTTGGGTTTCCTTAAGCCTTTAATAGTCAATATAAAGGAGAATAGTTCTCTTATTTCATTCATTATATTGATGTAGAAGGGCTTAGGACACACCAAACAGTGACATCTTGGGTCCATATGGATGGTTTTCCAATCCTTGTGAGCCTGAAGTCACCAAAATAGAACTGAACATCTTATAGTGTTATAAGGCATAACCGATATGACTGTCCCATATCATTTATCTTGACCAGAAGAACTCAAAACATGATTTACAACATTTATATCGCCCACTTAGAAGGATTTTGGAGCTCTCTTAGACCTGGGTATCCTAATTCATCTCTCGTGTGACATTTCCCATAATAGGCCCATGTGTGTCCTGACTTTAAATTTCCCACAACTTGTTCAAAGTTGTATGACCCAAAACTCTATCCTACCATATTCCAAATTGCAGGACCTTAAACTACCAGTGAATGAGACACAAAACTGGTGAGTTTGAAACCTATTAGAAGTTTTCCTAAGAAAAAGTCATGTCACTTCTTGCTAAATTATTTATCTATAGATTTTAGGAAAAAAATTGGGAGAAAATAAAGGGAATTAATCTATTTGGGTATACTCTATAGCCCTAGTAAAAGAAAATCTATGATAGATAGACCCCCTAGTCTTGGGAAAAGTTATAGAAATGATTTTTCACATTTCCTCTCTATGAGAATATATTCCCTAGGTAGTAGAACAACATTTAGGTTTCATGAACCCTTCTCGGATCTTACATTTTCCATAAATCCCACTTTATGATTTAAGAATCTTGTGTCATCTCAAACCTTTGATATCCACTGAGGAAGAAAATTGATCTCTTAGTTCATCCATGATTATGACATAGAAGGTAACTAGATCCACTAAATAGTGACATCAGGTTCTGATATAATGGGATTTATGATTTTTGTAAGCCTAACTTCATCATGATGAAACTTATCACCTGATAGTGTTTTGAGATATCCCCGATGTGATTTTCCCATACCTTCCTCATGACCTAAACACTTTATACTATGATTTAAAATATCTATACTAGACTATTCAAGAAGATCTATCATCATCCAAGTTGCATCACCATGTCTTGTACCCTTTCTCACGGCCATAATGTGACACTTCATTCCCAAACATTTGATAGGCCACACCTCGTGATTCTAAACCATAGTGTGTAGGGACATTGATTCATAACATAAGAGATGAATTTCCATAGGGTGTCAAATCCCTTACTAGATAGCTTTGTTTCCATACCCAACTACATCATAAAGACGTTTGAGTCTTCAATTTGTTTTTCATAACCTTAAGAAACAAGTGGGTAACATATTTTCATGGCCATTCTATCGATGCATATGGGCTTTGACCCACAAACTAAAGGCATATCCTCCTTACATGCATGGAAATAATAATCCTTGTGATCCCCAGTGACAACGTGGCTGAACCGAACATCTCAAAAATAGTATAGGACATACCTAACATGTCATACACATCCTACATCCACATACTCATGATTTTGGGTTATGATTATATCACCCACATTCCAACTATCCTGGAAGACGAAGAATCCCATGAATTTTGATGTCAACCCATACTATGTCCATAAATCATCCATGAACCATGGGAAAGAGTGTAGATCATATTTTCATGGGCATTATATCAATAAATAAGTGGTTCAACCAACAAACTAAAGGCATATCCTCCTTGCAATAAAGGATCTCCAATCCTCATGATCCCCAAAAACGCCATTGTACAACCTAGCACATAAATGTGTTTTAAGTTATTCCTGGAATGTCAGTACCATATTTTTTGGTTGTTAACATCAGGTCCAAGTTCAAAGAACCTAAATTTTAGCACATAAATGTCTAATCTCGAAGACCCTAAATCACTTCACACAATTGTCCAAGATCAATGACCCACAATTAAAGAACACATAGTTCCAAGCTCAAAGACCCAAAATTACAGAACACAAAGAACCATGCTTAAAGACCCAAAACTACAACACCCAAAAGGTATAATATCAAAGTCAATAAACTTTTTCAAAATTATGGTCTAGCATCCATGACCATAAAATAGAAAAAGACATGGTAATCGCTAAGATGAAAACCCGATAAGGCAATCTTGGAAATAATTTGAGTCTCCACTCACTGGACATGAACTCTGTGTTATCCCAGAAATACAGATATTTTATAAAATGGAAGAGGCACAAAAAATTGTTCTCACAAAAACCTCTAAGAAGGATGCCTGAGAAAAATCCAGGTCCATGCCCACTAAATCTTACTCCCTGTGTAGATTAGGAAAAAGTTTGGTAAGAACAAATAAAAAAGAAAAAAAGCTTGTGGGATCCATCACATTGCCTTAGAAAAAATCAATCTATTCTATCTAAGTCCCATAAATTAGGTAGAGAAGTTAAAGCATTCTGAAAGGATACCATGTCCACAATTCCTTCATAAATCAGGTGATCTCAAGAGTACTGTATTAAGTGCATCAATGGAGAATTTCATGTCAGTAGAAATTAATGAACATTTCTCAAAGAGTAACCTATTGAATGTCAAGAACCAAAATCTAGGAAATTAGTTTTATTTTGTATTATACACATAGGATATGCATCATGGATATTCTAAGGAACGCCTCCACTTGAACATAGATCTTTACTTGGGGTTTCATTATAGAAATAGTGATATTTTCCATCGTATGTCTGAGTTAGATCTACATAACAACATTCATCATATGTTATTTATCTTCGAAACTATATTTTCTATGCATGAGTTTGATTTTCATAGTGGTATATTTCATAACAATATATGGATTGATTCCCATACTCATGGGATATGTATTGATGTCCAAGTAATTTACTTTGGATTTAGTTGCAACTACCATTACATCCAATTTTTGTTCCATTCTAGAATTCATACACATTATAATTTCATGTACCCATGCCCCAAGTCAATGATACTTCCTATATTTGATTCAGTCAATCTTTTTAGTTATAATAATCCTCTTTAAAATAGTTTATAGTTCCGCATACATACTTGGGGCATATCCTCCTTGGATGCACAATATCATAGCCCATAAGATATTTATTCCTACGAAAAAGTGATATGTGGTTACCTTAGAATCATATTATTTTCATTTTGAATGAATCTCATTCTAGGGGGCATTTTTTTGGCAACCATTTGTGCATATTGCACCTTTTAATTTAACATTTCATAAATTTGAATATTATGTGGTGATATAAATATAGATTGCATTTAATCCTTGAAGAATGGGTTTAGATAGAGACAAGATACACTTGGGACCCTTACATTATACTCAGAATTTTATTCTTAGTAGTTGAATGTTTTTATTCATTAATATTGATTTTTCCATTTACTAACTAGCCAGAACAACTCAACCACAACACCATCTGGGACCAGAGTTCAACCACACCCTGTGGGAGTCAGCCTCGGCCATCCAACATACCAGTAGGGGGAGCATAGATCCTGTAGAAAATGATTGGGTCCATGTATAAGGATTTAGGTAGATTTTTCTTAATTTATGAATAGGCCAACATAGAGGCTCAGTGGGTCAATGCATGGAAGGAAGTGACACATGTGGTACATGTGCTGACCCAATTACCGGCTTTAACAAACAAAAGTGACTAAATTTCATATATACCGTTGGAATGGTGGTGTGGGATTTCAAAGTGGGATATGTCACATCAAATTTGGGTTGTCTGATAACATATCCCACCGATCCCAACTGTCTATTTCAATCCTACAGATCGTGAACCCATAGTAATTCAATCCCTCAATTTGAAAATTCAAATCAATCCCACGTGGCATGATACCTCCATCTTTGACCTCCCGATCATCTGATTCCCTCCTACACCGTTGGTTCGACATGGAAACTTAGTATCGATCACATGATCACTCAGTGATCACCATAATGGACATATGTATACCTTTACTAATATTTTCATGATTCTATGCTGACCAGCACAAGACATTGTTAGCTCTAATCATGAACTCGAGTGGTCTTCCGCAAGATCCCCCTATAACACTATAAATAGATTCATGATCATCCGGTGATCATGTGATTGAATTGAAGAAAATAAATAGGGTCATTGCAAGTAGTTTATCAACACAAACCCTTCCACCTCTACAATGGTTTTTAATTTGAATTAATTCCAATTTTTTAGACAATGTGTTACCATCGAATTAAATAGAGGCATCACATGATCAGATTTAATGATCATGAGATGAAACCTCCACTACCTCACAGGTGTACACGAAACCTTCCCCATGAACTATGGAATAAAACTATTCCTCACCTTCCCTATATAATACATGCTCTCCTTAGAAAAGCACACATATAAGGGAGGTGAAGAGCTCCAAAAAATAAGGAAGGCTATAGAGGAGAGCACACTGACAATCATCCCTACAGAATTCCCCCACATGTGATTGTCGGAACCTTATGTATGAACTTTTGAAGATTAAGAGATCACATTAATAACTTGCAATCATGTGACAGATGATTTATATGATGTGTTCACGTGATCGTGCAATACCCCATTGGGTTCACAGTCTCACTAAGAAAGACCTTTTTTCAGACTTTTGGTTCTACTATGCACCCCGTTCACTCATTATCATAATCCCATGAAATACCTTCCTTCAGATCATTTGATCACTTGAGTAATATAATCTCATGATACTCTACATGACCACCTTCAATATTATGATATGGAAATCCCATTTTTCTTTTAGTGCTCCTAGTCGAACCTAGACATGGGTGTCTTTTCCAGCAAACATCCCCCATGAATATTTAGCGCGATGAAAGATACCATCATAAAACATTTTCTTGAAGACCAATGAACCACATGGTCATTGGAGTTTTATGAGAAAAAACCACTCACAAAAACCCAAGATCATGCATGGTTCCACATTTAGCTTTGAAAACTAAGAAAGATAATCCCCAATTCTTTCCCTTAGTCTTGTAGTGCCCGAAGTCTCCATTACATGTGATAATTTCAGACAACCTTGGAAGTGGCCACATCAAAATGTAGCATCCCTACTGACAGCTTCTCTATCAATGTCAAGTAATGAGGATGTGTGATTCATAGTCCATGCAACCTCCTCATACAGTATTCACCCTCACAAGTGTATATAGCCTCAATATAATAGACCCATCTGTGGTCTAAGAATGAATGGCATGAACCCTTTGAGGTCATGCGAGTCATGGGACCTCTTTGGGAAGTCATCATATGAGACCCCATGAGGTGTATATTGGATAACTCCCTCATTTGTTCTCCTTCTTCCTGGGTGAATTTGTTACCATATAATGTTAAGGCAGGATCCATTTGGACATGCACATCAATACTTTGATGGGTGCAATGACCATAAGCACATCCCAAGACCCCACCACATGTATAATTTAAGGATATGTGATAAAAATATTCTCCTTTGGTCTTGTGATATCCTTGGATGAAATCAGATGAACCATGTTGGTCCCATGTAAATCCAAAAGGCATGTCAATTTATCTAGTGACAACACATTGACAATTTTTTCTTTTTCTACTACAATCCAAGGACAATTCACATCAATCTTGTGTAGTGACTCAGAGTTATCCTCCATGGTTATGAGAATATGTCATGGAGAAATCATTTTTTCTATCATGATAAGGAGTCTTTGACATGTTAGGATTATAATGAGATTACCAATTGACATGGTGGCATTGTCAAGAGACAGTTTCAAGACAAACTAAGCTAATTAGGTGATAGTCACTTGCCATGACTGTTTTTCCACAAGACAGAAACTGGAAAAGTCAAGATGATCTCATGATAGCTTATTGATAAGGAATAATGACCGTACATCTGTCTCTAGAATTTTTCACATTTCCATGTGACATTACATATATGATTCATGTTAATCAAGAAACAACACATATTCATGTGCACTTTGATCATGTGGAAGACCCCAAACATATTCTCTCTATTCATGTGAAGCATTTTGGACATAATCACATCCCTCATGTGAAGGAATCTGAGACAGGTCTATTGATCATGTGAAAGAACATGGTCATTACCACTTCAGTCATGTGTAATATCTCAGGCATGCCATGTTAAGACATGTGAGGCATCAGAAACATGTCAAGTAGATTCTATTAGAGATTAACAACCCAAATGTGATGGGAAGAAAATCAATACATGCCCAACAGAAAATTGAGACATACTTGGATGATCCCTTATGGAATGCAAAATTTTATTGATAGACCCATTTGGAGTCATTCTATATGGACCTCGTCCATGAACCATCAGCCACATTTCCCCTTTATAAGAGAAGTTTCTTTGATGAGGTAGTGTTAAACACCTATGTGACCCTACCAATGTCATAATCTTAGACAGACCTTTCATGGTCATCACCACCAATATTTATCTTTAAGAAAATATAGAATGACTATATCAATGGTAGCCTCAGTGTGTAAGACTTGATTACTGACATAATATAATATCCCCCCTTCAGTAGGTTAACCGTAGTGTGTAATTCCCAATCAATAGGCAGACTCAGTGTGTAGGCCCCAACCAAAGGGCATCCATCCTGGTATAAGCCCCTAACATTCATTGAAACTTAGGGATAATAATGGTGTCTCTAGTAATGATTACTCACTTTAACTCATTAGTTGGTTAAGGGGAAATTAAACTATGAGAACCCTGATTCCCATCATAACATGGATATGTAGGATTCCTTCTTAAGGCCTGATCTCTAATGGGAATCCACTTCGGTGTATGTCCCTTCCTATCCCATGTATTCCCATATTTGGAAACTAAAAAATCCCATATATCTATCAATCAAAACTATACATTCAGGAATGAGAAGTGGGCTCAAAAATGGGCATCATATTAAGTATCACTTCTGCCCGAACCCTCAAGTAACTCAGACCCATCAGCGGGTTTGGGATGAACTAAACTGTGATGACACTGATTCTTATTATAAAATAGGATACATACGGTTCCTTCCTAAATCTTGAGATCCATTATATGTCCTGAATAATATGGGTTATCATACCTTTCAAATGGAACCTTTAATGTGTATTACCCATATGGATATTACCACATGCAATGTTTATAATCTACTAATATCTCTTGTTTCTCACAACGAGAAAGGCTTGCATGGGCTTAAAGACCAACGATGATTGTGTTAAAATCATTTTTATATTTCCCATAGTATGGACCCATCATTGAGATATAAGTTTTATTACATTTAATCTCTTCTCAAAAGGCCATATTCCCGAATAAGAAATCTAGGGTAGTCTTATATGCCTAATTCCCACTTGGGGCCTCTATTGACATATCTCTCACGACACAGATACCCGACATAAGAACTATGTAGACATTGATTCCTATTTAAACATGATTCATAGGATTCCTCGTCAAGGTCCAACCCTGATATTCATTTCTTTACCATATGACGTTAAAATACATGGATGGTTCCATCCACATGAACTTGAATTATGTAAAATGAACTATGTGGGTTTTTATTCTTGTTTTTTACAGGATACTTAGGACACCCCGTAAAGGTTAAATCATATCTCCAAGACACTAACTATCTCCCTAGGAAACAATAAACACTATTTTTCTTGACCATGTCTATGGCCTAAAGCATCATAAATAAATAAAATAGTATAAATAGCCTAGTAAACACTATCCATTTTTCTAATCAATACATGTAAATAATAAAGTTGTCGAAATAGGGGTAACCACTCCCATATCACTATCTTAGATGGATTTCACAAAAATATCTTAAATCTGTAATAGAGTCCCATAGTATGAGGAAATTAAACTCAAAATTGTATGATGAGCTTAAAATACCATCCTATCAACCAATGAAAGCCCCTAAAAGTCATTGGGCCTAAAAACCCAGCTGACCACCTACCTTTTAAAATTAGGTATGTACCCAGCTATAGATGAGAGAACCATTGGGAGTTTCTAGGGAAGACTAAGAAAATTGAAAACCTGATATGAGTAATTGATCGAGGAGTTGAACCTCATAAAACCATCAAGCTCAGGAATTCCATCCACATCATAAATCCTGAAGAAACAAGTATTCATTCAAAATATGAAATATAATTTACACAAATTTTCACCCAAATACATTGAAGGAATATTTTTAGGTTATTCCACTACTTTTATGGATTATAGAGTTTTTAACAGAAATTGTTGTTTTATTGATGAAATAGTTAATGTTATGGTTTTTGAAAAAAACTCTTCTTTTATAACTACCTAAATCTACATCATTAGTTGTTATTTCAAATACTAATTTTCAACCATTGTTGGAATGTTATTCTCAGAAGAAAATAACTCAAGAAATAGTTTCTAAATTTATTCCTCATGATCTTTTTCAACCTGTTGTTCAAGAATATAATTTTCAAAACCCAAGAAGTCAGTTTTTTCATAAGTATCATCATATTTAGTGTATCGTTGTGATGTAAATCAACTAGTTAGGACTAGAACTTCTATAAAAGATGAAATTGAACGTCGATCTTTCTTATCCCAATTTGAACCAAATAAATTTCAATGATGAATTAGGTGATGAGTACAGAATTAATGAAATGAAAGATGTACTCAATGAGTTTTAGAGGAACAAATTTGGGTCTTTAGTTAAACAACATAACAAAACATCTATAATTAGAGTAAAATGGGTTTTTCATAACAAATGTGATGAAAATGGGATAATTTTTAGAAATAAATAAAGGATTGTTTCTAAAGGATATAATCAACATTAGGGAATATATTATGAAATAAATTATTCACTAGTAGTAATAAATGATGCTATTCGAATACATTTTTACTTTGGGCCATTCATTAATTTCAAAAAAAATTAAATGGATGTGACATGTGATTTTCTTAACAAATATGCTTAGGATAAATTTTATGTTGAACAACCCCCTAGTATTGAAAATAAAAAACATCATAAATACATTTATAAACATACCAAATATTTATAAAGAATTAAACAAGCCCCTAAAAGTTAGTATGATTGTTTATCAAGATAATTTTATATAAAATAATTTTTTATGGGATCTGCGGATCCAAAAATTTTATTTAAATAAGTTAATAAGAATATTATGATCATTAAAATTTCTGTTGAGGACCTTATATTCAGATCAACACAATAATATTTAATAGATTGATTTTCAGATCATATGATATGTGATTTTGAAATGAGTATGGTGGGTGAGTTAACATATTTTCATGGTTTTCAAATTTCACAAAAACTGGTAGGAACATTCATATCTCAACATAAGTATATAAAATATTTTATTTAGAAATATGGATGTGATCATAATAAAATCATTAACACTCATATTTTTACCTCCAATTCCTTTGATCTTGATGAAGTTGGGAAACCAATTGATCAAAATATTTTTAGAGGTATGATAAAAAGATTACATTACATAACTACTACTAATCTAGATTTAATGTTTTTATACTTGTGTATAAGATATCAATAAAATCCAAAATAACCCCATTTAAAAGCTATAAAATGATTTTTTTCATTATCTCAAAAAAATTGGATTTAAGTATTTTTAATTCTTTTAGAAATGTTATTGAATTAAAATGATTTTTTGGATGTTGACTTTGGTGGTTATAGAATGTATTGGTAAAGAACATCTGACACATGAAATTTCATTGGAGATTATTTAGTTTCTTGGTCATGTAATAATCAAAACATAGTAGCACTTTCTACTATTGAACCCAAATATGTGGCAACTAGAAGTTTTTGTGCTCAAGTGTTGTCGGTGTAAACCACACTCGTTGGCTGTGGTATGAGTTTTACCAAAACTGAAATACTTTTTTATAATAAAAGTTCCATTTATTTATGTAAAAACTCATCACATCACTAAATTTCTATGAACATAGATATAATAAACCATTTACTTTGAAATCACACACTTAAAAGAGATATAATTTTATAATTCATCATAATGCAAGAACAACTTGCTGATATTTTTACATAACCTCTTCATTCTGATATATTTGAATACATTAAATAGAATCTAGGAATGATCAAAATAAATTAGTCATTCTTATCTACTTCTTGTTTTATCATCTCTTAACATAAATTTACGCATTTTCATAGGGGGAGTATATATGGATGTTGTTTTCCCATAACTTTTAGTTCTTTAAAACTTTTATTTTTCAAAATCAGTTAGCTTTTCTAAAATTTTCATTGTAATGAGTTTTGTGGACTCAATTATTTTTATATAAAATTCAAAGTCAGAATTCTCAGAATGATTCTTCGACTCCGAAAATGATATAAAATTTTAAAACTCAAATGCTGTTAAAAAATTAGATTCAAATTTTCATAATCATGTAGTACCCGAATCAGTTTTTACATATAAATCTATAACATTATGTTTTCTATGAAAAACTATCAGAATATGATAAATATATCATGCTTATTATTTATTGAAATAATCATCATTAGTCATTATTTTAAAATTATCATAATCGATTTAGTATACAAAAAACAATAAGAACAGTTAATCATACCATTGAAAATATCCACTGTGAAAGGTACTCATCTATAATTTTATAATTTTTTCAATATCACATTATGATTACTTTACAACTGCTATTTTTATACTTTTAGTTTTATAAAAAAAATTCATCTTCCAAAGTTTTCTTAAAAAAATCTAATCATCCTCATTCTCAATCTGATATAATTGTAAAAAACATTGAGAGTCCAAAAAATTATTTTAAAAAATAATTTAAATAAATCATGATAATTATATCAGATAATCTTTAATCTGAACCATTTGTTTTTATTTTTAAGTACATTTTTCAAACCTAATGCCTATATATAGGGCACACCAATTGTACCACATCTTTTCTCCAATTTTTTAGTCTCAACTTGTGAAAACCTTCAAGTTCGTCATCCTAATAAGTTTCTTTTTCATTCGATTCACCGGTGTCAGTCTCTATACGAATGGAAACTAAGGAAGATCACATCAAGTGGTTTATATTCAGGGAGAGTTTAGTTGAAAGATCATTCTATTATAAGTATGAATCGACACCAAATATAATTATCTCTTTTCCAAGATGGGATTCCATGTGTACCAAAAACCCAGAAAAATACTTTGATCTATATTTCCATGATATGGTTCATGATTTTTATACATTTATTCAGTTTTTCAAGGAATGGGAAATGATAAATTTTATTTCTCCATGTATAAAAAATGGTATAAATTTTCTTATAATAATCATGTAGATTTTTTTTGGAATTCCTTTATATAGACAATAATATCTCCCTTTAAATAGGTGTCTAGATAGTCTTGTTACTTTCAACAAAAATATATATGAATAATCCTTGTTTCCTCATCTTGAAAAATTAAGAAATTTTTATCACCTTACTCCATATAATCATTTCATAGAACTATGGATACAAGGTTTCCTAATAATGAGAAAGGGAGACCGAGATTCAATAAAAGTTTATAATTTTTTTTCTTATTATTACACAGTGGAAATGAGAAAGATTAATCTAGTTATCTTTGTATTTATTACCATTGAAAATATCAAAAACTCCTCAATCAAATCTAGGATCATCCTGTTCCCAATATTTACAAGTAATATGGTTGTTGATAGTATAAAAATTTTCAAAATTTCTAACAAATTGCATCTTATGAGGGAAAAAAATTCATTTATTAGTGACGATATGAAGAATAGGATGAGGTTGGTGTTTGTTAATAAATCAAAGATGTTTTCCTGTGGAAGTAGATGGTTCTATTTCTAAAGCACAACCATCAAAGAATTTAGGGAAAATTAGAAAATAAAAAGAAGAGGATGGTTGATACATCTCCTCTAAAGAAACAAAATAATCAAAGAAAGTACCAAAAGTAATTTTTGATAAGTGGATTAAGGATAAATCTATGATAACTTTAAGAGATCAGATGTTTAGAATCGATCCTGTTGAATACAAGGAATCTAGAATTTAGGATTATGAAGTTATATAATAAGAATAAAATAATAATAAGTAAAATAAAATATTTATAGAATCCCAAATATTTGAATTTTTTTGAAAGGTGTTGAAATGGCATATAAGAAGGTTGTTTTACCAACTTCTCATACTGACCAGGTCAATTTAAGAGCTGGATTGTCTTTTGAATAAATATATGAGGTTTATGTCAGTGTTTTATACATATATAAAAAAGGAAAAGAAATGGACGTTGAAGATGAATCATTACCATCCATCCAAGAGAAATAATCAAAACTAGAGCTATCAAGTAAGGAAATTATTTGAATTATGAGGAAAAATTAAAGAAGAAATTGAGAAGGAAATCATTGAGGAAGTTAATGGAAAATAATTTTAGGAAGGTAAGGTTGAAGTAGGAAAAATAATTAATTAATAATAAGTATATGATGTTGATAAGAAATAACTAAAATAAGTGTTTGATGAAGAAGAAGAAAAACAATACCAGAATGTTGAGGGAGATGATCATAAAGAAACCCAATCCGATAATAAGTTAACAGATTCATCATCATCATACTCATCAGACATGAACTCCATGGTGGATAAAGAATATAAATCCTAAAGTTATGAAGAAGAAGAATCATAATTTGAAAAATAAATATAATCCTCGTCAAATCAAAAAGAAGATCAGAACTCAAAGACTAAACCAGTTGAGAAAGTCGAGACTGATGATTTAGAAATTATACAGTTGTAATATAAAAAGAAACTTTTTAAGGAAGTTGAGAATGTATTTTCAAAGAAATAAAATAATATATACAAAGAAGTTGATGCAGGTACTAGAAGAATAAAACCTCATGAGGTTTAGCAAGATCAATCAGATTCAATAAGAATCATTACTCTTGAAGATGTTGATTATATGGTTCATGTTCCGAATAGGTTAGAAAGAAAGATTCCTTATTTTCCAAATCTTGAGTCTCAAAGTCAGTTAATCCAAGATAGTCTCAATTATAAGTCAGAATGAATAAAAGTTTTAACAAATAAAATTATTTTTAATGGATTTGAGATGAATATTTTACAAGAAACAACCTAGACTCATAAAAAGTCATGTAATCAAGTGGTGAAGTGGTCTCATCAAGTTGATTCAAATAACCAAGTGCATGATAAAAAATTTTGTGATGTTAAGAAGTTTATGGTAAAATTAGTAATCCCTTCAAATCAGTTATCCATAGAAATGGATAACATAGTTAATTGTTGGAAGATTTTAGGGATGCGACTGATGATCTTACTAAGGAGGTGAATACTCTGAAAGAAAATATTTGAGAGAAGGATATGGAAGTGAGCATGCTCAGATATTGTCAAGAAGAAGTGATTATTTTGAGATATCACAACAATGTATTATACAAGAATGTTTGAATTCAGGAGGAAAAAGATTAGAAGCTACAGAAAGTCTGGGGGGATTTCATGAAGACGAGATCATTTGTCAAGACCCAAATGAAGAATGACCAAATTTTTCTTTTATACTTTAAATTGTATTTATATTTGTGATAAAAGTTTGAATGGTTTTTTGTTTAAAAATGAATTTCATTTTCATCCAAATTTAACTTTCCTAAATGTTTTTCAATTCTGATTGGTTGAATTTTCTTTCCTATTTTTTCTGTATATGATTAGTTAGTTCAAAAATGCATAGTATTTTGTTTTTTTAAAATTTTTGTGAAATTTCATATTGATTCCCAATTTATTTTTGAAAAACAAAAAGGGAATAATTTTATAGAAAGGGGTAGAATATATTATCAATGATAAATTTATTAATAAAAGGGAGATATAATACAAAGGGAGAGAATTTTATATTATAGGGGAGAATATTATCTTTAGAAGAATATATCATCCTAAGGGGGAGTTCGTCATATTCAACATCATAATCTCTATCATATTTAAAGGAGTTATTAAATAAAAGGGATTTATGGTTTAAATATTAAATTTGAATATGAAGAACTTAAAATAAATGGGCTATAATATTTTCAAGTTATTTTTTATTTATGTTTTGTGATTTATAAAAAGTTGAATATTTTTGAGTCATAAGTTCTACTTCATAATTTTCCATTCCTTAATTTTTGAAATCACAAACACATTCTTAAAAAATGTTTACTAAATTTTTATTTCCCAAGTGTTTTAGTAAATTTTTGAATAAAATATTACCTTTTACCATATGTAGAATTTTTTTAATGTATTAAAAATATAAACTTTCCATTTCTTCATTATTAATATAGTAATTAGTACGTGTTTGATAAATTAGAATAACCATTACCAGATCAAAAGTTAGACTTTATTCAAGTATATCTTAATAAAAATAAGTCTTAACAATAAGTATGATACTGGTATCAATAGAATCAGACTAATGCTCATAAGGATTATTGTATTGACAATGATAAATAAGTCCATCGGACTGACTGAAGATTATAACTAGAATACAGAAAACTCATTTCTAATGCAAGGAAAATGTTGACCACTATAATGGTTTTAATCAATATGACGTCTAACATTTAGTTACAACGAGTTGTGAAGTTCCAGTCATTTGAGGCCATTACAACATGCTTGGAAATATGACTGTTGGGAGATTACATATAAATACTGAGTAATTTTAAAATTTTGCAGCAAGTTGATTAGTCACCTCTAAAGAGATCTCTACGTGAAATTTTTTTTTCACTGTGAGCGTTTTTATTTAGTATGATTTTTTCTAATTAATACTTATAATGGTTGTTTCCTAAAGAAATTTTGTAAATCTACTCATGTTCAATCAATGTTATGATCGAGGGCTTCTGAGTATAGGAATATGGATAATATGATCCATCAAATTGAGGGCTTTTGGGGATAGTAATAAAAGATAGATCCATCATATCATGGGCCTCCATGGCTAGGAAAAAAATACAATCATTATATCAAGGGATTTCGGGGTAAGGAAGATAGAGATAATACGATCATCATATCATGGTATTTATTAGTAAGGAAATATAGACTTTACTATAAGTATAAAATAGTTTATACCTTTAGATAGGGTTATTGAGTGTAATACTTTTTAGGTTAAAAGAGTTTTATCTTTATAAATAGCTTTTATTTAATTCATAAATTTTCATTGTTTTGTATTTTAATACATTTTTTCAATTTTTTATTCTACTAGAATTAATAGAAAGATAGTCATCCTACTTAGATTTCTATACATATGGTTTTTTCAGTGTGATTGTTAATATGATTAAAATGATTCCTTTTAAATCGGTATCATTCTGAATATAATAAACACAATCTAATTAATCAAATCCTTGGTGATTGAAATCTTTTACTCTGATATAATCGATCATATTGTAATTTTGATTCTATGACTTTGATAATCAGACTGAGGGTTGACTCTGATAATCCTACTTTAAGAGGCATTAGTTTAATTAATTTAAAATTATTAAACTATTTTTTAAACTAATATTAAATCTCCTCTTAAGTGTATATCCATCTAATCTTATCTTACGATCCTACACTCAATCTAAATTGAGATTAGAAATCATAAAAAATCTATATTTTTAAATTAAATTGTGTAATTAATTTTTTATCTTTAATAAGTCACTATATTTAATATTACTAAATTACAATATGAGTTAAAAATAGAATAAAAGTAGCTAAGGATCTAACAACACCAAAATTACAAATCTAATTTGTATCAGCACACAGTCATACAAATTTCTTCAATATAAATGGAATAAAATAACCAATATAATAAATTTAAGTATATATTTCATGAATGAGTAATTGTTTTAAATAAGTTAAAAAAATACTTTAATTCATCCCTAATAACTATTTTCCTAGTATATCCAAACATCTTTTGAGATTAAATAATTTACCTTAATCTTTGAAATGTTATTTAATATGCATTGATTAACATTTCTTTTCCCATTCCAATTTATTAATCTTCAAAATAAAAAACTTCTCTTGAAGAATTTTATTTTTCTTCAATAGATTTAATATGACATTAAACATAGTATCAAATAGATTTATATAGGTTTCGTAGATAAGGATAGCTTCTACTATACCAGATAATGAAAAAATTATTTCTTTCAAAAAATAACTATTATTTTCTCTCTATTATTATTTTTTATTGTGTACTCTCACTCTTAATCTGATTTTATTTCAATTTATCTAAAAAATTAAAATTTACCTCTTCCAATTTAACAAAAAAAAACTAAATTTACTAATGATTTTTTTAATAATTTAACATTACATTATATTTCTTGTGACTGTATATACAAAATTAATATTATTGGAACTTCTTTAATAATTATTTGAAATTGAAACATTTTATTGTTAATAAAACAGAGTAGTTACTTCCTCTCAATAACTCTAAATAATTTTTAGAAATTAAAAGAATAATTTCGTTTATTTATTATTCAATAATTATATTATTCTATTGTTATATAACTTATAGAATTTATATTGTCAGCGTAAAATTAATTTTTATGATCAAATATTCTATAATAATTTCCACAATAACATATTTAACATCATATATTATTAATAAATCCATATATTATTCTTTATGACTGATTTAATTCAATTTTCCTCCAGAGTATGCAAGCTATGTTTTAAATTTAAATTATACCAAGAATTCAAATAAAGAGTGAAATGGGGTCTAAATTTGGATCTAAAATGATATATATCAATAGAGAACGTGATACAACTTTCATGTGATATATGATGAAAACTAACTTATGATTAATTAATCATTGTGAATAATATTGTGGGAATATTTTTATTGACCATTTTTAATGATGTTTGGGAATTTTAAAGGATGACGATTAATAAAATTAGTGGATCCCAACAATAGTTATAGTTTTTCTGATATTGGATACATGAATGTTTTTTAAGTGAATATCTAAATAATATTAAGTATGGACAAAATTTACAAGGTTGCTGATGAAATAAGGAATAAACCAAATTGTCATAATTATATTGATAAAAGAATAATAATCCAAAAAAAATAATGTAGATAGGATCATAATATTTAAAGTAATATTCTTATATAGAATAAATAATAATATAATGTTTCATTATTCTATTAAGGTGTAAATAACTAGGTATTTTTGGTAGAATAATTGTATTTATAATCATTTACAAAATAATCAATTTGAAAAACGGAATAAATTATACCATCAATATTTAATGAATATGATCCTAAATTTTAATTGATCACCCACTAAAATTGAATGATATTATTACTTGATTTCATAATTCTAAAATTGAATATATTATAAGGGAAATGAAATTCATATGTTTGTAAATATTAGCGATGAAAATTTATAGTATTCATTGAATTGATCATATATTTTATCTACTAATAGACAAATTTTTAGTGAACCATGTAAACTAAATTTATGTTTATTTATAATTTTATAAATATTATGATTTTAATATTTGTATAAAAATAAAATGTTTAAAATTTGGAACCTATATATGAACTTTTTTAAGATCATGATATTTTAGTACAAATTGTTCTTTAAATAAAACATGTTTTAATGATAAATTTTCATACCCACAACATCGAACTAAAGTGAAAAATACTTTATGAAAGGTAAACTTAAATAAATTATGAATAATATATATATATATATATATATAAATATAATAACACTCATTGGTTATAAATAAGAAGTAAGGTTAAGAAAGCATAAAGTTTAAAATTAACATTTTTTAATAAAAGTATTTTTTCATTATATTCTATATTTTCATATAAAATGAAAATTTATTATTTTTTTTATCATTTTAATTTGGTGAAATTAATATAATTTTTTAATTTATTATGTAAAAGTTAGATATGGTGAAATTTTATAATTTTTCTTAAATGGTTAATTTCTAGTTTAATATTGAAAAATATAGTTTTTATAAATATGATCACTTTTCATGAAACCATAATGAAATTAGAATACCATAAATGTTATAAAACATTTTATATAGAAAAAATATGGTTTTAAGGATTAAAATAAAATATTTAAAAATGTTTTTTCTAATTTATAAACCTATGTTTGACATTTTAAAACCTTGGTGATGATTTATTTTTATTAATGAACTATTCTTAATCCTTTACTTAAATTAGGTAATTAAAAGGATACATTTCTTTTGGGATTGGTTTTGAATTCAAATAACAATAATTTATTTAATAATAATATAATTAATTTTATAGAAATCTGTTCAAAGCATGATTTTTATGAAAATCCATTTTTATTCTAAAAAATGATTTTTTTTTAAAAACAATATTTATTTTCATATTGTGTAATTATATTAAAGGTAATTTTTACCACCTATAAAAATTGAATATTTTATAATGGATTAAATATTTTTAATTATCATACTAAAATTATAAAATAAATTCCATTAAATTTTTGGATATAAAATTCAGTTACGACTATAAATCTTATTCATGATGGTACAGGTTAAAAGGGTGAAAATTAGAGTTAATTTAAAGAATGAGGATTTCAATATAAAGATATACTTGTCTAAATTTTATTTTTTGAGTGTATTTAAACCCTATGATGTATAATGTTTTATTATTTTTCCATATAGATCCACTCTCCCTTGAAAATTACTTTATATTATTTTAATATTTAGATTATTTACAAGAGTGCTACGTCCATCACAAATAAAAGAACCCCTACTCTCATCACTTAAACACACTCTATGAGAAAATTATATTTAAAAATATATTCTAAAATAACATAAAATGACCTTATATGTGAATTATATGTTCTAATATAACCAGAATCCCATCCTAAAAAGAATATAAGAGAAATCTTGGAGAGGATACCCATAGAATAAGTTATCATATTAACCATGTCCATTCAAGATTATTTCTATAGAAACATCCTAAAAATATTCTATAAATACATTAACATAATAATATTAGTATCACTAGTTTACTTAAATTTAATTATGTTTATATAAAATTCAATGACCCTGACCCTAGTAGCCAAGAGTCAATGGTTATTTTATTAAATTGGCATAATAAATAAGGAAATGCATCCCAAAGTACTGAATAATATTTTAGTCTTGGTAAACTAGATACATAATAGAAATTAATATTAAAATTGAAAACATAAAATACACAAATATTTTTTTTGGAATTCATTATTTCCCCTTAGCATATCCATGCATATCAATTACAAAACACTTCCTGGTATCCTAGGGAAAATGACACATAAGAAATGGGTGAGCTCAGATGCTCAGTAAGGGTAAACATACAACAGAATATATCATGAATAAATAATTATAATAAATATTTAAAGTTATATAAGTGAATAAAATACCCTTTAAATAATAACTTTAGTATGATATGGAAGAAATAAATGATGATAAAATAAATCCATATACATAATTATATGCTTGAAAATTATCCATAGATATTCTAAAAAATAGAATAATCACATGGAAATAAATAAATAATCTCATAATGAATGCATTTATAATTCTAAACATCATAACAATACCATAAAGGCCTTGGACCAAGACATCCTTCATAAATGGTTAAGGCCTCGACTAAAATCCCAACCTTTTTCTCTCTTGAGAGTTACCTATCCATCAAGGGGCTATAGAAGGCTTCACTTGTTACTCACTAATTCCAATTAATTAATCATATTAATGGGTTGGAAAATTATAAATATAAATATTTTTAATGAAAAAATATCATATTTAATTTTAATACTTTCCCATGTCAATAAACATAATCATAAACTATTTAGAGTAATATATCGAATTATTAAAAAATAATATGTCCATGGTTAAACAGATCATAAACAATCTAAATAAATAATATGTATGTTAATGTAAAAATATATTCCCATTATATCATAAGTAATATAAAGGATTTTATCTTTGAAGAATAAAAATACAATAAAAATTCTATTAAAAACTTTCTAGAGGAGAATATCCTTTAAACATTGAAAATAACTTTTAAAAACTAAAAAATTTATAGAATATTAAAAAATAAATTTTCCTAAAAATTAAACTTCTAAAATATTAAAGTATGGTTCAATTCAATAATTTTTCATGATTTTAGGAAATTATATACATTTAGAGTATATTAATATAAAGGTTTCTTTAATGTTTTTAGGTCAAAAAATACCATGTTCAGAAAATGACAGGAAGATTCCATTGTTTTGGTAAAATAAAACAATTTATAAAAAATTATTTAATAAATCACTAATATAATTTTGAAAACATTTTTATAAAACATGAATATTGAATAGAAAGTATTTTTGAACAAAAATAGAAATAATGTTGGCTTTTCTTAAAATCATTATTTTTCAATCATTTTATATACCAAATAAAGGAAAATTGTACTATTAATTTAAAAGATCATGAATAAACAAAGGATAATAATTTTAATGAGTTTATTTAGTGATATATTTTAATATTTCATCATTACAAATTTAATAATAAACAATAGTAAAAAATGATGATATTGTAAAATAAACCACTACAACTTTGGACACTTTTTAATTGTATTCCAAATGAAAAAAATTACATAATATGAAACATTAAATACCATTAAGATAAAGGGATTAATGATATAACATATCAAAAGGGATGTATATACGATACATTGGAAAACTGAGTGGTGAATATGGTTTATGTCTCACAGAATTGAATGTCAAATGAGAAACCCTTCCCTCATAATTGAATTCCTTCGTATATGTTTGAACCTTCTATATAAAATTATATATTTATTAGATATATATCATAAAAACATAGTTATATATATATAATACAATATATAATTTATTTATGACCCTTTAGGACCTGTTTATTAACAATTCCTTGTTAAAATAATGTTCCGAGTAATAAAAGATTTTTTTTCATGTGCGTTTGGACTTCGTATTTTCAGTACATTTAAATTTATATTGTTTACATCATTTTAAAAATATTAAAAATGATATAAATATCATATATATTCATTATATATTTATTTTGAGTAATCTTTAAATTTTAGATATATAAAATGGATTATATTGTTTAAGGAGATTGTATGTTGTACGTACACATGATTGTTGTTTCTTTTTATTCAAGATAGATGGAACAAAAAAGAAAACAAATATTAATTAACATTTATAGAGTAAATAATATTTCATATATAGAATTTATATTAATAAAATAAATTCTCAGTACCAACCGTATAAAAATTAAATGAAAAATATTTCACATCGCTACTTTGAGGCTAAGTTCACATGTACATACAAGCGACGTTGTTGTATTCCAGTGGATTGGAAGGTAGAAATTTAGACAAAATATTATATTTCCAGAATTAATTTTAGTTAATAGATATCACATATATTCACTAAATTTATTATTACCACCGTACATGTAAAGCATAATTGTAAAATAAATCACATCGCTTTACGAGATGGTAGTCCACCATACACACGAGTGGCATTATTCTATCCCCCACAAAATGGAAAGTAAGAAGTTATAAATTATATAATACATAAATAAGTATGGTAATGAAATAAATTTCATATAAATATGTTAAATCAATAATTATATCCATCCTTGAAAGTCAGTGATAGAAAATGAATTACATCATTTCGTGAGGTTATAGTACATCGTACACACGATCGATAGATTCATTTCCAATTTTAAAAAAGTGGAGATGGATTTGGGTTATTCCATTAACATAAAAAATATAATTATATATATTATACTGGTTTTATTATATTATCTTGTTTTAATTTGATTTTAAGGATGTGTAATAAGAAATACGACAAATATGGACATTTAGGAATTTTACATCGTCTTTAGAGAGACTCTTTTGTTTTATACCTAAAGCCTTACTAGAAGGGATTACTAATAAAAATATGGAATATAGGATATGTTTAGGGAATTGGGAAATTTAATTTTTCAATTATTTTCTGACCAAATGTTTTTTGGATGTGTGGAGAGGGCAAGAGAGGTGGGTTCCTTTTATATGTGGGGAAGAGGACACAAATAGAATTTTTTAAAATATAAAGTGATACACAACATTTTGTCACTCCAAAAGCCTCCAAAATAGATAATTATAGACCCTTAGAGTTGGTAAAGTTTTAATATTACCATAATCTTGTTTTTGAACATGTTTAGGTCTTTTTGAACCCATATGTTCTTTGTTTAACCGCTGGAAAACCCATATTTACTTTAACCATGGAAATTAATTTTTACTCTTTTTATTATTAATTTTGGCCCAACATTAAGGTTAAATTATAATATAATATTAATTATTTTGATTCATAATATTTAATTTATTTTCAAAAATTAAATTCATACAATATCTAGAATGTAATTTAAAATTAATCTCGTAGATGTAATGAAAAGGCGGTTTTTAAGAAATTTATTTTTCTAGGAAAAGATGATCTTATATTAATTGTACGAATAGAAATAATAATTATTTGAATTTAAATACCAAAACTCATATGTATAAAATATAATTTTAATTTTAATCATTATTCATTAGTGGTTATTTGTATTAATTAAAATAGGAAATAATATGCGCTTCAAAATAGTTTTTAGAAATAAATTTCTTAAACCCAAAAAATAAACTTATACTAAAATATAGTAGATTGGGTATTCAAATGAAATTAAGTTTATTAAATATAAACAAATAATAATTTTTTACATAAAATAAAAATATAACATAATGTAATTTTAATTTAACTAATTTATTTTAATGAAACAATAGCTTTACAAAAAAATCGGTTTGTTTCACTATTCACTAAAAAATTAATATTTTCTAAAAAAACAGAAATTTTACTCTATGAAAATTTAGGTAAATTAATTTAAAAAAGAAATTTAATTTTATAAAATAATTTTTTTAATTGTAACAAATTAATTTCAAATTATTTCCTCAAAGAGAGACTAAATAATCTTTTATAAAAATATAGTTTTCCAGACAAAACTTCTTTTTCTATAAAATGGGAATTATTTGATTTATAATCAATAGATAAAAATTGAAATTATTTTATAGATATATAAAACATTTAATTTTAATATTTTATTTATTACTATCAATACCCACCAACATAACAACTGGTTTTTAAATTTGATTCTTAAACAATAATATTTTAATAGAGTACCGTGTTTTACTTAAACTCAATGTATTGTGCATTTTAAGTTATCATGAGGTTGAATTTATTTAAAAATAAATATTATATAATTTATTATTGTGTACAATTCACTTCTAATATTAATTTTTCCTTCTATATGAACTATTGAAGAATATTTTCCACTTAAAATTGTGGGTTCTTACATTCCACCCCCTTTAATGAATTCCATCCTCACAATTTAATCTTGATCTCTGAAATTAAGGGTTTCAAATTTAAAAATTACTTTTCTAGAAACCTATATTGTAAAAAGGGTTCATAATACATTATATTAATAAAATAAAAATGTAATTATAAGGGACCTCTATAATAATACATAACCAGGTTTCAATGTAGTAGAAAATTGAAGGTAAGTGAACATACATACATTGAAGAAAAGTGTAAATAATTATAAAAAGTGATATAGATCATTGATCCTAAGAAATTAAATAATAAATGGAAAGTTAAGGCCCAATAACTATTAATATTTTATGATTTAAAATTCTTTTTGATTCATCATATATGAAGGTAATGTGATAATATTTCTGTTTTAAGATCATTTTCTTAATGTATAGGGATTATTTTACAATATAAGCATATGAGGAAATATGGTTACATGATATTTTTATTTCTTATATGTACAATTTCATCATTTGGTTTTACTTTTATCAATTTCCTCTTTAACTCTCATTCTAAAATTAATATCTAAAAATGAGTTTTTATGCCTAAAGCACTAAAATTAACTTTTAATGGATCAAAAGATCCATAAAAGAGTAAAAAGTCTTTCCATATGTCTCTAAATATATTTAATAACCAATATGGTTGGAACACGTTATCCAATATAATAAATTAACCAATAATACCTTATTAGTAACTCTAAAAATTCATCTTAATACATTTCATAAATGGTTAACCTTATGACTCTTCCAAAATATGTCTGACCAAATTAAAACCTTGAAAATTTAGAAGGAAGGTCACTAAATCATAATTATATTCCCTAGAAAATGTAAATTTTATTTTAATGCCACATTAGAAATATGTGAATAACATTATCACCATATAACCATATTGAAAACATGAATTCTTCCAAAAATATAAATCTCATGTTTTTTTGTATATTCCATAAATCCAAACATGCAGTAAACTCCAACAAAGATAACAAAAATTATCGAATCCATAACCAATTTTAAGGTCACTAATACTATCTAATAAAAATATACTTATCATTATTATATTTACTTTGAGAAAATATTAAGGGTTATATTACATTGATAATGTGTTTTCCAAAAAGGAGAAACTTTTCCCAGAATAACTTTTATTGGTCTTTAGTGCCATTTAACACATTCTTTAAAATACTTGAACAATAATACTATAGTAAAATCCTTATATGATTCTTGGTTCATATAAAATTAATTTAATTTATAAAATACTTCATCAACATAATTTTTTAATATAAATATATAATTTCTGTAGCCATTCTACTTCTATAGTCTCGATAGCATAAGTTGACTATGATCCCTTGGCTTCTTCTGAGGCATATTCCCTTGATGCTTGAGGCATTCATTATAATAGGTCCCCGTCTCCATATAGTTGAAATGCTGAACATTATAATCTTCTTTCTTTCCATTAACATAATTTTCATAATGGCCTTTCTATCCACACTTTAGGTGTACTCCCATCACCTTCAAGAAAGTACTAGGGTGTTTCCTTCCACCGTTATCACGTATTGGGAAATTATTCTTTCCCCTCTTCCCTTTATTTATTTTATTCTATACTGTAAAATTATTCTCTTGATTCCCTTTAGATCTATAAGTGTTGGAAAATTATTTATCTATCTTGAAAAAACATGATATTATATCCTTGTATGATGTGAATGTTTGGGGGACTAATGGTCTTTGAAGAACTAGATTTACCCCATCACAGAAAAGATTAATATTGATATTTAGATTACAAATGTAGTCTATATCACAAATTTTTAACCTTGTATTTTTGGCATCATAATTAGAAACATTTTCCTCATTTTTTTTTCTCAGGATTGGGAATTTTCTTTCTAATATGCTCGTTTCTCATGAGGAAATTATTTCTCCATGAAGAGTTTCATAAAATCTTTCTGCTCCATGTTATATACATTTTCCTCATCCTTAGTTTTTTGAATAAAAAAACACCATTTATATTCAGCATATGAAATATGAAAAAATTCTATGAAATAATTCTCCCATTCATTTCTTCTTAAAGTGATAAATATCTTCTATAAATAAATTTTTTTCATTTATCCGCTAAAAATGGGCTTAGAGTCCCACTAAACGATGGAGGTTGTTGATGGATAATGTGGTTTAACATTGTTAAACCACATGGTGGATTTGTGTTCTACTCCATAACAGAAATGTTATCACTCATAACCATAGCCAATTTCCCTAATTTGGTTATAATTTGATTTGTTCTAGCTACAGCTCCAGCTCCAGCTCCAACTTCATTATCAGGACCATGAAGGAAATCCCAACATAGTGTATTGAATTGATATAATTCTCATTCTTTCTTATATGAACTATTTCAAAATATTGAAACACACTAGATAAGATAATAACACTATGAAACAAAATTTTAAATCCCAAAACAGGTCATGAAGTTGGGAAAAATTAAAAATTTAATGCATGGATAATCTCATAATAAAAAAACCTGGTTTCTTTACGAATGTTTTCAAATCATGAAACTATTTTCAAATTCATCATAATGTTTTTTATAGAAAATTATAATCAACAAATGGATATAACATGGGAGTGTCAAATTATGTGTAAAGTAAGGCATGGTTTCAAGTACTAGTTAATGCTCGAGTCAAGCCTGATGTGGCCATTTCTAATTTATTACCCCTAGGCACATGTATTCTAGAACAACATCCACTTACAGTATCCAGATACATATATATTTCTAGTAAAACCATATAATATATGCCTTATCAAAACTTTAGGATTGTATCCAATGAATGGAATTATCCTTAATTTTATTCATAAGTTTATATCCTCTAATCAATGTTTTCCAAATTCTTGTTCCCATGGTTTTTACTAAGCTTCCTCTGATAAAAACTATAAAGAACCTGACCCTAGTAGCTCAAATTTTGTGGTTACTTTATTTCATTAGTATAATATCCAAGGAATCACATCCAATATTATTGAATAGTTTAGTAGTCTAGGTATAGTAGATACATACTCAAAATTCAAATTACAATTGAAAATATAAAATACACAAAGCATTTTCTTTTAGAATTTCTGATTTCCCCTTAACATATTCTTTTATATCATTCATAAAAAAATTCTTAGTATCCTTTGGAAAATAAAACATAAGAAAGGTGTAAGATTAGATACTCAGTAAGGGATATTTTAAAGTGAATGATACCATTAATAAATAATCATAATCAATATATAAATGTAAATAACTCTAACAAATTTCATTTAAACCATAACTAGAGAATAATATGGTAAGAATAAATGATGATCAAATAAAGAGATATACATAATCACATACTTGAATCATATCCATGGATATTATTATTAATAGAATAATCACATTTATATAAACAACTAATATCATAATGGGGTAATTCATAATGTTGTAAAACAAAACCATACCATCAAGGCCTCGTGCTAAGTCATCTTACATAAATGGGTAAGGCCTTGGCCAAAAAACCAAGATAGATTTTCTCATGAGATCTCATAATCCATTGAGGGATGAAGTATACCACACCCATTACATATTAATTTTAACAAATTCATTATATGATAGGTGTGAAACATAAAGGTTACAAACATTTATATAAAAAAATATCATACAAAATATTAAT
Organism: Viscum album; assembly: GCA_963277665.1. Classification (NCBI taxonomy): domain Eukaryota; kingdom Viridiplantae; phylum Streptophyta; class Magnoliopsida; order Santalales; family Viscaceae; genus Viscum; species Viscum album. The sequence continues at coordinate 19,578,957 of OY728157.1, read as the reverse complement.
ACTTTTCCAAATCAAGAAACATAATCATAAACTATTTATATTAATATGGTGAATGGTATCAAAATATTATATCCCCATTCAAATTAACCATAATCCATCATAAGAAATAATATGGATGATATCATTACAAAATATTCCTAGTTGAGCATAATAAATACAAGGTGTGTTGTTGATGATGAATAGAAATAGGATAAAAATTACATTAAAAACATTCTTGAGGAAAATACCATTTTCACTCTGAAAATAACTTTGAAAAAATAGAATTATCCTCAATATTTGGAAAAAAATCATTGAAAATAAACTTTTATACTTTTGAAGGAATCTTCAAATAAATAAATGGTCATGATGGATGGAAATTTTGTACATGTCGAGTATGTTAAAATAATGATTTCATTCACATTTTTCTAAAAAGTCGAAAATTAGCTTGTTCGAAAAATGATAGGAAGATTGCATATAAGATTTTTTGAAAAAACAAAATCATTTATAAAAATTTATTTAATAAATCATTTGGGTATTATTTAAAACATTTTGGAATTTTTTTTTTGAAAACATAGACATGGAATAGAAAAGGATTGTCAATCGAAAATAGAAATAAATATAGATTTTCATAAAATCATTCCTTTCATTAATTTAAAGTACTAAAGAGATTGAAATTGTAATATCACAATAAAATTTACTGAATAAATATATTATAAGAAAATTCATGACTTTATTGTGTGTTATATAATAATATTTAATCATTAAATTTTTTATTATTAATAATCCTAATAAATAATTAGATTTGAAAAATAAACCATTGCCACTTTGAAATTTTTTGAATTGTGAGACCCATAAAATAAATTACATAAAATGAAACATTAAATACCATGAATAAAATTTTATTAATGATATATCATATCAAATAGTTATTACATACACCACACAAAAGAACTAAGTGGCAAATATGGAATATATCTCATGAAGGTAAAAGTGAGACGAGAAACTCATACCCCAGATTAAACATCCTTTAAATTTATATTAACCACATATATAAAAAATATATATTTATTATTAATCTATTATAGAACCATAAATAAATATATCACATCATATAATATTTAATTTGGACTTTTATGCCTCATTTATTAATAATTTTTTATTAAAATCATGTTCTGTGTAATAACAGCTTTGATTTTCATATATATTTTGATTTGGTATTTTTTATTTTACATTGATTAAGGTTTCATATTATCTATAATTTTAAACATGATATAAATATAATATCTATTAATTATATATATACTGATATTAATCTATAAAATTTAGTTAGAAAATGTTTTATATCATTCATAGAGGCGGTAGGTCGCACGTACACATGAACGTTGTTTCCATTTTTTATCGATAGATGGAATGAAAAGTAAAATAAATATTAATTCACCTTTAAAGAGTCATTATTATTTATTATATTATATATATATTAATCAAATAAATCCTTATTATCATCCATGTAAAAATAAAATGAAAAAAAAATCACATAGCTACGTGGAGGTAGTAGTCCACACGTACACACGAGTGATGCTATTATTTTCAAATGAATTTGAAGGTAGGAAGTTATATGTGATATGATATTACCATAATTATATTTATTTAATAAATATCACATATATTTATTAAATATATCCTTTTATACCTTCCATAAAAATCAGAAATGAAAAATGAATTACATTGCTTCGTGAGGCGGTAGTATGCCGTACACACAAGCGATGTTATCGTATCCCGTTAGGGAATGGAAAATAAGATGGTTTATCTGATATAATAATTCCTTAAGTATAATAATTTCATAAATATCTCAAAAATATGTTAAATTTACCATTATATCTATCATTTAATGTTGGTGCTGGAAAATTAATTACACCGATTCGTGATGTGATAGTTCACCGTACACATAATTGATGGTTCTGTTTCCCATTTTATGGAAGTGGATACGAATATAGGTCATTAAATTAAAAAAATAACATACAAGTATATATGTGATACTGGTGTTATTATATTATCATATTTTAAGATGATTTTAAGGAGGTGGAAAAGAAATTAAACAAATACGTATGTTTAATAATTTTACCTCTTATTTGAAGATCGTCTCTAGGTTTATAACAAAATCTTTCATAGGAGGTATTACTGACACAAATAAGGCCTATATGGTATGATGAGTGATTAATTAGGGTATTTTTATAATTTATTGGCTTAACTAAATGTTTTTTATGTATGAAGTGGGGAGGAGATGGGGTGGCCTTTTATAAGTGGGGGAGAGGACACACATGGAATTTTTGAAAAGATAAACTTATAACCATGTTTTTATAATAAAAAACCTAAAAAATGGTCAGTATCAACCCTTATAAGTATTAAATTTTACATTTTTCCATAAATTGGATGTTAGAAAAGTCTTAGTCCATTTTTTACCTATATCTTCTTAGATTAACCACCGGTCAACCCATTTTTACCATAACCGCGATTATTAGTTTTTCATGTTTTACTATTCATTATGGTCAAACATTAATTTGAAATTATTATATAATATTAATCATTCTTATTAAAAATATGGAATACTTTTTCCAAATCTAATTAACAAAAGTGGGAGAATTTAATATTAAATAAATTCTCTTGACTTGATGAAAAATCAATTTTCATAAAATATATTTTTCAGGGAAAAGATGATATTATATAAACCGTATGAATAGAAATCATCATTATATGAATTTAAAAATAAAAAGGTAAATTTATAATATATATATTTAATTTACATTATTTTATATTATGGTTTGTTTTGATTAATTGAAATGGGAAACATTATCCACTTTAAAAGAGTTTATGAAAAATATGATTTTAAACCCAAAAATAAACTAATACTATAATATAGTATAAATGTAATTAAAATGTAAATAAATAACACTTCTTTTTCATTATATATAATTAAAATCAATAATTTATTTTATATTACATAATTTACTTTAAATAAATGATAGTTTAATAATAATTGGTTTTTTCACTATTTATTGAAAAATCAATATTTTCAAAAAAAATACAAACATTTTAGCCTAAGTAAATTTTGATATGAAAATTTCAAAAATAAAATTCATTTTCTAAAATTAATTTTCTAAATTTTTGAAAATTTAATTTTATATTATTTATTGAAAGCATGACTAAACAACCTTTTAGAATAAAATAGTTTTCAAGACAATAGTTCTTTTTCTTTCAAATGGTTCATATTTTATATCAAATAAATAAAAAAACATTTAATTTATTTAATAATTTGGTTAATAATATATTTTAAATTATTTATTTATTCTGATAAATATTCTCATACATAGTAGATAGGTTATAAATGTCATATTTATTGAATAATATTTTAATTGAGTAACACATTTCGTTTAATCCCGGGTTTTTATGCATCACATGATGTCATGAGATTGGATTTATTTAAAAAATAAATATATTCTAAAATATCATGGTTTTATATTATATTATAAAATTAATTTTTGGAATTATAAAAAAATAATTATTTATCTCATCTCCATCCATTGGAATATTAAAACATTGTGTGTGAATATGTGCAGACTGCCACCTCTATAAATAATGTATTTAATTCTTCATCACCACCATAGATTCAAGATTATAAAAGATGTATTTAATTTAAAAATATAATATTTGTGAAATTATTATTATTATTTAAATATAAAAAATTATATTCCTTCATTCATTCTCATTCATTAGATGATGAAGGAATCACTAGTTTGTGCATTCGATCTACCACCTCCACAATTGACATATTTTATTTTCCATCACCTTATGACATGAACAGTTCATTAAATTTATTTAACAAATAAATATAATATTTGTAACATGATTAATATTTTGGACTAGTTATATTCATATTTGTATTCACTAATAAAATAAAATATTTTTATTCACTACTAAAATACAATCTTTTTATAGAATAAATTTTTCTAAAAAAGAATAAATTTAAAGCATTTCATATTAATAATTACTAAGATATATGAAGTGACCATGTAACTCCAAAACTATACCAAAATAGTACTATATATTTTAATAAAAAATATGAAGATCATGAAACCTTGACCAAGTTTAATGGACCAGAACTGCCAAATAAAAACATGAATAACAGTTAACCCTAAATAATTGATGTTAACAATAAATTCTGATAAAATGGATAGAAATAAGTTATTAATTAATGATATAAATATATAAATATATAAATATGGATATTATATAGAATTTTAATAACAATAAATTTATTACACAAGTGGTTGGAACCTTCCCGTCCATGCTAGAATCCAGGGTAAGAGTTTATAATCTGAAACATCCTTTTCTAAGAAATGTTTTGAATTATGAACTTATTCCTATAATATAGTGTGAAAGATAATTATTTGAAAAATTATTTCTTTATCCAATATTTGATCATGCTAAATAAATTTAAATTTCATTTTTTTCATTTAAGAGGTATTAAATCAAATTTTATAAAATGGGTAAGAGTTTATATTAAAATATTACTTTTTATCATAACTATTTGTGCTTATAATTCCATTGGGGGACTGTATATTATTTTTAACTTAAAATTAAACTATTTTTTCAAATATTGTTATTTATAGGGTTTATCATTATTATTTCAATTTTTATTTCCCCTCCAACTCAAAATCACCAAAACAATATTTAAAATAAAAGACAACCTTATTTCTATTTTTTAGTATACAATATTTCTCTTCCATATCTATATTATTTCTATTGTCTCAATAATGTTATTTTATATACAATATTTTTATCCAAATTTATATTTCTTTTGTATTTTAATTTTATTCATACATTTTAATGGAATCACTTCAAATTTTTCTTAACAATTCATTTTTAGTTTTATTTAAAAAATAGTTAAGATAATATCTTTTTAATTTTCTCCAATTAAACAAATATTCCCAATATAATAGGATTTATTCATGATTTATATTCCTTTACATGTTTTGATGGGTTTTAAGAGTAACATATATTCCCATTATTATATTAATTTTTTAAAAGAATAGGATATTATTTTATAAAATGTTCTGAAAAGGGATTTCCTTACACTGATATGTATATTTATCACTATCTATGCATTTTATTACTTAAGTATAGTTTATCTTTATGATTCAATTATTATAAATTATTTCAAAAAAATCAAATATATTCATAAAATCTCTTGAATATATTTTTAACAGTTAATTTTATCTTTATTTGTTCTGAAAAAATACAAAAGACTTAAATAAATTATTTTTAAATTATTCGCTTCCATTTTCCACTTTATATTCCAAAATTATTTACTTTATTTAAATGCCTTCGTTAAAAACGATTTTATAGTAACATTCATGTCTATGCTAATTATTATCATGGGCTTATTATACATTATTTATAGTATGGAATTACCCATATAATCATTATTGTATGTAATTTGAATTCTTTATCACAGATAAATTAGAGGGGTAGTGTACTTCAAGAAAGATATTTATTTTATAGACTGATAGAATATTGATATTACATATATTTTTTAATTCCACATGGATTCGTATGGATCATTAATTGATGATTGAATATATACTATGGATTTATTGAAAATTTATATACATAATTAATTATAGGGGGAGTGTACTTTAAGAAAGATATTTATTTTATAGACTGATAGAATATTGATATTACATATATTTTTTAATTCCACATGGATTCATATGGATCATTAATGGATGATTGAATATATACTATGGATTTATTGAAAATTTATATACATAATTAATTATGGATATATATGGGTTTATAAAGAATATTGATGATGTACTAAAAATGATGAATATTTTGGACATTTGTAAGTGATGGGTGGGGCCTGTTATAGTCCATGGACATGCATATGTGATGATTGGTCTCTGTTACAACCCCTTGATACATTGGGTACGGTCTTAGGAGAAACACGAATGGTAATCACTTAGTGCATATCGACCAATACAATGTAAGTTGTCTTGGTTGATAGGATTTGATGGTATGTAAGATGTCTTAGTTGAGTAGCCTTGATGGAATATAATATTTATTGTTTGAGAGTACATTTCAACATAAAATATGTATTTATTGAGGTCTTGAATGTATGATCAAGTTGTCTGAAATTATGAATTTCATCCCTGTGAAGACAATAATTTTGATTCATGTGATTATTTACATTGTTATATTATCCACAGATATATTTCATTCTTATTTTAATGATTATATATCATATTTATTTATTATTTAATATTCCATATTAGTCAATCTTATTTTTCTATGAAAGATTCCATTATAAGCTACACTAATTGATTATTTGAGATCACTCTTCTTATTTTTTCCATTTCCATTAGTTTTGAAGAAAAGTAATACATAAGATATATCTATATGTGTATCATGTTTTGAGAATATTATAGGATATATGGAAAGCTAATTATAAAATAATAAAGTATAGCTATAATTAAAAAATTTCCATTAGATGGGAAATATAATGTTTCTACTACGTAAATGTTTTTTCTCAATTTATAGATCTTTAAACCTAAAAAGGAATTTATTGTTAAAGTGAATAAGTAATTTATTTTAATGATTTTTATTATAAAGGGTTAAAATTTGGTAAATAGAGTTTAAATCAAAGACAATTTGTAGAAATTTTGTTATAGGCACCAGATCTAGGAGTAAAAATCTATTTCATCTATATTGGCATCGAAGTAGGTTATAATAAACTTTATAGGTTAGGATTTTAATGATTAAATATAATTAATGAGTTATATATACCATCATGAGTTAATAAGTTTAAGGTTGTTCATATGTTCAAAGGAATAAATACACATTTAATGTCTTATGCGATAACATTTTAAAGGGATTAATTATATTATGGGAAACATTTATAGGAGTACATTATTAAGGTAAATATTTCCCTTATGTTTAGTATTCGGTATAATCCAGTGGTTATTTTATAAAAAAATCATTTTTATCATGATATTATGCCAATGTGATTCTTGTTGCATTCAGATAGATTACTATATTTCTTAGAGAATAGATTTCCATAATTTTTGGGATTATCATATAGGAAGGAATATTTTTTAATTATTATTGTGGTTCAATAATGTTTTGTGTTAAATATTATGCTGATTCTGAAAGAATATGTGATCAATTTTTTTTAGATTTTTAGGTCTCAAATTTGGTTAGGAATATTATAATGGGTTTTAGGACTCGTTATTTTTCATATTATTTATGTTGAAATTTAGGTATTGCTATCATGGTTTCAAATATTGATGTACTATATATTAATACTATTTTTTATTCATAATTCATTTTTATTATATTTACATGTTCTAGACATTTTGGGTTTTAGTGAATTGTTATAGGAAAGAGTAATAACCTTCCAGCCCTTCTTATGGTTCTTATGATTCATTAAAAGATAATTTTAGGGATTTAAGCTTGAAATATTCATCATTATTTTATATCATGTATAATATGGGATAATATAGAGGTGAAAACTGATTAAAACACAACTAATGGATGAAATCATGCTTATAGTATGGAAAGAAATAAAGTATTTTTACTGTCTCATATTATCTATCTGGGGGTAACTAAACTCCTCAACCTCAAGAAATAGGATGATAAATCAATTGAGACTTATGGTAAAAATATCTTCTACGTATTGATGTTTTTTTTGGAAAAATATTCCAATGTATGAGTATTATAACTATACACATATAGTTTTTTAATTATTTAATAAATAAATATGATGATTCTTGATAGAAAATTACAAATTTGATATCAAGAAAAAAATAATCATATGATATTATATCTATTTCATGATATATTCATTATGGTTATAAAAATTTAAAAAAAAATTGTGAATAATTTATTTATGGGGGGGAAATATAACACCCAAATATTTCAGTTTGTATTATCCTTTAAATAAAAAAAATATTCAATAACATGTGATACACCCAATACCAACTTAATGTGAATAATACTTTATTAAAGGTAAAAATAAATACATTACGAATATATAATGTTAAGAAAATTTAATTAACACTCATTGTTTATTAATATGAAATAATTTTAAGAACAATAGATATTTAAAAGGGTTATTTTCAATAAAATATGATTTTATTTATACTTTTTTATTTTCATTTAAATGTTAAATTTATGGACTTTAGAATTTGAATTTGATGAAAATTACTTCATTTTTTTAATCCATCATGTAGAAACTATCTAAATGTGATTTTTTTGTAATGGTTTATTTTACGTTGAATAGTGAAAAATACTATTTTTACAAATACTATCATTTTTTATGAAATAATCAAGATATAAAATTGCCTAAAATTTTATTAAAAAGTTTATTTTGGTTTAATTATGTGTTTTAATGTCAAAATAAAACATTTTAAAATATTTGAATTTATAAAACTATGTTGGATTTTTTTTAAATCCTAGATGATGATTTATTCTAATAAAGGAACCACTTTTTATCATTTAATTCAATTAATTAATTAAAAATTTACATTTGGTTTGGTAATGGTTTTAAATAAACATAAATATCATTTTATTGATCATAATAAAAATAATTTTATGAGAATCAATTTTGTTCATGAGTTTGGTGAAAATACATTTTTATGCTTAAATGTCATTTTTTCTTCTAAAAACAGTTTTTGTTTGTATTGTGTACTTATATTAAAATTAATTTTTACCACAAACTTAAACTAAATATTTTAAAATGGGTTCCATATATGGAATTAAAATAATAAAATTATTTTATGAGTCAATTTCATCCCTCCTTTATCCTATAATCAAATACCGTGAACATTTGGTGCAACTTCCTCATGAAAATGACATTATATTATTTTAAAGTTAAGAGTATTTATAACAGTGAAAATACCCTCACTTATAAAAGGACCCATAATCTAATTTCATATTAAAAATAATTTAGAACTTCACCTTCACCAAAATATATTAACATTTATTCCCAAAACCCTTATCTAGGACCTTGAAATCATGTTCTCACTGATAGACTTACCAAAAATATTTAAAAAAGAGATACATAGAAGGATTACCAAGTAATAGATAACCATATTAACCATGTTAATTAATGTTAATTTATTCTTTCACCTATTTGAAATATTTTATAGCTATCTTAACATAATAAAACTTTTATCATTATTCTAGTACATTGTTTCTATGGTTGTGGCATTACCATCATATACCTTCTATTCATCAATTAGAAAATGAAAATATAGCTCGTGCATATGTGAAGAGTATCGCATCCATGAATGAAATATTTTATTTTACATAACCATATTAAATAGAATATTATGAAATATTTATTTAATTAATAGATATTAAATTTATTACTAGTTATGATTCTATAATCATTGTTAGAAAGGAAATCTATATTAGCAGTTTCAAACCATTAGTATAGGAATGAAAATTTCTAGTATTCCCTATACCAATGAGTTTCCAAACCATTGGCTAGTTTGGTGTTGGGAAAGGTATATCCCAGCAGTTCATCTTAAACCATTGGTATAAGGTTCTGTGAAGTTAATTATACCAACAGCTTCAATACAACCACTGGTATATATTTATACCAATGATTTATTAACTGTTGATGTATAGCATGATTTCATAGTTTACCAATGGTTGATAAATCATTGGTAATGAGTTTTTCCAACGTTTTATTAAAAACGTTGGTAAAAATATGGTATTGAACACTATACCAATCTTTTAAAACTGTTAGTATAGGAAATTTCCACAATTCTACATAGCACCCAATAGTCTCCCCTCATATGTATACACCAACATACAACACTTAAAATAGAAAAAAATCTTAAACCTTTATAAAACACTTAAAATAGCACAAAAAACACCACTACAATAGCATATAAAAACAACAGACCACACTTAGTACAAAATGTATTATGATTTTTAGGTTCATCCTCTTTGAGATACTATAAAACTATTCTCAAATTACCCAGTCAATCATGACATGTATAAATGTTTTTTTAGTTTGAACACTATATCACAACACCTTATGTCATAGTATAGTCCACCTTCATCATATTAGATAGGTATTTCTCATTCCAAGTATAGAATATACCACAATATAGTATTCCCCATTTCAATCTTAAAATGATAACCACTCTTCCAATTAACCCATTTAAATTTATTTGGTGATTGAAATTTTTACTTTACTCAAAATGGTCACAAATATTTTATCATGGAGTAGTAAATGTCATTTTTGGATCCTAGAAACACAGTATAAAAATCCCATTTCTAATATGAATTCTGTGTTATTATCCACTATGGTGTGTTATCTACTACACTATTACATATGCAAAACACATTTTTCAGACAATGACATGAAAAATGCTCATTTCCTGGGTAGAAAATTTCTTTTACATCCCATATGAGAAGTATACATGTTTTTGGATATAAAGACTGTGTAATAAGGCCACTATTAATTCATTCTTTTCCAAAATTTCCTCCTAAATTATTCTAATCATATTAAATCAATCATGTACCATAGAATGAACTTCACCTCAACTTAAATAGTATTAATAAACTGAGATAGTATATGAGTCATATATAATGGATGTTTTGAAAAAAAAATCCCATACCAAATCCATTTACTCATATCCACATTTTCTTCACATAAAAAACATTCAAATTTAGAAAACCATATATTCATAGGGTTTATTTAACATATCTATTTTTTTTTGTCTTTAATAGTCTCCCAAAACTTCTTCTCAATAGTCTCTTCGTTTGTATTTTGTTACAAACCACTAAATTCAAAAAACCACCAAATCCATTAGGTTTATGTCAACCATAAAAAAATAAAACACGCATTCAACTAAGAAGTTAATCATCATTTGATCATTATATTCCTACATTAGTGAAATAAATGACAAGGTGCGGACATGACCAGGAAAATAGCACTATTGTAGACAATATACAGAATACCACACTGGATAGTGCAACACCTAAAAATACTCTACAAACATCTAAAGAAACACTATAGAATAATGATGAATACAAAACCTAAAAAAACTAATAAAAAACCTGAAAAAACACCTCCCTAGAAAAAACACAACACTCTAAATACACCTAAAAATACTGAAAATATACAATATAATGATATGGAAAAATACAACACTTGAAAGAACAAGATGCGACTTGAATACATCTAAAAATAAATATGGTATACACACAAAAAAGGATGATATCCACACCAAAGTGAACACTATGAAAAAAAGAACACATTATAGATTAAGAAATGTAAATACATCATTGTTGTGTTGTTATTATTGATTGATTAGTTTAGTATAAACAACACTTGAATGATGTCTTAGAATAGTTTCTTGATGGAAGGTACGGATTTTTATAGACTTATTTAAATGAAGGTCTTTAATGAAATTGAGTACAATGCTTACTAAAAGAGAGACTGAAGAAACAATCCATGAATTTATGGATGAAGGGAGCCATCATCATCACCCTGGTGGTGAGAGACCAATAACCTTTGGAAAGTGGGAATGATACTAGATCTAAATGGTGTCCCATAACATAAATCATTAAAATAAAATGAATCAAGAATAATATGACTAAGAAGTGGTATAATGATAGTGAATAAGCTCAAGTTTTTCATCCAAGAATTTGAGTGTATTATTTGGCGGATCTTGTGAGTCACCAAAGGCTTTATAGATAGTTTTAAGGGACATTGGGTATCCATTGAGAGCCTAATAGGTGTCAATGTGATAGAATTGTTTTTCTATAATGTTATAAAATAATGTGTCTTTAGACACATCCACAAGAAAGTCTATGTGTATTGTAATAGTGTATATCACTATATCCTTGAAAATATTCCATGGAACTATGATCTATCATAGATAAACTATAGTAGGATCCAAAATAATATTTTAATCAATAAGACGATTGTAGAAATAGGAGATGTTGATTGTTGTTGGACTTTCTAGAATATCTCTCACAGTGGTGGAATAATTGGAAGTAAGCCCATAAAGAATAGAAAAGAGGGGGGATTTACCACCAAATGATAATCAAGGTGCATACCCACCAGAGCTATAATTACTATCATTATATATAAATAAAAAATTAAATTGTCCAAATGATCATCCATAAGACATGTGGATTATTTGATGGGTTCTATATGACTAGACAAATCCTTTGAGGAACTAAAGGATATTAGAATCCAAATACCCTAATTAATTTATTAAAAAAGATGAAAATACATTGGTAAAAGGAGTTATGACTAAAACTACATTTTATTTAGGGTACCCAATTCAAGAATAATATGACCTACCTAATCACACATAAATTCAGTCACAACAAATCATAAAACATCAAAAGTCCTTAATATCAGTCAAAAATGTAATGGATAAATCTGTCCCTCATCATCATCACTATCATCACTATTATCATCAACCTCAACCTCATCCTCATCCATGTCCCCATCATTTCTCCCATCCTCATCCCCTTCCTATTTTTTAGCCTCATCCTCACCATAATCCTCCACCTTGGCATCCCTCTTGGCCTCATCCTCGGCCTTGGTCTCGACATCAGCCTCATCCAAAGCCTCTTCTTCATCATCTTCATCGCCATGAATGACATTGTATTGACCTCCAATATGACTTATGCCTAGTAAACTATATAATAAAGGAATCAACAACATATATTCATCACAATATACACTGTGTTCTGTTAAAATTTATAGATAAGAAAATTCACCAGTTTAAAAAATTCAATGTTTTCCCCATCAACCAATTCTTTCACCTGTGTGACCCTTTTTCGGCATGTTCTTACCATTACACAACCTTTTCCAACTCAGTGGTACTAAAAATGGTACTTGAAGAGTGCTAATACCTTGTTGGGACTATACTCTTCCCAGGTTGGTAGTGTACTCTGCGAGGGTGCTCATCTCCCAACACCTGACATAAGTGATCATTAGGCCCAAAAGTTGTCTTGTTTTTGGGCATTAAGTCCCTCCAAAGAAACCTATTACAAATATAATTAGATTACTAGGTTAAAAAATATATATTAAAATTTGAAATCAATAATTTAAAGCATACAATCTATTTCTATGTTCGTTCGTTAACTGCACTTCCATATTTTTTCTTTCTAATCAAGAAAAATAGTTTTGCTCGAGGCACATATCCATCAATATTAAATACCTACCTATAAAATGAAATTGAACATAGGAAACCATAATTTTAAATAGGTTACAAATAAATAATTTAATAACTAAAATTATATCAAAACTTTACAAATAGAATACATTATGGAAGAAATAATAGAAATTGCATGTCCTAAAAAATTATAAACAAATGTCCTACCTGCTTCCTCTCAGAATCTGACATCATAGTACGCCCCAAAGAGTAGAAGTATTTTTTAGCATGAATGTTTTTTTATTTTTTCTTGATGATTCCTAAATAAAATTCAATAATAAAAATGATAGTATTAATGAAAAACATAAAAAAATGTTAATAAAAAACCTTAAATGTGATTAATACCTTAAACATGATAGTCATCCAATGACTAATCATTCGTCAATGTTGTTCTATCAGAAACTCATTCTTGATAGGTAACACCTCTAACTCTATTCCAACTCTAGAACACCATAAAATATACAACTTGTTTTTATAGGCTATCAAAATTTCATATAATTCATTTAAGCATGCTGGTCGTGAACCCTCACTATCGGAAAAATTATACCAATGTTGACACAAAAATATTAATCCGTATAAATACAAAAATAATATTACATTAAATCCAACAGACTTTTTTACCCATATATATGACAAAACATAATCCTTAACTTCATATAGAAAATATCTCCATGAGAGTGTCCTGACGAGAATGATGTCTGAGTATTTGGCAAGCGTTGAAAAAAAACTCAGACATTGCTACCCTATTTTTTTATTATCTAATTGTCTTCATTGTAGTCCACCATCAACTGTGTGCGATGGTACCAAACTACATGTATGAATGTAATCCCCCACATCCTATCAGTAGATGTATATGTTATGAAATAAAAAAAATATTATATCAATACATGTTATAATAAAAATATATTATGTTATAAAAATTTGTTAGGGTTTTAAAAAATACTTTCAAAAGTCTATTCAATGGGAGCCATTGGATCTGTAGGCACTAAAGAAACATGACCATGTACAGGTGGAGTGGGTCCCAGTGTATGATCTATAGGCATAGAGTGTGTGAGAGTAGGATTTGAAGAATGAATGTAGAAGCCTGGATAGAAATAAGTATATGGTAAAGAAGATGTTAGGGATCGCTGAACAAATGCATAATATGGATGAGGAGTGGGAATCATCATTAGATACGTTAATGATGGGTGGGGAGACTCAAATGTAAAGGCTACTGAAAATATGGGAGGCCTAAATATCTCGTGTGTCCCTAATGTCACAATAGGATCAGAATGTGTGGATGATGGTATGTCTGTGGGAGGGGCATGGTCTAATATGGTATGCGCATAGCTCTCATACCACCCCCTTACCACCGTCAGGAGTACTGGGATCACTACTAGGATTCTCATCGAATAAATGGTGCCTAAGTGGTCGATCCAACATAAACATTTAAAAAAAATTAATCACTTGACATTATATGTTATTCATATATATATATATATATATTTGAAATGAAATACCCACAACATAAACTAATGGTGTAATTCCCATCTCATTCATTCAACAATTGTTTTCCATCATCTTTTTTCTTCGCCACTCCTCAATAGGTTTCATTTCTTTCAGTTGAAAACAAATATTGAAGTAATTAGAAAAGGATAACTAATACATAACCCAAAAAAAATATGAGACATGACTTATTTGTCTTAGGTCATTTGGTTCATAAATTCGATTATGTAATTTAGCTATTTTTTTGTTAGGTAATTTTTTTTTCATTTTTTCATTTTTTATATCAATATATTTAATATGACTAATTAAATTCCACTTTTTTTATTCTAATTTAATTATTTCAGTTGTGTTTGGTATTGTATTTTTGAATATTTAATTTCAATATTAGAAAATGCAACTCAAATTAATCTGCAACCATTAAACATTGAAAATTAACATCAAGTTCAAGTGGGAAACAAAATATTTGAAATAAATATTATATCATTTCAAATATTACAAACTTTAACAACCCATGTTGAACTAAACCAAAAAACTGAGAACATGGATGGAAGATTCTATATATTTCCCAACACGACATTGGGTTCACAATCAACTCTGAAAAATGAGATATTGGAGTCATCATAAGAAACAAAGGGATTACTTCCAATGAAATTAGGTATGGTTTCGATTCCATCATCGTCATTATCAAAACATGTCTTGTAATTACTTCAATAATGACACCAAATTTATGTCAAAGAGAAACTTTGACATAAAAAAACCAATATCGTTATTGATTCCAATATATATGGTTCATCGATATCAAGATTAAATGTCATGTAAATAACTCCAAATCCATAGTCATTAATAAAGGTTCCCTTCCTTATCATCAAATCATACCACTGTAATTTCATCATCAAGACTCAAACATGAGAGTAATAATCCAATATAATTTTTTTTTATCAATGACTCCATAATAAGAAACATTTTCAAAACAAGGTCTATTATCTAATGCACTGGAAAAACTGTATGTTGTGGTAGTTATCTTAACAACATCATGTTGTGTTCTCAAGCTTTTTCTTTGATAATAAATTTGTACCAATTTATCACAATTGATTTACATTCATGAACCACTATAATAGAAACAAAATCCAAATCTCTTATTTCCTTAAAAATAGTGTCATCGTGGAAACTCAAAATCTATAATATAAAATAATATTAAATTTAATTAAATTTTCAGTTAATTTATTTATTAAAACAATATTTCTACCTTTAATTTCGACCAAGTAGAAAACTATTTTCTATGAAAATACTCTCAATTTTTCAAAGATAAAGTACTATTCTCTAAATTTTTCATTTATTTATATTCCATGTAGTTAATAAAAATAGTTTAAAAGATATGTAAAATTATAATAGATGAGATAAGATATAAATGTTCAATTTACTTATTTGATGTAGTCATCGAACAAATCATAGTTGAAAAACGATGTGCGATGTGCCAAATCCAAATATTCAAGGATTAATGTCATCAATGTATATAATCTGGGATTTCCTATTATTTGAGGAAGTGATGGAAAACAAGGTCCAATTTTTTCATACTATTATTATTTATTACTCATTGGACTATTCATTCTTGTTTTAATATCAGAAAAATACATTGAGAATAAATCCATACATTCTTGGTCCTAGTGAACATCCATGATAGAACCTTCAGCATGATTCCTATTCCGAATATAAGATTTAAATGTGTACATATTTCTTTCAGTTGGATACATCCAATGAAAAGAAATAGGTCTTCCAAGAATTATTTCAATTAGAATATGGATAGTCAGATGCAACATGCATGTGAAAATGGATGGAGAATATATTTTCACCAACACACAAAAAATTAATGGTGTCTCTCCCAAAATGTTTTGAAATAAAGACTTGGACAACTTCTTAACACTAAGATATCAAAAAAATGGAACCACTGAATAACTTAACCCCTTAAAATATAGAAAAAATGACAGATTTTTATTGGAATCAACTCATGCAGAAGGACATGATAATCACGAGTCTTCAAATATTTCAGCTTTAACTCTCTTCTATTGACCTATTTTGATATATTTCATGAATATCCTACATGAACTTTAATAGTCTCTAGTAATTCCAGAAGTTGATTTTTTTCAGGTTTCATCACATAAGAAGAACATGGTAGTTTCCATTTATTTTCACTAATACACAAAGAATTAAATTCTTGTCTAATCCCACAATCCACCAAGTCCCAACAACATCGAAAATAATCTTTTCTATTTCCCTTGACATTTAGAAGAATTTAAAGAAACATTTCACATATATTCTTTTCAATGAGAATTATTTCAATGAAATGACATAACAAATTGGTTTAATAATAAGGGAACTCAAAGAATATTCCCATATTCATCCATTTGTAATGGGTATCATTGGAAACATTCTTCCTCTTTTTATATTTCATTTGACCCATCATGAATGAAAAACTGAAATCTTTCAATTCATTAAGCACATGAGTTCCAGACATACATTGAGGTGGATCGTCAGTCTCCATGGTATTGTAAAATATTTGACGATTCTTTCTATATGGATGGACCATTGGAAAGAATCATCAATGCCCCGTAGAACAAAAAATATAAAAATATCTCAGTCTTTTGGATCGAGTATTTTTCATACAAACTGAAAATGATAGTTTTCCCTTCCTGCCCTATATGGATTTCATTTCATAAGAAAGAAAATCATTAATCATCCACATAAGTGCATCACACATCTGAAATAGGTATTTTGAACAAGCATCATATGTGTGCACATCCAAATTCCAAAAAATATTCAACTCTTTTATTAGAGGATGGATATATTTTTCTATATCATTGATGGGATCTTATGCGAAAGATATGAGTGTACCTATAAAAGTGTATGGTTTTTCCATACACAACTATGTGACACTATTATAAATTTGTATGACAACTAGCCATGTGATGGGAAAATTAATCATCTTCCCAAATAAATTAAAACCATCACATGAAAGACCCAACCTCACATTATGTAAGTCAGCCACAAAATAATGATATCATGCATCAAATATCACCAATGATAATACATCTATAGGGTGAACCAACTCATCATTATTATTCTTTCTCTCAGTATCATTCCATAACATTTTTATTGATATTTCATTAGATATGAAAATATTCTTAGTGTTGGGTTAATGGAAAGTGACCCATTACTTTTTTTGGTATACAGGATGGTGTTCCATCATATTTGGGCTTCCATCGAGATGTTCCAAATTTTTTACAATCATTTCTTTTCTAGTTTCCTCCCTGAATAAGATGGAATCTTTCGAGAAAGCATTAATTTTGTTATTTTAAAATCCATGTTCTTCCACAAACTTCCAAGCCATATTGTGGTTTAAGGGAATATATGCATCATATAGAAGTAATTCCATCAATAAGGTATGAATATAATCCATGGAAGTATTAGAAATCCCATACATGGTTTTCCCATGAAATAATTGGATTAAAAATTACAGATTTTCCATTTTACCACATTTTTTGATATACGGGAGTTGTCACAACATCATTCAATTTTTTCACCCTTTCAACATCATCATTTTCATTGAATGTGTCATGTGTTCTCGTATTGAAGTCTTATTGGGTCTACATTTATTCCTTCTCATGATAAAAAATAAAAGGAAACCGGACATATATCAAATTATCCAATCCAATCTTCTCATTCGGATCATCATCATTTTGATATTCCATTTTATCCCCATTATGATTATATAAATAGTAGTTTGTTTCAAAAACATATTTGGTTATATGGTAGATAACTTCTTCAAGGATCAACCGAGGTCTTCTAACATAATTATAATATGTATAGTTTTGTCACCACTATCTAAAGCATTATTAAATGAGAAATCCAAAAATCTATCAAAATTATTTTTAAAATCTCTTGATATCGGATCAATTACAAACATCAAACTTCTATCCATTCTATAAAAATGATATAATAAATAATTTTTTGAAATCAATTCAATAATATTGACATTTAATCAAAAATATATTTAAGAAAATGATAATTTTTTTCTTTATATAAAACCATAACTGACACACTACTCTATATAAGAATCATAATATGAATGAAAAATAAATAATCTATAGATATGTTTTTTTAAGTAAATGTGAATTGTTCAACTGAGTTAATTTTTTATCATTACTATAGATTTCCTTTTAGTTAGGTTCACATTAGTTCAATTCTTTTTATTTTAGTATATTTTGATGCAATTTATTGTTTTTTCGGTTATAATAAAGTCTACCTGGGTAAAATAAAGTCATTTTAATTCAATTCAGTTGGTTTGGTATAGCCTAAGAGTTCATTAGTAGGAGGGTTGGAGTAGTGTGATCTTTTAAACAAGTAATAAAATCATATTATTGAGATACTTCTTCAGACTATATCCATTGATAACAAATTCATACATTTCTTCTTTATTAACTATCAAAACAACACTAAATACGTACCCATTATTGATGATCAATTTGCATTCCCTGGTAAAATGATGTTTTACAGACATTAATCCAGACATTAATTTTAGTCTTGAGTTATAGAGAAATATATTTTTTCTGGGTTGGAAGCCGCTTTATTGAATCAACAAGTTATGTGTTACTCCTATTCTATCTATTTAAATTCTAGAATTTACAATGTATTCTCTCTTTATTTCAGTATGGTCTTTAATATATAGTCTTATTTTATATCTCTCCCTTTCAATATCCATATTCATATCTTTAACTTTATAATATGATTTATGTTTTATATGTAGATTCATATGATAACTATTCTATTTGGTAAATTAGTAAGATATCATTCCATTAGGGGTTTTTAAATCTATTCTATAAACCTACAAGGCATCTTCCAACCATTTTTCAATTATTTTCAACTTCACTTTACTATATTTTTCATGATTCCTTTAATATCAATTTTAAAAAATCAACTTGATTATTGTATTGTGGATGGTAAGGCGATGATGTATTGTTGGGAACTCTATACTTCTTCTTTAAAGCTTCCAAGCACCTATAGAAAAAGCGGGTTCATCAGTCTCTGATTAATTCTTGTAAGATTCTAAATTTAAAAAGATACTATTACGTAAAAAAGTACAAAAAATACTAGAATCATCACTTTTTTGGTCCTTGGATTCCACATATTTTGAAACATATTCAATAAATAAGAATATTTTTTAATATAAAAATTACATACTAACGGGTTTTATAAATTTTATACCCCGGATATCAAATATTTCACAAAAAAATAATTGTTCATTAAAGTATTTTTTATATCATAGATATATTTCTAGTGAATTTTCACTACTCATAATTATTATAAAACTCAAAAGTATCATTAAAAAGTTTTGGAATTTATATTCCATATTTAAATACATTCTTAAAATTCTATTAGTGTTCAAAGTAACCTCCACAAGATAAATTATGATAAAATTATAACACATATTATACCTTAATTTTTTGGAAACATATGTTGATCATTTGATCATTATAAAAATTCCATATATATGGATCATACCAAAAATAAAATTATTATCCAATATTTAGTATAAAAAAATGTTTTTGGATTAAATGTTACATAACATGAGAGGTTACAAAATATTTTAATATTTCATTATATATTAGTTCTTCCCCTTCAAAAAAATATTGTATATCTTATGGAATTAATTCATTAAATAGTCCCTTGTCTATAATTTCCACCTCAATTGTGTGGTGAATCTTGTAAAAGTGGTCTTCCACTTGATTTTTAAATCCTCCCTTTTCATTTATATTAAAATCAAATATTTATCATTGAAAAATGTTTCTTACCAAATGTAGATTCTATAATGGTTTCTTGATCAAAACAGAAAAAAACAACAACCATGTATTAAAATCAATATGAATGAAAACGTCATAATAAATGGAGTTAGAACATATAAATCAGTTAAATCTTACCGATTTGAAGTGTAAAAACAAAAAATTACTTGAATATCGATCCAAAGTTGTGAATAAGAGTTGGCATTCTTGGAATAATAAGGGAGATGTTGTCTATAGAAAATAAAAACACAAAACAAAAAAAATAAATGAAGAACAATAAAACTAAGTTACCACTTTTAAATTAGTTTTTTATAACAAAAAATGGCTTGAATCATGATGGATCAACTGGTGGGAATAACACTTATAGGCTAGGGAATAGGGGAGCTCTAGCTTAGGGAAACACATCGGCAGAGGGGGAAAGTGGATTGTCGTTGTGTAATTGGGGGAAAATTTCCCGACTATTTTAAAAAACCATTACGATAAAGTGTGTATCCCAATTTTATTAAAAAAAAATTGGGATATGATTATTTGAAGGACCCTATCCCAAATGTTTATTCAATCCATTGGGATAGGTTGGCTCTATCCCAATGGTTTTCTAAAACTGTTGGAAAACCTGCCTCTAAACGACCTATACCAACAGTTTGTGAAAACTATTGGTATAGGGGCCCTACACCAATGGTTTTCACAAAATATTTGTACAGGTGAATTGGTATAGAATTTTTTATAGTAGTTAGAGGTAAAACATTATCTACCTTCCTTCCCTCACATTCATTAGAAAATGAAAACATCGCTCGTGTGTATGTGAAGACTACTGTGTCTATGAACGAAGTATTTCATTTTCCATCACCACCTAATATGAAATGTTATGTAAATAGATTTAATTAATAAATATTATATTTATAACATTATTAAAGTTATAAAATGGTCATATGAATATTTTTATTCACTAATAAAAACATTTATTTTGATGTAATTGAAATTTCTAAATAAACAAGAATTTTAAGAATTCAAAGTGAATTGTCACAATAGGTTTCATGAACTCACCATGGAACTCCAAAACTATATTAAATCATACTGAAAACCATTATAAAAATAATGGATATAATAATAACATGAACAAGTTGAATATACCAGAATCACTGAATCAAAACCTGCATAAATATCAATACATAAATAATTGATTTTTTTAATGAATTATGAATTAATGGGTAAAAATATGTTATGAATGTATGATATCCAGAAATAAATATAAATATAGATATAATATATATTATTTATAAATATAAATTTTTTATAAAAATGGTTGGAATAAATTTTACCAAAATGGAATCCAATGTAAGGGTTCCTCACCTCGAACATCTTTATTTGAGACATGTTTTAGATTATGTGGATATTTAAATTATATGGTTTGTATGATAAGTATTTGAAATATTATATCCTAATCCACTCATTAATAATTATAAATAAAGTTCCATTTTATGTCCTTTATTTTAACATGATTTTATTTAAATGTTAAAAAAACTGTAAGGGGTTATGTTATAATATCTCTTTTTTAGTGATTATTTAGGTTTTAATTTCTGTTTGGATAATTTTATGCCATTTATCCCCTAAATCAAACATATATTATTCTCCCCTAGTTATTTCAAGGGTTTAAGAGTATTGTTACCATTTTCTTTTTCTTTAATACCCAAAATCACTGAAATAATGTTTATAAGAAAAGGAGACCTTATTACTTTTTTCAGAAATATTTCTATTCAATATATATATTCTTCATATTTTTTCAAAAAATTTATTTTATATAGATTAATGATTTTTCAGGAAAATTTATATTAACATCGATTTTTTATTTAAAATTTTTATGGAAATTTTTAAAACTTTCCTAAACAATTAATTTTTAAATTTATTTATAAATGTATGTAAGTGATAACTTTTTAATGATTTCTGCATAAACAAATTATCCCAAAGTCATGAACTTTATTCATGATTTATCTTCATTTACAAATTTTATTGGATTCCCAAATTACTATATATTTCTATTTCTCTATGATTTTTCAAATGTAAACAGTATTATATTGTTAAATTTTTTGAAAATGGATTGCATTAAACTTATCAATATTTTTATCTCTAACTTCACATTTTCTTACATATGTATATTTTTTTCAATATTCCATTATATTAAATTATTTTAGAAAAAATTAACTGTATTCGTGAAATATAATGAATCATTTTTTAAAAATGAATTTTGACATCCTTTTTTAACAGTGTTATAAAATCTTTAATGTTAATTCCATTTTAAAGATTCACTTCCATATTCCTCACTATTTTTTGAATGACCTACCTTTATTTAAAAACCATTATTATTTATGAACTTATAGTCTCCTTTATGATCATGTTTCTTATTATCATTGATATATTCTAGATTAATTTTATTATTTTTTTATCTTTATACTCATTACGCAATATAGTGTGAATACCCCATCACATATAAATTGGATTATTAGTCATTCATTAGGTAGGATAGTTCAGTTATTTAATAGGAAAATGTTGAAAATTCACATATTTTATAATTTCATGCAAATGATTAATGATTGTTAAAGGAAACTTGTGTATGTATTTGTTGAACTGGTCACATTACATATATAGATTCAATAAGAATACATGTTGATTGATAATGAATATTTATAATAAATTGTATATTATTAATTCATATAGCTTATTTAAGAGAATGGTGTAGTCATTTATAGTCCTTGGAAATTTGTACGTAATGGGTGGGGTTCTTTTTATCCCCTTCATACATAAGGTAAGGTCTCATGTGATAAAAAAGAATTAGAATCAATTGGTTTATGTCATTACTTAAAATGTAATATGTCTTGGTTGGGTGGCCTTGATGGTATGTGTGATTTCTTGGTTGAGTGGAGTTGATTAAATTAATGATTAATTAGTTTAGAGGCCTTGAATGTATAAAATATCTCTTTGATGAGGCTTTCATAATAAGATTAAGTTGTTTGGTATTATTCATTTCATCATTATGGAGATAATAATTAATGTTCATGTGATTATTTAATTTTTTATTTCATACTTTGATATATTTTATACTCAAGTTATTGAATATAATGGATATTTATTTATTTATTCTCTTCCATATTACTTAAGTTTCCTTATTTATGAAAGATTCCATTTTATTCTACATTTATTGATAATTTTATCTCAATTTTCCTATGTTTTTATTTCCCAATGTTATAAAGAAGATTAATACATATGATATATATATAAAAGTATAATATATACAGAATTTGATGGGATATGTTGAAGAAATATTATGGAAAAATAAAATATGTGTATAATGGGAAAATTTTCCATTGTTTGGAAAACGCATGGGGTTTTAAATGATATTGTTTTCCATAATTCTCTAGAGATATAAAACTAAAAGCTGCAGGATATATAAGTGGGTCAATAATTTCTTTTGATTATTTTAATTATTAATGACTATCATTGGGTAACTTAATTTGGTACCAAATATATTCTGTAAATTTTTTTAAGCACCAAATTTGTATGTTTGGGTCTGGGGTGTCTTAACATTGATTCTAAATAACTTCGAGTACAGTGATAATTGAGACTATTACATATATTTCTAGTAATCCCATACAAGGTTATAATTTTCATGAATTATTTTAGTAAATAGTTATATCATCATTTATTAATAAAATTTATTTCTTCCATTTTATTAGATCTATATTATAAATTATTATGATTTAATAATTGGAATTTCCTTATTTCATTGAATGGGTTCCATTACTGGATAACCATTAATAATATGTTGTGACATAACCCAAGACACTGGAATTATTCATGGGATATAATTAAGCTGTGTGTGCCACCCAAATCCTACCTTAAAGATTCCATGGTATGGTGTGTAACACCAACTAAGAATGTTTCACAATAGGGCAGTGTTAGACAATATCAACCTATAACATAAATTGATATTCAATGCATGAAATAGTCTGAAACTCCAAATATATGTATTTATATAACTAAATAAACTATAAAAAACACATGTATGAGACAAGAAGTAAAAATTCATCACCATAAAATAAAATAAAATGGAACTATACATCCAACAAGACTCAAAATTTGATAGGTAAAAGACACATGAAATCTTTTACCCATTGAATATACTCTTTGAATAGACTCCAAATATATTTTCACCACCATAATCTATGACCATATAGCTTCGTCATCTATTTTGAATAATCCAAAAGAATATTCTTCGAAAAAGACACACTAGCTCAATGTTTTCCAAGACCATATCTAAACCTATGAATTGTCTTCATAGACTCTACACATGTGGGCTCAAATATCATTGAGGTGTGATTATAAAAAAAACCATGTAGGATGCCTTCAAAACCAAAAAGAAAACATAGATCTACATGATATATCAAATATCTTAGTAATAGAGTGTAATCAGGAGGAAGGAACGGAATAATAGTCTAGATATTCTCTATAAGTTAATGTCCCATGGATTAAATGATACAAGGATAATACAAATCATCTAAGATCTAATACTTTAAAGTCATTATATATGATAAAAAGGTGAGCTCAAAACACCTAATAATCCAAAAAATATTGAAATATTTTTCTATATTTACACCGCATCTCAAAGGCAACCCTTGGGTTTTTAAGGAATTAGAAGTCCTTAAAAATCATATCACTCAATCATTATAACTACAAGAACACCACCAGAATCTATAAAGGGGATCCTTATCATCACTGAATCATGATAATCAATTGTGGGAGTAGTTCACACTATTGACATCAATACCATACAACTAATCAAGAACATGAATAATAAATACCGAACAAACCATGTAACCTTTAAATAACTATGGTGAAGGATGACATGTAACACCCCGATATTTTAAAAGTGGAATATCATATTTAATAGTATATATGATATGAATCAACAAGCTTAGAAGAGAATGTAACACCCCAAGATTTTATGGTATATTCTTTTAAATAAATTTAATCTCAATGATATATTGTGGTACACACTTCACTAATATTATAAAATAATAATGTGTTTGATAGCATATACAACGCACAACATCAAGATTCAACGAACCCTGAAATATTGTTTAAAATATTTTCATTATAACCAAGTTGATAAATTAAAGTATATAAATAGTATTAAATAAATTCTGAAATATATATATATGAATTAATCAATTCAAAATCATTGATTAATTATTATAAAATAAGAACTCAATTTTTGGTAAAGTTATTTTATGCATCTAAAATACTTTTTCTTTAAAAAATCACATTAATTACTTTTTGTGAGTAAATATTATAATAAATTTATGTAAATTATATAAATTTTATATTATATAAATAAAATTATTTTTTAAATAATAATATCAAAATTTAATTAGTGTAAATGGGATTTTTCTAAAAATATATTTTTTCCTGTGAATACTAAAAAATTATGCTTTTTATTAAAAATAGTATTTTTATTTTATGAATTTTATTAGTTACATTTTTTTATAAAATAGTTTAAAAGTAAAAAAGAGTTATAATTTAATATTATTAATATAATTGTGTTAATTGGAATCTGGTTTACGGTTATATTTTGTTTAAAATCATTTTTATATTAAAAGGTGTTTTTCTAACAAATTGTTTTTCATTGAATTTCACCAGTTTAGTTCTAAATTAAATTATTCCAGTTTTCGTATTGAATTTTGAAAAAAAATATATAATATTTGGATTAAGGAGTTCCAAAATTATTATATAAGTCCCTTTTATTTTTTTAATAAGAATAGTAACCTTTGTAACTTTTGTGAACATAGTAAAGGGTAAAATGAGTAATTTAAGTAAAAGATAAAATGATAAGGAACATAAAATGAGCCTAACACATTCCTTAATCATGTTGTATTACTCCATTTTTTCCATAATTTTCCAATATTCATCTATTTTTAATTTTATGGGAATTTTGATGCGATTATGAACATTATATTATTTAATTTCATGAAACGTCAAACATGTCACACTCTTGTTTTTAATAACTATAATATTTTTAATATTAATTTATATAGATTATATGTTCAACAATAAATAATATTTATATATATATATAATTTTTATCTTCATCATGGTAATTTGTTTTTAATTTTTAGTGGAAAATATTTAACTTAAATAGTTACATAATTAAAATGTAGTAATTATTCAATTAATTGTAAAATAAAATAAACTATATTTAACATATTAAAAAGTATATAATTTGAGATAAATTTTAACACCTCAGGTATCCCAATGTATTTATTTTAAATTATTTTATTTTATTATGGAGACGGTTTGAGTTTCAATAGTTGGTAGAAAAAAAATTTATATTTCTTGTAGAATGTTTTGTTATACAGTTAACCAGCATGGTTAGTAGTAATCGTGAAATGCCCATGATAGTGACCTGGTGAGTCAGCAGAGTGTCACATGGATTGTGAATGGTCTATTAAATTGTGAAATGAGTGTGTGGTTGGGTTCTATTAGTTGGCAGTCTCGAGTGGCATGGTTTTCTCAACCGTACATCTACTTTCAGTTATCCATGATGAGGATTACTGGCCTAGATAGTAGCCAACACGTAGTTAGTGCATGGTATAAAAACTATTTCACTAACCTTGCGAGTTTCCATAATTTTAATGATTTATTTTTTATTAAATTTTTCTTTTTGTTCTATGTTTATTTTTATTTCCCTATTTACCCCTCCTCCCTGTGTGTTGAACAAATCACCTTCACCTCTCTCATGGCCATGTAACTCCCCTCTCTCATGGAATCTCTTACGCTCAATGAATCCCTTTGGTTTCTTCATGGATATCACTCCTTTCTTCAATGTATGATCATTTTCCCTCATCTACTCCTATTTTGGAGTTTTTCCCTCTTCTGTCACCTGGTTCCATTCAACCAAACCCTAGGTCATGTTTTTATCCAATTTTTGTTGGTTTCATTTGTAGTTAGGTTATGCAAAAGGTCTCTTAGGTCAGCCACATTAATATTCTAGCATCTTCCATCAAAGGTGATGTGAATTGGCTCATCTCAACATGTCACCACTATCTGAGGCAAGGGATTTCTCCTGTTGTTTTATTTCGCACGGTTCTTTTGGAGTCCTTAGTGATTATTGATCCCTCTAGGTTAATTAATTAGCGAATTGATGGCCCCATGAATTGTTTCACCCGCATACATAGGTATGTGTGTGTGTGTATAAATATATATATGTTCCATGAAACTTTTCCCTCATGTAATGGTTAAATGTACATCATATTAAAGGTATATATATATAAATGTATGTCTGTACATGTGTGGGATATCTTCATCGAGATCTTCATGTGATTAAGTGTTCCGACTTGATTCTATTATCTATTAGGTTGGTTTAACGATGTAATTTTTTTCCTTCGCAATTCTAATATTCTTTTTTTTATTCCCTTGATGTAAGTATAAAAAATGTGATATACTTGAGTTGATTTGAACCCATTTTATTATTCCTTATCCTTGGTATGAATAGTTGGTTTCCTGAAATCCTCGTTTTATGATTTTGATTGGAATAAGTATTTATGTGAAGATTCTCATGAAATGAATTTTGTCTTTTCAAATTGATTTAAAGTAGGGTACTAGTTTAGGGAATGAATGGAATTAATTAGGTGAAAATTATCTTCTAAAAGGGAATTTTGTTTTAAATTAAGGTGTGACCTAAAATGATTTTGAAATGGGGTTTCACTTTTTTCAAAATGGTGGTTTCAAATGGAAGCATGGTTTATCCCTTATAAAAAAGACCGGTTGGATTCGTTAAAATTGGGGGTTTTATGGAAATAAAAAAGTGTATGTGTCTTGTTTAATCTGTTCATAGGGTAACTTGAAATGATTTATGAAATGAATTATTTTTTAGAACATTTAAATTTATTTTAAGTGGTGTTTGTGGAAAGTGTAATTGAAAAAGGACCTTGTCCATGTTTTGGGTTTTCAAAGAAGAAAACCTTTGTGGTGAGGTGACCTTGTTATGCATACATTATTGGTTTTTTTCCTTTGGAAATAATGGGTCTATTACCTTGTGCAATGGAATTTGGTTTTGAAATAGGTTTTATGCCTTACCAATGTTTGATAAAATTATAATGAATTTTTTGTTTTTGAATTGCACTTGTACCTAAGGATTCATGCCAAATAGATTTTAAAGTGGGTTCCCTTTAGTGTTTTATGTGTTTCCTTACTTTTAAAAGGGTTTTATTGTTTTATAAAATGAAAATAGAGTTTCCCTTTATTTTTTTAGTTTTTAATGGAAGTACTTATGCCTTGATTTGGAATTGTGTTTGAAATTTCATATTGATAGAATGGTATTTTCAAATGTTTGTGAAATGAGTGAAGTCCTAGTTGGAACTTGTGATGTGATGGTGATTGCCCTTGTGGAACCCCCTTAGTGTAGATGA
This sequence comes from Viscum album, assembly GCA_963277665.1. Taxonomy (NCBI): domain Eukaryota; kingdom Viridiplantae; phylum Streptophyta; class Magnoliopsida; order Santalales; family Viscaceae; genus Viscum; species Viscum album. Next base: position 19,549,950 of record OY728157.1, on the reverse strand, counting down.
TGAGTATGTTGTTTATATGATTGATTCTTATATTGTGACAAATGGTTGTGTATTGGGAACTTCAAGTTGTGGTTTAGCGTACCCTTGGTGAGAGATGAAATATAATATTAATGATAAAGTAATTTAAACCCTCACTATCCCAGCGGGATGCATGAAGGATGTTGTGTCTAGGATAGAGGCTAACCATGGGGTGTGTGAAAGGGTTCAGGTTGTTAAATCTACAAATGTGGCCACATAAGGGGTTAAACCTAGGTTAGATATATTTATCATGTTAACATGCATTTATGAATAGAAATTGTGAGAAGTGGGTTTAATAGGTTATTATTGTTTCCGAATGAAATTGATGTTAATTGTTATTAATTGATATAATAGGCTGATAGATTGTTTGGTATAATCTTAGTAGATTAATGAGAAATGATTTTTGAAAGGTGACATATTCATGGGTTATGACATGATAATGATTGATGTTTTGATAAATTATGAAATGTGAATGTATTTTTATTGATTGGATATGGTTGTGAAATGGTATGTGTGATAAATGGTTGGGGATTTTCTGATGAGTCCTCTCAAATCACATTTAGATTCATAGAATAATGCTCCATGTTTTCTAACTTGTTATTAATGGTTTTTTGAGGTTGTATTGATGTTACACATCCAAAGCACCGTTGTTTTTATGGGAAGTATTTACGCTCCTAAACCCAAGGCTATGGAAATGAAATTCCATATTGAGGTTGGGATGGTCAAAATGGCATTTCATATCTTGGTTGGATTCATGGACTGATGCTCTGTGATTTTTTATTGATGTCCTATAAGGTAGGATGGCCAAACATGGCATTCTGGATCCCTTGATATTTTTATCCTTCGTTGGGTTTGTTTTTTTTCTTGATGATTTTTTTTAGTTCCATTTTGGTCATGATGTGTTGATATATTTGTTTCCCATTTTTTTCGTTGAGTATGTCTTTATTATTATGTCCTCATTTAAAATTATTTCTTCATATTAGTGGATGATATGCCTAAGTGGCCCTGGGTGTTCCTTTTTCCCCTATTGTAAAATATTTTAAAGTGATTGTTTTTTTAAATAAAGTAAATTGTGAATTTTTTTTGAAACAATAATGTTGTGTGTGATTTTTATAAGATTTGGACCATGATTTTTTTTAAATGGACATGTTTTTTTGGAATGTAAAGAAAAATGTTTTGGAGGTTGATAATGGATTTTATTTGTTTTCATAGAGATGATTATGTATGTAAAATCTAATTTCTACCTTTTTTTTCAAACATGAATTTTTTACTAGACTTAGGAAAACTATTTCATAGTTTTTCTGTTTTGTGGAGACCTACTAGGATTTTACCTCACCTCTATATCTTCTAGGTTCTCAGTTGGAATCAATTTTCTTGGCTAGAATGTAGGAGATTTGGGTGAATATGGTTTGCTTCTCGGTTTGAGTCGGTTAGTTTTCCTTCATTCTTTCTTGTTGTTGTTTCCTTTAGTTGGTTTTTTTTCACCTATTTCCTATTTTTTTATTTATTTTTTTTATTTCATTTATACCCTTTTCTGTTATTTTTTTGGGAGAAATCATTACCATAATATTTCTGATGATGCCTAGGCACTATTATCCAGCTCAAGGGGATCTGGAAGGCCCTAAGTGCCTTATTGAGAATCGAGTCGGGTTTTAGGTAGGATGGAATCATGGTCTGGTTTGTTACTAATTAGTATCATAGCCTATGTTTCTAATGGTATCTAGGTCTGGTATGACTACATTTATTTGGCTTTGTTCAGGTAGAAGGGAGACTATGATTATTAGAGCTTGAGAGGTAAGGGTATCGAGAGTCTTGCTAGCACTTACTTGTCCTGATCCTCAAGATTCTAAGGGAAGTTGGGTTTTGAATCATGGATTCAAGTTATTACAAGATGTTTTATGTTTTTGATGAGATTATTGTTTTGATCCCCATTGAGCATGTGCGATATATTGGGGATCACACTTGGTATCAGGTTGGAAAGTAAGAGGAGCTTGAGCTGTGTGGTTTGCACGTGTGTCCTGGGAAACGAAGTAGTGCCCATGCATCCAGGTTTTCCTTTTTATGGAGTGTATTGAAGGGTTGTTTCTAGGTCCCCATAACATGGGTCCAATGCATGCATAACATTCATTCCTCTTCAGTTGTCTTATTATGGACTCCTCTTTATTTTGGAATTCTCCAAGAGTGGTTCCCACTTGTTAGAGACGGATTAAGGAGTGTTTATGAATGTGGTTTTGTCTATTATGTGAGTTCTTGTGTAGTGATTGTGTTTTATTGTTTTTGAAAGCTTTTATTAGGAATTAAAATGGTGTTTTAAGGGAAAAAATTATTTTCAAATTTTGTTTTTTGGAAAATATGGAAGGGGTATTTCATTAGTTTTTTAAAATGATTTATAAAAATGGTTTTATTCTTGTGAAATGATGTTTTTGAAAAGAAAGTGAGTTTTGAATGGGTGTCATTGGGTTCTTGGTTTTCAAATGAAATGAAAATCTAGATAGTCTTTTGTGTAGTTTTTCTTGATTGGGGAATGTGTGTGTTTCACAAAGTTTTTTTTGGCTTTAAAGTGGGATGTTTGGTTTTTGTAAAATACCTTGGTAGAGGGCGATATTTAAAGACTCATTGGTGAAAGTTATGTTTTCCAAGGAAAAGTTATATAAGAATTGATTATTGTGCATATTTTGAGGGTTATTGTGTTACTTATTATAGCTTCTTGTCTTGTTTTGATTCTTTGGTTTGGGAGGAATTCATTGGTTTGTGTTTAGGTATGGATTGTCAAGTTCCATGCCTATTATTGTTGGTATGTCCCTTATAATAGTCGAAAATGTTTCTCCAGATACAATGCTTATCGTTACTCCTAGAGGAGTATTGGATGCCCAATAGTCCTAGTGAGAGCAGTTAAACTATGACTTGTCATTTCTAGTCTAGTTTGATGAGTTGATTTTCTTTAGGAAGCCTTTGTTTTGGTGTTCGTGATTCCAATTTTGTAGCTTGGGCTACAGTTGTATAGATATTGTGGCTTTTGGGTCATTTAGCTTTTGAACTATTATGGTTCTTGTTATTTTGGATAATTGAGAGGCCTTGGGTGCACAACTGGGTAGCTATGGTGTTTGATCTACAAGTTGAGTTTAGTATACTTTCTAGCCTTTGACTGTGGCCATTTTAGATGCACCATATGGGGTGATATGCACTTTGAACCCTAGCTTATCCACATGGGGTGTGACTTGTAGTGAGATCTATTTTTCCTTTTGAAGTTCCTTTTGATGGTTCTTTCATTATTGAGTATGGAAGATCTTTTTTGAGATTGTGTCTCTTCCAGATGTTTAGTTTTTTGAGGCCACTTCTTCCGGTACATATTCTTAGTCCATCCATTTTACAAGAACTCTAAATGGTGGGGAGGCCATGTTATAGGTTTCCATGATGAATGATGTTTCTTTTTTGAGGTTCTTGTTCCAATAGTACATGAATATTTTGATGCAATACTACAAATTAGAGCTATCGTTTTGAGTATTTCATTTATGGCCTTTGAAGTTAAGTTCTACCGAGTGTTTCTTTTGGTTAGGTTATCTTGGAATCTTTATTTTACTTAATATTCCTTAGATTGTGACTTTCTAAAAATATAAAGTGGCATGGTGGAAAAATTATAATACCCGAGTGTCATAGTGTATTTATTTTGGATTATTTTATTTTATTAAAGAGTCGGTTTATGTTTCAGTAGTTGTAAGACCAAGAATATATTTTTTGGTGGAATTTTTAGTATTTTAATAGTTAGACTGCATATTTATTAGTAATCATGTAATGAATGTGTTAGTACCCAGGTGAGTCCGTAGAGTAGCGCATGACTTGCGCAAGGTCTATTAAATCATGTGGCGAGCGTGCAGTTAGGTTCTGTAAGTTGGCAGTATTGAGTGTCATGGTTTGAGCCTCGTTTTCTCTAATGTTTATCTAACTTTAGGTAATCATGTGATAATTCTTGGCCTAGGAAGTGGCCATTTCACGGTTAGCACATGATTTATAAACCCATGTAAAAACCATTTGAGTTCCAAAAAATTTAATGTTTTATTTTTTATTTTCATTTTCATTTTAATTTTCTTTATTTTTCATTCCCCATTCCCCCCACCCTATTAATCATGTGAAGATCCTCCCCATATCCCATTTTTATGAACCTCCCCTCCCTCACATCCTCTATTCCTCTTGATGGATCCCTTCAGTTTCTTCATAGATCTTCCTTGGTTCTTCGAGGTTATGTTGTCTTCCCTCTTCTCCTCCATCAATTTGGGTATTTTCCCCTCTTCCATCACCCGATTCCTTTCATCTAAACCCTATGTTGTGGTATAATCATATTTTTTTTCTTTTCTTTAACAGTTAGGTTATGTAGAAGGTCTCTTAGGTCATCCTCCTTCAAATTCCAAAATCCACCGCCAAAGGAGAAGTGTATCAGCTCATCTTGGCATGTCACCATCGTCCGAGGTAAGAATTTTATCCATTTGTTTTTATTCACATGGTTATTTTAGGGTCTATGGTGGTTATTGGTCACTCTATGTTAATTAATTAGAGAATTGATGGCTCCTTTAATGGTTTCACCCACATACACAGTTATGTGTATGTGTGTGTGTGTGTGTTTTTATCTTCCTTGAACATTTTCCCTCACAGTGCGGGGAAAATGTACATCATATTAAATATATATATATATATATATATATATATGTATGTGAGTTCTAGTGTGGGTGGTCTTCATCAAGAGATTAATGTTTCAAAGAGGTGCATCTTGATTCTATTCTCTTTGAGGTAGGTGTCATCGTGCAATTTTTTTCCTTTGGAATTATAGTATTCTTGGGATTTCCACTCCCTTGATCCATGTATAACTATATATGACATCCATTTGTTGATTTTAACACATTTAATTTTTCCTTAGCTTTGGCATAAATGGTTGGTTTCATGAAATCCATGTTTTAGGATTTTAATTCGAATATTTATTTATGCTAAGCTTCTCATTAAATGAATTTGGGAATTCTTAATGGTTTTGTTGTTGGGTAATGGGTTTTGGCCAGTTTGGATTTCCTTTGGTCAAAATGATCTTCTAATAGAGAATTTGATTTTAAATTACGGTGTGACGTCAAATGATTTTTTAATGGGGCTTCCCTTTTATTCAAAATGGTAGTTTGAAATGCAAGTGTGTTTTATCCCATATAAAAATGCATGGTTGTCTTCATTAAAAATGGGGTTTAATTGAAATGATCAATGGGTTTGTTCGTTGTTTAATAGTTTTATAGGGTTACTTTAAATGATTTATTAAATGAAATAATTTGTTAAACATCTAAAAATGATTATAAGTGGTGTTTGTCAAAAGTGTGATGGAAGAAAGGCCCTTGGACATGTTTTGGGTTTTCAAAGAAGAAAGCCTTTGTGTGGGTGTTACCTTTTTATTCTTAAATGATTGGGATTTTCCTTTGGAAAGAATGGGTGGATTACCTTGTGCAGTGGAACATGGTATTGAAATATGGTTTATGCATTTATCATGTTTGATAAAATTACAATGAATGTTTTATTTGTTAATTTCAAATGGACCTTGGGCTTTAGGCCAAATGGTTTTCAAAGTGGCTTCCCTTTAGTGTTTGATGGGTTTCTTTTATTTAAAAATGGTTTTTTTTGTTTTATGAAATGGAAATAGATTTTCCCTTGATTTATGTAGTTAAACTTGGAAGTTTTTATGACATCATTTGGAATTGTGCTTGAAATTTCAGATTTTCATAACAGGATTTTTAAATGTTTATGAAATGATTGAAGGCTCGGTTGGAACTTGTGATGTGATGTTGATTTCCCTTGTTGAACCCTCTTATTATAGATGGTGAGTATGTTGTTCATATGATTGATGCTTATGTTGTGAAAAATGGTTGTGTCATTGGTCTCTTCTTATTGTGCTCTGGGGTACCCTTGGTGAGAGATGATATATGGAATTAAGAATTAATTAATTGAAACCCACTTGATCCTCGTGGGATGCATGGAGGATATCAGGGCTATAATTAAGGCTAACCATGGGGTGTACCATTTTTAAAGGCTTGGGTTCAGGTTTTTAAATATAAAAATGTGTGAACTTAAGGGGTTAAACCAAGAATTTTGATGTTTATCATGGTGGTCAGGCGACGACGGTGTCAGTGGTGGAGATTTAATAATGATGGAGGTCAGTGACGTAACTTTTTCAGACATATGATGATGATTTTTACTAGATCGAGGCTCAAATATTTCTCATATATTTTCCTAGGGATGTGCTCATAGTGGGAATGTGAAGATACTCATTCGAGGGTTCCAAACAAAATTTATTTTCAAATTCTAAACTTTGGTTGATCAGTGTTTGAAATTTGAAACTTGAATTTTTCAATCCAGTTGCTGTTTGAATGTATGGTTACCACTCCTCCATAAAGTTTATTTTTAGAAAATTTAAAAAAATTTGTTTGATGTGTTGTTCAACATGTTAACATATATTTATAAAATGAAATTTTGATAAGTGGTTTTAGTTAGTTAATATGGATAATGAATGAGTTTGATGTTAATTGTGCTTCATCAAAAGAATGGATTTTTGGGAGTGTTTTGTATAATGTTATTGTGTTAATGAGAAATGATTTGTGAAAGGTATCATTTTAATGGGCTACAGCATGAGAATGATTGATTTTTGAAAAAATAGGAATTTCTTGTGTTATGTTATTGATTGGATATGGTTGTGAAATGGTATATGTGATAAATGGTCGGGGATGGTCAGACGAGCCATGATGAATCTGATTTAGATTTTTGGAATGATGTTTCATGCTTGATGACCTGTGATTAATGGATTTAGAAGGTTGGAATGATGCTCCACTCCCTGGTTCAATATTGTGTTTAGGGGAAAGACTGACGCTCCTGCTCCCAATGGTATAATCGTGTTATTCTATATTGAGTTTGGTATGGTCAGACATGGCATTCTGATTCTCGGTTGGTTTTATAGACTGATGCTCTTTGATTAATGACTTGTGTCCTATAATATGGGATGTTCACACATGGAAATATGGATCCCTTGAGATATTTCATCTTGGTTGGGTTTTTTTGTTTTTTTGATGTATTTTTCTAGTTCTATGTTATAAATTTTATGTCAATATATGTTTTTTCCATTGTGTTTGTTGAGTATGTGTTGATGATTATTCCCTCCATTGCCATGTATTATTGATATTTGTTGATGATAAACCTAAGTGGGCCTGGTTTTTTATTTGACCATTGTTGGAAAATGTTTTAATGTGATTATTTTCTATAAATAAAGTAAATGGGTTATTTTTTTGAAAGGATAATGGTGTGTGTAGTTTTGATAGGATTTGGACCATAGATTTTTTTTAAATTTGCGTGTAATTTTTTTTGGAAAGTAAATGATTTTTTAAGTTTTACAATGGATTCAATTTGTTTTCTTAGTGATGATTAAGCATGTAAAACCTACTTTCTTCCTTTGTTTTCAAACATGTTTGGATGACAAGCCATAGGAAAACTGTTTCATAGTTTCAGAGGGTTGTGGTAACATGCTTGGATTTTATGTCATGCATATATTGTCTAAGTTATCAATTGGATTCATTTTTCTCTTTATGGACGGTGTGGAGGATAGTTGGGTGATGATGTTTTGGTTCTCATCTTGAGTCGATTAGTTTTCTTTATTTCCTTTGTTGTAGTTATTTCCTTTATTTAGTCTGTTTCTACCTGATGCATTCTTATTTATTTATTTTGGTTATTTAACCTATAACATTAGTAATTTTTTATTTATTTTTTTAAATAAAATTTTCTCAAAATATTTCTAATGATTCCCAAGTGCTAGTCACTAGCCTGTGGGGATCAGGAATGCACTTTGAGCCTTATGGTGAATCGGGTCGGGTGTCAGGTAGGATGGAATCTCATGATGGATTGTTACATAAATATTATGATACATGAATTTTATTTATTACCATGACATTTTAGGGATATAATAAAATTTTGGTTATAAATTATAAGTGTTGTCCTGATATTATTAAAGTCAAAGTAATGAATAGTTATAAAATTGGAAATATTGATATTTTTTAATTAATAATATTTTTTAAATGATATAAAACTCTCAAAAATATAATATTCAACATAATTAATTTTATATGTTTAAATAAATATACCATTTTCCATTTATGTGTCTTTTCCATTTTAATAATAACATTACTAACACTTCTGGTGTAGAAAATTTAAATAGTATGGTAATTGTAAAAGTCTTAATGGGTGTTAATATAAAAGATAAGGGTGAAAACATATCAAAAACTTATCTAAATTTTATTGGATGAAAATATTTCAACTAATATTTATTTTATATTCTAATAATACCACTATTTATCCATTTATATATGAAAAAAATATTTAAATTTAACATTTTATGAAATTCTGAAAATACCATTCTCCTCAACTATAAAATGGATCCCCTTAATTCACTAATTTACACCACTTGGATCCATATAAATTAAGAAAACCCTGACTGTTTCTCTTATAAAATTCCTTATCCAAGTTCCTTATTTTCTTTTTCATCTAAAATAGCAACCCTACGCCCCTTAAAAAGAGATATAAAGGGACACTAATGAAGAAGAGGTAATCATCTTTACCAACTCTTTCATTTTTATTTAAACTTCTACTCCCTATTCATGTTTTTTAACCATCCTAAAATAACAAATCATGTTACGTAAATACACTTATGCATTTTTATTACTGTTTTATATCGACATTTCATCTCTTTTTTCATCTTATAAAAAAGAGAATACAACGCTCATGTATATGTACAGTGTGTCGTATCCAGGTAGTAGTGTAATTCGTTATTCATCATCACTTCACAGGTATGGTTATAAATAAGTAAAAAATGAGAATATATGAAATTTATGACATAAATATGATTCTGAAAATATTATTTATTTTGTTACTTTCATTCTTTACATCCATCAAAAAGTGAAAACAACGTTCTTGAGTATGTACGACCTACTAACATCATGAATGGGGTAATTCATTTTATATCATTATCTATATGGATGAGTATATATATATTATTAATTTATTTTAGGAATAATATTTTGGAGATTAAATAACCATGATAAAATCATAAGGATTGGAATTTTTGAATCAAAACATATATGAAAAATGAAGCAGTTACCATCCAAAATAGCGATTTAATATATTAATTGATAATAAAGGGATGATAAAATATTATATTTAAATCAAATATTGTAGGATATATAAGAGTATAGTTCTAGAATATATTTATAATAAATCTATATTTATTTTACAGGGGCCTCAAACCTAAAAAATGTAAATTGAACTTGAGTTAAGGGTTTCTCGTCTCACTTTTACTTCTACATGAAAAATTCTCTATTCTCCACATATTTATTGTTTATGGTCTATATATTTCCCATTTGATATATTTTAACATAAATATATTTTTATTCATTTTATTTAATGTTTTATTTGAAGTTATTTCTTTCATGGGGCTTGTGATTCTAATGAAACCAATGTGGAAAGGGTTTATTTCAAAATCTCAATATTATTAAGGATTTTTTATTTTTAAGTCTCGAATGAGGAATATTTATCTACCATGTAATTGTTTTAACAAAAAATACAAAAAAAATTAGGATTCAATAATTATTTTTTATTTTCATTTTACCCATTTTTTAATTTTTACAAAATGTTTCAAAAGGAACCATCCTATCATTTACTGAATGTGATAATTTTTAAATTTTATTAAAAAAGTGAGAATGTATTGTTTTTTAAAATATATGGAATGAATAAAATTTTATTCTATCATTAATACTCAATTCTTTGAATATTAATTTTAATTTTTCACGGTTATTTTTTTAATAAAATTATCTCCATATTTCCTGTGCATTTTTTAGATTTCAAAAATATATTTTAAAACTAAAATATCATTTCCTCAATAAATATTCTAGTAATATCTATAAAATATATTAATCTATCTCAAAAAAATTGAATATTATGTTTAGAATTTAATCTAATGAAGCCATTCATCATATTTATTTGGATATTTTATCACTAGTTTGACTAGGGAATGTACATATATTTTGTTTGACTAGTTAATAAATTAGAGACAATTATTTATTTTGTTAATTCATGTTGATTTAGTTGTATTATTTATTCATATGAATAATTCAATGGACTTAGTATGTTATGGGTGGGGTCTTCTATAGTCAATCGATTCATCAGTAGGTCTCATGACACAAACTAGATTGGGTTTTAGTTGAGGATTTACCAATTTATTCAGATGTCATAGAATAAGGCATTGATGGTATTTTCAGATATCGTGGATGAGGACACAATTGTTAGTTTGATATGTCCAAAATTATTCATTCCATAATTAAGAATTTATTTATTAATGTTTATGTGATTCTTTTATTAGTTATAATATCCTTGGATATGTTATGAGCTCATGTGATTATTTATATGGCCTATTTGATCATCCTTTAATCCTAGAATATTAGGATAAAGTAATTTTTAAATTTATTTTATTTCAATTATTTACCTTTCTATATTTTTTATTATATTTTATTCATGATAGGTTCTGTTGTATTCATACCTTTTCTGATCATATGATCTCACCACATTCTTATGTTTCATTTTTTCCTGGATACCAAGAAGTGTTTTGTGATTGATATGAAAGGATATGTTAAAGGAAATAATGGTTTGGTCAAAGAATATACTATGTTTTATTTTATTTTTTCAATTATAATGTGAAATTCAAGTATGTATCTAGTTTACCAAAACTACTATATTATTTGGTCCTTCATGATGTGATTCTTTATATCTAGTTCCAATGTAATAATGTAACCATCAACTCTGGGATACTAGAATCAGGGTCATTACAATTGGTATCAGAGGATATTTAGTATAAAACATAGGAACTATATTTAGGAAAACATATATTAGGGAATGTAACCCTATGATATACTTTTAGAATATGTTTATAAGAATATCCAAATGTTTTTTTAACATATATATTATGAAGTATTTCCTATAAGTACATCTCTGTATGGATACTAAAACTGGATTAGGTTATAGAAATGGTGTACCTTACGTTAATAACTCTAAAAAGGGCATGTCAGTCCTGAATTGAGTGATACCTAGTACATGATAATGGGGTTTACTACACACCTAGTATGATACTCCGAGTGGATATACTCAGGTTAATTCAAATTTTCTTTATGAACCATCTGGAAGGATTTAAATAGATGATGAAAATGAATAACCTATATTAATCATAAGGTGACATATATTGAAAAAAAGATTTAATGATTTAGACATCTTATAAATGATTCTTCATGGCTATGTGATTTCCCCCTATGATTATCATTACTCACACTTTTTTTGGTTTAATCAATGGAGGGAACCAGAAGAAAATGGGTTAACATTGAATGTGATAGAAAATGTGTTGAAGAGAAGTCAAATGTGGGGATTACTAGGGTAATGAATATTGTGATTATTCCTAATAATTTATCTTGATATATTATTCACTACTTGTACCTTAACTAACTCTCAGACTCTCCAAAGAAGAGAAGAATGGAGTCTACTAAGAGCTTGAATAGTGGATACCATGGGGGAAAGAAACCTTGATTTCCATCATTTTAGAAATGTGAAAAGATAAACCTAGGAATGTGTCTCGACGAAATAGTAAAATGTTTTCTATGTTAAAAATAAAGACACAAAGAACGCAACTTCTAAGGAAAAATGAATATTTTTCCCTATATAATTGATAATAATAATGGTCTCTCTAAGGTATTATCAATGGTTGAATTTTTAAAATTTGTAAATTATGAGAATTATGAAAATATATTTCATCGGGGAGAATATTATAAAAATAATCAACAAGTTTTTAAGAGTAATGGTTATATTTATGTTGACGAAGTGATTAAAAACGACATATGAAAGGAATGAGGTATTAAAGAATAAGATGATGAATCCAAGTTAATGGTTTAAAAATGAATTGGAATGATTAATTTGATTTTGATTTTATTCAAGAATTATGTTATAGGATTATTTTTCCCATGAAATTCAGGTTATAATAATTATAAAAATTTTAAGGATTTTATATTAGTACAATTTCTTTTAGGATTTTAGAGAATATGTTGAATGGTACTGATGACTAGGAAAAGTGATTTTTTTGGCATGTTCACCTTTTGCAAAAACACCTAATCGAGGGATGATTACTCATAATATGTTCTCAGTATTAAGATAATAATTATAAATAGATATTAATGGGATTTTATTGGTGACCATGAAATTGGATAGTGATTTGATGGCTTATGTTATCTTTACTGGAGTTTTCTACATGTTTGGATTTATATAATATATTTGATAACATGAGATTTTATTTTTGGAAGAATCATTTTTTTAATTAAAGTATTAAGATAATAAATGTATTTAAATATTCGTTCTGTGACATGAAGAGCTACATTATTTTTTTGGGGAATCAAATTTTACATTGATTTTGAAAATTTAGTGACCTTCCTTTTATATTTTTTGACTATGAATATAGAAAAATTTATTTTCTGTGAGTATTAAGATTATCTATTTATGGAATGGGTTAAGTTTAACTTTTTGTGTTGGTGGATAACTTGTGATTATCATTTTGTTCCTGGAAAATATATAGAGATAAGAGGAATGATGTGTCATTGTTTTATTGAACTAGTGATCTGTTAAATGTTAATTTTAGTTCTTTACACATAAAAATTACAATTGGATATTCATTTCCTATAGTAATAGATCAAGTTGGGGTTGATCAAAGCACATCAAATGGATGAAATTGTTTATATGAAATTGAAAGATTCAATTTCACTATATTTCCTTATGTTTTTATTCTAAATGGTAATGGAATTCCTAAACTCTAGGAAAATGATCTTGAATCGAAATTATTATCACATTACCTTCATATCTGATGATTCAATGATCTTTTGACTCATTATATATTTATGGTTTTTTATTGGTTGAATTTATCTTGATCTTTCACTTACTTATGATAAATTATCTCTATCATTCTTTTATCATTATTTGGACATTATTCAATTCTTCCATGTCCATATCTTCACATAACTCCTATTTTATCCTACTTCGAAACCTAGTTATGTGATTATTTCAAATGACCATCATTCATACATTTATCTCTTATAAATAAAATGTTTTATTAACCATATTCATGATGTTGTATATCAAGAAGAGTATTTTCAAATGTCAAACCATTGATTATTGAGATCAATATTAAATTGAGAGGATGAAATTTATTGAAGGGGTAGAATGAACACCTTTGGATTTTAAAATTTGAACATTTTTTTAAATAGAATATATGAAATGAAAGATAAATTTTAGAATATAATCTGACACCCTAATATTTTATAGTAATTTTTTAATTAAATTTAATTTCTTTGATAGGTTTTGGTGCTCGAATCCTTAAGATTTTAAAGGAATACTATGTTTTGTAGTGTATATAATACACAACACTAATCCTCAACAGACCTCATAATATTATTCAAATATGGTTATCATAAACTAGAAGCTAAATTGTTGAGTATGAATAGTGTTAAAAAAATATGAAATATATATAAAGGACTTAATCAATGAAAAATAATTGATTAATTATTTTAAAATAGGTATTCAATTTTTAGTAAAGTTATTTTATTCTTCAGAAATACATTTTCTTAAAAAATGACATTTATTTATATTTGTGAATAAAAATTATAATAAATTTCTAGAAATTATATCAATTTTATTTTTTAAAAATAATATATTTTTTGAAATCATTACATAAAAATTTTCTTAGTATTAATGTTTTATATTTTTCTAAAAATATTGATTTCCCAGGGAATAGTGAAGAATACTTTTTTATTGTTAAATGTATTTTTAGTTCAAGATTTTTAAAAGTACCATTTTGTTTTAAAATAATTTGAAATTAAAATTTTTCTATTTTATTATTTATAATCTAATTACATTAATTTGAGTCAATTTTATCGATTAATTTTCTATAAATTCTTTTTTAAACTTAAACAGAATTTTGTCTGAAAATTTATTTTCAATTACGTTTTAAGGTTTAATTTTAAATAATATTCCACCATATCTATTTTTTAAATTTTTAAAAATGGATTAAACATTTGGATTCATAAGTTCCAAATTTATTAAATGGTTTTATTTTATATTTGTTCAATACGAATAACAACCTTAATAATTTTGTTTTACGAGGGTAAAGGGTAAATCAGGTAGTTAAACTAAAAGTTAAATTAATAAGGATAAGAAAATGACCCTATAAATTTAATTAACCTTATTTAACAAATATATTTCATCCATAATAATCCTATAGTTGGTTATATTTCCTTTTCTAACCATTTGGATGATATTATGACTTTTATAGTATTTTATTTCAAGAAAAATTAAACATGTAATACTCTTGTTTTTAATAGTTATAAAGTTTTATAACGGTTTTATCCAATAAGATATATTCAAATATAAATATTATTTTGAAATATAATATATTTATCTTCATCATGATAATATTTTTTTAATATTTAGTGAACAAAAAAATTATCTTAATTTCTTAGACAATATAGAAACAAAAATTATTTAATTAATGGAAGAATCAAATAAATTATATTTAAAATATTACAAGTAATATGATTTGAGATAAATAATGATGTCTATGAATTTTTTATTTTACCCTCACATGTTATGGAGATAATTTTTTTTCCAATTATAAGTGTTTTCTTGATATTATTATAGTCAAAGTAATGAATAGCTCTTAAAAGTGATAATAATGAAGTTTAATAAAAAATACTTTATTAAATGATAAAAAATTAATGAAAATATTATATTCATAAAAATTAATTTAATATGGTTAATAAAATTTTCCATTATCCATTTATTATTCGTTTAGAATTTTATAGTAACGTTATTGACCCTTAAAGAGTAGAAAATTTTAGTAGTACTCTAATTGTCAAAAGGGATAACTAAGGATAAAACTAAAAGATAAGGATAAAACCAAACCCAAAACATATCCAAATTAAACTAGTTAAAAATATTTAGATTTATATTTACCTTATATTCTAGTTATATTAATTTTTATCTATTTGTAATTGATAAATAATTCATATTAATTTAATATTTTACGAAATTCTAAGAATTCCCCTCCCCTCAATTATAAAATGGAAACCCTTCCTTCACATATTTCCACCACATTGATCCATCTTGATCATCCAAAAAATATCATTGTACTTACTAAAAATATTATCCATGTTATTCAGGTTCTTTAGTTTTTAAAATTGAATCCATAGGTCCCATAATAAGATATCTAAAGGGAGTCCATCAAATAAGAGTTAATCATCTTTACATACTCATTCAAGTTTATATCTTCTTCTAATTCCTATTATTATGTTCTACCCACCCAAAAATAAAAAATCTATTATAATATAAATATATATTATAATTATTATGTGACAACCATATCCCATCTAATTTTCATGCTATAAAAAGTGAAAATATTTCTCATGCGTATGTACGACATAGCATCTCCACATATCGGTATAATTATTTTTTCATCATCGCTTTACCTGGATGGAAAAAATGAGTACATATGATATTTATTACATAAATATCATTCTGAAAATATTAATTATTATTCATCATTCATTCTTTCCATCTTTCAAATAGTGAATATAATATTCATATTTACATGCTACCTACCATCTCCATGAATGGTGTAATCCATTTTTCTATCTCTATATTTATGGATGAGTCTAAATATTTTTAAATTTATAATTTATGATTTTTTTAATATAAATTATATTCTTTATAGGATGTAACCATCATAAAATCAAACGTTTTAGAACTACCAAATAAAAACATTTATGAGAAAATGAATAAACTACCACCTGAAACAGTGATTTTAACAAAGAATTGATAATAAAAAGGTGGTAACATATTATAATTAAATCATATAAGGTATGATTTATATGAGTATGTTTCTATAATTTATATATAATGAATCGATATTTATTATATAGGAGGCTCAAACATTACAAATTTATATCAAACTAGAGGTAAGGCTTCTCGTCTTACTTTTACTTATGTGAAACATATGCCATATTCACCACTTATTTCTTTTTTTGTCTACTTATTAACCCTATGATATATTATATAATTAATATCTTCTTATTCATGATATTTTATGTTTTATTTGATGTTATTTATTTCATGGGACTTTCAATTCAACAGAAACCAAAGTGGTAATGGTTTATTTCACAGTCTCATCATTATTCTGGATTGTTTATTTTTAAATCTCAACTGATAAATATTTCCCTACTATGTCCATGTTTTATAAAAATGTATTTAATATTTATCAATTATTTTTTAAATTAATTTTTATCCTTTTTATAATTTTTAAATTTTTTTAAATGGAATCTTTCTGTCATTATTCAATCATGGTACTTTTTCACTTTTTTTTACAATAGTGGGAAACGAATGTTTTTATAAATTGTAAGAAATGAAATGAATTTTCATACATAATTATACCTAAATTGATTTAATATTCCTTTAAATTTTTTAATGTTTCTTTTAAATGAAAATTATTTATTTACTACATGCGTAGTTTTTACATTTTAAAAAATATTTTTTAAGTAAAAAATAGTATTTTTCTTAAGAAATATTCTAGTAATGTATTTTAAGAATTTTCATCGATGTTAGTATCATTTTTTTTGAATATTATTTTGGGGATTTTCTCTAATTATTAAATTCTTCATATTTATTGGGATGATTTATGATCAGTTTGACTAGGGAAAGTATTGATATTTCATGTGATTATTTCTTCCAACATGGATAATTAATAATTTTTTTAGGGAAATTTTATTTAGTTGTATTATTTATGAATATAAGGAATGGATTAAACTTATTAAGTGAGGGTAAGGGATTTCTATAGAACCTGGATGAATTTTTAGTTCCCGTGAGATAATATATATCGAGTTTTGGTCAATTAAATACCCATTTATTCATATGTCTTGACATAAGGCCTTGATAATATTTTCAGATGTCTTTGATGAGGCCTTGATGGTTAGTTTTAAATTTCCAACATTATACATTCCATCATTATTAATATAGTTGTTTATTTCCTTGTGATTATTATATTAGATATAATATCAATGGATAAGTTACAATCTCATGTGATTATTTTTATGTATCATTTGATCATCTTTATTCCAAAAAATTTTATGATCAAGTTATTATTTATATGGAATTTATTTTAGTTATTTACCTTTCCATGTTTTTTATACTTATTTATTCATTATCTATCGTACCATACACATACCCTTATTAACCATCTCATATCACCCTTTTCTTCTGTTTCATTTTTTCCAAGAAGCCAAGAAGTGTTTTGGGATTGATATATAGGGATATTCTAATAATAATAATTTTGTAATTAATGATTATAATATGTTTTAATTTATGTTTTCAATTAAAATCTGAAATTCATGTATGTGTCTAGTTTACCATGGGAAATAAACTATTCGGTCCTCTGGGATGCAATTACTTATATCTAGTGCCAATGTAATATAGTATCCACTAAATTTGGGCTACTAAAACCAGGGTATTGAAATGTCATACCCAACGTAAGTGGAGGAAGTTCCAACTCTGATGAAGTATCCTTACCCATCCAATAACCTTAGACAACAAGAATACAAACTCTGTAGTAAAAGGATATGAAACCCCAAATTGGTGTTGTGAATTTCAAATCTATTTTTGAGGATACCTATGGATATAGGATCCTAAACCATAATTATATGGGGTAATAATACTAAATAATCATATAGGATGAGATAGAGGATCTCATGCTCAAGGTATATGAGGTGTATACCAACCCTATAGGGAAGTCCAATCATATATAGAGGGTCTTGCACCCCATGTATGAGAGGTGAAATTATTGACCCTTTCTACAAGATGATAATACTCTGATCTTCAATATTGAACCCAATTAGTGAAACTATAGCGGAGAATTAAATATATTTTTATCTCTCCAAGAAAACATTCATTGGTGGGAAACTAAACATGGCATTGAGATCTATTTAAGAAAAAATAATCAGGATTGGATATTTAAAAACTGAAATGTAAATCATGTGACAATTATTCATTTTATCAAAATATTGACAATAGGTTATACATGAATAAAACCAAAGATTATACCATGAGCTATAATTATTTCATATAGTGGCCTTGAACCATTAATATACCAATTATTATTATTAGTATTATTTCATTATTAATATATATTTATTAATTTTATTCGTATAATTTAGGGTCTTATCCACAATGATTCCCATGTGGCACCATATGCCACCCCTTCTCATTTATTAAAAACTACACAACCACATCTACTAACCTTGGGTTGTATAGAGGCTCTTCGGATGGCTCCCTATCATGGAAATCATGGTTACCTGTCCTTGGGCCACCTTAGCCTCTATTGTTTCCTTCCCTTGCATGACTAAACATGACCCAAGTACTTTATTTATGCATATTATATCACTTATATTACTTTAATTATGTCACGTATTCCTACTCATTCCATATTCCCTACTCTTGTTGGGAATCTCATATCTTGAAAACCACCACTACTCTCTATCACCAAGCATCTCCAATGCCATTGAACTTCTTCATCACCACCCATGTGACAACCCAAACTATCATTGACAACTTAAAAAGATAGATCAACGTCAATATATTGTAAAATAAACTGGTTTAGAGGCGAGGGAGACAATAAAATAAGGATAAGAGTGAATAGAGAGATAAGGAGAATATAGAAAAAATGGTTTATTCACCTTTCTTCATCAACTATCACCAAAATATCACTTCCACATTGTACATAATTACGGAAAAACAATAAAAATTTAGTTATCATTTAGATCCATTAATAATAAACTATTGAATATCTTCACAAAATATTTTATCAAATCTTTAAATAGATATATATACAGTCCTTCTATGTTTGATAACATCTTAAAATATAATGTTTAATGATAATTCAATTTTTTAATTTCACAAATTTATTACTTATTCATACCACCTTCTAGTGAATTTTTTTGATGAAGGATTAAAGAAAGAGGTAGAATAAGTAATAAAAATAGTCATACCCTAGGTTTGAATTTCTTTATGATGAATTTTATCCCACGTACATTGTCATTTAATATCCTAATTAAGAATTATTTAATTTTTTGGTTCCCTAATTTTCCATTAAATACCACTCAAGATATCTAATTCTAGGTTTTATGGCGGTTTCTCTATAAATATTTGATAGTATGAATATATAGGATTAAAAAACTGGTAAAATTATTATTAACATATTGATAAAATCATTTAATTAATATATCTATGACAATCCATCCTAGTGACCTCTTATATGAACCCAAAATATAAAACTCTTAAGTTAAAACCCAAATTTTGGAAGAAACTGTAGCGCTAGTTTTCACATATGATGCTTCTTTTAGAATAAAAAATATAATTCTTGAGTGCAAGAATGCATGGACAAAAAATAATATTTTTATCCTTAAATTTTTTATTGAGGCCCTACCACATTCAAAATTCTTCACCAACTCATCCTAAGGTTAAACGCCACACCCCAAAATCAATGAAACCATTCGATTATTTTTATATGGTCATATTATATGGTAATTTTATTGTTTTAACCTCTTCATAGGTCTTAGAAATTAAGAAATAAAAGCATGGTTAGGGATTACCTAGGGAAATTTAATGACAATACATCCTCTCCACCTTAAACCCATTCCAACAATAAAAAAATGAAACTATTAAAACATTATAAGGAAAATCAGATAATGATCCCATGCATAAGTAACCATTCCACACACTTCCTTTTCATCAAAATGATGAGCTCTAAATGAAATCGGTACATACTCATCTATTAATGAAGAATCTTCTTTTATCCAAAAAATGATGGATCGGGAACATCTCTATGAATGACCGAAGTAGAAAGATGCACCTTATCTATGAGAGTCATTTCACTCATCTACACCCAAAAACATTTCTAACTAGAGAGGTATCAATAACAAATAAAAAATATGAATACACAAACCATTTAAATCCACATCAAAATAGTTCATTTTCAATGTTACAACTGGTGGGATCACCTCACTCACCACCCTAAAAGATAATTCTTTC
Organism: Viscum album; assembly: GCA_963277665.1. NCBI lineage: Eukaryota > Viridiplantae > Streptophyta > Magnoliopsida > Santalales > Viscaceae > Viscum > Viscum album. Next base: position 19,529,718 of record OY728157.1, on the reverse strand, counting down.
TTATTGTTATATAGATACCACCCCACCACACTACACTTAAAAAATTGAGTGATTTAATTAAATTCAACACTAAAATTAGAAGCGTTGTAAAGTATAATTCACTTTTGATCCCATGCCAACTTCTCTAATAACTCTTTCCAATACATAATAGACACCATTATCCCAATCCAATCATATGAGGGTGAAAAAGGAAAATTTTCCAAATAAAAATACAAAAAATAGTATGGATCCCCCAACCATATCCTAATCCCTAATAGGTTTCAAATCTAATACTATGATTTCCTAGTTTTCTTATCATCACTCATGCAAGGAATCTAAAATTGATCACATTAGAAATAACTAAATCCTTAAATAATTAGTCAAGAACACACCATTTCTCATTAGGTGGACCAATCGACCACAATTTAAAATAGATGGTCATAACCATTTATATGATTATAATCTATTAGATTCAAACAATAGTATAACATTAATTTAGTGATAAAATAAATAAAATATTAAAGGAATATAGTCTTCCACCTCAATGAAAAAGTATCCATATAATTAGTACAATCATAGTGAACCATTGGGCATACCACATAAAGGGTTCACCTCCCTTAGTGTTTTTACACAACATATTCATTCATATATTCAATAAAATAAGCTTTAGAATAATTTTTTCACCTAGTATAGTGGGGAACAAACTCCCCATCTTAATAAAATCCCTTTAGGTATTTTGCTTGAGAACAAGCATTCACACTTGACTAAAAAATATTTATCAACACTATGGGCCTCTATCATGTTAGGGAATATTATGGTGACACCCTTATAGAATAGTGATGAGAAAAGTCTCTCTCTCCCCAAAACTCCTAATTCCACACACTGAGAGTTTACTATAATGATCGAACTATTATGTTAAGGCTATGAAATTTTCTCTAATGACTTACATGCTCCTACTTGAACTAATAATAGTGCATATTCAGCCCATATTATTTTATAAAAAGCCTCAATGATGTACATAATTTCACACATCAATCATTAAACAATATATGTAGAACGAACATCAATGCATACATAGATTTCCCACCAATATAAAATAGTGGTTCTCCCTTCAGAATCATTCATGAAATCATCTACATCTACTAAAATTGAATTTCTCATCCAATAAATTTTCACAAATAGCTATATATATATCCTAATAGGTATATGGATATATCTTCATATGTTATGTCCCCACTTTCCATACCAACATGGTGAGAAATCCTACCAAAAATATCAAATACCACTTCTCATTAAGAAACATTTCGGCCTCTATGATCTGATCATGTTTGATGTTTTAATGTTTACTAAAATATGGATTGCAAACCACATATCCAAGTATAATGTTATCTCTTCATTAAAATGGTTGAGTAAAATATAGTTACCACCAGAGAAATATTTAGACAAAAATGGTTTAGATGATGGTTAGACTGAAATATCAATCTTATGAACATTTGAGGAAAAAACTCACTCCTTTTCCAACCACAGCTTGGATCCTTGAAATAGTGAAAAAAACATATTTTGAATGGAATTTGTGATTTCTTGAATATAACCATCCATCACTCACATAATCTCAAATATCCTACCTTCATGTTTCAATTATTGAAAAGAAAAAATTGATAGTGTTAATTAATAGGATTGGAATGATGTATCATCCTTCTCTAAATACTCTAGCACCACCGACTATTCTAAAAAATAGAATTTCAATAGGAAATTGTTCCTACAACAAGAAGGTCTCAAATATAAACATTATCCTCAACACGGTGGTCAATAAATAACACTAGTACGGTTATCTATGAGCTAAAAGATAACAAACAATCATAGTCTTGGTTTATACCGGTCAATAATTTCCCCACCTACCAGAATATTTTGTTTGAATGCTCCAGCATAAGTGGTGTCTCATGAAAAAACAAAGACATGTCAATAAAATCTTTTTGATAAGATCAAATTGATCTACTAATCTAGAAAATTTTCACCAAAAAATTTATACAAAACACATCAAGAAGTCTGTGGGCCTTGATGTGTACTCATACACGGTCTCGCTAAACTATGGAGATTTCAACCTCTTCAGAAAAAAAATATCCAATATAATAAATCCAATTCCTACCATGGTAGAGCAGTGAAATAATGATCATGAGTAAAATCCATACATTAACGGGATACCATTACATATAGGATTCTCATCATAAGATTATACATCTTTATATCAAAAGGCCAAATTAGATCGAAATATGTTTCTTAAAATCTGGTCCTTGGTCACATGGGGATATGGATCACCTTGAAAACCCAATGAACACAAATGTAGAGATTATATAGAATATATATTCTCTATGTAGCCTTATATAACTCAGTATTAATGACAACCTACTCTTTAAAATCAACAAAAATCACTATGGTGAGAGAAAATTCCTTAGATCATGAGGCCAGACTATCTCTCAATCATCTCATAGATAAAAACACATCATCACACAATAAGTAGTTGTTATATTCCCAACATTAGGAAGGGTATTATTATGAAACTACCTCTACATGAAAGAAATAATTCAATAGGATTCACCTTATAATTGATAGGATTAACCCACAAAGTATGGAGCATATCTTAATAACCTAACATTGAAAGAATGTGGATGGTAATAATTGATGGCTATATGATTAAAGTATCAATTTTTTATACCTAAAAATAGATTTATTAATGTTTTGAGTCGACTAACTTGTTTTCAAATTTTGGGAAAATTATAATTTATTTACCATACCTATATTGATCTGCTATTTCTAATAATCAAACTCAAGATCCCCATGAAATAATATATTTAAGGTTCCTAAAAACAATCCTTATATAAATACTAACTATAAACTTTATCCCTGGGATAAAACCTATTTGATATTAATTTGATAGGACCCCACCCAACGGGGTCATTCTCAATCTATCATTAATCCATGATTTCCACCCCCATACACCACTCCAACTAGTTAGTGGATGGTGACTAGCCTCGAGTAGGAATATCTCAAAATAATGGACTATTTATCCCATATCAACCTAAAATAGAAAAATATTACCAAATTCATAAAAAACACTAATAATATATATTTATATATTTCAATAAACTATATAAAACACATGTATAATAACTGTGGTGAAAATACATCCCCATAATAGAATATTCAAATCAATTGTATATACAACAAGCTTTAGAATCTATTAGATATTAGATATTAGAGAAATCATCTTTACTTTAGGTACATATATAATAACCCATAGTTGTAAAAATCACTACGATAGTCCAGGACCAACAATGTATATCATGCATCCCCAATTATGACAAGGAGTTATATCTAAACCATCCACTCTAGCTCTATATCTACCAAGACCATGTATAAACATGTTCAATTTCTATATAAGTATAACACGTGTGGAAAAAAAGTCCATTCATGGGTGATTAAGAAATACCTAGTAAGATTCCATCAAAAAAACATAAGAATAAAATAAAAATAGTGTATCTCTAATATTCTATTGATAGAGAGTAACCTAGAGGTGGAAAATGAAGAATAATCTAGAAATACTCTACAAAAAGAAGTCCCAAATATGTAAATAATTTCCCAATCATCATAGATCAAATCCTTGAATTTCATTATAGAAGATAAAATATATGAGCATAGAACACCAAATAATCATTAAATCGTGATTTTGAAAACCAAATGTACACCACATCTCAAAGGCAACACCCTAGGGTGTTTAGGAATCACAAGTCCCAATGATGTCTATATTTATCGGCCTTTATAACCACCTCATCGCTACCAAAGTCTATAAGGATATCGTTCTCATTTCATAAGAATTATCATAAATCTAAGGAGTAACCCACCTATCAAATCATAAATACCATACCACTGATCAATTATCCTAACTATCAATTCCCAATAACTAAAAAAACCTTATAGGAATAATGGTAAAGGATCCGACCCCTAGGTAGGTGGTGATAATACTAATCTAGTATAGGATCCCGCCCTATCAAATATTTTTAGGTAAGTGGAATAATGACTCTATAGATTAAAGACTCCATGCCCCAAGTTGGAGGAATGAACATTGAATTTATTTGTAATGAAACATGTATATAGAGGGTATTAAACCCTGAATATGTGTTGAGAAAATACCAACTCTACTTATAGGTTAATATAGTGTATCTTGTGCCTCAGTTTTATGGGGGGGAAACAACAGACATCATAGAAATCTTCAAATATCCAAATGTAGAATTAAATTTTGATTATTATGAATAAAGACAATAGATGTGATAAATATTTATTGAAAACATGAATAATGTGTAAATTTATTCATTTCATTGAAACATTAGTGAGATTCAAAAAATTAAAGGACCCAAAGATCCAGTAATGATCCAAAATTATATTTTATAGTATTCCTAAATCATCCATCTAGATGACATGATAATGATGTAACAAGTGGATCACTAATTTATCATCAAAATAAGAAGATATAATTGAAACAATAATCTCTAATATTTAATAATAATATTTTTTTTATTTTTTTATTATTACTAAAATTAAATTTATATATATGTTAATATAAGGGAAAACATGCACCTACCTCTCCATTCCAAATTAAGTATACTCCCACAAAGAAGAACCCATAAAAAATAATGATGTTATTATTATTTTCATTATTAACAAATTTTGATTAATTTAATTTAGTTTAATAATTGTAATTTTTTTTTGCACTAACATTTGTATGTAGCACCCAATGGAACACCAATACAATATTTCAAACAAAACACGACCTCCTATATCGACCATGAGGGGTGAGGAGGCCCCATAGACATATCTCCACCATTGATTCCATTTGGAAACCACCCTCTATGGCATAGTTTTGTTGGTCACCCATGGGCATATGTGGTTGCAACCATCAGCCAACCCCATAAATAAATCTGTTACTCCACCCCCACACTGATGAAAAATATATGACTGTTATGTACCAACTTATTCCAACCATATCTACTATCACAATCCTCCCAAACTCCCATGAATTACCCCTTCTTCTTCCAACCACAACCACTCCCTCTTTCAAATAAATGTCTCCAACATGGGCCTCTATTTACATACAACCACATGATGTTCCATAGAACTACCATCCGCCCCTAAGGCCAATATATATTAAAAATTCTATGAAATATATCAAATGAGATGTATGGGAGATAATATAGAAGGTAGTGGAGAGAAGTGAGAGAGAGACAGAGAAGGGAATGAAATAAATATAATTTATTTGTTGTTATTCATAATTCCTTATTAAAATCACACATCTACAATGAAAATCATAATAGAAAAACATTGGATATAGAACAATCCTTTCAATCAATTAATAATAAAAGAATAAATTTTCCACTGAATACTTTATCAAATATTTTAATGAATATATTTAACATCTTTATATGCTTGAAAACTTATTTAGGGTGAATATTTTGTGTTAAGTCAATTTATTAATTTCATGACCATTTCTTTATTTATACCACCATCTTGTGAAATTTTTATGAAAAAATATCAAAGAATGATTTATATTTAGATAAAAAATTCCCACCTCAAGTTCAGATCACTCATTGAAAAAGTCACACCCACTTCTATTGTCATTAATGATCCTATTGAGAAATTATTTGATTCCATGGTTCGATGGTTTTCTAATAAATACCTTTATATAACTCAAATTCTTAATTGTGTCCACCCTAAAATTTGAGAGGATGATAATTATTTGGATTGAAACCCTATGTCACTAATTTTATTATTTATGAGTAGTTATAATTTGATTTACAATATATTATATATATCAAATTATTTCTTCATTTAAGTATATATTTTCTGAAAAATGAATTTTTTTTACAAGGTTCTCCTCTTAAGTAGAATGATATGGATTTTATAAATAATTTATATTTTCTATATTTTTTTATCAAGGATTATACGTGATAAATATTAATTATTTTTTATTCTAAATATATCTCAATGTGCAGTAACAAAGATGAATAATCTTTTCTTTTTACAAAATTTATATCTTCAGTTTTAATTTTTTTCAAATAATTAGTGAATATATTTTTCTAGGAAGAATTTATTAATTAATTATTAATTAATAATTTATTAAAAATTGACTCATTGAATTTAATTCTCTAATAGGTATAACTATAGTATATTTTAAAGTATTTTAAGGATTATCATGATAAGAAATAATTTTCATTAATACATGTTTGATAATGTTGAAATTTCTATTGATGTTATGGGCATTCTTGTTGAGGATATTTCTTAACATTCATGAAATTATCATAGTTTTAGTTTTATATTTATGAACTATTAATGTTATTTACTTCCATATCATTTTTATTACATTATATAGAAATTTATGTAAATAAAAATGGATATTTTTTAATACAGACCATTATTTTTTATATTTAAGAGAATGAAAATATACTATATAAATGTTCAAAAACATATATCTTGATGGGATTGAAAAAATGTTAATGAAAACCAAAAAAATTATATTTTAATTTTCAATATATTTGATGTAGATATTATATGGTTGTGAAGAGTGATTGTATATAAAAAAATTAGAAAAATGTTTTATAGAACTTATTCCTTTAATAAAATATTAACCATATATTGGAAATATTATTCTACTATAACACTAAAAAATTAAATTTTTTATAAATAGGAATTAATTGTTGTTTTTATCTATAAAAAATCCTCCATTATCATTTCCATATGATAGTGATCAATAGAACTAAATGTTATGTTTCTTTGTCGTTATTAGATTTTTTTCATCAATGGTATAGTTTAGTTATCAAAATGGATCATAATTTATAGAAATTAATTCTTAATACGAATATTGTAAAATTATAAATAATTGAAACAATGATTGTGACACCCCAATGTCACAGGCATGTAACTATTTTGGTTATTTATTTATCCAAAAATTGTAACTTTTAATCATTATAACATAAAATAACGGAGGATAGTGTATGATTTATGATTAGAATGTGTATAGTTATAACCGTGTATCCCATATATATAGTGGGTCAACATTATAATAATATTAATGGTTAGTGCATGATTTTCCTAACTCTGTGGATAAACCAAGTGTTTTACCATTAAATACATTTTTTCCCTTGTGAAGTATGGCTCCCTTGATCCCTTTAAAAATATCTTGTCCATCACCCTGACCATTGATATTCTTCCCCTTCATGCGACTTGATTATTTATTCCTCATTTTCAACTAGGATATCAAAATAGATTCCTCATTATGAATAGTTTCATCTTCATCTCTTCTTCTTTTTCTTTTCTCCTTCCATTTTCTTTCACTTTTCCTACACTAATTTTACAGGGTGGCCAAACCATGATATTGACTTGGGAAAATAAATGGACTATTAGTTCATAAGGTATTCAAAGGGTTTATCTAATCCTAAACACTCTTTTTAAAGAAATAAGACTATTATCATTGGGGAAAGGTATATGTTTCAGTGTAACCCATTTCATTTTTCATACCGTTGTTGGTTGGGTTTTTCATAAATGGGTTTTTTTATAAAATGGTGTCTATATAAACAGTATATTATTATTATATCATTTATCTTATATTTTTATGTGATTTCCATACATGGTATAAATATGTTTTTCTTGGTTTCCAAATCTTATGCTTTCAAAAAAAATATCTCTTAGGAGTTCCAAAAAAAATATGACTTGTTTCATATCAAATGGAATTATAAAGGGGATTTTGATGGATATTTTATTTTATATAAAAGTGGATCAATTATTGGTTTTTGTTTTAAGAATTATAAAATTATTTTTTTATTAATTTTATTGTTATTGACAGTTTAGAAACACCTACACATGTACCCATTATTGTTTTAATTTGTCAATGTGTAATTTGATATGACTGTAATCATTTATAGAATTATTGAATTAGAAAATGTGTGATGGAGGGGTTTTTTAATGTTTAAATTTGGGTTATTATTTATTGATTTACATGATTAGGATATAATGTTTTAAATGGAGATTCCTTGGGTACTGAGTGGGATATTTGGGATTATTGCAACCATACTTGTGATTTAAATCTATCATATTTTCTTGTGTTTAGATTTCACCATGGATAAGTGTTGATGCTCATGAAGAGATGTGAGTAAGTAAGGATTTTATTTTTTAGGGTTATGATAGGATAACAGTGATCTACTTTCATGTTTTGCGGTAATCATAAGTTGAAAAAAGTTTTTCATCCCATTTGTGTAACATTTACTTACGTTTTACCTTGTACCATGATATTATATGTAATGATTCATTTTAGTTTATGTATTTCTTTGTTTTTATATTTTCATTTTTCATATTTTTAGACCATGAATACTCTTAAATTATTTAAATGATTTTATAATAAAAAAATTAAAAAAATAAGAATGATATGGTTATCACTTTATTTATAAATAATAAATTTAAAAAAATATTTTCTAATTATATTTAAAACTATAAATATAAAAATAATTTATTATCTTAGTTTCTTTACTTAATGGTGGTATCCTATAATTTTATTACCCACACTCCGTGGGAACTGACCCAGGCTCAAGTCCCGCCAGACTCGGACACTGTGCGTATTATGCATAGGGCGATTCAAATCCATTTTCCTAATCGGGGAACGTGCGGCGCACTCTGGCATGGCGGGGCCCCCAGTGGGAGACAAGAGTTACCCTTTCACACATTTGTAGTTGGGGTTTGGCTTAGTGGTAAGCACCCTGTAATACTACATGAAAAATGGGGGTTCAAAACCCATTGGGCGCAGGTCACTGTAGCGGGTACTGTAGCGGCGACGGTACTGTTGATCGACGGGTACTATAGCGGCGGCATGGCACTGTAGCGGCGGCGGTACTGTGCGGTACTGTAGCAGCCGAGTTAATATTCATAGAATAGGAATTTTGCCATAAATTTGGGCCTACGGTCTATGTAATGGGATACAAGCCCCCTGGGCATTTGGGCTATGTAATGGGTCTCCCTCTACCCAGTTAAAAGAGGTCTTTGCTTTGCTTTATTAATAAAAATGAGGCTTCATCCCAAACCTTTAAAAAAATACATTGGTATATCCGATGTTGGTAATAGAAAATGTGTTACTCATTTTGGTGTTGAAATTTAGTCACATTCTTTATCTTTTAAGGGAATGTTGATCAGGTTGTAACCGTATGTAATAAGTAGATATATTATATGGACTTGTTTTGGTGAATTTTGGATTTTATTTTGATGTAAATTCATCTTTTACATTGACTTATCCACATTTTTTTCTCCTTTTCCTATTAAATTTTAATTATTACTCTTTATATATCATTATAAAAGAATAGTTTGATTTTTATTCAGAAATGGATTTCAATGTTTGGAGACTTTATGTTCAAATCTGTTATGGGGAATATAATGTTGATTATCATTATGATATGGGGAATGAATCATAGCTAATATTTTTGGAATGAACGATTCTTGTTTCTATCCTATGGTCATTGGGAACAAAATTCTAGATTTTTGGCTTGTTAACCAATGTGAAGTTGAAGGTTTCCCCATGATGCATCATTAAAAAATTGAATCGAGTCCTTATTTTTTGTTGATTAAAATTATATTGAACATATGTTCAATAAATCTCAAGGGGGAAGTATTAAGATTAGTCTATAGAATAGTTTATCATATTGAAACTCAATTTCTCATGGGTTTTTAGTAATTATACCTTCAATTTGAGTTTTATATTCAAGTTTTATTGATATTGTTTGTTTTGAATTCATGAAAATTTCGGTTTTATGATGATTTTATAAATTATTTTAGGAAACCCAATATTTGGAGTAAAATTGAAATGGAATCCATAGAAGAATTATTATTTATAATGGTCTAGAAAATAACTCACAGACCACCCAACTATTTATAGACACCCTTTAGTGTGTTATGCATGGTTGTAGAATGGTCTACAAAACATTTCACTATGATTAAATTCTATAATATTTTATGTTTTAATACCTTTGTGATTTCAATTTGACATTGTTTCTGTTATTAATTTGTTATTATTGTTATAATGGATCTTTATTATTTTTTTATTTTAAGGGGATTGATATATATATATATATATATATTAATTTGTATTCTTATCTCATGTTTTTATAAACAATTCCTCTATTTTTTGGACCCATTAGTATAGTTTCATATTTTTTATTAATATGTTATGATATAAATATATATTGATAATAGAATTGGGTATTATTTTTAGAGTACCAATGAATATGTGATGAGAATATGATGAGTAATTACCTATGTAAGGGTATCAAAATATGTTTTATTGTAAATATTGGATGATGATTGAATAACGCCATAAATCCTTGTGTTTTTTAAAGTACCCTTATGAGAAGATATCATTGGATATTAAATATTTAATACATTAAAATGTTGTAATGTTTTAATATGTTGGTGAGGATTTCCTTGGATAGTGGGTTTAAATTGATTTCATAACATGTCTCTTTGAAGATAAATGGAAGATAATTATTGATAACCAAGTTATTCAGATCCAACCTTTTTGTTAACATACATAAATCTTAATATTTTTATTGAATTAAAATGTAAAGGATTTTGTTTTAATGAAACTAAATTAATGTATATATTTTATATTTATTGATTATAAACTTGATTTTGATTGAGTTTTGAGTTTAATAGAGTTCATACAATCTATAAATTTCTTATAAATTTTGTTGCAAATATTTGAGGAGTTTTGATACTTTTCTGATGTTTTTTATATTTTTTGAATAAAATTAAATCAGATGAGTATATTTAGAAATTAATTTAATAGTCTTGGGAATAATTATATAAAATATCGGTGTCACTAATTTTATGAAATTTGGTAAATTATTTTAGGAAAACAATTTCAATATAAAGAAAATGAAAAGTACTGGAAGTTTTAAACAGTGATACGTAATATCTCAATGATGGTATTCATGTTTTTCAGGATGATACATATAATATAACAATGAGTTTTGAAAAATGAAAATATTTTACTATGATAAATAACTACAATTTTAGGATACATATGATCTATTAAGTGATTCATTAGTTTTTGAATTCATACATTGTATGAAGTCTATGATTCTAGAGTATACATAAGATGGAAATTTTCACATTTAAGATTAATATATGATTTTATATGATACATAAGACAATTTTGAGGATATATAAGATCCTTTCTAAGGATATGAAATAACATTTTGAAACTTACATAAGATTTAATTGGTGAATCATAAGGTTACTAATGTAAATGATTCTATGTCATTATTTAGAGCCTAAATGTCATGATTATTTTATGACTTACCATGATTTATGGAGTTTTTATATATGATATTTAAATGAGAAGATATCATGGTTAATAAATCCTTGCACTGCTGCTGTTTTTTTATGTGAACATGTATTCATAGAGAATAAAAGAATATGATATTTCTAGAAATTCAATGAATAAGTATCCAAGTATTTTATAGGAATAAATATCAATAATTAAAATGATTATTCCATGAAATAAATATATCGTTAAGTGGATGAAATTATTATAAAGTGAAAGAGGTATATTTTTTTCAAATTGTACACTATTTTTAATTATTTTATAGCTGTAATTTAATATTTATTAGGTTTTCTATAATAGAATACTTCCTATAGTTATCTAAGTAAGATAATCATGAGTTTATATTTATGAATAATATCTTTGATGAGATAGAATGAGAATTGATGACCTATAATTATAGTGTTTTGAATGAGGAGATGATAATGCCAAGATTTCATGAAGGTTTAAATAATTTGATTATATTAATTATTGAATTTATATTCCCTTAATATAATAATTTAGTATATATGAATAAAGAGATTATGTAAAAATATGAGTGAGATATTCCTACAATGATTCAATATCTTGGGAGTAAATTAAATTGAAAGATGAAATATTTTTATAGAAAATTTTATTTCACCTATTGAAGAGAATGAAAGGAAGAGAGGGTGCCTATCATAAATTTTAAATACATACTATTATTTTTTTTAAATATTACCAAGGGGGGAAGAAGAGTGTGACAACTATATTGATTGTTATAAAATTTATAAAAAGAAAAAAAAATTGAGATTTTTTTCATGAGATAGGAGATCAGATTATACCCATGAATAAAAGAGGCTCAATATATCTTGGTTATCTTCCATCAAGGAGGACTACGGTGAATATGTTTGTTGATGAAAAATGACCTGGTTGGTTATAGAGTATTAATCTACAAGTTGGTTCCTTCATATGATGGTGTATACTAGGCATGTAACCTAGTTTTTTTAGATAATGTTTTCTAGACCATCACTTTAAGTTCGTTTAATCATTAAAAAAATATTAGGAAAGTGGGTGTTAGATAACAACAACCATATACTATGTATTATCTCACACATTAAGATTAAACCGCATAAATACTCATGTGTTGTATTTGGATTCATTATTATATATAATACATTCATGAAAACAAAATTTTAGAAGATAATGTTAGATTCATTCATCCTAATAGGTGTAGAGTTAAAAATATGGAGTTTAAATTAGTAAGAGTATATCACACTGATTCACCCCCTTCTTAGTGTGGTTTAACCAATCCTTTGGAAAAATAATTCTAATTATCAAATATTATTTTACCTTTGATTATATTAATAAAAATTAAAGATTTAATGTTTTAAATTATTGATTTTCTCTTCCCAATAAATCATGAAAGTAATTCATGGATATGTTTTGTAAAGAATTTTTTTTTTAATTTTATCACTTTTACAAATCATAAAAATTAATGGAGAATGGGAATAATAATGTTTATGATGACATCCTATATGTGATAAAGTTTCTCTTCCCAATAAATCATGAAAGGAATTCATGGATATGTTTTGTATATAAATTTTTTTAATTTTATCACTTATACGAATCATAAAAATTAATGGAAATGGGAATAATAATGTCTATGATGATATCCTATATGTGATAAGTGAAAAAAACATTTTTTTCACTTGTTTAAATCATAAATATATCAATGGTGGAAGGAATAATGTGTAATAAATGTTATTAGGTAAAATAATTATAACTAGTGGATAATATGACTTAAAAATTATATGTTTTCAATGTCACCCCGATTATTTATAAAAGAATGAGAGAAATATTTATTAGCTACTTCTAGTGCTATTTATTATCTGGTAATAAATAAATGGATTGTTTTTCCATTATTTCATTTCATGGAACTAAAGGATTTCCCTTATCAAGGTGGAGAAAATTTGAATAGATGAAAAGTTCATTAAATAATGGGAATATTTTTTTAATTTATACAAGACTTGGAATCATATAGAAATTCTATGGAAAAATCAGTCAAGATGGTTTCTCTATGGTGTAATGCTAGTTTAAATTCATTAATCATGATTCATGTGATGCATGAGTAATAAGAACAAAAAATCAAAGTAATAAAAAAGAGAAAAAGTTAGATGAGTTAACCTTATGATATAGGAAAAATAAAACTATTTAGTTAAGCACACTGAAGAATCTGAATCACGATGTTACACAAAAAAGAAGATTCTTATTATATTATTGGAGATATTGAAAAAATATGTACAATTATAAACAATACATATTTTTTATAAACTCATGTTAAATTTATAAAGAAAATAATAGTCCATCAAATAAATAATTGGATTGGTTTTCTAGAAACATCATTAATGATAATGAAAAAATTTAATTTCCTAATAGATTTTGAATATGTTATCAAAAAAGTTTTCATCTGAGCTATGTGAAAAGTGGATAAAATATAAATATGTTTTGAAAGACTATTTGAATATATTTATAGGTCAAGAGAATATTTTTATAAAAATAATGTTATCCTCAAGAATTTCATGCCCATTAATTGGTGAAATTAAGAATAAAATTCAGCACAATGAGGTTTTTAAAAAATAAAAAGGAAAAAACACTTCCAAATAAGTTAAATTATTTAATAAATATGTGATAAAGTATATTGACCTTAATCTTTCATACATGATTATTAAACAAAATTATGATAAACGATTTAAAAATAATATAATCTAGAGTAAAATGGTTTATTTTCATGTTACAATTATATTATTACAACATAATCATACAAAAATAATTAAACTCTACTTAATTACTTCATCAATATCCCCTATTATATTTTATATTCCTTTTAATATGAATTTTCACCATGGGACACTCATAAATAATAGTGTGTCTAAATCCTAATAAGGGGAAGAATAATAGGGAGGAATAAGGATAATAAAACAATATAAGAACATGTTTGAGTATAATCGTTATATAATATACATAATCCCATAATAATACGATTGAGGAATATATTTTATGGATATATGGAATGTTTCATATTCATTAGAAGGAATCATCAAGACATTATGAAAAAATCTTTCATTATGTTCATTCATAACTTATATGTATAGATTATCACTTCATAAAATACTTATAAACCTAGAATCAAGTTCATATGTAATAATAAAATAGTGAGATATAACATAATTCCAAATTCATTGGAGGGATATAAAATGGCATAGCCCCCTATCACATCATAATGTTAACTTAATTATTCTTGGAAGATAGAAATTAAAATGCACATTAATCATGAACATGATATGAATCCCAGTGAAAATAATGGGTTATATAATGACATATAAATGAATATGTCCCAGAATACACATAGAGGATCCCAAAAGTGGAAGATAAAACATTATTTTTTCATTAAATATTATAATTAAATAAAATGATCATATTTTATTGAGATAAGTATAATAAACAAATAAGTATCATTAGAAGGTTTCAAAAAAATATATTTTTTAAAGATCATGAAGGTAGATAAGATTGAATTTCAATGAATTATAAACATGAGTATACCTAGAATAATAGAATAGAAAAAAATCGAGTGTCAATTATAAGGAATTTAGAATAATAATGATAAAAACAAATAGTAAGAGGTTTCAAACCCAAAAATGAAAGATTTGTGATCGAGAGATCACTTATATTAGTTACCATTTTTTGTTATATTTACTCCTAATATAAAATAAAATTATGATTACTAATGATCTAATCAAGGAGATTATTCTATTAATTCATGCCATTCATGATCAATTATAACATTAGAAATATTTTTATTGATATTCTTTATTTAAAGATGAAATATTTTGATGAAATATTTTCTATTAATTATCCCTTTTTCATTTAGATTATGTTTTATGAAATAATTATATATTTTTAATATCAAACCAAAATTAATAACATTTATTTAAAAATATAATATATATTCTTCACGGATTTTTCATAAATGTGGTGATATGTAATGTGTTGACAACATTATCATAGAGAGATAAAATCAATCAATTTTAGGTATGCTAAAAGAAGCAGAGAGAGTGTATAAATTATATAAATGGATTAAAATATTTATACCATATTATAATAATAGTAATATTTTATATTTTTATTAATTAAATAGTCAAGGAAGATTGAAAATTATATATATATAAAGAGATTATAAATAAAAATAATATGTAAAAAATGAAAAGTTTGAATTTTTGGGTACGAATTCATTAAATCTTTTCAATATTATTATAGACTGAAGCCTTGGAGGTAGATTGGATTTCACTAGAATATCGAAAAGAATACAAGGAGGATTAAGAAAATGGAAGTGGTTAGATATTGGTCTTTGAGATATTAATGTGAATTTATTTTCTCAAGGAACTAAGTGGTGTCTTTATACTTGAGTGGAGGGATATTTTTGGGTTAAAATATTAAATAAATTATTATTTCCTAATTAAAACATGTATTAGTTGTATTCATTTAAATAATGATTCATATTTTTATAAAAATACATGTATATTTTACCTTTAAAATTTAAAACCATTAAATTAAATAGTTTATATAAATGAAATGAATAAAAATGAATAATAGTTTTTTAATGGTATACTTTATATTTTTATCCCTTGAAAATTATATTATTTGTTTCAAAATCGAATTTATAATTTAAAAATGAATCATTTATATTTTTAAATCAAAAATGGATTGATATAATCATCTTTTAACAACCTAATTAATTCTAAAATTAATATTACATCATAAAAACATAATTTTAATAAACTATACTTTTAATATTCACTAGAAAATTCAATTTTCTCAAAAAAAATTCAAAAAATCAACCATAGAAAATAAACCTAATGTGATTCCAAAAATGATATTCATTATACCAAAAATATTTTATATCTTAGATAATTTTAATATTTATAATAAGAAATATGGTTTTGTAAAATACATTATGTGGGATGGTAGAAATCGCAATCACAATTGGTTTGGGCTGGTTAATCCCAATAAAGATGGTGGAATTAATGATAATAGAATTGAGGATATTATGAAACACTTTCTAAAATTTCATGATAAGTGTTTTTTGGTAATACTTTGTTGGAAATATTTATTCACAAGAAGTATGGATCCTCCTGAGTTAGTTAGATTAAACAGGATTTGAAGGATCACATCTATATAATAGTCTTTATGAATTAATTTCCATCACACTCAAAAACACCTAAAAGATCATTAGTAGGGATTGTATTCTATTTCATAAATATAAGTAGTCTAGATATATTCTCTTCTTCCCAGGGTTCCCTATTCCTGGAATCAGCTTTAGTCAGGAAAGTATGAATCATTCATTCATGGATATTGTACTGAACTCAAATCAAAGGCTCTTAATATATTCCATTTAGTTTACTAAAGATGTTGTCAAGAACCAACTCGGGTCGACCCTGAACTGGTCACCCGAGCTGTCCTGAAACATGGCCTGAGAGGCGTTCCTAATCCTCCCAGGCTGGCGACAAGCACCAGGGCATCAAAGAGAGAAAGAGGGAATGATTTCTCCCAAAGAAAATAAATAGAGTAGCAGAAATAAAATAGAACAACACAAAGTAAATAAACAACACGAAAAGAAAGAAGGACCAACAACAACAACAAACCTGACCACGACCAAAATGCCTCTCGACTTCGAGAGTCGCTCACCCGTCCACAACCAAATATTGCCCACAATGAGAGAGCTCAAGTCAACCTGTAACAGAAACTAAAAATAGGAAAACATTATAGGCGTGAGTATTAAAACTCAGTAGGTAGGCCCAAAAAATTCTATTCCCAATGCACATACCATTAAATAAAGAATTTATCAATTCCAGGTTTGAACTAAATTATATAAAACATCGATTTCCACACACACTTCCATTTCTAAAACAAGTAACAGTCCATTACCCTTTTTAATTTATGAACAAGATTAGTGTTTAGAAGAAATAGATGCATTGCATTTCAAAATTCTTTTGAGAACAATTTAGAAATCCAAATTTTAGTTGTTGGTCAAATGGAAAACCCCACACAACGCACAATAAGGGAAATGGAAAGAGTGGCACATGGGGCCAGCAACCGAACTAGACCTCTCAATCGTCCGCAACATAAAAATAAACACTAAAAGAAAACATGGGTCGAACCTAGAAGATCATGAAAAATCTAGAACATACTATACATCAGACTCATCCTGAAGGAATGCCCTAACTCGATGATGTCATAACGCCCATACTACTACCCGACATAGCCGTGCATGGCCTAATCGAGGGGCCCAATCCACATAGATAAAATAACTCAGTATTCCCCTACTATGGGGCCACTAGCCAGTGCGTGCTCTAAACTAGTGCAGCAATCATTCTCAGAAGATTCACTCACTATGCCAGGTTCCCATGTTAACACATATAATAAAAAGGGGGTGCGTCCACAATGTAAATTAATCAGTCATGATGAACAAACATCACATACATCTCACGCAATCAACGCACACCAAAGATCACCCCTGAGTGGGGTTTCCAAAATAATTTATTTTATTAATGTGCCGAACGGGCCTTCACCAATTTTAAAGAAAAACCTCATTTCTTGAGAAAACCCAAAACACTTGTTCCGAAAAAATCATTTATCTTTAAAACTAGATGCACATTTGAAGTTCCGTGAATTAAATTTAAAGGCCAAACGGGAATTTTTTCAATATTGGGTGTCTGCTCGTCAAGAAAATGTCCCAAGTGTTCGGTATAAAATAAACGGATCATTCCTCACTAAATAGTCATTTGAAGTTTTATTATCAAATATTATATCTAATTCTTTAAAAATTATTAAAACAACATGCAATTAATAAATTCTAAATCTAAGGGAAAGTGCAATGGGAGACCTACCTCAGCTCTCTGTCCAAACAGAAAGGCATGTCGTGCCTCGCACAGACGCACAAACATGCACACGTCGACGACCACAGTACTGTGAGGTTATCACGCAAGCGCGCTTCAACAAACGTACAATAACTAAAATTACACAAACACAGACTTAAAACAACCCAAACGAGCAAACAACGCAAAAGAACCACCAAGACTCATTTTCAAAACACCACTCACACCATCGACACAATTTACAAATCCACTTCAAAATTTATTGAAAAAATCAAAGAGAAACCACAACTTTACATACCTAAAACCTTTTCAAAACCACTTTTTATAATTAACGCGCACTTCTAACATGTTGTATCATAACGTGCAGCACTTGCACCACTAAATAAACTATTTGAATAACAAAATTAAAATACCCCACACGAAAAAAACCCATTTCGAAACCATGCACACACTCCTTTAAAAACAGTAATCTAAAAGTCTACTTTTGAAATCATGTGCACCTCAAAATATTCCCAAAACATAATGTTCACCACATATAATATTTAATTAACCAATTAAATGTTTATATAAAAAATAATAATAACATCTTAAGCCACCAATTCATTATCACAAACAATGTGAAATACGCGAAACAGGTGAATATTAAATAAAAAAGATTTGTGCTAAGGGGAAACTCACCTCAATTGACGAAGAACACCCAAAAAATGGCACGAAACACCATTTTCACCTCAACCGTACACTTCAGAATTTTAATTAAGCCCTACGAAACAAATATTGAACCCCAATACATAGGGTTTTAGAAAAAATAAATAAACTCTCATCAAGGAACATACAACCAATCACCCATTACCTAAAGGGTAGGGCATCACCGGACGGAGAGGATGCGGTCAAGGGAGCAACGTCGGCGAGGGGGCAACGCTGGCGAGGGGAAGCTCTCCGGAGTCCATGTATCGGGGTGGAGCGCGCTGAACAAGGGACGTCGGGTGTTGCGAGTTGTGTTGGGGGTAGCCGAAGAGGGGAGAAAAATAACCAGACAGTGGGGGTCACCCGGCTGGGATGCCGATGTAGGGAGGGCCCGCAGCTAGGGTCGGAGGAGGTCGGGGCCTGCTGGACAGCGGTGGACGGCGGAAGGCCAGCGGAGGCGCCGGTTGGAGGGGAGTTCGGAGAGGTCGGGAGGGGAAATTTGATGAGGGGGTTGGCGGTACCTACTCGCGACAGAGGAAGAGAGAAACCTGAGGGGCACTTCTGCGCTGTGCAAGGGAAGGAAGGATGCAGACGGGATGCTACATGGAAGGAGGGCAGGGGTGGCCACACTGTTCAGGTGGTGCGCTGGGGGTGGTTAGTCGCTCATAGGAGGAGGGACTGGCCTCTGCAGTTGGGTGTGTGGTGCTGCTAGGGAGGCGGGCCGAGGTAGCTGGGAGCATGCGGTTGAAAGCGGACGTGGGGGCCGAACATGGGGAGGAGGAGTAGGGTGCTGTAGCAGAAGGCTGAGGGTGATGTGGTGCTGGGAAGGGGGAAGGAAGATGTGGCGCTAGAGCAAGATGGTTGTTTAGCTTCCGGGTGCACAGGAGGGAGGCGTTGAGAGCAGGGGGAGAAGACAAGGAGTCTGGAGCGGTGCGTTGAGGAAGGAGGAAGCGTAGGGGGGGTCGCCGGTAGTGGAGGGGTGCTGCAAGGAGGAAGCAGGGCAGGAGTAGGGAGAAGAAAAGAGGAAGGGAGAGGCAGTGGTCGAGTGAGAGAGGGAGAGAAAAAAACGAGGGGAATGGGAGGGCCTCTAGGGTTAGAGGAAAAAATAAATAAATAAATAAATAATAAAAATAAAAGAAATAATAATAATGATAATAAAATAAAATAAAATCAAAATAAAAATGAAACAAAGCACATAAATAAAACTAGGGGAACATTGACCCATAGTAAAACTACTTCACATAAAAAGTAATAAGAAAAGAATAATAATAATAATAATAATGGTAATATGATGATGATAAAAATAAAAATTTTAAAATAATCAATTTCATTTTTATAATAATGATAAAATTATTAACAAGGATAAATATTTTAAATAACGCAATAAATCACAAAATTACCCGTCCTAATATTCCGAAGGCAGGCGAACAATGTCGATGTCTAAGCAGCGCCGCGCGAGGTATCTAAAATGCACTCTGCCCGGGTGCTCGGCGACGTCAGCTGAAAAAAGAACTCTTTTTAACACGACTAAAAAGTTTTTTTCATCCGGGACTCAACCCGAACCCCAACAAAAAAATTAAAAAGTCAAAGAAAATTATAAAAGAAAAGATAGAGCGGGGTGTGACAATTCTCCCCACCATAATGCTTTCCGCCCTCAGAAATCCAAAACAATATGAAGACCCAAAGATGAAACTCTTTAAGTGTCACTCACCCCCAAAAGTTTAAGTGCCTCCAGTTGATCGATTCAAACGAACACTGAACCATCGTGACATGCAACTTACCCTGAAAACAAGATCACCTTAATTATCACCAAGCTGAACTCAAACCATCTATTTCAACAAAGGAATGAATGAACTTAAATTACCTCTAAGACTTATCCCTATAATATTCATCCAACTAAATCGTTGGGTGTACGCCAATATCAACGTTCACCTGAGAGGATGAACTCAAGGTTAGGTGGTTCCGCACGAGGACAATTACCACCAAAAGATACATGAAAAGAATCCCTGATACTGACACGAGGATGCCCGAGCGGACTCCCCACCTTAAATATTGGGCTAACTCCAAATTACATCTGGTTTAACTTTGCGAGACCCGTTGTGGGTCTCCCCACCATAAGGACTGATGAGATTAACCTAACTTGAAGTCTTTCTGCATGGTCCAAAAACCCCACCATAACGATAGGGGAGGGAAAGGAAGGGCCTAACTGGTAGAGCATCCAAAACTTCCACCATTACTATATGAACGACATCACACCCCCGAAAGAAAACAAACCAAGACATATTAAGGACAAAGGTTAAACCAAGGCCCTTTTTCACCATTGGGAATCTCCTGACTACGCGACAGCTTCACTCTGAGGCCTACGGCTGGAGCACCGATGATTGAAGCATCTTCTGCCTCGCATTCAGGATTCATAAATTACCAAAAACAAAACACAAACCAGAATTTTACCAAACATACTTCTAATAAAAATAATTGTTCCAAAGAGGTTCAACCACAACCATTCTTACAACTGAAAGAAAAGAAACACTGAAAAACACTACAAGAGACGATTACTACACCCAAGAAGCACTGCAAAGAGAAAACCTCAAACCGACCCCAAACATCGCCCTACTCCTGCTGACAGGCTGAGGTGACCTTCGACGAGCTAAGCCTAGCTTCAGTGCGCTTCTTGGAAACTCAACGGAAGAATCGCTACAAGTGACCTAGACGTCCAAATGTGTGGAAGGGTCTTGGAGCACTTGGACATGTCGGCCTTTTGTGACCATGCCTACCACACTGGTGACAGATCACAACATTGTGCTGTGAAGAAGATTACTGAAGGTCTGAAGGCCTCTTCATTCCTCTACTAGCACCACCAGCATCAGGTCACTTATCACTCTTCTTATCAGCATCCTTTGCAATGCTTCCCAAAGCTGGAGGATTCGCCACCTCAAGTCCTCCTACTAGCTCAGCTTCAGAAAGAAAGGCTTTCTCGACAACATCCGAGAAGGTGGTAAGGTTGAGCTCTTCAACTCTCTATCGCAGCTCTAGTCGGAGTCCAGACTCAAAATTTCCAGCCTTCCCGGGATCATTCGCAACAAACCAATGATCATATGGAACTAGATCTATGAAGCGTCGAAAGAATTCTAGTACCGATTCAACACCCTGCTGAAGAAAACACAACTCCATCCTCTTCCTCAGCTTCGTCAACTCATAGAAGTGTTGTTGGATAAATGATGACTTGAAAAACTCCCATGTTAGAACTTCCGGAGGCTTATTCCGAGACACGGACTTCCACCACTTCCACGTTGGGCCTTCAAGCATAAAGGTAGTCAACTTCACCTATAACGACTCAGGTAACCCAACAAAAATGAACTTGCACTAAATCATCAGAAACCACTCCTCTGCCTCAAGAGGCTCTTCTTGTCCATAAAAGAGAGGAGGGTTCAACTTCTGGAACTCCAGAACATAGTTTATGGTCTTATCAACTGGAGGATTTGCCAGGGGTGCACCACCTGAAGCTGCACCTTGGCCATCCATCAAACTGTCGTGGGGGTGAACACTAAAGAACAAAGAAACAAAGAAAATAATCAAAACATGGTCATTTCCATTTAAAATTCAACTTTTCAAAATCTCCAAAATAAATCTTTAGAAAGAAATATTCAGAATGAAGGAAAACTCAAACGATTCATGTAAAGACCCGGAAATTTCAAGGAAATTTTTTTCTTAACTTTCTTTGGAATTTTACAAGAACACAGTTTCTGACGGCGCCTGATTCCGAGGCCCGGTGTGCCCAGAATCAATTTCCAAAGTTTGCCTCGGGTACGTTCAGTGAACGAACGAGCGGGAATTTCTAACTTTTAAACCGGTGCCCGGAATCAAATTCCGAGGGCACCGATGGAACCGTAGCGCCGGTTTTTGCTTAGGAATGCCTTTCTTGGAGTTGCGTTTGCTTGGGAGCAGTTGTTTAATAAGGTTGTGGTTTAAGTGTAAAGAAAAATAAAATTTGTGTTACAAATTTTATTTATCTTCTTAAGTGGTTATATCCTAAGTGTGGAAGTTGGGGTGGAATCACAAGTTCCTAACTAACCAAGTGAGGATTAAGGTGAGGTGGGGCCCACACGAGCCCCAACCCTTCACCTTCCCCTTAACTCTCTTCTACCCCCCTTAAACTCCCTTGCACTTAATGTGCCAAAACCCCTCAAATTCCTAACTCCTTAAACTCCTTAACTCCCTTGAACCCCCCCCCAATTAAATGTGACTCTTCACTTCCACCTTTATTAATTTTGGAGTCTCTCCACCCATTAATGAAGGATGTAACTTAATGAATTTGAATTATTTTGAATTCATTAAGATAACACTATAATAAGGTGTGTTGTTTTATTGTTTGGGGTTGGCTAAATCTTTGTGATAGAGTCATGGAAGGATTGAAGAGAATTCCACCCTCGACGAAGAACACGAAGGACATCTCCAAACATGGAACAACGTCTTCTCGACGAAGAATGCCTTTTCCAAAGAAGAACGTGAAGTTTCCAACGTCGATCCCTTCTTGGATGCCTCCTTCCCACTCCTTCCGGAATAAAGAAGGGAGCGCCTTTCACGAAGAACGCTGACGTCGTCAACGGCTTCTCTTTTCCGATGTCGACGAATCGTCGCCGCCTTTCCGCGACTTCGTCAACACATAACGAAAAGCGAGGTAGGGGTTTGTTGTTGCTTTATTTAATTATTTTCCGTTCTTGGTTCTAGCATGACAAACTTGAGGATGAACGTTTAAGTGTTATCGTCTAACGAGAGGGGGACCGGACCGCACAAACACGGCCGAACCCCCCTCTTTTGTTCTTGAATGTTTCTTGCGGATGAAACGAGATAGCGTGGTGCCGTCACACCACGCGGGAATCGCACGGAAATTTTGTGTGGCGCCGTCGCGCCGCGCCATGGAAAGAATTATCATGAACACGACGCCGTCGCGCCGCGTCGAAGGAAACCGAAGACGCCGCGGCGGAGGGGCGCGGTGCCGTCGCACCGCGCCGGATGACGAAGGCCGCAGCCGGTTCCGGGCCGCGGCGGATCGTGATGACCGGCGGCCAGCCGGGCCGCCGGTGCCGGAAGACGGAAGAGGACCGGCCCTTGCCGGTCCTGTTGACAAGAAGTCGGCCGGCCAGGTCGGGCCGGGCGGGTTCGTGGAAACCGGGGGAATTTAATTCCCCCGGGCAGTTATTTGACCCCCATTATGAGGGGGGCCGGTTTCACAAAGGGGGGGGGGGGGCAGGCGGCCCCCCGTTTCCAGCTAGCTCGGCCTTCGGCCAAGCTGGCAGCGCGCCCAGCGCGCTGCCTTGCGCCGAACCGGCGCGCCTGGTTGGTTCGCCACGCCGCGCCGCGCCGGGCCGGGCCGGGCCGGGCTGTGCCGGGTCGGGTCGACCCCGTCGGGGGCGGGTCGACCCGGTTCGGGCCATCAGGGGGGTCCCGGGCCGGGCCGGGCTGTGCCGGGCCGGGTCGACCCCGTCGGGGGCGGGTCGACCCGGTTCGGGCCATCCGGGGGGTCCCGGGCCGGGACGGCCCGGGCTCGAAACCCCCGTTACCGAGCGGTTTGGTCAAATGCCCGTATCTTGGGCTACGGGCCTCCAAAGGACTCGTCGTCAGCGGCAACGCGATCCTTGGATCGAGACGGTCGTTTCGGTATACTATACTCAAGGTGCACCTTCCTTTTCGGGAGCCTACGTGGTTAAAACTCCGTAGTTAAGCGTGCTTGGCCTAGAGTAGTGATCAAGATGGGTGACCTCCTGGGAAGTTTCCCAGGGTGGGTGTGAGATGAAAAAGCCAATAACTCTCAGACCGGGCGTCCGATTGACGCGCCGTCTGTTGCGTTGAGTTCCTGTTGATGATACGGAACTTTTGGCATCCTCCGCCCGAGTTTTGGATGCAGATGGATAGTGGCCGGGTTGGATCGCACCGAAATCCAACCGGGCCCTGGAACGGAAAAGCTGATATCTTTCTGACAGAACGTCCGTTTGAAGAACCGTCAGCGGCATTGGTGATCGCGTTGAGAAACGGTCCCTATGAGTTTACCCTATGAGAGTTTGGGGTATAGTTGAGATACGGCCGGGTTTGGTTCGCTCACGAAACCAACCGGGCCCCTAGGACAAAAAGGCTAATAACTCACAGACCGGGCGTCTGATTGACGCGCCGTCTGTTGCATTGGGACCCCTATGACGAGGCGGTCCTTTGAGATACTTCTTTGCAGGACTTTGTGATACTTGGAGTATCGACCAGTAGCTCGTGGAGCGGACCCTCCCGGAGACGAGCGTGCGGAGTACGGAGACCGTGTAGCCGGCTGAGACCTGACGACTGCTTGACCGACTTGACTTGGAGTGAGTCGACTAGCCCAGTGGAAGGAGCGCCCGGTATTTGGCGACAGACCCACGGCGGACGGAGCGCCCGGTAGTTGGCTGCAAACCCGCGGTACTCGACAGGAGGAGTACCTCTGTAGGCTATTAGTGGGAGCGCCCGGTATTTGGCGACAGACCCTCAGCGGACGGAGTGCCCGGTAGTTGGCCGCAAACCCGCAGTACTCGACAGGAGGAGTACCTCAGCAGTCTTAGGTTAGTGAGCATTACCTCGGAGTCGTGACAGGACCACTGTACACTCCAGAGACGGAGCTCTTCAGCAGTTACGGTTTCGATAATGAAAATCCTGGTTTGAGCTGAGACTTTTGACCTTGTGTTTACCTCATGATTGAGATGGGTCACTTGCTAACTTAGGTATATGTATGGGCATATACCCGGGTAGTGGTTATCCGTTGATTTCACAAGCCTTGTGTTTCCTCATGATTGGGATGAGTTACTTGATAACTTAGGTATATGTATGGGCATATATCTAAGTAGAGGTTATCTGTTGAGATCTTATTTGTGGTTATCCTTGTTGGTTTAGTGAGACCTTGAGGGTCTCGGGGTCCCTACTGAGTTTCGTTATACTCACCCCTGCACGGGCTATGCCCGCACCTCATTGTGTTGGTTGCAGACGATGGGCAGTGTTGACAGAAGCCGAGTGTTCGAGGACTGGACAGTACCTGGCGGTGGACTATACGAAGAGATGGTACCCAGAGGAGGACCTCACGATGAGGCGGTACCCAGAGGTGGACGTGACGACGAGGCGGTACCCAGAGGTGGACCACTGGGCGAGACATACTCGGAGCGGACGGTGGGACCTGAGGAGCAGAGGAGCTATCTGTACCCACCCTTCAGGTGGGATTTCCAGTGGACAGCTCGGTGTAGCAGCTTTACTTTTCAGTTGCTGTTTTCCCTTTCGAGTTGTACTTTACAGTTGTAGTTGTACTTTCTTTTGGGTTTGTATTCTGGACCATTTACTTTTCAGCACTTTCTTTTGTACTTAGTGTTTTACTTCCGCTTGTGCTCTGTGGTTCTTTTTGTTTACTTTTATAAAGGCAATGCCTTCCCAGTTATCGGGATTTACGCCTTGGTGCTAGTCGCCAGCCCCTGGCCTATGGAAGGCGGGCTTGGGGTAGTCACGGCACGGGCCCCGAGGGCGGGTCGTGACAAATTGGAATCAGAGGAGTTCAGTTCTACCGCAGAACTCAGGACTCTGATCTTTTTCTATGTGAAGCAATAGTGTTAAGGGTACCGAGTGTGGTCTTCAGTTCAGGGAGTCCAGTGTTGGTGCGGCGGCCGACGTATCCGTACACCAGGACCCTGACTACTGATTTCCGAATTTGTACACAAAAACACTGATTGCGTGTGTGTTTCCAAAGTTTTAAAGTCAGCTCAAACTAGGTCAGCTCACCAGGTATAAGACGTTGACTGTGTCGCATCTGTTCAGGATGTCTCCACGCAGACAGTCAGTTGGAGTTCCGAGAGAGTACTCGATGACGGCTCACCGAGCGACGAGGCTCTGGTGCAGGGCCCTTTTTACTATGTTGGCACCCTCGGGTGGTGTATCAGTACATCACCACCTGTTGGGCAGCAGATGCAAACGGCTATACTAGCAAACTGTGCACGCTGGCGGAGCGTGTTGCACGAGTTCCAGCAGTAGAGGCCTCAGAAGTTACGAGGCGAGGCAGATTTCCAGACAGCAGAGCAGTGGCTGAAGGCGATTGCTAGAGTTTTCCGCCTAGCTGAGACATCAGTAGAGTGGATGGTGGACTTGGCCACTAGTGTTTTCCAGTGAATGACCATGAGGATGTTCCGCATAGTGATGAGGCTTCGGTACGTGAACCGATGCCTGAGATAGTGCCTTTGGGTAGTGTGTCAGCTATACATCACTACCTATTGGTCAGCAGTTACAACCGGCGGTACCGGTAGGTGACACATGTAAGTTTACTGCCTTACATGTGTTCTATCTTTAGATACCCTCATGTTCCGAGGTGAACCTGACTCATAGGCGGCTGAGGACTGGCTTGAGGAGGTGGCCGAGAATTTTCTAGAACTTTTACA
Organism: Viscum album; assembly: GCA_963277665.1. NCBI lineage: Eukaryota > Viridiplantae > Streptophyta > Magnoliopsida > Santalales > Viscaceae > Viscum > Viscum album. The sequence goes on along the minus strand of OY728157.1, from coordinate 19,502,323 downwards.
GTTTCAGCGGGACGACGTGTTGATAGCTGAGAATTCATCGAGGCGTACCGAACATATCGGGTACTCAATGGAAGCGTTTCGATCAGTGCAATAGAGGTCGGACCTCTTAGCATGGTATGTTTAAGGGCTTCCGAGCCAGCACCTTTTCTCTATGCATTTCTACTTAGGCTAGAGTGCTAGAAGGAACCTTTGTGGTTGAGAATTCTTTGCTGATCGAATACAGCCAGAGAAAGTTAGAAGTTTGGAAAGCAGGAAACTGACACCAGTCTCGGAGACTTGGGCATGTAAAATGTTTCAAGAAGTGGAAATGTTAAGGACAGATGAATCTGCAGAGCAGCAGACATGGAGGCAGAGCTTGGAGAGAAGCTCGTGGTGGTGTACATTTCAACATGTTACCATCACCCGCCTTTGTAGTCCCCGCTAGACTCAGGGAGTTGGAGAGCAGGGAAAGAGGGTAGCTGCTTGCGGTCATGGAGTGCGACCAAAAAGGGGCTCTAAGGATGATTCGAAGTGCGGAATTTATCTTCCACTAGCTACCGTAGCCACAGGCATCGAAACGAATCATCCCTTCCTTCCATGAATCTAGTCCCAGACCTAGAGATTCCGGTTAAGCCGTTGACTTGACCCTCACGTCTGGAGATACCTTTGGGAGGAGACTCGATAGTCACACTTAAGCCGACGGTGTGATCTGACCCTTGAGGCGAGAGTCTCGGTTAGGACCTCTTGGTAATAGCGTCAAGGCCTTACGACGTTAGTTTGAGTATGTATTTGGCAATCACTGTTCATACTCAAATTGACGGTATTAGGCAAACGTTGGGATGGGTTTTCCTTGGTCGGCAAAAAGGAAACCCTGGGCAGCACAAGATAAACTCGTGCATGGGAGGGTGTAGCCGATCATTCTTGGGTCGGCCAACCTTACCCTCGTGGCAGCAGGAGTTTTGAGTTTCAGTTATAACCTAAAAAGGGATACCTTTAGAGTTCGAGGATGACGACCACGTTCTTATACAGGTCTCACCTCGACGAGGTTTACGAAGATGTAGCCGAGGCGGCAAGAGATCTCCGAGGATCAATAGAACTTTCTAGGTCCCCAGCAGGGTAGGCGAGGTGGTTTATCGCTTGACCCATCCACCTCAGTTGCACCAGGTTCACGATGACTTACACGTAACTCAATTGAGGAGATACGTGCTTGATCCTTCACACATCATCGACCTCAGGGAGTTGGACGTCGATGATAGAGCGACATGCACGGAGGTTCCAGTGGGGATCAAGGATAGACAGGAGCAGATCCTACGAGGATGATCGATTACTTGGGTGCACTTCCTTTGACAGTACGGGAACCTCCAGGTGAGCACACGGGAGCGGAAGGCTCAGATGCGTGCTCTGTAACGCTTTTGTGACCCTAGTTTGTGATGAAGCTTTACGGGGACGTAAAGCCCTGAGGTGGGAGTAATGTAAAGACCCGGAAATTTCAAGGAAATTTTTTTCTTAATTTTCTTTGGAATTTTACAAGAACACAGTTTCTGACGGCGCCTGATTCCGAGGCCCGGTGTGCCCAGAATCAATTTCCAAAGTTTGCCTCGGGTACGTTCAGTGAACGAACGAGCAGGAATTTCAAACTTTTGAACCGGTGCCCGGAATCAAATTCCGAGGGCACCGATGGAACCGTAGCGTCGGTTTTTGCTTAGGAATGCCTTTCTTGGAGTTGCGTTTGCTTGGGAGCAGTTGTTTAATAAGGTTGTGGTTTAAGTGTAAAGAAAAATAAAATTTGTGTTACAAATTTTATTTATCTTCTTAAGTGGTTATATCCTAAGTGTGGAAGTTGGGGTGGAATCACATGTTCCTAACTAACCAAGTGAGGATTAAGGTGAGGTGGGGCCCACACGAGCCCCAACCCTTCACCGTCCCCTTAACTCTCTTCTACCCCCCTTAAACTCCCTTGCACTTAATGTGCCAAAACCCCTCAAATTCCTAACTCCTTAAACTCCTTAACTCCCTTGAACCCCCCCCCCCAATTAAATGTGACTCTTCACTTCCACCTTCATTAATTTTGGAGTCTCTCCACCCATTAATGAAGGATGTAACTTAATGAATTTGAATTATTTTGAATTCATTAAGCTAACACTATAATAAGGTGTGTTGTTTTATTGTTTGGGGTTGGCTAAATCTTTGTGATAGAGTCATGGAAGGATTGAAGAGAATTCCACCCTCGACGAAGAACACGAAGGACATCTCCAAACATGGAACAACGTCTTCTCGACGAAGAATGCCTTTTCCAAAGAAGAACGTGAAGTTTCCAACGTCGATCCCTTCTTGGATGCCTCCTTCCCACTCCTTCCGGAATAAAGAAGGGAGCGCCTTTCACGAAGAACGCTGACGTCGTCAACAACTTCTCTTTTCCGATGTCGACGAATCGCCGCCGCCTTTCCGCGACTTCGTCAACACATAACAAAAAGCGAGGTAGGGGTTTGTTGTTGCTTTATTTAATTATTTTCCGTTCTTGGTTCTAGCATGACAAACTTGAGGATGAACGTTTAAGTGTTATCGTCTAACGAGAGGGGGACCGGACCGCACAAACACGGCCGAACCCCCCTCCTTTGTTCTTGAATGTTTCTTGCGGATGAAACGAGATAGCGTGGTGCCGTCACACCACGCGGGAATCGCACGGAAATTTTGTGTGGCGCCGTCGCGCCGCGCCATGGAAAGAATTATCATGAACACGATGCCGTCGCGCCGCGTCGAAGGAAACCGAAGACGCCGCGGCCAGAGCGGGGCCGCGGCGGAGGGGTGCGGTGCCGTCGCACCGCGCCGGATGACGAAGGCCGCAGCCGGTTCCGGGCCGCGGCGGATCGTGATGACCGGCGGCCAGCCGGGCCGCCGGTGCCGGAAGACGGAAGAGGACCGGCCCTTGCCGGTCCTGTTGACAAGAAGTCGGCCGGCCAGGTCGGGCCGGCCGGGTTCGTGGAAACCGGGGGAATTTAATTCCCCCAGGCAGTTATTTGACCCCATTATGAGGGGGGCCGGTTTCACAAAGGGGGGGGGGGGCAGGCGGCCCCCCGTTTCCAGCCAGCTCGGCCTTCGGCCGAGCTGGCAGCGCGCCCAGCGCGCTGCCTTGCGCCGAACCGGCGCGCCTGGCCGGTTCGCCGCACCGGGCCGCGCCGCGCCGCGCCGGGCCGGGCCGCGCCGGGCCGGGCCGGGCTGTGCCGGGCCGGGTCGACCCCGTCGGGGGCGGGTCGACCCGGTTCGGGCCATCCGGGGGGTCCAGGGCCGGGACGGCCCGGGCCCGAAACCTCCATTACCGAGCGGTTTGGTCAAATGCCCGTATCTTGGGCTACGGGCCTCCAAACGACTCGTCGTCAGCGGCAACGCGATCCTTGGATCGAGACGGTCGTTTCGGTATACTATACTCAAGGTGCACCTTCCTTTTCGGGAGCCTACGTGGTTAAAACTCCGTAGTTAAGCGTGCTTGGCCTAGAGTAGTGATCAAGATGGGTGACCTCCTGGGAAGTTTCCCAGGGTGGGTGTGAGATGAAAAAGCCAATAACTCTCAGACCGGGCGTCCGATTGACGCGCCGTCTGTTGCGTTGAGTTCCTGTTGATGATACGGAACTTTTGGCATCCTCCGCCCGAGTTTTGGATGCAGATGGATAGTGGCCGGGTTGGATCGCACCGAAATCCAACCGGGCCCTGGAACGGAAAAGCTGATATCTTTCTGACAGAACGTCTGTTTGACGAACCGTCAGCGGCGTTGGTGATCGCGTTGAGAAACGGTCCCTATGAGTTTACCCTATGAGAGTTCGGGGTATAGTTGAGATACGGCCGGGTTTGGTTCGCTCACGAAACCAACCGGGCCCCTAGGACGAAAAGGCTAATAACTCACAGACCGGGCGTCTGATTGACGCACCGTCTGTTGCGTTGGGACCCCTATGACGAGGCGGTCCTTTGAGATACTTCTTTGCGGGACTTTGTGATACTTGGAGTATCGACCAGTAGCTCGTGGAGCAGACCCTCCCGGAGACGAGCGTGCGGAGTACGGAGACCGTGTAGCCGGCTGAGAGCTGACGACTGCTTGACCGACTTGACTTGGAGTGAGTCGACTAGCCCAGTGGAAGGAGCGCCCGGTATTTGGCGACAGACCCACGGCGGACGGAGCGCCCGGTAGTTGGCTGCAAACCCGCGGTACTCGACAGGAGGAGTACCTCTGTAGGCTATTAGTGGGAGCGCCCGGTATTTGGCGACAGACCCTCAGCGGACGGAGCGCCTGGTAGTTGTCCGCAAACCCGCAGTACTCGACAGGAGGAGTACCTCAGCAGTCTTAGGTTAGTGAGCATTACCTCGGAGTCGTGACAGGACCACTGTACACTCCAGAGACGGAGCTCTTCAGTAGTTACGGTTTCGATAATGAAAATCCTGGTTTGAGCTGAGACTTTTGACCTTATGTTTACCTCATGATTGAGATGGGTCACTTGCTAACTTAGGTATATGTATGGGCATATACCCGGGTAGTGGTTATCCGTTGATTTCACAAGCCTTGTGTTTCCTCATGATTGAGATGAGTTACTTGATAACTTAGGTATATGTATGGGCATATATCTAAGTAGAGTTTATCTGTTGAGATCTTATTTGTGGTTATCTTTGTTGGTTTAGTGAGACCTTGAGGGTCACGGGGTCCCTACTGAGTATCGTTATACTCACCCCTGCACGGGCTATGCCCGCACCTCATTGTGTTGGTTGCAGACGATGGGCAGTGTTGAAAGAAGCCGAGTGTTCGAGGACTGGACAGTACCTGGAGGTGGACTATACGAAGAGATGGTACCCAGAGGAGGACCTCACGACGAGGCGGTACCCAGAGGTGGACGTGACGACGAGGCGGTACCCGGAGGTGGACCACTGGGCGAGACATACTCGGAGCAGACGGTGGGACCTGAGGAGCAGAGGAGCTATCTGTACCCACCCTTCAGGTGAGATTTCCAGTGGACAGCTCGGTGTAGCAGCTTTACTTTTCAGTTGCTGTTTTCCCTTTCGAGTTGTACTTTACAGTTGTAGTTGTACTTTCTTTTGGGTTTGTATTCTGGCCCATTTACTTTTCAGCACTTTCTTTTGTACTTAGTGTTTTACTTCCGCTTGTGCTCTGTGGTTCTTTTTGTTTACTTTTATAAAGGCAATGCCTTCCCAGTTATCGGGATTTACGCCTTGGTGCTAGTCGCCAACCCCTGGCCTATGGAAGGCGGGCTTGGGGTAGTCACGGCACGGGCCCCGAGGGCGGGTTGTGACAAATTGGTATCAGAGGAGTTCAGTTCTACCGCAGAACTCAGGACTCTGATCTTTTTCTATGTGAAGCAATAGTGTTAAGGGTACCGAGTGTGGTCTTCAGTTCAGGGAGTCCAGTGTTGGTGCGGCGGCCGACGTATCCGTACACCAGGACCCTGACTACTGATTTCCGAATTTGTACACAAAAACACTGATTGCGTGTGTGTTTCCAAAGTTTTAAAGTCAGCTCAAACCAGGTCAGCTCACCAGGTATAAGACGATGACCGTGTCGCATCTGTTCAGGATGTCTCCACGCAGACAGTCAGTTGGAGTTCCGAGAGAGTACTCGATGACGGCTCACCGAGCGACGAGGCTCTGGTGCAGGGCCCTTTTTACTATGTTGGCACCCTCGGGTGGTGTACCAGTACATCACCACCTGTTGGGCAGCAGATGCAAACGGCTATACTAGCAAACTGTGCACGCTGGCGGAGCGCGTTGCACGAGTTCCAGCAGTAGAGGCCTCAGAAGTTACGAGGCGAGGCAGATTTCCAGACAGCAGAGCAGTGGCTGAAGGCGATTGCTAGAGTTTTCCGCCTAGCTGAGACATCAGTAGAGTGGATGGTGGACTTGGCCACTAGTGTTTTCCAGTGAATGACCATGAGGATGGTCCGCATAGTGATGAGGCTTCGGTACGTGAACCGATGCCTGAGATAGTGCCTTTGGGTAGTGTGTCAGCTATACATCACTACCTATTGGTCAGCAGTTACAACCGGCGGTACGGGTAGGTGACACATGTAAGTTTACTGCCTTACATGTGTTCTATCTTTAGATACCCTCATGTTCCGAGGTGAACCTGACTCATAGGTGGCTGAGGACTGGCTTGAGGAGGTGGCCGAGAATTTTCTAGAACTTTTACAGTTTCAGCGGGACGACGTGTTGATAGCTGAGAATTCATCGAGGCGTACCGAACATATCGGGTACTCAATGGAAGCGTTTCGATCAGTGCAATAGAGGTCGGACCTCTGAGCATGGTATGTTTAAGGGCTTCCGAGCCAACACCTTTTCTCTATGCATTTCTACTTAGGCTAGAGTGCTAGAAGGAACCTTTGTGGTTGAGAATTCTTTGCTGATCGAATACAGCCAGAGAATGTTAGAAGTTTGGAAAGCAGGAAACTGACACCAGTCTCGGAGACTTGGGCATGTAAAATGTTTCAAGAAGTGGAAATGTTAAGGACAGATGAATCTGCAGAGCAGCAGACATGGAGGCAGAGCTTGGAGAGCAGCTCGTGGTGGTGTACATTTCAACATGTTACCATCACCCGCCTTTGTAGTCCCCGCTAGACTCAGGGAGTTGGAGAGCAGGGAAAGAGGGTAGCTGCTTGCGGTCATGGAGTGCGACCAAAAAGGGGCTCTAAGGATGATTCGAAGTGCGGAATTTATCTTCCACTAGCTGCCGTAGCCACAGGCATCGAAACGAATCATCCCTTCCTTCCATGAATCTAGTCCCAGACCTAGAGATTCCGGTTAAGCCGTTGACTTGACCCTCACGTCTGGAGATACCTTTGGGAGGAGACTCGATAGTCACACTTAAGCCGACGGTGTGATCTGACCCTTGAGGCGAGAGTCTCGGTTAGGACCTCTTGGTGGCAGCGTCGAGGCCTTACGACGTTAGTTTGAGTATGTATTTGGCAATCACTGTTCATACTCAAATTGACGGTATTAGGCAAACGTTGGGATGGGTTTTCCTTGGTCGGCAAAAAGGAAACCCTGGGCAGCACAAGATAAACTCGTGCATGGGAGGGTGTAGCCGATCATTCTTGGGTCAGCCAACCTTACCCTCGTGGCAGCAGGAGTTTTGAGTTTCAGTTATAACCTAAAAAGGGATACCTTTAGAGTTCGAGGATGACGACGACGTTCTTATACAGGTCTCACCTCGACGAGGTTTACGAAGATGTAGCCGAGGCGGCAAGAGATCTCCGAGGATCAATAGAACTTTCTAGGTCCCCAGCAGGGTAGGCGAGGTGGTTTATCGCTTGACCCATCCACCTCCGTTGCACCAGGTGCACGATGACTTACACGTAACTCAATTGAGGAGATACGTGCTTGATCCTTCACACATCATCGACCTCAGGGAGTTGGACGTCGATGATAGAGCGACATGCACGGAGGTTCCAGTGGGGATCAAGGATAGACAGGAGCAGATCCTACGAGGATGATCGATTACTTGGGTGCACTTCCTTTGACAGTACGGGAACCTCCAGGTGAGCACATGGGAGCGGAAGGCTCAGATGCGTGCTCTGTACCTCTTTTGTGACCCTAGTTTGTGATGAAGCTTTACGGGGACGTAAAGCCCTGAGGTGGGAGTAATGTAAAGACCCGGAAATTTCAAGGAATTTTTTTTCCTAATTTTCTTTGGAATTTTACAAGAACACAGTTTCTGACGGCGCCTGATTCCGAGGCCCGGTGTGCCCAGAATCAATTTCCAAAGTTTGCCTCGGGTACGTTCAGTGAACGAACGAGCAGGAATTTCAAACATTTGAACCGGTGCCCGGAATCAAATTCCGAGGGCACCGATGGAACCGTAGCGCCGGTTTTTGCTTAGGAATGCCTTTCTTGGAGTTGCGTTTTCTTGGGAGCAGTTGTTTAATAAGGTTGTGGTTTAAGTGTAAAGAAAAATAAAATTTGTGTTACAAATTTTATTTATCTTCTTATGTGGTTATATCCTAAGTGTGGAAGTTGGGGTGGAATCACAAGTTCCTAACTAACCAAGTGAGGATTAAGGTGAGGTGGGGCCCACACGAGCCCCAACCCTTCACCTTCCCCTTAACTCTCTTCTACCCCCCTTAAACTCCCTTGCACTTAATGTGCCAAAACCCCTCAAATTCCTAACTCCTTAAACTCCTTAACTCCCTTGAACCCCCCCAATTAAATGTGACTCTTCACTTCCACCTTCATTAATTTTGGAGTCTCTCCACCCATTAATGAAGGATGTAACTTAATGAATTTGAATTATTTTGAATTCATTAAGCTAACACTATAATAAGGTGTGTTGTTTTATTGTTTGGGGTTGGCTAAATCTTTGTGATAGAGTCATGGAAAGATTGAAGAGAATTCCACCCTCGACGAAGAACACGAAGGACATCTCCAAACATGGAACAACGTCTTCTCGACGAAGAATGCCTTTTCCAAAGAAGAACGTGAAGTTTCCAACGTCGATCCCTTCTTGGATGCCTCCTTCCCACTCCTTCCGGAATAAAGAAGGGAGCGCCTTTCACGAAGAACGCTGACGTCGTCAACGGCTTCTCTTTTCCGATGTCGACGAATCGCCGCCGCCTTTCCGCGACTTCGTCAACACATAACGAAAAGCGAGGTAGGGGTTTGTTGTTGCTTTATTTAATTATTTTCCGTTCTTGGTTCTAGGATGACAAACTTGAGGATGAACGTTTAAGTGTTATCGTCTAACGAGAGGGGGACCGGACCGCACAAACACGGCCGAACCCCCCTCCTTTGTTCTTGAATGTTTCTTGCGGATGAAAGGAGATAGCGTGGTGCCGTCGCACCACGCGGGAATCGCACGGAAATTTTGTGTGGCGCCGTCGCGCCGCGCCATGGAAAGAATTATCATGAACACGACGCCGTCGCGCCGCGTCGAAGGAAACCGAAGACGCCGTGGCCAGAGCGGGGCCGCGGCGGAGGGGCGCGGTGCCGTCGCACCGCGCCGGATGACGAAGGCCGCAGCCGGTTCCGGGCCACGGCGGATCGTGATGACCGGCGGCCAGCCGGGCCGCCGGTGCCGGAAGACGGAAGAGGACCGGCCCTTGCCGGTCCTGTTGACAAGAAGTCGGCCGGCCAGGTCGGGCCGGCCGGGTTCGTGGAAACCGGGGGAATTTAATTCCCCCGGGCAGTTATTTGACCCCATTATGAGGGGGGCTGGTTTCACAAAGGGGGGGGGGGCAGGCAGCCCCCCGTTTCCAGCGAGCTCGACCTTCGGCCAAGCTGGCAGCGCGCCCAGCGCGCTGCCTTGCGCCGAACCGGCGCGCCTGGCCGGTTCGCCACGTCGGGCCGGGCCGCGCCGCGCCGCGCCGCGCCGGGCCGGGCCGGGCTGTGCCGGGCCGGGTCGACCCCGTCGGGGGCGGGTCGACCCGGTTCGGGCCATCCGGGGGGTCCAGGGCCGGGACGGCCCGGGCCCGAAACCCCCGTTACCGAGCGGTTTGGTCAAATGCCCGTATCTTGGGCTACGGGCCTTCAAACGACTCGTCGTCAGCGGCAACGCGATTCTTGGATCGAGACGGTCGTTTCGGTATACTATACTCAAGGTGCACCTTCCTTTTCGGGAGCCTACGTGGTTAAAACTCCGTAGTTAAGCGTGCTTGTCCTAGAGTAGTGATCAAGATGGGTGACCTCCTGGGAAGTTTCCCAGGGTGGGTGTGAGATGAAAAACCCAATAACTCTCAGACCGGGCGTCCGATTGACGCGCCGTCTGTTGCGTTGAGTTCCTGTTGATGATACGGAACTTTTGGCATCCTCCGCCCGAGTTTTGGATGCAGATGGATAGTGGCCGGGTTGGATCGCACCGAAATCCAACCGGGCCCTGGAACAGAAAAGCTGATATCTTTCTGACAGAACGTCCGTTTGACGAACCGTCAGCGGCGTTGGTGATCGCGTTGAGAAACGGTCCCTATGAGTTTACCCTATGAGAGTTCGGGGTATAGTTGAGATACGGCCGGGTTTGGTTCGCTCACGAAACCAACCGGGCCCCTAGGACGAAAAGGCTAATAACTCACAGACCGGGGGTCTGATTGACGCGCCGTCTGTTGCGTTGGGACCCCTATGACGAGGCGGTCCTTTGAGATACTTCTTTGCGGGACTTTGTGATACTTGGAGTATCGACCAGTAGGTCGTGGAGCGGACCCTCCCGGAGACGAGCGTGCGGAGTACGGAGACCGTGTAGCCGGTTGAGACCTGACGACTGCTTGACCGACTTGACTTGGAGTGAGTCGACTAGCCCAGTGGAAGGAGCGCCCGGTATTTGGCGACAGACCCACGGCGGACGGAGCGCCCGGTAGTTGGCTGCAAACCCGCGGTACTCGACAGGAGGAGTACTTCTGTAGGCTATTAGTGGGAGCGCCCGGTATTTGGCGACAGACCCTCAGCGGACGGAGCGCCCGGTAGTTGGCCGCAAACCCGCAGTACTCGACAGGAGGAGTACCTCAGCAGTCTTAGGTTAGTGAGCATTACCTCGGAGTCGTGACAGGACCACGGTACACTCCAGAGACGGAGCTCTTCAGCAGTTACAGTTTCGATAATGAAAATCTTGGTTTGAGCTGAGACTTTTGACCTTGTGTTTACCTCATGATTGAGATGGGTCACTTGCTAACTTAGGTATATGTATGGGCATATACCCGGGTAGTGGTTATCCGTTGATTTCACAAGCCTTGTGTTTCCTCATGATTGAGATGAGTTACTTGATAACTTAGGTATATGTATGGGCATATATCTAAGTAGAGGTTATCTGTTGAGATCTTATTTGTGGTTATCCTTGTTGGTTTAGTGAGACCTTGAGGGTCTCGGGGTCCCTACTGAGTATCGTTATACTCACCCCTGCACGGGCTATGCCCGCACCTCATTGTGTTGGTTGCAGACGATGGGCAGTGTTGACAGAAGCCGAGTGTTCGAGGACTGGACAGTACCTGGAAGTGGACTATACGAAGAGATGGTACCCAGAGGAGGACCTCACGATGAGGCGGTACCCAGAGGTGGACGTGACGACGAGGCGGTACCCGGAGGTGGACCACTGGGCGAGACATACTCGGAGCGGACGGTGGGACCTGAGGAGCAGAGGAGCTATCTGTACCCACCCTTCAGGTGGGATTTCCAGTGGACAGCTCGGCGTAGCAGCTTTACCTTTCAGTTGCTGTTTTCCCTTTCGAGTTGTACTTTACAGTTGTAGTTGTACTTTCTTTTGGGTTTGTATTCTGGCCCATTTACTTTTCAGCACTTTCTTTTGTACTTAGTGTTTTACTTCCACTTGTGCTCTGTGGTTCTTTTTGTTTACTTTTATAAAGGCAATGCCTTCCCAGTTATCGGGATTTACGCCTTGGTGCTAGTCGCCAGCCCCTGGCCTATGGAAGGCGGGCTTGGGGTAGTCACGGCACGGGCCCCGAGGGCGGTTCGTGACAATTCACTAGGGGGAAATTAGTGATGATGGGTGACTCAGACATATAGTTGGCATCCATACGCCAATCACGGCACCATCACAACAAGAACTCTAGGGTGATGTCTCCAGCTCCACGTGGCTTTCCGAGCCCTGTGATATCACGGAGGGCACTTGCCTAGCTCCCGTTTCATTTCCCAATACAAAAAAAAAACACATGAAAAACCCAAAGACACCAATAACTCGGACATCCCATGGTAACCCGAGGTTCGGAGTGAGTAAGGTTTCATGACGTCCTTCTCTTCCGTATGCCTCGAGTCCCGAAAATTCTACTCCTTTTACCATGAAAACCCCAAATAAAAATGGGCGCTCTGAAAAAAAATGGTCCGCTCAGGAGGCGACCTGCTCTGATACCATTTTGTCACGAACCAACCCGGGTCGACCCTGAACCGGTCACCTGAGCCAGCCCGCAACATGGCCCGAGAGGCGTTCCTGATCCTCCCAGGTTGGCAACAAGCGTTAGAGAATCAAAGAGAGAAAGAGGGAACAATTTCTCCCAAAGAAAAGAAATAGAGTAGTGGAAATAAAATAGAACAACGCAAAGTAAATAAACAACATGAAAAGAAAGAACGCCCAACAACAACAACTAACCTGACCACGAACAAAATTCCTCTTGACTTCAAGAGTCGCTCACCAGTCCATCACCAAATCTTGCCCACAATGAGAGAGCTCAAGTCAACCTGCAGCAGAAACTAAAAATAGGAAAACACTATAGGTGTGAGTATTAAAACTCAGTAGGTAGGCCCGACAAATTCTATTCCCAATGCAAAAACCATTAAATAAAGAATTTATCAATTCTAGGTTGGATCTAAATTATATAAAACATCGGTTTCTACACACACTTCCATTTCTAAAACAAGTAACAGTCCATTACCCTTTTTAATTTAAGAATAAGTTTAGTGTTTAGAAGAAACAGATGCATTGCATTTGAAAACGCTTTTGAGAACAATTTAGAAATCCAAATTTTAGTTGTTGGTCAAATGGAAAACCACACACAACGCACACAAAGGGAAGTGGAATGAGTGGCACACAAGGCCAACAACCAACCTAGGCCTCTCAATCATCTGCCACATACAAATAAACACTAAAAGAAAACATGGGTCGAACTTAGGAGATCCTGAAAAATCCAGAACAAACTATACATCTGACTCATCATGAAGGCATGCCCTAACTCGATGAAGTCATAAGGCCCATACTACTACCCGTCGTAGCCCTATATGGCCTAACTGAGGGTCCCAATCCCCATAGCAGCAATAACTCAGTATTCCCCTGCTATGGGGCCACTAGCCAGTGTGTGGTCTAAACTAGTGCCAGGTTCCCATGTTAACACATATAATAAAAAGGGGGTGCGTCCACAATGTAAATTAATAAGTCACGATGCACAAACATCACATACAGCTCACACAATAAATGCACACCAAAGATCACCCCCGAGTGGGTTTTCCAAAATAATTTATTTTATTAAAGTGCCAAACAGGCCTTCACCAATTTTAAAGCAAAACCTCATTTCTTGAGAAAACCCAAAACACTTGTTCCGAACAAATCAGTTATCTTTAAAACTAGAAGCACATTTGATGTTCTTTGAATTATGTTTAAAGGACAAATGGGCATTCTTTCAATACTGGGTGTCCGCTCATCAAGAAAATGTCCCAAGTGATCGGTATAAAATAAACGACTCTTTCCACACTAAATAGTCATTTAAAGTTTTATTATCAAATATTATTTCTAATTCATTAAAAATTAATAAAACAACAAGAAATTAAAAAATTTTAAATCTAAAGGTAAGTGCAATGGGGGACCTACCTCGGCTCGCTGTCCAAACACTAAGGTGTGTCGCGCCTCACACAGACGCACAAACACGACACATCGACGAACACAATACTGCGAGGTTATCACGCAAGCGTGCTGCAAGAAACACACAATAACTAAAATTACACGAAAACAGACTTAAAACAACCTAAATGAGCAAACAACGCAAAAGAACCACCTCGAATCATTTTCAAAACACCACTGGCCCCATCGACACAATTTACAAAGCCACTTCAAAATTTATCGAACAAATCAAAGAGAAACCATAGATTTACATAACCAAAACCTTTTCAAAACCAATTTTTATAATTAAAGCGCACTCGTAACCCGTCGTATCAGAACGTGCAGCACGGGCACCGCTAAATAAACTAATTTCATAACAAAATAAAAATACACCACATGACAAAAACCCATTTCGAAATCATGGACACACCGCTTTAAAACAGTAATCTAAAAGTCTACTTTTGAAATCATATGCACCTCAAAATGTTCCCAAAACATAATGTGCACCACATATAATATTTAATTAACTAGTTAAAACTTTATATAAAAAAATATTAATAACATCTTAAGCCACCAATTCATTATCACAAGCAATGTGAGATACACGAAACAGGTGAATATTAAATAAAGAAGATTTGTGCGATGGGTAAACTCACCTCAATTGATGAAGAACACCCCAAAAATGGCACGAAACACAATTTGCACCTCAACCGCACACTTCAGAATTTTAATTAAACCCTACGCAACAAATATTGAACCCCAATACATAGGGTTTTAGCAAAAATAAATAAACTCTCATCAAGGAACATACAACCAATAACCCATTACCTAAAGGGTAGGGCATCCCTGGAGGGAGAGGATGCTGTCAAGGGAGCAATGCCAGCGAGGGGGTGACGCTGGCGAGGGGTAGCTCACCAGAGTCCATGTATCAGGGTGGTGCGGGCTGAACAGGGGACGTTGGGTGTTGCGAGTTGTGTCGGGGGTAGCCGAAGAGGGGAAAAATAAAAAAAATAACCGAATAGTCGGGGTCACCCGACTTGGAAGTCGATGCAGGGAGGGCCCACGGCCACGGTCGGAGGAGGATGAGGCCGGCTTGACAGCGGTGGATGGCAGAAGGCCAGCGGAGGCGCCGGTTGGAGGGGAGGCCGGCGAGGTTGGGAGGGGAAATCTGATGAGGGGGTTGGTGGTGCCTGCTCGCGACAGAGGAAGAGAGAAACCTGAGGGGTACTTCTGCACTGCGTAAGGGAAGGAAGGATGGAGATGGGATGCTGCATGGAAGGATGGAAGGGGAGGTCCTGCTGTCCAGGTGGTGCACTGGGGGTGGTTGGTCACGCACAGGAGGAGGGACTGGCCTCTGCAACTGGGTGTGCGGCGCTGCTGGGGAGGCGGGCCGAGGTGGCTGGGAGCATGCGGAAGAAAGCGGGCGTGGGGGCCGAACATAGAGAGGCGGAGCAGGGTGCTGCAGCAGAAGTCCGAGGGTGATGTGGTGCTGGGAAGGGGAATGGAAGATGGGGCACTGGAGCAGGATGGTTGGTCGGACTCCGGGTGTGTAGGAGGGAGGCGTTGAGAGGAGGCGGAGCAGAGAAGGAAGCTAGAGCGGTGCATTGAGGAAGGAGGAAGCGCATGGGGGGTCACCGGTAGTGGAGGGGCGCTGCAAGGAGGAAGCAGGGCAGGAGCGGGGGGAAGAAGAGTGGAAAGGAGAGGCGGTGGCCGAGTAAGTGAGGGAGAAAAAAAACGAGGGGAATGGGAGGGCCGCTAGGGTTAGAGGAAAAATAAATAAATAAATAACAAAAATAAAAGAAATAATAATAATGATAATAAAATAAAATAAAATAAAAATAAAAAGGGAACAAAGCACGTAAATAAAACAAGGGGAACATTGACCCATAGTAAAACTACTTCACATAAAAAGTAATAAGATAAGAAGAAGAATAATAATAATAATAATAATGGTCATATGATGATGATAAAAATAAAAATTTTAAAAGAATCAATTTCATTTTAATAATAATGATAAAATTATTAACAATGATAAATATTTTAAATAACGCAATAAATCACAACTTTACCCGTATTAATTTTCTGAAGGCACGCGAACCGTGCCAATGTCTAAGAAGCATTGTGCGAGGTATCTAAAACAAACTCTACCCAGGCGCTCAGCGATGTCAGCTGAAAAACGCGCACTTTTTAACACAACTCAAAAGTTTTTTTTCACCCGGGACTCAACCCAAACCCCAACAAAAAATTAAAAAGTTAAAGGAAATTATAAAATAAATGAAAAGATAGAGCGGGGTGTAAATATATCTTGATGAGTAATTATTCACTCTGTCTCCAATTGGATTATTTTGACTCTTCACTTTTTGCAGCATCATTAATGTTCGTAGTAGTGAGGATTTCTGGGATAGGTGGTTATGGTGAAAAACTATTCATAGTAAGATGAATCTTATAGTTTGGAGAATTAAAAATCATAAGTTACTTCTTAATGTTAATGTATAGAAAAAAGGAATCACTCTTTTTGGAAAGCATGTTCTATAATAGTTCCAATATAGATTTTATTTAATAATTATTACAAGAAGGGGAGTGACCACTTTATTGATGGTATTACCTCATAGGATGAGTGGAGATATATGATCATTTATTATTTATCTATCAATTAATTACTTTATATTTTCATACCAATACAGGTGATCCATTATATATTTATACTATGTTGATATTTTTATTGTTGTCTTCTCAAAGATTTTGAAGATCTATAATGATTTTGACCAATAAAAAAGAGAACCATAAAAAACATATTAAATAAATATTTTATTATTATTTTTTATCTCTCTTTTTGATTTCTAGGAATTGTACTATCACATATTCCATCAATAGTTAGATACCTTTTACTTCTTGTTTGAATTCTTCTAGGTATAGTGAAGGTACATTCCAATGGATGAATTGGAAATCACCTAGAAATGGAATAAATCATAACTTAGATGGTTCTAATTTTAATGAAATCAAGTACAGAGGAGGTCTCATATGAATTTATAATAGATTTTTTATTCTATATTTCTCATCATTATAAGAAAATTGTAATTCTCTTATAATTTAATCTTTTTCCTTATTTACCAACATAAATTTATCCTCATTAAAAAATATTTTGTGATCTGTATTAAAATTAGATTCAAGGATGTTTTTTTAGTATCTAATGAGGATCCTCCATTTCAACTAGAGTATATCTTACACTTTCAGAACCTATAGAAACATGATCTACCATGAAGTGGAGATTCTTCATACCTGGTGCGAGGGGATTTGGCTATCGATTTCTTAGCTTTTAGAGGTGTTAAAGAGGAATCCTTGTTTATATATTTGAGTATTAGATCACTTTATATGGATTGAAAGGGTTTTATTTATAGTTATTCTCTTGATATACCTTACTTTTATCCCCTAATGATGTTGTTGTTTCATTTTACCTGTCCATGATTTACTTCATTATAATAAAATGATTAAAATTATTAGTCATCTAATTTTCATATTTGAATATTAAATTTGTTCAATTATAATATTTTCTTAATTTATTCTGAGTAAATAATATGTATATGTTATTTTACCATTTTAATGGCCAGGTAACTATTCTAATGGTTAGGTTATTATTATTAATGGAAAATTTAGTATTCTTAATGGATAATTTTATTATTCCAATAATCATATAGGTTTTATACATTGTATTGACACTTCCTATTATGTAAATTTATCATCCACATAAATTTTCCTCAAAGTTCTATATCCTTCATTTTTTTAAATGCATATTACATTTTTCATGTTTTGTTTATATATTATAGTTTTTTTCATTAGTGAGATAATTATTAGAGATCAGTGTTATCTAAAATTTTCTATTATAGTTATTTTATTTTATTTTATTTATTTTCCCATTGTACTATTTTCCATTATATGGATTATATTTGGCCATATTTTGTAATTTTTTATTATTGATGAAATAAAATAGTGCTTGTTTATTTTAGATGGTGCATGATTTTTATTATATATATATATTACATAAATTTGTAACAAATATATATTAAGAATGAAAATATCGTTTAATAAAGTATTCTTTATTATATTCTTCCCCAAATTAAAATTTTCATCCCCATAATTTTAACCCAAGTCCGGATATGAAAATCATGGAGATTACTCCAATTTCATTTAATCCTAAAATTCCATTTTATCCTCTTAATACATAATATTTTTTCAACGTAAATTTATATGGTGAGTTTTCTTATCTCATTGAAGTTAGCCTTTATGATCCATGATCATTAAATATGTCTCTGGATAATATTTTTCATGCTCTAGTTGTCAAACTTTTAGGTTTAGTAAATTATAGGGACCATATATATACTTCCTCCAAAGTGATACATGGAACATATTAGTAACATGAGATAAAGGATTAGTTTAAGTGGTAGTTGATAGATAATTTATCTTATGAAATAAATGTTCTCAAAGTGGCCAATATACCTAGTAATGATTTTTACCTCCTATCCAATACTCATCAATATCTTATAGGATGATATTTGAAGTAATACTTAGTCTCCATTTTCACTCTCTAAGTCTCTTTGATGATTGTAATCATAGCTATTTTTTTGACTCTGAGTAGCATTATTATGTTGTTAAATCTATTTAATCTTCTCTATTGTCTCTTTGAAAAGTTCATGTCCAAGAAAATTATATTAACTAACTTCAATAAAATAAGTTTGAGTTATATATCTATTAAAATATAGATCTTTATATAAGGGTATATGAATACTTGAGTGGAAATAGTTGTTTTATAAGAACACAACCAATGGATTATGTTTTTCTAAACTGTATTTTATGTTCATTAGGATATCTCTATGATTATCTATGATTTTATGAATGTTATATTAATATTGTACATAAATATGAATGTGGTAATGCATATTAAAGGTCAACTCATTATTCTAGGAATGTAGAATATTCCTCCAAAGCATATAGGTTAACATCAGATCTTAATTTGATATGATTGAATGCAGTTCCCATTGAAGCCCCGCCAATTACATTATATCTGTCATAGAATGTTTATTTAATAAGAAATATTCTTAAAAAAAGATGAATTATATAGTCTAGTTAATCCACCCAACACAACACATATGACATTTTTTCCTTTAAAAGAATTTAAAAGACCTGTGAAAATATCTATGGTGATGTTATCCCATTTTAATATTGGTATGGGTAGTGGTTGCATCTTCCATTTTGACTTATAATTATCTTCATTGATTTACTGAAAAACCATGAACCTTGAGGTGTATTAAAAAATATCTTTATTCTTGTGGCATCACCCATAGTGATCTCAATGATCTTAGAACATCATGGAACTTCTAGGGTGTATGGAGAATGATTATTGATTTGAATCATCTAATATATATTCCATTATCTCTAGTAAGTATAGAACATAAATTATAGTTCCAAATCAAATAACTCCCACTTTTCAATGTTCAATTCATGATGCTTACCTTATTTTATTTCTCTTATCTTCTTTTGAGGCTTAAAACTATCCATTTGTTCATCCTTGGTCTTATATTGGACATTTGGTTAAGAAATGTTTTGGGAACTTTCTGATATATTTTATGGTTTTAAGAATTCTTGACCATCACATACACATCTATGAAGTTAGGTCCCTTCTCAATCCTCATCATGGACAGAGTATCATGTTATATTCATCTATGAGAATAATCTACCATATTTATCTTTATGTTATGGAAGTAAATTCAGAAATCATGAAATTTTATTACATCTAACTGTATTTATTGATTCATATTTAGCTCATTCTGATTGAATATATACTTTTAATCTCTTGTGATCAGTATATATGTAACACTTCCCTTTATAAAGTTTGTTTCTCCGAATAATCAATGCAATGTTAAAATTATTTAAATTCTAATCATGCATAGGGTGGTCCTACTCATTAATATACAATTTTCAAGAGGCACATCATATCACTTAAAAATGTTTCATAAGTAAAAAACCCATGACTTTATTTGATGAAATACTATATATCATAAAAAATTATCAACATGAATAAAATTTTAGTGCAACTTTAGTGATTATCCTCCTCTTGATCTATATAAATAATTACTCACATTATTATTTGAAGACATACTTTACTCCTTTCTATGTTAACATAGTTATGGGGATGGAAAATCATGAGAAGTTTAACATAATAATTTTGTGTTAGCCAACTAATCCTAGAAAATTATAGCTCATCATGACTTCTATGGGTCTGGTTTATTCCTCAATTTCATTTTTAATTGATGGATAAACAAAATGTCTTTACTTGTGATCATGTTCCCCGATAAAGTGACTTTTTCATCCAAAATTCATAACTCATGAATGATTTTATTTTCTCATAGTGTATATAAAAATATTTTTAATAAAAAACACTAAAAATTTACCAAGGCATATTTTAAATACTCTATTTATCATGTATGTGATGTTTTTTAGGGAATTTGTAAAATAAAATTCCATCACTATATATGAACTCATAGTGTATATATATTGTATAGAACATTATCTTTTGAATATATTCACTCATCACCTTTACCCGATTAAATCTAGTGAAAATAACCACTTTGGAAAAGTATTGTGCTTCTTGAATTTAATTGAACAAGTCATCAATCCTTGGTAGTGGATACTTATTCTGTATAGTGATCATATTGAGATCTCAATACTCAATGCAAATCCATATTTACCAATCCTCCTTATAACAAAAGTGCACTAGTTCACCATTAGTTGATGTACTAGGGTAAATTAAATCTTTTTCTAGATGATATTGTTGTTTCTTATTTAAGTCCAACATTTCTATTGGGTTCATCGTATAGGGTTTATTTGATAAAGTGTGGCTTCAGGCATGAGTTCTATTAAGAGTTATATATTATTATTTGGGGAAGGTAAATTCATTATAGAATACTAGAATATATTCCATTTCAATGAGATTATCCTCAACATTGATGTTTTTATTTTAGATAACCATTTTTGGAAAATTATGCTTCTTCACTGGGTATTGGCACCCATAAAATTATAATATTTTCTAAATGACATTCATAATCCTCATTGATTTTATATTAAAGTATAGATAGTTCATTATGTGAAAATATATTTACCATTTTTGGAAGATGGTGTGAAATCTATACAATGAGATTCTATCAATGGTTATTATAGCATCAAATTTTACAAAAGGTAGGATTATGAGATTCATCGGAAGAATCATCAAACATATTCAATGTTAGGAAGTGTCCAATAATTGGGTTGAAATTATTTTCCAACTTGTTTTATCATGTATATCACTATATCTAGGTTTCAGAGAGGTGATAAAATAGTTCCAAAAATTGTTTTGGATATAAAAGGATATGTAGAAACTGAGTTAAATAAAAAATTATTCATTATCGAGTGAATTGTAATTATAATTTGAACTAATTCATTTTCATATTCTAGATTAGTAGTATTGATCCATTCATAAAAATTTCCCCTTAGATTAGGTATTTTTTGATGTTGATTAACCTTGGTGATCCATGGTTTGGTTTATTTTATTTCATAGTTCTTATGTTCCATATAATTGAATCAATTTTCTAATAGTGATTTCTTCCTTTCCTCCGTTATATTAATTTTTGTTTTCATGCCTTTTTAATAATCACAATTTTGATTCCCATATATTCTATAGTTTAAGAATTTTCTTTTTTACATTTAGGTAATTCATAATTCATTTATTATCTCTACATCCATGGGATCATTCTAAAAATTTCATTTCTACTTTGAGATCACACCAAACCAATTTTCAAAAGTCACAAACTCTTGAATAACTAGACATATTCAATAATTTTTTTTATAACTAGTAAATAATAATACCTATTTTCCTATAATTATTGATAACAAAACCCAATGCATATATTTGAGGCAATGAGAAATTCACCTCATAAGTTTCAAATAATTCACTCACCTTTTAATTAAGAATTATACGTTATCTCCCAATCATGTTATAAATATTTGGAAGGAAATACATACGTAGAGATATCATATTAATGTATTCCCACTTCATTAATTTCACTTCACCCTTTGGATTCATATTATTGATCAATGTCCAACATTAATCGAGCATCTGCTCCTAAAAACTAGATGAATAGTGTAATATTATATTTTATAAAAAAACAATGCACAAAAAGGATCCTTTCCATATATTTAACCCTTATTACATAATAAATGGATTATAAAATTCACTAAATAATACTTTTATATGTCACATGAAGGGTGTGACGCATTATTCCCTCTTAACAATTGAAGAAATATATTTTACCTGGTTCAGACTACTATTCATAACATGGGACAAGTGATTATGTACCACCTAAATATTTTAATCTATGCCTCACATTTTATTAGGATTTTCATTTGGATAATTATTGTATTCCCTACCACAAGGGTTGTTGTTTTAGTATCATTTGGCTTCCATCAATATCTAAAAAATGTTTCAAAATAAAATTATGTTAATAACGAATGGATAAATATCTTATTCAATTGTTTAAATCAATTAGAAAGATTTCACCAATGTGATATTTAAGTTTATAATATGTTATATTTTACTAAACTATTTCTTGTATTAACTAATATTTATTTTTTCCCACTATAAAGACCTGAAATTTTCATATATTTTTATTAAACCATTTTTAAGATAGATTTCATAACAATAATTTAATCCAGAATCAAAAGGATAAATACCATGGTAAAATTATGTTTGAGAAAAATCACACATAAATTATTATATATTAATTAACTATTTCTGAATATTCCTCAAATAATCATTAATTTTCATATTAATAATTGTAATCTATTGGGGTCAGACATCAAATAAGCGTGATTTGAAAGCCCAGTAAGGGGAGTATTAATAGATAGGAACAATGATTATGAAATTATATGAGAACGTGGTTTGGTATAATAATCATATAATAAATATTCAGTCACCCTTAAAGGAATGTGGAATTAATTTTATGGATACATGGAAATTATACTATATATAAGAATGAAACATCATATCATTGTGAATAAAGTTATAATCATGTTGATTTATAAATATATGAACGAAGCATCACTTCATAAAATATGAAAAAATTTAGCATCATGTTCACACATAATAATAATATCATGAGATATATAACATAGCCCAATTATTTATAGGTATACATAATTATGTTCCCACAAATTACATCATAATATACCCAAAATCAAGCATTCCATAAGGAAAGTAAAACATAAGTCAATCAAATCCATGATATGAACATATAAAAAATTAATGGTTTCTATCATGATGTCATAAAGAACACATTAATGAATATATATAGAGGTTTCCAAATGAGGAAATTAAAACACTTTTTATTTTTTTCATGGATATAATTATCAAATATATATATTATTTCTCGAAGTGACGTAATATAAACATAATAATAATATATGAAGGAATAAAAATAGTGAATCTTTCCCAAATAATGAAGGTTTATAAGAATACCTTTTAACAAAGTAGAAATATTAATATCCCTATAATATAAAAAATATTAAAAATTGAAAAATAAATTTAGTGTGGATTTATATGATTCGTTTTTAAAACAACTTGAAGGAGGTTATAAATTTAAAACATAAATATGTGGGTCATGTTTCCCCTTAATTAGGTCTAGTTTTTATTTCATAATATTTCTTCCAAATTTAAAAGAAATTAATTGTTAATAAAACACTAATCATGATACATATTATATGAAATTATTTTTTTAATGATAAATTTTAACCATGATAATTTATTTTTTTATCATTTTTTTAAATGTTGAAATGATATAATGATATGATTTCGATGAATTATCTTAATTTAATTTTGATTACATAATTTAGATTCATTATTTTATTTTCATATTAAATCTAAAATTATAGATTTAATTTATAAATATAATATATCGTTCACAATAAACAACCATGAAGGTTATGATAAATAATGCATTAAAAAAATTTCATAGGTGGTTGAAACAAACCATTAATGTGGATTTTCAAATGAGTGGTAATGAGAGAATATATACATTAAATAGATTAATATATTTACAAAATAATATAATATAAGTAATATTTTATATACATGTGAATTAAGTATCATTTGAAGGTAGAAAAAAATAGATGAGGAGTATAAAAATAAGAATAAGAGGTAAAAATGAAAATACATGATTGAATGGTTACCTCTTTATTAGAGAATTACTCTTTTTCAATCCACTAAAACCATCAGGGATAGGGATTTTTTTAATCTAGAATATACCTACGGATACAATAGGGATTCATGTAAAGTAATTCGTTACATATTGGTCTTTTAGTGGTATATTGGAAGGGATTTTCATGGGGAAGGGAGAGGGAGTATCTATACAAGTGGGGAGGAGCATTTTAGGGTTAAAATATTGAATAAAATGTTCATTCCTTTGTGAAACATTTAATAGTGGTATGATTTGAAATTATGAATCATATTTGAATAAAATTACATGATTTTAAGACATTAAAACCATGAAACCACACAATTTATTTTCTATATAAAATAAAAGAATAAAAAAGATGACTTTTGTTAATTGGTATAATTTATATTTTTAAATATTAAAAAAAATACTATTTTAGATTGGGAATTGAGATTATTGAATTTAAATTAATCATGTATCTTATTAAATAAATATTTATCAAAACTAACCATTTTAATATTAATTAATTCATTATTATATCAACATTAAAGAATACAACATTGAAATTTTGAAAAACATTATTTTCACTAATCATTTGAAAATTTTGTGTTTCATAAAAAATATCATAATTTTACCCACATAAAGTTTCAATGGTCTAATTAAAAAAATGATATTCATTCAATTAAATTATTTTCCGAATTTTTTTAAATTAATATTTAATGTATAATATATTATTTTTTTAAAAATATAATAATTGACTTTATTAAAAATAACCTTATACTTTCATTTGATATTTCATATTTGAATAGAAATTTAGGGAAATTATAATTCTAATATTTAATTTATTTATTTATAATAAATATTTATTAAAATTAGTTTTACTATTTTAAGTGTAAACATACTATTCTAAGGGTAATTCTACTATTCATATTGGTTGGGATACTATTCCTAGAAGTCATTCTTATTACTAAAATGATCATATTGAGTTTATACATCCTATAAATACCTCATATTTAATTTATTTATCATTCAATTAAATTTATCTCATGGTGATATATCCTTCATTTTTAAAATTCATATTCCTTTACTAATGTTTTTATTCTTTTATACACTATTGATCATGAGGGCCATAATTATAGGAGTTAAAAATAATAAATATTTTATGATTGTTGTTGTTTTATTTTTGTAATATTTTTTATAACCTTGTACTATTTTTAATTTTTGGGATTATATTTATCAGTAGTATGAAATTTTCTTGTGTTGATGAAATAAAATAGCATTTCATTATTTTACAAGGGGAATTATTTTTATTCTATATCGTTTACCTATACTAAGAATATATATATATATATAAGGAAAATATTAAATATGAATGAATAATTCATCACTAAAATGATTAAATGTTCTGACACAGTTGGAACTAAAGTAGAAAAATTTATTTAGTTAGAAACAAATATCAATCCTTTATCTCTCACTAATATGTTCTTAGAGAACCAAAATATTCACATACATATTTTTCATGTTTTCTTTGTCTTGGTAATTGAAGATGATTTATGTTTTTAGAGGGAGAACCGATGATGTGAGAATTCTATGAAATCTATACAAAATATTAAGAGATATAACTTTAAATTGATCCTAGTAAATAATTAATTTATTCATATTTGATGAATATATCAACCTTTATGAGCATGTTTATAGAATGAACTCTTTGAGTGTAAAATATTGATAATGTTTTAAAAATTATATCAGAATCTGCCATTTTATTTAAATATTTAATTTTGGTAATGTTTCAGAATAAATAATTTAAGAAGAATTTTTATTGCACACCTATATCTTTGTTTTAACAAAAGAAATGTGGTAGAGAAATTTTATTGATCAATGACATGAATAAGAAGAAGCATTTAAGGAATATATGGATGATAAATTATAGTATTGTGTTTTTTAGAAATTAATTTGGTTTACTACACTAAAAATTTCCCTAGTAAACTTATTTATAATTAATTGATAATGTAAGGTTTGTATCAACCATTTTTTTTATAGTCAATAAGTGTTAAAGAAAAATAAAATAACTAAATTCAAATTGAAATTAATTTTTTACATGGGTATTGAATGTATACATCATTTAGGATGATTATTAAACCCATAGGTGAAGTGTTGTGTTTTTTTAATAATTCATTATGTGAATATGTATTAAGAAGAGAAACCTAACGAAATTTCAATTACCCTGAAATATTTTATGATAGGATGAAGAGTCATCACCAAATTAAGGTTTTCAATATTTGTGGAGTAAATAATGGATAATCAATGGTGAACAAATTGATGCATGGAGTTATAAAGTACCCTTGAGAGATACTAACATTGGATGTTAAATTTCGAGATCAATATATATGTGGTATGGTTTAATAATTTCAGTACAAGATCCTTGGATAGTAGTTTTAATTGAATTTTATGATATGTCTCTATGAATATACATGAAATTTTGATGTTAACAAGATAATTTTGAAGAACCAAACCTTTTATTATTATAAATAAATCCAAATATTTTTATTGAATTCACATTTATAATATGAGGTTTTATTGAAAGGAAATTAAAGCTAATATTGGTTACTGTATTAGTTAAAAATAATATTTCAATGATTTTGTTAGTTTAATGGAATTTTTACATGACTCAAAATCCCTAAAAATTGATATATTTATATTTTATGGGATTTGATAATTTTTTAAGGTTACATAATGTTTTTTTTAAAATGAATGTGGTTGAGAATTTTTAGAAATGAATTTCGATGGTTGGGGAATAATTTTGAAAAAACCATAGCTACGTATTTTCTGAAAATTGGAAAATTATTTCATGTGTAAGTGTTTCTAGAGAAATAATTTGAAAATTGACGGTAAATGTTCAAGATGATATGTAATATATCACATAAGGGATATTTGTCTCAATTTTTAACCCTAAAATAGTACCACTGAATAGAGATATGAGCATGTAAATTCCTCCATTATGGTATTTTATGATATATATAATATTATAAGTGACTAATAAGATTTTAAATGTATTTTAAAGTAAATTTTTTAGTATCAAAATTATACATAAGATGTAATTTTTTACACATATGAAAACACAATGACTTTAATTGAAAAAGAGGAAAAAAATAAAGGATAATCAAATAATTTTTGATGATATGAAATTTATTTTTGAAGGTTCCACAAGATTAAATAGGTGAATCATAAGGATTCTAATCTAGATAATGCTAAGATATTATTCAATGATTCAAAATATATTATGATTTTTTATTAGCACTGATTCAATATTTATTTTTAGTTGAGATTTAAAAGATTATATTTTCCATGAGTGAATCCCTAGATCATAATTGTATATTTGTGTGAATATTAATTCAAGGGGAATAAATTTTTTCATGTTTAATAGAAATTAAATTAATATGAATCCAAATATTTGAAAAGAATTAATTTTTAGAACTAAATAGATTTATTTTAGGAAATAAATAAGTTGATAAGGTACCAAAATTATAAGAATGTCAATATACATAATTGTTTATAAAATAATATTATATTTTTTATTATTCTTAATAATTGTTTTTACATAATAGGTTTGCTATCAAGAAATACTCTATGGATGTTTGTACTCATGAATTTAGTATTGCAAAAAATATCATTCATGAGCTAGAATAAAAATTGAATAATATTAATTTTGAAGATTTGAATAAGGAGATCATGATGTTGGGAATTCATAAATATTTTAGTATTTTTGTTATTAAAATAATTGATTAAATATTAATGTGATATTCTTGAGGATTATATATATACCAAAGTATTCTATGAATGAATGTGTGAAAAACAATCAATATATGATGAAATATCCTTGAAGTCTATGAAAATGAGAGATCCAATGCTTTCATAGCTGATTCTTTTATTTTATGTTGAAAGAGAAGAATAATAAGGGATGACAAAGGGGTTCATACAATTTTTTGCTACTACATTCTACTATGATTAGGATTATAAATGGGAGAGAATAGTGATAAATCCTTATTGGTTGTTAAAAGATATATAACAATAAATCCATTTGATGTTTTTTCAGTTGATGAAAGAGAATATATTTTTTACATTTTTTAGAGAGACACAATATATCATGGAGAACATACTTAAAGGAAGATATAACTAAATACATGTATTGAAAAATAAAGCCCAAGATACTGATAGAGTCTAAGGATATAATTTTTCCCACATATATGAGTGAGTTTTTTTCATATAAAACTTTTGGTGCTAGGATAATGGTTTTAAACTGATCCCCTTTACCATGGTTAAATTTTAAAAATAAAATATATACTGATTGTTTGTTGGATAACAACATCCACCGAGTAAATTCTCACACATTGGGAGTGGACCTCAAAAATACTTAATTGTTGTGTTCTTATACCTATAAGATTATATTACAAACATGTACATCTAAGGTGATGAGACTGTGAGATAAATTCACCTAATAGGTGAAGAGGTAAAAAATAAAATGTTTAAATGTTTAAAATTAGACATCATTGATTCACCCCCTAATTGTTGTCACACTGCTCTTGGTGGAACAACACCTAGAAATAATTTAGGGAATCAAAAAGTAAAATTAGTGAAAAAAATATTCTATGTCAATCCCCTTGGGAATATAACCCTTATTGAATACATTTTAAGATAATTTATACGCTAGGTCTAGAAGTTAATCCAAATCATACATGATTGATGGATCATACTCAATAATTCATCAAGAAAAAACAACTTCTTTCAATGGTGACAAAATTTCATAAGAACTTGATGAATGCATGGATAAATTCAGAGTATTGTCAGTTTCTTCTAGATACCTGAGAATTATAGTCTCATGTTTTGTACATATATATTGGAATTCCCCTATCCTAAATTGTGGGAATCATTAGTTGAATCTATGATACATAAAAATATCACCAGGCTATAGTTCAAGGTGATGATAAACCAATGATTTTTCCTTGAAAATTTAATGTTTGTGGAGAGGAAAGAGTTTATGACCCTGGAGAGAGGTAATCAATATACGATGGAGTTTTCCAATCATTTTTCAAATTTATTCTTGGTTTCCCCTAAATTCCTCAAAAATTAATTCTTAATGGCTCATTAATTTTAGTTAGGTTAGATAATAAATACGACATAAATGATTATTCTTATCTATATACCAACATATGATATTTTTTTCAGCAAGGTGATAATGGTTGAGAACAATATAGTATTATATATTGACATAGGTGGTATAGTTATCACTATAATATGAATTTAGAGTTCCTCACCTGGAAGGAAAATTAATCAGGATGAATATTTAAGGGGTAGTAGAGGGTGTGTTTAATTTTCCTGTGAACTTTCTTATTAAGATTCATCCAGGTGAAATTTATTTTTATAATTTCTGGTGTGGTAGATATATAGTCTATTAACAATATTAATGATGCTCCAATTAATTTCCACTAGTGTGTATTGTTGGGCCATATTCAGTACTTTTAAAAACATTCTATTAGAGTTTCAAAGTATGTTCTTCTAATACCAAAATCTCATTGGTGGAGTCTGATGTATGTAATAGAGAAAGGTTTCATCCACAAATATAAGAGGAGTGTAGTTATATGATGTTATTGTCTTTTCGAGTATAAAACCTTTATTTGTACCTAAATATATGTTTTTATATGTGAAATGGAATTCATAAAAAAAATTAGAACCCAAAAATTCCTTCAAATCATTTAAATTATTTTAATCAATTATATTGTAATATGAGTTGAGCCATAGGTTATGAAGATCGCCACACTTTTTGGACATAATAAAGAGAATGGTTTCAAGTGTCCAAAATTTCATGTAGTGATTATTATTATTGATATTATATATAATTTTCATGTCCATAATCTAGGTATCATTGAATATATATTTTTTCATAAATAGGATGATATTATCTAAAAACAAAATGATTTCTACCATGTTAAGGTCATGTTTCATTCTCATAACGGTAACACCCATGTCATCTAATGCGAGTGGTGTAGCACCCCCAATTTGAGGTGCTAGAACTGTTATTTTTTTATTTTTAAGTATATATATTGATCAGGTTATGTTTAATGAGGTTTGAAGGGGTTTTGGAATGATTTTGAGTCTTTTATATATTTTTACATTGTGATCATGGTTTTTAGAAACCATTCCCCCCATCTAGGATATTATTTGGATTGTGGTAGCAGGGACAACAGCTCCATACGGATGGCACACAGTTGGGTCAAACATTGTGTATATCTTGGATAAACAGTTCATGTATGGATGGAGGAGGAAATTATGGTTTCTTCAAGGTTTTTCTAACCATGTGAACCAACTATTTGAGGTTTTTCATTAAGGAATTAATAGTGCATGGTTGGTGCATGGTCTTCCAAATAGTATGACCTAACCATGTGGCGTATGATTGGACCTCCTTTAAAAGTGGATTTAATATCAATTTTCCCCTTGTGAACACATTTTTCCTTAATCTTCCAATAAATCAGATTCATTTTTCCCCCAATTCATCAAATATGATCCTATTTAATCTTAGAAAAAAATTTAGGTGAATTAAAGTATGTTGGAGGCCTGAATTCATTGATAAGTGCATGTTATTAATTATTATTCTCTTTTCTTCTTAGATCCAGGGTTATTATCTCTCTAGGAACCATACATCAAGCATATTATGGGTATATATTTGTGTTTTGGATTATTTTTATAGTATCACATTGGATATAGTGAATGGGATGTGTGATTTCAACAAATATAGAAGTTATATTGTTACTTTATTCATTTTCACTGACGTTCTGAGGTCGGTAGATTATCTCTCAAATCTACTTAATTTTAAACATTATAGCTTAGTTTTTACTAAATGTGTTTCTTGAAATGATTGTGAAACCCTCATGTGATCCTTGTAGTAAACCTCTTTAGTGATTGTTTTGGAAATTTTGGAATGTGGATTGTTTCTTGAAAATGATCTGAAATAATTATTTTAAAATGATGATTTTAGAATTATAATTTTTTTTTGTATCATGGAAAATTTTTGTTGAAAATTTTAAAATAATGAATATTATATGCAGAATATTTTTTCTTATAATTTTCAATACACGGTTGGTGTGGGTTCATTTTCATTCGATGTGACCATTTAGAAGGGGATTGTGACATTGGGTCACCAAGTATTGGTCAACTTATGATGACTTGGTGGATCAAAAAGAGACAAATCATGAGTATGAAACTATAACCTAGGCATGAATGGTATGTGTGGGTGGATATGTGGTTATGGGAATTCCAAATGAATGGAGAAGTGGTTTGGAGACTACATTTTATTTATTTTAATTTAAACTTATTTTGTTTGATATAAACCATTTTAAATATATTTTAAACCATTTTATGTAAATGTACTGATTTTTTTTCCTATTTTCATGAGTTGGTAAGTCATTGGGAAAATCCTACTAAGTTTATACTCACCCCTTAATTGAGCACTATTGGGCATTTTCATATTTCAACTATCGATACACAGGTAAAGAAATTCATCTCATATCTTTAGTGATTCTTCTTGATACCATGGGAATGAAATTTCAAGTTGGAGCTTGGAGAATTTTTGGAGTTACTCAGTTGATGTCACTTTGGTGTCATTGAGTCTTATTATCCCTTTTGGTTTCCATTGAATATTCCCTTTTCAAAATATTATTTGATATGGTTATTTTTTTGGTTATGTATGTTGTATTTTATACTCATTCTTCATTTATATTTTTTGTTGTTCTTATTGTTGTAGTTTATATGTTTTATCTTTAAATGGAAAACCATACCCCAAATGTTGTTGAGGCCCTTGAAAATTATTTCAAGCCTATAGTATCCTAGGAATGTCACCTAAGTCCCAATTACAGTACTACAACTTCCTAAGCCAATGGGTTTGGGGTGATATATTACAAAAGGTATCAGCTATGTTCGGTGCGTCTATATTTTTTGGACAAATGGTATCATCATTCTTTCATAACTTAGCATCAGAGATGTGACAATTTTTTTGATCATATATTTGTAAATAGTGTTAGTATTTATCTTGGTAATTTAGTAAGGGGTGGGATTGGAAGCACCTAAAATTTAGATCATAAAAACAAACAGTTAACCTCTTTATGCTAAAATTTAGGTTACCCGAGAGTTTAGGGACATGAGTGTCTATAGACACTTCTTTGTGAGTTATCACCTCATCATTATGAGTTCTGATGATGGGGGTTGTGTGACATACATTGAAATTAAGACTTCACAAAAGGACTATATTTTTCATTTTGTGTGAAATAGTTTTCATAAAAGAAAAAAAGTGTAACTTTTTTTATTTTGAAAATGGTTGTTTTGAAAACTATGGTTAAAAACTTTATAAAAAATTACTGAAATTTTGATAATAGTTTGATTAAGGAGGTCTATGTTGTAATGTGTGTAAATGTGTTCAAATGAAATTTTTAAGATATCTTTTTCAAATAAGTGTTAGTAAACATATTTTTGTTCTGGTTGTAGTGAATGGAACCGAGTATGCATCATAGAAACCAAAAAGTAGAGGATATTGAAAATGTGGTTGCACCTAAGCCACAGTTAAACCAATAGTTGGTTCAAAGAATTTTACATGCTTTTCAAGTCATTGATAAGAGTAATAGGAATGATGAACCACGACAATTTGACCATTCTTTTCAGTTCCAAAATAATAACCCACGTATATTATAGGGGAATTCTATGCCATAAAAAAGATGTTTGTTTATATAGGATAAATCAAATAATATATTTCCATGAGACACCATCAGAGCTAAAAGTTATTTTGTAAATATATATGTTGGATTATTTGGAATTCAAATGTTGGGAATTATATGTTTAAGATAAATTACATAAAGAAATTTCATGGGAGGATTGTGAAGAATTTTTGAACAAATAATTCTACCCTCACTCAATCCAAATTTCTAGAACAATAGGTTTATTCATCTTATAGAAATAGATTCTCTTGATAATAGATTATTCTATTAAATTTGTGAATTATGTTTTTTTTCACTAGTATTTTCTACAAGTTCATCCTTGGTGGAACAAATTTTTGAGTTGGGGTTCAAAAAACAAATTTGCTCAAAGATTATCATTCTATATATTAAGGATTATAAAGAAATGGGAAATAGAGTGGAATTTGTAGGAAGATACTTCTCGAGAAACATGATTGGAGGAAGTGTGATTAATCCTATGAGAATAGGTAGGAACTCCAATTCTTGTAATAAATAAAGGAGGGACACTTGTTACCAAAGGGGTGGTATATCTAAGAATCGGACCATGGGATCAGTCAACATTCATTCTCTAGTAAATAATATGCCTAGAAGTTTTTATTCCGATTATTTTCATCATATGAAGAAATATTTTATAGCACCACCTAGATCATGTCACAATTACAACCATATGGGACAAATTTAGTGAAATATTCACAGTGCTCTATAGTCAGGCACTCGATATATATCTCAGGATTCTCAGGAATCATATTTTTATAGAGAATTAATTGTTGTAGAAAAATTATTTCCATCAGAATAGAATGATACAAGGTGATTATATGAATATTAGGACTCCTCAACCAGTTCAATATTAGGGTAACAAGAGTTAATTACAATGTGTAAGGAATTGTATGGATCTAAGTAAATGATCATGGATGATCAATATGTTCCTTCAGTGGTGAGAGGTATAATTATTTTGAATTCTATTCTTATGAAACCTTTATTTGATACAACCATGTCCCACTCATTCATTACTTCTTATTTTGTTGGTAATGTGGATTTTTTGGTTAAGATGATGCCTTCAATTTTGAAACGTCAAACTCATCTAGGATAAAGAGAGTGTTGAGCCTTTAGGTTTAAATATGGTTCTATAATTATCAATGGGGAAAAATTTCTTTAGGATTTTTATATGGTTGATATGGATGTCTATGTCTTCATTGTGGGTATGGATTGATTGAAAACATTCAAGGCCCACATAGACTATTAGCTTGAAAGGATATATTTTCTCTCGGAATAGTACAACATATCTCTTTAGAGGAGATTGGGGAGTAAACGCTAATAAAGTAGGAAAATAAGCACCAGTGGTCGGCATCATCTCTTATCAGTTGAGAGTTATTACCTTTTCTTTTGTGGATGATATTGGGAATGGATATTTTCCAAATATTATTTATCAGTTTCCAGATGTTTTCTCAAAAACATTATCTATGATTCCACCCAAAATCAGATTTGAGTTTAGGATTGATATCATAATAGGAAAAAATAATATATCACTTATATCTTATGCGAAAGAACTAATATAATTAAGATAATTTAATGTTAAATTTTATGATTTGGAATGAAAAGTGTGAATTTAACTGAGTGAATCTATGTGGGAAAAACTAATTTTGTTTGTGAAGAATGTGGATAGACCTCATATACATTGGGTACATTATCCTAATATCAAATATGTTATTATAAATAATTAGTTTACTCTTCAATACATTCTTGATATATTTGGTCAATTAAGGGGAGCCCAATTGTCCTCAAAAATTAACTTACATTTGGGATATCACCGATTGCAATTTTAGAAGGAGGATATTCTAATGAATGATTTTAGGAGTAGGTATGGAAATTAAAATTATTTTGTTTTCCCTTTTTTTTCATACAATTTCACTAAAATTATTTATGAAAATGATGAATTGAAACTTTTACAGGTATCTAGATTCCATTATGGTGGTGTTTGTTGATGATATACCAGTTTATTCTAGGAAAAAGGAGGATCATGAGAAACACATTGATATTTTGGTAGATATATTATAGGAACATATTATTTATGATAATTTATCAATGTGTGATTTATTTATACATGTTGTATATTTTCTTACCCATTCCATTTCAAAAAAAGTAATTTTGGAATATATGAAAAATATTGACGTAATTATTTCTTAGAAGCCATTGAAGAATGTCTTTAAGGTACATATTTTCCTTAGATTATTTGGATACTATTGACATTTTTAATGGGATTTTACATGATTTTAATCACAAATGAATGATTTTACATTGAAAGGCATTCCATTATGATGAAATTATCAACAAAAACTATTTCAAGAATATAATGTTAGGATTATATCAACACCAATACTCAGATTTTTGGAGATTGGAAAGGTCTATGTAGATTATTGTGAAACATAATGATCAGGGTTGGGATGTGTTCTCATGAAATTAGATCATGTTGTTGTTTATGGATCATAACATTTAATGTTTCATGAGAATAACTACCAAAAACATGACATAGAAATAGATGATATAGTCCATGATTTAAATATGAGGCGTCATTACCTCTTTGGTGATAAATCCATAGTGTTTTCGGATCATAAGAGGTTGGAATACATTACCTCATAAAGAGATTTTAATTTGAGATAGTGCATATGGATGGAGTATCTATAGATGATTGACTGTGACATTCTGTATACATCAAGAAAATTTAATTTTATAGTAAAAGCATTGAGAAGGAATTCATTTGATCAGTTTAATAAGGAGTCTCTGAATCTGTGGAAACTAGTGTTAGTGATAGAATATATTCTTCTATAATTCTCAGACTGAGGTTCTATTTTTGTTTTCTTTCATGTTTTTTCGGTATTTTTTTGAGCAGGTTAGAATTTCTTAGACATCCAATTTTGATTGTTTTACTATGAGGTCAAAATATAATGGTGGGGGGCCATTATGTTTTGGAATATAGATGGATGTTTAGTTTTAATATTTAGATATTGTATGGTTGTATCTTTAGATATTCATAAATAACTTTTAGTGCCTACCACATTTTGAGATGAAATCCTCATACTAGGATTTATAAAATGTATAACGAATTGAAATTACTTTTTTGGTGGGTTGGAATGAAAAGTTTTGTAGCAGAATAGGTTTTTAAATGACTCACCTTTCTGTAGGTTAAGGTGGAAGGCCAATGACACGATAGTGTGTTGTAGTCTTTACCAATTCATGTATGGAAATGGGATCCTAGAGCCAAGGATTTTGTAATAAGTCTACCAAGGACGGTTAAGAAATATTATGTCATATAGGTGATAGTGGATTAACTCATAAAGTTTCCTCATGTAACCCTGATTAATTAAACTAATTTGGTGGAATACTGGTCTAAAATATAAATTTGGTAAATTTTAAAAAATCACAACGTTCTAGTATGAATTATATTGGATAGAGACCCAAATATTATGTCTCATTTTTTAAAATCCTTAAATAAATCCCTTAGAACACAGTTGGTTATGATTAAAGCTTAAAATATCTTAAGGGATGGAAAATCTATATAAACAATCCCAACATTGGAAGAATTTCTTATGAAATTATGTTAGGGATATTGGTGGATCATGTGAAGATAATTTACTAATAATGAAGTTCTCATACAATAACAGTTACCAAGACACGTTTTATATGGCTACTTTTGAACCTTTTATGGGTTTCCTTTTCATTATCCTCTTTTTGGGATGGAAATTTGTGAGTCTTCATTAATTAGACAAAGCCTTACACATGATACAATAGAGGAGATTTATTTAATTATACAGTTAATGGAGATAGATCAATGTCATCAAAAATCATAGGCAGATCGTCATCGATGACTCTAGTCATTTGAGGTGAGTGATCATGTGTTCTTTTGAATATCACTAAGGATTTGGAATCATTTTCTTAGTAAATAAGGGATTTTATATCAATGATATATATTCCCTTTGAGATATGTTAATGAGTTGGTGAGGTAAAATATTAGTTGAATTGTTCACCAAGGTTATGTTCGGTGCACAATGTGTTTCATAATCCTTAGTTGAAGAAGTACCAACCTAATCCGGAATAGGTTATTTTATGGGATCAAGTTGACATAGAGATGGATAATATGTTGATTTATATTCTGGAAAATATCAAATATAGGAAATATATGATCGTTTTAGGGAAAACCATCAGAATAGTTTGGGTTCTATGGAAACATGGTAAGATTTATGAATAATTGTGGGAGCGTGAAAATTAAACGATAGATAAATGGACTAAAATACATTAAGAAATAAATGTTTTTCTAATTTCCAAGGATAGACAAGGCTAATGGTTGGGAGAATATAGCACCCCTAGTTTGAGTTTTGTTGACTGTTAATTTATTTATTTTTAGTATATATAATTATTGGGTTAACTTTTGAGTGGTTATGATAGGTTTTCGAATTAGTTTGAGGCTTTTTGAGGTTAATGGTTTGAGAATGGTTGGTAAAAACCATGCATCCCATCTACGAAACCATACAGCTTGTTCTATGAGGTAAATTTAACATCATGGGTTTTTAAGCAGGTCGAAATTCCTAACTATTCGGATTTTTTCATTTGGTGGTTGGACTAATTGTTTCCTTGGGATTTGAAACCTAATTATAATATTTTATAAACCTCTAATGCATTGTATTATGTGGTTTTTAAGTATTTATGAATGCTTTAAGGGTTCAAATATGTTTTAGAAGTTTTGTTGAATTGAAATATCATTTTTTTTGTTGGTGCAGATAGAGACACATAATTAGATTTAATCATTCAACCTCCATGTAGAAAATATGTGAGTGTATGTAGGTTTTCTTAGAGGGTGAACATGTATTATGAATGGTTTTTAAAACCATATAGCCTATAATGCACACTTAACTCCAAGTAGGTGGTAGGTGAACATGGTTGGCATACAGTCAAGCCAAACTATGCGGCCAAACCATGTGGCCTTTTTTAAAAGGGATAACCTTTGTTTAGTGAGTGTGAAGGTTTGGACCATGATTTTCCAAACCATGTGACCTAACCATGAGAGTCATTATAAAGTGATAAATATAGAGACTACTCCCTTATAATTTAACTTTTTTTCTCTTATCTTTTCCTCCCACTCACATACATTCCTCCTCCAGTAGTAGGGATCTTCCCTTTTTATGATCCTCCTCTAGGCTTCAGATTCCTATATCTTTCTAATCTCTGATCCAAAATGTTTTTTGTCTTGTTGGAATCATGGTTTATGGACTTGAATCCTCTTTATTCCTTTCCTTATATGACTAACCATTTGGAATGATAAATCTGAATGAGTTGTTTTGAATTATTTTGATGGTGTTTGTCTAAAACTATGTTTTCACTCATTTCGGCTTGACTTATAGGTTGATATTTGATAAGAATGTGTCTATGATTATATATAAAGTGGTTCATATCTTTTACCTCAATTTTCTAAGTGTTATGGGTTGAGATCCTAAATATGAACATGTGGGTTTTCCAAGTGGGACTGTAATTTTATTAATTATTTCCCTTAAATTGATTCATTGATGTTATAGGATGTCATTGGGTATTCCCTAGTATATCAAAAAAAATCTTAGATGGTTAAGGGGGTTTTTACAAACTTTGTTGGTTATGCCAGTATTCTTATTTAATTAGTTAAATGATATATCATTGCATGAGTCCTTTATGAATGTGATGGGAATGGTCTGAGGTATTGAGCTGATGTCGATCATCGAGGCTATAGAAAATGGTTCATCAAAATGGACATAGCCAAAGATTTATTGGGTCATATTTATCTCTAGGTTGATGTGATGAGGTATTCGGAATGAGGGATTGAACCATATAAAATTGAGATGGTGTTGACTATCAGGATTGGGAGATAGCTCCGCATGTGGAAATATTGCTACTTGTTATTGTGGATTAGGAATTGTTGGTGATATTTTCTCATCGTTGTTAGCCAACACTCCATTGAAGCCATGGTCACACAGAAAATACTCAGTTGAGGTTTTTATGAACACTCACTATGGGTAGAGGTCTCTATAGATACATTATCTTATGATATTGTGTTGACCATCATCTATAGAGGAGGTGATCTCTATAGAAATCCATGGTTGACGGTGATGGGATATTAGGTGATGGGGTTGATCCCATTAGGTGGGGGTTGAGACTCACTATTACACTTGAGTCTGGTGGGATAGAATTATTATAGGATAGAGATCACTCATCCATGGGAGGTTGAGTTGTAGAGATGATGGAGAATTATTATATATTGGATGATGGATGTCTCTATTCCTTAAGACATCAGGTTGTTGATTCAATGATAAATTTGGTACAAAAGTATTAGGGACTTGGAACATATTATTTTCCATGCCAATAAGATTTTAGAACATTCTCAATATATGATGCAGGAGGTTTCATATGGAATGAGGTAACGGGTGACATGGTTATGGGTGGAAACTGAGGGTTCACCTGGTATGATACTCTTCAAGGGATGCTTGAGCATTATTCTATGGGTCCTTGACACGGTAAATATATTACTATAGACATGTATTGTATGCCGAATATATATTTAGGGGAATCTATTCTGAGATATACCAGCATTGGTCGATGTAGGTAAACACTCACTTGTAGTTTTTAATAAAAAGTGGAGTGGGTTAATTATTAAATATGTGTGCATTTCATTTTTAATTATATTTTTCATAAACTTTATAACTATGGATGTAAGAAAATAACACATTGGTGGTGGAATTTTTTGTTCATACTCACACCCTACATAGTCCTCTCCTGACGTATATAGATTTTATGGTTTTGAGATCAGGTACGGGATCAAGATTACGAGCTAGTCCTTTGTGATCAGAGTTGTACCGGTTTTTTATGGGATGCTTGGCATTGGACTAGTTGGTTCCTCTACATTAGGTTATACTTTCATTAGGTTATACATATATTTACAATTATGTTCGGCTATGAGTGATCAACTTAACTATTTTGTATAACCTATTTTATAGGTGTATTTATTTATATATAGTATTATCCAATTTAGGCTTATTATTAATGTTGTTACTATTGTATTTTTGTTCATTGAGTTTATTCTATTTCATATGTTGTTATGGACCTTCTTCAACTTGTTTTATATGTATATAGAACATTATTATTACCATCACCTGAGGGTATAGTCCCCCCACTATCTCCTAATGAAACCCTCACTACTAGTATGAAGCTATTTTCATATTGGGAGACAGGCCTAAGGCCAAGTGTCTAACTGGTGTGAAGTGGAGATAAATTAGTAAATCGGGTTGGGGAGACAAATATGGTATTAGTGGAGATTTTTCTCTTTTTGGTATTACTATTTAAGTTATGGTTGACTGGAGACTAGGATTTATTCATAATTGGGTAAATAGATGGTGTTTGGGTGTTTGCAGCTCCATGAATGGGGAACAGACCAATGTTCCTAGATTGGGGATTTGATGCTATGAATTTTATTTTAGTGTTGATTGATTTCCACCTTGAATGGAACACTTAGGTGTGATGTTATTAGGTTATATGGTTTTGACCCTTGGTAAAGTATGGTAAGGGAAGATTATTAATGCATCATAATTAGTACTAAGGAATATATTATGTTTTTTTTAAAGTTGTGAATATCATTTGGAACCAAGAATATGCTAAGAGGTGTTGGTCTATATAAAGTGACAACAAAACTAAACATTATTTTCATGCTTAGATTTTTTGATGGTATTCTACTCAACCATCCCTGGTATGTGGTTTCTGATGAGATCAGTGTGTGATTTTATATGTAAATTTTATATATGGTCATGACATTGTTAAGGGTAGGCATGGGTAATAAAAAGGGGTGAGTTTTTTAAAATGTCAAGAAAAATTAAAACAATGTTTTTCCCATATAGACTTTTAGTGGAATTCTACCCAGCTACCCTAAATTGATGATATCTAATATAGATGAGATGTTATGTCTAAAAATGATATGTGTAGGCAGGGGGCCATGAGGGTGAATAAAACTTGATAGTTGACTCTTTCCTGGGTAGGTAGGGTTTCATAAGGCTGGATGCCATGTGGTATGGGTGTGGTGGGGGAGTGTAAGGGTGGTGTGATGTGCTGCATGTTACAGATTTCCCAATATGTGAAAAATATATATAATATTATTATCATTTTCTATCCATTTGTGTTTTGTATTCAGTGTGATTCCACCTAGATGACCTCTAGTGGAGCATCGGGAGGTTGGAGATGTGGTGTCTCATGAATGTGCATTAGATGATTCCCTTTAGGGTCTAGATGAGGCCACTGAGTTTCATTTTGATCCTAAAACATAGGTACAGGCCATGGTATTGGTGGGAAAACTGCAGCAGTTGGATGACTTTGGGCCATGGTTAGACAAGCAGCTCATGTCGATCTTGGTGCGAGTCATATTGTGTATTGACCGAGGAGTTCAGGGAGATGATCCATCCCTCGCTTATTTTATATGTTAGTTATTTTTCTCAACACCCACTACTATTTTAGGTTGAAGGTGGACCATAGGTAGAAGAGAACTCGAACGAATCAGTGTTGGGAATTTTCGATCATATTTTGATGCCCCCAGTTTAGAGGGTATTGCCAGATATGTATATTCTCAAAGGAATGACAAAGTGTTGGAGGGAAGTACAGGTTAAAGATGGTAGATATTAGGGACTGAAATTTAAGGATTTCAAGGCCAGTTTCTTTGACCACTTCTTCGTGAATACCATAAGGGTGGATAGATCCCATATGTTCATGAATCTATAGTAGGCAGATACATATTTTATCGATTATGTGGTAAATTTAAAATCCCTATCCTAATTTTTACCTACTATGGTTGGTGATGACATCACATGGGTGAGACAATTTAAGGATTTCTTAAGGTACACCATCAAGGTACAAGTGAATATCGTCATACAAACCTCGTTCTCAGAGGAAGTGAATTAGGTGCTAATAGGTAAGTTAAACTTGATGGACTTCTCTTATTCTAGTTGGGTGATGGTATTGTGTGGGCTTAGCAATGATGATATTTGTAGACAAAACTGAGACCGTGAAGAATCTAAATAGGGGAGTTAGGATAAATATTCGGGTAGGCCATTGAGGAGTGGTTCTTCAATGGTGTGCTTCTAGTACAGGAAGTCGGGAATGCATGGACATAGTGTGAGAATGTCCCAATGGAGTGTCAGTAATGTGGTTAGATGTATAATTTTGAGAGATTCTACATAAAGTATTATTGGGAATTTATGATCTTGGGACCAGGTCAAACTCTGGGATCTGAGGAAGGACTGAGAGTTGTACCATGAGTTGGTAACCCTGATTCTACTACATACGTAGGTCATGTTAGGGAGAGAGAGACCTAACAGTTGGGTTAGTGAATGTTATATAGTGAAACTCTTCCGGGAAGATATGCCTTGGGTATTCAGACTTTAGGCTAGGTGCATGCTGTAGATCTGGAAGGTTCAGAGCAGGGTAGCGAGATGAGGATGCTTAGATGTACACTTTTATAGTGGTATGACCTCTTGTTTTTTTCATGTATAGTTTTGATGCATGAGGTGCACATGTATTATATTTGGACTTACTATGATCTAGATGGTATGTGTTTATTGATGTGATGTGTGTTTTATATGAGGTTGAATGGAATCATAACTATGATAGGAATACATATATGTGTATATATGATGCGAGATTATTTTTTAGCATTAATTTTGAAGCTGGATCTTATGGAAATATTATGAGATGTAGGAATAATGGTTTTAATGTGTGGAATGGGTATCTATGAGAATGTGATAAGATGGCGGACATTTGGGTGTCATGTATAAAATGAGTATGAATTGAGAACCTGATGAGGTGAAAGAATCATAGTATGTTAAGGGAGGGCATGTATGTCTATGGATGGTCAGTGAAACCATCAGATAATTAATTTTGGAGGTAATTTCTTTGGTGGGGAGTGCCACAAGGTGAATTAGAATTTGACCTAATAACCTGTGTATATCGGGGTAATTTAATGAGATCGGTATGTTTGGTACCATCTCCGAATAAATCATGATTGTTCAATGATGACCTATTTTAAAGTGGGGAGACAATAACATCTCACATTTTTTAGAAATTTCAAATTCCCCACCTTCTTAATTCTTCAATGATTGTTTAGAACAACTTCTATTCTAGGATTTACACTACTAGAAATCTTACCTATACAAATTCCTCTATCCCAAAAGTTATGGAAAGATGTTGTGATAGTAAATGTAATATAAGGATATCTTAATGTTTTGTAAAACCGTTGGGATATATCCATTTAATATATGAGTATCCCAATGGTTATTGAAAACCATTGGGATAGGAAAAGGTTATCCCAATATTTTTGTAAAACTGTTGGGATAGATCTATTTTACAAAACCTATACCAACAGTTTTCAGAAACCATTGGAATAGGCCCTAAATATTCCGGTGCATATCCCAATAGTTCTGAAAACCATTGGGATAAGTACCCTTATTTTTTATGAATTATTTTTGAAAATATAATTAAATAAATCAACATATAAATTATATATATATCCAAATATATTCACAATGATAATTGAAGAATAATGGTTAGACCTTTGATATATAAGGTGGATGTCATGGGTTCAATCCTTTACTGTGTATTTTATTTGACATTACCTATCCCAATGGTTTAAGTAAAACTATTGGGAGGGACCTATCCCAATGGTTTAAGGAATGTCATTGGGATAGACCTATCTTAACGGTTTGGAAACCAATGGGATCGAATTATCCTAACAGTTTGAACCATTGGTATATAGCTATACTAACTATTCCCAAACCGTTGAGATGGGACTATACCAATGGTTTTCAAAAAATTGTTGGTATAGGTCTATCCCAATGAAAAATCAACCAATGGACCTCCAAACCATTGGTATAGTCTATACCAATGGTTTTGGGATCTACAACAAATGTTCCAAACCATTGGTATAAGATTTGTTTTATAGTGTTGGAACCCAATTATGGGAGTTTGAACTCCCCAATGGGTTTTTTAGATGGGTTTTAAGGAACAATGAATTAATTTCGGTTCAAATGAGTGTTAGAAGTGTTTGGGACATCAAAGATCATTTTTGAGAAGGTTCATAAATAGTTTCATGGTTAGATTTAACAATGCGACCTCCAAGGGAAAACCATGAGGGTTTGTGAAGGTATTATCAAGTGGTGCATATAGGTTGTCCATGGTTTTTCAAACTATGTGTCCTAGCTTTAACACTTGGTTCCACTTAAGAAGTAGGTGCACACAGTTAGCGCACTGTCTAGACAAACCATGTGGCCAATATGTAGTGTATATGGTTGGACAATGGCTATCCAAAAAGTGTTACCTAACCATGTACCTCTTAAAAAAGTTATAAATGATGAAACCACCCCTCCCTTATTGATCTTTTTTTATACTCTATTCTCCTCCCACTCACATGTGTACCTCCTCCAGTAGAAGGGAGCTTCTCTTTTTCTCCTCCTGTTCTAGGCTTGGACCCCCCATCTCTGTCTGAGCTCTAATAGTGATAAGGCCTTTAATACCCTTTCTTCCTTTACTTTTTGTCTCTCCATATGTAATTCTAAATACATGCATTCTCTTTGAACCTATTTTCATGGTGTTTGTCTAATACTATATTTTCTCCCATTTTGTCTTGATTTAAAGGCTGATATTCAAAGAGCACGAGCCTATAGGTATAATGTAGGTGGTTATTACATTTCTCATTGATTTAATGGTTGTTATGGGGTGAGTTCTCAAATATGAAAACATGGGTTGTCTAAGTGAGACCCTAAATTAATTAATGATTTCTTTTAAATTGATTCATTGATGTTATGGGATAATATTGGTTATTCTCTAGTCAATAAAATTT
Source organism: Viscum album (assembly GCA_963277665.1). Taxonomy (NCBI): domain Eukaryota; kingdom Viridiplantae; phylum Streptophyta; class Magnoliopsida; order Santalales; family Viscaceae; genus Viscum; species Viscum album. The sequence goes on along the minus strand of OY728157.1, from coordinate 19,458,145 downwards.
ATGAAATGTTAGGTATGGGTATTTGGACCAACTAGATAGGTTAGGATGATTGCCTTATTTTTTTAATTTAATTTTACATGATTCCATGAGTTCGTTGGGATGTTGATGGGAATTCAATGAGGGATTGTGGTGATGTTGATCACCAAGACTAAGGCAGCATGGTTTGTTAGGCATGTCTTATCTAAGAATATATGGGGTGATGTTGATCCCCAGTTTGAGGTGAATAGGTTGTCAAGATGAGGGAAAGTCATGAAGAACATGAGATTTTGGTGATCATCAAGATTGGGAAATAGTTTCCCATGTAGAAATGGGGTGACTGGTTGGTGTTTCCTGTGAATTGTTGGTGATTTACAATCACTATTTTTGGTTGAAATGCCATTAGAGTCATGTGAACACATATAAGACTCAGTTGAGGTGGTGTTGACTACTCATTATGGGCAGAGGCCTCTTTAGATATTGTGTTTTATGAGATGGTGTTGATCATCAACTATGGAGAAGGTGATCATTGTAGAAAGTCACATTTGATGGTGATAGACCATTAGGTAATGGTGTTGAGACCATCGGTTGGGGGATGAGGCTATCTATTGCACTTGAGTCAGATGGGCCGTAATTATTGTAGGATATAGATCACCATGCCATGGGATGTCAGACTATTGAGCCTATGGTAATTTATTATATATTATAAGGAATTTGTTGTCATGCCTTGGGACATCGGTCCATTGAGATGATAGTGACTTTGGTATGGAAGTCTGAGGGACTTGGAATATATTGGATGGGAATGTTGATAAGATGCCAGTACTTTCTTGATATATTATTAAGGTGGTATTTTATGGGAAAAGGCACCGAGTGACATGGTTATGTGTGGAACCTGAGGGTTTACCTGGTATGATACTTTTTAGGGGACACCTTAGCAATGATCCATGGGTTCTTTAATCTGAATATATATATATATATGCATACATGTATTGTATGCTAAATATATATTTTTCATTACAAATTAATATATATACCAGCATTTTCCGATGTAGGTAAACACTTACTTGTGGTCATTAAGTTCAAGTGGGTTAGATTAATTAGTAAATGTGTGTGTGTTTCCTTTTTAATTATATTTTTCATAAATAGTATAATTATAGATGTCATATAGGAACACGATGGGGGTGGCCTATTGAGTTCATACTCACACCATACATAGGCCCCTCGATATTCCTGTAGACTTAATGGTTTTGAGACCAAGTAATGGATCATAATTTGGAGATGGACCTTAGTGATCATATTTGTACCGCATTTTAATGGGATGGTTGGAAGTGGATCGGGTGGTTCCTATACATCAAGTTGAACCTTATTAGGGTTATATATATATTTTTACCCTTATGTTTGACTATGTTTGTCCTGATTAAATCTTATTTATAACCTGTTTTGACATGCTTGTTTATTTTCATGTGGTATTATTACCTTTAAGATTATTATGGTTACTCCTACTATTATATATGCTTTTGTTGAGTTTATTCTATTCCTTATTTCGTAATATACCTTATTTTTTAGTGTTATATACACATGGACCATTATTATTTCCAACACATGAGTTTATATTCTCCCCACTATCACCTATTAAGACTCTTGTTTCTAGTCGAAAACCTTTGGAATTCAAGGAGGGATGAATAAGGACAAGTGACCAATCAGCCCTGAGATCATATAAAGTAGCAAACTGGGTTGGGGCCTAATAAGACAGTATCTCAACATGGTTGGTACAGGGTTTCACAAAACCATGTATATTTCTAGGAGAAACCATGTAGTTATAGAAAGAGGGGAGAAACATGTTTAGTGCTTGGTTTTTCTAACAGTGTGAGCCAACCGTACAAGGGGTTGGATGAAGGAATTAACACCGTACAGTTGGTGAACAATGCTCCGAAACATGTTTCCAAACCATGAAACATAAAGTTGGACCTCCACAAAAAGTTTTTATAATATTAAATATATCTTTAAGAGATCATTTTTCTCAAATCCACTCATAAAATGGATTAAATTTTCTCCCATGGCATGAGAGACGATCCCCTTTGTTCAAAGAGTGATCCATAATCGAATTTATGTGCTCTGGAGGCATAAATTCAGCAGTAAGTTCCCATTATTCATCATTCTTCAACATTATTCTTAGATCTATGGTTCTTCTCTATCTCAGAACTGTAGATCATTCCCTTTATGAATAGATCTATTTTTTATTCTTTTTTGATTGTATCTTGTTAGGTCTTGTGAAGGGAACTTGAGTTGTGATCAGATCCTAATGTTTTGTTTTTTCATTCTTCATTTTTTCCAACGTTTGTGAAGTAGGTGTCATATATCTCCACTCCACTTGATTTAGAACCTGAATTATTAGATATCAATAAATTAATTTCTTAATATGATTAAGAAACCCTCATGTTATTCTTTATGTAAAACTCTTTAGTGATGGTTTTGAAAATTTTGGAAAGTGGATCGTATGTGGAATTTCTTTGAAATAATAATTTAAAATGATGAATTTAGAATTATGGATTTTTTATTCATGGAATATGTTTGTTGAAATGTTTTAAATAATGAAAGGTATTATGAAGAATGGTTTGTCTGCGAATTTGGAATGCATGGTTAGTGTGGGATCATTTTTATTGGGTGTGACCATGTGGAAGGGGTGTAAAGAAACCCAGGATTAACACACATCAATATTAAATATTTTTAGATGAAAATTTTGTACATTAAAAAAAATCATACAAGAGGAGTGAAATAGTTTAATGTATTTGAAAATATAGAAATAAAATATTCTATCCAAGTGAAAGATCTTCAACATCTCTGACAAAGATCTCCATCTTTAGTACTTCTACCTAAAACCTTCCTTTATAACCTGGAGACAAGAAAAGTAAAAAAGGGGTTAGATAAAATGATCAGTAAGGGTAAACAAGGGATATGTGCAAGAATAAACATGATCATAAGGGTATGAGAATGTGATCCTGAAAATAAAAGATCATACCCTGCATATCAAATATCATAAAGATGAATCGAGGCATAAATCTTGATAGTTTATAAGACATAAATCATAAGGAAAAAATAACATAATCCCTGAAATCATAACATAGGAATAAGATGTCGAATTTTGGAAACACATAAGCATATATTGATTTCAATTATTGACAAGGCATCAATTCCAAAACCATCATAGTGGAAAAAGTCCTTTACTAAACCGGGTGAACCCCCATTCTAGCCAAGTATTACTGAACTGAGTAAAACCTCATTCCAGCCCTGTATCTCTGAATTGAGTAAATCGTCATTCCAGCCAAGTATTACTGAACTGATTAAACCCTCATTCCAGCCCTATATTACAGAACTGAGTGAACCCTCATTCTATCCCCATATTATTGAATTGAGTAAACCCTCATTCCAACCATATATTACTAAAATGAGTAAACACTTCTTCCAGTCCTTTATTACTGAACTGATTAAACCCTCATTCAAGCCCTATATTACTAAACTGATTATACCCTCATTCCATACCTATATTACTGAACTGATTAAACCATTGTTCCAGCCCTGTATTACTGAAATGAGTAAACCTGCATTCCATCCCTATCAATCTAATGATATTAAAATCTTTACCCAATACATTTGAGAGGGATATAGGCCTTACCCATCACATAATTAATTCATACATACATGTTCCACAAGATAATAAACAAACTTATCATAAACCATGAAATTAAATGGGAATAATGAACATGTAAACATATCATAACCTAGGGAATAAGAAAGGATTCATAATCATTTCATCGTAAACATAACCAATGAAAAGAAGTAGTTTTCAATAGTTTATTTCTCGTGAAATAGAAATGGGTTTCATAAACGTATTACACATTAAGAAGAAGTGGTTTTCATAAATATCATGACATTAATCATAACTCATTCATAGAAATGATATGAATTCATCTTTTAGATCATTTTCTATAAGGTATTAGTAACATCAATAGATGTTATCACAGATGGAAAATAATTTTGAAATACCCTCAAAAACATTGCTTGGGAAAAATATCATTTTTTTTGTTTGAAAAAGGATTTTTAATACATAAAACCATTTTAATATCGTTTTTCTTATAAAATATCCATAAAACTTATAAATAACACAAGAAATAATTTTGAAAACCTTTTCCATGTATAAATTTAAAATAAGCTTCAAAACTTTTTAAAAAACCTTTTTCTTTGAAAGAACATGAAATATTTTAAAGAAATATTAAAAATGTTTTGAAATAATTTATTTTAAAATAAATTGAAAAGATATAAATAAATCATGAAATTTTTTTAAAAATAATATTTCGTAAAAAATTATAAAGAATATTTAAAACATTTTAAAAACAATTTCATTGAAAGAACTTTCAAAACCTATAAATAGAGATTGAATTCGTTTTAAAAACAATTTTTCTAGAAAACTTGTAAAATAAGTTTGAAAAAATTCTGAGAAATAAATTTCATGAAAAATACATTAAAAAAATTATTAAATATGAACCTTTTAAAAATTTTAAAGGGAGCTTCAAAGTAATGATGGGGGTAAATCCGTACAAGTCATACAAGGTAAAAAGAACATTCAATTTTCTTGGTAAAAAGGGTGGAAAGATTGCTTGTTTAGAAAACAACAGGAAGATTCCCTTGAAGATATTTTTAAGAGAAAAAAATCTTATAAATGTATTTTATATCTTATAGTATAATGGTATTATATTCTTGGAAGCCCTTTTTCAAAAACATAGATTTTCGATGGAAGGGAGGGTAAAGTAGGGCTTTCCTAAAAACTCTTTCTTAACTATCTTATGTACCAAAGTGAAGAAAATTATACCAATAAATGAGTATACCATAAAATAACATATTATAAAGAAACTTAAGAATTTTATTGATAGATTGATCATAATATTTCATCAAATGAAGCATAAACATAAATAATCTTGAACAAAAATGAGATGGTCTCAATAAACTCTTATAATATACAATATTGGGATCTTTCTCTCCATGTAAGGAAATTAAATTACATAAATCTTGAGATATCATGAAAATAATTATATTCATTATATAACATGTAAAATAAAATTATATACACCTCAATAATAGTTTAGGTGCATAACAAACATGAGTCTCAAAGAAGGAAAATGAAGACAAAACTATTTTAACGATTTGGAAACATTTGAACGTTAAAACCCATGAAACAAAGATCAAAGAATGGATATGTGAATAACCATAAATATTAGTACAAGATTCATAAATTAAAATCATGTTCAGTACATACACCACAAAAAAGTAAAGGGTGGCGAACATAGCTTGTATCTCCCGAAAATTAATAGTGAGATGAAAATCCCCTTACCTTGTGTCTTGAATCTCTATGTACTCGTATAGGATTCCTATAAAATAAATATATCTTTATTTTAAATATTTTATAGAATAATATTCTTATATATATTTGCATGTATGGTTTTATTATAACCATATATTAACTTTTTTGTTAACTATCTTATGTTAATGTTTTACTTCGTGTAATATTATCTTTGTTCTTCACATGTGTCTAAATTTGTTATATAATGGATCTTTATTCTTATATCATGATTCCAGAATGTATAAAATGAAAAAAATATCTGGTATATCCAAAATAATTATATTAAAATAATATTTAGCATAATTAATTACATAATTTAATACACCATTCATGGATACAGTAAGTCGTACGTACAAATGAACGTTGTTTTTCGTTTTTAATGTCGTGTTGAAAGAACGTATACAAATGTCATATGTATATATGTATATATATGTACATATATATATATATATATCATTATTCATGTAGAATTAATATATCATATATATAATATAATTTCAATAAACCCATCCTTAATACATTCCTTGTGGTGTGTGAATGAATCACATCGCTTTGACGGGTGATAGTCCACACTTCCTCAAACGAGATTATCATATTAACACCAAATGGAAGGTAAAAATATGTGTGTTAATAAAGTAATAATAAGGATTAAAGACATAATAAATATAATATATTATATATATAAATATAGGTTCAATCATAATGGCCCCCATGATTTGTGGTAAAGGAGAAATGAACAATCATCAGTTTGTGAGGCAGTAGTTCTCCATACACTGAAACAGTATGTTCAACATCCATTAAGAAGGATGTGTGTGTATTTTTAGGTCAGAAAAGTTGAATAAATACATAATAGTATATATATTATACTGGTTTTTTCACATAATAAATTAATAAATAGTGTTTATTCGGTGGATAAGTAAAATAAAGGAAAGGAGGCTGAGAGAAGGCGTTGCCTCTAAATCGGGTAACTCCTTTTCATTTGTGCCAAAAGGCTTCCTTGAGAGGGTTCCTGACCAAAGGTAGGATTCAAGATATAAGGTAGGATTATTGGGAGGAAATTTGGGTTGGGATTTATTTAACTTAAAAGGTTTTATAGGTGTGAGGAATGGGTATAGGTGATGGCCTTTTATGGGGAATGAAAAGGGCTCACCTTGAATTTTAAGAGACAAATTTGATGGGTACATGTTATTACCTAAAAAAGACTTAATAAACAAAAAAACTCAATATTTAAATGTTTATGGATGAAATATGGACAGAAAATTGGTTTTGGATAATTGGATAGGTAATTTGGGCCCTTAATTTTAAGGTTTTGTCCCTAATTATGCTTAATTTGACCTTAATTACTCTGATTAATTTTAATCACTTTTACTAATCATTTTTCTCAAAAATTTACAAGGACATATTATAATATTAAAATTTTACTGAATAAAATAGTGTATGTAAGATTTTTTAAATTCCAATCATATAAGCGGTAAATTTAAGATTAGTGATAATCCCGCAGACGTGATGAAATAACTTGGTTTTAAAGTAGGATAATGTTCAAAAGTTTGTTAAGATATTACATTTGGTTTCAAAATGAAATTTTTTATACTAAATTAAATTGTATTAATATATGTAATATTCATTTAATTTGAAATAAAAAAATTATAATACAACTTATCATTAATAATTATTTATAAAAGCTAGTTTTTAACTAAAAAGAAGTATTTTTCACTATTCATCAAAAAATGACGTTTCTCAAAAAAATCCCAAAAGTTAACCCTTATCCAATATCATTGTTTTTAATTAAAAAATTAATTCAATGTATTAAAATTTAATTTCTAAATGTTTCTAATGTTACATTCATTATTAGAATTAGTTCATTTGAGGAAACGATGTTTTTCAACATGAAAAGGACTTTTCTAAAAATCATATCTTTTATTATCAATATGATTTATTTATATAAAAAAACTATAAAAATATTTTAAAAGTAGTTTTCAATATTTATATTACTATATTTAACCACTATGTTATAATTATCTTATTTAAATAATTAAAAAAATAAAAAATCGATATTTTGTAGAAACTCAGTGTTGTGTTCATTGTTCTCCAAGTCGGTGTTTCCTATATCACAAGCTATGTTGCTATTCTATATACCACAAGTCGGGATTGAATTTTATGTGAAAGTAATTTTTGAATTAGTTTTTTAATAATAATAATAATATATATATATATATGCGACTATTTCTAATTTTATGTAGAATGAAAAATATTATAAAGTTAAATTAATTCGAATAAAAAATAATTCTAAAAGTCTCAGGGGTGTTACATTCTATCCCCTTTAAAATGAATTTCACCCTCAAAATTCAACTGGGTTTTTAAAGGTTTATTAATTGAATGTTTCATTCACAGAAACCTACATCATAAAAATGGATACTAAAACCTCCCTTAAAAAGGAAAATTTCGAACCATAACGGTTACCCAAAGAAACATATAACTAGGTTTCCACATAGAAGAACATAGGATGGGAGTGAATATTATACATAGAGGAAAATAATAAATATTAATATGGAGTTATTAAGGTCATAAATCACAAACTTGTGAATTATCAAAAGAAATTTGAGGGCCTGAAATTCATAAATCTATGATGATTCAAAAATCCATTAGTTCAACAGAATTTAAGGTATCAAGACAACATGTTTTTTATCACTTTATGAACATTTAATAATTATTGATAAATTTCTATAAATAAAATGTCATTCTTGGTTTGTGCTTTGAAAAGTTTATAATACATACATTACCTCATGGGATTAATTTCTTGAAATTAACATTGATGATTAAAGCACTAAAATATGATTTTAATCGATCTTAAGTCCCATAAAAGAATAAAATTTCTAACTATTATTCATATAAAAAACATGAATTAATATATAAAAATTAACACTAATAGTTTATCATAAATATTTCATTGCAAATAAATACATATTATCCAAGACATCGGGTAGGCTAGTGGTGGGCGTGAAACCCTTATCGTCCTTCAGTCATGGGTTCAAGACCCATGACCTTTCCAGACATGATTGGTTGTCACTTGACATACATGATGTCCTTTTTATAAACCACAATAATATAATAAATAATTTGTACGTCCTTGAAATATGTTTAATCACTGATTAGATTTTTTACCATGGTTTTCAACCCAGACTCAGTACACAAATACTTTCTTTGGAACTTAACTTAAAACATGGTAATAATGTGAATTACTGTAAATCATTTTCAAAAACATGCATGCTTCCTCATTTAAAAGTATATTGGATTTACTCCTTAAATCCAAAAAAATTAAACATTATTAGCGTTAGCATAATCCACCTATAAAAAAAGTCTTTAATTCATTCTAATGTAATCAATACAGTCCAATTTACTTACCCATACAACATTATCTTAGTCAAAATGTTAAGGGTTACCTTCCCTTAGTCCAAATGATAACTTTCATGAGACAACCTTTGTATTCCATCTTGACCATTCAACATATTCTTGTAAATACATAGCAAAACATTAACTAAAAAATCCATATATAATTCACCATTCTTAATTCTTGAATCCAAATACATAAATACATTGATTACTTCATCCTTAATCTAATAACAATAATACCAGTTTCCTTTCACATTTGATCCATAGTCTCTTCATCATCAGAAATGTAACCATTACTTGCACCACCTTATTGATTCTCTTTAGTAACATTCCTCTTTGGACATTAAGTTGCATAATTTCCATTTTATCCATACATAAAACATGTAACCTTTGATGAGGACTTAGGGAGGAAAATTTTTATATTTATTTGGTTAACCGAACTCTTCATTTTTCCCTTCCAGTTACTTGCTTTGTGTCCTCTTCTTCTAAAGTCAAAAATCCTTCTTGTTCCTATAAGATATTCACTTGATTCGTTCCACATTCTTGACACAAATAAACCTAAATCTTCTTTCTTCCATGGTCTCCATTACCCAAACTCTTAGTAAAATCCTTATTTCTCTTCCTTTATGAGTCTGGGAGTTATTTACGGAAATCATTTTTAATCATGTTCTGTGAAAAAACTTTTTGGAAAGATCATGACATATTTCACTCTAGTGATCATCCCAATTGACTTATAATCATAAAATCGTTCATCACATTCAACATTAATCCAATTCCTTTCGGTTCCTTCAATTGACTAAAACAAGAAGCATAGTGTGAGTAATAATTATCATAGTAGAAAATTACATAGTCGTGAAAAGAATGATTTATAGGATGTATAAATCATGACACCATCCAAAATCGATGACACCTTGTGTCTATATATGGTTATTAATAGCTAAATTATATCTAAATCATTCATGATGGTTTATGAAGTGTTTCTGAATTCCTAAATCATTTCCTTCGAGAGTGTCAAACCAGGTGTGAAGCAAGGCCCATTGCCATGTACCGGATTACCCCGAGTTAATCCTTGAACATAATTTCAGAGTTTTTACCAGTAGTTACATATGTTCCAGAGCCACATCCACTTATAGTATCCAGAAAGGGATATATTACTTAGAAACCAATCACTCTATCCTTCACAAAAATTCTAGGACATTTTCCTAAACATCAGATCATCCTTATACTTATCCTTAGAGACATCCCTAGAAATATCCTTATAAATAAACCTAGGAATGTCACTAATGTATTCTCATCCTAGGTTCCAAAGGATGACTAAACCTTTCATTTGATACCAACTAAAATGACACGGGCTTAACATACATGGATATTACATAATTTTAGATGAATATTTATCACATTACAAAAATACAAGCGAGAGGACCGTAAAATTTTAGTGTATTTGGAAACATAGAAACAAACTATTTTATCCTATTGAAAGATCATAAACATCTCCCATAAAGATACCCACCTTTAGTACTTTTACCTAAGACATTTCTTCATAACTTGGAGAAAGGAAAAATAAGAAATGGGTGAGCTCAAATTCTCAGTAAGGGTAAGCAAGGGAGACATGTAACCAAAAACATGATCACAGGGTTATGAGAATTTGATCATGGAAATAGAAGATCATACCCTTCATATCAATGATCTTAAAGATGAATCATGACCTAAATATTGGTAGTTTATAATAAATTAATCATAATTAAATAAATAACATAAGCCATGAAATCATAATATAGGAATAAGACATGGAATTGTGGAAACACAAAAGAATATACTGATTTCCATAGTAGCCAAGGAATAAATTCCAATACCATAACAGTGGAAAAGGTCCTTTACTGAACTGGGTGAATCCCTGTTCTAGCCCTATGTTACTAAACTGAATAAACCCTTGTTCCAACCCTGTATTAATAAACTATGTAAACCCTCATTCTAGCCCTATATTTATAAACTGTGTAAACCATTGTTCCATTACTGTATTACTGAACCGATTAAACCCTCATTCCATCATGGTATTACTGAACTGAGTAAACCCTCATTCTATCCCTATATTACTAAACCAAGTAAACCCTTCTTCTAGCTCATTATTACTAAACCGAGTAAACCTTTATTATTGACATGTATTATTGAATCGATTAAACCCTCATTCTAGCACTGTATTATTGAACTGAGAAAACACTCATTAAATCCATGTCTATCTCATGAGATATAAATCTTTACCCAATGCATTTCAGGGAGATATAGGTCCCACCTGTCACATTATGAAATCACAGAAACATGTTCCACAAGATCGTAAATAAACATATCATAACTCAAAAACTGAAATGGGTGTCATGAACATGTAACCATATCATAACCTATGGAAATAGATAGGTTTCATAATTATTTCATAATAAACATAACCAATTAAAAGAAGTGGGTTTCAAATTCATATATCCCATGAATGAGAAATAGGTTTCATAAACATATTACCCATGAAGAAGAAAAGGGTTTTATAAAGATCATGACATTAAGCATAACTCATTAATTGAAATGATATGAATGGTTCCTTTTGATAATATGCTATAAGTTACGAGTAACATCAATAGATGTCATCTTAGATGGAAAATAATTTTGAAATATCCTCTAAAAACTTTTCTTGAAAAATTATCATTTTTTAAATTCTAATTAATACATAAAACCATTTGAAATCCATTTTTATATAAAATTTATTTAAAACTTATAAAGAATACATGAATTTATTTTGAAGACCTTTTTCCTTGATAATTTTTAAAATAAGCTTCTAAACGTTTTAAAAGCCTTATTCGTTGAAAACTGTTGAAATCTATTTACTAAGGATTAAAATTGTTTTGAACACCATTTCATTGAAAATAATTTTAAATTTTAAAATGAAATCTTGAAAAATTTTAGAAAATCAATTTTCTTGAAAACTTATAAAGAATCTTGAAAACATTTTTAACACCATTTCATTAAAAGAACTTTGAAAATTTATAAATAGAGCTTGAAAACATTTTGAAAACCATTTTTATAGAAAATTTATAAAATAAGTTTGAAAAAATTTTGAAAATAAATTTTCATGAAAAAATAATTTAAAAAACATTTTCTTAAAGCTGAAACATTTAAAAATTTCAAAGGAAGCTTCAAAGGAATAACGACGGGTAAATCTTTACATGTCGTAGAAGGTAAAAATAACATTCATTTTTCATAGTGAAAATGGTGAAAGGATTACTTGTTTGGAAATAGACAAGAATATTCCCTTTAAGATATTTGTAAAAGGAAAAACTGTTACAAATGTATTTTATTTATTATAGGATAATGGTATAAAATTCTTGGAAACCCTTTTTAGAAAATATAGATTTCCAACTGAAGAGAGTGTAAAGTCGGGCTTTCCTAAAAACAATTTCTTAACTATATTATGTAAAAAAGAGTAAAAAATGGTATTAATTAACTATTATATCATGAAATAACATAGTATAAAGAAACTCATTAATAATATTAATAGATTTATCATGATATTTAATCCAAGTAAGCATAAACATAAATAATCTCAAAAAGCAATGTGAGTGTCTTAATAAACTCTTATAACTCGGTATCTTCACACTCTCCATATAAATAAATGGAATTTCATGAAGCTTAGGATATCATTAAAATAATTATATTCATGATATAACATGTAAAATGAAATTATATAATCCTCAAAGAAGAGTTTAGGTGCACAAAAAACAAGAGTCTCAAAGAAGAAAAATTGAGACAAAACTGTTTTACCGATTTGGTAACTTTTGAAAGTTAAACCCCAGGAAAGAAGGATCCTAGAATTCATATTTGAATACCCATAAATTTAATTAAAAGATACATAAAATAAAATCATGGTTTTTTCATACAAAACAAAAAATTAATGAGTGGAAAACATAGCTTGTATCTTCAAGAAATTAATAGTGAGATGAAAATCCCCTTACCTTGTGTCTTGACTCTCTCCATACTCATACATGCTTCCTGTTTAACAAATATAATTATATTATACATATTTAAAAGAAAAATATTCTTATATTTATTAACATATTATGTTTTGATTATAAAATTATATTACTCGTTTGTTAACGATCATATATTAAGGTTTTACTTCATGTAATATTCTCTTGGTTCTTTACATGTATCTTAATTTGATATATTATTGATCCTTATACTTATATCATGATTCCATAATTTATAACATGATAAAAATATCATGTATATTTAGTTTAATTATATTATAATAATATATAGAATAATTATGTATGTAGTAGAATACACCATTCATGGAGACGGTATGTCGTACATAAGCAAGAATGTTGTTTTCCGTTTTTATTGTCATGTTGATAGAAAGAATGTAAATGACATAAGTATATAGATATATATATATATATGTATGTATGTATGTATATACATATCATTATTCAATTATAAATACTATATAATATATATCATATAATTTCATTAAGCTCATCCTTAATACATTCCATGTGGTGTGTGAAAGAATCACATTGCTTTGAGGGGGTGGTAGTGCACACTTCCTGAAACGAGATTACCGTATTAACACAAAATGGAAAATAAAAAGATGTGTGTTAATAAATTAATGCATAATATTAAATTCATAATAAATATAATACATTACATATATAAATAGTGTGTCCATCATAATTTCCACCAAGATTTTTGGTAAAAGAGAAATGAAAATTCATTGTTTTATGAGGGAGTAGTTCATCGTACAAAGAAATAGTATGTTCAATATCAATTAGATGGAGGTGTGCATAAGTGTAGGTAATAAACATTGCTTAAAAACATCCAAGTATTTTTAGGATATAGTTTAGGGCATAGATTAATGTAATAAAGATACTTTATGGGGGGATAAGAAAAATAAAGGAAAGGAGCTTGAGAGAAGACGTTACCTCTTAATCGGGTAACTCCTTTTGGTTTCTATGAAAAGGATTCCTTGAGATGGTTTCTTCCAAAATAAAGGATTCAATATTGAACGTAGGGTTTTTTGAGTCAATTTTTGCAGGTATTGGATGAACTTAAAATGTTTTAGAGGTGTAGAGAATGGGTAGAGGTGGTGGCCTCTTATAGGGAAGGAAAAGGACTCACATTGAATTTTTAGAAACAAATTAGGTCTGCACATGTTCTTACATAACAAAAGTATTACAAAACAAACAAAAACTCAATAATTTAGTGTTTATGGACAAAATATTGACATAAAATGGGTTTTCTACAACTTCATCGGTCATTTGGTCCCTTAATTTTAAGGTTTAGTCCCTTATTAAGCTTAATTTGGCCTTAATAGTTGTGACTAATTTTAATCAGTTTTACTAATCATTTGTTAAAAAATTAACATTGTATAATTAGGCTCTAAATATTAGACTTAATACAATGGTGGATTTCATATTTTTCAAATTCCAATCACAAAATTAGTAAAATTAAGAATACTGTTAATCATGTAGACAGGATGAAATAATGGGGTTTTCAGGTAGGACAAAGTTCAAAGGTTTGTTAAGATATTACATTTGGTTTCAAAGTGAAATTGATTATACTGAATAAATTTGTATTAATATCTGTATTATTAATATAATATGACCAAAAAAATTATAAAATCATTTATCATTAATAATTAATTAGACAAAAGGAAGTTTTTAACTAAAAGGAAGTATTTTTCACTATTCATCAAAAAATGAATTTTCTCAGAAAAATCCCAAAACGTAAAATCAATATAATTTTGATATTTTGAATTCAAAAGTGAAGTTTATTTTATCAAATTCAATTTCTAAATGTGACTAAAATTACTTTCACTATTATAATCAATTCATTCGAGAAAGCGATGTTTTTAAACATAAAAAAAGGCTTTACCAAAAATCATATCTTTTATTATCAATATAATTTATTTATATATAAAAAACAATAAAAAATATTTGAAAAGTATTTATCACTATTAATATTACTATTTTTAACCTCAATGTTAAAATTATCTTATTTAAATAATTAAAACAATAAAAAGTTATATTTCATAGAAACTCAGTGTTGTGTGCATAGTACACCAAGTCGGTGTTGATTATAGTGCAAGCTTAGTTAATATTGATAGTATTACAAGACATGTTGTTATTTCATGAGAAAGTAATGTTTTACTTAGTGTATGAATATATATATATATATAACTATTTTTAGTGTCATGTGAAATGAAAATATTGAAAAGTTAAATTAATTCGAAAAAATAATAATTCTCAAAATCTCGGGGTGTTACAGGGTGTGTGACTTTGGGACACCTAGTATTAGCAACCTTTTTATGACTTAGTGTATTTATGAGTGACTGGCCTTGTGTACGGAACTATCACCTAGTCATGCATGTTGTGCGGGTGTGTGTGGAGATGTATTTATGGGTGTTCCCAATTAATAGATAAGTAGTTTAAAGTATTTGTTTTATGGATTTCAATGGATAACTATTTTGTATTTGATATAATATATTTTAATTTACTTTTAAAATATGTTATATAAATGTGATAAAAAGTTTTTTCCTACTGGAAAGAGTTGGGAAGTCATTGGGGAAATCCTGTTGAGTTTAGGCTCACTACCTTCTTGAGCGCTATTGTGCATTTGGAGATGTCATCTATTAAGACCCAAATAAAGGCAAGGTATCTCATTTATTTAGTGAAACTTATTGATACTATGGAAATGGCATGTCATGTAAGATTTTAAAGATGTTTGGGAGTTACAGAGTTGATATCACTTTGGTGTCTTTCTATTTTATTATTCATTTTTGTTTCCTTTGAGTATGTATTTTGATTATTTTTTTATTCTATGATATAGTTATTGTTTTGGTTATATTTAGTTTTATTCTATAATCATGTATCATATATAGGATTGGTTGTTTTTTATAGTTTGGATATCTTATCATTAAACGTAAAATCATCCCCCAAATGTTCTCAAAGAACATGGAATTTGTTTCTAGAATTTCGTGTCTTGTGGATGTAACCTATGGATCAGTAACACCACCACCTCTTCCCAATACAAAAGGTGATTAAAAGTATATTACAATTGGGATGCCAAATTTGTTATATCAGGGATTATCATTTCATATTTTTGATTTATATCTTTTTATATTTCCTTTTTTTATTTGTATTCTATTGAATAGAACTCAATTGAAGAAATTACTATAATGGTCCATAAGTATCCCTATGTATTTTTTGATCATATATCTTAGTTATCACTAGCGGGAGAGTTCATATTTTATATTTACATAATTATTGGAGAAAGTGTTATCTCTTTAAGATTATACCAAATATCTCTTATAAAACTCAATAAACTGAATGTAAAACCTGAATAAATCAACAATATGGATTTCATATATACTACAATGTCATCATGGGTTAAAACAATAATAATTTAAATAAATAATATAGAAGTCTTATAATTTTAATTCATTATTATAATCTTAATAAGGAAGCCCTAAAAAATATCCATTTCCTCAAATTAATGACCACTTTGATCAACTTTACAGAATGAGATGGTTATCCCAAATTGATCTTTAGACAAGGACCTAATATTAGTGAATAAAGGATTCTGAAATTACAAGTAAAACTTTTATGATAAATTATAAGAATTATGAGAACCATAATATTCCTTATGGGAAAATGAATACTCTGAAAGTATTTAGAGAATTTTCGAACTGTCTCTTCCGTACATAAATTGACATTATAGACCAAGTGTACATGGATGATATCTTGGATTACCCTAGTATAAATTAGGATCATGAGAAAATCATAGAATTTTTATTTATGGTATTGATGAGTCACTTTATAAAAGAAAAATTTTCAATGTTCGAACTCTGGATTCAAGTGTAGCATCTCGAATCTGAAGCTACTAAGCGGTGCCCAAAGATGGTTGGCCACATGACCTCAAGTGTTCCTCCATTTATTCCAAAGGCTGACGACTAGAAAATAAGTTCTAGGATTTGTCTATGGGGAAACTATTATCAATTGATTAGAGTGTATAATAATGGTAAATAATAATGATAAGCAACAGAAATAATAACAATTAACTAGTTTTAGAATAATAAATCATCTAGATAACGAACATGTGGAAGGTAAATCAATATCAGATACAAAATGATGGTCATGTCATGATGCTATACAAAATATAATTACACAAGATACATGGTTATTGAAATATACAACATGTTATACAAAAATATAAAAAGAACTAATCTACCTCCACCAACATCACGAAAATAAAATTGGTTATCTTCTCCCATAATCCATATGAGTAAGTGAAAATCAAACATCCGTAGTTGGGGGCCTACCTTTTTCTATCCCTACAATCATGAAGTTCTTTTGGGTAGTATGGGATGCCTAAAGAGGGTATGATATATATATAGTAGTACACCACCAGTGGTGTCAATAACTATCTAATATATGAATATAAAATGATTAGTGTGTAAGTAATTCTAAAAATAATGTAATGAATAAATAAACAACATCAGATCGAGTTCCTTGTGGCATGCTTGACCGAAAATTCTTATTTCGACCAAATCCATGAGTCTATAAATCTAGTTCAACCAATATAGATATACTATGTATATGATTATATATTTTTATATAAATTTATATATTTATAATCATTATAATTCTCCTTGAATACATGAATGGAAATAATAACTAGTCATTGAAGATCCATGTGTAAACATAGACTGACCCCAAGTATGTTCTTTGGATAGGTGAAGTCATTGGTAAACTTAATAAAAAGGCATCCTTAGTTATTAATAAAGATTCATCTAAATACCACCCAAGGAGATTCTTAAGGAGGAACCCAAGTATCACTCTAGGAAAACTATAAGCATCCATCATCATTATAATCCATCCAAGGTGATCTATATGTGGCACCCAAGTATCACCCTTGGCATGGTCTAAAGGTATTACCCTCTTACCTCATCCGTGGTATTTCACATAGGGAACCAATTATCACTCATGGAATGGCATAAAAATAATTTCCCATTAAGCCCATCCAAGGTATTCCACATGGGAACCATGTATTTCTCATGGGTAAAGTACATATGGAATATGCCAAGGGATCCCATGCAAGTTATTCTGTAAAAACCATATATTTCTCCTAGTGTATTTAGATTCATTTTCAACATTTTAATTTATAAATCTAAACAATCCCATTAATGTCATCCTTAATTTTGGAACCTTGTATCACCCTCCTATTGAAGAAAGGGTACAAATTTATCTACCTTGAAAACTCATATTATTTTAGAAAACAAATATAATAATTAAAAGGGTCATTTCAAAAACCTCTACTGGTCATTTAATTCAATTCTAGGTATGAATCTCTTATTAATTTAAGGAATTCACACCCATAAGGGTTTCTCACTTCAAGTTGGTCAGACTATGACATTGTTTTATGGGTTTATAAGATAAATATAATCATTGAAACATTAGTTTATTAAATTAATTAAACATTTTAGAGGTTTCCTCAAAAGGTATGGCATTCAGAACAATAGAGAATCATATAACTCATAAAAAAAATTCTGAAAAATAACTAGACCACCTACCTTAAGTTTATAGATGAAACCTCATCCTTTATTGGAAATTTAATTGATATAGAACCAAAGAATATAAAAAAAATTAAAAAATACCCTTAAAATAGTGTATAGTAGCTCTCACAAAAATAGATTTGAACACATTGAGAGAAACTAAGAACAAAAAAAAGAGGATCAAATATCTTACTAAGAGGAATCCAACGAGATGAATGGTGGGGGAAAGAGAGATCATATGTAGAAAAGACATAAAATCTAAAATTAAGTGTGGGGAAGAGCATTCACAAGGGTGAAGGCTATTATGAATTAGAGGAGAAAGGAAAAATATGGGGAAAATTAAAATGAGGTTAACTAGTCATTTTCCACAATGTTAAAAATTCATATAGTTTGGTCGCACGGTTGGACAAACCATGAGCCAATAGTGCATCCACCACTACTCTTGTACACACCTCATGAGGTATGTATTAAAGGTTAGGCTAACCATGTGCAACCCATGCATAACCAATTTTTCATATTTTTTAGGACAGTTTCACGGATATGTGACCTGGGAAACTCGATTTAGTAAAACCATGAAAACCATGGAAAATCATTGTACCACCCCACATGGTTTAAATAGACCATATGAACTAGGATATACATTTTATCATAAATATTTTTCCCACATTCTTCCTCTAAAAACGAATGCTCCAAGATTCAAAAAATCCCCATACAATCTTGTTACCTTTGTGGCTTTATTAAGAGCATTTATAATGGTAAAAAAATGTTTAAACTAAAAATTAAGTTGTTTTTACCTTATATAAAAAGTTAGTATGTATCTACCTCCCCTCCTTAAAACAAATCATCCATGAGTTCCAATTCATAGGGTTTCAAATAATCATATGAGAAAAATATTAACCATTGATCATGTATATCAGCCTCTCACACACATGTATCATACTATACATGATCATTCTACCATAGCACTCATACTAGAAGAACAGAACTGCCTCGTAGAGCCATTGTACTCTGATTGACGATATGTATAGGATGATACTCAAAGGATGAATCTACATAAATCTTAATATCCTCAAGATAATATTAATGAGATGAGTCAGAGTAAAAATGGTGAAGCCACAATACATGGAAGATATTGTGCATGGTCCAGTACATTTGAGGTAAATCCAACCGATAATCTTCCATCATGACTCTCTCCATAATCTCAAAAGGCTCGACATAACAAGGTGATATCTTTCCCTATCTTTGAAACAATATATGACCTAATCTAGTAGAAACTCATATAATGAACCTATTTCTAACCTCAAACTCTAGAGGTTAGTGGCGATGATCAATAAAAGAATTATTTTAAGACTAAGCTATATCCATATGTATTTGAATCAATTATACACACTCTGTGGTATCATAAATTAGATGAGGTCCCAAAAGTGCTATGTCACCTACCTCTATCCTTCACAGGGATGAAAGGAATGTTTAACCATATAGGGACTCCTAGAGATCAATATGAATAATTTCCTAAAATCTTTTATTATAAGAAAAAATAATGAGAGATAGGTGTTACTCCCAAGAAACCCCAAAACCAAGGTCGCGTTCTTGGATCATGTCTACTAGACCATGTATTGTATGCTCAAAATAACCATCAATTTCAGGGTGATATGCAGTACTCAATATCACCTGTGAATCATGTTTTTTCTGTAACCTCGACAAGGACAATGATGTAAACCAAGAATCATTCCCCAATATGAACGAATGGGGAACACCATAAAGGCATAGAATCTCATAAATATAAATCATCCTAAGCTCATCAACTTATATGGTATTTCAGATAGGTAGTACATGTGCGACCTTGGACAACATGTCGAAGATCACTCTTGTTTTATCACTTCCATGAGGCGATATCGACAAGAATGTCACAAATTCTATAGTAAATTCATCCCATTTCCATTCAAGAATGGAAATAGGCTAAAATTTTATAGAAAACTACTAGTTCTCTACCTTCCCTTAATTACAAGTGTAATACCATGTGATTAAACATGCAATATACCTCTTTATAACTGGCCACCATTATGGATGATGTATGTCTCAGTACATCTTGGTAAACCCAGGGTGTATTGCCCAAATAGAGGCATTATATTCCTATATAAATTCTTCTCATATGTTTTTAGGAACCCAAACGCATCTGTGAATGTGTAGGATATCATCCTCATCAATAACCTAACTTGGTAGTTGGTCCTCTCTGAAAACACTCTCCCTCGGGACTATTGCATAAGGATATGAAATATTTTTCTTCCTTACATATTCCAAAGGGAACGGTTTCACTACCAAAGCTACCAAAATAGGATACCCATGATATATTTTGAACCTCTAGGTCCATATTATAAAATTATATCATCAAATTCCACTCACTAATGGACTCTTTTACAACTTGTGACTTAGTCTTCTAGTCCAGTGTGTCGACTACTATATTTTCTTTCCCAAGTGTATAAGAAAACTGAAAGTCGAATGAAAAAAATGCAGTTTATCCACCTTCACATCATAAGATTCAAGATACACTATATAGAAATGTATTTAAGTCATTTTTGTGTTTGGTTAAATAATGAACCTCTCCCCCAATATATAGTGACTCCAAAAATGTAAAGCATGGACCACAACTACTATCTCAAGGTCGTGCATAGGGTAATTCTGCTCCTGAGGTCTCAGATGGTTGGAACCATACACTATAACTCAAGATCCCTATATCATAACTACTCCTATACCGATTCCCAATGCATCATAATAAACTATATTGCTTCGTATCTGCTCTAAAAGAATCAAGATCAACACTAAATTTAATTTACTTTTCTGGACCTGGAAGGCTACCTTGAAAGAGTCCAACCATAGAAACATAATAAAAGTTTTAGTTAAACCTATGAGAGGAACATTTAGGCCTGAGAATTCCCAAATAAAATGTATATAGTTTCCATCCATCATTAAGAAACTATTTTTGTAAAATTTATTCTTGGGTTGTTCTTAGGAAACTTTTACAGTCGCATAATTCGGGTCAATAGATACTTCAGCCACTGAGATTATATAACCCAAGAAGTTGAACTTATCAATTAAAAAGTGTAATTTTATGATCTTAGTATACATATTGTTCTCTCTTAGTCTATTCATCGTTATCTCATTATGTTTTTTCATAATCGTGTTAGGAATGATAATACACTAAGATATCATCTGTGAAAACTGCCACAAATGAATCTAGGTACGGGTGGAAACCCCGATTCATTATAACCATGAAAAATATTGGTGAATTTGTAAGGCTGAATAGCACAACTAGATACTCATACAACAAGTATCTACTATGCAATGTTATCCATTATTTATCTGATAGTCACACATGCAGATAATGGTACCCCAAACTCAAATTGATCT
The DNA here is from genome assembly GCA_963277665.1 of Viscum album. NCBI lineage: Eukaryota > Viridiplantae > Streptophyta > Magnoliopsida > Santalales > Viscaceae > Viscum > Viscum album. The sequence continues at coordinate 19,436,381 of OY728157.1, read as the reverse complement.
TAGATATAACTGTCACTTCTCAAAGCTGGTCATAGAAGTCATCTATATGGGGTAGTGGATATTGGTTCTTTACCATAAGCAAGTTCAACCAATAGTATTCCATTCATAATATGAGGGTATCATCTTCCTTTTGTAGAAAAGGATAGGTATACCCCACGGTGAAGTATTGGGTTGTATGAAACCCTTAGCTTCCAAATCCTGTAACTAGTTTGTGAGTTCCAAGACCTCTTTTGGTGCCATCCTATAAGGAAGAATGGAAACTGGTGACACTCCTTGAACTAACTCAATATTGAACTCAACCTCTCTTACATGAGGTAATCCTAAGAAGTATTTGGGGAAAATGCTGCTAAAAATATCTACCATCGGAGGTAATTCTACATGATGCATTCCCTGATCACTCATAAAAAGTCTAGCAATCTAGATTGTCACTCCAACCATCCCACAAGGAACCCATCTATATTGACTTTCCTGGACATTCCGTTATCCCTTATGAATATAGTTAACAACATTAGGTGATGTAAACTACACTCTCCAACAATATAAATCAACATGTGTGTGGAATGGAACAAACTATTCAATTATAAGAATGACATTGAAGCTTGTAATCTCAAGGAAAACATATTCAAATAGAAGATATATCTTCCCACCTCAAGATTTAAATGCCTCAATTGTAATATAATCTCTGATCATGATCCCAAGGGAGTATCTATAGTCATAACACAATAACATTACTTCATTTCTTGCACAAGGATCTCTGCAATTTCCACACAAAAAAATGAGTGTGATGCACCTTTAACAAATAAGGTAGAAACTAATGTATAGGCCACTAAAATAGAAACTCAAATTGTAAAAGGTCCCAAAATCTACTCCTTGGGTGTAGCCTACACTGTATATATATATTAGAATACCCACAAACCTAAGATTTAACCTGAATAACCTGAGAATGTCCACTCCATTGGAGGTGAACCTCTAAGGTTCGGATTCCTCAGTCATGTCCACTACTTCGGCCTAATCAGCTGGTAGTATCCTTGCTGCCCTCCTAATGTGGAGCTACCGATCCAGTACCCAAATAGGGTGTCAGTATAGATCCCTTATAACTAGCCACTGGATTGATGTTTCGGAAGAAATAATTAAAGTGACCCATCCTTCCACAATATTGGCACTCGATTGGGCCCCTCCTACATTGGGTCTTCTTATGGCCGGCTATACCATACTAGTAAAACACCACATAACCAATAATGTGTGTCATCTTAACTGTGATTCCACAACAATCAAACATGATGAGAGGTTTCCTGACACTAGAAAAACAACTTGTCTTCCTCAAAACTAGACATCCCTAACTCACACTACCAACTTCCCTTAGGTTCCACTCAGTGATGAGGGCCTCATTCACTATTTTGGAAATGGTGGTCAACTGAAATACAAGCACCTATGATCATATGGAATATTCAATCCCATTTTAAAACTATCTCATATTTTTCAAATCATCACTAGTTAGTGTAATAAAAAATTATAAAGCTTGGTAAAACAAGATGAATACTTCATTATAGACATAACACCTTACTGTAAGTGTATAAATTCACTAGAATAGTATTCTCTCAGCATCTGTGAAAAGAATTATTCATTAAAGGTTATATGGAAGTATTCCCAGACCATATCCTGACAATGATAGACCTGATAGATGATATAACACAAATTATTAGCATATTCCTAAAGCATATAGTTGGTGGTATTGACCATATACTATAGTGGCATCTCCAAATGCTTGAAAATGGATAGCATGGCCTCTATCTATGATTCTACAGGCTATGTATTACCATCCCACGATAAGGTATGAGGGTGATACTATTGAAATAAATGTTTTAAATATTTTATAGTAGGGATGGGTCATGGTGTTCCATATAAAAACTACATGATCGTATGAAAATATCTCAAAACTATGTATCAATGCCTAGTGGAGGAAGACCAAAATGTGTATGAAGTGGTGCTATAGGAGTTATTAATGGTTCCTCAGGGTCCACCACCTCAAGATCATGGTCGTTTCCACCCTCATGGTGAATGACTCAAGGAAGTTGTACTGATATAACACTATAATTACGAGATTTTCATTTCATAAAATATTTAATAACAGATAGGATCTGGGTAACTGGAAATGATAGGTACACAACCTTCCTATAAATGAGCCACACCCCACTACATTCACTTAAATCTAGGTCTATAAGATAGTAATGGTTATATAAGTCACAAGATACACTACCTTATTCCCTCTAATAAGGTCAGGTTAGGGTTATTGTCTTATATAACACCACATGGGTCTGATATATAGAGTGCCAATTTCATGGTATAGGAGAAGGAACTCTTTACTTTTCAGTTAGAATCCCCATTTAATGGTAACCATTTAATTTAAAAATAATAATTTATTTAAATTAATATTCATTTATGTGCATATATATATATATCATAGTTCAGTTAGATGTGTCACCATTCTGATTTTTTAAAGGCCCATACACTTTATAAATTGAAATTGGTACGCCTTGTAGCTGTGACATATCCCTTACATCTAGTATCAGGATGTAATAGTTCATGTAAAATGTTTTGATTAAATTAATCACCATTTCTAATTTATTGATGTACATGATTCATAAATTAAAGCTTGTATTCATGTATTCAAAATCATATAATGTTATAGCCCACAAAACTTGAGTTTCATGGATCAAACATGTCATAATTGGTTAATTATGGTGTAATAATCAATCTTTATTGGAATATAATTTTTATATAGATATAGGAACATTAATAAATACCATTATTTTATCCTTTCAAGAAGCATTATAAAATTTCCATATATAGTAATCAAGGAACTCACGACAATCATTGGAAATTTAGGAAATTAAAAGAATAATACATACTTCTGTGGAATGGAATAATGCATGACATGTGAATCCTCATGTGCCTATGTTGATGCATGAGATGATACCTCCTTGATGTACCTAGACTGGTAAAAAATAAGAAGTTAATAATGATAGTATTAACAATAATAACGCCACAAGACATGTGTGTCACCCAAAGGTAAAATCAATACAACTGTAATATTCATACACCAAAATAATTGTATTCCATCCCATGTAATTTGGGATTCCCATATATGTGGGTTAGCTACTCTGAGGAACATGCTCATTACCAAATTCTGACACATTCCTATTCTCATATCTAATACCCAAAAAGTAATACAAAAGTAAAAAATGCCTCTAATATCACTTTGTAACATCCTGAACTGGAAGTAACTAAGTGGTTCCACAAGATGGTAGGCCACATAACCACAAGCGCACCACCCCATATGCTAGAGGCTATTGACTAGTAGCAAGGGCCTAGAGTGTGTATGTGGGGAGATTATTACCTATTTATCAGAGTGTAACATGTTGGTAAATAATAATGATAATAATTGTAAATATTAATAAATTTTTATAAGTAGAATAATAAATCATCTCTATAATTTACTACATAAATCTAAATCAGTATCAGATAAAAGATGATGATCATATCATGATTGTATAAAAAAGGAGAGTACATGTGATATAGGGTTACAGGCATATAAATCATGATAAAAAAAGTGAAAAAATATCTAAGCTATCTCCACTATCATCATGAGCATAGGCTTGATCCTCTTATCCTGTAATTCATCCTAGTACTGAAAATAAAACATCAAAAGTTGGTAAATTCCATTTGTCTATCACTGCAATCGTGAAGTCTTTTCTGATACCATAGGAGGCCCGGATATAGTGTGAGAGATACCCAGTAGTCCATGACCATCAGTGTATATAACTATCCATTATGTGTATTTAAAATTATTATCATGTAGGTAATGATAAAAATAAGGTAATAAATAAATAAATCACATCAGACTAGGTTTCTTATGGGATGCCCGACTGACACTACCAACTTTGGCCTAAGTTGAGTTTCTCTAAATCAAGTTCAACATATATATTTATATATAAATTTTTTTATTTAATATGTATATTATTATATATAGATATAGGTATATATATATAAGCATTATAATTCTCTAGGAATACATGTATGTAAAGCATAACTGGTTATCATAGATCCATTTGTAAACAAAACCCAAAACAAGGCATGTTATTTGGATTGGAAGACAAATCAATAAACATAATTAAATTTCATCTTTAGTTCTTAATAAATATGAAGCCTAAGACTATCCAATCGGATCTACAAGAAATAAACCAAGTACCGCTCCAAGATCACTATAATCTCCCATCACCGTAAGATTCCATTCAAGGAGTTTCATAAGTGGAACCCAAGTATCACTCTCAAAATAGTCTAAAGTTAAGACCATCTAATCTCATCTATATTATTCTACATAGGGGACATAGTATTTCTCATGGCATGGTATAATAAAACTACCTATAAGACCATCCAATGTATTCCATTAGGGAACCAGGTATTCCTCTTGGGTAAACTATATAAGGCATCTGCCCAGTGATCCCATCCATGAAATTCTATAAAAGATACAAATTGTCACCCCAAGTGTATTTAGATTTATTTAAAAAATTATAATTTATAAATATCGATGATCCCAGAGATGGAATCCTAATGTCGGGACCCTTGTATCACCCACATTTTAATAAAAGGGTACGCATTTAACTGGCATGAAAACTTAGACTATTTAAGAAAATCATCTTAATCATTACTAAGGGATTTTTTCACACCACTATTGTAATTTTGATTCAATTATAGGAATGTGTCTATTAGGTATTTAAGGAAGGAGCAACCATAGGGGTGTCTTGTATCAAGTTTGTCAACCTCTGATGGAGTTTCATGGGGTGAAATGACAAGACTAAGCATGGAAACATCAATTTAATTAATTAATTAGACATTTGGGAGGTGTTTCTAGAAGGTCCAAAGGAATGAAAAATGGTTCATCATATAACACATCCAAATAATTTGGAAAAAATAACTAAACCACCTACCTTTTTTATTAGATTTCCTGTCATCCGTTTGTGGAATTTTAATTGATCTAGAATGGAAGAAAATGACAAAATAGATAAATGTTTTGAAAATAAGGAAAATTAGCTCGCACGAAAATAGTGTTGAAGAAAACCAAATAAACTAATAAAATAAATAAATGTATCAAATCCCTTATAGAGAGGAGTCCAATGAGATGAAGAATAGTTGAAATGGAGCTCAGATGAAAAAAATGATTCAAATACTAACATAGGCATGGAGGAGATATTTCATGTGAGTGAGGTATGATGTGTGTGATATGAGAAATAAAAAGAATGGGGAAGATAAAAATAAAGGGTTAAATAATTCATTACCCATTTTTTCAAAATTCACACAGTTTGGCCCCACTATGGGCCAAACATTGCACTAACTATACACCTAACACTACCCCAGGAAACCCCTCACATGGGCTAGGCGCATAGTTTGGAAAATGGTGTGTAACCTATGAAAACCCCTCTATCATATATATAAGAAACGTTTAATGGTCATGAGTTATGGTTCACATGGTTTTTTCAAACTGTGCTGCCCTAGGTAGAACATCGGAACACCCTTCACAACTTAAACAAACCATTCTAACTAGGATACATGGTTTATTCTAATCATGAATCCCACCTTCTTCCTCCAAAAACTCAGGCTCTGGGATCCGAAAACTTCTCAGACGCCCACTTTATCTATATGATATCATTACGAACATTTATAAGGGTGGTACAAAGGGTATAAATTGAAAAATAATATGTTCATACTTTATATGAAATTTTGGGATGTTACATCAAGAGGTGAAAATTCATGGTCAATTGGTCTGTGAAAATGGTATTTCAATAGAGCCTAAGGGTATAAAAGTGTTGATTTCATCAGAAAGACAAAATATTGTGTTTAAAATCAAAATATTTTTGTGTCTGCCTATATATTACAGGTAATTTTACATGGTATTTTCTAAGTCACCACATTTCTTGATGGTTGTGACCTAAATATGAGTGATGTTTGAATAGAGTAAATTGTGTTATAAGTCCTTTTATTAATTGATATAATGGAAAAAATATTCACTTATCATGATCACTCCTGAGCCAAATAAATTTTATATGGTGTCTATAATGTACTCGATATGGGTTTAAGGGTGTTTTGATCCTACATGATCATGTATTGGTAAATAGTTCTTTCAAACTATGACCTCATCAATTGAATTACCCCACTGAAGATCAATAATTGGATGTTGTTATCCATGATTTTAATACTTATAACTATTATCACATTCTATTGAATTTTATGTTTTATAAACATCATAAAATTCTAAAATATAATATTCTTATTATGATATAAATCGTATATAATGATATTTGGTGGAGATTCTATAAAAATTTGAGTTTCATATGCCTTATACCATAGGTATTTATAACATGTTACTGAGAAAGAAGTTATAAAACCATGTTATGAATGAATAAAAAGTGGAATGGAATTTAATGATCCTTTTCAGAAAATTTCAAATTGATATAAATGATGAAAAAATATAAGTATTCTTGATTAATGTGTCTATCACACATTTTTAGATGATAAAATCAAATAATAATAATCTTATAATCTATATTGTTAGTGTGTAAGTGGAATTGTACGTGGTGGGGAGACCTCGGGGGATTGTTCTTGGTCTTTGGATGGGGTTTTATCTCTCTAGAATAAGAAGGTTTTTCCTATTTCTCAAAGATAAGATGCAATGAAACATGGTCATAATTATAGGTTGTCAGCTAATCTTAGGGCCACCAAGATATTTTATAATCTAAAACAATGAAATTCATATCCAAAAAACAATAAAGTGATACAAATATAATAATTATTACCATACCTTTTATAATGTAATATTTGGACACTTATTTCTCGTGGTATTTTGTAACCACTTCCCATAATAGTTTAGAAATGGGACGAGATCTCCATATACATTTTAAATGGATTTTATTAATATCTTTTTTAAAGGTATTATATATATTTCATTATTGAAAATTGTTAAATTTCATCTATCATTCATCCTATAATGGAACACGCTAATTGGATTATCTTAAAAACCTATATGTAAAATCGATTTTTAATCCTTATGGTGTGTCATCATCAATTGTTTCAAATTGAGACTATGTCATTAAATCTCAGATAAAAATGGTATTCAGAAATTGATATGTTATCCTTTTAACTTGAACATTGATTATAATCATAAATTTAATGGTGATACTGAATAGGTGATTCAAATTCTTGAAGAAATCATTTGAACTAATGTGCTCAATATTATAGGTCTATCAGATAATATTTTTTCATTGATTGATTTATCATGCACAAATAGTTATCAATGATCAATCAAGATATCCCTATTTGATTCTCTATAGGATAGATCATTTTAGTCCCCTATCTATTAGGATATTATTAGGGAAATATGATTTTTATGACCGAACATTGGTCAGGATACAAAAATTAATTTTCTGTTGATTTGGAAAAGAATAGTTATAAGATAAATAAATCATAAATATTATATTGATCATCATTGTCATACTATATAATTTTTAGTGGATGATCATGTGTTTCTCAAAATATATATTTATTTTGGACATCATAGTCTAGGAAATTATAGTCAGCTCATATCATGGAATACCAATCCATTTTAGATAGTTGAAAGCACGACTAAAATAGAATATCTTAATACTTTACCAATACAATTCATGTCCATTCATGATTTATTATTTTTATTCTATGATTCCTAGTTAAATATATATTTTCAATATCCATATCATTTGATTGTGTGAGGATATATGGATTTAGAACCCGATACCACTATAGTGGGGTAACCTATTCACAGACTTGATTATCATAACAATATGTTACAAGATAAACGGATTTCATTAGTCTATATGTAATGGAAGATTTGTAAATAAATCCATGAGACTTCTGAGAATAAAAAAATTGATTGGGAAGTAGCCTCATTTTTTCTTTTACCAAGAATACAAATGAATATCGATTGTAAGATAGAGCTATGGTGGGGATAATTATGGTACTTTGATGTCACAAGTATATTTGTATATAATTTTTAAATTTGGTTCCTAAAATATTTAGTTTGGAATTATAAAACCTGGAAAATATAAATACAGACAATGTTTCAAGGTAAGATCATAGTTAGTGATAATTTTTCATCCTAATCATGTAAATGGTGAGTTCCACTTGAAAATAATATGCATTTTTGGTGCATGGTTTCTTTAATAATGTGACCAAATCATTTTATCTTCTAATTAATCAATTTTTGAATTTTCACTTTTTACCATTATTTGGTTTCTCTTCATTTGGATTCCCCTATTCCTATTCAAAATCTCAATGTACCCTTTCTAGTTATCAATATCTTTCCCCAAAAATTCTGTTAATTATTTCCTCTTTACTCTCAAGTAATATCAGAAGTTAAATCTCACATTTTCTTCTATTTCATCATTTAATCGTCTCTTTTTCAATTCACCTTAAACGTTGTTTTATTATTCATGACCTAATGTACCATGGTGGTTAAATAATTATCTAGTGATAGTATAATCAAATTAATATTTGTTCCTATTAATTAAAAATTTCTATCAAATTCCAATGTCTTTTTTTATGAAAACAAATTGGTTTCATTAGTGAAATGTAAGTGTTTCAAAGTAACTCATTTCATTTACCAATGTATTGGTGATTTGGTTTGCTATAAATGTATTTACTAGTAAATTATTATATCTTAATGAATCCTTTGACAAATAAATAATTTTTCTCATGTATTGATTTTATTTTTATGTTTAGAAAAAATTATTTTTTTCAAAAGGTTCTCCATTACATATATATTTAAACGCACATAGGTGTTTGAAAAATTCTTTCTATCACGTATTCTAGTTAAAATGAATTTATAAATTCGATATTAAAGTTTTTTTGATTAAATATTAAATTTTATGATTTATTATTTTCTATATATCTACCTAAATGGTTTTTTATTTTGATTATTGTTATTGATTATGGATATGCTCCTACACATATGCTTTGTGTATGTTTTTTTGGTAAATATGGAATTTTCCTTATTTTAAATTATTTATAGAATTTTTTTAAGGGGATAAAGGGTTAATATATTTGGGTTTTATCATATGTACAGTTGGGATATTATTATTTTTATTTCCATTGTTTTGATAGCATGGTTTACTTATGGAATATTTTGGTTATAATTGGTAGACCAATGATGAGTTTTACTTTATTAATGACTTCACTCAAAGTAAGGGTACCTAGTTTTTATTTATCTCTAGAAAAGGGTTTTGTATCATTGAGTCCAATAGGGAACGTTATGGTCTATTTCTATTATAAATAAATTAGGTTATTTAAGATCTATTAGGGATGTCCCATGTTATCCTTAGTATATGTGAAGTTGGAATCCCATGTGTGCCACTATTACTTTTGGTTTCCCATATACCTTTTTATTTCATGTTATGATTTTTTTAATATTTATTTTCTAATATTATGATTTTCATTATATCTATTGTGATATAATTCCTATTTACCCTTATTTATATTCATTATCAAAAGAATTGTTTTTTATAAAAAAAATAATTATATACATTTTATTTTATATTTAAATAATACCTAAAACTGTATTATATAATTATAGTTCAAACTAGAATTTCATACATGATTTATAAAATTATTTTCATGGATTTTATATAGTATCTTGTTGAGATATATCTCACACCCATCATATAAACATCTATGTGTATATAGATATTGTTATATGTGAGGCATGTAATAGAAGGACCTACTCTCTATAGTGGTGTACCTTATATGCATCCTTCAAATTTAGATAATATGATGATCGGTTGATGACTATAGCCCCTGAGGATATGGTTTGGGTGGCCTTATTTTAGTATATTTTTCATTATCTTGGTCTGTACATACATCAACCATTTTATTCTATCCAAAATTTTGGTAAATGTTTTCTGTTACGTTTCATATATTAGTCTTTATGTGTTTTTATAAATGTGTACATGGATATCTATTTTCATTATTCCCTTTAATTATAATCTTAGTTAGACCTAAATTCATAAACGAATTATTTTCATGGAATTTTTTTATAAATAATTTATACTTCATGTCTTATTCACTATTGGAATTAGATATATTAATAATTAGATTGATATTGTGAAATTATTAATGCTGTTATATTTGATACAATCATAATATATTGCCATCCCATTGAATCAAAGATCATATAACCTATGTGGAAAGGAAGGTTTAAATAAGCTCATTTATTATAAGGATAAGTTTTTATTTCATGATTTATATTAATAATTTTACTTTTATAGATTTTATATATTAATGGTGTTAAATTGTTAAACCAAAACCAAGGAGAGTATCAATTTGACCTGATCCAATGAACATGAAACTATTAGAACTGAACCAAAAAAATATATTTCCATATAATATGGTGGAAATATTTATATAAATTTAATATATAGTTATATGAATAATGAATTAAATTAATTTTTATATAATTATGTTTTAAAAATGATTCTTTCTGGTGTATTTTTAGGAAACATGTAATTTTTTTTTGAAAAAAGAAAAAACATGTCACTCCAAATTTTAGAACATGAGTACATACCCTCAAAAGAAAAAATAAAAGTAGAAATTATAAAACCATACTAAACAATGTATATCAGATCAACACAAAGCCACATCAGCAACCCAGGTGAAGCCAAAAATCAACCCAACATGAAAAAACCCGAATAAAAAGTAATAAATTCCTTGAAACATAAAAAACTCATAAAGATATACTCCTACAATGAGACTGTAAAGTCACAAAATAATTAATAAAAAACATTCCATATAGATATAGATATATCATAGAGAAATATTGAAATAATAAAACATAAAAAACATTATCATATAATGTTTTATGTTTAATAAACAATAAAGCAAATCAAATGAAAATAAAGGGTAGAAAGTATTTAAAAAAATGATTTGGTTATCAATCTCTTTCAGAAATATATATCCAATCATGCCAACTCCTACAAAAACAAAGGTTAGTAGATAACGATTTTGGATAAAATAAAATAAAATGTAAAAGAACCTTCCACTCACAAAATATAAGAGAGATTTGTAATAACCAATTTGAAAACAACGTAACCTAATAATTAAAAGTAAAAAAAAATATATGGTCTCCAGTCTCTAGATACTTGTTATAAAAAGGAAATAAAATATAATTCACAATATTAAAAATGGAACATCTTACTCAGGTAGATTTCCTTTCAAGAAATAGAATCCATATATAAAACAATTCTTTTGTGTGAATATAGGACCCAAACACTCCAAGTTCCACATTAGATTATCTATATTGACTGGGAATACATCATCTTCAGTGGACATAGGTAAAAAAATTAACACCCTTCCCATTCCGAGTCCATATTAAAATGTTTTCTTAAATATCAACTCAATATAAATCCTTATCACACATTTTAAAAAGACCCCTAAAACCATAGATAAATACACCTTAAAAGGAACATTCCAAAAATAAAATACTCTTAAGTAATAATGATGAATCTATTCAACCCACAAAATAATCCTTCAATAAGATTGATCTCCAAATATGCCAAAGAAGAAGAATCACATTTATTTAAGAGCACAAATAATAACAAGGCCACCATAATTGATAGGAATGCACACATATTTCCAGTTAATATGAGTTTTAGAGTATGTATCCTTAATAATCTAAACAAAACAACAATATCAATAATTAATCATTCAAATAATAGTCTTGGGGAGATAAATAATTTTTCCTCAGTAAAAAAAATGGAATTTATAATAGAGTTAACATGAAAACCATATCCAGCATAACTCAAAGGATTATATGACCATGACCTAATATGGGATGTAATTTTCTCCCCCAAGGGGAGATATTTTATGATATAAAAAACTCTATAATATGAGAGAACACCTAATTAAAAAATGGGTATGATTCCCATAAATACTTAAACAAACCAAGAATACCTTTAATATTCCCCAAGGAGCACCTAAATAAATATTAAAATCTTACTAGGATTAATATACAGTCTATATATATAGAAAAAAATTAAGAGTAATGGAGATCAACCTTATTGAAAAATTATCAGCTATAGAGAAGATAATAGCTCCATCTTCAAATAAAACATCTGTGATATTTATCCTGTGACACTTAGGATGAAATTTAAAACCTCTAAGATTTAAAACCTTCAAATTAATCCTAGATAAATATTCCATAATAAGGATTAAATCAATGTGTGAGAGGGTATCACCCAATCTTGTGACTTTCCTAACATGAAAAACACACATATATAGCCATTAATTATTTTTTGAAATAGACTTTTATTTAAATAAAGAAAAAATTATGAATTGGAAGAATACAATAAGAAAAACATGAAACAAAAAGAGACACATAAATATATAATATTTGAATATATTAAATAATACAAAATAAATAATTCTATGACAAAATAATAAAATCATAAACCCTCTTAAAAAATTTGAGCTATCATGAGGGTGAACATGCAATTCAATGGCAAGTGAAATAATCAGCCTATTCAAAATTATTATTTTTATTTTAATCCCTCTTTAAATATGAAAATAAAATTTAAATTACTGATCAATATCCAAATATATATATAAAATGTTATAGTTAAATAAATAATCCTTATCAATATCTCACTCCCCATAATTAATTAGTGGTGACTAAAGTTTAAGGTTCGTGTTTTTTAATAAAAACATCTTTTTATTGAGGCCTTATACTTGATCCACCACCTCTATAGAAAAGTAAAAAAACTAAACACCCACCTTATCTGTGTATAAAAATGAAATAATGGGAGTACCCAAGGCCAACACCATTTCATTAGTATAAATGTATTTATAGGTGCCATATCTAAAGAAAGAACATTAAAATCTGGATAACTCTACCACGCAATGTCCTGAGGAGTCATTATAGGACAAGATACAACACCTTCATTATAATCATGAAATACTATATATATTTCCTTCATCATATAAAAAATAAATATTGGATCAAAAATAAAATCATTGACTACTTTTTGATATATATCATTTCATGAATCCCCCCCCCAACCAGTAGTATTCTTTTTTTGGAGGAAGAATTCAAAACCTTAATACCATGGATAACCTAAATTTTGTTATCCATTAAACATATATCTAAAATTTGTATGTTTCATTTAATATAGGGTTATTAAAAAGAAGATAAGATCAAGATACTTGATTAATAGGAATTTTTAATGAATCAAATCTATGATAAATATTAGTGAATGTGACTGTCAAAACTAATTTGTTCATCTTCACTATTATATTTATTTTAAATATACAGATTGAGTGACCCTAAAATTTGAAATGTGGATAGAAACATACTAGTGATAAAAAAATTGATTGTTGATAACAGAAATATATTTAATATAAAACCTCTTTAAATATTTAACTATTATGGAATGATTTACTTTGACACACATACATGGATAGATGATGTAATTACAAATTAGTGTAATTAAATAAATCCATAAAACACAGATGATTGAATATCATTAAAGTTGTATTAGGACTAATTATTCTAAATAATACGAGGTATAGAAAGAATAGTCCAAAGAGTTGTTTAAGTTAACTTAATAATCTTATAAACTGACATATACTAGTGAAATAAGATAAATTATAAAACTTAGTATGGTCTTCATATTCATTCCTAAATGCATGATAATTCCTATAGTGAAGTAAATAAATCCACAAGATGACGAGGTATATAATATAAACCATAATAGAATCCTTTATGTGTCTCCCACATGTCACTATTATTTTATATTTTATATTATTTTGGGTTATTTTAAATGTTTCGATGCTTCAGTCTTGAAAATTCATTTTTATAAAAAAATATTATATTGAATAGTCTGTGTGTATGGTTTAGAGGAAACCATGTGATTCCTCATAATCATGTAGTTTTTAATTTATTTTTGTTCATCCGTAGTTTTTCTACATGAGTGGTTTGTGGTTTTGTATAAAATATGTGAAATCTTGTAGTAACTATTTGAGTCTTTGGGGGATTAGTGTGTTAGTTCATGTCTCTTTAATAGTTTACATAAACCATTCAAGTGTATAAGTGGAAAGATTGTAGTGAATTAAAATATGTTTTTCATAATTGGTTTGTGTTTTCAAAACTATATATCCAAACCATGTGAATGTACTTTTCTTTTCTAGTGGATCCAACTTATATTGTTCATAGTTTACTAAACTATGTAGCCTAACATTAAGAGCTTCCTTGTTTTATAAAAATTGATAAAAGACCAATTTTCCCTACATTGATTTTAAGGGATTTCTTCCCTCTTCTATCCTCCTTACCTATTTGACCTAGGGCTCATGATGGGGAGTCCTTCCCTCCTATCCTCTTTAAAAATTTGGTCATCCTCACCAGATCTCAAGTGTTTCCTCCAATGTAAATCCCTAATCTTCCCTCGTTCATTACTTCCTTACCTCACTCTTTGAATTCCCACATGGTTTTTCTTCCTCCCATGAACCCTATTGGTTATCATAATTGGATTTATTTTTTGAGGTTGCTCTGATTTTGTGTATTTGGATGACATGTATAGAGGATGGTCTGTTATTGATTAATATAGTTTTCTTCATTTAAGGTTACACATTGGGGCTCGCTGAGATGAATTTAAAATTAGTTCAATATAGGTGTTCTTTATACATCCTTTAAATTTCATATCACAAAAATCATGATATTTTTAAATGACTTTTTAAGCATAGATTCTATATGATAGTAATTATGTAAAATATAAAATCTAAAGATTTTGTAAAACTTTCCTTATATATTTTTAATGTATTTTTCATTGATTTAAAATCATTTTAAAAAAATTTATTTCAAATGATTCATAAGGATTCTTGAAAAAATAATTTGATTTTCAAAAGTATTTACCCTCATTTGAGTTAAAGAAAGAAAAAAGGGGTTAGTCTATAAAACTTTCTTGAAAAGAAAGAAATTCATATATTTTCAAAATGGTATTAAATAAATTGAAGATTAATTTTAAATGGTCTTATATGCAGTTATACATGATTCTAATTGAAGAACATTTCGATGTGTTTTCAAGGGATTATAGAATGTGATTTCAGGTGCGGTAAAATGTCTTGGAAAGTTGACCATATTTAAACTAAAATTTTAACATGAAGCACATAAATATGTATGTTTTTAAAACATGTGAGACCCCTAATTTATTTCCTTTTGAATGATGTGATATTGTTGAATGTGACACTTTAAGGGAAACATTCTATGACGGTACACCTATATGTGATGATTATTCTTGGATGGGAGAAAGTAGTTGCCTTGTGTGAGGATATAGGTGGAGAGATAGGATTTATTTTACATTCTTGGTTACTTTTTTAGGTGATGAAATCATCCTCCATTTTTTTCTCACCTACATTCAATTATATCAGTTTACCCTGGGTAATAAAATAGAAGGTATGCATGTGTGTTATTCTAGTGTGGTGTACACACACTAGCTAATTCACTTTAAAATTTGTTCCCTCATAAGGTTATGTTCAGTTTTTAATGACCCAAGAGTTTGATGAGAGGTATGTTTCAGATTTTCTTAGTGGGTCCCTGGTGACACTACTGCAGAATACGGTTTTAGTAACACTAGAAAGGATCTTTTTTAGCGATTAAAAATACTAAAGGTATTAGTGGTATTAAAATCACATATCATTTATCATCACTTTATATAGAATTGATAAAATGTCCCCTTATAAGTTGTAGATAATTTATTGATAAAGATACCATTTATCATTGCTACATAAAGCACAGATAAAGAGATCAATGCTTCATCTAACACTGATAAAGGTCATTTAATCTACTACATAGCTACATCCCTACAACAGCCACACAACAACCCTATAAAATAAAACCCAATAAAAATATATAAAAAGCAAGAGAAAGAAAAATATATAATAAATTTTATTTTATTATTAATATTAAAATTTCTGTATCATTTCAATTCAAAATTTACATAAAAAATATTTACATTAATTTCATATTTACAATTAACAAAAAAATCACATCCCGTATGAATAATCAAAACTAGATGACTCCTTTCAATGATAAACCTCTATAGAAAATCTATCCTTACAATAAAACAATTTTTTAATTTAATAAAATTAATTAAAAATTACCAAATTTTAATTTTAATTTTATATAGTCTACATATGATGAATAGTATTTCCATTTACGATATATATTAAGGGTATTATCTAGTAATAATGTGTTAGATTGAAATTTGATTGATCCCTATATGTTATAAATATATTTTCTATTGTTTCCCTAATGTTTGAAAACAATATGGGCTTATTTTCTCAGTTTTGGATATAGGAGGTTTATTTTAAACTCAAATAACACTTATATTAAAAACACACACTTCAAGTCATACCAACCACAACATGTGTCAGATTGGCACATAGTGAATTTTTACACATCAAAAATGAAATATGGATCATTTTACTAAAGTTTGAAAAAAATCTATGATCGTTTTATTAGTTTTGGCTATGTGAGGTTTGTTTTAAACTAAAAGACATTTATATTGAAAACATGTACTTTGAGAAACACTGACCATGTCATGTTTCAGATTGATGTGAAGTCGATTCCTACATGTCAAAATTGAATTGTGGATTATTTTTATAATGTTTGAAATTAACCTAGACTCATTTTCTCTGTTATGGCTATGAAATACATGTTTTAAACTAAAATGGCATTTTTTTAATTGAAAACATTCACTTCAAGTTATAACAACCACATCATCTATCATATTGATTTTTGGACAATTCCTACATATCAAAAATGAATTATGGATCATTTTCCTGAATTTTAAAAACTAAATAAGATTTATTCCTCTATTTTAACTATGTGAGGAACGTTTTAAACTAAAATGATTCATATATTGAAAACATCCACATTGGGTCATACCGACCACATCATGTGTCGGATTGACATATAGTCAATTACAACATATTATAAATATATAATTGATATTTTTACTGAAGTCAAAAAAGATATGATATTGTTTTCATGGTTTTCACTATGTGATAAATTTTATGAACTAAAATGACACTTTAATATTGAAAAAATATACTTTGGGTTATATCAACCACATCATGGGTCAGATTGACATGAGGTCAATTCCTATATATGAAATATATATTTTGAATCATTTTCCTAAAATTTAAAATCAAACAAGGATTTTTTTCATGGTTTTGGATCTGTGAGTCATTTTTTAAACTAAAATGGCACTTATGTTAAAAACACAAACATTGAGTCTTATCGAGGACATCATTTTTCAGATTAATTTGTGGTCAATTCATACATGTCAAAAATATATTATTTATAATTTTCTAAAAATTTAAAACAATATTATCTTGTTTTCTCTGCTTTGGTAATGTGATACATGTTTTAAACTAAAATGACACTTTTATATCGAAAACACGCACTTTGTGTCATACCGACCACATCATGTGTCATATTGACCTGTGGACGATTCTAACATGTCAAAGAATATATTATGGATAATTTTATTAAAATATAAAAAACAAATCTGATCATGTTTTCATTGTTTTGTCTGTGTGAGGTGTGTTTTAAAATAAAATTGAACTTTTATATTGAAAACATGCACTCTGAGTCATATTGACCACATCATGTCTTAGATTGATGTTCAGTAAATTACTACATGTCAAAAATATAGTATGGATCATTTCCATAAAATTTGAAAACAATATGATCTTGTTTTCTCAATTTTTTCTATGTGATATGCATTTTAAACTATAATGAAACTTCTATATTGAAAACACGCACTAAAGTCATACTTACCACGTCATGTGTTGGATTGACATGCAATCAATTCCTACAGAATAGAAATATATTATGGATAATTTTTCAAATATTTGAAAAAAATATGAACTTGATTTCTTAGTGTTGGCTATGTGATATGAATTTTAAACTAAAATTCAAATTTTTTATTCAAAATATGCACATTGATTCATACAAACCAAATCGTGTCTTGAATTTATGTGTAATTGATTCCTACACATCAAAAATATATTATGGATCATTGTCCTAATGTTCGAAAACAATATGATCTCTTTTTACCAATTTTGCCTATGTGATTTGTGCTTTAAACTAAAATGACACTTCTATATTGAAAACTCATACATTGAGTCATTTCAAACACATCATGATTCTGATAGAAATGTTTTCGATTACTATACATTGAAAATATTTTATGAATCTTTTTCCTAAATTTTTAAAAGAATTATAGATATTTTTCTTGGTTTTAGATATTTGATGTGTGTTTTAAACTAAAATGGGACTTTAGTATTAAAAAACATACTTCAGCTCATATCAACCACATAAAGTATCTGTTTGATCTGTTGTCAATTGCATCATGTGAAAAATAATTTTGGATCTAGAACACCCCAAGATTTCATAGTATGTTCTCTCTTCAATGTAATTCAATAACTTGTGCTACACACAACTATGAGTTCGAGCACACCACGACTTACCAAACTAGCCGTTCAAAAACCGGTTATGAATAGTATTAACAAAATTTGTAATTTTATATATATCTTATATAATTTTAACATTCAACTTTTGTGTTTATTAGACATAATATAAGTACACATTCAATTTTAAGATAAAAGAGTTATTTTTCAAAAAATGTGGTTTTTCCGCCTTTTAATGACGAACCCTTTATTAATTCAATACTTGAAACTTTTATATATAAAATTTAGTGAAATTAAATTCTTCTTTAGAATAGGGACATAAAAATTTATTTTGGATAATTTTTTGGTACTTTTATGAAAACTTTCATATTTTGATGAATAGTGAAAATACTAAATTTTAATTAAAAACAAATTTTTTAATCAAAAAAAATTATAGTGTTAAATTATAAATTTGAGTGTATTTAAAGTATAATTATATTAAATTTTTACCATTTAATCCAATTTTGGTCATTTTAATTAATTTCAAATTGAAATTTTACATAAACAAGTGTCAATATTTTGATAAAAATTATTTCTTAAAAACACACTTTTTGTTTTGACAACGGGAAATAATTTTAAATTAACTTCTGCCACTTATGTGTTTTGAATTTGGGAAAATGGATTCCATGTTTAGAATTAGGATATCAAAATTTTTTAAATAGGTAACTTTTATTTTTAGAAATTATTAATATTTACTTCAGTAAATAGTTTATTTTCCATGGTTAAAGGGTAAATATGGTAAATAAGGGTAAAAAAATATTATTATAATAATATTAAATTACCCTAACATGTGTCCTATTGCTATTGGTTGAAAAATTTCTGATCATGGTCATATTTGGGTCGATTTTGGGACCACATGGAGCCACTTGATAATGATAATAACACTTTATATTAATTAATTTAAAGTAAAGACAAAAATGACATAAACATATATCTTTTAGTAAAATATTTTTTACAAGGGGTTATGTAAGTTATATTTTAAAATATAAATATTAATTAGAAACAGGAAAATATTTCCCATATCATGTAATTTTTTTATAATATTTAGACATTAAATAAATAAAATTCTTTATGACACAATAATGATGCAGTGTTTACCTCATTGAAGAATGATTTAAATAAATGGGATTATAATAATTAAAACAATATCCAAAACCTATGAAATTATGATTGGATGATTTTATTTAGAACATTATTCATCTTAACTTTGACTTTAATAATTTTTGGACCATTATGAACCGAAAATAATTATATAATAAATTAATATTTTCAAACATTCCTAAAGAGCCCCTCCTCCACCTTATAAAAAGATCTCACCTCTGACCCATTTCTCACACCTCTAAAGCCCCTTGGCTCATCCAATATCTTCCCAATTAATCTCCCTCCAGCCCTATATTCCACTTATAAGCCTTAACTTATGCAGAATCCACTTCAAGGAAGCCTTTTGGTTCAAAGCAAAGGGAGTTACCCGATTTAAAGGTAACATCTCCTCCTAAGTTATTTTCTTTTATATTACTTATCAAACCTCCTAAACTCTCTTTATTCATTTATTTTATAAATAAACAATTATCCTTAATATACAATGTCGTTTTTATGAGATGTATTTGAAATACACTTACATACTCTTCCATCTAATGGGTATAGAACACAATGTTTCTATGGACAGTGAACTACTGCCTCGCGAAATGATGATTGTTCAACCTTCTACTACGACATCTTATGGTGGAAATTATTATGAAACTATAATTATACATGATATTTATGATATTTATTTTATCTATAAGCTTCTTTAATTCTCTTTTATAGCATACCTTTATTCTTTTTATGTTGTAAATATACCATAATTTAATTTGAGGAAGTGCGGACTACCGCCCCCTCAAAGTGATATGGAACGTTCATACCATACATGGAACATATACAGGATTATGTTAATGAACACATGTAAAATATATAAAATATTATATTATAATGGAACAATAATATACATATGTATCATTTGGTTTTATTTACTTTTAAAATAAAAAATGGAAGTAGGATTTTTGCGTACATACAGATTACCATCTCCATGACGCAATGAGATTCATTACTACGTTCACCATTCAAATATGATTATAAAAATATATATTATTAATAAGTATGTAATATATGAAATAATAATTATACTGGATATATATATATATATAGTTACTTACATATATCTTATACACTTACTTCCGTTCAATACGGTATAAAAATGGAAAAAGCGTTTATGGGTACGTACGACCTACCATCTCCATAAACGGTATTTTCCATTTCATATATCTATATATTATACATATTTATATTCTAAATATATATGATATATAAATCATGTTTTATACTCTAGAATTATTTAAATCATGATCTAAATGATATGATCATTAATAACAAGTTAAAACATGTACGATAAAGAAATCGATTATTACCCGAAATGTGAATTTAACATGTAAATCATTATTAAATAGGTATTATAGTGTAATAAATGAATAATTTATGATATAATAAATATTAATATGGTTATGGTATAATTTAATAACATACTATTGTCATTATACAAGAGGTTAAACGTACCCTTGACCGAAGGAAAGTGAAAGGTAAGGGTTAATTCCTCAATCTCATTTTTATTTGAGATTTTTTATGTGTAAGTATTTAATGGGAAATATTTATTATACAGGTCCTTGTTTCATAATGTCTTAAATATTTATTCTTCTAAATAATTCTCATTAATTACCATGTTTTCAAAATGGTTATAATGATTTATTTATATGGACACGATTATATTAAAAAGTTAATTAATTTCACAAGTTTCAAAATAGTATTAGATACTTTGATTAAAAAACTATTTTAAAAGACTTCCTTTATAAATGTGTGACTTTTAAATTATTTCACAAAAAGGGATATTTCTCTCAAATAGTTTTACTAATCATTTTAAACTATTTGAGCATCCTTTACTGAATATTGTTCATGATTGAGGTTGATTTATTACAATACAATCTTCCATATTGTATTGAATGAGTTATGCTATGTTTGACTATGGATATGTTATATTTATACCATTCATGATTTATGATTAAAGTATTGACATTTCTTATGCTAGTTTTAATACAAATGTTTATGTTATATTTCAACCTTTTCAAATGTGGAATGTATTGGGCATAGTATGTGACGGATGGAGCCCACTATATCTCCTCCGTGCATCGGAAGGTCTCATGAGACAATTAGACATGTAATTGGACAATGCCTTTCCCAATTTGATATATGGTTTTGGCCGAGGCCTTGATAATATTTTTCCGAATGTCTTGCATTATACATTCCCTCATTATGAAAATAATATTGATGGTTCATGTGGTTATTCGACTAGTAGAATACCCATAACTATGTTTTACTTTGGAATTATTGAATCATCTCATATTCTTTCCATAAAATGTTCATTTTTATTATTTGTAAAGGTATTTTTTTTCAATTATTCACTATGCCTAATGTTTATGTTATCTCCCGCTGTATTGCTTACTCTTACGGAGAATCTGAGTTCACCCCTTTCTTATGATTTATTTTCCCAGGATCCCAAGAAGTGTTTTATGATTGATATGTAGGGTTAAGATAAAAAAAATGTAATTCTCAAAGGATTATTTAGGCTGTGTTGTATGTTAGAAAGGGTAATGTAATGTTTTTTTATGTAATCTATTTTCCTAGACTACTAAACTGATCGGTCCATCAGGACTTGATTCCTTGTAATCAAGCCAATGTATTAAAATAATGCACTAGATTTGGGAATCTAGGGTAGGGGCATTATAGTTGTTATTAGAGGATGTTTAGAAACAACCTTGTAAATAGATTTTGATAAACTCTGATTAGATATCATTACCCTAAGATAAACATTGAGGATTAGTATAGAAAAAATTTCAAGAATTCTGGTAATGTAGAGTTTTTATGTATTTTCCAAGAAATACATCCCTGTTTGGATACGAGCAGGTAGAGGCGGCTCTGGCACAGATGTACCTAGGAGTGAAAAATCTGACAAGGATTTTCGGGCTTGACCTGGGGTATCCTGTACATGACAACGGGCCTTGCTGCACTCTTGGTTACGACAATCCTGGGGGATATACATAGGATAATTTACATTTTCTTTACAAGCCATTACAAAGTATTTAGGAGTAAATACTTCCTCAAAGAAAACATTTTTTATGATTCTAGATTATATGAATAATCTTCTCAATTTATGTTTGGTATTTTACAAGTTTGGAATTATGAATTGAGATTAATAAACTAACCTAGTGTGTGCCATTATTTAGAAATGTCACCCAGTAAAAGGAATGAGAACTCCAACAATACACATGATTTAAAGAGTAAGAAGTATCATATCTTTCATGGTATTAAACAAACATTTAGAGAGGAAATAGTATCCCATGTATTATCAAAATATGAATAAATAGTATCATGTGTTAATAAGATATGTAAATAATTCTTTGATTCCTATGGATTTGAAGGTAATCCAGAGAAGATAATGATGGTAGAGAGAAATATGGATAGAGGGAATAAGGGAAAGAAGGATTTTACCATATGTGATAAATGTGGAAAGAATCACCTTGGTAAATTCTTGAAGAGAATGGTATCTTTTTATAATTGTGAAGAAAAAGGACACCAAGTACGTGATTGAAAGGGTGATAAAAAGGTTTCAAATGTACAATGATTAATCTTCAAAGAGATGGGACACTATGCGAGTCAATATCCCAATCATCAGAGTATACCGTAAATGATGTTGTTGGATAATAATCAAGTTATGATATTACCACAGATGAAGAGTAATTACTAGTGTTCTTATGTTGATATTAATGAATTATTTCATTTGAATGTTGTATCAACGATATACTTGTTATAATAATTATGGAGTATCTAAGGATTGTACTGAAGTACTATTTCATTAAATATTTTAGATTGTGTGGTACCAAGAAAAGTGACTCAAAAGAAAAGTTAAACTTTTTGGAAAATACATGGTTGAAGGAAAAATAAACTTTAATATGGTACTAATACTGTTGTATGATTTTGGAATAAGAGATGTTTGATTTGTACAAATTATATTGGATATTATTGACTACCTTGGAACTAATTAATGTAATTTTTATTCCATCATTGATGGTGATTACAATATTTTTTGATTTATGGAGTATATCCAATATTCTATGATTTATAAAATGAATATGGAAGTACATACCTATTAAAATATGGTTTTCTAGAAATTTATTTTACTGTCGCATTTTATGAGAATAGACGATGAAGGTATTCACATGTATATTATGTGACCTTCATTATGAATTTTGTACTGTGAGTTCGGACAGAAGTATTATGGATAAGTCTAAAGTTTAGAATTGATTAAGTTTGATATCGAACACTATTTTTAAGGATAAATAATTTCTTAATATTTGTTTTTGATTTTCATAAAAAGGACAACCCGGAGGTCGAGTGACAACCCATCACATCTAGAGAGGCTACAAGACTTGAACCTGCAATTGAATGGCAACAAGGGTGCATCACATACCACTAGCCTAAGTGATGTCTAGGGTTTTATTATGTAGTTTTTCTTAAATAGTCTGACAAATGAATTATAAATTCATTATTTTTGGAACCCTATATGATTAGGATAAATAGAATATTTTTGAATTCTATTATCTTTTGGAGTGAAAGATGAGTTTGTGGTAGAAATTAGTTAAAGGATGAAACTCTACTTGTCTAGTATTTTTTTCTCTTATTCTATGAATAAATTAATTCATAAACTTTAGGGAAGGGATCTTAAAACCCAAAATGTGTTATCCTAATACTTTATGTTTTGTTTAATCGATGATATTTTAAATCATAATAGATTGATGGCTTTGAGGCCCTCAATTTTACACTTTTTTATTATTAATGACCTCAATCACTCCATATAAATATTTATGTTTTTCCTCCAATTATGTGTCTCTAATTGACACCAATTTTTTTCTAATTGAGATCATAATTTGGTGGTGACGTTTTCATTTCTATTTCCCTCTTATTAAGACAAAATTTTATTAACCCAATTTCTGATGTGGGTTTTCCACAAAGGTATTTTTCTATTTTTGACCTTTTATTTTCGAAGAACAATTTCAAATTTCAAGGATGAAATTTATTTAAGGAGAGTTGATTTTAACACCCCAATATTTCAAAGTACATTATCACTTCATAGTAATTCAATAACTTTCGCTACACACAACACTGAGTTCGAGCGCACCACGACTTACCCAACTAGCCAGTGAAAAAGAGGTTATGAATAGTATTAACCACATTTTGAATTTTATATATATCTTATTTAATTTTAACATTCATCTTTTTGGTTTCATAGTCATAATGTAAGGAAAATTTCAATTTTAATATAAAAGATGTATTTTTCAAAAAAAATGCAGCTTTCCACCTTTTAATGGAGAACCCTTTTTAAATCCAATATTTGACACTTTTATATATTCAATTAGGTGAAATTAAATTCGTATTTAGAAGAGGGATATAAATATTTAGTTTGGATGATTTTTTGGTACTTTCCTGATAACTTTCATATTTTTATGAATAGTGAAAAATATGAAAATTTAATTAAAAACAAATTTTTTAATCGAAATAATTTGTAGTTTTAAATTATAAATTTTCATGGTTTTAAACTATAATTATATTATATTTTTACCATTTAATCCAATTTATGTCATTTCAATTAATTTCACTTTGAAATCGGACATAAATAAGTGTCAATCTTTTGATAGTTATTATTTATTAAAGAAACACTTTTTGTTTTGACAACGAGAATTAATATTAAATTTATTTCTGCCCCTTATGTGTTTTGAATTTGGAAAAATGGATTCCAGATTTTGAATCATAAGGTCCAAATTTTATAAAAAGGTAAATTTTTTTAGACATTATGAATATTTATTTCAGTAAATATTTTATTTACCATGGTAAAAAGGTAAATTTTCTAAATAAGGGTGAACGAATGTTATTATAATAATATTAAAATACCCTAACATGTGTCCAATTCCTATTTTTTGATACATGTCTGACCATGGGCATCCTTGGGTCTATTTTGAGACCATATGGAGCCACTTGAGAGTGATAATGACACTTTATATTAATTAATTTAAAGTAATGACAAAAATGACATAAACATATATCTTTTTATAAAATAATTATTCAAAGAGGTTATGTAAGTTATATTTTAGACAATAAATAATAATTTTAACCAAAAAAGTATTTCCTACATCATGGTATTTTTTTATAATTTTTACACATCAAATAAATAAAATTACTTATGACACAATAGTGATGAAATGTTTACCTCATTAAAGAATGATTTAAAGAAATGAGATTATAAAAAATAAAAAATATCAATAACCTATCCAATTTTTATTGGATGATTTTATTTCTAACATGATTCATCTTATCTTTTACTTTAATGAGTTTTTGACCTTTATAAACCGAAAATCATAATATAATAAAATAATATTTTCAAACATTCCTATTGAGCCTCTCCCCCCCCCCCTAAAAAAGCCTTCACCTCTAACCCATTTCTCACACCTCTAAATCCCTTTGGATCATCCAAAATAAGACCAATTAGGCTCCCTACATCCCTCTATTCCACTTAGAATCCATACCTTAGGCAGAATTCACTTATCCTTTTGGTTCAAACCAAAGGGAGTTACTCGATTTAAAGGAAACATCTCCTCTTAAGTTATTTTCTTTTATTTTACTTCTCCAACCCCGTAAACTCTCTTTATTAATTAATTTTATTATAAAAACAGTTTCCACAATATAATAGGTTGTTGTTATTGGAAATATTTTAACTAAACTTACACACACATTCAATCTAATGGGTATAAAACATAACATTTCTGTGGACGACGAACTATTGCCTCACGAAACAATGATTGTTCAATATTCTACTACCACCTCTTATTGTGGCCATTATTATGGCACTGTAATTATATATGATATTTATGATATTTATTTTATCTTTAAGATTCTGTAATTATCTTTTATTGAATACCTTTATTTTATTCATGTTGTATATATACGATAATTTCATTTGAGGAAATGCGGACTACCGCCCCCTTTAAGTGATATGACTCATTCATACCATACATGGAACATATAAAGTATGGTGTTAATGAACTAATGTAACATATATATAATATTATATTATACTATAATAATAATATACATATGTATCATTTTGTTTTATTACCTTTTAAAATAAAAAATGGAAGTAGCGCTCATGCGTACTGACAGATTACCGTCTCCACGATACGTTGAGATTCATTTCCACGTTCACCATTCAATAAAGATTATAAAATATATATTATTAATATGTATGTAATATATGACATAATAATTATACGGGTGATATATATGTATGTATCTACTTACATATATCTTACTTATATATATCTTATTCACTTACTTCCGTTCAATATGATATGAAAATGGAAACAACGTTTATGCGTACGTACGACCTACCGTCTCCATAAACTATGTTTTCCATTTCATATATCAATCTATTACACATATTTATATGAAAAATATATATGATATAGAAATATGTTTTTATACTCTAGAATTATGTAAATCATGATATAAATGATATGACCAGTAATAACAAGTTAAAACATGTACGATAAAGAAAGCGATTACTACCCGAAATGTTAATTTAACATGGAAATCATTATTAAATAGGTAGTATAAATTCATAAATGAATCATTTATGATATAAATTAATATTAATATGGTTCTAGTATAATTTATTAACATACTATGGTCATTATACAGGTGGTTAAATGTACCTTTGACCAAAGGAAAGTGAAAGGTAAGGGTTAATTCCTCAATCTCATTAGTATACAATATTGTTTATGTGTAAGTATTTTCTGAGAAATTTTTATTATCCATGTCCATGTTTTATAAAAGACATTTAAAAATGATTATTTTAAGGCAATCCTTAACTAAAACATCATTTTAAATGTCTAAAATATTTATTCTTCTAAATGTTTCTCATTAATGTCTATGTTTTCAAAATGGTTTTAAGGATTTATTTATATAGACATGATTGTTTTAAAAAGCTAATTCCTTTAAAAAGTTTCATAGTGGTATGGGAAATTTTTATTCAAAAACTATTTTAAATTTCTTCCTTTATAAATTTGTGATTTTTAAATTATTTCACAAATTGGATATTTCTCTCAAAAAGCTATACTGATCATTTTCAACTATGTCAGCATCCTTTACAGAATATTGTTCTTGATTGAGGTTCAATTACTATAATAAAATATTATATATTGTATTGATTGAGTTATGATATGTTTGTCTATGGATGTGTTATTTTTATACCATTCATGTCATGACCTGACCCTACCTGGGATCGAGCCGCAACTACCCCAAGCCCGCCTCCATAGGCCAGGGGCTGGCGACAAGCGCCAAAGGCTAAACAACTTGGGGAGGCCTTTTCCTGAGTACCTGTAAACACACACGTAGAGCACTCAATGAAGAAGTTCAAAGTAAAATGAAAATTAAAGTACCAACTTCTATAAACAACCACAAAAGTGTATCGACCTCTAAACAGTACAAAGAAATTGATGAAGGTAAACAAAAAAGTAAAGGGGAAAAACACGCGCCCAAGAAGAAAAGTGCCACAACCTGGCAACAGGTAAACAAAAGAAAACACCTGGGAGAGCCCAACACATAGAACCCGACTTCGACCACTGCACGCGGTCCAAGATCCCGAACTCCGAAGCTCCGCTGAAGTCATGACCAACTTATCTGTCATCTGCAAGGGCACACCAAGTGAGGGAAAAGCCCAAGCAGGGGTGAATATAAAAATACTCAGAAGGATACCCCGAAGGCTCGAGGGAGAAACAAAGAAGGTACCGAAGGGTGAGCAGTATATCGGAGAGGCAAAAGTAAAGGAGTACTACCGAGAGTGTAATAGAGTAACAATAGAGAGTCCAGCTCAACCCAACAAGAGAAAGGAGGTAGAATCGTCCAGACACAAGGAGCTAGAAACGGTGAGAAGATGAGCTTCTCATCGAGTCTTCGCTACCTATAGCAGGAGAGTATACTCATCCAACCACGAGAATCTAGACACGGAAATCACGTTCCCTACCCCGCGTGTCTTCACCTCTCCTGGAGGGAGAGTAAACAAGCCCAAGAAGTGGGTAATCGAACAAGGTATACATAAATATTTTCTATGTCAAGAAACCCGAACTAGATCGTAAGGGGATCTATATCCCATAGCTCATACCAAGAAAGTGAGTAGCCAATAGTCTCAGAAGTAAACACCATCGAAGCCCAGCATCATGTACATCTGCCACAAACTTCAAGTCAAGGGGCTCAAATCACCACACCTTGAAACTATCCAATTTCGGCGGCACAGACTCACCCGTAAATTTTTAAGTCACATCACAAGGACGCGTCTCAGTGGGGAAAGCGCCCCTCGTACCTGATAGTTCTGGGGGAACGTCGAGCCACACCTCGTCACTGCCCCGCAGTCGATAGGTCTCCTCAAAGTTGACAGGCGATCCCCTATCCAGCCCTTCTAGAGGGTAATCCCTGGAAGTCGAAGGGTTCCCACTAGAGGGAGACCGGAAAAAAGTAGACTGGTGCCACACTGCCCAGTCCGGAAAAAAGGGTAATCCACTAGAGGGAGACTCGGCTAAAGTCATCGACGAGTCCCAATGCCCAGTCCCGTAAAAGGGTACTCCACTGGAGGGAGGCTCGGAACCATCATCGGGGACCACTTCCCAGCCCAGCTAGAGGTAAACCCGGCATCAGGGACCACATTCCAGCCCCGCTGTAGATAAACCCGGAACCGCTCTAACCATCCCTGCTAGATGGTACTACTCGGTGAACACCGTTGTACTGGCCATCCCTACTGGATGGTACCCCACTATCCATCCCTGTTGGATGGTAGCTCACTGGCCATCCCTGCTGGATGGTACAACTGGTCATCCTTGCTGGATGGTACAACCGCCTGGCCAGCCCTGCTAGATTCAACCTCCTGGGTAGAGGATCGGTGCCCATGTAAAGTGTTGGTCACACCGTATCCACAAGAACTCTACCAGGGAACACGAAGAAACTCTGCCGGCCAAACCAACAAGAACAGAACCACATGAAAACTCAACCATACTGGTCAACAAATGAGAACAAAACCAAGGAAAAACTCAACCTTGCTAGTCAATAATCGAGAACAGATGGACCCTCTACGTCGTGAGAGGTCAAAGGTACGTAAATTAGAACATGGCACACACATGGGGCCCACACAACATGTGGACCCAAGTCAAATCCAACCAAGCGCACAAACGTTTTCAGGTACAAACAACAACATGTACCTCCAAGTGTTCCCGTATACTACCAGAGAATACCACATTTCCATCCCAAAGGCTATCGTGCACACAGCACCCAACGTCAACGTGAAGCATGTAAGCATAACAACTCCAACCTGCCACCTCATCGGCCTTCACTCACACAAGAGTGCATGTGATCACATGCCAAGGGTCCACTACAAACACAGTAGGCCGAACCACCACCGGTACACATTTCCTACTTCCACATTTAATAAGATCTCAAATGAGGATCTGCACCTCCAAACAGATCATACCGGTGTAATCCTCACGAAAAATCATGTGAGGTAGGCTATTTACTTGCCTCAAATGGATATCCAACAGACAAGTCGCCAACACCGCCTTACACCCGAACGGTGTCCTATGCTCCTAAGCCTCGGCCCCGAAAACAGTCAGGCGCATCGCACTATTGCGATCCCCTTTGGAAAACACATTAAAAGGACTACTCACTTTATTGGAACGGATATCTGGAGAAAAAGATATGTTTCCTCAAACCACAGATGCGCAGTTCTACGTGGGACCTACACCTCAGTCCTGAAGCACAACGAACGAATCACACCATTACGATCCTCTCGAAATAGTACACAAGATGGACTATTCAATTGTCCAAAACGGACACCTGGTGATAAAGAAGGAAATCACCGCCAACTCCCAAAATGGCCCTCATGGGGCTCGAACCACCATGTAGAACTAAAGCGGGCGGATTGCACCATTGCAATTCCCCAAAAAAACACCCAAAATTGACTACTCGCACGGCTTGAACGGACATCCGATGAAAAGGTTACAAAAAGTTATGTGCCGCTCGAAAGACGGGTCATGGGGCCCATGCCGCAACTCTGGCTTCAACGCCCAAAACCACACTGGTAATCTCCTCCTCAACACCTAGGTCGCAACGCCACTGACGACGCTCAATTTGAACATCAGATGTGTCTACGCCGTCTAAAACATGAACCCCCTAGAAAAGCGCTCGTCCACTTAACGTTGTTTCGGGCCACCGAGGCCCCCGTTTCGAGAGTTAAAAACCCCTAAAACCATCTCATAATTCTCATCTTGATGCCAGGAAGGCACTTCCACAGACGGAACACAAAACGGACACCCCTAATTAATATTACGGGTGTCCGAAGTTGAAGGGGGGTCAGTCCCTTGGACTGGACCGGCCCGCGCTGGCCGGCCCAGCCCGGCGCGGGCCGGACATGGGCCTGTGGTCCACGCGCTGACCAACCCTCATGGCCGGTCGTCCTTCCATGTGAAGACCCACGGGACGATGGCCTTTGTCCCCCCGCTGGGGTAGCGCACCACGACCCCGGTGCTCCCTTGCGCCCCGGCGAGCTCGGCCTCGCCGCCTGGGGCCGTCGGGCCGCCCCTCCTGGAGCCACCGCCTTGTGCCGATGCCCTCTGCTCACCTGGACACCATCCCGATCAAGCCGAGCTGACTGCTCATCGAGCCACCATACCGGCCTGCTGCCACCGTGCGAGAGCCCGCCAGACCACCTACTGGAACCCCCAAAACCGGCCGAAGAAGGTCCAAAACCACGGGGAAACACCAAAACCCGCTGACCTTCAGTGGACAACCGTGAACACCTCAGGACTCATATTTTTAAACATAAAAGTGCATCAGAAAGCTCAAAAAGTATACTACACATTCATGGGTTTTTCTTGATAATTCAACAGAGGTTCGATGCAATAATTTGGGCTCAATGTAGATGAAGAAATTAAATATGAAACTGCAACGATCCTACCTTGTTGGGCGTATCCTGGAGCTTCGCCATCGATCTGCAATCGCCTTGGAGGAGGAGGGGATCTTGGGATTCAGGTTGAGAGACCCTAGTTTGGGAGCTCCTTCCTCCAGGAGGTGCAAACAAAGAAGAGGGGGGATGAGTTATGTATAAATAAGGAAAATTAATTAAAAAGTTTAATTAATTAAAACTCCCAATTTAACCCGCATCTGAAACCTTCGACAGAATCGACTTTAAGCCTCCCCTTGGCCAAACCCCCCCCCCCCCAACCGAGCACAACGAGGATCTTAGATTTTTAGTACGAGGCCTCATTCAAAAGTTATAAAACATGACGTCTGAGGCCGCTAAATTTATCAAAACATCCCTGGAAGCATTTTTCCACAAAAGGCCCCCGCTCGCGAAACTTATAACCCTCCTAGGGTAAACGGCATGCTCTGAACTCAAAGGTGCCCTCAGTTTTCCAATCTGATCCACCGTTTAAGAGATAATTGAGTTTATCCATTAAAAAATAAATTAATCAATTTATTTATCTGTTTAAGGTTCTGTTAACGGGTGAGGGGTCCAAACGTCCCTCACCAACATGCTTTATGTCGTTCCTAGGGTAAACACCCAATTTTGGACCCATCCATACACTCATATTTCTGATCTGAATCACAATTTATGAGTTATCCCATTTATTTGTCATTCTTAGTGTGAAAGCACTGAAAACTTAATTCCGGCCACACTAGGGCTCGGAATTGCACGCCGTATGAAGGCGCTACTCTAAAATAACATCAAGAATATTCCAAAGTCTTTTATTGCAAAAATAGGGAAAAAATATGGGTACTAGGACCAAACCTGGCTCTTATGTACCTAGAAGAATTCTTGCACAACCCCACGTCATCGCACACAGACCAAAAGATTTGATATGTTCACGTGAGGTATGACCTTGCTGATGTTGTGCATAGGAGCACACACACTTATTCTTAGGTGATTCACGTAGGAGATGCTATGCACCCAAACTATCCTTTGTGGTTAGGTAAAGGTGGTAGGAATCCTCGCCATCCCTTTACACGATCTCAAACAGATCGAAGGCTCTCATAGGTACCTCACCTCCCCGACCAAACCCCTACGCCGGACGCCGCGACTGGAATCACTGTTTGACCCTGGGACAAAGCCCGATGATTCCCTCCTTCAGAATATCCATATAGTGAATCACCCAAGGATATATGGTCACGCAAGATTTCACAGTCGATGTCTCGCATCCAATACTCTCTTACATGCTCGGAAAACGATGGAGTGGACACCATCGACTAACGAAAAAGGTCCCATGACATTTACCTTACCAACACAGGGTTCCACCGACGCCCCGCACCACCCTGGTAACAACTCAAACAAGGAGCAGGGAAAAAAGTCATTTCATGCACAGAGTCTAAAAATTCTACTGCAAGAATTAGAAGAGCCGTAGAGCATACCTCCTACAACCTCATGCTCCGCATGATCGTAGACATCCAAAGCATGCGACTATCCGCGGTCCCAACTTTCAGCTCCCAGAGCCTGATGTGGACCACCTAGTGGTGATGGGAAGTCCTCGTAAGGTCGTCCCCCACTACCAGCTACTCCCGCTCCTCTGCTAACACCACCTATTTCGGTACTACTCGAATCACGGAGCTGCCTCTGCCATGGTGGTGTACCTGCTGCCTGCCTGATATTCTCAGTGTGCCTGGTTGGGCAGTCCCGTTCCAGGTGACCTCATCCGTCGCAAGCATACACTGGCTCTCCTCAGGCTGCCTTGGTGCCATCCATCTCCACTATGGCGTATGACCACGCCCCTGATTCTGGTTATCATAAATCCATCTGTGTCGAGGTTCTTCTTGATGACGCCCGCTAGCTGCAGTAGACGTCTCAGCTCCATCATGCCTACTGCCACCACCAACTTAATAACTTGAAAGGAATATTTATATCACCAGTGCCTTCTCTATCACCCTATAATAAGTTGGAATGGCCAAATGTACTATGATACCATGAATCTCTCGGCGGAGACACTACTCAAACTTCCATGCTTGAAAGTTTCCGTCATGGACCATGTCCGGATAAAGCGTGCACGGTCTGAGAAACTAGTCGCTTACTCGGCCACCATCATCCCTCCCAACTAAAACTGCAGGAGCTACTGAATCTGAATGGAGCGTATGCAGGAGGGGAAAAACTCCACATGAAACAAGAACTTTAAGTCACCCCACGAAAGCAACGAATCGTAAAGATACTAAGTCACCAGGCTCCCCAAACGCCAAGCTGCTCCGCGGAAACGGCTGGCTATCAAAGCCACCATAAGATCTACCGGCGTCTTCACAAGCCTGAAAAGGTGAACCACCATCCCAAGACAATCCTCTACTGCCTGAGGGTCTGGCTCACCACCGAACCTTAGCAGTCTCTGCCGCTGGAACTCACGGTGCGCACTCAACCTGTGCTCAAGCTCAGTCCGCTCTGTTGAAGCTGTCTGTGGCTCAATAGGTGGGGGTGATGCAAACGACCCACCCAGAGAAAGATACTCACATGATGGGTCCTGGACTGAGGCCTCATAGCTCACAGGGTCGTCGTCACGAACCAATGTTGGTATACTGGTTGGCTGTCTTTGCGGAGACATCCTGAATATTATCAGGGAGTGCCACGATCAGATGAGCATATATGTACATAACAGTAACAACAATGTGGAACTGACTCAAGAAGGACAGTCAAAGACTCAATCCTATATGATGCGCAAACCAATTTCCCTACAATGAGTGTCTCATCATACTGAGTTGAAAATCGGGTTATCAGGGTCCTGGTGAATGGATATGTCAGCCGCTACACCATCACTGGACTCCCTGGCCTAATAGCCGCTCTCGAGACACATTAAAACTGTTTCCCTAAATCCCAACCAATTCCTTTTTAGAGATGTCCAAACAACATCCCAAGGAATGAATGGCCTTTGATACCACTTTTTCACGACACAACCCTACCCAGGCTCGAGCCTCAACTACCCCAAGCCTGCCTCCACAGGCCAGGGGCTGGCGACAAGTGTCGAAGGCTAAACAACTCATGGAGGCCTTTTCCTGAGTACCTGTACACAGACACAGCCCACTCAATGAAAAAGTGCAGAGTAAAAGGAAACGTAAAGTGACAACTTCAATAAATAACCAAAAATTTTCATCGACCTCTAAATAGTACAAAGCAAGTGCTAAAGGTAAACTAAAATGTGAAGGGGAAAATCACACGTGCAACCAGAAAAGTTCCACAACCCGGCAACAGGTAAACAAAAACAAACAGCTGGGAGATTCCCACACCTGGAACCCGACTACGACCACCACACGCGGTTCAAGATCTAGAACTCCTAATCTCCATGGAAGTAACAAACAACCTATCCGTTGTCTGCAAGGGCATAACAAGTGCGAGAAAATACCAACAAGGGGTGAGTATAAAAATACGTAGTAGGATACCACAAAGACTCGAGGGAGCAAAAAAAGAAGTACCGAAGGGTGAGTAATAGATCGAACAGGTGAAAGTAAATGAGTACAACCAGGATTGTATTAGAGTAATAGTAGAGAGTCCAGCTCAACCCAACAAGAGAAAATAGGTAGACTCGTCCAGACACAAGGAGCTGAAAATGGTGAAAAGATGAACTTCTCTTCGAGTATTTGCTACCTATAACAGGAGAGTATACTCATCAAACCATGAGAATCTAGACACAGAAAGCACATGGCATACCCCGTGCATCTTTACCTCTCCATGAGTGAGAGTAACCATACCCAAGAAGTGGGTACTTGAACAAGGTATACATAAATATATGCTCTGTCAAGAAACCCGAACAAGATCGTAAGGGGATCTTCGTCCCATATCTCAGCCCAAGAAAATGTGAAGCCAACAGTCCCAGAAGTAAACACCATCGATGCCCAGCATCCCGTACGTCTTCCCCAAACAGCAATTCAAGGGTCTCCAATCACCGCACCTTGACACTATCTGCTGTAGGTGGCACTGACTCACCCGCACGGTTTTAGGTCATTTCACAAGGACATGTCTCGGTGGGGAAAGTGCCCCTCGTACTTTAGAGTTCTGGGGGAACGTCAAGCCACACCTCTTCACTGCCCCACAGTCGAGAGGTCTCCTCAAAGTCGACAGGTGACCCCCTACCCAGCCCCGCTGGAGGGTAATCCCATGAAGTCGACGGGTTCCCACTGGAGGGAGACCCGGCAAAAGTCGACGGGTGCCGCACTGCCCAGTCCTGTAAAAGGGTAATCCACTAGAGGGAGAACCGGCTAATGTCATTGATGAGTCCCAATGCCCTGTCCCGTAAAAGGGTACTTCACTGGAGGGAGGCTTAGAACCATCATCAGGGACCACTTCCCAGCCCAGTTGGAGGTAAACCCGACATCAAGGACCACTTCCTAGCCCCGCTGGAGGTAAACCTGGAACCGCTCTGGCCATCCCTGTTGGATGGTACTGCTCGGTGAACACCGTTGTACTGGCCATCCCTACTAGATGGTACCCCACTAGCCATCCCTGCTGGATGGTAGCTCACTAGCCATCCCTGCTGGATGGTATAGCTGGTCATCCATGCAGGATGGTACAACCGCCTAGCCAGCCCTGCTGGAAACAACCTCCTTGGTAGAGGATTGGTGCCCGCGTAATGTGTTGGTCACACAGAATCTACAAGAACTATACTAGGGAACACGAAGCCACTCTTTCGGCCAAACCATCAAGAGTAGAACCAGGGGAAAACCATAGAACCCTGCTGGTCGAAACCATCGTGAACAGGACCAGGGGGAAACTAAACCCTGCTGGTCAACAAAGGAGAATAAAATAAAGGGAAACTCAACCTTACTGATCCAAAAAGGATAATAGAACTAGGGGAACTCAACCCTACTGATCAACAAACGAGAACAGAACCAGGGGAAAACTCAACCATGTTGGTCAACAAACGAGAACAAAACTAGCAGAAAACTCAACCCTGTTGATCAACAAATGAGAACAGAACTAGGGGAACTCAACCCTACTAGTCAACAAACGTGAACAGAACCAGAGGAAAACTCAACCCTACTGGTCAATAAACGAGAACAGACCTAGGGGAAAACTCAACCCTGCTGGTCAATAATCGAGAATAGAGGGACCCTCTACATCGCGAGAGGTCAAAGGTATGTAAAGAAAAACACGGAACGCACATAGGGCCCACACGACGAGTGGCCCCAAGTCAACTCCAACCATGCACACAAATGTTCTCAGGTACAAACAACCACACGTACCTCCATGTGTTCCCATATACTCCAAGAGTATACCATATTTCCAGCCCAAAGGCTATCATGCACACGACACCCAATGTCAACGTGAAGGGAATAGATGTAACAACTCCAACTTTCCAAATCATCGGCCAAGGAACAGCCAACTACATCTCTTCAAACATTACTTCACTCACACGGGAGTGCATACGATCACATGCCAAGGGTCTACTACAAACACAGTAGGACAAACCTCAACCGGTACACCTTTCATGCTTCCACATTTAATAAGATCTCGAATGAGGCTCTGTAACTCCAAACAGATCGTACTGGTCTAATCCTCATGGAAAAGCATGCGAGGTAGGATATTTACTCACCTCAAATGGATATCCGATGGAAAAGTCACCAACAACTCCTTATGCCCAAACAGCATCCCGTGATCCCGAGCTTCGGCCCCGAAAACAATCAGGTGCATCGCACCATTGCGATCCCCTCGGGAAAACATGTCAAAAGGACATCTCACTTGAGTGGAATGAATATCCGAAGAAAAAGATGTGTTTCGTCAAACCGCGCACGAGTGGTTCTACGTGGGACCCACACCTCGGTCCCGAATCACAAAAAACGGATCTCACCATTGTGATCCTCTCGAAAAAGTACACAAGATGGACTATTCACTTGTCCAAAACGGACACCCGGTGATAAAGCTGGAAATCACCGCCAACTCCCAAAACAGCCCTCATGGGGCCCGCACCACCATGCAGAACTAAAGCTGGAGTACTGTGCCATTGCAATTCCCTTAGAAAAACACCCATAATCGACTAATCGCATGGCGCGAACGGATGTCCGATGAAAAATTTACAAAAAGCTACGTGCAGCTCGAAAGACAGGCCGCGGGGCCCATGCCTCAACTCCGGATTCAACGGGAAAAACCACACTAGTAATCTCCACCTCAACACCGGGGTCGCAACTCCACTGAAGGTTCTCAATTCAGACATCAGATATGTCTATGCCATCCAAAAAAAGAACCCTCTAGAAAAGTTTTCATCCACTTAACGTCGTGTCGTGCCACTGAGGCCCCCATTTCGAGAGTTAACCCCCCACCTAAAACCATCTCAAAATGCTCGTCTTGACGCCAGGAAGGCACTGCTACTGACAGCACTCAAAACGGACACCCGTAATGAAAATTACGGGCGTCCGAAGTCGAAGGGGGGTGAGTCCCTTGCACTGCACCGACCTGGACCGACCGGTCCGCCCGTTCTGGGCAAGCCCGCGGCTCAGTCGTGCGGTCCGGCTGTGGACCCACGGTCCACGTGAAGACCAGCCGTCGTTGCCAGTCATCCCGCCATGTGAAGACCCACGGGATGTGGGTATTTGTCCCCTCGCCGGGGTCGCGTGCCGCGACCCCGGTGCTCCCTTACGCCCCGGCGAGCTCGGCCTCAATGCCTAGAGCCACCGCCTCACCCCCCTCGAGTCGCCGCCTCATGCCGATGCCCTCTGCTCACCCGGCCACTATCCTGATCAGGCCGAGCCGCCCGCTTGCCGAGCTGTAATACCGCCATGCTGCCACCACCCGGTAGCCTGCCGGACCACCTATCGGAACCCCCAAAACCGACCGGAGAAGCTCCAAAACCACCGGGAAACACCAAAACCCCGCTGACCTTCGGCGGACAAACACGGCTACCTAGGGACTCAGATTTTCAAACCGAAAAGTGCGTCGGAAAGCTCATAAAACATACTACACATTAATGGGATTTGATCAATAATTCAATAGAGGTTCTATGAAATAATTCTAGCTCAAAGTAGATGTGGAAATTAAAAATGAAACTGCAATGATCCTGCCTTGTTGGGCGTAGACCGGAGCTTCGCTGTCGATCCGCAATTTCCTTGGAGGAGGAGGGGATCTTGGGATTGATGTTGAGAGCTTCTTGGTTGGGAGCTCCTTCCACCAGGAGGTGCAAAAAATTAAGAGGGGGTGAGTTATGTTTAAATAAGGAAAATTAATTAAAAAGTTTAATTAATTAAAACTCCCACTTTAACCCGCATATGAAACCTTCAACAGAGTCGAGGTTAAGCCTCCCCTAGGCCAAACACCACCCCCCGAGTACAAATGTGGTCTCGGATTTTTAATCCAAGGGATTTTTCAAATGTTTTAAATCATAAAGTCTGAGGCCACTAAATTTACAAAAATGCCCCTGGCAGCATTTTTCCACAAAAGGCTCGTGCTCGCGAAACGTACACCCTTCCTAGGGTAAAAGGCACACTCTGAACTCAATGGTGACCTTGGTTTGACAATCTAAGCCACAGTTTTAGAGATACTTGACTTTAACCATTAAACAAATAAATTAATCAATTTATTTATCCGTTTAATGTTCCGTTAACGGGAAAGGGGTCCAAATGTCCCGCGCCTACATGCTTTATGTAGTTCCTAGGGTAAACACCCAATTTTGGACCCATCCGTACACTTAGATTTCTTATCTGGATAACCTTTTAGGAGTTATCCCATTTATTTCGCATTCCTAATGTAAATGCACTGAATACTTAATTCCGGCCACACTAGGGATCAGAATCACACACCGTTTGAAGGCACTGTTCTGGAATAACATCAATAATATTCCAAAGTCTTTTATATCAAAAACCATGTTCTTACAATTTAGGGTTTATGGTTAAAGTATTGAAATTTCTTATGAAAGTTTTAATACAAATGTTTATGTTATATTTCAACATTTTCACACAAAGAATGTATAAGAATTAATAAGTGATGGGTGGAGCCCGATATAGCTCCTCGATGCATCAGTAGGTCTCATGAGACAATTAGAAGTGGAATTGGATGAGGCCTTTCCCAAATTGATATATGATTTTGACCGAGGCCTTAATCA
Source organism: Viscum album (assembly GCA_963277665.1). Taxonomy (NCBI): domain Eukaryota; kingdom Viridiplantae; phylum Streptophyta; class Magnoliopsida; order Santalales; family Viscaceae; genus Viscum; species Viscum album. The sequence goes on along the minus strand of OY728157.1, from coordinate 19,396,560 downwards.
TTTTTAGACTTCTTGGCTGAGGTCGTGACAAAATGATTTAGAATGTCCTCCATTATACATTCCTTCATTATGAAAATAATATTGATGGTTCATGTGGTTATTAGATTAGTAGAATACCCATGACCATGTTTTCTTATAGATTTATTTACTTAGCTCATATTCTTTCCAAAAAGTGTTCATGTTAATTATTTGTAATGGCTTGTGTTTTCAATTATTCACCATGCCTAATGTTTATGTTATCTTTTGCTGTATTTCTTACTCTTACTGAGCATTTGATCTCACCACTTTATTATGTTTTATTTTCCCAGGATCCTAAGAAGTGTTTTATGATTGATATGTAGGGTTAAACTAAGTGAACAATGGAATTGTCAAATGATTATTTATGATGTGTTGAATGTTAGAAATTGTAGTGTAACATTTATCTATGTAATCTATTTTCCAAGACTACTAAACTGATCGGTCCTTAAAGAATTGATTCCCTGTAATCATGTGAATGTATTAAAATAATGCACCGACTCTAAGCATCTGGAGTCAGAGCATTATAGGATCACTTTCCTAAAGTTTCCAAATAATATAGTATTTTTCTCGATTTTGACTATTTGATGTGTGTTTTAAACTAAAACAACAATGTTGTATTGAAATCATGTACTTAGATTCACATTGACCACATACATTTTTATATTAATAAGTGGTCAATTATAACATGTGATAAATTAATTATGGATTGTTTTACAAAAGTTTGAAAACAATTTATGCTTTTTTTTCTCGGTTTTGGCTATGTGATGCCTATTTTAAACTAAAATGGAACTTTTATATAGAAAACACATGCATGATGTTATATTGAACACATCATGTTTCAAATTTGAAAAAAGTCAATTCCTACACATGATAAATTAATTGTGGATCATTTTCCTAATTTTTGAAAAGAATCTAGACTCATTTTCTAGGTTTTGAGAATTTGACATGTGTTTTGAACTAATTTGTAAATATTAATATATATAAAATAAGAAAGATGATGAAATTAATTTAAAAATTCTGTAATATGATGAGAAAATTAACTAAATAAGTAGTAGAAATTCACCAATTAATGATGTCTATAAACATTATGACACCATGTATTCCACCATTTTATTTCTAAACAAATTGAATTCCTTTGATTTACTTATCCTTGATAGACAAGTCGTAAACAATATATAAGCATTAATATACTAATTATTCACACCCCAGATATATTTAAAAGGCCATTGCCTATACTAGATCAACAAAATAGTAGGTAATCACCAAAATCTGATGTCAAAAAAGATTTTGACGTCATGTACACTTCCCACTCATCTCTAAAAATATTTAAATATTCATTTGAGTACATAGATTACTTTTAATATTGGTAGTACAAGGGAAAATAAAGACAAAAAACATACTAAGAAATATTTTTAATGAAATTCTAATTACCTTTGGAAATTACCAATTTGAGGATGCTAGTATTTTGATGATTTATGATATCTTTCATAAATTTTCAAACATAATATCCATGATCTTTGTTGTTATCTTACTTTGGAAATTGTAGAAACATTGACAAAAATCAGTTAATTGTTTTTAAATATGTTTTGAATGTTAATTCATTTTCTATATACCTTATCCTAGTTTCAGATGAAGTAATCTATAGGCTTCTTATATCCAGTCACTAACATCACACATTGATTTAGTCTATATTTATTTATTTCCATATCAAAATAAAATTCTTGTAAAATCAATAAATGAAATAAATAATTTGAAGTTAATCTATAATAAATTGATTGTGTTTCATTAAAAATTCACATTATAGATTATTGGAGGTCATATTGATGGATATCCATGCCTTGGATCCAAAAAATAAATATTTAGGGTATCTAAATTGATTTTGATCAGAACCCAGTGCTTCCTAAAAAAATAAAAACCAATAAGTAATGAAAAAAAGAAATATATTTTATATGATGGGATTTTAGAGTTTTACCCCTTAATTTTAGGCATTAAAAAGTCTATTTTTAGTTATTTTCTTCTAAAATTCATCATTTAGATCATCTTTTTTCTTATTAATTTCTTTCAACTATAATTTAATTTTATTCATCGAAATGATATTGGGATTAATAAATCCAAATAATGACTCGTAGGTATTTACCCTTATGTAGACGTAATACAAAATCCTATAGAAAATATGAATATTTATTAACTTTAATAAAAATATTTGATCATTTTCTAGATAGTCGTATTATGAAAATGAACCGTATTTATGTATTCACAACTAATACTCCTAGCCATTGTAAATTTATAATCTCATTTATACTCTTCATACCAACCACATAAATAATTATAGTTCCAAATATTTCTTCTTCATATGGAATATAGGAAAAAATCTCCATCTTTTAATGTGGTTTATTCATGAAGTTTTAATGATAATAAATGTTTTAGTGAAAATGGAAATGATGAGGTACTCCTAGAATCTCTTCTTGTCTTATTGGTAAATTCACAAGATTTTCTTGATCTGACCTTCTATTTCCCTGCCATTTTATCCATTCCTAACAAAATACCTCACATCATACCTTTTTTCATTAATTATTACAGGTATTTCATTTGAATTTTTTTAAGTACATACCTCATGTATCTTTATAATATTAGATTTACATGATATGAAAGTTACAATAGCTTTATTAACCATTATAATATCAAGATAATCAAGTGGAACTGACCACTCAACACTTGGATATTGAAATACCTCAATCTCAACACTCATGTGATCATTTGGGAGTTCTTTTTTGAGTTTATTTTCTCCTAGTATATATACACCATACCCATCACAACAAGGTAGTGTATGGGTATTGAAGGATTAAAACCACATACAAATTTATCATGTAGAATATTTTTAAAATAAATTTCTCGGACGTTATTTGTTTCACATATAGAAGAAAGAGTAATGAAAAAAGAAATTACCTTGGGTAAGGTATGCGGTTAAGGGGAATGACTAGCCTCAAATATAGTGGGGTCATTTATTTTTTTCATTTGATGGTATTTATTCCAATGTCAATTAGCTTTGATATTTTTTCATATATTGGTCTTCCAAACCAGAACGAAAAATAATATCCCAACCCATCCTAGTGGGTCTCGTGCCACGACTCCTGAGGGCCGCCTTCAATAGGTTGGGGTTATTGACTAGAACTAAGTGGGCATATCACTAACATGGGAGTCATTTTTTATGTACCTGTATGTACACACATATCTCCAACCCCAAAAAATATTGAAATGTAAAAACCACTAAGTATCCAATGCATGCAAACAACTATATCACACAACCGTAGTAGAAGAATATGTAAAGTAATGTAAACATGGACAAATACAAGGCCACCACAAAGAGTACATAAACACAAGTCCAGACTATAATAAAAGGTAATGTGACTACTTTCTGTAGCTGTAGGAACACACCCCAGTCTATCTGGTCTCACTAAGCACCATCTAGTCCTGGTCCTCCTCAGACTCCATAAAAAGGCCGATCATTAGCACAAGACATGACATGTGAAAGAAAATCCCCTGTAGGGGTGATTATAACAATACTCAGTAGGACACCCTAAAACCACAAAGTATTATAACAGGGGAAATTATAGTCATATCTAATAGGTATTTGTCTATAGCACATATAACTACAATATGCAGATATACTCAAACCAAGACACACAGTCTAGAGGAAAGTCACAACCACTGTATACCAACACTAGGATTTCAGCCCAAAGATTTATTGAAGCACTCATCTGAGAGAACACAATCCAGAGTTTGATAACACAAATGACATTTTTCTGCAACGTACAACTCACCAGTAAGCTTAATGAGTAATATATACATTGATAAATCTGAAGAGAATACAATACAAAAAATGAGGATCATAGGTAGGGCCATGGGGTGATACCAACAACTCCATCTGGATTAAACCTCTGAGTATAGGATTGATGCTCATATAAGGTTGATCATGTTGATTCCAAGAACTCCACCTAGGGAATAAATAATGAATACAGGATCACATACTAGGCCTCTCGAGGGATTCCAACAACTCTATCCAAGATGTTCTTCTGAAGGGATCACAGTCCTAGTAGTAGGAAATGATTCAAACCAACCTCATGTGAAACGTAAAAGAGAATAAACCCAAATGAAACTTGTATATGATATAGAGTATGAGAAGCTCAAGCCTTATTGGAAGGGGTACACTATATATAGTAGTGGAACATGTCACGCCCCTTGACCCTAGGTAATTATCTTGTAGAACAGCCTATGCCTTCCAACTGTGTCATGTAGAAGAGAGGTGCAAAACATGTAGAATGCGTTACACGCTGTGTCTTTGCATCAGAGGTCTTCCCATACACTCCATCTGGGTACCAATATACGGTGTCAAACTGTGTATCCTTGCCCATGTACCAGTGCATTGGGTATCCCATCTACCTGATCTAAGCTAATTCATCTGGGGGAGTACACTCCATGTAGGAAACTTTTGTACTCTAACCTTTGTCTATGTATATCCCATGAACACGCCGAGTTTTCTAGGCATGAACACACACACTATGTAGCCAGGACAACACGCCATGTGTATTGGGTTTTATATAAATTTTTCTAATTTCAATGAACGCCCTATATGATTATACAGATCATGTTCTGGGGGTCTATTCACCTCGACACTTTAGATCTAAGGTAAATAATCCATTGAAACACCCAATTGATGAATTTTGGGACTTTAATCAGCTCAAAAATCTGATTTCTTTTATCCAAACACAACTCACCCAAATAATGGGTTCTCCAGAATCACTTTGATCCATCTAATTCCATCACCATCGCACCTCCATTGCATTGCACTAAGTCTAAATCTACAACCTCAGATCATTGCACCAAGAACCGCATGCACAACAATCCATCCATTGGTCAGGTGGCGAACTGTAGACCAAGGGTCACCCACGATGAATGGGAAATTGGGAGAAGAAGAACAAACAAATACCTAGGAAAAAACCTCATATGTTGTTCATTATAGCCTCAATCTATTCCTATAATAATGAAAAATGAATCAAAAAACAATCACTACAAGAATAATCACCTATCAAACCCCACAGAATAATCCCATCTCTTACATTCAATCGATACATGGGATAATATATTCATGGATTAGTCTGAGGTTTTCATAGTAACAAATAATGATGAAAAAAATAAAAAAAACAGATCCTACCTCAATTTGGATTTCTCACTGATGCAGAATAGTCACCATGTCGTCATCGTTGGTGAGATATGAAAAGATTGGTGCGATTTGATATTGGGTTCGGGGATTTTTCATCGCCTGCTTGGGAGGATTCCTCCAAGGTTCTCCCAACATATCTCTAATGGATCCAAGGTTATGTGGATAACCCTAGTAATTTTACATAGAATTCTATTTAAATACTAAAAAGTCATTGCATCAATCACAAAATAATAATAAATAATTTTATTAAATTATTCATTAATTTTACCCCTATGATAAAGTTTTAATATTGGACCCACGCCGACCAATTTTAGGTCCTTCCTAAGGTAAAAAAAATTATTCAAAATTCTACAGTGCCCTCAGATTTCTAATATGGCCACCTATTTAGAATTTATTCTACTTTTTTTGTAAAATCATGTGTACATGCTATTCAATATTTTAGTATACTCCAAACATTTATTCTGAAATCACCGTGCCTCATAATCGCATGTTGTATTAGTGCAGGGTCTCAAAATCAATCTATATAATTTTTAAAAATAATACATGAAAAAATATAAGTCATTACATTCTCCCCATGTTTTGGATTTACGTCCCTAGAAATCCAAAACAAATGGCTTCTCAAAAAGATGAGGGTACGAAGCACAAATATAAACCTCCCAATACTAAGTTATCTCCTGAAGATTCTCATGCTGCCACTAGACATGCACCAAAGTAATCAATTTCCCATGAAGGATCCTCTCTTTTCAATCCTTAATCTCCAATGAGTTCACATCAAAAGTCACTCCATACCTGATTTTTGTCTCATCCAGATCAATAACATGAAATGGGTCATTCACGTACTCCCCATCTATAACATGTTGAAGAAATCGTGTACTCAGTATAACTATGTGGGTAGAGCTGAGCAGTATTCCACCTTTCCAACTCTATGAAGTATCTAAAAAGGCTTGATGAAACTCAGAGATATCTTTCCTCCCTGGACAAATCTCCACAACTCACATAGATGTGAAACCTATATGAACACATGGTCTCCTTATTCAATCTCCAAAGGCCTACATAGCTTGTCTACATAAGACTTATGACAGATATGTGTAGTCATAATTTACTCCTTGATGATTTTCACTTTCTTAGTAGTATCTCGCTCCAACTCCAGGTCCATGAGTGATGACTCCCCAGGGTGAGTCTAGCAAAGTGGTGACCTTCATGGTCTCCCATACAAAGCCTTGAACATAGCCATAAAAATGGAAGAATAGTAATTTTTATTGTATTAAAACTCCACCAGTGGTAGGTATTCCTACCAAATATGGACAAAGTCTAACAGGAAATCTCGTAGCATGTCCTCCAAAACCTAAATAGTATACTTCATTTGGCCATCCGTTTGTGGGTGAAACATTGTGCTCAAGTGTAAATAGGTCCCAAATTTCTCTGAAATCCCTTCCACAAACAAGACGTAAAATGAGAATAATGTTCTGAAATAATCATTAATAGAACTCCATTTATTTGAACTATCTCATGCACAAAGAGGCATCTCAATATATCTACTAAACTCTACTCTCAAATAACAAGGAATTGGGCAGACTTGGTGAGTTAGTCAATGATCACCCATATAGTATTGTTTCCCCTAGATTTACATGGTAATAACATTATGAATTACATAGATATACCATCCAACTACCATTTTGGACCCTCATGGGGTTGATCTAAACCCACTAGAACTTGGTGCTCAACATTTAATTACTGGTAAGTGAGGCATCAAGAAAAAAACTCTGCAACTCTTAACTTTATCCAAGGACACCAAAATTAACATTTTAATTCATGGTGTATATTATCCACACATAGATGTACCACCAAATGGGATGTGTGAAACTCCCTTAGAACCTCCTCCTGCAATGTAACTGAAACTAATCTATTCCCTCTAAAAAAAGTGATTCCCTCCCCACCTTTCAAATATCCATTAGAAGCACGCCCTGCGGACATGGGAGCAAAAAATGTCTCACAATCGGTATCCTAAAGATATTCCTCCATGAAGAACTATAAGAGTGGAGGGATAAAAAATAATCAACTATAGGTAATATCCTCCATCTCCATCCACAAAGGATAACTATAATGAGTTCGGCTTATCCGATGACTTTTCCAGCTACTGTGAACTAGATCTCTTACTGAGGGTATCTGCCACAACATTTCCCTTCGCATGAGTATAGAAAATATCAAATTCATTTTCCCATTGGAACTCTATCCATTGCCTCTATACAAAGTTAAGATACTTTTTAGATAAGATATACTTGTTACTCTTATGTTCAGAGTAAACGATAAACTACTCACCCATAAGGTAGTGTCGCTACATCATAAAGAAAAATACTACTACTGCTAATTCAAGATAATGGGTAGTGTAGTTCTATTCATGTTGTTACAACTAGAATGAACCATAAGAAATCACCACATTCCTCTACATCATAACACAACCAAGTCAGGTTCCTGATGCATCGCCGAACACTACGTACTCGACACCCTCCTCTAGTAATCTCAAGATAAGAGTGCTCATCAAACTCTGTCTCAACTACTAAAAAGCCTATTGGTACTTCTCTATTCATATGAAATTATTCCCCTTTAAAGTAAAATAAATCATAGGTGTTGATATCCTAGAAAAATCAGGTATTAATCTTCAATAATAACATGTAATCCCAAGGAAGCTCTGCACCTCTGTCATGCTCTTAGGTGAAACCCATTCCAACACTACCTCGACCATGGTCGGGTCCACTACAACTCCATTTATTGCGATATCTTGTCCTAGAATGTGGACCAAATAAATCTAGAACTATAACTTTGAGAGTTTCCCATAAGTCATTTCTCTAGGATTATTTCTAAAACTATCCTCAAGTGTCCTGCATGCTCCTCATCAAAAATCAAGTACATAAGGATATCATTGAAGAAGACTACCATGAACCAGTCTATGTAAAGCTAAAAGATCTAGTTCAGGAGTCCAATATACATTTCAAGGGTGTTCTTCATGCCAAGGGGCATAACCAAGTACTCATAATGACCATAGAAACATCATAATGTTGTATTCAGTATATCCTCATCTTGTACTCGCATCTGGTGATAGCCTGATCTAAGCTCAACCTTTGAGAACCATTGAACCATCTCAACTTATCAAAGAAGTAATTGATCATTAGTAATGGATATTTTTTCTTCACAATCACCTGGTTCAAGTGTCGGTAGTCCACACAAAACCTAAATCTCCCATCTACCTTTTTAGAAAATAAAACCGGGGTTACCAAGTGTGAAACACTAGGTCTCATGAAGCCCTTCCTCTTCATGTCCTCCAAATACATCATCTGCCCAAAAAGCAGTAAAGGTGCCATATGATATGCTGGTGCAGATATTAATTTCATCCTGGGGTGTAAATTAAAGTATAAATCTATATATTCGCTGGGTGATAAACCTTGAATATCTTCATTAAATCTATCCTCATACTCCGCCACCATAACAAGAAAATGGAAACTCGAAACATCCACTACACCATGGTTCAGGCTTTCCAACTGATGATAAATCAGTTTCACCATCTTATGCCTAAATCCATCCTATAATTCCTAGGTTTCCTTTTCTATGATAAAAGAAAACCTCATTACATAATTATGGACACATAACACCATTCTCCTAAAATAGTCAATATGGGCATGGATTGTAGATAACTGATCCATACCAAGAATGACATCATAAGGACTCAAAGCTACCACTATGAGGTTCCAACTGAAACTCTCACATCTAAGGGTGTGTTTTACTATCGTCACAAGTTCATGATCTCTAAGTCTTTACTAGTAGGAGTCTCCAAGTGGAAGGCTCGCACCAATGGTTCAACCGGAATCTCTAAGTCTCATACAAAGTATGTGGAGAATTTAATGACTTTAACCTATGCCTATTAGTACATAAACCAATGTATAAAAATCATAGATCATACCTCAAATCATTATTGGAGCCCATTGGTCATAATCCTCGACTGTGTGTAGTTTCCCCCGTATGTCCTCTATCTCCCTGAGCCTGGTGGGTACCACCTAGGGGTGGTGGGGGTAACAAGTCGAAATGTTGGCCACCTCATACGGCACTCCTAGCTCCTCTTCCATGACCTCCACCCTACAGATATTCCTAGTCCTGTCATTGTCTCTTCCTAGATGATCCATCCATTGTCTTCCTGTTAATGGTACGGTAGGTCGAAAAATCTCAAGCGAGAAGTCCCTTGCTATCACACAAGTAGCACCACCTCTCTCTAGGATAATTGGACCCACATTTTCATCCTTGAACTATATCTCATATGTCATGGGACCTCCTCTTAAAACATCTCCCACAAATGAGTTCATGAGACTAACTTCGACTCCCTAATATCGAGGTATATTCTCTTACCTACCCACTTCTATCTAGCATCACCTATTTTCACTTATCCAAGAAGCTTTCAACCACCAAACCCCACTTAAGCACCCCAACGTAAGTTAGAATGATCAAAGAGATAATGATGGATCAGATATCTCTATGTAGACCCCACTTTAAGGTTCAATGTTTGGAGTACTGATCTCGAACCATATTCATCGAGTACCTAGAAATGTTTTTAAACATTGATTAATAATCAGTACTGACATTCATCTTTTCTGGAGTTGAATAATCTCCTTGATACACATAGCTCTGAGCGTAACTAGTGAGAAATACTCCTAGAAGAGGTAATCTAACTCTTTCCATGAAAGGGTTTCCTTATTATAAGTCTAGAGAAAAAACCTCCACCATCGTCCGACTAAGTCATGTAGAAGGCGTGCTACCAGGACCACCATCTGATCTATGGATGTACTGACTAGACGGAAAACTCAGGCCACCGCCTCAATCCAATCCTCAACTGCCTAGGGGTTGAGATCACATATAAAACTAAGGGTTCTTGGTGTCTAAAATTCTAAAGTGTGTTTCTTCTATGATCCTCATCCTCTAGTACTACGAGTACCATGTGATTCTCTATATGTGGCGGTATGGATGTTGCACCACTTGGGGGAAGCATCATGGTAATTGATCCCTACATCAAAGCATCATCACTGAGGGGGTCATCCTTGTGATCAATTTGCTAAATCCTAGCTATTATACATTGCAGAGGCATCCTGTAAATAAACAACATGTACCAAGATCAATTAGTGTATCTAGAGAGCTCACTCAAGAAGGACATAAAACCACAAGCCATTCATATATGTTGCATGTACTATTGTTTTCCTTAAAACCAATGATCTCATGTATCATGTCAAATATAAGGTTTTCAGAGTCTTGGTGTATGGACACATTTTCCACCACACTAACACTGGAGTCCTTGGCCTAAAATCTGAATGCGAAACACTTAACACTATTTACCAAAAGTATTCACACAAACTCTTGGTCCTAAAGTATAACCATCTGATCTAATACCACTCTATCATAACCCATCCAAGTTGGGCCTGTGCCACAACTCCCTATGCCCACCTCCATAAATCTATGGGATGGTGACTAGCACGAGGTAAACATATCACTAACATAGGAGGAATTGCATATGTACATGTTTTCACACACACATCTCCAAGCCCACAAAATGTTTAAATGTAAAAACCACTAAGTAACCAATGCATGCATACTACTATATCCCAAAACTAGAGTACGAAAAGATGTAAAGTAATGTAAATAGGGCCAAATAGAATCCCACAAAAAAAGTATGTAAACACAATTCAAACCTATAGTAAAAGGTATTCAGACTGCTATCTATAGTTGCAGGAACACACCTCAATCTATCTAGTCTCACAAAGCACTATTTGGTCTTGGTCCACCTAATAATCCTTCAAAAGGTTGATCATATGCACAAGATATGACACGTGTGGGAAAAGCTTGTGAAGGGGTGATTATAAAAATACTCATTAAAACACCAAGAAACCCAAAATAAATACAACAAGGGAATGTATAGTCATCTCTTAAAAGGTATATGTCTACAGCACATATAAAAAAAATATCCAGATATACTCAAACCAAGACACATAGTATATAGCTAAGTCACAACCACTGTACACTAGTACTAGGATTTTTTCTTGAAGATTCCACAAAGAACTTATCTGGGATAACACACTCTTGAGTCCGATAGCACTTATGACGTCCGTCTGAGAGGTGCTTCTTGCTAGAAACCATCATGATAAAGATATAAACTGATAGATATGAAGATAATATGATCCAACAGATGAGGATCACAGCTAGGGCCATGGGGTAATAACAACAACACCATCTGAATTAACCCACTAAGTAGAGGATTGGCACTCATGTAGGGTCGGTCACGTCGATACCATGTACTCCACCTAGGGCACGAAGAATGAATAGAGGATCCTTCACCAGGCCTCTAGAAGGATTCCAAAACATCTATCCAGGAAGTCCTGCTAAGGGTATCACAATCATAGGGCTAGAAAATGATTCACTCCAACCTCTATGGAAACATAAAAGGTAACAAACCATAATGAAACTTTTCCATGATACATAAGACAAGAAGCTCAAGCCTTGTAGTAAGGGGTACATGGCGTGTATTAGTGGAACACGCCATGTCCCCTGACCCTGAGGACTACCCATGTAGAACGACCCTTGTCTTCTAACCATACCATGTAGAAGATAGGTACGCCGCATTTAGAATGGGTTGTGCACTATTTCCTTGCAGTTGGTATCCACCCTTGTACTACAACCATGTGCCAGTATGGGGCGCCAACCCGTGTATCCTTGCTTGTGTACTAGTATATGGGGTAGCCCACGTACCCGGTCCAAGCCAAGATTTTTGGGGGAGTACATTCCATATAGGAAAACTATGTACTCTACCCTATGTCCATGTTCTTTCCATTAACACACCGTGTTTTCCCATGATGAACACACTCCATGTATTTGGGACTACACCCCATGTGTATTGGGTTTTCAAGAAACTTGTCTTCTTCCTCCCCACGCCTTGAACAATTATCTGCATCATGTTTTAGTGGTCCTCTCACCTCAAAACATCATATCCAGTGTCATTTGAGCACCAAATCGATGGGTTTCGAGCCTTGAATCTACCCGAAAATCTGATTTCGTTCATCCCCATGAAACTCGTCCAAAGAACAGGTTCTCCCAAATTGCTTTGATCTGTCCAACGCCATCATCGACACACCTCTATTTCATCACACCGAGTCTGAATCTAGAACCTTGGATCATTTCCCCATTAATAGTGTGCACATTGATCGATTCATTGGACAAGTGTTGAACCATGGAATAAGGGTCTCATGTAGTGAATGATAAATAGCGAGAAGACGAACAAGGAAAAATCATTAAGAATGAACCTTAGTTGTTGCTTGTTTCACCCTTCATCTATTCCCACAAGAATGATAAATGAATCAAAAACAATATTTACAAGAATAATCAACCGTAAAACCCCACAAAATAATCCCATCCCACAATTACGATCGATCTACCAGATAATCTATTCGTGTATTAGTTTGTGATCATTATAGTAGCCAATAATGGGGAAAATAAAATCTAAATAACGCATATTATCTAGATTCAGATCACTCGCTGGTGAAGAATGGTCACTGTGCCATTATTGTTGGTGATATTTGACAAGTTTAGTGCATGTTGATCATGGATCCAAGGTTTCGTCCTTTCCAATTTGAAAGGACTCCCCCAAGGTTCTCTCGAAGGATCTCCAAGGGCTCTATGGTTATGCAACTAACCCTGGGATTGTTCCATAGTAGTCTATTTTAAGACTAATCAGTCTCTTTTTCAATCACGAAAGAATAATAAATTATTTTGTTAAATTATTTATTCATTTTACACCTGTGAAAATATTTTCATAGTCAACCCTCACCGACCAATGATAGGTTGCACCTAGGGTAAATCCATTATTCTGAATGCAACGGTTCCCTTGAATTTCTGATCTGCACACCCATTTATCATTTATTCCACTTTCATGAAAAAATTTCATGCATGCTATTTAATATTTTAGTATACTCCAATAATTTCTTCCAGTCACAACGGGTCACATAATCACACATCGTCTCATTTATTGGACTCCAAATAAATCCATATAATATTTAAAAATAGTAAACGGAAAAATCTAAGTCATTACGAATACTATCTTGAAAATAATCTATTTTCCCCTATAATCCATTCATCACCTAATTTGTATCTTCATTCAGTTTTGTCTTCTCAAAATAGGTTAAAGGGGGCACTCTAAAACCTACACCTCTAAAGCAACCATGTTGTTTTAGATGGTTAAATGGTATTGAAAGTAGTTTTTCTTCTGGTATGATCGATATTGATTCTTGTGTCTAATTCGCATAAAATCATATAAACATAAATAGATATTTTTATGTAATACTATTTTAAATCTTAAAAATTTACTACTATGTCATAATTATACATGTTTCCCACATTAATTGTATATTTTCATCTACTATTTTACACTCATATTTATGCAGGCTTCCTTCTATAGAATGTGACATGGGATGGAAGTGGATTCAAATTATAATTAATCAATATATATATATATATAGGAACATAAGTTTTTTCATCTCACATAAAACTTTTATTGTTTATTTAAAAGACATACCAATTTATTCTCTAGTGAATCATACCCTATCCTTTCTTTTCGGTAGCGGTATATTGGTTTTTATGATCATTTTTTATTTTCATCACTCTTTTTATTAATAAATTAATTTTTTTTAATAAATTAGGTAAAATAAATAATATAAAATAATATATTATTGACTAAAATGCACCTAAAATGATTTTTCATCCTCATAAATGATGAAATAATTCAATGTTTCCTACTTTATAATGTGTTCAAAAGCAACTGGTTGATGGGGCTTTGCTTACCCCTCAAAATTCCTAAACTGAAACTTGGTAATTAGAGTCTAGAAGTCTATATGGTCTTTTCCAATGGCCATTATAACATATTTATTTTTTAGATAATACAAAATAAATTAACTCCAAAAAGAATAATTAAAATTAAATAAAACATTCATTATATAATTTTTCGGTAAAATATAGAAAGTATAGCATAACATTACCTATATATCATCCCCAAGGGTTTCCTTTATTACAGGATAGAAATGGAACCAAGAATATATATTAATATACACATTAATTCTTGTTGTGACCTCAATATAACAAATGAAATTAACTTATTGAGGTCAACAGGTTGGTAGCGTTGATTCCATCTAACCTCAAATTTTATACCCCTAATTATTTCCTTGAAAATATTAGTCAACACGGTGATGTTGTGTTTTTATTTTATTCATAAACATGCTACTGATCACCTAATAATTCTTTAGTATCATCATCAAACTCTTGTTATTACCTGATATTGGTATCATTGTTATGCGTAGAAGACATTGTTTTCATGAGTAATCAGTATTTAATTTAGATTATATTAATACTGTAGAGAACGCATAATATTATGAGGAAAATAATAGTATATTAAAAAAATATTAACCAACTCATTTAACTCTCTTTCCATTTACAAAGGTTCAATGGATCTTTGTCCTTTATCTAGAATCAATATCCCTTCTTTATAGTCCCCACTAACATACAAGATGTTTTATATTTTAGGAACTCGATGATGTGATTGTGATCTCCCAATTAAAGGGTTTTCCTCGATTTAATTTTAACCATACCCTACAGTTTTTTTAGTCACTAATAAGAAAATAAACTAATTATTGTTTTCTAGATTTGATACATAAGATACTTGCACTGCTTTTGCTGCCATTATGAAAGGCTCATCCTTTTCCCCCTCCACATGGAAATTCACCTTCATGAAGCCCATTTCATCAACTTTTACTGCATTCTTTTTATCAACAGATTTGTAATAGAGAATGAGAACATGAAATGTTGTATAATCTAACTCGTATATATATATTTGATAATTCCATAATACAAAATATTATAATAAATTGGATTTCTATCCTTGGAACCAAATTTCTTCATCGCTTCTATCATAACTATAACTCTGCTTTTTTGCATCAAACTATAGTAATTGTGTTCTTTTAAATAGAAAATATAAAATTTGATTACAAAACTGATATATGATCTAACATTTTCATTTGTTCCATTGGAAAGCCATTGAATTCATTCAGAAATTGAATTTGGATTTTTAGATAACCTTTTATAAATATGATCTTAGAACCTTCCAATAAACTATTGATTTTGTGTACTTGATATCCATCCTTCGAACCTTGATTGATTTAAATCTCTAAGAATTTTTTTATGGGATTTAATGTAAGGATCAACATCTTCACTGTTATATAAAATGTAAAGGTGTGATTTCTCTCACTCTATGATGGTAATTGTTATAATATCTCTTTTTTAAATCTCATCACCCATAAGGAATCCTCTATGATGAGACTTTGGGAGACCGATGCTATCAACATATAATAGGAAATCAATACAAAATTCAGTAGCTTCTTCAATAATATATTGTTCTGCAATACATCCTTTTGGATGACTTTTATTCTTGACATACCATTTCAAAATATTTATATACCGTTCAATGCGGTACATTCATATATAATGGATAAATCTACATTGTTGAACCTCTCTAACCAATTGAACCATAAGGTGGATCATTATATCAAAGAATTATGGTGGGAATAACATCTCTAATTCACATAATATGAATGAAAACTCCATATTCAATATTTCATACTTCAACGGGTCGATAACTTTTTTACATATGGATTTGAAAAATAAGAAAAGTCTGATTAATCTATGTCATAATTTTTTAGGTAGAAGGCAACATAAAGCTATAAGCATCAAATAATTAATTAAAACATGATAATCATGTGATTTTAGTCCATGTAACTTAAAATTATTCATTGAAACAAAATTCTTCATATTTGATGAATACCCCTATAAAAATTTATAATATTAAGGAATGTATTAAATTGTAATTTTCTCTGTCTCGATAGAGTTTCATTTACTGGTGGAAAAATATTCATCCCTTTACCCTTCACTGGTTCCAAATCTTCCCTTATCCCCATATCAATCGTGTTTAACCAAGTCTTAATTCCATCATTAATTTTTTCAGGAACAATTAGTAATGTTCCATTAAAAATATAAAATATATTTTTATACAAGCATGAAAACAAAAAATGCCTAATATATAAACAATTCCAATGTATAAATTCAAATAAAATTTATCTGTTTTTCTAACCTGGTTGCATAAGGTTTTTAATAAAATGGTTTATTAAAAATAGTTTCAATAACATTTACTTTATCAAAAATCTGATCACCTGTTAGTGGAAAATGTGATGTACCATGTTTGGTATTCCCATTGAATTTTGTAATCCAGGATTTCTATTTATGTCATCAAGGTAAAAACTTTTATATTCCTTAAAACCTCATTCTTCAAGGAATGATTCAATTAAACTATGTTTTTGTATTATTTATAAATGGGAAAACCAAATATTATAATAATTTTGTAGCCTGACAACTTTTAGTAAGAAAGAAATTCATTTATCATCCCGTATAACATTGCCCTCAATGTGAATTCTTCACATCTATGAGAATCATGAATTATAACACTTATATCCCTCATAAATTTCAGATCTTCCTTCAATGGATCCAAATAAACATCAATTTGTTTACCAGGTTATTTTAGTCAAAATATAAGTAGAGACAACATAATATATTTGTTCTTCATGCATAACTATGGTGACAAGTTATAATTTACCAACATGACTATCCATGTAATTTGTGTTCAAAATTCTACACCAAAAGGATTTCTTCTATCTATAAATAATTAAAGATAAATTATTCTCATCTCATTTCCAAATTCAGGACACTCATATTCAATTTTATTCCAATAAGGAGATTCTAGTGGATGACATAGTCTCCCACCCTTAATTCATGTATTTGAATTTCGTGTTAATTATCTCTCAATTTTCGGACATCCATATAGTCTTATAAATTGTGGAATGATAGGAACGTTCTATAAATATTTCTAAGGACTTGATACATCTTTCTTTTATTGATACATTCCATATTTATGTCATTTTATGAGTGATTTATAGTCCATGAAAAAATATATGAAATCATTTGGACAAGAATTTATTTTTTAGAGATCATTCCCATTGAACATAAATTTTTTTATCATCATATGTTTGAAAAGGAAATTATTTTTCATATAATATCATGTCATTCAAGAGACCAGGTAGTTCTATAAATCCGGTGTTTCTCCATATTCTTCCTTCTTTCAAATTATATTACTTCAATACAACAGACAATATTCAGTATTTAGTAAAACTGGTAAACAATGGTCTCTTACCATATTTATTTAACTTCTCAAAAAAATTGTACAATCCGGAAGGTCATCTTAAATTTCCATTTTCATTTCTTCCATATGATCACCATCATTATTTACGGTGTTATACATCTCAAATGATCCATAAACTGCAATTTTATCCCAATCGGTGTGAACATTTGGTTTCTTTTATGTTTTGTCCATCATTTATACCTATGATCTATTCCATGAAAAAATAAATGTTCTTAAAACACTTCCAGACTAATTTGTCTTGAATAACAACAATTTAAATGTGGGTAAAGGATTTGAGAAGTTTCGTAAGTATGATCTATTGAAAACATGATGAACTCTTTAACTCTATATTTATACTATGTTTTCATAAAATTAACGTGCATTCATTTTTGTATTCATATCAATATATTAGGTTCATAAAATATTCATCTTGTACAATAAATAAATAAATGCACAAAAGATATTCATAATAAAATGAGAAAGTTATAGATAATTCTAATAAGGGGAACCCAACAATTAAATTTTATCGTTTATGATTTCTAAAAATTTATCATTTTAAACAGGGGTGATGATACATGTATTTCATACATATATTTTTGTGTATTTTAATTCTTTGATTTTATTTACTTCATTGAATCATCGTAATAATTTTGAAATGTATTTACTTGATTATTATTTTTGGCAAGAAACGATAGGGATTTGAAAAAGGAACGAAAATTCAGATTTTGGGAGATAAAGAAGAGTTGAAAATTGAAGAAAAATTAAGTACACATCATGTAACCCATGTACACATCATGTAGGTGGGGACGCGCTAAAAAAATAAAACTGCATGGGGCATGAGTTTATACCAGAAAAGCCTATAAATACTAGTCGGTGATTCCATTTCAAGACATTGTAGGATGATTAGTAGGCAAAGAAAAACCAACGGACAAAGGAGTGACAATCCAGAGTTTATATTCGCCAACTTTCTTCCTCAAGTACCCAATATATTCACTCGCAACATAAGAGAGTAGTCCTATAGTGCCAGTTGATGTGATTTGTAGGGGGAGTGCTGCTTAGGGATTTTTTTTATTTTATTCATCATCATCAATTTAAATATAATAAAAAGGGTACAATAGGAAAGAACATGAACGACAACCCAATCCACAAGGAGGGAGGGAAGAGAGATATGTAGCTACGGGGGTTTAAATAATAAATACCTAAAGCATCCACTCTTAGAATGTTAACCCCTGTTGGTTTCAAGCTCTGGAGGTCATGAAAATATATGTACTCCGTTCCAGGAAAATCAAGAGATGCCAAATAGTCAGCCGCCCTATTGCCTTCCGACCAAGTGTGAGACAGCTTAGTATGAGTTCTTAGGAGAGAACGACACTTACAAATGAAATATTCAATCGACCAAGGAGTAGGTCCCATGGCCTGAATAGAATTGTGGACCATCAAGGAGACGGTTTCAGCTTCCATGATATGAAGGTTTCGACTTTCAAATAACATTTATCAATTCAAATATCTTTATTTTTAAAATTTCTTGACTATTTCTTGTGATTTTAATATAATTATTTAATTTCATTAATTAATTGGACTACTTTGACCATGACCATTGTGAAATCATGGATAGTTATGTTAAAAAAAGGTTTTGGGTCACCTATTTCTGTGATTTCGATAACTAGATGACCATTCCAAAGGTGTGAACAGGGTAATATGATGGGATACCAAGACCAAGGATCCCTACTGACCCAATTCTGACACCAAATATGAATAAAATCATGCTCAATTGAATCCCTAGCACATGAACCTAAAAATCACTGAATCTGGCATGCCTGCCATATTAATCCAAAACACTAATCATTCCTGCAATTGTTTTACTTTTCTCACAAACAACAAATCAATTGAAATTTCTTTTTTCTAATTAATTTGGAACATACGGATCATGTTTTTGGGTTTAGTACTTGGTCTTTTTAGATAATACACTTTGAGTTGTGATTTTCTGAGTTTTATAAAAAAAAATTTCATAGCACCATAGGGAACTAACGACGCCATGTATAGTTTTTAGGTGACAGGAAAAAGAAACACCATGGGATAAACATGTGGATATTGGTGTAGGTTCTTGATTTTATGTTTCGTGGAAAAAAGGTAGTAATTCTAGGGGGTTTTTTGTAACCTTTATAGTTGGGAGTGCAACAAGTGGGAGTATTTTATGTTTATTCATTTATTCACTTAATATTTGGTGGGCAAGGTGGTATTTCATTAACAGTCTATGTGGTGATTTAAATGAGTGGGAAAGTTAAGGTGAACATAAAATATTAGTGGAAAATGAAATGGATGATTAATTCAAATATCCAAAAAACTATTAGAAATTGAAATCATATGGGACATTTTACCGCTGACGAGTATTCATAACGCTTTATCATTATTTCCTTCTATATTACTAATAATAAGTATCCACTTAAAGAATAAATTTTTCCACTCTAATTTATTACCATTTACAATGTTCAGATACAATTTATATCATAAATCAAGGGCTTTTAAAACATTATTTCATGTATAATTATAAATTATCTTATTAACAATGTTAATAAAATTGATTTCTTATTCAACTAAAACACTTACAAATATATATAAATCTAATCATTAATAATAAATATGTTGGAAAAAAATTATTTATTATAATATAGAAGAATACCTGTATAAGTCCATCCATCATTCATGTCATTTAATTGTGACATATATTTCTAAATTTGTGTTAAAAAATAATTTCGCAGAATATGAAAGGTCATGTAATCACTAGATTTTAAAACAGGGTCAAGTAGATTCGAAATTCATGAAACCAATAGATGGAACTATTATCAAATAAAAAATTGAACTTAGATTCCATGTTACTCTCTATTTTGTATATTATTCTTGACCATGTATTATAGGAATACAAAAAATATATATTCATACTATGACCCAATAACTTCTATTTCTTTATCAGTGTTCTTAAATTCAAATAGTGATTGAACACATTTTTTGTTGTTTCAATTCATATCCTTTTTCATCATTAGCATATATTATATTAATCATTCATGTAGTAATATCAATGATATTTAGTTTTTTATTAACCATAACATTTCTAAGAAGATAAAAAAATCATTCCATTAACACATTATTCAACCATTTTATAAATTTATATTGTTGATTTTTGTAAAAAAAATTATTGTCATAACTAAATTGGTCAGTTTATATGCATAATAATCTACTTATCCAAGATAAGTTTTTAGATTTTTTCATTTATGTAGTTCATTAATGTTGGTTTCACTCCATCAGCTACCAGATTTTAAAATATATAACTTCAATTCATCAGAAAATGTTGTGTATTCAGTAAAACCGATATACAATGGTCTCCTAGCATAGCTATTTAACTTCTCAAACAACTTTTTACAATCATGAAGGTCGTATTTAATTTCCATTATCATTTCTTTCATATAATCACCATCATCATTTGCACTATAATTCAAATCAAATGATCCAAAAACTGTAGTGTCATCCCAATCAGTGTGAATATTTATTTTTTCCCATGTTTAGTTCAAAATTTATTACTCTGGTCTATTCTGTGACAAATTAAATGATTTTATAACTCTTACAGACTAATTTTTCTTGAATAAAAACAACTTAAACATGGAAAAATTATTTGAGATAGATTTTATGCATTCTTTATTGAAAACATGATTAAAAATTTAAATCCATCTTCATACACTTTTTTCATATGATTAGTGTGAATTAATTTTTGATTAATATTCATCTAATTAAGTTTATAAAATATTCATTTTATACAAAAAATTGAAATATAAATAAGATATTTATAATCAAAGGATAAATTTGTAGATAATTATAATAAGGGGAACTTGACCTTTGGATGTTCTCGATTATGATTCTAGAGAAGTTATCATTTTAAAAAAGGGTGATATAAAAAAATCAACATAGGGTAAAGATGTGGTTGTTGGTCCAGGTTCTCCAATTGATTTTGTGTGGGACAAAAAGGTGGTGATAAATAATTTTTTAAAAAATATGTTTCTTTAGAACTTAAATATTCATGTAATCATCAGATTTTGACACAAGGTCAAGGACCTTGAAATTTCCAGAAATGAATGGATTAAATAGTTATTATTGAAATAAGTGATGTTTTATTACATGTTACTCTCTTTTTCTATATATTATTCATGTAAATGTATTATAATAATACCAAATAATATATTTGTACTATAACCCATTGACGGACCCTTATTTCAAAAAATGTTAAGTTCTCAATCCTAGGTATATTTCAAATATCTTACAATATCTAAAACCTCCATTCAATTTTCATAAAAACACCAAAAAGATGACACTATAATGGTCAGTAAAAATAAAATAAAAAACTTAATTTCATGTTTTAAAAAGAAATTTTGGTTTTAATATGTGGGAGTAAGAGGGATACTTGAAAGGAAATGGGATGAATTTATTGATTTTAATCTATGGGTGTAGGAGGGATAATTGAAACATGAAGTGTATTACCATATATGCACTACAAAACCACTTCATACTTATCAATTTCAGTCACCACCATTCAAGATATGTGGGATGTTTTTTGCGGTGCAATTCGAGGAGTACTATGACATTAGAGTGCGAAATAATGATGAATGAGTGAAAATAAACTTGAAGGAAAGGGAGAGGGTGAACGAACAATGTTTTTAAGTAAGACAGATTGGGTGAAACATCATAACATGATGGATATTTGGAAATTGTATCTGATTACCAGTTCTTTCCCATAAAAACTTTATCTACTTATCATTTAAAACCACCCCCTTACCCAATAATAGGCTTTGTTTTGTGGGGCACAACAGAGAGCTCCATGGAATCAGAGTGAGAAATAATGCTTAATAACTAAAAATTAATGTGATGGAGAGGGAGAGGGGGAACCGACAGTGTCTCTAGGACAGTGATAATTGATGTAAAATTAGTGAGGTATATTGAGGAAAAATAAGATTCCTTGCGCATGTGCACTGTTCAAACGATTTAAGAAAATTAAAAACAAGAGAAAAAGAAGTTTGAGGCGGACCAAAAGATACCAAGTGATCACATTCCATGTTTTTAATATATAATTATAATTTAATAACAAAAAATAGATAAAATTCAAACTAATATAAATATAAGGAAACTCATTTAATTCCATGAAATTCTATAAAAATAAAGAAACAAAGAAATTTGTAGCATCAAAATCCTTAAAACCTTTTTATTCTGAATAAAACATCTCAAACCAGAAATGTACCCATAAATGTAATTTAAAAACAATTTTAAACTAATTAAAATATCCCATTAAATAAAAATTAAAGTATATATGAAAATAATAATCAATTTAATATACACAAATGAGACTTTATTCAATAATAATAACTTTTTCTCACCTTAAAAATTCAATTTATAGTTTTAATCAAGATGAAAACCACTTAAACTCTTTCTTTAAAAAAATTCATTACATAATATAAATCATTAAATAAATAATTTAAGTATCCTTTATAATAAAAATTAACAGTTTTTGAAATCACAATACATGGAAATCATAAAAATTTAATATGTACATGGAAAATATAAATATACATTAATCAAACACATAAAAAAATTTAAAAAAGAATAATCAATTAAGGTTTATTTAATCCATTTGAACATATATATTTCTAAAAAAATCCACTAAAAGGTATTTATATTTTTAGTACATAAATTAAAAAATTCACATGAAATGATAACATGATATATTTTTCACCTTTACACATAAAATGATATGATTTAAACTTATCGAATTCAATTTAAAAATTAGAATATATTTAAACTAGATCTTACTACAGGAGGCTTTTCTAAATTTAGAATTAGAATTTTGAAATAATTTTTCCCTTACATAAAATAATGATTTCAAAATCAAAATATTATGTAAATAAAATATTAATTTTGAAATGAGTATCCAATAAATACACAATGAAATGAATATTAATTTTTAATTTTTTTGTAGTTTTCTAAAAAACTAAATGTAATGATCATTACATTTTACCATCATTCAAAATGGAAATTGAATTAAAGACCTAATGTTTATTTATACTAACTATATAAGTTCTAAAAATATACTCATATTTCTACTAACTTCTAGTTATTTCTCAATGTCTATATATTCATATATGGATTGAACACATTGATTTTATTTCTATTAATATTTTTTCATAAAATATGAAAATTGTGAAAGTCATGAGGAACATTGATAATTGAGGGGAATATTATTAGTCACATTCTATCAGTGGTCAGGATTTTTGTCGAAATGTAGTTGTCTCATATCACATTGTAGGCATTCAATATATTATTTTTATAGATAATTCCATGATATATGAATTAAATTAATGTATATATCACATGGTTTTAAAACCTATATTTATTTAAATGAAAATCATCAAAAGAACTAATAAATTCCATGTATAGAACTTTAACATATCAAGTTAGTTAATTAAATTATCCCTGTAAATTCATTTACTTTTGTTCCTTATAAATTTCAAAAATGTCAATGGACTCAACACTCGATTAATGTCAATTCGTAAACCTGGGAAGGAATTACAGCACATACATGAAGTAATGGTGTCTGGTAGTGCAGGGAGTGGATGATCGAGAATGATAGGAAAGGGAAGGGAGCATGAGGCAGTAGTGGAGAAATTATAGGTACACCTAGGTGGTGAATCTTGGATGTTGGTAGTGGATCTCTGCAATGACATTGGATTTAAATTAGTTTTGGGTTTTGGGTTTCAATTTGTGGGATAAGGTGAAAATTGAGAGTGGTGAAGCTCAATGGATAGTAGTGGATCACAAAATGGAGGAATATTTTGATAAATCATGGTTAGTGGGTAATGATTTTTAAGGTGATATGATGTGAGAAACAAGGGAAATGGACACAGAAATATTGATTTCTAACAAGAAATCAATGAGAGAGGAGGAGAAAAAAATAATAGTTCTTATATTTTGAGGCTTGATTAGTCTGAGAGAAGGATTAAGGAGAGTGGTGACAACATTGGAAATTCATGATATCTTGAACAACATAACTAAAATCGATGTGGTTATGGATTTTTTTTAAATATTGAGGTAGGTTTTTTTACAAATTTCAAAAAAAAATCAATGATAATGAAGAGTTTTATCTACACTTAAATAACAGCTGCTCATAAAAGTCATCTTTATCTGGACTATAGTTTTATCAGTGATAAATATAAGTCTTTATCAGTGATAATAAAAAACTGATAAATGATATATTTATCAGTGCAAAACCTTAGCACTAATAAGGTGGCCTTTACCATTTCTACATTAGCACTGATAAAGATGTATAATTCTAATTATAAACAAATATATATTTAAATATATTTATAAATATTGGTATATAATTATAAATATTTTTATATAATTATATTTTTTTAAATAATTATTTATATTTAAAAATACATATAAATATAAATATAAATATTCTAAATATATTCAATATTTAGATATATTTATTATAATTTTATACTTTATTAAATATTTAATTAATTATTTATAATTATATATATACTATTAAATTTTTTTAATTTACTGAAAATTATAAATATATAACTATATAAATATAATTAATATACATTTATAGATGTTTTTATAAATAAATCTATTTATAATTATTTATTTTCAATTTTATATTTATTTATATCTTTGTATATTTTTAATAAATAAATATAAATATAAATATAGTAAATATATCCATTATTTAAACATAGTCATTATAATTTAATAATTATAAATATATTTAAGTCATTATATATATATTTATATTATTATATATATATAATACACATATATAAATATAAATATAAATATAAATATAAATATAGTAAATATATTTATCCCATAAATCTATTTATTATAGTTATATAATTATTTATTTATATAATTATTTATTTATAATTATATAAATAATTTTTAAAATATATATTTGAATATATTCATTATTTTAATAGAGGTCGATGAAGGCCAATGTCCATCCCTCTTGCATCCAATCCACCTATCAGCAGTGCCCCCACGCAAGCTCTCCCTCAATTGCATTTGTCACCCACCTCATTCTCACAAGTGGCACCATCACTCATTATCCATTAATCATTATTATGCCAATGACAATGTGCTCGCACCCACTGATGATATGGCCCGTCCACTCTGTTTCAACGAGAGGACACCCCTCCCTATTTGTGTACACTTGCCTACACCTTATGGCTCATCATCGCCCTTCCCTGTCAGAGCTCGCCCTTCACAGATCTTGCGCACCAATGAAAGATCTTCTCATCTCATTCTCTAGGGTCCCTCCTTATCATAGTTATTCCTTATTTCCTTGGTTCCAATCTTCCCTCTAATGGCCAATCTCAGGTGGCAGTCTTGATTCTTGTTAAATCCATGGGATTTTTGCCTTCCGATAGATTCCATGGTAATAACTCAAATCTAGCTTTTTATAATCGACGACAACCTTTGGTTGACTCCAAAGGATCCTCCTATATTATGATTCATAATAAAGGATCGTTTTCTCGTGTGGATGACAATTTTGATGCTTTCTCCTCCTCCAATGACTTGATGGCCTTTACTTTTTATTGATTTTTTTGATAATACACTTTTAAAGGGGTGAGATGGAACCCTTACAAGGCCCATAGGCATATGTATTACATATCCCATAGGCCTTAGAGGAATTCATTACCCGTAGGCTTCAAACATTACATACAACGTAGACTAACTACTTGGAACTGCTCCTCCCTAGCATCTTCATCGTGAAATCAGCTCTCCACCTTTGCATGGTTGTTCGGCTAGGCTTTCATATGCACACACAGGCTTGTCCCGATGGCAAGTGTCATACCCTTTCATTATTGAAATCTGTTTAGCTTATGTTATGGTGAAATCTCCTTAATCCTCCAACTGAAGCTTTTTCCTTGTAGGTTGTCTCATTTGCCTCTTCACTTAAGGTGGC
Organism: Viscum album; assembly: GCA_963277665.1. Classification (NCBI taxonomy): domain Eukaryota; kingdom Viridiplantae; phylum Streptophyta; class Magnoliopsida; order Santalales; family Viscaceae; genus Viscum; species Viscum album. The sequence continues at coordinate 19,370,007 of OY728157.1, read as the reverse complement.
CTGAAGGCCTTGATGTAGCCCGAATTCCTTACTAACCCGAAGGCCTGGGTAACCCGAAGGCCTTAAAAGACTTAGGGACCAAATCGGTGGCCCAAAGGCTATAACAGTGGAATATTCTAGGCTACTACAGTGCCAAACAATGCCTGTTACAGTTCCTGCTACAGTACCTACTATAGTTCTACACAGCTCCGGCTATATTCCCAGCTACAGTGCTTCTACAGTACCTGAGAATTATCCACCACTTGGATTTGATCATGGGTATCCTGGATGCACTTAAGGAATCCTCACCAACTTGGATGAGGCTCATCTTCTTGATGCTTTCTCAGAAAGGGTATCCATTAGAGAAAATTATCTGATCATGGAGGTTGTCCTTACAAAAGGTGTGAAGCCTTGAAGGGTGGATGATCTAAGTTGAAGGATCTTGTTTCTCGAGGGGTTCTCTAATTGGAGATGCATCTCTTTAGGTAGAGTATATTTCCACAGCCTCTTTCGGTTGGAGAGTTTTAGATCTCATGCATCGGATGTTGGCCCCATGTTTTTGAAGCCTGGGATAGTTCATCTTCATGAATGGTCCATGGATTTCAATGTGTTTTTGTGCATGAATACCTTTTCATAGGTATGGGTGAGTCTGCTTGGTCTCAATTAGATTATGTGGCACCCAAAAATTCAACATGACATTGCATCAGTATTTGGTGTCCCAATTCATTTGGACAAGAATATCGAATTTCTCAGGTATGGACATTTTGAAAGGATGTTGGTTGAGATTGATCTTACTCCACCCTTTTTAATAATGTTATTCACTTACGCCAACTAATCGCATTCAAATCAATGTTGAATATAAAAAATGACATTTTTTTGATTTGTATGCAATTCTATTGGGAATTTTATCAGAATTATAGGAAGAGAATTTGTGAATTATATGGATCTAAGGGACACTCTATAATAGATTGTGCTATTAAATCCAAAGGGAAATAGGATTTGAAGTCTTCGAAATAAAGGAAGTCCTCTGCTTTTTCAAAACAAACTAGGGTGAAGCCAATAGATGTCATGTCTGATCATTCTACATTAGGTTTAGAGGGCAAAGTGTCAATGTTGTAGGGCCAATCCTCCTGGGCTAAGGCAGTTGTTGATCTCAAGCCGCAAGCAGGTGATTATTATGGATTTTCTAGATATGGTGTAGTGATTGGAGTGGAGTGGAATTAGGATGACAATTTTATCGGTGAGCCTGGTGCTAGGAATGGGGAACTAGATTTCAGAAGAAGTGATAGTGTTTCTATGGGTGTGATTCGGCATGGAGCACCGTCTGAACCTAGTTTTTTCAGGCAGTTTGCAGATGAGGTTATTGGTTTTGTGCCCAGTTGTTCTTTTCCAAAAATTGATGAGAAAGATTGTATTTTGAAACCACTGGATGTTGATTTTTTACTGAATTTTAGACAGGGTGATGGACTTGGGCCATCTATTGTTCAAAAGAGTGTATTTACATCAAGAGATTATGAATTCCATCAGTTCTTCAAGAATGTCTAGAAAATGGGGTAATATTATGGATGATGGAGGTGATAAGGGAAAGCGTATTATTTTAATGGAGACTAATCAACATCAATCTATGAGAAATGGTGATCCAGTTTCTTTTAAGGATGATGATTTAGGTGATAAGGAAAAGATGGTCACCAGTGGAGGTTTTTCTCTGATTCCTCCAAAAAAAATCCCATAGAAGCATTATTCAAGTCTTCCTTGGAATGTGTCTACTCTGTCATCTTCTAAGGCATCAAAGAAACAACTCACTCCAGAGTAGTAAATGTCCAAGGAGAGGATCCTTGGGATCCTTAACCAAGTAAATTTCCTACCGGAGTAGCAAACTGATGATGATGATTCTGGTTAAGATTATGGGAATGGTCTATCTTTTCTTGATCTATTGTTTTATTATCTATATGAGGGAAAGACTCTTCATATGAACCCATATCCTCTCTTCCTTGTTTGTTTTCAATTTTATTTCATCATTAAAAAATGTTCAAGAGCTTTACCTTCTGACTAGACCTTTTTTCATAATATTTAAATATGTAATTATTTATTTATAAATATATAAATATCTTTTAAAAAATTATATATATTTATTTATAATTATAAATTTATAATTTTTAAATATAGTAAATATACATTTATAAATATATTTATAAATAAATATATTTATAACTATTTATCTATAATTATAAATATATTTATATCATTATATATTTAATAATTAAATTTAAAAACAGTAAGTTTATTCATTATTTAAATATATGGATTATAATATTATAATTATAAATATATTAATATCATTATATATATTTATATAATTATATATATATTTGATAAATAAATAAATATATTAATATAAATACAGTAAAAATATTCAATATTAAAATATATATATTATAATTTTATAATTTTTTAAATATATAATTAAATATTTATTATTATATAAAACTTTTTCAAAAAATTATAATTATTTATTTCTAATTATTAATATATAATTTTATAAATATAGTAAATATACATTTAATAATATAATAATTTATAATTATTTATTAAGAAATATATTTTTTACATTATTAATGAATATAATTTTTTAAATGTATGAATGTTAAAAATGGGAGAAATTGAATAATTAAAAATGAGTAGACTTTAAAAATATTGAAAACATGGATATGTTTTATTAATTATAAAAATTATTAAAAAATTAAAATATGGATATTTATTATATTGATGATGAATACATATTGAAAGTACTAAAACATAATAAATAATTATGTATAAATAATTATTAGAAAATGATTATATTCTGAAAAAAAACAAAAAAAATATTAAAAATTAATAAATAATACGTACTGTTATAGTATTAAAAATAAAAAAAATAATGGATTAAAAACATAGTAAAATAAATATAATATATTACTAAATGATATTCTAAAATGAATATTAAATTTAAATACATTGCATAAATATTAGGTGTATGTGCTTCTATATAAGATTTCATTAATTGCATAAATATTTGTGTCTGTGAAAGTAGTGTGTGTGTGTGTGTGTTTATATATATATATATATGTTTCATATATGTTAAATTTAAAAATTACATTATATGATATGTAGCGTCTATTAATGGAATAAATAAGAAGAAGATTGAATAGATTTAAGAAACGAATTAATTTTATTCATTATACAGATAATTTTAAAAAACAAAAAAGAATATTTATATATGTTAATAACTATATATTAATTATATAATATTCGTCCGTATTAAAAAAATTAAATGTTAATAAATAAACATGTATAAATAAATGTTTAAAACCGAAAAAATTACCAACTTAATGAATAATAAAAAATTAAAAGTGAATGACATACAAAAATATTAAAAAACAATTAATATTATTAATGGATAAAGAATTTTAAAAATGAATAAATTTGAAAGAAAAAATTAAAAACTAATAAATAGTATATATTGAATAAAAATAAAAAAAATAGTAAAACATACTAATTAGAAACATGATATATATTAAATATATTATGTTAAAAAATATAATTCTAAAATGACTATTAAAAATTCAATAAATTACAGAAATATTTTTTAAGTTTGCATTGTATATAAATATGCATTAAATATGTATATGTATTTGTTAAATCAAGTTAAAAAACATTTTATATATGAAAAATAAAAAAATCAAATGACATTCAATTAAATGTCCGTTACTTGATAGAATTAGTCAAAATTTTAAATTAATATTATTTTTTTAATTATAAACTATTTCTCACTAAATATATGACTTATTTAATGTAAGAAAAAATATTCTTATATTATATAAATCATATTTTAAGAAATAATATATATATATATATATATATTGATATATATATATATTTATATAGAAATTCATATGAATATTTTTCTATATTAAAAATATTTATTATATTCAACGTTAATTATGTATAAAAACCATTAAAAATGAATAATACATTAATATATTTTTAATTAATTCATTTAATTCATTTTATAAATTTATATTTAATATATATTGTTTATTATGATTTATAATTTATATATATATTTTTTAAATTTATTCTTTTTTATTAATAATTTTTTCATTAATTTTTTTTAATAATTCTGTAATTTATTCATTTTTTATTTTTTTTTATTATTAAAATTTATTCATTATTTATATATATAATATTAATTAGTATTCATAATATATATATTTATTTAATTTAATATTTTTCATTAATAATTATTTAATTAATAAAAAAATAATTTTTTTTTAAATATAATCATTTTTGTTTTTTGTTTTTTCAAATATTTCAATTTATTCATTTTACATATCTATATTTTATTTATACTATTTATTAATATTTATAATTTATATACTATTTAATTTAATTATTTCAATCCATTCATTTTATATATTTATATTTAATATATAATATTTATTAATATTTACAATTTATATATACAAAAAAATACAAGTATTACAAATATTTAAAAAATTGAAATTATTTTTTAAAGTATTTCAATTTATTTATTATATATATATATATATTTCATATATATTATTTATTAATATTTATAATTTATATACTATTTAATTTTATTATTTAAATTTATTTATTTTATATATCTATATTTAATATATACTATTCATTTATATTTATAATATATATATATATATATATAAAGTTATCAATATTTATTTAATTAATAAAATTTATAATATTTGTAAAATTTATTCATTTTTAAATTTCTATTTTTTTAATTATGTAAATTTTTTTAATATTTTTAATACTTGTATTTTGTTGGCATATATAAAAAATATGGGACAAAGTTGGCATGGGCATGTGGGTTGGGTTGTGCAAGACCTGGCCATGCACATGGGAAGTGTTTCATGACGTGTATATAGGTGAGCTCAATCCCATGGGATGCATATGGTGGGCGAAGGCCCGCACGGGATCCTAGGGCCATATGGGTGTGTGAAGTGTATGTGGGAGCACATCCTTGTACCAAGATTTTTAGCTTAGCATGCGGAAAAATCTTCTATAAATAAGCAGCCGAACAACTGCTATTTTGATGTGTGACTCATGCATGTGATTGGGAGATTTATCAATGCCACAAATAAAGGACTGATAAAGGTTCAATTTATCATTACTAAAAAAATAGCTGATAAAGGTAACCATTTATTAGCTCTAAAAATACCAGATAAAGGGTACCTTTTATCAGTGCTTTTTTTGGCACTAATAAATGATACCCTTTATCAGCGCTTTTTAAGATCTGATAAAGGAACCATTTACTATCCCATTTTTCTATCACTGAAAAGGCTAACATTGTATATTATGCATTTTGTAGTAGTGATAGGAGTGAATCGAGGAGATCATGTCCAGTGTCGTTCATGTTAGAGTCTAGTGTTTAGCTCATTATACTACAATTCTTGTTGAGTACATTATTAAAGGATTATTTACATACATTGTTAATGTCCCCAAGACATTGATTGATTTCATGACACCAATGTTAATTATTCATTATGTTATGCTCTATTAATGTCTTGGTGACTTCTCATGTTCATGTTCACTTCTCTTTTAGTTTCTTTACTTTTCAAATTTATTTTTAAAAATGTTTGGATAACTAGATTTACAATGTAAAGTGGAAATAAATTTATAAAATGTGGTGTGGGAGAAGTTATGGAAAGAAAAAATGGGATTTTATTGATTATATGAATTCTCAATGGGTCTTCTTTCTATTTTTTAAAGGCATTTAAATAAAATGGGTTTGATCCTTCCATTACTTACTCTAAGTAGAGGGTGATTTTATAAATTTAATCATGTAATGTCACTTTGTTATGTTATACATTCATGAGAATAACCCACATTATATTAATATTTTAAACTATCACCAATTAAATTTATTTCTATAGGAAATAGTAAAAAATATTTTGTGAAATCCTTATACGAATGTTTGGATCACATGCTACATACACCATTGGTTTTATATGTATCTTATATTTTATTTCAGGTACCTATTACATGATCTTTCTTTGATTTGGTTCCTTCCAGGTTTGTTCTGTTTGGTCCATTTTTAATCTGTTTAGATTTTCATGAGTGACCATGGGTCATGAGGATTCTCATTATAGTAATTTAGTTTTTTTCATTCTTTTTTATATGGAGAATGATATTTATTAGCTCATTCATCCTTATGTTTATTGTTTCCAATTTTTTTATATTTTTATTTAATAATCATTATGTTAATTAGTTATTGAGATATTAAATTTTTCTTTTATTATTACATGAGTGAGTTTATCCGATTCATTTTTGTCCATTTGTTTTCGTTTTTTATTTGAGGATGTGGTAATCCAATTTATTGATGGGTCATTCTAGATTTCTTAGTGAAATCATTAGTATGTTATTTATTTATCTATGGGTGAAACCATTCCCAATTGTATGTACTTGAGACTTAATCACTAGTTCTCAACCCATGCAGTTCGGGGAGATCATTTAGTCCATGTTGTGATCCAGGTCGGTGATGTGTTGGGTTATTGTAGGTTGAATCATTTTAAATGATATCACAGCCTAGGTTTCATAAATACTATGGTTCTTGAGGATTTCTCTTGTTATTTGTAAAATCAATAAGTATAGAGATAGCGATGTCAAAACATAGGAGGTATGTGTGGGGAGACTTATCATGGGATCTTTATCACCTTGATTATTGATTTAACATGGGTAGTAGGGCATTTAAATTTTGAATTTTAGGTTCTTCTCATTTGTTATTTGTTTGTTTTGATATGATATTGTTGTCTTTTGATCATAATTGAGTGCATCAGTGACTTTTAGGTGTTTTCTTGAGTTATTAGGATGAAAATATAGGATGAACCGATGTCAAACAGTTATCTCACACTATCTAGAATACCATGTGAGGATCTTATGGATGGTCCTCCAGTCATTAAAGTTGTTTTTGAATGGTTGGTTCATGGTTCACCAACCCATATAGTCAAACCATGAATAGATTTTCTTCCTCCGGGGACTTTTCTTGATCCCTTTCTTTTTTAATTGATCTTAATGGTGTATTCCACTGGTGTGATATTTATTAGTGGATTTATGTGGTGATTTATTTTTTTTGGTGGTGTTTCTTCAGAATATTTATGCCTTATAATTTGAATATTGGTTTTTAAAGGTTGGTAATCTATTATAGAAAAATTTAATCTTGAATGAATAAAGGGATTTAAATATTTAAGAATTGTTTTTAATGTTAATGGTTTCTTTCCTATCATTTTAAATTAAAATGTTGTTCTAAATATTTAAAGTGAGTTTAATATACATCTTGGTTTTTTAGACTGGTTGTTTTTTCTTATTTGTAAAGAGGTTTTATATTAAAATGAAATGTTTTAGAAGTGGTGGATCTCATTATGAAATTTGTAAAATAAAATTAAATAAATATAAAATGTTAGAAATTTTTTCAAATAAAAGATATATTCATGGAATATTTGGATTTTAATGAAACTTATAAAGTGAATTTTAGATAAAAGGGTACAATAGTAATTTTAGTAGTGTTTTTGAGCCTAAGATAATTTTTTATAAAGAATGTGTGTGATTTTAGTGAATTTAGTCCCTTAAATTCTTGTTAATTTTGGTAATTTTACGTGAAAGGATCACTGTGGATGTTATAATTGAAAGAAAATGTTTTTAAAGGGGTGTTTTAAAAGATGTTTGGTTTTATGATTTGTCCCAATAAAATTATTTATTTTGTTTTACCTTGTTGGGTGTGTGTAATATCTAACTTTGGTTTGGAAAAATGAATGGGTTATATTTTTATTTCATGTTCCTTAGTTCTACCTCTAAAAAAATATCTCGAGAGAAGGTAGAATATTATCTTCTAGGATGAGTCATATGGTTAAGCACCTTATCTTTTAAATGAGTACCTTTCAATTTTCGGTGCTACCCAAATCCTTAATATAGTTGTACATGTCGAATATTCTTTTACATAGGACATATTGAATGATTTTCCTTCCTTCTATGGTGACAAAGGTCCTTTTTTAGATTTTAATGTTGTTAGACCATGTCACACACACCATTTTCAAATTTATTTATTTTATTAATTTTTCTTGGCATCAGGTCGAGTTCTTGTTTAAAAACACACATTTTGGCCTTAACAGTGTTCAACGCACCATGGTCAAAGCTACGTGGCTTCACCTGGGTCACCGTGCGACCTCTCCTAGTTCACCGCACGACCTTCCCTATGTTCAATTAATTAAATAAAATGAATTAATAATAATGAAATATATTTAAGTGAATAATAAAATGAAAATAAAATAAAATAATAAAAATGTAATTAAAATAATGAATTGTTCTAATGGTAATAATATATATATATATATGTATATATTTCTTGAGTATAATAATATTTATTAACAATGATAAGAATATAAAAAAATTATTAACCTATTATTATTATTATTATCATCATTCTATTAAAAATTTTATGGGCCGCACGCAATAATTTCATGGTTTTCCTATACTTTATAATCGAAATAATAAAATAAAGTTTTATGGAACTTTTTTTATGATAATAAAAATGGTAATTTATATTATCACTATTTCAATTATTATTATTTTTTATTTTATTAATTTGTTTTATTATTATTATTATTATTATTATTGTATTCCCTTTTTTTAGTTTTTAGGTAGTATTTTATTTTATTTTATTTCTTTTCTTTTCCTCCCTCTCTTTTCTTTTCCATCTCTGTTTTCTTTTCTTATTTTTTCCTATCTTATCTTTATTTCCTTTCCCCTCTTCATGTGTGTTCTTTTACACCTCCCAAGAGCGTTGTGGGTTCTCCTCTTCAAACCCTATAAGTTTCACTTCCATCTCTCGCCTCCCTTGCAAGCTGTGTTAGACCCCCCTGTTCCCCTTGGCCTCCCGCCACGACACCACTGGACCTCCTGCCAGCCAAGAACTCTCCCCTTTGTGACCTACTCTCCCTTGGCCCGCTGTGTTTTTCCCCTGCCACAACCGTTTGGTCGCACCCCATTCCTCCTATCTGGCAAGCCCTGCACCGGCCACATCTCTAGGCCATTTTTCCACCTCCTACTCCTTCGTCTGACAACCGGCCTCCACTCCTGCGCACTACGACCGCCACCAGCATTTCCTCCTCTTGGTGAGTAGCTCTAGAAAACAATCATCGCGCCCTGCCTCTTCCCTAGACACCGCCCCACCATCTCACCCTTTTCCCCTGGAACCGGACTCACGCCACACCCCTGCTCCCCGGCCAGCAGCCTCTTCATCTCCAGCGCGATGCTCCCCTTGGGTGAGTGCCTCCCTAACATGCTACTCCCCTTGGTCGAGTGCCTCCCTGGCACGATGCTCCTCCTTGTAGGTGAAACCCCTCCGGTTAAGCCTCTCCTTTATTTTATTTTTCTATCTTTGAGTTTTTGTTTTTAATGTGAGTTTTGAGTCTGGTTTTGAGTTATAACTATTTGTTTTGGGTTTGTTCTCATTGGTTAGGCCTCCTATTTACTTATTCATGGTGAGAATGTGTTGTGGGTGTGTTTTGTGCCAATTTTCTAATGTATCTTCATGTTAGATAGGTGGTTCCGCACTTAACCATTATGTGAAGAATTAATTTTCTTCATAAATTAATTTTTCATATTTATTCATTGATCTTTTTAATGTGAATAAAGTTTTTAATTAAAGTTGATATGTATACATGATACATGTCTATTTTCTATGAACAAATATTCTGAATTGTTTATTTGCATTTTACTAACTATGCATATTGTGTTTTTGTTTAGCGATAATATGTGTTGAGTCAAAGAGGGCTGTTTGGTTGAATTTTTAGTATTTTGAGTCATGCAGCATATTCTAAAAATTGTTTCATAATTTTTTTGGTGAATTAGTTTGTCAATTTAGTTAATTTAGCACAATTGTTAAGTAGATTACATTTTGTGAAAGTGATTTTGACTGAGTTTTGTTCTACATTTGTTTTGTTAGTAGAGTGTTTATGTGTTGTTAATGTTTTTTTGTGAAAAACTACATTGAGATATTTATCAGTGTTCTCAAGATTATGAATTTAGTTTTTTTTAATATGAAATATGTAGCGCCTTGACCCCAGTTACCCAGAGTTGGCGCATTGTTTTAATAATTTGACATGATTACAAGGAATAAAGTCCTGAAGGACCGATTAGTTTATCATTCTTCGAAAATATATTACAAACATGAATGTCACATTATACTTTCTAACATAAAACACAGCATAAATAATATTTTGAGAACACCATTGTTCCCTTAGCTTAACCCTACAAATCAATAATAAAACACTTCTTGGGATCCTTGGAAGATAAAACATAAGAAATGGGTGAGATCAGATGCTCAATAATGGAAAATAATTTAGTGGAATCAATAAACTTTTAAGGAAAGATGTGTAATAAAAATAGTATCCTTTTAAACATAAATTTGCACATAATATGGAAAAACTCAATCAAACATTACCATATAAACATGCACACTGATATTCTACTAGAAGAATAATCACACGTAATAAGTAATTTGATAATGAGGGAATGCATAATACCAAACATCATAACCATAATGTCAAGGTCTCGTTCCAAGACTACAAATAAATTTTTTGGCCAAGGCATTGTGCAAGAAACTCATTTGTCTAATGAGACCTACCAATGCATCGAGGATCTATAGCAGGCTCCGCATATCACTTACTATGTCCAATACATTCCTCATATGAAAATGTTGAGACATAACATAATCATTCATATTAAAACTAGTATATGAAATGTCTATACTTTGACCATAAACCATGAATCATATAAAAATAGCACATTCACAGTCTAACATAGCATAACTCAATCAATAAAATATGGAAGATTATATTATAATAAATCAACCACAATGAAGAATAATATCCTGTAAAGTATGTTGACATATGTAATGTCCTGGTTCCTGAAGCCACCCAGAGGCATCCCATACCCAGTTGGTCACATAGCCTCAAGCACATTTCCTAGAATGCCAGAGGCTTCTGACTAGCAGCGAGGGCATTGGGTGTGATAGTGGGGAAACTATGCCCTCATTATCAGAGTACATAGTGGAAGTAAACAATACATACAACAACAGATGTAGTAAATATCCAACAATAGTAAATAGCAGAAGACTGGAATAATAAACAACATTAGAACATATAAATATGAAATGATGCATGATACATATGGCTAGGAAAGCATCCAAACAATTCACAATGCTAGAAATACAAATAGTTCTAAACCAAAGTACAAAAATAAAGATAAACGGCTCCTCAGCATCATAAGAAATAGCTTGGTCCCATTCTCTCCAACTCCATAGAAAGTCAAGTACCTAAAGTAGAAGGGTGATTTACCTTATCTATACTTGCACCAATATATTATGTTTTGGCCCAAAATCATGACCCAAATAAGGTGTGAGGCTAAATCCTAGTAGGTAACCACCCGTAGATCTATGCCTAATAATCAGGAAATATATGGCAGGTAAAAGTATAGAAAACAGTAAATAGGAAAGTGTTAAGTATTAAACAATCCACAGTTTCAAATCAAGCAATAGTGAAACAAACAGCTAAACCTCAAACATGTAACCCTCTGGGAAGTACTCATGGCCATCCCCTATAGTCCTACCTAAAAAGTACAAGAAATCCTCTAGGGAGAACACTCGGTGTAACCCCTATGGTTCAGTATAAGAATATAATAAGACTCTCTGAGGAAGTACTCAAAATCAATCCCCTTATAGTCAAAGGTAAAGAAAGACTCTCAGAGGGAGCTCACATAGTCCATTCCCCATATAGTCTAGGGTAGTCAAGGACTCTCTGAGGAAGCTCACCTGGTCAAATCCCCTTATAGCCTCATGATATAGGACTCTCTGAGGAAGCTCACTCATTCAATTCCCCTTATAGCCCAGGTCATACAATTCAAACAACGACTCTCTGAGGAGGTTCACACGGTCAATCTGCTTATAGTATAATGCAATCAAGGACTCTCTGAGGATTCTCACTCAGTCAATTCCGTTTATAGCCCCATGTGCTTATAGGCTTTCTGAGGATGCTCACTCAGTCAACCCCCCCCCCTATAGCCTAAAGTCCTCAAAGACTCTCTGAGGATGCTCACCCGGTCAATTCCCCTTATAGTCTACTACACCAGTTTCTCACGGCCCTATGTAGGTCAACGAGCATAGTAGTGTAATATGGCCATGTAAACCTATAGAAATACTTGGATAAACAATCTACAGCATAACCATCATGTCAGAATACAAATTCTCTATCCTATATAATTAGGCATGGAAAACAGGTAAAGCAGCCAAAGGATAAACAGGACCAAACGGTCGTAAATCGAACATGCATGGGAAAAACATATTCAAAGAATATTAATTCACCCTATTCATAGTCAAATATCATCTACTAAAGTATACCATCATAGCAGACAACAATAGGGATAAAATGGTAAATGTGCAATACCCTGTTCATGGGTATTGTGAAAATTTGCACATAAAACTCGATGACTTTCGACAGAAATGCAAAACCACCTACATCGGGGTTATTAGATCGCTATAATTGAACCTAGATGCTTGAATATCCTTATAAATCTATAGATATAATAAAATTTATAAAACTTTAAACCCATAATATCTTGTAAAATAAGAGAAATAATGAAACGAGTTTCTAGAAAAAGAGAGAACTCACAGATACGTTTCAAACGCAAGAAACGGTGTTTGATTCGGAGGACGGAAAGAGGCCCAGGGGATCGTCAAATATCAATGGTCGTACGGACTCTCTCGAATGAACGAGACCTAGAAAGAGGGTGCTCTGTCCGTTAGATGCGACCCCAGTGCATTTAATGAAAAAAAACAAAATACATGTCATGTACTTTTGGAGTACACTCTGTGTACTTGATGTTTCTGTAATACGCATTAGGCAGACTCTAAGTCACTCCCACATGGTCATGTGTGTGGATACTACATAGCCAGAACACGACCTTCTATGGAAAAGAAGTACATGGAGTGTACTCATAAAGTACACGGCGTGTACTTAAAAAATTTCCATAATTTCTGATTTTTCTAAAAAATGACCAGAAAACGAAAAACATACCTGAAAAAAAGGTTCGGGTTCTTACAAACATCCCCCCTTAATGAAATTCTTCCTCAAATTTCCCTATCACAACATAGAAGAAGAAACCCCGAATAGTTCCAGCCACTGTGCTCATACATGGGCCTCCATCTCCCATGTCTTGTCCTGCACCTGCCCGTGCTGCCACAACACTCATACAAGAGGAACAGACTGTCCATGGAGAACCTTTGTACTATGATCCAAAATCCAGATAGGATGCTCTTTAAAAAACACATCCACTTCAAGTTCAACCTCCTCAAGTTGAAAGACATGAGATGGGTCTGAGAATTAACGTCGAAGATGAGAAACATGGAATACGTCGTGCATAGCTCGATACCTCTGAGGTAACGGCAACCGATAGGAAATCGGCCCAACTCTCTTCACCACCTCAAACGGCCCGACGTACCGTGATGAAAGCTTACCCTATCTCATAATCCTCTTATGTCTCAACCTCTGTGTGACACATAGGAAAACCTGATCCCTATCCGTGAACTCCATAGGTCATCTTTGTTGATCATCATAAGACTTCTGTCGAGACTGTGCATTAGCCATCCTCTTCCGAATAAACTCTTTCTGTTCAGTGGTCTCCTGAACATGACGAGATCCCAGTAAAGCTGCCTCTCCTGCCTCCAGCCAACATAAGGGTGATCGCATGGCCTACCATACAAAGCCTCATAAGGTGCCATCTAAATAGTCTCTTGAAAACTATTATTTTAGGAAAACATTATAAGAGGTATATGCTTCTCCCAAGAACCTCCAAAATCAAGAATTCATGCTCGGATCAAGTCATCAAGAACCAAAATCATACGCTCGGACTGGCCATCCGTCTGGGGGTGGTAAGTTGTACTCAAAAGTACATGTGTACCCAAAGCCTTTTGAAGCCCCATCCGGACCTGAGAAGTAAAACATGCATCCCTATCAGAAATAATAGAGTTTTTAACTCTATGAAGACGTAAAATCTCACAGATGTACAACTTTCCCAGATCATCAAGACTGAAGGTCTCCTTGATTGGAAAGAAGTAAGAATCCATTGTGATTCTGTCAATGACAACCCAAACTATGTCATTCCCTTGAGGCAACCTCAACAAACCGGTCACGAAATCCATCTTGACATCATTCCACTTCCACTCAGGAATGGGTAATTTCTGCAAAAGCCCTAATGGTTGCTGATGCTCCGCCTTCACCAACTAACAAGTGGAACACCTCATGAAGAAACCAACAATGTCCCTACTCATACCTAGCCACCAATACTTATGGTGTAGATCATGATACAACTTGGTGATGCCAGGATGAACTGCCTAAACTGAGGAATAAAAATCCCACATCATCTCCTCGCGTATATCTGTTGGCACCCATAAGTGTCTCTAGAAATTCAAGATGTCGTCATCGCCTATGGTCCATCCAGGAATAGGGTCCTCTCCTGACATGATTTCCCTTAGGACTTGGCCTTTAGAATCTGATAGCTGGCTCATTCGAACATAATCCAGAAGAGTGGAGGTAATAGCTACAGAAGAAAGAAACATCTGCCCCGGACTATCGTGAACCTCTAAATGAATCTGATAGAATAGATCCATAAGATACCACTCACTTTTGTCCTCCTAAACTGCCTTTATCTGAGTCCTCCTGCTCAACGCATCAGCCACTGCGTTGCCTTTCCTAGGTGTATAGGCAAACTCAATGTCAAAAAAATGTAGGTACTAAACCCACATGTGATGTCTCAAATTTAGATCATGCTATGTGAAGATGTACTTGAGACTTTTTTGGTCGGTTAAAACCACAAAATTCTCTCCCAGAAGATAAGGTCTCCAACAGCATAGGGCATGAACAACAGCTGCCAACTCTAGATCGTGTGTTGGGTAATTCCTCTCATGTGGCCTCAATTTCCTAGACCCATATGCAATGACTCCATCTCCCTGCATAAGCACAGATCCCAGCCTGATACCTGATGCATCACAGTAAACAGTATATCTCTTTCCTGGTTCTGGAAAGACTAGTATCGGTGTTGAAGTCAACCTCCCTTTCAGCTCCTGAAAGGCTGACTCACTGGAATCTGACCATAAGAACATCACCCCCTTCTTAGTCAAACCTCTCACCGGTTCTTCTAAGCGTGAAAAGTCCGGTATGAAATGTCTTTAGTATCCCTCCAACCCTAGAAAACTCCACACCTCAAAGATGTTCTTCGGATTCTCCTAGGAAACTACGGCTCTCACTTTCTCTGGATCTACTGATACTCCTGCCTCTGAGATAACATAACCCAAGAAGTGAATATGATCCATCCAAAAGTGGATCTTTGAGAGCATAGAATATAAATGATGCTCCCTCAGTATACTCAGAATGATCTCAAGATGGGTAGCATAGTTGTGTCAAGTGTGAGAGTACACCAAGATATCGTCCACAGAGACCACCATGAAGGAATCCAAGTATGGATGGAACACTCGGTTCATCAGTGCCATCAAAACTATAGGCGCATTCATGAGACCAAACGACATAACAAAGTACTCATATAGACCATATCTTCTCCAAATGGTTTTAAGTAGTATATATGATAATCTAACATGAAACTAATGATAACTGGACATTAATTAAATCTTCTAGAACACCCGGGCTCCTCTAAGCTGATAAAAGAGATCATCAATCCTTGGAAAGGGATATCAGTTCTTGACAGTCAACTGCTTCAACTTCCAATAGTCCACACAAAGCCTAAGGGTGTCGTATTCCTTCTTCATAAATAGGACAGGCGAACCCTAAGGAGAAGTACAGAGCCAGATGAAACCCTTTTCTTGCTACTCCTCCAACTTCTTCTTGAGATCTTGAAACCCAGGTGTAGTCATCCTATAACGAGGAATGGACACTGGTGATTCTCTTGGAACAAGCACAATCGAGAAGTATACCTCATGCTCCGGAGAAAAACCTAAAAATTCCTCTGGAAAGACATCTTTGAAACGATCCACCACTGTAGGAAAAAATAACTATGATGTCCCATGAAAATACAAATATATACTAGCAATCTGGGTTGTAACTCCTCCCAACCCATGATGCTCTGGACCCGTTGTACTCGCATGGACATCCCATTCACTCCTATAAAGAATATATCCACCCTCTGGTGATATAAAACTCACCCTACGGCGATAATAGTCAAAGAGCGCCTAGAATGGAACTAACCAGTCCATCCTGAGAATGACATCATTTCCAATCATCTCTAAGACATAGAGGTCCCATAGAAAGTGACATCCACCAACCTATAGAGGGAACTCTCTTCAATGATGTACACTAGCTGTTATAGTCCCCAATAGAGTGTCTAAAGTCAAGATAACAACAGAATAAAAGATGCAGAGCCCAAGCCTCTCCACGATAGAAATAGATATAAATCTATGGGAAGCCCCTCTATCAAAAAGAGAATAATCTAAAACAAAGTCTCCTAAAATCTTACCTCAAATGGTAGAATGTCTGGGATCTTGCTCATGTTGGGTTTTCTCCACTAAAAAAGTTCAGTATGTACTGCAGCCCTGTGACCCTTCCTGATATCTCTGAGCTGATCCACACTGATGTCGTTGAAAACCAAGAGACTAGCTACCATGGACATGATCTCCACCTCGGCCCGAACGGCCGGAAGAACTCCAGTTCCAAGATTGGAGAGAAACTGATGGTGATGCTTCTGAATTAGGAGTCATAGAGGAACTCATGTCCCCAGCTACAGGTGAGAAGAACTGAAAACAGTGCTGAAGGTGACCCCACTTGCCATAAGAATGACACTCCACTAGGTATCTTGGGAAAAGTTGCCTCATATGCTTGCTTCTCCAAAACTTGTAGAACATCCCCTAGCTACCGGAAGATGCATCCCACCTGCTCTGATCTTCTCATGAAGCCTCCCTGTAGTGCTTCCTGCTATCAGCTGGCGGAGCACTAACTCTGGATGCCGAACTGCCTGGGCTCACAACTCCAAAGTCCCTCATATTACGCTCTTTAATCAGTGTTTGGTTGATGATAGAGGATCTCTAAGTCATCCTAAATATGTTCAACTTGGATCGGATGTCGTGCCTCAGAACATACTCAAACTTCTATCAAAGAAACATCTCATCACCTCCTGGAATAGGCGTGAAATGTTATAGCTCCGTCAAGCGAGAAGAATTCTTCATAACAGTAAGAGTACCCTGCTCTAAACTCATGAACTCTTGGTCATGATTGGTCCTCAAGGTCTCTGGATATAATTAATTGAAGAAGATGTGATGAAACTCATCCCAAGACATATTCTGATGGTGGCCCACCTGTTATATCACATCCCACCACCACTTGGTGGATTCTCAGAGAATTTAGGTAGAAAGATTCACCCTTTTCTATGGAGGTATATCTAGATGCTCGAAAATCATCATCTTAGCCTCTAATCATGACTCTAAAGCCTAGGGTCCTCTATCCCCTAACAAAATGGGAGGGTGTTATTTCTTGAAGACCCGTGTCAAATCATCCATCGACAGGGTAGGAGGCGGCGCTCCCTGAAAGGTGTGCATCATTATCATAAATCCCTCCCTGAACTGTACATCAACACCTATGTCAGGTACAACGACTGGTTCCAAGACTGGCACAATGAGTGGATCTGTAGGTAGTCCCTGATCAACCCTGTACGGTGTCTGATCACCATCTGGAAACTGGAACATAACTAGAGGACGTCTCGGTGGCATGACTCTTCTAGGTAAATTGCACACCTTAGATCAAGATTATCTAGGACTAAAAATAAGTAGTTTAAGAAGGGAACAAGAGAAAGAAAACATTATAGTTTACAAACATGACTAAAGGTGTGTACATTTCCTACATAGCGTGTTCCCTAAAGTCATTTACATGGGCGTGTACTCCTGCATACACTGGTCATGTAACACCCCAAACACATAGAGTGTTGTTATAACACATGGCATGTACTTGAATCCTCTTTACTTTCCCGAGTCCTTCTACACAGTTAAGCCACACGACTCCCCTAAGACAAGACTACAAGGCGTTTACAATTCCTACACGGCATGTACTATACAAGCTTCACTTGGCCCGTGTTGTTAGTTACACAGCCTAACACACTGGTCAAACTACATGGCGTGTTCTAGACGGACACAACATGTTTGAGAAGGGATAACACCGACCAGGGTTGTTCGTGACATGGGTGGGTACCTGGGTCAGACTACACGGCGTGTTCAAGGCATACACGAGGTGTATGTGAATGGGTAACACCAACCCGTGTTGTTCGTGACACGGTCGGGTACCTAGGTCAGACTACACGGTGTGTTTAGAAGGCCCACGGTGTAAATTAGACACAACTCGAACAACCTGTGTTGTTAGTGACATGGGTGGGCATGAGGTTGACACTACACAATGTGTATGGACGATACACGGCGTGTTAACTCTAGGTTTTCTCCATCCCGTGTCTCTACCCACACGACCTATGACATGGTTAGAGACTACACGCAATGTACATAAAGTACACAGTGTGCACTTAAGAGAAACAATTTCTTCTCGAATAGAAGAACACATGGCATGTACATAACATTAAATGGTATGTCTTCTGGGTTTTTTCAGACAGTAAGCCTCAGAAACTACTCCAGAACCCAGAAAACACAGAAACAAGCATTGAAAGTTACGAATTCCGATCTATGAGGGACCATACTCCCCATGAATCAAAGTTTCGAATCTTATACACATTATAACATGGAAAACAAGGCAATGATCCTCCAAATTCCGGTCCATGAGGGCCAATAACACCTCAAGAACCAATGTTTGGCGTTCATTCAAGCAAACCTATACACAAACAATACCCTATCAAACAGAAGGAATTTCTATCAAGGAAACTATCACAACAGCATGAGTATTTTACACATCACCTATCACAATAACTTGAAATCACTAATTCATCCTAGATGGCATGTCAAAAATGCATGACATGTGATTTCTAGCAAGTGCATATATGATGCATGAGATGGCCTACCCTCATCTCATTGGGTTTCAATAGAAATAGAACCTCAATAATATCAACAATAATAGTACAAATCATGTGAATCACTAATTGTGAAATCAGATCAATTGAAATACTTGAAAATCCATAAAAATTGCAATTAACGAGGTAGATTGGATTTTCCCTATACACGGGTTAACTACTCCCTGGCACAACTTATTACCAAGTACCTATTATGTCATATCCCTAGATAAGGATCTAAATAGTAAGTCGAGAGAAAATAAATCCTCGGATACCACTATGTAACATCCCGGTTCTGGAAGCCACCCAGAGGCGCCCCATACCAAGTTGGTCACATGGCCTCGAGTGCATTTCCCCGAACGCCAGAGGATGCTCACTAGTAGCGAGGGCCTTGGGTGTGATTGTGGGAAAACTATGCCCCCATTGTAAGAGTACCCAGCGGAATTAAACAATACATACAATAGAAGAAGCAGTAAATAGACAACAACAGTAAACAATGGAAGACTGGAATAATAAACAACTAGAGCACATATATATATATATATGAAATGATGCATGATACATATGTCTAGGAAAGAATCCAAACTAGTCACAATGCTTGAAATACAAACAGTGCTAAACCAAAGTACAAAAATAAAGATAAATAGCTCCTCAGCATCGCAATCCATAGCTTAGTCTCATGATCTCCAGCTCTACAGCAAGTCAAGTACCTGATGTAGAAGGGCGTTTTCCCTTATATATACATGCAACAATATAATCTGTTTGGTCCCAAAAGCTTGACCCAAACAGGGTGTGAGACTAAATCCTAGTAGGAAACCACCAAAAGAACTATGTGTAACAGTCAATGAGTTTAAGGAAGGTAAAAGTATAGAAAAAAGTAAACAAGAAAGTGCCAAGCAGTAAACAATAAACAGTTTCAAATCAAGCAACAATGAAAAAAACAACTAAACCTCAAACAGGTAACCCTATGGGAAGTACTCATGGCCATCCCCTCTGGTCCTACCTAAAAATTATAAGCAACCCTATGGGTATCACACTCGGTCTAAACACTCTGGTTTGGTATGTAAATTTAATAATACTCTCTGAGGAATCACTCATAGTCAATCCCTTCATAGTCAAAGGTAAATCTAGACCCTTTAGGGGTTCTCACACAGTCCATTCCCTGTATAGTCTTGGGTAGTCAAGGACTCTCTGAGGAAGATCACCCGACCAATTCCCATTATATCCCCAAGGTCTAGGACTCTCTGAGGAAGCTCACTCAGTCAATTTCCCTTATATCCCAGGTCGTACAATTCAAACAAATACTCTCTAAGGAAGCTCACGCAGTCAATCCCCTTATAGTATAAACCAATCAATGACTCTCTAAGGAATCTCACTCGGTCAATTACTCTTATAGCCCCAAGTTGTTCTAGGCTCTATGAGGATGCTCACTCGGTCAATCCCCCTTGTATCCTAAAGTGCTCAAAGACTCTCTGAGGAAGCTCACCCAGTCAATTCCCCTTATAATCTACTACACCAAGTTCTCACGACCCTATGTAGGTCAATGAGCATAGCAGTGTAATATGGACAAGTAAACCTACATAACTACTTGGCTAAACAGTCTACAACATACCAAGCATGTGAGAATACAAACTCTCAATCCTACAACAACAGGCATGGAAAACAGGTAAAGCAGCCAAACGCTAAACAGGACCAAACGGTCTTAAACAGAACATGCATTAGAAAAACACATCCAAAGCATAGCAATTCACCCTATTCCGAGTCAAATATCATCAACTCAAGAATACCAGTATAGCAGAAAACAATAGCGATAAAATGGTAAACGCGCAATACCCCGTTCATGGGTATTGGGAAAATTTGCATATAAAACACATACCACCTACCTCCGGATTAGGATATCATTATACTTGAACCTCAATGCTTGAATCTCGTTAGAATTCCATAGATCTAATAAAACGCCTAAAATGTTCAACCCACGATAACATGGAAAAGAAGATAAATCATGAAATGAGGTTCCATCAGAAGAGAGAAATCACTAATGTCATTTCAACGCAACTGACGGTGTTTGATTTGGAGGACGAATAGAGGCGCAGGGGCTCGTCGAAGATCCATAGTCGTACGGAATCTCTCGGAAAAACCAGACCTAGAGGGAGGGTGGTCTATCTGTCAAATGTGACCCCGATGCGTTTCATGAAATAAAACAAAATACACGGCATGTACTTTTGGAGTACAGGGTGTGTACTTGTTGTTTTCTTACTTCTCATTAGGCGGCCTCTAAGTCACTCCCACATGGCTGTGTGTGTGGCTACTACACGGCCAGCACACAGCCTGCTATGGCAAGGAAGTACACGACGTGTACTCATAAAGTACAGGATGTGTACTCAGAAAATTTCTAGAATTTTCTCTTTTTCTAAAAAATGACCAGAAAAGGAAAAACATACCTGAAAAGAAGGTCCGGGTTATTACAACATATTTGAAAATGATTAGTAAATCTCTTTGAGAGAAATATCCATTTTTCTTGAAATCATTTAAAAGTCACACAATTTAGAAAGGAAGTCATTTAAAAGAAATTTTTTAATCAAAGTGTCCCATACCACTTTGAAACATTTGAAATGAATTAACATTTTAGAACATTCATATCCATATAAATAAATCCTTCAACACATTTTGAAAACATGGACATTATTGAGAATAAGTTAGAAGAATAAATATTTAAACCTTTTAAAATAATGTTTTAGTTAAATAGTCCCTTAAAAATAATCCTTTTGAAAACTCTTTTATGAATCATGGAAAGGGAAAATAATTATGTCCTAGTAAAAACTTACACATAAACAATCTCAGATAATAATGAGATTGAGGAATTAACCCTTACCTTGTACTTTCTATTAGTCGAGTGTACGCTTAAACTCATGTATAATGACCATAGTATATTATTAAATTATACCAGAACCATATTAATATTTATGATATCATATATGATTCATTTATGACTTTATACTACCTATTTAATAAAAATTTCCATGTTAAAATAACATTTTGGGTAATAATCGCTTTCTTTATCGTACGTGTTTTATCTTTCTATTCTTGATTGTATCACTTAGATAATAATTTACATACTTCCAAAATTTAAAACATGATTTATATATCATATATATTCAGAATATAAATATTTATAATAGATATATTAATGAAATGGAAACACCGTTTTTGGAGACGGTAGGCCATACGTACGCATAAACGTCATTTCTGTTTTCATATCGTATTGGACGGAAGTAAGTGAATGACATATATGTATATATATATATATATATATATTTCTAGTGTCATTATTATTTCATATATTACATAATTATTAAATATATATGCTTCGTTCCGGTTTTCGGTTTTCGAAACGCCCAACAGCTCCATATCCAATGATTGATGGACCTGCTTTCCAAAGGCAGGCGTTCACCGGATGGTCTGACCAGCGACTATTAAGAACTCACATTGGTCGAGAGGATGGGAATTAGGGCTCATCACGCCCTTTTTGGGGGTAAATTATTGCATGTTCCGAAACTCTCTTATAGATTTAAGACGTATTCATATGTTTGTGAGTCTTTGGTTTATACCCAAACAGAGTATCCACGGATTTAAACTTGGTGGGAAACGGTCAACTGGATGCAGGGGTTCAAAATCATTTAGTCCTGAGGGTTACCATCCCTCGTTGGATTAATGACCCCTAAGGGTTGGAACTCGCTTGAGGTGGCACTAGGGGTGGCATGGTGAACCGATATGGAGATGATCGGATCGATCGGTTGTTGGGCTTGAACCTCAGGGAGGCTTCCTACGTACCCTCCTTAGGAGGCAAGAATCAAAGTCCACGTAGTTCATATATACAGTTTAACGTCATGCTGGACAAGGGTGGAACTCAACGTGAAGAAATGACTGAGTGGTGGGCTTGAACCACATGGATGCTTCCTACGTACCATACTTTGGCATGGATCAAAGTCCCCGTAGTTTTCTTTGGATTAGGGCTTACACTCTGAGGAGGCCTAGAATGATGGATTGGGTCTTACACTCTGAGGAGGCCCATAATGATGGATTGGGGCTTACACTCTGAGGAGGGCCATGGTAGGATGTCAGGGTCGATGCTTACTTTAAGCCCACATGAGTCATGCTCGATGTTAGAAACAAGAGGCAGTAGGGACCAGGGGATCACGTCGCGAAAGGTGTTTCCATGAAAAGCGGAGTGGGGCTTATGCATTGAGCATCCCACAATGATGAATTGGATATTACACTCTGAGGAGGCCCAAAGGGTTGGGGATTACTCCGAGATGGACGCCCGGGGTGACAAATCGCAGCGGGAGAGGGAAAAGGGGGTGCTCCTGTGCCCATCTCCTCTCTTGCAGTGCATGAGGTATTCCTTATGATGGTTATTTTACCATATTCGAGGAACCCTCAACTAGTGGAGGGGTCGAAAATGGATTTCTGGGATCAGGATCCACATTACCGTGGGAATGTGAACCCAGGAATGCTTTGGAAATCTTCTAAAGGGTCGGGGAAACCCCTTTTCCCCTGTTTACCGTGGGTATGTGAACTAAAAATGGCTCACTGATATGCCTAAAAGTTACACCACATGGATCCACTGGCTCTGGTGGAGGCCTCAGCTTGGGGCCGATGAATAGACCAATGAGGGATTCGTGGAGGAATTTGCTAGATACGAAGGATTTTACCTGCCTCTGGAAATGAGAACACCGAAGTATTTGGAGAGCCACCGAGAGGTATGGTTGGTGGTGCCCTTCGTGCGGGGAAGTTCCATGTGGCTGGAGAAGCCGTCTGTGAACCAGGGTGGTCCGCGGACTAATTGGAATCCCGTGAACCAGAGCGGTTCACGACTTTGGGTTCAATCCGTGAACCAGGGTGGTTCATGGCTTCGGGTTCAATCTGTGAACCAGGGTGCTTCGTAGAGGGTTCCAGGTAGGCAGCGGCGGCCAAGGGTGGCGCTGATCGGAGGCTCATCAGTTTGGGCTTCACCCGCGTAGGAGAGTGCTACACGGTACGACGGATGGTAAAAGAGGCATAAATTCCCTGGTCCATGGGTAATTCATCCACGGAGGGGGTATGGTTAGCGGTTCTCCTTTTTCGTTATTTTTAGGTTCGCGGTTCACCAAATTATTATGCATTTTCCAATTCCTTGTTAATTCCTATACCTACTGTGGTTCGTGGATGGGAATTTTTCTGTTTACGAAATCTGAAGCCTTCCTTCAAATGATCTCCTTCCGAATCTCCAATCCATCCGAATCTGATTCCAGTTCTCCGATCACTCTTTCTTTCCCCCTTGTCCTCCTTTTATTGAGTGGGGAAAGGGCTGTATCTGTGGCCATACGACACCTTTTGCGGAGGGCCATACCCAAATACCCGGTTCACAGATGACTTGGTCAATCCACGATTCATGTTGGGTATTGAACGCCCCCCCCTCCACAAGGTGAACTCAGGGAGTGCTCCGCGGCTGCAGAGGGTTCTGCCTCTATTCCGCGAATGATAGCGGGTGCGGTTTGAATCGGTCGACGCGGTCTATGGTTGGGGCGGTTCGTGATGGTGAACCGGACTGGCGCCCATCCTGTCTCGCGACCGTGGAGGCTCTCCGCCTCCATTTCACGAACGACAATGGTTCGCGGAGGGGGGTGCCTCGCGGGGCCTGGCCACTCTGCACATCCATGGGACAGGTTCGTGGACCGGTCCTGTTTGTGTCTCTTCATTGATTATTTCCCCCAAATCTTATGGGACTTGGGTAGAATCTTCTTTGCGGATTTTTCAGGACCCTACAAATTCCCCCCATCGAAATGGGGTCCGTTCGGAATGAAGAGGAGACCATTCCGATGCAGAGTGGTCCTGAAACTGAGATGGTTTGCAGTATAAAGGTGGACATGATAGGGGACCTTGCCTATAAATACGGGGAGTCATTCACTTTTCCTTTACCGAATTCCTCGTGAAACCATAGCTCCTTCGCCTCCGCGTGTTTTCTCCTTCGCGGAGTGCCTTGTCTGTGAACCGGCAGTGACCTCCACGAACCATTTCTTCTTCGCGGCCACCTTCATCCGCAGACCGACATCTCAACCGCGAACCATTAATCATAACTAATTAAAAAGTAAGTGATTACAGGCTACAGTGGAACTTGCTTCACGATTTCGATGCTCCGAGGACTAAAAAAACTCGAACTTTAAAAAGTATCTAAGTCTTCCAAATAAACTCGGGATTGAAATTCCACGGAGTGACTCGGTTCGCGGTTTCCTGGCTAACGTTCCACAGGCTAGGGCTTCATGGACTGAATTCACGATGGGCTGGTTCGCGGGATGATGTCATCACGAACCATCCTCCAAGGCCTCCTTGCGGATTTTGATTATGAAGGCCCCTTTAACCATATATCCGGTTATTTTCTTGTCCAGATTTTTATTCCAGACTAACCAATTGTTGGATCCAACTGTGCAGGGAGAAAATATGGTTCCCCCTTGTTCTACGTCGAGGCCTGCTGCAGAGCCTCTCCCAGCTGGCTTAGAGAGACGTTCAGCTATGACTCACAGAGCGGAGGGTGTCAAAGAAGACCCTAGTCAGTCCATCATTCCTGATGATGGATAATTGAAGAAACTGCTCTCTCCAGAGCTTTTAACTTATCCATTATCCAATAGGCTCCCGCTCTACGGCTTCGGTCAACTGGATGACGTCCCTATCCCCCCTACTTTCTCAGGTCCCCCTTCTCCTTTCCTGGAAGCACCTTCAAAATGAATTCAGGAAAACCTCACCCAATCCGAGGAGATAATCTCCGATTTTGGTTTGAAAAACGCATTTATTATGAGGGGCTCTGTCTGGACCCAAAGCGATCAGCGCACTCAAGACTTTTCTCATAAATATGTCCTTAAGGGCTACCCTTCTATTATCAACCTTGCTCGAAGGGATCCTGACGTAGGGTGGGTCCCCGGGTGGGATCTTCGATCCGGTGGGCTCTTCTCAAATGATTGGGTCTGGGCTTTCTGGGTCCATCATCATTGTTGGGAGTCCCCGATTCACTGGAGGTGGTCAATCTATAATCCACAATGTGGGCTTCCCAATTTGCTATTTACCCACTATCTTTGATCCCGCCCGACCTGTTCAGCCGCTGGTGTTCAAGTACAAATACTTTCCACCTTGCCCATGGTGAAGTTGTCATTAGTCTGTGGGATATCTACCAGATAAGAGGACTATTGATTGCTGGCGAGATGTATGACGAATTTCTTCCCACTCCCAACGCATGGGATGACGTTGAATAGGTTCCTTCATTGACGAAGGAGCTGTTGGCAATGGCGGAGTAGTCACTAGGTCAGGACTTGCATTCCCGCTCTCTTATTCCTTATAGCACTTGGATAGGGTTGTTTCTGAACACTACTGGTCAAGTGACAAAGATCAAGCGCCCCAGGACACACCCTTCTCAACAATCATGAACCTCCCCAGGTTCCTACTGGGTGGTTCTGGAGGTGGGCGACTACCTTTCATTGGGTTACGAGCTGCGCACTGGTGTGTCTCTTATGCTTCGGTTGGCTGGTCTGTTTTCTATGTTTTTGTGTGCCTGGTTATTTCCTTCCTGGGATGTTAACCTAGGTGTCTGGGCCTGCACTTTCATGATGGCGGTTGAGTTAGCAGAGGGCCGCCTAGTGAATTTAGATGTTCCCACTTTGGCCCGTATCTATGAGCTACTGAGCTACATGCAGGTGGGCAGGTCACCCTACCATCTAAGCGGACCATTTCAATTTTTATACGGATGGGTGGCGGATCATTGTCGCTGTTATGAGTATCGTCACAATGCGGCCATCCCACTTCTTACCTTTTGGCCTACCCTACTGGATATAGTCAGAGTTCTCTTGAATCCCCTCAACTCTAGTGAAGTTCTCATGCTCCTGAGTGACTTATCCCAGTTCATCTTCACCCCCTACCCTGCCCCTTCTGATGTCTTAGTTGAAATCCGCCGGGGGGTCCTGGAGGGGAGCTCTTACATGATCTATCTGCGAGATGGGTTTCTGTCCACACGGATCGACATGGTTTTTCTATGCGAGCTGTATGTCCCGTATCATTTTTCTCGTCAGTTTGGGTGCATGCAAGTCCAAGCTTCCCTTCCCCCTCCTCGGGCTCGAGGATTGCACCTGGAAAAACTTCGTCAGTGGTGGCTGATGCTGATGTGGGAGGGATCTAATGCAAACATTCCCCTACCAAATACAGGGGCGACGACCGACCTCTCCCTAGAGTATGAAAAAACAAGGGTAAAATACTATCCTGATGGGATCCTGGGGAAGGCTATCCAGAAAGTTCCCAAATCAGGAGGTATGGTGGATATTGTATCCACCACACCTTCCTCACCATTCTTAAGGGAGGACCAACTAATGGATCGTCGATTAAAGCGACTCAGATAACTTTCCTCTCCCAACCTTGTGGTGGTCACAGTTCAGAAAAATTCATCCCTCTTGTGCGTGGATGAGGACGACCCTGTGGTGTCGGGTCCCAGCGAGATCATCCCGGAGGTACTGCCAGTCGATACCGGGCTTAGCAACTTTGTCCCCAAACCTGAACCGTGGTTAGAGGCTCTAGAATTTCCAGCTTCAGAGTCAACTTCTAGTGAGCACACGTCCGCGCGGGCTGCCATGCCAGACTTTGTTCTTGTGTCGCCCAGTGAGGATACCAAATATCCTCGTACCATGGCGGACCATCGGGCTGTGCACAGGTGGACCTAGCCCCGAATCTGTGAAATCATCACTGAAACACCTTTAGCTGAAATGGAAACTAAAACCGAAGCTTTTCGTCAGCTCTTCTTGGGTTTGGGGTTAGGTGGATTTGACTATCGGTAGTTCTATTCTCTCAGTTGCCAAGTTGTTATGGCCCATGAGGAAGCTGTCACTAATGAATGAAAGATTTATCACTTTGATAATACTCATTTTGGGGCCCAAACCTTGGAGGAAACCTCAACCAAGCTCCATCAACTGATATCTCAGGAGGCGGTCTCTCGAGATCAGGTGGCCATCCTATCCTCGAAGTTGCATGAATGCGAAGAATGGGCCACGATGCTGAGGGAGTAGCTATCTGCTATGACTGGTCATCTTGAAGCTACCATAAAAGGAATAAATGATCTCCAAACTGCAGTGGAGCGTATCCACCTGGTGGCTGAGGTTGAAACCATGGAGAAGGAAGTGTTGGAACAATCTTGCAACGACCTTCACCGCGCGGTCGCTGATCTGTTGGGGAGAGCGATTCAGGATCCTTTATAATTATCAGAGCTCCTTTTTTATCCCATGTTTTACTTACTCTTATGTACCCCCCCCCCTTTCATGAAGGAGAGACCCCAGCTTGTGGATGTCCTCCCTTTTTTGGTTCGAATGAAACACAGTTTCTGTCAATCACTTGTTGCTGTGGAATTTAATTGTTACTTAGAACAATTGTTGTGAAACTAAAAATTCACTGAATCAGAACTAAACATAGCTCAGGAAAACAAGATCTAAATTTTTCCTGGACCATGGGATCCAGTGAGCGTAGTCTGACTATTTCTAGGGTTTTATAGGATAACCCCACAAACTTTTTGTCTTTTTTCTCTTAATGCCCGGATTTTTCCTGGGCCCATTTAGCGTAGACCCAGTGGGTATAACCCAGCTTTTTCTTAGGTAGCCCTTTTCGGGTTTTCGGCCTAACAAGCTTTGTGCCTCTTTCTTTTGTGAGCGGTTTAAAGTCCCACCTTCAAGACTATCAGGACTGATGTTTTAGGTAGAACATCTTTGACCAAATATGGTGGGCTAATGGCCCAAATGGGGTTCAACTGATTAAAAGATGTCTCAATACTCTTTCGACACACATGGGGGAAAACATGTTTGGATGACATACAGGGAATGTCTCAAAGGATGGGAGTCGCATCTGTGTACAGAGGTAGGAAGAGCATTTTTTAAGGAAGTCTTTCCTTTGGTAGACAGGCCAGGGGCGATCAATATGCAGAGCCTCTGAGGGCATGGTATTCATAGTCATGCAATGGTGTCCTTTAGTCAAAGACTTGTCCATTTCTGATGGCCATGGGACTTCATGGATGTCCGACTTATGGAAACCACCATGGGTGGCATGGAAAATGAATGTGATGTCTGAAAGGGTTTTGAGAATATCTATACTAATCAAGATCATGGTCCAGAGACCACTTCCCTACGTGTTTAGTTAGAGTAAGGGATGGCTGAGGCTTGGCGCAGTTTAAAGTCATGCAGTTGGGACATGATTTTAAATTGAACGACTTCTCCTAGTTCTTAGTAATCTTGTCAAAGAAGTTCCACCATATTCAGGCAAGGTTGTGAAAGAGGTTGGTAAACAATGGCTTAGAGGGTTTCCGAATCCCGGGATAGAAATAGGGGCTCAAAGGCCAGGAGGTGTATGGAGAGAAGCATTGCCTAAGGAAATCTTTCCTTTGGTAGATGGGCCAGGGGTGATAAATATGCAGAGCCATTGAGGGCATGGTATGCACAGTCATAAAAAGGTGTCCTTAAGTCAAAAAATGTCCACTTATGATAGCCGAGAAACTTCAGGGAAGTTGACATTTGGGACCACCAGGGGTGGCTTATGAGAGTTCGGCTTTTTCTAAGTATAGAGTATGGCTTTTGATGAGAGGGTTTCTGAATACGGGGGAAATATCTGGACTGAACTTCCCGAGAATGGGTGAAGTAATTCTTTCTCACACTGGTGTGAGGCGGTGGTTCGTGCAGTTCTGTCCCGTGCACTGAAGAGGGAGAAAATCCTCTGTTTCTCATTGAACCCATGACGAGTATGACCGTTTAGTTTATTGTCATGCGGTTGGGACATAATTTGTGCAGTTTAGCGTCATGCGGCAAGGAAAAAAAGCGTTTTTGAAGGTTATTGTTCAGTTTACCGTCATGCAGCGAGGATGGGGATTTTTTTAAGGTTTCTATGCAGTTTACCGTCATGCAGCGAGGACGGGGGGTATTTTTGCAAAGGCTGCTCTTCATCAGAATGCAACTAGGTTTGAATACCTCAATATTCTCCAGACATGGGGGTGGGTTTGATTGGTGTAAATCATGGTTCCAGGGCTTCTTGGATCAGGAGAGATGATATGGGGGCTTTGAGGCCAGTAAGTGTATGGAGCTAGGAAGAGTATCGCATGTGGAAATATTGCCTTTGGTAGATGGTATGAGGGCTATCAATATGCAGAGCCGCTAAGGTCATGGTATTCATAGTTGTAAAATGGTGTCCACGGGTCGATGACTTTCCACTTCCAATGGCCATGAATGGTTATGAGGATCTGCGATTATTCGGGCCACGAAGTCTGTCATTTGGCAAGAAAATGTCTGGACATGTTGGGGACATCCATCCTTGGTTGCTTGTTGAGTTTCAAAGATCCCCATGCACTGATATTTTCTTTTTTTTTTGTGCGCAGGGGTGTGCCTTCATTCCACACATTTTAACGTCATGTGGTAAGGACGAGGTACTCCTAGTTTATCGGTCATAGGGCTCGGACCATTTGGTGACTATTGCTGCAATCACTCGGAGGATAACAGAGTCAACATGTTCTGATATACTTGGAACATGGTGGGGGATGAAGGTCGTAAACTGCAACTTTGAACTTTCACGGATCAAGAGGTATGGTGTGGGGGCTCTGAGGCTGGTAGGCGTAAGGAGCTAGGAGGAGTATCGCTTGAGGAAATCTTTCCTTTGATGGATGAGCCAGGGGATATCATTATGCAGAGCCGCTGAGGGCATGGTATGCATAGTCGTACAAAGGTGTCCCTGGGTCGATAACTTTCCACTTCTGATGGCCATGAATGATTATGAAAATCCACGATTTCTCACAGCGCAGAGTTCGGTATGAGGGGATAATGGTGTCTGGGTATACAGGAAACGTCTTCACCATAATTGCCCGTTGAGTCAAAGTAGCCTAGTCCTGGCTTGATGTTCGTTGATGCAGGTCACTATGTGAACCACTGACGGACACATAGGCTATCCAGATAGGGATACTCTGGCAACACCTGGATGTGAAAAGGGGAATGAACTTGTAAACCACTTTTCCATAAACTTCTGGATCATGAGGTATGGTATGGGGGCTCTGGGGCCGGTAAGTGTATGGGTCTATGAAGATTACCACCTGAGGAAATCATGCCTTTGGTAGACGAGGCAGGGGCTATCATTATGTAGAGCCGCTGAGGGCATGGTATGCATAGTCATGAAAAAGGTGCCCATGGGTCGATGACTTTCCACTTCCAATGGCCATGAGTGGTTATATAGATCCATATGTTTCCGGGTCGTGTAGTTTGGTGTATAGAGGGGATGCATCCAAATGTGCAAGGAGTATCTCTATCTCGTATCGCCATGTGTTTTGGGTGGGTCACGACGAAGTCCATGCAGTTTAGCATCATGTAGTGAGGAATAATTCCGTGCAGTTTAACGTCATGCGGTGAGGATGAAGTCTGTGCAGTTTAATGTCATGCGGTGAGGACGAAGTATACACCCCGTACAGGTTTGGTCCGTATACGGTGGAAGGGGAATTTTTAACATTATTGTTCGTTCCGTTTAACGTCGTGTGTCAAGGATGAAAAAATAGTCCCCATGTGGGTCTATCCCATACACGGGGAAAAGAGATCATTTTTAAATCTTGCTATCCGTGCAGTTTTACGTCATGCGGTAAGGACGAGAAGTACACCTCATGTAGGTTTGGTTCGCACACAGGGGGAAAGGTCATTTTTATTTTTTATTCAGGTGGATGGGCTAGGATGGGGAACCTTGGCGTCACTATGTATCCTACGAGGGAAGGAATCAAGACGCACGTACTTCTCTAAAATAAGTAAACCCTGTGCAGGGCCGATCCGGACACGGGGGAAAAAGACAGTTTTATTTTTTATTCCGGTGGCTAGGCCAGGATGGGGAACCTTGGCGTCATTATGTATCCTGTGAGGGCAGGAATCAAGCCGCACATATTTCTCTTAAATAAGTACACCCCGTGCAGGGCCGGTCCGGACACGGGGGAAAGGGCATTGTTAAAACTCGATGTCAGTGAACTTTAACGTCGTGCGGTGAGGATGAGGGATACACCCCACGTAGTTCTGGTCCATACATGGGGGGGGAGAAGGCATTTATTAGGGATTTTCTAGGCCAGGATAGGGGATCACGTTGTCACTACATGTCCTGCGAGGGCAGGAATCAAGCTGTACGTAGTTCTCTGAAATCCGTACAGTTTAACGTCATGTGATGAGAATGAGGTCCATACATTTTAACGGAATGTGGTTAGGATGGGGGGTATTATTGGATTCCATGCAGTTTAATCGTCATACGGTGAGGACGTGAATACACCCTGTGCAAGTCTGGTCCATACATGGGGGAATGTGCATTTTTTGTTTTTACTTTTGAGGTGGCTGGGCTAGGGTGTGGAATTCTGGCATCACTACGTATCATGTGAGGGATGGAATCAAGCCTCGCGTAGTTCTCTAAAAGATGATACACCCCGTACAGGTCTGGTTCATATACAAGGGAAGAGGCCATTTTTAAATCTCCATGTCCGTGCGGTTTAACATCATTCGGTGAGGACGAAATACTCTTAGTTTAAGGTCATAGAGTTTGGACCGTTGGGTGCTTGGAAGTTAAACATCATGCAGCTCGGTCGAACTCCGTGCATTTTAACGTCGTGTGGTAAGGACGTAGGTGATCCGATGTGAAATTAAAAAGAAAAGGAAGGGGGTATGCGCAATTTAATGTCCTGCGGTGAGGATGAGTTCCGTGCAGTTTAACATCATGCGGTGAGGATGAGGAATACACCCCATGCAGTTCTGGTCCATACACGGGGGGAGGGAGAATTCTTGACTCTTATTATCCGTGTAGTTTAATGTCATGCGATAAGGACGTACTCCATGTAGTTTAACGTCATGCGGTAAGGATGTGTTCCGTGCAGTTTAACTTCGTGTGGTGAGGATGAGAAATACACCCCATGCAGGTCTGGTCCGTACACAGGGGGAGGGAGAATTCATGACTCTTATTATCTGTGCATTTTAACGTCGTACGGTAAAGACGTACTCCATGCAGTTTAACTTCCTGTGGTGAGGACGTGCTCCATGCAGTTTAACATCATGCGGTGAGGACATCCTCCATGCAGTTTAACGTCATGTGGTGAGGACCTGCTCCATACAGTTTAACGTCATGCGGTGAGGACGTGCTCCATGCAGTTTAACGTCATGCGGTGAGGATGTGAATACTTCTCTATGAGAAATACTTCTTCAGGAATCTCGCATTGGTAGGAGCCGTGGTGAATTGCCCATCCATGGAGATCAGGGCATATGCTCCATTGGAGTATACCTTGTGTACTAGGTATGGTCCCTCCCATTTGGGATCCAACTTTGGAGGCTTCTTATTAGGTATCATTGGGGTTCAGAGGACCAGCACTAATTCTCCTTCCAAGAAAGACCGGAGGTGGACCTTTTTGTTTAAGGCTCATGTGATACGATTCTGGTACACTTCCAGGTGGTGCATAGTGTGCAGCCGCTTCTCGTCTAGCTGTTTCAATTCACCTAGACGCTTTTCTGATTGTTCATCATCAGATAATTTATCACACATGGCAACACGGAGTGAGGGAAGTTTCAGTTCAATGGGTAGAACTACATCTGTGTCATACACCAATGAGTACGGGGTAGACTGAGTAGCAGTGCGGATTGTGGTTCGATAAGCCCACAATGCATGGAGGATTTTATCCAGCAATGACTTCTTGTTTTTGTCCACCATTTTCGGGAGGATGTTGGATAGGGTCTTGTTGAAAGCTTCTATCTATCCGTTGGTCACTACATGGTAGTGGGATGAGTGGTTAGCCTTGATACCATACTCATGATATAGCTTTTCCAACTCAGCAAAGCAGAAATTGGTGTCGTTTTCCGTTAGTATAGTATGAGGGACACCAAATCTGGTGATGATATTGGCCTTCACGAAGCTGACAATATTTCTTGCTTCGACTTCATTGAGGGGTACAAATTCTGCTCATTTGGAAAATAATTTGGTTGCCGTGAGGACAAACTTCAGCTATTTGGCTGTGGTGGAAGGATATAGTCCCACGATGTCCATCCCCCAGACGGCAAACGGCCAGGAGTACTTATCTTGATGAAATAACTCCAAGGGCTGGTGTATGAAGTTGGCATGAATCTGGCATGAGTGGTATTTTGCGATAAAACGCTCGCAGTCTCATGACACTGTAGGCCAGTAGTACCCAAGCCTTCGAACCTGATGGGAAAGCTTGGTCCCCAGTTGATGTGCTCCACACGCTCCTGAATGTACTTTAGTCATGATGGCGGCGGTTTCTTCTCCGTCAATGCATCTGAGGAGCACTCCATCGAGGCCTCATTTGTAGAGGACCTCTTGCTGACCTGTGCCACCATATAGGACAGAATTGATTGCCCTTCTCCATATTTTCTCTCATTCAGCCCTATACGATGGAAGCTCTCCCTGTTGAAGGTAGTTCGTGATGGGGATCATCCATCCGGTGGTAGGAGCATATGGCTCGGGGAAAGGAGTGACTTCGTGGATTTCTTACTTCTTAGCTTGAACAATTGGCAATACCATTTGATGATGAGAAATGCTGATGACTGTTTCATCCCGATCTGGGTCGGCTAGGGCTATGGCCGCGTTGTCTAATGCATCAGCCTGAGCGTTCTGGGACCGGGGAATATAAGACAATGTACATTCTATGGAGAACTCATTCATTAGCCCTATGACATGGTGAAATAGAGGGATCAGCTCCTCATTTTTGATAGCATAGTCACCATTGACTTTCTTGATGACCAGATACGAGTCACCTTTTACCTTAAGGTGTTGTACTTTTTCCTGGAGTGCGAGCTCCCGGCCTGCAATGAGGGCTTGATATTCTGCTTCATTGTTTGTACATCCCTCTGAAAGGAGGAAGGAATATTGAAAGACTACCTTCTCTGGGGACACGAGTATTACCCCCAGGCCCACTTTTTTGAATCTGGGATCCTCCATCCTCTTCCCAGTGGGGCTTCGGGATGCGCCGTCAAAGTACATTTCCCATGCTGGGAACTCCTCTTGGACCAAGAAGATATCTTCATTAGGTAGTTCAGCGTCAAGTGCAGTGGTCCCTGTTGAAGGGTTCTCTTCCAGAAATTATGCTTATACTTGGAGCTTGATGGCTTTATGAGGCACGAACCGGATGTCGAACTGTTGCAGGATGACCGCCCATCGGAATAGGTGTCCGGTTAGCATCGGGCGACTGAGGATGTACTTGAGCGGGTTACTCCACGAGATCAAATGGATCTCATGATGCTGGAAATAATGTCACAGCTTTTGAACCACGATGAACAAGGCCAGAAAGCTCTTCTCTATATTTGAGTATCGAGTCTGAGCATCAATCATGGTTCGACTGAGGTAATAGAGACTATTTTTGATGCCGGCATCATTCTTTTGTGCGAGTAAGGATCCCTTTGATCGCTCTAGGGCCGTCACATATAGAATGAGAGGTCTTCCTTCATCAGGGGGCATGAGCACGGGTGGGCTTATGAGGTACTTGTTCAAGTTTTCGAACACCTCTTGGCAGTCATCCGTCCATTGGTACGTGACCCCCTTCTTCATCACCCTGGTAAAGGGAAAACATTTTCCTGTCAGGTTGGCTATGAACCGCCTAATATAGGCTAGGTGTCCCTGGAATCCCCTCAGCTCACTGACATTTCGAGGAGGTGGAAAGCTCAGGATATCCTTCGTCTTCTCAGGGTCGACTTTGATGCCACAATGGCGAACGACGAAGCCCATGAATTTCCCTGAGGTAACCCCAAAGGCGCATTTCAATGGGTTCATCTTCAAGATATGCTATCAGAGCTTATTGAAGATGGTCTCAAGGTCCGACAGGTGATCTGAGCACTGTCTGGACTTGACCACTAGGTCATCAACATAACATTAAACGAATTTCCCCAGGAACGGATTAAAGATCCGATGCATGGCACGCTGATATGTGGCACCATCATTCTTGAGACCAAAGGGAATGACCCTGTAATAGAATACCTCTTTAGGGGCCCTGAAGGTAGTGGATTCTTCGTCTTCTCGGGCCATCCTGATTTGATTATATCCGGAATAGTCGTCCATGAAGGATAGAGACTCATACGCAGCTGTTGCATCAATTAACAACTCGGTGATTGGAACCGGGGAGTCATCTTTCAGACAATGCCGATTAAGGTCTCTGAAGTCAATTCGGACATGGATTTTCCCGTTCTTTTCTTAACAGGGATGATGTTGGCCAACCAAATGGGGTATTGGACCTCCCTGATGAAGCCTTATTTAATTAGCTTATCGACTTCAGCCTCTATCTTGGCAGCATGTGAGGGGTGTGTCGTTCTAGCAGCCTGTTTGTAGCTCCGGTGGTCTTCTGGAAGACCCAGGTGATGCGTCGCTACATCGGGATTGAGTCCTGGATTTTTTGTGTATTTCCAGGAAAAGACCTCACAGTGTTTCCTTAGGAAGTAGGTATATACCTCGTGTTCTTTGGGGGACATGGCCGCACTAATGAGAGTGGGTCTCAGGTCTTCTTAGGTACCCATGTTTATTTCCCTGAGTTCATCCACATTTGTGGAGATACCCTCCTCAAATGCAGGAGGTGCATCTTTTAGATCTTCCCCCTCTTCTTCTCCCAAGTACTCATCTTCTTAATCTGACGATGAGAGAGTTTCTGGTCTGAGATTTTGAGGGTTTGAGGGAGAGGCATCGTGGGCATCCCTGCTTCAGTATTCATCCCCAAATCAAGGGTTGGTAGACGTTCCCGCATTGTCGTGCTTGGCCATCATGGCTGATGTCATGAGGACATCTGAATGCGTGTCTGGACTTGAACTCCTACCTTCCATGTGGTTTATGGGTAGGACATAATCTCTACCTTGATGCTTGACGGGGTCCTCAGGGTCCATTTCTAGGACATTTGGATCTGTGATCCAGTCAATGTCGTCGACCAAATTATTCTTCTTATTTTTCTCATAGAACCTGGCATCAAAGTAATGTGAATCGAAGAGCTTGAAAGGGGACTTATCGGCGTGAAATGACTCGCTTTGTCCATTGATGCAGTACTTGATACACTGGCGGTATGATGAAGGAACGACCATGTGCTTATGGAGCCATGGCCTTCCCAGTAGGGAATTGAATGTTGTGCTCTGCCGAACCACCAGGAATTTTTTGTAGGCTACCAGTTCACCAAAATGAGTCTTTAGCTTAATCTGTTTCATTGGTTTCTGCTCACTCTTGTCGTAACCCAACTAAGTTATGGCTGAGGGAATTAGATCATCCTCACTATAGCCCAACCTACAGAATGTTCGTAGGGTAAGGAGGTTAACTCCAGAGCCATTGTCTATAAAGAATTTTCAGATCTCAACACCATTCAGTGTGTCGGACACATATAAAGGTCTGATGTGTCCTTGCATAACCGCATCATCATCCTGATCGGTGAAGGAAATCATCGCATTGCATTCATTCAGGCCAGTCTCCATCTGGTAAATCTCAGCAGCATCTACATCGTCTTGAAACTCTTAGGGGCTGATCAAATATTCGATAAGCGCCTCCCTAAGGTCGGTTGACAAACTCAGGGCATCTAGGATGGACAGCTTGGCTGGTACCGATGCCAGCTAGTTAAGGTTATCATATTTCGGCTCTAGCGGCCGACGCTTCTCAATTGGCGGGAGAGTCTTGGCGGGTGCTTTGGGAGCTAGAGCATTTGACGAGGAGGGACTGACCACGGGGACGGACACTGATTGCATTCCTGCGTTTTGAGGACTTGGTCTGGCTGGTCTATTTGTGCACACTAGGCGACCAGAAACTTGCTCCTCCTCTGGTGGGTATCGCAAAACAACAGGTCCAGAGTGGCCGCTTGTGGAAGTGGAGGGGCATTCCCTCTCCTGCTGAGCCCGTTGAAGGGCTCTCCCATGGGTTTTCACAATATTGACAGTCTGGGCTGGGGTCCAACCATAGGGTTGGTTTCATCCGCGGTTGCACCTCCCCTAGTATCCTATGCCTCTGTGGTTCCTCCTCCCGGCTCCTCGTGCCGGGAACTCGGGTTTGTAGTCATACCCTTCATCAGGGAATGATTCCATGAGATGGTTGACGTTGATAGAACCAAAAATTGGCTCTTCATCCTCTGACAGGTCAACCTGGTAGGTTTTCTATGATGGCTTCGTTTAGTGAGTTGGTGCCCATGGTGTCAAATCCGAGGGCATGAAATCCTCCAGGTTCAGGACTAACTTTCACCCCATTGGAGATTGCTCCTCTTGTGATTGTTTCCTCCTTCGACTCTGTCCGGATGACCGACTTGTGGAGTGTTGTGAGGCCGATGTGATCGGCTCTATGGCTCCAAGGGCTGTTGGTGGAAACCCTGGCTGCTATAGTTGATCTCATAGTATACAATGGGATTGGTTGATAGTCTTCTGAGTCATCCAGTTGTCAAATTTCTGCCCCTACTTGCTGGTGACTTTTTTCCACCCCTCCTCTTTGTTGGATTCAGTGGTAGAGATAAATGCCACATGTTCTGGGGGTGGTCCCAGCTCGAACTGTCCAGAGTCTACCATCCTCTGCAGAAGGTCTTTGAAGATGAAGCATTCTCGGATACTTTTCCCCAACATATGATGGTAGGGTTAGTAATCTATCCTGTCATCGCAGTCGACTTCTTCAGGTCTCCTTGGCTCCGGGAGGCGGAGCAAGTTGCAGTTCATGGAGGCAATGAAATAGTCATGAACTTGATCATCCCAGAACGAGTTTGCTATTTGTCTTCAATACTCAAACTGGTTCCACTTCGGTTCTCTCTGATCGTCCTGTTTAGGTGGGGGCGGCCCGCTGATGTGCAGGGGGGCCTTGATGATTTGGTGGAGGCCTGAGCGGTGGAGCAGGCACAGGGGCCAACTTGTGTGTGACAGCAGACGCTTCAGCTCTAGGATCTCTTTTCACAGGATCCTGCGAGGCTATTCGGGACTTTGAATTAGTCTGCTGCAGGGAGTCCTCAATTCTCTGGGCAATGGGCGAGAGATAGCGGAAGCCAATGGTGCACTCCACTGGTATGAGCGGTGTTCACAACTCATCTCTATGATTATCGATGCATATGGCTAGCATCTCATCTTGAGGAATTGTCCTATTCAGAAAATAGTTCAGACCATTCCATCTGGCAATGAAATCTGAGACCCTCTCATTCTCCCACTACTTGTAGTTCATGATATTGTTGGCTGTTGTTTTAGGAAACGTTGAGCTGAAGTGGAACATGAACTACTGTTGGGGGTCCTCCCAGCTCTTTATCGACTAGGCCGGCATACTCCTATACCAGACGAAGGCGGATCCTTGCAAGTTCCGTACGAAGCATCTGAGTTTCACTACTTCTTGTTGTTCCGGATTCCCCATCATAGGGTCGTAATAGGATGCGTAGTGTATCAAATGCTACTCTGGATCGCCTGATCCATTGAAGATGTAGAATACAAGGCTCCCAAAATTTGGTGGAGGTGGTGTGTTGGTCACCCAGTCTGGGTAGGGTTTCCACTCTGGCTGTATCGAAGCGTTCCGACCTTCCATCGCTTCCAATCGAGTTATTAGGTCCTCGATGGTGTTGGTGAGTCCTTAGTTAACATCATGTTGGGATCGGTCTTGGGCAGGCGTAGCCCGAGGCATTGCCTGAGGATCTGGATTGTCCGGCACCAAGGGTGCATATTCCGTTCGGGTTACCCTCAGAGGGCTCAGGCGTACTTGCTCTGGTTGCCTCCTAAGTGGAGGAAAATCCTAGTATTCATCATCCCCGTTTAGGTAGCTGGACGAACTAGGCGCCTCATTGGGAAAGAGCCCTGATCATGCTTCATTTTCTGGGGCAAGCTTTAGCCTTTGAGGTGAACTTGTTGGGAGTGCATGACGTGGATCTTCTGGTGACGCACTTTCAATAAGGTAGTTCCTCTGGAGCAGCTCGGCGTTAAGCCGCCTCAATTCTTTCATCTCTTCTTCCTGTCGAGAGAACCTCTCTTCGAGTGTGAGTGGCTCGTTTTTATCGAGAGAGGGGGATGGGTTAAAGGTAATCGTTCCATTATTCTTATCCTTTTTGGAAGCTCACAGGGTAAGTGGAGGGTGGTTAGCTGAAGGGGCGGCCATATTTAAAGCGGCCCTCTAGTTCTGGGTGTGCACACATGGGGGTTCATTGTGAGTCACAGCCTGACCGGAACCATCGTCTCCTGATCGGTCTGGATTTTCATTTTCTTCAGTGTCTCCCGTGGGGTTAGCCTCTATGGCGTTGATCAACGAATATTGTGGGGTGGAGGAAACGTCATCTTCCAAATAGGAAGAGGATCTCCCGTGTCTTCGGCTGGCCTTCCCTTTCATGACCAGGGATTTCCCTCGAACTTCTTGACGAAGGGTGATGCGGAGAGCTCTTTGATGCGACCTTACGGTGTGTCTTCCTCTCATAGGGGATGATGATTCATATGACAGGATTGGACAGAAGCCTCCTCTTATAACTGTCCTCCCTAGACGAGAGAATACCGACTCTCGTGGGGGAGGGTGTTGTTGAGGGGGTAATAATGCCCCCATCCCTGAGGGCCGGGGTTGGCTCCGTTACCTGGACATTGAGTCTCTTCCCGGTTTTATTAGTCTTACAGAGGAATTTGTTGTTAAAAATTTCCCCAGCCCTATAGGTTAGGGTTGACCATGGATTGCGGCAGTGGCTGCGGCTATCGCGACCTGCCTGATCTCGCATGCCCCCATCCGAGGGTGAACCAGATCTGGTGCCGAATTCACCTGTGAATCATTCCCTTCTAGGGAGGCAGGAAAAGATCATTGATTGGATTATCTTAGGTGAGAGGCCTCCTGGATGCTCTCGGTGGCCTGATTCAAAAGTTCTTGAATGGCTCATTCCCGACGGGCTTGACGCTTCTGGGACTTACTCATGGCCCGACTCTATTGGGTGTGTTGCCTTTCCTGAGCAGGGGGTCCACTCGATTGTCGTCTTGCCATGGTGATGTTTCAAGACACCATACCAAATGGGTTATTTTGGGTGGGGAGCAGAGCGAAATGAAGATCTCTATATTCCCCCTATCCCCTGATATAGACTCCCATCGGAGCGTCAACGATGAGGCGGCGCAGTTCGTGCAGTGCACAAAGGCAAGGGGCATCCATAATCGTTTTGTGCCTCTCGAGGCGTTGTTGTTGCATTGAGGAAAGGGCCTCCAGGTCGATGTGACGCATGAGGTCCCCCATCACATTAGCGTGGTCTACATACCCGTCAAAGGGTAGGAAGCTTGATTTTAGCCGGCGGAGGGTTGTCCATAGACTGTGGCGGACCCCATGCATGCATTCTTCCGACAACTCCCTGGGTATGTCATACTGAGTGGTGGTCGTGGGACAAAACATAACTGGTATATCATTTCGGGCCAGTCGTTTCCTCAGGTGCAGTATATCAGCATACTCCTCCACCAATGATTCCTCTACCTGGTCTTCCCAACTAAGGCGCTCACTGTAGTCGGAGGAAATGGGACAGGTAGGTATCGAATTGTCTTGTGGGAGATTCCGAGGTGGTTCGGAAGATGAACGTGGCCCTCGAACGGCTCCTGATCGAAGAAGGGCCTTGCTAGGGACAAGCTGGGAATCTGACATGCTCGATCCTGTCCTTCTGAGTGCCTCGTCATAATAGGGCCTTTCAGTGCTTGCTTCGGTAGGGGGATTGCCTTCCTATCGAAATAATATGTCATCATAGGTAGGACCTCCCCAATGACGGCTGTAATGGAGAGGACTTTCATTACTGCTTGACATTTCACTGCATAGAGGACTTTTGTAGTGCACACCCTGGGGAGGACCTCCAAGGCATGTTGCAGCAAGGGGAGGACCTTCTGGCTGCGTAGCATTGTTACGGGGAGGACCTTCGCAACAACATCCATCATGGTGAGGATGACCATCATGTCTTGATGTTCGACATGCATCTTGGGGAGGAACTTTAGGACATGTCGCGACAAGGGGAGGACCTTCTTATTTCTTGGGTCCATTGCGGGGAGGACCTTCACAATGGCGGCCGTGGTGGCGAGGACTACCATCACAGCTGCAGAAATGGCGAGGAATACCATTTCTGATGCCGTAGGGAGAATATATGTGGGATACATCCTGGGGAGGGCCTCTAGAATGTACCGCAATGAGGGTAGGGCCTTCTCGTTGGTTGATGTCTCTACGGGGAGGACCTCTGTTACCAGGGTAGTGAGGACTACCATCGTGACCTGATGCATGGCTACGTGGAGTTCCGTTGTAGCGTGACCCCTGGGGATGACCTTCAGGGCAGGCCACGACAAGGGGAGGGCCTTATTCTTGTGATGAGGCGCCACTATGGGGAGGACCCCCATAATTGTGACCATGATAGCGAGGACTACCATCACAATCTGTGGTCCCACTGCATGAAGAGTGATTGCACTGTATACCCCGGGGAGGACCTTCTGGGTGGACCTTATAAAGTTGAGGACCTCCTTGCTGCTCGATCTTCTGGTCACGTGGAGGGTTTCCGTGACATGCATCAAGAGAGAAGCTCTCGTGACCGATCATTATATTCCTATGGGGGAAGCCCCCACGAGTGCTCCGAGGAGGACCTTCAGAGTTGTTGGTAGCGACATTGCGGGGAGGACCTTCTCAACTGCTAATGTTGCTCCCATAATATGGTAATGGGTGGGTAGGGTTTTCAACTTTTGATGCGTGCTTAGCAGCGTTGGGAACCCCAACTTCCAGCAGAGCGGAGTCATGAACCCGCTCTTTATTTTCCGGCTGCCTCCGGCGCGTCCGGGGCACTCTTTTGTGGGAAGCGGGGACCGTCTGCTATTGGCAATGGCTTTCACCTCCTTTGGGTCCCTTTATAATTGGGTCCCAGAATGCCGCCGGGATACGCCGACGAACATCTTGACTTTTAGAAGGGATATATGCCTGCTTCGGAGCATCCACCATGATGAAAGGGTGTCCCCCAGTTGGAACGAGTGAAGATGCTCGATCCGGTTGCCCTTGTGTCGCGGAATATGGCTGGCGGCCCTCCTGGGCAGAAGCAGGGATACAGATCTACACCAAGGTGGCTATCTCGTCTCTTAGATGTGTCACCTCAATTAGGGAGACGGTATCATGGGCCTGAGTCCTTGCTGTTGCCGCTAATGCAATTAGATGCTGGAAAGTCTGCAAGATATGATCTGGGATCGATACATGCTCCTCCATTATTTCCAGGATATGCAGAGAGACATCTTTGGCTGGAATGGGTATGAAGGTCCATTGTGATATAGGAGTAGGAATATCCTGCTCTGGTCCTCTAGTGGTCAGTGGGTACTGACAATTCTCCTTTGTCGGGGCAGGTGAACGAATATTACCCTGTACTGGGATACGCTGG
Source organism: Viscum album (assembly GCA_963277665.1). Taxonomy (NCBI): domain Eukaryota; kingdom Viridiplantae; phylum Streptophyta; class Magnoliopsida; order Santalales; family Viscaceae; genus Viscum; species Viscum album. The sequence goes on along the minus strand of OY728157.1, from coordinate 19,326,554 downwards.
TGTCTCTATCTGTTTTCCACCACATTGGGGTGGTGAGCTTTACTTGTATCCACAGGGCGCTGGCCCTGCATATATTGGTTTCCCACCGTATCGAGTCGGTGGCCTTTTTTGGCGGGGAGACGTGACCGCCTATGATTTTATGCCACATCTGAGTAGTGGGATTTATTGATCGCCACTATATCAGGATGGCGGGCATCTGAAGCAACTGTCAGGAGCTGGTCCTGTAGGTTCCGGGTCACCACCATGTCAGGTTGGTGGGCTTCACGACCCTGGGCAGGGAGAGGTGTCTGCCTTGTAAGTGTCGTCCTGCGTGTGCGGCGGGCTTGATGGAGCTCGGTGGGGATGCACACCTGCTCATATGATGTCTCCATGTCTGGATGGCGGGCTTGGGAGGAGCGAACATGTGTAGGTGCCTGTTCATGGTACGTCTCCGTGGCTGGGCAGCAGAGCTCCTCCTCAGGGACCAGGGTGATGACCAGTCCCTGACTGTACGTCTACCGCCCTCGTCGGGCAGTCCGAGGGGCCAGAGCTCGGGGAGCGTGGGCCTGAATCCTCAAGGAGACATCCACCTCGACGTGAGGATGTTGAGTCGTGGTGTGACCGCGATGATTCCTTCTGGCGGGGGCCTTGGAGTGGAACCCCCATTAGGTGGGGATGAAGTCCTCAACGTCGACCTCATCTGCCTCCCTAAGATAAGGGAGGTACGCATTGTCCCATTACGGGGATAGACTCCCACAATGGTTGGAGACGGCGACAGGGGCTGTCTGGATCCGTCTTTTCAGTCGCTGCTGGGAAGGCGACCTGCGAGTTCTGGTGGATTGGAGGGCATGCATGGCCGCCTCCACCATTGGGAGAGTACCATTCACATGGTACTCTCAGATCAGCGCATCTAAAACCCAGCGTTGAAAATGCTGGGTGGGGGACGGGGTCCTCCGTTGTTGAGGAAGTTTTGTCCTTGCATTGTTGTAAATGCGCACATGTGAGTTCCTTTGCGATGCCATTGGATCGAAGGGAGTTTTGAAAGTAGTGCCTGCAAAACATTTTAGCAGATACAAGCAGAAAACCCGTCAAAGTAGCATCTCATAATCCCATGAGTAATTAATGACCCTACTTGGCCCTCCTTTAGAGCATAGGGGGGTACAGGGTGGGGTTAAGTTGAATCCATCATGTTTGGATAAAGATTCACGTCGGGTTCACCATTATTTGTTTCGTTTTGGTTTTCGGTTTTCGAAACACACAACGGCTCCATATCCAATGATTGATGGACCTACTTTCCAAAGGCAAGCGTTCGTTAGATGGTCTGACCAACGACTCTTAAGAACTCACATTGGTCGAGAGGATGGGAAGTCGGGCTCATCACACCCTTTTGGGGGGGAAATTATTGCCTGTTCCGGGACTCTCTTATAGATTTAAGACGTATTCATATGTTCGCGAATCTTTGGTTTATACCCAAACATATTATACATAGATTTAACCTTGGTGGGAAACAATCAACTGGATGTAGGGGTTCAGAATCATTTATGCCCGAGGTTTACCATCCCTCGTTGGATTAATTACCCCGAAGGGTTGGAAATCGCTTAAGGAGGCACTAGGGGTGGCACGGTGAACCGATATGGGGATGATCAGATCGACTGATTGTTGGGCTTGAAACTCATGGAGGCTTCCTACGTACCCTTCTTAGGAGGCAGGGATCAAAGTCCACGTAGTTCGTATATACAGTTTAACATCATGCTGGACGAGGGTGGAACTCAATGTGAAGAAACGACCAAGTGGTTGGATTGAACCTCATAGAGACTTCCTACATACCATGATTTGGCATGGATCAAAGTCCCCGTAGTTCACTTTGGCTTGGGGCTTACACTCTGAGGAGGCCCAGAATGATGGATTGGGGCTTACACTCTTAGGAGTCCCATGGTAGGATGTCATGGTCGATGCTTACTCTAAGCCCACATGAGTCATGCTCAATGTGAGAAACAAGAGGCAGCAGGGACCAGAGGATCACGTCGCAAAAGGTGCATCCGTGAGAAGCAGAGTGGGGCTTATGCATGGAGTAGCCCAGGATGATGAATTGGGGCTTACACTTTTAGGAGGCCCAGAGGGTCGGGGCTTACTCCGAGATGGACGTTCGGGGTGACAAATCCCAGCAGGAGAGGGAAAAGGGGGTGCTCCTGTGCCCATATCCTCTCTTGTAGTGCATGAGGGCTTCCTTCTGATGGCTATTTTACCATCTTTGAGGAACCCTCAACAAGTGGAGGGGCAGAAAATGGATTCCCGAGCTCAGGCTCCACATTACCGTGGGAATGTAAACCCATGAATGATTTGGGAATCTACTCAGGGATCGTGGAAACCCCTTTGCCCCGGTTTACCGTGGGTATGTGAACTCAAAATGGCACGCTGATGTGCCTAAAATTTACAACACGCGGATCTGGTGGCTCTGGTGGAGGCCTCAGCTCGGGACCGATGAATAGGCCAATGAGGGAGTCGTGGAGGACTTGGCTGGATCAGAAGGATTTTACCTAACTCTGGAAATGAGAACACCAAAGTATTCGGCGAGCCACTGAGAGGTATGGGTGGTGGGGACCTTCGCACGGGGAAGTGCCACGTAGCTAGAGAAGCTGTCCATGAACCAGGGTGGTCCACGGACTGATTGGCATCCCGCAAACCAGAGTGGTTCGCGGCTTGGGGTTCAATCTGCGAACCAGGGTGGTTCGCAGCTTCGGGTTCAATCCGCGAACTAGGGTGGTTCGCGGAGGGTTCCAGGCGGGCGGCGGTGGCCAAGGGCGGCATCGATCGGAGGCTCGTCAGTCGGGGCTTCGCCCGCGTAGGAGAGTGCTACACAGTACGACAGATGGGAAAATAGGCATAAATTCTCTAGTCCGTGGGGAAGTCATCCGTGGAGGGGGTATAGTTTTCGGTTCTCCTTTTTCATTATTTTTAGGTTAGTGGTTCACCAAATTATTATGCGTTTTCCAATTCCTTGTTAATTTGTATACCTACTGTGGTTCACGGATGGGAATTTCACTGTTTTCGAAATCTTAATCCTTCCTTCAACTAATCTCCTTCTAAATCTCCAATCCCTCCGAATCTGATTCTAGTTCTCCGATCTCTCTTTCTTTCCCCCTTGGTCCCCTTTTATAGAGTGTGGAAATGGATGTATCTGTGGCCATACGACACCTTTTGCGGAGGCCCATAACCAAATACTCGGTTCACAACTGACTTGGTCAATCTGTGATTCATGGTGGGCATTGAACGCTTCCCACCCCCCCCCCCCTCTGTGAGGCGAACTCAGGGAGTGCTCCGCGGTTGCGGAGGGTTCCACCTCTATTCTGAGAATGACAACGGGTGCAGTTTAAACCGGTCGACGCGGTCTGCAGTTGGGGCGGTTCGTGATGGTGAACGGGCCTGGCACCCATCCTTCCTCATGACTGCGGAGGATCTCCGCCTCCATTTCGCGAACTACAATGGTTCGTGGAGGGGGGTGCCTTGCGGGGCCTGGCCACTCTGCGCTTCCATGGGACCGGTTCGCGGACCGGTCCTATTTGTGTATCTTATTTGATTATTTGCCCCAATTATTAGGGGACTTGGATAGAAGCTCCTTTGAAGATTTTTCAGGACCCTACAATATATATTTATAATCATTGTTGAATGGTTAACATGGAAATGAATCTCATCACGTCATGGAGATGGTAAGCTGTACTTACGCATGACTGATGATATCATTATATTGATGGTGAAATAGTATATTATTGGATGGTATATTATATATAAATAATCATTAAAATGTTATATTTTTTATTTAAATCAATTATACTCACTATCATACCCATCCAAATAATGAAGTGTTGAATGACAAACTACACCGCGATGTTGAGACGGTAAGTCGTACGTACGCACGTATGGTGAATTTGTCATTCATAGGATGGATAGAATAAGGAATATGGATGTACCATATCTATAATAACATCAAAATATATAGAAGGTACTAGAGTAATTATTTTGGTATGTAAACAACAATGAAAGGGGAATTTGAAGAAGAAATGAGCTTTGAAAGAGGTGATGAAATTATTACCTCTTCTTCGAGTGCTTCTTTTTATTTGATCAAAATGGATCCTTAAGATGGATTTATCATCAAAGTATGCCCTCTATGTTGAATTGAGGGTAGTTTTTAGGATATTTGAGTAGGGTTTGGTCATGCCAAATGGCTTTGGATGTGTGATTTTGAGAGAAGGGTAAGTTCCCTTTTATAAGAAAGGTGAGGGTCACTTTAGGAAAATCTCGAAATATTATTTTATTATAAAATTATTTTGGGTTTATAATAGATAAAAATATATTTATTTCGAGGATAAGGTGGGTATGAGTTGAAATAATCTTCACCAATAGGTTTTAGACCTGTTTAGGTCACCATATTAACCTTATATTTTATATTTAACTCTTAGTTAAATAGTTTAACTTTTACAATGTCTTGTTGTATTTTTATATTACATTATTAATAAACATACTATAAAATGCCCAGAGAACTCAAATTAGTTCATTAATGACATATTTATCATTATATAAGTTTTTTTTCTGAGGCTTATATTTTTAGGAATATTATATCAGTTAATAGTATAGTTTTTTTTAGAAACTCATTTATGTCAATTTTGACACTATTTAGTATTTGTTTTTTAAAAGTCAACAAAAAATTATTACTTCAAACCAAATAAATTAAATAAATTTTAAAATTTCATATTAACCTATAAAATTAGTGGAATGCATCAAAAGTCTCAATTTACATTTATTTTGATATTTATAATATCAATTATTTTAATCATTCATTAATAAGGTAACTACTACATCATAATTGTGTCATAAAAAACATTTAATTTTTTAATGTATAAAAATTATAAATAAAATACCATGATTTAAGAAATACCTTTATATTTCTAATGAATATTTATAGTTTAATTTATCTTATGTGTAACCCCATATAAATTTTTTTTTAGTTTTTAATATTTGAATTTAACACTTTTAACTCTTCTTTAAATAAAAACTAATAAATTTTCTAACCTAACCTAAGTGAATCAAAAAAGATCATATTTTTTCCTAAGGTTGATTTTTGTTGAAAAACACATATACAATAGAATTAAGACATGTTTTGGGGTAATTTTCATTTTTTTACCTATAATTACCATATTTACTTTTAACCATGATAAATAAATTTTAAAAGTTACTATTCACAAAAAATTATTTTCATCGAATTGAACCACATTTTACATAATGATTTCAACCATTTCTCTCATATATTTAAAATTCAATTCACCTAAGTGTTCAAACTATGTTTTATGAAAAAATTTAAATGTTCCTAGAAGGTGGGTAAATGTGCGTATAAGGTGGATAAAAAGACGTCAAAATAGTTCAATAAAATTATATATATATATATATATATATAATCTTATTATAAAATGAATACAATGACTTGAAATGTAATAAAATATGTATTATTCATCTATTATAAAATAAAATTTTGATTAATTATAATTATTTAAATGAAAAAGTCATTTTTTATCTATAACACATTGTTTTCACTATTCATCAAAAATTGAAGGTTTCCAAAAAAATACCAAAAATTCACCCTAAGATAATTTTGATATTCGAAATCCAAAAAATATGTCTATCTTACCAAACTCAAAACATAAAATTTTCACTAATTAATTTAAAATTAATTCCCATTTTCAAAACCAGAAAGTGTGTTTTAAAGAAGTAAAAACCATCAAAAGATTGACATGTGTTTACGTCCAATTTAAATGTGAAATTATTTAAAATGACCCCCATTATATTAAATGATAAAAATATAATTTAATTATACTTTAAAACCACTCAAATTATTTATTTAACACATTAAATTATTTCTATTAAAAAATATGTTTTCTATTAAAATTTTGTATATTGTAATATTCATCAAAATATAAAAGTTATCATAAAAGTACAAAAAATTTATACAATCTAAATTTTATATCCCTGTTCTACAAAATAACTTAATTTAATTAAATTTAATATATAAAAGTGTCAAATATTGGATTAAAAAAAAAGGTTCGCCATTAAAAGGCGGTAAAATTTCATTTTTTGAAAAAAATACTTTTTTATCTAAAAAATTGGATTTGTTCTTATATTATATCTAAGAAACACATAATATGGATGTTAAAATTATATAGATTATATGAAATTCAAAATTCAGTTAAAACAATTCATAACTGCTTTTTGAATGGATAGTTTGGAAAGTTGTGGTGCACTCGAACTCGATGTTGTGTGTAAAGCATACTTTTGAATTACTTTAAAGAGATAACGTACTATGAAATTATAGGATGTTACATTCTCCCCTCCTTAAATAAATTGCATCATCACAATTTAAATTTTTTTATCAAAAATAAATGGTTAAAATAGAAAATACCTTTGTGGAAAACCAACATCAGAAATAGGGTTAATAAAATTCATTCTTAATAAGAGGGAATGATAAATGAAAAATTCACCACCAAATTAGGGTTTCTAATAGAATAACGTTGGTGAAAATTATAGACACATAATTATAGGGAAAATTTAAATATTTATAGGGAGTGATTGAGGTCATCAATCACAAACAAGTGTAAAATTGAGGGGCCCAAAGCCATCAATATATGATGATTTAAATATCATCAGTTCAATAAAACATAAAGTATTAGGATAACACATTTTTTGTTTTAAGATACCTTACCTAAACATTAAGAATTAATTTCTTTATAGAAAGAGAGATAAAAAATACGTGACATGTAGAGTTCCATCCTTCAACTAATTTCTACCAAAAGCTCATCTTTCACTCAAAAAGAAAATAAAATTACAAAATATTCTATTTATCCTAATCATATAGGGTTACAAAAAAATGAATTTATAATTAATCTGTTAGAGCATATTAAAAAAATAATTATATAAACTACGACATCACGTAGGCCAGTGGTAGGTGATGCACCCTTGTCTCTATTCAGTTGCGGGTTCAAGTCTTACGGCCTTTCCCAATGTGATGTGTTGTTTCCCAACCTCAGAGTTGTCCTTTTTATAACAATCTAAAAATAATTATAAGAAATTTTTTAACCTTAAACAATAGTATCCAATGTCCAAATTAATTCATTCCAACCTTTATACTTATCTAAAATACTTTTGTCACAGACCAAAATTTATAATGAAGGTAAACATAATGAAGATCTATTTTTTCCACATAATAACATGTGAATACCTTCATAATGTATTCTATTAAAACATGGTAACTCCCTGAATTACCATAAAACCTTATTGAATATATTTATGCTCCCTTTTTCCTTATATAATACTAGATATTCTCCTTAAATCCAATATTTTTTAACACTCCAACAATGATGGAATAGAAAAACCATTAATCAGTTCAAATGATTTCAATAATATCCAATATGCTTTATCCAACTAAATTATATCTTATTCTGAAATCATTATCTCAGTTTCAGAAACATATTATGTTTTATATTTCCCCCAACCTTATATTTTTCCAAAATGTTTAACTTGAAACTGGGTCACTTTACTTGGTACCATAACATCTCAAATCCATAATGAAAACACACTGCAGTAAAATCCTTATATACATTATAATTATTATATATTATACTCAAATGACACAATTATTTAATAAAAACATAAGAACACTAATGATTCATCTTCATCTGTGGTTTTATCATAACTTGATTATTATCCAATAGCATCAATTAGGATATACTCTGATGATTGGGACATTGATTCGTGTAGTGTCCCAACTCCTTGCAGATGAAGAATTGTACATTTGAAACATTTTTCTTACCCTTTCAATCACAAATTTGGTGTCCTTTATATCCACACTTATAACAAATTCCCATTCCTTTTAAGCACTTTCTAGGGTGATTCTTTCCATAGTTATCACATATGGGAAAATCCTTCTTTCCCTTCTTCCATTTATCCGTCTTTCTCTCTACCATCCTCTTCTTCTCTGGGTTCACATCAAATCCATATGACTCAAATAATTCATTACATATCCTATTAACACGTGATACTATTTCTTAAAATGATGATAATATGTGGGACTTCTAAATGTTGTCTTATGACCTTGAAAGATACAATCTTTCTTACTCTTTGGATCATTCATATTGATGGAGTTCTCATTCCTTCTACTAGGAGCCATTTATAATTGAATAAAGACACTAGGTTAGATCATATCATAATGTATAATGGAAAAAAACTAGAAAAATCCTAAACATTAATTGATGATTTTTACACATCCAGTCTCATAATCATAAAAATTGTTTCTTTACTGACATATTTACTCGAAATCCTTTATAATGGTTTTTAAATAAAATGTGATTTTTCTTAAGAATATCTCTCAGGAGTGTCATATCCAAAAGTGCAGCAACTTCCATTGTCTTGTACTATGATACCCCGGGTGAAGCCAAAAATTACTTATCAGAGTTTTCACTCCTAGGTATATCTGTGCCAGAGCTGCCTCTACCTACTCGTATCCAAACATGGATGTATTGCTTGGAAAAATAAAAAAATATCTACATTACCAAAATTATAAGAAGATATTCTAAACTAATCCTCAAAGTTTATCTTAGATTAAATTTATCTAATTTTAGTTTTTCTAAATCTAGTTTCCAAGGTTTGTACTAAAATTCCTCTGATACCAACTGTAACGCTCTGACCCCAGTTATTCAGATTCAGTGCATTATTTTAATACATTGGAATGATTACAATGAAATGATCCCCAAAGGACTGATCAATTTAGCAATATTGGAAAATAGATTACATACATGAACATTAAATTATACTTTGGAACATACAACATGGTGTAAATAATTCTTTGAGAACTCCATTGTTCCATTATCTTAGCCTTGCATATCAATCATAAAACACTTCTTGGGATCTTGGGAAAATTAAACATAAGAAATGAGTGATCTCAGATGCTCGGTAAGGTTAAATAATTTAGAGGAAGCTATACACTTTTAAAGTAAGATGTGTAATAAAAACAATAGCCTTTTAAAGATAAACATGAACATAATGTGGAAATACTAAATCAAACATTTCCATATAAATATGCACAAGGATATTCTACTCGTCGAATAATCAAATGTAATAACTAATTTCGTAATGAGGCAATGCATAATTTCGGACATCATAACCACATTTTCAAGGCCTCGTTCTAGGACTACAAATAAAAAAATTCATGGCCTTGTTCCAAGACACTAGTTTGTCTCATGAGACTTACCGACGCATCTAGGAGCTATAGCGGGCTCCACCCATCACTTATTAAGTCCAATTCATTCCTCATATGAAAATGTTGAAACATAACATAATCATTCTTATTAATACTAGCATACAAAATGTCAATAATTTAATTATAAACCATGAATCGAATAAAAATATCACAACCACAGTTAAACATAGCATAACTCATTCAATACATTATGGAAGATTTTATTATAATAAATCAACATCAATCAAGAATAATATCTAATAAAGGATGTTTACATAGTTGAAAATGATTAATAAAACTCTTTGGGAGAAATATACCTTTGTCATTAATCATTTAAAATCCACACAATTTAGAAAGTAAGAAATTTAAAAGAAATTTTTGAATCAAAGTGTCTCATACCAATTTGAAACTTTTGAAATGAATTAACATTTTAAAATATTCATGTCTATATAAATAAATCCTTAAAACTATTTTGAAAACATGGACATTAAGGATAATGATTTTGAAGAATAAATTTTTAAACCATTTAAAATGATGTTTTAGTAAAGTAATCCCTTATAAATAATCCTTTTGAAAACTATTTTATAAAACATGGACATTGATATTAGTTATTTCTGATTAAAAACTTACACATAAACAATCTTCGATAATAATGAGATTGGGGAATTAACCCTTACCTAGTACTTTACATTAGTTGAGGGTACATTTAGCCTCTTGTATAATGACCATATTATGTTATTAAATTATACCAGAACCATATTAATTTTTATGATATCATATATGATTCATTGATGAATTTATACTACCCATTTAATAATAATTTCCATGTTAAAGTAACATTTAGGGTAATAATCGCTTCCTTTATCTTACGTGTTTCCACCTGTTATTCTTGATCGTATAAATTAGGTCATGATTTACATACTTCCAGAATATAAAACATGATTTAAATATCCAATATATTGTGAATATAAATATTTATAATAGATTTATTTCTGAAATGGAAACACTGTTTATGGAGACAGTAGGCCGTACGTATACATAAACGCCGTTTCCATTTTCATATCATATTGAATGGAAGTAAGTTAATTAGATATATGTAAGAACACACACACACATAGATATATATATATATTTTTCCAATGTCATTATTATTTCATATATTACATACTTATTAAATATATATATATTTATAATCATCGTTCAATGGTTAACATGGAAATGAATGTCATCGCGTCGTGGGGATGGTAAGTTGTACGTATGTATGAGGGATGATAAAATTTTATTGATGTTGAAATCACATGTAATTGGATGGTATATTATATATAATTAATTATTAAAAATTTATATTTATTATTTACATCAATTACACTCACTATTATACCCATCAAAATAATGAAGTGTTGAATTATAAACTACACCATGACGTTGAGACAGTAATCCATACATACACAATTATGCTGACATTGTGATTCATATGATGGATAAAATAGTGAATATGGTTGTACCATATTTATAATAACATCATAGTACGTAGAAGGTACTGAAGTTATTATTTTGGTATGGAAACAACAATGAAAGGGGAAATGGAAGATGAAATGAACTTTGAAAGAGGTGATGAAATTATTACCTCTTCTTCGGGTGCTTTCTTTTGATTTGATCAAAAGGGATCCTTAGGATGGAATTATGATCAAATTAAGGCCTCTAAGTTAAAATTAGGATTGTTGGGAGGATATTGGAGTAGGTTTTGGCCGAGCCAAATGGATTTGGTGGTGTGATTTAGAGAGAAGGGGAATCTCTCTTTTATAAGAGAGGTGAGGGTCACTTTAGGAAATATTGAAATATTATTTTATTTTAGAATAATTTTCAATTTATAATGCCTCCAAATGGATTTATTTTAGAATAGTTTAACTTTTACAATGTCTTCTTGTATTTTTATATTACATAGTTAATAAACATACTGTAAAATGACAATCGAACCCCAAGTTGTTCATTAATGATATATTTATCAATATAAAAGTCCATTGGTAGAACCTTATATTTTTATGAAATTTTATATCATTTAATAATATAGTATTTGTTTTAAAAACTCATTTAAGTCAATTTTGACGCTATTTAGTATTTGGTTTTTGTTAAATTCAAAAAAAAATTGATGACTTCAAACCAAATAAATTTAATAAATCCTAACATGCAATATTAACCAACAAAATTATTTCAATGCATCAAAAGTCCCAATTTACTTTTATTTCGATATTTATAATATCAATTATTTTAATCATTCTTTAATAAGGTAACTACTACATCATCATTGTGTCATAAATAAATTTAATTTTTTAAAAAGTAAAAATTATAAATAAAATACCATGATATTGGAAATATTTTTTATATTTCTAATGAATATTTGTTGTCTAATTTATATTATGTGTAACCCTATATTTAAAATGGTTTAGTTTTTAAAATTTGAATTTAATACTTTTAACTCTTCTTTAAATAAAATATAATAAATGTGCTAATCTAACCCAAGTGAATAAAAATTGATCATAAATTTTTCCTAAAATTGATTTTGGTCTAAAAAAACTTATCCAATATAATTATGACATGTGTTGAGGTAATTTTAATATTATTTTTGCCTTTAATTGCCTTATTTACTTTTAACCATGGAAAATAAAATTTAAAAGTTAATATTCACCAAAAAATATTTTTATGCTATTGAACTACATTTTAATTACTAATTTCGATTGTGTCTCTCAGATTTTTTAAATTCAACTCACAGAAGTGGTAAAATTAAATTTTATGGAAATTGGCAAATATGCCTAGAAGTTGGATAAATGTGCCTAGAAGGTGGGTAAAAAGACGTTAAAATGGTTCAATAAAATTTTATATATATAATATTATTATAAAATGACTCCAATGACTTATCTTTTACTAATATATGTATTATATATCTATTTTAAGATAAATTTTAACTAAAAATAATTATTTAAATGAAAAGGTCATTTTTATCTATAACGTAGTGTTTTACACTATTCATCAAAAATTGTATGTTTTCAAAAAAATACCAAAAATTCATTCTAATCTAATTTTGATATTCCAAATCCAAAAATGATGTTTATTGGACCAAATTAAAAATATATAAGTTTCATTAATTAATTTCATATTAATTCTCATTGTCAAAACCAGAAAGCAGGTTTTTAAGAAAAAAACTATTAAAAGATTGAAATGTGTTTATGTCTAATTTAAATGTTTAAAATTATTTACAATGAAATAAATTATATTAAATGATAAAAATATAATCTAATTATAATTTAAAATCACTAAAATTTTTAATTTAACTCTTTAAATTATTTCTATTAAAAAACTTATTTTCAATTAAAATTTAGTATTTATTACTATTCATCAAAATATCAATGTTATCAGAAAATTAGAAACAAATTTATCCAAACTAAATTTTTATATTCCTATTATAAAGAATAATTTAATTTCATAAATTTAATATATAAAAATTTCAAGTTTTGGAATTAGAAAAAGGTTCACCATTAAAAGGCGGTAATTTTTTTTTTGAAAAATGCTTATTTTATCTAAAAAATTAGATTTGTTCTTATATTATTTCTAAGAAACACATAATATGGATGATAAATTATATAGAGAATATAAAATTCAAGATTCAGTTAATACAGTTCATAACTTCTTTTTGAACGGTTAGTTTGGTAAGTTGTGGTGCACTCGATCTCGGTGTAGCGTGTAGTGCAAGCTATTGAAATACTTTAAAGAGATAACATACTATAAAATTCTGGGGTGTTGAAAAGGAAATGTAATGTGTGTTTTGGGTGTGTCATCAAAGTGTGTTTTTTCATAAAATAGGTTCTGAGTGTGTTTTGGTGTTTAAATTCATGTGATGCATTTTTGAAATTGTTCAATAAATTTTCTCGGTGGTTGTCCAAGTGTAAAATTATTTTCTTTAAAATTTCAAGTGGTTTAGTTGATGGTATAAGTGATGCAGATAAATTTCTAAAAAGATTTTGGGTGTTTACTTAATTCAAAATGGGGATTTTGAGTGTGTTTTCATGTGTAAATCTCGGTGATACTCTTTTAGAATTGTCTTATGAAAGTTTTTGAAGGGTTTATCAAATTATATATATGGTACGAGACTTGTTTGGATAAGGTTTTGGTGTGCGTAATATTTAAAAATGGAATTTGGGTGTGAAAACGATGGTTCGGTGTGTGTAATTACTCTGTTTTGCTTTTATTCCTGAATGTGACATGTGACATGATCTTGAATTTTAAAAGGGTAATTGATGGTCTGAATGGTATCTTGCCATGTGTGGTGTTTTTCTTGGATTTTTATGTGATTTGAACTTATTATGATCTTGAAATTTTTTAGAGCACAAATCAGGAAGCCTGGGTAGCTAAGAAGGTTGACTAGACTGGTGGTCTAGTTATCTAAGGGTGGCTTCGGCCCTGTTTTACATAGAAGGATTGAAAACTGCAACACTAACTAAACATATGAATGACTGAGGGTTATTATTTCTAAGCCCCATTTGTTGAGGGTCATGGTTTCTAAGACATGTTTGAGTTCATGGTTTCTAAACCACGTTTACTGAGGGTCATGGTTTCTAAGCCACATTTCAACGAGACACGAAGATCTAGGGACCCACTCTAACTAACACCCATAAGGCCACTCCCATTTTTGGTGATATTTTTTTACTTTATGATTACTGGTATAACACTTTTATTATCATAAAATTAAGTTTCCATTGGTGCTTTAATTTAACTTCTATTTAAAAAACATTTCATTTAAAGCACCTTTCATTAAAAATTGTTTTCATTAAATATTGTTCAAGCATTTTTTCCTTTTATCTATTTGATTAGAAAATGTATTTGTCATTTAAATGGTTATGCATGGAATCTTCTCCGGGTGGCATCCTACGGGGCATTTGGCTCACACCCTACATACACATTGGGGTGTTTGTAGATCTTTTCTTTTGTGTTTTCCAGGTTGAGGCATCGTGCTTAGTGACAGTGGTTCGGGTTGTCGATTTCTTTCCCATGCAGGTCTGATGATGGTGGTTTGAGGAGGTGTCTCCTCATGTTGCATGAAGGTGCGAATGGATGTGTTATTTTTCTTTTCATTGCAGTTTTCTTTGTGTTTTGGGAGGAATTGTAAAGTTTAATTTTGGTCCAAAGTTAAGGGTCTATTTGGTTGTTATTTTTCAACATTAGTTTATCTATCTTGTTGGTTCATTTTGTTTACTATTTTTGGTAAATCTTTCCCACATATTTTTTTGATACCTGGGCACTTGTGCCATCCCATGGGGATCAAGAACGCCCTTCGGTCCATTTCTCGGGCCGGGTCGGGTGCCGGGTCCGATGGAAACCTGTCCGGATTCGTGACAAATTCGTATCAGAGGCAGGTTTTTCTCTTGGTTCGTGTTCTTTTGGGATAGAATCAAGGTAGAAAAAGTTAATGGTGTCAGAACATGACGTTCTATCTATGAGTAAGGTGCCTGGACAACACACCTAGTGGAAGAACTTGAGTTACCAGGATAAGATGAAGTTTGAATGAGTCGTTGGTCCTTCTGATTAATCTAGTGTATGGGAAATGAAAAGGGGGTGTGGTTAGTGGACCTAGTGAGCTCGCAGGGTCTGGAAAGCCATGCGGAGCTAGGGAAGATTTCCTAGAACACTCTCTGTGGAAGTGGCGTGATTGTCGTATGGCCGCCAACCATATGTTCCAGTCACCCACTGACACTAGTCTCCCTCTATCATCGTCCCTCATCTCTTTGTTTTGAATTAATTGAAATCTAGTTTTTAAGTAAAAATGATTTGGTCTTGGAAAATGTTTTGAAATAAAGTGATTTAAAAATAAAATGATGTGTATGGTTTGAAAAGTGTGGGTTGAACATTATAGTTTTGAAAAAAAATGGAAAGTTCTGGTTTTGATCCTTAGTGTTCTCCTAGACAACCACATGCATGAGTGTATATGTAAAGAGAAATGGTTAATTCCATAAGTATATAAATTTTTGGATGGACATGAGTTGGGTGTCGGTGTGGCATAGAAACATGCATGTGTGAGGCCCATGTGACACCATTGGTGTTTGTGTAACCCATTATATTTACTTGTTTTAAAAAAGTTTTGTTAAATAAGAATTGTGTGTTTTAGTAACTGGTGACTATGTGGTGTGTCCTTGTATTTTTGAAATGTTGGATGTAGGGCATTTCGAGCCGATAATCCTTTTTGAATGAATTTTTTCTCGAGCCTGAATTATTATTTGTAAGTTGGTGTGATAGCGTGTGGTTAGGGGTTTCTTTTGAAATGTTCTTTGGAAATCCCTTGAAGTAGATCCCCTTGAACGTTTAGTGTTTTCTTGCGATATGTCTTGGTCATTGGGCTAGTTTTATTTGGTCCATGGTCTCCTATCATGGCTATTATATTCCCCCATAAAGCATTAGTATGTGATTGAAGTGAAGCCATGAGTATTTCCCTATTGGCTGACCCTCCAGTCGATTAAAGATAGGACTCTCTCCTTTTAGGTGACAATGCTACGTCTATCCCTTTCTCCTTTTCAGTTAAGTGGATCCTCTCACAGTGGGATGATAGGCGTGAGAGGAGTTGAAGGAAGTTTTTGTCTCCTTCAGTTGACTGAGTTGTCGGGTATGAAGTTTGACACCATTGTTTCTGATGGTCCCCCCAGGAAATGGTGAAAGGAATTTCAGTGGGGAAGGGTAAAGGAAGATCATAATTATCAGTGATTACTGACGTATTGAAAGGGTTTTAGTGGTTTCATCAGCCAGGAGGGTCGTGTTTGGTGATGTCTTTCAGTTTGAGTTCTCTTTGAATATAAAAGGTGGATTTCATAGAGTCCTTCAAGAATACCTTGTTTTTATTGGAGTGTATCCTACTCTTAGGGAGTTCTAATTTTTCTGTTCAAGGGGGAGGGTTTTTATACATATTTCCTTCTTATGATTCTTGTTTAAGGTGAATAGGTGATGCATGTACATCATCTAAAACCTTATTTTGGTGGATGTTCCATGTTGTAGTAGGTGGATATTGGAGTGTGTTGTGTCATATGGGGTTGTCTCATTTGAAGTGTGGGTTCTTGCAGCACCAGGAAAAAGAGAAGCTTATTTCGGGAGTCTTCGATGCCTAACTGTGAGGCAGGAGATGCTTCATACATCAGGGCTCCAACCATAGGCCTCAGATTGAAGCAGGAGGTTGGTCAGGAACCTTGAGATTGTATGGGACCCCATCCTTATTTGTATCATTGTTGTGGGAGGTTAAGGAAGTTTAAATCATTTCATGTAGTTTTTCCATCCCGAATGACCCATCTGGGTGCATGAGGTTTCTCGTCGCTATGAGTAGGCGTGGTCACCTCATACCTTAACGTCCTGGTGGATGTGCCCCACTGAATTTAATCTCTTTCACTAGTCCTTATGTGGTCTTTTTGGGGAAATTAATCTCTATTTTTATTAGTGCTCGTCCAGGTATGTGAGATATTTTGTCTATCTTGGGCCATGGTTTTGATGCCCTGATAGTTGGGACCCTCTCTCCCCACCTCTTGTCCTGGGGTGTTTGGCCACTATCAGGAATTTTTGAAGTTTCATCTATTTTTTCAATCCTAATAGTGGGGAGACCCATTATTGGTCTCGCTCAAAAGTATCTGGAATGAATCAGTGTTGGACATCTTCATAATGGTGGGGAGTCTGATCGAGCCTCCTCGATTCGGTTTCATAGTTTCGTCTCAGGCTTCAGTAAGTTTCTAATGGTGGGGATCCCCTTCGGGATTTCCACATGTTGGTCTTTTGGTTCTATTCATATAAATGATTTTTTGGTAGGTAATCAGAGTGTTCCTTGGATATGCTTGGTCTTTTTTGTTCATTCCATTGAAATAGTGTGGTTTTTGTTCTATGGTGGTTGAGGTGTTTCATTTTGTAAGGGTGGTTTTTGTGGTTGTGGGAGTTCCTTTCCTTGCTCAATCAACTAGAGGTGTTCTATACCTATAGGGCGGGTAACACATAATAGAAAGTTCTTTTTTATGGGTTTCTTGAGGTTTTCAAGTAATTCAATTTCTCTAAGCACGATGTGTTTGCCTCTTTTAGCTTGCTTTTCATAGGGATCCACTTTGAACCTTAAGGGGGTATTGTTTTTATCCTTGAGTCTCAACCTTAATTGTGGATTTTCAAGGACTAAAAGATTTATATTGGGGAGAATTTTCAAACCCACCATTTTCAAATTTATTTATTTTATTAATTTTTCTTGGCGTCGGGTAGTTCGGGTTGAAGCCCGACTTAAATTTTCGAGTTCTTGTTTAAAAACACACATTTAGGCCTAGAAAACATTCAATGCACCACATTCGACATTTCACAGCTTCTCCTAGGTCACTACGTGGCTTCACCTGGTTCACCACACAGACTACCCTATGTTTAATTAATTAAATAAAATTGATTAATAATAAAGAAATAAAATTAACAAAATAATAAAGTGAAAATAAAACAAATTAAGAAAAATGTAACGAACATAATAAATTTTTCTAATGGTAATAATATATATATATATATAGAATTCTTGAGCATAACAATTATTATTAACAGTGTTAAGAATATATTTTCAACCAATTATTATAATTATTATCATCATTCTATTAAAAACATTTACGGGCCACACGCAGTAACCACATGGTTAACCAATGCTTTGAAATAGAAATAATAAAATGAAGTTTTATAGAATTATTTGTTTCTTTTATGATAATAAAAATGGTAATTTATATTATTACTATTTCAATTATTTTTATTGTTTATATTATTAATGTGGTAACTATTATTATTTTTATTACATTCTTTTTTTAGTTTTTTTAGGTTATTTTTTTCTTTTCTCCCCCCCTCTCTTTTCTTTTCCTTCTCTTTTCTCTTTTATTTTTTTCATATCTTATCCTTCCTTCCTTCCCCAACTTCCTGTGCATTTTTCCTCCTCCCTGGTGTGTTGTGGGTTCTCCTCTTCAAACCCTAGCACCTGCACTTCCATCTCCCACCTCCCTTGAAAGTTGTGTCAGACCACCCTGCTCACCTTCGCCCCCTGCCGCGACACCACAGGACATCCCGCCATCCACGAACTCACCCCTTCATGACCTGCTCTCCATTGTCCAGCAGTGTTTTTCCCCTGCCTCTACCATCCGGATGCGCCCCTTTCCCCCAATCTGGTAATCCCTACATCGGCCTCATTTCCAAGTCGTTCTCCCACCACTCACTCCTCCGTCCGAAAACTGTCCTCCTCACCTGTGCACTGGGACAGCCATCGGCATTTCATCCTCCTGATGAGTAGCTCCGGAAAACTGCTATTGCACCATGCCTCTTCCCCAGACTCCACCCTGACGTCACATCCTTTTCCCCTGGAACTGGACTCATGTCGCACCCCTTCTCCTTGGCCAGTAGCCTCTTCATCTCCATCACGATGCTCCACTTAGCCGAGTGCATCCCCGACGCACTGCTCCCCTTGGCTGAGGGCATCCAAGGCACAATTCTCCTCCTTGCAGGTGAAACCCCTCCGGCTAAGCATCTCATTTATTTTAATTTTTGTCTTTGAGTTTTTAATTTTAGAGCTAGTTTTGAGTTTTAACTATTTTTTTTGTTTTATCTCCTTGGTTATTCCTCTTCTTTACTTCTTCATGGTGATAATGTGTCTCGGGTGTGTTTTGTGCCAATTTCCGGAAGGATCTTCTTGTGAGGTAGGTGGTTCCATGCCTAAACATTTTTTGATGAATTAATTTTATTCTTAAATTAATTTCTCATATTTATTCACTAGTTTGTTTAATGGGAATCTAGTTTTTAATTGAATTTGATATGTATAAATGATATATGTGTGTTTTCTATGAACAACCATGCAGAATTGTTTATATTCATTTTAGAAACTAATCATATTGTGTTTTGGTTTAGCTTAAATATTTATTTATTCATAGAGGGGTGTTTGGTTGAATTTTTAGTATTTTAAGTCATGTGGCATATTGTGAAAAAAATTTCATAAATTTTCTGGTGAATTAGTTAGTTAATTTAACTAATTTATCAAAAATTTTAGGTAGTTTACATGATGAAAAAGTGATTTTTACTGAGTTTTTTTTGTCCATTTCTTTTGTTAGTAGAGTGGTTATTTGATGTTAATGTGTTTTGTTGTGAAAACCTACATTGATCTATTTATCAGTGTTCTCAAGATTGTGAATTTAGTTTGTTTGAATTTGAAAGAGATGAAGTGTGTGTTTTGGGTCTGGCGTCAAAGCATATTTTTTCATAAAAGAGTTTCTGAGTGTGTTTTGCTGTTTAAAGTCGTGTGACAAATTTTTTAAATTGTTCAATAAATATTTTTGGTTGTTTTCCAAGTGTAAAACTGTTTTCTTTAAAATTTCAAGTGGTTTAATTTATGGGGTTAGCGATGCAGATAAGGTTATATAAATATTTTGGGTGTGTCCTTACATAAAAATGGGGATTTTGAGTGTGTTTCCATTTATAAATCCTAGTGATACTCGTTTATAATTCTCTTATGTAATTATTCAAAGGGTTTATCAAATTATATCTATTGTGAGAGACTTGTTTGGATAAGGTTTTGGTGTGAGTAATATTTCAAAATAGCATTTGGGTGTGAAAATGATGGTTCAGTGTGTGTAAGTACTCTATTTGTCTTTTATTCCTAAATGTGAAATGTGAAATGATCTTGAATTTTAAAAGTGGTATTGTTGGTTTAAATGGTATCTTGTCATTCGTGGTGTTTTTCTTGGCTTTTTTATGTGATGTGAACTGATTATGATCTTGAAATTTGTTTGAGCTCAAAGAGGGAAGCCTGGGTAGCTTGGAAGGTAGACTAGACTAGAGGGCTAGTGATCTGAGGGTGGCTTTAGCCCTGTTTCACTTAACAAGAATGAAGACAACAACACTAACTAAACATATGAATGACTGAGGTTCATGGTTTCTAAGCCATGTTTGCTGAGGGTCATGTTTTCTAATCCATGTTTCATTGAGACACAAAGATCTAAGGACCGACGCTGGCTAACACCCATGAGGCCTCCCCCATTTTTGGTGCTCCTTGTTTACTTTATTCTTTCCAAAATGAAACTTTGATTATCTTAAAAGTAAGTGTGCATGTGTTCTTTAATTTAAGTTGTCATTAAATTTGTTTTCATTTAAATTACATGTCATTAAAAATTATTTTCATTAAATATTGTTCAAGCCTTTATTTCCCTTTTATCTATTTGACAAGAAAATGTATTCATCATTTAAATGGTTATGCGTGGAATATTTTCCCGGTGGAATCCTGGTAGGAATTTGGCTCACACCCTACATACACCTTTGGCTGTACATAGATCTTGTCTTTTGTGTTTTCCAGGATGAGGCATCATGCTTAGTGACAGTGGTTCGTGTTGTTGATGGTTTTCCTGTGTAGGTCTGATGGTGGTGGCTTGAGGTGGTGGCTCATCATGTTTCTTGAAGGTGTGAATAGATGTGTTAGTTTTTTTCTTTAGTACTCTTGGAATTTTGATTTGAATTGTAAACTTTAATTTTTTTCCAAAGATAAGGGTCTGTTTGGTTGTCATTTTTCAAGTTTAGTTAATCTATCTAGTTGGTTGTTTGTGTTTACTATTTCAGGTAAATTGCTCCCACGTATTATTTGATACCTAGGAACTTGTTCTAGCCAATGATGATCGGGAATGCCCTTCGGGCCATGTCCCAGACCGAGTCGGTTGTCGAGTTAGATGGAGACCCGACCTAGTTTGTGACAGACCATCTTTGGAAATCTTGGAGTTTGAATTACCAGAGGTAGACTTGGTTAATTGATTGTTTTTTATTTTATTGTTATTTGGATTGGAGAGGATTTATTTTTTTGATGTGATGTCCATTGTATATTTATTTTATGTTTTTTGGTTTCTTTATTTATGAGAAATTATTTATGGATTTACATTGGCTTCAGAAATAAATCTTGTTTCTTGAGGTTTGCATACAATGCCTAATATTGTTTTATTTTTATGGATTGAGTATTGTTAATACTTGGGGGTGGTTTGGGTGACTCAAAAATATTTGTAACCAATTTATATTAGTAATAAACTAGTGTTAGTTTGATAATGCTTGGTTCATTGTGAGATGGTGACTAGGCTATGAGGTCATAGGTCACCCTTTCGATTAAATTTTGTGACTCAAGCCTAAAGACTATATCATTTATTATTGAAGCATGACTCTATTGAGTTATATAATTTTTTTAATTATATTGTATGTGAATAATGTCAATGACCTTTCATAATGATCATTTGGAAGCTCTTTGGGTTGGGATTTCATTGTGGTTTTAAGATCAATTATCATATGGTTAATATGGTTCATGGAGGAATACTTTTTTCCTTTAGTTTATGGGTGTTTTCAATCTATTTGGGGAGTGTTTTTACTTTATATCACCATTTTATGTTAGTTCTAAATGTTTGGGAAACCTATTATTGGTCCATTCTTCATGATATCTATGATTGTGGTTTTGGATTGGGTTGTTCTGGGAGATGTTTGATCATGTTTTAGGATTGGATAGGTTGTTTTGAGAAGTTGTGTATTTCCAAGACCTATATTTTTACTAGACTGCTTTATAATATCTAGACCCACCCACATATTATGTAGGTGTCAGGGTTTGAAGATTTGTTTTGATCAACTTTTATCAATGATTTTCTGGGGGGGGACTATTGTGACCAAGTGTTGGATTTATTATTACGGATACAATATGTGAGTGAATATGAAGTGGTAATGCCTATATAATTATAATAGATTGATTTCATATGATTGCATGTCACGCTTGGAAAATTCTCCATGTTTAAATATGATGATTGTTTGAAGTTATCTCATATGTCAATGACATGAGCTAAGGTGTTTTGACATTGTTTACTAAAATATAATTCAAATCCAAAAAATTCAATAAGAATAATTGAAGAAGTCTATGTATTATTTTTTGATGAATTATAATATGAAGATAAGGAAATGAAAAAGTAAAAGTCAATATATATTGCTTATGAAGAATAAATGTGGAATAAGAAGAGAAGAGAAGAGAATTTGGATTGTAATTTTTAATAGAATTACATTTTATGCTGGTATTTATCTAAGTTACTTTTTATGTTTTACTAAAAAAGTGTCCAAAAAACTAATAGCCATATTCAAGATCAAACATGGGCATATGTAGGGACCCAAAGGTCAACCGTGACATAGGGAACTTTTCGGGGCCATCAGTTGGTGGAAAAGAGGTGCAAAGGTCAGTATAAGCACACTCGGGGAGAGCACAATAAAGAATAGAAGAGAAACCATGAGAGGAAAAATAGTGGTAGGACTGATAGAGGGTAGTAGAGGAGGGGATGTGATTTCTATCCATTGATTATTGTAATTAATTTATATACCACACATCATCATAAGAAGGATTTGATGTGGGACAATGGATGTCACATCATTGTTCATCCAACTTAAAAAGTCATACATTTCCCACACTACATGATACAGCTCATCTGAGACATCCTATTAGGCTAAGTGTTCCTCTTCATCCATCTGAATTTGAGGTTGATTTTCATTTTATCCTAAATCATTTTTAAACCATGAACATCATGTAAGACCATCATTGGATCCAACAGATGGCCCTGATGATCTCTTGATTTCCAGGTGATTCCATGATACATGTTTCACATGATATTCATGTGGGGATATTCTTGATCAGAGGGAGCCCAAATCATGATGGTAACATAATAAATTTGAACCTTCTATAAGATTTTTATGGATATATTTTCTCACAGATTCGATAAAAATGGATCAATCATGTAGTTCCTCATTTTAGGCAGGAAAATCTAAAGAGGATATCAAAAGGTTATATGATGTTGATCCATGGGTATTCATAATGAATACCCTTTGTAAATATCAAAGAACCTAAAATCATCTAGTGTATAAATGAGGTGATTCATGTGTGATCATGAGTCTCTAGTCTATTTTCAAACCACATGAATAATGAATATTCCATGTCTTTTGGAATTTACAGTGTGAATAAAAAATGAGTTGTGGATGACTTTTCATCATGAGAATAAATAAAGCAACTGAGTCTCTTGGTGTTTGAGTTTTAATGAATCCATGAAAATTGGGTATTTCATGGTATTTTTCACACCATGTGAAGGAATTTGTAAGCCCAAGTCTTATGACCTTTAATTTATGTTTCACGCAAAAGAACACACCTAAAAATGTTTCATTCAGGAAGCTCTAAATAAGCATGAAATAAATACCACATATCAATTTGATATTTAAAATGAGAAATATAATACATACCAACTACTATGGTATTCAAAGGAATATGAAATAAATATTACACCCAAATTTGGTTATTGTTATTTGAAGAAGGAAGAAATTATATGTGGTTATTCTTAACACTGATACTTGGGGATTTAACTGGTAGAATTTAAATCATGTATTTATTGTGACCCATGAACCTTATTGTTTTGTGTATAAATATGGTCATGAATGTTATGGAATATGTATTTAATCACAATATCATTTTGAGACACCATGCATCAATTGTGAAAGATTAATTTTGAGGGTGATCCAAAGTTGTGTAATTCTTGAAGAAGTTTATTACTTCTACCTAAGAATTTAATGAAATATAATTCAGAACATTAAATATATTAAATGGATTTTTAGGACCACCAAAATTGATCAAGTCATCTATTAAATACAATAACATTTCAATACATGTAATGTTTATTCAAATTTCTTATAGAGGAAGACTATCTGTGAAGAATATCTTTCTATTCTCATATCAACATTGAGAGGAAGATTGTAAATAGGTTTTCTAACCAACTAATGGAGGAATTTTATTGGGGTTTATTACTAATTATAGAAGAAGAGAAATTGGGGTTTCTAACAAATTGTGGACCTGGGAAGTCTAATGAGTTATATTCACTTGTGGGGAGAGTGAAGAGAAAATATGTTGGGTTTTCTAACAATCATGGAAATGAGTATTCATTCCATTAACACTCCTTGTAAATATTGTTCCACATCCTCTCTTATTCTACTACATCACAAGAGGTGAGTTTTAGATAAACTATTGAGTGAATAGATAACCTTAACATGTTAAAAAGATTGAATTTAGAAGGACAAAAATTCATAAAATAATGGTACCACTGATCCACCCCCTCTCAGTGGAACCTTATTTATCCTGAGGATCTATAAGTGGTATCAAATAATAGGTCAACTCTTAAGATCCATTATGTTTTGATAATGGAATATAATGAATATTACAATCAGGTCATTTACCTTCTTTCAATAAATTTCAAAGGGGGTAATGTGAAGCAGGATGGAAAAAAATTTCCTAAGAAGAATCCAATGAGTGGAGAAGAAAAAAACCATCATTCCTTTCATGAAAAAGATAAAGAATAATAATCCATCCTATAAGTTGTGTTCTCCAATCAAGTTAAAAACTAAACCTAGTTTTATTTATGATTATATCGCTATCATGTAGATAGAATTATCTCTTTCATACTCTCACATAAAAGGTAAAATGAAGTGTGATTCTAGTGATGAAGAGAAAACAACATCAAATTTTCATTCAAATGAATTCTTTTGAAATGAAAAATAAGATCAATGTAAAATAATTCATGAAGTCTATTATTCAATGTTTAAATTTTTTTCCTTGGAAGATAAAAAATTTAGAGAAGAAGGGGCCTTGAATCTCAAATGAAAGAAAATGGAAACCAAGATAAAGGAGAATAGTGACATGATAGAAGGGCTTTCCCAAAAGATTCTAAAAAATGGGAATTAAAAATGAGTTGAAGAGAAAATATTGGAAAATAATAGAACATTATAAGAAGATTAACACCTCAAAAGAAAAAAAATATTCCTCTAAAATATATCTCAACAGGTGTGGAAAAAAAGGGAGACCCAAATCTAAAATTTAAAAGTAAATTTTTATGGTATAAAAAATATATAATAGTGATTAAAAAAATGAAAGAACCAAAGTGTTATTATTTTGTATGTTTTTTTGAAAATCCTAAGTATATGTTTCAAATCCAACTATCCTAGTGATGTTTGAATAACTACATTAGTCCCCACATCTTAATCAAGGAGATACAAAATTAGGTGTAACATTTTTGGAAAATGTTTCATCTATTATCTCCTCAGCCATATAGAAAATAATTTCACTTAGAGGAATGAATGGAAGGGTAAAGAACCCATATGGATACACTCCACTCCTATGTATTACTAGAAAATTGATTTTCCTGTTAAAACGAGTATCAATCTAGAAAATAATATTAAAGTTTTGGAGAAAGAAAATGAGTTAAAAATGGTGTTTCAACCCCCAAAATTTGGGCACTCACATCAATACTCTTTAATACAAAGAAAAAAAAGTTGGAAATATGTTGTTCCAATTGTGAAGGAGGTGGAAAAATATATTCCCCAAAATGAAGAAGTTTAGGGAAAGAAGTTATGTAAAAAATCTATGAAGCATGTCAATAAGAAAGAAAACACATCTTATGATAAGATTAGATAGAAGAAGAAAGAATGGATAAGAGGAAAATTTCAACTTGAATGTTTCCTCTAAACAAATAATAGGTTTCTCTTTATTCCCTATTTTTTATATGTTTTGAGATAATATGAAGAGAATGGAAGGATAAGGTTAAGTCTATCATTTTATCAACATGATAAGTTACCACTTAAAGGTTCATGATTGGAAACTATCTATGATGAAGAAGTTGTGTGAAACCCTTGATGGGGAGATTTTCAGAGACATGAGGTATTATAATGACACTATCATCCCTATTTATTAGTTATATTTTGTAAGGGGAGTTCTTGGTTTTTGGTAAAATTTTACAAAGGGGGAGTTATTCTTGTCTAGGAGTAATTTATAATGTGTTTATTTAAGTGTGTAGGATTTTCTATTTCATTGAAAATTATTAAAATTGTAAAATCCATATTGATAACTGAGAAACTATGAGCATTATATTACATTTGAGTTTTGTTATGGATAGATTATAAAACCATGGTTATTTAAATATTTTCTTCTACACTAGGATTAACCAAGTATACATAGAGTTAATTATATAAATGCTACTATTTAACTATCATGTGATATCCTCCCTTTCATTTAAAATATCTAGAATATTTTTTTATAATAAATAAGAAATATGAATACATCCCACTTATCCTTTTCATTTGATTATCAATATGGTTGTGAAGAAATTAAGTTTACATGTATTTAATTTTATGATGTGAGGAGATATTGACATCTAAAGAAAAAGGGGGAGATTATTGTACCCAAGTGTTTTATTTGTTTTCAAAGAGTAAATATGTGATTTATGATGAAGTGTAAATTCCTAGATAATTATTATGGATTTATTTCACAGCATTGGATGTCACAAATTTACAATTATTCTTGTTTAATAAAGATGATTGTTTTAATTGATTTCAAATCCAATCACTTAAGCTAATTTTTTTCACATTAGTTGCCACAAGTGAAGTCCGTGTGAAAATAAATTTCAAGAAGAAGAATTTAATAAGATCATTAATTATGTTTTAATTATTGAGGATGCGAATATAGGAACATGAAAAATTAAAAGTTAATATATTCTTTGCATGAAGAATAAATTTTTAAGAATAAGAGAAGATAATAGAATTTTGATTTTAATTCATAATGGAATTGCATTTGATACTTATATTTATCTATGTTGTTTATGATGGTGTGCTAAAAAAGAGGCCAACTAACCACCAACCTTGTCCAAGCTCAACTATGTTCTTATATGGGACCTAAAGGTCACTTGAACCCTAGGGAACCATCTAGGGCTTACAGTGGGTGACAGAGAGGAGCAGAGGTCAAAAAACGTGAAGTCGAGGAGAGAGTAAGTGAGCATGGTGAAGAAACATTGTGGGGAGATGCAATGGTATGACCAATACAGGGCAGTACTAGAGGGTATGAGATTTCTAGATTTTGTTGATCGTGGTTAATTAATATATCACACCTCAGCATTGGAAGGATTTAATGTGGGATGTTGGACCTCCCGACAATATTCATCTGACATAAAAAGTCAATCATTTCCCACACCACATGATATGACTCATCTAAGTTGTATGATCATGCTAGGAAGTCAAATTTCTCTAGTTGAGTTAGAGGGTTGGTTTCATTTGATACTCGTCCATTTATAAACCATGAACATCATGGATGAGCTTCCTCAGATACAACATATGGCCACAATGATCTCCTTATTTCCAGGAAACTCCTAGATGCATGTTGCACATGATATTCGTGGAAGGATATGAATGAACAGAGGGACCCAGAAGTGTGATGGTCACCTAATGAATATGAACCTTTTGCAAGATGTTTATTTCATTGTACATATTTGATAGAAATGGATCATTCATGCATCTATTCCTTGTATTCATGAAAATATAAGTAAGATATCAATAGTTCTCATGATGTGGAGCCATAATTATTAAAAATAAATACCCCATGTAAAGAACATAGAGCCAAAAATAATCAAGTGTTTAAATGTGGTGAGTCGTGGGTGATCATGAGGATATGATCAATTTTCAAACCGCATGAAGAGTAGAGATTCCACTTCTTCGAGCATTTACAGTGTGAAGAAATAATTAGGAGTGAGTGAATTTTCCTCATTAGAATAAATAATGAACCTGAGTCTCTCAGGTTTTTAAGATTGAATGAATCCATGAAGACAAGGTATGCCATGGGTGTTTTTACACTCTATAAAAGAATGAGGAATATCGATTATTTGGTAATTTAATTGAGGTTTCATGAAAAATGAAACACCTAAAATGTTTTATTCGGGTAGTTCAAAACAATCATGAAATAAATACCCACATATCAATTGGGTATTTAAATTAAGAAATATAATACCCAAAAAATAATGGGGTATTAAACGGAATAAGAAATAAATATGATACCCAAATTCAAATAATTTTATTTGAAGAAAGAAGAAATTAAATGTGGTTATTTATA
The DNA here is from genome assembly GCA_963277665.1 of Viscum album. Taxonomy (NCBI): domain Eukaryota; kingdom Viridiplantae; phylum Streptophyta; class Magnoliopsida; order Santalales; family Viscaceae; genus Viscum; species Viscum album. The sequence goes on along the minus strand of OY728157.1, from coordinate 19,298,316 downwards.
ACACATTTAATTGAGGATTTAAATGGGAGGTTTTAAATCATGAAATTTATGTGACACATGCACCGTATATTTTTGTGTATAAATATATGAATGCAGGTAGTGGAATTTATACTAAATTGCTAGATCATTTTGAGACACCTTGAATACATTGTGCAATAATAAATTTAAGGGTGATCTAAAGATATGTAATTCTAGAATAAGGTAATTCAGTGTACTAAAGAATTTGAATAAGTTCAATCTTGATCATTCATGATCTGAGAAGAGTTTTGAGAACCAAAAAATTTGATCAAGTCATATATTGAAGACCTTAAGGATTAGTGCACAAGGAAGGGAAATCCAAATTTCTTATGGAGTAATACTATCTGTGAAGATGGTCTTCCTATTCTCAAATCAACACTCAAGAGGAATCTTATAGCTGTGGTGTCTAACCAAATATTGGAGTCTTGTGATTGGGGTGTCTAACCGATCAAAGAAAAATAGGAATTGGGGCGTCTAAATTTTTTTCGAACAGTGGTGTCTAATCAGTTTTATTCACTTGTAGAGATAGTAAATAAAATCCATGTTGGGGTGTCTAACCAATATGGTATGGAGTGAACCTTTTATTAATGAAACTTGTAAATATTTCGTTTTGGCCTCTCTTATTTTACTAAGACATGTGAGGTGAATTTGAGATAAAATATTGAGTGGATAGAGAACCCTAAAATTTCAAGAGGTAGAATTTAAAAGGAGAAAAATTCCTAAAACAATTGAACCATTGATTCACCCCCTCTGAGTGGAACCTAATACATCTCAGGGCTCTATAAAAATGTGGTGAGAATTTTGACACACACATGCCACTTTTCCTGTATTTTATATTTCTTTGTGGTTGTTTAAATAGATTGATGTTTCAGTATTGATATTTGATTTTTATAAAAAATTTCATCCATTTCATGGTTTGTGCAAATAGTTTAGGAGAAATTATTTGTTGAAACTTACATAAGAAATTTCCATGTTTTTTGTTCCTCTATGGGTTTTCATCATGGTTAGAATATATTTTGGTGGAAACCAGTCTAAATCCACTAGTAATCATTTGATTCTTATGGGGATTGTGGTGTTAGCACATAAAATGCACATGATTAGGAGATATCATATAAGTAATTATCCTCTATTATTACAATTAATTACATATGTATTTTTCATGGTAGGTTCATGGTTTAGAAATTTGGTGGCTAAACAATGGGAGCGTATTTTTCTTGTCCGATGGGTCTAACATGATATGTTCATAGTATTAAAAGTTATTCATACTAACTATCCAATTTTATTAGGTATATTAAAAATGGTAAAATACCCTTTTCCCACCTTTCATTTTAAGGAATTCCCCCCCCTCTCCTTCAATTTACTAGGCCGACCAAAGGAGTAGGAGGGGTAGACCCTACCTCCCTTCCTCTAACAAAATTTTCCCTCATCACTTGATTTAAAGTGGTTTCAAAAAGTAAACCCAACCTATTAATTTATTCAATAATTCGTTCTCTCCCTCCATCCTTTCCCTCTTGTTTTCACTACCACTTATGAACCCTACAGACTTTCATAGTGGATTTTAGGGTTTAGGGTGGATCTAACTTGAGATTTTTATATACTAAGGATTATGAAAGTTGTATTATTGATTTTTTAAGAATTATCTATCATACTCGATGAGTAGCATCTTTTTTTGAGGGATTTATAATTTTATCATGGTAAGTTTTCTGTTCATTTCTTTTAAAATTAACATCATGTAATTATTTGTTGTTTTAATATTTTTTGTTAAACTAATTCAATTCATGATTGTTACAATGGTTTTTAAAAATGAATTTTAGGTTGGAACATTTGTAATAACTGTTTTTAGTGGGATATCATGGTTTCAAAATAATTTTTTAAATGATAAGTGATTTTAAATGAAGCTTCAGGGACTTGTGTTAAATTGAATTGATGATTAATTATATTTGACCCTGTTTGGGTCTACAAAAAGGAAGAGGGAATGACTTATTAAATTTATTTAAATAGAATTAAATGGTTATATTTTCTATATTATTCTGAATAAAATAAAATTTTATTTCAAATATTTTATATACAGTTCTTCATGATTTTAATTAAAGAATGTTTCAAGGTGTTTTCAAGGGATTTGGAAATGTCAGTCCTGTAAAATTTCTATACAGGTTGAGATTTTTTATAATTAAAGTCCCACATGGAACATTTAAAGAAGTGTTTTTTAGTAGCATTTGATACCCTTTATTATTCCCCTTGTGATTGATGTGTCATTGTGGATTGTAACCCATTAGGGGTTGTTCTATATTTTTATTCCTCTATGTGAGGCTTATGCTTAGATATAGAGAAATAGACATTTCTTATGAGGGTATAGTATCTAATATGAGATTTATTTCTTGGTAACTATTTTATACGATGATCTAATGCTCCATTTATTTCTCTCTAAAATGATTTAATATTATTGGACCATAAGTATCTATATAGAAGGATTTGATTTGTGTTATAATAGTGCGGTGTACACACACTAACTATTGATCTAGGAGAGTTTTGTCATTATAGGGGTACGTTTAGTTCTCAATGACCTGAGAGGGTGCTTATAGGTACATTTTGTTTTCTCATAGAGGTGTATTATAGATGATATTACTGAGGAGACTAGTTCTAGTATCACTCATGTTAGAACCTAGTTTGTTTCCCATGATACATTAATTCAATTCATTAATTTCTTATGAGATACCTTATATGCATTGTTTGTATCCACTATCCTATAAATTATTTCATGGCACCGTTATTTATTTTCCATTTTTTATGATCTATTGGTATCTTAGCTCTTATTAGTTTTTATGTACAATTCTATTTTAGTTTTTTTACACTCTAAATTGATTTTTAATATGGTTTGAAAAAAAATATTTAAAATGATAATTGGAAATTATTTTATATAAATAGGTTTGATAATTTTTTTGGAAGGATAAAATTGTATTTATAATGAATTTAGTAATTTATTATAGGATCCCCATCCATGGTTTTAATGTAATTTTAATAAAATGGTTTTTATTCTAGACTTTCTTACTCTAAGAAGGGGGACATTTATTAATGCAATCATAGCATGTTACATGGTTTTTTTAACATCATATATGAAAAAAATCATTTTTATTTAAAAATAACATTAATGAAATGAGTTTTTAATGAAAATAAAACAATATATTTGGTAAAATCCAACTTTGAATGTTTGGATAAAATGCTACATAAATTATTAGTTGTATAAAAATCTTATATTTTCTTTTAATATTCAATCTCATGATCTTCCTCAGATTTTTTTCATTCTGGGTTTGTTTGGGATGGTACTTTAGTGGATGGTTTGGATAGTGGTGATTGACCATGGGTCAAAAGGAGACTCTTAAGAGCAGTTTACTTTTTTTTCCTTCTTTTATCTTTCGATATGGTAAAGTATCATCTCATTCATAAAAATGTTTATTTGTTTCTTATTTTGTTGTATCTATATTTACTAATAATACTACTTATTTATTATTGTGATGTTCAATTATTTTTTATTATTATTCTTGTGAGTTACTCTAATTTATTTCAGTTTATTTATATTGGTTTTGATTCTTTTATGGCATGGACATCCAATTTATAGATGGTTCATACTAGAATTTTATGTGGGATCCTTATTGTGGATTTATATTTAATCATAAAACCATTACCAAGTGCATATTCTTGATAAAAATTCACTCATTTTGATCTTTTGAGATCTTTAATAACCTTTATTCTATGAGTTAATCTAGTTTGAGTGACATGTCAAGTTAGCCCAAGTTGGTTCGTTACACATTGAATCTAGACTAATGGTTATATAATTATCAAATATTACATATATGGGATGTATATATAAATATGTGGAAACTATGTTTAGGGTATGAATATTGGAATAATTAATAATATATAATAAACATAACTCAACAATATAAATACCAATATATCGCCTTGTATTTTGGGTTTGAATATAAATTTTAGAAATTGAGATGAGTGGAAAATAATTTTCAAAAGTGATGTTATAAATATCATCATAAATCACCAAATAAATGATACTATGAGAATAAATTAATCTATCAAAAAGTGATGTACCAATGCATGTCTATGTAAAAATAGGGTAAAGAGATATGGCCACTTCCATCCCAATCTAGGTTAATAATAACTAGAGCAATTTGGCTGGAGGAGGGAATTATGGATTTTTTTCTAAATTAAATTATTTAAATTGAATTTAATTAAGTCCACATTGTCCTCTTTCTAAAAATTCACTCAGATAGTCATTTTTCGATTATAAATTTATTTTATTCCATGAAATATTTCTTATTTTCTGGGTTACATAAATTTCCAAATCATTAGTTTTATTTTTTTAAAGTGATTATACTTATTTTCGAGTGGTGTTTCTATCCAGGTTAGTGACACAAAATACTATCCTTAGATAATCAATGATAAGGATAAATACCTAAGATTCCACCTCTAATAGGACACATGTTGGGGGTTATTTTAGGTATGTAATGTGTAATTTTGATATGTATTAATTCTTAAGTAGTTTGGGGGGGTCAAATTATGTACTTTGGAAAGGTATTTTGATTATTCATAAGTAGGTTCAGATTCATAGGGCTAATTCTTCCCATGTAAACATACCATAGTTTTACTAAAGAAATGGAGGGACAAAATGTTGGAGAAACAATGATTGGGACCATATATGTTGACCATTCATGCCCAAAAATTCCACCTCATGAGAGGTAAAGAGTCACTAGGACCATGTAGTCATGTCATGAAATTACATAAACCATTCTCAAATAGTAATTATTTAATTATATTTAGGTATTTTTGAGCCATTCAGTCCCTCAAAGAAAATCTAAAATTATGGCATTCATAGAAGAGATTTATAGTGATTCCCTCCCACTATAACCCTATTCTCTTTGATATTTCTATGGGTAAAGGCTGAAGCATTGGTATGTAAAATTTTAAACTCAATTATTTTGGTTTTTCTTGATTTTATCTAGGTAAAACCACAACAGGGTAGGTTTTAGATGAAATTTTTAAATTTTAGATTTAATAAATTTTTTACTTTGTTTTTATGTTCTCTAAATAGATAAAAGGTTCTTAGATGTTGGTTTAGAGGTGTGATTTTGGATCATGTTTAGGGTAAGGTAATTGTACTATTATTTACCTATTTTTATTAGATTTACATTAATAACATATGTGATTTATTCATTAAATTATTTTATATGTTTGAAATGATTTTGATTAAGTGGATATGTGGTTTTTGTGAAATGGTTTTTCTGTAGGTGGTATAAGGAGAAAATGGAATAGATGTATTTTTATCATTGAGTGTGATTTCTATAAATTAAAGGAAATGATATTATAATATTAATATTTTTTTTTATTTTTTGTGTTTCATTTATTGATTATTTTTATTATGATTATTGTTTTTGGGATGGTTGGGTGAGGGTCCAGATAATGGTTGGAAGTTCCAATTTCAATGTAGTTTATTTTTAGTGATGGAATGGTTAGTAATTTATGATATATTTTGTTTTACTTATCAGAGTAGATAGGTATATTAGAAAATGATTACGTAGTGCTCCTCTTATCAGTAGAATATAACCATGGTTATTATTAGTGATTGTCAATAACAATTGTTTTACGCTTGTTTTTGGTTGAGAAGATGGTTATGTGTTAGTGCGGTTTAGAAAATGTGGTTGTGACATTTTTGGAATAAATTATATAAATATTTCATATCATTGAATGAAAAAATATCATTTTGGATTTTATAAACTATTTCAGGGTGGGTAATTGTTTATAAAAATCATTTAAATATTTATTTATTTTAATATACATGGGATACTTATATATGTCTTGGAAAAATCATAATGTTATATGTGAAAAAACTTTACTCGCCATTTTTAAGGATCAGTGAATTATATATCATGTTTCGTAGGATTTGAAAGATATTTTACATCAAACATAGTGTGTTATAGCCAAGATAGGTGAAAAATAATGTAGGATGAGTTCCATTCCACTGGATGACTCACAATGTTTTTAAGGATCCATAGAGGAGTCGTTCAGGGTGTATTTTTGGTAGTCTAATTCCGTGGCCATATCATCCATATTTTTTGATCTTTTACACATATGTTGACTTTTTTTATAGATTTAATTTATTTAAAATAGTTTTATTATTCATCATAATTGATCTTGGGTAGTATTATTATTATTTTTTGTGGTTGTTTGGTCTATCAGTTGGGAAATTCTGTCATACAAATACCTCATGCTAAAAAAGTTATTAAATAATTGTATGAGGAGTATAATCCCTATAAGGGTAAACAATCCCCCAATCATGTTATATAACTCCAAAAATTTATTTATAGACATTTCATATCAATAGAATGCAAAAAAAATGGTATCCTTTTAAAATGACTTACATGACTGGGAGGGGTGATAGGTTAGGTCAAGATGTTAAAAATGGTATCGATTTTAGATTTTTGGGTGGTAAGTATGGAGTTAGATTGATTTGGAACATGTAATGTAGTTCTACAAGGGTATTACTAACCTATTCAAAGTGAACCACATATCACTACGATTTATTGGTTGTCAAATTTGTTAGTAAAAAAATTGTAGATTCTTATTGGATTCCTTGATACTAGTTGTAAGGGGTTAAAGGAAAGGGGAGATTAAGGAATCAAGTTGGTATTCATGAATTGTAAAATGAAAAAAAAATTATATTTTTAATAAATTTATTGATTTAACTATTGAAATTAATTTTTAAATGTATAGTTTGACAATTGGGTTTCCTTAAATATACATTCAAAAGTGATTTTTTGGTGTAATGATTGAATTCATTGATTAAAATTATTATTAACAAAGAATTATTGCTTTCTAATGGACCCTTTGAAGATGTTAAATCCACTCAGTGATGAATTATATTTGTTTTTAATAAGAATCCTGGAAATATTTGTTGATAAGAGAATCTTTTATAAAGTGTTTACTACCCAAGAATAATAGAAAATTTAAATAAGTGGTTGGTTGAAGAACACAACAAATAATGTCTACATGTATTTAGTTTTAAATATTATATAAGACATTGTATCAAGGATTTAGAATCCCCCAATGTATAATTCATTCCAATTATGGCTACTAATTAAGGGGGAGAATTAAATATGTTAATGTAATGAATGATAGGAAAGTAAGATGACTGAGATGGTGACATTGGATATATTGATATATATCCATTCAAATGTTGGAAATGGTGAAAGAATTAAAATATGAGTTTATTCCATGATTAGTAAAGTGGGTTGATGGTATAAGGATTTTTCTACTTGATATTTATTGTGAAAAATATTTCTATGTAGTTGATTAGTTATATCATGATGAATATAGTTTTAATGATGTAATGATATGACTCTAAGATGATGCATGAAAGTTGTCTATTGAGAAGCTAGTAATAAAAAATCATACATGTGATCATCTATCCTAAAGCCTATTATTTATATAGAAATACAATTAGATGATTTTAAAGAATATGGGTTTAGTTTTTAGAGAGTTGGACATATACTTGGAGTTATATGATTTGATACATAAGATTTTATAATTGGTACATAAGGATTTCCTAATGAAATGAAATATTTCCCAGTGCATATAGAATAAATGTCTTTTGGATTAGACTAAAATGTGGAAAATGTATAAAACAATATGATATGTATTAAATTTTATTTGATACATAATATTTTACAAGTTAGTGAAACTTGGAAAACTAATTTATCTAACTACATTAATATGGAAGATTATTGTCTCTTATATTAGATCATGAATTAAAAAAATGAAATAATTATGAAATGCATTAAAGGAAATAAAATTTATGGGGTATGAAATATGTTTTTGATAATGTGTCAGATATTATAAATGATGAGTAATATTTTCTAGATCAAATGTCACTTTTTTTGAACATTAATGATATTCATTAAAATATACTAAAAAATGTTCCATGATTTTGAATATACACAATTTTTTTCTATTTTCCAAAATGATATATTTCTAGATCAATTATTTAAAAGGGAGATTATGTGTGAAAATGCTTATGTTTAATTGTTCATTAAGTGATTTAAATATAAAAATGATAATAATAGTGCCCTGATTCATACTAATTCAAAAGAAGATTCAAATGAGGTGAAATTAAGTGGATCAAGGTATGATAATTTTTTTATTTAAAATAGAATATTTGAAATAATTATTGAAGATACAAACCATAGATTTTATCATGAGATAATTTGACCGGTTTTAATTAAGGACATCAGACTACTAATTTTGTTCTGTTTCCATATTCAAACCTTGAAAATATATTTTTTGACAATAATGAGTTTATAAAAGTTAAATAGGATGATGAAATTAGAGACAGAGAGAGATTAACCAATTAATCATTAATATCATGTTTTTAAAGAATAATAACTGTTTGAAATCATCAATCTATCACTACAGCAATTGTGGTATATTTTTTGTTTGAAGATGAGAGATATCTCGTGATACTACTATTGAAATAATACCTTGGGGGTTAATGAATAAAATAGTTATAGAGAGATAAATAGAGATATTTTACAACTAAAAAACATCTCTATCATCATGTAATATTGAGTAGAATGTAATATCATTCATCTATATCATAGAGGCTAAAGAAAGAATATTGGGAAACCAATTTTAATTAGTGTCCAAGGGGAAACCATCTTAGATAATTTTTTATTAAGGAGGTAGATCATATTCATATTTATAGGAGATAAGTTAATTGAAACAATTTGTCCTACTTCATATAATATCTATTAGAATCTTTTATTAAAGGTGGTATTGTTTGGTACTATATCCTTTTAAGAGATTAAGTTGATGCTTTAATGTAATCTAGTATGTGTTGGGTAAAAAATGGTTCAAGTCCATCCCCTTATAATTATTTTATTCTTGATTATAAAATATCTTTTTTGTGTGAGTGGTATAAAAACCAACATTAAACGAGGACTAGCTCAAACTTTGTGAGTTAAATTCATAAATAATTGTATGGATTTTTTTGTTTTACAATTTATCATTATATACTTTTCAATTAAGTGAGGGAGGAATAAATATATATCCATTTACTGAATAGATTTAGAGTTAATTTTTTTTACAAAATTGATAAAAAGTAACCAACATTAATTTCCCCACCCCCCACCCCTATAATGGTGGTTTCACTAATTTGTATGGAACAATAACTAATATTAGTGGTACAATTCAACCCCTACATTCACTCTTAATAGTTTAAAAAGATTTGAAAGTTTTCAATTTATGAATTTATCTCCCAAATTATTTATAAAGTGCATAATTTAATAATCCTTATATTTCCTAGTCAAAGAATCCATGGATGAAATATATATCATGACTTTGAAGAATATTAAGAAGAAAGATTCAAGGAAATCAAGAAATGCCTCTTAAAATAAAGAAAACAATAATTAATCTATACTTAAAGATTGTAGTCAATTTAAAATTTATTGAATTATATCCATTAGTAATTTTTCTCCTGAATAAACATTTGATTATAAGGTAACCCTTATGTGAAAATAAATATAAAATATTATGTCTATAAGTTTTAATCCTGAATAAATAAGACCATTCAGGGATGTTGAAGAACCTATGGAAAATTTGTCTTTGGGGGTGATCAAAAACTTTTATACCTTAAGTGACTCAAAATTTATACATGAATAATATGTAACTAAATATTTCTTTCAATATTTCATGTTTGATAAATAACTCATAACTGGGGAAGACCATATATTTGAGGATTCATAAGGTGAATAAATTAAATTTTTTAAATTACAGGTAATATATGTTTCCATAAGAAATTATCACTTTTATTTTTGATCTTATTATAATAGTGATAGGGGAGATCATAAAACATTAATATTATAGTTAAATTATAGAGAAATATATGGAAAAAAAGTATCAATATTTTTTAAACACTCCAATAAAGCAGGATCCATAAGTTCTATGATTATCTCAATTGAATATATATTCTACACATTTTAGGTTTATTGGATTAATTTAAACATAGTAATTTATGAATCCAAGAAATTTATTGAATAAAATACACTTGAATTATAATGAGTAATTATAATAAAGGATTTTGAATTGGGGATCAATGCTAATCTAATTGTATATTATATTATTTACATTAAACCTAAGATATAGTTCATGAAGATAATGTTGCGAAAAAAAAGAATAGAGGTTAAATAAAATATGATATAATATGAGGATGAAAAAAATATCCTAAATAGAAAGTGTCTAGAGTTTGGAGTCAAATTAACAAATATGGAAGTGACATGTGAATAATCCTCACAAGATATTGAGAAAATAATTACATTTATCAGAAGTAATATAAAAAATCTATAATTTTAAAAATATATAATCATTGGTATATTGGGTCTAGAATCATTCTTTGATAAACTCTTTATAGGTTTAAAAAATCAAGTACAATATACTCTTGAAAATTATGATTATGTTAATTCTATTTTTAGACATAGTACATTTTTTATATAAAAATAAGGTGAAATATAGATGAATTAAATTCTTGAGAAACCCACCACTATATCAAATGTGTCTATGAGAAACTAAAAGATATCTATTTCCCCAAACGATACTCAAAATGATAATGAGTTTTCAAAAAAAGATGATAATTTTGGCCAAACAACTTTACAAAGAAATAAATAATTATTTGTTCGCTAGTATTGTTGTGCTGAACTTTTTTCCAAAAGTATATTAATTATTTTTATAATATGTCCAATAATGTATTATAAAGGAATCCTACATCAATGGTTGTCATTATAATGAATTATTTTAGATTATATTAACCATGAATGTTTCAAAATCAATTGAGAAGAGATGACCAAAAAATCTTAATAATGTTGGTGAGTAATCATTGGTTAATAATAAAAATATAAATTTAAATTAACAACATCCAAAAATTATAAGCATGATGGTATATTAAGGAGAATAATATATGATTGTTGTTGTTTATATATTAAATCTAATGAAACAAATAAGTAATTCAAACCATTCAATAAATAAAATTATTGATTTTTGGGAAGTAATTTCTAAGAAACCATGGATGATCTAGGATATTTGACGATGTTCTAAAAGAATTCAGGATTATTGGTCCTTCCTAACTAGAAATGGAAGGAATAATTTAAAATGAAAAAAAACCAATTTATTGAGAGAAAAAAATAAATTTTCCTTGAAGAAGGTGATTTTAATTTGGGTTTGTCAAAAGGTGATGAAACAATGATTTTTGAGTATCTAATTAGAAGGTGGAAGTGGAATAAATAATTTTCCATGGATTATATGATCTTGTTTACAAACCATGTGGATAAGATAAATAAGATACCACATTAACCAAGATATGAATATGATTTGTTGGATAATTAAAAGAATAAATTCCCACAAAAGATGTAGATGAATGAGAAAAAAAGATAATGCATTCAATATGGAATCCAAGATGGAAAAATAGAAAAGAAACAATAAATTGTTCTCTTAAGACATGAACTAATAAATAAATTGAATATTTTTTGAGTCGAAATTCTCAATAATTTTTCTCTAACTAATAAGAATATAATATCCACTTCTTTCCTATAAAAATTTTGTTTGTTTGTTATATATTGATAATTTATGTTGATTTCTGTTTTAAGATAGGGAACTGAGAAAATGAATATGTTGTCAAATCCTGAAATAATATTAAAAGTTACCCTCTTAAAAGTGAACTATCATTTGATTTCATGAATTTTATTTAATAATGAAATAAAAATTAATGAAGTTAATATATATTATGTATCATAAGGGTGATAATATTGAGAATTATACTAAAAGTTAATATTTCATGAAAATATGGAATTATAAAAACATTATTTGAAAGAGTCATTAAGGAGTTATGTTTCAAAATTATACATCCTTGTTTTGGAGAAAATAATTCCATTTTTAAGGCTGATGAGATGAATTTATTAATGAAATGGTAAATGATAATTTTTTTTACAGATTCAATGGTTGGGTTATAAAATAAGATCTTCTAGTTATTTTTTATTGTTTTAATTTTTTTATTAAGATATGTGTAATAATTCATGCTTAAAATATCTTGCTAATATATTCAAAAACAAGTATCATCCAGAAAATCTATTTGAACATCCCTTGAAATAATAATTTTGATTTGGTATCATATTATAGTTTGGTTAGGGATAGTTTTTTTTCAAAATTATTTCCTCTTATTTTTACATAGAGCATTGATCACATAAAATTATATTGGAATAGTTGATTTAATAAATGTTTATATAAAATTATACCACCTGATTTCATGATCTATTTCATCTTCTATCAATAATATCGAGGGAGAATAAAATTAAAGAAAATTTATTACCACACTTTTCTTATATGGATATTGATAAAAAATAGAATGAGGAATATTTTTGAACCCATGTGGTGTTGAGTTATATTTTTTGTTAATAAATATCAGGTGAATATTTATTACAAATAGAATCATAGATGAATAAAAAAATAAACATGACGAAGAGAATATTAAAAGGATATTTTAGGTGAAAAACTCATGGAAGGTTGTCTATATGTACTACGTTGATAAATTAGGGAACACCTTATAGCTTTTAGTTTCATGTTACCCTATTTCGGATTCATATAATACAATCATATCGATATGTCGGAAGAAGTAACTAAGATGATATCATAAATCTTTTGAGATGAAATGGATTTATATTATTGAACTTAATATATTAATGGTGATTAATTCGTATGTTTCTGATGTATAATTGAATCAAAATATCATTTTTTCTATTATTGAAAAAGGTTTTTAATATTTTTAATATTTTTTTCTTGATATTTATTATGTATAAAATGTTTTAAGTAGTTGATGAGTTATCACATAGGTAATAGATTTTGATTGATTTTATGTATTGTCTATATAAAGATCTATTAAATCCAGTTGTTTCGAAGCTAGGTATGCATAACCATCCTTATTTTCATCATGGTTAAATCCTATAGTTTATATTTTCATATAATTAAATTATGTTGTAGAAGTTTTGTTGTGATTGAAAATAATTATCTAAGTATTACATTTTGTACATGGTAGTATGTAATTTTTTTCAAATGGTACGTGAGGTCTTCATATTGAAATTTAATATCCCTCGGTGTATATGGAAGATTTATCTTGATCATCATGCTGAAATATTTCAATGATATTTATACACTGTAATACATATTATATTTCAACTGATACATATGAATCATCTATGTAGTGAAATTATTAAAATTTATTGAGAATTTTTCTATGATATGTAAGATCATTATTTCATATATATAAGATCAATAGTTTTAGAATAATTAAATAATTCTAATATATGAAAAAAACATATTCACTGGGGTTTGGAATATATTTTAAATGATGTTTATGACATTAAAATGTATTAAAATGTTTTTTATGGTTTATACATAATAAGTTTTTAATGATATAGAATATTTCTTAAAGAATATGGAATATATGTTTCATTATCTTGAATATATGTATATGTATTTTAATTTATTTTTCCAAAATGATATTTTTATGTACAAATTATTTACATGGGGGATTAAATGTCATGATACATTTGATGATCTATTTCTCAAGTGGTTTAAATATCATTATTCTAATGATTGAGTTGAGATTCAATCCTAGTAAAAATAAGAAAAAAATGAGAAGAAAGTTAGAGGAATTTGGTATGTCAATTTTGGGATATCAAATATAAAATTTTAAATCATTATTTAATATCAAAACTAAATATTTTTTTAGGACATTTATTACCAGTTCTAAAGGGGTATATCACATTATTTTTTTGGATATTTCATTCTCAAACTTGGAAAATATCTCTTGTTATAAGTGTGAGTTTTTTAAATTTGAATATTAATATAACGATAGAGAGAAATCAACCTATTTATGTTTAATATCCTTTTTGTTGAAGAAGAAGGAGATATTGAGAGAAATAATCCTACACTGTTACTAATAGTTCATATTATATATGTAGAAGATATGAGAGATCAAACAATAATACTATTGTAAGAAGTCTTTTTATATTTAAAAAGAACAGAATACTAAGAGAGAGATATGTTTTCACTACTATGAATATATATCATCAAGGAATATTGATAAGACTAGCCTATAATTATTATATTTTTAAGGATCAAAGAAACAGAATTGAGAAAACTAGTTTTGATTATTGTGTATGTTTTAATTGTTTGGGAATTCTATATATTGAAAAAGGATATCAAATTCATACAATAGGGGAGAGACACGATTCTACATTAGTGATAATAGTTCAAGGCTATCCACATTCCCTTGGATGACTCTTAATAATAAATGATCATCAATTTTTGTGTAGTACAACCACCACAAAGCACTAAGGACTAGATAACACATATTGTGTGTAATACTCTAATATTTTGTCAAATATATTTTTCAAATAAATTTAATTTCTTTGATATCTTGTGAAATACACAACATCGACTTTAAATGAACCATGATATACTATTAAAATTTTGATACTTAAATGTGAAAATTATTTCCAACATGTTAGATTGATAGGTATGCATAGTAATAATTAATTTATGAGAAATTTAATGTTTATATATGTCTAATATAATTTCATTGGTAACTAATTCATTACAAATAAATATAAAAACATTTTAAAGTAGAAGTTATATTTTTTTAAAAATTGTATTTATGTGAACAAATATTTTTCATCATAACAAATTAAATAAATCACTTTTGGTGAATTATTTTAGAGAAATATATATTTTATAAATTTAATCATAGTTTTTAACATTAATCTAATATTTTTTCTAGTCACATAATAAGATTAAAGTGTATTTTAATTCTTAAATATTTATTTTCTTAAAAAACGTGTTTTTCATGTGTTTCACACATCTATTAAGAATAATTTCTACTAAATATGGGTATTTAATATAATAAAATTGATTCCATATTAGGAATCAGGATTTCCAATATTTGGTAAATAGATCCCTTTTATTTTTTTTAAATATGAATAGTAACCTTAGTAAAATCTATAACATCAATATAGGGAAGATCTTGATAATCTATGTTACAAAAAATATTAAGGCGATAATTTTTCATACTAATTCTTTTTGGGTGAATTTTAATTTGAAATTTATCTTTATAGGCTCGATATTGATTTTTCTAAAATAAATTTTTCCGTAAAAAGAAATAATATAATATTTAAATAAAATAAAGTTACAGAATGCCACTCTCTTAGTTTTAAATACATCTTATGTGTTAAAAAAGGGAAAAACTAATAATGAAAAATATAAATTTTCATTTTTTGTATAATGAAATTATATTAATGAGGATATTTTATTTATAGTTTTTAGTGATATTATAATTACCTTATATGCTTATGTGACACTAATTCAGTATTTCTCAAAATAATAAAAAATATAAAATATGATTTTTAAAATATTAAAAATAATATAGTCGGAGTGAGTTAATGTATTCCACGAATTTTTTGGATTAATATGAAATATTAGTATTATTCTATAGAATTTTATTCTAATTCCATCTTTCTATTTATGTCTTTTATGTCAAATTAAATGAATAGTGTCAAATTGGAAATAATTATTTTTTTGAAAATAATGTATTATTAAATTACATAAAAGTCATAAAAATGTTAAAATAAGATAATGGAGATATGATATGGGTGTACCCATTTTGGAACCATTTTATTTTAAAATAAAATTAATATATTTCAATATTTAAAGATATTTCCAGAGTGTCCCTCCCCTCAATTTTAAAAGGGGACCCCTCCTTTCTCATTCTCACACCACTTAGATCCTTATAAATTGACAAAACTCTATCAAGTTATCTTTTTAAATACACTATACACATTATATAGATTTTTGTCTTCCCAAATGTCCATCCTTAGATTCCTTAAGAGGATACCTAAATGAGTTATTTCAAAGAGGAGGTGACCACCTTAACCGATCACTTTCATTTTAATTTATCTTTTACCTACTATAAATCTATTTTATTATTCATAAAATATTAAATTTAGTATAATCAATATACTATAATGTTATTATGATTATGAAACATCCTTAACTCACCATATTTCTAACAAATAGAATGTGAAAGTATCAATCATGTGTATATATGGATTACTGTCTCCACATAGCGATGCAATTAATTATCCATCAACATATTTCATGGATTGTTATTATGATGGTGTTGGAACCCATAATTGTGTACCAAGAAATTTTTCATTATATATTAAAGAAGTTTGAAACCCCTGGAAATATATTGATATACTTTAAATGAAGGAATTTGAAATGGAATCCTTGAAGAAGAAAGCTTGGGATTTGGATTCATTTTATAAGGGCATACATTATGGCCCTTATCCCCCCTCCATTAATTATATCTAAATTATAAATATTTGTTTTTTCCCTTGGACAAAAAAATATCAATACTAGTGATCTAGCTAGATATCCAGCTCAACCAAGGTCACATGTAAGAGTCACTTTAACCATGCCCAAGGATCCAGCACGACCAGCTAGCACAGCCGGTGTGGTTATGGCTGCTTGCATATGCTCATGTGAAAAGGGAGTAGAGTTTCTCCTTAGGTAGACAACATAGAAGAGGTTTTTTCATGGTTTGGGTCCAAAATATGTCTATATAGGTCCCTATTACTCTCTTTTGGTGATAAATAGTTTCACATTTTCTTATTAATCAGATTTTACACTACCTAAAAGTTTGATGTGAAGACCATGAAGTAATATTTATTCACCAATACTTAAAAAACCTAGAGAAAACCACATAAATTTGATCAAACTCATCCATTTCATCTGATCATTACCCAGCATCATATTCTTCCAATTTCCATCCACTGCATTCACTGATTCCACTGATCCGAGGTTGTGAGACTCCTGGCATCCATTCGACTCTGGCACCAGATAAAACTAGTACGATTGTCTTTGGCCTTCTATCATATGGCCATGACTACTTAAGCCCATGATAACCCATAATTACACTCTATCATTCTACATCCACCATTAAAGCCATCCCCAATGATTAATCTAAGTAGTCGAGATGTTCACCCATCCAAATCCATGCATGCAGCTTTTGTCTTGCGTGAAATGTATAGATTAAAGGAAAGACTAAACTATCATATATGGTTCTTCAATCATGAGAATAAGAAAGTATCATGAAGAAATTGAATTAATCAAATCTTGATAACCACAATAATATATTTTTGGATTTTAAAAGGTTCATGTTTTCAAAATATAATGATCATGTAAAGCTTTGATGACATCACATAGTTCGCATAAAAATTAGTGTATGTCGCTTCGTAAGAACTCTACGCCTTTTATAAATTTTGTTTAAATGAATCTTACAAGGATTTTTCAGTGGATACCCATGGGAATGAACATGATTATGAGAAGTCATTGAAGCTACCACATGAGGCCATTAAAAGTTTTCTAGACACTTCGTCACATGAAGGGTAGACAAGCTAATGACATGGGTGCGAATTTTATTTTCATACATGTAATGTTAGAGTTTTGTTATGTGTTTTTCAAAAAAAATTAATGTGTGTGGGTTAAAAGTATTTTCAAAAATATGTGTGAAAGGGGGAAGTTGTACTATATCATTTCAAATAAAAAAGAAAAATAAATTTTACAATTTTAAATATTCATTTTTATGAATTTAAATTTTTTATTTGTATTTAGTTTTATTATATATATATAACCAACTTTTCGGCATAATTTATCAGCTATTTAATATCCAATACTAATGTCATTATAGAAGTCTGAATTCTAAAAAAAACTCTCACCTAGGGCTCTCTTTTGTAAGAGGGATTGCCCCGGAAATCATTCTGCATTTCGGATTTGGGATTCTGGTTCTCCCTTTCTTGCGCACAAAATTTTTCATTTTCAATGTTGGATTCTGAAATAATTCAAGTACATTGGTTTGGAAGAATATAATATATAAACGATAGGACTAATATAAATGAAACCTGAAACAAGGATTAAACATATAATAAATGGTTGAAAATAAAAAAAAATTGTAACAAATGTTGATGAAAAATAATTTTCAAGCTTTCAAAGCCACCCACTTGAAACTTAAAATTGTTTCAAGTACGTGGCATTGAATGACTATATAATTTAAACTATAATACCAATATAAATGAAACATAAAACATGGATTAAACATATAATAAATAGTTGAAAACAAAAAAAAATTCATAAAAAATGTGGATGAAAAATTTAATAGGATTTCAGAACCACCTACTTAAAACATAAAAATGTTTCAAATACGTGGATTTAAAAGACTATAAAATATAAACTATAATATGAATATAAATGAAACATAAAACATGGATTAAAAATATAAGAAATAATTTAAAATAAAAATAATTTCTTAAAAAATGTTGATGAAAAATAATTCATAATCTTTCAAAATCACCTATTTGAAACTTAAAAATATTTCAAGTATATGGATTTGAAAGACTATAAAATATAAACTATAATACGAATATAAATGAAACATAAAACATGGATTAAAAAAATAAGAAATTGTTAATAATTAATTAGTTAATCAGTAATACAATTATTAATTATATAATTATTAATTATATATCAATTATTTAGTTAATTAGTAATATTGTTATTAATTATTAATTATTAAATATATAATTAACTAGTTAATTAGTAACATATTTTTTAATTATATAATAATTAACTAGTAATATAATTGTTAATTATAGAATTATGAATTATATAATTATTAAATATATTATACTTAATTATATAAAAATTAATTAGTTAATTATTAATGTAATTTTTAGTTACTAATTATATTATAATTAATTACTTAATTTGTAATATAATTATTTATTATATAATATTTAATTAGTTAATTAATAATATAATTATTCATTATAATTATTCATTATAATTATTAATTTGTTTATTAGTAATATAATTATTAATGATATAATAATTAATTAACTAATTAATAATATAATTTTTAATTATAATTATTAATTATTAATTTTATAATAATTAACTAATTAATTAGTAATATAATTTTTAAGTATAATTTTTAATTACTAATTAGTAATTACTAATTCCTAGTTATTAATTATTAATAATTATTAATTAATTAATTAATTAGTAAATTAGTAATATAATTATTAATTATATAATAATTAATTAGTTAGTTAGTAATATAATTATTAATTATAATTTTTAATTATTAAGTATATAATAATTAATTAGTTGACTAGTGATATAATTAATAATTATTTATTATATAATAATTATTTAGTTAATTACTAAAATAATTATTTATTATATAATTTATAATTAATAATTAATAATTATAACTAATAATTATATTACTAATTAACCAATTAATAGTTAATAATTATAATTATAATTAATAATTATATTACTAATTAACTAATTAATTATTACATGATTAACAATTATATTACCAAATAAGTGATTGATTATTATATAATTAATTATTTATAATTGCTAATTAATAAATATAATGAATAATTATAATTAGTAATTATATTACTATTTAACTAATTAAATATTATATAATTATTAATTTTATATTATTTGCCTAATTAATTATTATATAATTAATAATTATAAAATTAATAATCCTATAATTAATAATTTTATTAATATTTAATTATTATGTAACTAATAATGATACTACTAATTAACTAATTAATTATATAATTATTAATTATATTACTAATTAAATATTTAATTTATAACAATTTATTATATGTTTAATACATTATTTAAATTTCATTTATATTCATCTGATAGATTATATTTTATAGTCTTTCAAAACCACATACTGGAAACATTTTTAACTTTCAAGTAGGTGGTTTTGAAAGCTTATAAATTATTTTTTATCAATATTTTATTTGAAATAATTTTTATTTTCAACTGGTTCTTAAATTTTTAATCCATTTTTTTAATTTTCATTTATATTGGTCTTTTAGTTTAAATTATATAGGCTTTAAAATTCATATTCTTGAAACATTTTTTATGTTTCATGTTGGTGGATTTAAATGCTTATAAATTATTTTTCATCAACATTTGATATGAAATTATTTTTATTTTCAACTATTTCTTATATGTGTAATCCATGATTTATGTTTCATTTTAATTGGTCTTATAGTTCACATTTTGCATTCCTTCAAATCCATTTACTTGAAGCATTTCAGAAAACAACATCAGAAATGAAAAATGTTCTGCGCCGGAGAGGGAGAACCTGAATCCCACATCGGAAATATAGAATGATTTCTAGGGAAAGCCCTCTTATAAAAGGGAGCCCTAAGTGAGGGTTTCTGTCAGAATCCATACCATTGTAATGGTAGTACTGTTGGATATTAAATAGAAGATAAATTTCAAAGAATTTATATATATATATATATATAAACCAAACAAAATAAAAAAATTATAAATATATACAAGTAATATATAAAATACATTTTAAAAAAATTGTTTTACGTTAAAGGTGGTTGTGCGCCAGCCACCTTTGGACTAAACCAGAAGGCATCGGTGCCACTACCACCTTTCATGCATATTTTTGTAAGAAAAATTTTCCTCCAAAAATTTAAAAAAACCAATAACACATAAAAAAACTCTATATTGTTCAAAGGACATAGCCTCCATAAGAAACTGAACATGTGATCATGAGAATACATCATTAAAAGTATCAAGGATCACATGATCGAATGATGATGATCATACAAATCCATACTGACATGATGTGGCTTTACATAACAAACAATGCATATTTACCTCATAAGAGCCTACAATCAAATACAACCTCCTTAATATTAATTAGCGAGTGATTGTCTAATAATTATCCATGGAAATTTTGAGTGATCATGTGATGTCCTAGAAGTTATCACGTGAAGATCCCAATGGCTGTTAAGAGTCTATATATTGGTATGTTGTGGATTGATCCTACAAATTCATTAAGAAATTTTATATATGTCGTGTAACGTCAATTAGGCGAAGCTCTACGCCACCTCAAGATATTTCATGGGAAAACATCACTGAGAAAAGTTGTCAATATATTGGGCCTCCTTTTCTTATACAAACCCCTGCACCCCCTTTAAAAAATTAAGTGATGGATGGAATCATAAGATGGGATAAAGGGGAGAGAAGTATGAAAAATAGGTTAATGATGAGTGGAGGAGGAAAAATACCTTCAGAGAAATTATCTAAGTAGTCACAAGACAACATCACCAGAACCCATTACAATATCCCTTTGAGGTCATGTGATTATATGATCAATTGAACATCATGTGATGCCCAAATATGGACACCCTCAGTCATGCGATCACATGACTCCTCATCAGTCATGAGATGTGATCAAGTATCATGTGTTATATGAATTGGATTCATTCCTCATTATCATCCGATAATTACATGAAAACCCCTCAGTCTTGTGATTCCTCTACTTAGCCACGAAGGGAAATCTGTTAGTCATGCAGAACAATCATGAACATACACACTTTTTATGAAGCATCCTTTGACATGTGGCCCCTACATGAATGTGAACCCATAGATATGCACTCCTCCTACCATGAAAACACTAGGATGTGTTGTATCAACATGGACCCTCAGTTGTGTAATCCAAATGTTATGAAGACCATTTTCCATGATCCCTTAGCATGATACCGTTGCATGTACAACATCAACAACAGTACATGCATCCCTTTTCATTCACATGATCCTAGACATGCTTGTGAAACCCCATCGCATAACTCTCTTTAGATCACATGATTCCATTACTCCTCACTAGTCTCATGATGCTGTCATGCAATGCTCCCTCCATCAACTCAAGCCAATATATGATACTTAAGCACTATTAAAGG
Organism: Viscum album; assembly: GCA_963277665.1. Classification (NCBI taxonomy): domain Eukaryota; kingdom Viridiplantae; phylum Streptophyta; class Magnoliopsida; order Santalales; family Viscaceae; genus Viscum; species Viscum album. The sequence continues at coordinate 19,276,330 of OY728157.1, read as the reverse complement.
TGGTGTAGATTCAAGGAGGTGATTCTTGTAAAGCCCCCTGCCTCACCCCAACACCGAAAACACACACACATACGGGTGCAAAGTCTATGGAGTACTTTCTATAAAGGATAACCACACAATATCAAGAGTCTTCCATAATTTAATCCTGGGTAATGACATAAGGGATTATTTGGTATGTTTTTGGACTTCACGTGATCACCCCATTGATCTTATAAAGTACATTTAGAATGTTGTCCATATCACATGAAAGAGTTTTTATGTGTTGACTTGATGAGGTGAGGCCCCAATAGGCTAGCTCCTGAAAAACATTGAGGAATTTTTTGTGATAAATCTTGAAAATGATAGAATCATCTTGAAAATAAGGATATGCTGATTTTCTTGAGAGCTAATCTTACGCTTTATGTGATCTACTCACTGATCATGCGACAACCTCTAGGCATTCCATCTATATTACAAGAAGTCCTTTGAAAATACCATCCTGATCATCAAAAAACCTCTATAAATGGCATCACAGTCATGAGAATTCCTATGAACATATCATCCAGATCATATGACGGAGCTGGGTTATGTTAGCATCGATCACACGAATCATATTGGACATGTCTAATTCGTTCATGTGAATCAACCTAGACATGTCTTCTTAGAACATGTGAATCACTCTAGACATTTCATATTTAATCATGCATAGAACCGTGGACATGATATCTTTTATCATGAAAATACCCCATGGACATGTCAGCCTTATCTGGAAGACCCCATGGACATGTCAGGTAGACACACTGAAAATCCCAGGAATACACTATATACAAGTGAGGAAAATACTCTAGACATGTTAAGAAGACACTATGAAAAAGTATGGAATAAACCCTATATATTTCAGGAAGGAACTTTGGATGTGTCATGAAAACACTCTAGACATGTCTGATAGGCACTCTTTCTATGTTAGGAGGATGTTCTGGACAATTCATCTAGACCCTCTTGACATGTTAGGAAGAAATTCTGAACATATCAGGCAGACACCCTAGGAATGTCAGGAAGACACCTTGGGATATGTCAACCTCTCCCAATATACACCCTTGGGCATATTCCATGTGAACCCCCATTCATAAACCTTTATCTAGGTACCACATTTACAAGGGGAGTTTCTGTAATATGATAGGGTTATGAATTCATACAACCCAATTCAATGAATTCCATCAGATGAGACTATGTGTTCAACAAAACATATTTGATGGAACTTTTATGGCCATCAAATCTCTTTATACCTCAGAGTATAAAGAAGAAATTTTTGAAATGGGAATCCACCTTGGTGTAAGTCCCTCCATATCCCAAACACTCTAACTCATAGGACCAAAACTCTTCAATGAGTCTATCATCCTTTCGTGTCCATCAGCAGATTAGAAGTGGTCAAATACGTGGGTATCTTATTATGTGTAAGCTCTATCCATGTCCCTAATATTCTTATACCTATTAGTGGGTCCCAGATGATATTGAACAATGAGGAATATGATTCCTTCTATAAGTGGGATATCTAGGATGCCTTCCTAAGGCCTAAGATCTATATTGAACACTCTACCAGGGCTAACCCAGTGCATAAGTCCCAAATCTATATGCAGTGCATCTGATAACTTTTTATCTCTTTTTTCTCAAATTGAATATGACTCACATGATCATTATTATTTTAAACGATTATATCACTAGAATCATGAAAATTCCCCCAATCACAGAAACCACAATATGTATCCCCCATTCAATAAAATAATAACAAACCACCTTCTAACAAGGGAATCTGCCTTGGAATAATTCCCAAATACATTAATGTATTGAATAACTCTGGGGTAATTACCCACACAAAAATTAATTGATTTTCCCCACCCACCAGTGGGTTAAGGACTTACTGACCTATAAATATTTTGATTCTAGTTATAAGCATGATATATAGGATTCCTTCATACGCCCGAGCTTAATACTCAATGCCATGGTGATCTAATATATATCCTTGGTGCATGATATTAAATTTAATGGTGTAGTCCTTCCATAGGACCTAAAAATATTTCAAACGAACTGAATGGGTTTTGATTCTTATTCTCACTAGATACTTTTCAAACCTCTTGGAGGTTGAATCCCATTCTTAAAACACCAATCTCCTTCCTGGATGGTAGTAAACTCTAGAGTAGTTTATCCTATGAATTAAAAACACAATAAGTGTCCCATTCCAAATAAATAATAAGAATATGAAAGAGAACCTCTGATACATACATAAGGGCTCATTAATAGAACACTCTTTTGTATGTACATGGATTTGAGATGCCGATTGTTTTGTTAGGGTAACCAATCTTGCATTTGGATTTGGTTAAGAGAAAAAACATATCTTAAATCTATAAGAGAGTTTGAGAGTAGGAAATAATTCCCCCCAAAAGGGTGAAATGATCCCAACTTCCCATCCCATATAGTAATGTGATTTCCTAAGAATCATTGGGTTTGAAACCCCAAATGACCACCTTTTTTGGATACCTAGCCCATAACTTTTTACGGATGTGGTATGCATTTGGATTTTTCAGGAGATAAGAAAATCATGAACCCAATATGAATGATTATAAAACCATACTGAACCCCCAAAACTCAATCATTAGTCCCACCTAATTTTTGTGAGAAGAAAATAATTGAAAACATGATGTAAATCTTAGAATAAAATGAGAAAATATTTTCACCCACATCATAATATTTTTTCACCACCATTTGACGAGAAAAAATATTATGAACCAAAAGTGAAATATTTCAATAACATAACATATGGGTGGCCACATGTTGGTCCATAAAACAACATCATACACCAAATTCCTTCATCTTCATGTAGAAAACAATATGGCCTTGTAATACCACCAATGTGGATAGATCTCAACCCTTGCGGAAGCATGTAGAGGTCTTAAAATAGTGAATATTAGAAGCCTTTCTTATTCTAGTAAATATAGAATAAATTCAGTGACACCTATCTCTACTAAAAAATAATTCATTAGATGGTATCTATAGTGAAAAAATTTTTCACCATCCTTACCTTAGGCGGGTGGATCAAGTACTGAACGAAAGCTCCATCCTAGTTCATAAGCTTCCTAGGATGGATCCTATTAACCGCCTTCATTAGTGTCATCATGCTTGTTCCCCTCAGTTTTTTGTTGAGGTGACAACTCGACAAGTCACCACCCTATACACTCACACCTGATCACCAAAGAGACCTTTCTAGTTGTGGAAATTTTCACAAAAAAAGGAGGGTTCTCATATTCACTCTTAAAATAAAAAATCCAATCAGTATGTTCCATCGGTGGCTAGTGATCAGGTGCATATACCTCCTCACCCAGATTAAGTCTTCTTAAATATCTCTTCAACAACCATAGGGGAGGCACATATCTCAACCCCCATACCAGAAGCTCATCGGCATATTCGAATGGAACTAAGAGTATATGAGTGTACTTATATCCCCACTTCAATCGAAGATATCTTCCAATATATCTTGGAGACCAAGATTGTGAAATCCTATATTCCTACACATACTCTACTGAAGTATCACTACATTCTATGAATAATATAAGAGATCATCCATCATATTTTGAAACTGGTACAAATACAGGGATAAGAACATATTCCTCTCCCAACAACTAGATCAACCATGATCAACATGAAGAGTTAGATACTTCAGATCAATAACACATTCTTTCTCTGGTCTCAGAGGATTATTGGCATATTTTGGTAAAGGAAAAGGCATAATCCTGGGCACATATTCCCATTTTTACTGAGGATCACCCATCACAGTTAGAAAATTCTTCACTATAGGGGGACATTACTCTCAAAGAAGGATAGTGAAATAATCCAAAGGAATAATACTAGGCTCATACCCCCACTCAAACCAAGGTTCATCAGTAAAAATTGTAAATCACCTCAAGGGAGTATCATATCCTAGTTGATGAACCTACATGACATGTTCCGACATCTTATATAAGACAGAATTATATTTGTACCTCCTCCAACAGATTACTAAAACAACAAAATTCAAAGTCTATACAAGAGGAGTCTCATACCCCTTGTTGCATTCTAGATGCCCTTAATAATATTCTGTTTAGGAATAAATATATGAATTGTGCTCATACACCCTCATCAACCAAGGTTGACCAGTACATTTCTGTAACCACCCACAGGTAGGCTCATATCCCTTCCGATAAAACATAATCTCACCACTATACTCTAGAAGCTTCTTAGTAATGGGGTCATATTCACATAGTAACATAAGATCATCAACATATTTCTGTTTCCATCATGAAACATGTGCATATCTGTGCTAAATCTCACAATCCTAGTTAGCATATCCTATTCACAACACAAGATGATGCTCATATCCCTAGTATTTTCAATGATAGTGTAATTGAGGCTATACAACACATATCAATAACACCACAAGGTTCCATAAACTCTTAAACCTATGTAGAATGTGATAAATACCTCGATATTACTCCTTGTGATAGTATAAATACAGATCATAATGACTCTACTCTTAATATTTACCATGAAAAACTCCCCTTAATAGTATATCACCAGAAAAAGGAAACCCTCCCCTCAGCCATACACCTTCGTATGAAGATGCGTTCAAAATATTGTGGTTAATTGTATAGAGCTCCTCATCGACTATCAGTAGAACTTGACCATGGTATGTAGCTGAACCAGAGAAGAAACCTATGTTCTCTACCTTGGTAGAGGCATATAAACCTGATGAATAATTCTTCGACATGGATATATAGAGGTAGTTAGCAGAAACAAAATCTCCCAACCATATTCTGACCCATCTCTACTTCTGAATATGTGATCCTAGATTCGCTAAAGGAGGAGTGTATGATTTATTTATGCTAGAATATGATTTTGACCCATCAATTGATGACATCTATACACCTTCTTTATCAAGGATATGAGTGTAACCTCTAGATTATAAATACACTTTCTTATCATCTGGAAAAGGTTACATTCTCTATGACCTAATACTCAGGATTGGGAGAGCATCAAAAATTCCTAGGCATGTTTTTCATTGTATAATGAAGACACTATGGAGAATAATTTCTAAATACCTATTAGATTTTCATATCTTATAATGGGGGAAGTATGGAGAATTTCACTATATTATGTACCCAAGGAAGAAAATATCCTTGAAAATATAATCATGTTATGTCATAGCTATATGAAAGACCAGTGGATCAGGTATCATATTGAAAAACTATTCAATACAATGAGACTCCTCTAATTTAAGGATAGATGATGCAAATATAGATAGATGGATTCTAGAAGACTCTTAATCAGGGCCTCTCAAAAAAAGGGAACACACCTTAAACATGAAATTTGATGTTTCAGACTACTCAACAGAAACATGTAGAAATTTAATCCCATCACAAGAAACCATTTCACCCTCCCATGAAAAAATGAAATTGATTCAAATCAGGATGATTGATGTAGCAGCCTCCATAAAATAAAAAACCTAGCCCATAGGGATGGGGTATTTTCACCTCAATCACCACCACCAAATTCATCACACCCTAAGAGGGTCCTAGAGAAATCATTGGAGATTCTATATAAACCTCATACCAAAGGAATGGTGGGATTAATATCTCAATTATCACATCAAGATCCTTAATATACTTGATAGGAGTCTTCATATCCACGACAACACGATCAAAATAGTTCCAATAATAGCCTCGAATAATCCCCATCCCCTAGAGATGGGTAAATTTTTATCATCATCATCACCTCAAAAGGAATCAGCATTCTCTAGGTTAAGAGGTAAATATCGATTTTCGATATCCCACCCATTCCTCCCACTGCAAGACAGACCCCTTTCATTTAGGTTTCATTCGAAAATCATGCCTGAAAACTACCTTAAGGTAACTATTCATAGAATGAGACATAGAGAACATCTGGAAAAGGAAATTAGACCCAATAAGGATTATAAAACAAGATGGTCTAATAAGACAAGGGTTCATAGAAATGGAATTGATGAAACTCTGGAATGAGGAGGAAGAGGTACAGAACTACCCTATTATGTGGAGAGAGATGGGGTAGCTAGTATCATATGGTATTATTTGTGAACATATTCACCATAAATTCACAAAATTATGTAAACCAAGATAAAAAATGTGGAGTGACGCAATGTAGAATCCACACATTGATAGGTAGGTGATCTGGATATAAAAACTGAGGTCTCATGTACTCAGAACCGGATAAGGTGCTACAACTTAAAAAGTCTAAATTATTTGTTATGACCTCATTAGATAAAATATGTCATGTATAATGGAAAATGTGTGGACATATCTCACTCACCACCTAGAAGATTAGAAATACCATCCTCAAATGAATGACTGGAATCATATAAGAGTGAGATATAGAATCTCAAGCAACTCAATCAGGAAATACTTAGGGGAAATATTATCACTAGGTATCTCATTCAAAAATAGATGCATATCCCTACTAAAAAAATTATCATAAAGTTAATACACCTGAAAGAATGGTATTTGAACATAATGACATCTCTATATCTAGGAAACTAGTCTACATAAATGAGGAATTAGAGGATGACTGTGAATTTCCTCCATTATAGTGACAGACTCTCCCCTATCAGGGTGGTCATATGGTCCTATAATGGAATGAAAATCAATAATATTTGAATGTGGGGTCACCACATCAAGACTAAATCACTTCTTGTAGATGGAAGGTGGTCTAGATAGTGATACCTCCTTAAATCGACAACACCATCAAACCACTACATACTCAAATGAAAGATTTGTATAAGAGGATTGCCCCAAAAAACCAAAAAAAATCATATCCCGAATTGGTGGATGACACTTTCACCCATCCCAACTTAGAAAATCCCATATTTCAACAATTGGTAGTAATGTAGATCCAAAACATCATCTCGTGCACTTTATCTCCAAATTCAACTTAATGATGATCCCTTGAGACCAATGGGAGGTGAAAAATTCATATGTTTTGAACAAAATCTTGTAGGGAAAACCTCTATTTGTTAAAATAACTTTCTAGAAGAATATTTCATAGGTTGGGAAGACCTTCATCATCAATTAACTTATAATTTTATCTCCACACTAAGGAAAAAACAAATTTCAACCTAAAAATTTACAAATAGTGTGAAATTGGGAGGGTCTCTAACTTCATCACTAGATGGATGGGTTTAACATACTCACTCAATATCCCTCTATCACAATATAAGTTATTGGAACTTAGTATTTAGAACATACTAGATGATATTTAAAAACCTTTTATCCTGATGTAATATCTATGAAAATATCATGATTTTTCAGAAATAGCACATCACCTAGAGGATTCCATTCAGAGAACTCGGTCCTAATATCAACTCATGACACCAAAATAGGGAAAAAGTCCTGGTAAGGTAGAGATAATTGTTGTTACCCTCAAACCATTATCAGTGACTTTCTAAGAACCCATGAAGTCCCCAAATCACTAGGTAGATCCAACCAAGTGGAAACAGCATCAAAACCACCCTAGACAAAATATGAAGAGAGATCAAGTTCACCCACTATTTTTTGAATTTTTTAACAGTGTGTATTGCTTTCACAATGAAAATATTGGTAGTTATTTCCTCATGTAAATGGAAAATAACATCCTCAAGATACTGAATCCTATGAAAACCAACAAGTTCATATTCGTTTACCAACATAACTACTTCCCTAATTATAGGAATCTATGTAACACCATCTGAGAAATTTTGTATTCAAAGACATCCTATGATGGATGGTCTATTTTGGAAAGTTGATATTAGGAAATACCTTAGAACTAGTTAATAGTGATTCCATATCCCAATATGAAGAAGTTGGTGATTTGAGAAATGTTTTGACTAGGCACGAATAGAATTTTGATAACTAGATGACTTGAAAGATAATTTACCAAGAACATGACACCCTGAGACTGTAGATTCACAAACAAGATACAATACTAACACCCATTGAGGTATCATTTAATATTCCTCTCATAGGTGTATGTAATAATTATATATGGAATAAGACACAAGAGAAAGATTCATATCCAAATCCTATATAAACTCTGAATCTAGAATATTTAATTCCTTCAACATCTAAAGAATGATCACTACCCCCACCAAATGGAATCCTCATCAGATAAAGCGCTCATTTTTGTCTTGTTAACATAGTTCACTTAACAGAACCCTTATACGATGATGAATATTTCCATGAGTATGAGTTCCCAGTACCTGATTGGGGAACTGGAGTTTGAGGAAACATAAGTTGAGGGTACATAGGATGGTGTAATCATGGATGAACACAATATTCTAGTCACATACTTTTGGAATCAATATACAAGGTCGATACCCATGATCAAGAACTTCAACAAGCCCAAAAGATCCATGTGGAGGCTCTTGATCACTTCTATGGTAATTCAATCCCAATCATTTTAAATGACTAACTGGAAAGTGTGTGCTTGTCGGATCAACCCAAACAATGGGGAAGACCCATTCAACCTACTCCACTTGCAACTAATTCTACCTAAACTTATTCCCAACTAATAGGTATTTCTATCTCAAACACCCCATCTCTTAAGCTTCAGAATAAGGATAAACCTCACCTTTGTAAGTAGAAGCCTCTAGAATAGAAATATGATATTCTAAAATAGTTGGTGATTGTCCCATTCAAACTCTCAATCATGGATTCTCTATAAATTTTCAAAATAACAACTTGAGGGACTCAATTATTCCCTATAGATTCCACAAAAAATTGGGATAGAATTCACTGCAACTATGGTTTATCGAGTGGAGACTATTTTAGCATAATAGTGTACCATCATTTCATTCATAGAGAAATTCCTAGAAGAATTCATCTTAGGAAATATCATACCCCTGTATGTTTGAAAAATTCTACATAATGTGGAAATATTTAGGTCTCTAGATGAAAATGATAATGATATCAAACTCATCTCGACCCAAATACTCTAATGTTTGTGAAATAGAGAGGGGGACTTGTCTTCAACAAATCTAATCATTCAAGGGTTTTACAAGAGTGAGAAAAGGCCTCTCAGGATGATCAATATCAAGGATCAATTTGAGGATGTCACATCAAATGACGAGTTCATGGTTATCTAATATGAAACACCATACATTTTCCTACTCATTAGAACTTGGATTCATATCCATGTGGAAAATCCTTCAATATTTCATCAATTCTTTAAATACCCCATCATCGGAAAGGATAACATATTGAATGGTGATAGTGCCCCCTTTGAGTATTGAAAATCCATATACATTGATGTATATTTCTATAAAAGTTATGTAAATCAACTAATGGTTGATGATGTTATGTATTTTTTCACTCATAATGGCTTGGGAACCACCCCGATGAATGTATGGTGCATGATCGATAGTGATTATGTGTTTCCCTTAAACCTAATAAAGGAATTAGTCTCAACCATAGAAATCTATTATGAACCACATGATTCACTAGACCCTGTACATGTGATTGAAATAATTTTTGTCAAAGTGGATTATTCAAAGGGAAATGAAAATATTTCCCAATCATGATCTGAGAGTTCCATTTTGACATTAGAAAAAATTGAAAATTCTCCCAATACATTCTTCGCAAATTTGGGTGTTCATACCTCCTCTACATCTGGTAGTAGTATAAAAGAAGACAAGATTCCCTAGAATCTCTCTATAATGACTCTGGAAGTTTAAGATTTCAACATCTCTTCTCATGGCCTCTCTTATCTCGATAAACACAAAGATTCCCTGTATTACCCATAATGTTTGAAAATGACTCCTATGACACATATATGTACGAATAATAATCTCACCTCAAGAATTCTTCAACCTCATTTGAGGAAGGCATCTCCACCACCAATGACGGGATGATGCATGTGAATTGGAGAATAGAAGAATACATGTGACCTATATTAATTAGTGTATTCATTCCTATTGACAAGAAAGAGATTTATATTTCCTTCCTAAACAAAAATTGATATGTGTTTTATTGAACCTATACAAATACCTTTAAATTTAACCATGATATGGATACTCATCAATTTGTCTTTCCCAATGACTATCAATGTTTTTATAATGAATCTTGGATAATGCACCCCTCTTATGATACTACAATAGAATTATATGTTGAAAAATGATTGAATAAAACATTCTATGAGAGGTGTAGTACCAATAATGTTATGCCAACATCATCCTTGTTAAGAAAAACAATGAGAATATTAGGTTATAAATTGATTTGAGATAACTTAGTTGAAACTTCCCAAAGGAATATTTCCCATTACTGATTACATAAATTTTTATAGTTTCAACTACTGTCTTTCAAGACCTGTCCTCTATGGATGGTTATTCAGGGTATAATCAAATAATGATGACCCGTGAAGATGAAGAAGTCACTGACTTTAGAGAACCTCGTGGGATATTTTTCTATAATTTCATGCACATTAAATTAATTAACACCAGAAATACTTACCACCACACCAAGCATCATATCTCTAAACCCTTCTTGGGATGAATCACATAATTGTGTGTTTATGACCTAGAAGTAAAATTTCAGTAGCATTGTCATCACCTCATAGATATTCAAGAAATCTTCAAAAAATTATAGTTGCATATTTTGATGATTACAAATCTGATGTGTGATTTTAAAGTAACATCTAGTAAATTCCTTCTCTTTGTGGCATGTCATTCCAACATCAAGGTTGATCCCAAAATTACTTATGAAATCATTTAAACGTCACCCCTCATAATCTTAAAGAACTGAGGGGGATTCAAGGTAAACTTTCTTATATTCATCATTTCATATCCAACATGTATTGAATATATCTCCTCTTCAGTAATTTAATGAATAAAGGAGTTTCTGTCCAATGGGATGAGGACTTCCAAGTAAATTTTTGGAATCTCAAGTATTAACTATTAAATACATCAATGTTGATTCCATCGACTAAAGAAAATCCATGTATTCTATATACAAACACCATGGAATGATAATTGGGTGGTATCATCACACAAAAAAATAATATAAGAAATGAAAACATCCTCTACTATCTCAGAAAAATGATTCTAAATATTGAGACTTGATATTCTGGCATCAAGAAGAACTACCTCACACTAATATTCATATTGTAAAAGCTATGGAATTACCATAATCATTAGAAAGTTAACTTGGTATCTCATATTGACCAAATAAAGTATATCCTTGGACACCCTATGTTGACTAGGAATCTGGATTTATGGGTGGTTACCCAGGAATAGTATGAAATATAATCCATTTCTTCAAAATCAGTGAAATATTAGGCCTTGTCTAATTTCCTTACAGTACATCCCACCCTGAGAAGCATGCTAGTGGATACTAAACTTCCTGAAGAAGAATTTTTATATTTCTATGAAACTATCTGAGCATGAGAGATTTATTTTTATGGTGCCTCTTGATGTATTATTGGAAATAGAATGAAAAAATTGAAGATAAACCGGGCCAGTCTAGGTATTGTACTTGTTTTCTTAGTCAAAACAATTTTCCCAAATTTTTATCACTATTTTAAGGCTGCACTAATAATGAGGTTGAATATCTATCCCTTATTACTAATTTGGAGCAATAAATATAGCTAAAAATATCCTACCTAAATACCAAAGGGGGCTCAAAGTTAGTAAGAAAATATATCAATGATGAGTATTCTATCAAGAAGGAAGAATTTTCACCCCTCATCAGTTACATCAGAGGATTTATGGTGGAATTAACTTTTGAACTAATGTTATACCATGACCCTCAATCAAAAAATTATTCTGTCGATGAATTGGATAATTTATCCATATTACTAGATAATATCAATCTAGATGAAGTGGTTTTATTCATCACACACCAAAGGTTGGTCTCACTAGTCATCATCTATCACATGAAGGAAATCAATTAGCTCAACACTATCTCAGATCATGATGAGTGAATATCAACCTCTAGATAGATGGATCCCATAATAGATTAGCTCTGAAATGTGACCCTCCCATCAGATCAAGATAAAAGTGAACAAATTATACCCCCCGATCAGTGAACTTTACACTTTGGGGTGGGCCAAATGAGTATGAAACTCTCTATAAATGAATCTTTGATATAGTCCTCCTCAGATGAATTGTTGAAGGTGAGATTCCTACTATCGTGGAAGAAGTCCAAAAAGGATCCTGTAGTGCTCACCGATATGAGACCAGACTATCCAACCAAATTATAATACTTGGTAACTACTGAAAACCAATGATGCAAGACTATCTGGAATTCACTAGAAAGTTTCATGCTTGTCAGATTCATGTAAATTTCATCTATTATCCCCCAGAGTTTATTTACACAACTAATTATTCTTAGCTACTTTACATATGGGGAATGAACGTTGTAGGTCCATATCCCCCAAATATATATTAGTATGTTAAATACATCATTAGAACTACCAAATTATTTTCCAAATGGGATGATCCCATACCCCTCAAGTAATTTATGATGAATAATATAATCAACATTATAAATTATAATATTATCACTAGATTTAGTGTCCCTCACAGTATACTGATGAAAAATGGAACCAAATTTAGTTAATTAGACTTTAAGAAACTTTAGAAAGAATATACCATCAATTTCAACCATTCATCCCACTATCATGTAGTGGAAATTGCAAAAATAGAGGCCTTCAACAATACTCTGTCATATATACTCCAGAAAAATGGTGGAAGAGAATAAGAAGTCTTGGATGAAAAAAACGGTTTTATTCTTTACCACCCTAACATATAAACATGTGAATTTCTGTGAAAAAAACCCCCATATTTTTTTCTATGATAAAAATATTGTATTTACTATCAAATTTTGTTTCATTTAATATGAATAGCTATATGTGGACAACTCTCAGATGATGAAAAATCAAGGAAGTAGCCAGATGAGTTAGAATGACTAGATGATAAAAGGTTTTGTACACTACATAACTTCAAAGTTCATGAGAATTAGATTATACAAGCCTTAAATATAATGTCCCAATACTACTCATTTCTCCATGGATATCTTGTATTGGTACTCATAACACATATGATACCAAGGAAGAATCCTCTAAAGATATAACCAAAGTGGGAAGGGCCTTAAAAAATATATAATATTTATTTCAGGAGATAAATAAATGTCCATAATGGATGGGGAATGTGTTACACCCCCAATAATGTGAGTTTTATCAAGAATTACTTTGAATTGACTCAATTAGGAAATCCATGTCATGGTGACAAGACTTTAAAGTGCACAATATTTTAAGTATTGGTTGTGAGACTTTAAACTTCACCACATATTACATTATTACCTCATGATGTTAAACTATATAGAATATGCATTACCATAAAATTTTAAACTTTACTAAGGATATTACTTCATGAATGATTCATTGCACATGAACTAGGTCTATGCAGTAGAAAAAATGGATAACCCCCATCTCTATGTGAGTGTCAGATCCTGATAAAGGAATTTTTCATCTAAGAACTATATATGGATTAATTACTATTTCTAAATGATACATAGTGACACACATATCTCAAATCCATGGTCTACTCATAATATAAATGGAAAAAATATCCCCTCTCTACGTATGGGTTAGATCAGAATTTGGGATTTTTCATTCAAAAACGGTGTGTGGCTTGATTTCTATTTCTATAGGATATGAATGGATTCCCAAATATCGAATATTAGGTCCAAACATAATATAAATGGAAACAATTTCGCCTGTGTACATATGTTTCAAACCACTATAGGGAATTTTCATTCTATGAACTACATGTGGCCTAATTTCTAATTATCATAAGATACATAGTGACACCCAGATCCAAAATCTTGTGACCAGACAAAATATAAAAGGAAAATATCCCTCTCTATATATGGGTTAGAATTACACAAGGAATTTTCCTTATAACAACTACGTGTAGATTTATTATTATTATCACAAGATATGTAGTAATTCCAAGATCCCAAATCATGGGCTCATCCACAATGTGATAAAAAAATTCCCCCTCCCCAAACAAAAACTAGAGTAGTGCAAGGAATTTATTTTGTAAGAACTAAGTATGGTTTTATTCGTATTACCACATAATAGATAACAATGCCCAGATATCAAATCCCAGTTCTTACCAAAATATAATAGGAAAAGATAAAATTAATTTTCCCCTCCCCACTCTGTATATGGTCCAAACCTTTGGAGGGATATTTCTCCAAAACAATATGTGGCATGATTCATATTACCACAAGATACGTACTAACTTATGGATATTCCATTTTAGGCCTAGAAATGAGTTATTATCACTAAAAATAATACCCCTCCATGAGATTTTGTTATATATATAGGATTCAATTCACATTAAATTGTGAACACCCCCACATATTCCCAGTCATGCACTCTCACACATAATAATCAATACCCATTTGTCTCTTGTTTCTCACAACGAGCATGACTCATGGGGGATTAAGGAACCCAGAAATTTTCTCTAAATAGTGTGATTGAGGTGTTTTCTATCTAAAGATAAATAATATTGTCCTATTAAAATGATATTAATCTGAATGATAAAATACTAGTCAAATGATGTAAAGATACATGACAACATCCTAGTCACATGGCGTAAAATTATAACATAAGAGTTCCTCATTCCAAAATGATCATCCACCTAATGATTGTGTATTCAAGAGTTTCATATTTTATCCCTTATCCCAAAAAATCCATTTAATACACATTGCTGTATACATTAGGATTCCTAAACCCTACTTGAATCATATGTTCCCTATGAACCAACTTTATATGTTCAATGTCTAAGCTAATACCAATCAATTCCTGGAGTTGATATTCATCTCCTAGAACCTCATGGACATTGAACATATATACTCATGATTCCTCCCTATATAAAATTGGAAGCATTGATTGGTTAATCTGAAGTGACCCCACTAGAATTCACTAGTGAATAAGGAATTACCTTAGATATTTCACTTAGTGGATGTTCTAATCATGAAGGAGAGGCCCCCATTAAATATAAGATATATTGTCCAAATTGAAAGGAATATGGGATTGTTTTATTATTAATGTTCGACCTATTCCCATTAGTCCTCATCTCCCATTGACTCAGGTATTCTTGGGTAATAATTTTCACCTCCCATGACAAACTATTCATGCATATTCGAATACACTTGATGTTACTCATTTATGCATCATATCCATTGTCAGAACAAGGTTATGATATTTCATCCTTTTACCCTTTAATTTTAGGTTATGTATCTCTTATAAAGTACTAGATTCCTTGAGATTTGATGTCTCTTTGCACACACCCCCTTCCACTCTACAAATTTCAACCGCCCCCTTCATTTTTAAACCTCCACTCACATTTATCACATATTATCTTATAATTTCACGAAAAACTAAAAATAGTGATTGAAATATCCTAAAGAAAATTTGTTATGATTCACAATTGAATAAAAAACACATAAAATCTTATTCCTAGGGGCATGTTGGTTCTTGAAGGGACCCTACTAGGATTTTATTTTGAATAACTCAATTCCCAAGAGCTTGAGCCTAGTATAATTTTTTGTTCTAGAGGAAATGTCCTCCTTAATCTCATGAGGTATTTATATAATAGTGTCAAATTGATCCCACTAGTCATATAATGGTCATAATTTATATATGAATCTAAATTCATGTTCTATTTCATCGATTTTCCCCATGCCCAAGAGTGATCAATAATGAATTAGTATTTTATCCATTCATATCCAAGTCTTAGCAGTAAGACTCTAAATTGCATACCATTTATATAAAAAATACATGTGTCTTAAATATTGTTACCATAGGTAACATAGTTATGTTTGTTTCTCCAATACAAGTTCTATCCATGAAACAATGACAAAATTACTCTTCCACATGTATGAGTACGATCTATGAGGGGATCCGATCTAAGAACTATTTATGGCTTGATTCTTATTCCTCAAATATATATAATGATGCTTGAATATAACTTTTAGGCTTAGCCATGAATCATTACCTACATGAGAACTAGATATATATATATAGGCCTTATACACATGAGTAGCCTACCAATGAGAATAAGAGTACCCCCTTCCCTATACACAATCCTGATTTGTGCAGGGAACTTTATTATAAAAAACTATGTGTGGATTGATTCTTATGCTCACATGATATATAGAAACCCTCAAGTCTCCAATCCTAGGATCATCCATGTTACAAAGAAGAAAACTCCTCATACCTTTCATATGGTTCAGGACTTAGTAAGATGTCCTCTAATAAGAACTACATGTGCCTTTATTCTAATGATATAGGATACATAGTGATGCATATATAGGACCAACCATGAATTCCCATTACTCCCAAATATGATCCCTGATGAGAACCAAGTTAGTGTGGTAATTCTGGCTCATAAAAAATTTGGAATACCCCTGCATATCGCTAATCATGAAATCTCACACAACTCAACTATCTATCTAGTTTTATCTTGTTTCTCACACTGATCATGACTCATGTGAGTTTAGGGAAACTAGAAAGTTTCTCAGGCCAATGGGATTGAGGTGAATCATATTGAAATACAAAGAACCACCGCTTAATTTCATAACATTGAACTTCATGACAATATCCTTATCACATGATGTTAAACTTCCTAGAAAGAGAACTTCACATTGGAAAAATCATCCCATGATGATTGTATACTTAATTATCCCATGTTTTTTCCCTTTTCCTTAAAATATGTTTAATAAATGATGGTGTAGCCTTTACGGTTCTCAAACTCTTCTTGAATATTATGTTATCCATTAAAAAACTGTATATCTTTGAAATTAGAGTTGATACCAACCAATTGATCAAGTTTAAATCCTTGTCTTGGAACCCCATGAACCATGGCATCTCCCACACTTGGTTCCCCCTCCAGAAAAATGGTACCAGTGAGTGGTTAATCTGAAGGGATCCCATAAAGGATTTTTTGGTGCATAATGAAACACCCTGGATCATTTGCCTAATGGATATTATAGTCCCAGAGGAGATGGTCCTTTAAATATAGAAGTTATTACTCTGACTACACTAGATA
Source organism: Viscum album (assembly GCA_963277665.1). Lineage (NCBI taxonomy): Eukaryota > Viridiplantae > Streptophyta > Magnoliopsida > Santalales > Viscaceae > Viscum > Viscum album. The sequence goes on along the minus strand of OY728157.1, from coordinate 19,259,202 downwards.
TAGGTTGTCTGCCATTACTAATAGTTTACCCATACCCACTGGTATCCACATCTTGTTGATGCATATATTCTTGGGTTATAATTTACACTTCCCCTAAAACAACTATTAAAAGAGATTTAGATATCCTTGATATTACACATATATGAATTGTAACCATTATAAATAAAAGATTTTATTATCATATTCTTGTTCCCCTCCATCCTAGGGTCTTCTTATCCTGTGAAGTCCTGATTTCCCAGAGTTAGTAATTCCTCTTAGTGAAACATCCAGTTCATATGGAATTAAACTTTATGAAATCATCTTGGTCACATTATGTTAAATTTCATGACATTGTCTTAGTCGCAAGATGTTAAACTACACCAAAATGTCCAAGCCACGCAAAATTAAATTATGTGACATTTTGTCAATATTTCAAGACCTAAAATAGCTTGGAGTAGGTTGTCTTATCCAAAAATATATTTTAGATATGAATATTTCATCTCCATATCAGAATAAAAAATGGAAATGAATATTTTCTACACATGATTTGGATTTATGTATAGGACCCCTTAGATTACTCTGATATTGAGTCTCATTAATGGAAGATAAAAACTGCCCCCTCCCAGTATATGATATGGATCTATGTAGAGAGTTTATTTTTATAAGAACTATATGTGGATTGATTCCTATTCTCATAAGATATTTAATGAAACCAAGTTCTCCAATCCTAGTCACATCCATGATTAAAAGAAAAAATATCTCTTCCCTTACATATGGGTCATAATTATGCAAGGGATCCTCTAATAAGAACTAATTGTGGCTTGATTTACATGTTATGGGATACGTAGTGATTCTTGGATAGGACTGGCCATGAATTATCATCACTCTTAACTATGTCCCATGATGAGAACCATGTTTTTATGGGGATTCACATCAAAATAAAAAATGTGAATACCCCCATATATCCATTATCATAAACTCTCGCATAGCTCAACTGACTATCCATTTGTATCTTATCTCTTATTCCTAGAATGACTCATGTGATCTTAGGGAAACTAGAAAGTCACTCTGACCAGTGCGATCAAGGAGTGACTTATTCATAGATAGGGAACCACTTCCGAGTCTCATGATGTAAAAATACAAAAAAAATCTTGTCACATGTTTTTAATCAGCATGAAGGGAGGTCTTCACATTGAAAAAATCACCCCCATCACTGATTATGTACTTAACAATCACATGGTTTATCCCTTATCATTTAAATCTATTCAATACACGATGGAGTATACTCTAGGGTGCTCTAAACCATCTTAAATATTATGTCATCCATGAACTAAGTTCATATCTTTGATATCAAAGTTGATACCAACCAATTCTTCAAGTTGATATCCTTCTATTAGAGCCACATATACCTTGGGTGAAAAGATATTTCTTAGAGGGGAATGTGTTGTGACTACCCCAAGCCTGCCCCCAATAGGGCAGGGGCTGGTGACTAGCGCCGAGTAGGCATATCCCACAAATGGAAGGAATTAGACTAATCTATTTGTACACATGAACACATCTCCAAGACATAGAATACTAAAATGTAAAACAAATGATATAATGCATGAATAGAACTATGATCCCAAAACCAAAGTATGACAGGAATTAAAGGAAAAGTAAACAAGGCCAAATACAAGCCCACCACAAAGATTCATTAACATAAGACTAACTAAAACTATAAAGAGTCCAACCTGATCTAAGGGTGAGGAATATGTAAATGTTATGATCTCATTAAACAACGCATTCTGACCATATTCATTTATGTTTCACCAGCTCATGGTCCTCCTAGGACTCCATCAAAAGGGTTATCATCTGCATAAGATACGAGACGTGCGGTCAAAGCCCATGCAGGGGTTGTAACGACCCAATGTTTTTCAATAAAAATTACCTTCTCATAATTATATCATAAAATCACATGAAAACACAACATAATGAACTACTAAGTGCTATGTGACCTTTAAACATAAGTTTGTCACTTCTGTGTTTGGAATTTTGAAAATCCAGCATACACAGTTGTAATCAGCATGTTATTTGGAGTCTGATAAGGAAAACATAGTTTTTAGTGAATATTAACCTACCCTAATGAATCGTAACATAACCTTTTGAATAGTGATATAGCCTAATGAATAGTAACCTCACCTATGGTAGTATAAAAATAATATTCAAGTTGGAAGTATGATATACCTATATTTTAGAATAAGTCAATGACTGTTTTAAAACTGGTTTTGATAATAAATTATTATTAAAATTAAATATTAAAATAATCATATTTAGAAAAATAATTTTGAAAAATGGACTTCATTTTTGGATTCTACACGTTGAAAAAATTTTATAGTGAATTTTTTGGATTTTTATCAAATACTTGAATTTTTGACGAATAGTAAAATATAATAATTTACAATAAATGCTAAATAAGGAATTTATTGAGTCATTGATGATGTTCTACTGATGTAATCCCACTTGGTTTGGTATAACATGATAAAATTACTATTCTTGGTTGTGGAATACTTACTATTCCTTGTCTTGGGAAGAAATAATAAATTAATGATTATAATATTATGAAATCCCTCCTCTCCTCCACTATAACCCCCCCCCCCCTTCACTCCCACTTCTCTTCACTCCTCTCAAGCCTTGTGCCTTGCCATTATTCTTCCCAAATCTCTCCCAAAGATCCTTACCCACATCCAAAATCTATTATCCTCTTCAAAATACTAATATCTCTCCCCTTAAGAGGTTCTCAAAGGAGAAAGTCTCAAGAGGTAAAATCCCTCTTCCCAATTTCTTCTTTTCTTTTAAGTTCTTTTCTTTTTATTTATTTCCTCACATCCCTTCACCATAATATAATGATAAATCAAATAACATACATGTACTAGTATTTTTTCATGCTAATGGTATATTTCAATATCTTCTCTCCTTTCTCCACCCTTTTATTTGAATGAAATGAAAGCACCATTTGAGATGTGCTAATTTAGCACATTCAAGGACAACGGTTTATTGATTTCTATTATTATCATTAATTATTGTCATGAAATAATTTTTGTTATGGTTGAACCAGATTATTATATATTTGATATATCCAATTTTTATTTCTGTATTATTTTTTTACAAATCATATTAAATTATAAAAACAAAACATGTTATTTGTAATCAAATCCACTGATTAACAAAAACGGTTATCACTAAGGTTATATATATAATAATTTGACTTCACTATAATTAAACTAATTAAAATTAAAACCATTCACTAGCCTGGATTAGAACTAAATAGTATAACTTCAATTATGGACAACCACTTTCATCTTACATATATTCCAAACATGAATATAAGTGAACCGATCTTTTAAAACCAAGTAAACAAACGAGCCCGAATAATAAAATTGAACCTTATAACTAATCAAAAAGGATTTGAATGAACTAAAAAGGGTCATAATAATTAAATTACATATATAATTTGATCTTTAATTATTAATTAATATGCCTACTATTTTTTATTTAGGTATTTAATAACAAGTGGAGAACACCAATGGATTTAAGGTAAGGGATCCTCTCCTTTTCACTGTTAATCAAGATTGTTCTCTATGATATGACTTTTTTGTGTAATACCAAGTGATGGGGTATGTTTTCTCACCTCCCCCATAATTCCCTAATGTTTTATAAGTTATGATAAACCTCTTATCTCTCTCATCAAGTCTTATTAGTTACACCTAATACCATGCCGATAAACTGTAATGGATTCTACCCGAACATCCTTTATTCCTTCAGGTTTCTCTATCATTCTTTTTACCAAAAATGTAGTTGTATTTTATTTTTATGTAAAAATTCTACATTCTGTTTATATGCTCCAAAATCATGTTCCATGATCCATCTCTCATTCTCTTTCATGGATGTACATTCTTTTAAGTGAATCCCTCCTCGTTACTTCTTAATAAGCACACTCGTTTTAAATTAACTTCCTGAACTTTTACCCAATTTCAAGTGCACTCTATCCACTATTTTAAGAAACAATTTTCTTTATAAATTCATTATTTTTATTATTAAAACCTTCTTTGTTCAATTTTGGTTTTATATAAAATAATTTCTTCTTTACTATTTTAAAGGATCTATAGTATTTTCTTTAAAACCACACCAAAATGTTTAAATGCTAATGTTTCTCAAATAAATTTCTTATATGTTGTCACTTATATTTGTTACCACATACCATGTTATATGCCTATATTACCTTATGAACGTCCATGTATGTTCTAATCCCTTTATTTAATGGACACTTTCATGATACACTCATTGGTTATGCTTTATGTCATGATTGTGGTACCCAATTCTCTCCATGGGTAGCCTTATGTTTATGAACAATTGCTTATGTATGATTATTTAGGTGGAAAGAATATATATATGGAAATAATATTTATGTGGAAAGAATATTCATGAAAATTTTGAGATGGGTGTGCCTAGATAGTACTCCAATGCATTGGGTAAGGTTAAGTACCATGAGATGCGATGGGAAACGAGATTGGTGGCTAGCCTCAACCCATACTGAAATATGAAACAGGATTAGAGGTTAGCCTTGACTCATGCTAAAGAAATGTTTTATGATTATGCCACATTTATATGATTCCATGTTTATATGATGCCATGATTATATGACATTATTTCATATGTTCCATGTTTTGGATATTAATATGTCATGCCTCTTAACTCATGTGCTTAAGATGTATCTCTATGCTAATTCCATTAATGGGATTTTCAGATCATCCCTTTGTTCATGTGTTCCCTAGGGTACCCTATGCAGATGTAAGGGATCAAAGGAAGTTATAATCTCTTTATGGATATTAAATAAAGAAGTGTTTTTTAGCCCCATGTTTTATGTTTTATGTACCTAGTCTTCCAAGACACTAGACTTAACGATCCTTGGATTGTACTCTAAATATTAATTATGCTTAAAATCATGAAATTTTTTAGGTAAAAGGCTCGGGTCACTATAGTTGGTATCAGAGAATGGTCTAGTTATTTGTGGAGATTATGAATAGAGCACCTTAGTGAAAACCTTAAGGATGAGACTAAGTATAAAAAACATTCCAGAATTTTGGTGGGTATTGAGTAAGTAGTTTATCAAGAAAATACATCCTTGTCTAGATACGAGAAGTTATAGGTGGATCTAGCACAGATGTATCTAGTGGTAAAAACCAAAAACACCACATTGAGCTAGACTTAAACGAGAACTAGTGCACGATAATGGGCCTTTCTGCGCTCTTGGTTACGACTCTACCAGGGGATATGCTTTGGTAGATTCACGAGCTTTGTACAAACCATTATTAAGGAACAAATATAATCCCAAAAGAATATAATTTAAGAAATAGATCGAGGATAACCAGGATATAGACCTAATTAATCACAATTTAGGATATACTTCTTCTTTATAAGTTTATACTTTTATGTTCAAGGTTTCCTTTTTATTCTCAATTGCTCAATATTCAAGACCTCTAATTATACGTTATTTTTCTTAGTTAATGGTGGGAAATATAAGAACGCGTTCCAAAAACCAATGTCATAGGTAATGTGATCATTTCCCTAATGATATTCCTGATGTGATGGAAGTGGGTGCTCAAAACTTCATGGAAGTACTTGCTCAGCTGGCTCGAGTTATGAATAATAACTTGAATCAGGTGGACCGTCCATCTACTCCATGTAAAGGGAAAGTTTCCATAGAATCGATCATGCGAAAAAGGCCTCCCATGTATAGCGGGTCTTATGATCCCCTCCTCATAGAACAATAGATTAAATCCATTGAAAAAAATTTGTCCATCTTCTAGTGCTCGAATGAAGAGAATGTTGAACTGGCGGTCTATCGTTTTGATGGGGAAGCCGATCAGTGGTGGACACTGATCAAGAATACAAAGTCCCAAGAGGAAATTGATTCTATACATTGGGAGGAATTCAAGAGGATATTTTTCAACAAATATTTTTCTCAAACTCTCTATCTCAAGATAGAAAGAGAGTTCCTCGGACTCAAGAAGAAGGAAGATGAGTCCATCAGGGCATTTGAAGCAAACTTTTCAAGGCTTGAAACATACGCCTCTGGCTATGTCATGAACACCGAAAGCATGGTGGATCGATTTTTCAATGGACTAAATCTGATTCTACAAAAAGCGTTGTAAATTTGAGACTTCGACAGTTATGAGGAGATTGTCTGTTGTGCCCTGAAGGTTAAAATGGATATCGGAGACTCTCAGTGGTATCATGGGCCTAGTGACAAGAAGCAGAAAATGGAGAACAACAAGGATGGTTCACCAAACAAATCACATGATGGAAATAAGCCTCACTTTCCCCTTTCTAAAAATTGTGGGAAGAAGCATATTGGTGACTGTCTCAAGGGAACCAAGAATTTCTTCAAATGAGGATTTTTTGGTCATCTATCCAAGAACTACGAAAGGGATTTGAAAAATTCCACTAATATTGAATAAGAACGGAAGGTTTAGATCAACACTCAGTTAGCAGTGTAGTGTTATAACTGCAAGGAGCTTGTCCATTATGAGAACAATTGACCTAAGCTGAGGGTTGTCGAAGGTAATCAGCAACAACCTATAAGGCAATAAGGAAGGGCTTATGCTATCACTACTGCTAAGGTGGAGCTGGAAAATGATGTGGTGATAGGTACACTTGTTATTCATTCAGGAATAGCGAACGTACTATTTGATTCTTGATATATGAATTCTTTCATATCTTACAAGTTTAGTAGAACTATTCAAACACAACCTCAAAATTTGGAGGAAAAGTTATCTGTGAGAATAGAGAATGGGGAAATTATTACATCCATAGTTTTTAACTCCTCCCTGGTTAACATTTATGGACTGAACCTCCCAACAAATCTCATCATACTTACTTTAGTGGAGTTCAATGCTATCTTGGTCATGGATTGGCTATCTTTTTACAAGGCCGGCATCAATTGTCGGGAAAGGGAGATCACATTTCCCATCCCTAAGCATAGTCTGATTCTTTACAAGTGTAAGGAGGAAGATGAGTCTCCTTTATAATCTTTGTCTCAAGTTTGGATACTGCTTCCTTGTGACCAAGCATATCTAGTTCAAATGATTGGGAAAAGGGATAGAATCATGCTTGAAGACATGCCCATCATGAGGGATTACACTGATGTATTCCTTGAAGAGTTTTATAGTATTCCTCTTGACTGAGAGGTTGAGTTTTCAATTGAACTTATCCCTGGATCTCTACCAATCTCAAAGACACCTTATATAATGGCCATCATAGAACTGGAAGAGTTGAAGAAGTAGTTACTGAAGAATATGGAGAAGGGTTTTATATGCCTGAGTGATTAACCATGTGGTGCTCCAGTACTCTTTGTCACAAATAAGGATGGATCAATGCACCGCTGCATTGATTACCGTGAGCTCAACAAAATCACGATAAAGAACAATTATCCCATTCCTTGAATAGATGACTTGTTCAATCTGCTTTGTGGGGCCATTTATTTCTCTAAGGTGGACCTTCGGTCATGATATCACCAACTAAAGGTAAAGAAAGATGATATTCCCAAGACTATCTTTCGAATGAGGTATGGGCACTATGAGTTCATAGTGATTCCCTTTGGACTCACTAATGCTCCAATAATTTTCATGGATTTAATGAATAGAGTATTTAGAGATTACCTCAAAAAATTTCTGGTTGTCTTTATTGATGATATTATTAAATACTCCAAGAGTAAGGAGAAACATGAGGAGCATTTAAAAACTATGTTAAAGACTTTACGAAGAGAGAAGTTGTATGAAAAGTAAAGTAAATGTGATTTCTGGATGGAGGAAGTATCATTCTTGGTGCATGTTATCACCAGGAAAGGAATATCTGTAGACCCTTCCAAGATGAAGGTAATTGAAGAGTGGCTGAGGCCAACTTCTGTAACGGAGATCTATAGTTTTTTGGGTCTAGCTGAGTATTATCGATGATTCGTGAATAACTTTTCATGATTGTCAATCTCAATGACCATGCTGACACGGAAGGGAGTAAAGTTTTTCTTGAGACAGGAATGTGAAGACTATTTCAAGGAGTTGAAAAAGAGGCTTATCAATGCACCAGTACTCACACTCTCTTCAAGTGGAGAACTCTTTGTGGTGTATAGTGATGCTTCTAAGAAAGGATTAGGATATGTGCTAATGAAAAGTGATAAAGTGATAGAATATGCCTCAAGGGAGCTGAAAATCCATGAGTAAAACTATCCCACACATGATATGGAGTTTGCGGTTGTGATCTTTGCGTTTAAAATCTGGTGGCATTATCTCTATAGGGAAAAATGTGAGATATATACTGACCACAAGAGTCTCAAATATATATTCACACAAAAAGAGCTTAATATGTTCCATCAAAGATGGATAGAGCTCATCAACGATTATGACTACTCAATACAGTACTATCCCGGTAAGGCAAGCAAGGTGGCGGATGCTCTAAGTAGAAATGATCCTACATCTTTATCAATGATGAGAATTGGAAAGAATCCAATCTTCTTAGATTTGAAAAGGATGGACATCGGAATAATTATGGGAGGAATGTCATCAATCCTTTCTCAAATGATTTCTTATCCATCCCTCTTGGAGAAAATAAAAGATGCTCAAAGAAAAGATGTGGAAATTCAAAAAAAGGTGGAAGCTATCAGAAATGGGAAATCCTATGATTTCCAAATTGATGAAGAATGAGCTGTATGATTTGGGTCATGATTATGTGTACCATCCTATCCAGAGATAAAGAAGGAGATTTTGGGTGACACACATAGCTCAACCTTATCGATCCATCCAAGAATCACTAAGATGTATCAAGATCTCTGGGAAAACTTTTGGTGGGACAATATGAAAAGGTAGATTGTTGAATATACATCAAAGTGCCCAGTATGTCAACAAGTGAAAGCTGAGAGACAAAAGTAAGGGGATGATGCAACCACAACCCATACCATCATGGAATTTGGAGAATATTACCATGGACTTTGTCACTGTACTTCTAAAGACATCTAGAGAAAACAATGCTATATGGGTCATTGTGGATCTTCTTACAAAGACAAATCACTTTATAATGGTTTGAGAGGACTTCTAATTGGATAAACATTAATGGATTTACATAAAATAAGTGGTAAGGATGCATGGAGTACCACTATCTATTGTATCCGATCGTGATCTGAGATTCACCTTGAATTTCTGGAAAAGTATCTAGCATGCTTTGGGCACTGAACTGAATTCAATATGGCCTACCATCCTCAAACTGGCCAATCTGAGCGAACTATTCAGACACTGGAAGACATGTTGAGAGTGTCTTCTATTGATTTAAAAGTAGGATGGGACCAACATCTTCCACTGGTTGAATTCTCCTACAACAATAGTTTCCAATCGAGCATCTGAATGGCACCATATGAAGCCCTTTATGGTAAAAGGTGAAAAACATCGGTGTGTTGGGATGAAGTCATTGAGTGTAAGATGATAGGAACTGAAATGGTCGAAGAAATGGTGGAGAAGGTGAAAACCATTTATTAGTATATCAAGGAATCCCAGATTCAACCGAAGAGTTATGTAGATAATCGTCGACGTGACCTTGAGTTCAACGTTGGATACGTGTTATTACTACACATATCTCCATGGAAGAAGGTCATGAGGTTTGGATAGAAAGGGAAGTTATGTCTTATGTACATCATCCCCTTCGAGATCCTTGATCGATTTGGAGCTGTGGCCCATCGACTGTCACTTACACCTACCATGTCAAAAGTACATGATGTCTTTCATATATCCCTCTTAAGTAAGTACATACCAGACCCTTCACATGTACTCTCTTCAGAGGTGGTACAGTTGGAGGATGATCTCTCGTATGAGGAGCAGCCAATAAAGATATTGGATCATAGAGACAAAGTTCTATGCTACAATAATATTCATCTAGTCAAAGTACTATGGAGAAATAATAAGTACGAAGAGGAAACATGGGAACTAGAGGAAGCAATAACGAAAAATTACCCACACCTGTTTTTGGCTTAGAATGTAAAATGAAAATTTGAGGGTGAAATTTCATAAGGGGGAAGAATATAACGACCCAATGTTTTTCAATGGAAATTAACTTCTCATAAGTATGTCATAAAATGACATGAAAACACAACATAATGAACTACTAAGTGCTATGTGACCTTTAAACATAAGTTTGTCACTTCTGTGTTTGGAATTTTGAAAATCTGGCATACGCGATTATAATTAGTATGTTATTTGGAGTCCGATAAAGAAAACATATTTTTAGTGAATATTAACCTACCCTAATGGATCGTAACATACCCTTATGAATAGTGATATACCCTAATGAATAGTAACCTCACCTATGGTAGTATAAAAATAATATTCAAGTTGGAAGTATGATATACCTATATTTTGGAAGAAGTTAATGAATGTTTTAAAACTGGTTTTGATAATAAATTATTATTTTAATTTAATATTAAAATAATCATATATAGAAAATTATTTTTGAAAAAAGGACTTCATTTTTGGATTCTATATGGAAAAAAATGTTTGGGGTGAATTTTTGGGATTTTTCTGAAATACATGAATTTTTGACGAATAGTAAAATACGATAATTTACAATAAATGCTAAATAAGGGATTTATTGAGTCACTGATGATGTTATGCTGATGTAATCCCACATGTTTCGGGATCACTTGATAAAATTACTATTCTTTGTCGTGAAATACTTACTATTCTTGTCTTTTGAATAAATAATAAATTAATGATTATAATATTATGAAATCCCTCCTCTTTTTCACTATAACCCCCCCCCCCCCTTCACTCCCTCTTCTATTCACTACTCTCAAGCCTTGTGCCTTGAATTATTCTTCCCAAATCACTCCCCAAGATCCTTACCCATGTCCAAAAGCTCCTATCCTCTCCAAAATACCATGACCTATCCCCTTAAGAGGTTATTAAAGGAGAAAGTCTCAAGAGGCAAAATTCCTCTTCCCAATTTCTTCTTTTCTTTTAAGTTCTTTTCTTTTTATTTCTTTCATCACCTCCCTTCACCATAATAGTATGATAAATATAGTAACATACATGTAATTTTATGTTTTCATTCTAATGGTATATTACATTATCTTCTCTCCTTTCCCCAACCTTTTATTTGAAAGAAATGAAAGCAGCGTTGGAGATGTGCTAATTTAGCACATTCAAGGACAAATATCTATCAATTTCTATTGTTATATTTAATTATGGTCATGAAACAATTTGTGTTATGTTTTAACCAGATTATTATATATTTAATATATCCTATTTTTAGTTCTGTATTCTTTTTGTAAAAATGGTATTAAGTTATAAAAACAAAACATGTTCTTTGTAATCAAATCCACCGATTAACAAAAACGGTTATCACTAAGGATATATATATAATAATTCGACTTCACTATAAGTAGCCTAAATAAAATTAAAACCATTTAATCTCATGGATGTGAACTAAATAATATAACTTCAATTCTGAACAACCACTTTCATCTTACATATTATCCGAACTTGAATATAACTGAACCAATCTTTTAAAGCCAAGTAAACAAATGAGCCCGAACAATGAAATTGAACATTATAAATAATAAAAAAGGATTTTAATGAAGTAAAAAGGGATATAATAATTAAATTAAATATATAAAAGGTTCTATAATTATTAATTAATAATCATAAATATTTTTATTCAAGTCTTTAATAAGAAGTGGAGAACACCAACAGATTTTAGGTATGGGATCCTCTCCTTTTCACTCTTAATCAAGATTGTTCTCTATGATATGCCTTTTTTGTGTAATACCAAGTGATGGGGTATGTTTTATCACATCCCCCATACTTCCCTAATGTTTTATAAGTTATTATAAACCCCTTATATCTCTCATCAGGCCCTCTTAGTTACACCTGATACCATGCCGATAAACCGTAATGGATTCTACCCGAACTTCCATTATTCCTTCAGATTGCTCTATCTTTATTTTTACCAAAATGTATTTGTATTTTATTTTTATTTAAAACTTCCAAATTATGTTTATATACTCCAAAATCATGTTCTAAGATCCATCTATCATTCTCTTTCAGGTATGTACATGCTTTTAAGTGAATCCCTCCTCAATACTTCCCAATAAACAAACTCGTTTTAAAGGAACTCCCCAGACTTTTAACCAATTTCAAGTGAACTCTATACTCTTTTTTAAGACACCATTGTGTTTATAAAATCTGTATTTTTATTATTAAAACCTTCTTGGTTCAATTCTAGTTTTATATAAAAGAGTTTTCTCTTTACTATTTTAAAATCTCTATAGTATTTTCCTTAAAACCGCACAAAAATGTTTTAATGCTAATGTTTCTTAAATACATTTCTTATATGTTGTCACTTATATTTGTTACCACCTACCATGTTATATTCATATATTAACTTATGAACGTCCATGTATGTTCTAGTCCCATTCTTCCATGGACACTTTCATGATACACTCATTGGTTATGCTTTATGTCATGATTGTTGTACGCAATTCTCTCCATGGGTATCCTTATGTTTATGAAAAATTGTTTCTGTATGATTATTTATATGGAAAGAATATTTATGTTTCAAGAGTATTCATCAAAATTTTGAGATGGGTGTGCCTAGATAGCGCTCCAATGCATTGGGTAAGGTTAAGTCTCATGAGATGCGATGTGAAATGGGATTGGCAGTTAGCCTTGACCCGTACTGAAATGGGAAACATGATTGGTGGTTAGTCTTGACCCATACTAAATAAATGTTTTATGATTCTACCACATTTATATAATTCCATGTTTATATGATCCCATTATTATATGATATTATTTTATATGTTCCATGTTTTTTATATCAATATGTCATGCCCCCTAACTCATGTGCTTCAGATGTATCCTTATGTTCATTCCCTTACTGATATTTTTATCTCATCCCTTTGTTCATGTGTTCCCCAAGGTACCCTATGCAGATGTAAGGGCTCAGAGGAATTTAGAAGCTCTTTATGTAGATTAAATAAATAAGTATTTTTTGTAGCCCCATGTTTTATGTTTTATGTACCTATTCTTCCAAGACACTAGACTTAACAATCCTTGGCTTGTACTCTGGTGATTAGTTATGATTTAAATCATGAAATATTTTATGTAAAAGGCTTGGGTCACTATAGGGGTGAGTATAAAAATACTCATTAAGACACCCCAAAAACAGTAAACATGAATCACCAAGTATAGTTAGCTCAATACAAGATGTAACAATATATAATAGATATAAGAAGTAGAGAAAACCCCAGATATATTCAAGGGAGACATTGTGCCATTAGGTGGTCATATCCAATGGCCAACCATATGATTTTGCTCGAAGAATTCCTGTTCTGGGAGAACTCACTCCTAGATCCATGATACCATTGGAGACACTCAACAAAGAGGTCTAGATAATTCGGTCCATGCCCAAAGATAAAACATTGGACATGAAAGACAATGGTACACAAGGAGGGGTCCACACCCAGAACCGCTGGGGGACACCATGAACCCAATCTAGATCAACCTACTATGTAGTGGATCATACGCCAATGATTCCACAAACCCTATTGATGTGGCCCATTAGATTGAGGATTAATGCCTGGATCATGTAGGTCACGCTGATTCCACAAACTCCACTAGGGAAGATAGAGGATTGAACTCTATTATCATAGAGGGAAAATACAACTCTATTTGAGACTCGGCCTCAATATGGGATTACAGTCCCATGATGTGGCTGTAATTTCCCATCGTACCCTTGAAGAAAGGACCAAGGAAACACACTCAACCTATATTTGTACAAAATAAAAAAGGGAGCCTAAAATCCAAAGAAGGCACCAAACATTGATCATGAGTCATCCGTCTCCAAATTAGGGTCATGCAGCTTCTGATGACACAACATTTGGATGTTCTATTTAAGAGTTATGTCTATTTGGAATGAAACTTCTCACCAACCTATTGGTGGACTACGAACATACCACCGTAGTATGTACACATACTGTTGTGGTTGGTCCACCTACTACCATGGTCATCCACTCATGGACTGACCATCACGGTCAGTCCACCTACAGAAATTGACCAGCCGCTATGGTCGACCACAGCGGTCGACCGCCCACTGACTATCCGCATTGTCACTACTCCTACATAAACTCCACCTATTGCTCCACCTCAAGGTCAAACACACTGCAAAGTCGACCGCAACTGGCCCAGCCCCCTATTGACCCAAATCCACCCTAGGTCCAGCTCATCCATCCCAACCCACCAGCCCGACCCGGTCCACCGGCCCGACCCATCCCACTAACCTGTCTCGGCCCACCAGCTCTGCCCGACCTATTAGTACCCAACCCACCTATCCCATCCCACTCTTCATTCACCACCTCTTCGTGTCAACTAATACCATGTTCATCGACACCAGCCCCACCGGCCTCACTGCCACTGCCCGTATGTGGCTCTGCCATCTGCATGTGGCTCCGCCGTCCGCACACTGGTTGCTATTGTATGCTGAAGTTAGCCACCGGTGGTCCCTTCTAAGGACCAAATCACCTCCTCTGATCATAAAAAATAGAAACAATCAATGATCCGAGCTTTTTGGGTTCTGACCTACACTGATCTAGCCTTGATGTCAATTCACCTCAAATTTAGGGGTCTGATCTTGTTCAAAACCACTCAGAAACGTCATGTCGGGACCACTGGGGTTCAACAATAAATAATACAAAGAACAAAGGGAGGAATGCACATGAATAAATGTTAACCATCCTTGGCCAAACATTCTTGGACAACGATAAAGAATGGGGGATTTGGGTTAGAAAACCGAATCAAATAATTCATGATAAACCCATAAAAATAATTATATACCACAAATATGATCAATCTGTAGGATAATATGTTCATGGATTAGCCAAAATTCATCATAGGAATCAAGAACGGGAAAGAAATGATTAAATCCAAAGCCCTGCCTATATTTGGATCGATTATTAATGAAGAAAGAAGTTATGTCTTTATTGTTAGAAAGATCTATCAAGATCAGTGTTCATCAATCACCAATTGGAATCTATGTTGTCATCGAATCGGTATAATTCTTCTGATCTCTCTCTAAAGGGTTTCCAAAGGATTACAAGGTTATGAGGTTAACCCTAAATCTTTTAAAAATGGTTTAATTAAAAATAAACATGTTCCTACATCAACAAAATAATATAAAATAATTTTTTCTTAATTTATTGTATTCATTTAAAATGTCTGATGTGACATTCCACAATCGACTCATTGCATCCAATTTTATGTCGCAACTAGGATAAATACACTATTATTAATTCCACAGTGCCCTTGTATTTATGATTTAGAAACCCATTAAAGAGTTCTTCCATATTTTCCGAAAAAATTGTGTGTGGTGCCATTGTATATGTTAATATTTTTCAAACATTTATTCTGCGAACATCGCGCCTCATAATTTCATGCCTTATCAGTGATTTTTTTTTGAAAATTATCAATATAATATCTACAAATAATACATAAAAAATATAATATGTTACATTCTTTACGGCTTGGGGCTTTACATCCTTGAAAATCCATAACAAGGGCTACTCAAACAGATGAGGTTACTAAGCATGAATTTGAACCTCCCACTTCCATGTTATCTCTTGGAGATTCTCATGCTACCATCAGACACACACTAAATGATTCGATCACCCATGAAGGATCCTCTCTTACGAATCCTTGACCTTTATCAGGTACTCAGAAAAAGTCGCTCTAACCTCGATGTCTAGCTTTCCCATGTCGATGACATGTGATGGATTATACACATACCTCCTCAGCTACAACACGTGGAAGAAATTGTGTACCTAGTCTAGATACGGAGGTAGAGCTAAGAAGTATTCCAACTCTTCAACTCTATGTAGTATCTGTAAAGTGTCGATGAACCTTATAGATAGATTCCCACCCTATCCAAATCTCTGTAATCCCCATCGAGGTGAAACCTGGAGGAACACATGGTCTCCTTCCTCAAACTCCAAAGGAATTCATAATATATCTGTATAAGACATTTGATGGCTCTATGCATTCTTTATCCACTCTTGGATGATTTACACCTTCTCTGTAGTATCTTGTACTAACTCCAGGCCCATAACTGCTGACTCTCCTGGGTCATTCTAGAAAAGTGGTGACATGCATAGTCACCCATACAAAGACTCAAATGGTTCCATACCAATGGTGGAATGGTATATATTATTTTATGAAAACTCAACCGGTGATTATTGATCCTCCCAACTATATCCCATGTCTAACATGAAATCCAACAACATGTCCTCAAGAACCAAAAAGGTATTTTTGTTCTAATCATCTGTTTGTGGGTGAAACGCTGTAATCAAGGGTAGCTGGGTCATAAACACCTCCTATAATCCCTTCCAAAATTTTTATGTAAAGAGAGCATCATGATCTGAAACTATTGTCTATGGAACTCTATGGATTTGAACTATATCATGCACGTAGACGCATCCCAATCTCTCTACTAAACTCTGCTCTCAGATAGCTATGAAGTGGGATGACTTGGTGATTCATTCAACAATAACCCATTTGGAATTATGTCCCCTAGATTTACATGGTAAACCTGGAACTAAGTTCATCGATATCTCATACAACATCCATTCTGAAACCCTAAGGGTTTGATCCAAACCCATTGGAACCTAGTACTCAGCCTTTACTTGCCGACATGTAAGGCATGGAGAAACAAACTCTGCAACTCGTGTATTCATACCTATCCACCAAAACTAGCATTGGAGGTCCTAGGATATCTTTTCCATACCTTGATGAATCTTCAAGTGGGATATATAAAACTACATCAAAACCACCTCTCACAACATCACTGGTTCTACTATCTGCACTTTGAAAAAAACAACATGCTCTCTACCTTTTCAGTA
The DNA here is from genome assembly GCA_963277665.1 of Viscum album. NCBI lineage: Eukaryota > Viridiplantae > Streptophyta > Magnoliopsida > Santalales > Viscaceae > Viscum > Viscum album. The sequence continues at coordinate 19,242,257 of OY728157.1, read as the reverse complement.
TCCATCAGGAGTGTGACCTATGAATATCTGAGCACTTAGGGTCTCATATTCAATATCCCCAAATTATGCCTCCCTAAATCACTGTAATAGTGGAGGGGTGACAACCATAGACTAAAGGTAAGCTTCTATATCTCCATCCATTAAGGATATCTATAATGAGGCCAACTGCTCTGATCCCTCATTCAGAAACTGTGAACTAGATCTCCAACTGAGATGATCTACCACCATGTTCCTCTTCGATTGAGTATAGAAAATATCAATGTCAAAGTCCTAGAGGTACTCTATACATCACCCCTATCTCTTGTTCAGATACTTCTAAGATAATATATACATGAGAATAGATGATAAATTTCTCTCCCATTAGGTAGGGTCACCACATCTTCAATGCGAAGACTATTATTTCTAACTCAAGATCATGGGTTTCAAAGTTCTTCTCATGTGGCTATAAATGGGATGAACCATAGGCAATAACCACTTGACTCTGAATCAGGAAATAACCAATATCAGTCTTTGATGCATCATAGAACACCACATACTTGACACCTTCCTCCAGTAACCTCAAGATGGGAGTGATCATCAACCTATGCCTCAGCTCATAAAAGAATTACTGATACTCTTCCATCCACACAAAAGTCATCCCCTTTCATTTCAAAGATATCAAGGGTGATTCCACTCTAGAGAAGTTGGGTGCAGACCTCTAATAGAACCCTACCAACCCAAAGAAACTTCGAATCTCAGTAACACTCTTGGGTGGATCCCAAGAAAGAATTTCCTCAACATTTACTAGATCCACTGCAACTCCATCCTTTGAGATGAAATGTCCTAAAAAATGGACCTCTTGAATCCAAAACTGGCACTTAGAGAGCTTCTTGGATATTTGGTGCTCTCAGGGTGTGTCCTAACCCATCCTCAAGTGTCTTGAGTACTCTTCCTCATACGCTGAATACATTAAGATTTCAACGATAAATACCACCATGAAATGGTCAAAGTAAGGCTCAAGGATCCGGTTCATGAGTCCCATGAACCCTGTGGGGAGGTTTTTTACACTAAATAACATCACAAAGTACTCATAGTGACCATAAAGTCATCTTTATAATGTATTTATTATATCCTCATCTAGTACTCATAGGTGGTGATAGCATGGTCTGAGGTCAATCTTTGAGAACCATCATACCTTTTTCCACTGATAAAAGAGGTCTTCGAACCTTGGTAGTGGATACTTTATCTTCACGTTCACCAGGTTTAATTAATAGTAATCCACACAAAACCTCAAGATCTCATCTACTTTCATGGAAAAAACTAGGGATGCTCAGGTTGAAACACTGGGCCACACGCAGCCCTTCTTATGTAATTCTTCCAAATGTATCCTCATCTCAAGAAGATCCAAGTGATCTATCCAATATGAAGGTGTAAATATTAGTTCCATACTATAGAGTAGATTGATGAAGAAGTGCATATCCTGTTGGAGAGGAAAACCAAGAACATCTTTGGGAAAGACATACTCATACTCATCCACCATTGTAGCATATAAAGGACTCATAACATCCACTCTAGTAGGGGGAAGGATATCTAACTAATTATTAATTGGTCTCAACCTCCAATGTGTGAGTCCACCACACATTTCTTGGATTTTCCTTTCACTAATAATGGAAAATGTGGTTCCATGACTACGGGCACACTGCACCCTTTGCATAAAATAGTCAATCTGAGGGATAACCGGTCTATACTAAGAATGATTTTGTAGTTCCTTGACACCACTACCAAGATATCCTAATAGGAACTCTCACCTCCAAGAGTTAGGTCACACTATAGGCACTAGTGTGTGATCACCAAGTATCCTTTAGTAGGACTCTCCATGAATAAGGGTCGAGTAAAAGGTTCAACCAGAATCATCGAGTCTCAAACAAGATTCAGGGAAAGAAAATAATGACAAGCACCTGTGTATATCAAAATTAAATATATGATGTAAAATAAAAATATCATACCTCATATCATACTTGGAGGCTCGGGGTAATAAACCTTCATATCCTACAACTATCTGAGTCCCTATCCACCACCTCTATGAGCCTGTCGTGGGCCACTTGGGGGTGGTGGTAGTAATAAGTCAAACCTACAACCACCTTTTTATTCCCTATGGGTCCCTCTTCCACGTCCACCTCCCTATGAACTACCCTACTCCAATATCTCTCTATATATCAGTGGTCCCTTTATCGTCTCCTAATCATCTGTATGAAAGTTTGGGAAATCTCATGCCAAATATCCACGACCATCGCATGAGAAACGCCACTTATCCCTTGGTTTATTTGATCCCCCTAGGAGACTTTCACCACTTACCATGATTCCTAGCATATTTTATTGAAGCACTTGCCACTTTAGGATCCTTGTGACTTCCATCAATTACCTTCCACTGAATTCTCGGCTACTGGGTGCCCACTTCTAGCTCCCACTACTGGTGTATGCTCTTCGAGAAAACTTTCCACTAATAGGACCTTCTCAACTACACCCATATAAGTAGAAATGATAAGTGAGACCAAAAATTGGTCTCACGTAGCTTTTATACAGATAGAATTCATCTCTGAAGAGATGCTCAAAGCTTATCAATGAGAGAGTTGTATCCTCATGTAATTGAGTCGCTATACTCCACCATCTCCCAATAGAGCCCTAAATAAGATTCACGGTAAGGAATTCCATCTTCTCGGAAGGTTTCCTCATAAGGAATAAAATGGTTGACTTCCTCTATCCAATCATGATCTATTTGGGGGGTCTGGATCACCCCAAATCCTAGGAGGTTGATTCCTTTGAAACTCATACAATGCACTCAACCCATGTGCATCCTCAAGTGGTAGTGTTGGTAGTAGATGCTACTTGACAGGGGGTGGTTTATCTATTAAACCACCCAGAGGTGCTATCTCTGGTACAAGACCTTGTACTAATTCATCATTTCTAGGTGGTTCATATTCGTGATCATGCAGTGGAATCATAGTTGGATGTCCATGTCGAGGCATCCTAAAATAAAACAAGATGTATCATGGTCAATAGAGTATATCATGGAATCTGACTGAATAAGAACATGAAATACAAAACCATTCTGATATGATTCATGTAATATTGTTTTCCCCTACAACCAATGTTTTAATTTACTAAGTAGAAAAGCATGTGATCAATTTTTATAGTGAATGGATACATCGTATGCTGCACCAACACTGGTGTCCCTGGCATAAAAGACAAACTTGATACACCTAATACTATTTCCCCAAACCAACCTCATAGACTCTTTTCCCTAAATTAGAACTGACTACTCTGATACCACTATATCATGCCCTGTTTAAGAGGGTCCCATTTCATTACTATCCCAATAATGCGTCCAATAGGCCATGGGAACATGACTAGCACCAAGTAGGCATATCCCACAAATGGGAGGAATTATCCTAAAGTATCTATACACATGCACACATCTCCAAGCCAAAAATAATTAAATCTAAAACAACTGATAGAATGCACGCATACAACTAATATCCCACAATTAGAGTATGATAGGAATTAAAGGAAAAGTAAATTGGGCCAAGTAAAATCCCACTATAAAAAGTCTTTAACACAAGACTAACTGAAACTGTAGAGAGTCCATCCTACTCCAAGGGAGAGGACTACGTCAAAGGTATGTTCCTAGTAAACACCTCTATCTTCCCATCTCCATATATTCTTCACTGGCTCCTGGTCCTTCTAGGAAACTATCTAAATGGCTTCCATCAGTACAAGACGTTATGCTTATTGACAAATCATGTGCATGGGTGATTATAAAAATATTCTGTAAGACACCCATATAACACTAAACAAGAAGAACTAATTATAGTTATCTCAATACAAGATTTAACATTTTATAACATATACAAGAAGTATTGAAAACCCCATATATACTCAGTAGAGACACCATGCCATCAGGCGGTCATAACCAACTACCAACTAATGTATTTTTCTCGAAGAATGCTATTTCCAGGAGAACTCACTCCTTGATCCATGATATCATTAGAGACACTAGAAGAAGAGTTCTAGTTCATTTCAGCCCCTCCCAAAGAGCACACATTGTTCAAGGAAGACTATGATACATAGAGAGTGGTTCATGCTTAGAACTTCTGGGGGATACCACAAACCCAATCTTGATTAACCCGCTATGTAGGGGATTGTACGCTAATGGTTTCAGAAACCCTACCAATGTGTCCCTATAGATGGAGGATCAATTCCCTACTCATGGATGTCACATTGATTCCACAAACACTAATAGGGATGATATATGATCTCACTCTAGTGCCACAGAGGCACACTATAACTCTATCTAAGACTTGGACTCTAGAGGGGATTAAAATCCAGTGATACAGATGTAATGTCACACTGTACCCTCGAGGAAAGGACCGAGGGAACATACTCAACCTATAATGGTCCACACAAGGAAAAAAGGGGAACCTAAAATATGAATAAAGTGCTCCAAATTGGTCTTTATTTGACCATCTTCAAATTAGGGTCATGTTACCGCTGACGACATATCATTTGGAAGCTCCGTTTAGGAGTTATGATTTTTTGGAATGAAACTGCCCGCAGACCTACTAAGGGCCTGCAAACCTACAATCACTGTAGTTCCACCTACCACAATGGTCAGTACACTTACTAATATGGTTGGAAACTAGTGGAATAGTCGTCACGATTATTCCACCTTCCATGCATGAGTGGCCGCTACGGTCGACCTCCTTGGTCGACTACCCGCAGACCGACCAAATGGCCGTTGCACCCGCAGTAACTCCACTTACCGCTCTGCCTCATGGCTGACAACACCGTAGTGTCTACCGAACTCCTCCCTACACAGGTTGACCCAAATCCACCTCACTTTCACCTCATCCAGCCCATCCTACCGGCCCAGAACACTCATATGTGCCCCGCCTGGCCCAACCCGCTCCACGTCTGCCACCCTCAGCATCGGCCCCCACCACTCCACATCTTCTGCCACCTGATCAGCCACTGATAGCCACACACAGCTCTAATATCTGCTTGTGGGATATCTCCATGCGTTGTTGCTGGCTACCGGTCGTCATCACCAAGTGTTGTTGGTCCCTTCCAAAGACCACTTCCCCTCCTCTAATGCTTGAAAATCAAAACAATCATAGATCTGAGATCCTTGGGTAATAATCTACACAAATCCAACCTCATTTTTTGATTCTCCTAAAATCATGGGGGTCTGATCGAGTTCAGAACCACCTGACAACATCGATTCAGGACCAAAGGGGTCCAATAGAAAAGAATGCAAAGAACGGAGGGAGGAATGTACATGAATCAAGTTTCATAATCATTGGACAAGAATTATTGGCCAGTGATCAAGAACATGGGATTTGGGTTAGAAAACAAAATCAAATAATTCCTTATAAACACACCAAAATAATCCCATCATGCAAATAGAATTGATTATTGGGTAAATTTGTTCATGGTTTGGTCTGCATTCATCACAGGAATCGATAATGGGGAAGAATAGATTAAATAAAAATCCCTACCTATTTTTTTATTGATAAGTAATGAAAAATGAAGTTACATCATCTTCGTTGGTGAGATCTATCAATATCGGCATTCTAAAAACACTGATTCAATGCTCCATCATTGTTGTCTCAATATAATTCTCCATATCTATCTCTCTATGGTTTCTAGATTATTTTAGGTTTGTGAGGTTAACCATGTATCTCTAGAAAATGGATTATTTAAAAATAAACTTGTTTTTGCATCAAAAAAATAAAATAAAATAATTTTTTCTAAGTTTATTTTATTCTTCTAAAACACCTGAGACAACTTTCCACAATCGACCTACTCCGGCCAATTTTTTCTCAAACTTAGGGTAAAGTTGTTATTCTGAATTCAATGGTGCCCAATGATTTATGATCTGGGCACTTTTTTAAGAGTTAATACACTTTTTTAGGAAAATTGTGCATACATTACATTAAATATTTTAATTTTTTTCAAATATTTACTCCAAGAACACCAAGCCTCAAAATCTCACTCCATTTCAGCACGTAGTCTCAAAAATAATCCATATAATATCTAAAATTAATACATATAAAATCAAAGATGTTACATTAGTCTCCCATTTTCTAGGTTTCCCCTTATATAAAACTAGTAATATGATTGGTTAATTAGAAGGAACCCCATTAGGATTTAGTGGTGAAAAAAATCCCTTGATCTTGTGCCAAGTAGATGTTTTGGTATGGAGGAGAGGCCCACCATAAAAATAGAATTTTTTATTTCAAATGTGTGGGATTTGGCCTATACTCTATTAATAATGGTTGAACCATACCTCCATGTCTTCACCTATCATTGAATAAAATATTATTGGGTTAGGATTTACATTTCCGATAAACTAACTATTCAAGTGGATTGGAATACCCTCTATCTTACATATATTTTCATCATACCTATTTTGAAAGAAGAATTATAATATCATATTATTGTACCCCTCCATCTCTGGGTATTCATCTCCTATAAATACCAAATTTCCCTAAGTTGTTCATTCTTCTCAGTAATACATCCAAAACACAAGACATTAAACTATAAAAAAATCCTTAGTTCCATGCTATTAAACTACCTGACATACAATCCATACACCAGGACCTAACATTTCTTAGAGTGGGTTGTCTTATCCATCAATATGTATTATAGTTGAATGTTTTATCTCTATGTTACAATAAAATATGGAAATTAATTTTCCCTACATATGATCCATATCTTCATAGTGGTCCCCTTAGACGAATATGATGTCGAGGATCATTAAGTGAAGATAAAAAACTCACCATCCCAACATTTGAGATAGATCTATGCAGGGAGACTCTTTTTGTAAGAACTATATATGGCTTGATTCCTAAACTATCCAGATATTTAGTGAAACTCAAGTATATCATCTTATGCCTAGACACAAGTCTTACACTAGAACAACCATCCCACATGATTTATCTACACTGAATACTATCAACCATGGTTGGTTATGGGTCTATAAAAAATCCCCCACCAGTGAAATCCTCTCCCAATATGAGAGCCCTTCACCTTAACAAAATCGCCAAACGTAAGAGATCATGCACTCAAATAGTTGTGGATGGCCTCCCATTAATGGGAAAAATTTCCCTCTTCCCTTTATATGATTTATATCTACCAAAGATGGTTCTACTTAAAAGTGAAGAATGTGGCATGATTCAAACCCTTAAAAATGAATTAGGAAAACTAGAGAATTGTATCCATAGAAATTGTATATTCCCATAAGCTCTGGTTTATCATTCAATACCTTAAACTTATTAAAAATGAATAAGTCATATAGACTCACTTTTCCAACAAATAAATCATATATACATATGGATTTATTATGCATGAGATAGATCTAGGAAAGATGGGATTCTGTATATGGCCTCCCATCGATAAGAATGTGTAAGGATAAAAGATACCTCCGGCATCTAAATTCCCCCAACTCATAAAAAAGTGTCCTTAAGGATATTTTTTGAAATATTACATCGGTTCCTAAAACCTTACCATATTATGTTGAATTTAAAGGATAAATTCATTATAACATGATGTTACAATGTAGAATAAATATGTCCCCAAAAAAATATGTTAGAATGTGTTTACAATCACCAATTATCACCCCTTATCAAATGACCACAAGAGATTGACCCTGGTCAACCAAATTTTGGAGTGATTCGTTCATATTTTTGAGAACCTCAATCCATATTCTACACATTGTGTCTTTAGTGTATCTGATTTTCACAAACCTTCCATGGACCATGGAAAATAACACCTAGCTCCAAGGGACCCATTGTCTGTCTATTCATGTCTTCCTCTGGCTCCTACGTATGAGCTCCTGACTTGTCAACCAATTTTAAATTTTTTTTGAAAAAAATGATTTGGATCCTTGTTATACATGAAATTTTTGTAGTGTAATTCATCACTATAGAGTGATTTTGGATTATCCTTGGAATGTTTGTCCCATATCACCGCTGATTATTCAAGAACCTCGATCCAATACTTACCTTACCTTTACCCTCAATTCAGAAGGGCATTGGAGTACCCTTAACCTTGGTAATCCTAATTAATTTTTTGTGTAACACATATCTGATACCAATTACATGTGAATCATTACCTTAAAACATAAAAAATGTATTCCAATCTATATGAAATTCAACATTATCCATTAATTGTACAAATTAAAATACCTTAAACTTCAAGTGAATGATATATACAACATGTTAGGATAAAAACCCATAAAGTGTTGTTTGAGAAAAATTCAATTCTCATCTTGATAATCATTTCATTTATATAGTTTAGGAAAGCAATAGAACAAAAATAAAAAAAATTAATAAAGATTTTAGGTACCATCTTCTAGACCTATTAAAATTCAATCCAACCTTACTAGACAGCCTGGTATAGGAAAAAGTTAGAGGGATTATTTATCACATCTCCTTACCATGATAATGTGTTCACTATGCGGAGACACAACTTTTAGGTTCCCTGGACCATTCTTGAATAATAAGTTTTCCGCAAACGACATTCATAAATTTGAAGTATGAGATGAAAATAAATAATTCATTGAATTGATAAATTTAACAAAGAACTCCATATCCTTTAATTATCTCCCTTTTTTCCCCATAGAGTGTATTGGTAAAAGGTACTGGCTGATTTAAAGGGGAACAGGTAGGATTTTCTAGTGAATAATGAAATTCTTTAGAGCCTGCGCCTATTGGTTGTTTTTGTCATGGAGGAAAGGTCCCCTTAAATCCATGAGATATTGTCCTATATTTATGTGATACTAGTTTATACCATTACTAATTGTATACCTATACCCATTAGCCCCATATTTACTTGACTCAGATATTCCTAGATCATGATTTAAAATCCCCATAATAAGAATATTTAAGTGGATCCAACATCATTAATGTTATGTCATCATGTATTATACCCATTATCAAAGAAAGAATGTGGTACTGAATTTTTTATCCTTTTAATAGACCTCATCATGTGACATAAAACCAGGTGATGTTGGGGCATGAGCTTCACAACCAATAAATAGAACTACGCCTAGGGTATTGATGGAAGGTATGAGCTAAATGACCCTAAACTATAGCTATTGAATGTTCGATCTAGAAGACCCTAAACTACATCAAAACATCAATCTGACTTTCAATACATTAATATATTAATGGAAAGATAAAAAATGTTCACTATGTTAAAAATTCATAAAGATCACCTTGGAAAAAAGTTTAGTCTCTACTCACTAGACACACACTTTGTGTGATCTAGGAAACTTTGGGAATTCATGAAATGGTAAAGAAAAAAACCTATTCTGGATAAAATCCTATAAAAGAGTCATGAGAAAATGGTGATTCTATATTAGATAATTATCTCTCAATGAATTATGAAAAATTTAGGGATAAAATTAATAGATACAAATCATTTGGTGACTATTATATAGACATAGAAAAAATCAATCAACTCTTGCTCGGACCACTGACCTAAGAAAAAACGAGATCACATTTTTATTTATTTGTATTCATCTAAGGGAACCAAGTCCTATAATTTATTAAAACTATACAAGACTTGTTCCATCCTATAGGACCATAAAATTGTTAGAGTATATTAATTTATGTTTCCTAAAAAAATTCACAAGAACCATATTTTTGTAACATATCCATCTAAACATGGGTCCTTACCCATGATTTCATTATAAAGGGATGTAGTATCCTTTTCTACGTATGAACTTGATCTACACAAGAGCTTTCATCATAGAGTTCTTCATCAATGAACTTATATCCCCTACTAATGAGCTTGATCTGCATAAGAGACCGCTATCTTAGAACTATGTGTGACATGATTCTCATTTATTTGGGATATATAGCATTGTCCAAGTCCCTTATTTTTGGATCCAGCCACAAATTCCTTTCCATCCCAATCCCTTCTTCAACTTGAAATTTATAAACCTAAAAATTTTATGATATCCATTCCGAAATCCAATCATAATACCTATCTTGGATTTATCCAAGTACTCAATGACTATAGTTTATTCTCAATAGCACCTAAAAGCCCTTAGTCAACACACTCATAACAAATCCGCTCATACGAATCCATATCAAATCCCATCAAATGAATAAGTACATAGAAATGTTATCTATGTATACCTAACAAATGAATTCATTTCCTTTCGAATGAATCCAATTTTAAGGGGGAATATTTTTTTAGTACCCATAATTGTGTACCAAGAACATTTCTATAGGATATTCAATAAGTGTGAATCCTATGAAAAAAATATTAGTATACATTGAATGAAGGTCTTGAAAATATAATCAATGAAGAAGAAGAAGGATTGGGATTGGGATTCATTTTATAAGGTAATTCATTATGTCACGTATTCCCCCCCATTTCACTTAGATTTTTATTCTAAGTAGTTATGTTTTCCCATTTCCAAAAAAATGGACATCCAATCAATCTCGATAGTTACCCAAATCAATAGAGGGAATATGTAGGAGTCGTCTCAACCATTCCAAGGTAGTTAGCACATATGGATAGAATAAGTGGAGAGGGTGTGGGTGCATAGATATGAACACACGCAATGAGGGTAGAGATGCATCATGGGTCGGCAGTGCAGCAGAGGTGCTGGAACGGGGCATGGCTAGTGAATGTTTGGAGAAAACCCTAGTAGTTTATTCAACCAGTCAAGAAGACTACATTTTGTAATTAAGAATTGACTGTATTGATCTCCTATCCAATTTTAGAATCATAGAGTTCAAAATATTAAACCATCGTTAAAACACTCTGAAAAACCCAAATTCATCTGATCAAATCAATTCACATAATTCAATCACACCCCCACATCATCTATAACATCTTCCCATTCACTAAATGCACTGATTCCACTAGTTCGAGGATATGATATTATTTATGTCTATTCAGATTTATCACCATATCAAAACAACATCATTGTCTTTGGCCTACTATTTTATGACCATGTCTACATGATCTCAAGAAAACTGATCCTAACACTTTGGCACTCGATGTTCATCATTTCATCTATCTATGATGATCAATATCAGTATCCTAGATGCCTGACCATACAAATTCTTTCATACAACTTCTCCCTTTCATGAATTGGATAGTTGAAGGATAGACTGATCCAACACCTGAAGTTTGTTGATCATGTGAATAATCAATAATAACAAGATCATCACATGAATCCAATCATGAAAACCAAAAAAATCTATCATAATATGTATGAAAGGTAATATAGTCAAAAGATGATGCTCATTCAAAGCATTGATGACATCAAATGGTTCACATAAGAAATAATGTATGTTGCTTCACAATTACTCTCCACATTTTATAACATTTGTTTACAAGAAGCATTTGAGGATTCTTTAACGGCTATCCATGGGCATATCACATGATCATGCAATGACCTAGAAGAAATCATGCAGGGACACTAGATATTGTCCAGATACTCTCTCACATTAAGGGTAGACAATTTGAAGACATTCTTGGGGATTTCCTTTTCATATGTGTGTTGTTCAAAGAAAAAAAATCCTCTGCATGAAACAGATCATGTGAACCTGAGAAACTATCATGACATGTATTTAGGATCACATTATTGACTGATGATGATCAAACTAATACATACTGACATCATGTGGATTCATATAAAAAATAGTGTATGTTTCTCCCATGATAGGATTCCATTAAATACATCCTCCTTCATATGAATCCACCAATGATTTTCTAATGATTTTCCATAGACATGTTGAGTGATCACACGATGTCCATGAAGCTATCACATAAAGAATATAATGGTATTCAATCATATTTCTCTGACATACCATGTATTGATTATGTGAATCCATCAGGAAGTTGAGTATACATTGTGTAACGTCTATCAAACAAATATCTCCACCACTCAAGCCATTTCACGCTACACCTTCACAATAAAAATCTGTTGATATATCTAAATTCCTTTGCCTATATAAACCCCTACTTACCCTTTATAAAAAGTAGTGATAGTTTAAAACATGATAGGGGAAAGGGTAGATCATTCCAAAAAAATAGGGGAAAGACAGGTGGAGAAGGAGGATATCTGCCTCTAGAGAAATTATCCTTATTATTGTGAGACACAGTCACGAGAAAATATTAAACTATCCCGTTGTGGTAATGTGATCAAATGATCAATTTAAAATCATGTGACACCCACATATGGATACCCTCGGACATAGGATTACATGACTTCTTATCATTAATGTGATATTATTAGGCCTCTAGGGTTATGTGACTTGAACACATGACACATTTTCATGCAATACGAGCATGTAGAGGCCTTAGTCTCAGAAAACCTCTACTTGTACATATAGTGAAATCCATCACTAATGCGGAACACTCATGTGAACATCAACATAAATACACCATTTTCATGTGAAATACCTTGTCATGTGGCCTCTAAATTCTTTTGAACCCGTAAAAATTCATTCCTTATATAAAAAAACCCTAAGATGTGTGACCATTTTTTCACTCCTCCTTCCATGAAAACCATTTTCTATACAGCCTTGGCATGAAACCCATGGACATAAAACTTCAACACTTGGACATTCACACATTTTCCTTCCCATTTTCATGGACATGCTCAAAAAAACCACATTGGGTAAATCTCTTAAGATTATGTGATTGCATGACTCCTCACTTGACTTGAAAGGACATCATTTGATAATCCATCCACTAACTCAAGATAATATATGAGATTTAAGAACCATGAAATGGGTCATAGATTTAGGGTGGAAATGTATATAAATCCATCCTGGAACAGAAAAAGGACATGCATGGGGATGTTGAGGTGAGATTAGACTTTTTAGAGTAGAGAAGTACAAAATCACAAGAATCTTCCATTGGGTAATCCCATGGGAAGAATTGAGAGATTACGTGCTATTTTATTCACTTTGTGTGATCACCCCATTGATCATGAAAAGGGATTATAGCATGCCGAATAGATCACATGAATGATTTTTTCTGTGTCGGTTTGATCATATTATGCACCAATAGGATAGTGCATGATGAATATTTTGGAATGTATGTGATAAAGTTTAAAAATTATGGTAGATTCATATGAAAATGGATATGCTAATTTTTTTATGACTGAGTCATGTTATGCATGTGATCTTCCTATATATTATGAAATGGCCTCAAGGGATGTTTTCAAAATCACATGAAGTACCCTAAACATGTCATCGTGATTATGTGAAAACTTATGGACTTGTCATCCTAGTCATGTGAGGTCCTCTGAAGTTATTTTCCAAATCATGGAAAGTACCCAAGACATATCAGCTTCGATCAAGTAAATAAACCTAGACATGTATTCTTTAATCATGTCAATAACCCTGGACATGTCTAATTTTATCATGTGAACCACAATTTTCATGTAAACATTGATCATGTGAAGAAACATGAACATGTCATCTTTGATAATGAGAAGACCCCATGGGCATGTTGGACTTGTCGGGAAGACCCCTCATACTTGTAAGAAAGAGACTCTAGACATTATAAGAAAACACTATAGACATATTAGGTAGACACTTTGAATATGGAAGGAAGAAACTCTATAAATTTTAGATAGACACTCTATACATGTTAAGAAGACACCATGGAAATGTCAGGTGGGAAATCCAGACATTCCTAGAAGACACTTTGGACATGTTAGGAATAAAATGGGTATTTTTCATGTAGACACTTTATACATGTTAGGAAGACCCTGCATACATGTTAGGAAGACACCTCAGACTTGTCTGGAAGACACCTTGGAACATTTCATCCTTATCCAGTACACACACTGGGGCACACACCATGTGAACCCCCATCTACAAAGCATTATACATGTACCCCCTTTATAAGGGGAGAATCTATATTGTCCTAGGGTGGTCTCCACAGCAGTTGTGAATGCAGTGGTGGGTTGTGGTTCTAGCTTGCGGCGTGACTTATTCTGGAACCGGTGGCCTCTGTCTTCTTTGTTGCGGCGGTAGAAGGGACGAGTTGTAATGGGATTCTTCTCCCTCATGACATTGGTGAAGTTTTTAGGCAGGTTTATTTTTGGTTGACATCTTATGTGCTTTAGTTTTTTGCATGATTTTGGGATCTTGCACTACTAGTGACATTCTGGAGGTCATCATTTAGGTGAAGGTTTTCTATTTATTTTATCCTTTGTTAGCGATTTTGGATGCATTTCTGCTCGTGATTTGGTTTTGGAGGTTATGTGTTTTTTGGATTTGGATTTGCTGCTCGTGTTTGATTCTTGAGTTAGGGTGTGTTTTGTCTTGGATTATGTTCGAAGTTAGTGGTTATGTGGTGATTGTTTGATGATCGGAGTTGATTTTTTGTGCAAATATGTGATGGGTTTTCATTGAATTTTGTTGATTTTGGTTCAGATATCTGTTTGGATTTGATGTGAAGTTTTGGTGACACCCAACCATCATTCTACTTGGATCTACGTAAGACAGGGTTCAGAGCATAAATCCTTTACTGGTGTATGCCATATGGATTTGGAAGATGATAGGGTATGGATATGCCATCGGTTCCGAGCTTGTGCATTCTTGCACGGGACAACTAGCCAAATGGTCAGGCTATGGTGAAGTTTTTTCATCATGGTGCAGTAGCTGGGGAGGGGAAGATCCTATAGTTTGTTATGGATTTTTCTCTATTAACTTTTTTATGTGGTTGTAATGTTGGTTCTTGGGGTTTCTCACTTTTTCCACAGAAGTGTTTTGAGAATAAAAAAGTTAATTTTCAGTCAGTCTAGGGTTATGCGTTCATGAAACCAAATTCATTAAATTCCTTAAAATGAACCTATGTGTAATTCCAAACATATTTGATGGACCTTTATGGAAATCATTTATTTTTATCCATCAGAGGATATAGAATGAGTATGTAACATGGGTGTCCACTTTAGTGTAATTCCTTTTATATCCAAACACTCTAACTCATGGGACTTTAACTCTACTATGATTATATCCACCCTCCTTGTCCATCAGTGGATAAGATGTGGGCTTATACATGGAAATCCTCTTAGGTGTAAGCCCCAATCATTCCCATGATCACCTTAATCCCATCAGTGGGTCAACAAAGATATTGAACTATGAAGAATATGATTTTTAATATAAGTAAGATATGTAGGATACCATTCTCTATCCTGATATCTATATTGAACACTCTATTAGGGAAGGCCTCGTGTAGAAATCATGTATCCATATTTAGTGTGTCTAATCACTTTATCTCTCTTATTTCTACCACTGAGTGTGAATAATGTTATCTTAAGAATTTGAAATGATCATATCACTAGCATCATAAAAATACCTCGAATTAGGGAAACCTCTTTGTGTAAGATGCATTCAATAATATGGTAAAAATGACTCATTACATGGGAATCAACCTTATAATAACTCCCAAAGTAATTCCCATATTGATAAAATATAGGGAAATAACCCTCATGGGTTTTAATTATCTATCCCAACCCATCAGCGGGTAGAGGGAAGACCGAACTACGAAGAAACTAATATCTTTTATAATCAGGACACGTAAGATGTCTTCCTAAGGCCTAAGATCAATACCCAATGCCCAACTTATCTCATATACAACTTTACCACATGGTGTTAAACTTTATGGTGTACTCATATCATAAAACCTAAAACTATTTCAAACATACTATGTGGGTTTTAATTCATGATCTCAAAGATACATAGGAAACCTCTTAAAGGTTCAATCCCATTCTTGAAAATATAATCACCTTCCTTGAAAGCATTA
The DNA here is from genome assembly GCA_963277665.1 of Viscum album. NCBI lineage: Eukaryota > Viridiplantae > Streptophyta > Magnoliopsida > Santalales > Viscaceae > Viscum > Viscum album. The sequence goes on along the minus strand of OY728157.1, from coordinate 19,226,429 downwards.
AACTCTAGAGACTCTGATCATATACTTTTAAAAAATATTCATTGAACCATTTCTAATCAATAATGAGAATCATATAAAGAAATTTCATACATATATAAGGGCTCATTAATAGATCATCCTTTTGCATGAACAAGGATTTGACACACCTGTTGTTTTGTTAGGGTAACTTGTCATGCATCAAGATTTCGTAAAGTTTCCAGAACATATCTTAAATCTATAATAGAGTCTTGGAATAGAAAAAAATTCCAACAAAAGGGTGAAATTATCCAAACCATTTATCCTCTAGACCAATGTGAGTTCTTAGGAATCATTGGGTTTGAAACCCTAAATGACCTTCTAGATTTAGAAATCAGGCCTGAAACATGTTACGGATATGGGAGTAATTGGGAGTTTTTGTGAGAGAAAAAAAGGGTGAAACTGATGTGAATAATTTTGAAACCATACTCAATCCCCTATAATAAATCTCCATGCCCTCCAAATTTTCCTTGGATGAAATAATGGAGAACTCAACATGAATCTCTCAATAATAATCTAAAATAGGTTTTCAATTGTCAAGACATTTTTCTCCACCCTTTGATGAGGAAAATAGGTTTAATATTTATTTATGGTATTTATGACATAATTATTCTTCTATAATTATAATATCATATTTACCATATTACCTTAAAAACCATTCGAAAATGATAATGTCAATCTTGCATATGTGTGGACTACCACCTCAATAAAGAGATGTCATTCATTTTTCGTTTATGTTTTACTTGGATTTTTATAAAGATATATTTAATGAATATATATGATATAATCATTATTATTTAATGTAAATTTTTTATTTACCTATATTTCATTCTATTTATCAGCAAAAGAAAACATTGTTCTAACGTAAGTAAGACCTAAAATCTTCTTAAATGTTATAGTTCATTTTTATATCTCTACTTTTATGAATGACTCTAAAATTTTATATAATTAATATTTAGGATTTTTATATCATGATTAAAATTATGGATATGATGTAACAATGATCAAAATACATGGACCATAACTGCCAAACCAAAACATATGTCAAAAACAAAGAAGATATCACCCATAATAATGATTTTAATAAAGGATTGTTAGAAAATGGGTGATAAAAGGTTATAAGTAAATATTATATGAGTATGGTTGTATAATATATGTAAAATAGATATATATTTATTGTATATGAGGATCCAACACATATGAAGGAAGTCTGACGTAAGGTAATAGATTTTCTTTTCACTTTTATTTATGAGGGACCCATTCCTTATACACCACATGTTTTTTATGTTTATATACTACTAATAAATGTATTTTATGATTATTACCATGAAAATTGTGGTATACACATATCCATAGCTGACACTTTATTTAATGAGGATTATGATTAAAATGTTACCAATTTCACAAGGGTTAGATGATGCAATATCATTATTTATCAGGATTGTTCATGATTATTTTCACAATGATTAAATATTATTATCTAACTATCAAGAAATTCATGACATTTCTTATCCACTAGTTATTTTTCAAAAATATATGTTTTTAATTCATTTTACCCATGTCATGTTATCAAGAAACTAGAAATATGATTTAAAGGAAAATCGACAATATTTCCATATTTGGTCAAAAAAAGTTTATTCAATATTCATGATTTATTTAAAGTTTTATAGAAGGTTTTTAATATTATCATTTTATTTTTTAAAGTAATTTGTAACCATGTCTGAATTTTTATAAAATCTTTCAAAATATATCTTCCTGTATTTTTATTAATTATGTAATTTTTGATTGTTTTACAAAAGTGTAAATGGAATATTTTCTTTTAACTTATATGGAAAGAATAGAATTTATCACTATCATGACCAGTCAATTCCCTGAATCTTCTATTAGAAGTTTCAAATGTTATTTTAAATCAAAATGTTTTCCATAATATTTGGGAAATTTTTATATTAGGAATAAGTGATTTTAAAATGGAAAGATTATTTTCCTCAAAAAATTTCTAATGATATTTTAATGATATTTCTATTCACCAAAGTAAAACTTAATGTTTTCATTTATTCTATACTATTGATATGATCCAAGGATACCATCTACAATGCCCTGAAAATATAAAGTAGGAACGTTGTATTCAATAGTGTATATGACCCACAACACCAAGAGCATAAGGGAATATAATATCCCTATTATTTATAATATATTTAATATTATCAATAAATTAAATATAATTTATAGTTATAAATTCAGTGGACACTGAGTTATCAGGATAAACACAAAACAATGATTTTCTTCAATGTCTTTTATTACACGCAAGGCTGATTTTTAGTGAACAATAATGTACTATTAAAATGTTATTATTTAATATAAGAATAAATTACCTCGTCGTTAAATTAGTTTTTATAAAAAGTATTATATAACTTATGAAAATATATGGTTTAAACAAATATAAAATGAATTAAAAGGTTTCTAATTAATTAGAAAGTAAAATAGAAACCAATTAGATAAAAAGGAAATGTTATTATTTTTATGCTCACAAAGTAATTTTTTCTTAATAAATTAAATTAATTATAATTATAAAATTAAATTAATGAAATATATATGTTAAATATTCAATAAAATAATTTTTATATTCATATAATAGATTTTATAAGCATAAGATAAGAACAAACCCAATTTTACACATAAAAACCAATATTTTTATTAAGGAACATTTACCACCTTTTAAAGGAGAACTGATTTTAAATAAAAAAATTTACAATTTTCTAAAATTAATATTTCAAAATAAAATTCATCTTTAAAATGGAAATATAAAAATTTGTTTAGGGTAATTTTTCTTTTATTTTTCAGTGACAATTCATTTTTTTAATGAATAGTAAACAATATTGTTTATTCAAAACTGTTTTTTAATCTAATTTAATTTTCAGGTTAAATTTTAATTTTAATTTTTTTAAAGTTTAATTATATAATATTTTTATCAATAATCCAATTTGGTTCATTTTAATCAATTTCACTTTGAAATTGACTATAAAAACACAGAAAACTTTTGGATGTTTTTACTTTGAAAACCAGCATTGTCGTCCTGTCTGCGAGATTAAATTTAAATTAATTTCTTCCACTTATCTGGTTGGAATTTGAAAAATTTTATTATATAATTAATAATCAGAATAATTTATAATTTGTAATAAGTTCAACTTAGTTTTGGAACAAAAATATTAGTAAAACTAATTACAATTAACTACAATAAGTAAGGTGAAATTAAGCTTAACAAAGGATTAAATCTTATACTTAAGACCTAATATGTCCAAGACACTAGTGAAAAATCCATTTTATATCAATATTTATACCATATAATCTATTTCATAGACTTTCTACCCTTATTTATCCACATTCAATAAAAAACATGGGTGGGGTTTCCCGTTCCACAATATTACAAGAGTGTCACTCCTCCTCTATTATAAAAGGCCTCTTCTCCTACAACTTCATCACACCTCTCAATACATAAAAGATCATATAAAATATTCCCAAATATATCCAAAAAATCATTCCCTTATTCATTAAATAATATCTTTCGATAAAAGAAATCCAAGGAATCCTTTTGGTGTAAACCAAAAAGAGCTACCTGATTAAAAGGTAACATCTTTCCTAAAGATCATTAATTTTATTTCTATTCTCCACTCCCTAAATTATCCTTATTAAATGATAATATAACAAAACCAGTATATTAAATATACTAGTATGTTTTTATGAAATTTTTTTCTTCTATAACTTACACACACATTCATCTAATGGGTAACAAACATACTATTTACGTGAACGGTGAACTACCACCTCACGAAACAATTAATGTTCATTATTCCTTTACCACCTCTCATGGTGGCCATTATGATGGAAAATCTATTTATATATGTAATATTTAATATTCATTATATCTTTAACCTTATTTAATTATTATGAAATACATATCTCTACACTTTTCATTTTTTGTAAAATTGATAATATCAATTGTGGAAGTGTAGACTACCCTCCCTTCAAAGAAATGTGATTCATTCACAAGATACATGGAATGTATAAAATATAGGTTTAATTAAAAAAATGTGACATAAAAAAATATATATATGATATAAATGAAATAATTACATTTTTTTAATATAATATATATCATTTTCCTTATTACTCTTTCACACACTTAAAAAGTTATAAAATCATTTGTGGACTTGTGGAATACTGCCACCTTGAAATGATGTAATTACTTTTACATCACAAGAATTATATATATATGTATATGTGATTAAATAAAATTTTATTTATGATATAATTATAATTCTAGAAAAAATCAATTTACTTAACTTTTTTCCACAACGATCATTATAAAAAGGGAATGTTACTCATGTATATGTACAACCTACCGTCTCCATGAGTGAAACGTAGGTTCATTTTTCATATACATATTTTCATGATTGGTTTTAAAATTATATTTTATGTAAAAATATGATATTTATTTTTTTAATATTATTCTGTATATCTATCTATAATGACCCATTTTATCATAGTTGGCCTGCAAAAGTTATTTTTAGCACATGAACTGGATTTGGTCAAAACACCTCAAGTTAACTTAATTGATTAAGAAGTTGTATACAACATAGTAATAAGTGAAATAAAAATAATTATAAACTTGAAAAAGGTTATCAATAAAGTAAATAATTAACTTAACTTTATTACACATGAAGTTAAAGGATGTTCAAATGAAAGTAAGCCTGAGGTAAGGGATTTGCATCTCATTTTTCACATCAATGAGATAAATTTAATGTTCATCACTTAATTCTTTTGTGTGGTGTATCTACTACCCATTTTAATATATCACAAAAAAAATTCCATTATCTTCATGGTATTTTCAGATTCAATTTGAATTATTAATTCAAAAGGGATTTTAGTTGAGAGTTACCAAGTGGAAAAGAAATTCATAATGCAATTTATTTTCATTGGGTTATACTACTTCCTCGTTGTCGTTAATATTATATGATTATGTTTGTAATCAAATTTTTACTATATACTATTTTATTTCAATTTTTTTATGTTTATTTACATTTGAAACACATAATTTATTTATTTATTTATTTTCACATCAATGTTATGGTATTTTTAAGGGTGTACTTTACAATCCCATTTTGTTTGAGATTGTTAACATTTGAATTTCAATCAAAAGAAATTATTTGATCATTGTCCAACAAAAACTTCATTTTATTCTCTTATATTAATTCATGACCCTTTTCAAGTAATAGTATTATTTTTCCGCTCTTTGGTACTCAAAATGTTTTACAAATTATTTATAATAAAACACGAATTCATTTCTCTCTTTATTCATATAACATGATTTCTTTTAAAAATAATGTTTTATTAAAATGATTTTGAAAATGGTTTTAAAAATATTTTCTAAATACATGTATACCATTTTTTATTTTACAAATTTTTTCAATGGAATATTCTTTTCGCTTAATGAATGAGGAATTTTCTAACCTTTTACCATGAAAAAAGGAATATTCTTTTTAACTCATACGACATGTACAAATTTACTCATCGTTATTTCTTTATAGCTTACGTTTCATGTTTAAAAGGTTTATTATTAAATGTTTCATTTTATTATTATTATATTTGGGTTTTCAATTCATTTGTATGGTATTTTTTCTCAATTTATATTTTATTTAGACTTAATTGTTGTTATGAAAAAATTCAATTTTTATTTGGTGTATATACTGCCTTTTGATAGGTTTATCATGAATCTTTTTACTCTCATGATATTATAAGTTTAATTTAATATTATTACTTTATGGGGATTATGATTAAAATTTTCCAAGGTGGAATGGTACACATTAATATGTTTAAATTTTCAATTCCCTTAATATTTTTTTAAAGGTATTTAAATAACACTTATATTCATTAAAATTAACAACCCTTATTGTTACTTAGCCCCTATTGGGGAACTATCGATAAATCGGTATCCTATATTCAATAGGATATTTTGATAAGGCACATTTTTCATTAATATTAGGAATGATTTGGACTAGCATGATATGAGTAGGGCCTAGTTATAGATATCCCATTGATGCATCTGTAGTTTCATGGGAAGTATTTTTTGGCTAGACACCTTAGATGGGTTTTCACCTGATATGTTGTAAATTATCTTGTGAAAGGTCATGGTGGTAATGGTATCATGGACCTAGGAAACATGGAATCCAATAATTAATTATTCACATAATTTAGATTCAATTATTATACATCCATGATATTTTGTGTCTACATTTCTATGGATTCATTTCATTCTAAGTTTATTTATTAAATGATATTTGTTTCAATTATTCTCTATTCCATAATGATTTACTCTTATCAAATTATTTTAACTACATGTTTTATCAGTTAATTACCTTTCCATGTTCATATATTTTTATTTATTCATTATTTCTTACTCTTTATTTACCCTTACTGAGTATTTTATCTCACCCTTATTATGTTTCCCTTCCCACGGTTTTAGAAAAAAATTCATTAAATAATATTTGAAGGATATTGTTTATTTCTTTTTATTATGAATCATATTTGTATTTGTTTAATTCCTAAGGTTTTATGGGTATCATATATGTAATATGGAATTCAAAGACTTATAAACTAATCAGTCATTGGAGATTTGATTCCTTTTAATCATACCAATATAATAAAATAATTTACCAGATCTGGGATTCTATGTTTAGGGAGTTACAATTGGTATCAAAGGCAGTTTATCAACAACCTTGGAAACTAGATTTAGAAAACATAGATTAAGGCACACAAACCTATGATAGTTACTGAGGATTAATATACAAGAACATCCTAGAATTTTGGTATGTTAGAGATTATATTTATATTCTTAGAAATACATCCTTATCGGGATACTACAAGTGGGCGTGGTTCTGGAATAGATAAATATAGGGGTAACAACTCTGAAAAGGTATTTTGGTCCTGACTCGAGGTAACTTGGTAAATAAAAATATGCCTTACTGCGCACCTAGTTCGACAATCCTAGGGGATATGCTTAGAATAATTCACATTTTCTTTACAAACCATTATGAAGGATTTTGAAAATGAATAACCTAAGTTAAACCTAAGGTATTTTAGATTTATGATATTGTTTCATGATTTAGATATCCTATAAACCATTATATGTTTTTATATAAATATTTATATTCACACTATGCTTTCTAGTTTTAGTCAAAGTTTGGTATCTTAAGGAGTCAAGTTAACATTGAACATAAAGAATACGGTAGGTAAAATGAGAAACTAAATGAGGTGTTGATAAGATTGAATGATATCATGTTCATTCCTAATCATCATTCCCAAAAAATGAATAACAACATATACCTGGACCAACTCTAAAACTCACTAAATAATAGAAGGATGGAGGTTTCTTATAGCTTGGGTGGTGGAAACCATAGTGAAAAGAATCCTTTATTTCCATCATGCAATAAATCTAGAAGGATACACCTAGGAATGTGTCTCAAGGGAATGGGTAAATGCTTTATGTGTGGGAAAGAATGACATAATACATTAAATTTCCAAGGATAGATAAAGAGTGTTATGGAAGGAAATGAAACTCATCCTAAGGAATACATTATAGTTCATTGTCATAAATGTGAATCACCTGAACATTACTCGATTCAATGACCTCTTCTATAGGATAAACTTAAGAAAAATTAAGGGTCTGTGTAAAAATAACTGGATGATGTATATTTGGATCGAGGTTGTGTTAAAACCCTTAATTAAAAGGCTATTTAGTGATTCACCGTACTTCAAGTATGTACATCATATTTATTTTGTAAATTATATTTATTTTATTTTAGAAAAGGAAAAATTTTATGTTGGGTAACAACCCATCATGTCTAGTAAGGCCATAGGGCTTGAACCCATGACTGAAGGATGATAAGGCTTTTGACCCTACAATGGGCCAACGTGATGTCCTTGTTAAAATTTAATTATTTAAAAAAATTTATGAATAATTATTAATTATGAACCAATAGTGTTGCTTTATTGGTTTAGAGATAAATATATGAACCATATTGACTTTGGTGAATATTTAGAGACAAATAGTTAGGCTTGTCACTCTTTTATAAACCTTACGATCAGTTAAACGTTTTAGTGCTTCATGGATGAAAGTAAATTTTTGGATACCCAATTATTGAGGTAAGGGGTGAATTATAATTTTAAATAGCACAACCAAAATATGAAATTGTTCTTATGAAATTTAAATTTATCAATAAATTATATTTCCTTATATTTATAGTCAGTAAAATAATTACTGGACATTGGGAAAATTATAAACAAAAATGTTTTCCTGATACATTTTTTTTTAAACTGATAGTATACTAAATCATTACAGATTTATGGATTTGAGGCCCTAAACTTTATTTTTATCATTCAATTTATTTTTATTAATGACCACAATAAATCCCATGGAATACTTACCCTTTTTCTCCAACTACGTATTTCTACGTGACACTAATGTTCTCCAACTTAGATACCTAGTTATATGTTATTCATTGGGACCCTTGTACTTCTCATTCTCTATTTTCTAGAGGATGTTTTATGAACCCTACCCATGATTTGGGATTTAAACATAGGAAATATCAAAGAATATCTCACCAATATCGAGTTTAAATTTCAATGATACAATCTAATTATGGGGGGGAGAATGTAACACCCTGAAAATATAAATTAGAACACTTTATTCAATAGCGTGTATGAAACGCAACACCAAGTGCATAAGGTAATATAATATCCAGATAATCTATAATATATTTTATATTTTAAATAAATTCAAGATAATTTATATCTAGAAATTCATTTTACACTAAGTTAGCATGAAAAACATGGAGCAATGATTTTATTTAATAGCTTGTGTTACACACAAGATCTAGTTTTACCGAACAATAATATATTATTAAAATTTTAATATAAAAAATAATAATACATATCCAAACCATTAAATTTGAGGTTATGAATAATATTAACTAAATTATTAAAATATATGATTTAAAAAAATATAAAATGAATTAATAGGTTACTTGTTCATTAGAAATAAAAATATAGACCAATTGAATATGAAGGAAATATTATTAATTTTATGTACAGAATGGCCTTTTGTATTTATAAATTAAATTTTTCACAATTATTGAATGGAATTAATATAATATATATGTTATATATTCAGTAAAATAATTTTTATATTCATCCGATAGATTTGATAATCATAAGATAAGAAAAAACCCAATTTTACATATAAAACCCTATATTTTTATTAAGGCTATTTTACCCCTTTTAATGGAAAACATATTTTAGGGTTTATTTATTTATTTCTCAGTGACGGTTCATTTTTTAATGAATAGTGAAAAATACAAAAATCTATTTCAAAACAACTTTTTATTATAATTTATTTATAAGATTAAATTATATTTTTCATTTGTTTTAAAGTTTAATTAGATAATATTTTTATCAATTAATCCAATTTAGGTCATTGGAATCAATTTCACTTTGAAATTGACCATAAAAACAAATTAAAATTTTTGATGTCTTTAATTTAAAACCATGCATTGTCATCTCGTCTACAGGATTAAATTTAAATTAATTTCTATAACTTATGTGATTAGAATTTGAAAAAATGGATTCTATATTTGGAATCATAATAATTTGTAATTTCAAATATGTTCAACTTTGTTTTTGACCAAAAATATTATTAAAATTAATTAAAATTAATTACAACGAATAAGATGAAATTAAGGTTAAAAAGGACTAAAACCTATACTTAAGGCCAAATATGACATAGAAAATTGTTCAAAATCCTTTGGATGGATATATTTTGACCCTATCCTACCTTTTCTCAACTTTTTACCATTATTTATCCACATGTAATAAAAAATTTGTGTGTAGTTTCCCATTTCCAAAATATTATAAGAGTTACACTCCTCCTCCATTATAAAAGGCCTCCTCTACTCCCACTTCCTCAAACCTCTCAAGCCACTTAAATTAAAGAAATCTCTGCCCACATAGCTCCCCAAAATTCCTCCCATCCTCCTTGAAGCCTCACTTTGGGTAGAAATAAATCCAAGGAATCATTTTTGTGAAAATTAAAAGGAGTTCCCCAATTAAAAGGCAACGTCTTTCCTAAAGCTATTTAATTTTATTTCCATTATCCACTGCTTAAATTTTAATTATCACATGATAATATAACAACACCAGTATCCTCAATATAGTAGGATGTTCTTATGTAAAGGTTTCAACCTGCACTTAGACACACTTCAATCTAATGGGTAACGAACATATTGTTTACATGTACAGAAAACTACTACCTTGCAAAATAATGATTGTTCGTTTTTTATTTACCACCTATCATGGTGAAAATTATGATGAAAACTATATTTATATATATATTATATATTATATTTATTATGTCTGAAATCATATTTAATTCTTTTACAAAACATATCATTATAATTTCATTTTTTGTAAAAATGATAACATTGTTTGTGGAAGTGTGGAAAACCGCCCCCTCAAAGCGATATGATTCATTCACACAATACATGTATTGTATAAAGGATTGTACTAATTAAACATATGTGACATATAAAACATATATATATGATATTAAATAAATAATTACATTTTTGGAAATATAATATATATTATTTTCCTTATTACTGTTTCACACACACTTAAAAAGTGGCTACATCCCTAGTGGACTTGTGGACTACCACCTCCTCAACATGATATGATTCCATTTAAATCAGAATAATTATATATATAAGTATATATGATTAAATAATATTTTATTTATTATATAATTATAATTATGGAAAGATTGAATTTACTTACCTTCTTTCCACAACGATCATTGAAAAATGGGAATGTTACTAATGTGTACATACGACCTACCATCTCCATGAGTGTTGGTTCATTTTTAATAACCATGTTTCCATGAGTGGTTTTAAAAGTATAATTAATGTAAAATAGGATAATTATTTCATTACTATTATTCTGAATATCTATCTACAATGACCCCATTATCCATAGTTGACCTACCAAAGTCATTTTTGCACACGAACCAATTTAGGTCAAAACAACCGACATAAAAATAATTATTTAAGTAGTTTTATAAAACATTGTAATAAGTGAAATAAGAGTAATCATAAACATGAAAAATGTTATAATGAAAGTAAATAATTAAAATAAAATTATTATACATCAGGTGAAAGGACTTTCAACCGAAAGGAAGCACATGATATGGGTTTTTCATCTCACTAATTACATCTGTGAGATAAATTTCATGTTCTTAACTTACTACTATTGTGTGGTGTATCTACTTCCAATTTTAATATATCACACCATGAATTAATTTAAAATTTCATTTCCCTCAATATTTTTTTAATGATATTTCAATAGAATTTCCATTCATTAATGTCAATGACACTTATTATTACTTAGCCTCCACTGGGGAACTATAAATATATTTGTATCCTTTATTCAATACTGATATTTTAATCTGGTACATTGTTCATAAAAATGAGGAATTATTTTTACTAGTATGACATGGGTGGGGGCCGGTTATAGATATCCCCTCGATGCATTAGTATATTCAGGGGATGAATCATTTTTCTGGACACCATATATGGATTTTACATGATATGTTGTAAATCATCTTGTGAAAGTTCTTGATGGTAAAGGTACCATGTACCTAAGAAACATGGGAAAAAATAATTAATCATTTCACTCATTTATATTAATTTATTATTCATCCTTGATATTTTTCATCGACATTTACATGGATTCATTTCATTCTCAGTTTATTTATTAAAAGGAATGTGTTTTTTTTATTCTCATTGCTATATTGATTTTTCTTTATCTAGTTCTGTGAACGTAATGTGTTATCACTTTAAAATATATCCCTGTTAATTTATTCCTATTAATTAATTATTTATTCCACATTACATACCCTCACTAATCATTTGATCTCACCCTTATAATGTTTCCCTTCCCTAGGTTATGAAGAAGAAAAATTTGAATAAGATTTCAAGGATGTGGTTTATTTTTTTATTATTTATCGTGTTTTAATTTATTAATTCCTATAATTTTATGGGTATCATGTATGTAATATAGATTTCCATGACTGCTAAACTAATTGGTCTTTTAAGATTTCATTCCTTTTAGTCATGCCAATGTAATAAAATAATGCACTGGCTCTAGACTTCTGGGGTTTGGCGTTATAGTTGGTATCAAATAAAGTTTAGAAACAACCTTGGAAACTAGATTTATAAAACATAAATTAAGGATCAAAAACCTAAGATAGACATTAAGTATAATTATACAATAACATCCTATAATTTGGTAAGGTAGATATTATGTGGGTATTCTTAGCAATACATCCCTATTTGGATACAACAAGTGGACGTGGTTCTAGAATAGATGTACCTAAGGGGTAACAACTTTGACAAAGTGTTCCAAGCTTTACTCGGGGTAACCTGATACATGAAAATGGGCCTTACTTCCAACCTGGTTTGACACTCATAGGGGATATGTTTAGTATAATTCATATTTTCTTTACAAACCATTATGATTAATTTTAACAATGAATAAGCTAATTTAAACCTAAGGTGTTTTATATTTATGATAAGGTGTCTTGATTAAGATATCATATAAACCATTATACATTTTTCTATAAATATTTTTAATCTAACTATTCTTTCTAGTCTTACTCAAAGGCTTCCATCTGAATGAGTCAAGTTAATATTGAAAATGATGGACAAGGTGGTGAAAATGAGAAAACAAATGAGGTGTTTATAGGAGTGAATGGTATTATGATCATGCCTAATCAGTTTTCCCAAAATATTATCAACAACATATACCAAAATCAACTCCCAAAATAACCAAAGAAGAGAAGGATAGTTGTCTCTAAGAGCTCTAATGGGGGAAACCAAAGAAATATCTATTTCCAGCATGAAATAAACGTGTATGGAGACACCTAGGAAAGTGTCTCAAGATAATGGGGAAATTATATATGTGAGGTAGAGAAGGACATAATGTAGGATCAGAATGTATATGTAGATGTAAAAATACAATAGGGGTGAATTGTAGTTTTAGAAACTTTTTTTTATCCCCAATAGGATTTAGTTTGAATAAATTTAATCTAATTGAATACAAAAATCCCTTTTCTATAATAAAACTGTTAATCAGACTAGGCCCTTGGTTCCGATAAAAAGTAATATCATAATTAGGTTGATTTTTATATGATTATAAAGTCATGGTTCATAAAAAAATTGATTCTACATTACAACATATCAAATCATATTCAAATAAAATGAATTTATTATAATCAGAGAAATCGTATTCATGATGTAATTGTAAATATCATAATCCATGATATTATGATGAACATATTACAAATTAAAAGTGAATATATAAAACGATTCACTTTTTATTACAATATCAAGAGAAATGAAATACATGTAAATGAATACAATTCTTATAATCCAAAGAGAAGGGTATGCAATGACCTAGAATAAAGGTACCTTGATTTATACTTTCAAGAAAGTATGACTTACCCATACCAGGGTAATCCCTTGATACAGTGATCTGCTTCGGTATGCCTAACCCTAGCAGCCCTTGATCAAGAAGGTGATCAGCGCCTCTATCTTCCTCACCTTAGAAGCCCACAATCTGATGGATCAAATTTTTCCTTGCTATCCCCACAATTCCTCGATCAGAATGACCAGATTCTGTCTTCCTATCCTTGGAATCCCTCAATAATAATCACAGTGATCAGATTTTCATAAACCAAAACAAGCTCTTTGATTACAAGGGAAATGAACAAGTAGTTCACTTGTGTTAAATTTAGATCTTTTTCACACAATAGAAAATTTTGTCAAAGCTCTCACATAGTTTATATATGTCTTAAAATTGAATGTATGTTCTATTTTGAAGTCTTCAAATGACTAGGTATTTATGTGCATGCATCCCAAAGGTCATCTTCAACTTCAACGGTAATATTTTCTCCGGAAATCTAAGAGGGACTTGGACACTTATCACTTTATTGATCATCATATAACTGAAAGCATGACACCATTTTGTATCATATATATTAAAATTCAATATATGAATTTCTTTTGAAAAATTAACATTTCCAATTTAAGAGTAAATATTTCCAATATGATGAAAGAGTTTTCCATGTTTAGAATAGAAATTGAAGTCAATATGATGGATTTACTTTCAGAATATCATTACGATTTTCTTTACCAGTGTGGAACAGAAGGTATTGGTTCTAATGTAAAATATAATTAAACCTTTTATCAGTATGAATAAAAAATATAAATTCGTTAATTTGAATTGAAAATGTGAATCTTATTATAATCCAATTCATTTTTATACCAATAATTATAATGTGAATTCTTGAATACTATTAAAATTATTTTAAGGTACTATATAATTTTTAAATTACTTTGAACATAAATGTTTTATCTATTATTTATTTAATAAATGAGTTAGTGAGTTCAAAAAAAAGTTCAAAAAGGAATAGAAAAGTCAAAAAGTAAATTTTTACTCAATAATATCCCTTTTTTGAAAGCACAAACTATAAATCTAAAATAGAAATAACTTTGAAAAAATTATGTTCAAAAATTCTTTTTATGAATATCGTATTTAGAAATAAAATATATAATTATCTCCCCCTAAGATTTATAAACTCTTCTAAATATGATATTTAATATGATTAACTCCTCCTTAGGATAAGAATACCCTAAGGATCATATTATGTTCTTTTGTAATTACATGTCCCTTTATTTACTACATTCCCCCCTTTATCAAAAACATTTTCCCTTTGTAAATCATTGTCCCCATTTTTTATTTCAAAAAGGAATGGGTATAATAATTGAGATACCTGAAAGGGATAAAGAAAAAATCTTTAAAAAATATAATGCACTTTATCAACCAAAAATAAATGAAACAACATTCATTATAAAATAGTAGACATTCGGTCAAAATGAATATGGATGAGAAATTTTTTCATTGACTTAAGAAAATATTACATTAAGAGATTAAGCCGTGATCTTCCTTCGAATCCTTCTTTAGTATTAAGGATTTGTAAATACCTCTAATCTCCTTGAATTCATTTCTATCCTCTATACCAATTGTAAAAATCTCTTGCTGGGATTTATTTTTGCCTTTTTTTTGTTGGATCCTTTCTTCATGAACTCAAATTCTTTCATTCTGATATTTCTTCTCCTCTTCTTGAATCTAAACCTTTTATTCTCTAATTCTTATTTAATCTTGTTGAGATCTGATTCTTTTTTATGTAATTTATCAATAATTCAACAAATTATAAATTTCTTCTTTATATAAATTTATTCTATCAATCTATATGATCAGGAAATTTATGTTTTTTAAGGATTTGAGATATCTTTTTTCTGCTTCTCGGGTTTACTTTTGATGGATTCAACAAGCTTCTCAATGTTAGAAATATCCCTTGTCAAAATATTGAAGGAATTATATGTCACATCCAAGGATTTATTTAAACTTCCAAGATTATCATCATTGATTTTGATGTATGAATCAACTCCTTGAGACCATTTCAAAATTCTATCAAATCTATTTTTGTGTGCCTCAGCATTTTCTTTAAAGATTTTGAAATTCGCTTCCAATATAATTACCTTTTCTACAAAATCATTTTCAAAATATAAGTTTCTTTATTGTTTTTGTACAACCAAAACAATATTTTTTCAAATCTTGGGAAATTTTAAAAAAAACTTCTCCATTATGGTTAGGGTATGGAAAATATAATCAACACATTGGGAAGTTATCATATTTTGAGATCTAGAATCCAATTCAATGATTCTTTTTATTATATCAACTTCCTATTTCACTATCATTATCTTATTTCTTTTTGGATTCATGTTCTATAATTTTTTATCTATATTATTTTCATCAGAAATATAGATTGTTTCAATATCATTCTTCTGACTGCATTTAGCCTTTTCATTCTCATCATCCTTCTTGGATGGAGATATAATTTCTTGAATCAGGGGAGATTTTTGGATTTCTTGGCTTTGTTGATTTCTCAATATGATTTTACAAAGGTGGTATATTCGATGATGTTAGGGAATTATTTAGAGAAATCATGGCTAAAGAATTTTCTTCTTATTTATCTTCAAAGTATACTTTGTCATGACTATTTCCATTTTCTTCTTTACTTTGGGTTTCTTCTTCTACTCCTCCTTCTTCATTTTATCTTTCTTTATCTCTTTATCCTTATTCTTCTTATTCTTAGTCTTTTCCTTCTCCTTATTCTTTTTCTTCTCCTATACTTTGGAATTCTTCAATTTGTTTGAATAAATTTGCTCATCCACAATTCCTTCATCTACTTTATCTAAAATTTCAAGAATTTGAGGAAAGTATCTTAAAAATTATTTTCCTAGAAGATTAGATTCTTGAGAAAAAACAATTTATTTTACTTTACCTTTATCATAGGGAACATTCTCATCAACTATAGATGTTTTTTTAAGATAATACCAACATCGGTATCAGGTAAAGTAATTTTTTGTAAGGATGATTCTACAACCTTTAACAAATTCTTACATTTCTGAGCTTCATAAAGCTTTTCTATTGTTTATTTTATTTAGCTTTTCTTTATACTTAGCATGAATTATTAATGAAAATGATTCTATATGAATATGACCGATCTATGGTTCTCTTTATTCTCATTGTTCCTTTCTTCTCCTCCACTCATTAAAAAAAAATTTTGAATACTTTTTTTGTTTCATTTATTTATTTAAGGGAAGAGACTCATCTTTTCTCTTTTTATTTTCTTATTTCTAAAATTTATTTGAAGAGGAAGCTTTTAACTTTGATGTAGATGCCTTGGTACTTTTCACAAATAACATTGATTCTAGATCAAATTCAAAATCCATCCTTCTTATCATGTCTTCACTGAAAAACATATTTTATTCTATGATCAGATGAGATCTGATTGGGATATTGATGTTCTTCATGATATTTTCAATCAAATTGCTTGTCAATCAGGGAAACATGATTATCTCAGACTTTATAAATTTTGACATGATATTATTTAAGGTTAGAATAATGAATCCATTAAGATATATCTTTCTCATATTTATAATATAATCCAAAATAAAAACATATGATACTTTAAGAGTATATTTATCCCCCTTCTTAGGATTAAGAAACCCATGCATCTAAGTTTCAATAACTCTATGATTAAGGATAATATGTTCAACATTTCTTAGATCCTCGTCTATTTTAAACTAATAGTTTTCTTCTATTTCTTTCACAAAGATAGCCTAATATTCCGGTAACTTATGTAAAGGACAAAAATAATCTCTCTCATCTGAAAAACTAAGGAAAGTAGTGGCACCATTTAGATTAAAATATTATGTATTATCATAGATCCAAAATGAAAACAGTTTTCCATGTTTCTTATAGAAACTAAAAGACTCATACAAATCATGGACTATTTCCAAATAAAACAAATCATAATTTGGATCCTTTTTTTCTATACATAGTGGTTCCCAACCATGGAATTGAATCATTCTTTTGAGAGATGAATCATACTTCTCATAGAAAAATATTGATACTAATATTTATTTGAAGACAAACCATTTATTTTAATCTTTATTTTGAATTGGAACCTTCGAATTAGGTCTTGAAATGGATGAAAGAGACATGAAGAATCATTGTTTGAGTCTAAAACACAATAGTGCTTCATGAAGAAAACTTGATGATAACCAATGTACGATATGGGTTCCCTATTTATAGGAAAATTTGGGCAACGATTCATATTCTATGATGATCTAACAGTCGAGATTTAATCTCTCTAATCCAACGGTTGGTGTTGTATCTGAATAAATATCTTAAAAATATGAACTCTTGAGTTTTTAAAATAATTTTTTATCATATTTGGTGAATATGATAAAAAATAATTTATCGTATTGAATGAATATAATTGGGAAAGTAAAAAAAATTAAAAGAAAAACATTTTGGAAAACAATAACCAAGAACAAAACATATTAGAATAGAATAGTGGTCCATGTATAAAAGCAAAAAAATACCATTCATAGTGAAAGTATTTATACAATAAATTGATCTTATTTTTTTTAATTAAATAGAAAATAAAAGGATTTAATACAATAATTTTTGAAAATTATATTTAAACTTTTAAAATCCTACTAGAATCAAAATAAAAAAACTAGTTGAAAAATTCAAATCTGATTAGAATTTGAATCTAATTTTTTTAAAATCTGATTAAAATTTTTATCTGATTGTTTTTTAAATCTGATTAAAATTTTTAAATTAGAAAATTTTCAATCCAAATATTTTTAATATGAAAAATTTAATAATTTTTTTTAAATAATACTATAATACAAACTTAAGTTTGAGAGACTTATTTTGAAAAAATAAATTTTTTCCAAAGACTAAAAGGTTTTATAAAAGTAAATCATATGTACTCTCTCTATGAAAAAGATAAACTTAATGTATGGAGATGGTTAAAAATATAGGTAAATATTAATAATTATTTTATGGTGGTCATTTAAACCTTATGTTTAATATATTCAAATCTATCAGAAGGTAATGGTTTTGTAAAAATATCAGTAACTTGTTCTAGCATTCTGATGAACAATAAAATGATATCTCCACTACTGAAAATTTAGCCTATACCCAGGGTTTGAAACTATGGTTAAATCTCAAAAACCATTGGTATAGGCTATACCCATTGATTAAAGGAACCGTGGGGAACCATGGCATCAGTATAGTCATGATCTATACCCATGGTTTGAAATACCTATACCCATAGTTCAAAAAACCATGGTTCCTCAAAGTTTGGGTATAGCAATGAACTATTCCCATGGTTAAAAATTTTTATACCCACCATTCTAAAACCATGGATATAGGATTAAAAATATATCTAATGCAGGTTTCGAACCCTCACAGCCTCTACACAACCGAAGTCTTTTACCACTATACCATTTATACTTATATGTATATATATATATATTCTTATATATATATTTCTAAATTGTGGTTATGGGTTAAAAAACATGGCAATAGGTTTTCCAGCCTAATTTTTTTCCCATGAAAACATAGGGGAACCTATAATCATGTTTCCGTAAAACCATGGGTATATGTTTCACTTATAGAAATAGTTTTGGGAGAAATATGGTTATAGGTTTTATTCTCAAAGATTATCCCCATGGTTTATGATAAACATTGGTATAGGGGAACATATACCCATAGTTCATTGTAAAATATGGTTATAGGTTTTTATACATCATTATCATGCAAATTTTTCTCTTCCTGAGCTTACGCAGCAGTACTATTGCCACTATTTACCAAGAACAGTGGTTATGGGTTATAAAATATCAACAATACCCACAGTTCAGGAAAATCATGGGAATATACCTATTTTCTAGTAGTTCTCCTTTAAATGTGTGATCTCTAAGAAAGTGATGCTTAATATCTATTTGTTTTACACAAGGGTGATGTGTAGTGTTTATACTTAAAGAGATGACACTAATTTTATCACATATTATTTGAGTTTTATTAAAACTCATGCCATAATTAGGGAGTTTGTGTTGAATTAACAAAACCTGATCACAAAAACTTCTAGCTACCACATATTTGGCTTCAACATTGGAAAGTGCTACTGAGTGTTATTTGTAAGAACCTGGATCTTCATTTTAGGTATGTTTTTCCTTTTCTGGTCATTTTTGAGAAAAAGAGGAAAATCTGGAAATTTTCTAAGTACACACTATGTACTTTATAAGTACACACCGTGTACATTGATTCAGCGTCAGGCTGTGTGTTGTCTATGTCCGGGCCACACACACAGTGTGTAGGGGCGATGTGGAGGCCGCTTAAAGCGGAGTATAGAAAGTCCAAGTACACATCGTGTACCCCAGAAGTACATGTCGTGTACTTTCTTTTTTTTTCATTAAACGGACCGGAGTCATGCCTCACAGACAGAACTCACTTCTACTTCAGGTTCTTCATCCGAGAGAACCCATACGGTCGCGGAACTTCCCCGAGTCCCCGAGCCTCCGTCCGTTCTCTGAATCGACCGTCGTCGATTGCATTAGAACCGTAGTGGTAAGCCATTCATTATCCTAGAGATTTTTTTTCCAATTCTTCCTCTTTATTAAGATATATTGGGTTGATATTTTTGTGCATTTTCATAAATCTACACCGTTCTAAGGAGAATCAATCATCGTGGTTCAAGTTTATCGATCTCCTAGGATCGAGGTAGGTGGTTTGTGCCTTTCTGTAGGAAGTATTTGAATATTTTGTGCAATTCCACCAATTCCCTTGAATGGGGTATTGTGTGTTTCCTATTTTTTCCATGTTGTTTGCCTTATTTTCTTGATTACTTGATTAGAGGTCGATGCTTGTGAATAGGGTAATCTTTACTACTCCCTGGATGTTTATCCATGCATGTTTTTCTTGTTAGGCATTTTTCAAGTTGTCATGCCTAGTTATAGGATAGTGGAACTATTGTACTATTATGCTATTATTCCTTAGAATGATATCCAAGTAGTTCTTGAGGTTTATTTGGGGCCATATACACGCTATGCATGTTTGTTTTACACAGGGTTGTGAGAACCTAGTGTAGTAGACCATAGGAATAATGGACGTAAGAGCTTATCTAGAGTGTCTTCAATTTACAATGCGATACCACAGGAGGAATTGATGTTGAGTGATTCCTCAGATAGTCTATAGTTCCTCGATGAGGGCCATAGGGGTAATGAGATGGTGAGTGCTTCCCCAGAGAGCCTTTAGTAAGATACGAGACTATAGGGGGAATTGACGGTGAGTGCTTCCTCAGAGAGTCTACTCCTCAGCTGAACCAGAGGGGTGAGACTATGTGTTCCTCCCAGAGGGTTGCTAGTACTTTTAGGTTGAACCATAAGGGTTAGGATATGAGAACTAACCAGGGGGTTACCTGTTGTTCTACTTGTTGATTGGCTGTTACTTGTGTACTTTATATGCTAGAAAATGTGGTTTGTAGCTGTTGTGTGCTTTCCTATTTACTGCTTCCTGTACTATTACTTGCCATGTATTCAATGACTGTTAGGCATAGATATTTGGGTGTTTTTCTACTGGGACCTTGTCTCACACCCTATTTTGGACATGCTTTTGGGCCCAAACAGACTATATTGTTGCAGGTATATATATGGGCAAGCACCCTTCTACTTCAGGTACTTGACTTGCTGTGGAGTTGGAGAGCATGGTACCAAGATATGGCTTGTGATTGTGAGGAGTTTACCTGTTTTATTTTATACTTTTGTTTAGTATTGTATTCATAATTATGACTTGTTTGGATTCTTTCCTAGACATATGTATCATGCATCATTATTATATATATGTGCTCCAGTTTTCTTCTTTCAGTCTTCTACTGTTTATTTCTATATGGATTATTATTACTTTCATTGTTGTATGTTGTTTACTTCCATTCTGTACTCTGTCAATGAGGTTATAGTTCCCCCACTACCACACCCAAGGCCCTCTCTACTAGTCGGCAACCTCTGGCGATTGGGGAAATGCGCTTGAGGCCATGTGACCAACCAGGTACGGGGTGCCTCGGGGTGTCTTCATAAACCGAGACATTACAAAGTGGTATCAAAGGGTTTCTTTTCTCCTAATTTACTATTTGGAACCTTGGGCATGGATAGGATGGATTCAGTACTTGGTATTAAGTTGTGCTCGGGAGTAGCTAACCCGTGTACAGGGAAAAGCAAATATACCTCGCTTATTATATTTTTCTGGTTTTACTATGTTACAGTTGATCTGATTTCACCTAGAGCGATGCACATACTTTGTGTTGTTATTTTTGTTGATATTGTGGTTCTATTTTTGTCGCAACCTGATGAGATGAGGGTATGTCATCTCATGCATCATATAGGAACTTGTTAAAAATCACATGCCATTCATTCTTGCCAAGCCATCTAGTGTGCATTAGATATTGCATGTTGTTGTGATAGACGTTGTGTAGATTATTCAAGTTGTTGTGATAGATGCCTTTATATAATCCCTAACGTTTGATAGAGAGGTTTTTTGTATTGTACCTCGCATAAATGAATGCCAAATTTTGGTTCTTGAGGTTTTATAGGCCCTCATGAATCGGAACATGGTGGATCATTGGCTTTTTTTCCTTATATATGATACGTTCGAGATGCCAAGAATTGATTCATGGGGATTATGGGCCCTCACAGATCGTAATTTGGCACCTTCATGCTTGTTTTTCAGTGTTTTTTGGGCTTTGGTGCAGTTTCAGAGCTGTTGCCCCGAAAAACCCAGAATACACGGCATTTACTTTATATATACACGCCGTGTAGTTTTTTAATCGTGTCACTGACTGTGTGAGCAGAAACACGATTTGTGAAAAATCTCCAGGAACACGCTATGTATGGTAGATACACGCCGTGTCATAGGGATCTGTGTACCCGACCATGTCACTAACAACATGGGTCGTGGAAGATCGTATAATACACGCTGTGTTTTGTATGAAAACGCCTTGTAGCCTTGTTTTTGGTACCCAGCCGTGTCACGAACAACACGAGACGGTGTTATCTCCTCCTATGCATGCCGTGTTGTTCGGAACACACCGTTTAAGGGTCAGCCATGTACGAGGCTGTGTTACTAACAACACGGGTCGGTAAAAATCTTCAATTACATGTCGTGTTTGTTCGAAACACGCCGTGTAGTCTCATCCATGTAACCTTCTGTGTAACTAACAACACTGGTTGTTGAAACCATGTATACTACACGCCGTGTAGTCTCATTTTAAGAAGATCGTGTGGGTTAGCAGTGCAAGGAAACTTGGGAAGGGGAATAGAGTTAAGTACATTCCGTGTAGAGTTTATACACACCGTGTAGTCATGTTTCATAAAACATGAGTGTTTCCTTCTCCTAATCCATTTTGTACTCCTTTGTTCTTTGTCCTTGTTTTTTCCTGATCTAAGGTATGATTTTGATCTTTCAAAGCTATGCCTCCGAGACGTCCTCTGGTTGTACGTCAGTTGCAGGATAGTGATCAGACACCAGATATGGCTGATCAGGGACATCATGCCAATCCTCCTGTCATGCCAGCCTTGGCACTGGCTGTCGTACTAGTTGGAGGCATTGATGCACAGATTAGGGAAGGCTTTATAAGGATGATTCATACCTTTCAGGGAGCATCGCCTCCTGCCACGACTATGGAAGACTTGACGCGGGTTTTCCAGCAACAACATCCTCCTGGTTTCTTGGGGGAAAGAGGACCATAGGCTACAGAGTCATGGTTGGAATCCATACTGACTATCTTTGAGAATATGTAAATTCCTCTAGAGAGACGGGTCAGGCTCTCTACCTATATGCTATGAGACTCCGCCAAGAGGTGGTGGGACGTGATCTCACAGGCGGGTCCTCAGCATGTTATGGCTTGGGAGGAGTTCCAGCACATGTTTGATGACTACTTCTACCTGGAGACCCTGAGGGCCGATTGAGCCCGGGAGTTCATGAGTCTAGAGCATGGTACTCTTTCTGTTATGGAGTATTCCTCTCATTTCACCTAGTTGCAACATTTCACACCCCTCCGGGGTGGAGATGGGAAGTTCCTAGCAAGGAATTTTGTGGATGGTCTTAGGAGGGAAATCCATCCATAGGTGAATATATTTCAGTTGACTTACATCACTTCCATCATCAACCAGGCACTGATTTCGGAGTGCAATATGAGAGACTCCAGAGCTACAAGATATGGTGGTTCTACTTCCAGAGCTAGTATTCCTCTAGTTGACCACAAGAAGAATGATAGGGAGTCTACGCGTGGTGATCAGAGGAGGCAAGATACATCTTCAGGTAGCCAGGTAGTATGCTACCAGTGTGGAAGGGTAGGGAACACGAGGACGCAGTGCCAAAGAAACCCATTGGTGTACCGATATTGTGGCAAGATAGGTCACCATCAGCGTTTCTGCCAGGTTTTCTCACCAGTAGCTGGTGACAGGGGTTCTTCTGTGACTCCTCATTCAGGAGAAGCACCACTAGTTTCTCACCAGTCGGGGAACTGGAGTTCTTCTAGTCGTTCGGGCTGAGGTGGAGGTCGATTCCATGGTGGTCAGTCACCAGTCTTTCAGCGTCAGCAGGGAGGATTAGCTTAGAGTGGTCGGGTAGGGTCATAGGGTTGTGGGGAAGGCTAGAATTTTGCGGTGGAGCATACCTATCAGGAGCAGGATCCCGAACCTTTTACACTTCGATGTACGATCTTAGTAGCCTCAGTTTTATATTCAACTCTTTTCGATACTGGTGCTACACATAGTTTTATCTCTGTTGTTGTTGTGGAGAGCCTTGGGCTCCGTATCTTTTCTTCTCCTGACTTTTTGACACTACACACACCATTGAGGATGAGGACATCTAGTGTATGTCAGTGCAGATAGTTCCCTCTCGAGGTTACAGGGTATCGTTTCTTATGAGATCTCTATGTCCTAGAGATGATAGGATGTCATTCTCGGAATGGACTGGTCGGTTCCCTTCCAGGTATTCATCGACTGTTATCAATGCAAGGTGACTTTCATTTCACTAGAGGGTGAATCTTTTCTTCATAGAGGTGAATGTGATGTTCGGGAAAGTTGAGCAGGACTCGAGCATCATGGGCTAGGATGGGCTACGACCTAGATTGCTAGTCTTTACCTAGATGATCAGGGGACATACCAATTGGACTTTCCTCCAGTGGTGGATCATTTCAGAGATGTCTTTCTATAGGATTTATGAGGTTTTCCTCCAGAGCGTGAGGTAGACTTCTCTATTGGGATCGTTCCAGGAGTGGCATCAGTGTCCATTCCTCCCTATAGGATGGCTACACCTGAGTTGCAGGAGCTCAAGAAGCAGTTGGAGGAGTTGCAGGCAAAGGGTTTCATCCGACCCAGTACTTCTCCTTGGGGTTTGTCTGCCCTGTTTGCGAACAAGGAAGATGGTACCCTTACGCTATGTGTGGATTATCGGAATCTGAACCAGTTGATGGTCAAGAACCGATATCCCTTGTCAAGGATTTATGATCTTTTCGATCATCTTCTAGGTGCCCGGGTGTTCACGAAGATCTATTTGAGGTCTGGTAATCATCAGTTGCACATTAGACCATCGGATATACCTCTAACAGCCTTCAAGAGCATGTCTGGTCTCTATGAGTATACAGTTATGCTCTTCGGTCTCACGAATTTTCCAGCAGTTTTCATGGCACTGATGAACTGAGTGTTTCATCATTACATGGATTCCTTCGTCGTGGTCTTCGTGGATGATATCTTGGTGTACTCTCACACTCGACACGACCATGCTACCCATTTCAGATCATTCTGAGTACACTGAGAGAGCATCGACTTTATGCTAAACTCTCAAAGTACCACTTTTGGATGGATCAAATTTACTTCTTGGGTCACGTCATCTCAGAGGTAAGAGTATCTGTGGACCTAGAGAAAGTGAGAGTTGTAGTTTCTTGGGAGCATCCGAAGAACATTTTTGAGGTACATAGTTTCCTAGGGCTGTCTGGATACTACAGACACTTCATTCAAGACTTTTCACGCCTAGAAGCACCATTGATGGGTCTGACCAAGAAGGGGGAAAAGTTCTTGTCGTAAGATTCATTTGAGTCATCCTTTCAAGAGCTGAAGGTAAAGTTCTCGTCAGCACCGATACTAGTCTTTACAGAGCCAGGAAAGATCTATATTGTTTATTGTGATGCTTCAGGTATCGGGTTGGGCGTTGTGCTTATGCAGGGAGATGGAGTCGTTGTGTACGGGTCTCGGTAGCTGAGGCCACATGATAGGAACTACCAGATGCACGATCTGGAGTTGGTAGTTGTTGTTTATTACTTTCGATGTTGGAGAAATTACCTTCTGGGAGAGCACTTTGTGGTTTTCACCGACCACAAAAGTCTCAAGTATATCTTCACTCAGCGTGATCTGAATCTGAGACAGTGCAAGTGGGTCAAGTATCTTCAGTCTTTTGATTTCAATCTTGCCTATATGCCAGGAAAGGGAAATGAAGTGGCAGATGCGTTGAGCTGGAGAACTAAGATTCAGGCAGTTAATGAGGCCAGCAGTGAGTGACATCTTATGGCTCTGTTTTCTAAGATGCATCTGGAAGAGCACGACAGACAAGGACAGACTTACCTATCTTCTGTAGTTGTTACCTCTACACTTCTTGATCGGGTACAAATGAGGTAGATATCAGAATCAGAAGGTTTAGTCTTGCGGGAGATTGTGTCAAGAGAGGACCCTCTTCCTCGATGGATAGTGGGCAAGAATGAGATCTTGCATTTCTAGGGACACGTATGGGTGCTAGCAGACATACGCGAGGAGATGATGTGGGATTTTTATTCCTCATTTTGGGCAGTTCATCCTGGAATCACCAAGATGTATCGAGATCTTCATCACCAGTACTGGTGGCCAGGTATGAAGAGATATGTTGCTAGTTTCATCTTGAGGTGTTCTACTTGTCAGTAGTTGAAGGTGGAGCATCAGCAACCAGCATTCCTTTTACAGCAGTTACCGATTACGGAGTGGAAGTGGAACGATGTAGTGATGGACTTTGTGACCAGATTTCCAAGGTTTCCTCGAGGGAACGATGTTGTTTGGGTTGTCTTCAATAGGCTTACGAAGGTTTCTCACTTATTACCTATCAAGGAGACCTTCAGTTTTGATGATCTTGGACGACTATACATCCGAGAGATTGTGCGTCTTCATGGAGTTCCACACTTCATTGTTTCAGACAGGGATGCGTGCTTTACTTCTCGATTCTGGCAGGGGCTTCAGATGGCTTTGGGTGCATAGGTACTTTTGAGTACAACATACCATCCCCAGACAGATGGACAGTCCGAGCGTACGACCCAGGTTCTTGAGAATATGCTCCGAGCATGCATTATAGACTTTGGCGGTTCTTTGGAGAAACATATCCCTCTTGTGGAGTTCTCCTACAACAACAGTGTTTAGGCGACTATTCAGATGGAAAATTATGAGGATTTGTACGATAGGACATGCCGATCACCATTGTGCTAGCTGGAGGCAGGAGAGGTAGCTTTACTGGGACCTCATCTTGTTCAGGAGACCTAAGAGTAGATATAGTTGATTCAGAAGAGGATGGATACAGCACAGTCTCAATAGAAGTCTTTTGCTGATCAGCAGAGACAACCTCTGGAGTTCGAGGTTGGGGATCAGGTTTTCATGTGTGTCGCACCAAGGTTGAGACACAAGAGGATTCAGAGATAGGGTAAGCTTTCACTATGGTACGTTAGGCCGTTTGAGGTATTGGAGAGAGTTGGGTCGGTTGCCTATCGGTTTTAGTTACCTCAGAGGTACCATGATATGCAAAACATCTTCTATGTATCTCAGCTCCGACGTTACTTTTCAGACCCGTCTCATGTCTTTCAACCTGAAGAGGTTGAGCTTGAAGCGGATGCGTCGTTTGAGGAGCATCCTATCCAGATTTTCGATCACAGTACGAAGGTTCTTTGTGGCCGGTCTGTTCCTCTTGTATGGGTGCTATGGAAGCACGGACAAGTACAGGACGAGACCTGGGAGAGGGAGGTAGATATACGATTGTAGTGGGTGAATATTTTCAAGGTTTCTTCTTCTACGCCTCGCTAGGGAAATTCCGGGAATAATTTCTTTAAGGGGGGAAGTTTATAAGAACCCGGATCTTCATTTTAGGTATGTTTTTCCTTTTCTGGTTGTTTTTGAGAAAAAGAGGAAAATCTTGAAATTTTCTAAGTACACGCCGTGTACATTATAAGTACACGCCGTGTACTTTGATGCAGCACCAGGTCGTGTGTTGGCCGTGTCCGGGCCACACACACAGTGTGTAGGGGCGATGTGGAGGCCGCTTAAAGTGGAGTATGGAAAGGTCAAGTACACACTATGTACCCCAGAAGTACAGGTCGTGTACATTCTTTTTTTCGTTAAATGGACCGGGTTCGCGCCTGATGGACATAACTCGCTTCTTCTTCAGGTTCTTTATCCAAGAGAACCTGTACGGCCTCGGAACATCCCTGAGCCCACGAGCCTCTGTCCATTCATCGAATCGACCGCTATCAATTGCGTTGGAACCACAGCGGTAATCCCTTCCTTCTCCTAGAGCTTTGTTTTCCAATTACTCCTCCTTCTCAAGATATATTGGGTTGATAGTTTTGTTCGTTTTTATATATCTATTCCGTTCTAAGAAGAATCAATCATCGTGGTTCAAGTTTATCGATCTCCTAGAATCGAGGTTGGTGGTGTGTTCCTTTCTGTAGGAATTCTTTGAATATTTTGTGAAATTCCACCAATTCCCTTGAACGGGGTATTGTGTGTGTCCTATTTCTGCCAATGTTTTTTTCCTACTTTTATTGATTGCATGAGTAGAGGTCGATGCTTGTGAATAGGGTAATCTTTAATGTTCTCTGGATATTTTTCCATGCATGTTTTTCCTTTTAGGAGTTTTTCCAATTTCCATGCCTAGTTGTATGATAGTGTAACTATTGTAATTTTATGATGTTGTGCCTTAGAATGATATCCAAGTAGTTCTTGAGGTTTACTTGGGGCCATACACGTGCTATGCATGTTTGTTTTACACAGGGCTGTGAGTACCTAATGTGGTAGACCATAGGGAGAATGGACGTAAGGGATTTTCTAGAGTGTCTTTAATTTACGATGTGAGACCACTGGGGGAATTGATGTTGAGTGCTTCCTCAGAGAGTCTATAGTTCCTTGACACAGGGCACAGGGGGAATGAGACATTGAGTGCTTCCCCAGAGATCCTTTAGTATGATACAAGACTATAGGGGGAATTGACGGTGAGTGATTCCTCAGAGAGTCTATTCTTCAGCTGAACCAGAGGGACGAGACTGTGTGTGCCTCCGAGAGGGTTTCTAGTACTTGTAGGTTGAACCATAAGGGTTAGACTGTGAGAACTACCTAGGGGGTTACCTGTTGTTCTAGTTGTTGATTGGATTTTACTTGTGTGCTTTATATTCTAGAAACTGTGGTTTGTAGCTGTTGTGTGCTTTCCGTTTTAATGCTTCCTGTACTTTTACATGCCATGTATTCACTGACTGTTAGGCACAGATCTTTGGGTGGTTTCCTATTGTGTCCTTGTCTCACACCCTGTTTTGGCCATGCTTTTGGGCCTAAACAGACTACACTGTTGCAGGTATGGATAAGGGCAAGCACCCTTATACTTCTGGTACTTGACTTGTTGTGGAGCTGGAGAGCATGGGACCAAGCTATGGCTTGGAATGTTGAGGATTTTACCTGTTTTCTTTTGCACTTTGGTTTAGTATTGTATTCATCATTGTGACTCGTTTGGATACTTTCCTAGACATATGTATCATGCATCATTATTATATTTGTGTGCTCTAGTTTTCTTCTTTTATTCTTCTGTTGTTTATTTCTATATGGATTATTATTACTTTTGTTGTTGTATGTTGTTTACTTCCGTTGTGTACTCTGCCAATGAGGGAATAGTTTCCCCACTATCACACCCAAGACCCTCGCTGCTAGTTGGCAGCCTCTGGCGTTTGGGGAAATGCACTTGAGGCCATGTGACCAACCGGGGATGAGGCACCTCTGGGTGGCTTCCGAAATCGGGACGTTACATTATTTCTTTCAAGACTAAGAAACTAATAAATATACTAAAAAATATCATGTTCTATATGTTCTTTTTCTATCTATTATACTACCACCTAATTCAGCATCTGAAAAAAAAATCAAAATCATTTATAAATGAATAGAATATTCCTAGATTCTTGATTCCTTTTAGATAATGAATAATTTGTTTAACTACTTTGAAACAGGATTCCTTTAGATTATCTTGATATATTTCAATTAATAATACGTCAAACACTATGTCTGAATGACTAACTGTTTATTATAGTAGACTTCCTATCATTACTCTAAAAGTTGATTGATTAACTGGTTTCCCTACATCATCAAGATTAAGTGTATTTGATGTACCAATTATAGTAATGATACTTTTTGTATTATTATATGAATAATTTCTAATAATATCTTTGATATAATAATGTTGAGATATATAGGTTCCTTCAGATTTTTAGAAAATTTAAAAGACAATAAAAAATGTTAACTCACCCATCATACTCATTTCAAATTATATTTCATAAGATTCATAAAGGAATCTATTAAATATTTCTAAGTTGATTCAATTAAAATTTCATCAACATAGATTTGAATAATTAAATATGTTTGTTTACATTCATTATTAAAAATATTGGATCATTAATTCTCTTACCAAATTTTTTTTGTAAGAAAAATATTTTAATTCTATAATACCAGGCTCTAAGGGATTTTTTTAGTCCATATAAATATTTGGTAAGTTTAATAATGTATTTAGGATGTTTTTTAACTTAAAAACTAAGAGGTTGTTTAAAAAAACTTCCTCTTGTACATATCTATTATGGAAAGAACACTTCACATCCATTTGAAAAAAGTTTTAAATTAAACAATGCTACAAAGGATAATAGGATACTAATATATTCAAGTATATCTACCTGAGCATATGTTTCTTTATAACCTATTATATCTTGTTGATTATAAACATTATCAACAAGTATTACTTTATTTCTAATGATTATTCCATTTTAATCACATTTTTTTCTTCTAAATATCCATTTTACTCCAATTAAAGATTTTTCTTTAGGTCTTTTAACCTAGTCCATACATTATTCCTTTTGAATTCATTTAGTTCATATTTCATTTCCTTAATCCAATTTTCATAAACTAAAGCTTCATCATGATTTTTATGTTCAAATTGAGAAAGGAATGAAAATAGTTCTACTTTATTTCTCAAATAACATCTAGTCCTTACAATTTGATTCCTATCACCAAAAATACTATCACTAGGATGATTCCTATGACACAACTGACTTGGGTTTTATAAAACCTATTCTTCAATATAATGTAGAAAGTCTTACTATGTAAATACTTCAAAAACAATTTATTGGGTATTTTCCTTATTATAAGATTCTTCTATCAAAGGTTGATAATCAATTTTTGAAAACCTATATGAGGATATAGGTTGTGTTTAAAAAAAACCAATTTCATTAAATTTAACATGCATTGTTTCTTCAACACTACAAGAATTTTTACTGAAAACTCTTTAAGCATTAGAGGTATTGGAACAGCCTAAAAATATACCTTCATCAGATTTGGGTGTGAATTTAAGCAAATTATCTTTTATATTCAAAATGAATACTTTTCATCCAAAATAATCTAAATTAGGAACTTTTGTTTTTACGCCTATCCATAATTCATAAGGTGTTTTATTAAGAAAAGGATGAATTAAAACATGATTTAAAGAATAATAATCAGTACTAATAGATTCATCCCAAACATGTTTTGCAATTGAGTATTCACTCAACATGGTTCTTATTATATCATGAAGAATACAATTTATAATTTCAACAAAATCATTTTTTGGGAGTTCTAGGAGATAAAAAGTTATGAATAATGAATTTATTACTAAAAAGAGTTTTAAAATATATATTCTCAAATTGTCCAACATGATCACTATGAGTTGTTATCAACAGTAGGTTTTTCTCATTTTTATCTTTGGATTTAAAAGTTTTAAAATAAGAAAAGGATTCTTATTTCTTTGCTAGAAAATAGACCAATATGTATCTTGGGTAATAATCAACTAAAAAAATACATATTACTTTCCTCCAATAATTCTAGTTTTTATAAGACTGAATAAGTCCATGTTCACTAACTATAAAGCATAAGTAGTTAAAACTTCACTAACATATTTGAAGCATGACTTATGTTGCTTTCCATATCGACAAGGGTCACAGACTTTTGAAGAATAAAATTTAAGTACCAGTGGATCCTTAACAATTATTTTATTAGTTAATTTATATAATTTTCTATGGTTATAGTGTCCTAACCTTGTATTCACTAACCGATATTGGTCTTCCATTGCAGTATTTCAAGGTATTTCTTGGCATCTAAGGTTTCCTAATTTAAGTGTGTAAACATTCTCAAGCCAATGGGAGGAAAGAATGGGTTCATCATTTGAATTGTGTACTACACATTTATCATTCGTAAAATTCACTAGGTAACTTTCATTACATAATTTACTTATTCTTATAAGGTTCTTCTTAAGACCTTTAACAAATAAAATATTTGAAATAAATTCTTTTCCAAAAAGAACAATGTTTCCTATACAAACAACTTTTCCTTAAGCATTATCTCTGAAAGTGACTATTACACCGTTAATTTTGATAATCTTATTAAAGATATATTTTTTTTACCAATAATATGCTTAGAAAAACCACAATCCATGTATAATGTATTATTATTTTTGGTACATCGTTTTTTACCTACAAACCAAACAATTAGTTTTTCAGAACCCAAACTTTCTTGGATATAGAAATGGTAGAAAAAAAATATTAGGAATTGAAATTTGTTTTGTAAATTGGG
The DNA here is from genome assembly GCA_963277665.1 of Viscum album. Taxonomy (NCBI): domain Eukaryota; kingdom Viridiplantae; phylum Streptophyta; class Magnoliopsida; order Santalales; family Viscaceae; genus Viscum; species Viscum album. The sequence continues at coordinate 19,193,913 of OY728157.1, read as the reverse complement.
ATTTATGAAATCATAAGGATTGGTTTTTTTTAAGTGAAATTTTTTTTTTAAAATTTCCCCCACATTGACATTTAGTACCAAAGGGGGAACTTTTAAGAACAAAATATTTGTTCCTAAAAATAGGTTTCGAATGAGATTAACCCATTCCCAAACTATTTCCATGAGGATATAGTTGTTAATACCTCTTATCAAAAGTTTCTTTTACAGAAGTAAAATTCAATAAGAGTATCTTTAAAGAAAAAAATCTATATTTTAGTTTGATAACAAAATTCTTATCCTCATAATCATTTGTTATAGAATTTATTTTTATCTCTAAAACACTTTCACATAAATAAAATTTTCAAAATCCTTAGAAATCATACCCTATTTATAATTAGCTTCTTTAAAGTTTTTGGAAATATAAAAAATTTAAAAAGATTTTTTATCAGTATCTTTAGAAATGTCTAATACTTATTTTTTTCAAAACATTTATTCTATAATTTCTCTTTATATGTTTCATGAAAATATTTCAATATTCATTTTCATGTAATTTAGAATATCTAGAAACATCTTCATAGGAAGGTAAAGTATTATCCTCCATTGAGGAAGATTCTCCATTTGAGGATATAGAATTATTCTCATGAGGATAATTACCACTTAAAGACATATTGTTAAATATTCAACACTATGTACCTTTTTCATGTGACATTTATTTTCAATAGGTATTATGGAATAACATCCAATATTATTGTGAATTGAATTATCATTGTCTGAAGATTCATCTGAATGATCTCCACCGCTTGTACTCCATGAGTCAGTTTCTTTAATGAATTTATTCCCTTTTTAATTATAATACATTTTATTATATATTTCATAATTTATTTTCTTTCTGTATATTCTTTTGAGATTTGGAAAATCTTGTCTTATATTTTTTTCAATAGGTTAGGGTCGAAGCCTCATTTATTATTAAAGCCAAGAAAATACCTCTTATATATTCTTCTTTCTTGTATTCATAACGTGTAACTTCATTATCTGCCTTATCCTTATTATCATTTTTAGTTTTCTTATAATGATAATGAAAATAATTTTTTCCAATAATTTTTTCATACTTCAAGCAATATTGGCAAACTAATTCATTAAATGTTATGATTCACATGAATCTGATTGAACAACAACCTTTTTCTTTATTGAATTAACAGACTTCTCAAGATTCTATGCTTCTGTTTGATGAGAAGTAGAAGAAAAAAGAAACTCCCATATTCTTTTTCTTATCATTCTTAACATATCTTTTCAATATGTTCTCATATTTCTCTAGAGTTTTAAACAAGTCTTCAAGAGTTACATTTTTACCTTCCTTTACAAATCAATAGATATTATTTTTTATTCTAATTCATTTTTCATTTTATCAATAATCTTTTCTACAAGGGTCTCATAGGCTAATAATTTCTCTACCATATCTTGTAAACTATTCAAAATTGTCATGAATCTTTGTTGAACCTTAACAATAGGTTCTCTAAAAGGGAATTAAAAATATTGATAGTCTACACTAAGCATGGATCTTATAGTTTCAACAACTATAGAAGTAGAAAAATGAGTAATCTCAAGATTTTTCCAAATATTTTTGTCTACTTTACAAGATGAAATATGGATATATATATATATATATGTATATATTTCTAGTAATAGAACAAAGTAATGTATTTTATACCTAATAATTCAACTAAGATTCTTGCTTCCCTAGATTGGTAAAGGTTCTAACTTCCTTGTTATGATTTTTGTAGTCTCCAACCAGCATAAAAAATTTATCAACTCTAGTATTGATTACAAAGGACTTCATTACATCTCTCTAGTATTCAAAATTATTGCCATAAAAAATTGGAGGTCTTATATGGATATAATTCTCAATAGATCCAACATTAATTCCTTCCATATTAAAAAAATAAAAACCTTATTTTTTCACAATACAAGTTAGTGTAAAAAAAATATTAACAAACAAAAAGTTTATAAAAGAAATAAAACTAACGTTAAAACTTAATGTAATATAATATATGAGAAGTGAAATCCTACTTTGATATCAATTGTAGGATCAAAATGTCTATGAAAATGTAAAAATAAAAGAGGGGTGAATTTTAGTTTTAAAAACATTTGTTTTTATCCCTAAAAGTATATAGTCTAAATGAACTTAAACTAATTGAATTCACAAAGCCTATTTTTGTAATAAAACAGTTAATTGAACTTGTCCCTTGGTTTCGATAAAGAGGAATATCATAATCAGGTTTATTTTGAACTGATTATAAAGTTACAGGTCTTAAAACAATTGATTCTACCTTACATCATAAAGAATCATATTTAGATTAAATGAATTAATTTTAATCACATAAATCATATTCACAGTGTAATGCAAAATATCATAATCAGAGAAATTACGTTGAATATATTAAAAATCGAAAATGAATATATAAAAGGATTCACTTTCTATTACAATAGCAACCTAAATGAAATAGAAGTAAATTAATAAAATTATTTTAACTCAAAGGGAAGGGTATCCAATGAACTAGGATAAAGGTCCCTTGATTTATATATTCAAGAAAGTCTATCTTAACCACACCAAGGTAATCCTTCGCTACAATGCTTGGCTTCTGTCTGCCTATCTCTTGTAGCCCCCGATCAAGAAGGTGATCAATTCCTCTATCTTCCTAGCCATGGAAGCCCATGATTTTATGGACCAGATTCTTCCTTGATATCCCCACAAGTCCTCGACCAGGCTTATCGTATTTTTTCCTTCATATACTCAGAATCCCTCAATCATAATCACAATGGTCAGATTTGAATAATGAAAAACAAGATCTTAGATTACAAGGACAAGAAATAAGTATTTCACTTGTGTAAACTTTAAATCTCTCTCGCATAGTAGAAAATTTGATAGAGCTATTGTACAAAAGCTCTACATATCAACATTGCATGTATGTTCTATTTTGAAGTCATCAAATGATCAGGTATTTATAGGCATACATCTCAAACAGTCATCTTGAACTTCAACGGTCATATTTTCTCTGAAATGTGAGAGGTACATGGACACCTGGGACACAAAAGGTCATCTAATAACTAAAGTCATGACATTTTTTTGTATCATACGTATTACAATTGAATATAAAACATCATTTTTACAAAATATAATTTTAGATTTTAGGAGTAAAAAGAATCAATATGATGAAAAAAATTTTCGTATTCAGAATAGAAACAGAAGTTAATTTGATGGATTTACTTATAGAATGTAATTATGATTTTATTAACGAGTTTATATCAAATAGTATCTGTTCCTATGTCAAATATTATTAAAAAAATTTCAATATGAATAAAAAACATAAAAGTATTTAATTTTAATTGAAAAGGTGAATCCTATTGTTATCATATTCATTTTCATTCTGATAATTATAATGTGAATTCATAAATACTATTAAAACTATATTAAGGTATGATATAAATGTAAATTTAATTTGAACAAAAAATATTTCACTATTATATATTTAATAAATGACTTTATAATTTCCAAAACAAAAGGTTAAATAGGAATGGAGAAGTCAAAAAAAATTACTCAACACATATTGCAAAGAATTACCTAGGAAAAATAAAGAGATAAATGGAATGAAATGAAACACATCCTATGGAATCCTTTATATTTCATGGGTTTAAATATGGGGAACCTATACATTACCCAATTAAATACCCTCTTATAGAGGATAAACATTAGAATAAGTAAGGGTCTACATAAAAAAACTGGACAAAGTATTTATATTTTGGGGTTTTATTTAAAACCTTAGTTAAAAGGATATTTAGTGATTTTCCATATTTCAATGATGTATATCATATTTATTTTGGAAGTTATATTAATTTGATTTTAGAAAATTAAACATGTATGTCCGGTAACAACCCCTCATATCTGGCAAGGTTGCTGGGATTCAACCCAAGACAAAAGGACAATAAAGGTTTTGTGCCTACCATTGGCCGATGTGATGTCCTAGTTAATGTGTAATTATTTAAACAATTCAATGAATAAATATTATTGATGAACCAATTGTGTTAAAATTTAGGTGTAGAGATTAATATATTAACCATATTGATTGTGGGGCATAGTTAGAGACAAATAGTTGGAGTTATCACTCTTTTATGGGCCTTAAGATCCGTTAAATGTTTTAGTACTTCAAGGATGAATGTTAATTTTTGATACCCATTTCTTAAGGTAAGGGCTGAGTTATAATATTATTTACTAAAAATAAAAATATTGAATCGTTCTTATGAAATTTAAATATATCAACAAATTATATTTCCTTATATTCTCAGGCATTAAAATAATTACTCAACATTAGGAAAATGATCAAAAAAATGTGTTGTCCCAGTACCTTAATTATTGTTGAATCGACTACCTACTAAATCATTGTAGATTTATGGATTTTAGTCCCCCAACATTCTATTGATCATTCACATGTTTTTTATTGATGACCTCAATCACTACCTATGAATATTTATGCTTTTACTCAAAGTACGTATCTCTACTTGCCACTAATGTTCTCCATCAAAGACACCAAGTTATATTTTATTCCATGTGACTTGTGTACTTCTGATTATCTCTTTTCTAGAGGATGTTTTAAAAAACCTTATCTCAATGTGGAATTTCAAAATAGGAAATATCAAAAAATTTGTCACCAATTTCAAGTATAAATTGCAAGGATTCAATTCAATTAATTTGTGGAGAATGTAACGCCCCAAAAATCTAATGTATGATCATTGTATTCAATAGCGTGTATGAAATGAAACACCAAGCATGTAAGGAAATATAATATCTTTAGTATTTATAATATATTTTCTATTTTAAATAAAATAAATATAATTTATATCTAGAAATTCATGTGATGCTGAGTTATTATGTGAAACATGCAACAACGGGTTTCTTTAATGGCTAGTGTTACATGCAAGACAGAGTTTTACCGAAAAATAAAATATTATAAAATAATTATTATTTAATATAATAATACATAACCTAGACATTAAATTAGGTGTTATAAATATAATTATCTATCTTATGAAAATATATCCTTTACACAAATATAAAATGAATTAATAGGATAATAATTAATTAGCAATGAAAATATAAGCCAAATGAATATAAAAGGAAATATTATTATTTTTATGATCAGAAAGGAATTTTGTATTAATAAATTAAATTAATTATAATTATTGAATGAAATTAATGAAATTTATATGTTATATATTCAATAAAATAATTTTTATATCTGTATGATATATTTGAGAAGCATAAGATAAAAACAAAAACAATTTTAGAAATAAAAAACCTATATTTTAATTAAGGAAATTTTAACACCTTTAATGGAGAACCTATTTTAAATCCAATTTTAACCATTTTATAAATTTAATATGGAAAAATGAAATTACTCTTTTAAAAATAAACATAAAAATTAGGTTAGGTTAATTTTTTTTTTATTTTTCAGTGATGATTCAATTTTTAATGAATAGTGAAAATACTGAAATTTAATTCAAACCTAATTTTTTATCTAATTATTTTATAATCATAAATAATAATTTTAATTTTTTAAAAGTATAATTAGATATTATTTTTATCAATTAATCAATTTAGTCATTGGAATTAATTTCACTTTGAAATTGACTTTAAAAACATATCAAACTTTTGGACATTTTTTTAATTTAAAACAAGACATTGTTATCCCGCCTGCAGGATTAAATTTAAATTAATTTCTAATACTTCTATGATTTTAATTTATAAAAATGGTTTCAATATTTGAAATCATAATAATTTATAATTTATAATAAGTTCAACTTAGTTTTTTAACAAAAATATTAGTAAAAGTAATTAAAATTAATTACAATGATAAAGGTGCAATTAATCTTAAAAAGCACTAAACCCTATACTTATGGCCTAATATGACCTAGAAACTTTTCCAAAATCCTTTAAATATCCATATTTTGACCCTAGACACCCTTTTCTCAAGTTTGTACCCTTATTGATCTCCATGAAACATAAAAAGAATGTTGGTGGGGTTTTCCTTTTCCAAAATAATACAAGAGTGTCACTAAATATCCATTATAAAATGTCTCCTCTCCTCCAAATTCCTCACATCTGTAACACCCCAAGATTCCACAGTATTTTTCTCTTTGAAAAATGTAATATCTTGTGTTGTACGCAACTTCGAGTTCGAGAACAGAATGGCCAATTAAACTAGCCATTTAAAAAGCAGTTAGGAATAGAAATACCCACCTTTTGAAATTTTATAAATTTTATTTCTCAAAATGGACTTTGTTTTTGAATTCTAAATATCAAAATTAGCTTAGGGTGTATTTTTTGTATTTTTCTGAAAACTTGTAATTTTTGATGAATAATGAAAAACATTGCGTTATTATTTAAAACTGAAATTTTATTTAAACAATTATGTTTAAATTTAAAATTATTATAAAGTAAAATAGATACATAATACCTATATTAGTCCAATTTAATTCATTAGAGTAATTTATAATAAGATTATATATATATAATTTTATTAAACTTCTTAATGTCTTTTACCCACCTTCTACACACATTTGCACATTTGCATAAAATGTAATTTTACCACTTCTGTGAATTTAATTTCATAAATCTAAAAGACATGGTTGTCATCAGTAATTAAAATGTGGTTCAATAGGATGAAAATAATTTTTGGTGAATAATAAATTTTGAAATTTATTTACCACGTTTAAAAGTAAATAGGGTAATTAAAGGTTAAAATAATATTATAATTACCCCAAAACATGTCCTAATTCTATTGGACAAGTGTATTTAGACGAAAATGAAACTTAGTATAAAAATATGATCATTTTTTATCCAATTGGATTAGATTAGGACATTTATTACATTTTATTTAAAGAAGAGTTAAAAGTGTTAAATTCAAATTTTGATAACTAAACCATTTTTAATATAGGGTTATAAAATAGATAAACATGACTATAAACATTCATATATAAGGAAAAAAATATTTCCTACATAATGGTATTTTATTTATAATTTTTAGACATTATATATTTAAATTTATTTATGACATAATGATGATACAATAATTACCTTATTAATGAAAGATTAAAATAATTGATATTATAAATATTGAAATAAATTTAAATTTAAACTTTTGATAATATAAACAAATTTTATTGGTGGATATGAATTTTTAGGGATGATTAAACATATTTTTTTTAAATAATCAAGTTGTTATGACTTTCACAAAAAACAAATACTAAATAGTGTCAAAATTGACATAAATGAGTTTTTAAAACAAATACTATTTTATTAAATGATACAATATTCCTAAAAATCTATGATTCCGCCAAAGGACTTATATAAGGTTATGTATGTCATTAATGAACCACTTTAAGATCACTTGGAATTTTATATTATGTTTATTAACCATTTAATATACAAATACAAGAAGACATGGTAAAAGTTAAACTATTTAACTAAGAGTTAAATCTAAAAAGATATGGTTAATAGGGTGACCTAAACATGTCTAAATCCTATTGGTTGAGGGTATTTAGACCCATAACCACCTTATCCTCTAAATAAATTCATTTTAATCTATTATAAACCGAAAATTATTTTATAATAAATTAATATTTCGAACTCTTCTTAAAGTGCCCATCACCTCTCTTATAAAAGGCTACTTTCCCTTCTCTCAAATTCTCACCTCTAGATCCATTTTTATTCTCTAACCCCTGATCAAATGTCCTCCCAAATACCCTTAATTCAACCTATATACCTTAATTTGATCATAAATCCAACCTAAGGATCCCTTTTGTTCAAATCAAAATGAAGTACCCAAATAAGAGGTAATTATTTCATCACTTATTTCAAAGTTCTTTTCTTCTTCCACTTCCTCTTTATTTGTTGTTTCCATACCAAAATAATAAATCCAGTACCTTCTACATATTTTTATGTTATTATAAATATGGTACAACCATATTCATTATTTTATCCATCCTATGAATGAAAAAGTCACATCTCAGTGGAGCTTCTCCAGTGGCTCGGCTTGGGTTCGCCTCGGCATGGCGACGGTTATGTGGCGGCGTTTCTCTCGGAGGAGCTCGGTGGTTATCTCAGCACAGATCTCTACATGGGTCGGCATCACCAAGTCTTGGAATTGTTTTAGTAGTTGGCCCAGTGTGGTCTTCATTCTTTGATGGCGTCGAGGCAAGAGGTGGCCTCGATCAGCGGGTTCGTTTTGTTTGGCGAGTTTGGTGAGAGGGTTTTCTACCAGCAATTCTACGATGCAGTTCAGGGGCTGATATACAGTTCTATAGAGGGGGGAGGTTTTTCTGGTTCAGATTCTTTGTTTTTTTTGCAGGCGTTACTTTTGGAGTTGTGATTCTGTTCGACTGGTTGGATATGGTTTTGTTGTCCCGGTTCGTCGTGATGGTCTTTCTTGTTATTTTCTCACCGTGAGGCTTGGAAGAAATCTAATGAGGGTGTATCTGCGGTTCTGATTGGTACAGATCCATACCGGAGTGGCGTTTTTGTTTCAGGATGATCCAGATTTTTTCATTAGTGATAGTCCCTCGGTGCGGGTTGGGCCATCCATTCCTAGGTGACGATGGCTTGAACTCGTGTTCTTTGGATTGTCTTCTGGGTTTATGTGGTTGCGGTGGCGAGGGTCTGAGGAGGTCATCGAGGTTGGTCTAGGATGAATCTTATTGAAGGATTTTTTTTGTGTTCTCTAGAAATGGTGAAAGGTTTTGTGAGGTCTGCTGGTACGATGATGTAATCAGACTCAACTACGTGGATCAGGCCCCAGAGGAGGTTTTAGAGCTTGTCGTTAATCGTTGCAGAGCTTTATGGATTTGGATGTTTGAAAGGTTATGGAATTTTCCATCGGATCGGGCATGTGCTTTGACATAGGACACTTGCTTGTTGTTTTGCATTGCACCGATGAAGAGCATTGCCACATTCATGTACTAGGGAAGGGTAGCTTCATGTTGTCAGTTTTGTTGGTCTCGCTTATCCTTCAGGTCATGGTTTGTTTTAATTGGATGATTTCTTTAGGGTTTTCCCCCTTCATCCCTTAAAAGGGGGTTTGATTTTAATAAAAAAAATTAAGGCCTTTGGGCCGTTGGATGGATGGTGTGATTTTTTATTCAACACTTAATTATTTGGATGGGTATAACAATGAGATAAATTTATTTAAATAATAAATATAACATGTTAATAATTATTTATATATAATATACCATCCAACTACATATGATTTCACCATCAATTGAATGATATTGTCACTCGTGCATACGTACAGCTTACAGTCTCCACGACAATATTAGATTTCATTCCCATCACAACCATTAAAGAATAATTTTCATTTGATTATTAAAAATAATGTTTAATAACTTAATATAATTCTTGATATGAATCAAATACATCTTATAAATAACAAATCTAACTTAGATAACAAAATATATAAAGGAAAACAAAATAGTTAACACCTGAAACAATGCTACTACTAAAATATTATAAATAAATAAATATTAGAGGATCATATGTGATATAATATTTATGTATGTGGTTCTTGTATAATTTAATAAAAATGATTTAACCATTATACAAGAGATCAACATACCCTCTACAAAGGAAAATTACGGGGTTAGGGTTAATTTTACATTATCTTTATTATCTATGTTTGTTTATACATAAGTATCTACTGAGACCTCTTTATCAACCACATTTGTGTTTCTTAAAAATGTATTTCAAAACATTTTTTACTATATCCTAGACTATGGGTTAAATTCATTTATACCCTTTTTGACTTTTTAAAAAATTATTTTAATAGAATCTTTCTGTCATTTTTCAAAGAAGGAACTTTATGACCTTTTTGACAAATTATGGAAAGAATTTATTTTTAACTTATACGGAAGGTGCGGCAATTTTTTTCCATTATAATACTTAGAAGCTTCCCTTAAAATATTATAAGAATATTTTCAAAATATAATTTTTCTTTACTTTTAAATGATTTCAATGTATAAATATGTATTTCACTCAAATAGTTTCTGGATTTATTTCATCAATGTCAACATCATTTGTTGGATTTTATGCTTGTTTGAAGATGATTAATTATGATAAAATATTCCATTCTGTATTGAAGGTTTTTGTGATATGTTTGAATGTGGATGTGCTATTTTTATACCATTAATGGTTTATGGTTAAATTATTAACATTTCGTATGCTAGTTTTAATAATAATGTTTATGTTTTGTTTCAACCTTTTCTTATGAGGAATTCATTGGACATAGAACGTGATGGGTGTGGCCCACTATATCCCTAGATTCATTAGTAGGTCACATGAGACAAACTAGTGTCTTGGAATAAGACCTTACCAATATTGTTATTTGTATTCTTGGCACAAGGCTTTGACTATGTGGTTATGATATCCATCATTATACATTCCATCATTATTAGATTAGCTATTGATATTATATGATATTGTTCGACTAGTATAATATCCATGTGAATAATTAAATGGAATTATTTGAGTTATATTTTCCATATTATGCTTCATTTTATGAATAAATTTCTTGTGTCTTAGTCATATACATTTCATTAAATTTTTATGCTTATTTATGATATTTTCTACTATATTGTTATCCTTACTGAGCATATGAGATCACCCCTTTCTTATGTTTTATTTTTACAAGGACGTGAAGAAGTATATTATGACAGACCTGCATGGATAGGCTAAGGAATATTATTGTGTTCAATGGATACACAATTTTGCTTTTTCATTTCATTATGTAATGTAAAAATTATGTATGTATCTAGTACTTCCAAGTCCACTAAACTGATCGGTATTTACGGACTTGTTATCTTGTGATCATTTCAATGTTATGTAATAATGCACAAACTCTAGGTAACAAGGGTTGGGGAATTATAGTTGGTTTAAGAAGAAGTTTAGTAAAAACCATTGAAACTAGATTTAGAAAAACACTAATTAGAGAACATTACCATAAGATAGACTTTGAGGATTAGTACAGAAAAACTTCCTAGAATTTTGTTAACGAAGATATTTTGTGAGTTTTTCAAGAAATACATCCTTGTATGAATACTACAAGTGGACTTGGTTATGGAATAGATTTACCTAGTAGTGAAAACTCTAAAAAGGAGTTTCATGCATGACCCAGGGTATCTTGGTACTCGACAACAGGCCTTATTGTGCACCTGGATTGAAACTCCTGGGGGATATTCTTAAGATAATTCACATTTTATTTACAAACCATTATTATGTATTTATGAGTAAATACATCTACAAAGAAAATATTTTTATGATTATGTATTATATTCATAAATTTTTCAATTTATGTTAATTATTTTACAAGTTTGGAATTATGCATTGCGATTTATAAACTATCCTTGTGTATGTCATTGTTTAGAAATGGTGCCAAGTGGATGTAATGAAAATCATATAAAAAAATATAATCCATGTAGGGATTTCCCTCTTACTCAAGAAAATTATAGTGGAGTTGGTGATGAGGCTAGTGTTGAACAGCTTATAACCATACTAGGACAACTCATTCAGGTTATTAATAATAACCTTACCCGTATGGATCACCCTGATCCACAACACGGAGGATCAATGTTAGACCTATTCATGAGGCAAAAACTACAACATCCAATGGTACAAAAAATCCATTTGTATCTAAGCAATGAATAAGTTCCTTAGAAAAAATATTTCATGCTTTGGGGAGTGTTGAAAGGTAAAAAGTTATCATGGCATTTTATCACCTCACAGGAGATGTAAATCAATAGTGGTCATTAATTCAAAACAAAAAGGAGGATGAAGATGTATTAAATATGTAATGGGGGAGTTTAAAGAAATTTTCCTAGAAAAATAATTTCCTTGTGAACATCGAGCGGATATGTAAAGGCAATTTCTGAGTCTGAGGCAAAAGGATGATGAGAATGTCACACAAAATGAAGCTAACTTTACAAGGGTAGAAAGGTATTTTGCATATTATATATATAAACCAAGAAAAAAGATTGATTGATTCTCTGATGGGTTAAAACCATTTCTCTATCGAGCATTATTCTCACAATCCTTCTCATCGTACGAAGATATAGTATCATGTGATATCAAGATAGAAAAGTAATCCTCTAAGTCTTATGACTTTAAAGTGAAGCAAGAGAAGAAGAGATCTGCTGAACACTATGGAAAAGAAAATCAGGGAAAGAAGGGAAAAGTTTAATTTCCATCATGTAGTAATTGTGGGAATAAACATCCTAGTACATCTCTAAAGGGGATGGGAGTTTGTTACAACTGTATAGAAAAATACCACCAAGATCATGATTACAAGGGGAAGAAAGATCCTATCAATGTTGAATGCTAAAATTGTAATAAAATGGGGTATTATGAAAATGAATGTCCTAACCATCAAAAAAACATACCTCAGAAGAAAACAAGGTCGGAAGGCCAAGCAATGCAATCATAACTGCTGAGGTTGAAGTTCTGAATGACATGGTGGTAGGTACATTAATTGTTTCCTTAAAATTAGCCAATGCTTTTTCGATTATTGATCATCAAATTCTTTGATATCTTGATAGATTTCCAAGAAAATTAGATATTTCCAGTTTTACTTATTAAGGAATTTTTCAGTCAAAATTCCTAAGGAAAATATCATTGCAACAAAGTTTTTCCAATCAGTTACTGTTATGGAATATAAATGTTCATTATCTGCTGATCTTATTTTCATACCCATGATTGAATTTGATATAATCCTCAGTATGCAATGACATTTAGACCATGATGTGATAATTTATTATAATAAGAAGGAGGTTAAAATTTTTTATGATGATAAAGAATCCCTTATCTTTAGAGAAAAAACATCACTGTATAATTCTCATCTAGATCCACCGACAGTAGCTCCACTAAATTCAATTACTGGGGATGAAGGGACTGAAATAATTATGGGTGAGGAAAGGAATGTTCAAATAGAGGATGTACCTATTTTGAAAAATATTTTGATGTGTTTCTATAGGATTTACCTGGACATCCTCTAGAATGGGAAATTGAGTTTTTCATTAACTTAATTCCTGGTTCAAGGCCCATATAGAATACCCCTTATAGAATGGGCCCTGTAGAATTATTGGAACTAAATAAACAACTAGATTAATTGAGTAATAAAGGATTTATTCACCCTAGTGTTTCTCCATGGGGAGCCTCTATTCTTTTTGTTAAGAATAAAGATGGATCTATGAGGTTGTGTATTGAATACAAGGAGATCAATGCTATAACAATAAATAAAAAGTATCCCCGGCCTTGCATTGATGATTTATTTGATCAACTTCCTGGAGATCAATATTTTTCAAAGATTGACCTTCGATCTGGATATCATCAGTTGTGCATGAAGAAGGAAGACATTCCAAAGACATTATTTTGAACTAGGTAAGGGCATTATGAGTTTACAATAATTCCTTTTAAATGGACTAATGCACCCTTTGTTTTCATGGATCTAATGAATATTATTTTCAAGGAATATCTTGATGACTTTTCAGTAGTATTTATTAATGATATACTGGTATACACCAAAATATATGAAGATCATGAAAATCACTTGTGCACTATTCTAAATACTCTTAAAAGAAATGAATTATATGGGAAGTTTATCAAGTGTGAATTCTGGCTTCAAGAAATTTATTTTCTTCTCCATATTGTCTCTAAGGATGGAATCTCTGTTGATCCTTCTAAGAGAAGGGAAATCGATGAATGGCCATCACCAACGAGTATAACTGAGGTATGTAGTTCTATTGGTTTAGTAGGTTACTGTAAGCATTTCGTCCAGAATTTTTCCAGATTGGATAACCCATTAACCAAGATCACACGTAAAGGGGTTAAATTTGTTTATAAAAAATAGTGTGAATAATGTTTTGAATAACTGAAGAGAAGATTAGTGAATGATCATATCATTACTTTTCCATCCTGGAATGATGGTTTTGTTATTTATAATGATGCATCAAAGAAAGGAATTGGTTTTTTTCTAATGAATAATGATAGAGTTAATGCCTATGTATCACAACAGCTAAAAAATAATGAAAAAATTATCTTACTCATGATATTGAGTTAGAAACTGTAATATTTTATCTAAAGATATGGAGACATTGTCTCTATGGTGAAAATATGATATATATACTTATCACAAGAGTTTAAAGTATATTTTATCTCAAAAAGAACTCAACATGAGGCAAAGGTGATGGCTTGAACTACTAAAGGATTATGATTGAACTATACACTAACACTCGGGGAAGGAAATTAAGTTGGCATATGCTTTGAGCTGAAAGTATCATGGAGTTCTGAACAAGATGACAGTTTAAATGGATCTTTTTTTCATGGGTCTAGTAATGATGAATATGGGAATAATCATGGAAGATGAAACATCAATAATTTTTCAAATGGTTTCCAAACCATTGTCACTAGAAAGGATAAAAAGTTTTATGACTGATGATGAGGAGTTTCAAAAGAAAATTAAAGTTTTGAATGATGGGAGATTGATTGACTTTGTATATGAAGATGGAATTTTGAAATTTGTGAAGTGGATTTGTGTTCTCGACATGACTTATCTAAAAATGAAATTTTTGGATGATGCTTATATATCTAATTTCTCAAAACACCCTAGTAGCACTAATATGTATAGAGATTTGAAGGAACATTTTTTTAGGGACAACATGAAGAGTTATATTGCTTCTATGTGTCAAGATGTATGGTTGGAGGATTCATGTGACCTCTTCACATACATGAGTAGGAATGGAATGATATTACGATGGAATTTTTCATAGGGCTACCAAAGACTCCTAAAAGGAATGATTCAATATGGGTCATTTTCGATCGTCTTACTAAGTCGGCACATTTTCTTGCTATAAGACAATATTTACCACTTGAACGTTTAGAAATACTATATATTAATGAAGTTGTAAGACTTCATGGTGTAGCCCTATTGATTGTTTCTGATTGTGATCCCTGTTTTACAAAAAGATTATGGAAAAGTCTTCAGAAATATTTTGATACTGAACTTTGTTTGAGCACTTCCTACCACACTCAAACTGATGGACAATCAGAATGAACTATTCAAACCTTAGAATACATGTTGAGATATTTCTCACTTGACATTCAAGGTATGTGGGATCAGTATTTACATCTGGTATAATATTCCTACAATAATAGCTTCAAATCAAGTATTTATATGGTAGCATATGAAGAGTTATATAGAAAGATATGTCACACCCCAACATGTTGGGACGGTGTTGGTGAAAGAAAACTCATAGGCCCAGAAACTTTTGAGGAAACAATAAAGTAAATGATTATCCAAACCCACATCAAATTATCTCAATGTAGGCAAAAGAGTTATACCTATAAATAAATAAAATATTAGGAATTTCAAGTAGGAGATGATGTTTTATTTAAGGTATCTACATGGATGGGTGTTATACGATTCGGTAATAAGGTTAAATTGAGTCCCAGGTACATCATACCTTTCGAAATTCTAGAAGGAATTGCAGTTGTAGCTTCCCATTTGGAAATGCCTCCATGTCTCTCCAAAGTTCATGACGTGTTCCACCTATCACTGTTGAGAAAATACATGCTTGACCCAATGCATGTACTCGCCTATGATGAAATAGAACAGGAACCATAATAGTATTATTGTGAAAAGCCTATCAGGATTCTTGATACCAGAGAACAAGTGTTGAGAAACCGGTTGACTCGTCTGGTAAAAGTACATTAGAGAAACCATAAAATGAAAGAGGCAACTTGGGAACATGAGGAAATTATGATTAATAACCACCCAAATATTTTCATGAAGTTATATTCTAGAAATTTTTAATTTGAAATTATTTTAAGGAGGGAAGAATGTTACACCCTAATCTTCCACAGTATGTTTCTCATTGAAAAATTCAATAGCTTGCGGTGTATGGAACTTCAAGTTCTAGCACACCATGACCAATCAAACTAGTCATTTAAAATGCAATTATGAATAGTAATACCCAATTTTTGAAATTTTATAAGTTTTATTTTTCAAAATGGAATTCATTTTTGGATTCGGAATATAAAAATTATCTTAGGGTCAATATTTTGTATTTTTCTGAAAAATTTCAATTTTTGATGAATAGTGAAAAACATTGTGTTAATGTTTACAACTGACTTTTTATTTAAATAATTATCTTTAAATTTAAATTTATTTTAAAGTAAAAATAGCTACATAATACATATATTAGTCCAATGTAATTCATTGGAGTCATTTTTTAATAATATTATATATATATATATAATTTTATTGAACTTTTTAAAATCTTTTACCCACCTTCTAGGCACATTTGCACATTTGCATAAAACATAATTTTACCGCTTCTATGAATTGAATTTAAAAAATACTACAGACACGGTGGTCATCAATTAGTAAAATATGGTTCAATAGAATGAAAATATTTTTTGTCGAATAGTATCTTTTGAAATTTATTTACCACGATTAAAAGTAAATAGGGTAATTAAAGGTAAAAAGAATATTATAATTACCCCAACACATGTACTAATTATATTGGATAAGTGTATTTGGGAAAAAAATCAACCATAAGACAAAAATATGATCCTCTTTGGTCCACTTGGATTAGATTAGGACATTTATTATATTTTATTTAAAGAAGAGTTAAAAGTGTTAAATTCACATTTTGATTACTAAACCATTTTTATTGGGTTATACATAAGGTGAATTTGAGTATAAATATTCATTAGAAATATTAAATGATTCCATAAATAATGGTATTTTATTTATAATTTTTATACATTATATAATTAAATTTATTGAAGACACAATGATGATGCAGTAATTACCTTATTAATAAAAGATTTAAATAATTGATATTGTAGATATTAAAATAAATGTAAATTGAAAATTTTGATGCAATCCAAAAAATTTATAGGTGAATATGACATGTTAGAGATGATTCAATGTATTTTGGTCTAAGTAATAAATTTGTTATGACTTTTAAAAAAACCAAATACTAAATAATGTCAAAATTGACATAAATGAGTTTTTAAAACAAATACTATTTTATTAAATGATATGATTATCTTCAAAATCTAAGATTTGGCCAAAAGACATAGGTAAAGTTAGATATGTCACCAATGAACCACTTGAAGTTATCTTGTCATTTTATAGTACATTTATTAACCATGTTATATAACAATACAAGAAGACATGGTAAAAGTTAAACTATTTAACTAAGAGTTAAATCTAAAAGAGATAAGGTTAATATGGTGACCTAAAATTATCTAAAACCTATTGGTTGAGAGGATTTAGACCAATCCCAACCTAAAATTTAAATAAATCCATTTATATCTATTAGAAAATTAAATTTATTTTATAATAATTTAATATTTCAAGCTATTCATAAAGTTCCCCTCACATCTCGTATAAAAGGGTACTTCCTCTTTTCTCAAATACACACCTCCAAAGCAATTTGGGTCAGAAAAACGCTACTCAAATATCCTCCCATCTACCATAAATTAAACCTATAGTCATTAATTTGATCATAAATTCAACCTAGGGAGACCTTTTGTTCAAATTAAAATGAAGAACCTGTAGAAGAGGTAATTATTTCATCACTTATTTCAAAGTTCTTGTCTTCTTACACTTCCTCTTTCTTTGTTGTTTCCATACCCAAATAATAACTCCAGTACCTTATACATACTTTGATTTTATTATAAATATTGTACAGCCATATTTATTATTCTATCCATCCTATTAATGAGAAAGTCAACATACGTGTGTACGTATGGCTTACCATCTCCACGTCATGGTGTGGTTTGTTATTCAACAATTCATTATTTGGATTGATATAATAATGAGTATAATTGATTTAAATAATTAATATAACATGTTAATTATTCTTTATATATAATATATCATCTAATTGAATTTTATTTCACCATCAATTGAATGATATTTTCTCTTGTGTGTACGTACGGATTACCATCTCCACAACGCGATGAGATTTTATTCCCCATCGTAACCATTCAAGAATAATTTTCATTTTATGATTAAAACTAATGTTTAATAACTTGATATCATTATATATATGAATCAAATACATCCTATTCATAACAAAAATGACTTACATAACTAAACATGTGATGGAAAGCAAATCAGTTATCACCTGAAACAATGATACCACAGAAATATTATTAACAATTCAATATTAGAGGATAATATTTGATATCTTATTTATGTATGTGGATAATTTATAATTTTTTAACAATTATTAACTATTATAAAATATGTTAACATACCCTTGAATAAGAAAAATTACAAGTTAGGGGTTAATTTTACAATCTCTTTATTATTTGAGGTTGTTTATATGTAAGTATCTACTGGGACCTCTTTATCATCCACATATATGTTTCTTAAAAATGTATTTCAAACCATTTTTTTAATATTTCCTAAAATATGGGTTAAATTCATTTAAACACCTATTTTACTTTTTATAAAATTAGTTGAAAGGAATATTTCCGTCGTTTTCCAAACAAGGTACTTTATAACCTTTTGGAAAATTACGTAAATAATGTTTTTTTAACTTATACAGCGGGTGAAGACATTTTCCACCGTTATAACACCTTCAAAGATTCCCTTACAAACTTATAAGACTATTTTAAAAATAAATGTTTTCTTCACTGTTAAATTATTTCAAAATAGAAAGATATATTTTTCTCAAATAGTTTTTGGATTGATTTCATCTATGTCAACATCCTCTGTTGGATTTTACGCTTGTTTGAAGTTGATTCATTATTATAAAATCTTTCATATTATATTGAAGGTTTTTGTGATATGTTTGACTATGGATGTGATATTTTTATAAAATTTATGGTTTATGGTTAAAATATTAACATTTTGTATTCTAGTTTTAATATGAATGCTTATGTTATGTTTTAATCTTTTTATATGAGGAATGCATTGGACGTAGTAAGTGACGGTCGAGGCCCACTATAGCCCCTCAATGCATCGGTAGGTCTCATGAGGCAAACTAGTGTCTTCACACAAGGCCTTGACAATATTTTTATTTTTTGTCTTAGCACGAGGCCTTGACTATGTGGTTATGATGCCTGACATTATGCATTCCATCATTATTAGATTAGTTATTGATATTACATGTGATTGTTCATCTAGTAGAATATCAATGTGAATAAGTAAATGGAATTGTTTTATTTATGTTTGCCATATTATTCTAATGTTTATGTTTAAAAGTCTTTTGACTTAGTTTTATAAATTTCCTTAAATGTTTATGCTTATTTATTATAGTTTCCACTATATTGTTATCCTTACTGGTCATCTGAGCTCACCCCTTTCTTATGTTTTATTTTTCCCAGGATAGGAAGAAGTATATTGTGACTGACCTGTAGGGATAGGATAAGAAATATGAGTGTGTTAAATGGAGACAAAATGTTTCTTTTTCATTTAAAAATGTAAATTAAAACTTATGTATGTATCTAGTATATCCAAGGATACTAAATTGATTGGTCTTTTAGGACTTGATCTCTTGTGATCATTCTAATGTTATGTAATAATGCACTGAATCTGTGTTACTAGGATCGAGGCATTACAACATCTATCAAGATACATAAGTTCAGAAAAAACTCTACAAAAATAGCTCTCCAAAATCCCTCCCTTCCTCCTTGATTCATATCTTTGGGAGGAATGCAATCCAAGGAATCCTTTTAGTGAAAACCAAAATGAGTTACCCGATTAAAATGTAACATCTTTCCTAAAGCTCTTTAATTTTATTTCCATTCTCCACTCCATAAAATATCCTTATTAAATGATAATATAACAAGGCCAAAATACTCAATATAGTAATTTGTTGGTATGTAAAGGTTTCCACTTGCATTTATAGACACTTTCATCTAATGGGTGACAAACATATTGTTTATGTGTATGAAGAACTACTGCCTAACAAAACGATGACTATTTATTTTTCGTTTACCAACTATTATGATTTTTATTATGATTGAAACACTATTTATATATGTTATATGTTATATTTATTATTAATTTAAGCTTCTTTAATTCTTTCATAACACATATCTTTATACTTTTCAGTTTGTGTAAAAATGATAACATCATTTGTGGAATTGTGGACTATTGCCCCCTCAAAGCAATGTGATTCATTCACACAATACATGAAACGTATAAAATATGGTTTTTATTTAATATATATTACATAATCAACATATATAATATATTAATTACATAAATATATTTCTTTAAATATAATATATATAATTTTCCTTATTATCGTTTTACATAGACTTAAAAAGTGATAACATCGTTCGTGGATTTGTGGACTACCAGCTCCTCGACACAATGTGATTCCTTTTAAATAACAAGAATTATATATATAAGTATATATGATTAAATAATTTGGAACTTATGATATAATTATCATTCTTGAAATATTTATTTTTCTTGCCTTCTTTCCACAACGACTATTGAAAATGGGAATGTTACTCTGGCGTATGTACTCCCTACAGTCTCCATCAATGTAACGTTGGTTCAATTTTCATTACCATATTTTAATGACTTTTTTAAAAGTATAATTGATTTAAAAATATGATAATCATGTTAATTATTCTGGATATCTATTTATAATGACCCATTTTACCATAATCGACCTACCAAAGTCGTTTTAGCACATGAAATGAATTTGGTCAAAAAAAAGTGATAAAAACATAATTATATAAGTAGATGTATAAAACCTAGTAATAATTTAAATATAAGTAATGATAAAAATGAAAATAGTTCTCAAGTAAAAAAATAATTAACATAACTTTATTATACAGAAATTTAAAAGGACATTGAACTTAAATTAAGTGCATAGTCAGGGATTTTCATCTCACTTATTACATAAATGAGATAAATTTCATCTTCTTCACTAACTTCTTATGTTTGGTGAATATACTTACAATATTAATAAATCACACCAAAAATTAATTTATCTGCATGGTATTTTGAGTGACAATTTGAGATATTTCTTCTAATGTGATTTGAATTTAAGGTTACCAAATGGAAAATAACTTCATAATGCAATTTCCTTCTATTGGGTTATACCACTTCCTCATTGTCATTAATATTCTATGATTGTTAGTATTATCACCTTTTAACTATATATTATTGTATTTCAACTTGTTTTATGTGGATTTACTTTTGACACACATAATTTATTAATTTATTGATTTTTTATATCAATTTTGTGGTCTTTTTGAGGGTTTACATCACAATCTTATTTTATTCTAGACTGTTTATATTTTAATTTACATTGGAGGAAGTTATTTGATAATTGACTAATAAATCATTTCATTTTATTCTCCTCTAGTTATTCATGACCATTTTAAATTAATAGTAACATTTTCTCACTCTTCAATACTAATAATTCTATATACTTTTTTTAAGAAAAAATGGCTTTATTTCTCTCTTTAGTCTGAGAAAATTTTTTCTTCTAAAAAAAATGTTTTATTAAAATGTTTTCAAAAATTATGTTATAAAAATTTTGTAAAGAATTTTCTACCCTTTTTTTCTATTCCCAATGTTTTCAAAGTAATCTTATTTTTAGTTTCTAAATGACTATTTCCTAACCTTTTTTCCCTGAAAAAAAGGAATACTATTTATACCTCATACGATATGTACTGATTTACTCACCATCATTTCTTACAAGGTTTCATTTCATGTTTAAAAGATTAGTTTTTAAATTTTTCATTTGATGATTATTGTTTTTGGGTATTTTGATTCATATGTAAGGGATTTCGTTTCAATTTACATTCCATTGAGACTTATTTATTTTTAGGCACCAAATTAATTTTATTTGTTATATATACTTCATTTTCATATTTTATATTAAAAATAGCCTTACTCTCATGATATTCTATGTTTTATTTAATATTATTCCTTCATGTGGATTATTATTTAAATGTTTCATGGTGGTATGAGATATATTGGAATGTTTAAAAGGTCATTTCCCTCAAGATTTTTTTAATGGTATTTCAATAGTATTTCCATTCATTAATGTCAACAACCCTTCTTATTACTTAGCCTCTACTGGAGAAAAATTGCTAAATCTATAACCTTTATTTAATACGTATATTTTTCATAACACACATTTTTCATGAAGATGAAGAATTATTTGGACTGGTGCAACATGGTTGGGACCTGATTATAGATAACCCCTCGATGCAATAGTAGTTCATGGGAAAAATTGTTTGGTTAGCTACATTAGATTAGTCTTTACTCGATATGTTGTAAACTATCTTGTGAAAGGTCTTGATGGTAAAGGTGCCTTGTCCCTAGGAATTATGTCATCTAATAATTAGGAATTTCCCTCATTTGAATTTAGTTATGATTCATCCATGAGATTTTGCATCAACATATATATGGATTCCTTTCATTATCAGTTTATTTATTAAATTTCATGTGTTTCTGTTATTCTCCTTGCCTTATTGATTTTTCCTTATTTAGTTATTTGGATGGTATGTGCTATCAGTAAAAATTTTTTCCATGTTTATTTACTTCTATTTAATCATTACTTCTTTTGAATTACTTACCCTTAATGAGCATTTGAACTTACCCTTATTATGTTTTCCTTCCCCATGATATTAATAATAAGTATTTAAATAAGCTTTCAAAAATGCAATTTATTTATTTTTATTATGTATCATGTTTTTATTTTAAAATTCTCAATGTTTTATGGGAATCATGTATGTAATATGGCTTTCCATGACTACTAAACTTATCAACCTTTTGGGCTTCGATTCCTTGTAATCATACCAATTGAATAAAATAATTCACTTAATATAGTATTCGGGGGACAGGGCATTATAGTTGGTATTAAATAATGTTTAGCAGCAACCTTGGAAACTTCATATAGAAAAAATATAATAAGAAACAAATCCCTAAGATAGACATTGAGGATAAGTATACAAGAACATCCTAGAATTTTGTTAAGGTTCAAGTTATGTGGGTCTTCTTAGATATAGAACCATTTCTAGATACTGGAATTGGACATGCTTCTAGAATAGATGTACCCAATGGTAACAACTCCGACAAGGTGTTCTGGGCCTGACATGGGGTAACTTAGTACATGAAAATGGACCTTACTATGCACTTGGATTGACCTTCTTGGGGGATATGATTATGATAATTCACATTTTCTTTATAAACCATTATGAATGATATTGAAAATTAATAACCAAAGTTAAACCTAAGGTGTTTTATATTTAATATAAGGTGTCATAATTTAGATATCTTATAAACCATTATACATTTTTCAATGATTATTGTTATTCACACTATGCTTTCTAGTTTCAGTCAAATGTAGGTATCTGAAGGATTCAAGTTAACATTGAACATGAAGGAAAAGGTGGAGACAATTAGAAACCAAATGAGGTGTTGATAGGAGTGAATGATATCATGTTTGTGTCTACTCTTTTTTCCTCGAAGTATGATAAAAACAAATACCTGAACCAACTCTCGAACTCACTAAAAAATTGAAGGTTGGTGGTTGATCAGATCTCAAGTGGTGGCAACCATAGAGAAAATAAGGCTTGATTTCCATCGTGAAATAAATGTGGAATAAGACACCTAGGAAGGTGTCTTTGGGTAACATAAAAGGCATTATTTGTGGGAAGAAATGACATAATTCAATGAATTGTTGATGAAAAATAGAGTACGATAGAAGGAAATTAAACTCATCCTATGGAATCCTTTTAAATTTTTTGTCATAAATGTGGGGGACCTAAACATTACCAGAGTAAATTACTTCTTATATATAATAAAATCTATAACAATTAAGGTTCTATATATAAATTTCTGGATGAATTATTTCTTTATTGATCTTATATTGAAAACCATAGTTAAAAGGAAATTTAGAGATTTAATTAATTTCAAGGATATCCATTATATATTTATTTTGTAAATTATATTAATTTGAATTTATAAAATGACAAAATGTATTCCAGGTAGCAAACCATTAATTTTGATAAGGCTTTGGGTCTTGAACTCATGACCGAATGACGATAAGGGTTTTTCACCTACCACTAGCCTACACGATGTTCTGGTTAATGTGTAATTATTTAAAAAATTTGAAAAATAAATATAAATGATGAACCAATGGTGTTAATTTTAAGGTTTATAGATTAATATATTAACTATATTTACTTTGTGGAATAGTTAGAGGCAAATAGTTAGACTTATCACTCTTTTATAGACCTTATGATCCGTTAACTGTTTTAGTGCTTTAGGTATGAAAGTTAATTTTCGG
The DNA here is from genome assembly GCA_963277665.1 of Viscum album. Lineage (NCBI taxonomy): Eukaryota > Viridiplantae > Streptophyta > Magnoliopsida > Santalales > Viscaceae > Viscum > Viscum album. Next base: position 19,169,550 of record OY728157.1, on the reverse strand, counting down.
ATACCCATTTCTTAATATTAGGGGAGAATTAGAATTTGATCGAAGCACAAACAAAATATGAAATTGTTCTTATGAAATTTAAATGTATCACAAAATTATATTTCCTTGTATTCTTAGGTTTTATAATAATTAATCAATATTATGAAAATTAACAAAAAAATGTGTCATCCTAATACCTTTATTTTTGTTGAACTGATGGTCTACTAAATCATTGCAGATTTATAGATTTGGGTCCCTAAACCTTTTTTTGATAATTCACTTGTTTGTTATTGATGGACTCAATAACTCCATATGAATATTTACACTTATCCACTAATTATTTATCTCTACTTTCCACTAATGTTCTCCAACTTTGAGTTCAAGTTATATGTTATTCCATGTGACCCTTGTACTTCCCATTATCTATTTTCTAGAGGATGTTTTATGAACCCTTCTCTCAATGTGGGATTTTAAAAATATGAAATATCAGACAATATATCACGAATATTGAGATTAAATTATTAGGATGAAATTTAATTAAAGTTGGGAGAATGTAACTCCCCAAAAATCAAAAGTATGAACATTGTATTCAATAGAGTGTATACCATGAAACACCAAGCACGTAAGGGAATATATTATCTAGAGTATTTATAATATATTTTATATTTTAGAAAATTCAATATAATTTATAGCTATAAATGCATGAAAAACTGAGTAAGCGTGTGAGACACACAACAACTAGTTTCATTAATGTCTCACGTTACACACAAAACTGAGTTTTACCAAACAATAATATCCTATTAAATTATTATTATTTAATATAATAATACATAAAGTAGATGTTAAATTAGAAGTTATTAATAATATTAACTAGCTTATTAAAATATATAGTTTACAAAAATATAAAATTATTTAGATTATAAATTAATTATAAATGAAAATATAAACCAATTGAATATAAAGGAACTATTATTATTTTTATGATCACAAAGGAATTTATTTTAATAAATTAAATTAATTGCAATGATTGAATAAAATTAATGAAATATATATGTTATATATCTAATAAAATATTTTTGATATTCATCTGAAAGATTTTATAAGAATAAGATGAGAACAAGCCTAATTTTACACATAAAAACCTATATTATTGTTAAGCCACTTTTACCACCTTTTAATGGAGAACCTATTTTAAATCCAAGATTTGACCATTTTATAAATTTAATATGTAAAAATGAAATTAATCATTAAAATAGAAATATAAAATTAGGTTAGGGTATTTTTTTATTTTTTAGTGATGATTCATTGTTTAAAGAATAGTGAAAATAGAGAATTTAATTCCGAAATACTTTTTCATCTAATTTATTTATAAGGTTGAATTATAATTATACTTTTTTAAAAGTTTAATTAGATAATATTTATATCTATTAATCCAATTTATTTCATTTGATTCAATTTCAATTTTATATTGACTATAAAAACATAGAAAACATTTGGACGTTTTTATTTTAAAACCCCACATTGTCATCCCATCTACGAGATTAAATTTAAATTAATTTCTTCCGATTATATTATTGAAATTTTTAAAAATAGATTCCATATTTGGAATTAGAAAAATTTATAATTTCTAATAAGTTCAACTTAGTTTTTGACCAAAAATATTAGTAAAGTAATAAAAATTAATCACAACGGTTAAGGTAAAATTAAGCTTAACAAAGGGCTAAACCCAATAATTAAGGCCTAATATAACCTATAATCTTTTTCAAAATACATTTTCTGTCTATATTTCAACCCTATACTACCCTTTCTTGACTTTGGACTATTTTTGATCCACCTTCAATAAAAAAAACATGGGTGGGGTTTCCTTTTTCCAAAATATTGCAAGAGTGCCACTCCTCCATTATAAAAGACCTCTACTCCTCCCACCTCCTCAGACCTCTCAAGACACCTAAGCTCCAAAAAACTCAGCCCAAATACCTCACCAAAATCCCTAAATTCCACATTGAATCCTCTATTTAATAATAATTAAATCCAAGGATGCCTTTTGCTGCAAACCAAAAGGAGTTACCTAATTAAAAGGTAACGTCTTTCCTAACACTCTTTAATTTTATTTCCATTATCCACTCTATAAATTCCTCTTATTACATGATAATATAGCAATAACATTATAATTAATATACTAGGATGTTTTATGTAAAGTGTTTGACCTTCACTTACACACACATTCATCTAATGTGTAATGAAAATACTATTTATGTGTATGATCAACTACCGCCTCAGGAAACAGTGATTTTTCATTTTTACATTACCACCTTTCATGGTAGAAATTATGATCTAAATATGACTATATATGTTATATATGATATTTATTATGTCCTTAAGATTCATTAATTCTTGTATAATACAATATTTATATTGTTCATTTTGTATAAAAATGATAACATCGTTTGTGGAAGTGTGGACTACCTCCCCCTCAAAGCGATGTGATTCGTTCACACGATACATGGAATGTATAAAGGAAGGTTTTAATTAAACATATGTGACATTAAAACCATATATATTATATTAATTATATAATTACCTTTCCATAAATATAATATATATCATTTTCTTTATTACTATTTCAGACATACTTAAAAGGTCATAACGTCGTTCGTGGATATGTGGACTACCGCCTCCTCAACACGACGTGAATCCTTTTACATAACAAAAATTGTATATATAAGTATATATGATTAAATAATATGGTATTTATTATATAATTATAATTCTTTAAACTTTTAATTTACTTACCTACTTTCCACAGTTATCATTGTAAAATGAGAATGTTACTCATGCGTATAAATGACATATCGTCTCTATTAGTGGAACATTGGTTCATTTTTCATAACCATATTTTCATGATTGTTATTAAATGTATAATTTATGTAAAAATAAAATAATTATTTCATAGATATGATTATTTATATCTATATATAATGACCATGTTTACCAAATTCGACCTACCTATGTCATTTTAGCACATGAACAAAATTTGGTCAAAACACCCAACATACACTTAATTGTTTATGTAATTGTATAAAACATAGTAATAAGTGAAATAAAAGTAATTATAAACATGAAAAGGAATAAATATCAATTAAATATTTAACATAAGTTTTTTAAACATGTATTTAAATGACGTTCAACGAAAATAAAGCATAAGGTAATGGATTTTCATCTCATTTTTTATATCTGTGAGATAAATTTCATGTTTTCGCCTGCTTATTTTGTGTGGTGTATATACTACCCATTTTAATATATTTAACCATGAAATAATTTATATTCATGGAATTTTGAGTTTTTATTTCAATTATTTCTTCTAATTGGATTGGAATTGAAAGTTACCAAGCCGAGAAGAACTTCATAACACAATTTATTTTCATTTGGATATATTACCTTTTCATTATCAATAATATTCAATGATTATGTTTATAATAAACTATTTTTACTATCTAATATTTTATTTCCATTTTTTTGTATTTACATTTTACACACACAGACAATTAATTTATTGATTTTCACATCGATTTTACGGTCTTTTCAATGGTTTACTTCACAATCTCAATTTTTTCGGGATTGTTTACACTTGAGTTTCCATCAGAGGAAATTATTTTATAATTTTCTAATAAACACTTTCATTTTATTCTCCTTAGGTTATTCATGAACCTTTTCATGTAATCATATCATTTTTACACTATTTGGTACTCAAAATATTTTATAAAATGTTTGTAAGATAACCAGAATTCATTTATCTCTTTAGTTAGATAACCTATTTTCTTATACAACCCTACTTTTATTAAAATGTTTTTAAAAATTATTTTAAAAATATTTGGTAAAGAAATGTTGACTATTTTTTTCATTTACAAATTTTTTCAAAGTAATCCTCTTATCATTTTTTGAATGACTCATTTGATAACCATTTTACCATGCATAAAGGAATATTATTTTTACCTTGTATAGTATGTACAGAATTACCCACCATTCTTTCTAAGAAGCTTGATTTTCATGTTTAAAAGGATACTTTTTAAATGTTTCATTTTATGATTTTTTTTTTTGGTTATTTTGATTCATATGTAATGAATTTCACCTCAATTTATGTTCCAAACAAACTTATTTATTTTTAGGAAAGAATTAACTTTTATTTAGTGTATATACTTCTTTTTGACATGTAATGTCATGAATCTCTTTACTCTCATGATATTATAAGTTTCATTTTATATTATCACTTCATGGTTATTATGGTTTAAATTATTAAATGTGGTATGTGATGCATTGGAATATTTAAAATTTCATTTCCCTCAAGATATTTTTAATGATATTTCAATAGTATTTCCATTTATTAATGTCAACAACCCTTGTTGTTACTTAGACTCCACTAGGAAACTATTGATAAATCTGTATCCTTTATTCTTTATGGATATTTTTATAATAAAAATTGTTCATGAATATGTGTAATGACTTAGACTGGTATAACATGGGTGTGGTTTGGTTATAGATATCCCATTAATGCATTGGTAATCTAATAGGACGAATCATTTTTCCAGCTGCCTTAGATGGGTTTTTACCTAATATAATGTAAATTACCTTGTGAAAGGTCTTAATGGTAAAGGTACCACAAACCTAGGAAACATGGAATCAAATAATTATGTATTTGTCTTATTTGGGTTTATTTAATATTCATCCAAGAGATTTTCCATCTACATATCTATGGATTCATTTTATTCTCAATTTATTTATCAAATGGAATGTGTTTCAGTTATTCTCCGGTCCATATTGATTTTTCATTATCTAGTTATTTGAATTACATGTGCTATCATTTAATTACCTTTCCATGTTAAGTTATTTCTATTTATTAATTATTTCATATAATTTATTTACCATTATTGAGAAATTGAGTTCACCCTTTTTAGGTCTCCCTTCACCAGGTTGTGAAGAATAAATCATTGAATAAGAATTCATGGACATAATTTATTTCTTTTTATTATGTATCATGTTTGTATTTTCTAATTCCTAATGTCTTATGGGTATCATGTATGCATTATTGATTTTTAGTAACACTAAACTAATCATTCCTTCAGTATTTTATTCTTTGTAGTCATGCTAATGTAATAAAATAATGCAACGGCTCTCAGATTTTGGGGTTAGTGTTTTATATTATCCTTATTATTTTTCTAATGTTTTAGGTTTATGATAAAAATATTTTTATGACACCAATTCCTTTTCCATGATTTATGATATGGTAAAATTGTGAAATTTTTATAGAACTCCTTTGTTTTCCATGGGTTATGCTATGATGAAATGTTTATGAAACTCATTTATTTTATTGATTTCTAATATTATGAATGTTCTATGATATTATATAACATATATGTATGATTTTCATTATTTGATGGGTGGGACCTATATCTCCCTCTAAATCATTGGGTAATGATTGATATCTCATGAGATAAAAAGTATTGGAATGGGGAGTTAACACATTTCAATCAAGGAATTTTTCAATTGTGGAAGTCTTGAGAGTAAACCTTAACTACTATGATGGGTTGGGTATTGAACCCATTTCACTATGATATCCTTATTAATGAGCCTTTATTGCCATGTAAATGATTTTCTTTGTTTATGTGTATTCCAAAAACTTATTTCTTGTTAAAATTTTGTGCTCTCATGGTTCATGTTCTTTAATTCCTTTATGAGTCATGTCATATGAACTATCATATTTTATTCCATGACTCTAGATTAAGATCTATGATATTAAAGGTATAAATTTCAAATGTTATTACCATGTTATCAAACATTTATGATCATGTTGTGCTAAAGTGATCATTGATATCTCCCTTTTTTACCCTTAATTATCATCTAAGATAAACTTTTTTAGGTTTACTATAGACATGTTTTGAATAAAGTTACTAAGTATCAAAGGAAGGGTGCTAGTTATGAAGAACATAGTGGAAGAAAATATAGATCTTTTATGGACCATTTTTTATTTATCAAAGTTTACAAAGGTACTAGACCTATATGATTCGTGTGTGGATCATTATGGTATGTAATGAATGTTCATCTATTAAGATTTGATATCTATGTATGAAAATTATGGGTTGTAATATTTGGTATCATAGAAAGGTTTAATTAACCTTAGGAAAATATGATGAAAAATATTTAGTGAGAACCATGAGGATAAGTATTAGTATAATATAACATCCTAATGTTTTGTAAATGATCATGGATGAATTAGGTTAAATCTGAGATGTCATCGATTGAAAATAAGGTGTCATGATTTAGACATATTATGAATTATGTTTCATGATTGATCACTCTGACCAAAGATGCATAATGGTCATGTTGACAGTTTTGGTATTACTAAAGGATTGAGGATACAACGATTAAGTTGTGGTAGTAATAAGTAATAATAAATATTTAAGTACCCTATTTGAGATTAGTAAAATTCTTAATGAATGAAACTTTATACACTCAATGATTAGATATTTAATTAGACGTTAAAACCCTTAATGGATTGATGATAACATATCAGGTATATAATTCTTCTCCAATAGAAGTTTTTGAAAATTTGATTCCTATAAATATTTGTATTATCTCTTTGGTTGAGTTTATCAAATGAATGGATTGGTTTTATTTACATAAATCCAACATCAATTGCCAAGGAATTGATGCCATGTTTAATATTATAAATCAAACTATGATCATATATCACTGTGATGATAAATATGAACATCCAATTTAAATAAAATCCATTTTATTTTTCTTTATTTCTATTAAAATTTGATATTAATCTCATATGTTTAGGGGGAAATTAAACATCAAAGATATACCTATTGTGTGAGAATTTTTTAATGTCTTTATATAAGAGTTTATAGTTATTACACCAAATCACGAATTTGTGTATTAAATAAAACTCATTTACGGTGATACACCTATTTCAAAGACTCCATATAGAATTTTATTAATTGAGTTATAGGAATTGAAGAAGAAACTATGGTAGAATATTAAAAACAGATTCATTAAGCCATGTGTGTTACCATGGGGTGCACCAGTTCATTCTAAAAGATGAATAAATATGAATTTGCATTGAATATTGAGAAATTAATAAGATCACAATCGATAACATGCATCCTCTACCCCATATTGATGGTTTGTTTGATCAAATATGTGGATATAAATACTTTTCTAAGATTGACCTTGATTTTGGATGTCATCAATTGAGGGACAAGAAGGAGGGTATACCCATGATGATATTCCATACAATGTATGGACACTATATATATAGTGATTCAATTTTTTTTTACTAATTATCCTATTATCTTAATGTATTTATTTAATAGAGTCAATATTTTTTACCTTGATTAGTTTTCGGTAGTCTTTTTAGATAATATTCTTATATATTCAAAGATAAAATAAGTACATGAAGATTAATTGAGAATTGTGATGAATACCCTGAGGAAGGAGAACTTGAATTAATGTTTTACCATGTGTTAATTTTTGATACAAAAGTTTTCTTTTTTGGTCAAATAATCTCATGAGATGGTACATCTATCGATCCATCAAAGACTAATGTTATTTAACATTATCCCAGACTAACCACTGCGACTGAGGTCTATAGTTTTCTTGGTTTGTATAGATATTATTGATGATTTGTGGATAATTTCTCATGTATATCTAATTCACTTTCAAATTTTACTTAGAATTATATTATGTTACATTAGATGCATGAATGTTTGGAGAATTTAAAGGAGTTCAAAATAATGTTGATCAGTGTGCTTATCTACACACTACCTTGTAGTAGAGAAGGGTTTATAATCTACAACAATGAATCCAAGAAGGGATTGGTATTCATTATCATGAAGAATGATATGGTGATTGTTTATGCCTCACAAAAATTGAAGTATCATGATAAAAATTACCAAACTCTTAATTTATAGTTATTAATTATAGTTTTTTCATTAAATATATGGAGTCATTACCTTTACGGAGAAAGGTGTGATATATATATTGATCATAAAATTTTAAATTGTATTTCTACATATAAATATTTGAATATTTTCTAGAGATGAAGGTTGTATTTGATTAAAGATTATGACTGATCAATACATTACCACCATGGGAAAGTAAACAAATTGGAAAATACACGGAGTCGAAACGATCATGCTAGTTTATCAATGATAAGGATCATGAAATTTATGATATTTTAATATTTTCAAAGGATAGATATGAAAATATTTAGGGAGGGGGAAAATAATATCATTCTCTAATGAGTGTTCAACCGTCTATCCAAGTAAAGATTAAAGAGGTATAGAAGGAAGTTGGGGAAATGAAAAAGAAGGTGAAAAATATTTTTGATTTTAACATTGAATGTGATGAAATGATAAGTTTTAGAAACTTTGTATGTTTCCCATCCACACTGGATTTGGAGAATGAGCAGCTAGAGGAAGCTCATAGTTCTTCATTCTCTATTCATCCTGGATTTACGAAGATATATAGATATCTAAAAGAGTATTTCTAGTGGGACTGAATGAATAGAGATATTGTAGAGTATGTATCTAGGTTCTTGGTATTTTAGAATGTTAGGGCTGAGAGAGAGAATTCTAAGGTTATTTTATATACATTACCCATACTGTAATGGAAATGGAAAAAAAACCATGAATATATTCATCAGACTCACCAAAAAATACTAAAAGTAATAATGCTATATAGATTATAGTCTATTGCATTATTAATTCAACACTACTCATTAAAATTAGGGAATATTTATCTTTGGATCATCCTTCCATGATTTATAAAAAGGTAGTGGTGAGGATACATAGAGGTCCACAGTCTATTGTATTTGATCGGTATTTGAGGTTTTCCTTGATGTTCTGGTGAAGTCTTTGGTAGGCTATCAATATAGTGTTGAGTTTCATTATGGCATATCATCCTCAAATATATGGTCATTCTAAGAGAATAATTCAAACCCTAAAGGATTTATCAAGATATTATTCTATGTATTTAAAAGGATTTCGGGATCAACACCATCCTCTAATTGATATTTCTTACAAAAATAACTTTCAATTAAGCATTCAGATGGTCCCTTATAGTGCCCTCTATAGAAAGAAGTATAGAACTCAAGGATTCTATGATGAGGTTATAGAAAGAAAGATATTGGGATATATTCTAGATAAATGAATGAAAGATAAATTCACATCCATTAAACAACACATCAAGTTATCTTTTAGTCGAAAAAGAAGTTATGATGAAAATTATCATCATGAACTAGATTTTGAAGCTGGTGAGAAGGTTTTTCTAAGAATTTCTATATGGTTAAAGGTTAGGATATTCAAAATAAATGGATTGTAGAGCCCTAGTTCTATTGGACCTTTTGAGATTCTTGATCATGTAGGGATGGTATATTATCACTTGGAACTTCCACCGAACCTCTATCATGTTCACTATGTGTTCAATGTATATCTCCTGAGGAAGTAAATACTTTATCCATAATATGTAATAAACTCAGACGTCATACCAAAATAAAATTATATTTATTATAAATAAAAATTAGTAGAAATCTTGAATTATATAGATAAAGTTTTATGGAATAAGAATACTCACCTAGAGAAAGTTCTCACTAGAAATGAAAAATTCTAAAAATCCACTTGGGAACTTGAGGATATAATGAAACAAATATATCCTCATATTTTTGTATTATAGTGAAAAATTTTGAAGGATAATTTAATTTTAATTTGGGTAGAATTTAGCACTCTAAGATTTTATGAAATATTTTTCCAAATAAACTTAATTTCTTTGATAGTTTGTGTTACACACAACACCATGTTTAAATAAACTATGATATATTATTAAAATATTATTATTTGAATATAATGGTTATCACCTAGAAATTGTATAAACATGTATGAATATTATTAACTAAATTATGAAAAAAATTGGTTTATATATGTATAAAAAAAATTCATCGATAATGAACTGACTAGAAATAAAAATAAAATAATTTTATTGTAAAATCGATATATTTATAGAAAATTGATTTTATATTGAAAAATGTGATTTTTCTTAAAAAAAAATAAATCACATTTAGTGAATGATTTTAGTGAAATGGATATATTATAAATTTAATAAAATGTTTTAACATTTAACTAATTTCTTTCTATTCAAGGAATAAGAATAAAATTCAGTTTAATGTATAAAATTTATTTTTCTAAGATGATAGTTTACATCATTCATTGCTAGATAATTTTAAATTACTCTTTTCCACTTATTGGTATTGAATTTCATCAAATGGATTCAATTTTTTGAATCAAAAGGTATAAATTTTCTAAATAGGATCCTTTTATTTTTTTAAATATGAATAGTAACTTTAGTAAAATTTATCACCTTGATAAACGGTATTACATGTTAATATAGTTAAAACTAAGTGATAAAGACACAATTTTTATACTATTTACTATTGGATGAATTTATTTCCACCATTATAGCCTTATTCTTGAAATTTATTTTTTTAATGGAAATTTGTCCACGAAAATTACGTATATAATATCTAAATTAAAGAATGTTACAAAAAAGCCACTCTCTTAGTTTTAAATATCTCTTAGATGTTAATATAGGGATAAAACGTAGTTATGAATTAAAATTCATATTAATTTTTTGAGTAATAAAATTATCTTCATGATTTTATTTTATTTACAATTTTTAGTTTTAAAATAATTAAATTAAAGGTTTATGAAACACGAGTTTAGTATTTATCAACTTAATAAAAAAATATAAAATGATTTCTAAAAAAATTAAAAGTAATGTAATTTGAGTGATTTAATGTGTGGAATAAATTTATTAGATTAATATAACATATTAAGTTTATTTTAAAAAATTATATTCTAATTTTTTTCTTTTTTTCTTTTATGTCAAATTCGAAAAAATCATTTTTAATTTGTCAATAATGATATTATATGAAAATAATATTTTATTAAATTACTTAAAAATAATTAAAATCTAAAAATATGGAAATGGGGATAATATATGGCTTAAAATTTAATCCCTTACCAATTAATTATCCTATTTTAACCATTTTTTGAGAATTATTTTAACATATTTTATTCCTAAGAAATATCATGAGCACACCTACCCTCAATTATAAAAGGGAACCCCTCCTTTCTCTTCTTCACACCAATTTTAGGATTCTAGATCAACCAAAATCTACCTATTTATCTTACCCACTATACCATACACATTATATAGGTTATGGTAATCCCAGAATACCAACCATAGAGCCCTTAATAGGATATCTGAAGGAGTTATTTCAAAGATGAGGTAATCACCTTAACCAACCACTTTCTTTTTAATTTTTCCTATTCCTACACTAATTCTATTATATACTTAATAAGATTATAAATTATGTGTCATAAATATAATATAATTTTATTTTTGTTATTAAAAAACCTTTATTCATCCTCTTTCATTCAAATGGGATGTGAAAGTATCACTTGTGTATACGTGTAATGCCCCAACCCCAGTTACCCAGAGTCGTTGCATTATTACATAACATTGGCATGATCACAAAGGATCAAGTCTCAAAAGACCGATTAGTTTAGTAGTCTTGGAAACACTAGATATATTCATAAGTCTTACATTACATCATAAGGTAAAAAAACTACAACAACATATTGTCTTCATATCCCCTCATACTATCCCTGCAGGTCATTCATAAATTACTTTTTCACATCCTAGAAAAAGATAAAACATTGAAAGGGGTGAGCTCAGATGCTCAGTAAGGATAACAATATAGCAGAAGCATTCGCGGATAAGCATAAACACTTAAAGAAATTTATAACTAAAACAAAATCCTTTTAAACTTGAACTTCAGCATAATATGGCAAAACTAAATGAAATAATGCCATTTACATATTCACATGGATATTCTACTAGTCGAAAAATCACATGCAATATCAATAATTACTTTCATAATGATGGAATGCATAATGCCAGACTATCATAACCACATAGCCAAGGCCACATGCCAAGACTACAAATAAGATTTTGTCAAGTCCTTGTGCCAAGACACTAGTTTGTCTCATGAGACCTATCGAGGCATCGAGGAGCTATAGTGGCCTCCACCTGTCACTTATTAAGTCCAATGCATTCCTCATATGAATAGGTTTAAACATAACATAAACATTCGTATTAAAACTAGCATACGAAATGTCAATACTTTAACCACAAACCATTAATGGTATAAAAATAACACATCCACAGTCAAACATAACTCATTCGATACAATATGGAAGATTGTATTGTATCACATTAACCTCAATCAAGAATAATGAAAGATATTTACATTGATGAAAATAATCATCAAAACTATTTGAGAGAAATATCCCTCATTTTCTTGAAATCATTTAAAAGTCACATTATTTGTCAAGAAGCCATTTAAAAATAGATTTTTGAATCAAAGTGTCCCATACCACTTTGAAACTTATAAAAGGAGTACTAATTTTAAAAATTTAATGTCCATATAAATAAATCCTTAAAACAATTTTTAAAACATGGACATTAATGGGAAAGATTTAGAGGAATAAGTCTTTAAAACATTTAAAAATGGTATTTTAGTTAGAGTTTCTAACCAAAAGAGAGACACTTGAATACAAATAATTGAGGTAATAAAAACATTTTAATATCATGAGAATAAAGTAATTCATGATATACTATTTCAAAGTACATTATATACACCACATAAAAGTGATTTGGTGTATAACAACAAAGAAGTCTCAATGGAATGTAAATTGAGATGAAATCTCTCATAAAGGTCGTATCCTTAGATTAAGGATAAATCAACGACATAGTTATGTGTGAAAAATATAAATACACTAAATATGATTGGATATTTAGTGTAATACAATCAAAGTACATTCACACATAATCTTGTAAAAACAACACCAATGAATTGGATGTTTAACTCAACAAATGGAGAATGAGTTAAAATTACTCTTATCAAATTCATATCGATGACTTGAGAAATTATCAATGGAGTGATTATGTGTATCAATATTATATCCACAGGAAGGGGAGTGTAAATTATGACATAATCAAATGAATAGTGATTCCACATATAATCTTGGAGTAATATAATCAATGAAATATGCGTAAATCCAAATGTGTGGAAATTGAAATTTCAAATTCCCTTATTGATTTGGTAACTTATGAAACATGCACCCATGAAAGAAGGATAATACAATGATGATGTAAATATCCATAACTTAAATTATATTACACAATCAATACAATCATGGGCAGTATACACACCACATGCAATAAATAAGTGGTGAACAATGGAATTCTCACGAAATTAAGAGTGAGTTAAGAAACCCATTACTTTGTACTTTTTCCTTGGTCGAAGGTTGGTTAACCTCCTGTATAATTTTGAAATAATTGTTATTAAATTATTCAATAATCATATACATTAACATGATATCATATATGATCTTTTAACATTGCTTTGTTAATAATATCTTAAAATTATCATCCTTTCAGGTGTTAACTTACTCATTTTCTTTTATATGTTTTGTTACGTAAGTCGTGGTTGTCATGGGTAGGTTGTATCTTATTCATATACAGAATGATATCAAGTCCTTTAAAATTATTTTTAAATCATCAAATGATAATTATACTTGAATGGATACGATAGAGAATGAATCTGATCGCATTCGTGGAGGCGGTAGTCCGTACGTATGCACGAGCGACAATATCATTCTTTTGATATTAAAATAATATATAATTGGATGTTATATCATATATACAGAATAATTATCATGTTATATTTATTATTTACATGAATTACACATCATTATTATACTCATCCAAATAATAATTTATTGAATAACAATTACACCACGACTTGGAGACGGTAAGTCGTACGTACGCACGTATGGTGACATGTTATTCAAGGGATGGATAGAATACTGAATATGGTTGTACCATATTTATAATAATATTAAATTATATAAGAGATAATGGATTCATTATTTTAGAATAGAAATAACAACGAAAGAAGAAGTGGAAGAAGAAAGGAACTTGGAAAAGGGTGGTGAAATCATTACTTCTTCTTCGGGTTCTTCCTTTTGATTTGATCAAAAGAGCTCCTTAGGTTGGATTTCTGATCAAACTAAGGACTCTAGGTTGTAGTGAGGGAAGTTTAGAGAGTATTTGGGAAGGGGTTGGTCTAACCAAAAGGCTTTGAATGAGTGAAGTAATGAGAAGGGGGTGTGTCATTTTATAAGAGGGGTGAGAGGCACCTTTGGAAAAGCTAGAAATATTATTTTAAAATAAATTCATATTCGATTTTTAATGGCTCCAAAGTGGATTATTTAAAATTTAAGGTGGGTATGGGTCGAAAACCACTCAACCAATAGAACTTAGACAGGTTTGGGTCATTATATTAACCTTATCTTTAAGTATTAACTCTGAGTTAATTAGTTTCACTTTTACAATGTCTCTTTGTATTTTTATATTATATGGTTAATAAACTTACTATATACATCCAAGTGACCGCCAAGTGGTCCATTAATGATAAAAATATAATGATATAAGTCTCTTGGTCGAACATTAGATTTTTAGGAATTTAATATCAATTAATAATATCATATTTTTTTTTAAAACTCTTTTATGTCAATTTTGACACTATTCAATAATTGATTTTTGTAAAAATTATAACAGAATTATTACTTAGAAAAAAGTTAATTAAATCAATACTAAAAATGTCATATTAACCTAGAAAATTAGTTTAATTAATAAAAAGTCTCAAATTATATTTATTTGGGTATTTATAATATCAATTATTCTAATTTTTCACTATTATGGTAATTACTACATCACCATTGTGTCATAAATAAATTAAATTATTTAATGTCTAAAAATTATAAATAAACTATAATTATGTAGGAACTCTTTTTATCTTTCTAAGGAATATTTATAGTCTAAAATCCAAAATATATAACCCTATGAAACAATTGTTTGCTAAAAGATATATGCTTGTGTCATTTTTGTATTCATTTAAACTTAATTAAAATAAAGTGTCCCTATCACTTACAAGTGGATCCATGGGGTCCCAAAATCGACCCAAAGATGCCCATGGTCGTACATGTATCAACCAATAGGTTTAAGACACGTTTTAGGGTAATTTAGTATTATTATAATATTATTTGTTTACCCTTATTTACCGGATTTACCCTTTAACCATGGTAAATAAAATATTTACCGAAGTAATTATTCAAAATGTCTAAAAATAATATTTACCTATTTACACAATTTGAACATCATGATTCCAAATATGGAATCCATTTTTCCAAATTCAAAACACAGAAGTGGCAGAAATTAATTTAAAATTAATTCTCGTTGTTAAAACAAAAAGCGTGTTTTTAAGAGATAATAACTATCAAAAGATTGGCACTTGTTTATGTCTGGTTTAATTGTGAAATTATGTCCAATTAAAAACATTGAATTAAATGGTAAAAATATATTCTAAATATACTTTAAAACCACTCAAATTAATAATTTATCAATATTAATTGTTTCGATTAAAAAAGTTGTTTTAATTAAAATTTTGTAATTTTCACTATTCATCAAAATATGAAAGTTACCCGAAAAGTACCAAAATTTCACCCTAGGAAAATTTCGATATTCCAAATCCAAAAATTAAGTCCATTTTGAGAGATAGAATTTATAAAATTTCAAAAATTAGGTATTACTATTCATAACGGCTAGTTTGATTGGTTGTGGTGTGTTTAGAATCTCAAAGTTGCGTACAATGCATGCCATTGCATTATTCAAAGGGAAACGTACCGTGGAATCTTGGGGTGTTACATTCACCCCTCCTTAAATAAATTGCGTCCTCACAATTTTTAAAATTGGGCTTGATAATATAATGGAAATTCCCACATCGGAAAAAGAGTTAATAAAACTATCACTTTAAAAGAAAGGAAGAGAGGTATAAAGGTCACCCAAGATAACCCATACATGGATTCCATGTAGGAAAACATGGATATGGATGATAAAATAAGTGTTCAGTTCTGATGGAGAGGGATAGAAAACATGATCAGGATAAAGTTAACAATAAGAAAATCACAAACTTGTGTTGGGAAAAACGGTCCTTAGTCTCCCAGTAGGAAAAGTAAACGGACAACATTTTTTGTTTTAAGTTACATTACATAAGGACAAGGAATTCATTTATGATATTGACTAAGAACATAAAGAGATATACTTACTTTTTAAGTAGAGTTTCATTCTATAATAAATTTTTACCACTAACTCATTTTTTCTGAACAATGAGTATTCAAGAAGACTTGGTCACAATGGGAGAGCTAGAATAAACTTCTATAGAAATACATAATCCATGTAGGATAAACTATATATTTACCTTGACTTTAGAGATCAATCAAAGCCAAAATGTTTAGTATAAGATCTAATGATCCCCCAAATTGATATTCCAGTAGAGAAAAAAATACTAATCTTAATTTCTAAAATTAAACCAGCAATACCCCAAAGTTAAATAAATACTATTTAATAATAAATTGTCCTTAAAATCATTCAATATAATCCAAACTAATATTGAAACCCAAAACTTATAAGTATGTAGTCTACCACGTTAAATTGTATCTCCAAATTACATCATCTACTCTTAAAGTCACATACTTAAAAGTAATTAACCTAATCACATATTCTTTATTATAGGTTAATCATTTCCATAAATAACCCAATTCACTATAAATACACAATAAAAACGTAGATAAAAATCCACCATTACTCCTCTAATGAAATCCCATAGTATTCTATTTTCCTTGGACATATAGTGTTCCCAACAAAGCGAACATCTTCCAAAATAACATTTATCACCTAATCACCAAATCATTTTCCTATAATAAGGGTATTCATTTGATAAGACATAAGATCCCAAATCAACTTATTATTGATCAATAAAATCATTTAACTAAAATAATAGTCACACTAACCAGGGACTTCACGTAGTCCAGTGGTAGGCGATAAATCACAATCACACTTTGGTTGTGGGTTCGATTCCCACAGCTTTTTCCGACGTGACGGGTTGTCACACGGTCTGCGTGTAGTCCTTTTTCAAAAACTATATTTTATAACATTACCAAATTGAGATAAATTCCTCAAAATAATCATAACAAAATTTAACCACAAATCTTATCTCATACCTTGAATTTTCATCCCAAATTATAATAACTTATAATTGCCTCAAACCCAACGATCATAGAAAACCAAATGGTTATTTATAACTATATCCACAAGAGAAAAGCTAATTCTTCCTCAAATATCATTCTCACATGGAAAACTACAGGGTTAAAAATACAAGAGAAAATTATTCCAAAGTAAACCCATCAACAAGGAGCACTAATAATTTTTAAACATTTCTCTAACCATTTATTTCCACATAGATTCTTCTTTGACCAAGAAAATATCTTATAGAATAGGGCATTCACTCAGGTAATGGCCAGGTCCCCTACATATACGTAAAATGACTGTAAATAGATTCTTGGAACCATTTTTATCTTCTTCTATAGTACTCTTCATTTTTCTTCAGCAATTCTTCACTTTAGGTCCTTCCTTCCTGCACGTAAAGCATTTCTTTGTCCCATTGAGAAACTTTCCTGGGTGACTCCTACCACATTTCATGCATGATGGAAATTGAGGATTTCTTTCTCCATGGTCTCCACTACTGGAGATCTTATCATTCATCACCTTTATCTTCTTTTTTGAGTCCGGAAATTGGTTAATATATATATTGTTGATCATATTTTTGGAAAATTGATTTGGCCTAAAGATGATATCTTTTTCGCCTATCAACATTCTATTTTGCTGCTCATTGCCACCACCGTTCCCACCTTGTACATCATTCTCAAAGTCACTATGACTTCCTTGGAATCCCTCCATTGACTAAAACCAGAAAGCAGTGTGTGAGTAACAGTGGTCCTAAAATCATTTAGAGATTAACATGTCACCATATTCTCAATTTGAAACACATTAGGATTAACCAAGTTCATTTAATCTCATCTTATATATAATACTTCAAATCAGTTTGTAAAGAAAATGTAAATTATCCTAATCATATCCCCCCGGGAGTTTCGTAACCAAGAGTGCAGTAAGGCCCGTTGTCGTGCACCAGTTCCCGTTCGAGTCTAGCTCAAAGCGGTGTTTTCGGGTTTTACCTCTAGGTACATCTGTGCTAGAGAGGCCTCTACCTGCTCATATCCAGATAGGATTGTATTTCTCGGAAAACTCACAAAATCTCTATAATACCAAAATTTTAGGATGTTCTTCTATACTAACCCTCAAAGTTCATATTAGGTCTACGTGCTCTAATCAGAGTTTATCTAAATCTAGCTTCCAAGGTTTGTACTAAACTTCCTCTGATACCAACTGTAACGCCCCGACCCCAGTTACCCAGAGTCATTGCATTATTACATAACATTGGCATGATCACAAAGGATCAAGTCTCGAAAGAATTATTAGTTTATTAGTCATGGAAACACTAGATATATTCATAAGTCTTACATTACATCATAAGGTAAAAAAACTACAACAACAAATTTTCTTCATATCCCCTCATACTATCCATGCAGGTCATTCATAAATTACTTCTTCACATCCTGGGAAAAGATAAAACATTGAAAGGGGTGAGCTCAGATGCTCAGTAAGGATAACAATATAGCAGAAGCTTTCGTGGATAAGCATAAACACTTAAAGCAATTTATAACTAAAACAGAATCCTTTTAAACTTTAACTTCATCATAATATGGAAAAGAATAAATGAAATAATACCATTTAAATATTCACAGGGATATTCTACTAGTCTAACAATCACATGTAATATCAATAACCACTTTCATAATGATGGAATGCATAATGCCAGACTATCATAACCACATAGCCAAGGCCTCGTGCCAAGACTACAAATAAGATTTTGCCAAGGCATTGTTCCAAGACACTAGTTTGTCTCATGATACCTACCGATGCATCGAGGAGCTATAACGGGCTCCACCCGTCAGTTATTAAGTCCAATGCATTCCTCATATAAACAGGTTTAAACATAACATAAACATTCATATTAAAACTAGCATACGAAATGTCAATACTTTAACCACAAACCATGAATGGTATAAAAATAGCACATCCACAGTCAAACATAACTCATTCGATACAATATGGAAGATTGTATTGTATCACATTAACCTCAATCAAGAATAACGAAGGATATTGACATAGATGAAAATAATCATCAAAACTATTTGAGATAAATATCCCCCTTTTTCTTGAAATCATTTAAAAGTCACACTATTTGTCAAGAAGACATTTAAAAATAGGTTTTTGAATCAAAGTGTCCCATACCACTTTGAAACTTTTAAAAAGAGTTTTAATTTTAAAACTTTAATGTCCATATAAATAAATCCTTAAAACAATTTTTAAAACATGGACATTAACGAGCAAGATTTAGAGGAATAAGTCTTTAAAACATTAAAAAATGGTATTTTAGTTAGAGTTTCTAACCAAAAGAGAGACACTCTAATACAAATAATTAAGGAAATCAAAACATTGTAATATCATGAGAATAAAGGAATTCATGATATACTATGTCAAAGTAAATTATATACACCACATAAAAGTGATTTGATGTATAACAACAAAGAAGTCTCAATGGAATGTAAATTGAGATGAAATCTCTCATAAAGGTCATATCCTTAGATTAAGGATAAATCAACGACATAGTTATGTGTGAAAAATATAAATACACTAAATATGATTGGATATTTAGTGTAAAACAATCAAAGGACATTCACACATAATCTTGTAAAAACAACACCAATGATTTGGATGTTTAACTCAACAAATGGATAATGTGTTAAAATTACTCTTATCAAATTCATATCGATGACTTGAGAAATTATCAATGGAGTGATTATGTGTATCAATAGTATATCCACAGGAAGGGGAGTGGAAATTATGACATAATCAAATGAATAGTGATTCCACACATAATCTTGGAGTAATATAATCAATGAAATATGCGTAAAGCCAAATGAGTGGAAATTGAAATTTCAAATTCCCTTATCGATTTGGTAACTTATGAAATATGCACCCATAAAAGAAGGATAATACAATGATGATGTAAATATACATAAATTAATGTATATTACACAATCAATACAATCATGGGTAGTATACACACCACATGCAGTAAATAAGTGGTGAACAATGGAATTCTCACGAAATTAAGAGTGAGTTAAGAAACCCCTTACTGTGTACTTTTTCCTTGGTCGAGGGTAGGTTAAACTCCTGTATAATGGTGAAATAATTGTTATTAATTTATTCAATAATCATATAAATTAATATGATATCATATATGATCTTTTAACATTGATTTGTTAATAATATCTTAGAATTATCATCGTTTCAGGTGTTAACTTACTCGTTTTCTTTTATATGTTTTGTTACGTAAGTCGTGGTTGTCATGGATAGGTTGTATCTTATTAATATCAATAATTATTTCAAGTTCTTTAAAATTATTTTTAAATCATCAAATGATAAATATAGTTGAATGGATATGATAGAGAATGAATCTCATCGCGTTCGTGGAGATGGTAGTCCGTACGTACGCACGAGCGACAATATCATTATTTTGATATTAAAATAATATATAATTGGACGTTATATCATATATACAGAATAATTATCATGTTATATTTATTATTTACATGAATTAGACACCATTATTATACCCATCCAAATAATAATTTATTGACTAACAATTACACCACGACGTGGAGACGGTAAGCCGTACGTACGCACGTATGGTGACATGTTATTCAAAGGGTGGATAAAATACTGAATCTGGTTGTACAATATTTATAATAATATTACAGTATATAGTAGATACTGGATTCATTATTTTATAATTGAAATAACAAAGAAAGAAAAAGTGGAAGAAGAAAGGAACTTCAAAAAGGCTGGTAAAATCATTACCTCTTCTTCGGGTTCTTCCTTTTGATTTGATCAAAAGGGCTCCATAGGTTGGATTTCGGATCAAAATAAGGAATCTAGATTGTATTCAGGGACGTTGAGAGATTATTTGGGCAGTTTTTGGCCAAACCAAAAGGATTTGAAGGTGTGAAGTAATGAGATGTGGGAGTGCCCTTTTATAAGAGGGGTGAGGGGCACCATTGGAAAAGCTAGAAATATTATTTTATAATAAATTCATATTCGGTTTCTAATGGCTCCAAAGTAGATTATTTAAAGTTTAAGGTGGGGATGGGTCTAAAACCACTCATCCAATAGAATTTAGACAGATTTGGGTCATTATATTAACCTTATCTTTAAGTATTAACTCTTAGTTAATTAGTTTCACTTTTACAATTTCTCTTTGTATTTTTATATTATATGGTTAATAAACTTAATATATACATCCAAGGGACCCCATAGTGGTCCATTAATGATACACCTATTATGATATAAGTATCTTGGCCTAACCTTAGATTTTTAGGAATTTAAGATCAATTAATAATATAATATTTGTTTTAAAAACTCTTTTATGTCAATTTTTACACTATTCAATAATTGATTTTTTAAAAAATCATAATAGAATTATTAATTCGAAAAAAGTTGATTAACTCAATACTAAAATGTCATATTAACCTAGAAAATTATTTTAATTAATAAAAAGTCTAAAATTATATTTATTTTGGTATTTATAATATCAATTATTCTAATTTTTCACTATTATTGGAATTACTGCATCATCATTGTGTCATGAATAAATTAATTTATTTAATGTCTAAAAATTATAAATAAAATATAATTATGTAGGAACTCGTTTTATATTTCTAATTAATATTTATAGTTCAAAATCCAACATATATAACCCTATGTAACAATTGTTTTTCTAAAATATATATTCTTATGTCATTTTTGTATTCATTTTAACTTAATTAAAATAAAGTGTCCCTATCACTTAAAAGTGGATCCATGGGGTCCCAAAATCGACCCAAAGATGCACATGGACGGACATGTATCAACCAATAGGGTTAAGACACGTTTTAGGGTAATTTAGTATTATTATAATATTATTTTTAACCCTTATTTACAGGATTTACCCTTTAACCATGGTAAATAAAATATTTAACAAAGTAATTATTCAAAATGTCTAAAAATAAAAGTTACCTATTTACACAATTTGAACATAATGATTCCAAATATGGAATCCATTTTTCCAAATTTAAAACATAGAAGTGGCAGAAATTAATTTAAAATTAATTCCCGTTGTTAAAACAAAAAGCGTGTTTATAAGATATAATAACTATCAAAAGATTGGCACTTGTTTATGTCTGGTTTAATTGTGAAATTATGTCCAATGACAAACATTAAATTAAATTGTAAAAATATATTCTCAATATACTTTAAAACCACTTAAATTCATAGTTTATCAATATTAATTATTTCAATTAAAAAAGTTGTTTTTAATTAAAATTTAGTAATTTCCACTATTCATCAAAATATGAAAGTTATCCGAAAAGTACCAAAATTTCACCCTAGGATAATTTCGATATTCCGAATCAAAAAATGAAGTCCATTTTGAGAGATAGAATTTATAAAATTTCAAAAATTAGGTATTACTATTCATAATGGCTAGTTTGATTGGTTGTGGTGTGTTTAGAATCTCAAAGTTGCGTACAATGCACGCCATTGCATTATTCAAAAGGAAATGTACCATGGAATCTTGGGGTGTTATAGTACGTATAGCTTACCGTCTCTACATAGTGATAAAATTAAATGTCTATCACTATTTTCCACATACTGTCATTATGATGGGATTAATTTTAATATTTGATATTTATTACATAATTATTAATCTATAATTATAATATAATATCTATCTTCTTACCTTACAAACCATTGGAAAATGATCATGTAGATCATGCGTATGTGTTGTCAAAGGCCTCCACAAAGCGATGTGATTTTTTTCATTTCTGTTTCAATTGGATGGTAATAAGGATGTATTTAATGAATATATATTATATATTATATAATAATTATTATTTAATTTATAGTTATTATATACCTTTCCTTCATTCCATCCTTAAAAAATGAAAACAATGTTCATGGGTACACATGGCCTACAAGCTCTATGAATGGTGTAGTTTATTTTTCTATTGATTCTTTAATGAATGAATAAAAACATATATATAATTAATATTTACGATATTTATATGATTATTAAATTTATTTTTATTATGGAAACACTATCAAAATATAAGTACCAAGACTACATAACCAAAACATATGGGAAAAACGAAGCAATATCACTCAGAATAGTGATTTTAATAAATAATTGTTAACAAATTAGTTATAAAAGGTTATAAGTAAATAATATATAGTATGATATATTTTATTATGTTTTTGTAATATATTTATAATAAATCTATATTTTTTATATAGGAGGTTCCAACATGCATGAAGGAATTCAGATTTAAGGTAAGAGATTTTCATCTCACTTTTTTTTATGGGACGCATGCCTTATACGTCACTTGTTTCTATATGAGGTTTGTATACTTCCTATGAATATATTTAATTACTATCATGTAAATAATGGTATATATATATATCCAAATAAGATTATTTCATTCATTAGACTTATGATTTAAAAGTTACCAGTGTGGGAAGGTTTTTTTGTTACAATCTCATTGTTTATCAGGATTTTTCATGATTATGCATGTGATGATGAAATAATACAATATTCCTATCAATAAACTCATGAATTTTTGTATCCTATGGTTATTTATTGAAAATACATGTTTTAATTTTGTTTTACTCACCTTAAATACTCAAGAAATTTATAATCTATTTTTAATTAAATTTGACTTTATTTCCATATTTGCCTGAAAACCCATTTTCTTATATATCCATGTTTTCTAAAAAAATTAAATAAGATTTTTATTATTATATTATGATTTTTTAAAGACATTTTTACCAATTTTTCAATTTTTAAAAAATGTTTCAAAAGGAATCCTCTTTTTTTCTAAATAAGGTACTTTTTTAATTTTTTTTACAAATGTGTAAAAGTAATATTTTTTTTTAACTTATAAAACATGAACATAGTTTCCCGTCGTTATGACTGATAAATTAATTTAATATTAATTTATATGTTTCGATGGTTATTTTTAAAGAAATTATTTTCCAAAAAAAAATTAAATTTTTTATATTTTAATGTAGTGATTTTAAAATGGAAAGTTTATTTTCCTTAATAATGTTTTAAAGATATTTTAATTGTATTCATATTCATCAAATACAACAACCCTTGGTTTAAATTTTAATTTATTTTTAATATGATTCAATGATACAATATTTATTCATTAAATGGGAGGTTTTTTATTATGATGACAAGATTTTTATCAAACCCTTTCTTTTTTCCACAGTTTATTCTATGATGAAATAATGAAATGTTTATCAAACTCATTCCTTTTACATAGGTTATTCTCTGATGAGATGTTTATGATACCCATTTCATTTTATGTGTAATTATATGATGAATGTTTTATGATCTTATAGTATACATATATATTATTTTCATTATGTGATGGGTGGGAATTATATCTCCGTTCAATGAATTAGTTACTGGTTAACATCTCATGAGATAAACAGGACTAGAATGGGGAGTAAAACTAGTTTAGTAAGGGAATTTTCCACTAAGATAGTCTTGGTAGTGAACCCTGACTACTACTATGGTTTGGGGAGTGAACCCATTCCATTACTATATCCTTGTAAATGATCATTGACTACTATAGAAATTCTTTTCGATGATAATGTGTATGCCAAAAACATATGTCTTATGCCAATGTTATTCTCTCATGACACATATTTATTGATTTCTTTATGATTCATGTCTTATGAATGACCATATTTTATTCCATGACTCAAGATTATGATGCATCATATACATGGTGTGATTTCTAAATGTTATGCTCATGTACTCATACCCTTATATTCATGTTATTCTCAAGTAAAAATTGATATATACCACTACAACAACATCTATTAATGGATTGTGAATCAACTTATTATAATTTTTGTGGTGTTATTCCCTTTCATCAAGCTCATGTGCATATGACCTTATAATTTCAAAGGAAATAATTATAATCATTAAAAGGTACTTTAATCCTAAATTTTTAGTACATTAGATAAATAAGATATATGAGATATTTAATTTCTTATATGCTTCAAAAAATTTAAATTTATTATTGGAAATAGATGTGTTTGAATGGATTGTAAGTTAGTGGTGGTATTTGGTTGAGAAATATATTCTATATAATTGGATGAAATGGGAAGGGTATGAGAATATATTTAACTAAAAATTTTATCCCCATAAGTTTTATTTATTAAAAAAAGTTTTGTTCTTAAATTTTAATCAAAGATATATAATGGTATAAGAGTATGGTACTCAATTTATTATGTTGTTTTATGTTACCCTTAAATTAATTGTTAGTGAGTATCTAATGACCAATGATTTTTGTAAATATTAAATTTATATATATGATCAAAGGTAGGGAAACTTTTCTTTGATACATATGAAAATATTCTAAATAAGTAATCAATGTAATAAAGGAATATATTTTGAAATCTCTCTAGTGAGAGTATCATAACTCATATGAGTGGTGGGGTGATTCTTGTTGTTAGAAAAATAGAAAGGGAGTTGATTCTTTCCATGGTGTAGAAGACTCATATGTATGAGATATATATAAGTGTTCCTATACTAGATATAAGGATATGTAAGAAAGATGATTTAAATTTTATATCCATTTCCACCTAAAGAGAGACTGTCAATGAAAGCCTGGAAATTAATTTTGGTTTTAGGAAACTTGACATCTTGAAATAGAGTCACTGAAAAAAAATGTATTCTTCTAATACTCACAGTTCATGAGGACTGATTTTATGAGATCCATGTGATCATGTCCATAAATATCACAATAGATTATATTATCCTTGTCTAGTAAGATTTTTTGTTTATTATTTATTTGAATAACACATACACAAGATATAATGGTGGGATAATATAAAATTATAGATTCCTTATTTCTTAATTCCACTATAATTTTTATGTTATTTTTTACTGGTGAAAATCATTCATATATTATGTCTGAATTTTTATTTCATGTGGGCTTATAGGTATAAAATATGTCTCATTTAATGTAAATCTAAAAAACACTCTATGTGAGTAGGATAGTCCAGGATTAAATTTTCCATCATGAACTAATATTATAGGAAATGTGAAATTCTAAAAGAACATTACCACTATAAAAATTCCATATTTAATATCAATAAGAATTTTAATTGGTTTATTTCATATAATTATCATATCTTCTTCTAGATTTATTGAGTTAATTGTCAATTCTAGAGGGATATACACACATATTTAAAGAGGAATGGAATGTGAATGTGGATAGATTTATACGTATTAAAATAAGTGTTTATACTATATCTTGTTAATTAGTGTAAATTGTTTTGGGGGTGAAAGAAGTTATCAAGATAGTTTTAGTTTTATAGATAGTTAGTCAATAATAAAAAATCCATATGATTTCTCTATGATACACATAGTGTGTGAGATATAGTTTTCAATTGGTCTACTTACCAAGTTAAATAACATAATAATCCATTTATATTGAATGAAACTATATTTTAAAAGATATCTAAAATATTTATATATGATTTGGATAATAAAGGTTTCATTAGACTCAGCACCTCACCTTGGTATACTCTAATAGACGTTGTGAAGAAAAAATAATGAAAAATTGGATTTTGTGTCAAATACTAAAAATTTAACAAAATCCACATTAAGAAAATGTATAATATTATAAAGGGAGATGGTGGTTTTATGAAATTAAATTTATATCATGATACAATTTACTCTATGTTAAGAAAAAGTTATTACAAAAACCGTGTTTTAGAGTTCATATGACTATTATGAGTATTTAGTTATTCTATGTAACCTTACAAACACGAAAAATACTTTTATTATGATCATGAATAAAATATTTCATCGATATATCAAAAATTATTTTATTTTATTAATCAATGATATACTTTTTTATTCATAATCATGGGCTAATCATGAGGGACTCGTGTTGATTATTTTTAGAACCTTCAATATTTGTATGAAAAAATTTCTAATTTAACATTTTTGGATTCAGAAGGAGATATTCCCATATAATTTGATTTCATTGAATGGTATTTAAATCCATAATAATATTATTAAAACTATTCCATCTTGAAATTCAATAAATTGTTTTTGAGGAGTGTAGTTTTTTAGGGCTTTAAACATATTATAAAATCATTGTTCATGATTTTTCAGTCTTAGACAAACTGATGATGGTTTTTAGCAGAAAATATGTACCATTCATATGGACTCAATAATTTCAAAGTAGTTGGGGGATTTGAATCCCATGTTTAAAATGAAAACCACTATTATATTATTAAAACCAAGTGATGGGTATGTTCTTTATCTTGATTCCTAAATATCAGGTCTTGGTTGAGTTCCCACTGAGGGAATTCATGTTATTATATTTTTATCACTCTAGTATAGGGTTAATTAAAGTAATTATCTATTACATGATCTCATGAATTCTATAAGTTTTCATTATCTTAAAACATTAAATCACTATTTATTTCATGAAATATTCTTAGTGCATGTTGATAGACTAAATTTTTGGTAGCCTATATAGAAAAATTATTTATAAATTTATGATATATATAGTAGCACATAAACCTTGGAAATTAAATATATTTTAGGATGATCTAATTTTAAAATCACATATAGATTAATTTCAAAAAACTAAGCTTTAAGGTCAACTAATTAGTTTATTTATAAAAATATTACTAGATTTTATAGATCAAGATGAACAATTGTTATTTTCAAGTATTATTCTCACACAAAACTTGAGATAAAGTGTACAAGATGCTTAATATTTATATGTGGAATGGTTAGTAATGAAATATTACATAAATGGTGGGGATAACCCTAATGGTTGATTAGAAACATCATATATAACACTATATTTTTCAAAGTGGTCAGTTTTCCCTTCTTTAGAGCATTTTGATGTACTAAAAGAGTATCATCATTAAAATTGGGTAGTTTACTAGGATTAGATTATGATGTCAATATTTATGAGTTACTAACTTTTTTTCCATTGATAAAGAGGTATATTATATGTTATGTTGAGAAATTTATTACCAATGAAGAGTTGAAAATTACTATATGTAATTGGTGGGAATATTGTAACCATTTTTTATTCCTATTATGAAGTGGGATAAAATTTCAATGGATTTTGTAATAGATTTTCCCATGGAAATAATGAATCGTGAAATAATTTTAGTTGTAATGGACAAACTAACCAAACTAAAACATTTATAACAAATTTAGGGGATAAATATGGGGGAAAATTGGAAATACATATATGTCTAAGAAGTGGTTTGGAAACACAGTGTTCCAACGTCAATTATCATTGATAAAGATCCTCGTTTCACACATTAGTTTTAGAGAACATTTTAATCAATGAAAATACACAATTGATGGTCTTTTTCACTTTCTAACCATTAACATACGATCATTTACAGTAGTCTATCAAAATATTCGATGATATTCATACACTATATATTAGGAATTTTGTGGTTTGTGGATTAATAATATTCTTTAGTATAGTTTTAATATAATAATAATTATCCATGTGTTAATGGGATAACCCCATTTGAGTTGCTCAATGACTTATCATGTCATTATCATTCATGTAAGGTAAAATTTATAGAGTATTATTTTCTAATACAATTTATAGATTAAGGTATAATGGAATATATTCAATTGAAAAAACAATAATGGTGAGAGATTAAAGAAAGAAAATTTTTTTTCTTTCTCATCGCCCAAGACATTTAGAGTTCTCTATAGAAGCGTGTGTATTATTAAATTTGTCCCTGAGATTACATGAATGGAAACTTAGAAAACATAGAAAAATTCCTGATATTTATATGATTATATCCAATGTTTTTGATATTTGATATAGATTTTAACATTACCTCCTCTCTATAGTGCAATACATTATGTTTTTCATATTTAATATTTTTATAAATAAGTGATTTAACCTTTTCCCATTATTTATTAGGATCAATTACAGTTGTATATAGATTAATATTTCTTAAAGAGGATCATTTGTACTATTTATTAATGAGAGAAAATTTTTCATGGTCGATCTATTCCAGTGGCATTTGTGTTTAAGCAACATTGTACCATCCATGGGAAAATAAGGGTGAGGGAGGAATTGATGTGTCAAAGTTGTACTAATCTCACTATTTCCCTCTAACATCCCATGGATGATAAATAAAATTTGGGGAGTATTATAGTGCCACGTTTGATGTATTTTAAGAAACATTTTTATATATATTGATACTTGAGAGGTTTCAGAGTGAAATTAGGCTTTTGGAATTGTTTTTAGAGGGTGAATTTATAAGTGCACAGTCATAGAATTGTAAAATATTCTCAGGTTACCTTGCATGGAGTTTTGTGTAAGATATGTAGGGATACATGGTTAAGGAAGAGTTACAAAGACTATGAATGTTAACCATGCGTATCAAAAAAAATCCCCAAGTGGAATTTATATAGTCATTGATCAGTATCTAGGAGCATTCAATTGGTTCTCCCAACCAATTAAAAACCCTCATGAATCTTATTTTTTACACTATATTGTTGATTTACATAAAATTTTATTTCTATTTAAAAGATATATTGACATAGGGTGTTCTGGGAAGTTATTTTTAGATGTTTAATCTATCCAGAACACATTTCTCTTGGATATTCTCCCAGTTACAGTTTAGATCACGGGAAAATGACCTATGGAGCACTACTCTAGGGGTTGTTCTTTGTTTACTCTTATAAATTACATATCCATATATAGATGAGATAAAATGTGATGTTTTAACTTGAACAAATTTTGATATTTTTTATTTACAGTCCTCATGATTCTTGGGGGGACATGATATTATATTTGGTTGTGTGATTCCACATCATAATTGGTTATGATTATGGCTTCTTATACACCTAATATTTTGATAAACCCTTTAATCATGGAATTGAATTATTCATTAAATTTATCTATATATTGGAAATAATTTGATGATTATTGATGTTGTTTTGGACAAAAGGATTTTATATAAGTGTTTTTGAAAAAAAAATATGGAATGTGTAGGATCATAAAAGTACTGAAAATACTACAAGGGTGAATTATAGTATTTAAACATTTAAACATATAATTTATGAACACCCTGTTTGTAAAAAATTCACCCAAACAAACAATTGATATACTTTATAGATTTTAGATTTAGAATAAATTTAGTGCACCACAATTTAATCTTTTTAAGAAATGAATAATGTAAATATAAAACTTATATAAAAAATAATAAAGAATTAAAATAATTTTTTTTGTAAGAAATTAACCAAACTCAAAGTGCCTAAAAACTAAGGTTATAAACTTCAACCAAAGTTATAAGTAATTATTTAAAAATTACTTTATGTATCCCTAATTATTAACATATTTCAAGTCATATCTTCCCAATGTTCCAATCCCTTAATAAGACTAATCAGAAACAACTTTGTATTCTCTATAGAATCCCGCAGTCAATACTATATCATAAAAATTTCCATCCCTCTATCTCTATTAGCCCTTTTTCACATGATCATATAGAGAACTATTATAAAAAAATAAACCTTATTTTATTTAAATTGAAATACTCTCACAAAATATTCTCTAATAATCTCTTTAAAAATTATTATATGAAGAAAACTCAACATCAATATGTTTCAAAAATTCATCAGTAAGATTTAGATTACATGTAGTAGGTATGCTACATCTCCTTAAGGGATTAGTCCTATATAGAAAAACTTGTGGTGGTATAATTCCATACATATTAGGATCAGTTTTAATGGAATCATTCATACATCTTTTTCTCTCAATGATTTCAACGCAACACCACTTTTTCGATGGTTTTGAGTCCACTTAGTATTGTGTATATGTGATTATAGGAACACATCTAAGTCATAATAACATTATGAATTG
Source organism: Viscum album (assembly GCA_963277665.1). Taxonomy (NCBI): domain Eukaryota; kingdom Viridiplantae; phylum Streptophyta; class Magnoliopsida; order Santalales; family Viscaceae; genus Viscum; species Viscum album. The sequence continues at coordinate 19,138,378 of OY728157.1, read as the reverse complement.
ACATGGGTGAGGTTTATGGGTGATGAATCTAGCTGGGATGTAACACTATTAGTTGGAAACTAGTTCCAATGGAATAAATATTATAAATGGTGTGAATTTATTTTCAGTAAACATAGGAAATGATATCAAACGAAAATAAAAATAAATTCCATTAGTAATGGAACAATCCCTTTTGGAAATGATAAAAATAAAAAAGTAATAAATATAATAAATGTAATATTAAATAAATTAAAATAAAATAAATATATAACTATGTATTAAAATTTATAACCCTTAACATTTATAAAAACATGAACAAAAAGTCTTCCTTTGTTTTATATGATCTAATACCCAATCAATGAGATAATTTTGTCATCTATGATGGTTAGTGAAATTATTACAAACACCTTTACCAACATGATCCTTTAACCCTTTATGTAAAATTATGGTTGAATATATCTACATTCATAGTAAGAAATCCCCAAAGTTTGAGTAATGAAGTCAAAAACATTAATTCAAAATAATACTAGTAAAATTATAATATATAGGCATGAACTGAATAATAAAAATAATAAAATGGTAATCTAGGTCAAACATCACCCAATGAACAATCTAATCCTCAAACCTCATAATAAATTATATAGAAATCAATTTCATTCAAGATATCTATTAAATATAGTTTAAAAGTATAAATTATTATATTACCTTATTAAAGCTACTCTATAAGCATATCTTCATAAATAAATATCTATATAAAATATAATAATTGCCAATAAAATATACAACCTCCACCCAAAACCAACTCCCACAAGTCATTACTCTCAATTAGTCCAATTATTAACATCCTATGATCAGTACACTATCATTACTTCATCACATTCATATCTATTGAAAGAATAATAATTTATGTGTCCAATAAATATCTAACCCACAAAAATCAATAATGGTATGAGAATTTAACATATTAGTAGGTCATATTATTCTCACATTTGAACATAATATAAGGTCTCACTCAAAAAAAATTCCTTTGGATTGTTTCTTGTATAGTGAATCATTATTAAATCACAAATATAACATCATAAATACAACAAACAATATATCACATAATCTCTAACCCCTAATTAATCTACAATCATTATCTATAATGATTACAACCCATTATTTATCTTTAATAATCATCAAATTTAATATAACAATGTGATCATAATATTTTCCTCATTGTTATATTCTTCTAGCTCATCGCTATAAAAAGTCTAAGAAAAAAAAATATTTTTTAATGGTTAAATTTCATACACTAAAAAATCAGTATAAATTTTATAATATTATATAATAATAAAATCCACTGTATATGTAGATACCTCCAGGGAGAATAGTATATTATCAAACATGTTGGTAATTGAAAATTTAAAATAGTACCAATTTTTATTTTTCATTTCACTTGGATTAAATAATAGAACAATTCACAAATACATCCTATCAAAAAAACTCACATTGATTACACAACCCCTATATAATAAAAAATAATAAATAGAATATATTTTTTGACATTCATTGTTTCATCATAATATGGATTCACATTCTTAAGTTTATGCCAAACACCATAATATAAAAATATTGCATCATAAATATGTTAAATCCCATCTCATAACTATTTTCTACCCACCCCATTTAAATTAAATGATCAAAATTTTAATACAAGAATAAAATAGTTAGCGCACATATAATTTCTTGGGTAAAACAAATTAATGATTTTAAATTATACAACATTATTTCCCAACCTATAATACATTCCAATTTTTTCTGTTCAATAAATCATGAATAATATTTTCAACTAATTGATCATGTTAAACCACTGATGGATATGATAAATTATAATTATACTCATTATCATTGATCCAACTAAAATATCCTCATAAAAATTGGCCATCAAGAAAATCATCACTTGACTTTTGAGAACATTCACATCCATTTTTTTTGAAATTTCACCATATTAAGAGCTATAAATCGGTAAATATAGGGTAAAATTTTCTTATATGTGCTAAACTGATCAAAATATGGTACCCAATATTTCCAAGGGTCATGTTTCCCACAAATTAATCATCTAATATTATAAAATTACAAAAACGCCCAATAAATTAAATCTACTGAAAATAAAAATATCATCATAATCCCTATATGAAAATTAATAAGATCAATTATTTACTTTTAATATCCTTAAAAAATAATGAAACATGCATTCATTTATCTCTATGTGTGTGTGTTTATATTAATTTAGGTATTAATATGAAAAATTAGTTATAACATGTTATTGTATGCTCTTCCCAATCCACATTTTTCTCAATTTTGATGTATATATATATTCAAATATAAAATCATATATATATACATATATATCTATATATATTTTTGTGTCTATGTGTAAATTAAACAATATATACACATATATCTATATATTCATGTAAGTATGAATACATACATACATATAAATGAATAATGAATTAAAAAGGGGGTGTATTCTGTTCTCTGTGATACATGTTTCCAAGCTTAATAAAAAGGTTTGGGAGGATAATAAGACATATTTATCTCATGAAAGCCTCAAGGGTAGCATGCCCAGATCATCATCCCACTAATATAATTTTATGTTTGTCCCCTCTTATAATTATCCATATGTGTAGATAGAAAAGACCATTCCACCTCACCAGACTAATGTCTTAGAGGATTATTCTACCCCTTGTCTCACCCCCTACCTATCTAACCCTATATTTATATCACTAATCCCAATATACAAATCCATTTTTTTATTCTAAAAACCCACTAATAACTTTGTAATCAAATGAGTTCTCCACCGAAACCATCTCTCGATTTGACTATCATTTGATACTATATCAATACTTCAACCTAGATACTTATCCATGATTCTCATATGTCTTAAAATTAAACTAAAACTATTATAAAAACATATAACACTCAACACATAATGATAATACCGGATCATGTGTTCTTTTATAATAAAATCCATATTTTGTGTAGATATAGTCATCTAAATCCCCAAGGTTGAGGACCGCTCTCCCACTCCAACTGTTTTTTTCATTTCATTAGATTCCACCATAATTGGATATGATATAATGGTTTATTAAACATAGTTATAACTTAGATACATGGAAAAAATATAAGGTGTATCGAACATAATTCATAGCATTAATATTGTATATCTTGTTGAATGATCATAAATATAAGGTAGAAAAGGTTTTTTAGTGATTATGTTGAATGAATTATAAAATTATTTAATAAATTTAACTAAATGTTTTATAAATCCTAACTATGGGATATAATTACTATTAATTGAAAAATAATATTGATATAGGATTAGAGCCCACAACCAATTAATGTCGGTGTTAATTAAAATAATAGGTTTTAGAAATACTATTGTTATAAAATTTTATTCCACGGTCAAAATATCATGATATTATATAATTTTTATAAACTCAATGATTAATTAATTAAATTTCACCAAAATAATGAAATCTAATACTCCTTTTATTCCCACAAAACATTTAACAAGAAGTAAACATTTCATTATATGTATAATGAACCCATTAAAAATCTAATCATGGACCATTTTATAGGTTAAAATCACCATTTATTCATTATATCCACATTACAAAAAGCCCTCGGAATTTCATAAACTATATGAATAGGAATTTTTAGGCCTTCGTAATAGATACTTCTTCAATAATTATCATCACCAAAAAGTGTAATTGTAAACTATAATTATAATCCTTCTATTCAATAACTCTCACAAAGTATAAAATATGATATTACATAGAAGATACATTATAAAAAAGATTTATACCACAAACCAAACATGGTTAAAATAAAATATCAAAGACAATCCTTAACTTCTAATTCTTTTAGTTATCTATAAACACTATATCTTCTTTGGTTTTCAAGGAATTTTACAATGATACTTGTATTAAAGTCACATAGAAATAACATTAAAACATGGTAATGATCTACCTTTTGATGTCACATCACTATAACCCTTGAAATCACATGAAACCATGGAACCTTCTCCAAAATGATTTAGTACTACTTTTTATAAGAATAAAAAAAATTAAATCATATGAAAATACTACTAATAATTTTACATGAAATCTAAAATTTTACAATATTAAACACTTTACATTTATCATATTTAACTTATATTAGTATTCTACACCATATAAGTATGATGTATTAAACATAATGAAATTGTTATCACATTTTACCTCTAAAATTCAATTTCATATTTCTATAGCTAGAATCATCACAATAATTACTCACAATGAATTCTTAGTATAATTTATCTCTTAATCCATGTAATTGTATTCTCTAACATAAAATTTCACATCACCATATCTTACAACAAAAAGTGATATGGTTTCGACTTATATAAAAACCAAAAACACATATAGGTACACTCTACCATAGGCATAAATATACATATATAACTTCATACATATGGAAATAACTTTAAATTAACTTTTCTTACCATGGTGTCAAATAAAAAAATTCTATATAAACTTCTATAAAAGATCACAACCAACTCCATAAGTCCCTTTGTATTTCTAAAGTTCTCATGTAATGACTAATTCAACCCTATCGCACAATATCTATTCACTATTTGCATCTAATTTTTCCATGAATTGAGACACTGATTTAAAAGATGATTCAATAGTATTAAGAAAAAAGGTAAAGAGGTATAATAGAAGGAAACAATCCTCGTGGAGGTTTGAAGTGGTGGAGCCCAAGGGTGTCCCCAAAAATGATGTTTTTAAAATCCATGGGTAAAATGCCAATGATCTTGTAAATAATAAGCTCATATGATAGATATCATTTCAAAAAAAGAAAATCCACCATATGATTCCCCTCAAACCAAGTATTCAAGATATCCATACCTTTCTAGATAAACCCTTTACAGGCTCGGATGATGTATGCAATTCTCCATATCAAATGATCCCTATAAGATGTAAACAACTATAGTATAGTCTAATTCAACCTATGAAATGCTAATATTGAACCAGTTATAGAGATATATAATATAAAATAGGGTTATGGCCTCATCCATGATTAAACCATCATCTCCCTAAAAAAATAAAAAATCCACGATGATAGACCCATGGTGGTCATCGAAAACACATCCACCACACTTGGACCCTTGGAAATTGGACCCGTCATAGTTGATTTAGAGACCATGAAAAGGTGTTTTTTAGGACACACGATGACCAAGTCTCATGTTTAAGATATGAGTATGCAAAATAGAAGATTTACCAATCATATTAAAGATGAATGGGAGAATCTCCATGTTATTGTATGTCAGATATATATAGACGATCAAAGCCTTGTATTTAACTTTAGTGTGTCATTCAAAGGGTGAAATACCTCTATGTGTCTTCTTATTATGCACCTCCAAAAGCACCCCACATCCTATAGTAAATAAAACGCTATGAATTTAATATTCTCATTACATATATCAAAACATATCTAATATACCACTAATAATATTTATTGAAGAGAAATCAAATTCACAAATAGATTTTGATTTCAATAATATCTTCCCTTTTGATTTTTTTAACAATATTAAAAAACTATTTTTTCAAAAATGATCTATTAGAATCAATTATAATCAAAATTATATATTTATAGATACTTTACTATATATTTTACACCAAATCCAAATATATTTAATTCTTTATTTTCACCTCAAATCAATATTAATAGATAAAGTATTTTTATACTTCATAAACACTATTGGAAAATGAGTTAAAAATAAAATATAAATATCAAATAAAGGCTTTAATTTTAAAAAAAACTTTTATCTTAACATTTATCCAAATCTCCAATATCCATATGATACCGGTTATGATTAATAAATTCATATCGATGCCAAATGTTTGATAAAAATATTTAATTTATATAAAAAATTATTTAGTACTTAATTTTTCAATAATAATATATTATTTAAACATATCAAGGGTATATATAAATTTGTATTTCCCTCATTTATTCTCGCCAATAAAAAAATTAAATATAATCATTCAAAAAATCCATGTAATTTAAACCTATTTTTTCATAAATTCATCCTATGAAGATATATTACAGAACAAATATAGAAAATGATCTCATTTATTTCAATGTATTAAATAAATTCATGGTTTTAAATACTATATCATTTTCTGAAAAAATTCATTTTATTAGAATATCTCTTGTTTCTTTAAGAACATGTGATATCTGGTTAATCCTTTAATAATACATATTTATCATTTATTGATCATTGAATATATTTTTTCAATTTTAATTTTATTTATTATCATGTTTAAAACACATGACACTATTCTTCACATTAGGTTATAATATTAAGTTCCTAAAAATTCGTAATGATCATTAGTATAGTAAAGACAACACGGTGAGGGAAAATTCATCTAGCTTCTTATGTGTAGTTTAGTGGTTATCCTTTATAATTTAAATATTTTATTAAATTTTATCTTGGGAATCATTTTTATAATAAAGAATTATAGTGGATTTAATCTGAATTCATTAATTTTAATATATATCCTTATCTCTTTCCTTCAATATTGAAATGTTCTTCTAAATTTGATTGTGTTTGATTTCTTCTTATACCGAAACTGTTTTTTTATTTTTCGAATAAAATCACTTTGAGGTTAAGTGAGAACCTAAACAAGAAGAATCATGGGTGAGGTAGAATCCCCAAGGGAATCCACCATTGCATGCATGATCCATAACAAACCCAAAACACTAAAAATTGTCCCAATAATGAAATCAACCAGGATTCTCCTTGGTCCGAGAGTCATCAGGCCACGCACACCAGTCTCATCGCCACCATACACAATAGCATGACACCCAACCAATCACCACAACTCAGGATTGTGCATCAATGTCCATGGATGAATCCTTATTGAAGCCTAGGGAAGATTCCACCGAAGGGGGTAAATGAAAACCATCATCGATCCAAAACCAGAGAGTAGAGCCAACACGTTTGACCATCATGCCACTGAGGATAGGCCAGCCAAAAACAGAAACCCTAGGAGTAGACCACCACCACTAAAACCACAAAAACCATCCTAAATCACACTGAAAACCATTAAAAATGACCATTTGGGGTTATGCATGGATGAACAAGGTAACAAGGGTAGAGAAGGACCGATGAACGATGGATCCAAGCCTGGGAAAATCCAAAAACAAGAAGTCATAAAGCGGTCAAACAACACCGAAGTAGGGATGAAAAAAGTCCAAAACATGGATTCCCTTAAGTAGAACTGTACAAGGAGGATGAACAATGGTAGAGGATTTATTTATAGAGCTCAGAATGTGAAACCATGGTATCTTTGAACCGAGAATCCAAGAAGTAACCTACAAGCCGCATGTTGGGGAGCCGAAAAGGACAACACAAATGCTACAAAACAAACTTGAAGGATCCAGAGGATTAATTGGAAGGGGACACCTCTGGTTCTGAGAATTTATGTGGCCACCACTAATGGACTTACAGTGAAATAAGATGAATACAAGGTCCCTTATGCATTATGACTCAAACGAAACTGTAACGTTTGAACCTGTCTCACCTCTGAGACGGTGGCTAGACCGATGGGTCACATAACCTCTAGATAATATCCCTGAATTCTAAAGGATTCTGACTATTCGTGATGGCCTTTTTAATATGTACATGGGGGGATACTATTCCCTCATAGGTAATAGGTAATACATAGCAGAATAAACAACAATTTATAACAAATAATGGAAGCATATATATAATAAAACAACAGTAGAAGCAAATAAATAATCCCAACTGATTACATAATAAGTACAATAGTTGATAAAAAAACCAGATAAAAAATGATGTCATTATATGATGTATGTACTAAAGTAAAGGTTTGGAAAATACGAATAAAACCATAAAATCAAATATGTAAAGGAAATGACACAAATAAACAACTTCATCTTGAGAAAAGGCTCAGTCCTCTACCCCAATATCCATTGTAAGAAGAAAGAAAAACTCAAACACCAGAATCATAATGCTTCCCGCTATCCATACCTATGATCATAAAGTATACTCGGGTACCAAATGGTGCTCGAGCAGGGAGTGAGAAAAAATCCCAATAGGTAAACACCCATGGTGTTTAAACATTTTCATTTCTTGATATAAACTAATGCATTATGACAATATATGATAAATCTATACAATTAAATAACCATAATAAAATAAATATAACTTGGTCCAAGTTCCCAATAGCATCATCCCATAACTCCTTCTTCGACCAAAGTTGGGAATCTGAATACAATACATGTAATAAGCAGGATGCATATATATGTGTATATTTATATATAAAGTATATAAAAAAGAAGGGAGAGAAAAGGAACATGCCTCAATCATGTTCATTATCTTGGTTCTAATTTATGTGTCAACAAAGTGTGATTCAAAGAACAAGAAGATATCAAAATTCACATGGAAAACAAGCAGCATCAAAAATAACCTTCCATGCATTATCATTATTATTATGTTCAAGATGAGAGTTAGAGTCTGATAATGTCATGAAGGTATCTTTTTGTTACATCCTTCAATTTATCCAATACCAATGAGCCTGTCCAAAGAAATCATCTAAAAGACCAACTATCGCTCGAGGCATGGCTTTATCACGAATCTATCTTTGGTATCACACATAAGTGGTTAAGTATCACCCAAGGCATGGTGTAGTCACTTTTCCAATGGGTATATCCTTGAATTTCCCATTCTAAACCAATATCACTCAGGAGTATTTATAAATCCCAAGAAACCATATTTTGTAAAAGCCTAAGACATCTCCTCCCTAGCGTAATGTGTAACTAGTTAGGAATAGAGATTCCTTGTGTAGTCCTTAATGTGGAACCCAAGTTGTCTCATCGCCGTGAATTTAATTACATCTCAAGGAAGTAGATATCATGGGTAATACATTTATAATTTTAAAAAATAATATAATCCACTCAATCCACATACAAATGATCATTCTAGTCAAGCAGTCACAGCCATAGAAATTTATCAGTAAAAGCATAAAAATAAAACATATCACTTTATAACATTAGAGAAGGATAATAATTTTACAAGGAATATAATCATTAGGCATGGATAACCAACAAAGTTCAAGGTTCATGGTTCAAAATAATCCCAAATAATTTATTTAATTTAATGCTCAACCTATATGGGGTCACACAACACATTCAATTAAATAATTTAAGTATTTGGGGCTAACACAAAATGATACCAAGAACGTTGGAACACCCAAAAGGTATCCAAAAATGTTACAACAATTAAAATAGGCTAGATTATCTAATTCATGGGTACAGTGGTTAAGAAAAGTAGTTTATTTAATTTAGAAAAGGTAAAATTTGTTGGAGTTCGTGTCCTTAAAAAAACTTTGTGTTCATTGATTACATGAATATTTAATGTATTAAAATATTAAATTTCTTATTTGATAATGTTGATTATTCTACATGACTATAATTTAATAATGTCCTAGAGTTTTTGTCGCATTAATAAGGTCATAAAAGTCCCCCTCTATGATGAGAACCCTGAAGTTCTATGACAATATTCTTAAATATAGTTTTGTGTTTGGATGACATACTATGATAGGAATCATATTATATAGACCATTAGGTGTGAGTACTCATAAGCAGATGAGACTTATTCTCGTGAAGTTCGCACCTAGTAATCTTTAACCCATGAGATTATGATAATAGAACGACCAGTAGGAATTCAGCATGTTTTAATGTCATTGGATATTTCTACCTATGGGCATGTGTAATGGTCTTTAGAATTTAATATAATCATTAATATGTGTCATGAATCATGAACATAGATTTTCAGATGAAACCTGTCATTCCATATGTTGGCAGGAAGTAGGGTATGTTGGTTGTATCATGAATGAAATGTTATTGATGGATAAGTCAAGGAAGGATTTGTCCCTTCTGTTTATAGAAGTTGTTATCTCATCCCTTTAATTTAAATAGAATCTTCACCCAAAATTCCATGTCCATGGTGTAACAAATAGTTTATTTCAAGTAGTCTAAGAACGATGTATCAAGCATATAGGTCGATGACGCTATCATGAAACCTACTTTATGAGATATTATGAAAAATAGATTATATTACATAGTGATCTCTCTGTGGATGTCATCATTGCGACTTTAAGTTCTTTCTCTTTGGTGTCTTGACCCATTTCTAGATAGTAATCTTGGACTTTAAGAAGGCCTACCTAATTCCAACATGAAATAATCTTAGAGGGTCACACACTATGTGTTTCTAGTGGTCTTGATTAAATTCTATTTGAATTTAATTAATGGAATAAATAATATTCTCAAGATTGAGGAATAATTCCATTCAACATAAAATGATCACAAGAATTAAATAAATATTTATTCACTGGATTGTGAATAAAAAATATTTATTTATATAATTGAAAATTTAATAAATATTTATTTACTAGTTTGTAAATAATAATATTTATTTAAGATAATAAAATATTTTTTTCAAGTGTTAAATAAATGCAAGATTAGTTCCAATGGACCAGGACTATATATATTGATAAATTAATTATTTACAAGTTGGTAAATAATGTCTATCCTATTGGCCTAAGAAATGATATTATTATTATTGTCATTATGTGGTATGATATTTCATTTATATTTCCATTTTTCACAAGTTGGTGCACCACAAATAATGGTGTTGTTATTTTTATTATGTGTCATGTGTCTTCTCTAATAGTTAAAATTCAATTTAATTTATGTTTCAAAATTAAATATTGTAACTAAAACCCCATGTCAATTAATAGGATGGTACGCCTATTGTTACAAACCTTAGTGAATTGGGAATTTTTGAGCCAAAAAATTTCTCTATCGAATTCTCTCATCTCTCCCTCTCAAGAATGAGAGAAGTTATTTAAGACCAAAGAAAGAAAGAACAATAAATATCAACGTAAGACATTCATTCCATCGTGCTAGCACCCAGAGAATGAGTTGCATTGATTATAGAACATTATAGCGCGTTTACATTATCACTTGAGGGATTCTAATTTGGATCCTTGAAAGTGCAATGAAGGAAATCTGGAAGGGTCATTCCGGATGATATACAATCGTCAATGAAGAAAGTACCAAAGACCTAGGTATTTAATTTATTCATAAACTTTTAAATTAATTATAAATATGATGTTAAAGATCCTCTTTCTTGGATCTAGCACTATTCTTATCTTCGTCCAAATATTTTATTTCAATCAATGGATATTGGTGTTCATCATTGTATTGATCCTGGATTGGTCATCGATTATAGAAAAATCAAATTTGGTCCCTCCCAACCACCACACTACTAATATGTCTAGATACTTCAAGTGGTATTAGAGGGGGCTCATCAGAATTTATAATTATTTAAAAAATCCATTTATGATTTATGCTTTAATAATTTAGTTTTCAATTCATGTTTAATCGCACTTGTAATCTAAATTACTAGATTTGTTCTTCCTCATTTCTTTTCTCGAAAATCTAATAGAAACAAATAATTTTTTTATTAAAACTAAATTGATGATCCCACCAGGAGGCACCGATGATTCTATCTAGGTAACACGATAGTACACATCGTGTATTCAGAGTTACACACTTCTTAATCTTTTATACACATTGTGTAATCTGGATTAAACACTATGTAGTTGTGTTCTGTGCCTCAAGAGTAATTTGGAAATTACTCAAGCCATGTGAATTAATTACATGTGGTGTAGTTAATTCTTACACCATGTGTTGAACAAGACAGACTGGAGCACATTCATCCAAATTACCTACTAGATGGCCCACTGGACATGGAGTGTAGTCCCTTTGGTTCAAGGGACAAACAGTGTATCCATACATGACAAAGCCAATTAGAAACTGTGTAACCTAGATACAGCATAGTATGTGGACCATTGGAAATGCCACGTACATCAAGATTTTCTAAGTATGGCCCACACATAGAGTCCCTAGACATGTACTTCAGATAAGATGATGAAGGTAGTAAGCACTATGTAGTCAAAACTATACGTCGTGTACTTTACCAAATTACACATAATTAAAGATTTAATATTTTTGTAATGTTCATAATTACATATCATGTACATTTGAATGGGTGTACACCGTGTTACCTCCATGTTTATGGATGAGAATCTTAGGGAAATTTAGAAAAGGATTAAGATAAAAGGATTGATTAATTAAAGATAATAATTAATTGATTCAAGTGTAATTTTAGTTAATAAGAACAATTAAAGAATTTAATTCTAGTTTTATTAAATTCATAATTCATTTCATGTATGTGGATGATCATGATATAGACCAGACCTTTGTATGTGATTGGTTTCCTTTTAATTTATTTTAAATTAAATATTTAGTCTGCTTGTCATCTCTCCTCATTAATATGTAGGGCTTGTGTGCCCAAAGTTTCTTTTATATAAACCCCCTTTTTACCCATCACATGAATGTGAGTTAAAAAACATATTTAATATATGGATATCTCAAGCTTGTGGAGTTGGTTCAAGCTAGAGCCTAGAAAAAACCAATCTTAGGAGATACAATAGTGGACATGTGTAAAGTTGTAAACACAAACCCAAAAGGTTCAAGGTGTTTCTCCCCTAGGTCAGGGTTATTTTATCAATTGTTAGATAAACTAACCATTATAAAATCTCAAGATCATGTACTTTATTTTATTTCATTTCTGTCAGTTGCATGGTTTATCATTATGGATGTGTTGTCGTTATCACATAATTAATTAATTAGAAAATCATGTAAAATGGAAATAAAATAAACCAGGATTATGAAAAAATATTATCAAGACATCGTTAATAACTCAAGTAAGTTCCACTTAATATTAAAAATCATGAAATAAAGATAATAATCAATTTACACATAATAGATAAAAATCCCTCAATAATATATTAAGAGATAATAATCCTTTCATTTCTTAATTAAGGGAAAGACTCAATAAAACTATGTGTTTTACCAACCATTGTTAGAACACATACTTTTATACAGGAATCCCTTATGAAATTTTTGGTTTTACTTAACCATATTACATAAAGAGGAGTGGACCTTTCTAGACTAGGTGTAATATTGGAGCAACTGTTGAGGAAAACCAAGTCCATATTTTAGGATTGGGGAGTCCACTTGACGAATCAAGGAGCTCCGTCCCTGTAGTTGGAAAAGTCTTTCCAACCTAAATATCTTCAAATAGCTTCACAAACCCATTATGGGGTCATTAAAAAGGGAATATGGATCCTTACCACTAGAATGTCCAAATAAATAGACATTATTATTTCAATGGTGAGGGACATTAGAACTTGATAAAATAGTGGGAGACTTAATAAAATTAATTTATTATTTCTCATAAAATGTAATCAAAAAAATAATTATTATCTTCTCTTTTAATTTTAGAATAAAAATGAAACACTTGTCAACCACACTATCTCTGTGATCAATAATGGATAAAGACAACATCCTCACCAGTAGTAACTTCCAAGAATGGTTTAGACTCCTTTAGGTCATTCTACACCATGAATGGAAATCTAACATGAGGGGGTCCTCATTACCTTATCTGGCTACCTAAGAGGTGAGTGATGAAGAGTTCCCAGTCCATGAAAAACATATGAATGACGCGGTCGACATTCAATTTTTGTTGTTATCATCAATTTCTAGTAAACTCATGAAGTCTCATGAAAATATAGATGATTATATCATGCATGAGAACCTCTGTGGTCATTACCATGAGAGAGAAAGAAATGAATGGTTTGAGATCTCCAAGGCACTCTTTCAGAGTAATCTTGGAGAGGGTTCCCCAACTGGGGCTCATTTAGTCAAGCTCATTGGCTACATTGAGCATCTGGAGGTTCTAGGGTTTAATCACCCTAAAGAACTGGGTGACGATCTCATTCTCACATCACTACCTTAGTGATTCTCCATTTTTGTTGTGAACTTCAATATGAACAACATTGAGAAGTACCTACCATATCTTCTTATCCTCTTTCGCCAAGTAGACAAAGACATGAAGCATGAAAAGAATTATATACTTTTGGTGAATAAGAGGAAAGGGAATGAAAAGATATTTAATCCCAAAGCTTCCTTAAGACCTTCCAAAAAAAGGAAGATCAGGGGGATGGAAAGGAATATGAAGCTGTTTGTTTTACATGTGTCAAGAAGGGCCACTGAATAAAAAAAATAACACCTAGCTAAAGAAGCAACGGGAAGCTTTAGGTGTGTTTTGTTATCTAGCATAATTTACATATTCTACTAATCGGGTATTAGATATATCCGATGGTGCTCACATATGTATCCAAACACAGAAAGCATGTAGATTAAAAAAAATTTCCAAGGAGAGGTATATCTATGAGTATCCAATATAGATAGACTTACTTTCTTAGCCTTCAGGGAGTACCACCTCATGTTTCCAACTAAGGTGACCTTGGTATTAAAAGGTTTTTATTATGTACCTTCTATAACCAAAAACACTATTTCTATATCCAAACTAGATAGATACGGATTTACTTTCATGTTTAGAAATGAATGTTTCTTTTTTACAAAGATAAAATTTGTTTTGGTAAGGCACATTTATGTAACGGTATTTATATGTTGGATTACACAAACTTCGTAATGGAAATCGATAATGAAAATAATTTACATGACTCATAAAACACCCAAATTTGACATCATCGACTAAGTAATATAAATGAGAAACGCTTGAAAAAGTTACATCAAGATGGATATTTAGATTATTTCTAACTAAAACAACTTTATTCATGTCACACATATTTATAAGGAAAAATGAACAAATCCCCATTTGGTGGGAAAGGTGAAAAAGCCAAATAGCTTCTTGAATTTGTTCATAACAATTTGTATCGACCATTTCCAGTTTAAGTAAGGGGTGGGTAATCATACATCATAACTATTACTGGTGATTTTAGTAGATATGGATATATCTACTTAATGAGGTAGAAGTTGAATTCATTTGATAAGTTCAAGGAATACAAGAATGAAGTTTAGAACCATCATGGTAAGAAGATTTATAAACATTGCTCAGAACTAGGTGGGGAATATCTTGATCTAGACTTCATTGATTTCTTATAGGAGTTTGGGATCCTATTCTAACTCTCTCCTCCTTACACACCCTAGTGGAATGGTGTAAGAGAAAGAAAAAACCACACCTTGTTAGACATGGTGATATCAATGACGAGTCATGAAAGTCTTCCATTATCCTTTTGGGGATATGTGTTACAAATAGAGAAACACATACTAAACCAAGTACCAACTAAATAGATAAATGGTATTCCATATGAGATTAGGAGTGGAAGAAAATCCATGTTATTGAATTTACATGTTTGGGGAAGGGAAGAATTTGTTAAGGCCTATTTAGGTAACAAACTCGCACTCTAAGGCACAAAGTGTACCTTTATAGGATACCCCAAGGAAACAAGGGGATATTACCTATACAACCCCTCATAAAAAGGTTATATTGGAAATAAATTCCATATTCCTTGATAGGGAGAAAAATCTCTAAAAGTGATCGTGGGAGTGAGATAGACTTTGATGAAGTCGAGGATCAAGGTACACAAGATTTGTTATAAGAGAAGATTCCAAAAATCCTCATGGAATAAAGATATATTCAAGAGACAAAAGTACTACAAAGTAATACAAGAGAGGATGGATAATTGTAATGGTATGGTTTTATAGTCACTGAGGATGGTGACTCATTATTAGTTGATAATAATGATCCTCTAACCTACAAGGAAGGAGTAAGTGGAAAAGACATTTCTAAGTGGAAAAAAGACATGAATTCTGTAATGGATTCCATGCACCAAAAACAAGTTTGGATTTTTTTAGATCCTATAGTAGATTTATATCCTGTTGGTTGCAAATGGGTATTCAAGAATAAATTGTACATGGAAGGAAAAGTCAGTTCTTTTAAGGAATATCTGGTTGAAAAAGGTTTTAAACAATGTCAACCCATTGACTACGACGAAAACTTTTCACTAGTTGAAATGCATAAATCCATCAAAATTATATTGGCCATTTCCACTTACCATGACTATGAGATTTAGAAAATGGATGTCAAAATAGCCTTTCTTAATGGGAACCTTTAGGAAGATGTATTTATGACACAACCTGAAGGTTTTGTGACTCCAAGGGTTTCCTTTAAGATATAAGAGTTACAAAAATCTATTTACAGATTAAAGGAAGCATCCAGGTCATGGAAAATTCATTTTGATGAAGCCATAACAGAATTACATTTTATAAAGAACGAATGTTAGCTGTGTTTCTACAAACTGTTTAGTTAGAGTGTAGTAGTTTTCCTAATAGTATATATTGATTACATATTACTTATTATAAATGAAATATTAGTCTTATAGTCTGTTATGTCATAGTTTAAAAATGATTCTTCAAGAAGCACTTGGGTGAGGCAGCATAAAATCAGAGTATCAAGATCCATTGTGATAGATCTAAGAGATTGTTGGGATTAATTCCAAAAACATACATTAAAAAAATATTGAAGATATTTAGTATTTAAAAATCCAATAGGGTATTGTTTCCATCATCACATGGCATTCATATTTCCAAGAAAATATGTCCTTAGACACATGAGGAATGAAAGATAATGGAAAAAATTTCATATGCATCAGCAATTTGGCCAGTCATGTATGATGTCTATGTTCTAGGCTAGATGCCGCCTACACATTTAGTTCGGTAAGAAGATATCAAGCTGATTCAGGTGACCTACATTATATGTAATTCAAGACTATCCTTGTGTATCTAAGGCATACTAAAGATATGTTCTTAGTTTATGGAGGAGATGGGGAACTAGTTATCATAGCATATGAATATGCTAGTTTCTAAATTGATCAAAATGACATGAAGTCACAAATGGGATACATCTTTACTTTGAATGGAGGTGTTGTGATCTAGAAGAGCTTATAGAAAGGTGTGTTTGTAGATTCTATAGTAGAGTTAGAGTATATTATAGCTTCTGAGGTAGCTAAAAAATCATGTTGGATGCGAAGCTTCATCCAACAGCTAAATGTGGTACCTAGCTATAAATATCTCATCACACTTTATTATGATAATTCTACAGCGGTGGTTCTTGCAAAAGATGAAAGGTTACATCAGTAGATGAAGCACATACTATGGATGTATCATCTTTTGAAGGATTTTTCTCAGAGAGGTGAAGTTGAAGTTATCAGTATTTCAATGGAAGACAACGTGGTGGACCCCTTGACTAAATCCTTGACTTAGTCAAAACATGATCATCATGTGAGGTCTAACGGACTAAAAGTCGTAGGTAGTTGCCTCTACTCCTAGTAGAATTTTGTTGGAGTTGGTGTCCTAGAACCAATTTTTTATATATTAATTACATATATATTTAATTTATTTAATCATTAAACATCTTATTACATATTTGTTATTGTTCTGTATGACTATAATGTAAAAATGTACTGGAATATTTTTTTCTTTAATAAGGTCACTACAGTTCCCCATTATGATGAGAACCTTGAAGTTCTATGACATTATTCATAAATATAGTTCAATGTTTGGATGACGTACTATGATGGGACACGTGGTATATAGACCGTCAGGTGAAATTACTTGTAAGTAGATGAGACTTCTTCTCATTAATTTCCCACTTGGTAATATTAAATATGAGAGATTATGTGAACAAAATGGCCAGTATAAATTCTGTATGTTTTTGTGTCATCGGATATTTCTATCTGTGAGCATGTATAATGGTCCTTAGAGTTTAATATTATCATTAATAGGTGTTATAACTTGCACACATAGATTTTATGATGAAAACAACCATGCCATATGTTGGCGGAAAGTAGGCTATATTTGGTGCATCATGAATTACATGTTATTAATGGATAAGTTGAGGAAGGATTTTCCCTTCCATTTATGGAAGTTGATAGCTAGGCCCTTTGATTGAAATAGAATTGTCACCCTACTTTCTATGGACATGGTGTAATAATGAGCTTATTTCAGGTAGTCAAAGAATGACTTATCAAGAATATTGGTTCATGAAACTATCAGGAATCCTTCTTGATATGATATTGTAAAAAATGGATTGTATTACACAGTGAGAATTTGTATGTGGATTTCATCATGGTGACTTTATATTCTTTCTCTTTGGTTCCTTGACCCATTTCTAGACAGTAATCATGGACTTTAGGCAAGCCCACCTAATGCCAATGAGAAATAATCCTAGAGGGTCACTTACTAAGTGTTTCTGGTGGTCTCAATTAAATTATATTTGAATTTAATTAATGGAATAAAAATTATTCTCAAGACCAAGGAATAGTTTTATTCAAGTTAAAATGATTGCATAAATTAAATAAATATTTATTCACCTGATTATGAATAAAATATATATATTTATTTTATTGAAAATTTATTAAATATTTATTTACTTGTTTGTAAATAAAAAAATTATTTAAGAGAATAAGATATTTTATTTAGGTATTCAATAAATGGTAGAGGAGTTCGAATGGGCCAAGACCATGTCCGTTGATA
Organism: Viscum album; assembly: GCA_963277665.1. NCBI lineage: Eukaryota > Viridiplantae > Streptophyta > Magnoliopsida > Santalales > Viscaceae > Viscum > Viscum album. Next base: position 19,119,808 of record OY728157.1, on the reverse strand, counting down.
GATTGATTATTTACAAGTCAGTAAATAATGTTTATCCAGTTGGTGCAAGAAATAATAATAATATTTTTATAATTATGTGGCATGGGATTTCATTTATGGTTTTGTTTTGTTCAAGTTATCACACCACAAATATTAGTGATGTTATTGTTATTATGTGGAATGGGTTTTCTCTAATAGTTATAATTTCATTTAATTAATATTTTTCAATTAAATATTGTAACTGAAACCCCATATCGATTAACAGGTTGGTACTTATATTGTTCCAAACCCCGCTGAATTGAGAATTATTGATCCAAATATTTTCTCTCTCAAATCCTCTCATTTATCCCTCACAATAATGAGAGAAGTTCTTTAAAACCGAAGAACGAGCGATCAAGAACGATTGACACAAGACATTCATTCCGCCACCCTAGCACTTGGGGAATGAGTGGAGTTGATCGGAGACTATTAGAGAACGTGTGGATTCCCACTAGAGGGATTCTAATTTAGATCCTCTCAAGCGCAATAAAGGCAATATGGAAGGGTCATTCCACATGATCAATGATTGTCAATGAAGAAAGTACCAAAGACCTAGGTATTTAATGTCTTTAGAAATTATTAAATTAATTATAAACATTATGTGCAAGATCCTCTTTCTCAAATCCAGTGTTATTCTTATCTTTGTCTAAATATTTTATTTCAATCCATTGATATCGGCATTCATTGTCGTATTGATCTCGGATTGGTCATTGATTATGGAAAAATCAAAGTTGGGTCCTACCAACTACCATGCTTCTGTTACGTCTAGATCCTTCAAAATTAAACATCACCGGTAGGCAATGACGAGCAGCACAAAATGTGTTTTAAAATATGAAATGAAATGTGGGGAAAGAGAGTATACTCCCTACCTCATACTCATATAAGATCCTATGCTCCGTAGTGATCATTTATTTGACATAAAATAGATGAAATCAGACAATTTTAGAAAAGCCTCAATTTCAGGTAAAAACCTTCCATGACAGATCATGTGACGGATAGAGAAGGAGATCATACAATTCTTGGTGCGTGAGGTTATCCTTATCGAGAGATATACTGTGCAACTGATGGTGAAGAAAACAGATGAGAGACGAAGTCGTAGCAAACTTCTGAAATAGGATAGGAGAGGAGGAGGTGCACCACAATAGTGGGACGCTACATGGGGTGATGCACCAAGAACGGAGAGAAGTGGGAGAGAAGAAAAAGGAAAAGAAAATAAAGGAAAATAATGAAAAACAAAAAATATAATAAAATAAAATAAAAATGGATTAAGGAAAATAAATAATAAAAATTTGTTTACCCGATTTTAATTATTTTTAATTTTTTTCTCCAATTATTTTTATTTTACTATTTATTTTTATCCTCATTCAATTCATTTAATTTCCTTAAAATTATTTTTATTTCTTTTTAATCCCTTTTTAATTATTTTTAACCAGAACACTATGTTAGGGTGTGATATGAAGATTTTACATAAAGTCTGAGCAATTATTTAATTAATATTAATAGATTTTCGGGGCCCGCAACAGGGTGTGCGGATGCATGCCCTGGGTCGCTTTAAGAATTTAGACTAAAAATTTAATGGTTCATACCTTTGTTTAATTAATGACGTTACAATCCTTTATATGGGAAATTAATAATAATTTATCTATCCAAACAATAAATACCCTCTCGTATATATGTACATGTTATATATATTTATATAGACACACACGCGCACACACCTGTATAAGCATATATATACACCCACACATGTATATAAACCTACATATATATTTAATCCCCTTATACATATACATCATATATATATACATCAATATTTTTGTCCCAAACTAATAATAATAACAATAATTAGAAAAATTATTTTTTAATACAACTCATCAACGACACCATTATCAATTTAAAAATAATAATAATTAAAAATATGGGATAATGATTATTAATTTAATATTGATTGTGTATTTTTATTTAATTGGTATAATTAATAATATTACATTTATTACTTTGTCCTATTATTATTTTCACCGCGACACAATTTATTAATTGTAGAAGTACATTTTCATTTTTTTTCTTCAACACATATAATAATATTAATAATAAAATTAATATTATTACTTCTAACCACCCAAAAAAATATGTTTAACCCAATTAAATTGTCTTCAGATGTGATCTGAAAAAACATCCAATGATCACAAAATTTATAACCAACCTAGGGTATACCCCACATCACGGAACTATTAATGGTCTCAAATTTCTCATACCTCACACAGTTTGTTAGAAAATAATTATTTATTATATAAAAATGGAATAATAAATTAATTAAAAATAAAGATGGTATTATCACATGTGTGGTTTCCAAAAACCTGACACGGATCAAAGTTACACCATTCCTAGTGTAAAACTTGTGTTCTAGATCTAATAGTGGTCTTAGAGTTCTCATACAATTCATTGTTTTAGAGTTATTTCATTTTTTTTGAAAAAATACACACAAGCTTATGAATAAATATATATTTAATATTTTTATTCTATCAATGTTTACAGTATATTAGTCTCAAAATCCCATGCTTACTCAATTAATAACTCTGAAAATATTTCATAAAATATTTCAAAGTACTAAAGAAGGTTTCTACCCTTTATTTAATTTATTTCCATTTTAATTTTAATTTAATTAATTTAATTCAATTCTTTAAAATTCATATCTTAGTGTCAAATATTGGATAAAAAAAATTATTTTTAGTTTTAAAACCTGTATGCCCTGCTAATGGATAAATTTAATCTCCTTTTCTTTTTTCATCTGGTACAAAACTAGAGATGTTTAAACCTATCCATCTTAGAACTTCTCTCCCCTGAGAAGCCATTAGGAACAATATAACTCTCACCTGATCTATAAGGTCATAAAGTCTCATTCAAAATATTGTGTTGCATCTCCAAACACCCAATTCACTTTCACACATTTATTAAGAAAGCAGCACCAAATCCATTAATATTTGATCCAGCACTCATTTTCCAACTAAAACACCAAGATGACACTTATCCAAACCTGTTAAGCTAGATACACAGCCATGTCATAATCTCATTAAAAACCTGGTCAAATTCACTTCCCATATTATTATTTAACATTATAAAGGGAAAATTATGATTCGTGGCACCTTCTACCATCGAAATTTTCTACATGTCACTCCCTTAAGCATTCTAGCGTTGCTACACACATGATTTACAAAATGGATAAAATAGGTGAATCCCATTCACCTAAAATCCCTTTTCGGTCTAGATATTCATGAAAAGTATAGGTTGACACAAACCAAGATCATCTCACCTAACAACATGCTAGAGAAAGGATCTTCACTAACCACTTCATTGAATAAGAGATATAACTAGTCGAGTCACTCTGGACGACCATTTCAGAAGATGCGTTGCTTTGACCGTTGGCATTTTACCAATAGAAATGTGATGTCTTCTTCAAAGGTATATCACATTTACCATAAACATGTCCACCGAAGTTCATACCTGAATTCTAGTGACGTTACATTATTTAGGCATCACCGAGCCCGACAACAAGTGTGGGGTAACCTCGCATTGGCACAATAGAAGTGAAAGGAACAAATGCAAGTTAATACATACTCCATGTTTATATGTGAGACATCGGTACAAGGACAAGATGCCCATATCAAAACATTGACTAAGCCCAGGGATGCATCGTCCGGTCGGTCAAGTTAGATGAAATGGCTAGTGTTAAAGAGTTCATCCAAGGCATTCCTACACGGGAATCCAAGAGTCACTCAAGACAATCAAATCTTTGATAAGAATCACACAATTAGCATGCAATATTAGGAGACCACTAAATCTTCCCAATATCTTTTAAAGATTTAGCATGGCCTAAGACTGATGCTCTCTTAGTGCATCAAGGATGAAATCATGATAGGGTACATGCTTGTTGGTTAAGGAAGAGTTCTCTAATAGGATTAGAATATTACCATGAATGTTACCATTACTGTTCGACTTCCCATATAAGAATATCAGTTTCACCTACCGATGCACCATCACAAACCGATAACTAATCCTTTACCACCCAAAGAATGTTGTGATCATTCAAGCTTGACCATTGTAGTCCACCCACGACCAACAATGTTACTCAAAGGTTACACACACCACCAAACACGCTAACATAAAATTGTCAAGAAACCACCGACACAATTTAAAGTTCACAAAATTCAAGGCATTTAATCCATCATGACCATTCTATAAAGGTCTTATTTAGTTGAATTCCTAATACCCAAAAGTACACATATTTAACAGAACCGACATGACACTCCCAACCTTAGGACTGTTCTAACTGTAAAAAAGAATAGATGGACTAGTCTCTAAAAAAGAGTGCAAGGTTAGTACTGACATAAAGGAAAATGTTTAAAAAATTGGTATGAAAACCCATCTAAACTCACATGCATGTAAAAATACCCAAGTCTCTAGAAGTCTTAGTTAGCATTGGTATCGATTTGATTTTGTTAACACACAAGTCTTTCTACTATGGAGATGAACCAAAATGTATTTAATAGTGTAAGGCTTGATGATTTAATTGAACTCATCTAGTTTGTAACAATGTTAAAAACTCGATGGACACCACATACATGAACGTGTAATACCCTGGGGTGATACAAAAAAAAGATGAAATTTAACTTGGATGACGACATACCGAGTCATCCATCACTATGTAGAAGAGTGGTTTGAATGACCTACGAAGCAGCTGACCATTCCTGAGGCATGTCTATCCTGCTGAAAATGATAATTACCCGATACTCAATCCCAAAAAACAAGTCAAGAGAATAATTACCACCCATTCAAACAAGGGATTCATTTTAAGCAAGGTGGTTTTACTAGATACAACAACACACAAAAGAAACCAAAAAAACATAAAAATCAAGGAATTAGCAAGAATTTTAAGTTATAAGGTTGCGACCTATCACGAACTAGCCCCAAAAAAATGAACAAGTGTCGACCCTAACACCTGGCCATGCTAAAAGAAGTCATTAGGTTCAAAATTAGATCATTAAAGGCATTGATAAAAGAAATAGATTCTATAGAAAATGATCATGCTTCTATTCCAAGGCGACTCAAGGATGCTTTATCTACCCTTAAATGAGGGTTAAAAATAGGGGACACCACTACAGGTTCTACTTCCAAGACCCTTACATTTAAACTCAATTCATAATAAATCATACACATGTTCAATATACCAGTCATATGGGCGGCCATATACCAATCCATAAAGCTCCCATACACTTTATAGATGGAATTTGGCTCCCATTTTATTGAAACCGGACAATTTTAGCAAAATAAACCAATTATATATTAAATAAGATAGCATGTCACTACAAGAAGATAGTAGATAGAAACATGTTTTAATCACACACGCATAACATTTTAATCACAAAGACATGATAATATGCATAGAAGCATGATACAAGGAAAATATACTAGTAAATAGTAATCATGGAAACATGCTATCATGATAAATATATCATTGAAACATGGTATCAAAACTGGAATGATAAATAAATACAAGACATGGCATAGAAGTCAAAGCACTCAGTCATATCAGCAAAAATCCTATGAATGCAGCTACATGGCATGGAATATGCATGACATATGAATCCATATGTGCCTATTATGATGCATGTAATGTTTCATCCTTACCTTAACAGGCCATGGGTAAAATACTAGAAACTCCATAAATCCATAAGCAGTAGAAATTACACCAATCACTCGAGGTGAAATCATATAAAATATAATATCAGAAATCATGAACATCAATTCCTAGACCTGGACACTTGGTCATTTCCCATATGTGGGGTGATCTGTCCCAAACATGGCTATTATACAAGCACCGACACATTCCTAGTCTATTGTATACCAACCCAAAAAACTAAGACAAAGGGAAATAAACCACTTCTGATACCACTTTGTTACGTCTCGACCCAACTCACCTCTAAGATGGTGGTCAGACCGGTCGGTCACATGACCTCAAGCACGCCTCCCCGAATGCTAGAGGTTTCTGGATATTAATGAAGGCCTTTTTAATATGTCTGTGAGGGAGATTATGCCTAAAAATGTAATAGGTAATAAAAATGGAAGAAACATCAATTTATAATAAGTAGCATAATCATATAAATAAGAAAATTGCAGTCTAAGAAAATAAATAATCCAAACTAAATACATAATAATTTAGGAAGATGATAAACAAAACCAGATACAAAATGATTTCAATCTATGATGTATTTACTAAAGTAAAGTTTCGGAAAATAGGAATACAAGCAACCAATCAAAACTGTAAAAAAAATGACACAAAGCAATAATTGAATCTCGAGAAATGGTGCAATCCTCTACCTCTAATCTCTATTCTAAGCAGCAAGAAACACTCAAACACCTGAAGTATCATGATTCCTGTTATCCATATCTATGAGCATAAAGTCTAATTAGGTACTAAATGGTTTCTTGGTAGGAATTGAGATAAAATCTTAGTAGGTCGGCACCCACGTTGTCTAAACCTTTCAATTTCATGTTGTAAATAAAACTAGTGTGTCAATATAAGATAATTTTAAGCAATTAAATAACTATAATAAAATAAATATAACTTGGTCTAAGTTCTCAATGACATCTGCCCCATATCACCTACTTCAGCCTAATCTGGGAATCTGAATATGGTACCTATAATAAAAATGATCCATATATATATAAAGGATAGAAAAATAGAAGGAAGACAAAAGTAATATACCCCAAGCTTGTGCTTTATCTTGGGTTTAATTTATGTTTCAACAAAGTGTGCCTCAAAGAACTAAAATATAACACAATTCACACAGAACTCAAGCAGTATCAATAATAACCTTCCATGCGTTATCATTATTATTATGTTCAATTTAATAGTTTAAGTCTGAACCCATCCTAAAGGTATAACTACGGTAGATTCTTCAATTTATCTAATACTACTGAGCCCATCTAAGGCAATCTTCTAAAAGACCAAGTATCTCTCAAGGCAAGGCTTTAGCATACGTATGTCCTGGTATTGTACATAAGTGGTCATGTATCACCTGAGGAATTCCATAGCCACTTTTCCAATGGGTAAATACTTGAATGTACCTATGGGAACCAGTATCACTCATGGGTATTTAGAAACCTAGGGAAACCCTCCTTTGGAAAATCCTAAGACATCGCATCCCTAGAACAATGTGTAAATAGTCAAGAACAGAGAGCCCTTGTGTAGTCCTTAATATGCAAACAATGTTGTCTCACCATCCTGAGTTTAATTAAATTTCAAGAAAGACGATATCATAGGATATGCATTTACAATTGTAATAAAATAATATAAGAAACTCAAGCCACATAATAATGATCATCATAGTCAAGTAGTTATAGCCAAAGTAATTTATCAGCGAAAGAAAAAAACGCACATATCACATTATAATGGCATGAGAGGATAATAATTTAATAAGGGAGAAAATAATTAGGCATAGATAACCAACAAAGATCAAGGTTCATAGTTCACAATAATCCCAAATAATTTATGTAATTTAAATCACAGCCTATATGGGGCCACACAACACATGTAATTAAATAATTTAATTTTGTGGGGCTAATGGAAAATGAGACCAAGAACTTTGGAACACCCAAAGGGTATCCAATGATTTTGAAAATTTTAAATAGGCTAGATTATCTCAAACAAGTGTGCATTGGTTAAGAAAAGAAATCTATTTAATTTAGAAAATGTAAAATTAAGCATCGTTCGTAGGCACCGACGAGCGGCACAATGTGCATTTTAAAATCCTCAATGAAATGAGGGGAAAGATATTAGACACCCTACCTCATGCTCAAAGAGGATCTTATGCTCTGTTGAGATATTTTATTTGAACTAAAATAGAAGAAATCTGATGATTTTAGAAAAGCCCCAATTTTAGGAAAAAACCTTCCACGACAGATCGTGTGGTGGTACATGAGCCTCATCCTAGTTGTTGAGGACTCTTAAGTGCATCCAGGCGACCTGGGATCAAATCTAGGTAGAGGCATAATTTCTGGGTACTGTTGCAGTACTGTAGTAGGCACTGTAGTTGAAATTGTGCAGTACTATAGTAGCTACTGTAGCAGGTACTGTTTGGCACTGTAGTAAGTGGGAATTTGCACTTATTTGGACCTTTGGGCCACCGATTTGGCCCCAGAGTCCTTTAAGGCCTTCGGGACACCCAATCCTTCAGGCTAGCAAGGCCGTCGGGCCTCCTCAAGGCCTACGGACCACCTTAAGTGAAGATGAAAACCCGAAAACCTACAAGGAACAAGATCTATAGGAGGATGAGCAAGGAGCATTCACCATAGCAGAAGCTACACAGATTGCAAGAATGAGAGGGTATGGCACCTGCCATCGGGACAAGCCTGTGCATGCAGGAAATAGCATAGCGGAATAGCCATGCAAAGGTGGAGAGCTGATTCATGATGAAGATGCTAGGGAGGAGCAGTTCTAAGTAGTTAGTCTGGGTTCTATGTAATGTTTGAAGCCTACGGGCTATGAATTCCTCTAAGGACTATGAGCCATGTAATAATTACGCCTAAAGGCCTTATAAGGGTTCTACCTCACCCCTTGAAATGTGGATTATCAAAAAATCAATAAAAATGAAGGCCTTTGGTCCATTGGATAGACAGATCGTGTAGTGGATATGGAAGGAGAACGTATGATTCTTAGTACGTGAGGTTAGCCTTACCGAGAGAATTATTACCCAACTAACAGTGTAAAAAATAGATGACAGACACACTTGTAGTCAGAGGAGGAGGTTCACCACAATGGTGGGGCACTACATGGGGCAATGCACTAAGAGGGGAGAGAATTGGGAGAGAAGAAAAAGGAAGATAAAAAAAAAGAAAAAATGAAATAAAATAAAATAATAAAAATAAAAATGGAGGGAGAAAGGAAAATAATTAATAAAAATGGGTTTACCCCCATTTTAATTATTTTTAATTTTTTTCTCCAACTACTTTTATTTTATTATTTATTTATATCCCCCATTCAATTATTTTAATTTCCTGAAAAAAATTATTTCATTTTAATCCCTTGTTAATTATTTTTAACATGAATGTGGCACTAAGGCATGGAATAAAAATTTTACATAATACCAAGAAATTATTTAATTAATTTTAATAATAGCCCAAGACCCACAACACGGTGCGCATGCATGCACCCAGGGTCGCTTTATTAATTTGTTCTAAAAATTTTAACGGTCAGCACCTTGATTTAAGTAGAGCTGTTACAAGAATTTTTTGTGGGAAATTATTAATATTTTATCTAACCCAACAATAAATATCTAGCCATATATATATATATATACACTCACATCTGTATAAGAATATATATACAACCAGACATGTGTATATAACTGAATATATATTTAATCACTATATATACATATATTTACATCATATATATTTACATCAATGTTTTTGTCTCAAACGAATAATAATAACAATAATTAAAATTATTTTTATTTAATAAAAGTCTTAAATGAAACCATTAACAATTTAAAAACAACACTCATTAAAAAAAGGGATAAATATTATTAAATTAATGTTGATTGTGCATTTATATATAATTTGAACAATTAATAATATCACATTTACTACTTTGCCCAGTTATTATTTACACCGCGACACAATTTATTTGTTTTGGATATATATTTTAATTTTTTTTCTTTAACGCAAATAAAAATATTAATAATAAAATTGTTATTATAATTTCTAACTACCCAACAAAAATATTTATAACCCAATTAAATGATTTCCAGGTGCGATCTAACAAAACTTCGGACACTCACAAAAGTTATACTCTGCGTATGGTAAATCCCACATCCCGAAACTATTGGTGGTCTCATATTTTTCATACGATGCACCATTTTTGAGAAAATACTTCTTTATTATATAAAAAATGGAATAATAAATTAATTAAAAATAAAGAGGGTATTATCACATTCGAGGTTACTAAACTCCTGACACACATCAAAGTTATACTATTTCTAGGCTAAACCCAGCGTTCTGAACCTAACTGTGGTCTCACATTTTATATACGAGGCACTGTTTGAGAGTTATTTCATTCATTTTTTGACAAAAAACATACACGTGTACAAATAAATAAATTTAATATATTTATTCTATCAATTTTAAGGGTCTATTGGTCTCGGAATCCAATGATAACTTAGTGTCTAACTCTTAAAATATTTCAAAAAATATTTCAAAGTTCTAAAGAAGGTTTGTACCCTTAATTTAAATTATTTCCATTTTAAGTTTAACTTAATTAATTTAATTCAATACGTTAAAAGACACATCGCAGTGTCAACTATCAGATAAAAGAAGGTTTTGATGCTTGGTTTTAAATTCTGCCGACCCTGCTAATGGAAAAAATTTCTTTTCTTTTCTTTTTTTGTCCAGTTCAAATAAGGGATGTTACATAAACCAACCATTCAAGAACCTAACGGTGACCACTGAGCACCACTGGGACAATATCTGCATATTTTAAACTTAAATTTGAACTATCATCCCCAAACTGATGGTAAATATAAAATGAATATTCAAACACTAGAAGACATAGTCTGAACCTCCTCTGTAGACCTAAAAAGAGGATGGGATATATATCTTTCTCTTCCTAAGTTCTCATAAAATAATATATTCTAATCAAGAATTAAAATAGTCCAATATAAGGATCTTTATGGTAATAAATGTAGAACTACAACATGTTAAGATGATTTTAGAGAAAACATTATATTTTGACTAGAACTTCTTAATGAAATTATTGAGATTTTACAAGTCATTCAATAATATATCAAATAATAATTGTTTTTAAAAAGAGTTACAATGCGACAAGGAGACATTTTGTTTGAGGTTATGATAAAGTATTCCTTTAAATTTCTCTATGGAAGACAGTTATAATGTTTGGGGAGAAAGGGATGTTAATACTAATGTATATTTTCCCCTTAGATCTTTATGATCTCATTAGAGTTGTGGATTACTGATTGGAACATCCCAGAATATATCTTAATTATATAAAATGCATCACTCTAATGGAATTACAGACCAGATCCCTCACATGTATTGAATGCAAAGGTAGTGTAATTAGAACATGATCTCTCTTACAATGATGATAGAAATAATTGATTTTAGAGATAATGTGATATGAAACATGACCATTCATCATGTCAAAGTATTATAGAAAATCCATAAGTATTAAGTAGAATCACTGGAACCTGAGGAAGTAATAAAAAAAGTAACCTCATCTATTTTGTCCAAAGAGTTTGAATTAAAATTTAAAAGTTGAAAAACGTTTGTGGGGAAAGAATGTATCATCCAATGTTTTCATGAAATTATCTACCCTAGAACTCGTACGCTTTATTGATAAATTACTTCAATAAATTCTAGAGTATAATAAAATATGAACTAAGAAAAAATTAATTTTATTTCATAACATTATATAAAAAATAAATTATTAATTTATTCAATAAGATATATACTAGTATATTGCGATATTAATTATAGATAAATAACATAACTAAATTTTATAAGTATAATGTTCATTTGTCTCCTAGAAATACCACACCTATAAATGAAATTGTAAAAAAAGGAAATTAAAAATTAAAAATCAAATTAGATTTTTTTATAAGAAATATAGAGAACATAAAAAGAATATTGGTTGAATGAAGAATGAAGTAAATAAGAGTTATTTAGATGATGTATAAATAATAAATGGCCATTATAAGTATAATTATTAAAATAGTAACCAAAAAGTTAAAATAATTACATGACCATTAGAATAGAAACCTAATAAATTGAATAGATTCTTGTCCATTATAATAGTAAAATTAATGATAGTAAATATTTATAATAAATAAAATATGTGAATAAAAATGTTATAACATAATACATTTTATGGTCAAATTATGCAAATCGAAGAAATTATTACTATATAATTTAATATATTTTTTTAAATTATTTATCTAAAAAAATAATTTTTTTTAATATCTAATATTATAATTTCTAAAATTGAAACATATATTGGTAAAATTAATTTCATCATTGCAATTAGTAGGTTGAAATTATGTATGGGTAATTTTTTGATGTTTTTCTAAAAAGATTGAATTTTTAATTAATTTTAAAAATGTAGTTTTGTGTACATGGTATGTTTTATGACACAATTATGATATAAAAATGACTCAATAATCTATAAAAAAATTTAACGATATAAAATGTTTTTAATGATGAAAATAATGTATCAATGCATAATAAATTTATTATCCAAACCAATAAAAAAATTCATATTTTTTAAAATTTATTTTATTCTAATAAATGTTTTAGTTATTTACATTATATTAAATAATAAAATGATACCATTCAGTTTTGGTTGTTTTGGAATATCATTAAATAAATATTTTTTAATAAAATACATCTAATAGTCATAAAAATCAATATTATTCATAGTTTTGAGAAAAAACTAAACTATTAAATATTTTATTCAAAAGAACTTTTCTCCTTTACCTATATGTACAATCCTAATAAAATAATTTCTTATTATAAAATTAAGAGATTTTATGAAAGAAAAAATTGAATAAATTTAATTTCTTCGATATATTTTATTACACACAACACCAAGTTTAAACAAAGTGTGATATATTATTTAAATATTATTATATAATGTGACAATTATCGTCTAACCATTGGATTTGAGGGTATAAATATGACTAACTGAATTATGAAAAACAATTGGTTTATGCATGTATAAAATAAATCTAATGGTTATCAATTGATTAAAATTGATAATAAAAATCATTAGAGAGTAAAAGAAATACGTTCTGAAAAATGCTTGTTTATGCCTCTAATGTGTTTTTATCTTAATAAATTAAATTATTCACTATTGGTGGTTGATTTTAATTAAATTTATATATTATATATTTAATAAAAAAATGTATCATTCATAAAATATTTTTCCTAGTAAAGGGATAAGAAAAAATATGGTTGTATGCTTAAAACTGTATTTGTCTAAAAGGCGCTTTGTCCCATTGTGCGCACTTGTTTTAAAATTAATTATTTCCATATTTAGTGAATTTATTTGAGAAAATTAAATTATCTTTTTAAATAAACATAAATAAATTCTCTATTATTGAATTTCTGATAATTTTTTTAAATAATTAATTTTTTGATGAATAGTAAAAAATAAATATTTTTATTAAAACAATTATATTCATTTAAAGAATTTAAAAAATATTTATTTAGTTTTAATATGGTTTTCGAAGAAAAATAAGTTCAATTAGATTATTTTTAATCTAATTTTGGTAATTAGAATCAATGTTATGTTAATTTTTGATATAAAAATTGTTTATACTGATGACAATGTTTTCTTTAGAAAACCGCTTTTCTGTCAAGTCTATAAATTAAATTTTAAATTAAATTTTTCCAGTTATATTAACTGAATTTGGTAAAATAGATTCTATATTTTGAATTAGAAAAATTAATATTATATAATATTATCAACTTAAATTTTGGTCATAATGAATAGTAAAAAAAATATAAACATAGTTAAGGTTAAAAAGAATTATTGGGGATTAAAATACTTTGATAAGGGTTAAAATGACATAAAAAATTTATTCTTTCTGTTGGATGGAAATTTTTAAAACTTATCCTATCCCACCTACAAATATATGGATACATATATGAATTTTTTGAGAATGACTTTATCATATTGTATTCTTCTATGTAGTTTTAAAGTGGGACCCCTCCCCCTGCTTATAAAAGGATTTGTCCTCTTCTCTACTCTCCAAACTTCAAGATCCTTTTAGTTTGTAATGGCCCAAAATTTATCAATGGAATTTCCCATCTTTTAATAATGTCATAAAACACATAAATCACATAGATAACCCAATAAAAATATCATTCTTATAAATAAATAATGATACATTAGTCCTCAAATAAACTAATGAGATTTCCAAATTTTACAGCGGGACAATAAATAGAAGATAAGATAATAAGAATGAGAAAATTTTGATCTTCTCGATCCACTACAATTACCACATTCATGAAAAGAAATATTGAAATAGATCAAAATTCTAATAATATAATATTCATTTTGAGTATGGAAATATATAACTTTGAGAGAATGTATAAGTGAATGAAGAATGAATAAAATAAGTGTGATTTGTAGAAATTACGGAACCTATGTGACCATTATAAATCTGGTTATTGGAATAATAATATGACCATTACAAATAGTAATTTGGCCATTAGAATAGTAACCACTCTTATGAATGTATAAAATAAAATTTAGGTACCTTATAAATTATTAAATGATACATTTATATCATTGTATAAGTAAATAAATGTTATAAAAGTGATAAATCTTGTGTTGGTATTTTTGTAAAATTAAAATGTTTATTTACAATTTTATAATTAATATAATGACTTAAAATGAAATTTATTTTCATAAAATAGATTCATAAATTAAAATTATGTTGTATTATAATTATAATATAATTTTATGTGACCTTAATTAATTTTTTAAAGGGTCATAAAATTTATTATAATATTAAAATCATTTTTTTAATAAATGATTATTTTAATTAAAAATTAAATTCATCATATTTAGAATATTATTTTCATAAAATGGATTCCATTTTCTAAATCTAATCATTGAAAAAAAATATGGTGAATTTTGGGAATTTTTCTAAAATAGTTGAATTTTTGGTGAATAATTAAATATTGTAATTTATGATATTTAACATTATAAGCCAAATACATTAATTTTTTTGTCATTAACGATGTAATCACCCATTATTTCAAACTCTAATTAATAATTTACTATATTTAGTCATATGAATCAACACTATTGATATTTTAGATCTAAAATAATAAACCAATGAATATAAAAACCATTAACACCCCTCTTCTCCCCCTATAAATACTACCCCTCACCACCCATTCTCCATAAACCTTATAAGACTTTTATATTATAAATATTCTCTCCAATTCCCTTCCCAAGCCTCTTCGCCACATAAAATTTCTTCTTGTTTCAATAAAATACCAATTCCATGTTCCTTGAGGGGTCTTTCAAGGAGATGATCTTCCAGAGGTAACTTTCTTAAACCATCTCTTTTAATTTAATTTCTTCTTCTAACTTCTCCTCAACTCTTTCATCCATAAAATAATAGTAAATACAATATAATTTATATACTATAATTTTATATTTTTAATTTAATATCTTCTACCCACCTCTTTTCTCGTCTCCTCTTATTCAAGGAAATGAAATTGTTTTCTAAATTACGGCGGTTTTCCTTCACCATTGATAATGATTGTTCCTTTTCCATTAACACCTTCAAAGATGGTAGTAAATATATTATTATGGTTAAATAATTTTTTAATATGTATTTTATAACTTTTTCATGTTTTGTAACAAATATATATACATAATATTAATTAAAACACAACTAGTTCATGATGGTCGGAAAATCCACAAAAATAAACTAAAAATTTATCATTAACATTTTATAAAATGAATCATCCTCATACTAGAAAATAATGATATATGGGAATGTTTATACTTATAAAATCGCATTAATACCACTTAATTTTACTTATAGATAATTATTACCATTTGAAAAGAACTTCAACAATTATATACAAGTGAACTTATCATGAATCCATGAACACGAACGCTCCCGAAACAATGAAAGTGAATATTATAACTCATAAAAATGGCCAAAAGTAAACTTTATAAAACTATAATAATTAAAATATATGTATAATATGTTCTTAATTAAGTAATTTATTAATCTAATTTAATTATTGTGGAGATTAAGTTAAAGTGTAGAATGCTTTCGGATATATGGTAATGGATCTCTCCGAACCTCCATTTTTTTCATTGGGTTACACTTTCTATCTCTTTTCCCCAATTTATTTATTCTTTATTATTGAATAATGCCACTATATTATTTTTATATTTTCAAAAAATATGTATATTGTTAAATTCATCTTTATTTTATGATGAAATTCAAGTTTTAAAAATTACCCTCTCAATTACACTCAATAAGAAAACCCAATTAAAGGGAACTTCTATGTTACTTACTCATTTTTAGGTACACATCATAAAATTATTTAAGCAACCCATATATTCTAAAATAAATCATTTTATCATGAAACCCCATTTTTAGTTCACTTATGGTTTTATTATCTTACCCCCTTTTAACAACTATTTTCCTTTTTCTTTAAAACCCCGCTTAAGTGGTACATTTCCAAAGTAATCTAATCACTCTTTTCTCAAGATTACAATTAATTTGGACATAGTTTATATAATATATGAATATTTTACACTAATAATTTCTAATAATTATTTAATACTTTATTTCATGTAAACCATTATGATACACCCTTTGTTTATTCCTTGTGAAATGATTTAGAATCCCATTTCTTTCCATGGTTACACCCTTATGTTTATTCCTTATATTTGATTCTTTATGTGGAATAAATATGCATGAACATGTTATTATGGGTGTTTCTAGATAGTTATACTATGAATTATGTAATTTTTTAGTTTCATTAGATGTTATGTATGTGATTAGGGGGGTAAACCTAATCTATTATGGGACTATGTCTACCATGCTATATAGTCTTCACAGTTAGATTTGACTCATGTTTATGTCATGTTATATGTTACATACACACTCTAATATTTCTATTCTCATACAATTCCATGTTCGATATGTTATTCTACCATATGATTATTCATGATCCATTATTTTTATGTTATCGTGTTGTTTATTCTAACTAACATGTTATGCTTTCTTTCCCATGTTTATTCCCTCACTTGGCTTTTTATCTCATCTCTTTTTCTATGTATTGTCCTGGATATCCTATGATGTTATAGGAGATAAAAGGTATTTAGGAGATTAGTACATTGATAAAATAAAATATTTTTTTATTTTTTATGTATTCATGTGTTCTAATCGTGTACTTATTCTTCCAAAGACACTAGACTATTTGATCCTTGGTTTGTATTAAGCTTAAAATCATGTAATATTTTGTGTAAAATGATATGGTATCTATATGGTTTGGAAAAAAAATTCCAATACCACTAACATAATTCTATTAACATGTCTTATGGGCCTTATTTTTATTTTTAAACCCTCCTAATAAGGCTTCTGGTGCAAGCTTAAAGCGGTTGTCTGAAAAAGAGGTAGTGTTCTTAACCATGCATTTTTTTATTTATTCTTCCACTTCCTTCAAATATTCTCCAAATATTATGAAATAATAAAAAATTAAAATTATATATAGTTATTTTTTATTATGTTAATTTCATATCCAATATCTATATCTTCTTCCACCAAATGGGAAATGAAACTATTGATCGTGTGTATGGAACACTACCTCCACACGAATCGATGTAACTTGTTTTCCATCACCGCCTCTCAATGATATATATAATGTTTTATTTAATGTATATATCGGATATTTTTTTCATAATTATACTTATAAAATAAAAATATTATATCTACCTTTTTAATTTTCAATCCCTTGGAAAATGATAATGTCGATCGTACGTAGGTGTCGACTACCTTTCCCATGAAGTGATGTGATTCCTTTTTCATTTTATTTTGACATGGATGATAATAAGGATATTTTTAATGAATATATGAGATATAAATTAAATAAAAAATATTTTTTAGTCATGATATATTATTTAACATTATTCATTCCATCCATTAGTGAAATCGAAACAACGTTCATCCATATATGGAATATCGTCTCCATGAACGTTGTAATTCATTTTTCTATCTATAAATTTTATGTATGATTATAAATATGTATATAATGATTATAGATGATATTTATATCATGAATAACATTCTTTATATAGTGTAACCATAATCAAATTACAAGTACCAAAACTACCAAACCAAAACCAACATGAAAAATGAAGCTGTTATCACCCAGAATAGTGATTCTAATACTGATTTTATAATAAATAGGTTGTAAAAGGTTATAAGTAAATAATATATGGTATTATAAATATGATTCTGGTTATGAAATATATATATATATATATATATACTGAATATATATTTATTTTACATGATTTTTTCAAACCTATTAAGGATGTTAGACCTGAGGTAAGATATTTTCATCTCACTTTTATATTTATGAGATGCATTCCTTATTCACAAATTATTTATTATATGTGGGGTATATAATTCCCATGAATGAATTTTATGATTATTATCATTAAATTTATATATATTTACATATACATATAATTTTATTTCTTTTATGGTGATCATGATTAAAAAGTTACCAATGTGGTAGGAGATTTTTGTATCACTTTTTTCCCATGAGATACATTCCTTATTCACCAATTATTTATTTTATATAGTGTATATACTGGAAATGAATGTATTTTATGATTATTATCAGTAAAATTATTGGTATTTACATACCAATATAAATTTCTTTCTTTCATGTGGATTATCATTCAAAAGTTACCAAAGTGGTAATGGTTTTATGTTATAATCTCATTGTTTATCGAGATTGATTATGATTATGATTCCAATGATGAAATTGCATGAACTACCTATAATTAATATCAGGAATTTTCTTTTTCTCTAGTTATCCATTAAATTACATGTTTTCATTTAATTTTAATCTATTATGTACTCAATATACATAAATAATATTTTTAAGAAAAACTAGCTTTATTTATCTCTTGGGTCGAAAATCCTTTTTATTTTTACAACCATGTTTTCTAAAAATGTTTTCAATAATGTTTTTAATATTCCTATAGGATTTTATAAAGACATTTTTCCAATTTTTTACTTTTAAAAAATGGTTTAAAATTTGTCATTTTTTAATGAGGTATTTTTGACTTTTTACCAAAAATGTGAAAGGAATATTTATTTCAATGTACATGACATGAATATAGTTTTACACCATCATAACCACTAACTTATTTTAATTTTTCTTTGTAGGTTTCCGAGTTCTATTTCAAATAAAATTTTTATTTAATAATTTGAGGAATTTTTTATTTTAATAATTGATTTCAAATTAAAAAAATGATATTTTCCACAATAAATGTTCCAAGTGATCTTTTAAAATCATTTTCCATCTATGATAGCATCCTTTTATGTTTCCTAATATTTATTAGGGATATGATTCAATGAATGGTGAATTATTATAATAATTATGGTGAGAAATCATATTTTATGGTTTAATAATAATTTTCTATTAATAAAACTAAAATATTAAAGAATAATATATTCTAAAAATAATATTTTTTTTAAATTAGGCATGCGTTTTAGCCCACACCTCCATGGGCTCTACCCGCATTGGCCCGCACCCGTGCAGGCTCAACCTACATTGTCCCTTTCTCTAAATGATCAAAATTGTCATTTTAACCATACACCTAATCTACCTCATACCTTTGAATCCTATGAGATATAGGCACGTTATGAATCCCTATGTGCCACACATTTTTATGATTTTCATTTTGTGATAGGTGTACCTATAATTATATATCCTTCCATTGCATTAGATAAAGATGGATATATCCTGAGATAAATATGACTAGAATAGAGAGTATACCCAGTTCAGTAAGGGACTTTATCTACTTTGATAGCATTGGGAGTGAACCTTGACTACCATGATGGTTGGAGGAGTGAACCCAATCAACAATGATACCCTTTCTAGTGATCCTTATCTATTAACGAAATTATTTTTTATGATTATGTGTGCAGTACAAATTTATATTATATTCCAATGTTATGCTCTTTTGTCTTATGTTCTTTTATTCCATTACGATTCATGTCTTATGAACCACCAAGATTCATTCCATGACTTAATATTATGTTCTATGATATTTCAGGTATGGTTTCCAAATGTAATTATCATGTTCTCATTCCCTTATGCTTGTGTTTTGTTGATATCTCACTTGTTTACCCTTACTGAGAATTTGAGCTCATCATTTATTATGTTTCCTTTTCTACAGGTTATAAATAAAGGTATTATGTATGATATTTATAATAATGGTGATATTTATTAAGAAATTAGTGGAAGATATTTTAGTTCACTTATTAATTTTTTTTTCATATATCCAATTTTCCAAAGATACTAGACCTATACAATTCTGGCATGGATCATTATGTTATGTAATGAATATTTGTTTAATAATATGTAATATCCAAGTGTAAAAAGTGTTGGTCATAATACTTCTCACATAAAAAAATTATTCAATGTTCAAAACACAACTAAAATATAACTTCTAAACATATTTTAAATGTGTTAGAGGCACTAGTAAAACCAAAATCTCGACTTTTATAGCAACAAGATGTATTATAACGGAGGAATATTAATGGAGTAAATATTGAATTACCTAACTTTTCTTAGTTTTATTTAACATCCTACCCATTCTAAACACCATTATACTACTCTAATAACATGATAATAGTATTATGAATATTTATTAATGCAATTATTAAAATAATTTTTTGATTATTTTCCTTAAAATTATTCTTGAAAAAACTGTTTTAGCTTTACTAGGTTTATACCTTCTATGTGAGCGATTATTGTTTCACTGCTATATTTCACTTATGTTGTTTAAAAATGGTTTAAAAGTATAATTATAAAATTAATAATATAATTGTGTTATTTTATGACTTTTAAAATTATAAAATAGAAATGATGTTAATAATATTAAAGAAAAACTACCACGGTCGATTTAATATCTTAAAAAGAAACTTACTGAGAAACGCATTATAATTTAAATATATTTTATAGTATATAAATTACTATTGATATTTCACACCAATATAAGGAGAGGGACCTCTAAATTAAAAATCTTTTAACTTATAGAATCATTATAAAAACAATATTAACTGAAACTATCTTATTATTGCAATATTGGAACCATAAAATAAAAATCTCAATGAATGAAAAAAACACATAAAAAATGATATGTGAATATTATATAAATAAAATAGAATAATATTAATTAAATTAATGTGAATAATCTTCTATATTATAAAAAAACAAATATAATATTATTATCTAGTAGGCTAGGTGAGCATCAAATATGCATTATACTTGAGGTATGGGAAATCCTCCACTTTATTTCTTCAATTTAGTTTACTCTATCTTAATTGATCATTTTTTTTTATTCACATATTCTCTTTCTCTATTTTGAATACATATTTACTTAGTATATTCACTTTCATTTTCCCTTTCTCCCACAGTGATATGCATTCCATGGGTTCAATTGAATAAATCCTTACCCAATTCCTTTGTTCGAAAAGACATTATTTCTTATACCTATAATTTTATTGAAAAATATATTATTATTTAAAAATAAATTTTGTGTAAAAGGTGATAAAACTCCCAAGACAACAATATAAGTTCATTTAACATAGAAAGATATCAAAAAATCATTGAATATAATGCTAAGATTATTATAATCACTCACTCTATATAATCCCCATTACAATATAGATACCTTAGTATACAGGTCTTCCTTGATAGTGGATTTAAAATGATGGGCCATATTCTCCTAATTATGGATATATTCCTTCAAACTGATCTTTTTTACATTGAATGATCATGCCATTATGAGATCGTGTTTTCTGATCTATGCCCATTGCTCCTCATTAATATCAACTCGAATCATTATTTCATATAATTGGTTAACATCATCCTTTGTATAATTGATATGGGAATATCCTTGAATAATTTATTCATTTGAGAGGATAATGAGCTCCAGACATTGTTCTTTTTGTACTTCCACCATGTTGGAGACTTCAGGCAGTTCGGTTCTCCAACAATTTTTTCTTCACCCACACACACGAAATCTCTCTATACCTGATATGAAGCTTCCAACATGTCTCCACCCTACTCTTGATCTTAGATACATCACCCTCATCTAATTGGTTAACATCCTGGAGATTAAAATTATTCATATGAGCTTGATCATATATAGTGGATTTACATTCAATCACCTTTTTTCCCCACCCTTTTTGGAAAAACTTGTCTCCATGGGTTTAGAAAAGTAATAATAGTCCTTACATGCTTTGTATTTATTTCCCTTAAGAACTATGTGACTCCCTGAGTCCTGAGTTCCCTTATTCAACATATTCTCATGGATTGTAATTTTATTTTACTTTGTGATTCGAGTCTAAGAACATCCAATGTGATGTATTCCCTTCTTCCTTCATGTACATATATTTTAATTGTTTTGTAATTTATTTATGTATTTATTATGTAACCTATTTTATTCTCACATTAATCATTCATGTCTATGATTTTTCTATGATTTTGGTTTCAATTAAGATCACATATGAATGAAATATTATAATGTAGTGGGTTGGGATGGAATTATACATCCCCAAATAAATTGGAAAATACTTACATCTCAATATATACTATATATATTTCATGGAAAGTTATCCTAAAACATTAAACCATTATATCTTTCAGAATGGATCGAAGTCCTTCCTTTTTTATTCATTTTTTGATAATACCCCTTTTAAGGGTTAAAGGGGAACCCTTACGCTGCTCATAGGCTTTGTGACATTATAGAACCCGAAGTTCTTAAAATAATTCATCCTAGATTATAACTACTTGAAACTACCCCTCCCTAGAATCTACATTGTGATCAGCTCTCCACCTTTGCATGGTTATTCGGCTAGACGTTCTATGCAAAGATGAACACACCTGATACTAATGAAAAATTTCACAAACTCTCTCATTCTTCCAAATCTCATAGATCTGCTCTAGTGAATTCACCTACTAAGAATCCTCCTCTAGAGCTTATTCATTGTTGAATCTATCTCGTTTGCATCTCTACATCATATGGCCCGAAGGTCTTGAGGTGGACCAAAGGCCTTAAGGTGGTCTGAATGTAATTCCCCAACCCTAGTTTCATATATTCGGTGTATTATTTTATTACATTATCATGATCAGAAGAAATCAAATCCTAAAGGACATATCAGTTTAGTATCCTTGGAAAATAATAGATATAAATATAAGTTTTACATTACGTCGTGAAATGAAAAAAAAACATATTATCCCCTCTAAAAACACCCATATCCATTAGATTATCCGGAAGGAAAATCATAATATACTTCTTCTCATCCAAGGGAAAAATGAATCGTAATAAATATGTGAGCTTAGATGATCAGTAAGGAAACAAAATTTAGTGGAAGGTATGATAAATAAGCATAAACTTTTAAGAAAAGGTATAAAACTGAAACACAAGCCTTTTAAAACATTATCTTCAGCATAATATATAAAGAATAAATCAAATAATTTCATTTAAACATTCTCATGGATAATTTACTAGTTGAATAATCACATGTAATATCAATAAACCATCTTATAATGAGGGAATGCATAATTTCATACTTCATAACCATACCTCAAAGTCCTCGTGCCAAGAAAATACATAACCAAGTCATCAAGGCCTCGTGATAAGACACTAGTTTATCTCATGAGACCTACCGATGCATCTAAGGGATATAGCGGGCTAGACCCATCTCTTACTAAGTCTAATCCATTCTTCATATGAAAGGGTGTAACATCACATAAACATTTGTTTTAAAACTATCATTCCAAATGTTAATAATTTTAACATAAATCATGAATGGTATAAAAATAGCACATCCAAAAACAAACATATCATAAAACCTTCAATAAAATATTGAAGCTTGTATCATAATAAATCAACGTCAATTAAGTATAAAATCCAACAAATGATGTTGACATAGATGAAAGTAATCTAATAAATTCATTAAAACTCTTTGAGAGATATATCCTTTTTTTACTTTGAAGTAATTTAAATGTCGCGCAATTATAAAAGAAGACATTAATTTTGAAAATAAACTTTTAAGATTTTATGGAAAGCATAAAAATTTTACGATGACATAATGGTGGAAAATTTCCTCTGGCACCACATAAGTTAAAATAACATTCTTTCCTTAATTTGTCGAAATGGTCATAAAGTTCCTCGTTTGTAAAATAATAGAAAGATTCCTTTCAAAACATTTTATAAAAATAAAAACATGGGTATAAATGAATTTATACAATAGTATAGTAATATTAATAATATTTTGAAATACAATTTTAAGAAACATGGTTGTGGATGATAAATATGTCTTAGTAGATACTTATGTATAAAAAACCTTAGATAATAATGAGATTGTGAAATTCACCCCTACCTTGTACCTTCTTTTACTTGAGGGTGTGTTAGAATCCTGTGTAATGGTTATATTATGTTATTAAATTATACTATAACCAAATATATATTTATTATATCATAAATGATCCTCTTATATCATTTTGTTAATAATATTTCAGTATTACCATTATTTCTGGTGCTAACAACTTCATTTTCTCATTACTGTTTTGTTAGGTAAGTAATGTTTGTTATGAATATGATGTATTTTATTCATATAAAGAATGAAATTAAGTTCATAATTATTATTTTTACTCATTATATAAATTTTTATAATCATTCATGGATGGTTAACATGGATAATTAGTCTAATTACGGCATGGAGACGGTAGATCGTACGTACGCACAAGCAACGATATCATTCCCTTAATGGTTAAATGGTGTTGAATTGGATTGTATATTAATTATAAATAATCATTATCATGTAATATTCATTATTTATATCTATTATACATATCATTATACCCATAAAAATAAATTATAGTGGAATAAAAAATTACACCATGGTGTGGAGACGGTAAGTCGTACGTACACACGCATGGGGATATTTTTATTCATAGGATAGAAAAAAGGAGGAATATGGTTGTACCATAATTATAATAACATATAATCATGTATATGATACTATAATTATTACTTTAGTATGGAAAAAATTTAGGAAGATGAAGTATAAGAAGAAAATAACTTTGAAAGGGTTGATAAAACAATTACCTCTTCTTCGGGTGTTTCCATTTGATTTGATCAAAATGGATCCTTAGGTAGGATTTTTGCCCAAATTAAGGCCTCTAGGGTGAATTGATGGAAGTTTTGGGGGGAATTGGGCAGGTTTTTTATGATCCAAATGTCTTTATAGGTGTGAATAAAATATATATAGGGGTTTCTTTTTATAAGAGAAGGTATGGGTACTTTAGGAAACTTCAAAACTATAAAATTATTATATGTTGATTTTAGGTTTCCCATTACTAAAAAGTGATTTATTCCAATTATTTGATGATTATGGGTCTAAATCCTCTAAAATAATGATTTTTAGACAAGTTATGCTCCAAATTAACCTTATCTTTGGGCTTTAACCCATAGTTAAATAATTTAACTTTTATCATGACAACTAGTTTTTTACAGTATAGGGTCGATATAGTTATTATAAAATGCCAAACGAACCCTAATTGGATCATTTATGACATATTTAAAATTATAAAAGTTATTTGGAATAGCCTTATATTTTTATGACTTTTATATCATTTAATAAATTAGTATTTATTTGAAAATATTATTTATGTCAATTTTGATACTATTCAATATTTTTATTTTTAAAAATATCAAACCAACATGATAACTTCGAAAAAATACTTCTAATATTTCACTAAAAATTATAATTTATCTATAAAATTATTTTATATCATTAATTAAGTCAAATTATATTTACTTTAATATTTTTAATATCATTTATTTGATATTTCTATTAATAAAATAATTTCTTCTTCACTATTGTGTCATCAATAATGGTAAATATATAATCTCTAAAAATTATAAATAAATTAATATTATGTAAAAATTTATTTTATCTTTCTAGATACTATTTGTAGTCAACCATATCACTTATATAATCTTATATTAAAAATAAAATAGTTCTTAAAATTTGAATATGACATTTTTAACTCTTCTTTAAATAAAATATAATAAATTACATAATCTAACAAAAGTGAATTTTAAAGGATAATATATTATAAATAAGGTTTATTTTGGTTGAAAATTACTTATTTAATTAAAATAATGATTAGTTTTAGGGTAATATTATATTATTATAATAATATTTTTACCTTTAATTACCCTATTTACCTTTAACCGTGGTAAGTAAAATTCAAAAGTTATTATTCACAAAAAATTATTTTAATCCTATTAGATCACATCTTTAATACCGATTACAACCATGGATTTCATCTTTTCAAAGTTCAAATCACCTAAGCAGTAAAATTATGTTTAATGCTAATCTGTATATGTGGATAGAAGATGGGTAAATGTGACATTCAAAAGTTCAATAAATTTTTATATCTACAATATATTATAAAAAATATTCAAATAAACCTAATTAGGTTCATAAATGTATTATTTATCTATTATGACTTTAAAATAAATTTATATTAAAATAATTATTTAAATGAAAAATTCTGGTTTTAACAACAATGTAGTATTTTTCACTATTCATTAAAAAGTGAATCTTTTTAGAAAATTACCAAAATCACACCGTAAGCTAATTTTGATATTCCAAATCAAAAATTGAAGTCAATTTTGAAAAATAAAATTTATAAATTTCATAATATGGTTAATATTGTTCATAACTAATTTTTAAACGACTAATTTCATAGGTCGTGGTGCGCTCGAACTTGATGTTTTGTGCAGTGCTTGCTACTGAATTTATTTAAAATGAAACTTACTGAGGAATCTTGGGGTGTTACATTCTTCCCTCATTTAAATAATTTTATCCTAAAAACTTCTAGTGTATCACTACATAAAAATATTCTATTTGTTCTTCATCATATGTTCTTTAGGTTCCCACATCACCTCTTCCATTATATGGGTTCTCCAAAGAACTTTTACTAGATGAGTCATCTGATTTCTCAACACTTGTTCTCTGGTATCAAGAATCTTGATTGGATCTTTGCAATAAGATAGATCGTTTTCTAGTTCTATTTCATCATAGGTGAGTACATGTGTTGGTTCTGGCATGTATTTCCTCAACAGTGATATGTGGAACACATCATGAACTACAGAGATACTTAACGGCATTTCCAAACGGTAAGCTATAGCTCCAATTTTTTCCAGAAGTTCAAAATGTATGATATACCTGGGACTTCATTTACCCTTATTAATGAATTGTATAACACCCTTCTATGGAAATACCTTCAAGAAACCATGATTTTATACTTGAAATTCCAAATCTTTCCTTCGGTTATCGACATAGCTATTTTTCCTACTTTGAGCTTCTCTGATTTGGGTTTGGATAATCTTTACCTTTTTTATTGTTTCATCAACACGTTTTGGGCCTACGAGTTTTCTTTCACCAACACCATCCCAACAAGTTGGTGTACGACATCTCTTTCCATATAACGCTTCACATGGTGCCATCAGAATACTTGAATGAAAGCTATTGTTATAAGAAAATTATACCAAAGGTAAATACTAATCCCACCTACCCTGAAAGTAAAGTGAGTAAGATCTCAACATGTCTTCTAAAGTTTTAATTGTCCATTATTATTTTCTATTAGTTTGAGGGTGGTATGAAGTGTTCAAACGAATTTTAGTATCTAGGTAATTATGAAGACTTTTCTATAATATTGATTTAAAATGGGGATCATGATCAGAATCCATCGATGGGGGTACACCGTGAAGTCTTAAAACTTATTTAATATATAGTCTAGCTAAAATTTCAAGTAGTAAATCTTCTCTTATTGCAATAAAATTCCCTGATTTGGTAATATGATCAATAATAACCCATATCATATCATTCTTTCTTGGAGTCTTTTGTAGCCCTGTGAAAAATTCCATTGTAATATCATCTCATTTCAACACAAGTATAGCAAGAGGTTACATGGATCATGTAGTGTTTTTTCTTACAGCCTTCACCTGTTGAAAAACCAAACATCTCGACACATAATTAGCAATATCCCTCTTCGTGTTGTCTCACCAAAAATGTTTCTTCAAATATCTATACATCTTAGTACCACCAGGGTGAAGAGAGAAATAGGAGCTATGAGTGTCATCCAATATTCCCCTTTTTAGATTGGGTATATTAGGAACACAAAGCCTCTTACCAAATTTCAAAATGTCATCTTCATATATGAATTCAATCAATATCCCACCATTCAGAGCTTTAATTTTATTTTGGAAACACCATAATCATCAGTCTGATAACTTTTTATCCTTTCTAGTAATGATGGTTTAGAAGAAATTTTAAAAAGTAGTGACGTTTCACCTTCCATGATTATTACCATATCCATATTTACTAGATCCATGAATATAGGATCCCTTTTAACTCTCATCTTTCTCAGAACTTCATGTTCCTTTCTGATCAAAGCATGTTCCACCTTATTTTCCATCCCTAGGTGGTAGTGTATTGTTAAATAATAATCCTTGAGTATCTTAATCCATCTCCTTTGTATCATGTTGAGTTATTTTTGTATGAAAATATATTTCAATCTCTTCTGATCAATATATATCTCATATTTTTCACTATAGAGATAGTGTCTCCATATCTTCAGAACAAAGATAACTACAGCTAACTAAAGATCATGAGTTGGATAGTTTTGTTCATGGGTTTTTAATTGCCTCGATGCATATGCAATAACCCTATCATTCTACATGAGGAAACAACCAATTCCTTTCCTTGATTAATCATTATAAGTAACAAACTCATCATTCTTGGGATAGGAGCATTGACTAATATTCTCTTCAATTATTCAAAACATTCTTCACACTCTTTTTTACAAATGAACTTAACCCTTTTACATGTGATCTTGGTTAATGGGTTATCCAATCAGGCGAAATTATGGATGAAACACTAATAGTAACCTACTAAACCCATAAAACTATATACCTCGGTTATACTCATCAGTATTGGTCATTCTTAGAATTCCTTTGTCTTTGAAGGAAAAATATAGATTCCATACTTCAAGAAAATATGGCCAATAAAATCAAATTTCTGAATCTAGAATTCACACATTCTAAAATTCCCATATATCTCATTTCTTATAATATTCATTAGAACAATCCACAAGTGGTTCTCATGGAATTTATAGCTTTGGGATTATACCAAGATATCATCAATAAATACTATGGTAAAACCATCAAGATATTCCTTGAACACTCTATTAATTAGATCCAGGAAAACAAATGGTGCATTAATCAGTCCAAATGGAATTACTGTAAACTCATAATGTCCATACCTTGTTTGGAATCATGTCCTTATAATATCTTCATTATTTACACACAATAGATTATATCCAGAATAAAGGTCAATCTTTGAAAAGTATTGAGATCCATGAAGTTGATCAAAAATATCATTAATGCAAGGAAACTGATATTTGTTCCTTATTATAGTAGAAT
Source organism: Viscum album (assembly GCA_963277665.1). NCBI lineage: Eukaryota > Viridiplantae > Streptophyta > Magnoliopsida > Santalales > Viscaceae > Viscum > Viscum album. Next base: position 19,090,425 of record OY728157.1, on the reverse strand, counting down.
TGATTTTTCTATATTCAATTCATAGCCTCATTGATCCATATTTCTTCTTAACAAAATGAACTAGGGATCCTCATGGATAAACACTAGGGAGAATAAATCCCTTATTACCCAACTCCTCTAGTTGTTTATTCATCTATACTAATTCCATTGTAGCCATTATATAGGGAGTCTTTCATATTGGTCTTAAATAAAGTATTAAATCAATAAAAAACTCAAAATCACACTCTGGGGGGTTTATGGGTAAGTATTCAGAAAAAAAATCAATATATTCCTTTACAATAGGTACATAATCAATTTAAATATTACCACTTTCATAACTAGATGTTATTTTCTCTTCCTCCCCTAGAATCTCATTTAGTAAATCTATTGGGGTGGATTTTGATAACAATCAGGTGATGAATTATCTTATATAAAGATAATAGATTATATATCTTCCTCATAAATCATAACTTCCTTCTTCATGAAATACATTTTCTCATCGTATTTTTATAGAAAATTAATACTAAGGATTATATCAAAATAAACCATAGGTATGATAATAAAATTAGAAAGTAGAGAAAAATTATATTCCATAATAGGAACTTCTTTACACGTCTTTATTACAATAACATTTCCACTAAGACTTCTTACTGATAACACCCTTGTCGTGGAGAATTGGAAATATCTAATTTTTAATGAAAATTGGGAAGATATAAATAAATTTGTGGAACTAAAATCAAATAAATCATTTTCTAAATTTGAGGAAATAATTAAACTAACTACCACCATATTATTAGAAACTTCAACCTCGACATTTTTGATTTCAAAAGCTTGGCCATCCTCCATTGGCCTTTTCTGGCGCACATTTCCTTGACGCTTAGAAAAATCATTTGCATAATGTCCCCTTGCAATCACAAGCTTGGTGTCCTTTTTCTCCACACTTATAACAAACTACCATTCCCTTTAGCCAAGTACCGGGATGTTTCTTCCCATAATTACCATAAGGTGGAAAGTCAAATTTCTCCTTTTAACCTTTATTTCCTTTTCCGTACAATTTAGTGACCCTCTTCTTCTCTTGTTTTACTTTAAAGTCATAAGACTTAGAGAATTTCTTTTCTATCCTGATAACGCATGAGACTATATCTTTGTACGATGAGAAAGATTGTGATACTAGTGCCCATCAGAGGAATGGTTTTAACCCATCAAATAATTGATCAATCTTACATATTGGGTTATGTATATAGTCTACATCATAAATTGATATCCTTGTGAAGTTATCCTCATACTTTGCAACATCCTCATATTCCATTTTCCTCAAACTAAGAAATTTCCTTTCCATATTATCTCGGTGTTCATGAGGAAATTATTTTCTAAGAATATTTCTTTAAACTCCCTCCATTCCATATTTTCAACTTCTTCATCTTCTTTTTTGTTTTTAATTAATAACTACCACTGATCTGTATATCCTAAGAGATGATAAACTGCCATGACCGCATTTTCCCTTTCGTTACTCCATAAGGCAAGAAATATCTTTTCTAATGAATTTATCCATTACAAAGATACAAATGGTTTTATAGTCCCATTGAATATTGGTGGTTTTTTTCACATGAAGTGTTCTAATATTGAACCTTTGCATTGTGGATCATGGTGCTTCATACAGGTAAGGTTATTATTCATAACCTGAGTGAGTTTTCACAGTATGATTATAAGTTTTTCATCACCAATTTCATCACTGGATCCACAATCATTGTCTTTCATAGTAGGGAAATCCTTACATGGATTAAGTTCTTTGATATTGTTTCCATTCCTTCTACAAATGTGGTTAGAAGGCGGGTAAAAGTGACATTCAAAAGTTCAATAAATTTTTATATCTAATTTCTATTATAAAAATAATTTCAATAACCTACATTAGGTTCATAAATTTATTATTTATATATTTTTAATTTAAAATAAACTTAAATAAAAATAATTATTTAAATGAAAAATTTGGTTTTTAACAATAATGCAGTATTTTTAACTATTCATCAAAAATTGAATCTTATCATAAAATTACCAAAATTTCAGCCTAAGCTAATTTTAATATTCCGAATTTAATAATTAATTCCATTTTGAAAAATAAAATTTATAAATTTCATAATGACGTTAATACTATTCATAACTGATTTTTAAATGACTAGTTTGATAGGTAGTGGAACACTCGAACTCAGTGTTACATGCAACATGAGATATTGAATTTATTTAAATGGAAATGTACTAAGGAAGGTTGGGGTGTTACACTAAAGGATTTATGGTTGAACAAAAAACTTACTAACCTGAAGGAAAAGTGGCTCGAAACCCTGAAGGACTCAAGGAACTAATGGGTGGCTCAAAGGTGAATAGTTCTAGCTGTTACAGTACTGAACAGTAGCTTCTACAGTACTGTTGTAGTAATATAGAAGTATTCCTCCACTTTGATTCAATCCTGGGTCTCGTGGATGCACTTGAAGATTCCTCCCCAACCAAGTTGAGTCTCATGTGCATACTATTATATCATAACATTAATACTTGATTTATATTTATGATTAAATTTATTATGTTTATTTTATGTCTTTATAACCCATAATTTAAAATATTCCCATTATTTCATTCCATAATCTCATTCTTCAAAGTAATTATTTTTTATTATCCACTTTTATAGTCCAATATTATTTTTATTTACAGATATATCATATACTAATGTTTTTCTCTTATTGGGTTTTTTATCTAAATCTTTCTTTATAAGAGTCTATAGGGTATACCATATAGTGAAAAAATAATGATTATATTTAAGTGTGTATTATCAAGATCAAAATAAAATATATATTTTTAATTTAATAATATTGTATTATGTATCTAATATATTAATTAAATGAGACCTCTCCATTCTATTTGTGGTAAATTGTATATATTTTATGAGAACAATGTTACAATAATATGTTTAATATATGTTTCTTATTTAATTAGTTGATGGTTATAGATATAAATTATATTCGTATGTCATCCATTTCACTAAATAATAGTAGTAACTGATGAGCAGGATCAAATATATATTGTTAAGTATTTCTAAGAATAGTGATAACATTTTAATATTAAGAACCATTATCACAACTAACATGATATATCAAATGAAGAGAGCCTTAGTTTTTAGATTTATAATTCATTTTGATAATAGATTCCATAAATGGTTGGGAAAATAAAAATATATGGTCAAAATGATTTGATTTTAATTTTTTATATCTGATAGATTTAGTTGTATATACCTTGATGTGAGATAAATTGTTGATAAAATTTCATTTTTCTATATGGGAACACTATTTAAAAAAAATTAATTAATTACATTTTCTAAAATAGTTATTTTATAACCAATGTTATAATTTTTTTCAACCTTGGATATTTCATAACTAATGTTAAAAACTATTTATGAATTCTTATGATTCCATTTATTATTATATGCAATATTGAATTATTGTTTTTCAAATTTTTTATAGTAATAACCACCATTAAAACAATTAAAATTTTAAAAATTTCATGGAAATGTAATAACCTAATTCATTATACATACCTATTTGATTTCTCACTTGTGATGATTTAAATCTAACCCCATTTTCTCTCATTTGAGATACCCTTCTCTTTGTTATATATCACTCACCACTATTTTTCAACCGTTATTGATCCATCTCTATATCGCAAAACCAAACCACCAACATTATTTTCCTAGAAACACTTCATCACCATCGATTCTCCACCATCATTATTTTTCTAACACCATAAAATTGTCAGCACTAATACAACATGAAAAATACTATATTACATGTTAGAAGTTTTATTTTTTGAATAACATGTATTTTTCTTGGTTTATTTATAGATTTTTTCAAACATTATAAAGTTTTTTGGTTTTTCAATCCCAGTACTAAAAATATTTTTTTTTGTTATTGAATGTTATAATATTTTAATTAAAAATCAATGTTTCTAGAATTGTAATGTTCCCATGAGCATCATCACATATTGAGAGAATTAGTACGAGTATATAATTTATAATTAATGAAACAAAAATCTCTAAAACTTTTAATATATAGTATGTTAATAGTATTTTCTCAAGTCAATCAACTAGGAACAAGGGGATCCTATAGTTTTCAACCTTTCACAAATTTTTAACCCATTAATTTGGGTGAAAAGATCAATCAAAAAAGAGTTTTATGAGATAAAACATGATCGAATGCAACAACAGAATAATTCACACTATTGAATTGACAAAAGCCTTTTATGATTAATATATATGTGTTGGATGAAGTTATCAATGAAAATATAGACTAGATTGGGGTGAATATCACTATTAAAATTTTTAAACTTTATTAAAAAAAATTATTAGATAATTATTTATGAAATAAATATAATATATGAATGTGATTACATTGTTCAAATAGATAAGTAGTGAAATAAAAAACAAAAAACAAGAACACAAATAATTTTAGAGTAGATCGGTTCACATTGAACCTATGTCTACTCTTAAATTACCACTAATTTAGTGAGAGGAAGGGTACTCACTAAAATTAAGGAATAAGAAGTATTTTATAGGTGTAAACTTAACCTAGTCTATTACCTGACATACCGGACCTTTTACATATGAGGGTTTAATTAAAAAACCCAAGATTTTCTGAGGATAAACCCTAACCTATCACTCGTACTTTTTCAAGTGCAAAAAAAACCCAAGTCATCCTAATTTTTTGGTTATATGAGAATGGCTAAAACATTACCTTTTGAATGAAGGTATAACCATGTGTGAATTGTGAATTACATATAGTTATACAAAAATAATAAACTAAAAACGTATCTAAAAGACACGGATGAAGAAGGATGGTGTAAAGAAGTAATCTCAATTCCTTCATGAATTTATTTCAAATAAAGAAACTTTTGGAAACCAAAAATTCCTCCACAAATCAGTAGAGTGAAACTATATAACATTGTGCCTATATTTTTATTCCTTTCACTGCTTTTCCTTGACCCTTATTTATAGGAAAAATTTTCAACAAACAAAATTTCCTTAAAATTCTATGAAACGTCTCCACATGGGTGTTTCTTATTTCTATAAAATATTTTTAAAACCCACAGTTAGAAATAAAGATGGAAAAATATTACCATTACCTCAATTTTGAAATATCATGCTCAAATTAAATAATTAATTTCCATTCTTCATTCCTATATAAAATACTTTGAAAACACTTCTAATATATACATTATCCCTTATGAAAATTATAAATATAATATAATTAAAAAAAATATGACAAGATTATAATTTTTAAAAATATAAAATTACAGAAAAATAGAGGTTACATATAATTTCAATTAGAACATGTGAGAATGAATAGAACATTGATAGTTCATTAGATAAATATTTTCATAGACCTAATATAGTTTATAACTAATTTATAAAAAAATAAAATGATAAAATACTTAAAACAATCATGTAGCATTGTAACTATTAAAACATATAAATATAAAGTATATTTTCATTTTTAAAATAACATTTTGAATCTCATATTACCACGTAGTTGGATTTTACTACATAGGTGATTTTAACCTATATATTTTGATCACGTAATTGAAAAATATATTTAACTGAAATAACTACACAACTAAAATCTATGTAGTTTAATATACTATGTAAGTGAATTTCAACGCATAATTAAATCCCTGGAAGTCCCATGATACATAAATGTAATAGAAAAATTATATACCTTGCATAATGGTAAAATAGATTTTGAAAAGGCTTTGTAAGGGTAAGTTGTACATTGTTTAAAGTTACTTATATAACTCACATAAGTGTGACCTTGAAATGAAACAAGTTGTGTAAGTGTAAATCATAATGTATATATACTGCATGAGGGTAGTATATATTTTGTAAATCATGTGTAAAGGTAAACAAAAACATATGTGAAGGTTTAAAAAAATAGTGAGGGTAAGAATAATTTTCTAAAGGTTTCATGAAGGTAAACAAATTTTTTTATATTTTGTGTAAAGGTAACCTAAAATTGATATAGAATACATAAGGGTAGAATAAAAATTTAATAGCCTATGTAATGTTAAAATAAAAACTCATGTGAATAAAATTAGTGAATTTGAGAATTTTTGTAAGGTTAATCTTTAATTAATTTATTTTGTGTAAAGGTGATAAGAAAATTATATATACTATGTATAGGTACAATAAATTACATATGTAAAGGTAAAGAGACTGATGTTTAATGGTAAGTGTAACGCAAAAACATAGGTAATGGTAAAGATAATTTTTTAAGTGTAAGTGTAATAAAAAAACTTGCATAAAGGTAACACCTAATTTTCATGAATTTTGTAAGGGTATTACAAAAGTTTATGTAAAGGTAACAATAAATTTCAAAGGCATTCATAAGGGTAAAAATGAACATCTTTGTTCTATTTAAGGGTTAATAAATTTTTTAAAACATTAATATTTCAAAATATATAAAACAAAAATAATTTTAAATACAAATAAGAATAATAATAATAAATTATAATCAATTATAGAATAAATAGATTCTAATAAATTATTAATATTAAAAATAAAATAAATAATCCTTTAAATAGACTATACATAAAATAATACAATTGATAAAAAAATTAAATCAAATGATCATGTAATTAACTAATACCAGTGATATTAAGCACAAAATATAAATCTTCTAAACTAGGATTTAAACATGTAATTCAATTGTAGAAGATTTAACATTTAATATATGTAATATAATTAAAATATCTAATTTATATTAAACCAAATTAACACATTGATATTAAAATTATGATTCTTTAACAAAAGATAAACTTTAAATACCATAATAAAATTAAATAAGTTTCATTAATAATTTGAATAAAAAATGAGAGGAGGTGTTAGATTTATTAAAACAACAAAACTCAGTTTATAAAATCATCCCAATACCTAAACAATAAAAATTTCCCCCTTTTTTAAATTGAAAAAAATGAACTTTTAATTCAAAAATTCCAAAACATTCTTACCCTTTTTTAAATATATCAAATTGAACCAAAAGTATTTTAAACAAAATATTGCACCTTTTTTAAATTAACATCATTTTCTAACAAATAAAATAAGAAACCATTATTTATTTCTGAATAATCATAAAAATTAAACAAACTACTTATATTAAAAATGTTAAAGTAAAAAATATTCTCATATTAAGAAACATAAGAAACCAATTACTAGAAATGAACATGATTACATAATACCAAGTAAACAACCTATTTAAACAATAATATAGGATAAAAGGTCTAAAGTAAAAAAACTCCCCCAATTCATAGTGATTTCAAGTGATAATTCCAAAATTCATAATCCCAAACTAAAATTTAACATGTTTTGAAAAGATATTTACTTAAAAAACATCATGATACAAGATTTTAATAATTAAGGTAAAACTATCCCTAAATTTCTGAAATTATCCATAAAAATGAGTATAATAATAAAATAAACTTAAGCATATATACTCCTCCTAAATTGTCTCATCTATTAAAATAATATTCAAGAATTTGAAATACATTTGTAATGATTAAAAAAATAAAAAATTTATGAAGATGAAAGTATACTATAATAGACAAGATAATAACATTATCATTAGCCTAAAAGAAAAAAACAATAGATTAATGCATGTCGATATATCATATTTTATAACAAAAATAGAAAATTCATGTTTTCTAGAGGAGAAATAACATCTTTGGAATATTGGAAATATTGGGACCTATTGGATTTGAATAATATCTTTTGGGAACCCATGTTGTACTAAATTTATTCCTTTTAACATTGAAATAATATTTTGAGATAAATGCATTTGTATGTTCTAATGGCTAAAAATGTTATAGAGAGAAATTTAAAATAGAGTTTCCAAATGTTTCATATGTACAATAAGCAACCTTATAACCCTTTACATTATTACTCATAAAAAATATAATATTATACATATAAGGAATCTTCTTATTATAAATAATGTATATTTTCCTTATTCTTTTTATTCATGGACATTATCTTATCAAACTATTCCTACCCATTAACAAATTTAAAAATGTTTACTTACAAATATTTTTTCTACCTTATATTTTTTATATTATATTTTTGATTATTTTTTAAATCTATCAAAGTGTAATTATTTGAGCATGAAACTGAATTCCTAAGTTTATGATTTTATTCTTTTAACTTCTATAATTCTTTCCCAAATTTATACATTTCATCTAAAACCAATTTCAATATCCTTTCATGATAATAATTATTCTTAGACATAAAACAAAAATCATTTCATTCTCATTTCTTAACTTCTCATTTTATTTTTTGAAGACTTGCCATGTATTTACAATGATAATATGAATAATAAATTTTATAATTATTTTTTTATTTAACTATCAATTTAGTTTAATTTTTAAACTTAACATATTTCTCATCTATAATTTAAAAATTAATCTATTACTTTTAAATCCCCCTCCATTAATATTTCATTCTCTTTTTTAATTACTTATAACCAATACTTTTATAGTTTTTTTCATCAAAAGAACCTGAATTTAATTCCTAATTTTTTCATAATCACAAATTTTTATAAAACAAGTGTTATTTGATAAGGATCAAAAAAATTATTTAGGTACTACAAAAAGTATAGCCTTTAAATAAATATTACCTATTTTATTTTTAATTTTTTATTCCTAACTACTTTAATATGACTCCTCTATACAACTCCAACAAGCATGATATAATTTCTTTTTGTCCTTATTGAATTTATTTTCTTTCCCTTCATTAATAATAAACAATAAAATTTTATGTTCCCTATATTTCTATATTAATAACATGCTAATTGTGATTCATTTTTGTATTTACTTGATTTAATTTTTCTTTTGAATCCCCTCTTATACTTATTTGATCTTCATTTCTATAAAATGTTTCCCTTATTTATAAGATCTTTGAAATATTTAGCAATTTGATTCAACTCATTACCATTTTAAAAATAAGTAGATCCTTTACATTTATTAGAAGAGTCATAAGAAACATACTTAGAAGATTTAAATTATACTCCCTTATTTTTTTCCAAAACTTCACTATCATTTCACTTTAATTCCTGACCATATTGAAGAAAAGGTCCAATAAGTTCATCTATAGTATATTGAGTGAAATACTTTCTTTCTTCAATTTCATACTTATTCGTGTGTTATTTCTTTAGTATTTCTCAAATTATTCTCTCAATAAGTTATTCATTATTTATATTCTCCACAAGAACAATTATTCCATTTATGATTTTGGTAAATCTATTATACATCTCACTGATATTATCATGATCATACATTCTAAATTCCTAAAATTTCACATGATATATTCCTAATTTTGTTCTTTGTATCTTATCAGTGTCCTGATGAGTGACTCTAAAATCCCTTCAGATGTCATAATAATTTTTCCCATGGTAAAATATAACTATATATGTTTCTACATAAAGTATAATAAAGTAAATACCTAAATTTATAATTGAGGGCATACTTTCTAGAATCATTTCAAATAAGTGTATCTAAATTAAATTTCATAAATTTATAATTTTTAATTATAACGGTCCAAAATTCTATACCAATATTCATAAAAAATAACTTTATACAATCCTTTTAATATGAATAATCACATCCATTAACATGAGTTGGCATTAGAGGATGTATTACTTTAATTTCCTTCCATTCCATTGAAAACAAAAATGATCTTTCCTAAGATTTTTATGTATAGCATAGTGCTATAATAATATAAATAAAATTAGTACTTAATATATCTATAGTTTAATAATCCATTATGATACCCATATTTTTATCATGGTATTATGATAAAAAACAAAGAATAAACTATCCCTTATGTAACCTCCTTGGATGCCAGTTGTTGTCTAGAGTTATCAATGAAAAGATATACTAGAGTGGGTTAATATACCTTTTAAACTATTTAAACATTATTAAAAAACTATAAGAGTGTTTTTTATGAAAACACAATAATAGAATAATTTTAGTGTGGTGTTCAAATAGATAAGTAGTGGAATAAAAATAAATAACAAGACCACTAATATTTTTATAGTACATTGGTTTACATAGAACATATGTCTACTATTCAATCCCCTCTAACTTAGTGAGAGGACTATTATTCACTAAAATGATAGAGGAAGAATCCTTTTCTACGTGAAGACTCAACCAATTCTATTCCTGGACAGATCAGATGATGTGGCTCTATTTTTACATAGTTTTACCACATCTTTTTACTTAATTTTTAATAATTTAATTAATTATTTAATCAATTTATACTAAATAATTGTACTTTTGTATTTTTATAGTTAACTTTTTTAATTAATCAATTTTTATATTTATTTATTTATTTTTAGTTATCAAAATAAAAAAATAATAATCTTACTAAACTAATCAACATTAATTATGTCTTATTTAGTTTGGTTAATTTAAATCTACTTGAATTTTTAATAAGTTAATATTTATTTTAAAAAATTATTTAATCAATGTAATTCTATTTAATTAAGTTAGTCTTTATTTTAATATTTTATCTTTTAATTTAGTTACATTAGAATAGGTTAACAATGTTAATTAATATGTTTAGTTATCCTACTAATCATTTAAGTAAATAATTTGTGTTTTAGATTAAATTAAATATTTCTCTTTTAATTTTATGTGTTCAAATAATTGTTTAATTAATTAATTAAGATTTTTTTTTAAACATCAATTATATTATTTTATGTATGCAGTTTGATTATTAATTCATTTTCTATTGGTTTTAGTCTATCGATGAGGTAGACAAGAACTAGCCGTGACCTATTTGGTCTCTGATGCTCTTCATTTATATTTGCTGCTACCCTATAATAAATTTATTTAGTTATTTTAATTTAATTCTTTTATTAATTTAGTTTAAGAATTATTTATTTTATTATTTAAGTGTTTTCAATTAATAATTTTAATGTTTTAAAGGTTAATAAAAAAATTATGTCTTAATTAATGGTGTTTAGAATTATTTTAATTAATTATTTTTAGTCTTTTTATTTATTTTACTTAAGTTTTAATTTTATGTTTAATTTATGTGTTTTTAATTTTTGAAGGTCACCGTTAGTTATTTATTTTAGTCTTAATAGTGACCCCTTTTTTTATTCTATCAGTAAATTTTAACTGTGCTATCGGTGACATTTCACCAACGGTGAGCTTTCATTTTGTATACCGGTAGCCTTAGTTTTTATCCTAATAGTGACCTTTAGTTGTAACGGTGACCCTCGCACATCGTTGTTACTTCTATGTGATGGTGACCCTCGCGCTGGTTCCTTCCTTTCTTTATATTATACTAACGGTGAGCCTTTAATTTTGGTTTATCAGTGACCTTGCGCTGTAATGTTTCTTTTATTTTTTTTTTAATTCTAATGGCGACCATTTAATTTTAATACTAACAGTAGACTTTTCTTTTAGCTACTGATGCCCCTATTCTTTAATTTTATTCTAACAGTGACCTTCTGCTCCTCACTTTTAGACAACTCTCCCGCACCTCACCGATATGTCGTTGCTCATTTGTTTTTTTACCTCTATCGGTGACTATTAAGTACCGGTAACCTTAATATATTTTGGTAATGGTCAGCTTTTATTTTCAGTCTATCGGTGAATTTTTTTTACTAAGGTTAACCTTTCTACTTAACCTACCGGTGACCTTCAATCTTTTTTTATAACTATTAGTAAGCTCCCTCACCGATAGACATCCTCTTATCACCTCACCATTGCATTTCCCCACCTCACTGATATACCATCGTACCTGCTTCCTCCTTACCACACACCCCGCCACTATCTCCCCTGCATTCTACTTCTTTCACACACTATCCCTACACTCATCTGTTCCAGCAAACCCACCAACAATCTGAACCCAAAAAATTAATCAAACTTGAAAATTCCAAATTCTAATTTCATAAAATCAGTTCTTTCCCACCCGAGTCGTTGTTCACTACTGATCTGAAGGAGAGGGTTGCGACACAAGATCTACCACTAAAATGGCTGAGGTACATCGACCTGTTGTTGGGGCTGGAGAGAATCTGTGTGAGAAGCTGAGCTGCGAGTTTCCGGACTGGATGAGTTGCCACCATGATTTTTTCTAGGAAGTCCATGCTGCTTAGCTGATGGAGGAGGAGGCTGAAGCTGGGATGTCACGCCACCTACGGATGAGTCGTGCCGATGTTGGATGATGCTGGAAGAAGGGAGATGGTTCACTGCTGCTAAAGAAGATGTCGCACCCCACTACCGTCGTAGTGGTTTCCTAAAGAAGAAGGAAAAATCCAGAAACCCTACCTCCCTGTTCTTATAGCACTGATTTGGGGGGGGGAGGTTTTAAAAACTATATATATAATAAAATAAAAACTAAAAAAACTAAAACTAATGAACTTAAACAATATTTAAAATAAAAACTTAAACTAAAAAATAATAAAGATTAATAATTATAAATTAATTATTAATATAAGATATTTTATAAAACATATTTTTTTAACATGAATAAAATTTAATTTATTTAATTAATTGTTATGTTTATAATCAAATATGGATAGATTATTAAAAAAATTATTAGTTATAATTTAGTATTATGTTTTAATAATTAATTATTAATACATTTTGTTTATAAAATAAAATAAAAATACTAAGTTATAAAATTAATTATAATTGAACTAAACTAGTTAACTTATAATATTAATAATGTAAACTTTCAAAATAATAATAAATTTAATTTTTATAATTTACTTCAATAATGTTAATTAATTAACTAATAATAACTTATAAACAATTTAACGTCAAAATTAATAATTAATTGAACTTTTTATTTTAAATAATAACTATAACTCTTTTATTAACAAATGAACTATACTTATAATATGTAATTTATCATGATTTATATTTTATAAATTTTATTTCATTATATTTAATCGAAATATAGTTACTAAATGTTAGTAATTTATTTAACAAATTTACTTAAAATTTTATTAACTCTTTTAAAAAGACTTTTAAATAAACTAATTCTTAAACTATAATTCTTTATTTCTTTAGATTTTTAACTGTTTTTTTTCTTTTGTAGGTTCATTCAAAAGTCAAATACACATCTATGTTCATGCAACTAACCTGGTGAAAGTTAGTTACAAGGGTAAAACTAACGTGACGTGCCAGTCACGAAAAAATGCATGTTGTGTGGTGCCTTTGTGAAGGGTTGTCAAAGTTGGTGGAAGATTTTTGCTGACGAGTAGCAGAAAATAGTGGGTACTTAAAGAAGAGCCAGCAACAGAATTTAATAGGGGATTAGACGGCATTCATTCACTTTGTCGGAGATGATCAGGAGTAGTGGAGAGGATCCAGAGCATTGGAGTCCTGGATTCGAAGGAGCAGAGGAGCAGAGCATCTTCAGGGAGTTCTTTCTCCCTTTTGTTTTAACTCTTATACTCGGTTTCTTTGAAATGTTTTCCATTACTATAGTGATACTGAACAATATATTAGTTAGCAAATTTTCTAGTTCACGGAGAGTTCTTGATCTACTGGTGATCATTTTCATCCTTTTTATTAAACATTTCTTCTGTGATTAGAATTGATCGGTGAGATCGATTCTAATTACACATTTCTACTTCGTACCACAAACACTGAATTTTTTAAAACTCTGTAATCATTCGGTGAGTTTGATTATGGATTCATCTTTTAAGTAATCAACTCATAATTCAAACTTCAGTACTTACGGTGAGTTTTTACTGTTGTCCTCTTAAATCATCTTTCTGAAGTTGTACTTCTTTGGAGTGGCGAACTCTAAGTTGTAAAATTTCCTTGAGTTAACTCTTGAAGAGGAAAGAAAGTCTCCTATATGAAGTGGTACAATGCAACTCTTTTACATGATTAGTATAAACAATTTAATCTAGTAGACTAGAGTAATCCCTGAGAATTCTTTTCTGTTTGTCTTTTATCATCATTTTATTTTCTTTGTTACATATTATTTTCAACTGTTCTCTGTTTCAGTATAGGTTAGAACAAATTTACAAGGGATGTGAGGTTTTAATTTATAGTTAATAAAAACATAAAAAATATATTAAAAGATTAAAAAAATATTAAGATAATATAAATTACCGCTGAAAATAGTGAGGGTTTTGAAGTTGTTTTAGTAAGGTTGTGGATTAAAATTTCCTTCCCTATGGGTTCGACCCTACTTGCCACATATACAGTAGTTAGTAGGAATATAAATTTTAAACTTTGACCAACTTCAATGATAGTATATGTCATGTTTTTTGTTCCGTTTCCGGGGACTGCATGAGCCATTACTAAAAAATATTTAAAAAACTCATTAATAAAAATATTTTAATAAAAAATTGAAAATCTAAAAATTTAAAAAAAACGTGTCACTTCTTGCTGAATTGTTACTATTAAGTAGTGTATGTTATTGTTGTTTGCATGAGAAAAAGACACTCTGCTGTTAGATTAGAGCCACTAAACCTTGAAATATATAAACATATCACTTCTCTAAGAAATAAGAACAAAATTGAAATGGAAAACTTAGATAATAGAGTTCCTAAGCATAATAACTTCCAAAATAACCATCTAGAACTCTTAGATGAACATGAAAGGCCTAGGATAAGGGAGTTTCAACTTCCACAAGTTTCAAGCGATCCATCATCCATCATACTTATTCCTAGGGCCAAAAACTATGAATTTAAATAGTTACACATTTCACTCCTATCTACATTTAATGGACTGTCTAATGTGGACTCACTTGCATTCATTAGAGATTTCTATAATACTGTACAACAATTACCTCTTCTAAGACTCACAGAAAATGAAATTAGAATTAGATTCTTTCCCTTTTTCCTTAAATGTAATTCTAGAAATTGGTTTCTGAGTCTAGATGAGAACATTTTTGAAAATTGGGATCAAGTGTATAACTCTTTTATTATAAAATTTCATCCTCGAAGACTTAAAGGTTAACTGAGAACTAAAATAACTAGTTTTTATCAAAAGGATGGAGAAGCTTTTCATGAAGCTTGGGATAGATTCAAGGATCTTCTTAGGTAGTGTCCCCATCATCAACTACAATCTCACCTTCTTATGGATAATTTCTATGAAGGGCTTTCCTCCTCTGGACAGAACCTAGTAGACCAAAATGCTGGGAGTAATTACAATGATAAAACAGATGAAGAACTTTGACAGATCTTTAATAATCTTGCTATTAATTCACAACATAAAAATTCAAGAAGAAAAATAGTCAATATAAATGTTAATTCAATCATTGGATCAATGAATGAAACTCAAGCTCAACTTGCTGAAATCACTAACCAACTTCAATCTTTAATGAACCAGAACTCAAAACAAACTGTTAACCAACTAGGATGTCAAAATACCAACCAATAATTGAGGGAACAGTGTGTCCAGTGTGGTATATTTGGGCATACTGAGAACTTTTTTTCTAATTTTGATATGCCATCCCAACAACAAGAAAATTCAAACATTGTTACCTATGGTCCTAGAATGCCTCCTAAAGAATATCCCTTTTCTAATAATTACAATCAAGGATATAGGAACCCTCAAAATCTATCCTGGAAATATCAAGGCTTAATAAAACAATCCACTCCCCCTAATTACTCTAACCAACCAAGACCAAACATTTAAAATCAACAGAGGGGTGAGTCTTCAAATACACAAGGAAACAATGATAGTCACATGTCTTCTAAGCTTGATCTAATCTTAGACAAAATAAACTCTCAAGAATAAAGAAGCATGACTCAACTGTCTAAACATCAAAATCAATAGGAATTTGATAAAATGAAAAATGATGTTATAATGAAAAACATGCAAACACAATTTGTCCAATTGCTAGAGATTTTTCATCTAGGGAAAAGGGTAGACTTCGAAGTACCACTAAGATTAACCCTAGGGATAATTCCATGGATGTTGTAACTAGAAGTGGGCTTAGTACTGAAATTGTTTCTGAAAAACTCACTAAAATTTCCCAAAATGAAATTCTGCTTCAATCTGGTAATAAAAATATTCTTTGCACACATGCTGGAAATTCACATAAAAGTCTTGAAAATGATCTAAATCTGAATTTTTCACCAGAAACTCAAGATGAAACTTCATCTAAAAATCAAAAGAATAAAGGAAAAGAAAATTTTGAGGAAGAGGTGAGGGATATACCTACTGTTCTAAAAAACTTTTTCCCACCCATCCTTTTCTCTGAGAAGCTGAAACCTCAAAGTAACACCAGGGCTGAACATCTTTAGTTCTTTGGTCTCCTTTATAAACTCCAAGTGAACATTCCTTTTATTCAAGATTTAATTAAAATACCATATAATCTGAAATATCTTAATAAAATTGTTTCGAACAAAAAAACTCTAGAAGAATTTGCTACTTATAGCCTCACTGAAGAGTGCAGTGTTGTACTTCAAAAGAAAATCCCACCTAAACTGGAAGACCCGGGTAGTTTTATTATACCTTGCACACTAGGAAACTCTTACCAACTCAACTGTTTGTGTGATTTAGGTTATAGAATTAATCTACTCCCATACTCATTATTTAAAAAGTTGAGGTTGGGTGACCTTCAACCCACCATAGTCATACTACAGTTATTTGATAGATCATTCACTCATCATGTGGGTAGAGTAGTTTACTTGCTAGTTGGGGTTGGGAAGTTGTTTCTGCCTGCTAACTTTTTAGTCTTGGATATGTAATGTGATCAAGAGGTTCCCATCATATTGGGTAGGCCCTTCTTGGATGCAGGTGGTACTGTTATAGATGCCTCTAAGGGTCAACAAATTTTTAAAATTAGAGAACAATAAGAAGACTTCAATGTGTTTAAAAATGTTAAAGAAACAACTTTTTCTGAATACTGTTCAATGCTAGAGTACATAGGAAATGAGAACTCAATTGGAAACTCAGATGAATCTGATAATCGATCCTCTACTGAAGAAAATAATTTTTAGGCTGAAAATCCTATTGAATCTGTTTTAGAAATTGAAGATTTTGCTCAAACTCCAATTCTAGAAAATGTTCCAGAACTGGACAACTGTCTAGTTTATGTTGTATAATAGTCCTTCATTTCTGAACTTAGGAGCTTTTTGAGTGAATTTTAGGGTGTTTCTATTAACACAAACCTTGTTGAACACTTTGATGATACTAAGGGAGAACTTATAAGATAATTAGATGACTATTATTTGATAAACTTTCTGAAATATGATCTAGAAAATCTGGACAACATACTGCCCGCACTGGACAATGGCACTGTTACATCTAAATCTGAACATGAAATTGAAAATCATTCATAATTAAATACTCTTTACAAGAAATATGTTGAAGATCTTAGACCTCCCAGACCTAAGAAACTTCCTTCAAGTGTAGAACCACCCACTTTTGAACTAAAACCAATCCTTGTTCATCTTAAATATTCATTTCTGGGTGAGAAACCCACTTTTCCTGTAATAATTTCTGTTAAACTGAATGAAAACCAAGAAAAAAGAATGTTGAATGTTTTGAAAAAATTTAAATCTACCATAGGATGGACAATATATGATATCAAGGGTATTATTCCCCCATTCTGTACGCACAAGATACTTATGTAGCCTGATCATAATCCTAGGATAGAGTGTCAACGAAGATTAAATACTAACATGAAAGAAGTCGTGAGAGAAGAAGTGATTAAACTGTTGGACACTGGAATGATATATCTCATTTCTAATAGTGCATGGGTCAGCCCTGTTCATGTTTTCCCCAAGAAGGGAGGTTTTATTGTAGTTAAAAAATAAAAAAATGAAGAAGTCCAAGTTAAGAAAGCCACAAAATGGAGAGTCTATGTTTATTATAGGAAGCTTAATACAGCCACTAGGAAGAACCATTTTCCAATGCCCTTTTTGGACCAAATGCTTAAGAGGCTTGCTGGCAATGAATTTTTCTATTTTCTGGATGGGTATTCCGATTACAACCAGAATTCTGTTGATCCATAGGATCAAGAAAATACTACTTTCACATGCCCCTTTGGAACATTTTCCTACAGGGGGATTCCCTTTGTGTTGTGTGGAGCTCCATCCACCTTTTAGAGGTGTATGATGGTTATCCTTTCAGACATGATTGAGATAATAATTGAGGTTTTCATGGACAAATTTTCCATTGTGGGTAGTACTTTTGATACTTGTCTTGGAAATCTTGAATTAGTCTTGGAGAGATGCATTGAAACCAACCTTGTTCTTAATTGGGATAAATTTCAGTTCATGGTTACAGAAGGTATTGTGCTTGGTCATAAAGTTCCTAAGAGAGGTATATTAGTTGATACTACTAAGATTGATGTTATTCAAAAATTGCCACCTCCTGTTAATGTCAAAGGTGTGAGAAGTTTTCTAGGGCATGCCGGTTTCTACCGGAGATTCATAAAAGATTTTTCTAAAATTACTAAGCCCTTATTTTCTTTGCTGGTCAGGGATACACCTTTCAATTTTGATGAAAACTGTTTAAAAACATTTTATCTACTTAAATAGAAACTCACTACATCACCTATCATTACTACACCTGATTGGATATTACCTTTTGAGCTTATGTGTGATGCTAGTGACATGGTTGTAGGTGATGTCCTTGGATAGGGTAAAGATAGAAAATTGCATGTGGTATATTATGCTAGTAGACTTATAGATGATGCCCAAAATAATTATACCACCACTGAGAAAGAATTATTAGCTATTTTTTTCTCTAGAGAAGTTTAGATAGTACTTATTAGGTTCCAAAGTCATCATTTTCACTGATCATTCAGCTTTTAAATACTTGTTGTCTAAGAAGAAAACTAAACCCAGGCTAATTAGATGGATTCTATTTTTACAAGAATTTGATTTAGAGATTAGGGATAATCAGGGAGCTAAAAATTTAGTTATTTATCACTTATCTAGGATTCCTTTTACTCAATATGATTCTAAAAATCCAAGGTATATTAACTCTTCCTTTCCTGGTGAGAATCAACATACTTTTTCAATCAGGAAATCTACTTGGTTTGCATATTTTACCAACTTGTTGGTAGCAGGTGTTTTCCCAAAAATATTTCTAATAACCAAAGAAAGAAATTCATTTCTGAACTTAAGTACTACCTTTGGGATGATCATTTTATATTTAGGAGATGCGCTGATGGTATCCTTAGGAGGTGTGTTCATGAGGAAGAGATGTTGTCTGTCTTAGAAATTTTTCATTCCTCACCTTGGGAAGGTCACCATGGTGGTGAAAGAACTACTCAAAATGTCCTTCAATCTGGTTTCTATTGGGATACACTCTTTAAGGATGCCATAAGTTTTGTTGTTGGTTGTGGTAGATGTCAGAGGCTAGGTAATGTGGGTAAGAAGTAGAAGTTACCCCAAAAAGGAATTCTGGAAGCTGGGATTTTTTATGTATGTGGTTTAGATTTCATGGGTCCATTTTCATCATCTCATGGGAATGAGTACATTCTAGTTGTTGTTGACTATGTTTCAAAGTGGGTTGAGGCAGTAGCACTGCCCAATAATCAAGCCAATTCTGTAATTAAATTTGTCAATAAGAATATCATTACATGATTTGGAGTCCCAAGATCTTTTATCACTAATAATGGGACACACTTTAAGAACTATAAATTTAAATATTTAATGGAGAAATATGGATGTGTTCATAAAACTGGTACTCCTTGTCATCCATAGTTTAGTGGATAGGTGGAAATTTCAAATAGGGAACTTAAACAAATTCTTGAGAAAACTATGTCACGCTCTAGGAAAGACTGCTCTCTTAAATTGGATAAAGATTTATGGGATTATAGAACTGCTTTAAAAAACCCAATAGGTATGTCTCCTTATAGGCTGTTGTTTGGTAAATGCTCTCATTTACCTGTGGAGTTGCAACATAAATCTTATTGGGATGTTAAGGCTCTTAACTGTGATTTTAAGAGTGTTGGTGAGAGGATATTACTTGAGCTGAGTGAACTTGATGATATTAGGAGAGAGTGTTATGATAATTCAATGATTTATAAAGAAAGGACTAAAATATTTCATGATTCTATCATTCAAAACAAAGAGTTCAAACCTAGACACGAAGGTCCTTCTTTTTAATTCTAGACTCAAACTCTTTCTTGGAAAACTTAATTCCAAGTGGTCTGGACCATTTACTATAGTGATAGTTTTGAAGAATAGAGCTTTGGAAATTATAGTTGAAGCGAATAAACCCATGTTGGTCAATGGGAAAAGAGTGAAACATTATTTTGAGGGATAGCCGAAGAGCTTGGCTGCTTTCACTAAGCTTAAAAACTGTTCTTGAATAATGTATGGATGGGGACTTTAAATCTACCGCTACATGGGAGAAAACCCATGGTTCTTTTTGTCTTTATGTTGTTTCTTTTTAACCTTGAATAAATTTCTGCTTTTGTGATCTGATTTTTTGAAATACTTGTTACTTCTTGTTCTTTTTCCTGGTTTTCATTTTTGTGTTTTTAAGAAGATGTTGTTGTGTTAATAAAGGAGTGGAATTCCCATGATCATATTTGGACAAGAACTAGTCAGGGAAGTATTTCAACTTTCTGCATTTATTTATTCTTCTATTTTTTAATAAAATTCTTCTTAATACAAATATTTTTCTTCTCTAAGAAATTCGGCATGACTTTTAAGAATTATGAAACATATTTTCTGAAAATCTACTACATATATTGAAATAAATAACTTTTGTTACTTGTCTCTATGTTGTGATTTAAAATCTGCATGTACTTCACTATTGGAATCTAAATTGTATTGTTATTAAAATCTATTCACTGCTTGAATCTATGTGTGGGGGAGTACATGCTGCTGATCTTTTAAATCTGATTAATGTTGGGGGGTTTTGGCTTCACCTTTTTATGTCGTTTTGAATATCTAAGTGAATAAATTCTGCTAAACTTTCTTTCACCCTAATTAATTATTCACCCATAAGTTGCATGCCTTATTTGAACTTTAATCAAAAAAAATTGTCACTAGACATAAATGTTAATGAATATACTTTCTTATGAACCTGCTGATTATTTATTTATTTCGGAAAACTAATTTTTTGAACTTCATTGAGACCCTTTATACATGTCAAAAATCTATTAAATTGAAAATCTGTTTTGAACACTAATTTATTAATTGTTCTTCTCCATATTTAGAAGTCAAATTTGGGGGCAAATATGGGTTTTAAGTGTGGGGGACGGAGTCAATTATTGATTGTGATAAATTGTGCTTAATTGAAATCCCCTGAATTTTCACTGCAACTTCAAACTTATTGTGAAAAATTGGATAATGTTTTTCAAAATTCTTGCATAATTTTAGGCTTTACACTGTACTCAATTGAGTCTTTCCTTAAGAAAAGTTCCTTGCTGGTAGTTAATAATTGTTTTGAGTCTGAAATTAAATTTAATGGATGATTTATGAGTGATCTTACTTAGTTATTTAATAGAAATTCATTTTAGGGTCTACTTCTGAATGTGATATGGACAACCTTTTAATGGAGTTATGATCATAACCCTTGGAACTGGAAGTTTGATTCTAATTAAAGGGGACTCATTCATCTTTAAATTATAAAAATTAATTGCTTTAATGAGCCAATGTAAATGGTTTCTACATAAATCATTTGAAACTGGAGTAATTTGGGAATCTGGGATCCCACGGTGAGTCTCTAAGACCCTAGATGTTGGGTGTGTTTCTGTTAACTTTAATCCCTCTCTATGCTTTGAATAAGTGCATTTCACAGTTCTTAACACAATGATACATGTCTTGGGAAAAATAAATAAAGTGTCCAGGGTCAAAAATGAGCTCATTAAGGTGAGGGGAATGATGAACACTAGATGAAGAAGGGATCAACTGGTTTATATGGGAGTCATTTAGGTTGTGTCATTGAGGTGATTCACAAAAAAATTAATTATTTTTGGAACCTAGGTGAAAATGTCAAAGTACAAAGTTCCTTGGTTATGATATTAATCCATTGATATTTTATCTCCTATCATTCTTGGACTTAGAACCTGATATTGGATTAAAGTGAGTCATTAAGTTGTATCACATATGAGGCATGACATCTTCTTTGATGGATGGTCTTTGTATTATTAATTACCCTTGAGTATTTTTTATAGGCCAGATTCATATGAGTAATTCATTTTCTTAAATCCTGTTGTTATGTTTTGTCCTCTGTTTTGAGTGTTGGACATGTTACAGTTTGATCTTAATCATTAATACCATACTTTTTCTTTTCAATAAAAATAAAACATTAGATTGTTTGAGGACAAACAATGATTAAGTGTGGGGGAATTTATGTGGCTCTAGTTTTACATATTTTTGCCACATCTTTTTACTTAATTTCTAATGATTTAATTAATTATTTAATCACTTTATACTCAATAATTGTACTTCTGTATTTTTATAGTTAACTTTATTAATTAATCAATTTTTATAATTATTTATTTATTTTTAGTCATCAAAATAATAATTTTAATCATACTAAACTAATCATCTTTAATTATGTCTTATTTAGTTTGGTTAATTTAAATCTGATTGACTTTTTAATAAGTTAATATTTATTTTAAACAATTATTTAATCAACATAATCTATTTAATTAAGTTATTCTTTATTTTAATATTTTATCTTTTAATTTAGTTTCATTTTAATAGGTTAGCAATGATAATTAATATGTTAAATCATCCTGCTAATCATTTAAGTAAATAATTTGTGTTTTAGATTAAATTAAATATTTCTCTTTTAATTTTATGTGTTCAAATAATTGTTTAATTAATTAATTAAGAGTTTTTTTAAACATCAATTATATTATTTTATGCATGAATTTTGATTATTAATTCATTTACTATTGTTTTTAGTCTATCGGTGAGGTGGACAAGAACTAGCGGTGACCTATTGGGTCACTGATTCTCTTCATTTCTATTTCCTGCTACCCTGTAATAAATTTATTTAGTTATTTTAATTTAAGTCTTTTATTAATTTTGTTTGAATATTATTTAGTTTATTATTTAAATGTTGTCAATTAATAATTTTAATGTTTTAAAGGTTAATAAAAAATTCTGTCTTAATTAATGGTGTTCAACATTATTTTAATTAATTATTTTTAGTCTTTTTATTTAGTTTACTTAAGTTTTAATTTTATGTTTTATTTATGTGTTTTTAATTTATGACGGTCACCTTTAGCTATTTATTTTAGTCTTAACAGTGACCCCTGTTTTTATTCTATAGGTAACTATAAATTATGCTATCGGTGACCTTTCACCAACGGTGAGATTTCATTTTGTGTACTGGTAAACTTAGTTTTTATCCTAACAGTGACTTTTAGTTGTAACGGTGACCCCGGCACATCGATGTTACTTCTGTGTACCGGTGACCCTCGCACCGGTTCTTTTCTTTCTTTATATTATACTAACGTTGAGCATTTAATTTTGGTCTATCAGCGACCCTGCGCTATAATGTTTCTTTTATTATTATTTTTAATTCTAACGGTGACCCTTTAATTTTAATACTAACAGTATTCTTTGATTTTAGCTACCGGTGCCCCTCTTCTTTAATTTTATTCTAACAGTGACCTTCTACTACTCAATGTTAGACAACTCTCCCGCACCTCATAGATACGTCGTTTCTCTTTTTTTAACTCTATTGGAGACTATTAATTATCGGTAACCTTAATATATTTTGGTAACAGTCAGCTTTTATTTTCAGTCCATCGGGGAACTTTTTTTTACTAACGTCAACCCTCTCTACTTAACCTACCGGTGACCTTCAGTATTTTTTTATAACTATTGGTAATCTCCCTCACTGATAGACATCCTTTTATCTCCTCACCGTTGCATTTCCCCACTTCACTGATATACCACCGTACCTGCTTCCTCCTCACCACACACCCCACCAGTCTCTCCCCAGCATTCTCCTTCTTCACACACTATCCCTACACTCATCTGTTCCAGCAAACCCACCAACAATCCGAACCCAAACAATTAATCAAACTTGAAAATTCCAAATTCTAATTTCAGAAAACCAGTTCTTCCCCACCCGAGTCGTTGTTCACTACTGATCTGAAGGAGAGGGTTGCGACTCAAGAGTTGCCATTGAAAAGGATGAGGTACTTCGACCTGTTGTTGGGGCTAGAGAGAAGCTGCGTGAGAATTCGATCCGTGATTTTTCAAGACTAGATGAGTCACCGCCGTGCAATTTTTCTAGGAAGCAGCCGGTGCTTAGCTGATGGAGGAGGAGACTGAAGATGAGATGTCACGCCACCTGCGGATGAGTCGCGATGCTGCTGGATGCTGCTGGAGGAAGGGAGCCTATTCACTACTACTGAAGAAGATGTCGCACCCCACTGCCGCCGTTGTGGTTTCTTAAAGAAGAAAAAACATCCAGAAACCCTACCCCTTGTTCGTGTAGTGGCGATTTGGGGGGGGAAGGTTTTAAATATATATATATAATAAAATAAAAACTAAAAAAACTATAACTAATGAACTTAAACAATATTTAAAATAAAAACTTAAATTAAAAAACAATAAACATTAATAATTATAAATTAATAATTTATATAAGATATTTTATAAAACGGAATTTTTTTTATCATGAATAAAATTTTATTTAATTAATTAATAGTTATGTATAAAATCAAATACAGATATATTGTTAAAAATATTATTAGTTATAATTTAATATTATGTTTTAATAATTAATTATTAATACATTTTGATTATAAAATAAAATACAAATACTAAGTTATAAAATTAATTATAATTAAACTAAACTAGTTAACTTAAAATATTAATAATGTAAACTTTCAAAATAATAATAAACTTAAGGTTTATAATTTACTTTAATAATTTTAATTAATTAACTAATAATAACTTATAACAATTTAACGTCAAAATTAATAATTAATTAAACTTCTTATTTTAAATAATAACTATAACTCTTTTATTAACAAATTCACTCGACTTATAAAACGTAATTTATTATGATTTATCTTTTATAAATTTTATTTCATTATAGTTAATCCAAATATAGTTACTAAATGTTAGTAATTTATTTAAAAACTTTACTTAAAATTTTATTAGTTTTTTTAAAAAGACTTTTAAATAAACTAATTCCTAAACTATAATTCTTTATTTCTTTAGAGTTTTAACTATTTGGTTTATTTTTCTTACGCATGTTTATTCAAAAGTCAGAAACACATCTATGTTCACACAACTAACTCAACAAAAGTTAGTTACGAGGGAAAAACTAGTGCGATGTGCCAATCATGAAAAAAAGCATGTTGTGCAGTGCCTTTGTGAAGGGTTGTCAAAGTCGGTGGAAGATGTTTGGTGATGAGCAGCAGAAGACAGTGGGTACTTAAAGCAGAGAAAGAATCAAAATTTAAGAGGGGATTGGATGGTATTCATTCACTTTGTCAGAGATGATCAGGAGTAGTGGAGAAGATCTGGAGTATTGTTGTCCTAGAGTCGAAGGAGCTGAGGAGTGGAGCATATTCAGGGAGTTCTTTCTCCCTTTTGTTTTAACTCTTATACTCTGTTTCTTTGAAATTTTTTCCATTACTATATTGATAATGAACAATATATTAGTTAGCTAATTTTCTAGTTCGGGGAGAGTTCTTGATCTACTGGTGATCATTTTCATCCTTTTCATTAAACATTTCTTCTGTGATTAGAACTGATTGGTGAGATCGATTCTAATTACACATTTCTGCTTCGTACCACAAACACTAAATTTTTCAAAACTCTATAATCATTCGGTGAGTTTGATTATTGAATCATCTTCTAAGTAATCAACTCATAATGAAAACATCAGTACTTATGGTGAGTTTTTATTATTGTCCTTTAAATCATCTTTCTGAAGTTTTACTTCTTTAGAGTGGTGAACTCTAAGTTGTACAATTTCTGCAAATTAACTCTTGGTGAGGGAATAAAGTCTCCTATAAGCAGTGGTAAAATGAAGTAATTTTACATGATTAGGATAAAAAAAATAAACTAGTAGATTGGAGTAATCCCTGAACGTTCTTTTCTATTTGTCTTTTATCAGCATTTTATTTTCTTTGTTACATTTTATTTTCAGTTGTTCTCTATTTCAGTATAGGTTAGAACAAATTTACAAGAGATGTGTGGTTTTACTTTACAGTACATAAAGACATAAAAAAATATTAAAATATTAAAAAATATTAAGAGAATATAACTCACTGATGATAACAGTGAGGGCTTTTAAGTAGTTTTAGTAAGGTTGTGGTTAAAAATAGTCTTCCCTGTGAGTTCGACCCTTCTTGCCACATATACAGTAGTTAGTAGGAATATAAATTTTAAAATTTGGCTGACTTCAATGACAGTAAAGGTCACAAGACATTCACCTTTTTTGGATTCAAGTAAAAATTCTTAAATTTTATTCGGAGCAGCCCTAACCTATCACTCAGCATTTTATGGGTGTAAATAGAACCCAAGTGTCCCGCTTTTTGGTCAGGTGAGCATAACCAAAAATCACATTTTTAATGTAGGTAAAACCATGTGTGAGCTATGAATTGCAAACAAATCCATTAAAAAAATAAAACAAAATAGAAAAGTGTAAGACGTCGATGAAAAAGGATAGTGTAAATTAGTGATCTTCGGCCCTTCATGAATTAATTCACAATATTAAAACTTCATCCAGCCAACAATACCTCAAAAAAATCAATAGAGTTAAATTGTATAATGGCGTGACTCTCTTTTTCTTCCATTCACAGATTTTCTTTGACTATTATTTATAGATAAACATTTTAATAGATAATTTTACCTTAAAATTCCAAGAACCATATCCACACTGGTATTTTCAATTTCTTCAATATATATTTAAAACAAATGGTTAGATATAATTATAGAATCATATTACCATTACCTTCATTTTAAAATATCATACTCAGATTCAAAAAAAATATCACTTCATTACTATATGAAATAATTTAAAACAAATTCTAATATATATGTTATCATTTAATAAAATTATAATTATAGAAAATTAAAAAAAATGAAACACTTATAATTTTTAGAAATATATAACTATAGATAAATATATAATACTTATAATACCACTAATAATGTGTGGGAAAGAATATCAATTTGAAACTTCATTAGATAAAATTTTTCTTACACCACATATAGTATATAAATAATTTAGAAACAAGGAAAATGAAAAAAAAATGTCAGATCAAGGTGTACCAAAAGTGTGCAGTGCTAGGAATTATATTTAAATTTTAATAAATATTTAGTTTCCCTGTACCACATGAGAGGATATTTCATGTTAAATTTATAATTAATTTATTTACATCTTAAGAAAATAAATACTTTGTCTTAGGATCCTTTCTTCAATGGATTTGTTGATATTTTAAATTACCCTTTTTGTATTTCCTTTATTGTGATGTGAGGATCCAAGTGTATAATCTCTTTAGTGGTGATCCACACATGCTCCTCTAATCTCCAAGAAATGAAAACTAATCTCCAAGTGCTATCTTAGAAAATCGATTGCCTTGTAGTTTTTATTAATCGCTTATCCTTCAGTCTTAATAAAACCCCATACCAGATAATAATGTTATTATTATTATTTTTCAGTGCACTCCAACATACACTAATGATAAATATTATTTACTAGCTTCTAAATAATTATTTATCATCGAACATGGACTTGGTCTATTTAAACTCCTCATTATTTACTGAATAACTGAATAATAATTTTATTTAGAAAATATTATTTTATTCTCATATTAGAAAATAAATATTTATTAAATATTCAACAAAATAAATAAATATATTTTATTCACATTTCAGTGAAAAAATATTCATTTAATTTATTCAATCAATAAAACATGAATAAAATTAATCCTTGATATTGGGAATAATATTTATTCCATTAATTAAATTCAAATTAATTTAATCCTGGACAATAAAAACACTTAGTGTGTGACCCTCTAGGATTCTTTATCATTTTCCTTAGGCGGGTACACCTAAATTCCATTATTACTATCTAGAAATGGGTTAAGTCGCCTAAGAGAAAGAACTCAATATCGCAATGATGACAACCACATATGAATGCTCAGTATGTAACATAATCCTTTTTTCTTAATATCTCATCAATAAGGTTGTGCATCCATGTCATCAACCTATTAACACAATATGCCTTTCATTGAATATCAAAATTAAGCATCATTACATCATGGATATGTAATTTATGCGACATTCATATTTCAATCAAAGGGCCAAGATATTAATTTCCATAAAGATTGAATAGAAAAATAATTCCTCAAATTATCAATTAATAACATGTCATTCATGAAAAACCCAATGTACCCTACTTCCCACTAACATATGGCATGGCTGTTTTTATCAGTAAATCTAATAATGTGAGTCATAATATTTATTAAAGATAATATTGAAGTCTAAGGACCATTACACACACATGTAGATAGAAATATCTGATAAGATCAAAACATACAGAATTCATACTGGCGGGTCTATTCACATAATATCCCATCATAGAGATTACCAAGTGTGAATATCAGGAGAAGAAGCCTCATATGATTATGAGTACTCTCACTTAATGGTCTACATACCATGTGTCCTATTATAGTATGTTATCCAACTACAAAACTACATTTAAGATATATTTCCATAGCATCTTAAGGTTATCATCATAGAGGGGAACTAATTTGACCTAATCAATATGAGAGATACTCTAGGACATTATCACATTTATGTTTTATAGAAGAAAAATAAATATATGCCAATATATTTATATTAATATTCACTTCTTTGAATATATAAGTAATCTAAAGTAGTTTCTTCTAGGGCACCAACTCCAACAAACTACCAATTTTTCTAGATCCAACTACTATCAACAAGTTATTCCTAACATGTTAAACATACTTCGTCTAAGTATGGAAAGAGTTTCTAGGCCTACCATATTTTCATGGATTTGGTTTGTTAAGCCACATGTCTTTGTGGAAGATCTATTTACTAAAACATAAATATCTTTATAAAATCCCTCAAGTATTAATTTAATTGAGTATCCACCTCATATCCCCATGTGAGAATCATGACATATTGAATAATTCTTTAGTCATAGTTTATCATCAAATTAAAAACATCAATCTTTTGGTATAACCCAAATTCATAATAGAATGTTTCTAAATTTCTTCTTAAGTTGTATCAGAAGACACGACATACTTAGATATTGTAGATATGTAAACCACTAGTGGTAAATAGTTTTTCTTTTATATTACCATAGCCTTATTTTGATACTAGATCAAATAGAAATAAAAATAGATAAGTTTTAAATTCCCTCGATCACTAGTATTCTCACATCTCCATACACCCAGAACTCATCTAGTTTTACTTTTCAAAGTATTGTTAGGTAGTTCTAACTGTATGTGAATGCAATTATGTTATATTTATTTGATATTCTCTTATTATTCATTATGTATTAATAATAACCAACATCATTATATATCAAGTAACATGAGATTAATTCTTATTGCTTAATCTTGTGAAATTATTTTAATCTCTTTAATCACTTCCAATTCTCACATATGTTCTAATGGATGGATTATATTCCAATAATAATTCGATCTTGAATTATTTCAACTTATATTTCTCAATACTTAGTTAATATATGAACTATAAGTTATTTTAGAAAACACATGGAGCTATATTATAGATCTTTTCCCAATAACACACTTCTTGCTTCAAGACATACTTGGAAAAAATTAATTCTTTAGTCTTAACAAACTGGTAAGATACAACATTCATTTTCCATATATTATCAACATATCTAACTTAAAAAACTTATAGATATCCCACTAACCAGATAGATACACATGTCTCTCATTAATTTCCAAA
The DNA here is from genome assembly GCA_963277665.1 of Viscum album. Taxonomy (NCBI): domain Eukaryota; kingdom Viridiplantae; phylum Streptophyta; class Magnoliopsida; order Santalales; family Viscaceae; genus Viscum; species Viscum album. The sequence goes on along the minus strand of OY728157.1, from coordinate 19,060,540 downwards.
TTAATATTCTATAATAATTATGCATGATTTATTCATAAATTAATTTATGCAATGTTTATATCTTATAGTAATTTTTTTATGTCACTGTCCCTTTTAGTTATGCCTAGTATATATATACCATAGGGTCTCCATTTGGTTGTGTCATATAGACATCTTCCATAAGGATTTCCCTAAAAGAGGTGTCCTTGACAATCAATAACCCAATATGGTTACCGTAGAAGTATTATTTGAAAAGTATAATTAAAAAATCATTTTAGACATGATGAGAGGTGAATATGTTTTTTCACAGACTAAACATTAGACAATCAATCATTCTTTATTCGTATTCTCATTTACCATCCATTTCAAATTTCTTTTGAATACTCATCAATAGTATCGAGTATTAAAAAAATTAAAAATAAAAAGTACCAAATATTGATAAATGGAGTACAATACATGAATTTATATGTAATTTTCAACCTTAGCATATTACCAATTACTACTTCTTAATATAAATTGTTATTCTAAAAGAATAATATATGTATCACCCACTACGGTGAACATATACCACCTATTTGATTATGAATTCCTATATAGTATATGTCTCTATAACTACTCCTCACACTAAGCTTAGTGGAGTCCAGTATTCCTATTCCATATCATGTGCATCCTGATCCTTAACCCATAAAAGTTAAGTCTTCTCCAAATATCTTTAAAAATATATTTTTCCTTTATTGAAATATAATCGATATTTACTAGATGTTAATATCCTTAGTGTCTATAAGGTCATTAACATAGATGTACCTTAGTGTTTTAATGTTAGTTTTTATCTAATATTAGTTTTGTTTTTAACAAGTACTTGTGGTAGTGTTTTAATGGGTTCTTATCATATTGAAATTGATATGACATCTATTATACAATATACTTCGCATATGGTTAGTTGTTACACTTCTATTTTAAAATATTTATTGGATGGTATAATGGAATATTTTCAATATATATAGGTCTTATCATTAATCTTACTTTTATAATCATAAATTCCTTGATTTATATAAGGAAATTTTAGTTTTGGATTACATTTACTCCACATGTATGATCAATGATTACTTGGATAATATGTTCTCTAATAATCCAGATCGAAGATTCATCTATCTTTACCAAGTGTGCCAGTTTACTTCACAAATCATTTCTAAAATTTCTTAAAGGAATTTCATGAATTATTTGAAGTTACCTTCATCTTTAGAATAGTTCACATGTCTATTTTGAACAAATTTAAAAATATTTATGATGTAACATTATGTATAAAGGTTTCTTTATCTAAAACATGATATGTATTTTGTTTGTATATCAAGTACCATAGCTCAATTAAAACTAAAAACACTATAAAAGGAATAAAAAAGTCAAGTACAGTCAGTTTTATTTAAAAAATAATTCTCTTTCCATAATGAGGTAAGCTCCTTATATTTTTTATTCATTATTCATTACAATGGATATACGTGATTCAAGAGTTACTAATATAATAGTTCAGTGTTTAAATTACCTTAAAAATATTTATTCCAAATTTTAAATAATTTCTCATTGGTTCTAGAAAAAAAAATATAAATGTTTTGGTAACACTTGTTACAAACTTGAATCAATTTGTTTATAATTGAGAAGTAAAAATCTCCCCTTAGCTGACATAGGAATCATGCTTTCTCTAATCCTTTTGAGTTAAAATTATAACCCTTATATTCTTTATTATTTCCTATATTTAAATAAATATTTTTTGTAAGCATATTACATTTAATATACAAATTATTAGTTGAAATTTGATGAATATACTTGAATTGGATGCAGCTTCTTGCTTCATTAAACCATTGAAATTTATTTTCCAATTTTCAAGCTTTCCACATGAGAAGCAAATAGCCTCTTGTTGATTCTTCTTCCCTCAAGTCCTTTGTATCTTTGAATGATGTTCTGAAGGATATTTTTCAGAATATTATTCATAGGATCTTCGTCCTTTTCATTCAAAATTTTCACCATAAGCGGTGGAGAAACATGTTTCTACCAATCCTTATCTTCTTGGTAAAGTGTGGGCAAAATATTCCCAAGAAACTTATCTATTTTGTTTATCCAGGCTTAAAAAATTAAGAATAATCTTATTGGTAAGGATAATAAAATAATATTAATTCATAATTTATTATTTAATTGGGATACCAATTTCACTAATCAATCAACAGACCCCATAATTTTGAAAGCATGATCAGTAGCTAGATTGCCTTCTTCAAATTTACACTGATATAGTGCATTGAAAATATCATTTATTTTAAGTCTTTTTTTCTCTTTATCAAGAGAATAGAGGTGTGTTATTGTGGTGTAAGCATCAATTTCATTAAGTTATATCATCAAATTTATATTCATAGTTGATAATATAATACAATGGACATAAGAAGAATCCTCAATATATCTCTCGTAGTCTTCTCTTTCACTTTCACTCACCTACTAATGTGGTAGGAGTAGAATATGGGACTCCAACACATAAAAAAATTGTGATAATAGTGCATAGCATAAAATATGATACTGAATCTTAAAATTTTTATTTTCATGGGAATACCATGAGTTAAGGAATGATTTTTCAACTTTCATAGCCTTTATTTTCATTTTTTCACATTAATTAATACATATGAAAAAATCCATTTTTTGTATTTTTAAATGACACTTTTAAAGGCTGAGTGTGAACCCTAACAACTTATCCAAATAAAAATCATAAAAATAAATGCATACCTAATAAATACTACAATAAACTCCTCTCCCCAGTGATTACATCATTATTTAAAGCGTACACCATCACATGACCACTTGACTAGTTATCCTGTGTAGGGTTTCATAGGTTGGGTACAGTTGGAAAAAATCCACACCCTCTAATTCCTCTAAATATATATAGAAAAGCTCTGGTGAATGCTTCCTACTCTGGAACCTCATCTAAAGTGGATCCTTGTATATTTTTTAAGATCTTTCACAACCCAGAATCACAAAATCACTAAAGACCAATCATGCTGATGAAAATCATGAAGAGCCGTGCATGGGTAGGCTTAAAATTTAAAATTCAAAATTAGAAGGACTGCCATATTCATCCCTGAACCGTGATCAAACCTCATCATATCCTTCAATCCATATAAGAACATCACTAGGAGCCAAAATATATGGATACACCACCAGACTTCAGCAGTCCCTCACCCACACATACCAAAGCACCATGAATACCACCACTCATATCCACCTTAGAGAGAGTGGAAGAATACTAAAGAAAGAGTATAGGAACATGCCTCCAAATACCTCTATGGATCTCTTCTCCAACCCCCCCCCCAATATTCAAAATGAAAAATAAAAGGCACAAGGAGAAGGGAATAACATTTCAAGAATCCTAGAACACATTACCTTTCACACAAGAACATCCCAAAACCTACTTGGAAACTATCTAACCCAACCAAATTGGAAAGGAGAAATAGACCTAGAACATAGAGCATCATAAGAGAGGACAGGATATCCATAGAGAGGCAAGATGAATCCAGATACAAAAAACCCAAATAAAAAAATCATTGACAAAACATCACAAGATCCAGCCACAACTTCAATCAAGAAACATCACACAAAATCACACCTATAATAGTCATTTCTAGTGAGAGAATGGAATCATAGTAGGGAGAAACAATGAACACCGAAACTTCACTCCAAAAAAGAATTAACATGCATAAGTTTTAGCATGAACAAGATGAATGCAAGATCCTTCATAATTCCATGAAAACTCCCATGATAGCAGCGACCAAGACCACAATGCTTAAACAAATGAGATCCAATTCCAATGATGGCACATCTTCAGAAGCACGACCTCTAATAGGTTCAAAAATAGAAGAACCTGGTGTGGAGACAACCCCATCTCCACACGAGCTCAAATCTCCCTATATCTATCCTTCAGCGGCAAATTTGTTTTCAGATTTGAAAAATCATACATGGAAACTTTAATAAACATTTGGATTTGGTGGATTTATATTGAAGCAAGAAATGAAATTGTACCCACTGAATCCCAAAGATTTATCACCGCTGAAGCCAACGTGATATCTCCAAGACAATCCACATCGAGTTGAACCACCCTTGACAACCATAGTTGATCCATGCCACCAAGACCACAAATGATGATACCCCTTCCAGATCACCAAAGATCCCCCACCACTCGACCCATGCCTCTGTTGCCTTGGAGACACCATCGCACCGAGATATGAATCCATAGGTCCTCCGAGGATGGGATAAACCCTAGGAGATCCATGGACTTCTTAGACGAAGCCTAGATCCCACAATAATTAAAACATATGATTATTACTTTAATTGATTAAAAATTATTCAAGGAATAATAATATTTCAATTTTATTAATTCTCCCACTATTTTATCAAGTCTCAATAACCCCCACCATTGAACTCTAAAGGCCTAGTGGCTATAAAATTCTACTGGAAAGGATCTATATTCCCATTTTTATAACCACAACAAGGGGTGGTTAAGCTACTTGAAAGAATTTTTATAGGTAGTTCTTTTCTAACTATTGGTTTTTAGCTCCTTGATTCGTTGAGTGGATTCCCCAATCCAAAAAACCAAACTTGGATTTCCTTTACACATTCCTTCATATTACAACAATTCTAGAAAGGGATGATCCTCTTAATGAAAAATGTTTAAGTCAACCAAGAACCTTCATAATAACTACCCTTATAAAAGTAAGTGTCCCATCAAGGGTTGTTAAGACACTTGGTTCTATTGAGTTTTTTTCCCTATCAAGTAATGGAAGGCCAAGTCTGACTTAATATTTAGTTTATGGATTTTATTTTTTATTATACATAATTTTTATCTTTCTTTTATCATTTACATGTCTTGTTAATATTAAGTGTATTTTACTAAATTAATTAACCATTTTGGATAATACATTTATGAATAATACATTTTTTTAAAGTCTAACTTTTCATAATAATTCATTTATTTATGTGATTTTGGTCTTGTATCCATAAAATAAAAAATCCATAGATAGATATGAATAAATAATTAAATGACCTGATCATGAGATTATATAATGGTTGATTTAATTAGAGGACATTAAATCAACCATTGACATAGAGAGAATAACTCATATTTCCAGTCTTGGAATGATTTTCAACATTTTGTATTTACACTTTTTTATCACCTAATTCAGCATCATAATAGTTCCATCTTAAAATTCCTCCACAGACCCAAGAATACGACATTGAATACATGTAATTATAACTCACTCATAGGTTATGGTAACTAAAATATTTCTTCAGGGGGATTATATAAATAACCATGAACACAAATGTCCTACATAATAATTGAGGGAGGGATGACTCACAAGACAACATATTTAATTTAATAATAAATAATTACAAAATCATGAAAAAAACTGAATTAAAACCACCAACACACACAAAGTTCTTGGTCAAACTCATAAACAGTCATACATTCAATTTATACAGAAAATACAATGGATAACATTCAATTATTATTATTTTCATTATTGTTGTGATAAATGAACATGAATTAATTAATTAATTAATTAATTCCCTTAAATCGTAATTTCCATATGAATCCTCTTCAGTATAACCAAAATAAAGGCATTAATAGAAAATAAATTTTAGAACCCATAGTTAAATATTTACTATAAAAAATTAATTGATCATTTAATAATATTTAATACCATTATTAGATTATCAAACACAAAACGGTTCAATCAAATCAATAAGGTTTTAATGTTACAATTTTCAATTTAATGTAATTTAATTATGCCATTAATTGGGAGACTACACAGTGTGTACACCAGCTACATGTTTTGTATATCAGTTGTCATGTATCTAGGTTACATTCCTAAGGATTTGGTTTTATTACTTGTAAAGACTAAAAAACATGTATATTCTAGCTACATGATGTGTTTTCTTCTTGTTGTTTGCTTGAGATACTCACCTAAGTCTTCAACATGTATCTCATAAGGATTACATGGTGTGTGTATATGACAGCTACACTTCATGTTGTCTGAATGTCATGTTCCCATACAATTCACTAAAAAACTCAACATGTTCTTATAAAATATACTACAGGACATGTGTAGGCTTGAAATACACCATGTATATATAATTTCATTTTTCCAAATAATTTCCCAAGGACTCAACATGTATCTTGGATGACATAATTGATGAACTAAAAATCATGTATAATGTGTACATGTCATTTATATAATAAATTATCTATTTTATCAGTCTCATGTTCATTGAACATGTATAATGACCACACAGATTGTGTGATTTACACCGCTAACCCATGTAGACTACATGAAATTTACACAAAATACACACCATGTAATATGATAATCATGTGCTAGGTTGTCCTGTCAACACATGGTGTACACCATGTGTTTACACTGTGTGTCATGATGTGTATCCCACAACATGTCTAGGTGCAAAATTCTAGGGTACACAACATGTACTTAAAAGTACATGTCATGTAAATCTATATTACCAACCAAAAATTGGAAGTTCTCCTTTGCATCTATATCAATTCATTATCTTTTCTTAGAACATTAAGACTAAAGTTTTTTTATTAATATGTCAATAATATGTTAATTCAAAATGGATTAAATAAAAAATAAAATGAAATGAATATTCAACCATGATTTTGTATGGATCAATAATCAAATAAATAATTATAAATTTATATGTGACCCCTCTAAAACCACTTGTTAGATCCAGGCATAGAGGAAGTTTGATTTGGGGGGTGTTATATTAAAATTTCATTTAATATTTAGTTTCTTGAATACCTCTATGAGAATATATCATGTTAAATTTATAATTTATTTATTTAGATATAACGAGAATAAATACTTTATCTTACGATCATTTCTTAGAAGATGTTATTGATCTTCCAAAATACCATTTTCATATTTTATTTATTGAGATGTAAGGATACAAGGGTATAATACCTCTAGTGATGATCCACACATGATCATTTAATCTCCCTAAAAATCCATTCAATCTTTGGGATCTAGAATGGAAAATCGATTGTCTTGTGGTTTGTGTTGATCGCTCATCCTTTAGTCTTGAGGAAATATCTCTAGTGTTTCTTGTTCCTTAGATGGAGAGAAATGGAGGAGTCTAATGAGAATTATTTGTGTGTAACAATTCTCCATTTTCAAATTTTTTACTCAATATCCATAATGGGATATTTATAGAGGTAGGGTTTAGTTTAGAATATTTATTTATTGCATGTCCCCCTTAAACAATACTAAAACGTTTTAAAAAAACCCCATGCCACATAATACTATTATTATTATTATTATTGTGTGTGTTCTAACATGTGATAACGATAAATATTATTTACCTGCTTGTAAATAATTATTAATAACTGGATACAATATTAGTCTATTCAAACTCCTTGATATTTATTGAATTCTAGAATAAACATTTTATTCATTAATAAATATTTTATTCACATAGCAGAAAATAAATATTTATTAAATATTAAATAAAATAAATAAATATATTTTATTTCATTTCCAGTGAATAAATAGTTATTTAATTTATGTGATCAATAAAAGCTGAATAAACTTATTCCTTAGTCTTTTGAATAGTATTTATTCTATTAATTAAATTCAAATATAGTTTTATCAAGGTAAAAAAACACATAGTGTGTGACCATATAGGATTATTTCTCATTCTAAATAGGTGATTATGCCTAAAGTCAATGATTATTGTCTAGAAATGGGTCGAGGAACCCAAGATAAAGAACATAATATCGCAATGATTATAACTACATATGAATGCTCACTGTGTAATATAATCCCTTTATCTCAATATCTCATCAAAAAGTTTCAAATATATATCATAAAACTATTTTCCCAATACATATTTCATTAACAATATAAAATAATCATCATTACACCATGACGATGGAATTTATGTGACAGACATATTTCAATCAAACGGCCTAGATATCAACTTCTATAAAAATGGAAGGGAAAAATCCTTCCTCAACTTATCCATTAATAACGTGTCATTCATGACACACCCAGCACACTCTAATTCCATCCAACATATGGTGTGACGGTTTTTATTATTAAATTTAAGTGCACGAGTCATAACATGCATTAAATATAATCTTAAAGTCTATGGACCATTACACGCACACATAGATAGGAATATACGATGACACCAAATCTTGTGGAATTCCTATTGGAGGGTCTATTCTCATAATCTTCTATCTTGGAGATTACCAAGTCTGAACTTCATAAGAATAAGACTCGCCATATTATGAGTAATTGCACCTCATGGTCTATATACCATATCTTATATCACAGTATGTTATCAAACAGTATATCTATATTTAAAATATATCACTATAGCGGCTCATGGTTCTCATCATAGTGGGGAACAACTATGACATTATCAATACAATAGATACTCTTTGACATTATCACATTAATTTTATGCATATGAAAAATTAATATTTAATATTTATATTAATATTCAATTATTTGAATATACAAGTAATATAAATTAGTTGGTTCTAGGGAACCAACTCCAACAAAAATTACTTAAAACAATATTCCAACATCGTAAACAACTAAAATTTATAAAAACCAAGAATATTTTCAAATTTAAAATATCATTTTTAAACTAAAATTAGCACATACGTGAATTTGACTACATCGGTGATTTTCCCATATGCAATTTGATCACATAGGGGAAATATCCTTGTAATTGAAATAATAATGCAAAAAAATTAAATATATGATATTCCATGTATATAATTTTCACCACGTAAACGAATCTATGGATATCCCATGCTATGTAAAGGTAGTAAGAAAATTATATACCTTGCATAACGGTGAAATAAAGTTTTCATTGGTTATGAAAGGGAAATATGTAATTGTGTAAAAGTACATATATAGCTCACTTAAGGGTAACCTTGAAATGAAAAAGGTTATGTAAGGGTAACTCATAATTTATATACACTATGTAAGGGTACTACATAAATTCATAGGAATGCGTAAACGTAAAAAAATTAATTTTTAAAGGTAATCATAAGTTTGATAAGGGTAAGAAGTATTTTCTAAATGTTTCATAAAATTTGATAGATGAAATTGATTTTATATGTGTAAGGGTATAATAAAAAATCAATAGTATGCATAATGGTAAAATAGAAACTCACATAAATGTAAGCATAAAATTTAAATTTTTTTAAAAGGGTAAGATTCAACTTATATATGTTGTGTAAGGGTTATTAGAATATTCTATATGTTGCATATAGGTACAATAATTCACTTGCATAAAGGTAAAGATACAGATGTGCAAGGGTAAGTGAAATATAAAAACATACATATAAGTAAAGAAAATGTTGTGTAAGGGTTAGTGTAAGACAAAAACTTACATAAAGGTAACACCAAATTTCTATGCATTGAAAAATGGTTATACAAAAACATATGTAAAAGTGAAAATAAGTTTATAAGATAGGTGTAAGGGTAAAACTAAACTTCTTCATCATAGGTAAGGGTAAAAAAAATACTTTTAAAATTAATTTTTCATAAGATTTAAAGAAAAGAAATTATATATAATAACAATAATAATAAGAATAAATTATAAACGGTTAAATAATAATTAAACTGAACATAATTATTATTATTATAAAAAAAACAATAATCCATTATTTAAATAGAGTGTGCATAAAATAATACATGTGATAAAAATTTTAAATAAAATAATCATGTAATAAAATAATATCACTGATATTAAACACTAAATATAATTATTAAAAAAAATAAAATATGTAATATAATTGTATACAATTAAACAATTAATAAATATAATAAAATTGAAATATCTAATTTATAATGAACCAACTAAAGATATGGATATTAAAATTTTGATTCTGTAAGTAAATTTAAACATTATATTATATTATAAAATTAAAAAATATTCCAATAGAAATTGAATAATAAACAAAGAGGATGTTTTCAGTTTAATAAAAAACCTAAATTTTCTAAATACTCTCAAAACCTCAACACTATTAAAATAGTTTTGGTCAGAATAAACATGAAGACACAAAAGGGGGTGTGAATTGTGTCCATTTAAAACACTCAAGCAATTTAAAATTAATCCCCCATTTTGATTTAGAAATAAATTTAGTTCTCATTTATTCAATAAGATTAAACAACAAAATAATAATGAAAATAAGATCCCATAAAATTTTATAATGGTTTGAGGCACAAATATCCCTTAGTCAACTCTACCAATGATATCACTAAGAGGTTGGTTGTTTTCACTAAACTAGTCCTTTTATTGAGGACCTCTATAACTGATTGTAGGTAGTTAATAGTATACAATAAGGCTTTAATTGGGTCTTTTGTTTATTTTATAAGGAATAACATAAAAACAACTTAGTGTGGGAAGTTGACACTCCAATAAAAACAAAGATGCTGATTTTTTAAAACATGTTCGGATCATAGTTGTCTCCAAAAATCATAAAATAATATGTGTTCAAAGTAATATTATATATACTTCGCATCAATTTCCACTTGATGAAACTCTGAGTTGTTGTATAAAATAATACAAGGATCACATTAGAAACAAATTGTCTTCTTAGAAGTAGGATAGATACACAATAGTAGATTGAAACATGTGTATATCCAAAGTGTAATCCAATGAAAGTTTTCAGTTAAATAAATAATATTATAAAAATTTGAAATACTATAATTAGTGGAAAATAATATTCTCAAACTATCTTGGTGAAATATGAAAATATTTTTTACTTTTCAAAACATCAGATAAACAGAGAGTTGTTCAAAAAGATTTGATTCTAAAAATAGATATGTATTCACACTCTCTGTTTTATGTAGTTTCTATATACACTATATCCAAATATAAAATACATTGATAATAAATAAGATATCATACTTCATTATTGTGAAGTTTATCTAGAAATTTTACCAGAGAAATTGTGATCTTCAAAATATTTAGTGCATTTGAAATTTGAATCTAAAACATCCACTAAAAATCATAACTACCCTTAAAAATAGGAACAATTTAATCCAATGTTAAATATACTTTGATAAGGTCTTCAAAAAATAGTTAATGAGATATTTACTCCCATTAAACCATCACTAAAATCTCAGAAAACATCTAGAATTAAAAAATTTTAGATGACTACTCAATGTAGGGATTACTCTGAATACATAATCATAAAAATTAAGGTGTTCAATGTACAGATGATTCCAAAAATCTGGTTATCTAACCATATTTCAAATCCTCAAATGTAGGGTTCTTCACAAAATTTAGGTTTCTATTACTAATTTTATGTTCAAACATAAGGTATAAAAAGTAGTGATCCTTATCAAAAGTTATATTCTCAAAACTAACATTCACCTTAAACATGGGTATATAAACAATGATTCCAAAATTCTTTAAAATGTAATAATTAGAAAATAAAAACTTCATCCAAATTACTTCTACGTTTCAATATAAAATAAAATAAATATTCCAATAAATATAATCTTGAAATTCATGTATTGTGACTTCATTTTTAAAATTAATGAGGGTGATAGTGAGCATAAAAATCAATGAGATATCAACAAAATTATTGGATCAATAATTATATACCTAGAAATATACTGATTTTTATGATCATAAAACCCATATAAATATAAACACAAAAAATAATTAGGTTTTAAATAATAATTTAACGAATAGATATTTATTATAAAATAAATAATCATAGAGAAAAAATTAATAGAATGTTTCATTTATCAAAAAAATTCCCCCTTTTGTGAAATAAAAATGTATAAAAATATATTAAAACACAGTTAGGGTATTATAATATTGTTAGTTAATGTTAAGATATCCAAAAATAAATGTTTCCTAAAAAATTAATGGGATCTGGAATATAAAACTACAATAAACAGTAAATAATGATAATAAAAACCTAACAAAAGAAATTATTCATGTTAATTATCTCATATTACAAAAAATATTTGGATCGTATTATTAATAAGGCTAAGGGTAGGATGAGGAAAAGGTTTATTATCATTATAGGAAGATTATATGGTCATGGAATCATGAATAGGTTGATGCACTTCCTTAAACACCTTCACCAACAAGTTGAAATTCTAATTCTTTTGTCTTTCACATTCCTTCATTAACAAAATTGACTCCTAGTATAGTTTTAGCACTTCTACCAAATTCCCTTTTAGAAAATTATGAATAGTATTTGAATATTGAACATATTTATCTATCATTACACCTAGCTGGTCCACCAAAAATCTAAACACCAGGCACTATAGATGTAAATTTCTCAACAGTCACTTTCTGATTTTCATTTGAGGTATGTAGAGGCACACTGATTTGACTGATACTGGCCTGGACAGAACCAAACTGATGTGATAAAAAAATAAGATCACTAAAATCTAATTTTAAAACCATTTCACTTTATATTTGAGTAACTTTATCATCTATATCTCTCTTAAAATAATCAAAATATATCTTGGATATTGATATTTCTTTCAAACCATGATACTAAACCTAGAGATATTCAAATTATATTTTGGAAATTGAAACACTCTTCAACTATTTATAATAATTATGATCATTCTCAAACTTCTATTTCAACTTAAAAACTTCTTACTTTAACTGATTTAATTTATAATCCATACCCAAAGGAAATAAATGAATAAATTCTTACAAATTCAAGGCATCAACACTATCCAATGATGTTTTCTTAGGTGTCACAGAAGGATCTTAAACTTTAACCATCTAAAGTTATTATACTTCCAACTCTTCATCATATAACTCTCTAAGAACTTTATTTTCCACTCTATATTCTTTAATATTCATTTCTAATGACTTCTCTATAAAAAAAATATTGATCACTAATCAGTTCAGTTGTTGCAGTAACTTTAGGATTACTAACTTTCTGATTGTGATGAGATTCCTCCATAAGGTTTTCCTGACCATGAACAACTTTTTCATCTATTAATTTATAAAAAACAAAAACAACTACATCCAAAAACCTTTCCTTAGTAGAAACAGGTTAATTTTCCTCCTCAACCATAATATTTACAGCATGTTCAACATGCTCCTCAATTTTTCTAGGCCCCTGAACTAAGAAAACTCCAATTTTTTTAGTAGAAGTCTCCTAAAAAGTTATATGGAATTGAATAAATCCCCATTTCCTCACATAGATTTTGTCTTCCAACACTTTATTTCTCTTAGTATTTATTTGAATGTTGGTAGTCGAAATAGAAGAATATTCTAGATATCCAACCAAATGAGGTACTCTAGCTCATTCAATTTGAGATTTCGAAACTTCTAATACACCATTCTTATAAAAATTATCCTAATTAAAGATCTTGTTCTCCCCCTAAGCATGATATATAGACTATTCTTCCTCCTCATCACCAATAGAAAACATCATACCCTTGGTTATTCTCTAAAAAAATCAAAATCTCTTGGTTGTTCTAGTAGACATGATGTTGTTGTGATAACATCTCAGTTTAGTATGAATGTCATTGATTTTACCACTCTTGTAAGGAATAATACAAACTAACCTTCCATAGGGTTAAAATGAAATCCATGTATCCATCAAGAAATAATAATTCATATAACTCATCATGAACTGGATGAAATTCAATTTGATGTCACTCAACATAAAAAACTTTATTTCCATGTCTAAGAAGAGGATTTTCTATAAATCAACTATCCTTGACACTATAGTAGTTTTAATAAGCTTTACCAAAACACTCTCGTCTGTCTCCAAATCCTTTACTAACATCTTTCTAATTTGAGAATTTCTAAATAGAAAGGATATGACATCTTTTTACTTATTAGTGTTTTCACCAATATATCTTAAACTAAATTAAAACACTTCTTTGTGTGTTAATTTAAAAATTATATCCATATCAACTGTGGAAACATAAAATTATTTTTTGTTCATTTTTGATAAGATAGCATATTTTTCATCAATAATACTAAATCGAGAATTATCATAAAAATTTTAACTCATTTTTAATTTCATACTATTTATTTTGACCATCAAACATATGATCCCAATGTTGGAAACTCAATGTTTTTTTAATGTTATTTTATTTTGGGAAATACATTTTAAATCTAAAACATTCCCTTAAAGAAAATTCCCTTTAGAAATATAAGATCATAACCTTTTTTGTATTTATTAGACTGGATTTTTCGGTTTTCTTTGTCTTTTCCATTGTGATAATTAGAAAATTATAGGTTTAGAAACAAGGGTTTGAGAGAGATTAAGAGGTCAAAGGTTCAAAAGAGTGTGACATCAGAGGTAGGAGAAATAAGGGTTTTACTCTGATGGTTTCAAGAAAAATTTTAGTTTCTTGAGAAAACTTTTCAGTGAAATAAATTGATATTTTTAAAATTGAAAAGGAAATTTCATGGAAATTTATTATAAAAATAAAAAAAATAAACAAATTTATAAACCAAATAATCAAAATAAATAAGAAATAATTTAAAATAAAATCATAGAAAAGTTAATTGTTATACTAAATAGAAATAAAAAATAAATTTAAATCTTTACAAAAAAATTAAACAAACCTCACATCCCCCTTAATAAAATCAAAAAATGTAGTGGGAAGTGGTTTAGTAAAAATATTAGTAAAATGATACTCAATATTTACAAATTCTAAATATATATACCATTTCTTAACATTATCTATTATTAAATTATGTCTAAGATCAATATTCTTAGTCCTAGAGTTAATCACATGCTTTTTTAAAATATTAATATCACCGGTATTATCAAATAAAATATAAATTTGATTTAATGTTAGTATAAATTCTAGAAGATTTTGTTTTATCCACAACACATGTGCATTATAACAGCTGGTGCATATGTATTCTAACTAGTTGTTTATAATGAAACTGAATGTTTCTTTTTTAATAGAAAATGAAACTAGATAATTTTCTAAATATGTAATGACCTAACCCACTAGGCCCCTACTATCCTATGAAAGTTCAATCCATCACAAACCCAATCCCACCTCTAATAGGCTAGGGGATGTCGGTAATAACTGAGAAGGCATAATGTAAATGGGAGGTCTTTTCTTAGTGTACCTGTATGCACATAACCAACCATCTCCATGAAACTATAAAGAGGTATAATAATAAAAGAATTAATCATATATAGTAAAACACTCATTAAAAACCTCTAGGGAATATATCAGAGTATGAAAATATATATTTAAAGTGTATAGGTGAAAAATAAACACCCACCTAGAAATGAAGTCCCAACCTAATAGCAACAAGAATAAAAAATATCTATGAGAGCATGTCTCTTGATGTCTAAGCTCAACCATGGAATATAACATCTACACCTGAGTATAACTATACTCTACCAATGTCATTATTGAACTGTCTTTCTTCTGCATAATACATAAGATGTGTGGGAAAATACCATACAGTGGTTAGTATATATATAACTAAAAATAAACCCGGAAAAATACAAAGGGATAGATAAAGAGATACGATAGAAATAGTTACCTCAACCCAAAGAAAAAGGGAAACAAAACCCAATAATATATATATATATATATATTCAATAAAAAATATAGATTAAGACAAATGGTATCTATATCATACAACTCGGCCTAGTACAATGAGTTATCCTACAGCTCCAAAGGTCTATCATCGATACCCAACATCTCATGTGTTTGTCTGAGAAATCCATGTGGCGGACTAACAACTATCCAAAACTCTACATCCTAAGGGGGAAAATCTCTAATAGACTACATGTAACCTTGTATGATATGGGTATTCCACATAGAATAAAGAGAGAGTAACCATACCTCAGTGCATTAAGGGGGTCCTATGAAAATCATGGATGAATCTTGTTCTATCACAATAGTGTGTTCCACTTAGTGAATAGAGGACATGTCCCCTAGTATAATAGGGGTGTCACTCAGTAGGTATCGATAGAGGAACATATCCCTAGTACCATTGGGTATTCCACTCTAGACATGGAGGACACGAGCCAAAGTACGATAGCGGTGCCACTCAGTGGGTAGAGGACACACTCCCTAATACCATAGGGGGTAAAAATTAACTAGTTTACGGAGTATGGGGGACCTATACCCTGGTGCAACAGGGGGATTTCCATCCCCGACCTCTCTATATAATGATCATTCCTGATCACTGTTATCAGCAAGAATCGCCTAAATCCGAACATTCCACTTCATATCTCAAAATCCACTACGAATGCTTATGTCGTGTTCTTTGTGGAAAATTTTTTTGGATAGGCTACTATCATGCTAAAATATGATTCCAAATGATTGGGATATACAAGGTGGAAGTCTCTAATAAAAGTACATGATGTGCACTTGGGGTCAAATGGTGTGTGACCTCACCCAGTCTCTTGTTCATGTCAATGTTAGTAGATGGATTTCATAGCCTTGTAGAACTACATCACATTTAAGTGTACTACACAATGTGTCTTGGCCAACAGAGTCCTACGGGAGTTCTATTTTCCAAGACTGTGTTCTTTATGTTGTGTCTGTGTACTCTTAGAGTGCACAATGTGTCCTCCTATAGGGTTTCATTACCATATGTAGTTGTCACATGGCTTAGACACCAAGGGAGGGTCACACGGTGTGCGGTATCAGGCATATGTAATGGAATCCTTATCTTCATTGAATCCTTATCTGCAATACCAGGGGCGATACACTATGTGTGTTCCTTGACTGCACACTATGTAGTTAGTTTTTCTACAGAAACCTTGTTTCCTTCACATGTGGTACTTATGCTACTTTTATCATCATTTACATTGTGAATCACACACGGGGTATCAATTACAAGGCTATCTTTACTTGATCCATAACCATTGGTTGAATTCCACCCAACCAACCCTCACATAGCCTTACTCGTCACTTCACACCATGGTCACTACTTCTCAAAAATTTCAAATCCATAGAGGTAACACCCTCATCCTTTAAAACATCATGATTCATTCACCAATCAGCATCCAACTCATCATTATCTAATACACCGTTAATATGAGGGTTAGATCTCACTTGAACCTGACCTAGAAATGTCAAACCACGACCACATGGGCCAATAGTGAATAATGCAAAGAACAGTGGGGATAAATTCACAATAACCAAGAAATACACCATTGGCTAATAATTATCAGCCAAGTATTATACAATGGTATATCCAAGGGGGAAATATGGCATAAGAGATAAAATTAAATCCTTAATTTAATTTATTAAAATTAGGATCATGCGAAGGGATGATAAATCATATATCAAATGTAGATCTATTATCTATGATCAAACTTTTAATCAAAGGGTTTAAAAACATAGTCGACAATACCTACCTCAATTATAGATCAATAATATTTGAGGAATGTGTTTTCCATTGATATGGATGATCTACTACATTCACTTAATATTGATCCACCACGATCTAATCATATTTCATCATATGATTTTTATTCACCAACAAATAATGTCAAAATATCATATCCAATCTCCTAGATTTATGCAACTAACTCTAGAGAATTTATATTATAGGCTATTTAAATAGGAAATTATGTTTTGGGAATTAAATGAATTAAATGACTTAATTAATTAATTAAACCACTAAACATACCCACCAATGACTACCTCATCTAAATATAAAGAACTGAATAACTTTAGTTTATTCCTAGGTAAAACCCCACATTCCATATTCAATCATGGTCATTGGTTTCCTATAAGATGCCCTAAAAACGGGGAGAAAACCATCTTCATGCATGATATAATATATTCTATATTTTATAATATGCATTTCGAGCTCACCAGGCCTTAGAATATCACACCATATCATCTTTTATCTTTGAAAATATTCCGTAATGTATTCCAAAGTCTTACAAGTAAATAACAGGGTCACTTCATTCTCTCCTACAGTAAGGCTATTCTCCCCAAAAATCACAAGAAAAAATAAAAATGCGGGAATACTGAACCCACATCTAGCTCTCTCACTCATAGGATCTCTCCTACATGTTCTTATTCTTCCACAATACACAAACCAAGGGGATGGTGCATCTTCATAAGATCTTCTCCTACTGATCAATGATCTCCATCAGATACTCTATAAATGTGGCTCTATCCTTAATGTCCAGCTCTACCCAGTCAATAATGTGCATAGTATCATGCATGTATCTTCTTAGTTGCAACACATAGAATACATCATCCACCCACAATAACATTTTAGTTAAGTCTTGGAGGTAATAAACCTCTTAACCCCTCGTTAGGTTCTTGAACATCCCAATGAACCTCATGGATAGTTTTCCTCCCCTATCAAACCTCCAAAATCCTCATTCTGGGGAGAATATCAAAAAAACGTGGTCTCTCTTATCAAACTATAAGGTTATATGACCTCAATCTGTGTAAGATTTATGTCTTCTATGGGTTTTAATAATATAATCACAAATCACCTGTACCTTCTATATCATAAACATCTCCATATTTGTCCTAACAAGATTTTCCTCACCAATCTTAGTTGAGCGCATGGGTGACCTGTAGGGTCTCCCATATAGGTCCTTGAATGGCTCAATTCCAAAAGTATAGGGATAAATATTATTTTAATAAAAAACTAACAATGTAAAGTGATCCTCATAGTTTTGAATGAATTGTAGAACATAATCCCTCAACATATCCTCAAACACTTGGATAGTCCACTTATTCTGCCTATCCGACTGGGGGTGGAAAACCATACTCATCTACGACTGGGTCCCGAATTCCACCTGTAGGCCTCTCAAAAACCAGGACATAAACTAAGAATCATTTTCAGAGACAATCAGAAAGGGTAACCTATGAAGCCATAGGATCTACCACACATAAAAATATCCAAGACTCTATACTAAACTATGCTCCCTGATGGAAAGTAAGTTTGTTGACTTCATGAGTTAGTCAACAATCACCCATATGGCATCATGGACTCTGGGTAACTAAGGAATTACCATCATAAATTTCATGGATATGTCAACCCATTTCCACATAAAGATCTTAAGAGGATATTTCAAACCTATCGGAACCCAATGTTCATCCTTCACCCACTGATATGTGATACACCAATAGATGAGATCAGATACGATCAACCTCATATCATCCCACCAATATTACCCTTTAATTTCCTTTTATATGTTTTAAACACCGAGATGTACATAAAAAGGAGAAGTGTGAAACTTTCTCATCACCTCCTCTTTCATTGCGAATAGAACCACCTTTCATCCCTATAAAAGGAATAAGTGTTAAACTCTTTTATAAAATCCATCTGTTGAATCTTATTAGCATATATGGTCATGAGAAAACTCATAGTTTATGGCTCCATAATAGGACTCTCCAAAATTCTGAATAAGCAGAGGTTTCTGCACCATCGACTGAAGAAAATATATACCCCTCTCCTTTAGCAAGGCCATCCACAAAGAAGCCAACTACTCTTACGCCTCCTATGCCAAGTGAGAATGGAACTCCCTACTAAGAGAATATATTACCACATTTCCCTTCGCAAGAGTATAGACTATCTCAAATTCATAGTTTTATAGGAACTCTTAGTTGTATCTTTGCCTTAGGTTTAGATCTCAATGCTTGGAGATATAACTGAGGCTCTAATGGTCTGAGTAAACAACAAAGTGCTCTCCCAAAAGATAATACCTCCACATTTTCAGAATGAATACTACCACTACCAACTCCAGGTCATGATTCAAATAGTTTTACTCATGGTATCTAAACTTCCTTGACCCATATGAAATCACATCCTCCCTCTGCATCAATAGGCTTCTAATCCCATCTCCAAAGTCATTTCAAAACACTACGTACTCCATGACCTCCTTTAGTAGTCTCAACAAAAAATCATTTTTCAACCTCATCCTTATCTATTTGAAATATTCCATACATTTCTCAGTCCTAATAAAAAACTTCCCTTTTGAAGTTAGGGAATTAAAAGGGGATTCTACTCTAGAAAATTCAGGCACTGACCTCCTGTAGTACCCTCCCAACCCTATAAAACTTTATAGCTCCAACAAGCTCTTAGGTGGATCCTAAGAAATAATTGCATCAATATTCCCTGGTACTATAGCTAATCTATTTTCAGAAATGACATTCCTCATCAATTGAACCTTACAGATCCAAAACTAGCACTTTTAGACATAACTATAAGGACGGTTCTCCCAAAGTAAGACTAAGACTATACTAATATGCTCTACATGATCCTCTTCTGATTCAAAGTAAACAAGTATGTCATCAATGAAGAAAATCACAAATTAGTCTAAGTATGGCTAGAAGATCTATTTTTTAAAATCCATAAACATGGTGGTGGAATTTTTTACACTAAAAAGCATCACCAGGAACTCATAGTTTTCATATCAACATCATAATTCTATCTTCTGAATATCTACCTTGAAAACCCTCAACCAGTGGTAGCCGGACCTAAGATTAATCTTCCATAACCAACTCACACCTCATAACCAGTCAATGAGTTCATCAATCCTCAATAAGGGATACTATTTTTTTGTCATTTCATGGTTTTGTGATGATAATCATCACAAAACTATAAGATCTTATCCACCATTTTTACAAAAAATATTGTAGCTTCCCAAGAGGGAACACTGGGTCTAATTAAACCCTTCTCTCAGAAGTCCTCCAACTACACCCTCAACTCCTATATCATTATAGGGGCCATCCAATATTTCTTAGAATATATCAGTGTAGTACTGGGGTGTAAGTAAATATAGAATACCATCTATCTTCTCTGATATAGTCTCATAACTTACCTGGGGAATACATCCATAATGTAATACAATACAAAAAGAAACTAGTTTCATAAAGATCCCACTACACTAAGGGATAAAATCACTAGTTTATGAGTGATGGACTACAACCTCATACTTGAAAGGCCCGCTTTCTCATCCATGATATCTCTCTTTCCTGTAAAAGACAATATCATCACATTCATACGTAAGAATCTAACCCATATATGATGACAGTCAATATCGGCAAAAATAGTGGAAAACCAATCCATGCCCATGATGATTTTATAAGGTTTCATCATGGAGAACGATAGGCCTCATGAGAAACTCCCACCATTAAGTTCCAGCTCTCACTACTGGTGGATAAATGATATCAAAGAATCACACCTAGTCAGAACATATAGAAAATTTTGATGGGTTAACATCTCATTGGGGAGATCTAGATCTCACCAAGGGATACAAAAAAAAGAGTTTCTCACACCTATGTATATAAGTACTATATAATGTTTATAAAATACATAGATCGTAACTCCTATCATCTCTTGAGATTCCGAGTTATAAGCCTCCATAGCCTATAGTTGTTTGCAGCCCCGACTACCATCTCCCTAAACATACCATGGGCCTCCTAGTGGTAGTGGTGAAAGTATCTCAAATCATATCCCTCCACTAGAAACACTTCCTCCTAGGGCCCCACTTTCTCCTATGCTAGAACTTCCTCACTGGGGGTCATCCTAGTTATGCCTAGGAGAACCCTGATCATGGTTATACCTCTTATGTGTTGGTTTATTTGGTGCCTATCTTTCATCATTGGTATGTTGGGTTAGGAAATAATATTCCATGTGACCCCTCCCATCACATGAATAAAATCTCCCCACTTCAGGATGACCAAAACCTTTGTGTTCTCCCTATACTGCATGTCCACATGACTAAGATCGGACATGAGTTGGTCTCTTATGTTGAGATCCTTATTATTGGAACTTGTTGGTTACTGCATATGAATAAGCCCCATGACACCCACTGCTTGTTTCAACTATCCATTGTCCATCTGAAAGGAATCTCTCTATCACCAATGCACTCTCTATCACTCCAGCATAGGTGGGAATTCACTAGGGAAACACAGTGGAACAGATGTCTCTATAGATACCCTACTATAACATATATTCCTAGAAGTATATGTTCTACCCAAATTTGAGGGTGTAACACATAAGTTCAGTGAACCTCGCATCATTCTCACTGATTATCATACTACCCTACTATAGCACAAGAAGCTCTTGGATCTAAATTGAGCACAATCATGAAGAGTAATACCCCTCATGAAATAGTTGTTGGAAGTCAAACCATGAGAGTGTCATATCATCATGATTTTGTGTGACTAGACTCCACCAGCACCAAACTAATCCATGTAAAAGACAAGATAAAATCACAATCATATGTTTATTTGGGGTCTTGATGAGCCTCAAAACATGTATCACCAACTCAAACCAGTCCTCTATTGCCTAGGGATCAGGATCGCTGTGGAACCTCAACAGCTTCTAGCATAGGATCTTGCATAGTGGACTAATACTACGTACATATTCATCCTACCTTGACGGTACAATCTACTACTCAATAGGTAAGATTACCACTATCTTCCCACGTGGAGGAATCTCATCATGATATGGTAGCTAAACTAAGTCCTCATCACTCATTGGATCATCTTCATGATATAGAATCAGTAATATAGTTGGATACCATGGGTTAGGAATCCAAAAATTCATCTAGACTCACCATGCTAAGATGATCATATATATATGGGGAGATTAATCCAGAATTAAAGTTAAGGGAATCAATCCTATATGATGTATTTACCAATGTTCCCTACAACCAATGTATTAGTATTCCAAGTTGACAAAAAGGTTGTCAGAGTCCTTTTAAATGGATACATTGGCCACCACCATAATACTGGGTTTTATATATTGAAATATACACTTGAGACACTTCAATATCATTTCTCTAAATCCCAACCAATTCCTCATAAGGGGACAACACCAAAAATTGTCCCACGGAATGATTTTCTCTGATACCACTTTGTAAAAACCCAACCCACTGGGGACCACCTAGCTAATAGAGGGTCAAGAATTCACAACCCGAAGCCAACCTATAATATTCTAGGGGATTTTGATAAGCACAAAAAAGTCCTAATGTAAATGGGAGGCCTTTTCCTAGTGTACTTTTACACACACACCCAACCATACCCATGAAACATTATGGAGGAATAATTATAATAAAAATTATAATGTAGAGTAAACCATGCATGAAAAACCTCTAGGGGATACATCCGAGTAGAATACATCCAAAGTTTAAAGGGAAAAAATACATTCCCAACTAGAAATGAAGTCCAAAATAGATAACAATTAGAATAGAAAATATTTGAGAGATTTTGGCTCGTAATATTGAAGCCCTACCTATGAATGTGGCATATGAACCAAAGTATGCTACACCAATGTCACCCCCAAAATTTCCATTTTCTTTATAAGACATGAAACATATGGGAAAATCACATGCAGGGGTGAGTGTATATATACAGAATAGGATGATCTAAAAAATAAAAGGGGGAAATAGAGAGATATTATAAAAGTATTAATCTTAACCCAAAGTAATAGGGAAACGAACCCCAATATATATATATATATATATTCATGGGGATCTCCATTTCATATCTTATCCTAGGACAATGAATCTGTATGCATCTCTTATGTTCCATCATCAATACCTAAC
Source organism: Viscum album (assembly GCA_963277665.1). Classification (NCBI taxonomy): domain Eukaryota; kingdom Viridiplantae; phylum Streptophyta; class Magnoliopsida; order Santalales; family Viscaceae; genus Viscum; species Viscum album. The sequence continues at coordinate 19,036,977 of OY728157.1, read as the reverse complement.
ATCTCACATTTCTATCTGAGAAATCCATGTGTTGGACCTACACCTCACCACTACTTCACAGCTCGAGGGGGCACAATCTCGAATAGCGGTCTCACAACCTAGTATGATAGGGGGATTCCACACAGTAGATGGATATAGGAACTACACCCTAGTGTTTCAGTTGCGTGCCACTCAAATCATGGAGGACATGTTCCCTATCACAATAGGTGGTTCCACTTAGTGAATGGAGGACATGTGACCTTGTACAATAGGGGGTTATACTCATTAGGTATCAATATATGACCCACTCCCGAGTACCATAGTGTTATTTCACTCTTTACATGGTGTAACTTTGCCTAAGTACGATATGGGATTCCACTCCATGGGTAGAAGAAATTCACCCTAATAGCATAGGGGGTCCACTCAACTAGTGTAAGTATTATGGGGGACTTGAACCCTGGTACGATGGGGGGAGGGGGTTCCAACCCCATTATATCTTTATAATGATTATTTTGGTCACTACTGTTGGAAGGCATCAACTAAAGAATCATTACACTTAAAACATTCCACATCATATCTCAAAATTAACTAAGAAAGATATTGGAATGTACTGCTTGTAAAACCGCTCAGAATAAGCTACTCTAGGGTCCAAAATCAAAGTCCAAAAAAGAAGATACATAATGTAGAAGTACCTTATAAATGTACATGGTGTGTACCAGGGTCACACAGCATGTGACCCCACCTGGGCACCTGTCCATTTTCATGTGAAAAAATGTATTTCCTATCCATGTAGCACTACATGGCATGTAAGAGTGATACATGGCTTGTCTCAACCATCCAATACCTATCTATGTGATCCTATCCATGATTGTATCCTTCAAGTTGTGCATGTGTACTCCTAAATTACTTTAAGTGTCCTACCAAATAGGTTTCTAGACATGTGTAGCTGGCACATGGATTAGGCACCCGGGGAGGGCTACACAATGTGTGGGCTCGGCCACATAGTTTGTGATCCTTATCTTCACTGAAACCCTATCTACCACAACTAGGAGGGATATGCGACATATGTTTCTGGACTATACACTATTTATTCGAGTTTTTTGTAGAAAACATGGTTCCTTCACAAGCTGTCATCATGAATTCATCATGGTCACTTCCAGCATGAATTACATTGGGGGTCTCATATCAAGTGTCTTTTTTGACCAATATGTCACTGGGGGTTGGATTATTGACACTCTTACACCATATGGCCTTGTCCATTTCTTCATGCCACGGTCACTTCCACTCGAGATGTCAAATCCATTGAGGTATCACTCATATCCTACAAAGAATCCTGATTCATCTACAAATCATAATCTTAGGCATTTGTTTCCAATCCACATTGAATATCAGGTTTTGGTCACACTAAAACCCACCCCGTCAATATCAAATTGTGACCCCATAGACCAACAGTGAAGAACATGGATAACAGTGGGGATAAATTCACAATAATGAATTAAAATTACCTATTGTCTAGGAATTATCATCCAAAAATTATATATCATTATATCAAGTTGTGAAGCAGGGTATAATAGATAAAATTAATTCGATAATTTAATTTATCATAATTGGGATCATGTGAAGGGTGGATAAATCATAGATCAAAATCAAATCAATAATCCATGCTCAATATTTTAATCAAAGGTGGGAAAAAATTGTTGGGACTTTCTTTGGTTATGGATCAATCATTAGTGAAGAATGCATTTCCCAGTAATGGGAATGATCTGTTGTGTTCGCTACCTCTTGATCGACCTTGATCTAATAATTATTTTTCTTCCAATGTTGATCCACCAATGAAGAACGTTGGAGGTTCTACTCTAATCTCCTAGGGTTATGAAAATAACCTTATAGAATTTTTATAATAGGTTATTTAAAGATTAAATTAGTTTTTTTATTATTAAATGAATTAATTAAATTAATTAATTAGCACACTTAACATAACCTCTAATGGATACCTCATCTGAACATCTGGTGACAGCGAACTTTAGGTTGTTCTAAGGGTAAACCCTACATTTCATATTTAATCATGGTCTCTGATTTCTCATATGAGATCCTAAACAATATAAAAAAATGATGTGTGTGCATGATATAATATATTTAATATTTTTACAATATCAATTATGAGATCACCAGGGCTTAGAATCTCATGTCATCTCCACTCTTAGCTTTGAAAATATTCCTTAACATATTCCAAATTCTTAAAAGGAAAATACATGTTCACTGCATAAAAAGTGACAAGTACCTAAGGTTATTTTTCTATCTAGTCTATGCCCTTCAAAATCAACATATGAATATGAAATTAAGTCAAAACAAGAGTTTTTTGGATAAATTAGAGAAATATATAAATATTTCCTTTAAAATATCTAAAATATATTGAATAGTAGAAAGATTATATTTTTTTGGTTATGGCTAAAATTATTCGTAAAGGAAAATATATAACACGATTTATGGTCTATTGGCATTAATATATAGAAAAAAACTTATCATAACTCTATATAACTTGTTTTAAATTGGTTTTTAAACTCATTAAAATCAGGTTTTAAATTAATACACATGGGAGTTTTATAAGACTTAATATTTTCAAGTCCAAAATTTTTCAACAAATCAATAGTATATTTTAATTGATTTAAAAAATTTCCAAAATATTTTTGATAAATTTAAAAACTTATAAAGATATTCAATTATCTGATTATACTCATTTCAAATTCCTTTTCCATAAGTTTTGAAAAATCATTAAAGAAACTTTTGATTTTTAACCCAAAACAACATCTTCAACCTAGATTTGTTCTAGAGAAATATCCAAAGAAGATTTTTTTCTAAAAAATAGTATGATATACTAATACTAATGAATAAAAAAATTTAAAAATAAAATATCACAATAATTATACCAAGCCATTAGTGATTCTATAAGGACATATTTGGCATTAGTAACTTTATAAATAGAATTTTGTAGATAGTGGTTTTAAAATTTTTGAGGTTTATTAATATAAAATTCCCCCAATATATAACCATTTTAAAAGGTATATTTGACATCTATCGACTATAATTTAAAATTAATATGATATGAAAAGGCTAATAGGGTCTTAATAGCTTCAAGTCTAATAACCAGGGAAATGGTTTCTTAATAATCTATTCCTTAATCCTAGTCATAACCCTTAACAACTAGCCTGACCTTATTTCTAGTTATTATACCTTGATCATTATGCTTATTTCTAAAGACCCATTTGGTTCCTATAACTGGATGGTTTGAGGGCCTATCAGCTAATTCCCAAAAATCATTTCTCATAAAATGTTTTAGTTCTTTTTATATAAATATCATCCAAATTTTATCTTTTAAGCCTTATCCAACATATTTATATTTAAATTAGGATAGAACAGAATGAAAATAATATAGATTTCCAAAAATTCTTCTATTCTTAACTCCTTCATCTAGGTCCCATATAGGTGTCTCTAAAGGGTGGCCTTTTAAGGTTATACGTAGTTAGGTATGTCACTTCCAGGTTCTACTATTTCATGTTCTTTAGAATTATATTGATTCTAATCATATCCTAAATTATTTTAAAAAATTTATTTATTGGTTTTAAGTATTAAGTAATTTAAAGAATTAATGGCATCATTATTTGAATTTTTTGAGATCAAATGGATCGTATTCATTAAACTTCATATGAAAATATTTTTAAATTAGCATTGATTTTATATTAAAAACTCTTAAAGCTTAAAATGTAAATTAATGTCTAAGAAATATTCCTTCATCTTCATTTGGATTGAACATAATAAGGTTTTACTTAGTGTTCAAGATATACACAATTCATCCAAAAACTTTAAAGTATCCAACATTATATTTTCTAATTTTCCATCACTCATAGGGTTTCTTCTTAGAAATGGAATTATTAAAACTCTAATCATGATATGGAAAGTTTAATTGAATTATTATTACCAAAAAAATAGGTAGGAAGACTATATTTACTCAATATATTTCTTTACATTTCAAGAATAGTTCTGATTCTTATTTCTATAATTCCATTCTATTATGATGTTCTTGGTGTAGAAAAATTATTTTTAATACCAAAGTGTATATAGAAGGAATTTTATTCCTGATTTTCAAAATCTCTACCATGATCACTTATCAATGAAGTTATTTTGAAATATTTTTCATTTTTAATAATTTCAAAAAAGCATACCAAAATTGAAAAATCTCCAAATTTATGTTTTAAGAAACAAACACAAGTAAATAGAGAAAAATCATCAACTAAATGATTTTTACGTAACATAGATGCAGAGAATATATTTCATTTTCCAAGACTCTTATGAAATTTCCAAGATTTATTTATTTCTGTAGTTAAAAAAAAAATTTCATATAAGTAACCAAGGTCCAAAGTATAAACATTTTTTGTTCTATGTTTTCTAAATTTAATCATTTTATCTTTTAAAAATAGTGTAAGAATTTTTATAAAAATCAACTAAAATTTCAAAATCCTAGAGTTGAGAAATTATTACCTGATTTTTCTTCATCCCTTGAACATATAGAAAATTATTAATCAAGATTGTTTTTGGATCTCCCACTAATCCAACTCCAATGATATTTCCATTATCATTGTATCCAAAGGTAACCAATCTTCCATCTACTTTCAATAGTTCATGGAAATTTTAAAATTCCCTAATCATGTGGCTTAAGAATCTATTATCTATGTATCATATTTATTATCTATCCCTATAGTATTTCACCTACTAAAATATCAAATAAAATCCTCTTTTGGTACCCAAATGATCATTGGCCTTGTAGTGTTAGTGAGTAATGATCTCAGAAACCAAATGTATTTAACCTTGCAAGAATCATCATAAGGTAAGTATCTTGAAACATAAGCCTTTTTGACACTACTGATATTGGATTTTTCATGAAATAATTATTACTATAATGACCTCTAGTACCATACTAAAAATAGATAACATTATACATTCAATAGTTCTTTGATCTATAAACAAATTAGTTCTTATATAACTTAGGTTTCTCACCATTAATTCTAATAGAATTACATAATTTTCTATAAGAATGATTTACAGTGATCCAATTTAATGATTCTTCTCTATTAGTAAATATATAGGAATAACTTTAATATGATTCTACTTCAACCTTTAAATAAAGAATTCTATTTTCATGTATAGTGTATATGGAAGAATATTTTCTTAATTTTTTCATTCAATTATAGTTGTTATTTTAGCATGGAATATTTTTCACTTAATTTAGAATTATGAATATTATTAAATCATTTATGTATTTTAAATAGTGATCCATATTTTACCTCAAGTATAGAATAATGTTTCTACTTATTTAGAACTTGAGTGACATTCAGAATCAGAAGTAGAAGATTAGTATGATTGCACCACATCTTCCTTGGCTATAAATAACATGATTCTTTTTTGGTTTGATTGATCATTTTCTGAATTTGAACTTGAATATTTTTTTGAGTCTCTATAAATTATCCATGTAGCCTTCATATCAATATTTCTTTTGGGATCATAATAATTTTTCATTTCTTACTTCTTATATCTCTTTTATATTATTTTTTTTATCTTTTAGCTATGGTAAATTGGGTCTGATATGGCCCATTGGTTTTCATTCATAGTATCACACTTATTTCAGTCTCTGACCATTATTTTTGGAATAATTTAAAGACGTATTGAAGCCTTTATTCCCTTTATATAACTTAATGAATCTTCTAGCTAGGTAATCGAGTTACTATCTAGATTTAAAATATCTAGAATCATTTGAGGATATAACATCCTCCTTCAATATTTTTTATCCTTTTGGAATAATAAAATTTAGAGTAGTATTCTCCCCCTTGATTGTTATTTGATATTTAGATTCAACAAGCATTTTGGAATCATACATCATTAATTTACTGATCAATTACTTCATTTAAATATTTTTTACATATGTGGATTTTATGATTGTGGAAAATATTCCATTGTATTTAGAGGGTAAAACTTTAAGAAATTTCAATATCAGATCTAGTTTCAGAATTAGAGATCCCATAGGTAGTTACACCAATGAATATTTCAGTCAATATTCTATTAATTGGTGTTTTAATTTATCCTTAATACATATTAAAAGTGTCAAAATTTTAATTTAGAAATATTATTCCTCAATTATCTAACATTATCAATTCCTTCATAACTAACTATTATTGTTTTCCACATATCATAAGTAGTAGGGAATTGAGAAGCATAAAGTAATTCATTAGCACTGAGTCCACATGTGATTACATACATGGATATTGAATTTACATCATTTTCTTATTTAGTAATATAATCCCACTTTTATGGTTCTTATTTTGAAATTTCATAAGGTTTAATAACATTATTTTTTTACTTTAAAACCATTATTATTTAAATAGATGACCATCCAGTCTTTCTAGAGTCTATAAATTTCTCCATTAAAGTGTGACACTTTGATAATTGATATCCCTTTTTTGAGTTCAACCATATAAATATTTATTTATAGAGATCGTAAACTCAATATTTCTAGAGAATAAAAAAATTATTCAAAAAGTAATCTTTTGAAACCAAATATTGGTCTAAATAAACATAAATACACAAGAGGGGGTGAATAGTGTCATTTAAAAAAAAACATGAATAATTTAAAATTAATCCCACATTGTGATTTTGAAATCAATTTAGTTCTTTTTTATTCAAGTAGTTAAAGTAATGGAATAATAAATAAGAAGAAAATGAATCAATTTTTATAGTGGTTTAGGGAACAAAGATATCTTAGTCCACTCCATAAATTCTCTCTCCATGAGCTTAGTGATTTTCACTAAATATTTACTTTTAACAAATACCTATTCAACTGAGTGTAGTAATTTTAAACCTTACAAGAAATATTTTATAGGGCCTTCTAGTTCCTTTACATGGAACCATAGAAACACTGCTTAATGGGATAATATTATACTCCAATTGAACTAAGATAATGATTGTTGAAAACAGTTTATTCTCATAGTTATCTCTACAACTCATAATAGAAGAGATATTAAAAGGAATAGTAGAAATACTTCACAATATAGTCTACTTGAATAAACCAATAGTTTCTATAGAAAATAATATAGAGATCATTGTAGTAAAAAAATAACTTTTAATCAATATGATGTATACATATAATTAGATTGAAACATATATGTAGACAAAGTTTAATCCTGAGAAAGGCTTTGATGATGTGTAGCAGATTATAATTGGTATAAATAGAAGTATAAGTAGTGAATAATATTTCTTAGAATATTCTAATGATATATGAAAATGGATTCATCTTTTTAAAACATCAGATAAATAGAGAGTTGTTCAAATAAATTTTATTTTCAGATTATTTATGTATTCACACTCTCTATGTAGCTTCTATGTACACTATAGATAAAGAAAAAAAAATTTGATATTAAATAAGATATCTGGCTTGATTTTGGTCATTCATATCCCTAAATATATCCCGATAAATCATAATCTTCAAAACCTTCAATGTGATTAAAACTTTAATTTAAAACATCTACTAAAAATTATAAAATCCATTCAAAATATGAAAAATTTAATCCATTATTGAGGAGCCTCTAAATAATTATTTGAATATATTTTAAAGAGTTATTTACTCCAAAAACCATTTCTAATATCTCAAAAAATATCTAGAATTCAAATTTCACAAAGAGATACTTAAATAATGGTATTTATCTATGTACGAAATCTTAAAAATTATGGAACACAATTTACATTTGATTCCAAATGTTGGGTTACCAAACCATATGTTATATCCTCAAACATAAGGTTATTTACAGAATTTAGTTTCCCAATCCAAAAATTCAGCCCAAATAAATGGTACTAAAATAACGATCCTTATCAAAAGTTAGTTTCCAAAAACCTATGATTCACCTTAAATGTAGGGACATTAACATCGCTTTTAGATATCTTTAAAACATATAGAATACTTAGAAGACACAAACATCTTCCAAATTACTTCTTTAATTCCAAATAAAATAAAATAAATATTCTAATAAGTATAGTCCTAAAATTCACTTAAAATAACTTTATTTGTAAAATAAATGTGGGTGTTTGTAAGAACCAAAATAAATGATAAATCAATGGAGTTTTTAGATAAAAATTCATTTACCTAATAGATGGTGGATTTATTTCAAATTTTTTGGGTCAAAATATTTTGATTACTTAGTTTTATTGATGAAAAGTATTGATTAATTATGAAACGTCATGTGGTAATTAGTCCCACATAGTTAGTAACAACTGAAACTATTTTTTTTCTATTCAGAAATAATTATTATAGAAATATAGTATGACCAAAATTTATTATGATATATCTTAAAGGAAAATTATAGTTAAGGTTTCATTTCAAAATCCCGTCCTTCAACATCACATTGGTGTTCGTCCCTCAACTTCCACCACTCTATATTTGACACTAATAGATAAGTTTTGAATTAACATAAATTTTATAATATCTAATACATGTAATTGAAAAAAAAAATTAATATTTTATATGGAAGAATCATCATCTTAATCATGATTCATAATCCCCATAATAAAACTTCTCACTCATGATGGAATGATCAACTATCATAAATAAATGAATTTTCTTGAATGATGGAAAAGAAAAACTCATGGTAAAAAATGGAAATGAACTCTTAAATAATTAAAAATTATACTTAGCTACCATATAACTCGATATTTCATTAAAAAAATTAAATCAACACATCAAATTACTCTAACAAGTGTCTTGGTAACTCCAATAATTTCTCTCTATAATTGTCTTCCTCTCTTTAGTTATGTCCCACATCAAAATGATTCCCATTTAAAATTTCATCATTATTAATATTATATATAATCATAAATATCTATGATATATCCATAATTACTTTCATATGACATGTTAAATTTTCATATTTTTTTCCATGTGTTGAATAAATTCACAGTGAAAATTCAAGGGATTTAGCTGGTAGAAAATATCACTTTCTTAAATTTTATGTATCTTGAAGATCATTCCAAAATCTATGGGATTTTTTAGCAATATTTTATATAAAAATCATGGTCCTGGAATACCATAGTAGGTTTTTAATTTATTACATTGGCACTAGATATAAGAAATTATATCATGAGGGATCAAATAGTTTAGTGGTCTTGGAAAACTAAATACATTCATTAATCTCACATTACATTTGAAAACATAAAATAAAATATAGTATTTTCTCTGATAACATTATTATTCCATCTATTATATCATTGAATATCAATCATAGTAAAGATTATAAAATCCTAGGAAAAGAAACAAAATAAAAGAGTGATCTCATATGCCTTGTAAGGGAATACATACAATGGAATCTGTTATAGAATTAGTAATGTATGAATAATATAAAAAGAATAAATGATGATCAAATAATTCCATATAAAAAATCACATGAATATAAAACATATCCATGGATATTATAACTATTCAAATAATCACATAAATAACAATAAATTATTTCTTAATGATGGAATTTGTAATGTTGGATAACCTAAATATACCATCAAGGAATCATACTAAGAAAGAATACATAAAATTTTAAGGAATATTCCAAACACCAAACCTATTTTTACTCATGATAACTATTGATGATTCTAGGGGATATGTAATTTCTAGACCCACCAACAAATTAATATGTCAAATTCATCCATCATATGAATAAAAATAAAAAATAATTTTGCATCCTTATTATAAGAATTATCTTAGAAGAGCTAAGATGTGATGAACATTAGCTTACTTAAATTTTAATACATGTTTCCCCAAAAATATTATCTGTGCTTATTCTATTGATTTGACTTTTCTCCTTATTTTACAATTGTGTTTTTGGTATATCCTATTGGGTGTATTTATTCACCACTCTACATGGGTTTTGTGCCCACACATGTTTTGTTCATGCAGATGATGCACAACTCAGTGGTGGTCCTAGAGGGAATAGAGATGGAAAATCATGTGTATAGGGGGTTTAGAAATGTTTATTTTTTGTGATGTATATGTCTACATTGATGGGATATGGATTCTATCCTTTTTATTTGTTCAAGTTTAGTCGTTATCATGGGATGTTGGGTTTTGAACTTTCATTGTTACTAGATTTTGGGATACATTATATTATTGAGATGTTTATCATTGTCACATGCATATCATACTATAGTTGATTTATTTATACATAGATTTAAATTGTTATATTCATTATCCTAGATATGTATGGTTGTATAAGATTATAGTTCATGACCAGAAATTTTTTTGGTGCTCATGAACCTCATCTTGGTTGGTGAGGACTCTCTAAGTGCATCAAAGATACCTAAGATCAAATCTGGGTGGAGGCATATTTCTGAGGTACTGTAGAAGTATTGTAGCAGTACTATATTAGGTTCCATAGAAGGTACTATTTGGTACTATAGAATCTAGAACTATTCATTCATTTTGGCCTTTGAGCCACTAGTTTGGCACTCAAGTCCTTCAAGGCATTCGGGCCACCCAAGGACCTTGGTCCAGTAGGCTTTCGCACCACCTCAAGGTTTTAAGGTCACCTCAAGGCCTTCAGGCCACATGAAATAAAGATTCAACCTGACATGGTTTACAATGGAAAAATACTCTAGATGATGATTTAGAGAAGGCACATTCATTAGAGAAAAGCTAACCAAACTTGGAAGAATAAGAGGGTATAGAATTTTCATTGGTACCAGACCAATGCATCTATACACATGATAGATAGCTGACCAACCATGAAAATGTGGAGAAATGACATCATGATATATGTTAGGGAGGGTTTGTTCCATGTATTATAGTTTGGGATGGATTCCTCTGTAACCTCTGGGTCATGTAATGTGTCACTAAATCCTACTGGTCATGTATGGGTTCCCCCTCAACCCTTAAAATGGGTATTATCAAAAAAACAAATGATTTATTACAGGACATTCGGGCCAAAAAAATGTGGGGTATGTCTTCTTGGTGTTTTTCATCAACCGTTGGCCAGTTAAATATGGGCTTGGGGTGGCACGCTCAACATAATTCCAGAAAATAAAGGGTTCTAGTGGATTGGGTTGTGTAAAGATGGTTCCATTGATTGCATTAAAGTGATCAATTATGGGGAATCATTGGGAAGTATAGGAAGATATAATAAATATCTATATAAAGTGTGATAGTGGTGTTTCAATTTCCACGTTATGAAAAAGTATGTCGGATAAACCATGAGAAAAAATGATAAGTGATGAAGGAATATTCTTTGAATATTTGATTCATTTATTGAGAGATTATTGGTTATATGATCTGATATTTTCTTAAAAATAAGAGGTCCCTATAAAAAAAGCAGGTTATTGTAATCTTATTTATATAAATAATAGTGATATTGTTTGTTTTAGATCCCATGAGTGAATAATATGTTGATATTAGAAGTGGTTGTGACCATGTAGAGATATTTGAGACCTAGGGAGGGTTTACTTCACTAAGAAGATAAAGAATAAGTATTGAAGAGTTAATAAAGTGAATGTGATTCTTTTGTGGAATTTTATTATCAATACATAAATCATATTCAAAGTCACTTATAATAAATTTTATTATATGATATGATGGTTGTTAAGAAGTTTGGAAGTTTTTTACAAAAGTTTGGAGAAAATCTAAAAGAGTTTTTATGTTGGGAAAATTATTGGAAAAATGAAAAAGGCATTACTGAAATGTATATTCCTTGTACATAAAGGTAACCACAAACAACTAGTTGAAATTTGGATAATTCATAGATATATAAAAGTAAATTTTCCCACTTCTAAAAGTCTAATTGATAAGACATCATAATATTGGTAAAGTCTTGAGTTCCACTACAATACGTAAAGTTACCATTTACTAATAATTAAAGTTCACCCTAAGTAAATTGATGAAAAATGGAAAAGTTTCTAATGAATAGAGGTAATTTTCCATATATGTAAAGTTCATTTTATTAATACATAAATTCCACTTCCTTGATATATAAATATCATTTTACTAATATATAAAGGTTACCCTAAGTAAATAATAAAAAATTTAAAAATTCCTCAAATGTAAGGTCTATTTCTAGATTATGTAAGAGTCATCTTTACTATATATAGTTCTATGTGAATGTTCCAAAATTAACCAAAAAATTTGAAATTTCTTCATGTAATTTAGGAGTTTCAGAAGAATTCTTTTTAGAAGATAAAGATAATTTTAATTTTAAAAATGTTTTTTTTTCAAGCTCTGATTTAGTGTATTAAATATCACAAAGAGAAGTATTGATACAAGTGGTAGAAGAACAAGGATCTATGATTTAAGATATGGTCATGTAACAATAATAAGGTTACATCATTGCATTGAATAAGATATTTCCCAAGTTATAGAGTCATGTCCAATGAAAATCTAGGATAATTATTATCGATTCCATTTTGAATTGTTTAAATTTATCACACCGTAATAAATGAAGTCACGTTTAATGAACTATATAGATCCAAAAACATAAGAATAAGTTGGATAATATGAATAAAAATAAAAATTTGAGATTAATTAAAGGTAGTATTTGATTTTAATTTCAAATTTAAAATTCAAATATGAATGGGGGGGAGTGTTGTAGTTAAGAAAGATAAAAATAAAATAGAGAACATGAAAGAATTTTGGGGTTTATTGAGAGGAGATAGAGTATAGAGTGTGTGTGTGTGTGGTGAAGTTTACATAGAAAGATAGGAAGAAAAAGAATAATACACACATAGTTTCTATGTGTAATCATCACACTTGTGTTGTGTCTTCAGAAATATGGAATCCACAATTGTTCTAAATTATAAAGAATATTGGGAGAAATATATATTTTCGAGAGGAAATCATTTAGTGTAAAATGATAATCCCTACCTTGGTAAAGGAAACAAAACAACAACAATAATAAGTTTGATCAAGGAGGGATCATTTCTTCTTGTATTGGTATATGGTTGTGTTCTATTATTATAAAATTAGTATATATATAAACTATACTTATTGTACCCACAATGGTTATTCTAGTAGATCCTATGGTCCCGGGTGGTTTTAGAACATGAATAGAATTAGCTACACATTTTTCTAGTGAACCTTTTATATTGGGTGTCTTTATTTGTTTGATTTAATCAATGTGTGTACATTATTCTGTGATATTTATAACTCTAGAAACTGGTTTAGGTTGATATTATAAGAAATCATAAAAGGAAAAATGGATTATTTTTCATGGATTTAACCCCCCCCCCCCCCCCCACACACACACACACACCACCCTCTTAGTGAACCTACACTGGGTATAGTTCCCTCATAAGTGAAATTAGAGAAATCTAGGTTTCCTCTAAAGTTTGAGAAGTTTGATTGTTGTGAACATTGTTTAACTCATTTGGTGTTTGATATTGTTTCTCTCTTTTAGAAATAAATAAGTATTTGAGTTTATTTTTTTAATGTAATTAGTAAATTTGGTATCATGATTTTAACTTTTACATATGTAATAGTAAATATTAATTCAATGAATAGAAAATAAATTCCCACATTCAATGGGAAAAATTATTATGTTTTTAAGTAAAAAATTCTAAAATAATTAATTTTATTATGTATAGATGTTATAGACATTACACCTGATGGTTTTACACATTTTTTGAAAATAAAAACGTTTAGTTGGAATTATATAAAGAATTTATAGTTTGATGGGAATGCAATAAATAACATTCTATCCTCACTATCAGAAAAGGATTTTTTAAAGTTTGTAGGGTCTAGACTATAAAAGGAATGTGGAATAAACTAAAAAATTACTATAATGTAAAATAAAAATTCAAAATTCCTAAATTTAAATTTTATTGGTTTAAGTATAAAAATATTTGTATGATTGAAGGTAAATATATTTATTGGTTATTTACAAGGGTCAATGAGGTGGTGAGCACCATTAGAGGATTTAGTGAGACTATTGAAGATTCAATGGTGGTCAAGAAGAAACTTAACATGTTTTTAGATATATTTGATGAAAATTTTTAAACTATAGAGGATCATAATATTCACACACTTCCTTTGGATGGCTTTCAAGACATCTTGGTTGCATAAGAGATGAGAAAGGAATTCACTCCAAAGAATAAGAGTTCTATTGAAAAGGAAATCTCATTAAAATTCATGTATGATGAATGTAGCTTAATGAAAATTTAGGGAGAAGATAAATATAAATTTGGAAGTTCATATTTAGATAAATACAATGATGTAAAGTTTTACATGCTCATGTCACTCATCACAATAGAAACCAAAAGAGGAAAAGTAATATTTTATGGAAACTTGCCTTTAAAACGTTTCTAGTGGGGGGTATTGTATATTTTGTTGAAAATTGCCCAAATCATAAATAATATGAAAGTAAAGATAAATGGGAGTTATCTTATGATTCTTTAAGTAATAATTCCAAGAACTTCCAAAGAGTAAAGTTTTCATCAAGGAGTTTTAGAAAAAAAATTCTAGTTTTACATGAAGTATGATTTATTTATCTAAGAATAATTAAACATCAAAACATGAAAGTGGGAGTGGTTTCTCCTCAAGTGGAAGAATTGAGAAAAAATTAATTTTAATAATGTATATCAAGGATTCAAGTAGTAAATATGATTCAAATAAAGAAGAATAGGTTTCATCAATCAATGATGAAAAGTTACATGAATATAAAATAGAGTTCACATTGAAGAATGAATTAAATAAGAGAATATGCAATTTTTTCATGTTTAAAAAATAAAATAAGAGATTGATTAATGAATCTAATATGGATGAATTAGATAAGACTAAATTTTGAAGAAAGGAAACCAAGTTTCACCTAAGTATTTATAAATTAAAAGAATTAGTCACCAAGGAAAATAAGAAGTTTGAATTGTTGAAAGAGAATATTCTTTAATAAGAGAAAGAACTTGAATCTATCAAAGTAAACTTCCTAGAGTAACAAAATTATGTCAAAAATTTAATATATAATTTTTCTAGTTCTATGTATGTAATAGGATATTTCTTAAAGAAAGAGAATATTTTTGTGGATGAAATGATACTTTAATGTTGTTATAATATACAAGGATCTGAAAAAATGACTCTTAAAGATCATGTAATTACTGGAGAAAAGGTTCAATACTAACATATAGTGAAAAGAGTGAAGATAATCACACAATAAAAGACATTACACAATATTATTTTTTCTGAATAGTCTAACTTTGAATGCAAATATGCTATCACATGTATAGATAAATAATTGGTAAAAATATTTACAATAAATAAGCACATTTGTACATTATCCTGGTGTTTTGGTTGATCAAATAGACGTCAAAAAGGCATTAACTTTTATGATTTTTAAAAAAAAATCTATGGTTGGACAAACTATTGGTTCATAAATAAGATCGGCCTTTTACTGTCCTTATTGGTTTTGTTAAGGATACAATCACATAATAAAATGTTTTTGGTTTATAGAAAGTTAATATTAGTCTTTAAAGATTTATGGAAGGCACACATATAGGGAAAAACCCTTGAACAAAATATTCAAGAATAATAAGATTCAATAATAAAGTATGTTGTTAAAGAATCATTTTTAAGACTTGAATGATGTGTGTGCGAGATGTGGTCAACGAGGACATATCGTTGAATAATGTATCATGGTCCTACTGGTTTAAAATTTTTGATAATAATCCCATATATTATTTCAATTTAGATATAATAGAAATAAATCAATGAATAAGAAGATGCCACATAAGAGTAACATGGAAAATTTTTAGAGTCCATTGAATATTTTTGAATCCAAAAAGAGTTTTTAAACAAGTTTACTCAAGTAAAATACTAAAGGAGTATATCATAAAAATAATAAGGTTGAAAGTATTTTTATTTCAGAATAGCAAATCCAATGTTCTAAAAAATGATAAAGTGAATATAAATGAGAAAAAAGAGTTTTTATCATAACATATTTCTGAAGTGAATAGAAAGGTGAATTCTACCTATCTAAGATGGAATTTTAAGAATAATTTGGTTTATCAATGTGTTTTTCAGAAAAAGTGGGATTTCAATACCAAGTCTTGGAGGTTGAAGAAGAAATATCACCCTTCACTAATTAAATTCTAAGGTATGATTATTTCTTCCCCTCACTTATTCTTTGGGTATTAATTTTCTAAAGGATAGAAATAAAACATTAATCCATTTATGTTTTTCCATTAATTTGTATAAAAATTTGGATAAAACTATACAAAAAGAGAATCCAAAGATATTTGTTTAATCTAATGGGTAATATATATATTTTTGGTATGAGAATATATTTTGAGGGAGTTTTTAAAAGCAATAAGATGTGAATTCAGTATGGTTGTGTTGTAAACTATTATAAAATATTTGGTGATAATGTATGAAAGAACATGTTATATAGAGTTTCAAGGGATAGTTTTTCACAAGTTGAAGAAAAGTTGTTTTCAAGGATTTGACCTCATTTAATATCAAGATTTTTGAATAAGTTGATTTAAGTCCCTTTAATTCACAACATGATATTATTATTAAATTTTCTTATATCCTAAACATAGTTTTTTTTACATAGGCTTATAATTATTTAATGATGATTCATTCATATGTGTACTAATTTTGGAAATTTATTTACTTTCAATGGTTACCATCAAAATCCAAATTTGGAGGGGGGTTTTCGTGCCCCTGATTAAAGAAAATGTTGATATCTAATGTGGTTGTATCCTTGGGGATATTATTGAGACCTAATAGAGTTTGATGAAATAATAAGTTAATGTAATAATAATGAATCTAGTAACCAAGATCCAATGTTTACTATATTACATTGGTACATGATACAAGAGATTTCATCACACAAGAAAAAAATATTAGTAGTCTTAGGGGAATAAATACAAAAATGATTGTCATATTACCTTGTAAACTTAAAACATAACTTATTAACTTTAGGAAAAATTTCTTATACATTATAGTATATCCAAAAATTAATTTAATGATCCCTTATTAATGCCTTGGTTAATGGAAGATAAAATTAAGGGTTAGCTCAGATGCCAAATAAGGGGTTGTATACAACAAAACCTATCATGCATACATAATGCATAAATAATAAAGAAGAGTAAATAATCAATAAATATGACATATAATTAATAAATTACTCACAAAATATTTCCATGAATAATAATAATGTAGTAATAAAATTGAAAATAATCACTAATTTCTTGATGATGAAATGAATAATTTCATGCATGTAAATCTTACCATTATGGCCTTGGAAATGGCATTTTCAATAAATGGGTAGGCATGCACCAAATACTCAAATAATAAGGTATGCTAACTAGTTTGTATCATGAGACCTACCTCATGTATCAAGGGGATATATAATCTTGGGCCCCAACTATCACTAAACATATCCAATTAATTCCTCATATATTTAAGTCAAGAATAAAATAAATAATCAATATTACTTATTAATCAATAAATATCCATATTGAATTAAATATATGGAATGTGAATAGTCCCCAGCTAATATAATAACTTTATTAGTAAGATTCCTTAAATTAACCCCATATATAGAAATGTATATACCATTATAAAAATATAAATATGATATTGAAAATATCTATGGTACTCGAAAATATGTAAATTAAATAGAAAAATAAATTCAAAATAATAATGGATAGTAATAGAGAGCATAATATAATGAAAATGAATAAACTGAGACAAACCTTGTGCAAAAAAATAATTTATAAACTATAAATTAGTAAGGGAGAAAATGATACCATAAATTCACCATAAATGAATGTTTTTTAGTAAAGTTAATTTTTTTCATAAATATAAATTAAAATATAATCGAAACATTAAAAATAAATTTTTTAAACTATTGTAACTTCGTTTACAAAAATAAAGTTAAAATTTACTTACAAAACACTTTTTGAGGGGAGTCAATGAGACTTATAAAATATTATTTAAAATATAATTTGAAATAATTTAATATTGAAAATAAAATATTATTAATTAATAAGATTTTGAGTGGATGAAAAAAAAAATATGCATAATTGAAATGAAATTGTAACGCCCCGACCCCAGTTACCCAGAGTCGGTGTATTATTTTAATACATTGGCATGATTACAAGAAATCATGTCCTGAAGGACCGATCGGTTTAACAGTCTTGAAAAATAGATTTGATGCAAGAATGTTACATTACACTTTATAACATATAAAACAACATAAATAATACTTTTTGAATGCCATTATTCCCTTCTCTTAACACTGCATATCAATCACAATACACTTCTTGGAATCCTGGGAAAAATAAAACATAGAATGGGGTGAGCTCAGATTCCCAGTAAGGATAACAATACAGCAGAAACATTCATAAATAAGCATAAACATTTAAGTCAATGCATAACTAAAACAAAATCCTTTAAAAATTGAACTTAAACACAATATGGAAAAAAATAAAATGAAGTAATTCTATTTACCTATTCACATGGATATTCTACTAGTCGTATAATCACATTCAATATCACTAACAACTTTCATAATAATGGAATGCATAATTCCAGACTATCATAACCACATAGTGAAGGCCTCGTGCCAAGACTACAAATAATATTTTTTCAGGGCCTCATGCCAAGACACTAGTTTTTCTCATGAGACCTATTGATGCATCGAGGATCTATAGTGGGCTCCACCCGTCACTTACTAAGTCCAATGCATTCCTCATATGAAAAGGTTTAAACATAACATAAACATTCGTATTAAAACTATCATAAGAAATGTCGATAATTTATCCATAAACCATGAATGGTGTAAAAATAACACATCCACAGTCAAACATATCACAAAACCCTCAATAAAATATGGATGTTTTGTATCATAATAAATCAACTTCAAATAATCTTAAATCCATCAAAGGATGTTGACATAGATAAAAATTTTATGTAAAACTCTTTGAGAGAAATATCCTTTTTTCATGAAAACATTTAAAAGTTTCACAATTTAGAAAGGAAGAAATTTAAAGAAATTTTTTATTCAAATTTTTCAATACCACTTTGAAACTTTTTAAAGGAATTAACATTTTTAAAACATTCATGTTCATATAAATAAATCTTTAAAAACAGTTTTGAAAACTTGGACATTAATGAGAATGATTTAAAAGAATAAATATTTAAAAAATTTAAAATGATGTTTTAGTAAAAAGTCTCTTAAAAATAATCCATTTGAAAACACTTTTATGAAAAATGGACATGGATAATAAATATGTCCCAGTATATACTTATGTAAAAACAACCTCAGATAATAAAGAGATTATGAAATTAACCCTTACCAATTTGGTAACTTACGAAACATACACCCCATGAAAGAGGTATCATACAATGAATATGTAAATACACATAAATTAAAGTGTATTACACAAAGAATACAATTATGGGTAGTAAATACACCACACAAAAGGTAATAGTGGCAATATGGCATGAATCTCACGGGAATAAGGAGTGAGATGAAAACCCCTTACCTTGCACTTTCCTTTAGTCGAGGATATGTTTAACCTCCTGTATGAAGACTATAGTATGTTATTAAATTATACCAGAACCATATTAATATTTATAATATCATAAATTATTCATTTATGACTTTATACTACACATTTAATAATAATTTCCATGTTATATTAATAATTTGGGTAATAATCACTTTCTTTATCGTACGTGTTTTAGCTTGTTACTCTTGATTGTATCACTTAGATCATGATTTAAATACTTCCAGAATATAAAACATGATATATATATATATCATATATATTTAGAATATAAATATGTATAATAGACATATATATGAAATGGAAAACACTGTTTATGGAGACGGTAGTCTGTACGTACGCATAAACGTTGTTTCCTTTTTCATTCAGTATTGAATGGAAGTAAGTGAATAAGATATATGTAAGTACATAAATACTTATATATATAAGTAAATATATCTCTAGTAGAATTATTATATCATATACTACATACTTATTAGTAATATATATTTTTATAATCGTCGATGAATGGTGAACTTGGAAATGAATCTCATCGCGTCGTGGAGACGGTAATCCGTACGTACGCACGAGCGAAAATATCATTATTTTGATATTAAAATAATATATAATTGGATTTTATATCATAAATACATAATTCTTATCATGTTATATTTATTATATACATCAAATAAACATCATTATTATATACATCCAAATAATAATGTATTGAATAACAATTACACCACGACCTGGAGACAGTAAGCCGTACGTACGCACGTATGGTGACACGTCATTCAAAGGGTGGATAGAATAATGAATTTGGTTGTACATAATTATAATAGCATCATGGTAAATATAAGATATTGGATTTATTATTTTATAATGGAAACAATAAAGAAAAATGAAGTGGAAGAAGAAAGGAACTTGAAAGAGGGTGGTGTAATCATTACCTCTTCTTCGAGTTCTTCCTTTTGATTTGATCAAAAGGGGTTTTTAGGTTGGCTTTCTGATCAAACTAATGCCTATAGGTTGAATTTAGGAAAGTTGGGAGGATATTTGGGCAGGGTTTGGCCGAACCAAAAGGCTTTGATGGTATGAATAATTGGTTAGAAGTGATGCCCTTTTTTGGGGGGGGGCTCTTTAGGAAAAATTTGAAGTATTATTTTATAATAAATTTATATTCGGTTTATAATGGCTCAAAATGAATTTATTTTGAGCCTTAGGTGGTTATGGGTCAAAATATTCTCAACCAATAGATTTTAGACAAGTTTTGGTTACCATTTTAACCTTATCTTTTAGATTTAACTCTTAGTTAAATAGTTTAACTTTTACCGTGTCTTCTTGTATTTTAACACTATATGGTTAATAAACTTACACTAAACTTCCAAGAGAACCTCAAGTGGGTAATTAGTGACATATATAATATTATTTAATCTCATTGTCTGAACCTTACATTTTTAGGAATATTATATCAACCAATAATATAGTATTTGTTTTAAATATTAATTTATGTCAATTTTGACACTGTTTGGTATTTTGTTTTTGTGAAAGTCATCAAAACTTTATTACTTCTAACAAGATATATTGAATTGTCCATAACATGTCCTATTCACCTATAAAATTCTTTTATGTCATAAAAACATTGAAATTATAATTAATTTAATATTTATAATACCATTTATTTGATTCTTTCATTAGTAAGGTAATTTACTACATCATCATTATATCGTTAATATATTTAATTATTTAATCTCTAAAAATTATAAATAAAATTTCATTATGTAGGAAATCTTTTTATCTTTATAATAAATATTTATAGTTGAATTTATCTTATGTGTAACCCTATATTAAAAATGTTTTAGTTATTAAACATTGAATTTAACACTTTTAACTCTTCTTTTAATTAAATAATAATAAATGTCCTAATCTAATTCAAGTGGACCAAAGAGGTTCATGTTTTATTCTCAGGTTGTTTTTGGTCGAATTACACTTAACCAATAGAATTAAGACAAGTGTTAAGGTAATAATGACATCATTTTTAACCATAATTACCCTATTTACTTTTAACCGTGGTAAATAAAAGTAAAAATTTACTATTCACCAAAAATTTATTTTCATCTTATTGAACCACATTTTACTCCTTGATACTAACTGTGTCTCTCGGATTTTCGAAATTCCACTCACAGAAGTGGTAAAAGTAAGTTTTACATGAATTTGCAAATTCTCCTAGGATATGGGTAAAAGACGGTGAAAAGTTCAATAAAATTTTTATATATCTAAAATTAATATAAAATGACTCCAATTAATTACACTGAACTTATATAGGTATTATGTATCTATCTTGACCTGAAATATATTTAAATAAAATAAATAATTATTTAAATAAAAATTCAGTTTTAATTTATAACTCAACGTTTTTCACTATTCATCAAAAATTGAAAGTTTTCAGAAAAATACTGAAAATTCACCCTAAGCTAATTTCAATATTAAAAATTTAAAAATGAAGTCTATTTTACCAAATTCAAACCATATAAGTTTCATTTATTAATTTAAAATTAATTCCCGCTGTCAAAACCAAAAGGCATATTTTTAAGAAATAATAACTATCAAAAGTTTGACACTTGTTTATGTCCAATTTCAAATTGAAAATACTTACAATGACCATAATTGGATTAAATGGTAAAAATATAATATACTTATACTTCCAAACCATTAAAATGTATAATTTAACACTATAAAATATTTTGATTAAATAAGTTATTTTTAGTTAAAATATGGTATTTTCACTATTCACCCAAATATGAAAGTTATCAGAAAAACTCCAAAAATTTACTGAAACTAAATTCTTATGTCCCAATTCTAAAGAAGAAGTTTATTTTGTAAAATTTAATATATAAAAGTTTCAAATATTTGATTTAAAAAGGTTTTTCCATTAAAAGGTGGTAAAATTGCATTTTTTAAAAAATAATTCTTTTATCTGAAAAAATGTATTTGTTCTTACATTATGTCAAAGAAACTCGTAATATTGATTCTAAAATTATAAGGATTATATAAAGTTAAAAATTCAATTAATACTATTGATAACCGCTTTTGAACGACTAGTTTGGTAAGTCATGGTGCGCTAAAACTCGGAGTTGCGTGTAGTGCATGTTATTGAATTACTTTGAAGAAATAATGTACTATGAAATCTTGGGGTGTTAAATTCTTCCCACCTTCAATAAATTGCGTCCTCGCAATTTGAAATTGTTCTTCGAAAATAAAAGGATGAAAACAAGAAAATACCTTTGTGGGAAAACCCACATCGGAAATTGGGTTAATAAAATTTAGTCTTAATAAGAGGAAAAGGGAAATGAAAGGGTCACCACCAAATTATGATCTCAATTAGGAGAACATTGGTAGCAATTAGAGACATATAATTGGAGGAAAATGTAAATATTTATAGGTAGTAATTGAGTTCATCAATCACAAACAAGTGTAAAATTAAGGACCTTAAATCAATCTATGATGATTTAAAATACCATCGGTTCAACAAAAAATATGGTATTAGGATAACATATTTTTTGTTTCAAGATACCTTCAATAAAGTATAAGAATTAATTTCTTCATTGAATAAGAGAAGAATAAAAATATATACTTGACAAGTAGAGTCTCATCCTTTAACTAAGTTCTACCACAAACTCATCTTTCACTCTAAAAGATAATATAACTTAAAAGAAATATTCTATTTATCCTATTTTTAAAGGGTTATAAAAATGAATTTATAATTCATCTAGTAGAACCATTAAAAAATTACATTATTCAATCCAGGACATCACGTGGGTTAGTGGTAGGTGATACACCCTTGTCGCCCTTCGGTTGTTGGTTTAAGTCTCGCGGCCTTGCCGGACGCGACGGGTTGCCGCCCGACCTCCGGGTTGTCCTTTTTATGGAATTCCAAAAATTATCTCAAACTAGACTTATCCAAAATACTTCTGTCCAAACTCACAGTCTGAAATTTATAAAGTAGGTAAACACAATGAAGATCCTTTTTTCCACGTAATAGCATGCGAATACCTTCATCATGTATTCTTTTAAAACACTGCAACATCCTAAAATACCATAAAACCTTATTGATTAATTTCATGATCCCTTATTACTTATAGAATACTGGATACACTCCTTCTATCCAAAAAATGTTGTAAACTCCAACAATGATGGAATATACAAATCATTAATCAGTTTCAAGGTAGTCAAGAATATCTAATATAATTTATCCAAATCAATCATGTATTATTCCAAAATCTCTACCTCGGTATCAGAACCATATTATGGTTTATCTTTCTCTTAACCATATATTTTCTAAAAATTTAACCTTTTGTTGAGTCACTTTTCTTGGTTCCACACAATCTCAAGTCCTTAATGAAATAGTACTGCATTACAAGCCTTATATACTATATAATTATTATAGCCAGTACATTGTTGATACAACACTCAAATGACATAAGTCCCTAATAACAACATAAGAACTCTAATCATTCCTCCTCATCTGTGGTAGTATCATAACATGATTATTATCCAATAGCATCATTTGTGGTATACTCTGATGACTGGGACATTGATTCGCATAGTGTCTCAATGCCTTACAGATGAAGCATTTTACATTTGAACACTTTTTCTTACCCTTGCAATCACGTTCTTGGTGTCCTTTTTCTCCACACTTATAACAAACTCTCATTACCTTCAATCATTTACCAAGGTGATTCATTCCACATTTATCACATATTGGAAAATCCTTCTTTCCCTTGTTCCCTTTGTCCATCTTTCTTTCTACCATCCTTTTCTTCTTTGGCTTCCCTTTAAGGCCATATGATTCATAGAATTCTTTAATGATCTTATTAATACATGATATTATTTATTCATATGATGAGAATACATGGGAGACTATTTCTCTTTTAAATGTTGTCTTAATACCGTGAAAGATATGATCCTTCTTACACATTGGATCATACGTATTACTGGAGTTCACATTCCTTCTACTGGGTGCCATTTCTATACAATGGCATACACTAGGTCGGTTTATCAATCACAATTCATAATTACAAACATGTAAAATACCTAAAGAAAATTGAATACTTTAAGGATATACCTCATAATCACAAAAAAAATTTCTTTAAGGAGGTATATACTCATAAAACATTCATAGTGATTTGTAAATAAAATGAAAATTATCCTAAGCATATCCCCCGGGAGTGTCATAACCAAGAGTGCAGCATGGCCTGTTTTCGTGCACCAGTTCCCGTTCGAGTCTAGCTCAAAGCGGTTTTTTCAGGTTTTACCCCTAGGTATATATGTTCCAGATCCGCCTCTACCAGCTCGTATCCAGATAGGGATGTATTTCTCGGAAAACTCACAAAATCTCTACAAAACCAAAATTATAGGAAGTTCTTATATACTAATCCTCAAAATCTATCTTAGGGTTGTGTGCTCTAATCAAAGTTTATCTAAATCTAGTTTCCAAGGTTATTGTTAAACTTCCTATGATACCAACTGTAACGCCCCGACACCAGTTACCCAGAGTCGGTGCATTATTTTAATACATTGGCATGATTAAAAGAAATCGAGTCCCGAAGGACCAATCGTTTTAGCAGTCTTAGAAAATAGATTACATACAAGAATGTTACATTGCACTTTATAACTTACAAAACAACATAAATAATCCTTTTTGAATTCCTTTATTCCCTTGGCTTAACATTTCATATCAATAACAATACACTTCTTGGAATATTGGGAAATATAAAACATAAAAAGGGGTGAGCTCAGATGCTCAGTGAGGATAACGATACAGCAGAAACATTCATAAATAAGCATAAACATTTAAGGCAATGTATAACTAAAACAAAATCCTTTAAAAATTGAACTTAAACATAATATGGAAAAAAAATAAAATGATGTAATTCCATTTATTTATTCATATAGATATTCTACTAGTCGAATAATCACATGCAATATCACTAACCACTTTCATAATGATGGAATACATAATGTCAGACTATCATAACTACATAGTCAAGGCCTCGTGCCAAGACTACAAATAATATTTTGTCTAGGCCTCGTTCCAAGACACTAGTTTGTCTCATGAGACCTACCGATGCATCGAGGAGCTATAGTGGTCTCCACCCGTCACTTACTAAGTCAAATCCATTCCTCATATGAAAAGATTTAAACATAACATAAACATTCGTATTAAAACTATCATACGAAATGTCGATACTTTATCCATAAACCATGAATGGTGTAAAAATAACACATCCACAGTCAAACATTTCACAAAACCCTCAATAAAATATGGAAGTTTTGTATCATAATAAATCAATTTCAAATAACCTTAAATCCATCAAAGTATGTTGACATAGATTAAAATGTTATGTAAAACTCTTTGAGAGAAATATCATTTTTTCATGAAAACATTTAAAAGTTAGACAATTTATAAAGTAAGACATTTAAAAAAATTTTAATCAAAGTTTCCCATACAACTTTGAAACTTTTGAAAGGAATTAACATTTTTAAAACATTCATGTTCATATAAATAAATCCTTAAAAACCATTTTGAAAACATGGGCATTAATGAGAATGATTTAGAAGAATAAATATTTAAAACATTTAAAATTATGTTTTAGTAAAATGTCCTTTAAAAATAATCCCTTTGAAAACACTTTTATGAATCATGGACATGGATAA
The DNA here is from genome assembly GCA_963277665.1 of Viscum album. Lineage (NCBI taxonomy): Eukaryota > Viridiplantae > Streptophyta > Magnoliopsida > Santalales > Viscaceae > Viscum > Viscum album. Next base: position 19,010,727 of record OY728157.1, on the reverse strand, counting down.
TAAATATGTCCCAATAGATACTTATGTAGAAACAACCTCGGATAATAAAAAGATTGTGAAATTAACCCTTACCAATTTGGTAACTTACAAAACATACACCCCATGAAAGAGGTATCATACAATGAATATGTAAATACAAATAAATTAAAGTGTATTACACAAAGAATATAATTATGGGCAGTATATGCACCACAGAAAAGGTAATAGTGGCAATATGGCATGAATCTCACGGGAATAAGGAGTGAGATGAAAACCCCTTACCTTGCACTTTCCTTTAGTCGGGGATACGTTTAACCTCCTGTATGAAGACTATAGTATGTTATTAAATTATACCAGAACCATATTAATATTTATAATATCATAAATTATTCATTTATGACTTTATACTACCCATTTAATAATAATTTCCATGTTATATTAATATTTCAGGTAATAATCGCTTTCTTTATCGTACGTGTTTTAACTTGTTACTCTTGATTGTATCACTTAGATTATGATTTAAATACTTCCAGAATATAAAAAATGATCTATATATCATATATATTTAGAATATAAATATTTATAATAGACATATATATGAAATGGAAAACACCGTTTATGGAGATGGTAGTCCGAACGTACGCATAAATGTTGTTTCCGTTTTTATACAGTATTGAACGGAAGTAAGTGAATAAGATATATGTAAGTACATAAATACATATATATATAAATACATATATCTCCAGTAGCATTATTATGTCATATAATACATACTTATTAGTAATATATATTTTTATAATCATCGATGAATGGTGAACTTGGAAATGAATCTCATCAACTCGTGGAGACGGTAATCCGTACGTACGCACGAGAAAAAAATATCATTATTTTGATATTAAAATAATATATAATTGGATGTTATATCATATATATAGAATAATTATCATGTTATATTTATTATATACATCAAATACACACCATTATTATACCCATCCAAATAATAATGTATTGAATAACAATTACACCACGACGTGGAGATGGTAAGCCGTACGTACGCACGTATGGTGACATGTCATTCAGAGGGTGGATAAAATAATGCATTTAGTGGTACCATAATTATAATAACATCACAGTATATAGAAGATACTGGATTTATTATTTTATAATGTAAAAAACAAATAAAAAGGAAGTGTAAGAAGAAAGGAACTTGAAAAAGGGTGGTGAAATCCTTACCTCTTCTTCGGGTTCTTCCTTTTGATTTGATCAAAAGGGATCCTTAGGTTGGCTTTCTGATTAGAATAATTCCTCTAGGTTGAATTTAGGGAAGTTGGGAGGATATTTGGGCAGGTTTTGGCCTAACAAAAAGGATTTGAAGGTATTAATAGTTGGTTATAAGTGATGTCCTTTTTTAAGGGGGGGAGGGGCTCTTTAGGAAAAAATTAAAGTATTATTTTATAATAAATTTATATTCGGTTTATACTGGCTTAAAATGAATTTATTTCAATCCTTAGGTGGTTATGGGTCGAAATATGCACAACCAATAAATTTTATACAAGTTTAGTTTACCATTTTAACCTTATCTTTTAGATTTGACTCTTAGTTAAATAGTTTAACTTTTACCGTGTCTTCTTGTATTCTTACTCTATATGCTTAATAAACTTACTCTAAGATTATAAGAGAACCTAAAGTGGATCATTAATGACATATATAATATTATTTAAGCTCTTTGGCCGAACCTTACATTTTTAGGAGTATTATATCAACCAATAATATAGTATTTGTTTTAAATATTAATTTATGTCAATTTTGACACTATTTGGTATTTTGTTTTTGTGAAAGTCATCACAACTTGATTACTTAGAACAATATATATTGAATCATACTTAACATTTCCTATTCACCTATAAAATTCTTGGATGTCATATAAACATTGAAATTATATTTATTTTAATATTTATAATACCATTTATTTGATTCTTTCATTAATAAGGTAATTTACTGCATCATCATTGTATCATTAATAAATTTAATTATTTAAACTCTCAAAATTATAAATAAAATACCATTATATATGAAATCTTGTTATGTTTCTAATTAATATTTATAGTTGAATTTATATTATGTGTAACCCTATATTAAAAAAAATTTAGTTATTAAACATTGAATTTAACACTTTTAACTCTTCTTTGAATTAAATAATAATAAATGTCCTAATCTAATTCAAGTGGACCAAAGAGGTTCATATTTTATTATAAGATTTTTTGGGTAAAATTAAACTTAAAAAATAGAATTAAGACATGTTTTAGGGTAATAATGACATCATTTTTACCCTTAATTACCCTATTTACTTTTAACCATGGTAAATAAAAGTAAAAAGTTACTATTCACCAAAAAATATATTTTCATCTTATTGAACAATATTTTACTCGTTTATATTAATGGTTTCTCTAGGATTTTCTAAATTCCACTCATAGAAGCGGTAAAATTAAGTTTTATATGAATTTGCAAATTCTCCTAGGATATGGGTAAAAGACGGTGAAAAGTTCAATAAAATTTTTATATATTTAAAATTAATATAAAATGACTCCAATGAATTAAATTGAACTTATATATGTATTATGTATCTATTTTGACCTAAAATATAATTAAATAAATTACATAATTATTTAAATAAATATTCAGTTTTAATTTATAACTCAGTGTTTTTCACTATTCATCAAAAATCGAAAGTTTTCAGAAAAATACCGAAAATTCACCCTAAGCTAATTTTGATATTACAAATTCAAAAATGAAGTCTATTTTCCCAAATTCAAAACATATAAGTTTTATTTATTAATTTAAAATTAATTCCCGCTGTCAAGACCAAAAGGCGTATTTTAAAGAAATAATAACTATCAAAAGTTTGACACTTGTTTATGCCCAATTTCAAATTGAAATTACTTACAATGACCATAATTGGATTAAATGGTAAAAATATAATCTATATATACTTACAAACCATTAAAATGTATAATTTAACACTAAAATATTTTGATTAAAAAAAGTTGTTTTTAGTTAAAATATAGTATTTTCACTATTCACACACATATGAAAGTTATCGGAAAAACACCAAAAATTTATTGAAACTTAATTATTATGTATCGATTCTAAAGAAAAAGTTTATTTTGTAAAATTGAATATATAAAAGTTTCAAATATTGGATTTATAATGGCTTCTCCATTAAAAGGTGTAAAAATTGCATTTTTTGAAAAGTGCTTCTTTTTTCTGAAAAAATGTATTTGTTCTTAAAATATGTCTAAGAAACTCTTAATATTGATTCAAAAATTATAAGGATTATATATAGTTCAAAATTCAGTTAATACTATTGATAACCACTTTTGAACAACTAGTTTGGTAAGTCATGGTGCGCTAAAACTTGGTGTTGCGTGTAGTGCATGTTATTGAATTACTTTGAATAAATAATGTACTATGAAATCTTGGGGTGTTATAGAAATCCCTTTTAAAACATTAAAGAAAAAAATATGGTTTTTTGGTATAAAAACAAAAAAAATCATAGAATAATTGGAATATATATAACTGTATAAAATTATAAAAACATAGAAATGAATCTAAATAATGAATAATGGTTGTGATTTTGATAAAATCATTTCATGCAAAAGATGTTAAAAAATATACTTTTCACACTTTTCTAAAGAAAGTAAAAAATGACTTATACTGAAAATATTGAAAAGATTCCTTGCAGATTTGGGAATTTATAGCTAAATTTAATTGAAATTTTCCTTAATAAATAGTTTTGGTATATAAATTAACATTATTGAATAAAATGAAAAAAATATAGATATGGAAGAAAAATATTATTGACCAAAAATGATAAATAAAGTTTTCTTTTCATGTAAACATTAATTCAGTAGATTTGAGTACCAAAAAGGGGTAAAATGGAAAGAATATTTAACAAATACATAATTAACCATATTATAAAAAAATATATTGAGTTTAGGGGATAAAAAACATATTATTCCTATAATGTAAATTGAAACATAAACAATCCTGATAAAAAATGTGAGATTGTAAAATAAACCCTTATCTTAGACTTATGCATGGTCAAACACGCTATAAAATCATGTATAATAAATTTATATTTATTATAAATATATATATATTAGAACCATATTTATATTTATATGACTATATATCATTCACTTATTATTTCTCATTTCCCATTTTTTAATATTTCTTTGTAAAAATTGATATTTTTGCATAAACTATTCAATTTCTCTTGCATGTTTTCAATTTAGTGATTCTGGTCCTTAAATATTGGTCATTGTTTCATCATATAAAAAAAATTCATATAGGTTTATAATATTTTTTTGATATATTTATATAGTATCATATTCATCTCATGGAACTTATGTTGATATATCATATGCAATTCTTAAAAGTTCATATTTTCAAATTTTTATTTCCTTATTAACCAATATACATTGATATATATCTATTAAATAATTATAAAAACATATTAAATTCATAATTATTACATGATATTATCATTATTTATCATTCATTAATCAATTATTAAATTTATTGTTATTACATAAACATTATAACATCATCCATGTAGGTGATAAAACTTATCCAAAGAAGAGCTTGTTATAACAACTGAATTTGTAAGAACATGTAATTTCATAAAGATAAAATTACTTTTATAGTGACTTAATGTTTTAAAAATCATTTTATTTATGTTTTAAATTATTTTTAAGAAAATTTATATGAATAATATAAATGAAGATAATGGTAAAAAGTTATTACTTACAAAGTGTCTCAGTATGCATGTTTTTTGGGGTTAAATTTTACAACGACCATTTGTTGTTAATATTTTTAATATAACAAGAAAATTATCTTTCCAAAAACTTAATATTTTTATAGATATATTATTTAATCATTAAATTAATTTTTAGAACCGTCCATGTAAGGCGGTGATGTAGAATGAAATATGTTATTCATAGAGGTGGTAGGCCACACGTAACATAGGCAGTGTTTTCATTTTTCTAATGGATGGAAGGGAAGGTAGAAAATGATTATTCCATAGAAATAATAAGATTTTAGTATATTAATAATACCAATTTCATTATATTGGGATGATTTTAATATATTTTTATGATTTGGAAGATTAAATAAACATGAAGGAACTTGTTTAAAACAATTACCTCTTCATGGCTATCTTCCTTTGGATATCTCATTAAGACTTATTAGATTAGTCTTTAAGTGAAAATAGAACATATATAAAGTGTGAAAGATATTATGAGAGGTATTTTTATATTGATTGGTTCAAGATAGGATTCTCATGGTGTGTGGAGAAGTACGGTGATGAGGGTTCCTTTTATAAGTGAGAGGGGGTTGAGCCAAAGAGGTGCTAAGATGGTTGTAGTGATAAGTGAGGTTAAAGAATTGATGAATAGGATATGATTAAGTATGTTAGATTATTTTTTTTTAATAGATAAATAATGTTATATGTTGAATCATATGATTCCGTTTGAAATAATCTTAAAGTTAGTAAACATCATGATTGGTTGATCATGATTCAAGACTTTTATGAATTTAGAAGGAGCCTATGTGGTTAAAAGAAGGTTTTTAGAGTGTTAATGGATCTTAGATAAAATTAGGACCAACCTATGAAGACCAAACCCATTTTGTATGGTATCTTGATTAGTATAAGGCTCAAAACGTGGAAATCGATGCCCATAGTAAGAAGTTTTATTATACGTGTCAGATTGACGGTGTTCCTATGTGAAATACCCCTGGAAAAAATGGTTGTGTTGGTCCCCCTGGTGATATTATAGTATAGTTATGTGAAATGGGAATGCCCACTCTTTTCATGGTGGTTTGTATAGTAACTCATATTAATCAGGTGGAATTTCAATCCAAAATATGTTGAGGTAGTAGACTACGACCATGGTATAAGAATCCATGGTCGAAAGGTAGAGTAACAAGATAAATTTTCCAGAAGTAGAAATTCTACATCATATAAGTTTCCCTTTTGAAGGTAAAGTGACTTATTACTCTACACTACGCTATGATTCAAGCATTGTTAGGGATTTTGATTTATCTATGAGTATTTTTTATGATGTTTCATCTTGAATAACTCATTGTATCTCAAATTCAATCTGTGTGGTCATTTGTTGAAAGCCATAAGGGTATCTAGAAGATCCATCAAGATCTAATAACTCAAACTAAAGTAGTAGTTGTTGAGTCTGTTGAAGGAATTTATTGGTTTGAATTCAAATTTTAAAGTTTAATTAGATTTTATGATTTTCTATTTTTACTACTCAAATTATAGAATATTTTTCAGAATAATAAGATAATAGATAATAATAAAAATAAAAGATATAATAAGAAGAAAATGGGGTGAAAGAAGAGAAGAAGATGTGGTTGTGAAAAAATTACATAAGAGTGAAGAGATCATACCTGATTTGATAAAGGTTGAATAAGTAATTGAATAGAATTAATACATAACCAAATTAAGGCTATGTTTACAGGACTTTATTACTATTGATATTAAGTTATTTATCATTATAACAGTATAGGAAGCATTATCACAATTGGGAGACTTGTAGTAACATGAGTATAAGGATAAACCTTTATCACTATACCTAAATGTTGAAACTAGTGGTTTATATAGTCTCAATGAAATTTAAATCATTTTGAGGACCATAATTATTTTTTTGAGAGTTGAACCATGTAAATATATTTTTCCCTTCATTTTTTTATGTAAGATAGTGATCAATATTCACTCCAACCAGTGATGAGGGTTGTTACTCCAGGGAAACTTAAAAATAAATTGAATCATTGATTCACCCCCCATCTCAGTGATCCTTCACTTATCTTGGAGGTTCCTTTCCAAGTGCTATTATATAAATAGTGTAACACCCCAATTTTTTAAAATAATGACATTATGTTCGATAATTTTTTTTGCACACAATATTGAACCTAAACAAACCATGAAATATTAATACTTAAATAAGACAATCATAACCTAACCATTAAATTACATGGTACGAATAGGATTAACTGATTTAAATATATATATATATATATATATTATACAAAATACAATGTTTTGATAAATTATTAGTAAATAATCACTTAATTTTTAGTAAATTCATTTTATTCTTCAAAGATGTGTTTCCTTCAAAAATTATTTTTATTATTTTTTTGTGAGTGGATAATATAATTAATATATTCCATTATTAAAATGATATTTCAAAAAGAGGATCTAATTTTTTAAATTATCATGTTAAATTTTTCTTGGGTGAAATTTTATTATTTTCCTAAAAAGATTGATTTTTAAATGAATAGTGAAAATAATAATTATTATTGAAAACTGTATTTTATTTTAAAGTATTTATAAAAGAAAAAATATATTTTAAATTAGTTTTAAATTTTTATTGGTTAATTTTTATTAAAAACTTTTAATTTAAGGTCTTTGAAACTAATTTTAAACTTGAATTTAGTATAAAAACATTTTTTTATATTTAAAAAGGATTTTTTTATAAAAAACAAATTTTCATCACATTTTTATTGTTTATTTTTAAATTAAATTTTACCATGTATTTGTTTTGAATCTTGAAAATTGGATTCCATATTTTCAATTAGTTTCTTAATTTTTTTTAATATATCTATTTTATTTTTGGACATTAGGAATAAAAACTTTAGTAATTTTGTTAGCACGGTATAGTGTAAATCAGGTAATTTAGGTTTAAAATAAAATGATAAGGACTCAAAAATGATCCTATCACTTTCCATAATTTTATTAGATGAGTATATATTGTCCATAATCATAAAAATTCAAATATATGTATTTTTTTCATTTGTACATGATTTTCACCTTTATATTATTTTACTTAAAGAAAGTCAAAAATAACATTTTTTTTGTTTTATTGACTTTAAATTTTTGACATAAGGATAAATAGAGAATATGTTTAGTTATAAATATTAAGTTTAAATCTAAATTATTTTTTCAACATGGTAATTTATTTTTAATTTTTATTGCATAATAATTGGCTTAAATGTGTTTGAAACACTGACCAATGCTTGTGTAAATTGTAAAATAATCAATAAAATGATTTTAAAAACACAAAAATATTATTATTTGACTGAGTTTTCGAGTTCCATGATTTTTTTAGATAAAAATTAAATATTAGATATATTTTTATTCATTTTATTCTAATTTCATTATATACTTTTATTTTTTAAATTCAAATTAAATGAATTGTTCCAAAATTGACATTAACATTATTTTTTAATAAATAATATTTTATTAAATGGTTTAAAAATACTAAAAATTTATATTCAACTAATTGAATTAGATAGGATTTATTAAGTCAACCATGGTCCATTTATGGTCCATTTATCCTTTTAAATTAACTATATTAACCTCTTGTGAGTAAAAAATATTGATGTAACTTTTATTTTCAAAATGATTAATAAAGGGTTAAAACAAAAATGATAACAGTAAAAATTTGATCCAAACTTGTAAAAATTTTATTATGTAAGATTATTTTTACTCACCATATTCTTATATTATAATATTATCAAGATTGTGCCATTTTTACATCAAAATAAATATATATTAATTTAATATTTTAAGAAATTCCAAAAGTGGCACCCCCCTCTCTTATAAAATGGAACTTCTTCTTCTCATTTATTTACACCTCAAGAACCATTTTTATAACACCCCCATTATAATTATATCAGTTATTATCTTACCTTTTATTTTATGGTTATATTTTTTATGATTAAGTCCAAAAAAAAGTAATTGGGGGGATGCCTGTAATGGTTAAGTTAGGGATTTATTGGTGTTTTTAGCTTAAACCTACAATTTCTATTGTTCCTTGGGTGACTACGCACCATGTAATGGGAGTAAACACCATTTATTTTTTACCAGTAAGAATCCATGAACTATATACATATATATATATATATATTTACATGCCATGTAAATTTTTCACGATGTGCAAAGAAAAAATTGAGGTTTTTAATAAAAAGGTGATAGTTTTTTCAGTGTATTTGAGATTTGAGGATTACAAAATGTTTGAGGGGATTACACCTCATATAATAGAAACTATTTGGGATTTTAGGGTCATGCATGAATATTTTTTCATATTCATTCATTGTATGCTTCTTTTATCTTGACCTAGAGACTCTTCCTAGGTGATTTTGGATGATTCCCTCCCTTCTAGGTTGCATCATGCAGTGATTGATCACCTTTATGGTTGTATTTCTTCTCTTAGTATATGTAATACTTATGGTTTTTCTTTTTATTTGGTTATGGATTTGGTTTTGGATATAGTTTTGTTCTGATTTTTGGTCAGATAGTGTTTTTTATCGATCCTTTTTAGTTTCTCGGCATTCCTTGTCTTTTAAAGGTTTTTATCTTAGTTTCTAGTCACCATTGTCGAAGGAATATCATTTTTTACCTTGTTGAGGTAGTTTTTTCTATAAAATGTGTTAATTTGATGAATTTCATGTTGTTATTGATAAATTACCTTAGGTTATTAATTTATTAGAAGTGATATGTGGTTTTAAAGGATTTTTTGGAAGGGAAAAAATTTATAAATTGGGGTTTTTCTTTGAAAATAGATTTTATTAATTTGGAAATGGGTTTTCAAACTCCAATGTGGATCACTTTTGATTTTAAAATGTTTTATAAAAATTTGAGCATGGTTTTGAAATGAATTTGGACAATTGAACATTGGGAACCTTGGGTGCATTGGGAAAGAGACATATGTAGCCTTAATGTGTGTATAGAACCACTAGAAGGTAACATTTTGTGAAATCAACTAGAAGTACTTGATATCATTTGGATAAAACATTATGATTGTTTAGGATTTATAGTTTCTAGTATGTATTTCCCCATAGGCTATATCCCATATGTGAGGTTATTGGTCACTTGTGGTTATTCATCTCATTATTGTTTTTATCATGGATTGTTGCTCACAAGTTTTTATATGAGGTTGTATTGCATTACTTTGGATGGTTGGTAGTTTCATGGATATGTGTTTAACTATTTACATATTTATTCATGGATATGATTTCACATTTATATCACTTATTCTTTCCATATTTCTAATTTTATAATATGAAAGGCTTTTATGAAAACCAATGGAAAATGATTTATAACTAGAAATAATTTTGAAAATTATTTGTAAAACTATTTTTTTTAAGATGAAATTTTTGTATTTATGATCTTACACCTTATATAGAAACTTTGGTGGTATACTACTGGTATTTGGATCACTAGATACTTGTGCCTTTGGGAATTTTTATATATTTTATTTTAATATTCAAGTAAAGGGAATAGAATCATGCATCATGCTCTCTTCTCTTGTTGTTGTTGCTTTTAGTTTGGGTTGTTTTAGAGGTGACTATTGGTCAAGTGGGGACTTGACATACTTTCTAGTTTGTCATTTTTTGGATTGGATTGTATTTATTTATGGTGTATCAGTTTTTTCTTCTCTATAATATGGTAGTATGTTGTATTTTACTTGTATTTAAGACTATTTTTTATCATGATTTACCTATTTTATGTGACGGGTTGGTTTGGGGGGTGTTTCTACTTGACTCTGGTTGGTTTGTTACAATTAGTATCAAAGGGATGCTCATTATGAAGTGTGTAAACACTACCTGAGTTTGATTCGATGTCTTGGGTAGAAAGAAGTTATGAATGTCATAATTTGAATAATAGTTACTAAAAGGGGGCTTATCCAGCTCACTTCCATGACTGAAACTGATTCACCATGGGTGGTAATGGAATTTTACCATGTGTGAGACTTAGAGTATGAGGTAATTTGAATGTGTTTTATGGGAAGTTTATCTAAATTAAACTATTCCTTTTTAAGTAAGTTCTTTCATGTTTGCTTTAAATTATTAATGTTTTAAATCTTTGATATCAATACCTAATGTTGGTCGTATGATTTTATAATTTGTTCATGACTGGTTGGTTTTTGTATTTTTTTATAAAATGCATCTAAGAAGATATCTTCTAAATATGAGAGAGTAATATATAAGATAGGATCCAAGAGAGATTCTTCTAATAGACCCTTCTTTGGTATAAGTTGTTATCCATGCTATTCAGACTCTGTGTCAAGTGGGTTCTGGGAAACCAGGGCACATAGTGGATCATGGATATGAGTTTACTAAGTAGTATCCACCCATATTTTGTGGTGACAAAGGACCCCAGTAATATAAGGAGTGTCTTGAGTAGATTGAGATGATCTTAAACTTATTGAATACTCATGATGAATCTATGGTGGTTTTTTCTACATAAATTCTTGAGGGACAAGGAAGGATATGGTGGGACTCTATTATCCAAGCTAAGTTACATGAGGATCTTACTTGGGATTCCTTAAAGAACAAATTTAACCATTAGTTTTACCATGATACATTGTGTGAACAAAATACCCAAGAGTTTATAACCTTAGTGAAAGGTGAGCATACCATTCTGGAGTATTCTACCCATTTTGCTGAGTTAGTAAATCTGGCACTGAATCTTGTCACTAATGATTACTTAAAGGCCTAGAGGTTTGAGTTCGGATTGAGGACTTATATTTAGTCAATGTTAATAATCATGTTCCTTCATACCTTTGTGGATGTAATTGAAAATGTATCTTTTAAGAACGCAGACATATATGGGAAAGAAATTTTGGGTGGAGCTTCAGTTAGTTCAAAGTTTATCCACGGTGTATTTTCTGTCCATAACAGAAAGTGTAAGAGTGGTCAGTTTTCTTCAAAACTCATTTTAAGGGATTTAACAAGGCAGAAATGGGTTGTTTTCTACTAGTGTTGATGGTGAGGTCATAACAAGCCTAATTTTATAGAGGACCCTAATACTTTTCATATTTTTGGATGATCTTTCCACGTACATCCTTTTTGTGAAATTGTATCTCAGAGAAGTAGGGAAGGATCCATTCTTGAAAAAGGTCCATAGGTCTTTGTAGATTCTTCCAATTGTGGTGGGATTAATCCTCATTCCAATGGAAATGTTCATGTGGCTAAAACTGAATAGATTTATGTAGTTGAGTATGCTCTAGAAAAATATGAAGCAGGGAAAGATAATATTATAGTTACGGTGTTTATCTTTTCTTCTATGATGATAGATTTGTTTGATATAGGTGCTTGTAATGGGATAGACCTCTCTAGTCCATTCCTTTGTGAAAATCAAGTATATGAGGTGATTTAGGAGGTCAAGGTGATATATCCCCAACACTTTTCCAATTTTCCCGAACGGTGAGGTCTATCGGTATCCTCTATCGGTAACCTTTATCGGTAACCATTATTGGTAACCTCTATTTCCTTTTCCATATTTTGAGTTCGTCAATAGTGTTTCCAGAATAGTGAGGTCTATCAGTAACCTCTATCGGTAACCTATATTTCCTTTTCCAAATTTTGAGTTCATGAACACTGTTTCCAGCTTCCTACAGTTTTGACACTTTAATGTTTCCTTTGACATAAAACGCATTTAAAACCTTATTTTAATGAATCTAAGGCCGATTAAAAGGCCATAACTCCTATATTAATTCATCCTAAGGCTCAAAACATTTTTACTTGGTCAAACCGCATGGTTTAATGCGATCCACTTTTAAATGAAAACCTTGTGTATATTAAACCACCGCTCTATTAAATCTTCTAAAGGGATGGTATATCTTCCTCTCTAGTTCTTCCTCCGTGTTCTCGGCTATGAGATTATAGAACCTCTCATTATATTCCGTAGGGGTTTTGCAATCAAACTTTCCTCCTAGGATTGGTTTAGCTCTATTTTGATGCAACCAAGTAGTATCAATCAATCTTCTGTATAATTTATGATCTATTGCCATTATTTTGGGTTCTTCTCCTCGTATTTCTCCTTTCCCTATTATGGTATGTGATCTCTATAATTCTAATGAATTTTTCATGGGTTTCCATTGGTGTGGTCATACCGTAGCAACCTCAGGTGGATATAGTTGTCATGGGAGGAGGAAATCATGATTATTTATGTGGATCTTTCTTGTATAAAGAACAAAAAGAACCATTCGAGGTAGGGGATTCGTTGCTTCTCATTTATTTTATGTGAAACTGTATAGTTATCATATTTTATCCCACTGGATCACAATGTAATTGACATAATAAATATTTGAACCTGATAAATAAATTGATATCGATCTTATGTTATTGCCTCTTGTTTTTCTATATAGTGTGATATCTATGATTTCTTCATATAGTTGTTCGTTCTTGATGGAAATTGGAAGAAAACGTAAACCGAAATTAATTGATAATCATTTAGTTAAAGATAAATAGGCATGTAAATGAATCTGGTTCTTATTGTTGTAATTTGATGTTAATCAAAATGGTGTAGTAAGCATGTTTAATTATTTGTGACAGCTTACTGTTTAGGTTTCCCAATGTTGTAACCTATGATTAATAAATCGGTCAATCTAATATTTATTAAACAACTAGTGTTTTGATAAAAGATAATCCCTTGTAGGGTTCTGAGTCACCCTCTTGGTTATTTAAGGGTCAAAAACCCAATTGATATGATGTCTGTTTTTCCTGCTTCTTGTGTTGTGGTGTGAGCCTGGATGGATGTTATGATATGTGGGGGTAGGGAGGCCTATTGATTATGGTAGTATTTTATGCCTAGAGTGGTGATATGTGTTGGTTTATGCATGTGGGTGTTAGGCAAGACATAAGGGATGATGGAACGGGTTGGATGTGAATGTTTGGATGCTTACTGATTCTTATTGGTTGTTTATGTGCTTTATTTCTCCCCACTACTCAAGGCAGCTGGTCTTTCATGCCCTTTTTTGAAAAGGGGAAAAGACACACGGGGTATGCCATGTACTTTCCGTGTTTAGATTCTCAAGGGAGAATAGGTCTACACTCTTGATATATGTGGAAAAGACTCGATGGGCAGTTCATCTACTCACCGTGTTGATCCCCCTTGTGTTTGGTAGCATAGAATGTTTTTATAGAATGCTTGGGAATATGGGAAAGTAATGTTTTAAATAAATAATTGAATAAATGATGTTAACCTATGGGTTTTGTAGTTTACTGGGGTGCAATGATGAGGTTTTGATTTGAAGGAACAATGTACTTTAGGTGTGATGCTAATTAAATTTAATGTGGAATTGTAATTGGTTAATTAATGTTTAAAGAATTAATTAATGTAAAGTGTGACTGATAAAAAGGGATTGAAATAATGTATTAAATATCTTTAAATGGTTTTGTATTTATAGGATACCTAGTCTTAGAAGTGGCAGCCCAGAGCTCGAGAGACGTTAGCTGCAGTTGAGTATAATACTAGGTTATGCCCATAGTGTGGTTGTGAGCTATAATATATTATGTACTTGTTTTGTTTCTATATGTTACTCCACCCTGTCAGTAAGGGCAACTGACACCCCAGGGATTTTGAGCCCTAGGGGATGTTTTCCCCAACATTCTGGTGGGGGATGAATGGCTGACTACCCCCTTTGGCTCGATTATCTTCTCTTGGAAGTTACTCGTGCTGGTAGGCGTAGCGGTTAGTTTTCCCCATATATGTGTTTAGAGGGATATAATGGCTTGTGGTTATTCACAAACATATATTCTGGATATAGTTTCCTATGGAATGATATAGGTGTAATGTGTATAGGATCTGTTGGCTTGAGGATCCTTACTCGGCGTATGGGTTGTAATGGCTTGAGGTATAATACCCAACGTATGATATATGTTATGTGGGCTGTGGTGGCTCCTAGAAACTACCTAGTTACTTTTATTATGCAGATGTGGTGGTTTTGTTGCATGAGGTACATGTTGTAGTGCTTCGGCCAGGTGTCTACAGGCAAGCCTTTTGGAGAGAGATGCTCAGGACGTACGACATTGGGGAAAAGCGGAAAACTAGTGGGGAAGTAGTAGCGGGGTACCCTTGATATTATTTATTATATTATATATTCTTGTATACGTTACTTGGTGAGAGTATCCATGGTGAGGTTGTGATCTTAGTATACCTGTTTAGGTGACAAGTCAGTTTCACTTGTTGTTCATTGTGCTTTAGCATGCTCTCTTTACTTTTGTACGAGAGGCTTCAGGGAGGATCCTACTGAGTATACTGTTATACTCACCCTATGTATATATAAACTGATTTTCAGGTCACTTGTAGAATGTTAGAGATCAGGTTCGTTACTACTAGCTTGCGGTTTCAGAAGTTGTTTGGGCTTGTGGTTGCCTCTATTTTACTTCCTTTTTTGGGTACTTGCAATTTTTTCCCTTTCAGTTGTAGTAGTTTTTCATGACATTAAAAAAGTGCACTTGGGTTTTCTTTTATATTTCAGTTTAGAGTAGGAGTTGGTTGGGGTCTATCTTATCTCTCTCTTCCACATGTATTCTCTTAGAGGGTAATTCCTCCCATTTGTGTGTTTATTATACCCTCGGTGCTAGTCACAAACTCGGGGCCTACTGGAGGCGGGACTCAGGGGTCATTATCTCCCTTCTCACATTGTTAGCCCAGAAGGGGTACACTTTGTGGGGAGGGGTTGTGACAGAGTGGTATCAGAGGTAGGTTGAGATATTGGATAGATTTTGGAGTTAAGAACAGGTGAGGTTGCATGGGTTGGTAGAGAAATGGTGTCATTCATGTTTAGAAAGTGATGTAAACACTAGAGGTCGACTGAGACATAGGTGTTTAGGGCCCCCTATGATCTGAGGTACGGACCTTTAAGTTTACAATGGATACTAAACAAGGTGATACTAGTTGCAGTGTTGAGACCTAGGAAAGGATCATGCATCATTCTTCTTTGTTCCTATGTTTGAATGGGTAAACCTTGGGATAGGTTTACCTAAAATAAATGAATGAAAAAAATTAATTAATTAATTATGAATCTTCCATATTTTAGGTTTAGGAGCTCTAAATATTTTTTATTTTTTAGGTATGGCTCTAGGTTGACCTCCTTGTCAGGATCGCATAAAAGATTCCCAACACGCTGTTCTAGCAGATCGTCTCAGGGTAGAGGTTGATGATGATGACACTTGGAGTAAGACACTCTGAGAGTTTCAGCACCAGAGTCTGCATAAGTATGAGGGCTTCGTTTCAGATGTAGTCACGAAAGAGTGGTTAGAAGAGGTCGAGATCGGCTTCAGTTCGATCCTTGCTCATAAAGAGCACTGGTTGTCCTTGGTTGTGATGATGTTGTGTGGAGCAGCGAGGCAGTGGTGGTTCTTGTTCATCAGGGATCGCGAGGAGTTAGTGATCTCATGAGAGGAGTTTCGATACAAGTTTAGAGTCGAGTTTCTTTATTTGAAGGCGAAGGTGTCTAATCACCAGGATCTTCTTACCCTTCGACAGGGGAGCTTCAGTGTGTGAGAGTTTGGAAAATTTTTCATGAACCTTTTACGATATGCTACAGACATGTTGCCAGATGAGGAGGATAGGTCGAGGCATTTCGAGGAGTCTTTGCTTCTAGAGATCCAGTGCTAGGTCACCCCATTTATGCTGAAGACATATCTTGATATGTTGGCGAGGGTAGAGTTTTCCAAGAGTACTTTGTCCAAAACCAGATCATTATGAGAGGGGAGTCATTGTTATTCCTCATGAAGCAGTTTTGTGGTTCGGGGTTCTCAGTTTTCAGGGCAGAAGAGTTTTTGTTCGGCTGGGGATAGGCCCTAGCCCTCAGCATCTTGTTTCTCCAGGGGAAGCAGCTCTCAGGCCTATGCCAAGTGATTATATGATTATTTTTCTTGTGGTGGTTGAGTTCATCAACAGCGAGAGTTCCCGACCTTTCAGAGCAGTCATCATGCACCAGGTTTTCTGCTCCAAGTTTCTCCGTTGAAGTAGTTCCATCCGAGGAAGAAACAGCAGGTTTCACCAGCTATAGATCAGTAGAGGGTAGATGGGGCAGGCATAGGACATCCCCGTGACTATCCCCGTCCTTATAGAGATGAGCATGTCCATGGTGGTGGTCTTCATCAGGGTCAGAGAGGTCATGGAGGTGGTCATGGTCAGCTTCATGCTTTAGTGTTTCTAGTGCCAGGCGAGCCAGACGTCGTTTGATATACCCTTTTCTTGTTTTCTACAATGGTTTATTCCTTTTTTGATTCAGGAGCGACACACTCCTTCATATCACCTACCCTTTTCCATGTTTTGGGACTTGAGGTAGAGAGGCTTCCAATTCCTTTGTCATTGACTACGCTAGTTGGAGGTCGAGCTGACTTGTTTGAAGTGTGTAGAGACTGTGAGCTAGTGTTGAAGCAGCGCCACTCTTGGGGATATTTCTTATGTTGACAAATAAAACTATATGATTTCATCCATGGCATGGATTGGTTGTATTCAGTGCAGGCTATCATGGATTTCTTTAAGGATCAAGTCGTTTTCTTCGATGCGGATGGAGATCTGGTGGTGTTTTTTGGCAATCGAGACCCTCAGATGGGTTAGAGGCATGTTACATCATTATCATCCATGATGGTTGAGCTAATGTTGAGTTCTTTAGAGGTTCAACAGTAGGTGTTTCCAAGGGTCATAGTAGATTACCTTTATGTTTTTCCAGAAGAGGATGTAGTATTACCCCCTCGAGGAGAGATCAAGTTTGGGATCGAGCTATAACCAAGATCCTCTCCTATCTCTATGTCTCCATATAGGATGGCCCCTTCTGAGTTACAATAGCTATTTATATAGCTTGATGTTATGTTACAGTGTGGTTTTGTTCGGCCGAGTGTGTCACCGTGGGGTGCACCAGTTTTGTTCATAAAGAAGGCTGATGATAGTTTGTGGTTGTGTGTCGATTATCGTCACTTAAACAAAGTGACAATAAAAAATTGTTATCCTCTTCCATGTATTGATGATTTATTCGATCAACTGAAGGGTTCAATCTGGTTCTCAAAGATCGAATTGCGGTCAGGATATCATCAGATGTGTTTGAAGGATGAGGATATCCTGAAGACTGCTTTTCGTTGTCTTTGTCGGTATTATGAGTTCATTATAATGTCGTTTGGCATGACCAATTCTCTAGTTGTGTTCATGGGATTGATGAACACTGTGTTCTGTGAGTTCTTGGACAAGTTTTTGGTGGTTTTCATCAACGACATACTTGTGTACTCTACGTCTGAGGAAGAGTATGCAGAACATCTATGCGCCATTTTGGGAGTTCTTCGTCAACATCAGCTCTTTGGGAAGTTGTTGAGGTGTGATTTTTGGGCTCAAGAAGTCTGTTTCTTGGGACATGTAGTGTCCCAGCAGGGAGTAGTTGTGGATCCATCAAAGATAGAAGCAGTTGTGTCTTGGGCATCCCCCAAGACAGTGTCAGAGGTGCGAAGTTTCCTTGGTCTCGCAGGCTACTATAAGAGGTTCGTAGCCAATTTCTCTCTAGTTGTGACTCCTCTGACAGCATTTACTAGGAAGGATCAGGGGTTCATATGGACTGATCATTTTCAGGTAGCTTTTGAGTATCTAAAGGAGAAGTTACTAAGTGCTCCAGTTCTTTGTCTTCCAGTATAGGGAGTTCAGTTTGATGTTTTCTATGATACTTCGCATCTGGCGTTAGGCTATGTTATCATGCAGAAAAGATCAGTCGTTTCTTATGGGTCTCGTTAGTTACATCCCCATGAACGTAAATATACCACCCATGATCTTGATTTGGCAGTCGTGGTGTTTTCTTTGAAGTTGTGGAGACATTTCCTCATTGGCGAGAGCTTTGTGGTTTTCACCGATCATAATAGTATGAGGAATGTTTTCTTCCAGCATGACTTGAACTTACGACAGCATCGGTGGATGGAGTTATTACAGGAATATGACTTTGAGATATCATATGCACCTAGAAAGGGTAATGTTTTAGCTGATGCGCTGAATCGAAATTCACGTAGTGATTCTATGCATGAATTCGGTGATTCATGGAGAGTAATGGAATAACTTTCATCATTAAATATTGATAAGGGAGAAGTTGGGGGAAAAGCTTGTCTTTTTCAGATGATAGTATAGTCATCTCTGGTAAAGAAGGTAGAAGAGTCCCAGTTGGGGGATCTAGAGGTGGAGGTCTAGAGAGACAGAGTTGTTTGTAGCGAGGCCCCTGATGGGTGGTCTGAGGATTAACAAAACTGAGTGTTGTATCATGGAAGGATATTTGTTCCTTTGACAATGTGTGAGACAGTTATTAGAGAGTTCCATAGTTCACCTTTAGCCGTGCATCCTGGAGTGACAAAGATATACCGAGCCTTGAGGAGCCAGTTTTGGTGGCCTGGGCTGAAGCGTGCGATTATGGAGTTTGTGTCTCGATGTTTGGTCTACCAGAAGGTGAAGCCTGAACACCGTGTTCCTAGTGGTCTGCTCCAGCCATTAGATATTCCTCAGTGTAAGTGGGAGGACATATCAATGGACTTTTTTATTGGTTTACCTCGATATCAGGGAGGGCATGATGCTATTTGGGTGGTAGTAGATCGTTTAACAAAATCATCCCACTTTACAGCAATCAAGGAGTCGATCTCAATGGAAGTTTTGTCGAGGCAGTATCTAGAGGAGGTGGTGAGACTTCATAGAGTCCCAAGGATGATCATTTCTGAATGAAATCATCACTTTACCTCTAGGGTGTGGAGAGGTCTCCATCATGCTTTTGGTTCTCAGTTATCCCTTATCATTGCTTTTCATCCTCAGACGGATGGTTAGATAGAGCGGACCATCCAGACTCTTGAAAACATGTTACGATCTTGTGTCTTGGATTTTGGAGGTTTGTGGATGAGGCACATACCCTTGGTGGAGTTCGCTTAAAATAATAGTTTTCACTCCACCATTGGAATGGCCCCTTTTGAATCCTTGCATGGCTGACCATGCCATTCTTTATTGTGCTGGACTGGGGTCGGAGAGTCATCAATTCTCGGACCGGAACTAGTGTAGAATACAACAGAGATGGTTTAGGTGATTCATGAGAGGATGAAGATAGTGCAAGATCATAATAAATCATATTCCGATCAATGTAGGAGTCCTTTAGAGTTTGATGTTGGGAACCACATGTTTCTGAAGGTGAATCCCAATCATGGGCAGCAAAGGTTTGGTCGTGGAAGTAAGCTTTATCCCCGGTTCTTTGGGCCTTTCGAGGTGTTAGCTCATGTTGGAACTATGGTGTATCGAGTAGCACTTCCCCTACAGATGATTCAGATACATGATATTTTCCATGTATCACAGATTCGTCGTTATCTTCATGATGACTCTCAAGTCATCGATTGGGGAGAGATCGATGTTAATGATGATGCAACCTTTGAGGAGAGACCTGTGGAGATCCAAGACCGCAAGGAGAAGGTGTTGTGCATGCATTCTATCCCCATGGTTCGTGCCTTGTGGAAACATGGTGGCATGGATGAGAGTACCAGGGAATGTGAGACATGGATACGTGCTCAGTACCCAGAGTTGTTTTATGTTTAACTCTTTTCATGTAAAAATGTCCCCTTTGTGGTTATAGACCTTTCGTGTTTATAGTATGGATTTCTTTCGTTGCTTCTTGTGGCTTCCTCTCTTTTGAGAGGTATCTCTATGGGTGGTTGTTCGAACCCCGTTTCATTTTCCCTTTAGTTTGGTTTTGAATTCTCGAGGATAAGAATGTTTTGAGAGGTATCTGATGTAATGTCCCAGACCTCTCTGGTCCATTCCTTTGCGAAAATCAGGTGAATGAGGTGATTCGGGAGGTCAAGATGACTTATCCCCAACACTTTGCCAATTTTCTATAATGGTGAGGTATATTGGTAACCTCTATCGGTAACCTCTATCAGTAACCACTATTTCCTTTTCCAAATTTTTAGTTTGTGAACAGTTTTTCTAAAACAGTGAGGTCTATCGGTAACCTCTATTTCTTTTGCTAAATTTTGAGTTCATGAACAGTGTTTCCAGCTTCCTACAGTTTCACCCCTTTAACGTTTCCTTTGACATAAAATGCATTTAAAACCTTATTTTAAAGACTCTAAGTCCGATTCAAAGGCTATAACACCTATATTAATTTAACCTAATTCTCGAGACATTTTTACTTGGTCAAACCGCATGGTTTAATGTGATCCTATTTTAATGGAAAACCTTGTGTATCTTAAACCACCGCTCAGTTAAATCTTCTAAAGGGATGGGATATCTTCCTCTCTAGGTCTTCCCCCTTGTTCTTGGCTATGAGATGCTAGAACCTCTCATTATATTTCATAGTGGTTGTGCAATCAAACTTTCCCCCTAGGATTGGTTCCGCTCTGTTTTGATGCAACCAAGAAGTATCGATCAATCATCAGTATAAGGTATGATCTATCTCCATTCTTTTGGGTTCTTATAATTCTATTTATCCTTGTCCTATTATTGCATGTGATCTCTATAATTCTAATTAATCTTTCATGGGTTTCTGTTGGTGCGGTCATACCGCAGCATCCTCGGATGGATATAGTTGTCATGGGAGGAGGCAATCATGATTCTTTGTGTGGATCATTCTTGTATAAAGAACGAAAAGAACCGTTTGAGGTAGGGGATTCATTACATCTCTTTTATTTTATGTTCAACTGTGTAGTTAGAATATTTTATCCCACTGGATCATAATGGAATTGACATGATAAATATTTGAACCGGATAAATAAATTGATATCGATCATGTGTTATTGCCTCTTGTTTTTCTAGATAGTGTGATATCTATGATTACTTCGTATAGTTGTTCGTTCTTGATGGAAATTGGTAAATAATGTAAACTGGAATTAATTGATAATGGTTTGGATAAAGATAAAGATGTATGTAAATGAATCTAGTTCTTCTTGTTGTAATTTGATGTTAATCAAAATGGTGCAGTAATCTTGTTTAATTATTTGTGATAGCTTACTATTTAGGTTTCCCAATGATTGAACCTATGATTAATAAATCGGTTAATCCAATATGGATTAAAGAACTGGTGGTTTGATAAAATATAATCCCTTGTAGGGTTCTGAGTCACCCTTTTGGTTGTTTAGTGTCTAAGAACCCAATTGATATGATGTTTGTTTTTCCTGCTTCTTGTGCTGTGGTGTGAGCCTAGACGGCTATTGTGATATGTGGGGGAAGGGAGGCCTATTGATTATGGTATAATTTGATGCCTAGAGTGGTGAGATGCATCGTTTTATGCATGTGGAAGTCAAGCAAGACACACGGGATGATGGAACGGGTTGGATGTGAATGTTTGGATGCTTGTTGATTCTTATTGGTTGTTTACGTACTTTATTTCTCCCCCCTGATCAAGGATACTGGTCTTACATACCCTTCTTTTGAATGGGGAGAAGTCACATGGGGTATGCCATGTGCTTTCTGTGTTTATCTTCTCAAAGGAGAATGGTTCTACGCTCTTTCTATAGGCGGCAAATACTCGAAGGGTAATTCATCTAATCACAATGTTGAGCCCCATTATGTTTAGTAACATAGAATGTTTTTCTAGAATTCCAGGGAATATGGGAAAGTAATTATATAAATATATAATGGAATAAATGATGTTAACCCATGGGGTTTGGAACATGCTGGGGCATAATGTGAAGGTTGTGATTTGAAGGAACAGTGTACTTTGGGTGTGATGCTAATGAAATTTAATGTGGAATTTTTATTGGTTAATTAATGCTTAAATAATTAATTAACGTTAAGTGATACTGATAAAACGGGAATGAAATAATGTATTAAAGATCTTTAAATGGGTGTGTGCTTATAGGATACCTAGTCTTAGAAGTGGAATCCCGGAGTCTGAGAGACGTTAGGTGTATTTGAGTCTAGGACTTGGTTATTCCCATAGTGTGGTTGTGAGATGTAGTATATTCTGTAATTTTTGTGTTTCTATACGCTACTCCACCCTGTCAGTATGTGCAACTGACACCACAAGGATTTTGAGTCCTGGGGGTATCTTCCCCAACATTCTGGTGGGAGGATGAGTGGTTGACTACCCCCTTTGGCCCCACTCTCTTCTCTTGGTAGTTACTTGTGATGGTAGGCACAGTGGTTAGTTTTCTCCATATATGTGTGTAGAGGGATGTAATGTCTTGTGGTTATTCACACACATATATTCTGGATATAGTTTCTAATGGACTATTATAGGTGTAACGTGTATAGTCTGTGATGGCTTGAGGATCCTTACTCGGTGTATGGGATATAATGGCTTGAGGTATAATACCTGACATCTGATATATGTTATGCGGGCTATGGTGGATCCCAGAAACTACCTGGTTACTTTTCTTACATGGATGTGGTGGTTTTGTTGCACGAGGTGTTTGTTGTGGTGCTTTTCCCAGGTGTCTGTGAGCAAACCTTTTTGGAGAGAGATGCCCAGGACGTGCGACGTTGGGGAAAACTGGAAAACTAGTGGAGAAGTAGTAGCAGGGTACACTTGATATTATTTATTATATGATATATTCTTTTATGTGTTACTTGGTGAGAGTAGCCATGGTGAGGCTGGGAACTTAGTATACATGTTTAGGTGACAAGTCAGTTTCACTTGTTGTTCACTGTGCTTTAGCATGCTTTCTTTACTTTTTCACGAGAGGATTCAGGGAGGATCCTACTGAGTATATTGTTATGCTCACCCTATGTATATATAATCTTCTTTTCAGGTCACTTGGAGCAGGTTGGAGATCAGGCTTGTTACTACTAGCTTGCGGTTGCAGGAGCTGTTCGGGCTTGTGGTTGCTACTATTTTACTTCCTTTTTGGGTACTTGAAGTTTTTTTTCTTTCAGTTGTAGTATTTTTTCATGACATTACATATGTGCAATTGGGTTTTCTTTTATATTTTATATCTGAGTAGGAGTTGGTTGGTGTCTATCTAATCTATATCTTCCACATGTGTTCTCTTAGAGGGTAATGCCTCCCATTTGTGTTTTTATTATACCCTCAGTGCTAGTTTCAAACCCGAGGCCTACTGGAGGTGGGACTCGGGGGTCATTATCTCCCTTCTCACATTTCCATCCCTGGAGGGGTACACTTTGTGGGGAGGGGGTCATGATAGTGTTAATCATTCCTTTATATCATCAATGTTAGTTAATGTATTGGGTTTTAATTTCGAACTTTTTCCATTCTTTTTGGATATTTCCATTCCTTTGAAAAAGAGGCCTGAATAAGGTTTTATATGTCTAATGTGTTAGGTGATGATAGCTGACATTGAGGTGGAGTGTGGATTTTTAGTTCTAGATATTGAAATATTTGACTTGATTATTGGCATGGATTGGATGATTAGTGTTAAGACCCACATAGACATTTATCACCATTGGGTTCAGTTCTTATCTACTAATGGGGTCACTCATATTTTCCAAGGAGATTGGGGATCTAGATCAGGAAGGTAAGGGTATGTTTTTCTTTATGTTGGGGTAATCTAGTTCTGGTTGTCAGAGATGTTTCTAGATGTAGTTGACCTTTTCTTGGGTGGTTGAATTCCTTTAGTGGTGTGTGAATACTCTGAGGTCTTTACAGATTATTTTTCTGGTTTACCACCCCAAAGAGAGGTTGATTTTACTATAAACTTTCTCTTTGTTACAATTCTCATTTCTATTCTGTCTTACCATATAGAACAAGCTAAGTTAGTGGAAATTAAGGTACATATTGAGGACCTATATTCTAAAGGATTTATTTTTTCTATCATGTAAATATGGTCTACTCATGTCATCTTCATTAGGAAGGCATATGGGAGCCTCAAAATTTGTGTTGATTATCAAAATTTAAATCATGTGACCTTTAAGAACAAATATCCATTACCAATGATTGATGATCTCTTTGATCATATGATAGGTGATCATTAGTTTTCTAATATTAACCTATATGCAGGGTATCACTAGTTAAGATTATGAGAATATGATATACCAAAGATAGTTTTTAGGAGTCAATAGGGGAATTTCATGTTTCTGGTTATTCCGTCTGGTCTCACTAATTCTCTTGCAATGTTTATGAATTAGATAAACCATATATTTCATCGTTTCTTGGAATCTTTTCTTATTATGTTCTTGGATGATATTTTGGTGTACTCTAAGTAAGAAATGGATTATATGGACCATTTGAATATCATCTTTCAATCCTTAAAAGAACATCATATGTATGGTAAGATTCCAAAATGTGAATTTTTCATCTAGGGAGAGAAGTTTCTAGGGAACCTGATATCTAAGAGGGGTGTCATAGTAGAGCCTAAAAAGGTACAGGTAGTGATGTCTGGGGAGTATCCTGGAAATGTGATTGAAATCCAGATCTTCTTCGGTTTGGCTAGTTACTATGGATAGGTTCTTTAAGACTCCTCCAAGATTTCATTTTTGATGAAATATTTAACTTATAAGGGTTCAAATTTTGGATGGAATGACTTGTGTTAGAGATCTTTTTAGGAGCTGAAGTTGTGGTTGAATTTAGCACCAGTTATGATTCTTCCAAAACCAGGATCAAGTTATGATTTTTTCATCAATGATTATGGTACAAGTTAGTTATGTGTCTTGATGTAGGGGATACCGGTGGTGGATTATGGATCTCTCCAGTTACACCCAAATGAGAATAACTACCATACCCATGATCTTGATTTGGTAGGAGTTATTCATTCAATAAAAACATGTAATGACTATCTATTTGGGAAGTATTTTACTATATATTATGGTCATAAGAGCCTGAAATTTATTTTTACTTAGAGGTATTTGAATTTATGATAGATATGTGAGGTAGAGTATCTTAAAAATTTTGATTTTGATATCTCTTATACCCCTAGGAATGGTAATGTAGTTTTCTATTCATTAAAAATTAAATTACCAACACTAGCCAAGAAGGAATCAGTTGAGGAGTGGTCTCTGATGAGTTAGTTTGTTGAGATAATCTTGGGAATGTAAGAGGATGGTGGGATGTTATGTATAGATTTGATGGGGGTTGACTCATCATTTGATGAGTGGATTCATCTTGAGATAACATATAACACCCAGTTCTATATTTTTAGTGAAATGATTTATTGTGGGGAGACCTCGAGCGAGTAGTCTTAGTCTCCCAGGGAAGATTTGTGCTTCCATAGCAAGTTGGTTTTTCTTTTTTTCTTGATGCATGAGTTTTGGGATAGTGGAAACCATTCTTGTTAGTATATTCACCTAGATACTAAAAATATGTATTAGGATTTTAGGATTCAATATTGGTGTAATAGAATGATATGGTTGATTACGGATTCAATATCATGGTGCCGTACTTGTTAGAGAGTTAAGGCAGATCACTATAGACCTATAGGGTTATTGCAGCCCTTACCCATTATGGTATGAAATTGGGATGATATTTCCATGGATTTAATAATTTTTTTTCATAAACTCATAGTGGGAAGGATTTGATTTGGGTGATCATTTATTGACTCATGAAATCATCTCATTTTCTACCTATCGAGGAGATGATAAAAGTGGAACGGTTTGGGGACTTGTATGTCCGGTAGATTATGAGACTTCATAGGGTTTACAATATAATAGTTTCTAATAGGGACCCAATGTTTATATATAGGTTCTAGAAAGGTTTAAAATAGGTGATGGGTTCCCAGATCATATTAGGTATAACTTATCATCCACAGATGGATGGACAGACAGAGAGGACTATCTGGGTTCTAGAGTATATTCTGGGGGATTCAGTTATTAATTTTAGAGGATCTTAGGATAATAATTTTCCTTTGGTTGAATTTTCCTATAAAAAAGTTATCATTCTTCAATAAAAATGGTTCTATTTGAGGATTTTTATGTGAAACCATGTATATCTACCTTGTACTATGTATATTTGGTAGAGAGGTCCTTGGTTGGGTCTAGTGTTGTTCAAGAGATGAAGAATATGGTGTAGTTGATCTGTAGGAGATTAATAAAGTAAGACAGTTATCAAAAATCTCATACAGACCCCCATCGTCGACTGTTGAAGTTTGAGGTTGGTGATTAGTTCTTTCTCAGAGTTTCAACTCACTTGGGTCATCATGGATTGGATAATCAGGGTAAGTTAGCATTGAGGTTTTAGGATCCCTTTGAGATTGTTGGAGGACTTAGGAGGGTGGCCTATCGGTTGGACTTTCCTTATGTCTTAGAAGATTTCCATGAATAGTTTTAAATTTCCTAGTTTCAGAGGTATGTACCAGATCCTTCCCATGTGATTGCATGGGAGGATGTTGATCTTGATCTTGATACCACTTTGGTTGAAAAGGAAATTCAGATTATTGATCACCTAGATAAGGTAATACACTGTAAAATGATCCCCCTAGTCTGGGTACTGTGGAAGATTGGATATGATAACTACTAGATTTGGGAGTGGTAGTAATTTATGAGGCAGTAGTGGCCTTCTATTCTTTATGATCTAGTAACTTGAGGGATTTCTATGGGAAGAAATTTTTTAAGGTGGGGAGATTGTAACACCATGTTACCTTTCTGTCAAGTGTTATTTAACCTTTTCTTTTTCCCCTTTTTCATTAGATGAGTAACGACAAACAAATGAATTGTGAGGATACTTTTAATGGTGAATTCCTGGATTTTTTGGTGTTTTTGAGCTTAAACCTATAGTTTTTTGTTATTGATTGGGTGATTACACACCTTGTAATGAGAGTACGTGTTTCGTAATGGTTGTAGGGTAGAATAAATGAATTAGATACATAGCACAATAGGTTTACACATTTCATAAAGGATTCAAATCATGTAATAGAAAATCTCAGGTTTTAAATAAAATAATGATGGGTTTTTTTCATATATGAGCTTTTTGGATTACACAATGTGTAAGGGGATTACACGGTGTGTAATAATCATGGTCTAATCATTTAAGGTAATACATGAGTGGTTTCTCAAATTCATTCATTGCATGCTTCCGTGATTTTGACCTAGAGGATCTCTCTAAGCAATTTTTGGTGATTCCCTCCATTACGGGTTGCTTTGTTAAGCGATTGATCACCTTTGTGGTCAGATTACTTCTCTCTGGGTATGTAATCGTTATAGTTTTTCTTTGGATTTGGTTATGGTTATGGTTTTGGATATGGTTGTTTTTGTATTTTTTATTGGATAGTTTTTTATCAATCCTTTTTAGTTTATTTGTGTTCCTTTTCTTTTGATGGTCTTTCTCTTGGTTTCTAGTCATCGTTGTCAAAGGTAGACGGGTTTCTACTGTGTTAAGGTAGGTGTTTATATAAAATGGGTTAATTTTATAAAATTCATATTGTTCTTGATAAATTTCATTGGGTTTTTTTAGTTATTATATATGATTTGTGGTTTTAAAGGATTTCTTGTAAAGAAAAATATTTTTCAGAAGGGGGTTTTCTTTGAAAATGGATTTTCTTGATTTCGCAATGAGTTTTAAAACTCTAAAGTGGATTAGATTAGACTTGACATTTTTTTAGGAAAATGTGAGAAAGTTTTTGAAATTAATTTGGAAAATTTCACATTAGGAACCTTGTATTCATCAGGAAAGAAACATGGGTATACTTAGTGTGTATATGGAACCATTAAGAGGTAACCATTTCTGATATCGACTAGTAGGACTCGATATCAGTTGGATCCAAGGCTATTATTATTTAGAATTTTTAGTGTCTATTATATATTTTCCCATAGTCTATATACCTTATTTTCAGTGACTTTTCATTCATGGTTGTTTATCTCATGATTTTTTTTATCATGGATTGTTTCTCATGGGTTTTTATTTGGGTTTGTATCACATGGCATCGCATGATAGGTTGTTTCATGGATATGTGTTTATATATTTACCTATTAATGCATGGATATGATTCCCTGTTTATATAAATTATACTTTTATATGTTTGGTTTGATAATATGAAAGGATTTTCTTAAAAATAAAGGAAAAATAATTTACAAATGGATTTAATTTTTAAAAATTCTTTATAAAACTATTTTATTTTAAAAGCTAGAATTATTGTATTCATGACATTATAAATTTTATAGAAACTATCATGGTATACTACTGGGGTTTTATCACACCCTACTTATGAATCTGAGAATTTTTATATGTTTTATTGTATGATTTAGGTAAAGGGGAGAGAATATTGTTGCATTTTGGCTTCTCTTGTTGTGGCAGCATTTAGTTCGGGTTGGTCTGGAGGTGACTGTTGGTCACGTGTGGACTTGATATACTTTTTGGTTTAGCCAATTTTTCTTGGATTATATTTTTTTTTGTCTCATTTTTTTTTACTCTTATTTTATGTCTTTTTTTCATATTTTTAATACTGGTTTTAGTTATCCTTTTAACCTATTTTATGTGAAGGGTCAGTTCTGGTGGCTTGTCTAGTTGACCTAAGATGGTTTGTTACAATTTTTTTCAACCAATATCTACTCAAATACCATAATTACATGCTTATACACATAATATAATACTCATTGAGGTAATAATTCCAACCTTATAGGTATTTAGGTGTAAAGAAAATGGGGTTTTCTAAAGAAGAGTTATTTTTATTAATCGAGTGCTTTTGTTTAATTTTATCTTCCACCTTATTCAAATATTATTCAACCATGATAAGACAATAACACCAATATATTCAATATTATATTTTTTATGTTAATTACACAACTTATATCTATATTACCTTCCATAAAATAGGAAATGAAACCATTATTTTTGTGTATGTGGACTATCGCCTTGGGAACCGATATAATTCTTTTTTCCATCACTGTATCTCATGAATTATTGTAATGATGGATTTAATTTATATATATTATATTCATGAGATATTTATAATTATTAAAATATAATATATCATATAATTTATTATCTTTCAATCCATTGTGGAATGATAACGTCTTTCATGCGTATGTGTGGACTACCACCCCCACGAGGCAATCTGATTTGTTTTTCATCACTACATCACATAGATGATCTATAAAATTGTATTTAAAGATATAATATGAAATTTTTGATATAATTAAAATTATTAATTTTTAAAAATATACTTAGCTCCTTTCCATAATGATCTTTGAAAAATGGAAATGTTACTCATGCAAACGTACGACCAACCATCTCTATGATTGTAACGTAGTTCATTTTTTATAAAAAAATAATTCATTATTGGTTGTAAAAAATATAATTGATTAATAAATATGATAATTATTTAATTATTATTATTCATTATATGATTTAATAATGATCCCTTTAACCATGTCCATCATACCAATGTTTTTTGAAATTATGAGCCGAACATCCTCAAAACACCCAACGTGGACTTAACCAGTTAAGTAATTAAATGTATCATTATAATAAATTAAAAAATATATTTAAAAATAAATTAATAAACTTGGAAAAGGTTATTAAATAATTAAATAATTTATATAAGTTTATTATATAGGAGTTAAAGGACATACATGGAAATTATGGACTTAAGGTAAGGGATTTTGCCTCAATTTTCTTACATTAAGGCATATTTTATTATTATGCACCAAATTTCTTTTATATGGTGTGTATACTTACCTTTTAAATTTTATATCATGAATAATTCATACTTCATTATATTTTATGTTTTAATTTTAATTATTTTATCCAAGGGTATTTGAGTTGAAAGTTACTAAGTGGTAAAAGGTTTCTTAACTCAATTTCCTTTCATTGGGTTATAACTATTCTACATTGACTTTGTTATTCCATGATTATGTGTGAATCGATATATCAATTGTTTTATTATTTATTTAAAAAAATTGTGGATTTATATTTTTTATAATATCTCCATTTATTAATTCTCAATTCAATAATATTATCTTTGTAAGGGTAATTCGTTTCAAATTCACTTTCTTTGGGACTTATGTTTATAATATAAACCTATCTTTTTTTATGAGGTGTATATACCACCCATTTGATATGTTATATCATGAATATTATTATTTTAATGATATTTAAAGTTTCATTTGAAGTTATTCTTTCATGTGTCTTAGGATTGAAAAGTTACCAAATCAGAAACACTTTATGTTGCAATCTCTTTATTTTTAGGAATACTTATATTCAAGGTTCCTTTAAAAGACATCATATGCTCTCATTTTCTTGAATCATGTATCATTTATTATCCTATATTTATTAATGTTTTTAAATTTACAATTTTCATTTCCTCCCTTATTGATTAACAAAAATCAATAAATTCTTTTGTAAGTGATATTGATATTTTATCTTCTTTTAGATCAAGAATCATTTTCTTCCATATCCATGTTTTTTAAATTTTTTTAAAAAAGGTTATTTTCTAAACATAAATGATTTTACAAATTCATTTTAAAAGATCTTTTACCTTCTTTTAGAATGTTTTAAATGTAAATTTCATAAATTTTTTTCATAGGTATCTTTTGACTCTCTTCGCAAAATGCTTGAAATTAATATTTATTTTTTTAATATTTACCACATTAACGGGTTTTTCCACCATGATGACCATTATTTTATTTGAATCATACTTTAAATTTTTTCAAGGTTATTTTCAAATAAAATGATTTTTCCAATATTTTTTAAATATTTATTTTTTAAATGTGATTTTCAATGTTTAAAGTCTATTTTCTTCAAAAATGTTTAAAATGATCTTTTAATGGTTTTTCCATTCATCAACATCAATAACCCTTGATTTTGCTTACACTCTACTAGGGATATGATATAATGATATTATCATTATTATTTCTCGGGATGTATTATGATATTTTCATGGAACCCATTTATTTCCCATGGGTAATTCAAGATATAAAAGCACATTGATTATTTCTATGATTTAAAAAGTGAAGGATTATAAATGTTTTATTTATAAATAGTACTTAGAAATTATTTATGATAAAAGGTGATAATGATACGACTTATATGATGGGTTGATCCACATAATATCTCATGATACTATGGGTTGAGCCTCATTACATCTCATGATATGATGGGCAATCCCCATTATAGCTCTCCAATTTATTGGGTATAAAAGTTGACTGTATGGTTATTCAAACTATAAGGGTTTTTGTAAGGATTCTATGAATATATTGTTCTAGGATACCAACTCATTTTATTCTTTCTCGTTGTGGATTATAAATATTTCCTTTTATCAATATTTTCATCACATGGGTTATGATTATTTAATCTTATGACTCTTGTCTTTATTAAAAGATTTATTCTAGGTGTAACAACTGATGATCTTGGTATTTATGGGTATGAATTCTCTTATGTTACACTCATAAAATTTTATTATTTTATCATGACATTATTATTTTTTTATTCTCACTAATGGAATTCAATTGTTAATGATTATGTTTGGTCTTATTAAGAATTTAATCTCACCCTTCTTATGTTTTCTCTTCCCTAGTTTATGATAAATGATGATAAATGATTTTAGTCTAGAAAGGTTTCATATGTGAAGAAATTTATGGGATATGTTCAATAATTATTATGTAAAATGAGAATCTAGGTATTGGGGTGGAAATACTCTCTTGAATTCATGATTATTATTTATGTAAGAGTTTTTCTTAATTATCTAAAACTCTAAAATTAAAAGTTCATTGGGTCTGTAAGTGACCCAATTTCTGCTTTATATGTTATAATATTTGGATGGTAAAAATTGGGACACATTTATCATTATCAAATCCAAAAATGTAAAGTTAAAGTTTTTAGCACCGAATCCTGGAGTGTGAGTTTGAGTCTATTATAGTTGGATTCATAGAAATATTTAAATAACATTGGAGATTAATATATTCTCATGTGAAGTTATATTAAGTGTTATGGATACCATCATGGATTTATAAGTTTTTTTTTATCATAAGTTCAATTTTTTAAACATCCCTTTTGAGGTTTTAAGTGATTGAATTTTGAGGTGATTAATGATATTTTGGGAGGCGTTTGATTGGGTTGAGGTATATGTAACACTTAGGTTTAACATGAATTATTATATTAGGAATAGTGTGTTTAAATTTTGGGGGCATATTTTTTAATGTTATTTATAACCTTAAGGGGTTATATGATCCTTTTATTGTGGTAGTTGTGGGTTATTTCAATTTGGGAACATATTTTTTAACATATAGATAACCATGAGATTGAATAGTGATTTCATAATTAAGTTATTAATGTTATTTTGGAAGATAATCGCTATAATTTTTGGGAACATTATGTGATATTATAGAATTTTATTTGAAGAGTCATGGTTGATTTATCTTTTTAAAGAATATATTATCATAATGTGTATTTATGGTGATTTAGGTTATTTATGGAAATTATTAGCCTATCATAAAGATTATTGATTAAGGAATATGAATTTTGGTGTGAGACTTTAAGAGTGATTGAGGTTATTTGGAGATAAATTTCAAATTTCTCTAGGAATAATGTGTGATCAAATCATTCTAATCTTTGGGTATTACAATGGAATTTCAGATATTGAGGTATTATTTATTCATATGAAGGTTTATTCATTTTGGTAATTATATAAAATTTTTTAAACCATTTTGGTTTTAGTTAATGTATAATGATATGACGAATATATTTGATCCATTATAAGCTTATTTTAGTTCTTCAGGAAAGAAAAATTTATCTTTAATACTCATTAATTTACCGAAATATGAGTTTTTTGTAGAATTTGATTAAAGGGTGAGATTTTACTTTTAAAGTAAGTATATTTCCTTATATTCTTATTTTACGTGGTAATAAAATTAATAAACACTAGGAAAAGGATCTTGAAACAAAACATAATCATATTACCTTCATTTTTTATGAATCAATATCCATTTTCACATCTCATTGTTTTATGCTTGTGTGGTCATTGACTTTCTCATGATCACTCACTTTATTGTAATTAATGATCTATGTCACTATACATCATTATTTAGACATTATAATTTTCTTTCATGTCTTTATTTTCACTTACCACTAATGCATTTATATTTTTAAACATATTATGTTGTATTTCTAGAATTCATTCATATTTACCATTCCCTCTTTTCAATAGGAATTTGTATTAACCCTTTTTCTGATGTGGGTTTCCAATAAAGGTATTTTCATATGGAAAACCTTCAATTCCTAATATAAATTTCAATTTTATAAGATACAATTTTTTAGAGGGAGGGATAACGTAACACCCTGATATTTTTAAAAGAATGATATTATGTTTGATAACATGTACGACACAAAACATTGATCCTAAACAAACAACGAAATGTAATTATTCAAATATGAATTTTATAACCTATTAATTAAATTATACAGTATAAATAGGATTAATAGATTTATTAAATTTATAAAACTGGACTAATCAATATAAATTTATAGATATATGATTAATAAATAATCAAACAATTTTTAGTAAAGTCATTTTATTCTTTAAAAATGTGTCACCTTTAAAAACAATATTTATTTATTTTTTTGAGTGAATAATATAATTAATTTGTTCCTATTTTAGAAATTATATTTTAAATAAATGATATCATTTTATTAATTTTCATTTATAAATTATCTTAGGGTTAAATTTATTAATTTTTTGAAAATATTTATTTTCAATGAATAATGAAAAATAAGTATTTTTATTGAAAACTATATATTCTTATAAAGTGTTTAAAAATAAAAATTCTATTTTGTATTACATTCAAAATTTAATTAGATCAGTTTTATTAAAAATAATACTATTTTTGTATTTGAATTGTTTTTTATAGTTGAATTTGGTATTAAAACATTTTTAAAATTTAAAAAGATATTTTTATAAAAAACAAGTCATCACGTTTTCTAGTTTTTTTTAATAAAATTATATCATGTCTATATTATGAATATTTAAAAATCAATTTGATATTTTTAATCAAGATGTCCAAATTTGGTAAATAGGACCCTTTTATTTTTATACATTAGGAATGGTAACTAAAAATTTTGATACCAAATAAAGGGTAAATATGGTAATTTGGGTTAAAAATAAAATGATAAGGACTCAAAAATTACCCTAACACTTGAATTAATTTTATCGGATGGGTATATCTCATCCATAATCATCTAAAAGTCAAATATATGATCTTTTTCCATTTGTCGATGATTTTTTCCTTTATATTAGTTTATTTAAAGAAAATTCAAAAAAGGTATTCTCTTTGTTTTATTTTCTTTAAAAATATTACATAGGGGTAAATAGAATATGTTTATGGTTATAAATATTCATTGTAATTCTAAATGATTTTTTATCATGATAATTTATTTTTAATTTTTAATGAAGAAATAATTGAGTGGTTAATATTATTTGAGTGATTTTTTATGTTATAAGATATTTTTTGATAAAAATGGCATATTAGAGATATTTTTTTTGATTTTATTTGAATCCCATTTTTATCATATTGTTTTAAAACTCAAATTAAATGAATAGTTTCAAAATTAACATTAATATTGTTTTACAATAAATAATATTTTTTAAAATCATTTAAGATTCATAATTATATTATATTCAGAAAATTGAATGGTATATGGTAGATGAAATCAACCATGGTCCATTTATGGGTCATTTTTCTTTTTTTAGTCACTATATTAAACCCTTAAGAGTGAAAAATATTGATATCACCGTAATTGTTGAAAGGGTTAATAAAGGGATAAAACAAAAAAATAAGGGTAAAATTGTGATCCAAACATATCCAAATTTTATTAGATAAGTGGATTTTGCTAATACTCATATTATATTTTAATATTATCCATTTTTTTCCATTTATAAATCAAAATTAATTTATAATAATTTAATATTTTAATAAATTCCCAAATTGCCCCTCCCCTCTCTTATAAAAGGGCACAATATCCTCTCATTTATTGACACCTCAAAAACCATTTGGATCAGAAAATACTTACCAAAAAAACTTCTTTACATATCTATCCACATCCTAGAGGTTTTATTTATGGCATAATACCAACCTTATAGGTATTAAGTTGAAAAGAAAAGAAGGTTGTCGAAAGAAGAGGTATAGTTCTTAACCCAACAATTTTGATTTATTTCTTATTACAAATCTATAAAACATTATTCAACTATGATTAAATAACAAAAATAGTATATTATATATATTGAGATTTTTTATATTAATTATACAATCTATATCCATCTAATCTTCCATAAAATGTGAAACGAAACCATCATTTGTCTGTACGGTGGACTACCGTCCCGTGAACCAATGTAATTTATTTTCCATCACCATCTCTCATGGGAGGTTATAAAGATGGATTTAATATATATATCTTTGTGTGTGTGTTTCTGTGATATTAATAACATATTTATAATTCTAAAAATATAATATAACATATACTTTATAACCTTTCAATCCATTGAAGAATGATAACGTCTTTTGTGTGTATTTGTGGACTACCACATCCACAAGGTGATGTGATTCATTTTTCATCGCCACAACACATAGTTGAGATATATAAGTGTATTAAAAGAAATAATATGATATTTAAGATATAATTATAATTATTTTTGGATAAAATAATACATAACTTCAATTTATATTAATCATTGAAAATGGAATGATTACTCATGAGAACATACTGCCTATCGTCTCCATTATTGTAATGTAGTTCATTTTTAATAACCATCATTCAATATTGGTTTTAAAATGTTTAATTTATTTAAAAAAATTATATTTATTTCATTATTATTATTATTATTATTATTATTATTATTTAACAGTTACCCCTTTGACCAAGGTCAACATACCAAAGTTGTTTTGAAAATATGAACTAAACATTCTCAAAACACCTGATGTGGATTTAACAGAATAAGTAATTAAATATGTCATAATAAAAAATTAAATAAATAGTTTAATGGAAAATAAATAAATATATAATGGGTTCTCAAATAATTAAATAATTGGTACAAGTTTATTATACAAGACTTAAAGGAAATACATGGAAAGTTTGGACTCAAGGTAAGGGATTTAATCTCAATTTTCCTTCATTTAGGCATATTTTATTATTATGAGTATAATTTATTTTATATGGTGTATATACTTACCTTTTACATGGTATATCATGAATCCTTAATAATTGAGTATATTTTAGGTTTCAATTTTAATTATTTTATCCAATTATATTTTACTTGGAATTTATCAAGTGGTAAAGGGTTTTTTGACTCGATTTCTTTTCATTGGGTTATAACTCTTCTTCATTAACTTTTTTATGACATTATTATGTTTTAATATATCTATAAATTGTTTTATTATATATTTACACTTGTATTATGTGGATTTATATTTTTAATAAATAATCTATCCATTTATTTATTTTCAATGATATGATATGATTTTTTAAGTGAAAATCATCTCAAATTATCTTTCTTTGGTACATACCTTTATAATATACACCTATCTTATATTATGAGGTTTATATATTTACATTTGAAATTTTATAGAATTAATATACTTATTTTCATGATATCTGAATTTTCATTTGAATTTATTCTTTCATGGGTAATGTGATTGAAAAGTTACTAAAGTGGAAAAGACATTATGTTACAATATACTTTCTTTTCGGGATTTTTTAGGTTCCAGGTTCATTTGGGGGAAATCATATGCTCTAATTTTCTTGAACCATATATATTTTATTATCCTCTAGTTATGAATTTTTTTTTATATTTTTAATATTTATTTCATCTCTTATTGTTTAAAGAAACATCAAGAAATTAATTTGTAATTGATACCAATCTTGTATCTTATTTTAGATCAATAATCTTTTCATTCCATATCCATTTTTTCTAAAAAAAATTCCAAAATTTTAATTTATAAATATTTATGTTTTCATAAATTTATTTTACATGATCTTTTACCTTCTTTTAAAATTTTTTATAATGTAATTTCATAATTTTTTTCTCATGGGTCTCTTTTGAATATCCTTACAAAAAGTTTGAAATGAATGTTTATTTTTTAAATATTTAAAATATGAATTGATTTTCCGGTCATCATAACCATTATTTTATTTGAATCTTAATTTATATATTTCCATGTTTATTTTCAAAGGAAATAATTTTAAAAATATTTTTTAAAATTGTTTTATAAATCGGAAATTGTATTTTCCTCAACAAAAATTAAATGGTATTTTAATGGTATTTCCATTCATCAACATCAATAACCATTAATGTTACATACACTCCATTGAGGGATATGTTGTAATCATACCATATTTATTATTTCTTTAGATGTATCATGAGATTTTTAAAGAAAATATTTCTTTTCCACATGTATATCAAGATATGAAAAAAATTTATTATTATTATTAATGATAAGTTAACTCTTCTAAATTTTTTATTCAGGAACAGTAATTGGACATTTTTTATGATAATAAGAAATCCTGATAAAAAAATATACAATGGGTTGATCCCCATTATAGATCGTGATACAACATTTAGAGCCCTATTATTTCTAATGATATGATAGGTGAAACCAATTATACCACTCTAATACATTGGGTATAGAAGTAGACCATATGGTTAGTCCAATTATAAGAGTT
This sequence comes from Viscum album, assembly GCA_963277665.1. Lineage (NCBI taxonomy): Eukaryota > Viridiplantae > Streptophyta > Magnoliopsida > Santalales > Viscaceae > Viscum > Viscum album. The sequence continues at coordinate 18,972,400 of OY728157.1, read as the reverse complement.
CTTATAATGGTTTGATGAAGATATTTTTCCAAAATACCATAAAAATTTCTTTGTGCTTTATATGGGTTATAAATGTTTCCATTGATCAATATTGACATCACACGACTCCAGATTATTGAACCATGTGACTCTTGTATTTGTTAAAATATTTATTCCATGTTTTATTATTGATGATACGGGTATTAATGGGTATGAATTATCTTATGTAATTCACATAAACTTTAATTATGTTGTATTACTTTATTCTCATCTTATTATCACTCATTACATTTAATTGTTAATGCTTATGTTCACTCTTACTTAGCGTTTGAGCACACCCTTCTTATTTTTATTTTTCCCCAGGTTATAAAGAATGATGATAAATTATTTTTGTCTATAAAGGTTTAATATGTGAAGAATATTTTGGGATATATTGAAGAATTATTATGGAATTTAAAAAGCTAGGTATAGTAAGAAAAATACTATCTTGAATTCATGAGTGTTGTTTATGTATGATTTTTTCCTAATTATCTAAAATTATAAACCTAAAAATTTTTTTGAGTATCTAAGTTATCCAATATCCCTTTTAATGTTTTAAGGATTGGTTAGAAAAAATTTGGTCATAGTTATTAGTATTAAAATTGTAAATTTAAATTTTATTTTTTTATCACTAGATCTGGGAGGGTGGATTCAAAGTTGTTACAAATATATTTCCCTCTTTTGTGATTTTCTATTTGATGTTTGAAGAATGATTTTATCTATATTTGAATTAATAGTCTATGAATTGTTGGTGTATGTCATGGAAAATAATTATTTAATTAATAGTAAAGTAATTACAACATTTCATGGGAAAAGATATCACATATGTAAAGATAGGATGATTTCATAACTTTTATCTATCAGTTATGATGTATTGAAAATAAAAAATAATGGGTTTGTTCCCTGGGATGAAGGTGTCACTATGAAAAATAATATATAAGAGTAATTTATAGAATTATAATCATATTGATAATGATATCATGTCATCCCACTCAAAAATTTGTTTTTTGAAATTCAATGGACTCAACCCTACTAAATATTTCTGGGATAACTTTATAATATCTATGATGGAAAGACCAAAGCAGAGTGCTCCAAATTTTAGTTTTTGAGACTTATGTATGAATATATCTAGATGTGTGATGGTGAATCTATTGATTTTTTATTCATAATGGTGAATTAATTTGTGACTAGAACAAATGGTTGTGGGGAAAATATGGAAGATTATAATATTTTTGAAATGATTTTTCATATCTTACTAGATAAGTTTTATTCTAAATATTCTAATTTGGGATAAAAATATCCAAGTGATATTTACCTTGATAAATTGAACAGTATTCTAATATCCTATGAAATTAATAAAGATAGTTCTACAAAGAATAAGTGGAACATTGAAAAATAAATCTATTTTAAATCCAAAAATCAATAAAATTTGAAGAAGAAGGTTGTTATTGAAGAAGAATATTGTTTTTTCAATTATGATTTTAATTTAGATCATAATTTTGAAATAATGATGTCTTTAATATCTAGAAATGTGATAAGATTCAAGGTAAGGTTTAAAGGTAATATTCCACTAAAATGTTATAGGTGATGATTTGTTGGACATTTTACTAAAAACTATCATAAGTTAAAAGAATATAGAGATAGTGATGAAGAAGATAAACACTAGAAATTTTTTTTAAAAGATATCATCAAAATTTAAAAACCCTAGGGTTTCTTATAAATGAAATAGAAATAATTTATCAAAATTAAATAATTAAAATTTATTATCTAAGTGGGAAATCAATGATAGTAGTGATGAATAAGAGTAAATTGATATTTCAAGATATGTTGATTAAAAACTTCTCATTATTATGGTAAATAAAGAAGAATTAACTTTTAAAAGTTATAGTAAATTTGAGGAAAATTAAGAAACCAATATGGATTAAATTCTTAAGAAATAATTAAAATAATTTCTATCAAATATTTCTAAATTGGAAAAATAAATTAAAAAATTGAAGATAGATGATTAATATATATTTTAAAAAGAAAATTTAATGTTTATTGAGGAAGTTAAAGGATTGAATAAGTTTATTGTTGATTATAAGACTCTTTAAATTAAATTATAAAATACTTTTAAGGATAATGAAAAAGTTCTTTCATTATCAACAAAACTTAATCAAAATAGAAGAGGATTTAAATAAATGCATATCCGATGTTTAGATTTAGATTTCAGAAAATTGGGGAATATTTCTAGAAGTTTGAAGATCAAGAATACCAACATAAATAATTTCATATAGATGATAAGAATTTTTAAAATGTTGGAAATAACTCAGACAAGAATCAAATCTAGAATACTAAGTTTCAGAAAAATCTAGTGATTTTCCAAATTATGGAGATTCTAAGTGTGTCCACCTTAATGAAAGAAAATACTAAAATGTTGAAGTAAAAAATTATGAAAATAATTTTTATGTGAAGAAGAAATAGTTGAGATTTCACAAAAATTTTGGTTCAAAAAATGGATCCAGGATTAATGTTGATAATAAGGTTTAAATACAAGTCATAAGATCTGGATAACATGATGGTATTAAATGAAAATATACTTTCTATGTTTATTTTTGAAACTGTGGAGGTTTTGGTCAACTGATAAGGATTTTTTAGTTTAACTACCCATACAATGAATATTTTAGATAGTTTTTAATATAGAAACTGATGAGGTATCATTTCATTTAAAGGATAAATGTTTAGAAAAAACCTTATATCTCTAGATTAAAAATTGAAAATTAATTTCAACAATTGCCATATATTTGTGAACGATGCCAGAAACCTGCTCATCTTGTAAAAGGGTTTCTTATTATGCTACCATCACAAATTTTCTAAATATATAGTACTAATAAGTCTCAAAAAAAGGAAGTATAAAATAAAATATATAGTTATAGATTGTGAATTTTCCTACAAAGAATCCAAAGGAGAATATCCATGGATTTTGAATAGTGGTTATTCCTCATATATGATAAAGGATCTGAATCTACTCAAGAATGTAGAAAAATGTAAAAAAGGATTAGTGGCCCTTGTAAATGATGGGTCACTAAAAATTAAAGGTTTTTTATTAAAATTTATTGTTAATTAATAATTGAAATCTAAGATCACATTGTATGTTGAAGGATTGAAACACAATCTTCTTAGTGTGTCTTAGTTATGTGATGAATTAAATGAAGTGAGTTTTAAAAAATATATATTTTGTGAATATATTTAATTATGGATTTATCTTGACAATAGTACATAAAAAATAGGTAATTTTTTTCTAATTGTTGATGCTGGAAATTATCTTTTTTTGAGCATGAAAGAAGAAAATCAATTATAGCATTGAAGACTTGGTTATCTGGGAAAAAATAATATGCATAAGATCATTAGTGGAGACAATGTTTGTGATGTTACTAAGTTTAAAAGGTAAAGTAATTTTATGTTTTATACTTCTCAAAGGAGAAATATTTTGAATAATCCATAAAAGAAGGTAGCAATACAATCTACTCATCCTTTAGAGCCAATTCACTCAGAAATTTACAATCCCATGAGGAAGTAATTAGAAAAATGAGATAATAATTTTGTTTCCATTATTAATTAATTTATTCAAATTTCATTTATTATTTTTATGAAGCATAAATTAAAGTCTCTAAAAGGTTTAAGGTTTTTAAGAGAAGTGTTGAGAAAGCGTATGGTTACTCTTGGAAGAAGATTCATACAGATAATGGTGTTGAGTATACCAGGGTATATTTTAATACAATATTAAGAAATAAGGTATCCCTCATGAACTTATTACATTATACACGCCTCAAAAAAATGGTGTGTTGGAATTAAATAATATAATCCTTGTGAAGGTGGCTCGAACTGTGTTATTACAGCATGAAACATCTCATTATTTCTGGAGTCTATCCATTGAAATGGTAGTTCATATTCAAAATTATTGTATTTATAATAAAAATTATAATATGTCATCATATGATATTTATTATAGTAAATATCCAAGTTTTAAGTAATTGAGAGTGTTTTTATCATTTTTATAATCAATGATAAATGTGAAAATATGGGAAAATATGAAAGAAGATGAGATGGTGGTATCTTCCAAGGTTATCCACCAAATGGAAGATGATATCATTATCAAAATAAAGATATAGTAAATATTATAGATTATAATGATCTTAAATTTATTGAAAAGAAAAAATAATGTGAAATCAAATGAAGAAGTGAGTTCCATAAGTGATGATGATGAATGTATTTTTTTGGAACAACAATGTGAAGTTTCGTAAAATGGTGAAAATTATGAATTAGATCAAGTTAAACAAGTTGATTCATAAAATGAAATTGATGAATAAAAATCTTGTTAACATAATCCAAGTTTGAGAAAGAAATTTCAAATTCAAAACTTCATTGGATATCGTGTATAGAATATTTAAACTAGAATAACTTTAAGGATATACTCTCATATCTCGTTATTATTAGAAATTGAACCAATAGATGTGTAAGAATTAATAAAAAATAAAGAGTTAATTAATGTAATGAATGAATAGATGGATAAAATAGAAAATAATGAGACTTAAGAGTTGGTACCCATGAAAAAAGATAATATAATTATCAAAACAAAGTTTTTTTCCAAAACAAGAAGAATGGAAAATTTGAATATCGGAGAAATAAAGAAATATTATTGTTTGGAGGTTATTCCAAGGTTGAAGAAGTTAACATCGATGCGACCATTTCACTGGTTCAAATACTTGAAACCATACTAATTTTCTTCTATTATAGCATAAAGGCAATGAAATATCTTTCAAATGTATTTCAATTTATCCTTATTAAATGGTGAATTAGAAGAGGAAGTGTATATAGAATAACCAGGTGGTTTCATTCTTTGTGAATATTAGACCTGTGTTTGTAGGTTAAAGAAAGAATTATATAGGCTACAAAAATTACCAAGATATAAATATTCTAATCTTTAAACCTACATGAAGAAATTTAATTTCAATAAACTTATAGTGGGAAAAATCTCTACATTAAAGATGATAATGTGGTATTTATCATTTTTATTGTTTATAAATATTATTTAATTTTTTCTAGAAATGATAAATGTGTTCTTGAATATTTTTTTAAAGAAATGATGAATATTTTTAAAATATACATGCTTGGTGATATTATATATTTTCTTAGCTAACAAATTTCTCAAGGAAAAGGTCATATTTTTATATATAAATAGAAGTCTTCTAATGAAAAGTTAAAGAAGTTTGGCATAGAGTATTGAAATCCAGGTTCAACACCAATTTTAGTAGGAACTAAACAATTAAAATATGAAAAAGGAGAGAATGTATATCTAAGGAAATTTTGGAATCTTATTGGTTGTCTAATATACTTAACAACTTTAAGACCTACTAATATGTATATTTTTACACTTTATTCTTAGTATCAATGTATAGAAACATTTTCTCATTTAATGGTTGGAAATAGAATACCAATATACATCCAAGGTAATCAAATTATGTATTAAAATATAATAGCAAAGCGAATCTTGATATATTTGGTTTATCAGATGATGATTGTGTAGGAATTTCTGATGATAGGAACTATACATATTTTAGATCATTATTTATTGGATAAAAATGTGTTTGTTGAAATTCAAAAAAAATTAATTTACTCACATTGAGCACTGTTGAGGCTGAATATTTGGATTCCACTCATGCCTCAACACAACTTATGTAGATGAAGACTTAGATATATGATTTAAAAGTAAAAGTGAATTTTTCAACTATTATTGGGATGTGATAATCAAAGTTCTATTAATATTTCAAAGAATCCAGTTCAGCATTCAAGATCCAAGAACATTGATATAAAGTATTACTTCATCAAATATCTAGTAGTGAGTAATGATTTAAAGTTAGAATTTGTTCCTATAAAGGAGAATATTGAAGATTTTATCAACATGCCACTATTAAAGGAATCATTTTAGAATCTAAGGTTAAATTTAGGTGTTTAACTTTAATATTTACAAGGCTGAGTTATAGTGTTGTTTTTCACTTTCTCTTCTTATCTTTTAATATTGTTGTCACAAAGGGGGAGAAATATTTATATCATAAATTTTTATCTTATTTTTATCTTATTATTTTTTATTAAGAGGGGGGTATACAATTTAGGGGGAGTTTCCATTGATATGTGTTATATGTGGGGGTATTTTCTCTTGAAATGAAGTATATAATTAGATGGAGTTATTAAAAGGGGTAAGATATGATTTCAATGTGTGATGAACTTTTTAAATATATTATTTTATGTAGTTGTAGGAATATTTTTGGTGTGAAATAATCATTTATACAATGATAAAGTTTTATTTTAGTATTGTGAGTTTCATATTAAGGAAGTTGTATATAGACCATTATCTTGTAGATAGGATGGTATAATTTATTCAATGTTCTTGTTTACTACACCAATTTTTCTCACGTAGGCTTAAAACTATTGGATGGTGATCCCTTGCTATGTTTTTAGAGTATCATAGTGATTTATCTTCCTTTATTGACAAAAAAATCAAAAGGGGGTATTTTTGAGCCCAATAGGTTCTAATATGATTATAGTGATAACTAAGGCTGTAGAATTGGTAATGAGGATATGAATTTGTTTGTTGGATTTTTTTTTCAATACCTAAATTTTATTCTTTTTTAATCAAATTATGTCATATGAAATGATCATAATGTTAATAAACATCATGATTGGTTGATCATGATTAAGGCCTTTTATGGATGGATTATAAGTGGTTGATAGAAGTTTCTTGGAGTGTTAAAGGCTCTCAGAAGAAATACGGACAATTCTACTAAGACCATTCCCATGTTGGAGGGAGTTTTGATGAGAATAAGGCCCAAAATAGGCAAGGATACACCCATGTTAGAGTTTTTTTCTGTCCTTAGTGCATTGATGGTGTTCCTATGTGAAATGGCCAAGGCTGAAGTTATGGTGGTCCCTTTGGTGATCTTCTAAAGTACCTATATGAAAGAGGAAATATCACTATGACTTTGGTGGTGTGTGTAGAAACCTCCGGTTGTCAGGTGATGATGAAATATAAAATGTGTTAAGGAAAGAGACTGTAGTCGTGGTAGAAGAAGTTTTGGTTAGTGGGTAAATTTTCATTCCAAAATGGACAAAAGTTGGAGGTCTACACCATGGTGGTTTCTATTTTGAACGCAAACGGGTTAATAATATACACCACATCATGGAGAAAATCATTTTGGGGATTTGGATTCAATTATGAGAAGTTTTGATGATGTAGAATCTTGGATGACTCAATGAATCTCAAATTTTATCTATGGGGTTATTTATTTAGAAGCATCAAAGTTATATAGAATATCTATCAAGATCCAATGGATCAAATTGAAGTGGGATTAGTTGAGTTGGTTGAAGAATGTTATTGGTTTGAATTATAATTTAAAAAATTCAAAATTGGATTTTTTTTATTACTACTTTGTAAAGTCTGAAATGTGTGTAAGAAGAATAAGAAAAGATAAAATAAGAAGAAAAATAAGAAGAATAAGAAGAATAACAATAAGAAGAAGAAGAGAAGATATATGCATAATAATAAGCAGATAAGAATGAAAAATAAGATAAGAAGAAGTGTTTGTTCAAATTTTTCACAAGATTTAAGAGATCATACCTAAGTTTCTATAGGTTGAATAATTTGTGGAAAAGAATCATTGCATCAATAAATTAAGACTTTTTCTAGAAGGATTTATTCTTATTAATATCAAGTTATTTATCATTGCAACTGTATGGGAATCACTATCATAGTTGGGAGACTTTTTGTAACATGTGTATAAGGATGTACCCTTCTTTTTGTACATAAATATTAAAACTACTAGTTTGTATGGTCTCATTGAATTCTAGATCATGACAATGACTATCCTTCTCATTTTAAGAGGTGAATAATCTAAATCTAATTTTCCCTTTATGTGTGTGTATTCAAAAATGATAAATATTCACTCTAACCAGTGAGGAGTATTTTTTCTCCAAAGAAACTTAAAAATAAATTGACTCACTAATTCACCCCCTCTTGAGGATTCTTCACTAATCTTGGAGGTTCCATTTCAGAGGGGTGACACTTTTGAAAATACTATTAATCATAAAATAAAATAATTGTAATTTTTTAAAAAGGTTGATCAAAATTAGAAAAATTTATAATATTGTATAATGGAAGTCAATAATCCACTCAAACAGTCAATTAGTGACAATTTTTGTGATATTTGAAGCCTTATATTTTAGTATAACCCCCACTTCAACCCTTCATACCTTTATCATGGAGAAAAAAATTTATCATGATAGATTATTTTTATGAACCAAAATAAAATAGGCCATATTAATAAATTTCAATATTTTCATTCCAAATATTAAAACCATTTAATTATATTCAATTTCTAAAGGTGGTAAAAATAAATTTTAATAAAATTATTCTTAACAAAATTAAATGAGTTTTTGAAAAATAAATTTTTAAGAATAAAAATGGATTTGCACAGAAATCATATATGTTATTGATTCTCATGATATTAATTGATTTATTATTAAACCAAAGAGGTTTATTTGACATTTATAATTTAATATAACTTAGGTTACAGAAATTCAATCATATATTTCTAAATTCAACATTTTAATTTTAATTTCATTATTTTATTCCCTAAATTAATTTTTGATTGAATAAAATGTTTCATATATTTTTAAGTCATAATTTTATGATAATAATTTTATAAAAGTTGTAGTATTTTTAAAAATGGTATTTAAACTATTCAGCTAAAAATCAACCATTTTAGAAAAAATCCCAATAATTTACCCGAAAAAAATTTGGACATGATAAATCTAAAAACAATTGTTATTTTATCAAATTTTAATTAAACATTTTGTGCCATGAAATAAACTGTGCGTCATATTATATATTCTTCATGTGGATATTATTACTTGATATAATATATGATCAGATCTTACATTATTCTTCCCTTTAATAATTTCATCCTTTAAATTTTCATAATTTTATTTTATAAAGAAATATGTGGAGTTCTTCATCATGACTTCCTTATATTCCCATGTTTCTTCCTCTACCTTATGATTTCTCCAAAGTACCTTTACCATATGGGTCTTATAATTCTGCAAGACATTATCTCTACTGTAAATAATCTAGATAGGTTCTTCACAATATGATAAATTAGATTCCAACTATATTTATTCATCAGTGGGAGTAAAGACCCAAACTTTTATAATTTAAATTCCTTCTCTTCTGAAGAATAAATGCATCATTAAGTATTTAAGTTATAGGAAACACATGCACTAATTTGGTTATTTTGGATTATAATATCCTATCATATTTAAAATTTGTTAATAAACAAAACCATTGATAATATATCCATTTTATAGTGATATTATTATAATTATATATATAGGTTTATGATAAATTCCATAGATATAGTCAAAAGAAGTGATGGCCTCAACAATCAAGATTATACCCTAGGAACCTCATTTATCAAAGATTTATAGGGAGAGAAAATATCTAGGATTTTACCTTGATGAATCCTAATCCATGATTCAACAACTAAATCATGATTTAAACCATCTATGTTACAATTTCATGCTCATGGAAATCACATCCCAAACAACATTCGTCAAACCACTCCAAGAAAATTCCATTGTCACAATCCATACCCATAGGGTGTTCAATAATGTAATAAAGGGTTATGTATCTTTACCCTAACAAAATGAATATGTATATTTTATTTTTTATAAAATAATTATTATATTTATTCCATATTGATATTAATTGATAAATGATTAAATAATGAGTTTGATAAAAAATAAATTACAATATGACAAAACACAAATTCTATTTTTGGGTAATAAGAAATTTCAATTAAGAAACTACTTTTTGAAATTCATGTTTTAAAAAATAAATGATATTTTAATAAAATATTATTATTAAAAAATATTTATTAATTATATTTTATTATATAATTTTATGAAGCCAAAAATAATTTCTATAAGGGTCAGAAAACTGTTATTGTCAAAAAAAATTATTTTCTAATAAAAGGGGATTTTGATTTAAAAATATAAATTATAATAATTATTGAGTTATTTGGATAAAATAAATATTATTTTTTCATTCATCGCATTTAAATTATCCAATGTTTAATTTTTCAAAATTTTCTAAGACAGTCGAATTTTCGGGTAAAAATTATATACAGTATAAATTTAAGGTATGAATTATGACATCATAATGACCCAAAATGATGTAATATATTCCATAATAGGTATTAAAAAACACATATATATTTAAAATTTAAAATTATTTATTTTTTAGGTTATTTTATTAATTTTATAAAGCCTTTATGAATTCTCCAAAATCAATACTGTATATTGGTGTTTTAAAATCAATTTTTTATGAACATTACTCACTTCCGCATCACTAAGGATAATATTTCAATTATTTAGTTTCTTGGAATTATGAAATAATTAAAACCACTACTATTTAGAAGACACCATGTTAAAACCTATATTAAGTTTTGTGGTTTTTATTACAATATTATATAGAGTTCAAAGCATATGTTTGTGAAATAATAAATAACTCTCCTCTCTATTCCTATATAAACCCACCCAATATCCCATTTACCTTTACTAAAAAAACGTGTATCATGAAATTAATCTACACATTACTCTCTATATCCCTCCCAAGGTTCCTCAAATATCTCAATAATCTCCTTCAAAGCTTTTAGAAACACCCTATCAAGGTAATGGATCCTCTCCTTCTCCTCTTTATTCAAGAGCCTTATTTACTTTATTCCTTTTGATATCCAACTCCTAATTTTGGTATATTTTTTTCCACATACCCGAAATTTTCCTATTTATTTAAAAATTATTAGATACATTTTTCTCTCTAATTAAACCATTTTATTAATCTTTAAGTATTGTCATTATACTTCTGAAATTTCATTGTGAGTTTTCATTCCAAACGATTGCGAAGTGAATTCTCATATCCATTGCCACTCAAGGGTATTCACCTATATGTACCTATTCTTATATTATTGAATAATTAAAATTATGTAACCCACACTCTACAATTGTTTTATTTATATAGATGAAATACATTCTTATGTTATATGATTTATGAGGCACACTTATGTATATACATGATATAATTATGATGGGTACACCCAGATAGCAAGTAAATGCATTGGTTACTATTTTTATCTCATGAGATTCCATTAAAGGCGTTCCAAAGGTTATCCCAATAAAAATATGTTATTATTTATTAGTTTTTAACCTTTACATATGCTTATGATTCCATTTTTTAAGTTTTTGTCACATTCCCATGTTACCTTTATGTTAACATGTTATATCATGACTTAGGGTTCTTGATTATGATTCTCACCTATTATGTTACATTTTTATGCCTATTGGATCACATTTATTACTTTAACCTATTCCATTATTTGTTTATTCCCTTACTGGTCTTTATATCTCACCCCTTTCTTATGTATTTCCATAGGTTATCACGTAGAGTTTTAAAAGTGGAATGAAAATTTAGAGCATGACAAGGAGGTTTTCAATAATGTTGTGATGTCCATGTATAAATTTGTTATATTATGTACCTAATTCTTAAATACACTAGAATTCATGATATTTTTTGATTGTACCATGTGTCCCTTTGTGTAATAAATCATGAAAAAAAAATGTATTAAAAATATGGGTTATCATAGTTGGTATCAGAGAAAGGTATAGTTATTTTTTGGATTAGGATTAGAAAACTCTAGTGAAACTCTTAGGAAAAATACTAAACATATAAAAACATCTCAATATTTTTCTAAAGTATATATTAAGTGGTTTTGAAGCTAATACATCTGAGTCTGGATACTATATGTGGATGTGGTTCTCGCATAGATGTACCTAGAGGTAACAAACCTAGAAAACACCATATTGATCTAGACTCAATCAAGAAGTGGTGCATGACAATAGGTATTGTTACACAAATATTTTAACACTCCCAGTGGATATACTTTGGTAATTTCACAGGCTCATTATAAAAAATTATTAAGGGAGTAAAATAGGACTATAATATTTTATGTTAGGAAATAGACCATGGATAACTTTGATTGAAGCCTAGAAATTCATAATTTAAAGAACATACCTCATTTATGATTTATCCCATTAACATTAAGAGTTTCCCTTTTATGTGTTTAATAATTTATAAAATTTAATCCATAATTTTATATTTATTCTTGTCAATGGGCGGAAATAGGAGGAACCAAGTCAACAACTAATTTGAGGGTAATGTTATAACTTCCCAAAAGATATTCCCATCCAAATGGGAGTATAAATTGAAAACTTCATAGACATACTTTCTCAACTAACACTAGTTTTGAACCTAAACTTGAATTAGGATAAATGACCAAATTCCCCTAAGAAAGAGCTAGTTTCAATCGAGAACTTCAAGTGAAAATGGCCTCTGAATTACAATGGATCTTATGATCCCTTAATTGTGTAAAAATGGACTGGATCCATTGAAAATAATTTATCTATACATCAATTATCTAAGAAAAAGAAGGTTATATTGGTTGTTTATAATTTTGAAGTAGAATCTAATTAATGGTGGACATTAGTGAAGAATATGAAGTCCAAGGATGAGATTGGAGAGATGGAGTGAAAGGAATTCAAGAAAATGTTTTTTGATAAATGTTCCCCACACTCTCCAATAGAAAATTGAGAGGGACTTACTTAACCTAACGAAAAAAATATGAAAATCCTATTGGTGAGGAAAATGTCAAAAGACTTTCCTGATATGTCTCTAGATTTTTTCTTACCCCATAATGTAAAGTTGACCACTTCTTTAGTGGAATGAATCTAGGTCTACAAAAAGACTTGGAAATTCATGTCTTTGATAGTTATAAAGAAATTTTCCAATGTACCCCCAAATTAAAAATAGATATTAGCGGTCTCAATGGTCTGATTGGGATAATAGGTATAAAATAGAGTTTAATTATGGTGGGGAAATGGAGAAATATAATAGTGGAAATAAATACCAACATTCCACTTATCAAAAGTTGGAAGAAGCACTCAAAAAATTACTTAAATGGGATGAGGAAATGATTTAGGTGGGGAAAGGAAGGGAACCTAACTATAAATTTCTGATAGGGGAAACCCACCAATGTGATAGAAGAGATGAATGCTATAGTCAACCCTCGTCCTATTATCCAATGTTTCAACTGCAATGAATAAACTATGAGAACCACTACCCTAAGATAACTTTTTTTATAGATATTCAACACCAAAAACCTCCATGGAAGAAAGTATGAGCATATACTATCACAACTGCAGAGGTGGATCCGAATAATGAATTGTTGATAGGTACACTTGGTAATCATTCAATAATAGTGAACAAAATGTTTTATTCTAGTTATATTCGTTCATTTATATCTAAAACATTTAGTAGAAAAATTCAAACACCACTGAAAATCATAGAAGTAGAACTATTAGTGAGAATGGAAAATAGGGTAATTATTGCATCCCAAGAATATAATTATTCTGTTTCCCACATATGTGGGATGAACTTCCCAAAAAACATTTCCATACTCCCTTTAGAAGAATTCAATGTTATTCTGGGCAAGGATTGGTTTTCTTTATATATCTCTAACATAACTTACCAAGATAATGAAATTACACTTCATATCATGAATCACCCTCCAATTCTATACAATTATAAGGAAAATGATGGAACTTCTTTAGTACCAAAATCTAAAGAGTTGATATTATTTCCCTGTGAGCAAGAATATATTTCCTAAATGATTTAGGTTAAAAAAGGTCATCATTGAAGACAAGACCATTGTGAGGGAACATATTTATGTGTTTTATGAAGAATTTTCTAGTATTCTTCTTAACTAAGAGGTTGAATTTTCAATCAAGATTATACTTAGAGATTTACTAATATTCATGGCCCTGTATAGAATAGTCATTATTGAACTCTAGTAACTAAAGAAACAACTACAAGACAATACATATAAACAGTTTATATGCTCTAGTTCTTCACCATGGGGGGAACTTGTTCTCTTTGTGAAGACGAATGATGGTTAAAAGAGCCTCTACATTGATTACCATGACCTCAATAATATCATGATAAAGAAAAAGTATCTTTTTTCCATGGATTAATGATTTTTTCAATCATAAATGTGGAAAAAATTATTTCCCTAAGATAGATATGTTTTCAGGATATTATCAAGTAATGGTGAAGGAGGAAATCTCTATGAATGATTTTGGGATGAGGTGCAGTCACTATGAGTTCATAGTGATGTCATTAGAATTCATAAATGCTCCAAAAATCTTTATTTAGTTGATGAATATAGTCTATATAGATCACATTGACCAATTTGTGGTAGAATTTATATATGATGTTCTTATCTACTTCAAAATAAAGTAGGAATAAGAGAATCATTTGAATATTGTACTAACGAACTTATGGAAAGAAAATGTGTATGAAAAGTACAGTAAATGTGAGTTTTTCTTTGAGAAAGTAACTTTCATAGGGAATTTTATCACCAATAAAGGGATGAATATGGATCCTTTAAAAAATCAGACAATTAGAGGGTGTCGAAGACTAACCTATATGATAGATATACATATTTTATTTGGATTAGATGGTTACTATCATTGGTTTTTGGGAAAACTATAACAATTTTCAATCCCCCCAACCAAGCTAACTTGAAAAGGAGTCAAGTTTCTCTAGAATGATAATGTAAGGAATTTTTTAAAGTGATTAAGAAAAGGATAATCACTATACCTATGCTCACATTACCCATCAGTGGGGAAGGATTTGTGGTCTAAAATGATGAATCTAAAAATGGATTTGATTGTGTAATCATGAAAAATTACATAGTGATAGCTTATTCCTCCTGCCAAATAAATATCCATGATAAGAACTACCCAAATCATGACCTAAAATTGTCTGCAGTGATCTTTACATTAAAAATTTGATGGTGTTATCTCTATGGGGAGAAGTGTGATATATATATGAACTTTAAATGACTCAATAATATATTCACACAAAATAAGATTAATATAAACCAACATAGGTGGTTTTATCTGATCAATGATTATGATTGTTAAATCTATTACCATCCTAGGAAACCAAATAAATTGGAAGATGCTCTATGTAGAAAGGATCTTGTATCTCTATCTATATTGGGGATTAAAAGGGATCCAATATTCTTAAACATTAAAAGGATATATATGGGAATAATAAAAGGATCTTCATCCTACCTTTGTCAAGTAATTTTTCAACCATTCATTATTTAGAGGTCAAGGAGGATTATAAAGATGATAAGTTACTAAAAAATAAGGTAGTGAATATTACAAATTTTAACTTTTCTGAAGATGGAGTAATAAGGTTTAAAACCTAGAAATGTGTCCCATCAAATCTAGAATGAAAGAGATAACTTTAGGATGATGTTTATATCTCATACTTCTCTATTCATCTAGGAATCACAAATATTCAAAGAGATTTAAAGAAAAATATGTATTGTAATAACATGAAGAGAGAGATTGTGGAGTTTTTATCTTGATGCTCGGTATTCCAGTAGGTCAAGGAGGAATGAAAAAAGTATAAAGTTATGATTTAAACATTGCTCATACCAGTATATAAATAGGAAAACATAGCTATGGATTTCCTCATTGGACTCCCTAAGACACCTCAATATAAAAATGATATCTAGGTGGCTATCAATCACCATACCAAATCTGTGTATTTCATTCCCATCAAGGAATATTTTTATCTTGACTAACTCTCCAACATATACATAATATAATTGATAAGAAGGAATGGAGTACAACTCTATATTATATATGATTGAGATCATGGGTTTAACTTGAGGTTTTGGAGAATCCTTAAACAAGAATTGAATACAAAACTAAGATTAAACACTACTTATCACCCTCAGAAAGATGGTCAATTTGAAAGGACTGTTAAAACTCTGGCTAATATGGTGAGATCATGTCCAAAGGATTTACAAGGATTTTGGGATCAACACCTTCCCCTAATGAAGTTCTCATATAACAATAGTTTTCATTAAATTATTAAAATTTCATCTTAGAGTCTCTATATAGAAATATGTTTTGAACTCCGATATATTAGGATGAAGTTGGAGGGAAGAAGATGATGGGACTTGATCATATCTAAGAGATACCATAGAAGGTTAAAAATATTCATCATCATATGAAAAACACAAAAATTATAAAGAAAATTTATACATACAATATTTTATGTGACTGGGGTTTAAGGTTAATGATAAAGTGTTTATTCATATATCGCCATGGAATAAATTCCTGAGGTTTGGGAAGAAGGGAAATTTTATTCCAAGATACATCGGCCCCTTTGAGATCCTTGATTGCATTATACCTATGACACATCAACTAGTACTCCCACCTAACCCATCTTAACTACATGATGTGTTCTATGTATAACTCTTGAGAATTTACATACCAGATACCTCACATGTACTAAATATAGAGGAGGTTTCATTGGATAATGATCTTTAATGCAAGTATAAGTTGGTGAAGATATTGGATCATATAGACAGTGTTCAAAAAAACAAGACAAATCACCTGGAAAAGTGTTGGGGTGAAACCAAAAGTTTAACGAAGAAACTTGGAAACCAAAAGAGGTGATGAAACAGAAGCACCCTCATCATTGTTATTATACAAAATGAAAATTTTGAGGGTGAAATTTCTAAGTGGGGAAAAATGTAATGACCCAAACATGTATAATTGAAGTTACTTCTCTTTGAATGAATAAATAAATAATTTAAGTGATCATATGATTAGAATATATATAGGTTTATTATAAAGTCCATTGATACAAATGAAATAAGAAATGGTCTCGACTAGTAGGATCATACCCTATGAAGATCATTTATCAATGCTTCTGAGGGAGATAGAATCTATGGGATTTTCCCATGATGAAGACCAATATGAGATTAAACAACTAAATCATTATCAAAACCTTATATGGTATAAGTTTAATCCCATCGATAGCATGAAAATTTAGGATCAAAATATAGATGTAGATGATCAATTAAAAGAAGGGGGTGAATTTTAGTTTTAAAGACATTCCCTTTTAATCCTAAAAGAAAATATTTGTTTAAAAAAGTTAAAGTAAATTAAAAAAACCTTTTTGGTTCTAACTCAAAGGGATAATTGAAAGGTCCTAGGTCCAATTATAAAGAACCTAAACTTAAACAAGTTTATATTAAGTAAACTTAAACAAGTTTATCTTAGGGAAAGATTCTATTGGAACCATGACCATTCTATGCAAGAAATGGGATTTGGTTTGTTTTTTTTTCAATCCTCATTGAATGATCAAAATTTTCACGAGTAAAGGGATCATACAGTTCAAGTAGACAACAGTATTAAAGATGGCATCATTTCCCATAGTTTTCCAAAAAATTTCCCAGAAAATCGGGAAATGGAGAAACATGTGTTTGGAAAAGGAAGTTGTGCTCAAAATTTTAGGTGCTTTTGAAAAAAAATTACAAGGAATGTTTTAGGATGAGAAGTTTGAAAAATGGAAAAGGCATGAGTAGCATGAAAAAACTGGAGTTGTGTGCAGAAAACGGTTCCTGTGCAAAAAGCATTTACACGCAGAATGAGAGGTTTTTCGAGATATGGTGGGTTTTGTGTGTGGGGGTCAGTGACGCCTATAAATAAGAGGTGACCCCCCTCATTCGGTATAATTGAATACTTAGAGAATAACTGAGTTCTGATGCACGTAAAAGTTATGTGAAAAGGGAGTTGCGTGAAAAATTTGTAGTTTCACGTAAAAGCTGATACTGCGCATAAAATTTGAAGTCGCGCATAAAAGTTTAATTTAGGTGTAAAAGCTGATTTTTCACGTAAAAGTTGAAGTTGCATGAAGAATTGAAAGTTGTGCATAAAGGGTGTAGTTGGTGAAAGATTTTCCACATGACATTCAAATCTTGCGTTCAAAAGTAAGATCTTTCTCGCAAAGGGTAGGTGTTCTGCGCAATTGTCAGTATAAAATGTTTACATGTTATGATTATTCGGTTCAGTGGTTTAGTGTTTTCAAGTGCATAAATTCAAGACTTCTATGCAAGTAGTGTCTCATTTTGAACAAAGACAAAGGCTTCAATGAAAATATATTGAAGAGACCCTCAAGTCGATAAACTAAGTTTGACTTATCTCAAGGAAGTGAACTAGGGGGAGTCGATGGAAGTGATCAGTGGGACACAGTGAGATTTTCCTAAACCTTTGTAAAGGTATTGTGCCTCGAACAGAGTGTCTGTGACCGAACCTTTTAATCCATAAACTAGTGAAGATTGGTGTATTTTGGTACTACTAACACACTATCGGTGTGTGCTCCTTGGACGTATCCCTTAGTGGTGAACCAAGTAAAAGTGTTGTGAGTTATACATGCATGTGATTGTTTTCTTTTTTTTTCTCATCGGTCTTACAGGTTTAACGAGTTCCTAACAATGTGGGAAAAAGATCCTTGTTTTAAAAGAAAAATTTGACACCCTGATTCACCCCTCCCCTCTCAGGGTGTCCCAGGGTCCTACAAGTGATATCATAGTGTAAAGGTTAATGGTGTTTGATTTTTCCTTTTCCTTTATGGAGAATGGAGCCAATTCTAGGGGAATTTCTATCTTCGATGGAATTAATTTTCAGATTTGGAAGCACAAAATGTGATCTCATCTAGGATCCCTTGGAATGGAAGTCCTCTTTTTACTATGCAAGGAATACAAGTTATTGATCCAATGGGGCTTTCTATAACTGATACAGATAGGAAAGTTCTTAATGCAGATGCTAAATCTCATAATGTTATCACTGTGGCTCTTTATGATTAGATCTATCTAAAGGTGATGCTTTTAACCTTAGAAAAGACTATGTAGGATAAACTTGAAAATATTTATGAAGGTGGTAGAAAATTCAAGGAGGAAAAAATTCAAGTCTTGCACAACAGTTTTGACGATCTGAAGATTCATCCTAATGAGAATTTAGATTCCTTCTTCAAGTGAATTACTGAAGTAGTGGGAAACTTTTGAGCTCTTGGAGAGGAAATCAAAGACATTGATATAGTAAAGAAAATCTTGATAAGACTTTCTCCTATGTACAATGCAAAGGTGTCAGAACTTGAAGAAATAAATCTATATAAACCATCTCTAGAAGATCTGCTAAGTAGTCTAGTAGCATATAATATAAGAGTCAAATGATAAGATGTTATGACTCAGGTTAGTAAGGAAATGGTGTTCAATCCATGCAAAAACTGAAAATTTCATAAGATAGTGGTGGTGAAGATGATGAGAAAAAAAAAATTCTCTCATTTTCAAGAAACTGAAGAAGGGAAAAGGTAAATTTAAAGGTAATTTACCTCTGGCATGTTTTCCTTGTGGAAGAGTTGGGAACATTTCCTCTTAGTGCCAAATAAAGTTCGATGATGAAGAGAGAAAAGTGGAAGACATTGAGAAGCCTCGGAAAAGGTTTTTCAAAAATGGAGACTTCAAATATGGATAAAAAATATAGAATAATATATTTTTCTATGAAGATGAAGACGATGATATTGAATTCGGTGAAGAAGAAGAACCAGAATTTAAAACTGGAAACAATGCTTCCATGATGGCTACCATTGAAAAGTCAGAACCTTAGATCAAGAAATATAGACATAATCAGATGACACTTAATGGTTATCCCGAGTTTCAAATTAAGGATGCCTTTTCCAAGAATTATAATAAATATAATAGATTAAATAATTGGAAAGAAATGGTGGAAGAATCATCAGAATATATTGGTGAACTTGTAGCTAAAATTGAACGACTATAAGAACTAGTGAGAATACAGTCTTCAATCCGGAAATCATTGATGATGTTGTGGAACTAAAGATTAGAATTGAATAAAAAGCAAAGGTCATCAATGACCTTATGTCCAGATTAGAAGAGAATTCCAATACTATTGAGGGTTGTGAGAAAAAAGTTGTTACTCTTAGGAGTAAACTTGAGTGTCAATCAAACACAAAATAGGGAAAGAAGAAAATTCATTTTAGAAGTTTCTCATATGCATAATTACTAGTAAAATCCAAGCATGGTTTATATGGGGTTGAAAGAATTTTGAGTGATCAAAGACCCACCTGCATGGGAAACTGTGGAATCGGTTGTGAAGATGAGACATCAACTTTTGGAAGTAAAGAGAGCCAAAAGATAGACAATATGAATGTTGGACATGTTGAAAATTTGTCTTAATTGACGAAAAAGAAACCATCAATCCAAACTAAAAGAAGGACTGATTATTGTCCTCAAACTTTTAGAAATGACATGTAGTCCAACTATCTTCCCAAGGAAGAAGGAATGGGGAGAAATATAAGTGAGAAGACATTTTCTCTCATGAAGTGCCAGTTCTATGTCTGTCTGAGCCATACCATGTCATATTGTGAGGAGGTAATGAGCTATTTGAATGGGGAAGATCTGGGAAGACAACAAAGGAGACCAATTTCATATCCTAAAACTTATAGAAGAAATATTTTCTTTGGATACTGTTTTCACTATTCTAAATTTGTCCATAAATCTATGTATTTTAGGTATAGGTATGATAGGAGAAATTAATACAACTCTTAGAGACGGGTCAATACTCACCCTCCTGATGGTTTTTTTCTCATAAACAGGTTTACTCCTCTAGAAGAAGAGTATGGATATAAAGAATCTGATTATGTGTAAGAAATAATTTGAAGGCCATCAATGTCCTGTGCTCAATCCAATATCTCATGGAAAGAGGAGAAGAAAATTGAGAAATTCAATCTTGAAGAAGTAGCTCTCAAAGCAACGAAAAGCAACAGCACCTGAATTCTTGATAGTGGATTCTCATCCCATGTGACAGTAAATGTTGACCTTTTAAATAACATCAAGAAGAAGGTTGATGGAATAGTGAGTTTTGGTAATGATGGTGATTTGAATATTAAAGGCAGTGGAAATACTACCCTAGCTAATGGAGAGCTAAAGAAGAGTGATGTTCTTTATGTGGACGTTCTACGTCACAATCTCCTCAGCATGAGTCAACTTTGTGACTCAGGGCTCATAGTAACTTTCAATCAAAAAGGATGCACTATAAAGGGAAAAATGGGGAATTCTCTCATGAAAGGATACGGAACATATGGAAACTTATATTAGGTTGACAGTAAATATAACTCTTATTATCTATCTATTGAAGAAGAAAACAACTTATGGAATTGGAGGCTGGGGCACATTAACCAACAAGACATTTAAAATATATCTAATCTGAAGATAGTCGTGGATATCCCCATTCTAAAACATTAACAGGAAAAGACTTGTGATGCTTGCATATGGGGGAAGCTGGTTTGTAGCTTATATTGTAGAAAGAATAAAAGGGCATCACACCTTCTTGATATCATCCATACAGATGTATGTGTCCCGATAAACGTTGTCGGAACTCATGGAGAGAGGTACTTCGTCCTTTTTATTGATGATTATAGTATAATGTCTTGTGTAATGGTTATTCACAGTAATCTACAAGTAATTGATTGCATGAAAGATTATCGCTGAATTGCTGAGAATGATACTGGACAGACAATAAAAGTCTTTCAATCTAACAATGGAAGGGAATAAACATCCATTGAGTTTTATAATTACCTATAATTCATGGAATACGGTATGAGGTAGCTTCTATGAGAACTCCGCAGAAAAATGGAGTTGTTGAGCACCGAAATCGACAGGTCAACAACATATTCAGGACTATGCTGATTGAGAGTCGTATCTCTCACCATTACTAGAAATAAGCTATTGAAGTTGAAATGTACATTAAAAATAGAATGGGGCTTTATATGAGAGAAATTAAGACACCATATGAATTGTGGCATATAAGGAAGCCTTTATTGAAATAATTTTGTGTTTTCAGAAGAAAATGTTTCATCCAAAATAAAGAAGGAAATCAAGGAAATTTTGGTGAAGATTCTAGTGAAGGAATATTTATTGGATATCCAATGAACAGTAAAGCATACAAGTGTTTTAATAAGTGATTAGGGAGTATTGTGGAAAGCAGTGATGTTAAGATCATTGAAGGAAAAACCCCAAATGCTTCAAATAATTTTTATGCTGATGAGATAGAAGTTGAGGAAAAATGTGAACATGGAGTAAATGAAAATACAAAAACAAAAGAATGTGTAAAAAATCTTAGGAGTCACAATGTGATGTTGACTTAGAAGAAGATTCTTAAGTCGAAACCATACCTAGAGATAATTCAGTTAAACCTCAGAGGAGGAATCGAAGAGTATAAATTTATCAATCCAACATCATTGGGGATTGTACTACAACAACACAAATGAGGAGAATGAGGAGTAATACACAATCTTCAATTTTATTAGTTGTAGAACCATCCTCATTTTAAGAAGCTACAAATGATGATTCATGGGTAAAGGCTATGAATGAAGAGTTAGATCAGATCGACAAAAATAAGACATGGGATCTAGTCAAGATACCTGAAGGTCACAATGTGATTGGAAGAAAGTGGATCTTTTAAGAACAAATATGATGAGAATTGAAGAGTTTTCAGAAACAAGGCACAACTGGTATGTAAAAGATAATCACAGATTGAAGGTGTCGATGTTGAAGAAACATTTTCTCCAGTGGCTAGACTGGAGTCAATCAGGCTTTTTCTTTCCATGGCAATCCAAATAGGATATAAAGTATATCAAATGGTTGTTAAGGAAACATTCTTGAAAGATATTCTCAAATAAGAAGTCTACATTGAACAACAAATGGGTTTTCTTCTTGGTACTGATGAAATAAAGTTTTGTAAACTAAAGAATTCCCTCTATGGTTTAAAGCAGGCACCACGAGCATGGTATTCTAGGTTGTATTCTTATCTCAAGAAGCTAGAATTAAAAAGAGGAGGAGTTGATCACAATCTCTATGTGAAGAATTCTTCAAAAGATCAGTTCATGGTTCTTGTTTACGTTGATGACATTATATTTGGTGGAAACATGCAGAAATAAGTGGATAAATTTTCTAATCACATGAAATCAGAATTGGAAATGTCTATGATTGAGGATCTCACATATTTATTGGGGCTGTAAGTGAATCAAAAGAAGGATTACACATTCATTTCTCAGGAAAAGTATTCAAGAGATCTACAGAAGAAATTTAATATTCATGACTCAAAATCAATTTCAACTCCAATTTTGGTTGGGACCAAACATGGAAAGAATGAGGGTGGGACATCTATAGATCCCACAATGTACATAAGGATTATTGGGAGCTTATTGTACCAGATATAAACACATCTAGACATTATCTTTGAAACATTCTTAGCGGCCTGCTTTCAGAGTAATCTAAAGGAAGAACATTTGGTAGTAGTAAAAAGAATCATGAGGTATATTCATGGTACTCACAATTATGGATTATACTTAGTTGCAGGAAGGGATAATAAATTATCAATGTTTTATGATGCTGACTGGGTTGGAGATGTAGTTGACAGGAAGTCCACCAGTGGTGGATCATTCTATATTAGGCAGAAATATATTGGCTGGTTGATAAAGAAACAAGAAAGTACTTCTATTACTACTACTAAATCTGAGTATATCTTTGATTCAAAGGTATGTGCTCAACTACTATAGATGAAGAAAAAACTGATAGATATTGGTGATGAGGTGAAACAACCAATGGTGATTTACTATGATAACAAGAGCGCAATTGATCGTATGAAGAATCTTGTTCATCATTCTCGTACAAAAAATATTGAAATCAGATATCACTTTATCAAGGAAAAAGTTGAACAAGACATAATTAAAATCGGTCATGTGGGAACTAATGAGTAAGTAGCTGATATCCTAACCAAGCCACTATCAGTGGCTGTGTTTGAGAAAAATCAGTTTCACCTCGGTGTTCAGCCACCTCCCAGTGCATAAGGAAGTTATGAAATTCCTCTCTCCCCAATTATGTTAACTGTTTTTAATCTGTTTGTCAATGTGATATAGGTTTTTGGGGGAGATACTATCCAGGGGGAGTTTTGAGCTATACTATGAACAATTACTGATCATTGGTTTTATTGTCAATGGGGGAGAAGGAATAAATTCGGTTTTTTATGGACATGTAATGCTTTTTTGACACAATGAGAATTTAGTGTGACACGATGAGAATTCATTTTTAGGAGGAGATGGAATTTATTCAGGACATTTAATGCTTCTGTGACACAGTAAAATAATTGCTTGGGTGTTAAAAATACATTCAGGGCGTGTAACACTTTTGTGACACAGTAAGAGAATTGTTTGGGCATCATTATGAATTCCAAAACATGGGAACTCAATTCAAGCTTCCTCTATTGTTTTCTACACTGATCATTTCTCACGTAGACTTTGATTATTGGATGAGTTGATTCTTGAGTTTCAGGTTTTTCTAGTGGGTGGAGGTCTAATGAATTTATCTGGTGATTTCCAAAAAACCCAAAGGGGGATCTTGTTGAAACCATGACCTTTCTATGCAAGAAATGTGATTTGTTTATTGTTTGTTATCAATCCTCATTGGATGTTAATAATTTTCTCTAGGAAAGGGATAATATATTTCAAGCAGACAATAGTATTGAAGGTGGAATCATTTCTAAGTGTTTTCCAAATTTTTGGCCCTGAAAATAGGAAAACGAAGAAACATGTGTTTTGAAAAAGAAGTTGTACGTAAAATTGTAGGTTCTTTGGAAACTTCCATGCAAGGAATGTTTCGGGATTAAAATTTCAAAAAATAGAAAAGGAATGAGCTGCATGAAAAATATGGAGTTATGCATGGAAAACGGTTCATGTGTAAAAAGTATTTGCATGCATAATGAGAGGTTTTGCACGACACGATCAGTTTAGCATGAAGGGGTTGGCAAAGCCTATAATAATGAGGTGACCCCCCTCATTTAGAATGACTGAAGAATTAGATAATATCTGAGTTCTGATGCATGAAAAAGTTATGTGAAAACCGAGTTGCGCGCAAAAGTTGTAGTTGCACGTAAAATCTGATGTTGCGTATAAAATTTGAAGTTGCGCATAAAAGTTGAAGTTTTGCGTAAAAACTGATATTACACATAAAATTTTAAGTTTCACACAAAATTTAAAGTTGTGTGTAAAGGGTGTAGTTACACAAAAGATTTTCTGCACAAAACTCAAATCTTGTGCGCAAAAGTAAGATCTTGCGTGCAAAGGGAAGTTGTTGCGCGTAATTGTCAGTGTAAGTTGTTTACATGTTTTGATTATTCGGTTCAGTGGTTTAGTGATTTCAAGTGCATCAATTCAAGACTTCAATGAAAGCAGTGTCTCATGCTGAACAGAGGAAAATACTTCAATAAAAATCTATTAAAGATACCCTCAAGTCGATAAACTGAGTTTGATTTCTCTCAAGGCAGTGAGCTAGGGGCAGTCGATGGAAGTGATCCAAGGGACGTAGTGAGATTTCCCTAAACCTTTGTAAATTTTGTGTTCCTGGCATAGAGTGTCTATTAATAAACCTTGTAATCCATAAACTAGTGAAGATTAGTGGATTTTGGTATGACCAACACACTGTCGGTGTATGCTCCTTGGACGTAGCCCTTAGTGGTGAACCAAGTAAAAGTGATGTGTGGTCTCCATGCATGTGATTTTTTTATTTATGTTCTCATCGATCTTATAGGTTTAACGAGTTCCTTCCAACGTAGGAACAAGATCCTTGTTCTAAAAGAAAAATTTTACACCCTGATTCACCCCTCCCCTCTCAGGGTGTCTCGAGGTCCTATAGATTCTACCTTAAATTGTATAGAATCTTATTTATTATAGTATACAAGTATAAGAAAGTATAAAAGAGTTATACTTTCTATCTTTAAAAAAATACAGTGAAAATAAAAACTTGTAACAAAACAAGTAAACAAGTAGGAAATCTTTAACCCAAAGAGAAGGGTATCAAACAACCTTGGATAAAGTTCCATTTATTTATACTTTCAAGAAAGTATATCTTACCCACACTAGGGTAAGCCCTAGATAAGAATATCAGAGTCTGTCTTTCTATCCCCGCAAGCCCTCAAACTTTAAGGTAGTCAGCACCACTATCTTCTTATACCTAGAAGCCCTCTATTGTACATAGTAACAATCAGATACACACAAGGCTAAATAGGTTGTTCACATCTGAACAAGTTGTTCACAGTTCGCACAAAGCATGAGAGTATTTATCTCTCTAGAAATCACTTCATAGAATCACAACATTTGTTTTCTCTAGATATTTTAATTCTTCACATGGTTGTGGTATTTATATGTAGAAATTCCAATGGTTGGATCTCTCCTCTAACAGTCATATTTTTTCTTAAATCTCATAGGGAATTGTACACATGTCACTCAACCAACAGTAAGTTAAAAAAATATTGTACGACATCATTTCATGTAAGAAAATCATGTGTAAGAAAATATAACATGTAAAAAACATTATTAAGTTTAAGAAACTTAATTAAACTAGGATCCTATGAAGTTGGAACAAAACTTTAAGGAAAATACATAACATGAAAAAATATAAATAATTAGATTCTAATTATAAAAGTTCCGAATATGAATTCTGAAAAATTAGGAGTCTAAATTCTGAGGAATTATGAGAATTAATTCTAAGGAATTAAGAGTCCAAATTCTAAAGAATTTATAGTCTGAATTCTGAGGAATTTGGAGTTTTAATTATGAGGAATTTGGATTCTGAATTATAAGGAATTCGGAGTCATAATTTTAGAGAATTCAGATTCTGAATTTCAAATAATTTTGAGTCTTAATTTTAGAGAATTTGGAGTTTAATTTCATAGAATTTAGAGTTTTAATTTCAGAGAATTCAGAGTCTATATTTTAGATAATTCAGAGACTGAATTTCAAATAATTCAGAGTCTGAATTTCAGATAATTTTTAGTCTGAATTTCAGAGAATTCAGAGTCTTAATTTTAGAGAATTTGGGTTCTGAATTTTATGGAATTCAGAGTATAAATTTCAAAGATTTTAGAGTCTGAATTTTAGATAATTAAGAGTCTAAATTTTAGAGAATTTGGAGTCGGAATTTCATAGAATTAAGAGTCTATAAATTATATGGTTCTTAGTTAGGTAAGGATCCGAATTTTTGGATTAAGAAAAAAATGGTTAGACTTGGTTTGAGAATAAATTAAATAAGATATTGAAACCAATGTTAAGAAAAAAAATCCTAGAGAAAGATAATTTTCCTTAAGAAAATTTGTTTGTGATTTTTAAAACATAAAGGAATAGAAAAAGTCATAAGGATACTTATTGGCATAATAATATCCCCCTTTTTGGAAAGAACAAACAAATTTTTGAAAAATAATAAAAGGAGTAAGGTTTTTACTTCTTGAACTTCAAAATAAATACTTATCTCCCTTTACTTATGACCCATGATTAATACGACTAACTCCCTCTTAGGCTTTTAAATCCCTAAGGATCATATTATTGTTTTTCATAGAGAAGTTACTTATTCTTTCTTAAGAATATATTCTTTGAATAATTTTCCCTTACTTAATCTTCTCCTAACATAGGTAATTATCCTATTTTTTACTTAGTATTCTTTTGATCATTATTTTCTCCCCCTTTCTGATATTAAAAAAGGAATATAGGGAATGAAAAAAAATGTACCTGAAATGTTAGAAATATACAAGACAAAACTATAAAATTATAAAAAAATTCATTATGATTGGGAAAATTTTTACAAGTAGAATACAACAAAAGATCAATTTTAAAGAAATAAAACATTCTTCTTTTCCGTTGGCATCAAATTTTTTAGGGTGGGTTTCAGCTTCTTCATCTCTTTATGATCATCCTCAAATTTCTTGATCAACTGATCCTGATCCTGATTCTTCTTCTCGAGATATTTAATTCTTTCTTCTTGATACTTAAGAATTTTGACTTGAGACTTTACCACCTCTTCTTTCTATTTGAACTTTTCTACTAACTCTTCCCTGAGTTCCCTTTCTCTTTTCAAATTTAGAGCAACTGAATTTAGCTTTCCATTCAGATAACTATCCTCTTGAATCCTAGAAAATTTCTCTTGATTCATGTTTTCTAAAAAACTTTTTGTAAGGTTATTGATGGTTTCATATGACTTATTAAAATAATCCTTTACTGAATCATAAAAATCATCCATGATTCTTAGATCATCAATTATTGAATTAGACCATTGGGTTATTTCCTTGCATGATCTCTTATGAGTATCATAACCAATGTGAAATGATTTTAATTCACTTCAATCTTGATATAATTTTTCATGAGCATGATTATAAAATCTATCTTCGGATTGATAGTATGCTAAAGAAACTGACATCTCAAATCAATTCTAGGAAATAAATAAATTGTATTCACTAGATTTTTCAAATATTGAACAACAAAATCTTATCCCATGGAAGATGAAGATTCAGAAGTAGATTCATTTGCTGGTGAGGAAATTTTATCTTGCTCTTCATCTTTCCTCTTGGATGTTCCAACAACATATTTATTAGATTTCACAACCAAAACTTTTCTAGGTTAATCAACAAGAACTTGTTTTCGTTTTTTATCTCGAGATATTGAATTTTCAACTTTCAGTCTCTCTTTCTTGCTATCAGAGACTTGGATTATCTTATCATCATCAACATCATATTTATTACCACCTTCCTTAACATATTTAGGATGAATAAAATAATGATTTCTGATTTCATCATTAGTAGGTTTATCAACCTCGTCCTGTGCATCATCATCTTTCCCTTTTGAGATTATTTTGGCTGATACAACTTGGGATGTCCTAATTGAAAAATTTTCTGAATTACTTTCCTTTTGTTGGTATTCTTCCACCATTTTTATAACATCTTCACTTTTCTCTTCTGCTTCCTCATATTCTTGTTCTTCTTCTTGTTGGATAACTTCTTCTTCCACAATGGGTTATGGAATTGAAAATTTCTTTCCTGAAGTTTTTATTGGAATTGACTATTTTAATAAGGATTATGGTACATGGATTTTTTAAAAAGAGTTATCTGTATCTTTAAGAAAGTCTTTGAAAATTTTGGCTTCTGAAATATTCTTCTTAGTCTTCTTCTATTTAGCTTTCTTCTCAAGCTCTTTTGCTGCCTAAATCTTAAAGGCCTTATCCTCATCAGGGTCTAAACAAAAACATACATCTCTCTCCTTCCTCTTCTATTTATTATCTCTCCACTTAGCTATTACTTCATCAGAAATAGGTTTTTTTCTTTTTCATCTTGGGTGGAGCTGACTGAGTTTCCAGAATGGGTGATTTTTCTTTTGATTCTGGTTCTTTCTCTTTTCTCTTCTTCGGTGTTTTTTTGTAAGTTTCACCTACTTAAACTTTCTTTCTCAAAGATTTAATTTCACTTTCGAAAATATCATAGAACTCCCCTGAATTAATACTAAAGCCTATTTTTATCCTTCTCATAATATCATCACTCAACAACATAATCTTAAAGGTTCTTGGTTTTGAACTCTTGGGAATTTTGAAATATTCTAGACAAAGAACAATTATATTCAACAATATCATTTGATATATAATTATCTAAGACTTAAGGGTGTCATTCTTGATATTTTACATCGTTAGGAGAATATACTTGATAAGGTTTACCTTTCTTAGATTCACCAAGAAATCCATCATAAAAATATCACACTTCTTTTGGGAATCCTTATCTCCCTTTCTCAAAATGAGAAAACCTTGCATCCACAAAGCTAACAATTGGTAGTTTGTTGTGAGGAGATTGATATTAGGTGACTTAACTCCTTTAATTCCTAGTCACTCAATTTCTTTAACCCTCTCAAAACGTCCTTCCATGTTTGGAATCTTGTGAGAGAAAAAGATAGCCTGTCATTTTTAAAGAATATCCAGAATGCTTGCAACTTTGATGAAGTATAAGGAATAGGTCTTACCATAGCTCTTGAAAGAAAAAATATACATTCATCCTTGTTCATAAAAACTGACTATATCATAAAACTCTATAATAATGTCAGGATAAACTAGATTCTGATTCATTGGCTTGGAAACGCAAAGACTTTCCCAACTCTTCTTCTTTATAACTTTTGAAATCATGGAATTATACTTCAAAAATAAATTTGGTTTGATCAACCTTTCTTTGAAAATTTTTCAATATTTGAGTTACTTGTTTGAGGCCATCTAATTTTGCAAGGAAAATTCAAGAGACATCTAGAATGTAAGGAAACTGAAGAAATTGAATGGCTGATTTTAAGGGTGGTTGGGCGTCAGTGAAAAAATAGTGGAAAAACATATGTGGTATGTGAATGTGGGGGGGATTTATATAGGCTTCCTAGTGATTGTTTTAATTCCCTAATCAATCCAATAGTTGATAAAATATTGATCTGATCTGACGGTTGATATTAATGTTGAAGAAGGATTTGAAGATTCTAATATTTTGTGGTTTTAAGGAAAAATCAGATTTATGGAAAGTGAATCCGATAGAGTTTTCTTAAAACAAGATAGAAATAATGAAAAGTAAAAAAATAAAAATATGAAGATTTAAGTAAGGAAACATACCTTTTGAATTACTTATAAATAATCGTCAATATTTATAAGGTTCTTATTAGATAACTTATATTCTAAAAATATTTATTAAGGAAAAATTTTAGGTTCCAAAAAAAATTATTAAGAAAATAAAAAATTTAGGTTCCAAAAAATTTTATTAGGAAAGAAAAAATTTAGGTTCCAAAAAAAATTTTGGAAATAAAAAAATTTAGACAAAGAAATTTTTGAAAGAATAAACAAATGTACTTCCCCTATGAAAAGGAGTTTCTTAATGTAAGAAAATAGGTTTCAACAAAAAGTTAATATAGAGGATTACATTATGGTTATCATTTTTAACTTTTGTTTAATATATTCAAATCTATCAGAGGGTAATTATTTTGTAAAAATGTCAAAAGTTGATCTTGCGTTCTGATAAATTGAAGAATGATATCTCTTTTTAGTGTGTGATCCCTAAAAAATTGATGTATAATATCTATGTGTTTTTCATGGGAGTGATGTGTAGGGTTATTTCTTAGGGAAATGGAACTTTTATTATCACACAATGCCTATGTTTTGGTAAAACTCATGCCATAGTCTGTGGGTGTGTGTTTTATCCACAACACTCGAGCATAACAACTTCCAACTGCTGCATATTCAGCTTTAGCAGTAGAAATTCATACTAAGTGTTACTTCTTGCATGACCAATAAACTAATGAAACTCCTAATAAATTACAAGTTGGGTATGTAGTTTTCTTTTCCATTCTACATCCACTAAAATAAGTAACTGAAAAAGTTTTTTAAAAAAAACATTTCCAGAAGAATAAAAAAGTCCTAAGTCTATGGTTCTATTCAAATAGGGAAAAATTATATTCACTACTTTTAAATAAGATTCCATTGGATTATATTGATATTTTTCACATAGGTATACTGAAATAATTAATTCTGGGAAACTAGCTATTAAGTTTTATAAACTTTCTATCATACCTCTAAAAGATGTTTGATCTACTGTTTCTCAACTTCATCAAGATCAAGAGAATTTAAGGTACCAATTAGAGTAATTATACTTTTAGTATTGTCATATACATACTTTTTAAGAAGATATTTAATATAATTATGTTGAGATATATAGGTTCCTTCTGGTTTTTGAGAAATTTGAAAACCAAGGAAAAATGTTAACTCACCCATCAAACTCATTTCAAACTCAGATTTTATAATATTTTCAAAAGAATCAGTTAAAGATTACTGAGTTGATCCAAATATAATGGCATTAACATAAATTTGAACAATCAAAACATTTTTCTTATCTTTATCTATTAAAAGATTTGGATCAACAGTTCCCTTGACATAATTGTTTTGTAAGACAAATCATTTAATTCTATCATATCAGGCTCTAGGGGCCTGTTTAATTCCATATAAATATTTGGTAAGTTTGAAAACATGTTCAGGATGTTTTGTGTCTTCAAAACTAGAAGTTTTTTCAACATAAACTTCCACTTGAACATATCTGTTAAGGAAGCCACACTTCACGACCATTATAAAAAGCTTGAAATTAAGGAATACTACAAAGGCTAGTAGTATATGAATACATTCCTGTCTAGGTACTAGAGAATGAGTTTCTTCAAAGTCTATTCCTTCTTGTTGATTATAGTCTTTAGCAACTAATATATCTTTATTTCTTCCAATTATTCCATTTTCATCACATTTATTTCTAAAGACCCATTTTACTCTAATTACATAAGTTTCTTTAGGTCTTTCAACCAAGGTCCATATTTGTTCCTTGTGAATTCATTTAGTTCATCTTTCATAGCTTTAATCCAATCATCATCACCTAAAGCTTCATCAGTGATTTTTTATTCTAATTGGGAAAGGAATGATAGATTCTATACTTTATTTCTTAAAGAACTTATAGTCCTTATAGGTTTATTTACATCACCAATGATATTATCACTAGGATGATTCTTAAGAAACAATTAATTTGGGTTTTGTAAAAATTGTTCATCAACCTAAGGTAAAAAATATTCTGGGGTAAATAATTCAGAAATGTTTTCTTGAGTATTTACCTTATTAGAAGAATATTATATCAAAGGTTGATAATTAGTTTTTTAAAACACATATGAGGATGTAGGTTTCGGTTATTTAAAAACAAATGGATCAGTTTCATCAAATTTAACATACACTGTTTCTTCAAGAGTATAAGATTTTTTGTTAAAGACTCTATAAGCCTTATAAGTGGTGGAATAGCCTAAGAAAATTCCTTCATCAGATTTGGGTGTCAATTTATGTAAGTTAACTTTAGTATTCAAGATGAATACTTTTCATCCAAATACTTTTAAGTAAGAAACTTTAGGTTTTCAATCGGTCCACAATTCATAAGGTTTTTTCTTAAGAAAATGTCTGATTAAAACTCAATTTATACTATAATAAGCAGTACTTATAGCTTCATCCCAATAGTTTTTAGCAATAGAATATTCACTCAACATGGTTATTATTATCTCTTGAAGAATTCGATTTCTTCTTTCAACAACACCATTTTTTTAGGAGTTCCTAGAGATGAGAAGTTATGATTAATGCCTTTTTTACTAAAAAAAAAGTTTCAAAATATGAATTTTTAAATTCTCCCCCATTATCACTATGAATAGTTATCAATGGAAGGTATTTATGAGTTTTAACATTGGCTAAAAAAGACTTCAAATAGGAGAAGGCTTCATATTTCTTTTCTAGAAAATAGACCCATATAAATCTAGTATAATCCTTAACTAAAACAAATACATAGTATTTACCTTTAATTCTTTCAGTTTGTGTTAGACTGGAAAGATATATATGCACTAGCTATAATGCATCATAAGTTGAGACTTCACCAATTGATTTAAATCTTGAATTATGTTTCTTTCTATATTGAAAAGGATCACAAACATTAGAAGAATCAAATCTAAGCTCTGGTAGATTCTTAAAAAGTATTTTCTTTAAGAGTTTTCATAGGTTCCTAAGGTTACAGTGTCCTAGTATTCTATACCATAACCAAGATTTATCTTCCATTTCACTTTGACAAGTTAGATATTGGATTCTAAGGTCTTCTAAGTTAAGTGTATAAACATTCTCATGCCTATGGGCAGAGAGAATAAACTCTTTCTTGGAATTGTATACTAATCATTTATCATTCCTAAAATTCACAAGGTAACCTTCATTGCATAATTGTATTATGATTATAAGGTTGTTCTTAAGACCTTTAAAAAATAAAATATTTGAAATTAAAGATTTTATAAGAAGAACAATGTTACCTATATCAAAAATTTCTCCCTGAGCATTATCTCTGAAAGTTAATTTTTCTCCTTTTATCTTGATAATCTTTTCAAACAAGTTTTTGTCACCAGTCATGTGCTGAGAAAATCCATTATCCATGTACCATGTATTTTTGTTGGTATTTCCTTTATTTTCTTGAAAATAAAACAGTTACACTTTCATAATCCAAACGTTCTTGGATCTGGAATTTTTAGAAATTAAAATATTAGGTATCCACATTTTCTTACAAAAGTAAGATTTATGAAAACATAAGGATTAGCTTTTATTTAAAGAACAATTTTTCTCCCAATGTCCACCACATTGACACATAGTGAAAAAAATATCACTTTGGGGAACAAAATAATTTTGACTAAAAACTAGTTTTGAGTGAGAATAACCAAATTAAGAATTATTTCTATGATGAAGAAGTTGTGAATACATTTAATCAAATTCTTTCCTTCTCAAAGTAAGATTTGATAAAAGTTTATTTAAATAAAATATTTTAGTTTTTAATTTTATGACTAAATTTTTATCCTCAAATTCATTAGTCTTAGAGTTTGTGTTATTCTCAAAAAATGTTTTTCTTAGAAATAACACTTTCAAGTTTCATAGAAAGTTTATCCTTCTCAAAATTAACTAATTTAAGGTTTTTAGAAAAATTATCAAAATCAAGAGTTTTTTTATCAATGTCCATAGAAATATCTGATAAATCTTCTGTTAAAACTGAAATTCTAGAATTTTCTTTCTCTAACATCTTTTTTTTTCTTAAAATTTTCATTCTCAAGTAATTTAGCATATCCAGAAACTTCTTCAAATAAAAGTAAAGTATTATCTTCTGATGATAATATTCTTCATCCGAAGATTCATAATATTATTCATTAAGAAAATTTTTATTTAAAAAAATATTGGTTAACGATTCATCACTGTGTACCTTAGCCATATGTCAACGATTTTCAATAGGTAATCTGGCTATAAGACCAATATTCTTCTGACCAAAATATTAATATTCTGAAGATTCTCCTGAAGAGTCACCACCACTAGAACTCTAGATGTCATTAGCTTTCAAGACTTTGTTTTCTTTATATTTTTATCACTTATTTCTATTCCTTTTATAATGATTTTACTTTCAATATTTTCTCTTGAGCATAGGAAAATCAGATCTAATATTTCCATCCCTTTTTTCATTCATAACAAGTTACTTCAGAATCTTTTTTATCTTTTCTGTCTTTCTTCTTATATATGTACTGAAAATATTTCTTTCCCAAAATCTTATTCATCCTTCAATAAATATTGGATAATTCATTCTCAGACTAATCACTATCACCTGATTCGAATATAGAAATATATTTCTTAGATTTAGATCTAGTTACCCTTTTTAGAATCTTGGCTTTAGATGTAATAGTGAAAGCAACACTTCCATTACCATTCTTTTTCATATTAAAATCTGCATATCTCTTCATTCTTGTTTCATGATGAAGAGGAGTTTCAAATAACTCATCAAGAGTGATATTAGATACTTTCTTATTTTCATCAATAGTTTCCTTTTAGATTCTCACTCATTGGGTATAATATCAATTATCTTTTCCACAAGAACTTCCTTTTCAAGTCCTTTTTCTCCCATAGATTGAAGGATATTTACGATAGTCATAAATCATTGTTGCACTTTGCAAATAGGTTCTCCATAAGGAAATGTAAATACATGATATTCAGATCTTAACATAGCCCTTTTAGTTTCTATCACTTTTGATGTTCCAAAGTGTGTAACTTTAAGTTTCTTCTAGATAATATTGGATATTTCACAATAAGATATTTGATTGTAGATATTATTAGTCATGGAACATAAAAAAGTATTATGTACCTTATAGTTTAGTTGATGTTATTATTTTTCATGATTTGTGAATATTCTGATTTATTTTTAAGGAATATTGTATTCACTAGTGATTATTACAAAGTTATCCACTCTAGTGTTAATAAAAAAATTCTTCATCCAATATCTCTAGTACTAATAAAAATTTCCATCAAAAATTGGTAGCCTGGTAGGATTAATATTTTCTATTAATCCAATGTTCATTCCTATTATTCTAATACAAAATATATTTTACACAAAACTTGTTAGTATAAAAAGTTTATAAATAGAGGAAATATAAAGAAAATTGAACAAGTAAAGATAATCAAGAAATGTTCAGCAAGAAAACATATATGAAAGTATAAGTAATTCATATACCTCCTCTGATACCAATTGTAGAATCGAAATATGTATATTCTCAATTACAAGAGGGGGTGAATTGTAGTTTTAAAAACATTCCCTTTTAATCCAAAAAGAAAATATATGTTTAACAAATTTAAACAAAGTAAATTCACAAAACCTCTTTGGTTATAACTCAAAGAGATAATTGGAAGGGCCTAAGTCCAATTATAAATAACCTAAACATAAATATGTTTATCTTAAGAAAACTTAAACAAGTTTATCTTAGGGATAGATTCTACCTTAAAGCATAAAAAAATATTATTTTTCATAATATACAAGTATAATAAAGTATAATAATGTTATACTTTCTTTCTTTAACAAAATACAATATAAATAAAAACTTGTAACAAAACAAGTAAACAAGTAGCAAATCTTTTAAACCAAAGATAAGGGTATCCAACAACCTTGGATAAAGGTCCCTTGATTTATACTTTCAAGAAAGTCTATCTTACCCACACTAGGGTAAGCTCTCGATAAGAATATTGAAGTCTATGTTGTTATCCTCACAAACCCTCTAACTTTAAGGTAGTAGGAACCTCTATCTTCCTATCCTCAGAATCCCTCAATTGTACACAGAAATAATCAGAGTCGCACTAGGTTAAACAAGATTTCCACGGCTGAACATGTTGTTCATAGTTTTCACAAAGCATGAGAGTCTTTATCTCTCTCAAAATCACTTCAAAGAATCACATCATTAGTGTTCTCTAGATCTTTTAACTCTTCAAATGCTTGGGGTATTTATGGGTAGAAATTCCAATGGTCAGCACTCTCCTCCAACAGTCGTATTTTTCCTTAATTCTTGGAGGAACCTCTACATGTGTCACTCAACCAACGGTTTGTTAAAAAATAGATTGTATGGCATAGTTTCATGTAATAAAATAATCTGTAAGAAAATATAACATGTAATAAAAACATTCTTAAGTTTAAGAAACTTATGTAAACTAGGATCTGATAAATTTGGAACAAAACCTTAAGGAAAATATATAACATGAACAAATATGAATAATAAGATTCTAAATATAAAAGTTTGGAATATGAATTATAATGAATTGGGATTCTAAATTATGAGGAATTCAGAGTATGAATTCTGAGGAATTTGAAGTCTTAATTTTGAGGAATTCAAAGTCTGAATTCCAAGGAATTCGACGTCTGAATTTTAGAGAATTAGGAGTCGAAATTTCAAATAATTTGGATTCTAGATTTCAAAGAATTCAGATTCGGAATTTCAGAAAATTTGGAGTCTGAATTTAAGATAATTCTAAGTATAAATTTCATAGAATTCAGAATCTGAATTTTAGAGAACTCGGAGTTTGGATTTCAGATAATTTAGATTCTGAATTTCAGAGAATTTGGAGTCATAATTTCAGAGAATTCGGAGTCTGAACTTCAGAGAATTCAGAGTCTGAATTTCATAGAATTCGGAGTCTGAATTTTAGAAAATTTAGAGTCTAAGAAACTATAAGTTTCTTAGTTAGGTAAGGATCTGAATTTTTCGAATAAGAAAAACATGGTTAGACTTGGTTTGATTATACATTAAATAAGATATTGAAACCAAGGGTAAGAAAAAAAATATTAGAGAATGAAAATTATACTTAAGAAAATAATTCTTAGAGAAAGATAGTTTTCCTTAATAAGATGTGTTTGTGATTTTCAAAACATAAAGGAATAGAAAAAATCATAAGGATACTTATTGACATAACATAACCAAAGCATGTTCTTCAAACCACCCCAAGAAAATATCATTGTCACACACCTTACCCTCAAAGCATTCTCTAGTGTAATATAGGGATGTGTATCTCAACCCTAACAACATGCATATTTATATTTTATTTTCTATGAAATTATTATTATATTTATTTTTTATTTATTTTAATTTCTAAATTATTAAATAATGAGACTAATAAAAATAATATTTTGATACGATAAAACTCAAATTGTATTTTTTGGTAATAAGCAATTTGAATTACGACATTAATTTTCAATGATTTATAAATTTTTAAAATAAATTATATTTTAATAAAATATTATTATTAAATAATATTTATTAATGATAGTTGATAATTCAATTTTACAATGTCAAAATTAATTTTTATAAGGGTTAGAAAACTGTTATTGTAAAAAAACAAGTATTTTTCAATAAATAAGGATTTTGTTTTATAAATACAAATTATAATATTTAGAGATTTATTTGTATAAAATAAATATTATTTTTGAATTTAGAATGTAAAAATTATCCAACATCTAATTTTTCATAATTTTATGATATGGTCAAATTTTTTGGTTAAAATTAAATCTAGTATAAATATACAGTATGTATTTTGACATCATAATAACCTAAAAGTGATTTAATATTTGACATAAAAGGTATCCATGAAAATATATATATTTAAAATTTTAAATAATGTTTTTTTGAGGTTATTTTATTAATTTTATAAATCCATTGTGAATCCTCCAAAATATATAATATATAATAAGGTTTTAAAATCAATTCTCTATGAACATGACTCACTTCTACATCACAAAGGGTGATATTTTAATCATTTCAGTTCTTGGCCTTATAAAATAATGAAAACCGCTCTTTTTTTCTAGAAAACATGGTAAAAATCATGGGAAGTTTTGTGGATTTTATTAATTTATTGTATATAGTCAAAAACCTAAGTTTAGGAAATAATAAAGAACTCCCCTCTCTTTTCCTATATAAACCCACACAATATCCCATTTACCATCAATAAAAACCCATAGATTATGACCTTAATCTGACCATTACTCTCTAAATATCTCCCAGGATTCCCCCAATCTATCAATAAGCACCTCACGTGATTTTGGAAACACCCTCTCAAGTTACGGGATCCTCTCTTTATCCTATTTATTCATGAACCTTATTTATTTTATGGATTTTGATTTTCAATTCATATTATTGGGATATGTATTTACACGTCCCTCATATAGTCCTTTTTATTTCCAAATTATTAAATACCCATTTCTCTATCATTAAACCATTTTATGAATCATTAAGTACTGTTGTTATGCTGCTGAAATTTCACTATGATTTTTCTTTCCAAATGATTGTGAAGTGAATTATCATACCCATTTGTACTCAAGGGTATTCACCTATATGTACCTATACTTATTTTGAATGTTACTTCCATGTATTTAACCCAAAATCCTCAATCATGGTGTTAATAAAAATGAAATACATTCTTAGGTTATATGATCTATGAGGTACACTTATGCATGTACGTGATATAATTATTATGGGTGTTCCCAGCAATAGTGCAAAAAGATGATTCAACATCGATTTTTTTTCAATTTAGATGTCGGTTTTTAACTAACATCTATATAGCTGATGTAAAAAAAATAAGTTTTTCAACATTGGTTTCCTCTAAAAATCAATTCCAAAAATGATTTTTGGTGTCGGTTTTCTTGAAAACCGATGTCAAAACACGTTTTCTGTTTATTTTAATGATTCTATATTGATTTCTCTAAAAATTGATGTAAAAGTTAAAAAAATTGAAATATTTGAATATTACATCCCCATGAAAATCAAAATCCCTATAATAAAAAACCAGTATATAGCAATCAAACATCATGTAACATTGACTAAATATCTAAAAAAAATCATACTTTTATCTAGTTAATCAAAAAATTATCTTGGCATTTGTATTATACAGTAGAATTAAAAAATACATACCTAAAAATTAAAATATGATGATTTTTGGTTATTTTTGAAGCATTCGATTGATATCATTACATTAAAACACCTATTATAACAAAAGAAATATAATTTTTTTGAACATATTTTATTAGGAAAATGTAATAGTAATCAGAAACATAAAAATATACATACCTTAAGTCCTAAACATAATAAACAAGTAGTTTGCAAACAAATATCAAAGATGGTTAAGATCTTCTTGAATATATGAAGTGACATCATTGAACATCTACAATGACATTGAATGATATACGATTAAAAAACATAATACTGTGGAAGAAAATATAAAATAATTAATATGACTAACCTCATCATAATCAGTCGTTACCCCAGTTGTGATTATCTCATAAGTGAATCGTAGAACATAACAACCACATCAGACATATCCTTGTTGATGATGACAATATAGTTAATAAAATAGTAACTTGATAATAAAAACCAATATATATACATATATATATATATATCCAAAAATCAAAATAATATCTAATATAAAAAATAATTACCTTTACTTTAACATATTTGATTTCATTTGGCTTTTGTATTGACAAGTGATATTTGCTAAAAAAATCATGACCCGCATTTTCATACATACAAACTAATAATACATGTATAAAAAATGATTATTAAACATAATGATCATATAAAAAACAAAAAAAACTTACTTGTCTAACAAGGTAGAAAATTTTCTACAAACACCACCTAATAAAGAGAAAAACCAATATAATGTGTTTTCACTTGGGCAGAATATTTCTAATATCCAATGCCCCCTAAAATGCAAAAAGTTCAAATTTAATGAAATTATAATAAAAATTAGTTCATAATTATTTGTATGCACTTACCCATCAAGAAATTTAATAAATCAACACCCAATATTCTTCATTGATAACATCTTGCATATATACGACACTCTATTTTCAGTCGACACATATTTCACATCCGTTGAAATATATTCTGGATCTATGAAACTATAAACACTTGTTCTATAATTTTGAACAAGTATCATGTGTAGATACCTAATTAAAAAAGTAATATAGTTAGTCAATGTAAATTATCTTTGATTAAAAAAATAAAAACTGAAAGGTCAATTTACTTTCATGCAAAAAAACTAAAACATGTTCATGATGATATATTTAAACTCAATTAGATACATGATATCTTTTAAGAATATTCTGAATGGATAGTCTCTTACACATATATTGTATGACATCCCAAACTCATAGATGTTATCCAAGTAAGAATAAACTTGAGATAATCTTTATATCCAATCAGAAATATCTAAAGTATCTACAGTTGTTTTTTCCTGAACCTTTAGTTTCCTTTGTGCCATTTCTTTAGATTTCAGATACTCTTATATAAGTTAAATGTCAGAAAAAATATATATATAATTTTCAATAATATGTAATTAATATTTAAAAAAACACATACCTCATATGAAATATGATGAAGAAGGACAGATGACCAAAGTAAAAAATGACTCATACAATCCCCAAATCTGGTAATCTCCACTATATGGAATGGTAGTAAAGTAGTAGGATCAATAATATCATGTATCAATACTCTAAACCAACCCATCTGAATAGGCTAGAGATGTATATAATCCCCCAAAAAATTCACGAATCCAAATTCTACAATATGTACATCAGGATCTCTTGCATAGAACTTGTAGTACAAAGTTGGTTCTAAGAGAGGAGGTGGAGGATCTGTGTAAGCATGCTAGGAAGGATGGAAAGGTTGTGCAAACTATGATTGTCTCGTCATTTGTTCTAACATATCCTACTGCACAGCTTCTTGAATTTTATCACCTATGGACTCTTTCATATCTTTCAGCAGAGCTTTTAAAGATTTGATTTTTGGGTCTCTTGATTGTTTACTTTGATGACC
The DNA here is from genome assembly GCA_963277665.1 of Viscum album. Lineage (NCBI taxonomy): Eukaryota > Viridiplantae > Streptophyta > Magnoliopsida > Santalales > Viscaceae > Viscum > Viscum album. The sequence goes on along the minus strand of OY728157.1, from coordinate 18,930,750 downwards.
AAAAACATTTCAAATACTAACACCCGCCTCATATCCTCTTATGTGTTTGGGGTGTTCTAGATTTCATAATGTATCGTCTAGAATTCCCATCCAACCCTCAAGGATAAAAGTACCTAACATTTATTGCTCCTAAATTTCATCCTGAAATGAAAAATTAAAATTTCATGTTACTGTTGTTAATTTATAAATTACCAAAATTCATGAAAAATAATAATTATTTACTTGCAATTATTTTAGCTACTTCCTTAGATTTCTCTATAAGATACTTTTCATTTTTTTTCTTTTTTCTCTTTTCCATTTAACATGGTGGGTGGGTGGAGAAGGAGGACCAAATTGGACATCATCAAAACCACAAGTGGAGTGATCTATTAGTGCTTCAAAATTTTCCTCAGTCATTTTTTCTCTAATAAATGATACCCTCCAGGTGATAAAGTATGAGGGTAAACATTCTGTAACTGATTATCTTGATGGGATTTCCTGGAGTCCAGTTATATAAAATGTAAACTAATAAGTAATTAGTTACATATATCCTAGAATTATGAGCCCGTAAGGGGATTTCCCTCCTAGGTTTTTCCACTGTCGTTGTCTCTCTTCCTTCCAGGGACGACAAAGGGTCCTTCATCAGTGCCATTGAGGGAGTTTTTGTGGCATCTGATCCTTTTCTATGGAGGAGTCTCCTTGTGGCCTCGATCCTTATCAAATCTTATCACTTTCCTATTCTCTCTCCCTAGCCGTTTAACTGAATAGGGTTTCTCCAAGCGACGTCACGGTGTCCAAGTTGGGTTTCACACTTCAATAGACAGAGGTGTGACACCTCATTTTAGGGTTGGATATGGGTGTGGTGGGAGTTTTTTTGTGGTCTCCGTGTGCAGATCTGAAGGCGGCAATGGGTTTACAGCTTACGGTGAGGTTTTTTCATGTGTGTACTGGTGATTTGGAGGTCTTTTCCATGTAGGGTTTTTATACTGGAGATTCATTTCTAGAAGTTTGGATGATATATTATGAGGTGTTGTCATCTTTGATTTTCCTCTAACCCTCCTTGAAGGTTTCTTCCTCCTCCTATGGTTGGAACGATTGGACTTTGGAGTTGCTATTTTTTGGGTCAGATCAGCTCGGTTCTCTTTGTTGGAGATGCATATTCCACGACTGTGTGGTTAGAAGAGATCATGTGGATGGCGGTGGGGTTCTACCGATGGCTTTCATCTGGATTATTGTCACATTACAGTATCACTTGTGAAGGGTTGTTTTTGTTTTTGTTATGGTTCATTTTAGCTCACATTTTGTACGTTGTTGATACTGGTAGTGGGATTTTCCTTTGAGGTTTCTGGTCATGGAGAGGTTTCTGGCTTGTTGTTGATGCATTTTCTCTTCTTTGGAATTTGGACCCCAATGCTCTTCTCCAAGTCGGACCTGAGTGATGGTTTCTATGGTGTTTTGTGATGTGTAGTTTTTTTTGTTGACGATGTTCCAGGAGGATTTTTCATGATGATTTCATCGCTACCTTTGGTGCTAGTTAGTTGGTGTTGATCGATTCTAGTTAGTTGGTGTTGATAGATTCTAGTTGGTGTTCATCTTTACAGAAATTTTTGGATTTGGATGTTTGAGAGGCTATGGTGTTAGCCATCAGATCAGGAATGTGCTTTGACATAGGACACTTTCTTGCCAATCATCCTTGCAACAGTGGAAAGCTTCATCAGGATCAAATACTGGTGGGGTGCAACTCCATGTTTATAGTGTGGTTTTTCACTCTAGACCTTCGGGTTGTGATTTGTTTTAGTCATGATGTCTGTTTGAATTTTCCCCTTATTCCCTTAAAAGGGGGTTTTATTATAATAAAAACATTTGACAGCCTTTGGGCCATTAGAGGAGATACATATATAAGAAATTTTACAATGTAATATGATAAAATTATCATACCAAAAATGTTTCATCATGTTGGGTGGAAAAAAATTTCTTCCATGTATCTTCACCTAAAAATGAATACTTAAAGAATGGGATTTCATGTTGTCTCTTTCCAAACACATAAGTATTTGTCAAATTCATTTTGAAATCCCTCCATCGAACCACCACTAAAGTAAGGAATCCTTTCTCAACTGCTTTTTTTCTTTAAAATTGAATGTCATCTATATTTGAATAGCATAAATATTTGTGATTTAAAATATATAATATTTGAAAAATGAGATAAAATAAATCAATTGAGATATTTTTCCTTCACGGAATCCCAAAGATGAGCTATCACCATATTGTCGATAGACTTCTAATCAAGATATAAAATGCTTATCCTACATTGGCTCTGCATTTCGATATAGGAAATAAATTGCATTGAATTTGAGCTAGTTGCATTATTATTATCATCAAAATTAATATGTAATCACTCCTCTCCATGAGAAATTGATAATTTTGGTAAGCATTTAATGCCATGTTTACCAATTTGTGGATTCAATTTCTTAATACTAAATGAATAAGACTCCCCTAATGAAGTCTCAGTAGTAGGCCTACAAATATTTTTTTGTAAATTAAAAGTTATCTTTCATTAGCTAATTATATTAATAGATATTTAATAATATGAAAAAATAGAAATACCTTAGTAGATGTTTATCTATCTATGTATCTATATTTTTCATTGTAACAGGACAATTTAGTAAAATTCTTGTGTACATGAATATTATTAGAAAAGTTAGTAATTTGAAAACATGAAAATAGAAACATGCAGGTAAAAAAGTGGCACACATGTGTAAGTTTTAAAAAATAATAATGTTATGATCCTAGACCAAAAAAATATGTAAGGTGAACTATTAAATAAAAACATTACTTAGAAAAAGACATAAACATTTGAAAAAAATAAATATCAAAGTTTGAAAAGGTGTTTACATATGCGTAAACTAAACCAAAATATAATAATGTAGGTCAGGTGTTTCAATGGAAAAAAATACCATAATCGTGGAATATCAAATTTAACACCAAAAATCAAATAAATAATCAAATCTATATAATTAAATACCCAATAGTTATTAAATAATACAATTTTTACACATGTAAATTTAAAAAAAGTAATATAATGTAAATAATTACCAGATTAATTAAGAGAGTAATTTAGTATTTTCCCATATCCCTTCAACATGATCATTTCGTATTTTAGGCATTATATATGCATTATAGTCACTATTATCTGGAAATTTTGTAATAGATGAAGAAGCATGATATAAATCAATAACATCATCTCATCATCATCAACCAAATGGATTAATTTCCCATGAAAAATGATGGACCGCTAGTCATTTGATGGATTAATGACATAAAATATTTTATTTTCATGTGTGGCCAGGATAAATGGTTCCTCGTTACAACTAAATCTTTTCAAATCAACTAGTTTAAACCCATATTCATTATTTTTAACACCACGATTACTTGCAACCCAATTACACTTAGACACGGTGACTTGAAATTTAATATAATCAATTTCCCATATGTTTTCAAGAACTCTAAAATATGGTGTTGATGTATAAATTGGTTTTTTATTTTTTCCACTTGAAAAATGCAGCGCTTCAACAACGACCATTACACCACTATTATGAATGGTACTCTTATCATCCATCTTCTTTGTGTAAAATTTATACCCATTAATATCAAAACCAGGCCATGTGATCACATTAAAAGATGAACCCACTACCAACCATTTAAATGTTTGTGATGAAGATATATCTGTGATTAATTTCTCTTTAAACCATCAAACAAATGTCTTTTTATGCTCAATCATCAACCATTATTCATTTATTTTTAGATGTCATAACTTTAGTTCTAAAATATGTGATGATATATATGATTGAACCTCATCTGTGTTTTTTAAAAGGTATAAATTTACATGCATCACTTCATCACGTGGAATGATATTTACCTTTAAGCCTCAAATCCATCTACGAGCACTATCAAATGTCACATGTTAAGATATAGGAAGACCAATATGATCCACTTAATATAAATAATTAGTACAGAACTCAATCACCTCTTCTGATACATATTTCTAAACAATAGAGGCCTCTGGTCGACCAGGATTTTTAAAATATCCCTTAAAAAATATCATATATCTTTCAGAAGGATATATCCATCACAAATAAACAGGTCCACATATTCATATCTCACACACCAAATGAATCACCAGATGAAATATTATATCAAAAAATATAGGTGGGAGATATATTTCTAGTTGAAAAATAATAAGAGATGCTTTATTCTTCAACACATCTAACAAATTTTGATCAACGAGTTTCCTACAAATGGATTTGAAAAAATTACATAACTTGATGATAGTATTTCTGATATTTGTCGGCAATATACCACGCAGTGTGACTAGTAGAAGTTATTTCCTCAATACATGATAATCATGAGATTTCATACCTATTAATTTACAATCCTTCAATGACACCAAAATCTTCACATTTGAAGAATAATGGCATGACCCATCCCATCGGGGCCCATGTCGCGACTCGCCAAGTCCACCTCCAATAGGCCAAGGGCTGGTGACTAGCGATGAGTAGGCATATCACTAACATGGGAGGAATTTCCTAATTACTTGTACACACACGCACATCTCCAAGCCCACAAATGTGGAAAAGTAAAAACCACTAAGGAACAAAATGAATTCATACAACTAAACCCAAACAACATAGTACAATGGAAGGTAAAGTGATGAAAGTAAACTAGGCTATGATACAAGCCCCACCAAAATAAAGAGTCTGCAAACTACAAATTCCAACCTGTAAGCAAGAAATTAGTTACTGGGATCGCTGCTCGTAGTCATAAGAACACCTCGGCCTGAAGGAAACTCACAAAGCTCGGTCCAGTCTAGGTCCACCCTAGACTCCGTCAAAAGGTTGCTCATCTGCACAAGACACGACATGTGTGAGAAAAGCACGTGCAGGGGTGAGTATAACAATACTCAGTAGAGGACCCTGAAAACCACAAAGAAATACACAAGTAAAGGTATAGTCATCTCTACATAGTACATGTCTACTGAACATATAACAAGAGAAATACATCTAGATATACTCGAAATCACAGACCCGTAGCCTACAGGTAAGTCATGATGACCTCATACCCATGTTAGGGATCTAGTCTAAAGATTTCACAAAGCACTCATCGAGGAGAACTCACTCCATGAGTCTGATAGCTCTAATGATGTTATCTCAAGAAGTATGCTCATCGGGAAGTTTCACGAGAGATATATCCAAAATGATATATCTTAAGAGATAATAGATACACTCATTTAGAGAGAACACACTCCTGAGTGAAAATATCATGATGCACGAATGAGGATCACTACCAAGGACTTGGCGTATACCATGACTCATACGTATTCACCTACTATGTAGAGGATCAAAGTCCTATATGGTTGGTCACATTGATACCTGAATAAACCTAGGGTCAAGAATGGGTAGAAGATCTTGCTCTGGTCCCCTCACCGGGATTCTGACTCTATCTATAAATTCTTGTTGAAAAGATCATAGTCATGTGGATGGAAATGATACCTGAACTTCGGAGGAATGATCAAAAGGGGCACTAACCCAAATGGAACTTGTCCGAGGAACGGTGGAAAAGTAAATAAAGACATTTACATAAAAATATGCGGCCTATAGAAAGGTGACACACCATGTCATATGACCCTGGGAACTGACTGTGTACAACGTACCATGGCAAAGGCATGTCGAGTAGAAGGAGGCATACATGGTGTGTAAGAACGTGACACATCGTGTTCCATTATCTGAGGAAGAATCTGTGTTTGATGTCTATGTTCCCATACATGGCTTCACCCCATGTGTCCCAACCCATGTATAGGTACATGGGGTGGTCTACCTATTCATACATGATTGGACGTGTGGTGGAGTACATGATGTGTACTCCACCCTGTGTGACAATTTTCACACACCATGTTAGTGCTTCCTATTGCCTAAAAATCTAGCCACCAATGGGTGGGTCCTACACATTGTGTCTTCCTGAGAGCAAATCATGTTCTTCATCATGTCTAGTTTGGAAACCCTATCCACCACCATGCTAGTCCCACACGGCATGTTCATCATAGAACACGTTGTGTTCTTTGGAAAAATTACGGAACACGTATTCTTCATTATCGTGCCTCGAGTGATCCTCTAATCTTTGATTTGTCCATCCAATCATCCTAATACTCTATCTTTGAGGTCATACTGACATCCCATAGCCATTTCCATTAGTTTCGGGCCTCCGATCAGACCTAAAAATGAGTCCTGATCTACTCACACGAAGAATGTTCAAAGAATGAACCTCCTTGGTCTGAGTCTATTTGTCATCTTCCATCTTTGTCGCACCTCCTATAGGTTGTTGCGTTGATCGATCTCCATTTTGGGATAGTTTCATTGAAAAATTTATTTTCAACGATCTATTGCTCGTTGCCCCATGAAGAATGTGAAGAACGCGGGGGGAGGTGGGAAGAAATTTAATAAATAGACTGAGGAATGAACCTCCACCATCATTTTTCATGACATCGATCCCCTCCCATTAGTAGGTTTAATAGGGAGAATCATAAGATACAGTTCTAAACATCAATAATTAATTCCAAAAATCAAAATCCTCAAAGGAAAAAAATAAACACCCTCTCGGAAGAACGCATGACCCATAGATCAACCTATTCGTGGGTTGATCTGTGTTCATTATTTAATCAAAGAACATGGAAAAACAAATCAAAATAACAAAACCCATACCTTGATTTTGTTCAAGAATGATAGTTTTTTCACATTCGTTGTTAAGGTTCGTTGAATACAAGATGTGTTGATCGATCACTCTATCATCATCTTCCAACAGGTTCTCCTCCAAAGCTCCAATGGAAATCATCAATTCATAAGGTTATGCGGCTAACTCTAATAATTTTCCATAAGAAGGTAAAAATAGTGTAGGATTAGGTTTTTTTTTTAAGGAAACGTTTAAAACAAAAAAAATTAATAATTTATTTCATTTACTTTAAAATGTCCAAAACCTGTCTTTTGTAGTTGACCCGCATCGATTGATGTTAGTCCCCACCTAAGGTAAAGTTGTTGTTCTGAATGTAAAGGTGCACTCAGATTTATGATCTAAAACCCCATTTAAATTGTATTCCACTTTTTTAGGAAAACTTATAATGTGTTCCATTTATAGTTTAATTTATTTCAAACATTTATTCTGGGCACTCTGGGCCTCAAAATCGTACATCAAATTCATCGTAGTTCCCTTTATATCAAGAATTCCACACTGAGTCCAACTAGGTTAATGGAGATTTATGATGACTAATAAGGTGTTTGTTTAATCTCCCTAAGATCATGTGAGCTATTCTTAGGGTGAAAAACAATGGGGAGTAAATTATTAGCTTCATGGTGTGTATATATGGTACTTGTGTAATGGGATAGTATTTTGGGTGTTTGGTATAGAGATCATCCCTTAATGGGTCATAAATATCCTTATTATGGTGGGAATTAAAGTTCTCATAGTTTATTGTATATTGGGGATTACACACAGATGCTTCCCTATTGATCGGGGCTTACACACCGAGGACATGAATATGTTATCAAGTCCTGGGATGCCCAGGTTGATCTGGCTTGCTTGTCTGGAGAGTGTCGCATGACCCATCTGGTTTGTCTTGAAATTCATCGCATGACCTAGCTAACTTGTTCAGGATGGTGTCACATGACTCATATAATATGACCTAGTTTCATTCATGGGAGTTGTCTTAACACATATGAAGGGATCTATAAGAGTCAGTGTACATGGCTCAAATGATGTCGTGTATCTTAGAAAACAACCCTAGAAGGAATCGTAAGACCTAGATATCATATCTAGAGGGTGTTGCTAGTATTAGAGAACCTATCTCATAGGGTTTCATGAGACCTAGCTGACATGTATGGAGGTCATCGTGGGTCTTGGATGACTTTTATAGAGGGTTTTATGGGATATTGGTTATCTTTCCCAGATGAAATGGAGATACATGATTGATATGAGTGAACATCATTATATGAGTCAGACAGTGTGTCTGAAGGATGTCGCAAATCGTGGGAGATAGACTCGTAGGGTTTCATGAGATCAAATTGTCATCTGCAGGAGGACCATGGGACTTTATTTGACATGTTTGGCATATTTCACATGTCCCAAATAGCATGTTTAAGGATATCCACGAGATCTGGGTGACACGTCTTGGTGTTATCGTATGTCTTTGTTTGACTCACATGAAGTGCATGAGGTCCATCGAGCATGTCTTTCACTTAATTATTCTACTTTTAATCTTGTTTCTATCCCTTATAATATGAGGGATTTATATTTATTTATTATTTGTTTCTTTGAGTCTTTCATGATCTGGAGGACATGCAGTATGTTCTTCTCCCATATTTTCATAAGTCTTTCACGTGATCTATGAATGATCACATAAATTAACTTATGTATGGAACATGAATTCCCCAACTTATTTTCAGTGTATTACATGATGGAAGGATGGTTTCTCACATGATCAGTTGCTCCGATAAATCTTCTCTAGTTCTAGGGTTGTCATATGTGCTTAGGTAGTCATCCAAAGTCTCATATTCCAACCCTTTATTCATGTAGGATTGAGGAATTTATAGGCATATCTACCCCAGTTGTTTAGTACTTTGTGTGGAATATCTGGCATGATTCTATTCTGGAGTTAGTGAAGGGGTCTGACACCACATGGAACTTTCCAATAAAAAACCATGTGTCCTAGGGCTGCTCATTTGGCTGTCATCACATATCCATTGGTTGTCTATGAGTGTGTCGCATGATCAATATGGGATCTTGTGGTGGTTTGCATACCTTTTCTGGTCCAGTCATCCTATTTTCCTATGGTGCTTCGTATGATCAATGTTGGGTCTCAAAATGGCATGTAGAAGTTTTCAAGGAAAATTTCTATTCTTGACTTGGATTCACCTCGTGTTCATTGATGGATCTCCCAATGGCGTGCAGATATTTCCAAGGATATTTTCTTTCCTCACCATTGATATTTCATGTGTTCATGGATGTATGATTACATAGTGTGACCAAGGGTGTTTTAATGTCATGGAAACATGAAAAAGTGTTCATGGAAAGTGTTGTAAAACATCACAATGTTGTTGCATAACCCAAGACACTTAAATGTGTTGCATGGAAAAAGGTTTTCATGAGGGAGTTTTATAATGTCCAATTCCACAAGTGATACCTTAAAGGGGTTCGAGTGATGGATTCTCATGCACACGCATGGAATATTTATTTTCTTCACATTGCGATATCAAGTACGGCATGGAGCCCTTGATGCACACATGAATATTGCATGCATGCGGTGTGGAATTTCATCAGATTGGCATGGTGTATTAAGCCTTAAATATTTTTCATGTTTGGATTTCATGGCACATCAAACAAATTATTTTAGGACATGATCATAACCATACATAGAATAACTTTCCACAATTCTTAACATTACCAGGTAAGCATTAGTTTAATCTTCTTTCAGGTGGAAGCATGACCATGATATGTGATTGGTACCATTCTCACCTGACAGAGTACATACATGTGGTGCATCACCTCTCCCCATGATAGGGTATGTGGTTCCACATCCATTCTAAATAGGGGTTACATGGTGCCACATCATTTTGTAAGGGCGGTTATGTGGTGACATCTATCTTTTGTATGAGGACGCATGCAGTGCTACATCCTTTGCGAGAATGGTTGTGCAAGCCTTATATTTTTTGCATGAATGATCATGTGATTTCCTTTCACATATGCCTCTTTATGAGAATGAAATAACGATTCTCACGATGACATACTTTGCATATTTCACATGAGTTTTCTAACGCTCTTCTTTGAAAGGAAGTGAGAGCTCTCCATTCATAGTGGTTGATCCCCTCTACGATTTTCAATCTCCCTATATTTATAGGAAAATAATCATACCACGTTTTCATGTCCTAGAATGGTGGTGTTCCCCACTATCACGTTCCTCTGTTAATCATGCCAACTTATTCCTCAAGTGCGATTATTATACACCGTCAAGATGAATCTTTTAAAATACCAAAACTCTTGAATTTATTCATGCATGATCATATAACCTGATGGGGACTTCATGTGTGTGTTATGGAGTTTCTTCATGTGGATGATATTCCCAAAACTTGTTATCCACACAATGGAGAAAATGAATACATTCATTAACACATGCTCTATTTTCATTTCAGATTGTATATTTTCATCACCATATTATGAACTTTTCATCATGGAGAATAACCCATATGTTCAGATTCGAACATAAAGAGGCTGCCCAAACTGATCACTAGGATTTGCATATGATGAAATAGGATCCCATCCTTGAACAACCTTTTCAGTATCATGTATCTACCTTAAGGATCCGTGATTACCTAGTTATTCTTCCGACTGATGATGGTGAAGAGGAAGATAATCCTATTATCAAAGTAATTGTTTAGTGTCTCCCTTATTCACAGTGGATACTCTCAACATGAATGTGATATTTTCATTCCCACATACTTCATAGTAGCATGTATATGGAATCGTCTCCTTCACTCTATGATCTATTTTTGGACATAGTGTTTCTCAGATTCATGTGCACAGAAAGGGATTCATGCATTTTCTCCAAAGATTCTATGGGAATTATGCTTGCTTGAAGTGTCATAGAAACCAAATGAATGGGCTATCCAAGCAGAGTATTGACATTATAACACTATCTATAATGACCCATAATTTACATACATTGTTATTACTTCATAATTGAATCATACTTATTACAACATATAACAAAACCATGGTAGGACCATATAGGTATAGTGTCTATAGAAACTGGGAAACATAAACAATTGGTTCATAAAGCATCTCCATTATCTCCCATTTATTTCATCATATCTAGAGTCCCTTTTGGCATATCCTACTTAATAACCTTCTTCCTAACCTGGGGAAATAAAACATACAAAATGGTGAGCACAAATGCTCAGTAAGGGTAAAAAAAGGAAATATCATATTTATAAGAACATAACATTTTGAAAATCTTAACCTGCAAAAGAGATCATAATATCATAACATGGGATAAATCATGGTAGTGAAATGTAATTCCAATAATCATAACATGAAACTTTGTTTCATACATACATAATCATAGAGAATCATTTCTTAGTAGTCAAGACTCATTTCCAAGACTATCCTAGTGGACAAAGTCCATTTCTGAACCGAGTTCACTCCTCGTTTCAGTCCTGTATCACTAAAACTGATTAACCGGTCGTTCTAGCCATGTCTATCTCATGAGATATAAATCTTTACCCAATTAATTGGAGGGAGATATATGTCCCACCCATCTCATAATTAAACCATTCTTATGAGTGCCACAAAATCATAAATCATAGCATAACCCATGTAATAAAAATGGAATTCTTAAACATCAGGACATCATAACATAATCCATATAAGATAAAAGGATATTATAAAAATAATTTCATCATAAAATAATCAAATAAATGTAAAATTAGGGATAGAAACAGAACCCTATATTATCTTAGATGGAAAAAAAATTATAAAACGCTTGAAGTCCATTCTTGAGGAAAATATCCTTTCTACTTCAAAAACATTTTTCCTTTCTAAACATGTCATACTATTTTAAAATAAAAGAACTTGATTAAAAATAAACTTGAAAACTTGTAATGGAAACTTCATGGAAATAATTTTCTATGAAATCATAAAAAACCATTCATGCTGTATATGTTAAAAAACATTTTACTCTTATATTGGCCGGAAAAGTCAAAAAGTACCTCGTACTAAAAATGACAAAGGATTCCTTTCATATATTTTACTAAAAATTCACCAATGAGTAAAATTGGATTTAAAAAATTGTAGGAGGATAGAAATAATATTACATATTTAGGAAACATGGATGTGGATGATAAATATTCCCCAGTAAATTCTGAAGTATAAACAATCTTGGATAAAAATGAGATAGTGAGATTTTCCCTTACCTTAGGTCTGATATGCTTTGTATGTATCCGAACCTCCTGTATAATGATTTAGATAATATCATTGACTTATTACATAATCATATCCATTGTTTTGGTATCATACATGGTCATATTCTTATCTGATTAATAGTAATATTTGATTGTTACTTGTTATTCGTGTGTTCATTGCTTTATGTTCTTATGCATGTCTTGTCGAGTAAATTATTATTCTTATTTTTAGGTTATAGATACATCATTTACAGAATGGTAGTATTATAATATATATCATATTTATTCATTATATTTATTTATATAATCATTGTTCAACGAAGATCATGTAGAATGAGTCGCATCACATCGTGGAGACGGTAGACCGTACGTACGCACGAGTGATGATATTTTTCCCATGATCGTGAAATTGTAAGTGTATGTATACTATTTAAGAATAAATATAACTTTAAAATAATCATATATATTTATTATTTACACCATTATAACCATCCAATTAAGGTGGTGGTGGAAAACAGATTACACCACGGTGTGGAGACGGTATTCCGTACGTACGCACGTGCGGTGATTTCATTTTTCGTAGGATGGATAGAAGGTGAAATAGGGTTGTTTCATATCTATAATAAAATATTAGTATATTATTTATACTGATGTTATTAATTCATAATTAAATAACTAAATAAGAGGAAGTAGAAGAAGAAATAAATTTGAAAGAATCGGTAACAGACATTACCTCTTCTTTGAAGCACCTCTTCTTAACCTCCTATTAGGACACTAAAGATGGTCTTTGAAGAATACCAAGACCTATAGGATGTTTATAGGGAAGTTTATAAGAGAAATTGTCAGGGTTTGGATGATATTGAAGGCTCAAAGTGGTGTGAGGAGGAGAGGGAGGAGGTTTCCTTTTATAAGGGAGCAGAGGGGCACCTTAGGAAAAACTTAAAATATTATTTTATTATAAAGTAATATTCGGTTTTTAATAGCTCAAAATTGATTTATCTAGATGCTAAGGTGTGTATGGGTCGAAATACTCTAAATAAATAGATTTTAGACAAGTTTAGGTTACTATTTTAACCTTATCATTTCGATTTAACTTTAAGTTAAATAATTTTACTTTTACCGTGTCTTCTTGTTTTCTAACACTATATGGTTAATAAACTTACTATAACAAGACAAAAGAACCCCAAGTTGTTCATTATTAATATATATAACCTTATCTAAGTCATTTTGTCTAACCTTATATTTTTCGGAATAGAATAACAATTAATAATATAATATTTGTTTTAAAAACTATTTTATGTGAATTTTGAAACTATTTGGTAATTGATTTTTTTGAAAATAATAACTGCATGATTAGTAAGAAAAAAGTTAACTAAATCAATAATAACATGTCATGTTAACCTATAAAATTATTTTAATTCATAAAAAGTTATAAATTACATTTATGTGGGTATTTATAAAATCAATTATGTTAATATTTCATTAATAAGGTAATTGTTGCATCATCATTGTGTCATAAATAAATTACATTATTTAATGTCTAAAAATTATAAATAAAATATACTTATGTAGGAAATATTATTATATTTCTAATTAATATTTATAGTTGAATTTATATTATGTATAACCCTACATTAAAAATGTTTTAGTTATTAAACTTTGATTTTAACTATTTTAACTCTTCTTTAAATAAAATAATAATAAATGCCCTAATCTAATAAAAGTGGACCTAAATGGTCTTATTTTATTCCTAAGGTTTTTTTGGTAGAATTAAACTTATCCAATATAATTAGGACGTGTGTTAGGGTAATAATAATATCATTTTTACCCTTAATTACCCTATTTACTTTTAACAGTGGTAAAAAAATGAAAAGTTACTACTCACCAAAAATTATTTTTATCTTATTGAACAAAATTTTACTCCTTGATATTAACCGTGTCTCTCATATTTTTTAAATTACACTCGCAGAAGTGGTAAAATTATGTTTTATGTAAATTTTCAAATTCTCCTAGGAGGTGGGTAAAAGACGGTGAAAAGTTCAATAAAATTTTTATATATCTAAAATTATTATAAAATGACTCCAATGAATTAAATTGAACTTATATAGGTATTAATTATCAATTTTTACATAAAATAAATTTAAATAAAATAAATTATTATTTAAATAAAAAATCTGTTTTTAAATAGTAACCCAGTGTTTTCACTATTCATCAAAAATTGAAAGTTTTCAGGAAAATACCAAAATTTCACCCTAGGCTAATTTTGATATTCTGAATCCAAAAATGAAGTCAATTTTGAAAGATAAAATTTATAAAATTTCAAAAATTGGGTATTACTATTCATAACGGCTAGTTTATATAATATTTTAATAACATATCGTTGTTTAGTGAAACTCAGTATTGTGTACAACGCAAGCTATTGAGGAAGGTTTCTCTTGCGTGTAACACAAGACAAGACAGTGTTGTGTGTAGTGAAAGATTCCTTTATATAAAATTATACATAAAAACAAAATATTTCTCATAAAATATCGGGTGTTACATTCTACCCCCCTTAAAATGAATTTCGCCCTCGAAATTCGTCACTTTGTAACAAACAGATGAGGATACCTCTCCCTAATCATATCCTCAAGTTCCCATGTAGCTTCTTCTAATTGGTGGTTCCTCCATAAAACTTTCACCAAGCGAGTGGTCTTGTTCAGTAGGACTTTTTCACTACGATCCAAAATCTCTATCGGATGTTCTTCATAAGAAAGATCTTGCTCCAGCGGTACAACTTCTGAGCGAGTATATGTGAAGGATCGGGTATGTACTTTCTCATGAGAGATACATGGAACAAATCGTGAACTTGAGAGAGATTTGGTGGAAGCTCCAATCGGTAAGCTACCTTCCCAACACAATCCAGTATTTCAAAAGGACCAATATACCTAGGGCTCATCTTTCCCTTCTTTCCAAATCTCATTACTTTCTTCCAAGGAGATATTCATAAGAACACTTTATCACCCACTTCAAACTCTAGGTCTTTTCTTCGATTATCGGCATAACTTTTTTTTCGACTCTGGGCTTCTCTTATGTGTTGTTTAATATATCTGACCTTTTCTACTATCTCATCAACAAGATCAGGTCCTAATAGCTTTCTTTCCCCAACTTCATCCCGGAAAGTTGGAGTTTGACATTTCTTTCCATAGAGAGCTTCATAAGGAGCCATCTGAATATTGGAGTGAAAGCTATTATTATAAGAGAATCCCATCAAAGGTAGGTGTTGATCCCAACCACCTTTGAAATCCATAGAGAAAGATCTCAACATGTCTTCTAGAGTTTTAATTGTACTCTCAGACTGACCGTCTGTCTGAGGATGATAAGCAGTGTTGAAACTCAACTCTGTATCCAGATTATGCTGAAGACTTCGCCAAAACTTCGAGGTAAACCTCGTATCCCGATCAGATATAATGGAAAGTGGTACTCCATGCAATATTACCACTTTATTAACATATATCCTGACAATCTAATCAAGAGAGAAATCCTCTCTAATATCAATGAAGTGTTCCGACTTCATAAGACGATCAACTATGACCCAGATAGCATTATTTCCTTTATATGTTTTAGGAAGTCTAGTGACAATGTCTATACTGATGTTTTCCCATTTCCATTTTGGTATGGGTAATGGTTGTAACATCCCCTTACACTTCTATCTCTCAGCTTTAACTTGTTGACAAACCAAGCATCGAGAGACATATTTAGCAACATCTCTTTTAATGCCATCCCACTAGAAGTACTCCTTCAGGTCCCTATACATCTTCGTGCTTCCAGGATGAATAGATAATGAAGAACTATGGGCCTCATCTAGAAGCTCCTTCTTTAATTCTAGGATGGGAGGAACACAAACCCGATTCCTGAACCTTATTATTTCATCATAATAAATGTGGGATTCAGGAATATTTCTCACCTTCTTTTATAACTCTAAATCTTCTTTCTATGCCTCGTTAATCTTCACATGTATAGATGGTTGAACACTCATTTGAGAAAGATAATATTTCTCCCCTTCCATTATAATTCCAATATCCATCCTTTGTAAATCCATAAATATTAGATCATTTGTGATCCTCATCATGGATAATCTAGCATGGTCTTGTCGACTTAATGCGTATGCCACCTTGTTTTCTTTCCCAGGGTGGTAATGAATTGAGTAGTCATAATACTTAATTAGATCCAACCATATTCTTTGGCACATATTCAGCTCCTTTTGTGTGAAAATATACTATAAACTTTTATGATCAGTATAAATATCACACCTTTCACCATAAAGATAATGCCTCCAAATATTTAATGAAAAGATTAGCGTAGCTAACTCCAAATCATTAGTTGGGTAATTTTGCTCATGAATTTTCAACTGTCGTGAGGCATAAGGTATCACCATATCATTTTGCATAAGAACACACCCCAATCCCTTCTTGGATGCATCACTATAGATCACAAACCTTTCTCCACTACAAGGTAGTGTGAGCACAGGTGAACTGGATAACCTTCTTTTTAACTCCTTGAAATTATCTTCACACTCCTCCGTCCAAACAAACATAACTCTTTTTCGAGTCAACCTGGTGAGAGTATTAGATAATCGTGAAAAATATTTCACAAAATGTCGATAATATCCAGACAAGCCAAGAAAACTTCAGATCTCAGTTATTGTTGTTGGTCTTGAACATCTATTTATAACCTCTGTTTTTGCTGGATCCACAGATATCCCCTCTTTTGAGATTATGTGACCCAAAAATAAAACTTTTTAAGCCAAAATTAACACTTTGTAAATTTTTTATAAAGCTTCTCCTTTCTTAGGGTCTTTAATACAATTCTCAAGTGATCTTCATGTTCTTCCTTTCTCTTTGAATAGACAAGAATATCATCAATAAAGACTACCACAAACTAATCAAGATAGTCTCTAAAGACTCTATTCATCAGATCCAGGAAGATAGCAGGAGAATTAGTAAGACCAAATGGAATCACTATAAATTTATAGTGTCCATACCTTGTACGAAAAGTCTTCTTTGGTATATCCTCCCTTTTGACCCTTAATTTATGATACCCTGAACGAAGATCAATATTAGAAAATTATTGAGATCTGCTTAGTTGGTCAAATAAGTCATCAATGCATGGGAGAGGATATTTTTTCTTGATAGTGATCTTGTTAAGTTCTCGATAATCAATGCAGAGTCTCATTGATCTATCTTTCTTCTTAATGAACAAAATAGGTGCTCCCCAAGGTGATGCACTAAGGTATATGAATCCCTTATCAATATTCTCTTGGAGTTTCTTCTTCAATTCCTGCAACTCAATTGGGGTCATTCTATAAGGTGTCTTTGAAAGGGGCATAGCACCCGGCATGAGTTCTATTGAAAACTCAACTTCACGATTTGGTGGAAGACCTAGAAATTCCTCCCGAAAGAAATCATCAAACTCCCATAAAATGGGCATATTCTTAATCGTGAGTTTCTTCCCAACCATTTGAGATAAATAACCTTCATTTAGTGGGATCAAGACCCATAAGATGGAAGAAATTTCCACTGGAAGGTTATGTTCATCCATGCATCGATAGACAATCATAGATTGATCTAGAATATGAAATGTGACTTCCCTTCTTTACCAATTTATATGAGATCCATATAAATAAAGTCAATCCATGCCAAGAATCACATAAAATTCCACTATAGGAAGGATCACAAGATTTGCAGGAATCACTTTCCCACAAACTTCAATCGGAGAAGAATTATAAACTTTTTATGAAACTGTTGTGCAATTAGGGGTTGTCACACCTAACTCAACATCTAATTGTTGAGATAATATGGTGATACCCTTAGAAAATTCTTCAGAAATAAAAGAGTGGGTGAATCCATAATCAAATAAAACATTTTCTACTTTAGAGTGGATGGTAAGTGTACCTTTCACCACTTCATTATCGTACTCCACGTCACTGATAAAAATTGCATGTGACTTTCCTTTGTCTTTAGCCTTAAGAGTTTGTTGACATCGATCATCATCAACAACCCTTTTATTAGGTCATTGATTAGCATAATTCCCAATTTCCTTAAACTTGTAACATTTAAGTGCAAGAGGTGCACTCTGTGTATCATTTTTTTTGTTCGCATCACTAGACATATTCTTCCCATCATTACAGCATTCAAATGCCTGATGACCTTCTTTTCCACATTTGAAACATTTACTTGTCCCTTTAAGACAACTCCCTCCATGTTTATTTCCACACTTTGAGCATAAGGTAAAACTCATGTTCTTTTTAGTGTCCTCTTTAGATTTTCCTTTGAATTTAATTTTCCTCTTCTTATCAAACGCATATGACTGATGGGTTACTCCAATCTCCATCTCAACCTTGAGAGCACATCGAACGATTTCCTCGTAGCTATTGAAGTCCCTTATGTCTAACGCCCTTCAAAGACTTGTTTTTAAGACACTAAAGAATTGATCGATCTTACTCTCAGGTTGGATAATAATCCTAGAAGCGTACCTTGAAAGTCTTGTAAAATTTTCTTCATAGGTACCAACTGATTCATCATCCTTTTGCTTTAGTTCAAGAAACTCTTTCTCCATCTTTGTTCGAAGAATATGAGGGAAGTAATTATTGAAAAACAAGTTCTTGAACTCGTCCCATTCCATGGACTCAATTTCATCCATTTTCCTCGTATTCTTAATAAGTTTCCACCATTTATTAGCTTCACCTTCCAAATGATATACTGCTAAGATGACTTTATCACGTTTAGAACATTGAAGAACTAAAAATATCTTTTTAGTAGTACTGATCCATTGTTCAGTAACTAATGGATCAGTAGACCCGCTGAATGAGGGTGGATGCTACCTCATGAAGGATTCAATAGAATGTTACTCCTTCCTTTGATATTTTGGAAGTCCTGCATGATTCATAGCTTGAGAAAGTTTTGTGAGCTTGGCTACAATATTTTTCATTTTTGTTCTCATAATGTTTGCTGGCTCAGGGGTACAATCATTGCATTGCCTGTCGCATTCAGCATTAACACGGTTCCTTCAGGTTCCATCCATTGACTAAAACAAATAAGCATAGTGTGAGAAACACTAATCATAATAGGAAAACCACATAATAAAGAATAAAATTTCACACTTAAGGTATTATCATAGGTTCTTCATGTCCATTTCTAAAACACTAAGATTGTGTTCTATGCTTAGACTTATCCTTAGGGTTCTTACTAAGGAATTCACATCGTAGTTTCCAAATGTTGACTATACCATTCCTCTAATACCAACTATAATGACCCATACATTACATACATTGTTATTACTTCAGAATTTAAGCATACTTATTACAACATATAACAAAACTATGGTATGACCATATAGTTATGGTGTATTTAGAAACTGGGAAACATAAACAACTGGTTCATAAAGCATCTACATTTTTTCCCATTTATTTCATCATATATAGAGTCCCTTTTGGAATATCCTACTTAATAACCTTCTTCCTGACCTGGGGAAAGAAAACATACAAAAGGGTGAGCTCAAATGCTCAGTAAGGGTAAAAAAAGGAAATATCATATTCATAAGAACATAACATTATGAAAATCTTAACCTGCAAAAGAGATCATAATATCATAACATGGGATAAATCATGGTAGTGAAACGTAATCCCAATCATCATAACATGAAACTTTGTGGCATACACACATAATCATAGAGAATCATTTCTTATTAGTCAAGACTCATTTCCAAGACTATCCTAGCAGACAAAGTCCATTTCTGAAACGAGTTCTCCTCGTTTCAGTCCTGTATCACTGAACCGGATTAACCTGTAATTCCAGCCATGTCTATCTCATGATATATAAATCATTACCCAATGCATTGGATGGAGATATAGGTCCCACCCATCTCATAATTAAACCATTCTTATGTGTGCCACAAAATCATAAATCATAGCATAACCCATGTAATAAAAATGGAATTCTTAAACATCATGCCATCATAACATAATCCATATAAGATAAAAGGACATCATAAAAATAATTCCATCATAACATAATCAAATAAATGTAAAAATAGGGATATAAATAGAACCCTATATTATCTTAGATGGAAAATAATTTTGATAAAACGCTTGAACTCCATTTTTGAGGAAAATATCCTTTCTACTTTAAAAACATTTTCCCTTTCTAAACATGTCATACTATTTTAAACTAAAAGAAGTTGATTAAAAATAAACTTGTAAAGGAATCTTCATGGAAATAATGTTCTATGAAATCATAAAAATCTATTCATGCCGTATATGTTAAAAAACATTTTACTCGTACTT
Source organism: Viscum album (assembly GCA_963277665.1). Classification (NCBI taxonomy): domain Eukaryota; kingdom Viridiplantae; phylum Streptophyta; class Magnoliopsida; order Santalales; family Viscaceae; genus Viscum; species Viscum album. Next base: position 18,910,455 of record OY728157.1, on the reverse strand, counting down.
TGGCCGGAAAAGTCAAAAAGTACCTCATACTAAAAACGAAAAAGGATTCCTTTCATATATTTTACTAAAAATTCACCAATGAGTAAAATTGGATTTAAACAATTTTATGAGGATAGAAATAATATTACATATTTAGGAAACATGTATGTGGATGATAAATATTCCCCAGTAAATTCTAAAGTATAAACAATCTCATATAAAAATGAGATTGTGAGATTTTCCCTTACCTTAGGTCTGATATGCTTCGTATTTATATGAACCTCGTTTATAATGATTTAGATAATTTAATTGACTTATTAAATAATCATATTCATTGTTATGGTATCATACATGGTCATATTCTTATCTTCTTATTAGTAATATTTGATTGCTACTTGTTATTCGGGTGTTCATTGCTTTATGTTCTTATGCATGTCTTGTCAAATAAATTCTTATTATTCTTTTTAGGTTATAGATACATCATTTAAAGAATGGTATTATTATAATATATATCATATTTATTCATTAAATTTATTTATATAATCATTTTTCAATGAAGATCATGTAGAACGAGTCACATCACATCGTGGAGATGGTAGACCGTACGTACGCACGAGCGATGATATCATTCCCATGATCGTGGAATTGTATTTAAGTGTATGTATACTATTTCAGAATCAATAAAAATTTACTATAATAATATATAGTTATTATTTACACCGTTATAACCATCCAAGTAAGGTGGTGGTGGAAAACAGATTACACCACGGCGTGGAGACGGTATTCCGTACGTACGCACGCGTGGTGATTTCGTTTTCCGTAGGATGGATAGAAAATGAAATAGGGTTGTTTCATATTTATAATAGCATATCATTATATGAGTGATACTGATGTTATTAATTCATAATGAAACAACTAAATAAGAGGAATTAGAAGAAGAAATAAATCTGAAAGAATCGGTTACGGACATTACCTCTTCTTTAAAGCACCTCTTATTAACCTCCTCTTAGGGCACTAAAGATGGTCTTTGAAGAAGACCAGGACCTCTAGTATGTTTCTAGGGAAGTTGAGAAGAGAAATATTCAGGGTTTTTCTAAGATTGAAGGCTCAAAGTGGTGTGAGGAGGAGAGGGAGGAGGTGCCCTTTTATAAGGGAGGAGAGGGGCACCTTAGGAAAAACTTAAAATATTATTTTATTATAAAGTCATATTCGGTTTTTAATAGAACCAAATTGATTTATTTATAATATAAGGTGAGTATGGGTCGAAATAATCTCTACCAATAGATTTTAGACAAGTTTAGGTCACTATTTTAACCTTATCATTTAGATTTAACTTTAAGTTAAATAATTTTACTTTTACCGTGTTTTCTTGTTTTCTTACACTATATGGTTAATAAACATACTATAAAAAGCCAAAAGAACCAAAAGTTGTACATTATTAATATATATAACCTTATATAAGTCATTTGGACGAACCTTATATTTTTAGGAATAGAATAACAGTTAATAATATAATATATTTTTTAAAAACTATTTTATTTCAATTTTGAAACTATTTCGTAATTGATTTTTTTGAAAATCATAACAGAATGATTAGTTATAAAAAAGTTAATAAAATCAATACTAACATGCCATATTAACCTATAAAATTAGTTTAATTCATAAAAAGTCTCAAATTAAATTTATTTGGGTATTTATAAAATCAATTATGTTAATATGTTATTAATAAGGTAATTACTGCATCATCATTGTGTCATAAATAAATTACATTATTTAAGGTATAAAAATTATAAATAAAATATCATTATGTAGTAAATATTTTTATATTTCTAATGAATATTTATAGTCCAATTTATCTTATGTATAACCCTACATTAAAAATGTTTTAGTTATTAAACTTTGATTTTAACTATTTTAACTCTTCTTTAAATAAAATAATAATAAATTTCCTAATCTAATACAAGTGGACCTAAATGGTCATATTTTATTCCTAAGGTTTTTTTGGTCTAATTAAACTTATCCAATAGAATTAGGACATGTTTTAGGGTAATAATAATATCATTTTTACCCTTAATTACCCTATTTACTTTTAACCGTGGTAAAAAAGTAAAAACTTACTATTCACCAAAAATTATTTTTATCTTATTGAACCACATTTTACTCCTTGATATTAACTGTGTCTCTCAGATTTTTAAAATTCCACTCATGGAAGGGGTAAAATTAAGTTTTATGTAAATTTTCAAATTCTCCTAGGAGGTGGGTAAAAGATGGTGAAAAGTTCAATAAAATTTTTATATATCTAAAATTATTATAAAATGACACCAATGAATTACATTGAACTTATATAGGTATTAAGTATCAATTTTGACCTAAAATAAATTTAAATAAAATAAATAATTATTTAAATAAAAAAGTTGGTTTTTAAATAGTAACCCAGTGTTTTCACTATTCATCAAAAATTGAAAGTTTTCAAAAAAATACCAAAATTTCACCCTAGGCTAATTTCGATATTCCAAATCAAAAAATTAATTCCATTTTGAAAGATGAAATTTCTAAAATTTCAAAAATTGGGTATTACTATTCATAATGGCTAGTTTATATAATATTTTAATAACATATCGTTGTTTAGTGAAACTCGGTATTGCGTACAACGCAAGCTATCGAGGAAGGTTGCTCTTGTGTGTAACGCAAGCCAAGATAGTGTTGTGTGTAGTAAAATATTCCTTTATATAACATTATATATAAAAACAAAATATTTCTCATAGAATCTCGGGTGTTACACTGTCCTTAGGCTATCATCACAGAATCATGTCTCTATATAGAGGCTTCACATAATCCCCCATGCTGTATATTCTCATGATCACACTATTTGAATCGTGGACTCCATACACGCTCTTGTGATGTATCCTAGTACACCATCTATTCTCTGAATGAACCGGGAGTTACATTGTGGGTCACCTCATGTGCTGACCTGAGAGAAGATTTGTACTGGTGTGTGATACTAGTCCCATACACACTAGGCATGTGGTCAAGTATCTACTGATGCAAGATATCAATTCCAGGTGTGGTGGAAAAACTAGAACCCTGGCATCGTGAGACTGAATAAGGACCTATGCGGCATCGCCTATCATTCACGTAACATGTACCTTTCCATAGAAAAGTGTGTTTCACACTATTATGAGCATCAAAAAATTCCCCCCCTAGAATTAGATTCATTTGTCCTGAAAATAATATGGTTCTAAAGTAAATGTAGATAACTTTGCTGCATATCTAAATGGTGATGGATTCCTCCTTATATATTCTATTTGTGAATGGATGTGCTAAACTTTATATGATGTCATCCAGTTTTCTTTCATTTATGATGTGCATGATATTTCACTAATTCATCATTTTTGGAATCGTCATCGATACCCATCCCTTGTTTTATATAGAATGAACACAAATTCCTATTATTGAATGTTGAAATTCAAACAGATTCCCTTAGAGATATGCTCATGAATGCCCACCCACATGAGATTCTATATTGGTAATTTGTCCCAGCTATCTTGGGATCACCTAATTTGTAGAGGGATCATCTAGGCATGAGATATGTCCTGAAGGATGAGTGCTTTGTATTTTTTCTGAAGGTGATAATCCTTTGGCTTGAGCATCTCAATCGTGTTAAGTCCATCTAGTGTTCCTCACAATATTTTACAGGTTAAATAATTTCTATGTGGTTTAGTTTAGGGTCTTTTATCTTGGACCTTATGTTGCTTTAGTTTAGGGCCTTTTATCCCATACCTTCTATTTCTTTAGATTATGGTCTTTTAGCTCACACTTTTTGTCACTTCAGTTTAGGTTATTTTTTCATAGACCTTCTGTCTCTTTAGTTTAGGGTCTTTTAGATCAGACATTCTATCACTTTAGTTTAGGGTCTTTTAGCTCAGACCTTTTATCACTTTAGTTTAGGTTCTTTTATCTCAAACCTTTTGTTTCTTCAGTTTATGTTCTTTAAGCTTAGACCTTATATTGATTTAATTTGGGGTATTTTATCTTGAACCTTCTATTACTTTATTTTAGGTTCTTTTAGCTATAACCTTATATTGATTTAGTTTAGGGTCTTTTAGCTTGGACATTCTATTGCTTTAGTTTAGGGTCTTTTATCTCAGACCTTCTATTAGTTTAGTTTAGGGTCTTTTAGCTTGGACCTTTTATTACATTAGTTTAGGGTATTTTATCTCAGACCTTATATTTATTTAGTATAGGGTCTTTTAGCACGTACCTTCTATTGTTTTAGTTTAGGGTCATTTATCTTGGACATTTTATTTCTTTATTTTAGGTTCTTTTATCTTGTACCTTCTATATGATCATGGGATATGTTGTAGACATTCCCAGAATGACCTAAAACACTATGAGGTGTTGGGTTCTACCATGGTGTTTCTGAGGCTCATCAGGATCAGAATGTCCTTTTTCAGAGTGATTAATTTGGTTAACAGCCATAGGTGCATATATAGGAGCAATGGGAATTTATTTATAGTTAAGAAAAGGTCCCTTGAATTAGGGTATCTTTTCCAAGGGTTGTTGAGGATTTATAGAGGTAAACTGGATAAGGTTGAAATACTAGTGATTCCAGGTCCACCTAGATAGTTGGAGTATGGATGATGTAACTCATAACCCAAAAGTTTGAGCCCTATGAATATGAGATGGTACAGACATACTGGGTATGTCCCATGACATTCTGAAATTCCAGGTTCCACTACGGTGTTTCTAAGGCTCACATGGATTGAAGCCCATTTCTATAAAGGATAATATGCCTTTAGTTGGAAGGTCAAGGATCTTATGTGTTGGTATCATAGAAAAGTAAAGATGATCTCCATTTATTTTTAAGGGCTATGAAATATTTTCTAAGACTCAAATTTCTATATGATTAATTTCGGTATGTAAAGAAGGTTATCCAGAAAGGGTTCTTATAACACCCAGATGTTTTCATAAAATATTTTATTTAAATAATTCTAATTCTTCAATAGCTTGCATTGTACGTAATCTTGAGTTTAAAAAAACCACAAGACGCCCTTGATATAAAATGACCATTATAACTTAGCCGTTAGGTTGGTGAGAATAAATATAACTAACTTATGAAAATTTATGATGAATTAATTGGCCATAAATTATTTATAAAAAATATAAATAAATTATATATTTTTATTTTTGTATTAATAAATTAATTGAATTACAATTAGTAAATGAAATTAATGAAATATATATGTTATATATTTAATAAAATATTTTTGATATTCATTCAATAGATATATCAGACCTTTTGAAATTATGGATCGTATTGGTAAGGTAGCTTGACGATTGGAGAATCCACCAAATCTCTCTCAATTTCATGATGTGTTCCATGTATCTCTCTTAATAAAGTACATACATGATCCTTCACATGTACTAAACTCATAGGCCATACCATTGGAGAAAGATCTTTCTTATCAAGACAATTGATAGAGATTTTGGATCATAGCGAAAAATTTCTACGAAACAAAACAACTCGATTGGTTAATGTTTTATGGTGGAACCACCAATTTTAGAAAGATACGTGGGAACATGATGATGTGATGAGGCAGAGGTATCCTCATCTGTTTGTATCCAAGTGACAAATTTTGAGGGTGAAATTCAGTTTAAGGGGGGTATAATGCAACACTCGGATGTTTTTATGAAATATTTTCTTTAAATAATTATATTTATTTAATATATTATGTTTCATAATAAAATATTTTTGATATTAATCCAATATATATTTTAGTCATAAGGTATGAAAAAAACCCTATTTTATGTAAAAAAAATCTATAATTTTTAAAGGGTCATTTTACCGCTGTTTAATGGCAAACACTTTTTAAATTAAACTTTTGACACATTGATAATTTTTCTATAACAAAATAAACCTATTATTTGGAATTGGGATATAAAAATTTACTTTGGATAAATTTTTTATATTTTTCTGATAACATTCATGTTTTGATAAATAGTAAAAATACAATAAATTTTAATTGAAAACAATGTTTTTCATCGAAATAATTTATATGGTTAAATTATATTATTGAATGGTTTTAAAGTATAAATATAATATATTTTTTCAGTTAATATAATTTATGTCATTTGAATTAATTTTACATTGAATTCAGATGTAAAAACATTTCAATCTTTTGCAATGTTTTAGCTTTTAAAACTCATTTTCTGATTTCAACAACGAGATTAATTTTAAATTAATTACTAAAAATTATGTGTTCTGAATTTTTAAAAATGGATTCCATATTTGGAATTATTAAATACAAATTCTTTAAATATATTTATTTTATTTTTTGGGATTTATGAATAGTAAATTTGGTAATTTTTTTTAATACGGTAAAAGGGAAAATCAGGTAATTAAGAGTAAGAATAATATTATAAAATTACCCTAACACTTGTCTTAATATCATTGGATGAATATTTTTTGACCTAAATCATCCTTTTGTATAAATAACATCTATTGGAATCCACTTGGATGAGATTAGGACATTTAATTTATTTTATTTAAAGAAAATTTAAATATGTCTCACTCAAATTTTAATAACTAAATCATTTTTAATATAATGTTATACAAAAGATAAATTCAATTATAAATAATTTTTTTAAATATAATTTTTTTTATTTATCATGGTAATTTACTTGTAATTTTTAAGAAATAAATAATTACCTTAAAGACTTATACTTTGATGATGTAAAAATTAATTAATGAGAAATCAATAAAAAAATTAGTAAAATGATAATAACCATAGAAAGACCCAAAAACTTGAACAAATCTTATTGGTCAAGTATATATCAACCATAATCATCCAAGGATCAAGTTAGTGACCATTTTGATCCTTATACAAGATATTGTGACATTTATATTATTTTATTTAAATTGATGTTAAAGTTGTCACATTCATCATTTAATAAGTATAACATTTTTAATGTTAGATTTTCTAGAAGATAAATTCGACTAAAAGTATTATTCTGAAAGATATTACATTTATCTTTATCATTTTATTATTATTTTTATTATTTAAAAAATATTTCCATTAAATAATTACAAAAAATTGATGTAGTAATTATTTTATTAATGGAGATATCAAATAAATGTTACTAAAAATATTAAAATAAATATAATTTTAGATAATTAATATTTTCCATGAATTTTATAGATGACCTTGATCTATTAGGAATATAATAGAATTTTTTTTCGGAGTTAACTTATTATCTTAATAATTTTAAAAATCAATGAATTGAATAGTGTCAAAATTGACACTATTGATTGTTTATCAAAATAATGTTTTATTAAATTGTTTAAAAATCATAAAAAATGAAAAATATATAATAATTATTAAATTGTAGAAACTTTTCTAAATCATTTATTTATGTTCTAATTGATATCAAATAATTGATTATTTCACCCTTTTAATATTGAAATATTTGTTATCCTGGTTAAAAATTAAATAGAATAACTAAGTGTTAATTAAATGATAAGGTTAAAATTTACATAAAAACATGTAAAAAATTTATTAGTTTATTATATTACAACCCTATATCATATCATATTTAAAATTGGGAAATTTTTAAAGTTTTTGGATTGGTTTTTATTTTTATTATAAATTAATAATTTTGGAGATCCCAAAAGTGACCCTCACCTCAATTATAAAAGAGAACCTCCTCTCTCACATCTTTACTTCACTTTGAACCTTCAATATCATCCATAACCCAAAAATTTCCCTTAAAAACTTTATTATTCACATTATATAGGTTATGTTCTTCTTCTAAGACTAATTCTATAACTTTTAAGAGGAGATCTAGAGGAAGTATGCCGAAGAAAAGATAATCTCCTCTACTGATACTTTCAAACTTCTTTCTTCTTTTACTTCCTATTCATGAGTTTTATCATTATAAAGTAATAAATAAAGAATCAATTATATGATTATATGTTATTATTGTTATGAAACAATCATATTACACATTTTATCTATCCTATGAAAAATGAAATCACCACGTGTGCGTACATACGGCTTACCGTCTTCACACCGTGGTGTAATCTTTTTTTCATCACCAACTTACTTAGATGGATATAATGATGAAAATAATGACTATATATTGTTATTAAAACATTATATGGATTCTGTAACAACATATATACCATCAAATTCCATACCATTTCACAATTATTGGAATGATATCATCGCTCGTGCATACGTACAGCCTATCGTCTCCACGGTGTGATGCAATACATTATACATGATATCCATTCAAGCATGATTATATAAATGTATAGAATGAATAAATATGGTATATATTATGCTAATATCATTTTTTAATGATATAATTGTGACATAATAAGGATAATTAGAACTTATTTGACAAAACATGCATTAGAACATAAAGTAGTTAACACCCAAATAACAAGTAATAATGAAATTTTACTAACAAACGGATGAGAATATGATCATATATGATACCATAAAAATGACTATGATTCTGGAATAAGTCAATAACATTATTTAAATTATTATATAGTAGTTTCAGATACATACAATTGAAATTGGACCTAAGGTAAGGGATAATTTTGTAATCTCATTAGTATTCGAGATTATTTAAACATAAGTATTTATTGTGGTATATTTATCATTCACATATATGTTTCCTAAATATGTATTCCAAAATATTCATTATATCATTCCAAAGTTTTTTAAATTTAATTTTTCTCATTGGTTAATTTTTATTAAACAGTATGAAAGGAATCTTTTGTTGTTTTTGGTACAAGGTATTTTTTGAATTTTCACCAAAAGTATAAGAATAATGTTTTATTTTAACTTATATGGCATGAATGGATTTATACATTTTCATAATTATTTATTTCCATGAACCTTAATTTACAATATTTCAAGTTTATTTTTAATTAAATTCTTTTCTTTTAAAATTTTATGTCATTTTGAGAAAAGAAAATGTTTTCAAAGAAGAAAGGGTATTTTCCTCAAGAATTAATTTCAATTATTATATCAAAATTATTATCCATATAAGATGGAATTATTTAATATGGTTATGTTTAAAGTATATTATCCCTATTATTCTATGGTTTTATTATGTTTATGATGGAATTATATTTATGAATTCCATTTGTTTTATATGGATTATGTTATGATTGAATGATGTTTAAGAAACCCATTTTATTCATTGGGTTATGTTATGATGAATGGTTTATGTTTTTTCAGAACACGTAAGAATGATTTAATTATGAGATGGGTAGGACCTATGTCTTCCTCTAATGAATTGGGTAAATATTTATTTTTCATGAGATAGATATGGATGGAACTGGAAATGATCTTGGTTCAATAATAAAGGGTTGTAATGAGGAGTGAACTTGGTTTAGTAATGTACTTTGTCTATTATGATGGTATTGGTAATGAGCCTTGACCATTATGAAATGATTTTATACACTTATGTGTGTATTCCAAAAAATATTGTCTTATGTTATGACTTTTGGGATTATGTTGAGATTTTATTATTTATTCCATGATAGGATATCATGATCTTTTATATGCAGGATAAGATTTTCAATTTTTATGTTCTTATGTCCTATGATTATGATATGATTCATATCTCCCTTATTTACCCTTACTGAGAATCTGAGTTCACCCTTTATTATGTTTCTTTTCCCCAGGTCATAAAAAATGGTATTAAGTAAGATATGTCAAAAAGGGGGTCTAGTTATGAAGAAATAAGTAGGAGACAATGTAAATGTATTATAAACTAGTTTTTTATGTTTCCATATTATAAAGACACTAAACCTATATGGTAATATCATGGTTTTTTAATTATTTTTAATAAATATTATTCAATTTTGAAGTAATATCTATGTATGTAATGTATGGTCCATTATAGTTTTGGAACCCTAGGGTAATTATCTCTTAAAGTGATGCTCAAACTCTGCACTTTGTAGTTTTGAATCATGAGGTGTGGGCCATAAAAGCCTAGGTAATGGAGTGTCATAGTCTATCCTTGAGGAAGGGCATGAAACATAGTGACAAAACTTCGAGGATATTGAATCATCTTGTATAGATTGGTGTGGTTATTGTAAATCATTACCCGGAGATATCGAGTTAAGATAATGATATAGGATAGTCATACAAGGAGTAGTTTAGACACACTAGGGTGTTGAGTGCTTCCGCAATGATGTCAGGTCTCACGAGGATCGGAATGACCTTTTTCAGTGTGGTTCATTTTATTGATGGCCATAGGTGCATAAGCAAGAGTGATGGGAATGTATCCATAGTTAGTCAAATGGATCTTAAAGCCAGATATCCCCTCTTAGGGATATGGAATGTTATGGTGATTTGGGACACCCCAACTCATGAAGTGTGTTCTGTGGAAAGTTTAAAATCCATATAGGGTTCGAGTACCCTAAAATTTGTGCCACTGCCTAATGAATATTTTCTCATGGTGAAGAGATGTTACAAACATTGCTCTAACTTTTACCTAAACTAGTGGGTCTAGAAATAATATATTAGATTTTACAAGGGAAATAGAGTAGACCCTATGAGATTTATGCATTTTATTTGTGTCCTAATTTTTTCCCCTGAGTATAAAGAGTTTAGTAGGGAGAGACATGACTTTTACTTAGGTCTCTCTTTATAGGTTTTTAACCTAACATGTTTTGTGTCTCTTTCATTAGAAATTTAAGGCCATGATATTTTTATGATTGTGGGATTGATTTTAAGGTCATTCATATTTGATCAAAGCACAAGCAATAAAGGCCGTGACTCGCATGGACCTAGTATTGAAGATTTTACACAGGAGCCTCATTAGGATACCCAAGGTCAAGAGCACTCTAGCATATTCCCAAGAAGGAGATAGAGATGTTGTAAATCACATCTTTAGTTTTTTTAGGTCATGAGTAATGATATGGGAAAACAATACATAGATTAGTTCAGACACACTAAGGTGATGAGTGTTGTTGTAGTGGTTTTGGGGCTCAAGAGGATTGTAATGTCCTTTATTAGAGTGGTGTATTTGGTTGATGGAAATAGGCGCATAAGTAGGAGTCATGGGAATTTATGCATAGTCAAAAAAAGGGCCCTTAAAGCTGGTTATCCTTTCCAAGGGCCATGGAAGGTTATACTGACCTGAGATGATCCAAACATGAAGTTTGGTATATTAAGTGAGGTGATCTTAAAATATGGTGGAAGAAACCCATACTTTGGTTGACCGGATTAAGTCTCTTTAGGTTCTTTAATAAGGAATGAAAAATTGGAGATGGTTTGCACAATTTATTTTCATGTAGTAGGGATGTTTTTTCATGCAGTTTAACATAATGCGGTAAGGACTTTCTACCATTCAGTTTAACATCATGCAGTAAAGATAGACTTCTATACAGTTTAACGTCATGTGGTAAGGATGTACTCCTATCCAGTTTAACATCATGCGATAAGGATGTAGGAACCAATGTGAAAGTGTGGGAATGTTTTGGTTGGTATAAAAGATAGAGGCTTGGGAATCACTACATATCTCATTAGGATGAGAATAAAGCCACACATAGTTCCTGAATGGTAAATACTCTAGGTAGGTCTGACTCATACATAGAGGTGGGCATTGTATCTATTGACCATTTTAGTTGGGCCTCGGATTGGAGATCCAAACATAACTATATATCATGTGATAACAAGAATCAAGCTATAGATAGTTCTTGAAATTCCTTGCAGTTTAATGTCATGCGGTGATGAAGAAGACAAACCGATGTTAATTGATGGGAAAATTATGGTTGGGCCCAAGAATGGAAGCACAGGCATCACTACATATCTCATGAGAATGAGAATCATACCACATGTAGTTATTGGAAAAATATGCAGTTTAAATTCATGTGGAAAGGACTCATGGTATGAATTTTATGTTCTTGCATTAAGAACCATAATAGATATATTGTGTACCTTTATTCCTTTATTAGGAGGGTGAGTTCCTAATGCAATTCCTAAGCTCGCATGATCTATGCTTGGTGTGAGAAACAAGGAATGGAATGGGTTTTCCTACCATGAGGTGATAGGAATTGGGTACAAGAAGGGAATTTTATATCTTTTAGTAGCTAGAACAAGATATAGAATCAAGGCATCCCTACGTATATCATTGGAAATGAGAATAAATCCATACGTAGTTCTAGAAGAACCATGTATTTTAAATTCATGTGGAAAGGACGTAGGTGACATGGTGCGAATAGAGATAGATATCACAGATCCGTGCAGTTTTAAGTCAAGCATTAAGGACATTATTCGTACAGTTTGATGTCTTACAGTGAGGATGATGGATTTTCCAACATGAAATAGAAGGGAAGTTTTGGATCCATGCATTTTTACATCATGTGGTAAGGACATTGGGTCTCCTGACGTGAAAAGAAATTAACCATATAGTTAGGCCCAATCATAGAGGTTCAAGTGATACTATGTATCCTATGATTATAAGAATCAAGCCATTCATAGTTCTTAGGAAACTGTGTAGTTTAAAATCTTGCGGTAAGGATGTGCTCCGTATAGTTTAACATCATGTGGTCAGGACGAACTCCGTATAGTTTAACATCATGTGGTTAGGATGAAATATGGGGATTACTCTTATGTGGATGCCCATGGTGATAGTCTATGCAAAGTATTTCTTGAGAAATATTCCATTGGTGGGCGGTGTGACATGCTCCCCATCTATGGTGGCAAGAGAATAGGCTCCATTATGATAAACCTTAAGAATTACATAAGGTCCTTACCACTTGGGTTCTAATTTTGGGGGTTTCTTTACCAGTGTTATTGGGGTTCTTAGAGCCAACACCAGATCTTCTTGAAGTAATGAACATAGGTGAACCATTTTATTAAAGGCTTTTGTTATCTGATTCTAATGGACCTTCAGGTTGTGTAGTGTGCGCAACCTTTTCTCATCAAGTCGTTCCAACTCATCCAACCACTTTTGTGATTGTTCATCATCTGGGAGATATCTATAAATGACTATTTAGAGTGAGGGAAGTTGGACCTCTACGGTTAACATCGCATCAGTCCTGTACACTAATGATATGGTGTTTCCTGTGTAGCAGTACGCATGGTGGTAAGATAGGCCCATGGAGCATGGAGGAGTTTATCTGTCAAATACTTCTTATACTTATTCACCATATTCTAGAGTATATTTGATAGTCTTATTGAAGGCCTCTATCTATCCATTTTCCACTTCATAATAGTGAGATGAGTGATTGGACTCAATGTTTTACTCCTGGTAAAGATTCTTCATCTCTGTAGAATAGAATTTGGTGTCATTTTCCATAAATATTGTGTGAGGGACTCTGAACATGGTGATGATATGGTACTTCATGAAGTTGATGATATTTTCATCCTGACTTCATTGAGGGGTATTACCTCATCCCATTTGAAAAATAAGTCAGTATCAAGAAAAATGTACTTGAACTGCTTAGCGATGGCTGGGGGATATGGACCAACAACATCCATCCCCTAAATAGAAAATAAACAGGAATAATTAGCCATGTGTATCAATTTTGGAGGCTGATGGATGAATTTTTCATGAATCTGACCTACATGACATTTTGTGGTGAATTGAACGCAGTCAGGTATCATGGTTTTCCAGTAATATCCCAACTTCCTGATTTAGTGGGAGATCCTAGTCCCAGATTGGTGGGTTTTGTAGGAGCTTGCATAGAATTATTCCATGATAGTGAGAACTTATCTTTCTACTATTAAAATGAGGATAATTCCATCAAATCCACGTTTTTAGAGTACATTTTTCTCATTTAGACCATCTTACAGAGTGAATTTTTCTACCTAGTGCCAAATCTGTTCTCTTCCGACATGATCTGTTGGGAGAGTCTCATCTTGAAGATAACTGACTATAGGCTCCATCCATCCAGGGGTGGTCAACGGTTCATCATGCTCTTGGGAGGTGTTGAATTTATTTATTTCTTCCATATCACATAATACGATCGATGAGACCATTATTCAATGTGTAATAAGGAAGTTTTCTTCCTCCTAATCAGGGTCAGAGAGGATGGAAATTGTGTTATCCAGTGCATCAGCATGATCATTCTATGATTGGGGAACATAATGAAATGTGGTCTGAAAGGGAAACTATTCCATCAGTCCCCTAACATAGCCAGTGATGGGGTCCAGTTCTTCTTTTTTTATGGTATATTCACCATTGATTTACTTTATCACTAGTTCTGATTCTCCTTTGATGTATAGGTAGGATATGTGTAGTTGTAGGGATAGTTCTAATCCAGTGATGAGTGTTTGGTACTCAGCCTCATTATTTTTGCAGACTTCAGATAGTGAGAAAGAGTAGGGAAAAGCTGCTTTTTATGGAGAGACAAGTACAATCCCTAGACCAATCCGATTGAGCTTCGAGTTTTCCATTCTTATTCCAACAAGACTCCTAGAGGGACTATTAGAGTACATCTCCCATGTATAGGGAGTGTCATGGGCATAGAATACCTCTTCATCTAGGATCTCAGTGTCTTCTGCTGTATTTTTTAGGGAAGTATGTGCTGTGAGGAAATCAACCAAGGATTCCTATTTCACTTAATTTTTAGATATGAATTGAATTTCATATTTCTACAAAATGACCACCCATCGAGACAAGAACCCAGTGAATATAGGGCATCCAAGTATGTACTTGACTGGGTCAATATGAAAGACCAGTTGGACTTAGAGGTGTTACAAGTAATGACTCAACTTTTTCACTGAAAAGATGAGTGCAAGGAAGTTCTTTTAGATATTAGAATGTATAGTTTGGGTACCTATCATCATCCGGATTAGGTAGTAGAGGCTATTCTCACTTCCCACATCATTATTTTGTGCTAGGAGGATGCCCAATGAGAATTTTATGGTAGCCACTGATAGGATGAGTGGAATCCCTTCCATGAGAGGCATCAAAACCAGTGGGTGCAATAAGTACTGCTTGAGACTTTTGAAGGCTTTTTGACATTCATCATCACCTTGGTAGGACACTCCCTTCTTCATTAGCCTTATGAAGTGGAGATATTTGGTTTCCAAGTTGGCTTTGAATCACCGAATATAGGTGATGTGCCCTTGGAGTCCCCTCAGTTCTTTTATATTTATGTGGGGTGACATTGTTAAAATAGCACTAGTCTTTTCTGGGTCAACCTCAATGTCATGGTGGTATACCAAAAATCTGAGTAACTTCTCTGATGTTACCCCGAAAGCACGTTTCATTAGATTCATATTTAGAATGTGTTGTCACAACTTGTTAAAGATTGTTCAGAGATCCATTAATTGATCACATAGTTGACGAGATTTAACGACCTGGCCATTGACATAACACTCAGATATTCTTCCCAAGAATGGATTAAAGATGTGATGCATGGAACACTGATATGTGGAACCAGAATTCTTTAATCCAAAGCGTATGACCCGATAGCAGAAGATCCCTTGGGGTTCTCTGAAGGTGGTGGCTTCTTCATCCTCATAGGACATATTGATTTGATTATACACTGAGTACTTGTCCATAAATAAAATTTCTTGTAATCTAGCAGTCGCATCGATCAAGTGTTTTTTGATCAGTAATAGGAAATCATCCTTTGGTAAATACCGATTAAGGTCTCTGAAATTAATGAAAAACATAATTTTACCACACTTTTTCTTGATGGGGATGATGTTATAAATCTATATTTGGTATTTCACTTCTCAAAAAAAGTTGGATTTGATAAATTTATCAACTTACGCCTCTATATTGGTGGAATGATAGGGGCTCATCCTCTTAGCTACTTGCTTGAAGCCTTGATGGTCATCGGGAAATCTGATATGGTGTGTAGCCACATCTGGGTTTAGTTTGGGCATTTATGTATAGTTCTAGGAGAACACATATTGGTGATACTTTATAAATGCAGTATACATCTCCTTATATTAGAGGGGCATAGTATAACTAATCCGAGTAGATCATGGGTCTTATTATGTTCCCATATTTATCTTGATGAGCTCATCTATGGTGGTGGAGACACCTTTATCGAATGTTGGAGGGGCGTTCCTAAGATCATCCTCATACCCTTCCATTTCTAAGTCTATGAAGACATATTTAGGTGAATATGGAAATATGGGGGTTTCTCCATTAGTATCAAGGTGAGGGAGGCTATTAGAAGAGACGTCATCAACCCTTGTTATCTGATTTATTGCATGGATATGTCAGTGTTGATTGTTTTTTAAATTTTCTATAAGGAAAATAGACGATTGAACCTTTGGGATCAGATATTTAACTTCAACCATGTTTATGGGGAGCACATAATCACCATCAATCATGTCCTAGGGATTTACAGCGGTGGTCTATAATCGATTAGGAGATGCAACCTATATATCATCATCATCCATTGGTTGCTAACCTCCCTTCTTATACAAATCTGCTTCATTATATGTGGCTCTACAAGTCTCGAAGGTGGTTTTGTCACTATGTAGTATGTCGACCTTCCCATTGATGGGGTACTTCAGAAATTGATGGAATGTTTATGGTACCTCCAAGTGACTATGAAGACAAGGCCTTCCAATCAGGACATTGTATGTGTTGTCTTACTGGAAATTAACTCAGAATCAGATGTGAGTTCCCCAAATTACTATTTGAGTTTGATCTTTCCATGAGGTCTTTTATCATGATTATCATATCCCTAAATGATCATCTTTTGGGGGATAAGTCCCCTTTGCTATACCCCAAACTTTGAAGTGTTAGAACAAGGATGAGATTGATCCCAAATCCATTATCAATCAGAACCCTTAGGAAATTTAAATTATTGAGTCTACCCGAAATTTATGAGGATCTGATGTGACATTGTATGACCTCTTCCTAATCTTGAACAATGATTGAGATGGCGACATGAAATCCTGAGGACATAGTCTCCACTTAATAGACCTCGGTGGCAGCGACTTCTATCTCGAATTCCAATGGGCTCCATAGGGATTCAACAAGTTCCTCCCAAAGTTCTTTTTAAATATAAAGTACATCGATTATTGAGAGCTTGGCTAGGACTATAGCTATCTATTTTAGAATATCGTACTTTTATAGTAGAGGTAAAGAATTCTTGATGTGGGGATTCTCTGAGGCTTTCAGTTCAGGTTCTAGAGAATTTGAGGTAGATGGGCCTAGTGTTTGGACATAGGTTGAGGGAGTATCTACTTCTAGTGGTGTAGGTCACACTAGCCTTCCCCATTACCAGGGTTGATTGGATAGAATCCCTTTCAAGCGTTCATGAAATACAATTGTATGTGGATGACTGTTGTAGGGATTTGAGGCACCTCCTTGCCTCCTTTGAGCCTAAGGGAGTGCTTTCCCATGAGTCTCATCTACATTAATATCCTCCATGGGTATAATACCATAATATTGAGTCTGATTAAATTTGTGACCTCCCTATAATCCACATCTTCAGCACATACGGCCTCCCATTCCCCAGTTATATGTATAAAAAACATATTTGGGGTAATATTCATCATTAGAGAAGGGGTTTTTTTGGTGTATCACATTAATATAATCAAATATGAACACTTCATTCGATGATTATTATGTTTGTTGGGATGGTTCTAGTGTTACAGATGTTATAGGGAAGAAATTTGCAAGAGTTAGGGCTTTCTTTGGAGAAAAATATGACTCTTCCTCCTATGTCTCTTCCCACTTATGATGTCCATGCCCACCCATGGGAGGCATATCAAACATCTTCTTCTTGGGTGGTGGAGCTATTTTGAGTTTGTGAAACCATGATTTCAGAGCGGTGTGGGCTCGATCGACTATATTCTGAGTCATCTAGTTGTAAAACCTTTGCGCTTGCTTGGCCGAAACTTTCTTCCAACCTTCCTCCTCTTCTGACCAGATGATAGTTATGTAAGCCACATGCTATGAGCGGTTGTCTAGTGTCACCTATCCAGAGTTGACCATGCCTTGAAGTACATCATTGAAGGTGAAGCTATTATCAATATTATGACCCATCATTTGGTGAAAAGGGTAGTAATCAGGATGGTTGGTGAGGTTGACTTCATCAGGACTTCTAAGTTGTGGAATCTTGATCAAGTCATTATCCATGGCTTCCAGAAAATAAATGGGAACTTTATCATTTCAGAAGGAGTATACTTTGTTCATATGTTCCTCAAATCCCTGGAGACCCTTATTTCTCCGTACTTCTAGCCAAGAGGGATTTTATGGTTGTTTCCACTCGAAAGTATGTGTTGGGTGGTTTAGAGCCCACCTGGGTGATTGTATGGGCACTTCTGCAGACTTGAGTATGACATTTTCATCCTATTCCCTTTCTATATTTTTTCCATGCATTGTGGGGTTGAGTCAATACTTATATCAGGTCCACTAAATATCCTCTTTAGATTTTGTCCCATTTCAGTGAACTCTCAAAATCCACCTGGATATTTCATGGGGATTAGGGGTTTCTAGAACTCATCCTTGAGATTTTCAACACAGAGTTCTAGAAGTTTCCTCTACTAGAGAGGGATTCTGAGATAACATGTTAAATCTTTAAAACTTACTATGAAATTAAACACTCTATTGTTCTCATGTTGCTTACAGATCATCAGGTCGATAATATTTATCTTCCTCAGTGTTGAACTAAATTGATAGAGGAACTAATGATGAAGATCTTTCCATCCTACAATAGATCTCACTGGTAGATTGATGTACCAAACAAAGGCTAGACCTATCATATCCTGTATGAAACACCTCAGTTTTGTTCCCTCTTGTTGATCTTGAGGGCCATAATCGACCCACATAGGGATATGAAGTGGCTGAGATGTTGTCTAGGATCAACTACACTGTTAAAGGTAGAAAAGGTAGGGATTATGAAGTTGGGTATAGGTGGACTATCATCCACCCAATCAAGATATGGTTTCCTTTCAGGCCGTATAGGTGCGCGTCTCCCTTCTATGGATTCCATTTGAGTAGCTAGGGATTCAATGGCATTAAGTAACTCTAGGTGAACTGATGTCTGAGCTGCCTCCCATCCATAGGGGGTGGGTGTGGGTCGATGAGGTGGTCCCGCTTTCATCTACCACTGATTCTCAATTCATCCTTTGACTGAATGATTACCCTGGGGAGGGAGAGGCTATCGCATAAATGGAGTAAAGTCCCAATCATTTTTGGAATCATCATTTATGTGTACTGGATCTCTATATCTGGATCAAACCTGATATTTAGATGCCACTCTTTCTAGAGGATCATCTATGGGAGTAAAAATATTCATCTCTTCTTAGAGATGATACCCGGAAGGAATATTACCCCTGAGTAGCTCCTCGTTGATTTGTCGGAAAGCTCATATTTCACTCTCATATTGTGACAACTATTCTTCCATGGATGGAAACTAATATGTAGTCACATATTTTCATTTTAATTTTTTGGTATTCCACTGAGGAGGTGGCAGCTCATTATTCAGTGGTGCCAAATTTTGAATCCTTTATTGGTTCTGGGTATGTGCAACCTCATTTGGTACATCCAGATCACCCTCTTATTGGGGTACATCATCCATGATTCATCCCTCTGCATTTTTTTCTTGATCAATGTCTTCCATGTTGACAGTTAATACCTTCACAGAGGTATATCGGGCAATGGTATTTGTTCCATTTTTTTCTCCATAATAAGATAGTTTTGTACAGGTTCCATTAGGGTCATTATTTGAACCCTTAAACTTATTGAGCCATTTTGGATTGCAACCCTAGTGGGGTATGATTTCCTTTTTTGTATGCTCCTCCCATATCAGCCTATGATTAGTGGCTTTGAGGGAGTTTTCGTTCATGATTACTGAGAGATCCCTAAACGATGGAGCTTTGTCTTGTGGTGGGAGGAATATGTGGGACACCAACCATTGATTTCTTCCTCTCATCCTTGATATGACTGATTCTCTCTATGGTGATGATTATGATGATGAAAATTTTCCCAGCCCTGTGTGGTGGGGGTCATTTGGGACTTCCATTGGCTTTTATTAGTCCTATTGTTGAGGATATAATGACTCTAGTTGGGGACTTGATGATTCTCATGATAGACATGAAGATATAAATACCCCTAGTATAGTGGGTTGTGGTGATATTAAATCACCCTTGATGTCTCCAAGGTCCTCTTATGGGATAATAATCTTGGTGATAATGATTGAGATGTAAATTCCCCTAGCCCAGTAGGCAGGGGTTCACTTGCGACTGCCGAAGGTATGCCCTAAATCCTCTCAGGGATTGACGATATGAGGGGTGGAGGTGGTGGTATATATTCTCCTAGAATCAGAGGCCAAGTCTGCTCCTGGATGGATACTATGGAAGCATCTACTATGTTCTGCAAGATGTGGTGCAGTTGTGCTCCTATGGGAGTTGGGTGTGATGGCAACCCATGGTGATAACCATTCCTTACGAGAAGTTTTTCATGTGATTGCAAACCTGGTCTACATATTTAGAATGTCCTCCCATTGCCTTAAGGGGACCTTTTTAAAATATTTTTGGATATCTTCTCTCCATGTCCATGGTGTTTTGGAACCATTTAAATGGGGTATTTTGTTTCAGTGACCAGCTATCCCAGAAATTACATTGTCCACTCATTTCACCATAGCCTATAATATTGCAGGATTTCATATCTAAGGGGTTCTGCTATTCTAGGGGATTGGAAAAGTGTAATTCTTCATATTGTACCCATAGTCAAATACGGACTCATGATGTGGATTTATATATCAGCTTCTGAAGCATCATGATGCAATGGCAGCAAGCGTGTTGTATATTTGTGATGTGCTTTTCAAGTTTTTGATCCCAGACCATGGAGATAGTAGCTAGGTCAAGATGAAAAAAGTGTATCTTGATTTTATAAAGCTGACACTCATATCCTAGATAAGGGATATATTGATCCTTCAGTCGCTGATGAGTAGACCACATATTTTGGCATAGGTAATGAATGCACTCCTTTTCTAAATCATCTGGGATATCATAGCTGGAAGTATAGAGGGGAAAAACATGATGGGGAGGTTTTTTCTCACTAACTCTCCCCATATATCAATGTCGACCTCCTCCTCATCAGACCTAAACACCTCCATCCTATCAGACCATTGAATATGGCACTGATAGTCACATGTTGATGGGGGTGGTGTGTTTCTAGAAGTTTATGGGGAACCATAAACCATTGACCCCGGTGTTTCGAGCACCTCTTTATACGAAGATGTCATAGTTTGTTTCACCCTTCTATATAGAGGTGTCTAGACAAAGGGATAATTTCCTAGACCATGGGATATATCAATGTGGTGATGTTTACCATGGTTAATTTCAGGAGTAGAGTCCCTATGATTCATCTCTATAACACCCAGATGTTTTTATGAAATATTTTCTTTATATCATTTTAATTCTTCAGTCGATTGAATTGCATGCAATCATGAGTTTAAAAAAACCATGAGATGCCTTTAGTATAAAATTACCATTATATACTATCCATTATTTTAGTGGTAAAAAGTATAACTAACTTATGAAAATGCATTGTGAATTCATTAGCTATCAATTATTTATGAAAAATATAAATCAATTAGAAATTTTTTATTTTTGAGTGAATAACTATTGGTAGTGAAATTAATGAGATATATATATTATATACTTAAAAAATATTTTTAATATTCATCCAATGGGTATTTTAGTCATAGGGTATGAATAAACCCTATTTGATGTATAAAAACCAATATTTTTTAAAAGGGTAATTTTACGTCTTTGTAAGGAGAACCCCGTTTAAATTAATATTTTGACACATTAATAACTTTTATATGACAAAATAAACATTTTATTTTTAAGTGCTATATAAAAATTTACTTTAGATGAATTTCTAATATTTTTCTCATAACTTTTAAGTTTTGATGAATAGTAAAAATACACTAAATTTTATGTGAAAACAATTTTTTTCATCAAAATAATTTATATGGTTAAATTATAATATTTAATGGTTTTAAATTATAAATATTATATATTTTTATCATTAAATATAATTTAATTCATTATAATTAATTTTATATTTAATTAAGATGTAGAAACATTTTAATCTTTTACAATCTTTTAACTTTTAAAACATGTTCTCTCTTTCCAAAAATAAGAATAATTTTAAATTACTTAATACAACTTCAATATTTTGAATTTTTTAAAATGGATTCCATATTTTTAATCATTGGGTTAAAATTATGTAAATATATTTATTTTATTTTTGGGCATTATGAATAGTAACTTTGGTAATTTTTATTAATACGGAAAAAGGGTAAATCGGGTAATTAAGGGTAAGAATCCTATTATAAATTTACCCTAACACTTGTCTTAATATAATTGGATAAGTATGTTTCGACCTAAATCATCCTTGGGTCAAAATGGTGTATATTTTAATCCATTTGGATGAGATTAGGTCATTTAATTTATTTTTTTTAAAGAAAAGTTAAATATGTCTCACTCAAATTTTAATAACTAAATCATTTTTAATATAATGTTATACTAAATATAAATTTATTATAAATACTCATTTGAAAGATAATTTTTTTTGTTATCATTTTATTTTATTTTAAATTTTTAGGAAATAAATAATTACCTTAATAGCTTATATATTAATGATTCAGAAATTATTTAATTGACAAAAAAATCAATAATATAGTTTTTATTAAAATAATAATGCCCATTAAAAGATCCAAAAACTAGATAAAATCTTATTGCTTGAGTATATATCGAACTTAATCATCCAAGGGTCGAGTTATGGATCATTTGGAGCCTTATAGAAGGGATTAAGACACATATATTATTTTATTTAAAGTGATGTTAAAGTTTCTTCCTTCATAATTTAATAAGTATAACATTTTAAATATTAGATTTTCCAAAAGATAAATTCAACTAAAAGTATTATTATTAAATTTAGTAGATTTATATTCATCATAGTATTTTATTTTTAATTTTTATTCAATAAATAACCATATTAAATAATTTAACAAAATTGTTATAGTAATTATTTTATTAAGAGAAATATTAAAAAAAATTATTAAAAATATTAAATTAAATATAATTTAGGATAATTGACTATTATAATGATTTTTCTAGATTACCTTTATCTTATAGAAATATAATAAAATAGTTTTTTTTTTCAAGTTATCTTGTTATATTAATATTTTTAAAAATCATTGAATTGAATAGTGTCAAAATTGATACTATTGATTGTTTATCAAAATAATGTTTTATTAAATTATTTAAAAATCATTAAATATTTTTTTAAAATATTTAATAATTATGATATGGTATAAAATTATCTAATATATTTATTTATGGTCTTTTTTAAATCAAATAAGTAAATATATCACCCTTTAATATTGAATTATTTGTTACCCTAGATAAAAATTCAATAGAATAACTAAGTGTTAATTTATAAAGATAAGGTTTAAATTGACATAAATACCTGTCAAAAATTTATTGGTTGATGATATTACAACTATATATCAACTAATATTCTAAATTGGGACATTTTTTAGGTTCTTGGGTAGGGTTTGATTTTATTATAAATTATTATTTATGGAGTTTCCAAAAGTTCCCCTCACCTCAGTTATAATAGGGCACCTCCTCCCTCACCTCTTCTCTTCACTTCACATTGAACCTTTAACCTTGGCCATTACCGGAACTTTTCCCTTATCAACTTCCCTATTTTAATTCTAGAGGTTTTGGTCATCTTCAAAGACCAACTCCAGTGCTCTAAGAATAGATTTAAAGGAAGCGCATCGAGGATGAGGTAATCTCTTCTAATAATTCTTTCAAACTTATTTCTTCTTATAATTCGAATTCATTATTTTTTTCATTATAAATTAACAAAATAAGTATCACTCATATACTGATATGTTATTATAATTATGAAACAATCATATTCCACCTTCTATCCATCCTACGAAAAATGAAATCACCACGCTTGTGTACGTACGGCTTACCGTCTCCACAACATGGTGTAATCGGTTTTTCACCACCACCTTACTTGGATGGGTATAATTATAGAAATAATTAATATATATGATAACATTATACTTATTCAGAAATATTTTACACCATCCACTTCAATACCATTCAACAATTATGGGAATGATATCATTGCTCATGTGTACGTACGGCTTACCGTCTCCACGATATAATGCAATTAATTATAAATGATCTTCATTAAAACATGATAATATAAATTAATGGAATAAATAAATATGATATATATTATACTAATATCATTATTTAAATGATATAACTATAACCTAAGAATTGGAATATAAACTTATCTGACAAAACTTGCATAAGAACATAAAGCAGTTAATATCTGAATAACGAGTGCCAACGAAATGTTACTAAAAAAAAGATGATAATATAAACATATATTATATAATAAAAATGAATATTATTCTGAAATAAATCAATAACATCATTTAAATCATTATATAGGAGTTTTGGATACGTACAAACGATATCAGACCTAAGGTAAGGGATAATTTTTCAATCTCGTTATTATCCGAGATTGTTTATATGTAAGTATTTACCAGGGTATATTTATCATCCACATCCATGTTTCATAATTATGTAATATTATTTCTATTCTTCTACAATTTTTTAAAGTTAATTTTACTCTTTTTATAATTTTTATTAAATGGTATGAAAGGAATCTTTTTCTTCATTCGATACGAGGTACCTTTTTACTTTACAGACAAAAGTATGAGGAGAATATTTTTTTAACTTATACTGCATGGATAGATTTTTACACCTTATTTCCATGAATCTTACTTTACATGATTTAAAGTTTATTTTCAAATAAATTCTTTTATTTTAAAATTTCATGGCATTTTCAAAAAAGAAAACATTTTTTATGAAGAAAGAATATTTTCCTCAATAATTAATTTCAAGTGTTTTATCAAAATTATTTTCCATCTAAGATGACATTATTTAAATAGGGTTATGTTTCTATTATTATTATTTTTATAATTTTATTGTGTTTATAATGGAATTATTTTAATGAAATCCATTTGTTTTATAAGGATTATGATGGAATAATGTTTAAGAAACTCATTTTTTCATTGGGTTATTCTGTGATGAATGATTTATCTTTTCGTGGCACACGTAAGAATAATTTCATTGTGAGATGGGTGGGACCTATATATCTCTCCAATTAATTGGGTAAATATTTATATATCATGAGATAGACATGACTAAAATGGAAAGTAAATATAGTTTAGTAATACAAGGATGGAATGGTAAGTAAACCCGGTTCAGTAATGGACTTTGTCTGCTGTGATGGTATTGGAAATGAGCCTTGAATAATATGAAATGATTTTCTATGATTATGTGTATGCCTAAAAACTTCATGTCTTTTGTTATGAATTTTTTGATTATGACTATTAATTCTTATGAACTTTTATCCCATGACATGATATAATGATCTTTCATATCTAGGATAAGACTTTAAAATGTTTTGTTATTTTGTCTTATGATTATGATATAATTGATATTTCCCTTGTTTACCCTTAATGAGAATTTGATATCATCCTCTCATATGTTTCTTTTCCTCAGGTCACGAATAAGGGTATTAAGTAAGATATGTCAAAAAAGGAGTCTAGTTATGAAGAAATAAGTGGGAGACAATGTAGCTGTTTTATAAACTAGTTGTTTATGTTTCCAAATTTCTAAAGACATTATACCTATATGATCTTGTCATAGATTTATTATATTTTTTAATTAATATACTTCAATTATTAAGTAATATCAATGTATGTAAAGTATGGGCTGTTATAGTTGGTATCAGGGGAAAGGTATAGTTAACCTTTGGAAAATAGGATGAGAAAGCCTTGGTAGGAACCTTAAGGATATGTCTAAGTATAGGTTAAAATCTTAGTGTTATATAAATGATGATGATTAACCTAGAAATAAACCTAATGTGTCCTAAATTTATGTTGTACTCTTGATTATGTGGTTTTCTTGTTATAATTAGTGTTTCTAACACTATGCTTCTTGTTTTTAGTTAATGGATGAAACCCAAAGGAACCACGTTAATGATGAATGTGATAGGAAATGCAATGATTTTCCTCCTGAGAAACCAAATGTTATGGGATATAGAATGAAAAATCTCTTACCTATTCTCATAAAACTTTCTCAAGCTATGAATCATGTAGGACTTTCAAACGAACAAAGGAGAGAGCAACATTCTGTTGAGTCCTTCATGAGGCAGCGTCCACCTTCTTTCAATGGGTCTTCTAATCCATTAGTGATTGAACAATGGATCAGTACCACTAAAAAGATATTTTCTATTATACAATGTTCTAAACATGATAAATTCATCTTATCAATTTATCTTTTCTAAGTTGAAGTTGGTCAATGGTGGAATCTTATCAAGAATACGAGGCAAAGAGATGAAATTGAGTCAATGGAATGGGATGATTTCAAGAACTTATTTTTCAATAAGTACTTTCCTCATATTCTTCAAATAAAGATAGAGAAAGAGTTCCTTGAACTTAAGAAAAATGCTGATTAATCTGTTGGCACCTATGAAGACAATTTTACAAGACTTATAAAGTACACATCTAGAATTATTATCCAAACTGAGAGTAAAATTGATCGATTCTTTAGTGGCTTAAAACAAAGTCTTCAAATGGAATTATCCATAAGGAACTTTAATAGCTATGAGGAAATCATTTGATTTCCTCTCAAGGTTGAGATAGATATTGGAGTAACCCATTAGTCTTATCGGTCTGATAAGAAGAGAAAAATGGAATTCAAAGAAAATCTAAAGACCGCACTGAAAAGAAGATGAGTTTTACCTTATGTAGAAAGTTTAGAAATAAACATGGAGGAAATTGTCTAAAAAATACTAGTGAATGTTTAAAGTTTGGAAAATAATTTCATTTGGTAGTTGAAT
The DNA here is from genome assembly GCA_963277665.1 of Viscum album. Lineage (NCBI taxonomy): Eukaryota > Viridiplantae > Streptophyta > Magnoliopsida > Santalales > Viscaceae > Viscum > Viscum album. Next base: position 18,883,563 of record OY728157.1, on the reverse strand, counting down.
ATCAAAGTGATGGGAAAAATATGTCTAATTATGCGAATAGAGAAAAGGCTACTTGGAATGCACCTCCTACACTTCAATTCTACAAGTGAAAGGAAATAGAGCATTATGCCAATAAATTCTTTAATCTAAGGGATATTGATGATTATTTATTTCAGAAAACTCTTATGTCCAACCACAAAGAAAATTCCCATGAAATATCTATCAGTGATGTTGAGTATGATAATGAAGTGGTGAAAGGTACACTTATCATCCACTCTAAAGTAGAAAATGTTTTATTTGATTCTGGATCCACCCACTCTTTTATTTAGAAAGAATTTTCTAAGGGTATCACCATATTACCTCAATAATTAGATGTTGATTTAGCTGTGACAACTCATAATGGAACAACAGTCACATCAAAAGTTTATAATTCTTCTTCGGTCGAAGTTTGTGGGAAATTTCTTCCTACAAATCTTGTGATCCTTCTTATAGTAGAATTTGATGTGATTCTTGGAATGGATTAGCTTTCTATGTATGGAGCTCATATCAATTTCCAAGGAACGGAAGTCACATTTAATATTATAGATCAATCTATAATGATCTATAGATGCAAAGAAGAATATAACCTTCTAATAGAAATTTCTTCCATCTTATTGGTCTCGATTCCTATAAATGAAGGTTATTTATCTCAAATTGATGGAGAGAAACTCATGATTAAGAATACACCCATTGAATATAAGTTTGATGATTTCTTTTCAGATTAATTTATAGGTCTTCTAACAAATCGTGATGTTTAGTTTTCAATATAACTCGTATCGGTTGCTATGCCTATTTCAAATACACCTTATAGAATGGACCTAATTGAGTTGTAGGAATTAAAGAAACAACACCAAGAGAATATTGATAAGGGATTCATGTGCCCTAGTTCATCACATTGTGGAGCACCTATTTTGTTTGTTAAGAAGAAATATGGATCAATGAGACTCTATATTGATTATAAATAACTTAACAAGATCTCTACCAATGACAAATATCATCTTTCCCATATTGATGACTTATTTGACCAACTATGCTGAGCTCAATACTTTTACAAGATTTATCTTCATCTAGGATATCATCAATTAAGGTTCAAGAAGGAGAATATAACAAATATGTCATTCCGTACAACGTATGGACACTATAAATTTATAGTGATGACTTTTGGTCATACTAATTCCCCCGCTATCTTTGTGGATATAATTAATAGAGTCTTTAGAGACTATCTTGATCAGTTTATGGTAGTCTTTATTGATGATATTCTTGTCTATTCAAAGAGCAAGGAAGAACATGAAGACCACTTGATAATTGTACTGAAGACCCTAATAAAAGATAATATTTATGAAAAATTCACCAAGTGTGAATTTTGACTTCAGAAAGTTTCATTTTTGGGTCACATAATCTCAAGAGATGGGATATATGTGGATCCATAGAAAATAGGAGTTGTTTAAAGTTGGCCAAGACCAAAACCGGTAACTGAGATCCAAAGTTTTCTTGGTTTGGATGGATATTATCAACATTTTGTGAAATATTTTTCACAATTATCTAATCTACTCACCAATTTGACTCAGGAAGGAGTTAAGTTTGTATGGACGGAGGAGTGTGAAGATAATTTCAAAGAGCTAAAAAGGAGGTTATCCAGTGCACCTGTGCTCACACTACCTTGTAGTAGAGAAAGGTTTGTTATCTATAGTGATGCATTCAAGAATGGGTTTGGATTTTTTCTCATGAAAAATGATATGGTGATATCTTATGCCTCACGACAATTGAAAATCCATGAGAAAATTTACCCAAATCATGATTTGGAGTTAGCTATGGTAACCTTTTCATTAAAGATATGAAGGCATTATCTTTATAGTGAAAGGTGTGATATTTTTAATGATCATAAGAGTTTAAAGTATATTTTCACACAAAAGGATATGAATATGCTTCAAATAATATGGTTGGAGTTTATTAAAGATTACAACTGCTCAATACATTACCACCTTGGGAAATCTAACAAGGTGGAAGATGCTTTTAGTCGAAAAGACCATGCTAGCCTATCCGTGATGAGGATCACAAAAGATCCAATATTTATGGATTTGTAAAGGATGGATCTTGAAATTTTAAAATAAGGGGAGAAATATTATCTTTCTCAAATAATTGTTCAACCATGTATAAAATTGAAGATTAAGGTGGCTCATAAGAAATATTTAGAGATACAAAATAAGGTGAAAAATATTTCTGAATTCATCCTTGATTATAATGGAATAATAAGGTTCAGGAATTGGGTTTGTATTCCTCTCATACCAGAATTAAAGAAGGATCTATTGGATGCGGCTTATAGTTCTTTATTCTCTATTCACCATGGAATCACAAAGATTTATAGGGACCTGAAAGAGTATTTCTAGTGGGATGGCATGAAAAGAGATGTTGTCAAATATTTCTCTCAATTCTTGGTTTGTAAGCAAGTTAAGGCTGAGAGACAGAATTCTAAGGGGGTGTTACAACCATTACCCATACTAGAATGAAAATGGGAAAACATAACTATGGAATTTGTTGTCAGACTTCCCAAAACATCCAAAGGCAATAATTTTATCTGGGTTATAGTTGATCACCTTACGAATTCAGCACACTTCATTGCTATTATAAAGGATTTCTCTATTGATCAGCTTTCCAGGATATATGTAAAGGAAGTGGTAAGATTTAATAGAGTACCACTTTCCATTATATCTAATCAGGATCTGAGGTTTACCTCAAAGTTATGGTGAAGTATTTAGCATGATCTGGTTATAGAGTTAAGTTTCATCACTACTTATCATCCTCAGATAGAAAATTAGTTTGAGAGGACAATTCAAACTTTGGAAGACATGTTGAGAGATTTCTCTATGGATTTAAAATTTGTTTGGGATCAACAACTACATTTGGTGGAATTTTCTTACAACAATATCTTTCACTCCAGTATTCATATGGATCCTTATTAATCCCTCTATAGAAAGAAGTACATAAATCCAACTTGATGGGATAAAGTTAGGAAAATAAAGATACTAGGACCTGATATTGTTGATGAAATGGCTGAAAAGGTCAAATATATTCAACAACACATAAGAGCATCTCAGAGTCGACAAAAAAGTTATGCTGAAAACTTAAGAAAATACCTTAAGTTTGAAGTGGGTGATAATATGTTTCTATGAATAAATCCTTAAAAGAGAGTAATGAGATTTAGAAATAATGGCAAGCTGAGCCTTAGGTATATCGGTCCTTTTAAAATTCTGAATTGTGTTGGGAACGTAGTTTACCGATTAGAGCTTCCACCAAATCTCTCTCAAGTTCATAATGTGTTCTATGTATATATACTGAGAAAGTACATACCTGATCTTTCACATGTACTAAACTCAAAAGTTGTACCACTAGATCAAGATCTTTCTTATGAAGAACAATTGGTAGAGATTCTGGATCATAGTGAAAAATTTCTACAAAACAAGACCACTCGCTTGGTTAAAGTTTTATGGAGGAACCACCAATTTGAGGAATCTATGTGAGAAATTGATGATATGATGAGGGGGAGATATCCTCATCTTTTTTATTCTAAGTGATGAATTTTTAGGGAGAAATTCAGTTTAAGGGGGGTAGAATGTAACACCCATATGTATTTATGAAATATTTTCTTTAAATAATTTTAATTCTTAATTATCTTACATTTTACACAATCATGAGTTTAAACGAACCGTGATATGCCCTTTGTATAAAATTAATGTTAAATCCTATCCTTTAGGTTAGCAGGAATAATTATAACTAACTTATGAAAATGCATTGTGAATTCATTGGCTATTAATTATTTATGAAAACTATAAATCAATTAGATATTTGTATTTTTGAGTGAATTACTATTGGTAATGAAATTAATGAGATGTTATGTTATATACTTAATAAAATATTTTTGATAATCATCCAATGGGTATTTTAGTCATAGGGTATGAGTAAACCCTATTTGATGTATAAAAACCTATATTTTTTAAAAGGGTAATTTTATGTCTTTGCAAGGTGAACCCATTTTAAATTAAGATTTTGACACATTAACAATTTTTATATGAAAAAATAAACATGTTATTTTGAATAAGGATATAAAAATTTACTTTGGATGAATTTATGATATTTTTCTGATAACTTCAAGTTTCAATGAATAGTAAAAATACACTAAATTTTATGTGAAAATAACTTTTTCATTGAATTAATTTATATGGTTAAATTATAATATTGAATGTTTTTAAATTATAAATAGAATATATTTTTACCATTCAATATAATTTATTCCATTATAATTAATTTTACATTTAATTCAGATGTAAAAACATTTCAATCTTTTACAATGTTTAAACTTTTAAAACTCGTTCTCTATTTCTAAAAATGGGAATAATTTTACGTTATTTACTGTAAATTATGTGTTTTGAATTTTGAAAAATGGATTCAAATTTTGGAATCAATGGGTCCAAATTATGTAAATAGATTTATTTTATTTTTGGTCATTATGAGTGGTAGCTACGGTAATTTTTATTAATACAGTAAAAGGGTAAACTGGGTAATTTAGGGTAAGGATCCTATTATAAAATTATTCTAAATTTTTTTTAATATCATTTGATAAGTGTTTTTTGACCTAAATCATCATTTGGTCTAAATGGTATCCATTTGAATCCACTTTCATGATATTAGGATATTTAATTTATTTTATTTAAAGAAAAGTTAAATATATCTCCCTCAAATTTTAAAAAATAAATCATTTTTAATATAAAGTTATACTAAAGATAATTTCAATTATAAATAATTATTCTAAATATAAAATCTTTTCCTTTATCATGGTATTTTATTTTTGATTTTTAGGAAATAAATAATTACTTTAATAACATATACATTAATGATGCAGAAATTATTTAATTGATGAAAAATCAATAATATAGTTTTTATTAAAATAATAATACCCATTAAAAGATCGAAACACTTGAAAAAATCTTAGTGGTCTATTATATATCTACCTTAATCATCACAAGGTCGAGTTATGGACCATTAGGAGCCTCATAGAAGGGATTACGACACTTATATTATTTTATTTAAAGTGATGTTAAAGTTTCTACCTTCATAATTTATTAAGTATAACATTTTAAATATTAGATTTTCCAAAAGATAAATTCAAGTACAAGTATTATTATAAAATATAGTAGATTTATCTTCATCATAGTATTTTATTTTTAATTTTTATTCAATAAATAATCATATTAAATAATTACACAAAACTGTTGTAGTAATAATTTTATTAAGAGAAATATCAAATAAATGTTATTAAAAATATTAAGTAAATATAATTTTGGATAATTAACATGTATAATGAATTTTATAGATTACCTTAACCTCATAGAAATATAATAAAATATTTTTATTAAGTTATCTTATTATATTAATATTTTTAAAAATCAATGAATTGAATAGTGTCAAAATTGATATTATTGATTGTTTATCAAAATAATTTTTTATTCAATTATTTAAAAATCATTAAAAAAATTAAAAAAATATATAATAATTATTATATGGTAGAAAATTATCTATGTTATTTATTTATGTTCTATTTTACATCAAATAAATAAATATTTTACCCTTTAATATTAAATTAGTTGTTACCCTAGTTAAAAATTAAATAGAATAACTAAGTGTTAATTAAATAGTTTAGTTTTAAATTGATAGAAATACTTGTAAAAAATTATTATTTTATGATATTACAACCCTATCTCATCTCATCTTTGAAATTGGGACATTTTGGAGATTTTGGGTGGAGTTGTATTTTATTATAAATTATTATTTATGGAGTTTCCAAAAGCGCCCCGCACCTCAGTTATAAAAGGGCACCTCCTCCCCCACCTATTAACTTCAATTTTTTCCTTAAATCTATCCATACCCTACCCTTTTTCCTAATAAATTTCCATATTTACATTCTATAGGTTCTTGTCATCTTCAAATACCAACTCTAGGGCTCTAAGAGGATATTTAGAGGAAGTACATCGAGGAAGAGGTAATCTCTTCTACCAATTCTTTCAAACTTCTTTCTTCTTCTAATTCCTCTCCATTAGTTGTTTCATTATAAAGTAATAAAATCAGTATAAATCATATACTTACATGTTATTATAATTATGAAACAACCATATTTCACCTTCTATCCATCCTATAAAAAACAAAATCATCACGCTTGCATACGTACAGCTTACCGTCTCCATGTTGTGGTGTAATCTATTTTTCACCACCACCTTAATTGGATGGGTATAATGATATAAATAATAACTATATATTATTATTATTACATGATACTAATTATGAAATTTTATACACCATCCGCTTCAATACCATTCAACAATTATGGGAATGATATCTTCTTCCGTGTGTACGTACGACCTACCGTCTCCATGATGTGATGTGATTCATTCTAAATTGTCTTCACTAAACCATGATTATATACCAGAATAGAATTAATAAATATTATATATATTATACTAATATTATTCTTTAAATAATATAACTATAACCTAATAAGTGGAATATGAACTTATCTAAAAAAACTTTTATAAGAACATAAAGAAGTTAATATCGGAATAACGAGTGACAATGAAATGTTACTAACAAACAGATGATAATATAATCATATATGATATCATAAAAATGACTATGATTCTATAATAACTCAATAAAATAATTTAAATCATTATACAGTAGGTTCGGATATGTACAAAGGATATTGGACCTAAGGTAAGGGATAATTTTTCAAACTCATTATTATCTGAGATTGTTATAACGTTAATATTTATTAGGGTATATTTATCATCCACATCCATGATTCCTAATTATTTAATATTATTTCTATTATTCTACAATTTTTTAAAGTTAATTTTACACTTTTATTATTTTTTATTAAACGGTATGAAAGGAATCTTTTGTCATTATTCGATACGAGGTGCTTTTTGACTTTTTCGGCAAAATTATGAGGAGAATGTTTTTTTTAACTTATACGACATGGATGGATTTTTATGTCTTGTTTACATGATGATTACTTTACATGATTTCAAGTTTATTTTCAAATAAATTCTTTTCTTTTAAAATTGTGTGGCATTTTGAGAAAAGAAAACATTTTTGATGAAGAAATAATATTTACTCAAAAATAATTTCTAGTGTTTTATCAAAATTATTTTCCATCTAAGATGACATTATTTAAATATGGTTATGTTTCTACCCTTATTATTACTATTATTTGATTTAGTTTATGATGGAATGATTTTTATGAAATCCATTTATTTTATATGGATTACGATGGAATGATATTTAAGGAACCCATTTTTGTTCCTTGGGTTAAGCTATGATGAATGATTTATGTTTTTGTGGAACACATAAGAATGATTTCATTATGAGATAGGTGGAACCTATATCTCCCCCTAATTCATTGGGTAAAGATTTATATCTCATGATATATACATGAATGTAATGGCAAGTAAATATAGTTTTGTAATACAGGGTTGGAACGACAAGTAAACCCGATTCAGTAATGGAATTTTTCCACTATGATGGTCCTAGAAATTAGCCTTGACTAATATGAAATGATTTTATATGCTTATGTGTATGCCACAAAACTTCATGTCTTATGTTATGACTTTTAGGATTATGACCATTAATTCTTATGAACTTTTATCCCATGACATGATATCATGATCTTTCATATATAGTATAAGACATTCAAGTGTTATGTTCTTATGTCTTATGATTATGATATGATTGATATTTCCCTTGTTTACTCTTACTGATCATTTTAGCTCACCCTTTCATATGTTTCTCTTCCCCAAGTCATGAATAATTGTATTGAGTAAGATATGTTAAAAAATAAGTCTAGTTATGAAGAAATAAGCGAGAGACAATATAGATGTTTTATGAACTATTTGTTTATGTTTCACAGTTTCTAAAGACACTATACCTATATGATCCTATCGTAGATTTATTATATTTTGTAATGAATATACTTCAATTTTTAAGTAATATCAATGTATGTAAAGTATGGGCCATTATAATCTCTACACTACCACAAGGAGGAACATCATGGTAATGAACATATTTTTCTTCCTCTTTAATAAAAGAGACTACAAACCCTTGTGGTGTTGAGAATATGTCTCGTACAACCTCAAGGACACTGGCTTTGAGCAGATTAGGAATATGTTCCATGTTCTGCGTCATGGTCGGGATATGATGACCTTTCATTTGTGATTGTGCAGGGATATGAGCCTGTTATGTGATGGTTGTTATAACTTGTATATAACCATCTAGCACTATGAGAGTATGAGCCCACTACTGAGGAGATATTAGAATATGCCAATAATTTGTCTCATTATTTTCAGGTATATGGGCCTATCCTGAGTCATGTTCTATTCTCACTTGGTGAGCCTCAGTCAAGATAGAAGTATGTGCCTAATATTGAACCTTTGGGATATATCATTGGTCTTTCTTAGTTGGAGTATGAGCATACCCTAAGGCATTTTCCACTCTCACCTAGTGAGCCCCAGAAGGAATAGGAATATGATCCCGATCTAAATATGCATTCCCCACTAGAATATTCCAACAGACTTTCAGAATGGGATAAGGGATATGAGCCTCCTCTTGTATTTCCTTGGAATGATGTTGGTGCAGTCATTCATCAATGGAAGTAGGAATATGCACCTTGATTCTGTGAAATAATGGAGTATTCCAGGAAGATTCACTGATAGGAATATGATCATGTCTGGATTATTGTGTCATTCTCACTTGGTTAGCCTCAGCTATTATGGGGATATATTCCAAATCCTATGCCTTTGGGCTATTCTACCGGACTTCTTCAACAGGAATATGAGATTGTCCCAAGTATTGTTACCCTCTCACATGGTGAGCCCCATCCGAAACGGGGATATGGGCCTAATTCTGGGCCTTTTAAATATTCCACCAGACTTTTTTGACAGGCATGTGCCTCTATCCCTAGGCATGTGCCTCTCTCACCTGGTCAACCCCAGTTTGAATGATAGTATGATTCTAGTACAATGCCTCTCCCTTCATTGAAATTTGTCAATAATCCTCTTGTATTGGATAAAGAATGTGTGCTTGCTCTGGTACAACCACTTGTTCTCAATTATTAGAGTGCTGAGTTTCCCTGACTGTAGGGATAAGAGTATGGACCCATCTCTTTATCTGCAACAGTGCTGGAATATTTTAGTAGATCTCTATAGTAATTTCTAAAATATATTTTCATTTTAGAAAAGTGTGTGTAGGGATACAAGTCTTCACATTTTCTATCTCCATTATCTATCGGAAAAATATCTTCGATTGAATCGGGGATATATACCCACTTCTATCCTCCATGTGCCATCGGAATATGCAGATGAGATTCGTGAAAGGGGTAAGAGTATGATCCGTCCCCATTCCTATTGTGGGAATATTCCTGTAGACTTGTTCTGGATGAGTAGGGGTATGAGCCTTCTTACTAGTTTCTACCTGAGTATGTCATAAGGCATCATCAGTAGGAGCGGGAATATGAACCCTCTTCTGTATATCCAACGTCTTCCTACTCTGATGAGTCTTCCTTATATCCCATGCATGGTCATCAGAGGTGGTTGTGTGTTACATGGTACCCTTAGCAGGGGATTGATTGGTACCAGTGGGATGGTGTTGGTGATGGTTATTGACAGGTTCCCTCCTTGGTGTCACCTAAACTAAAAGGGAGCCATAATTGGATTCCTGGTCCACCTTCATTGAATAGGGAAGGTGGCAGTTGTCATTCTTTGAAGATAAACTCCTAAAGTGGTTGTTTGTAGAGACGAGGGATATTGTCTTAGTGGAATCCCTTGCTGGGTGAAGTGGATTCACTAGTTGTCATGCTTGAAGAATCTCACGGACATCTTCCATGGTCAGGATTATATTGTGTCGGTAGTACTCCCAGACCATTATATTTTCCACTAGCTATTGGAGTTGTCAAGTGGTTGAGATTTCTTTGTGACCCATAGGGGTTGCAGTAGTAGATGAGTTACCGGAGTGAATGTTGGAAGATGAATACATTGCCTTAGGTCGGTACATTGTCGTTGAGAGTAGTATCTACAATCATGCAATCAATAAGGAACAAGTTTACCAATTAGTGAAATATATTAGGCATAAAAATTCTCAATCATATATGCATGGTTAACACAATTTCCATGTATTTTCATTCCATCCATTCTGCTCGCATGGACTTGTTAACATGAGGATGGACTTATAATAATCCTGGTTCATGTTGGTCTTACTCTTTTTTTTCTATAGGGTTTTCAAAAAATAGGGTCATAATAGGTTCATGTCGAGCCTTTCAGTGTTGTTTTCATATAGGGAGCAAGAAAAATGGATCGACAATTTATAACCCAATTGTATGTTATTAGAGATATTCATGTTGGGTTCACCAGTTTTGTTTCTTCAGATTTTTTTGAAATGCAAAAATGGGTTCCGATCATCAAGAAACCTTTTCCACTTTTCCTATAAACTCCCAATGGTTCCCCTATTTGTAGCTGAGTACATACTTGATTTCCAAAGGCTAGCGGTCATCTGGGTTTTTAGGCCCTATGAATCTTTGGGACTCGTATTGGTCACAAGGATATAAGGTCGGCCTTATCGTACCCTTTTGAGGGAAATTTTTTCCTACTTGAGCACTCTCTTATAAATTTAAGATATGTTCATGAATATCTTCATAATCTCAATGTGGGGCTGATTACCCTAATAAGATGATTATAGGCTAATTCTCTTTTATGTGAAAAATATTGGGATCTTTTTAGGGAGTCGATCTTTATGTATCTGAGGTTATCCATCATTTTTCGGTAATGGGAGGCTACTTATATGCTAAAGTCATATAACCAGGTGCTTCGGAATATACTACCATATTAGAAGGCAGTTAATATTTTGAGGAGGTGATTGAGCCATTATGAGGCATCCTACGTAGCCTGATTATTATAGGAATCAAAACCCACATAGTTCTTTAATCCCATGTAGTTTAACGTCTTGTAGATAGGACATATGTTTGGGTACAGAGACATGAAATATTTGAGATAGGGTCTAAGGATATTTCCTACATATACTGGTTATGGCAGGAATCAGAGTCATCATACTTTAGTTTATATTGGGGCATACAAACTGAGGATTCTTTGGTAACCATATGGTGTATGGTGAAGATGATATGGTCAGCGCAGCTTCCTAAGACCATGTGATCCATGATCATTGTGAGAAACAAGGTATAGTAAGTAATCAATGTCATTTCTTCAAATAAGGGGATCATATTCTAGTATTTCCCTAGATGATAAATATAGAACACAAACCTCAGGGATAGGTAGACTATGTATCTCGGATATGACAAGAATTATATTGACCATAGTTCCCTTTATATCAAGGATTACACACTGATTCCTCTCGGGTTAATGAAGATTTATGATGCCTAATGAGGTGTTCATTGCATCCCACTAAGCTCACATGATCTATGCTCGGGGTGAGAAACATGGGAGAGAAAATTATGATCTTCATGGCATGTTGATATGGGACTTGTGTATTGGGACAGTCCTTTGGGTGTTTGGTATAGAGCTTGGGCCTTAATAAGAAGTCCTATGTATCTCGGTTATGGATAGAATTATATTTCTCATAGTTCATTTTAAATTGGGGCTTACACATTGAGACTTACCTATTGATCAGGGCTTAAACACCAAGTATAGACAATGTTATGAAGTCCTAGGATGCCCTGGTTGACCTAGTCTACTTATTCGGAGGGTGTTGCATGACCTAGTTATATTTTCTTAAAAGCCAATGCATGACCTAGATGACTTGTTTAAGAGGGTTTCACATGACTCAACTGAAATTCCTCAATTTAATTTGTGGGAGTCATCTTGAAACATATGAAGGGCACTACAAGAGTCAGTAGACATGGCTCGAATAATATCATGTATCTTGGATGACATCTCTGAAAGGAATCGCGAGACCGGGCCATCATATATAGAGGGAGTCGCTAGTCTCGGAGGACCTTCCTCATAGGGCATCATGAGACCTAGCCAACATTTCTAGAGGAAATCATTGGTATTATATGAATTTCCCATACAGTGTCATGGGAGCTTGATTTTCATGCCCAGATGTGATGAAGAGAATTGACTGATATGAAAGAACACCATTTTATGAGTCAAGCAGTGTGTCTGAAGGATGTCTCAAGTCTTGGGTGATATACCCAAATTGTTTATCAAGATCAAAGTGGTGTATGTGGGAGGATCGTGTGACTTTCTCTGACATGTATGGAATATTTCACGTGTCCCAAATATCATATTTAAGGATAACTGCAAGATCTAGGAAACATGTCCCGGTGCAATCTCATGTCTTTGGATGACTCACACGAAGAACATGAGGTCCAGTGAGCATTTCTTTCACTTAAGTCTTCTACTTTTAATCTTGGTTCTAACCCTTATATTGTGAGGAACTTAGATTTATTCTTCATTGGTGTCTTTGGGTCTTGGTTGATCTTGAGGATAGGCGATATGTTCTTCGCGCATCTTTACATAAGTCTTTCACATGATCTATGAATGATCACATGAAGTACCTTATGTATGGCACTTGATTTTTCAAACTTCTCTCTAGTGTATTACTTGATGGAAGGTTAGTTGGTCACGTTATCGGTTCCTCCGATAAATTCACTCTGGTGTTGGGGTTGTCATCCATGCATAATTAGCCATTCAAAGTCTTAGAGTCCAACCGTTTCTTCATGTTAGGTTGGATAATTTGTAGGCATCTCTACCCTAGTTGTTCATAACTTTGTGTGGTGTATGTGGAATGAGTCAAATCTAGAGTCGGTGAAGGGGTATGGCACCACATGGCTTCGAGAGTCTCTTCCATGGACCAGAATGAGGGTGTCTATTGATTTTAAGTGGTTATGAGTCCCTCTCATCAATGCCTCCATTATTGGATTATAAACAATTAATGGGGACTTCTTTGATCACGCAGATGTGTCGAAGGACTTTGATGTCATCATATTGACATGTCCAAGGGCCTTCGCAAGATCCAAGTGCCTGTTGAAAGGACTCTTTGAGAAGTTTTATGACTTGTTTGAGGCTTTCCATGAGACAATGATGGTTTGTCTAAGGGTCTCATGGGACCGCACTATAGAATTTCTTAGTGCATCACATTTCCTTCAGGGACCATGAGAACCTTCCACCTTCTCCCTTTTTTATTTCCTTTTTTTATGTGATGAAGGTTGGAAGTCATGTGATATTGCATGATTAATGTCAAAGACAATTACTCTATTTTTTGGTAATGTTTTTCATGACCGATATGGTTCATATGGGGTGCACAAGCATTTCATTGGAAAAATCTATTCATTTATCCTTAGAGAACTGAAGGGGAGTGATTGGTCTCCTAGAGACACCTAAGGTGCTTTGTTTGGCATAGATGAAAAGCCAAATGTCTTTCTCGAGATGATGTGGGCAAGTTGTCAGGAACTTTTGGTGTCTTGTGGTCCATCATGGGCACGCCGTATGTCTTTCAATGTTTGGGAACACCTCTCATCTCCTCCATTTTTACCCCCTTTGTTGTATTCTAAAACGGTTGGGAGGATATGTGAGTTTGTCTAGATATCATCAAGGGAATTTAAACTTCTAAACAATGATTTTTCACATGAGATTTATGACCACTAGGGGTCTCTCTCTTTGGATATCATTCCTCCATATTTTCAAAGGATTTCATATGGCTTGTTAGGAACTTCACAATAACAAATCATGTGGCATGGGTGCGCTCATTTGGAAATCATCATGTGTCCATTGGTTGTCTATAAGTGCACTTCATGATCAACATGGGATTTTAAAATGGTATGCATTTCTTGTCTTGGTCAGTTATTCTGTTTTCTTATGGCGCATTCCATGATCAATGTTGGGTCTCATGATGACATACAGACGTTGTTAAGGAAAATTTATCTTCTTGACTTCGATGCACTACATGTTCATTGATCAATCTCGTGATGGTGTGAAGAAATTTACAAGGATGATCACTTTACTCACCTTTGATTTGTCGTGTGTTCATGGATGTATGATTCCATAGCGTGACCAAGGGTGTTTTCATGTCAAGGAAGCATTCCTAAGGGTGCATGGAAAGTGTTGAAAAACATTGAAATATTGGCGCATAACCCAAGACACTTGAATTTTTTTCGTGGATGAAGTTTTTCATGAGGTATTTGTATGATTTCCAATTTCACATGTGATCCTGTAAAGGGGTTTGAGCAATAGAGTCTCATGCGGGCACATGGAATATTTATTTTCTTCATATAGAAATATCAAGCACGACATGGATCCCCTGATGCACACATGAATATTGCATGTGTGCAGTGTGGAATTTCATTTGATTGGAATGAAGAATATACCCTTGAATATTTTTCATGTTCATCTCTCACGACACATAAAATAAATTCTTTTAAGACGTGATCATAACCATACGCCGAATCGGTGTCCACAATTCTTCACATTACCAGGCATGCAATAATTTGATCTTATTTTAGGTGCAAGGAGGACCATGATATGTTCTTGGTACCATTCTAACCTGATAGAGTAGATACACATGGTTTATTACCTCACAAGATAGGGTATGCAGTGTTGCGTCCATTCTCAAGAGGGGTTATGCGGTGCCACATCATTTTGAAAGTGGGGTTATGTGGTGCCATATGCCTTTTTTATGAGGAGTCATGTAGTGCCACATCCTTTGAGAGGATGGTAATGTGAGCCTTATCTTTTTTGTGTGAATGATCATGTGATTTCCTTTCAAATACACCTCTTTTCATGAATTAAATAATGAGTCTCGCGATGTCCTGCTTCACATAAACTATACGAGGATTCGGATTCCTTACTTTGAAAGGAAGTGAGAACTCTCTATTTTAAGCGACAATGGACCTCTCCAATTTTAAATATCATTGTATTTATAGTATAAGTATCACACCATGTTTTTACATTTGAGAATGGTGGTGTTCCACAGTATCATGTTCTTCTATTCATCATACCAAATTATTCTTTAGGTGTGAGGATTATGCAATGTCATGATGTATCTTATAAAATACTGAAACTCTTGACTTTATTCATGAATGATCATGTAACCAAAGGTGGAATTCATGTGTGTGCAAAATAGTTTCTTCATATGGATGATATTACCTAAACTTTTTATCCGCGTAGTTGAGACCATGTGTACTTCTGTTAACACATGATTTTTTCATTTCAGATTGTATATTTTCATCACTGTAATATGAACTTTTTTTCATGGAGAATAACTCAGATGTTCATATTCGAACATGTAGAGGCCACCTAAACTAATCACTAGGAATCTCATATGCCAAAATAGGATCCCATCCATAGGAAACCTTTATAGCATCATGTATCTACCCTAAGGATTTGTGATTACCTAGTTGTTATTATGACTAATGATGTTGAAGAGAAAGATGATCCTACTAGAAGAGGAATTGTGTAGTATCCCCCTCATTCTCAATGGATACTATCAGCATAAATTTGATATTTTTATTCCCAGAGACTTCACAGTATCATTTGTATGGAATCATCTCCTTCACCGTATGCTCTGTTTTTTTCCATAGTATTTCTTGGCTTCATGGGCATTGTAGGGGCTTAATGCATGTGTTGCAAAGCTTCTATGAGCATCATGATTTCTTGACATGCTATAGAAACCACATGAATAGGATATCCAATATTATTATTGACATTATAACCCTATCCCTAGGACATCATTTCAGCATCGTGTGTCTACATGGAGGCTTTCCATAATCCCCCATGCTACATATTCTCATGCTTGTACTATCTGAATCACTCACTCCATACATTCTCTTGTGATGTATCCCAGTACAACATCTATTCTCTGAATTAACCAGGAGTTACAGTGTGGGTCACCTCATGTGCTAACCCGAGAGAAAAGTTCTACTAGTGCATGATACAAATCCCATGTGCAGCAGGCACATGTTAAAGTATCTGCTGATGTGTGATATCGATTTCAGGTGTGGAAGGAAAACCAAAACCCTAGAATCATGAGGTTGAAAAAGTCCCCATGCGGAATTGCATATCCTTCACATGACGTGTGCCTTTTCATGGAAAAGTGTGCGTCATGTGATTATGATCATCAAAAACCCTCAAAGTTGAAATGGAGATCAGTGAATCTCAAGGGTCTCATGGGGATAAGAAGTGTAAAGTGGATTTAAATTTTAATATTTTAATGTGGAAATTTAATGGTGGTTAGAAATTCAAATATCTCACTTGTAAATAGTGTGGGAAGAAGCACCCCATAAACTTCATAAAGGTGATGAGGAAATGATTTATAAGTAGAAAGGATGGGCACCAAGATAATGATTGATGATGGGATAAACTCACCAATGTTATGGACAAGAATAATTATCTAGTAAACCCTCATCCTATTATCCAATGTTTCAACATCAAGTAATGAAGAAACTATACAAACCAATGACCCAATCCAAGGGTTTTCAGAGAAAATCAGTTCCAGCAACCTATAAGGTAGTAAGGGTGAGCATATTCCATCACAATAATAGGGGTGGATCCCAAAAACTAAGTAGTGATAGGTACTTTAGTTATTCACTCAATAATAGTGAACATACTTTTTGATTTTGATTCTAATCATTCTTTTATATCTCAAAAGTTTAGTATAACTATTCAAACACCATATTAAATCATATAAGTATAGTTGTTGGTAAAAACGATAAATGGGGGAATTATTGCATCCCAAGTATACAACTCCTTCTTTATCTACATGTATAGAATAAACTTCTTAGTGAACCTTTTAATACTCCCTTTATAAAAACTAAATTCTATTATAGGCATGGATTGGATTTCCTTATTTAGAGCCATCATGAATTTTTGTGAGAATGGAATTACCCTCTGTATCATGAATCACCCTCCAGTTCTAAAAAAGTTCAAGGAGTGTGATGAATATTCTTTAGTACCAACATATCGATCATGGATATTATTTTCCTATGGGAATATGTATCTTTCCCAAATTATTGAGTCTAAATAAAATATCATCCATGAATACATTCCTATTGTGAGGGAACATGAAAATCTGTTTCCTAGAGAATTGGATAGTCTTACTCCTAGTCGACATGTTGAATTTTCAATAATACTTATACCTGTAGCTTTGTTGATTTCAAAGTATCTATATAAAATAAACATTTTTAAAATCAAATAAATAAGTACAAGAGATTC
Organism: Viscum album; assembly: GCA_963277665.1. NCBI lineage: Eukaryota > Viridiplantae > Streptophyta > Magnoliopsida > Santalales > Viscaceae > Viscum > Viscum album. Next base: position 18,866,284 of record OY728157.1, on the reverse strand, counting down.
TAGATAAAGGGTTTATATGCTTGTGTTCTTTACTATGGGATGCATGAGTCCTCTTCATCAAGAAGAAGGATGGGTCAATGAACCTTAAAATTTATTATCATGAGTTAAATAAGATCGTTATAAATAACAAGTATCCTCTTACACATATTGATGATTTTTTAAATTATCTAATAGGATCCCAATATTTCTCTATATCAGATCTTAAGTCAGGATATTATCAAGTAAAGGTGATGAATGAGGATATCCCCAATACTTCTTTTCATACAAGGAATAGGAATTGATAGTTCATAGTGATGTCATTTGGACTCACAAAATCTCTATAAATATTCATCAACATGATGAATAGATTATTTAAAGGTTACCATGACCAATTTGTGGTAGTCATTGTAGATTATGTTCTTATTTACTCTAAAATAAAGAAGGAACATGAAGAGAACTTGAATATTGTACTGAGGACCTTGCGGAAAGAAAAAATGTATAAAAATTATTGTAATAGTCAGTTCTAGTTGGAGAAAGTTACTTTCCTAGGGAATTTCACCCCTAAAAAATGGATATCTATATATCCTTCAAAATTGGAGATAATTAAGGGTTCTCTAAGTCTAACTTCTATAAAAAAATCTATAGTTTTCTTGGATTAGTTGGGTATTATCATCAATTTTTGAGAAAATTCTCATGATTTTCAAGACCCCTAACCAATATATTTTAGAAAGGAGTCAAGTTTTTGTATAATAATGAATGTGAGGAATGTTTTAAAGAGATGAAGAAGGGGCTAATCACAGAACCTATGCTCACATTACCCACCAGTGTGAAAGGATTTTTGATCTACAATGATGCATCTAAAAAGGGTATGGGTGGTGTACTATGTGAAATGAAAACGTGATAGACTCTTCCTCCCACTAACTAAAGATCCATGGGCATAACTACCCAACTCATGATCTATAATTGGCTACAATGATCCTTTTATTAAAAATTTGGTAGAATTATTTATAAGGGGAGAATTTTGATATATATATATGGACCATAAAATCCTTAAGTACATATTCAGACAAAATAAGATTAATATGTGACGATGGATGTGGTTAGATTTGATCAAGGATTATGATTGTTTAATCCATTACCATCCTGGGAAAGAAAACAAAGTGGCTGATTCTTTGAGTAGAAAAGATCCTGCAACTCTATCCATGATGTTGATTTCAAGGGATCCAATCTTGTTGGACATTTAAAGGATAAATATGGGAAAAATAAAAGGATATTAAACCTACCTTACTCAATTAATGTATCAACCATCCATTCTAGATTGGATAAAGTATCCTTATAAATATGATAAGTTTATATAAAAGAAAGTAGAAAATATTCCAGAGTTCAACTTTTCTAGAGATGGAGTTATAAGTTTTGGAACCTTGATGTGTATCCCGAAAAATATTGGACTAAAGAGGGAACTTTTGAATGATTCACATTCCTCATCCTTCTCTATTTATCCAGGAATCACTAAGATTTATATATATTTTAAGAAAAAAATTGGTCGTATAACATGAATAGATAGATTGTGGAGTTTGTATATCTATTCTTGTTATGCTAGAAAGTCAAGGTGTAATAAAAAAAGTCTAAAGGTATGATTCCACCATTTCATATACCAATATATAAGTGGGAAAAATAACCATGGATTTCATCTTAAGACACATAGGGAACCTAAAAATAATAATTCCATCTTGGTGGTAGTCGATTGCCTTACCAAATCAGCTCATTTCATTACCATTAAGGAAGTTTTTTCCCAGAACCAACTCACTAAGATATACAAAAGATAAGTGGTAAAACTATATAGAGTGTCACTCTCTACTATATCTGATCAAGATTTGAGGTTTACCTATATGTTTTATAGAAACCTTCAGCAAGATTTGAATATAGAACTAAGATTCAGCACTATTTATCACCCTCTAATGAATGGTCAGTCTAAAAGGACCATTAAAACTATGGAAGATATGATGATATTGTGTTCAATGGATTTAAAAGGATTTTAGGATCAACACCTTCTCCTAGTGGATTTATAATATAAAAATAGTTTCTATTCAAGCATTAAAATGGAACCTTATGAGGATCCATATGGGAAGAGGTATTGGACTTCGATATGCTAGTATGAATTTGGAGAGTGGAATCTAATGGGGCCTGATCTTATCCAAGAGATAATAGAGAAGATTAAAGTCATTCCAAGTCATATGAAAACCTCACAAATTAGACAAAAAATCTATGTAGACAATCATCGATAAGACTTAGAGTTTGAGGTTGGTGATAATGTGTTCCTTCATATATCTCCATGGAAGAAATCCATGAGGCTTCGGATGAATTGAAATATTGTTCTAAGATACATCATCCCCTTTAATATCCTTGATCGCATTAGAGATATGGAATATCAACTAGCACTCTACATAACCATTCTCAAGTACATGATATGTTCAATGTATCCCTATTGAGAAAGTACATACTATATCCCTCACGTGTACTAAATATAGAGGTGGTATCATTATAGAATGAGCTTTTATATGAGAAGTAGCTGGTGAAGATCTTGGATTATAGAGACAAAGTTCTATGAAATAAGGCAACTCACTTAGTTAAAGTGTTGTGGTGGAACCAAAAGTTTGGGGAAGTGAATTGGGAACCCGAAAAGGTTATGAAACAAAACTACCTTCATCTATTTTAGTTTATGGAATGAAAATTTTGAGGGAAAAATTTTTGAATGGTGTAATAATGAAATGAATCAAACATTTATAAAATAAATTCCTTCTCTTTGAATGAATAAATGCATCATTAAGTAATGAAGTTATAGAAAACACATGCACTACTTTGGTGATTGTGGAATATTATATCCTATCATATTTAAAATATCATTAATAAATATAAGCATTGATAATATAGTTATTTTAAAGTGATCATATGATTAGTATATATATAGATTTATGATAAAGTCTATTAATACAAACAAAAGAAACGGTGGCCTTGACAAGTAGGATCATACCCTATAATGATCATTTATTAGAAATTACAAGAGAGATATAATATATGAGATTTTAACTTTACCAAGCCCAAGATAAGATTCAAAAACTAAATCATGATTGAAACTTTCTATGGGAGAAGTTCAATATCATCAAGATCATGTCCCAAACTATGTTCAGCGAACTGCCCCAAGAAAATATCAGTATCGCACACCTTACCCTTTGGGCGTTCACTGGTGTAATAAATGGATATATATCTTAGCCCGTATAGCATGAATATGTATGTTTTATTTTCTATAAAATAATTATTATATTTATACCATTTTTATTTTACTATAAAAATGATTAAATAATGAGTTTGATAAAAAATATATTTCAATATTACAAAACTCAAATTAAATTTTTGGGTATTAATAAATTTCAATTAAGATAATCCTTTTGGGGAATTAATTAATTTTAAAAATAAATTATATTTAAATAAAATATTATTATTAAATAATATTTATTAATTATAGTTGATAATATAATTTTAAGAAGTCAAAAATAATTTTTTTTAGGGTCAGAAAACTGTTATTATCAAAAACCCTATATTTTTAAAGAAATGAAGATTTTGATTTAAAATATAAATTATAATACTTATAGATTTATTTTGATAAAATAAATATTATTTTTGGATTCATAATATAAGAATTATCCAATTGTGATTTTTTCATAATTTTCTGATACAGTTGAATTTTAGGGTAAAAATTAAATATAGTATAAATATATAGTATGTATTATGACATCATATTGACCCAAAAGTGATGTAATATATTCCATAAAATGTATCTAATACCAAATATAGATTTAAATTTTAAAATAATGTGGTTTTTAGGTTATTTTATTAATTTTATAAATTCTTTATGAATCCTCCAAATCCTATACTATATATTAAGGTTTTAAAATCAATTCTTTATGAACATGACTCACTTCCAAATCAACAATGGTAATATTTTAATGAGTTAGGTTATTTTACTTATAAAATAATGAAAACTAGTCCTATTTGGAAGAAACCATAGGAAAACCCCATGGGAATTTTTTTGTTTAGATTACTTTATTCTATAGAGGCCAAAACCTAAGTTTAAGAAATAAAAATGAACTCCCCTCACTTTTCCTATATAAACCCATCCAAGATCACATTTATATACACTAAAAAACCTTATATAACGAACTTAATCTTCCCATTTCTCTCTATATACTTTCCAAGGTTCCCCCAAGCTCTCAATAATCTCCTCCCAATCTTTTGAAAACACCCTCTCAAGGTAAGTGATCCTCTCCTTCTCCTCTTTATTCAAGCACCTTCATTATTTTATGCCTATGGATTTACAATTCCTAATGTTTCACATCCATAACACTATCGTTTTTATTTAAAAATTATTAGATGCCCCATTAACTCTCATTAAACTATTTTATGAATATTTAAGTAGTGTTGTTATGCTGTTGAAATTTCACGACGGTTTTTATGTCAAATGATTGTGAAGTGAATTACCATAGCCATTTCCACTCAAGTGTAGTCACCTATACATACATATACTTATTTTATTGATTAAATACATTTATTTAACCCAAACTCTGAAATTGTGGGGTTAATATAGATGAAATAAATTCTTATGTTATATGATCTATTTGGCACACTTATGCATGTGCATGATATGATTATGATGGGTGTGCCTAAATAGTGTTCCAATGCATTGTTTAATGTTTTAATCTCATGATATTCCATGAAATTTGCAAAATATGTTATCTTAATCACACTATGTTATGTTTTCTTGGTGTTTAACCTTGACTTATGCTTATGATTCCATGTTTTAAGTTGTTTCAACATTCCCATGTTGCCTTTATGCTAACATGTTATATCAAGCCTCAATGTTCATAACTATGATTCTCATATCCTATGTTGCATTTTTAGGCCACATGGACAACATATATTTCTTTACCCTATGTCATGGATAACTCCTTTATTATATGTTTCCCAAGGATATCTCATATAGTTTTAAAAGATAAATGGAAATTTAGAGCATGTTAAGGTGGTTATCAATAATGTTGTTATATCCATGTATCGAGTTGTAATGTTATGTACCTAATTTATAAATACAATATACTTCATGATCTTTTGGGATTTTATCATTTGTAACTTTATTTAATAAATCATTAAATAAATTTTATTAAAAAATATGGGTTCTCATGCTAAGTATGTGTGTTGGGTATAGAATGTACTTCCTCAATAATGAGATATGGAAAATGACATGCACTTTAGAGAGACTGAGTTGAATTTCACAATGATAGGATGCAAATATAGTTATTTACAAAATATCAAAATTCCAGATGTATCTAGGACTTATATTTCCTTTCATTCCAAACCTTATAAATCCCTTCCATGGAGATGCCTTTAAGAAAATACGGTCCTCCACTTTAAATTTCAAATTATTTCTTCGATTATCTTTATAATTATTTTGTTTTACTTGAGTTTTTTTAATATGATTTTAATAGTTATTACTTTCAATTTTGTCTCCTCGATGATTTATGGACCTATAAGCTTCCTCTCTATAGCTTTACCCAGATAAGTTGTATTATTACATTTATTCTCATACAATGATTCATACAGTTCCATTTTAATTATTGAATGAAAGTTATTATTATATAAAAAATTTATCAAAGGTATATAATAATAAAAAGTACCATTAAAGTTAAGTGATCATTACCTTAGAATATATTCTAATTTTTAAACCGAATTTTCAAACTATCCATAAATTTGAGGATGATATGAGGTTCTAAAATGTATCTTGTTGTCAAGATCCTTCAAAAGAATATTCCAAAATTTTAATGTGGATCATGGGATATGATCAAATATAATTGAAATAGGTGGACCCTGAATTATAACATATTCATTAATATAGATCCATAAAATGAGATCAAGGTGTAGATATTCCCTTATAGAAATAAAATTTGTGGACTCAATAAAGTGATAAAAAATATCCATATAGTATCATTACTCCTAGGAGTCTTAAATAGTTCAGTAAAAAGGTAAAAAGTAATATCATCACACTTCCACATTGGTATAGGGAGAGGTTGCATAAAACCTTTTGGATGTCATCTCTCAGCCTTCACTTATTAAAGAACCAAGAATCTTGATACATAGTCAATAATTTCCTGTTTGTATTTTCCCACCAAAAATGTTCTCTTAAATCCATATACATCTTGGAACTACCAAGATGTATAGTTAAATTTGAGTTATGGGTTTAATCTTGTAATTCCCTCTTTATCAAAGGTATGAATGGAATATGTAGTCTCTTTCCAACATTCAATACACCATCTTCATAGACTAATTCTTCCAACATCCCATTATCCACAACATCAATTTTCCATTTTAAACTTCTATCATCAAGATAAGATATTTTTATCTTCTCTAGTAAATATGGTTAAACAAAAATTTGGAAAAAATAAGTAGTATTTCCCCTTACCTAATAATTCTCATATCAAAATCTACTAAATCCATGAATATAGGATCCATGTCTATCCCCATCCCAGTTATAAATCCATGATCCTTCATACTCAATGCATCAACTACCTTATTTTCTTTCCCAAGGTGGTAGTGTATTGAAAAATAATATTCCTTCAGTATTTCCAACCATCTTCATTGTCTCTAGTTGATCTATCTCTATCAGGATATGTATTTAAAACTCTTTTGATATGTATATATCTCAATTCTATCACCATATAGATAATTCCCCTATATATTTAAGGAAAACATTGATGCTTACATTCAAGATCATGGGTTGGATAATTTTATTCATGGATATTTAAATACCTTAATATATAAGAAACAACTCTATCATTATTTATAAGGACACATACTAGTTCTTCTTTTGACACATCATTGTACATCACAATCCATACTTTCTCAATGGTAATGTTAATATTGGTGCATTGAAAAATCTATTATTTAAATCCTAAAAACTTTATTCAAATTACTTTGACTATATGAAATTAGCACCTTTACATGTAAACTTGGTTAATGATTTATCCAATTTTGAAAAAATGAACAAATCATCAATAATGACCTGTTAATCCAAGGAAACTACATATATCAGTTATATTTGTCAGTGTAGGCCATTATTTGACTACATTTATCCTAGAAGGATCAACATATATCCCATATATAGATCACATATACTCTTATTCTCTAAGAATTTAATTAAGGTGGTATAATTTATGTGGATCTATACATGACTCAGATAATTAATTCTCCCCTCTAAATACATGGAATTTCATGCCTCCTTCATGAATTGTAATCTTATTCCATTAATAATAAATTTTTTCATTATAATCTAAAATCCAACCCATACCAATTATTATGTTAAAATTCAACCATAGGTAAAACAATCAAGTTTTCAAGTAAGGTATGTATATGCATAATAATGGGGACTGACTGAAATAACCTCATTGAAACAAGATTTCCACTGGGCTTCTTGATTGGAAACTCTTTTCTCAGGATGGTAGGGGATGGTTTATTGTTCTTGTAAAGCATGCAATATATAAAAGTTTGTATAGTTTTATAATCAAATAAATCATTTGTAAGAACTAATATTCTTATATAATAGGTAAATGTTGATTCGAAGACTCAATTTATCTTTTGTTTTTAAAATTAAAATACATTTTATTAAAAAATTTATTTAACTTAATTTTTTTATTTTATCTTTGTTGTATGAAGAATATAAAATTGTTAAATGAAATACAGATAAACTAATGTTTTATGAAATAACAATAGTTTGAGGATTTGAAAAAATATGATGACCTAAGAAATTTAGAAAAAATGATGGTTTAAGGTTTTATGAAAACATATTTTTTAAGAATTGTTTAAGTGGATAATAACATCATTAATTAATATGAAAAGATGTTGATTCACTCAGAAGATGATCGAGTAAACTACTACTAATATAGTTAAAACTAATCCTGAAGAACATTTAATCTGACCATTGGAGTTTTTTATAATTATTTCTATAAATAGATCCAAACTTTAAGAATTTTAAGACACAAATGTATAATAATAATCAAAATATATAATTTATTAAATCCTCCAATTACTTGTTGTTTACTGAACTTCAGATTTTTTTACTTTTTTAGTGTTTAATAAGATATTATGATTATAAGGTTTCATTATAAAATATATTAGTTATATTTTTTTAATTGTTTTTTATCATGTTGATAAATGGATTCTAGGTGTGGAAGATAAAGACAAACTTTTAGTTTTTATAAGTGGTGAGCTTCCAGTAAATATGATTAATGAATTCCATCTAAATGATGGATTTGAGCATATCATTTCTATAAGATGAAACTTCCCAACAGGTTTATAGTTAAGGACCTTCTAGGTTTTGGAAAGATTGAACTTTCAACGGGTTTATAGTTGAGGATAACTTGAAACAGGTTTGGTTATCCCATTTTTATTTAGGTAAAAGTGTAGTTTTAATAATATACGTTAAGGGGTAATTAATTATTAAATAAGTACTCCATATTTATTATTTCCACTTTTCTTATTCTTTTATTGGTAATTATTAAAATTCCAATTTCTTCTTTTTTGCTGCATTTACTAATTTTATTGGTAGTTTTGAAATAATAATTATTATGAATCTACTATTTTTACTTTGATCTTACCATGATTTTTTTATGGGTATATCAGATCTTTAAATTTTTAATAGTTTTAATACTTAGGGATGATTAAAATAATTTGTTTTTTTAAACTAAAATTCACCCCACCCCCACCCCTTATAGTGTGATTGTCATCCATATTTTAGGAAAACATTTGGTATTAGAGAAAGAATCTATATTTTAGATTGAGTATGGTCTATTATTTTGAGTTCTGTTACTTTATTAGATTTTCATTTTTTCATTTTTTCCTTACACTAACATTTTGTAGAGGAAATATATACTTGTTTCTATGATGGAGGGATTCCTTATTGGATATATAAAAAATATTAATCCTAATAGAGAACCCATATTTAATGGAAATGATTATGAGTACTTTTGAGATCATATGGAAACATTCATGATTAATACTTGAGTATATAATTTTCTTATGCTTATCAGAAATTACAAAATTCCAAAGAAATAAGTTTTTAATTTCACTAGAGAAGAGAAGTTTGAATTACACTCAAACATTAAAGTTCAAAATACCCTTTTATTATATATTCATAGGAATATATATATTCAAGTTTATTCATGCCAAATAATGTGTAAAATTTAGAAAAATAAAAACGTTAATCATTTTGGAATGTCAAAAGATCTTGAGACCAAGAGATCCATGCTAAGGATGGATATCAAACCTTTGATTTTTTTATTTGGTGAAAGTGTATCTCAAATTCATCAATGGTTAATGAATATTGTTAATAGTTTAAAATCCTTTAGAGAAAAATAATTATAGGATGATCAATGAGTTAATAAGGTTATAGACATCTTACCAAAGGAGTGGGAGTCAAAAAGAACCAAAATTGATGATACTAAGAATATCACCAAATGAAGTCTTGATGATCTAATTAGAATTTTTATGCCATATTAAAGTTTTTTAAAAAGAGATGTTAAAAAAGAGAAAAATAAAATTGGAGTTTATTTTAGAACTACTAGAATTTTAAATATCATAACATATAAACCAAGTACATCAAAGATAAGCTTAAGGAAATTTTTTGATAAAATTGATAGTGATCCAACAGATGGTGAAAAAGTTAACATGGAAAGAATTATGTTTAAGAAAACTAATTTCCAGATAAATTATTTAAAAAATAAAATAGTGAAAATAATTTTATGGAACCTAAATGTTATAAATGTATAAATATAGATTATATTATAATTGATTATCCTAAACTAAAGAATAAAGATATAGATTCATCTCAGAATTATTCTAAAATAAAATTTTAGAAAATTTTGAAAGCCATGGAAACATGGAGTACAAGTAAAGGATGCACTTCTTTTGATAGTTCATTTGAAGATAATGAAAATTACAGAAAAATAACTATATTTTATGTAGATACAGAAAACAATTTATGGGAAATTTAATATTTGAAGCCCATACGAATTTAACTCTATATTCAAAATTCTTTTATGGATCTGATAATGATAATAATGAAAGTTAATATTGTTAAGATGATGAAAACAATGTTCCTAAAACTTATGAAGAGATTAAATCTTATATTTATAAATGTGAAAAAATGTTCCATAAGTTTTATAAGAAGTAATATATTCTTAGAGATGAAACTACTGAAATAAAATATAGTTTTGTGAAAGTTGGTGACAAAATTACTGAAGTTAGAAAGGAAAATGTAAAGATTTTTTCTTAGTTTGATAAATCAAAGAAAAATATTACAATACTTACTACTGATTTAAAGGGAAAAATAAAATTGAAACCACCATAATTTCATTATAATCTTTATAATAAGAAGAATAATAATTATGAAAAGTATTCAAAGTTTTAGTATTTTTTTAGATAATAATAACTTTATTAATTTTCAATATAAAATTTAGATCCTGAAAAGGTTGTTGACTAGGGTATAAAAACCACAAGAAGCTAAAAATATCAAATAAATTATTTTGTGCTAAGTAAAGAACCATTTTTTATAATGTTTCAAAGAGGAGGATGTTGTAGGATGAACAATTCACTCAAAAAAGGTTCAATGTTTTGGGAGATCTTGATCCTTTATCTCAAAGGATATAGTGACTTACAAGAAACAAAATTCCAAGCAAATATGGGTACCAATGATCATATTATAAAATAATGATGGATCTAATAAGATCCATCTTCTAATAACATAATTATAAAGACTTGATTTCATTATGAATCAGTAGTTGAACACCTATTATCGGTTCCTTTTATTCCTTTTTAAGTTTATCATAACTAAATTTTTTATATGTTTCATGTTTTTATGAAGTTTTCAAATTTTTAAAAAAATTATTTTATATATAGAATTAATTACTTCTATTTAGGGGGGTTTATTCTTATTTTTATATAACTTATAAATGATTTACTTTAAATTTATAGAAAATTTATAAATCCTAAGTTAGAATTTATCTGAAACCATATTTTAAATAAGAATATAAATTTGGTTTAACTGTAGATAACTTCTAGGTAATTCTAATTTTATTTTATTTTTAATTCGCTAGATTTTTAGGGACATGTTTACAATATGAAAAGTAAATAAACTATGTCCAATTTTTCAGAAAATAAAAAATGTATTTTAGTTAAAACAATAGAAGTTGAAAAAAAAAATCTAAAAAAAATTAACATCATATGTTTTTTCAATAATTAATCATTTCCACTAGATATTAGAACATCTTGAATTTTATTTGAAACCTTTATAAAGGTATGGATCCAAGGTTCTTTGGACGCATTCACTACTATTTTTATTGTGAAACTCTTCCATATTTTTAGTAATCACTTTTATTTTTCCTATTATTCTTTGGTATCTATCATAAATATTATTATAAGAGAAATAATATAGGAAAGGGTGATTGATTTAGAGGCTTTTAGGAAGTATAATTTTATACTGAAGGGTGTTATTTACTTTTAGGTATAGAAATATTTATTTCTATAAAAATAAAAACATGAAGATCGTGAGTTATTTTATCCTATACTAATCATAGAATTATATCGATTTGTTAAGTTTTTTAAATCTAAAGAGATAAAGCTACTAACTTTTATTCTTTTTGAATATAAGTTTACTATTTCTATTAATAAATTCAAATAGTTTTTTGAACTATCATTGGAAGGATAATCCTTTTCTTTTTCAAATAAATTATCTAAATCTCATGAAACTTTTAATAAATCCTTTAATTAGGATAACATTTTTGACATTAATGTGAAGGTTTATAAAACTAATCATTTTCCACCAGAATAATGCATTGATTTCCAATGGAAACATTCCTTCTAATTTCCAATGAAAGTTTAAAATGATGCCATTAAGATATAATATGTATACTTGTTAGACTTTATTGTGAATTTCCATAAGTTTAATCTTGTAAAATTTATCTAGATGTATTTTGAAGCTATTTTTAAGGGTATGGTAAATTTAAATATTATTATATATATCCATAAGCTAAAAATAATTCTTATGAAACTCTTGAAAGAATAAAATGATAAGTATCGGTATCACCCTGAATGAATCAAGGAAAATCTTATCAATACTGAGACAATCTCTACAATGAGAGTGACTTATGATTTTGAGGAAAAGATGTCTTTTTTAATTCATAATTGACTGAATCTATCGATTTTTAAAAAAAACATTAAAGATGATGTGGCTAGAAAAATTAAATCACAAGACACACCTTATACCATCAAGTCACTAGAAAAGAAGAAGTCAAAAGTTTGATAAGGTTAAGTTCAACAAAAGGAAGTTTAATATAAGGAACATCCTTTTAAGTAGAGAGTAGCTGATGTAAATAAATAGTATCATAAATTGTCTAAATTTCACAGTGGTTTCATAAAGAATAAATTAGAATAAGAAAATAAGAATAATAAAGATAGAGCAGCGGAGAATCCTTATTTTGGCTTAAAAAAACAAAGGCCAAAGACTTAAGAGAGGATAATGAATGAAATTTGGTCAAGAAGAATAAGAATAAAAAGTATTATTTAAATCTGAATAAATCTCATATTGATAGAACTATCCTTTTTTACATTATAACCTGAGATCATGTTATTGTAGAGGAACAATTTCTGAAAAGAAAGTTTGAGTTTGAAAGAAAAGGGAAATTGGTTGCACCATAAGTTTATGAGAATCCTTCATCCTAATATTCACCCCATCAAAAAGTTATTAAACCAACTAAAAAATTTATAGATTAAATTTTACCAGAATTATTAGCATCAAAAGTTCATAAAAATCCATTGGATGAAATTCCACCTATCTTTACTGCTAATGTGGTGATCTCCCTAGTAGATAAATTTTTAGAAAAATTGAAGTTCATGTTTTAGAAGTTTAAGTATTAAAATAAAAATCATGAATTAAAATTATAAAAAACCTTTCCCATATAGAATCTTTTTTCAGACTTAAATAGAAGAAACGTCACCCCATTAGAATAAATCATCTAAGGAGTTAAATTAATTGAAGTAATATTTAAGTTCAAGTTCTTCACCATCTAGTTTTTCGGTTGAAAGAGAAATTACTTCACTAGAAAAAAAATTAAAATAATCAAAATAAAATAAATTATCATAAATATTAAGAACCAATTAATATTAATAACTTCACTCCTAAGAAACATAAGTTACCAGAATACGGTTGGAGGATAAAATAATAGATTAAAAGGAAGAAAAATATTATAGTTCTTTAGAATCCCTTGTAATTTTGAAAACTTAGAGACTTTATCATAATTTAGATTTTCTATAAAATCTTGTTAAAAAGTTGATAATTGTATCAATAATTTTTGAAAGTTGATGAAAAAAATTAGTTTGATCTAAGATCATAAAACTTGTTTTCAATAGTATAAGTGAAAAAATTAGTTAATCGACTCAGTTCCTAAAGTGAAAGAAATATTGAAGGCTGTATAAGAGGAACAAAATCCTCATGATTAGATTTTTCTAGACATAAAAAATAATATAAAGTTACAAGATAAGGAAATAGGCCCAATTGACAATCAGAATGTTTTTTTACATTAGAATTATGATATTTTACAAAAAATGTCAGATGAATTTGAAGAATTTATTAAGGAAGTAATAGATGAAATATATGATCTTTATAATTCTATTTAAGATTTAATTAAATTATAGGTTTTATAGAACCATAAATTATTTTAATATTATTTTAATATTTAATCCTAAGATAAAATGTTGAAGAATATGATTGATAGTTGAAAACTCAAAAAGAAAATTTTTCTGAGAATATCACAGAGAGATATCATAAGATCAAGTTTCAGGATGATTTGTTGGAAAAGAGTCAGAATTATATTAAATATCTAAAACATATGATTGAAAACATCATAAAAATTATTAGTTTTCAACTTTAGATTGTTGTAAAATTCCAACTACTGATGATTTTCTTACAAACCTAAAAAAATTATTCTTAATAAACCAGCCTGGGCTAACCTCACACATCACCTGAGATATTTTTCTATAAGGCCAAAGTGCATTCCTAATCACCTGGGCCTAGTTAAAAACTTTGGGGTATCACAAGTGAACACATGGGAATTATTACACCCTCAAGAAACACAAAGATCAATAATAGTTCCAACTAGGAACCCAATATGAGTTCTCCTAACATTGGACAATCAAAGAAAAATAAATAAGCAGATAAATATAAATAAATGTTAACAAAACATGAAATAATAAATATAAACAATACAAAAAACTATTTTTCCAAAATATCTTTCCACATAAATAATACCATTGTTATGAAAATATTTTACAAAACTAAAATAAGGAACAAATCTAAAAAAATGGGTTTGGAGAGGTCGATAAACCACACAACCCAACCCGGTCGAACTAACTTAAAAAAACCCAAAATCTCCATGTGACTCTCATGTCCCAACCATAACCTACAGATTGACCACCTCCTAATGAATAGAGATATAAAACCAACCTATAATCCAAAACTTAGGAACACATAAAAATCATAAAGACTACATACCCACTAATGTGAGTATATAGGGTTTGATCCAAAGGCTAGTTTGATACCACCATGAGTCCATTACATTCTGTTTATAAAGAAACCAATTCCATTATCTTGAAAGTGATAAAAAAATAAGTTTTCATTTTCTTTTTCCATAAAAATGGAAAAAATCAACCATTAAATTATATCATATTTCTTAAAATAAACCATTTACAAAACATACCTCAAAGAGGACATACTAAGGTGAAATTATTTCAAAAACCAAAAAACACCTTTTTAAAACAAATTTAATTTCAAAAATAAACAAGTTAAACCTTATCTTTTTATTTAAAACATACCATTTGAAAATAAACACTCACATGGTTTAAAACTTTTCAAAATAGACACTTCACAAGGATTTCATTTAAATCAACCACCTCTTTCCCCTTTATAAAACTTAACACACGCACACTTCACATGAGCATAATATAATATAAAACACAAGAAAATAAAAATCCATAAAGAGTCATAAAAAATGACAATAATAACACAAGGAATTCATTACAATAATAATGATACTAAATCATAAATAACCAATACATCAAAGTAGGATAAAAACAAGAGATAAGAAATTATCATGTCAATATACAATAAATAGGCATAAAATAGATTATATAGCATGAAGAAAAAACCTAGGGACTAATGGTGAAAGTAATTTACATGAAAAAGTGGAACCAATTTTCAATAGGTTAACAGTCATATACACATCCCCCGAATCACTCTAACTAATATCATCTATTACAACCCCTAGACAGGTCATAATATTCAACCAAAGGCTACCATCCAACACATAATCACAATAATAATAGAAAATATCCCATGAATCTCCAATTAGTATCCTAGGGTTCCTCATGTCATAGCTAATAAAGGTGGACCGCTATAAATCCAATGTAAACTACATGAAAATCATATAGCCCAAAGGCAATAAATCAAAATAATCAAATAATTTCTACCTATAAAAACCCCCCTTCAATAGTGATCCCACAACCAAAACAACATAACCATGAATCACAATTAATATTACTATTAATTCATGGAAACAAGAATATAAAATTGGTAATAATGATGCTCATATGGGGTGTAAACAATCAATCAATCAAACTATATCACATAAGGAGCTAACTAAGCCTTTATTTACACATAGAAATGATTTTCTTTGTAAATCCCTTTCAAAAAAACATTTAGAACCCAAAAAAATCCCAAGGGAAATCACACATAATATCAACGCACAAACAATTCAAAAAATTTTGGAAATACTATATGAAAATCACCTTTAAATATAAGGTAAATTCCAAAAAAACACATAAACAATATTAAATAATCAATATTCCCAATTAAACAAAATATTCCTCCATATCAACCAACTCAATAGGACATAAACAATCTTATTTTTTAAAACTAAAAATCCTTTAAAACATGAACAACCCTCTTTAAAAAACTACATTTGGTAAAATCACCATGAACCGGTCATTTTTCTTATAGAAAGCCATCAATATAATTTTATCAAACACCTTGAAAGCATAAAATACCATTTAAAAACAAATTTACATTGAAATAAAAAGGTCACCCATTTTTTCAAAAGGGAAATTCAACAAAATATAGAGATCCTTTGATAAAACAAAACTAAGTATCATATACATCATTACTTTAGTTCAAAAATACATTTAAAGCATCAATAAATCAAGGAACTATTTAATAAAAGTAAATGAAATGGAAATTATTAATTCATCCAGTATAACCATGTCACCTTCAAAGGATACTCTCAAAATAGATCTCCTAGGATGGATCATATCCCTTGGAAACTAAAACCCCAAATAGATCAACCCTAGAAAATCAAAATCATCCAACTATGGCCATTTTGGTTATGGTGTATGGGATAAATTCGAAGAATCTTGAAAGAGAATGAAATAGGAACCCTTACATTTTTATTTAGGGAAGAAAACACTAAGAAACCACTAAGGAGGGGCTTGTAAGGATGGTAGAATCCATAGGGATGAACCATATATAGAGGGAACTGAATGGGGAGAGATAGGGAGAGCCCCCAAAGAAAAAAAAAGCTAAAATACCAAAATTCCCAAACCCAATTAGGTCACACATTTTTCTCACACAATTTACCAATATGTGAATATATCTTGAGATCACCACTATCTAGAATCACCCAAGTCACATGGCTTACCTGAATGGTTTACCAAACTGTGTGGAAACCATGTGATTTTCCCTTCCCAAAACTACATGTGGCATAGTGTTTTCTCTACACGATTTTCCAAACTATAAACCAAACTGTGCAGCCCTATAAATTTTCAAAAAGTTCAAAATTTTACCCCAAGACACCCTGAACTCAAGGGATAAATTAAATATATAAACAAAAGTAAGAAAATGGAATTTCTAGGTGTTAAAATTATCCCCACCATTATACTTTCTACCCCCAGAAAGTTGTAAAAAACTTAGGATAAATGAAAGACCATGTCAAAATCATCAAAATAAAAGATCCAATGCCAAGTTCAACTTCCCAGACAAGAAACCAAGAAAACGGGGCATGAACAGCCCACTCTTAGAGAAAACCACTCAAAATGGTTGTAAATTGAACAGACACTAAAAGATTACAAATTCTAAAATCATATTCATCATAAAACAAGATTTTGAGATGACCACTCCAATGGTCTACTTTGAACTCAGGAACTCAAAAAAATACACTTATCAAAACCCAAAAGTACTTCCCAATTCCCAAACTAGACCAAAATAAATACAACATCAACACCACTAGAATATATGAGGTCACACAAACTATACATAGAAACAAATTCCAACCAAAAAACCCTTTAAGGATACTCCCACAAACAAGGTAAATGCATGGATACTAGATAAATGTCTTCCCACCATTTATAATTAATGTAAAATGGTGAAACCATAAATATTCATACCCAAAATAATGATCACCACAGAGAAGATAAATTTCCACTATTTCTTAGAGAAATAGAAAAAATATTTCAAACCATGGAAAACCAACTCAAAATACCATAAGATTTCATAACTCAACAAGTAACCCAATATAACCAAGATAACACACTTCAAAAAATAGAATAAATACACAAAACATGATCATCCCTAAACAAGGAATGACATGGATCAAGATTCGGGTCAAAAATATATATAAAGGGTAACTTAGGGTCAAACTCACAGAACACCCACTCTTGATGATTCTGAAAGAAACCCTAAACTCAGTTTCCCTCATGGTCTACCTGACAACCAAAATCATATCTATACTACCTCAACTGACACCCAATCTATTTCCATGTAATCCATCCAGAAAACCTCAAATCATGGTCTACATCATGCACAATAATAACAATCACCACAAAATAATGAGGCATGAACATAAAAAAGGCATGAACAACCCAAATTAATAAGAATATGAGATAAAATATATATCATCCATTATAAAAAATATATAGGGTGTACAAAATAGATGGAACAAAGTCTAATAAAAATAGAGGCTACAAAAGAGAGAATTATCAAAACAAAAAAAAACAACATCAAGCTCTCCCATGGATGAAAATATGAAAACCACTACTAAAATAAAATTTGGGTCCCAGATATCTTATTCTTCTCACATCCATTCAACTTACAGAACCTCTAAATGTGAACTGGGTGACAACATTGATGATAGCTCATCAGTGCTATTGCAAAAGAGGTTCTGATGTGTTTAGATTTTCAAACTGTAATCACACTACTGGATTCCACTTTACACTATCTAGATCACCATTAATAACACCATATGGGGTCCCAAAATCACTTACCATAGGTTTCCCAGTTGATAAATCCTCAATAGTGATATACTTATACATCACCTCTATAAAGGTAGTCGGTCAAGAATGAAACACAACTAAACTGAGATATGTGAGAAGGCCTACAACATATAATCAAGCCTTCTTTGAATCAATGGTATCTAACTCAAGATAAAAAGGAACCATTCTTGTCACAACCAGCCTAAGTCGACTCTAAATTGGTCACTCGGGCCGCTCCGTGGCAAGTCCCAAAAGGCATTCTCGATCCTCCCAAGATGGTGACAATACCTGAGGGAATCAAAAGAGTATATAAGGGAATGATTTTTTCCAAATATAAATGATAAGATAAAAATTGGAAATAATGAACAACTCAATACACATTTATATAAAAAAATGAACCGACATCATTTGTACAAAAAAACTAAAAGTACAACTAAATGATACAACTAAATTGTTGGTCAGAGTATACGACTCAAGAGGGGGTTGAATTGAGTATCTATAAAAATTTCTGTAAAAATTGGTTCTTTAAAATATTATCCCCCAATTAAAATATAATCAAATTCAGTTTGTAGTGAATTTATAAAATTTTGGGATGTTCAATTAATTTCTTATAAGATTGATTAGTTCTTAGCTTTACCAATCTAAAGATTAGTCAAACTTTTGAAACTAATCTACTGATTCAAAAAAGATATAATCACTTGCTAAACTAACTATCAAAATTAAATTTAATTTAATTTGAAATGAATTAAACACAGATCATATTAAAACAAAAGACAAATACAAAGCAAATAAAAACAAGAGGTTCAGTCTCAAGCTAAGACTTAGTCCTCTCCACTTGGTGGTCACCTACCACCAAGAAGTTTATCTTAATAAAATTTTGATCCACACCCCGGATCGGGGTTCATAACAGCACACAGGGCTTTCCAGGTCACACTTGACCTCTACCATAGTTATTTGTGGTAAAACTAACAAACAGATCACATAGGATTTATTCTACTATTCTACGTGGGATATAAGAGTAAAAAGAGATTGAGTGTGAAGATATTTAGTATCATATAGTTATGCACAGGAGACAGTGTGTGTGAAATAAACAGATGCACACACTACCCAAAAATTAAACACAAGATCACAACAGATTTATAAAAGAAGAATAGAGTTTAGAAATCTTTGTGTGTTGTACAGTAAATATTTGGACTCAATGGATGTCATGAAAATTATATTTGATTCCTCTTCTGGAAGTTGGATTCAGAAGAGAGTATCAAAACCTTTGTACTTTATCTTCCAGGAGTGAAAATATTTAGCTCTTCGATGTGAGGATGTTTAGAGAGCTTCAGCATGTTGTTGCTTGTAATATTAAACTTCTTGTGTACTCAAGCTTCAAGTTCTTCTATTTTCAATGTTTCTCACATTCGCATGGTCTGCCTTTCTTTTTCTTCTTGTTGGGGTTTTTTATGGTTGAGCCTGTAATCCTTTAATACATCAAGGTCCAATAGAAATGAAGATCTCCCCACATGCATGTACCTCATACTTTCTATAGATAGTCCTATAGACAACATTAAATAGTGCTAGAAACATTAATTTTTAAAAATATGGATGTTAGAAATAAATTTGAATTAATAAATTTGAAACAGTATTTATGACTATCGGTGAGTCATAAGTATCAGTAATTCATTTGTGCTATCAGTCTGTCAGCACTGGTCAGTCAGCATCTGTGAGTTGTCATTGGTGAGTCGATCATCGGTGTGTTGTCCATCGGTGTGTCATCTATTGGTGTTTGGTCCTTCGGTGTGTCATCCATCAGTGTGTCGAACATCGGTGTTTCGAACATTGGTGTGTTGAACATCAGTGTGTCGAACATCGATGTGTCGAACATCGATGTGTCGAACATTGGTGTGTCAAACATCATTGTGTCAAACATCATTGTGTAGAACATCGGTGTGTTGAACATCGGTGTGTCGAAGATCGGTGTGTCGAACATCGGTGTGTCGAACATCCGTGTGTCGAACATCGATGTGTTGAATGACCTATTGGTTCCAGGGACTCTGAGAAACTTATGAAGTGTTTGTTTTACACAAAACACTACTAGATTAAGTGACATCCAAAAATACATGTAAATATACACTTGTAAACGTATTGAATCATAAATATATTTTATTAACTTATCGGAAAGTATTGTACAATATGAATTAATTAAATTACATAGAGGTATTAAATGGAATGAAATAGTAGAATCTGTATATTGACATTATTTGTGATTATGAAAACTACTATAGCATAGAGGTTCCAACAATGTCCCCTTTTTTGATAATCAAAAATTATGGCATACTTGTAAAGTTAAGAAATAATAATAACTTGACTTAGCATACTTCACTGAATATGATTATTCAATATAACTAAAGCTTTCCCTTGTTTGTGTTTTTAAAACAAAGATCCCCCTCAATTATTGGATCAGAGAAAATATATGTATATAGATTATGTTGAGTACATTTCATGTGTCTTGTGCTAGAGTTTCTCCCCCTTAAAGTAATAATGTATACCTAAACTTTTCTACCCTTTTGGTATTATCAAAGAAAGTTAAGAAAAAGGATAAAGAAAGAAGAGAAACAGTATGTGAAGACAAAAAAAATATTTCCATGAATATTCAAAAGAGTAAAGTCAATAAAATAAAGAGATAAATCCCTATAAAATGGACAATCCACCACTAAGGGTTTGGCTTGTGAGGGGTTTTTCCTTTATCTGAAGGATTAGGAGTTGGATCAGAAGGTTTGGGAGTGGAAGAGGGAAGAGGTGGCTTGAAGACAACACCGGAAAGGCAACATCGGTAGGGACACTTTCTACAAGTCTAGGCCTTCTTTCTAACAACACGCGACTGGGATTGCTCTGTAATGATGGGTCGAATCTGGGAAAGATCCTGAGAGATAGTCATTGGAGCAGGAGTTCAAGAGGTAGTGCCAATAGAAGCAGCAGGAGGAACAACAATTGCTTCAACTTGAACATATAGATATGGCTTGAGGAGCTTGATGAAATCATTAATGATTTCACCACCATATTTCATGGACTTCTCGAATTCATCCTTATTTTCCATGAATTTATTCAGCAAAGGGGAAAACTCCTTCAATTTAGTCACTTACTTATTAAAGGCTTCTGTAACTAGAAGAATTATGAGATTTTCAGCTTAAAACTTGAAACTGTTGATGAGATCATGCTTAGTATAGATCTTAGTAAAGTATTTATCCACTTTCTTTTTTATCTCTTTTTGAGCAGCAGAGTCTTAATTTGTGCACTGCCTCACCATATTGTAAACAAATTGTGTATTATTATATACCTTTTCAATAGTTTCTTTGTCTGAATCACTCTGAAGATTCTAAAGTTCCTCTCTGATCACAGCCTTGAGAGATTCCAAATCATCAACAAAACTTTTCACACCTCTAGAACTAGATGGACCAGTAATCATTTTGCCAAGATCCACTTTTAACTTATTCAAATATACACTTAGTAGATGAGTCACCAAGTTCCTAATAACTTCTAGTACACCACTAAAGGAGGTCATGAAATCGGAGGTTAGAGAATTTAACTCATTTCTCATCTTCCTTACTTCTTCTCTCGGAAAGGTATTATGTGTAATGATGGTTTCGGCTGGGGTAATGATATTTGGTTGAATCTCTTAGATCACCATCCTTGAAATATTTCTTTAATCTGCATCCGAAATAACTATTGAAGTGGAGGATTCACTTCTAGATTCAATTGAGGCTCTCATTGACTCACAGAGATCATTTTTGAAAATCTCAAAATCATCCTTAGTGACATAGTCACTAGGTACTATCTGGACTACTGGCTCATCTTATGGAGGTTCAATGGGTGGAATAGGTGAAATAGGTTTTGCTTAATCTTGGGCATGTGGAGTAGGAGGAGGAGGAACCCTATCATCATCAGAGTCATAATCTAGCCCAAAAAGAATGAGACCTGGATTTTTTTTCCACCTTTTAGCACAGATCCAGTCTCTCAGCTCAGCAGTGTCAATCCTAACTCTTCTGCTCTGAGGCTTAGGTACAATCTCATCTTCATCTTCTTCTGCATCCTAACCTCTAGCTAAAATAACATTTCTGGTCATATGAACCAACTGAACTTGTGGTTCTACATGTGCTCCATCCACTTCAACTTCTCCAGGCACTTCCTCAATCTAAGCCACCTGATCCTCAGCCTCTTCATCATGGCCATCAGCCATAAGTTCATTCAATTTTTGAATGATTTCTATATTTTCAACATTAGGATGGGGAAATTTTTCCTCATGACCAGCATATCCATGATCAAAAGCCTCCTATTCAATAGGATCATCACCATCAGCAGCTCCATGTACAGATTCCTCACTGGATCTATCAACTACTTGTTGTCCCACTTTTAATGAATGACTTAAATGATCATAATTTCCCCCTTCATCATCATCATCATCATCATCAGACTCCTCATCTGACTTACTCACATAACCTTCAACTCTAGTAACCTCAGTCTCTTCCTCATCCTCATCACCTAACAAAGGTTCTCTTGAAGGTAAATTCAAAGGTGGACTAGCAGGTCCATAAGACATGTATTTGGAGATTTCAGAAATATCAGGATCACTCCTATCATCAAAAGGAGATCCTTATTCCCTTGTAAACTCAGCCTTAACTTCCTCATCAGAATATATAGGTTCCTCTCCTAGTTTTAAGCCAGGATCAAATTGATCCTTTGGTCTGGTAGGATGGTCAATCAGATGGAATTCCTCATACATTTTTCCTCATCTCCTACCCTGCATTTATTCCATGAGTTCTAGAAGATCTTCATTCTCTTGAAAATATCTTTTTGAAGGCAGAAACCACTACATGCACTTATCACTTCATCTCCATCTTCCACACAGCCCAACTTCTTTAACATGGCAGAGAACATCCTCGGATAGTACAAACATGTTTCCTTCTTAGATAGCTTTATCATATCAAAAACATGCACAATTAGATACCTAAAAGGGTTCACTTTTATCCCATTTTTCAATAGATATATTAGGAATACATCCTGATACTTCACAATAGAGAAATCTCCTTTCCTTGGGCAGATTTGATGTTGAATAAACTTAAAAAGTAACTTTGCCTATCTGTCGAATTCACTAGTAGTAGTCCTCATAGATTCTCCACTTCCAGTAAGCTCCTTTAGAGCATCTTCATATGAAAGAAACTCATAGGAAGGTGTAATATTACCCTAATAATCAGCATAGACACCTTCATGAGGCATCTCCAAGCACTCAACCCATTCTTTAAATGAAAAAGATATCTATTTTCCCTTTACCACCGACTTCATCCTTGATTCCTCAGATCCATCCAGAGATATATTCAAATGTTGATAAAACTCATGTACTAGTTGGGGATAATAATTCCTTTCATTTTTTGAGAACCATATCATCCACCCTTGAGATTTCAGTACTCTCAATAAAAACAACTTTCTTGACAGAATCCACTCAGCAGACACTTCTTTCTCAGTTGTAACCACTCAAATTTCCAATAATGGTTTTACAGTCCCACTGAACTCACCCTTATGAAGTTTAGCTGATGGATATTTTCTCATCTCTTCCATTGCACACTTCGTTCTTGCCATTTCTGAATATTCAGATTCCAAAGGGTTTGATAGGTCGAGGGTCGAGAGATAGATTGACAAAGGGTTGAAGGTTTTATGGCAGAGGGAATGTGAAAGGTCGAAGTGGATTGAATTCAATTTATCATTTATGGATCATAAAATCATAAATCATAAAATTTAAACATGGAAAAAATAACACAAAACATCAACATTTTATTTAAAATGGAAAGAATTACAAAAGAGTCCTTAAATACATCGGTGTCATAGAATCGGTTTTACACGATCAGTTTAAAGGATCGGTTTCAAAATATCGGTTTCCTGGATTGGTTTCAAAGGATTAGTTTCAAGGATCAGTTTCAAGGATCATTTTCAAGGATTGGTTTCAAGAATCGGTTTCAAGGATCAGTTTCAAGAATCGGTTTCAAGAATAAGCTTCAAGAATCGGCTTCAAGAATCGGCTTCAATAATCGGAGATAATTTTCAGAAATTTAGAGATTTATCATTTTTAGTTCATGTTTGATGTAGTTCATTATCTCAGATTTTGAGGTTTTAGTGAAGATATCAGCAAGCTGATGCTCAGTCCCAATAAACTCAAGAGTTATATTGTATTTTTTATAATGATCTATCAAAAGGTGATGTCTTACATCAATATGTTTTGTACTAGAATGGGAAATTGTATTCTTAGAAATTTTAATAGAACTTGTGTTGTCACAGTTTGTGAGGATTTTTATAAATTGAAATTCATAGTCTAATAAAGTGTGTTTTATCCACAATATTTGATCATAGCAACTACCAGCAGCAATGTATTCTACTTCAGCAGTTGATAATGCAACTGAATTTTTCTTTTTACTACACCATGATATTAGAGACTTTCCCAAAATGTTACATGTTCTAAAGGTACTCTATCTATCTAGATTACATCCACCAAAGTCATCATCTGAATATATAACTAAATCAAAAGGTTTTTCTTTAGGATAAAACAATCCTAAATTAGTTGTATACTTGAGATATTTGAAAAATCATTTAACAACATTTAAATGTGACTCTTTTGGGTTTTCTATAAATCTTGCACACATACACAAAATTAACATAATATCTATCCTACTAGTATTTAAGTATAGTAAACTCCCAATCATTCCTCTGTAAGCAGTTTGATCAACTGATTTTCCATTTTCATCAAGATCTAACTTATATGTAGAACTCATAGGGGTTTCACTACTCTTAATGCTATCAAACCCATATCTTTTCAAAATATCTTTAGTTTACTTACTTTGATTTAAAATAATACCTCCTTTATTTTGAAATATTTGAAATCCAAGAAAATATTTAAGTTCACCCATCAAACTCATTTCAAATTCACTTTTCATTGTTTTTTAAAAAACATTACACAAATAATTTTTAGAAGATCCAAAGATAATATCATCTACATATATTTGATCTGTTAAAACTTCTTCTGAAATTCTTTTTATAAACAAAGTAGGATCTTCAAGTCCTATTTTAAAGCCTTTAGAAATAAGAAAATTACTCAACCTTTTATACTAATCTCTTGGAGCTTGTTTCAAACTGTATAAAGCTTTAGATAATTTGAACACTTGATTTGGAAAAAGTGGATTAGTAAAACAAGGGGGTTGTTCAACAAAAACATCCTAAATTATATAACCATTTAAGAATTCACTTTTGACATCCATTTGGTAAAGTTTAAAGTCCAAGTGTGTTGTATAGACAAGTAAGATTCTAATTGCTTCAAGTCAAGCTACCGGTGCAAAGGTCTCTTCACAATCAATTCCCTCTTCTTGATTATATCCTTGTGCAACCAATATATCTTTATTTATAACTATATTTCCAACTTCATATAATTTATTTCTAAACACCCATTTGGTTCTTATGGTCAAAGTATCCTTTGGTATATCTAAAAGTTTTTAAACTTTATTTATTTCAAACTGATTAAGTTTTTCTTGCATTGACATTACCCAAAGTTTATCATTGATCATATCATTGATATTTTTAGGTTAAATTTGTGACAAGAAAGATTTATGTTCCACCTAGTTTCTCAAGGAAGCTCTAGTTTGTGTTTCTCTATCTAAATCGCCAACAACAGTATCTAAGGGGTGATTTTTAAGGGTCCTTGTTGATCTAGAAAAGGTAGGACTTGTTATTTCAAATTGGTCAAGTTGATATGGTTCATTATGGTTAGGATCTAGAGAATTTCAAGAACTAGAAGTTTTTCCAAATTCCTTCACGTGATGATTTTAGGTTTTATCATTAATGTCTATATTGGACATATCCTATTCAATATTTTCTAGTGAAGTCTTGGGATCATGTGGATTTGTTTCATCAAACTTGATATGTACAGATTCCTCTACACACTTTGTTTTATTATTAAAGACTCTATAGGCTTTGCTTGATGTAGAATATCCAAGAAATATTCCTTCACCACTTTTGGAGGCAAATTTATCTAAATTATATTTAGTGTTTGGAATATAAACTTTACATCCAACACTTTAAAATAACTTACTTTGGATTTCCTATTATTGCACAACTCATAAAGAGTTTTCTTAATGATGGGTCTAATTAAGACTTTGTTTATTATGTAACAAGCTATATTAACAACTTCAGCCCAGAAATAAATTGGTAGGTCATATTCATTAAGCATAGTTCGGGAAATTTCTTATAGGGTTCTATTTCTTTTTTCTACCACACCATTTTGTTGAGGAGTCCTAAGGTTAGATAAGTTATGATTATAGTCATTTTGTGAGCAAAAAAATCAAAATATTGATTCTCAAACTCATGGCCATGATCACTTCTTAGGGATTTAACCATAATTCCACTAAGATTTTCTACATTCCTAGAATACTTGGTAAAGTGAGAACAAGCTTCACTCTAGTGAGCTAAGAAAAATGTCCAGGTGTACCTAGAGAAATCATCTACAAGAACATAAACATAGTTCTTCCCATTTAGACTCAAGACTCTAGAGGGTCCAAACAAATCCATGTGAACCAACTCAAGAGGTTGATAAGTAGTTACTTATTTCTTTGGTTTGAAAGAGATTTTATGTGGCTTTCCTTTTTTATAAGGATTACACACTTTATTGTCTAGAAACTCTAATTTGGGTAGGTATCTAACTAAACCTTTTCTAGTTAACTTCTTAAGAGAGTGTATGTTGTAATGTCCTAGTATTCAATGCCAAATCCAAGACTCTTTGTGAAAGGAATTTAGACAAGAGACATTTTTTGAGGCTAGTGTGTCTAGATTTATAGCATATACATTATCATTTCTAAAAGCAGTAAATACTAAGTTATTATTAGCATAAAAAATGGAATGAATCATTTTCAAATTTTAAATTAAATCCATCATCACATAATTGAGATATGCTGAGCATGTTATACTTTAATCTATCAATATACAATACTTTAGAAATTGAAATAGAGTTAGGGTTACCAATCTGGACTAGGATGATGATTTTTTCTTTACCATTATCACCAAATGTGACATGTACTCCATAAATCTTGATAAGAATTTTAAATATTGAATAATACCCTTTCATATGACTTAAACAGCCACTGTCCAAGTACCACAACTTTTTATAGGAGCTCTTTAGGCATTTTACCTATAAAACTGTTCATCCTAGAAATGACTTTGCTACCCATATCTGTTTGGGTCCACATACATTAGTGATATAAGCTTTAAGAACCCACAATTTTCTTATGGGCTTCCTATATGAAAAATATATAGTTTTTAAAAAATAAAATCTATTTGGTTCTGAATAATTGGATGTAGTAAAAGAATTCTTGGAACTAGAACTTGCAACAAAATTCTGGTTTTTGAAAAAAATAGCAGATTTTCCAGATTTGGTTACAAAATGTGATTTGGATAAATTCCTTTGACCTGGTTGATATCCTATCCCAGAAGTATACTTAGGATCTATTTTTTACCAATAATTTGAGTAAGGGTATTTTTCCCATTGGTAAACTTTTCTAAGTCATTCTTCAATTACTCATTAGATATTTTTAACTCATTGTTCTCCTAGAGCAGTTGATCATTTTTCTATTTTTTAGCTGTAAGTTCATATTTAATTGTCACAGTATGAGTATGTTATTTATTCAAATATTTATACTTATCCTTCAACTCATTACATGTTTCTTATAGAATGTTTCAATATTCAAATAATTCATCATTTTTCATATTCTCAAACTCACTTTCAGAATAATAAGAATTATGTACAGGAGAGTCTATGGTTACCTCAGTTAATTTTGTCATAAAATACATACTAGACTTATTATCTTTCTCATTTTGAGAAGAAGCAGATTCACTAGAGTTTTCCTCAGAGGCACTCGAGGAGGCCTTCATTGCTTTATTGTAATTTATATCCTTATTTTCATAGTTTTTCTTGTATTTAAACTTTGTACAGTCATCCTTGACATGTCCTTTCCTTTTACATTCGAAGAAATTTATCTCTTCTGACTTATCATTTCTCTTCCAATCCTTTTTTCAATTTCCCTTATTATCATACTTTCCTTTGTAATTGGGATTTCTAAAAAAATTCTTTTTACTATAAAATTTCTTGAATATTCTAGCCAGTTAGTCCATTTCTTCATCATTGTCTAAAGATAATTATTCATTACTAGAGCTTTCAATAGCAGCTTTAACTTTATCCTTGTCTTTACTTTTATATGTAGTTGTCTTGAAAGCTACAGACTTTCTTTTGGGTTCATTTTCTTCTTGATTTACCTTCAATTCATATTTGAACATCATTAATTTTTCAATAAACTCTTTCATTGGAATCTTATCAATGTCGCACAATTCTATAATAGATACAGATTCCCCATGCAATCTTTCTGGTAAGTATCACAGAATCCTCATAATTTTCTCTTTGGATGTTATTTCTCTTCCTAAAGAAATCATGTTATTCAAAATTTCATTGAACCTAAGATACATATCAGAAATATACTCATCAAGATTTATTCTTAAGTTTTCATATTTAATAGTATAAGTATTTAATCTCATTTCTTTAACATTAGATGTTCCCTCATGAGAAACATACAGAGTGTCCCAAATATCATGTGCGGATTTACAAGCGAAAATACGGTTAAACTATTCATCACATAGTGCACATTACAGAGCATTAATTGATTTATAATTATTGTTATAGGTTATATTATTAGGTTCATCCCAAGTATTTCTAGCAGTTTCAGGAATTTCATACTTACTTTCAATTGAAGTCCTGATTTCAAACCCCATTCTTTCTAGATGTATTTTCATTTTAAGATTCCACTAAGCATAGTTAGTTACATTAAATAAAGGTGTTCTATTGGTAGCAGACCCTTCTAATCTTTTATCCATGATAAAAACTGTAAAATAATTTCAAAGAGAAAAAAAATTAGAAATAATAGAAATTTTGAGATCTTTGAAAAACAATTACAATCACGGTTGACAAGATTTGAAAACTGACAATAAAAAAATATTTTTTTTATTAATATGATACCAAATGTTGGTCGGATTAGATGACTCAATAGGGGGGTGAATTGAGTATCAATAAATTTTTTTGTTAAAATTGGTTATTTAAAAGAATATACCCCAATTAAAATATAATCAAAGTCAGTTTGTATTGAATTTATAAAAGTCATGAATGTTCAATTAATTTCTCATAAGATTTATTGGTAATCAGCTTTACCAATATAAAGATTAGTCAAACTTTTGAAACTAATATACTGATTCAAAAAAGATATAAACACTTTCTAAACTAGCTATCAAAATTCAATTTAGCTTAATTTGAAATGAATTAAACATAGGTTAGATTAAAACAAAAGACAAATACACAATGGATAAAAACAAGAGTTCCAGTCTCAAGATGAGACTTAGTCCTCTCCACTTGGTGATCACCTTCCACCAAGCAATTTATATTAATAAACTTTTGATCCACACCCTGTATCGGGGTTCACAACAGCACACAGCACTATCCAGGTCACACTTGACCTCTACCACAATTATTCAGCAGAAAACTAACAAACAGATCACAAGGGATCTCTTCTATTGTTCTATATGGGATACAATAGTAAAAAGAGATTGAGTGTGAGGATATTTAGTATCCCCCAGTTATGCATAAGATACAGTGTGTATGAAACAAACAGATGCACACACTTCTCAAAAAGTAAAAACAATATCACAACAGAGTTATAAAAGAAGAATAGAGTTTATAAATCTCTGTGTGTTGTGTAGTAAAGATCCAGACTCGATGGATGTAGTGAAAATGATATTTGAGTCCTATTCTAGAAGTTGGATTCAGAACAGAGTATCGCAACCTCTGTACTCAAGATTCTAGGAGTGAAAATATTTAGATCTTCGATGTTAGGATGTTCGGAGATCTTCAGCACATTGTTGCTTGTAATATTAAACTTCTTGTGTACTCAAGCTTCGAGTTCTTCTATTTTCAATGTTTCTCAAATTTGCACGGTCTTCCATTCTTTTTCTTCTTGTTGGGGATTTTTATGGATGAGCTTGTAATACTTTAATACTTCAAGTTCTAGTAGGCATGAAGATCTCTTGACGTGCATGTACCTCATATTTTCTACGGATAGTCCTACAGAAAACATTAAATAATGTCAGAAACATTAATTCATCTAAATATTAACATTAGAAATAAATTTGAATTAATAAATTTGAAACAGTGTTTATGACTATCGGTGAGTCATAAGTATCAAAGAGTCATTTGTGTTATTGGTCTGTCAGCATCGGTGAGTTGTCATCGGTGAGTCGATCATCAATGTGTCGTTCATCGGTGTGTCATCCATCGATGTGTCATCCATCAGTGTGTCGTCCATCAGTGTGTCGAATATCAGTGTGTCGAACATCGGTGTGTCGAACATCGGTTTGTTGAACATTGGTGTGTTAAACATGGGTGTGTCGAACATCGATGTGTCAAACATCGGTGTGTCAAACATCAGTGTATCGAACATCGATGTGTTGAATATCGGTGTGTCAAACATCAGTGTGTCGAACATCGGTTTGTCGAACATCGGTGTTTCAAACATTTGTGTGTCGAACATCGGTGTGTTGAACATTGGTGTGTCGAACATCAGTGTGTTGAACATCGATGTGTCGAACATCGGTGTGTCGAATGAACTATAGGTGCCCGGGACTCAGAGAAACTTATGAAGTGTATGTTTTACATAGAACACTACTAGATTAAGTGACATCCAAAAACATATTCAAATATACACTTGTAAAGATATTGAAGCATAAATATAGTTTATTGACTTATTGGAATGTATTGTACAGTATGACTTAATTAAATTACTTGTAGATATTAAATGGCATGAAATAGTAGAATCTGTAGATTGAAATTATTTGTGATTATGAAAACTAATATATCATAGAGGGTCCAACATAAACCGACTAGACCTGATGGACAACTAACTCCATGTGACATATCTATTCACTCTCCAACACAATGATCCCATGTTTCTCAAGGCGACCTAACTCAATCTGAAACCTACGCAAGGGATAAAAGAAAAAGAAGACTATAGGTGTGAGTATTAAAACTCAGTAGGTTAAGATGATATTCTATTCCAAATGAAATTAATTTAAAATAAAATAAACATAAATTTCATGTTTGAAATACAATATATAAAAATTATGTTTTCAAAACAAGGTTCCAAGCAATGGAAGTTATCAGACAAAAGCTTGCAAGTTTTATACACAAGAATTCTAGAACAATTTCTAAAGATATGCAACTTTAAAATGGAAAAGAATTTCAATAAGGATGCTTTAAATAAAGTGAACTTTTAAATAAAACAAACATTCTATTTAATTTTCCATCTAAATACACCATATTCCTATGGTGAATACAATATATCAAATGAGCACTAGTGATGGGAACATCCCTAGGCACTAGCTAGCTGTGGGCCCAAGGTACCTCGTATCTCGGTGAAAATTAACTATAAGAAATATATATTCTCATGCATGAGCCTCTATTAAGGAATAATACCTATAACCTAGTTATCCCCAACATCATCATCATAGTTTAGTTATTTTTTTCATCATCAAACATGCTACATGAAATAGGGATGAAACCACTCCACATCACTAGCATACTAGTACACGTTCTCCCACCTAGATACCTGGGATTCCATATTTATGGTCAATAAAGTTCCACATGTTAACACATGCCCTTTGCACATGAAAATTTCATTTCAAACTCATAATCTCAACAAAAATCACTCAACCATGTTTCACATATCCTTCACGGGTCAATAAACCGCTTAGAATTTTCATAAAACAATTTCAAGAAGTATAACGAGGCTTTGCACATAAAACCCATTTAAAATTCTATTTTAATGCCAAAAACCCACCAATACCATATCAAACAAAATTTTTCAGCCCCAAAACCATTTAATAAATCAGTTTCATGAATCATAAAAAGATCCCAAATGATACAACATGGAATACACACGAAAACCAGTTTTATAAGAAAAATGTCAAATGGGCCTTTAAGCATTCTTCACAAAAACAACATTTATCAAAAAAACCAATTATACTATTCATAAATAGATTTAAAAACACCATTTTAATAAAAAAATAATTTACATAAACCCCTTAAAAATTCAGGTTAGACATTCAAAACCCATCCATTTTTATAGAGATGCCAAACGGGCCATTTATCAAGAACACATGCCAAAACACCCTAAAACCCATACTCATTTCATTATAAAACCGAAAAACAGATTGGAACCCACATAAGAAACCCAAATAGATTGATTCACATGCTTAAAATATTTTTCATAATCCAAAACAATCATTTTATATCAACTTGATCACACAAAATCCAACCGGGCACTTTCCCAAAAATGTGGCATGCGACATTTAATGAAACTAATTCTATTTAACACTAAAATGTTCATAAAAAAAATCATGCCAAAAAATTATTTAAATGGATAAAAAAATTTCTAAACAATACAAACCAAGTGAAAAAGATAATAGAACATTTAAACAAACACTTGGTGCGCACTTTTATAACAAAACAACACTATTTTTCACAAAACAAGTCATAAACACCACTTTGCACGCCAAATAAAATTATTTAAGGCTTATAAAATAGTACTAATAATGTTTATATGGTTAAAATACCATTAAAAATATTAATATTAAATAAAAAGGACAATCGTAATGGGAAACCTATCTCAAATCCTTGGTGGAATGGAAACGCACACCCGATATCACCATTTGAGGGTTTATAAACCCTAAACCTGTGAAGACTAGCCCCAAAAAAACAAAGCCACCATAAAAAATTGGGTTATAACAGAACCCTAGGTCATTAATGACTAGTGAGGAAGAGATATCCCATAAATAATGTGAGGAAGATGAGGAAGGTGGAGAAAGGAGAATGAAACTCACATTGATAACTATGGAACTCTTCATATTCCCTTATATCCACACTCTTAGAGGAGATGTAATGGATTGGAACTCAATGGAGAGGCTCCTTAGGTCTAGATGAACTAGGAAAAGAATATTTGTGGGAAAAGAGTAAAAAATGAATGATTTATGAGAGAAACAAATTTCCTTTTCAAATCTAGATGATTTTAGAAACCATGAGAAAGTTATACCTAATCCCATATAAAGATGGGGTCCAAAGAGGTAAAATGGAACATGGGGTTGCGCCTATTGATTTTGGCCTCGTGAGTTTGAATGACCAAAAAATATTAAAAAATAAATAAGATATAAAAGTAACAAAATGTTTTTTTTAAACTGGAAATGGGCACCCGGGTTAGCCCAATACCTAAATAAATAACCCAAATATACCATGATTATGAGTTCCTAAGGGGTAAAAATGGATATGGTGGTTTTAATAGTTTAGGGTAGGCCAAGTGAGAAGTTT
The DNA here is from genome assembly GCA_963277665.1 of Viscum album. Lineage (NCBI taxonomy): Eukaryota > Viridiplantae > Streptophyta > Magnoliopsida > Santalales > Viscaceae > Viscum > Viscum album. The sequence continues at coordinate 18,832,380 of OY728157.1, read as the reverse complement.
AATAGGTAAAAAATTTTAAAAATGAATGTGTTCTAAAAGAAAAAAATGTTTTTTTAAATCTGGAAATGGGCTCACGGTTTGGCCCAAATCTTAAAGTAACCACCCTTTCTCCAAAAACAACCCCCAAAAAGATATGGGGAACCCATTGTAGGTTGATTAGACATATATGAAACTTGAAAACTCAATATTTAACTCACCCTAAACCCAATAAAATTATCAGGATTTCCAATGAACCGGATCAAAACCAATACATGAAAAACCGAGTGTGACAATTCTAATAAAACATCAATTTATTCTTTCACCGGCCTTATTTAGCGACTTTGTCGCCTCCTAGAATCCCTAGTCACTAATAAAAACTATAGGATACCAATTTTAAACTCTCATTCATGATCCATGATATGAGAATAAGGAGTCCTTGCTAATTCCATTGAGGGTATAGGCTGAGTTATAGACTGGGAAGACAATAGTTGGATCGCTAGAATGACTACCTGAGAGATTCAATTCTAGAATTTTTTATTCATTTTTGGGGGTCACATCCTAAAACATCATCAAAATACAACCTTTAATCAAACAAGACCAATTTAAAAACAAGGTATACAAGGGTGTAATGTGTACATGACTGCATCAAAAAGAACTCTTTATAAACTCATTTCAAAAGTACCTAACAAGGATTTCTTACCAATTCAAAACACTAAAAGGGTTTATAAAAATCCCTTTCAAGGTTCCATTTCAAAAATCATAAAAAGTGACCCATTTCTTAAAAAAACCTTTAAACCTCGCATACCAAAACTTTTCAATTTTTTATAAAGTAACTCTCCTATGGAAATTAACACTTTTCCTAAACCATTTCAGAAATTCCATCAAGCTTAAAACCTAGGAAATTCATTACTTTAAAATCATTTTAACTCAAAAGTCATTTCATGCACTTAAATCACTTGTTCTATTATTCAAAAACATTTCAAAAACATAACTCAATAACCCAAATCATGGTTTTCAAAAAAAACTCAAATACCAAAGAAAAATACACTACTTTAAAATTGTATGAAGTAGACTTTAAAACCCAAAAGGTATATTTGATTATTCACAAACACGTATCACAAATCATGAAAAGGGATAAAATAATAAAATTATGGAAAAAACAAATAATTACCAACATCATACACTATATATAGTATAACTACAAGGTTTTATAGACTATGAACCAACCATTTTTGTGCCACTGAAATTTTCCAGAACAGTCTATATAGTTTGTACTAAGTTTGAAAGATCATGGACCTTACCCATGAATCCCATGGATTGCCTCTAGTTTCACTCAAAAACTAAAAATTTCTAAGAAACATCCTAGATTATTTCTATAACTCATAATAGTATCAAACCACATCAAAATATCTCAAAAATAAACGATTGTAAATCCCAAATTCAAAATAAAGCACCCAACCACCCATGTAAACTAAAGGTCTATCATGAAGAAGAGTTGTACAAGAAATTATTTGACCCACCCCTTAAGCTTAAAAGTCCTAAATTATATCTACCATCAACCCCCAAATAATAATAGGGCTCCAATTCCATTTTTTAATGAACCGACCAGGGCTGACCTGATATGTCACCCTAGCCATTCCACCAGAAGGCCTGAGGTATGTTCTCGATCACCCTAAGCTAGAGACAAGATCCAGGGTATCACAAGTGAACTTGTGGGAGTTATTTCACCTCAAAGAAACACCAATATAAATAAAGGTTTCGACTACAAACCTGACATGTGGTATCCATACATTGGATGACCATTCCAAAATAAATAAGCAGATATAAAAAAATCTAACCAAATATGGCATAATAAAGATAATAAATATATAAAATTACTTTTTCAAAATATATTTCCACATTAATAAGAAACTTTTCACAAAAATATTTTACAAATACAAAATAAGTAATAAATCTAAAAAAATAAGGATATTGAAGAGGATGATACACCACATGACTCAAACCAATCAAACCAACTCAGGAGAAAACCCCAACATCTCCATGTGACTCTCATGTCACCACCATAACCCAAATTATTCCCACTTTCCAATGGAGAGATTTATCAAACAAACTTTAAATAAATAGAATGGGAACCTATAGAAAACCTGAAGGCTATATACCTACTAATTTTTGTATGTTGGGTGTGATCCAAAGGCTAATAGGATATCACTATGCATCTATTTCATTTCTTTTATAAAGAAACCAAGTCCATTAGTTCTAAAGAAATAGAAAAATAAGTTTTAAATTATTTTTTCTATAAAAATATAAATGATAAACCAATACCTTATATCATCTTTCTCAAAATACACAATTTATAAAAACATGCCTTAAAGAAGACTTACCAAGGTGACATCATTTTGAAAACCAACCAACACCTTTTTAAAACAACTTTCACTTCAAAAATAAACAATGTAAAGCTTCTCATTTTATTAAAAATATCACTTTTCAAAAAAAACATCACATGGTTTAAAACATTTTAAAATAAACACTTCACAAGTACTTAATTTAAATCAAACTCCTATTTTAGAATTTTAAAACTTAACACACACACACACACTCGACGTAAGTATAAGATAAATAAAAACACAGGAAAAATAAAATCCATGAAGATTCATAAACAAATGAAAATAATAACACATAGAAATACTTGAAATAATAATGATTCTCAATCATAAATAACAAATACATCAAAGTAGTCTCAAAATAACAGATAAGAAACCCATGTGTCAATACACAATAAAGAGGCATAACATAGAATACATAGCATAATGAAACGAATAAGGGACTAGTGGCACAAGTACTAGATGTGAAAAATTGTAACCAGCTTCCAATAGGTTAATGGTCACAAACTCATCCCCTGAATCACTCTAACTAGTCTCATCAGTGACAACCCCCTTGCCAGGTCATAACATTTGACTAGAGGATACTGGGAATTTTACAATCTCATTTAGCATAGCTAATGTCCCTTGACTCCCCACTTAGTATCCTAGTGTTCCTCATGTCATACCTAATAGAGGTGGACCACTGTAAAGACAATTTCAACCGCACGAAAATCACAATGCCCGGAGATAATAAATTACAATGATAAAATACTTTCCACCTCCAACATGACCATGATCCCCCAACCCAAACTATATAACCACAAAAAAAAATTCATATAACTATTAAAAAATTCACACAAGCATAGATAATGGGTAACAATGGGGCTCAAATAGTGTGAAAATAATCAATCAATATCATATAAGGTGATAATCGGGCCTTCTATTTACACATAGAAATGATATATATTGGAAGTCCCTTTAAAAACCCATTTTGAACCCAAACACAATCCTAATGTAAATTACACATAACACCAAAGTATAATCAAAGAAAAAAATTGGAAATTTTGAATCAAAATCGCCTTAAAAACAAGGTAAATTTTATAAAACATGTAAAAAATATCAATTCATCAACATTCCTAATTAAACAAAGGATTCATCCAAATCAACCAACTCAATAGGACACACACAACTCTTTTCAAAACACTTAAACCCTTTAAAACATGAACACATCACTTTAAAATACACATTGGATAAAATCACCATGAACCAATCGTTTTTTTATTGAAACCCATCAATGGAATTTTATCAAACACATTGAATTCATAAAATAACATTTAAAAACAAAGTTCCATTGAACTAAACAACTCAACCATTTTTTCTAAAGTAAAACCCACAAAAAATGGAGATCCTTTGATAACACAAAACTAAGTATCATATAAATCATTAATTTAGTTCAAAAGAAATTTAAAATCCTTAAGAAACCAAGAAACTCTTTTATAAAAGGAAATAGAAGGGAAACACCTACCTCAATCAATATAACCATGTCACTTTCAAAAGATACCTCTAGAATAGGTCTATTATGATAGAACAGAACCATTAAAAACTATAATCCCTAATTTATTAACCATGTGAAACCAAAATAATCCAACCATAACCATTAGGGTTAGGGAACATGGGAGAAATAGTAAGAAAATTTAAGGACAAGGAAAGAGAAACCCTTAACATTCGATTTGGGGAAGAAACCACTAATAAATCATAAAGAAACCACCAAGGAGGGGATTATAAGGATCATAGAAACCCTATAAAGGTTCCATAGATGGAAGAAACTGAATAGGGGAGAGATAGGGATAACCCAAAAATAAAAATAAAGCGAAAAGACCAAAATTTATAAACCTAAGAGTGTTTCATGATTTTCTCGCATGATTTACCAAATTGTGCAGAGACTGTGAAATTTCCACAGCCCAAAATTGTAGGTGGAACATGGTATCCTAGGAACAGTTTCCCAAAACATGCTCCAAATCAAGTGGCCCTATAAAATTTCAAAAAAATCTAAAATTTTACCCCAGGACGCCCTTAACTCAATGGATAAATTAACCTCATAATAATTAGCAAGAAAATGGAATTTCAAGGAGTCGTAAAATTAGATTTAAATGTTTTCTTATTTGTTTATTGAGTATAATATTACTCTTACACTTAATCCAATTATTTTTTAATTAATTATTTTTGAACATTTCAAATTATATTTTGTTGAATGTTTTGATTTACCATTTTTCCATGAAATGTGTTTGTATTTTAGGAATTATAAGAGTGAAAGTTTTATTATTAAAATAAAATAAATATCCAAATGGGGAGATATCATTGTTTTTATTTTATTCTTTTTATTTTATTGTATTCTTTTTAAAAATAATAAAAGGGAATAAATTTAATAAATCTTTTTTGTCCCACTAAGAGGGGTGATTTTATTTCAAAGAGGGAGAATTTATTTTTCAAATAGGGAGATTTACCTTGTTTATCTTTTAATAAATTTATTTTCTAAAATCACAAAGGGGGGAAGTTTTAAAAAAATAAGTTAAAAAATTACAAAAAATAAAGATAAGTTGATGATTTTTTAGTAAGGAATGTATCTTTCATTAAGGGATATTTTTGAGTTTATCGGAGGAATCATAAATATTATTTATTTTAAATTCTAAAAGTATTTATTTTTCATTAGTGTTTATGATTTTTAAAAAGTGAGAGATTATTGAGTCAAAGAATCACTTTATCCTTTGTTTTAAAAATCAAAATACACTTTATTAAAAAAAAATATCTGACTTAAGTTTTTTAATTTATCTTTGGTGCATGTAAATTAAAAAAACAATAAATAAAATACAAATAAACTTAGGTTTTAATAAATATTAATGGTTTTAAAATATTTGAAAATGTAATGATCTTAGGAATTTCAAAATACTAATGGTTTAAGTTTTTATGAAAAAAAATGTATATTTAAGCACTTCATTGGTTCCTAATGACTTCATTAGTTAATATAACAAGTTATTTAGTCTATTAGAAGATGAATAAGTTAAATTCTACTAATATAAATACAATTGATACTAAAAGACAGGAAATCTATGCATTGAAGTTTGTTATAATGATTTATATAAATAGAGCCACACTATAAGTGTCATAATACACAGAGATACAAGAATACTCAAAACCTATAATTTCTTGAAGCCATTAATTTCTTATTGTTTAGTGCACTTCACATTTTTTTACTTTTTGAGAGTTTGCTAAGATCCTATAATTTTGAGGTTTTATTCTAAAATCTCCCAGTTTTATTGTTTTAATCATTTCATTTTTTATCATGCTGATCAAGGGCTTCTGGTTGTGGTAGATAGATTCTAGCTTCTGGTTTTTAAAATCAGACACTTTCCAACAAGTTTACAGTTAAGATATTCTCAGTTTTGGGGAAGAAAGACTATTCGAAAGGTTTCTAGTTAAGGATACCTTAAAATAAGTTTAGATTTATCATAATGATATTGGTAAAATTATGGTTTCAATAATATACTTTAAGGGGAATTGATTGGAAAATAAATACCCCATATTCTATTATTTATATTGTGATTATTATTTTATCAGTAATTGTTTAAATTTTGATTGCTTATTTTTATGTTGCATTTGTTAGTTTCATCAATAGATGTGAAATACTGATTATTTAATTACTACTTTGTTTAATTTTACATTATTTTTTATTTTTTTGGTTATATCAGATATTTATATTTTTGATAGTTTTAATACTTTAGGAGGATGAAAATTTTTAGTTGGTTTTAAACTACAATTCACCCCCTCCCCCTCTTGTAGTGTGATTTACCTCAATATTTAGTGATAAAAGTAAAAAATATATGCCTAAAAATATTAACAAATGAAAATTTTAATTCCTAGTTATTATAGAATGGTATAAATGGATTTAATTCTTAAATATATTTAAAATTTATATTTTCAATTTGATTAAATAAATATTATTTTTGGATTTCGAATATTGAAATCAACTTAAGGTGAATTTTAGTGTTGTGTATTTTTATCTAAATGAATTAAATTTATATATTTTAAATAATGATAATAATATGATTTTTAAAAATATAAAAAAAAAATATTAACACTGATTTAATTAGTCATGGATATGAAATTAGTTTAAGAACACTTAAACAATAAAAAGACATTTTTCTATAAAAATGGTTTTTATATATATTCTATGTTTTAATTTAAAAGTTAATTTTCTCATATTTAGAAATTTAATTAGATTAAATGGATTATAAATTTTAATCCATCTCATAAAAATTATATAGGATGGGTCATATTATATTTTTATTAAAAAATAATTATCATGGTAAAAATTTAATCATGGTTAATTAAGGTAAAAATGGATAACATAGGGTGGCTCGATTTTTGTTAAATTTATATATCACAAAGACCATCTAGATAAACTTTAATAGGTTTTAAATTCATAACCATGTGTATCACCAACATTTAATCACCTAACTTGACTAACTACCATGTGATTCCACCTTTAACCCATACCTAACTTTTGTTTCCAAGTAAAAGTCAGCCTTTTCACCTATAAAAGGATATCACTTCAACCCACTTAAATATACACATCTCATTCAAACTTATAATGAAAAACTACTCAAATTACCTATATTATAATCTAATTCTACTTTGATAATTTCCTGATTATAATAATTTGGCCTAATTCCACCATTTACAAGAGGTCCTCTAAGAGAAGGTTCAAGTTCTCAATGTGAGTATTAATCACTGCATGACATTTTTCTTATCTATATTTCTCCTATAAATCTATATTAATCATTATAATATAATTAAATTGGTATTATTTATATACTGAAATTTTTTTATGATAATGGATTATCAATTCTCCACCTTTCCCTCCTTCCTCAAAAAAATGATATCTTCGTTCGTGTTACATGCGAACTACCACCTCCATGGATGAAGTGGTTTATTTTTCATCATCTCCATAAATGAATGGTTCTAAAAGTGTTTTTACTAAATAAATTATATATTTATAACATGATTAATATTATAAAAATATAAACCAATTTTTACCTTCCTCCCATTTAATGGAAAATGAAAATTTCTTCCATGTGTATGTGCGAACTACCATGACCATGAAATAATGTAATTTATTTTTCATCACCACCCTACATGGATGGTTTTAAGAATGTAATTAATTAATAAATATGGTATTAATATGTAAATAATGTTTTGATTTTGGTTCTATAAATTTAATATTAATATTTTACTCATTGATTAAGTTACCAACTTTCATTTGCTAAAATTTACCAAAACTATATCATAATCGATTTTATCCTCGTAAATCATAAATAAATAATATCATGGAATGAAACTATAAATTTATAAATAATTAAGTAAAATCTATTATAATACATTGAATAATATAGTAATTATTAAATTCATAACAAATAATTAGGAGTGAAATTTTAATGTCATGGTCTGAAGGCCACTCAACTGGTGCCTTAGCCTAGTTGACCACGAGAGGCACACATCCCCAAATTCTAATGGTTTTCAACTAGTATCAGAGGTCTAAGAAGGTACTATAGAAGGATATAAACCTTTTATTATGGTGTTCAGTGGAATATAAAATAACCAAATATCATCCATCATGATAACTAAAAGTGTAATCAATAAACATAAGTAGGAAAAATAATAAATCAAATGAAATAATAGCTGGAATATCCATACCGTACATATAACTCATGACTGCCCACTTGGCAAGTAAAATATACATACTAGTAAAAAATAAAATAAATACATTGGATCCTTGAAAACTCTAAGCCTTACCACATACCAATCTGTTATCTCATCTAAGCCTCTTTCTCAATCATGTTATCTTAGGCCTCACCCAAACTTGTGCCTATAATAACCATGTGAGTGCTACTCGAGTTCCAATGTGTAATGGTGGCCCAAATAGGGTGTCCGTAAAAAAATCAGTAAGAAAACACCAACGTGGTCTCATAACAATCAATATATATAGTGATATGTGCATTTTACATGCTCAATATAAATAAATAAATTGTTGGACAATAAATAAAATAAACCAACAATGCCTACTTCGACCTGATGCTATAATATCTCTAAGCATGTCGCAGAGACTATGCCAACCCATATACCAACCATATCATTGTAGATCCTTAGGGATTGTGACCCCGGTCGATCATAACTACTTTGATTAGTGTTAGGGTATCTTTGAACACATCAATATACCATTACAACCATATAAATACTTGATCCTAGTGTAACCCACACATCCCTTATATCCAAGAAAAATGACCAACAACTCATGATAAATGGATCAATTTCCAGATCTCATACATCTTAATAATATCAAAAAACTATAAGTATAATAAATGGATCAATTCCAATAACTGAAATCCCAAGAAATCACTAAATCAAAATCATCCCCTAAGTTACCATGCCCAATGGCCGAATCCCAGGCATCCTGGGCATCCTGATCAAGAAAAAGTAATATCATCAGGCTTGACTAGCCAGATCCTTAGTATAACCTATGAATCTCATATTTACTATAATAGTAATATCAATAAAATAAACCAACAAGTCTACAAATTATATCCAAGATAGAATAGGCATCATAAGAACATATGGCATTTATAGAGTCCCATATAGACCTAAGGTCGAATCCCAACATCCTGAGCATTCTTCACATGGCTCAATAGATGGATCACAAATGAAATTGGGTATCCACAACAACGTTATAATGTCCAAGAAACATCACATAAATATTAAATGAGGCCCAAATATAAATCCCAATAAGAACCTATTAGAATTCCTATATTCATCATCATGTTAAATAAGGCTTATAAGGTAGATACCATGAAGCATCCTTAGGAATCCACATCATACCATGGTCACATCAGGCCCAATGACCAGGTCCTAGAGAGCACATCTAGTTACAATGGATGCATCCAAAATAAACACATAAAGGTATAAATAAAAATCAATGGTTGGATGAACTCTTAAACCCATCACTACAATTCACTGACCCTTGGGCTTACACATTTGGTGCGGGTTCTAAGGTGACACCCGCTACCATATCAACTATAACAACTGAAGATTTCACTGTATATTCTTGTTAAATAAATAATGTATTAAATTTCATGTTTAAAACACTATACTAAAATAAAATGAAAAACCTTTTTATATTTTTAATATTAAATATGATTGTTAAAACTTATCCATTAAATTAGTTAGTATAAATTGATATACCCATATCGAAAAATCAACAAATAAAGTAGAGTGAAATGAAATCCAAAAGTAAAATTCTTCCTTATGAAACCCATTTATTTAAGCTCAGAATGGCGTAGCTTAACTAGGGTTTTCCCTAGACCAAGACCAAGCTGAACTTGAGAAATTACAACTTGAGTGAAATCATTATGAAAAAATCTTAAGCTTATAGTACTCGCTATGAAATCCATTCTAGTTGAATCACCAACTGAGACTACCACTATCATTAATCTTAACCTTTGATCTTATATGGTGGTTATAAGGGTCTTTTTAAGTAGAAATTATTATGATACCAACATGTAATTATTATCTATAGAAAATATATTTAATTTTTAATATCTTTTATTTTTCAAGTTATAAGTTCCTATATTAAAATGAACTTATACCACTTATATATATGAATTTAACATAAATAAAAATAATTTATCATCCATCCAATAGATATTTCTAGAAAATAAATAATAACACATTCACATTATAATTTAAAAAAAATTATAAAAAATAATTTATCGTGCATTATACCATTATATTGTAACAAATTTCTATGAATTTTATAATTTTAAATTTAAAAAGTGAACTTAATTTTTCAATTAATTATTTCAAAAATATCTTAATATTATTTTTTTATATTTCTCTGAAATAATTTATTTTTAGGTGAATAGTAAAAATACCAATTTTGTTAAAAACTATCACTTTTATATTACAAGAATGGATTAAAGTTTAATAATGTTTTTTAATATAAAAATATATATTTAATAAGTAATATAAATCATTTAAAAATAATATATTGAATTTATAAAACAAAAGTTTAAAATTTTTAAAACTCAAGTAACATTTCCTAGAAAAAACTGTTTTTACACGATTATATTAAAATTTTGACTTTATCACTTTTAGAGATTAATTATAAAAAAATTAATATCCTATTTGAGTTAAAAATGTGAATATTATTTATCAATTTCATTTTCATTTTTATGTATAAATCTAATATTAGTATGATTAATGTTAATTAATGTGATAATAGTGAAATAGTTTTTTTAAAAGAATTATTTTATTAATATTGTGTAATTTTTATCTAATAAATTAAATTGTTATAATTTAAATGGTTAATATAATATTTTTTAAAAAATATATATATAATTATAATAACACTAATTGAATTTGTAATCAATACTAAATAATATTAAGAACCCATAATGCTTAATTGTCATTTTTCTATAAAAACTATTTTTTATATATTATATATTTTAATTTAAAAGTTGATTTTATCATATTTTGAAACTGATTTAGTCCAAATAGAGATTATATATAGGTTAAAATAATAAAAAATTGGTAATAGTGGTTACCTTATATTGTTAAATAAAATATAAATTACTTAGTTAAAATCTAGTTACCAAGGTAAAAATTAAAATGTTAAAATATACAAACCTTTGATAAAGGACATGAAATGTGTTTAAAACATGTTTTTAAAATATTTTTTGAGTATTTATCGACCCAAAACCATCCCAAAATCAATTTTAATGAAATTTTAGAGTCACTTACATAGTAATAATGAAATGGTATCATGAAATTATAAAGGGTATTCTCAAAGGTACTCTTTTCTTCACTTATAAAAGATCACTTCCACCACTCCATGGTTACACTTCCCATTTAAATTTCCTATAAAACTATAAAAAACTACCTCTAATAGAATTTATTCTATAATCATTAATACCATTATCTTTATAAGTTATCATAAGGCCTTCACTTCTAAGGATATCTCATATAGAGTATCAAGTCTCCAACATGAGTATTACATTCTTCGCAATCATTCCTCCTTAATCTTCCTCTTTGAAATATCTTATATCCATAAAAATATAATTAAATAATTATAATTATTATAATTATATGTTATTATATTAATATAATAACCATTATTTATTCCTCTCTATCTGCTAAGAAAAACAAAAGCATCGTTAGTGTGTTATACAGACAACCACCTCCACAAAGCGACGTCTTCCATTTTTCGTACCACCACTCATGGTTGGTTTTAATAATTGAACCGATAAATAAATATTATATATATAATATAATTATGATTTTAAAATTTAAAATTATCATATACCATAATTCCATCTCATTATTCAAGAAATGAAAATGTTAATCGTGTGTTGTGCGGACTATTGCCTCCATGAAGTAACGTTTTTCATTTTTTTCATCCTGGTTTTCGTTATTTATCTAACCCACTTGAAATATTATTAAAAAAATTAAAAAATATAAATAATATCATTATAATTATATTATACTAATATTATAAAATTTCTTAATTATACTCACACATCGAGGTATAGTGTGTTCATGTTTGGGTTGGTTTAACTACCTACTTGAATAATGTGATAAAACACTATAATGGATGACTATGAGAACTAAAATAATTATATTATTATAATTTTATAATAAATTAATTATTTTTTTAGTAAAATTATATTATTTATATAATTTATTATTAAAATATCATCTTGGATCGCTAAAACTACTGAAATAATATGACACTAATTCAATTTTTATTCAAACATAATCAAAAACTATATAATATAAAATATAATAATAAATAGTCAATATTAAATAAAATATATTATAATAAGGTTCATATTAAGTTATCTAATATACTTAATTTGATTATTTAGGAATTTGGGCACATGAACAGAACAAATCTGAAACAAGGTAAGGGTTTCATATCAAAATTTCCTTTTTGGAGTCAAGTTTTATTTTATGCAACAAATTTCATTTAAATGGTGTGTATACTACCAATTAGATATATCATATCATGAATTATATTTATTAATGGTATTTTAACTTCAAATTCAAACTTTATATCTTTAAAGGATTTTTTATAATAATTCTTCTTAAGTTATAAGGGGTTATTTGTCTCAAATTTAATTTCTGGATACATATTCCTTAATGTGAACCATGATACCTTTAATATGACTTGATTACTATCTAAAGAATTTATTTTACCATATTTATGGGTTTTAATATCTATATCATTTTCTTTCTCTTAATGGCATTTGATTCAAAAGATACCAGAGTTGAAAGGGGTTTTTATTAAAATGTTACTCAAACAGTAAGAGTTTTGATTGCCAATCTTGTTTTCAAATAATGATTGTTTAAATAAAGATAATACATAAGGGATATTTTTATTATTTATAAATAACCTCATCATTTTCATTGTATATTCATGGGTTTTTAATTTTCCTCTCCAAATTTCATTTCCCTTTGACTCATATTTTACCTTAAGTGTTTATTATAAGTAAAAATAACCCCATAATTTATTATATGTTAAGAACCTCCCTTTTCTATATCCATATTCATTGTATTCTTTTGTAATTTTACTTATCTGTTATAATATAATTTATTAAGTTAATTATCTACTATTTTAACCTCTTTTAAAAATTTTAAGTAAATTTTAACATTTTTTGTATGGGTTATTTTATTCTAAATGTGAAAATATTCTCTTTTTAACGTTTATATCTAAACATGTATTTCCAAAATATTTATTGTTTTATATGATAATTAATTTATAAGATTTAATTTTTTCTAAAATAAAATATTATTCCCCTTTATTTATAAAAAAAATTTATCTAAAAAATTTTCAAAAATATCATGGATGTTTCTTATTTCCTAATCGATTTTTCATAATGCTCCTAAAAATGGTTTAAATCAAAATCCACATCCTTTAACATAAATTATATTTGATCAAGGATATTATTCTAAAGTAACCTTATGAATTATTTTTATGTATTATCTATGTAATGTCCTTGTATTTTGAATGAATGATTCATCACTTCCATTTTCTATCCTAATCATCCACTATATATGATCATAACTTCTTACCCAATGTTTTTATTTCATGAATAACATATTTTTTTGATTCATTTGATTGAAGGGTTTTCAAATGGATTACATACATCGATTTATTTGTGTAAATTATTTACATAACCATATAACCTTTATATATATTATGTAAATACCATATGCTTTATTATCTTGATTGTATGGGTTTTATGAATAAATTTACTTGATTTCATTATATACCCATTTATTTTTCATGGGTTTATCATGTTTGGATCATTGATGGAATTATTAATAATTTCCTTATGCGAATTCATATGAAAAAAATTTCTTTCCATGGGTTCTTTAACATATATTTAATGAAACCAATTTTCTTTCCATTGGTTCTTTATTATATAAAAGTTAATTATTTTTATTTTTAATGTTTTATGAATTTGATTTTATTTCCATGGGTTTTTTATGATGTGATAAGTGATTGACTTCAAGTGACACTCATAAGTATGGATGATGATTGGTGGGATCCTATATCACCCTCCAATGTATTGGTTTAACATTTATATATCATGAGATAAGTATTCATGAGTACATTTTAGTTTCTCATAACCATGGACATTGATGTTTTAGAGAATGAATGTAATGTACCTAAATTAATGTATGTTCCAATGTTAAAATATGTTTAACAGTTTTATGTTTATTCTCGAAATTGTGTTAATATCTCATGGATCATGTTTATTGAGTCATGTTTATTCACTCTTTCGATTCATGTCTTATGTTAGGATATGTAATATTCCATGATTTATGATCTATTGTGTTTTGGGTATAAATTTTTTTATGTATCTTGATTATACCCATTTTCTCATCTTATGTTAACTTATAATATTTGATTATTATCACTTCATATTACCCTTACATAGAATTTGATCTCACCCCTTTCTTATGTTTCCATTTCCCTAGGTTATGAAGATGAGTATAAATTATAATAAGTTTAGAAGGAGTCTAGTGTGTCTCATTTATAGAGAAATGTTCACAAGGGTTATAAAATAAGTTGATTATGTTGTTAATCTCTAAGACACTAAACCTATCAGTCCTCATGTTGTGAGACTATTTTTTAGATGTATTAATTTAACCATGGAATTATTGTAATATTTAAGTCATATTTAGCTTGATTTTCTATATTCACCTAGGATATATACACCTTATCAAGGTTGGTTGGTCAACAGGGAACCCATTGGGGTCCCCTAGGTCAGAACATAGTAGAGGCACACTCACATGGGTTGTCAATATAGATCTAGGTATTTTTTAAACACTAAAATCCTAGGGAATAATACCTCCATCAACATCATCATAAAAACATCGCAACCTTTTCATCTACATAGGGTTTCACACATAGACATCACTCAAGAGATGGCACACGACCCATATCGGTCCTCAGAGTCTCATAAGGTTGGTACACTCACCCAACCCATCACTCATAGCCTAAAGTCTATCCACCAAGTATAAGAACATATCAAGAGGTCTAAAAGTATAATTTTATCTTGTGTAATCAATTGACCATTGGGTCTGAGGTAACCAGCTGGTGTATAAGGGCCTATAGTGGTCCTTGAGACCTTTTTAGTCCACCCATGGCCATTTTATTTAATTAAATTTAAATTTTAATTATTTAACAATTTAAAATAAGTTTTAATTATTTAAAAAATATTTTTACCCAAGGAAAAACACTCTAAGGTGGTGAGTCCAAATTCTACAATGCATAAAATAAAATACATAAATCATATGGTGTGTACATGATACCACCTACCTTTTATTTTTAATATTTCAATTGATGTCTAAGGGCTGATAGTAGCGGGAAAGTCCCACCCATGGTCCAACCAATCTATTCTAAGCTCAAACCATTCTCCAAGACCCTAACTCAAGATAATAAACTTTAAACAATACATTATAACCTTTAAAATAATCTTATTCATTAAATTAAAAAGGGGGAAACCCACAGAATATCCCATCAGTGTTCTCATCACATTGAAAACATAACAAAACACATTCCAATGACCCTTGGAATTCCCCCAACCTCATGCTAGGAAAAAATCCTAACATGAAACATCGGTTCCAAAATTAACTTCATTAAAATTTAGGAAAAACTTAATAAATTCACAAATAGAAACACACCATTCCAAAAAATGAGAAATCAGATTCCGATGGTATCTCAAGACTCGCTCATCATAGGAGGAATGAGATCCCCTTGAGGACTGAGTGATTCCACACTGCTCTAATGGAATCACCAATGAAAACCTAATCTGGAGAAATGGAAATTAAAACAAGAATAATGGAAGAACAACATAGGAAAAAAAGTATTGAGTCAACTTAGATTTCCAAAAAACACCCATTTAAATACCTTTATTGAAGGGATAAAAGGAGGATAAAAAGGGGGAAGAGAGGATGGACTGTTTGAGGAAAAGAAATAAGAGAAAGAGTGATTCACCCATAAGAAAATCAGGGGGTTGTAATTTACCAATTTTTTAAAATTATTCAGGGTTTGGAAACATGATTGGTCAAAACATGCACAAATCCTCCAAACGTGTAGGTGACTTTGTAACTCCTCTTAAATTTTCACACTATTTCCAATGAAATTTCTGAATATTTTTTCCTTAAACATGCTCTATCTGAGTGATCAAACCATTATCCCTATAAAATGAACTATATATTCTTTAAAAAAAATGGTTTCATAGTTTCCCATAAACTATGTGCACTAAACCATGCACCCTGGAAAAAAAACTCCAAAACTACTAAAACGTAACCTGAAGCCCCTAAGGATCGCCTAAGCACCCAAGGTACCTCTTGGGACTCAAACCAAGTCTAAAAACATCACTGTAATAATTCCCAATTCTTTGAATTCCATTCTCAATCTATATTCAAAATTTTATCCATCCAGTAATCAAAAAATAAAAATATTTTTGAAATTGTCGACCCGTATGGACATGCGATCTTATAATATTCCCAATATAAAACTTATCAACCCTGGTAAGTCTCACAATTCACTCAACCATCCAAATATATTTTCCTAATTTGGTCATAAATTTATCACCAACCAGCTAAGTCCCATATCAGATTGTCAAATGTACTTATAAAGCATAACTTTCCATTTATGGAGGTTATGCCACCAAACCTCATTCAAACACTTGTAACTGTAATTAAAACACCAAGATGGTGCTTTAACAAGACCATATATCCTTTGACTCAATCACATCATCATCTAATTCATCGCTAATACTATTATTCTCCCAACCATAGGACTCATCTCATAACTACACATTCTAATGTTTTGGCACTTCCACTATTGAAATTATTCACTTTGTGTAGTTACCTACCTTACCACCTTTGATTTAATGTAAAATAATCAGAAATACCTCCTCTGGATGACCTATATCAAAATTATTAGATACCCCCATAGACACATTCTCAAATTACTCAATCTCAATACCTATACTCCTAGAGGATTCTCGTGATCATCCAAGTACACATAATGACATTCATAAATGATTCCCAAAGTGATATACTCATTTGGTTCATATTTCAACTAAACTTACATCATTCTTTCCACAATCACCGATTCATTTAAAAACCAACACATTTGAATCTTTATACACCAAACTGAGATTGATGCCCCACTCTAGAACTCTATACACTAAGAAATAAAATTTATAATAGGCACTCACCTGATCTTTTGTATCCAATTTACATTGGGGCCATCTACCAACCAGTCTACCAAAACTATAACAAGTGTTGGGACCTCAACCAGCTAGTACTTTATTTCCCCTCCATATAGCCACACTTATACTTTTCCTCGAGGACATCCTCCTTAAGTTCATCCATAAACATATGTGTGTTTCTCTACATGATCCATACTCACCTCATCTTTTCAACATCTGACCAAGATCATCCCTTGGACCAATTGTTCCATTGGCACATGTCCCACTCCTATTTCACCTCTACCACAAAGGAACATTTCTTATTTCATCAAAACTCTCACAGAACCATGATTGTAATATTCTATCAAAACCATCAGTCCTCAGCCCACTCATAGCCACTCACTAGTTTATAATTCAATAAAACCTCGCGTATCTAACATGTTCTACCTCAATTACATCTAAATATGAATAGGAATATTCTCTTGTTATGATGATCATAAAAAACTAGACTCACCCTCCCATGATCCATGTATCATTATCAAACTGGGTTAACTAGGATCCATGACATGTCAACTTGTTAATACAGTATATCCCTTGGAACTACTCTTCAAAATTGGGCACTTCACTCATGCCAAGTTCTATCACATTGTCCCTATCCCATTGGTATCATTCCAAAACACAAGAACCTACCCATTCTCTCACCGCATTCTAAAATTAATTCAAAGTCAATAGGGTTAGACACTTGAATAGTTCTTCTCTTGATGTGTAACCATAGCATGTATGCACTCCATATACCTCATAAAACCTCAAGTCAAAATCATTAATATACCATACCTAGTAGAACCCCTCATTCGTTGATCTCTATGTAAGAACTTAGTTATGATTTCCACCTCAAAGGTACCTAAAAACCCTGGCCAACCCCTCTCAAGGGTTTCCCTTGAACAAAAACCACAACCAAATCACAAAACCCTGAGTCTTAAACCAAGGTATCTAGGTCCTCCCACCTAGCCCATAAGTTAGGTCTCACAAGGGTTATAACTCAAGGGAAATACCCCATGTCATCATTCAAACACTCCATGGAATCTCACATGTTAATGACCTCTCAAGATTCTCATAACATAATGACATCACATGCCAACCCAAAACCCACAAGGCATCAATTCTCACCGAGGATCCACCTATGGTAATTCTTCCTCATGAATAGTGACCACAACAATCATTGCTTATATATACAATAGAATCATCCTAAATAATTTGTACCAAGTGAAAACCAGAACCAAGATCTTGATTAAGTAGACTACCATTCCAAGTTATAAGGGAAAACACTATAAAGGTTTTTAATGGAACTATAAGTAATCAGACCTATATAAACTCACCCTCATAGGGTATACTTCTAGAGAATAAATTATCCTTACCGACCCCTTAGTTTCCCTACTCATCTTTTGTTAAAAATACTATAACACTATCTTCTCCATAATATCTATAATACCTACCACTAAAATAAAACATACATATAAAATTTAGATCAACTGGGAATAATTACACCAAGTACTTATATAAAAAAATGTTGTTTGTGAAGTTTCTAATACTTTAAACTTCTAAGTATCAGGTTTCAGTAAAAATAGTCACACTAGTAAGATAATATCATGTACATACTATATGCATGATATGATTCATGAGACGCCTCTTTCCTTTGTGGGCTAAGAGTTAAATCCAAAAGTATTCTCTTTCCAATAGGGTATGTAAATACCCAGAAATTCCATGGAAATTTTTTTTTAATACATGGGAATTTTACGAGTCTGTGAAAACTGACGGCTCTTGATTTCGAGGCCTAGTGTGCCCAGAATGAATTTCTAAAGTTTTGTTCAGGTACGTTTAGTAAATGTACGAGTGGGTTTTTATAAATTTTCAACCAGTGCTTGAAATTGAAATCTGAGAGCACCATTGAACTCACAGTTCTAGTATTCTATTAAAAAGACTTTCACTTTGATGGCAGTGAGTTGAGGATAAAAGTTAGTTTTTGGGTTTTCATGTGAAGTAATAAAATAAAGTAAGCTTAATTTATTTTATTTTAAACCGCCATGTGGAGGTTGGGTGGTTAAAACCTCCACATGGGAGTTGGAGGTGGGACCACCACACCTTAACCTCCATTGGGAGGTTATGGTGGTGGGGCCCACCCAATCATAACCTCTTGTGAGAGGTTATGAGGTGGGGACCACATGGGGCTTAACCCTCCTATTAATGGGAGGAGAGAAAAAACCCCCAACTCCCCTCATTAATGAGGGGGGAGCCTTTTGACCTCCCCATTAATCAATTGCGCCAACGCGTGTGATTTAATTAAGGGGAGCCTCTTGACCTCCCCATTAATTAATTGAGGCATCACTCTGAATTAATTAAGGGGATCCTCTTAATTTATTTCTCCAATTGGAAATTTTTGTGCCAACAAAATAATAGACAACTTATATTATTTTTGGCTTGCCAATTCTCATTTGAGGGGAGCTTTGAGAGGAGATATTGGGAGAAAAGAAGTTCTCCCAATGAAGAATGAAGAAAAAAGAACACTGGAAATGATCTTCCACATACTTCTTCCTTGGACTTCTTCCCCGGATACCTACTGACGTGGAGCCACTTCCACAACCGTCGTGCGAACTCGGAAGTGGAAGCGTGCGGCAGACGCGACGAACAACGACTACATCTTATTCCCGCGACTTCACCGTCGACACCTGACAATCCAGGTAGGGGTTTATTACGTGTTGATATTCCTTTTTCTTATCTCTTTCAATGTTTGGAAAGGAATTGTTGCGGGTGAATTGTTGGCCATCTTCTTCTCTTGATGAGCCTTTTGTTATCACCCCTAAACGAGGAGGGTGCGGTCCAACTAACATGGCCCGACTCCCTCCGTTGATCTCTTGTGATGCTTCTCCGGCATGGAAACATAACAATGAAGAGGAAAAGTAGGCGAAAAAGACAAGGTGGCTCTACCCGTGGCCTCCGTGAACCGTGTCGCCCCTACGGTGCCCCGCGCGCCCCGGGCGAACCCGCGGCCTGCCCGGCTCCCAGGCCGCCTTCCCGCGGCCTCCCGGCACACTTCCTGGTGCCCAATCGGCCTCTCATCATGCTTCCCGGTGCCCAGCCAGCCTCCAGGCGTGCTGCCCGATGCCCAGGCCGCCTGCCCGTGGCCTTCCGGCGCACTGCACGCTGCCCAGCTGGCCTCCCGGTGCGCTACCAGTGCCCAGCCAGCCTCCTGGCGCGCTGCCCGCGCTCTGTCGGCATGACCACCAGCCTTCCGAGCCGACCCGTGGCATCCCTTGTGGCGTCTCAGGCTGAACCGGTCCAGCCTCCCAGGCTGAGTCGTCGAGTCGCACCCCTCGCGGCGCTGGCTGAACCTGTCCTGGCCTTTGGGCCAAGTCGCCTACGCGACGGCCTCCGGGCCAAACCACCCTCGCAGTCCGCTGGGCCGGGCCCAGCGGACCGGGTTGAACCTAATGAGATGACCCAACCAACGGGTCAGGTCATACCCAACAGGTCTATCTGAGTTGACCTAGACTAGGACGGCCCAAACTGGGTTGGGCCGAGTTGGTCCGACCAGGTCGGACCGGACCCAGGCCCATTACCGACCCTGTTACTTCCTTTGGCCATATCATTGGCATCCGACGACCATTTGACGAACCATCAGCGGCACTGGTTTTCTTGGAGCACGAAGGTCCCTTGAGTATACCCCACTAGATTTTAGGGTAGTATTGAGATACGTTCGGGTTGGATCATACATGAATCCAACCAGTCCCCCGAGACTAAAAAGCTAATAACTCACAGACCGAGAGTCCGATTGTTGCACTGTTTATTGCGTTGAGACCCCTATGAAGAGATGAACCTTTGAGATACTTATTCATTATATTTGGTGGCAGTTGACTTATTTAAACTTGGCTTGAGGATCGGACCCTCTCGGAATCAAGCGTGCTTTGTGGAAACCCTATGGCTGGTTGTGTACTGTTGATTGTTCATGGATCATGTGTTGGTCCGATAGTTCGGATGACTGTTCCTGGATCATGTGTTGGTCTGACCGTTCTATCTTTTGTTCCTATATCATGTGTTGGTCTGACAGAATAACTGGTCCTGGATCATGTGTTAGTCTGACAGCTCTGATGACTGTTCATGGATCATGTGTTGGTCCGACAGTTCTGACTTCTGTTCCTGGATCATGTGTTGGTTCGATAGAATAGATGGTCCTGGATCATGTGTTGGTCTAACAGATCTGATGATTCAGTGGCTATATCTGATCATCTCTATCTCTCTACAAAATTTGTATACCTATGTGAGATGAGTCAGTAACTCTTGTGTTTCCTCATGATTGAGATGGATTACTTGATAACTTAGGTATATGTATGGGCATATACCTAAGTGGGGTTATCTGTTTATTTCATACTTAGTGGTTTATCCTTGTTGGTTTTTGTGTGACCTTGAGGGTCTCGGAGTCCCTACTGAGTATTTTTATACTCACGCCTGCATGGGTTATACCCACACCTTGTTGTGTTGGATGTAGACGACGGAAAGCACTGACTGAGGCTGAGTAGCAGGACTGGATGGTACTCGGAGGTGGACCTTATGAAGAGTCAGTGCACGGAGGAGACTGATGGATGAGGAGTGCTGAGGATTCCATTTGTACCTACCCTTTAGGTAGGAACCCCGGAGGATGACCCTGTGGCTACTTTACTTTTCTCAGTTGTACTTGTACTTTCCTGTTGGGCTTGTATTTCCAGCCCCCTTTACTTTTTCAACACTCTTTTGTATACTACTTTACGTAGTGTTTTGCTTTCAGTTCATATTCTTTTGAGTGAGGTTCCTCTATATAAATTAAATGCCTACCTAGTTTTAGGGAATTACTCCTTTGGTGCTAGTCGCCAGCCCCTGGCCTATGGAAGGTGGGCTTGGGGTAGTCACGGTACGAGCCCCAGGGGGAGGGTCTTGAAAATTTGGTATCAGAGGAGTTGGTTCTACCGCAGAACTTAGGACTCTGATCTTTATTGTTTGTGAAGCAATAGTGTTAAGATTACTGAGTGCGGTTTTCAGTCCAGGGAGTCCAGTGTTGGTGCAGCGGCCGACGTATCCATACACCAGGACCCTGAATTCTAATTTCTGACACAGTGCATGAAAACACTGATTGTGTGTGTGTTCCAAGAGTTTTATTTGTTATCTCTTTGAGTCTGATCACTAGGTATAACTTATTGATCGTGGCGCACCTGTTTCTTTTCAGGATTCCTCCATGCAGATATCCAGCCAGGGTTCTGATAGTTGTATGAGATGATAGCCCACCGAGCGACAAGGCCTTAGTATAGGTCCCTATCACAGCGGAGGAACCACTGGTACCACTACCCGTTGGGACACCGATACCACCAGCCCCAGCAGTAGATATTGCACACCGCTTGAACGCGTTGCACGAGTTCCAGAGCCAGAGGACACTAAGGTTTAGGGGGGAGACGGACCCGTAGGTAGCTGAGGATTGGCTGGAGGCTATGGTGAGAGTCTTCAAACTAGTAGGGACACCATCCGATCTTATGGTGATCCTTTTCACGAGTCTTCTTTAGGCAGTAGTAGGCAGATGGTGGAGCCTGATGCTCTAGGTGCATGACGAGGCGACACTTCTCTGGTCAGACTTTGAGAGCCTGTTTTAGGTGGAGTTTTTTCTAGCCACCCTACGTGCGGTGTGGATACAGGAGTTATCGTATCTACAGCAGGGTTGCATGATAGTGGTGTAGTACTCAGCGAGGTTCATTGACCTCTCATGATACTCCACCGATATGGTGTGGGACCCTTTATTTAGGGCCCGGACCTTTGAGTAGGGACTTAGAAGGTAGATCAAAGCATTGATGATCTCACTCAGCATCCCGACGCAGGCGGGGGTGTTAGAGAGAGCCCTCCTAGTAGAGAGTTTCCTTGCTAAGAAGTCACCAGTAGCGAGACTTGTCACTAGTCGACATATAGTAGAGTCTTCTGTAGCTGGAAGTAGATAGATGTTGCAGAGGTCCAAGAGGACCATGCCATCTGGTGGATGACCTCAGGACATAGGTTCAGTTGTGCGGGGCACACGATACAGAGCCAGTCATGCCAGGAGCGGTCAATGCTACTCTTGTGGCGGGCAGGGTCACATGGCTCATGACTATCTGACCTGTTGTACAGATGATCAATAGACAGTTGAGGGACCTCACAGGTAGAGGCAGAGGTTTGATCGAGGAGGACCACAGGGAGCGGGCAAACGTGGCAGAGGAGCTGTCCGTGCAGCTGGTGGTGGACGACGATTTGAGGTGTTACCGCCACCACCACCAGGAGGTCCACCCCAACCGTAGGGAGTAGGTGGACAGGGGAGATCTCAGCTCTAGGTAGCTAAGGAATATGACCATGGTGCTCCGGATATGATTTGAGGTATGATATATTTTTACTCCACCATTACCGCATTTCTTATAGACACAGGTGTCAGTCACTCATTCATTTACACTACCCTCGTTCAGAGCACAGAGATTCCGACAGAGTCGTTGGCTCGATCCTTACGGCTAGAGACTCTTACGGGAGCAGACTCAATGATTATGCACTAGTTTCGGAAGTGTGAGCTTACTCTAGGCAGAAAGAGATTCAGCTGGGATCTCCTCGTAGTGGCGTCAAGGCCTTACGACGTCATCTTGGGTATGGACTTGTTATCTATAGTCCATGCTCAGATCGACTGTATTAGGTGCAAAGTGTGGTGTGTCCGCACGGATGGGACTAGGTTCACCTTCACCAGTGAGAAGGGAGCCTTTGCAGCACAGGAAGGACTTACTCGGAGGAGGGTGCAACTGATCACTCATCAGTTGGCCTGCCTTACCCTGGAGCAATTGATGTGGAGTGTCCGAGCTATCCTGTAGTGGTGGACCAGTATGCGGATGTTTTCCCTGATGATATCCAGGACTACCTCCTTGCAGAGATGTGGACTTCTACATAGACATGTACACTAGGACAACACCGATGTCTACACCAGCATATCGGATGGCTCCCGCTGAGCTTCACAAGCTGAGGGTACAGCTATAGGACATGCAGGGGAAGAGATTCATTCGGCCTAGTGTTTCTCCCTGGTCAGTCCCGATTCTGTTTTCCAAGAAGGCGGACGGGAGCTTGAGGATCTTTTTTGACTACCATTTCCTGAATCAGGTGACCATAAAGAACAAGTACCCACTCCCGAGGATTGACGATATATTTGATCAGCTGAAGGGAGCACGATGGTTCTCGAAGATAGACCTCAGATCAGGCTATCACCATCTCAGAGTTCGAGACAATTATGTGTAGAATACGGCCTTCAGGTGTCGGTACGGCCACTACGAGTTCTTGGTTATGCCCTTCCATCTAACCAACACTACAGCAGTGTTCATCAGACTCATGAATAGTATCTTCCTGCCATACCTCAATCTCTTTTTCGTAGTCTTCATCGACAACATACTGATCTACTCAACTATTGAGGAGGAGCATGCCTACCATTTGTAGGTAGTACTAGACACACTCTGAGAGAACCAGCTTTATGGTAAGCTCTCGAAGTGCCAGTTTTGGATTTGAGAGGTTCAATTCTTGGGATATGTCATCTCATAGGCTGGAGTTGCAGTGGATCTAGAGAATATTGAAGTGGTACATGCTTGGGAGCCACCGAGGAGTGTGACGGAGGTACGAAGTTTCCTAGGTTTGGCTGTATATTACCAAAGGTTTGTGCCAGACTTTTCCAGAGTTGCATCACCACTATCAGCCTTGATAAAGAAGGGGAAACCCTTCATGTGGTCAGAGAGATGCCAGTAGAGCTTCCAGAAGCTGAGGCAGAGGCTGACTATTGCCCCCATATTGAGGCTTCCAGAGGAATGCGTGGGGTACGTAGTTTACTATGATGCATTAGGGACCGGACTCGGGTGTGTCCTAATACAGGAGCGAGCAGTGATCGCGTATGGTTCTCATCAGCTGAGACAACATGAGCAGAACTACACTACCCATGACCTTGAGTTATCAGCGGTGTTCTTCGTCTTGAAGATGTGGTGACACTATCTGATGGTCAAACGTTTTATCATGTACTCTAATCACAAGAGTCATAAGTATATCTTCTATCATAAGGACCTGAATCTGAGAAAGTATCGATGGCTTGAGTTCCTCCAGGACTATGACTTTGAGATATTCTATACTCCTGGAAAAGGGAACGTTGTTACAGATGCACTCAACAGGAGGTCTGGTATACAGTTGTTAGGAGAGGCGATGGAGCAGCTATCCACTTTGCAGATATCCTTTGTGGATAGAGACGGAGCAGCCTTTCTACAGTCTCTTATAGTCACTTCTTCACTTCTTCGGCGAGTCAGAGAAGCACAGCATGGGGATGATAACTGCGAGACACGACGTGCTCATATATCCACAGGGTAGGCACCATATGGATTTTCTAAAGGTGGGGAGCACGTCATCCTCTTAAGAGGAGTCGCTATGGTTCCATTGTCACTTTAGGAGGAAGTGTTGAGGGAGTTCCACACATCCCCTATAGAGGTACATCTAAGAGTGGAGAAAATGTACTAGGACCTTCAACGATAGCACTGGTGGCCAGGTATGAAGAAGATAGTAGTGAAGTTTGTCTCTCGATGCCTCACTTGTCAGTAAGTGAAGGCAGAGCAACAGGTACCAGCAGGCTTGGTTCAGCCATTAGAGGTCCCAGAGTGGAAGTGTAATGGGATATCTATGAACTTCGTG
This sequence comes from Viscum album, assembly GCA_963277665.1. Taxonomy (NCBI): domain Eukaryota; kingdom Viridiplantae; phylum Streptophyta; class Magnoliopsida; order Santalales; family Viscaceae; genus Viscum; species Viscum album. The sequence continues at coordinate 18,806,486 of OY728157.1, read as the reverse complement.
ATGGTATTCCACATAAATCTAGGGGTCACGACTCGATTTGGGTGATCTTTGACCGACTCACCAAGTTGGTCCACTTCCTACCAATCAGATAGTAGGGTTCAGTAGAGAGCTTGGGACGCCTCTATGTGCAGGAGATTGTGCGGCTACATGGAGTACCTTCTTCTATTGTCTCCGACCATGATGCATGGTTTACTTCCTGGATATGGAAGGGGTTGATAAGGCTTTCGGGACGCAGCTACATCTGAGAACCACCTTCCATCCTCATATAGATGTTCAGACTGAGAGAACCATTCAGAACCTTGAGGACATGCTACGTGCCTGTTTCCTTAACTTCGGTTTCAGCTGAGAGGATCACTTTCCTTTAGTGGAGTTTGTGTACAACAACATCTATCACTCCACCATCGGTATGGAACCTTTCGAGGAATTGTATGGGTGACCTTGAAGATCACCCTTGTGTTGGACAGACCCTGGGGAGTCAGCACTAGTGGGACCAGAGATGGTGTGAGCTACCATAGAGAAGGTACAGATCATCCAGGAGTGGATGAAGATTGCACAGAGTAGGCAGAAGTCATATGCTGATAGGATACGGAGGCCTCTGTAGTTGTAGGATGGCGACCACGTCTTTCTACGAGTCTCACCTCGATGAGGCCTATGAAGATTTGGCCTATGTGGAAATATATCTTTGAGATTCATCAGACCTTTCCAGGTCCTTAGCAGAGTAGGCGAGGTGGCTTACCGTCTGGCTCTTCCACCCCAGTTGCACCGGGTGCACGACGTCTTCCACGTATCTCAGCTGAGGAGATACGTGCACAACCCTAATCACGTCATAGACCATGGAGAGATGGACATCGATGATGGGGCGACTTTCATGGAGGTTCCAGGGGAGATTGTGGATCGACAGGAGTGGGTCCTACGTGGACGGTCGATACCTCTGGTGCGCATTCGCTGGCACCACGGGAACCTCCAGGAGAGAACAAGGGAGAGGGAGGCTCAGATGCATGCTCAGTACCCCCATTTGTTCCCTTAGTTCTAGTTATAGCTTATAGGGACGTAAATCACTGAGGTGGGGAGAATGTAAAGACCCAGAAATTTCATGGAAATTTTTTTTTAAATATAAGGGAATTTTACGAGTCCGCAAAAACTGGTGGCGCTTGATTCCGAGGCCCAGTGTGCTCAAAATCAATTTATGAAGTTTTTTTCAAGTATGTTCAGTAAACATATGAGTGAGTTTTTATATCTTTTGAACTGGTGCTCAAAATTCAAATCTGAGAGCACCGTTGAACTTGCAGCGCCAGTATTCTATTAAGAATACTTTCACTTCGATGGCAGTGAGTCAAGGATAAAAGTTAGTTTTTTGGATTTCATGTGAAGTAATAAAATAAAGTAAGCTTAAATTATTTTATTTTAAATTTCCATGTGGAGGTTGGCTGGTTAAAACTTCCACATGGGAGTTGGAGGTGGGACCACCACACCTTAACCTCCCTTGGGAGGTTATGGTGGTGGGGACCACCCAAGAATAGCCTCCTGTGAAAGGTTATGATGTGGGGACCACACGGGGCTTAACCCCCTATTAACGGGAGGAGAGGAAACCCCCCAACTCCCCTCATTAATGAGGGGGGAGCCTTTTGACCTCCCCATTAATCAATTGTGACAACACGTGTGATTTAATTAAGGGGAGCCTCTTGACCTCCTAATTAATTAATTGCGGTATCACCGTAAATTAATTAAGGGTAGCCTCTTAATTTATTTCTCCAATTGGAAATTGTTGTGCCAACAAAATAATAGACAAATTATATTATTTTTGGCATGGAAATTCTCATTTGGGTGGAGCTTTGAGAGGAGAGCTTGGGAGAAAAGAAGTTCTCCCAATAAAGAACGAAGAATGTCGGCAACGATCTTCCACAGACTTCTTCCTCTGACTTCTTCCCCAGATACCTACCAACGTGGAGCCACTTCCACAATCGTCGTGCGAACTCGGAAGTGGAAGTGTATAGTGAACGCGATGAATGATGACTACGTATTCTTCCTGGGACTTCACTGTCGATGCCCGACAATCCAGGTAGGGGTTTATTATGTGTTGATATTACTTTTTCTTATCTCTTTCAATGTTTGGAAAGGAATTGTTGCGGGTGAATTGTTGACCATATTCTTCTCTTGATTATCCTTTTGTTATCACCACTAAACGCAGAGGGTGCGGGCCAACTAACATGGCCCGACTCCCTCCACCGATCTCTTGTGATGTTTCTCTGGAATGGAAACATAAAAACGACAAGTATATGGAGGAAGCAACGACAAGGCGGCACTACCCACGGCCTCTGTGAACTGCGCCACCCCAGTGGTGCCCCGCACGCCCCGGTCGAACCCGCGGCCTGCCCAGCACCCAGGTCGCCTGCCCACGGCCTCCCAACACGCTGCCCGGCGCCCAAGCCGCCTGCCCGCGGCCTCCCAATGCATTGCCCAGTGCCCAGCCGGCCTCCCATTGTGCTACTCAGTGCCCAACCGGCCTCCCGTCACGCTGCCAGCGCCTGCCCGCACTGGCCTGGGCATGCCCGCGCTCCGCCGGCCTGCCCACCAACCTCCGAGTGGCCGGCCTCACAAGCCGACCCGCGGCGTCCCTCCCGGCATCGTTGGCTGAACCGGACTGGCCTCTCGGGCCGAGTCACTGAGCCACGCCCCTTGTGGAACTGGCCAAACTGGCCCCGGCCTTCGGGCCGAGCCGCCAACGCAGCGGCCTTCAGGCCGAACCACCCTCGCAGCCCATTGGTCCGGGCCCAACGGACCGGGTTGAACCTAACAGGATGACCCACCCAACGGGGCGGGTCAGACTCAATGGGTATGTCCTAGTTGACCCAGACCAGGTCGGCCCAGACTGGGTTGGGCCGAGTCGGTCCGACCGGGTCGGACCGGACCCGGGCCCATTAACGACCCTGTTACTTCCTTTGGCCGTAACTTTGGCACCGGACGACCATTTGACGAACCATCAATGGCGCTAGTTTTATTGGACCACGACAGTCCCTTGAGTATACCCCATTGGAGTTCGGAGTAATATTGAGATACTGTCAGGTTGGATCGTACATGAATCCAATCGGGCCCCCGAAACTAAAAAGCTAATAACTCACAGACCGGGCATCCAATTGACGCGCCAACTATTGTGTTGAGAACCCTATGACAATACGGACCTTTGAGATACTTCTTCATGGTATTTGGTGGTATTTGACATGTCGACACTTTGCTTTAGGAGTGGACCCTCTCGGAATCAAGCGTGCTTAGTGGAAACCCCGTGGCTGGCTGTGCACTATTGACTGTTCCTAGATCATGTGTTGGTCTGACAGTTCTGATGATTGTTCCTAGATCATGTGTTAGTCTGACAGCTCTGACGACTGTTCCTGGATCATGTGTTGGTCCTACAGTTCTGACTTCTATTCCTGGATCATGTGTTGGTCTGACAGAATAGTTGGTCCTAGATCATGTGTTGGTCCGACAGCTCTGATGATTCAGTGGCTATATCTGATCATATCTATCTCTCTACAAAAGTTTTATACATGTGTAAGCTGAGTTAGTAACTCTTGTTTTTCCTCGTGATTGAGATGGATTACTTGATAACTTAGGTATATGTATGGGCATATACCTAAGTGGGTTTATCTGTTGATTTCATACTTATTGGTTTATCCTTGTTGGTTTTTGTGATACCTTGAGGGTCTTGGAGTCCCTACTAATCAATTTTATACTCACCCATGTACGGGCTATGCCTGTACCTCATTGTCTTGGATGTAGATGACGGATAGCACTGACTGAGGCTGAGTAGTAAGACTAGACGGTTCCCGGAGGTGGACCTTACAATGGAGGAGACTGACGGATGAGGAGTGCTGAGGAGGCCATCTGTACCTACCATTCAGGTTGGAATTCTGGATGATGACCCTGTGGCTACTTTACTTTTCTCAGTTGTACTTGTACTTTCCTGTTGGGCTTGTATTTCCGGCCCCCTTTACTTTTTCAGCACTCTTTTTTATACTGCTTTACTTAGTTTTTTGCTTTCAACTCGTACTCTATTGAGTGATGTTACTCTATATAAAGTCAATGTCTTCCCAGTTTTAGGGAATTACACTTTTGGTGCTAGTCGTCAGCCCCTAGCCTATGGAAGGCAGGCTTGGGTTAGTCGTGCACGGGCCCTGGGGGACGGGTCGTGACATGGTAAGATACAAAGTCCATAAACTATAAATCAAAAATCTCAAACATCATGTTTGTGGTTCTATGTGAAAATCATATCAACTTTAGAAATATAATCCAAGAGCATCAAACCTGTACCCATGGTAACCTGGACTTATATCGGGAAAGGTGATCGGGACGCACTAATATGAGTTCCATCACAATCTATGAAACATTCCTAATATCCATGATACCATATCCAAGATAGTAATATAATATAAAAATAAATCACTAATTCCATTTTGTAACATCCTAGTCTTGAATCCACTTAACTGGTTCCCTAGTTTGGTTCACCATAAGACCTCAAGTGTACCTCCCCGAACTCTAAAGGCTACCGACTAGCAGTGGGGATCTAAGAAGGTAATGTGGGGAGGTTATACCCCATTTATCAGAGTGCATAATGGAATATAAAATAACGAAATATTATATATCATGAAAATTAAAATTTGAATAAATATACATAATTAGGATTGATAATAAATGAAATGAAATAATAACCCGAACAACCATGACATGCATACAACTAGTGACCACCCATTTGGGTCGATCATGTATATGTATCAGTATAAAATAAAATAAATGAACCGCCTCCCTAATAAATCCAAGTCATACAATATCCTGATATTTTATTTCATCCAATTCTTATATTTGATCATGTTATCCCAGGACTCATCCCAAACTTGTGCGTTTAATAGCCATGTGAGAGATGCTTAGGTACCCAAGTGTAATGGCATCCCAAGAAGCATGTGAGTTTGAAACTAAGTAGGGAACCACCAACTTAGTCCCATACCAACTAGCATATTTAGTGATATGTGAATGTGACATGATCAATATAAATAAATAAATTTTTGAAAAATAAATAAAATAAACCATTAATCCCTTCTTCTACCCGGTGTTAGAATATATCTAAGCACATAAGACGGACTGTTCCAACCCATTTACCAAACATATCATTATTGATTCTTAGGACCATGACCCTAATCAACCAAACCTACTTCATATGGTGTCTGGATGTCTCTAAGAATGTCATGATACCATTCCAACCACATAAATAATGGATCCTAGTATAACTATACATCCCTCATATCCAAGGTCTATGAGAAACAAATCATGATAAATGGCTCAACAGTCAAATCCTAGGAGTCTTGGGTATCTCTATAAACTTTTAGTATAATGAATGGATCAAGGATAATTCTCAACATCCCCTAAAATCACTAAATCAAAATCATCCCCCAAGTCACCATTCCTAATGGTTAGATCCGTAGAATCATAGGCATCTCAATTAAAGACAATTAATATCATCAGGATCGACTAGTTGGATCCTAGGGATAACCTAGGCATATCATAATAATCATAATAGTGATCAAAATAAAATAAATCCCCAATCCTACATGGTTGGATCCTAGAGAGGCTAGAAATACTAGGGTCACATGGCATCTAGGTAATCTCGTATAGACCTGAGGTCAAATCTTGGTGTCTCAAGAAATTTTTACATGGCTCAACAGTCGGATCCCTAATAGAACCAAGAATTCACAATTATTTCATTATATCTAAGACATATAACCACAATATCACATAATTTCCAAAGACTTATCCCAAAAATCACCTATGGGAATCCTCATAATCATCTTCAGGTCACATAATGCTCATATACTAGATCCTAGGAAGTGTCTTTGGGCATCAACACCATACCATTTACATATCATGTCCAAAGGTTGAGTCCCATGGTTCATGTATGGGCACCATAACAGCATCCAAAATAAACATGTGAAAGAATAAACAAAAGTAAAGGGTTGGATGAATGCCTAAACCCATCACTATAATTCACATCCCCTCATATTTACACATTCAGGGTGGGTTAAAATGTGACACTCGCTGCCATATCTATTCAGGCCATATGCACCCGCACAGGATCATTTAGTCAATAGGGCACCCACAGGGGTTCCCTAGGTCACAACATAGCAGGGGTATCCTTTGATGGGTCCTCAATATTTCTCCAAGTATGAGGAAAAAACTAGATTCTGGGGGAAAACTATATCCCTCGTCATCATCGTCAAGACAATGTGGCCTCATCGACTATACAAGATATATCATGTAGACATCACTCAAGATATGTAACATGACCTATATCAGTCCTCAGAGTCTCATAATTTTAGTACACTCACTCAACTCATCGCCCATGGCCTAAGGTCTATCCACCTAGGATAATCTCATCTCAAGGGGGCTAAAATTCTCATGGAATTTGGTTTAATTGTGTAGTCCTTCAACCATAGGGATCAAGGAAACAAACCAGTGTCTGAGGTCCTACAGTGGTCCTCAATATCTTGTGCAGACCACTAATAACCATTTAATTTAATTAAATTTATCAATCTAATTGATGAACATTTAAATTTTGAATTAATTATTTAACAATTCTCACCTTAAGGTGGTGATGCCACATGCTACAATGAATATAATCAAATAAATTAACCATAGGGTGTGTATGAAATAAAAACTATCTATTATTTGATGATTTCCATTTATTTACAAGGGTAGATAGCAGTTTCCAAGGAATTTCCCTGGTCCATCCAATATTACATTATACTCTAATCCCCTAAATCAAGCAAAGAAACTTCAAAAAATTTATTATAACATTTAAAATTAAATTATCAATTAAAATAAAAATTGTAATAACCACCAAAACCCCATCGTTAGTCTCTATACATAAAAAATGTAACCAAATGCATGCCAAATACCCACAACATTCCCCCAATCACATATCGGGAAAAATCCCTAACACGCATCATCAATTACATAATTAACTAAATTATAATTTAAGAAAAACCAAATAAATTCCTTAATTGAAATATACCTTATTAAATCACCGATAAACTGGGTGTAGATATCATATTGGGATTCCCTCATTCTAGCTAGGATTAAATCCCCTTTAGAACCAGGTGATTTCACCATGATCCAGTAGAATCACCAATGAAAACCTAATCCAAAGAAATAAAAATTAAAACAATAATAAGGGAAGAACAATGAAGGGAAATAGAAGTGGAGAATCACCTTAGATCGTTGGAAAATACCCATTTTAAGACCCCTATTGAGGGGATTGAATTTGGAGGATAAGGGGGAAGGTAGGTCAACATATACAAGGGAAAGAAAAGGGGGATCAGAGATTTTCCCCTTAAAAATTTGGGGTGGAAAACATTAATTTTCCCATTTTTTAATAGTCTTCATGGTTTCGCCACACAGTTTTCCAAACATTATGCAGGCCATGAAGATATATTCGACTCCAATTCATCCTCCTCACATTATTACTAAATTGTTCACCAACCGTGCAAATGACTTTGTAACTCCTATGAAATATTCACATATTTTTCTTTTAAATTTTCACATGGATTTCCCTTAATCATACTTTATCTATGCGATCAAAACATTCTCCATAAAAAATAAACTAGAAATTACCTTAGATTCAGGGTTCGGCATGATTTACCCTAAATCATTTTCACTAAACTATTCACCCTAGCCATTAACTTAACCCAAAGCCCCCAGTTCTCACTCAATAACCCAAGGGAACTCTCAGGCTAAAAACTATGTTTTGAAAATCACGTTAAGACTTATTTTCTACTGGAATTCCATTTCAAATATTCATTAAAAATTCCACATGTACATTAATCAAAAATTAAAAATCCTTCTAAAATTTTCAACTAGTACAAACATAGGATCTTACAGACATTAAAATTATGAAACTTTTATGAAATGATCATGGATACTAACACTTAGAAATAAAGATAAATAATAACTACCTAATGAATGAATAATAAATAATTATAATAGAAGAGTATAAAAGTTAATTGATATGAATAAGTTTCTAAAATGAGTTATTAAAATGGTTAAATTTATTATACATGAGGTTAAAGCACTCTCATGGAGGTTGAGGTTTGAGGTAAGGGTTTCTCATCTCAAAAAAATTCTTCATTGAGTCTTGTTTCATATTATACACCTATTTTGTTTTATACGGTGTATATACTATCTATTTGAAATATTATATCATGATTTTATTTATATTCATGGTATTTAAAGTTCTAATTAAAGTTATTTATTTCAATATATTTATATTTAAAATTCATAATGGAATTATTAACTCAATTACTATTCATTGAGTTGTGATAATTTTTTTAACATCATCCACTTGTATAATTTTCCTAACAAAAATTCCATTATTAATTATCAAACTTCCTTTTTATATTTTTAATAAAATAAAGAGTATATTTTCCTAGAAATTAAATCTATATCTAGATATAAACACGTGGTTGCATTCTCTAACATAGATGCACCTAGAGTAATTAATCCTGAAAAAGGTTGGTTGGGTAAAAACTCAATCTTCAATCAGTTAACAAGAAGTGGGCCTAATTGAACACCAAGTTTTATACTCCTTGGGGACATGATTTGATATTTCACATGATTTTTTATGAACCATAATGAAGTATTTTTTCTATTCATATCCCTAAACCATGAAATTACTCCTCACTACTACCTTGATATCATTCCTTAGATAAAGTTGTTTTTTTATTCACAACATGAATATTCTTATTGTTTTATAACCACCTAGTTAGCCACATTATTCCATTGAATGGTGAAATATATATAATCCATATATCTATTATTTCTATATGGATAACTATTGATTACTTTTCCATGATTATGTATTTTTTTCCTAATGGAACATTAAGTTATGTATAGTATATCCATTACTTCATTTGGTAGAAGCATTGGACTTAATTAAGATATGTGGGGGGGCTAGGGTAATATAGACCCTCAATGCATCATAATGTCTCATGAGACAACTATTTTATATATTTGGTGTATTTATACCCATTTATTAAGATTTCTTGGCTAAGTCTTTGACTGTATGTAAGATTTCTTGGTTTGGGCCTTAATAGTATGAGGTCTTGCAAAAGGAATTTCACCACTAAAAAATCAATTATTGTTATCCATGTGATATTTTTATTGTTATATTATCCATTGATTTATTTCAAGCTTATGTGATCACTTTTATGGAATTATTCAATTTATTTATTCATGCCTTGTTTATTTATTTCATTCTTATGCTATGATAGCTTTCGTTGTATGTGACCCCTTAATGAGCATCTAAGCTAACCCTTTATATTATTTTCATTTTAACCAGAAAACCATGAATATTACTATGTATGAAATATAGATTTGAGAGGATAAATAATAAATATTCATGTATTAGTTGATGAATCTTATTTTTTCAATGTAATTTTATATTCATTTATGTATCTAGTTCTTGAGGCTTCAAAACTAATAGATCCTATAAATTATGATCTATGAATTATATACCACTGTAATGAAATAACCTATGGATCAGGGGTACTATATATTGGTTATTAAAGTTGGTATCAGAACATGTTTAGTACAAACCATAGGAACAAGAGTTATAAATACATGGTTAGAGAACATAACCCTCTAATAAACCCTTAATATATTTCAGAAAACATTCAAGATTACATAACATTAATATGTAGTAAATTCATAGGAATTATGTGATTCATGAACTAATCAAGTATATTTCATTTTCTATAAATGGATCATAATAGAAGGAATGGGAATAGTGTTAACACCTATATAAAATGTAGGTATTTCCCTCCTGAACAAATAAAGAGTATATCAACCCTATCATTTTATACAAATTATTACATGATTTTAAGCATAATTGAACATCAAATTGCAAGACAAGGATCATAAATTATAGTGTATTTGTATGATTATATACATAAAACTAAAAACATAGAAATGGAATAAAACATATTTATTTTAAACATTTATAAAGATCTCATAACTTCCATTGAGCTCCTAAATTTTTAAAGGAAAACTTGGGGAATGCATAAACAAAAGGGATGAGCTAAAGATCCCAGTAAGGGAGTAAGCATTGGAATAAAACATATCACATGGTTTAGAAGGAATAACATGATGACATGAAAGGAATGGAACATGAATAAACATAAGTAAGAATAAAATTTAAGATGTAACATATAATCAAGTAATTATATGAACGTGGAAACTATATATAAAATGACATAAACAAGAGTCATGGCTAATTTCCAAGACTATATCACATAGTGGACAAAGTCCCATAAAGGAATTAGGTTCAATCCCTATCCCAACATGACGTCTCATGAGACTAAACATTACCCAATGAATTGGATATCTATCTAGGTTCACCCATCATAATATGTTCATGAATATTTGTTTCACATTAATAATAAATATAAGGGTTACCCATGGAAAAAAATGGGTATCATAATCATGTCACAAGGAATAACAAATGAGCATATCATAAATTCGTCCATGAAAGAATTGATTAAAAACATACATGAAAATAATAATGGAAAATAGGCATGGATAATGATAATTGATGTCTAATTGAAGTTGAAACATGGAAAATTAGTGTTTAAGAAACATTAGAAATGAAACATTTTAGTGCGGTTTAAGGAAAATATTAAAGAGCATTTAAAGCGGAAAATAAATATTCGTTTTCATAAAATAAAAAATGAACTGAGATAGTTTTACATGATAAAATTAGTGATTTTATAAAAATAATGGTGTCTTAAAACAGATTATGGAGCAAACTTGAAAATGGGTAAGAAATCAGGAAGTTCCCTTCAATCGGGCTTGTTTATCGGGAATAATTGGGAAGGGAACCTTTCTAAAACATGTATTTCAACATAAACGAAGGATGATATGATCAAGATAAATGATTTTAGAACATATTAATATAATTTATAATAATTACACAAAAATAAATTTTTGTTACATTGGTGTAAAGAGAGAAAAAGAGTAACCTGAAAGAAAAATGGAGGTTCAGATAGAATATCTTACCTTATGTACGAAACAGTTCAGAACTTGTACTTAATGTCCTAAATAATAAAATTATATTAATTAATTAATAATTAAATGATCTCTTATACATTTAGTTTATTTATTATAATTTTATTAAGTTCATTTATGGCCTTTTTCAGGAGTTATAAGATATAATTTTATCATTCGGGAGCGTTCGTTTCATTGGTTTTATGATCGATTTTCTTGTATATGAATGTGGAAGTTCATTTAAAATGGGAATAGATATCCAGAATTTAAGTTATATGTTATTAATTAAAATCCATAAGTTTATATTGTTATATAATTCATTTTTTATTTAGATTGAGGATGAATCATTAGATAAAACATTAGTGATAATCGTTTAGATTATTTTTGCGGTTTTTCATTCATCACAAACTAGTTTTGTTTTATTAATTAACATCATACGTATATAATAGTTACATAAAATTAAATAGGATTTAATAAATAAATTATAATTTGTTTTAACCATAAATATGGTTTTATGACACTCCTTGAAGTCTTTAATGAAAAATAAAAAAAAAATCATCCTTCAAGGTGATAAATTAGCACCTCACGAACAACATTTTAATTTTTAGAATAAAATGGATATGAGAATGGGTTTTATGATGTATTATTCTATTAGAATAATAAAATTACATTATATGTAAGTTAATGTATTTATCATGGCATTTGGATGAGGATGTGAGGATAGAATAAGAAAATAACTTGAAAATAAAAGAAAATAAAGAGGAATTTACCTCTTGAATTTCTCCTCCCTGAGAACCTCCTTAGGGAAATAGTTTTGGTATTTTGATGAGACCAATGGATCCTAAATGTGGGTGATAGGTTTTGTAATAGTATTGTTCAGATCTTGGATAAGGCTTAAAACTTGTAAGGTGTGAGAAAAAGAGGTGGTGAGGGGTGGTATTTATAGCGGAGGAGAGGTGTTTTTTTCGATTATTTTAATCATTGGTTTATTATTTTGGATCAAGACAAGAAATAGTGTTGATTATTGTTACTAAATAAAATATCTAGTGCATTTGAGTTATAACTAATGGTTATTACCTCATCCTTACATCAATGGTGACTCAAAAAATTATGTATTTAGTATTTATCATAAATTTTTGTATTTTACTATTCACCAAAAATTCAAGTATTTTAGAAAAATAAAAAAATAACCCTAACCATTTTTAGATATATAGAATTAAAAAATGAACTCCATTTTATGAAAATAATTTTCTAAATATGAAAAATTCATTTTTTTAATTAAAATCATCATTTACTCAAAAAATATATATTTTAAAATTATAACTTGTTTTATAACACAATGAAAAACTAACTAAGGTCTCATAAAATTATCATAAAATCATAAGAATAAAAAATTATTTTATGAATACATTTTATGAAAATAAATTTTCTTTTAAATTATTAATTTAATCATAAAATTGTAATTAAATATTTATAACTTACAAAAATAACAACACATGATTAATAACTTTTAAAATATTTATTTACATATACTATGATATAATTATGTCATATTTTTATTTATAAGATGCCAAAATTTTATTTATACTTTTATATATGAGGTTACTACTCATTTTTCTGGTTTACTATTCATAAGGGTCATATTACTATTCCTAAGCTCAAGTTACTATTTCATCGGTGTAGGTTCCTTAACATCTGGAAATACTTATTATTTCATTAATTATTTATTTATAAAGTTTATATTGTGTTATTAATGTGATTATATGTGATTATACTATATGACATAATTATAATAATGGAGTTTCCATTGATAAAATTTTGGGTCGTTACATTCTTCCCCCCTTATAAAATTTCTCCCTTGAAATTTTATTTTACATACTATGGTGAAAACAAGTGAGGGTACTTCTCCTTCATCTCCTCCTATGGTTCCCATATTTACTCTTCATACTTATGGTTCCAACATAGTACATTTACCAAGTGATTAGTCTTGTTGTGTAGAACTTTATATCTACGATTCAAGATCTTCATTGGATGCTCCTCGTAAGAGAGATTATTTTCCAACTGTACCACCTATGAATTTAGTACATGTGAAAGATCTGTTGTGTACTTCCCTAATAATTATACATGGAATAAATTGTGTACTTCAGACATGGTTAATGTAAATGATAGTCGATAATCCACAGCTTCAACACAATCAAGAATCTCGAAGGGGCCGATGTACCTGGGATTTAGCTTTCCTTTCTTCACAAATCTCATGATACTTTTCCATAGAAATATTTAGAGGAATACCATACCTCCAACCATAAACTCAAGATCTCATTGATGATTATTTTCATACCTCTTATATCAAATTTGGGTTACCTTGATGTGTTGTTGAATGGTTTTCACCTTTTCTACCATTTCTTTGACCATTTCAGGTCCTAGAATCTTACGTTCATTGACTTTATCCCAACACACCGATGTTCTACATCTTTTCCCATATAGAAATTCATATGGAACCATTTGGATTCTTGAGTGTAAGATGTTTTTATACGAGAACTCGACTAGATACAAATGTTGGTCTCATCCTCCTTTGAAGTCCATGGAACATGCTATCAATATGATTTCCAGTGTCTGAATAGTCCACTCAGATTGGTCATTAGTTTGAGTATAATAGGTCATAATAAAGTTAATATCAGTGCTTAAATCATGTTGGGGAATTTTCCATAACTTGGAGGTGAATCTTGGATCTCGATCGGATATAATCGATAGTGGTACTTCATATAGCCTTACCACTTCTTTGATGTATATCCATGCAATTTGATCCAGTGAGAAGTCCTCTAATTGTAATAAAGTGATATATATTTATAATATGATCCATAACAACCCATATATCATTGTTTTCTCTTGATAAGTCTATCGAAAATGTATGTGGTGATGTTTTCCCACTTCCATGTTCGTATTGGTAGTGTTTTCATCATCCCATTAGACTTTTGTCTTTTATCCTTCACTTTCTGGAATACCAGGCAATTTGATGTATATTCAAAAAACTCCTTTTTTATATTGTCCCACCAATAGTTCTCTTATAAATATCGATACATCTTTGTGCTCCCTGGGTGAATAGAGAATGTTGAGTTGTGTACATCATTTGGAAGCTTTTTCTTTATCTCTGGATCGGATGGTACACATGGTCATGACCTAAATCTCACAACTCATTCCTCATCTATTTTGAACTATGAGGATTTCCCTTTTCTCATATCTTCTACCTTATTCTAAATTTCCACCTCATTTCTTTGTGCATCCTTTATTTTCTCTATGAGGTATGGTTGATCAGTCATTTGAGAAATAATTGATGATGTTCCTTCATTAATGATTCCCATGTCTATCCTTTGCAGGGATAAGAATATTGGATCCTTTAAAATTCTAATTATTGATAAAGATGAATGATCCTTTCTACTTAGAGAATCTAAGAACTAATTTTCTTTACCGGGATGGTATTGGATTGAGCAGTCATAATATTTGATGAGATCTAACCATATTTTATAGAACATATTAATATCCTTCTATGTGAATATATATTTTAGGCTCTTATGATCGGTATATATCTCACACTTCTCCTCATATAGATAATGCCTCCATATTTTCAATGTAAAGATCGTAGATGCCAACTCTAGATCATGCATGGGATGGTTTTTTCCGTGAATTTTCAACTCCCTTGAGGCGTAGGATATCACATTCTCATTTTTCACCAATAAATATCCTAATACCTTCTTTGAATCATCTTTTTACACCATAAAGAGTTTTCTATTTATTAGTATTGTGAGTACTGGTGTGGTGATAAGCCTCTTATTCAACTCTTTTAAGTAGTATTCACAATCACTAGTCCATAGAAACTTTACTCTCTTCTGATTCAGCTTCATTAGTGGGTTTAAAAATCATGAAAATTTATGCATAAATCATTGGTAATAACCATTTAAACTAAGGAAAGTATTTATCTCTATTATAGATGTTTTCCTAGGTTACTCTTCGATTTTATTTGTCTTGTAAGTGTCCACAGATGTCCCTTTTTTGGTGATTACATGCCCCAAGAATGATACTTCCTCCATCTAGAACTCAAATTTACAATACTTTTCATAAATTTTCTCCCTTATCAAAGTCTTTAACATAGTATTCAAATACTTCTCATGTTCCTCCTTACTCTTGGAGTACATTAGAATATCATTAATAAAGACTACCAAAAATTTTCCGACGTAATATCTAAAGACTCTATTCATTAAATCGGTGAAAATTTCTAAATAATTTGTGAGTCCAAAGGGAATAACTATGGACACATAGTTTCCATACCTCATTCAAAATGTATTCTTGGGAATATATTCTTTATTCACCTATAATTGGATATATCCCGACCAAAGGTCCACCTTATAGAAATAACTGGCCCCACATAGCTGATTGAACAATTCATCTATCCATGGAAAAGGATACTTTTTTTTTATCATAATTTTATTGAGATCATGATAGTCGATGTATAGGTACATTGATCCATCCTTATTCTTGGTAAAGAGGACCAGTACACCCCATGGTGAAGCACTTGGGAATATAAAACCCCTGTCCTAATTCTCTTGTAAATACTTCTTCGGTTCTTCCATCTCAATGGTGGCCATTCTATAAGGTTTATTTGATATAGGCATAGATCTAGGAATAATTTCAATTGATAAATCAACCTCTTGGTTAGGATAAAGACTAGGAAATTATTTAGGGAACACATTAGTGTAGTCCCTTGTAATGGGAATGTCTTCAAGAATGATCCTCTCCTTTATCTCAGTCATTTGATCCATATATTCCTTCTGATAAGGCAATAATATCCACACTTGAGATGATGGATCCAAAGAAGATTCATCCTTCTCCTTACACTTGTATAGAATTGATGGATGCTTTGGGATGTAAAGAGTGATCTCCCTTTCCTAAAAGTTGATGTTGGATTTGTATAAAGATAGTGAATCCATGCCCGATATAGCATCAAACTCCACCAAAGGAATCAAGACAAGATTTTCTAGGAGGTTTAGTCCACAAAAATTAACTAGGGAGGAGTTATATACTTTGGATTCAATAATTTATCCATTTTTTTCATAGATAACTCAACCTCCATATGTTGAGGTGGTGT
Organism: Viscum album; assembly: GCA_963277665.1. NCBI lineage: Eukaryota > Viridiplantae > Streptophyta > Magnoliopsida > Santalales > Viscaceae > Viscum > Viscum album. Next base: position 18,790,264 of record OY728157.1, on the reverse strand, counting down.
TTTAATAGTTCTACTAAACTTGAAAGATATGAAAGAATGCATAGAACCAAAATCAAATAGTATGTCCAATATTCTTGAATGAATAACTATCATACCTTTAACCACAACATTGTTGGTTTCCACCTCAGTAGTTGTGATAGCATATTCTCTTCCTTGTTGTCTTGGAGGTTGTTTTTTTTATTGCCTCCAAAAACCCTTGGCTTAGTGAAATCGCTTTCATAATTCCCAGATTCCTTATAGTTGAAACACTACACTACAGGATAAGTTTTGATATAAACCTTCTTTTGTTATTCCACATTAGTTGTATTATTCATATAACTTTGGTAGTTATTATCCATATGACCATATCTTACACATTTTAAGAATCTCTTGGTTCCCTTTAAGAAATTTCTAGGATTCTTCGTCCCACACTTTTGACACGTGGGATGTTGGGTCTTCTTTCCATCATGGGATTTATCTATCGATCCACCAATATTAAACTCCATTTTCAACTTTTTTTTTCCAGTCCCACAAGACCACTGAGATTATTTAATATCCATTTAAACCTTAAGGGAATAACATACAATCTTCTCATAGATTTCAAAGTCTCGAATCACCAATGATTTTTATAGACTCATATTTAGTCCACTAGAGAAGTGATCCACCTTGATTTCAGTGTTCATGACAAATCTGCATATGTATATTAAAATCCTTGTAAATTTTTCTTCATACGCCCCAATAGACTCGTCTTCCTTTTTATTTAGTCTGAGTAACATCTTTTTTCATCTTAAGATAGAGAGTTCAGGGAAAATATTTATTGAAAAATATTTTCTTGAAATCTTCTCGTTCCATGGAATCAATTTCCTCCTTAGACTTTGTGTTCATGATCAGTGTCCACCACTGATCGGCTTCCCCATCATTATGGTAAACATATAACATAGCTTTCTCTTCTTCTGATAATTGAAGGTTAGACAATATCTTCTCAATAGAGTTAATCTATTCTTCTGTGAGGAGGGGACCATAAGATACACTAAACATGGGAGGCCTTTTCCATATAAAAGATTTGATGGTAACTTGATATCTATTAGGATAAATAGGTAGTTCCACATGATTCGAGTTATTATTCATAACTTTAGGTATTTGAGCAATCACTATCATGAAGTTTTGAGCTCCCATTCCAATCATATTAAGGCTTTTCATTAGGTAAATTATCACATTGCCTATCACGTTGATTTTTGGCATGAGTTCTCCTATTTCCATCCATTAACTAAGAAAAAGAAAGTACAATTATGGGGATTGAATAATTAGATAATAAGCATATAAAAATGAAAACATTTAACATATAAGGATAATCTTATAAATGAAAAATATATCCTAGATTTTCATACCCTATGTTTCAATCTAGTTTATCCATGGTGATATAATTACCCCTAGAGTTATTAATAAAGTTCTCTAGTCCTAATTTCCAAAAATAACTAAACCTTTATCTAATTCCAAATATATCTACCCTAGCCTTTAAACACCCATAAATACCTCCTAACTTCTATTGAGATCCTACATCTACATAGGATAACCTAGGAAATACATGAACAAAAGGGATGATCTAAAAATCCCGGTAAGGGAGTAAGCATAGGAATAAAACATAGAACATGTGTTAAAAGGCATAACATGATGACATAAAATGCATGGAACATGAATAAACATAAGGAATAATATCATGTATAACATGGTAACATATAATCATTACATTATAGGAATTTGACAGCTATATATAACATGACATAAACATGATTCAAGGATAACTATTAAGACTATATCACATGGTGGAAAAAGTCCCATAAAGGAATAAAGTTTAATCCCTATCCCAAAATGACATCTCATGAGAATAAATATTACCCAATGTATTGGAGTTTTATCTGGTTTCACCCACTATAACATGTTCATGAATATGTGTTCCACATGAAGAATAAACATAAGGGTTACCCATGGAAATAAATGGGTATCAAAATCATGTCACAAGGCATAAAAATGAGCATATCATAAATGTGTCCATGAAATAATGGATTAAAAATATTCATGTAAATTAATAAGGTAAAATAAGCATGGAAGCTAATAATTTATTTCCAATTTAAGTGGAAACATGTAAAAGGAGTTTTTAAGAAACTTTAGAAATGAAACATTTTAGTGCATTTTAAGGATAATATTAAAGAGCATCTAAAGAAGAAAAGAAATATTTTTTTAATAAAACCATAAATGAACCAAGATAGTTTTTCATGACAAAATGAGTGATTTTATAAAAATAATGGTTGATTAAAACATATTATTTAGTGCACTGGAAAATGGGTAAGAAATCAGAAAGTTCCCTTGAATCGGGCTTGTTTATCGGGATAAATTGAGAAGGGAACCTTTTTAAAACATGTATTTAACCATCAAAGAAGGATGATATAATATAGATACATGATTTTGGGACATATTATCATAATTTAGAATAATTACACAAAATTAAATAAGCATTACATTTGGGTAAAGAGATAGAAAGAGTAACCTGAAGGGAAAATGGAGGTTTGGGTAGAATCCCTTACCTAATGTCTGAAATAGCTCTAAACTTGTAATTAATGTCCTAAATAATAAAATTATATTAATTAATTAATAATTAAAGAACCTATTATACATTTATTTGATTTATTATAATTTTATTAAGTTCATTTATGGTTTTTTTATGAGTTATAAAACACAATTCTATCGTTTGGGAGCATTCATTTCCTTGGTTTTCATGATCAGTTTACATATATATGAGTATGGAAGTTCATTTAAAATGGAAATAGATATACATAATTGAAGTTATATGTTATTAATTAACATACATGAGGTTAAATTTTTATATAATACATTTGGTTATTTGGATTGAGGATGAATTATTAGATAAAACATTAGTGATAATCGTTTAGATTATTTTGGCAGTTTTTCGATCATCGCAATCTAGTTTTATTTTATTAATTAACATCATGTGTATATAATGGTTCCAAAACATTACATAAGAAGTAATACATATATTATAATTTTTTTAACCATGAAAATTTTTTTATGACCATCCTTGAAGGTGTTAATTTAAAATGAAAATTTGTTGTCCCTGAAGGCAATAAATTAACACCTCACGAACGATATTTTCATTATTAGAATAAAAGGGAGATGAGAAGGTGTTTGATTGTGGATTATTATATTATCATAATAATATTCTATTATATTTAATTCAATAGATTTATCATTCCATTTGTATTAGGGTAGGTGAGTAGAGAATAAAAAAAACTTGAAAGAAAAGAAAGGAAAGAGAATTTACCTCTTGAATTTCTCCTCCTTGAGAACCTCCTTAGGGAAATGGTTTTGGTATTTTGATGATACCAAGGGATCCTAGAAATTGGGGAGAGGTTTGGGAATATTATTGGTCAGATAATTAACAAGGATCAATGCTTGGAAGGTGTGAGGAGAAGAGGTTGTGATGGGTGGTATTTATAGTGGACGAGAGGAGTGTTTTTTGATTATTTTAATCATTAGTTTATTATTTTCATTAAAGGAAAGAAATAGTGTTGATTATTATGACTAAATATAGTAAATAGTGCATTTGAGTTCTAACTAATGGTGCTTAACTCATCCTTACATCATCAATGACTCAAAAACTCATATATTTAGCATTTATCGTAAATTATCATATTTTATTATTCATCAAAAATTCATGTATTTTATAAAAATACCAAAAATTCACCCTAAACATTATTTCATGTGTATAATTAAAAAATGGATTAAATTTTATGAAAATAATTTTCTAAATATGACAAATTTAGTTTTTAATAAAAACCACCATTTACTCAAAAAATACAGATTTAAAATTATAACTAATTTTATAACACTTTGAAAAATTAACTAAGGTATCATAAAATTATATTAATATCATAAGTCATAAAAATATTATTTTTTGAATACACTTTATGAAAATAAATTTTCTTTTAAATTATTAATTTAATAATAAAATTGTAATTAAATATTTATGACATACAAAAATACCAACACTTAATTAATAATTTTTAAAATATTTATTTACATATACTATGATATAATTATATCATATTGTTATTTATAAGATGCTGAAATTTTATTTTTACTTTCATAAGTGAGGTTACTATTCATTTGGCCTGATTACTATTCAAAAATTTTATATTACTATTCCTAAGTTCAAGTTACTATTTCATCGGTATGGGTTCCTTAACTTCTATAAATTTTTCTTATTTCATTAATTATACATTTATAAAGTTTGTATTGAGTTCTTAATGTGATTTTATGTGATTATACAATATGGAATAATTATACGAATGGATTTTCCATTAATAAAATTTTTTTATTACAAATAGAGATAGTGTTGTAGTTGAGAAAATTATGAATATGTTAGGGTGGTCAACCCTAGTTATGACAAATAAATTTACCTATAAGAAACATCATGTTGCTCCACAACATAGTGAAATAATATTAGAATTATTTATGAGACAACAACCTCCATCATTTTATGGAATCATGAATCCATCAGTAGCTTAGAAATTGATCAAATCCATGGAGAAAACATTTTTTACATTAGGATTTAGTGAAAGGAAGAAAGTTATCATGGCTATATATCATCTCAGGAGAGATTTTGATCAGTGGTAGTATTTTATTCAAAATACTAAGAAGTAAGATTAAATAGAGGATATTAATTGGAAGTGTTTTAAGGTGGTATTCTTAGTTAAGTACTTTCCTCATGAGAATTGAGCTAACATGGAGATTCAATTTATAAATTTAAGACGAAAGGAAGAGGAAATTATTGATGAGTTTGGGTCTAACTTTACAGGGTTCAAAAGACATGTTCCAGATTATATATACAATCCTGAAAGTAAGATTGATCTCTCATTTGGTGGATTAAATCCATGTCTTATAAGGAAAGTATTACCTCAATAATTTTCATCATATGAGAATACTATGAAAAATGTTATCAATACTGAGAAGGATTTCTCTAAGTTTCATAATTTCAAAGGGAACCAAGAGATGAAAAGGGTTCCTAAACACCATGTTGAAAGAAATTTCACAAATAAGAAAAAGGTAAGGGTAGAATTCCCATTATGAAATAACTTTGGGAAGAAATACCACTAGTATTTCTTTAAGGGAATTAGATTTTGCTATAATTTTAGAGATAAAGGCTATCAAGTTCACGAGTGCAAGGGGAAGAAAGAATCCTCAAATGTTCAATGACTCAATTATAAGTAGATATACCACTATGAATATAAATGTTCTAAGTGTCATGGTAATCTACCACAAAAGAATCCAAATGAGTAAGGTTGGGATTATTAAATCACAATAATAGTTTATGTCCCAATTGGTTTCATAATAGGTACTTTGATCATAAACTCAATATTAACTAATGCATTATTTGATTCTAGATCTACACATTCATTCATATCCTAAATTTTTTCTAAGAACATTTTAATCATCCCATGATGCACTAAGGAAGGAGTTATTAGTTAAAAAACCTTGTTAAAATCATATAGAAATTAAATTATATTGTTTTATATCTATTAAAATGCATTTAGGTTCTTCAATTGTAAACCTAGTTTTTAGATCAATGGTTTCCTATGACATAATCCTTTGTATATATTGTATCTCAAAGTATACTGTAAGAATTTATTATCAAGATAAGAAACATACAATACCTAAGGTTAGGATAGAATCTCATGATTTTAAAGGAGTGAATCTATTTCCCGAGTCATGTTTGGAACTACATTTAGTGGCTCATCTTAATGAAATTATTGTAGAAAATGAATCTATGAATTAGAATGAATCCTTAGAATAGAGGATGTATCCATTTTGAGGGATTATATTGATGTGTTTCTTGAGTAACTACCCGGATATCCACCTGACTATGAGGTTGAGTTCTCTATTGACCTTATCCCTAATGAAAATCCTATAATTAAGACATTGTATAGAATGTATCTAGTGTAATTGGTGGAATTAAAAAAAACAGTTGTAAGAGTTGAGTGATAAGTGATTCATATTCCCTAGTGTTTCACTTAGTAAGTACTTACCTAATTTGAGAAAAATAATAATTGATCTATGAGGTAGTGAATTGATTATATAGAAATAAATGTTGTCATTGTTATTAAAATGTACCCTTTACCATGCATTGATGACATATTTGATCATCTACAAGGGGATCAATACTTCTTAGATATTGATATTTATTCTATTTATCATTAATTAAAATTCAAGAAGGATGATATACCAAATAAAACATTTTACACAACTTATTGTCATTATAAGTTTACATTAATGGCCTTTGAGTTAACTAATTCACCCTCGGTGTTCATGGATTTGATGAATAGAGTATTTAAGGATTATCTCAATTAGTTTTTTATTGTTTTTATTTATTATGTCTTGATATACTCTAAGATCTATGAATATAATGAAGACCATTTATAAATCATCCTGGTACTTTAAGGAAAAATTAGTTATATGGGAAATTTAGTAAGTGTGAATTTTGGCTTCACTAAGTTTATTTTCTTGGTAATATTATCTCTAAGGATGTAATATATATTGACCCCACAAAGACAAAATTTGTTAAATAATTTCCTATCCTAATGAATAAAAAAGATACAATGTTTCCTTAGATTATTGGGTTACTATTAGTTATTTGCTAAATTTTTCCTGATTAGTTAATCTATTAACCAAGTTAACAATAAAGGGGTCAAATTCACATGGTAAAAGAAATATGAAGAATATTTTTAAGAAATAAATAAGATATTGATCAATTCTATGGTATTGACCTTACCATTGATAAAGTAATAATTTTCTATATATAGTGATTTAGTAAAGAAGGAATGGTGGTGTATCCTTATGTGAAATGATAGAGTGGTTGCTTATGCATTAATACAATTGAAGACTCATGAACAAAACTATCAAACACATGATATTGAGCTATAAATTATAATATTTTCATTGAAAATATGTAGGTACTATATTTATGAGTTAAAATGTGACATATATACCAATCATAAATTTATTAAGTATATATTCATGAAGAAAGATCTCAACATGATATAGAGGAGATGGTTGGAGCTATTTAAGGACTATGATTAGAAAATACACTGCAGCCTTAGGAAGGAAAACAAAGTGGTAAACGCATTGAGTAGGAAGGATCAAAGAGTCCTCAATATGATGATTATGGAAAATGATCTAATTTTTAGGGATTTAGTGAAGTCAGACATGATACTTACCAAGGAAGGGGGGACACTATTTATTTTTTAAGTAATTTCCCAACTATCATTACTATATAAGATAAAGAGGTCTCAGTGGTATGAAAATTTTTTTTAAAAGAATATTAAAGCCTTGGGTGATGGGAAATCACTAAACTTCATCTATAAAGATGGTGTGTTAATATTTGGAAATATAATATGTGTATAATTAGTGTATGAGCTAAACATGGAATTGTATTATGAATCTCATAGCTCAAATTTATCTATATACCCTGGTAGCACCAATATGTATAGATACCTAAGGGATAATTTCTTGTGGGAAAACATGAATTAGGAAATTGCAGGCTATGTAACAAGATAATTGGTGTTCCAATAAGTAAAGGCTGAGAGATTTCCCACTGAGGTTTGCTTTCAAACTTTTGGTATCCAACTTTGTTCTAAATTTCACCTATGTAACCAACATAGGGAAGATACTGACCATATTTTTCTATCATATGCTATAGCTTCTGCTCTATGGAATTATATTTTTGATATTTTTGATGGTAGATAGTTTATTCCTAACTAGATCTTCTCTCTTTTAAATAAATGTGTTGATCAGGAGGCTTCTCAAAAAATTAAAAATGTTTTCTTCTCTGTCGTTGCTGAGCTCCTACAAGTAATATGGTATGACATAAATGATATTATCCATAATAAATGCTCATTAAATCTTAATATAGGAAAATCCCAGATTATAATTATGGTCTGAGAGGCTGCTTTGATTCAAAAGTCCCACTACAACAACTCTATTGGTGAATTTGAGATTCTGCGCAAACTTTGGGTTGATGGCCTCTATTGACAACCCAAACGCACCTTTGAAGTGTTCTGGAAAACTATGATGCCAGGATAGATCAAATTGAACATTGATGGTGCCTCAAAGGGTAATACAGGTCTTGCAGACTATGGTGTGATATTTAGAGATTCTTCTTGCCAGTGTCACGGTTGCTTCTTTGGAAGATGTGGTATGGCTTCATCACTGGAAGCTGAAATGATGGGTGTAATTCATGCCGTCAATTTTTCTCTTCAAAAAGACCGGAGGAAGCTCTGGATCGAAAGTGATTCGACCACCATTTTCCAAGAAATTTTGAATGGTTTGATCCATCTAGCCTGGCCTCTTACCACCCTTTGGATGAAGTGTCTGGATTCACTCCTGGAGATTAATTACATTTCCACTCACGCCTTCCGCTAAGTGAACACTGTTGTTGATTCCCTTTCCAAAAAAGGTGTTCACCAGGATTTGACTTGGATGAATGAACTTTCTCATGATTTATTTCAGATTTTTGACAAATATTGTAAAAAACTTCCTTCCTTTTGACTCCTGTAACTTTTTTTCTTTTTATATTCAATAAAGTGTGCTTTGGTCTTTGACCTAGGCACTACCCTCTTCAAAAAAAAGGCTGAGAGACAACTTCCAAAGGGTGTTATGAAACCTCTCCCTATACCAATGTGGAAGTGGTATAATATCATGATGTATTTTAACATTATAATTCCTAAGACACTTAATAATAATGATTTTATATGGGTCATTGTGGATCGACTCACCAAGTATTCACAATATATAGAAATAAGGGAGTATCTACCTCTTGAACATTTTGCACGACTCTATATCAAGTTGTGATGATTAATAGTTAACCTCCATATATTATATCTGATCATGACTATAGTAACCCAAATTTTTCATACATGACTATTACATCGCTTTAATGATATAAAACATAATATTAATACATTCTAAAATCTGAAGGTTTGGTATCTTGGGAAAATTTGGTTCATACATCACTTTTATATAATAAAAACCTAAACATTATTTAAATACTTATTATTTATCCTCCAAAAATATCTCATGTTCTCTATAGTATATGAAATATCCTAGATATATACATCAAATAAAGGGTGAGCTAAAAGCCTATTAAGGGTAGGGATAACATAGAATGGATAAGAAACATAAATCAATAGTACATGGGAAAGAATAAACATCATCATCATATCATAATCATAGAATCATCGTCATAATAATGGGGGAAACATTTTAAAAGTCATGTAATTTTCCATATGTATAATAATGAAACATCATAACATAGTGATCAAATTCCACACATAGTTGTGAATAAATCTAGCTACATTTTAACATATAACATATGTACAATAATCATAAAATCATAATTGTAAACAAATATAGAATCATTTCCATTAATAATATACATAATATTATGATATATATCACATCAACCAATAAATTTATGGGATGTATAATTTAAATCCCACCTGTCACATCATAAAATTTTCATAATCATTCATGCCACAAGAAAACGAAACATATAACAATTATAGTCATGAAATAAACCCACATAAAGGAATGGGTTTCATAAAGGTTTTTTAAAGAATAATTTCATGAATAACCTTTAGGATTACCAAATAAATAATGGAAATCATATTTTGGCATAAAAAACATCATTCTTGAGTGGAGAAGAAACAACTCAAGAGGAGTCAATGTGGTGTTTTGGGAAATAAATTCTCTTTGAAAAATCATTGTACTTGGCTTAGAAATTATTTTAAAAAGGTAAAAACATGTATATACCCAGAAATAAAAGTTAAATAATATTAAAATTAAAATTTAAGGATGTTATAGGAATATCCATAATGTGAAATTGGAGTTAACCCAAAATAAAGAGTTGGGTTCGAGAATCCCCTTACCTTGGATCTTGATTTATTTGATCACTCTTACACCTCCTATATAATGAATAAAGGATTATTAAATCATAGAAAAATAAGTGAATAATGTTTATTTTTTTAATTTTTTATAAATTATAACCATTGTATTATATTACTTAATTCCATCTATGAAAGTTGAAACATTTTGATATCATATTTTCTCTAAAATATCTCACCTTTCTTTGATATAATGATCTAGATTTAATGATAATTATAAATTATTTAGATTAAATCTAAAAGATTATAAATATATATATTTATACATTTATATATTATAAATAATTTATTATAATCATCCATAATAGTTGTAATAATTAGAGAGTTGGTAACGTCCTCATGGGAGGTTAACTGACCGTAGATGGGACATTGTCAAAAGAGGAGGAAAGAGAAGTATGAAATATAAATACATCATAAATCTAGTCATTATAATGGGTTAAAATAATTAATATAATTGTAATATAGTAATCAATTAATCTTATAAGATTTGGGTTTGAAATAAAGTGGTTTAAAGAGTAAGAGAAGAAGAAAATAATAAGGAAAGTTGAAGAAACCTTACCTTATTCTCAGTGTTGATTCTTTTCTATGACATGATACTCTATGAATGCTTGGATTTGGTTGACTCTGAAACATCCATAAAGATGATAAAGGTATTAAGAGATGGAATTTTGGTATATTTTTGGATTTGTTAAGTGTAATTGAAGTGGTTTTCCAAGGGGGGTGAGAGGGGGTATTTATACTTGAGGAGAGGTGTATTTTTATGTTATAAAAATGAATAAATTATTATATCCAAGGTATACCTTTAAATATTAGTATCTTTGACATTATAAAATATATTCGAAAAAAATAAAATGATTTGAGGACTTTGAAAAACTTTATTATTTGAATTTATTAGTTTAATAAAAAGGATAGGAGAAAAACAAAAAAAAATTGTTTATTTAAAAGGACACTTTAGACTTTTAGACATTGGAAATTACTTTTTAGGTTTGGGAATTAAGTTTATTGTTTTTAAATGACCCATTATCTTATTAAATTTATTTTTTGGTGCTATAACCAATTTAAAATTTATTATGTCGTTATTATTTCATTATTATGACATAAAACATGTGGTATTTGAAAAACAATATTTTTACTATTCATGTAAAAATTAAAGTTTCTCGTGAAATTTTAAAAAAAATTACCCTTAAGAAATTTTGATGTACTGATTCTAAAAATGATATACATTTTATCAAAAATAATTCTATAAAATAAGTAATTTTAATTATTACCATAAAAAATATGATTTTTACAAAATAAAATAAAATAAAATTTATTAAAAAATTCTTATAATTTCTTGGACTTTTTAATCTTGGTATTTATTTTGTGGAATTAAAATATTTATATTTTATAAATTACTCATGATAAATATTATTTAAATTACATATTATTATTTTTAGTTTAAATTAAAATTCTAACGGTTAGGTTATTATTTCCAATGGTCGGTTTACTATTCTTAACGGTCATATTACTATTCTAATGGTCACATTACTTATTCCAATAGTCATATTATATCTTATAAATATCTCTTCATTTATTCATACATCATTCAATAAAATTTATCCCAATGTTAAAATTACAATTATTATTCTAATTTTATTTCAAGGTAACATAATTATTATTTATTTAAATTTAATTCAATTAATTATATTTAAATCTTCTTTATAACAGATTTTAGTATAAGTTTATTTTTAGGATTCAAAATGCATTTTTCTGAAAACTGTTTTAAAATGAATAATGCTTTTCCATTATATTTAATTAAAATAAAACTTAATTATAAATAATATAAATAATATTTTTAGATTATATATCAATTTTTATGAATAAAAATTCATATAATTAATATTATTAGTTATAAAGTTAAAGTAAAATCATCATTTCCTTAAAAAAATATTTTTCAGAAAATCATTTTCCATAATTCTTGTGGGTTTTATATTAAATTAAATTATTCTAAATATGTGAATTAATTTTGATAAAAATGGATTCCAAATTTTTAATCATAACAATTAATATTAGGTAATAAGGTTGGCTTAATTTTTGATCAATATAAATTGTAACTATAGTAAATATTTATTACCACGATAAAAGAAAAATAGGTTAATTAAGGGTAAAAAATAATTTAACATAGACTAGAAACAAAGTAACCATAATATTATGAATATATATATTTCCTTGAAATTATGATTATACTTATTCTTTATTGTTTGTACTTTATTAATGATTAATTAATCAGATTGATAAAATATATATTGTGATATGATAAAACACAAATTGTATTTTTAAGTAATATAAAATTTCAATTAAGAAATCACTTTTAATGAATTAATTTATTTTTTAAATAAATTATATTTTAATAAAATATTTTTATTAAATTATTATTGATAATTTTAATTGATAATATAATTTTTATGATGTCAAATGTAATTTTTATAAGGGTTCGAAAACTGTTATTGTCAAAAAAAACTCAATATATTTTAATAGATGTCGATTCTTATTTTAAAAGTGAAAATTAAAATATTTCAAAAATTATTTAGATAAAATAAATATTATTTTTTTAACTAGAGTATAAAAATTATCCAACTGTGAATTTTTCATAATTTTCTAAGACAGCCAAATTTTTTGGTAAAAATTAAATACGGTATAAATATACAGTGTGTATTATAACATCATAATGACACAAAATGATGTAATAAATACTATAAAGGGTATACATGACCAAATATATGTTTTAAATTTAAAATAATTATATTTTAAGTTTATTTAATTAATTTTACAAATCCTTTATGAATCCTCTAAAACCTATAATATATTTTAAGGTTTCAAAATCATTTCTTTAAGGACATGACTCACTTCCACATCAGTAAGGGAGTTATTTTAATAATTTAGTACCTTATAATTATAAAATAATAAAAACAACCCCTATTTGGTATAACCCATGGTAAAATACTATGGGAAGTTTTGTGTTTTTGGTTATTTTGTTATATAGAGTCCAAAACCTAAGTTTGAGAAATAATAAAAAATTAGCCTCTCTTTTCCTATATAAATCCACCCAATAACCCATTTATCTTCACTAAAAATCATTTAATAACATAATTAATCTTCCATACCCTCTCTAGATTCCCCCTAATTTTCCCCCAAGCATTTGTAGTCACACTCTCAAGTTAAGGGATCTCCCTCTCTTCTTTTTATTCAAGTACCTCTTTTGTGTTATGCCTCTTAATTTCCATTTGTTCATGTTATAGTATTTTATTTCATATCCACCTTACTTTCCATTTTATTTATGAATTATGAGATCCCATTTAACACTAATTATTCCCTTCCATAAACTTTTATGTACACTCTTTACCATGTCGAAATTTATTAAGAGATTTCTCTCTCCTCATTTCCATTCAAGAACATTCTTTGTAAGTAGCCTTTTGAATATCAGTTGGTTATATTTTCATGTCCTTATAATGATCCATATAGTGTCAAATTTATTCTATAATAATTATATAACATTTATACCCTCTCATTATATCATTTACCTAAGTCGTTACCATGCATAAATTTGGTATGGGTTCTTTTCTTTCTCCTCATTATTCAAGTATATTCTTTATCTTATGCCCTTTTTCTATAATTCCTAAAATTGGGATATGATATTTCATATACCCCATAATACCCCTATGATTATTAAATGATTATAGACCCATTTAAATCTCATTAATACCTTCCATGAACATTTATACTCTCCTGTTATGCTGTTGAAATTCCACCACAATTTTCCATGCCAAACAATTGTATAGTGAACACCCGTACCCATTTCCTATCAAGGGTGTTCACCTTTATGAACTTATACTTATTTTATTGGAAACATAAATGTATTTATTCCAAAATCCTTTATCATTTAATAAAATATGATGATGAATGAATCCATGTGATATGATCTATGTGGCACACTTAAGCATGAGAATGAAATGAAAGTGACAGGTGTGCCCGGAATTATATAGTGCTCTAATGCATTGGGTGTTGTTTTAGTCTCATGAGACATTATGAAAGGGATTAGAGAGTGAACATAGTCCATCACATTACTTATTTAATCATTATGTCTTAGTTGTTATCCTTTACCTAGTTTATGATGCAATGTTTTAAGTTTTTTCCACATTTCCCATGTTGCCTTTATGATTATCATGTTATATCATGCCTCATTATTCATTTTTATGATTATCACCCATTTTATGTTCCATTGATATTACTATTGTCTAACATGTATTACCTTATTCATGTTATGATATGTTAATTCCATTACTATGATTTATAGCTCACCATTTTCTTATGTATGTCCCCAGGTTATCCCATACAGTTTTAAGTATGAGTATATTAAGCAATTTTTCAATAAAGATGATGTATTTTCTATTTTAAGTTGTTATATAATATTCCTAATTCCAAAATACACTATACTTATTGATATTATATATTTTATTATGTGTATTTTTATATAAAAAACATGAATTAATATGTAATAAAGAAAAGGTTTTTTATAGTTTGTATCAAAGAAAAAGTTTAGTTATTTTTGGGATTGGGATTGGAAAAATATAGGGAAAAACTTAGGGATAATATTAAGTATGTGAAAAAATCCATGAGTTTTGGTAAAGTATATAGTAAGTGGTTTCTAATAAAATTCATTTTCTAGATACTACAAGTGGATGTGGCTCTGGAATATATGTACCTAGTGGTAGAACTAAAAAATACCACATTGAGCTCGACTCGATCAGGAACTGGTGCATGACAACAGGCCTTACTGCACACCTGGTTTGACACTCCTAGGATATATGCTTTGGTAAATTCAAATTATCATTATGAACTATTATTAAGGGAATAAAAATTCCCTTAAGAATCAATGTTTGTAAATATATTGTAGATAACATAGGTTGAAGCCTATAAATTCATAAGTTAAGGAAATAAATTTAATTTATATGTTATCTCATCAATGTTATTGGATTCCCATTTATGTGTTTAATAGATAAAAAATATTCATCCATAATTTTCCATTGATTCTAGTATATGGCATGAAATATGAGGAATATCTTGTTATTCTTTGGTATCTGTTATAATTTTTTTATACTACTTCGGGAATAAAAAATTATCTTGAGTTCTCATCATTTGGAGAAAAATATGAGATTATAGTGAAATTAATTAAATGATGAAATTATACTTGTAAAGAAAGTATGTTTTCTTATGTTTATAGTCAATATTATAAATTAATTCCTTAACTCTAGGAAAATAACCTTGAATAAAAAAATATTGTGATCATTTCCAATGAATTGATAGTCATTTTAACTATCATAGATTTATGGTTTTGTGGTCATTGACTTTCTACTGACCATATTCTCTATCAAACTCAATTAATTATTTAGTGCCATTTTTCTATTCTATTTCCATGTTTTCACTTCCCACTAATTTTATCCTACTTGGAAACCTAGTTATGAGATGAGCTTAATACTTTCCATTCTCTTTTTGAAGTGGATGGTTTATTAACCCTTTTTAGGATGTGGTTTTTCAATGAATATATTTTCAAGTGTAAAAAAATTACTTAACGATTTCAAGTTCAAATTGTGAAGACACAATTTATTAAATAAGGTAATAATGTAACACCATGAGTTTTTAAAAGAGAAAACTATATTTTATAGCATATGTAATACACAACACCAAACTCAAAAAAAATAATGATTATTTAAATATGAATCTTCTAAACTTTCCATTAAATTTGATGATTTGAGTATAATTAAATAATTTATTATATATATATATATATATATTCTAAATATAAAGATAAATTATTAGTAAATAATCAATCAATTTTTGGTAATGTCCTTTTATTCTTCAAAATATGTTTTCTTAAAAAATGATTTGTATTTCTTTATATAAAAAATATTATAATTATTTTATATAAAATTTATAAAAATTATTTTATAAAAATAATTCCATTTTTTTTATATCATCGTATCAAAATTAACTTAGGTTTAAAATTTGGTATTTTTTAGAAAATACATATTTTTTAGTGAATAGTAAAAAATACTATTTTTATTATTTAGTTAAATTTTATTCAATTAATTACATTTAAATCTTCTTTATAATAGATTTTAGTATAAGTTTATTTTAAGGATTTAAAACACGTTTTTCTAAAAACTATTTTAAATTGAGTAATGTTTCTCTGTTATAATTAATTAAAATAACCTATAATTATAAATTATCTAAATTAATTTATTAGATTATATATATTTTTTTATGAATAAAAATTCATATAATAAATATTACTAGCTATAGATTTAATGTAAAATCATCATTTCCTTAAAAAAATTATTTTTTGGAAAATCACTTTCCATAATACTTACGGGTTTTATATTAAATTAAATTCTTCCAAATATCTGAATTTATTTTGATAAAATTGATTCCAAATTTTAAATCATTGTAATTAATATTAGGTAATAAGTTTAACTTAATTTTTGAACAATATAAATAGTAATTTTACTAAATATTTATTACCACGGTAAAAGGAAAATAGGCTAATTAAGGGTAAAAAATAATTTAACAAAGACTAGAAACAAAGTAACCCTAATAGTATGAATATTTAAATTTCCTTGAAATTATGATTATACTTATTTCTTTTTGTTTTTAATTTAGAAATTATTAAGTAATCAGATTGATTAAAATTATATTACGATACGCTAAAACACAAATTGCATTTTTAAGTAATATGAAATTTTAATTAAGAAATCCCTTTTAATGAATTAATTTATTTTTTAAATAAATTATATTTTAATAAATTATTATTATTAAATTATTATTGATAAAGTTAATTTATAATATAATTTTTATGATGTCAAATGTAATTTTTATAAGGATACAAAAACAATTATTGTCAAAAAACCTAGAATATCTTAATAAATATAAATTTTTATTTTAAAAATGAAAATTAACATATTTATAAAGTTATTTAAATAAAATTAATATTATTTTTTTAATTATAACATAAAGATTATCCAACAATGAATTTTTCATAATTTTTTAGGCAGTTGAATTTTCAAGTAAAATTTAAATACCCTATAAATATACAGTGTGTATTATGACATCATAATGACCCAAATAATGATGTAATAAATACTATAAATGGTATAAACGACCAAATATATGTTTTAAATTTAAAATAATGATATTTTATATTTTTTTGGTTAATTTTATACATCCTTTATGAATTCTCCAAAACCTATAATATATTTTATGGTTTCAAAATCATTTCTTTAAGGACGTGATTCACTTCCACATCCGAAAGGGAATTATTTTAATATTTTCGGCCCTTGGCCTTATAAAATAATTAAAATAACCCCTATTTTTTTAAAACCATTGTCAAAAACTATGGTAAGGTTTTTGGTTATGGTTATTTTATTATATAGATTCGAAAACCTAAGTTTCAGAAATAATAAAGAATTCACATCTCTTTTCCTATATAAGCCCACCCAAGATCCCATTTCACTTCACTAAAAATACTTGTAGCATATCCTTACTCCACCATAACCTCTATAATTTGCTACCAAGTTGACCCCAATATCTCAATAAGATCCTCCCAAGCATTTGGAGTCACACTCTCAAGGTAATGGATCTCCCTCTCTTTTTTTATTCAAGTACCTCTTTTATGTTATGCCTCTTGATTTACATTTTTTCATGTTTTAATATGTTCTTAAATATCCCCCTTACTTTAAATTTTATTTCTAAATGATGATATCTCATTTCACTCTAATTAATACCTCTCATGAACCTTTATGTACACCCATTGCAATGCCAAAATTTAGTAAGAGATTTCTCTCTTTTCATTTCTATTCAAGCACCTTCTTTGTAAGTAGACTTTTTAATATCAATTGGTTATTTTTTAATGTACTTATAATGATCCATATACTATCCAATTTATTATATAATAATTATATAACATTTTTTCCCTATCATTATATCATTTACCTAAGTCGTTATCATGCCGAAATTTAATAAGGGTTCTTTTCTTTCTTCTCTTTATTCAAGTATCTTCTTTACTGTATGACATTTTTCTATAATTACTAATGTTTGGATATGATATTAAATATCCCCCTTACCACCCTATAAATTCTAAATTATGATATACCCCTTTCACTCTCATCAATAACTTCCATGAACATTTACACTCTCATGTTATGCTGCCGAAATTCCACCATAATTTTCCTTTCCAAACAATTATGTAGTGAATACATGTACTCATTTACTACCAAGGGTGTTCACCTTTATGAATTTATGATTATTTTATTTGATAATTATGTGTGTTTATTCCATAATCCTTGATCATGGAATAAAATATGATGATTAATGAATCCATGTTGTATGATCTATGTGGAACACATAAGCATGAGAATGAAATGAAAGTGACAGGTGCGCTCGAAATTATATAGAGCTCCAATGCATTGGGTAATGTTTTAGTCTCATGAAATGTCATTAAAGGGATTATATAGTGAACATAATCCATAAAAGGACTTTTTTCATCATGATGTCTTGTCATTTAGCCTTGACCTATGTTTATGATGCAGTGTTTTAAGTTATTGCCAAATTTCCCATGTTGCCTTTATGATTATCATACTATATCATGTATCATTGTTCATGTTTATGATTATCACCCATTTTATATCCCATTTATATTAATATTATCTAAAATGTATTAACTTCTTCATTTTATGTCATGTTTATTCCCTTACCGGGCTTTATAGATCACCTCTTTCTTATGTATGTCCTCGGGTTATCCCATGCAATTTTAAGTACACGCATGTTAAGGAAGTTTTCAATAAAGATGGTGTATTTATTATTTTAAGTTGTTATGTAATGTACCTAATTCCCAAATAAAATATAATTATTGATATTTTGGTTTGTATTATATGTATTTTTATGTAATAAATCATGAATTAATATGTAATAAAGAGAAGGGTTATTATAAGAAAATTCAAATTTGGTATCCTGAAGAAAATATTTAAGATGGGATAAGTAATTTATTGACTTGGTTATTACATATTAAGTATTATTAATTATTTTTATTGTTATACATTAATTTTGGATTTATATAACAATTTTATTATCCAAATTCTTGTACAATTCTTGTGTAAGGATGAAAAAGTAAAAATAACATATTAAATAAGTTTTCATGACATATATGTGATTTAAAATACATATTTAACGAATCTAAATGGGTATTTTGATCATAATGAACTTATTTTCATTATTTTAATTTATTTATAATTTTTTAGGTATTAAATAAATACCTTAAATGATTGTACAACATTGAAAAAACATTTATTTAAGTAATAGAAAAATTAAATAAATAATTTAAAAAAAAAGTTAAAATAAGATAATTTTAAATAATTAATGTGTCCCATGAATTTTAAAGATATATATGACATTTTAGGAAAGTTTTAAAGGATTATATTTTAATTCCCCATTTTAGATGATATATTTAATATCAAATTAAATGAATAGTGTTAAAATTAACATTAATGATATTTTAGCAAAATAATATTTTATTAAATTGTTTAAAAATTATAAAAATATTTAAAGTGGACAATTAGGATAAGATATGGTCAAAATTGAATCCATTTTCCATTTATGGGTCAATAGTTACCTTATATGTAAAAATATAACCCATTGAGAGTGAAAAAATGTTACCATAATTAATATTAAAATATGTTAATTAAGGGGTTAAACCAAAATATAAGGCTTAAAATTAAAATTAAACCTATAAAAATTTTATTATTTAATGTTATTTCAACCATATCAGACAATAAGTTCAAATCACTAGCCATTTTTATGAATATTTATTAAGAATAATTTTATTATAATTTATTCTTTTAATAAATTCCAAAAGTTCCCCTCACGTCAATTATAAAAGGGCACCTCTTCCTTCACTTATTTACACATAATTAAGAAACCTATCTTGAAATATATATATAAATTAATATTACCAACATTATTATACAAGTTTTTGTGGTTTGTTTCTCCTAAAAATGCCAACCTTAGGTTCCTTAAGGAAGGATATAAAGGAGGTCTCTCAAAGAAGGGGTAGTCGTCTTACCCGACCTCTTTCAATTTATTTATTATTTTAAATATTATAAATATATGTTATTTATCATAAAATGGTAAATTAAGTATCATAAATATAATTAAATTTTATCATAATTATGAAACCACCATTATCCACCCTCTTTCTCGTCAAATGTGAAGTGAAAGTTTCGCACATGCGTGTGTACGGCTTACTGTCTCCACATAGAGATACAATTCATTTTTCGTCACCATATTTTATATAAGGGAATTATAATGGTTTTGATATTTATATATTATATTTATTAAATAATTATACTCTTCTGATTATAATTTCACATTTAACTACTTACCTTCTAATCTATTGGAAAATGATAACGTCGCTCGTGCGTACGTGTGGACTATTACCACCATGGAACGATGTGATTTGTTTTAATTTATATTTTACTTGGATGGTAATAAGGCTGTATTTAATGAATATATATGATTTATATGATATAATAATTATTTTATAAAGGTTAATTATTATTTAACTTTCTTTTTTTCATCCTTCTAAAAAAGGAAACAACATTAATGTGTATGTACGGCCCACCGTCTTCATGAACGGTACAATTCATTTTTCTAATTATAAACTTTTTGGATGACTCTAAATATATATATATATATATAAAGATTGTATATAGTATTTATAACATAATTTACTTTATATATATTATTTAAACTTGATCAATTTACCAAAACCAAAACTACCAAACTAAAACATACATGAAAAACAAAGTCGTTATTACCCAAAACAGTGATTTTAACAAAGAATGGTTAATAAATGGTTGATAAAAGATTATATGTAATAATATGTGGTATGATATATATTATTATGGTTCTATAATATTTTTATAATAATCTATATTTATCATATATAAGTTTTGAATACATAAAAATGAAATTGCACCTGAGGTAATGGCTTCTCATCTCACTTTTACTTCTATGAGACATATGAGATATTCACTACTTGTTTTTTTTTTGTGGTGTATATACTAACTATTTGATATGTTATATCATGAATATCATTATCTTCATGGTATTTAACATTTAATTTGAAGTTATTTATCTCATAGGGGTTATGATTCAAAAGTTTCCAAATCGATAAGGGTTTATTTCACAGTCTCATCACTATTTAGGATTGTTTATGTTTAAGTCCCCGTTGGGGGAATATTTTTATGCCATATACATATTTTCATTAAAATGTTTATATTACTATACAATTATTTATTAATGAAATTTTTACCCATGTTTTACTTTAAAAATAATTTGAAATGAATCTTCTTATCATTTTTCAAATGAGGTACTTTTTAACCTTTTTACAACGATGTGAAGGAAATGTTTTTTTAACTTATATGAATGAATGTATTTTCTCTCCATCATGATAAATGTTTTAGTTTAAGATTAGTTTAAAATTTAAAAGGTTCTTTTTAAATAAATTGGATTCTTAAATATGTGTGAAGTTTTTAGATTTTAAAAAAAATGATTTTCAAAGTAAAAAGGGTATTTTCTTATAGAAATATTATAGTAATATATTTAAAGTATCTTTATATATGTCAAAATCCATTTTTTAATCTTATATTGAGGATTTAATATAATTATACCATTAATTATATTTATTTTTATGGTTTATGATCATTTTTACTGAGGAAATTATTGATATTTTGTATGATTAGTTCTTCTAATATGGACAATTATTGATTTTTTTAAGTCATATTGATTATTTTGTATTATTAATTCATATGAGGAATTTATTGGGATTATTAAGTGATAGTAAGGTCTATCTATATCCCCTAAATGAATTGGTATGTCTCATGAGATAAACTAGATTTGGTTTTGGCTGAGGCCTTACCCATTTATTTAGATATCATGGCATAAGGCCTCAAATGTATGTTTTAGATGTCCAACGTTATATATTCCTGCAATATGAGATTAGTTATTGATGTCCATATGATTATTTTATTAGTTATGATATCCATGGATTATTTTATATCTCATTAGAATATTTATTTGGAATTATTTTATCATCATTTATTCTTTCCATATTATTCAAGCCTTATTTAGTTTATGTTGTATACATACCCTTACATAGAATTTGAGCTCACCCCTTTCTTATTTTTCTTTTCAATAGGATGCCAAGAAATTTATTTTTATTTATATGTAGGGATCTACTATAGAGAATAATGGAGTTCTCAAAGAAAATATTATGTTGTGTTATGTTTTCAAATGCAATGTAAAATTTAAGTATGTATCTAGTTTACTAAGACTACTAAACTATTAAATCCTTTATGATGCGATTGATTGTATATAGTGTCATTGTAATAAAGTAACCACCAGCTCTAGGCTACTAGAGTTAGGTTATTTATAGTTTGTATTAGATTCAGGTTTAGTATAAACCTTGGGAACTGGATTTAGGAAAACATTGATTTGGAAACTTAACCCTATAACGAACCTTGATAATATTTCCAAAGAAACCAAACTTATGATTTTGAGATTAGTTATGCATAAATTTTTCAATTTATGTTAACATTTTCTATAGTTTAGAAATTATACATTATGATTCATAAAGTTGTGATTTAATCTAGTGTATTCCATTATCTATAAATGGTGCCTAGAGGAAGGAATGGAACCCATATCAAGGCATGCAATCCGTCTAGGGATTTACCTCTTGGAAAAGATAACAAATCTGGAGCTAGAGATACTTATAGAACTGAAAAAAGTATAATTATATTGGGGTATTTGACTCAGGTCATGATAAATAACATTTCTCATATGGAGCATCCTTCTAATCCACAATATAGTGTAATAATGATAAAACACTTAATGTGTTAGAAACTTCCATCATTCAATGGAACTAAAAATCCATTTGTAGCTGAGAAATTTATAAGTTCCTTAGATAATATATTTATTTCTTTGGGAATTAATGAAAGGGATAAGGTTGTCGTATAATATTATCATCTCTCAGGGGATGCGGATCAATGTTGTTCATTCTTTCAAAACTCTATAGATGAGAAGGAAATAGAGAAAATGGAATGGAATGATTTTAAGGAACTTTTCTTGGAAAAATATTTTTTCATGAACAATGAGAAGATATGGGAAGACAATTATTGAGTCTGAAACAAAATAAAGAGGAAAATAATGCTAAGTATGAAGCTAAGTTTACAAGGTTAGCAAGTCTTGTTATAAAATACGTACATAATCCAAAGATCAAGATTGACCCTATCTTTTATGGGCTTAAGAAAATCCTTTGAATGGTACTAATCTATAAAACATTATCATTATATGAGGATATAGTACCATGTTATATAAATATAGAGAATTAATTCTCCAAGTATTATGGCCTCAATGGAAATAAAGATAATAAAAAGACAGTGGAGAAAAAATGGATAATATGAATAAGGGAAAGAAGAATTTTTCCACATGTTATAATTATGTAAAGAAATACCCTGGTACTTGATTGAAAGTAATGGAAGTTTTCTAAAATTTTGAAGATAAAGTCCATTGGGATCATGATTATAAGGATAAGAAAGAAGATATCAATGTGCAATTTATAATTTGTAAGGGGATGAGGCACTATGAAAACAAATTCCCCAAGTGTCAAGAAAATATACCTCAAAAGAAAATAAAGGATAAAGTTCAATCTTATTCTATTACCACTGTTAAAGTGGAATGATTAAATTATTTGTGTACTTGGATTCAATAATTGTGTTGTAAAAACATTTTTACCAAGGATATTCTAGTTATAAGAATCATGTAACATATAAGGATTGTACTACAGTGGTTTTTATTTAATTATTTGAAAGTATATGATGAATGATACTAATAACCAAGAAATTTAATTAGTGTTAAGGTGATATTTTTTGGATAATTAATAAATAAGGTAAATATAACCCTTATTGTGTTACGATGTTGAGTTAATAATGTTTAATAGGAATAAAGAGGATATTGAAATTGAATAAGAAAATGTGATAGTATTAGTGACCTTTAAAATGGTTAGTGATTTTATTCGTGATGAATTTGACTTCATTTTTGGATTTATATTCGATAACATTTTATTTTATTTTTAAGGAATAAGGTAATATTTAATTATTAGAAGATTACATGTTTTCATTAAGGTTTTATGGTGATTCAAGTTATTACCATGTGACATTAAGAGTCACATTATGGGGGATTAATGATAAGTTTATTTTAGAAATTTAGTGACCTTATTCCTAAATTTTTTTATTTTTTTATTTGGTCGGACATATTTTAGAGGATCCTTAAGGTTAACTACTTATACAATGGATTGAGTTAAACTTTGGATATTATTGTTTGAGTTTAAAGTATTATTTGTCATATTAGATAACCTATTCTAATCATTTTGGTTTTGGTTCATAGGTTTAAGGAATGACTTATGGTTCTTATGATTCATTAAAATATTATTTTAGTAATTTAGGTATAAGAAATCATCTAAAATATCTATTTCTTGGTGCAATAGATGAAGTGGAAATTGATCAAAGCACAAAAAAATAATGATATTGTGCTTATGAAATAGAAAGAAATCAAGAAAGTCTATTTTATAGATTTCTTTATCTAGATATTTAAATAATCCATATAATTTAGTAAAATGACCATGAAATAAAAATGTAATCTATTAACTTTTCTAATAGATAAATCAATGGTCTTTTAATCCATCACAAATTTATGATTTTGTGATAGTTAACTTTATCATGGCCATATTATATATCACTTTATATTAGTTCTTGGGCATTTGTTTCTTCTTTAATATCCAAATTTTCACTTCCAACTAATATTCTCCAATTTTTAGACCTATTTTTGTGAGGACCTTCACGTTTCTCTTTCCCTATTTTTAAGAGGAAGTTTTATTAACCCTTTTTACAATGTGGGTCTCCCACAAATGTATTTCCAAATATCAAACCCTTGATTACCAAAAACAATCTCAAATTTGGAGGTCATAATTTATTTAATGGGAGATAATATAACCCCTTGATATTTTAAAATAACATTGTGTTCAATAGCATATACAACATGGAACACCAAGCATAAACGAATCAAAAAATATTATTACTTAAATATGATTATCATAACATGGTAGTTCAATTAGTGGGTATGAATAGTATTAAATAGATTATGAAATTTATATAAAGGATCAAATAAATAAAAAATCATTGATTAATGATTATAAAATAAGTACACAATTTTCAGTAAAGTTATTTTATGCTTCAGAAATATATTTTCTTCAAAAATGATTTATTGATTTCTATGATAAAATATTATAATTAATTTATGGAAATTTTAGAAATTGTATTTAATGAAAATAATATCATTTTTTAAATCATAATATTAAAATTATCTTAGGGTTAATTTTTGGTAATTTTCTGAAAAGATTTATTTTATAGTGAATAGTGAAAATACTGAATTTTATTAAAAACTGTATTTTTGTTTCAAAAAATTAAAAAGAACCACTCTTTTTAAATGATTTAAAAGAAAATTATTTCAATTATATTATTAATTATCCAATTAAATTCATTGGAATCAATTTTATGGTTGAATTTTGTATAAAAACATTTCTATACTTAAAAAGGCTTTTTTTAAAATTTGATTTTATTTAAATTTTATGCATTTAGATTAAAATAAATTTCTATAACTTTTAGGAATTTAATTTCATTTATTTTTTTATTCATTAATTAAAATTTATTTTAGGATAATTTTTTTGGAAATTTTTCTGAAGAAGTTCAATTTTTAGTGAATAATAAAAAAATACAGTTTTCATGAAATAGGATATCTTTTATATTATCTCCAAGACATAAAAATAATATAAAAGATTTATGAAACTTATGAAATTAATAAATTATGATAAAATAATACTAATTTAATATAAAATAATTCAAAACATATAAATTCGAATTTATTCTATAATAAATATGAAAATCATTTTCAGTGCCGATACAAAGCATGTGTAGTGCTGGAAAAGTCAAAATTAGTATCCTAAAGATAATATTTGATATGGGAAAATTATTTATTGACTTTATTATTTAATATTAAGTGTTATTTATTATTTTTATGGTTTTATATTAGTTTTTGAGTTATACAACAAGTGAATTATCCACATTCTTGTGCAATGCTTGAGCAAAGCCGAAAAGGTAAAAATAACCTATTAAATAATTTTTCATGACATATATGTGAGTTAAAATACATATTAAATGAATATAAATGGATATTTTGATCAAAATAAACTTATTTTAATTAAGTTAATTTATTTTTAATTTTTTAGGTTTTGAATAAATACCTTAAATGTTTGTACAATCTTGACACAACATTTACTTATGTAATAGAAAAAAATAAATTATTTTTAAAATACGAAAACTAATATACGTTAGGAGAATTTATGTGTCCCATAAATTTTATAGATATATATAACATTTTAGGGAATTTTCATAGGATTATATTACAATTCCACCTTTTTTTTATATATTTAAAATCAAATTAAATAAATAGTTTCAAAATAGGATTAATGATATTTTATTAAAATAATTTTTTATTAAATTATTTAAAAATTATAAAAATCTTGAAAGTAGAAAATTAGGATAATTTATGATCTAAAATTTCATCTTTAATAAATTTATGGTTCAATAGGTACCTTATATATAAAATTATAACCCTTTAAAAGTGAAAAATGCATTACTGTAGTTAATGTTAAAATAAGTTAATTAAGGGGTTAAACCAAAATATAAGATTTAAAATATCACTTAAACCCATACATATTTTTTTCATTCTATTTAAACCATATCCTACACCAATTTTTAATTACTATCCATTTGGATGCATTATTCTTGAGAATAACTTTATTATAATTTATTCTTTTAAGAAATTTCAAAAGTGCCCCTCACCTCAATTATAAAAGGCACCTATTCCTTTACTTATTTACACCACATTGAGAAATATATATTGACCATAATTTTACCATTACTATTCTAAAAATACTAATACAAATTTATTTATTTATTTATTATTATTATTATTATTTTCCACTTCGGTGGTGGTTCGGTTGTGAAGGTGAGTTTCCAAAACAGGTCATTCATTGGGAGGTTCAGGGTTCGAATCATGGGAGTTGGCTTTCGGGGTGAGCCTCTCCCCTGGGATCCACCTGCCTTGATGGGCCACCCGGACTCCTCTGGGTGGTAAAATGAGGCACATCCCAATTTTTGATGGATCACTGTGACGAACCATCACTGTCGGGCCATTACCCTCCGGGACGCTCTGCCATCTCGGTTGGCAACGGCTCCTTCCCTAGCTGGGGAGTTGCCTGCGGGTACTACCTCTTCATGGGGGAGGGGGGTTTCTCTGTGTGGAGGGTTTGAAAAGGACACATTGGGGAATTCCCTTTTCAAAAGAAAAGACTAATAAAAAAATTTATGTTATTTTCTCCTCAAAATACTATCCTTAGGTTCTTTAAGGAAGGATCTAAAGGATGACTCTCAAAGAAAAGGTAATCATCTTACCTGACTTTTCTAAATTTATTTCTTCTTCTACCTCTTCTAAATATATGTTATTTATAATAAAATTATAAATTAAGTGTCCTAAATATACCAAAATGTTATAATTATTATGAAACCACTATTATCCACCCTCTTTCTCATCAAATGGGAAGTGAAAGTATCGCTCATGCGTTTATACGACTTACCATCTCTATGTAACAATACAATTCATTTTTCGTCGCCATTTTTTATGGATAAAAATTATAATGATTTTAATGTTTATATATTATATTTATGATATAATTATACTATTTTAATTATAATATTACATCTCCCTACTTAACTTACAATGCATTGGAAAATGAGAATGTCGTTTGTGCATACGTGTGGACTACCACCTCCACGAAGCGATGTGATTTGTTTTTCATTTCTATTTTACTTAGATGGTAATAAGTATGGATTTGATAAAGATATATGATTTATATGATATAATAATAATTCTATAAATTTAAATTATTATTTACCAATATTTTGTTCCATCCTTCAAAAAATGGAAATAGCGTTCATGCGTACGTACGACCTACCGACTCCATGAACGGTGCAATTCCTTTTTCTTACTCTAACCTTTATGGATGACTATAAATATATATATATATATAATGATTATATATGATATTTATATCATTAATATTAATATTATAGTAATTTTATCAAATTACTAAGTCTGAAACTACCGACCTAAAGCATACATGAAAAACGAAGCAGTTATTACCCAAAACAGTGATTTTAACAAAGAATTGTTAATAAATGGGTGATAAAATATTATACATAAATAATATATGATATAATATATATGATTATGGTTTTATAATATATATATAATAAATCTATATTTTTCATAAATTAGGTTCAAACACATACAAAGTAAATCGTATCTGAGGTGAGGGTTTCTCATCTCACCGTTACTTCCATGATACATATGAGATATTCACCACTTATTTATTTTATGTGGTGTATATAAGGACCATTTTATATGTTATACCATGAATATATTTATATTTATGATATTTAATGTTTAATTTGAATTTATTTCTCTCATGGAGGTTATGATTCAAAAGTTGCTAAAGCGGTAAGGGTTTATTTCACAATCTCATCATTATTCGGGATTGCTTCTATTTAAGCCCCTACTGGGAGAATATTTTTCTTCCATATAAATATTTTAATTAAAATGTTTCTATTACACTCAAATGATTTATTAATTAAATTTATACCCATTAATGACTTTTTTAAAATGGTTTTAAAGGAATCTTCTTGTCATTTTCTAGACATGATACTTTTTATATTTTTTACAATGGTGTGAAAGGAATGATTTTTTTAACTTATACAGCATGAATATATTTTCCCACCTTCATGAATAATATTTTATTTAAATATTAATTTAAAATTTTACAATGTTCTTTTAAAAAGAAATGGTTTCTTTAATATGTTTTAATTTTTTGGATTTTAAAAAAATGATTTTCAAAGTAAAAAAGGGTATTTTACTCAAGAAATATTCTAATAATATCTTTAAAGTATTTTTATCTATGTCAAAATACTTTTTTGAATCTTATTTTCAGGATGTACTCTAATTATATCATTCATAATATTTTTTTGGATAGTTTATGATCAGTTTGACTAGGGAAAGTTATAAGGGATCGGCCTTATTACATTATATAATCCTGAAATTTTAATCAAGAACTCACTTCCTTTCACATTGAGTATATTTTTGATTTTATTGTTTTATATATTTGGGAAAAAATAAATATATATCATTCCACATTTAAAATATATTGGACACCACAAAAACAATATCCATTTCTTCCAAAATATAAAACTTTTCAAATAAAATATGATTTCTTTGACCAATCTTCATTATGTTTAACTTGGATTAATTATTTGTCTTATATATCCTTATAACATGTGAAAATAATTTAAAAACTTTGGATGAGCACAAAAATATCATTAAGGTGAATATAAAGAAGAAAAGAAAACATTAGTCCATGAATACTTATAAGCATTTTCACAAAGACATACTTCTCACCCATATATACTTACTTTGTGAAACATGATATTTCCACAATATTTCCACAAAAAATATAAATAACATAAATAGGACCATAAAGGTAACTTGGGGAATTAATTACTTATTTTTTTAACCATCATGGATACCTTATGATTTTTAACCCTCATGGCTACCTTACAATGTAACCCTCACGACTACCTTATGGTGCAATCATCGTAGTTACACGTGGAGTAACCATACAGCCAACCTCCTACTTACACATACTCAATGAATTATAGGAAGATATAGGTCTCAAAATTCATCATAAACAATAACCAATAACTAGAAAAAAATCATAAAACATGAATAATTTCATAAAAACATTGCTTTTGAATTTTGTAAAACAGAATTTTAAAAGAGGATTTTAAAAGAAAATACTCTTACAATTATCATATAATTGAAGTGAGACTTAATATATTGGATTTAATATATATATATATACTGTAAATACACATAGTTAAATATAATATAAACAAAATTCATCACAGAAACAATTTTAATACCACATAAATTATTAAGTAGAAGGTTAACCTAAAGAACGGAAATTGGGTTAAGAATTTAATTGCCTCAGGTTTTTCTTACTTGAAACTTGTTTAAAACTACTATATAATGGTTAAAAGAGTTTTATTAATATCTTATAGAAACATATTCATATTTATAATGCCTTATATGATTATTTTATAACATTATTTTACCCTTTAGTTATTAGTATTTTGTTCCTTCCATTGTTTTGGGTGTGTTCCTTACATGATTTCCATTGTCGGTTTGTATTTGATTTTCATTTCATATGTAAATGAAATTCTAGAAGTGGAATGAAATGGTACTCATATGTTTTTAAAATATTTAATTATACCATAAATCATTTTTGTTATCATATATTATGATGAGTCATTAGATTAAACATTAATGATATTTGTTTAGATCATTTTGGCGGTTCCTTGATAATCATGAACTTGTTTCATTATATAATTTAATTTAATGCATTGAAGTTCATTACAAAACATAAAATAGGTTACATAATACACTTTAAATTCTATTTCAACCATTAAAAGGGTTTTATGATCATATTTGAAGGAAGTAATGTAAATTGAAAGCACATCGTCCACAATTTTGGTAAACGACACACGCATCACGAACAGTGTTTTTATTTTTTTAGAGTAAGAGGAAGAGGAGAGGAAGAAAGATGATGAATTTTTACATGAACATGATAACATAAATAATATATAAGATTATGGGTATTTCATACCTCCTGGATAAGGTTAGGGTAAGATATTATAAGAAAAGAAAGTAATTTAAAAAGGAAACACATGAAAAATAAAGAGGATTCTTACCTCTTAATCTATTCTCCTTGAGATCCTCCTTAAAGCCTTTGGTTTTGGCCTTTTGGTGAGACCATAAGATCTTGGACGTGGGGAAGATCCTTGGGGGGGTATTTAGTAGAACTTATATAATTCTCAAGGCTTGAGAGGTGTTAGAGGAAGAGGATAATGAGGGTGGTATTTATAGTGAAGGAGAGGAGGGATTTTACATTATTCTAATAATTATTTTAATATTTTTGTCCAAGACTATGAATAGTATTTATTATTGTGATAAAAATAGTAAATAGAGCTTGTGAGTTAAGAAAAAGTGTGAATAAATCAGTAATGATGTCAAAAATAGTGTATTTACCTGATAATTTGAATACATAGTATTTTACCGTATTTCAGTATTCATTAAAAATTCAAGAATTTCAAAAAAATAAAAAAATCACCCTAACCATTTTTCAATATGTAGAATTCAATAATAAACTCCATTTTTTAAAAATAATTTTCTAAATATGATTAATTTAATTTTTAAATAATATCATAATTTATTCGAAAATTAACAATTTTAAAACTATAACTCCTTTTTTATCACCTTGAAAAATTAATCAATATGTCATTATCTTAAAGTCATAATATAATAAAATAATAATACAATTTAATATTCATTAGGTTCATATTACTATTCAAATTACTATTCATAATGGTATGTTACTATTCACCAAAAATCAAGTTGGTTCCATCGGACTCCAAATAACTTTCTAATCACAATTGCATATAACTATTTTTTGAAATTAAAAACATAGAAATAGAAAAGTTATGTTTAAAGGATAGTTATAACTATCTACCTAAAACAAAGTTTCATTCATTTCAATTTATTTTTAAAACTTTAAGGTGTTACATTATCCACACCTTTTAGAAATTGTGTCCTTGCAATTTTATTTACTTATTAAACAAGTGAGGATACTTTTACTTCATAGCATTTTTAGATTCTCATGTTGCTTCTTAAACCATGTGGTTTCTCCAAAAAACATTTACCGAGTGGATTACCTTATTCCACAATACTTGTTCCCTTCAATCAAGAATCTTAATAGGTTTCTCTTCATTAGAAGGGTTCTCTTCCAACTGAACTACTTCTGGGCTCAAGACATGAGATGAATCTGGAACATACTTTCTCAACATCAAAACATGAAAAACATTGTATACCTGAGATAGACTCGAAGACAAAGCTAATCAGTAGGTGACTGGTCTAACTTTATCTAGAATTTCATAAGGTCCAATGAACCATAGACTTAGTTTTCCTTTCTTACCAAAATGCATAACACTTTTCCATGGTGAGATTCTAAGAAAAACATGATCACTTACCTCAAAAGAAAATTTTGTCCCCCTGTTATCTACATTTTCGCCTGCTCTGAGATGTCCTCATGTATTGCAGGATCATCTTCACTTTCTCAGCCGCAGCCTATACTAATTTTGGTCTCATCAACTTCCTCTACCAAAATTCATCCCAAAAAGATGGAGTTCGACATCACTTCCCATACAATGCCTCAAAAGGTTCCATTTGTATACAAGAATGAAAACTATTATTATCATAAAACTCAACTAAAGAAAGATGTTGGTCCTAAATTCCCTGGTAGTCCATTAAACAAGTTCAAAGCATATCCTCCAAAGTCTGAATCATTATTTCTAATTTCCCATCTGATTGAAGATGAAAATCCATACTGAAATTTAATTTTATACCCAATGAATTCTAAAGTCCCTTCCAAAAATTAGAAGTGAACCTGGAATCCCAATCAAATATAATGTAAAGAGGCACTCTATGTAACCTGAAAATATATTTGAGGTACAATCAAGAAAGATGATCCAAAGACATTATATCTCAAATAGGAAGGAAATGTGCAGATTTAGTCAGTCGATCAACAATAACCCAAATCGCATTATTACCTAGATAAATCTTTAGCAGTCCCGCCACAAATTCCATGGATACATTTTCCCATTTCCACTCTATCACTGGTAAAGAATGAAGCATCACCTTTAGTAACTTTCACTCTTCTTTAACCTGTTGGCATGTCAAACAGTTCGTGGTAAAATCTGCAATATCTATTTTCATTCCATCCCATTAGTAATACTCCTAAAAGTCTATGTATATCTTAGTACTACCAGGATGAACTGAAAATGGAGAACTGTGAGATTCACACAATAAATATTTCTTCAAATCGGAATCACACATCACACACAATCTTTTTCCAAATATCAAAACACAATATTTATCAAGGTTATATTTTGGAAACTTATCCATTTAAACTGATTATACCTTTTTATGTAGCTCATGTTCTTCCTTCTGTGATTTATTAATTCTGTCTGATAACGATGAATGCACTAAAACCTGAAACAAAACAAATTTATTTCCTGCACTAAAAAATTATAAGCCAAAATTCATCAAATCATTAATCAAGGGTTCATATTCCAAATGTAACATGGTTAATGATACAAGATGTTTTCGACTCAAGGCATCTGCCACTTTTTTTGTTTTTCTTGGATGGTAATTGATTTTGCACTCATAATATTTTATCAATTCAAGCCATCTTATCTGTATCATGTTTAATTTATTATGAGTGAATATATACTTCATACTTTTATGGTCATTATATATTTGACATTTGACTCCGTATAAATGATGACTCCAAATTTTCAAAGAAAAAACCACAAAAACCAACTCCAAATCATGTGTGGGATAATTTAACTCATGAGTTTTTAGTTGTCTTGAATCATAAGTAATTACCTAATCATTCTGCATCATAACACAACTAATTCCCTTCAATGAAGCATCACTGTAGATGAAAAACTCACCATTTCAGGAAGTCAAGGCTAAAATTGGAGCATTCACCAATCTATTCTTTAGTTATTGAAAACAAACATCACATTCTTCTATCCAAATAAATTTAACCTCTTTTCATGTTAACTTAGTTATCAGGTTAGATAATCAGGCAAATTTTTAAACAAAACTTTGGTAATAATCTACTAATATAAGAAAACTACAAATTTTTGTAACATTTGTAGGTCTTGGCCATTCATCAACCACTTTTTTTGGAAGGATCAACTGTTATTCCATAATTATTTACAATGTTCCCAAGAAAAGAAATTTGTTGCAACCGAAAATAAAACTTTCTAAATTTCCCATACATTTTATTTTCTTTTAAGGTTTTCAAAATAACCCTTAGATGCTTTTTATGCTCTTTTTACACTTAGAAAATACAATAATGTCATCAATAAACACAACCACAAACATATCCAAGAACTCATGAAATATTTTATTCATAAGATATATGAATACATAAGGTGCATTAGTTAACCTAAACGGCATAAAAAAATTCATAATACTGATATCTAATACGAAAATCTATTTTCGGGATGTCATCCTCCTTCACCTTCAGCTGATGGTATCCAGATATCAAGTCAATATTGAAAAAGTACTTATCTCCCTATATATAATCAAATAATTCATCGATATGAGTCAAATGATACTTGTTTTTAATAGTGATGTTATTCAAGTCTCTATAATCAATGCAATGTATCATTGAACCATCTTTCTTTTTAACAAACAAAACATGAGAACCCTGTGGTGATGTGCTAGTATGAATGAAGCCTTTATCAAGCAAATCATGCAACTAATTTTTCAACTTTGAAAGTTCCATTTGAGACATTCGGTAAGGGGGTTTTAAAATTGTCTTAGCATCAGGAACTAAGTAAATTGTGAATTCAAATTCCCGATTAGGTATAACACCAGGTAACTCATTAAAAAAACATCAAGGTATTCATTTATGCCTGGAACATCATTAATATGAACAGTTCCTTTATTTTAAATAATATGAGAAAGATAACTTTAATTTCCATATTTCAAAAATTTCTCATCTTAATGATATGTTATCAATTGTATGGGTTACTTTTTGTATAAAAACTGAAACTCTTTCTGAAAAACAACTTATTTATCTCTACAATCAATCTTAGCATGATTAATAGAATTCCAATCCATCCCCAGAATGACATAAAACACTACTAAGAAAAAAACAATAAGGTTTTCAGGTAAAGTTCTTCCACAGACCATAATAGAAAGATTCTTATAATTCCTATTTTCCATAATATTTACCCCTGATGTTTTAACAATAAGTTATGGCCTCATTTTTTGAGGTTATATTCATAATTTACCAGAAAATTTATCAAAAATAAAAGAATTTGTAGACCCCATATCAAATAAAACTTTAGAAAAACCTGTGTAAAAAAACAAGGTACCTGATATAACTTCATTAGATGGCCTGACATCTACTAACATAGTCATAAAGGATCTCGCTACACCTTTCTACTTATATTCTGGCTTCTTTATATCATTCAGATTTCTCTTTGGGTAAGAATTTTTATAATGACTTGTCTCACCACATTTAAAACACTTTACACTTTTCTTATCAGGATTAGTCTTAGGATCATTTTCATTGCAATCTCGGGCCATATGTCCAAACTTACCACATTGAAAACACTTCTCAGTTTTGGTAAGGCATTCCCTAGGGTTCTTTTTTCCACACTTTTCACAAACTGGAAATTTTACTTTCTTATCATTAGATTTATTTGATTGATTATTACCCATCAGTTTCCATCTGGTCCTCTGATTCTCCTTATTTTCAAAGTACATATGATCATCAGAAAACTCCATCTCTTCCCTCTTAGAACATTGGAAAAAATTATCATAACTTTTGAATTCACGGGAAGCCAATGCCCTTTTATACCTTGGATTCAATCTTGAGTAAAAGTGGTTAATTATTATACCATGATCCAGAATAAGATTTAGAGCATACCTCACCAGTAGGGTGAAGTTTGCTTTATACACGGCCACTGAATCTTCATCCTTATTCTTTAATTCAAGGAATTGTTTCTCTATCCTAAGTCAAATCACCTTTGTAAAATATTTTTCAAGGAAAATAATTTTAAATTCATCCCACTTTAAGGCATCAATCTCCTCTCTATCCCTGATATTCTTGACCATTGACCACCACTGATCATCTTCACCTTCAAAATGATAAATGGAAAGAATTTCCTTTTGATTATCTAAACATCTCATAACATCAAATATCTTTTCAAGGGATTTAATCCATCCTTCAGCTACTACTAGGTCATAAGATCCATTGAAAGAAGGAGGGTTTTTCCTCATAAAATGTTCCACTATCGTCATGTTCCTTTTTAGTAGCTCTGGTTATTCTCTTTAATGGATGGCACCAAAATTTATTGCATGTGTCAGCTGATCCATTACCGCCACAAACTACTCTATTTCAATTCCCACCATTCTCGATTGCAGATTCGAAAATATATTAGCCTCTTGTTTCCTTCCAACTTTGTCTTCCCTATTTCTTCTATGAAAAAACATTCTGAAGAGACATATATTAGATGAAGCAACATGGTATTCTTTAAATTATATGCCATTTTAAATTAATCATAGAGTAAAAATAATTTATGGTATTCTATTGACATCATCATAACCCCTAAAGTTATCTAAACAATCCTTTGATACTAACTATAAGGACCCAGCCTTATTACATTACATAATCTTGAAATTTTAGTCAAGAACTCACTTCCTTTCACATTGAGGATATTTTTGAGTTTAGAGTTTTAGATATTTGAGACATAATAAATACATAACATTCCACATTTAAAACATAGTGGACACTACAAAAATAGTATCCATTTCTTCAAAAATATAAAACTTTTCAAATAAAACATGATTTCTTTGACCAATATTCATTAAATTTAACTTGGAATCCTTATTTTTCTTATACATCCTTATAACCTATAAAAATAATTTAAAAACCTGGGGTGATCACAAAAATCTTAGTAAGTGACATATAAATAAGGAAAGAAAACATTATTCCATGAGTACTTGTAAACATTTTCACAAAGACATGCTTCTCACCCATATATACTTACTTTGTGAAACATAATATTTCCACAATATTTTCAAAAAACATAAAGAAAATAAATATGACCATAAAGATATATTGGGGCATTAATTACTTAGTTCTATAACCATCATGTCAACCTTATTATTTTTAACCCCCATGGCTACCTTACAATGTAACCCTCACGACTACCTTATGGCGTAACCATCCCACACATGGAGCAACCATACAGCCAACCTCTAAATTACACATACCCAATGAATTGGAGGGAGATATATACCCCACCATTCATCATTAAAAATTCCCAATAACCATAACATAATCATAAAACATGAATAATTTCATAAAAACATTACGTTTGAATTTTTTAAAACAGAATTTTAAAAGAGGATTTTAAAAGAAAATCCCCTTACAAATATCATAAAATTGAAGTGAGACTTAATAGAGTGGATATAATATGTATATACACTGTAAATACACATATTTAAACATAATATAAACAAAATTAATCACACAAACAATTTTAATACCACATAAATAATGAAGTAGAAGTTTAACCCAAAGAATGGAAATTGTGTTAAGAATTCTCTTACCTTGGGTTTTTCTTAATTCAAAATTGTTTAAACCTCCTGTATAATGGTTAAAATAGTATTATTAATATCTTATAGAAACATATTAATGTTTATAACACCTTATATGGTCATTTTATAACATTATTTCACCCTTTAGTTATTATTATTTTGTTCCTTCTATTGTTTTGGGTGCGTTCCTTATGTGATTTTCATGGATAGTTTGTATTTGATTTTCTTATCTTATGGAAATGAAATTTCATAAGTGGAATGAAATAGTAATCATATGTTTATAGAATATTTAATGATACCATAAATCATTTTTTATCATATATGATGATGACTCATTAGATAAAACATTAATGATATTTGTTTAGATCATTTTGGTGGTTCCTCGATAATCATGAACTTGTTTTATTATATAATTTAATGTCATGTATAGAAGTTTATTCCAGAACATAAAATAGGTTACATAATACACTTTAAATTCTGTTTCAACCATTAAAATGGTTTTATGATCATATTTGAAGTAAGTAATGGAAATTGAAATCACATCGTCCACAATTTTGGTAAACGACACGTCACGAATGGTGTTTTTATTTTTTTTAAATAAGAGGAAGACGAGAGGAAGAAAGATGATGAATTTTTTACATGAACATGATAAAATAAATAATATATAATATTATAGAGATTACATACCTCCAGGATAAGGTTAGGGGAAGATATTTTAAGTAAAATAAAGGAATTTAAAAGGAAACACATGAAAAAGGAATAGGATTCTTACCTCTTGATCTCTTCTCCTTGAGATCCTCCTTAAGGCCTTTAGTTTTGGAATTTTGGTGAGACCAGAAGGTCCTGGACGTAGGGAAGATCCTTGGGGATAATATTTGGTAGAACTTAGACAATGTTCAAGGCTTGATAGGTATGATAAGAAGAGGGGAATGAGGGTGGTATTTATAGTGGAGGAGAGGAGGGATTTTACATTATTCAAATCATTATTTTAATATTTTTGTCCAAGACTATGAATAGTCTTAATTATTATGATAAAAATAGTAAATATAGAATGTGAGTTTGAAACAAGTGGGATTACATTAGTCATGATGTCAAAAATAGTGTATTTAACTGATAATTTGAATATACGGTATTTTACCATATTTCAGTATTCATCAAAAATTCAAGAATTTCAAAAAAAATAACAAAAATTCACCCTAACCATTTTTTCATGTGTATAATTAAAAAAATGAACTCCATTTTTCGAGAATAATTTTCTAAATATGATTAATTTAATTTTTAAATAATATCATACTTTATTCAAAAATTAACAATTTTAAAACTATACCTCATTTTTTATCACCTTGAAAAATTAATCAATATGTCATTATCTTAAAGGAATAATACAATAAAATAATAATACAATTTACTATTAATTAGGTTCATATTACAATTAAAATTACTATTCATAAGGGTATGTTACTATTCACCAAAAATCAAGTTGGTTCCATCAGACTCTAAATAACTTTTTGATCACAATTACAGATGATCGTTTTTTAAAATTCAAAACATATATGCAGGAAAATTATGTTCAAATGAAAATTATAACTATCTACTTGAAACAAAGTTTCATTAATTTCAATTTATTTTTAAAACCTTGAGGTGTTGCAAAAGTTTTGATATTCCATATGATTAGTTCTTCCAATGCAGACAGATATTGATTTTTTAAGGTATGTTGATTATTTTGTATTGTTTATTCAAATAAAGAATCCATTAGACTTAGTAAGTGATACTAGGGGGCCAATATATCCCATCTATGTATTGGCTGGTCTCAAGAGACAAACTATATTGTGTTTTGGCTAAGGTCTTACCCATTTATTCATATGTCTTGGCACAAGGCCTCGACGATACATTTTAGATGTCTCATATTATACATTCCCTCAATATGATATTATGTATTGATTTCCATGTGATTATTTTATTAGTTACAATATCCATGGATAAGTTTATAGATCATTATAACATTTATATATCATTATTTGATCATCATTTATTCTTTTCATATTATTCATTTTTTATTCAGTTTCTATTGATGCATACCCTTATTGAGCATCTAATCTCACCCCTTTCTTAGGTTTATCTTCTCCAGCATTACAAGAAATATATTATGATTGATATTTGGGTATATTCTAGATTTAATAATGGAGTTTTCAAATAAAATACGATGTTGTGTTATGTTTTCAAACATAATTTAAAATTCAAGTATGTATCTAGTTTACCAAGACTACTAAACTATTAAGTCCTTTGGGATGTGATTGCTTATATCAAGTGAAAATATAATAAAGTCACCACCAAATTTGGGCTTCTAGAGTTGTGTTCTTTAAAATTATATCATTATTATGTCATAAAACATGTGGTATTTTAAAAACGATATTTTCACCATCCATATAAAAGTTTAAGTTTCTTAGAAAATTATCAAAAAATCACCCTTCAGAAATTTCAATGTGCTGATTCTAAAAATGATATTCATTTTGTCAAAAAAATTCTCTAACATAGATAATTTTATTTATTAACATAAAAATTATGATTTTTACAAAATATATTAAAATATAATTTATTAAAAAAATGATTATAATATCTTTGAATTTTTAATCTTGGTATTTATTTTATGGCATTAAAATATTTATACTATCATAAATTACTTAATAAAAATATTATTTATATTAAATATTATTATTTTAAGGTCAAATTACTATTTCAATGGTCATGTTACTATTTCCAATGGTCATGAAACTATTCTTAACGTTCATGTTACTATTCCAACTACACATTACTTATTCCAGTAGTCATATTACCTCCTATAAATAACTCTTCATTGATTCATACATCATTAAATATAATTCCTCCCAAGGTTCCATATTTTTATTTTCTAAAATTTCAATTGGTTTATTAATATTATTTTCCTTTTACATAGTGTTGTTCATGGGAGCGATGATTCTAGCATGGATGATCCAAATTTTTACATTCTAATTTTTCTATTTTATATTTTTTATATCATTGTAATATTTGGAATTTTCATGAGTTTAGTTGTTGACTAATGTAATGATACCCATTAATTAAATAAATTGTTATTGGTTTTTCTTTGTGATGTATGTGTATAATACTATACAATATAATATAACACACATTTATTCAGGGAAAATGTCATTTATAAAGTCTGGGTCATTACAATGGCCCTTGATTCACATAAAAATTTTATAGGACCCTTCAAGAATCTTTAAATACTATGGTATATTTGAACACCACTTATCATTATCAGATAGATGATAAGTCTAAAAGGGATATCTATGTATTATAGGACATGCTTATGTCATGTTAACTTGACTTTCAAAGAGCATGAGACCAATACCTACCTACGGAGTAATTACCATACAACAATAGCTTTAATTAGAGTATATAAATGGACCCTTATAAGTAATTTTATGGGGAAAATATGTCACACTCCAACTTGTTGTAATGAATCTATGGAAAGGAGTCTAGTTATTCCAAAACTCATTGAGGAGACAACTGAGAAGGTGCAAGCTATCCAGAATCATATCAAGACAACTTGGAGCAGATAGAAAATTTACAATGATAATTGAAGGAAGGAATTAGAATTCAAATTATGGTATCATGTATTCTTTAAAGTTTCACCATAGAAGAGAGTTATAAGGTTTGGTAAAAAAGGAGAAGTTAAGTCTGAGGTACATTAAACCTTTTGAAAGTTTAGAGAGAATTTGAGTTGTGGGTTATCATTTTTCCATGCCACCCAATATTTCTAAAGTGTGTGATACATTTCATGGTTCATTATTAAATAACTACATTCCATACCAAACACAAATAATTAACACTAAGGGAATGGGTTTGGAACATAACTTGTCTTATAATGAATAGTTTGTCTAGATTCTTGAAACTAGAGAAAAAGTATTGTGGAATCAAACAACTCAACAAGTGAAAGAACTATGGAGGAATCACAAGTTAGAGGAAGTAATGTGGTAATATAAAGAAGCAATAGTGAAGAAATACATGCATTTTTTTATGATCTAACATATGTCACAAATTTTGAAGATGGAATTATTTAAGGGGGGAGAATGTAAGACCTGAGATTCTTATATAACATATAAACACTATAACCTTAAAAATATTACACAATGAACATTATATACCTACTAAGTATAGTACTATATAAAGGGATTTAATTCATAAATATATTTAAATTTTATAATTCTAATTTGATTAAATAGTTATCATTTTTGGATTTTGAATATCAAAATCAGATTGAGGTAAATTTTGGTGTTGTGTATTTTTATCTAAATTTATTAATTTTTATATCATTTTAACAATGAATTTAATATTATGTTTAAAGATATATTAAAATATATTAACACTCATTTAACTAGTAATTGATATAAAATTGGGTTAAGAACACTTAAAGAAAAAAAATATTTTTCTATAAAAACAATTTTTCAATATATTATATGTTTTAATGTAAAAGTTAATTTTCAAATATCTAGAAATTAAATTAGATTAAATTGATTATAAATAAGTATTCAGAATGTCTAAATTAGATAGCAATATTTATCTTATATTTTTAGCAAAAAAATAATTACCATGGTAAAATTTTAATCAAGGTTAATTAGGGTAAAAATTGGGTAACTTAAGGTGCCTCTAATTTTGTTATGTTTACATGTCACATAGACCTTATAAAATACCTTTATTAGGTTTAAAATCATACTTTAGTGTCTCATTAACATTTCCTCACATAACTCGCCTAACTTCCTTGTGATTTCATCATGACCCCTTACCTTAATTTTGTTTCTAAGGAAAATTCCCTCTTTTCACCTATGAAAGGATATCACTTACACCCACTTCAAGCCTCACATATCATTCGAAATTATCTTGAAACACTGCCCATTTTAACTCTCCTAGAGTTCCATTCCACATTCATAATCCACTAGTCATTATAATTTTTCCTAATTCCACTATTTCAAAGAGGTTCTTTCAAAGAAGGTTTAAGTTCCCAAAGTGAGTACTAATCACTCCCAAACCTTTTCTCCTCTATTTTTCTCCTAAAACCCTATCGTAAAAATTTTAATATAATTAAATAGGTATTATTTATATATTTAAATTATTTTATTTTAATTGAATAAATATTCTATACCTTTCCCCCTTTCCTTATAAAAATGATAATGTCGCATGTGTTACATGCAGACTACCGCCTCCATGAACGATGTGTTTTATTTTTCATCACCAACTTACATGGTTGGTTATAAAAGTGTATTTAATAAATAAATATTATATTTATAACATGATTAATATTCTAAAAATATGAACCATTTTCTACCTTCCTCCTCTTCCATGGAAAATGAAAACATTGTTTGTGTGTATGTACAGAATATCGCCTCCAGGAAACGATGTGGTTCATTATTAATCATTTCCCTATGTATGGTTATAAGAATTTAATTAATGAATAAGTATGATATTACTATGTAAATATTATTTTTATTTTGGTTTTTAAATATAATAATAATATTTAACTCATTAATTAAGACACCACTTTTCATTCGTTAAAAATTATCAAAACTTGCTCATCGTCATTTTCATCCTCGCAAATCATAAATAAATAAATCATAGATTGAAAATAGAACTTTATAAATCATTAGTTAAAAACTATTATAGTACCTTGAATAATCTGGGAATCATAAAAATTATATCAAATAATGGGGAGCGGTGTCAGCATTATGAAACTTGTA
Source organism: Viscum album (assembly GCA_963277665.1). NCBI lineage: Eukaryota > Viridiplantae > Streptophyta > Magnoliopsida > Santalales > Viscaceae > Viscum > Viscum album. The sequence goes on along the minus strand of OY728157.1, from coordinate 18,746,943 downwards.
TGTAATGATCATGGATACTAACACTCGGTGATGAAAATAAACAATAACTAGAAAATGGATGTATAAAAATGATTATAATGGAAGAGTAAAAAATGTAATATATATGAATAAGGTTCATAAATGGGTTATTAAGATGTATATATTTATTATTCAAGAGGTTAAAGTGATCTCATGGATTTTGAGAGTTTAGGTAAGGGTTTCTCATCTCATAAATTTCCTTCTTTATGATTTGTTTCATATTATGTGCCTATTTTCTTTTATATGGTGTGCATTGTAACATCCCACTCAACCCATTGTCTTGGGCTAGGTAGAATGTGCTACTAACCTTAGGTGACATTCTTTGGACACAAAAGGTTGGCAATAAATCCCAAGGGTTTAAACACAGAGATACAAAGGGGGAACGATTTACCCTATTTAACCCACACACAACCTTTACATGATAAAGATGAAATTAAATAAAACTGGGGAAATATCTATAAATGATTCATGCAGTAAAACCCAACAATAAAAAATTTAACAAAACCCAACATCAGAGTAATAGTATAACAATGAATATAATAATACTAAGTCCCCAAAGTAGTAAACGACTCACGCACCAAGGTGGCACCACTCCATACCAAGACATAAACTACTCTAAGATCCATCTCCACCTACTATGATAGAAACATCAAGAATAACCACTAGAGAAGTAAGAAACCTACCCCTTTATTGTATCATGTAAAAACAGCATCTACATATGCACCAAAGTATATATGTAGAGTTGAGTAATCATACCCAGTAGGCAACCCCCAAGAGACTTTTCCTACATGCCAATAAAACTATAAATAGGTTAGATCACATTATTATAAAAAACATAGGAAGTATATCTAAGTAGATAAATAAGTTTTCCATATTAATAAATAAAGCAAATGAATATATTTTCCAAGCAGTGTAACCAAGGATGGGTTTTCCTTTCGAGAAGAAAAAAAATTCATTAATTCAATTTTATCACAACTATCCATGTTCTCACACACATGCACCCATGCATTATTAATGAAATACATATGCTCTCAAGTAGTGATTCATTATTCACTAAGCATCCACATGGTGGCTATCCTTCTCATGCCTTTCTAGTTGGCACTGAGAACCAAGTCTATTTCAACAAGACCTCATCCAATGAAAATCATGAGTACACACCAACCATGTTATTCCATGTTCGCATAACCAAAAAATATTTCATGAAAACTTTTTAAACATTTAATAAAACATGTGTCTGTCAACACCCACAACTTGGATATTCCAAGAACACATGTCAAAACAAAATTTCTTTGAGGAAAAATTTTGTAAACAATTTATAAAACACATTGTAGGTGACACCTATAACCTATATTTTAAGGACCAACTAGTAAGAGAAATTCAAACATAGTTTTAGTAGGTTAAAGTCTTTTAAAAACTGAATAAAATTATTTAAAGAAAACTATGAGCATTTATATTCAAATAAAGTTGAAAATTGTAAAAACCACCTACCTCGAATATATTTTGCATAGAAAAAAACTCATGAATTCATAGATATAGGATCATAATTCAATTAATATTTGATTACCAAATTAAAACACTCAAGGATTCATTAAATATGAGGTATGTAAGTTGAAGATCACTGAAAATTTCTTAGAAGAGGTCTGGAAGCTGAAGATCATTGAAAATTTCCTAGAAGAACCCTATGAGTCAAGTGTAAGAGAAAATAAATAATGAGATCCAGAAGGAGTGTTCGAATTATAAAACATAATAGAATTGACCTATTTTATGATGTGAATAATAAATTCATGTCGTGAAACTTTGATAGGTCATGTATGCTAAAATTCACATCGCCTCAACTTAAAATTTTGTAAACAATTTATAAAACACATTGTAGGTAACACCTATAACCTATATCACAACACCATCCCATAAACCATTCACATCATGAATAACCATTCATAGAGTGAAATATTTCTTGTAGAAAAATTTCAGTTTCCTGTCTCTTTATCCTTTGAACTCTTCCATCAATATATCCCGGAAAATCAAAACATGAAAGCGGAAGTAAAAAAATAACAATGTGTCTCAAACTGGGGGGGGTTCTAAATTCTCCCCACCATTGGTCTTTCCATCCCTGAGAAGATTCAGGTATTTACTAACTTTGGAAATCTCAGGTCATTGCCCCAACATAAGCTTATATCTTTCCTAATTTTCCTCTTGTATTGAACCATGCTGACATAATACTCTTACCAAAGAAATAGATCTCCCTCGCAATATATTTCATGTCAATACAAAATCCAAATTGGTTTATAGATAAGAATTTCATTAGGTTTAAGAGTAATGTAGTCCCAACTGATCACATAACTACATCCCACTAATACTTCTTTGGTTGAGATACATGAAAACATTTTGGATAACACTAAATCTCAGTGGTAAGGCTAACTACTATGCAACATTTCCAATCCATTCCATAATTTCAAATGGTACAACATATTATGGGGTCAACTTCCCTTTCTTTACAAAACATTGATGACCAAGTCTTGGTGACACTTTTAAGAAGACATGATCACTCACATTGAAAGAAAAAGGTTGAATATGATGATCTGTATAAGATTTTTTTCAACTCTGAGCCATGGCCATCTGAAATTAGATCATCAGAATATTCTTCATAGTTTCATGGATAAGATTAGGTCCAATTAGTGAGGTTTCTCCAATTTCCACCCAGCATAGTGGAGAATGAAAAGGAAATCCATATATAGATCCTTGAATAGGGACATATGTATCATATCCTGGTAATTTTTATTATAGGATAATTTCACCAAAGACATATAATCTTCCCATGAGCCATACAAGCCCATGACACAAGATCTAAGCATATCTTCTAACATCTGAATTTTGTGTTCTAACTACCTATCCATATGAGGATGATGTGTTATACTCAAGGTCAACTGAGTTCTAAGAGATTATTGCAATGATCTCTTGAATTGAGAAGTGAATCAAGGATCTATATCAGAGAAGATCAAAAATGGAACTCCATGTAACTTGACCACTTCTTGAATATATGTCTTTTTCAAATCCTCTACCATGTTGGACTCTCTAATTAGGAGGAAGTGTTACAAATTGGTGAGTTGGTCCACAATCACCCAAATATCATCATTATTCTAAAAAATACTTAGTAAAATGGTGAAAATGTCCAAGGTAGTCTATTCTCACTTCCATACAAGTATTGGCATAGATTAAAACATTCTAGTCAGTCGTTGATGCTCAAATTTAACCTACTGAAAATTAATACATTTCATAAAATATTTTGGAATATTTCATTTCATACCTAGACTCCATAAATGAGTTTTCATTACCATGTATGTTTTATGAATACATGGATAAATAGCCCATTTAGAATGGTGATACGCTGAATGAAGTTTTACCTGGAAATACTAGGGGCATAATTCAATTATAAAAGCATAAGAATGAGTTTACATCCTATGTATTGATATCAAAAGTCTACATTCCATTTAGGTTTGATCTAATGGTGATGAAATTAGGATCTGAAATTTGTGCCTCTTTAAATAATTCTATCAAATCAAGAATAAGATTAACTGGGAATAAAGTTTTATTCTTATTCTATTTGGTACAATTCAAATGCATGTCAGTAATAACAATCATCAGCTATCATTGGTCACAAAACTCCCTTTTAGATTCATTATATAACTTCCAACTCAAATAATCTTCCATAGAATTTCCTTTTTTGGGTTTTTATACCAAGTCTAAGTCAAACATCTTGAGATACTTCATCCATCATCGTTGCCTCGAGTTCAAGTTTTACTAAGAGAAAATGTATTTCAAACTCTTATGATCAGTGAAGACTATGAACCTTTATCCAAAGAGATAATGAAACAAAGTATTTAAGAAATTTAAAACCACAACTAATTCTAGGTCATGCATCAGATAGTTCTTATCATGCATTCATAACTACCACAGACCATAAGCCACAACATGATCTCCCTACAAAAGAGCACAACCCAGACTGTATCCAGATGCATCACAATATACCACATAGCCCTACCCTGGTTATAGTGATATTAAGATGGATACTGGGGTGAGATGATATTTAATATCTAGATATCATTTTTAAAAATCATCATTCCATATGAATGGAACACCCTTTCTCATCAGAGAAATAATAGGAGAAAAAATACTTTAGAAATCCCAAACAAAAAAGAGATAATAATCTGCTAGTCCCAAAAAGATCTATATCTCGAAGACATTATTCATTGGATTCCAAGATATTAATATTTCAATCTTCTTAGGGTCAACTAATATGCCCTCTTCATAAATTACATGCCTGGGGAAATTGACTTCTTATATCTAGAAGTCACACTTAGAAAACTTGGTATATAATCGGTGATCACACAATATGCTCAATACAATTTCTATTTGCTCCTCATGGTCATTATTTCATTGAGAATAAACCAAAATATCATCAACAAATACCATGAAAAAAGAATCCAAAAACCTGTGGAAGATATATTTCATCAAGGTTGTGAATACTTTAAGAGCATTCATCAGACCAAAGGCTAGGATGAGATATTCGTAATGGCCATATAAACTATAGAATATTATCTTCAGAATATCCTTTTTTCTAACACTGATTTGATGATATCTTGATCATAGATCAATCTTGTAGAATCAATTAGATCACTTTAATTGATCAAATATATCAATGATTTGAATAATAGGGTATCGATTCTTGACTGTAAATTGATTCATTTTACAATAATCAACACATAATCGAAGGGAACCATCTGCCTACTTTATGAATAAAATTTTGAGAACCAAGGATGTGTTTGGTCTGATTAAGCCTTTAGTCTCTAATTATTATAGATGAAAGATTAATTCATGTAAATATATTGGACCCATTCTATATGATAAGAGAAAATAGGGATTTTTCCTGGGAGTAGATCAATAAAAAATTTAATTTTTTCTTGGTGGTAGCCTAGAAAATCCATTCTAAAATACATCTGGGTATTTATTCACTATGGTATGAAGACTCACATTTCTAATCTCATTAACAATGCCTAGGGTTATTACTACTAACTAACCAAATCTAGTTCCATACACTAATACTAAAGGTCCTTCCCTACCATCATTTATGTCCCAATCCCCCCTAAATACATGAGGAGTTCCATCTAAGGAAGTAAATGATACTTTACAAGTATAGCAGTCAATATGGGATTTAAATTCTCCCAGCCTATCCATTCCAAAGTTCAGATAAAAAACATCAATATCTAGAACCATAAACTCTCATAGAAACCACACCACATCAATGGTAATGGAACATGATGGTAACTTGAATCCTCTACACTCCCTCTATCTAAGGGTTTCCTTGATACTCATGGTATAAGGCATCATTTCCGCATGTAATCCCAATTTCTTAACCACACAAGAATCAAGAAAATAATGTGATGTGCCAGTATCAAAAAATACCTGCATAAGATCAAAGTTTATAAAGATGTTACCTTACACTATAGAGGGATCTTATTTCTCGATAATAATAGCCTATTATACTCTATATAGTTTTTGATCAAATTTCATAGGATAGCTCTTACTTCCCTGTTGAGGTGTCGATTGGACAACCAAAGTGTTCCCAAAGGTATCCTGGTTCATCTGATTTTTTGGATGAGAAGTATTCTAATGAGATTGTTCCATCCAAGCATATGAATCCTGAGTCGGAGTCGATCTGGATCCACTTGGTGATTTTAGAATCTTCTGAAAATACTTCTTGAGATTTCCTTTCTTATCATGGTGGTGGAAATTCATTGGTGGTGCAGTACATTCCTTCTTTCTATGCATAATAAAGTCACATTGGAAATAGGATAGTTCAATACTATGATGTAGTGGATAAGAGATTGATCTGATGGATTGGTTCTATGATGCCTTGTTACCCTTGGAGTAATACACCCTATTATATTTATTCCCCATGTTGAAGTTCCCATCCACACTCAGATAGACAAAGGTGTTCCCTCCACTAGTATTCCTTGCAAGATCTCTCTCTCTAACCATCTCCTTATTTACTATTTCTATATAGACAGTAATATAGAACATTACCACCTTTGAGTGCACCTTGGGTCAGAGACCCACCTCAAATATCTGAGATTTTAGTCTCTCATTAGTATCCACCTTTAGGGAAAGGTGAACAAGATCAGTGAATTTAGAATCATATTTATTCATTAAAATACTTCCTTATTATAGATAAAATAATTCTTCCTTCTTCACTATTTGGAAGGTGTCTGGAAAGAATTTGTTATTGAATAGTTCCACAAATCCTTTCCAAGTAATATTTCAATCCAACATAACTTGGATAGCTAAGTTACACCATGCTAGCACCAAGTACTCAAGAATTTATATTTCTAGATTGACCTTTATTTTATATGGAGTCACTTATAAGTTGTAAATCCTAGTCATCCTGCTTATCCATACCTCTATGTTTTTATGTCCAAAATCACCAATAAATGTCAGTGGGTTTTTATTTATAAATTCTTCTGAGTGATTCACCTGATGATGTTCATAAATCCTATGTCCCTTATCAATACCCTAAAATTCTTGCACAATTCTCTAAACTAAATTCTAGTTCACCTATGGTTTGGGTGAAATCTCATTCTCAACTTCTCCCTCTCACTGGTTTCTCATTCTCCTTACTGGTGGAATTTTTTTTCTATAAACCATTCCAAAAGTTAGAAATTAAGTCCTTTTACTATTCATCTATTCATGGTTATATTATATATATCAACAAAACAATCAAAATATCACAATACCAAAATCACGTAATCATGTGGATAAAGAAATCCTAGTGATAAGTCTTGTTACTAATGCACGACGCCTAACACTCACTGGATAAACCCATGAAGATGAGTTGATGACATGCCTATAAGGGGTTAACAACACTTCATGTACCTGAACCGCCCCGGTAACTTGAAGTTCATCATAAAAAAATAGGTATTCATTTTTATGTTATACATTTCAAGTTCTGATGTGTATTATCTCCTTTTTAACATCCCAACTCAAGGACCGAACAAATGAATTCCATTTGTAACATCTCGCCCAACCCATTATCTTGGGCTGGGTCGAAGGTGCTACTAACCTTAGGTGATATTCTCTGGACACTAAAGGCTATCAATAAATTTTAAGGGTTTAAACACAAAGATATAAGGGGGAAAACAATTTACCCTATTTAACGCACACACACAACCTTCTATTGAGAAAAGTATTGTTTTCAACAATGCATAATAATGTTATTTAAAGGGGGAGATTATTGAAAATAATACTCTGTCTCTTTATAATAATTTTGATGCTCACAAATACCCTTAATTATTTTCTAATGAATTTATTTAAGTATTTTTCAGGAATTTATTAATTTATTTTACTATTGAAATAACGAGAATTTATTACTTGTTCGGAATCTGCTTTAAACGCATCCTGGAATCACTGTTCATACCTTACTTGTTCAGAATCTACTTTAAGTGCGTCCTGGAATCACTGTTCATACCCTATGTAGATAAACATAGTGTAAGGATGAAAAGCGTGTATACCTTTTTGAGATAAGAGAAAATTATGGTTAAACAACCATACGTTTTCAGCAAAGTATGGAAGAAGAACCTTAAGTTAGGAAGGAACCTTATGTTTTGGTTATCAGCAAAGTATGGAAGGAGAACCGTACGTAGGTACTAAACGTTAAGTTTGTTTCTAAAAAGTATGGTTCATCAACCTTACTTTTGTGAACAACCATACGTTTGAGTATTGAAGTAAAAGTATGGATCTTTAACCGTATGTTTGAGAGTTGAAGAAAAAGTATGGATGATCAACCCTACGTTTAAGATCAACATTACATTTGAAGAAAGTAACATGAACCCTATGTTTATGTTCAAACTTACGTTGTGAACCTTATGTTTTAAGACTATGTCATTAACCCTACATTTGGAGGTCACATCCTCAACCTTACGTTTGGCATCGAAAAGTTTGAAAGATGATATTTTTATGCAAAGGTCAGCAAGATGATTATTGGGAGGATTTCAAGCCGGATTTAAAGTCGTTTTTAAAGTATGACTTTGACTGATTCAAATCTGTTTTATCATTGTATTAAAGATCAAATTAAAAGAAGGTTTTTATGCCAAGTCTTCAGGGAAGTTACGACTACTCTGTATGTTCAAATTTTTGAATATCGTGAATCAGAAGGCAACTTTTATGGATCTAAATGTGCAGAAGATATGATTAGTTTTTTTTATATATGTTCTCTCTGAAAAACACCATATAAGGGAGAGTTGGGATCAATATTTTTTTTTTAAAGGTGAAAAACAGGGACTGCAGAAAATCACGTTGATCTGCTGATTCAAAAAGGAGCATCAAAGCTCTGTTCTTTTAAGAAGAAGGAACTCGATAAAAGATTCACTTGTTCTGCATTGAATATCTACTATGGATCTACTACTACTGAAGTTGTGAACTATATCTCTATATCTACTGCAACCGGATCGACTCAGAATTGCTTTGTCTTGAAAATCAATATTTCTAGAGATGACGATCCATCTACTGTCAATTGCATTCTGTTTCAATTGTGAAGATCAACCGGAAAACTTATTTCTGAAATTCTTTTTATTATTGAGTAACCAGCTTCTCGTACTAAGCTGTGTAGGTTTGTGTTTGAACCAGAAGGCTTTGTTTTTCCTTAGATTGTAAAGGTGTCAACTGCCTGTATTCAGTTGTGGACTGGTCTGTTGAAATGAGGACCAGATAGTGAAAATCACCAAGCTCGTGGAGTTGAGCGTTGGTGGAGTGGACTAGGGGCCTTCTGTTCCCCGAACCACTATACATATTTGTGTCCCTGATTTTATTTATTTCTTTTGTATGACCAAATCTGATAAAGAAAAGAGGACATAACTCGTTCATTCAAAGAGTTAACGAAAAATCTTAAAGAAACAATTCACCCCCCTCTTGTGTATAATCTGTATATTCAAGATCCAACACCTTCACATGATAAAGATGAAAATAAATAAAACCAAGGACATCTCTATAAATGATGCATGCAAAAAAACCAAAAAATAATAAATGTTACAAAACCCAACATCAAAGTAACAGAAGAAAAGTGAATATAAGAAAACTAAGACTCCAAAGTAGTAAATGACTTAGGCATCAAGGTGGAACCTATAACGACCCATACTTTACATACATTGTTATTACTTCAAAATTGAAGCATACTTATTACAACATATAACAAAACCATGAAAGGACCGTATAGGTATAGTGTCTTTAGAAACAGGGAAGCATAAACAACTGGTTCATAAAGCGTCTACATTGTCTCCGATTTATTTCATCATATCTATAGTCTCTTTTGGCATATCTTACTTAATAAGATTCTACCTGACCTGGGGAAAGAAAACATACAAAAGGGTGAGCTCAAATGCTCAATAAGGGTAAACAAAAGAAATATCAATCACATCATATTCATAAGAACATAACATTTTGTAAATCTTAACCTGCAAAAGAGAGCATAATTTCATAACATGGGATAAATCATAGTAGTGAAAGGAAATCCCAATAATCATAACTTAAAACATGAAACTTTGTGTCATACACACATAATCATTGAGAATCATTTCTTATTAGTCAAGACTCATTTCCAAGACTATCTTAGTGGACAAAGTCCATTTCTGAACCGAGTTCACTCCTCGTTTCAGTCCTGTTTCACTGAACCGGTATAACCTGCCATTCCAGCCATGTCTATCTCATGAGATATAAAATCTTTACCCAATGAATTGGAGGTAGATATAGGTCCCACCCATCTCATAATGATACCATTCTTATGTGTTCCACAAAATAATAAATCATACATCATTTCATAACTCATGTAATAAAAATGGGATTCTTAAACAACAAGACATCATAAAAAAAATCATAGAAGATAAAAGAATTAATAAAAATAATTCCATCACAACATAATCAAATCAATTTAATAATTGGGATAGAAACAGAACCCTATATTATCTTAGATAGAAAATAATTTTGATAAAACACTTGAACTCCATTCTTGAGGAAAATATCCTTTCTACTTCAAAAACATTTTTCCTTTCTTAACATGTCATACAATTATAAACTAAAAGAAGTTGATTAAAAATAAACTTGAAAACTTGTAATGTAATATTCTTGGAAATAATGTTTTAAAAATCCATTTATGCCATATAAGTTTAAAAACATTATTCTCGTACTTTTGTCAGAAAAGTCAAAAAGTACCTCGTACGAAAAACGACAAAAGATTCCTTTCATATATTTTACTAAAAACTCACCGAAGGGTAAAATTGGATATAAACTATTGTAGAAGGATATAAATATTACATATTGAGTAAACATGGATGTGGATGATAAAATACACCCCAGTAAATTCCAAAGTATAAACAATCTTGGATAAAAATGAGATTGTGATATTTCCCTTACCTTAGGTCCGATTTGATTTGTAAGTGTCCGAACCTCCTGTATAATGATTTAAATAATGTTATTGACTTATTCCAGAATCATACTTATTGTTATGATATCATATATGGTCATATTCTTAGCTTCTTATTAGTAATATTTCATTACTACTTGTTATTCGGGTGTTTATTACTTTTTGTTCTTATGCGTGTTTGTCGAATAAATTCTTATTCTTATCTTTAGGTTATAGATACCTCATTTCCAGAATGGTATTAGTGTAATATATATCATATTCATTCATTAAATTCATTTATATAATAATTATGCAATGAAGATCATGTAGAACGAATCGCATCACATCGTGGAGATGGTATTCCGTACGTACGCACGAGCGATGATATCGTTCCCATGATTGTGGAATTGTATTGGAGTGTATGTATACTATTTCAGAATAAATAACACTTTAAAATAATCATATATATTCATTACTTTCACCCTTATACCCATCCATTTAAGGTGGTGGTGGAAAATAGATTACACCACGGCGTGGAGACGGTATTCTGTATCTATGCACGCGCGGTGATTTCGTTTTCCGTAGGATGGATAAGAGGTGAAATAGGGTTGTTTCATATTTATAATAACATATCAGTATATGAGTGATACTGATGTTATTACCTCATAATGAAACAACTAAAGAAGAGGGAGTAGAAGAAGAATGGAACTTGAAGAAAATGGTAGAAGGTATTACCTCTTTCTCGAAGTGCCTCCTTTAAACTTTCTCTTAAGGCACTAGAGTGGGTCTTTTGATAAGACCAGTACCTCTAGTAGGTTTATAAGGAATTGGGAAAGTGAAATGGGTAGATTTTTGCCAAGATTTAAGGCTAAAATTGGTGTGAGGAATAGAGGGAGGAGGTTCCCTTTTATAAGGGAGGCGAGGGGCACCTTTGGAAATATAAGAAATATTAGTTTATATTAAATCCCAACCCCACTTAAAAACTTCCAAAATGAATCATATCCGAAGCTTAGATGGGATAGGGTTGTAATATCATCAAAAAATAAAATTTATACATGTTATGAATTTATTTTAAACATTATCAACTTGATTTATCCTTATTTATCAATTTAATTTTATTTGTAGTAATAATATTCTAAATTTTAAATTATTATAAATAATTACATATGTGATGTGAATTTTCCATAATTTTACACTTTATTACATTTTCGACCATATAAATTTTAATTTGTAATTTTTAAATATTTTTGTGATTTTTAAACAATTTTATAATATGTTATTTTTATAAAATAACAATAGTGTCAATTTTGACACTATTCATTTATTTGAATTTAAATAAAATATATACAGAAGATATGTTCAAACTAAAAGATTTAATAGATTCATAAAATTTCATATGTATCTAGAAAATTAGTGTATCACATTAAATAGTTCATATAATATTTATTTTAATATTTTTAAAACAATTTATTTGATATTTTAATTAATAAAATAATTTCAACATCACTATTGTGTCATAATTAATGATATTTATTTAATCCATAAAAATTCTAAATAAAGTCCTATGATTTATATAATTGTATTAGATTTCTGGAGACTATTCATGTTCGAAGTTTCATTAAGTTTATCACCAAATTAAAATTATTATACTTATAAGATTTAAGAAAGTGATATGTTGTCACATTCTTTGGTTTTAATAATAATTAAATTATTTTCATAGAAAAAAGTCCATTAAATGAATCTAATATGACCCTTAGGTGTTATGGGTCAACGTTTAGTCATCCAATAGGATTTTGCTAGGTGTTAGGGTAATTTTATAATCTTATATTTACCCTTAATTACCCGATTTACCTTTAACTATGGTAAATAAAATTTATCATAGTTACTATTCATAATTCCCAAAAATAAAAAATAGCCTATTAACATAATTTGGACCCACTGATTCTGAATATGGAATCCATTTTTAAAAATTCAAAACATATAAGTTGCAGTAATTAATTTAAAATAAATCCTGTTGTTAAGAAAACGGGTTTTAGAAGTTAAAACATTGCCAAGGATTGAAATGTTTTTACCTATGAATTCAATGTGAAATTAATGCTAATGACATAAATTATATTAAATGGTAAAAATATATTCTATTTATACTTTAAAACCATTCAATATTATAATTTATCCATATAAATTATCTCAATGAAAAAAGTTGTTTTTAATTAAAAATTAGCGTATTTTTACTATTCATCAAAATATGAAAGTTATCAGAAAAATATCAAAAAATTTTCCAAAGTAAATTTTTATACCCTGATTCAAAAGAAGAATTTTATTTTGTCAAATTGAGCTTATAAACATATCAAAAACTAGATTTAATGTGGGTGCGCCATCAAAAGGCGGCAAAACTGTATTTTTTGAAAAATATTTCTTTTATCCAAAAAAACTGATTTTGCTTTTATACCTTATTCTAGAAAATGTAAAAGTTGAATTAAAATGTTATAAAATTAAAAATTTAGTTAGTACTATTCATAACAGCTAGTTTTAATAATATTTTAATAGCATATCATTGTTTAGTGAAACTCGGTATTGCGTACGGCGCAAGCTATCGAGGAAGGTCGTGGTTGCGTGTAAAGCAAGCCAAGCTAGTGTTGTGTGTAGTGAAAGATTCATTTGATGATTTATATAACATAAAAACAAAATATTTCTCATAAAAGTCTCGGGTGTTACATTCTACCCCCCTTAAAATGAATTTCACCCTCAAAATTCATCACTTTGTAACAAACAGATGAGGATACCTCTCCCTCATCATATCCTCAAGATCCCATGTAGATTCTTCTAATTGGTGGTTCCTCCTTAAAACTTTCACCAAGCGAGGGGTCTTGTTTCGTAAAACTTTTTCACTACGATCCAGAATCTCTATCGTCTGTTCTTCATAAGAAAGATCTTTCTCCAGCGGTACAACTTCTGAACTGAGTACATGTGAAGGATCAGGTATATACTTTCTCATGAGAGATACATGGAACACATCGTGTACTTGAGAGAGATTAAGTGGAAGCGCCAATCGGTAAGCTACCTTCCCAACATGATCCAGTATTTCTAAAGGACCAATATATCTAGGGCTCAACTTCCCCTTCTTTCCAAATCTCATGACCCTCTTCCAGGGAGATATTCGTAAGAACACTTTATCACCCACTTCAAACTCTAGGTCTTTTCTTCGGTTGTCGGCATAACTTTTCTGTCGACTCTGAGCTTCTCTTATGTGTTGTTGAATATATCTGACCTTTTCTTCCATTTCATCAATGAGATCAGGTCCTAATAGCTTTCTTTCCCCAACTTCATCCCATCAAGTTGGAGTCCTGCATTTCTTTCCATAGAGAGCTTCATAAGGAGCCATCTGAATACTGGAGTGAAAGCTATTATTATAAGAAAATTCCACCAAAGGTAGGTGTTGATCCCAACCACCTTTGAAATCCATAGAGCATGCTCTCAACATATCTTCTAGAGTTTTAATTGTTCTCTCAGACTGACCGTCTATCTGAGGAGGATAAGCAGTGATGAAACTCAAATTTGTATCCAGAGTATGCTGAAGACTTCGCCAGAACTTCGAGGTAAATCTCAGATCCCGATCAGATATAATAGAAAGTGGTACTCCATGCAATATTACCACTTCCTTTACATATATCCTGGAAAGATGATCCAGAGAGAAATCCTCTCTAATAGCAATGAAGTGTGCATACTTTGTAAGATGATCAACTATGACCCAGATAGCATTATTCCCTTTGGATGTTTTTGGAAGTCCTGTGACAAAGTCCATAGTGATGTTTTCCCATTTCCATTCGGGTATGGGTAATGGTTGTAACATCCCCTTAGACTTCTGTCTCTCAGCTTTAACTTGCTGACAAACCAAGCATCGAGAGACATATTCAGCAACATCTCTTTTCATTTCATCCCACCAGAAGTACTCTTTCAGGTCCCTATACATCTTCGTGCTTCCAGGATGAATAGAGAATGAAGAACTATGAGCCTCATCCTACATCTCCTTCTTTAATTCAGGGATGGGAGGAACACAAACCCGATTCCTGAACTTTATTATCCCATCACAATCAAGATTGAATTCAGGAACATTTCTCACCTTCTTTTGTAACTCTACATCTTCTTTCTGTGCCTCTTTAATCTTCACATGTATAGATGGTTGAATATTCATTTGAGAAAGATATGATTTTCCCCCTTCCATTATAATTCCAAGATCCATCCTTGGTAAATCCATAAATATTGGATCTTTTCTGATCCTCATCATGGATAAACTGGCATGGTATTTTTGACTTAATGCATCCGCCACCTTGTTTTCTTTCCCAGGGTGGTAATGAATTGAGCAGTCGTAATCCTTAATCAGCTCCAACCATCTTCTTTGACGCATATTCAGCTCCTTTTGTGTGAAAATATACTTTAAACTTTTATGATCAGTATAAATATCACACCTTTCACCATAAATGTAATGCCTCCAAATCTTTAATGCAAAGATTACCACAGCTAACTCCAAATCATGAGTTGGGTAATTTTGCTCATGGATTTTCAACTGTCGTGAGGCATAAGCTATCACCATATCATTTTTCATGAGAACACATCCCAGTCCCTTCTTAGATGCATCACTGTAGATCACAAGCCTTTCTCCACTACAAGGAAGTGTGAGTACAGGTGCACTGGATAACCTTCTTTTCAACTCCTTGAAATTCTCTTCACATTCGTCCGTCCACACGAACTTAACTCCTTTTAGAGTCAACCTGGTGAGTGGATTAGATAATCGTGAAAAATATTTCACAAAACGTCGATAATATCCAGCCAAACCAAGAAAACTTCGTATCTCAGTTACTTTTGTTGGTCTTGACCATCTTTCGATAACCTCTGTTTTTGCTGGATCCACAGATATCCCCTCTTTTGAGATTATGTGACCCAAAAATGCAACTTTTTTAATCCAAAATTCACACTTGGTAAATTTGTCATAAAGCTTCTCCTTTCTCAGGGTCTTCAATATAATTCTCAAGTGATCTTCATTTTCTTCCTTGCACTTTGAATAGACAAGAATATCGTCTATAAAGACTACCACAAATTGATCAAGGTAGTCTATAAAGACTCTATTCATCAGATCCATGAAGATAGCAGGGGCATTAGTAAGACCATATGGCATCACTATAAATTCATAGTGTCCATACCTTGTACGGAAAGCCGTCTTTGGTATATCCTCCCTTTTTACCCTTAATTGATGATACCCTGAACGAAGATCAATCTTGGAAAATTATTGAGCTCTGCGTAGTTGGTCAAATAGGTCATCAATGCGTGGGAGAGGATATTTTTTCTTGATAGTGATCTTGTTAAGTTCTCGATAATCAATGCAGAGTCTCATTGATCCATATTTCTTCTTAACAAACAGAACAGGTGCTCCCCAAGGTGACGCACTAGGGCGTATGAATCCCTTATCAAGATTCTCTTGGATTTGCTTCTTCAATTCCTGCAACTCAATTGGGGCCATTCTATAAGGTGTCTTTGAAATAGGAAAAACACTCGGTACGAGTTCTATTGAAAACTCAACTTCACGATTTGGTGGAAGACCCAGAAATTCCTCTGTAAATACATCATCAAACTCCCGTACAATGGGCATATTCTTAATTGTGAGTTTCTCACCAACCATTTGAGATAAATAACCTTCATTAAGTGGAATCAAGACCCATAAGATGGAAGAAATTTCCACTAGAAGGTTATGTTTATCCTTGCATCGATAGACGATCATAGATTGATCCGGAATATGAAATGTGACTTCCCTTCTTTGGAAATTGATATGAGATCCATATAAAGAAAGCCAATCCATGCCAAGAATCACATAAAATTCCACTATAGGAAGGATCACAAGATTTGCAGGAAGCACTTTCCCACAAACTTCAATCAGGGAATAATTATAAACTTTTGATGCGACTGTTGTTCCATTAGGTGTTGTCACAGCTAACTCAACATCTAATTGTTGAGGTAATACGGTGATACCCTTAGAAAAATCTTTAAAAATAAAAGAGTGGGTGGATCCAGAATCAAATAAAACATTTGCTACTTTAGAGTGGATGGTAAGTGTACCTTTCACCACATCGTTATCGTACTCCACATTTCTGATAGAAATTTCATGTGACTTTCCTTTGTCTTTAGCCTTAGATTTTGTTGATGTCGATCATCATCAACAACCCTTGGATTAGGACATTTATTGGCATAATGCCCCATCTCCTTGCACTTGAAACATTGAAGTATAGTAGGTTCATTCTGTGTGTCCCTTCCTTTGTTTGCATTATTAGACATCTTCTTCCCATCATTGCGGCATTCAAATGCTCGATGACCTTCCTTTCCACATTTGAAACATTTACTTGTCCCTTTAAGACAACTCCCTCCATGTTTCTTTCCACACTTTGAGCATAAGGGAAAGCTCATATTATTTTCAGTGTGCTCTTTAGATTTTCCTTTGAATTCCATTTTCCTCTTCTTATCAAACCCATATGACTGATGGGTTACTCCAATCTCCATCTCGACTTTGAGAGCACATCGAACGATTTTCTTGTAGCTATTGAAGTCCATTATGGCTAACGCCCTTCGAAGACTTGGTTTTAATCCACTAAAGAATCGATCGATCTTACTCTCAGGTTGGATAATAATACTAGAAGCGTACCTTGCAAGTCTTGTAAAATTCGCTTCATAGGTACCAACAGATTCATCATCCTTTTGCTTTAGTTCAAGAAACTCTTTCTCCATATTTGTTCGGAGAATACGAGGGAAGTACTTATTGAAAAATAAGTTCTTGAACTCTTCCCATTCCATGGACTCAATTTCATCCCTTTGCCTCGTATTCTTAATAAGATTCCACCATTGATCAGCATCTCCTTCCAAACGATACACTACTAGGATGACTTTATCATGTTCAGAACATTGAAGAACTAAAAATATCTTTTCAGTAGTACTAATCCATTGTTCAGCAACTAATGGATCAGTAGACCCGCTGAAAGAAGGTGGGTGCTGCCTCATGAAGGATTCAACAGAATGTTGCTCCTTCCTTTGCTCGTTTGGAAGTCCTACATGACTCATAGCTTGAGAAAGTTGTGTGAGCATGGATACAAGATTTTTCATTCCAGCTCCCATAATGTTTGGTTGCTCAGGGGGACAATCATTGCATTTCCCGTTGCATTCCGCATTAACACGGTTTCTTCGGGTTCCAGCCATTGACTAAAACCAAGAAGAATAGTGTGAGCAACACTAATTATAATAGGAAAACCACATAATCAAGAATAAAATTTCACACTTAAGGTCTTATCCTAGGTTATTCATGGTCATTTCTAAAACACTAAGATTTTGTTCTATGCTTAGACTTTTCCTTAGGGTTCTTACTAAGGCTTTCACATCCTAGTTTCCAAAGGTTGACTATACCTTTCCTCTGATACCAACTATAATGACCCATAATTTACATACATTGTTATTACTTCAAAATTGAAGCGTACTTATTACAACATATAACAAAACCATGAAAGTACCTTATAGGTATAGTGTCTTTAGAAACTGGGAAGCATAAACAACTGGTTCATAAAGCGTCTATACTGTCTCCCATTTATTTCATCATATCTATAGTCCCTTTTGGAATATCTTACTTAATAAGATTCTTCCTGACCTGGGGAAAGAAAACATACAAAAGGGTGAGCTCAAATGCTCAGTAAGGGTAAATAAAAGAAATATCAATCACATCATATTCATAAGAACATAACATTTTGGAAATCTTAACCTCCAAAAGAGAGCATAATTTCATAACATGGGATAAATCATAGTAGTGAAATGAAATCCCAATAATCATAACTTAAAACATGAAACTTTGTGGCATACACACATAATCATTGAGAATCATTTCTTATTAGTCAAGACTTATTTCCAAGACTATCTTAGTGGACAAAGTCCATTTCTGAACCGAGTTCACTCCTCGTTTCAGTCCTGTTTCACTGAACCGGTATAACCTGCCGTTCCAGCCATGTCTATCTCATGAGATATAAAATCTTTACCCAATGAATTGGAGGGAGATATAGGTCCCACCCATCTCATAATGATACCATTCTTATGTGTTCCACAAAATCATAAATCATACATCATTGCATAACTCATGTAATAAAAATGGGATTCTTAAACAACATGACATCATAAAACAATTCATAGAAGATAAAAGAATTAATAAAAATAATTCCATCACAACATAATCAAATCAATGTAATAATTGGGATATAAACAGAACCCTATATTATCTTAGATGGAAAATAATTTTGATAAAACAGTTGAACTCCATTCTTGAGGAAAATATCTTTTCTACTTCAAAAACATTTTTCCTTTCTTAACATGTCATACAATTATAAACTAAAAGAAGTTGATTAAAAATAAACTTGAAAAATTTTAAGGGAATATTCTTGGAAATAATTTTTTAAAAATCCATTCCTGCCGTATAAGTTAAAAAAAACATTCTTCTCGTACTTTTGTCGGAAAAGTCAAAAAGTACCTCGTACGAAAAACGACAAAATATTCCTTTCATATATTTTACTAAAAACTCACCGAAGGGTAAAATTGGATATAAACTATTTTAGAAGGATATAAATATTACATATTGAGGAAACATGGATGTGGATGATAAAATACACCCCAGTAAATTCTAAAGTATAAACAATCTCGGATAAAAATGAGATTGTGATATTTCCCTTACCTTAGGTCTGATTTGCTTCGTAAGTGTCTGAACCTCCTGTATAATGATTTAAATAATGTTATTTAATTATTCCAGAATCATAATTATTGTTATGATATCATATATGGCCATATTCTTAGCTTCTTATTAGTAATATTTCATTACTACTTGTTATTCGGGTGTTTATTACTTTTTGTTCTTATGCGTGTTTGTCGAATAAATTCTTATTCTTCTCTTTAGGTTATAGATACCTCATTTCCAGAATGGTATTAGTGTAATATATATCATATTAATTCATTCAATTCATTTATATAATCATTATGCAATGAAGATCATGTAGAACGAATCGCATCACATCGTGGAGACGGTATTTCGTACGTACGCACGAGCGATGATATCGTTCCCATGATCGTGGAATTGTATTGGAGTGTATGTATACTATTTCAGAATCAATACCACTTTACAATAATCATATATATTCATTACTTTCACCCTTATACCCATCCAAGTAATGTGGTGGTGTAAAATAGATTACACCACGGCGTGGAGACGGTATTCCGTATGTATGCACGCGCGGTGATTTTGTTTTTCGTAGGATGGATAAGAGGTGAAATAGGGTTGTTTCATATTTATAATAACATATCAGTATATGATTGATACTGATGTTATTACCTCATAATGAAACAACTAAAGAAGAGGGAGTAGAAGAAGAATGGAACTTGAAGAAAACGGTAGAAGGTATTACCTCTTTCTCGAAGTGCCTCCTTTAAACTTTCTCTTAAGGCACTAGAGTTGGTCTTTTGATAATACCAGTACCTCTAGTAGGTTTCTAAGGAAGTGGGGAAGTGAAATGGGCATGGGTTTTCCGAGATTTAAGGCTCAAATTGGTGTGAGGAATAGAGGGAGGAGGTACCCTTTTATAAGGGAGGAGAGGGGCACCTTTGGAAATATAAGAAATATTAGTTTATATTGAATCCCAACCCCACTAAAAAACTTCCAAAATGACTCATATATGAATCTTAGATGATATAGGGTTGTAATATCATCAACCAATAAAATTTAGACATGTTAGGAATTTATTTTAAACATTATCAACTTGATTTATCCTTATTTATCAATTTAATTTAATTTGTGGTAATAATATTCTAAATTTTAAATTATTATAAATAATTAAATATGTGTTGTTAATTTTACATAATTTGACACTTTATGACATTTTAGACCATATAAATTTTAATTTATAATTTTTAAATATTTTTGTGATTTTTAAACAATTTTATAATATGTTATTTTGATAAAATAACAATAGTGTCAATTTTGACACTATTCATTTATTTGAATTTAAATAAAATATATACAGAAGATATGTTCAAACTAAAAGCTTTAATAGATTCATTAAATGTCATATGTATCTAGAAAATTAGTTTATCACATTAAATAGTTCATATAATATTTATTTTAATATTTTTAAAACAATTTATTTGATATTTTAATTAATAAAATAATTTCAACATTACTATTGTGTCATAATTAATGATAATTATTGAATCCCTAAAAATTATAAATAAATTTCTATGATGTAGATAATTGTATTATATTTTTGGAGACTATTCATGTTCGAAGTTTCATTAAGTTTATCACCAAATTAAAATTATTATACTTATAATATTTAAGAAAGTGACATGTTGTCACATTCTTTGGTTTTAATAATAATTAAATTATTTTCATTGAAAAAAGTTCATTAAATGAATCTAATACGATCCTTAGGTGATATGGGTCGACTTTTAGTCATCCAATAGGATTTTGGAAGGTGTTAGGGTAATTTTATAATCTTATATTTACCCTTAATTACCTGATTTACCTTTAACTATAGTAAATAAAATTTACCGTAGTTACTATTCATAATGCCCAAAAATAAAAAGTAGCCTATTAACATAATTTGGACCCACTGATTCTGAATATGGAATCTATTTTTCAAAATTCAAAACATATAATTTGCAGTAATTAATTTAAAATAAATCCCATTGTTAAGAAAACGGGTTTTAGAAGTTAAAACATTGCCAAAGATTGAAAGGTTTTTACCTATGAATTCAATGTGAAATTAATGCTAATGACATGCATTATATTAAATGGTAAAAATATATTCTATTTATACTTTAAAACTATTCAATATTATAATTTATTCATATAAATTATCTCAATGAAAAAAGTTGTTTTTAATTAAAAATTAGCGTATTTTTACTATTCATCAAAATATGAAAGTTATCAGAAAAATATCAAAAATTTATCCAAAGTAAATTTTTATACCCTGATTCAAAAGAAGAATTTTATTTTGTAAAATTGAACTTATAAACATGTCAAAAACTAGATTTAATGTGGGTGCGCCATCAAAAGGCGGCAAAACTGTATTTTTTGAAAAATATTTCTTTTATCCAAAAAAACTGATTTTGCTTTTATACCTTATTCTAGAAAATGTAAAAGTTGAATTAAAATTTTATAAAATTCAAAATTCAGTTAGTACTATTCATAACGGCTAGTTTTAATAATATTTTAATAGCATATCATTGTTTAGTGAAACTCGGTATTGTGTACGACGCAAGCTATCGAGGAAGGTCGCGGTTGCGTGTAAAGCAAGCCAAGCTAGTGTTGTGTGTAGTGAAAGATTAATTTGATGATTTATATAACATAAAAACAAAATATTTCTCATAAAAGTCTCGGGTGTTACAGAACCACTCCAAACTAATACATGAACCACTCGAAAGCTCCATTTATACCAACTATGACAGAAACATCAAGAAGTGCTGCTAGAGAAGTAAGAAATTTCCCCCTTTCATGTATCATGAAAAATAACATCAACATATGAACCAAAGTGAATATGCAAGGGGTGAATAATCATACCCAGTAAGAAAACCCCAAGTGACTTTTCTCACATTCCACTAAGACCAGAAATAGGTTAGCTCACAAGATTATAAAACATATCATAAGAATATCCAAGAAGATGAAGTAGTTTTTCATAATAATTAATAGAGAAGATGAATGGATTTTCCAAACAGTGTAACCAGGGATGATTTTTCCTTTTAGTAATCAAAAATAGTTCATTAATTTAGTTTTGGAACAACTATTAATGTTCTCACATACACGTATCCATGCTTGCTGAATGATATCCCTATGCTCGTGAGTGGTGATTCATCCTAATCTAAGCCTCCACTTTGTGGAAATCCTTCCTTTTCCTTTTCATTCATCACTGAGAACCAAGTATATTTCAACAATGTATCATCCAATGAAAATCATGAACACACACCAACCATGTTATTCCAAGTTCACACAGTCATAAACTATTTCATGAAAACTTTTTAAACAATTAATCAAACATGTTTTGCTCGACACCCACAACCTGGATATACAAAGAACACATGTCAAACCCATCTTTATTTGAGAAAAACCTTTTTAAAAAATTATCAAACATGTTTTGGGAGACACCCACAACCAAGATTTCAAGGACCATCCAGTAAGAGAAAATCTATCAGATTTTTAGTGAGGTAAAATATTTTGAAAATAGAAGATAATTATTTAAAGAAACTTATAATCCTTCACATTCCAATAAAAGTGGAAAGAGGGAAAACCCACCAACCTCAAATATGTTTGGTTCAAAAAAAAACTCCCACAAATCCACATATCTAGGCTCATACTTTCATTCCTCTTTGATTCCCAAAGTCCAATGCTCAAATATTCCTTGAAGATGAGGTTTGGAAGTTGATGATCACTAAAAATCACCTAAAAGAACCCTAGGAGTCTAGAGGAAGAGAAAATAAATAATGATATTAGGAAGGAGTCCTGGAATTATAAAATAGGCTGAACCTGACCTAATTCACGGTGTGAATAGTAAATTCACACCGTGAATCTTTGAGAGGTCACATACACTGAAATTCATATTGCCTCAGCTTAAAATCCTGAAAACTAGTTCAAGTCATGAATGGAATCTCATATCATGGACAGATCTTTCTATAAAACCATTCACACCCTAAATGAAGCTCATGAACTCTTCCCAAAAACCATTCACGTATTGAAATATTTCTTATAGCTAGATTTCAGTTCCCCTTCTCTTTATCCCTTAGAACTCTTCCAACAATCTATCCCAACCACTCCAAACATGAAAGAAGAAGCATAAAACAGTGACGTACCTCAAATTAGGGATGCTAAATATATATTGTATCTTTGACATATTATATCATGATTCAATTTATATTTATGGTATTTAAATTTCCAATTCAATCTATCTATTTCAATATCTTTCAATTAAAAAGTCGTAAGTGAATTCTTAACTCAATTACCTTTTATTGAGTTGTGATCATTTTTTTTTTAACTTCCTCTGCTTCTAAAATTTTCCCGACATTATGTATATTATTTATTATCAAACTTCCTCTTCATGTTTTGGAAAAATAAAGAGTGTGGTATTCTAGAAATGAAATCTCTGTCTAGATACAAACAAGTGGATGTAGGCTCTGGCAAAAATGCATCTAGGGGAATTAACCCTTAAAAGGTTTGGTTAGGTAATAACTCAATCTTCACTCAATACATAAGAATTGGGCCTTATTGCATGCCTACTTTGACACTATTAGGGGACATGATTAGATATTTCACATGATTTTTTATGAACCATAATGAAGGATTATTTCCTATTGATATCCCTACACCATGAAAGTACTCTTCAATGTTACCTTGATACCATTCATTTAGAAATGGTACTTTCCTTTGCATTAGGAATATTCCTATGGTTGGATATCTACCTAATTGACCACATTATTCTATTGAATGGGGAAATATTGATAATCTATATATCTAATATTTCTATATGCATAACTATTGATTACTTAGACATGATTATGTATGAGGATCCTTGGGAAACATTAAGATATGTATTGTGTAGTCATTCCTTCATTTAGTGAATGTGTTAGACTTAATTAAGTAATGGGAGGGACCTGAAGTAATATTGAAATGAATCGAATTTTTCTATGTATTACTTTAGAATATTATATAGATTGTTTTCGGAGCTAGGTGTTGAGACGGTGTGAGATTCTGATACCTAGTGAGCCCAAAATTGATATTTGAAAAATATTAAAATATTAATATCACGTGCATAAATTTTTTCTAAAAAAATGGAAAAACTCCTAAATGGAGAATTAGATCAGAATTATGAGTCTTTCGTTGAGTTCAAAGTGTGGGATTTACCCTAGGCATGACATAATCTTTGTTGGGATCTGGTGTTTCGTTAAAGTGTTGTCACATAGGAAAATAATAAAATAAATTGATATTATTTCTTTATTTCTTTATTTCAACACACCGACATAGAATACTCTTTTTAAACACGGTTATGACTAAATACCTAGGATTAACCACATAACTTATGGATTTATAGGAGTCTTTAGAGAGGAGTCGTAGGAGGATCATTGGAAGACGACATCGGATCGGATCGAGATTGAGGATCATTTCACCATCGGAGATCATGGATCTCACCAACAATGACAACACAGGACTGTTCTTTATCAGTGATTGATCCAAAATCCAGGTAGGATGTTTGATTTATATGATTCAATCCTGTTATTTTATCTTGGTCGAATAGAGATCAATTCTATGAACAAGAATTGATTCACGCATCGACGATTGATTTATTTACGATATATTTATTTGTTCATTGATTATTCATTCTTCATTCATCTAATTCCTCGACAACGGACCAAGGCTAAAATGAAAAAAGGTCGAATTTTATTCCTCATGTTTCTTGTTTATGAATTTCTTCTCTATTTCTTCACACATTCATCATGGGCAATTTCTTTGGCTTGCGGTTTGATGAATACTGAGTATATGATCATTGCACGATCATTATTTAGTGCAACAGATCAATATTGTGGGTTTGGTTCATAATAGAGTGTGGGATCAAGGAGCGACAATGATGGAGGAAAATCAGAGGTAGATCAGAACAGATCAAAAATTACTATTATTCCCGACTCAATGCACGGTGGTGACAGTGTGGCTCGATAGTAGCAATGAAAAATGCACCTGTGGGCTGATCAGTCTTGGGGTGGGTATGGGATGGGATGGGCTTATTAAAAAAACTCGCATTTAAAATGGGTTTATATGGAAATCCTGTGTGGGTATCTGACTTGTGTGGGTTTACCCGCACATATACGAGTTAGCCTGTGGATCATTTATTTATTTTTTTAACAAAATATGATGACTATAATTTGAACCTTCATCTGGAATGCAATTATCGAAGCTGCATGCCATGCCACCCTCATTCATTAATTTCTTTCCCACATCGTCTAGGAACCAACAACAGTCTCCATTTACCAACAATCTTCATTTTGATTTTATTTAACCAACTAAGACACAATGTACTAAGCCACACACACCACCCTCCCCATCACAGACATCGTTCACTTCACCTCCGGAACCACCTCCTTCTCGCGTCATCCTCTGGCCGGTCACCAGCCCTCACCTTCCTTCCTCCACATTGTCCTCGACATTTAGTCGTCCTCCATCCCCCCACCCCCATGTTCTTCTTCTTCCCCTCCCCCCTAGCCTCCTCTGTTACCCCTACCTACCCTGCGTCCCCCCCCCCCTGTTGTCGTCATCCTCTAGGCTACCCATCGTCGCACCGTCGCTCCCCCACCCCTTTCCAGTCATCCTCTCCTTCAACACCCCACTCCTCATCCTCCCCCCCTCCCCCCCCAACAACTCCTTCACTGCCCTCCACACCCTGTTGCTGCATCGTCACTCCACCTGTCATCCTCCTCCTCCCCTTACCCAACGCCCTTCTCCTCCCCCAGGCCAACGTCGCATGTCGTCGAAGTAGCCCTCCGCCTCCATTATGCACCCACCACCTTCGTCTGGTTCCTGTCCCACCATCATCGACGTTATCCTTCTACCTCAGCCGCCCGCCCCTTCCGATCGACATTCTCCTCCTAAGTTGAGGTTATTTTAAATTTTTAATATTTTGTTTTTTTTTCATAATATTATTTGAGTTTTAAATTTTAATTGTTAACATTTTTCATTTTTTTTATTTTGTATCATATAAATTTAAGTTAAAAAAACAACTTATCATTTCATTCATTATTATATCATACCATCATTTTTTAATTTAAAATTTAAGTATTTTTACATATCTATATTATTTTGTGATTTATAGGGTTATTAAGTATTAAATTTGTTTTGTTAATAATCAGTTGTTGAATTTTATTAAATAATCAAATTATATCATTATTATAAAACATATTATTAAACTATAAAAAAAATATTTAATTAATCTCATTAATTTTATCATGTTAAAAGATTTTAATAATTATAATTTCGTCCTATTATCCAAAGAATTTATTATTTCAAACTAGATAAATGATAATATTCAAATTATTAATAATTATATTTGATCTATAATTCTTACTATTCAAAATCACATTATATTTGAAACATCATTTCAAATTAGCTAATGAAATTTTTAATAATTAATAAATTCAATATTGCTTATCTAATTATCCAGAAAAATAATTATATATTATCTATTTTTTTTAAAAAAATCATTGTTTCATCATATTTCATTAAAATGTTTTATTTTTCAAAATAAAATTAAATAATTACTTACATTCATTAATTTTATATTTTAAAATTATGATTTTTTTCATAATTTCATTAAAAATGTAACCATTCATTTTTTTTAATTTTTATTTCTATAAGATTCGATTATATTTTCACATTTTATCATTTTTTTTATTTCGATTTTAATTATTAATTATTAATTTTTAGTAATGAACATTTAAGTGAAATTTTAAATAGTCATTACAATAATTTTTATTTTATTTTTGTATTTTTAAGCTTGCATTCTCATTCTTATGCTTTGCATTTGAAAATATAAATCCACATATTTTTTATGAGGTCTTTTACAATCCTATTAAAATGTAAAAAGTTATAAAACAATAATGAATGCAGGTTGCCCACGGGACGGGCTGTATCCACTATGGGGCAGGGCGGGCTTGATAAATCCACTTGTTTTTTATACAAGCTTTTGTGGGTATAGCCCGCAGGGGCTCAAGACCTTACCAGATTGAACCGCCCCTCTCGTTTCACATTGTTACTCGATAGTGGAATTTTCCAAGAAAATTCGAAGCCCGGATTCAAATCTATGGTGATGGGAGTGTAACATCCCAAGAAAATAAAGAATATGAAATTTTCATATTTATTAATGTTTTTGAATTAAATATTAATTTTATTTTAAAGGGGATGCTATATTCAATGGCGTACCTAAAACTCAATAATGGGTTTCTCCAAAATCTTATGTTGCACACAATGTTGAGTCATATTAAAAAATAATAATAATATAATATTATTATTTTAAATGGTTGTAAACACATAGTCGTTGTAATGGAGGGAACGAAGAGAACTAACTATAATATGATTATACATGTTTGTAAAATGTTTTTACATTTATCCAATAAAAGTTAGAGGCTTAAAATGTGAATAAATCTAATTTTAAGCTTAAATGCTCTAATATTCTTTAAAAGGTTGATTTACCGCCTTTTAATGACGAACCGCATTTAAATCTAGTTCTGGTCACTTTTATATGTTCTATTTGAAAAAATAAAATTCTTCTTTAGAATTGGGACATCAAAATTTACTTTGGGTAAATTATTGGTTTTTTTTATAAATTTCATTTTTTAATGAATAGTGGAAAATACAGGATTTTAATTCAAAATTGCCTTTTAATCTAATTTATTTATATGGTTATATTATCTTTTTAAATGGTTTTAAAGTGTAATTAGATTTTATTTTTACCATTTAATACAATTATGGTCATTGTAAGTAATTTCTCTTTGAAATTGGACATAAACAAGTGTCAATCTTTTGATAATTATTATTTCTTAAAAGCACGTTTTTTGTTTTAACAGTGGGAATTAATTTTTAACTAATTAATGAAACTTATATGTTTTTAATTTGATAAAATAGACATCATTTTTTAATTATGAATATCAAATATATCTTAGAAAAAAAAATTGGTATTTTTCTGAAAACCTTCAATTTTTTATGAATAGTGAAAACACTTAGTGGTAGTTAAAAAAACCGACTTTTTCATTTAAATGAAATTTTACCACTTCTATGAATTGAATTTTGAAAATCCTATATACATGGTTGTTATCAGTAAGTAAAATGTGGTTTAATAAGATGAAAATATTTTTTTGTGAATAGTAACTTTTGACTTTTATTTACCGCGATTAAAGGTAAATAGGGTAATTCAAGGTAAAAATAATATTATAATAATATAAAATTACATTAACATTTTTAATAACCTTATTGTATGAGTAATGGCCGACCAATTACATCCTTGGGTGAGTCTTTTTTTCCTTTGAAATCAACTTGGGTATGATAATGATATTAATAACTTTTTATTTGAAGTAAAAAAAATATCATAAAACTGTATTGTTTTTCTAAAACAATTTTAATGTGGGGTTATATAATTGATATATTTGACTATAAATATTCATTATAAATCTAAAAATATTTCCTATATCATGGTATTTTTTTATTATTTTTATACATTAAATAAATAAAATAAAATTATTTATGACACAATAATGATGTCACGTTTACCTCATTAATGAATGATTTAAATAATAAAGATTATAATGATTAAAAAAATGTCCAAAACCTGTCCAATTCTTATTGGATGATTTTATTTCGAACAAGAGTCATCTTATCTTCTACTATAACAAGTTTTTGACCTTTAGAAACTGAAAATCATTATATAATAAAATAATATTTTCAAACTTTCCTAAAGAGCCCCTCCACCCCCTTATAAAAAGATCTCACCTCTAACCCATTACTCACACCTCTCAAGCCTCTTGGCTCATCGAACCTCTTCCCAAATAATCTCTCAAGATCCCTCTCTTCCACCTAGAATCCTTACCTTAGGAATAAAGCACTTCAATAAATCATTTTGGTTCAAACCAAAGGGAGTTACTCGATTTAAAGGTAACATCTTCTTTTAAGTTCTTTTTTTTTATTTTACTTCTCCAACCCCCTAAACTCTTTTTATTCCTTTATTTTATAACAACACCAGTATCCTCAATATACTAGGTTTTTTTTATGAGAATTATTCGAACTAAACTTACACAAACCTCCATATAATGGGTAAAGAACATACTATTTCTATGGACGGCGAACTACTGCCTCACGAAATGATGATTGTTCAATCTTCTCCTACCACCTCTTATGGTGGTCATTATGATGGAACTGAATTTATATATGATATATATTATATTTATTTTCTCTCTATTCTTATGTAATTTTTATTTACAAACATACCTTTATGCTTTCTAATATGTGTAAACACGATAATTTCATTTGAGGAAGTGCGGACTACCGCCCCCTCAAGGTGATATGATTCGTTCATGACATACATGGAACGTATAAAGGATGACATTAATGAAATTATGTAACATATATATCATATGATATTATACTGGAATTCTAATATACCTATGTATAATTAAGTTTTCATTCCATTAAATATGAAATATAAATGAAAGTAGTGTTCATGCGTACGTACGGATTACCGTCTCCATGAACGGTGCATTTCATTTCTTATATCCAAATGTTATGTAATATTATAAATACATACATATACTGGATATATATGATATATATGATATCTAAGTCATGAATATCATTCTAGATATAATGGACTTTTTACCACATGAACAACTTGTAATTATAAGAAGTTCATTTTTGACTCAAGTACCAAATACCGACAAAATGACCATTATTTACTTAAATGATTACATAATGTTTATAACATGGTAATAAGTGATATAAAAGGAATAATAAATTTGAAAAAGGTTATTAATAAATTATAAATTAACTTTAGCTTATTATTCAGAAGATTAAATAACGAACGGGCAAAGTCGGACACGAGGTAAGGGGTTTCTTATCTCACTTTTAATTCCGTGAGATTTCCATTTTTCACCACTTATTTATTGCATGTGGTGTATTGTGTACTTCCATTTGATATATATTATCATGATTCTATTTATATTCAGGGTATTATTTGATTAATTTGGTGTTTATTAACTTTTGGTCATACGACTCGATTGATTACAACGTGGTAAGGGGTTTTCATCTCACTTTTTATTCCCGTGAGATTCATGCTATATTTTCCACTATTTCCTTTTGTGTGGTGTACGTAATTCCCATGATTGCATTATTTGTGTAATATACTTTAATTTATGGGTATTTACATCTTCATTTTATGATCCTTCTTTCATGTGGTGTATGATTCGTTAGTTACAAAATCGGTAAGGGAACTTTTTAACCCAATTTCCATTCCTTTGGTTAATCTTATAATTATTAATTATGTCATTCTATGATTATGTGTGGAATCACTGTTTATTTATTTATGTTTTAATTTCCACTCCCCTTTGTGTGGATATACTTTTTATACACATAATCACTCCATTGATAAATTCTCAAGTCATCGATATGAACTTGATAAGAGTAATTTTAACTCAATTTCCATTCATTGAGTTAAACATACAAGTCATTGGTTTTGTCTTAAAAGGAACATGTGTGAATGTACTCTGATTTATTTACATTGAATATACAATCATATTGAGTGTATTTATATTTTTAACACATTATTATTTAATTAATTTATCCTTAATCTAAGGATACAATTTTTATAAGGGATTTCGTCTCAATTTACATTCCATTGAGACTTCATTTTTGTTATGCACCAATTCACACTTATATAGTGTATGTACTGTCCTTTGGAATATTGTATCATGAATACCTTTATTATCATGATATTATAAAGTTATGATTAAATGTTTTTCCTCAATTATTTGTATTCAAGTGTCTCTCATATTGTTAAAAACTCTTTAACTAAAATATCATTTTAAATGTTTTAAAGATTTATTCTTCTAAATATTTCTCATTAATGTCTATGTTTTCAAAATGGTTTTTAGGATTTATTTATATTGACCTCAATGTTTAAAAATGTTAATTACTTTAAAATTTTCAAAGTTTTATGGGACACTTTGATTCAAAAATCTCTTTATTAAATGTTTTAAATGGTTTTGAAAATGGTTTGATAAAGCATTGATTATATCAATATCTTGAAATGATATATTGTGATTGCAATGTGGAAATGTTATCTTTCCTTTATGCTTATTTTATGTGTTATGAATATGTTATGGTTATTGGGCATTGTTTACGTATACAGGTGGTTCCATGATAAACCTAGGGCGGGTGAGCCCGAGATAGCTCTCCAATGCATTGGGTAACGTGACGGAGGTAAATGTTAATGTTTCTCCTAAGAGATTTAGGGGATATATTGTGATGGGTATTCCAATGTAACTCCCTATATAGCTATGATAGCTACAATGTAAGTGTGATATGTATTTCATAAGTTACCATTATGATTTGTGATTTATATGTGTTATTAATAAATCTTATGATTTCATGAGGTATGTTATGATTGAAAAGTGTGGATTCATTGATTTGTATTTATTGATGAGTTAATTTTTCCTTTATTTATTTTATAACCCTTACTGATCTTTTTATGCTCATCCCAAGTTTTGAAATTTTATTCACAGGATTTAAAGATGAATAGTGTAAAGGATGGGATCAAGGAAAAAGCCATGCTGTCTAAAACATGGAACTAGATATGTTACTTTTTTTAAGAGTTTTTATTTTATGAAAAAAAAAAGGAAACTGAGTAGAAGTGTCTACTTTGTAATTTTTTGAGATGTAATGTAATAGTTATGGCCTAATTATCTAAAACTCTAAACCTTAAAAGATCCTCAATGTGAATTATTAATTTAATTCAAGATTATTAATGTTTTAAGGTTGGGTCCTTATATTTGGTATCAGAGGTCGGTTTAGATAACTTTTGAGGGTAGGGTGTTATTTAATCATAAGTTACATAACCATAATGGTTATCATATTATAAAGAGTAATAGTTATTTTAGAGTTGATAAATGGTTATTAAATTTTGAGGTGCAAAATGAAAGGTATTAGATAACCTTTGAGGATAAAATATGTTATGGTTATTTTTGAGGAATTTTTCTCTTTTATTTTTGGAATGTTATGATATCATATAATTTTTGAAAAAGGACAACACACAGACTGTGTGACAACCCGTCGCGTCGGACAAAGCTATGGAAATCGAACCCACAACCAAAGTACGATTGGGATTTATCGCTTACCATTGTACTACGTGAAGTCCCTGGTTAGTAAGACTTATTCTTTTTAATTAAATGATTTTATGGATCAAGAATAAGTTTATTTGGGATCTTATGTTTTATCAAATGGACATCCTTAGTATAGGAAAATGATTTGGTGATTAAGCGATAAAGGTTATTTTGGAAGAAATTCTCTCTTTTTGGAACACTATATGCATAAGGAAAATTGAATACTATGGGATTAAATTTGTGGAGTAATGGTTGAAATATTATTTTGGAAGATTCTATGTTTTTATTGTGAACATAAGGTGATTTGGGTCATTTATGAAAATGATTAACCTATCATAGAGAATATGTGATTGGGTTAATTATACTTCAGTATGAGAGTTTAAGAGTAGTCAATTTTTTTGGAGATAAATGTTAATATTTACTGTGGAAGACTATGTAATTAAATCCTTCTGAGTTTTGGGTTTCAATATTAGTTTGGATTATTTTGAAGAAATTTAAGGACAATTGTATATTTAATGATCTTTCTTGAACTTTGGGTACTTTTTGTTGAATTTTAGAGATTAAGAGTAGTATTTATTTTTATAAAGGATTATCCTTTTGGGGATTATCTGATCTCGTACTAACCAATTTTGGTTTTGGTTGATGTCTAAAGAAAGTTGAAATATATAGTTCATATTTTTTGGATCATGTTATTCTCTAGAAGATGATTCTATCACTTTTTATGTGACCAAGTCATCTTGAATACTCATCGTTTGGAGAAGATATGAGTTTGTGGTAGAAATTTTGTAAATGATGAAAGTCTACATGTCAAGTAAGTAAGTTTCCTTATGTTATTATTCAATCTCATAAATAAATTCTCCAACTTTATGAAAAGAAACTTAAAACAAAAATTTTGTCCGTTTACTATTCCTCCTGGGAAACCAATGACCGTTTAACCCATCACAAATTTGTGGTTTTCTTTTTGTTAACTTTCTCCTAATCATGTTTTCTATCACTCTGCATCAGAACTTGACACTTAGTTTCTCATCCATATCCATGATTTCATGGAATCCTAATATCTGTTGTCTCGGGTGACCTTTGTAATTCTCTTCCTTTATTTTAAAGTGATATTTTTATTTACTCTTTTTCCGATATGAGACTTTCAATGAAGTTTCCAAGCCCAATTTTAAAATTGCAAGGACACAATTTCCAAAAGGGAGGAAGGATGTAACATCCCAGGAAAATAAAGAATATGACATTTTCATATTTATTAATATTTTTGAATTAAATAATAATTTTATTTTAAAGGATATTCTATATTCAATGGTGTGCCTGACACGCAACAATGGGTTTCTCTGAAGTCTTATGTTGTACACAATGCTGAGTCATATTAAAAAATAATAATAATATAATATTATTATTTTAAATGGTAGTTAATGCATAGCCATTGTAACGGAGGGAATGAACAGAACTAACTATAATATGATTATACATGTTTGTTAAATGTTTTTACATTTATTCAATAAAATTTAAAGGCTTAAAATGTGAATGAATCTAATTTTAAGCATAAATACTCTAATATTCTTTAAAAGGTTGATTTACCACCTTTTGATGGTGAACCATATTTAAATATATTTTTGGTCACTTTTATATGTTCTATTTGAAAAAAAAATCTTCTTTATAATCGGGACATCAAAATTTACTTTGGGTAAATTTTTGGTTTTTTTCTGATAAAGTTCATTTTTTAATGAATAGTGGAAAATACAGTATTTTAATTCAAAACTTCCTTTTAATCTAATTTATTTATATAGTTATATTATCTTTTTAAATGGTTTTAAAGTGTAATTAGATTATATTTTTACCATTTACTCCAATGATGGTCATTGTAAGTAATTTCACTTTGAAATTGGACATAAATAAGTGTCAATCTTTTGATAGTTATTATTTCTTAAAAGCACGCTTTTTGTTTTAATAGCGGGAATTAATTTTTAATTAATTAATGAAAATTCTATGTTTTGGATTTGGTAAAATAGATATCATTTTTGAATTCATAATATCAAATATAGCTTAGGCTGAATTTTTGGTATTTTTCTAAAAACCTTCAAATTTTGATGAATAGTGAAAACACTGAGTGGTAGTTAAAAAAACCGACTTTTTCATTTAAATGAAATTTTACCACTTTTGTGAACTGAATTTCAAAAATATGACATACATGGTTGTTATCAGTAAGTAAAATGTGGTTCAATAAGATGAAAATATTTTTTGGTGAATAGTAACTTTTGACTTTTATTTATCGCGGTTAAAAGTAAATAGGGTAATTCAAGGTAAAAATAATATTATAATAATATAAAATTATCTTAACACTTGTACTAACCTTATTGGATGATTAATGGCCGACCAATACCATCCTTGGGTGAGACTTTTGTTCTTTAAAAGCCACTTGGGTAAGATAATGATATTAATAACTTTTTATTTAAAGTAAAAAAATATCATAAACCTATATTGTTTTGCTAAAAAAAATTAATGTGGGGATATATAATTGATATATTTGACTATAAATATTTATTATAAATCTAAAAAGATTTCCTACATCATGGTACTTTTTTTATAATTTTTATACATCAAATAAATAAAATTATTTATGACACAATAATGATGTCGTGTTTAACTCATTAATGAATGATTTAAATAATAAAGATTATAATGATTAAAAAAATTTCCAAAACCTGTCCAATTATTATTGGATGATTTTATTTCAAACAATATTCATCTTATATTCTACTTTAATAAGTTTTGGACCTTTATAAATCGAAAATCATTATATAATAAAATAATATTTTCATACTTTCCAAAAGAGCCCCTCCTCCCCCTTATAAAAATCCCTCACCTATAACCCATTATTCACACCTCTCAAGCCCCTTGTCTCATCCAAACTCTACCCAAATAATCTCTCAATATCCCTCTATTCCACCTATAATCCTTACCTTAGGAAGAAAGTACTTCAAGAAATCATTTTGGTTCAAACCAAAGGGAGTTACCCGATTTAAAGGTAACGTCTTCTTTTAAGTTCTTTTCTTTTATTTTACTTCTCCAACCCCCTAAACTATTTTTATTACTTTATTTTATAAAAACACCAGTATATTCAATATAATAGGTTTTTTTTGTGAGAATGATTCAAACTAAACTTACACACACCTCTATCTAATGGGTAAAGAACATACTATTTCTGTGGACGATGAACTACGTACTGCCTCGTGAAATGATGATTGTTCAATCTTCTCCTACCACCTCTTATGGTGGCCATTATGATGTAACTATATTTATATGTGATATATATTATGTTTATGTTTTATCTATACTTATGTAATTTTTATTTTCAAACATACCTTTATGCTTTCCAATATGTGTAAACACGATAATTTCATTTGAGGAAGTGCGGACTACCGCCCCCTCAAGGTGATATGATTCATTCATGACATACATGGAACATATAAAGGATGAAGTTAATGAAATTATGTAACATATATATCATGTGATTTTATACTATAATTATAATATACCTATTTATCATTAAGTTTTCATTCCATTAAATATGAAATATAAATGAAAGTAGCGTTCATGCGTACGTACGGCTTACCATCTCCATAAATGGTGCATTTCATTTATTATCTCCAAATGTTATGTAATATTATAAATACAATACATATAATGGATATATATGATATATATGATATCTAAATCATGAATATCATTCTGGAGATAATGGAATTTTGACCACATGAACAACTTGTAATTATAAGAAGTTCATTTTTGACTCAAGTACCAAATACCGATAAAATGACCATTATTAACGTAAATGATTTCATAATGTTTATAACATGGTAATAAGTGATATAAAAGGAATAATAAACTTGAAAAATGTTCTTAATCAATTAGAAATTAACTTTAGTTTATTATTCGGGAGATTAAAGAACGAATGTGTCAAGTCGGACATGAGGTAAGGGGTTTCTTATCACACTTTTAATTCCGTGAGATTTCCATTGTTCACCACTTATTTATTGAATGTGGTGTATTGTGTACTGTCATTTGATATATATTATCATGATTCTATTTATATTCATGGTATTATGTGATTCATTTGGTGGTTATTAACTTTTGGTCATACTAATCGATTGATTACAACGTGGTAAGGGGTTTTCATCTCACTGTTTATTCCCATGAGATTTGTGATATATTTGCCACTATTTCCTTTTGTGTGGTGTACATACTGCCCATGATTGTATTCTTTGTGTAATATATTTAGGGTTATTTACATATTCATTGTATGATCCTTCTTTCATGTGGTGTATGATTTGTTAGTTACCAAATCGGTAAGGGGACTTTTTAACCCAATTTTTATTCCTTGGGTTAATCTTCTAATTCTTAATTATGTCATGCTATAATTATGTGTGGAATCACTATTTATTTATTTATGTTGTAATTTCCATTATCCTTTGTGTGGATATACTTTTGATACACATAATCACTCCATTGATAAATTCTCAAGTCATCGATATGAACTTGATAAGAGTAATTTTAACTCAATTTCCATTCATTGAGTTAAACATCCAAGTCATTGGTTTTGTCTTAAAAAGAGCATATGAATTTCCTCTAATTGATTTACACTGAATATCCAATCATATTGAGTGTATTTATATTTGTCACACATTATTATGTAATTGATTTATCCTTAATCTAAGGATACATATTTTATAAGGGATTTCATCTCAATTTACATTCCTTTGAGACTTCATTATTTTTATGCACCAATTCACACTTATATGGTGTATATACTTTCCTTTGGAATATTATATCATGAATCCCTTTATTCTCATGATATTATAAAGTTCTGATTAAATGTTATTACTCAATTATTTTTATTCAAGCGTCTCTCATTATGTTAAAAACTCTTTAACTAAAATATCATTTTAAATGTTTTAAAGATTTATTCTTCTAAATATTTCTCATTAATGTCCATGTTTTCAAAATGGTTTTTAGGATTTATTTATATGGACATTAATGTTTTAAAATGTTAATTCCTTTAAAAGTTTAAAAGTGGTATGAGACACTTTGATTCAAAAATATCTTTATTAAATGTTTTAAATGGTCTTGAAAATGGTTTGATAAAGCATTTATTATGTCAATATCTTAAAATGATATATTGTGATTTCAATGTGGAAATGTTATCTTTCCTTTACGGTTGTTTTACATGTTATGAATATGTTATGGTTATTGGACATTTTTTATATATATGGGTGGTTCCGTGATAAACCTAGGGCGGGTGAGCCCGAGATAACTCTCCAATGCATTAGGTAACATGACGGAGGTAAATGTTAATGTTTCTCCTAAGAGATTTAGGGAATATACTGTGATGGGTATTCCAACATAACTCTCAACTTAGCTGTGATAGCTACAATGTAAGTGTGATATGGATGCCATAAGTTACCTTTATGATTTATGATTTCTATGTGTTATTCATAAATTTTATGATTTCATGAAGTGTATTATGATTGAAAAGTACAGTTTCATTTATTTGTATTTATTGATTGGTTAATGTTTCATTTCCTTATTTTATAACCCTTACTGAGATTTTTATGTTCATCCCAAGTTTTGAAATGTTTTTCACAAGACTTAAAGATGAATAGTGTAAAGTATGGGATCAAGGAAAAAGTCATGTTGT
The DNA here is from genome assembly GCA_963277665.1 of Viscum album. Classification (NCBI taxonomy): domain Eukaryota; kingdom Viridiplantae; phylum Streptophyta; class Magnoliopsida; order Santalales; family Viscaceae; genus Viscum; species Viscum album. The sequence continues at coordinate 18,708,823 of OY728157.1, read as the reverse complement.
CTAAAACATGGAACTAGATATGTTACTTTTTTTAAGAGTTTTTATTTTATGAAGAAAAATGAAACTGAGTAGAAGTGTCTACTTTGTAATTTTTTGAGATGTAATGTAATAGTTATGGCATAATTCTCTAACACTCTAAACCTAAAAAAATCCTCAATGTGAATTATTAATTTAATTCAAGATTATATAATGTTTTAAGGCTGGTTCCTTATAGGGAGTGTCAGACGACCTCAAATCCATGATTCCCAGCTTGAATTGTGGTGGCAGCAGCATGGATAGACAATACATAGGATAACCTGAGGGATCTAGAAATTTTTGGGTTACACAACGTGTAATCCAGAATCAAATGCCATGTGGGGACCTAACTGTGGCTTTAGGGTTTCCACAATGAAGAAAAGATCACATGTCATGTGACGCCTATCACATGTCATGTGACTCATGTCGGCATCTCGACATGTATCTTGGAGGATACATGAGAAAAATAAAACTAGGGTACATAGACACAGTCAGAGTACATGGGCAGAGTCGTGTACTCAAACACAGCCAGGTGTACATTGGTTGGTACACGAGCATGGACATAAATACACAATCACAGACAAACGGAATGGGTAGGGTTTCAGAAGACCTCTACACATCGTGTATCCTTACTTACATTCCATGTGTATGGATATCTACATGTTGTGTGAGACGAAAGTACATGGGAAGAGCAGGGGTTGGCTAAACACGCTATGTACACCCAACACATGTCATGTACCCCCTTTGAGGGTGTTTAGAGACCTTCATTTCTTCAATTTGGACCATTATCAGTTGAGTGTGTTCCTTTGGCTATACCATCGAGTGTATAGTGTTGCATTGTGTCCATGTATTTGGATTGTGATCCCATTTGGAGGATGAGTCTCATATAGAGTTTGCGGTGTCCCTTCATGAGACCGAAGTCTAATCCTATATCATTCTTTCTTATACCCTAGGTGGGGTCTATGGAATAGGTGTGACCTCCTTGTGTAGGGTGTTGATCTCCCATCTAGTAGGACGTTTTAGTAGGGTTCACAGTGCCATTGGCATGTAATCCCCTGCATAGTGGGTTGATCTAAATTGGATTTTTGGTGTCCCCTAGTGGTCCTGGGTGTGATCCCCTATCTATGTATCGAAATATTCAGAGAATATTGATTTTTCTTGGGTAGGGCCCAATGATCATGAACTCTTGGTTGAGTATCATCGATGATAATAGGGCTCATGGAGTGGGTTCTCCCGGAACAAGCATTTCCTAGAAGCTTCGAGTAGAATCCTATGGGTGGAAATTTGGTTGAGACTTCCTAGAGACATTGTATCCTTCCTGAGTATATCTAGGTTTTTGTTCTAATTTTTTTTTAGTATTACTATTATGAGATAACTACTATTGATTCTCTATGTTTAGTGATTTTAGGGTTCCCTATTGGGTATTGTTATACTCACCCCTATATAGGTTTTTCCTACTCATGTCATGAATTATGCAGATGGTTGGCCTTTTGACGAATTCCTAGAGAAACAAGGACCAAGCATAGCTTAGTGAGCCGGATAGAATGAGGTATGTACCGATGGTTTCATTTGATAGTAGTCCTCTCCTGATTTAAATGTTGGACTTTTTTTCAGTTTCTTTTGGTGGTTTTCTATTTGGCACTTTGTTTTCAGTGCCTTGTTGTCGTACTCTAATTGTGGGATTCTAGATATATGCATGCATGGTTATCAGTTGTTTTACGTTACAGTATGGTATGGTCTTAGAGATGTGTTCATGTGTACAAGTACATTAGGCTAATTCCTCTCATGTGTGTGATATGTCTACTCAGCAATAGTCGCCATCCCCTTGCTTATTGGAGGTGATCTTGGGATAGTCTCATCTCGGGACCCTTCGAGCCGGGTCATGACAAAGTGGTATTAGATGAGTCAGTTTTTCCTTAAGATTGGAGTTTTATAGATTGGTTTGGGATTTTTTCAAACAGTGTTAAAGTGTTTCGAGTTCAGATTTCAGGATAGAGACCCCGATGTTGGTACGGAGGTCGACATATCTATTCATTGGGACTCTGACAACATGCTTGTTGACTTGGTACATGTAGACACTTCTTATAGGTAAAAACATTGGTACATGCATCATATAAGAATGGTTTGTGGTTTCTATTTCATTCTTGAGTCATCTCCTCATACATACTCTAATCATGATACATCTTGTTTATTTCAAGATGCCTCTGTGAGGATATCCAGCTGGGATTCCAATGAATGATCATGAGGATGATCCTCTGAGTGATGAGGCTTTAGTACAGGGGCTTGTGTAGGAGATAGTACCTTTGGGTGGTTTACCAACTATACCACCACCCGTTGAGAAGTAGCTCGTGTCGATAGTACTAGATGAGGATGCACGCATGCTAAGTTCATTGCATGAGTTCTAGAGGTAGTGACCTCCCAGGTTTCATGATGGGGAAGACCCTAGGTGGATAAGGAATAGATAGAGGTAGTCGCTCGATTTCTCCCACCTTGTGAGGATTCTTGCAGATCATATGATAGTCCTCACATCAAGCCTTCTTCAGGTCTCTGTTGGGTGATGGTGGAATCTGGTCACTCAATCACATGATGAGACATATCTCTCCTGGTTAGACTTTGAGCTTCTTTTTAGGGAGGAGTTTCATCTAGTCGCATTGTGATCAGTGCGCATCTAGGATCTTCTGCATTGATAGTAGGGTAGTATGACCATTCCAGAGTATTCAGTGAGGTTTACTAATCTCTCACGGTACTCCATGGATATGGTTCAAGATCCATTATTAATAACATAGACCTTTGAGTAGGTTTTACACAGAAATTTCAGGGCTTCAGTGATACCTCTTTCCATTCCCACTTATGTTGGAGTTCTTGAGTAGGCCTTAGTAGTGGAGAGATTCCTGGTAGATCAGACACTGATGGTGGGTAATGGTAGTGGGAACCCGGGAGTTGAGACATTGGTAGCAGGTAGCTGATGGAAATCGAAGGGATCTGGTTGTGTCAAACACTTCATGAGACAATCCCAGGACACAATATTAGTAGTGAAAGGCTCTCTATATGGATCGTGTCAGCCAAGGGATAGGTGGTGTTTCTCCTACGATGGTCGGGGATATCTTTCATGGGATTCTCTAACCCTTTATATAGTTGATCGAGAGATGGTTGAGGGACTACCTATAAAGACACAAATTCAGGATCAAGGATGTATGTAGGATGGTATACATGGTAGAGGGGAAGGTAGAGCAGCAAGAGGGGGTTACAGGTTTTACTTATTGTCATTGTCACCCCTAGGTGGTCCATCTCAGCTCAGGGAGCTGGTGGTCATGGACTAGGATAGATGCAGACTATGGAGGCCTATGAACCCAAGGCACTGGGGATAATACATGGTATGATATATGTCTTTTCTACCTTATTTGCAGTACTGATAAACATATGTGCGAGTAATTCCTTTATTTTCACTTCTCTGGTTCAATACTTAGATATCCTGATTGAGTCGTTGCCTCAACCCTTATGTTTAGAGACTCTGAAAAGAGGTGACTCGGTGATTACACACTTTTGTCAAAAGTGTGATCTGATGATTGTAGGTAAGAGCTTCGTATGGGGTCTCTTTGTAACAGAGATGAGGCCATATGACTTCATCTTATGTATGGATTGTCTATTCACAGTTCATGCCTAGATTGATTATTTTAGATAGAGGATGTGGTGTGTCTATGGTGATGGGATGAGGTTTTCATTTGTGGGTGAAAAGGAAACCCTAGCAGAGCATGATGGGCTTAGACATAGAAGATTGTAGTAGATTACTCACCAGTTGGCTAGCATGACTCTTGGAGCAGTGGATGTTATGGGCCACCGGTTTTTTACGGTGGTGGTGGAGTATGAGGATGTCTTTCCTGAGGATGTGTTAGGCTTACCTCCACACCAAGAGTTGGACTTATGAATTTAATTTCACCCTATGATGACCCTAATATCTATACCAGCATATCGAATAGCTCCTACAAAGCTTCATGAGCAGAGGGTGCAGTTGGAGGACTTGCAGAAGAAAAGTTTCGTGAGAGCCTGTTTTTCCCCCTAGGAAGCCCCAGTGTTTTCCCCAAGAAGGCAAATGAGAGTTTGAGGTTATGTTTGTATTACCAAATCTTGAACAAGGTGACCATGGAGAATAAATATCCACTATCAAGGATTAATAACATATTCGGTCAGTTGAGAGGGGCATGATGATTCTCAAATATTGACCTCAAATAAGGCTCATCTATGAGTATGGGGTGATGATATACCATAGATGGAATTCATAAGTCTCCATGGTCACTGTGAGTACTTGGTGATTCCTTTCAGTGTGAATAATTCCCCTTAGTGTTGATGGAACTCATGAAAAAGATCTTTCAGCCTTTCTTAGACCGGTTTCTAGTGGTCTTCAACGATGATATCCTCATGTACTCAGCGTTTGAGGAGGATCATGTGAAACACCTAAGGATTGTCTTGAAAACACTCTAAAAGCACTAGATTTATGGGAATATCTCAAAGTTTCAGTTTTTTATTTGATAGGTTCACTTCCAAGGATATGTCATCTCAGAGGTAGGAGTGGCAGTGGATCCAGTGAAGGTTGAGGCAGTGCTAGATTGGGATTCATCTAAGAGTGTTACTGAGGTGTGGAGTTTCCTTAGGTTGTCATGGTATTATTGATGTTTTGTACCCAATTTCTCCAAAATTATAGCACCTTTAACATATTTGACCCGAAAGGGATAACCTTTCTTGTTGATGGAAAAATTACAGTAGTGTTTTCAAGAGTTGAGGTAGAGGTTGAAAATCACCCCCATATTGAGATTGAAAGAGAAGGGTGTCAAGTACATAGTGTTTTATGATGTCTTAAGGACCATACTTGGTTGTGTTATTATGTAGAGTTAGGCATTGATTACTTATGGTTCCAAGCAGTTGAGACTACATGAGCAGAACTATGTGACCCGCGATCTTGATCTAGTTGCTATAGTCTTATCCCTAAATATGTGGTGACACTACCTTATGGGCGAATGGTTTATCATATACTCTTAACACAAGTGTCTCAAGTATATCTTCTCTAATAAGGATCTTAACTTGAGATAGAGACGGTGGCTAGAGTTCCTCCATGAATATGACTTCAAGATTGTCTATACTCCTAGGAAGGGGGATGTGGTGGCAGACACTCTCAGCATGAGATCTTGTTCTCGGTTGTTGGTTGAGGCATCAGAGCACTTAGCCTCATTATAGTTTTCCTTAATGGACAAGGATGGTTGTTACCCCACCTCTTTTATAGTGTGTTAGGAAAAATCATCATGGAGATACCGACTATGAGACCTTATATACTCATAAATCCATTGGGCATGCTCCTTATTGATTTTATGAAGGTGGGGAGCACGTTATCCTTTTCAAAAGACGGATGATGGTACTAGTGATTTTGTGGGAGGAGGTGATGAGTGAGTTTCATACATATCCTTTTGTGGTACATCTAGGTGTGGAGAAGAAGTACCAAGACCTCTAACATCAGTTTTGATGGCCAAGATTGAAGAGATGTGTTACAAAGTTTGTCTCTTGATGCCTCACTTGTCAATAGGTGAAGGTTGAGCATCAGGCTTCAGAAGGTTTAGCTCAACCCCTTGAGGTTCCAGAGTGAAAGTGGGATGGGATATCTATGGACTTAGTGATAGAGTTACCACATACATCTATAGGACACGATTTCATCTAGGTGATCATAGACCGACTCACCAAATTGGTCCACCTCCTAGCTATTCGAGAGCAGAGTTCAATAGAGATCTTGGGGTGCTTGTATGTGCAGGAGGTAATTTGGATCCATGGAGTTCCCTCGATGATCATTTAAAATCATGATGTTCGCTTCACGTTGTGATTATGGAGAGGATTGTATGAGGCATTGGGGGCTTGATTGCATTCGAGCATGGCGTTTCACCCTTAGACAGACGGTCATACTGAGCAGACCATTTAGGTCTTGGAGGATATTTTGTAGGCCTGGATGCTGGATTTTGGTTGTAGTTGGGAGGATCACTTACCCTTGGTGGATTTTTCATATAATAATAGCTACCATTCCACCATCGGTATGGCACCATTTGAGGCCTTGTATGGGCGAACCTGCATGTCACCACTTTGTTGAACTGATCCAAGTGAGTCAACACTCATGGACTTAGAGTTAGTATGAGCTACTATAGAGAACTTTCAGATCATCCATAAGCAAATGAGGACTGAAAAAATCTTTCACAACCCATCCTTGGGGCCCATGCCGTGACTACCCCAAACCCGACTTCCATAGGCCAGGGGCTGGTGACTAGCACCAAAGGCATAAATCCCAAAAGAAGGGAAGGCATTACCTTTATGAAGTAACATACACAACAGAGTACGCAAGTGAGGTAAGCACTAAGTAAAACTGGGTACAAGGTAAGTGCTAAAAAGTAAATGGGCCAGTATACAAACCCAACTGAAAGTACAGTACAACTAAAAGGAAAGTACAACAGCAGTAATTAAAAACAGCAACATTGAGTCGTCCTCTGGGAATCCCACCTGAAGGGTGGGTACAGATAGTCTCCTCAGCTCCTCGGGTCCGACCGCCCGCTCCGTGTATGTCCCGTCAAGTGGTCCACCTCTGGGTATCGTCCAGCTCCACAAGCCTCCACCTCGATCAGTGTTGTCCGTCATCTGCATCCAACACCACATAGTGCGAGCATAGCCCGTGCAGGGGTGAGTATACGATACTCAGTAGGGACCGCAAGACCCCCGAAGGTCTCTCAGAATCCACAAAGGATAAACCAAAAAGGAAAGATACAATCACGAAGTATCAACAACACTACTTAGTTATATGCCCATACATATATCTAAGTCATCAGTTATAGTTCGGATCCAGCTCCCGATCCCAAGCACAACCCAGTCCACACAAGAAAGCACAACCCAATCCACACATGAAAGCAAGTCAACCACATCAATGATAATGATTGAAAATCAAGACTCAGCTCACACAGGTATACACTTCGTAAGGCGATAGAGATGATCAGATGTAGCCACTGATTCATCTAAGATATCAGACCCACATAGGATACAAGACCAGCTAAGTTGTCGGACCCACAAAGGATACAAGACCAGCTACTCTGCCGGACCCACACAGGATACAAGTACAGAGGTCAATACTGTCGGACCCACATAGGATACAAGAACAGTAGTCATTGCCGTCGAACCCATGGAGGATTCTAGTATGGTCATCATCACTGTCTAACCCACATAGGATCCAAGTACAGTCATTCTCACTACCGAACCCACAGAGGATACAAGTGCAGTCGTCATCGTCGCAGTCGCAGCCAGCCCTAGGGTTCCCGCACATAGCATTCTCGATTCCGGGAGGGTCCGATCCTCGATAAAGAGAGAGATTTGATATGTCAACTATCGCGAAGTCCAGAGTTGATGTATCCCAAAGTTCCGTCTCTTCAGAAGAAACCCAACGCGACAAACGGTGCGTCAATCGGACGCCCAGTCTGAGAGTTATTGGCTTTTCTGTCCCAGGGGACCGGTTGGTTTTTAAGCTAAAACCAACCTGACTGTACTCCAAGTGCATCCAAACCTCAATCGGAGTAATCCAAAAGGACTGTCTCAACAAAAGGATCCCAACTCAATTGACGGCACGTCAATCGGATGTCCGGTCCTTGAGATATAAGCATTTCCGCTCCAAGGGCCCGGTTGGTTTCGGGTTCGAACCAACCCGGACGTACCCAAAATTTTCCGAAACCTCGAGTTTAATATACCAAAATTACCATCTCGGTCTAACGATTCCTACGCAACTGACGGTGCGTCGATCGGAGGTCTGTAGCTCAATTTATGGGCAAAAGACCGAAATGGTCCGAAGTGAGGGGTCTAGGCCCGGCCCAACCCGGCCCAACCCCCCCTGGGTCGGCCCGAAACGGGTCGAACCGACCCGGATCTGGGTCCGGCCTAGATGGGTGCAGCCCGACCCTGCTGGGCAAGGCCCGGCCCGGTCCGCGCGACCCGCCCCGGCCCGGCCGGGGGGGTGCGCTGGCTCGGCCAGCGGGCCGAGCAGGGGGGACGCGGTCCCCCCTTTGCTCCGCGGACGTGGCGATCGACGCCACGTCTCCCCCAGATCCCCAGTGGTCGCAGGATCTGATTCCTCGCCGCCGCGACTTCTGCCGCGGCGGGCTCCTGCAGGCGGTGCACCGGGGCACCGCCGCCTCCGAGCGACCGGTCGGTGTCGTCCGGCGCCCATGCTGCTGTGACTTCCTCGGGCAACCGGAGTCATTTCAGTGGTCCAATTTCACTCCCGTCTACGTTAGTGGTCGTCTCGGGTCCCGTACATCACTGTGAAGGCTTCCAATTTCCATTTCGGTCCCGCTTTGTCATCTCCAATTATTCCGCACATCAAGAACAAAGAAGTGGTGGGTTCAGACTTGTTCGTTAGTCTGCACCCACTGCGTTAGTGGTTTAAAGCATCACCAAATAAATACACGCCATGCCGAGGGTATAAAAGAAGAATATACAAATTCTTTCCCTTACCTCAACAAAGAAGGCGATCATCGGCGTCCCGGTAGACGGCGTCGTGGGGAAGAGGATCGTAGGTGTCGTCGGGGTGCGCCGAGGAGGAAGTGGCATCTCCTCTCTTGCCGCGGAGAAGGGTAAGGGTGGCGCATCGTCGATCTCCGAGGAACCGGTGTTCTTCGTCATTCTTCGTCGGAGGCCGGCGTTCTTCGTCGTTCTTCGTCGGAGGCTGGCGTTCTTCCTCGCACAACGAAGCTCTCCTCCTTAATAAAATAATAGGTTCCTCCTATTATTCAATTATACCCATAAGTTCACTCTCCCCAAATTAATTCACCACATTAAATAAAATGTGTTGACAATTAATTAAATAAGGGAGAGAGATGGTCCCCCATTATTAAACGCGTTGGCGGTTAAATAAAAAGGGGAAAAGAGGAAGGTTCCTCAATAAATTAAGGGTTGACATTCAATGAAGGTTTGTCAAATTAATGGGGGTTCTTAATGAGATTTAGAGGGAATTTAAATGGTGGAACTCGTGTGGGCTCCACCTCTCTAATATCCACACTTGGGTAGTTAAATGGTCGTGGGCCCCACCCTTAACTACCCATGGGAGGGAAAAACTTCCTCATGAAATAAAAATTGTTCCGACAATTTTAATTTACTTCTTAAATAAACCTCCAAAAATTATCTTCTCCTCTTTTGAAAACGCAACTACAGTAAGTGTCCCCTTAAGCAAATACAGGCACTGCGAGTTAATCGGTGACCTTAGATTTTAATTCCGAGCACCGGTTCAAAAGTTAGAAAAACCCGCTCATTCGTTCACTGAATGTACCTGAGGTAAACTTCGAAAATTGATTCTAGGCACACCGGGCCTCAGAATCAAGCGTCGTCAGAAGCCACAGACTCGTAAAATTCCAAAGTATTTAAAAAAAATTCCTTGAAATTTCTGGGTCTTTACATTACTCCCACATCAGGGCTTTACGTCCCTGTAAAGATACAACATAAACTAGGGGAAAAAATGAGGGTACTAAGCACGCATCTGAGCCTCCCGCTCCCATGTGCTCTCCTGGAGGTTCCCGTGCTGCCAACGAATGTGCACCAGAGGAATTGACCGTCCATGTAGGACTCGCTCCTGTCGATCCTCGATCTCCACTGGGACCTCCGCAAAAGTCGCACCATCATCGATGTCCAACTCCATGTGGTCGATGATATGCGTCGGGTCGTGCACGTATCTCCTCAGCTGGGATACATGGAAGACATCGTGCACCCGGTGCAACTGAGGTGGAAGGGCCAGGCGGTAAGCCACCTCACCTACCCTGCTGAGGACCTGAAAAGGACCGATGAAGCGTGGAGATAACTTTCCACCCCCGACCAAATATCCGTAACCCACGTTGAGGTGAGACCCATAAGAAAATGTGGTCGCCATCCTCGAACTCTAGTGGTCTCCACCTCATATCAGCATAGGACTTCTGTCTGCTCTGTGCAGTCTTCATCCGCTCCTGGATGATCTGCACTTTCTCCGTCGTAGCCTGAACCATCTCTGGTCCTACGAGTGATGACTCCCCAGGGTCAGTCCAACACAGAGGTGATCTACATAGTCGGTCGTACAGTGTCTCGTAAGGTGTGATCCCGATGGTGGAGTGGTAGCTGTTGTTGTACGCAAACTCCGCCAAGGGTAGGTGATCCTCCCAGCTGCGACCAAAGTCAAGGACACATGCACGGAGCATGTCCTCAAGTGTCTAAATGGTCCTTTCTGTCTGGTCATCCGTCCGTGGGTGAAAGGTAGTGCTCAGGCGTAGCTGCGTCCCAAAGGCCTCCTACAACCCCTTCCAAAGCTGGGAAGTAAAGCAAGCATCCCGGTCGGAGATGATAGACGATGGAACACCATGAAGTCGTACGATCTCATGAACATAGAGGCGTCTCAATCTCTCTACTGGGCCCTTCTCTCTGATCGGTAGGAAGTGGGCCAACTTGGTGAGTCGGTCTACGATCACCCAGATGCTGTCATTTCCTCTGGAAGTACATGGAAGCCCCATCACGAAATCCATGGATATCCCGTCCCACTTCCACCCCAGGACCTCTAAGGGTTGTACCAAGCCTACAGGTACCTGGTGCTCTGCCTTCACTTGCTGACAAGTGAGGCATCGAGAAACGAACTTTTTCACAACCTTCTTCATACCCGGCCACCAGTACTGTCGTCTGAGGTCCTGATACATCTTCGCTACTCCAGGATGTACCGCTAGAGGGGAAGTGTGGAACTCCCTCAGCACCTCCTCCTACAGTGCAACTGGTACCATGGTACGTCCCCGGAAGAGGATGACGTGCTCCCTACCTTCAGAAAATCCATCGGGTGCTATCCCTGAGGATATCTGAGCATGACGCGCCTCACAGTCAACGTCCCCACGCTGCGCCTCTTTGACCCGCTGAAGAAGTGGAGGAGTGACTGTGAGGGACTGTAGATAGGCTACCCCATCTCTATCCACAAAGGATATCTGCAAAGCGGATAACTACTCTGTCGCCTCCCCAAGTAGCTGAATGCCCGATCTCCTGGTGAGATCATCAGCCACAACGTTTCCCTTCCCAGGATTATAGATAATATCAAAGTCATAATCCTGGAGGAACTCGAGCCATCGTCGCTGTCTCAGGTTCAGGTCCTTATGTGAGAAAATGTACCTGAGACTATGGTGGTCAGAGTAGATTGTAAAGCGCTCACCCATGAGAAAGTGTCGCCACATCTTCAGGGTGAAGACCACTGCTGCTAACTCCAAGTCATGGGTAGCGTAGTTCTTCTCGTGCTGCCTCAATTGTCGTGAACTGTAAGAGATCACTGCTCGCTCCTGCATCAGGACACACCTAAGTCCAGTCCCTGATGCGTCGTAGTAAACTACGTACCCTACGCCCTCCTCTGGTAGCCGCAAGATGGACGCACTGGTCAATCTCTGCCTCAGCTCCTGGAAGCTCTGCTGACATCTGTCTGACCACACGAAGGGTTTCCCCTTCTTCGTCAAAGTTTTAAGTGGTGCTGCAACTCTGGAGAAGTATGGCACAAATCTCCGATAGTACCCAGCCAGACCTAGGAAACTCTGCACCTCCATCACGCTCCTGGATGTCTCCCAAGCAAGTACTGCCTCGACCTTCACGGGATCCACTGCAACTCCCGCCTCAGAGATGACATGCCCCAAGAAGTTAACCTATCGAAGCCAAAAATGTAACTTCGAGAGCTTACCATAAAGCTGGTGCTCTCAGAGTGTATCCAGTACAACTCGTAGGTGGTAGGCATGCTCCTCCTCAGTCGTCGAGTAAATCTGTATGTCTTCAATGAAGACTACGACAAACTGATGAAGGTAGGGCTGAAAGATTCTGTTCATGAGACTCATGAACACTGTTGGAGCGTTGGTCACACCGAAGGGCATGACCAAGAACTCATAGTGGCCATACCGACACCTGAAGGTCGTCTTCTGCACATCCTCGTCCCGAACTCAGAGCTGATGATAGCCTGACCTGAGGTCTATCTTCGAGAACCAATGTGCTCCCTTGAGCTGATCAAAGAGGTCATCAATCCTTGGAAGAGGATACTTGTTCCTCACGGTCACCTGGTTCAAGCGACGGTAATCAACACACAGTCACAAGCCCCCATCCTCCTTCTTGGCGAATAGGACCGGAGAAGCCCAGGGTGAAACACTGGGTCGGATGAAACTTTTCCCCTGTAAGTCCTCTAGCTGTACCTGCAGCTCACGAAGCTCGGCGAGAGCCATCCGATATGCTGGAGTAGATATCGATGATGTCCCGGGGTACAGGTATATATAGAAATCTACCTCCCTGTGAGGAGGTAGTCCTGGAACATCGTCAGGAAAAATGTCCATATACTGATCCACCACTACAGGAAAACTCAGACTCTGCACGTCAACTGCTCCGAGGATAAGACTAGCCAATTGATGTGTGATCGGCTGCCCTCTCCTCTGCATGAGTTCATCCTGTACTGCGAAGGTTCCCTTCTCGCCAATGAAGGTGAACCTAGTCCCATCCGTGCGAACACACCGCACCTTGCACCTAATACAGTCGATCTGAGCATAGACTGTAGATAACCAGTCCATACCCAAGATGGCGTCGTTAGGACTCAACGCCGCTACAAGAAGATCCCAGCCGAAGCTCTAACCTCTTAGAGTAATCTCATACTGCCGGCACCTATGCGTAATCGTCGAGTCTGCTCCCATAGAAGTCTCTAGCTGCAAGGATCGAGCCAACGGATCCGTCGGAATCTCCGAGCTCCGAACAAGGGCAGCAGTAATAAAAGAATGACTTTCACCTGTGTCTATAAGAACTACAGCAAGGGTGGAGTAGACACAGATAGTACCTCGAATCATCTCGGGTGCGCCGTGGTCATAAGCCTCTGCTACCTGGAGCTGAGCCTGCCTCTGCCCGCCAGCTCCCTGTGGTCGGGGTGGACCTCCTGGGGGTGGTGGTGGTAGAGCCTCGAAGTGTCGTCCACCACCCACTGCTCGGCCAGCTTCTCTTCCTCATCCGTCTGCTCCCTGCGGACCGCCACAGTCGAACCTATGCCTCTTCCTGGGATATCCCTCCATTGTCTACTGCTCGTCTGCATGGCGGGTTAGGCAGTCATGAGCCATGTGGCCCTACCCGTCGCATGCATAACACTGTATGCTCCTCGTAAGGCTGGCTCTGCGCCGTGTGCCCCACACAGCCGAACCCGTGTCCTGAAGTCACCCACCAGACGGTCTGGTCTGCTTGGACCCCTGCGTCATCTGTCGACAGCCAGCTGCAGAAGACTCCGCTCTGTGCCGTCCTGCGGTGGGTCTCGCTGCTGATGGATTCTTGGCAAGAAAGCTCTCCACTAACAGGGCTCACTCCAGCACCCCCGCCTACGTCGGGATGCTGAGTGGAATCGTCGAAGCTCTGATCTCATGCCTCAGTCCCTGCTCAAAGGTCTGGGCCAGAAATAATGGGTCTCGTACCATATCTGTGGAGTAGCACGAGAGGTCGGTAAATCTCGCCGAGTACTGGGCTACTGACATGCTGCCCTACTGCAGCTGTAGTAACTCCTGGATGCACACCGTGCGGAGGGTGGCTGGAAAAACCTCCAAGAGGAAGAGGCGCTAGAAGTCCGTCCAAAGTAGAGATGTCTCGTCGTGCACCTGGAGCATCAGGATCCACCATCTACGTGCTGCTGCGTGCAGGAGACTCGCAGTAAGTATCACCATGAGGTCTGCTGGTGTCCCTACCAATCTGAAGACTTTGACGACATCCTCCATCCAATCCTCGGCTGCATGAGTATCTATCTCTCCGCGGAACCTGGGCGGCCTCTGTCTCTGAAACTCGTGCAACGCGCTCAGGCGGCGTGCACTCTCTGCCGCTGGGGCTGGTAGCATCGATGGCTCAGCAGGTAGAGGTATTGTCAGTGCCTATGCTGTAATGGGGCCCTGCACCAAGGCCTCATCGCTCGGTGGGCTACCATCTCGCACAAAGCTCGGAACCCTAGCTGGCTGCCGTCGTGGGGCCATCCTGAAAAGAAACAGGTGTGCCACGGTTAATACACTATACCTGGTGAGCTGACACAAAGTAATCACAAAGAAAACTTTTGAAACACACATGCAATCAATGTTTTCATGCTCTGAGTCGGAAATCAGAAGTCAGGGTCCTAGTGTATGGATACATCGGCCGCCGCACCAACACTGGACTCCCTGGACTGATAACCACACTAATTACTCTCAACATTATTTCTTCGCAGAGAAGAAAAGATCAGAGCCCTACGTTCTGCGGTAGAACCGACTCCTCTGATACCAATTTTTCACGACCCGTCCTCGGGGCTCGTTCCGTGACTACCCCAAGCCCGCCTTCCATAGGCCAGGGGCTGGCGACTAGCACCAAAGGCGTAAATCCCAAAAGAAGGGAAGGCATTGCCTTTATGAAGTAACATACACAACAGAGTACGCAAGTGAGGTAAGCACTAAGTAAAACTGCGTACAAGGTAAGTGATGAAAAGTAAATGGGCCAGTATACAAACCCAACTGAAATTACTGTACAACTGAAAGGAAAGTACAACAGCAGTAAGTAAAAATAGAAACACTGAGTCGTCCTCTGGGAATCTCACCTGAAGGGTGGGTACAGATAGTCTCCTCAGCTCCTCGGGTCCGGCCGCCCGCTCCGTGTACGTCCTGTCAAGTGGTCCACCTCTGGGTACCTTCTAGCTCCACAATCCTCCACCTCGATCAGTGTTGTCAGTCGTCTGCATCCAACACCACATAGTGCGGGCATAGCCCGTGCAGGGGTGAGTATACGATACTCAGTAGGGACCCTGAGACCCCCGAAGGTCTCTCAGAATCCATGAAGGATAAACCACAAAGGAAAGATACAATCACAAAGTATCAACAACACTACTTAGGTATATGCACATACATATACCTAAGTCATCAGTTACAGTTCGGCTCCAGCTCCCGAGCCCAAGCACAACCCAGTCCACACAGGAAAGCACAACCCAATCCACACAGGAAAGCAAGTCAACCACATCAATGATAATGATTAAAAATCAAGACTCAGCTCACACAGGTATACACTTTGTAAGGCGATAGAGATGATCAGATGTAGCCACTAATTCATCTAAGCTGTTGGACCCACATAGGATACAAGACCAGCTAAGCTGTTGGACCCACAAAGGATACAAGACCAGCTACTCTGCCGGATCCACACAGGATACAAGTACAGAGGTCAATACTATCGGACTCACATAGGATACAAGAATAGTCGTCATCACCGTCAAACCCACAGAGGATTCCAATACAGTCGTCGTCGCTGTCGAACCCACAGAGGATCCAAGTACAGTCGTCCTCACTGCCGAACCCACGGAGGATCCAAGTGTAGTCGTCATCGTCGCAGTCGCAGCCAGCCCTAGGGTTCCCGCACATAGAATGCTCGATTTCAGGAGGGTTCGCTCCTCGAGCAAGAGAGAGAGTCGATACATCAACTGTCATGAAGTCCATAGTTGATGTATCCTAAAGTTCCGTCTCGTCAAAAGAAACTCAACGTGAAAGACGGTGCGTCAATCGGATGCCCGGTCTGAGAGTTATTGGTTTTTCCGTCCCAGGGGCCCGGTTGGTTTTTAAGCTAAAACCAACCCAACCGTACTCCAGCTATATCCAAACCTCAAGTGGAGTAATCCAAAAGGACCGTATCAATAAAATGATCCCAACGCAATTGACGGCACGTCAATCGGATGTCCGGTCATTAAGATATAAGCGTTTCCGCTCCAAGGGCCCGGTTGGTTTCGGGTTCGAACCAACCCGGCCATACCCAAACTTTGTCGAAACCTCAAGTGTAATATACCAAAACGACCTTCTCGATCCAAGGATTCCTACGCAACTGACGTTGCATCGATCGGAGGTCTGTAGCTCAAATTATGGGCAAAATACAGAAAATGGTCCGAAGTGAGGGGTCTGGGCCCGACCCACCCACCCCCCCCCCCCCCCCGTGTAACACCCCGAGCTTCCATTATACGCTTCTCATTCAATAATGCAATAGCTTGCATTGTACGCAACTTCGAGTTCTAAAACACAACGATTAATCAAAGTAGCTGTTATGAATAGTAATAACCACTTTTTAACATTATAGAAATTTTATATTTCAAAATGGACTTCATTTTTGAATTCGTAATATCGAAATTATCCTAAGTTGAATTTTTTGTAACTTTCTGAGAACTTCTAATTTTTTATGAATAGTGAAAAATACTTAAAAACAACTTTTTTAATCAAAATAATTTATAGTGATAAATTATACTATTTAGTGGTTTTAAAGTATAATTAGAATATATTTTTACCATTTTATCCAATGTTGGTTATTAGAATTAATTTAACATTGAAATTGGACATAAACAATTGCCAATCTTTTGATGTAAATTGTTTCTTAAAAACACGCTATTTTTTGTGACAGCGGGAATTAATTATAAAATTAATTAATGCAACTTATATGTTTGGAATTTTTTAAAATAGACATCATTTTTGAATTCGGAATATCAATTATAGCTTAGGGTGAAATTTTGGCATTGTTCTGAAAAACTTCAATTTTTGATGAATAGTGAAACCACTAAGTGGTAGTTAAATAACTGATTTTTCGTTTAAATGAAATATTACCACTTCTGTGATTTGATTTTCAAAAATCCGACATACATGGTTGTCATTAAGATGTAAAATGTGGTTCAATGAGATTAAAATAATTTTTGGTGAATAGTAACTTTTAAGTTCTTAATCGCGATTAGAGGTAATTAGTGTAGTTTAAGGTAAAAATAATGTTTTAATAATATGAGATGAGCTTGACACATGTCCTACCCTCATTGGATGTTCCATGGCCGACCAAGACAATCCATGGGTCAACTTGGGGACCCCATGGAGCCACTTTAGTTGGAAAATGACATAAATACCTTTTATTTAATGTTAAAGTAAAAAATGACACAAACATGAAATGTTTTACTAAAGCAATTTTTACATGGGGTTATACAAGTCATATTTTTGACTATAAATAGTCATTGGAAATCCAAAAAGATTTCCTACATCATAGTATTTTTTTTATAATTTTTAGAAATTAAATAAATTAAATTATTTATGACATCATTATGATGCAGCGATGACCTCATTATTTAACGATTTTAATAAAATGAAAAGATAATGTACAATCCAAGGCTTACACTTGTCCAAAGACTATTGGATGGGTATATTTCGAACCATTATCTCCTTATCCTCAAATTATATAAGTGTGGGACCTTTAGAATCCGAAAATCATTGTATAATAATGTAAAATTTCCTTACTTTCCAAGAGTGCCCCTCCTCTCCACTTATAAAAGGCCCCCACATCTACCACCTCATTCACACTTTCAAGCAATTTGTCTCAACCAACCTCTGCCCAAATACTCTCCCAACTTCCCCCTCTTACTCCTAGAAGCCTCACTTTGGGCAGAACTCTCCTCAAGGAAGCCTTTGGCTCAAATAAAAAAGAGTTACCCGATTTTGAGGTAATGTCTTCTCTAATGTTGTTTTGTTTTATTTTTCTTCTCCAACCCCCTAAACTCTTTTTATTCATTTCTTTTGTAACAACACCAGTATCCTCAATATACTAGGATGTTTTTATAAGAAGGATTCGAGCTACACTTACATACACCTACATCTAATGGTTAAAGAACATACGGTTTCTGTGGATGGCGAATTTCTGCCTCACGAAACGATGATTGTTCAACACTCATATAACACCTTCAAAGGTGGCCATTAAGATGTCACTATATTTATATATGATATATAATGTGCTTATGTTTTACTTATGCTTCTGTATTTCTCATTTATGGTGTACTTTATGATTTCCATTATGGGTAAAACGTGATAATTTCATTTTAGGAAGTGCGGACTACCGCCCCCTCAAAGTGATTTGAATCGTTAATGCTATATGTGGGATGTATAAAGGATGGATTAAATGGTATTATACACTATATTATACTGTAATTATATTATAAATTTATATCATTATGATTCCGTTCCATTAAATACGAAATAGAAATGAAAGTAGCATTCATGCGTACGTACGGCTTACCGTCTCCATGAACGGTGCATTTCATTTCTTACCTCTAAATGTTACGTGACATTATGAATGAATGTATATACTGGATATATATCATATATATGATATCTACATCATGAATATAATTCTGGATATAATGGATATTTCACCACATGAACAACTTGAAATTATAGGAAGTTTATTTTTGACTCAAGTACCAAAGATCGACAAAACGACCATTATTAACTTAAATAATTACATAATAAGGGATATAAAAGGAATAATGAACATGAAAAAGGTTCTTAAGTAAATAGGAATTAACTCTATTTTATTATTCAGGAGATTAAAGAACGGTCGAGTCAGGACAGGACGCAAGGTAAGGGAACTTCTTAACCCAATTTCTATTCTTTGGGTTAATCTCCTACTTTCAAATTATGTCATGATATTATTATGTACTATTTTTTATTTTTACTTTCTTCATGTGTAACTATAGTGAATACACATAATAGATCTATTTTATTTTAAAAATGATCTTTTTAAGTACTTCGTCTCAATCTCCTTTCATTGAGGCATATTTGGTTTTATACACAACTTTCATTTATATAGTGTATAAACCCCTTTGACTTTTACGTTTATTCAAAAGGTTTTCTTTTATAATTATGTGATTTTTAAATGATTTCAAAAAAGAGATATTTCTCTCCGATATATGAAAGTCCAGTGCAAATGTATACGTATTTAACGCAAGCTTAAAAATGTTTTCAGAAAACCCGACTCTCGAGTGTGGTAGACAGGAAGGGATTGGGCATGGACCTATCATGGCCTGTAATTAGTCGAGAAGTCTCAGAATTAGTTATTTTGTTTTCAGAAGCTTGCATAATGTTTTCAGAAAAACACTGGATTATATTTGAGCAATTTTAAACGTAAGTATCTTCTAAAAAAATTACATCGGTAGGTCTCATGAGACAACTAGACGTGGAATTGGCCGAGGCCCTTTCCCAATTTGATTTATGGTTTTGGCCGAGGCCTTAATCATTTTAGACGTCTTGGCTGAGGCCTTGACAAAATGTTTCAGAATGTCTGGCATTATACATTCCATCATTATGAAAGTGGTTATTGATATTGCATTTGATTATTCGACCAGTAGAATATCCATGTGAAGAAGTGAATGGCATTATCTCCTTTTACTTTTTCCATATTATGTTGAAGTTCAAGTTTAAAAGGCTTTTGTTTTAGTTATACATTGCCTTAAATGTTAATGTTTATTTATGAAATCTTCCGCTATATTGTTAACCTTACTAAGCATCTGAGCTCACCCCTTTCAATGTTTTAATATTTTTCCAGGATGTGAAGAAGTATTTTATGAATGACCGTCAGGGGTAGTCAGAAAGGGATATGATTGTGGACTATGAAGACCATGTTATTGTAGTTTTTCACTTTATGATGTAATGTAACGTTTATGAATGTATCTAGTGTTTCCAAGGCTACTAAACTAATCGTTCTTTCGAGACTTGATCTTTTGTGATCATGGCAATGTTATGAAGTAATGCACCGGCTCTGGGTAGCTGGGGTCGGGGCGTTACAGTTGGTATCAGAGGCAGTTTAGTACTAACCTTGGAAGATAGATTTAGGTAAACTCTGATTAGAGCACATAGCGCAAAGATAGACTTTGAGGATTAGTATATAAGAACTTCCTAGAATTTTGTTATTGTAGAGATTTTGTGAGTTTTCCGAGCAATACATCCCTGTCTGGATACGAGCAGGTAGAGGCGGCTCTGGCACAGATGTACCTAGGGGTAAAACCTGAAAACACCGCTTTGAGCTAGACTCGAACGGGAACTGGTGCACGACAACGGGCCTTGCTGTACTCTTGGTTACGACACTCCAGGGGGATATGCTTAGGATAATTCTCATTTTCTTTACAAACCACTATGAAGGGTTATGAGTATATACTTCCTCAAAGGAAACATTTCTTTTTATGATTATGGATTATATCCATAAATAGTTCAATTTATGTAAAGTGTTTTACAAATATGGAATTATGTATTTTATTTCATAAACTAATCTAGTTTATGACATTGTTTAGAAATGGCGCCGAGTGGAAGGAATGGAAACCATATCAATGCACGCACTCCGTGTAGGGATTGCCCTCCTGCTCAAGATAATTATTGTGGATCTGGAGATACAACTGGTGCTGATGAACTTATTACCATAATGGGACAACTCACTCAGGTTATGAATAATAACCTTACTCGTATGGAGCACCCTGATCCGCAACGTGGAGGATCAATGCTAGACCGTTTCATGAGGCAACAACCACCAACCTTCAATGGGAGTACAAATCCTATAATAGCTGAGCAATGGATAAATTCCTTAGAGAAAATATTCCATGCCTTGGGGGGTAGTGAAAGGGAGAAAGTTGTCATGGCAGTTTACCGTCTCACTGGAGATGTAGATCAATGGTGGTCACTAATTCAAAACACAAAGGAAGATGATGAATTAACAAACATGGAATGGCAGGAGTTCAAAGAGCTGTTCTTAGAAAAATACTTTCCTCGAGACCATCGAGCAGATATGGAAAGGAAATTTCTGAGTCTGAGGCAGAAGGAGGATGAGAATGTCGCAAAGTATGAGGCTAACTTTACAAGGTTAGCGAGGCATGCTGCCTGTTATATACGTAACCCAAGGAGTAATATTGATCGTTTCTTTGATGGGTTAAAACCATTTCTCCATCGATCTTTAGTATCACAATATTTCTCAACATACGAAGATATTGTCTCATGTGCTATCAAGACAGAAAAGGAATTCTCTAAGTCTTATGACAACAAAGTAAAGCAAGAGAAGAAGAGAACGGTGGAACAAGAGACAGATAAAGGGAAAAAGGGAAATAAGGATTTTCCATTATGTGATAATTGTGGGAAGAATCACCCTGGTACTTGCCTAAAAGGAATGGGAGTTTGTTATAAATGTGGAGAAAAAGGTCACCAGGCGCGTGATTGCAAGGGAAAGAAAGAGGCTATCAATGTTGAATGCTACAATTGTAGGGAAATGGGGAATTATGCAAATGAATGTCCTAAGCGTCAGAGAAACTTACCTCAGAAAAGGCCAAGGGATCAAGGAAAATCTTATGCTGTTGCTACAGTTGAAGTAGAATAATTAATGTATTGGTGCTTTTGGACTCATGGATTATATTCTGGTTATTAGAATAATGTGATATATATATAAGGATTGTACTGCAGTACTTATTGTTTCAGTAAGGTTTTAATATGATGAAGGTAATCATATTTTTAGTATGTGACAATAAGAGAAACTTTACTTTGTTTGGGGAATCTGATAAATTGATTTTGGAATTAAGAGACCTTTTAGAGAAAGTCTGGACAGAGGTATTTTGGATAACTATAATGGTTGGAGTGGATTAAGTTGATCTTTGGATAGTATTGTTTAAGGTTAAAAAATTATGAAGATTATTTTTTGGAATATTATAATACTATAGTTTTAGGAAAAGGACAACCTGCAGGGTGGGGCATAACCCGTCGCGTCGGACAAAGCTGCAGGAATCGAACCCACAACCATAGTGCGACGGGCCTTTATTTTCTACCACTAGCCTACAGGAAGTCCCTGGTTATTACAAAATAATTTTACTAATCTAAATGGTATGTGTTAATATTTGGAACCTTATACAATTAGGATAAGTATAATATTTTTGAGTTCTATTATCTTTTTGAGTGAAAGATGAGTTGAAGGTTGAAACTCTAATTGTCAAGCATAAATATATATATACCTATCTCTTATTCAATTAATAAATTAATTCTTAAACTTTAGTAAAGGGATATTAAAACAAAAAAAAATGTTTTATCCTAATAACTTATGTTTTGTTGAACTAATGATATTTTAAATCAACATAGATTGAAGGCTTTGAGGCCCTCAATTTGACAGTTGATTGTGATTGATGACCTCAATCACTCCCTACAAATATTTACGTTTTTCCTCCAATTATATGTCTTTAATTGCCACCAATGTTCTCCTTATCAAGATCATAATTTGGTGGTGACTTTCTTATTTCCATTTCCCTCTTATTAAGGCTAAATTTTATTAATCTTATTTCCGATGTTGGTTTTCCACAAAGGTATTTTCTCTTTTCAACCTTTTATTTTCAAAGAAAAAAATTTCAAATTGCGAGGACGCAATTTATTGAAGGAGGGGAGAATGTAACACCTCGAGCTTCCATTATACGCTTCTCATTCAATAATGCAATAGCTTGCATTGTACGCAACTTCGAGTTCTAAAACACAACGATTAATCAAAGTAGCTGTTATGAATAGTAATAACCACTTTTTAAAATTATAGAAATTTTATATTTCAAAATGGACTTCATTTTTGAATTCGTAATATCGAAATTATCCTAAGTTGAATTTTTTCTAACTTTCTGAGAACTTCTAATTTTTTATGAATAGTGAAAAATACTTAAAAACAACTTTTTTAATCAAAATAATTTATAGTGATAAATTATACTATTTAGTGGTTTTAAAGTATAATTAGAATATATTTTTACCATTTTATCCAATGGTGGTTATAAGAATTAATTTAACATTGAAATTGGACATAAACAATTGCCTATCTTTTGATATAAATTATTTCTTAAAAACACGCTATTTGTTGTGACAGCGGGAATTAATTATAAAATTAATTAATGCAACTTATATGTTTGGAATTTTTTAAAATAGACTTCATTTTTGAATTCGGAATATCAATTATAGCTTAGGGTGAAATTTTGGCATTGTTCTGAAAAACTTCAATTTTTGATGAATAGTGAAACCACTAAGTGGTAGTTAAATAACTGATTTTTCGTTTAAATGAAATATTACCACTTCTGTGATTTGATTTTCAAAAATCCGACATACATGGTTGTCATTAAGATGTAAAATGTGGTTCAATGAGATTAAAATAATTTTTGGTGAATAGTAACTTTTAAGTTCTTAATCGCGATTAGAGGTAATTAGTGTGGTTTAAGGTAAAAATAATGTTTTAATAATATGAGATGAGCTTGACACATGTCCTACCCTCATTGGATGTGCCATGGCCGACTAAGACAATCCATGGGTCAACTTGGGGACCCCATAGAGCCACTTTAGTTGGAAAATGACATAAATACCTTTTATTTAATGTTAAAGTAAAAAATGACACAAACATGAAATGTTTTACTAAAACAATTTTTACATGGGGTTATACAAGTCATATTTTTGACTATAAATAGTAATTGGAAAGCCAAAAAGATTTACTACATCATAGTATTTTTTTTATAATTTTTAGACATTAAATAAATTAAATTATTTATGACATCATTATGATGCAGCGATGACCTCATTATTTAACGATTTTAATAAAATGAAAAGATAATGTACAATCCAAGGCTTACACTTGTCCAAAGACTATTGGATGGGTATATTTCGAACCATTATCACCTTATCCTCAAATTATATAAGTTTGGGACCTTTAGAATCCGAAAAGAATTGTATAATAATGTAAAATTTCCTTACTTTCCAAGAGTGCCCCTCCTCTCCACTTATAAAAGGCCCCCACCTCTACCACCTCATTCACACTTTCAAGCCATTTGGCTCGGCCAACCTCTGCCCAAATACTCACCCAACTTCCCCCTCTTACTCCTAGAAGCCTCACTTTGGGCAGAACTCTCCTCAAGGAAGTCTTTGTCTCAAATCAAAAAGAGTTACCCGATTTTGAGGTAATGTCTTCTCTAATGTTGTTTTGTTTTATTTTTCTTCTCCAACCCCATAAACTCTTTTTATTAATTTCTTTTGTAACAAAACCAGTATCCTCAATATACTAGGATGTTGTTATAAGAAGGATTCAAGCTACACTTACACACACCTACATCTAATGGTTAAAGAACATACGGTTTTTGTGGATGGCGAATTTCTGCCTCACGAAACGATGATTGTTCAACACTCATATAACACCTTCAAAGGTGGCCATTAAGATGTCACTATATTTATATATGATATATAATGTGCTTATGTTTTACTTATGCTTCTGTATTTCTCATTTATGGCGTACTTTATGATTTCCATTATGGGTAAAACGCGATAATTTCATTTTAGGAAGTGCGGACTACCGCCCCCTCAAAGTGATTTGAATCGTTAATGCCATATGTGGGATGTATAAAGTATGGATTAAATGGTATTATACACTATATTATACTGTAATTATATTATAAATTTATATCATTATGATTCCGTTCCATTAAATACGAAATAGAAATGAAAGTAGAATTCATGCGTACGTACGGCTTACCGTCTCCATGAACGGTGCATTTCATTTCTTACCTCTAAATGTTACGTGACATTATGAATGAATGTATATACTGGATATATATCATATATATGATATCTACATCATGAATATAATTCTGGATATAATGGATATTTCACCACATGAACAACTTGAAATTATAGGAAGTTTATTTTTGACTCAAGTACCAAAGATCGACAAAACGACCGTTATTAACTTAAATAATTACATAATAAGGGATATAAAAGGAATAATGAACATGAAAAAGGTTCTTAAGTAAATAGGAATTAACTCTATTTTATTATTCAGGAGGTTAAAGAACGGTCGAGTCAGGACAGGACGCAAGGTAAGGGAACTTCTTAACCCAATTTCTATTCTTTGGGTTAATCTCCTACTTTCAAATTATGTCATGATATTATTATGTCCTATTTTGTATTTTTACTTTCTTCGTGTGTAACTATAGTGAATACACATAATAGATCTATTTTATTTTAAAAATGATCTTTTTAAGTACTTCGTCTCAATCTCCTTTCATTGAGGCATATTTGGTTTTATACACAACTTTCATTTATATAGTGTATAAACCCCTTTGACTTTTACGTTTATTCAAAAGGTTTTCTTTTATAATTATGTGATTTTTAAATGATTTCAAAAAAGAGATATTTCTCTCCAATATATGAAAATCCAGTGCAAATGTATACGTATTTAACTCAAGCTTAAAAATGTTTTCAGAAAACCCGACTCTCGAGTGTGGTAGACAGGAAGGGATTGGGCATGGACCCATCATGGCCTGTAATTAGTCGAGAAGTCTCAGAATTAGTTTTTTTTTTCAGAAGCTTGCATAATGTTTTCAGAAAAACACTGGATTATATTTGAGCAATTTTAAACGTAATTATCGTCTAAAAAAATTACA
This sequence comes from Viscum album, assembly GCA_963277665.1. Classification (NCBI taxonomy): domain Eukaryota; kingdom Viridiplantae; phylum Streptophyta; class Magnoliopsida; order Santalales; family Viscaceae; genus Viscum; species Viscum album. The sequence goes on along the minus strand of OY728157.1, from coordinate 18,683,541 downwards.
TCGGTAGGTCTCATGAGACAACTAGACGTGGAATTGGCCGAGGCCCTTTCCCAATTTGATTTATGGTTTTGGCTGAGGCCTTAATCATTTTAGACGTCTTGGCTGAGGCCTTGACAAAATGTTTCAGAATGTCTGGCATTATACATTCCATCATTATGAAAGTGGTTATTGATATTGCATGTGATTATTCGACCAGTAGAATATCCATGTGAAGAAGTGAATGGCATTATCTCATTTTACTTTTGCCATATTATGTTGAAGTTCAAGTTTAAAAGGCTTTTGTTTTAGTTATACATTGCCTTAAATGTTAATGTTTATTTATGAAATCTTCCGCTATATTGTTAACCTTACTGAGCATCTCAGCTCACCCCTTTCAATGTTTTAATATTTTTCCAGGATGTGAAGAAGTATTTTATGAATGACCTGCAGGGGTAGTCAGAAAGGGATATGATTGTAGACTATGAAGACCATGTTATTGTAGTTTTTCACTTTATGATGTAATGTAACGTTTATGAATGTATCTAGTGTTTCCAAGGCTACTAAACTAATCGGTCTTTCGAGACTTGATCTTTTGTGATCATGGCAATGTTACGAAGTAATGCACCGGCTCTGGGTAGCTGGGGTCGGGGCGTTACAGTTGGTATCAGAGGCAGTTTAGTACTAACCTTGGAAGCTAGATTTAGATAAACTCTGATTAGAGCACATAGCCCAAAGATAGACTTTGAGGATTAGTATAGAAGAACTTCCTAGAATTTTGTTATTGTAGAGATTTTGTGAGTTTTCCGAGCAATACATCCCTGTCTGGATACGAGCAGGTAGAGGCGGCTCTGGCACAGATGTACCTAGGGGTAAAACCCGAAAACACCGCTTTGAGCTAGACTCGAACGGGAACTGGTGCACGACAACGGGTCTTGCTGTACTCTTGGTTACGACACTCCCGGGGGATATGCTTAGGATAATTCTCATTTTCTTTACAAACCACTATGAAGGGTTATGAGTATATACTTCCTCAAAGGAAACATTTCTTTTTATGATTATGGATTATATCCATAAATAGTTCAATTTATGTAAAGTGTTTTACAAATATGGAATTATGTATTTTATTTCATAAACTAATCTAGTTTATGACATTGTTTAGAAATGGCGCCTAGTAGAAGGAATGGAAACCGTATCAATGCACGCACTTCGTGTAGGGATTGCCCTCCTGCTCAAGATAATTATTGTGGATCTGGAGATACAACTGGTGCTGATGAACTTATTACCATAATGGGACAACTCACTCAGGTTATGAATAATAACCTTACTCGTATGGAGCACCCTGATCCGCAACGTGGAGGATCAATGCTAGACCGTTTCATGAGGCAACAACCACCAACCTTCAATGGGAGTACAAATCCTATAGTAGCTGAGCAATGGATAAATTCCTTAGAGAAAATATTCCATGCCTTGGGGGGTAGTGAAAGGGAGAAAGTTGTCATGGCAGTTTACCGTCTCACTGGAGATGCCGATCAATGGTGGTCACTAATTCAAAACACAAAGGAAGATGATGAATTAACAAACATGGAATGGCAGGAGTTCAAAGAGCTGTTCTTAGAAAAATACTTTCCTCGAGACCATCGAGCAGATATGGAAAGGCAATTTCTGAGTCTGAGGCAGAAGGAGGATGAGAATGTCGCAAAGTATGAGGCTAACTTTACAAGGTTAGCGAGGCATGCTGTCGATTATATACGTAACCCAAGGAGTAATATTGATCATTTCTTTGATGGGTTAAAACCATTTCTCCATCGATCTTTAGTATCACAATATTTCTCAACATACGAAGATATTGTCTCATGTGCTATCAAGACAGAAAAGGAATTCTCTAAGTCTTATGACAACAAAGTAAAGCAAGAGAAGAAGAGAACGGTGGAACAAGAGACAGATAAAGGGAAAAAGGGAAATAAGGATTTTCCATTATGTGATAATTGTGGGAAGAATCACCCTGGTACTTGCCTAAAAGGAATGGGAGTTTGTTATAAATGTGGAGAAAAAGGTCACCAGGCGCGTGATTGCAAGGGAAAGAAAGAGGCTATCAATGTTGAATGCTACAATTGTAGGGAAATGGGGCATTATGCAAATGAATGTCCTAAGCGTCAGAGAAACTTACCTCAGAAAAGGCCAAGGGATCAAAGAAAATCTTATGCTGTTGCTACAGTTGAAGTAGAATAATTAATGTATTGGTGCTTTTGGACTCATGGATTATATTCTGGTTATTAGAATAATGTGATATATATATAAGGATTGTACTGTAGTACTTGTTGTTTTAGTAAGGTTTTAATATGATGAAGGTAATCATATTTTTAGTATGTGACAATAAGAGAAACTTTACTTTGTTTGGGGAATCTGATAAATTGATTTTGGAATTAAGAGACCTTTTAGAGAAAGTCTGGACAGAGGTATTTTGGATAACTATAATGGTTGGAGTGGATTAAGTTGATCTTTGGATAGTATTGTTTAAGGTTAAAAAATTATGAAGATTATTTTTTGGAATATTATAATACTATAGTTTTAGGAAAAGGACAACCTGCAGGGTGGGGCATAACCCGTCGCGTCGGACAAAGCTGCAGGAATCGAACCCACAACCATAGTGCGACGGGCCTTTATTTTCTACCACTAGCCTACAGGAAGTCCCTGGTTATTACAAAATAATTTTACTAATCTAAATGGTATGTGTTAATATTTGGAACCTTATACAATTAGGATAAGTATAATATTTTTGAGTTCTATTATCTTTTTGAGTGAAAGATGAGTTGAAGGTTGAAACTCTAATTGTCAAGCATAAATATATATATACCTATCTCTTATTCAATTAATAAATTAATTCTTAAACTTTAGTAAAGGGATATTAAAACAAAAAAAAATGTTTTATCCTAATAACTTATGTTTTGTTGAACTGATGATATTTTAAATCAACATAGATTGAAGGCTTTGAGGCCCTCAATTTGACAGTTGATTGTGATTGATGACCTCAATCACTCCCTACAAATATTTACGTTTTTACTCCAATTATATGTCTTTAATTTCCACCAATGTTCTCCTTATCAAGATCATAATTTGGTGGTGACTTTCTTATTTCCATTTCCCTCTTATTAAGGCTAAATTTTATTAATCTTATTTCCGATGTGGGTTTTCCACAAAGGTATTTTCTCTTTTCAACCTTTTATTTTCAAAGAAAAAAATTTCAAATTGCGAGGACGCAATTTATTGAAGGAGGGGAGAATGTAACACCTCGAGCTTCCATTATACGCTTCTCATTCAATAATGCAATAGCTTGCATTGTACGCAACTTCGAGTTCTAAAACACAACGATTAATCAAAGTAGCTGTTATGAATAGTAATAACCACTTTTTAAAATTATAGAAATTTTATATTTCAAAATGGACTTCATTTTTGAATTCTTAATATCGAAATTATCCTAAGTTGAATTTTTTGTAACTTTCTGAGAACTTCTAATTTTTTATGAATAGTGAAAAATACTTAAAAACAACTTTTTTAATCAAAATAATTTATAGTGATAAATTATACTATTTAGTGGTTTTAAAGTATAATTAGAATATATTTTTACCATTTTATCCAATGGTGGTTATTAGAATTAATTTAACATTGAAATTGGACATAAACAATTGTCAATCTTTTGATATAAATTGTTTCTTAAAAACACGCTATTTGTTGTGACAGCGGGAATTAATTATAAAATTAATTAATGCAACTTATATGTTTGGAATTTTTTAAAATAGACATAATTTTTGAATTCGGAATATCAATTATAGCTTAGGGTGAAATTTTGGCATTGTTCTGAAAAACTTCAATTTTTGATGAATAGTGAAACCACTAAGTGGTAGTTAAATAACTGATTTTTCGTTTAAATGAAATATTACCACTTCTGTGATTTGATTTTCAAAAATCTGACATACATGGTTGTCATTAAGATGTAAAATGTGGTTCAATGAGATTAAAATAATTTTTGGTGAATAGTAACTTTTAAGTTCTTAATCGCGATTAGAGGTAATTAGTGTAGTTTAAGGTAAAAATAATGTTTTAATAATATGAGATGAGCTTGACACATGTCCTACCCTCATTGGATGTGCCATGGCCGACCAAGACAATCCATGGGTCAACTTGGGGACCCCATAGAGCCACTTTAGTTGGAAAATGACATAAATACCTTTTATTTAATGTTAAAGTAAAAAATGACACAAACATGAAATGTTTTACTAAAACAATTTTTACATGGGGTTATACAAGTCATATTTTTGACTATAAATAATCATTGGAAAGCCAAAAAGATTTCCTACATCATAGTATTTTTTTTATAATTTTTATACATTAAATAAATTAAATTATTTATGACATCATTATGATGCAGCGATGACCTCATTATTTAACGATTTTAATAAAATGAAAAGATAATGTACAATCCAAGGCTTACACTTGTCCAAAGACTATTGGATGGGTATATTTCGAACCATTATCACCTTATCCTCAAATTATATAAGTGTGGGACCTTTAGAATCCGAAAAGCATTGTATAATAATTTAAAATTTCCTTACTTTCCAAGAGTGCCCCTCCTCTCCACTTATAAAAGGCCCCCACCTCTACCACCTCATTCACACTTTCAAGCAATTTGGCTCAGCCAACCTCTGCCCAAATACTCTCTCAACTTCCCCCTCTTACTCCTAGAAGCCTCACTTTGGACAGAACTCTCCTCAAGGAAGCCTTTGTCTCAAATCAAAAAGAGTTACCCGATTTTGAGGTAATGTCTTCTCTAATGTTGTTTTGTTTTATTTTTCTTCTCCAACCCCATAAACTCTTTTTATTCATTTATTTTGTAACAACACCAGTATCCTCAATATACTAGGATGTTGTTATAATAAGGATTCGAGCTACACTTACACACACCTACATCTAATGGTTAAAGAACATACGGTTTCTGTGGATGGCGAATTTCTGCCTCACGAAACGATGATTGTTCAACACTCATATAACACCTTCAAAGGTGGCCATTAAGATGTCACTATATTTATATATGATATATAATGTGCTTATGTTTTACTTATGCTTCTGTATTTCTTATTTATGGTGTACTTTATGATTTCCATTATGGGTAAAACGCGATAATTTCATTTTAGGAAGTACGGACTACCGCCCCCTCAAAGTGATTTGAATCGTTAATGCCATATGTGGGATGTATAAAGGATGGATTAAATGGTATTATACACTATATTATACTGTAATTATATTATAAATTTATATCATTATGATTCTGTTCCATTAAATACGAAATAGAAATGAAAGTAGCATTCATGCGTACGTACGGCTTACCGTCTCCATGAACGGTGCATTTCATTTCTTACCTCTAAATGTTACGTGACATTATGAATGAATGTATATACTGGATATATATCATATATATGATATCTACATCATGAATATAATTCTGGATATAATGGATATTTCACCACATGAACAACTTGAAATTATAGGAAGTTTATTTTTGACTCAAGTACCAAAGATCGACAAAACGACCGTTATTAACTTAAATAATTACATAATAAGGGATATAAAAGGAATAATGAACATGAAAAAGGTTCTTAAGTAAATAGGAATTAACTCTATTTTATTATTCAGGAGGTTAAAGAACGGTCGAGTCAGGACAGGACGCAAGGTAAGGGAACTTCTTAACCCAATTTCTATTCTTTGGGTTAATCTCCTACTTTCAAATTATGTCATGATATTATTATGTCCTATTTTGTATTTTTACTTTCTTCATGTGTAACTATAGTGAATACACATAATAGATCTATTTTATTTTAAAAATTATCTTTTTAAGTACTTCGTCTCAATCTCCTTTCATTGAGGCATATTTGGTTTTATACACAACTTTCATTTATATAGTGTATAAACCCCTTTGACTTTTACGTTTATTCAAAAGGTTTTCTTTTATAATTATGTGATTTTTAAATGATTTCAAAAAAGAGATATTTCTCTCCAATATATGAAAATCCAGTGCAAATGTATACGTATTTAACGCAAGCTTAAAAATGTTTTCAGAAAACCCGACTCTCGAGTGTGGTAGACAGGAAGGGATTGGGCATGGACCCATCATGGCCTGTAATTAGTCGAGAAGTCTCAGAATTAGTTATTTTGTTTTCAGAAGCTTGCATAATGTTTTCAGAAAAACACTGGATTATATTTGAGCAATTTTAAACGTAAGTATCTTCTAAAAAAATTACATCGGTAGGTCTCATGAGACAACTAGACGTGGAATTGGCCGAGGCCCTTTCCCAATTTGATTTATGGTTTTGGCCGAGGCCTTAATCATTTTAGACGTCTTGGCCGAGGCCTTGAAAAAATGTTTCAGAATGTCTGGCATTATACATTCCATCATTATGAAAGTGGTTATTGATATTGCATGTGATTATTCGACCAGTAGAATATCCATGTGAAGAAGTGAATGGCATTATCTCATTTTACTTTTTCCATATTATGTTGAAGTTCAAGTTTAAAAGGCTTTTGTTTTAGTTATACATTGCCTTAAATGTTAATGTTTATTTATGAAAGCTTCCGCTATATTGTTAACCTTACTGAGCATCTGAGCTCACCCCTTTCAATGTTTTAATATTTTTCCAGGATGTGAAGAAGTATTTTATGAATGACCTGCAGGGGAAGTCAGAAAGGGATATGATTGTGGACTATGAAGACCATGTTATTGTAGTTTTTCACTTTATGATGTAATCTAACGTTTATGAATGTATCTAGTGTTTCCAAGGCTACTAAACTAATTGGTCTTTCGAGACTTGATCTTTTGTGATCATGCCAATGTTACGAAGTAATGCACCGGCTCTGGGTAGCTGGGGTCGGGGCGTTACACCCCGGTCGGCCCAAACTAGGTCGAACCGACCCGGGTCAGGGTCCGGCCCGGTAGGGCACAGACCGACCCGGTTGGGCACGGCCCGACCCGGTTGGGCACGGCCCGGCCCGGCCGGGGGGGTGCGCTGGCTCGGCCAGCGGGCCGAGCAGGGGGTACGTGGCCCCCCCTTTGTTCCGCCGACGCGGCGACCGACGTCGCGTCTCCCTCGGATCCCGCGCGGTCGTGGGATCTGATTCTTCTCTGTCGCGTCTTTAGCCGCAGCGGGCTCCTGCCGGTGGCGCGCCGGGGCGCCTCCGGTCGCCGGCGCCGCCGCGCCGGTGTCTTCCGCTGGCCACTGAAGTCATTATGGTGTTCCGATTTCGCTCTCGTCTGCGCCAGCGGTCGTCTCGGGTCCCGTACATCACTGCAAAGGCTTCCAATTGCCATTTTGGTCCCGCTTCGTTGTCGCTAATTATTCCGCACATCAAGAACAAAGAAGCGGTGGGTTCGGACTTGTTCGTTAGTCCGCACCCACCGCGTTAGTGGTTCAAAGCATCACCAAATAAATACACGCCATGTCGAGGGTATAAAAGAAGAATATACAAATTATTTCCCCTAACTCAACAAGGAAGGTGATCGTCGGCGTCGCGGTAGATGACGTCGCAGGGAAGAGGATCGTAGGTGTCGTCGGGGCCCGCTGAGGAGGAAGTGGGGTCTCCTCTCTTGCCGCGGAGAAGGGTAAGGGTGGCGCGTCGTCGATCTCCGAGGAATCGGCGTTCTTCGTCGTTCTTCGTCGGAGGCCGGTGTTCTTCATCATTCTTCGTCGGAGGTCGGCGTTCTTCCTCGCACAACGAAGCTCTCCTCCTTAATAAAATAATAGGTTCCTCCTATTATTCAATTATACCTGTAAGGTAACTCTCCTATAATTAATTCACCACATTAAATAAAATGTGTTGACAATTAATTAAAGAAGGGAGAGAGATGGTCCCCCATTATTAAACGCATTGGCGGTTAAATAAAAAGGGGAAAAGAGGAAGGTTCCTCAATAAATTAAGGGTTGACATTCAATGAAGGTTTGTCAAATTAATGGGGGTTCTTAATGAGATTTAGAGGGAATTTAAATGGTGGGACTCATGTGAGACCCACCTATCTAATATCCACACTTGGGTAGTTAAGTGGCCATGGGCCCCACCCTTAACTACACATGGGAGGGAAAAACCTCCTCATGAAATAAAAATTGTTCCGACAATTTTTATTTACTTCTTAAATAAACCTCCAAAAATTATCTTCTCCTCTTTTGCGAACGTAACTACGGTAAGTGTCTCCTTAAGAAAATATCGGCACTGCGAATTCATCGGTGCCATTAGATTTTAATTCCGAGCACCAGTTCAAAAGTTAGAAAAACTCGCTCGTTCGTTCACTGAACATACCCGAGCTAAACTTCGAAAATTGATTTCGGGCACACCGGGCCTCAGAATCAAGCGTCGTCAGAATCCACAGACTCGTAAAATTCCTTAAAAAAATCCTTGAAATTTCCGGGTCTTTACAAAATCCATCAAAAGTCCTATGCAGACTGATGATGGAGGACTTTGGAGTTCAAGGAGGGAGACCATGTGTTCCTAAGGGTCTCACCACGACGTGGATTACAGAGATTTGGCTGAGATGACAAGCTATCTCTGAGATTCATCATCCTTTCCCATATATTGTATAGAGTTGGAAATGTGGTGTGCCGCTTATCTCTACCATAGCAATTAGACCAGGTACATGACGTCTTCAATGTTTCATAGTTGAGGAAGTATGTGCACAACCCATCACATGTTATCGACTAGGGAGAGCTAGACATTGAAGATGGGGGTACCTTTTTAGAGTACTCGGTGGAGATCAAGGATTAGTAAGAGAGGATCCTTCATGGGTGATTGATTCCCCTAGTGTGTGTTTGGTAGAAGCACGTGAATCTTTAGGAGAGAACCTGGGAGCAGGAGACCCAGATGTGAGTTCAGTACCCTCATCTTTTTTAGTAGGTTTGTTTCTTTTGGGGATGAAACCCCCTAAGGTGGTGAGAATGTAGCAACTATGATTTTCTCATGTATTACTTCAAAATATTATATAGATTATTTTCAGAGTTATACACTGAGACGGTGTGAGATTCTGAGGCCTGGTGAGCCCAGAATTGATATTTTAAAAATATTAAAAATATTAATATCACGCACATGTAGTTTTCCAGAAAAAGTGTAATAACTCCTGAATGGAGGCTCATATCAAATATCTGATGCAATTGTTGAGTTTGGAGTATGGGATTTACCCTAGGCGTGACATAATCTTTGACTGTGTATGGTGTTTCGGTAAAGTGTTGTTGTGGGTGCAAATAATAAAATAAATTGTTTTATTTTATTTTATTCTTTATTTCGACGCAATGACCTAGAATCCTCTATTTAAACATGGTTATGCCTAAATTCCTATGGTTAACCTTATAACCTAGGTATTGAGAGGATATGTTGGAGGATCATTGGTGGAAAACATTGGATCAAATCGAGATTGAGGATCGTTGTGCCATCGGAGATCGTGGATCTCGCCAACAACAAAAACGCAAGACCATTCTTCATCAACGATCAATCCAAACTCTAGGTAAGATGTTTGATTTATGTGATTTGATCCCATTATTTTACTCTAATTGAACACGGATCAACTCCACGAATAAGAATTGATTTGTGCATCGATGGTTGATTTATTTATGGTAGATTTATTTGTTCGTTGATTATTTCTTATTCATTCATCTAATTCTTCGACAATGGATCGAGCTCGAAATGAAAAAATGATGAGGTACATTCCATAGGTTCATGGTTTATGGATTTCTTCCCCGTTTATTCACACGTTCATCACGGACAATTTCTTTGGCCCGCGGTTCGATGAATATCAGGTATGTGATCGTTGTGTGGTCGTTCTTCGGTGTACTGGATCAATACCACAAGTGCATTTCACAATTGAGGGTTCAATCGAGGAGTGATAATGATGAAGGATAATCGGAGGTAAATCGGAATGGACTGACGGTTCCCATTCTTCCTAGTTCAACGTGTGATGGTGACATCACGACATAACAGTAGCATTTTTCGAGCAGATTCGAAGCCCAAATTCGTATCTCTGGCGAAGGGAGGGTCATACGACCTCAGATCCATGATTCCTATATAGAATCATGGTAGCAGTAGCATAGATGGATGATGCAAAGGAGAACCCAAGGTTTTTGGAAATTTCTGAGTTACACAGCATGTAATCCGGGATCACATTCTTTGTGGGTCCCTGTTTATGGAACTATGGTTTCCGCATATAAGAAAAGATCACACACTATGTGACACCTGTCACATGGCATGTGACCCATGTTGGCAACTTGGCATGTATCTCGGAGGATACACTAACCCGGGTAGGCCTGGGTACATGAAAATGGTCAGAGTACACTGGAAGAGTCATGTACTCTGACACAACCAGGTGTACACAAGCACGACCAGGTGTACACAAGTTGGTACATGGGCACAGCTGAAAGTACATGGGCACAAACAGACAACATGGGTAGGGTGTCAGTAGACCTTTACACACTGTGTATATGGATATCTACATGTCGTGTGAGACAAAAGCGCATGGGCAAACCAGGGGTTAGCTAGACACATTGTGTACCCCCAATACACGTCGTGTACCCCTATGAGGATGTTTGGAGCCCTTTGTTTCTTCAGTTTAGACCAATATCAGTTGAGTGTGTTCCCTTAGTCCATCCCCTTGAGGGTACAATGTGGAATTACATCCACATCTTTGGATTATGATCCCCTCTAGAGGATGAGTCTCAGATAGAGTTTGTAGTGTTCCTTCGTGAGATTGGAGTATGATCCTCTATCATTCATTTTTATACCCTAGGGGTTCATGGAATCAGCATGACCTACTTGCATAGGGTATTGATCCTCCATCTAGTAGTTCATTTTAGTAGGGCTCTTGGTATCATTGGAATACGGTCCCCTACATAGTGGGTTGATCTAGATTGGGTTTGTGGTGTCCCCCAGCAGTCCTAGGTGTGATCCCCTATCTATGTATCGAGATCTTCAGAGACCAGTGAGTTTTCTTGGGTGAGGTCCAATGATCATGATATCTTTGTTGAGTGTCACCAGTGATAGCATGGCTCGTGGATTGGGTTCTCCTAAAATGATAATTTCCTATAAGCTTCAAGCAGAATCGTATGGCTGACAGTTTGGTTGAGACCGTCTAGAGATGTGGTGCCCTTCCTGAGTATATCTAGGATTTTGTTCTAATTTCATTGTGGTGTTACTATTGTGAGATGACTACTCCTGATTCTTTATGTTTATTTATTTCAGGGTGTCCTGTTGGGTATTGTTATACTCACTCATCCATGGTCTCTGACCGCACGCGTCATGTCTTATATAGATGACCGACCTTTTGACGAAGTCCTAGAGGGACCAGGACCAGACAAAACTTAGTGATCCAGACAGAATGAGGTGTGTACTAGTGGTTTCATTTTATAGTAATCCTATCTTAATTTGCAGGTTGGGGCTTGTTTTCATATTATTTTAGTATGCTTGTATTTGGCCCTTTCTTTCCAGTTCCCTGTTGTCATACTCTAATTTTGGGATTCTAGATGTATGCATGCATGATTATCAGTTGTTTTACATTTCAGTATTGTATGGTCTTGAAGATGTGTGTGTGTGTGTGTGGGTGCATTAGGATAATGTATCCCATGTGTGTGATATGTCTACTCGGTGTTAGTCGTCATCCTCTAGCCTATTGGAGGAGGACTTGGGGTAGTCGCAGCTTGGGCCTCGTCGAGCCGAGTCATGACAAATATAGTCCCTTGATGCATCGGTAGGTCTCATGAGAAAACTAGTTTGGATATTTGGTGTATGTATTCCCATTAATTAAGATGTATTAGTTACAATCTTGATAGTATTTAAAATGTCTTGGATGAGGCCTTAACTATAATATTAATATGTCATGTATTATGTATTATGTGTTTCACCACCATGAAATTAGTTACTGTTATCCATGTGATTATTTTTATTATTATGTCATCTATGAATTTATTTCAAGATTGTGTGATCAGTTATATGACATTATTAATTTATTTATTCCTACCATATTTATTTATGTCATGTTTATGATATGATAGCTTCCACTATACGCTGCCCATTACTGAGCATATGAACTCACTCCTTTCATGAAGATTATTATATATGAAATATGGATTTGCGAGAATAAATAATAAATCTTCATGTATTCAGTTGATGAATCATATGTTTTCAATGTAATGTTATATTCATTTATGTATCTAGTTTCGGAGACTGTTAAGCTATTAGATCTTATAAATTGTAATATATTTATTATGTACCAATGTAATGAAATAATCTTCATCTTTGGGGTACTGGAGTCAAGGTGTTATGACATTAATTAGCTTTGAGTTTACGATCAAATTACTAGTTATCACATCTTTAGGAATTTCAACTTCAATTGTAGTAATCACATAAGCTTGGTCTTTCCCTCTTAGCTTATTTTGAGGTATATTCCCTTAATGCTTGAGACATTAGTTTGAATAGTGACTCATCTCCTAATAGTTGAAGAATTGTATATCGGTGGCTTCTTTCTTACCCTTACATGTATGAGTCTTATGGCCTTTATCTACATATTTGAAATATACTCTCATTCTCTTTAAGAAAGTACAAGGGTGTTTCCTTCCACAATTATCACATATTAGAAATTCCACAATTCCCTTCTTCTTTGCCACATTTCATTTTCCTTTGTGCTCAATATTCCTATTATTCTCTTGATTTCCTTTGAAAATATAAGACTTGTATAATTCTTTCTCTATCTTGATGGAACTTGATATCATATCATTATATGATGAAAATGTTTAAGAGACTAGTGCCCTTCAGAGGCTTAGCATAATCCCATCAAAGAAATGGTCAATCTTGCTTTCTGAATTATGTATGCAGTCTACAACATGTCTTGTTAATCTTGTAAAGTTAGCCTCATACTCAACAACACTTTCCTCTTCCTTCTACTTTAAATTATGAAATTCCCTTTACATATCAACACGTTGTTCTCAAGGAAAAATATTTCTCAAAGAATATCACCTTAAAAGTATTTCATTCCATGATATCTATCTCCTCCTCAGTATTTTGAATCAATGACCGTTATTAATCAACATCACCCTTTAAATAATACACTACCAAAATAACCTTCTCCATTTCATTACTTCCAAAAGCTAGAAATATTTTTTCGAGTAACTTGATCCATTGTTCATATACCAATGGATTAGTAGTTCCATTAAAGAATGGAGGTTTCTACCGCATAAAGTGGTCCAACATTATTTCATCATGCTCTGAACCAATAAGTTTCCATGAGGGAAAGGTTATTGGTCATAACCTGATTCAACAGTCCTAATGTAACCATGATCTGCTCAGCTCCAACACTAACCATGCTAACTTGCTCAGGAGGAAAATCCCTACATTGATTACAGGTGTTGATACATTTTTCATTCCTTCCACTATGTGGAATCTCTAAACAATGACTTGCACTTAATTAGATCATAACATTATGAATATCGAGTCATAGAATACAAATTCCTATACAGGTAAAATTTCTTGAGCATTCTAAGGGTTTAGCACAATGTATGTGCTAGTTATGTTCTTTCAAAATCTAGTTCGCAAGGTTTCTACTAAACTTGCTCGGATATCAACTGTAACAACCCTAACCCCAGTAACATAGATCTGGTGTTTACTACATGACATTGGTACAAGATATAAGAGAATGCATCACACATGATCGAATAATTTAGTAGTATTAAGTGACTAGAGACATACATGATTGTCTTATTGCATTGGAAAATTAAAACACAGCTTATAAATTTCATGAAAACTTTCTTATTCCTTTTAGGTTATCCTTGAATTCGTTCAAAGATCTCTTCTTTGTATCCTAGGGAAAGGAAAACAAAATAAAGGGTGAGCTCATATGCCTAGTAAGGGGTTGCGTACAGTGGAAGCTATCATGAATGCATAAGGCATAAACAATATGATAGAGTGAATAATTAATAAGGGTGTCATATAATCAATAGCTTGAGAATGAAATATATCCATGGATAATAACAACGTAGTAATCACATGGACAATAATAATTTATTTCTCAATGATTGAATACATAATGCCAGACATCTTAATCTTACCGTCGTGACTTCGACCAAGACATTTTTAATAAATGGGCAGTCATACACCAAATACCCAAATAATAAGCAAGGCATGTCAACTAGTTTGCTTCCTAAGATATACTTGATGCATCGGTGGGCTATAATTTTGGTCCCCACCCATCACTGAACATGTCTAATGCATTTTTCATATATTGAATGAACAATACAATACATAATCAATATGCCTTAGTAATCAATAAATGTTCATATTGAATCAAGTATACAAAATGTTAATATTCTCCAACCAATAGAATAACTCTCTTAGTAAGCTTCCTTCAACTAACATTGTATCTAACAATAGGTATACAGTTAAGTCAATATAGAGATGATACTGAATATATCCATGGTACTAGAGAAATGGGCGTGAAGGAGAAAAATAAACTCAAAAGAAAGATGGAGAGTGATGGAGAACATAACTTCAAGGAACTAAATAAACTGAGAACAAGCCTTGTGCGAAAAATAAGATATAAACCATAAATTGAAAAGTGGAAAATGGAAGTGAAACTTTGAAAAAAAAAGTGGTCATCAATTCATCAGAAATAAAGGTTTTGTCATAAAAATAAATCTTTTTGGAAATAGAGGAAAATGGAAGTGAAACTTTGAAAAAAAAACTTTCTTAAATCTTTTACAACTTCTTCATAAAATGAGGTTAAAAGTTACTTCCAAAGCTATTTTCATGAGGAGTCAAGGAGACATTTAAAACATTATTTGTAAAATAATTTACATTAATGGAATCTTGAATAGAAACTTTGCTTAAGTAAGAAAATATGGAGTGGAAGATAAAAATATACATAAGTGAAATAAAATATTTTTTCAAAACATTAAAGATATTTATCATCCTTTTCTTTTGGTATAAAAACAAAAAATTCATAGAATAATGGAAATTGATATTACTTTGGAAAACCATCAGAATTTATAAAGGAAACTAAATAATGAAAAATAGTCATGACAATAGGAAAAGTTGCTCATACAGAAGGTGTTAAACAAAGATTTTTTTCACACTTTTATAAAGAAAATCATAGATGGCCTGCATAAAAAATGTTAAAAATATTTTTTAAAAACTTTTGAGTAGAAAGCCTAAGTTACATAAATTGAACTTAATAAATCATTGAAATATAGAAAAAAACATTTTTGAAGTAAAATAAAGAATATGGATATGGAGGAAAAAGATTCTCGACCCAAAAGAAGAAATAAAGTCGATTTTTCTTATAAACATTATTTTGGTTGATTTGAGTACCACAGAGAGGGAAAATGAAAAAAAAATATTTAAAACCCCCATAAATAACCAGAGAAGAAGAAAATAGATGGGGTTTAAGGGAGAAATAAGATATAATTCCCCAAATTAAAATTGAAACATAAACAATCCTGATAAAAAGTGAGATTGTACAATAAACTCTTACCTTTGACCTCCGCTTGGTCGAACACACTTTAACCTCATGTATAATAAATTTAGATTTAGTATACATCTATATCAAAACCATATTTATATTTATATTACTAGATACCAATCATTTATAATTTCTCATTACCCATTTATTAATAATTCTTTATTAAAATCAATATTTTTGTGTTGACTGTTCTGTTTTCCATGCATGTTTTCGGTTTGAAAAATTCATTCCTTGCACCTTGGTCATGGTTTTATCATCTCCATAAAGTTCATGAAGGTGTATAGTATATGGTTGATATAATTCTAGAGTCTCATAGTCATTTCATGAAACTTATGGTGACAATTCACATGGAACGCTTAAATTTTCTTTTTTATAAATTTTGATTTTGTAAAAAGAATTGATTTTATTAACCAATGTACATAGATATATTACCATTTAAGAATATTGAAAACATCTTAAATTCATTATTATTACATGATATTATCAATATTTAACATTCCTTAAATCATTTATGACATAAACATTATAGCATCGTTCATAAAGGTGGTAAAATCGACTCAAATAAAAACATGTTATAACAACTAAATGAGTAAGAACATGCAATTTCATAATGATAATATCACTTTCATAGAAACACAAGGATTTCAAAAACATATTAAAGTGATAAATTAGTTTTAAGAAGAGGTAGATGAAGAAGATAAATGAAAGAGAATAGTAAGAAGTTATTACTTACAAAGTGTCTCGGTATACTCGTTTTTCAAGGTTAAATTTTATAACGATCATTTATCGTTATATTATTAATAGAATAACAAAATTATCTTACCAAAACTTTAATCATATTATAAATTTCAAATGTATTCTTTAAATCCATTTGTAGAACCATCCGTAAGACGGTGATGAAAAATGAAATACGTCGTTCATGGAGACAATATTTTGTGCATAACATGAGCGGCATTTTCATTCTTTTAATGGATAGAAAAGAAGGTATATCATCAACATAATAACATTTTAGCATACTAATGATATTAATGTCATTATATTAGGATGCGTATAATAGATTTGGAGGAGGTGAAAGCAGAAAGAAATTTGAAAAAACTCAATTAAAACAATTACCTATTTATTTGATATCTTCCTTCGGATCTCTCTATAAACATTCATAGACTGGTCTTTTGCTGAGACTATAACCTCTAGGATGTGGTAAAAAGAGTTTGGGATATATTTTTGCAGAGCTTGGTCGAGCTAAGATGATCATGTTATGTGGGGAAGCGGGGTGGTAAAGAGCTCCCTTCATAAGTGATAGAGGTGACACTTTTAAACACTCTTAACCTTAAAATAAAATAAATGTCATTTTCCAAGTAACTGGCACCAAATTAGCCAAATCTGAGAGATGGGATAAGCGAGGTTGAGAATTTACTCAACCAATCATTTAGGAACAAGTTTTTGTGATATTTGATGTTTTATCCCTTAGTTTTAGCTTCCTCCAACTCTTAACTTTTATCGTAGTGACATATTTTTACCATGATAACTTATTTTTATGACCAAAAATAGAATCAACCATAATCATAAATTTTAATATGTTGATTCTAAATATGAAAATCATTTTATTAGATCCAATTTCTAAATTTAGTAAAAATTAATTTTAATAAAAGTATGTTTAACACAATGATAACAGTTTTTGAAAAATGCTTTCTTTATGCATAATAATAAATTTACACTAAAATCATTTAAGTATTGATTCTCATGACATTCATTGATTTATTATTAAACGAAGGAGGGTTATTTTACATTTAGATCAAATCAAAACCGAATGGTACCTTCCAACCACTGCTAAATGGAAACAAAAAATAGTTTTTTATTAGAATAAAATATAACTTAGGTTCCAAAAAGTCAAACGCAGATTTCTAAATTCAACACATTAATTTTAAATGCATTATTTTTATTCCTTATATGCATTTTTGATCGAGAAAAATGATTCAAATATTTTTAAATCGTGCTTATATCATAATAAAGTTATAACAGTTACGATATTTGTAGAAACGATATTTTCACAATTCACCTAAAAATCAATCATTTCAGAAAAATCTAAAAAATTAAACCTAAACTAATTTTGACATGGTAAATCCAAAAATGGTGTTCATTTTATCAATTTTGAATTAGAAATTTTGTGCTATGAAATAAAATGTACATCATGCTATAATTTCTTTAGGATAAGATGTTTACTTGCTAAAATTGAAGCTCAGGTCTTATAGCTGAAGAAAAAGAATTGAAACCGAGATGAAGTGGATATGATTCTTGTGTTAGCTTTTATCGCCAATACATAGATCATGTTCAAACTCACATATAATAAAGTTTATAATGTGAACTGAAGGCTTTCAAGAAGTTTGGAAGTGTTTGAAAAAAGTTTGGATGAAGTCTGAAAGAGTTTTGGTGTACATAAAGGTCACCATGAACAACTAGTAAAAATTTGGCTAAGTCTTAGATATGTAAAAGTAACTCTGCTCAAGACATAAAGGTTACCTGAGAACGTCCATGGGTCCGACACAATCAAAAGTGGTCAGGTCGGATCTGGTTGGTTAAGTCGGAGACATTTTTTTTTTTTTATAATGACCTAACCTAACTCAACCTAAGGTGGGTCGAACTGGGTTGAGTCAAATCTGTTGGATCAAGTGAAAGAAGAATTATTGGAAAGAATAATAATAAAAACTATAAAACTATTGATTAAATTAAAACTAAACAAATTTAGAACTTTTTAAATCTTCCAAATACAACTAGACCAAAAATCCCCACTAACTTCAATTCAAAATTGTAAAACATTTTACTTAAAAAACCAAGAAATATATCATCACATGGAGCACCCAATCACTTTCTACCAGCCAACAAAACATTACCTGTAATGTCTAAATAAATAAGATCTATCCTACAAAATGACCTATAAGTTGTACACCCAGCAAACAAAACACCAATTCAAATAAACATGCATCCAAACAAACTCAATAAATATTTCTCTAAACTAACAAAATCAAAACGGACAGAGCGACCTGGGAGGAACTGTTGTTGTCCGAGAGGCGATAAGAGGGAAGTGAAGTGTCTAACCCCTAGAGGAAATAAATTATGGATTGGTTGGGTTGGTTGGATCGGGGTGGTTCATTATTTTGTCAACCCGTGACCCAACCCGACCCGATCTCGACCCGACACAAACTAACCCAACCCATCAAAAGTGGACTAGACTTCAATTGATCCACATTATTTATAATGTGGCAGCACTCTCCCCCAACAATTCCATAGACTACAAATCTACAAAGTCCAATAATAACATATGAAGAAGTTATTCTGTTGTTCTAAGCATAACTATGAATCATGTGACAGAAACATGAAATAAAATAAACCAGGTCACAGACTCATTATCCATGCATATTACCATGGAACTTCCAACTCTTATCATCAGACAGTGTACGGAGCTGAAACGTTGACATTGTTATGACAAATAATTGTAATGAAAATCCAAAAGTTTCGAAAAAAAATAAACTATTTTCACATTTGTGACAGTGATATAATATCCGGCAAGATTAATGAATTTCTTGTAACGGGTTGTTTTCTTCAAAAGTTGCGAACAATTTACGACTCATTTACTTCTGTTGCAAATATCTAATTCAAAAAAGAAATTCGTGAACAAATTTTAACAGCAAGGAATGGAAATTAACAAATTTGAGATGAATTTCATAACTAAAGATCATAAAGAATAAACAGAACCATGGGAGGCAAGCAATCCCAGCAAAAATGCAACAGAGATCCAGAGTTCAAATCGTCTACCTCTCTGCATTCAGCATTTCTGAGAAGACCTTGCTCATTGAAACACCAAACAGTTCTCTGGCACTAGCAGAACTGAACTGTAAAGTACTGCTCTCCACTTGCCTGCTATCGCCATCTACCAGAGGGTGCTCACCATCACTGTCATGCCCAGAGGCCTCATCGCTCACTTGAAGCCGTCGTGCACATTCCAAGTTCCACAACACATCTCCCATGGACGGCCGGTCAAGACCACAGTCAGCCAAACATTTCTCGGCCGTCTCCACAAACTTCTTCAACGAATTCTCCTTCACCTGCCCCGAAACCCGGGGATCCACCATTTCACGCACCTCTCCTTTCTTCATTCGCACCATTGCCCATTCAATCAAATTCACCTTGCCCTGTGGGAGAGATGGATCAATGACTGGTCTCCCGCACAGGACTTCAAGCAAGACCACTCCGAAAGAGAACACGTCTGATTTCTCAGTCAGCTGTTGTCGGAAAAGGTACTCGGGGTCGAGGTACCCGAAACTCCCCTTCACGGCCGTGCTCACATGGGTCTTGTCTATATCAGGACCAGCCCTTGAGATCCCAAAATCAGCAACCTTGGCCATGAGGTTCTCATCCAGCAGGATGTTGGCCGACTTGACATCGCGATGTATGATCGGCTTCACCGATCCCGTGTGGAGATAGTGCAGCCCCCGAGCAGATCCAATGCAAATCTCAAGCCTTTGTGTCCAGCTCAAGCAGGGGGCTTTGACGCCGTGGTCATGGAGATGGTCCTTGAGGGAGCCGTTCTCCATGTATTCATAAACTATGATCATCTTGTCGAACTCATCGCAGTACCCGATGAGGGAGACCAGGTGTCTGTGCCGGAACTGAGACAGCATTTCCACTTCGGTGCAAAATTCGGCAGCTCCTTGTTGGGACTGAGCGTTTCCTATCTTTACTGCCACCAGGCTGTCATCTCTCAAAACTCCCCTGTACACTTTGCCGAATCCACCAGCTCCGATGACAAGATTCTCGTTGAAGTTATCGGTAGCTTCTCGAATCACAGCAAACGGGAAGCGATACCCAATTTTCGAATTACTGAAGTTTGTCGATCCGTTGGGGTATTTGTATCCTCCATGTTCAAACTGAGATGGCTTTCCTCTCCTTCTGAACACAAAAAAGACAGACAAGCCCAATGCCACAGCAACAAATAGAATCACCCCAAAGACCAGACCCAAGATGAGACCAATCTTCGTTCTAGATCTAGACAACAATGGCATCCCAGCAGAGTCCGCAGGATCCAGGCTGCCATTGGAGCTGTTGATCTTCATTATCTCCAACCCATTAAGGATTGCATCCGGGCGGTGAAGGTTGCCAGGAGAAGCCCCTACGCTCACGCTGAGAACCCTGCTACTGCTTACCGTCAAGACAACATCTTTAGCATATGGGGCACCCAAGATGTTTGATGTTAGGCTACTCAGGTCAAGTTCCCTGGCAACAATCCATGAATTGACATAGACATTGAAAAACAGTACCCCCGGGGAGGTACTCACTATATCGCAGAAGTGTAATCTAAGAAGGTACTGAAAACCCGGATCGACATCAAAAAGCCACGTGACATTGGCAATGAGATTCGGATCATTTTCAGACCTCAGCTTGGTGGCTGTCCCATAGACGGCCCGGGGAGCAGTGTCACGGTTAGGCCATTTCCGTGTGTAGTTGACGGCTCGGATTTTCGATACTGGCATGGCGAGATTGCTGTGCTTCAGATATTTATCATCCGAGACCCAGGATCGCCACAGCGAATCATTCTCACGGGCCACCTCCAAGCTTCCCATGTTTACCCTCGCCATCGTCTCCATGGACTGCCTCTGCAGGTCGTTAATCTCGCCCGGGCGATCAATGGTGATGGCCGCATTCAAAATGAGATCATCCGGGACCGAAACAAGTTCTAAGGCGTTCAGGAAGGCAAATGAATTGGCATACGGGGTGAAGCTGAGGACCAGACTATCGGAGGTGACGTTTAAAGAGTACTCTTTCACAATGGAAACGTTTTGCGGCTGAAAATCCTTGAAGAGGGTGAGGGAATTTTGAACAGACGTCGAGAATCTTGCGGTGCTCAGATTATAAATCCCATCCACAAAAGAAAAAAAGTAAAGGCGAATGAAGTGGCGCCCCTGTCGTTTGATCGGGAGTGCATAATGAGAGGTTCCATTGAAGATTCGGGCAGTTCGGTAAAGAACTGAATCTGTAGAATTGGGGAAAGAGGCAGATGCCTCGGCGAAAATCTTATGCGGGGCGGAAAGGATGTCTGCATCGGAATCATCCGCCAAAAAAACCCTGCCTCTCACTGAAGTGTTTTTGGATGATCCACAGTCGATGAGGTAGTTGTCCGCCGGAACAAACCCTAACACGACTTTTATCAAACAGGTAGTGTACAGAACCCAAACTTCAAATTTTCCCAGAATAGCCATTGCTGGTTAAAAGTTAAAACCCAGATATGGGGGAAAATTTCAGAGTAGAAGGAATACAGAGACAAACAGGCAGCACAAGTGATCGGGAGCACAAACTTAGAAAAACAACGAATCAAAAGCCCAGGATTGAAAAGGGGGGCAAAATGACGAAGAAGAACGACCATCAATGGGCGGGACGGACCTCTGTCTTCGACGAGCCACAATGGGAATTTTCAGAGTAAGAAGGCGGGGCTTTCAAAGGAAAGCCGGCAGTCGCATCGAACTCCAGCCATGGAGGTTGGAGGAGTGACATCGAAGCTGGAGAGAGACGTTGCCGGTGGATGACAGCTGAGAAGGCAGGTCAAAGCCACGTGGCGAGTTGTGATTGGATACCATTTGGCCTTTAGTAAATGTAAATGGAGGACGAGGAAAGTCCCGCCCGCCCGATGGATTATTAATCCAGATTTTTTTAGAAAAATCGAATTTAAACATTTTAAAAATAAATAAAATGACATTAATTATCATAAATACTAAATTAGGTAATGTTAAAAAATATATTCTAAAATTTTGGGGTGCATATTTTTACTTTTTTAAATATTTAATTTCAAATCCGAAAATCACATTTGCCCTTTTCAGATTTAATGATAGCCTGATTGGGCGCCGATGAGGGCGGTGGGATGGACAGCTAAACAGGGACGCCGCTGCTCAATGTTTTTTCTCATAAAGGACAAAACGCCGTCACTTTCATTAATTCAAACGCAAATATTAAAATAATCATATTATTTCTAATAATCGTTTTACATTTGTTTTATCAATAGCAGGTATTCACGCACTTCTATCCGTTTTTTTGTTTTATTTTTTGTAGATGAAAATTAAATATGCATTTTTTGAAAGTGTCTATCTAGCATAGGCCAATGTCAGGAGATCAAGGTGGGTGGGAAAAGTCACAAGGACGTGAGGTTTAACAAACTTTTAGGTTTTCTAAATGTTTGTTGGTTTTCTAAAGGTTTGTTTTGCCCCCACAGTGCCACTTAATGGCTGCGTTTCTATGGGTCTCATGGGAGGTCTCAAGATCGAGTGTCCCTGAGTACTTGTAGACCCAGTAAGTCTATTAGTTTCTTTATAATCCTCCTTTCTAGACTATTTTAATAAACGTATATTAAGGAGGTCTCATCAATCCTGAGTTTAGCCCCTCGAGCCATTATCTAGGTTAATCATTAGTAATGATTTATTTTATGGGCACAATACAGGAGTTTAAATGCAATGAAACTTCATCAAATGTTCAAACACATACTATGCCAGATACAAATTGCATGGTCCAGATCAACATAAAACTTGCTCACCCACATCAATAAAGTTAAGACAAGAATTTTGCATGAGATTTGAATGTAGGTGGACATTCAAGATGTAGATAAAAACCGTAGAATAATGAATTTAAAGATGAGGTTGTCTTAAGGGTCAAATGAGCATTTCAACATTGAGGACGAATTTGGATGGAAATCGACCCACCTTCTTGGACTAACTATGGTCTTCTCATTGCTTAGGGTTGGAATTATAAAAGTCTAAGGAGAGTGTTACGAAAAAACCTCTCACGTATTTTTGGATTGTGTTTGTTAACAAAGCATGATGGATATCCTCTAAAAGACTTGTGGAGTCATTGTGGACTTGTGTCATAGTGTATGAAGAGGTCTGAAGGAAGCTTGTGTAGGTTCCGGGCGCAACGGAAGCACGTTGGTGAGGTTGTCCAACTTTGATTTTAGCGTTAAACAACGTTCAAACCGAGATCTGTTACGATATAAAACGCCAGATCTTTGGAATAGAACGAAGAACGAAAAACAAAATAGGGAGTCCAGGAATCATAGAGATATGATCATCATATGTTGGTTATAATTAATTTAATTAATTCACAAGAATTACCTTGGTGGAATTCTTTCTTCGTTAATGTCTCCGGTCACGATCTGGTGTGATCCGTCGTTGCGTCGTAGAATCTAAGTGTAGGATTCCTCTAGCGGCGATCCACACGTGCTCCATGTATCTCTGGATGTCGCCGAAGGGATCTCCGGGTGCTAGCACGGAAGAACATTCGCTTGCGCTGTCCGCCTTCAATCGCTTTGATCCGATGGAGGAGGATCTCTCTCGGTCTTGAGAGCGTTTTTGGAGAAAGTAGTTCTTTCGGCCTTGAAAGAATTCTCCAAAATTGTTGTGCACAACGATTGAGAAAAAGTGTTGGGGTTGTGAGTATATTTATAATCAGGTTTGAGGTTATAGAGTTATGACAATAAATAAACGCGTTACGCGTTTTATTTATTTAATTAACTCTCATTGAAAACCCTCATGTCGAATGATTAATTCTCTGACATGCGTCCACGCTGATTATAATAAATATCATTTAATAAAACAATATTAATTCCTCAAAATCCCAACTGAAAAAACTACACGGCGTGTAATCATTAATACACGACGTGTACTCATTTTCCATAAAACTACACGACATGTGTATTTAATATACACAACGTGTGCTTTTATTTTCCATTTTTCTTTATTTCCTCCACCACATTTATTGGTTCTTGAGTAATGGTCATTCATTTGTTAAATAAATATAACTGCATTACTCGCTCATAAATATATATTATTTCGCCCATAATATATTATCTCGAATAACTAGTGTCGAAATAAATGCAATCAGACATCCTTAAATAATTATTAAACCATACTCAGGAATAATATTTATTTAACTTGTTAAATTAATATTTAACTAAGATACATGGACACACTTAGTGTGTGATCCTCTAGGCCCATTTCTCAGTGGTATTAGGCGGAGCCTGCCTAAAGTTTAAGGTTAACGTCTAGCAACACGCCAAGACACCCATATAGAAAGAAGTTAACTCCGCAATGACGTGTCACATCCTACGAACGTTTATTGTCTAATATAATCCATTTGTCATGATATCTCGAATCAAGCGGGTTGCATGCTAGTGTCATCAACCAATGTGCTCGATTATTCTTTCTCTGACTTTCCAGAATTGAACTCGCCCATATCTTACAATGACCATGGATTTATTTAGGCTATATCAATTACATCAAAGGCCCTGAGATATCTACTTCTGTTATGGAACAGAAGGGGCAAATCCTTTCTCGCATTATCTATTAATGCAGTATTACTCGTGACGCACCCAACATATCCTACCTCGCTGCGAACAGTGTGTCATCACAGTTTTCGTCAATACATTTAAGTGCGCGAGTTGTAATACCCATTAATAATAATCTTAAAGTCTAAGGACCAATACACACATCCGCAGATAGGAACATCTAATGACACTATGAAATGTGGATTTCCTACTGGCGGGTCTCGTTCTCATAATATCCTCCTGGATATTACCAAGGGCGCACACCATAAGAAGGTGCCTCAAAGTTTTATGAGTGCTCACCCCTAATGGCCCGTATTATTTGTGTCCCTCAAATAACATCATCCGGTCATAAAACATATATTCAAGAACAATGTTATGGCACTTCCGGGTTCTCATCATAGCAGGGATCCGCTATGACCTTTAATACAACAACTGTCCTTAGAACATTATCACATGCATTGTCACGCAGAAGAACAATCAAGATGTGATAAGGTATTTATTAATGAATAAAGTACAAAGTAGTTGGTTCTAGGCCACCAACTCCAACAGACTCCCACTTGGACTAGAGCAAACTGCTAACAACCTTTAATCCGCTAGCTCTCACATGATATTCATGCTTCTGCTGAGATAGACCTTTAATCATGGGGTCTGCCATGTTCTCTTCCGTGGACACTCTGCTCACTGCAACTTCACCCCTCTGATAGAAATCCCTCAAGAGGTGATATTTCCAGAGTATGTGCTTTGTCCGTTGATGTGACCTTGGTTCTTTTGCAAGAGCCACCGCTGCAATATTATCACAATACAAAGTGATAGGATCTTTACTGCTAGGCATCACATCAAGCTCCTGGACAAAGTTTCGAATCTTGACGGTTTCCTTGGCTGCATCATAAGCCGCTATATATTCGGACTCCGCTGTAGAATCGGCGACAACTGGCTACTTTGAACTATTCCAGCTCACAGCTCCTCCATTGAGACAAAAAACATATCCAAATTGCGACTTCAGATCGTTCTGATCTGTCTGAAAACCAGCATCAACATACCCTCTGATGACAAGCTCCTCGTCTCCTCCATACACCAGGAACATATCCTTAGTTCTTCTCAGATACTTAAGGATAGTCTTAACAGCAGTCCAATGTTGTTCTCCTGGATCTGCTTGATATCTGCCTACCATGCTCAGTGCATAGGCAACATCAAGCCTGATACATAACATGACATACATGATGGATCCTATAGCCGAAGCGTATGAGATCTTACTCATTCTATCTTTCTCCTGTTGTGTCTGTGGACACATTTTCTTAGAAAGATGTAGGTCATGTGACACTGGAACTAATCCCCTCTTGGATTGTTCCATACTAAATCTATTTAGTATCTGGTCAATGTATGTACCCTGACTTAGTTCAAGCAGCCTCTTGGATCTATCACTAATGATCTTGATCCCTAGAATGTAGGCTGCTTCACCCAAGTCCTTCATGGAGAAACACTTGTTCAACCAGTCCTTAACTGACTGTAAGACTGGTACATCGTTTCCAACAAGCAATATATCGTCAACATATACTACTAGGATAACGATCACATTCCCATTAAACCGCTTATAAACACAGGGCTCACATTTGTTCTTAATGAAACCAAATTCCTTTATGGCTTCATCAAATCAAATGTTCCACGACTTGGATGCTTGCTTTAATCCATAAATGGATTTCTGCAACTTGCAAACCCGTTTGGCTTCACCTGGTGTCACAAACCCTTCTAGTTGTGTCATATAGACATCTTTCTGAATGTTCCCATTAAGGAATGTTGTTTTGACATCCATTTGCCAAATCTCGTAGTCATAGTAAGCTGCTATGGCAAGTATGATTCTTATGGATTTAAACATGGCAACTGGTGAGAAATTTTCATTATAGTCAATTCCTTGACGCTGTCTGAATCCTTTAGCCACTAGCCTTGCTTTATAGGTGCTAACTTGACCTTCCATGTCCAGTTTTCTCTTGAATACCAATTTGCATCCAACAGACTTTACATCAACTGACTCATCGACCAGAACCCAGACTTGGTTCTGATACATGGAATCTATCTCAGAATTCATAGCTTCTAGCCATCTTACAGCTTCTGATCTTTCTACTGCTTCCTTGTAGGAGAGAGGTTCATCATTGTCCAAAAATAATGATTCACCATCCTCGGTGACTAGGAAACTAAATCTCTCTGGTTCCCTTACCTCTCTTGAGCTCCTACGCAGTACTTGTGTTTTTAGAACCTCTTCCACAGGGATCTGTGGAACTTGTTCATGTACCAACTCCTGTGTATCTTGAGCATCAACTTCGTCGAAATCAATCTTGCTCCCACTATCCTTCTTGAGGATGTGCTCCCTCTCAAGAAATACGGCTTGTCTGGCGACAATTACTTTCTTTTCTGAAGGGTTATATAGGTAATATCCTTTCGTTTCCTTGGGATATCCTATAAAGATACACCTCGTGCCCCGGGGTGCTAGTTTGTTGCCTGAGAAGGCCATAACAAACGCCTCGCATCCCCATACACGTGTGTGCGACAAAGTGGGTTTCCTTCCATTCTATAACTCGGATGGAATTCCATTTTCCACCTTAGTTGGTACTCGGTTTAATGTGTATGCTGCAGTTTGTAATGCATATCCCCAAAAGGATAATTGAGGATCTGCATGACTCATCATCGACCTCACCATGTCCAACAAGGTGTGGTTCCTCCTTTCACTAATACCATTCCACTGTGGTGTATAAGGAGGAGTGAGCTGCGATAGAATCCCATACTCCCATAGAAGATTGATGAACTCTTGGTTCAAATATTCTCCACCTCGATCCGATCGAAGTTTCTTTATCTTCTTACCAAGCTGATTCTCCACTTCATTCTTGAATTCCTTAAATTTCTCTAAGGACTCTGACTCATACCTCATTAAGTAGATATAGCCATATCTACTTAAATCATCAGTAAAAGTAATGAAGTAAGAATATCCACCTCTAGCTTCTATTGGAAATGGTTCACATACATCAGTGTGCACCAATCCTAGAAGCTCTGTGGCCCTTTCACCATGTCCACCGAAAGGCGACTTGGTCATTTTACCTTGTAAACAAGCGTGACATCTATCAAGTGTTTTTAGCTTAGTAGAGTCTAAATAACCATCTTGGTAGAGCTTTGTCAAGCGCTTCTCGTTTACATGACCGAGACGGTGATGCCACAACTGGGTGATGTATGAGTCATGTGAGTTTGTTTCATTATCAATTTCCAACACTTGATTTTCGTAATTTAATACATACAAACCATTATTTAAATGTGCCATACCATAACATACGTTGTTCTTATAAAAGAGACAACCCTTATTTCCAAACTTGAAAATAAATCCATCTATATCCAAACAAGATACATAAATTATGTTCTTGGTAACACTAGGCACATAATAAAAGTTATGTAAAACCAAAATCATCCCTGTCGGCAATGAGAGGTGGTAATCCCCAATAGCCAACGCAACCAATCTTATGCCATTGGCAGCTCAAAGATCCATCTCTCCTATGGAAATCTTTCTAAATCTACTTGGTTCCTGCATTTGAATACAGATGTGAGCCCCACAAGCTGTATCTAATACCCAATGTGTAGAAATAGAAAGATTACACTGGATAACGAACGCACCTTTAGCATCCCCATGCTTCTGGGTGCAGTTCCTCTTCCAGTGGCCTTGCTTGCCACATGAAAAACATACTACCTTCCGTTCCTTACCCTGCCTCTGGATCTTCCCCTTCTTGGAAGGACGACGCTCGGGGGCTTTAGACCATTTATAAGTCTTTGGCCCCTTTTCCTTGTCCTTTCTTTTCTTATTCTCCATAAGGACTGCGGGTTTGTCATGCCCCATGTCCTTATCTACCTGGCGAATTAAGGTCAGAAGTTTCGATAGACTCTTCTCATTATTGCTCATATTGTAGTTGACAATAAAGCTTGAGAAGGCCTTGGGCAGTAATGATAGGATGAGATTTGTAAGAAAATCATCCGGGAACTTAATCCCTAAGATGTCTAGGCGTTCAATGTAGCCAATGAGCTTGACTACATGAGACCCAGCTGGCACAGACTCTCCAAGATTAGTTGTAAACAAAGCATTGGAGATCTCATATCTCTCCTGTCTCTCCTTCTCTTGGTAGAGATCCTTAAGGTGAGACATCATGCTATACGCATCCATGTTTTCATGTTGCTTCAAGAGCTCATTAGACATGGATGATAGCATGAAACACTGGACATCTGTGGAATAATCCATGTGTTTCATGTAGAGAGATAGTTCCTCATCACTGACCTCCTTTCCAGGCGCAACTAGAATAGGCTCTTCTAGCACATACAATTTTCTTTTGTGGCGAAGGATGACGCATAAACGCCTCTGCCACTCTTGGAAATTGGTGCCGGTGAGAAGGTTTTCCTTCTCAAGTATGGTTCACAATGATATGTTTGAAGTCATTTTTCTTGTTGTTTCTACAAATTAAGATGAGAAAAGGTTTAGTACTTTATTAAAAAAATGAGACAAATAAATTAATTAATACTTATTAGTCTCCCACTATTTTATCGAAATCCAATAGCCCTCACCATTGACTTCGAAATATTCTGTTGCCTGAATATTCTAGTGGCAAGGATCCATATTGCCCTTCGCATTACCCCAACTAGGGTTGGTCAAGAAACTTGAAGGGTTTTAGGTAGGCATTCCAAATTCCAACTGCATTAACTCACAGCTCCTTGATCCGCTGAGTGGACTCCCCAATCCTGAAATCCTTTTATTTTGGATTTCCTCAACCTTTGCCTCTTGGTCACACCAAGTCCTACTGTGACAGTCAACCTTTGATGCGAACCAATTCAAGTCAACCCAAAACCTTAAATTGGAATTCCACGATAATTAAAAGCACCCCAACTAGGGTTGGTCAAGCACTTTGAACTATGGTTTGATTCTAACCAAGATTATGGAAGGCTATACCGACTTAATATTTCTTTGAGGGATTTTATCCTTATACATAAATTTACAATTTATTATCTTTTATTACATGCTTGTTAATATTAAGTGGGATATACTTAAGTGATTAATCATGTCTAAAATAATATTTATGTATAAGCCGGTTTTATTTTAGTTTCATCTTGCATGCTTGTTTAATTCATTAATTGTGTGATCGTGACAACACACCCACAATAAATAAACCATGCAACTGACAGAAATAAAATAAATGGAATGATCACGATCTTTGTTCTATTGGTTAGTTTATCTAGCGGTTGATAAACTAACCCAAGACCCATGGGAGAAACACCTTGAACCTTTCGTGTTTGTGTTTACAGCTTTCCACCTATCCACCTTTGTATCTCCTTGGATTGGTTTCACCTTGGCTCCTAACTTGAGTCGCCTCCACTAGCTTGGGAGCTCCATCCATTACATATTCATTTATCTCACATGCAGGTGAGGGGTAAAAATGGGTTTTTACATAAAAGAATCCTTGGGTGCGCAGGCCCTACATATTAATGAGGAGACGGCTCGCAGGCCAACAAATTTAATTTAAATAAATAAATTAAAGAAAACCATTCACATACAAAGGTCTTGGTCTAGCTCATGATCATCCATACATGCAATGATATTTACGCATAAATAAAACTAGCATTAAATTATTTAATCATTCTTGTTTAAGATAAATCACGCTCGAATCAATTAATTTATCTTTAATTAATCAATCCTTTTATCTTAAACCCTTTTCTGAATTTCCTTGAGATTCTCATCCATCATAATTTTAAACAAATTAAAATTATCCTTGTACGTAACCTGTACCTTAGAGGCAACCTGGTGAATTCCCGTTCATTACGCAGATGTTAAATTAAACACATATATATAAAACACCTATCACGTGTTGTGCCTCAGATTTACGCCTGCACCATGGTACACGTCTCAAGGGTTTGTATAATATAATAATAAATTTTAATAAATCTGCGTAATTTGGGTGAGTACACGGCGTGTAGTTCCGACTACACGGCATGTACTTTTCTTCACTATCCATCCGAAGTACATGCCCGAGGACATGGCGTGTTAATGTACTTCGAAAATTTTCGGAGTACACGGCGTGTTCAGTGGGACACACGTCGTGTAGTTTCCACGTTACACGGTTTCCAGCCGGGCAAGTCATGTACGGGGTACACGGTCCAACCCTAACCCGAAGGGACTACACACCGTGTTCTGTTGGACCACACGACGTGTAATCTGGAAACCGTGTGTCACCTATTCCTGGTCAACACACGATGTCATAAATGACTTAGATAGGATCAATACACGACCTGATTTGGCAGACCAGTCCGATGCATGAACCTAGACTACACGACGTGTACTTCTGAATACATGCCGTGTATTTTCGTGTTGTACAGCCAAGAACTTTTGGCTCCTCCAGATGAGATCCTATATTTTATTTTAATAAAAATTAAAAGAAACAGTTGTTTTTGTATGGTGAATGAGAAACGATAGAGGAGGAACAGATCTCGAGATTCAGATTTAAATAACGATTAACTTGAATTGAAACAACTAAATTATTAAATGTGTAAATCACTAATAAATAATTATAATCAACGATATGATCCCTCTGATACCACTTGTAGGTTCCGGGCGCAGTGGAAGTGCATTGGTGAGATTTCCCAACTTTGATTTTAGAGTTAAACAACGTTCAAACCGAGACCCGTCACGATATAAAACACAGGATCTTAGGAATAGAACGAAGAACAAAAAACAAAATAGGGATTCCCAGAACCATAGATATAGGATCATCATATGCTGGTTATAATTAATTTAATTAATTCACAAGAATTACCTTGGTGGAATTCTTTCTTCGTTGATGTCTCCGGTCACGATCCGGTGTGATCCGTCGTTGCATCGTAGAATCCAAGTGTAGGATTCCTCTAGTGGTGATCTAGACGTGCTCCACGTATCTCTGGATGTTACCGAAGGGATCTCCGGGTGCTAGCACGGAATAACCTTCGCTTGCGATGTCCGCCTTCGATCGTCTTGATCCGATGGAGGATGATCTCTCTCGGTCTTGAGAGCGTTCTTGGAGGAAGTAGTTCTTTCGGTCTTGAAAGAATTCTCCAGAATTGTTGTGTAAAACGATTGGGAAAAGTGTTGGGGTTGTGCGAATATTTATAATCAGGTTTGAGGTTATAGAGTTATGACAATAAATAAACACGTTACACGTTTTATTTATTTCATTAACTCTTATTGAAAACCCCCATGTCGAATGATTAATTCCTTGACATGCACCCACGCTGATTATAATAAATATCATTTAATAAAACGATATTAATTCCTCAAAATCCCAACTGAAAAAACTACACGGCGTGTAATCATTAATACACGGTGTGTACTCATTTTCAATAAAACTACATGGTGTGTGTATTTAATATACATGGCATGTGCTTTTATTTTCCATTTTCATTTATTTTCTCCACCACATTTATTAGTCCTTGAGTAATGGCTATTCATTTGTTAAATAAATGTAACTGCATTACTCGCTAATAAATATATATTATTTCACCCACAATATATTCTCTCGAATAACTAGTATTGAAATAAATGCAATCAGACATCCTTAAATAATTATTAAACCACAGTCAGAAATAATATTTATTTAACTTGTTAAATTAATGTTTAACTGAGATACATGGACACACTTAGTGTATGACCCTCTAGGCCCCTTTCTCAGTGGCATTAGGTGGAGCCTACCTAAATTTCAAGGTTAGCATCTAGTAACATGCCAAGGAGCCCATAGAGAAATAAGTTAACGCCGCAATGACGTTTCACCTCCTACGAACGTTTACCATATAATATAATCCCTTTGTCACGATATCTCGAATCAAGAGGGTTGCATGATAGTGTCATCAACCCATGTGATCGATTATTCTTTCTTTGACTTTCCAGAATTGAACTCGCCCATACATTACCATGGCCATGGATTTATTTAGGCTATATCAATTCCATCAAAGGGCCTGAGATATCTACTTCCATTATGGAATAGAAGGGGAAAATCCTTTCTTGCATTGTCTATTAATGCAGTATTACTCGTGACGCACCCAACGTATCCTACCTTACTGCGAACAGTGTGTCTTCATAGTTTTCGTCAATACATCTAAGTGCGCGAGTTATAATACCCATTAATAATAATCTTAAAGTATAAGGACCAATACACATGTCCGCAGATAGGAACATCCAATGAAACTATGTAATGTGGATTTTTTACTGGCGTGTCTCGTTCTCATAATATCCTCCGGGATATTACCAAGGGCGCACACCATGAGAAGGTGCCTCAAAGTTTTATGAGTCCTCACCCCTAATGTCCTATATTATTTGTGTCCCTCAAATAATATCATCCGGCCATAAAACATATATTCAAGAACAGTGTTATGACACTTCTAGGTTCTCATCATAGTAGGGATCCTCTATGACCCTTTAATGCAGCAACTGTCCTTAGGACATTATCACATGCATTGTCATGCAGAAGAACAATCAAGATGTGATAAGGTATTTATTAATGAATAACGTACAAAGTAGTTGGTTCTAGGCCACCAAATCCAACAGCTTGGAGATATCATGGCACGGAGGATGAAAATCACACCACCGTGATATCGATTTGCCATGATGTTTGTTCTCACACTACAGGAAGCACCCCCCGTGAAATTTTGGTGCGAGAGTGTTTGGTGCTGGAAGAGGCATTGTGATGTGAGCATGAAAACCATTCCATAACTATCTTACGTAGGAGTTAAACTTAGCTACATGAGAATAATTATAGAGGGATCATGCTGCAAGGTATTTTTCCTATGTTGTAATGGATGTTACATATGAATAAATGGATATGACGTTGGATGAAATATTGTGCTGTGAAGGAAGAAACATCACATCAGAGCTACGAAATTTTAAAATTCTATGAAGAGTGGATCACAAATATAAGTCACTTCGTAACTCTAGAGGTCATGTCATGAAGAAGGTACATGTTTCATGATGAGGAGGCCGCAAAATTCTTGTGTTCTATTAGAAGGTGGACATTGCACTATAGAGCACGGGCTACGTTGTGATATGTTAATTGAAAGTATATTCAACAAGATGTGAAATGCGAAGTCCAAGCCAAGATTTTCATAGGATAAGGACATTGCATCGCAATGGTGATCATCACCCCATGAAGTTGTCAAGTTAAATAGATTACCTATTTTTCAAGGTTTGTCGAGTTAAACAGATTACCTAGTTTTCAAAGTTCCTATCTTATAAGAGGTTTCAAGAGATTCGAATTAAAAGTGGTTGACTCGGATTTGGAAGACTTTTATGGATGAATTTTTCCATCATAACCAAGGAAACTTTAAGATCTTAAACAAAGGAAAGATAGAGAATCACTTTTTATTAGAGAGATATTTTCTTGCACAAAAGGATGTGGAAGATTAGCAATTAAAGGCGATCAAGAGAGAAGAAAATTCTAATCTTTTCTAGAAATAAGAGAGGGAGATCCATGAGTTCATCTCGCTAGAATTTTACATAGATTCATTAATTAGATGAAAGGATGAGATATTTTTTATGCCATATTTATTGTAATTCACATTTGTGGTTCATGGAAGATTAAGGTATCTATAACACCCTGTCCTGAATCACCTGGTTTGAGTCGAAGTGCCACATGACCTCATGTGTGCCTCCCCATATGCAAGAGGTTTCCGATTAGCAACGAGAGTCTGAATGTCATCAAT
Source organism: Viscum album (assembly GCA_963277665.1). Lineage (NCBI taxonomy): Eukaryota > Viridiplantae > Streptophyta > Magnoliopsida > Santalales > Viscaceae > Viscum > Viscum album. The sequence continues at coordinate 18,648,937 of OY728157.1, read as the reverse complement.
GGAGAGACTATGCCCTCAATATCAATAAAAAATCATAAATAATAACACAACAGAATAAATAAACGATGCTAAAATAATGGAATGATATGTATCTCAACTTATACAAAACAAATAACCAAGGATCCCAAAGTGATAGGTCAAACAAGAGAGTGTGCATGACAGATAAGTAAATAAAACACTGCGGCATCACTCTAGAGTTCATCCCTGTATCACCACCGAACACCAAGATCTGTCTCCTAGCTCACTATTAATGGGGCCTTGCTCTTTCATGTATCCCTAATCATGAAGTTTCACACACATCGAGATATCTATGCAGGGTGTAAGTATGAACCCGGTAGGACACCACCAATGTGTCCTTAACATTAGTGCACATGCATAAGAGTGTATGTCATGACAATAAATAAACGTACAAGAAACAACATGTAGGTTCTAGGAATAGTGGAAACGCGGTTGTTCCGACACCCAAATTTAATTTTTACCATGATCAATAATTATTTCGGGATTAATACGATGATGAACGTCAGTCTCCACAGAATAGAATCAAATCTTTAGATAAAGAAGGAAGAGGTCTGAAACCTTTAGAGATGATATTTCACATCATGTTTATAATTAATTTAATTAATTACATAAATAAAAGAATACCTGGATATTCAATACTTTTTTCGTTGATGATGCTGATCATCCAGAATGACCCTTCCGGATTGTCTCATTGTGCTTGCGAGGATCCAAACTAGAATCCCTCTAGCGGTGATCCACACGTGCTCTGATGACACTCGATCGACACCACTCATTCTTCGGGTGTTAGCACGACGAAGCGAGTGTCTTGTGTCAGTCATTCTTGATAGATTGTTCTTCGGTCTTGAAGAACGTCTCTCATTCTTGAGAGGGGTAGGAATAGGATTCGAGAGAGAAATAGTTTAGCTCAAATATTCTCAATTCACCGGGCGTGGAGTTCGGTACATAGCACAATAGACGTACATATTTATTTATCGACATGGGGTTCAGTTACAATATTTAATTGCGTAACAACAATTAAATACATTAATAAACTTAGAGAAAACCGATAATTTTAATAATAATACCGCATCATTATTTATAGTGCGCTAACTTGCGCAAAAATGGAATTATAAATAAAATTTCACGTCACAAAATAATAGCAGTGTTATTATTATTTTAACTTGTGCCAACTAGTTAAATAATTATTTACCGTCTTGTAAATAATTATTTTACTACTGGACCAGCCTTGGTCTACTCGAACTCCACTTCCATTTATTGAACACCCGAATAAATAAATAAATAATTTATTCTCTTAAATAAATATTTTATTTACAAACTAGTAAATTAATATTTATTAAATGTTCAATAAAATAAATATATTTTACCCACAATCCAGTGAATAAATATTTATTTAATTTATGCAATCATTTTAACTTGAATAAAATTATTCCACTATCTTGAGAATAATATTTATTTTATTAATTGAATTCAAATAGAATTTAACCGAGACCATCAGAAACACTTAGTGTGTGACCCTCTAGGATTCTTTCTCGTTGGCATTAGGTGGGATTGACTAAAGTCCAAAAGTATTGTCTAGAAACGGGTCAAGACACCCAAGAGAAAGAACTTAAAGTCATAACAACGACATCCACATACGAACGCTCACTGTGTAATATAATCCCTTTATCTTAATATATCATCAAGCTGGTTTCATGATAGTGTCATCAACCTTTATGCTTGATATGTCGTTCTTTGACTACCTGAAATAAACTCTTCATTACACCATGACCATAGAATTTTGTGCGACAATTCTATTTCAATCAAAGGGACAAGATATCAAATTTCATAAATGGAAGGGACAATTCCTTCCTCGACTTATCTATTAATAACATGTCATTCATGATGCACCCAATGTACCTTACTTCCCGCAAACTGTATGTGTGACGGTTTTCGTCAGCAAATCAAAGTGCGCGAGTCATGACACGTATTAATGATAATCTTAAAGTCTAAGGATCATTACACACGCTCGCAGATAGGAACATCTGATGACACCAAAACATGCGGAATTCCTACTGGCGAGTTTGTTCTCATAATCTTCCGTTTTGGAGATTACTAAATGCGAACTTTATGAGAATAAGTCCCATCTACTTAAGAGTACTCACAATTGACGGTCTGTATACTATGTGTCCCATTATAGTATGTCATCCAACCGCAAAACTATATTTAAGAATATTGTCATAGCACTTCAAGGTTCTCATCATAACAGGGAATTGCTATGACCTTGTCAATGTGACAAATACTCCATGACATTATTACACTGAAGTCATGCAGAACAATGAACAATATGTAATAAGATGTTTAATATTTAAATATATTAAATATTCATGTAATCAAAGTATAAATAGTTGGTTCTAGGACACCAACTCTTACAAACTCCCACTTGGACTAGAGCCAACTGCCTACGACTTTCAGTCCACTAGACCTCACATGATGATCATGTTTCTGCTGAGTTGAGGCTTTAGTTAAGGAGTCCTCCACATTGTCATCTGTGGAAATACTGCTCACCGCAACTTCACCTCTCTGAGAAAAATCCCTCAAGAGATGATACTTATGAAGTATGTGCTTCATCCGCTGATGTGACCCTGGCTCTTTTGCGAGAGCCACTGCTGTAGTATTATCACAGTACAGTGTGATGAGATCTTTACTGCTAGGTATCACATCCAGCTCCTGGACGAAGCTTCGCATCCAAACTGCTTCTCTAGCTGCCTCAAAAGCTACGATATACTCGGACTCTGCTATAGAATCTATGACCACACTCTGATTTGAGATCTTCCAGCTCACTGCACCTCTATTCAAAGTGAATATGTATCCCGTTTGCGACTTCATGTCATCTTGATCCGTTTGGAAACTAGCATCTTCATATACTCTGATGACTAGTTTCTCATCTCCTCCATAAACCAGGAACATATCTTTAATATTCCTTAAATACTTTAGGATAGTCTTGACTTCCATCCAATGGCAGTCACTTGGGTCAGCTTGATATCTGCCTACTGCACTCAATGCGTAGGCAACATCCAGCCTAATATATAGCATGTCATACATGACTGACCCAACCACTGATGTGAATGGAGTCCTTTCCATTATCTTTCTTTCCTTGTGTGTTCGAGGACATATTTTCTTAGAAAGATGAATGCCGTGTGATGTTGGAAACAATCCCCTCTTGGATTGTTCTATACTGAATCTCATCAGTATCTTATCAATGTTTTTACTTTGACTTAGGCCCATCAATCTCTTGGATTTATCACAATGGATCTTGATCCTAAGAATATATGTTGCCTTTCCCAAGTCCTTCATGGAGAAGCATTGATTCAACCATGCCTTAAAAGACTATAAGACCGGTATCTCGTTCCCAATAAGTAATATGTCATCAACATATACTATTAAGAAAAAGGTTGTACTCCCACTAAACCATTTGTAGACACAATGCTCACATTAATTTTTGATAAAACCAAATTTCGTTATGGATTCATCAAAATGAATGTTCCATGACCTGGATGCTTGCTTTAATCCATAAATGGATTTATGCAACTTGAATACCTTATTGGCATCCTTTGGAGTCATAAAACCTTCAGGTTGTATCATGTAAACATCTTCTCGAAGGTTCTCGTTAAGGGAGGCTGTTTTGAAATCCATTTACCAAATCTCATAGTCATGGTAACCAACAATGGCCAATATAATTATGATGGATTTCAGCATTGCAACTGGTGAGAAGGTTTCGTCATAGTCAATGCCTTGACGCTGCTTGAACTCTTTTTCAACCAGTCGTGCCTTATAGGTACCGACTTGTCCTTCCATGTTAGTTTCTTCTTGAATACCAATTTGCAACCAACATGCTTAACATCAACTGAAGGATCTACCAAAATCCAAACTTGGTTTTGGTATATGGAATCTATTTTAGAATTCATGGCTTCTTTCTACTTGGCAACATTTGTTCCACTTACTACTTCCTTGTAGGTTAGAGGATCATTATTATCAACTAATAATGAGTCACCATCCTCGATAACTAGAAAACTGTACCATTTCGGTTATCTAACCTCTCTTGTACTCCTATGCAGTTCTTGTGTCTTTAGAATAGTTCTTTCTTCCATAGGGCTTTATGGAATCTGTTCCTATACCAACTCTTGTATACCTTGAGCCTCAACTTCATCAAAGTCTATCTCGCTCCCACTATCTCTTTTGGAGATGTGCTCCCTCTCAAGGAATATGGTGTGTCTTGCCACTATAACCTTTTTGTCTGAGGGGTTGTATAGGTAATATCTTCTTGTTTCTTTGAGGTATCCTATAAAGGTACACTTTGTGCCTCAGGGTCCAAGTTTTTTACTTGAAGAGGACTTAACAAAAGCTTCACTTCCCCACACATGTAAATTTAATAACATGGATTTATTTCCACTCCAAAACTTGTATGAAATACCATTTATCAATTTTGTTGGTACTTGGTTTAGTATGTGCACTGCTGTTTGTAATGCATATTCCCAAAATGATAATAGAAGACTTTCCCGACTCATCATTGATCTCACCATGTCCAATAAGGTGCAGTTTCTCCTTTTTTCTCACACCATTCCACTGGGGCGTGTAAGGAGGAGTGAGTTGGGATATGATCCCAAAATCCTGTAAGTAATCAATGAAGTCTTGATTAAGATATTCTCCACCTTGATCTGAGTGGAGTTTCTTAATCTTTTTACCAAGTTGGTTCTCAACTTTATTCTTGTATTCTTTGAACTTATCAAAAGAATCTGACTTATACCTCATTAAGTATCCATATCTACTAAAATCATCAGTAAAAGTTATGAAGTATGAGTACCCTCCCCTTGCTTCAACTGGAAATGATCCACACACATCAATATGAACCAATTTAAGAATCTCTTTGACCCTTTCACCTTTCCCACTAAATGGGGATTTGGTCATTTTTCCTTGTAAACATGGATGAAATATTCCAAGTGGTTTTAGTTTGAAAGAATCTAAATATCTATCTTGATGTAACTTTGTCAAGCATTTCTCATTTACATGACCTAGCCGATGATTCCAAAGTTGGGTGTGGTATGAGTCATGTGAAGTATCTTTGTTATTGATTTCCATTACTTAGTTTGTGTAATCCAACACGTAAAGACAACTGTATAAATGTACCCTACCAAAACAAATGCTATCTTTGAAAAAGAAGCAAAATTCATTCCTAAAATTGAAAAAAATCCATCTATATCTAATCTGGATATAGAAATAATGTTTTTAGTAACAAAAGACACAAAATAAAAACCCTTTAACACCAAGATCATCCCAGTTGGAAATGTGAGGTGGTATTCCCCGATAGCTGCCACAAAAAGTCTAGCTTCATTGGTTACTTGTAGATCTACCTTCCCTCGATCAATCTCCCTGAATCTACTTGGTTCCTATATTTGGATACATATGTGAGTAAAAAAAGTTGTATCTAATACCCAATTTGTAGAAACATATAGATTACATTTGATAACAAATGCACCTGAAGCTTCCCCTTTCTTCTTAGGCTGGGTGTAGTTCTTCTTCCAGTGGCCATTCTTACCATATGCTAAACAAACAACTTCCTATTCCCTTGCCTCCCCTTTGATCTTCCTTTTCTTGGAAGGGCGTGAAGAATCTTTGGTCTTAAAGCTCTTCGCCTTCCCTTTCCTCTTATTCACCATAAGGACAAAAGGCTTTTTGTGCTTCATATCTTTGTCCACATAGAAAATGAGGATAAGAAGATCAGATAGAGACTTCTCAATATTGTTCATATTGAAATTAACAATAAATCTATAGAAGTTATGAGGGATTAATGCAATAATGAGATTGGTGCCCAGTTCTTCGAGGAGTTTAAACCCTAGAACCTCCAAGCGCTCAATATAGCCAATGAGCTTAACTACATGAGGCCCAGCTGGGGCACCCTCTCTAAGATTACTCTGAAAGAGTTCCTTGGAGATCTCAAACCATTCTTGTCTTTCTCTCTCATGGTAAAGATCACAGAGGTGCTCGAGCATGCTATAGGCATCCATGTTTTCATGAGACTTCATGAGCTCACTAGACATTGATGATAACAAAAAACATTGAATGTCGACCGCATCGTTCATATGTTTCACATAGACCAAGAACCCTCCATCACTCGCCTCTTGGGTAGGTGAATCAGGTAATGCCGACTCCATCATGTAAGACTTCTGTTCATTGAGTAGAATAACCTGAAGGTGTCTAAACCATTTTTGAAAGTTACTGTTGGTGAGGATGTTCTCTTTATCCATAATTGATCATAGGTATAGTGTGATTGAAGAGTTTTTCATTTTATTTTACAATTAAAAGATCAGATGATTAGTACTTTCTTGATTAAATTTTATGAGAAATAATAAATTAATCTTATTAAGTCTCCCACCATTTTATCAAGTCCCAATAGTCCTCACCATTAAACTCAGAATGTCCAGTTTTTATGACATTTTAGTGGCAAAGATCCATATTTCCCTTCGCATAACCCCAACAAAGGTTGGTCAAGTTATTTTAAGGTTTTTAAGTAGGAAGGTCTCTGTCAACTATGGGCTTGCAACTCCTTGATCCATTGAGTGGACTCCCCAATACTGAAATCCTGACTTGGATTTCCTTAACACTTGCCTCTAATATTACACCAAGTCTAGAAAGGGATACTCCTCTTGATGTAATATGGTTAAGTCAACCCAAAACCTTTCATAAGGGATTCCTGTATAAAATTAAGTGTCCCAACAAGGGTTGGTAAAATACATAGTTTTATTGAGTCTTTCCCTTAATCAAGTAACAAAATTCTTAGTCTGACTTAATATTTTATTGAGGAATTTTTATCTCTTATGTGAAAATTTCTTATTATATTTATCAAATTCTTGTTAATATTAAGTGGAACTTTCATAAGTGATTACCCATGTCTTGATAATATTTACGCATAAGCCTGGTTTATTTTAGTTCCATATTGCATGCTTGTTAGTTCATTAATTATGTGATCATGACAACACATCCATAATGATAAACCATGCAACTGACATAAATAAAATAAAGTAAAAGGAATGATCATGAGCTTTTATAATGGTTAGTTTATCTAGAGGTTGATAAACTAACCCTAACCTAGGGGATAAACACCTTGAACCTTTTGGGTTCATGTTTATATATTTCCACCCGTCCACCTCTATATCTCCTGATATTGGTTTTGTCTCAGCTCCATCTTGAACCGCCTCCACTAGCTTGGGAGTTCTATCCATTACACATTCTTTTTTAACTCACATGTAGGTGAGGGGTAAAAAAGGGGGTTTATATAAAAAAGCCATGGGAACGCAAACCCTACATATTAATGAGGAGAGATGGCTTGTAGGCCAATAATTAATTTAATAAATAAATTAAAAGGAAACCAATCACATACAAAGGTCTTGGTCTAACTCATAATCACCCACATACATGCAATGAGTTACGCATTTAATAAAACTAGTATTAAATTATTTAATAGTTCTTATTAAAATAAATTGTGCTTGAATCAATTAATTATTATCTTCAATTAATCAATCCTTTTATCTTAATCATTTTCTGAATTTCCTTGAGATTCTCATCTTTGTACATAAATGCACCTTAAAGGTATCCCGGTGAATACCTATTCGAATCTAACCAACATGTATTATATTCACATACTGTCTTACTCTTATGACATATGACATACAAGATGTTTCGATGCATAGAGTAACAACATGTAGTACGATTTATAAACGATGTGTGGTTTTGAACATTACACAAACAATAAAGTTTTAACTTTGTGTAACCTGGTAAAGTACACGACGCGTAGTTCTGACTACACAATGTTCACTACCTTCACCGTCTGTCCCGAAGTACATGCCTAGGGACTCGGTGTGTGAAGCGTACTTCAGAAATTTTGGAGCACACAATGTGTACAGTGGGTTACACGCCATGTTGTCTCCGCATTACACGTTTACTGGTCGTCTTAGCCATGTATGGGATACAGAATTTGGACCCTGACCCGAAGGGACTACACACTGTGTGCAGTGATCCACACAACATGTAATCTAGTAAGCATATGTCTATCTGTCCTGGTCAAAACATGATGTAGAATTAACTACACCACATGTAATAAATTCACACGGCTTGAGTAATTTCTGAATTACTCCTGATGCGTTGAACACAACTACATGACGTGTAGTCCAGATTACACGGTGTGTATGGTAGAGAAAACAGTGTGCAAGTCCAAACACACAGTGTGTACTTTTGTGTCACCTAAAAAGAATCATCGGTGCCTCCTGACGAGTTCTCCATTTTAATTTTAATTAAAAAATCATTCATTTTTGTGAAATATGCGAGAAACGAAAAGAGAGAGAACATATCTTGAAATCCAGATTACAAGAACGATTAACCTTGAATTGAAAAACTTAGTTATTAAACTGTAAATAATCATCAAATTATTTAAATAATTATAAACTATAATGTAACCGCTCTGATACCAATTTTAGGTTTCGGGCGCAGCAGAAGTACGGTTGGGCCGACACACAACTTTAATTTTTACCATAATCAATGATTATTCAAGGATCAATATGATGATGAACACTAGTCTCTATGAAATAGAATCAAAGATTTAGATAAAGAAGGAAGAGACCCAAAACCTTTAGAGAGGATCTTGCACATCATGTTTATAATTAATTTAATTAATTAAATAAAGAAAAGAATACCTAGATCTTTGGTACTTTCTTTGTTGATGATTTTGATCATCCGAAATGACCCTTCCAGATTATCTTGTTGCACTTGCAAGGATCCAAACCAAAATCCCTCTAGCGGTGATCCACATGTGCTCTGATGGCCTCCAATCGACACCACTCGTTCTTCAGGTGCTAGTGCGGTGAAGCAAGTGTCTTATGTTGGTCATTCTTGATCACTTGTTCTTCAGTTTTGAAGAACGCATCTCATTCTTGAGAGCATCGAGAATAAGATTCGAGAGAGAAATCGTTTAGCTCAATAATTCTCAATTCACCGGGCATGCAGTTCGGTACATGGCATAATAGATGTATGTGTCTATTTATCGACATGAGTTTTCAGTTATAATATTTAATTGCATAACAACAATTAAATACATTCATAATATTAGAGAAAACCCATTATTTTAATAATAATACTGTGTCATTATTTATGGTGTGCTAACTTGCACAAAACAGAATTATAAATAAAATTCCGCATCACAAAATAATAGCAACGTTATTATTATTTTAACTTGTGACAACTAGTTAAATAATTATTTACCATATTGCAAATAATTATTTTACTACCAAACCGGTCTTAGTCTGATCGAAATCCACTTCAATTTATTGAACACCCGAATAAATAAATAAATAATTTATTCTCTTAAATAAATATTTTATTTAAAACTAGTAAATAAATATTTATTAAACGTTCAATAAAATAAATATATTTTACCCACAATCCAGTGAATAAATATTTATTTAATTTATGCAATAATTTTAACTTGAATAAAATTATTCCACCATCTTGAGAATAATATTTATTCCATCAATTAAATTCAAATAGAATTTAATTGAGACCACCAAAAACACTTATTTTGTGACTCTCTAGGATTATTTCTCATTGTAATTAAGTGGGATTTTCTAAAGTCCAAGAGTACTGTCTAGAAACGGGTCAAGGAACCCAAGAGAAAGAACTTAAATTTTCAACAACGACATCCACATATGAACACTCACTATGTAATATAATCCATTTATCTCAATATCTCATCAATATGGTTTCATGATAGTATCATAAACCTTTATGCTTGATATGTAGTTCTTTTACTACCTGAAATAAACTCATCATTACACCATGTACATGGAATTTCATGTGACGGTTCTATTTCAAAGGGATGAGATATGAATTTTCATAAATGGAAGGGAAAATTACTTCCTCAACTTATCCATTAATAACATTTCATTCATGACGCACCCAATGTACCCCACTTCCCGCCAACTATCTGTGTGACGATTTTTGTCAGCAAATCAAAGTATGCAAGTCATGACATGTATTAATGATAATATTAAAATCTAAGAATCATTACACATGCTCGAAGATAGGAATATATGATGACACCAAAACATACGGAATTCCTACTGGTGGGTCTGTTCTCATAATCTTTCGTCTTGGAGATTACCAAGTGTGAACTTCATGAGAATAAGTACCATCTTCTTATGAGTACTCGCACTTAATGGTATGTATACCATGTGTCCCATTATAGTATGTCATCCAACCACAGAACTATATTTAAGAATATTGTCACAACACTTCAAGATTCTCATCATAGCGGGAAACTGCTATGACCTTGTCAATGTGACAAATACTCCAGGACATTATTACACTATAGTCATGCAGAACAATGAACAATATGTAATACGATGTTTAATATTTACATATATTAAATATTCATGTAATTAAAGTACAAATAGTTGGTTCTAGGACACCAACTATTACACAACATACAATCATATACCAAGTGGTCGTGAACTAACAAAGTCAACACAAACCCCCAGTCATACCTACTTAGACGCTGTGCCGGAAACATAGTCATAATAGAAGTCACGAACTAGATTCGGCCACAAGCTCACCAAATGTCTCCCACAACCACCACAAGGATAATGAGTCTCAGGTAAAACCACACAAGGCCATCATGCCCCATCTTTCACATGAACTAGGCCACAAGCCCATCACATTTTAACACTAACTCAAGTCAGGATGCAAGTCCATCATATCCCAACACTGTGTCTTAGGTTAGGTCACCGAAGATCATCATGCCCCACTATCACCTCATGGGTAGATATAATGAGACCATCATTCCCCCAGGTTAGGACACATAAGGAAATCATGCCCCATTGTCTAACTTAGTCCTATCATCATGTCACATGTATCATCTAAACACGCTCCCCTCTAGGGTCATCGAGCTACAACGGGTTCACCTGTCACTTTGGTACCATACATGGAACCACAATATAACATCTACCAAAAACATCACATGACAACAGGTCATAACACATATAGGAAAAATCATGGCATATTAAGAATGAGAATTAGTGTCTAGACACACACATGTGGTCAAACTCAAACATGGGTTTCGTGGGCTACACATGCAGACACATGTGATCAAACATAAAACATGGTCTCATAGGCTACACACACACACACATGTGATCAAACTAAATCATGGTATAAAGAATATAAGTACACAATTCCATATCATGCTAATAATCATACACACGACCTCTACATGGTAAGTAAATTACCACCTCAAGCACGTCAATTCCAACTTCAAGGTTTGTTAAGAGAATCATCACCCGAACCATGTTCACACACCAATCAGAACATGCTGTCATGAAAAGAGTTCCTATAACTGATTCCAATACAACATGATATGGTTCTAGAATGAGACTCAAGAAATAATCATGCCAAGGGTATAACTAGAACTTACCCCATGACAATTACCAACAATAGTAGAATTCAAGTTCAATTTAGGAAGGAGAAATCCGTCACTCTTGGAAAATGAAAAGTGAAGATATTCGAGGATCATATGAGTCTGAATCAATGAGAACAACCTCTATCTTCCATGTTTTTATTCTTACAGAAATATTGAGCAAAGAAAGATGAAAAGATCAAGGTTATACAAGGTAACAAATAAATACAAGGATGGTTAAACAACTCACCCTAGGTTTGTTTGGAAGTCATTTAGAAATTTGAATGAAATATCAAAGTGGTTCGAATCGATTAATAGAGGGAGAATAAAAAATTAATAACATATTTAAGACCCAACATTTAAGATACACATGTCGACAGTTTTGGTTGTTTCAAAACCATCCAGATATTTCCATGACCTCCACCATGGTCATGGTGTTCTTGAACACCCTAAGAAACATGTCCATCCCTATGGTGTGTTGCCTTATCCTTGACCATTTTCCCTCACCACATCCTCCACCACAAGTGTAGTGAGATTTTCAAAGCTTTGGACCATAAGAACCCTCTTTGATCACCATGACCCTAGCCACACCCTAGTCAACCATTTCCCCCCTTTCCCATTTTACACAAGAGTTCTCTAGGGTCACCACAGCTTGCACCATGGTCATGGTGTTTCTTATTTTGGCCCCAAAACCTCCAAAATCCATTTTTAAGCTTCCAAAAACTTTTAACACATTCTAGAAACATGTTTTAATCAACAAAAGAGTCAATAACATCACTTAATACATGTCTAAAATTATATTAACGCACCCACTAAAAATGAGGGTGTTACAATTCTCCCCCTCTAATGACTTCTCATTCCCAAGAAGAATCTATAGTGGTACTACTAAAAAAATTCAGGAAAAATGGAACTATCTCCCCCTATAATTCTATCTCACTCCATTCTATGATCTTTACCAGGTTCTCTACAAAAGATGTGTCTAGTTCCAACTCAGCATCCTCATAGTCAATCACATGCACAAGATCGGGCATGTACCTATGAAGTTGAAAAATTTGGAAGACACCGTGCATGCCTTGATAATGTAGGGTAAGGTCAAGTCATTAAGACACTACTCTGACACATTCAGTGATCTCCAATGGTCCCACAAACTGCAATTCCATCTTCCCCTTCTTCCACAATAATGATTACCCAACCAAGAAAATACCCGTAAGGAAACTTAGTAGCCAACAAAAAACTCCAAAGGTTGTCTCCACCAGCTGTTATATGATCACTACCTTATTTGAGTGGTAAATAACCACTTCCTGATCAACTAAACTCTTTATGAGGTCTCCTATACCATAATTATCCCAACAACATTTTCCTCACCCACCTCATGACAACACAATGATGAGTGGCATGAGCATTCATAGAGATCCTAAAAAAGGTTTCATATGAATCGAATCCTAGAAACTATTATTGTATGAAAACTCTACCAAGGATAGGTGTTCATCCCATGATCCACCAAATTCCATGATACATGCCTGGAGTAGAACCTCAAGGATCTAAATCATTCTCTTCAATCATCCATCAGTTTATGGATGACACATTATACTCAATTTCAACTGAGTCCCCAAGTCCTTCTGTAAGCCTTATCAAAACCAAAACATAAAATGTGTGTCACTATTTGATACAATACTGGAATACACTCTATTCAATCATATAACTTTACCAACTCATCTATAGAGTGAGCCTCTAAGATCGATAAGAAATGAATCACTTACATCAAACGATCAACTATCACCCAAACAACATCATGACTCCCCGGGTTCATGGGTAACCCCTATCTTGAATTACATTATTATGACACCACAATTCCACACAGGCATTGGAAGTGGCTTAAGAAAACCACAAGGACACTAATGCTTGACCTTTATCATTTGGTAGGTAAGGAATAATGAAACAAAACCGACGATGCCTCTCTTCAATCCTGGTCACTAAAACTGATGTTGGATTTCACAGTACATCTTTATAGACCCTAGATACACTGATCGCTTTGAAGAATGAGAGTCTCTCATAAGATACTCCCTTAATGAAGTTGGAACTATTACCCTCTCATGGACATAAATCAAATCGTCATCATTTAAGGACTATCCCAGAATATAATCATTCCCTGCTAAGCATTTTCACATCACCATACACTTAGGGTCTGACTCTTGGACCACTTTCACATGGTCCACCAAATAAGACGTGATCATTAAATGTGTACATTTCATCACACCATGTTCCTATGATTCATCCACTAACCACTCTTCCATAAAACACATCATATATTATTCCACCTGAAAAGGCTTCTCTCCAAGCTCCTGTATCTCCGACGTCTTCCTACTAAGAGAATCTGCAATGAAATTACCTTTACCTAAAGTATAAGCCATATTAAAGTCGAATTTATACATATAATCCACCCAATTAATTTGTCTCAAGTCTAGATCCCATTAATATAAGATATATCGGAGGCTCGTGTGGTTCGTGTAAACAAAAAACCTCTAAATAAAGCAATAATGTCTCCAACACTTTAGAGCATGGACTATAACTACCAACTCTAAGTCATGCATCAAGCAGTTCTTCCCATGAGGTTACAAATGATGTGACCTATAAGATACTACTAGATCCATCTATATTAGCAAAACTCTCAAAATAACTCCCAAGGCATCATAGTAAACTAGATACCCAATCTTAGGCTCTTACAATGTTTTAATCAAGGTTTTTTTGAATCTTATTTTCTACTTTAGGAAGGAATATTCACACTAATATCTCCACTCAAACTTCACTATCTTATTTGTGTACCCAATCATAGACACTAGTAAATGAGAGAAGTCGTATATGAACTGTCTATAGTACCCTATAATCCCAAGTAATATCATAATCTCAAACACATTCTTAAGGTAAGACCAAGTCATTACCACCTATAACTTCTCTGGTTCTATATAAATTATCACCTTAGAGATCACATTACCAAGGAAAAACACCTCTCAAATCCAAAAAAGTGATACTTAAATAGTTTAGAATAAAGTTGATGCGCTTGAAGTGTACTCAATATAATATCAAGGTTCCTTGTGTATATTTATGAGGTTCATGAGTATATAAGGACAATGTCAACAAATACCATAATGAAAGAGCTATGTTAAGATGAAATATCGTATTCATGAGATAAATTAATACTCCTGATGCATTTTTTAGTATGAAAGACATGAAAATATATTCATATAGTTTGTATATACTCTTGAACACTGTTTTAGGAATATCCTCCTCTTCGACCCAAAGTTGGTGGTAGATTGACTATAAGTCGAATTTGGTGATCCACTGAGCTCCCCACAACTAGTCAAATAAGTAGTCGATCCTAAAAAACATGCATCCATTCTTTAAAATTACCATGTTCAGCTTCCTGTAGTCTACACACAATTAAAGACTACAATTCACCTTCTTTGTGAACAACACTATAACACCCTAGGGAGATATACTCATCCTAATAAAACCTTTTACCTCCAAATCCTTAAGATGTACCTTGAGTTCCTTCAAATCATCTAACATTATATAATATGGTAGAATCAATATTGGTTTCATTCCAAGCATGAGTTTGATCGTAAAGTAAATTACTCTCTCAGGAGGGAGTCTAGAAAATTCATCTGAAAAGACATCCTGATACAGGTCCACCACTAGAGGGAAGGAAGGGTCTACTACTAGCTATGCTACAAGAACCATGCTAGCCACTTGTGTTGTAATAAATCCAACATGAGTGGGTTTTAGTATTAGTCTACCTACTCCAACATCTCACTCACCGATAAAAACAATATTCCCCCCTTGGGCATAGTAAAGAATACATGTCTCTGGTAGTAGTTAATGTACACCTGATAACTAGTCATCTAATCCATGATGAATATCACATCAAAGCTATTCATCTCAAGGATCATGAAATCCCATAGATTTCCATATCCACCAACTACTATGGGACACCTTATACATCTATAAATACAATCCACTTTCTTCCCAAAGGGTTTATCAAGAGACAGTAACTCAGATGACAACATGACTAGTAATTCAAGTCCAAAAACAATTTTCATAGATTTAAATGAATGGAAAGAACCAGTATCAAAAAGAGAGGTATAAATCATAGAGGTGATCAAGACCGTACCTTGAACAGTCAATGGTCCCTCTCCACAATCATTCTAGACCTAGTCCATCATATAGAATCAACCTATCTTAGCTCTAAGGACCTATCCTCAATATGCATGACTCACCCGATTCATCATCGTATAAGGGGTCTAAACTTGTTATTAGGGACCACGACCAATCCCATGGATTGATGTGTTTATCTGACTTGAACGCTTGTAGGATCACACCAGTGAAGGCTTTGAGAAATAATGTTGCAGATGCCCTGTCTTGCCACACTGATGGAACTTGATCCGAGGCTTTAGAAAAAATTGTAATAATTCCCACTCTATCCATAGTTAATACATTGAGAACCTTCTTATAGCATAAAAGGTGATTAATAACCCCTACTCTACTCTGGTTTTCTACCTTATCTCAGCCATGAATCCTCTTCCTTCCTCCACCTACTACCAGAATTATTGGTAGGAAGTTTGCTGAAGGCTGAAAGAGGACCGGTAGTTCTATCATCCTCTAAACTCTTCTTGATTATCATGGACTTTTGAAGAACATCTGTATATTTATTTAGGTCAAATATCCAAACTTGATGCCTCAACTCTAGCCATAGGTTGATCTCAAACTTCTTGGCCTTTCATGCTTTGTTCCCAGCCAAGCGAGGAGTGAAGTGTAGCAACTCCATGAAATGTTCTATGTAAGTAGACACCATAATTGGGCCCTGTTGAAGCTCCATGAACTCTTGAGTTTGGTCCATATTTAGTGTACTTGTAAATAAGTCCTCAAAGAAAAGGTCTTTGAGGATCATCCAAGTTAGAACTTTACATCTACCAACCTGCTTCATCATAACCCACTACCTTTTGGCGGGTCCCTATCACATAAAAGAAGCTGACTTTACCCATCGATACTCTAAAGTCTACACTAGATTTAATATTCCCTCAATGACATCAATACAATCCTCAACATCTTAAGGGTATCTGGTGCCCTGGAAGGATGGAGGGTTACAGAGATGAAAGTATCAATCATAGTTGACTACAGTCTTAGAAACCCCTCCACCTTGAATAGGAACTATACATAAGACTCCTGGTTAAAGTGACCCTTCTTCCTGAACCACTAGAGCAGATGTAGGAGCATGCTCGAAAACATTCTTCTACACAATTTGTGGTTGAACTAAGACATCCTCTCTTGCGGGAGTGTCCTGAACAACTTCTCTAGGTGGTCCCATAAGATGACATCGAGGTGACATTGTCTGAAATGGAAATATACTCTTAGAACAACTATAAAAGCTTACTTATATAGAAACCTAAGCAGTTCATAAACACACACAAGGAGTTATGGAAAACCTATCCTAGGATTCTATTGGTAATAAGAAAACATATCCAACCTAATACTACTGAAGGGTCAAGCCTAGTTCTCTGTACCAGCACATTATCCATAATCATATATATATCAAAAAGCATGTTCAAGTTCAAATAATCAATTCCAGCATAGATATATCACAAAATTAGGGAAAAAAGATATATCACCAAACAAAAGAACATATAAAGGCATTTAATTAAAGAACTATAATGAAACACTCAACAAGAATATATATATATATATATGTCATGTGATCCCAAGTTCCTAGTCATGATGCATTAATGAAACCAAATTCCATAAATTAGTAACACCACAATATACTTAGGATCAACATTAAATCGTAAAACCATCATTGTAATTTTAGTCCCAATAACGGTAACTCAAAGGTCTGTTACACATGTTCTAGTTAGGTACACATGTACCTCCCCTATCATAGTCCCATATAGCCTAACTCCTTTATAATAATCCCTAGAACATAGTCAAGAAGAAAGAAAGAGGGAAAAAATCCTTCAATAACACTTTGTAATGCCCTTAATCGAATCACTAGGTTTGATCTAGAGTGCCACATGGACTCATGCGTGCCTCCCCATATAAAATAGATTTTTAACTAGAAATGAGGATCTGAACATCGTTGGAAGGGAGATTATACCCCCAAAATCAATAAATACAAGCATAAATAATAACACAGTGGAATAAATAAATGATTCTAAAATAATGTCATTCCATTTATCTCAAGTCATATAGAATAAATAACCAAGGACCTCCAAAGTGACAGGTTAAACAAGAGAGTGTGCAAGATAGATAAGTAAATAAAACATCATGACATCACTTAGAATTCCATCCCGATATTGCCTCCGAATACCAAGATCCATCTCCTAGCTCCCTATTACTAGGAACTTTCACTTTCCTTTATCCTTGATCATGAAGTTTGAAAGTGCATTGAGATGCCCTTGCAGGGTGTGAGTATGTACCCAATAAGACACCATTGATGTTTCCTTAACATGAGTGCACATACATAAGAGTGTATGTCATGATAATAAATAAATGTGAAAGAAACAATATACAAGAATGTACCAATTGGTCGAGTGCTAACCAAGCTACCATAATCCCCCAACTGTACTTGCTTTAGTTATATTCTAGAAACATAGTCATAATAGAATTTGTGAACTAGAGTTGACCACAAGGTCACCACATGTTTCCCACAACCACCATAAGGCTAACGAGTCTTAGTTAAGACCATAAAAGGCCATCATGCCATATATATTTCATGGGACATGCCTCAAGGTCACCACATTCTGAAACTACCTCGGGCCAGGTTGTAAGGCCACCATATTTTGGCATCGTGTCTCAGGTCAGGTCTTTAAAGACTATAATTCCCCACTATCACCTCATAGGTAAAATCTCATGAAAACATCATGCCCCCATGTCATGCCACACAAGGCCATCATTAACCATCATCTAACTTGGTCATATCATAATATTACATGCAGTTTCTAAACACGCTCCCCCTCTAGGGTCACCAATCCACGATAGGTTCACCTGTCATTTTGGTACCATGCATAAAACCATAATAAATCATCTACTAAAAACGTCACATAAAAATAGGGAATAACACATATAGGAACAAGAAAGGCATATCATGCATGATAATTAATAGCCAAACACATGCATATGATCAAAATAAAACAAGGGTCACACGAGATACACACACATGTGATCAAACATCAAACTTGGTCTTACGGGCTATGCACACACACATATGTGATCAAACATCAAACATCACACATCATCTCATAGGTTACGCAAGAACACACATGCGGTAAGACTCAAGCATGGTCTAAATAATATAATCACACAACAAAATATCATTCTAAAAATCATACACACAACCTATACATGGTAAGGAACTTCCTACCTCAAGTGTGTTGATGTCAACATCAAGGTTTTCCAAGAGCATCGTCACCCATACCATGTTCATACACCAACTAGAACAAGATTGCATGCCAAGAGTTCCTAGAACCAATTCCAATCCAAAATTATATGGTTCTAAAACTAGTCTTAATAAGTAATCAATCCAAGGGTATAACTAACAATTAACCAATGATAATTAAAAAAAATGGTATAATTTACGTCCAGTCAAGGAAGGAGAAATATATCACTCCTGGACAATGAAAATAGAAGAGAGTTGAGGCTACTATGAGTTTAAATCAATGAGAACAACCTGTGTCTTTCATGTTTCGATTCTTCCTGCAATATTGAGTAAAGAGGGATGAAAAGATCAAGGTTCTCTAAGACAACAACTCAAAGCAAGGAGGTTTAACCAACTCACCCTAGGTTCATTAAGAAGTTATTTGGAAATTAAAATGAAATATTAATAGAGGAATGAATTGATTAATAGTTGGATAAGAAAAAAATAAATAATGCATTTAAGATGCCACATTTAAGATAGATGCATTTCTCCTTTGAAACAGACAAGATCTGAGAAGAACACTAACAATTTCAGCCATTTCAAAACCAACCCGTCATTGCCATGAACTCTCTATGGCCAAGACCATAGTCATGGTGTTCTTGAATAATACAAGTAACACAACCAACTCTATGGTGTGTTGCATTATCCTTATCCGTTTTCCCTCACCACAAACTCCACCATGGGTGTGGTGAGGCCACCCAAGTCATGGCCCATATGAACCCTCCTTGAGCACCATGAACATGGACATGACCTGGTCAACCGTTTCTCCCTTTCCCATTTTACAAATGAGTTCACCAGGACCATCACAACTTGCACCACAGTTTTGGTGTTTCCCATTTTATCCCCCAAACATCCAAAGACCATTTTAATCTTCCAAGAACTTTAAACACATTCCAGACCCATGTTTTAACTAATAAAAGGCTTAAAAACATCACTTAAGACATGTCAGAACTTGCATTAACATACCCACTGAAAATGAGGATGTTATAGTATCACTTAGAGGAGTAGTGAATTCTTTTTAATAAAGGAAAGAAATAAGTTCTATATCATTGTGAGGGTTATAAACCTAGAGGGTCAGTGTGACTGCTTTGAATTTATAATGTAAAAGTAGTGTGATTGGTATATTTTAGTACATTGAAACACCACTGATATATACTCTTTGGACGTATCACGGTATAGGTAAACCTATAGGGAATATTCCCTAGATCTATGTGATATCATATGGTATGATATGGTATGTCATAGAGTACAACATACATATGGAAAAAGGATTATATTTAATCCTTTAAGGTATATTAGATTTTATGATATAGAGATATCATATTTATAATGCCCCAAACCTTCACTCTTAGGCCCAATGCTAAAAAAACATAATATCCTTATATTGTTTTTTTTAAAAAGACATTGATACTCAAATAAGCGACTCAAATTGAACAATTTATAATTACAAACTTAATTCAAAATAACAACTCACTGCATTCCTAGAAATGTTATTAGGTTTATATATTTAGAGAATTAGAAATTATATTATATATCAACACTCATTATATTTTTTTAAAAAGGGGTATTTTTCATAATAATACAAACTCTTCAAAAACTATTCCATCTTCACTTAGGTTAAACCTCATAATTGAGACCTAGCTCCATAATAGCTCCTGCTCATCATTAAGTCGTTTGAAAAAAATTTTCAATCTTGGAGAAAGCATAAAATCTTGGTAAGGGTTTTTAAAATAACAAAGGAAACCCATTTTTTTAAAATACTTAAAAAATACTTAAAAGTGTTTTCTTTAAAAACATACTTTTAGCTTTATAAAACATTTTAGAAATTTACCTTTAAAATTAATTTGGTTTATAGAAAAAAATCATAAAAATGATGCTTTTAAAAAACAAACTTCCTTTGAGAAGGCTTAAAGTATTGATGAATTCTTTCATAAAACAAAAATATTTAAAATCCCTTTTAAAAATACAAAATAACCTTTTAAAATCAAAATTTTACTTTTGAAAAATATGAAATTACTTTTCTTTAAAATGAAATCCAATGATATTCAACAAGATTAAAAAATTATTAAGGCCACTTGATATGTTGAAGGGCTATACAAGGCTGAGTTTTCACTTTACGAATGAAGTCTCTTGAGGTAAGGGTTGACTCTCCATCTCTTGTCATCATTTACAATACCCAAAGAGCTATATTTTTAATAAAAATAATTTAGTAGCTTTCCTTTGTCATAATAATTCCATTAAAACATTTCTTTCAAATGATCAACACCAATCTAAAAATATTTTCAAGGGAAAGGAATGTTTTTTAATAAATAAAAGGTTTAAAAACCCAAAATTTTTTTTATGAGAAATACATACTTTTAAAAAATAAAAGTAATTATCAGAAGAAACATAAAATTCATGGGAAAACACCTATAAATAAATTCTTAAATAGAATTATATGAAGATAATTATTTTCAAAATGATCATGGTTTATGGATAGATTTGAAAAGAAAAAGTGTGATTTTCCATGGAATATTTTAAAACATGAATTATAACTATGAATGAAGAAATTTCAATGAAAATAATATTCTTTTCAAAAAAAAAAGAAGCGTTAATAAAAATTCAGAGTGTAGAAGTTTTTGAAACAAAACATTTTAAACATGAAATAATAATTTTGACACTTAAAACACCATCTTTGAAAAAAATTATTAAAAATAAAATTTTATTTTCCAAATACCATAAACAAAGAGTGATTTTTTTAAAAAACTTTAAAATGGGAAATATTTTTTTAAAATAAATCCTTTAAGAGGTAATTTTATTTTTGAAATGCTGGAAGAGAGTTTTTGGTAAAAAAAATATAGAATAGGTTTGAACTTTAAAATAAAATATTTTAAATTTTTTTTACCTTATAAAGAGGGTTTTGGAAACTTAAAAATAGAATTTTATTTTAAAGCATTTTTCCTTACCTGAAGCTAACTGAACATCACTAAACTTTATTTGCAGAACATCCCCTTGAAGGTCTATCTCTCTCTCTCTATAACTATGAACCAAGGTAAAAAAACCTGATTTTTTCCAAAACTTAGCTGGATGCACACCTAAGGAGGATGATCCCTTTATATATCTAATAACTTACTATATATGATATATATATATATTGTATTTATTAATAGTATATTTATAGTGACCTATATAAAGGAACTGGTTCATCCACTTTCATTTTAAATCTTCCTTAACTCACAGATCCTTTAAATGGATTAGTGAATATATTTACTTCCTATTCATACTACCTTTCTACAGTGAACCAAAATGTGAAGATATATATGTATATATATATAATCTATCTTTTACCTCGTAACAGCTATAATGACGATGATGTATCACGATATTGGTAACATTTTATCCCTTACCCATATTGCACACTATTCTCTATTCAAAAGTTCTTACATAGGTTATATTCAGGTGAAACATTTTTTAGAGTTGAATGAAGCAAGGACATAGCTCTCATAAAAAATGAACAACTTTATGAAAATCATGTATTGTAGGAAAGGTTGAAGATGATGGATTCCTACTGTGTTAGTTATAGTGGGCATTATATTCTATGCATCCAGAAATTTTGTGAAGACCCCATTGCATCAACATGATATATATATATATATATATATATATATATATATATGATCTGTTGATATCTATTAGTGGTGAATTGATATAGTTTGAAGACAATGGTGGTAGGTTTTGTACACACATAGGAGTAAGAAAATGATGGCTCAAACTATTTTCATAGCCCAATGATCTTTGTCTGACCATCCCCACATCATGCGAGTATGCTAAATGGTCCATTGATGTGATATTATATATATGTATATATACTTCATAGATATTTATTAGTGTGATGGAGGTTGAAGATGATGAGGTTTGGTTGGCTTTAATTTTTGATGGTGTGCAAAGAGGGAGGGGGTGATGATGATGTGTTTTTAATTTCAGACCTATGTGATATTTTTAAATGGTAAAAAATACCTATTTTTTAATGAATCCCACATAAAACTTGTAGTCAGTCCCACAATTCTTTATATAACAGCCTATGGTAGAACAACCAATTGAAGTTATTAAGAGATTGTTGTGCACTTTTGTGGCCACCGTGCTGACCCGCACACTATGGAAGCTAAGAACCTACCCCCTGCATGCTTCGACCCATGTGTATTATATATCACCTATGATCTCCACAAACTATCATTGTCGAGATGGACCTAAAGCTTAGTTGGTTATTCCTTGAGATGATTGGCTACTTGGGCTGACTTGGCCCGGATGAATTGGCAATATTTTTTTTCTAATAATATATATCAATATAAATTACTTTTCTAAAATAAATGAACTATACAAATCTATTATCTAACTATAATTTAATATAATTATATAAAATTGATTATTTAAAAAGTTTCATTATCTTTATTAACTATAATTCTTATAATCTATTTATTTACTTTCATTAATGATGATTTATTATTTACTACATACTTCTATATGTTAAATATTCATTCTTATAAATATTAACTATATTCTATTTAAACATGTTTTTTATTTATTAAATTTATCATTATATTCATTTACAATACCTTAATAAATATCTCAATTTATAATTATCATTAAATATATTCACTTCTACTTAATAATACATTTATTTTAAACTAATATTTTATATTTCCTAATATTTATGTTTCTCAAAGTATATTAATATTAAAATTCATATACTTATTTCAAATCAATATTCTATGTGCCATAAGAAATACCATTTTATTAAATTCAACCATTATCATTAAATATATTAATTTTAAATTAATATTATTCACGTGTAATTATTTCAAATTGATATTTTATTTTGAGTAATATTTATATTTATCAGTGAATGTTATATTATTATTGGAATTTATATTTCTCATTTATCACCAAATAATTCCAAATAACTCATGAATAATTTCATTAACATATTACACATAAGTTCATAAACATAATATATTTTTTATTACAAAAATAAATATAACTTTTGAAATGAGAACATATTAAGAATAAATTCTTATTCATATTACTTCTGGGAAAACAAATACAAATATAGTTAGAGTGGTAAGTTTATATTATAAAGTAATTCATTCCACAATTTATGTTATTGTATAGAGGAAAAAAATTTATTTCATGAAAGATACTTTATAAAAAGTTATAATGACCCTTTTAATAAAAATTTATTTAAAAGAAAAAAAATTATTCTAAAATATCGGGATGTTACAAGATTGGTTGCCTTGACTTGTTGTATTTTGTGATATGAGGGGATCATAATGTCATGAATCGTAAGGTACAATTAATTTGGCACTGCTACTATTCATCAAAGGCAGTAGAGTATTAATGAGTTAACACTAAAATATACTACATACAAGTTATCATTAATTAGTTGTTTCATAAGATGAAACACATGGGAGAGTTTATGGTTGAGGTTTAAAATAGATGTAACCAAAGATATTTACTCGTAATTTTCCGAAACACATAAGTAAATGCATTGGCTCGGGGAGTATCCTTATAGCCTAAATAAAGGAAGTTGGGCCATTAATTTGAAGTGTGTGTGTGTGATCCTCCAGCAAGCCTCTGGCCGAAACTCTCACCCTCTTGAAGCACTCCTTTCTTCCATTCTCACTACACAAAAAACAACATTTAATGACTATTTTGAAAACCGCTGCTAAATGTTTCCTTTTAATTTTCTTAGTGGTGATTTTAAAAAATTGTCACTAATTATCCGTGGTTTATTAAAAACCACCATCATTTAGTGGTAATTAAAACCACTGTTAATTTTTTTTTATTTTTATTTAATTTTGAATGCATTTAAAAAAGCCATGGAAAAATAAATGATAATTAATTAAAATTATAATCACTTATTAATAATTAATTATTAATAATTGATTATTGATTATTGATTATTTATTTTTTAATAGTTTATTTTATTTTTAATTAATTATATTTTTTTATTTAGTAATAATTTGAAAATTAAATTAATTATTAATTATTTAGTAATTATTAACTATTTACTAATTATTGATTATTAATTAATAATTAATAATTAATAATTATTTATATATGCATGTTTTTATGTATAAACATGCATGCACGAGCGCACACACATACATTAAAACTATGGTCAAAACTTCTTCACTTAACTAATGTTCTAAATGAAATTAGAAATTATAATTCAGCTTCAAACAGTCATAATTTTTTATCCAAGTCTCTGTTTGTGCTCTGTGACCTGTCAAATTAAAGCTTAGGAAAATAAATATGATCATATTAGATAAAAATTTGGTAATAATTAATAATATTTTTTTTAATGTTCTAAGAGAAGTTAAAAACGAGACTTCAACTATAAATGACCATAAATTTTGATCCGGATTTAATCAGTTTATACTTCACAAAATGTCAAATTGAATCTTACAACAAGATCTATGATTAAAAATACAAGGGAATCCTCGTAATGCATTTTTTGTTAGCCAAAATAGGTTTGAAAGGCCTCTAAAATGGAGTTTTAAGTTAAGGTACCCTAATTTTATATCTTTTGAGAATATTTTATCTCTGTTTAAGAGGGAATTATTATCCTTTTTTGGGTAGGGTGTGAATTTATTCCACTAGTTTTCATTCTTATTGATATGATGATATTGAAATTGTAGTGGTTGTACCACCTTTTATGATTTATTTTTCTAATATGTCTTATATACCAAAGATTTTATTAGTGGTCATGGACATTATTATGATGGAAAGTTCAAGGTTAAAAATTGTGCATGTGTGTGTTTATTTATAGATATTTATATATATGTGTGTCTGTGCATATATATGAATTTATGTATATTTTTTTATATATTTATATGTATTTATGTATATCTATGTGTGTGTATATATATAAAATTATATTTAATTATATATATATATATGTATTTATATATATTTATTTAAATTTATTTATATATATTTATATGTATTTATGTATATTTATGTATATTCACACACACACATATATATGTATTTATATTGATATATATTTATATATATATATTATGTTGGTATGCATATATATATAGATATTTATATGTGTGTACGAATATATATATATTTATACATATTTATGCATATTTATATGTGTTTATATATATATAATTATATTCAATTATATATAAATATATGTGTGTATTTTTATATATTTTTGTAAATTTATTTATAATAATATATATTTATAGAAATTTATGTGCATTCATGTATATTTATATATATTTTGTAGGTGTGTGTGTGTGTGTATTATGTGGGTATACATATATGTATATTTATCTGTGCTTGTATATATATTTACATACAATTATATTTAATTATATGTGTGTGTGTATTTATATATATTGATGCAAATATATATATATAGATATTTATAGATATTTATATATATTTATATATATATTATGTCGGTATATATATATATATATATTTATATGTGTTTATAAATATATTTATATTTATTTATATTTATATATAATTATATATATGTGTGCGTGTTTATATATATTTATGTAATTTTTTAAGTTTATATATATTTAATATATATTTATATATATTTGCATATATTTGTAAATTTATATATAACTATATTTATATAAATTTATATGTAATTATATTTTTATATGTATGTATTTATAAATTATGAATAAATATATATACTCATATATATGAATTTTAACAAGTGAGGTGGAGACCATTATCTAACTCTTTTTTTACAA
Organism: Viscum album; assembly: GCA_963277665.1. NCBI lineage: Eukaryota > Viridiplantae > Streptophyta > Magnoliopsida > Santalales > Viscaceae > Viscum > Viscum album. The sequence continues at coordinate 18,622,209 of OY728157.1, read as the reverse complement.
TAAAACCACTTTTCATTTGATAAGAGAAAACTAATACAATTTCAACCCTAGTAAGCATAAGGAATCAAACCAACAAAAATGAAACATGAAAATAACAACAGTGTGTTGGAACCGGGCGCACAACGGAAGCCCCAGACAGGTGGGATTTTAAAATTATTCCATCGATGATCGATGTAAACTTGTCGACATCAGTGAACAACAACTCAGTTTGGTCGAGGACCACGTGTGAAGAGTTTTAAGCACAAAAATAAACCATAAAAATACCTGGTTTAATTTTGAAGCCGCACACAACATCTGCTCTTCATTGGTGATCGCTGCTCGAAGAATCTAACATCGAACTCCTCTAGATTATCCACACGTGCTTCAAAAAATCTACGGGAGTGCCATTCATCATAATCTGGGTGCTAGTGCGAAATTGCGATGATGCCTTCGACGCTCCAACGATCATCGCATCGCTTCGCAAGCGATGCCTGAGAGGGTACCTGATCCATGCTCCTTGGATCCATAGCCTCTCTCTCTAGATCACGGGAGAGAAGAAAAGAGAGAGAATCTCTATGAATAGTCATTGTCAATATCCTCTCTTCTCATATTTATAGTGTCATTTAATTACCCAAAAATTCCAACTCGTCCCCCAAATAATCAACACACTATTAACGACATATTATAACTACTTATATGAGTCATAAAATTATTATCACTCACATGTAATATATTAAAATATATTACATGATAATAATTGAGTCATTAACTCAACTCATCACTCCCATAAATATTAATTGAACCTTGAATAGTTTAATATTCGTCAATTAATATTTTTTATGTATTTACTTAAAATTCGCAAATACATTTAATAAATAAATTCAATACTCATTATTCTAAACTCGAATAATATGAATTTACTTATTGCATTGGTGATCATTTTTCCTTGGAAAAATCCCGGACCCCAGTGGTGGGGCCCACCATGTCCAAAACTTCAATTCAACAGAATAGGGAAGATTCTTGAATACACTATTGTGTGTGACCCTCTAGGCCCTTATCTCAATAGCAGTGAATAGTATTCACAGACCAAGAGCGGGATATAATAACCCATCATGGCCCCTGAAGAGTTAAGTATTGTCATAGCAGCAACAACCAACCTACGAACACACACTGTGTAATATAATCTATTTGTCTGTAATATCTCAAAAAGCAGGATGCACTCTTGTGTCATCGCCCTTTTCTTGCTTTATTGTTTGTTGATTTAACTAGATGGATTTACCCTTGAATACCATGGACATGGTCTTATAAAGGTACTTCCATCCATATAAACATGGCCTGAGATATATTACTTCCATGACCCATAAGCGACAAATCCTTTCTTGACCATTCAACCAATGTCATGCCACTAACAATGCACCCAACACAAACTACCTCACCACAACTTCATTGCCGTGGTTTTCGTCTTGCATCAAAGTATGAAATCAAATGACATACATTGGTAATGATCTCAATTCAGGAGACCATTACACATGATCGTAGATAGAAACATCCAATGACACCCAAAACATGTGGTGTTCCTATTGGTGGGTCATTCCTCATGATCTCACTACTAGAGATCACCAAGTATGAACTTCATGAGAAGAAGTCTCAATGATTATGACCCCCCAACACCTGATAGTCAAAAATCTACTATGTCCAATTAGTAAGATGTATCTAGACCATAGAACATATATTTATGATTAATGTCATAGTATCTAGAGGTTCTCATTATAGCCTAGAAACTGCTATAACCTTTCGATAGGACAATTAATCTTTGGACATTACCATTTCAATAGTGGACATAGAAAATTCTACACTATAATGGTAAGATGACATCATATATAGCTAACTGTATACACGATATCACTGCAAGAAAATTAGGCTATAGCCACGGTTTGGAACCGTGGCTATAAGCCCAAAAACCGTGGATGGTATTGGCATGACTATAGGGCCAAACCTATAGCCACCGTTTGAAATTGTGGCTATATCCCTATAGCCACTTTTTGAATCATGGCTATACGTTTGGCCCTATATCCAAGCCAATACCAGCCACGGGTCAATGAACCATGGCTAAAACCCTTCCCATTTCATAAAAAAACTATCCCCCCCATATACATCCCTTGCACCCCTTGCACACACCCCTTGCACCCCCTTTCACACCCCCTTGGCACACCCCTTTCCCCCCTACTGGACCCCCTTGGACAGTAGCCCCTCCACCCCCCGGCTAAACCCCCCTGGACAGCAGCCCACCCCTTCCCTGCTAGACCCCCCTGGACAGCAGCCCCCCCTGTTGGACCCCCTTTGATAGCAGCCCTCCTACTAGACCCCCTAGATAGAATCCCCCTTGTTGGACCCGCTGAACAGCATCCCCCCCTGCTGGACCCCCTGGACATCAGCCCCCTACACATCCCTTGCACACCCCTTGCCCCACCTTGCACCCCTAGATAGCAGCCACCCCCATATCCTTTGCACCCCTTGCACACACCCCCCTTCACCCCCCTTACACACCCCCTTTCACACCCCTTTACCCCCCCAGCTGGACCCCCTGGACAACAGCCCCCCACCCCCCTGACTGGACCCCCCTGAACAACACCCCCCGACTGGACCCCCTGGACAACAACCCCCCTGCTGGACCCCCTGGATAGAAGCCCCCCTGCTGGACCCCCCTGGATAGCAGCCCCCCTGCTAGACCCCCTGGACAGAAGCCCCCCTACACATCCCTTACACACCCCTTGCCCCCCCTGCTGGACCCCCTTGCACCACCCCTGCTGGACACCCCCTTGCACCACCCTTGCTGGACACCCCCCTACTGAACCCCCTTGCACCCCTTGCCCCCACCCCCTCCCCCCTACAGACCCCCCTTGAACACCCCCACTGCAGATCCCCACCCCCCTCCTAGACATACCCCCTCCTTCCTATAGACCCCCCTTTCACCCCCTTCCCCACCTACAGACCAACCTTGCACCCCCCTCCTATACACCCCCTTGGACAGCCCCCCCACCCCCTCCTGGACAGACCCCCTCCTTCCTGGACAGACCCCCACCCCCCTAGATAGACCCCCTCCTTCCTGGATAGATTTTCAAAGCTATGAGGAGGTTTGGTATTAGGGAATGGTCTTGTCAATTTTCAGTTGTATGCTACTATATGGTATTATAATATTTTCATTATCGATAAGGTTGATGCAGGGATAGAGAGTTGAGAAATTCATGTATGAATGATCCAAACTATTATCCTTACCTAGCACAAAAATATTTGGTTGATACATCGACAACCATATAGTACAACAGAAACATAAATCTAGAAATAAATTAAAGTTATTTTATAACAAAAGAAATTAGTAACATTGAATGTTGAAAGATACTGTAATATGTGGTGCACTTTTCTTGATCAGTATGCTCTCTTGGAAGTTGTTCCTACATTAAAAACATGACATCGTGTTATTTTTAGTAAAATAAGAATCACAAAAGTGGTTGTTTATTGTTCAGAGTTTACCTAAATGTAGAAGAAAGCAATATCTATTTACAGAGTCTTGATGAAATGTGGTGTATTTGGATATATCTAATGTAATTTAAAATATCATATTTAATCTAGTTATGTAATGGTTATTCAACCATATCTAATATTAAAGAAACCTATAGGGACTAACTACACCCCATTACCCACCCCTCTTGACCCACTCCACCCTTCCCCCTCCACCCACCCCCTCCCCCCTGCCCTGCAGACCTCTCCCCTGCCCCCTACTCTGCAGACCTCCCCCCTCCCCCTCCCCTTGCCCTGCAGATACCCCCTGCCCCCTGCCCCCTGCCTGTAACGTCCCGGATCCGGGTGCTACACAACGGGTGCCCCGAACCCGGTTGGTCACATGACCTCATGTGAATTTCCCCAAACGCCAGAGGCTACCAACTAGCAGCGAGGGCCTAGGTCTGATAGTGGGGAAACTATGCCTTCATTTTTCAAAGTGTAGCACAGCGGAGAAAATACAAACATACCAAAAGTGGAAGTAGTAAACAATATCAAGCTGAAATGGACAACGGTACTAGAATAAAAGATGACCAACAATCATATATAGAATGATGCAATATGTCCCTAATTATAAGAAAGCAGCCAAAACATATTACACTGCAATCTATAACAATATAGTACAAGGTACAAGTACAAAAAAACAAAGCAAAAAAGTGCAGATGGAACTCAGCAGCATCGCAAGCCTAAGCTCGATCCCATGCTCTCCCACTCCTCTAAAACAATCAAGTAACTATATAGGGACTCTTTCCCGTATCAACACCTACAACAATATAATCTGTTTGGGCCCAAGACATGACCCAACCAGTGTGTGAGAAATAAATCCCAGTAGGCAACCACCAAAGGCCCGTGCCCAACTGTAAGTGAAAACGTGTAACAGCAGTGTGCAATAATGAAATACAGTAAGCTAGGAAGTACTCAAAAGCATCTAATCCTACCAGTTCCATTACCATTTAATTATTATTTAACAATTCAATATAATTGAATTTCAAGTTCCCGAGACTCAGCCTCAGCTGAAAATCTTCTATACAGTGCCACAGTAGAAACCACAATAGGCTATCTAACAGGTAAAAGATAATAATAATACCAAGCCTGTGCTTTAGCTTGGCAGGTACAACATAAGAAATCACCACAGTGAATATTCAAAATAAACAGTTTCCCCAGACATGAAAATCCTTACCCTCGGGTAATCAGAATCGAAACCCTCAAGTGATTGACCTCAGGCATAAAAATATTGCCCGTATGCATATGAGATATTTCCCTCAGGCACGGAATCTACTACCTATAGGCATAAGAAAAGTTGCCCTCAGGCTAAACGAAACACTTGCCCTCAGGCATAAGAAACACTGCCCTCAGGCTAAGCAAGTAACCGGGCTGAGCCCAAAACATAAGCAAGCAATTATATATACATTTTCTCTCAAGAAAACTCAAAGCATGCTATAATCATGGAATACCCACGAGTATCCTGGCCAAACGGATAAACAAGGGAAACGCACCCACAGGGTGGCCCTGGATCAAAGCAACAATCCCAAACATGAGTTTATACATATTCATTAAATTACCTATGAAATTCTAGGTATTTTATCAGTCAAGACCTAAACCATACGACACCCCAAACATGGGTGCGTAGCACAACAGTACATACAAACAACTCGGTAGTTGGAAATAAACACCAGACCACCTAATTCAGTCTCCTCTGATCGATATACGTGAAATACGCCTCCCGAATCAACCAAGAACGACGTAGATCTGGGAAGAACGATAACCCATTCAAATCCAAATAACTTCCCCGTAGGAAATAATTGGAAGGAAATACTCAAGGAGAGGGAAGGTCTTACCCGTGCGGTCTAAACGTGATCGACGACGGAATAATCCGAGTACCGGCGTGCGATCGGGAGCTCTTCCAGGCTTCGGCCTCTCCTCCCAATGCTCCAAACGAACTCACTGCCTCCTCTACCGAATGAGGATGATACTGCCCATTTATAACAAAAAAACATAACTACACTACATGTACTCTCAAGTACACGTCATGTAATTTTTATTTTTTAATTGTTCCCCTGGAGGACACTTTCTACCGTCTCAATATTCATCATCTGACTTGGTTACATGGAGTGTATTTCTAGGTACACGACATGTACTACTATTCCACTGGCGGATACTCCTACCACCTTACTATTCACCTACCGACTGATTACACAACGTGTATTACTAAGTACACGTCGTGTAGTCAGTTTTTAAACCCTTCATCGCCGACAGGCCTACATTCCCTGTGTACTCATCCCACACGGCCAAAGTACATGACGTGTGGAAAAGTACACAGCGTGTACCCACAAATTTTGGGATTTTTTCCGATTTTCCTTATTTTTTCAAAACACTTAAGGAAAAAGGAAAAGAAGAAACCCGTACCTCAAGAATAAGAACCAGGTTCTTACAAACTTCCCCCTTTAAAGAAATTCATCCCTAAATTTCCCTTACAAGGGTGGTGAAGATAAAGTTGAGAACAAATCTGGCCACTGAGCACGTACGTCGGTCTCTTGCTCCCAGGTTTCATCCTACACTCAGCCATGCTGCCATAATACCCGTATGAGAGGAACTGACCGACCTCAGAGAACCTTCGTGCTCCTATAAACAATATGAATCAGATGCTCCTCAAAGGATGCATCGATCTGAAGTTCAACCTCCTTGGGATAAAAAACATGAGATGGGTCTGAGTGATAACGGCGCAGCTGAGATACATGGAAGATGTCATGCATGGCCCGGTACCTCTGTGGTAATTGCAACCGATAGGAAAACAGCCCGAATCTCTCCAGAATCTCAAATAGCCCCACATAACTCGGTGAAAGTATACCATGTCTCCTGATCTGCCTGCGTCCCAACCTTGGTGAAACATGAAAGAAAACCTGATCCCCGACCATGAACTCCAATGGTCATCTGCGGTGATCAGCATAATATTTTTGATGAGCCTGTGTAGTATCCATCCTCTTCTGAATCAACTGGACCTGCTCTAAAGTCTCCTGCACGAGACATGGTCCCAGTAAAGTTGTCTCACTTGCCTCCAACCAACATAAGGGTGATCGGCATGACCTACCATATAAATCCACATAAGGTGCCATCTCAATAGTTGCCTAAAAACTATTATTATAGGAAAACTCGACCAAGGGTATGTTCTTCTCCCAAGAGCCCCCAAGGTTCAGGACTCATGCACGCAACATGTCCTCAAGCACCTGTATCATACACTCTGAATGGCCATCGGTCTGAGGGTGGTAAGATGTACTTAGAAGCACTTGTGTACCTAGTGACCTCTGAAAACCCTGCCAGAAACGATACATAAAACGGGCGTCCCTATCTGAAATGATAGAACGATGGACCCCATGAAGACGTACTATCTCTCAGATATACAGATTTCTGAGTTCTTCAACACTGAAGGTCTCCTTAATCAGAAAAAATTGAGCTACCTTTGTAAGTATGTCCACAACAACCCATACAGCGTCACTGCCTTGAGGTGACCTCGGCAACCCGGTCACTAATTCCATCACGACATCATCCCATTTTCACTCCGGAATGGGTAACTTTGTAACAGTCTAGATGGCATTTGATACTTCGATTTCACCTGCTGACAGGTGGAACATCTCTTAATAAAACTAGCTACCTCTCTTTTCATACCCGGCCACCAATACTGACATCTCAAGTCACGACACATTTTGGTAACCCCAGGATGCACTGCCCAAGCTAAAGCATGAAACTCCCGCATCAACTCCTCGTGTATATCCCCTGGAACCCACACTCGTCCATGGATACGCATTACCTCATCATCGCCTATCGTCCAACCGGGAGGAGGTTCCTCACTTGCCACTGACTCCCATAGAACCAGGCCTTCTGAATCTGATAGCTGTCTCATCCTCACTCTATCTAGGAGGGTATAAGTCACAACTAAGGATGAAATATAGGCTCGCCCCTGACTATCATGAACCTCCAAATGAATCTTAGAGAACAAAGCCACGAGCTACCACTCACCACTGGCCTCTTGCACTTCCTGTAACTGAGTCCTCCTACTCAGTGCATCAGCTACTGCATTACCCTTACCAGGTGTATAGGCAAGCTCAAAGTTGAAGGACTGAAGGTATTCAACCCACCTTCGCTGTCTCAAATATAGGTCATGCTAGGTAAAGATGTATTTAAGACTTTTGTGGTCCCTAAACACCACAAAATGTTCTCCCAATAGATAATGTCTCCAACAGCATAACACATGAACAACTTCATCCAACTCAAGATCATGCATTGGGTAATTCCTCTCATGTGACCTCAACTGCCGAGACCCATAAGCAACTACTCGATCACACTACATCAACACTGCTCCCATCCCAATACCTAATGCATCACAGTAAACTGTATAGCTCTTCCCTTTCTCTAGAAGTATCAGGGCTGGTGCTAATGTCAACCTTCCCTTCATCTTTTGAAAGGCAATCTCGCAAGCTTCTGACCAAACATAATTCACACCCTTCTTAGTAAAACCCATCAATGACACTGTTAAGCTGAGAAAGTCCTATATAAAGTGCCTGTAGTAACCATCCAGCCCCAAGAAACTCCGTATTTCAAACATGTTCTTTGGCTGCTTCAACTACTGCTCTCACTTTCTATGGGTCTACCAAAACTCCTTCCTCTAAGATAATATGACCCAGGAAGTGTATCTGGTCCATAAAAAAGTGACACTTTGAGAGCTTAGTATATAACCGATGCTCTATTAGTGTACTCAAAACTATCTCAATATGGGTAGCATGGTCGTGTCGAGTGTGAGAGTACACCAAGATATCATCCACAAAGACTAACACAAAAGAATCCAGATATGGGTGGAACAAATGATTCATCAAATCCATGAAAACTGCTGATGCATTCATGAGTCCGAATGGTATGACCAAATACTCGTATAGACTATATCTGCTCTGAAAGGCTGTAAGCGGTATTTCTGACGGTCTAACACGCAACTGATGATATCTGGATCTCAAGTAAATCTTGAGAACACTCGTGCTTCTTGAAGTTTATAAAAAATATCATCAATCCTTGGCAAGGGATATTGGTTCTTGACCGTCAACTAGTTTAGCTTCCGATAATCCACACAGAGTCTGAGGGTACCATCCACCTTCTTTGCAAACAGAACAGGAGAACCCCAAGGAGAAGTACTAGGTTGGATGAAACCCTTTGCCTGTAACTCCTCCAACTGCCTCTTTAGATCCTACAACTCTGGTGTAGCCATCCTGTAAGGAGGAATGGACACTGGTTCCGCTCTTGGCACAAGCTCAATAGAGAAATCCACCTCTCGCTCTGGAGGTAGACCTGAAAAGTCATCCGAGAAGACATCCCTGAAATGATCAACCACTGGAGGGAAATACTTTTGACAAGTTCCTTGGTCATCCAGATATAAAATCACAATTTGGGATGTCACTCCACCTCACCCACGATGCTCGGGTCCAGCTCTGCTCACCTGGACATCCCATTCTCCCTTGTATAGAAACTCTCCACCCTTTGGTGACGTGAAACTCACCCTGTGATGATAGCAATATACAAAGGCTCAAAAGGGTACCAAACATTCCATCCTGAGAATGATGTCATAGATCATAATCTCTAAGACATAGAGGTCCCATAGAAAGTGACACTCACCAACCTCTAGGGGGAACTCCTTACACTGACGCACACCTACCGTTCTCATTTCCAATGGAGTGTATAGTGTCATGAGATCAGAAGAATAAGAAACATAGAGCCCAAGGATCTCCACAATGAGCATAGATATAAATCTATGCATAACACCAGTATCAAAAAGTACTGAAGACAAAACAGAAGCAACTAGAATAGTACATCTGACAGTGGAAGGTCCAGGATCCTGCTCCCATTGGGTCTGTTGTACTGCATATGCCTACCCAATGCTGCAACCCTACGACACTGCCTAGCTACCCTGAGCTAACCCACCCTACAGTCTCTAAGATCCTGGTGTCTGACTACCATGGCCACGACCACCACCTCGGCCTGAACGTCCTGATGTATTCCAATTCCCATATTGATAAGAAGCTGCTGGCCCTACTCCTACACGCGGAGTCTGCACAGAACCCCTCTCACTAGTCACTGGTGGAAACACCTGAAAAAAATGCTACAGATGACCCATCTTTCCGCAAGCTCGGCACTCCACTAGGTCATGGGGACACTGAGGTCTCTTGTTCCCCTCTTTACCGCACTGGTAACACATCACCTGGCCACCTGAAGAATTATTCTGGCTGGTACTGCCACCATGAGAGAAATCCATCTACCTTTTCCTCTTACCGATAGAAATAGTACCAAAAACTAGTGCCGAACCGCCCTGGCCTGCACCACTAGCTTCCCGTAGGTTCTGTTTAGTAATCAACACCTGGTTTACAATAGCATGCATTTTAGGAAACCTGAAAAACGTCCACCAATGCTCGAATGTCATATTTAAGACCATTCTCAAAGTGTCTATCCCTCAACATCTCATCACCCACCAGAATAGGTGAAAAATGTTGTAGCATGGTGAAGCGGGCAGAATAGTCCATCACTAACATGGCGCCCTGCTACAGATTCATGAAATCTTGAGCTCGATCTACCCTTAATGTATCCAGAAAGAAAAAGTCATAGAATATTGCCTAGAAATCTTCTCACACCATGTCTCGGTGATGCTCAGTCTGGGTGGTAACATCCCACCATCTCTTGGCAGAATCACGTAGTATGTAAGTAGCGAGCTTGACCCTCCTCCTAGGAGGCGTATCTAGATGCTAGAAGATCATCTGCAAAGCACCTAGCCATGACTCCGCAACCTATGGTCCGCCATCCCCTGAAAACGTAGGCGGATGCTGCTGCTGGAATATACATGTCAGCTCTTCCATAGATGTGGTAGTCGGTGGTACTCCCTGAAAGGTCTGCATAAACCGCATGAAGCCTTCACAGAACTGCGCATCCATTCCTACGTCTGGTGTAATGGATGGCGCCGCATTTGGCACTACTAGAGGATCCATCGGTAGCCCATGGCCTACCGTCACTGGAGTATAATTGTTGCCAATCTCTTGGAGAACAACTCGAGGTTGTCTCGGTGGCATGACTCTACAAGGTCAAACACATGCCTTAGATTAAGATCATCAAGGACCAAGAACTAGAAATTTAAGAAGGGAATATGAGAAATAAAACATTCAAGTTTTACAAAACAAGACTACATGGCATGTATAATAACTACACAACATGTTCCCTTAAGTATTTTACATGGGCGTGTACTCTGCCAGAACTGGTTGTGTAACACCCCAAACACACGGCGTGTTGTCCACACACACGGCGTGTACTTGAATTTTCTTCCCCTGCCCGAGTCCTTCTACATGGCTAAGCCACACGGTTCTCCTTAGAACTAGACTACACGGAGTGTATAAGGTCTACACGATGTGTACTAGACGAGCTTCACTGACCCGTGTTGTTCGTGACACGACCGGGTACACATCTCACACTACACGACATGTTCCAGATAGACACGGCATGTATGGCTTAGATTCCAACTGCCCATGTTATTAGTGACATGGCCGACTACTTAACTGACACTACACAACATGTTACACCCGCACACGGTGTGTACACCACCCTGTTTTTCCAGCCACACAGCCAAGTCCACATGGTCTCTCACCGGTCAAGACTACACGGCGTGTCCCATAGGTACACGACATGTACTATACGAGCTTCGCCGACCCATGTTGTTCGAGACACGACCGAATACACAGCTCACACTACACAGCGTGTTCTAGACGGACACGACGTGTACCAGAAAGGATAACACCGACCCGTGTTGTTAGTTACACAACTGGATTCCCATATTACACTACACAACGTATTCAGAAGTGACACGACATGTTTAAGAGAAGATTTATCCATCCATGTTGTTAGTCACACGGTGGACACAAGGTCAACACGACATGATGTGTACAACCGGTACACGGTGTGTTCCCTCTAGAGTTTTTTCCAAACCCGTGTTTCTGCCTACACGGCCTATGACATGGTTAGAGACTACACGACGTGTACTTAATTTTTTTATTTCTTCCCAAACATAAGAGTACATGGCGTGTGTTCATAGAACCACACGCCGTGTTGTCTGGGTTTCTGGACAACAGACCTTAGAAACTACTCCAGATCCCCTTTTTCTTAAATTTCAAGCATCGGTATGCCAAATTTCAATCCGTGGGGGCCCATACTCCCCGCGAACCAAAGTTTAGCACTTGACCTTACCCATTATAGTACGAAACACAACAAAAGGCTGGATTATGATCTGCTAAATTCCGGTCCAAGAGAGCCGATACTTCTCAGGAACCAAAGTTTAGTGTCCATTAACCCAACCATAACATGTGCCAATACCCAATTAACAGTAGGTGTATCTATCAAGGTACCTATCACAACAACATGAATTTTCTAGCATGACATCTATCACAACAACATGCAATTCCTAATGCACCTACATGGCATGGAAATTATGCATGGCATGTGATTCTAACATGTGCCTAAATGATGCATGAGATGGCATACCCTCATCTCATTGGGTTGCAACTAAATAGAACCCAGGTATAAAAATATAAACAACACACCACAAGTGCGTCACCCAACGGTGAAAATCAAATCAATTGTAATAATCATAAATAGAAAATCACAATTTCATTCGAGGCAATCTGGCCTTTACCTATACACGAGGTAGCTACTCTCGGACATAGTTATTACCGAATCCCTTAGCAATATATCTCTTACCATTGTCGCCAAATAATAAAATAACTCAGAGAAAAGAAAATTCCTCTGATACCACTTTGTAACGTCCCGGATCTGGGTGCCACACAATGGGTGCCCCGAACCCGGTTAGTCACATGACCTCATGCACATTTCCCCAAATGCCAGAGGCTGCCGACTAGCAGTGAGAGCCTAGGTCTGATAGTGGGTAAACTATTCCCTCATTTGTCAAAGTGTAGCGCGGTGGAGAAAATACAAACATACCAAAAGCATAAGCAGTAAACAATATCAAGATGAAATGGACAACGATACTAAAATAAAAGATGACCAACAGTTATATATAGGATGATGCAATATGTCCCTAATTCTAAAAAAGCAGTCAAAACATGTCAGACTTCAATCTATAACAATACAGTACAAGGTACAAGTACAAAAAAACAAAGAAAAACAGTGCAGAAAGAACTCAGCAGCATCGAAAGCCTAATCTCGGTCCCATGCTCTCCCACTCCTCTAAAACAATCAAGTACCTATATAGGGACTCTTGCCATTATCAACACCTGCAACAATATAATATGTTTGGGCCCAAGACATGACCCAACCAGAGTGTGAGAAATAAATCCCAGTAGGCAACCACCAAAGGCCCATGCCCAACTGTTAGTGAAAATGTGTAACAGCAGTGTGCAATAATGAAATGCAGTAAGCTAAAAAGTACTCAAAAGCAGCTACTCCTACTAGTTCCATTATCATTTAATTATTATTTAACAATTAAATATAATTGAATTATAAGTTCTAGATACTCAGTCTCAGCTGACAATCTTATATACAATGCCACAATAGAAACCACAACAGGCTATCTAATAGGTAAAAGATAATAATAATACCAAGCCTGTGCTTTATCTTGGCAGGTACAACATAAGAAATAACCACAGTGAATATTAAAAATAAATAGTGTCCTCAGACATGAAAATACTTACCCTCAGGTAATCAGAATGGAAACCCTCACATGATTTCCCTCAGGCATAACGAATATTTCCCTCAGGTATATAAGATATTTCCCTTAGGCATGGAAGCTACTGCCCATAGGCATAAGAAAAGTTACCCTCATGGTAAATGAAACACTTTCCCTAAGGCATAAGAAACACTTCCCTCAGGCTAAGAAAGTAACCGGGATGATCCCAACACAAAAGCAAGCAATTATATATACATTTTCTCTCAAGAAAACTCAAAACATGCTATAATCATGGCATACCCATGGGTATCATGGCCAAATGGTTAAACAAGGGAAATGCACCCACGGGGTGGCCCTAGATCAAAGCAACGATCCCAAACAGGAGCTTATACATATTCATTAAATTACCTATGCAGTTCTAGGTATTTTATCAGTCAAGGCCTCATCCATAAGACACCCTAAACATAGGCACGTAGCACAACGGTACACAAAAATAACTCGGCAGTTGGAAATAAACACCAGACCACCTACCTCGATCTCCTCTGATCGATATACGTGAACAGCGCCTCCCGAATCAACCGAGAATGACGTAGATCTGGGAAGAACGATAACCCATTCAAACCCAAATAAATTTACTTGGGAAATAATTGTAAGGAAACACTCAAGGATAGGGAAGGTCTTACCCACACGGTCCAAACGTGATCGACGACGAAAGAATCCGAGTTCCGGCGTGCGATCGGGAGCTCTTCCAGGCTTCGGCCTCCCCTCCCAGTGCTCTAAAAGAACTTACTGCCTCCTCTGCCAAATGAGGAGGCTACTACTCGTTTATAACAAAGAAACATAACTACATGGCATGTACTCTCAAGTACATGACATATACTTTTCATTTTTTAACTATTCCCCTGGTGGCCACTTTCCACCGCCTCACTGTTCAACAACCGACTTGGTTACACAGAGTGTATTTCTAAGTACACGGCGTGTAATACCGTTCTACTGGCGGCTACTCCAAACACATTACTATTCACTTGTTGACTGATTACACGGTGTGTATTACAAGTACATGGCGTATAGTCAGTTTTTACACCCTTCATCACCGACAGGCCTACACGCCCTGTGTACTCATCCCACACAACCAAAGTACACGGCATGTGGAAAAGTACATGGCGTATACCCAAAAATTTTGGTATTTTCCCCTATTTTCATTATTTTCTCAAAACACTTAAGGAAAAAGGAAAAGAAGAAACTAGTACCTCAAGAATAAGAACCGAGTTCTTACACTGCCCCTGCCCCCCTCCACCCTGCCCCCTGCCCCCTACCCCCCTGCCCCCCACCACCCGACCTCCTACCCCCTGCCCCCCTCCACCCACCCCCTGCCCCCTACCCCCCTCCACCCCCCCTGCCCCTGCCCTGCAGACCTGCCCCCTGCCCCCTCCACCCCCCTGCCCCTTGCCCTGCAGAACTCCCCCTACCCCCTGCCCCCTGCCCCTGCCCCCTTCCCCCCTACCCACTGCCCCCTCCACCCCCCCCTCCGCCCCACCCCCTACCCCCTACCCCCTACCCCTGCCCCCTGCCCTTGTTTTTTTTAAATTAACCAAATCATTAAATTAAATATAAAATTCTATTTTGGCTAATGCGGTTAACACACATATGTCCCAGCTTTTACCTCATTGGATTTTAGATGAACAAAATGGGTTTGTGAATGGAAGGACAATCCAGGCTGCACACCCCTCCCCACTGCACACCTCCTCCCCTCACCCTGCACCCCCCCAAACCATCCCCTAGCCTGCACCAGCTCCCCCTGCACCCCCCAAACCAGTCCCCTCCCCCACAACCATCCCCTAACCCCCATGCACCACCCCTATCCCGCACCAACACCCCCAGAACCCCCTAACCCCCAAACCAACCCCCCTATCCTGCACCCCCCTGCACCACCCCTCTAGCCTGCACCAGCCCCCCCAAACTATCCCTCTAGCCTGCACCCCCCCCCCCCTGCACCCCCTAGCCTGCACCTACACCCCCTGTTCCACCCCCCTTGCCCCACTGCCCCACTGTCCCACCCCCTTGCACCCATCCCCCCAGCCCTATAGACCCCCTGCAGACCACCCCCTTCCCCTACCCCCTGCCCCCTACCCCTACCCCTTCCCCCCTCCACCCACCCCTGCCCCTGCCCCTACCCCCTGCCCCCTGCCCTGCAGACCTCACCCCATGCCCCCTTCCCCTTTCCCCCTCCACCCTCTCCCCTACCCTTCCCTCCAGACCCCCCCTGCCCCTTGCCCCCTACCCCTACCCTGCAGACCTCCCCCTGCCACCTTCCCCCTGCCCTGCTATGTTTTGTTGCTAGTTCTCTGCATAGCATGCATCCCTATCCACAGACATAGCCTATCATGAGAAAGCATACACACAAGAAATCTAGTTCTTGTGAATACATTGAGACAAATAAAACCTCATAAATATATATTCAGAATGATTTATACTAATAAAAGGGATGAGAAGAATGCCTGGGGAGGAAGCCGTTTCAAAAGGACAATCAGTGTTTGAGAAATAATATTGAAAAAACAAGGTCCAATGACAATGTACTCCAAAATACTATACTAAAAAGAATAACACAGTGGTTATCGAATGAAAGGACCAAAAGTAGTATTGCATTGAAATTGATTGTAATTACCTTTCAATGTCATCAAGGATTATGATGCTTAATTGTAACTTATAGGCATCCTCAAATATCTGAAAAGAACAGGTGAAAAAAATGTCTAAAAGTATTCAGTATACAAGTTGAAAATTCAATAATCATAAACAAATGGAAACCTAGTTGATTTTAAACCTTGACAATTTGTGCACATTTACTGGACTCGCTCACCCCAATCATTGATTCAGCTAAAACCTGGCCATATAGAACCCAAAAAAAGTTGAAAACACAAATATATGCAAGTGCATGCATGTGAGAATGAAGTCTGACAGAAGGGAAGGAAACAATGAGAATTATTAAAATGCACTTACAATATTAACATATGTGAAATCACTTTCAATACCAATGGTGCCTGCACAGCCCCTGCCCCCTTGCACACCCCCCGGCCCCCTGCCCCCTACCCTGCAGACCGCCCCCTGCCCCCTTCCCCACTCCACATGGCCAGTTTTAATAATTAAATAAATAAATTAAATAAAAGGCACTAGACATACATTGGTCGGTCTCTAGCTCATGATCAGTTTACACATTAACTCGCATACATAAAATAAATGTAGAATAAAATTAAACCTGATTTAAAATAAATTCTGAGGGAATTATTTATTGAATTAAAATTTCACTCTAATTTTAATTCAAAAAATTTCGTCATTCGGTCCCGATTAATTAATTTAATTTTAAAAATAATAATTAAATCAATTAATTAATTTAATTAAAATCCACATTAAATTAATTGTACCACATTAAAATTTTAATAACCAAAAATTAATATTAAATTAATTTAATCATCAACTGTAATTAAGTTAATTAATTTAATTAACTTTTGATTCAAATAAATTACTCGATCCCCATAAACCCCGAGTAGGGCCTGTGTGTGTCGGAGTGAACCTGCGCAGGCCCATCCCTGGCTGTGCTGACCCCGTGCGAGGTTGTTCTAAACCAAGTAGGACCGCCCATGCTCGTTCCTGGCTGGGCAGACCCACCCAGTCACCTGGAGAGGTAGATCTAGTATATGCAAATCAAACAGAACCTGCACCCGTAGTAGGGGTTACCTCACGGTGAAGAATGGGTCTGGCTACACAGAGGAGGTGGTATGGTCAGCGTCAGCTGGGTAAGGGTAACAAATGGAATCCACGATGGCCGGATGGAGAGAGACAGCCTGGTGGGGCTATTCGCAGCCAGAAGGGGCGGCATTCGGAGCCCCAGTCAGAGGTGGTCCAATAAGGCAGTGTGGGGCACCGGTGCAGCGCATCCGGGAGAGTGCCGCTGTGCACTGGACAGGGAGGTACCTCCGCTATCAGGAGGTGCAGCTGGAAGCCGGATCCATTGCAGGAGGCATGGCTGTGCCGGAGAAGGCCGGTCTGATGGGTGGAAGCTTGGTCGACCACGGGAGGAGGCAGTCTAGCTTGGCCAGCGTGGTCCTTCTACATGGTCAGAAGGCGGCGCGCCTGGTGGCTCCAGCCGAGAAGTACACAACTGCATGGGGTGGAACATTGTGCCTGGTGCAGCGCCTGGTTGGGCATAGCTTGGAAGGAAGGAGGTGGCCTGTAGGTCGTCGCACGCTGGTCTGGTCGAGGCACAGAAAGTGGAAGGGAGGCATTGTCCTGGTGGGATGCGCAACGTGACGCGGGGTAGGAGGGAGGCCTACAGGGCTTGGTTAGGTGCGGGCTACTACTGCGCCTAGTTCGGGAGAGCAGGGGTGGCCAGGAGGGCGATGCAAGCCTGGCCATCCAAGTCCAGCGCCTGGGCGGAGGCTGGGAGGGAGGGGCGGTCATTGTCGGCCCTGGTCCTTTGCACCGCTTGACGTGGGGAGGGAGAGGAAAAATGGAGGGCCACTCATCCCCCCCAAAAAACCACTTTTTTTCTCACGACCTACACATACAGGTCCCCCCCCATTTTTTTCCAAGTGGGGCGCTGCCCCTCACCCTTTCACTTCTTCTCCCAATTTTTTTTGCAAGACTTAAAAGTCTTAAGTCTTTTTTTACCAAGACTTTCTTTGCCAGTCTTTCATATCCATTTTATAATTTCTAAAGCCTATTTAGGCTTTGGAAATTAATAATAATAATATTATAATTAAAAATAATAATATTATTATAATAAAACCAAATAATTTTATTATTATAATAATAATACAATTAATTTTAATAAATTAATATCAAATCAAAATTTATTTTCCAGTGAGTATTTCGGCTACGGGATTTACAGTCAAAATAAAAAACACCATCGGAAATCAATCTTGAATCCGAATTCAAAACTTCAGATGGCTGCATACTTTCCATCCGATGTGTGATTCAGATTCCTTCTACAATGTTGGGACTTTATTGACACCCTCTATGATGTTTAATGTAGATTTAATTTTTCATTGACTTAAAATCAACACGTGCTCCCTATGATACCACTTTTTGGAACTGGGAGAATAGTGGAAGCCCCAGACAGGTGGTATTTTAAAATTGTTCCACCGACGATCGATGTAAACTTGTCGACATCGGTGAACAACAACCTGGTTTAGCCGAGGACCATGTGTGAAGAGTTTTAAGCACAAAAATAAACCATAAAAATACCTGGTTTAATTCCGAAGCCGCGCACGACGTCTACTCATCATTGGCGATCGTTGCTCAAAGAATCTGGCATCGAACTCCTCTAGTTCATCCACACACACTTCAAGAAATATACAGGAGCGCCGCTCATCGTAATCTGGGTGTTAGCACAGAATTATGACGACGCCTTAGACACTCCAACGATCATCGCATCACTTTGCAAGCGATGCCTAAGAGGGTGCGTGATCCATGATCCTTGGATCCATAGCCTCTCTCTCTAGATCACAAGATAGAGGAGAATAGAGAGAAGTGCCATGAATAATCATTCTCAATCTCCTCTCTAATCATATTTATAGTGTCATTTAATTATCCGGAAATACCAACCCGGCCCCCGAATAATCAACGCACTATTAATGACATATTATGACTACTTATTTGAGTCATAAATATTATTATCACTCACTTGTAATATATTAAAATATATTATGTGATAACAATTGAGTCATTAACTCGACTCATCACTCCCATAAATATTAATTGAAACTTGAATAATTTAATATTCGTCAATTAATATTTTTTATGTATTTACTTAAAACTTGTAAATACATTTAATAAATAAATTCAATACTCATTATTCTAAACTAGAATAATATGAATTTACTTATTTAATTGGTGATCTTTTTTCCTTGGACAAATCCAGGACCCTATAGGTGGGGCCCACCATGTCCAAAAATCATATTCAACTGAATAGGAAAGATTCTTGAATACACTATTGTGTGTGACCCTCTAGGCCCTTATCTCGATAGTAGTGAATAGTATTCACAGACCAAGAGTGGGATCTAGAAACCCATCATGAACCCTGAAGAGATAAGGATTGTCATAGTAGCAACAAACAACCAACGAACACATACTGTGTAATATAATCTCTTTGTTTGTAATATCTCATAAAGTAGGATGCACTCATGTGTCATCTACCTTTTCTTACTTTATTGTTTGTTGATTTAACTAGATGGATTTACCCTTGAATGCCATAACCATGGTCTTATAAAGGTACTTCCATCCATATCAACATGGCCTAAGATATATTACTTCCATAACCCGAAAGTGACAAATCATTTCTTAACCTTTCAACTAATGTCATGCCACAAACGACGCACCTAACACAAACTACCTCACCACGACTTCATTGCCATGGTTTTTGTCTTGCATCAAAGTATGCAATCAAATGACATAAATTGGTAATGATATTAAGTCAGGAGACCATTACATATGATCGTAGATATGAACATCCAATGAAACCCAAAACTTGTGGTGTTCCTATTGGTGGGTCATTCCTCATGATCTCACTACTAGAGATCACTAAGTGAGAACTTCATGAGAAGAAGTCTTAATGCTTATGAGCCCTAACACCTGATAGTCAAAAATCTACTGTATACAATCAGTAATATATATCTAGACCATATAACATATATTTAAGATTAATGTCATAGTATCTAGAGGTTCTAATTATATCCTGGGAACCGCTATAACCTTTCGATACGGCAATTAATCTTTGTACATTACCATTTCAATAGTGGACACAGAAAAGTATACACTATAATGGTAAGATGAAATCATGTATAACTAACTATATAAATGATATGGTAATCAAAATCATTGAATAGTTAGGTCTAGGGAACCCACTATTTCAACACGGTGAGCACCTAGATTGTTGGGAACTTAAGGAAACCCATATTCGAAATTCAAATTAAACAAAAAAACTTTGACTTCAAAACCTATGTATCCATCACACCTTGAGCCACACTCCTGGAAGAGACACATGGACTCAAGCCCTAAGAAGTCACCATGAGAATCACCATCGACCACCTACCAACTAAAACATCACAATCATTGGGAAACCATAAAAAATGTTGAACCATCACAGACAGGAAACTCCAAAGAGAACACCGATGCAACAAAACCCCCCACCAACTTCCAAAAACTAAGATGAAAACTACACCAAACATGAAAACCAAAAGTCATGAATGCCCAATGGGAATTGGAGAGAGCATCTTGGACACTGACGACACCCTTCAGTCATAGTAGAGCCGACCACAAACCCCTGAACCATCAATTACCACATGATGTCAACTCCAATAGAGTCCACCACCATGCTGAAAATGTGATAACTCCATTGGAGAAGACCCCCAAAACTACCTAGGAAATCAGAATGGAGAAATGACCACAAATGGATAAAAAATGGGACCAATCTAGAAGAAAATATTTAAGTAATGAAGAATAAGAACACCAATGCAAAACAACTGCAGATCCACCACCATCTCGATCGCTATTACAATCCCAAAACACCCTGAATACCTTTCCTTCAATCCAAAAAAATCCTTAAAAATGGATTTGGTTATAAGGTAAGAGGTGGGGAAATGGAAAATAGATTTCACCAGGGAAACATACTGAAGATAGATATAACACTACATGTGACCACCAACACCATCCCAAACCACCATGAACATTGTTTCACCTCACCGATATTGGGGTATGACATGGAAGGCTTGGTATCAAGAGCAATGAAAAAATATGAACACACCCTTGATAGTGGAAGCCCTATAAACCATCACCTAAATACCATAAGAGGGAGAAACCTAAGACAATCTGAATCCAAGAAACAGAGAAGGACGACCCTGAAAAAAAAACCAAGACAAAAGACAAGGGGTGGAGGTCAGTGGAGAGAAGGCATTGATGTTGAAGGACCATGCAAATAACCATAAGTATATTAAAGTATATTTATCCACCACATGAAAGGATTGACAAATTGGTAAAGAATTTGTAGAATAACCAAGAGGTAAGTGGTTTAAATCTTACCATATACATATATATATGCTTAATTTTTTAGGGCAGGTTGGGCCATGACATGGTGAGCTTGGAGCGTGGTTGGCCTGTGTTGCCGTGGTCGTAATATGAACTGGGGTTGGGGTGGGATTGGGTATAGGGGTGGTCCTGACCCAAGCTTAGTGGTCCTAGTCCAGGGTCGTGCGGGTGAAACAACACATTTAAAAAAATACTTTTTTTTTATTTTTTCTAAAAAAAATAAAAAACCACCACTAAATATTTCTTTTTTAAAATTTTAATTAAAAATTTAAAAATTGAAAACCACTACTAAACATTAAAAAACACCACTAAAAATTACCGCTAAATGATTCACAATGGTTTTTTAAAATTCATCACGAGATTATCCCCAACATGGGAATTCATGTCGATTTTGAAAAACTGACGTTAAATGGTGTTTTTGGCATAATGCCTTCTTTACAACATAAGATACTAGCATATTATATAGATTCATATAGTCCTAAAAAAAGTGTTTGGGTGATTCAATGAAACCTCACTACAAAAAAATATAAATTAGCGATGTTTTAAAATGTTTTTAATTCATTTACCGATGTTTTTCAGAAAATATTGGCAAATTACACCTCATTTCCTGACATTTCTAAAAAAGGTCAGTATTTTTTTTGAAATCCATAGTTTTTTCCCCTGTTTTTTTTACAATAAAAAATAATTTTTTAAAACATGCCCCCACCCCACCCCTCAATCTCCAACGCTCGCCCGCATGATCTCACCTCACCCCACCCTACGCACGACCTCTCCCCCAATAGCCCACAATTGCATGCCTTGATAACCCATCAACAGAAGAATTCAAACCATGTACCTCCTACGTCAAACCCAAAAACCCGACCAACTCACCTATTGCAATTTTGAATATTTAATTATATTATGTTATATTTATATACATATAAATATATTGCAGTATTTAAAAAATTAAAATTATATATATATATATATATTAATATACATATATATATATGTTTATATGTTTATATGTTTACATTTTATGTTTATATTATATATTATATTATATTATATATATATATATATTATATATGTTTATGTTTTATGTTTATATATATGTTTATATTTTATGTTTATATATATATATATTATATACATACATATCTTTATATTTTATGTTTATTTATATGTTTATATTATATATATACATGTTTATTCCTCACAAATGGTTTCATATAAACCATTGGTATATGTTCGGTTTTCACACATATGCCAACGGTTTACAACCGTTGGTATAGGCTTTATGCTGTAACAGCAAGCCTGCCTCCACCATGTGCACCTGCAACACTTCCACCAGCAGGTCTACCTCCCCCTAGCAGAATTCATACAGGATTCTGAAAAACTGCAGAATACATACAGAATTCTGTATGAATTCATACAAAATTCATACAACACATAATTCATACAGAATTCTAAATACCTCCAATTTTTTATTTAATTACCTGGTACAAACATACAGAATTAACACATAATTCATAAGGTAATTACAACAAGTATACACATACAACAATTATACCCATACAACATTAACACATAATTCATAAGTTAATTAAATACATACAGAATTCAATTCAGAATTCAAAAGGCAATTACCCTATGTAATACAGAATTCTGAATTGGATACGTACAATATTGAATTCTTTATAACACATATAGAATTGAATTTATAATTCAGAATTTAATAACCCTTATATAAGAAAATCACGTTTCAAGTTTTGAATATGGCATTGTTGTTCATAGGCATGGGTGAATTCAGATGAGATTTTAATTTTTGGATAATGTTGTATGCCATGCTGTATTAAGGGGTAATGTGACATGGGGGGTGGGGTGGGGGGGGGGGGGTCTTCAGGGGGTTAGGGGGGGATGCCCAAGAGGGTATGGGGTGTCCAAGGGGGTGGGGGTGTCCGGGGGGGGGGGGGGGTTGTCCAGGGGTTTGGGGGGGGGGGTGTCCAAGGGGGTAGGGGGTGTCCATGGGGTGGGGGGGGGGTGTCTAGGGGATGGGGGGGGGGGGGGTGTCCAGGGGGGTGGGTGTCCAGGGGGCGGGGTGGTGTCCATGGGGGTGTGGGGTGTGTGTGGGGGGGGTGTCCAGGGGGTTGGGGGGATGTTCAAGGGGGTAGGGGTGTCCTAGGGGGTAGGGGGTGTCCAGGGGTTGGGGGGGGGCTGCCTAGGGGGGTGGAGGGGCTGTCCGTGGGGGTGGGGGTGTCCAGGGAGGGTGGGGGGTGTCCAGGTGGTGGGGTGGTGTCCAGGGGGTGGGGGCTGTCCAGGGGGTATGGGGGGTGTTTAGGGGGGTAGGGGGTGTCTAGGGGTGGGGGGGGTGGGGGGCTGTCCATGGGGTGGGTGGTGTCCATGGGGTGGGGTGGGGGTGTCCATGGTGGTGTGGGTGTCTAGGGGGGGGAGGTGTCCAGAGGTTGGGGGTGGGGGGCAGTCCAGGGGGTTGGGGGTGCTGTCCAAGGGGGTAGGGGGTGTCTAGGGGGTGGGGTGGGGTGGGGGGTGTCCAGGTGGTGGGGTGGTGTCCAGGGGGAGGGGGGAGGGGAGGGGGGGCTGTCTAGGGGGAGGGGGCTGTCCAAGGGGGTAGGAGGTGTCTTGGGGGGTGGGGTGGTGTCTAGGGGGTGGGGGGCTGTCCAGGGGGTTGGGGGGCTATCCAAGGGGATAGGGGGTGTTAAGGGGGGGGGGGGGTGGGGGGTGTCCAGGAGGGGTGTCCAAGGGGGTGGGGGTGTCTAGGGGGTGGGGGTGTCCAGGGGGTGGGAGGGTTGTCCAGGGGGTTTGGGGGGGTGTCTAAGGGGGTGGGGGTGTCCAAGGGGGGTGGGAGGGGGGTGTCAGGGGGGATGAGGGGTGTATGAGGGGGTGGGGGGGGGGGACTGTCTAGGGGGTTGGGGGGCTGTCCAAGGGGGTAGTGGGTGTACATGGGGTGGAGTGGTGTCCGTGGGGGTGGAAGGTGGGGGGTGGGGGGGTTGTCTAAGGGGGTAGGGGTGTCTAGGGGGCGTGGGGGGGGGGGTGTCCAGGGTGTGGGGGGATGTCCATGGGGGTGGGGGTGTCTAGGGTGTGTGTGTGTGGAGGGGGGGGGGGGTCTAGGTGGTGGGGTGGTGTACAGGGGGGGGGGGCTGTCCAGGGGGTTGGTGGGGAGGGCTGTCCAAGGGGGTGTGGGGTGTCCAGGGGGTGGGGGGGGGGAGGTCTTTCCAGGGTGGGGGGTATGAAGGGGGTGGGGGGGGGGTGTCCAGGGGGTGGGGGGCTATCCAGGGGGTTGGGGGAGGGGTGTCTAGGGGGTAGGGGGTGTCCAGGGGGGTGGGCAAGGGGGGTGTCTAGGGGGGTAGGGGGTGTTCGGGGTGGGGTGTCCAGGGGGTAGGGGGTGTCTAGGGGGTGGGCGGGGGGGTCTTCCGGGGGGTGGGGGGGCTATCCAGGGGGTTGGGGGTGGGGTGTCCAGGGGGTAGGGGGTGTCTAGGGGGGTGGTCGAGGGGGGGGGGGTGTTTGGGAGGGTAGGGGGTGTTCGGGGTGGGGGGGGGGTCCCGGGGGTAGAGGGTTTCTAGGGGGGTGGGTGAGGGGGGGTGTCTAGGGGGGTAGGGGGTGTTCGGGGTGGGGGGGGGGGCTATCTTGGGGGTGGGGGTGGGTGTCTAGGGGGTAGAGGGTGTTCGGGGTGGGGGGGGGGGCTATCTTGGGGGTGGGGGTGGGTGTCTAGGGGGTAGAGGGTGTTCGGGGTGGGGGGGGGGTGTCCAGGGGGGTGGGTGAGGGGGGGTGTCTAGGGGGGTAGGGGGTGTTTGGAGTGGGGGGGGGGGTGTCCAGAAGGGGTGGGGGGCTATCCAGGGGGGTGGGGGTGGGGTGTCCAGGGGGGTGGGGGGGATGTCCAGGGGGTTGGGGGGATTTCTAGGGGGTTAGGGGGGGTGCTGTTCAAGGGGGTGTGGGGGTTGTCCAAGGGGGTGGGGGTGTCCAGGGGGGTGGGGGGGTGTCCAGAGAAGGGGTGAATTAGTCATTGCAAACCATGAAGTCAAGTTTTTTTATTTATAGATAAAGAAATAAAGATAACATGACCTACCTAATCCCACATATATTCAGGCACAACAAATCATAAAACATCAAATGTTATTAATATCAGTCAAAAATGTAATGGATCAATCTATCCCTCATCACCATCACTATCATCACCATCACCATCAGCCTCACCCCCATCCTCATTGTCGTTCCCATCATTGTCCCTTCCCTCCTCCCCACCCTCATACTCTGCTTCGGCCTCCTCCTCACCCTCCTCCTCCGCCTCGACCTCCTCCTCACGCTCCTCCTCCGCCTCAGCCTCCTCCTCGCCCTCCTCCTCCTCCGCCTCGACCTCCTCCTCTCTATTATCTGAAACACCACTAGAACTTTCACCTGGTGCACCATATATGAAACACATCGATGATATATATTCATCACAAGCTGTGCTGGCCTCTGGTGGAAGTGTTGGACATAAAACTTCCATCAGTTTAATAAATGAAATGTTTGCCTTAGCATACTATTCTTCTATATATGTGGACCTTTTTTCATCCTTTTCTGCCTATGCATTAACCTGCTAGAACTCGGTGGCACTACAACTCATACCTGAGGAGGTAAAATACCTCATTGGGACTATAATTTTCTCTGGTCGACAATGTACCCTGCTAGGGTTCTCATCTCCCAACACCTGATGTAAGTGATTGTTTGGCCCAAAATTGTCAGGTTCTTGGGAATCAAGGGACTCTAAAGCATCCTGTTATAAATATAAATAGATTATTAAGTTATAAAATAGATATTAAAATTTGAAATCCACAAATTAAAACTTAAAATCTGCTACTGAGTCAGTTCATTAACCGCACTTCCATCTTTATTCCTTCGACTAGAGCAAAATAGTTTTTCTTGAGGTACTTATCCTTGAATATTTAATTTTTCCCTCTATAATGACATTGAATGTAGGAAACCATAATTAAAAATAGGTTACCAATAATTAATTTCATAACTAATATTATATAACAACTTTAGTAGTCAAATAAATTATGGAGAAAATAATATAAAGTGAAAGTTGTAAAGAAAAATTTTAAACAACTGTCATACCTACTTCCTCTCATGATCTGACATCATAGTACGTCCCAATGTGTAGAGGTATTTTTTAGAATCAATGTTTTTTTATTTCTTCTTGATTATTCATAAATAAAATTAAATAATACAAAAGATAGTATAACGCAAAACATGAAAATTTTCATTTAAATACCTCAAATGTGATTAATACCATAAACTGGGTAGTCCTCTAATGAGTACTCATTTGCCGATACTGTTCTATCAGACAATCATCAACAACAGGGACCACCTCTAACTCTGTTCCAACTCTAGCATGCCGTCCAATATACAACTCATGCTTATAGGCTCTCTAAAGCTCACATAAATCCTTTAGACATGCTGGCCATGCACCCTCACCATAAGGGAAATTAAACCGAAGATGACATCAAAATATTAATTCATATAAATACAAAAAATAATATATTGCATTAAATACAATAGATTTTTTACGCATATCTCTTCCCAAGCATTATCCCTAACTTCATTTGGCAACTGTCTCCATGAGAGTGGGTTGACAGGAATGATGTCGGAGTATTTGGCAAGCATCACCAATTTTTTTTGACATTGCTGCCCTATTTTCTTAATCATTTGATTGTCTTCATTATAGTCCACCATCAACTGCGTGCGGCAGTTCCATACCGCACACATGCGTGTATGCCCCTGCCCCACCTCCTATTAGTATATGTATCTGTTATGAAAGAAAAACTAATATTTTATCAATACATGTTATAATGAAAATAAATAATGGTATAAAAATTTGTTAGGGTTATATAAATATACCTGCGACAGTCTGATCAATGGGCACCACTGGATCCGTAGAAACTGAAAGAACACCCTGTACAAGTGGAGTGGGTCCTAATGTATGCTCTATAGGGATAAATTTTGGTGGAGAAGGAGTCGAAGAATATGGAATATAGAAGCTCAGAGAGAAGGAAGTAGAAGTAAAATAATATGGCATGGATGACTGGCCGAATGCTGGATGGGGAGTGAGAATCATCATCGAATATGGTAAATACGGGTGAGGAGACTCATTTGTAAAGGGTGGTGAAAAAATGGGAGGCCTAAATATCCTGTGTGTCCCTAATGACACATCGGGACCAGAATGTGGGATATATGGTATGTCAGTGGGAGGGGCATGGTCTTATTGGGTACGCCGACCAGATCGGCTAGCTCTCGTACCACCCCCCTCGTTCGAACACCCTATGTACTGGGACCACTACTAGGCTGCTCATCAAATAATCATCACCTAATAGGTGGATCCTACAAAAATGTTTAAAACAAAATTAATCACATGACATTATATATTATTTAAATATATATATTTGAAATAAAATACTCACTACAGGCACTAGTGGTGGAATGACCATCTCAGGCATGCAGAAATTGTTGCCCATCATATTTTTCCATCACCTATCTTCAATTGGTTGCATTTATTGCATTTTAAAACAAATATTGAATTAATTAGAAATGGATAACTAATGTGTAACCTAAAAAACAAAATAAATGAGAGGGAATAGGGGGATTTATGCATAATTTAACTATCTATTGTTTTAGGTGAGATTGAATAGATATATAATGAATTCAATGAATCGTACAATATGTAATAAAGAAATTTAATTTTTAGTAGGATGGTTATTTATTAAGAAGACAAGCCATCATGTTCATAAGGGGTAAAACACTTGTCAAAATTAAGGAAAAATTTAATTTCTTTAGCCCAGGTAGATGATGTAGGTTTCTATACATGTTTTTCAAAAGAAGACAAACCATCATGTTCATTATCTGGTGAAATGTTAAAGGGAGGTCTTAGAGTTATACTAATTTAATACATGTTCAATAAATCATTGAAATGTTCACCAATTTAGAAATATTGGTTTCATTGGTTTGAATACAATTGAATTACAAATTTGAAAATGAAATTCAAATAAAATTGCAACTAATAAACATTGAAAATTCACATAATGGTCAAGTAGGATACACAATATTTGTAATCAATATTAAATCAATTTGAATAGTACCAACCTTAACATCCCAAGTTGAGTTAAACCAAAATAATTGAGAACATGGATGGATGATTTTATATATTTCCCACCATAACTTCAGGTTCACAGTCAACTATGACAATTGAGATATTGGAGTCATAAAAAGTAATGAATGGATCATTTCTAGTTGCAGTAGGGATGGTGTCAATTTCATCATCACCATCATAAAAAATATGTCTTGGAATTACTTCAATAATGATACAAAATTCAGGTCGAAGATGGTCTTTGACATAAAAAACATAAATCGCCACTGATTCCAATACATATAGTTCATCAATAGAAAGAGTGAGATTCATATCAATTACTCAAAATCCACAATCATCAATAAATGTGTCCTACCTCGTCATCAAATCAAACCACTGGCATTTCATCATCATGACTCATTCATGAGAATAATAATCTAATATTATTATTTTTTCAACGACTCCATAATAACCTGCATTTTTAAATCATGGTCTACTATCTGATCCAATGGCATAACATTATATTGTGAAAGTAACCATAACACCATCATGTTGTGTTCTCATGTTCTTTTCCCGTTCAGTGATAATAAATCTGTACCCATTGATAAAAATTGATTTACAGTCATGAACCACGATATTAGGACCAAAATCCAAAAATATTATTTCCTTAGAGACAGATTCAGTAGGAAAACTCAATACCTGAAAAATAAATGAATATTAAACTTAATTAAATATTGATTTAATTATTTTAAATAGTAATATTTTTACCTTCAATTTTAACCAAGCAGAAAACTATTTACTATGCAAAGTCTCCCTCCTTCTCAAAGATAAAGAATGATAATTTCTATTTATCATTTCTTTATGTTACCTATAGATAAAAATAGGAATAGTTTAACAGATATATATTTAAGATATACATATATTTAATTTACTTACCTGATGTAGTTATCGAACAAATCATAGTTGAACAAAATTGTGCGATGTGCCATCTCCCGCTCTTCTAGGCTTAATGTTGTCAATGTATATGATCCAAGAATTCCTCCTATTTGCAGAAGTGATAGAAAACTAGGTTCAATTTTCTCATACCATTCTTCTTCATTTCTCATTGGTTTTTTCTTTCTTTTAGTAAGATCGGAAAAATACATAGAGAAAAAATCCATACATTCTTGAGCCAAGTAACCATTCACGATAGAACCTTTCAGGATGATTCCTGTTTCAGACATAAGACTTTAATGTGTACATATTTCTTTTAGTTGGATACATATAATGAAATGAAATAGGTCCTCTAAGAAGTATTTCAATTGGAATATGGATTTCCAGATGCAGCATGCATGTGAAAAATGACAGAGGAAATATTTTCTCAAACTCACAAAATATTAATGGAGAATCTACCAACATTTTTTGCAAGAAATACTTGGATAAATTCTCAGCCCAAAGATCTCTAAACAAATGGAACAACTTAATAATATCCTCTCTTACATTATTGAAAAAAATATGACAGATTTCTATTGGAATCAACTCATGAAGAAGGATGTGATAATCACGAGTCTTAAAATATTTTAGCTTCAACTCTCTTATATTGACCCATTTAGATATGTTTCTTGAATAGAAATCATGAACTTTAATAGTCTCTAGTACTTCCAGATTTCTTTTTTCTGTAGGTGTCATCATATAAGAAGCACGTAGAACTTTCCATTTATTTTCACTGATATGCACAAAATGCAATTTTGTTTTGATTCCCCAATCCACCAAGTCACGCTGAGACCATAAATCATCTTTTGTCTTTCCCTTAATATTTAGAAGAATCGAAATAAACATTTCACATATATTTTTTTTCAATGTGCATTACATCTAAGCAATGACGTAACAAATTGGTTGACCAATAAGGCAAATCAAAGAAGACACTTCTCTTCTTCCAATTGTAACAGGTTTTAGTGGAAACATTCTTTCTATTTTTATATTTCATTTGACCCTTCCCGAATGAAAAACTGAAATATTTCAATTCATTAAGAACATCAGTTCCAGACATACGCTAAGGTAAATCATTAGTCTCCATGGTTTTGTCAAATCTTCGATGATTATTTCTATATGGATGGTCCATTGGAAATAATCATCGATGTCCCATAAAACTGAAACTACATCAATGTTTCAGTCTTTTGGATCATGTATTCTTCATACGAATAAGACATGATAGTTTTCCCTTTGTTCTCCATCCATACATCATTACATAAGCAGGAAAATCATTGATCGTCCACATAAGTGCAACACACATATGAAATATATCTTTCGAACATGCATCATATGTGCACACAACCACATCCCAAAGAAGTTTCAACACTTTTATTAAAGGTTTCATGTATACGTCTATATCATTTCTAGGATCATAAGGGCCGATATGAGTATACTCATGAAAGTGAAAGTTTTTTTTCATACACAAGCATGGGAGAAGGTTATAAATGTGTATAAAAACTGGCCATGTGTTGTACGAAGTAAGCATTTTACCAAATAGATTAAAACCGTCACATGAAAGACCCAACCTCACAATATTCACATCAGCTGCAAAATCAGGATATCAAGCATCAAATATCTTCCATGAAAATTCATTTGCAGGGTGAACCAACTCATCATTAGTCTTATTTCTCTCAGTATCATTCCATAACATTTTTATTGATATTTCATCAGACATAAAAATATTCTGGAGTCTATAGATCAATGGAAAGTTCCACATTACTTTATGTGGCACACAAGATGGTGTTCCATCAGCTTTTGGCTTCCAACGGGATGTGACACATTTTATACAATCATTTAATTCAACAGTTACTTCCAAGAATAAACTGCAATCTTTTGGGAAAGCATGAATTTTGTTTCTTGACAATCCAATTTCCTCAAATAACTTCCATGCCATATAGTGGTTTGAGGTAATATCTGCATCATCTGGAATTAAGTCCTTCAATAAGGTAAGAATTTAATCGATGACAGTATTAGAAATCCCAAACATATTTTTCCCATGAAACAATCAGATTAAAAATTCCATCTTTTTCATTTTACCACATTGTCGAAACACTGAAGTCGTGGTAGCATCATTCATTTTTTTCACCCTGACGACATCATCATTTTCATTAGACACATCATGTGTGCTCATATCGAAGTCTTATTGGGTTGGAATCCTTTCTTTTTCATGATGAATAATAAATAGAAACTGGTCATATAATAAATTTTCTAATACAGTCCTCTCATTTGGATCATCAGCAATTTTAGATTTCATTTCTCCCCATCGTGATACCACACATAGTCGTTTTCTTGAAAACCATATTTGGTTATGTGGTAGATGACTTCTTCATGGCTCAACCAAGGTCTTCCAACACAATTGTAACTTGGGCAGTGTGTGTGACCACTATCTGAAGCATTGTGAAATGAAAAATCTAAAAATCTCTCCAAATTATTTTGAAAATCACTTGAGATCTGATAAGTTTCATACATCCAACTTCTATCCATTCTGTAAAAAAAATTTTATAATTAATTTTGTCAAAATCAATTCAATAAGATTGAAGTTTCATCAAAAATATATTTAAGTAAATGAGAATTGTTCACTTTATATGAAACCATAACTAACACACTACTCTATATAAGAATCATAATATAAAAGACAGCAAAGTACTATATTTATAACAAAATATCT